>JAWDJE010000004.1:244961941-250441941 GCA_035047345.1 Bradypodion ventrale | reverse complement strand
TGACAACTGGAAGGTCGGCAGGTCAGCAGTCCGATAAATAGGTACCACTTTGGTGGGAAGGTAAACAGCGTTCTGTGCACTCCAGTGGTCATGCCTGCCACATGTCCACGGAAACATCTTCAGATGCAGACAGCTATAAACAGATGAGCACTGAACCATACCTGTCAAGCGCGGCTCTGGAAAATACAGGACCTGCGCAGAACCCTTTTGCACATGTGTAGAACCCTTCTGCGCATGCGCAAAAGAGTTCTGCGCAGAAGGGTTCTGTGCAGAAGGGTTCTACGCATGCGCAGAAGGACATGCGCAGTAACTACTTCCACCTGCTGGTCAAATTATGGGATGGTGGCTGCGGCTGAGTGGCTGAAGCAGTGCGGAAATACGGGAAATCCTGGCCAATCCGGGATACTTGTAATTAATAATCATAGTATCTCATTTTCGTTCAAGAGTAATGGTTCTGTAAGGCCACAGGAGGAGAGATGATAACAAAGAATATACAAAAACTTTTATTTTGGAACAATACAGTATTGGTTACAGCTGCCCATGACCGAGGACAGACCCTTCATTAGGAGCCTCACCTGGTTGTGACCCTGTAACAACCCCAAAATTAATTAATTTGAATTATTAAACCCACTTCTCTTATCAGAAATAAGCATGCAGTTAATGAAGCTTGTACAATAATTTTAAGATCATCTATTTGTGTTAATTTATAGTGTGGCCTGGAGAAAGCCATTTTTATGGGAAGAGACTTACACAAAAAGTCCTGAGTCATTTATCTAAGTGGCGTAGATTTACGTGACTGTGCATTTCTGAACATTTTGAAAAGTATGTAATGCCAAGATAAAATATGAAACACCTTCTGCCCTTCAGCCCCACCTGAGCTAAGAACACGTGTTCAAAAAGTATAAAAGCTTGGTTAAATTGTAAATCGATGTCCCCAAGTCCAGTGGTAAGGCTTCAGCAGGTTCGCACCAGTTTGACAGAACCAGTAGCAGAAATTTTGGCTGGCCCCGCCCAACCAAGTTTTGAAATAAAGTAGTCCAAATTTGGGTGCAATGCAGGGCTTTTCCCCTGGCCACACCCACCATACCATGCCCACAGAGTAGGTAGTAAAAAAAATGAATCTCACCACTGCCCAAGTCTCTTGCCTTGGGTACCATATATGCATATGTTATAATTTATTTTATTAATAAAATCTCTTTTTCCTTCAAAACTTCTCTGGCTGTCTCATTGTTTAAAGAAGCTTATAAACTGATTGCTTTTTTGATAGTTTTTCAGGTGATATGGTGAATGAGGATAGGTAAGGTAATAGACTGCAGTGGCTTAGCAGTTAAGACACTGAACTTGACAACTGGAAGGTCAGAAAGTCAGCAGTTCAAGACCTCAGTGCTGCATGGCATAGTGAGCTTCTGTCTCTGTGCCAGCTCCTGCCAACCTAGCAGTATGAAAGTAAGAAACTGCATTCTAGGAAACTGACTGCTACTACCATATAGATGTTCAACAGTACAGGAGCCACTGAGTCCAATACTCCCTATACCCATGATGGTGAACCTTGGCACTCCAGATGTTCTTGGGCTTCAATTTCCAGAAGCCCCTGTAAACCCACACAAATGGGTTTACTACGACTCATCCGGCCCACACCACCCTCGTCGCTCCTGGAAGGGGAAGTAAAATGTGCCTGTACAGGCGTGTTTAACTTCCGCTTCCAGGAGCGACGAGGGCAGCATGGGCCGGATGAATCGCAGTAAACCCATTCGTGTGGGCTCAAGGGGGCTTCTAGGAATTGAAGTCCAAGAACATCTGGAGTACCAAGGTTTGCCATCATGGCTCTATACCATAGATCAGTGTTTCCCAACCTTTGATTTTTGGATTTCAATTCTCCAAAGCACTGATCAGCCAATAAACTGACTTAGGCTTCTGGGAGTTAAAGTCCCCTGGTGAGGTGTGGGCCCCATGTTGGGAACCACTGCCACCAAGCATCCTGAATTTCCCAGAACTTTGTCAGAAGAGAATCCAGGGTTTTCTGTGGTTTTGGCACCAGTATTTGAAATCTCTCTTCCTTATCTACAAAACCATTATTAACACCAGGTATGTACTTTGCAATCTTGTGCACCGTTCTCATTAGTTCCTCATGATGATTGGCTGTTAATGACCTGAACCACAACCATGTTATCACACACAAACTTTACCTTGTTTATTACACAGGATATCTCTCTAGATGTACACAACAACCAATATGGGGAACGTTTCCAGGAAGGTCAGGTCCTGGTATACATCTCTATCCATCTAGAGCTGCGTCCAGTGCTGAGCATACCTCTGACCTTAAAAGTACATTTGAAAGCCTATCTCACATGTTATTTCTGATTGTACCAGTAAGACCTCACCTCCAGAGGATCCTGCCACAACATGGTGCCATTAAAATCCATCAGAAATAATTCCCACACCTTTAGATCTTCCTGGACTCCTTTTCTTTTGTGAACCCTGGTGGCACAGTGGTTAAACTGCTGTACTGCAACCAAAAGGTTGTGAGTTCGAACCTGACCAGAGTTCAAGGTTGACTCAGCCTTCCATCCTTCCAAGGTCGGTAAAATGAGTACTCAGCATGTTGGGGGTGGGATGTTAATTAACTTGTGGACTGCCCAAAGAGTGCACCAAGCAGTATGGGGCAGTATATAAGTGTGATTGCTTTGCTTTAGCCCAGTGGTGAGGGGCCTTCTGCTCTGCAACAGTCTTTGCCAACAGACCACAGAATGCTGTGTCTGAGGAAACTACATGCAAAATTTTCATGGCCCAGAATTGTCTGTATCTCTTTGAGGGTGTTTCTTTCCTTTTTCTTAAACTCTGATGAATCAGTGCCAGCAAGGTTGCTACTTTGGTTTACAGAAAGAAAGGCACCCCTACCACTGAGACCTGTTGGATATATCCATTATACCAGCCAAGCTGATGGGTCAACTATTTTATCTTCTGTCAGGGGGGTCCTAGCACATGCTCTTCCACCACCCAATAATCCTACCCTTTCCTTCCTAATCTCATTTGAAGATCCTGATCTGTCCATGTGGTTCTTCCTCCTGTCCTACTTTGCAAAGCTTGTGATGCTTCCTCCACTTAGTCAGAGCCCAGATATCGTCAGAAGGCAGCTGCTGGATGCAGTTGAGCCCAATGATGATGGGCCTCTTCTTCCTTTTTGTCTGCTTATCCCATCTGCATTTCCGGAGCTCGCTCAGGGTTGCCCCTCTGCTGGAACCTGGCCTTGCTGTTGAGCTCCCAGTTGCTCGACCCTCTCTCAGTCAGTTGTTAACTGTCTGTGAGAGAAACCGAACCACATGCTATTTAGATTATTGGGGGCAGCCCATTTCCTTCCTGGACATTCAGATTGAGCAGCAAAAGGATCCATGGCCTTAGCTGACTTTTATAGCTCCTTTCCCCAGTTTCCGGCGGCTTCATTTCTTCCTTGCTTCCTTTTGGGTGGCATGCCAGCAATTAGAAAACACACACTTTAGCAGAATGCCACCTTTTCAACCCCCTGAATGCAATCATTTTTTTTTTAAAAAAGCACATAAAATTGGCTAACTAATACCACACTTATCCTACTGTCCTATACTTTAACTACAAACTCTGTTTTTTGTTTCCTTATCCTCTCTCATCAATTGCCTTCTAACAACTGGTGTCAGTATGCCCAACACTCACTATTGCTGAATTATGCAGCACCCACCCTAGATTATATGGGAGACCTCCTAGCCCCTTCTTCCTGTAATTATTATTTATTTCAGTATTTTCCCTTTTTTCTTTTCTTTCTTAAAAACAAACATATTTTCATTAAATTTTAAATTACTGAGGCCACACAATGGCCAAATATAATGCAGTTGCCTTTCTCTTTATTTTCTGCTCAGGTTTGTTTGTTTATTTATTTATTTACTGGCAAACCTTTAATATTTGGTGTATTTATTTATTTATTTATTTTATTTGCTAGATTTCTAGGCTGCCTTCCTCGCCTCGGCGACCCAAGGCGGCTGGCGGCTCACATCAATCAAAACCATCTCGTACATTAAAAACCAACCACTAAAACAGTAAAATGATTAAAATCTAAAAACCAATAGCCTCTTAATTAAAACCCCAAATAGGCTCGGTTGTGCTGCCAGACGCACCCCATGCCTGCTGGCAGAGCCAGGTTTTTAGAGCCTTCCTGAAGGGATACAGCTCTGGTGGCAGGAGGTTCCAAATGGCCGGGGCAGACAAAGGGGAAAGGTTATGTATCCCCTTCTCACTCATCTGCTACCTTGCTCCCAAGATAAAAAACTCACCCTCCCTGTGTTTTGCGCCTTTCATCCCCTTTTTAAAGTACTGTACCAATCTCCCCTTTATCTATAATATAAAAAATAAAACAAGATTAATGTCTTTGAAAACATCAGTATTAAGGGGGGGGGAATGAGGAAAGCAATTACTGTATCCAAAAAACCATCAACAGTGATGGTTCTGTTTTAGCATTAATTGCTGAACAACTATACTGTACATTCAAACAGTTTAGTCACTGTAAAAATAAGGAGTCGTATAGGTTAAAATGCTTATTTATAGACTTGATACAATTATACAAGTATACAGTTAAAGAAATATCCAGTGCAGACAAAGTGTAGGTTGGATGCAAATACTGTATATAAAAGTATCTATTGTACCACTATCTCAGAAAATATAGAGCTAAATAGTGAACTCACAAATAGATTTTGAGACATAGATCATTCAAGTACCTGTAACTGGATTGTGGAAATTCATGGCTTCCAAAATGTATAACATAGTAGTAGAAATGAATAATTGCAAATAAGAACAGGTGCAAAACAAGCATCAACATTGATTGATGGTATCAGTGGGCTGGACATGTGTGCCACTTCAAAGATGGCAGGTGGATGAAAGTTATCACAGAGTGAATACCATGGCATGGGATCGGAAACAGTGGGAGATGATGCTTCAATCCACTACGTCAAACTGACATGTGGAACACGAATTAACCAAGTAAGCAGTAGAAATAGATTTAGTTATACTGAAGATGCTTAACAATCAGGAGAAAAAAAATTGGAACAGTAGATTACTGAAGGGCACGTAGCAAAATATGGTCGAAGCACCCAATGAAGACAATATTTTCAAAAATAAGGGGAAATAATATAAAACTTATAAACATGCAATGCCAGTCAAACTCAATTATATATGTAGAACACTGATAATGAACTGTTGGATAAAAAGAACTTAGTTGCGAACATATGTACACTAGGCTTTTAAAATGTCAAAAGCCCAGTGTTTAAAAAGTTGTAGGAAGAGTTGTTTGTTGAAGCAAAATGAATTACAGATACCTCCAATACCAGTTTATCATAAATCCTCCATGATTTAAAGCTCCAAAGGCTTCCCTAGGTGTGAAGGGAACCCCAGGGAACCTAAGAACCTGAAGAGTCAAAAAGGAGAAATTCTAAATTAAAGATTATCATCCATGCACAATCATATCAGCCTTTATGATGACAAGTTCCATCAACCAGGCACCTCCATTTTTCCTTCCCCAACCTCGAAGCTCCAATTGCAAATTTTCTATTGGAGTCTGGTTCCGGTCATGTGTGGCAGCAGCATTTTTTCATTACCATTTTTTTAAAAAAATCTAACTCTTTTTTAAAAACATAGTTTGATAGTTTCTTTATCTAACACCTTTTAATATAGTTTTTGTATAGTTTTAGATGTGGAATATTTTTGTGTGTGTCTTCTGCAATGTTTTTGACACTGGAGATTAGTCTGGAGATTTCTGGAGACTCCAGCTTTTGATCAAGAATTGGTTTTCAAACTGTATAATGGAAGGAGACACCAGCTGAACTGTTTACCTGCTCCTCTGGAATGACCGAACTGTTTACTCCCTGCTCAACATGAAATATAGGACATTATTTGCATGTCAAATTCTTCTCCTTCTCAAGTCATAGACCCCTTCCTTACTGCTTATGTTTCCAAATGTTGGATGCTATTGCTTCTGCTGCGAAATTTCCCCGTATTGGAATCTTTATATGATAGTCCTAATAGTAAAGCCTGGGAAAGGTAAAACACAAATAGATTCATATTGACCTATATTGTTAATAAATAATGATGCTATGATATTTACAGCAATTATAGCAAAAAGATTGAATGAGTTTATAGTGGAATACTGTATGGATGAAAGTGGCTTTATTAAAGGAAGGCAGATGACGGGTTTAACAAGGAGAGTATTGATGTTATTTAATTATATAAATGAAAATAAACTGAAAGTGGGGGTAGTAGCTTTAGATATTTTTAAAGCCTTTGGTTCGTTGGGATGGCCAACATTAAAAATATAATCCAAGTTAAGGGGTTTGGAGAAAGATTTCAACAAGCAATAATGTTTGTTTGCATTTATAACCTGCCCTACTGGAGTTGTTTTTGGGAGAGTTATGATGATCAAATCAGATAAGTCCAAAATTTCCAAATATTTAGGGATTCCTTTAAGTATTATTATTATTATTATTATTATTATTATTATTATTATTATTATTATTATTATTATTATTATTATTATTATTATTATTATTATTATTATTATTATTATTATTATTATTATTATTATTATTATTAAAGATTCTCATCAAATCTCATCAGAGACTGATTTGGTACATGAACAGTTACTAACTTTATACCTGATGATAAGCTCTTAGGTTTAGATCTCATATATAAAGAACAGTTATCCTTAGGTTCATTCAATGCAAAAATTGATAGCCTGCTTAGCAACAAGAAAAATGAATCTAAATTTACAGGAATAAGGTCTGCCTGCCATGCTGGTAGTATGTTTGGAGGGAGTTAACAGTGGTGACTACTTTCTACTCTATGTCTTAACAACTGCCCTAACTAAGTTACCTTCTGAAATGTTACTAGATTGCTTTACAAATTGAAAGAGAAGAACTTTAATTATTTTGCTTCCAATTTGTAGCTAATGTTATTCAAGAATCTTGGGTGACTTCCCTTGTTCTCCTTTTTCTTCCAGGATATGCTGTTTATGTTTTACCTAGAAGGCAGGGGTCATTTCCTGGGAGGTTTGGCAACTTTAATCTCATCCGATGGTAATCCAAATATTCCAGAGTTGGACATGGATTTAAGTAACAACTTCCTAATCCTTCAAGTTACTTAGCCAGCAGAGTTTGGGTTTTTATTTTATTTTGGCTAAATGTATCTTTCCCTCCATTGAATTTAAGGCATGAAAGTAACTTAAACTATTTCAACTAGATCAGGTCTTCATGAATCTATTTGAGTTGCATATTGACCCTCCAATTTCGCTAGCAGGTGATATGAATGCCAGGCTAAGGAAAAACAACTGTGTAATGGGAGATGAATTGAGACTTGCATCTGAAGACTTAAATGATCTTCCTGTTAGGATTTCTAAGGACTCCGGAGTTAAGAAAGCTGGATAATCTTTTGTTGGCCTCATTAACAAATACAGAGCTCGGCTATGCGTGCTGCTTGTGGGTAGGGATGTAACCCACTAACTCTCAAGTAGCAAAATTGCATTGGCAGCAGAGAACATACGTGTGAAGCATCAAAAGTCTTAAGGAAGGAGGGAGGCTGTATTGCTTTATACTTACATGTAAATATGTTATGTCAGTGCCATGCATGCTTTGTGTTCTTACTTCCCATGGTGACCTAATGTTTTAAGCAATAAAGGATGCCCAGAATTCATTTTTACTATTAAAAAACTTACTTACTTTTTATTTGGAAGCTGCAATATTAGAAACTGCCAAGAAATGGACAAGCAAACAAACTTCCCTCCACTGATGGATAGCATGGATTATTGCACTGAAGGACAAAACTGATTAATCAGATGCAAACTTCCAACCCACATTATAAAAGAGAAGACACATTTTAAGGCGCATAGTTTAAATCTATCATGTATACTAATCAGAATAAAACCCTCTATCTCCTGTGCAGTCTTATGGGAATCTGTGGCTTAGACTGAATATAGATAGCACAGTGAACTTTTGGTATAACAAATTTATGTAAGTTAATGATTTTGTGATTTGATGCTCCCAACTTATTTTAATATGTTTATTATGGTTGGCTTTGTAAATTGTTGTAAAACATGCATATAGAGAAAATCTCTCTTTTTTTGGTTGAGAATCACTTTCTATGTGGGGTAAACCTTTCAGGATACTGAAAGATACCAACAAAATATAAATGTTGGTTGGACCACCCTATTTACACTCTGACACCCTTTCTCTCTCTTTCTTTTTGTCAGATATCCCATCCCCTTTTCTCTCTCCCTTCCCAGTGGGTTGCCAGAAGATACTGTACTTTCTAGGGGGTCTCTAAACTGATCACCTCCATTTGGGTTTTGAAATTAGACCAGGAGCTGCTTTTTAAAAAATGACAGGTAGTGACAATGTTAAAAACAAATATGAAACCTTCAAGATGATTTGAGTATAGAATAATGGAGTTAGAAGAGGTCTTTAAAGCAATTGAGTCCATCCAATTGTTCAATGTAGGAATCCAAATCAGAGTGCATCTCATGGGTGGTTGTCTAATTTTCTCTTGAATACTTCCAGCATTGGAGCACTCACCACCTTCTGAGGTAATTGGTTCTATTATTGTACTGCTCCAACAGGAAGCTTTTCTTGATATTCATCTGAAATCTGGCTTCCTGTAACTTGAGTCCATTATTGCATGTCTTGTACTCTGGGATGATCAAAAACAGATATTGTCCTTCTTCTGTATGACAACTTTGCAAGCTTTTGAAAAGTGCTATCACATCTCCCCCTCAGTTTTCACTTCTCAAGGCTAGACATGCCTAGATATTTGTTTCCATTCCCCTGATCATCCCTGTTACCTTCTTCTGAACTTGTTCATTAGCCAGAAACACAATGCCCATATGTATAAACATGTATGTAGAGATTTGTATTATTATCAGTCAGATTTCTCAGTTCCACATTAGAACAGTGTACACCACTCACTGTGGAAACATGTCTGAATAAAAATCAAGGATAACTTTGTCCAATTTCTTCTGGTTAAACAAATGATTTGCCAGATTCCTGCCACCTTTCACCTGTAATTGTTCCACGAGAAGATAAACAATCAAACACAAATAAAAGCAGGTAGAATAGTGTTCTTGCCAGTTTCTTTTTAAAAACCTTTGTGAAAGTACTTTTTGAAGACTTTTTTAAACCAGTGCAAAATTAGTAGGAACAGTTCTTGCTAAAGATTAAAATATGCAGAAGAGGAGACAATTAAACTGAAACTAAGGACTGTGGCCAAGTATCATTTAATTCTTCTTTTTGCCTTCACTTTAAAGACAAAGAGCTAAAATCTGTTACTGAACATCATCCAAATTTCTTGGATATTTGAGTTCTCCCATATCTCCATCCAACTTTGTATTGGTGTCACCTATAATTAGCACCCTGGACAGCAACACAAAGTTACAAGCAGAATAATTCTGTGCTTTAGGATGCAGACAGGGTGTTTGGTACCTTTGTTTGCATAAAACACAGTGGATGAAATGAAAGCCAGTTAAATACAGTAAAACCCCGGTTTACGATTGTGGTCCGTTCCGACAGATTTCGTTGGAAACCAGATCAATCATAAACCAAAGCACATTTTCCCATAGGAATGCACTAAAAATAAAATAAAAAACATTCCACACCCCTCAAAAAAAATCCAACCCCCCCAAATGCGAGACACTACCTTTCCCTACCTTGCCTGGGCTCCAGCACTTCTTCCTCAGTGTCTGCATCTGGCGATGAAGAGGAGCAGTTTGTCCAACCGCCGGTGCACATCCAGGGCTCCCCCACTGGGGAGTGAACCACTCACCTCTCCCCCCTTCTGTGCCTGGGTCAGTGTGGTGAAGGGGGGGCGGAAGAGAGCTGATTGCAGTAGGTGACCTTGCCTTGCACATTCATGGCGCCTCTTCTAGAGCCGTCGCCAAAGCATGTGATTTAAAAGACATCCTGCACTTTAGTGATGGCTCCGGAAGAGGCGCCGTGAATGCACAAGGCAAGGTTGCTCGCTGCAATCGGCTCTCCCCCCCTTCGCTGCACCGACCCAGGCACAGAAGAGGGGGAGAGGTGATTGATCACAGCGGATGACCTTGCCTTGCACGTTCATGGCACCTCTTCTGGAGCCGTTGCTAAGGCACGTGATTTAAAAGACATCACGTGCTTTAGCAATGGCTCTGGAAGAGGTGCCATGAACGCACAAGGCAAGGTGGCCCGCTGCGATCGTGCCACCCACAGAGTCTAAAATGGCTACAGGTGGTCTTAAATACCCCCACAGCCATTTTGGACTCTGGGGAATTTGAGGTCATAAGGCGAACAAATGTTGTATACTGGGACATCATTTCCTCTGGATTTGCCATCATAAACCACGGCAAACATAAACCAAGGCAGTCATAAGCCAGGGTTTGACTGTACATGCAAATGAAATGAAAGAAATTTTGTCAGGAATGCGAATGTGCTCTCAGGTGTAAGATAAGAAATTAAGACAAAATCATGAGTATCCTTGTAGGATTCATTGTATACATTTACTTCAGAGACGATCCTACAGTATGTAATAATAATTCCTATATTACATTTTAAGGTGTGATTATTTATGGATCAAATTTTTTGCTGCACATGCTGTGGAGTAATCTGGCCCTTGCATCATCATCATCATCATCATTGTTGCCGCTGCCACCAGCTAACAGAGATAGAATATCACAAATTACAGTTACAAAATATATTAACACAATAAAAAACATTTCAAAAGCAATACACATTTCAGGAGCAATACACATTTCAAAGCATGCAAAGCAATTCTTCTGGCCAACCGGCCGCACTGCTCAGCTGCTCTTCATGCCCTCAAGGCCGGCCCAGCTGAGGGAAGAGCATCCGGTAGTGGCGGCAGTGGCGTTCTTATGGATGCATTTCAGAGAAACAATTAGAACATCTGCATACCCAAACACTTTAAGCTATAATGTATGTAGAATTACCTCTAGGTTTCTTTTCCCCTTGTGGGGATGATTAATGCACACAGAGTTCTATTTTGTGCTGTATTTAAAATAATGCAACATACAATTGCTTAATTCATACTATCAATCAGGAGTAACTACTCCAGATGTTTATGATCAAGGAAAGACAGATGTGGAAAACACAGTAGGGGTACCTTTCTATCTATTACTTCCCTGTTCAGATCACTTTCTACATGTATCTTTGTTCCATTTCCAATAACAGCAGCATTTTTAAGTCTGTAAAGGAGCAGTCTTCTCCATCCCTGCAAAAATATTTTTGTGTCTCCAACTATGAAACTGGTGGAAAACATATAATCAGAATATGAAAGTTATAATAAGGTGGGATGCTGGATTCTGGCTCATTTAGGTTCTTCTTTCATGTCCTGATCAAATCCTGGACTGTCAAAATGAAGCTAATTTCTTGGCTTTGTTGTTGGCCAAACTTAAATCCTGTTTTTGGCAGTAATAGGCAGATCAGTAAATGAGCTGGATTCTGTATCTCTCCACATTCACACCATGTGTTGTTGTCTGCCAGCGACCCCCACTTGAGCATGTTGGTCTTACATTTAGACACTCCAACTCTCAGCCTATTTAGAGTCTTCCAAGTGATGTAGGGGATTTTGACGTTCCTCAGCTATATCCTCCTTTAATGATGTTCCTTGCCCAGTGAGCTCCTTTCTCCAACTTTTAATTTCATTTTGCTTTTGCCTATCCTCAAGAATGTTTATTCTTGCCATAAAGCTCTTCCTGGATCTGAGCTGGTAGACTAATGGCTCATATCCATCCAGAGGATATTGAGGGTCATTCTTTTGCTTAGTTCTCTCAGCATCTGCTGATAATTCTCTCCTTATCTTAGGTGGGGCAATGCCAACAAGAGGGTATATTTATGACTAAATAAATATATAAGAGGAACAATGATGTGCTGCAAAAAAATACAACCCCAACCTGGATGTAGCTAACTCTGTGGGTGTGGCTAACTCTGTGGGCCATGCCCACTTGGCCGGCCATACCATGGCCTGGGGTAGGGAGGTGGGCATGGCTGGGGAGAATTTCCACTACCGGTGCCCGCGCACCTGTGGGCACTGTGAACAGCGCATCACTGATGAGGAACCCAGGACCATTGTGGTAGGTTATACATGCTTCTTATTTTGTCAGTGAAATATTCTTCAGTGGTAGATCTTGCGATTTGTGAGCAGAACGTCCCAAATCCCAAGTCTGGCATCTCCTTAAAAAATCTTGCTTAGGAGGTAATATTAAAGAAGTCTGTCTGAGATTTTGAAGAGTTGCCGCTACTTGGACAGGGCAATATATGTCAAGGTAAGTGAAAAGACATTTAAGTTGTTTTATTTTTGTTAATTTTGTTCTATTGGATAAAAATTACTGTCTAGCACATGTAAGAAGCTAGACAGATAGTTTGGCAGAGTATGATATGTATGCTATACTAGCATGTGAAAGAGGAAACTGCTCCTCTGGCTGCTCCTGAAACACAATTTCCATCATTTTTCATGCTGACTGATGAGAAAAAGACTCCAATAAAATCTGGAGAGCTATACATTCTCTATGTTAGAAGATGTCTTATATGGAGAATATGCCTTCTTGTCTAAATGTTGTTCCTATCCTGTGATAAATACTTCTTGAGAAACTAGGGCAGGAGTGACATGTTTGCAGATAACCCGCAGAAAGATTCCCCCCCCCCTACAAGTTATCTACAAACAGGCACAAACAGAAAGGGCACAACCTGTTTGAATATAATTCTTCACATTAAAGCAGAACATGTGGAAAAGCTGTGCTGAAAGGATTCCTGGCTACTGACAGTGCCTGGATTGGGGTAACAACTCACCCATTTAGGGGTAAAGGTAAAGGTTGCCCTTGCTTGAAAGCCAGTCGTATCTGACTCTGGGATTCAGTGCTCATCTCTGTTTATAGCCAAAAAGCCAACATTGTCTGCATTTGCAGACATTTCCGTGGACATGTGGCAGGCATGACTAGACACCGGAGTGCACAGAACACTGTTTACCTTCTCACCAATGTGGTAACTATTTGTCTACTTGCAACTTCTTGCTTTCGAACTGCAAGGTTAGCAGGAGCTGGGACAGAGATGGGAGCTCACTCCATCATGCAGTATTTGGGTCTCAAACTGCTGACCTGCTGGCCTTCCAGACATCAAGTTCAGCATCTTAAACACTAAGCCTCCACAGTCCTAATTTAGCACCCATTTAGCACATGGCAAAAACAGAGCTACATAAGCTCCGTCCCCAGCGTAAACAATATCACCAGCTGGTCAGTGCAGAGGTAGCTGAGAAGCCTCCCAGTCCTAGTAAAAGTAAAGGTAAAGGCTTCTTCCCTTGCTTGGTCCAGAATGCGACGGCCCGGGTGGTGATGGGGTGTGGACGTTATGCCCATGCCTCACCACCGCTCTCTAATTGTTCCATCAGCCAGAGGGGCTGGCCTCTCTGGGACAAGAAGGAGGGCCTTCTCCGTGTCCGCACCGGCCCTCTGGAACCTCCTGCCAACAGAGTTACGTCTCCTGACAGAAATGCTGCCTTTCAGAAAAGAATTCAAAACCTGGTTGGCAGGTCAAGTATGGGGTGCAGGTGGAAGGGTGACCTCCGTTGGGTGGTTGGTGTAGTGGAAACTCCTTCCCCCTTGGACCCTTTGATCCCTGCACCCTTTTCAGGGGGTGGGTAGTTTTAATCAGTTTTAACTATGTTTTTATTTATGATTGCGAACTGCCCTGAGTTGACCTAGGCCGAGTGGGCAGTGAAGAAATCTAATAATTAAATTAAAGTCAAATTAAATTGAAAGCCAGTCGTATCTGACTCTAGGATTCAGTGCTCATCTCTGTTTCAAAGTCGAAGAGCCAGCGCTGTCTGCTTCTGCAGACATTTCCATGGTCATGTGGCAGGCATGACTAGACACTGCAGTCCTGCTAAAGCTCTATTGGCTCCATTTTTGCCACATGTAGAGTGGATGAGGCTTCCCAACATTGGCTGGCCAGAATGGAAGATCTAAGACAGTTTTTAAAAGTGCACCTTGGTACTATTTTTAAACGGCAGTCCTGTTTTTTTGTGCCTAGCAACAACAGCGACTGCAAATTGTGTTTTTCAGGTATGTAGTTTTAAGACCTAGACTAGGGACTCCAGTGCAATCTTGTGCAGAGCAGTTCAATATAACTCCTACGGACTTCTATAGGACTTACTCTTTAGTACATTTACTCCTTGCCCTCATTCAAAAACAGCTGAAAATACTGCTCTGCAGTGGCTCACGTGGCTAAGACGCTGACTGGGAGGCAGAAGATCAGCAGTTCGATTCCAGAGTACTGCAGGATGGAATGAGCTCCCCTTTTTGTCCCAGCTCCTGCCAACCTAGCAGTTCGAAAGCAAGCAATTGCAAGTAGATAAATAGGGACCACTTTGGTGGGAAGGTAACAGCGTTCCGTGTGCTCCGGTGTCTAGTCATGCCTGCCACATGACCACAGAAACGTCTGCAGAAGCAGACAGTGCTGCCTCTTCGGCTTTGTAATAGAGATGAGCACTGAATCCTAGAGTCGGATACGACTGGCTTTCGAGCAAGGGAAACCTTGGGAATGTTCTGTTCACAACTGGCCCTTAGAGATGCTGCCCCTTTTCTCTCCGTCCCAAATAGATTGTGCTTTTAGGGCCCTTGTTTTATGTATTTTCTGGCAATTTTAATATTTTGTGACTGTTTTTATTGTGAGTTTTATTGTGAGTAACTTTTAATAATTCTTGATTGTTTTATGATTTTTTTGATGTTAGCCGCCCTGATTAGAAATGATTTTTCCCTAGAAGGTCCGGATATAAGTATAATAAATAAATAAAAATTCTATCTCGTGTGCTGAAATAATGAGGTTCAGTTGCTCTGGTGGTAGAGTGGTTAAACTGCTGTACTGCAGCTAAAACGTTATGAGTTTGATCCTGATGGGGCTTAAGATTGACTCAGCCATCTATCCTTGTGCGGTTGGTAAAATAAGTATCCAGCATGATGGGGGCAAAATGCTAATTAACTTGTGAACCACCCAAAAAGTGCACTAAGTGCTATGGAGTAATTGCTGTTTTTGTCCAGATGCACAGTCAAGGCCGACTCTTTGAAGACTTTCTCCGCCCAGAGTTTTCGTGAGTTGGGCGGCTATATAAATTTGAATATAAATAAATAAATAAATAAAATAAATGTGGCAAAAATGGAGCCAATAGAGCTTTAGCAGATTTGCCACACTGTTAAGACTGCAGTGGTTCAAGTGGCTAAGATGCTGACTGGAAGGCGGGAGGTGAGCAGTTCGATTCCTGAGTACTACTACAGGACGGAATGAGCTCCCATCTTTGTCCCAGCTCCTGCCAACCTAGCAGTTTGAAATCAAGACATTGCAAGTAGATAAATAGGGACCACTTCGGTGGGAAGATCAACAGCGCTCCATGTGCTCCGGTGTCTAGTCATGCCTGCCACATGACCACGGAAACATCTGCAGAAGCAGACCGCTGCCTCTTTTGGCTTTGAAACAGAGATGAACACCGAACCCTAGAGTCAGCTATGACTGGCTTTCGAGAAAGGGAAACCTTTCCCCTTAATAATAATAATAATAATAATAATAATAATAATAATAATAATAATAATAATAATAATAATAATAATAATAATAATAATAATAATAATAATAATAACAACAACAGATAGCGCTCCCTCTTTGGCTTTGAAACAGAGATGAGCACTGAACCCTAGAGCCGGCTACGACTGGCTTTCAAGCAAGGGAAACCTTTACCTTTAATAATAATAATAAGCAGACAGTGCTGCCTCTTTGGCTTTGAAACAGAGATGAACACTGAACCCTAGAGTCGGCTACGACTGGTTTTCGAGCAAGGGAAACCTTTACCTTTAATAATAATAATAATAATAAGCAGACAGCGCTGCCTCTTTGGCTATGAAACAGAGATGAGCATTGAACCCTAGAGTCGGCTACAACTGGCTTTCAAGCAAGGGAAACCTTTACCTTTAATAATAATAATAAGTAGACAGCGCTGCCTCTTTGGCTATGAAACAGAGATGAGCACTGAACCTTAGAGTCGGCTACGACTGGCTTTCGAGCAAGGGAAACCTTTACCTTTAAGAAGAAGAATAATAATAAGCAGACAGCGCTGCCTCTTTGGCTTTGAAACAGAGATGAGCACTGAACAATAGAGTCGGCTACGACTGGCTTTTGAGCAAGGGAAACCTTTACCTTTAATAATAATAATAATAATAATAATAATAATAATAATAATAATAATAATAATAATAATAATAATAATAATAATAATAATAATAAAGTAGACAGCGCTGCCTCTTTGGCTTTGAAACAGAGATGAGCACTAAACCCTAGAGTCGGCTGCTATTGGCTTTCGAGCAAGGGAAACCTTTACCTTTAATAATAATACAAAACAAAACAAAACAAAACAACAACAACAATAATAATAATAATCAGGGATCCACCTTAAACAAATTCACACCAGTGACATTTTTCCTGCTTCAGGGGGAAAAATGCATTCTCCGATAAGACTTGCGAAGAGTCTTGGCTCTGATGCCGACCACCAATGACCCCCCTACCCAACCCACGGTCCACCCCTGCGCGGGGTCCGGTCCCGCACTTGACCATCCCGGGCGGAGAGGCTTCTCCCCCTCTACAAGGCTTGCCTTTCCACATCCAGCCCTGCAGGTGGCAGTGTAGCCTGCGAATAGCCGCGCGCGCCAGCCAGGGCTTGGGCAGGAAGCTTCCCCTCTCCCGCGGCTGCCTCCTCGCTCCCTCCTCGGCTCACTGCCCGCCCCCCCGCCCCCCTACACACACACACACCCGCCTGTCTCCTGTCCCTCGCCTGTTCTCCCTGGCTGGGAGCAGCAGCCAGACTAGCTGCTGCTACAGGCGGGCAAGCCGGGCGGGGTGGGAGGGAAGGAGGACGGAGGAGACAGGAGGCGGGGAGGGGAGGGGGAGTGGGAAGCAGATCCAGGCTCTCCGCGCGCGGGTCTCGCCTGCTGGCAGACCGAGAGGCAGGCGGACCCAGACACGGGGCTGGAGGGGGGGCGGGGAAGAGGAGGAGACAATTAGGGACTTCATCTGCTCCTCTGCATAAGACAAGCCCCCCCCCCCCCCCTTCCGAGTGGCGCTCCAGCAGGGGCGAGACAGGGAAAAGGTGAGTCTCTGCTGGACAAGCTGCAAACGCTCCCCCCCCCCCCGGCTGTGAGATCCACCCTTCCTTACACGCGTGCCTTATGCATAAAAGGGGAGGGAGGGAGATGCCACTCTCCGGGGCAGGGGGGGGGCGGCGGCGCGCGGGAAGAGTCGGGACGAGAAGGGAAGGAGTTGCTCCCGCACCCGGGCTGGGCGAGTGACCGTCGGGAAACTCAAGTGCCTGGCAAAAGTGAGGCGAGAGGCCCGAGTTGAAGGTCTGGTCTGCGCCTCGGGAGAGGGACCGGGGGTCTTCGTGGGGCGGGGAGGAGAAGGTGTCCCTGGTCGTGTGCATGTGTGCGTGTGTCTTGCGGGCGCCTCTCTTGCAGGCGAAGTGGGGTCGGTGGTGGGAACCGGCTGGCGCATCTTGCAAAGTGTAAACCCGGGTGCTCAAACTACGGCCCGGGGGCTGTTTCCGGCCCCCGACGCCACTTCATCCGGCCCGCGCCGCCCTCGTTGCTCCCAGAAGCGGAAGTAAAAGGCGTCGGGGGCTGGATACGGCCCCCAGGGCCGTAGTTTGAGCACCCCTGAACCACATGACCTAGCCAAAGTTTGGGCACCCCTGGTGTAGAAAGAAAACACACAGGGAGCAGGTGTGTGTGTGTGTATGTGGGACACACCGGACGCTTCCCATGGAGCACACATGCTTCTCCCCCTCCCTGTTGGCTCTTCCGAAGGGTCTTTTACTGCCCCAGACTTGGCATCCTGACAGGATCCCCCCCCAGTCGAAAGGAGAGGAGCGCATGGGGGGGGGTGGACTGGAGAGCGCATGCTCTGGCCTCCCCAGCCCGCAGGTGTTTCCTATTACCTTGGTAGCCCAGGGTGGGGAGGGGTGGGGTGGGGGGTTGCCAGTGGCGGCGCAAAGTGAGATAGATAGAGTTTTATTTATATACCACCTTTTTCAACCATGGGTGACTCAAGGCGGTTCAAGCATTTAAACATACATTAGCAAAAGACAAAAAAAAACAACAATACAGTATTACAAAACACAATGCAAAAAAGACTAGTCTATAAACAACAGTATCTTAAAATATACCACAAAAATTCCAACTAACAAAGCAGCACAGCACAGAATCAATATGCGTTACAATATTCAGTATACAAATAATCAAAAATAAAAGCAGCACAATTATCACAATCCCGTAAAGGTTGTGTCCTTACTGTTCCCACAGAGGCCAAAGTTCCATGCTCTCAACAGAGGAGGAGAAACCCCCGTCCCTGGCATCGCTTTTCCCTCCCTCCCTTTCTCTTGCAGAGAGAAGCCAGCCCAGGGAGAGCTTCAGGGTCATCCGCGACCAAGCTGGGATGGTTTGGTGAGACGCATGAGCTGGATAGAGACTGTATTTCCGAGGAATGGTGGTTGTCTCTGAAGGGGGCAGAGCGGGTGGGATTTATTCCTGGCAGTGTGTGTGTGTCTGTGGTTTGAAGAGCTGGCCGTCCTGAGGGAAGGGAGAACTCCTGTCCCATGCATTGGAAGGTAAAGTTTGGTGTCCAGGGACATCTTGATGACAATAAAAGGTAACAGAGAACAGGCAGGATGGGGGGGGATGGGGGGGGGATGAGAAGTTATTTACAAACTAAATAGTGCGCAGCAGTTCGAAAGCAAGAAATTGCAAGTAGATAAATAGGGACCACTTCGGTGGGAAGGTAACAGCGTTCCGGTGTCTAGTGATGCCTGCCACTTGACCGTGGAAATGTCTGCAGAAGCAGACAGCGCTGGCTCTTCATCTTGGAAACAGATGAGCACTGCACCCTAGAGTCGGATACGATTGGCTTTCAAGTAAGGGAAACCTTAAAGGTAAAAGTCGCCCTTACTTGAAATGAAAGCCAGTTGTATCTGACTCTAGGGTTCATTGCTCATCTCTGTTTGCAGCCGAAGAGCCCGTGCTGTCTGCGTCTGCAGACGTGGACGTGAGGCAGGCATGCCTAGACGCCGGGCACCTTCCCACCGAAGTCCTATTTATCTACTTGCAATTCCTTGCTTTCAAGCTGCTAGGTTGGCAGGAGCTGGGACAGAGACGGGAGCTCGCTCCATCGTGCAGTACTCTGGTCTCGAACTGCTGACCTGCTGACCTTTTCAAGTTCAGCGTCTTAACCACTAAGCTACTGCAGTTCCTAAATAATGTACAAGAAAACTTTTTTGTAAAAAAACATGTTGGCAGTGGTTATGTTTTGCACCGTGGACAGTGGACATGTTGATGGATCAAAACAATTTGAGAGCAGTTGAGGTCATGAGACTATCATTGAGGCACCTACACATGATAAAGTATGCAGCAGGCAGAAGTGTGCGACTTTTACTTCAACATTGAGAGCCCCATAGCATCTCCTGGCGCCTTTGCTCGTTGGAGGGTGTAGCACCAGCAGAAATGGCAATTGAACTTTTCTGCATATTCAGATTATTTTGTTCTTATTGTTCCCGGGAGGACTTGATGGAGAATTGTGCTTTCACAATTGTGCTATGAAAATAGCAACCAATGAGGTTGATATGAAAACCAATCATAGGGACATATGTGGCCTTTTCAGCTCTGAACTCCCAAAGGTGTGTCTTCTAGTGTATAAGTGGTGTTGATTATGTGGTTATTCATTTAGTACTTTAATGTGGCTTGAGAAGAAGATTAAGGATGTGAAATGTGACTTTTAGAATGTCTTGTATCACTTTGTTTGGCTTTTAGTGTGTGTATGTGTCACTGTATGAATTGATAATTTAATTGAAGGGGCTTCTGGAAAAAAAAAAGTACCTTGGAAGTAATTTTCATACCTCCTCCCATTGTTAATGTAAATTATTTTGTTTTTAAGAATTTGACAGCTCTAATCCTGTACGTATTTTATTCAGAAGTAAATTTTACTATATTCAGCTATGATTACTCACTAAAACTACACGTAGCTGAAGGCTATGATTATTGAGAATGTTTTTAACTGACATTCTTTTGATTTTTATGTCTTATTCTAATGGCCTTGCGTGTCCAATTCAATCCTGCACAGTAAGGCTCACTGTTCAATGGGACCTGGGTAAATTGGTTTTGGATGCAGCCTCAGTCTATTTAACTGCAACTTTATATTTTCATTGGCTCCAGCACTATATGTGTTTACAGAAGATAGAGTTGTTCTGCTGCCATTAGGAAGCATGTAACTATTGCATCTTCCCTATTGGTAGAAATAAAGCCAATAGTTTACTGGGGCAGGACATTATCTGAGATTGCATATATTAAAACTAGTGAATGTCCTTACTGCATTGGCAGCTGAAATAGTGACAAAATGTTCTGCACGTCTATATCTGTGCTGGTGTTTTCAGCCTAAAGTATCAAATTACTGGCTGGGAGTGTACCGTAAGATTCTGTAGTAGCAAAATCTTAGCAAAAATATCCTGCAGGATTGTATATATGAAAATATGTCTGAGTATTTTGTTATTTAGCTTAGAATCAGTTCCTTCTTATCAGACAGTGTATTCAAGGCATTCCATTATTACCTGTGCAAAGTAGTACACTGCACACTTCTATTGTGCCAGAGTTTAGTTTTAGTCCAAGCACTTAGAGGTGAGGTGGCCTCAAAGCTACAGCACTTAATCAATTTATGCTCATTATGTTCACAAATTATTTCTTATATGTTAGTTTCCCTCTTGCACACGTTAGTTTGTGTTTGTTTCCGTAGGAGAGAGCAGTGATATTTGGGCTAGGTCTGTGTTCACTTGATTTTGCTTGAAGTAACAAGGTTTGTACCAACATGAAGACCCTGTTGCAGTAATTGAAACAAATGAGAGGAAGTGATGTTAGGGTTTGTGCCTATATTGCTTGGAAATATGCCCTGTGCATTCTCACCCAACCTCAGCCTTTGTCTTTCCTATCTGTGTAAAAGGTCCGCAGGTGGGTTCAGATGAACAGGTGAAATATAGCCTTCCTTCCATCACCTCTGACATTGTGCTGTCTTTTAAAGTTTTAAGAGCAAAACTTTAAGTGGGACCTCTACCCACCTACCTTACAGTCTATGGCTGTGATGGCAAACCTTGGCACTCCAGTTGTTCTCGGGCTTCAATCCCCCAAAGCCTTAATCATCAGGTGTACTGACTTGGGCTTCTAGTAATTGAAGTCCAAGAACAGCTGGAGTGCCAAGGTTTGCCACCACTGGTATGGTACCTTGAGTCTGCATCAAGTACTGTACTTCTATAACTATGACAAGTGTGTTCTAATCCTATGCTAGCTGGGATGTTTGTAACTGTTATTTTTATGTAGATTACTTTCTTTGTTGGTTGGTTGAACTGTGAATGTTCTTAAAAGTTTACTCAATTGCTGTGAGAGAGTTTCACTACCACAAAACAGTTCCATGGCGCATGATTGTAGTGACTTTCCAGTTGTATTTCACTCTTGGGGCTGCTTTTTTAGTTTACTTAGCCAAGTCATATTGTAGTGTAGGTACTGTATATGGTTCTTGGAAGTTGTTTGAAATGCATCTGTTTTATCACATATTTATTGCTTGTGTTTCTGTGGGAGTGGTCTAGAACCTTGTGTTAGGTTCTTATATCTTTGTCAGTATCCACAGATACAGTACAGTAAAACCCCGGGTTGCAACTACCTTGGTTCAAGTTTGCTACCGTTTACAACTGCAAATCGTATGGAAATGCCATCCTGGTTTACAAATTTCTAATGTATTTCCCCCGGTTTACAACGATCAGTTCAGGACCATTTTTAAATTTTTCAATGCATCCCTATGGATGTTTCAGTTTATAATTTTTTTCGGGTTACAACGGCGGCTGTTGGAATGGACCTCCGTTGTAACCCGGGTTTTTACTGTACTTGGATACAGTGTGTATCCAAGAACTGTGTCTCAATTACAGTTCTGTGAATGAAGAATCTGAACAACAAAGCAGTCTGGTCAATCCAAAGCCCTTGGTTAAACTTCCGTACTGCAACCAAAAGGTTATGAGTTTGATCCTTACCAGGCTCAAGGTGGGCTCAGCTTTCCATCCTTCTGAGGTCAGTAAAATGAGTACCCAGAATGTTGGGGGCAAAATGCTAATTAACTTGTGAACTGCCCAGAGAGAGCACTTAACACTATATAAGTGTGATTGCTTTGCTTTTTGCTTTGTCGGTAAGGAATAAAGAATGACAGAGGATTTTCCTCTTCAAATTTCTATTATTTCATTTCCTTTACAAAAATATTTGTAATTGTTGCAAATAGTTTGTAAGGAACTTATTAAACTGACTTCAGACCTGACCTAATACAACTCCCCTCCCACCCCAGTCTGGTCTTGCAAATGTAATTGGCAACTAAGAGAGCCCCTCAACATAACTTGATAAAACTTCTCTCATTTTCTTTGAGGTCAAAATTCTGGTCTGATAGAGAAACCACAGAAATTTCTAGGATGGGTAGGAGGAGCATAGAGGAGGGGAAATTCAAGACTGAATTGTTTACTTTGAGGTTGGAGTTTAAAGGCTGAAGATTCATAAGAGATCAGGACCGATTTCAGCTTCTTATTTCCCCAGGACACTGTTTTAGGATCACAGATTGCAAGGTACTATAGTTTTGCTGTGTCTATCACCATGAGAAAAGACACATTTCTGTGAGGGTTTTATGCAGTTAATCTAAGTTTGTTCTGTAGTACCATTAAATTTACCAATGCCACCCTGTCTGCATCAGCTGTTTTTAAAAGCAGTACACTGATGCATCAGTTACCAACACTATCTTTATGGTATAAAGATTCTCAAATACTTTTTGTTTTCCTTTTCCTAACTAATGACTGTTTGTAAGAATAGCATTCTTGCCTGACAGGTTGACCAGGTAACAGAAATCTAAGATCTGTATATCACCTAATGATTATGTATATTTTAGTATCAATGTCATTTATTTTCTTATTTGCTTATGTCAATGTACTTTTTAGTCTTATATTTTTTTCTCTATGTAAAAAATTAAAAATAATAATAATAAAAAAAGAAATCTAAGATCTCATACGTAAGGCAAATGTAATTTTTTTCTGTTTAATTTAAATTGTGATACTATTTGTATGTTACTATTTCACTTTAGCACTTAAAAATAATGTTAGTTTTTGATATTGTAGTTGTGTAGTGTGGTCCTATGATTCCATTAGGACAACTGCTTGTGTTTGTCCAAATGTTGGAACCTGTTTGAAGTGTCAGACCAGCCCAGTTGAGCTTCGTCTGTAGGCTACAGGACATCAGAGGTATACTCACGCTCCTAGCATCAGTACCTTCCCACGTGAAGTGCTAGGTGGAGTTTCTCAAACTTATAAAGACCTGTGCTAAACTGAAGGCCTCTTTAAGTGCAGCCTTCTTACACACACAGGGCAATCAGTGTCATCAGGACATGAATGCAGTGATGTCCTTCCATTTTTGTTACCCGGCAATTAATATACAAGGGCATAAAGATGTTCTACATAGCTCTGGTGGCCTTTGTTGGTGCTAGCCTCCATGATATTTTCTAGTCCTCTTTTAAAACCACCCAATGTGGCAGTCTTCACAGGATTGCGTGACACCTAATTCCGGATTTAACTATGCACAGTGTGAAAGAATATCTCTTTTTATCTGTCCTGAGCCTTTCACTATTTAACTTTGGTTGGACTCCTGAGGTTCTAATATTAAGAGAGTGGCAGATAATCTTTCTAGTTATTTTTTCCACACCATGCATAATGTTGTATGCCTCTATCCTATTTTTCTTTATTTGTATTTTTTTCCTAAGCCAAACAGTTCCAAGTACTGTATTGTAACCTTTCTCTGCAGTGTAGTTGCTCCAGTCCCTTGGTCATTTTGGCAAACCCTTTTAGCATCTTTTAAGTTGAATAAAATCCTTTTTTCGTTTACAGTAACCAGAGCTGTACACAGTACATTGGAACCTCAGTTAACAAATGGCTTGGTTAACATAAAAATTACATAACAAAAGGACATCTGTAGAAAATAGTGGATTGGTTTATGGAATTTTTTTCAGAACCGATTAATTGGTTTTCAAAGCATTCTGGGAAACTGTTTCGGTTAAAGTATTTTGGTGTTCAATGCATTCCTATGGGAAATTCAGTCAAAGTAATTTTCACTGTAAGAAACGTCCTAGAGAATGCATTAATTACATTAACCGAGGTTCCACTATATTTCAGATATGGTCGCACCATGGTTATGTATGAATATGGTATGATATTCTCTACCTTCATATAAAGGTGGGTAATGGGTAGGAGAAACTGCTCTGGTCAAGTACAAAAGGTGGTATAGTTGCATAGTTCAAATTTTGTGGGCATCTTATTATGTTGTACGAAAGGACTTTGATGCTTTTGTGTGTTTTTCCACCAGAGCTATAAGAAGATTGTAGAAAAACTGTTCTTTTTCATTTTATAACTGTATTCATATCTCATTCTCCTTTCTTTAAAACCCTATGAAGACTGACACTTTTGCCTTTTCTGAAAGTATGCGTTATGTAAATCTGTTCTAGTTATGTAAATCAGGTTTGGAAATGATGAAGAACTGAAGTCTAATTTCTGTGTTGATTGGCAACGAAGAGCTTTCTTAGATGAAGTATGGTTGTGCTGTGCCAAATGGTTGACTTTTCTCGAACAGAACAGCTCCAAAGGTTATGTGAAAAGTACTCTGGTTAATATATTGGCATTCCCAGAACACACTAAAACTTGGGCAGTTTGCCAGATATCTCTTAATGAGGATGCAGAATGTCTGGCACAAAATCTTCATAAACACAAAAGAATTTCAGAAAAGAGAGTTTGTGAGTGTAAGTTGCATATCTATAGCCCCAATTAGCTTTTAATTACTATACTTTGGGCTCAGTATGGGTGGAAATCTTGCCAATTAGATTGTTATGTCTATAACGTTTTGTGCTTTTCTTTTGTTTCTGAACCTTGTTTAGATTATTAAGGCTAAAGAAAGGCATCACTTAAATTCTGTGAATCTAGAACTGAATAGCAAACAGAATTCATTATTCTGAGTACTGTACCTGAAAAACAGCAACTGAGATTGCAGATCTATAAGAAACTGCTCATGATTAAGTGTTGTTAAACTTAGTGGGGCATAATGTCTGAATAGAAGCGCACAAGATAGTGCTGTATGTTTTAAATTTTAATGCCGCAATGAAGTTTTTTTTAAAAAAATTGATATATCTTACTAATGTTTTAGATGTGCTTATGATTGTTTGACTGAGCAGCACGCCCAGTAGGCATAGTATGCTGCTTGGCAATCTTGCCAGGCATTTTGCATTCTGAAATAAACAAAAATTATCTGAAATCTAGGCAAATTTGCTTTACCTCAATAGGATCTACAGGCTGTAGAAAGCTCTGTTAGAAGTAATACTATGAAAGAATACTATACTACAGGGTGGCCCGTAAGTCCCTACCCGTCCATATGTATTATATTTTTTTATTTTTTTCAGAGAAATATGGGCAATTTAAGCCCATTTACACTTGAAGAACGTATTGTGACAAGTACGTGGGTACATGAGCGCAAGAATGCTGGTGACACTCTGGTTACAATAAGTGGCAAATTTAGAGGAAGATTCAATAGGGACTTACAGGCCACCCTGTATATGTCACATGCGGGGCTGAGCTAGAACTTTTCATGTTTTCTTTCTTCCTTGAAAGTAGCAGTGAGTTTGGAACGAGTCTATCCCCCCCACTCACCCCATTGCTATTTCAAAACTGGAAAAGACAAATTAGGATGAGAATGAATTCAGTCCTGCAATACAGGTACTGTACTCTTTTTTTTTTTTACTGCAAGTGGATAACTCAAGATGCAAGTAAACAACACCTGAGTTTTCCTTTGACAACTTTCCTCTCACCAGAAGTATTTAAAATAAATTCTCACTGACTGGTAATGAGAATTAATTCACTAGCCTCCTGTCTGCCCATTGGCTATTAGAACAGAAAGCCATATTCATGTGAACACTTAAGATCTAATCAATAGTTTTAGCACACTCACTATTCAATAATCCAAATGGATGGAAAAGCAAAGAGATCCAAGTCAGAGCTTGGAAAGAGATAGGAATAGCAGTTCAGTATCTAACCTGCTTACCGTTTATCACAGCCTGGTCTGTCTGATGCTCTGAACTAGACATACCAAAGGGGCAATGGGAAAAGGTCACGTGAGTAGGAGTTTGCATTAACTAGGCACAGAATGCATAGAGGAGCATAGGGACTCTTGTGAGGAAGAAAGAGGTTGAGTGAAATGAAAATGCCACTCTACTGGTATGGAAATTTTGTATTTACTGATGAGTGAATTCATTTCCCCACTTTGTATGTTAAAAGATGCCTTGACATTCCCAACCCTATGCCCAGTGTGTCTGTTCCTGATCACAGTCACACGCTGTAATGAGTTGACATTTCTCTACTGGCTGAAACAGAAATATATTTAAGAAATGGTGAGTTTGTCAGACTGTTTATCTGACAGTGCAAGTCAGTGCTTGCCAAGATCCAGATAGTTTGTTAGTATTACATGTCGGGGATGGATAACTTGCTATGTCGAAGACAGAAACCTACTTATATTGGGGCAAACCTGAAGCTATTTGCTGATATCTTGTATTATAGTGAATAAGGTGACAATTTAAAATGTCTTTTTATATATTTAAAATGTGAAAAACTGCCTTCTTCTCAGATCTCTGGTTCCATTTGCAAGCAATATCTACACAATATAAATGCCAAGGACCATTTAAAATACAATAGTTGTTAGTACAACTATGAAAGCCCAAATGCTTTTGCCATTAAGTAGTTGTTGACAATATAAGAAATCTTGCTTTTGTATGAGAAGGCGGACTTAAGCTTGGAATTTGGCAGTCCTGCAAGGGAATGGAATTCCAGAGCTGAAGCACATCTTGATCATGTTTAGGAAGTGTCATGGGTCTAAGTTATCTCCTGATATGTACAAAGACATATTGTTTATTCTCCCAGATGATACTCAGTGTAGCTTCAGTACTATGTTCTTCTGTGACATCTGTGTGCTACTACTAATGTAGGGGTAGAAGCACTAAATGTAAATTTTAACAATTATACGGGTGATCACACCAATGTTTTCATTCAAGAAGCCCTTCTGTTCCAAGGTATCATGTTCAAGGAAGAGTACAGACAAGTAGCAAACAAGTACAGGAAAGGTGTTAGGAAGGCAAAGGCTGAGAATGAGCTCAGATGAATAAGAGACACTAAAAGCAACAACAACAACAACACAGCCATTCTTTCAGATATGTGTATAGCAAAAGACAGAGGAAAGAAATGGGCTCGGGCTCAATGAGGATGGAAAAATGATAACAGAATATAAAGAACATGCAGAAGTGCATAAAGGTAAAGGTTTCCTTTGCTCGAAAGCCAGTCGTATCCGACTCTAGGGTTCAGTGCTCATCTCTGTTTCAAATCCGAAGAACCAGCGTTGTCTGCTTCTGCAGACATTTCTATGGTCATGTGGCAGGCATGACTAGACACCGGAGCGCACAGAATGCTGTTACCTTCCCACTGAAGTGGTCCCTATTTATCTACTTGCAATTTCTTGCTTTCGAACTGCTAGGTTGGCAGAAGTGCTTACTGGTAATTAAATAAATAAAATAGTCAAGAAATTACTTTATTAAATTGATCAAGTTCAGATCTTCAGGGACCAATGAACTGCATCCAAGAACATGGAAAGACCTGGATGAATAGCTCTCAGAGTCACATTGTATCATTTTCTTGAAATCATGGAGGATGGGTGGAGTGCCTGATGATAGGAGGAAGGTGAATGTCCTCCCTGTCTTCATAAAGGGCAAAAAAGAAACCTGGGAACTACAGCCTGACATCAATCTCAGAATGAATTATTTTGCATAATATAAAGTGATCACTCTGCAGGCACATTGAAATCAATGTTGTAATAACTAGAAGCCAACTTAGATTTGTCAAGAACAAATCCTGCCAAACTAATCTTAATCATTGTGGCCAGGATCACAGTACAAGTAAAATGGCTTTTTAAAAATCATGTCAAAAGCACACAAGGTGCTTTCTGGGTTGAAAGGATTTTTGCTGGAGGAACTCTACTCAGGGGCTGCCCGAATGAGGCTCCTTTCATGTCCCCAAGATCTTTTCCCACTGAAGTGGTCCCTATTTATCTACTTGCAATTTCTTGCTTTTGAACTGCTAGGTTGGCAGGAGCTGGGAGAGAGATGAGCGCTCATTCCGTCATGCAGTACTCAGGTCTCGAACTGTCAACTTGGCCAGCCTTCTAGCTAACAAGACGAGGTAGTTAACCACTGAGCTACCGCAGTTCCAAATGTCTTGTAATCCCATGTTACACGTTCACATAGTAGTTGTTCTGAAAATTAGAAAAAACACAACAACACATGTCAAACACGAAATATGGAATACTGTAATAATGGAATAAAACCACAGCTTATAGATGTTTATAAAACTAATAACTTCCAGCATAATAACATTTTGTGTATCCAGTTTTGAAGCAGATATTGAGCCTTTGGGTTAGTACATTTTTTGACAAAGCAAATAGCTTGATAATTTGAACTTTTGTTATTGTAATTATCTATTATGATTAACATATACACAATATTTTGTGTAGTAGTGTGGTTGACCCTTGAGCAATGTGACAAGTGGAGGTTATGGACTTCAACCCTCCACACAGTTGAAAATCCACATTGTTGTGGGGGCAATTGTAGTCCAGGTGTAGTCCAGTGGGCCACCATGTACTACTGTGTCTAGCTTCTTTTACTGCCGACACTGTTATAGGTGCACCACAGGAGCCCAGATGTCCCAGCAGTGTCAGTTCCAGTGGCCAGCCGGGACTCTCAGTGCCACTTTCCAGCAACCACACTGCTGGCAACCACTGTGGTCAGGTGATATCTGTAATTTTGTCCCTGAAGTTCTGCAATGATTGCTGCACAGCATTAGTGATAATTGAGGAACTTCAGGGGGGAAATCTGCCATGTAAGTAGATCTATGCAGTTAAAACCCATGCTGTTTGAGAGCTCACTGTATACAGTAATACCTCATACAAAGTCCGCTTCATACAACATCGGATTCATACAACATCGCCTAATTCCTTGAAAAAAGTTGCCTTATACAAAGTTGTGCGACTTTGTATGAGGCATTGGGGTTTTCCCAGGTTGCATTGTGCCTGGGCAGTATAAAGGCAGGACACATGCGTGCATTGCTCTTGTGGGTTTTGCATGAGGCGAAGAGTGTTTAGGAGTGGTTTTGAGCATGATTTTGGATTTTTTGAATTTTTTTCGTCAGAATTTTTAGAAGCATTCCTGGGATTTTTGCAGCATTCTTCAGGTTCTTGGACAATCGGGGTTGTTTGACATGTTTTTGTAATGTTTTTAGCCTTTAGACAATGATTTCTTAAAGTTCTGTCAGTTTCCTGTCTGTTTTTTGACTTTGCCTGAAGTCTGTGCTGTTACAGTACAATGTATCTCTATGGAAATGAAGTTGTATGAGGCATCGCGGCAAGGATTTGGACGTTGTATGAGGCATCGCGGCATTGCCTCATACAAAGTCGAAATCCGTATAAAGTCGAAACTTGTGGAACCAAGTTTGGATGTTGTATGAGGTATCACTGTATCTGTTTCATTGTGAATTGTAGCAAAATAACAGTTGCTAGTTCAACAGTGGTCTAATGTAGAGATTGGTACCATAGCTTATATGGTAATTCTGAGGGCCATATTCGACATACTGTTGCAGATGGTGGAGATATACCAAAGATGTCTGTCATTGTCACTTGGGGTGATCACACATTTATTACTGGAGCGATCTTAGGTGGCAGGCAAGTTCTTTCTCTGCAGTTGTGATATCTACTGGATTGATACGCGAGATCTCTCTTTCAGGCTGAATATCTCAAGGTTGGTGTTTGTGGTTTCCCCTTGTGATTTCCCCCCGAAACCTTGACATGGTTTTTATTAGTAAAGTTCCCACAATTTCCAGACAACATGGCAAGTGCCAATGACTGGAAAATTCTGGAAACTGTAGTCCCAAGATCCAGTTTTCCTAAACTTTGTCTCCTCAAGCATTTTGAAGCTGGTCATATTTGCTTTGCTCTGATATGAAACATGGAATACTGGGAAATTCCTGTTGGCAGGAATTATTGGTTTCTATCAGTATAGGTTTTCTTGCCTTGCCTGCATGTCATTTTAGGCGATATCACTTTGAACTGGCACATGGATGTGAATTGCATTGCACTTTCTGTCAAAAAATAGATATTGTATGCAGTAAAACCTCAGGTTACGACGGAAGTCCATTCCAACAGCAAAAAAATCATAAACCGAAGCATGTTTTCCCATAGGAATTCATTGAAGATAAAAAAGTCCCGACTGGACCAATAATAATAATAATAATAATAATAATAATAATAATAATAATAATAATAATAATAATAATAATACAAAAAACACAAAAACATCCCAAAATACCAGACATGATTGTCCCACACACCCCAAAATGGGAAACAGTTCTGACCGGAACAAAAAATTCCCAAAAATAATACTGTAAAACCCCGCATAATGAAAAAACTCCATTCCACGGAGCTCTTTACGATGCGGATTTTTTCGTTTCGCGGAACGAATGGAAGATGCCCTGGATAACGAACAAAATATGCTTGTTATCCGGGGTTCCCATTGACCAGGTATACCCCGGTTACCAAAAAAACCCCACATAATGATTTTTTTTCATTATGCGGGGTATCGCAATTGCCTAACAAACACTATGTTATGCGATTTTTTCGTTATACGAAGCATTCATTATGCGAGGTATTACTGTGCTGTAATACAAAAAAACTCCAAAAATGGCAGAGGTGATCGTCCCTAACACCCACAAAAGCTACAAAGCAATCTCCCTACCTTTTCCACGCCGTTTGGGGACTTTATCCGCTCGGTTCTGACCTTGGGGAGGTGCACATTGAGCCCATTTCCCACCCCTACCGGCACCGGGAGAGTCTGGGCACCTTATCAGTTCCCACCTTCCTCCAAACTCGCTGGGTGGCACCACAGCCGAAAACGTGCACCACAGCCGAAAACGTGCACCTCTCCCAGGCTGCAGGGCACTTGTAACCCTGGTTTTTCTGTACAGTATTAGCCAATTTGCTTGTATCTAAGATTGGTCAAAAACAGTCATTAGAGCCTGTGATTAGAAAGGGGGGGAATCTAATGCAGATATCTGAGTATCAGGGCAAGAGTTCTCTGCCTTTAGTGAGTATGCAGATTTGCTTGAGCTGTTCAGTTATTGGTCTTCAGGAAATCTTATTTCATAAACCATCCAAAAGACTGCCTTAATCACTTTGCTACAATTATAATGTGCTTTCCGCTCTAATTATGAGCTTATTCTAAAGTCTCTTTCTGACCCCAGTTGCAGAAAAATTCGATAACCTTATGGAACATGGTTGGAATTTGCTTCATAAGCAAATAGCAGTTTCAGAGGAGCTGTTTCATTACAATTACTACAGGAAGGTAGTAGTTAAACTTATGAGTTTTCTCCATGTACTTCAGATTAATTCTTGATTTCCCTAATTCACTTCAGACATACAGACATATCCTGTGGCTCCTGTTGGTTCTTTTTAGTGTTAAGCGACAATTTTAGCAATTTGTTTCTAAATTAGTTGCATTTAGTTCCCATTTGCCTCAGCAGAACTTAAATTAGTCATGATTCTCTTTTCACCTTGAGTTCAGTGGGACATGAGAGCAACAATCTATGTCTGAATATTTCAGAAAGCTAAATCATTACTGTCATCTTCCCGTGATGGAATCTATTCTGTGAGAAATTGAATATAGTTCATTATAAACCTTTTTAAATGTAAGACTTTTAAAAAAGTAAGTCAAAAGCATGATTACTTTCTGTGTGATCAGAACACATAGGTATTTAAAGTACTTTTCTGATAAGAATCTAATAGACCAGGAGTTCTCAACCGACAGCCCATGGGCCGTATTTGGTCCATGGCACCAAATCAACCGGCTCTTGCCGCCGTCACCGGAATTGGCAGCGGACTCCTTTATGTCTGTTGTAAAGGTGTTCACGACAGCCGCGGACTCATTTGCAGCTGTTGTGAATGCATTTATTACAGCCATAAATGAGTCTGCAGCCGATTGCGGCTGTGGCTGGACCACCAGTCTGGCCCACCGACTGTCTGAGGGAGTGTGACCTGGCCTCCAACTTCAAAAGGTTGAGAACCACTGTAATAGAAGAATTGAGAAACTTGTGACTTTCTAGTTGCCCTGACAATTTTTTGTAGTTTGTCTATACAGTAGTACCTCATACAACAATTTTAATCCATTCCACGGGGCTCGCTGTTGTACGAAACAATTATTTTTGCTAAGTGGTTTTCCCATTGAAAAATTGTTTTACAATTTTTTTGATAGGGAAAATTGTTATCCGGGATGCCATTTCCCCCCAAAACCTAAATGTTATGCGATTTCGTTGCGATATGGGGCAATTGTTGTATGAGGTTCCACTGTACTTCTCATTCAGTGTCCATCAGTGTTCCTTGATGTAACTATGGTTTTATTTTAATAATAGAAATTCCACCATGCCTACCTTAGATGTTAGAATGAGCTCTCTAATATATACTGTATTTTCTGGCGTATAAGACTACTTTTTAACCCCGAAAAATCTGTGCCAAAGTCGGGGGTCGTCTTATAGGACAGGTACTTAACTGCAGCTTGTTTCCCCTTGCTTCATATGTCCGGCGCATATGGTGGGGGGTGCCGCGGCCGAGTCCCTGCTCTGTGCGGGGAGTATGAATCAAGGGGAAGCAAGCTGCACACATCTTCCTGTACCTCGAGGAGGAGAACGTGAGCGTGGATTGGCTCTCCACCAGAACCTGCCCATTCGACTCAGAGGGCTGCGCGTCTTTGGGTTGGGTGTGGGTTAATTTTTATTTGGTGTGCATTGGAAGAGAGGTAGTCTTTTATGGCAAGTATAAATATATACTATATTTTAACTGGAAAAGTTGGGGGTCGTCTTATACGCCCAGTCGTCTTATACGCCGGAAAATACGGTATTTTTACAGTGTAACTGAGCTGACACAATACACTTCTGGTTTCTCGCTAGGGAGCTATTTCTGTTCTTCTGTTACCTGTGGGGAAGCTTTGTGTCCGAGAGACAGGAAAACTAGTATAGAACAACATCCTGGACACATTTCTTTGTTTGTTGTAAGGTGTTACAATATATGCATTAATTGAATGAAAAAGTTTATTTGTACTACTTAATGTGAGAATTGCATAGGTTTTCGTGATTGTCAATTAGATGGGCCCAGATGCATTGTGCATGAGCTTGCCTAAAAGTAAGTACTTTTTAGAGCAATGTAATTTATTTATTTATTTATCGTAGGTGAACTTCAGTTGACTACATTAATGCTGATATATGCAGTGAGCACAAATTGACCATCTCAAGTTCCTAACTAGAGTTCTACGTCTAGGTTTGAAAGCCATTGAAGGGCTTCATCTGTGGCACTATGCAAATCTTCCAGTGTGCCTCTAAATGAGTGTAAGGGACACTTAAATATAATGTGTTTGGTCTTCTCAGCCAGATCAGGTAGGACATGCAGTCCGAATTGACTTATTGTAGCATTGCCAACAAAGACACCAGACCTCCTCCCGCCAGCTTAGCTATATAAGAACCAGAGAGAACTGTTCTGGATACAATCATATTTTATTTAATGCATGGTTGTTAAGTTTCAGAAGATGAAAGCAAAAGAACATGGTTGCTGATCCCATTCCATTATAAAAACAATAAAATAATTACTAGCTATTTTCTTGGCCTAGCCTGGTCTATAACACAATGACTACATTTGGCTAGCTTTTACTCCCCAGCTCCCCATCAAAGTAAGCAATCAAAAAGCCTCCAAAAGCATAGCGAATCTCTTCACTCTTCTTCTCTTCCCACGTTTTTCATATCAAAACATATTTTCCCCACTCATTCCTCCTCCTGAAGGGTTTCACCCAATCACAGCATAGCATACAATGTCCATCATATTTGTTCAGTTCTCACAGTCTCCAGCCTGTTATGGCTACATGTTCTGTAAACCATCCAGCACCTGCCTTGAAGGCCGCATTCCTCAGCTCTGCCCCGGGAATCAAGAACTCAAAGAAACTACTTTACTCAGTAAATGCAAAGGCCCCCCTCTATTTCCTTACAATCCTTAACAATTTCAATGTCTTTACTGTCAATCTGTCAATGTTAAAGTTCTATATTTCTTCTTTAGTCGTGAGTCTTGTCTTAATGTTCAACTGCAGTCTACTTTGGTACTTTTTTCTTTCACTTTCATTAAGTGTTGGTTCAAGTCACTACTGTTTTCTACCAGTAAGATCATTCATGTTATCTAGATATCTTAAAGTATTGATGTTTCTTCCAGTAAATTTTATTTCTCCTTCTTCTGAATCTAAACCAGCTTTTCATATGATATGTTTTGGGTATAGATTGAACAGATAGGGTGATAAAATGCAAACTTGTCTAACTCGTTCCATAGGAAACCTTCTGTGTTTCCACATTGTGTCCTAACAGTAGTTTTTTTGTCCACAAGATATGTCATGCTTCAAGACTAGTAACATATCCATTTATTTCAGAGCATCTGATAGTTTCTCATCCTCCACAGTTAAAAGCTTTACTGTAGTCTGGATAAACCATAGCCTTCATTGTAGTACTTTGAGCATCACCTTGCTTGTATGGGAAATTAAAGCAGTGATCCTGTAGTTGCAACGTACATTGAAAATTGCCAGTTGTCAAGCTCCCATTACTCCCAAGTAGAGCCTTGGCCTACAAGTTAGTGGGAACGCATCTGAATTGATGCCCTGCGGCTAAGCAATCTAGGATTTTGCTTGCCTCTTCACAAGGCCTAACCTTAGCCAGGCTGTTAGGAAGGTAGCGTATAGAAAATAACTCCAGTCCTTCATCGAAAATAATGTTGTATTTTAGCAAAATTAGGTTACAATTAAAGTTTCAGGAAGCAAAAATGATTCTAGGCAAATGGAACATCTTCAGTTCATATAGCGCATTGAAAACAATGAAAACCCTTCTAAATTTGGAAGCCTTAAAGGGCTTCACCTTCTAATTTAAAAGACTACATGTTTACTAAGTTCATAGGACCAAGAGAGCACTCCTTTATCTCCCCCTTTTTTTTTATCCCCCCAGACAATTTGGCCTTTCCTCTGAAGGACTCCAGCCAATCACTGCACAGTCCTCCAATGTCGATTCAAAATTAGGTTCTATTTCTCCAGAGCACAAGGTTTTGTTTGTATACACCACATTTCTTGCCTGGTAACAACCCAGAATGCATCACTGCTACCCCCTTTCAGTGAACAACCCAAAAAAAAATTCAGTAAGTTTTAAAAAACATAATCCTGGATTTTTATCCATGACACCAGTCTATGGGACATTGTTTTGTTTTTGTTTCTATCTGTTGGCATATTCTTGTTAGGATATTGTAAGATATAGTCTCTGGTGATTTATTTCTTACCAGCCTTTCAGAGCAGGTTTCACTTTACAGAATTTCAGGTTCTTCATCAAAAGATTCCCCATCAAAAGGAGCCATTCACTACATGGCAGTGGACCAGGATACTTAAGGGACCGCGTCACTCCAAGGTATACCCGTCCTACAAGGGCAGACCGGAGAGGTTCAAGAGAATCACACCTGACCAGGGCCAGAAGAAAAGCCTTTTCGGTGTCTGCCCCAGCCCTGTAGAACCTCTTACCATCTGAATTGCGCCTCCAGACGCAATTCTCCCCTTTAGGAGGGCACTTAAGACCTGGTTGTGCCAGCGGGTGTGGGGGCCATCAGGTGTGATGACCCAGTCCCGCTGGCTTATATAATTAGTGCCCTACAACTGACTTGTCTGTTTTTATCTCCCCCCTCATCCCCCCTTTGTTTTTATTCTTTCTTTTTCTTTTTTTTCCTTTTCTAAAGGGGCTAGGGAGGGTATTGAAGGATGTATGTGTTTTAAGGTTGTATTTTAGATAGGGTTTTTAGTGATGTTTTTATCTCTCATTGTTTTTATTGTTTCTGTATTTTATTGTATTTATTTTGTGCTGGTAGCCGCCCTGAGTGGTGTTCGCACCAATAGGGTGGGATATAAATACCCAAAATAAATAATAAATAAATAAGACACATAGTCTGCAATGATTAATTTGACTTAAATTAAATTAAATTATATTAATTTAATTAATTTAATTAAATTAATTAAATCAAATTAATTTAATTAATTTAATTTAATTAATGTACTTCCCTGTTGATCTTTCAGCATGCTTAAATTTTCTTTTGATTTTTTTTGGGTTTTCTGGAAGATATCTCGGGCTTGCCTGAGTGGGCGGTGAACAAGTTGAATTTAAATTCCTCTTCTGTTCTCTTCTAATTTTTTGCAATGGCTATTATAAGTTTTTACATGATTGTTGCTGAAAAGCTGCCCTCAGGATTCTGACTCTTCTTTTGTCACCTTTTACTCCGCCCCCAATAAACAGATTGTTGGGTGCACAGAACTCTGAGCCATTCTAGTTTGTTTTTAACCCCTAGGCCAGGAATTCTCAACATTTTAAAGCTGGGGGCTGGGTCACGCTCCCTGAGACAGCTTTGGGGGCCAGACAGCCATTTTTCCCTCCCTCCACCACATGGCACTTCCTGGTGTGGTGGAGGCAGTGGGGGGCCCATATGAAATGGTGCCGTAGGCCACATCCAGCCCATGGGCTGCAGGTTGAGAATCCCTGCGCTAGGCCAAAATTCCCAACAACTTTTAGTTCTGTTTTGTTCCCTATCTTTGTGTCCCAGTTACCTATGATTATAAGCATGACTTGATTTGGTGTGTCATCAGGCTCCTCCCATATGCTTGTAGAAAATGGTTTCAGGTTCTTCTTCAGCAATGGTAGTTATAACACAAACTTGAATGATGATTATGTTGTTATGTTGCTAGATTTCCCCAGAGGTTTTTGTGATGTTATCTGTCAACCTAATAAATACAGCCCTTAAATGCCTATGCTACAGCTTGCCTTAGTATTAGGGCCATTCCATTTCTTCTGAGTTTTTCACACTATATTGCTAGTCTAAAACATGTTGTAATTGTCTGACTGAAAATTTTCCATTCTGGCCCACTTTAGTTCACTGACACACCAAGCAATGTTTACCTTTCAATTTCTTCCTTTACAGGTTTCAGTTTACCTTGATTCATACTTCTCACGTTCCATGTTCCAATTGTATGTGTTGCATACCTGTCAAGCGTGGCTCCCAAAAATATGGGAAATTTCTGCGCATGCATTGGTGCATGCGCACAGAACCTGTTTGTGCATGCACAGAACCCGTTTGCGCATGCACAAATGGGTTCTGCATGGGTGCAGTAGCCCCTTTCCCCGCCATTCAATATACGGGATGGCGGCGGGAAAGGGGAGGAACGAGTGCCAGAATAAGGGAAATCCAGGCCAGTACAGGATACTTGACAGGTATGATGTGTTGGGTTTTCCTTTCATCTCTGTTCATGTCAGACACTAGATATTCTTTCAGCTTTAATCTAGGTGAGTCATTAAAGACAGTCTATTTGTACTAGTCCTTGGTTCTTTCTTAGTAGCTTTAATTGCTTTCTGACCTGCACGTCTCATCTTTTAGCAGTAACTTTTCTTCATTTTGGACTGTTGTCATAGAGTTTTCAAGGTTAGAAAGGTTTGGCAGTGGCTACCATTGTCTTTGTCTGTGCAGTACTAATAAAGGTTAGCTTGAGTGTAATTGCTGTTGTCTGTGCAAGATCCTTTGCCAGTGTCACCTTCAGCTACCACTGCTGCCTAATTGCTACCAGTGATGGGCATGAGCCGGATTGGACCAGTATGCGTGTAACGGTAGTAAAAATGGCTGGCCTCACCCACCTACCTGCCCCATCCACCTCCTCCTCCTCCTCCTAAAAGAGGCTTCGGAGGGGGCTGGCTTCATTTCCCCCTTTGTCCAAGGCTTTTCCTGGAAAAGCCTTGGACGAAGGGGGAAATTGCTTTGGAGGGGGCTCTTTGCTATAGTGCGATGAAAATAGAAGCCTATTTTCATCACTCTATAGTGAACCTCTGAAGCCATTCCCCCCTTGTCCAAGGCTCATTCCACCGGCCCAGGATGGGAGACGAGCGACAGCTGAGGCCGCTGGCGGTCCATTCCCTCCTGGCCCCGCCCGCCAGGAGGGCTTCAAAAGAGCAGCCGGACCTGCCGTCCCTGAGGGTCTTTGCCGCGCCTCTCCTGGGCTCATTCCACCGGCCCAGGATGGGAGATGAGCGACAGCTGAGGCCGGCGGCAGTCCATTCCCTCCTGTCCCCGCCCGCCAGGAGGGCTTCAAAAGAGCAGCCTGACCTGCCGTCCCTGAGGGTCTTCGCTGCGTCTCTCCTGGGCTCATTCCACCGGCCCAGGATGGGAGACGAGCGACAGCTGAGGCTGCCGGTGGTCCATTCCCTCCTGGCCCCGCCCGCAATGAGGGCTTCAAAAGAGCAGCCGTCCCTGAGGGTCGTCACTGAGTCTCTCCTGGGCTTATTCCACCGGCCCAGGATGGGAGACGAGCGACAGCTGAGTCTGTTCCCTCCTGGACCCGCCCACCAGGAGAGCTTCAAGGGAGTGCAGGAGCAGCTGCAGCTGTGTGGGGGCCAGGTGTTCCCTGGCTTTGCTGTGGTTGCGGACATTTAGCCTTTGGCTATGTTGCAGACTTTGGCAGCTGAAGACACTCTTAAGGCTTGTTAAGGTCGTTGAGCTTGGGCTCCGACCTCCCCCCCCCCCGGATCTTTTTGCTTATTCTGATTTAACTTGTATTGTATGATTCCTGACTTTGTTTTTTCTTCCCCCATTGTATTTATGCATTATGTTTTGCTGTAATTGATATGTTGTTATCATTAATGTGCGGGCCATGGGATTCCGTTTTGGGGACATTAGTAGCCGAGGGACTGTGCAATTAAATGTCTATTGTATAATTCATTGTGTAATTTACTGTATTGTATTATTATTGTTTTCCTATTGTATTTTCATGCTGTTATATTGTGTCTATATTTGATTTGTTATCATTATATTGTATTTTTGGATTTTTTGTAGTATTGTACTGTTATAATTGTATGTTTATTAATTGTATGTATATTAATGTTTTGTTGTAATTGTACTTATATTATTGTGTTGTAAGCCGCTCTGAGTTGGCCTTTTGGGCTGAGTGGAGCGGGGTATAAATCCAATAAACATAAACAAGGCTTTTCCTTGGCTCCGTTTCACCCCAAAGCACAACCCCAGCCACTCCAGAGTGGCTGGGGATGTGGTTCGGGTTGAAACGGAGCCCTGGAAAAGCCTTGGACAAGGGGGAAATGGCTTCAGAGGTTCACTATAGAGTGATGAAAATAGGCTTCTATTTTCATAGCTCTATAGTAAAGAGCAGTCACATGGCCAATAGGCCACGCCCACTGAGTCACATGACCATGTCCACAGTGTGGTAGGGAATTTTTTTAAATGCCCACCACTGGTTGCTGCTTTCCAGAAGTTTCTCCACCCCATCACCAATGGAACAGTCCATTTTCTTTGCTGATGGAGGTATTGCTCCTGAAGAGAGGGTGGATGCCTATTAGTCTGCTGCCTAAGCTGTGAACTTTCCACCTTGGGTAACCTTGCTCATAATGGAGTCTAACTTGCTGACGGCATTGCTCAGAGCTTATTTGACATGCTGAAACCCTCTTACCATGTGGAGGTATGCATATTAGTAATTAGTAATGTTTAACTAGAGATGCAAACCTTCTGTTTAGGTTCTGACTATGGATGGGCAACTTCAAGGCTCTTGACTTCATATTTATGAATTGTAATTGTTAAGTCCCCTGTAAAGTAGAGCCCCATGGCTATCCATTTGTGTGGCACAGATATTTTTGTGCATGACTCTGAAGGTTTTGTGTGCGTGCAAGATTAATGAGCCATTAGCTTTGAGCTGAGCAGTTGTTTACTTAACAGTTTAATTAAGTGACATTATTGTTATTGGTAGGAATTACTACTTTTGTTACTATAGTGCTACCTTGCATTACGAACGCCTCATACAACGTCATTTTCACATTACTAAAGGAAATCCATAGAAAATAATGCCTCACGCTACAATTTTTTGAAATGGATTAATTGGTTTTCAATGCATTCCTATGGAAAACTGCATTTTGCATTACGAATTTTTGTTTTTCAGTGCATTCCTGTGGGGAAATTGCATTCAATGCATTCCTATGGGAATGCGTTTTATGAATTTTTCATTATACGAAACGTCCTGTGGAATGCATTAAATTCATAATGTGAGGTACCACTGTACTTCTGTCTTTATCACTTCTCATATTATTGCCTTAAATTCTATATTCAGCATTGTTTAATGGTTAGGCTTAAAAAGTGTTTTTTTTCCTTATCAGTATATTTTCAACTGGGGTACTATGTGCACTTTGAAAGGCTGCTTTGTATGGCAACAGTCACCCTCTGCTCAGAGCAAAAGTGGGTCAAGTCTATAAATTTTATAAATGTCTCTGTACATTCATGCAAACAATTCCATTGCTAGAAAAGCAGAATGGAAAACATTAGTAATAATTACCGTGAAGAATTCTGATCTGCTATACTCATGGCAGTGTAATTAAAAATTCATGTTTAAGTTTAATTATTGGTCTCATGAATCCTCTAGAACAATTAATTCACCACCTAAAATGTCTCTTTAGCACCTTGCTTGCTGACACATACAGTAAATCATACAGTAGAACTCCGTATAACGATCGCCACATACAGCGATGAAATTACATAGCGATTAGGCGGGGGGTGAGGCGTTCTGCATAGCGATTATTGAAATTGGTTCTTCGGCCGATGCGCTCCTTGGCTCCCTCTGATCCAGAGGCCCACAGGTGGCGCACAGTCGAGAACCCCCGATGGTTTGTCAAACGAGGCCAAGAAGGGTGTGCTTTCTCAAAGTTGGCCCGAGAAATCCTGGTCGAGTGGAGCTGGGCAACAGGTTCGAAGGGAAATGGCATTCTGTGACTAATATCACAGTTAAAATTAAAGTAGCAAAGCCCCTTGTCACGAGACTTTGGATTCCCATGCGAAAACACCCTTACCTGGTTTTGGGGAACAGTATGGCCTTGAAATTGGGTAAGGTGTGTGGGAGGAAAGCAGCTCGCTCTTCTTTAGCTGGATTCCAAGCCTCAAAATAAAGTTTCTCCTTCGGCAACGCTCCCACAAAGTAACCCAAAAGCTGTAATCCTTCTCTTAGGAAAAAGGCTGTATTGTTAAATATCCCCATTCAATCTGCTCCGCTTCAGGAGGAGCAGAAAAAGCACTCTTGACAATCAATGTCCTTTTATGATTTATTGAAGAAAATTAACAGAGTCCAATAAATGCGATAAGTCCCATCGCCTCTAGTTTTTAGGCTAAGTGCGGCGGTACCCCGCCTCATACGAGATGGTCCGATGGGGAAGTCTATCTCAGATGTAAGGAGAGATAGAGCCTCCGGCTGCAATCCAAATTCGACTTTTGGACAGAGCAAAAGCCCTGGTTTTTATACCATTTTTCCTGGGAAAGTGACCTTGAGAAGTGCTAATCGACCTCAAAGTGACAGGCTTTGTGCGTAGATCAAAGGATACCAGGTAGCTATCCTATCTATGTTCCATCTCAGCCCGTGAAATAGAACATCTTCCCACACACTGACTTTGGGAAGAAGAATCAAAATGTATTTTCCCAGGGAAAAGGGATGATGCCATTCAATGGCAGGTGCCAACTTAAAATGGCTCCGCTTAGGCTAAGCATAGAGTATCATAGAAATAAAATAAAAGCAGATTTAAAATCCTTACTTAATAACCTATATGAATATAATGTAATAAACATAAAAAATGAAGTCTTCCCAGATGGAATCACAACAGTGATGTTCCCTATGAAAAAATCCATACAACAAATTTTCAATAGAAAAAAAACGCTTAGCGCCAAAAATCGTCGTACGCTTTTTTCCATAGGGAAAATCATTGTACGGATTTTTCCATAGGGAAAATCGTACAATGACAAAATCGCATAGCGATGAGCTCTGTGGAATGGATTAAAATCATTATACAGAGTTTTACTGTATATTACTTACTAAGGGTGAATTTTTCCCCTGAATATTACTCTCAAAGATTAAATCTTGGGCTGTTGGGTAAACAAGTTATGTGTTAATTAGCTATTTCTGTTTTCAGCAAGACAGGTAGAATATAAATTCAACAGGCTAAATTAAGGTTTGATTGAAGCAGCAATAATGTATGCAATTGTAAAATTGCTCCCATAAATTTTGTACTTAGGTGCCACAAATATAATATTTCAATTTTCTTAGATTTCTAATAGTTTATATTTAAAATGTTGCTTCCTGTTGTTAATGTGAAAAGGGAAGCTGCTTTGGTGCATACTTGGCGTTGCTGTCTTGCTGTCCATTAACATTAAAGAAGAGCCTGCCCAGGGAATTTTACTTGGAATCTAAAAGCTCAAAAGAGCATACTCCCTATTGCTCATTGCATACTCCCTATTGCTCATTGCATACTCCCTATTGCTCATTCCTGGTACAGTATTGACAAATCTGAAAATTCTAGGAGATTGAACTACAGACTGGTATAGTGGATAGTGTTGAATGTGGAACAGGGACACCTGACATTTGTAGACTCGCCCTGATTCTCTAACCTCCCCTTGCCTGATTTGCCTTTCTCTTTGCAGTTGGCTGTCCCTAACATCATGGCAGGTTTGTGTTAGGCTGCCCCTTCATTCAGCATTGTTTGAGTGAGATGCTTTGATGGAACAGAGTGTTTGCTATCCTGGAGGACAACTAAATATTTAGGAGAGTTTTTGATTGGCTTTAAAATCAGAATTCTATTTTGTGAAGAAAACTCGAGTTCAAGCTCTATAAAGGTTGACTGATCTGTGCTAAGTGATCGTGTGAATGTCTGGGTGACTCTGACTACACCCCTACTGGATATTCATTTTGGTAGAACAATGTGGTAATTTTTAACTCGGGGTTTTATCTTATATGTTTCCACTTCTGAATACAAAATGAAATGCTTGAGAAAGTTACTCTATTTTAATTTCAGCTGTGCAAATCCCCAACCAAGATGCCATTACCAATGCTAGTTGGAAAAATTTGGAAACTCACAGACCAGAAAAACAAAGTACTCTTCTCAACCTAGAGAGAATATTAATTACTTCACTTAGTTCAAAGTGTGTTATGCTAGCCCTGCAGTATTTGAGGCATGTTCTTTTCTCTTCTGTCTTCTCTTAAAGGTTTCTTAAGGGAAACCTTTACCTTCTCTTAATGTCACTGCTTATTTGCAGGAGCAAATATTGGGGATCATCCAGATGATCACAGAAATGCTTGATGAACTTGAACTTGTCAATTTTCTTTTATGCCTCTTCTATGTTTTTGTTATCTTATTTTGATTTTTTGTTTGTTTATTGTGTATGTATAAAAAATAATTTTAAAAATAAAAAGAAATGGGTAAAAGGTAAAGGTGAAGGTCGCCCCTGCTAGAAAACCAGTGGTATCCGACTCTAGGGTTCAGTGGCAGGCATGATGGAACACTCTTTACCTTCTCACTGAAGTGGTAAATATTTATCTACTTGCAATTTCTTGCTTTCGATGTGCTAGGTTTGCAGGAGCTGAGACAGACGGAAGCTCACTCCGTTGTGCAGTACTCGAGTTTTGAACTGCTGACCTGCTGACCTTCCAGTTGTCAAGTTCCGCATCTTAACCACTAAGCCACAGCAGCAAACAGTAATTAACATGGTTTTGAAGGACTTAAAAGTTGGTGATGAGATTATGGAAACTGGGGCCATCCTGGCCATTCTGACTGATTCATATATAATGATGGTCTGTGTAAAAACATGGGGGAAGATGGTATTATCGGACACCAATTTCAGAAAGACAGGGCCCCTGTAACAATGGAGAAACCCAAATCATAGAACACATTTTTTTGCATCTGCCATTTTTATAGAGACATCCAGAGCAAGTTCATATCTCCGCTGCTCTGTAAGCTGGTCAAACAGCACCCACTGGCTGCTGTCTGATGAAAGCCTCACCTTCACCCACGACACTGCTAGATTCTGCGCCGCAGCTAAATAAACTTCTAGCGCTACATCATTGGCTTAGTAATAGCTGTAACATTATTAATCTTATGTACTAATTTTATTACTCCCTGCCTCTGAGCAGAAATACTCATTTTAAAAATATATATTTAATACCCTCATTTTTTTGTCTCTTGATATATTTTAAATACCCTCATTTTAACTTCTGTTCCTTTTGCTGTACTATGCTGGTCTTGGACTGTAATAAAGATAGATTGGTTGGTTAATTGATTTGATTTATTGGTATTAAACTATTTTGGTGGCAAAATATGCTGAATTTATTCCTACTTTCCTGCACAGTTGAAAATCTTTCTAGCTGTTGTACTAGAGGGGGCATTTCCCACCACCTCTGTATGTGAAGGCATATTTGGAAGGTTTGGAGAAATCTTGCCCTTAAAATTTCAGCGTACTAATCCTGTGAAATAGATATACTGTACCGTGTTTTATGGCATGAAATGGAACAAAAGCATTCTAATGGTGGGGGAAAGTCTTGAGGTTTAAGCAGATTTGGCTCTCCCTTTTCACCTCTAAGTTGCATAAGAGATTCAGTAAAAGTGAAATGTAATTGTCTGAATAGGAACAGGGCCCTTTTAAATTCTAATTAAGGAATGAATTAACTAGTATGAATTTTTATGAGTTACAATGAATTACAGGTATTAATTACTTGACAGTCTTACATACGCTAAAAGCAGTGGTTATCCAAATGGGTCTTCAGCTGACAGATCAAGCTTAATGTCATTAATTAGTCTGATCCAGGCTTCATTTTGCTTTTAAAAAGTGTCCCCTACCTTCCTTGGTTCGTTAATGAAGGGAAGTTGAAATGAGGCATAGAGGAGGCAAAAAAGTGGATTCATTCTAGTCTTCTGGGTGGCCTGCAGAATAGGAACAACTGCTCTTGGCAGACTTTCAAATTTTTGTGCCTTGTGGCTAGATTCCAAAGTTCTGAATTATACATATACCTCATGTGTGCCTCATGTAACTTGAGTTTTACTACTAGAATACAAGCATCAAGCACTCAAAGAGGAAGACATTCATTGTACACTAACACTTTTTCTCACAGTACAAACCTTGACCTAATTTATCAAAGCATCTTCATATTTCACTCTATGCTACTGTAGAATATGATCTTCTAGTGTTCTATTCATATAGCACATTGTTATTTCCTTATTATTTACATTTACAGTGGAACCTCATACAACAATCGGCCTGTATAGCAACAAAATTTCATAACAATTAGGTTTTGCGGGGAAATGGCGTCCCGCATAACAATTTTCCCTAAGGAAAAAATTGTACAGCAATTTTTCAATGGGAAAAACCACTTAGCAAAAAAAAAAGTTGTACGATGCATCCCATAGGGAAAATCGCTATACGATGCATTTATCGTATAGCAATTGTTTCGTACAACAACGAGCCTCATGGAACGGATTAAAATCATTGTATGAGGTACTATTGTAGTTGCAAACGTGATAGTGAATCTAATAATCAGCCATTGTTCAGACAGGACATAGAAAATTTAGTTTACATTGTATAACTCTGCCCTCTAATGTAACAAGTGGCCATGAAAATGTCTCTGGTAAGGCTCTGGTAAGGGACTCTGGTAAGGGTCTCTGGTAAGAGGTTGCAGTGGCTCAAGTGGTTAAGATCCTGAACTCACTGCCTGGAAGGTTGGAGTTTGATTCTCGGGTACTGCTTGATGGAGTGAGCTCCTGTCTCTGTCCAAGCTCCTGCCAACCTAGCAGTTGGAAAGCAAGAAATTGCAAATAGATAAATAGGGACCACTTCAGTGGGAAAGGTAAACAGCATCCATGCACTCTGGTGTTGAGGCATGCCTGCCACATGTCCACGGAAACATCTGCAGATGCAGACAGCACTGGCTGTTTGGCTATAAACAGAGATGAGCACTGAACCCTCGAGTTGCAAGGGCAACTTTTACCTAAAGGGTTCTCATAGCTTCTTTGAGGGAAAATTTGAGTGACAAAGTGACAAGTTTTTGAATGACAAACCCTAACTCACACCTGCTAAGATAATACAGTCTTGCATACTCAAATGTACACACTTAGTTTCACACACTTCCTTATGTACACATGTGTGTGTACATAAGTATGTGTTTATTTTGCTGCCTTATTCTTATGAACATCACATGCATCCTCTGGAAAATGTTCTCCCCTGTTAACACTAAAACATTTTTAGAAGTTCAACTATATAGGGGAGAAGGAGCAGGGGAAATCTTTCATCTCCAGTGCTGATTGAGTATGAGAAATCTTAAAACCACTTGAGGATTGGGGTGCAATTTGGGAGTGGGGTGAAGTACTGTAGATGATAACTTCCATTCCTGTGAACCATATCTGTCCTATAGATGAAAAGTTCACCTTCCCTGTTTTAACTGGTAGTGACTTGATAGAACTACAGAAGAGGCTGAGATTCTGCTGGTGCAGTTCCATATCCCAAAAAACATGTAATCACCCATGGCCTTTTATCACTAATTAACATTTTCTGAATCCCCACCTGGTTCCAAGGCTTCCTATGGATCCATTTCATCCTAGGGGACCTATTGTTGTCTCAAGTTGCAGGGAGATGAGTCTTTAATGTCCAAAATTTGCTGTAGTTAGTCCTGATCCAGGCCCGTTACTATTATAACTCCATTCTTCTGGTTATTTCAGCATGATGCTATCTCATGTGCGATGACTAGAACTAAATATGGTACTTCAGCAAAATCTAACTGTAGGAGTCCGATTCATGTAAAGATCTCTAATCAGCCTCATTAGCAACAGTTTATAGCCCCAGATAAACAAAGGAAGAGTTAAAAGCTAACGAAGTCCAGCTTCATTAGACAAAGAGTAAGGAGGAAACAGAGATAGAGAGAAAGCATACACACACGACTGCAGTATTGGCTGAACCAAAGGATAATAATCGCGTCTCTTTATTCAAACAGAGTATATCAGAAACAAAACTTAAGGCACATCAACCAATCAGAATGTCAGAACCAAATAAGGAGAAATAAGGAGAATTCTCCTCACTTTTCTACGCATGCCCACAATCAAGCGTTGTCTCTCATGCAGACAAAGAGGCCTTTGTTTATAAAATGTGAAGGCAGACAGGAAGACAGAAACCAGATGCATTCCCACATGTCCTCCTTTTTCATTTAAATTTGAGAGAGGGACGGCTAATCATACCCCTGCATGTCATCTACTCCATAACTACTCCTCCATATACATCATCACTGTCCTCCTGGACATCGTACCCCTCCAGACTCCTGGTACCTTGTTCCGGAGGATGATACCTCACTGAGTACAATTGCCGTCGTGCAAAATTCGATGTCTCCCTTCTACGCAGTGGACATGTGTTACACATAGAAATAAGATTAAGAATACAATAAATGCAAAAACACAAAGATATAAGGCAGATAATAATAATGAACCCATAAAAGAAAACTTGTCTAAGGACAGACAAATCAGGCAACCAAGAAGTCATCCAATCAAAGAGATTAACATCAGTGCGTACATTGTTAGTAATGCTCTCCTGTAAATTCTGAAGTTCTTCCTCAATAGTATTATTCAGATCCTGGAATTTTACCCGACATCCCTGGTTCCCGACCAGTTTACAAAATCCTTCGGATTTTGCTAACAGGTAATCTATGGCCAGTCTGTCCTGCATTTGGTCTTGATGAAGCTCAGTGATTTCCATTTGAAGATCCCGTATGACCCTCCCTGTGGCATTGATTGATTTCTCCAGCCTACAGGTGAGTCCCAAAATGGACCTTCTATTCTCCTGGGAAATGACACCTGGGTATGATCCCAAGGTGAGTGCTCCAGTGATAACACCCCCTATAGCTCTCCCCCAGGAGCTACCATCAGAAAGCTGAACATCGATTATCACTTCATCATTGCAACCAGAACCCATCGGGCCGGCAGCAGCTCTCCGGCTCTGTGCATCTGCCTGAAGCGGCATTTGCACTTGTACGGGTAAGGTAAAATAACACAATGCTGCACATTGATATTGTCCTGGATGGAAATTTGTGGCAACTCCATTAAAAAGAACCACATGTTGGGATCCTTGATTTGCCATCCATTGCAAATTGAACCACTATCTATAGCAGAATAATCAGGAGTAAACATAGGAAACACATCATATATATCTTCAATAGTAGTGTTAAACAAGGTATAATTAAGCTTATAAGAACTGTTATAACTACCCCATAACCAAAAATAATCATCACAACCCGTATAATTGCCTACATTCCGCAAAACCCTTTTTGCTTGAGTCCAGTGCTTCCATTTACTATTCCAGACTCCAGAACTATGACAGCAGAAACAAAGCCCTTTAGTGTATTTCTTGAATGTCATGCTTCGCCAGCGGGTGTTGTTAAATTGTTCTGGGGGATTAGAGAAGAGTGTAGACCTATCAAGATGTTGCAAGTGTCCAATAACCAACTCAGGCGTGTTGAACAATGCCGGAAGAAAGGCCATTTGAGACACTGCCAGTGGATGCTCATAGTATAACGTTGCATTCTTACCATGAACCTCAAACATATAGTTAGCATGACGAAGCCAAAAGTTGGGGTTGCCCCCATGAGTCATTGTTCTTACAGCTGGAAGCACAGTAAGAAAGAAAAGAACAAATGTCAGCAAATTTAGTTTACTGGTGAACCACCATCCTGGAGCTGAGTAACCTTCTTCTCTCTCCATGGGCGGATCGCTCAAGCAGGAATCCACACAGGTCCTGAGGTCGTAGAAACCGCTGCGTATCCTCGTCCCCAGGTGATTAGAGGCACAGGACCTTTCCACTCAGGATCCGGTTGCTGCCGATAAACGACCAATGGCTTAGGAAGACACTCCTCGGTCCTGAAATGCAATTCGACTGGAGAGTGTGACCTGTTATGGGGAGCAAGAAGAAAATTAAGAGTATACAGTACTTTAGCAACAGCTGTAGGTATTTCAGCCACAGGAACCCCTCTATCTCCCACTTGCTTGTGTAACAAATTTTTGAATGTCAGGTGGGCTCTTTCAACAATCGCCTGTCCAGTCGAGTTATAGGGTATTCCATGGGTTAACTTAATGTCCCACTGACGGCAAAAGTCCTGAAAGGCAGAAGAAACATATGATGGCCCATTGTCTGTCTTAAGGCTTTTAGGTTTACCCATTACCGCAAACGAACGAATACAATGTTGTATAAAATGTCTGGATGATTCCCCCCGTAAGGGTGTAGCCCATATAACTCCAGAGAAGGTATCAACAGTCACATGTAACTTAGAAAGCGGAGCCAAAGCAGGTACTTGCGTGACATCCATCTGCCATAGCTGATTAGCTTCTGTTCCTCGAGGATTAACAGCATCAAATGGCAGGAATATAGGATACTTCGTACAGGAAGCACAGGACGACACAATGTCTCTAGCCTGTGACATAGGAATGGAAAATCGTTTATGCAAAACCTTAGCAGATTGATGAAACATTGCATGACTGTCAATGGGGTTGTCAAAGAGAGAAAAAACCTCAGCAGAGTCCCGGAGAGCAGAATCTGCTCGTGCATTGCCCTCCGTCAAATAACCTGGGATCCTTGTGTGAGAGCGTATGTGGGCAATGAAGAATGGGACCGTACGGTTGGAAAGAAAACCTTGAAGCTGTTGGAATAAAGCAAAAAGATCCCTATCCATCGATGGAGACAAATAAGCTTGAGCTAAAGTAAAAACAAGGCGGTAAACATATTGAGTATCCACAATCAGGTTAAAAGGCACATCAGAAAACGTAGAGAAAGCAAGTATGACCGCTGCCAGTTCCGACCGCTGGGCCGATGCTTGAGGTCCTGTAAAAACAACCTCCCATTCCCCAGTAGGACCCTGCCATGTAAGGACTCCACGGGAGGGGGAGCCATCCGAGAAAAGAGTAACGGCATGCAAGATAGGTTGCATGCAAAGCGGGGATGACAGGGAGTAAGAAGTGAGATTCAGCAAGGTAAACCGCTTATCTTTGGGGGGGTTAAATTTAACTTGTCCCACAAAGTCCGCCATGGCCACCTGAAATGCCTCAGAATGCTGTAGCAAGGCGGTTAGCTGATCCTGCGAAAAAGGAAAACAAAGTCAACGTCATAGCCAGTCAAATGCTTTGCCCTAGTACGGCATTTGAGGAAAAGATCAGCAATCGCATCAGGCAGGCGATAACAGTTTTTCGAGGGAGTGTGCGCCAAGTGAAGCCATTCCACGATGGCCACCTTCTGAGCGTTGACAGGCGCGAACAAAACAGCAGTGGACAGCCTCGGTGTGGGAAGAAGAGCGCATGCCAGCGCAATGGTGCCTGAGGGCACCCGATCCACAGCGATGGTATGCAGCTTTTCGTTGAGGCGTTGAAGAGCTGTACGCATCTCCGTTGTGCAGGGAATGATGTCCGCTGGAGAAGTGTGTCCAGAAAGAGCAGCAAAGAGTGGTGACAGTTCCTCAGTGCTCAGGGCCAAGAAGGGACGAGCCCAATTTATGTTCCCTAGCAATTGTTGCAATTGTACAAGAGTGAACTGCTCTGGAATAGCTATTGTTGGCAATAGCAGAGTTGAAGCTGTAGCTGAGAGCCTATGTCCCAGATATTGGAATGGATACATCCGCTGCACTTTTTCAGGAGCTATGATCAAGCCCGCTTGTTGCAAAATGTCTGCTAGGTCCTGCAGGTGTTTCTCCGTGACTTGTGGACCATGCAATAAAATGTCATCGGTGTAATGATATACTTTAACCTCTGGATAACGTTGCCTGAAAGGTTCCAAAGCCATGTTCACAAAATGTTGGCATAGAGTAGGCGAGTTGGCCATACCCATAGGCAAGACACACCATTCAAACCATTGAGTAGGATGTTCATTATTGTATACTGGCAATGTAAATGCAAATTTTTCTCTGTCTTGTGGCGCTAGCAAGATTGTATAAAAACAGTCCTTCAAATCTATAACCATGAGTTGATGATCTTCAGGGACCATGTTCGGATTAGGGAGTCCAGATTGTAGAGGTCCTATTGGCAAGATGTGCTCATTAACTTTTCTCAAATCATGCAACAATCTCCATTTTCCAGACTTCTTTTTCACCACAAAAATTGGAGAGTTCCAAGGACTAGTGGTTGCTTGAATATGTCCCAGATTTAATTGCTCCTGTACAAGGGCCTCCGCCGCCTGGAGCTTTTCTCTTGAGAGCGGCCATTGATCCGTCCACACTGGCGGGGTGTTTTTCCATTGTAGTGGAAGTGCATGCAACGGCGCTGCAGGGGAGGCCCGTATCAAAAATTTGTCTGCAAGGTACACCCTGTTTTGGCCAGGAGATCCCGGCCCCACAGAGTAATAGGAATATCCATAATCAGGGGGTGAAGAGAAACTTTTGTTCCCCCTGAGGTCTCAAAGACGATTGGATGAACACTCTGCTGTGCTGGCTCGTACCCGCCCACCCCAAAAACTTCCCTACAGGGGCGGACGGCCCATCCAGTTGGCCATTCTTTTTTTGCCACCACTGAAATATCGGCTCCTGTATCGATTAGTCCAGACACTGAACGTCCACCCATAATCAGCGAGCGGGTTGCTGTTACAGTCCCCTCCTGGGATGGAGTTACAGTGGTCCCTAGTGGGAGCAGATGAAGGCGTCCTACAGGTTGTCCCTTAGGCAGGGTGAGATGTTGCGTGGCTGATGCAGGGATGACAATTTCTTGGTGACCCAATGTAACTGACCCTGCTGCAATGTGTACAGAAGCGGGCAAGGCGTCTGGGCAAGGAAGAACAATGCCCACCATGCCCTGGGGAATAACATCATCAACCAGTGTGGGAAGAGCCTCCACACACCCTGGCACAGTAAAGGTACAGTCCTTAGATAACCTCAATAATAGCCCTTCTTTTAGAGGATGGTTTTTTCTATATCGTGAAATCATTTCTTGGGCAAGTTCCATATCTTCTTCCATCTCTCCCAACACCTCCGCTATTGCTTCCTCACTGACCTCTGGTAGCCCTATTATTTTGCCTGGGCCCGAGCATGGCCCGCACTCCCATTTCCCTGCTGCTGTGGAGAAGAGTCAGAGTCTTTGTGCTGAGCAGCTGAGGAGTTGGCATTAGGATTTGAGCGGCACTGATTGGCCCAATGGTACCCTTTCTGACAAATGGGACATTTCCTTGAAGGGCGTGCTGCCGGCTTTTGAGAGGAGTGACATTGTGCTTTCAAATGCCCTTCTTTCCCACAACCAAAACAACGTTTGTTTTGAGCCTGAGTTGTGGGCAACTGAACTGCAGCTGCCAGAAGTTGAGCCTTGTAACTGTGAGTCCCCACATTTTGACAAACTTTCATCATGTCTGCTATCGATGTGCCTGGCCGAGCATAAACAGCTGTCAGAGCACCCTTACAATCCTCATTGGCATTTTCAAAAGCCAGTTGTTTCATGAGCATTTCCCGTGCCGGGACATTTTCCACCTGGCGGCTGAGGGCAGTCATGAGTCTGTTAATGAACTCAGTGTAATTCTCTTTAGGGCCCTGCCTAATTGCTGCAAATCCAGCAACTGAGCTATCCCCTTTGGAAGGAATCTTACTCCAGGCACGCATGACTATCTGTGCAATATCTCCCAACTGGGCATCAGTGAGTCCCAACTGCTGTGTGGGGTTGGCAAAATTTCCCTTCCCACATAACATATCCATCGTGAGTGCAGGGCGTGTGTGATGTACCTCCCAAGCCACATCCCTCCACTCCTGCAAGCAGAGCATGGCTTCTGCAGGAGGCAGGAGTGCTTTGATCATCTGTTTCCAATCAGCTGGTATCAATTTTTGAGAAGCAATGGCTTCCAACAGAGCTTTTGTAAAAGGTGCATTACCCCCATAGTCACGTATGCTGACTTTCAGTTCCTTCAGATATTTGTAATGGAGGGTTTCATATCTATCTGGGATTGCCGGTGCATTGCCAACAGCCGGAGCCCCCCTGATCACTGGGTATATCTCAGGAGATTCCACATCCAGCACAGCTGCAGTTAAAGCAGCAGAGAACTGTGTTTTTGTAGGGCTAAAAGTGCTTGATTGCTGCAAGGCAGGATATAATGTCCCATCTCCTTTTCCACCCCCATCCCCATCAGGGGGCTCATGCTGTTGTTTCTCATATGATGGAGGGGCAGTTGCCATAGTCCCTCCCTTGGCTGGGGGCAAAAGCTGTGGAAGGGGACCAGCAAGCCGCTGGGACAACTACATATTTTTTGGAGTAAGTCTTTGAAGGCAGTTTCTGACTTCATTCCAATTAAATTGCACTGATACAGAAACCCCATCATGCTTCTGCAATTCTTTCCCAATCTTTTCCCATTCTTGTAAGTCCAGACAATCATATTTAAACGAAGGACAGGTTTTTCCTACAACTTGGACCAGCTGCTGTATTCCCTTCTTATCAGCTCGTTTCCCATTCTTATCCAGAAGATATGAGATATCTTTACAAAACTCCTGTTCTGGCGAGGCTAGCACACATCCCATAATTATTGTTTTTCACTCACCCTTTTGGGACCCAAAGTAGACTTTGGATGAATTTCAAGCGCTTGATTTGACCTTTCCTCTGGTCGTGGGTGAATAAGACCTTGTCCCGGTCGCAATGAGGTGCTAATTAGGTGCTAATCGCTGATTGCTGCTTCAAAGCATTCCTTTGAATTTCATTCAAACGCCTCGCGACGGGGCACCACTTGTAGGAGTCCGATTCATGTAAAGATCTCTAATCAGCCTCATTAGCAACAGTTTATAGCCCCAGATAAACAAAGGAAGAGTTAAAAGCTAACGAAGTCCAGCTTCATTAGACAAAGAGTAAGGAGGAAACAGAGATAGAGAGAAAGCATACACACACGTCTGCAGTATTGGCTGAACCAAAGGATAATAATCGCGTCTCTTTATTCAAACAGAGTATATCAGAAACAAAACTTAAGGCACATCAACCAATCAGAATGTCGGAACCAAATAAGGAGAAATAAGGAGAATTCTTCTCACTTTTCTACGCATGCCCACAATCAAGCGTTGTCTCTCATGCAGACAAAGAGGCCTTTGTTTACAAAATGTGAAGGCAGACAGGAAGACAGAAACCAGATGCATTCCCACATCTAACAAAAGCAAAACAGAGTAGCTCTGTTACTTCCTTTGATGTGGACACTGTGTTTCTCCCTCTTCCCCAAATTGAAAGGGATGTCTAGGGAGCTTCAGAACTGGGAATATAAAATTGGAAACTTTTAATTAGTGCTGAATGATTTCAGTTGATGATTTTATCGACCATATCCATGCAGATTTATGCTAACAAATGGAGCCAGTTGTTGTTGTTCAATCGCACAGTCGATTCCGACCCTTTGCGACCCCATGGACCATTGCCCGCCAGGCACCCCTGTCCTCCACCATCCTCCTCAACCCAACCAGCTTTGTGTCCATTGCATCCACAATACCATCTAGCCATCTCATTTTTGGCCGCCCCCTTCTTCTTGTGCCCTCTCCCTTTCCCAGCATCAAGGTTTTCTCAAGTGAATCTTCTCTTCTCATTTGATGTCCAAAGTACTTTAGCTTAATCTTTTCTATTGGACCTTCTAATGAGCAGTCAGGGTTGATTTCTTCTAGGATTGACCTATTTGTTCTCCTCGCTGTCCAGGGTACTCTCAAAACTCTCCTCCAACACCACATTTCAAAGGCATCTATTCTTCTGCGCTCAGCTTTCCTAATGGTCCAGCTCTCACAACCATACATCACCACCGGGAATACCATTGCTTTGACTATGCAAATTTTTGTTTGCAAGGTGATGTCTCTACTTTTAACTATGTTCCCCAGATTTCTCATAGCTTGTCTCCCAAGCATCAGTCGCCTTTTATTTCATGGCTGCAATCACTATCTGCAGTGATCTTAGATCCTAAGAAAGTAAAATCTGTCACTGCTTCTACTTCTTCCCCATCTATTTTTCAGGGGCTGATAGGGCCTGTTGTCATTATCTTGGTTTTCTTGATGTTGAGTCTCAAGCCAACTTTTGCACTCTGTTTTTTCAACCTAAGCAGAAGCTTCTTTAGGTCTTCCTCACTTTCTGCCATTAGGGTAGTATCATCTGCGTATCTCAAGTTGTTGATGTTTCTCCCAGCAATTTTGATCCCAACTTGTGATTCGTCCAACCCTACATTGTGCATTATGTGCTCTGTGTATAATTTGAATAAGCAGGGTGACAAAATGTAGCCTTGTCTTACTCCTTTTCCTATTCCAAACCACTCTGTCATTCCGTATTCTGTCCTAACTGTTGCTTCTTGACTCATGTACAGATTTCTCATGAGGCATATGAGGTGTTCTGGTATTCCCATCTCTTTAATCACTTGCCACATCTTGTTGTGGTCCACACAGTGAAAGGCCTTGGTGTAGTCAATGAAAGAGAAGTAGACTTGTTTCTGATATTCCTTTGTTTTCTCCATGATCCAACGTATGTTGGCAATGTGGTCTCTAGTCCCCCTGCCTCTTCGGAACCTGCAAATGCTTTTTCAGGTGAACTAATCTTTACTTTTTGTTTAAACAGGGGTATGCTATCAGGCCTTTGCGGGGTTTTTTGAGCCTGGATTTTGTGTTATAATGGACTCTGCTGTACCTAGAGCCTACCTGAATGACTTTAGATTGACATTTATATTTCTATCTAATTTTCTCATGCTGTGAAAATTGATGCAGAGAGTGTTACTTTAGGTGCTCATGGGTTGTGTTATTTTAGTTGTAGACCCACACTAAAGTAATTTTTACATTGTGTCATTCTAACACAAACTGATATTTGGCTCTAGACAAAAGCATTCTAATAAACCTCTGACACTTTTAATACTGATTTCATGACATTTTTCTTATAGCTATAGCATTTCATGAAAATGGAAAGTGTTGTCTTGACAACCATACTCCAGCTAAGTATAGAAATTGAAATTGAAAGCTCAAATTTCCCATAATCTTCTGTAAGTTTTTTCAGACTTGTTTTTGAATTTGAATGTTGACTTGAAAAATTGAAGCAGATTACAAATGTAGCAGGGAGCAGCACTCATTCTTTTAAATCAGTGGTTCCCAACGTGGGGCATACACCCTACCCCCTGACTTCAATTCCCAGAAGCCTAAGTCAGTACACTGGCTGATCAGTGCTCTGGGGAATTGACTTAGGCTTCTGGGAATTTAAGTCCAAAAAACAAAGGTTGGGAAACACTGTTTTAGATGCTCTGGATTTGACAACTCTGTCACCTGTATCAAGGTGTCACATCTCCTAACTCTGAAATGTTTTGACCAACGTAGGGGAAGACAGTCTTACTGCATATTCTGCCTTAGGGATCATTTCTACTCAGAAGTAACCTGAAAGCTTGTGTGATAACATCTAGTGTTTCAAAATCTGGTCTCTTCTGGTTTAATATTTAGAACTTTAAACATTTTCTCGATTTTAGCTGTCATCTAGGGGTTGGTGTCCATGAAGTGAATGGGTTTGTTGCTGTATTTTATTTAATTCATTATTTGCTAGCAACTTTCAGCAGAGTTCTGGAGGGGCAATGTCAGCCAAAAAGTAGACATTTTTCAGGTGGGTAGGTTTCAGGCATCTAGTAATAATCCTGCATGATTCATTAAAATTCACTTGTTTGGCGTGTGCTGATTTATACCATATGGCACTAGTATATTCCAGCTGTGGAGCAGCATAGGGACAAAGCTATTGTTCATATTATTTGTGTACACTGTCAAGAGTTAAAAGAATTTAAAGACTTGAGCTATGTGGAATGAAGTTAGTAGTGATAGATTTAGACTATGTAGAATGAATTTATTAATCTTGTAAACAAAAGAAGATCATTTTTACCCTCTTAGAAATCTTAGTTCAGGGAGGCAAATATGATTTGGTGGGGATAACTGAAACTTGGTGGGATGATTCCCACAACTGGAACAACAAATGAAGGAAACAAACTGTTCACAAAGAACAAAAAAGGGGGGCAGAAAGGGAGGTGGAGTCGCAGTATATGTCAGAAACACATATTCCTGTGTAAAAATACAGGAGGATGAATTTGGTCGTCTCATTGAGAGCCTCTGGATTAATATAATTGAGTAAAAAAAGGAACATGGTAGATGGAGTCTACTACAAACTGTCTAGTCAAGGAGAAGATGCACATGAAACCTAGGAAAAACACATGAAACCTGCAAAGAGATCAAATCAGTTGTTCCTAAAGGAAATAAATCCTGACAGCTCCTTGGAAGGACAAATACTGAAGCTGAAGCTAAAGTACTTTGGCCACCAAATGAGAAGAGAGGACTCACTGGAGAAGGCCCTGATGCTAGGAAAAATTGAAGGCAAAAGGAGAAGGGGGCGGCAGAGGATGAGATGGCTAGATGCCGTGGGCATAGATCAGGGTGGACTATGGAGGATGGTAGATGACAGAGGAGTCTGGCATCCGGTGGTCCATGGAGTTGCAAAGGGTCGGACTCAACTGTGCGACTGAACAACAACAACCTATCGAAGTTAGGTTAGAATTCTCCTACAGAAATTCTAACCATGTTATGCAGGCCACTTTGTTGTGGGGTGGTGGCCACCCTGAGAGAAGCAAGGAGAGATGATACTAGGAGGAGAGCTTTTTTGGTGGTGCCTCCTCACTAGGGAGACATCTTTCTATTGAAATCTGACAGGCCTTCTCTTTACAAATATTTAGAATTCTTCAACAACTTTTCTATGTAGAGATTTTTTTTGGATATTCTTCCATATCCTTTTGGAATGTTTCAATGTATCAATAACTAAACATAATGCTCCAGAAGAGATCTAATCAAAGTGACAGAGTAGTTCCATTATTTATCTTTATCTGGATACTACTTCTGTTGATACAGCCTGGAATTCCCTTAGCCTTTCTTTTCTTTTTCTTTCTTTTTATAACCACTGCATCACAGTGTTTACTTAAGTTTAGCTTGTGGCCTAGGAAGATCACTAAATTCTTTTATCAGGTAGCATTATTTGTTTGACTGGTTCTTCTTGCTTAAATGTAAAACTTTAAATTTTTCCATGTTGGAATGTATTTCCCTTTGTTTGGTTGGTTTAATTTTCAAATCTCTTAAGGCTATCTTGAAAACGGATTCTGTCTTCTGATTTATTAGCCACCCCTTTCAACTTGGTGTCATTTGTAAATTTAATTATCTCTTCTGCTACTTCTTTCAAGATGTTGAATACTACTAGACTCAAAACTGTGATACCGTATTCGCTAATTCTTTCCTGGCTGACAAGGACCCACTGGTGAATCCTCCTTGACTCGTCTTTCCAGCTTGTCCACACAAATGTCAGGGGTGTGGGGTGTAGGTTAGTCAAATTATTAACTTATTTATATTACTTATTACTTCATAAAATCAAATAGTTTTAGACTAATGATGACTTTGAAATTCATTGCATTTTCTAAGTGTGAAGTACTCAGATATGGTTTACCTAATCCCCTAAGAATTAGGTAATGCTAATGCTTAGAGCTAGACTGCATTACAGTTTCAGGTTTAACAGATTGGTAGACCAACTTCTGTTATACCAAAATATTTTTTATCTTGTAAGGATTACCTCTGAACAGTTAATTTCTGGAAGGCCTTAAGAATTCAGTTATGGTTGAATTTTCCCCTTGCTGGCTGTAAAATCAGTTCAGTTTATTAGGGTACATAATTGCTACCAGAAAGAAGTCCACACCTGTTGTCATTGTTCAGTTACAAGAGTATGTGGTGAAGTTTTGAATATTAATCTTAATTTTCTTTATTTTTAAATATTGCACTTTTATACCATCTTTTTCTTGAAGAACAGGACTCAATTTGAAACCTTCAAAGGACATTGTTTCCTGTGTGTTCACACCCAATATACTGCTTAAGTCTGAATAGCTGGTTAGTGTTGTCTTTTTAACTGTGCTGGAAATATCAACTTTAGTACATTTTGTTGCATCAAAATATTAGCTAAAAATACACAAGAAGTGGTAAAACATGATAAGTCATTGGATCCACTGTTCTCACTGTTATTGCATTTGTTTCCAGAACTATGGAACAGTGTCTTATGCTTAGTATCTTGTAAGAAGGAAACTATATCAGGGGTGGCCAAACTTTTCAGGCCGCTGACTGGTCACATGGTTGAGTGGGCTGGTCACGTGGTTGAGTGGGCTGGTCATGTGGTTCCTCCCACTGGAAGTGGAAGTTAAACATGCCCCACATGCACAAAACGGGGCTGTAAATGCACCCGTGGCTGTCATAAACATGGTTATGACAGCCGCGGGTGCATTTCTGGCACCGTTTTGCACAGGCTCAGGCATTTTTAACTTCCGCTTCTAGGAGCAGTGTGGGTGGTATTATTAGGCATTGCAGGCTGGATCTTGCCCATGGTCCATAGTTTGGGAACCCCTGCTTTATATAGTTCCAGCAAATATTCAAAATTGAAGAGAGAAAGAGAGAGAGAACAGAGTTATTTCGTTTTGATTTGAGTTAAGCTTATGTTCATTAAAAATAAGGAGGGACCAACTAAAAAGAATGGGCATGACAATCTGCTCCCTTCACACTCTATTTGTAGTTCAGATGCCCTGTTTCAATTAACAAATTTGAACCTGTGAAATAAACAGAATTGTTAACAGCATAATATTATATGTCTTTAATACATATGTAATGATGACTTGTTAAACACTTCAAAGCAAATGTACCGCATGTGGAACCTCTCAGGCCTGGAAGCATTTTGTTTGTGCTGTATTGGAAGATAATATAATTTTGTTAATGAAAAGATTATTCCAAAACATATAAACCTGCCATGTCATTTTCCTTTACATTCTGCCTATTGAGGGTTGCATCTGACTATGAGCAAAGTGATTATTGGCATATGTTCAAACAAGGAGCAAGATAAAAGAAAATGTTCTTTCAAAATAAACTCAGAAGGTCCTTTAACTTAAAAAAAAATCTTTATTTGTGCTAAAATTAGTTATTCTGTTGCAATATACCACTCAAAATAAATTTTCTTGAGCCATTGGATCTAAAGTGCATGACTTTGATATGTAAAAGAATAAATAATGTGAAAATACATACTGAAAATTGTTATTCATTTGACATGCTACAATGCTTTCATTTTAATTTCTGTTTTCCACACTCTGTAAAACCAATATATAGGCATCCTCTTTCATTTGACTTTCAGAGACTTCAGGGTGATCTTAGTTCAGGTACTCTCCCTTTTCATTTCATTTTTAAAATGACAACTAACATTTTGTGCTAATCATAATTGCAGTGGTTACCCCAGAATCCCAACATTATTAATAGTAATTATGTGTTGGCAAGTTGCTTCCGACTTATGACAGTTCTTTCCAGGGTTTTCTAGGTATACCGTTCCCTTCTCCTGGTTGTACCCTAGGACTGTGGAGCTTGCCCATTATTAAACAGGCTGGCTCCTCTCCTAGGAGGCATAGTGGGAACTCAATCTCTCAGCTTTTAGCTCCACAACTAAAGTTATCCAGCCAGCTTTTTGTTTCCAGCATTAGTATACAGTACTTAAAAGCAAAAGCACTAACTGTAAATGCTTGTGTTAAATGATGTGTAGTAGATGTGGGGAATATTTGACTGTGATCATAGCAGTTCTAAAAGCAAAGTCAGCTATGTGATCCATATATAAAACATGTGCAGAAGTAGTAGGTGATACCTTTTCTGGATCACTAAATTATTTTATTTTCTACTTTAGTGATCCAGAAAAGGTATCACCTACTACTTCTGCACATGGATCATAGCAGGTTATCCTACTATGGTAATAGAATAAATCATACTGCCAGTGACTCAATGCCAAGTGTCAGGCAGAGGTTAACTAACCTGACCCCCTGAGCACTAACAACCTTGGGTGGTTAAGTCCACAGGGAAGGGTGATGGTCCCCATGTGGATTAAATCCCACCTGAATCCATCTTGATGGAGAGCAGCAGCTTCATCAGTACTGGCCTGGGGCTGATGACGGCTCAGGACCAGAAACTGACTCGTGGAACTGGATCAGTGGCACGGGTGTCAAGCTGCGATGCAGAAGGCAGATGAAAGGCCACCACATAATATTCTCAGAACATTCTTCATGGCTGATCGGATTCGGAAGAAGAAGAAGAGGAGGAGGAGGAGTCAGAGGAGTCATACCTGACAAGTATCCTGTATTCCCCAGAAAACTCTCATAATTTAGCCCTCTTCCCCGCCATCACCGTATTTTGTTAAAAATTGTGTATTGTTATTATATCTTTATTCATGAGGTAGGTTCCTCATACCAGACAGAGCCAGAGAAGAGGAGTGTTGGATTCTCCCTGGTGGAAGAAGAACCACGCCCTAGGCACTGCCTTTAGCATCACTGCTGCCCCTCACAGGGAACAATAGCAGAGGCCAGCCCCTAGAGGGCAGCCTTACTGTAATAATTCTATTTTAACTCTCTTTTGCCATTCTCTGCTGCGACAGCATTTTAGAATATGGCGATTTTTCATGGAACTGTTTTTTACACTTATATCACTTAATTGTCTACTGTCTTGGCCTTGTGTACCTCAATTTCACTTTTTAAAACTCTGTGTTTAAGACAAAACCACCGAAATATCCTCTTTATGTTGTATGCAAATATACTTGAAGCCAATTGGCTCATTGTCTCTTCCTTTAACACCCTTTTTCCCAGCAGAGAATAGGGAGAAATTTAAAATAGAATTATTACAGTAAGACTGCCCTCTAGGGGCTGGCCCATTGCCTTGTTCTCTGTGAGAGGCAGCACAGCAGTGGTGCTAAGGGGAGAGGGGGAGTGCCTAGGGGGTGGTTCTTTCTCCACTGGGGTGGGGAGCCCAACACTCCTCCCTGGCTCTGGTGGCTTCTCTTCTAAGCTCTTGGATGTGCCTGGATTTTGGGGAGGGGGTGTGTGGCCTGGTAGGGAGAGGGGCGTGGTCTAAAGTTTCCCTTATTTTCATGTCCAAAACTTGACAGGTATGGGAGGAGTGCTACACAACACTGTGTTTTGAGGAATCCTTTCCATACATTTCCAACCAGTCATATACATCTGTACATGCTTGGTGAGCAATCTATGTCATAACAGTGATATGGCTGTGGTAAGCAAAATGGGTGACAGCATTTCAGATTTGGGGTGGGGGATATGTTTTTTGTGCATTTTGTGGAGTTTTCACCATCTACATGATACATTTTCCACTTGTTGAAAGTGCAATGTATATTTTTAAGACACCTTACTGGGTAAAGCAAAATAGTAAATGGTGCATGTAGATCTGATTGAGAAAAGGGTTGTTTAACATGCAGAATAAATTGGATGGAAACGATCAATGTGAAAAATAATAATTTCAGAACTGCACTTTGTAGTAAATGCATAATCATGCATAGCATCTCTTAGATGAAAATATTAAAATATTTTACACTGAAACAGTAATCTTACTGAAGGAGCAATTATTTGGAAAGCATTTACAGTATATGCTTAAAAGCTGTAACAACATCTGAGCTTAGCCCAAGTATCCTCTGTCAGGATGAGGGGAAAACTGTACATACAAGAATGATCTCAGTGGAAAAAATTAAATACGTTTTCTGACAATCTCTAATTTTGAGTGCTGTGCTAACATATGTGTCTAGCTTATTGTGATTCAGTTTATTGTGGAGATTCACGTGTCATGAATGGAGCCTGGAATATATATATATATTTTAAACCACACTGTGGTGATTTAGAGCAAATTTAAATTTGCTGTTGTATTTAAGGTAACTGAGTCTTAACTAACAGGTTTCCTGTAAATGGAAAGACTGAAAGAACTGGGCATGTTTAGCCTTGAGAAAAGAAAACTAAGAGGGGATATGCTAGCACTTTTCAAACACTTGAAAGATAGTTGAAAAGAACAGGGGTAAGGGCTGTACTCAATCATTCCAAAGTGAGGACACATAATAATGGGCTCAAGTTACAGGAACCCAGATACAGGCTGAAGATCAGGAAAAACCTCTTAATTGTTAGAGCAGAAGGACAACGGAACAGATTACTTAGGAAGAGGGTGAGCACTCCAACGCTGGAGGCATTCAAGAGAAAATTGAACAACCATCTGTCAGATCTGCTTTGAATTAGATTCCTTCCTTGAGCAAGGGGTTGGAATTGATGGTCTCCTAGGCTCCTTCCAACTCAGTTATTCTGTGATACTATGACTGACAGGAAAAAGGTTGTATCATGCCTTTCCTTCATTTGTTCTGTGCTTCTGTAACACAACATTCGATGGTGTGAATAAAGTGTGTTTTTGGGGTTGCATACATTCACTCAGTGCTTCTGGCACCACTATTTGATTTTTTAAAAAAGTTATTCAACCTGTTTCCTAGCAGCATGGGAGGGAAATTTTGTCATATCTGGGTCTTGTAAGCTTTGCTGACCTCACCTAAAAAAAACAACCCATCCCATTTTTGTTTAAAATAAATGAGAAAAATAGAGTGCGTCTTATACTCGGCTGGGGTGGTTGGAAGGTTGGAACACAGGAGCATAGTTGGACATACCTGTCAACCCGTGGCTCTGGAAAAACGGGACCTGCGCACATCGCTTGTGCGCAGGTCACGTTCCACGCATGCGTGGAAAGGTTTTACCCCTTCTATGCATGCGTGGAAGCGCTACGCCGCTTGCGCAGCCCTTACGCAAGCGACGTAGCACTTCCGCACATGCGTGGAAGGGGTAAAACCCTTCCACGCATGCATGGAAAGCATTTTCCCCGCTGCCAAATTACGGGGTTTTGGCAGCGGGGGCCGGGTTATGACGTCAATCGACGTCAATTTACGGGGTAATCCCGGCCAAATCGGGAAGGTTGACAGGTATGTAGTTGGAATACAATGACCTTCCAAGTTCTAGGAGTTGGAGTCTGTGACCCTTAGACTTACAAAGTTGCCCTTCTTATCTAAGATGTAGATTTAGGGGCATGCTTAGAAAAAACAGAATAGAAAGAAAGAACATGCTTAGAAAGAACAGAATAGCTTAGAAAAGTACAGGGATTACTCAGACCAGTATTATTGGATCAGGTATTTAAATTATATTGCACTGGATCTTAATAAAATTTGGCTGAAGATATTGGTGCACATATATCTGCAAGGACAGAAATATTTCCAGCTAAGATATCCCATTATCACCAGTACCTATGCATGGAGAAAAGTTGGCTAATAGTGTAAATCTATTTCACATTCAGCAACTTTTAGTTGGGGTAGCTCATATATTCTGGTAACTAAATGTGTGTTTTTCCCCACACTAGGTTCCTGGATAGCTCAAGGTTGTATAATATAACATATATACAACTGTGACTCCAATTGGAGTACAAAAATATCAGGAAGGCCAAAGTTGCCATCCCATGGTATAGACCAATGATGACAAACTTTGGCACTCCATGTGTTCTTGGACTTCAATTAACAGAAGCCTAAGACAACACTCCTGATGATCAGGGTTTCTGAGAATTGAAATTCTGGAACAGCTGGAGTGCCAAGGTTTGCCATCACTGATATAGATTTAGTATCTACCAAAAAGAGCATCTTTTATGTGGGGAAATTGTCCTCAAGTGATACCACATTACTTTTGTCTTTCTGAACTCTAATACTTATTTTGATTTCTAACTAGCTAAAATCTAGGATGGGAAGGTTGTGCTGGCATAGTTCCTGATAAACATAATGTTTCCAAACTAAGCTATCTTTAATGACAAGTGTCCTTTTGAGATGACCTATGATTACAACCCACGGTTTTGCTGTCATTTAAGCTAGAGGGGACATGTGTTACTGTCCTGCTCAATTGATGGGATTGGATGGATGACTGAGAGATGAGACTGCAGGCTGGGTCTTTAGCTTGTCATCTTATCTGTAATTCAGAATGACAGCATGCATGCATGGCCAGTATATTTCTTCTATCATCTTTATGCTTCAAGACAGAGTTTGCTGTATGCCTTGATGCTCTATGTATACTAATAGAGACCGACAAAGCTACATGTGTCAAAAATGTCCCTGATTAAAATTGGTTAAATAAAAATTGTTAAATAAAATTGCAATACATATCTGTGTCTTAATGCATGTTTCCATATTTTTACACAAAAACTAGTGTTGATTGCAGTTTGCAAAATAGTCAAATCATACCGGCTGAATCTCTGTATTTAACTTGTTACTATGTGCATGGCAAAATATTTATTTCATTTTGTGTTCTTTCAGGGGATGCCTCTTTTGTTTCAGAATTTTTTTACTAGTCTTTTCATTTCACTTCAAAGTAAAAGTCGTTTATGCTTCCCCATTCATGTTTTCTGGCACTAAAAAAACAACAACCTGAAGAACCCTTCAGAACTATTGCAAAAAGCAGAAATAAAGCAACAGAAAATCTATTTCCGCAAGCAGGTGACAATACATGAGAAAGAAAAATAATAATCAGACTTGTGCAGACACTTTATATTGGCTGAAACCCTGTTGCAAAGTTGTGTAAATGGTGTAACTTTTAGATATGTATATTATAAATTGAGAAAACTTCATAGACCTTATCTGCTGCACTCAGTCTTGTGATTCAGTAGGTCACAGATAATTTCTGTGGAGATTTCTTAATTTATGCAATATGCTTCTAAAAGTTACACTGTTTGCATAACAGCACCATAGCCACTATCACATTCATCATCCTCAGTGCACATCTCCACTAGAGGCCACACAAACTCCTCCAGCGGAGATATCCCATTATCACCAGTACCTATATATGGAAGGAAAACCACCTCATTCACTCATCAGTTAATTCAGAAAGCAGTAAGGTACTGCCAAAATATAGACATATTGTAGATACTTCCATACTACATGGCATATTGGACAGCAGTGGTTTTCCCAGCCTTTTCAATCTTGGGCGAGTATTTCAGTGTCTTCCCAAGTAATATGTACTGTAATGCATTCAGATCTTATATCCATGTTCTATGCCATGATGTTTGGGGTGCCCTCATTGATGTTTGGTGCTGGGGTGGGTGGGTGTCCAGTTATTTTCCACGTGAAGGTCAGGAACAAATTTACTAACAAGTAGGTCTTCTTGCCCACCAGTGGTTGGTTCCTGCTTCTGAGCTGCCACCTCTCTAGCTAAGCACCCCAGGATATTAGATTAGTGTAGATAAGGTAGCGAATAGCCAAGTGAACACTCCAGGCATCTTCAGGTATTTTAAAAGTATAGTACTGTATATTCTAATCAGAGTAAGTTACAAAAGAAAGTGTATCAAAAGTTCAGAAAGCACATCAAGATAAAGAAAGTTTCTCTAATTGAGGAAGCCCAAGGACCCTCCTTCTGGCTTAAGCAATTACATGTTTGCAGTTCACCCTTAGCGCAAAGCATTGGATCAAGTGAGCATCTTTCCTCCTCCCTGTGGGTTGTATCAACTCCCTCAGGGTCCACCTCCTTGCCATCTCCCTAAAGGAATCAAACCAATGATAATACAGTTTAACATGTTCATCACACATTAGGTTTATATTTTCCTACCCATGAGGCCAGCATGTTTACACATTCAAATCTCTCTAAGGTATGTGCTAAAGGGTCTCCCAGACATGGAAATATCCATCTTAGATGAGGCTAAAACCTCGGCACAAATCCTCTCCTGACAGTGACTAGCCAATGAAGTCTTCTGTATGCAACAAATTTTTGGTGTTTGCACAAGCCACTCCTTCAAAGCACTGCCTCATTAGTAATATGACTGAAATATCGGCTCTTTAAGATTCAGTGGAGGCACCTCTGTTATAAGATGTTGAGTTTCTTATTAATCTTTGCTGATGCCTTCCAAGCATCACTGACATAGATAGCTATCTTCAATGGTGATCTTGTCAATATTCACTTGGAGCTGTTGTTGAATGTTTCTTCGTTAAAATTGTATGTTTCAAATGGTTCTGGGTGGTTGAGGGTTTTCTGGAAGTAATCGACCCACATCTCATTCTGCTCTTCTTGAGTGACTAGAAGCTTCTGGTTCTTTTTCTTGTTTGGAATGTTAGAGTTCTTTTTCAGTCTGGTCAGTTCATTAACAATACGGTGACCTAAAGAAGCTCCTGCTTAGGTTGTAAGAAGAGAGTGCAAAAGCTGCCTTGAGACTCAACATCAAGAAAACCAAGATAATGGCAACAGGCCCTTATCACTCCCTGGAAAATAGATGGGGAAGAAGTTGAAGCAGTGACAGACTTTACATTCCTAGGATCCAAGATCACTGGAGATGGTGATTGCAGCCATGAAATAAAAAGGTGACTTATTCTTGGGAGACAAGCTATGAGAAACCTGGGAAACATAGTTAAAAGTACTGTAGAGACATCACCTTGCAAACAAAAGTCCGCATAGTTGAAGCAAAGGTATTCCTGGTAGTTAATGTATGGTTGTGAGAGTTGGACCATTAGAAAAGCTGAGCATAGAAAAATAGAGGCCTCTGGTCGGGCAGGCAATGGACGGAGGTCCGGGGGAGCGGGGGAGGCGTAGTTCTTATTGGCCGCAGCTGCTGCCTCTTCCCCTCCGGTCGGGCGGGCAATGGTTTTGGTTGGCCATTTTAATGCCTTACAGTTCCAGCTATAACTTCTTGTCTTTCCTTAATCTTTTCTTCACTAGCTTGTCAAGCTCTGTATATTGCTGGCACATTTCTTCTACTTAATTTGTATCTTCGGCTTGATTCCATTTTAGTTTTATGATGTTCCTTTCATCAATCAGCTTCCATGATCTTTCTTGATCCATTGTTTCTACTACTGTCCACGATGTCTCCTGATAGTGTTTTAGGTGAATTCTATGATGGTATTTATGAGATTGTTCCAGAGGCCTTCCACATCCACCTTGTCCTCAAAAAGGATAAAGCAATTGCATACAGTATTTCCAAAGCAAAAGAATGAGCTATTATACACTCCTTGAGCTCTGCTGTGAATCATCCTTTTGGTATGGACTTCTATAGTTCTCCTTCGTATAGTTTGTGAATCCCCACTCGTGGGGGTTATGCGCCTGCGCAGAACGTCCATCAGAGGCTTTACAGCTGATTGGCTAAAAGTTTTGGCGGTAGGACCGCCCACCGCGCCGCCCACCCTTTGGTGCCATTTCGCCATTTTACCTCAGTTCTCTTCTTTCCGCCTTAGCAGCAGGAACGTTCTCGGAGAGCTCGCAAAAATTTTTTTCTTGACCTGTCGATCCTTCGGGAAAGACTAGCTTTCTTCAAAAAAAATTTCTAGGGCGATCTTCGCTTTCGCCAGGATTTCCCCTCGGGACTCCTTCCACTAGGGAGCCAGTCTCCAACGTCTGCTTGGGTCACCGGTACCCCCCTCAAGGGGGTGGCGGCTGGCCGGCCCTTCGGGGTTGCTAGGATCTTTTAATTTTTTTTTCGCCCCGGAGAGGGAAATTTTTCATGGCGGCTGTCTTCAAACAGTGCACTGCCTGTTCAAAGAAGTTCCCCGCTTCGGACGGACACGACTTGTGCCTCTTCTGCCTAGGGGAAGCTCACCAGACTCAGTCTTGCCCGCATTGCCGAAACTTCACCCGGTTGGCCGTGCAAAACCGTACAAACCGGTTAAAAGCACACTTAATGGAGCTGGCACTTGCCCCGGCCTCCAGACCTTCGACCTCAGGCATGGCGATGACTTCGCCGTCCAAGTCCAGCAACCCCTCATCTTCCCTCACCGTACGGAAGGAAAAGAAAAAGGAGAAAAGTGGGGAGAAGAAGAGACGGCACAGACTGGAGGAGCGTCGGTCCTTGCCTCCGACTCCCCGCCAACACGTGACAATGAGGCCCTCTCCTCCTTTCTCCACCAGATGCCCATCGCCGGGTTCCTCTCCGTAGGGCGTTAGGTCATCTTCCGGTTCCCCAACAAAGGGTCAGAGGGCTGGGGATCCGACTCGCCACGTGCAACTTCCGTCTCCACCGGGCGAGAGAGGTCGCGTCAGGCAGCCTTCGGTTTCGCCGAGACCACGGACTCCCACCATCGAGGAGCAGGAAATCACCATTTCGGGAGCCACCGTTTCGGACACCATTCCGTCGGCCCCCACCATTTTGTCGAGCGGTGTCGACGCGGCACACATGGACATGTGTGAGGCCTTGGCAAAGACGTTCGCTGAACAGTTTAAGGTCTTCATCCTTGCGGCCTCTGCGGCTCTGGGACCGACCACTGCAAGCCCCAGGTGTGTAGACCCTGCTGTCGCTCCCCTGCCCTTGAGAGGGTCGAGCAGTCGCTCCGTCGGCCCATCCTCACCACCGAGGCACGTTCCGGATGTTGAGGCGACCAGTGCTCACCCCGTCGACCTGCCCAGGCCGTACTGGTGCTGTCCCGATGTGGGTTCGAGAGTTCCTCTCTCATCCTCCGATGATTCCAGCGCGTCTTCAGAGGAGGATGAGGGAGACATTGACGCGGACAGGATGCTGGATCAGGCCATCGGTTCCGCTGAGCCACCGCGTGGTGACGACCAGAGGTCTCTCACCGCCATGCTTACCCGTTTGGGCAGGGCTCTCAACCTACAGGTTGACCAGCCGCCACTGGAAGGGGAGGACCAGATGATGGCTAAGCTGGATAAGAAGACCATCAGGCCGGTCCATATCATCATGCTTCCCTCCATGTTGACGTCAGCGAAGGCAACATGGAAGAAACCAGTTTCGGCCCATTCCGTCTCGTCTAGGCTCGACAGGTTATACCGAGTCCTGGACGAGGACGTGGAGTTCCTCCAAGCTCACCCACTACCCAACTCCTTGGTTGTGAAGGTTTTCTAACAAAAGACGGCGGTTAGTGGGTTTCCGGTTCCTTCGACTCCAGAGGGGAAGAAGCTCGACTCGGTGGGCCACTAGTTCTATGCCACCGGGTCTCTCTTCCTCAGAGCCGCCAACTATTCGGCCGCCATGGGCTTATACCAGTCACACCTCTCATCGAGGAGTTCCCTTTTGATGGCCAGGGCCTGTTCGGACAGGACACCGATAAGGTCCTCAACGAACTGCGCCAGACCAGCTCCACCGCCAAGTTCCTGGGACTCACCACACCGTCCCAAGCCACGAAACCAAGGTTCCAGCCTTTCACCCAACGGTACCGAGGGAACCCACAGCAGCAAGGGGGCTCAGGTAACCAGCCCAGGAACACTTATTTTAAACACAAGCGCCAACACAAACAGCGCTACCAGCCCTACGGACAAGGCAAATGGAGTGACCCCAAGCCCAAGTCTAGGGTTTGAGGACGCACAGGCCAAGGCTCTCTCACTCCATCTACCATACCTCCCCCTCCGGAACTTCCTCCAGGTGTGGTCCAGCGTCACGAACGAACGGTGGGTCTTGAAGATCTGCGCAGGCGCATAATCCCCATGAGTGTAAATTCACAAACTATATACTCGAAGAACGAAAGTTATCACTGGTAAGTGAAACCCAACTTTTTTGATGCTTCAGCTTAATTTCTGCCGTGACCAGATGATGGTCTGATCCAATTTCTGCCCTTCTGTAAGCCCTTGCATCATGCAGCAGTGATGATCTCCACTTCCAACAAATACAGATGAAATCAATCTTGTTAAAGGTGTGTCTGTCTGGTGACTGCCAGATCACCTTATGGATACATCAATGTTGAAAATATACATTACCAATACACAGTCTGTTGTATTAGCAGAAAGATGCTGATCACTCATCATTATAACCTGAGGACATGTGAATTCCAATGACATTCTCTAATACGCGTTAGTCACTGCCTAGTTGGGCATTGAAGTCTCCAGTAACGATCTTCTCATGATGGTTTGGAATACAACATATCAACCCAGAAGAGGTTAGGCTAAACCTATAGGGATCAAAAATAGCACACATTGCTGAAAGGATGAATGCTGAAGACTCTCTCTCACTGTTTTTGGTCTCTCTCTCACACTTTTTTTTTTAGCTCTAGAGGTTATGCCAGAGGCTACTCATAAATTTTTACTGTAAAGTCTTTTTGGATGGCATGGCGAAGAACTCTTTCTTGTGTAGGTATTCAAAAAAGAAAAAGGAAGAGAAGAAGACCATGTGTATAGACTTCTTCATTCAACCCTTTAGAGTTTTGATAATTTGTCTTTTTAAATGGAAGGGCCAGTGTTGTGAATAAGCTGTGTGATTTGGGCAGTATTTGCTTTTAAAGTATTCAGGAGCCAGATTTGTGGCTTGGAACTATTTTTATGAGGACATATGAAATGTACTAAGAACTCCAGTTGTTGAGGACAAATGAAATGTATTGTGAACTCCAGTTGTTGAAAAAACAGCACTGCCAGCCAGCAGCCAAAACACTTTCTCTGGGTGGCCTTACATTAATGCTTGGACATGATCTCCAGTAAATGAACTACTTCTGCGCCAATGTCTTAACTTTTGTTTGAAATGAGAATTATATTGTGCAGAATGAATACTGGAAGGAGGCTAGAGATTTTGTTCTTCTCCTCTCCCTGCTGTTGAAAATGGTTCCACAAAGTGGAAATATGCCAATGTGCATGGAAACTAAGCCAATCTGTTTACAGAACACACTGCATCTTTATAATGAAACAGACTAGAAGGAGCACAGTCAGCACAGAATCAGATTAAGAACTTTTAAAATGGAGTAATGACATTGTGCAGAATTGTATTAGGTTCCTGCCGATTAGTTGTTTTAGCATGATAATTTCTTGCTAGATTGCTTGTTGGTGGTGTTGTAAATAGACATACTTGGCCAAACTGTTATAGCTTATCTCCATATTTTCTGTGTAAGACTGCAGTACGTTTTCTTAGAAGAGATTAAATCTAGGAGATATTATGTTGGTGATAACCCTGTAAATATGTAACATGAGTGCTACCTGTCATATTCATAATGTTTTTTTTTCAGAATACGCTCTTTTTGAACAGTATCCAGGAACTTCAGCTTGTGTAGTGCTTGGTTTCTGAGCTAAGCTGCCAAGTGGTGCACCATATTGATATTATTACTCCAGTACTAAAATACTGCTCTAGCTGGAACTTGCTTTCCACAACCAGTTCCAGGTGTTTATTTTAACCGTCTAAGTCCCGTTCCATGCACTTCGGTGTCTAGTCATGCCTGCCACATGACCATGGAAACGTCTGCAGCAGCAGACAGCAGTCAGATACGGCTGGCTTTCGAGCAAGGGAAACCTTTACCTTTACCCTTTTAAGTCCTGGATAGCTTGTGAACTGACTTCCAGAAGGGTGACTTGTTCTTTTATGAACTTGTTCAGGAGTTAAGATCTTTAGGAAATGCTCTCTTCAATGTTTGTATGTAGTTCATTTCCTGCACAGGCCTCCTTGATAGGTAAGCTGGAGACGACTTTCTCTAGTATTTTGTCCAGATCAGAACTGTGATCTATTTCCAGTTTCATAGCTTTCAGAAAGGGCTACATCTCTTCAAATTGGTCTTTCAAATGTTCACTGACTGTTGTGATGGTTTCTGTGACAGTTAAATGGTTTTTATTCAATATTTTTTAATTTCTTATTAATTATGCCAACTAGCTACTTGAAGAACTAAAGTGGGACAAAAATGCAATTAATTAATTATTTAGTTAATTAAATGCAATCTTAAATGACCTCCAGAGGGAGCTGTCTGACTAAGTGGTCTTGCTAATGAATCTTTTGGTCCTACAGTTTCAACATTTGACAACAGTAGTTCTGTAGCCGCATCTTTTAATGTGAGCACTCAGTAGGAATGAGTATTCAAGTGAAGAATGTGTTATTTGCAGGTAGTCATAGTCAGCTGAGAATGCTTTGTTTTAAAACAGTATCACAGATTATTGTTTTTTACTTATATTAACTACTGCATTTCATAACAGTCTCTACTATTTTCATGTGAAATTATTTTGTCATCACCCTAGGTTTCTATGTATCTAAGGATCATGAGTAAATTGACAAAATGTGGCATACTGATATAGGAAAGTAAATCCCTCCATTAACTTTGTTCCCTCCTTCCTACTTTCTTAAAATGATGTAGAATTTATTGCAGAGTATTTTGGATTTTTGTAATTGTGATAGTTTGACTATTTTACCAAAATTGTAGGCTGATCATTTATTATGGAGCCTCATAAGAAATAATTGTAACTGTGAATGCTGACTATGACTACAGTGGCTAAAATCCAGTTAAGAAAAACTATGTGCATTAAGATTGTCATGCAGTAACTTTTCCTCTTTCAGCAGACTGTCCTTTGATAGGACACATAAGTAAAACCTCACATAAAACGTGCCTCGCTTAGAGAGTAACCCGCTTCACAACTAAAACCAACCAAAAACTCACTTAACTAAATCAGGGTTTGCAATCTCCCCCGCCAGAAGTCACAATTGGTCACTTACAATGGTGTTTCACTTAAAGAGCAAACTCACTTAAAGAACAATCCCGTGGAATGCATTATGCTCTTTAAGTGAAGTTCCACTGTATCTGATTTCACAGCCAGTGCATAACTGCTAGCATGAAGGAGAGCTTTCTGCAGGTGGGAAATGTTTGTTTAATTGTCCTTACACAGTCACAAAAAGCAAATAGGATTCTGGCTAAAATTTTAAATATATTTGTTATATATAATTTATTTTTTTAAAAATGTCTTTCTGTATAAGATATGTTCTAATTTCTGAAATATTTGCAGAGCTATTTTTTTCAAAAATGTATTAATTTTAATGTTTTTATATATAGCAAGAGGATAATCTCATTCTTTGTGCCACCACGTTTTCCGTTGTGGCATCAAAGGGGTTCAATAATCCAAATGCAGTAATGGGGCACATGACTTCTTTGGCAACTCAACTATACTGAAAAGATCAAGTAAATCCCTGTAGACTACTCTAGCAATACAAATCCTCAAGTAGTCAACCTTATCAGTCCATTCTTGGGCAGGACTCAAGTCCAATGATGGAAAGCAGTTACTTCAGTTTTCTGACACTAGTCTTTTGGAGTCTCAGATTTGTCCCCATTTCTGTCTAGTATGGGAGGAAGATGCCAAAATGCATAAATTGATATAAAGTGGCCTGAAAGCATTTATCATTTTAAAGCAATGAAAATGAAAGCATTTACTTTTAAAAAGCAGTGGTGAGGCCTGATGAACCCAAGTGAGTCAGTGAAAGTAGGGGGAAAAACAACCCTGCCAAGCAAGGCAGTTATAAAAAAATAAATTAGAAGAAGGAGGGGGAACTGACTACCCCTATTACAAGGAACGCTTTGCTAAATAGCCAGGCAATATCTGGTTTGGAGCAGGAGTTTGAAGGGAGAGGGAAATGAACTACATCCATAGCTGTCAAGTATCCCTTATTGGCCAGGAAAACCCCTTATTTTATCATCTTTCCCGCCGTCATCCCTTATTAATTAGACTGCAATGCCCTATTGCCTCCATTGGAGGGCAGCACAGGATAAGCATAGCTGTCAAGTATCCCGTGTTTGCCAGGAAATTTTCCTTATTTCCAAATCCAAAACTTGACAGGTATGTACATCACCCCCTCAAGAATATAAATACAGTACAGGCTTTTTTACAGTTAAACCCCAGTGTCATTGGTTTTGACCAGTGCACTCGAAATCTTGACTCACTGATTGGGCACCCTGCCAAGGAAGGGTAGTGTTCCAAAGCAATGATAGATAAAGAGTTTCACTGAAAACTTCCTCTTGTATTTTACAACATTGATTCATTCCTTCTTAATTGAAATAAATAAATTCTTTCTTTAGAGTTTAATTACAGAAAATATTAAGTCTCTTGTTTTAAGAAGCTAATTTGCTATGGTTTAGAAACTGTGTTGACTTTTTCTTGACTGTATAACCGGAAATACAGGCTTTGATAGTGATGTACTGTTTTTGAAATGCCACATTGCTTTTCTGTCTTTCTTTCTCCATTAACATTAAGAATCAAGTACAGTAATACCTCAGATAATGAACACATCAGATAACGCTAAAATCGGATAACGATGCAAACAAAAAAAAATTTTTTGGGGGGGAAATTGCATCGTATAAGACTGTTTTAGCATTATATGATGCATCCGTGTTTGGCCCTCTGGGAAGAGAAGCAGCAACACACTTCCTAGGACATCCCTGGGCCACACAATAGCTGAAAATGCATGCAGTGGCCATTTTGTTTAAAAAACAAAATGGCGGCTGCACCTGTTTTCAGCTGTTGTCCGGCCCAGGGATGTCTTAGGAAGGCGGGAATAGCGTGAAAAAGACATCCAGCCCTCCCAGAGGCTGCATGAAAAGGTAGATCACATCGTCCTTTTTGTGGGGGTGGGCAGCCGGCGTACATGCGCTCTGTTCGGCGGCTGCCTTTCGGGGAAGGCAAGGTGGGCCACCCAAATGGAGCGCCCATACGCCGGCTGCCTTTTCAGGTGGCTCGATCCACAGTCCCCTTTTCTCTTTGGAAAGGGAACTGGGCTTTTTAAAAACGTTATCCAATTCATGCATTGGATAACATTAAAAATTGGATAACGCTAAGACTTGTGGAACTAAGTTTTAGTGTTATTCAAGGTATTGCTGTATTTCCTTTGTCGTATTTATTGCCTTTCAAAAATGTAAAAAGGGTGCACACACCTGCAAATACCTGAGAATATCTTATGCAAAGGTGCTGGTCAAGTCATCTCCTCCTCTTCCACCTCCATTGGTCATTATGATGGGGTTTATGGCTTTGCAGAGGATGGCATGGCCAACTTTTAATACCAGGACAGTCCAGAAGAAATCACTGAGGAAAAGATTGGGGTAGAAGGCACCAGAAATGGCCTGATACTGGGTTCCTGTTACATTTAGGATTTTAAAATTTTTTTAATGGCAGTGAGTATTTAAATCTGTTCAAGAAATTCATGATGTCTCTGGGTCTGGAGCCACTTCTTCATTCTCCCTAGGATTTAAATGGGCCACATTTACATAGTTTCTGCTTATTTAAGGCTCTCTGAGCTTAAAACAGGTGTGTCATTTCAATGTCTCCAAGTGGTAATTCAGACCTTTGGGAAGCTTTGCAGGATATATTTGTCTGTTTTTGGGCCATATTGTGCCATAAAGGTGGGTGGGTGGGTTAAAACGGCCTTGCCCCACCTCTACAACATTGCTTATCAGACTAGGTTTGTGGGTGGGCTTATCATATGTAACCACTGCACACATTCTTACAAGTACATTTTTTTATTCTGGCTTTTCTCAGTGTCTTGATTTTGTAGTCAGATATTTTTAAAGGTAAGCAGAGTCATTTTCATAATTAAAGAAGGATCCATATTTGCTATTCTACAAGTCAGGAAGTCTTTTTTATTGTTATTTAGAAGATGACAATTGGCACATACCACATCAGTAAATGACGTCTTAAAATATACATATTAGCTATAGGCGTATTATTCAAAATCATGGGGGGACATTGCATCTACTTATATTTCTCTGTGGGAACAGCCTCAGCCCACTGTTTGTGTGGGCTATTTCTAGGGGTAATAAAAGCATTGCTCCCAAACCCTTATGCATGCTGACAGCAATTGCCTTGCATTTTCTTAACTACTGTAATAGTTAGGTAAGTATGTACAAGAATAAAATATTTTAAAACCAGATGTCTTGATTGCTAGTAAGTTGAATATATTTACACATCTATTGAATAAATGTAACATGGTTCCAGGTTATTTCCTACCTATGAATAAAATATAACTTATTTTTAGAGAAGGAAGGTCTAGAAGGATTACTTGGCTTCAACTCATGTTCAGCGCTCTGGTGGTGCAGTGTTAAACTGCTGTACTGTGACCAAAAGGTTGTGAGTTCAATCCTGACCATGGATCAAGGTTGACTCAGCCTTCAATCCTTCTGGGGTCAGTAAAATAAGTACCCAGCATGTTGGGGGCAAAATGCTAATTAATTTGTGAACCACCAAGAGAGTGCACTAAGCGCTAAGGGGGAGTACATAAGTGTGTTTGCTTTTTTGCTTCATGTTAATAGTAGGGAATGTGTTCAGTATGTATGTAATGCCCAGAGAAGTTAAAAGTTAAAAAGGCTGTGACCAGATGATCTTTCTCTACTGTGGTTACCTCATTGTGGAATTAACTGCCAGTGGAAATTAGATCTGCTTTCACACTGATGGCTTTTTGAAAAGAACTAAAAATGTCCACATTCCAACAATCATTTCCCTTCTTACTAAATTGATTTTATAACTGCAGAAAATCTCCTTTATTAGATTCAGTGAGCTGTGAATACTGGCTTAAGATGTATTGGTAATGTTTATTAATTTATTTATAGATGTCTTCTAGGTAGCTATTTTTATCAATTGATTTGATCTAGTTGGTAATTTTTGATTAATGTAATTTGTTTTTTATCTATGTTCTTTGTTTATTTAATGTTGTGAGTTGCCGAAGTGGTGCTTGCAGCACCATTTGGGTGGGGTTCAAATCAAGTGAGTGAGTGAGTGAAAAAAATCATGCATATTTTGGACACTTCTCTTTGCTTGGATTCCTATTCATTAAGTAATTAAACAGTAACATTTATTTGCATATTTATCTATATTCCTAACATAACAAGTGGAGGTGTTTTATTGAAAACCAGTATGTTTTAAAATACAGTTCAGTGAGAACTATGCAACAGGAACATAGTGGTTCATTTGCAGGTTAGGATTACATTGGCTTGCAATCACACCCTGTAATGTTAATTGCAAATTTTTAATAATGGGTTTTGTGCTGTCTTTTCTGTGATGGAGTTTTTAAAGTAGAATATAGTCTCATTTGAACATAGAGAAACAAACAGACCCTGTTTTTCTATTATCGTCTTGTTTCTAGTATGTCTGTGTGCACACATGCACACACCCCTCTATCAGGACTATGGATTCTCTTTGTGGACATAGATATGGTAATTGTCACAGTGAACTTCTGTACTTCAGAACTGATCACAGCACCAATAAGTGTGTTGTGATTCCATCTGGAAAGACTTCATTTTTAAAATATTACATTATATTCATATAGGTTATTAAGTAAGGATTTTAAATCTGCTTTTATTTCGTTTCTACGATACTCTCTGCTTAGCCTAAGTGGAGCCATTTTAAGTTGACACCTGCCATTGAATGGCATCATCCCTTTCTCTTGGGAAAGTACATTTTGATTCTTCTTCCCAAGGTCTCTGTCTGGGAAGATGTTCTATCTCACGGTCTGAGATGGAACACTGATAGGATAGCCACCTGGTATCCTTTGATCTAAGTACTAAACTGGTCACTTTGACAAGTCAATTAGCACTTCTCAAGGTCGCTTTCCCAGGAAAAATGATATAAAAATCAGAGCTTTTGCTCTGTTCGAAAGTCGAATTTGGATTGCAGTTGGAGGCTCTATCTCTCTTTACATCTGAGATAGACTCCTCCATCGGACCATCTCGTATGAGGCGGGATACCGCCGCTCTAGCTTGATTTTGGGACATTTCAATACTTAGTCTATTTTCCAGAAGGATTGGACTTAGCCTAAAAACGGATCGCCATTTGCCTGCGAACCTGTTGCCCAGCTACGCTGGACCTGGCTTTCTCAGGCCAACTTTGAGAAAGTGCACCCTTCCCGGCCACGTTAGCCAAATCACCGGAGTTGTTCTCGACTGTGCGGCACCTGTGGGCTTCTGAAACAGGGGAGCCAAGGTGTGCGCCGGCCAAGACACAACTTCGATAAAGTGTATCTATGATTATCATCATCTAAGAAGTTATCTGAAGATATCAACTTGTATCAGTGTGATTTAGAAACAGTGTGATGTAGTGAAAAGAGTAGAAGTACATGCTAGAAGACATAGATTGAGGTCAGAGTTCAAGCTCAGGAGACATGTAGGAAGAGAGTTGGGCATAACCTGACATTACCTCAAACATGAAGAATCAAGTTGGCTGCCTGGCAGATCAAGCATTCTGTGGGCTTGAAGAACAGTCCTGTCACATTCTTCTGTTTCACAGCTGTGTGCTGTACATCTGTGGCAAGGTAAATACATTTGGACGCTCTTCGTTTTAATCCCAATGAATATTGATTTTGCTTGGGGTACACTAATGGGACAAGTCGCTTCAACTGAATCTCACATAGCCCAAAGAGAATCTTCTATATTTATCTATGCAGAACTCAGGAATCATCTACAGTACTGTAATAAAACCATGTCAGCTTAAAACTCTATGTGACACACAGCTGTTAAAGTACATGGAAGACAGTATTATTTCATATTGGACATTGTAGGGGGAGGGTGACTTCTATTTTTTTCAACACATGGAAACTGTTACAGTGCCACTATTTAGTAGGGTTGCCTGATATGGTGATTCATAAGTGACTGTCAGTGCATATCCATTTGTTTTGTCCGCATGAGAGACAATTGTTGAGGGCATGTGCAGAGGACTGGGAGAGAACGTGAAGATTGGATCTGAAGTCCATAGATTATTTTGCAAGGATGACTGCTTCTTGAAATAAAATATATAAGCAGGAATGTAATGTACAGACTTACTAGGCTAATGAGTCCATGCATTTTATTTTCATTCTTTTTTTTTGCAACTAGACAGTATTCACTGTGTTTTTATCTTTGACTGCTGTTTTTATTTGCACATACTGCAAATGAATTGTTAGGAAACACTGCTTCATTGGGTTCTGGGAGAGGTTGGTGGCATTTTTAAAAAACTACCTTTGATTACTGCCTTATGGAAACAGTTTTATAATTTTATTGGAATTCCTGCTGGAAAGACCAAGTGCTCCTACTACATTTAAACTGGTCGCCTGCTCTGTTACATGTTGTATGAGCAGCAGATTCGTTTATTTTCTAATTAACAAAAATGTTCTTTTTATTTAAACCATCTGGCAGAGGAGCATAGTGTTTAACTGCCTGCTTTAGCAAATTGGAGCTACACAGGGAAAAAAGATGTCTCAGCTCTTGTTTTGGCTTGTGTCTAGGTTGATGTCGTAGGATTTCACTGCACATGCTTTGTCACTATTATGTTCATTCCTTGTTCTCTGCAGAAATATATGCAAAAATATTTCTCCTTTGTGTCACTCAAATCAGGTGTAATCAGTTGAGCTTTGTTTCCTTATGCATATCAATAAAATAACATAAAGCCTTACCCTTTATGTGACCATCCCCTAGAGCAGGAGTTCCCAACCTAAGGCCCGCAGTGCCATTTCATGTGCCCCCCCTCCAAGGGCATTCAAGAAACAAAATGGCCACCCCTTTGAAGCTGTTGGGACAAAACGGACACCCTCATTGTGCGGGCAGGGCAAAATGGCTGCACAAAATGGCCATCGAAGCTGATTGAGAGAACATGACCCAGCCCCTAGCTTGAAAAGGTTGGGAACCCCTACCTTAGAGGGATTCGCCATGGATTATAAAATAAGCAAAAACTAGTCTCCTGGGCCCTCTTCATTAATGATACAGTCCGATTTTAGAATCTTTGCTATAGCATAGAAGATTTGCTGTGTTTATCCATATTTTTTGTTCCACACACCTACTTCTGATTACTCTCTCATCTTTACATTCCATTCAGAAGTGAAGGTTGACTAACATCTGATGTTCCTGTATTCTGTGAGGTGCTCACTGTTGTTACAGGAAAGTTGTAAGCACCCTTTGTAGGTAACTATATTTACCTATAAGAAGGTGGATGAATCGTGCGTGTCCGGCATACACGGCCACACCCGGTCCAACCATCCCAAACTGAGCCACCTACACTTACCTTAACACCATTGGAGCATCGGCACAAGGGTCCGCCAGCCACGGGTGGGGCAACCGCCTCACGAAGGCGAACCAAAAAACCCTACAAGGCCCAGCATCCTCCGCGCCGCACCACCCCTCAGCCAATTAGGCTGAAGGGCGTGAGTGCAGAGAAGGCGGGCAGCCAGTGCGAGTGGTAAAAAAACAACCGCCAACTGAACACGCCGACAACTTCCCTCTGGGAGACACTTCATCTCTCGGAGGGAAGCCATCCCCAGCTCACTGCGGTGGGTGGGCGGCCACGTTGGTTGCCTGCTGGGCTTTTGGTGGCCCCCACCCCCACCGGTGAAGGCCTCGGCGCCGACAGTGAGGGAGGAATGGCTGCCCCACGGAGGCAGGGAAGGTGAGCAGCTCAGCACAGAAGGACGCGCCGGGGAGGCACAGACTACGAAAGCCCAAGCCAGCAACAGGTAAGTGGGGTGGGGGACATGGACTGAGGGGAGGAGAATGGGCCCGGGGACCACGCTGCCCACCCAGGTCTGGGAGAAGAAAGGGGGAGCACGAACCCACCCACCCTTCCCCCCCAGTCCCTGTCCCCCATCACACTTACCTGTTGGCGGCTGGGAATTTCATACTCTGCACCTCCCCGGCATGGCCTTCTGTGCTGGGCCGATCACCTTCCATGCCGCAGCCTTTCCTCCCTCACCGCTGGCGCCGAGGCCATCACCGGTCAGGCGGGTCCCACCAAAAACCAGCAGCTTATCTGGCAAATGACGCACCCCCTGGCGAAGGCCACCTGGGTGTCCTCGCCGAGGCTTGGGGGGGAGGAGGGAAAGCCCCTCTTCCCCCCGCACAGCTTTGGTGTGTGTGTGTGTGTCTGTCCGTCTGTCCGTCTGTCTGTCCTCACCAAGGCTACGAGGGGGAGGAGGGAGAGCCCTTCCTCTCCCCGCAGAGCTATGGCATGTGTGTATATTGTGCGTTTGTGTGGTTGTGTTGTGTGTGTGGTTGTGTTGTGTGAGTGTGTAATGGGTGTGGGTGTGCGTGTGTTGTGGTTGTGTTGTATATGTCAATCAATCAAATTCTTTATTACAGCCCAAGGCCAGTGTTACAATATCACAAAATCAAGCTGCTTGACACAAGTAAGGCAACCTAATAAAACTATCATAAAATCATGAACACTAGATTATTTATACAATAGCAACATGCAACCAGAATTTCAAGGGTTGTTATTTCTATGTCCTGCAAACATATTCTATGACAGTCAAGTTGTAATTTGAAAGCATTTTCCTTATTCCTTTGATTGTATCTTGCCTTTACGAATACAAGTTATATACCATGTGAATCTAGCAACCGCTATCGTTGTATCTTGCCCTTCACCCGATGAAAGAATATTCAGTGTCCTGACTTTATTGTTAGACTTCAAGTTTGGGAAAACACTAAAAAGGTCTCTCCTGGGTTTATTATATAGGGGACACTCTAGCAGAACATGCTCAGAGGTTTCTATCATATTTAACTGAAATGGGCATAAACGCTCGAGTGCTGGAACTTTTTAAAGAAATCCTCCCTGTAGGAGGAGGGAAGCATGTTATACCGAATAAGTGTGAAGGAACGGCTATGGTCCGGATTTCTTATTAAAGACAAGTATGCTAAGGGCTTAGCAAGTGTTGTATATGTGTGTGTGTATTGAGTGTGTGTGTGGTTGCGTGTGTGGTGTTGTGTGTGTGTGTGTGTGTGTGTGTGTGTGTGTGTGTGTGTGTGTGTGTGTGTGTGTGTGTGTTGAGTGTGTGTGTATTGAGTGTGTGTGTGGTTGTGTGTGTGTATTTGTGTTGAGTGTGGTGTGTACTCTCCAAAAACACCCCACAGAACAACACATACACAAAAACCTACCCGGCAGGGCCAGGCAAAAAACAACAACCTAGTAATATGATAAAATAATATTATCTTAGAACTGCAGAGATGGAAGTGAATCTATGATCATTGAGTCCAGCATCTGTCAAGGAGGCAGAGTGGGGAATTGAACACCAAATCTCTGGCTCCTCAGTCAGATACATTATGCTTTAAGAACACAATAGAGCAGGTTCTCCAAAAAAATTGATCTCCTAGCCCAGTGGTGGTGAGCCTATGGCACGCATGCTGGAGGTGGCACTCGGAGACCTCTCTGTGGGCACCCGTGCAGTCACCCCAGCACAGAGTTTGCCCCGCCCCTCTGCCCAGCAGCCCAGTGGGAGTGTTTCCTTTCTCCCCTGTTGCTGTGTAGGCACTTTGAGATAAATAAGTGGGGTTTGGGTTGTAGTTTGGGCACACAGTCTCTAAAAGGTTCACCATTACTGTCTTAGCCTCTGCTATTGTATTTTACATAGAATCTACTTTGTCTATGGAATGAAGCCTGGTAATATTATACTAACAGATACTTTTTGCAGCTAAATTTTTTGCAGAGACATCAAATTCATCTCCACAAAGAAAGAATCTGTCTCAGAAGAATTGATTTCTGCGATCTCTCTGACTCACATTAGGTAACTGCAGGCTGATTTGAAAGTAACATGACTCTATAGCTCAATGATATAGCATATGCTCTTCATGCAAAAGGTGACAGGTTCAGTCCCTGTTGTTTCCCAGTAGAATTCAGAGAGATATTTGTTTAAAAACCTCACCAGCCATTACCAGTCCATATATACAATGCTAAGCCACCCATTAGCCTGCTGGTATAAAATGACACGGACAAGGACTGCAGTGGCTCAAGTGGCTAAGATGCTGACTGGGAGGCGGAAGGTCAGCAGTTCGATTCCCGAGTACTGCAGGACGGAATGAGCTCCAATCTTTGTCCCAGCTCCTGCCAACCTAGCAGTTCGAAAGCAAGAAATTGCAAGTAGACAAATAGGGACCACTTCGGTGGTAAGGTAACAGCATTCCGTGCGCTCCGGTGTCTAGTCATGGCGGCCACATGACCTCGGAAACGTCTGCAGAAGCAGACAACGCTTGCTCTTCGGCTTTGAAACAGAGATGAGCATTGCACCCTAGAGTCAGATACGACTGGCTTTCAAGCAAGGGAAACCTTTACTATAAAATGACACAACTTCTTAAAACCTAACACGAACAACAACAGTGTTTTCTGTAAAACAACTGTTTCATCAAAAACTGCCCCTTTACATTTGGGAATGGAGATACTGTCTGTGGACAACCTGGATCTCAAAACTGCCCCTCCCTCACATTTGAAATGCTAGCCCTGGTGTAGTAGTGGCAGAAATTTATTTTATTTCTACTGTATTCATATAGTGTATAATGATTTGACCTTAAAGTGTGCTTCATTGTCATAAGCACAATAATATTGACAACTTTACATTCAAAGAGTAGTACTTGATGTCGGCAGACTTATTTCCCTTGAACCTTTTAACCATTGTTAGGAGTTTGGAGAGCCTCACGGGTAGTCTTCTTTTCTCTCTCTCCTGTATACATTAACTTTTGCCTCATATTGTACTAGCATAGCAGTTTACACTCATTATAGTTAGCTTGAACAAGGATTTACAGCTTGCTTCAAATCATGTTTTCAAGCACTAAGTTAACTCTCTTAAAAGGTAAAGGTAAAGGTTTCCCTTGCTCGAACGCCAGTCGTATTCAACTCTAGGGTTCAGTGCTCAACTCTGTTTCAAAGCCGAAGTGCCAGCGCTGTCTGCTTCTGCGGACGTTTCCGTGGTCATGTGGCATGACTAGACACCGGAGCGCATGAAACACTGTTACCTTCCCACCGAAGTGGTCCCTATTTCTCTACTTGCAATTTCTTGCTTTCAAACTGCTAGGTTGGCAGGAGTAACTATCTTAAGATATTAAAAAATGTGTCTCCATTGAGCCTAAAAATGATGAAAGTTTAGCCAAACCCCATTGGTCAGCTTAGTAAATTGCACTACAGTAAGGACGTGGAATGAATCTGGATTTGATTATTTAAATCCTTCATATGTTCCATTGATTCTAATGCACCTTCTTTAACTGCAACTAACAGTGGTCAAGTAAGTGGCAGTTAGAATAGGCACATTCAAATAAGTGGAATCTATGAAGAATTTGACCTATCAATTCCTTATTAATTTAGCAGGTCTACTGAGGTGTGACTTACTAAGCTAAGCAAAAGGATTTTGGCCCATGTATCGTCAGCTCACTGTAACTCTGAGTTGTAGGCTATTCAAACTGAAGAGCAAGAATCAGCAATTGCATAGGGCTGACTTCAGTGATGGGCTCCAGCAGGTTCGGACAGGTTCAGGAGAACCAGTAGTAAAACTGGCTGGCCCTACCCACCTCCTCCTCCTCCTCCTCTCATCCCACTCCGGACACTACTCCAACATCCTTGCTGCTGGGTCCGGGTGTCTGGGCTGAGCCAGCAGTTACTCTGGTGCAGTTACTCTTTAAAAGAAAATTAGAGCATTGAAGTGTAATTGCTAACTAATGGTCTGACGAAGTGGACTCGATTCACAAAAGCTTATGTTAAAATATAGCAGTTTAACCATGTCCACTCAGTCATCTGGCCATGCCCACAGAGTTAGCCACTCCCACAGTGTGGTAGTAATTTTTTTGGAGCCCACCACTGGCTGACTTATATTGCTTTACTTATCCTTCAGTGTACAGACTTCTCTGTGTATAAAGTTCATAGCATGACAAGGAATAAGGTGTGTGGCTCCCATTGTTAGAATATTTGGATTCCTAAATTGTAGCACTCTGTAACAAGAAGTACAGTATAGGTAATTGAGAGTCCCAGTACTGTACTGTAGTTTCTTTTTGCCCTTCCATTGTGACACTGTCCCTATGCTGATTCCACCAAAAAGCACAACCTCTCAGTAACCATCTGTCCACCTCCACACAATGAGGTGTAATGAATGGTGGTATTGACATTTTTGATATTGATGATAACCTTGCTGTTCCTACTGAAAATGTAATGTCCCGTTTGTTGAGTTTCTCTTGCCTTCAACTCTCATCCTTTTTGCATTTGCATTTCCTAGATGTTCTTCTTTGTCAATTGATGTGAATATACAGTACAGTAATACCTCATACAAAGTCCGCTTCGTACAACATTGAATTCATACAACATCGCCTAATTCCTTGAAAAAAGTTGCCTCATACAAAGTTGCTGCGACTTTGTATGAGGCATTGGTTTTTTTCCCAGGTTGCATTGTGCCTGAGTAGTATAAAAGGCAGGACGCATGCGTGCATTGCTCTTGTGGGTTTTGCATGAGGCGAAGAGTGTTTAGAAGTGGTTTTGAGTGCGCTTTTGGATTCTTTCAAATTTTTTCGTCAGAATTTTTGGAAGTATTCCTGGGATTTTTGCAGCATTCTTCAGGTCCTTGGACCATTCTTTGGCACAGTGGAAAAGTAGGTAAATGAGGTTTTCTGGGGAGGTGGAGGGCAATTTTTGGTGGGGTGGGCAATTGTTTGGTGTTTGCTTCTGTGGTTATTAAAAACAGATTGCATGCTCCATAATTTTTCTTATGTTGGTCTTTGGGGGGGGGGGCACTGTTTGGTGGGGTGGGCAATTGTTTGGTGTTTGCTGCTGTTTGGATGATTAACACTGTGCTGCATGATGGGACATGTTGGCATCCATTTTGTCCTTGCTTCCATCTAGTAATTGTTTACAGTAGCTTGTACAAAATGGATGATCAGCCGCATGGCTGCAGATTAACACTGTGCTGCGTTATGGGACATGTTAACTTTTAAACCTGCACTTCATAAAGTTTTCAAAAGTTAAAAACTTGTTGTATGGTTTGTCCCCTAAAATCAGGGTTGCTTGACATGTTTTTGTAATGTATTTAGCCTTTAGACAATGATTTCTTAAAGTACTGTCAGTTTCCTGTCTGTTTCCTTGACTTTACCCTGAAGTCTGTGCTGTTACAGTACAATGTATCTCTATGGAAATGACGTTGTACGAGGCATCACGGCAAAGGTTTGGACGTTGTATGAGGCATCGCGGCTAGGATTTTGCATGCCTCATACAAAGTCCAAATCCGTATAAAGTCCAAACTTGTGGAACCAAGTTTGTACTTTGTATGAGGTATCACTGTATATGTATTCTTGTATCTGTTTCCGTAGGATTTTTCTTGTGGAATAATTTCCGCACAGCAGTCTGTACTATGTAGTATTTATCATGAAGCTTCTTACGGCCCATGGATTTCTGTGTAAACTTGCCTGGAGGTAGCCTTGTCCTATTTTCCTCTTAGATGGACTTGGCATTTACAAAGCTTTTGGAGATCATGCGCCTGAATTTTCCAGTCTGAAGAGCTCAAACCAAAACAGCAGGAAAGACAGCAAAACTGCTAGTTGTTTGGCTTGAGGCAGCTGGTTCTTCTTTACCTTTGACCAGGAGCGATGACACTCTGAGGTTTGATATGGAGACATTAGGAGCAAAAGAGAAGGAGTGCTTTCCAGCCAAGTAGTGTAATTTTCACTTGCAAGACTGGCTTAAAAAACCAAAAGACCTAAATTATCCATCTCTCTAGTACAAAATCTTATTAAAGGTCGTGTTGGCGATATTTTTATTACCATACACGGGTTACTTGTTAGAGTACACGATCAGATCTACTTTATTCTGCTTTTCTACAAAGTGAATTACCAGACTTTGGAAACTGCATTGCTTTGCTAGTTGTAAGAGGTATTTTCTTACAGTGTGGGGGAATGGTTATAATACAAAAATATTACTCACAGTACACCTTCAATGGTGAATAACTTGTTTCCTTCCACTTTGCCAAAGTGCGGGAATTTGCAAGTGTTAGTTACATCTTAGACTTGTTTTTGACATATTATTTTCCCATGCTAAAGGGAGGTGGAAGTAAGCAATGGCCTTTGAGTTTTCAGGAGTTGAATAGAATTGTCCGTACTAAAAACATTTTTGGAGTCATACATTAATAGGAATTAATGTAGGTACCTTCCTACCTTTGGTGGGCAGGTAACAGCATTCTGTGCGCTCCGGTGTCTAGTCATGCCTGCTACATGACCATGGAAACATCTGCAGAGCAGACAGCGCTGGCTCTTCGGCTTTGAAACAGAGATGAGCACTGAACCCTAGAGTCGGATATGACTGGCTTTCCAGCAAAGGAAACCTTACATTAATAGGGCTGCCTTACGTTGGAAGGGACTTTGTGGCACAGAACAACAACAGGAGCAACAGTGGGTGTTTTCCATTTCCTTGGTGTATAGATTAATAAGTATTCTCATAATTTTAGATTAAATCAGTATAGTACAAAAATTGCATTAAGCAGTATCATGAGCTATATCTTGTTATTGAAAGCTTATTCCTAAACTATACAGGCTGACATTAATACATTTTCTTAGGGAAAAAAATATTTAAATGGTTGGATCTCAGATTGTGTAGCTCTAGTTGATAACTGTATCATTCTTTTATTTAGAGAAAAATATGCTAGATTGTTATATTGGAAACTTTATTTTTCTTTTTCATGCATTATACTCTTGACGTTTCCAAGCTTAGCTTTGCAACCTTAAATACAGTGTTTTATCTTTTATGTTCCATTTCCATGTTGACTGAAAAATGCATGAAATATAGCTAGAAAATAGTATATTGTTACATCACCCACACAAAATCGGTTTCTCCTTTTAGATGACATGTCGCCAAAGTTCCCAGCAGATGGGCATCACAGGAGGTTAGGAAGGACTGAACAGTTTGACAAACACAGCCTCAGAGAACCTCCTCTGGAATGCTAGAGAGGGTTTTCCAGCTAGACTTAGTCATTTCCCTCCAAATGTCTTGGTATGGCTGATCACTTGAGGGTGACATATGGTAGTAACACGCTCTGAGGGACAAGCCTCCTGGATGGCAAACAGTACCATGCTAAACAGACAGATGGTGGCTTATTCAACCTTGGAAAGTCATTTAATCCTACATACTGGCAAGGTCTATGCGTAGTAGAGAGATACAGACACATAACCCTAATGGAATCTGAAGCAAAAATGTGATGAGTTTACTCACACATTGCCTGGTACAGTGACTATATTATCATTGAAGTGATATGGAAGAGAAACATTTGAGAAATATTATGAAGTTACACTGTCAGTTGTTACTGTTTTTTTTAAATTAATTGCTGATATAAAGTCGGTACCTGCTCTTTCAACCACGATTAAAAGGGTGTATTTGAAAAGCTACTGATGTAAGTGACTTACCAAGTATAGTACTGTTGCTCTTCTCTTGGTTGAAGCGAAGAGGAAAGGAATGCATTTCTTGTTATGTGTCTGCCTCCCTTTTAGAAGTGTCCTATTCAGTAATCATAGTCTCATTCACAAGCCATCAGCTTTTATTTCAAGTGGTATTTGCAACCACTAAAGAAAGAATCAGACCGAAGTTATATAAAACAAAGTACTTTATTAAATAAAACATACTTTTGACTCTGTGTCATTCCTGTTCTGTTTCTTCTTCGTCGTCCGTGTCTAGGCCAGACGTGAAATTGCCAAAATGAAGGCACCTTTTGGTGAGTTCATTCTGCAGTTCCTTTCCCCTGATCTAGTGTGAGGAAGATTAGCTGGCAACACAAGGTTGGGGTTACCAAGGTATGCCTGATTGTGGTTCAAAAATACCACTATTTTCGAGGAGGCTCTTTCTGTGTATCCCTTCTGTTTCTTTACTTGTGTGTAGAGTCATTTCATGGTTGTTATTTTCATGGAGATAGCCATGTTGATTTGTTTTAACGTCAACCAAACCAAACTGTTTAGGCTTATTTTAAGGTTAATTGATTTATTTAGGTGTGAGCTTCTCTGCATTACATTCTACTTCATGAGACACATGGAGTACAGTGTTGAAGCTGAAGGTTTGTACACACAATATATAGTACAACGGCTGTACTTCCTAAATGATTAGTGCCTCACTTTTGTCAAACTGTTTGCTGACAGTCCTGACTTAGCTCACCTCTTGAGTTTTTCCTTTCATCTTCACTGGGTGGGGTGAAGAGGCCACATGACAAAAAAGTTATCCTTGTTCCAATAGTTTTGGACCTGAATGTATATGATTGTGAGGTGGGAGAAATTAAATGGGGTACAGAAGATGGCATTTACATTGTAAACACCAGCAATGAATCCTCAAAGTATTAATTACATAAGCTTCCTGGCAATAGGTAAAGTAATCAGCTAATGCACAATGTTTGTTGCCTAATCCACAGCTTACTTAGGCTTCAGTCTTTGAAGTGTTGAAGCAAGGAATTCTGTTGTCAGGAAGAAAAAAAAGGTTAGTTGTGCTGAGGTCAGACCTTTGCCAAATACTTTTTGGCTATACAGAAGAGTGACGTAGTTACATAACAAATCAGTTAATTAAGATCATGTCTGAAATGAGAAGGATGTCATCATCAGTGGTAAATCACCACTGATTAAAAGTTTCCCTTTTGGTTAATAGTACGATGCAACAAAATTGTTTGTGTACCCAGAAATTGCCAAAGGAAACATTTAATCCGTAGAGAGTTCCCGCTGATTAAAATATTATTCTCGTTCAAACAGAGTTAGGGTTAGGGCATAAGAGCAATAAAATCCAAGTGAAAAGCAAATATAGTACAGTAAAACATGAAATAGGTTAAGAATGCATTCATTAAAACAGGGATTCTCAATCTGCGGCCCATGGCATCATTTCATGTGCGCCCCCCTGCCTCCACCACACCCAGAAGTGTCATGTGGAGGAAGGGGCAAAATGGCCATCTGGCCCCCGAAACCGTCTGAATGAGCGTGACCCAGGCCTCGGCTTTAAAAGGCTGAGAATTCCTGCAATAAAATGTGCTTCTGAGATTTGTGGAACCAAGAGGAGAGCTTGTCATGAAGACCCTTAAATCCCTGGCAGAAAAAAAAAGTATTTCAAGTAGTCTGGAGGCAACATGTGGAGGATATCATAACAAGCAGTACAGAAGAAACAGACTGGTTGGTATCGAATGGAGTTAGATACTCTGTTCATATACAAGTTGGCCCCAGTTAGCAGCCGGGCTGGAACCTTTAGGTGCTGTGGAAACCTTTCTAAGCACTTTCCAAAGACAGCTCCCAGTTTTAATAATCTGGAGAAGATATTGCAGGATAAGACCACTCATTGAAGCAAATGTTTATTCCTAATTGCCATGTTATTTCCTAAACTCACAAATCCTTCAATGTTACATGCCTGAGACATGCAAAGAAAGTGCTGCTGTTTCCTAGTTGACCAATTAAAAAACAAAAGCAAGATAATTAGTCAAATGCAACCAAATCTTGTATTTCTTGAAAACAAAGTTTTCTTCTAATCTAGGAAGGTCCCCAACACAGCTATCATATGCAGGCAGCTGATTTCTGGATCTTCTTGGAAGTGCATGAGGAATGTCATTGTGCGAAAATCACTGTGGAGTTTCCTCATGATTTTGATGAAGCAAACTTTTTTTTTTTTTGGGAAATACAGTATACTGAGCATTTCTCTGTGTCCTTTTTGCAGAATATTATTGCATGCGCAGCTCTAGTTGAAGGACAGTCTCAAAGGGATTTCAAAGGTGTGCTGCAGCTGTACTGGTAAGTTGACCTAGATGCGTTTCCTTTGCAAATCACTTCTCATGCACAGCAATATTGCACTTTGTTTTTTGTTTTTAGTGATCCTGTACTTCTCAGCTGTTGCCTTTTTATTTCCACTCTCCATGGTTAACCAATCCTGCTTTAAATACTCTCAGAGGATGTGGGATCTTCACCTTTCACCTAGTTATTGTGCTGATCTCTTTGCCCACCTTTCCTTTCTGCTGCAGCACATAGAACTTTTACTTTGCCTCTCCACAGGACTGAGAAAAGATACAAGGAAGGAGTTATAAGTAGGATTAATGGTAGGATCGCTGCACAGTGGCACTACACAGAGAGTCCTGGCAGCAGTCTTCTCAAGGAGAATCCAAATAGCAAAGTCCAAAGAACAAGCCAAGGTCTGGTTACCAGTAGTTCAAGCAAACGTCTAGTCCAAAGGCTGTCTGGGGGCATCGTCAGGGTTGGCAGAGAAGTCAGGGTCATGGCAGGCAATCACAAGTTGTATCCAAAGTCAAGCAGGGTGTTGGTGTTTGCACAGAGGAAAATTGTACCGATGCTTGTGCGGTGATACAAGCTTGCTTAAGAAGTTTTCCAGCTAATTGGTATCAGCTGGGAGCCTCCTCTGATAATGAGCTCTGGCTTTTTTACATCTCAGCTGCAGATCTTTTTGTCACTGGTCCTTTGCTGAGGGCTGAATCTGAACAGGTCATTTGACTGAGGAGTCAGAGTTGGGCCAGAAGCAGGCTGAGGTTCCTGGTTCAAGACATCCTCAGGTTCAGTTGCAGGCTGGGGTTCAGGTTCAGCTGCAGGCTGGGGAGGCAGAACTGGGCTGGGCATGGGAAGTGTCTCCTGATCCTGGTTGTCTTCAGAGTCTGACGAGGGCTGGATCCCAACACTCTGTTGGCACGCACACCATCACTTCCTTCGTCTCCTCAGCACAGAGTTCGCTCTACCCCTCTGCACAGCAGCCCAATGGGAGTGCTTCCTCCCTCCCCCAGCACAGAGTTCACAACTTGGGGGTCATTCTTGATCATCATCTGACCCTTTAAACACAAATCATGGCTGTGTGTAAGGCCACCTTTTTCCATTTGTATCAAATAGGCCAGTTGCATCTCTACTTGGATAGGTGGTCCCTTATGACACTGGTTATCTCGCTGGTAATCTCTCGTATAGATTACTGCAATACTCTCTACGTGGGGCTTTCCCTGACCCTGGTACAGAAACTTATGCGAGCACAAAATGAAACAGCTAAACCAATCACCGGGGTGAGGAAGTTCGAGCACATCTCACCAGCCCTGGCACAGCTGCATTGGTTGCCTGTTTCATTCCGTATCAGGTTCAAGATGTTAGTTTTAACTTTAAACCCTAAACCAGTACTTTTATCTGCAAACCGGTCCCGCCCCTGATATGCAGCTGCAGGGGCTGGTGGGCTGCTCCTGCTGCTGACCATTTCAACATCGGTGGTGGTGGCGGCGATCGGGCTTCGCTCCTGCTGATCCGAGCAGCCTCTGCTCGGTCCCAGCCCTTCAGAAGCCTCTTGCAAGCTGGATCGCCATGTTGCAGACATTTTTCAATCCTTCTCCATTTCAAAATCTGTGGCACTGGGAGAGTTCCTTTGCTGTGCCAAGGCTGACGTCAGCGCAGCATGCCAGGTTTATCATTCCAGCACCGCAGATTTTTAAATGGAGTAGGCTTGAATTTTTTTTGCAACATGGTGATCCAGCTTGCAAGAGGCTTCTGAAGGGCTGGGACCGAGCGGAGGCTGCTCGGACCAGCAGGAGCAAAGCCTGATCGCCGCCACCATAGGTGACGTATTACTATGTCAGGCTGTGGGGGCGGGTGGGGGTGGTCTGGAGAGGGCTTGGGTTCTCAGCCCAGGCTGGATTAATGAGATGTGTGGGCCTAATTGGGCCCATGGGCTGTAGTTTGGGCACCGCTGCCCTAAACAGTTTGGGACTATCCTTGGTAGAGTTTCTCCCTCTTAGAACACCTTCCCGCATCGCTAAATCTTCCCAGATGGGTCAGCTCTTGGTGCCAACGCCAGAATTGGCAAGGAAGGTGACAACCAGGAGAAGACCCTTTTTGGTGGCAGGATGGCCCCTATGGAACTCTACTGTAGAATTGCGCCAGATCACTTCTTTGCTGACATTCAGAAAACAACTTAAAGCGCTTCTGTTCAGGTAGCATTTGAGTAGGGGCACTCGACAGACTAGTGTTAGGCTTTTATTCGGTCCCCCAGTTTTAATTAGGTTTGATATTTGTATTTTATTAGGTGATTTATTATGTGATTTTATTATGTGTTTTTAATGTGTTGTTGTTAGCCACCCAGAGTGGGGTTAACTCCAGATGGGTGGGATATAAATGGAGTTAATAATAATAATAATAATAATAATAATAATAATAATAATAATAATAATAATAATAATAATAATGATGATGATGATGATGATGATGATGATGATGATGATGATGATGATGATGATGATGATGATGATGGGAAGAACATTGGGAAGGCCACCCAAAGCGCCCATCATTACTTTAAAATCATAGGTGTCATCTCTACAATCCAATTCATTTACTCATTGGCTGATTACTGCCAGAAACGTGCATTGATGAGGACTTATGTTTGGCCAATGACAAAGCCAAGAAAGTGGCTTCATTTTGGCAGTCTTGGGTTTGATCGGGACATGAAAGAAGATCTCTAGATGAGATCCTCCCTCCCCCCAGCTGTAGCGACAGCTTCCTTCCCAAAGATGCTGGAGTGAGAGTGAGGCCAGGGCCTCTCTGGCTCTTCTGCCGCCGCTGCCACCATCACCCCATGAGAGGCCAGGTACCGTGCAGAGTCCCCACATCATGGCGGCTTTGGAGGGGAGACACACACAGACCCAGGGTAAGGCGCTCCTGGAACGTGACACTCCGGTGCCGTTGGGCTGAGCCCGGGACCCCCCCCCCCAATTCCCCTCCTCTATCACCCCTGTCCAGTGCCCTTTCAGTGCGGCCTGCACACACCTGATATCATGCTGTGTGGCGTCTGTCTCACCACTACAGCATATTGGGCAATGAGGTTTCTCATTGTTTCTTCAACAATAAGGTTTCATAGGCTGAGGTGCTAACCTGAAACCCAAGCCCTCTTTCTTTCTCATCTGGCAATGGTGGAATTTTTCATATTGTAGGCAGCTGAAAATGTTTTCACCTTAAATAAACTGTACTATTTGATGTTTCATGTCTCTTTTTGAAACCTTGGTTCTGAAACATGTTATTTCCATGGCATTACTGAGAAGTGCAACATTCAGGGTATGAGCCAGATGTCTCTGGAAATATCTTGTCTGCCTATAAAAAAGGCAAAGGGTTTCATTGCTTCTAGCTAAATAGGAGTGTTTTGTCAGACATTCCTGCTGAAACAACAAAATCTGATCAAACATCTGTTTAACAATTGTTCCTTTCTCAGCCACAACTTAAACCAAAGGCAATATAAATGTAAGTCAAAAAATAAATTTTCATCTTTTTGTTAAAATTTAAACATGTACAAGTTCACAGGAAATTTTTGTTTCATCATGCAAGTGCATACTTCTTCTTTTCTACATAAGGCATACATGGACATTGTTGACTAATCTGACAGTTTTTGTTTTATCTTTCTCATACAGCATTGTCCATAATACTCTATATCAGGAGTTCTCAACCTTCTAAAGATGGGGCCGTGTCATGCTATCTCAGACAGTTTGGGGGCCGGATAGCCATTTTGCCCTTCCTCCACCACATGGCACTTCCTGGTGTGGTGGAGGTGGCGGTGGGGCACATGAAATGGTGCTAAGGGCCGCATCTGACCCATGGGCTGCAGGTTGAAAAACCCTGCTCTATATGGTGTTGTTTTTGTTGGATGGCCATCTGTTTGAAAGGCAGTTGTTAGTTAATAGTCCAGCACAGTTAGTTGATATTTCTTCATTAGGATCCAATGATAGGAGATGTTCTGTTGAAATCTAGGGAGTGGTCTTCCTTTTGGAAAGTGGTTTAATTTAATTTAATTTAATTTAATTGTCACATTTATATACCGCTCACTCGGCCAAAGCCAACTCAGGGCGGTTCACAATAAAAAACAAAAACAAAACACATGTTAAAAACAGTTAAAACTACCCTACCCCTAAAAACAAGGGGTGCAGGATCCAAAGGCACCATGGGGAGGAGTTCTTCTACACCAACCACCCAATGGAGGTTACCCTTCCACCTGCACCCCACACTTGACCCGCCAGCCAGGTTTTAAGTTCTTTTCTGAAAGGCAGCAATTCCGTCTGGAGACGTAGCTCTGTTGGCAGGAGGTTCCAGAGGGCCGGTGCAGACACGGAGAAGGCTCTCCTCCTTGTGCCAGAGAGGCGAGCCCCCCTGGCTGATGGAACAATTAGAGAGCCCCTCCGGTCCGCTCTGGTTGGACGGACAGACGTCCTCAGGGCGATGCGGTCTCTTAGGTAACCCGGCCCACTACCATATAGGGCTTTAAAGGTCAAAACCAGCACCTTGAATTGCACCCGGAGACAAACTGGCAACCTGTGCAGCTCCTGGAGCAGTGGCAAAGCACGGGCATAACGCCCACACCCCATCACCCGGGCTGCCGCATTCTGGACCAGCTGTAGCCTCCGAATGGTTGTCAAGGGCAGCCCCATGTAGAGTGCATTGCGATAATCTAGTCTGGAGGTGACCAGAGCGTGAGTGACCATGAGCAAGGAGTCCCGGTCCAGGAGTGGGCACAACTGGCGAATCACCCGAAGTTGGGCGAAAGCCCTCCTGGTCACAGCCGCCACCTGTTCTTCTAGCAGTAGCCGCGAATCCAGGAGGACCCCCAAGTTGCACACCGGGTCTGTCTGGGGCAAAATAGCCCCATCCAGAACCAAAGATGGTAGTTCCCGGGTTAACGCAGGACCCCTTATCCATAGCCACTCAGTCTTGCTGGGATTCAGTTGTAGCCCGTTAGCCCCCACCCAGACCCCAACAGCTTCCAGGCACCTGGAAAGGACTTTGACAGCATCACTGGGGTCCCCATGGACCGAGATGTACAGCTGAGTGTCATCCGCATACTGATGGTACCGCACCCCATGGGAATGAATGATCTCAACCAGCGGCTTCATGTAGATGTTAAATAGGAGAGGAGAGAGCACCGAGCCCTGAGGCACCCCCCATTTGAGGGGCCTACGACTGGACCTCTCACTCTCCAACCACACCGACTGGGTCCGACCCCTCAGAAATCAGGAAAACCAGGACCATACAGTGCCCTGGATTCACAACCCTCGGAGCCGTTACAGAAGAATACCGTGGTCAACGGTATCGAAAGCCGCTGAGAGGTCAAGAAGAGCAAGGACGGATGGGTGACCACCGTCCCGCTCCCGCCAGAGATCATCCATCAGTGCGACCAATGCCGTCTCGGTACCATATCCAGGCCTGAATCCTGACTGAAAGGGGTCCAGGTAATCCGCTTCATCCAGTACCCCCTGCAGCCGACGTGCCACTGCCTTCTCCAACACCTTCCCTAAAAAGGGGAGGTTGGAGATAGGCCTATAGTTGGTTAGGACAGCTGGGTTGAGGGAAGGTTTCTTCAGGAGGGGGCGCACCAAGGCATGTTTTAAAGGTGCAGGAAACACCCCCTCCTGCAATGATGTATTGTACCTTATTTGATGTATTGTTAGAAACTGTATTATAGTGCACATGTAGTGCATATTGTAGTACATATATATATATTTCTGTAATTTTTGCGGACATAGATTTGTAATTGTACTTTTGGTGATTGATTTTTTGCTGTATTTATTGTATGTTATGTTACTATATTTTGTATTATTGTCCACTATGTAAACCGCACTGAGTCGGGTTCGCCTGAGTGAGCGGTATATAAGCGTGAAAATTAAATTAAATTAAAATTAAATGTATTGATCATAGCCCCAACCCAGCCACCTGTCACCGCCTTGGAGGCTTTCACCAACCAGGTGGGACAGGGGTCCAATGGGCAGGTAGTGGCGTGCACAGCTGCAAGGAGCCTGTCCACTTCATCAGGGGCAACTGGATCAAACTGGTCCCAGATGGTATGGCAAGACTGTGCTCCAGCTCCCTCCGGACTCTCCCCATCCACGCCAGGATTAAACCCTGAGCGAATCCGATCGATTTTCTCCACTAGATGGTCAGCAAAGTCCTCAGCTGACCCCTGCCAACCAGGCACCGGGGTCCCCCTACCAAGGAGAGACCTGGTAACCCGGAACAGGGTGGCTGGGCGATTATCAGCAGAGGCAATAAGGGTGGTGACGTATTGCCGCCTCACCACCTCCATCGCCACTAGATAGGCCCTAATAGTGGCTCTAGCTAGTGTCCAATCGGAGTCTCTCTGGGTCTTCACCCAGCAGCGCTCTATGCATCTCTTTGCCCATTTGAGCTCCCGCAGTTCATCTGTGAACCATGGAGATGACCTAGCTCCATGAGCTCTGAGAGGCCGTAGTGGTCCGATTTCATCCAAGGCCGCTGTTGTCATCCTGTTCCACAGGTCAACCAGTGACTCGGGCGAATCGTGTTGCCGATCCAGAGGGAAATCTCCCAGTTCCCTCTGGAATCCATCAGGATCCATCAGTTGCTGGGGGCGGGCCATTCTAATAGGCCCTGCCTCCCTACGATGAAACGTTGCACCCAGGAAGTCTAGAGCCACCAAATAATGATCTGACCATGTGTAGGAATCTGATCCATGTAAAGATAATCAGCCTCATCTAACAGAGCAGTTTATAGCCCCAGATCTTTTAAGAGAGAGAGTTAAAAGGTCTAACGGAGTCCAGCTCATTAGACGGAGTAAGAAAAGAACAGAGATAGACAGAAAGCAAACACACACGACTGCAGTCTTTGGCTGAACAAAGGGTAATAATGGCTTCTCTTTATTCAAGCAGAGTATCTCAGAAACGAAACTTAAGCTACATAGCCAATCAGAAGGTCAGAACCCAAATAAGGAGAAATAAGGAGAATACTTTTTCACTATTCTACGCATGCCCACAATCAAGCGTTGTCTCTCAGTAAGCAAAGAGGCCTTTGTTTACAAAATGTTTAGGAAGACAGGCAAGACAGAAACCAGATACATTCCCACATGTCCTCCTTTTTCATTTAAATTTGAGAGAGGGACGGCTAATCATACCCCTGCATGTCATCATACTCCATAACTACTCCTCCATATACATCATCACTGTCCTCCTGGACATCGTACCCCTCCTGACTCCTGGTACCTTGTTCCGGAGGATGATACCTCATTGAGTACAATTGCCGTCGTGCAAAACCCGATGTCTCCCTTCTACGCAGTGGACATGTGTTACACATAGAAATAAGATTAGGAATACAATAAATGCAAAAACACAAAGGTATAAGGCAGATAATAATAATGAACCCATAAAAGAAAACTTGTCTAAGGACAGATAAATCAGGCAACCAAGAAGTCACCCAATCAAAGAGATTAACATCAGTGTGTACATTGTTAGTAATGCTCTCCTGTAAATTCTGAAGTTCTTTCTCAATAGTATTATTCAGATCCTGGAATTTTACCCGACATCCCTGGTTCCCGACCAGTTTACAAAATCCTCCGGATTTTGCTAACAGGTAATCTATGGCCAGTCTGTCCTGCATTTGGTCTTGATGAAGCTCAGTGATTTCCATTTGAAGATCCCGTATGACCCTCCCTGTGGCATTGATTGATTTCTCCAGCCTACAGGTGAGTCCCAAAATGGACCTTCTATTCTCCTGGGAAATGACACCTGGGTATGATCCCAAGGTGAGTGCTCCAGTGATAGTACCCCCTATAGCTCTCCCCCAGGAGCTACCATCAGAAAGCTGAACATCGATTATCACTTCATCATTGCAACCAGAACCCATCGGGCCGGCAGCAGCTCTCCGGCGCCGTGCATCTGCCTGAAGTGGCATTTGCACCTGTACGGGTAAGGTAAAATAACCCAATGCTGCACATTGATATTGTCCTGGATGGAAATTCGTGGCAACTCCATTAAAAAAGAACCACATGTTAGGATCCTTAATTTGCCATCCATTGCAAATTGAACCACTATCTATAGCAGAATAATCAGGAGTAAACATAGGAAACACATCATATATATCTTCAATAGTAATGTTAAACAAGGTATAATTAAGCTTATAAGAACTGTTATAACTACCCCATAACCAAAAATAATCATCACAACCCGTATAATTGCCTACATTCCGCAAAACCTGTTTTGCTTGAGTCCAGTACTTCCATTTACTATTCCAGACTCCAGAACTATGACAGCAGAAACAAAGTCCTTTAGTGTATTTCTTGAATGTCATGCTTCGCCAGCGGGTGTTGTTAAATTGTTCTGGAGGATTAGAGAAGAGTGTAGACCTATCAACATGTTGCAAATGTCCAATAACCAACTCAGGCGTGTTGAACAATGCCGGAAGAAAGGCCATTTGAGACACTGCCAGTGGATGCTCATAGTATAACGTTGCATACTTACCATGAACTTCAAACATATAGTTAGCATGACGAATCCAAAAGTTGGGGTTGCCCCCATGAGGTATTGTTCTTACAGCTGGAAGCACAGTAAGAAAGAAAAGAACAAATGTCAGCAAAGTTAGTCTACTGGTGAACCACCATCCTGGAGCTGAGTAACCTTCTTCTCTCTCCATGGGCGGATCGCTCCAGCAGGAACCCTTCCACTCAGGTTCCCCTTGTTGCCAATAAACGACCAATGGCTTAGGAAGACACTCCCCTAAGAAACAGGAGTATGCCCTGTTATTACTAGTACCATGTAACTAAACGTGAAACATGCCTGATGTATAACACAAATGCAATATCACAAACCCATTTACATGTGTAGGGTACTGAAAACTCTTCCATGTACTTCTGGAGGTACCTTGAGATATGCAGTTTCATAAGACAAAACATAACATAAGCAAAGACAGGTCTTTCCCCTGCAAGAGAATAAGCACACATTTAAACATGAACAAAACATGAACATTTCTCTTCCTCCTTACATGAATAAGACATTAAATTTCTTCTTCTCTCACTGGTGTAAGTGAAAGAGGCATTCAATAACTTACAACCAGCATAGCATGGTAACTCAAATACAGTACAAATATCATTAGAGCATTTCACACTCTTAGCATGAGCAGGTAGACAATTTTTTGCTTAAAAAGGTTTTCAGGTTTTATAATGCAAACAAGGCCAATTCTTATTTAGAGTCCCCACAAACTTTTTAGTCCAATTAAAATGTCCAAATTAAAAGTCCAAATGTTGATTGAAGCTTTCTCAGATTACAATTTAAACACTAAATACTATCTTCTCTCCAGCACAGTTCTTGGCATGGCAAGTTGAAATTAAGCCATAAATTACTTCTCACTGAATTCACAAGACACCCAGCCAACCCCCCTTTCCAGATTTTCAGGCAAACACACATTCCTTCATGCTCCAGCCACACCCATCTGCATTAAGGCAGGCAGATAAGGTATGAAGGCACAAAGAACTTCTCCAGAATTTGCAAGCAGCTTGCACACAGAAGAAAATCACAGGGAAGTCCAAGTTGCTTTCCCTGCAATCCTGATGCTGAAATTTGGAACAACCCATTCTGGATCTCTTTGTTTGAGGGTTGGGCAGTTCAAAATCAGCCAAAAACTGTATGTCTTCTCCCTCCTTGTATTTTTGCAACAGCCTGCTGTCCATACAGGCAGGATTCACCCCCTTTTTCCTCAGGATTTCTTTCATTTGCAGCATCTGAATCTCAATTTTATGACAAACTGCATCTGTTAGTTTGTACTTGCAATAAGACCCCTTTTTGGGCTTGGGTTTTGGGCCATCCTTCCACTTCTGCAGGATCTTCCTGCCCAAACGTGAGGTATCAATTTCACTACTCAGCTGCTCCTGCTTTTGTAATGAGGGTTGCTTCAGGAGTGAACTGAGGTCTCTTGTGCTGCTCTTTGAACCACACTCCTTGCTTCTTGCCACTTTGCATGCATTAATAGCTTCAATCTGTGATGAGGTCCCCACCATTTGTTCCCCATCAGCTGGCACTAGTTGTTTTTTAGACTTGGCAGGCAGTATTGCAGCAGTCCCATTTGCAAGCGGCTCTCTGTTCACTGGATATACATCAACAGGTTCCATATCCAGCACAGCTGCAGTTAAAGCAGCAGAGAACAGTGTTTTTGTAGGGCTAAAAGTGCTTGATTGCTGCAAGGCAGGATATAATGTCCCATCTTCTTTTCCACCCCCATCCCCATCAGGGGGCTTATGCTGTTGTTTCTCATATGATGGAGGGGCAGTTGGACTCCCTCCCTTGGCTGGAGGCAAAAGCTTTGGAAGGGGCCATCAATCTGCTGAGACAACAGAATATTCTTTGGAGTGAGTCTTTGAAGGCAGTTCCTAACTTCACTCCAAGTATATTGCACTGAAACAGAAATCCCATTACGCTTCTGCATTTCTCTCCCAATCTGATTCCACTGTTTTAAGTCCAAACATTCATCATATTTAACCCAATGACAGTTTTTTCCTATAGCTTTGACCAGCTGCTGTATTTCCGTCTCATCAGCCTTTCGCCCATTGTTATTCAAAAGATCTGAGATATCTTTATAAAGCTCCTGCTCTGGCGAAGTAAGCACGCAACCCATGATAAAAATTTTTTTTTCTTTTTCTTTTCTTTTTTTCCCCACTCACCTGTGTGGGACCCAATGTGAATTGGATGAATTTCGAGCGCTCGAATGACCTTTCCTCTGGTCGGAGTGAGTGAAGATCTTGTCCCCGGTCGCCAATTATGAGGTGCTAATTGCTAATTGCTGAAGCAGAGTTCAAAGAAGGCTCCCATTGTAGTTCAAAGCCTCCCACGGAGCGCCACTTGTAGGAATCTGATCCATGTAAAGATAATCAGCCTCATCTAACAGAACTGTTTATAGCCCCAGATCTTTTAAGAGAGAGAGTTAAAAGGTCTAACGGAGTCCAGCTCATTAGACGGAGTAAGAAAAGAACAGAGATAGACAGAAAGCAAACACACACGACTGCAGTCTTTGGCTGAACAAAGGGTAATAATGGCTTCTCTTTATTCAAGCAGAGTATCTCAGAAACAAAACTTAAGCTACATAGCCAATCAGAAGGTCAGAACCCAAATAAGGAGAAATAAGGAGAATACTTTTTCACTATTCTACGCATGCCCACAATCAAGCGTTGTCTCTCAGTAAGCAAAGAGGCCTTTGTTTACAAAATGTTTAGGAAGACAGGCAAGACAGAAACCAGATACATTCCCACAACCATGGCACAGGTGTTATGTCTAATTTCCGTAGTCTCAGATCACTCTGCCACCGCTCCGACAAAAAGATTAAATCTGGTGTGTGGCCACTGCCCCTGGTTGGACCCTGAATTACCTGAATAAGGTCCATAGCTGCCATGGAAGCCATGAACTCCTGAGCCACCTCGGAGTCAGTCCCCAGCGAAGGCAAATTGAAGTCCCCAGAACCATCAGTCTAGGGAACTCCAACGCCAACGCTGAGACGGCCTCGAGGAGCTCAGGCAGGGAGTCCCTTACCTTGCAAGGGGGCAGGTACAGGAGTAAGACTCCCAACTGACCCTTAGAGCCCAGACGCAGAAGCATGGCCTCACAACCCAGAATTTATGGAGCGGTAGCCCTGGCGACTCCCAGTGACTCCCTGATTATGATGGCAACGCCACCGCCCTTACCCTCATCCCTAGGCTGGTGCCAAATACTGGACCCAGCTGGACACATTTCTGACAGAGGAACGCCATCCTCTCGTGTCAGCCAGGTCTCAGTGATACATGCCAGGTCGGCCCGCTCCCCCATAATGGAATCTTGTATCAGGGGGGCCTTATTACATACCGACCTGGCATTCATCATCAGCAGCCTAAGGGCAGGGTCACCCTGGGTGTAACCGGGGGGCTGGAACGAGGGACAGATACTAAGCATCTGCCCCGCATTCCCCGAGTGTGGCCCGCCACTCGGTACCCACTATATCGCCCCATGCCCATCACAACCTCTATATTGGCCCCCGGAGCCTCCCTGATTGCCTTGGACAGAATGCTGCCTCTCCTTCCTGGCTGGCCGGGCAGTCTCTAACCCCCATATAAAACCACCCCACCCACTCCCCCCACCACCCTCCGCAAGGCTCCGGCGGTGATGGAAGTGATGGGGCATTCTTCCAAATCTACCTTGAACTCTCAACTGGGGTGAGACATTCCACCTGCAGTAGCGACGGCGGTGGGCCGGCTTTTCAAAGCCATCTCAAATTGTCACCTTAATTTTATCCCCATGGACCTCCAAGCCAGCCCCAGACAGACTGCTGCTGCTATTCCCTGGCAGGCAAGTTAGTACCTCAATCCTTCTAACTCTCCCTCCCTCCCTCCACCATCTCCTCTCTCCTTTTGGCCCATATCTCCCCCCATCGCCCCCAGTGGGCCGTAGAACTTTGGATCAAGCTTGAAGATAGAAAAACAGTGACACTAGTTTAGGGGAAAGGAACAGAAAATAATTGAAACACTTTTAAAGTTTGAATTCGGAGGAAGTGACAGAACTGAAAGTTTTCTACCTTAAGCATGATGGAGGCTGTTACTTATTTCTGCTACTGGTGGATAAGATTTGGTTGTGTCTCTGTGAGAAGAGACCTTACCTCCACTTGGCACAGAAGATTTGGATTAGTACAATATACATTGAAGGAAGCTAATAAAGTAATGAAGATGACAGACTTCCTGGAATAGCAGATCTCTATAGTCGTGGGTTGCAAAGGGTGGGACTCGACTGTGCGACTGAACAACAACAAATATAAGTGGTGATAGCTGGCTTTCTCCCTAACTAGCAACATGTGCCCCTTTTGATATTCCTACACTACCATTGTAGCAAGTGGAGGTAAGACCTGCAGTCCTAATAGAATGGTCATTGTGTTGCTGACCAGAGAAATATTGCTAGGAAGAGGAGAATGTTAAAAAAAAAAGTTGGGAAATCCATTTCTTCCATTAGAAATAATTCAACCAATTGGGCCTGCAGACATTTTGATCATTAATGTGACCAACAAATATTTCTTAGCTGTTTAGATAGCTTAGTGCAGGGGTTCCCAGCCTATGGCCAACAGGCCTAATCTGGCACATGGCGCCAATTAATCTGACCCATGGTGAGGACCTAGGCACCACCGGAAGCTCCCCTGCCACCACTGGACGTGCCCAAAACGCTGTGTTTTCACTGTGAAAATGCAAAAACGCTGTAACAACATGATGAGAAATCACAAAAATGCGGCAAAAATGTTCCACCCTCCCTCCCGCCGCCATGGGAAGCTGTGGAGGCTGCAAAAACTGCTGAAAAACTGCACCATTGCATCTGCTGCTGCCACCGCTGCCCGCAAAAAACCAGAAGCACCGGAAACAGCGGAAGGAACCATACCTCTGGCCCGCACAGCTGTGTGTCAGGGGCAGGTCCAGCCCATGTTGCAAAACATTGGCCACCTCTGGCTTAGTGAATTGGCCTACCTGGCTGTGGGCAAATGGACCAGGAGTCTGATTCACCAGAAGAGCAAGTGTGTAATGCCCTAGATAAGCTGCAAGTCTTAGGGCACCTCTAGAAGAAGGAATAAGTAAAGTACTTCTGAGTAGTTTGTACGCAGGAGACCCTGGAAAGGGTCATCACAAGTCAGATGTCACATAATTGATTATATTATTTTAAATATGAAAAATAGCACAGACCCAAAAGAAAACAGTAGAAAAATGTTCGTGTCTCTCCAGTAGATATACACATATGCTATTATTTCTACTGGAATTAAATTTGGTTGTTCATGCAGAGTGCTCATATTTTCTTGAAATCAAATCCAGAGGCATGAATGTGGTCACTTGTTGGAACTACAAGAAGCATTTGATTATATATGGCTTGGCTCAATTTACGTATAAAAACCCAATGGTTTCTACTTTTGATTTTTAAATATTCACAGTTCTCTGTGGGATCCGAACTAAGTAAACTTTGCTTTATTCAGACTGTGGTTTCAAACTGGATAGGATCTAAAACCTTGGTCTAATCCTAACAAGTTTTTTCTAGCTGTGTTTTAAACAAACCACAATTCCCTGAATTTGCGGATCAGAGAGAACTGTGATGTGTACAAAATCAAAAGTTGGTTATTATATTTCTTGCCAGCACATAAGAGATAGATATGCAAGTCAAGGATTTGCTCCAGGTTCTTTATTTATTTATTTATTTTTGGTAAGTGGGTGGAAAAACTTATTTGTTGTGTCTGAATTTAGACATTGTATGATCATTTTATAAACAATTTTACTAAATTAAGCTACAATGTATATCTCAAGTCTTTTGAATTAAAAGAACAAGAAGGGTTTCTTCTTTTTTTATTCTGTGGGAGCAATAGTAGAGCCTTTTTTGATCAAGACAATGATGTCATTGCCATTTTAACCTGAAGATTTTTGAAGTTATAGTCTGGGGAAAAAATAATTCTGATTAGTTCAACTTTGTTTATGGGTAGGCCTAGCCAGATTTCACTTACAAGTAGGGTATGCACCAGCTATTCATTCAGTTACATGGTGACTCTGAACCTGGAGATGGTGTTTTGTAATTAGGATCTATCGTTAGATAGACTCATACTGATTGTTTGCATCTCATAATTAGAAATACAGTAAAACCCCGACTTACATATGCCTCGAGTTACATTAAATTCGACTTACATAATGATTTTGTGCTAAAACCATGTCCCAATTTACATGATTTCCTATGAGTTTGCTTCGAGTTACATAAAGATTCTTTTTCCTATGGGTTTGCTTTGAGTTACGTAAAAAGTCATTTCCCCATGGGTTTGCTTCGATTTAGATAAAAATATCATTTTTCCTATGGGTTTGCTTTGAGTTACGTAAAAAAATAATTTTTCCTATGGGTTTGCTTCGAGCTACATAAAATTTCGATTTAAGCAAAAGCCTACGGAATGGACTTCCCCCCCCGTAAATAGTGGTTTTACTGTATACTCGGTTTAATAACAATGACTATGTCCCAAGTATACAGTTTTATAGTGAAAAATACTAACTCAAATCTAATATTATGAGCACAATTTCTTTTTCAACAGTCTGATGATACACTGTCGGTTGCAAAGCTGGGATTTGATCTAAAAATATGTGATTTCTCTCTTATATTTCCTGAAAATACACTGTCTCTAAAATATTTTTCAATTTTAAAAATTGGTGGCGGAGGAGGAGAATAGTTTAAACTTTCAGACAGTTGTTTGCAGGAGCCAGTATCTTACTGTTATTTTCCTTAGCATAACCTTTTAGTGTTAAAGGCTTGGTTCTTCAGCTGTCTAGTATACGGAGCCTCCCTTTGAAGTCCCAACAGATTTCAGCACTGAATGGACTGCAGACTTTCCTTCTGTGTGTTTTACTTATGTAACAGATTAGATCACCATGAGCATAGTCAGATGATCTCAACAGAGTGGAAACGAGGGATTTGAGCGGAATGAGGGCTTGATTTAGCTTTACTTTAAAAATACATTGCTGCCCATGATAGTGGCATGCCAGGGAATGACAGCAAATGCTGTCTTCTTTCCATTTTTCTGTTAGAAATTAAATTCCCACATGGCAAACAATGGCAGACTTAAGGGTTTGTCAGAAGCATGTAAGAGGCTAATGAAGTAAGGGTGGAGGTGATACATATTTCCTGAACATATACAGAAAACTTCAAATCTGCTTCATGAAATGTTTGAGGATATCTAAAAATGTTGGGGTGTGAGGATTGTAAACAAAAGGTCTCATTGTTATTTTCTTTTACTTTTGAATGAAGTATTGCTGCATCTAATTGGAATTTTAAGATTGTTCTTAGAATGGCTTAGTACATGCTGAAATTTAGGTTTGGCACTTGAATGAATCTAAGGCAGTCTTCTCCCTTATTTTATTTCTCTGATGCAAGTGCAAGGATGAAATTGGAATTTTTCATGCATTTTAAAATAATCTCAGTTTATCATTATGATGAAATCAAAACATCTTTATCTGTAACTGTGGTTTAGATCAGTGGTAATGGGAGTAGTAGTCCAATTTCTGGAGAGCCAGTGATTCAAAAACTTTGAGTCAGGGCAACAAGCTAACTTACTAGGATAATTTATACATTAAAGAGACTGTAGATTAAACAAAGTAAAGCATATATACTGTCCTGCTAGGTGAAGGGAGCATACAGTATTGTTGTATATTGCAATAGTTGTGTTTTTGTTGTTTTATTGTTTATTATAATGTATAAAGGTAAAGTTTGCCCTTGCTCGAAAGCCAATTGTATCTGACTCTAGGGTTCTTTGTTTATAGCCAAAGAGCCAGCGCTATCTGTGTCTGCAGACAATTCCGTGGACATTTGGCAGGCATGACTAGACACTGGAGTGCACAGAACGCTGTTTACCATCCCAAGAAGTGGTCCCTATTTATCTACTTGCAATTTCTTGCTTTCGAACTGTTAGGTTGGCAGGAGCTCGGACAGACACGCAAGCACGCTTTGTCATGTAGCACTTGGGTCTTGAACTGCTGACCTTCCAGCCTTCCAGTCGTCAAGTTCAGGGTCTTAACCACTAAGCCACCGCAGTCCATAGTTGTTATTGTTGGTAGCATTGATAAAATAAAATAAAAAAGATTATTCACTGCAAGTTGGGGTTCAGACTTAAATGTGGTTAAGTGAAGATTGGAATAAGAGCCTTTGATTTTTCTCCTTATTGTTATGCTGGAAGAGTGAAAAGTGTTCGAGCCTGAGCTTTTAGCAATGATTTGTAAGTACAGTTTACTTTTATATTCAAAACAGGCTTGTTAGTGTGCATGTAAATGTCTGCAATATTTGTCATCCATATACAGAAATAAAAAATAGAACATGTAAGTACATAAGGCATGAGTCCCCAAAAGGTAGTTGTTACTTTAATCTACACGAAAAGCAGAAATTTTGTCATATGTTTAGGTAGTGTAAAATTTCACATACAGTACAAGCAGTCATATTTGAGACAAGCAATAAACTTCTACTTCTTAAAATGTTCAAATAAAACTTCAGTTATCACATTGTTTTAATGAAGAATGAAATGTTGCCTTAATGTGGATGAGTAAGCCATTTCCCAAGTCATCAAAGGAGAAGAGCAAAATAATAATTAGAATTCATGCTCGAGAGACTATCTGGTGTAGTTTAATGGCAGGTTGGCATTTTCCTCCCGCCCCTCAAATAAAGCTATAGGAGAATTACCAATGAGTCATGATATGCTGCTGTAAATGCTCCAGTGAGGAGCATGTAAAAGTATGATTCATAAATAATGGCTTGTAGGGATAGAAAAGTCGACCAGTGTTTTACAGAACAAGGAGACCTGTCACAAAGGCTTAGTTTACATATATACAGGAAATACACTAATGATCAGTATATGTCACTTCAGTCTTGTTTTTGCAGTGTGCATTAGATACATATACCATATGTACATGAAATCTGGATATTATATGTTTCTGTTACTTTTGAAACAATTAATTGGATGTTTTCTACTGGATTTGCTGCTTAAATCTAAGAAAAGGCTTCTCAAAAATATTAGTAATTATGGATTCAGTAATTAATTTTTTTGTAGTTAACCATTTGCAACTAATGTCGTCACTTGTTAAGATATAGAGAATCTAGGTAACATCATGAAAGTACTCCCAATCCCTCTGTGAAATTTGAAATTCTATCATCAAAATTCATTTCATAGTCTACAAACAATAAAAATTGTTGCTAAACTAAGAGTGGAACTCTTCATTCAGACAAATTGCAGCTTTGAATAATAGCAGCATGTGCTATCATTTGATAAATTTTCCTCCTTCAAAGATTCTTGAGTGACCAATTGAGACATGTGATAAGAATGCGGGTCCTTTTATTGATCAGTAGCTGATTAAAGATGACAAAGCAGCAAATAGAAATAAATGCACAATTCTACTTTATGGTTAGAGTGTTGCACTACAAGTCAGAAGACCTGAGCCCAGGTCGCAAATCAGATATGAAGCTCACTCAGCAATCTTGGGCTCTTTCAGCATGACCTACCTCATTGGAACATTGTATGGATAAAGTGCAGACAGAGGAGGCATGTGTGTCTCCTTGAAGTCTCTAAAGGCAGTATAGGAAAGAAGTATAATAAGTAAATAATTTATCATAGTCATTTTAAAGTGATCCTTTGCATCTGAAGAATGGAAAAATGTGTTGCTGACTATGGAGAATATCCACATAATTGAGCATTCCTCCAACTCTAATCTCTTTTTGACTTTGTTCTGCATTTAGCTCTACTTTCACTGCTAGATATTGTGGTTTCTTAGAACGTAATTGTAGGGCAAAGCATTGCAAAACTCTCTCTCCTCCCTTTTTGTTTTACCTTTGCCCATTTACTCAGTAAACATCATCTCCTGTTTCTTGTCCATATAAATATGGCTTTTGCAGTGGCACACTTATTGTGGAGCTGCAAATATAATATTTTCTATTGCCATTGGCACCAAAGGACTGACATAGATTGAAGTCTTCTGATTACTCAAATGAAATTAAATATAAATTTTTGTAGGACCCCTGCTCCCAACTATTCTTGATAACCAGGTCATTTTATTAAAAGATGTCCTTGTTTACTAGCAGTTAATTCTAATATTTGCTTTTCTCTTTCAGCTAAACAAGGGTGGAAAATTACTCATATTAACCTTATTTTTTCCTTGATATTTACTATAGATGCATTTACTTAGTTACAGGTACCTGTAGTCAATCTGAATTGTAATTTTAAGTTCAAAATGCATTTAAATGTTTAAAATACTGCTGTTTTCTAAAATAATGACTGAAATCCAGCTGCCAGAAGTTACATGGTAAATGACATCACCAGCTGCTGTTATTTGTTTTGGAAATAAAAAATGTGTGATTCCTCCCTCTGGAAGTTCTCGAGGCTCTCTTGAAATGCTTTTCTTCACAAGGGAGTCATGGGATAGGAGTATTTTTTTTTAATTTCTGAAAGCTGCCAAATGTGAAATGACTTTACTGGCACTTGTGATTTTTAAAAATTAAAAGTCTTCCTTATCCTATGTGCCAGTGGCTTCTCTGGAACAAAAAGGACTTCAACATACTTTTAGGAGGAATTGGACATTTTTAATGTCTGAAAAGCACTGTAGCTGGTGACATCATTGACCTTACATGGCATAAATTAAGCAAAGGGTTTTGCCATTGAAATCTCCTTATATGTAGATGAAGAACTATTATTTTAGGAGGACAGATTTCAATCTGTTACATAAGGTGTAAAAAGCTAAGTATGTCTGTCGCAATTCAGCAGCACAGCACATACTCTTGATACCAGTAACTATAACCTACTAGATGTCCTCTGTATAAACACCAATGTGACTTTGTGGACTGCTGAGACTCAGTCTGTTGCGGCTGGCATCAGTTGCCATAGGCAAGTAATCACAAGAAACTGACCTTGGTGAAAACACATTTTACACTTCAATGCTTTCAACTGTATATTTGTATGGAGAGGTATTGCTACAATTGCTATGAGTTTACAAAGAAATGAAGAAGACTATCATAATTTCAGATGCAGAAAAAAAGACCATTGTCTGTGCAAGTTAAAACAAAACTTCCTGGTACTTAGTTTTATTTTATTTTTAAGTGAACCATTTTTGGAATACTTATTAAAGAGTGGTAGATATAAAAAACATTTACCATGTAGTAAAAAAAATGGTTACATTCAAAATTTATGTCTCCTGGAGTATGTGGTTCAGGTTATCAGTACAAATTGCATTCTGTTCCTCAGTACATAATACTGCCAGGCAAAATATATTTTGGTAGATTTTTGATTTTTAAATACAGTATATTGTGATCATTATGTGATCATTATTGTGACCAAGGCCTAGGTGGGCAGAAGAGGAGCCGTTGAGGGGGAAGAGGCGGCTTTTACATCTGCACCGCCTCCCACCCCACCCCCGGGACTCTCGCTCAACCAAGGCCTGGGTGGGCAGAAGAGGAGCCGTTAGGGCCCTGTGTATATCTTATGACATGTAAACCGCCTTGAGACGCCCCAGGGCAAGGAAGGCGGTATATAAATATAATAAATAAATAAATAAAATTAGTTTAAACTTTTACAGAATCTTTAAACTAGTGAAGCTGTGGGCCATTGGAATGTGGGAGTGACACAGCCGTAGCAATTGGCTTTGTAAATGCTAGATACTTCCTCAAGTTATACTTAAAAGTGCTCTGTTTCATTAAACTGTAACATGTGAGCTACAATTTTATATGATATGTATAAATACTGTATATGTGTACAGCATTGAATGTACATCTAGACACAGTCTAATTGTGTTTGTTCGTGGGATCGGAGAGGCAAACTTGGTATTCATTCAAATATTAATCTGTTGAGTCTGCACACGCTGTGCCACCTTGTCTTGTACATTCAGCATCCCAACCACAAATTTATGCTGCCATTGCATTGATTATGAATCAATAGTGCTAAGAGACCAATGCCAAGAATTCATACAGTTTGAAATGGGGTCCCCATTCAATAAAACAACTCATCTAGATGTGAAACTGTAAAATATTACATCTTAGACTGAATGTTTTTGATCAAACTAGGTAATAACTCCAAGTTTTAAACTACACAGACTACCAAGCCACAATATAAAACCATATTTTTCTATAAATACAGAAACTGACATTGCAGATTGCTCTTGAATAGAACTGAAAGGATTTAAGAGTTAGGAAGACTCAATTCAGACAGATGTTCATATTTGACAAATAAGATATCAAAGGAATCATCTGTTCAAACCAAAAGAAGCAAACAAATTTCATGAGGTGAGATAAATTCTTCCTGCATATTCCAATACTATCAGCAGTTAACAAATTTTCTAATCACAAGCTGCCCTAATGTCTGTTTCTACAATAGACCAGAACATTTTAAATCTTAACCTATAAGAAGGGCCTTGCATGGTACGTGTCCGGCATGCACATCCACACCTGGCCCAACCATCCCGTACTAAGCCACCCACACTTACCTTTAGATCCTGCGAGCATCGCTGCAAGGGTCCGGTCGTCGAGAGTGGGGCATCCCGTCCACGAAGATGAACAACAACAACAAAAACAACAACCTACGAGACCCAGCATCCTCTGCACCGCGCCACCCCTCAGCCAATCAGGCTGAGGGATGTGAGCGCGGAGGAGGCCGGGAAAGCGGTGTGCATGAAAAACAAGGTAAAAATGCATGGGGCGGCCATATTCTTGTACAGGAGCTTTGGCTTTCTGGGAATTGAAGTCAAAAAAGCAAAATGGCCACCGCAACGCTGATCAGCTGTTTGTCGGGGGCCTCGGGGCAGGCCAGGGAGAGATTTTTTCCTCCACAACCAGCACAGGTAGGAGACCAGTCATCCTTTTGGGAAGGTGGGTGGGCAGAGGCACCCCGGGTACCTCTCTGATCCTAGGGAGAGCCGATTGGGGCTTTTTCCAATCCCCCCCCCACCTGCCCGGACTGCTGGAAGGCAAAACGGTGGGGAAAACTCCTTTGTAGGCTGCAGTTTTGGGCTTGCAGCAGCATCCAGGCGGGGGGGGGAGGGGGGAGGAAAAAGCCCCGATTGACTCGCCTGAGCCTCAGAGAGGCACCCACACTGGCAGAGAACCCAAATACGATCCATTCGAATAACAATGTCATGTCGTTATTCAGGGCATGACATTTCCAAAAATAACGCGTCATTATTCGGATTTGACGTTATTCGGATGCATTGTTATTCGGGGTTCCACTGTATACATATATATGTGTGTGTATATTCTACAAGTGCTGGATATCAGCGGGTGGAAGGGGAAATGAAACTATGCTTTGAGAAAATGTGGGGTGAGGTTTTGAACGGAATGTCTGTGTCCCAAGATACTGTTCATCTTTCTGCCCAAAAGGTGCTCAAGTTAATAAAATACAGATAAAAACAACATCAGAGGTAAAATAATAGAAATGTGCCATTAAAACACAATTTTAAAAATGAAACAAACAACACCCAGCCAAGTAGAAGCTATTTTATCCAACAAATCAGCTTAAATGCAAAAGGCTCATGATGACTTCTTTCTCCATTTAAGTGTCCCCAGTTTGACTTGGGCTCAGTGACTAGGACCAAGTTGAATTGAGGCTGGCTCTTACATCTCCACCACTTCCATAATTTCCCTACCAGCCCCAACTTCAAAAAAATAATTTAAACAAATCTTTTTCAGGGGCACATAGAAAAACACCATAGGGCTTCCATAATATCAAGAGATTCTTTGCCACTAATCAAAAATTAGAATTTCTGACACAGAATGAGATTGTATATATTTATCACTTGCTGTGGAGAATAGGGTTGCCATATGTCCCGGAAAACAGGGATTGTCCTGGATTTAAGGTCGAGAAAATTGTCCCACCTGTTCAATAAAATACATGTTGAAATCCCGGATTTGTGGTGAGGTGGCACCGCAACGCACCACACACATGACACACACGAAGGGGGAGAGGGCGGGAAGTGCCTCCCTCTTAGTCCCTCCCTGTATTTTTTTGAAGTTGGGGCTGGTAGGGAAATTATGGAAGTGGTGGAGATGTAAGAGCCAGCCTCAATTTAACTTGGTCCTAGTCACTGAGCCCAAGTCAAACTGGGGACACTTGCTTGCTTGCTTGCTTCTGGGTCTCCTTGCTACAAGTGGCACTGGTTGAAAGGTCTTGGCGCTCTTTCCTCAGGGTGCCCTGTGACACACCATGAGCACCACGGAGAGGTGGGCAGTGGCGGCGGTGGCAGCTGAGGTGTGGGGGTGGTGCGGCTCCTGCCTCCGGGTAGATTCATTGGAGTTGAGCCCCACCACCGCCCCAGAAGCCTGAATCCCAAGGCTCCGGTGCCACCCAGGTTTCTCCCTTGCGGAATTCTCTGGGGGCGGTGTAAATTGGGGGAGTGCATGCGCAGTTTGAAGAATGCAATGATGTCACGTGGCTGTCCCGTCTTTGTGGGAGAGAATTATGGCAACCCTAGTGGAGAAGCAAGGTACTGTAGGATATCTTCTTTATCTGCTACAGCTAATCACTGCTACTTACCCACACATGAAGAAAAGGGTTGTGAAAGTAAGACTGGTGCGGATTCCCCATGCCCTGGGGGCATGGAACGGCCCTCGCAGAGGCCACTTCAGTCGAGAACGCTCCTGGCCCGTGGGCTCTGCGGGCACTGAAACTAAGGGGGGTGGATTAATCATAAGGGTTTATTCACCCACATCTGACCTGACCGGCGGTTCTGCTGAGAGGGCAGAATGCTAACCTCCCGTTACCCATTAGGCAATTACTGACCCTCAGATCAGCCTAATCTTTGGTGCAAATAGAAGCCATATTTACCCTAGCCTAAGCCTCAGACAATGGTTCTCTCCTGTCAGTGTTTGCCCAAGTTAATTAACTTCCCCAAGAGAGATTCCCCATTAACCCGAGTAAACGGGTGATGTGATTTTCTGTTAGATGACGGTTTTTTCCTGCCTTGCCTTCTGATCTATATATGATGATGCTTTTCCTCCAATAAACCACTGATCTGATCTCGCTCCATATTGCCTCGTGTCGTTCCTTGATCAGTCTCCTCCGGGACCCAACGGCCGTCCTAGCGGCCCCGATTCCTACAGACTGGCATGAGGAATAATGTTGATAACACTCTGACTTTTTAAAGTGTAAAATATGAATATCTGAAGAATCCTGTGTATTGAGGGGTGGGATGGATAAGCAGTTGGATGTGTGAACAAGTGTGTTCTTTATGTTTGATAACAGAAAAGCAGTCATTACAAAATATTCCATGTGACTTCTGCTGTTAAATTTGGAATACATTTCAGCCTTGAAATGGTAACTTGGTTTTTGCTATAGTGGATTTCCTTTGTTTGATTTTGATTCCCCCCACCATAAATTTAATTTTGCAGTTATTTTTCCCTGTGTCTCTCTAAAGGGTGTTTGCTAGTCACAGCTGACATTGTGGTTTGTGCACTCCCATGCATTTAATTTCTTGGATCAGTGATCTGTGTCTCCTTCGTTGATGTTTTATAAAAGAGGATACATTATTGTTACAGATGTGTCTTATATTACATAAAGTTTTACACTCTTGCCCTCGGAGTCTTAACATGCAAATTTGAGACAAATAAGGTGATACATATGTTGAAACTGATGAATTTGTACTTTATTTGATTGTATTCTTTTACCCCAATTGCATGCTTCTTTACCATTAACTTAAATATCTATAACAACAACAACAACAGCAGCAGCAGCAACAACAACAACAACAACAGCAACAACAACAAAAACAACAACAACAATTTTGTCACATAAATTCTAACTTATGATGACCCATTCCAGGCAGAGAAAACTTAGTAGTAGTTTACCATTCCCTTCTTTTGGGGGTGCCCTAGGACTTTGTCACTTGCCAACAAGGCATAGTGGTGAATTGTACTTCAAACTCCGGGCTTTGTAGCCAGATACATCAACCGCTGAGCTGTCTTGTCAGCTTATAATAATTATGTACCATCAAGACAATTCTGACTTATAGTGACTCTTTCCTGGGTTTGCTTGTTTATTTGTTTAATCATTTACTTGATCAATCACATCAATCACAACTTTTGCCTGACACAACTTCACAGGCAAGGTGTTCCACAATGAACATGTTGCCACTGAGAAGGCTTGATTCCTCATTTTCAGTGTCAGTACTAGGAGCGGCACAGTTTTCTAGGTAGAGAATACACAGAAGTAGCAATAGCAATTACACTTGCATACCACCCCATAGCACTTGTGCACTCAGTGGGCAGTTCACAAGGTAATTAGCATTTTGCCACAAACATGCTGGGTACTCATTTTTAATGACCTCAGAAGGATGGAAGTTTGAGTAAACTTTGATCCCTGTCAGGATTGAACTCATCTCATGAGCAGAGTTTTGGCTTCAGTACAGTAGTTTTATTATTGCTCCACAAGGGCTATTACCGTTCCCTTCTTCAGGGAGAATCCTGGGATTGTGCAGTTTGTCAATGACTATATGATCTAATTCGTCTCCCTGGAGACACAGTGAGTTAGGTTTAGGGCAGGGGTTCTCAACGTTTTCCAGCCAGGGGCCAGTTCCCACCACTGAGCTCAGCTGTGGGGGCAGGAGGCGTGGCTGCGCCCACTACTTACATTTTCAGCAGTGGTAGTGGCAGTGGGAATAGTGCAGTTTTTCTGGGTTCTTGCACAGCCTCCGCCACTTCCCAGGGTAGCGGGAGGCTTTTCAGAGCATGTTTGCTGCGGTTTGGTTCTTCCCTGTCACTTCTCTGCTGCACTTCGGCAGCTAGAGCGTGTTGATGAGTGACTTCCTGGTTCCATGCTGGGATCCTAGGTGCTGATATAAGCTCCACCCAGCACCAGAAGTCGCCTACCACTCTGTTCTAGCTGCCGAACTGCAGTGGAGAAACGGGAAAAAAATCCCAAACCAGAGTGAACATGCTCCAAAAAGCTTCCCGCTGCCCTTGGAAGTGGCAGAGGCTGTGCAAAAACCCAGAAAAACAGTGTGATTCCTACCACCACTGCGGCCACCACGGTAAGTGACATATTGCGACTTCTGGTGATGGTGGGTGCTCTTAGAGGTACCCAGGTCGTCACTGCAGGCTGGATTAATGAGATGCACAGGCCGGATTAAGCCCGTTGGCCAGAGGTTGGGAACCCCTGGGTTAGGGAGTCAAACTCCCATTTTCTGGCTGTGCACCCAGATACCCAAACCATTGATCTATCCAACTAGCTGTTTTAATAATCTATAAAGATCTGAATTTAATTAAGTTCTTTGGGTTCTTTCTCTATGTTGTGTTTCTTTTTCCTTTTAAAATTTCATATACTTGTTACTAACATTGTTGTACAAATAAATGTTCTATATTTTAGTTTAGAAAATTTAAATTACCATATTTGCCGGTGTATAAGACACATCTGAGTATAAGATGCACCGCGTTATTACCAAAATAACCCACTATAGGTCACTATATACAGTACAAGACACACTCCATTTTCCCAGTGTATTTTAAGGGGGGGAGTGGGTCTTATATATCAGTAAGTACGGTACTTGTTTCCTTTGGAAAATTATAATGGGTAGGGTAACCTTCCTGGATTTGTTCTGTGGAAGTTGCACTAGGGCTATTGTAGATGTGGTGATTTAATTCTGTTTGGGAAATGAATCTCATCCGCATTTATGTAACATTCCAGACATCTGATTATATATAATACCTGTAGTTCTTGCTATAGGATAGGGATATTCTGGAAATGTTCTTATTATTCAGCCATTTTAATCACTTTTTTATTAATGGGCTGTAAACAGAAACTTGGGATTTCGAAGTGCCATGTAAGTGAGGTAGGACTGTACATTAACTTCCATGCACTGGCCCAGTCTGACTAATAACAGCAACCTAGGAAGCTGCCTTCCTCCAGTTAAGCCAGTTTGACAGTCTAGTCCTGTAGTGCTTGCTGATACAGAGTTGACATGTGTATGTGAATTGGTGGTTTTCTACATCAACTACCTCAGAAAATAGGGTTTGTCACACCCATTCTGAATGATACTGGTCTTCAGTATCTCAGATAGAAATACATCACACTTCTTACTATTAACTTGAGCAGTCAGGGACTAAAGCTAAGATCTTCTATAAGATCTCCATTGTCTTGTGGTCACCAGATACCAAGAAGCTTTGTGGTGGTAGGAAAAGATGTGACATGCAGCTTCATTGGTTCATTTCATTATACTCAGATACATACTGTGAACATGCATGTCTACTGACAATGTCTATACATTTATTAGAGGTTCAGCCTCTGGGTTGTCTTCTAAAAGCAACATATACACAGTCATTTCCCTTGAAATCCAGGCAGCAAATTATGCAATCATAATACTTGTAGGGTGTTTTTTCCTGGTGTTCCCGAGAACTGCAGGACGGAATGAGCTCCCGTCTTTGTCCCAGCTCCTGCCAACCTAGCAGTTTGAAAGCAAGAAATTGCAAGTAGATAAATCGAGACCACTTTGGTGGGAAGGTAAACAACTTCCCTGCAGCCCAGTGTCTAGTCATGCCTGCCACATGACCATGGAAATGTCTGCAGAAGCAGACAGCGCTTGCTCTTCGGCTTTGAAACAGAGATGAGCACTGAACCCTAGAGTCGGATACGACTGGATTTCAAGCAAGGGAAACCTTTACCTTTACTATGTTGCTTTGTTTCAGGACTATATCGCATTTCAACAACTAAATCAACTCTTGATGAGCAAGGGATTTGTAAAACCCAATTAATCAAACTGTAGCAACAAAACAAAATTAAAACAGGTTTATATATCTTCCCCAAATCTTTAAATAATTAACAAGCACCTGAATGTAACAATGGAACTGTGAGTGCTCAAGAAACATTTATGGGTTTCAGATAGAATCTGAGTGGGATTTTTTCTTCTTCTATGTTAAGGTCGCTCCAAAGATAAAAAGCTCTTTCAGTCTGGAGCATTCTCTCTCTAGATATATGCTAATGCACTGTGAAAGTGCTCATCATGCCTGAATGGGCTCTGCTGATAAACTACTGCCTGGAGATCTTTCTAAGTGCTAATGTGTCAAAGTGCCTCCAAGCACAGTTGAACATTATTAGTGTTTTCTAAAGGTCGTGTCTGCAGAAGTTAGCTTGTAGATGGTGGGGGAGAGTGATATTCTCTTTTAAAAAAGACAGGAGTGGGATTTCCTAATCTGGGGAAAACAGGCACTAATAGGAAGAATCAATATGGTTGAAAAGCCTTCCTTGACTTGGACCTCTTCCAGATGGAGCATTGGTAGTCTGTTACAACAAAACCATTGGTGGATCTTGAGGATCTTAAAGAGTAATAAATCTACTTTGGCATAAAAATCTGATAAAGCAGCTCTGATCCTTAAAAGTTTACATCAGAAAAGTTCCTCGAGGACAAAAAGTGATAGATTTGTTAGGACAACTCTTGTTCCAGCCTTTTCTTTCTGTTAAAAAAAGAATACCATGTAAGGGTATGACTACATAGCAAAGAAAATATGCTTAGATCTGCTTAGATCTACTTTTTTCTTCTTCAAGTTTTAGGTTTCTCCAGGTAACATTGCTGTAGCCATTCAGACATTAAAACATTTGTAGGAATCATCAGAGGCAAAAGAAGTGTTTGCACAGCAGAAGCGGCCTTTGCCAAGATCAATCTCTTATCAATTTCCACCTCTTCTTAAAATTTTTACTTTTCTTGAAGTGACCCATTGATATGGTGTTACACTACTTAATCAAAAGCCTGCTGAAAGAAAGAAAAAATATTTTTAACAAACACTGCAGGCAATAAGCACTGGGTTGATTAAAACTACCTGGGTGGCCTGTGTAATTTATTTATTTATTTGGGTTATCTGCCTCCCAGAGCGGTTAAACAACAAAAGAGAAAGCTTTCTACAAGGAGAGAGCCATCTCAGCAATACAACAATGCATAAAAACACAGCAAATACAAAAACACACTAAAATAGAAACACATTCTTAAAAACCACTAAAACCCTCCAACACCCTTCCTAACCCATTAAGAGGATAAAAACAAAAATTTAAAAAGATGAAATCCATACAAAAAGCATAAAAAGCAAATGACAGATACAAAAATTCACAGCAATGAGGCAACTAAACCAGCGGGCGGGCCTGAGCTGTTCCACCCATCGGGTCCCATACCCGTTGGCATAGCCAGGTCTTAAATTCCTTTTTAAAGGGGAGCAGCTCATTCTGTAGATGCAGATCTGGTGGTAAGAGGTTTCACAGGGCCCGGGCAGACACAGAGAAGGCTCTCCTCCTGGTCCCCATCAGATGTGCTTCTCTTGTCGAGGGGACCACCACAGAGCCTCTCTGATCTGCCTTCGTGGGATGGGTAGAATACCTTGGGGAAACGCGGTCCCTTAAGTAACCCGGTCCACTGCCATGAAGGGCTTTAAAGGTCAAAACCAGCACCTTGAATTGCACCCGGAGGCAAACGCAACCAGTGCAGTTCCCGGAGCAGTGGAGAGGCACGAGCGTAACGCCCCCGCCCCATCACCACCCGGGCAGCCGTGTTCTGAACCAGCTGAAGCCTCTGAGTGGTCATCAAGGGCAGCCCCATGTAGAGCACCATGTCTATTGCAGCATAATAATAATAATCACAGAATGTCTTGTGGTACCTTAAAGATAAAACCAGTATCCAATTTAAAATATAGAACACAAGAGCCCCAATGATGGCCTGCTTTAATTGCGTAATCCAGAGATTGCCCCATTGCAAACAAATGGGCTATTACAGTTGCTAAGATTTTAATTGATTCTTCCTTGTTCAGGCAGCATTTAAAAAAGAACCCATGCACTGAACAGACTTTTCCATCGCTGTTAACACAAAGTAGTATACTTAGGTGCAATAAAATAATCTTTAGAGTTCCATAAGAATCTTAGTGTATTCAATAGAGTGTAAAACAAAATTGTGTTCCAACTGCATGAGATTTTCTTTGTGCGTCTAAACTTAACTACTAGGCATCCTCCTCTCCCACTGCTGAGAATGCAGAGCAGCTGGCATCTTTCTGTCTGGCAAGTTTGGGACAATTTAATCAACAATTGCCAAAGGTGGGATTTAAAACCAGCACTCCTGGTGTGACTTTCAGCCCTCATTTTGAGACTTACTGTACTTTCTAAAAAGCCTGGCATTGACATCTAGCCATGATTTTTTGAACTCTTGTGTTTTCTTCTACCCTATTCACAGATAATTGGTACCCAGACTGACAAAAGCCTGTGCAAACCAAAAGCTAGCATTTGTTTCTGAAAATTTTAGTGGTCTAATAGAAGTATCACCTATCTTTGCTTTTGGATTACTTGCAAATAATTTCCATGTAGGCTCAAGTAGAAGGAAAAAAAACTGAAAATTTGATGGACGGTTGCCATTTATGCTGGGCTGATCAGAGCTGCCACGACCATTTCTGTTACCTGACTTTCTTCTTCTTCAAGTGCTGTTTCCAAATATTGGTTATTATCATGGCGATCAGTCACAAAGATCGTGCTGGGAACAATATAATGCAGTAGTCTTCCATTTGCCTTCTGCATTGCTACATTGCAGCATGACACCTGTACCACTGATCCAGTTCCACAAGTCACTTCCTGGTCCTGAGCCCTTTTGGCAAGCAAAGTCCTCATTGGTGGCTGAATGTCTACTCTGTTACCATAGCCTTTAGGAGTTTTTAATATTTTTCTAGTCCTGGTCTTCAGGCTACAAAAAATATAATTCATGAAGGCTTCAATGCTTGTGCAAATGTAGATAGCAGAAAAAAGAATCAAAGCTTTTGAAATGTGGATCTACAGACGGCTGCTAAGGATATCATGGGTTGACCATGTGACTTATGTAGAAGTATTGCACCAAATGGATAAAGAACAAGAACTCTTTAAGACCATTAAGCAAAGGAATCTCTTAATACCTTGGCCATATCATGAGAAACAACATAAAATATAGAATACTCCAACTTGCTCTACAAGGAAAGATCCCTGGGAAGAGAGGCCCTGGACATAGACAGACCTCGTGGCTGAAGAACCTGAGAGACTGATGTGGCATGTCCTCAGAAAAACAGTTCCGAGGAGTTAATAACAGGAAGACTATTGCCATGATGATAGCCAATATCCGGAATGGATACAGCACCAGAAGAAGAAGAAGAAGAAGAAGAAGAAGATAGCAGAGTTTTGACATTGAACATGTCCCTGGCATGCATAATGATAAAGGTAAAGGCCTATCCTGAGTTAGCAGTTTGCCCCACAGGCCACTAGAGGGTTTCCCATAGTTGTTGTTGTTGTTCAGTCGCACAGTCGATTCCGACCCTTTGCGACCCTATGGACCATCGTTCTCCAGGCGCCTCTGTCCTCCACCATCCCCCTCAGTCCTCCCAGTTCTGTGCCCATTGTGTCTACAATACCATCTATCCATCTCATCCTTGGCCTCCCCCTTCTTCTTTTGCCCTCCACCTTTCCCAACATCACGGCCTTCTCAAGTGAATCCTCCCTTCTCATTTGATGCCCAAAGTACTTTAGCCTCATCTTTACTATTTGACCTTCCAATGAGCAGTCAGTGTTGATTTCTTCTAAGATTGACCTATTTGTTCTCCTCGCTGTCCAAGGTACCCTCAAAACTCTCCTCCAACACCACATTTCAAAGGCATCTATTCTTCTGCGTTCAGCTTTCCTAATTGTCCAGCTCTCACATCCGTACATTACCACTGGGAATACCATTGCTTTGACTATTCTAATTTTTGTTTTCAAGGTGATGTCTCTGCTTTTCACTATGTTCCCCAGGTTTCTCATGGCTTGTCTCCCTAGAATCAGCCGCCTCTTTATTTCATGGCTGCAATCTCCATCTGCAGTGATCTTAGATCCTAAGAAAGTAAAATCTGTCACTGCTTCTACTTCTTCCCCGTCTATTTTCCAGGAACTGATCGGGCATAGGAATGCATTGAAAAGAGACTTTGTTGCCCATCCTGAAAAAATATTCACCCACCCACATCTGGAATCCTGGCTATGGCCCTGATCAGCAACCATTTTTAAACTCCACAAAATAAAGGCCCCTTTACATTTCATTACAGGCAAGATAGAGCCGCAACATGTGTGTTTGTCATAATTGAATAGGGCTGCTGAATCAGGGTAAAGGAGAGTGCCAACAATTCATTATTCTTATTTATTACATTTGTACTTTGCCTTTCCACTAAAAGATACCATGCAAGGCTGTTTACAAACGTTTTGAAAGAATAAGAAGAGACAAAATCAAATTCAGCTATAAATAAATCGTACAAACCCTACACCTCATAAAATAAGGAAATACTGTTGATGTGGCACAATAATGAGTGGATGTCATCTAGCCCTTTTTAATTCTATTTTCTTTTTAAATGTGTTAATTTTAGCTTTGTATGTTATTATATGCTGGTGGTGCATCTGACACGAATAAAGAAAGAACCTCATAAAACCATTAAAGAAAAATCATTTAAAATTATTAAAATTGGAAAAAGTAGAGATTAAAACAACATGGGACAGTTTTTTATTATTTATAATGTTCATAAAGAGGAAGAGAACAATATGTTGTACAGTTAGCTATTTCCTAATTTTTATCATGTCAGAAGCACGCAAAGGTGATTTCTGGATTGAAAGGATTTTTGCTGAAGAAACTCTGTTCAGGGAACACCCAAATGAGGCTCCTTTCATGTCCCCAAGATCTTTCCCCACTGAAGTGGTCCTTATTTATCTACTTGCAATTTCTTGCTTTCGAACTGCTAGGTTGGCAGGAGCTGGGACAGAGATGAGTGCTCATTGTGTCATGCAGTACTTGGGTCTTGAACTGCTAACTTGCCGACCTTCCAACTAACAAGGCTAGCTTCTTAACCTCTGAGCTACCGCAGTCCTAATGATGTTTAATCACTCTCTATGTATGCATACTGATAACTACAATGATAATTGTATTCTGTCAAGTCAATTATGACTTTAGGGGGTTTTCTAGGTAGAGAGTACACTAAAGTGGTTTACCACTCCCATCTTTGAGGGGCTCTGGGACTCTGCAGCTTGCTCATGACTACACCAGCTGTTCCTTCTCCTAGGAGGCACAGTGGGGAATTGAACTTCCAACCTCTGGCTCTGCAGCCAGATACCTAAACCACTGAGCTGTCCAGCCAATGATTAATAACTATAGGTGGAGTATAAGTATGTGTGTTATATGAATTTGGCCAGACCAACTTTTGGTCTTACATCAAGTGCTGCTGGCAAGAGGTCACCCATTCAATGTGAACTTAGTGAAAAAGTTTCTACAGCCCTGTTTTTTAGTTCAGTTGTAACTAAATCAACTCTAGAATTTGGAAACGTTATTTGATTGAATTCAAATAGTAGAGTTCTTGAATTCCCATGGTAGTAATTTCCAAGCTCTGATTACCTTAGTATTCACTAAGAGTTAAAACAAACATATCAGATGAAACAAAAATAATCCTATAGCCCAACTATGGTTGAATCAGAAACATGTTAGGAAAAATGAGATATTAATGAAGCCAAGAGAAGCAAAAGGGAGCAACAGTTTCAAAACAAGAAGTATTGAATGTCTTTCAACCCATTTGACACTTGGCAAAGTATATCCTGCTTACAGCCAAATTCTAAATGTGATTTTAAAGTAAATTATTCTGAACCCGATGGTATTTACTTCTTAAAAAGTATGCTTAGTATTGCAGCTGTTACTTAAAAGTCTTCATTTGGTGCTTTACCCCCCCCTCCAATTTTCATTTAATGATTGTCTTGTGAAAGGAAGCCCATCTTTGCATTTTGGTACCTCCCTAGTTAACCTAACAGTTCGAAAGCAAGAAATTGCAAGTAGATAAATTTGGTGAGAAGGTAAATTGCATTCTATGCACTCTGCTGTCTAGTCATGCCTGGCACATGTCCACGGAAACATTTCCAGATGCAGACAGCGCTGGCTCTTGATTTGCTATGCTTGTTACAATTTAGTGAATTAAGCTGCTTTTGTTCTAATGCAGTGTTTCCCAACCTTTGTTTTTTGGACTTCAATACCCAGAAGCACTGATCAGCCAATGTACTGACTTTGGCTTCTGGGAATTGAATTCCCTCTGTGGAGCCTGGGCCCCATTTTGGGAACTACTGCTATAAACGGAAATGAGTACCACACCTTAGAGTCGGATACAACTGGCTTTCAAGCAAGGACAACCTTTACCTATGTTTTAAAAAAACCAAGACACAACACACTTGAAATGATTGGGAGCATTCTTGTAGGACAGGTGTGCTCTAGTGTGAGGCTAGTTTATTTTTAAGAAAAGCAAGAGACGTTTCAAATGCTTTGTATCCATGCATTATTAGAAATGTACTGTTGAGTTATCATTTTGTATACCATTCCATGCTGTATTGAACACATTGATATTTATTTACTTCACATGTTGCCACGGCATGGATTTTACTGCGAATCATGTAAGTGGCTCAGTGCTGTGAAAGATCGTATAAGTGTTGAAAGTTTCAGGGTTTCCTCGCTCCTATGGTTTCTGGAATTCTCTGATATTGTTTTTGGAAAATACTTTGTAAAATTCAAAATGGAAATACAATAGACCTTGGCAAGGTTGAAGAGTTTAATAAAAGCAAAGTATGGATATAAAAGTAGAGTTGAAAAATGTGGATTAGACATGGAAGATAATGTTTAATAATAAGATAAAAGTATAGTGTGTAAGTAAGAATATTTTATACTGAAATAGAAAGTAAGGTTATGATAGATTGTTTTTTTCTCCTTTTTTGATGTATACGTAATGTTATGTCTTTTATTCTATTGTGTTAGATTATTTGTTTTTTATTATTATGTTTTGAATGTTGTTATTATGTTTTGAATGTTGTCATATATTTTGAAAAATTATATATATATATATATATATATATATATATAAAAAAAGAATTAATCTGTTTCAGTGTATCCTGTCATGCCTCCAAACTAATGCAAGAGCACATTATTCCCATAGTTCTGCATATTAAACTTGCATTTTTCATCTTGTTATTAGATACATGCAATCACTAGTTCAAATCAATGGGAGATGTAGGTAGATATTGCTATGAGTTGTATTTTAAGTGATGGAAGTTCTCTGTCAGATCAGGTCTTGTGCCATGAGAAATGAGGAACGAGTACGAGAGACAGAAATCATGGCCAATTTTAGGCTTATGGTAAATTTTGTGAACAAGTTTGCTTTGCTACTCTAGCCATGAGTTGCTATGACTAACAAGCTAGCTTTACGTCAGAGCATTTATAGGATCTGGTATGTGCCAATTCTGTGATGGAGTCATCAGGAAGTGGGGAATTAGGTGATTTCTTTCAAGTTGGAACCCAGCCCTTCGTCTGTAAGACTTAATCTTCTAGGGCTTCAGAAATGTATGAATGCTGGTAGCACAAGAGGCAAAATGTAAAAATCCCAGTTTGAGATCCATTGCTATACCTTAATGACTAGCATTTGAGAAACTTTGAGCTGAGAGATGTTTCAGACTTTGTGTTTTCCTGTCCGAAAATGTCAATTTGTGCAATTTTGCAAGACATGTTGAAACCACTTGGAAGCTATGTAGCTTACACATGCATATAGTCTGGGGCAGGAGTTCTCAACTTTTTAAAGGCCAGGTTACGCTCCCTCAGACAGATTTGGGGGCCGGACGGCCATTTTACTTTCCCTCCACTACATGGCATTTCCTGGTGTGGTGGAGGTGGTGGTGGCCACATGAAATGGTGCTGCAGGCCACATCCAGCCCACATGCCGCAGGTTGAGAATCCCTGGTCTAGGGCAGTGTTTCCCAATGTGTGGCCCACGCCCTACAGGGGGACTTAACTTCCCAGAATCCTAAGTGGATTGGCTGATCAGTACTTTGGGGAATTGACTTAGGTTTCTGGGAAATGAAGTCCCCCCCCCCCCCAAAAAAAAAAAAAAAACCACCCAAAGACTGGAAAACTCTGGTCTAGGGTAATGAGATCCCTGGCATCAGTGGAAGTTTTTTTAAATAACTTTGTTGGGGAGGGATATCTTGGTGAATCAGGAGAATAATCATTCCTGTTTGTAGTCATTTGAGGATGTGGATTGGGGACTATATACTTGTGGATAAGTAGAAGGAAAACTCCTGCTGCAGCTTTAATGTCACATACAGTTTGGCCCTTAGCCTATGAACTGGTTTTGAATGCCCCCGTTGAAGACAGCTTAGAGTTCTGTCCAGCCAAAACCCTTTGTTCTTTGTTTTGGCATTATGATTTTAGAGCAAGAAGAATAATTTCATTTCTGTGATTGTTTCACAATCCTAAAATCCATGCCCATTTATGGCAGATCATTGAAAAAGAAGAAGAATAGTCCCATATCTCCCTTGTGCTCTCTGCTGCTTTAGGGGACTTGAATGGTATTGATCTTCTCCATCCCTTGTTCCCTTTGTCCAAGTCTTCCTCTGTGTCCAATTACACACTAATTGCTGATTAGAGTTCTGAGACTTTCTCTTTCAGAACATAATTTGTTAGGATGTCCACCAATCCTTTTTATTGTTTTAGGGGTTGTCAGGTCGGAACTGAATTACAGCAACTCTAATAGGGCTTTCAAGGTAATGAGATACTTAAGGAGTGGTTTTACCAGCTTCACATACCCATTGAGTTTCTATGACTGAGCAGAGATTTGAATCCAGTCCTCCCGAGGAGTCCTAGTCCGCCATTCTGTCCACTACAAAACACTGTGTATCTCCAGTACAATAGGTACCAATCTTTACCATACCAATATCTGTTCCATTATTAAACGATGTGATGGGAGCATTGTAGAGTCACAAGTATAAAATACTTGTGCAGTGTAAATGGCAAAGGTTTTGTGGCAAATTATCGTATTTGCCGGTGTATAAGACACATCTGAGTATAAGACACACCCAGTTATTACCAAACTAGCCCACTAGAGGCCACTATATACAGTACAAGACACACTCAATTTTTCCAGTGTATTTTAATGAGGGGAAAAAGTGGGTTTTATATTCCAGAAAATACGGTACTGTATTTTACTTGGTTACTTTTAAAGATTATTGGCTCTTGTCACTGTTGAAGAAATGAAGGAAGAGTAATGTTTGTAACTTTGTTTTGTTTTGAGGTTTGTTTTGTTTTGAGGTTTGTTTTGAGGTTTGACCAAAACAAAAGGCAAAACAAAGGAGCAGGCTGGATGATACAGGATGCTTAACACCACAGAGTGGAGGAAGGGGAGGGACAGGAAGGGGGGAGGAGAAATGCAATGTTGTAAGGAGCAATACTGCATAGGGACATGGAATGTGAGATCAATGAACCAAGGTAAACTGGAAGTGGTAAAAATGAGATGGAAAGAATAAGCATTGACATCTTGGGAATCAGTGAGCTAAAATGGACAGGGATGGGCGGATTCAGCTCTGGAAACCATCATCTACTACTATGGACAAGAAAACCTTAGAAGACATGGAGTAGCCATAATTGTCAATAAAAGAGTGAGAAGAGCAGTAATGGGATACAACCTCAAAAATGACAGAATGATGTCAGTAAGAATTCAGGGCAAACCTTTCAATGTTACTGTGATCCAAATATACGCACCAACCACGGGTGCAGATGAAGTCACAGTGGACCAGTTCTATGAGGACTTACAACACCTCATAGAACAGACACCAAGAAATGATGTCCAAATTGTTTTAGGAGACTGGAATGCCAAAGTAGGCAATCAAAAAGTGGAGGGAATAACAGGCAAGTTCGGTCTTGGAACACAGAATGAAGCAGGGCAAAGATTGGTAGAGTTCTGCCAAGAGAACACACTGGTCATAGCAAACACCCTCTTCCAGCAACACAGGAGGCGACTTTACACATGGACATCACCAGATGGCCAACACCGAAACCAGATTGACTACGTACTCTGCAGCCAAAGATGGAGAACCTGCTCCATACAGTCTGCTCCATACAGTCAGCAAAAACAAGACCTGGAGCAGACTGTGGCTCAGATCACAACCTACTGATTGCAAAATTCAGGCTTAGACTAAAGAAAATAGGGAAAACAAAGAGACCAGACAGATATCACCTAGATAGCATCCCTAAAGAATACACGGTGGAGGTGAAGAACAGATTCAATGGCTTAGACTCAATAGATAGAGTGCCAGAAGAATTATGGACAGAGATGAGGGACATCATGCAGGAAGCAGCAAAGAAAACCATACCAAAAGAAAAGAAGAGTAAGAAAGCAAAGTGGTTGTCTGATGAGGCTCTTAAAATAGCAGAGGAAAGAAGGAACGCAAAAGTCAAAGGAGAAAGGAAAAAATACAATCATTTGAACACAGAATTTCAAAGAAAAGCGAGGAGAGATAAGGAAAACTACCTAAAAGAACAGTGCAAAGAAATGGAGGAAAACAACAAAAGAGGCAGAACCAAAGACCTTTTCAAAAAAATCCGGGAAATCAAGGGAACATTTAAAGCAAAATTGACCATGATAAGGGACAAAGACGGAAAGGAGCTAGCTGATGCAGAAGAGATTAAGAAAAGATGGAAAGAGTACACAGAGGAACTCTACAAAAAGGACCTCAACACTCCTGATAGTCACAATGATGAAGAAATTGAACTTGAGCCAGACATCCTGGAGAGTGAAGTCAGAAAGGCCCTAAAGAGCACTGCAAACAACAAAGCTAGTGGAGATGATGGTATCCCAGTTGAATTTTTCAAAGCTCTAAAAGATGATGGCATCAAATTACTGCATTCAATATGCCAACAGATTTGGAAAACAAAACAGTGGCCACAGGACTGGAAAAGATCAGTATATGTTCCAATCCCAAAAAAGGGCAATGCCAAAGAATGTTCAAATTATTGAACAATTGCGCTCATCCCACACGCCAGCAAGGTGATGCTCAAGATAATACAGGATAGACTTCAGCAGCATGTTGAAAGAGAATTACCAGAGGTGCAGGCTGGTTTCAGAAGAGGCAGGGGGACTAGAGACCACATTGCCAACATACGTTGGATCATGGAGAAAACAAAGGAATACCAGAAACAAGTTTACTTTTGCTTTATTGACTACACTAAGGCATTTGATTGTGTGGATCACAACAAGATGTGGCAAGTGATTAAAGAGATGGGAATACCAGAGCACCTCATATGCCTCCTGAGAAATCTGTACATGAACCAAGAAGCAACAGTTAGGACAGAACACGGAATGACAGAGTGGTATGGAATAGGAAAAGGAGTAAGACAAGGCTGCATTTTGTCACCCTGCGTATTCAACTTATACACAGAGCACATAATGTGCAGGGATGGAGGAATCACAATATGGGATCAAAATTGCTGGGAGAAACATCAACAATCTGAGATATGCAGACGATACCACCCTAGTGGCAGAAAGCAAGGAAGACCTAAAGAATCTCTTGATTGGATTGAAGGAAGAGAGTGCAAAAGCTGGCTTGAGACTCAATATCAAGAAAACCAAGATAATGGCAACAGGCCCGATCAGCTCCTGGAAAATAGATGGGGAAGAAGTAGAAGCAGTAACAGATTTTACATTCTTAGGATCTAAGATCACTGCAGATGGGGTTTGCAGCCATGAAATAAAAAAGGCAACTGATTCTTGGGAGACAAGCTATGAGAAACCTGGGGAACATAGTGAAAAGCAGAGACATCACCTTGAAAACAAAAATTAGAATAGTCAAAGCAATGGTATTTCCAGTGGTAATGTACGGATGTGAGAGCTGGACAATTAGGAAAGCTGAACGCAGAAGAATAGATGACTTTGAAATGTGGTGTTGGAGGAGAGTTTTGAGGGTACCCTGGACAGCGAGGAGAACAAATAGGTCAATCTTAGAAGAAATCAACACTGACTGCTCATTGGAAGGTCAAATAGTAAAGATGAAGCTAAAGTACTTTGGGCATCAAATGAGAAGGGAGGATTCACTTGAGAAGGCCGTGATGTTGGGAAAGGTGGAGGGCAAAAGAAGAAGGGGGAGACCAAGGATGAGATGGATAGATGGTATTGTAGACACAATGGGCACAGAACTGGGAGGACTGAGGGGGATGGTGGAGGACAGAGGCACCTGGAGAACGATGGTCCATAGGGTCGCAAAGGGTCGGAATCGACTGTGCGACTGAACAACAACAAACAAACCGTGTTTCCTATATGATAGACTTTGGTTTCTGTTGTATTTTGTCAGTACAAAAAATCCTTGAAAGAAATGTACTTTATTTCTGAGTTTTTTCCCCTGTTTTCAGTACATTTAATGTACACATACTGCAGCAAGTACTGGGTCTGCTATTGTTTTCACAAATATGTATCCCCATCATCACTCCCACCACCCCGTATTGCTTGATAGTGAATTGTAGTTGAAGTGCACAGCCTGAAGGGCAGGTCATTACAGCTGCAGATAAAATAGAGAATGGTGTTTAAATTCACAGAAGGAACATACTGATAGTGCCTGATTCTATTTATGAACACTTGCAGCTCTTGAGACTCAGTGCTCTAATCATGAGTTACCAGTGCTGATGGAAGTGCTTCTGAGATGCCATTAACAGGATGGTGACTGCTGTTTCTGCTCTTCTGCCTCTGTAAGTTACAGTAAGTGGTTTGTCATTGTTAGTCCTCTCTTGTGTTGAGTGGCAAATGAAGTGATCTTTTTCTATATATATTGGTGGCAGTACTGGTATCAGATTGCCCTTCTGGGTGAGAAAAGGATAGACATCTCTGATTTTCAAGATGATATCTGTTAAGACATATTCTCCAATTGCTTTCAATGGCAAAGGTTTTCTACATGATTACGCAACATGAATCTCAGCTACATTTTATACTTTCTGCGCTACACTTTGAGGTCCCTAGTCTGGATGGGGATCACAATATCTGATGTGATTGCAATAATTCATTGCTCTGACATAGCAACACAGCCACTTTACATATTTTTATCTCTTTCTTCTAGTATAGGTGTACAAGTATGTTTAAATATATTCTTACCCCATTAATATCATTTCAGTATTTGTTAAGCTTGGATATGTTTTCTTCTCCACTTGTAAGTCTCATATTCATCTTGTTACATATACTGTATATGCATTCATAAGTCCTTGCTGGTTGGTTTCTCCCACCTCATGTAGAGAGATAGCACAATTGATTTGCAGGCGCACCCCCCAATAAAGGACTCAGACACTGGTAAAAGTGGATAACGGCATTGGGCCACATTTATTTATTCATGCCCTAGTCCGAATTATAACTTTCTATTGGTAATTGACCAATCATAATTCTTAAGGCAAGCAGGCCGAAGTAACACTGGTAAGGTACCACCCAAAATTGCCAACGGCAATTGTTACAATGTATCTATTTGTATCAATTTGTTTGTTGACAACAAACAAATTGTTGACCGTAGTCAATATCTAACTAATGACCCCACCCTCTGACGCGTATCCGTGAAATCACGGGGTGATGCATGCTGTCTAGCTGTAGCCATCACCCCGTCGCCTGGTTCGTCGTTGACCGGACAACGTTTAACCAACTTATGCCTGTCTAGTGTTGTCCAGTCAATTGCGAACCTGCCGGATACCTGTGGGTCATAAATGTTTACCTTACCAGTGATACCCGCCCATGTGACCAAAGTCAACAGCAGCAACAGAAACCCCTATATCAAACCATAGCAACAGTGTGGGATGGGCGAAAAAACCAGGACCCGAGATCCAATTGTGGGTCCCAGCCAAAAATTCCCACCCGGCCCCGAAGCGACCAAAATATCACACTGTTAACTAGGGAGGGGGTGGAGGGGAAAAACTTCTCCGCTCCGTCGCTTCGCAAAATGGCAGCGCGGCTGCCTCGTGGCCACCCCTTTTATAAGGGAGCTGGCCACGCCCCCTAACTACCCGGATGCCTTTGTCCAGGGGGGCGCGCAAAGAGCGCGGCGGCCATTTTGGCACCGCGCTTGCATTGCAGGCGCACCCCCCAATAAAGGTCTCAGACACTGGTAAAAGTGGATAACGGCATTGGGCCACATTTATTGATTCATGCCCTAGTCCGAATTATAACTTTCTATTGGTAATTGACCAATCATAATTCTTAAGGCAAGCAGGCCGAAGTAACACTGGTAAGGTACCACCCAAAATTGCCAACGGCAATTGTTACAATGTATCTATTTGTATCAATTTGTTTGTTGACAACAAACAAATTGTTGACCGTAGTCAATATCTAACTAATGACCCCACCCTCTGACGCGTATCCGTGAAATCACGGGGTGATGCATGTTGTCTAGCTGTAGCAATCACCCCGTCGCCTGGTTCGTCGTTGACCGGACAACGTTTAACCAACTTATGCCTGTCTAGTGTTGTCCAGTCAATTGCGAACCTGCCGGATACCTGTGGGTCATAAATGTTTACCTTACCAGTGATACCCGCCACACGGGGAGGCTTCCCAAAAGGCTCACCCCCCCCAAGACCGTCAGCTCGGTCAACAGGCCTGCTCGCCAGTCCACTAACCAGAGGTCCATACCTCCCTGCGACAGATGGGCCCCATCCCCTGAGTAAAGCTCGTAATTTTGCAGACTGATAGCGGGGAGGCTAATGACGCGTCCCCCGCCCCTGTCGAAAAGGAACAGGGCAATAGCCCCGTTCACAGAGCGTCGGCTCAGTCAAGAGCCTCGAGGCCGAACGCTCCCCTGTAAGCGTACCGCGGTATCGTGTCCGACCAATTGAGGGTTGTGGCAGGCCACACATAATGTGAGTAGGGCAGGTCACTGCAAATCGCAAGCTTCCGCGATAGGCCAGTTACCTGTCCCAAGCCATCGCCCCTCAAGGTACACAACCAGGACATCGGGCGAGTCAGCATCCCTGATGTAGAAAAGGAATGGCAACAGTTCCCGCCCTAACATGCCGCGCTTACCATACCACCTGAGACGTGCGGATGCACCCAGTCCCAGTCGGGGTCCCCACTCTGTCGCCGCAGCGTAACGCGCTGCCCTGTGCAGCGTAACGCGCTGCCCCGTGCAGCGTAACGCGCTGCCCCGTGCAGCGTAACGCGCTGCCCCGTGCAGCGTAACGCGCTGCCCCGTGCAGCGTAACGCGCTGCCCTGTGCAGCGTAACGCGCTGCCCTGTGCAGCGTAACGCGCTGCCCCGTGCAGCGTAACGCGCTGCCCCGTGCAGCGTAACGCGCTGCCCTGTGCACGTGGCTATGGCCCACCAGCCATACTGTCATTGGTGTAAAACGACACCCCGGGTCTGTCAAGGAAAAAAAAGGGGGGGGGAGAAACAGTGCAGTGACTAAACTGGTACTCACGGTTGAAGAGGGCGAACACAAAACTGAAAACATTGTGATCCCCACCCTCCCATGCGGCTTATTTCAGCCCCGGAGTACCAAAAAACAGCTGCAGTAGAAGGCCGCCCCTACCCTGAACGAATGGGTGCCGCAACGAGCCCCGGAGAGGCCAACACTGTCTAGTGCCTTCCCGGCACCCTCCCAAATTGAAATTTAGTAAGGGAAGACCCACCTTGGTGACAGAAAAATGGGCCATGGTGCGTGCCACGCAGTGCAAGGAAATCCAGTAGGGCACCAACCGGACAGATGTCTGCCAAAGAACACGTAGCAGTCTACACCACTGCCTACGCCGTGCTGATTCGTTTTAGAGGAGCGTATCCCCAACTGAGCCCAATATTGTCCACACAGACATCTTCGAGTTCCAGTGCCCTACGACTTGCATCCGCCTTAGACAGCATCTCAAGCTTGCTGATGCGGAGCGCTCCAAAAAAGGCCACCGTTGTAGCTGCATGAAACGGGCTGCCTCATATCTATCAAAACAGAGGCCAGGCCAATTGGGTAAAAACCCCTGGGGAAATCGGGTGGCGGTCGTCCGGGCAACGCCCACGCTCCCGCACCCACCCCTCCAAAACATGTCTCACACGGAAGTCAGCGGTACTGTCCACATGACCTCCCACCTTGGCCATAAAAGCCAACGCCGACAGCCTAGATGCTATGGTGCGAGGTGCGAGGCCCTGGGCATGCAGGTAAACCATGAACCGCAGTACATGGATCACTGGGAACGGCCAGGTTCCTGGCAGCCGGAATTGGGGACAGAATGCTCTGAAGAATTGAATGCGTGGTGATACGCCTTACGCGTGCGTGGCGCTAGTGACAAGCCAATCGCCCGGTTCACCTCTCCTTGCCAATGGTCCATATCTTGTCCGGGAGTGGCGAGGGAAATTCCTCCGCATCCGGGGCCAAGGCACGGAACCGGGAGATCTGCAGGCGGGACAAAGCGTCAGCAATATCATTATTGACCCCCGGGACATGCCTGGCCCAGAAGAGGACATTGAGGCGCAGGCTGCGCAACAGAAACTGGCGCACTAGGACCATGACCCTGGGCGATTTGGAAGTCTGTGAGTTGACAATGTGGACAACGGCCGCATTGTCACACCAGAAATGGACGACCGAGTTGGCCCACTCCTCTCCCCATAGCATCAAAGCCCCCAGGATAGGGAAAAATTCCAGATACGTGAGACCACGCAGGCGACCCGTGCCTGCCCAGGCTGGTGGCCACCCACCATAGGCCCACTTCCAATTGAAGTACATCCCATAACCCAGGGATCCCAAGGCATCGGACTGTATCTGAAAGCGAGGGGAAGCCAGGAGCTCAGACCTCCAAAATGACACCCCATTGAACTCCCTCAGGAACTGGAGCCAGACAAGCACGTCTGCCCTGATACCCCAGGTAAGTCTAACCCTATGGTGGGGCCTGGATAATCCTGCCATGGCGTCGCACAAGCGCCGAGCAAATGCCCTGCCCGGTGCGACGACCCTGCAAGCGAAATTGAGGTGACCATGTAGCACCTGCAGTTCCCTCAGTGATGCCATGCGCTTGGCCAGCAAGTCCGAGATAAGGGCCACTAGCCTTGACACCTTATCCCGGGCAACCTAGAAGCCTGCGCTACCGTGTCAATCTCCACCCCCAGGAAGACTAGCTGGGTAGATGGGCCCTCGGTCTTTTCGGGCGCTAAAGGGACACCAAGTTCCTCCATTAGCGTCTGAAATGTGTTGAGACGCGTGCACGTGTCCCAGCCCCGTTCAGCCCCGAATAAAATCATCCAGGGAATGGGCTACAGACCGGGACCCTGACCTGCGGACAAAAGCCCACTCTAGGAAGGTGCTGAAACGCTCGAATGCCGAGCCCGAAATGGAACAGCCAAAAGGCATGGCATCATCGAAATAATATGCTCCCCGGAACGGGGGTGCAGGGACAGGGCCAGCGACCCTGCCCGCATTAATCTCCTCAGCAATGCTGGCAGCAGCCACCTCCTCCCTTCCCCTGAGGTACAAAAGGTTGGGGGCGTCTTGGGGGAACCTACCACCCATGAAAGGAATACAGAACCCCAGTCGAAAACCCCGAAGCAGGTAAACTGCATCTGCCTCCCTCGGGTACAATGCGAGGCAACGCTCCAACATGTCCACATTAATTGGGGAGGGAGCCTTTCGGTGAACCAGCTCCATCTGCGGCAGTCTTGCCAGCCCCCTGTCCGCCCCTCCCTCTGCCCCGCATCCCTCCAGGCCTGGGACAGGCAGAGGCCGCATGGGGGCCAGCACAGGCGGGACACTCATGTCTGTATTTGCAATTCTTCCTATTGCAGGAACCATTGGATGAGAAAGTCCAGCACAGCAGGCGGGCTGGAACCCCCTGCCCCGCCACCTGGCGGGGGACCTGTGCTGGGGCCGCTCGCTGGACCACATGTCCACAATGGTATCTCTCCCCGGGCGCGGGGCGCGTGGGAGTCATGTACAGAAGCCAAAGCCTCTGGCTGGGCTCATCCCACCTCATCTCGGGGTGCAGGGGAATCCGCATACGGAATTCCTCGTCATAAGCCAACCACGACGGGCCCGGGAAGTCAACCATCGCCCTATAGATGTTGTCCAAATACTGGACCATCGGAATCGCCAAATCCGGCCAGGCCCTAAGGTATACCGCCATGTATATGAGGTAGGCCGGCAACCATTTGGCTCACGTACGTGGTGGCTTGCGACGACGTGCCTGCTCCTTATCCTTCTCATCCTGCCCCTCCCTCTCTTCCTTGGTGGGCTCTCTGTTGAGGAGGGAGAAGATATCCACATACTCCCCCCGCCAGATCTTCTCTTTGGTGGTCTGGGCCAAATAGTCTCCCAGTGGTAAGGAATACCCCGCTGTCGGCAAGGCCGACACAGGTACAGCAGAAACTGGGGGCATCTGGAAAGGGGCCTGGACTAACCCGGCCACCCCCAAAACATTCCCCACAGGGTAAGTAACACCCCCCACCACGGGGCCCTGGGTGGTAGTTGACGTCGCCGAGTGGGACGTCAGCGGCTGGACCCCCGCACCACCCGCGCGAGGCCAAGGCCATTGAACAGCCCCCCCCCAACATGGCCACGTGTGTAGGTGCACTAGTTTGGACCACATACTCACATGCTGCACCCCCATGGGCCGCCCCCACCGGGGGTTCTGGCCCACTGGGGGCGTCGGAGCTCACGACCGCCGTGGAGCTCGTCGACGGGGCCTGACCCGCACCGGCCTGTTGGTTGGGGAGCTGCGAGGCAGTGGCCGAGGTCGTGCCACGCGCCTCAAGCAGCTCAATCCGTCCCGTCGCCTGCCGCTGCCCAGCAGACGACGTATTGAATTGTACCCCAAAAGGGGCCCCAGGGTGGCTAGCCCGGGCCAGGGATGCCTCAAGGGCCGCAACGCGGGCCAGTAGAGCCTCCACGCTGACATGGGGCAAAGGGCCAGCCGGCCCGCCTACTACAGGCATGGGTACAGGTCCCTGTACCCCGGGGCCCGAATAGGGCCACGACCCCAAACCCGGGCCCGGTTGGGCCGATGGAGCAACCTGCCAGGGAAGGGGGCCACACCACCCCCCAAGGCTGGAAGCCCCCTGAGCGAGCTGCGCCCCTACAGAGGAAGGCCCAGCGGAATGGGCAACACCAGGAGCGGTGTCCACCACTTGCGGGCCGAGGGCCGCAGCCCCTACTGGGCCCGTGCGCGGGCCCCCGGTCTCCGGCCAAGGGGGGATTAACCCCATCCCACCGGTCCCGGTGGGTGCAGGCAAAGGCGGCTGCTGGGGAGGCGCAGCCGCGGTCCTCCGACCCGGATTGCGCCTCCGAACCGCACGAGCCGCGCTCGCAGCCGCCTTCTTCTTCGAGGGCATCTCAGCCAAACGATGGGAAGCCGAAAACGAGAAATTCAGCAGCCAAGAGGCTTCCCGGTAAAGGTAAAAGCGACGGAGGCAAGAGGGGAAAAACTTCTCCGCTCCGTCGCTTCGCAAAATGGCAGCGCGGCTGCCTCGTGGCCACCCCTTTTATAAGGGAGCTGGCCACGCCCCCTAACTACCCGGATGCCTTCGTCCAGTGGGGGGGGGGGCGCCAAGAGCGCGGCGGCCATTTTGGCGCCGCGCTTGCATTCTGCTCTTATTCCTGTATTCTTCTGAATGACATGACCCTCTGGTGGCTACCAATTCCCACCCTCAAATATTAAGGCCTAAACATTTTTTGATATTAAGTGTTGACTCCCAGGAATGGTCACAGAAATAAACTCCAGTGCCATACACTAGTAAAGAAATTTCATGTCAGAAATTACCCTGGGTTGTAAGGATTTTTGCTGGAGAAACTCTGCTCAGGGGATGACCGAATTGAGGCTCCTTTCATGTCCCCAAGATCCATTGTGCAGCACTTGGATATCAAACCCAGACATTCCAGTCTTCAAGTTCAGCTTCTTAACCACTAAGCCACCGCAGTCTTACCTCTTCCAATAAGTAACAAATTAGTATAACAAGAAAAACTGTTTTAGTTGTATTAACATTTATGTAATTTTAACATTATTACCTACATTTCCTACTATTTGTTGGCAGAAGGACAATACAGTTTCAATAAATAAGTGAATAAATAAATAATAAGAACAAAAATGTACTTTGTTTCTTCAGTGTGCTCATTTTCAAAACAAATGAACATTTGTTCTGGACACAATTCTGGTCCATGTTCTCACTCTTTTTGGAACGAATACACAATTCTGTTTTGTAATGCTAATCATATATTTCTGTTATGTTCTTATTGGTAAACCTCACAACAGGTTATCTGGCCTCTTCCTACAATACAGTGGCTTAAACTGTATATCTCCCCCCCCCCCTCACTTCTGCTTTTTATTTTGTACAGTGTCTTCAGCTTCTTACCAGGTGTTACCGGCATCCAAGTCCTTACTGTTGTTTTCCTTTGTACAGCTTTTTAAGTTAACAATGAACAGCATGTCAAAGAAATTTACATCATTTTCCTAGCTACATAGTAATGTGGGTTGAATGCCACATACCTCCAAGAGAAATGCCACCTTTGGGAATGAATGTTGTTTTGGTGGTAACGGTGGAGAACACACAGCGTGCTAGAAATATGCTTTTTTCTAAGTCCTAGGAATGGAGAAAAATAGCCATTATAACAGCAGAAACTGTTTGCTTTCTTTTTGTCTGGATGAAGGCATTTAGACTGTGACCCATAAGAGCTACAAGGGCTCTTGCTGAACCTTTACATTAAAAAAGAAATGTTATCTTCCAAGAATAGAATGCTATGTAACATGATGAAAACAGAGGTAATTGCTGCTGAAGAAAAACAAGAATTAGTTTCGTAGTTCTTTGAATTTCAGTCTTCTCTCTTTTCTACACTCTTTCAGATTTTCAGATACTGGTCTAGTTGTATCAAGAGATGAGACAGAATGGTTTGCATGTGTATTTGTTGTGATGTAGCACATCAGGGCAGATATTTATTTAAATATTTTCTGCTTATGTTAAAATCTGTTCTCTGCTTGAAAATCTTTTTTATAATGTTATTTTTCCTCAACTGCAAGGGACAGATGGGAGGTGGATATAGAAAACAAATGTAAGATTACATTCTCTTCCTGTTTCAACTCAAAAAGCTCACTGCACGTGAAATGAGATTTTTCTCCTTCTGACATTCATGAATTGTGATGACAAAATGGCTCGTCTTCCTTAGCACCTTGTGAGTTGGGTGAGGAACAAAGAGAGTTCTGTCATTTTTCTAGGTTTGTTTCTCCAGAAGCATCTGCTTACTGTATCTAGTATTACGGTGGCCTGAACATTTGTTGTTTAGTCACACAGTCGATTGTGACTCTTTGCGACCCCATGGACCATGCATGTTGTTATTTGTGGAGCTGATTTGATGATCTATTCCTCAAGACACTGCTAAATTAAAAGTACCCCCCACCCACCCATATTCATCTAGCAGGGGCTGTCCTCTACAAAGTAGTGTTGACTTTATTTGACAATGACCTTCATTAAATTTATAACATTTATGGAAATTGCAAGATTTTCTGTATGTTTGATATTCACTCTATTGTACCAGAAGAACTGCATGCATGAGTAATTTTCTAGATAATTAAAAATTCTACTGCAAGGGTAAATGATGGCAGTAGGTGATAAACATATATGTTTGAAACTTATGTTTGGTCTTATTCTTCATCTAATTAATTTGATTAAATATTTTTAAAATCTGTATGGATACATGTTTGTGTAGTTTCACATGGCACAAAGAAATTGGCAAACATTTTTCACATCTTTCTCTTTTTATTAATTTTTACTTATGTAATTTTAGAAAATTATTTTCATTATAGTCCCAATGATAAGCCACACTCTAGTTTTATAATTAAGTAACTGTCTTTATTTATTTATAGCTCAAATTTCTATGCCACCCAATCAGGCGAACCCAACTCAGGGCGGCTCACAACAGGATTAAAACATGCATATTAAAAACAATTAAAAACCCCAACATACCCACCCACCTATTAAAAACTAACCACATTAAAACTGCCCGCATTAAAAAAGATGGGGAGGCTTCATTTTATAAGCCAACAGGCAGGGGCCACTCTTCCATCTGAGCCCCACACCTGCCCCGCCAACCAGGTCTCTGTTCCAACCTAGCAGTTCGAAAGCAAGAAATTGCAAGTAGATAAATAGGGACCACTTCGGTGGGAAGGTAACAGCATTCCGTGCACTCCGGTGTCTAGTCATGCCTGCCACATGACCACGGAAACGTCTGCAGAAGCAGACAGCGCTGGGTCTTCGGCTTAGAAACAGAGATGAGCACTGAACCCTAGAGTCGGATATGACTGGCTTTCGAGCAAGAGAAACCTTTACCTTTAACATGTCTTTGAGATAAGCAAAGAGCTGGTGGGAAATCTTCAACAATTGGTATATTCTCATCCAAAAAGGCATCTGAGTCTGGGTTAGCATGGAAGAATAAAATGCAGACCATACAGATAAATGAATAAACAGTATATTCAAAAAGAATAAAAACCTAGCAGGAACTTGGTAGCTTTAGTAATTTATATGTTCATCACTGCTGGATCAGGATTGTGGTCATATATGGCACATCTAGATATAAATGCTGTTACGGTTTGTAGAATGCAGATTTATGTATCCTCTCATCATCCTGACAATACAGCAATTTAAAAAACCCATAAATGCAGCAGAATCAGGGTATGCTTACTTAATTTAATTTTAATTTAATTTAATTTTCGCACTTGTATGCTGCCCAATCAGGAACCCGATTCAGGGCGGCTCACATGATAATTAAACAATATAGACAGTAAATACACAATAATACAATATACAAAATTCAATCTACAAAAACAGCACATAATAATAGACAACAACACAATACAATACTATAATATAATGATAAAGTCACAACCACATAGAAAAGTTCCCAAACAAACAACAAAGTCCGGGGGAGGGGCGGCAGGCATCCTCAGCTTCAAGGGGGGACCGTCTTCTGCCACTCGGGCTGACGTGGCATTTCAAGCCCACAGCCAGGTGAAGTCTGGGAGTGCGGTGGCAAAGTTTTTGTAGCCACTGAGCCCCAGCAGCTGAGGCCTCTTCTCCATCTGGGCGGGCTGAGGGCAGGCGCCTGGTGGCAGCAGTGGCAAAGTTTTTGAAGCCGCTGAGCCACAGCAGCTGAGGCCACTTCTCCCTGCAGCTGGGCAGGCCAAGGGCAGGCGTCCGGTGGCAGCAGCAGTGGAGTTTTTGAAGCTGCCGAGCCCCAGCAGCTGAGGCCACTTTTCCCTCCGACTGGGGGCTTGTGGTTGTGACTTATTTAAAGTACTATGCATATAAGCTACAAGTGAAACTATTAAAATTGGTTATGTTCAGCAAAACAGGAAGTTGCATTAAAGCATATTTTTCTATTTGTCATTCTAACCCAGTGTTAGCAACGATGTGCATTTTTGGCATCTCTGCGGTACTGCACACACTATTTACTACCTTGTCCTTTTAAATTGGAAATTCCAGAGATAAAACTTTCTGTGCAAAGTAAAAGTTTTAGACTAGTGGTGCCTAAAATATGGCCCATGGGCCCAATTAGGCCTCATTAATCCGGCCCGGGCTGAGTACCCTGGCCCTCTCGGGACCACCCCCCACCCGCCCACCGCCTGACGTAGTAATACATCACCTGTATTGGTGGCGGCAATTGTGCTTTGCTCCTGCTGGTCCGAGTAGCCTCTGCTCGGTCCCAGCCCTTGAGAAGCCTCTTGCAAGCTGGGTCACTGTGTCAGAGAAGTTTTCCGAGGCTTCTCCATTTCAAAATCCGCGCGCTGAGAGAGTTCCACAGCACCCCCACACTGACGTCAGCGTGCTGAGGGACTCTGCCAGCGCTGCAGATTTTGAAATGGAGAAGCCTCGGAAAACTTCTCCGACGCGGCAATCCCATTTGCAAGAGGCTTCTGAAGGGCTGGGACCAAACGGAGGCTGCTTGGACCAACAGGAGCGAAGCCCGTTCACCGCCGCCGCTGCTGATGTAGAAATGGTCAGCAGCGGGCTAGAAATGGTCGGCAGTGGGAGCAGCCCGCCTCTGGCCCCCGCAGCTGTGTGTTGGGGGCGGGACCGGCCTGCAGAAAAAAAGTTTGGGCACCAATGTTATAGACCAGTAATTAATGGCTTTTCCATTTGAAAACAGAATAGAAAGCTCTCAGAGAGAATATCATAATTTTCCAGATTATACATGATTAATAATGCTACACACACACACACACACACACACACACACACACACACACACACACACACACACACACACACACACACACACACACACACACACACACACACGGTCCATTTAAACTAAGAAAATCTTAAATTAGTCACTACCAATTTTAATGGATCAGGGCTGCTTATCCTTAGTTTGTCCTTAGACTGTTTCTGACAAACCAATTTCCTTATTTTGAAGTCACTTTATGCTTTTAAGTGGCTTGCTATTGATGAATTCTGTCACAAGAAACCAGTTCTATGGCTAAGAACCCAAATTTTAAAGAAAAGGTGAAGATTCAAGAGTCTTGTGAGAAAGACGCCACTTAGATCAACCTTATGTGAAAGATTGGGATGTCACGTTTCTCATCTAATGAAAATATAAGAGAGCAATTCCAAAGTGTTAATTAGGCGATGTCTTTTCTTTCTGGGGCAATTTTATAGTGGCACTACTTGATGATAATTTTAGTACAAGATCTCATGTTTGTATTATTAAAAAAGAGGTTTTTTTTCTTGCTATAAATAATGAGAATTATGCCAAGACTATTGAGACTATATAATATAAATTTTCTGTTTTAAGAAACAATAAGCCAGGATAATAAATCTTCTTTGTTGTTCTTGTAAGATGTGCTGTGTTTTCCTTTCCTCAGTATTTCCATTTTAGGGATTGATGGTAGAATTCCTGTGTTATCTAATAGGCTCTGTCTGATGTTGTTATACAGTTGTTGACCTGTATTTTTTCTACTGTTCTTCTCGCACTACAACCCAATTAATGAGCACAGCTCTTCCACAGTTTTAGTATCTTAATGGTTTGAAATATCTTGTGTTCAATGTAGTTTTCTCTTATACATGTGGAGGTTATTCCCCTCCACTTTTTCTTGATACAGTATGTGTTTCTTTCATGTGATGCTTTTTTGAGTACCAAAGAACATCTCCCAGCTAGGGCTTACTGTTATTTCCCTGCTTCTTCAAGGCAGTCCCTTTATATCCTCTTTTATTTATTGATTGATTGGTTGTATTTCTAATACCACCCATTTGGGTGGTATCCCACTCTGGGCAGTGAACAAACAGATAACAAATAACAACAAAACCCACAGCAGATCAAAACAAACAACGGACAAATATGTCACAAACTAAACTAAACTAAAGTAATTGGCATATAAGGGCATAGGGACATGAGGCAGGCATGACTAGACAGGCAGTACCTAATAAAGTTTTTATTTTATTTTAGAGTTAGGATGTTCAAGTCCAATAAATCCAAAATTTCCAAATAGTCCTTTCGGTATTGCTCCAAGGGCTCCGATTACTATGGTTACAACAACAAATTCCCTCCATAAACACACACCTTCAATTTGCAACTTGTTTTGTGATTTTCTCCAGGCATTTGTCCTCAATTCATGCATCTCCGGGTATCATCATCATCATATCCCAGATGGGCAGGATATAAATGTAATAAATTAAAATAAATTAAAAATAAATATATCCCATAGTGCAGGGCACATAGTAATGGGTACAAGTTACAAGAAACTGGGTTTCAATTGAAAATTGGGGGAAACTTCCTCACTGTTTGTCATGTCCGGCCCTTATAAGCAATAGTCCAGGCAACGATGAACAGAACAACAACGGGAGTTTATTGAACAGTCTTTCAGGTTACACTTACAAGGCGTTCCAGACAACAGAAGGCTACACAAGTCCCATGTAATCGGTCCCTTGTGTTTCCTACCATAGAGGCAGTGACTAACCTACATCTTGGCGTGATAGCGTATAAAGGAGACCCAGGTTTAGCCCGACATTGGCTAACCTGTGCAGTAATGGGAAGTATAGATCCGGCCCAGCCCCACCCTTGTTTACCCATGGGGCTTATATAGTGTCTCCCCGGCAGTGACTCCTTGTTACAATGTAGTACCCCGCCGGAAAATCATAACCAACCACTCAGAACAGGATATACAAGTATTAACCAATCAGGAACAGGATACAAAGTTGTAACCAATCACAGAACTCTAATTAGCATAATGAGCGCACCCAGAGAGGGAGATTTTGCGCCAACTTTAGCTCCTAATTTGGATGGTGGGAAACTGCCATTTTATCTTTGCAAGGCGTTGCCTGAGCAACTTGTAATTCTGCCTTAATACACAACACTGTTGAAGTAGTAGAACAATGGAACCAATTATTCAGGAGGTTGTGAGCACTCAAGCACTGGAGGCATTCCATAGAAAGACAACCATCTGTCAGATCTAGTTTTATTTGAATTCCTGCTTTGAGCAGGGAATTTGACTTGATAGCCATTATTGTTATTCTATGATTATTACACTTGTTTTAGCAGATGTTTTAATGACATATACATTCAGTTATCAGTATTCAGTTTTCACTTGTTTAAATTATTAATTTGGAAAATTTCCTTTGCTTTTCATTTTATTATCCCAGAGCAGCAGTCAATAACTCTGCAACAGAACTTTTTAAAAATAGAGGTGGGAAGGTTGGGTGTTTTCGAGTACAATTCTCAGAATCCCCTAGTCAAAATACTGTTCTGGCAAAAATACCTTACCATAAAGAGAAAGCTGTTTATAGAAATAATATCAACGTGCTGGGAAAACTGCAGAAATTACCATCCACTTCCAAATTAAAGTGAAGTAATCGCTAATAAGTATAATAAATACTTGTAGATTGCATCTAAACTGAATTACTTAATAGGAATGGGTGTGTTAGCTTGTAAAATATTATTTGCTTGGATTTCTGACATTCTGAATTAAAAGACACAACCCAGCTGACTGTTACATTCCATAATTTCTTTAGTATAATATGGAAGATTTTATTGACTTGCCTTTGTTGTTATTGGCACAATATCTAATGGAATTTGAAGTCAGTTTTACAGTTGAAATTGTTTGGCAGCCAAATGCATGAGTGCTGATTCTCCTGGAACTATTGTTTTAACAAAGTTAGAAATGAAGAAACTTAACTGTTTTTCAATTGAGAGGAAGTTTTGGTTTGTTTAATGTTACATATGTGCTAGTTCTAATCCAATATCAATGATATCATATGTCATTGACCCATAAAATCTAAGAATCATCTTGCATCGGGAATCTGGCTACACCCTTTTTGCCTCTGTTTAAAACAACAACACAGGGTAAGTATGGAGTGGAATACACAGAAAGAGCCTCCTTGAAGATTGTGGCATTTTTGAACCATAATCAGGTGTACCCCAGGCAACAGCAACCTTGTGCTGGCTAATCTTTCTCACACTAGGTTATATGAAAGGAACTACAGAATGAACTCACCAGAAGGTGACTTAATTTTTGGTGAATTTTGACAGTTTCATGTCTGGCCTAGCTACAGAAGAAGACTAGAGTGGGAAAGCACAATGACATTGACTCAGTCAAATTATGTAAACTTTTATGTCTCATGAATTACAATGTAAAAGTTAGTTTTCCAGCATGCAAATCACTGTGGTTATATTTGGCTTGATATTTGTGAAACATACATATGGTTTTTTAATGACATGTAAGATATGATGAGATGAGGCTTCATGACTAATTGATTAATTACACAAATAACTATTTGCTTTATAGTGGGAAATGCAAATTAGTCTGAAGCATGAGATTTATTCTTGATGGTGAATTTTGTTAAATTTGCAACAAAATGTTCTTGTTTATCCCCACTCCATAGCAGAAGTATTTCTAGTAAGAGTTCCAATCAGATAACTGCACATTTTTGCAGGATACTGTAAGATATAATTGCCTAAATAGGAGAATATCCTCTCCTTTCTCAAAGTGTTCCATGTTGCTTCTCCAAGGCTCATTTCATATGGATGGCAGTGAGTGAAATTATTATTACAGTGAAACAAATTTAACAAATTTAACCCATTATCCGGGACCTTTTGTACTATGAAAAATTTCCCATAGGAATACATTGAAAACCAAAATTTGTTAACCGAAACGTGGTTCACCATTGGAATGCACTGAAAACCAATTAATCCATTCCAAAACAAATTGCTAACCGAGCCACTATTTTCTATGGATTTCCTTTTGTTACGCAATTTTTGTGTTAACCAAGCTGTTTGTTCAGCTGTAACAAGCATTCTCAGTTGTCGTTGGCCTGTTTTCAGTTTCTTTAATGTTTTTTTCCTGAAAAATTTCCACACTGATACCTCACCTGCTGATACTTCCCATGCTTCTCATTGCAGGCGCACCCACCCAAATAAAGACTCAGACACCGGTATTGGTTTAAAGGCATTGGGCCACTTTTATTAAATAATGCCCTAGTCCGAATTATCACTTTCAATTGGTGTATCATCCAATTGTAATTCTTTAAGGCAAGCAGGCCGCAGTAGCACTGGTAAGGTTCCACCCTAAATGCCAATGGAAATTGGCTACATGTATCAATTTGTATCAATTTGTTTGTTGACACAAACAAATTGTTGACCGGAGTCAATATACTATCTACTGACCCCACCCTATGATGTGTATCCGTTCAAATATCAAGGTGATGCAGGCTGTGAAGCTCCTGACATCACCCCTTTCATAGTTCGCCCTTGACCGGCCAAACCTGTTTCCCCTGTATCTATCTACGTGTTGGCCAGTCAATTGCGAACCTGCCGGATACCTATGTGTCATAAATCTTTACCTTTCCCAGTGCTACCCGCCAAAAGTGACCAAAGTCAACTTACCCCGTATCTCAAACACTAGCGACAGTGTGGGATGGGCGAAAAAGCCAAGAACCAAAGGGCCAATGTAGGTTCAAGCAAAAATTCCCACCCGGCCCCGAAGCGACGAGGAAATCACACTGTCCACTAGGGAGGGGGTGGAGGGGAAAAACTTCTCCGCTCTGTCGCTTCGCAACATGGCAGCCAGGCTGCCTCGTGGCCACCCCTTTTATGGAGGGGTGGCCACGCCCCCTAACTAGCCCAGATGTCTGCGTCCGGGTGGGGGCCCCCCGCAAAGAGCGCGGCGGCCATTTTGGCACCACGCTTGCATTTGCATCAAGGCCTCCTATTCTGTCAGCAGCAGCTACCTGTGTTTGCTACTAGAGGAGCTGATTGACAAAATGTGGTCAAAATATTTAAATTTTTCTTTGATATATAGAGGTATCCTGCTTCATTTTAAAGGAAAAGATAATTGGTTTATAGTTTATTATTTGAGGTTTGATTTTTCTATTTATTTTGTTGATACCTTTTGTTATTTATATATCCATAGAGTAATAATTTGTTGCATATTGTTTACAAACACCTGTCGATCTCGCAATCCATTTGAATTAATAGAATTTATGGATGAGTTGACTTATCAAAGGGACTGTGGTAGTTTAGTGGTGAAGATGCTGAACTTGATGACTGGAAGGTCAACAGGTCAGCAGTTTGAAAACCAAGTGCTGCATGATGAAGTGAGCTACCCATCTCTGTCCCAGCTCCTGCCAACCTAGCTGTTGGAAAGCAAGAAATTGCAAGCAGATAAATAGGTACCACATCAGATGGAAGATAAACAGCATTCCATGCACTCTGGTGTTTTGTCATGCTTGCCACATGTCCATGGAAACCTCTGCAGATGCGGACAATGCTGGCTCTTCGGCTATAAACAGAGATGAGCACTGAACCCTAGAGTCAGATATGACTGGTTTTCTACCAAGGGCGACCTTTACAATACTCATCAAATCCCCATTGATTCAGTGAGCTTATTCTAATGTAGCTTACTATACTAAGCAAAAGGATTTTGGCCAGTGTCTTGTCTAATGAAGAACTTACATAACAAATATTTTATTGCAAGACAAGGAATTTTCTTCAGACACCTTTGAAAAAGCTTTTAACTTAGGGTGTGACTACATCAGTTTTATATGCTGTCTTTTGCCACTACCTTTTAACTGACCACACAAAGACCCTGGGTAGTTTCGGTGTCAGTTTTTACACAATATGATGTGTTTCGATCTACAACCACAAGCCCTGTTTCTTGGATGCCACCCTCCTGTTGATTCCCAGCTCTTCTTTTATGAGTTGCATGGTGGTAGGGAAGAAGGGACAGTTTTCCAAAATTTTCCTTATATGTAGAAATAGATACACATACAGTAGAAACAATGTAGTCTGCTAGAGTTTGTCACACATTTTTCTTTCTTAAGGTTTTACTATTACTGTACTCACTGTGGAGCAGGATAGAGTAGAATTAGCTGTTGAAGCACTTTCCAGGTTAAGTGTCTTGAAAGCGAATTTCTGTTAACTATCAATTTTTAAAAAATATTTTGTTTTCTTTGTGATTGAATGAAGTACTTTAGAGACAGATGTTTGTAAGTAATTAGAGGTTCTTGTTCACTCAAGAAGTTTGATTTGGTGGAGCTGAGATGGATTTGAGCTTCATTGTTGGAGAAAAACTCAGCACAATCCTGCTGTACTTTGTGGAGTAGCATACCTAAGCTTGTGCAATTGAGAGATGATAAATATAGGGATAAAACATGTCTTGTTTCATAGGAGTTATTTCTGCAATAGGTAAGTGGTTACAGTGATGGCTGGATTAATTTTTTCTTATTTCTCTTCAGTACAGGGGGGCTTACATGTATCGAACTTATTTTGTTGATTGTCAATTCCTAGTTATAAAAAAGGAAAGAGAGAGCATTCTCTATCTCATTTTTGTAAATGTTAGTGCCAGGAACATCCTGTAACTGATTGTGCCTGCAATTATTTAGACTGTTTGCTTGTCTGGATAATGTTCTGTTTGCCCTTCTTTATTTAGCGCCCAGACGGAAGATGTTGACTACTGGGACAGTGTAAATAAATCAAGTTAATTCCTGGAGCGTAGTTTGATTTACTGGAGCTAACTGATTCTCATTTGCCCAGTAACATTTTCAAGACTTTTTCTCTACATTATTTTTGTTTCCAAACAGGCACTTGCAACATATAAGAACATAAGAACATAAGAACAGCCTTGCTGGAACAGGCCACAGCCCATCCAGTCCAGCATTCTGTCTCACACAGTGGCTCACCATTTCCTTCAGGGTATTCCCAAGCAGATGCCTTCACCTGCTTAGGATTCCCTGGAAATGATATTGAGAGATATCCTGCCTATCTCTCCAACCCGGAGGTTGTCCTTAAGTATCCATAATTATAGCCATTGATACTCTTGTCCTCCATGAACTTGTCTAATCCTTTCTCAAAGCTGTCAAGACTGACAGCTGTCACTACTTCTTCTGGCAGGGAGTTCCATAGACCAGTAATCCTCTGGGTGAAAAAGTACTTTCTCTTATTTGTTTGAGAACTAGTACCCATAAGTTTCATGGAGTGTCCCCTAGTTCTAGTGTTATGCGATAGGGAAAACAGTTTTTCCTTATCTACTTTGTCCACACCGTGCATGATTTTATAAACTTCAATCAGGTCACCTCTTAGACGTCGTCGTTCAAGAGTGAAGAGGCCCAACCGTTGCAGCCTCAGATGGTAAGGAAGGTGTTCCAGTCCCCTAATCATTCTGGTTGCCCTCCTCTGCACTTTTTCCAGCTCCATAATATCCTTCTAGAGGTATGGCGACCAGAACTGTACACAGTATTCCAGATGGGGCCTCACCATAGATTTATAAAGAGGCAAAATGACACTTGCTGACTTATTTTCTATACCCTTCCTAATGATCCCTAGCATTGAGTTTGCTTTTTTCACTGCTGAGGCACACTGGGTTGACACCTTCATTGAGTTGTCCACCAGGATACCAAGGTCCCTTTCCTGGTTTGTCGCAGAGAGTTCAGACCCCATCAGTTTATAAATGTAATTGGGGTTCTTTGCCCCAACATGCATCACTCTGCACTTACTAATGTTGAAACTCATTTGCCACTGTTTTGCCCACTCCCCCAGTGTCAAGAGATCCCTCTGGAGCTCCTCACAATCTCTCACAGTTTTCACTACCCTGTATAATTTAGCAAATTTGGCTACCTTGCTTTTTACTCCTACCTCTAGATCATTTATGAAGAGGTTGAAAAGCAGGGGTCCCAGTACTGAACCTTGGGGGACCCCACTCTTGACTTCCCTCCACTTGGAGAAGTGTCCATTTAGTGCTACCCTCTGTTTCCTGTCCCTTAGCCAGTTGCTGATCCAGGACATGATCTGTCCCTTTATTCCATGACTGGTAAGTTTATTCAAGAGCCTTTGGTGTGGGGCCTTGTCAAAAGCCTTCTGAAAGTCCAGATAAACAATGTCAACTGGATCCCCCTTATCCACATGCTTGTTGACACTCTCAAAAAATTCCAACAGATTGGTGAGGCATGATTTGCCCTTGCAAAAGCCATGTTGGCTCTCCTTTAGCAGCGCCTTCTCTTCTATGTGCCTATTAATTCTATCTTTTAGGATGGTTTCCATCACTTTACCTGGGACACATGTCAAACTGACATGTCAGTAATTTCCTGGATCACCCCTGGATCCTTTTTTGAAAATTGGTGTTACATTCGCTACCTTCCAGTCATCAGGCACAAAGCCTGATTTGAGGGAAAGATTATATATTTTGGCTAGGAGATCAGCAATTTCATCTTTCAGTTCCCTGAGAACTCGTGGATGGATGCCATCTGGTTCTGGTGATTTGTTAGTGTTTAGTTTAACAAGACATGCAAGGACCTCCTCCCTGGTTATTTCTATCTGGCTTAATTCTTCGGTTTCCCTCCCTACGAAGATAGGCTCTGTTTTGGGCATGTGGCCTCTGTCTTCTTCAGTGAATACTGAAGCAAAGAATTCATTGAGTCTCTCTGCAATCACTGTTTCCTCTTTAATAACCCCTTGCCTTCCATTGTCATCTAATGGTCCAATGGCCTTCCTAGTTGGGTTCTTACTTCTAATGTACTTAAAGAAGTCTTTGTTATTTCTCTGAGTATTTTTAGCTATATGCTCCTCAAAGTCTTGCTTTGCTTTCCTGATTGTTGCCTTGCATTTGTTCTGCCAGAATTTATGTTTCTGCCTGCTGTCCTCAGTCAGACAAGCCTTCCATCTTCTAAATGAGCTTTTCTTGCTCTTGATCACTTCCCGAACAGCTCCTGTAAGCCACATTGGAGTCCTCTTGGACCTGGCAGTGCCCTTTTTCCTTTTGGGTATGCATTCCAATTGAGCCTCTGTTATTGTTTTTGTAAACAGCCTCCATGCCTCTTGGAGTGTTTGGACTCTCTCAATTTTCCCTTTCAGCTTCTGTTTTACTAGTTTCCTCAACTTTGGGAAATTTCCTTTTTGAAAATTTAAGGTCTCTGTGTTAGATTTTATCAGTGACTTGCGGTCTATGATCAAATTAAACATTATTGAGTTGTGGTCACTGTTCCCTATTGGATCAGTCACATTAACATCTTGCACCAGATCCTGAGTATTACTCAGGATCAAGTCAAGGATTCTTGTACCTCTAGTTGGGTCTTCAACCATCTGTCCCAGGGAACAATCATTTAGCATATCTAGGAACTTTATCTCTTTATCATGTGCTGAACAACAGATGCACCTATACAGAGCTGGTCATTAGAATCTCCCAGGTTCATTTCCTCAATGCATGTGTAGCCTTAGTATGCTCATTAAACTGTTCTGAAAGAAGCTAGCTTGCACTAATTTCTTTGGTCTCTCTAATGTGAAACACTGGCACTATCTCTCCATACTTTCAGATAGGAATGTTGGCCATTATTGAATATTTTTCATTAAACCATGTAATTTGCTACTGAACTATGTCTACTGCCTGTTTTAATTATTTTGTATATACATCAGCTGGATACATTATAGCAATTGCAATTATACTTACATACCGCCGCATAGCACTTAGTGCACTTTCTCTTGGCTTAACAGGGTGCTTAAGACACCGCGTCACCCCATGGTGTTCAGCCCGTCCTGCAAGGGCAGACAGGAGGGGCTCAGTGATGGTCCCATCCGTGAAATAAGTTCATCTTAGTGGGGCCAGGAAGAGAGCCTTCTCCATGTCTGCCCCAGCCCTGTGGAACTTTTTACCACCAGAATTGCATTTCCAGTCGGATCTTCTCCCCTTCCCATTGGGGGGGGGGGGGGGAACCACGGGATTGGCATCTGGTTTCCAACATTTCATTCTTGGGCAAGGTAATTGAGAGAGTGGTGGCAGATCAGCTATAAGCATTCCTCGAGGAGACGGATCCCCTGAATCCTTTCTAATCTGGTTTCAGACTGTGCTATGGCACTTAGACAACACTGGCCACACTGCTTGAGAGCCTCTTAAGAGAATCCAACAGGGGTGATTCTACCCTGTTGGGTGCTCTTAGATCTGTCAGCAGTCTTTGGTACCATTGGCCACAGCAGTATCCTCCTGGACAGGTTGTCGGAGCTTGGAATCAGGGGCTCACCTTTGGCCTGGTTCCCATCCTTTCGTGATGACTGTGCCCATATGGTGCAACTTGAAGTGGTGGGTTAGATCGTTGCAGTTTAGTATTAGATATTTTGAGTGTACAGTGAGGAGCCTCATATTATGCTTAAGAAGACAGAGTCGGTCTGTGTGTGATCAAGGCTCAGAATCCTCTGAAATAAAAATGGTGGGATATCTTTACCATTTAAATATACAGGTAGAAAAGACTGGAGTGCCGACTTGAGCTTCTGGTAATTGAAGTCCAAGAACACCTGTGCCAAGGTTTGCCATCACTGATCTAGGAGAACTAATGAAGTTGCCTTCTCCTTATCCAGTCCCAAGCAAAGCTTCGAGTTCCCTTTTCGGGGAGTAAAGCGGTATAGAAATCTAAACAATAAATAAATAAATAAATAAATCATCTATGAAGGCAACCAAAGATATTTCAGTCCTATTACCTGTTCAAAAGCCCAATTGAAATTGGTTCACATATTGCCAGACTATGAATTAGGAATGGAATATTGCCAGAAAGCATTTAGGGAAAGTTTTCCCCCTTGAGATAATAGACGGGTAGCTCATTATGTGATGTACCTATAGTATGTATATAAGGGTCAAATCCCAGAGCTGATTCCAATCCTCTCCATTTCCTTTCAAGGCATTGGCTGTTGCAAAATACATGACTGTTCATATTGCTGGAGTGCACCTCCCATCAGCCTTAGCTAGTATAACTAAAGTGGTGAAAGTTCACTGGAGTTGCAATGCAATGATAACTAGAGGACCATGTGTTTTCCGTCCCTAATCTGCATGCTCTCTCAGAACAGAAAATGCAACAAAGAGTTCAGGAGTGTTTGGAGTAAACAGAAAAAGCTAAGGTCAGCTGTCAGAATGGTCTAGTACAGTGATGGTGAACCTTGGCACTCCAGGTGTTCTTGGAATTCAATTACCAAAAGCCCAAGTCAGCACTCCTGCTGATCAGGGCTTCTAGGAATTGAAGTTCAAGAATATCTGGAGTGGCAAGGTTTGCCATCACTGGCCTAGTACGATCTCATGTGGTCCTGTAAAAGAGTTGTCTGACTATGGCCTGATTCCTCACTTTGAACAACTTACTACTCAGGCACAGATTCAGCTGACCTCTAGTTCCATATAATATGTGGGGGTTTTTTTTTTGCCTGTTTTCTTCATGATTTGACTAGCCACCTGCCACTAGACTCCCTGTTTTTGATTAGGCGTGATGACAGTGTGATTATTGCCCTTTCCTCTGTTCAGCGTAGGGCAGATGTTTGGTTCTTTCTTTTTGCGTGTTGACTGACAGTGCTGGAGATTAGTATGACAATGCCCTATTTTCAGTGTCTTTTTCTTTCTTTGAATATTTCTGCTTCACAACTAATGTTTTTTTTTAAATGCAAAGGGATCAAATATCCTTGCTTCCACTCTTCATTTCCAACCACCCCCGTAAGTTAGGGATGAATGCTTATTTTGCTTTTTCTGTGCCTTACATTTTGTTTGTCATCATCAAGGAGAAGGAAGTTGCGTACTTTCCCTGCCTTCAGAATTGTTGCTGCATTAGAAGATATTATATCCAGTATTTGTTCTAAAAAGAAAATACAATTGCTAAAAGCAGCTGACAGAAGAGGTGTGATTCTCTTGCTCCTCTCCGCTAGCGCCAACCACCTTACCCCACTTAAAACCTGAAGCAAGGGAATGTCTATTGTCACAGGAGAAGTAGCTTCTGATTGTACTTCCTTGGAGTCAGCAGAGCTTCTGGGCTACACAGAAAGAGCCTTCTCAAAGATTGTGGTATTTTTTAACCACAAATGCGCACACCCTGGTAATGGCAACCTTGTGTTGCCAGCTAATTTTTCTTACACTAGGTCAGGTGAAAGGAACTGCAGAATGAACTCACCACAAGGTGTTTTCGTTTTGGCAGTTTTGTGTCTGCATTAGACATGGAGGAAGAAGAACAGGGCTTCTTTTATTGGAAGGGAGGATGTAAAAGCAACCGTCAGTTGCTCTGGTCTCAGATTGCACTGGTATCACAGAGACACTACTCAATGTCTGATAAAGTGGACTTGATCCATGAAAGCTAACATTAAAATTTAACAGTTAGTCTTCAAACATTTTTGTTTATTTTCTGATATTCTTGAAACACAGTCTAACACGGCTACTATTTAAAAATATTCAATCTTTACAGGCTCAAGCAGCTTTTGTTGTTGATTTAGAAGGCTGAGGGTGGTGATACAATTTGAGAAGCCGTCATTTAGATATTTTTTTTATTACCCTTCTAGGCATTTTAAAAAAAGATAAGATTTTTCTGGGTGTTACCGGCTCTGTTTTGTTTAATTTCCCAATTTTTTTAGTTTAAAGCATCTTTAGCAGTGCTTCTGCAAATCATTCTAAAGAGCAGTTTTTGTAGCAGCAACTAAATTTACTTTTTGGAGGAAATAGCTTCATTTCCTAAGTGCAAAATATTACATTATGAATGCTGAGAAAATGTGATATCCTTTTAATAATAGTACCAGCTAAAGATGGGTGGCCTTTGCATGTGTAATTGGAAACTAATTTGTATTTGTAGAGCAAAGCACAATTCAGCAAAGTTGTTTCAGATACACCAAAGTATTCTTCTCCAAAGGTCTGTTTTCTAACAGTGTTGTTTCCTAGATCTAACTGAAAGGGTGACTGGTTTAAGTATCTGAAGGTTGGGAATTCGATTCCCCACTGTGCCTCAAGAGAAGAGCAAGCCTGTGTAGTCATAACCAAGCTTCACAGTCTGTGGGTGACTCCAGGAGAAAGGAACAGTAAACCATTTCTGTGTATATTATATCTAGAAAACCCTAAAAAGGAGAGCCATAGGTCAGAACTGATGGCACACAATTATTTATTGCTGTCTAAGTATCTCAGTAGTTTTGGTATCTGGCTGTAAAGCTAGTGGTCCTTTTTCCCATCGCTGTTTCGAGAGCTGCTCTCGACACAGCGATGGGAGGAGGTGAGCTTTTCCCATCGCTGTTTTGAGAGCAGCTCTCGAAACAGCGATGGGGAAAAGGGGAGCTGACAGTCAGACTGCACTTCGTCCGGGAACGCGCGTTCCTGGATGAAGTGTGGCCTGACTGTCAGCTCCTCTGGCGCCGGTCTTGCCACAGCTTCGGTGGGGTAGCAGGGAGGTGGGGGAGCCCCTCTTCCCTCCGTGGCCCCTGGGTCGAAGGCCGGCACCAACCTTGCCGGAGCTTCGGCAGGGTAGCGGGGGGAAGGCGTGCGTGACGGCCGTTTGTTTTCTGTCGCGCACCGGCTGCCCCGCCTCCTCTGCGCTCGTGTCCTCATGCCTGATTGGCTGAGGCATGTGGTGGCACAGGACGCTGGGGACCATAGATTTTTATTTTTTTTCCTGTTTGTTGGGCGTTGGCCCCACTCTCGGTCCCCGAACCTGTGTGGCGATGATGTCCGGGAGGTAAGATAAGTGTGAATGGCACATTACGGGATGGACTGGATGGGTGCAGACACTCATTCCGCACACACATGGCCCATCCCATTCTTATAGGTAAATATGAGAATCCCACAATCCTTTTGTCAGAATTCTTGATGCAGTCAGTATTAATATTTTTTTCTCATTTTGCATAATCCAAAGGCAAGGGTGAGTGATATATTTATTGGAACACTAGGAGCCCTGGTGGTGGACTGGTTAAACTACTGTATTGCAAACAAAAGGTTGTGAGTTCAATCCTGATGGGGATTAGGTTGTGAGTTCGATCCTGATGGGGATTAAGGTTGATGCAGCCTTTCACCCTTCCGAGATCAGTAAAATTCCCAGCATGTTGGGGCAAAATGCTAATAAACTTGTGAACCGCCCAGAGAGTGCACTAAGTGCTATGGGGTGGTATAAGAGTACGATTGCTTTCAAAATTTACAACCATTAGCTAGTTTATGACTGTACAGATCTTTGTCAGCCTGAGCACTACAAAGCTTTGGATGGTGCAGAAAGAATAAAAATATTTCAAAGTCCATGCTGAGATATGTATGCCATGCTCCTTGGCTAAACTCAGCTGTCAAAGTGTGGAGTTGGAAATGTACGTTTCAGATTTCACCTGTGGTCATGTGAATTGGAATGTCTTTTCCAACGTTATTAGATGCGGGCTTAACATTCAATCAGCAACTCACTACTGTATCTCCATTATTCTATATCAAAACACTCAGTTCCTTTGGGAATGAGAATAGAGGCACACCTCTGGCCTGAGAACTTATGGTTAGCAGTCATCGAAAAGAGTTTCAGTACAAACAAGAACATTTATTGTGTACCCCTGTAACAGACTTCTAGTTGAATGAAGTGCCCCAATGTCACTACTGTACTTACAAATGGAATGGCAAAACAAGTAGGGCTCACTGTAGTCTTGTGTGATATTTTTGTATTCTTAGAAAAAAATAATACTGAATTTATTATGTAATGCAAAACTATTAAGTATAGTAACTATTTAAAACTTAGCTGTGGTTTCTCCATGAAACAAAGTAAAATACCTGTATCTTGTATTGTTATGATGCATTGGTTTCGATATTTAATTTTATTTAGTTTATATAACACAGGCCAACAGTTGTTTGGTGCTGGGGTTTTTTGAGCTGATTTCATATGAATTTGATCCCCTGAATTCAAATATGGCATTAGTTTTTGCCTAGAAGCTCAAATTTCTAAGATATAACATTTTAGTGGAATATATGTTACACTATCTTAAGTTAAATCCATTGAACAAATAAAAAAAACTAAACATGGAATTTTTATTATTATAGTATACAAATATTATTATATACAAAGACAGAGGAAAAAGTCATTGATGAAACCAACTAGTCACTGAACACTTTGGAAGCTTCTTTTCCGTGACATTCTTGAATGTAAGAATGTATTTTGGAACAGTCCCTTTTTAAACTCCCAAAGACAAAAAACCCGTTTGCGGCAGTATATCAAAGTCATGCAAACGATGTTCTATAAGTTGCTTTTAATGTGCAAGTAGACTCGAAGCCCTTTCCGGATTAAATTGGCTTTTCCAAGCTTCCTCAGGAATCTATGCACATAAAGATATATCATGACCATGCAATATATACACAATTTATACATTATTTACATATATACATCTTAAGGAAATGCGTTTGGCCCTTGTTTCCATTGTCCTTTTTAAACTCCAGCAGTAATCTGCCATCATGTGCGTATCCCATCTTCCTTGGTAGCGGTCCTCCATAGTTTTAATATCCTGGTGAAATCTTTCACCTTTTTCCTCACTGGTGTCTCCTAAATTTTCAGGAAAACAGTTTAAGTGGCTGTGTAAATAGTGCACCTTAACCCTCATGTTACACCCAAGGGATGTAAACTGTTAAGCATCTCGTTTACCAGTTCAACATAGTTTTCAGCTTTGCGTTTGCCTAGAAAATTTCTGACAACTGCAACAAATGAAGTCCAGGCTTTTCGCTCAGCCTCATTCATCAAATGACAATAGGGCAAATATACAGGAACCAATCCTTGTACTGTACATGTGATTTAGAACTGCACAAAATGGAGTTAGAACTGCACATTTCGCATAGAACTTCACGTTAAAAAAACACTGATCTAAAAAAGTAGAGCAGATAGAGAAAAACTGATTTCATATTTGGATTCAGTGACCCAAATATAGCTAAAATCAGTTCTAAAATCTTAGGCACCAAGAAATCCCCCCCTTAAAAACAATAATTCTGTTCACTAATAATCTTACTGAAATTTAATTTTAGTTTTATAATAATGAGTACTCAGGCCTGTTATATAATAGCTATATATACACACATTTTTGTGAATTATTCCTTCTTTTGGTAAATGTTGGAAGCATACAGTATCATGTTTAGCTTTATATTTCATAACAAAGTTTTATAAAACAGTAATGATAGAGCCCGATAGAATAATAATTATTCATTAGATTTGAGAGCTTTCAGTGCTTTTGCTTTTTCCTTTTGATTGCAGTTTTGTTTTTGTACTGTTGCCCTCATCTTTACTAAATAAGGCTTTTGAAATGTAAATGATATCATGTTCAGAGATGAATATTGACATGTTCACTGCTTTCTCTTTCTGCATTTTAAAGGGTTGTGCGGTCATACTTTGCATCTCAGCAAAATACGTGCTGTCAGTTCCTACTAAATGGGGTTGTGTGTCTACATGCACACACACACATACACACATGGTCTTATTCTCTCCATGCTGTGAATTATGTTGCAAGTCATCAGGAAACATATTTTTTCCCTGTTTTAATTTCTCAGCTTGCCTGAGAGGAAGGTGAAACCTAAAGAAAACAAAGAAGACAACAGAAGATCACATCTGGCTGAATCGTAGGAAAATGGAAAAAGCAAAAAGCAGCAAAACCAAACAGTGTTCTCTGGATGGAGGATTTGAACTAAATTTTGAAAGTTAAAACATATTAGAGAGATTGCAAACAACGTGGAATGACTGCTTTCCTGCAAGTGGACACTATGACTAAAAATCTGTGGCTCGACGGTTGAGACGCCGGATCTGCACCTGTCATTTGAATTTACTGAGGGCTCAGAGGACCTGAATAAAGGAGGGAATTGGAAGATACTGAATGCTGAATTGAGGAAAGAAATGGACATTAACAAGCAAACATGGAAGTAACTTGACAAGTTGAATAACAGATGCTACCTCTTAAAAGGACAGGCTAAAACCAAAATCACAAACTTTACTGGGAGAGCAGTATGCAGGAAGCTGGTTTTCAGGCCACAAATGCTTTCACAGGTAAGAACTTTGATTTGATTGTCAGCTACTTCTTTCAATTTTATCTGTGCATGAAACATGATAGAAGCCAGGAATTTACATCCAGATTTTCAAAATATTACTTGCAAAACATGCCTTCTGAGGTCTTAAGGCATCAGTTAAAGTTTCAGGAAATTCCTGTCCTTTCCTGGTTGTTCAGATAAAGAAACAAATTAGGCTAAACAAAAGACAAATAAGCAAAAGAAGGAAGTTTGAATTTATCATGGGAGATGGCTTTAATACCTCAATGTCCATTTCTTCTCCGCTGTTCACTAGTACTAGGGTTCATTGTCTTAGCATGATGATATTTGTATATGTGTTGCACACATGAACACTGACTGTCTTTCTGCTTCTTGCATGATTGCATTCATATCTTGCTATTGTTATACAAGGAACTGCCTCCTATAATATCACAAGGGCATGCCCCCTTGTGTCATGTTTTGCTCTTGAAGTTGCAAGGAGTCCAAAGCTCTGACAGCGCTCATTCCCAAAATCTGGAAGATTAGTTCATTCTGTCTAGAATCTTGCGTATGGAGATTGTAATCCACATGTTTATGCTGTAGCAGTTTATTAAAATCAGGAACTGCAGGATGGACTCACCGAAAGGTGCCTTCATTTTGGCAATTTCATGTCTGGCCTAGACATGGAAGAAGAAGAAGAAGAAGAAGTGTGATATCTGCTGCGTTACAGAAAGGGAACCCAAACATTATCTCCTGAAGCTTTTACAGCTGGAGGGGGGGGGGAGCGTTCAGAGAAATCTGGGAAACTCTGTGCATTAGTAAATGGAAAACCTTTTGATACCAAATAGAAGTCACATGAAAAACCATAGTGGCAACACAGTGGAACCTCATACAACAATTGCCCTGTATAGCAACGAAATCACATAACAATTAGGTTTTGGGGGAAAATGGCGTCTTACATAACAATTTTCCATATGGAAAAAAAAATCTTATAACAAATTTTCAATGGGAAAAACCACTTAATAAAAAAATTGTTGTATGTTGCATCCCATAGGGAAAATCACTATACGATGCATGTATCATATAGCAATTGTTTCGTACAACAGCGAGCCCCGTGGAACAGATTAAAATCATTGTATGAGGTACCATTGTAGAGTGTAACTTGAAGGGCCAGGAAAATTTTATTTGTATGTGTGGATGAATTTGCCAGATAGGTTTAACTTTAGATGTTATGTTGTTGTTGTTTCAAATAAGACGGGGAGCCTGAATATGGTCTCTTCCTATGTTTGTTTGGTTCAGGATTTTTGGAAAACTACAGTAAAAAGGAAAAAATAACATTCAGAGATAGGTGTTTTTCCTTAGCAGGGTTTTGTGAAAGCCTATTAAACACCACTTAGCCTTTCAACACAAACTCTAGATGTATTGTTCCAACCAACTAAGAACAAATACAAACACCTTTTAAAACACAGCTAGAAGTCTGTTACTAAAAAGAAGATTCTTAACAGTAGGGATTTTAATAAATTGAATAGGCCCATAGCAACGTAAATAAGTATTGTTTAATCTGCTTTCATAAAAGCTTGACAGAATCTTTTTAGAGCATTCAACAGACTTACACATTCTTTTAAAATTTCTGCTTCTCTCTTTCAATCTGTATTTGCTGCATGTTGTTTCCAAAAGGTTATGCTGCATATCCAGATCAAGAACAAATAATGCCAGACTAATCTTATCTCATTTCTTTGATCCTGTAACTTCCCCGATAAAGAGTGGGAATGCTGTAAATGTAACATAGTTTGACTTTAACAAAGCTTTTGACAATGTGCCCCATGATACCTTGATTAGCACGCTAATTAAGTGTGGGCTGAATACAGTAATTGTCAGATGATACACAGTTGATTATATAATAGTACAGTAGAACCCCGCATAATGAAAAAACTCCGTTCCACGGAGCTCTTCGCTTTGTGGTTTTTTTGTTATGCGGTTCCCTATGGGAGATACCCCATATAATGGGGGAAATGTTCATTAATCGGGGTTCCCATTGAGCGGGTATACCCTGGTTACCAAAACCCCCACATAACGAATGATTTTTTTTCATTATGCGGGGTATCGCCCTTGCATAACGAACGATTCATGCGAATTTTTCACTATGCGATGCATTCATTATGTGAAGTACCACTGTACTCAAATTGGCAGGCGGTAACAAGTGGGGTACCACAAGGCTCAGTTCTGGCCCTGGTGCTCTTCAATATTTTTATTATATGACTTGGATGATGAAGTGCAGGGAATGCTTATCAGATTTGTGGATAAGACAAAATTGTGTGGAATGGCTAAATCCAGGAACACAGAAACTAATATCAAAAAGAACTGGATAGGCTTGGACACTGGGTTGAAAACCACAGAATGAAATTTGACAGGGATAAGTGCAAAGTTCTACACCTAGGGGAAAACCAGCTTAAAGACATGTTCCAATAGCATTACAGTGCAAGCATTATACTTCAGACTTCAGTGTTTGGTTTCAGTTGAGTGTTTAGTTCAGGTTTTATTTTAGTAGAGTATTTTTAATTGCATATTTCTTGAATTTTATGTTTCGATTTTTATTTTTATACACCAATTGGAAATAGTAACACAGCTGGTGGCATAGAAGAGGTCTTTTTAAAACCAGCATTGTATTTAACACAGTGGTCAACCAGATACTAAGCTAAGCTCATAAGCAAGATGTAAGAGCATTAACCTTCTCCCACATATGATTGGATATATGTACATGCATGCTTGCACATACACATATATATGAGTGCACACATATGCTGATATACACATAGACTCACACAGAGTAACTAGACCAGGGCTGCCCAAACTTTTTAGGCTAAGGGCTGGTCACGTGGTTCAGCGGGCCGTTCACGTGGTTCCTCCCACCAGAAGTGGAAGTAAAAAACACCTTGCAATCTGTTTTCCAACAGAATGAGATAGATTTTTAACCTGCCATTTTCTCTGCTTAAACCTGGGGTGCCCAAACTATGTACCATGGGCCAGATCTGGCCCCTGATGTCAATTCATCCGGCCCATGCTGCCAACATTGCACCTGGAAGTGGAAGCAAAACTCACCCATATGGGGGCGTTTTGTTTCTGGGAGCGACGAGGGTGACATGGGCCAGATAAATTGGCCTCAGGGGCTGGATCTGGACCAAGGGCCATAGTTTGGGCACCCTTGAACTAGACATATGCATATCAATCTCCTGAGTGCAGAAGTGGATAAAGTGTGACCCCAGTTGTCTTTAAACTTCCCTCTCCACATGGCTTCTCTGCTGGAAGGAAAAAACAGCCCATGGAGCATGTTTTTTGCTCTCTTAAGTGCCCAGGAGTTGTTTTTTTAAGTTCAATCACCTCCAACAACAACAACAAAATGTGATGACTTCCTGTTTTGATTTTCATTTTTGTTTCATTTTTAGAGCATTACAACCTACAATTGGGGGAAGAAATTGGCCTCTGATAATCCAAAGTTGGGTAACTCTGGTATAGCAGTGTGAGATATTCATCCTTGGATTTTTTTAAATGCTTAGTCAAGCATTTCAAAGGGTTCTTTTGTTGTTATAGAGTAGAAATAGTTAATTCTTGGCTTTTCATCAGATCAAACCACTATGATGGAAAATCAATAGAAACCCACTTGTTCTCTAAGGACTGTTCTATTGCTATTTACAATGAGAAAATTGCAACATCCACATCAAACCTTTTCCCCCCTCTATGTAGCATAGCTTAACCAGACACATGCATTTCAAGCTGACAGTCCATAGAAATACCAAGAGACATTTTCAAGGAGCCATAAGGGAAACAGGGGTAAGGAAAGTGTCAGAGTTGAAAAGAGATGTACATTTGGCAGAGCACCATCTATAGATTTCTAAATGACTGTGTTTCTGCTCTTGTGGGTAGCTTAAATGAGGAAGGAAAGGTTGTTTGGTTGCAAACTGGGAGGGGCTTAAGGAAGGAGCCCATAAGTGTGATAGCCAAAGGTTTCTTTTTGACATCTTCTGGGGCTACTCAAATCTTATTTGTAATGCTGAATCAGAGAACATGTGTAATAAGTATCTGAAAATAAAATGTTTATTTCTTTTTGTAGGAGTTCTTAGAGCTTTGTTGTTGTGATTCAACAGAAGCTGCACCACTAGTGCTGATCTTGTAATTTATCAGGGCTTGAAGCACTGAACATGTGACTTCCAGAAGGCAGGTAGAGAAGTGCTTAGAGAAGGGGTGGCCAAACTACGGCCCGTGAGCCGGCCCTGGCCTGCAGCACCATCCCATCCGGTCTTTGCCGCCCTTGCCATTCCTGGAAGTGGAAGTAAAGCATGCATGTGCATAATGCTGCCGTAAATGCACCCGCGGCTGTCGTAAACGTGTTGGCCACCCCTAGCTTAGAGTTTGGAAGAATTGCTGGTTTTGGGTTGTAAAATCTCACAACCTACCAGTTAGCATGGATGCTGTCCACATTGAATAAGGGATTCTGCTTGCTGTAGTCTAGAACAACAACTTTCCTGAGCTCTGGAAGTACTTATAGACAGCCCTTATGAAGGCATGGGGCTGGGCTGCCTCTGGAAGGGAAGACCTGGTCATAGTAAAATTTGAAATGGCTGTGACCAAACAATAATATGGTTTGAGACTGTCTACTTTTAATTTCTTTGACAAGCCTGTAGGCTTTCTTCTCCTTAATGTGAGTTGTAGAGATGACAATTAACTGTCAGTATCTCTGCCAGTAACTGTATAAAATAATGTGATTAGTCCTTGCTACCTACCACATTGCTGTCATTTTTGGCTGCAAATTAATAATTCCAGGTTATGATGTCATTTCTTTTGCTTATTCTTTGACTTGAAGCCTAAAACTCATTATATAATGCAGAGTGGTAGACTGATTCTCATGGATAGCTATGCGTTCTAAAAGCGCCATTGATCTCTTTCCCTGATGCACTTAATTTAGAGTGATGTGATTAATTTAAAGTGAATGGTCCACAGATTGTGAAGTTTCAGGCAGTTCCAGTTTTATGACTTGAACATCAAATAAATGGTGACAAGTAACACCTACCTGGATTGCTTTGAGGACATCCTAGTTTGTAAAATATATGGTTTGCTTTCTTGAATGCCCTCCAGTTTCAAGAGCTCTAATTGATGGAATGCTACCTTTAATTATCTTAACTAGTTATGTTTGTTCAGGATAACTGAAGCCTCAAGCCAAGCTTTACCTGTCCTTTAGCATTAGCTGTAACAGATCATCTGTGAATTTCTTTATGTTGAAAGGAACAGTTGGCAATGGCGAATCTACATTTTAAATTCCTAAAACCTCTAAGTGTTTCATTGATACTTATTTGGGAGGGGGGAAAACTCATACACAGAGAGAGAACATCGTTACAGAAGAAAAACATCAGACTGGAACATAAACCAACTAAGAAAAACCCAGGGCATTGCCTGTGTAAAAGTTGTGTTTTAATAAGCAAAATATTATATTTTTATTCAGTATTTTATGTTGTTGTTAGGGTGGTTTTATGTATACAAATGAAACAAGAGTGAAGTAAAAGGAGAGAACATACTTGAGTTTGAAAAGAATTCAAACGGACAGACATCTGCCTCACAACACACCTGATATAACTGTTGTAGAAAAGGTCTGGTTTATTGACATTGCTATACCAAGAGGTGCACAAATTGAAAACAAACAACTGGAGAAAATCACAAATTAAGTGCATCAGTGGATGATGATGGAGCAGAGATATGAAATATTAAGGAATACACTGTACAGTTATGTGTGTAGCCTAGATGTCAGAGTAAGTGGCCAGGAGAACTTATCAGTGGGAGAGTCTGTGCTCAGGTAAAGAGAGATCAGAAAGTGTTTCAGTCCAGTAAATGATAGGTGGAAAATACAGTAATTGACTTCCTGAACTTGGATATTTGCAACCATGAGGACTCAACAATACCTACCTTCATTGCCCACCTGTTAATTCCCACAATTTAGAGATATAATTTTCATCTGCCTGAATAGCTGCAACTTCAGTGAAATCTCCAGAAGAACAGATAATGCAACAACAACAAAACAAATAGCAAATAGAAATCATCATGGGCATGGGCACATAACATGAACCAGCGACTTTTCCAGCATTTATCAATACCATTGTTTAGCTGAGTCCACCAAGTTCTAATATAGAGAATCCACAGGCAGGAAACATAAGATGTTTATGAATAATTTTCATAAAACAGTTAAGGGAAATGTAACAATAAATGTATACTTTCAGTGCAGTCTCAAGTACCTGACCAGTTTAAAATCAGGATGCTATATTCCACAACTACAGGGCTAAAGTCATATAGACTTTGTGGCACATAAAAGCTAATCTTACGGTCAAAGTAAATTAATGTAACAAGTAAAGGTCACCCTCGCTCGAAAGCCAGTCGTATCTAACTATCGGGTTTGGTGCTCTTCTCTGTTTACAGCCAAAGAGCTGTCTGCATTTGCAGATGTTTCCATGGACATGTGGCAGACATGACTAGACACCAGAGTACACGGAATGCTGTTCACCTTCCCACCGAAGTGGTACCTATTTAGGTAAAGGTAAAGGTTTCCCTTGCTCGAAAGCCAGTCGTATCCGACTCTAGGGTTCAGTGCTCATCTCTGTTTCAAAGCCGAAGAGCCAGCGCTGTCTGCTTCTGCAAGTCTTACCTACTTCCAATTTCTTGCTTTCGAACTGCTAGGTTTGTAGCATAGGTGGCAGGTGGTTAGTTTCTTTTTTCTTTTATGCAAAAATATGTATGCAAAAAAAAAAAAAATCTGCAGAAGCAGATAGCGCTGGCTCTTCAGCTTTGAAACAGAGATAAGCACTGAACCCTAGAGTCAGATACGACTGGCTTCCGAGCAAGGAAAACCTTTACCTTTACCAATGTGTGAGGAATCTGCTGAGGATCAAGACATTTAAAATTTCTATTGTGGCCCAAGTCCAAATAATCCCTGCTCTGGTTTTATAAATGATGTGTGGCCTACTGAAAATATTGTTTCTGTTTTCAAAAATATGTTTCAGATGAAGGGCTTCTGCAGCCAGTTTAAAAACCCCCCATTAAATTTGAAAAAGGAATTGGAGCAACATATTTATCTTTCTATTTAGCTCTTCTAGTGGAGGGATCTAACACCTTTGTGCCCATGTTGGTAGGCATATTTTTGACATCTTTTGCATATGTGAAGTAGGAGTGAGCAGAATTGGGAGATGTTATGAACCCATCAACCACCATAGGTAGAAAGTACCCCCCCTCCCCAGTCTCTGTGGGCAACCAAGGTAAAGGCAAAAGTTTCCCTTGCTCGAAAGCTAGTCGTATCTGATTCTAGGGTTCAGTGCTCATCTCTGTTTCAAAGCCGAAGAGCCAGTGATGTCTGCTTCTGCAGATGTTTCCGTAGTCATGTGGCATTCATGACTAGACACATGGAACACTGTTTACCTTCCCACCAAGTGGTTCCTATTTATCTACTTGCAATTTCCTGCTTTCGAACTGCTAGGTTGGCAGGAGCTGAGACAAAGACGGGAGCTCATTCTGTCCTCCAGTACTCAGGAATCGAACTGCTGACCTTCTGCCTCCCAGTCAGCATCTTAGCCACTTGAGCCACTGCAGTCCCTGTGGACAACCAAAGATGCCTCTTATTTGAGTATTTACTTTGGCCAGCCCTGTCATTTCCCCTCAGAACAATTATTTAGACTTACCAGACGGGAAGTAACTAGGAGAGAGCTTGTGAATTTTTTCAAAAGCCTTTCAGTTCTGCTTTGCAGCTGTACCACTGGATCTGAGAATGAGGGGAGAAGGCTGATGAACCCAAGGGCAGGCTTGGCTCTCAAATTGCACCTACTTGAGACTGAGTCCTTTTGAACTCAGTAGAAGTTACTTTTGAGAAAACATACATCAGGGAAGAGGATGTATCTGAATCTACTCAAATATTATTACAACAGGTATTTGTTTGCTTGAATAAAGCTGGCAAAAATAATCAACACGGTATGGATTTATATGAACAGATGGTGTACAGGAAAGAACAGAGAAACTCCATCTGGAAGTGTGAGCTGTCCACTGAGCTTTTCATTCTGTTTCAGTTCTGCTATTTGTTAAACTTGTCTAATTTTGGATGATGATGATGATTATTATTATTATTATTATTAAAAACCAACCATTTGATTCACAGTCAAGGACTGGAATAAGATTAACAGTTCAAGCCCTAACCAAGGACCTAAGAACTGTTATGGTAATGTTTGAGTATATATACAGTTCATAGTAGAGTTGTTTTTTGGAGAGTTAGGATGTTCAAGTCTCATAAGTCCAAAATTTCCAAATATCTCCAAATTTTCTCCAGTTGTTTGTTTTCAATTTGTGCACCTCTTGGTATAGCAATGTCAATAAACCAGACCTTCTTCTTTTCTACAACAGTTATATCAGGTGTGTTGTGAGGCAGATGTCTGTCCGTTTGAATTTTAAAGTCCCACAGGATCTTGACTCTCTCATTTTCTAAAAATTTCTCCTGAGCTGCCAAAATAAATCGTTCTGTTTCCTTCTTCAAAACTCCTGCTCTTAACCATCTCCATGTCAGTTTTGGGTCAGCCTTGCCTTCTATATTTTTCAAGTATTGACCATGCATAGGCTTGTTTTCCCGTTTGCAGCTCGATTTTCTATCGTTTCCTTTCTGGATTCATCTTTCTTCGCTGTTTCCAAAAGTCCTTCTTTGTTCATTTCTTGAAGCATAGGCTCTTCACTTTTCTTAATGTAGTCATTCAAGCTATGCTTTTCTTCCTCTACTTTCTGTTTCACCTGTCGGAGTCCTCTTCCACCCTCAGCTCTTGGTAAGTACAAACGATTAACATCACTTTTTTTGGGTGCAGGGCATGATGTGTGGTCATTGGATTCCTTGTTTTTCGCTCAAGGTTGTCCAATTCCATTTGGGTCCAATCAATTATTCCAGCTGAATATCGTATAACAGGCATAGCCCTGGTATTAATTGCCTAGATAATATTGCCTACACTCAGTTTTGACCTCAAGATTTCCCGGAACTGCTTTATGTATTTTGTAGAAGTAGTTCTTTTTGCTTGGTTGTGTAACAGGTCAGAAGCTTCCTGAACTCCCAGGTACATGTATCCCTCTTCTGACATTATTGCTTTGATACATTCGTCATTATCTAACTGAAATTCATCACTTTTGACAATTGTTTCCTGTCTTAACAATAATTGTTGCGCACTTGTCAATTCCAAATTGCATTCAGATATCTTTACTAAATTTCTTTGTAGTTTTCAGTAGTGTATTTAATTCAGATCTTGTCTTTCCAAACAATTTTAGATTATCCATATAGAGCAAATATGAACCCTCCAGTCCTTTCTTAGCCAATTTATATCCACAATTTATTCTATTTAGAATAGTTATCAGCGGTGACATTGATAACACAAATACACTAGCAAAGGTGCTAGTGAGTTACCTTGAAAAATTTCACACTTAATTTCAACTTCACCAAACTCTTCTCCACAGGCCTTTAACTTTACTCGCCATTGCTTCATTGAAGACTTCATGAAACTTTGAATATTGTTTCTAATTCCAAAAATGTCAAGGCATTTCTCAATCCAGCTGTGAGGAACTGAATCAAATGCCTTTTTATAGTCAATCCAAGCCATAAACAAATTTATTTGCCTTTTCTTTGAAGTCTTTAGAACCAATTTGTCAATTAATAGCTGATCTTTGGTTCCTCTGGAGTTTTTGCAGCACCCTTTCTGCACAACAGGCAACAAATTGTTGTTTTCCAAATTTCCATATATCTGACTTGCAATTATGCTTGTAAGTAATTTGTAAGTTGTTGGTACACAAGTTATTGGTCTCTAGTTTCCAAGCTCATTTCCCTTTTCTTTATCTTTCTTTATTAGCAGTGTTCTTCCAGCAGTGGTGGGATTCTGATTTTTTTAACTACCTACTCTGTGGGCATGGTATGGTGGGTGTGGCCGGGGGAAAGCCCTGTGTTGCACCCAAATTAGGACTACTTCATTTCAAAACTTGGATGGGCGGGACCAATAGGAATTTCTGCTACTAGACTGGTTCTGGTGAACTGGGGTGAACCTGCTGAATCCTACCACTGCCTTCTAGTTGTTAACAGTTTTTCACCTGCTGGTGTTTCCAATGCATGAGTCATTTGGTTTGCCAAATGAATATAGGTTTGTTAGCATTTTTATCCAGAATCTATGGAGTTCATCTAAACCAGGAGTATTCCGGTTTTTTATCTTCTTTGCCTGTTCTTGTACGGCTTCTTTTGTAATCTGAAAATCTTCCATTTTGGATGCTTTTGGTAGATTTTCAACCTCCTTGATCCATATTGCATTTTTATTTTGCTCCTTATTGTTTTCCCACATGCTTCTCCAAAACGTCAGAGTGCTTTCTCTGTTAGGCTTTTCTCTTGTGCTGGCTTCATGCCCATTTTCAAGGGTCTTGTAAAAATAATGTTGGTTAACTCAAAACTGTGAATTTTGCTCTAACTGCATTACTGTACTCAGTTATCATATCGCTTGATCTTTTCTGCAATGGACACCACTCTTTGTTTCAACTCTTCAATTATAACTGCAATTCGCTTGTTGCTCAAGTCATACTTTGTTATAGGTCTGCTTTTGATCTTCCTATCTTTTAGATTTCCTTGTTTCAAATTATTCAAGTCAGATAAAATGTTTTTAATTTTCAGCTCCCAGCAAATTTTCCATTTTGGCTTTCCTTTTTTAATTCCTTGGCTCTTTTGGACTTTAAAAACCAATTCTTCAGTGGTAACATAAGCTGCTGCATAAAGCAGCAGCCACACCCAGTTTTCTGACTGCCTTAACATTTGTGTTCTCACTCAAGTTACTCCCATCAGATTTAATCATAAAGGGAGTTTTGTAGAGTAAATAAGGAATTTAACATTTTATAAAAAGATGAGCACAGTCATAAAGAATTTGTTTTGGCAATAAACATCTGTGCACAGTCAGTGCTTCTGAGAACAACATTGGTGAGACTTAGTACCGTGTCAGTTGAACATGGATAAATTGTATGTGTTTGCGTGAGATGGAACTTGGTAAACAGAAAAAGGTAGTGGTTAAAAAAAGCATGAAATATTTGCTTGGGGACATGAGTGATTCAAAAATTGTATGTTTATCTTGTAGGTTTAGACTACACAAACCAGTAATTTATACTTGTAGAAGATGAATGTGCAATCCAATTGTGCATTCACACAGTTCATGATTTAAATGGAAACGTTGGAAATTGTAGATGATACACTATTTTTTGCCTCCACCATTCCTAAGTCTTATTATGTTTGATTTGTTTATCTTGAAAGTAATCCTCTGTGTATTCCACAATGTTCCAAACAGGACATTGGACAGATATGGAACCTGCCAACAAAGTGAGAAAATAGTTGGTTCAGCAAAATGGTTCAGTGCCTTATTTTAAGGGATTAGTTTTACCTGTGAATCAATGTCTATTTTGCTTGTAGGAAAAATGCAGTGTTGCTTGACAGAGTGGTGAAAGAACCTGTTTTATGTGTTTCGTATGGTACTTGAGAGAAGATACATTCGCTTGGAACAGATGTGGCAAGTGTGGGTCTATAACATCCATTCGCAACCCCCGGCCTGTGGGCCTAGTCTGGCCCACACATCTCATTAATGAGGCCCTCAATAGTCACCTAGCCACCTCTAGGACTGCCCCCCCCTTGCTGCAAGTCGTGATACCTCACTTACAGCGGTGGTTGCTGTGATTGCATGTTTCTTCTGGGGTTTTGGACAGCCTCCACTGCTTCCCAGGGCAGCGGGAGGCTTGTCGGAGCACAATTGCTCCATTTTGAAAATGTTCCGCTGCTTCCCCGCTTTGTCCCAACAACTAATCCACGGCGTTTGGAAACATCTGATGGTGCAAGGTGTTGATGTCTGTGCCTGGTTTCCCGATGCTGAGCCAGGAAGTATCCATGCACTGCAGATTAGCTGCTAGGACAAAGAAGGGAAGCAGTGGAAATTTTTCAAAATGGAGTGGTTGTGCTCCAACAAACCTCTCGCGGCGCTGGGAAGTGGCAGAAGCTGTCCAAAATCCAAGAAGAAACGCACAATTGTTGCCGCCGCCGCCGCCGCTGACAATAAAAATGTAAGTCCAGTTAGCAACCATGCCTCTGGCCCCCGGCGGTAAGTGTCGGGGGCAGGTCTGGCCCCTGGTGGGAAAATGTTGCGAACCCCTGCTCTATAAATGTTGCGAACCCCTGCTCTATAAATTAGAGGTGATTAACATTATGTAATCTAAAGGAGGATTCCTCCCTAACATTTGAAAACTAGCATTTCTGTTTGACTTTGGCTCCCAAAGTAATTGTGTTAAAAATTGATTTGTTCTAAATACAGCATGGCTCCTTTTGTTCTGATGGGCAGCAAGAAAAACATGCAACATTGCAGTGACAATGAAAACCAGACACTGTTATTAAAGCTTTCTCTCTGTCTGTCTGTCTATTTATCTAAAATGTCTTGCTTACCTTGAAAGCACCACTAGGGTAATTCAGTTGGCTCCAACTTGATGGCACATAACACAACGAGTAGTGCTATGTCTGGCATTAACATTAAGGTGTTAAGACGCTGAGTTTGACGACTGGAAGGTTGGCATATCAATAGTTCAAGAACCGAATGCTACGTTGTCTGTCCCAGCTCTTCCCAACCTAGTAGTCTGAAAGCAAGAAAGTGGCTCAAGTGGCTAAGATGCTGACTGGGAGGCGGAAGGTCAGCAGTTCGATTCCCGAGTACTGGAGGACGGATTGAGCTCCCGTCTTTGTCCCAGCTCCTGCCAACCTAGCAGTTCGAAAGCAAGAAATTGCAAGTAGATAAATAGGGACCACTTCGGTGGGAAGGTAACAGCGCTCCGTGCACTCCGGTGTCTAGTCATGCCTACCACATGACTATGGAAATGTCTGCAGAAACAGGCAGCGCTGGCTCTTCGGCTTTGAAACAGAGATGAGCACTGAACCCTAGAGTCGGATACAACTGGCTTTCGAGCAAGGGGGACTTTTACCTTTACTATATACTTTTAAATTGCTTGAACCTACTGAGAATTCCACCTATTCTGCACTGTATCTCATGAAAAGGGGTGATTGACTGACAAGCAGAGCATGTTACAGTACTTCTTCTTCTAAGCTTCAGGGTTTCTGAAAAACAGCAGTGGGCACCTTTTGCCCTTGTACATTTCATTAGCTGGGATGAGAAAATATCTGGCTTATTTTAATCAGTATTAAAAAAAAAGGGGGGGGAGAAGAAAACCTACACATAACCATTGGCTGAAACTTGAGGACATTTCTACACTATTTAGACAATGTTTTAGAATACCTAATAAAGTGTAGCTCTAGTTCTGCTTGAATTCTGAAACAAAAAGTGACTCTGAGGGATTATAATGTCCCATCCTGCTAAATGATGTTTAAGTAAGCGGTCTGCCACTGTTAATTGTCATGTTACGCCTAGAGCTAAATGTAAAACGCTAATAATTGCTTGGATGTCATTCACCGGGCCAAACATGTAAAATCAAATTAATGAAGTTTCATCTTGCCACCAGAAGTCTCTATGGGTCTTTGTCTTTTCCTATCTGGAAACTGGAGAGGAGTCAGTCAGCAAATTGACAGTTCTAGATAGACATGCCAGCCTTCAACAATACTTCTATTTGAGTTTGAGTTTGTTATTTTATGCTGCAAGCCCCAATCAAAGTTTATCTCTGGCTGATAAATTTGATCCTGATTCTCTTGCATAGTTTGGATTGTCATAATAAATTTCCCCATTTGTGGTTCATTGTGGAAGAAGGCAGGTCATTTGCACAGATAAATCTTAATTGACTCTGACTTTTTCTGTCACACTTTTAACTTTGTATCTATATGTATGTGTGTGTGTGCATGCGTGTACATACTTTTATGTGTTTTTATTGACCTAGTAAAGAATAATATTGCAACAAATGGGATAATGTTAAAAAATAGATTTGATCCAATTTGTGTCTTCAAATGAGATTAGTATGCAACATTCTTACATAATTAATAGCATGACATAGCAGAAAACAGGTTGAGAAAGTAAAGACCAGCGTCTTAGCAGCTTACTATCAAATTTTATGTTGTAGACTACTTGGTTAGGATGTATTTCTGTGGTAATAGTTTTGAGATACTTAAAATGAATTACAATTTCTGCTCAAAGAACCATTTCTATGCTTAGAACTACTGAAAAGCAGCTCCATACCATACAGAACTTAAACTTCAAGGTTCCAAACATAATTCTTACTAGTGAGTAAGCCACATACTACACATCAAGTGAAAATGCCGTAGGATTAGTTTGTGTCTTTTCTTTGTGCTTTCAGGAATTGCAGGATAACAGCTGGATCTTAGTACAGCAGTGGTGGCCAACCTATGGCAGGTGTGCCAGAGGTGGCACTCGAAGCCCTCTCTGTGGGCACCTATGCAGTCACCCCAGCACAGAGTTTGCCCCACCCCTCTGCCCAGCAGCCCAATGGAAGTGCTTCCTCCTTTCCCCAGCATAGAATTCATCCCGCCCCTCTGCCCAGCAGCCCAATGGGAGTGCTTCCTCCTTCCCCTGTTGCTTTATTGGCACTTTGTGATAAATAAGTGGGTTTTGGGTTGCATTTTGGGCACTCGATCTCTAAAAGGTTTGCCATCACTATACTACAGCTTCATATCTTTTTTCTTATATACATGTAGATATTTTCTTGCTAAAATATTCCAGAGTGGATCAGAGAAATAACAATCTAGGAGAAGGCTGAAGTTCTTTAATCTAGAAAGATAATTTCCTATTTTTAGCATTTTTGTTTAGATTTTCTTAAAAGCAAAGAATTGAATATTAGAAATGATGGGAAGTGGCAAGTTTAATCAATGAGCTTTGGTCCATACAGTGCATCTTTATTTCCCTTCACCAGGGTGTTGTTTTCTGAAGAGAATACCACAGATCATCCAGACACCATTCCTTGCCTCAGAATTATGGATCAGAAGTCAGGAATGGAAAATTATGGTAGTAAGAAAGTGGCTCTGGATGTTATGCCCAGGAAGGGCATAATCTGCTGTGGGAAAGTAACTTTTCTAGTTGAAAGTCTTCATTTTTACAAAATACCTCACCTGAATCCTATATGTTTCTAGTCTGTGTACAGAACTCACTCTACCCCTATTCACTTTGTTTTTGTTCAATACTAGCAACAAGGCATGAGTCAGACTTTGAATGGTGTAATACTGCTTTCCTACTATTTTGACACCACACTCTCATAACCATAAAAGTAAAAAAAAAAACACCCTTAAACATTTTTTACAGTCATACTACAAAATAGGTTAAAATGTCCTTAACATAGTTACAGTTTTGATATTATATAATTATACCCTTGTTATTGAGAAATAGAAATAATTACCAATAACTAATTACTTCATGAATATATAATTCATATATGAAAATATAATTTATATTCATGTAGGGACTGCGGTGGCTCAAGTGGTTAAGATGCTGAACTTGACAACTGAAAGGTCAGCAGTTTGAGACCTGAGTACTGCACGACATAATGAGCTCCTGTCTCTGTACCAACTCCTACCAACCTACCAGTTCAAAAGCAAGAAATTGCAAGTACATAAATTGGCACCACTTCGGTGGGAAGGTAGACAGTGTTCTGTGTACTCTGGTGTGTAGTCATGCCTGTCTCATGTCCACAGAAACGTCTACAGCACTAGCTCTTTGGCTGTAAACAGAGTTGAGCACTGAAACCTAGAGTCGGATACAACTGGCTTTCAAGCAAGGGTGGCCTTTGCCTTTACCTAATTACTTCCACATTGTAATGTAAAAGCTGTCATTGTCCAGGCCAGACAGATGCGATATCCAGTTCTGTCTTTAACTTTAGACCCATCTTGCAAGAGGAGTATGTCAATACGAATCAGTGTACTTTATGTGATATAGCCGTCTGCCTTTGCATGTATGGCTTTGTCAATGCCACTCATCCATATGGAAATATCAGCAGCTGGGTGCATAAGGGACAAATAAGATGAAAAAGAAGTTTAAAAGATGGTTTTGCTCACATCTAGACTTCATAAGTACAAAATTGTAAGATGTGTTTTTGAAGAAATTGTCTTTTTAAAAAAAATCATCACAAGCCACTTCGGTTGAGGTTTGCTATATACAATACTAGCAAAGGACCCGGCGTTTCCTGGGGGTACCCAAGCCAGCCCGAGGAAAGACCCGGGAATGGAGAAGAGCAAACAAGTTGAAATTGAATCCTAACAAAATGAAGGTCCTATTGTTGAGGGAGCTGTCTAACCAATTCTCTCTTTCTTTCTCTCCCTTTCTTTCTTTCTCTCTCTTTCTTTGTGTGTGTGTGTGTGTGTGTGTGTGTGTGCGCGAGTGCGTGCGTGAGAGAGAGAGAGAGAGAGAGATTAGGTTCTACTCTGGATGGTGCTGTCCTTCCTCAGAAGCACGCAGTTCTTAGTTTGGAGGCCATTTAGATCTGATGCTTAATTTAGAATAACAGATTGCAGTATTAAAGCCACATTTTCCCCATCTTTGCACAGTTGCACAAATGATCCCTGTTAACTCTGGTCCATGCATTGGTAGTCTTAAGAATTGATTATTGAAATGCTCTCTATAATGGCTGTGCTTAACATTGCGGTCATATGATTTATGAGGTGGAGAAATTCAATCACATCACCCTGGTCCTGACCCAGTTACATTGGCTTCTTGTTACTTTCCATATCAGGCCAAAATATAAATGTGACACTACTATTACTTTTGCTGGCATTATTATTTTTCTGCACAGTTAAGTGTTGGCTTTCCTCTGGGACCGGTATGATTTTTTTTTGTTGCCCCTTTTTGATCAGTGATGCTGAAATTCTAATATTCCCTTTTGGATGCTGCACATCTGCTTATGATCAACAGCTGGAGGTGCTGGAAAAAGTAAAATTCATATGATTACAGCATAGAAATGGACACGGTTTTGTATTTTACCCTGAAATTGTTTTAGCTCAAATTACACATATGAACATCAATCTTTATATTATAATATTGCTCCATTCCAAAAAAATGACACTCAGAATAAAATAATTTTTGCTTGTGAAAGGGTTATTAATTTTTAGTCATAATAGACAGAATAATATGGGACAATAAATATGAGTATGAACTTATAGAATGTACTTGATTTCCATTTTTAAAAAGGTGTTAAGCAGAAATTTAAAGATATATTTCCCTTAATTTTCTTTGCTGAAAACAGACATAAATTTATTGTTATAGTGGATTTTGTACCAGCTGTTTTTTTTTAATTTGTGGGTGGATCTGGTGAATCCCATGCCTCTTTATCCATTTTTTTAAGTTGTGACATAACTTTCTGTTCTCTGTTATTTGATACTAATTTTGGTAAATTATAGAATTGTGTGATAGTTTGTTGTTGTATTGCCTTGTAGATTTTGAGCAAAATTTTGAGCAAAACTTCCATTTTTTGATGCAATTTAGAGAATTATTTGGCTATTCTTATTAGTAGTCCAAATGACTGATTATTAATGATTATCCATCAATCTTCCCTGCCTAAAGACAAGGATCATGCCCATGCCCAGTTAATGTGTCGGTCCCATCAACACAGCTGTTTTGGGGCCAGCCCCTCCTTGCCCGGCAGGGATAAAGAACTGCTGACCCAACTCACTGGCCTGTTGAGGACTCCACTGCCGGCACAGCTGTTTTTGGGGCCAGCCCCTCCCTGCCTGGCAGGAATAAAGAACAGTCACCGGCTGGGGATTCCAGGCAGCTGCCGCTGCGGACGACATCTCTTTCTCTCCCAGCCTTGTTGGGGGGGGGGGTGTCAAAAGGACGCCCGCAACCATGGGCTGAAGGACTTCTTCCATGTTTTCGGACTCAGTGAGTGGGTTTAGGTTGTGTTGCTTTATAATGACGTGATTTTTGTATTTGTAAGTTGAACAATTGTATTATTGACTTGACTTGATTTTTTGTAAAGTTTATTGTGACTTGTATTATTTATTGTATTTTGCACTATTTCTGTATGTTGTTGTATTTCCCCTCCCCCTCCCCTTCCCCGTACTGATGATCTGCTTTGTATTTATTTGATTGTTTTGTAAACCACTTTGAGTGGTCAATAGACTAGTAAAGCGGTATATAAGCATACTAAATAAATAAATAAATAAACATTGACCTAGGCCCATAGAAGCTATGGTTTCCTTGAGTTCAGAGATGACCAAGTATAGGGATTCTTCAGCATGCTTCTTCTTACATTGCTATGCTAAAAGGAGAAACATAAAACAATACTTGAAAAAAATGGTTTATAATATAGGAAACAGCCTTATATTAGGTCCCAGTCACAAATTCAGTATCATACAGTAGTTCTCTGAGGTTTCAGATGGGGCTCATTTCCAGGGATTAAATCTGGGTCCTTCTGTGTGCAAAAAGGTATTCTCTGCTACAGAGATTTTTGCTGGCCATGGATGAGAAAAGGACAATGGAAATGAAATTAATATGTGACAGAACTGGAAATAACATATTCCAAGTTAAAATTATTGCTTTTTAACACATAGGGGTTTTTTTTTGTTGAAGAGCATAAAGACATCCCCCACTTACAAAGTAATATACAATGTAGCATTGTTATACTAGTGGGTGGGTTTGATTAACATTTACTTACTTGTTTTAAAGCAGTGATTTTTGGGAGTCATCGAAAATGTTTTATTCATATAAGAGTGACAATCTGTTAATAAAGCATAGCTTGTAAAATAAAGCGTAACAAGGTATCTCTTTGATAAAGTTACAATTGATATACATGCATATATACTTTATTGCTTTATAGTCAGTCAGGCTTTACACATAAACAAAATTAAAATAACACTTTTAAAATGATAGTTGGCATTTAAGGCTGGTTGGAAACATTCTTACTAAATTATGTTTAGAAGCTAGAGGAAAACAGGCAGAAGATTCTGAAAAGGAAAACAGCCACTGACCTTTTTGATGGAAAGTAAAAGTGTTAAAAGTGAACTTAGAGTCCTTGTCCAGCAATGTAATACGACTCAGTGTCATGAGAAATACTAGGGCTGTAATAAAGGAAATGCCTTAGTGGAGCAACTCAACACTGATCCTGTTGCGCAGGACAATGATCCTGTTGCACAGGACAATGATTTCCTAAAACCCTTTTTCTGAGAACATTTGCTTGTTTACACTTGAAGCTGAACTTATTTGTGAAGAAGGATGTCTGTGATCAGATGTGTGTTTAGTCCACTGATTAGTCCACTGCAGGGACGGGCTTGTTCACATGATGCAATTGCTAGAGCAAACCAACCCATCACCAGAGCAATTTTACCTGTACCTTTCTGGACCCTTGTCAGGGTCTTCTACTTTTTTTTTGGTACAAGTAGTATCGCTCTGCTTTGGTTCATTTTCAACATGTGCTGCTCCTTCAGATGTCAGTTTCTCACATCATGAAGGAAATTACAAAGAGATCTGCTTCAAGATACTGTATTGGCAAATTAAACACTTCCTGTGCTCCTCTTTGGGGAGAAGAGGAAATAAAAAAAATAGACTCTGTTAGGACAGTACAGGTATACTGCAACACTTATTTAGAAAATTGAAAACTTCCTCCAAGGAGGAGACAATGAGGGGCATTTCCCCCCTTCTCTTTTACTTGTTTAAAAGGTTCATTCAGGAACCAACTTGCAGCTGAATCCACCAACTAGGAAACACTGTTTTCATATGTCATGTGCTACTAAGTGAAAAATGTATTGTCGCCGTTCAACTTGTATCCGAGAATGCATTTTTTCCTGAAGCAGGAAATATTCCATTGTCGTTGAATTTGTTTAAGGTAGATCCCAGCTTGCCATGAAATGACCCACACACAATGATCACGGAGCCATCTCCTGTGGCACATATGAAAGGAGACATACAGGATTCAACACCAGGACTGCAGTGGACTGCCACAGCCTTGAGGATATTATCAAGGTGTGCCTTCCCAGCCAGTCCATCTGGCATGGCCTCTTCCACCTCCATGACCATTGGGAATCAGAGTTCCTCCTCCGCTAATTTTTTTGCCATTGGGTCCAATATGATGGTTTCCAGTGGCATTTTCTCGACTGAGGGGACCATCACCCATTTAATATATAATCCTCAAATAGAGGACATATCAGATATTAAACTGATAGGAGTAGATACTATACTTGATTTTAGCCAAAAGGCTAGGTTTATTCATTCAGATTTTATTGACTTAGCATAGAACAGTATTAATTTACCAACAGATGATATAAAGATATGCTTTACTAACCCCTTTCCTTCCAAAAAAACAATGTCCTGGAAGGGGAGGGGTAATTAAGTATACTGTTGTTCAAACATCCCACTTATCTTCTTATCTGTAACATCTAGTATATTTAAACTACTGGGGTTAGGAACTGTTCTGTAACTGATTGGCAAGAATTACTAATTGAAACTTTAGGGGAAAAAGAAATAGCTTTGAAAAGTTATTTATAAAACTAAATCATGCCAGCTTGTCTTTGAAAATGGGATCATCATGTCTCTCCCTTCTCCTGTCTAGACAAAGCTGTGTAACAATTTAATTTATTAAGATCTCTATAGTGTGTCATTTGAGTACAGTTGTGCAAGGTAAGCAACCTTGAGCCAGTGTAGATCAAGGCAAAGCTTAAGAAATTACTTTTGGAACTGTCACTCACTGAACCTCCAGCCAGAAAGATCATTGTCCTCATTTGTTTCAGCTGATCCTCCATCACCAAAAGAGGACAGGATTGCCATTGTGAACACTGAAGGAATGCACTTAATAAGAAAGGAAGAGCGCAGTGCTATATCTGTTCATCTGTAGGAAAATGAGAAAACAATTATCTTCTGTTTAGAAAAATTGAAAAGCAACTAGGGAATGGCAGCAAAGATTTCTTCAAAGGAAATGTAAACAGTTTCAGCATACTCAGAGACTCTTAGGGTGGTGTTTTGATTTTTTAAAATACTTTTTGAGAAGTATTGATCTAGAATGGGTTCTCAACATTTTTCAGCCATGGGCCGAACCACGCCCCCTCAGACAGCTGAGCGGGTTGAACTGGTACTGTAAAATGCATCCACAGCTGTCGTAAATGCGTTTATGATGCCCGCGGACTCATTTATGGCTGTAGTAAACGTGTTTAGAATGGCCGCAGACTCATTTATGGCTGTAGCAAACATGTTTACGGATGTCACGGACTCATTTTCGGCTATAGTAAATGCATTTGTGTGGTCATAAATGAGTCTGCGGCTAATTCCAGCGGGGGCAGGGGCGGCTGAAGTGAGGTTGGGGGCTGGATTATTTGGTGCTATGGGCCAGATCCGACCCACAGGCCGTATGTTGCAAACCCCTGATCTAGAATGTTAGTGAACTTAGTTTAGCCATCTTTGCAGAGAGAGGGAGAGTTGGAGGGCTGAGCTTAACTATCCAGCAGGAGGCACACAGAAGGACCACATGTGGAGAGGACCCTTTTATCTTTATTACCAGTATTATCATTTTTTTATCTCTCACTGAGGTTCTTGAGTATTCCTACTGTTCACACTTGTCTTCCTATGTCAACGATCCAGGCGTGACTTCGGCTCACACTACCTTGTCCTCCTGTTTGGTTACTAACACTTGCCTTCCTTCCTGCTTCCCTGCCTTCTGATTGGTCATCATTCATGCATGTGCACTTTAAAAAAAGTATAAATGATAAAGTAAAAAAGTGATGCAGACACCTAGTTTTAGTATCTAAAATTGGGCTGCATTGCTTAGAGAAATATATATTTTAATCTGAAAATAGAAGGAGGAGTTTCTTTGTTGCTCAGGCACCCCTTCCTGCCTGCCTCTATTACTCTGTTCATCGCAGGGTTATTTCATCAAATAATACTACCCACAACTGCACTTGAGAGTAAACTAACCATCAACGACCTGCGGCTGAAAAATGTTGAGAACCCCTGTTCTAGATCAAATTTCTCCAAAAACCCCACAAAGCCCTACCACTGTGTTAGGGAAAAAAACCTGGAACAGCTTAGAAAGGGCGTTGGTGGCGCTATCTATGTAAGAACAAATGTGAATTCCATAAATGAGTGAACCCATAGAGCTCCAAATACCCGAGCTACATGCCTTGTCTGGACATGCTATTGGATAATTTGATAAAAACACTCTTTTATTATCACCATTGCAGACTGGGAAATTTATAGCCATGGAGACTATGCTGGTAGGAAGTTTGGAAGCTGGTGTCCCAGTACCTTTTTCATGTTCTGTTTTCATCAATAAAAGATAGTGGGTGTGTAAATGGCATGCTGCCTCTGAACTGTGACCTCTACTCAGAGTGGGAAGAACAAGGGAGGAAATTTTCTGATTCTCTGTTAGTAAGCATATATAAGAGAAGTAATTTACTTCAGATTATCTACAAAATACAGTAAAAACCTCGGGTTATGGAATTAGTCCATTCTGGAAAGTTTTCTGTGAAGCGGTTTTTCCGTAACCTGAAGCACAGTTTCCCATAGGAATGCATTATTTTTTTAAAAAAAATGGTTCTGACCCCCCAAAAATAAATAAATAAATAATCCTGAAAAAATGGGCGGGGGAGCCAGACGTGATTCTCTCCCACACCTCGATTGATCTCACCATCTGGCTAAGTCCCCTACCTTTTCCACTGCTGGTGCTTCTTCCTGAGGTTTGGCGATGAATAGGAGCAGATTGTCCAGCTGCTGGGGGAGCCCACGTGGTGGTGATGGTGGCGGCAGCAGCGATTGTGTGGTTTTGCTGCTATTTCCACAGTCCCTGTCGCTTCTTCTGGCAGCGGGAGACTGTGGGGAGTATATTAGCTCCATTTTAGTCTTCGTCTGAGGCCCCTCCACGGTGCTTCACCAGGGAAAGCATGTCGTTCTTGGACTTTATATGTCGTCGCCTGGACACCTGGCGCGGAACCAGGAAGTCCCAGAGCAGCAGCCGCCACCGTGGTAAATGATGTATCATGACTTTCAGATGGTGGGGGGCAGGGGCCACCATTTTATACACCATTTTTTTTGGGGGGAAGCCGTTCTGTAACACGAGTTTTCCCCATAAATCAGGACGTGATTTCCCCATGATTTTCCTTCCATAAGTTGAGTTATTTGTTACCCGAGGTGTCCGTAAGCTGGGGTTTTACTCTCTCTGTGTGTGTGTGTGTGTGTGTGTGTGTGTGTGTGTGTGTGTGTGTGTGTGTGTGTGTGTGTGTGTGTGTGTGTGTGTGTGTGTGTGTGTGTGTGTGTGTGTGTGTTCATTCGTTCATTCGTGGTGGTGGTGGTGGTGGTGGTGGTGGTTAGGGTCTGATATTTCCAAGCAGGAAATTCAATTATTGAGAATAAGTCTTGCCCTTCCTGTTTCTGATTATCTTTCAGGTATAGCACTTTTCACACACCCGCTAGAAAACCATAAATAGGGAGGGCAGGACCTGTTCTCGATCATCCAAGAGTGCAGGACGCGTAATAACAAACTCAAACTAAACGATGCCAGATATAGGCTGAATATCAGAAAAAACGTCTTAATGGTTAGAGCAGTATGCCGAGTTTGTTATTATGCATCCTGCACTCTGGGATGATCGAGAAGAGGTCCTGCCCTCCCTCTTTATGATTTTCTAGCAGGTATGTGAAAAGTGCTATACCTGAAAGATAATCAGAAACAGCTACCTAGAGAGGTGGTGAGTGCTCCAACACTGGAAGCATTCAAGAGAGGATTGGACAACCATCTGTCATGTCTGCTTTGATTCCTGCAGTGAGCAGGGGCAGGGCCGGCATCAGAAATTTCCGGGCCTGGTACTCCCCCACACACATTTTGGCCACTCCCCTGGGATTTCCTGCACATGTGTCATTTGTTTGCACATGCGCAGATCAGTAGTTTCCTGGTGCCGCTGGGCCCCGTCATCTCCGGGACAGGAGTCCTGATGGTCCCCCCTGATGGGCTAAATGCCACTTCCAACTCAGTTATTCTATGATTCTATGATTAAGTGGCCATATTGAACCTCATTAATGTCTACCTCAAAGACAGTGTGACCAATGTGGAGGGAGAAGGATTCTCCACAAATATTAGCAGTAAAGAGAATCTGCAAGTAATTTTAAAGCTTCCTTATTTTACCACACTTTATTTAAAAAATACAAAAAATTAAATTCACCAATAAGCAGTAAATGAGAATACATTTGTTGTACCTCAGATACAGTGAGATGATAATATGTGTTGGGTAAAATCAGGGTGAAAATTATATATAAAATTCAGTTCTTAAAAAAAACTTCTGGTTTATGAAAGTAGGATATTGTGCTTCTCTATCCATAATTCAAAGCAACAGGAAATGGCCTGATATTGCTGAGCAATATTGTGTCTGCATTGCCAGCAGGAAAAAGGACACCAAATGTTACATAGAACCAGTTCAGCTCTGCTTTTTTACCAAACTAAGAACAAACTCAAAATGTACTGTATATCCTCGCAATACTGACATTTGAGAATTGAACACTTAGGGTTGAACCAGTACTGCCTGACTGTTCTCCAGTTTGTTACTCTCCATCTGGCAGTTAAGAAAAGTGGGCAGAGATATAATTTTATGGGCCTGGATGGTTTCTGGCAGATTACGCTATGAAAGCAGAGACTTTATGTACTTTTAAAACCTTTTTATAAAAGCAGAGACAAGTGCTAATGATTATTATAGCTTGTCCAAAGCTGGCAGTGTTAAGAACAGTCATAGAAACAGACAGCTTTCTCCCAGGGATATTTTCAGATAAATTGTACATTATACAGAATTTCTAAAACAAAGCTTAGAAATGCAATACAGTATATGTAATAATTTTGAAGTTTGATTCTTTTGTGCAAACTTAGTGTATATTTTCTTGCAAAATCAGAATCAGGGTAATTAATTGTCTGCATATTTTTGTAGCATGTGATGAAGAACACAGGAAAGTGCCTCGCATGGATTCAGGCCATCTTGCCTAGTATTAGCCCTGACTAGAGCAGTTCTCCAAGGATTGAGGCAGGGCTTTTTTCCTATCCAAACCTGGATCCGGGAGGAATTGAACCTGCAATTTTCTATTTCAAAGGGATGTGCCATTCCCCAGAGCTATGGATTCTCTTCCAGACTTCTTAAATACAGCATGAAGAAGAGGAGTGTTAGTTGTACTTCATGAACACCATTTTGAGATGTGAAAACTGGCAAAATTAAGTCAAATCCCTAATTGCCCCGCCTCTCTCCAGCCCTGTCCTGACTGGAGGGATAAGAGGACGCCCAAGCCGCAGCCAGGAAGCTGCACCGAAGCTTTCCTGGGCCCCCGCCATCGGCCCCGGATGGGAGCCAACTGCGGCCACTGCCCTGCCACCCTCCGCCCTTACCTCGCCTCAGCCCTCTTCCCCGGTCCGGCATTTGCCATGGGGGAGAGCGAGCACCTGAGCTCCCGGCGTAGCAAAGGACTTTAAAATTGGTTGCTGTCTTTGCCTTGCCTTAGCCCTCTTCTCCAGTCCGGCGTTGGTCGCGGGAGTCCGGACTTGTAACACCGCTCTGTTGCCTCGCTTTTTGATGCTGCTAAGGACTTGGAGCTGGGCTCCGACGTAGTTGTTGAGCCCGCTCCTTGTTAACTCTGTTTAAGGTCCTTGAGCCAATGGCTCCGACCCCCCCCCCTTGGATTATTGTATTTTTCCTGATGTGTAACTTTTTGTATTGCATTTTTGTATTGTTATATTGTATTTATTATGTTGTGATTGTCGCCCTGAGTCGGCCTTGCGCTGAGTAGGGTGGGGTAAAAATCCAAAAATAAAATAAATAAAATAAAAATAAATAAATATACAGTATCATGAAAATCCCTGTGTGAGTTATGAAGTTATTCAGGGAAAATATTTTAAAATTAGACCTTTACTGCTGTCATGTATTTTAAAAAATACTTTATAAAATTAAATTTGTAAATCAGTCTCTTTGGCCACACCACTAATCTTTAGCCACCCCTCTTGGAAGAAACATGGTCCTTGGGTTACTGGCCAGTCTGAAAGAATGGTTCTCAACCACACCAAGGTCACACCGAAAGGATCCTTGGATTATTGTTCCTGTATAAAAGTGTCATTCAGAAGTCCTGTTGTATTTTTTCTCTGCTAACATCATACTCTGTATTGTTATTGAGCTTTCCCCTTGGATTTTCTATCCTTGGCTTGCCTGACTTTCTCATAGGATTGTGTTTGTTTTGGCCTTAGCTTTGTGTGATATGTCTCCCCAAAGTTGAACTGCTTGATCTTGATACTGAACTTTGCTAGTTTGAAACAGACATTTATTTTGCCATCTAACAATTGGAAAAAAATTAGAATGTGGACAGTTGTGTTGTTGTGTAAACTGGCTGTGTGGATTAGTCCCTGTCTTGTACTTCAGTCCTCACAGTACATCAGTGTGACATGGAGTATTGATGTTGTGTTTAAAATCCAAATCAAAAACTGATCAGTGATGGTGTGGGTATTTAAATAGCTGACTGAAGCCAGAAATCATTTGCAGTGTTGGCAGAGTGTAACACTCCATCTATACTATTCTGTGTTGTTGTTGTTGTTGTTGTTGCACAATAACCCATAAGTAGAGTGGAGTGACTGAAATTCTGACCCTGGACACAAACATGTAGAAGGCATAGAGATATACTGTGGGAAGGACATGTACACACACAATGGTATCTTCTGGTGGAAAAGCATGAATCCTGCCAAACTATGCATGTGTACCACCTCTACCCCCTCCTTCCAAGAAAAAAAGAAGAAGGAAACAGAAGGGTTCAATGCAGAACTACCATGGCTGTTTCATGTACAAATCTAGGCATTCTTCTCTATTCTTCTCTCCCTTCCCTTCATAAGCTGCTCTCACATGGCCCAAGCTTAACCAATAGGACAACGGACCCTTGACTAGCAAAACTACTTGTTACATATGCCCCTGGCTGGGTCTGGTCAATAGAGACAGTAGCTGTGGCTATACTTTTCATGGGCTCGAGAATAAGAGTAGGATGCAAAATAGTCTTTATTGTAAGGTCAGACAAGCTCAAGACATAATTCCTTTTGCCCTCCATTATGCCCTCACCCTACTTCAGTTTGCTTCATTAGCTTGGCGTCCCTTGTGTCTCTTTTATACCCCCCCCCCAAGTTAACATCACTCAGGCTGGCCCTAAGTAAAGTCCAGTGATCTGGGCCATGCAACTGCTTCCACCAGGATGACTTGAATTGGTGGTTTGCTGACTTGCTGCTGATCCTTTCATAAACTCATGGAAGCATCACTAACTGGCCTTCTGGAATTTCTGGATCAGAATTTGGTTCAGCTGATCAGAAGGAGGCAGATCTCCCCTTTGGCGGCAGTCCTCAGGTCATGGCTGACAAGGAATAGGTTTGAAGCCCCTTCCTCATCACCTGAGCTCTTGAGGATCCCAGACCAGAGGTCATCAGCCAGGATATAATTGGGAATTTCTCCCCATGTAGAACATCCTCCTCCACACTGACCCATAAGCCTTCTTCTTCTGATTCAGATGGGCCTTCTCCAGCCACCTCACCTCTTGCTGCGTCCAAGTCTCTGTGGCTAATTTTCTCCCACAGTCCTTGCTCTTCCTCAAACTTTATTTTGTGCGTGAGAGCAGACCTCCATGCCTGTCACATCACCCAGAGGGCTGTCATCAACTGACTCTCCCTTCTGGCCTGAAGCCAGCCAACCAGGCTCAGTGCCTGCCTGAGGCCCAGCAGATGACCATTCCAGTGGGCTCTTCATGGAGCCCAGGGAGAGATCAAATGATCGACCAGGGCTGCCAGATACAACTCCTGGTTGTTCACGCTGGGAGACTTGCCTGTTGAACCAAAGAGGCTTAAACTTGCACAAGGAGATATTGGATCTTCCTTGTTTAAACTCTGAGGACAAGCTGTTGGACTTATAATTTCCATTCTCTGCAAACAGTCTCTTTACTATAATTTTGCTTCTGGGCTGAAGTTGGTAAAACACAGTTCCATTTCTACTGGATCAGACTTGTAGAGCACATAGGATTTTGGCCTAGCTGCTTTTCTTTGTGGGCATTTAGGAGGATTGTGCATATTTGTTTGCAATCAGGCCATTTACATTTTGTGTGATTCACATTGTAATTCTAAAACTGCAGAACTGTGTAATTTAAATGACCATTTATTAAAATTTGTTTCATATGGTACTCATGGGTTGAACAGAATGCTTTTACTCTCCTAACACACCTGTGGAGCTGAGTTTTTAAATTAGTTTTTAACCTATGCCTTTTGTGTAAACAGCGAAAGATAAAATAGTATGTGTTTACATGTCTTTTTCTTTTGTTGTACCTTTTTCAGAGTGTAAATTCACCTGCACTAGTGGTAAATGCTTGTACCTTGGCTCGCTGATCTGTAACCAACAAAATGATTGTGGGGATAACAGTGATGAAGAGAATTGCATGCTTGTAACAGAACATCCACCTCCAAGCATCTTCAGCTGTAAGTACTTGTCCTGTGAGCAAGCTCTGAATTTTGCATTAATTTTGTTCTATGTTCGGAAGTGCCATATGGGAAGGCAGCTGTATGTTGCCTTGTGTTACCACCAACAAGTTGGCATTCTGTAACCTGTAGATTGCACAGATTTTCTCTTTGTGACTAGGATTTTTTCCTCTTAGTGATTAGGTTTGTATTTTTGATAACAGCAATTTTTGGGACAGTGAACTGTAAGTGCAAGAAGTTTCTTCCTAGAAAGCAAGCATATCTTTTTCATTTGCCATGAATTATATCCGAGTGTCAGTCAGGCTATTTAAAAAAAAATATTTTTGCTTGATTAGGGCAGTGGTAAAATTCAGAGTTTTGTGGATCAATTAATTGACTAGAAGCAGAGAAAAGCTAGTCACTATGCTGCTGTCTTGTCTCCATGGCATGAAAACTATTAGTGTCCAGTTTTTACTGTCACTCTCATTATCCAGAGAATCATTAACAAAAACAAAAAGTATTATACCATCTTAAAGACTACATTTTAAATATCAAAGATATTTGTTTTGTTTCACTTCAATGGCACATTCTGAAACAAACTAAGATGGCTCCCTATTTGAAAGCTGTCTGGAGCAGCAGATCTTTGGAATCATGTTTATAGCTCTTCTGTCTTAATGGTGGACTCCTGGAGGATCATTCAGCATGATCACATTGCCAGCAGTTTTCCACTGATGTAATTATAATAAGGCAGACCGTTGGGTGGATCCGCATAATAACATGCAGTGCATCAAACCTACATGCCAAAATAATGAAGCATTTTTACACAGGTCTTTTTTCCCGTTATACGAAGCATTCGTTATACGGGGTACCACTGTACTAACTTTCAGAAACTTTGGTAATATCAGGCCAGCTGCAATGATGAAACAAATGGGAAAATGTTTAAATCACTAGAAAGGCTAGTACTGAATGTTCAGGTGTACAATTAATTAATTAATTGCAGCAATTACTTTAATTATTGCATTTTGTACTTTTGTGTTAAATCTACATTTTAAAAGTAATATTTACCAACCAAATCCATTGATGGCAAAAGTGGTGACATTTTATCATCATGTGCCCCCTTATTACTATTGATATGTTAGACTTTTACAGCTTGGTACTGCAAGTTAATTGCTAAGTTCTGTCCATAATACTGTACAAAATTAAATCAAAGAGGCATAGTCAATATTATATGCAGCTTGAAAGCAAGAAAAACAAATACAAATATGCCAGTATTGTTTTATATCTCTTGATCATAATTGTCCATTGAAGAGAATATCAATTTACTTTATACTTTAAGTCATGGTAGGCAGAATCTGGGTGAGATTCAAAATAAAAATTGCTTATTATTACTGAAGTTGAAACAGCTCTGTAAGTCAAAAGAACTAGCTGTATTAAAAATCAGTCATTCAGAGGTTTTAAACTCAAAAGCATTGTAAGCTCTATTTATTCAATTTACAGTCAGATTTAATGTTTCCTTTTCTTTGCTATCACCGCTCAAGGCAAACATCTTTGCACCTTGTTGCACTGGGACTGCTCAGGTGTGCAAAAGTAATTTGTATACTTCCAGCAGTGGGAACTCATCAGGTCCTCTACTGATTTACAGTGGGAGTGCTTGGATGAATAAGAAGTTTGTTTGTATATCTCAGGGGTGGCCAAACTACGGCCCACGGGCTAGACCTGGCGCACAGCACCAAATAATCCAGCGCGTGCAGCTCTCACCGCAACTGGAAACAAAAGTAAAACATGCCTGCGCAAGAGCAAATTCTACTGTAAAAACACCCGCAGCTGTTGTAAACATGTTTACAACAGCTGCGGACATGTTTTACAGTGGGAGGAACCATGTGACCGGCCTGTGGCGTGAAAAGTTTGGGAACCCCTTGTATATATCCATAAAATTTATCCATATGGTGTGCCATGTGACTTTATACTGAAATAGCTCCTTAATGAGTAGCTAAACCATTAATTAATGGAAAGAATAGCTAGCTAGCTATATTTTTAATCTCCTCTGCACAGAATAGCTACTCCATTAGTAAATATTCAGCATCAACAGTTTTTAGTATTCTGTAAGCAACTTGTAGAGGAATCTAGGTTTTGTTTGTTGTTCCATTGTATTTCATTGTTAGCCTTTATCTTATTATCTAATGCCATGTGGATTCAAAGCATCATTGGTTTCCAAACATGTGTTCCTTTTCTACTCTTTATAATTTTATAGGCTGTTGCATAACCATACAGTAATACCTGGGATAATGACCAAACTTGGTTCCACAAGTCTGTTCGTTATCTGATTTTTAGTGTTATCCGATGCATGCATTGGATATCGCTTTTTTAAAAAAGCCGGCTTCCCAAGGGTGGAAGCCAGGGCTTTCCCCCAACCTAAGCCAGGGGTCAGATGCTATGATCCCTGGCTTGGTTTGGGGGAAAGTGGGCGCTTACCCACAGCTCCCCCCGGAAGGGAAGCGGACAAGCACGTGGCCCGTTCCCCTCCCAGAGGAGCCACGGGTGATTGCAGACTCACTCGCTGCCGCTGCCAGGGGTGAGGAGCCAGGCAAGTGCATGGCCAGCTCCCCCCAGCAGCAGCAACAAGTGGGTCTGTGCTCACCCGTCGCCACTGCTGGCAGGGAGCTGGCCACGCACTTTCCCGTCTCCACCCCCCCCCAGCGGTGGCAAGTGGGTCTCTGCTCAGACCGCTGTTTTGTTTGGGGAGAGAGCGAGCAAACGTGCATTCGCCCCAAAGAAAGCAGCGCTCGGACCACCATTTTGTTTGGGGAGAGAGCAGGTAAATGCACATTCTCCCCAAAGAAAGTGGTGCTGGGACTGCCATTTTGTTTGGGGAGAGAGCGGGCAAGTGCGTGCTCGCCCCAAACAAACCAGTGGTCTGAGCAGCTGAAGGAAGCACCCATACGCCGGCCGCCTTCCGGAGAAGGCAATGCAGGCCGCCCGCCTTGCCTCCTCCAGAAGGCAGGTGCCTTCTGGAGCACCTGTAGAAGGCAAGACAGGCAGCCCAAGTATGCCCCAAGTGAAGCGTCCCACAACCCCCTTCGCCGCCCTCAGCTTACTTACCTCAGTCAAGTCTTTTCTCCGTCCGGCTCACAGGAAGCTCGACACTCCACTTACTTTGGCACCAGCATTCTGGAGAAGGCAAGGCGAAGAAGGCACGCTCAGCACGTACGCCCAGGGAGAGTGAGAGTGAGAGGGTAGAGCGTCCTTCTGCCAAGCCTTCCGGAAGAAGAGGGAATGAGTGCTGGTGCCAAAGGAAGTGGAGTGTCAGGCTTTCTGTGAGCGGGACCGAGAAAAGACTTGACTGAGTTCAGTAAGCCGAGGGCGGCAAAGGAGGTTGCAGGAGGATTCACTTGGGGCAGGCTTGGGCTGCCTGTCTTGCCTTCTACAGGTTCTCCGGAAGACACCTGCCTTCTGGAGGAGGCAAGGTGGGCGGCCTGCATTGCCTTCTCCGGAAGGCGGGCGGCAAACGGAGCGTGCCTTTATGCCAGCCGCCTTCTGGAGAAGGAAGGCGCCTATGCATCAGATAACGCTACAATATCATTATCCGATGCAATCCCCCCCCCCCCATAATCAGGTCGTTATCCAATTTTTAGCATTATGCGATGCAGTTGTTATCTGAGGTATTACTGTACAGTACTAGGTAATGTTTCTACCTTGAAAAAGGATGCCATACCCATGGGGTTTGCTCATTTCCTTTCTACAAATGTAAAGAGCATGGCTGCTGCTGATGCATATGTCCCATCATAAATGTCCTGGATAATATGGCAGTGTAGGAATTGTTTTCTTTGTGATCCTATCCACAAGCTGGCACTTACATTACTGCAATATCAATGTTCAGATAGCTTGTAAAAGTGTTGTTATGCTGAGACTAAGAATTAGCTAGGCTGATGGGTGGTCTATGTGAGTCATTGAAGCAGTTTGCCACTGTAACAACACACTGCTGTGACATCGCCACTACCTAGAACCTGTAAGACAGGTGTTTTGGTGTAGTAGAAACTAAATAGGTGGAACATAACTTAGGAGGATTGGTTGGTTTGGGCTGATAGTTTAGGTCCAGGACATAATTATGGAAAGTAGGAAAATATTTTTGTCATAATTAAATCATTAGGATTGGAGAGCAGGAGTCATAAAGTAGATGAAAATGGATCTGACAAAAAAGATAGAAAAATTAGTTATTAGTAAAGCAACACTAGTCACTTGAAATAGGAATGAGAACATAAGAGGAAAAAGAGAAGAATATGCCTTCTGGGAACACCACTTGCTTACATGAAATACGCTAGGATGAAAATCCATATGTGGGAGAAAATGCATCAGTAATGTCCCATCTTCCCATTTCTTGCCAGTTTTATACTTTCATGGTTGTTATATTGAGATGTTGGAATTGTGTGGCAGATGTATAAGGAAGTGTCATTGTACCATTACTGCAACTGGAAGTAATATAAACTCCATCTGGTTTCCCTCAATTAGAATGCAAAACCTGAAAAATTCCAAAAGCCAGAATCTATTGGAAGAAACTGTGTATAAAAGAATAATCATGTAAGCAGATCCCTCCTTTGGCAAAGTATCTGCCGCCTATCATTCTAGAGAAATCATTTGTGTGACAAGTTGCACATCCTGACATGTACAGTACCCTGAAAACTGGGTAACGCAGAAAATTTCCCACTCTGCTTTCAAGGAGAAGAGCCAACCTGTGTAACCCTGGGCAAGCTATAGAGTCCCAGAGTATCCCAGAAGAAGGGAATGGTAAACAACTTCTGTGTATTATCTAGAAACCCTGGAAAGAGTCATCATAAATCAGAATTGGGTCAACAGCACATAATTATTATTTTTTATTATTTGCATTATTTGACAAATAGGGTTTATAGGCATGCCACAAATTCATGGATTACACAAACACTGTGTACTGCAGCTGCCCACTTGCTATCCACTTGGTTAGAGCTGTTACATGTTTGTGTTACACTCACAATGATTGCATATATTCTGTGAGACACTTCCTAGAAGCACTGGAAATCTGATTTGATATTGATGTTAGGAACTGATTTTTGCTGTTTGTTTATTTATTTATTGGTTCTTCCAGATGTGCTGGCTGTGGCTGTCACACCTCAGTGGTGCAACTACTATTGACTTAAATATTTAGCAGTCTAGAATAGATGTTAATGAAAGTCTGGCACTGCTATTTTGAGAATTGCAACAATGATAGTAATTTTCAGTGTCAGATTACCATTTCACAGAGGAAAAAGAGATGGGGAGGAGGAGAGAGAAAATTTTATTTGAGTTCTAATAGAGTTGGCCATCCGCCTGACTGTGCCAGACAGATGGATCATGAATACAGTCTAGACACTCTCTGCCTGAGTGAAGCTGTGGTCTCAAAGGACAAACAGTGAGATGCCAGTTTAAGTAACTGGGGTAAGCCAGGCTGCATTCTCCTGTAATCAGATAACAATCAATGCAGATTATGCTTCACTAGCCCTAAGGAAAGACTTTCTGTTACTGATAACAGGTCAATTGTGCTTTCAATGGAAACTTGTATATTACTAAATTTTAAAAAGAGAGACAAAGTATATAATTACAACCCTTCATTTTGACTGATTTGTTTCCAAGAGATCGAGAATAATTCTGTGTGGCAAACCAGAGAGGTGATGAAGGGTAGGAGGGGAAAATGACATAATTTGACCACAAAACTTGTGCTTAGATCTGTTCCGCTACCTTTGTTACCTTAGCAACCAGCCACAATACTGTTAACCAAAAGACACAACAATTCTGTTGAATGATTTTAATCTTGGGAGACTTGGATAAACCCTAGCACTCATTGCATGCTATGTGTATTTGTTAATCATTCAGAAAAAATGAAAATGATAAAGGATAAAGGAGAACATTATGTTAAAATTTGGGATGAATTTACCAGTTATTTTGAGGGTCATGGTCTCAAAACTAGACAAGCCAAGGGAAAAAACCATCATTGTTCATATTGCCTATACATTTTTCCTATCAAGGCAAATGTTGTCACTTCCATTGAGGAAATAGTACAGGAACAAAAGGTTGCCTCTTCACTCATCTTCCACATCTATGCAGTGGTCTTGATTCTCTTATAGTGCCTACTAATTGCCCATATAGAAAGATAAAATATGATCCAATCTTTGTTATCTTCCTTATCTTGTCTATGGTCCTGAGATAGATATTTATTTAAGGCTGCAGTACCCGTGTTTGTAGGATTGTGGTGGTTTAGTGGTTAAGATGCTGAAGTTGATGACTGGAAAGTCAACAAGTCAGCAGTTTGAGACCTGAGTACTGCATGATGGAGTGAGCTTCCATCTCTGTCCCAGCTCCTGCCAACCTAGCAGTTCGAAAGCAAGAAATTCCAAGTAGATAGATAGGTGTGACTTTGGTTGGAAGGTAAACAGCGTTCTGTGTGCTCCAGTGTCTAGGCATGCATGCCACATGTTCACGGAAACATCTGCAAACACTAACACAGTGCTGGTTATTTGGCCATAAACAGAGATGATCACTGAACCCTAGAGTCAGATACGACTGGCTTTCGAGCAAGGGAGACCTTTACCTTTACCTTACCTCTGTTTGTGTTTGTGATATAATAAGTCAGAAGGCAAGTCTTGCACACAGCGACCAGGCCCCGGCTTGCTCCGACACTGGCTTGCCCAAGACCTGGCCTAGTGGCGGATGCTTCTTCACCTTCTCCCCCTGATCAGCTTAACTGGTCACCTCGTTCCTGGACTATCAGAATGGTTTGCCGACTCAGAGAAAGAAAGCGAAGCGGACTTTTGATAGTGTTGCAAAAGGGTGCCTTTACTAAGTTAACCCCGGCAGGGAAAACCAGTAAGGAAAATGGGTATCTAATGGGTAATGGCGATGCCTTAAAAATGGCGCAGATTGAAAAACTCTGCAATGCCCCCTGGGCCTCGTAGCGGCTTCATCCATTAGATCCTGTACACCGTTATCATGGTTTTCTGGTGGGAATTTGGCCTTCGATGTTGCAGCTAGGTGAGGGGGAGGAAATCACAGTCCTGGGAAGCCGAGACTCCCGAAAAATCTCCCCTCTAGCCCTTTGATAATCGGCTTCAGCTGCACTGGTTGGAAAAACAAAGAGTCAATGTTTTAAAGTAACAAGGCCTTATCTGAAAAATTCCCCTTCGGCTCCTTCTCGGCTAGAAGAAGGCAGAATAACTGCTGTTGACAAAGAAATTATTAAAAAGGTTTATTGGAATAAAGATGTAGAATATTCCAACATATAAAAATCCTCACTAAACTACGCTAAGAAAATTACTTGTTTCTAAGAAAGAAAATAACATTTCAGAAAAGCAATACCGTATTTATTCGTGTATAACGCGCAAAATTTTATACCAAAAAAAGAAAACAAAGTTTGGGTGCACGTTATAAACGAGGACTGGTGTCTCACCCCCGTCGCGAGCCTCTTTTACTTCCTTTTTAGAATTGGGTCGGCTGTCTATTGAAGGGGAGGTGGGGGTGTGGCTTTGAAGAAATTGACGGGATCTGATTGGGTGGCGCGGGAGACGAGGCGTGGCCCGGAGGTAGCTCGCAGTTCGAGCAAGGCTCCTGGGGGTCGGAAGTGCTCGTTTCGGATTGCATTTTCTTTACCCTGCAACAGGTGGGTCTGATTATCCCCCCCTCCCTCAGTGTTTTAAGGCGTGCTCTTATGAACAAGCTTTTTCACCGATATAACTGGTACCCGTTAGATGGCATCTCAGGGTATCAAGCGTAAACGTTGTGCATATGATGCTTCGTTCAAGCTCAAAGTTGTTTTATACCGAGGTTTCATGGAAAATTAGGGGTGCGCGTTATACACGAGTGCGCGTTATACACGAATAAATACGGTACTTATCTAAAAAGAGTGCGGCTTGGCCACCCATACGGGATTAAGGGTCAGATCCAGTCTGGAAGCTATTCGGCAGCATAACAAGATGAAATCAAGATCTGATATCTGATTCCTAACTACAGGGCTCTGAGCTCCAATATTTATACAAATTTTGGTGAGAAAGAGTGCGGAAGTGTTTTGAGTGACAGACACCTGCTGTTTGAAGTCCAGTCTGGGACAGGACATTTAATTAGCATTCCCAGCAGAAAGGCGTGAGTCTCACGTCTACCAACAGGTGGTGAGTCTGAGAACCGTCCTTTTCCCAGGTGCTTATTCTGAGAACAGACACGTTCTCAGATTCACTGTCTGAGAACAGAGGGCAGGCTGACCTGCCGTTTTTAATTGGCCAAATGTTCGCTTCTGCATACAGCAGCCTTCCAAAATGGATCCGTTTAAGCTAAGCATAATTAAACAATTTAACAGAATAAAACAGATTAATGATCTAAGCATACTAAGCAATGAGTAAACAGAATAAAGAATTAAAATTAATTCTTCCCTGGCTATGAAATCTAGACAGCAAGAACTTAATCATACAAATAAGTTATAGATTTGTTTGTTTATTTATATCAGGGGTGCCCAAAGGTTTCAGGTCGTGGACCGGCCATATGGTTCATATGGTCACTATGGCTCATGGGCCAGATCCAGCCCCTGACACCAGTTCATCCAGACCGCAAAGTCCTTATTGCTGCTGGAAGCAGAGCTTCCAGGAGCAACAAGGGCTTCGCAGTCTGGATGAATTGGTGTTGGGGTCCGGATCCAGCCCGTGGGCTGTAGTTTGGGCACTCCTGATTTATATGAAGCATTTTTAGTCTGTTTTTCTTCCAAGTAGGAGAAGGTGGTCTACATGGCTTTCTTTCTCCATGCTTTCTCCTCATGATAACTGTAAGGTAGGTCAGGGAGAGAGATCGAGGTCAGTTACACAATCAAGTGGGTCTCTTGAGCTTTAGTTTAACACTGTGGCACAGCAATGCACTGGGTTATGCTCTGACCCATCTCCACACCTATGAATATTTTATAATTTATAAAAGACTGTTTTTTTAAAAAAAAATCTTTCCAGCTACTGTGTAGGAGGATGAATTTGGGGCGAGGAAAGGATCTAATTTCCCCATGTACTGCAGTTAAGATCTGTGTGTGCACCCATACCATGCTTACTCTGAAGCAGAAGAAAATCTCAAAAAGAGTTGCAGTACTATATATAAAAAATAATGGCTGAAATCCTGTTCTGCTGTTACACAAAATGCGTAATTTTTGGAGGCAAATTGCCTCAAGTTAAGAAAATCTGCACACGCATTATCTGTTGCACATTGAATTGCACAACAGATAATGTCCATGGAGATTTCTTAATTTGCAGCAATTTGCCTCCACTGTTTTGTGTAACAGTTTCACAGATTTTCAGCCCATATGTCTTTGATCTTAGAGCAGAAATGAAGACTCATAGGGGCAAGTGACTGCAGCTTATTTGCACATGCTGTTCATTTTATTATAAGACCAGTTCTGCACATTGCGCTGAGCAGCGTTGAGGCAGGCAGATAGCAACCTTGCTTCTAATAAACAAGTAGTAGTAGTAGTAGTAGTAGTAGTAGAATGATCAGAGCAAATGTTATTAATTAAGTGGTAGAAATGTAGTCACGCTGTCGACTCCTAACCTCCGGCTCTGTAACCACACACTTAGCTCATTAGTGAAAAATAATTACAGGTTGAACTGGACACTATGGAAGACTGTTTCCTACACATTTGTATATTACATTTCTGCTGAATGTACATTTGAAATTGCCGAAAAGAAAATCACCAAAGGAAATAACCAAATGTACTTTGCTTTGTTACCTGTTCTTAGAGCCCAAAGAAGTTGTATCCTTGTAATACAGTGTTCAGGCATGCCCAAAAAATACTTAGCAGTGATAACTGATAAGTGTTATAGCTTATTATGGTTTAGTCAGGTTCTTTTTTAATTTCTAGTTGAGACGCATTGGGTATCTTAATTTGAAGAAAGATAGAATACAAAGGAAAGTAAATAAATAACTAAGAAAATGGTGTGAGGCTTGAAAAATATTGACCAAAATGCTTCTTCTTCTTCTTGTGATGCATCCGATTCTGAATATTGATGATCATCATGGGGATTAGCCATGAAGATTGTCCTGAGAATATAATGCAGTGTCCTTCCATTTGCCTTCTGCATCGCAGCGTGACACCCATAATACTGATCCAGTTTTGTGAATCCCTTTCTGGTCCTGAGCCCTTTTGGCAAACAAAGTCCTCCTTAGCCCCAGGACAGTATTGATGAAGCCGCTGCCCTCCATCAAGAGGAATTCAAGTGGGATTTAATCCACTTTGGACCTCCACCCCTCCCTGTGGACTTTGCCACTCAAGGCCGTTATTCCTCAGGGTTGTCAGGTTAGTTAGCCACTGCCTGACGTTTGGTGTTGAGTCACTGGCAGTATGGTCTGCTCTATTACCATAGCAGGATAACCTGGCCAGACAATAATGCCTCTAGGATCCCTGAAAAAGTAACTTGGTAGAGATAACTATTTTACTTTTAACTCATTGTTTTCAGGCACTGCACAGCTTATTTCCTACTCCTATAAAATCTGTGCCTCTCTGCTATGTTTATAGGCCTATAACTTGCTCCCCCCAAGACTCACTTAAAGAAGCATTTTGTACAAATCATAGCAGATGCTAGAACATACTGTGCTCTTTTGTTAAGTGTCTTTTTTAAAATGACATTTTGAAAGTGGGACACATAGAAACCAGCAACTTGGAAAGTTGGTGCACTGCACTCAACTCATCAAGCAACTCAATTTCATATCCTTCATTTGGTTAAGGAGCAAAGCAGAAGCAACCCTTTGCTTCTTTTATCTTTCTAAAATTATTTTAAGTTATGAAAACTTAGAACAGGCTATTCAAACATATATTTAAATATCTAACCATAAAAATCAGCAAATATAAATTATGCCCAAATTTTCACTGCTCTGAATTCTATGCCAGGTCTTTTCTTGATTGGATGATACCATCCATGGTTTGTCAAGGCACTGAAAACATCTAAAGCTGAATTTAATCTGTTATGAAGTTGTTTATGGTGGCCCTGAAACATTAAACATCTAGGAACATGTTGGGGAATGGTAAAACAGCAGTTAGGTAGCAGCTGGATTTTTTTTTCCCTAGAAGAAAAGTTGATTAGGCACTTGGCACTGTATTATAAACTAATTAGAAGTTACCTATCTAATGTGGGAACGGGAACAGCCAAAGACTATTCCAAATGCAGAAACTGACTAAAGTAGCAGGTAATTCTTACTTTAACAGTGGCAAAGGATAGAATTCCGTGTTGAACTGTAAGGCAGGATTTCACCTTGTGGAGTGCAAAGCACGGCATGTAATACAGTTTTGTTATCCAACACCATGCTTAATGTTCCCTGCCTTTAGAATCTGCCACCTGAGGCAATATTCTCGAATGTCTAATGGTAGAGCTGGCCAAAGTGTAAACAAAGGGAGAAAAGAAATCCATTATACAATAGGAGCCAAGATATGAAGCTTAATACTAATCAGAATGCTCAGAACATTTTACATTATCTATTTATGAGCTAAAGGCTAATGCTTCGCATTACCTTATGGCAAGGGAAGGAACATGTGCCCTCTACAGGTAGGTGTTTTGGCTTGTATGGCAATTCCCATTGGCCCTACTCAGCACAACTCAGGGATTTAGAAAGTTATAGACTTCTGGAAGGCCTAAGTTTTCCCACTTTCAACCTATGACCTCACTTCATGGTCACTAGTCCTGTAGAAGCAGGAAATCCTGTTCATTGGTGCTTCCAGTTTAAAGAAGATTTTGTGAAAAAATAAATATATCTTACACATATAAAACTATATTTGGTACTCTTTGTACAAGTATTTTCTGTATTAATGCAAAACCTGAAACACTTTTACCTGAAATGCTAGCTGTCTTGGATATGACAGAGAAAGCAGAAAAAAGAGTCATAAGATAAGTACTGCCTATATCTTCCCACATATTTTTCTTTTATATCCTTGAGGTATTCTTAGGATCAGATACATATTCATTTTTGGTCCTTGACTTGTCCTTTCCAGCCACATCAAATGCACAGTAGAATAGAAAGACATTAGTGGAGGTTTGTGAATACAGAGTCTGGCACCTAGTAACACCTTGATGGAAATAGAAAGCTGTGAACACAGTATTAAAATATGCTAACAAGCTGCGCGAACAAATGTGCTGATTTTTTTTTTACACTGCAGATATTCATGCCAGCACTTGTGCTACGAATGCAGTCACAAGTGTGTGGAGTAACTGTTGACATTGTATTCTTTGACATGACAAGACCAAAACTTTCTCTCCTCATTTGCCCAATTTATTTCTTAAAGTTTGGAATAAAACCAAGAACAATAATCAATAATCAGTTTGTACAGGTTGTATTTCTTTGTAATTCTGATCAGACTATGTGGTATATTTTTATGTGTTTCTTCTTTTCTCTTTTATAATTTGACTTGGCTGGTTTTCTTTAGTTGCTTAAAAGTTTTTGTTCAGCAAACACATTTCTATGATGCTCTAGGACAGTAATAGTCAACTTTTTAGAGACCGAGTACCCAAGGAGGAGGAGGTGGTGCATGTGCCATTAGAGGCACGCCAGTGATGCCACGTGGGTGCATGTGCATGTGTGGTGCCTGCCCACCTCCGCCTCCTTGGGTGTGCGTGCGGGCGCACATACGCACACACGCACACAAACACAAACCATACCCGTCAAGCGCTGCTCCGGATAATACGGGAACTGCTCCGGCCCAGGTGCACATGCGCAGCAACAATCCCTTTGCACATGCGCAGAACCCCTTTGCGCATGCACAGAACTGCCTCTGATGGGCGTGCATGCACAGTAACCCCTTTCCCCACCGTTCAAAATATGGGATGGCGGCAGGAAAGGGGAGGAACGAGCGCTGAAATACGGGAAATCCCGGCCAATATGGGATATTTGATAGGTATCTCACACACACACACACACACACACACACACACACACACACACACACACACACACACACACACACACACACACACACACACACACACACACACACAAATTGTAAGTATAGGAGGGGTGTGTATGGGGTGTCTGCTCACCTCACCTCTCTGGGGCAACAGTACACATGCCCACAGAGAGGGCTGTGAGTGCCTCCCTGGCATCCGTGCCATAGGTTCGCCATCTACTTAGGATGTTTTCCAACTCTTTGGTTTTATGCGGTGAATTATGGAAGTGTAAATCTATACTATTACAGAGACATTTAAACACACACAGTTACTCTGATTTATGAATACTATTTCCTTTTATCTTTTTAACTATCCAGACTGGAAAGTAATCTCTTTTTGACCTATTTTAGGAAATTCCTAAAAAGATAAATTCATGTTTTTAATGGGAATCTGCAGTGCTCAGAAAAGTCCTGTTTGGGTGCCTTCCATCATGTTTGCCACACACTTTTCAGATGGGCGGTATAGAAATTCAATAAATAATAAAATTATTTTAATGCTGCTTCTCAGATACTGTATTCATTCCTTGAGTATGTGCAGCACTTTCATTGAATGGAGTCAGTAACAGAAGGAGGACACTCAAATTTAGGAAGCCCTCTATGCTGTCATTTCCCAACTCCACCTTTCTAATGCTGGGCAAGTGTAGAAAAGAAAGCTGTTGAAAAGGAAGGAAGCTTACTAAGCCACCCCAACCTATGTTGAAAGTCAGGCATGGGACAAATGGGTAAGAGTGACTTCCAACAACTTCAAGCTTTCTGAACCTTCCATTTTCCAAATTATTCATCCCAGTGGTATTAGAGCTTTTTCCTGGTCGTTCAGACTATTTATTAAATGGTCCTATTTTATCAGGACATTATCATTAGCTTCCACTGTAAGAATATTTTTTAAAACTTCTGAAGCACTGTATGTTTAATTCCTTTCACTTAAATGAGCTGAAGGTTTCTTTACATCCACACTCTTAAACATGAATTTAGTCAGTCTAGGGCAGTATCTTTCATGTGGCTTAAGTAGAGTCTTAACGTTAATGGGCAAAGTTGCAATTTGGTAAGATGAAAGCTTGTATGTTTTACGTAGCTTCAAAATATTCAAGGTGGCATCAGCCACATAACTTGATAAGTTGTCACAGCAAAAGCCATGAGAATCTTAGATAGGCATCAGGTCAAGTCAAGACAAATGGTGCTTAAGTATTCTGGTATAACTTCTCATTTAAGATGTCTGAAGAAGTGGACTTGATCCATGAAAGCTAACATTAAAAGACAGCAGTTAGTCTTCAAGATACCCCAATGGTTTTCTCTTTCTTTTAGTCTTTCTTTTGTTTTATTTCCTGCCTGATACTCTCACACTGTCTAACACAGTTGCCACTTTGAAAATCTCAGTTAACTAAAAACCTGTCATCTGAATAGTCAGATCCATGTTACCTTTGCAATAGGCTACAGAAATCTTGAACTATGAGTGACATTGAGCACTGGATATCGGTAACTATATTTTGTCTGAGTAATAGTGGGTGTTAAAATCTTAATTGGGAACTCAGCATGGGAACAAAAATACATATTTGGCTGCTGTCTTTTTGGCAGGTATGTCTGAACCTTAGACAGCAAACCAATTGACTGACTAAGAAGTGGGATAAGATGGAAGAAGGAAAGCAATAAGGTGTTACATTTAGATTGATTAGAGGGTGGCAAGTCTTGCAGGTTAGCAAACCCTAATGTCTCCAAAAGGGAATATTGTACTTTTGAGTGACATCAGTCAGCTCAAGTAATAATTAGTACCAAGATAAGCTGAAATCCTCCATACATGTATTAGGTTTTATCAGAGTGGCTGTTGCTGTGATATTCTCTTAGAGCCAAACCATATAATTTGAGGAATTTTGCATTCATTGTTCACTCACCCTAATAAAGTACTTGCTGATCAGGCTGGTGCTAGGAGAAAGAACATTTTTGCTTTGAGTATTCTGGTGGAATCCGTGGCAGATGCTTTTTAGTCATTTTGCCTTTGCTATCTTTTGAATTTTAGCACCTTTGACCAAAGGTGCCTGTGGGTCTTATAGGACTTATAAGACTTTCTGTTGCTTGGGTCAACCTTATTTTTTGAAATACCAAACAAACGTTATTAGCATTGACATGCCTACAGTATTGTAGTTTAAACAACTGCCCATTTCCGTTTACTGTAGGCAAATTATTCAGTAGTTTCTTCTGGAGTATAAGATTACAAGTCATTGTAAGACTGTAATTCTTATGCAATATATAGTTTAACAATATATTTCAAATATCTGTCTGTTAGACTCCTACCTTGCCTTTTTAATTTTTTTTAAAAAAAGGAGTTTAACTACATGAAAAATTTACATAATTTCTGAGTGAATTCATGTCTTTATTGGCCCCAGATGCATTCAGACAGTACACTAAGTCCTTGCCAATCCCCAATCATATGGTTATGTGTACAGATTATTCTGAGCCTTTTCCTTAGCTGAACACAGAACAGATTTGTGGGATTTTGTACATTTTACGTAGGTGTAGGAGTTCTCTTTGTAGCAAAAAGTGGGGCATGGGAATGAGGAGTCATATTGTTGTTGCCCACCAAGATATGAATTTATATACATCTGACTAAGTCAAATTCAGAATGGAGTTATCCATGTTAAATTCTAATTGAAATCAAATGTTCTTCTGGCTATGTTATTTCCAAGAAGCACTCATTGGAGGAAAATGAATCACAAAATAGCTCCAGTTCCATTAAAGCAGGGGTGCCCAAACTATAGCCCACAGGCAGAATCTGGCCCCTGCAGCCAATTCATCTGACTCGCGTCACCCTTGTGTCTCCTGGAAGCGGAAGTAAACCGTGCCTGTGTTTTACTTCCACTTCCAGGAGCGACGAGGGTGGCGTGGTTGGATGAATTGGCATCAGGGGCTGGATCAGGCTCACAGGCCGTAGTTTGAGCACCCCTGGTTTAAGCAGAGAAAATGGGAGCCTAAAATCTATCTCATCCTGTTGCAAAACATATCTGTTGTAAAACAGATTGCAAGGCACGTTTTCTTCCACTTCCGGTGGGAAGAACCATGTGACCAGCCTGCTGAACCATGTGACCGACCCACAGCCTGAAAGGTTTGGGCACCTCTGCACTAAAGAAACAGAGCATTGACATATCCATTTAGTCAAAACATCAGAACAAACATCTGTGAGAGAAATGCATTTTTAATGGATTGGAGTTATTAGGGCATCAATTTTTCTTTCCATCAGTTATAGCCTGTGTCATTATTTTTTGCAAAATCTATATGTAATTATACTTGGCATAATTCTTTTCCTCTGATGGTTGTATCACTAACCTGTGGCATAAAGTCCACTGATTACCTTAGGGTTGTTTGTAATTCCTAGAGGGCAGGAGAACTTGAAGGCAATATTAATTAGTGAAATTTGCATTCCAGTCCAAGACCAGGATGCATGAAATAAATTTGAGGAAATGTTTTCAAAATAGAGATTCAACATGCATTACATTTAAACTAGCTTCCCTGTCCCTAGCAAATCTTGAGGCTATTCACGATAAAATAATAATATCCTTAATCTAAGGAGTTCTGCTTCAGAGTCTGTACTTTTTCCTTATTACTTTTAAAGATAGCCTGCAGACTATCTTCTTTTAAAATTGAGCTACACCCCCACACCCTTTTTGTAACTTCATACTTTACATAGAAGTACTTATTTTGAAAGCTTACACAGATACATTTGTGCTTTTTTAGTTGGGCTAGTTATAACAACATGGGGTTTGGAATTAGCTAATGGGTTGACATACTTTACATCCAGAAATTTATTATTTATAGATTGTTTTGTGGGAAAGGTTTTTGCTGAAAGTCTTAGATTAAATTGCCTTGATTGATTGTGCCAAACTGGCCCAGCCTTATCAGAAAAATGATAGGTTGAAGAAAAGGGGGTGGTTATAGGCATGAAATACAAAAGATGTGTTGATTTATGAACCAATGGTCAAACTAGAAGAATCTAGAAAAAAACATGGAAAGGTTTTACAGACACTAAAACTCAGCACAACGTTGTAGGACAAAGGGAACTATCCAGCTAGAGTTTCAGTGCATTGTCCATTGTCCTCAGACCAAATAACCAGTTTCAACAATAAATATAGATAGAACAAGATAACAAAGAGGGTATGTCAACAGCAAAACAGTTCTATATAGCTAGTTCACATAGGAATACATACAGTCTAGCATTTAATACCTTGATCTCCCTATTTTCCCCTGGATCCTCTTGTGGGCTTATGTTTATGAAAATTTCCCATTTGGGGGAAATATATGTAAATAGAGAATCATTCTACAATACATATTATACTACTTTAATAGCTACAGTTTCATACAATAGAATCTGGTGATTTGTAGTTTCACGAGGTTCACGGGCACAATCCTTTTGAATGGTTTACAGATCATAAACTTCACTGGCATAGTGACAATGGATTGCCTTACTTGCTCGAGCTTTGTCATGGTGTAACTGGTGATGTGAAGAAGATGTGACTTGCACTTATTTGCACAACCAAGTCTTACATGCTTTCCTGGGCCTGTTGCTTTCTTGGACAAGTGCTAAAAAAGTCAAATGGAAGAACAACAATAGCAGTTTGAGTCTTGGAATTCTCTGCTTAGATGAGTGCATTTACGTTCCTTAGGAGAGATTTGTTCAGGAGCAAGAAGATGGAGTAAGATTGTAAAGTGGTGTCATACATAAATGGCTGCTTTTTAGCTTTCTGAGTCTTTCAGCTTCCTGCATGCTCTGGTGAATATCAGTTTTCAGTGGAATCTATTTGAATGGATGTTCTTCCCACACATTCATCTTTCTGTCCTAGCTATGGAAGGCTACATTGATTTCCGCCTGAGAATTATGATAGCTCAAGATAAACTTACTTGAGGTAAATGTAGCCACTAGTATGGATCATAGTTCTAGTAAAACCCCATCACACTGCCTTTCTCAGATAGAGAAGAATGACTTTATTGCATGAGGCCAATGGCCTATCAGGTCCATAATTCTGTACTTATATAGACCAGATGTCACTTGGAATGCCCACAAATAGGATAGATGGCCTGCTCATATTCCCCAGCAACTGCTACATTGAAAAATACTATCTCTGATATTGAATTGAAAATTATAGATAGCCGTCCTGATCAGTAACCACTGCTGGCTCTATTCTCTATTAATAACTGCAATCTCATTTCAAAGCCATTGGTTGCCATTACATCTTGTGTTTCCTGATTGCCTAGTTTAACTATGCACTGTGTGATTGTACACTATATCTGTCTTCGTCTCCCACTACTACGCTTCCTTGGAAAACCTAAGTTTCTAGTATTGTTTATGAGCGAGAAAATGCTTGCCTATATTCACTTTAGTCTTTTTCCAGTCTAGCTTGTGTGGAAGATTACTAGGTACCTACAGTAGTATTATTATTTTAGTGTTATTCAAAGCTATTTGCATAGTATTGAACACAGTTCCTCAAGCCTCCTTGTCAGAGAAAGAGGACTTGATCCACAAAAGCTCCCATTAAAATAAAGCAGTTAGTCTTTAAGGGACTGCAGTGGCTTAGTGGGTAGATGCTGAACTTGACAACTAGACGGTCATTAGGTCAGCAGTTCGAGACCCAAGTGCTGCACAACGGATTGAGTTCCCGTCTCTGTCACAGCTCCTGCCAACCTAGCAGTTTGAAAACAAATTACAAGTAGATAAATAGGTACCGCTTTGGTGGGAAGGTAAACACTGTTCCATGTGTAGTCACACTTGTCACATGTCCACAAAAATGTCTGCAGACAGCACTGGCACTTTGGCTGTAAATGGAGGTGAGCACCGAAACCTATATTCAGATATGACTGGCTTTAGAGCATGGACGACCATACCTATTCTTTAAGGTGCCACAATATTTTGTTTTCTTTCTTTATACATTACTTTTGTGATGTGTTGTTTCTTTTTTAAGTATTATACAGGCACCTAAAAGTGCTAACTGTTATGTAAAAATAATATATGTTCCAAAAATTATATATTGGAATTCAATATATAATTGGATTCTAAGGAGGATAGTCTTAGGTTTCAGTTAAAATAATTGAGTTTAATGGAAATGTCCCGGCAATAACAGTGTGGCTTTGGTTTTCCACTCTAGAACACATTAAAATGTAAATGAAAAAAATTAGTCAGTGTTTAGATAGCTAAGGCTCTAACCTATAACATATATCACAGGACCAAATATAGCATGAATCTTGCAAAATGTTAACAAAAATATCACAAATACACCCCTTTTAAGCAGCTTTTTAAAATTTTTAGTTTTGACGGGTTATTGATAAGATGTTCTGGATAAAAGAACTTTGCCTTTTAATAAGAAATGTACTTCACACTGGATTTATGTATGTGGCAAAATGTGACTGAAGTGCAAGTCAATATTTCCCCAATTTTTATTAATTTTTCTCTAAATTTACTCGCTTCGTAATGTAGCCCTTCTCTGATAGAATATACTGTAGTAAAATTGACTACAATGTTGTCTTCTTGAAACAAAACAATAAAAGCCTGAGAGTATAACATGCATCTCTTTTTTTTCATGTTTCAAATGTTTGTTTGATGTAATAGATAGATTTATTGCATTTTCCCCCTAAGCAAAATTAGCCTAATTTAGAAAGTAAAAACACTGAGCTTTTGTTTTAAGTGAACTTTCCAGGACAGAATGTTGATGTGCTATATTTCCAGAGAACCATGGTACAGTACATTCCTTGGAAATACAACAGCTTTTTGGAATCAGTAGTTCAATGCAGATATTGTACATTGATTAAGTTCCTCTATCACAAGAAGAGAAACATTTAAAATGCCAAGAAAACAGAATTCCTCCTGGACAAAGAACATAAAAATGCTAGCTTAACAGAGTGTTTGTTCAGACGCTTCCAAATAAACATGTTCAAGAAGAATGTCTGTATTTATAGCCTCAGAAACTAAATATCTGAAGCCCAGACCAAAAACAGACAGACAGGACAGACAGATCATTTATTGGTGGTGGACATTTTACATAACATGTACACAATTAAATTTCAATCTTGCATTCCCAGATGTTCTCGGGCTTCCCTGAAGCTTCGATCAGCAGGTGTAATGACTTCGGCTTCTGGGAACTGAAGTCCAAGAACACTTGGAGACCCAAGGTTGAGAAACTTTGGGTTAAAACATTTCTAATCACAGGCAGTGGTGCAAAGAGTGTGATTCTGTAATTTGGCTGAAAAGTAAAGGTCAGAGTATGTAGAGGAAAGAAGCCAACTGCTCAGTGCAGATGTGGAGTACTTGAACAGGTTAGAGTAGGTGCCTGGATCATATTATAGACACTTTAGAATGATAAATGCAGAAGTAGAAGGATCCTAGCAGTTATTGAATTCCTGAAGCTGCAGGAATTGAGGCCCATAGGGTTTCATTTATGCCTCTGGAATTGGATCCCATTTATGTTTCCTGAAATGTCTTCTGTTATGAATCCCCTGTGAGATACTAAATTCTGAAAAAGAAAGCATCTCCCTTGAAGTAAAGAGTTTTAAAGATATCCACTAAAACGAAAAAGAGGACAAGCTGAAGTCTAAAGATTTAGAGGTCAAGAATATGGATTGCATGACTGTCAAGCTCATGTTGTCCATTCACATTTGTTGCACATGTAAGCTCAGGCCCAAGGACATCTGTCTCTGTGCAACCATTACCAAGTATGGGATAAGTTTTTAAAAATAATCCCTGAGGCAGATTTACATTCGCTATCGCAAAGCTAAACTGACTATAGTTGTGGTTACATCTGAGATACTTTGCAGTAACATTCACCGGACTGAATATTCAGTAGAGCTTTTATTTCTCATTCCAATTTCCTTAATGTGATCGTAACAGAAGTAAAATTCTCTCAGACTCATGGTAAAATTGAAATGTGCAGACATTCATTATGACAGTTTTGATAGCCAAGCTCTCAGGGGTAGTCCAGAAAATAAGGCAACTCTATGACCCATCTCTCTATGTGTATGTATTGTGTGTATATGTTTTTACAAGTGGAATGGTTTGCCGAATATTGCAGCTGGGAAAATCAATTCTAAGAACTGTGGCAGGCAAATTTGGGGGCAGATGGCATTATTGACCTTGCTATTCAAAAAGACCTGATGCTCCTGGTCACAGCACCATGACAAAACCTCTTCACCCTGATGTCCTGCACAAGTAAGGAATTGGGGTTTTTCACTGTGCCAGTGATGCGTGGGATCTTGGCCTATATTTCCTACAGGAAAGGAGTATAAATCAAGTGCCTGCCTCTTTCTTTGGTGAGCATTGAAAGCAAGCCAAAGGGATTGCTAGTCAGTTGGTTAACAAACTGCTTTCTCCCCATTTCTTACTATCATTTCTTCTTTTAAGAGAGCAGAAGAGGGACTTGAATGGAAATATATATTTCTTTATTTTCAAATAAAGCACTTTTAATAACCAATATTAGAATGAGTTGTTAAAATTAATTTCTAAAATGGTAATGACCTAAAAATACAATATATTGATATTTTAATTTTTTTCCTTGCATGAATGTTGCTCATTTGAATTAGTGGTAGAGCCTGACATTTCTAGGTAGAAACAAAATGTTGCTATACATGAAAGGTAAGTAACTGCATATGATGATTTCATTGCCCAAGAAATATACAACTGAAGTGACCCATTGATAAATTGCTTATGTAGTGCTATAAACCGGAATTCTAAGCCACTGCAAGCAGGATTTTCCTTCTCTGATATATGAATCAGGAACTCTGGCATAAACCCACTGAACAAGCCAGAATCGGAAGCAAAAATCAAACCATGGCTTGTCCAAGGAGAAACAAAACAGAAGTATTGGCTTTGAGCTCTATGCATTAATCTGTTGTATAAGTGATTCATGAGTTATAAGCGATAGTGGAAATTATCATCTGTGCAGGGAGTTGAATGGTTTGTGAATGACTCAGATATTCTTGTAAGAAATTTTTATACTCACTGTTATTGAACAGAGAAAAACCTTGACAGCATGCTAGCAGTTAATTCTGTAACCATAAAAGACTTTTTAAAGTAAGCATATTGGCTCTGTTTGAATATCCTGCACCTGGTCTTGAAACAATAGACAATACCACTGGAACTGTATACTGAAGTATGTTATAAATAACTCACTTGTGAGCCAGATTGTGAGGATTAATGTGTTCTTCCTATTAAAATTTCTCTCACGTTGGAAAGTTTCCTGATGAATTTTGAGAGATGCAATGGCATTTTCTTATGGGTTTTTCAGGACAAAAGAGAGATTATACCAGTCATTCAAACATGTTTATTTACATGTGTGCCAATTTTAAATTGTTCCGTTTCTAGCAATGAAACTGAGGCAAAAGTCTTGTTAGTGGAAGTATTGGGGGAGGGACAAGAATATGTGTAGTACAAACAATGGATTTTTGTTTATTATTTTAACAATCTTGATGCCTCTATTCAGTGTGGATTGATTTTGGTGTCTAATCTTCATTGACAGATGACACTTTAAAAATGTATTTTTATAGGTTATTATTCACTGTTGTTATTTGTAAGAATGGCTTATCTGTTGAAGACTGCAGCTAGAGGTTCTATCAGTCAGTTCTTATGAGTTTCTTGTAGTTGGATATGGTAGGCTGTTTCAAGAGCCCTGCAGGCTAGAAATGCAATGTGCAGTCTTAGGAAATAAATGAATTACTATGATGTATGTGCTCTGCTTCAAATGTGAAAGTATGTATGTATTTTTAATTCATTTTTCTTTAAAATACTTGTATGTAATGATTTTTGGAACTGTCCCTATGTACTCTTCTGTATTTTAAAGATTTAGGATTGGGATTCTTTCACAGAGCCAATTATAATGTATATATATTTAAATTCACATGTGAATATTCAAGTAAAAAAATGGAGGTGTTCAATGTCAAATACTGAGTGTTTATATTTGTACTTTTAGCCCTCTTTCTCCTTGTAAGGTCTATATGCCATTTTTTTCCGTCTGATGAACAGAGTTCTTTATCAATTCCAGTTGGAATGTTTCTTTTTTCAAAGCCATGTGAGAAATACATCTTGGCTATCATTTTCTTCCGCCTTCCACACCAGTTCCTTGTATCTGTTCTGAAAGCCCTCCCTTCAAAGTTCTGGGTTAAATAGGGGCATTTATAAAGGAATTTGGTCTTCTAATGGTATCTGTTCTGCTTGCAGATGGACACAGTTGAATACTGTATAACCTTTTTAGAAACATGGATTAAAGAATAAAAAGTTGCTGTTTTCTTTCCAGTTGAGAACCCATAAGTGGTGTGAGTAGCTTAGGAGGACAGTAAAAATTATGAAAACCATTTATCGTGCAGCAATCAATTTTCCTTGATAATTTTAGATATGGAAGAGGCCCAAACATTTTCTGTTTCTTTATTGAAAGGAAGCTTAACTTGGAAAATGCCACATTGTATGTGCTAGAAAAAAAGTTTTCATGCCAAAAAAGTAAAGAGAAATTATAAACTAAATAGTAGAAACCTACACAATCTTAAACTACATTTGAAAAATGAAACATCTCTCTCCATCATCACCATTTATTTTGTCTGTTCGTTTTTTTTTTATCTTGCCAGCATATGAGTGTTTGTGGTCTTTCTAACACATATATATTTCAGCCCCAATATGCTTTCTAATTTCAAAATCTGGTTTTGTCTTTTTAGATTATTATTTGTTATTATTTGATAATTTTATTCTGATCTCTTATATGTATATATATTATGATCATACCTGTCAACCATCCCGGATTGGCCGGGATTTCATGGTTTTCGGCGCCAATTTGCGCTATTTCCCGCCCCGCGCTGCCGAAACCCCAGAATTTGGCAACGGGGAGAAGGAAGTACTGCACAGCCCTTCTGCACAGGTCACCTTCTACACATGCGTAGAAGGGTTTTACGCTTGCGTAGCCCCGTTCTACGCATGCGTAGAAGGCTATGCCGCTTGCGTAGGAGGCTACGCCGCTTGTGTAGGAGGCTTAAGTATACATTTCCTGTAGAACCGGTTACATTTAACTTAAAGGCACAGTGTAGCAGTTTTTACGCTTGCGTAGCCCCGTTCTACGCATGCGTAGAAGGCTATGCCGCATGCGTAGAAGGCGACCTGCGCAGAACCGTTTGCGCAGGTCCCGTATTTTTCAGAGCCATGGTTGATAGGTATGATTATGATGTGTGTTGTATATTTTTCATATATTGTAAGCCACGCTGTGTTGTGCTTGTATCAAAAGGGCAGGATATAAATGTAAATAAATAAAATTTAACTGCTCTCCAATTTCCATTATATTCCCACCTGTCAGTTTTCAGCTGTACTTGATCACCTGTTTCTGCAGTCATCAATCCTTATTCTAAGTGCCAGATGAAAGATGCATGATTCTTTAGCCCCAAACAGTTGCACATTTAAAGATTCTATATCCTGATATTTAGTTGGGGGAATAGCTCAGTGGTTTAAGATTCTGGCTGTGGCTGGAAGTTAGAATCATCTTCTGGGAGAATGGTCAGCCTGCAAGCTAAACAATCCTAAACTGCCTTCAAAAGAAGAAATGGTAAACCATCTCTCAGTACTCTCGATCTACAAAACCCTCAAAAGGGTTACCCTAGTCAGAATTGACTTGATGGCACATGATTATTATCCTGATTCTACTTCCTCTGGTGGCATGAAAATAAGGGAGGAGTTTAGTGGCTAGTGGAATATATCTGTAGGAAAAATATCTGTAGGAGCATATTTTGGCCATTCCAGTTACTCTTGAGGCAGATTAATGCACAATTCCTTTTTATTATTTATACAAGTTGTGGTATCAAAAAGGAATGTTGTGTGTGTTCCAGTGCAAGATAGATCCTGAATTTATGCCAGGATAGGAAGGTTATTGTAGCATAAAACATACCTGTCAAGTTTTGGATTTGGAAATAAGGGAAATTTCCTGGCAAATACAGGATACTTGACAGCTATGCTTACCCTGTGCTGCCCTCCAATGGTGACAATAGGTCATTGCAGTCTAATTAATAAGGGATGACGGCGGGAAAGAGGGTAAAATAAGGGATTTCCTCAGCCAATAAGGGATACTTGACAGCTATGGCATAAAATATTACTACAACAATCATTGAAAATAAAATTATTGTTCCTACCACAGTTTATTGTAGATGTGCCACTGTCTCATTTGATTAGAAACCATAATGTTGTTAGTGTACTGTATAAGTGTCCTACTTCAGAGTTACAAACTTGCTTATACCTCAGTTTCACATTCTGTGTTGTGGTTATACTGTGTTAGAGTGTAATTTCATCTCCATCAACCAAACTGTTTTCAACAATGTAATACCCTATTATTGGAATTTGCATGAAGTGGTGAAAGTAGATGGCAACTTTTCTTTAAAACTAGGATATCCAATACTGTATCTTTTCTTTAAAAAATATTTTTTTCAAAAAAAAATATTGTGTTGTTTTTCCTCAACTGCAGCATCAGTTTGTTTGGAATGATTAACATCTGTACAGAAAAAGAAATGGTGGTTTCCTGTCTCAAGTCCGTCCTCTTTAAACTGTATTACTCTTCACAACTTTAAATCTTTAAAAGTGGCTTCAGGGTTTCAAAGTAGGAAAAGCAATAGAAGGCTATTTCTGGAAGTGCACAGATTTGTGTTTTGGGACATCAAGTGTCAGAATTTTTCTGTCAAATATGTAGTCCAAAAATACAAACCAGCACACCTCTATTTCACATTCTGTAAACAGGAGTAATTCTTATTTGTCTGCACATTGATTCTTAGAGGAAAACAAATAGGAAGGAGATTACTATCTGAAAATGATAAAAAAAAATGGGTACCTGGAATCTACTGTTGACCAGCCAGATGTTTTCAGATGCAGGTCTCTATTCTTGCAGTGTTCAGTGCAAAGATGTAGTGTGAATTAGTTCACTTTCACAAGACAGTATAAAGAAGCTTTTCAATTAAAGCATTCTTTCCCACCTCTTTTTACTGTTATCTTGCTACTTTCTGCCACAGTACTATGGCTGTATTTATTTTGGCATGTTGCTAATTGTCTCATCCTGCAGCCCCAGGTACATGGTTAGTTCACACCCAAATTCACTGCTGTGGGCAGTGTTATTAGAGGTGATAATACTGTGATGCATGCAGTGGGCTATGACATTAAAACGAATGATGGAGAAACCCTTTCTATACTTTCAGCCCACTGAATGACAGCTGCTGTGTCCTTTACTCATTAGTAAACCAGTTAAATCTTACTTGTGAGTAAACTGGGTAAACTTTACTCATAGAAAATCTGTAAGTAGAGGAAGTGGCTAGAACAGCCTCATGGCTCCCATTATATGTCTGGCAGGTGTACTGACAGCATATATAAAAATGATCTCATAGATGTGCAACACACACACACACACACACACACACACACACACACACACACACACACACAGACCAGCTAGAGAAAATTCCAAAATAATAAACCTTTAACTTAAGCTCCCTACTCTTCTCCTTAGAAAGAAACAAAAATCTTGCTTCAAGGACATGAACAGGTTTCTTGGAGAGATTTTCAGTAGAGAAGATAAGTGAATGGAAGGGGGATACTCCCAAACACATTCTAGACAAAATGGTGGCAAAGGGGACAGGAAGGGGAGTATCATTAATCAAACGGGATAAATTGAAGCAATCTAAGTACTATGTAGACCCTTGTCAATGCGAGAATTCCATTGTAGATGGGATGGATCACTCGAGGGAGAGATAAAATGGTACAGAGAAGAAGGTTTTCAGTTTCGAACAGACCATTCAAAATCCCCTGCGTAGTCAGGCTCTCAGTTTCAAGGATTTGCTTTACAGGCCTGTCTTCAAATTATTGTGACCTTCCAGCAATCTTTTGCTGAGTAACTGCTTAGTAATCTTCCCGATGCCACCTTGTATTGTGTATAAAGGGCGATTTGATTTTCTTCAAGTTGTCTGTAAGCTTTCCCAAAGACCTTTTACTATTTTTCTGGGATCTTAATAAAATAGTTTAAACCTTTAAGACTTGCATGAGCTGCTACCAGTTCTGTGTATTTTGGCTTGAGACAAAACTTGTGAATGTTGGTTTCTGGGGGGGAAAATAAAGAAATAAAGCTTGAATTGCATTCAAATAAATATATTGAAGGAGCAAAACACCCTGAAAGAAATTAGGACTATTTTGATGTGTTCCTTGCTATGCATTTTGTATTCTGGTACAGTATCTGGCAAGAAGATATGCACACCTGGTCTTGGTTGAGAATGGTACATGAGGTTTAAATTACCCCTGCTCTAGACAAAATAGAAGGAAATATTATCCAGGAAAAGAATAGGCCCCAGATTGTATGTCCTTTGTTTTAAAAAAAGAAAAATAGTGGGGGGGGGGAGAGATACATTTCAGCATGATTCTTTCATTCTTATATCATTCTTTGGTATTTATTCTGGAGTACAGAATACAAAATATCCCTAAAATACACATAATTTCTTTAAACTGACTATAATTAAAATTTATTATTCATCAGTATTTGCCATAAGAGTGGGTACATTCAGTTTACACACAAAATAGTGAATAATCACCAGGAGCATGATATAGGTCCTCAATGGCGAACCTTGGCACTTCAGGTATTCTTGGACTTCAGTTCCCACAAGGCCAAGTATCTGTGAATCCACACGAATGGTTCATCATCACTGATGTAGGTGAAAGCTGCAATATATTATACCCTACGGTATTTTGATGGTAAACACCCACTAAATCTCAATTTTAAACTATGTATTGCTCCAGCATTTTCAATTGAATTTAAAACATTTTCTTGTTGTAGTTATTTAGAACTGAATTATTTAAAACTGAGCTTGAGCGGTAGACTTGTGAATCCTGTCTGGACTCCACTTCCCCCAGGTAGAAATCTGGAAGTTCCATCCCACAAGTTCACACACCTACAAAGAGCATCAGAAACATCTACATTTCACTCACGTGGAGATACTATTTTTAAGATTCTACTACCTTTTAAAAAAGAAGTGCTACATGGGAGTCCTAGAGCTTTCTGGGAGATATAGTCTCACTGCCCATTAGGTTCTATAGTACATTTATTAATTTCACTTATAGCCCACACTTCTGAAACAAAATGTTGGCTCACAGTAGAATTGGGGGGGGGGGGGCGACATTAAGCAAACACACACACACACACACACACACACACATATATATATATATATATATATATATATATATATATATATATATATATATATATATATATATATATATATATATATATATATATATATATATATATATATATATATATATATATATATATATATATATATATATGTCACCATGTACCCCACAAGCTGGCTGCAGTGGCTCAAGTGGTTAAGACACTGAACTTAATGACTGGAAGGATGGAGTTCGTTTTCAGAGTACTACACGACGGAGTGAGTGCCCGTCTCTGTCCCAGCTCCTGCCAACCTAGCAGTTTGAAAGCAATAAATTAGAAGTAACAGTAGAACCTCAGATAACTTCCAAACTCTGTTCCACAAGTTTGGACTTTATCCAATTTTGGACTTTATCCGAATCAAGCACACCGGAAAACGTCCAGAAATGGACGTTATCCGAGGTTCCTATACCAAATACCTTGGATAACGTCCATTTTAAAGCAGTTTTGGACTTTATGTGATGCATCACGTGTGCGTGAAAACCGTGACTTTATCCGAATCGGACTTTATCCAAGGTACCACTGTAGATAAATAGATACCACTTTGGTGGGAAGGTAAACAGAATTCCACGAGGCATGCCTGCCACTTGTCCACGGAAATGTCTGCAGGTGAAAACAGTGCTGGCTCTTTGGCTGTAAACAGAGATGAGAACTGAACCCTACGACTGACTTTCGAGCAAGGGTGACCTTTACCTTTACCCCACAAGCCAGGAGATAACCCTGTGAAAGGGCATTACCTACAGAAGTTAAAATAGTGTCCAGGGCGAAGCTTATTCAGTACATTTGCAGGTGCTTAACTAAAATTCTACAGTTGTGCCCCTAAACATGAGAACTTTTGTTCTTGTGGATCTCCTGATTCAATCCAAGATATTATATCTGAGCGTCACTTTGTCAAGGATTTCTTTTAAACACTTTAAGGGATAAATCCTGAACAATGGCAGTGCTGTCTTACCAATACCTATTAAGTGACTCTCTGCCTAATATTTCTCAAATAGTTGCTCAATTTCAAGATAAAGTACTTAACAGACATGGCAACTGTAATTCTTAACAATATGTTGTGTAACGTATGGTCAGCTCTGGTTGGAATAGTTGAAGTACATTTTGTTAATTCTTCTCTTTGTTTCCGTTTTCTTATGCCAATAAGTTAATAATAAAAACTAAAATTCATGAAGGAGATAAAAATAAGTTTTAATACAGTCAAAGAGCAACATACAGATAATCAAAAACACAAAATGCTACATTGACATTTGTACAGGGCATATACCTAAAAGTTAAAAAAAATGCTAACATAAGTAGTTAGCACTGCTGATTAAAAGCCTCTTTTAAAGGTTCCCACTATTAGCTAAAACTAGTCTTCAATTAGTTAAAACCTTCCTTTCACAGGTTTTAGCAGCAGCTGCAAGAAATTTCACCACATCAAATAAAATACCCATGTTATGGCCTGACAACAATAAAAGGGTATAGTGTGCCTCTGAGCGACCAGGGAGTAATTATTAATGAGGTTCTATAAAACGACTCCATGTATCAAGATAAAAGGGGCAAAGCAGTTACTGCTAATGTTTCTACTTCACCTGAGCTACAGAGACAGTTGTGTTGAAAATATGGGATCTTTTTGAACTTCCTTTACTGTACTACTGATGATAAAGCAGATGTACCAGGGTGAAGGCTCTGTGATGTTTTTGTATTAAGAGTGAAGAGAGGTAACTAGCTGGTTTGAGCTGTAGTGCTTTGTCAAGTAAAATGCTATTTAGAGTTGCATCCAAATCATGCTGCCTCTCAACCTCCGCAGTACATTGTTAGAGGACTTGGTTTGCTGTGACATAATCCACATGGATTAGAGGCAACCTTCCAAAAATTCATAAGATCTAGTTTGGCCATCAAAGCTTTTTTCCAAGTTGACTGGTGAGTATCTTGTAGTATTAAAGAGGACAAACCTTTTGGCAGCTAAAAATGGAGAACCAAATCCTTGTTTTGACTTTCAGCAATTCCACCTCCAGTTACAAAGTTGTACTGGAAACTCAATGGGGTATCTGAAGAATAGCCCTCAGGAACCTTGTCTGTATCATCTCCAAAGGCATAAAAAAGCAGTAAAGTCCCACTTGTGCACCTTATAGGAGCTGGTTGATTGATTTAGCCAGAAATATTTTTAAAGCCGCTGGGATTTGGTGCCTCTGCCTCAGTATATAAGAATTTCAAGTTTGCAGTGGCAGATCTCTGAATCGCTTGGGCAACATATTCTGCTTGTGACCTGTGGTTCCCATTTGTTTTGTTTTTTTGTTTTTTTTTGGGGGGGAAACAGTACTCGTATACCTTTGCTTGATCTTGTGCCCATTTATAGCCCATTTATTGAGCCTCAGTCTTTTTTTGCAAACAGCACAGTCTTGATTTTCTTATAGTTTATTTGAAGACTTTCTTCTTTGCTATAATGATCCAAGACCGTGATGGTGAACCTTGGCACTCCAGGTATTCTGGGATTTCAATTCCCAGAAGCCCAAGTCTCTGTGAATCCACACAAATGGGTTTACTGCGCACACATGCAGTAAACCCATTTGTGTGGATTCACAGAGACTTGGGCTTCTGGGAACTGAAGTCCAAGAACAACTGGAGTGCCAAGGTTTGCTATCACTGTTCTAACATGTATAATGCCCTCATCAAGCCAAGTGACAGTTTCACAGCATCATCAATGTACAGCAGCACTTTGAGATGTCTCCTGCTAACTCAGGTAGGTGAAAAGTTGAGCAACGGCCGTAACCATTAAATTAATATAAAAACTAATAAGGAAATATCATGCTTGTTTAACTGCATTGTGTGTGGGTACTTTGCTAAACAAATAGTCCTTATTATTGCATCTTATTTTCATGAAATTTGTAAATAAGCATCATCTGTACTACATGGAGGCCTGCATAGTTGCTAATGTTATCTTTTGAGCAGTACACATTTACCGTAGCAAGAGGTGGCATTTCAAGGAGGCACAAGTGGCAGGCAGCATAAAGAGAATGCAAGCGCGGCGCCAAAATGGCCGCCGCGCACTTTGCGGGCCCCCCCCCCACAGGACAGAGAATCCGGGTAGTTAGGGGCGTGGCCAGCTCCCTTATAAAAGGCTGGCCACGAGGCAGCCGAGCTGCCATTTTACTTCAGCGACGGAGCGGAGAAGTTTTTTCCCCTGTGACTCCGTCGCTCGTTGCTTACCGGGAAGCCTTTTGGTAGCGATTCTGCATTGCTGGCTTCCCTTTTTTGCTCGGTGGAGATGCCTTCGAAGAAGAAGGCAGCTTCGAGTTCAGCTCGCGCTGTTAGGAGGCGCAACCCAGGTCGGAGGACCGTGGTGCCGCCTCCTCAGCAGCCACCTTTGCCAGCCCCGACCGGGGCCGGCGGAATGGGGTCTATTGCCCCTTGGCCCGCTGCGGGTGAGCTGAGTGTGAGCGCGGATGGCGCTCCGGCCCGCGGCCCACGAGCGGTGGACACCGCTCCTCCTCCTGCTCACTCCGTCGGGCCTGTTCCTTTTGGGCCGCAGCCTCCCCCCGGGCCCTCTAGCCTTGGGGGGTGGGGCGGCCCCCTGCCTTGGCAGGTTTCTACACCAGCTCTGCCGGGCTTTGGTGTTGGCCAATGGCCATATGCTGGCCCCGGGGTGCAGGGACCTGTACCCGTGCCTGGCTCAGGCGGGCCGGCCGGCCCTTTGCCCATGGTCAACGTGGACACCTTACTGGCCCGCATTGCGGCCCTGGAGGCGTCTTTGGCCCGGGCCAGTCAGGCGGGAGCACCCTTTGGGGTTCCTTTTGAGGTGCTGTCGGCAGCAGGACAACAGCCGGCGGGGAGGGTCGAGCTGCTGCAGGCGGGTGGCGCGACTTCGGCCACTGCCTCGCAGCTCCCCAGCCAGCAACCTGGTGCGGGTCAAGCCCCGGTGATGAGCTCTAGGTCGGTCGTGAGCTCCGACGCCCCCAGTGGGCCGGAACCCCCGGTGGGGGCGGCCCGCGGGGGTGCAGCATGTGAGTATACGGTGCAAGCAAGTACATCCACACACATTCCCAATATAGGGGGGCCTTTCAATGGCCTTGGCCTCGCGCGGGTGGTGCGGGGGCCACGCTGTCTACGGCCCACCCGGCGACAACAACTGCCACCTTGGGCAATGGGGTGGGCATTGGTCCTTACACTGCGGGGAATGTTCTGGGGGTGGCTGGGTTAGCTCAGGCCCCTTTTACTAGGCCGGCTGTCCCCTTTTCGGCTTTGCCGACGGCAGGGTATTCCTTGCCATTGGGTGATCACTTGGCACAGGCTACTAGAGAAAAGATATGGCGAGGGGAGTACGTGGATATCTTCTCACTCCTGAACAGAGAGCCCACCAAGGAGGAAAGGGAGGGTCAGGATGAGAAGGATAAGGAGCAGGCACGCCGCCGTAAGCCGCCGCGTACCTGGGCTAACTGGCTTCCCGCCTATTTAATATACATGGCGGTATATTTGAGGGCGCGGCCGGATTTAGCTATCCCCATGGTCCAATATTTGGACAACTTATATAGGGCAATGGTTGATTTCCCGGGCCCCTCATGGCTAGCATATGATGAGGAATTCCGTATGAGGATTCCTCTCCACCCCGAGATGAGATGGGATGAGCCGTGCCAGAGACTGTGGCTCTTGTACATGACACCCACACGCCCTGCCCCGGGGGATAGATACCATTGTGGACATGCGGTCCAGCGAGCGGCTCCAGCGCAGGTTACCCGCCAACCGGCGGGGCAGGGGGTTCCAGCCCGCCTGCTGTGCTGGACTTTCTCGTCAAATGGTTCCTGCAATCGAAAGAATTGCAGGTATAAGCACGAGTGTCCCACATGTTCTGGCCCCCACGCAGCCTCTGCTTGTCCCAGGCCTGGGGGGGCACGAGGCAGAGGGAGGGGGGGACAGTGGGCTGGCAAAGCTGCCGCGGATGGAGCTAGTACTCCAAAAGGCCCCCTCCCCAATTAACGTGAACATGCTGGAGCGCTGGCTCGCATCGTACCCGAAGGGGGAGGACGGGGAGTATCTACTTCGAGGTTTTAAGCAGGGATTTCGTATCCCTTTTATGGGTGATAGGTCCCCTCAGGATGCTCCCAACCTTTTATCTCTCAGAGGAAGGGAGGAGGTGGCTGCGGCCAGCATTAAAAAGGAGCTAGACGCGGGCAGGGTCGCTGGACCCTTCCCCGCACCCCCGTTTCCCAATTTTAAGGTTTCACCGCTGGGTTTGGTCCCCAAAAAGTCCCCAGGCGAGTTTCGCCTTATTCATCATTTGTCCTACCCAGCCGGCCGTTCGGTCAACGATGCTATCCCTGATGACCTTTGTTCAGTCAGGTATACATCGTTTGACCAGGCTCTGCGCATGGTGCGCGCGTGTGGCCCGGGTGCCCTGCTGGCCAAGTGTGACATTAAGTCGGCTTTTCGCCTTTTGCCGGTGCACCCGGGCGACTTTGAACTGCTGGGTTTTAAATTTAAGGGGGCATATTATTTCGATAAGGCCATGCCTTTTGGCTGCTCCATATCATGCTCGGCTTTCGAGCGTTTTAGTACCTTCCTAGAGTGGGCCTTCGTCCGCAGGTCAGGGTCCCGGTCTGTAGCCCATTACCTGGATGACTTTTTATTCGGGGGTGAACGGGGCTGGGACACGTGTGCACGTCTCCTTTACACATTTCAGACGCTAATGCAGGAACTTGGTGTCCCTTTAGCGCCCGAAAAGACCGAGGGCCCATCGACCAAGCTAGTATTCCTGGGGGTTGAGATTGACACAGTAGTGCAGGCTTCTAGGTTGCCGGGTGATAAGGTGTCCAGGATAGTGGCCCTTATCTCGGAATTGCTGGCCAAGCGTAAGGCATCCCTGAGGGAACTTCAGGTGCTCCATGGGCACCTTAATTTTGCCTGCAGGGTGGTCGCTCCGGGCAGGGCTTTTGCCCGGCGCTTATGTGACGCCATGGCAGGGTTATCCAGGCCCCACCACAGAGTCAGGCTTACCCGCGGTATCAGGGCAGACATGTTCGTCTGGTTGCAATTCCTGAGGGAGTTTAATGGGGTCTCATTTTGGAGGTCTGACCTCCTAGCATCCCCCAATTTCCAGATCCAGTCTGATGCCTCAGGATCCCTGGGTTATGGGATGTACTTCAATGGGAAGTGGGCCTATGGTGGGTGGCCACCGGCATGGGCAGGCACAGGTCGCCTGCGGGATCTCACATACCTGGAATTTTTTCCCATTCTGGGGGCTTTGATGCTATGGGGCGAACAGTGGGCAAATTCGGTGGTGCATTTCTGGTGTGACAATGCTGCCGTTGTACACATTGTCAATGCACAGACTTCCAAATCGCCCAGGGTTATGGATCTAGTGCGCCATTTTGTGCTGCGCTGCCTGCGCCTCAACGTCTTGTTCAGGGCCAGGCATGTCCCGGGGGTTAATAATGATATTGCTGACGCTTTGTCCCGCCTGCAGATCTCCCGGTTCCGCGCCTTGGCCCCGGATGCGGAGGAATTTCCCTCACCACTCCCGGACGAGATGTGGACTATTGGCAAGGAGAGGTGAACCGGGCGATTGGCCTGTCACTAGCGCCACGCACGCGTAAGGCGTATCAACAAGCATTCAATTCATATAGGGCATTTGCTGCTCAAATTCACTTGCCAGAGACCTGGCCGATTCCGGTGGACCATGTTCTGCGGTTCATGGTTCACCTGCATGCACAGGGCCTCGCACCTCGCACCATAGCATCCAAGCTTTCGGCGTTGGCTTTTATGGCCAAGATAGGGGGTCATGTGGATACCACCTCTGACTTCCGTGTGAGACATGTTTTGGAGGGGTGGGTGCGCGAGCGCGGGCGTTGCCCGGACGACCGGCACCCCATTTCCCCAGGGGTTCTTACCCAGTTGGCCCGGGGCTGGCCAAGCCTCTGTTTTGATCATTATGAGGCAGCCCTTTTTCATGCAGCCACAACGGTGGCATTTTTTGGAGCGCTCCGCGTCAGCGAACTCGTGATGCTGTCTAAGGCGGATGCAAGTGGTAGGGCACTGGAACTCGAAGATGTCTATGTTGCCAAAGACTGGGCCCAGTTGAGGATACGCTCCTCTAAAACAGATCAGCATGGCGTAGGCAGTGGAGTAAGACTGCTACGGTGTTCTTTGGCAGACATCTGTCCGGTTGGTGCCCTACAGGAATTCCTGGCACTGCGTGGCATGCACCACGGCCCGTTTTTCTGTCACCAAGATGGGTCTCCCCTTACTAAATTTCAGTTTTGGAAGGTGACAGCCAGAGCCCTCACCAGGGTGGGCCTACCAGGTGCCCGTTATGGCACACATTCATTCCGTATTGGTGCAGCCTCTACAGCAGCTGCTTTTGGGTACTCTGGGGCTGACATACGCAGCATGGGGAGGTGGGGCTCGCAATGTTTTCAGTTTTATGTGCGCCCACTCCCGCCATGAGTACCAATCCAGTCACCTTACTGCCTTTTTTCTCAATTTTATTACAGACCCTGGGTGTCGTATTACACCGGTGACAGTATGGCTGGTGGGCCACAGCTATGTGCACAGGGCAGCGCGTTACGCTGCGGCGACAGAGTGGGGACCCCGACTGGGACTGGGTGACCACGCCAGTCTCGCATGGCATGGTAAGCCTGGGATGTTATGGCGGGAGCTGCGGCCTTTCCTTTTTTCTGGCCTGGGTGCTGACCCGCCTGACATTCTAATTATCCACCTGGGGGGCAATGATTTGGGCCAGGTCACCGGCTTATCGCTCAAGCATGCGATTTGCGAGGAACTCGCCTACTTGCATTATGTCTGGCCTGCCACAACCCTGGTTTGGTCGGACATTGTTCCGCGCCATTCTTACAGAGGAGGCGTTAACCTCCTGGCTCTTGACCGCGCTAGGCGCGCGGTCAATAAGGCAGTGGCGCGGTTTCTTGCCACCAGGGCTTGGGGACGGGTTAGTCATCACCCCGATATTAGCCTACAAAATTATGACCTGTATGCAGGGGATGGGGTCCACCTGTCGCGAGGAGGTATGGACCTCCTGTTGGGTGACTGGCGAGCAGGCCTGTTGACCGAGCTGACGGTCTGGGGGGGGGGGCGTCAGGTCTTCTTTGAAGCCCCTCCGTGTGGCGGGTAGCACTGGTAAGGTAAACAGTATGACCCACAAGTATCCGGCAGGTTCGCAATTGACTGGACAACACTAGACAGGAATAAATTAGTTAAACGTTGTCCGGTCAACGACGAACCAGGCGATGGGGTGATGACGATTGCTAACCAGCATGCATCACCCCTGTGATTTCACGGATACGCGTCAGAGGGTGGGGTCATGAGTTAGTTATTGACTACGGTCAACAATTTGTTTGTTGTCAACAAACAAATTGATACAAATTGATACATTGTAACCAATTGCCGTTGGCAATTTTGGGGTGGTACCTTACCAGTGTTACTTCGGCCTGCTTGCCTTAGGAATTATGATTGGTCGTTTTACCAATACAAATTTATAATTCGGACTAGGGCATTGAATCAATAAATGTGGCCCTATGCTGTTATCCACTTTCAATGTTGTCTGTGTCCGTTATTGGGGGGGTGCGCCTGCAAATATCATTTGCCCCCAACCTAAAGTCTCTGCTATTAATTATGTGAGAAATAGAAAAGGTTGCTAGGTGATCTTCAATGTAAGTATCTAACCCTTGCCAGAACAGATTGATCTGAATATACAGTCGTTGTCATCGTCATCACCATCACCATCACCATCACTTTTATTTCTATACCGCAAGACTGCGCACTGGCTCCCCCCGGACCCTCCCCGTCCACGCCAAGTTTGAACCCTGAGCGGATCCGATCGATTTTCTCCACCAGATGGTCAGCAAAGTCCTCAGCCGATCCCTGCCAACCAGGCACAGGCCCCGCCCTACCCAGGAGGGACCTGGTCACCCGAAACAGGGTGGCTGGGCGATTATCAGTGGAGGCAATAAGGGAGGTGAAGTACTGCCTCCTCGCCACCCCCATCGCCACTAGGTAGGCCCTAATAGCGGCTGTAGCTAGTGTCCAATCGGAATCGCTCTGGGTCTTCACCCAGCGGCGCTCAAGGCGTCTCTTTGCCCATTTGACCTAGCTCCACGGGCTCTGAGAGGCCGTAGTGGAGCGATTACATCCAAGGCAGATGTCGTCGACCCGTACCACAGGTCAACAATTGCCTCAGGTGAATCGTGTCGCCAATCCAGAGGAAATTCCCCCAGTTCCCTCTGGAATCCATCCGGATCCATCAGTTGCCGGGGGCGGGCCACTTTAATCGACCCTGCCTCCTTATGATGAAGTGTCGCCCCCAGAAAGTCTAGAGCCACCAGATAGTGATCTGACCATGGCACAGGTGTTATGTCTAGCTTCTGTAAACTCAGATCATTCTGCCACCGCCCCGACAAAAAGACTAAATCTGGCGTGTGGCCACTGCCCCTGGTCGGGCCCTGAATTACCTGAGCCAGGTCCATAGCTGCCATGGAAGCTATGAACTCCTGTGCTACCTCGGAACTAGACCCCAGCGAAGGCAAATTGAAGTCCCCCAAAACCATAAGTCTAGGGAACTCCAAAGCCAATGCCGAGATGGCTTCAAGGAGCCCAGGCAGGGAGTCCCTTACCCTGCAAGGAGGCAGGTACAGGAGTAGGACCCCCAACTGACTGTTAGGGCCCAACCGCAGGAGCAGAGCCTCACAACCCGAAATTTGTGGAGCGGTGGCCCTGGCGACTCCCAATGACTCCCTGGCTATAATGGCAATACCACCGCCCTTACCCACATCCCTAGGCTGGTGCCAAACACCGAACCCGGCCGGACACATCTCTGATAGAGGCACCCCATCCTCAGGTCTCAGCCAGGTCTCAGTGATGCATGCCAGGTCGGCCCGCTCCCCCAAAATAGAGTCTTGTATTAGGGGAGCCTTATTACAGACTGACCTGGCATTCATCAGCAGCAGCCTAAGGGCGGGGTCACCCTGGATCAGCTGCTCAGGACCTAGAGGTGAAACCGGGGGGCCAGAACGTGGGACAGATACTAAGCATCGGTCCCGCATTCCCCGAGTGCGGCCCGCCCCACGGTTCCCGCTATAACGCCCCATGCCTGTCACAACCTCTAAATGAGCCCCTGGAACCTCCACCATTAACCCAGATGGAGTGTCGCCCTCTCTTCCTGGCTGGCAAGGCCATCTCCCCCTCCCTCCCTCCCTAACCCACTTAAAACATACCCTCTCACTCCCTCCACTCCCCCTAACAGAACTCCAATGACGGGAGTCTCCTCCTCCCGGCCCTGGTCCAAGCGCTGTAAGGCCACGGGGGTGATGGGGAGGGGGGCGCCGCCCCTAAGGCCGCCAAGAAACCCCAGGTGCAGCCATAGTTTTCCTCCCCACCCTGGTCCACGTGGCACGAGGCGCGCTGCTGCAGGGATGGCGAGGGGTGCCACTTTTGAGGCCGCAAGCAACCCCAGGTACGGCCAATGTTCTCCTCCCCGCCCCAGTTCTGGCAGTGCAAGGCTCGTGGCTGCCGGGATGGTGGAGGGGGCCGCTTTTGTCTAGATAAAACCACATAGGGCCTCAAACCTATTGTCTCGGCCCTCAACATGAAGCATGTTGTCCTGTAGAGAAGAATCTATATAGAGAATAGCAATATTACAATTCAGTGACATCAACAATTTGAGATATGCAGATGATACCACCCTAATGGCAGAAAGTGAGGAAGACCTAAAGAAGCTCCTGATTAGGTTGAAAGAGGAGATCGCAAGGGCTGGTTTGAGACTCAATATCAAGAAAACCATGATAATGGCAACAGGCCCTATCAGTCCCTGGAAAATAAAACGGGAAGAAGTAGAAGCAGTGACAGATTTTACTTTCTTAGGAGCTAAGATCACTGCAGATGGTGACTGCAGCCACGAAATAAAAAGGTGACTGATTCTTGGGAGACAAGCTATAAGAAACTTGGGGAACATAATGAAAAGTAGAGACATCACATTGCAAACAAAAATTCGTATAGTCAAGGCAATGGTATTCCCGGTGGTAATGTATGGTTGTGAGAGCTGGATAATTAGGAAGGCTGAATGCATGAGAATAAATGCCTTTGAAATGTGGTGTTGGACTGGAGAATTTGAGAGTCCCTTGGAAAGCGAAGAGAATAAATAGGTCAATTTTAGAAGAAATCAACCCTGATTGCTCCTTGGAAGGTCAAATAGTAAGGATGAGGATAAAGTACTTTGGACATCAAATGAGAAGAGAAGATTCACTTGAGAAAGCTTTGATGCTGGGAAAGGGGGAGGGAAAAGAAGAAGGGGGCGGCCAAAGATGAGATGGCTAGATGGGCACAGAGCTGGGTGGGTTGAGGAGGATGGTGGAGGACGACGGAGGTGCCTGGAAGACAATGGTCCATAGGGTCTCAAAGGGTCTGAATCGACTGTGCGACTGAACAACAACAACAACATAGAATTATTAAAAATGAAATGAAGAAAATAGAGTATTCACTTGGTGATAAGGCCCTTTAGTGTCTTTCAAACTAAGTATTATTACTTTTATTTTATAGCAAGCAGATGTCTTTCTTTTTTTCTTATACTTCAAAGCAGAGGTAGGCAGTGTTGCACTTGCTATAAGCTCTGTGCTCCATTTTCATATATCCTAGCCAGTATGGACAATTGTTGGAGATAACGAGAATCAAAATACTTGGAGGACACCAGGTTGTTGGTCCTTGTTTTAAAGTAAGAATGAGACGTCCTAGACAAACCTGGAACCACAATGCACAGGGAAGCTAATCTTCTTCCTTCTTATTTTCCATGTGAATCTTCTCTTTAAAGTAGGAAAAGGAAAACCTTCCATAGACACCATGCAGAGGTTTTGTTTAGGTTTTTGTTTTGTACTGGGAATACATTTTGTGAACAAGCCAACTGGGGAAGGAAGAATTAAATTACACGGTGGGTGATTGCAATCTGTATTAGAACTTTGTATAGTTACTTTAAAGAAAACGGGGAAATTGAGACCAGTAAACAAAGTAACTAGCCTAATGCGTACTCTGATTCTTAGTCATTTGAGTAAGGGAAAGTCAACTTCTTTGGGATGAATATTGTGTGAAATCATGCCCTTGAACATTTTTTCCTCTTTGCCTCCTCCTCAATATATTTTCTGACAGCAGATACTCAGACTAAAAATGTTTGTCATAGGTCAGAGTACTTTTGATCCCAGAATAGATGAGACTGCATGTGGCCTGCATTACACAGTATTCATAACATAAACAAACTTACGATTATGTCATAGCAACGAGTATTGCAATTACCCATGTAAGTTTGATTGAGGTCTCCAGGAATGGAGACTTATACAATACATCTCAAAATATCACTGCCACCTACTTATCAGAAAGGACCCTAAGTAATTTCAGACATTAGATAGGCCACATGTAATAACGTTTGCTGTATAATGCCTCTTGCTGGTTTAGGTGTAGCAGAGGGAAAGTCTTCAGGCTACATAAATGTCTGTCTCCATGGCAGATCAAAACAGCTCATTGTCATCTCTTAGTGTAGAACAGTGGTTCCGAACTGCACATGTCCCACAGGGGGACAATTCCCAGAAGCCTAAGTCAGTACATTGGCTGATCAGTGCTTTGGGGGATTGACTTAGGCTTCTGGGAATTAAAGTCCAAAAACCAAAGTTTGGGGAACACTGGTGTAGAACCTAGTGATAAAGAGCATGACAGTGACATAAAGAAGACTAATACTTGTCAAACAAGTGCATTAGTATGTGGTTTTATTATTTATAAGGAATCTTCTATAAACACCCATCATAGAGGCTTAAATATTAGCCAAGGATTTCTGGGACATTATCAAATTTGATACACAGATTGCTATATGCTGCTGTATATTTTATATATTTTGGTGTATTATACTGCCTTCACTAACTTTCCTGCAATATTCTCTTTTACAACATGAGCACAACATGATGTACTCACACAAGTAAGAGGTTAAACAAGTAAGAGGTTAAACTCATTAGGATACGCTCTGCTTGTCAACTTCACACTTTTAAGATTAAAAAGGGGACATTTAAAACTAATCTGAATAACAAACCATGGATCATTTGTTACTGCTGGCTGTAGGAAGCTGTATTGATATGCATGCTTATCTGTCATTCTGCTTGATTACTCTTTACCTCATTACCTTGTAACCCATTTACCTTGTAACATCTTGACCTCTGTATCTGGTGTATATAAACCATACCTAGAAGTTTTACTCCTTTGTCTGAAGAAGTGGACTTGATCCACAAAAGCTCACAGTAAAAATACAGTATAGCAGTTAGTCTTTAAAACGCTGCAGTTAGGTTTATATTTATATTTATTTTTTGTTTTTGTTTTCTGATACTTCTATAAACAGTGGTTGGATATGTGTTATATACTGCTGCTCAGGCACATTTCCTGTCATATTCAACCCACAGCATGGAAACATTATTTTTTATAGGCCACAGCTTTTAGAATCGATATCTAGCTAAAACTTGTGGCACAAAGTTAATGGGATGTAAGTCACAGTGTTCCCAAATTATGGAATAAAGTGTACATTTAAATTTGTATAAGATATAACATCAATGTAATTGTCTTCCAAAAGTTGCTGTCAAGTACAGACGTGCATGCTGTTTTGAAATTTTTCTTAAGTATCAATTTTTGTGTATTTATTCACTTATAATATATCTGTTGCCACATGACACTGCAACCCTTTCAGAAGAATCCACAAAATATTTTTTTCTTGTTCTTGGGAGAGATTAATTTCTACATTTTCCTTTCTCCCACAGCTGCACACTAAATACCCAGGAGGCATAAATACCCTACTCAGACTTCTGTGGAACAGGCATATAGATGTTGTAACAGCATAATAAAGTGAAATTGCTAATATTTGCTGGTTAGAATCTTTGGTTTAGAGCCAGATTACCTGTTCAACATGGCTTGAATGTAGCTGAGTCACAGGAAGATCACTGTTAATCTTCATATTTAGCTTCATGTAATAATTAAAATTTTCATATACAGTAAAACCTCACATAAAGAGTGCCTCGCTTAGAGACTAACTCTTTTAAAGAGCAGAATTTTCTCTGAATGGTCGCCTCGCTTAACAACTGAAACCAACCAAAAACCTACTTAACAACTAAATTGGGGTTCGCAATTCCCCCTGCCAGAAGTCACAATTGGTCAATTACAATGGTGTTTTGCTTAAAGAGCAAACTCGCTTAAAGAACAATCCCGTGGAACACATTATGCTCTTTAAGCGAGGTACCACTGTACTGTAATTTTGGTGAACAATTGATAGGTATTAAAGAATGGTTGTGTAAAGTTTATTTGCAGTGGAAGCAGGAGAGACAAGATAGATATGCTTTAAAATCACTGGCTATACAGTTTGTGATAAGGATTTTTTAAAAAAAATCTTCCTCATATTCAATATTATTTCTTGCATCAGTCAGACCAAGAAAATATTCTTCTATCAGGCCTAGGAACATGTCAGGAAAAGAAATGAAACCTCAAATGGCAAGTGTTCATATTGTTGAAATTATGCTGGCAACCGTTTGTAGCATCCATTTAACTCTCTGTTTTAATATCAGAGACCATATCAGCCAGTCAATCAGTCAGAAATCAACAGACACATTATAGGCATACTAGTGGTAACAGAGCAAGACATTTTGTAAGAACATTTTGCTGTCAACATACTAATATTTCTGTTTTAATATCATTTAATTTTTATCACATAGCTAGACATATGCAATGAGCATCATAATTATATTGAACTCTTAGGTTGTGGTGATCTAGAATGCTTCCTTGTGTAGTAATGAATATACAGAAAATGTTTAGGGAGAAGCAAATCAAACTATGTTCCTCAGGGTTATTTAGAACAGTATGAAGACATTTTTGTTTAATTATTGTCATTGCATCTGTTTCATAAAAAATTATAAGCCTACAGACTACCCACTACAATGCATTATTAGACAGTCTTACCCTACTGTTAACTGGGGCTGTTTTTGTCAGTTCTATGAGCTGTCTATTTCAGATGTGAAGTTGAACTGTGGTTTATCAAGATGAGAATAAGAATAACTTCATAGTGGCTCAGGACTTCTGTGCTTCCCTTTTCTACTTCAGGACGGCTGCAAGAAGAATTGTAGAGGCTTCTGCTTCAATTTCAGATTGATGGCTAGTATGTGTGTTGTTGGAGCCCAGAAATGTGCTTCCACCTAACCACAGTTACATTTAAAGCATATTTTAGGGTTCCAACAACACACATACTAGCAATTAGTCTGGAACTGAAGCAGAAGCATCATAACCTGTAGTTTGATATTGGCTTGTCTCACACAAACCACAGGATTAACCACAGTTTCTTAGTTTTGCATTTCTGAACTACTCTACACAATTGAGGAGGAAGGAAGGGGCATGTCAAGGGGAGGGGGGGTGTTCGGCACTGGCTTTGTTCTTGTCCTGAAAAGGCATGGTTTATAGCAGGGGTTCTCAACCTATTCAAGCCGGGGGCTGGGCCACGCTCTCTCAGTCAGCTTCGAGGGCCAGATGGCCATTTTGCCCTGCCTGCCTGCATGGAGGGGTGGCCATTTTGTCCCAACAGCTTCAAAGGGGTGGTCGTTTTGTTTCTCAGATGCCCTTGGAAGGGTGGGGGCCATATGAAATGGTGCTGTGGGCCAGACCCAGCCCACAGGCCTTAGGTTGGGAACCCCTGCTTTATTGTGATATTCTGAAGTAGCCAATTTGCACCTAAAGGCTTTCAGTAAAGGTTTGGGACAGTCTCCTGTTATTTTGTACCAGCTAGTTGAAACTCTTTCCCCTTACAAACTCATACTCCATGCAAAGTTTTGTAATTTTAATTGAGTGTCATACCTCAGGGTAATCACTTTTGCTTCAACTTAAAAGCTAAACATTTACCATTCTCTAGATGTTCTCTTTAGTCACACAACAGTATGTTCTGCCAGCAGTGTGTTGATATCATTTGTGAATGTGAGTTTGTACACAATGATAACCTTCCCCCCCTTTTTCTCCTTTTTTTTTTTGGGAAAGCCTGTTGGGGATGAAAAGGGTTAGTTGAACTACCTGCCTTGGGAGGTATTAGAAACCCATGTGTATTACTGAGTTTTATTGACTTGTGATTTTTTTAAAATAAAAAGTACTGTACAGTCTTTTGGTCTTAGCAAATTAAACTCAGTTATTTTTTTAAAAAAAAACATAATCATTGGAGATCTTCATTAAACCAATATTACAAGACCTGACTAACTTTAAAATAAAATTTGTTCTATAGCAGTGTTCTTTTCCAACATGCAACCCTTATTTAGCCCATATATACTTTTTGGGAAGCCAATAATTTAATTTCTGACTGAAGTATTATTTTGTTTGATTGATATATATCCCAGTTTCCCCCCTGTGAATGAGACTTGAGGTGGGTTAAATAGACAAATGCAAGTAAAACATAAAATGAATAACATGAGAAAAAATAACTTTCAAACATACTAGTAAAAGAAAATACAGAGCTCATCCAGTTAAAAGACAACAGGAAGGAAGACAACATGAAGGAGGTTGTGTTAGTCTCCCTCAGCAAATATGTTCCAGAATTTGGAAGCTGTCATTGAGAAAGACTTCTCTCATGTCCCCACTTGGCATGCCTAGGGAGGTGCTAAGACCAAGGGAAGGGTCTGCTCCAAAAATCTCAAGCCCCAGGTAAGCTTATATGGAGCAGATTGATTTTTCAGGTAATGCATGTCTTGCAGGCTATGTCTAGTAAGGCTGCAACCAAGTAGTAGTTCCTGACTCACCAATCAAAGATCAGTGTTCCTTATTCAGGGCTGTGACCAGGGCAGAGTAACTGTGGCTTTTGATGCCAAAATCTAGAAGTGAACCTGCTGCTCAGTGTGAATAAAACAGTAGCACCTCCCAACCTATTCATGCTCCTTTTCTACCCTCAGAAAGCATACACTTTTTGGCAGGGGAACACTACAGTCTCCTCCTCGTTTTTTCAGTTGGTGGGGCTGTGCTCATGCCTCATGGTGAAGTGAGTAGTGGGACAGCAATGCTTGTCCCAGGTGACAAAATGGACTAGTCCCTGCTCTGTCTGTAATCAATCTTGTGTCACTCACTTAAAAAGACTTCACTTACTACAGTATTTTTATTGTAATCAGTTTACTTAAACCATTTCCTTTTTTAAGGCTAGCTGTCTTTTTCAGTTAACTGTGAATAATTCCTTTAAATTTCTCTTTCTGCCTGGCCACAATAATTGTAGCACCCATTGTGCTTATACCATCTCTCTTTATCCATTTTCAGTAACCCACCCTTTAAGAACACTTCAGTTCGTTATTTTGACTAACTCCCACAACAATTTCCTCTTCTTTCTAACTCCTTTCAACAAAAAGTGAAATTGTTCTCTTTTCTGATTCCATTTTCCTCTGGACAACAGAGTGTCTATTCCTGTTTCTGGGATCTGAAGAATAATGCAGAAGCAATTCAGTGGGGGATCTGGGCATGGATAGTTCTGCTATAGGGCCGTGGTGTCTTAGTAGTTAAGATACTTATCTTGATGGCCGGATCTTGAAGGTTGGCAGGTCAGTAGTTTGAGACCAGAGTGCTGTGCAACGGAGTAGGTTCCTGTCGTCTGTTCCCAGCTCCTGCCAACCTAGCAGTTCAGAAGCAAGAAACTAAAAGTAAATAAATAGGTGACAGTGCTTGCTCTTTGGCTCTAAATGGAGATGAGCACCACCCACTAGAGTCAGACACGACTGGCTTTCTAGTGAGGGAGACCTTTACCTTTACTTTTTAGTTCTGCTATAGGACAGGAGGGCTTTACCATAAAGTAATCATTATTTCCATTATAGGGTTGCCCCCAACCACTATTTGCTTCCATTATTTGTTTCTTCTTGGGAAATCCTCTGCAGAATAGCTTCCTTGTGTTAGTTCTGAAAGCCATGATAAATGTGTTATTGTTAATATGTTGCTGTAGAGTTCCAGACATCATCTCTTGTACAGGTGCTTGTAGAGGTTTGCCTATTTCAGGTAAACAGTATTTTCACAGTATTCAAAAATTCAATATACAGTGATACCTCATACAATGTCCAAACTTGGTTCCACAAGTTTGGACTTTATACGGATTTGGACTTTGTATGAGGCATGCAAAATCCTAGCCACAATGCCACATACAACGTCCAAATCCTTGCCACTATGCCTCGTACAACGTCGTTTACATAGAGATACATTGTACTGTAGCGGCACAGACTTCAGGGCAAAGCCAAGGAAACTGACAGAACTTTAAGAAATCATTGTCTAAAGGCTAAATGCATTACAAAAACATGTCAAATAACCCTGATTGTCCAAGAACCTGAAGAATGCTGCAAAAATCCCAGGAATGCTTCTAAAAATTCTGACGAAAAAATACAAAAATATCCAAAATTGCGTTCAAAACCACTCCTAAACACTCTTTGCCTCGGGCAAAACCCACAAGAGCAATGCACACATGTTTCCTGCCTTTTATACTGCCCAGGCATAATGCAACCTGGGGAAAACCCCAATGCCTCATACAAAGTCGCAGCGACATTGTATGAGGCAACTTTTTTCAAGGAATTAGGCAATGTTGTATGAATTCGATGTTGTATGAAGCGGACTTTGTATGAGGTATTACTGTATTATGGTCATGAAAGTGCAGTTATTTACTTTCCTCCATTGCTTTTTGAAAGTACTAATTAGAACTACTAGAAATGCCCAGTTTCTCATGTTAGAAACTGCTTATTCACTAGCACTGTTCTCTCTCTTGCCCACCTTCCCAAGTGGTTCCCCTCTCTCTCTGTCTTCCCGGTGCTCTTTCTGTCTCCTTACCGACCCAAGTGTCCACTCAGATTATCTTTTCCTCCTTGTCCCAAAGGAATATGCCTTTTCTGTTTTCGTTTCTTCCCTCTCCTGCTTTCTTTCTTGCTTATCTTTCTCTCCCTGGTGCCAATTCAGCCTTTTCCTCCACCCACACACTTTTTATTCTTTAAGTCCTTCTATCTATCTGTCTGTCCGTCTGTCTCCCTTTTCTCCCTCTTGCTTTCTTTTACAGGTAATTGTTTGATGTGAACAGAGTTGTGCCGAGGACAACAGTCATTGCTTACTGAGCCTCTGATTTCATGGAAACAATGCCATCCTTCCTTCACTGAATAAAGATCATACAATATGCAGATGATAATAACAGGAGATGAAAACAGAAATATGTTTGCAAATTTGTAAGACATGCAGCTAAGCAACGGGAGGAATTTGATCTGGATTGTGACCAGGCAATTTCAGGGCATGATCAAATACAAAAAGTATTAATGAGGATGAGTGTGCCACCACACTGCAGTATTTTAAGCACAATGTTTGAGTTTGGAGAAGTCTGAGAAGACGATGAAAAAAGTTTTAGTATTTTAGCACTTGTTGAGAATGCAGAGTCCTTTACGTATCCATCCCAACATTTTTGTTGTCCCAATTCAGCAAAATGTACAAGTTCCATTATACTTTATTAAACACCATTAACAATAACACCTCAGATCACTGTGACTAAGCAGTGATACCAAAATGGGAGGATAATGTTCATTGCAGATTTTTGACATTGATATTTTTTCTTCTTAAAAAGATTGTGACTTCTGCTGGCTGTCTTCTACTCACATTAAAGAGTAATCCTGAAGAGGTTAAACAAAATCCTTGATGAATAATCCTAGCTATTTCTGTAGAGAATGTTTTCCATTGTACTTTAGCATGTGACTTTTACAATGGGAGTGAGGGTGGAGCCAGTGGTGAGCTCCCAAAAATTTTACTGCCACACTGTGGGCATGGTATGGTGGGTGGGGCCAGGGGGAAAGCAACATCGCCTAATTCCTTGAAATTAGTTGCTCATACAAAGTTGCTGCAACTTTGTATGAGGCATTGGGGTTTTCCCCAGGTTGCATTGTGCCTGGGCAGTATAAAAGGCAGGATGCATTCGTGCATTGCTCTTGTGGGTTTTGCACGAGGTGAAGAGTGTTTAGGAGTGGTTTTGAGCGCGATTTGGATATTTCTGAAATTTTTCGACAGAATTTTTAGAAGCATTCCTGTGTTGTTGCTTTTTTGCAGCATTCTTCAGGTTCTTGGACAATCAGGGTTGTTTGACATGTTTTTGTAATGTATTTAGCTTTTAGATAATGATTTCTTAAAGTTTTGTCAGTTTCCTGTCTGTTTCCATGATTTTGCCCTGAAGTCTGTGCTGTTACAGTACAATGTATCTCAATGGAAACGATGTTGTATGAGGCATCGCGGCAAGGATTTGGACGTTGTATGAGTATCGTGGCTAGGATTTTGCATGCCTCATACAAAGTCCAAATCTGTATAAAGTCCAAACTTGTGAAACCAAGTTTGGACGTTGTATGAGGTATCACTGTACTTTATTTCAAAACTTGTATGGGCGGGGCCAGCCAGAATTTCTGCTACCGGTTCTGGTAAACTGGTGAAAACCTGCTGATGCCCACCTCTGGGTGGAGCCAAGTATAATTTGGCATTGCTATGGAAGCAAAGAATCCAATCTAATGCATGTCTACTTGAGAAGTGCTGTATGTTTAATTAGGTTAATGGAACACACTCTCAGGAAGGTGTATATAAGATTTCTCCTTAGAGCACATATATTTGCCCATAAAATCTAGGATTTTCAAGTCCTCAAAATCTTATGGGCAATAAAAATATTCATTCACAAGCTAGCACTGCCAATGTTAACACCAGCCTTTAATATTTTGCTTCTACTTCTCCTCAACGTAAATCCTCTCTATGCCTCACCTACAGTAGAAGCTTGTTTTGTATTGTTGCTAAGTGCCACATTGCAGCATGGAATGATCTTCCTAATTTATGCAGATATATAGATCTCCTATGTGAATTAACTTCAGTATAATGATCCATTCAATTTAGTAGGACAAATGTCTGAGTAAGCAGTTTAGAAGCCTGTGCTAAACTCCCCAAGGCAAATAAATGTGGAGTTACTCTTCCCAAAAGGATATCATGAATTTTCTTGCACTTTTTTTTGAAATATCTTTCTAGAAACCTATGTGCAGCGCAAGCATAAACATCAGTAAATACCTGTTCCCCTCTCTTGCCTTATGCCAGCTCAGCTAGGTAGGTGAGGCTCAGCTCTCAGAAGCCTGTGAAAGACAAAATGGAACTTGATTCCCCCATGCCTGGAAGTTCAATAGGATCTATAATATTTCCATGTGAAATCGTTTGCTGCAAAAACAGTCCATGGCAACATAAATAGTACTAGTAGCCCTGTGTGAGTACTTCATTTAATGCATTCTTCCCATCTTCATTCCTATGCCTCCATTGTTTCTTATATACAGTACTGTTTGCAGGCAGTTTTGCAAATCAGATCTCAGCTGTCAGCAGACAGGCTATACTTTCCCAAAATTGCAGCATTTATCCAGAAATTGAAAGAGAATATATCACTTTACATTATAAATCTATGACCTTGTCAGTCAAATTGTCACTGGCTTCACTCATTGGAACTGAAGGCAGTTGCAAGTCTGTTTCTAGCAAAACCATTGGAAAAGATTGTGACAAAATGTTTTCCTTTATTGCTGTTCCTTTACAAAGACTAAAGACTTGTTTTTCTTTTTAAATGACAGATTGGGAACTCAAGGTTCCCACAGAGGAGGAATCAAGGCAGGACTGGGGGTGGGATCGGAAGGTTGGAGGATATGGTAAAGGTAAAGGTTTCCCTTGCTCAAAAGCCAGTCGTATCCGACTCTAGGGTTCAGTGCTCATCTCTGTTTCAAAGCCGAAGAGCCAGCGCTGTCTGCTTCTGCAGACATTTCCGTGGTCATGTGGCAGGCATGACTAGACACTGGAGCGCACAGAACACTGTTTACCTTCCCACTGAAGTGGTTGAAAGAACAGAAACTGTGGTTAAATTGTAGTGTGGCAAAAATGTTTCAGAACTAAAAGCTACCCTGTTTTGTAGCGATTATCCCTTAATTTAGTTAAATAATTGCCTAAATTTTAGGATGATGGGAAGACAATCCATAGTTACCAGAGCTGTGGGAAAAGCAGATATATATTTAACAGGTACTTCCCTTGTATTTGCAGTGATTTACAGGAATCAAACTCGGTGAAAGAGATTATTTGTATTTAGAATTAAGTAATGAGAGACTATAATTGACTTCTTTGCTTTGTTAAATTTAACATTACTGGTAGCACATTTTTCCCAATGTGAATTTCACAGTGTGAAAAAGATAGGATGGTAATGACAGTGATAGCATGACCTAACACTAAAAGTATAAATAGCCTGGATATGTGCAAGAGAGGATTGAGGTGAAAGATGTGGGGAAATGAAGCTAGTTTTTCCTGTAAGAGTTCAACATGACTAAGATACAGTTCCTGAAAGTTGGTGACTTTTCTGCTCTTGCACTAAAAAAAATTGCCTTCTGTTTGTCTTGTTATGTGGATTACATATATAGTTTTCCAATAAACAGATGAGTTTTGTAAATGTGGGACATAAATAGCATTCACATAAATGCTGCATGATTTCTTGAAATTCATAAAAGAATTGTCTTGTATCCAAGAAGCCCCATTTTGCCTGATTGTTCTTTGATCTTCCTACTTCGCTTTGAGGTCTATAAGGTGATCCAGATGGTCTAGCCAGAATCTTGTCCTGATGGGAGGCAACACAAGTTAAATAAGAAGGCTGAGATTGAGAAAGGCAGCAATGAAAGAATTAGAAAAGACCATAAAGTGCGAGGATCTGTTACTGGAGACTGAGACTCCCAATCCCAAATATATTAACATCCCTCCATTTTCCATAGTATTCCCCTGTTCAAATCAGTCATGTAACAAGCAGGGTGCAGAATGAACATCAGCCCACTGGTGGGGCTTGTTTGTGCACTACTCTAAATTTACTACAAATGTGTCAAGAATTGTTTTCCTAGCAAAGTGATGGTCAACCTTGGCACTCCAGGTGTTCTTGGACTTCAATTATCAGAAGCCCAAATCAGTATACCTCCTGATCAGGGCTTCTGGGAATTGAATTTCAAGAACATATGGAATGCGAAGGTTGGCCATCACTGTCCTAGCACCAAGGATGGAAGTGATTGCCTATAAATAACTCTTCCTTGAAAAAAATACAATGGGAATGCACACATAACAGGAACTAGCATTCCCATATTTCTGAGTGTCCGCTAAGAGGTATGAGAATGTTTCCCCTCTCAAATCTTTAATGTATTTATAATTTCAACATTCACAGAGAGACACTATTCTAATGTATGCATGTTTTGCTAACATAATCTGTGCAGGTGCTCTCTCTCTCTCTCTCTCTCTCTCTCCCTCTCTCTCCCCCTCCCTCTCTCTCTCTCACACACACACATTCTTGTGAAATTTTCTGTGATGTACAAATTCTTCCTTACAAATTCTTCTTGCCCAAACAGAGCACTGCTATTTAAACAATTTCAAGCAAAAAATGTGTCTAAGAAAATTTCTTACCCTCTCCTCCAGGTCAAATTGGTTAACACAAACATTACACTATCATGTTTATAACTGAAAAACAAAAACAATTTTCTTCCTCACTGCCACACAGTCTTCAGGTGTTTAGCTACTTGAAGCTAAGTTTAAAATTTAGAGCAACTTGCTTTAGTGTTAATCATCAGTGTATAGACAATATTTTTCAAATATACAGGTGAAACTCGGAAAATTAGAATATCATGCAAATATTCATTCAGTTCAGTAATGCAACTTAAAAGGTGAAACAAATATACGAGATAGACTCATTACATGCAAAGTGAGATAGTTCAAGCCTTATTTTGTTATAATATTGATGCTTATGGCTTACATCTTATGAAAACCCCAACTCCCCAATCTCATGTACCCCATAATCATCACATAATCTCATGTACGCTGTATGCCATGATCATCACAATTATAACGAATTAAGGCATGATATCTCTCGCTTTGCATGTAGTGAGTCTTTCTCATATATTTGTTTCACCTTTTAAGTGAAATGAATGGACATTTGCACGATATTCTAATTTTCCGAGTTTCACCTGAAGTATCTGTCCCTGAGAGAAAGGACTGCAGTGGCTCAAGTGGCTAAAACACTGACTGGGAGGCGGAAGGTCAGCAGTTCGATTCCCAAGTACTGCAGGACGGAGTGAGCTCCCCTCTTTGTCCCAGCTCCTGCCAAACTTGCAGTTCGAAAGCAAGAAATTGCAAGTAGATAAATAGGGACCACTTCGGTGGGAAGGTAACAGCGCTCCGTGCGCTCCGGTGTCTAGTCATGCCTGCCACATGACCACAGAAACGTCTGCAGAAGCTGACAACGCTGGCTCTTTGAAATAGAGATGAGCACTGCACCCTAGAGTCGGATACAACTGGCTTTCGAGCAAGGGAAGCTTTTACCTATCTGTCTCTGAAATTAGAAGTAGGAATGGTGGCTTGTCTGGATAAATTTTACTAAGTATGAGTCTTCAGGATTCCATTGTGGAGTGTTCTGTCAGCTGGAAAAGAGAGAAGCTGGCATGAATATGAAGAGATAGGAAATCACTTTAGGGTATTTTGTGCATCCTTTGTGGACATTTTACTCTGTGTGGCCAATTGCCAAAATCTAATTCTCCTTTGTCAAGAGCTGTCTTACTCTTCCTGTGCTCCAAATTCGAAGAGCATTCCTTTACTACAGAACAGCTGCAGAACCGCTAGCCATCTGCTTTGGTCTCTTGCCCTAATAGCAGGTGGTGGGAAAACTAGCCCAGTAGCCACAAATCCTTAGTTCTGACTTTCAGTGAACTACAAGGGCTGTAAAACTTTCTAGGACAACCTGGTCTCCCCCACCCCCTCCCTTTGCAGCCAAGCATTAAAGGCAGTGTCTTGCCTTAGGCATGAACCACTCTTCTTGTCAAAACATAACATTAACACACTATACATTAGCTTATGGCTATATTTTACTTTATTTTTTAAAAGAATCGAAAATCCCCTTCTGTGCTATGGAAGAGAATACTTATCATCCAGAAAAGAATTAAGATTAGGTGTCTGAATAAGTGTCAATATGCTACTAGGAAACACATGCTTTTTGTTTCCTATAGGAGCCTGTAACAGAAAAAGGAATAGTTGGTAGGGAATTATACTAGAAATCTTAGAAGTATTTCTGTGTGAATTTTTTAATTTATTAATGTACTGTTGGGATATCCACTGGCTATTTGACCTCACTAAATAATTTCAGAAAAAGAGCTGTCTGAGTGTTACAGACTAGCAAAGCCTCTGATTGTGTGCATCTTGAGAAACTATGGGTTGTTCTGAAAGAGATAAGGGTGTCTCAGCACTTGATTATCCGGATGTGTAACCTGTATTGAGGACAATAAGCTACTGTTAGGGCAGAATATGGACAGAAAGAATGTTTTCTATCGGCAAATGAGTCAGACAAAGGTATATTTTATCCCCTTATCTGTCCAATGTGTTCATGGAGCATATCAAAAGGACAGCTGGACTAAATTCAGATGAATGAGGTCTGAAAATGTTGGAAGAAACATTAATAATTTAAGATACTCTATAACACATCTTGCAGGCATAAAACAAAATTTGGCTTGAAATTACTTTTAATGAAAGGAAAAATTGCCAAAACAGGATTGCAGTTGAATTTTAAGAAAAGAAAAATCATGTCTGCAGAAGAACAACACAATTTTAATGAAGAAATCAAGCTAGTGAAAGATTTCATTTACCTTGGCTCAATTATCATTCCAAATGGGGCCTACATCCAAGAAATCACAAGAAGAGCGAGACTGAGAAGAAATGAGGAAATTAGATAAGATCACCACGTATGAGGATGTTTTACTGGAGACCAAGATCATCCACAATTTTGTATTCCTAATCACTATCTATGGGTGCAAACACTGGACAGTAAATAAAGCTGACAAGAAAAAAAAAAGATTCATTTGAAATATGATAATGGAATAGAACTTCGAGAATACCCTGGACTGCCAGAAAGATGAAATAGTGGGTCCTAAAGAAAATGTAGCCTGAACTATCTCTGGAGGCGAAATTGACGAAATTCATTCTGTCTTACTTCGGGCAGGTCTGGATTCTCTGAAAAAGATAATAATGATGGGAAAGGTTGGAGGCAGCAGGGAAAGAGAAAGAGCAAAGATGAGATGGATAGAAATACATGACCATTAATTTACAAGACGCCTGTTAAGGACAGAACATTTCAGAGATTTCTCAATCATAGGGTTGCCATAACAAAAAACAAAAACAACAGTTTAATTTTAATTTAATTTAATTTTCACACTTGTATGCCGCCCAATCAGGGAACCCAACTCAGGGCGGCTCACATGATAATTATACAATATACATAGTAAATACACAGTAATACAATATACAAAATTCAATCAACAAAAACAGCATATAATAATATACAACAACACAATACTATAACAGCCTCTTCACCCTGGCCACAGGCAAATTCCAAGGGTGGTGTTGGCGAGGTCCTGCTGCCATAACAACCTTTTCAAGCCGGGAGAGGGATGGGGCCCAGGAGCGCCGGCAGGTGGAGGGGTTCTGGCGCCCATGGCTGGAGGACCTCTTCGCCTCAGCCAAGGACAAAGTCCGGGGGCAGGGGTGGTGAGTTGGGAGAAGAATTGTGAGTGAACAGCTCTGATAAGGGGGGTATGGGGTGAGGGATGCTGAAGGAGCCTCCCAACACAATATGAACACATTCCAGTGTCCCCAGGGAAATAACAGCTCCTATCAGTTGACTGTTCCACTGAAGAATCATCATAAGGGAAGTCTTTGCAGAGAGTTCAGATTTGCACTGGTAAAACGCTACATCGGGGTTCTCAACCTTTTTAAGCTGGGTGGTGGATCGTGGCCCCTCAGACTGTTGCCGGTCAAACTGGTTCATGCCCCCACACCACCGCTGCTTTCGGCAGTAGAGTAAAAACTGAAGGTAGAGTAAAAACTGAGGGAAGGAAAGTCCATGATTTAGGATAGGTAGGTTATACTGCGTTGCAGAGAGAAAATAGCAGTAACTTGAAATGACTACAGATGAAACTGAAAGAAGAATGTGCAAACCAGGGTGACAGTTGAGCATTAGTAAGACAAAAATATTGTCTGTGGAAGAACAGATCACAGTGATGAAGTTGAAAGTGCCAAAGATTTATTGTAAACAAAATATAGTTATAGCATTTGCTTCCTCTAATTTCAAGTATTGCATTAAAAATAAAGAGCTGTACTCTATTAATTGTCCAGTGATCATCCTATTATTTTAGAAATTAATGGGTTTTCCCCTGAAGACCATTTTCTTTGCAGACAGCTGGTTATTGCCTGATGAACACTTTATTTTAAAAAAATATCCTGGTCACAAATTGGCTTGATTTAGACAGATTGCTTCATCTTGAAACCAGGGGTGCTGTAGAAGGATTCCTTCCCTCAGAAGCTATTTTTATTTGCTTTATATTGATCATAGATGCAATACAGTAGTTTGATTACCCATGTACGATCTGTCCTGTGTTTGCTGTTTTATCCTGAAAAAGCTAGTTGAGTCATTAATTTGTCTATTAGATATGTTGCCTTCATTCAGTTTCCTCTTTGTTATCTTTGTTACATGGAACAAAAGTTCATTGTCGTTTATTATGGAGCAGTTGTGTGAGAGACCACAGAGAAGAGGATTAACAGAGGTATTTACAAGTCATGAGTAAACATTGCCAGGTGGGAAAAATTTATAATGTCTGCACCAAACTGTTCTTGGCTGAACACAGTGTAACCAGTATTTTGTTTTTAATTAGCATGATATGATCATAGTGTTGTTTTTTAAAAGTTAAAATGAAAATCTGGGTTATACGGAGGCAGTATTCTCTGGGTTTAGTTGTGTAATGGCAGAACTATGAAAAGGAAGGCGGTTTGCCTAAAAGGCACGAGAAGAAGCTACTGCCTACTTTGTGACTCTGCAGTGTTGCACATGTTTATTTGTAAATGGCCAGAAACATAGTGGGACTTATTTCCATGTAATTATACATAAGATCGCACATAAGATAGCAATAGATAGTTTCAATTGTAGCTGTTTCCCCCTCCACTGGGCGTTTTTTTTAAAATATCTGTCATGGAATTGTAGAGCTGCAGTGGCTCAGTGGTTAAGAAGCTCGCCTTGTTAGCTGGAAAGCTGGCGAGTTGGCAGTTCGAGACCTGGGTACTGCATGATGGATTGAGTACCCGTCTGTCCCAGCTCTTGGGGACATGAAAGGAGCCTCATTTGGGCATTCCTTGAGCGGAGTTTCTTCCGCAAAAATCCTTTCAATCCAGAATAATTTCTGACACGAAATTATTATTATTATGGAGTTGTGAAGGTTATATGGAGATAAAACTTTAAAAGGCAGCCTTAGCCCTACTGAAAACATTTATTATAATATGTGGCTTGCACATGTAATGTTAAACTATAATTGAATCTTATGTTAAAATTAGTCTATACTTATAAGTACAGCTTTTTCACTTTCGCTAAAGTCTTGTAAGGACAGGACATTTTGGAGATCACTCATTCATTGGTTTGCCATATGTTGGGAGTGGCTCAATGGCTCATAACAACAACTTAAGTTAAAGGGGAGAGGGACGACAAATTATCAGAAATGTGTGTACAAGTGCATATTCTCTAGTTATGATTTACAATAAAACCTCACATAAAGAGCGCCTCGCTTAGAGACTAACGCTTAAAGAGCAGAATTTTCTCTGAATGGTCGCCTCACTTAACAACTGAAACCAACCAAAAACTTGCTTGACAACTAAATCGGGGTTTACAATCCCCACCACCACCAGAAGTCACAATTGGTCACTTACAATAGTGTTTCATTTAAAGAACAAACTCGCTTAAAAAGCAATCCCGTGGAACACATTATGCTCTTTAAGCGAGGTACCACTGTACTTAAATGGAGACCTTGCTTAATGTTCAGAGATAACTGTTTATATGGAGTGAGAAATACCTGATACTTAAGATGGAATGTGAAAAGGAAGAAGCACTCAGGATCATGTTGCAAATATCTGCTGACTACTAGAGGGAACTAAAAATTCAGAAGCTGATCAGTCTATGTTTTATAGACTACAGAAAAAGTTTTTATTGTGTGATCATGAGAAACTATGAGTTCTGAAACAAATGAGGGTGCCTCAACACTTGATTGTTCTATACAGTAGAACCCCGTATAGCGATTTTAATCCTTTCCACGGAACTGATTGCTATGAGGTTTTCGTCGTTGTACGATATTCCCTATGGGAAAATCCGTACAATAATTTTCCCTATTGGAAAAACCATACAACAATGTTTGGCGCTAAGTGGTTTTTCCCATTGGAAAATCTGTTGTATGGATTTTCCCAATGGAATGATTGCTACGCAGAACAGCTTTTCCCCCTCCAAGCCTCATCGCTATTTTGGTGTATGAAAACCAAGACACAGGACACAGCCTCGGGCTGGGTTAACTCAGGTTTATTGCATCGTGGACAGAGGGAACATGAGGTAATGGCGGATCGATAGCTCTTTATATACAGTAGTAATACATTTGAACGTGGTTGCATGGTAGCCCATTGGCTACTGTCCGCGTGACGTCATTGCTGGTCACGCCCTTCTTGTCCAGGTGTAGGTGTGGCGGGAAAGCTTCCCGCGCTGTTGCCATTGATGAGTTTGGACCAAGAGAGCTTGGACGCTCGCTGCTGCCAGCTGGTGGTCATTAGCTCGCGTCCTATTACAGGGTTCATATGATACAGGTGAAGGTTACATTGTTGCTATAGGCAAGGTTACATTTGGTTCAGATACATTGTAATCCATGTGGAAGATAAACCCATTAGAACACAACACCCCTCCCCCCTAGGATGAGACAAGGTCTCGAGCCCACACTTAAACACACTCCTCCCCCTAGGAGACAAAGTCTCTCAGCCAAGATGGCTTATTTCGAACACGCTGGGGTCTCGATGCAGGCTGCCTTTCCCCGGGTTTGCTACCTTTTCTTTGTTCCCTGGTTTCCTGTCCTGTAATTGGAGAGGGAGACTCGTTAGTGACTTGCCGCGGCTCCGCGCCGTTGTTTGGAGGTGTGCTCTTTCTTAGGGAATAACCGGGGGCACTGGGGGCTAACGAAAAACCCCTCTTCTCGCTTGGATGGGTGGGGGAACACTCCTGAAAACCCCCCCGGCTCGCAAAATCAAAATCAAAATTACCTTCGGGGGCAGCGGTCACGAACTCCTCTCCCCCTTCCCCGGCCTCTGATAGGACTGGCGTATCAAAAGGGTATGAGTCGGGGCCGCTGCTTCTTCCTTCCCCCCTTGCTTGGGACTGTTGTCCGCTGCTGTCTCCCCCTTGAGCTAAATGGGTGGGGGAGACCCCTGATGCTGAATCTTGTTGCTGCGCCCCACTGACTGGCCCACTCACTCGGTGCCTCAGTTGGTCTGCGTGCCTCCTCCAGAGGAGGCCGGTGTTAGTCTCGACCCGGTACGACACTGGCCCCGTTTGTTCTACAACCGTCCCTGGTACCCAGGCTGGCCCTGCGCTGGCGTAGTTCCTGCAGTGAACAGGGTCGCCGGCGGCGAAACCTTTCGAGACTGCCAACCCTATGTTTTTCCCTTTATCCTCGACTCTCGTCGGGTCTAGCCTGGACAGGATCGTGGTCAGTTTTCGCCGCATCAAGAGCTCCGCCGGCGAGTAACCTGACGCCAAGGGGGTCACCCTATACGCTAATAAGAACTGACATACTTGGTGATTTAGGTCCCCCGGGCCCATGCGCCGCAGCGCATCCTTTGTTGTACGCACCAGCCGTTCCACTTGGCCATTCGTGGCCGGGTGAAACGGCGCGGATGTGACATGCCGAATGGCGTTTGCCTCCATAAATGCCCCGAACTCCGCGGAGGTGAAACAACTAGCGTTATCGCTGACTAAAGTGTCGGGTAAACCGAACGTGGAAAAGACTCTCCTCAGTTGACTAATCGTAGTGGCGGAGGACGTGCTCTTTACTGGGATAACCTCCAGCCACTTGGAGAACGCATCCACCACCAGGAGAAACATGGTTCCCCGGAATGGGCCAGCGAAATCTACGTGCACTCTGGACCATGGCCCCCTTGCTGTGTCCCATTCCCTATGCGGGAGACGGGCCGCCTCTGGTCGGGATCCCTGGCATGCCTCACAAGTGCCGACCATGTGCTCAATGTCTGTGTCTAGCTGTGGCCACCAAAAATATCTCCGGGCCAGCGCCTTTGAACGAACGATGCCCGGGTGGCTGACGTGCAGCAGTTCGAGCACCCTCGGACGCAGGGACGTAGGGACCACCACCCGTTGGCCCCACAACAGGCACCCCCTTTCTAGGGACAACTCTAGTTTTTTCCGAAAAAATGGGTCGAATTTTGTGCCTGGGGACGATGCCGGCCACCCCTTCTGTACCCATGAACTAACTTTCTCCAGCGTCCTGTCCTTGCCTGTCGCCCTAGCAATGTCGGCTGGTACTATTGGGGGTGCGTCTAAGACCTCAATTAGCAACACCTGGCGGTCTCTTTCTACTCTCGCCTTTTGGTCGTCCGACAAGGGCAAAGGAGATCTCGAAAGTGCATCAGCATGGCTGATCTCCTTTCCGGGCCGGTACTCCAACTCGTGTTGGTATGCGTTGAGAAAAATAGCCCATCGCAGCATCCTCGGGGACAGGATCTGCGGCGTGGGCTTGCTTGCCGTGAAAATCCCTAACAGGGGCTTGTGATCAGTCACGATTTTGAACGGGCGGCCATACAAAAAATCGTGAAATTTTTTGGTTCCGGCTACTATTGCTAATGCCTCCCTGTCGGTTTGTGCGTAATTGCGCTCCGCTTGGGACAGGGACCTTGAATAAAACGCTACCGGGGCCTCCCTTCCGTCATCCAACACGTGGCACAGCACCGCCCCCACCCCCACCGGGGATGCATCACAGACTAAGACCACTGGCCGTTTGGGGTCGAAATGCGTCAGGATTGCCTCAGATGTTAAGAGTTGCTTTAGTTCTTTGAACGCCCTCTCGTGCTCGTCACCCCACATCCATGTCTCCTCCTTTTTAAGTAACCGATGAAGCGGTTCGGCCACGGACGCCTTCCGTGGGAGGAATGTATGGTAAAAATTGAGGAGCCCCAGGAATGACTGTAACTCGGTTTTGGATGTGGGGCGAGGGGCCTTCTTTATGGCTGCTACTTTGGATTTAGACGGCTTAATTCCCTCGGGTGTGATCCGGAACCCTAAAAACTCGACCTCAGTTTCGAAGAAAACACATTTGTCCTTCCTCAGTCTCAGCCCCGCTTTCTCGAAAACAGTTAGTACTTTATCCAATCTCTTTGCCAGTTCGGCCTCACTCCCACCTGTTATCAACACGTCATCAAAATAAGGCAACACCCCCTCCAGCCCCTTCAGGAGGCGTTCCACAAGCGACTGAAAAAGGCCGGGTGCCGAGTTCACGCCGAACTGTAAGCGCGACACCTGGAACGCCCCTTTGTGTGTAACTATCGTTTGTGCCGCGGCCGTGGCGGGAGTTACGGGGAGTTGCTGATAGGCTTGTGCCAAATCGAATTTAGCGAAACACTTTCCCCCATTCAGCCTAGCCAAAAGGTGGCTGACCACCGGCACCGGGTATGCATTAGGGCGGATCGCCTTGTTAATTGTACACTTATAATCAGCGCAAATGCGCACCTCCCCGTTGGCCTTCAGAGCTGTTACAATTGGAGTTTCCCACTCCGCGGAATCAACAGGAATAAGAATCCCCTGGCCCACCAGTTTGTCCAGTTCCGCCTCTATTTTGTCCTTGAGTGCGAACGGCACCCTGCGCGGTTTGAGTCTTATCGGGCGGACCTCCGGGTCTAGGTCGAAGGCTACAGGGGGTCCCTTGAACTTTCCAAGTTCTTTTTCAAAGACGGCGGGATGCGCATCGCAAACCGCTTGTATTGGGTCCGCTCCCACTGTATGCACTCCCCCTATGAACAAGCCTAAGGGCTGAAACCACTGCGTCCCTAGGAGGCTACAACTCCCCCCCTTAAGGACAACTAGGGGCAGTTCCGCAGAATGTCTCTTAAAGCTGACCCGAAACTTTCCGACCCCCAACACCGGAATGCTGTTTCCCTGTACATCTCGTAGCGTGGACCTCAACGTTTTAAGTTTGGGCCGCACGTGGGGGTCGATTTTCAAGAACTCTTTCTGGGGAATTATAGAATAGGAGGACCCCGAGTCAATTTCCATCCTAATAGGGGCCCCTTGTACTAGTACCTCAACGAAGTAATGGGACTGTCCCGCGGACACGCTGAACACTGGGGCGTCGTCCTCGCTGTTGTCCGAGACGCGGCCCACGCCGTCCTGCTTCCTCGTGGTCTGGGCGCCATCTTTGGACCTCGCTGGACGGTCCGGTCTGGTCGAACGGTCTTGTGACTGCCTCCGGCCCTCCTTCCGTTTTCTGCATGCCCTGGCGATGTGCCCCCGACGGCCGCAGGTGTAACACTCGGCCTTTCTGAATGGGCACCTCGCGCGCTCATGGGCCGCTCCGCAACCATCGCAGCGGCGCCCACCTTTTCGGACCTTCTGGACCTCCTCGCCGTCGCTGCCTTCCGTAGACGACTTTGAGGCCCGTCGAGTTGCGTGCACCGACTGTCCGGACTTCCCGTGCACCGAATTTTCCGCCTTGCCGGCTCTAGGACGCCACTCACGCCACTGGTGCATCTCGTCCACCCCAGCATTCGTGGACTCCGCGGCCTCTACGACCTCCGCCAGCGTGGGTGGCGGCTCCTTGTTCATCAAGCTGCGCTGCACCTCCTTGTCCTTCAGGCCACACAGCACGCCGTCCCTGAGGGCCATCTCTAGGTTGTCCCATCTACAGGGGCCGGCGGCTATCCTCATGGCGGTCACGAATGCCTCAACCGACTCGTCCGGCGCTTGGACTCGCCTCCAAAACGCGCTCCGAGCGGGAAACATTGCCCTCGAGGGTCGGAAGCGCTCTCGCAGCAGCTTCATGATGTCGTCTGCCTTAAATTCGCTCACCTTCTTCGGAGCGATGATGCCCACCAGCGTCCGCTTGGTTTCTAACCCAAGCATTCTGGTGAGGATGGCCCTCTTCCTCTCCTCGTCGTCTTCTTTGACTTTGAGTTCCACCAGTGCCGCCTGGAAGTCCATCTCAAACAGCTCCCAGTCTTGCGGTTTGGTGATGTTGAACCCGCTCTGTGCCCTGGCTGTTCCTTGGGGATCCATTATCCCACCTTCGTCGCCAATTTGGTGTATGAAAACCAAGACACAGGACACAGCCTCGGGCTGGGTTAACTCAGGTTTATTGCATCGTGGACAGAGGGAACATGAGGTAATGGCGGATCGATAGCTCTTTATATACAGTAGTAATACATTTGAACGTGGTTGCATGGTAGCCCATTGGCTACTGTCCGCGTGACGTCATTGCTGGTCACGCCCTTCTTGTCCAGGTGTAGATGTGGCGGGAAAGCTTCCCGCGCTGTTGCCATTGATGAGTTTGGACCAAGAGAGCTTGGACGCTCGCTGCTGCCAGCTGGTGGTCATTAGCTCGCGTCCTATTACAGGGTTCATATGATACAGGTGAAGGTTACATTGTTGCTATAGGCAAGGTTACATTTGGTTCAGATACATTGTAATCCATGTGGAAGATAAACCCATTAGAACACAACAGCTATACTATTTCATTGCTGTATGGGGCGATCGCTATACGGGGTTCTACTGTATTGTGAACAAGAAGCTATCATTATGACAGAATATGGAGAGAGATAATTATTTCCTATAGGCAAATGTGTCAGATAATGGTGCATTTTATCTTCTTATCTGTTCAGCCTATACCCAGAACTTGTCATTCAGAAAGGCAGACTAGATTCAACTGAAGGAGAAGTCAATATTGGTGGAATAACCATCAATAATCTAAAATATGCAGATGACACCACTTTACTGGAAGAAAATAGCAATAACGTGAAACAATATTTAGTGAAAGGGGAAAGTGCCAAAGTAGGACTGCAGTTGAACATTAAGAAGACAAAAATCATGACTACAGAACTACACAGCTTTAAAGACAATGAAGAAATTAAAATAGTGAAAGATTTGTGTCTCTTATTTCAATCATCAATCTGTTATGTGTCAATATTATTTTGTGCCATGGATTCCCAGATTGCTCTTGATCTGTTTATTTGCTGCATCCTTGTTTGTCTCAGTTGTAAATGATAGTACCAATATCCTCTAAATTAGAGGTAGATGGAAAGTAAATCTATTTTAACTTACTCTGATGAAGATAGATGGAATAATCTAGTAATGTCTCTTCATGATTTGCAGTTGAACTCTAATAGCTGATCCCTATTGTCAACAAAAACTCCTACATCTGGGCCATCCTGCTAAACTTAAGAAAGCTTGAGATCAAACAAGGAATTATATTTTAGATGTGAAAGAATTGTAAACTGAGTTCTTGTACAGAGAATAAGTTTCAGGATTGGGCAATATCCTCAGTTCTAAGAAGTTTTCCCGTTGAGCCATTGTTTTGCATTTGGTTACAGTTGATGAGTTTGGGGTTCTAGTAAAAAAAGATCTTTTACATGATCATTTACATGTTTGTGCAATGTAGCTTGCTTGTTCTATTGTTTTTGCTTGCCCCACTACTTTTCTAATCTGAAAACATTTTTGGTGTCTAGTTTTTGCTTATGGCATATCTAAGTCAGCATTATGTTGACCCCATCCATGTTTTTTTATAATATTTTTATTAATTTTCAAAATATAATTACAAAATCTAAATAAAAAGAAAAAATTGCAATACAATACAAAAAAAATCATATGACAATATACAATACAATACATAAAATTCATGCAATAATAAACAATACTAAAAACTAACACTACAACAATACCTCTACTTGTCAAAGTAATACCTCCCTATCTATACCTATAAATCCAAGGGTTAACCGTTGGAATGTGACAAAGGCTCCTGCACCCGTCCACACAATCCTGTACCAAGCCTCCTGAACTCGCCCGAACCCGGTACAGAGGTCACTAAATGTTTGAGAAATGCACCAGTGGGGCAAGAGTCCCACGAACGCAAACAAAGGGAAACAACTTCAATTCCCAATGTTCTTTGCACCGCGCTGCGCCACAGCCAATCAGGCTGAGAGGCACGAGCAAAAAGAACATTGGGAAACGCGACGCGGCCAATTGAAATCGAGCTGCAGAAAAAAACCCGCCGCACGAACGCAAACACAAACACAAAACTACAAGTCCCAGCGTCCTGCGCGCCGTGAGCCACACAAAACAAAAAGCCACAAAACGTCACCGCGAGACACCCACCATCCTCCTTTCACGGAGCAACGGGGAGAAGAGGGACTCCCTCTCCTCAACGCTGCCCCGCCAAAGACATGGCGAGACCACCACCAGCCTCAAGGAAAGTTGAGCCGGGGTGGAACACCCCCCCCCAAAAAAAGGCAGTAGTTCGTCAGGGGAAGCACCCTCCCTGGCGAATGACTGGCTGATGCCTTTGTACTTCCGAATACAAAAGCAGCAGCCAGCAATCCGCAAGGAAGAATCCCACCCCTTACGGATCGCTGCCTGCCGATCTCCAGTTAGGTAAGCCAGGAGAAAAAGGAGACAGAGAGGAGAGAACCATCATTAGGCAGAGAAAGCTCTTCTCTGCCTCCTCCTTCTCCCCTGACCTACTTAACGAACCTTCCCGGGAGAACAACAGGCTGACTGCCTCCTCCTTCTTTCCCCCATTGCTGCATCTAAACCAAAATTCAAAGCAGCAATGGGGAAAAGAGAAACCCACAGGCAGCCTGTTGTTCAAGCTAAAGTAACCACCAAAAACAAAAACCAAAATTAATAAAAAAAAATAAAACAAAAATAAATCAATAATTAAAACAAACCATTAATAAACAAAAAATAAACCACAAAATACACAAACAAAAACATCCACAATAACACAAAACCACATACAAAACACCTAACTACAACACGAAAAAACCTACAAATTAAACAAACAACAACTAATTACACAAATAAACAACAATGAAATAAGAAAAATTAAACAAAACCAGACATAACCAAACCAATTAAACAAACCTAAAACTCAACCAAAACAAAAAAGAACAAACAGAAACACCTCCCAGCCCACCACCACAAAAGCAAAACAAAGAAAAACGCCAGAAGAAAGAAAACCAGACAACTCACCAGCACGTCCTCCCTCCACGACGACCGGAACAGAAATGAAGAAACAAAGACACTACTTACCGGAAGAAGCCCCACCCAGAGGCCAGGAGAGAAAAAACAGTGAAACTAAAACAAAACCACTAGCAGCCCCACCTGCAGGGCAGAATAGTAAAAACAACTCAAAAAGACACAACAGCCCCACCTAGAGGCCACAAGAGTAAAAACAAGTCAAAAACATAACAATAAATCACAATTTTATACAAATCACAAACATATGTCAAAAATAAAAATAAAAAGATTTATAACATCCTGTGTTGAGTTTTAACTCAAATAAAAACCCAAAACATCTAAACACAGTTTAAAAACATTGAATGTAAAAAACATGTACTTTCACATTTTTAAAAATATTACCTACGGTACAACTATTAACAACAACAACCCCACACACACACACACACAAACTAAAACATTATTTGCTTAAATAAAACAATTTGAAACAATTATATCATCTTTTGTTCTTTTTTTAATCCACAAAAAAAAAACCAGAAAAGCTGATCACAGTTTATAATAGCCTGGCAACACCGGGCAAACTATGCTAGTCCTTTACTAAATCTTAATTGTTATAACTCAAATAATTTTATGCAACTTAAAAATTACATTTGTAATATTTTCTTTTTCTTATAGCAAAATCTCCAGATCAAACTTATATATTTCTATAATATTCATATTTATACCTTCTTTTTTTACCCAAAACTTATTAGTTAATACTGTATTACCATAATTTTTCCTAAACATAATATCATGAAAATACAATAATAAAAACATATACACAAAATCAAACTACACACCCAGTGTATCATACAATGCCCTGGAGGATGCAGGATATCACAACATTTTTTACTGTTTACAAAATGTAAATTGATCAGGTACTAGCCCAACCCCCACACCTCCAGCCAATTTTGACTCTACAAATAGTTGCCAAATTTTTCAGAATCTATTTCCTTTAATTAAACCCCTTTTTAATTCAATCCCCATGTTAATTTATCATTTAGTGCAAGATCCCACATTTCCTTATACCAATCTTCAATTATCAAAATTATATTGTTTTCCCAATTTCTAGCATACATTGTCTACCCGTTGTCAACATTATAACCAGTAACTCTTTTTTATCAGCATCTACATTTATATTATCCATATCTGTCAGCAAAGCAGTACTTGACCTCAGTTTAAATCTCATTTCAAAAATACTACAAATTTCCTTCTCAATTCTTTCCCAAAAATTCTTTTATCACATTACAACTCCACAACATATACACATACGTCCCCATTGTATTCATACATCTCCAACACATTTTCCTCTTGTTATTATCCATCTGCTATAACCTCACGGGAGTCAAGTACCATCTCCACAACATTTTATAATTATGTTCTTTTATTCTGACTGACATAGTTCTCATAATCCTTTTTTCCCATTTGTTTCTCCATTCTAGTTCTGTAATTTTTACATTGAGATCTTGCTCCCAAAGGTTTCTTAATACATCTTGTGGATTACCTTCTTTATTTAACATCTTATAGATCCTGCCTACAATGCCCTTAATTCCCGTTTCCCCCTTTATTATCTTTAACACCAACTCCTCAAACTCAGTCTTACTCCTTCCCAAACTGGTTTTCGTCAAATATTTACTATTCCACTTGTTTACTAATGCAATCTGAAACCAGTTCATCCTCAATTGCGTATATATTTCTACTTTCTTCTCTCTATCCTCACAAACCCGTAACCAGTCTTTCAACAAGGAAACACCATTTCTAATAAAAACTTCCTTCACCCTCTCATCTATTTTTATCGGAAAGTTTTTCATATCCTCCATTTCTATAATCGGGGAAATATCTGGGGCTAATTCCTTTTTTACCTTCTTCCATACATCCATCATTGTTTTCACCATTTTGTTTTTAATTATTATTTTACCTACCTCTTTATCTAAAAATACCGCTTTACCAATTTGTGCTAATTCTTTCATCTCAATACAGTAATACCTCATACAAAGTCTGCTTCGTACAACATCGAATTCATACAACATCGCATAATTTCTTGAAAAAAGTTGCCTCATACAAAGTCGCTGCGTCTTTGTATGAGGCATTGGGTTTTTTCCCAGGTTGCATTGTGCCTAAACAGTATAAAAGACAGGACACATGTGTGCATTGCTCTTGTGGGTTTTGCATGAGGCGAAGAGTATTTAGGAGTGGTTTTGAGTGCGATTTTGGATTTTTTTGGATTTTTTCATCATAATTTTTAGAAGCATTCCTCTGCTTTTTGCAGCATTCTTCAAGTTTTTGGACAATCAGGGTTATATGACATGTTTTTGTAATGTATTTAGCCATTAGACAATGATTTCTTAAAGTTCTGTCAGTTTCCTGTCTGTTTCCTTGACTTTGCCCTGAAGTTTGTGCTGTTACAGTACAATGTATCTCTATGGAAACGTTGTTGTACGAGGCATCGAGACAAGGATTTGGACATTGTATGAGGCATCGCGGCTAGGATTTTGCATGCCTCATACAAAGTCCAAATCCGTATAAAGTCCAAACTTGTGGAACCAGGTTTGTACGTTGTATGAGGTATCACTGTATCCTCCCATATCACCATTTCCCTCATCAAAACCTTCACAATATTTTTAACCTGAAAAGCTCTGTAATAAATCTTAATATTCGGAAGTCCCAGTCCTCCTTCTTTCTAAGATAAGTACCACAAATTCTTAGTAATTCTAGCTTTTTTCCCACCATTACAATAATTGTTTAATAAATTTTGAAATTCCTTAATTTCTTTTTCCTTGAGTTGAATTGGTAAGGCATCAAACAAAAAATTAAGCTTCGGTAATAACATCATTTTGCACAACGCAACCCTGCCAAACCAAGACAACTTTAATTTATTATATTGCTGTATTTTATCCTTAATTTCCCTTTTTTGTTTTCCATAATTTAATCTCTTAAAATCTACCTTATTTGAAATATTTACTCCCGGATTTTTCAGACTTTCTTTGACTTGTATCTTATACCTGTCTTTTATTTTCTCCTATTCCTTTTTGTTCACATTGTTGTTGTTGTTCAGTCGCAGTCAATTCCGACCCTTTGCGACCCCATGGACCATTTTCCTCCAGGCACCTCTATCCTCCACCATTCTCCTCAGCCCACCAAGCTCTGTGCCCATTGTGTCCACAATACCATCTATCCATCTCATCTTTGGACGCCCCCTTCTTCTCTTTCCCTCCACCTTTCCCAGCATCAAGGCCTTCTCAAGTGAGTCCTTCCTTCTCATTTGATGTCCAAAGTACTTTAGCTTCATCTTCACTATTTGTCCCTCCAATGAACAGTCAGGGTTGATTTCTTACAGTATTGACCTATTTGTTCTCTTTGCTGTCCAGGGGACTCTCAGGACTCTCCTCCAACACCACATCTCAAAGGCATCTATTCTTCTGCGCTCAGCCTTCCTAATGGTCCAGCTCTCACACCCATACATTACCACTGGGAATACCATTGCTTTGACTATGCGAATTTTTGTTTTCAAGGTGATGTCTCTGCTTTTCAATATATTCCCCAGGTTTCTCATTGCTTGTCTCTCCATAATCAGTCGTCTTTTTATTTCATGGCTACAGTCGCCATCTGCAGTGATCTTAGATCCCAGGAAAATAAAATCTGTCACTGCTTCTACTTCTTCCCCATCTATTTTCCAGGGACTGATCATTTCAGATTTATCCCAATTTCTCCTTAAACCTGTCATCTCTTCAAATGCATCTGTATCCTTTCCAGTGCCTTCATAGGATTTTTCATAGTCATCAAGGTATCATCAGCATAAAAACTTATTTTATTACCTACTATGCCCTCAATGCTTTTATCCTCTCTTATGGCATTCGCAAGCAATTCCATTGCCATAACAAATAAAATTGGCGATAACGGGCATCCCTGTCTCATTCCTGCTTCCAACTTTATATCTTCCATAAAAGTATCATTAACCCTAACCTTGGGGGACCCATCCATGTTTTTATGCCATACTGCTGACCTATCGGCTTTTGCCTCTAGTCCTGCACACTCATAAGAGCATGGCTCTGTTTACATCGCTGAAAAGTTTGAAACTATGTCCGTTATTTAAAAATACCCTCTGCAATATCTCTTTATTTCTCTATTATTTCCTCTTAAGCCAGGGGTTCTTAACCTATGACCCGGGTGCCAAATGCAGCCCGTGACACCATTTTATATGGCCCCCACTGCCTCCACCACACCCAGAAGTGCCATGTGTGGCAGGCAGGACAAAATGGCTGCCCGGCCCCTGAAGCTGTCTGAGGGAGCGTGACCCAGCCCTCGGCTTGAAAAGGTTGAGAACCTCTGTCTTAAGTCATGCGTACTCTCTTGCTCCACCCCGACAGTTAAATTAAATGAAGTTGTTGGAAACGTTACATAATTCTAATAGCAAATAGTTTGCATAACCTTACAGCAGATAAACAAATACACAAAAAAGACTTGGAACGCATTTGACTATAGTTAGGTTTTATTTAGAGGAGACTGCGGTGGCTTCGTAGTTAGGGCACTGAACTTGATGACTGGAAGGTTGACAGGTCAGCAGTTCAAGACCCGAATCCTGCATGATAGAATGAGCTCCCGCCTCTGTCCCAGTTCCTGCCAAGCTTGCAGTTTGAAAGCAAGAAATTGCAAAGGGTTGGACTCAACTATGCAACTGAACAGTAACAACAAATATAGGTACCATTTTGGTAGTAAGGTAAACAGCGTTCCGTGCACTCTGGTGTCTAGTCATACCTTCCACATGTCCACGGAAACGTCTGCAGACGCAGATAGCGTTGGCTCTTTGGCTATAAAGAGATGAGCACCAAACCCTAGAGTTGGATATGCCTGTCTTTTGAGCAAGTGCAACCTACCTATAGGTTTTATTTGAAGGGACGGAAAGTCTGGTTATCACTAGATGATTACATTTTTTAATACAACAATGCTCAATAGCAATTTTATTTTTGGAAGTCTTTCTCATTTCCTTCTGTCATCAGTAAAATTTCTCCCCTTCCTCCATAGGTTACAACTTTCCATTACATTAGGTGTGAAAATATGGTTATGTTAAATTAATCCCTATAGGAGAGCTTTTCGGGAGGGGGGGGGGCAAAGATAGCTAAATATAGTTTGCTTATATGGGTTACCTATATTGAGTGCAACTGTATGTTTTCGATTATCTTGATGCTTATCAGCTAGTTTTATGTTAGTTAAGCTTGTTGAGTGCTTGGTTTTGACCTTGTCTAAAAGTTTAACTAGCTTTTCATTTCTAATAGTTTAGCTGGATTTCTATTCTACATATTGACAGTAAGCTATTTTTTTAACAAAGCATAGCCTTTGCAGGCGCACCCCCCCCCCCCCCAATAACGGACTCAGACAACATTGAAAGTGGATAACAGCATCGGGCCACATTTATTGATTCAATGCCCTAATCCGAATTATAAATTTGTATTGGTAAAACGACCAATCATAATTCTTAAGGCAAGCAGGCCGAAGTAACACTGGTAAGGTACCACCCCAAAATTGCCAACGGCAATTGGTTACAATGTATCAATTTGTATCAATTTGTTTGTTGACAACAAACAAATTGTTGACCGTAGTCAATATCTAACTCATGACCCCACCCTCTGACTCGTATCCGTGAAATCACGGGGTGATGCATGCTGGCTAGCTATCGCCATCACCCCGTCGCCTGGTTCGTCGTTGACCGGACAACGTTTAACTAATTTGTTCCTGTCTAGTGTTGTCCAGTCAATTGCGAACCTGCCGGATACCTGTGGGTCATACTGTTTACCTTACCAGTGCTACCCGCCAATGTGACCGGAGTCAACAGTAGAAACGAAAGGAACCCCTATATCAAACCATAGCAACAGTGTGGGATGGGCAAAAAAGCCAGGACCCGAAAGCCAATGTGGGTCCCAACCAAAAATTCCCACCCGGCCCCGAAGCGACCAAAATATCACACTGTTAACTAGGGAGGGGGTGGAGGGGAAAAACTTCTCCGCTCCGTCGCTTTAGCTAAAATGGCAGCACGGCTGCCTCGTGGCCACCCCTTTTATAAGGGAGCTGGCCACGCCCTAAACTACCCGGATTCTTCGTCCTGTGGGGGGGGCCCCGCAAAGAGCGCGGCGGCCATTTTGGCGCCACGCTTGCATTGCAGGCGCACCCCCCTAATAACGGACTCAGACAACATTGAAAGTGGATAACAGCATCGGGCCACATTTATTGATTCAATGCCCTAATCCGAATTATAAATTTGTATTGGTAAAACGACCAATCATAATTCTTAAGGCAAGCAGGCCGAAGTAACACTGGTAAGGTACCACCCCAAAATTGCCAACGGCAATTGGTTACAATGTATCAATTTATATCAATTTGTTTGTTGACAACAAACAAATTGTTGACCGTAGTCAATATCTAACTCATGACCCCACCCTCTGACTCGTATCCGTGAAATCACGGGGTGATGCATGCTGGCTAGCTATCGCCATCACCCCGTCGCCTGGTTCGTCGTTGACCGGACAACGTTTAACTAATTTGTTCCTGTCTAGTGTTGTCCAGTCAATTGCGAACCTGCCGGATACCTGTGGGTCATACTGTTTACCTTACCAGTGCTACCCGCCACACGGAGGGGCTTCAAAGAAGGCCTGACGCCCCCCCCAGACCGTCAGCTCGGTCAACAGGCCTGCTCGCCAATCACCCAACAGGAGGTCCATACCTCCTCGCGACAGATGGACCCCATCCCCTGCATACAAGTCATAATTTCGTAGGCTAATAGCGGGGTGACGACTGACCCGTCCCCAAGCCTTGTCGGCAAGGAACTGCGCCACCGCCCCATTGACCGCGCGCCTAGCGCGGTCAAGGGCCAGGAGGTCAATGCCCCCTCTGTAAGAATGGCGCGGGATCATGTCCGACCAAACCAGGGTTGTGGCAGGCCAGACGTAGTGCAAGTAGGCAAGGTCCTCGCAAATCGCATGCTTGAGCGATAAGCCGGTGACCTGACCCAAATCATTGCCCCCAAGGTGTATGATGAGAATGTCAGGCGGGTCAGCACTCCTGCTTGAAAACAGGAAAGGCAGCAGCTCCCGCCATAACATCCCAGGCTTACCATGCCATGTGAGACTGGCGTGTTCACCCAGTCCCAGTCGGGGTCCCCACTCTGTCGCCGCAGCGTAACGCGCTGCCCTGTGCACATAGCTGTGGCCCACCAGCCATACTGTCACCGGTGTAACACGACACCCAGGGTCTGTAAGAAAAATTGAGAAAAAAGGAAGGTAAGGTGATCGGATTGGTACTCACGGTGGAAGTGGGCACACATAAAACTGAAAACATTGCGAGCCCCACCTTCCCATGCTGCGTATGTCAGCCCCGGAGTACCCAAAAGCAGCTGCTGTAGAGGCTGCCCCAATACGAAATGAATGTGTGCCATAACGGGCACCTGGTAGGCCCACCCTGGCGAGGGCTCTGCCTGTCACCTTCCAAAACTGAAATTTAGTAAGGGGAGACCCATCTTGGTGACAGAAAAACGGGCCATGGTGCATGCCACGCAGTGCCAGGAACTCCTGTAAGGCACCAACCGGACAGATGTCTGCCAAAGAACACCGTAGCAGTCTTACGCCACTGCCTACGCCATGCTGATCTGACTTGGAGGAACGTATCCTCAACTGGGCCCAGTCTTTGGCAACATAGACATCCTCGAGTTCCAGTGCCCTACAACTTGCATCCGCCTTAGACAGCATCACAAGTTCGCTGATGCGGAGCGCTCCAAAAAATGCCACCGTTGTGGCTGCATGAAAAAGGGCTGCCTCATAATGATCAAAACAGAGGCTTGGCCAGCCCCGGGCCAACTGGGTAAGAACCCCTGGGGAAATAGGGTGCCGGTCGTCCGGGCAACGCCCGCGCTCGCGCACCCACCCCTCCAAAACATGTCTCACACGGAAGTCAGTGGTGCTGTCCACATGACCCCCTACTTTGGCCATAAAAGCCAGCGCCGAGAGCTTGGATGCTATGGTGCGAGGTGCGAGGCCGAGAGCATGCAGGTGGACCATGAACCGCAGAACATGGTCAACCGGGATAGGCCAGGTCTCTGGCAGGTGAAATTGAGCAGCAAATGCCCTGTAAGAATTAAATGCTTGTTGATACGTCTTACGCGTGCGTGGCGCTAGTGACAGGCCAATCGCCCGGTTCACCTCTCCTTGCCAATGGTCCATATCTCGTCCGGGAGTGGCGAGGGAAATTCCTCCGCATCCGGGGCCAAGGCACGGAACCGGGAGATCTGCAGGCGGGACAAAGCGTCAGCAATATCATTATTAATCCCTGGGACATGCCTGGCTCTGAACAAAACGTTGAGGCGCAGGCAGCGCAGCACAAAATGGCGCACTAGGTCCATAACCCTGGGCGATTTGGAAGTCTGTGCATTAACAATGTGGACAACAGCAGCGTTGTCACACCAGAAATGCACGACCGAGTTGGCCCATTCCTCGCCCCATAGCATCAAAGCCCCTAGTATAGGAAAAAATTCAAGGTATGTGAGATCACGCAGGCGATCTGTGCCTGCCCAGGCCGGTGGCCACCCACCATAGGCCCACTTCCCATTGAAGTACATCCCATAACCCAGGGATCCTGAGGCATCAGACTGGATCTGAAAATTGGGGGATGCCAGGAGGTCAGACCTCCAAAATGAGACCCCATTGAACTCCCTCAGGAACTGTAACCAGACAAACATGTCTGCCCTGATACCCCGGGTAAGTCTAACTCTGTGGTGAGGCCTGGATAACCCTGCCATGGCGTCGCATAAGCGTCGAGCAAAAGCCCTGCCCGGAGCGACCACCCTGCAAGCGAAATTTAGGTGACCATGTAGCACCTGCAGTTCCCTCAGTGATGCCTTGCGCTTGGCCATCAACTCCGAGATAAGGGCCACTATCCTGGACACCTTATCCTCCGGTAACCTAGAAGCCTGCGCTAACGTGTCAATCTCCACCCCCAGGAATACTAACTTGGTAGATGGGCCCTCGGTCTTTTCGGGCGCTAAAGGGACACCGAGTTCCTCCATTAGCGTCTGAAATGTGTTGAGGAGACGTGTGCACGTGTCCCAGCCCCGTTCACCCCCGAATAAAAAGTCATCCAGGTAATGGGCTACAGACCAGGACCCTGACCTGCGGACGAAAGCCCACTCTAAGAAGGTACTAAAACGCTCAAAGGCCGAGCATGATATGGAACAGCCAAAAGGCATGGCCTTATCAAAATAATATTCGCCCCGAAATTTGAAACCCAGCAACTCAAAGTCACCCGGATGCACCGGCAGGAGGCGAAAGGCCGACTTAATGTCGCACTTGGCCAGCAGGGCACCCGGGCCAGACGAGCGTACCATGCGCAGCGCGTGGTCAAAAGACGTATACCTGACTGAACAAAGGTCATCAGGGATAGCATCATTGACCGACCGGCCGGCTGGGTAGGATAAATGATGAATAAGGCGAAACTCGCCTTGAGACTTTTTGGGAACCAAGCCTAGGGGCGACACCTTAAGGTTGGGAAACGGGGGTGAAGGGAAAGGGCCAGCGACCCTGCCCGCATCTAACTCCTTCCTAATACTGGCAGCAGCCACCTCCTCCCTCCCCTTGAGGGACAAAAGATTGGGGGCATCCTGAGGGGACCTATCACCCATGAAAGGGATGCGGAACCCGTACTTAAATCCTTGAAGGAGATACTCCCCATCCTCCCCTTTCGGGTACACTGTGAGCCAACGCTCCAACATGTCCACCTTAATTGGGGAGGGGGCCTTTCGGTGAACCAGCTCCATCTGTGGCAGCCTTGCCAGCCCACTGTCCGCCCCTCCCTCTGCCCCGTGTCCCCCCAGGCCTGGGACAGGCGGAGGCTGCGTGGGGGCCCGAACAGGTGGGACACTCATGCCTGTATTTGCAATTCTTCTTATTACAGGAACCATTGGACGAGAAAGTCCAGCACAGCAGGCGGGCTGGAACCCCCTGCCCCGCCACTTGGCGGGTAACCTGTGCTGGGACAGTTCGCTGGACCGCATGTCCGCAATGGTATCTGTCCCCTGGCGCGGGGCGCGTGGGCGTCATGTACAGAAGCCAAAGCCTCTGGCACGGCTCGTCCCACCTCATCTCCGGGTGGAGGGAAATCCGCATACGGAATTCCTCGTCATAAGCCAGCCACGAAGGGCCCGGGAAATCAACCATTGCCCTGTATATGTTGTCCAAATATTGGACCATCGGAATAGCCAACTCCGGCCGCGCCCTCAGATACACTGCCATGTAAATTAAATAAGCCGGCAGCCAGTTGGCCCAGGTACGTGGCGGCTTACGACGACGTGCCTGCTCCTTATCCTTCTCATCCTGTCCCTCCCTTTCCTCCTTGGTGGGCTCTCTGTTCAGGAGTGAGAAGATATCTACATACTCCCCCCGCCAAATCTTTTCCTTGGTGGCCTGAGCCAAGTGGTCACCCAGTGGCAAGGAGTACCCCGCAGTTGGTAAGGCCGAAAAAGGCACCACAGACACCGGGAAAGGGGCCTGAGCTAACCCAGCCACCCCCAGTACATTCCCCGTAGTGAAAGACAAACTACCCACCCCGGTGCCCTGGGTGGCAGTTACCGTCGCCGAGTGGGGTGCCGGCTGCTGTGCCACCGCACCACCCGAGCGAGGCCAAGGCCATTGAAAAGCTCCCCCCATAGAAGCAATGTGTGCAGGTGTACTGGCTTGTACCGTATACTCACATGCTGCACCCCCGTGGGCCGCCCCCACCGGGGGTTCCGGCCCACTGGGGGCGTCGGAGCTCACGACCGACGTAGAGCTCATCATCGGGGCCTGACCTGCACTCGTCTGCTGGCTGGGGAGCTGCGGGGCAGTGGCCGAAGCCGCGCCACCCGCCTGAGGCAGCTCAACCCTGCCCGCCGCCTGTTGTCCTCCCGCCGACGGCGCCGCAAAAGGGACGCCAAAGGGAGCCCCAGCCTGGCTGGCCCGAGCTAAAGACGCTTCGAGGGCCGCAAGGCGGGCCAGTAAGGCCTGCACGTCGATCTGGGGCCAAGGGCCGGCCGGCCCGCCAAGTCCAGGCGCGGGTACAGGTCCCTGTACCCCAGGACCCGAATAGGGCCATTGCCCAACACCGAAGCCCGGTAGGGTCGGTGCAGGAACCTGCCAAGGTAGGGGACCACACCACCCGCCCAGGCTAGAAGGCCCAGGAGGAAGAGAGGCAGGCCCAACAGGATGGGCAGAGAGAGTAGCGGTGTCCACCGCTCGCGGGCCGCGGGCCGGAGCCCCTGCCGCGCCCGCATTCCGATCCCCCGCGTCCGGCCAAGGGGCGATGGACCCCATTCCGCCGGCCCCGGCGGGGGCCTGGACAGGCGGCTGCTGGGGAGGCGCCACCGTGGTCCTCCGACCCGGGTTGCGCCTCCTCACAGCTCGAGCCGCACTCGAAGCTGCCTTCTTCTTCGAAGGCATCTCAATCGCAGGAGAGGGAAGCCGAAAAGAAGATTCGCCGCCAAAAGGCTTCCCGCAAGGTAAGGAGCGACGGAGACACAGGGGAAAAACTTCTCCGCTCCGTCGCTTTAGCTAAAATGGCAGCACGGCTGCCTCGTGTCCACCCCTTTTATAAGGGAGCTGGCCACGCCCTAAACTACCCGGATTCTTCGTCCTGTGGGGGGGGGCCGCAAAGAGCACGGCGGCCATTTTGGCGCCGCGCTTGCATTATATCAGGCTTGAAATAATGGCATATAATAATACAGGAAGTTCTCTAACAATCTATGGATGAAGTAACATAAAAATGAAAGTCAGGACAATAATTCTCAACCAAGAGGAGGTTTTGTATGCCTTATCTCAAGCTGGACAGACTTCAGTAGGTAACTGGCTACAGTTAGCTGTGTTAAGTGTACTAGGTATTGCCCTGTTCTGATTGTTGTTATGAGTAAACCACTGGGAATTAAAAATACTTGCTGATCTACAGGAAATTACTTTGAGATTTACCAGTAGTTCCAAGCTACATACTTTCTACCTCTTCTTCACTTTGTGACACAATATGGTACCCATTTATCTCCAGTGGTTTTGGCTCTAGCAGAGATTCCTATTAAACATAGTACTGCTCCAACAGATATGCATCCACAAGTATTAATATTGATGATAGTAATAACAATAATCAGATTGGTAGGAGAATCAAATTAATGTGGTCTCCTGCAGTAGAAAATATTTACCCGACGATGTGTCCTGCCAGTTAGAGAGATTGGCATTAAAGCTAGACATTACCTCATCCTCCTGGGCAGACAGCCTATTTCTATGCTAAGCAAGTCTGCAGGAGTGAACAACTGAATACCTGCCTGATTAGCTCTGCAGTGGCAGATCTTGGTTGGAAGTGATTTCCCTTAGTGCTTTCTCCTCTTTTGCTTGCTCTCCATCTCTGCAAGCTTTGTCACTATGTGTTATCAAGCCATGCTTTTTATCTTGAAGGGCACATTGCAGGGAAGATTTGTCAAACAGGTGGGCAAGTATTAACACTGATCCAAATTGGAAAGGTCAAGATGAACCAAAGAAAGAAAAGTAAATGAGTGCATGTGTATGTGTGTCAGGAATGCACTTCCCTCCCTCTTGTGCTCTGAATATATCTGTGCCAGGCAGGTGAAACTGGATTAATGAGGAAAGGCAAGATAAAGAAAAGCAGGATTTTGCTTGAAAAGGAGATTTTGTTTTGAGTATTGGAGACAGTTCCAGTCTGGGGGTGGGTGGAATGTACTTGGCTGACAGCTATAACTTTTTAAAGCTTTGTTCTTAGGATGCAAATCTTTTCTTATTGGAAATAAAGTCACATAAGATCTCTCCCACCTGGCACTTCTGTGGGCTGTCTGCATTTGTGAACCTCAAAACATTTCACATGCTGTGTTGGATTTGGACTGTCTTCTCCATGTGCACTGTGTGACACAGGAAGCAGCTAGGAATGTTGCATATTTTGTTCTGCCAAATAAACTTGGATGTGAAAGAAAATGGCATCCCCCATTCTGTTTGACAGTTAGTGGTTTTTCATCCTCCCTGTGACATGGCCAAGTTGTCCGTAAGGTCATTTTGTGAACAGCTTTTGATAAAGTCATGTCACTAAATAACTAGCTCAGAAATTTGTGGTAGAAAAGCAGCTGAAAATAAAGAATATGCTGAAATAGTATTATTATTATTTAAAAAAAATTCCTAATACAGTATTGTTATACTGTTTGATTTCTCAGTTTCTTCTGGTGGACTTAATTAATAATAGAATGAGGAACATATCAATTGATATGAATTTCATGGAGACTGTTTGCAGAAGTGTGAGTAACTGTGACACTCCAAATGTTTTTAATTTACAACCCCCATCAGATCTATCCAGCGTAGTCAAAGGTGAAGAATTACAAGAAATTCATTCCAGTAACATATGGAGAGTCACCATTTTTGGTAACCAGGGTATACACGCTCAATGGGAACCCCGGTTAACGAACATTTTTTTCGTTATGCGGGATATCTCCCATAGGAAACGGCATAACGAAAAACGCATAGCGAAGAGCTCCATGGAATGGAGGTTTTTTTTGTTATGCGGGGTTCTACTGTACCTTTTTGTGAGTTCATTCTGCACTTCCTTTCACCTGAACTAATGTGAGAAACAACACAAGTGAGTCAGTTTCTATAGATCCAACTAGATTTTGAGGTATTTGTGGGGATTCTTGCCCTAGCCCAGGGTTTCCCAAACTTTTCAGGCTGGGAGCTGGGTCACGCTCTCTCAGTCAGCTTTGAGAGCCGGATGACCATTTTGCCCTGCCTGCTCGATGGGGGATGGCCATTTTGTCCCAACAGATTCAAAGAGGCGGTCATTTTGTTTCTCGAATGCCCTTGGAGGGGTGAGGGGCCACATGAAATGGTGCCATGTGCCAGATCCGGCCCATGGGCCTTAGGTTGGGATCCCCTGCCCTAGCCTTTGCTTCCTTACTGGAAGACGTGCAATTCAGTTAGTTCTGCAACACAAGGCAAAGTAATTAGGATGAGATTTTGCTATTTTCATTTCATATGTAGTAACTTAGCAATGCTAAGGGACAGTGCTCCACATATTTGCTTCTCTGCTCTCTTCCCTTTGGAGCTTGTATATCCGTGGACAAACTGTACATGTAAGTTATTCAAAGGAGGACAGCACAGCTATAGAAGTTAACAAAGAGTTCTCACAAGTTTTTGAAAACTACTAAAAGAGATTGTCCTTACAACTTTGAGATTGGGAATAACAGAACTGTGGCAGCCACTGGGGGGGGGGAGAATCAATTTATCAATCATCACAGTGCCCTTAAAATATTCTCCCAGCCATGTGGAAGCTACTGAGTAAGAAGCAGGTCTTACACAGTAGGGAATGGCATTTTTGTTAGCATCACTTGTATGAGTCTGTCCCATGACAGTAGCATCCTGGGAAATGGTAACTGCGTGTGAAGAAGCATATGTTTGTGCCCACTTCTTCTTTATATGCATCTCTCTAATAAGTAGTTCTAATTACTGATAGTCATTTCCTGTGTATCTTGGAGAAAAAAAGAGCACCTGTGTCAGGTTGGAAGCTAGAGAAGTTTGACATGTATCTCAGAGAGAGCAGGCTATCTCACAAGGGGAAAGCATGGGATGTTGAAAGATTAAGCCAATTGAAAGATTAAAATGTCCAGTTGTTAAGCTGGTGTTTCATGAACTTGTGAAACTGTTGAGTTCAAAGGGCAAGTTGACTGTTTCTCAGTTATTGGCTTTAGCAGGGTTGAAACGATTCTTTCAATAACACAGTGGTACCTTGCTTAAAGAGCATAATGCGTTCCATGGGATTGCTCTTTAAGCGAGTTTGCTCTTTAAGTGAAACACCTTTGTAAGTGACCAATTGTGATTTCTGGGGGGGGGGGGGGGCGATTGCGAACTCCGATTTAGTTGTTAAGTGAGCTTTCGGTTGGCTTTAGTTGTTAAGCGAGGCAACCATTCAGAGAAAATTCTGCTCTTTAAGTGAGTTAATCTCTAAGCGAGGCACTCTTTATGTGAGGTTTTACTGTATTATTTAAGTGGGGATGTGTACAAATATAGAGGACTTAGCACTTGCACTCCTTGTGTCTAATTTTGTGGATTTTGATCCATGAATGCTTAAAGTGCCACAACAGTTTGCCTTTTGTTCTCCTTCCCTCTTCTGCCCCCCCCCCCTTTTTAATTTTTTCCATGTGTTGAGATAGGCTAACATGGTAACTGCTTTGGAAGTGGTTTTTGAGGTTCTCATTGGAACATCTTCTTCAATGTTTCCAGTTCCTCATCTAACAGCAGGGCATCCAAGTTCTAAACAATGATGATACTAGCTTTGTGAGCTGATGCTCAAGAGGCTATGATATAAGAAACCAATGGTTTGTTGATTTCAGAGCCCTGAATCCAATCATGAGGTTTTCTGAGACATATCGTCCCTTTTACTGATGGGTGGGTGACGGGTTTTTTTGAGGAATTTTTAATGGGTTTTAAAGTTGTTTTTGTGCTTTTAAGTTGTTGTTGAGCCACCCAGAGTCGCCCTAGGGCGAGAGGGCGGCATACAAGTTTGAATAAATAATAATAATAATCTGTCAAAGCAATGTATCTGCTTTATATGCATTATTTTTATACTGAGAGCAAAAGTGATATTTGTTGGGAAATGTGAAGGTGATAAATATGCTGAAGAGACATATATAGGAATCACGATTAATTTTAGACCCTGAGACATGACCATTATGTCTCTAGAAACATGTGATTTACCTTCTGTTGTCAAGCTGTTTGCCTAATGTTATGTGGATGGCTTACTGAAATGTAGTTGTTTTATGGAGTGTGTAGTAACCTCAAGGCTAATTTGATTTGCCCCTGAACAAAGAAAGAAAATGTCAAGATACTGAGATTTGAGGGAACTATTCACGTCTGAGGAAATGGTACACTTAGGAGAAATAAAATACATTTTAAAACATTAACTGCCAAGTATTTGTATTATAATTTGGATATATATTTTCTTTTAATGTGTGTGCGTGAACTAAATGTGATATTAGTATTACAGAAAAATGAACTTACATTAAAAAGAGCATACTCCATACAAGTCAGTTTAACAGAGAAAAATGTCTTCATTTCTCCTCCAATGTAATCTTGAGAGGGTTCATCTGGAAAAGAGCTTTTATTGGTAAAATGTTATACCTCTGGTTGCAAACTTATTAGAGAATTCTATGCTGTTATAAATCCAAATATTCTTTGGTGTCATCTCACTTCTTCTGGTCTTTCAAATGTTGATGAACCAGATAAGATAATGCATAGTGTCCTAACTCCTGTACTATATTTAAATGTGAGCTTTCGTGGATCAAGTCCACTTCATCAGACATAAGAGTAAAACCTCATGGCATCAATTTACAGTGGAATGTCAGTTAACAAATGGCTCGGTTAACATAAAAATCCCATAACAAAAGGAAATCCATAGAAAATAGTGGCTCGGTTTACAGAATTTTTTTCAGAACGGATTAATTGGTTTTCAATGCATTCCTATGGGAAATTGCATTCACTGCATTCCTATGGGAAATTTGATGAAAGTATTTTTCGCTGTAAGAAATGTCCTGAAGAACGCATTAATTACGTTAACTGAGGTTCCACTGTATATACATCAGGCACAGAGGGACATAATGGCTGGCCAGCCTAACAGAAAAGTAACATTGTAGCTCTTTACAACAGACAATAATGGAAAATTCCCGGTTGTTACTCAAACTTGCTATGAAACATGCCCCTATTGATTTGCAAATACTGTACTGTAGTTGCAAAACAAACTTCTCTTGCAAGGTGATATATTACATCCAAGGGATGGATGAAAAACACTGTGGCATTACACATTTGCCAGTGAGTTAGCATCTATTGATAATGGTTTTTTGTGACCCAGGTAAAATTGCAGGATATAACAACCTGTTAGTTGTGGTGCATCAAATTTGATAATGTCCCAGAAACCCTTGACTAATATTCAAACCCCTGAGATGGGTATCCAGCATATGCATGTACTTAATCTCTGCTGTCTCTCTCTGGATTCTTCTGCTCTAGAATGGCAACTTTTAAGTCCTGTGCTGTGTGTCTAGGTAGATTAAAGTGGTTTGAAATGGGTTTCTGTGTATTGCCTGCCTTTCTTGATGTCCATTAACTGTTCTGTGCATATTTTGTCCTATTTGTCCTATGTAGAGCGCAGGGGGGCATTTTTGGCAAGATATGGCATAAATCATAATAGCAGAGGAACAACTAAAATTGCCCTTAATATTTTGTGTGACATTGTTGGGTCCTGCAATTGTGTTACCAGAGTAAATATGGGGGCATAGCTGGCATCTGTTTTTGTAATTCCCATCTCTGTTTCACTGTTGTGTAGTCTGTTGAGTGTCAATAGTTGCTTGAGATTGCGGGGTTGTCTGTAGGCAAGTAGAGGTCTGCCACCAAGATCTTGGGAAAGTGTATATGTTGCCTTATGTGTTATAGTGGTAGTTTTAAAATATGACATCTGTAATATGGAAAAGATTGGTTATGTGAGGCTGATATTCAGATTTTGCAGCAAATCATATCTTCTTGGAGAAATTACGATTTCCATTTTCTTATTAGGAGGCTAGGCAATCAATGAACCATTGTATGCTCGGAAATTTCTGTTTGCTTGGGAGTAATTTTGTGTTTGAATAACTTGGCCCTGAAAGTCCTTTTCTTTGAATAAGTCTTAGCGGGATGTTAAAATATTTATGGATAGCATATCTCTCGAGATGTCCAAGGGGATTTATCAATCCCAACATAATTAAAAGAAATATCAAACAGATACCTTTTAAATTCTGCTTCTGAAAAGGCAGAACTAGTAAATACTCTGCTTTTTTTCAGGTACCATTTAACATTACAGTCTGAATAAGAGGACATTGCCCAGCTTCAGTGGCTGAATGCCAGGTAACCGTCTCAACCATTATTTTGTTGGTGAGATGGAATGTCCCAAAAGCATGTGGTATCGAAACCCCTTGTAGGCTCTTGTACCTCTCAGTATCACTTGTGCTTCTTCATATGACTTTAATCTGCAGGAAGGGAAAGGAGATTTATGTTAGAAGGCAAGAACTGTTGTGGGTGGGGTGGGGTGGGGTGGTGGGATAATTTTTTCCCCCAGGAATTGTTCTTTTTGCAAAACAAAAACTCCCATGTGAACACTTGTGACAAAATGCCTGTTTCTTCTGTATGGAATGTGGGTGAGATCACTGTGGGTCAGTTCTGAAATCAGATTTCCAGTAGGAGTGAGAGTACTATGCTGTGATTTAAATAGCTTGGCAGTTGGTAAGTGAGGGGGATTTTTGTCTGACAGGTACCAAGGAGTAAGCAGCTCTATTTGGAGGGCCAAAAGAATTTAATTTAATTTTAATTTAATTGTCAAATTTATATACCGCCCACTCGGCCAAAGCTGACTCAGGCGGTTCACAATGACAATCTAAAAAAACATGTTAAAAACAGTTAAAACTACCCACCCCCTAAAACAAGGGGTGCAGGATCCAAAGGCACCATGGGGGGGGGGGGGCTTCTACACCAGCCACCCAATGGAGGTTACCCTTCCACCTGCACCCCACACTTGACCCGCCAGCCAGGTTTTAAGTTATTTTCTGAAAGGCAGCAATTCTGTCCGGAGACTTAGCTCTGTTGGCAGGAGGTTCCAGAGGGCCAGCGCAGACACGGAGAAGGCTCTCCTCCTTGTGCCAGAGAAGCGAGCCCCTCTGGCTGATGGAACAATTAGAGAGCCCCTCCGGTCCACTCTGGTTGGACAGACAGACGTCCTCAGGGCGATGCGGTCTCTTAGGTAACCCGGCCCACTACCATATAGGGCTTTAAAGGTCAAAACCAGCACCTTGAATTGCACTCGGAGACAAACTGGCAACCAGTGCAGCTCCCGGAGCAGTGGTGAAGCATGGGCATAAGGCCCACACCCCATCACCACCTGGGCTGCCACATTCTGGACCAGCTGTAGCCTCCGAATGGTCATCAAGGGCAGTCCCATGTAGAGCGCATTGCAATAATCTAGTCTGGAGGTGACCAGAGCATGAGTGACCATGAGCAAGGAGTCCCGGTCCAGGAGCGGGCGCAACTGGCGGATCACCCGAAGCTGGGCGAAAGCCCTCCTGGTCACAGCTGTCACCTGTTCTTCCAGCAGTAGCTGCAAATCCAGGAGGACCCCCAAGTTGCGCACCGGGTCTGTCTGGGGCAAAATAGCCCCATCCAGAACCAAAGATGGTAGCTCCCGGGATAGCGCAGGGCCCCTTATCCATAGCCACTCAGTCTTTCTGGGATTCACTTGTAGCCCGTTAGCCCCCATCCAGACCCCAACAGCTTCCAGACACCTGGAAAGGACTTTGACGGCATCACTGGGGTCCCCATGGGCCGAGATGTACAACTGAGTGTCATCTGCATACTGATGGTACCGCACCCCATGGGAACGAATGATCTCACCTAGCGGCTTCATGTAGATGTTAAATAGGAGAGGAGAGAGCCCTGAGCCCTGAGGCACCCCCATTTGAGGGGCCTAGGACTGGACCTCTCACTCTCCAACTACACCGACTGGGTCCGACCCCTCAGAAATGAGGAAAACCAGGACCACACAGTGCCCTGGATCCCCAATCCTCGGAGCCATTCCAGAAGGATGCCGTGGTCAAGAGAAGTATTTGATAGAGTATAAGTTTAAGATAAATGAATTTAGTAGGCTATTAATTAGTAACATTTTCACCTGGCCCAACTATTCCCAACCGAGCCCTCCGCACTCACCTTAACTCCCGCCTTCCCAATGTTGCGGGGGTACGGTGGTCACCAGTGGGGCAGCCACTCCATGAACGCGACCAAAAAAATAAAACTACAAGTCCCAGAGTCTTCTGCACTGCACAACCCCTCAGCCAATCAGGCTGAGGGACGCGAACGCAGAGGAGGCTGGGAAAGTGCGGCGCGCTGACTTCAAAAAAAGAGAAACAAACCGCTGGGAGGGAAAGACTTTAAAATATCCAGCTGGAGCCAGGAGGTAAGCGGGTCAGCGGGGGTTAGGGAGTGGGGGGGAGGCACGGCCCCAGTAACCATGCCACCGCCCCCAGCCCCACCACCTAGCCCCCCCTTCCTAACCCCCACCAACCGCGCTTACCTCCTGGCTCCAGCTGGGTCTTTTAAAATCTTTCCCTCCTGTTGCAGCCTTCTACATAGGGAGAAGCAGCGGCCTCTCCTTCGTCTCTGTGGGTGCCGTGGCCTCGACGCCTGCAGGAACAAAGGACAGGCCAGTGCTTCTCCCTTCTGTTCCCAGCCAACCCAGAGAGAAGCGAGTCCTTCTCTTCAGGAGGCAAAGGCACCTTTGCCTCCCGGAAAGAAGGAATCTACAACACAGAGAGGCTTTGCTTCTCTCTGGGTTAGCTGGGAATGGAACTTTCGTCCCCAGCCAACCCAGAGAGAAGCGAGTCCTCTTCGGGAGGCAAAGGCACCTTTGTCTCCCAGAAAGAAGGAATCCACAACACAGAGAGGCTTTGCTTCTCTCTAGGTTAGCTGGGAAGGGAACTTTCATCCCCAGCCAACCCATAGAGAAGCGAGTCCTTCTCTTTGGGAGGCAAAGGCACCTTTGCCTCCTGGAGAGAAGGAATCCACAACATGGAGAGGCTTTGCTTCTCTCTGGGTTGGCTGGGAACGGAACCTCTGTCCCCAGCCAACCCAGAGAGAAGCAAGTCCTCTTCTGGGAGGCAAAAGCACCTTTGTCTCCCAGAGAGAAGGAATCCACATCACACGTCGCCCCCCGCCTTGCTCCCCCCAATACATAACCCCCCCCCCAATTGCACTTAACGGTGCTTCTCCGCACCCATCAACCGACCCACCATGGTAAACCCTCCCCCACCCCAGCACACCCACCAATACACCCACCACGGGAAAACCCTCCACCCCCTGCCCACCCACCCACCCACCCACCCACCATGGGAAATCCTTCACCCACCAACCCACCACAGTAAACCCTCCAAACCCCCCCCCACACACACACACACACAACAAAAACAAAAAATGGGGCACTTACGGGAGATGTCTTCCCTCCATGCCTCCAGGAACGAACTGAACGAAAATCGAAAACTCTTACCACAGCTCCACCTTCAGGCCGTAAAAGTAAAAACAATAAAAAACCAAACAAAAAACCAAACACAGTACTCTTAACCACAGCCCCACCTAGAGGCCACAAGAGAAAAAACAGTCAAAAGAATAATAAAATCTAAATAAATAATAAAATTTAAAAAACCATAAAGTCAAAAACAACAAATTCAAATCACCACCACCCAAACCACCCCTAACAAAAAAAAAGTACCCAAGAAACTGCCCGGCAAGGCCGGGCACAAATATGCTAGTTATGTTATAAATATAACTAAGAGTTTTAAATTCTAAGGAAACTAATTTGACTACAACATACTCTTATGTTGTTTTTTAAAATAAAAGTATTCCTTTGGTTAACATTGTAACTCAGCCTTAATGAGCAGCATGAGAAAAAGAAATTTTATAACGCTACCAGCATAACACAGGAAAATGTTTCATAGTAACTCTATGGTGAACAATGACAGACCAGATGTGTATGGTGAACTTAAAACGTCACTAGCGCATAGACCGTAGATTGTATTTCTTGTGTGTGATGCAGGCTTTTCCTACTTTTGCTTGGATGGTTTCATAAAAGCCTTTGAACACTGGGGAAGCAGGAGAAACTTAACAGCGTTTCATTTACACTTTGATGTGTAAAGCTGAAGAGAAAAAAGAAGTTTCTAAATCACCAGGTAAAGAGGTGTTTGAACGAAGCAGTTACATAGGTGTAGTAAAGCCTTGCTGCTTAAAGCTGTCAGATTAGTTACCTTTGACACTGATGTGCCCAATACTGTAGTTTGATTTAAAAGAGGTGTGATTTAAAACTGTTTAGTAAGGATGGGCAAAGTGTAGCCCATGGACCATATTTAGACACACACACACCAGGGACATTATTGCACTCCACAAGTCCCTCAAGGTCAGCAAATTACTTTAAGAAGATGGCATTAAGTTTGAAAAATATTTTTAGCTTTTGAAGTAATTTGATGGAAAACAAGCTTCTAATTCAAAGTAGAAGATGAATTTTGGATAAGTAACATAGAGTCTCTCTAAGCAGACCCCTTCCCAATTAAAGCTGTTTTACCTAAAAAGTTCTGGGCATGTTTTGCTTTTATTAACTAGATGCTTAAATTTCCTAGTGCTTGGTCAGACCTTGAGCTGGACTGGTGCTTGCAGAGATGATTCCCTCTGCCTGAGTAAACATATTTTTGGTTAGATATCACTTTATTAGTAACTCTGAAATTCCTGTCTGGTTCACCTGTGGCTTTGAGTGATGTCGAAGGCTCTACCATGAAATCGGGCAACTGTTCTTTGAAGACTTCAGGTCCTGCAGTTTGAATATTTTATCCCAGGAATTCTCGGGGCTGTAGTGGTACAGAGGTTTGCTGAGGGATCTTGTTCTCTTCGGTCTTCATTTGAAAGACTCTTACTTACAAGATCTGGGCAAAGACTGATTAGTCACTAAGATTGTTGTAGTTTAGGAAAATAAAAGGAGTACATTGTTGAAGCCTGGTAGGTTGCTAAAATAGCACAGTCAGTTATGCTAACCTACTAAATATAAGACATCTTAGTTGAAAACATCAATTGATTTTTTAAAGACAGGGGTGTCCAAACTACTGCCCAGGGGCCAGATACAGCCCCTGATGTCAATTCATCCAGCCTGCAAAGACCTTGTCGCTCATGGAAGTGGAAGTATTCCACTTCCAGGAACAAAGAGGGCTTTGTGGGCCGCATATGGCCCTGGAGCCGTAGTGACCAGCTCCCTAAACTATGTGACAGGCCCGCAGCCTAAAAAGATTTGGCACCCCTCTTTTAAGGTATACATAATCTTGACATTTTATACATATATCATTGAAATACAGTAAAACCTCACATAAAGAGCACCTCGCTTCATACCTGTCAAGTTTTGGATTTGGAAATAAGGAAAATTTCCTGGCAAATAATGGATACTTGACAGCTATGCTTATCCTGTGCTGCCCTCCAATGGCGGCAATAGGGCATTGCAGTCTAATTAATAAGGGATGACGGAGGGAAAGAGGGTAAAATAAGGGGTTTTCCCGGCCAATAAGGGATACTTGACAGCTATGCCTCGCTTAGAGACTAACTCGCTTAAAGAGCAGAATTTTCTCTGAATGGTCGCCTTGCTTAACAACTAAAACAAATAAAAAACTCGCTTAACAACTAAATTGGGGTTTGCAATCCCCCGCCAGTAGTCACAATTGGTCACTTACAATGGTGTTTTGCTTAAAGAGCAAACTCACTTAAAGAGCAATCCTGTGGAACACATTATGCTCTTTAAGAGAGGTACCACTGTAATATCGTCACTCCATTTTTCTCTGGTCAGCCCTCTCCTGGAATACTGTGTCCAGTTTTGGGCACCACAATTTAAGAAGCATATCAGCGAACTGGAATCTGTCCAGAACAAGTTAAGAAAGATGGTAAAAGTTATGAAAAGCAAACTGTATGTGAAATGTCTCTGGGAGCTGGGTATATTTAGTCTGGGAAGAATAAGACTTGAGGGGCAATAGGATAGTCATCTTCAAATATCTGAAGGGCTATCATTATTTTATAGCTCCTGAAATTACCAGAAAGGAGATTTCATTAGAAAGAACTTCTTAATGTGAAGAACTCTTTGATACTGTACAGACCTGTGAAAGAGAATAATGAGCTTTCCTTTATTGTAAGTTTTCAAACAGAGGTTGAATGGACACCTGTTAGGGAGGGATGCTTTATCTGTGTTGGAATGGAGCTGGACTTAATAACACAATGGGTTCCAGCATTATAGTTCTATGACTCTGAGTCCAGTATTGGGTCCTGGCCAGTTTCTGATGGGCAAGGCTAATGGTGTTGCCCTCTTGCACCTGTAACAGCATCAGCCTCTGTGTAAATGGTGCTTGCACCAAAAGGGCAGGGTATAAATGTGAATAAATAATACATCAAGGTAGCAGCTGTGTTTGGCAGAACTTATGAATATATAGAATTTGCTATTGTTTGCTAAGTAGATATCACAGCACTGCTCTTTCAGACTATTAATTTAATTTCCCCCACACAAAGTCACAAATATCCAGTTTACTGTGTGTTTTTGAAGCTGGGTTTCCCTACGTTTGGCATTAATTGTGTATTTTTATATATGTACTGTGCTTTTGCAAAGTGGATTTTAGATAATTAAAATGGAGTTGTATAATAATTTCCCTCAAGGTACAAGCTTTCTCCCTCAACTCCTACTTCATGTATTTTCTCCCTCTGTTTTATATACATATTATGTTATAAAAATACTAATCATAGTGATGTAAGCTAAGGAAAGGATTTCAACATTGGCTTTGATGTGTTTTGCTTTTGCAAGCTTCTGTCATGACCTAAATGTTATACCAGTATAGAATTCAGTGATTTAATTTCCTGTGGGGTTTTTAATAGTAGTATTAAAAAAGTGAACGTAGTGGAAGTATGTAAAATAACTTATCTGGGTGTAGTTCTGTATTTACCTTAATGGGTGCTTTGTGGCTTTCAAGATTTCAGTAGCTCTCGAAGGCATTCGTTGTGAACAAGCACAGGCCTGCTTACTGTATATTTAAAAAATGAATTCCTCTTAAATAAATTTGAGTTGGTGTAAAATACATTGCATTTTTGAAAAGACACAAATACAAAAGGTTTTTAAAATGCCAAGCACCGTTCCCACATGTACTGAACAGCTTGGGGAAACATTGACAATGGCACAACTTTTGTACAATACACCTGTCTCCTAAATAGAAAAGCCAGGGAGAGTGGTTTTCAGTATGCTGGATTTTGCCCCCATACACCACACATTTTAAAAAGAAGGCCCTAAGACCTTTTGCCATTGGTATGGGGGTTGGGCTGTTCTTCCAAAACACAATACCTAGCTGTACATGTTTCCAGACTTCTAAATACTGGAAGTTTTGATGCTACCAAAATCTGCCCTCTTATAATTCAAGCCCATTTAGATCTACTCCTGCCCTCTGGTACAACAGCAAGAGCTCTTCTTGGAAGGATGTATGTACATTCTTGGCTTTCTCAGAAATCTCCTGTAGTGATGTTCTGGGCCATGTGCCTGCTCTGCTGCTCCAGTGACCTTTCAGGAAGAATCACATACAGATTTTAATTTTCTCTTTCATTCCTTATACACTTCAGGCAGAATTTTACACTATAATAAAACAGCAGTGGTTGCCTTTTTTAAAAAATGCAACAGCCTGATCATTTTTATGTGTGATTATTGCAAGTTTACCTGATTGTTGTGCTGTACTTTAAGGGAGGTTATCCATTCAAATGTGAAAAATGACATAGTGTACATTGAAAATCCGACAGCCAAAAAGACAAGTTCTGCATGGTACAGTAGTTCCAATAAAACCCTCTAGGAAGTTTGGCTTCTTCAAAGTCAAGCTCACAAAGCAAAAGTGAAAAAAAATGCTTTTATGAGGAAATATTTTGTGTTGCCTTGTAAGAACAATTCTTCATATTGATGAGCTGAGAAGTGGGAACAGAACCATAAGCCGACATTAAGGTGAAAGCTGGGGGTGGAAAGTGAGGGGTGTGGGTTCACAAATATGCCCCTGTGTTTTCTCCTCTTTCAGATATTTGTGAGATGCATGAAGATGCAGTTACAGTGCATAAGGTGTGTAATATAGTGAGTGGGGAATTATATACAGTATATCAGTGACAATGACAAACAAAGCATAACTGATAGCTTTGATGGAAGTAAAAACTATAAGTTGGACCAGCAAAGAATGTTTAACAATTTAAAAATAGAAAACAAAAGGGGAAAATGCAGTTATCTCTTTATGGGCACAAAAGTAGTTCAGATGAAACAAGTGAAATACTTCAGACTCAGTACTTCAGATGAAGAGATCACTAGTCCTTCCCATTCTATTGTTTTTCTCTATTAATTTGCATTATTGGTTTAAGAAGGCTTCCTTATCTCTCCTTTCTGTTCTCTAGAAATCTGCATTCGATTGGATGAATCTTTTCCTTTTACCTTTGCCTTTCCTTCTTTCCTCAGCTGATTGTAAAACTTCATCAGATAGCCGCTTTGCTTTCTTGTGTGTATGTTGTTGTTGTTTTTTGGGGGGATGGTTCTAATTGCTGCCTCCTGTACAATGTTATGAACCTCCACCCATAACTCTTCAGGCACTCTGTCTATCAAGTCTAATCCCTTAAATCTATTATTCAACTGCACATTCATAAGGGATGTGATCTAGGTCATACCTGAATGGTTTCCCCTACTTTATTCATTTAAAGCAGATGTTCTCAACCCTTTCAAGCTGGGGGCCGGGTCACGCACTGTCAGTCAGCTTTGAGGGCTGGACGCCATTTTTCACTGCCTGCCACTTTGTCCCAACAGCTTTATACGGGGTGGCCATTTTATTTCTCAAATGCCCTTGGAAGGGTGGGAGGCCACATGAAATAGTGCTGTGGACTGGATCTGGCCTCCAGACCTTAGGTTGGGAACCTCTGATTTAAAGCTTGAATTTTGCAATCAGTAGCTCATGATCTGAGCCACAGTCAGGTCTCATTTTTAATGACTGTATAGAGCAAGGATGGCCAACCTTTTCGCACCATGGGCTGGACCATGCTGTCGCCAAACCCCGGTCGCTGGCACCTGATAAAGTGAGGCTTAATAAGTGTGGTAGCTGCTCCTGTATTTTGCTTCAGCACGCCATTCCCTCATGCAGCAATACCGAACCTCACAGTGCCTGAACCAGCTCTGGGTGGGATCTCCTTCCTCCGGCGAATGTATGATTTCCAAGTGTTGGTAGCTTTATTAGGCAGAGAGCTTGTAAAAGACTGAGTTCCACTCAGATCTATAGCAGCAAAGTTTTATTTCAGAAGGCATCTAAAAAAGAACAAATTACAAAAGACATACACACACAAAGATAGAACTATTCAAAGTCTTTTTCTCTCAGACATTTCCCCGGGCAGGAAAATGCTCTCAGTGGATAAGGAGGTGATGCATAACGAAACTAGGGAGTCTCAGTTAAGATTGCCCATTTAACAAGTGTCAGGTTCCCTTTTTTATGCTTTTTAGCAGCCTGTGAGACTGCCGCTTGCCCCCTCCTGTGGGAAAGCAATCTTGCTGACCTACGTGGGAAAGCAATCTTGCTGACTAGTAAGAAATCTTGCTGACTAGAGGGAAAGACTTAAGCATGTACTGAAGAGTTCTACCTGTTCTCTAAGAGACAAAACATGGGATCAGTTTAAGAAACACATAAGCGATAATCATGCCTTCTCGGCAGGCTTCCACTAGCTTAGAGATAACACAGTTTTCTTGACATGCTTCTAATAGCTTAAAGATAACGAGGCTAGCTGTCATACCGTTCCTGCCTAGCTGAGCCATGGAGACTTATCTCAGTAGAAATATGCAAACAAATAGAAATATGTAAGCAAAAGATAAGCTGTCTGCAAACTCCTGCCTGTCAGTGCTGTCAGAGTAGAAGGATTAGAGCAGAAATTTGCCTGGTTCATCAGGGCATCACGACACATGCCCTCTCGGACAGATGTGCAGGCCAGAGGCGTGGTTTCTCCCACCACTTCTGGTGGCAGCAGCGGGAGTGGTGGTGGGCGCAATCATGGTGCATTCTCTGCTGTGTTTGCTGCTTCTGCTGCTTCTTGTGGTGGTGGGAGTGAGGGTGGTGTGTTTTTGGCCACATTTCCAGCTGTTTTCACTGTGTTTTGGCATGCTTTTGCAGCTTCCAGTGCGTTTTCCTACTTCCGGCACATTTTGTGTGTTTTTCCACTTCTAGCATGTTTTCAGCACTTCCAGTGGGGGCAGCAGAGTCCTCACCGTGGGCCAGGGTTTTGTTGTTTTTTGTTTTTTTTTTTGGCTTCAAATTATATAATCCCTCTGATTTTGATGCAGGCCATTTGGCGATGTCCATGTATAGAGTCAGCTCCTAGGTTGTTGTAAAAAGGTATTTGCTATGACTAGGGTGTTCTCTTGACAAAACTGTTACCCCTTGCCTTCCTTCTTTTTGTACTTCATGGCCAAACTTGCTGATTATTCCAGTTAACTTTTGACTTCCTACTTTGGCATTCTATTCCCCTGTGATTATAAGGATATATTTTCTGGTGTTAATTCCAAGAAGGATGTGCAATAAGCTGCCAAAAACCTGGTTATACACTGTGACAAGCAAAGGAATGCTATTTATCTGACTTTACCAATTCTTTGGAAAGTATTTGGTTGATTAATATCTGAACAACTGTTTTGTCCTTTTTATTAGGTACCATAATGGTGAGGGTGTGTTCCCTCTTCTCACTGTGCCATCCTTAATAAATCACTTTATATATCAAGTCATGTGTCATCTGGCAAAATGTTCAAAGGAGGTAATCTCTGTTCAGTTATTATCCCGAGATTTTCCTGATTAAATGGGCAGCTTTCTCTCAGAATTTGCCACATACAATAGCAAAAGGTGTTAGACTTTCTAGCACTAGTTTGAAGGAGTTTTATAAATAGGCTGGATTTTTACAGGAGAGGTTTAGCAGAAACATAGTATCTTGGATACTGTATGTTTATCTTTAGTAGCAACTGTTTTTAGAGTAGAAATCTGTTTAGCAGTTTTGAGAACTGCTGAATAGAGCTGAGAGAGTGATGTCCTTTCTGAAGAATCTCATGAAGTTGTAGTGAACCAACCACTATCCCCCTGCCCCTAGACAAGACCTCACTTCCCTTGTCAAGTTCTACTGGAGGTGAATGTCAAGAGTAAGATGTATTTTGGCTTATCATATAGGGATTTAGAAGCCAGGAGGGTTTGGACCGGCATGCAGGACATCAAGCTTTGAGTGTACTGTACGTGTATGTATTTTAGCTTAAGAATATGCTGAACTCAATTTGAGTTCAAACAAACCATTGCTGAATTCGTTTATACTTCATCTGTCCATTTCATCCTTTATTGTTAATTCCTTCTTCTTTAAGTGCTGTATCCAATTCCAAATAGAGTGATACCTCATACAACGTCCAAACTTGGTTCCACAAGTTTGGACTTTATACGGATTTGGACTTTGTATGAGGCATGCAAAATCCTAGCTGCGATGCCTCATACAACGTCCAAATCCTTGCCGCGATGCCTCGTACGATGTCATTTCCATAGAGATACATTGTACACAGACTTCAGGGAAAAGTCAAGGAAACAGACAGGAAACTGACAGAACTTTAAGAAATCATTGTCTAAAGGCTAAATACTTTACAAAAACATGTCAAACAACCCTGATTTTAGGGGACAAACCAACCTGGGGGAAAAAACCAATGCCTCATACAAAGTTGCAGCGACTTTGTATGAGGCAACTTTTTTCAAGGAATTAGGCAATGTTGTATGAATTCGATGTTGTACAAAGCGGACTTTGTATAAGGTATTACTGTATTGGCTATCCGCATTGCCATGAAGATGGTCCTGGGAGCAATATAATGCAGTGGCCTTCCATTTGCTTTCTACATTGCAGCATGACACCCATATCACTGATCCAGTTCCACAAATCACTTTCTGGTCCTGAGCCTTTTTGGCACACAACATCCTCATTGGCCTCAGGTCAGTATTGATGAAGCTGCTGCCCTCCATCAGAGAAAAAGGCCATTAGTCCTCAGGGTTGTCAGGTTAGTTAACCGCTGCCCGATCAACATTGAGTCACAGGCAGTATGGTCTACTCTATTACCATGGCGGGATAACCTGGTCAGACTGGATTATTATTTCCAGAAATATAAAATCCATGGTTTATTTATCACAAGCTCTTGTAATTTCCCAGGAATCAAGACCTAGACCACTACAGAATAGTCCTCTTCAGGAATTATAGCATGTATTGGGGTAAAGATTGAAACAAACTGAAGAGCACATTCATTTACATTCTGATGGTCAAGGTTATTTCAAACATAATGCTTATTCCGATCCTGACCTATAACAATTTGAGTTTCAACTTGTTTAGCCTTTTTCTCTGAAGTACTTACAGGTGTGGTTGTTTTGAAACTAGCAATTTAAATGTATTTTTTGCTGTTTGGCTCAAAATCATTGTTTCAAGTGAAACTTTAATGTGAAAGCATTAATTGTTATTGCTAAATGAATGGACAGCTTATAGCTTGACCGTATTCAAGGTTTGGATTTGAGGTGTAGTAAAAAAGTAACTGCAATCCTGATGTTTTCCTGCTTCATAAAGAACCGGCTCAATGTTGTTCATACAGAGGGGATATTATGATAAGTCATTAATTTTAGTCAGTTCATTTTTTATCTCTTACTATATCTAGCAATGCTTTTAAAAGGTTTGAATGATTTGCATACTCCCTTCCCACTCATCTCCCACTATTTGCACTTTTTAATGATTCTTTCATCAGGCACAATGACTATAATGAGAGCATTTTCAGTTCATTTATTCAAGAGTTAGTTTGTAAGAAATGTTAGCTCATCTTATCCTTTGACCAACCTTATCTGAGACTGACAGAGGTTACTGACAGTCTTGTTGTCTAGAATGTTATAGTGGGGAAGACACTGTATAAAATATGAGGTTGGAAAATGGAAATGATCCTACTCAATTGCTGTGTGGACCAACTCTTTCTGTAATATAATATCCTATTCACTAAATTTTATTTGAAAACGTTAAAGGTTGCAAATTCTTTGCTATTTATTTGAAGCATTTGTATACTGCCTTTCCTCCTAATAGCATCACATGCATAGCTCAATCTTATGTTGTTTTATTCAGAAGTAGGACCCAGAATAGGCTGAGGGTTAGAGTCCCTAAATGCAAGAACAAAATGCTCAATTGGGGGCTACTGGCAGACAACAATACACTGTGTGAATGTGGAGAGCTCATTTACTGGTCTGCCAATTATGCCAGAAACATGCACCAATGAGGACTTAAGTTTGGCCAACAACAAAGCCAAGAAAGTCACTTCATTTTGGCAGTCCAAGGTTCTATCGGGACATGAAAGAAGATTTAGAAGTTAGCCAAAAGATAGAATTATGCATCAGATTCCTGCCTTTAATGCTTCAACAGATTAATTGCAGTGTTATGAATGATTTACTGGTGATATTAGTTGTTTAACAATTTGCCAGGTGAAGAATAATATTTAAACAAGCCATGGGGGTGCCTTCTCAGGATATGGGCCACAGCATGCTGTTTACTTTTCAATTGCTACTCTTCACTGACTACCATGTGTAATTTTGCAAAACTTTACAGTTTCTATGGGTGCCACAGATGGCTTTTATCTGAGTCTTTATCTGTTTAAAAAAAAAGTGGTCTCATCTTTTATGGTATTGAACTATTTAGTCTTGTATTAATTTTTTTCTGTTGGCCTAAGGAAAGCCACAAACCTATCAATTGCATACACATTTGACATTGCTTTGGAATTTTAGGGGGTACTTCCAAAGATATATGTGGACCAGATAGAAGCGATTGCTTTGTGACTGATGGTTTCTTGTTAACCTTATACATGTGAACTTTAGAAGTGGCTTATTTAAAAATAAATCAACATTACCTGAGGCAGATTCAGTAATCTGTGTTTTAAAGCACATTTGTCTAGTAAGCTGCTATTTGGGGAAAACATGATTAGTCTATGTCAGGGATTCTTAACCTGTGGGCCATGGGCCAGATGCAGCCCGCAGAACCATTTCATGTGCCCCCACCACCACCTCCACCACACCAGGAAGTGTCAGGTGATGGAGGAAGGGCAAAATGGCTGTCTGGCCCCCCAAAGCTATCTGAGGGAGCCAGACCTGGCCCCCAGCTTTAAAAGGTTGAGAATTTCTGGTCTATGTGATGTAACAAGCAGTATGCTGATTTCTCTCTCTCTCTTTCCAGAGAGAAATAGATGTTTCAAAAGTGTCTTCTAAAACCTTTTTTCTCAGTTACATTCCAAACTAACATACTTTCTGAAAGGCTTTCAGTCTGGTTGAAACCTGGTTATGTTTATGCATCAAGTTGTTAAATATACAGTATTTTTGAGAAGTTCAGTAGGAGACTTGATTGTGGTAATTTATAATCTGCTTCCAAGAGCTGCCATTTGAAATTAAAGCAAATCCATCTGTGCTATTTGCAACTCCAGATATGCTCTTGTAATTAATGGTAGAAAAAGCCATTTGAAGGAGGGTCAGGACTTATTGTTAGCTACAATTTAATGACTTGTGTGAAATATAGACAACTGATTCCAGGGGGCTGGTATTTGTGTTTGGAATTTAAAAAGCTGTAATATAAGACGGTTGTGAAATCTGGACCATAAGGAAAGCTGAGCGCAGAAAAATAGACGCCTTTGAAATGTGGTGTTGGAGAAGAATGTTGAGAGTACCCTGGACAGCAAAAATCAAAAATAGGTCAATCTTAAAAGAAATTAACCCCGATTGCTCTTTGGAAGATCAAATAGTAAAGATGAAGCTAAAGTACTTTGGACATCAAATGAGAAGAGAGGATTCGCTTGAGAAAGCCTTGATTTTGGGAAAGATTGAGGCAAAAGAAGAAGGGGGCGGCAGAGAATGTGATGGCTGGATGGTATTGTTTACGCAATGGGCACAGAGCTGGGCGAGTTGAGGAGGATGGTGCCTGGCGTGTCCATAGGGGTTCCTGGTTTGTCAGAGTCCATGGGGTTGCAAAGGGTTGGACTCAATTATGCAACTGAACAACAGCAAAATATAAGATGGGAGTTTTTTTAAAAAAAATCTCAAGTTCATGTATACATAGAAATGAAGGAGGAGCAGAGCTCTGAACACACTTCTTAACTTTCTTTAACATAAATAAATAGCATTCAGTTGACTGTATAACAGGTTAGATATATATATATTTAGATCAGTGTGGCCAGACCTACAGCAACAAAGGGGATAGAGATACTGCTGAGAAATTCGGCATCTTGATTTTATTTGTCATCGCTTGGGGTGGGGTGGGATCACATAACCAGGAAGTTACTAAAAAAACCAGATGCTCTGTTTTCTTAGAAATATGGGGTAAAATAGGTGCAGTTTATGGTGAGTGTCAAGGGTGTTCATCCGTCACCAACAGATCAACTTATCTAACCTTCTATCTAGACCAAATTGCGCTACAAGCAGAAAGGGTATTCAATTCAGGAATATGCCTGAAAAGCAAACAACTCTTTGTAATTTAGAGAAGAATGCCAAGCCACATGCTAAATGAGAAGGCACTTTCTCCTAGCTGTCAGCTAATTTGACAGGAAGAGATTCATTTCTGGCCTGATCTTGGTCATCAGTCTAGCAAATCCTATCTACTGAGTTTTATAAAGGGAAAGTGAATGAGGCTGCGGGAAGAAGCAAGAACATCGTTTCCCTGATGTGCCAGCCTCCCTGTGGAGATGAGAATCTCTTAATGATTCCAGCAAACCTAATAACTGGTGCTCTTCATATGCTTGGTATGTTATAGAAATGTGCTATATATTGTATGCCAATAGCAAGAAGCAGGCCAGTATGGTGAGCTTACTGTTAAAAGCAGGAATAGCCATGTTGGGTTATGGTCCTGGTACAGTACAAGATAACACTTTTATTTATTGTTCAAAGAAATCCATTTAGGGTAGGGCAAAAGTAAAATAAATCTCAGCTCAAGCACAGAAGCCCCAGCTATTCAGTTACACTAATAGCCATCATAGAGATGGCTGTTTGATTCTCTTGAATCCATGACTAAACATTCCTCACGAACAAAGGAGGACAAAAGGTGACTTGTGTCTTGCCACTCAGGCTGTTCAGGTTCTTTTAGGATCTCAGAGACAATAAGCTTTATATGGGAAAAGAAACAAAGATTTATTATACAGTTCTCTAAGTAAAACATAACAGAGACAGAGTAAGAGACAAGAGTGAGAACACAAACAAGCTATGCATAGTAAAGGTAAAGGTTTCCCTTGCTTGAAAGCCAGTCGCATCCGACTCTAGGGTTCAGTGCTCATCTCTGTTTCAAAGTCAAAGAGCCAGTGCTGTGCTTCTGCAGACATTTCCGTGGTCATGTGGCAGGCATGACTAGACACTGGAGCGCACGGAACGCTGTTACCTTCCCACCGAAGTGGTCCCTACTTATCTACTTGCAATTTCTTGCTTTCGAACTGCTAGGTTGGCAGGAGCTGGGACAAAGACAGGAGCTCATTCCATCCTGCAGTACTCGGGAATCAAACTGCTGACCTTCCGCCTCCCAGTCAGCGTCTTAGCCATTTGAGCCACTGCAGTTCCTAAGCTGTGCATACCTAACATGGATTTTCTCTGTCCCTTCTCTATGGTTGGGAGCCTGGTTAAGTGGTAGAGATGTTTTCTGTCACTTCAGAAGCTCCAACTTATGCTAAAGTCTGAGTGCTAAATGCCCCTTCTTTATATCTAGCAGCTATAGTGCTGTCTCATCTTCTTTGGTTCTATGCCATACACTCAGAGGATGTCAAAACCAAACAATGGCCATCTTGCCTGGGCTAATGGGTATCCTTCCAGGTGTGATCACATCTGGAATCAGTTAATTGGTGCAATGTCCTTGCATGTGGGACTTGTTACAGGTGGGAAAGGGTCACCATGACCTGCTTCATCCTTCCTTATTTAGTCAGGGATTTTCTGCTCATTAGACTTCCCAGGTGCAGTCCACATTATTAGCCAAGGACACTGATAAGCTCAGAGCCATCCTACCTCCTCTGTCTTCTCCTGTGAAAAACTCCCCATCCATTATTATGGCCTTACTAAATTTTACTAATTGATAAGCTTAATCGGGAGACGTTCCTTTTTCAGTCAGCAAGCCCTTTTAGATGCATTAACTGCTCAGCAAGTAAATTCTACTTCTTTAATACATGTTCACATGATTTTAACTATTTCAGAGCTTGGAGGGAGGGAATGGGTATAACACTAACTCCTTGGATTTGCAAAAGTTTTGCTTGATGGCCCATCATCCTGAGCAATGGAGAGTTAGCTGAATCTCTTGTAATGGCTTCTAGCATAGTGCTGCTCAAACCTCATTTTCTTAAACTGAAGGTAAATTTTCAGGGTTCCTGTTTTTCACTCCTCTTATTTTAGCACCCTATACACATAAAATGTCAAACCTTGACAGCAGTATGGGGGGAAGGTATATATCATACTTCCCAGCAAACAAAACAAGCATCCAGCACTTTGCGTGGCTACAATACTTATAAAAAAGAGCACCATTATATTCAAAAGAAATCTGTTTCATGCTCTGAAAAGCTTTATGTTCTGAAGATCAAACAACCATCTGCTTGTGCCTCTATAAATGGAGCATCTACTATATCAATGGTGTTAGTGATTGTAATGGTGATAATAGTACAGTGCCAAAGAAACTGCCACCCAAGAGAAATTGGCATTCCTTAAAACTGTGTTTTTGTAAGACAAGTAAATTATTTTGCCTTTAAATTTTTTGCTCTTTCAGGTGTTAAGTTGCAGTTTTTGAGCAGCATTGTTCTTTGTGATACTGATGGATTATACATAATGGATACAGACCTCTTCCTTTCTGAATGTATGTATACATATGCACAAAGCTCTGCACAGAGATCTTGATTCCTGAGTGTGGAAGGTGAGAGGAATCCAAATCTGAGTTCAAATTACTGGCTCAGAATGCCTGACTGTAACAAATAGATAGATAGATAGATAGATAGATAGATAGATAGATAGATAGATAGATAGATAGATAAATCTTTCCAATTTGCAAACCCCTATAGTTTTGCATAATAGCTCCAAAACTGAGACAGAATTTCCAGAAGACTTTGCATCTTTGTATTCTTAGAATGCTAAATGGGGGTGGGGGATAATCCACAACATTTGTCATTCACTCTTATTAGTGCTGCTGCTGTATTAATAATTTGTGTGCATGTGTGTTTCCTTTAATAACTAAGCCAAACCCTCCTCCCTGACTAGACCTAAATTCAACTGTGCACTGATTATATTAGTACTGCCAGTGAATAGCGGGAAGGGAAACAAGAAACCGTATGGAAATATTTGTTACCTGGCAAGTTGAAGGTAGAGTTGCCCTAATTCCTTTCCCATAAAACATGAATTCAGAATTTCCTGTGAGCTCATTAAAGTTCTCATTAAACTAATTAAAGCGAGGTGATTGAAGTCACCTGGCTTGAGTCAGGGGAGGAGCAGATTCCATCTTAATTTCTGTAGTGCTTCCCAGTGGTTTCTAGACAGTTACTATGTGGCACAGTTTGGCTTGAATTGTAGGGAGTAGCCTCAGCGTTCCCCTTTCCGCACTCTGTAATGTGAGCATTGTGAAGCCCTAAACCACTAGTATCTCTTACAGAGTGGTAACTCAGTGACAACTAAGACAAGCTTAGAAATCTATGGCAAGAGATTTTGTGCCTTCAAAACCTGAATGTTGTGATCTTAACCTATAAATCCAAGGGTTAACCGTTGGAACTGGCTATAGGTTGAGGAAACCGGCGCCCGAAAAATTAAAAAGAAAAACAACTCACCGCCTCACAGCCAAACACACACCAGCCGGCTTTCTTTCCCTCACCCACGGCGCCTGAAGGTCCCGACTGGAGTTTCCCCTTTAATATCAGTGGGTGGGGGTTGCGATCCCCCTCTCCGCTGGCTACCCTAGGGTTGGGAGGTTTGTGGGAACAAAAGGGGTATGTTGCCCAAACCCTTCTGGACTCAGGACACCAGGGAGAGGGGATCGATTCCCACCCCCTCCTTAAAACAACTCCGTCTTTTCTTCTCTTTAAAAACGGAGTTGTTTTAAGGAGGGGGGGGAGGGAATCGATCCACTCTGCCTGGTCTCCTGGGTCCAGAAGAGTTGGGGGTACATACCTCTTTTGTCCCCACAAACCTCCCAACCCCAGGGGAGCCAGCGGAGAGGGGGGTCGCAACCTCCCACCCACTGATATTAAAGGGGAAACCCCGATCTACTTTCACGACTCCACACAAACAAAGCACCATAAAACAATAAAGCCCCCCTCCCTACCACCTAGCCCACCCTTCCTAACCCCCAACAACCATGCCCCCCTTCCCACCACCTAGCCCACCCTTCCTAACCCCCAACGACCATGCCCCCCTCCCCACCACCTAGCCCACCCTTCCTAACCCCCAATGACCACGTACCTTCCCCACCAAATAAATAATTTTTTTAAAATTACTAAAAACACTCAAACACATCCAAAAATACACAAAAACAAAAACACCAAAAACAATACGAAGTAAACAAAGACACAATCAAAAACAAAACAAACAGACAAAAAATACAAATTCCAACCCCCCCTCCCCCCCCCCCCGCCCCCACACACACACACAAAAGAAAGAAAACAAGCAAACTTACCAAAAGAGGTGCTACCTCCACCAGGACTGGAAAAGAAATGAATAAAGAAAGACCCTACTTACCAGAAGAAGCTCCACCCAGAGGCCAGGAGAGAAAAAAAAGTCAAAATACAATAACCCCTACCAGCACCACCTGCTGGCCACAATAGTAAAAACAATTCAAAAACACACAACAGCCCCAAACAAAACACAAATTCACAATTTTACACAAAAGGTCACACCAATAAAAACAAGTTAAAAAAATTACACTAAACACACTTTCACACAAATCACAAATATATGTCAATAAAATACAATAGAAACTTTAAAAAATCCTGTGCTGAGTTATAATTCAAATTTAAACTCAAAACATCTAAACACATTTTAAAAACATTGAATGTAAAAAACATTTACTTTTACATTATTAAAATTATTACCTACGGTACAACTAATTAAAAAAATTCAAAAAACTAAAACATTATTCGCTTACATAAAACAATTTGAAAAAATTATATCATACTTTCTTCTTTTATTAATCCTCAAAAAAACCCAAAAAAGCAGATCACAGTTAATAACAGCCAAGCCAAACAAATTTTACATAAATAAACATTTAAAAAATTAAAATTACAGACTAAGCAATTTTTTTTTAAAAAAAAACACAATTTAACCTTCCAACACAATGTAAAACTATTGCAAAAATAAAATTGGCTCATTTTTTATTAAAACACGCGGGGGGAAAAGCCCGGCAACGCCGGGCAACCCTTGCTAGTACAAATATAAAAGAATGTGGCCAGGTTTCATGGCATATTTTGCTTACCCCAGAGTTGTTTCAGGAATCTCATAGTTGGGTTTACTAATCTTGCCATTGGGAGTTTTGCAGCTATTATTTAGTTTTTTAATATAGCGAGAGCTGTGTTATCTGTCCTAGCTCCTTCCAAACTAGCTGTTCAAAAGCAAGAAATTGCAAGTAGACAAATAGGTACCACTTGGGAGAGAAAGGTAACAGCTTTCCATGCACTCCAGGGTCTACTCATGCCTGCCACATGACCTCAGAGACGTCTGCAGATACTGTTTGCAGACAGCACTGGGTTTGGCTGAAAACGGAGATGAGTACTGCCGCTAGAGATGAACATGACTGGCTTTTGAACAAGGGAAACCTTTACCTTTACTATACGCAAGTCGGATATTTAAGGAGTGGTTTTACCAGTTCCACCCCCAGTGAGTTTCTGTGGTTAACCAGAGATTTGAATGTAGTTCTGATACTTGCTCCATCAATCTATCCACTAAACTATACCAGCTATCCTTCAGAAACCTTTATTGGGTTTATACATTTAGGTGTTATATAAAAAAATCTTCATAGGGCTGAAAAATCAATACTCAACTGTATTGGTCTTTTGTTGACTACCTGCTATATGTGGCAGACTAAACATGTTGGTCCAAGTTTGTCAGTTTCCTTCCTGAGCCCAACCTCCAATCTTGAAAAGAGACACACCCCCACACACACACACACACACTACCACAACCACCTAGTACAGGGGTTGAAGTAGGCTTTGCGCGCCATTGCCCCAGCACAGAGTTCGCACCACCCCTCTGCCCAGCAACCCAATGGGAGCACTTCCTTCCTCTCCCCAGTACAGTTTGCCCTTCCCCTTTGCCCAGCAGCCCAATGGGAGCGCTTCCTCCTTCTCCCAGCACAGTTTGCCCTGCCCCTCTGCCCAGCAGCCCAGTGGCAGCACTTCCTCCCTCCCCTCAGCACAGAGTTTGCCCCACCCCTCTTTTTGGGCACTCAGCCTCTAAAAGGTTCACCATCACTGCTTTATAATCACGCTGGAGAACGTGGAAGAAACACTAATGTATGAGACTTTAAAATGACTCATTCACAGAATGAAAACATGTATTTTATTTCATGTTATGTTTATAATTCTTTCCCCTTAAAATTCCATTTCACCCTATTTTCAGAACCTTTGGTGATAACATTTGGGCTGAAAGTTTCAAAATGCTCTAAACCATACATTGAAATACATTCTGAGCTTTTTCTTTATATCTACCAAATACTGATTGTCAGTAACTTGACAATTTAATTTTCCGGAGGGTGGGGGGAATAGGGCTTTATTTTCCAGATTCTTGGTAGAAATACTCTTGGCAATATAGTATTTAATATTCCTCCTTAGCTTTTCTCTGTATGTATCTGTCAAATAAGTGATAATAAATAGGGAGTTTTAAAATGTGAAAACCTTTACGAACTCAATTATAGTTTTAAATTTAGATTTGAGTAAGTACTAATCATTTATACATTTTCTTCTAAGTTCTGCCATTAATGGAATGAGTATTAAATTGAAAGTCATGTCCTAAGCACATCACCTTCAATAGGTAATAATATTTTATGTATATATTACATTTTTTCTTTGCTCAGAGCAATATGTTATGGGCTGTAATATTGGTCCATAAAAATATATGAGTCTTGCCATTGATACTTGTGAAATTGGGGCTGCATACATGTACTGTAATATGATTCTTCCATTAGTTACATACTAGCTGAGTGCCTTGGCTGGGGAGGGGTTATTTATGGCGCTTGGAAGAGTGGGGTGGGTTGTTCTGGCTGTTGCGGTCGGCAGACCTCCCTTGGGGCTGTCCGGTTGGGGCGAGGGCTCTTGGGTCTGGGCCGTGGTTTGTCGCTCCGCGTCCGCCCGGCAGGGGAAGTAATGGCGTGCTGGCCCGGCATCGGCAGCAGTTGGTGACCCATAAGTCCCTCCTGCCGTAAACACTGCTGTAAAATACATTTATGACAACCATGAGTGCATTTACGGCACGAGGAACTACCAGTCCAGCCTACTCAGCTCTCTGGCACTTCCTGGTGTGGGGCCACATGAAATGGTGCTGTAGGCCGCATTCAGCCCATGGGCCGCAGGTTGAGAAACCCTGGTGTAGATTGTAAATATATGCTTTTTAAATTTTATTAAATCTTGTGATGACATATGGTTATAATACAGAGATTAGCTAGTACTTAAAGGTTTCCCCTTGAACTGTCAAGACAAGATCAACATCATAGAGAATGGGTGCCCAAACTACAGCCCATGGGCTGGATCTGGCCCCTGACACCAATTCATCTGGCCCATGCTGCCCTGGTCTCTCCCAGAAGCAGAAGTAAAACTGGACACTGCAGACCACCATGGCATGAGAATTTTAATAAATGCCTGAAGAAGTGGTCTTGAACCACGAAAGCTCGCATAAAGACAGGGAAGGGGGAAATGGATCGCCTCCCCCTCCCCCTTCCCTGCCTCCCCCCTGGGCGAAGACAGGGAAGGGGGGGGTGGATCGTTTCCACCACCCCTTCCCTGCCTCCCCCCCAGGCGAAGACAGGGAAGGGGGAATGGTTCACGTCCGCCTCCCCCCTTCGCTGCCTCCACCTCCCTGGTGAAGACATGGAAGGGGGGACGGATTGTGTCTGCCTCCCCCCTTCCCTGCCTCCCCTCTCCACAGGGCCCAAGTGACCCAACCGGCGAAGCTGGGTAGCAATTACTAATATAAACCTAAGAAGAAAGGAAGATGTATGAACCAATTATTAAACCATGAGTATTGATGTTTGGTGAATAAAAATATGGTATCTGAAGTGGATGTAAGCTCTTAAAGAGTTTCTGGGGAAATACTTGCTAAAATGTTATATACTGTATTTTTTTTTCTCCATATCTATGAAAATGTTCATTAGGTGACATAGCATTAGTTAAGGCTTTGATGAACTGCAATGTAATAATGGTTTTATGTTTGATTGTCCACCTTTGTGGTATGAAACTTGTTGAGTGAATTGAAGCTTAGTATATAACATGCTGTTCATGATGGGAGACTGTAGTTCAGAACAAATCCATTTTAGGGCCTCTCATCCCTTCCTTCTGCCTTATCCATGCTTGTGTATTCTACTTTGGTATGCTAGCAGGACATTCTGTTCAGCACAGTAGTGGCTGAAGTATTTTTCTACCTGCTCAGAAAATTATAGAAGTAGTATATAATAAACCGATAGCATGCAATTTTATTAAATTATAGTGTCCAATTAATTCTTGTTTCTCTGTGATACTTGCATTGTTTATATGAGGGAAATGAGTTGGAATAAACAAACAAATACCAAGACTCTTCCAGTGACTGGCTGCATTATTACCTAGCAACATCAATATTTTTATGCACAAATAAATGTCTCATGCTTAGTGCAGGTTGGAAGTATCTCTGGGTAAGTCTATGTGTAATACTGACCTTCTATAGAGAGATCAGTTTGTTCAGTTGATTATTGGCCAGTCCTTAATTTGGATGTCTTGACATTTCAGTCAGCAAGAGTGAAAAGCAGACTTCTAAAGATGTGAGGAGAGAGTTTAAGGTATTCTAGGACTGAAAAAAGAACAGAGGTGGGGGAATATACAGTAACTCAATGCATAGTAGTATAAAAACATATTATTATGAGCACTATCTGGTTTCAATGCCTACTACATTATTTATTTTACGGTCTATGTAGAATTCCTTCCAATTTTATTTTATTTTACTGCTCAAGAGATAAATGTTCAAAGCTTCTACCGTATTAGGATTACCATCTAAGAGTAGTAGAGTAGATATCTTGACCCTTGTTTTCTATTGAACATGATGTTCCCAATTTATTAAAATTATATTGGATCTAAATGAGGATATAATTATTTTAAAGATTGGCTCTTCACTAAACATAGAATTGTTTATTACACAGCTTCATACTTCCTTTTTGTGTTCATGGGATAGGTGAGGAACCTTTTTATTAATGAAATAAAATATAAATTTCTTATGAAAGGGACATCACCTAAGTGACTAGACATTTTTATATTTATCCACAGTTTGATCCAAAGACTGGGTATAGCAGCAAAGAAGTACTCAACATAAAGGACATACTTCTTAGTTGTATACCAGGTTACTCTTGGCAGCATACCAGGATATCTTATAAAATTCATAAATGGAGGGGTGCTGTTGCATAGAAATTCCAAAATAAAAACTGTGAAAGACTAAGAAGAACTATAAATGTTAATTATATTTTGATGCTAGTATTTTTTGCCCGGCCCTGCCAGGCAGGTATAACATGTTGGTGGTTGGGGTACGCGCGTGCATGCACACGTGCGCATGTGCACACACACACACACACACACACGGGGGAGGAAAAGAGAGGAGGGAGAGAGACGGGGGAAGAGAGAGTGGGCGGAAGAGAGAGGGAGAAGAGAGGGGGAGAAGAGAGGGGAGAGAGAGAGAGAGCGGGGGGAGAGAGAGGGTGGAGAAAGCTCTGCATTTGTCCCTTTGCCTGTTGGAGAAGAGAGTGGATTTCTCTGGCAGGCAAGGGTGAAACGGAGCTTCATTTCGCCCTTGCCTGCCAGAGAAATCTACCCCCTTCTCTAACAGGCAATGGGGGGAAGAGAGAGAGGGGGTGGAAGAGAGAGGGGGAAGAGAGAGGGGAGAGGGGGGAAGAGAGAGGGGGGAGATAGAGAGAGGGGAGCTCCGCATTCATCCCATTGCTTGTCGGAGAAGGGGGTGGATTTCTCTGGCAGGCAAGGGCGAAACGGAGCTTCGTTTCACCCTTGCCTACCAGAGAAATCCACCCCCTTCTCTGACAGGAAATGGGGGAAGAGAGAGGGAGGTGGAAGAGAGGGAGATGGGGGAAGAGAGAGGGGGAAGAGAGGGAGAGGGGGGCTCCGCATTCGTCCCATTGCCTGTTGGAGAAGGGGGTCGATTTCTCTGGCAGACAAGGGTGAAATGGAGTTTCGTTTTGCCCCTGCCTGTCAGAGAAATCCACCCCCTTCTCTTACAGGCAATGGGGGGGAGAGAGTGGGGGTGGAATAGAAAGAGGGGAGAGTGAGGGAGGGAGAGAAGGGAGAGCTCCGCATTTGTCCCATTGCCTGTTGGAGAAGGGGGTGGATTTCTCTGGCAGGCAAGGGCGAAATGGAGCAAATCCCTTCTCTGACAGGCAAGGGACGAATGTTGAAAGGGCTTGCTTCCCTCTGGGAGGTGAAGGCAGAAAATGGAGCACCGTTTTCTGCCTTTGCTTCCTGGGGTAGTGGTTCGTTTTCCTCGGTGGGCGGGGGCTGAAGCTTTCAGCCTCCTCCCTCCGTGGAAGGCGATGGCTTCCCTCCAGGAGACGCAGGCCTAGAACAGAGTGCCGTTCTCGGTCTGTGTCTCCCTGAGCCCACCGAAGCCGTGTGGGGAGAAGATGGACTCCCCTTCTCCCCGCTACCCTGCCAAAGCCGCGGCAAGGCTGGCGCTGGCCTTCATCGCCTGGACCGCGGAGAGAAGAGGGGCTCCCCCTCTCTGAATCCTTGCTGAAGCCGCTGCAAGGCCGGCGCCGGCCTTCGTTGCTGGGGCCACGGATGGCTTCCCTCTGGGAGACAAAGGGAAGTAGTTGGCACATCGGCCGGTTTTTTTTACTTGTGCGCCACTTGCCCCACCTCCTCCATGCTCGCGCCCTTCAGCCTGATTGGCTGAGGGGTTGCATGGCACGGAGGACACTAGGAAGCGTAGTTTTTTTTGTTCATGTTTGTGGGGCGGATGCCCCACTCTCGGCGACCGGACCCTTGCGGCGACCCTCACACGGTCTAAAGGTGAGTGTGGCTAGTTCGGTACAGTATGGTTGGGCTGGGTGTGGCCGCTAACACCGGACCCCCTTCTTATAGGTAAAGATGAGGAAAATATGCAATATTAATTGCTTTGTAAAAGGTTGTTCTGTTGCCTTTCATCATTTGAAGATGCAGATTTTTTCAGTAGCTCAGTAATGTTGAATCTATGGGTATATTACAGAACATTTAAGAACTTAAGTTTCACATTATCTCTGAGAATTTCCTGATAAAAAATAGGTCCCAGACGAGTGGTTCAGAACTGGAATGAACAGCCTGTCAAAATCCTATGTACCTGCTGTATACCCAGAGTACCTACTGTAACATCCTGAATATCTGATTTTGGAAGCTAAGCAGGGTTGGTTCTGGTTTGTAATTGAATGAGAGATCACTCAGGGAATATTGGATATTTGCAGGTAGAATAGAAAGAAACCTATTTGAAATTCTGGATAGCTGCTGCCATTCAGGGTTTACAGTAATGGACTAAGTGGAACAGTAGCTTGACTCAATGTAAAGGAGCTATATCTGTTTCTTTGTCATCTCCCATTTACTTCCAGCTCCGTTCTCCCAATTTCGGTGAAGAGCTCTTTGAAGGAGCTCTATTTGGAATTCTTATCTTCTGCATGATGGGGTAACCCCCAGATTCATCACAAAAGAATCCAGCCATATTGCTTGCATCTATGTATTGGTTACAAGCATTCCAAGGGACATAGACCACTGACGCATCTAGCTCATTGTTGACAACAGCAATTAGAAGGAGGTCTTCTGGTTTTTGACAGAATATTCCATACCCCAATGTGGTAGCAAAGGGGAATTGAACCTGGGAACTTTTGCATGCCATACATACTCCATCGTGTACAATTCTTTCTTTTAATTGTTCCAGCAGTTTTGCACCTGCGGCATAAAATTGAAAAGTGTTTATGTAATATTTAACATTAGCATTGCTTTTCTGTAGGTTTTGAAATTCCGGGGAGGAGGCATTGTGCAGCCATGTACTTTCTACCCACCAAAAGAACTCACTGAATTTCTGCCTCCAATCTTTTGTCCATTTTATTCTCAAGACCTACTTCTTCCTTCAGTGTCCTGACCTTCTGAAGCATTCTTTCCAGATTTATCCCCCTCCTTTCAACATATTTTACACTCCACATTTTCATTCGCAAAGGTGAGAGACGCTTCTGCTGTGACCCTCAGATGCTTTCATTAGTTAAGAATTTTCCTTGTCTAATAGTGAACTATATTTAACACCTATTTCTGCCCTTAGTCATCCTTTTGGATTCTTATCTGTTTCTTATCTTTTTAGATTTTTACCCATTTCTTATCTATTTACAAAGAAAAAATATTAAAACATTAAAAGTAATTATTACAAACAAGTTACAAACAATTGCCCAATTTGTGCCATGTACATCAAAGTCTAAATAATGATGCAAGCAAATTAACAAAATCCTAAACTAGGAAATATGCAGAAGCATATCAATTGAAAATAAAATGCATGTGTGTTGTTTTTTTAGAAATCTAAATGCTTACATCATGGCATGCATCCATACTTCTTTCTAGAAATTGAATGTAACACCTGAGGATTTTTAAAACCAGATTTGAACTGTGAGTTCTGTCATTCACAGCAACATTTGTATAAAAAGCATATTTTAGTAAACCTTTCTAGGTGTGTGGTTTATTTTGTGTGTTAGTGCGCATACGCACATGTCTTTCAGTTTGTCTTCCCATCTATAAGCCCATCCATCTATCTTTAGTGCACTTCAGGGTAGACATCCAAAAACAACAGCAACAATTTAACAATACTAACAGTAAATATTAATGGTAATAAGTATCAACAGTATTAATGCATTCAGCAAAACAATATAATTACTATAGCATGCATTGTAAAGCATAGCTACACCATGAGGTATATTCATTTACTTGTAGATATTATAATACAGTAACTCAATAAAATTACATAAGGAGACAGTGGCAATATTGCATTATATTTGATGTTGATTAGAATATACGCATAGAGCCCCACTATGTACAGTATCTCCTCTAATATATAGTTTGTGAATAGAACCGAACTTTACAATGTCACTTCCCCTCTCACAAGGAGAATGTATGAGAAATATCCAGTAGATGGTTTTTAAGAGAATGAATCAGCCGACATCACACACAAAAGAACTGAAAATAGAACTTTGAATATGTATGATATTTGGCAACAGAACATGGCAAATGGATAATCATTTCTTGTCTTGATACAATTTTGGGGAAGAAGGTGGAGTAAAAAGACAAAAAATATCTTTTTACAAGAATAACTCTATCAATTGTGCTTTTAAAAAACATGCCTGCTCAGTAGAGTTTATTTTAACCAGGCTGACATTTTAGCAGGTTCTCATTTTTCTGCTGGTTTTTAAAGATGTGTTCTCTTTCCAGCCTTTTACAAGTACAGTACTGTATTCTAATCAATTAGCCCTAAAGAACGATTTAGTTTCCTTTCCCTCTTTTTTCTTGTTTTTGTCTTTAGTTTTCCCAGAAGTACAGTAACTAGGATTTGATTTCTGTCAGAAGCTATTCTCCTTTTGTCTTGTCTTTCTAAGTCTCCGCAAGGAGGTTAGGAGGTGTTTATCATCAGGCTGGTCTAGACTTGGTTCCATATTTGATGAGAATGCAAATCCCCTTGAAAGCAAATGCTTTTGCTGGAGTTATGCTAGGAAGAGATTGCTAGGAATGTACATTTGTATGGCCACATTTTCTCCAAAATCACCCAAGTTGTGTTCATGAAAAGAGGTGGGATACATTTTCATCTTGAGTTCTAAGTTATTATTGTTGCTTGGTGACAGTAAAATAGAGGATGTTTGTTTGGTACAAGCATTTTGCTGCGGGCGGCAGTGTGGCAAATTGTATTTCCCCCATGTAAAGAAAGTCACAGTGCATATTGTCCAAGCAAAAATTTTGGTACCTGAGGTAGAAAATTCTACATGTGCTATGTTTTCTCTATCAGAATAAAAGTGCAAGAACATCATAGTTTGCTGTTTTTTAATTGACTTGCAAAGTTTGCTGCATAAGGCAAACATCTCACTTCCTTTAGCAGTAAGACTGATATTGTGTGTTCTGTGGTGAACAATTTTTTTTTTTTTAACGAAGGAGTCTTCTTACCAAAAAGAACCATGTGGAAAATAATGCCCTGCCATTTTGGGAATACAATAACTCACAAGAAAGATAAAAGGAGAGGAAACTTATTTTCTTAATCAGCTCTATTGTGGGAGCAATGTAATGTTGTCACTTGTAGGTTCAGATGAGACGGCAAACTATAGCATTTCTCAAACTAGGAAAAGACACACAGAATTCAGAGGAGAAAATATAGAGACTCAACATTTGCTGATGGTCTGCTCTCCAAAAAAGATGCAAGGGTTGGCTTTATATCTAAATCAGACTAAGAAGGATCACATAGGATTAGAATTTTAAATAAACTTTTTATTTATCAAAGCATATTTTGCTTTGATAAATAAAATATAATTAATTTACTGTAATTAGGATATCTCTTTTCTAAGAAATCTGTTGGTTTCCCAGTAGGTCTATGATAATCTTGATTTCAGCCTAAAGCTACATTATATTGAGTCCTAGTCAAGCCTCTCAGCAAAGGTAACATTCTTTTGGTTTGTATTTTAGTGTGTGTGCACAGAAATACACTGGCTTTAAAGCAGCGAAGTGCCTGGAGATTGTTCTGTGTGCAGGTCTTAATAAGAGTTCTTCCAAAAGGTCTCTAACACAGGTCTCTAGCAATGCCTGTGTTTTGTTGCTAGCATCAATTGCTGACATAATAGGGCATCTAAAAAAATCAGTTGAATCAAACTTCCCTGTGCATGAGTTGGTCTGTTGATCTCCCTGTTGTTACTCCCTTAACAACCATCACCAAGTTTTGGTTTCACATCACAAAGTTCCTATCTTTATTCGGGCCAGATGTATTGCTTGCAGAAAAACGGACAGACTTTTTTTTTATTTCCCAAGAATGTCACGGTGCTTTCTTTCACCAGCAGGTGTCATTATGGCGGAGGTAGAGACTGCAAAAGTTTTGAAGAATTGAATAACATGTTTAAAATATGTATCGCTTTTAGATACAAAAAGAGGTTTGGTTTTATTGCTCATAAATACTGTTTAGACAATAAGATACTTCATTTAGCTTAATTGATGTTACAAATTCATACATCTAGATCAGCCGATAGGTACACAGGTGTTTTAAAAAATATATACTATGGCTCTACCCACTAAATAAACTGTAAATGAAGCACACTTTCCCATGCTTCCATCGAAATCTTTAGATTTCCAAGAAATCTAAAGATAAACTCTTAGCATCCAGATTCCCCTCCCAGACTGTAGATAAAGGACAGCAAGATTTGTTTTATCTCAGTTTGGCCTCAGTAATTAAGAGGAGATTTCCCAGATCCCAAACTTTCTTATACCATTCATTTACTTGAAATTCATAATTAATCTTTCAGTTTTTAGCTGTCAGTAGTTTTGTTGCAGTTACTAAACCAGTAATTACCATATTTGCTGGCATACAGGACGCATCGGAGTATAAATGTTTGAAGTGGTAGCCGTGATAGTCTATGCAAGCATATCTGAGAGTAAATGAAACAGAACAGCAAAAAAGACAAAAAACGTTGTGACACCTTAAAGACTAACTCTTGCATTTAACTGTGAGCTTTCGTAGATCAAGTCCACTTCATCAGACATAAGAGTGAGGCCTCATGGCACCAATTTATACACACATCAGGTACACAAGCACACAGTAATTGGGTAGCATAACACAATAATAATGTATCTTTTTTCAACTGACAAAATGCCCTGTTATTATTCAAACCTGCTACGAGGTTTGGCCCACTATTGTAAATAGTTGCAAAACAAATTTCTCTCACAAGCTGATGCATCACATATAAAGGGTGGATACTCCCTGTTATTACCAAAATGGCCCACTACAGGCCACTATATACAGTACAAGATGCACTCCATTTCCCCAGTGTATTTTAAAGGGGGGGGGAGTGGGTCTTATATGCTAGCAAATACGGTAATTCTTTTTTTGTCCAACTCGATTGAACATTTTAACTTTCTGGAAATCCTTCTAATTGCACTATTGGGGTTTCAAAAAAGAAATTAGTGAACTTACTTATTTTCTATGTCTGTTCCAAATTTGCAACATATTTTTAAGAAATAGATTTTATATTTCCTTTAAAATAATCCTAATATTTTTCCTAATAACAATATTCTCTGTACTTTTACAATTTCCAATGTTTCTATATTTACCCATTTACTCATTTTAAATTATCTGGGGAAGGTACAATATTGGCTATACATCTCAACAGATGAGCTCTATAATATACAGTAATACAATATTAGGGAGGCTTAACCCTCCTTCTTTTTTAAATTTATACCTCCAACCGCATGACGGTTGAGCGCAGTCTCTGTCCAAGCTCTTGGAACATGAAAGGAGCCTCATTCAGGCGTCCCCTGAGCGGAGTTTCTCCAGCAAAAATCCTTTCAACCCAGAATAATTTCTGACATGAAATTATTATAACTGTATCCTTTGAAGCTTTGTCCAGCTGCAAGGGAGGTGGTCATTAATTTTGGTATCAATATCTTTTAAAATGCTTTGCAATATTCTAGACAATCCATCTAATCTTGGAGTTTTGTCAACCTTTATGTTATTAATAACTTTATCTCTTCTTCTCTAATACATTGTCCCATTAATTTTTTTACTTATTACTTAATTTATCTACTATGTTTTTCTATATATGCACTTTCACTTATCATTTTTGATTTTTTCTATTACTAAATTCAAAATACTGTCTTTTCCAAATAAATAAGATTTCTTTGGATTTTCCCAGACTCGATGCTTTACAGCTCCTTTCTTTTGGCTTGAATTACTAAAATAATTTTTATATTCTACAAGGCATTCTTTTTCTAATTCTCTTTTAATTTGTTTATACATTCCTCCGTATTATTTCTCAAAGTAAATGATTCTTTAATACATAGACAGGAAGATATGCCTCTTGCTGTACAGCAGATGCATTCTACATGGAATGCAACCGACTTAGCTTCCAAAAACATGTCTGCAACAGTGTCTCTGAGATGTTATGCATGGCTTCACTCATTTGGGAGAATCAAGGTTTAGAATAGAGGACTTAGCCATTGATAGGAAGGGACTCTTCACTTCTTCAGTGAGGAAAAAAAATGACATGATGGCATACCTGGACAAGAAAAGCAATAAAGCTGAAGGGTGGAATTTTATTCTCAATACCAACAAAAACAATACCAACTATACTAGGGACATTCATACTCAACTCATCAACCAAATTTATTTATTTATTCAAATTTATATATTGCCGCCCATAACAACAGTGATAAAAACACTAAAATAATAAAACATTAAAAACCCTTAAACCCCCTTAAGGTAAAGGTAAAGGTTTCCCTTGCTCGAAAGCTAGTCGTATCCGACTCTAGGGTGCAGTGCTCATCTCTGTTTCAAAGCCGAAGAGCCAGCGCTGTCTGCTTCTGCAGACGTTTCCATGGTCATGTGGCAGGCATGACTAGACACCGGAACACACGGAGCGCTGTTACCTTCCCACCGAAGTGGTCCCTATTTATCTACTTGCAGTTACTTGCTTTCGAACTGCTAGGTTGGCAGGAGCTGGGACAAAGACGGGAGCTCATTCCGTCCTGCAGTACTCAGGAATCGAACTGCTGACCTTCTGCCTCCGAGTCAGCATCTTAGCCACTTGAGCCACTTCAGTCCCTTAAACCCCCTTAAAAACCCTTAAAAGTGACAGAAACCTACATCTTTACCATCCAGGTAATACTACAGACAGGACTACCAACAACAAAAAATCAAACAACCAAGCAACACCAAAAAGCAGGAGAAAAAGATTAAGTAGCACTGCATTTATATGAGTTCCTCATCTCAACCTCTTTTTTTAGAAGACACAATTCCACTCTTATTTGACCAAGTGGTGCACTATCATCAATGACAAATGGGTAGTAGCCATTATTCAACATGGCTGTGAAGGGGGGGATGTTATTATGACTATTACATTTTGTTCTTGGTGAGTTGGTTGTCACCTTCTGTCAAGAAAACCACTCCAGCTTGGCTTTTTGCATGTCTCCAGGAAAGGAAGCAAATTGGCTTTTGAAATCAAAAGATAAGCAGGATGTAGATTGAGGGTTTTATTTGTGTCTTTGGTTCTAGGCACTGACTGGCTTATACCTCTTCAGTCGGATTTCTCAGTTACTTATACAGAACATAGCTATCAAGTATCCTGCTTGGGCCGGGAAACTCCATTATTTTACCCTCTTTCCCGCTGTCCTCCAGTATTAGTTAAGACTGCAATGCCCTAATGCCGTCACTGGAGGTCAACACAGGATAAGCATAGCAGTCAAGTTTCCCGTTTTGGCTGGGAAATTTCCCTTATTTTCAAATCCAAAACTTGACAGGTATGATACAGAAGCCTGTGCTTCTGAGCTTCTAATAGAAATTTTTCTATGTTCTGTGCATGCACACAGACATCAATTTCTCAATTTCTTCACAGGTACGTTAGTACTGGGTTATGATAATGTTCAGTTCACCTCTGTAAATACAGGTACCATTTCATGGCAACAAATGTCTTCTAGACAAAAGGATTTGCCAAAAGTATTCAAAATAAATTATCCATATAGTGCTGCTATATCTACATAATTGATGCACCTGTGAAGTGCAGGCTTTATTTGTGCAGAATTATAGTTAGAGTTATGTGTTGCTCCTCTGGAAGTATTTTCCACTATTCCAGCTTTCCATGGGCAGAAAGCTGGCAAATATAGTTTTCATTATTAATTGGCTATCTAAGTAACACTGAAAGTATATTTTCGTTTGTTTAGTTCCCAGAGTACTGTACTTGCAATTTTATTCTTTCAGTTTTTCTTATGTCACAGGCTACTCTTTTTGAACAAACATTAATAGTTGTGAAAATTGGCAAAATTCATATTAGGGATGTGTTAGATTCAGAAACTTCATTGAAGACCTCTACCAAGTTTCTCCAAACTCCAGCTTCTAGAAGGTTGTGAGTAAATAATTAGAGAGGCTGCAGTGGGAAGAAATATAGTGATGCCTTTATTCATGTGTATCACAACCTTTATTTTGGGTTTAGTGGGATTTGTTTTAAAAATCATTATATTTCAACATTGTACAATTAAGTCTGACTTGGCAATTACATTGGTTTGCCAGTGTTCCCTTAGTTCTTCTTAGAAGTACACATATGGACCATGTTTTCATGTAATGATGAACAAGAATTGCTGATTGCGGGTTTTTACCTGAGTGGGAGGCATAAAAATTGAATTAAATAAATAATAATCCTGGCTTACAGCATACTAATACAAAAAAACATTTTTGTTCCTTTGTGCAAACAGGTGACACAAAGCAAAAATGGAAATTTCCTCAGAATCTATGATACTGTTCTGTTTTTTTTTTTTTTGCTCCCACACAAGATAGGATTAGTAAACTAATAACAGTCCCTAGGTTTTAAGTCCCTAGGTTTATAGTTGACTGATGAGCTAGGTTTGTTTGTGATATTGCTCAGAGCTATTAGTTCAAATATGACACAAATATGTTTCTGGATTGGTTTAATCACTATTTTATCTCTTCACATGAAGTGAGGAGAACAGTGAGAATACATGCCCAAGCCTATCAGAATCACAATTTTGGCATTATGGTCACACCCACCTTTAGGATGAGAGTTTTTTTTGAAGAACTAGCTGGGCAGTAATAGATATGAACATTTCAAACTGCATAGTCAGCACAGTTGTGGAACTTCTTCCTGAATTACAGGAAGCTGTCTGTTTGATTCTTTGGTGTTTATACAAACAGACTATTTACTTGTTTGTCATGAATTTGAGAGAAATAATAGGATTTGGAGAGAAAGTGGTGTTCCCAGTCCATTTGCTTTGCAAAAGCTTAGACCTGATACAGGAAAGCTATTGAGTAGCAGGACGATAATTGAGAAAATGTGTTGAATATGGCCATTAAACATTTCTAAAATATATATTCAGGGAGGCCCTAAATCAGCCAGAGGTGTGGTTGCTCCCAGTGTTTTCATTTTTGGCAGCAGCAGCTGCAATCACACAATTTTTGCAGCTGTTTGCCCAGCCTCTGCTGCTTCCCAGGGCAGCAGGAGGCTTTTTGGAGCATTTTCACCCTGTTTTAGGAATCCACCCCCCCACCCCACCCCCCATGCGCGCTTTTCTGCTGCATTTCAGCAGCTAGAACGCAGAAGTTGGGCACTTCCTGGTTCTGCACTGGGAACCCAGGCTCTGCTTGAAGCTCTGCCCAGCACCGGAAGTCCCCGACCACCATGGTTTAGCTGCTGAAATGCAGCGGAAAAGCGGCAAAAAAAATCCCAAAATGGAATGAAAATGCTCTGAAAAGCCTCTCACCACCCTTGGAAGCGACAGAGGCTGTGCAATAAGCCATAAAAATGGCATGATTCCTACCGCCGCCACAGTAAGTGATGTATTAAGACTTCCGGTGTTGGTGGTAGCTTCTGGAGGTGCTGGGGTGGCCACCGTGGGCCATATTAATGAGCTTTGTGGGCCAGATTAGGTCCACGGGCCATAAATTGGAAACCCCTGCCCTAAATTATGGTGACTGAATTTCTGAGCTCGAATGTCACTTTCCAGTGTTAAAGAACTAAACTGTGAAAATTCAGTGCTTGCTTTCTGTAGTTTTAAATGGATTTTTGAAGGAGGAAAAAGCAGTTCAGACAGCAGCTTTTTGGCACAAAAAGCATTTCTGTAACTAGATTCCTTGCACCTTTTGTGAGGTGTGTAGGAGGAACTGCCTCTCTCAATTTCACAGGCAACTTGAGTCTGACAATGCTGCTGAGTCATAACTGCCTTATGTAAATCTTGCCTATTATTATACACAAGCAAATGTCCATGGAGAAAGGAATATGGTCCTCATTCCAAAGAATGAGATTGCTAATTGGATGAAGCTGTGATGTGTTTAGTGATAGTAGTGGCAGAGCAAAAAAATAATAATCTGTGAAAAGATTTCTAAATATTTATTAGTTTTTAAAAATACTTCCATGACTAGGAGGAATGTCTTATGTCAATTAAATCACTACCCAAAATGAAGCCGAGGATTTATCTTGTTAACAAGAAACGGCTTTCCTGCCTTCTTAGCCAACGAGTTAGCTAAGAAGTTAGCTAACTTCTTAGCTTAGTTAGCTGCTGTATCTTCTTCTTCTTCTTCCATGTCTAGGCCACACATGAAAGTGCCAGAATGAAGGCACCTTTTGGTGAGTTCAATCTGCAGTTCCTTTCACCTGACCCAGTTTGAGAAAGATTAACCAGCAACACAAGATTGCCATTAACAGGGTACGCCTGATTGTGGTTCAAAAATACCACAATCTTTGAGGAGACTCTTTCTGTGTACCCCAGCTTTGTTAGCTAAGAAGGCAGGAAAAGCAATTTCTTCTTAGATAATATGTAGCCTGTTTGAAGATACTTTTTTCATTTTTGAACCACAATCAGGTGTACTCTTGGCAACGGCAACCTTGTTTTGCTAGTTAATCTTTCTCACACCAGACTGGACACGAAAGAAGAAGAAGCTAACAAGTTGCCTGCAGAATGTTACTGAAGCGGCTGTTGCTAGTTGGCCCACCGACTTGGTCATAACTAAGTCCTTCTATGGGACATGGCAATGGTGTGGAGTAGGGGTGGCCAACGTTTCCACGCGAGGGGTCAGACCCGTCCCCAACACTCAGCTGTGCTGGTCGGAGGCATGGTTCTTCCACTGCTTCTGGTGCTTCCAGTTTCCGCGTCAGCAGTGGGTGCAACCATGACATTTTTTCGGCTGCTTTTGCAGCCTCTGTGGCTTCCCATGGCGGTAGGGGGAGCATTTTCACTGCATTTTCATAGCAAAAACACAGCATTTTGGCACTTCCAGTTTTGGCACTTCCTGTTTCCGTGTTGGTGGCCTCAATTGTGGAGTTTTGTTGGCTGCTTTTGCAGCCTCCACCGCTTCCCATGGTGGTGGGAGGGAGGGGGGACAATTTTTGCCGCATTTTCAGCACTTCGGATGGCAGCGGGGAGCTTCTGGCCTAGGTCCCCACTGTGAGCCGGATTAATTGGTGTCTGCGGGTTGTAGGTCGGGAACCCCTGGAGTGGCGATTGGGGCTGTAGATGTTACAGTGCCAGTTCTCTGTTCAAATTAGGTCCTTGTGCAATTTTTGAAGGGTTGAGTTATTCTCTAGTGCTGGCAATTAGGAGCTTCTCACCCCACCAATGATCCATGGTCTTGCATTGTAAGTGGTGAGGAATATATTGTCTGTTGTGGTACACTGTTCTATTCACTCCAGAACAAACTACATTGATCATATTCCCCCCTAAATTTTCAAGTACTACTGAGCTTTCATTTTAGATGACTTAAGAATGGCATCACCTTATTGTTGCATTTAATTCTCAATAGAAATTGAGAAGACTAATCCTAAATGTATAATGTCTTTTAAACATTGCTACTAAATCTGCTGTTTTCCAACTCCTGATTACTCAAAACACTGTTAGTGCTACGAGCTGTGCCCTTTAAAAGTATCTGAATTTGTGGAAGTGACAAGGGCAACTTTCGGAAACATTTGCTGCCAAGTTTCCTGTGCTGTGATCTTAAAATAGACCAGACTGAGGAAAGGGCTTTTACCAATTGCTGCAGTCCATGTCAGGGCTGTTTCTGCTTGATCTATATCGGCTGGTGAAGTTCTTTGTAAGTAGAAAGGAACTCACCCCACCCGCTTCCTCTTTTCAGTCTATTTTGGGACTGCTGTGAAGTTCAAAGTGTACTTTCTCATCCAGAGCTCCCCCCCCCTGTGAATATCTTTTTGGTAAATTCAAGTTTTATCTGTGTGTGAGATAAAGACGAAAATATGACTAAAACTGTGCTATATATGTGGCTTTAACCTTGCATTGGCAAAAGTTTAATGTGATGACTAGGTATTTAAAAATACTGTTTATTAGGTAATATTGTTAATGGATCACACAACTTGGAAAGAACTGGTAGATTTTAGTAGTCATAAGAATTTGCATTGTGAGATGGGCCACTTTCAAGAAGCAAAGACAGGTGATCATGGAAGTATAAATCCATCTTGACTTGATCCAGATTTGATTTCATGTTATGACATATCAAGATGACAGCTTACTGTATTTTCATTTGTGTGTTAGATCATAGGCATTGAGATATAGAAAAGAATATAATATGGGTAGTGTAACACTGTCTGTTCTAATCCTGTGCTTTTCCTTACTAGGTTTATAATTTGGAATGGATTGGTACAGATAAAAGCATCCGAAAGAGCTGAACTGTAGGAAATTTTTTGGGTGTGTGTGTGTGGTAGGACTGCATGTTCTGATGAGAGCATATTGCTTCTGTAGTTAAGCATGTCTGGACCAGTTTCATGCATGTTGAACTGCTGCCAGTCGTGAATATTCAAGTGGTGAGAAGAAAAAAGCGAAGGAGATGAATGTCTGGACCAATCTTAATTTCAGTATATGCTGCTTTTTACACACCCACAAATAAAGGATTTAATGAGAATCAACATACCGAGTCATTAGATTGAAGAAATATCAGAGTGATAATGAAAACTTTTTTCTCTTTAAAAAAGTCACCAGTCCACAAGACTTTGTCTCTCTTTTTTAAAAAAGGTACACAGTGTAAGATGAACTAGAGTGACTCTTGATTTCTTCATTTGTGCTGTCTTCCAATTGCAGACACACGTCAGTGTTTGAATGTTTTAAACAATGGGAATATTTTGCAGCTGTGGTGACTTGGAATCTATCCTGATAGCACATTCATCACATCTGTGTCCTTCTGGTTCTTTTATCTAATCCCTACTCCTTCCCTTTTCCAAACAGCGGCACACTGCCTAGAACATCTTATTACTTTCATTACAGTGGCAGCTTTCCAAGCCTCTCTCAGCAGTCTCCCTGCAAATTGGGAGGGGGGTTGCATACTTCACATTTTTTAAAATAGTATCCTAGCTTGGTTTACCACTTTAGATACTTTGCTTGCTTTTTTTTTTGTCCTTTGCTTTTTGTAATGGCTTATTCCTGCTCCCTCTCTGCTCCTTTGCATTTCTTCTCAGTGCCTGCTAAGAAGAATGGGGAACTGCCAAAAGGGGGTGCACTAAGGACAAGGGCCAAAAAGTATGATGATTGGTTTAAATCTAACATTTCCCTGTTTATCTTGATTATTTGTGCAATGAAGAGTGGGAGTGAAGCCAAAGAAATCATATTGCATTGAGCCAACTTGAAAGAGAATGTCGCATTTTTGTTACATAAGACCTGCTGTTTTGTTCACAATTCCCCAAAAGTGCTTGGAAGAAGATTTAACTTCCTACTAGGCTGCCACGTGGCTTTTGTGCTAAAGAGATGTAATTCCACAACATGGCAGCATCAATACGAGTCAAACCCAACTAATTCTCTCTCAACACAGATGGGCTTCTACTGGACTTCCCCCTGGTTTTAAAATTTTTGATATATCTGGTTTCCCATCCTCCACCCTCAAGGAAGCAGATTATTTTAAAATTGAATTTTTCTCTTGACATGACTGATTTACTTCTGAGATCATTCTTGTCAGACATCCAGTGAGAATTTAAACCTCATTCAGCCTACAGGTTTGGGGATTTTCCAAAATCATGAAATTAGAGGTTTTCTTTTTTTAAAGTAATGCATCTGGGCTCTTTAAAACAAGGAAGAATCTTAGGCAAGATTTATTGAGGGCTGAGTTTTGGGGGGGTGGGTAAGAATATGGAATACCACAGCTGCTTCTGTTGTCTTCTAGGGCTTTAGAGCTGCCATGGCATTTATCACTGCATTTTTTTTTAAAAATGACCATCATTATGAGTGGCTTGCCATGGTCAGATCTTGAAATGTAATGAATACTGATTTTTATAATAATAATAATAATAATAATAATAATAATAATAATAATAATAATAATAATAATAATAATAATTATTATTATTATTATTATTATTATTATTATTATTATTATTATTATTATTATTATTATTATTATTATTATTATTCCTTATAGCAAGTTCAGAGAGCATTACTCTCATGGAAGAAGAATGTTTTTGGATCACAGCTCTTGGAATTCCACAGCCAGTACAGCCACTGTGTCCATGCAGGCTGTTGCATTGTGAGAGGTCTACTCCAGGAAACAAATGTTCCCCATTTATGCCCTCAGATATACCAAGATGTTCTGTTTTAGCAATAAAGCTCTACTCTGCTGGTACTGCACCCAGAACTGGTTCTTGTGGAATCCCCACAATAAAACACTGGGAGTTTTCAATTGATATGATGACAGAGACCCCTGCAAGATACACTTGTCAAATTTGTGAGCAATCTCTGTGTTGGGAAAAGCAGCCTGCGAATGAAGGGGGGTGCTAAGTGAGGAATCTCCACCTCTTACCAAAAGCAAGAGCCTGCAGCAGGATCAGTCTATAGCTTTAGCCATTCATAAATTCAGATAAACAGGATAATCCTTTTCCATGTAAGAGTGTATGGAATTTGAACTACAGAAAGGTGGGGGCACAGAGTCAATCCGGATTACAAAGTGTTTCAGATAATCTGAGGATCGGAAAACAGAGGATAATGGTATCTGTGCAAGTTTTCTTTTCTTTTTATTTTATTCTTAAAATGCCAGTATAAAAGTGTTAGCATTTCTGTGTCAATTACGGTGGGGAGTGGTGGAAGTGAGAGGCCAACAACAACTTTATTCATGTAAGAAGGATGCATTTTGAAGAGCGCAGTATGTCAGCTGTGATGAGCTCAGGCACAGACAGCACATCCCACGTGATGCCCTCTTCTGAGAGAGCTTATTGTAAGCAGCTGAAGTTGAACAGTCATGCATTCTAGGATGCATCAGTCACTCAGCTGGTGCCAGTTTGAGAGCAGGAACACTTCTGATTCCAGCACTTGTCCGGGTGGTGTGGCACCAAGTGGGATTGCTCATTTGCACTCTCACAACAGCCTGTTGCAATAATTTATTACACATTTGGAAAGAACCTCATCCTTGTAATAGCTCAGACATGACATTGGCATAAGGGGTTTGTGGTGAGATGATTTTCGGCTTCCCCCCCCCCCCCTCCCCCCTGCACAGCTGGGCATTGCTCATGCCAAATATCGGTCCCATGGCGTAGACTAATCTTATTGCAGTGAGAGAGTTATTCTTCTCTTTGTTGATGGGACAAAATAGACTTGCAGTTTACACAGTTCATCCCCGTATGCTCCTTTTCTCTAAAGGAGAAACAATATTTTAAGAAATTTAATTAAACATCTGCACTTACCAAAAATGCATGTTTTGTCATTTGACAGAGAAAGGGCAAAAGCAACAAGACAATCCTTGAGTGTTTACCATTTCAGTTTTTGTGTTTGGCTTGAATTGTTTTGTGTATTGAGAGCCATAAGAGTTTAATGCTTTTCCACTGGGTATCATTTGATTTTAGTTGAAAATACTGAAAATGTTCAGATTACAGAGGTCAACAAGTGGAACACAGTTACGTATTTGTCTTTAAAATTCCTGCATGGAAATGTCAGCAGTTCAGTGTTGTTGTTGTTAAATCTACAGTTTTGGACCATATATTCCCCCACCTTGCATGCATTTCAAAAGGAACAGAGACAGACAGCTTGCAAGGGATGTGTCTTTAAAGTTTTCTGATTGGTGTCGTCTTGGCCTATATTGTAGTGGTGCTAGAGCTTATTGAAACAACATGGTGGCACATTTTGAGTAAGATGGATAAGGAGATAATCAGTTACCCTCCTCCGACTTCCTTGTTCAATCTGAGCTTTAGTGGCAGTCCTCAGTACCTGGGGGTAAGGTGGGAGTAGATTTTCCCAGTGATAATGCATTGGTGTGATACACACATACATGGTCTATCTGTATGGGATCACTGATAGATTTATGTTAAAAGGAGGAGCTTGTAAGTTCTCCAGAGTTCTTAGCCAAGCAACAGTGGTGTAAAGTTTGGGCCAGATGTGATACTGGTTGCATTTAAAGTTGAACAGGCAGCAATTAGAGCCTGCAGTTTCCACATGAGACAGAAATGTCAGACGTACAAACATACAGGTATCTCTGTGGACAAAAGTAGTCTTGTATCTGTATAGACTTATCCAGATGCATGACAGAGTTACATGTTTATAAGGCAAACAAGGAAGATTAGCTGTGTGATCCATATTCAAATTGTAAAGCTGCAAAAGATGCAAGAAACAGGTGATACCTTTATTGGATCATTAAGAAAAACAAAATGTTGCACGAGCTTTCGTGGTTCAAGACCACTTCTTCAGGCATGTATTAGAGTGTTCATGCCATGGTGGTCTGCCAGTTTCATGCCATGGTGGTCTGCCAGGCTCTCTTAAGGACAGCAAAAATATTTCATGGAGTTAGGATGCCCAGCAAATGCCCAGCTTCCTGTGGGAATGGCATCCTAACTCCATGAAATATTTTGCTGTCCTTAAGAAGAGAGCCTGCCAGACACGCCATAAACCTGGCAGACCACCATGCCATGAACACTTTAATACATGCTTCTTCACATCTGTTTGAATTTCTGAAGTTCCATTCAGACCAACATGGACATAACTTATACAATGTTTCCCAAACTATGTTCCACGGAACACTGGTGGACTTCAATTCCTAGAAGCCTAAGTCAGTACATTGGCTGATCAGTACTTTGGGGAATTGAGTTAGGCTTCTGGGAATTGAAGTCCAAAAACCAAAGTTTAGGAAACGCTGGCTTATACCATTATTAGCAAGTTATAATAAAACACATTCAACGCAGCGTACCCATTCCTTTTGCCTTGGTAAAAATAGTAGCCCTGACAGCCGTCTTAAAAGTTGCCAGGCAATGGAAACGAGCTAAAATCTGTTAATATTGTTGCCACTGTCTCTTTCTTGATTTGAAGAGGTCTTGTTTTTGACAACAGTCTGTGCTTTGAAGGTGCTAAGTAGTTAAGAGGTTTGTGTCTAAAAGCAGCAAGACTGAGTGGTGTGCTGTAGCTCAGTGCAAGGTAAGAAGGGAAGAATTGTCTATATCTCACAGTAGATGTAATAGATACCCTAATTAAAAAATTTGAAATGTTCACAACCATGTCCATGTACTTTTGAGCAGTAAGTCTTGTAGCCTCACCTAACCGGACGAAAATGCCTTCTGGGATCCTCAGCAACACAAAAACAAATCTTGAGGATCACCTTGCAGGTTGTGCTGATATGAGTTTCCAGGACTGTGATTCAAAAAACATTCTTTGTACAGGATAGCATGAAAGCTAAAAGGTAAACTTTGAGATGAGGCAATGGAATATTCCAGTAACTTAGAAGTGTTTTTAACCTACATTTTAAAAATTGTCTTCCTTGTATGATTGTATATAATCTTAATTGTTACTGTGTGAGACAAAAAACCTTCAGGCACAGCCTTCCTATTTTGTATTTGTCATCTGCTGTAACTTACTTTAATTATATGTCATACTCTTGGGGACCTTTTTGATCTGTGTGGTAGTGCTTTTTCTAATCAAATCTATTTCCCCCCTACTAAAAGCATAGGCTGGGGTCACCGAAATATTATAAGTCTTGACTGATTGAGAAAGACTCCTTGCCTTCTTTCTGTTTGTCTTTGGCCTCTTTCCCTTTCATCTCTCCTTCCTCCTCCTTTTCCTAGTTGCGTCACTTTTAATAAGATTGAGACTATTTGCATTTTAAGGTGTTCAGGGCATTAGCTGCTGGTGGGTCAGTTTAGTCTGTCTGAGCTGCTCACCTCCCATAAAGGTTGGAGAGTTCAAGAATGCCTTGCCTTGCAGAACTGAAGTCTAGACATGTCTGGAACAGGCTTTAATTTTTCAGGGTTTGTCTCAGATTTGTCTGTCAATAGGAGATTGATGACAGGGGAAGGTGACAGTAGGAGTATTGTAGCTAAAAATATGACTATGTTTATCCTGCACTATAATATCAGATAATACATAATATTATATTGCAGCATATATTACATGCTTTTGTTGTATAATTTACATGAAGGGCATAATGGCATACGGAACTTCTTGAGCTAAAAAGGTACTGTTAATTATATGATTGGTTCTGGGATGTTGAATTTGCAGAGAAGGAGGAAGAGAAGCTCCAAGAGGGATATGAGGCATTTAGTGCTTATCACTTCATATCCCCCGCCCTTCTTCTTTCTATGAATAAACTGAAAAGAGCAGGGATATCCTTTTGTGCACATGATGCTTTTACAAGGCCTTCTGTTGAACAGCCTTTTGGATGGCCCAACATCAGCCTTTCTTTGTAATAACATCTGACTGCTGAATTGTTGTAGTGCTATAGCAATAAAAATGGTGTATGTGTGTCTTCTTTTCAGATTGCGGGAAATCAGGCAAACTTTATGGGGCAGGAGACACAATACACAATATATGCTGACATACACATATATGCAGATAGAATAATACAACAGTTCAGGAATCAGATCAAAATAAACAACATCAGCCAGGTGTTTTAAAATAAACTGTATGTCAGCAAAATAATGCACACCTCATTTGTGCCTCCTGTATTTCTTAGTACAGTATGTGAATTGATTTTAAACCTAGCAAATAAAGGATGTTTTGCAAATCAAGACACATCCTGAGTTAGGTATCTGGTTGTGGAGCCAGAGTTTAGAAGTTTAATTCCCCACTGTGCCTCTTAGGAAAAGACCCAACCTGTGTAACCTTGGGCAAGTTACATAGTCCCTGGAAGAAGGGAATGGTAAACCATTTCTGAGCACTCTTTCTTAGACAACCCTGGAAAAGGGTTTTCATAGGTCTGAATCAACTTGACAGCATGTAGCTACAGTACAATACTGTTATTAAATGTGATTAAGTGTCTTCGTCTTTCCTTGCTCTCTCTCTTTCTCTTTGGGTATATATCCAGTTGTACTTTTTGTTTACCTCTTTGAGCAAGCTACTTTCATAGTCCAAAACTTCCACTGGCCATAATCTTGTCTTTTATCCTACGATTGCTTGGAATCATTCTACTTGTCGTCTTTATTTTGATAAAGATTTTATTGCTATTCTGTAGACCCTGAAGAATCTAGTCAATATTCACTCTTTGTATGCATGAATTTTAGCATAATCTGCATTAAGTTTCTACAGGCAAGGCATTTACATTCACTCACAGAGCATGATCATAGTACAGCTCCCTCGCTACAGTTTTTGTGGTTCTTACAAAGACTTTTTGTGGTGGTTTAGTATTTTCTTTCTTTGTTTCCAGTTGTTGCACAAAACAGTGCAATGCTTCTGGATCAGAAGGATTGGCCGGCTCTACACTGTTGCCTGGGGGATGCCCAAATGTACTCACAGTGCTTTCTACTTTTTCCAGGAGGCTCTTTCTACATTGCCAGTATAGCACTTCAGTTGGGATTATTTAAGAATCAAATAAGCATTTCTTTGAAACTGCCTAAAAGCTATCGAAAAGAGAAGCAGATATGAAATTGCAGGTTGAAGATTCACATTCTGTGCTGCAGGCAGGTTGTTTCAGGGGGCACCTTAGTGTAAATGGGCCATTTCCCCAGAGAGTGTAGACTACTTCTTGCCCAACTCCTTCTTGCCAGGCCCCTCCCTGACAACTAGCCCACAAGATGGCATGTGCTCTTACGTATCTTCTTAGTCTCACAGCCATTGTTTGTAAAACCAGACAATTCACCCTCTATTAAGGCTTTCAGAATTAAAATATTTTAAAGGTACAGGATGATCTCAGTGGACATAGGTCATCTCTGTTCATAAAGAAACAATAGAAGGAGGAGAAGTAACAGGAAGGAAAGGAAGATTGATGGCCTTAGTCATAATAATGCACTGACTAATCAGAGGCAAGGAAGATCAGCAAAGTCTTATTGTCTGGCCACTATACAAGCATGCTTGTATCTGAGCTGACTGTGGTTTGTTTGTCATAATTTAGGCTAACCATTGACCTAGTGCTTTACTTTTGCCTTTGATTCCTGCTTGGATGTTCTGAAAAAGAGCCTCCTTGAAGATTGTGGTATTCTTGAACCACAATTGGGCATATCCTGGTAATGGCAAACTTGTGTTGCTGGTTGATCTTTCTCACACTAGGTCAGGCAAAGGGAACCAGCAGAATGAACTCTCCAAAGTGGGCCTTCATTTTGGCAGTTTCACATCTGGCCTAGACACGGAAGAAGAAGTTCTGAGATTCTAGCACAAATCCCTTTACACCTGACATTTTCACTCTTATTGTTATCAGGCCTAGGGCAGAGTCTTCTATTTTATTCTAAATATTTTGCAAAAATGTATGTGTTCCATATTTGTCAAGCACTTGTTAAAAAATTTCGGCATTGTCCATTTGTCATGAAGCAGTAGTATCAGTGGTGAAGAATAACACTGTTTATGTTCAAAGGGATTCTATTATTACAGTACTTATTATTTGTGTTTATGAATCCCAACACCATTGATCTAGATTCTAGCTGTTCACTGTTATGCCCTAGTGTTCATCAGTAGTAAATTCTAAATGTACAAAACACTACATGTACTTGACTCGGTTCCGTCAGTTTGAATGTTTGTCTGCATCCATCTGCTTGTATGCAATTTTTTCGGTTCCTGCTTCCTTTTGTGGCACATTTGAAGACGGATTGTGTGGGCTCACCGCTTTCTGTCAGACAATGCAGCTGGCTGAGAGATTCTGAGCCTAGCTCCACCTATTTATATACAGAAACATAGCTATTTTCTACTGTTGGTGTTAGTGTAATTTTCTAAACATAAATTTCATAAGAAATATTTAATTTAGCATCTCTTGCTAGGGATTTTTGTATTCTCTTCGCTCTTCGGGAATGTGTGTGGGTTTGGGGAAAAATTAGCTGTGTGTAAGGAATATGAGGGGTCTCTGTAATTTGTTATGCTGGTTGTTAGAAGGAGGTAAGGAGGAAACTTCACACTTGCCCTCCGATGGGCTCGATGGGCCTAGCTTATGGCAAAAGCCATAGGGAGGGCAGGGCCCGAATGGAGCAAGCTACCCAGGACACACTAACACTGCTGGAGCTGGTGAATGAGGAACAGCTGGATGGATCTGTTCTGAGAGAGATAAAAAGAGGAGGGAGAGACAGAGGTTTGTAATTGTATCTGGAGGGATAGGAATTGGAGGAAGGGCATGACATGGAGGAAGAAGACTAGGCAACTGTGATCTGTGTGGCACACAAGACAAGGGAGGAACTCCAGGCAATCTCTTCTCATCTAGCTAACAGATGCTGGGCAGCCTAGTCCTGCCGCTACTCCTGTCCCACCACAAACACAGCACAAGCGAGGCAAGGAAGAAGGTGCCCGTTGAGAGAAAGGCTGGACCAGGGAGAAGCCACAGAGCCTACCTCCTTTCATCCATTTGTAGAAGACCTCCCTTCAGGGGGCATGCCTTGCCTTGAAGCTTGGTGGAACTCCAGTGATTTAGTGTCTTGCACGGAAGACAAAGAAGGAGTCGCAATGAGGACTAACACAGGTTTATTGGTTGATGATCAGAACGAACATGTGGTAATGGCGGAGGTACATCTCATTATATACAGTAAGGTTACACATTTGAATCTTGTTGCACGACAGCTCATTGGCTGTCGCTGGCGTGGCCTCGCCCAGGCACGCCTCTTGCTGCAGTAGTATTAATCTCCATTGTCTTGCTGCAGTAGTCTTTATTTCCATTGTCATGTGGGGAAGTTTCCCGCGGCTATCCGTGATTGAGCAATTGAACCATGTGAGATTGAACGCTCGCCGCTGCCCTCTATGGGCTGCTTGCTCGCGTTCCTTACAGCTGTGATACATTGTAATATGAGGCAGGTTACATTCATTTACTTAAAGAAACAGTGTACATTCATACACAACATCCCTCCCCCCTAGGATGGGACGAAGTCCCTTAACCACTGTGGCTTGCCGCACATGCGTCTGGGGCGTGCGGCCGCTTGCCCTAACACAGGGGAGCCCGTGGCTCCTGGTTCCGCGCGGTCTCGTCCTGCAATGCAACGTGGGGACCCGTTAGTGATTCTGTTGTGAGGCTGCGTTGACCTTGCCTGTGGGGACGGGAATGGAATGAACAGTTGGGAAGTGAACCCTTGCCTACTGCCAGTAGAGCCCGGGGACCCACCTAGCACGAACTTCGGAACTGACGATGAGACCCTCGTGGACCCGCTATCTCCCGCTGCCTGTTCGGGGGTTTGGGGATTTGAGGTTGGCGAGATTTCGCTGGCCGCCTGTCTTTGTGGTGTTTGCCTTTTGGGGGCCGGGACTATGGTGTACTCTAGCATGCCCGAGCTGTGGGGACGGGATGTACCAGGGGCTGAACTGAAACCCCTCTTCTCGCTAGGACGGGTGGGGGACCACTCCGCTAACTCCCCCTGGTACGGGAAATCATAATCATCTTCATATTCGGGGACAAACTCATTCCTCTCTTTCAAAGTGTTCTCGGACACCTCCGTGTCTCCCCCTTGGGTAATGCGGGTGGGGGAGGACCCTAACGCTGATTTCCCCTCACTAGTGACTCGCCTTCGGAGCTGATCGGCGTGCCGTCTCCATGTTAGCCCTGAGTTCGTCTCGACCCTGTAGGAAACTGGCCCCGTTTGCTCGATGATTGTCCCCGGCACCCACGCTGGCCCCGAGGCCGCGTAGTTCCTGCAATGAACCGGGTCCCCTGTGGAAAAGTTCTTGGAGCTCCCCCCCCCTAAATTTATATTTCTCCCCTCATCCTCCACCCTGGACGGATCCATCCGGTCAAACAGCGTTGCCGGGCGCCTCTTCATAAGCAGCTCGGCTGGGGAGAACCCTGAAGCTAGGGGGGTGGTCCTGTAGGTGATTAGGAACTGGCATAGGTGTAGGTTCAGGTCGCCGGGACCCATGCGCCGCAGTGCGTCTTTCGTAGTGCGCACTTGGCGCTCTACCTGACCGTTTGTGGCGGGGTGGAATGGGGCAGCAGTAATGTGCCTAATCGCGTTCCTCTCCATGAAGGTTTGGAACTCGGTCGACGTGAAGCAACTTGCGTTGTCGCTCACGAGGACGTCTGGCAGGCCGAAGCAAGCAAAGAGCTTGCGCAACTGCTTTATGGTTGTCGCGGAGGAGGTGCTACTCACGGGGATTACCTCCAACCACTTGGAGTAGGAGTCGACAACCAGTAGGAACGTGGCCCCGCGGAAGGGCCCCGCGAAGTCGACATGGATACGGGACCACGGCCCGCGGGCTGTGTCCCACTCTCTATGGGGTAATCGGGACTCCTCGGGCCGGGAGCTCTGGCAGCTCTCGCACGTGCCCACTAGACGCTCTATGTCAGCGTCTATCTGTGGCCACCAAAAGAAACTTCTGGCTAAGGCTTTGGACCGCACGATCCCCGGGTGACTGGTGTGTAGTAACTTCAGTACCCTTGCCCTTAATTTCTCTGGGATAATCACCCGCTGGCCCCAGAGTAGACAGCCCCTTTCCAGGGAAAGTTCCACCCTGCGCCTACAGAACGGTTTGAACGGTTCTTCTGGGGGAGTAGTGGGCCACCCTTTTTTCACCCATGAGCTAACCTGGGCTAGGATTTTGTCGGCCGCCGTTGCTTTGGCGAGGTCGGCCGGGACAATGGGGGGTGAGTCGAGGGACTCGATTAACATGACCTGGTGGTCCCGCTCTACCTCGCATGCGGAATCCCCCAGGTTAGGGAGGGGAGATCGGGACAGGGCGTCCGCATGGGAGATCTCCTTCCCTGGGCGGTAGACTATCTCGTATTGGTAGGCGTTGAGGAATATGGCCCAACGCAACATCCTGGGGGAGAGTATTTGGGGGGTAGGTTTGCCGGTAGTGAAGATCCCCAGAAGCGGCTTGTGATCAGTCACTACCGTAAACTCGCGGCCGTATAGAAAATCATGAAACTTTTTGGTCCCTGCAATTATGGCCAGTGCCTCCCTGTCTGTCTGCGCGTAATTGCGCTCAGCCTTCGAAAGGGACCTGGAGTAGTAAGCCACCGGGGCCTCCCGCCCGCTGTCTAACACGTGGCACAGGACCGCCCCCACCCCCACCGGGGACGCATCACATACCAGAACCACTGGCTTCCTAGGGTCAAAATGTGTCAGGACCGCATCTGAGGAGAGGAGTGATTTTAGTTCTCGGAAGGCTCTCTCTTGTTTGTCTCCCCACCGCCAAACCGCGTCCTTTTTTAGTAAGGCGTGCAGTGGCTCCGCAACCGATGCCTTCCTAGGCAGGAACGAGTGATAGAAGTTAAGGAGCCCCAGAAACGACTGCAGCTCCGGTTTTGCGGTGGGGCGGGGGGCGTTCTGTACGGCTGCAACCTTGGACTCTGAGGGCCTGATCCCCTCTGGGGTTACTTTGAAACCTAGGAATTCAACCTCCCTCGCAAAAAACACACACTTGTCCTTCCTTAGTCGAAGCCCCGCCTTCTCGAAAACTGAGAGGACCCCATCTAGTCTTTTAGCTAATTCTACCTCGCTCCCCGCTGTTATCAGCACATCGTCGAAGTATGGTAGAACTCCTGGAAGCCCCTTTAAAAGGCGTTCCACGAGGGACTGGAAGATCCCGGGGGCCGAGTTCACGCCGAACTGAAGGCGCGTTACCTTAAATGCCCCCTTATGCGTTACTATGGTCTGCGCAGCGGCAGCGGCTGGGGTCACTGAAAGTTGCTGATAGGCCTGGGCTAGGTCTAACTTGGCGAAACACCTCCCCCCATGGAGTGTGGCCAGCAGGTGGCTGACCACGGGCACTGGGTATGCATTTGGCCGAATGGCCTTGTTGATCGTACATTTATAGTCCGCACAAATCCTGACCTCCCCATTTGATTTAAGGGCCGTAACAATCGGCGTTTCCCACTCTGCCGAATCAACTGGGACCAAAATCCCCTGCCCCACCAATTTGTCCAGTTCCGCCTCGATCTTGTCCTTGAGTGCGAAGGGCACCCTCCTCGGCTTAAGGCGGATGGGCCGGATTTCTGGGTCCAACTCGAATGAAACTGGGGGCCCCCTGTAAGTCCCGAGTCCCTTTTTAAAAACGTCCGGGTGCGCATTGCAAACGTCCTGCATTGGGTCAGTCTCTATGGCATGGATGCCGGACAGTTCTATTCCCAGGGGAGCAAACCACTGCGTTCCTAGGAGGCAACACTTCCCCCCCTTGAGGACCACTAGGGGCAGCCTTTCGGAGAAATTCTTGAACTTCACCCTGAATTTCCCCACCCCCAACACTGGGATCCCGTTTCCCTGTACGTCCCGCAGATGGGACCGCATGGCCCGCAACTTGGGCCGTGCCTCTGGGGGAATGCGCATGTACTCCCTCTGGGACAGTATGGAGTATGACGACCCTGAGTCTATCTCCATTTTCACGGGGCGCCCCTGCAACTGTACCTCCACGTAGAATCGCCGGTGCTCCAGGGCCACGCGGTACACGCCGTCCTCGCCGCGAATGGTGGACACCTTCCTGGAACCGGCCGCCTTCCGCTGGTGGTGCTGGGGATGGCTGGAACTGCCTTTGCTCTCGGGTCGCCCGCGCCTGCAAACTCGGGCGATGTGCCCCTTTCGACCGCAATTGTGGCACTCGGCCTTGCGGAAGGGACACCTCGTGCGGTCGTGGGCCGCGCCACAGCCGTCGCAGCGGCGGTCCTGCCGCTGCTCCCCACGCTTCCTTACTCTCTGGACGCCGTCGTCCTCGCTGGTGTAGGAGTCCGCCGTTACGGACGAGTCGTCGGAGGTCTCTGGAGTGCCGGCGGGCGACCTAGGTGCCCGCCAGGCTGCCTTTGCTGGAGTCGCCTCTGGAGTGCCGGCGGGCGACCTAGGTGCCCGCCAGGCTGCCTTTGCTGGAGTCCGCCGTGCCGCTTGAACGGGGGACTTGGCCCGCTCGGACGCTGTACTGCGGCCCTTGAACACCTTGACCCCGCTCCAGGCCGCCTCGGCCGCTTGCGCCTCTCGCAACACCTCATTGAACGAGAGGTGCTCGTCGCGGGTCATGAGCTTCCGTTGCAGCTCCTCGTCCCGCAGGCCGCACAGCAGACGGTCTCGCAGAGCCTGGTTCAGGTCGTCCCACTTGCAGTGCACGGCCGCCAGTCGGAGGGCCGCTGCGTAGTCGGACACGGACTCGCCTGAACGCTGGTCCCGCCGGTGGAACGCGACCCGGGCCGGAAAAATCGAGACGGGCGGCTGGAAGTGTGCCCTCAGCAGCTCCAGGAGTTGGTCGATAGGCACTGCTTCAACCTTCTTTGGCGCCACCAAGTTCATGAGAATGCGCAGCGTGGCCGGTCCCACCTGGGCCAGGAAATGGGAGCGGATCAACGCGTCGTCGTCGACGCCGGCTGCTTCCATCGCGTGCCGAAACTGGCACTCGTAGAGCTCCCACTGGTCAGGCTCGCTGACGTCGAAATGGTACGTCTTGACTCTGGGATTCGCCATCATCCCACCTTCGTCGCCAATTTAGTGTCTTGCACGGAAGACAAAGAAGGAGTCGCAATGAGGACTAACACAGGTTTATTGGTTGATGATCAGAACGAACATGTGGTAATGGCGGAGGTACATCTCATTATATACAGTAAGGTTACACATTTGAATCTTGTTGCACGACAGCTCATTGGCTGTCGCTGGCGTGGCCTCGCCCAGGCACGCCTCTTGCTGCAGTAGTATTAATCTCCATTGTCTTGCTGCAGTAGTCTTTATTTCCATTGTCATGTGGGGAAGTTTCCCGCGGCTATCCGTGATTGAGCAATTGAACCATGTGAGATTGAACGCTCGCCGCTGCCCTCTATGGGCTGCTTGCTCGCGTTCCTTACAGCTGTGATACATTGTAATATGAGGCAGGTTACATTCATTTACTTAAAGAAACAGTGTACATTCATACACAACAAGTGAGGATAACTGAAATCTCAAACAGGCAGAATTCCCCCAAGAGCCCTGGTGGCGCAGTGATTAAACTGCTGTACTGCAGCCAAAATGTTGTTGAGTTCAATCCTGACGGGGATCAAGGTTGACTCAGCCTTCCATCCTTCTGAGGTCGGTAAAATGAGTACCCTGCACATTGTGGGTGAAATGCTAATTAACTTGTGAACCACCCAGAGAGGGCACTTAGTGCTGTGGGGTGGTATATAATAAGTGTAATTGCTATTGCTGTTACTGTAATTTAGCCCTCTGTGATTGTAGAAGAAAAGGCTGTAGGGAAGCCACTGTACCTTTAATAAAAGCTGCTGCAAGCAAGGAAAGTGACCCAGAGTCCATGGAGTTTGTCTCAGGATACCCTGGTCTAGCTGGCAGCCTGGAAGTGTGACTAGCAGGACACACAGCAATGAAGATGGATCTGGTTTTCTGCTGAGACACACATGAACATTGGGCATCGGTATTTATTCAGTCAGATAGTGGCTGCACAAGCCATTTTCTGCATTTCCAGATACTGTACAAATTCTATTTTTAATAGTTAGGATCATTTCAGAGGCTACCTTAGAAACATGAAATGGAAATAGGAACAATGTTCCCCTGTTGTTGTTGTTGTTTTGCCTTCAGCTGTTTTTAAAAATCACAAATGCACATTTTTAATGACTGAACTATAACATTAGGAAAGAGGCATTCTGCTCCAGTTCTTTCATTAGAGAATAGAATGCTTGGGAACTGCTCTCAAGAAGATGCTTCTCTGGTTAACGGACTCACTTCCCCTCCCATAATATCGTAACATAAATAAATAGTCTGAGGCTGCTTTCTTTGTCCAAGCTGTTGCTGTCAATAAAGCATATGTAAAATAAAATATCATGCCACATGTAGTCAATATATTTCTATGTCCTCACCAGCCCAGTATATGTCTATCATAGATGTGCAAAGGAGCTTTTCACTAATTTAACAAGCAGTGATCCCAAGCTGAAATGTTAACATTAGAAATGTTGTTATATTCCCTTTGTACATAACATAAAGAAAGGTATAGGATTCTAGGTATTCTTAGCAATGAGAAGAATCTTACTAATGTTATGTTCCAAAAGAAAATGTTGTGTTTTGCTTGCTGGGATTTGGATTTAATTTTGAACATAAACTGGGCAGAGTGCCATCCAGGTTATCTGGCTTTTTACTCAGAGGTTGTTTTCGGCATTAGTTAACAGTAGAGTGCTATGTTGCCAAGCCAAGCAGATTCATGAAATGATATTGATCTCAAGATAATACTACTCTTACTTTAGTTTAAACTGGTGTTTGAAAACTTTATTGATGGTTAGCAATCTAAGCATGGATGTGCTCTTCCCTTTGATTAGTAGAAAATTCATCTTGAAGGGCAGATCCTATTGTCTTACATTACTGCATGAAGTCAATCTGTATGATTTTATGTCTTTAGCTGATTATCCATTGCATACCCTTATATCTTTTAACTGTGGAAAATATGGCAAATGAGGAAACCACTTGAGTGATATACCTTTTACATGCATGGTTTTCCATGGTTAGAATACTGGCCAAAATGTTTGATTGCCTATTACAATGATAAGTTTGTTTGTGAACATTTGTTATGTTTTGCTGTGGGAGAGAAATTGATTGTTGGTTGCTGAGCTAATGGGCTTTCCACCCCCAGCGCAAAATAAGGAGATGGACACCAATAGATGTGGTTAAAGGCTTGGGTCACGTTTATTGAATGTTATTAAGTGAGGGTGGTATAGTGAGAAGTGAGTAACCTGACGCGAGGGACAGGGGTATACCTTCCCTTCCCTGGACGGGTGAAACCCGGCCCTTGCTGTGTAGGAGTCCGATTCATGTAAAGATCTCTAATCAGCCTCATTAGCAACAGTTTATAGCCCCAGATAAACAAAGGAAGAGTTAAAAGCTAACGAAGTCCAGCTTCATTAGGCAAGGAAGAAACAGAGATAGAGAGAAAGCACACACACACACACAACTGCAGTTTTGGCTGAACAACAGGCTCATAATGGCGTCTCTTTATTCAAACAGAGTATATCAGAAACAAAACTTAAGGCACATACAACCAATCAGAATGTCAGAACCAAATAAGGAGAAATAAGGAGAATTCTTCTCACTATTCTACGCATGCCCAAAATCCAGCGTTGTCTCTCATGTATACAAAGAGGCCTTTGTTTACAAAATGTGAAGGCAGACAGGAAGACAGAAACCAGATGCATTCCCACATGTCCTCCTTTTTCATTTAAATTTGAGAGAGGGACGGCTAATCATACCCCTGCATGTCATCATACTCCATAACTACTCCTCCATATACATCATCACTGTCCTCCTGGACATCGTACCCCTCCTGACTCCTGGTACTTTGTTCCGGAGGATGATACCTCATTGAGTACAATTGCCGTCATGCAAAACCCGATGTCTCCCTTCTACGCCGTGGACAGGTGTTACACATAGAAAGAAGATTAGGAATACAATAAATGCAAAAACACAAAGGTATAAGGCAAATAATAATAATGAACCCATAAAAGAAAACTTGTCTAAGGACAGACAAATCAGGCAACCAAGAAGTCATCCAATCAAAGAGATTAACATCAGTGCGTACATTGTTAGTAATGCTCTCCTATAAGTTCTGAAGTTCTTTCTCAATAGTATTATTCAGATCCTGGAATTTTACCCGACATCCCTGGTTCCCGACCAGTTTACAAAATCCTCCGGATTTTGCTAACAGGTAATCTATGGCCAGTCTGTCCTGCATTTGGTCTTGATGAAGCTCAGTGATTTCCATTTGAAGATCCCGTATGACCCTCCCTGTGGCGTTGATTGATTTCTCCAGCCTACAGGTGAGTCCCAAAATGGACCTTCTATTCTCCTGGGAAATGACACCTGGGTATGATCCCAATGTGAGTGATCCAGTGATAACACCCCCTATAGCTCTCCCCCAGGAGCTACCATCAGAAAGCTGAACATCGATTATCACTTCATCATTGCAACCAGAACCCATCGGGCCGGCAACAGCTCTCCGGCTCCATGCATCTGCCTGAAGCGGCATTTGCACTTGTACGGGTAAGGTAAAATAACCCAATGCTGCACATTGATATTGTCCTGGATGGAAATTCGTGGCAACTCCATTAAAAAAGAACCACATGTTGGGATCCTTAATTTGCCATCCATTGCAAATTGAACCACTATCTATAGCAGAATAATCAGGAGTAAACATAGGAAACACATCATATATATCTTCAATAGTAGTGTTAAACAAGGTAAAATTAAGCTTATAAGAACTGTTATAACTATCCCATAACCAAAAATAATCATCACAACCCGTATAATTGCCTACATTCCGCAAAACCCTTTTTGCTTGAGTCCAGTGCTTCCATTTACTATTCCAGACTCCAGAACTATGACAGCAGAAACAAAGTCCTTTAGTGTATTTCTTGAATGTCATGCTTCACCAGCGGGTGTTGTTAAATTGTTCTGGGGGATTGGAGAAGAGTGTAGACCTATCAAGATGTTGCAAGTGTCCAATAACCAACTCAGGCGTGTTGAACAATGCCGGAAGAAAGGCCATTTGAGACACTGCCAGTGGATGCTCATAGTATAATGTTGCATTCTTACCATGAACCTCAAACATATAGTTAGCATGATGAAGCCAAAAGTTGGGGTTGCCCCCATGAGGCATTGTTCTTACAGCTGGAAGCACAGTAAGAAAGAAAAGAACAAATGTCAGCAAATTTAGTCTACTGGTGAACCACCATCCTGGAGCTGAGTAACCTTCTTCTCTCTCCATGGGCGGATCGCTCGAGCAGGAATCCTTCCACTCAGGATCCCCTTGCTGCCAATAAACGACCAATGGCTTAGGAAGACACTCCCCTAAGAAACAGGAGCATGCCCTGTTATTACTAGTACCATGTAACTAAACGTGAAACATGCCTGATGTATAACACAAATGCAATGTCACAAACCCATTTACATGTGTAGGGTACTGAAAACTCTTCCATGTACTTCTGAAGGTACCTTGAGATATGCAGTTTCATAAGGCAAAACATAACATAAGCAAAGATAGGTCTTTCCCCTGCAAGAGAATAAGCAAACATTTAAGCATGAACAAAACATGAACATTTCTCTTCTTCCATACATGAAGGAGGTCTCGGTTGCATTTTAGCAAGCATTTCTCCCTCCCTAATTACATGAGTAAGGCATTAAATTTCTTCTTCTCTCACTGGTGTAAGTGAAAGAGGCATTCAATAACTTAAAACCAGCATAGCATGGTAAATCAAATACAGTACAAATATCATTAGAGCATTTCACACTCATAGCATGAGCAGGTAGACAATTTTTTTTCTTAAAAAAGGTTTTCAGTTTTATAATGCAAACAAGGCCAATTCTTATTTAGAGTCCACACAAACTTTTTAGTCCAATTAAAATGTCCAAATTAAAAATCCAAATGTTGATTGAAGCTTTCTTCTTAAACACTATCTTCTCTCCAGCACAGTTCTTGGCATGGCAAGGTTGAAATTAGGCCATAAATTACTTCTCACTGAATTTACAAGACACCCAGCCAACCCCCCTTTTCAGCTTTTCAGGCAAACACAAATTCCTTCATGCTCCAGCCACACCCATCTGTATTAAGGCAGGCAGATGAGGTATGAAGGCACAAAGAACTTCTCCAGAAGTTGCAAGTAATTTCACACAGAAGAGCAGTACAGGGAATTCCAAGTTGCTTTCCCTGCAATCCTGATGCTTGAAACTTGGAACAACCCATTCTGGATCTCTTTGTTTGAGGGTTGGGCAGTTCAAAATCAGCCAAAAACTGTATGTCTTCTCCCTCCTTGTATTTTTGCAAAAGCCTGCTGTCCATACAGGAAGGATCCACACCCCTTTTCCTCTGGACTTCTTTCATTTGCAGCATCTGAATCTCAACTTTATGACAAACTGCATCTGTTAGTTTGTACTTGCAATAAGACCCCTTTTTGGGCTTGGGTTTTCTGCATTCCTCCTCTGGGCCATCCTCCCACTTCTTGCCCACACGTGAGGAATCAAGTTTACTACTCAGCTTCTCCTGCTTTTGTGATGAGGGTTGCTTCAGGGGTGAGCTGAGATCTCCTATGCTGCTCTTTGAATCACACTCCTTGCTTCTTGCCACTTTGCATGCATTAATAGCTTCAATCTGTGATGAGGTCCCCACCATTTGACAAACTTTCATCATGTCTGCTATCGATGTGCCTGGCCGAGCATAAACAGCTGTCAGAGCACCCTTACAATCCTCATTGGCATTTTCAAAAGCCAGTTGTTTCATGAGCATTTCCCGTGCCGGGACATTTTCCACCTGGCGGCTGAGGGCAGTCATGAGTCTGTTAATGAACTCAGTGTAATTCTCTTTAGGGCCCTGCCTTATTGCTGCAAATCCAGCAACTGAGCTATCCCCTTTGGAAGGAATCTTACTCCAGGCACGCATGACTATCTGTGCAATATCTCCCAACTGGGCATCAGTGAGTGCCAACTGCTGTGTGGGGTTGGCAAAATTTCCCTCCCCACATAACATATCCATCGTGAGTGCAGGGCGTGTGTGATGTACCTCCCAAGCCACATCCCTCCACTCCTGCAAGCAGAGCATGGCTTCTGCAGGAGGCAGGAGTGCTTTGATCATCTGTTTCCAATCAGCTGGTATCAATTTTTGAGAAGCAATGGCTTCCAACAGAGCTTTTGTAAAAGGTGCATTAACCCCATAGTCACGTATGCTGACTTTCAGTTCCTTCAGATATTTGTAATGGAGGGTTTCATATCTATCTGGGATTGCCGGTGCATTGCCAACAGCCGGAGCCCCCCTGATCACTGGGTATATCTCAGGAGATTCCACATCCAGCACAGCTGCAGTTAAAGCAGCAGAGAACAGGTCTTTTGTAGGGGTAAAAGTGCTTGATTGCTGCAAGGCAGGATATAATGTCCCATCTCCTTTTCCACCCCCATCCCCATCAGGGGGCTCATGCTGTTGTTTCTCATATGATGGAGGGGCAGTTGCCATAGTCCCTCCCTTGGCTGGAGGCAAAAGCTGTGGAAGGGGACCAGCAAGCCGCTGGGACAACAACATATTTTTTGGAGTAAGTCTTTGAAGGCAGTTTCTGACTTCATTCCAATTATATTGCACTGATACAGAAATCCCATCATGCTTCTGCAATTCTCTCCCAATCTTTTCCCACTCTTTTAAGTCCAGACAATCATATTTAAACGAAGGACAGGTTTTTCCTACAACTTGGACCAGCTGCTGTATTTCCTTCTTATCAGCTCGTTTCCCATTCTTATGCAGAAGATATAAGATATCTTTACAAAACTCCTGTTCTGGCGAGGCTAGCACACACCCCATAATTATTGTTTTTCACTCACTCTTTTGGGGACCCAAAGTAGACTTTGGATGAATTTCAAGCGCTTGAGTTGACCTTTCCTCTGGTCGGACCTTTCTGGTCGTAGGTGAATGAAGACCTTGCCCTGGTCGCAATGAGGTGCTAATTAGGTGCTAATTGCTGATTGCTGCTTCAAAGCATTCCTTTGAATTTCATTCAAACGCCTCACGACGGGGCACCACTTGTAGGAGTCCGATTCATGTAAAGATCTCTAATCAGCCTCATTAGCAACAGTTTATAGCCCCAGATAAACAAAGGAAGAGTTAAAAGCTAACGAAGTCCAGCTTCATTAGGCAAGGAAGAAACAGAGATAGAGAGAAAGCACACACACACACAACTGCAGTTTTGGCTGAACAACAGGCTCATAATGGCGTCTCTTTATTCAAACAGAGTATATCAGAAACAAAACTTAAGGCACATACAACCAATCAGAATGTCAGAACCAAATAAGGAGAATTCTTCTCACTATTCTACACATGCCCAAAATCCAGCATTGTCTCTCATGTATACAAAGAGGCCTTTGTTTACAAAATGTGAAGGCAGACAGGAAGACAGAAACCAGATGCATTCCCACACTGCTGGTTAATGTACGGGCAGGTAACAAGCGGGCCAGCCTACCAGGGTGCTTGCGGCCATTTCTACTTCCCCTCAAAGAGTGGATCTTGGTTGTACTGCATGTCAGCCACATGATGTTAGCCACCTCCCGGCTGATTCACAGGAATGCAGCCAGTGATGTGCTGCAAAAAAAATTACTACCCCCACCATGGGTGTGGCTAACTGTTGGTGTGGCTAACTCTGTGGGCCATGCCCACTTGGCCTCCCTACACCATGGCCTGGGGTAGGGAGGTGGGCGTGGCCTGGGGAAATTTCCGCTATCAGTGCCCGGGCACCTTTGGGCACCTGTAGCAGCTCAACACTGAATGCAGCACAGGCTGAATTTGCCCCGTCGAAGACGCCCTGTAGGAATCACCGCTAGTACCCCCACCCCACACTACCCGCAAAACGTGACGAGTTTGGACATCTAATTATCTTTGACGAAAAGCCCAAAAGTAGGGAATGGGGGTAGGGGAAAAACTAACTAGCCCTTAGTGCCAATCTGGGCTAATCTGAAAAAATTCCTACCCGGCCCCAAATATGGCGACCCAGAAGCATTCCCTGTATTAGGATGGGTGGGAGGGCAGCCTGCAGGCAAACAAAGAGGTTGGACTGTACCGCGTGGTCATTTTATGGACAAGGCTATACATGCCCCTTAAGGGGTGGGCATGATGGGTCATATCGTCCCATCCCCAGAGGCTCCTTTTTGCGATGGGAGCTTCCGAGGGGGGGGGGGCCACTAGTAAGGAGTCTTGCTTGCCCTACTGCAGATTTGAGTCTAAGAAAAGGCAGGAATTGGTCTGAGATTTTTGTTCCTAGTCTAGAACTGAAGTTAGAGCAGCAAGCCAGGAAATGACAGAGCAAGGAGCTGAATGCAGGGGTCAGAAAGGAAGCTACTGATTCAGTAAACATCCAAGAGAGACAGATAGTTCCTCCAGCTAAATATACACTGCCACATCTTCCTGATCCTACTTCATTGTTACTAACACACTCTCTTCAGACATAAGTGTAACAATATATGCATAGAAAGGATTCTTGAACCTTGTTAATCATATGTTTAAGCAGGCTAGTCCTTACACCACACACCATTTTGTGTATGTAATGGCTTGAGAGGAGGCTGCACGTACTGTATTAGCCTCAGTCTATTCTAAAGGCAGCTTAGTGGTTAAGATGCTGAATTTGACGATTGGAAGGTTGGCAGGTCAGCAGTTTGAGACCTGAGTGCTGCATGACAGAGTGAACTCCTGTCTCTGTCCCAGCTACTGCCATCCTAGCAGTTCGAAAGCAAGAAATTGCAAGTAGATAAACAGGTACTGCTTCAGTGGGAGACGTAACAGCGTTCTGTGCACTCCAGCACTTATATATCACCCCATAGCACTTAGTGCCCTCTCTGGATGGTTCACAAGTTAATTAGCATTTTGCCCACAACATGCTGGTTACTCATTTTACCGACCTCAAAAGGATGGAAGGCTAAGTCAACCTTGATCCCCATCAGGACTGAACTCAACAACATTTTGGCTGCAGTCATGCTTGACCATGAAAATGTCTGCAGACGCAGACAGTGCTGGATCTTTGGCTGTAAATGGAGGTGAGCACTGCACCTTAGAGTTGGATACTACTGGCTTTTGAGCGAGGGCAACTTTTACCTTTACCTATTCTAAATGAGTTGTCTGCACCCACCCCATCAAGTTGAATTTGGCTTCTGACATACTACCATGGATACTAAGACATGTGCACAACCAGGTTTTTTAACCTGTTTTGTCATAACCAGTGCCCACCAGTTTGTGGGAAGAACAAGCTCTTAACAGCCTAGCATCCTTAGTATAATTCTGTAGCCAAAAGTCGTTCTGAGAACTGACTGTGATTATATAGCTTTAACTCATATAAATGAGGTTTGGGTGAATGCCTGCATTCCTATACATTTAAGAGAGTTTAGAGTAGTCCAAAAATTTATTGTATGACTTCTCTTCTGCTTCACTTGAGGCCCTTTGGGGATTCAGGAGGTTTATTATGTAATAAAATAAGAGGGCTCTTCTATTTTCCAGAGCCAAGTAAAATACTGAAAGTTTTTGTTTTGTATGTTGTTCCATGATGTAATTGTTTTGTGCCATTGCCTGCAAGGAAGAGAAACAAACAGTGCAATTAATTAATTGTTTCATCCTAATTTATAATCTGTATATTAATTGCTTCAGTGCAAACAAAAGGACAAAGGTGTGCAGAAATCAGAGCTTAGCCTGAAGAAAAAAACATGATTAAAAAGTAAATAAGTAAAAAAACGTATACAACAGGATTGTAAAATTATAGCAATTGGTTTCTTTGACTTCGTGTTGTGTTTCTGAATTAATACTGTGGGATATAGGAATTTGGAGAATGAAAGGACCCATAGCATTTTATTCGCACCATAGTAAGACTTTAATCTCCTAAACTAACCTTGAATTCTTTCACTGATCTCATATTTTTTTTTATCTGACGAAAATAGAATGTGAGTAGATCAATAGTTGAGGCAGCCTTTGATTTGCAATTCAGAAAATACACTTAAGTTTTCCTGATACTGTACTTGCTAGGTTTTTTGCAGGGAGGAGGTCCATCATAACCTGTTCCACTGTAGTGTGACCTACTGCAAAGCAAGTTGAGATTCTTTAAGGAGGACATAGTGTTCTTTGGGTCAAATCATATGGAAGATTTTGTGGAGTTGTACTTTTGTTCTGTGAAGGAATCAGGGCCACTGGGGTGGCCGTTTACGTCCCGGAGGAGACTGATCAAGTGACGACACGGGGCAAACGGAGCGAGATCAGATCAGTACTTTATTGAGAAAAGGCAACATCATTTATAGGGAAAAAAGAGCAACGGTGGCAAGCTGTCATCCGACAGGAAAATTACCTCACCCACGTACCCGGGTTAATGGGGAACATCTTAAGGGAAGTTTATTAACTGGGGCAAACATGGACTTAGGAGTCCCATTGTTCGGGGATTAGGCAGGGGCAAACATAGCCCTTATTTGCACCGGGCATAACCTTTGGGCAGGAGATAAGTCACTACTCTAATAGGTAACTTGGGTCAGCGAAATGCTCTTCCCGCAGAATCGCTGGTCAGGCAATAAGCGGCCGAATTAATCCCTACTACTAATTCACCCCCCTTGCTCTCTGACAGGGGCCAGAGGCCAGGAGCCTGCCCGCTGGTTTAACCTCTGCCAGAGGCCACCGATGCCCAACCGGGCACGCGGAATCCTCATCTCCCCTTTCTGTTTAATTTAAGAGCCTGACTGGCGATCCCGCGCAAAAGCGGCATCAGCTGTTGGGCGGGAGTGACGTCACGGGGTTTCCCTTTGGGGCGGCACTTAGAGATCAGCGAGGGAATGCATTGAGCAAGGCAACAGATCGCAATGCCTAGTATGACTACCCCCACCACCACCTTAAGCACCGTCTGGAGCCACCCCCATGGGATCCATGACCACATCCAATTCCACAGGGAACTCCACCATGCTCCCCACGCGGAGCCTTCTGTAATGCCTGCGACTATGGTGTGGAGATCCGTGATCTGGCTTTGGATCTTACGGGAGTTATCAGTGAGATTGAAGCAACACATTCCATGAAAAGATTCGCAACCCAGGTGGTGCAGCAAGAGGAGGTAGTCAATAGCCGCTCGATTGTCGAGAACGGCATGGCGGAGTTCTGCCTGCTCCTGATTGAGGAGCGCTATCGCCGTGGAGGTATGGTTAATGGCTTTAGTCAAACCGCAAGCCAAGCGACCAATCCTCCATGCGTTGCCGACGGCCAAGCCTGGCACGCCGACAAGGCTGACTGCTAGCGATACATACTAAGCGGGACTCATTACCCTAAAGCTGCTGTCACAAGAGCTGTCTAACTGGGTTGTGCGTGTGTGCCGTGTGAGTGGGGAAATATCAACATGCGATACATTTGTGTCATTTGTACTTGGGGCAATCATGTCCTTAGTAGGAAGTAACAGTGTCAAGCGACTGATGCAACACATTGAGTCCGACAGATTCGCAGGGATATAGTTCCATGTGAACTGGTTGCAGGTGAAAAACCACCCTGAAGGTAGGGTGACATGAGCGTACAGCGAAATGAGTGTCTCTGGTTTATTACAAGTCCAGTTGCCGCTGCCGGGGTCAAGGCAGCGGCGCCGAGTCGGACCGCCTGAGGTGCAGCCGGTCATTCGGGTACAAGCAGCGTCCGGGCTGACCGCCACTCGAGGGGTATGAAGAGTGGCTGCGTCAGCCGGCAAGGTTGATACAAGTCGCGATCCCCCCCAGCGTGCATATGCTGAGAAGGTGGTAGGAGTGTGTGGGCCAAAGAACGCCCTCAACAACCAGTCGCCATCCTTGGCGCGTGCATCCAGAGCGTGGCACACGGGGATGAGACAGGTGCTGAGGATGGATTACTACTCCGATTCAGAGTCATGCCTTTTTTCACCAAAACGCCAAAGCACTGGCCAGGCAGTTCAATCTGCCACTCTCTCAAGCCCAAGGCATAGTTCGCTCTTGCCAGCATTGCGCAGGGGCGCCGGGGGGGGGGGCCTGCTTTAAGCAAAAATCGGACTGGTTGACGAGACCCGCCAACCTTTCCCACAAGTTGTACTGCATTCGTGTAGAAAGATCTTCCCCAGGCGGCAAGCCGTTGGCCTGGATTGGAGCGGCCTGGGCGCCTCCCCCCAGAAGCAGGAGGAGGGCCAGGATGATGGTGAAGATCCTGGAATTAATGTGAATCTGGGCAAAGACTGCTGCGATGAAGCTCTCCGGTGTCGGCTCCTTCTCCTCGCGCTGGAGGGCGTCCCGGGCCTCATGGCAGAGGGTCTTGACCATCCCCCAGGTGATCCTCTGTACCGGGGTCCGCGTCCGCCGCTTCTCCCGGTGGGTCTCCTCGGTCAGGGTGAGGTCCTCCATCTCCGGGATCGGACTCGGGTCGGTCTGGGTCCACGCCATGAGGTTCCAAGTGGGGCTTGACGCACCGAGCTGGGATCCAAACGACACCTGTAGGAGACATAACTGCAGCATACCCTCTTCCCCAGGTTATGAGCGGCACCGGGCCCCTCCAAGAAGGGTCTGGTGGCACTCGGTACCGGACCATAGGTCGCGGGAGAGCTTCCGAACGGCGGAAATGCCTCTCCTGCGGCGTACAATCCGAAAAGACATTGAGGTGATTGTATGTGAACAATACCTTATTCAGACAAAACTGTGCTTCACCCTGTGATTTGGGGAGGGCTGGTGGCTCCCCCCTTTCTGTTTGTTTGTCAATATAGGACTTTAGCGTCCGATTGACCCGCTCTACAATCGCTTGCCCTTGCGGATTGTAGGGAATTCCAAAAGTATGCTTGATGTCCCAAGTGGCCATGAAGGCGGCCAACTGCCTAGAGCAGTAGGACGGGGCGTTATCTGTTTTCACGTGCCGTGGTTTGCCCATGGCAGCTATGCTGGAAAGGAGGTGCTGCTCCAATGGGTCGCAGTTTCCCCCTTCTGCGCTGTAGCCCAAACGAACTGTGAAAAAGTGTCAATGCAGACATGCATGTATTGCCACCTGCCGAACTGCGGCACATGCGTGACATCCATCTGCCACACCTGGTTAGCCTCTGTCCCTCGTGGGTTGACCCCCCACGAGGCCCCCCCCCCCGGCGCCCCTGCGCAATGCTGGCAAGAGCGAACTATGCCTTGGGCTTGAGAGAGTGGCAGATTGAACTGCCTGGCCAGTGCTTTGGCGTTTTGGTGAAAAAAGGCATGACTCTGAATCGGAGTAGTAAAAACTCCCAAAACTGAACATTGCTGAATTTCCTTTGCGGCCGCGGCCGCTCTGCTATTGCCCGCGGAAATCGGACCCGGTAGGTCTTGGTGACTTCGGATGTGGGCAATATAGAGCGGCTCCGTGCGGTTTCGCAAGTGAAATTGAGCGGTGAGAAACAGACTAAGCAAATTTTTGTCTATCGCGGGAGTAATGTAAGCTCCCGGTAGACTGTGAAGCAAATTCCTAACATACAGACTGTCAGTTATTATATTTAGCCGGTCTTTGGCGAAAGTGCGCAAAGCAAGGTTCACGGCTGCCAACTCCGCCCGCTGCGCGGACTTCTGTGGAAGAGTTAACAGCGTGTGCCAAGCTTCGCCCTCCTGCCAGGTCAGGACACCATAGGTGCGACCGCCATCAGAGAAAACTGTTCTGGCCCCCTGGAGCGGGACCAGCGAGAGCAATTCGAACAAGTTGACTGTCCCTGTCTGAAGCGAGACAAGCCTAGGGTCCTTGGGCAAATGGTATGCTAAGCTTCCAGTGAAGCCTTCCAAGGCTATCGGAAGCGAGTCACCTAGCTGCATCAATTGATGAATTTGTTCCTTGGTGAACGGAACCACAATTTTGGCCAAATCATTTCCTGAAATGTCCCTAGCTCTCAGCCTGCCGCGGTAAATCACAGCGGAAACCAGCTCTTGGGGCGGAACGATATTCCGTGAAGATGTGTTAGGCAAATAGACCCACTCCACAATTTTCGCTCCCTTCTCTGAGTCTACGCCTAGCGCCCCAGTGAACATGGATCCTGACCGTACGATGTACAAATTCAGGATCGGGGCATACGGCCTCTGGGCGATCCTATCCACCCACCTCTGGCTGAGAACTTGGTTCACCTTCTCGAGCGCCAAGCGTGCGTCTCGAGAGATTTTTATCCGGTCTGCCGGCTGCTTACCTAGAGTTAGCAGCGAGAAGAGCGGCTTTAGAAGATCCGTATCCAATCGGAAGTACGGTCTGGCCCAATTAATGTTTCCTAAAATCTGCTGTAACTCTACGAGGGTGACTGAGTCCTGTAGATTAATCTGAGGCAAGACTGGCGCTGCAAAAGAGCGGAGAAGCCGATGGCCCAAGTATGAGAAGGGCTCGGACTTCTGCACCTTTTCCGGGGCAATGAGTAGACCTTTGTCCCCCAGGCTGGCCTGGAGGTCTGAAAACACTGTGCTGCCAAGTTGCGGCAACGCTACTAAAATATCATCCATAAAATGACAAACTATGGCTTGTGGGTAAAGGTTTCGAAACCTTGCCAGTGCGTCGTGAACGTAAATTTGGCACAGAGTGGGCGAATTGAGCATGCCCTGTGGCAAAAATTTCCACGCGTAACGGAGCGTGGGCTCACTGTGGTTCACGACCGGCACCGTAAAGGCAAACCTCTCCCGGTCCCTGGGGTCTAAGGGGATTGTATAAAAGCAATCCTTGAGATCTACAACTAGAATCTCCCACCCCTCGGGAATCATATTAGGATTTGGGATGCCGCATTGAAGCGGACCCATTGGCTGAATGCATTTATTGATCTCCCTGAGATCGTGGAGGAGTCGCCACTTCCCCGACTTCTTCTTAATCACAAAAATTGGCGAGTTCCAGGGGCTTGTGGACTGTTCTATGTGTCCTGCGTCTAGCTGTTCTTTCACTAGCTGCTTGAGAGCAACCAATTTCTCTCCCACTACCGGCCATTGTTCTACCCAGACCGGAGTATCGGTGAGCCATTTAAGTGGCAACGCCATTACCCGAAGGTAAGGGTGGCACCGTACTGTTGGAGAATGTCTCGCCCCCAAAGGTTGATGTGCACGTCAAGAATGTGCGGTCGAATCACCGCCGTGCCTTCAGCCCTTGGGATTGTGACTTCTACCCACTCCCGGCTCCTAAACGCTTCCTGAACACCGCCTACCCCCCACACATCGGAGACCGGCTCAATGGCCCAATCTCGCGGCCACTGACTCCTGCTTATCACGGACACATCAGCTCCTGTATCTAACAATCCGGAAAATGATCTTTTATTCAGAAATACCTCAATAACTGGGCGCTGTTTCCACTCAATGTTGGTCTCCACTGTCGCTAAGACTTGGTATCCTTGCACTGCCTCGCTCACGCTCAAGTGGTCAGCTGAACTGGGCTCTGAGCTGTCACTGAGCCCTCCCTGGCTCTCTGCGGGCAAGTGACAAGGAACCATGATCAGTTGCGCTAAGGTGTCTCCCTTGTGAATGGTCTGGGGCAGGTGTGTCCAAAGCTGAACTTGGAGAACGCCTGAAAAATTCGAGTCAATGACTCCTGGAATTATGAAAATTCCACGTGCACCAGCTACACTACGGGGCAAAACTAAACCTAAAAAGCCTCTGGGCAGGGGTCCCATGTACTGGGAATCGACCAGATAGACTGTGCCTGGCAGGTCGCATGTAACGTCCGCCTGGCAAGCCAATTCTAGCCCTGTGCTGCCCCTGGGGCTGGCCTGTGCCCTCGCAATGTCTGGAATGGGATTGGAATTTACTCTAGCTCGGGTGAGTTCTGAGTGAGGGAAGCCTCTGTTTGGACTGGGGCCAGAGACATGCCCGCGTTCCGGTTTCCCGAATTCTGGCAATATCTGGCCCAATGGTAGCCTTTCTTGCACTTCGGACAGAGGGTGTTCGGAGCCTTGGAATGGCCGGACTTTTGTCCGCCTCCCCTGGATCGGCACTCCCTAGCGAAGTGGCCGACCTTGCCACAATTGTGGCACGCTCCCTTGCTCTTACCATTAGGTCTTTTTCCTCCTTGCACCGCTGCCGCTAGCAGACCCATCTTATAGGATTCTGTGCCAACGTCGGCGCAAGCTCTAATCATGTCCGATAAGGTCAAGTCAGGACGATTGCCTAGGGACTGCAAGATTCTACGGCAGTCCAAGTTGGCGTTGTCCTTGGCTAGCTTAATCATGAGCTCTTGCTGGGCTTGCTCATTATCAATCTGCCTGCTAATTGCCTCTTCCAGGCGATTGATGAAGTCCATGTAGGGCTCCTGGGCTCCCTGCTTAATGGAGGTGTAATTTTTCGCCGCTTTGCCAGTGGCTGGGATCTTAAAGTAAGCCCTATAGGCTGCCTCGGCTGACATCTCAAGAGTGGCGAGAGGCAAGTTGATCTGAGCATTGATTGACTCGTAGTTACCCGAGCCATACAGCTGCTCAGGAAGCACTGCGCCTCCCATCCTGGCAGCTCGAGCTTGAGCCTCTAGGCGAAACTCGCTGTCCCAGATCATGTACTGGCTAGGGGTCAGCATCATCCTCATGACGGCTTTCCAGTCGTGAGGAATCCACATGGTGGTCTCGCACACCTGCTGAAGTGTGCCCCTTGTGAAACAGCTTTGGAGCCCTGTTTCTGCAATTGCCTTCCGCATAGCCATGAGAAGCTTATACGGAACTGGGGAATGAACAATCCGCTGTGCGCCCGTGAGCGCGTCCATCTCCATGCGGATGGGACAAATCTGACTGAGCTCTGCTAGCTCCTCTATAGGTAAATCCCCCTTTCTGAGTTCCTCTTCAGCTGTGCGCTGAAGGGCACTTTTGGTAACTAGGGAAGCCGAAGCTGTCAGAGAAGCGCCTGCGCTACTCATTCCTTGCATTCCCTCGGTGACGTCTGCAGCTGTCACCGCGGGAAGGCTCCCTGCGCTACTCTGCTGGTATTTGAATGTCGGATAGAGTGCTGTGGGCGCAGTCGGCTCGACTGGCTGGGCTGATGTCTTATCTAGTGGGGGTTCTTCTGTCTCTATCCGGACTGGTTCGATCTCAGCTAAGAGTTCCCTACACTTCCTCCATGTGCGAAATATCCTTCCTGGAGCTTTGGGGGGTTGCCGAATGCAGTCTCCTATCTGATCCCAGAGCGGTAGGGTCAACGTACCTGCTTCTGGGTAAAGCAGGCAGTGTTCCCTAAGGTACGCCAAAAGTCTCGCTAGTTCCCTGCTGTGAAAGCGTAACTGAAATACCCTGGCCAGGATTCTGAACTCTTCCTCATGAGTTCTTTGGCTAGCGGACGGACTTGGTCTATGAGAGCAAGTCCCCATATTACCTGCGAGTGGTCCTCTGAAGTTTCCTTCCTCGGGACGGGTCGACGCGTCTGGGGGCAAGGTAACAGGTCTTGGCGACGATCGTCTGGGTAGAGCTCGGAGCGTGGACCTTCTGCCACGGGCCCTTGGCGGCCTCTGCGCTGTCAGGGGCTCACAGCTGCCCTGAGCGGAACGCGTTTTTCCCTTTGGTGCAAGCCTCCCCGAAAGCTGGAAGCAAGCTGTAGGAATGTCTCTAGGAATGCCTCGCCGCTGGCCGTCCCTCTGACCGGCTGGCTGCCGACCAGAGCGCCGCGCTGTCCTCCGGGCTGACAGGTCGCGGTTCAAGCGCGGAACCGGACCGCGTGGATCGTTACTCGCGAGTAGACCTCTCCAGGGTCCTCTTACTCACGAGTAAATCACGTCGGGGTCACCAGATGAAGGAATCAGGGCCACTGGGGTGGCCGTTTACGTCCCGGAGGAGACTGATCAAGTGACGACACGGGGCAAACGGAGCGAGATCAGATCAGTACTTTATTGAGAAAAGGCAACATCATTTATAGGGAAAAAAGAGCAACGGTGGCAAGCTGTCATCCGACAGGAAAATTACCTCACCCACGTACCCGGGTTAATGGGGAACATCTTAAGGGAAGTTTATTAACTGGGGCAAACATGGATTTAGGAGTCCCATTGTTCGGGGATTAGGCAGGGGCAAACATAGCCCTTATTTGCACCGGGCATAACCTTTGGGCAGGAGATAAGTCACTACTCTAATAGGTAACTTGGGTCAGTGAAATGCTCTTCCCGCAGAATCGCTGGTCAGGCAATAAGCGGCCGAATTAATCCCTACTACTAATTCACCCCCCTTGCTCTCTGACAGGGGCCAGAGGCCAGGAGCCTGCCCGCTGGTTTAACCTCTGCCAGAGGCCACCGATGCCCAACCGGGCACGCGGAATCCTCAGTTCTGGATCAGAGGGAGGGGGCTAGAGCTTAGTGGCAGAATACAGTTCCTGGCATCTCCAGGTAGGGCTCGAAAAGTACCCTGTCTGGAGCCTTGAGGAGTTGTTCCCAGGAAGTGTCAATAATGTTGAGCTGGATGGGCCAGTTGTTTGTCTTGGTATAATATGGCTTCCTATATTCCTGTGGCATTTATTTATGTAGATGTTGTGTATCAGAAAGCAGCATCCATTAACATGGCTGTGGGAATTGCTAATAGCTGTTCTTGTGGCTGCCATGTTCACATCTTACAGTTGTTCACATGAAAGCACACACCAACTCTTATCATAATTGCTGACTAGATATAGCTAAATGGGGTTTGACATTAAATTTATATTTACAGATGCATCTACTAAAAGAGCTAACTCATGGATTCTCAACCTGCGGCCCATGGCACCATTTTATTTGTCCTCCCATCGCTTCCACCACACCAGGAAGTGCCATGTGGTAGAGGAAGGGCAAAATTTCATCCAGCCCCCAAAGCTATCTGAGGGAGCGTGACCTGGCCCCCAGCTTTAAAAGGTTGAGAACTCCAGGTTTAGCTACAACAATATGGCCATACTGTATAGTAAAACCTCGCATAAAGAGCGCCTCACTTAGAGACTAAGTCGCTTAAAGAGCAGAATTTTCTCTGAATGGTCGCCTTGCTTAACAACTAAAACCAACCAAAAACTCACTTAACAACTAAATCGGAGTTCGCAATCGCCAGAAGTCACAATTGGTCACTTACAATGGTGTTTAGCTTAAAGAGCAATCATGTGGAACGCATTATGCTCTTTAAGCGAGGTACCACTGTATATGACACCACCTCCCTCCCTTCCTCTGTCCCTTTCAGTCTGCTCCCAAAAGCTTCCTACCAATGCAAAACTATGGAATTCAAAACAAAATCTTAATTAAAATGTAACATAAAAGTACTCAGTTAAAAACACAAGAATAGAAGACAGTGCTAGCATTCAAGTAGCTAACCCCACATACCATAGCAGCGTACATTCTATAGGCTTTCTTGAATAGCGTTTTGCCTCATCCCTAGGCTTTCTTATACCTATTCCGTTTAATTTCTGCTTGAAACAAAAATTTAAGTGCTACGTGAAACAAATCTCTTTGTTCACTGCCTTGATTTCATCAGCACTGTGCTACCTGTAGGAGAGTTACCTCTTTTCAGCCTTCTTTAATTTGTAACTGAGTGCTACCGTTTATGGTGGCAGGCAGATATTGAATGACACTGCAGTAAAAACCGTCCATCTATTTTTGTCTTTTGGTTCATCATATGCTGTAACTATTTGTTCATATCCTTGGAAGGAATTCCTCCAAATGAAGTGATTAATTGACACCCCCCATCCTGGAATGAATTGAATGCCTGCTGTGAACTTCATGTATCAGGCATTTTGAGCTTTTATGCTGAGCGTGACAGCATTGAAGATTTCCTGCCCACATAGGTTATTAGGTGCTGCTTATCCTTTGGTTCCACTGCCTGGTGAAATATTAGATAACAGGAAAAGAGCTTATCTGAACATACGTCCGAACTGACAAATATGGCAGCATTTCAGCAAAAAGGCTAATGCACATAAGGCATTCTTCCTGGCTTAGAATAAGAATGAGCTTGGTACTTGTCTTGTCCCATTGACAATGGTCAGATGCATACAATGTGATTTCCATAGCATCCAGACAGCCTGAGCACCTAATATCTACCTGTCTAGCCAGTGCATCAGCTTTCCTGGAGCAGAGAGCTGGAGCTTGTCATTGAGACTAATTTTTAATGCATCAGGAACACATCTTTTACCAGCTTGCTTTATCCCAAAGCACACAATGTAAGCTGCATAAATTTGTTTACCTTCAGTGACAAATGACTGTTAGTCACCTTCTGCTTTTCCCCCCTATTTTAAACGAGATAGGCCTCTAAAATGCTTTTAGAATTAAATTTTAATTGGAGGCAGAAGAGAAGGGAATGCTCACAAGACAGGGTTATGTATTAATGACAGAAAAGTGCAGGATTTCTGTTTCTTGCTTTATTTTCATGGTTTCTTTTAAAACATTTGAGAGAGATCTATTTTAGCATTGGATGTTGTTGACTTAATTGCACAGTTTACATTCTATGTTGGTCCTGCACATAATTTTATTTGTAAAGAAATGTATGAAATGCAGGGCAAAATAAGTGCTAAACACAGGAGACAGGAGGAATGAAGAAAATATTGTACAGGGATTTCTATGTTACTGTGCTTTAACAAAAAATAAAGAATTTTTTGTTGCACCTAAGAGACTATAACAAATTTATCATGGCATAAATTCTTCAATGTTAGGTTCCATATAAGCTGTTATGGCCCCTAAATTGCTTCACCTGAGTGCATTATAGTTGTTGTAACATTGTGCCTTAATAGATTTGTTCAAATGTTAATTTCATTTGGGGGATGGAAGATGACCTGAAACCTACTGGTTTGGGGCAAAATAAATCCAAAAATTGAATAAGTGGTGTGCATGACCATCCCATCTGTCTATCACGCAAACAGATATATCCAGCTCATGCCATTCTTCTGCGCCTAATTGGCCAGAAAATTATGAAAATCACTTGTACCATTTTCCTTATGCACATATTATGCAACAGGATTCTGGTTACTATTCATATAAGATGTAAACCACTTCCTGTAGTCCTTTCATTTTTAGCAACATACTGATGACAATTTTTTGTTGCATTTGAATGGAAGAACTGTGTATGTAGTTGTGTGAAAAGCATAACCCTGTGAATAAATACACCCTATCTTGTCTGACACAGAAGTGGTTGTGCATGAATATTTATTTAAAATATATATCGGCTTCCCAGCCATGTACCCAAAAGTGAACATTTCATTAACTTCACAAATGTTTTATTTCATCAGTGCTTCTATCTTATGTTGGAGGCAACAAAGAAGATGTAATCATATGGTGATTTCCCCATCTCTATAGTTCCTCTATATATTTTCATGCACATAATGATTTACTGTATATACCCTATTGTACGAAATGGGATATCCCTGGCCATGGTAGTGGGAGCTCTGAACAAGTCTTAGTTTAATCTTAGTGCTCAAAAACCTAGGTGCCAAAATAATTTTATTCCAGGCTGAGAAAGGTCTTGTTGTGGGAATGATGGATAACCACTTATTTTGTGCCAGTGGTATGTCAGGTACCAATTAATTTATAGACTTTATGATTCTCATTCCAATAGGTCCTAGCAGATAGACAAAGAGAGGCAAAAGGTTAAGTATTAGCAATGAACATTGATGGCGTGAAGATAGAAATAAAGGAACAAGTATGATGAAGTTGTATCAGATTTCCATTTTCTTATCAGCTATTGCATCTTTGAAACCAAATAAATATTACACATAGTTGGAAAGGCCCAGATGACTTTGTAGGTTACAATATACTATTAAAAGCAGATGTGTGGATGAATTCTGCATTTAATTTTTTGCCAAATGTAGCAATGTGAGAAGTTGTAATGTGTACGTTCTGTGGTTTGCCACAAGGCAAAACACACAAGTTTTATTTGCATTTTTGCTCTACCTTTCCATATATAGGCCGCTAAAGAAAATTACCATAACCCAAACAAAAAAACAAACACACCATTTGTTTTAAAATAAACAAAATGGTTAGAATAAAATTTGGTCCTCTCGGCAGTATCCTTTATTAACTGATTAGTCATCTACCATATCAGGTTAAAATGTGATAAAATACATTAGATAAAAATATGATTACAAAAACAGGATAAAAATAGAATGATAAAACGAGATATAAAATTTACTCAATAAAATTCTAGGCATTTATTTATATTACAGGGCACAGCAAATTGAGTTGGAGCACCACCACTAACTCAGATCATTGGCTTTGGCAAACCTTTGAGTCTCTCTGTTTTGTCCATGTAGAGACTGGTGATAGCATATGAAGAGCTACCTCTGTTAAATTCCTTGTTCTCAATTATTCAGGCTGCCTCAGTACACCTAGGCACCTCAGTGAATCTTCCAACTCCATAAGATTTCTTCACTCCATCATGAGAGTGAGACAAGGAGCGCTATTCCTCCCCCAACATTCTCTGCAGTTATTATAAAATGTCTTCATGCCAAATGAATGTTGTTGCCCTTTGAAAAGCAAAGCATACACACCCACAGTAAGCACAAAAGGCCTGGTGAACTATTCAAGAAGACACAACCAACAAACCTGCTACATCTGATTCTTAAAAGATCCATCTGGCAAAGCAGCAGCCATAATTGTTTTGTGTGGTTACATAATTTTTGCAAAAACGGTTCTTGCCCAAATAAGTAGCACTAGAAACACCTCACTCTCATTCTCAGCAATTTATTTATTTATTTATTTTTCAAATGTCTCTTGCCACACAACTCGACACCAACTCTAGGTGGCTAACAACATTAAAACAAACATTACCATCATAACTAAAACCCTTTAAAACCCATAAAAATAACTACGATGTTACCCACCCACCACATCAGTTAAAAGGGACAAGGAGCGATCTTGTTACATGAGCCAGCAGGCAGGGGTCACCACTTCCCCGGTGCCCTACACCTGCTTTTGCCAGCCAGGTTTTTACCTCTTTCCTGAAGGGCAGCAACTCCGTCTGTAGCTGCAACTTGGTTGGCAAGAGGTTCCATAGGGCCAGCGCAGACACGGAGAAGGCCCTCCTTCTTGTGCTAGAGAGATGAACCTCTCTAGCAGATGGCACAATTAGAGCGCCCCTCCAGTCTGCTCTGGTGGGACAGACAGATGTTCTTGGGATGACGTGGTCTCTTAAGTATCCTGGCCCACTACCATGTAGGGCTTTAAAGGTCATTACCAGCACCTTGAATTGCACCCAGAGGCATAGCGGTAATCAGTACAGCTCCCGAAGCAGTGGTGAGGCACGGGCATAACACCCGCACCCCATCACCACCCGGGCAGCTGCATTCTGTACGAGTTGCAGCCTCTGAATGGTCATCAAGGGCAGCCCCATGTAGAGCACATTACAATAGTCCAGTCTGGAGGTGACCAAAGCATGCATGACCATGACCAAGGAGTCCCAGTCTAGGAGTGGGTGTAATTGGCGTATAACACAAAGTTGTGCAAAATCCCTCCTAGCCACGACTGCCACATGCTCATTGAGCAGGAGTCACGAGTCCAGGAGGGCCTCCAAATTACGCACCAGGTTTGTCTGGGGCAAAATAGCCCCATCCAGTAAAACAGATGGTAGCTCCCGAGATAATACGGGGCCCATTACCCACTGCCACTCAGTCTTGCTGGGATTCAGTTGTAGCCCGTTGTCCCCCATCCAGACCCTCCTCAACTGAGGAGAAAAATATTACTGTTCACATTGTGCCTATGAGTAGAAGAGACGCTCGGATTTATGTCCTCTCTCTTTGGGATTTCAAACAGAAATCTTTCTCAGTCCCATATTGATGCTAGGGGTTGAACTTTTGCATGAAGTGTTGTGATGAAGTTTTCCCAAAATTACATGACAGTGAGTGTAGGATCTGCTCTTTGAGAAGCTCAAGATTAATGCTTCCTTGAATGTACAGAACTTGTTGCATTAGTCTTTGTTCAATAGCTTTTTTTGTCAGCTATACGCTTCAAACAGAACACCATTTTTAACGTGCCTAATAACATTGTTTTCAGATGTTTCTTAACATGAAAATGATTGGATGCTTTATGAATGCTCTGGTAGGTGGATAAAGAATGAAATTTGTGACAAATTGTCACAGTCTAGTCTTCATCCTGCCTCTGCTGTCAGCAGTTCAGTTCTTAGGATGGGGGTGGGGAGATGGATTGCTGACCATTTTGCATGAGAATCACCCATAAAATGAATGAGAAAGCAACAAAATAAAAGATGTACCTACATTCTAGCCATGAAATTTAAAAAACTGAACAGAAATTAGACTTCTTACAGTCTCTCAAATGAAGAAAATTTAACAGTATGAGGTGTATACAGTATCTGCAAACAATATAAATGCTTACTGATCTGTGTTATAAAGAACCACAAAAACACTTCCTTGTTTGTAAGAACAAATCCTTGAATCTTCAGGAGTTTCTTGTATCCTACTTCTTGAGAAATCACTCTCAAACTTGAACACATCTCCTAAAATATATACAGAGTGGCCATAAGTCCCTACCCTTCCTCTCCAGGGGAACGTGCCCTGCCCCTCTGCCTAGCAGTCCAATGGGAACATTTCCTACCTCCTCCCAGCACAGAGTTCACCCCGTCCCTCTGCCCAGGAGCTCAGTGGGAGTGCTACCTCCCTCCCCCAGGAGAGCCTTACTCTCTTTGTGGCCAGGTAAGGACTTACGGACCACCCTGTATAATCTGATTAAATTCTGTTGAACCTGATCCTAGTTAAATGTGTAGAGTAGGAACAGGTAACACGTGGCTTGTAGGCTGCATGCATATCCCACTGTTCTTCCCTAACACTATAACTCTGATTCTGCAATAAGCATCACTACAAAAAAAGGGGAAAAAGAACCATTTGTTGACCTTCCATCTGAAAATGCACATGCCATCACTGCCCGTTTGAGTTCCACTCTCAGGAAACTTCATTTTTTCTTTCTTTTCCTTCTACAATACAGTAAACCCCCGGTTAACGATGTGTCTTGGTTCCCAATGTTGAATCGCTATCCGGGAAACATCGTTAACCAGGAAGCAGAAACCTGCAGCAGACAAAGGGGATTAACCCGGGGTTTCTGCTTGCAGCAGTGTCAAAAAAGGTCCTTGGGGGTCGGAAACAGCTTGGATCGCCTCCCCCAACACCCCCCCCCCAGGTGGCAGGAGTGGTGGGGACCACCAAAAAAAGGGGGAAATCCCATCGCGCTGGAAGTTTTTTCTGCACATTTATGGGTCTCCGCCACCCCTGCCCACCCCCACAAAAAGGCTGCCCACACCAGACAAGAAGGAAGACAGATCCCCTACCTTTCCAGCTGATTGTGGGCTTTTTTAAAAATTGCTATTTTTGGTCCCTGTTTCAGGCGCTCTGGGTCCACAGCGACGTGCGCGGGGGGGGGGCTGGGAGGACCTCTCCCGTGCAAACACCATCTTCCTACGACCTTCCTAAGCCACGCTAGAAGCAAAAACAGTTGTGTCCGCCATTTTGTTTTGGTTTTTTTTTCCCAAGATGGCATACGCAACTGTTTTCGCTTCTAGCATGGCTCCAGAAGGTCGTAGGAAGGCGGGGTTTGCGCGGGCCTGTTGCCTTATTCCCCGCGAGGGACAACAGTGGTGCTAAGGGGGAGAGTCTAGGGGGTGGTTCTTCCTCCACCCTGAGGGGTGGTGAGCCCAACACTCCTCCCTGGCTCTGGTGGCTCCTTCTCTTCTAGGCTGTTGGATGTGCCTGGATTTTGGGGAGGAGGGAGCATGGCCTGGTGGGGAGAGGGGTGTGGCCCAAAATTTCCCTTATTTTCATGTCCAAAACTTGACAGATATGCACCAAGGAGGTCTCTTCTATTTCTGATATGCTTGAAAAACAGACTAACACGGCTACTATTTCAAAAATTTCATAATAAATAAGTACATCTGGCACAAACCTGCTTAAGAGCAAGCAAGTATCTTCCTACTCAGTCCTTTTCTCTCCTAAAGGAGCTCTCCTTTTCCATTCCAAATAGCACAAAGCAGAAGAAATCCCACAATTGTTTGAAGCAAAGGATGGGAGGCAGTGAATGGGTTGGGGAACAACAGTTGCTAAAGCACTGATTAAGCCAAGCAGATCTGGTTGTGATCAGCAGTTTGGGAAGGAGACATTTCAGAGCTACAGTACATGTGAGTGCCACACACATGCACATCGCACAATTTTTTAAAAAAAGCTGGAAAAGACATTCTCCTTTGTTTTTGCACCCCTCATACTTATGTTACAACAGTGGCTAAGGGATGTTTGCGTTCAGAATATATTCCATTTCATGGTTTATATTCTTACATTATATTCCCCCTAACAATTTTGCAATGAGTCATTCACTAAGCTTCTTATTTCATTGATAAATCTCCTTACCCTTTTTGTAGATATAGAACTTGTTGAGAAGTTCTTCTGTTTCATAGGATGTTTTTGTAGAGGAAGAATATATTGCTGTTATTGATCTCACTTTTGACAGCCTCCCCCAACTTGCCAACTTTGGCTAGTGTGCACCAATATTTTGGAGCCAAAAACAAATGCTTTTTCCTCTTAACTCTGGCAAGAAAACTACTTCTTGCTAAAGATTGGAGGCATGGTAAATTTAAATTCTTTTAACTGTAATCATGTGATTAAAATAGATTATTTTAAGCTAGAGATGGTTTTTTGCACTCTCCCAGTAAGTGAAACCAGTGGAAAATCTTTCTTACAACACTTTCAAAAAATGTTTTATGTGCAAGTGAAGCTTGGGAAAGAATATTAAATATTTTATATGTTATCTGTTTCTGACCTTAACACATGATTATTCAAAGAGATTTGTTTTACCTATTACAGGATGGGCGGGGGGGGGGGGGTGCAATGCAATACTTGAAAACTGAATATGTCATCTAAAAATATCAGTTACCTAATTTTAATAAACATGTGCTTTCAATTCCCAGTTATGTCTGCCAATAACCAGAGGAATGGCACTGTTATTGTAGTTGTCCTGGGCCCCTCCCTCCTCCTTTTACAGAAAAGAATCTGTAGTTTCGTCATTTACTTGAATTGATATCTAAATCAGGTTTTCAGTATACTTTTCCTCCTCACCTTGGCTGTTTTCTATTTCCACAGATGTTACCCTTTTCTCCCTACAGGCCTTCCACATTTCCACTGATCTAATCATGGCACCTTCTTGCTTGAATCTTTTTCAAAAAATTGTTTCTGGGTCACATTCATTTCTTTCTCCCTCAGGGATTCCTTATTTCCCCCCACTCCTTGCTCAATTTACCTTCTCTTTTGCATATTCATTGCCGTCTCACTTTGTAATGTAATTCTAGTTCTTGTAATTCTAGTCATTGGTGTATCATGTATTTCTGTCTCAAATATCAATCCCAATGATCCATTTGTTCTGGATAGTATACAAGAAAATGAACTTGCCTGACATAAAATGGGGTGTCAGTGGATTTGTTACCCCGCTAGGCAGAATTATGGCTTTCTCAAGTTCTGCGCCGAATGGATAAAGAACAAGAACTCTTTAAGACCATTAAGCAAAGAAAGCTCCAATACCTTGACCATATCATGAGGAACGAAAGGTCTGCTTCAGTGATTGTGAGGTAGGATAGACTGATGTCTATCAAACTAATATTGGTGCACATCTTGCCTAAACGGTTGTGTATTTTCAACCCATAGCTTTTAGAGCTTTGAAGCTCTGGTTAGCAGCAGTGCCAATAGCTGTAAAATGTTTGTCTCTCCCATGGCTCGACACACACTCAGAAACCAGTAGCAAGATTATGAAACTATGACATACATAGACACACTGCATTCTTGCTTCTCCTTTGTGGTCAGGACCGACACTCAGGAGTGGCTCTCACATGCTTTGTGCAGCCTAGTGAGTCAGGAGGTTTTTGTTGTGGCGTGTTTTTTAATTGGCACACAGTACCCTGAAATGTCTGGTCTATATCTAGGGTAAAGTTCAGTGCAGTTTCTGTGGGAGATTATATACAACAAATGAGTCAGTTTAGTTTTTTTTTAAAGGTATGAAAGGTCTAAAAGTCCATATAATGTCTGCTATATAATCTGTCATTACAATACATTGCAGTACTGGAAGGCTTTATGCCCCAGTTGTGTTGGTGAAATAATTGTGGACTTTTAAATTTTTCAGCATTCATATTTGTAGGATATAGACAGCAACAGAGTATATACTGTATCATTCACATTTAGATTTTTCCAGACTTTAGATTTTCTTTAAAAGTCATTATTACTGTTTTCAAAATTTTATTGATCTCCCCTTTTTTTTTTTGCTTTGGGGTGTTATTTTTCTGTTTGTGTTTTCTATTTTTATGACTTAAGCATACTCAAAAGTATATATACATTGTATACACTTTGCATAGTCAAAAGTGTGTGTGTGTGTGTGTGTGTGTGTGTGTGTGTGTGTGTGTGTGTGTGTGTGTGTGTGTGTGTGTGTGTGTGTGTGTGTGTGTGTGTGTAAATCACCAGTGGCTAAGCTGATTGTAGGCCAACCGAAGCTGGTCAGAGTACAAAGTCTTCCTAGCCTAGCGATGTTGGCTATTTTTCAGAACTATACTTGCACTGATCTAACTTTTTGTTTGCAAAGCAGCTGCAGGACTAGACTGAGAGAAATTTGGATTTTTCAAAATTTAGCTCCTCCCCTTTCCATGCCCTGGCTAATCATAGCACAGCAGTTTGTTGACAACTCTTATGATTAAACAGATAAGGACAGTTCTGCCAAGGCAACAGACATCTGCCCATTCCAAACCTACTATGCCAGTGTATTTTGAGTTTGAATTGTACTGCTTATTAGTAAAAGGTTCTGCTCATTGAATTTTGTATTAAGGCAGACACTCAACTGCCTAAGCCCACCTGCATCCTTAAGTGATGCAATCAAGGTAGGTCTAGTTTTTGGCAGCAAAAGTCTATCAAATAAGGGCTCAGGTTTGTTGTTTTGCTGTATATTTTCCCCCAACTTGTTTTATTTGTTACATTATCCAAGTCATTAATGTTTGGCCTAGTAAATCACATATCTAGGGAAACTTAAACAGAACACAATTTCTTCACCTCAAATCATTATTGTCAGGAAATATTAGGGCTTGAACTGTTGTGATTATTTATAAACAGCTTTCATTATATTAAGAGTCATTGTGGGTTGCTTCTGCATAATCAGATGGCCACCAACTATTAACAAAATCCTTAACATGACAGGCCTTTGATCAGTTGTAGCATGGCTATTTTTATATGCAGTATGCGGTCAGAATGCTAGATTTAGTTCAGGCCAAGAGATCTGGATTTCAATCTCTGGTCAACCATAAAACTGAGTGGATGATTTTTAGACCAAATACTATGCTGTACATGAGCTGACATGAGGAAAAAATACTATGGTCTTCACTGGCACTCAAGACCACATCTACCTACCTACCTACCTTTCATTCATTCACTCATTCTATGTACTGCCCCTTAGTGCATAGCACCCTCTGGGAAGTTTACAACAAAAGAATTAATCAAGTAAAACCATGCAATCAAGCATAAACTTCGTAAAAATGATCCCTGCCACAAATGAGCTACTCTAAAAAATTCAGTTTTTACCCATTTCTTAAACACTTGGAGAGAAGGGGCCTTTAAAATCTTTATTGGAACTTTATTCCAAAGAGACAGGGCCACCACTGAGAAAGTGCAGTTTTTTTGTGCACGCTCTTTTGGCCTCTATTAACACTGCTGGAAATGTTACATGATATGATTTATGTGTCACAGGTGCTGTTTAAAGGGTTTAGAAGACTACCAAACTAATTTAACCAGAGACCTCTCTGGGACATTAAAGCAAAAGCAAAGCAATCATACTTATATACCATCCCATAGTGCTTAGTGTACTCTCTGGGTAGTTTACAAGTTAATTAGCACATGCTGGGTACTCATTACAAGTCAGTACTTTAATACAAGCAGTTGTATATCTTCTTCAATTCAGATTCCGAATATTGCCTGTCATCATGATGATTAGCCATGAAGATTTTCCTGGGAACAATATAATGCAGTGGCCTTCCATTTGCCTTCTGCATCATGTACCACTGATCCAGTTCTGTGAGTCACTTTCTGGTCCGGAGTCCTTTTAGCACACAAAGTTCTCATCAACCCCAGGCCAGTATTGACGAAGCTGCTGCCCTCCATCAAGATGGATTTAACCCATTTGGGGACCACCAGCCTTCCCTGTGGACTTTGCCACCCAAGGCCGTTAGTCCTCAGAGTTGTCAGGTTAGTTAACCGCTGCCTGACGATCGGTGTTGAGTCACTGGCAGTATGGTCTACTCTACACATACAATTTCAAGTTCTTTGAAAAAGTTTTTTCTATATAAGCCGTGGACTAAATACAGTAGGACACTAGACTTAATGACTGTAGTGGTAAGATTACATTTTAAAATTCTTGTTTCTCTGACTACCCCAGTCATTAATACTTTTTGCCTATCCTCATAATCTGTGTACTCTCAGTAGTCTGCTTCCTGTCACGGCCTGTCTCCATTATGACCAGATGGTTTGCTGTACCTAAATTCCATTTAGGCAAATGAGTAACCTACCCAGTATGAGTCACACTATGGCCACAAAGAGACTCCTTTGAATGAAAGAGTGAATACTCCTGTTTGTGAATAAAATGCTTATGCTTCCATGTGCAGAGATGCTGGTACCCCTGCCAATTTTGTTTCTTGGTTCTTCACTTTCAGCAGTGGCATTTTTATTTAAAGACAATAATAAATAAAGTATGGCTCAGATTTTTAATGTATTTATTTGACACCCCACCCAACCCCTTCCACTGGTGCTTGAATAAGGTGAGTGAAAACATGAGGTCAAATTCTCCTGATAGGTACTGTAAGAAAAAACAAAATAGTGTATCTTCTGTGCAAATAAAAGTAGAGTTTAAAGCTTATTCTTGGATCCTAAGTAACAATGCATTAAAATGTAAATCAGCACATAATTGACTGCAAAAACAAGCTTGTATATACCTACAGTCAACAACACATGTGAGCACTTATAATAAACTTAATAAATCTGGGTTTTGGCAGTAAATAAGAGGGGGAAAGAGGGCCAAAATATTTCCCAGCTAATCCGGGATACTTGACAGGTATGCACAGAAAATGAAATCACAGGATACTAACTTGGATTTCTGTCTGAATGCTGGTGTGTGTGTGTGCGCGCACACACACACACACGCGCACACACATGCACACACACAAACACACACACTTTGAAACTATGTACTGCTGTGAAATAGAATTCCGCATTAATTGTTTGAAGCAATATATTCTACTCTAATGTCTAGATCCAAGTTTACTGCTTCTGTGAAAAGAACAGGCTATAGAATCCTAGGGTTATACGGCACACGTATATGCTTAGTTCCACTTTCTTCAGGCATGTTCCTCTACAAGTTTATGCATATCTATACTCCAGAAGAACCCACATCACAGAGTTTATTGTTTGCCAGAAATAGAGAAAAAGAAGTGTTATGTGCTTGATACAATTTCCTGGTTTAATAGTTTTTTCCTACTCTTTTATCCTGTAAGCCATGTAATTCATGGCTCTCATTACTTCAGTGGTAAGTTTTCCATAGCTAGAGGTATAAAATCATCTTGTCAAGTAGCCAAAATGCAAGCAATGGCAAGATGATCTGAAAGAAATTGGTTGTGTCATTTCCAGTAAGGATTATTTGGTTCCTGAGGTTGTAGTGGAATCAAATGGAAGACTGAATCAGGAGGCAGTGATTCCATTAATAGCAAGTCATTCTATAGCAATATTTTACATTACCACATTCTGAACAGAATTTTGATTTTCACCCACTCAAATACTTTAGGGATTCGCCTTTTATAGCAATCTTCTCTGTTTTCAGTGCACAATCTATTATGCTGTGTTTGCAGTGAGAAAATTCCTACTCACATATTTTTATTTATTACATTGTAACTCACATTTCCTCCAAGAAATTTAGGGTGGTATGCATGATTCCTTCCCACTTTTATACTTACAAAAACTCCATACCTCTATGGAAAGAGTTCAGAGCACACTCAAACTGTGAATCTGATCCTTCAGGAGAAGTCTGGCCCTATCCAGCCAGATAAATACACTAATACCTCATACAACATCCAAACTTGGTTCCACAAGTTAGGACGTTGTATGAATTCCGACTTTGTATGAGGCATGCAAAATCCTATCCGCGATGACTCATACAACATCCAAATTATTGCCACTGATGCTTTGTATAACATCGTTCCCCTGGTGAGAGCGGGGAGACAGGGGCTAAAGGCTGGCCCCAGCTGTGAGGCGGCCAGAGAAGCGACCGTGGGGGAATCCCCCCAAATATCCAAGCGGCCCCAAGCACCCTCGCCTGAGGACAGGAGGAATGGGGTGAAGAGGAGGAATGGCACTTCCGGGGCGGCAGCGGGAGACCTGCTGTGAGGCGGCCAGAGAAGCGACCGTTGGGGAATCCCCCAAAATATCCAAGCAGCCCCGAGCACCCTCACCCAAGGACAGGAGGAATGGGGCGAGGAGGAGGAATGGCACTTCCGGGCTGGCGGCAGGAGACCCAACGAGTCTCCTCCTCTTCGGGCACTGGTCGCTTCTCTTGCTCCCGCCAGCGAGTCTCGCTCCCACCTACCCGCTCTCAACCAAGGGTTGCTTCCATGGCTTCCCTTCCCCGCTCACAACCAAGGGACACTTCCCTGGCGAGAGCAGGGAAGCGATCAAGACTCCGGCGTGCCTGGTCTTCTTATGCGCCATGCCTCCCGCCTCACAGCTGAAGCCAGTCTCGCTTCCCTTCCCTGCTCTCGCCAGGGAAGCGACCCTTGGTTGAGAGCGGGTAGGTGGGAGCGAGACTCGCCGGCAGGAGCAAGAGAGGCGACCAGTGCCCAAAGAGGAAGAGACTCGTCAGGTCTCCCGCCGCCACCCCAGAAGCGCTATTCCTCCTCCTCACCCCATTCCTCCTGTCCTTGGGCGAGGGTGCTCGGGGCTGCTTGGATATTTTGGGGGATTCCCCCACGGTCGCTTCTCTGTCCGCCTTACAGCTGGGGCCAGTTTCGCTCCCACCCGGCTCACAACCAAGGGAAGCGTCCGGTGGGTGTCGCGGCTTCTTTCTCATGTGAAAACTCTAATGCCTCATACAACTGTCCTACACTGTCCGGCGACAGTGTATGAGGCATCTTTTTTCCAAGAATTGGGTGACGCTATATGGATCCGACGTTCTATGAAGCGGATGTTGTATGAGGTATTACTGTATGCCCACTAACCACTTTGACAGCCCTCCCAAACATAGGATATTTATGTTGTCTGGATTCAGCTTCAGTTTGTGGCCCTTGAAAAGTTTAGAGTCCTAAACTTGATAGCCATCTTAAAAGAATATTGTAGTCAACAGAAATATCCAAGTGGACAAACAGAAGTATCCAGGTGGACCAACAGAGTTACACTCCCTCTGTCTGCCTTTCTCAGGAGATCATCTTGTAGACAACCATGCAGTTTCATTTCCATGGTGCAGCCTAAACCCCGATTGAAATGGAGCTAAACTATCTGTTTCCTCCAAGAATACCTGCAGCTGGTTGGCCAACTGCAATGAGCCTGTGATGGCTAAGATAATTGATTGTTAAATTTGGTTTCTTCAGAATAGGCCTTAAAATTGCCTCATTGAAGCAGGAAGGTAAATAGCCCTCCCAAAGAAATACATTGATGATGGAGCTAGCTCATTCCTAGTTGACTCATTTGTTGATTTTAAGAGCTATGATGAGAAAAGATCTAGAGAGGAAATGGTGACTTTACATCATGCAAGAGCCTTGTGCACATCCTCAGGCCATAGCAACTGAAATTGATCCAGTTCAATCCAACTAGATAGAGCATTGGAGTCTCTCTTAGTTCTACTAGTATCAGCAAGGAGTCAAGGCCCAAAAAGATGCTTTCAACCTTAGATGTAAAAAGGGCTGTCAGTTTGTTGTGCTTATCCATGTTTGGAAGTAAATATTGTTTTTGAGCGGAATACACAAGGTGATAGACTAAATGGGAAAGCTTTGCCTATAAGTTAGATGCATCTTTTAGATGCTTCCTTAACAGCACCAGGTTGAGCACCATCTGCTCTCTAGCCTTCTTCATTGTTGTTTCATCCCCCTTAACTCTTCCAGGAACCATGGAAATGGGCAGACTCAGCAGGCAAGAGTTAATTTAGGAGTGATTGTGTCTACAGCTCTGGTCACCTCTGAATGCTAGTAAGTGACCAGAGCATCAACCGGATATTACTCCCTTCCCAGGATATTTTGGAAACAAATAGGATCAATCAGCTGAGCTACCTCCTCCACTAATTACTACTTTGCATTCTCTTGCCAATCTATAAGTGCTATGTTTTTAGTGTTTGTGAGTGTATTCACAAGGAGAACAAAATGTTTCTTTGCACTTTCTCTGGTTCAAGAATGTAAACAATCTAGCCTATCACATATGGAGAATGACATTTCACATTTTTAAAAAGTAAATTACCATCTATCATAGTTGTGGGGAAACATTTAAAAATGTTCAGTATGCTTTACAAATTGCACCCTCCTAGTATCCTGCTAGCCATTATATAGTCTGCAGTCATTACATTGTATCCCAGGTCACAGGGATGCAAATCGCTGAGAAGTGGGCTTTGGATGGCTCGTTAGCTGATGTGAGATTTGTATCCACAGATTCAACATTGCCCATTGAATTGTACCAGCTTTCTGATGTATATTGCATGTGTGCAGATGATAACAATATTGTTAGCAAGCTGGAAACGAATGTTTCTGTATAGGAATTTCTGTCATTTCAAAGCAGATTTAAATACATTCAGGTCAGAATCTTTGCTTGTTTTTGAAGTGATACTATTTTGTATGCTAGGATAATTCATTTTTACTTAGCATAAACAGACCTAACCACATAAATGAGGCACTCAGTCGAAGTGTATGAACTGTGGGTGGACCACATAAATTGGATGGATGAAGCACAGCTGTGTTTATCTGTGAAACAAGATTTTAGGGGAGATTTATTCAAGCCTTTGAAAGATTTGGGGTTTTTTCAGGTTCATTTTCAAAGTAGTCACTAGTAGTGTTGAATGAAAAAGGCTTTAAGAGTTAATATGCAAGCCTAAACACCCGACTTAAGTTTTAAATCCTTCTTCCAAACTTATTTCATTTGGCTTCTATTTCTAATCTTCAAGCTTGTACCATCTATTTTCTTACTCATACCTAATTGCATTGAATCTAAAATAAAATATAATTAGAAATAGTTTTAAAATGTGAAAGTATCAACTGTTTTTATTTGCTTTTGTTTTTGCAGTGAGATAATTGTGTTTACACTCCTTCTTTCTCTTGTTTGCCTACTCCTGGGTTGAGCAACTATGTTTGTAATTGTCACACTGGCCCAGGACATAACCTTTGGTACCCACCATAGTAACTTATCCCATCCATTAAAAACAGATTTTGAACTTTATTTTTGCTAGCTGCACCTTTCTCTTTCCTTCCCAGCATGCCTCTACATCCTGTCCTTCATTGAGGAGGAGGGCAAAGCAACTGTAGGGATAAGGTTGTGTCTCTCACCTGTGGCTAAAATTTTGTTTCTTTACTTAAATCAAGAACAGCAAAGAATTTCTAGTCTGCTTCAATCTTGGGGGATTGAAGAGGGGAAGCAGGACAAAGTCTGTACATGAAGTGTATCCGTGTTAAAATAGTGTTTGGGCAAGGGGGCAACCCCAAGAAGAGAGGATGTGAGTAAATTGGAGAAACTCCTGAACAAATGAAAACTTGAGGTTCAAAGATTAGGTAGGTACAGTACTTTACAGCTTTGATCCCACCTCTGATATGTATTTAGGATCTTGGGCATGTTATTTGTGTTTTAGTCTTTGTTGTAATGCTCCCCCCCGGAGGATCGGAGCGGTGGCAAGGAAGGTACACAAGACAGATGTGTGGTGGAAAAAGCCAGTCCCAAGCAAGTCGGGTGGTCTGCATTTATTGACTATATCGGGATCTCTCCGCACAACCTGCGTGAGACCCCGTGACAGAAGGCTTGTTTACGTGGCATTTTGCTGGCCAAGTTACATTTGCCAGCCTAAGAAGTTACTGCATACATGGTCCCTGTTTTGGGGACTGGTTAGCGGTTTTGGTGAGACTCATCATTCTCGCCCTATCTCAGAGTCCTTGGAGACTCTGGGCACCTATGCATAGCTACTTGGTCTAGCTGCAGTTTGTCTTTGCCCAGCTCAGTCTGTGGACGTGAGCTGGATACCATGTGGCGTTTGCTAGACCTTGAGTCTTTACTGGATGTTTCACCTTAGGACATTTGTCCTACTCCTCTCAGCGCCTCCAGCCAAGCAATATGGATTTTCTATTGCTGCCTAATGCTATTTCCCTTCCAGCCAAGCCAGGTTGGTCTCGAGCCTGTATTCTAGCCCGACAGACCCATTGGGAAAGGTTAATAGTCAATCAATAATGCGGGCAACCCACAAGTCTTCACAATTTGCCTTTTGTTAGAATGAAACCTAGTGGGTTCAAAAAGGTAGGACTTGTGTTTTAAATCACACACACACACCTCCACACCTTTAATTATTATTCATGGCAAACTAATTGGCTTTTAGTCCCATCAGCTTGCCTTTCTGTTAAATGGCATTTTTAATGATTATTTGGTACAGCAGTCTTGACAGCCATTTTGCCCATCAAGCTTTCTCAAAATTCAGTGCCAAAAATGATTAAAGGCCTCTGTCCATTATTATCCAGCATTCTTCATTTTTTTTAGGCCCAAAGGAGGAGAGGTCTCCTTTTTCACCATGTCATGAAGTCCCGGCCTTAAGTCTAGTTCAACCATGCAAAGCAGTCTATACATAGATCTTCCTGTTTGCATGCAATCAGTCTATCTCTTCCCCTTTAAATACCTTGTTCAGACTCATGGGGAAAATATAATAAAAGCAGTAGTAAAATACCACAAGCATGTAAAAATCCCAAGGAGGAATAGATCATCAGATGTAAGTAATAGCAGAATTAACAGTAGTTAAATCATTAGAATTCTATAAAAATTGCTATAATATCAATTGTTTTTGTTAAGGGATGTCAAGTAGTCTCCAAATCTCCAAAATGTCTTGACCACAACAGCCTTGCTCAATTCCTGCAAGTTATAGCCTGTGGCTCCCTAAGGAATCAATCCATCTCACATAAGAAATGTGAGGAAATGTTCAGGAAAAATAATTATGGCTCACTGTTGTTTAGGAGTTGAATGGTGCTCGTTGAATGACACTACTTGTCATATAAACTGCCTGGCCTGTTCATGTCTACTGGTGAAATTTTGAATTCTCTAAAAGTTTAAGGAAACAATCTTTAATAGTTACATTTCTTCTTCTTTCATGTCTAGGCCAAAAACTGCCAAAATGAAGCCACCTTTTGGTGAGTTCACTCTGCAGTTCCTTTTACCTGACCAAGTGTGAGAAAGATAAGCTGGCAACACAAGTTTGCCATTACCAGGGTAAGCCCGAGGAGTTTACCATATCTTCAAGGAGGCTCTTTCTGTGTGCCCCAACAGTTAGATTAATAGAAACAAACTTCAGTAGAAATTACGCTTCTCTCTGTAGCTAATCTATCCACAAAGCAATTGTTTCCACTCTCCCTCTTTCACAGAGGAAAAAAAATCCTATTAACCTACATCTGCCTACACCACTTTTTCTGTGCTTCTGGATTCCCCACTCTGGTTTAAAGGGCCCAATTCAAAGACCACCGAGGCATGACATTTAAAACAGGCAGCTGCTGGCTAATTAGAAGCCACTTGATGTTGCAACTATGTGTGCCATCCCAGCAACCCACCATTAATTAGTGTTATCAAAGTGAGTTCTGTCTGTTAAGACTAAGGCAAGGGATGCTAGGGAAGCAGTGGTATCCTCACTCCAGCTGTTCCTCCTAAAGCACAGCTGTCTGTTGGAGCTGTGCGGTGATATGTAGCTTGTCTCACATTCCTATGCTACCTGACTGATCTTAATTGAGTAGAGGAGGATGTTCTATCATCAACACTGAACTTGGCATCTGGGCATGGAATGGGAAGACTCTTGTTTTTCGCCTAGCAAAATGCTCTGAGTTGGCTCTAAACTCTACCCTTCAGGTTTCCCTATAGAAAAGGATCCAGCTTCTATTGTACAGACATTATGTTACCAGAACACTGGAGTTTAAACATGCAAGCACATTAAAGCATTTTTAAAAGAAGATTAATCACTACCAGCTGCTCAGACAATTTCCCTTGCGATGGTAGGTTCAGCAATCTAAAGAAAGTGCAGGTTGTTACTTTGCTAATTTTAGTGAAAAGTCAGTAGACAACAGAGTGGGCCATTGTAACACCTAGAACCATGATGGCGAACCTTGGCACTCCAGATGTTCTTGGATTTCAGCTTCTGGGAGTGACGAGGGCGGCACGGGCCGGACGAATTGCAGTAAACCCATTTGTGTGGAGTCACAGCTTGGGCTTCTGGGAATTGAAGTCCAAGAACATCTGGAGTGCCAAGGTTCGCCATCACAGATGCAGAACAAGGGACTTGGAGGTTCAGTCTTTAAGAAGCTCGCCTTCTTAGCTGGCAGGTCGGCAAGTTAGCAGTTCAAGACCCGAGTACTGCAGGACAGAATGAGTGCCCATCTCTGTCCCAGCTCCTGCCAACCTAGCAGTTTGAAAGCAAGAAATTGCAAGTCGATAAATAAGGACCACTTTGGTGGGGAAAGATCTTGGGGACATGAAAGGAGCCTCATTTGGGCATCCCCTGAGCGGAGTTCATTAAAATCCTTTCAACCCAGAAAGCACCTTTGTGTGCTTCTGACATGATTTTTAAAAAAGCCACCCAGAAAAGTCCTAAGAATGTTTTCTAATCTGGCAGAACTCACTAGAGAATATTTATTGATTAACTTCTTCTGCTTCTTAAAGTGGTTCAAGGTTGTGTAGGCCTCCTCCATAAACCCTGTGGTAAATGAGCTGGAGAAAGTTGGTTAGTAAATAAGTGAACTGGTTAATTCATAGGCCGCATTTGTGAGTTACTATGTGCAAAGCAGCTCACTATAGGTCATGGGTTCCCAACCTTGAGTCACAACCTTAAGGGGGTCGCAAAGAGCTTTCTGGTGGGCCGCTGCAATTATGTTACACTGCACTGATGGAGAATCTTGGGAACATAGAATGTGATGGAACATAGAGAGACACCATCATTTTGTGAGGTGGGTTGTATGGCAAAGCAGCTGAATTAGGAATTTTTTTTAAAAAAAATCTATTTTAATGTGTTTTAAAAATCTCATTAAAATGCTTCTTCTTTTCTTTTTTCTTTCTTTTTTTTTCCAAATGTGGCTTTAGATGTTGCTTGTCAAAATAATTGCCACATGGAGGAAGAAGAGGTAGGAGGAAGTAGGTATTTTACTTAAAAAAATCAGTAAATTCAAATAAAACAAAAACTAATCAACAGCTACACAACAAAATTAATAATACAGTAAAATATATCAAGGCTTAATACAGTAGCTAAAAAGGAGATCAAAGTTAAGTGTGTACAATTTAGGGGGCATCCCACCTAAAACAGATTAGGTGTCTACTTAGCTGCTTTCATGTCGTTCATTTAGCTTCCTCATCACTATTCAAATCCTGACAAGTAAGGGCAGCAATAGGTGGTTTATTGGGGAGTGGCTAGTGTGTGACAAGTTCTCTCCCCAGGCCTCAGGGCATCCCACTATTGATGCTCATCTGATTTCAAGGCTTGAGAAGTGGTTTGAATCTGGATGTCCTAAACTCAGGCCTGATGACTCCATGGTTGGGTCCTGCACCTCCACAGAGTATCCTCCACATTGTAAATGAGCTCTGTAGGGTCTTGGCTTCTCTGCGGTTCCTCTCCAGGGGGGGCAGTGCATGAGCAGTCATTTTGAGTGGTTTTCCTCCCGCCGTTTCCCCCCTGTGTTTTCTTGAACATAGTATCCCGCCCTGCCCCCCATTCTTTCTTGACTACTGAGAACATGAAAATACTGTAATAACAACAACGGTGATATGTGGGGTATGTGGTTTTGCCAGGGGGAGATTGCTCCTTCAGATGAAATCTCAGAAGTTGTCATTTGAGTTCAAGAGAAAGGAAGGGGGAAGACACTTGGCAAGTGTGAAAATTCCCCAGCTGGGAACAGAGAAGATAACCAACCTGTAAAACACACCCTTCACACCCACTGTAAGGAAAACAGGAGGAGGGCGAGAGCCAGAACCTCAAGCCGCCAAAGGAAATCCAAAGCTTCCTTGCTCAGGTTAAAGCAGGGGTGCCCAAACTACGGCCCTTGGGGGCCATTCAACAATTATGTGATCCGTTTTTTTAGGAAAAGTTGACCCCCTCCCCTCTATGTAATCCAACCGTAATTTTAGCTTCGACCCCCTCCCCCCTTTAAAATTACGTAATCCAGAGCTTTTGTATCGAAACTCTAATCTTTAGAGTTTTTCACTATTGGTGCCTAATGCACAACAGCTTCAATTGGATTATGTAATCTTTGACCTGAGACCCACCCACGTAATTTTTCCGTAATTCAGATGACAGACCCCCTCCCCCCTTCAAGGATCATGTAATTGTTGAATGGCCCCTTGTCGCTCCCGGAAGCGGAAGTAAAACGCGCCTGTATGGAACAACTCGCTAGAGTCAGACGGATTGGCGGGCTGGATGAATTGGTGTCGGGGGCTGGGCGATTGGTGTAGGGGGCCGGGCGCGGCCCCTGGGCCGTAGTGACCAACCCTCTGAACCACGTGACCGGCCTGTAGCCCAAAAAGTTTGGCCACCCTTAGCTGAGTTAAAGACAGTGCAAGACCAAGTGAACCTAATCTCGTTGCCACACACACCCCAACCTCCCCCCCAACTGTCCCAGCTTCCACTTGACTGACAAAGCCTAGCTGCGTCACCAGCGAGGGGGGGCGCCCTCTTTTTCTCCTCCCAAAAGGGGGTGTCGTGTCGTGTTGCAGGGGACATCAGGGGACACACTGGACGGCTCCCATAGGCAGCAGGAAGGGACGCTTTGGGGCAGAAAGGAGGAGGTGTGGGTGGTTTTATTGGCTGTGTCCCCCTTTGTGTTTTTGTGCGAAGGGGCTTGGAAAGAGCCTGTGTGCGCCTGTTTCCCAGTAGCCGGGAGTGTGGTGGCGGTGGTGGTGGAGGAGGGTGAGCGAGGTGAGGTGGGAAGAGGGAGGGAGACGGAGCCCCCCCCCCCTCCGTCCCCCCGGCCGCGGCTCTTCATATAAGGCGGCGTTGGCGGCGCTGTTGTTTTGGGCCGAGCCAGTGACGCACGTCGTGCCGGAGCAGAAAATGCGGAAGAGTCGGAGACGCCGCCTGGAGGGGGTTTAAAGAGCGAGGGCAACGCGGCGGCGGGAGCGGGAACGGGAACCCACCCTGGCGAGCGGGAAGTTGGTAAGCGCGGCGCTGGGGCTGCCTTTTCTTCGGCCGCCCTCCTTTTTTCCTTCCCTTTCCGCCTTTCGCCAATGAATGGAAACAGGAACGGGAGGAAGGGTGGTGGTGTGTCTCTCTCTCCAACCCTCCCTTCCCCCCTCTTTTAATAAATAAAAACACCGTAGGACTCAGTGGTTTAGAAGCTCGCCTTGTTAGCTGGGAACGTCGTCGGCATCAAGCCGGCAGTTCGAGACCCGAGTGCGGCAGGACGGGACACGCGCCCGCCCGTCGTCTGTCCCGGCTCCTGCCAACCTAGCAGTTCGAAAGCAAGACATTGCAAGGAGATATTTTTCCCCCCACTTCGGTGGTGGTGGTGGTGGTGGGGAAAGGTCTTGGCGGAGAGGAAAAGAGGAGCCTCATTCGGGCGTCCCCTCCAGGGGAGGAAAAAAAATATCCTTTTCAAACCCAGAAAAGCACCTTTGTGTGCTTCTGACACCATAAAATAATAAATAAATACAAGACGCCGAGGCTCTTCTTCTTCTCTTGGCGGCGCCCTTCCTTCCTCCTCTCCCTCCGCCCTTTAACTTTGTTTACTCGAAGCTCATTTGCTCCAGAGTAGCACCCACCGGGGGGACGCCTTGGGCTCGGGGAGGGAGGGAGGGGGGGAGGGAAGCATGCGAGGCCAAGCGTCTCCGACGACAGGCCGCCCGCCCACGGGGCTCGCCGCTGGTCCCTCCGCGTCGCGGCGGCGGCGCCTCCTCGCCCTGCGCGGGCCTTTCCCGGGAACCGAGCAGCAGCGGCGCGGCTGGCCGCGAACGCGTGTCTGGTAGCGGCGGCGGCGGCGGCGGCGCTTGAGGTTCCAGCCCGTCGAGGGAGAGACGGCGCACCTGACCTACTGGGGGGTGGGGGGGTGGGGACCTTCCCTGGCGGCTGCCCGGAGCCCTCCTGAGGCGATGTCCTGGACGCTCCGGCGCGCCTTTCCTCGAGGAGAAGGGCACGATTATGTCCACGGACATCCAGCTTAACAGCACAACCTTGAAGGATGCTCCCTTGAAAGACCTGGTCTTGGACAGAGGTAGCCTTGTCTCGTCTCTCCTCCTTGATACTGTGAATTCCCTCTCTCACTCACCTCCTTCCTTTTCCATCTCAGAGTTGCTTTGTACGTCTCTAGCTCAGGAGTGCTCAAACTATGGCCCGTGGGCCAGATCTGGCCCTACCAGTTCACCTGGCCCACGAAGCTCTCATTGCTCCCGTTTTACTTCGCTTCCGGGAGCAATGAGGACTTTGGATGAATTGGTGTCAGGGGCTCATCCGGCCCATGGGCCATAGTGACCGGCCCCCTGAACCACATGACCGGGCTGCAGCCCAAAAAATTTGGCCACCCTTGCTTTAACTGTTCGTGTCCTTTGGAATCTCTTGGCTGTCTATTAGCAGAATTTTGAGTTTAGTTTCTGCCTGATCTGTGGGTGAAAATGACAGAATCTCTGGCTGAGCTCCAGGACCCGGCCGAGCTACTCTGGACTGATAACTTTTCAGCCAAGTTTGCGCATGTCTTCTCAGAAGTCAAGTCCACTGACTACAATAAAGATGATTATCTGGTTTGCCGTCTGGGTTACTGAAAGGTAAACAAGGAAGGGTGCCTCTCCCGGCTTGTAGATGGCGGTGACTTTTCTCTGTAGATTTATTTGGCAATATTTATCCTAGTTTGAGAAGTGAAGATCATAGATAGAATAACTGAGTTGGAAGGGGTCATTTTAGGCCATTGGGTCCAACACCCTGCTCAATGTATTGGTATCAAAGCAGATGTGACAGAGATATGAGATATCTCATTCTATATGGAGTTGTTAGGCTGGGTGGCATTGAGTGGTATTTTCTAGGAGTTGTTAGAATTTTGCCTGTTATCTGTGTACCAAGTATGACCCATTGTGCTTTTAATGTAGCACTTTCTTTGAGACTTTTCTCCCTGTATCCACAGAGACCTCAGAACATGTGCTTAGAAGGCTTTTATGTGCATTTTGTAATATTGTTGACTAACTCACCTGTAGCATCATTTGTAATAGATAATAGCTTATTGAGAAAATATTATAAGAGTGTAGGTATGCATTGATGAATGTGTGTCAGTCTTGATGAAGCCTTTATATAAAAATACGGCCTTTCAGTTTGTGGAAATAATCTCTGCTGTTGGGTTTAGGAATTAAGGTGATTTCGTACCTGTTATAAAGCCCAGCAATTAGTATAGAATGAAATAGACGTACAATTGAAGTTGTAAAATTGACTATGTGACTTTGGAAACTAACTTGCTTTTTGTTGATTAAGAATGCCTCGATGTGGGCCTGTTTTGCAATTTTGTCCACATTCATCTCTTATATTACTTTCATCTTGAAGAACTTTGTGTCTTTGGCTCTTGTCCATATCAAAGGGGGGATTTTAAATAGTTTATTGCATAAATGGCATATGTACCACCCATCATGATCAGCTCTGAACTGCAGATTTTCAGATTAGAAACTCTGAAGCTCTTCAGGTGGCTCTATAATTCTTTGTAGAGAGAGAAAAGATTTTCGTTCTCACTTTATGTTAGAAGGCTCTAAGTTTGGTTTGTACAGAAGCAGCAGTCAATGAAAGTATGAATCAATATTACTTATTTTGCACATTTTTCTTTTGCAACTGTTGCTCTATTGGTACAACAGTAAAATAACTTTGGGCCAATGTTAGTTCACCAATTGGACTCTGAAGTAATTGGCATTGTCAGAATCCTATTGTTAAGAAATGTCATGTTATTGATTTTTAAAACTGCAACTTTTACCCTTTCTGGGACAATTCCCATGATGCACAGAAACTGAAGAGTTCATTTGCACCCTGGGGTTGCTAAAGGAATATAATAATTGTGTATTGTCAGATCAATTCCACCTTATGGGTGACTCTTTCCAAGATTTTCTAGGTAGAGAATGCACAGAATTGGTTTATCAATCTTCTAGGGGCACTGGGATAGTACAGCTAAGCTGGTTTTCCCAGGTTGCATTGTGCCTGGGCAATATAAAAGGCAGGACACATGGGTGCATTGCTCTTGTGGGTTTTGCATGAGGCAAGGAGTGTTTAGGAGCGGTTTTGAGCGCGATTTTGGATGTTTTGAATTTTTTCGTCAGAATTTTTAGAAGCATTCCTGGGATTTTTGCAGCATTCTTCAGCTTCTTGGACATTCAGGGTTGTTTGACAAGTTTTTGTAATGTTTTTAGCCTTTAGACAATGATTGCTTAAAGTTCTGTCAGCTTCCTGTTTGTTTCCTTGACTTTGCCCTGAAGTCTGTGCAGTTACAGTACAATGTATCTCTATGGAAACGACGTTGTATGAGGCATCGCGGCAAGGATTTGGACGTTGTATGAGGCATTGCGGCTATGATTTTGCATGCCTCATACAAAGTCCAAATCCGTATAAAGTCCAAACTTGTGGAACAAAGTTTGGACATTGTATGAGGTATCACTACTGTGTTTTTAATGTTAGCTTTGGTGGGTTGAGTATCACATTGTCTATACGTAGCTGTTGATGGTGATGCTATAGAAGAGAAAAGAGAAAATTTTAAACTATATTTAGTTTAAAATTCAGTTTAATGATAGCCAATATCCAGAACAGATATGGCAGCTGAAGAATAAGAAGATACAGTATTCAGTTATTTAACAAATAAGCCTACAAAACTTTATTTAGGTTGCAAATAAACATAGAGACAACTCTTAGAATACATGACCTTACTATAGGTATTGCTAGTTTCTGGGTCTAATTCACACTTTTTGGAAACATGAAAAGAGAAATCCTGATTGTTTTAAAATTCTAATTGTTAGCCTTGTCCCCCCCCCCCCAAAAAAAAAAATTAGAAATGGAGCCTATGGAAATATTTGCTATATTTCACACAATTCTGTTTTTAAAACTTCTACCCCAGCCAGCTGGTAACAAACAGTCATAAATATATGCTTATCCAACTTTCTATGCATTTATTTTCAAAAAAATAGATTACTTATTTTTAAATCCTAATTCTGTGATCTCCCCCAAATTGTTGCAATATCCAAAAGGGATTTTCTGAAGAGGAGACAATGGTTCATTAAATATCCAGCTAGTTTGCACTATTAAATACATTGTTCCTATCATTTGTCATCCTTAATCCAAGGTAACATATAAGAATTGCCAAAAACAAGGTTGGCTGAAATATGTCTTTCCTCTGGACTTGAATTATGAATAGTTCTTGCATGTACTGTACAAGCAAGTCCACTGTTCTGTCATTGATGTGTGGTTTTTTTAATTTGTTAATTTGACTGGCTAAAGGTGTGAATATTCAAGATTAATAATATGACAAGTTTGTCAAAGAGTGCCAACATTTTAATTGATGCATTAATTGGCTCTGATGTATGTAAAAGCAATTATCATGTCTTCCAAAAGGAAAACATTTGTAATACCATAGGGTGTTTCTTTTAATCAGGGAGACTTTTTATGGGCACTGCAACTTTGTAAAACTACAGTGACTTTCTAGGTTAATCTCTCATCACCATGGTTTCAGTGCAAAAAACAAGAATAAACCTGTGATCCAAGGAAAAGCAGTCCTTGCTCCTTTTTTCGTTGTTGTCTTTAATGAGAGCTTTGCATATTCAGGGTTTCTTCTTCTTCAAAGAAGTCCTTCTGGTTATTAACCTTCCTGTCACATTTTCCAATTTATGCACCTCCACTCTGGTGGTAATAATGGGAGATTAGTTACTGGTAAATCAATAGTGATGTCAGTATTCTAAGAGTGCTGTGAAATTTCAAGCACCCGAGTGCTAAGAGTCCTTTCCTTACAATAGTACCCTAGTATTTCTTGATTCTTCTACAACTCGTATTATATTTTAATATACAGAGAGTGCTCTAAGTGCTATGGGGTGATACCAGTTTCTATTGCTATTTGCTCATATTTGGAAAGGGATTAATCAGTATAATGCATATGGTACTGGAACTATTTTTGCATTAGTCCTATCAATGAAGGCCTTTGTTTGGTAAAAGTACCAACTCCTTGACTTCTGCAAAAACATTAGGCTTAAAGTGAAAATGACAGTATTTCTAGTTTTTTTTAAAAATGCATGATCATGCCTGACTTACTACAACAATTTTCATGGTGTTCTAGGTATAGAGAAGCGATTTAGCATTCTCTTCTCTTTGGGTGCTCTTGTTCTGTGCAACTTGAGCTAAACAGGCTGTTTCTTTTCCTAGGTGGTATACCTGTGGCTCTGCAACCAAACACATAAGCCAGCAACAACATAGTAGTGGGTCATTTTTATAACATATCTTTATTGTTTCAAAAACCATTCAGCTAACCAAAGATTTCAGACCCACACAGTGCACGTGTATTACTTTTGCCCTGGTTTCTTCTTGTCTCTCATAAGATAAGATACCTGACCTGGTTACAGTTGGAATTTGGAATTTATCTTAAAAGGTGTTTCTCCGCAGGCTTATTAATAGTGGATCATTTTTCTGTAGGCTCATAATAAGTTTTCAAAGATAATTTACTGATGGGGAATAAGAATAGAATCTCTAGATTTAGAATCCCAAATATTGTCCATGGACACCTTTTGTGACCACAGATGCTATCCTTAGCCTCTACCAGGCCCCTCCTGGTGTTTGAAACATATTATTTAAAAAAATAATAATAATTGAAAACCATTTATTTAGGGAGGTATTTAACAATATCTCTTGCCAAGGTACTGTACTTAATTTGTCTTTGGTTTGGACTGAATATTTTTTTACCTATTTATTACAGCCGTCACTGTTGGGATAGGCAATTGTTTTTATGTATTACTGTTATTTTCATGCTGTAAACTTCCCAGAGTGTTACCCAGAATTTTATTTTCGGGCATACCCTATTGTAGGGAAGAATAGAAAGCGTGCTGGGAAATAGAAGTATTCAAGTTGTGTGTGGTGGTGGTTTTTTTATTTGTGGATTGCCACTTTGGGTTTTATAAAATGGCTACCTTTTTGCAGCACGATACAGCCTCATCAATTAGCCTTTGGAAAATAGGTGTTCTGTTACTAGCCATGCTTGCTATGGCAACCATTTTGTGAATTGTAAGTGAGACCCACTGGCAGTACAGTATTTTGAATGGGTGTTGTAGTACTACATAATCTTTCTTACTCAAAAAGGTGAGGCATCATGTATCCTGAACCACCTCAGGTTACTGTTGTTGGTTTAATTAATTTTTGTTTCTTTAATTAATGCCAAGGTCTAATCTTGGTGAATTGATCTCTGGAAGTCACATCTACTTTCTGAACTCTGCTGTGCATATTGTTGTTGATCAGAACTTGTAAGAGTGGTGGAGATCCTTTCTTGACAATGGGGAAGAAATGGAAATATCCTCATATAGAGGAAGAAATGATAGATTAGAAACACTTATCTCAAAAGTTGAGTGTGTGCAAAGTTTTGTTTCTTTTTTTACAATAGCTGACCCTACAATGAAAGGCTGGAGTGGCGAAGCTTCAAAATTGCTTCCCCTATTCAGTGGTTTTGTTTCTGTTCAGTGTAGTCTGATAAGATTTTTGCCATTGCAGAGAAGTTATTTCTACAGATTTGAGCTATTTGCATATATTAATAGATTACCATTACAGTGGACCCCTGCCTAACGGCGCGTTTGACTAACGACATTTTCTATTAGTGACACGTTGTTAGCGGCAAAGTCACCATTCACACAATGACGTTTTCCCATAGGAAGCCGCTTTTTAGCGTCATTGTGCGAAAACGTCATTAATCAAAGGTTTTCCCATTGGAAGCCGCTTTTTAGCATTGTTGTGCGAAAATGTCGTTAATCGAAGGTTTTCCCATTGGAAGCCGCTTTTTTAGCTTCGTTGTGCGGGAACTCACAATTAACGATGATTCACAATTAACGATGCTACTCATGGAATCAAGCTTTGTCGTTAATCGAGGGTCTACTGTATGTGATAGTAATTTGTTGCTTTGCTTTTTTTAATGTGCTGGCTTTTTCCCCTTTCTCTTTGACATTTTTCTATCTTTTCTTCTCCTCCTCAGCGGAACTAGAGTTCGTGCAGATCATCATCATCATTGTGGTGATAACTGTTATGATAGTAGTAATCATCTGCTTGCTGAATCATTACAAAGTGTCTACACGATCGTTCATCGCTCGGCAGAGTCAAAGTAGGAGACAAGAGGAATCCTTACAACCGGTGAGTATAAACTGTCCTGTGAGAATAATTTTGACTTAACGAGTGGCAGCGCTCTTGATTGTTTACACATAAATTTTTCACTAAGAGCAGGAGAAAAGGAGCGATAGTCATGACTTCTGTTGAACCTTGGAAGGATGACTTTAATCAGTTCTGTGCTAATTTATTCATAAAAATGGGGCCAGCAAAACATGTTACTTTTTCCTTGTGGGCATAATCACTTTTCCTGTTCTTTTCCAGAAATAGAAAATTTATGCCAGAGTGTTATGTACTTCTGCTCTTTAAAATTTATCTGTCTTTGCAGATATTTAAAGGATTTAATACCACAACCTACTGTACTTATTATTATTTTTCTCCATTTTAGCCCACTTATTGTCCATGGGGACATTTGTAGGATTTCTCTGTTCTATTGCTATATCAACCCTCTTTGTAGGCTAGTCTGAAAAATGAGCATAAAATCAGCACTTAAGCTTCAGGATTAATTGGGATTTGAAACTGGATTCTTCAGAACCTTTTCTGATTTATTTCCATGTAGATGTATGATTAGGCAAAGACAGAATTTGCTTGCTCCTATATGCCAGCTTGTTAGTCCTCTGTTGTGTGTAATTTTTGTGGGAGGTTTTAAGTGTTTGTCTCAACAAGTTACATATATTTGTGGTGCTTTGTCAGTTTCTGATTCTGTTAGGGGATTTCTTTTTGTGTGATTGCAAGATGATCTGTCTGATACAATGGGGAAAATACCGTATTTATTTGTGTATAACGCGCACTCGTGTATAATGCGCACCCCTAATTTTCCATGAAACCTCGGTATAAAATTGTTCATAAGAGCACGCCTTAAAACATTGAGGGAGGGGGGGGGGGAATCAGACCCACCTGTTGCAGGGTGAAGAAAATGCAATCCAAAACGAGCACTTCCGACCCCCAGGAGCCTCGCTCGAACTGCCCTAAGGAAGCGCGCGCCGCTGCTGCGCGCTCCTGGGTGGGGGCGGCGCGAGCTACCTCCGGGCCACGCCTCGTCTCCCGCGCCACCCAATCAGATCCCGTCAATTTCTTCAAAGCCACGCCTCGCCTCCCCTTCACCCACCGCAGCAATAGACAGCCGACCCAATTCTAAAAAGGAAGTAAAAGACCAGTCCTCGTTTATAACGCGCACCCAAACTTTGAGTTCTTTTTTTGGTATAAAATTTTGCGCGTTATACACGAATAAATACGGTATCCTGCTTGGACCATGCTAACGCTTACTGCCATATGATGAAGTCAGGCTTAGTGCCATTGCTTTTAATTGTCAGTAGTTTTCAAAGACCAGTCTGAAATCTTAATGGAGATACTGAAAATTTAACCTAAGGCTTTCTGTGTAACATGGATGTAAGGGTAAAGATCACCCTTGCTCGAAAGCCAGTCGTATCTGACTCTAGGTTTCAGTGCTCATCTTTGTTTATAGCCAAAGAGCCAGTACTGTCTGCGTCTGCAGACATTTCCGTGGACATGTGGAAGGCATGACTAAACACCAGACGGAGTGCATGGAATGCTGTTTACCTTCCCACCAAAGTGATACCTATTTATCTACTGTACTTGCAATTTCTTGCTTTCGAACTGCTAGGTTGGCAGGAGATGGGACAGATGGGAGCTCACTCTATTGTGTAGCACTGAGGTCTCGACCTGCTGACCTTTCAGTCATCAAGTTCAGTGTCTTAACCACTATGAGATGTTAAGCTAAGAAAACAAATGACTTGATACCTATGAGCAAGCATTTTGTATGTGTACACTTTTGGATCGGCCGATGAGATACAAATGGCTTGAAGAGAGCTCCCTTCTGTTTGAAAGTTGTCTTTGTGTCCTCAAGCCTGCTGTTTCTTCAGATAGAAACGGATAAAGAGAAGGATGCTGCTGCTGTTTTGGTAAAGCAGCTACATTGGTAGGAACATGAGAGATAAAAGTGCACATTAACCCCCCCCCCCTCTCTTGGCTACTGCTGAGAATTAGAAGTGTTTCAGAGAATGGAGGAAGTATGAATGGAGTGTGGGCAGGATGTGAAGCTATGTTACACCCAGTCAGCAGTTGTTTTGGTTTACCCAGAGTCCCTCCTAAGATACTTCTGTGTGGTTTCAGTGCATGAGTAAACAGTAGGGTAGATGAAACTGCTCCTTATCACAGTTCCACTAGGTTGCCCTGCTCATGGGTATCTGATGGCGCAACATTAATGTCTTAAGGATGATAGCCTAGTGATTGGATGTGCAGTGGGTTCCTTGTCCAGATGGATGTCTGGGAGCATAGGTAACCAGGAATGGGCAACGTTGAGATAGGCGCAGTTCACACATCAGGGCTCTGATTGCATCATGTGTCTCCAATTCCCAAGAAGCAAGTGACTCTGAGCCAGTTTAAAAGTATGTGGACCCTGGTTTGAGTTTGGAAAACAACTCACCAAACTTTATTTTCTCATATTGAGCAGCATCAATAGATAGTAATCATGGAGAGGAATGGTTGTACATGAAGAGGCCATGGGTCTTTTAATACATAACAGAGTAACATTTGTTTTTGGTGTGTACTATAGTCGGTTTTTTTTGTTTGTTTTTTTAGATTTTCAAATTAAACAATGTGAAGAAAATAGAAACAAAAGTGAAAAAGTGTGTGTGTGTGTGTGTGTGTGTGTGTGTGTATCCTTTTTCACTTTTGTTTCTATTTTCTTTACATTGTTTAATTTGAAAATCTAATAAAATTTATGTTTAAAAAACCCAATTATAGTACACACTAAGTAAAAACTAAACTAATAATAGAAAACTCACCCTGTGCTGTATACATATGGTGAATTCTTTGGACAATGTGTAGTTGTGGAATCCAAATAATTTGCCTGCTCTAGTGGGGAGAAAGATTTTAGCCTAACTGACCAGATTTGTGGATAGGGATTTGGATGTACAGTATAGTCCTTCACCTACGATGATTTGTAATCATATAGACCAGGGAAATAGTACCGTTTGCTGTGTTTCTACACTTGAATGAGCCATAGGAGGAGAAGTCCTCCCCTTGGTATTCTTGTGACTTTGGGAAAGGCCTCTATTGCAGAGACAGATGGATAAATGACAAACAGTGTGGTTGGCCAAGCCCTCCTAATAGCACTTCCAAAGTCATTCTACAGTATGATGAAAGAGGTTTTGTGTGAAATATTTTAGGACCCTTTCTGTTAGGTTTGCTTTCTGTTTTGTTAGCTGAACGTTTAGGTGCCTGCTTTCAGTTTCTACCAATTCACACTCATTTCTGAGGTATTTCAATCATTGTTTTATTCCCCCTGCAGACACACCATTACTTACAATAGCATAATGGGGCTCAGAATAAGGAGCCTGGCTGATGGTATTGGGGCAGAGTATCTGTGTTACCTGAGCAGTTTCATGTTGCCCTCAGTTAAACTTGCATTTTTAAAGGACACTGCTTCATTCCTGTCAGTTACGGAAAAGAGATCATTGTGTTTCTTATATCAAAATACACTTTTTATCTGTTGAATAGTCTAAGGTAAGGGAATAAAAAGTCTATTGAATCAAAAGAAAGAAGAGTAAGGACCAGTATAACAGCAGCAGCAACAACAGGAAGAACAGCTATATGTAATAGCAAGGTAATTCTGACTTATGCTTTCCAGGATTTCCTAGTTGGTGAGTACTCACAAATGGTTTACTGTTCCCTTTTTCGGGGGGGGGGGGCACCCTGGGATTGTGCTGAAAACTACACAGGCTGGCTCCTCTCCCAAGAGGTACAGTGGGCAATCAGATTCCTCCCCTACTTTACTCACTGAGCTGCCCAGCCAGCTGAGGCACAGTTTAAGCATGTGCTTAAAAGCCACTAAATTCCCTTTTGTACACCACCAACTTTAAGATAAATGCTGCTTTTCTGCAATAGAAAATAGTGAGGAAAGCAGTGTGCTTTTTGTAGAATTTGCCTAATTGTAACCTAACAAATGCAGATGGGAAGTTAGCATTACATAAAACTTCCTTGGATTGGGTTTGATGATGGCAAAATTTATAACAGTCCTGTTTCTGCAAATAACGGAATTCCCTAACAAATCCAAAATTACAAGTCATGTGCATTCTCTTCCATATCCTCTTTGCTTTATGCCTCTGCTCAGGACACAGTATATATTATGGATACCCAAGACTAAAGATTTTAAGTGTCTTGTAGCAACACTTTGATGAAAATGTAAAACTCAGATGGCCAAGATCCCATTGATTCTCTTCACAAACAGTTTCACATTCTGATAGCAGTTCTACTCTCCGTGTAGATGACCCTTTTAGAAAGTTCCTTTGCACAAGGCAAGGAGATCCTCTGAAGCTCAGAATAGCACAGGCAGACCTTTTCAACTAAAGAGAATTTGAGGCTTGCAGATTGCCACCAGCCAGGTTGCTAGTGCAGAAAATTTCCACTGGGCTGGGAAGCCTTTGGATACTGGAAGCGAGAGCCTGATATTCCTTCCAGGGTGTTTGTTTCTGTGAAGGATGTTTAAAGATCTGGTGGGCCAACATATGTTAGCAAAGTTGACTTGTTATACATAAAATGTTCATTGGGCATCTGCATATATGCAAGTTTACAGTAGGCCTGCCATGTTTGCAGAGCCAGTATCCTTGTTTTTTAGTGATCCGCAGCCAAAAAAAATATTAACTGAAAATTGTGGAAATGTGTAACACAGTACAGGGTTCTGTATTATCTGTGGTTTCAGGCATTCTCAAGGAACCAATTACCAGTGGATACTGTGGGCCTACCTACGTGCATATGTGCATTTGGGGAATTTGTCTTGAATTGGCTCAAGTGGCTAAGACGCTGACTGGGAGGCGGAAGGTCAGCAGTTCAATTCCTGAGTACTGCAGGACGGAATGAGCTCCCGTCTTTGTCCCAGCTCCTGCCAACCTAGCAGTTCGAAAGCAAGAAATTGCAAGTAGATAAATAGGGACCACTTCGGTGGGAAGGTAACAGTGTTCCGTGCGCTCCGGTGTCTAGTCATGCCTGCCACATGACCATGGAAACGTCTGCAGCAGCAGACAGTGCTGGCTCTTCGGCTTTGAAACAGATGAGCACTGCACCCTGGAGTCAGATACGACTGGCTTTCGAGCAAGGGAAACCTATAGTAAGGACAAAATGCTTTCTTTATGAATATTTTGCAATCTTCATTCTAGAGGCCTGTTTGACACTATAATTCCAGGCAGTATTTGCAAATTAATAAAATACAACTTTCTTGCATTGTAACATAATAATAAATATTAATGAAATGGTAAATCACTCCTTGAAACCTCTCATATACCATGAAAACTTGTCATAGGGCAGAAGTGACTTGACAGCAGGTCGTGTAACAACATAGCCAAATATTTATACTTATTTTGCACAGTAAAATGTAGCAAAATAATGCTAAAGGCTTGGGAAAATTGCTTTGGAGGATTCATGGCTTCTGAAACCTCCAGCCAGGGAACTGAGATTGTGACTAGGAAGGAAGCACAGAACTGATGTGTGAGACCTGTGGTTCAACATAGTTGATCTCTTGCTGCCACCTAGAGACAACATTAAAATAAAACACTAAAAGTCTTTTCATTCTGAATGGAGTAGTCGAACATAATAGATATTTTGACATACAGTATACACATATCAGAATGTATTAACATATGTTTATGTATTGTACATAGGCTCACAATTGTAAAACTTTTCCTTACATGCATTTGCATTTAACTTGCAGTGAATATTAGATTCCAACTGATTATTGTCAACTTAAAAACACTTCTTCTGCCCCTTTGTAGAAAGCCAGGGGAAATTAAATAATAATAAATACAGTCAGTACTTGGAATGCTTCCTTCTGTAGTGGTAGTAGTATACAGTGGCACCTCGCTTAAAGAGCATAATGCGTTCCATGGGATTGCTCTTTAAGCAAGTTGCTCTTTAATCAAAATACTTGGGAAAAGCCCCAACGCTGCCATTGTAAGTGACCGATAGTGACTTCTTGCGGGGGAATTGCGAACTCTAATTTAGTTGTTAAGCGAGTTTTTGGTTGTTTTTAGTTGTTAAGTGAGGTGACCATACAGAGAAAATTCTGCTCTTTAAGCGAGTTAGTCTCTAAGCGAGGTACTCTTTATGCGTGGTTTTACTGTACAGTATAACCCCGTATATCAATTTTAATCCGTTCCAGTGAGCTGATCGCTATGTGGTTTTCGTCGTACGATTTTCCTTATGGGAAAACTTTACAACGATGTTTGGTGCTAAGCAGTTTTTCCCATTGGAAAATCATTGTACGGATTTTCCCATAGGAACGATCGCTATGCAGAATAGCTTTTACCCCTCCAAGCCTCATTGCTATGCAATTTCATCGCTGTATGGGGCGATCGCTATATGGGGTTCTACTGTACTTACATTTCTTAGGTCCTTGGTTCGGTCATGAACTGTTAATTTTATACAAGTCTTCGGCTGTGAATCTAATGATAGATTTTTAAAATAATAATAATAATAATAATAATAATAATAATAATAATAATAATAATAATAATAATAATAATAATAATAATAATAATAATAATAATAATAATAATAATAATAATAATAATAATAATAATAATAATAAACTGATACATAGAATCATTAGATTGATTTTTAAGAACTCTTTGCTTGGCATTTAATGCCAATCAAGCAGCTGCAATCTCAAATGGCACTTCACACAAATATTTTAAAGTTTTAATCTAAATGGTTCAGTACATCAGCAATGGTCTAGCAGAGGCAAATAATAATAGTTTCAGTTCACCTGCTTGTCCGTAGAGGAGCAAGGGAAGTGTGTAAACACCCCTAGTTATATCATGCTGGGCATTTTGCAACTGAAATATAAAACAATTGAATAATGGTTCAGTTGATAAAGGAATTTAGTTTTTATGATGTGTCAAGTTGCCTTGCATTTTTGCCAAGCTATTTATCAAATTAATATTTTATTCATGACTTTTTTATATACAGTATCTTAGTTCAGGGGTAGCCAAACGTTCTATACCATGGGCCTGACCATGCCCCCTGGACAACTGATCAGGCCGGTCACATGGTTCCTCCCACCAGTAGCAGAAGTAAAATGCGCCCACGCATGCACAAAACACTGCTGTAAATGCACCCACAGCTGTCATAATCGCGTTTACGTCAACCGCAGGTGCATTTAACAGCAGCGCATCCGCTTCCGGTAGTGGCAAGGGTGCCGTGGGCCGGATGACTTGGCACTGTGGGTTGTAGTTTGGCCACCCCTGTCTTAGTTTAACATCTTTAAAATGAATTGGATTTTAAATAAATGCATTCATTGTTAAGGGAGGATTTATTTATTCATTAAAAATTTTATGAAATGAGTCACTCTTGTTTTCCAGAGTCAGTATTACTTTTAATGTTATACTCCCATATATTTACTTATATTTGTATATATCTCTTCTCACATTTTTCCTTGTCAATTGCCAGTCTTAAACCTTCCCATGGGGAGGGGAAGGAGAGGTGAGTCTAGAGAATTACAGTACAAACCTGAAAAGAATCCTGATTATAAAACAGGACTGATGTTGGGAAGGGCAAGTCCTTGAAATTAATTACCAGAACAGTTGCCAAAGTCTATGCGCGAAAAAGGAAATTCAGTAACATTTTGTCACAAATCTCATGAATGTGTTCGGCAGCATGGCCCCTTTTGTATTAAGGACTTCCCGTGTTCATTCAGGTTCCAAAATGCCAGGAAATGGCAGTTGTTATAGGTCATGTACCCAACAAAAGCTTTGTATAGTTAATACAAATACGGTATGATATCCTGTGCTGTGCTTTGTTTACCATGAACTTGGAGGTGGATGATTGCTGGTTACAAAGTGGTAGATCTGAGTCTCACTTTCTGTGTTTACTGGGCAGACTTGTGCAGTCTCTGCCTCTAAATGGGTGGATTGTGACATGAAGAACAGATTTCAATATTGCCTCCTAATGAGTGATGGTCCTGATCCAGATCTGGGAAACACACTATCGTGTCAGCATAGTTTAGAATCCAACCTTAAGGGTACAGTAGAACCCCGCATAACGAAATAGCTCCGTTCCACGGAGCTCTTTACTATGCGGTTCCCCCCGTTATGCAGATCAAATCGTCAATATCCCGCAGAACGAAAAAAATGTTCATTATACGGGGTTTACATTAAGCAGGGTATACCCCAGTTAACGAAAACCCAGTACAGTGGTACCTCATACAACGATTTTAATCGGTTCCACAGGGCTCATTGTTGTATGAAACAATTGCTATTCGATACATGCATCGTATAGTGATTTTCCTATGGGATGCATCGTGCAACAATTTATTTATTTTTGCTAAGTGGTTTTTCCCATTGAAAATTATTGTACGATTTCTTCCATAGGGAAAATTGTTATGCGGGACACCATTTTCTCCCAAAACCTAATTGTTATGCAATTTTTTATTTTTATTATTTATTTATTTATTTTTCACGCTTATATACCGCCCACTCAGGTACAACCCAACTCAGGGCGGTTTACATAGCGGACAGTAAATACATAAAAGACACTTGATAAAAAAGTTAAAAGTTAAAAAAGTTTTTAAAAAAACCCACCCCTAAAAGGTGCGCAAGAACCGAAGGGACCTTGGGGGAAGGCACACTTCTCTATACCAACCACCCAACGGTACCCCCATCCCCACCCGCACCCCAAACTTGGCCCGCCAGCCAGGTCTTTAGTTCCTTCCTAAAGGGCAACAACTCCGTCTGGAGACGCAGTTCCACAGGCAGGAGGTTCCAAAGGGCTGGTGCGGACACGGAGAAGGCCCTCCTCCTTGTGTCAGAGAGGCGAGCCCCCCTGGCTGATGGCACAATTAGAGAGCCCCTCCGGTCCGCTCTGGTTGGACGGACAGACGTCCTTAGGGCGATGCGGTCTCTAAGATACCCTGTTGCTATACGGGGCGATTGTTGTATGAGGTTCCACTGTATAAAGAAAGCATTTTTCGTTATGCGGGGTATTGCGCAGAGCACACGAATGCTTCGTTGTACGGATTTTTCATTATGCGAAGTGTTTGTTATGCGGAGTTCCACTCTATATCATAATAGAGTCTCAAGCAGGAAGAGAGGTTGTGTCTATGTTGAAAAACAGATGGAGATAGAAATAATAAAGCAATAAAAATTACACTTATATACTGCCCCATAGCACTTAGTGCACTCTCTGGGCCGTTCATAAGTTAAATAACATTTTGCCCCCAACATGCTGGGCACTCATTTTACTGACCTCGAAAGGATGGAAGGCTGAATCAACCTTGAGCCCTGGTCAGGATTGAACTCACAGCAGTTTGACCACTTTGCCACGAGGGCTTCCTCTAATAGAGGAAGAAGAAGTGCCATGGTTGGGAAGTTATGTATTGGAATGGTGAGGGAAAGGGGGAGATGTCAAACTGAAGACCCCCCCCCCTCGCCGAGCTATGTTCCAGGGATAATGTTAGAGCAACAACAGTTATCTAAGAACAGTATCTAAAATAGGTAGCACTTTGAGAAAATGAAAGTTCACAGCAGCACGTACATTATGTACAGCAAGGGGTGCACACCTGGCAAGGTGGTCCTCTCTCTTGTGGGGAAAACAGGCAGACAGGTCTTGGTGCAGGTGAAGAACTCAAAGCAGGTTTACTCAGGAAGCAAATTAGTGCAAGTATATTCAGTGCAAATAACTATAACACAAAGCAGATACATCTCTTGAGTTTCTCAGTTGACCTCACTGGGTCAATTCAGTTGTGTTATATATACAAGTCTATACAGATCAATAGTAGTAGTCCATTCCAGCAGGGTAAATACAAGCTGTAATCATAGACAAAGCCAAGCAGCTTTACAGCTTCTGTCCTCCTTGATGAAGAGCTTACCCTGAGTAGTCCTTTCTTGTTCAGCAAGCACAGATGGCATAAAAGGCAAATACCATCTTCAGGAGCAGAGTAGAGGTTCAGTCCTCGTAGTAGGTCCTGGAACTCACAGGATTCCTCGCCGAGACTGACAGCAGAGAGAGTCAAGCATTGGAGCTTGGTTAGAGCAAGTTGAACATTGAAGCTAAGGTTTGCAACTCTGCTTTGGCCTATATACACTGGTCCACGGAATACACCAGGGAAAAATCCCAACACCTGTGTATCTCTGCAGTAGGGTCTTACAGGCATCACACATAATATGCCTTGCAACCAGTTAGGGTGTGAGGCGAAGACTTACCCTAACATCCCAGCTGAGAAGAATGGCCCTTGTAGATCGACCCTTAATACTTCCTTATTCCAACAAAGGAAACAAAAGTGAAAGTCAAAACTCTTTTATTCACAATATAATTCTTTTTAATTTTAAATTTAAAATACTCAGCCTAAAGTTTCCTGCTTTACTATGTATTTTCCCCAATGGATAGACAGTGGAAATGCAACATTTACAGTAGATATAATGATCCACAGAAATATAGAAGACTAGGTATTGTGCCCGGCCTTGCCGGGCAGGTTTAGAATGTGTTTGTTGGTGGGGTGGTTTTTGGGGGTATACACACACACAGAGGGGGTAGGCGGCAGGTTTTGGGGGGTACAGAGAGAGAGAGAGAGTAGGGAGGTTAGTAGGTGGTTTTGGGGCACACACACGCACGCGCACACACACACGCAGAGAAGCATCCCAGCAGGTGTGTGTGTGTGTGTGTGTGTGTGTGTGTGTGTGTGTGTGTGTGTGTGTGTGTGTGTGTGTGTGTGTGTGTGTGTGTGTGTGTGTGTGTGTGTGTGTGTGTGAGAGAGAGAGAACCAGACTAGCAGGTGTGTGTGTGAGAGAGAGAGGGGGGAGCTCCGGATTCGGCCCATGGCCTGTCAGAGAAGGGAGTGGATTTCTCCGACAGGCATGGGCGAAACGGAGCTCCGCATTCGGCCCTTGTCTGTCGGAGAAAGCCAACCCCTTCTCCGACAGGCAAGGGCCGAATGTAGAAGGGGTTCGCTTCCCTCCGGGAGGCGAAGGCAGAGAACAGAGTGCTGTTTTCTGCCTTTGCTTCCCGAGGAAGGCGCTCGCTTCCCTCCAGGAGGTGAAGAGAACAGAGCACCGTTCTCTGCCTTTGCTTCCCGGGGAAGTGGCTTGCCATCTTTGTATTACCCCCTCTGTTGTTTCGTGTTAGCTCTCGGAACAGCAGAGGGGGTAATACAAAGGCAGCATCCAGCAATCCGCCAGGGAGAGCTACTCCCCTGATGGATTGTTGGCTGTCACCTTTGCATTTCCCCCTCAGCTGTTTCGAAGGTTGACATGAAACAGTTTTTGGGAAAATGCAAAGACTTCAGCCAGCGATCCATCAGGGGAGGAGCTCTCCCTGGAGGATTGCTGGCTGACGCCTTTGATTTTTTCTCTCTGTTGTTTCACGTGCTGGCATGCAAGAGAGGAGGGGAAATAGCGATGGCGAGAGCTGGCACGGATGGCAATGCCGCCTGAGGGCAGGGCAGAGGCAGCGCCTACGGCGGCACCTCACCTGGCTGTGTCCTCAGGCGGTGTTGCTGAGGGTGGGAGGGGCGGCAGGGCAGAAGCAGAACCTGCAGCGGCGCCTTACCCGGCTGTGACCTCAGGCAGACTGTTCCCTCAGCCTGGGCCATTTTTTTTTACGCGTGCGCCAGCTGTCCCGCATCCTTCAGCCCGATTGGTTATGGGGTGGTGCGGCGCGGAGGACGCTGGGAAGGGTAGTTTTTTTTAAAAAAAATCGTTTGTGGGGCGTTGGCCCCACTCTCTGCCCCCAGACCCATGCGCCGACGGTGTCTGGGACGTAAGGTAGGTGTGCTCGGCGCATTACGGGATAGGCTGGGCGGGTGCGGACACGCATTCCGTACACGCACGGCCCATCCCATTCTTATAGGTAAAGACGGATAAACAAGGAGTGGATCTATTCTAGACAGAGTCCATACATATACAGTAATACTATAAATCTTGATTATAGCTTATTTTCACAGATGTAATTTAAGTTTCCATGGAAACTAGATTGAAAAATCCTTGTGCAGAGTTTTTCACATGCTCTCTGCTGGTATTGTTCACTATATCTCTTTCAGGATTTTAAAAATTTTCATTGTACTGTAGTTTCAAAAGCATATAAGTGTAATGAGGGGCAGACTTGAGAGAGAGAGAGAGAGAGAGAGAAAGAAAACTGTTTTAAAAGATTTGAATATATGGATTGTACTCCAGAAATAGCTTATACCTAAAGCAGTCTAGTTTAATTAAACTTGCTTAGGTTGAAATGCCATGGAGACATGAAACTAAGTTCTGTGGAATTAACTTGAAGGTGCTTCTTAGTAAAGTACATTTAGAATTGGCTGTTTGGATGGGCCCAAGCTATCGTAGGAAATGAAAGCATCTAAATTACATTCTGGTTTTTTAGATGAACTGTAAAAATGCTACACAGTTAGTGAAATTCTGAATATAAATGTAATATTTTTATATAAGAATAGCAAATGAAGCAAACTTGTCATAATCCTTGTGTTGACGCTCTTTTCATTATTTTCCTTCCTTTATTCCATGTGCCAGGAAGGGTGTTTGTGGCCTTCTGACAGCTCATCTTCACGTCAAGGTTCTTCAGAGGTAAGCTGTTGCTCATAGTTTGAAGTTACAGTGACCTGTGGTTTTGTTCTGACAACAGGAGTGGGAAAAATGTGACTCAGGAGGCAAGTGAAACATCTTTGCTTTGTTACAGAGCTAGCAAAGAAATTAATGCATTTTGCACCCTGTTCCCCAGAGTTTTGGTGGGCTGAGCGCTCCTTGACTTCTTTGTTGCCAACACTGCTGAGAGCAAGATGGAAGCCCTTGATGTGTTAGAGGGGAAAGTACAGTAAAACCCCAATATAAGTATGCCTCTACTTACATAAAAATTGACTTACGTAAGGTTTTGTGTGTGTGTAAATCATGTCCCGATTTATGCAAAAAAAAAAATCAAGTTATGTAAGGGGTTTCCTGGTCTGTTTAGATTTTAAAATGGTGCCGCTGCCATTTTAAAATCTAAAATTTCACCCCGTGCCACCCACCCCCACCGCTGTAAATCGCAAGACATCACTTACTGTGGTGGCGGTGGAGGCAGCGGCAATGATTTTCTGCATTCCCTGCTTGTTTCTGCCGGGACTGGGGGGGGGGGGATATCCGCTCCCTTCCGCTGTTCATGCAAGATTTCTCGGGGGGGGGGAGCTTTAGTTTGGAACAGAAAAGAGCTTAAAAGGGGAAGGGGGGATTGCTTTTCATTAGCAGAGATAGCAAAGCGTGATTTTCCATAGGGATGCATTAAAAACCAATTTCAAGCCGAAGCAAGCTTATCTTTTGTCCGATGGGGACCGGGTTTTTTTTATTTTTCAATGCATCCCTATGGGGATGCATCGATTTAAGTAAAACCCATATTTACGTAAGAAACTACAAAATGGACTTTTCACGTAAATGGTTTTTTTACTGTAACTGAAATGGCATTGGGAACATAGAAGAGGGAGGAGGTTGCTGAAGCCACATGGAAGGAAAGGAGATGGGAGCAGCTGCCGGAATGGTGTAGATCAGGGTTTCTCAACCTTGGGTCTCCAGGTGTTCTTGGACTTTAGGGCCCAGAAGCCCAATTCAATGCACCTGCTGATCAAGGCTTTTGGTAATTGAAGTTCAAGAACATCTGGGGGCCCCAAGGTTGAGAAACCCCGCTGTAGACAACTCGTAAAGGAGGGGAGAGTTTTGGACTGGCAGAGCCCGTTGAAGAGGTGCAAACATGAATTAGTGAAAGAAGGAGAATAGACAAGCCCACCGGTAGAGAGAAACTTACTAAGGCCTTTGCTCAGGAAATGGGTGTTTCATGTAGAAAATACGTTTATCTGAGCAAGCAAAATGAATATGGCCAAGTAAAGGGAGGAAAGGTGAATATGAAAGAGCCAAATACATTGAACAGGGAAACTATACTTTGCAAGTTTCGCCTAGATAGAGGTTATTGATTGAAAAGAGAGGATGTAATATCTTGGCTTGGATAGATCTGTCAATGTTTATCTAGTGAACGGAGCAGTCATATCTAATAAATTGGACAGATTGTTTAATTTATCCTTTATCTGTACCCTAGAGGCTTACCTGCACTTTTTCAAAGTCTTCCACTCCCCCAGTGCTGGCAGCTTTACTGTGAAGAGGGGATTAATCAGACCTCAAGGGCTTTTTTCTTACCAGGTGGATATAAAAAGACGTAAAACAAACATGGAAATTCACAAATCTTATACTTCTAAGGAGCTGTGATAATGTTATTATTACTCCATTTTACATTACTAATATAGAAATAATGTGTGTAGAACAGTGGTTCCCAACCTTTTTTGCCCATGTTCCACCTAAACATCTCTAAAATCCTGATTCCCCGGTGACATATAATTCAAAAAGTGAACTCCTATTCCCATGGAGGAAGCCTAAAAGGCCATTAACTTGATCTAAACAAGCTTCCAAAAATTCTTTGTTAATAGCTCATTGTCGAATTGCTCCCCCCCCCCTTAAAAATCAAATTGCCCCACGTTGGAAACCACAGGTGTAGAGATTTTGTGTATTAGTGACTATTAAAAATTTGAAGGCTGTGATGTGTTATAGAATGTATTTTTGTCACTTATGTTGTGAGACTGTTTGGTGAACAAAGCTGTGGTTCTGGTACAGTATTTTCTTTCAATAGATTAATTAGCGGGATCTTTAGGGAAGGAAAGGAGTAGGTTTGTGTTACTGGGCTTCCTGATATACTAGTTCTGTGTTCTCTATTTTTATTATCTTTGACTGATGAAGTCTTCCAGGATCAGAAGTACCTTACCCTCTGAATTCATCTGAGTTTTGTGTACAGGTCTAGATTCTAAAGTAGTATATTAGTTTTAATTTATTTGCAAAGGCCTGCAAAAATTCCCCCCGCCCCATCCTTACTCTTAGTCCAGATACTTCCATTATGTAGACCGGGGGTGAATAAAGTATAGTCCATGTGCCCCTAAGATTGCTATTGAGATTTCATACTTTCCCACAGAGCTTTACCAATGCTTTTTTTACTTTTCATCACCTCAGGTTTTTGCAGGGGGGGGGACTTTCTAAACAACCTCCACCCCATCTAAATTATCAAAAATGAAAGGGGATATTTTATAATTTCTAGTTTTTATTTGTTTATTCATTCTATTCTTATACTGTTTTTAGCCTTTTTTGGGTCTGCCAGTGTTGCCCAACCTTGGCATATTGAATCTTGGGAATTTCCTGAAGTTGTTTACGGATTACACTTACAATCAGTTTTGAGAGTACAGTGGAGCCTTGGTTAACAAACAGCCTGGTTAACATAAAAATCATATAACAAAAGGATATCCATAGAAAATAGTGGCTCAGTTTACAGAATTTTTTCTGGAACTGATTAATTGGTTTTCACTGCATTCCTATGGGAAACCGCATTTTGGTTAATGTATTTTGGTTTTCAATGCATTCCTATGAGAATTTGCATTCAATGCATTCCTATGGGAAATTCAGTTAAAATAATTTTTGCTGTAAGAAATGTCCCAGAGGATGCATTAATTACGTTAAATGAGATTCCAGATGAGATGGCTAGATGGCATTATAGACACAATAGGCACAGAGCTGGATGGGCTGAGAAGGATGGTGGAGGATAGGGGTGCCTGGAGGACAATGGTCCATAGGGTCGCAAAGGGTCAGAATCGACTGTGCAACTGAACAACAACAATAACTACGTGCTTTTCCTCTGAGTATTGAATCTGTCTTGCTCACGTGTGAAATAGTTTAGGTTTTACTTTATTGATAGATGCCTTCTTCACTTTTCAGATTATGTATGCCCCACGGTCCAGGGACAGGTTTACTGCTCCATCCTTTATGCAGAGGGAACATTTCAGCCGCTTCCAACCAACCTATCCATACATGCAGCACGAGATCGACCTTCCTCCTACTATCTCCCTCTCAGATGGTGAAGAGCCACCACCTTATCAAGGGCCATGCACGTTGCAGCTTCGGGACCCAGAGCAACAGATGGAACTCAACAGAGAATCTGTGAGGGCCCCACCTAACAGGACTATATTTGACAGCGATTTGATAGACATTACTATGTACAATGGGGGCCCTTGCCCACCAAGCAGCAATTCGGGCATAAGTGCAACCAATAGTAGTAATGGAAGGATGGAAGGACCACCCCCAACTTACAGTGAAGTCATGGGGCATTACCCAGGCTCCTCTTTTTTCCACCACCAGCAAAATAATGCACCTCCTTCGTCACACAGGGGGAGCAGACTACAGTTTCAGCAGAACAATTCGGAGAGCACAATAGTCCCTTCTAAAGGCAAAGACAGGAAACCCGGAAACCTCGTCTAGGTTCCCATTTTCAGGTGCACTTCAAGAGAGACAAGAGAGTTAAACAGGGGCTGGATGAAAGCTTCTATGCCCCTGTGCACAATGTTGTTAAGTTTCATGTGATACAGTTTTAGTAAAAACCCAACAAGAAAAGTTGTTCTTTGTTTCCGATTCCTTTCAGGGGAATTGCATGAAAAGTGGTTTGAAATAATTACAACCTTCCATTAACTTTGGCCATGAGCAGTGTTTTGGGCAAAAATATATATATATTATTATTATTTTTAAATAATCTATTTGAATTATTTAATTCTAAGAGGTAACTAGCACAGAAATATGTCTTGGTCAGCCTGATTTATATTAAGTGAATGGATAAAAGAAGACATGAATGGATTATTAGATGAATGGGGGCAAAATTGGCCAGTTTGCTTTCCCTTCCCCTATCAGAGAGTGGAATTTAATTTTATCTAACTCAGAATTTCTGTTGTGTGCCAAGGTATAAAGTTGTTGTTTTTTAAAAAAGAAAGAACACTAGATGAATACAAGGAGTTAATTTGTGTTGTGATACAAGTGTGTTAAATTTGCACTATCTTTAATGTTTTGAATATATATGAGGGAACTGTTTTACATGAAGTTCTTCTGTATTTTGTCTCTTCACCTGTGGAGTAATAATTAGCCCCTATGAGCTCTCTTCAGGATTTTGCCCAGCCCTATATTGATAATCATCAAATGGGGATTATGGATTAAATGGATCTCTTTAATATTTTGCATAAATTCAAGTAAACAGAAGACATTTTAACATGTTACCTTTTGCAATAATTTTGCATTCAATGTAGGGCATCAGCAAGTTGACTTAGAACTTTATGGGAGGAAACAAAGCAAATGTGAACATTAGGTGTCTTTAGTGGTAAATATGCCAGACACATCTACTTTTTTGTATTATTTTAACTGCTTGTTGCCACTGCCCACCCACCCCCTTTTAAATAATGCAGTATCAGCAGTACCTAAAGCTTTTGCAGATTTTTAACTTCGCTGTAGCCCGTAATATATTGGGTCACATAGCCAGACATCCTACAATAAATGGTTTTTTTGCCATTAAATCATACTTCTGTAATGCTTTTACATTACCTTTTATGTCTTAGTTCTCCCATTTCTTCAATTCACTTGACAATGTTAAAGCTGTTTGTTGCAAAGACCTTTTTTTAGTTAGAATGTGATTGAAAATTGTTTCTAAATATGAATTACAGTCGTTTTCTGGTCAGTTAAGTCTGTCTTTGTGCATTGATCTGATGTTTAGCTTAAGAGTGTTACACAGTCCTGTAAACTTTCTAGGTCTACTCTTGCTTGATTGGAACTGGGTTACATTCTTGAATGTCACTTCAGGAGGATGCTTTTCAGAATGCCAAAGAATTTGTTCTGCGGTTTGCCGTTTGGGAATTATCGAGCATAAATACAATTGGTATTGCAGGTAAAACTGGAAGGTATTTTTAAGGAGAGTAGTTGTCAATTCAGAAGCACACACAAAGCACAAGAGGCACTTCAAATGCCTGTAGCCAGTGGACTCTAAAACAGAGAACATCTGGAGTCTTAGTACTGTCATGGCTGATTGTGTAGCAGGCTTCTCTTTTTAATGATCATGGGGGTTAAATTTTGCTAATTGAAACAGCCATCATGTGTACCAGCTATAGTCATGTACTGTACTGAACACTTTCTCTTTTTTCTTTTTGCTGATAAATGGATTTTTGTAAGAATTCTACAAACTGAAGTAACTTAGACAAAAATCCTTGATTTCTGACCAGCCTGATCTATGCAGAGTTTTTGATGTTCAAACAGTGATTTAAGTGTTCTTCAGACATGTTTCTGTAAAGATGCTTTTTATGAGTTTGATGGCTAGTTTAAGGACTATTTTAAATAATAATTATATTCAAAGCATTTGTAGTTTTCCATAATTCAGTCATATATTGATCTGAAGTATATAAGATTTAAGTCACTCTTGTATAGTATATAATTTCTGCTCACTCGCATGCCTCTGTCATGTGGCAGGTGTAAATATCTCATGATAACTTTAAGTCAGTGGTTCCCAACATTTTTTTGGCCATGACTCCCCCGCCTGTGGCATATAATTCTTATTATTCAAAAAGTAAACTCCTGTTCACGTAGAGGAAGCCTAAAAGGCCATTCACTGTTAATAATGTATTCTTGAATTTCCCCCCCCCCCTTAAAAATCAAATTGCCCCCCTGTGGGACGTGTGCCGCATGTTGGGAACCACAGCTTTAATTGGAAGCCATCCCATGTCAGCTTTCACAAGAGTTCTCAGTGAGATCCTGTTTCATAGTATTATTTGCTTTACAATTTTGGAAGAATCATTAAGATACAGTGGGCTGCTCTTCCCCATCTCCTGATTACTGTGAGAGCTGCCTCTAAATTATATGCTCTAGGATTTAAAAAAAAATCAAAGATGGGACATGCAATTAAATCATAATTTCAGTTTAGTTGAGTGGATGAAATTTTTAAACTCATGTTAAATACATTTGTATCTACAGAGAGAGTCCCATTATATAAATTGATACATTCTTAGTCTTTGAATTTGAACAGTGGTTTATTGAATTCAAGTTGACAAATTAGGAACTATTGGAGCAGCAGATGGAAAACAGGTGTTAAAATTAGATCTTTTTAATTCAGCTTTCACAACATTTATATCATAAAAAAGGTATCACCTTTGTATTTAAGCACTTACCTGCTCATGCGATGTGAGTATTTGATATGGCATTTGATGAGATGGAGATGCTAAAGGTAATTATTCAAGATTATTTCTTCAGTCAATGGAATTTTGGCTATCATATGCAGTGATCTTCTTTATTTCCTGCTATTTCTTTAGTGAGAACTCCGGGTCTAGACATACACCTGAATTCCAGTTGCGATCTTAATTAGAATATTTAAATTCCAGTGGGAGGTCAAACCCAAGGTCTCCTGGGAAGAAGCAACAGATGATGTTCCTCTCATGTCACAGTAGATAGTAAACAAAGCTAATTAAATTATTTCCTGGCACCTCAAGCAGAGAATTCCACAAATGTGCCCCCTGTAATAAGAACTCTTTTGTAACATCCCAGAGGGCATCACTTCATGAAAGAATTGCCCCTAGCTGAGGGAAAGCCAAAATGACTTAGGATAATACAGTGGATATAATAACCTGTTTTCATATTAGTGCTCTCAAGACAGCCACTTTTATTTTATAGATACAGATTATTTTCAGTCTGAAAGGAAGAGGTATGTTCAAGCAGGCTATTAATTTTTATGGACTAACAATTTGAGTATTTTTATGTGCAAAATAGACTCACTTTGACAACATTTGAACTATGTTGTCAGAGGATTAGGCTCTGTTATCTTTCTATTAGCAGGGTACAGTTCTAAGTACCTTCAACATCAGCTATTTTGCATAAGGATAGTGTAAAAAATATTTTACCTTCTCTTAAAGGCATTCTTAACATTTTTTTAAAAATTAATATGTATGCTTTTGATAATTTTTAGGTTACTTTCCCATTTCATTGGAGAGAGAAATACATTTATGCTGTTAAAAATTCAACAATTTGGCAGAATTAATTTCAGCAATTTTATTTTGCACAAATAAAAAGTCCACGATTTAGGCCAGTCTTTCAACTAAGAACAGATCTATTGACTCAGTGAGGTTTTACATAAGTGTTGACCTTACCATTCAACCTGTCATTCAGTTGGTCTGCTTTTAGGACTAGCAATAGGTTGCTGGCCTTAGGGTATTCTGAGTGGGCCATTCTTCCAGCAAAAGGAAAGCACACTAAAAGCTATGCAGCATTTTAGCATGAAAACCCTAGAAGAATTCCAGATGCCATCATCAAAAGTTCTCTCCACTTGCACAAATGGTGTACTGAAGTAGAAGGGAGTCTATGCTGGTGCAGTTTAAGTTAGATCCAAGGTAAATCAGATGCTAATTGTTTTTAAAGTAGAGATTAACAGTAAAACATTGGAAAAATGCCTTGTACATCTAACCGTGTATTGTTGATTTTGATGGGCAGTTGCTTCCCAGAGTTTCAGCCAGGATCTTTTGTAACTGTACCTTGAAATGTATCTGCTACTGATATCTTTGTGGTCTCCCAACAAAGTACAGTCCACACTTCTTAGCTTCCAAAATCACTAGATGGAATATGTTCAGAATGGCACGCTGATGTGCAATCATCATCAGTGCCGGATTAAGCTAGTGCGAGGCCTGTAGCAAATCGTGTCAAGAGGCCCTTGCTTAGGATACCTATAAAATAAAATACCACTAGTAAAAACAAACGCGCCAATGAGGCGTCGGCGAGTCTCTCGAAGTGAACATTTTTTGAATATCCATGCGAATGCACAGAATATTTAAATTTGGATTTTCATTCAAACCAAGCGTGGGGCCCAGGGTCCTCAGAGATGCGGGGCCCGTAGCATTTGCTTTTTGCCTGCCAGGCACCTCTGTCCTCCACCATCCTCCTCAACCCACCCAGCTCTGAGCCCATTGCATCTACAATACCATCTAGCCATCTCATTTTCCGCCATCCCCTTCTTCTTTTGCCCTCCACCTTTCCCAGCATGAAGGCTTTCTCAAGTGAATCTTTTCTTCTCATTTGATGTCCAAAGTACTTTAGCTTCATCTTTACTATTTGACCTTCTAAGGAGCAGTCAGGGTTGATTTTTTCTAAGATCGACCTATTTGTTCTCCTTGCTGTCCATGGTATTCTCAAAACTCCTGCAACACCACATCTCAAAGGCATCTATTCTTCTGCGCTCAGCTTTCCTTATGGTCCAGCTCTCACAACTATACATTACCACCGGGAATACCATTGCCTTGACTAAACAATTTTTTGTTTACAAGGTGATGTCTCTACTTTTCACTATGTTCCCCAGGTTTCTCATAGCTTGTCTCCCAAGAATCAGTCACCTTTTTATTTCATGGCTGCAATCTCCATCTGCAGTGATCTTGGATCCTAAGAAAGTAAAATCTGTCTCTGCTTCTACTTCTTCCCCATCTATTTTCCAGGGACTGATAGGGCCTGTTGCCATTATCTTTATTTTCTTGATGTTGAGTCTTCAAGCCAGCTTTTGCACTCTCCTCTTTCAACCTAAGCAGTATTTTCTTTGGGTCTTCCTCACTTTCTGCCATTAGGGTGGTATCATCTGTGTATCTCAAATTGTTGATGTTTCTCCCAGCAATTTTGATCCCAACTTGTGATTCGTCCATCCCTACATTGCACACTATGTGCTCTGTATATAAGTTGAATAAGCAGGGTGACAAAATGCAGCCTTGTCTTGCTACTCCTTCTGTATAGCTGATCTGGCAGTGAATCCTATCTTTGCGCCCACCTAGAAGTGAGTTTTGTTGACTTCAATGAGACTTAGGATAACAGTGTAAATGTTACACAATGGAATCAATGGAAGTTGCATGTTTTAATCATTCCTGTGTGTGTGTTTTTGGATGGTTACTTGTTGGAAAGAGTGTGTGTGGAATGAGATTATGTATGTTAACGTCTTCCAAAACCTTTCCACAAAATACAGATTTTATGCCCTTGTGAAGTACAGGCACAAATATAAGAGCCCTTCCCTTCATGTCCTACATAATATTGTAATACCATTTTGGGTATAAATTCTCAAGATCACAGATATGGGATAATAATAATGTGGTGTCAACTTGATTCTGACTTACAACAGTCCTAAGTATACAGTATTCAGAGGTTTACTATTTCTTTTTTGGGGGGTGGGGGGTGGGGGTTGTACCCTGGAACTATGTAGCTTGCACAAGGCTAGGTTTTCTTCCTGGAGGCGCAATAAGGAGTGCCTTAGACTACTGGCATTTGTGGCAGTAACTTTGGCCAGAATTTGTTAGGATTGAATTTAGTACCACTTCCTTACTTTCATATTCGTATTCTAATAGCACACTGGCTTTCTGGTCTGCTAAAAGATACTGAAAATACATGCAAACTTTGCAATAGTTACAAAAAAGGGACCTCCAGGTTGTGGCAGAATGTGATTAAATAATAACAGCTACCCCTTGAAAAGCTGGCCTTATTACAGGATATGAGGGCTGATCATTTATGTCACCCAAGGCCAGGGTGCTGTAGAATATTGTGTTGATGTTGATGCCTCTTCCCAGGCTCTGAGAAGAGATATTCTGGACTGTGGTAACATTTCTCACATTATTTCCTCTGTCCCAATAATCCTCTTATAAAAAAATTATTAAATATATGAGAATAGTGCTAGATCACTATATCACTAGGTCTTAGTTCTTATGAAACGAGAAACGTTCCTGTGATGTGTATGGAATGCTGCCATCTTTTCTGACACATTGCAACCTTTTCAAAACCACGCAACAAACAACACATTTCATTTCATCTTGTTTGCTTCTTCTGTTGATATTGTCTGGGGAATGGGTAGGTCAATAAATATTGAAAATAATTAAAACGAAAACTTAACAATAAGATAATAGGGTGCTACAGCATCTATTCTCATCTATTTGCTAAAAAAAAATACAAGAGATGGGATTGCATGAAGGAAAGACAGAGTCAGGATCACAGGGTGGAAAGAAAGAAGTGAAGCTTCAGGTAGGACCAGTGGTGGGATTCAGCAGGTTCTCACCAGTTCGCCAGAACCGGTAGCAGAAATTCTGGCTGGCTACGCCCACCTAAGTTTTGAAATAAAGTAGTCCTAATTCGGGTGCAACGCAGGGCTTTTCCCCTGGCCATGCCCACCATACCACGTCCACAGTGTAGTAGTAATTTTTTTTAGTGCCCACCATTGGGTAGGACTGGAACGCCAATCACATTGCTAGTGTAAGCACTGAACCTCTGATTTAATCCACAAGCCCAATGTGAGCATTTATTAAGATTTCAGCCCTCTAATGAAGTCATACCTTTAAAAGCATATTTAACATAAAAACACCATGCCTGCTTTCTAGTGCCCCCAAAGTTTTTTTAAATTAAAAAATTGGGGTATATTGGGCCCCAGTTTCAGAAGACCCCTCAAAACTAGGCAAAATTCCCCCAGTGCAAAGAAATTTTACAAACATTTTTTTAAAATTGGAGGGCCACCAAAAGGCAAGTATATTGCCCACCCTGTCGCACCATAAATATTGTTAATTAAGCAGGTAAGGTGACTGTGCATCCAAAGTTAAGGACCGAACTGCTGAAATTGATACATCTATATATCTCTGGAAAATGTTTGTGATGAGATGGCCTCAAATGGCATTCAATTTGTCCAGCATTTCCCTACACCATGATGGTGAACTTTGGCATTTCAGCTGTTCTTGAGCTTCAATACCCAGAAACCCTGATCAGCACTGTTGCTGATCAGGGTTTCTGGGAATTGAGGTTCAAGAACACCTGGAGTGCCAAGGTTTGCAATCACTGCCTTACACCATTCAAAACCAACATGAGTCGAGGTGAAAAACTAGTTGGAGGTTCACCTGAGTAAAGTTTCTGGCAATTCAAATGATACACCTACCCCTCAGATAATGCTTCTTACAAGAGGGCAGAGAAACAGGCACCTGGCCCACACATTCTGTCAACTACAACATTGTTTAAAGCATTCAAGGCGGTTCAGAGATGGGATACATTCCACCCTCTTTTGTTTTGGTTTTAGTCATTTCTATCTACATTGCCTGTTTGTCATCATATGTGCTTAATAGTATCTTGTATCCCAACAAAAGCATTGAGTTGGACACACTTTTATTCTGGAAACTCATAACGATTACTCATATCTACAGATGTTTTTTTGTAACAGTTAAAGTGACCCTATTTAAACCTTTTTAACTTTTTTAAAGAGACCCCATCCTGTGTCAGGAGACTTGGGGTTTATCCAGATGGACCATTGTTTCTTGAAGTGTACCTTTGCTTAACACCGATGTTATCTGCATTATCCCCTTTAACCATATGACACTGTTCTTTTTTCAGTAAAAACTGAAGATGGTGGCTGAATTTCTTGACATTTGGTCACCTCCTGAAGGCTAGTTTTCTTTGTTCCTATTTGTTGTGGAGTTTAGTGTTATGAAACTTCCCATTACATTTGCTTCCACATTTACAGCTTGCTGGTTGGGAATTTCTAATCTGTGATCAATGTGGTAAATTCCAAAAATAAAAAGCTCCGGAAGAGAAGGTCAGGCAGGAGGTAGAAGCCAAAGATAATTTTGAAAGGATTACTACATTTCTTAGGGGAAAGATTGAGAGAAGCAGTTTTAGAAAGTACAGTAGGGGCAGGAATCCAATTTAGTCCTCTGCTCCTTTGTGATGAAAATAAACTGGGAGAGAAAGGTGAGGGGGCTTTTTCCTTATTTGAAAGAGCCCTGAACTTTCTGTCGTTTGTGATACAATACCAAGTATACCTGTAATATTAAGTTTTTTGTTTTTGGTTGGCAGTGGTCAATATGTTAGATCATTGGTATTGTTCTTTATGGCAGCCTGCTCTGGCCTAGTAAGAGTTCTGTCTGGTGCAAAAAAGTAATATAGTCCTAATCAGGTTCCCTTTTCTAAATTAAGCAAGCAGTCCCAAGTCATATTTAGTTCAAATCAAGCCCACCATATCTGTAATTTATAATGAATGAATGAGTCACTGTTTTCAAATCTAGATTGGAACTAAAGTGGGATGAGAATAAAAACAGAAAGGCACACAGAGAACTTCCATCTCGTCTGGAACAGTGCAGCTACTTCAGAGTAATACAGGAAAAGACAGTGTCTGTTTCATTCTTGTCTCTTCTAGAGAAGGGCCTCATCTAGTCACTCCTCATGTTGTTGCTTCTGTTCTAATCTGTTCCAACAAATTTTATAAAACTTGGACAACATGTATGTAGACAGAATGAATTCAATTATTGTAAATGATATTCTGACATGACCTGCTGTTCAAGCAGCCCCTGGAGTGTTTCCCCCATAATGATTTGTTAAAGAGCTCCACGAAACCTGTACTTTGAACCCTAACAGGGACTTCTCACCGTGTATCCAGTCCTTATGCATGCTAACTGGTACCTCATTCTTGATTCTGTTCCCCACTATTTTTGTTTCAACATAGTAGTAACAGCTTGGTTTTATAAAGGGGTGTCATCAAGATGCATCTGAAGTCTTATCCTGTAGATTTATGAAACACCATGACTTAACAATAGAAGTGCCATTCCCTTACTTTGGACTTTTATATAGCATGTGCCCATGCAGTTTCAGATTTAGACCTGTGTGTCTTGACTGCATAGCAGGTATCATGTCCTACACAGTTATCAGCAGAATCCTCATATCTCTGCTTTCTTGAAGCAACTCTAGCAGCACGTTGGCATGTGCTTTTTCTTTCTGTAATGCCTAGATCAGGGGTTCTCAACCTTTATCGGCCAGACCACGCCCCCTCAGGCAGCTGAGCAGGCCAGACTGATGGTCCCCCCTGCCATAAACACTGTCATAAATGTGTTTACGATGGCCGTAAATGAGTCCATGGTTGATTCCTGTGGCGGGGGCGGCTGGACAGAGGTTGGGGGCTGGATTATTTGGTGCCATGGGCTGGATCCGGCCCATGAGCTGTAGGTTGAAAACCCCCGGGCTAGATAATATGTTACAAAACAGGAACACTAAAATATTTAATTTCTTTTTGGCTCATGCTAAAACAAGTTGAAGTTAAAATAAGCCCATCTGAATCAATGAAAGCTGTGGTGGAATCTCCCTTAAGAACATAAGAACAGCCTTGCTGGAACAGGCCACAGCCCATCCAGGCCAGCATTCGGTCTCACACAGTGGCTTACCATTTTCTTCAGGGTATTCCCTTGATTCACCTGGCCTCCTGTAATGTGCTTTTATCATGCTAAGCAGTAAGATTTTGGTCACTGAATATTGTCAGCTGAAAAGAAGCATTGTTATTACAGTATTATTATTTTTGAGAAAGGCTAAAACAAAGACAATTATCCCAGTTTAGACTGTGAGGAAGGGGGAGAATAGGTGAGGGAAAATATCTTGAAAGTTTAATCTTCTAAAATTCTGAAATTTAGTAAAATATATCTAGAAGTAGGTGCCATGAACTACATTCTTTGTGGTGTTCCACAAGGTAAAGCGGTAAAACTAATGGATTTTTAATTTCTTGCTTCATCATGGTTATATACTTTTTGTAGCCACCTCTAGTGCTTGGTCTACTCAAATGTTAAACCTTTATAGATGTCTCTTCAAGAGATGCTGTGGAGATTTAATTGATGGTATAAGCCAAGCAATGATGACTTTATAATCTTTTGAGTTAGCAAATTTGAGCTAGTTCACCTGTTAAAGGTAAAAGTGTTTGTTCTTGATAATACTGCATATATTTGATGAGATGAACATTCCATTTATTTAATTCTAAAGAGATATGTGTCTGCATTCTGTTTCTTTCTGTTAATTGTCAGGGACACCTTGGAGAACTTTGTTCGCCTAATTCTCCCCCTTCCCAATTCTCTTTTTCTCTCTATTTAAAAATGACCCCCACCCTTTCAGGACTCCTTTTGTGTTAATGCAAATAGCAAAGCATCTTTGTCAAGTGCTCTAGCAATATAGTTCAGTTAATGCTTGCTTTTTGATTATGTTCAGCATCCAATTTCATTATAAAGCACACAAAGAAATTTGTTAAAAATATGCTCATTGCCTTCACTTGACTGATTGCTTGTCAGTTATTATTACTCAGAAAAATGTCTCTTACATTTATGTCTCATTCTGGAAAAGTCTGCATCACCCGTCCATCTCCACAGGGAGTTGATCTGCCCTTTGGATAATTTTGTGCATTTGTCTAGTGTTGGACATGAAGAATACACATTTCTATTTCTTCTTTGAGAATACAAAAGAAGGCCTTTTTCTTGTAGCAAGGATCCTTTTTCTTTTTGAAAAAGAAATGAAACTAGAAAACATCCAATAAAAGCTAGCGCAAATGAAACCACATCAAGGATATAGAAAATAGTCTTTACTCATATTTTAAAATCTTAAATGTTTTGGCCAGAAAACATTGTTCAACCTTTTTCAGATAGACAGAAAATGTATAGAAATCAACTAGTAGCTGTTTAAAAAAAGTATAATATTTTTATGTTCTTTTTGTATAGTTATCAATTGCCCATAATGACATTTAGAAATGTACTTTCTTTGTGGGTGATCTGGACTGCCAGAAAGACAAACAAGTGGATCCTGGAGCAAATAAACTATCTCTGGAGGCAATAATGATGAAATTGAAGTTGTCATGCTTTGGGAACATTATGTGAAGGCAAGACTCTTTGGAAAAGACAATAATGCTGAGAAAGGTTGAAGGCAGCAGGAATCGAGGAATGCCAAAAAGCAAGATGGGTTGACTCCATAAAGGAAGTCGCAGCCTTGAGTTTAAAAGAATTGAGCAAAGTCTTTGAGGACAAGACATTTTGGAGATCACGCATAGTGTCCATAAGGCAGCGGGTGACTTGGTGGTGACAACAACTTAAAATCTCAGCAAGTTGATTTCTATACTGTTTTTTGCTAAAGAAGGTGGCACAAATATTTTCTGTCCAAATCTTGTCAGGTTTTTTATAAAGATGAAATGCATTTTCTATTTTGTGGTGACTTTGGTACACTAATATCCTTCCTTCGAAGGCTGTGGCTCTCGTGCATTGTAAAATGTATGTCACTATATTGAGACGATATGATGAAGTGAGAAATACCATTTAGCCATGATAAGTTAGCCGGTAAAATCACATTTTAAAAAAGTTAGTAGAGTTGCTTCTTAAGTTGATTCTGAATTTTAAAGACAAGATTATTTCCGATCTTTTCTTCAACAGTATCCTAGAAGTAGGTTAGAGCAGAGGTTGGCAGCCCATGGCACCTAATAATCCAACCCATGCCCTTACTCCAGCCACCATTGCCAGCATCAAACATGGATGCTTTTACGGCAGCCATAAGTGATGGAGGGACCACCAGTCTGGCACCCTCAACTATCTGAGGGAGCGTGACCTGGCCCCCGACTTAAAAAGGTTGCTGACCCCTGTGTTATAGTATACATTAGGGAAGGTGTGAAGCTAGCTCTTTCTCCCTTTTCACAAATTTACCCCGCCCAAATACTGAAGAACTCTGGTGCTACTGACGGCAAGAATTCACTGTTTTAAATGACAAATAAAGCTTAAAATAGACATTGTCCCAGTGGTGTACATGGAGAATCTTGCATAACAATCTGTAAAAACACAATGACAGCTCAGTTTTCACCCTTCCATTTGTGTGATTATGAGAAGAGAAAATGGTCTGGAACTAAATTATGCCGTTTAACAACAGTGGCTTTCATTCTGACTTTTCAGGGTCTGGACTTCACTCTGCCATAATTCCTAGGATGCTCTATGGCTTGCCTATTGATTTCACCCTCTTACTTTGATACTCTGGGAATCAATCTTTTAAAAGCATTCAGATAATTCTCAGACATCCCAGCAGATCTTTTCCGAAGGAAACAACTCATTTAGCCAGTGGCGTAACCCATTTTTCCTCTGAAAAAAATCTTTCCAAAATGAAATCAGTGCTATTATAAGTGTATTATAAATCCTTTTCTTTATTGTCGGCTTTGAAAGGGGATATTTCCAGGTAGATTGTTTACCTGCATCAGATGTTTCCTATCAATATTTCAGTGGACAACAACTGTCAGACTTCTAAAGTTGCAAATATGTTGAAGGAAGCTTAAACATAGTACAGTATCCTCTAATTCTCATCCTTCCCACTCGACATTGTCTGTGTTTTTAGTAGTAAAATAGAAGTCAACCAGAGAATATTAAAGAGACTTAATGAACAAACTGTTTGGTTTTGCTGGAACTGACTATGTTACAAACAAAACCAAATGCTTTCTCCTATTTACGCTTTGAGTCGTGATGTTTGGGGATTTAAAATTCAGACACAATGGTGTCTCTTTAGTTGTTATATATACCTATAAAACTTTATTTTGGAGAGGGCATTTATCTAAGCCCTTACCTAATGTACAGAGATGGCTGTCACATAGGTTGCATTACTAACATGCTTGAAGTTAGTTTCACTGAAATCATTGAACAGCTTTGTAATTTTGTATCTGGTCAAGTCCATTGTTTTTATGTTTCTGTTGCTTTTAAAAGCTTTGGTATGTGAGTTGGTTGGTTGGTTTGGAAAAAACGCAACACTTGCTAGGATTTTATACATGTCCTTATTCCTCTTCTCCTTACCCACATCCCAATCTTTTTTCCATGGTGTTTTGTCGTGTACCCGGTGGAGGAAATCTGTTGATATTTATAAGAACCTGTTCCGATCTTGAGCTGAAAAGGACCCACTCTGGACTTGATAGTTCTGAGTCCATTGAAATTAGTGGAAAGAGTTCCCCAATTCCAATGAATTCTTGCAATCAAGCTCCTACCTTTCTTGTGCCTCACTTTAAAATGGTGCTTTTTTGGTCATCTATCTGTTTGGGTTTTCATTTTTTTGTAAGGTGCTGTATATAACGGGAAATGTTATACACATATCCTACCCAATGGGTAGAATAAAAACAAACTGAAACCCTTTGTTAATAGTGTAAAATAATGTACAGAAGTAAACCATTTTAACACACAAAAAGGCATAGAACTTGTGAATGCCTGCTTACATGCTTTGTCCTCTTTTTATAAGAAAGCTTGCAAAGGAATGTGTGCAAGTGGAGATAGACCGATGTATTCTTATTTTCCTATGAAATATCAAAACATATTAAGGAAAGAAAGAATCTTTGAACAAACCACTTTTGACTAGCCTGTTGATGAAAAATGACTGATGCATCTTCACTGTAAGGAGGCTTTTGTGAGTGAGTGAGTGTGTGTGTATGTCAGAAGGACATTTAACTTTGTAGTACATTTTTGTCTGGTGCTTTATTTGTTATGAAATTGGACCAGTATTTGGCTTTCTTTTCTTTCAACCATTATTTATTACTATCCATATCCAGCTAGAGATGGGCCAGATCCCTAGAACCTAGATGTTTTAAAAAATGGTAATCTAAGAGTAAGGTTTGAGTAAAAGAGGGGTGGGTTCAGATGATCCCTATGAATGTAAAATAGACAGCAAAGCATTTTGCAGGAGCATGGTTTCCAATGTGGCATGTGTCCAGAGGGTTGTTTTAAGGAAGATGTGCTCAGAGCACAACTTTAATGTACAGTCTGCTTTGTACATTTGGATGTGTCTGTCTACATCCATTCATAGTCTAGGCCTGTGATGGCGAACCTTGGCACTCCAGATGTTCTTGGACTTCAATTCCCAGAAGCCCAAGTGAATCCACACAAATGGGTTTACTGCGATTCATCCGGCCCACACTGCCCTCATCACTCCCGGAAGCAGAAGTAAAACACACCCATACGGGCGTCGCGGGCTGGATGAATCACAGTAAACCCATTTGTGTGGATTCACAGGGTGCTTGAGCTTCTGGGAATTAAAGTCCAATAACATCTGGAGTGCCAAGGTTCGCCATCACGGGCCTACACAACAGTGAAATAGCGCCCCAGGCAGCATACCGTAGTAGGTTACCCACTCCACAAGCTTCACACACTTTTAATTAGTGCACAAGCACTACTATGGGGACACATCTCCCTCATTTACCCTGTTGTGTTGTTATGGTGACCTCTGAAGGATGCTGGCTAGCCATTTGCCTATTTGCACATCCGGAAAGGTTTTCTTTTTTTATGGCCAATGGCCATAAGTGTTGCAAAAGTGTTTAGGTGAGAGAGGGAATCAGTGCAATGTTTTACTTTGGGGCCTTTGCTTTTAATTTGGAGAATGAGGTGGGACTTGGCTGGTAAGAACAAGGAACAAAACCTGCTGTGCAGCAGGTGATGATCAGCAAGCTTACCCTGGCAGTACATGTCCACCATCTGTCCACATTGTCCTCCTCTTATTGCTTTGGTTCATTACTCAGAGCAAATACCTCAGAAACTAAGGTTGGTTTTTAGCACTGAAGGCAGAACAATACTGTTCTGCTTATTATACTTTTTAAAAACACGAACCCCTTTCAATATAATTTACAGATAAGAATTCAGCCAAGTTCAACATAGTCACATGACCCAAAAGTAGGCTACTCATTAATGGGACTGAGTAACAAGTTCCTTGTTATTTTGCCTTGGGTTTCCCCATCGTAAGTAACCAAGATGAGGGAGACTTCTTCAGGCTGAATTCAGTATTGCTGCACTAGTCATCTCTGTTCTCATGTAGTTGTTGCAACCGCAGCCACAAATGCACAGCAAGCAGGTTGTCCATGTTGGTTGACATCTTTGCTAAAGACCTGACATAGCCCTGCGGGTGCTGAAAATGGTCTCTTTGTTGGGCTGTTGTTGCCAAAGGACATCATCAGGCTGAACCCAATCTGACGGAGGATTTAGATTGTCTTCAAAATGGATGGTCATCAAGACCAAAGAAGTTCAGAAATGTGCTCCTTTCCCAGCTCCTGTTAGATATGTGTTGGTCTGCAGTTTTGCTTCTTAATATCCCCCCAGGAAATATATACTTCCATCCTGTACCAGGATGCTGGCTGCCACTCAGATGCCCCTCCCCTACTATCATGGTGTTTTTATATTGTTTTCTTCTTTTCCCACTTCCACAGCCATGCAAAGCTGTTAAGAGGTAGTCTGCAAAGATACTTGAGTATGCAAGGTGTATTAGTATTTGTTACTTTGGTTGGGCCATGAAGTGCTATTTCTCCCCTCCCCCTTTTAATGGTTGTACTGGCCCTTTTCTCCTTTCCTCTGCATGACAGAGATATGTTCCAGAGTAGGAGAAATGTTGCACATTAGTGAGCTTTGTGTCGGGTGAATCCTGCAACGGCAGTTGCAAAATTGCAGTAACAGATCTTAGCGCACATCCAGTGGACCAAATGAGATGCTGCGGTTATCAAATAAGTAAGTAAATAAATAATCAATCTGCTTTGAACCTGCTGTGATGAAAGTTATGACACAGCCTACCAAACAGATAAAGCCTCTGTTCAGTTTTCACCTTTTTTAAAAACGTCCATGATTTTAGAACAAAAGGAAATGGATGCAGGTGCCCTTTTGAAACATCCATGGGAATTTGAGGCATAATGCCGTGTATGCCTCACGGGTTAAAGTCAGACAGTTCATTTTACCAGAGCAATACTTTTAAAACTTTGATTGCAAAATGAATTACAGGTTACCAGAGAACATAATCTTGAAGCACCTTGGTTTGGATCCAAATTGGCCATTCTTTGAATGGGAAGGCGCCTTCTGTTCACAGGGGGTACCAAATGCAGCATCAGCAGCTTACTACCCAAGGAGTGGGGTGTTGGTACCATCTGCTGGCTCCCCAGCACAGGGGACTGGGGGCGCTGTAGAGAGAAGGGGCAATGGCAAGAGCAGTCTTTCTGTTTCCTTTCTCCTGCATGAGCTGAGCTCTGTCAGACCCTATTCTGGATCCAAGCCATTGCATCAAGCAGAGAGTTCATGCCTCCTTTCAGTCCGCTGACCTTTTTCACTCTTTTGTTAAGGTTACATTTGCAGCATAGAATGTGTATTATGTAACAAGATGGATATAATTTGTGACTTTTCCTCTTGGGCCATGTACTCTGCTTTTTATAACTACCTGGGATGGTTGTGTCATGTGGAGGTGTTAATTTTTTGCTTCAACTCACTCCCAAAACTGCAAATAAAATACAGTGCTGTTCACAATATTTAGCACTTCATTTAAAGTTTTTGAAAGAATTTGAAAGAAGGGGAAAAGAAGAAGGAAAAAATCTTGCCATTTTTATGGGAGCTCCTTGTAACAACAAAGAACCTTAACTTTCTTTAAGCCTTTGTCATTCCCTTTAAATCAATCAATTTGCTGCTTAATTTCTAATGTATATGCAGAAAACGGTTTCAGCAGTTATATACCTGCCTCCTTTTTAACTGAGCAAATTGGTGATGTTCTAGTTTTTAGACCTGAGGTCTGTTATCGCAATACTTTTAAAGAAAAATGTTGCTCTAAGTGCTGTTGTTAGTTTTAAATACAGATTTTATGCTTGTTCTTAAGCTGTGGTCAAACCACAGAACAAAAATGATTAAAAAATTCAAGATATTAATTAGTCTCCTGTTTATTTTTAATATCCTATTTCTTAAAAAGAAAATATGTTGTTTAAAAATGGGAAACAGCCTAATAGTAATGTAGATACACATGAATATGCTTCAGCACACAACATTTCAAGATACAGTACTGGGAAAGAGAACCTAAAACTTAATTCTTTGCTTTAACTCATATTAGCTTGGTACCCGGCTTTGTCTGTAGTTCCCCCACCCCGGCGTCATGGCCGCTGGAGGAGGCATGGCGGACTGCCCAGCCAGCTGCCCCCGGAACATGGAGGCTGACAGGGTGCTGCCATCGTCTGCACCATTCCTTACACGGCATGGCGGAGGCCCGTCTAACCTGCCCGTGTACCTGATCACAGTGGGGCTTGCTTTGTCTTCGGCTCCGCACCCTGGTGCCCCGCTGAGACCTCCTGGGTGTGGCCACCTCCCCTGGTCCATCTGCTGTAGGGGATGCCCCAGTCCTACCTGGTTAGCCGTCTGCGTAGGTGTTGCGGAGGACTCTCATCACATCGTGGGGCCAGGCACGGCATGGTTGGGCCCGCCACAGCCTGAGGCTGTCCCCGTGGTTACCTCCCACAGCTGTGTCGGCCTCCCTGATTGGCTGCTGTGTGCCGCAGTTGCTGCTGGGACTTGTGGCCGTTGGTGTGGCAGTCGTGCAACTGGTGCCCCTCCCCTCCCACAGTGGCCGCTGGGACTTGTGGTTTCACACACACACATTCCCCAATTTGTGAGGCGCAGTTCCCGACAGTCCGGGAACTGTACGCCCCTGGTAGGTGTGTGCCAAGTTTCATGGAGCTATGTCCAGGGGTGTAGATTTTTATACCAGACATACAAACGTACACCTCTCTTTTATATATATACAGTGGGTATAGAAAAGAATCACCCCCTTTGATAGACTTCACATTTCATTTCCTTTACATCCTTAAATGAAAACACAAGGAAAATTCCCTTCACCAGCTTTACTTATCCAATATAACCTATAACATCCAACTGAAAAATATCACAATTACAGTTCAGAAAAAGTATCAGAAATAAAAAACAAGACTTACTGAGATCAATAAAGGTTCAAACCCCCCCCCCCATGTCAATATTTTGTTGAACCACCTTTTGCTTTAATAACAGCCTTGAGTCTGTTGGGATACTTCTCTATCATCCTTGCACATCTAGACGGAGCAATATTTGCCCACTCCTCTATACAGAATTGTTCAAGTTCGGTCACAATGAATGGTAAGTTTTGGTGGACTGCAATCTTCAAATCTCCCCACAGATTTTCTATGGGATTTAGGTCTGGGCTCTGACTGGGCCACATGAGGAAGTTCACTTTTTTCTCCTTCAGCCACTGTGTAGTCAGTTTTGCTGTGTGCTTCGGACCATTGTCATGTTGAAAGGTGAATCTTCTGCCCATCCTCAACTATCTGGCAGAGGGTAGCAGGTTTTCTTCCAGAATCTGACGGTATTTTGCACCATCCATTTTTCCTTCTGCACTAATGAGAGCCCCAGTGCCTGAGGCAGAGAAACACCCCCACAACAGGATGCTGCCACCTCCATGCTTCACTGTAGGTATGGTGTGTTGTGGATGTTGAGCTGCGTTGGATTTACGCCAGGTGTACTGTTTGGTGTTGAGGCCAAATAGTTCAATTTTGGTCTCATCTGACCATAAGACCATAAGACCTTTTTTTCATTTGGCATCAGAATCTTCAAGGTGCCTTCTGGCAAAGGTCAAATGAGCTGTAATGTGGCCTTTCTTGAGAAGTGGCTTTCTCCTTGTGACCCTCCCAAACATGCCACATCTGTGGGACATTTGTGAAATTGTTGTCACATGTACAGAACGACCACTCTTTGCCATAAAGTCCTTTAACTTCTTCAGAGTGGCCTTTGGCCTCTTGGTAGCCTCTCTTACCAGTTTCCTCCTTGCTCTTCCATCCAGTTTGGAGGGGCAACTAGATCCAGGGAGGGTCCCAGTAGTGCCAAACGCTTGCCACTTCCTTATTATAGACTTTACTGTGCTTCTTGGGATTGATAAAGCCTTAGAAATTATTTTTTTTGTATCCATCTCGTGCCTTATGTCTGTCCACAACTCTGTCCCTGAGATCTTTTGAAAGTGACTTGCCACCCATAGTTAGTTGTTTGCTGTCAGCAGTTAAAAATACTGAATATATGTAAACGGCTGATATTGGAACTTTGATTAGCTCCTAAACTACATCCCTGGCAATGGCATGTCAAAATAATATGGAAACAGTGGTGGATGGTTAAAGAAACAAACATGTATTTTCACAGTAGTTGTAACCCTAATAGGGCTTTCAAAGTAAGTGAGACATTTAAAGATTGGTTTTACTCATTCCACACCCCCAATGAGTTTCCATGTCTAAGTCCAGAATCTGGATCCCTCACTTGATAGTCGTAGTCTATCAATCACTCCATGACACCTCATTGGGTATCAATCAGTATCAACATTCATGGTATTCATGGTAAGGGTAACCACATTTGTAGAGGGCAATGATGTGAGGCCAGAACTGCATCAAATGCCACCTACTATTTATAAAAAAAAGGTGCCTAAGAATTGAACTGTATTATAGAAATGTGTTAGGAAGTCACAGAAAGATCCAGGCTAGAAACTATTCAGTGAACACACAGAATGGAACACATCCAAGTGTTTTCCACCTTTGTTCAGGCTCTCTCACCAAATACCCAAACTTGTAATGGTGGAGCATTTGGGCATGAGGAGGCTTGCCTGGTCAAGGGAATGATTGCATGGTTGCCCATCCATTTGCTGAATGGGCTGAGCTATAATTTTTTAGGGTGGTCTCCCCCACCATTTCTAAAACAACAGCAGCAGCAACAAATTAATTTTGTCTTAATCCCTGGGTGTCAAGATAGCACTTTTGAGATAACTCTTTTTCCCCCTAACGCCCAGCTCCATGTTATAAGTTCTACAAAAGATAAAAACTGTGTTGTTATATTTTAAAATTATGTTACTAAATCCCAGATGCACCAGTCAAATGCAAAGTTTCCTAATTGAAACTGCTTTAATCTTTTGCCTAGTCTGCATTTCATTGTAATTGTATTTGTTGGAAAATATGTTTTTTTGAAAATGGGGCAACTTTCTTTTTGTATTCTGAAATCTTTTGCCCGTGGACCAGCTACAGAGAAGGGTACCTTATCTCCATAGGTGGTTTCCTGCTGGAAGATTAATCCACTGGCTGCTGTTGTTGTGGTAAAATGTTCATATTTCACTTTCTGCCTCTCAAGTGTATTGCTTCTCATTAAATACCATATTTCTAACATTGCGGAGCCCTTTTTAAAACGTGAAGTTCAATTTCTAATGAGACTCTTCTGCTTTGGTCAAAAAATTAATTAGGCTTCTTTTTTGTTATCAGTTTTGATCTGATGTGCTTTGAATGGGTCTAATTAAAATGCACAGTTAAAAACTTGTTTCCTGCATCACCAACTGGAATGACCCCATTTGCACTTCATTAATAGGAGAGGACCTATTTTTATGTTCTTATTTAGTTGCTCTGCAAGTTCCTGCATTAATAGTCTGCATCTGGGGGGCCGGGGAGACTGGGGTGTCAACTTTCACATGGTGAAGGGAGAGCACATAATTTAGGACAGTTGCCTTTTTTATTACAAATCCCACAATCCCCTGCCAGTGGCTATGCTGGCCGGGGACTATGGAAGCTGTAGTTCAGAAATCTCCCCTTTCCCAAACTCATGTAGAAAATTACAAGTTTGTAATGTTTTGTAGAGGACTGTGGTGGCTTAGTGGTTAAGATGCTGAACTTGACTGGAAAGTTGGCAAGTCAGCAGTTCGAAACCCGAGTGCTGCATGATGGGTTGAGCGCCCATTGTGAGTCCCAGCTCCTGCCAACCTAGCAGTTTGAGAGCAAGAAATTGCGGTGGGAAGGTAACAGCGTTCCGTGCGCTCCTGTGTCTAGTCATGCCTGCCACATGACCAGAGAAATGTCTGCAGAAGCAGACAACACTGGCTCTTCGTCTTTGAAACAGATGAGCACTGAACCGTAGAGATGGATACGACTGGCTTTCGAGCAAGGGAAACCTTTACCTTTAAATAGGTACCGCTTCGGTGGGAAGGTAATAGCGCTCTGTGCGCTCTTGTCTAGACATGCCTGCCACATGACAATGGAAATGTCTGCAGAGTTTGCAGACAGCACTGGGTCATTGGGCTTAAACGGAAATGAGCACCACACCTAGAGTCGGATACGGCTGGCTTTCGAGCATGGGTAACCTTTCCCTTTACCTAATGTTTCGTAATCTGATCTGAGAAGCAGTGGATGTCTAGTACTCCAGGGGGAAAAACACCTCAAGAGAAAACACAAAATTAAAAGCAACAAAAATGTAAAATAGGAACAGAAAGAGAGAGATGAAAAGTTTCATGTCAGTAATAGATACCCTTGAACACTGCTTGGGTTTGACAGTGGTTCTATTCATGCTGTTAGCAAGTCATGCTGTAAGCATGCGTCATCCATGTGTGATGAGGGGAGTTCACTAGCTCTAGCTCCCTCTGGCATCGCTTGCAGCAGGTGACAATTACAGTCTGAAGGCCAGGAAGCTGCTGTATTTGGGTGATCCGGACCCCGTTTCTTTGGAGTCTGGCTCGTGTGGAGAATATACCTGGATACAGCAGCTTTCCCCTCATTCTTACATGCAGAACGCAACAATGGAGGGAACATGGCTAATCCTCATCACATGTGGATGACATGAGCATACATTGTGACTTAAAAAGGGCTTCAGCTAAGGCTAAATTTAGACAAGATGACAGGACAGTTTGTCCAAAGAGAAACTTGACTTTGCTCTAGAAGAGGACTGTGTGCCTCCTGCAAGATCAGGTGCCTGTTGGAGTCTTTGCTGTCCCTGCACCTTTAGATGGCTGTGGGGGCTTATGTGCATATTGGTGTTTAATGCACCAGTGCCGACTACTCGGGAATTATTCTGATCTGACAGCAGCTATCCATGCCTTGGTGGCATCATGCTGAGATTACTACAAGTCACTTGATACAGTGCTGCTCACAAAATGTGGTAACCCTATTGGTACAGTATATAGCAGTGATGATGAAGCTTAGCACTCCAGATGTCCTTGAACTTCAATTCCCAGAAGCCCTGATCAGCAGGAGTGCTGACTTGGGCTTCTGGGAATTGAAGTCCAAGAACACCTGGAGTGCCAAGGTTCGCCATCACTGGTAAATGGTATCAAGATGTTAGCCTGAAAATATAAGATATGCTCTTGCTGCTCCCTTCAAATGGCAACATATGGAAACGAAAACTAATATTATTACGTTTGAAAAAAGTTATGGTAAGTTTATTATCACTGTGGTGACAGAAAAAGAACCAACCAAGGAACTGTTAGATAGGATTATGCATGTGAAGGTAGACAGAGCCTGAGGTTTCTGTAAAGCTGTGGAACATTGTTGTCTGCGCTTGTGTAGAAATAACCCCATTTTTGTGTGAATCAAAGGGACCCCGATGAAGAGCAGTCTTTCCCATCTCTGTTGATGGTATTCCATTCCATTACAGTGATACCTCATACAATGTCCAAACTTGGTTCCACAAGTTTGGACTTTATACGGATTTGGACTTTGTATGAGGCATGCAAAATCCTAGCCACGATGCCTCATATAACGTCCAAATCATTGCCGCGATGCCTCGTACAACGTCGTTTCCATAGAGATACATTGTACTGTAACAGCACAGACTTCAGGGCAAGGTCAAGGAAACTTACAGAACTTTAAGAAATCATTGTCTAAAGGCTAAATACATTACAAAAACATGTCAAACAACCCTGATTGTCCAAGAACCTGCAAAAAAACCAGGAATGCTTCTAAAAATTCTGACAATAAAAATAAAAATCCAAAATCGCGCTCAAAACCACTCCTAAACACTCTTCGCCTCATGCAAAACCCACAAGAGCAATGCACGCATGCGTCCTGCCTTTTATACTGCCTAGGCACAACGCAACATGGGTAAAACCCCAATGCCTCATACAAAGTCGCAGCGACTTTGTATGAGGCAACTTTTTTCAAGGAATTAGGCAATGTTGTATGAATTCAATGTTGTACGAAGCAGTCTTTGTATGAGGTATTACTGTACTTCTGTTCTTTTTATTTTCGGAGACTGCTACACTGCAAGGCCAACAGCCTCCTCTCTGCTACAAGACTCAGCAGCACCCTCACGTTCAAGGAGTCCCCTTGAGAACCCACCTCAGCTCACTCGATTAATTCAACTTTTACAGATATTACAAAGATTGACAGTTGAGTTAAGTGGAAAATCCCATTTGAACCTAGTGCTGAGTGTGCGGCAGACATGAGCTCAGACAGCTTGACCTACATTTAACCCTCCACAGCAGGAATCTCTTAGTCAGGAAAAGAAAGGGAGGGAAGAAAAGAAAAACCCATTTGATTCTTTGCACTGCTCAAAAAAGGGGATTTTTCTTTTTTGGAAGCTAACCGAGTGCATTCCCTTTGCATTTTGTCACGAATACGCTGGTTCTATTCTTGGGCCATGTCACAGATCAGGTTCCATTAGCATTAGGCACATAGAAGAGTCACAAGCAAAAGGAACACTAACTGTTTTGGTACAAAATAATAAATTCAAATTCCAAAATACATACTAGGAATTGGTGTCTTTTTTAAAAATCCAATCAAGAATGCCTTATGGATAAGAGTGCGATTCTCAAGTCTAATTATATATTCAAAAACATCTGTTTTGAAAAGTCAGAGTATTTAAGTGTTTAGGTACTGGTTCTTATTGTTGTCCTGTTTGATGAGGAAAATTAGTATACAGGTAGGAGAATAAGTGTTTCTTGTGAGAATTGCAGTATAATTAAATCAAAGTACTTGGCTTTAAGATTATTTTGTTGTCCCTGAAGAAGCTGGGAATGTTCAACACCTCAGCCAAGACAAAGGATTTGGCTTTAATCCCATTTTGGAACAAATGGGATTACATAAAATCTAAGACAAGCCCTATAGTTTGAAGACTGAGATGTGTGGTGGTCTCAAAAGACAACTTTCTTGCAGCCCTATTTATCAATAAAAAAATAACCTTCATACGTGAGACAGGCGATGGGTTCTCAATCCCTGGGTTGATCAGATTTGTATTACAGGAGGCAATAGATTTATGCTGATTTATGCTTGTGTAATGGAAATTTCCTGTTAGTGGCAAATTGCCACATACTATTGAGGCGCTGATTGTATTCCTGGGTGCATGCTCACTCAGGTAGTCATGCATGAAGCATGTAACCAGTAGCTCCTTAGGTAAAGGTTGCCCTTTTTTGAAAGCCAGTCATATCCGACTCTAGGGTTCAATGCTCATCTGTTTATACCAAAAGAGCCAGTGCTGTCTGCATCTGCAAATGTTTCAGTGGACACGTGGCAGGCATGCCTCGACACCAGAGTGCACGGAACGCTGTTTACCTCCTTAATACGTACCAATTTACTGACAAGACTGAATACTATTTCCCAGTTCTGGTTCTGGTGGGAGCAACCCTGTGACCATTATTTATTTATTTTTAGAGGTTTCCCACTACACTCCGATTCTGTGCCTTTGAAAAGTTTCCTCAGGGGACAAAGGAAGGGGTGGGGGAATAGGAAGCTTTTAATTAGTGTAAATTAAATGTGTCTGGTATCCAATCCAGGTTACACTGATTGCAATGTTGTCAACAGGTTTTTGCAGATTTCACAAATCTGTGGCATAACTAAATCACCTTCCAGAAAAATATCCATATTAATCAATCCCTACATGATAAACTCTTGCCCAATTTCTAAAGATTTATACTGGGATTGGTAACTTTAGCCTCACTTCTCAGCCCCAAACAGCAATGCCATATGTGCAGGAAAACTGGAGCTGTAGTCCATCAATATTTGGAAAACACAGCCCTTCATCCTTTTTTATTCAAACTCTTAGGGAGCAAATCTCAAAATCTATTCCCATCTTGGTAGACAGATCTCTGTGGTATTTTCAGAACCATCCAAACAATTCAGTCTTCTCTTGATATATGTTCTTGTCTCTCCTGTCTGCATGCAAAGCAGTTTTCCTGCAGTCAAAAACCTACCATCATCCTTTGTGTTTGTACTAAACCAATAAGTTTAAGTCATCATTTCCTTATTGTTCAAACTTTGTTAATGCACACGGCCTCCTGTTTGTCTGCTCAATTAATCAGACTGGGAAGCAAACTCGATGCTACATGCTCCCTTGCAGGCTTATACAATCAAGATGTGTTCCTTCTACTTACAGAAGCATCCTCATCAAAGCAGCCAGATAATTGCTAGAGGTAATTAAGATTCTGTAATTATTATTATGTCTGACAGGAAACGATTTATGAGAAAGGATAGAGCTTGATTTCTTTTTTTATCAAGCTAAAACCCCGAAGGGGGCAAGAAATAATCAGCAGATCAGAACATTAAACAAACCCGACAGAAAAGTCAAGAAAAGGGAAAAAATACATAAGCCATGCCAACATGAACTCAGGCTAGTGAAGAATCTGTTGCATTAGGATTCTGTACATACACAAACAAGCATGTTACTATAGTGAGATAAAGGATGGAGAAAAGCTAGTTTTAGGATTGACTACATCAACGGCCCTCAAACTTTTAAAGCTAGGGGCCGGATCATGCCCCCTCAGACTGTTGGTGGGCCAGATAGGTGGTGCTGGTGTAAGGAGTGGTGGGGGCTCAGGGTGGTCACTTCGGCGGTGGCAGTGGGACCACCCCCCCGCATACCATCGCTGCCCACCCCAAGCCACTGCCCACTCTCCCCCAATGCCATTTCTCTGCTTACTGGCCTGGAGGAGCTGCATGGCACCAACTCATCTGGCCCACGACCTTACTCCAGCCACCGCTTCTGCCACCTCAATCCTTGTCTCCTCCACTTGACTTGGCGTGTTCATAACACCACTCTGTAGCAGGGCGGATGTTGTAAGCCTTACAACATCCACCCTGAGATGGAGCGGCGTTAAGGACACGCCAACCCAAGTGGAGGAGACAAGGATTGAGGTGGTGGGCTGCAGAGATGGATAAGTTAGTGCTGTTGGCCAGATCTGGCCCATGGGCCATGGGTTGAGAACCCCTGGACTACATGTTCAATAGTGGTAACTACCAAGCTATTTTATTTTTTAAAAAAATTAGCTAACATTCTGAACTCCCAGGAAATCTACAGACACAGAAGGTAAATGGGTTGTGATGGGCTCTAGTTGGGATGTAAGATTACAAATTTCAACCTTTCAGATTCATGTACAAATGAAGATCTAATAAATGAATGAGAATAACGTGACTGAAGTGATAGAGGAGCCCAAACTAACCTTGAAATCATGGAATTGGCAATGCATATATAAGGTACAGACCAATTAAAGTACACATAGAAGTGATAAGATCATATACCAGTGTCTTCTTGATTTGATCCATGCCAGGTTGAAACTATGACACAGTTGCCCTAACAATTTGTTAAAACAAAATGACTGGAAAACCAGAGTTGATTAAGGTTGAAATTAATAAAAAGAAAATTGTAAGGCAGCCAGTTTTGAGTAGAAAAGCAGCTAGGGAGGAAAACAATTTAAGCATTCCTTTTAACCTTCATTACAGGTGACTCTTAGGTTGGGGTATATGTTTCACATCTTTTAAGAATGGCAGAAGCAGCGCTTACGCATTGTGTAGGAAGTTTTTATTTCTGCATAGTCTTTTTGTCAGATGGATGGATCCTTGGGTTTTTTAATTGAAAAATTTCTCTGTGCCTTCAAATTACTTCCAACATATGGCAACCCTCATAGGGTATTGAGGCGGCTTACCATCATCAATTCTACTCCCTGAAAACTCATGTTTGAGTGCTAATTTGAGCCTTATATCTCTAAATCTACATCACCTACAATACACTGGATCTCCATAGGAAGGAAGGCATACCATGTACCAAATCTCTCTTCAACTAGTCTAGATTTTGTCAAAAGTTAAAATCCAATGTGCCCAAGTGTAAACCGTAATTTACACTTATAAATTTTCAAAAAAGTAATTATGAGAATACTGTAATACCATTCTGTTTTTGGCAAAGATAGTATACCTTTACAAGCCCAATATATTTCATCACAATTATTTCCATAGCAAAGGTAGAAAAATAATATTGCTAGATAATTACTTTAAGAGGTTATTCTACTAAGATTTGGTTAGTACTAAAAATTCCACAGTACACAGATCTCTTTTTCTCATTTATAGAAGCATGTTTTTGCAATATATTGAATGTGAAAAGAAGAGATCCCCTTAGCTACTTACACACACACACAAAGTACTCACAATGAAGTGACATGAATATTTTAATTCAAATAAAGTTCCTTGCAATATTAATTTCAGCAAAACCCATTTGCAGTGGATATAAGAATAGGGCAAACTCATAAAGCAATGAATTCAGAAGTGGCTGAGACAGACCAGTCACCACCACTACTGTGATATCTCTATTCAGTATGTCTGGTGCAGAGAGCCAAGGAAAATGAACGAAAATGACTGCTTGTTATGCAGTAGTGAGCCGATAGTGCTGCCGGTGTCCCCCTTATTTTTCTTTAAGCTCCTGCTATTATTGCTAGAACAACAACAACAAAAAGATATTGGACGGGAAACCATTTCATTGTAAATTTATACTGGCATGAAGTCAGATTGCATTTTTAATGGCTTGAGCATGCAGACACAAGGGAAAGGAAGGCATTTCACTGTTGCTTATTTCCAGAGGTACACTTTTCACACTGCTCCTTCCTCTCATACTGTTCCAGTGTTGCCATTTCATATGTAAAGTTAACAGACAAAAGCCCTACACTTAGACAGAAGTTAACCAATTGCAATCATGCAATGTTCATTTGACAGTGTAAGTTTCTGACATGCTATAGGTGAACGGAAGCAGCTTAAACTCTACGGTAGTTTTCTTTCCAGCCAAGGCTCTTTATTGTAGTGCCTGTTTCACTGTCCTGGGCTTCTACGCCAGTTTCAAAAGTATATTTTTAAATATAGGTTCCTTTATGATTTAACATTTAGGCAGATTCAGCTCTGTTGTGCAGCTAATCAAGCAGGCATAAACGGGTATCTGACAGGCCCCAAACTCACTAAGAAAATAGGTCCTTATAAAACTCAGACATATAGTTGAACCCATCAATGATTTTGCCCAAATATATGGGGCAGGGCACACACGAGTTTTGGTTTCAACGCAAGATGCATGTGTCAGAGGAGAGTGAGCAAACCTTACTTTGGTTTTGCAGCATAAGCGTGACATTCATCCATCCTAGCCTGGCGGTGACTATTTCATTGAAGACTCTTTCCTCTCAACTTCCTTAAATCAATTGGATTAGACTGATTCAAGTGAGAAAAGGTACAGAAAGCAACGTCCACTGCCTCGTCTTTTACATATCCAGAAACCATTTAAAAAGCCGTATTGTAAGAGCCAAGGTTGCAGATGATTCTTGGATCTTCATTAGTACAACAGCACATTTTTCCTTCACTGAAAAGATTCTTGACAACACTGACATGAGGCTGTAAACCACGAAATATGACCAGCACAGAAGACGGAAACCCAAAAGTAGGCAAATATAAATGCTTTCCCCATAAAGATTTTAAGCAACAGGGGTCACACTGATACACCTGGTAGCCACCTCTGCTGCCATATAGCAGTCGCTAAACTATTTATCCACAGCCACTTGTTTGAACCACAAGGGTACTGGCAAAGGAGCCATTCAACAATTACGTGATCCTCGAGAGGGGGAGGAGGTCTGCCATCTGAATTACGGAAAATTATGTGGGGTCAGGGGGGAGGGGGTCAGGTCAAAGATTACGTAATCCATTTGGAGCTGTTGTGGTTTCAAAACATGGCACTTTTTTAGGTTTAAAATTTTGATCCGATTTGAGATTACTGAATCCTCACCGATCCGTTCTGCATTAGGCACCAATAGTGAAAAGCTCTAAAAATTAGAGTTTTGATAAAAAGATCTGGATCACGTAATTTTAAAGGGAGGAGGGGGTTTCGAAGTGAAAATTACGGTTGGATTACATGGGGGTGAGGGGGTCAATTCCCCCCAAAAAACGGATCACATAATTGTTGAATAGCCCCAAAGTGGCTGTAAAAAAGGCAGCAAAACCATGGGGATTCAGAACCTGTAGATTCTGAAGAGGAAAAGACTAGAACCTTTCCACTATAATTCAACATTAATGTCTATGTGTAGCCTCTAGTGAAAATATCTTAGGATTCTTTTGTGTAAACAGTAATAATATTTAGGTTTGTTTTTTCCTGAACACAGGTATGGAAATGTAAACATCTAATTCAAGTGGTGACAGCGTTATTTCCTTTCTTTAAAAAGCCGTATCAATGGCATGCATTTTCATCATTTGTTTCAGGTGAATCAATCAACACTTATTTTGCATTATAAATATACAATTAAGTTCAGTACCATCTTACTCAGCCTGTCACATTCCATTTTAAGACCACCTTTTATAATTGTATGGAACAGAATACATTTGTTTTATAATTATGTCATCCTTCTAAAATATGAAAATCAAACGATTTACCAAATACTGGCACCAAATCAAGAAACACATTCCACTACTCTTGCTCTGAAAATGGTGGGTGGCGAGAACTGGAGAGGCCAGTTCAGCAAAACGGATAGACAATCGAATCTCTTTTTCCATGTACATGCAGAAAGGACTACTGACCATCATCAAACATACCACACAACAACGTTTGGGGCGTTAATTATAAAGATAACTGTTGCTTTTTTTTATTAACATTCTCCTATTAAAAATGCTGTTATTTCTTAAAATAGATTAAATTCAGTTATATTTTTTATTACTGGCATTCTTTCCAGGCAAAATACCTGAAACAAGGCAGAAATCAAGAGCAACAGTTTATAACCCAGATTAGGTAAAGGGTAAAAAAAAAAGCCTAGGTTTTGCTAACCATACCGTGGCCTCTACTTATTCCTATTCTTTCTTCTTTATAAATGAAACCTTCCCTTTAGTTCCTTGTATCTTTTCATTTATCCTGTCTTTGGTTTCTTCCATTTTCTCAGTTAGTCTCCCTTTTGTTTCTTCCATTTTGCCACTAATCCTGTCTCTTGTTTCTTCCATTTTCCCCGAGAGTCGCTCTTTTGTTTCTTCCATCCGGTCTTGAATGTAGTCCTTCACTGGAGGCGGTGTAGACATGTAGCCATACCTACGAAGATACTTCACAGTGATAGATGTCCCTCCTAAAGTCACGGTGTATCTTGCTGGAGTTGCAATCTTGTCAGCAAAAGAGGGTGAGACAGACAGATGTGTAAATAACTGAAAGATCATTCAAAAAGAGAGTTCTAAAATTCAAACAAAGACTCCTACTTATAATACTGTTGATAAGTCTGTTAACTCAGTTTTAGCTATGCTAATATGCAGAACATTTTAAAATCTGTTCTGTGGTTATTTTGCACCGTAGATTCATCCTACTCCTGTCAAGGAAGCTTCCCCATTACCGTTCCTGGAAGTAACAAACCATGTCCTCAAGCTTCAATAAGCCCTTCTGTGGCTATTAAGAAAGTGTGATTGAGCAGCTTCTAACCTTCTTTACGTGCATCATAGCAGTAGACAAATACTGAAGCATCAGCAGAAAGACAAAGGTCTCTCAGTACAAGTTGCAAGTTCTAGTGCATTCTTGGATACGAGTTGCAGCCGACAACGATTTGAAAGTGTGAGCTTTCCTGAACTTAATCATATTAAATTCAAAAGAACTAAGGCACTTAACAAGAAGGGATTTTTTTATCAGTTAATGGTTACCCTAGTAACGGAGAATACGAATGAGATTTTGTTCGGGCAAGAGATATATTTAAGAAATATATATATATATATATGATATGGAAGAACAATTACCTAAATGTAATTGTTGATGCTATAAACTTCAGATTCACTATTCTAAGTATATTCCTATCTTTCTACACTCAAAACCAATTTGTAGCAGAAGGACATTACCAATTAACTACTAAAGTTATTTAAAGACTTAAACTATGATTATTGTTACTCCAGTTGGAAAAAAGGATCACACTTCAACGTTTCAATAATAATGGCATTGAACTATAAGCTAAAGCAGGGGTTCCCAATCTAAAGCCCCTGGGCTGGACCCGGCCCCTGGCACCATTTCATGTAGCACCCACCCTTTCAAGGGTATTCAAGAAATAAAATGACCACCCCTTTGAAGCTGTTGGACCAAAATGGCCACCCCCCATTGTGCAGGCAGGGCAAAATGGCTGTCCGGCCCTCAAAGCTGACTGAGAGAGCGCAACTTAGGCCCCGGCTTGTAAATGTTGGGAACCCCTGAGCTAAAGTCTCATAGGTCCACGCCCCCTTTATTCATTTATCTATATTTTTAAATTATGATTAAAATAGAATTCAAGACAGGCCAATAGCATTACTGCTGCATTGTGTTTCCAAGGCATGCATCTAGTAGCACTGGATGCTCTTCACAATCCAAGACTTATTGTTACACAATTTGTGCCTTTCTGTGTGATTGAAAAAGAAACATTGCGGGATATAAAGACTACACTGCTTTGTTTTAATATGGGGTTTAATGAATCAATTCCATTTCTTCGAACCATGGAAACTGACATTAAAACACAGCAGAAAGTCTTTAAAATACCACAGTGCTTTTGTCTGGTATCTGTGCGACAGATTTTTAGAAAGTTGAGAAATTAAATTTTAGATTATGTCTGTACAAACAGGGAGACACACTGAGTTTAGAAGAAAAAACATGGAAGACAGAATACCAATACTCTTTGTCATTAAATGGATTATTGAGAATTGTCAAAAATATGCACTCACTCTGTCTACCACTTTTCTGCAACTTTCTTCATTTCCACCTGTATCTCAGAGTACTTTATCTCAGAGTACTGTGATCATTATGTTAATACTGCTTCCTTTAGTTCCCCTCAGTAATAGATCTCTTTATATATTACTATTTCAATCCCATCCTACTCAACCAGTATGTCTAGTTGGAGAAGGCTGCTGTAGTTAAATAAGAAGACCCACAATCTGTAGGGTACATCTTGACTGAGGAAGGCTACAGTATAGTTGTCTACGTGGATCTCTTGTGACAGGCTCAAGTCAGAATAAGCTTAGAGCTAGCTGTGTTTTGTTAGCCCTGAATTCTTAAGCCTGTCACAGTAAGAGACTGCACAGGAATACTGGGACATCTGTAGCTAATTGTACCTTCCAATTTTCTAATGGGTAAAGCTATAAGATAAAAACTCTTGCTGCTTCTTACCTTATACATTGCATATGCAGTTAATGCATTTCCACTCTGAGAATTCTTTAGAATATTTGTAATGCTTTGAGGCAACCCTATGAATTCGAGGAAAGGAACGACATTTACTCCTCTGTGGAAGAAGACAAATTTTAAAAGATGGCTAATATGCTTGTAAATATTTCTTTTAATACAACCAATAAGCATACACGAGTCTAAAATTTAACATGAATAATTCACAATACAATTCATTGTGCTTTTTCTTGTACCAATAACAAGCAAGGAGCCAAGCTCCCATGGATAATAATATATTCAGTGGATCACTTTCATAGTTTAAACCAGGAGTTCTCAAACTTTTTAAGCCAGGGGCCAGGTCACGCTCCCTCAGACAGCTTTGGGGGCCGGACGGCCATTTTGCTCTTCCTCCACCACATGGCATTTACTGTAGTGGAGGCGATGGGGAGCCACATGAAATGGTGCTGTGGGCTGCATCCAGCCCGTGAGCCACAGGTTGAGAATCCCTGCTTTAAACAATTCTGAGTCCGCTGAAATGGCAAGCTGTTTCATTGTTTGTCCATTACCCACTTTTATTAACCAAAAAGCAAAGGTGAAAAGTAAAAAATGGGGGTGTGAGCCGCTAAGTTGCCAAGGAAATGACATCACTTAATGAAAGTCCATGTACCTTTGCATGAAGGAAGTCTTGTGTTTGGTTTCAGACATCTACAGTTAAAAGGCTGTCAAAACATCTACCTATAATCTGCGCAGGAAATGTTGCCATTACTGACTTGCAAACATCACTTTTGTGTGTCAAAATGGTCCACAAAGGAATTAATAGTCCTAACTGAAAACTCTGTTTAAATCCTTTTATAAACACATGACTGGCTATCAAGCATATTAATCGTATTTTTAAAACTTACCAATGAGCCTCCATTCAACATTTCATTTCTTTATTTTTAGCAGTTAACAGCTCTACAAAAATTATGACTAATGTGAATCCCATTCTGAAAGAACTGAAAATTGCTCTGTTTCATAAGACTCCAAGTAATAAAATGTAAATCCTGACCTATATATTACATAGGTAACTAATTTATCAATAAATGTACTTAGGATCCGGCTGTATAATCAATGTGATTATTTTTTGGCAATTAATACTCTTAAGGCATAATATACAGATCTCATGTTTCTGTCCCACATATGTGAATGAACGATTTAACTCCCGACTAGTGGAATTGTTTCAAGAGAAAAGAGATCCCCAACAACAGTGGATTTTTCACTGGAAAATATAGTGGTTCAAAACTCCTGGTTTAGGTGCCATGTGCATGACTTGGAATTTGTTTTGACTTCATACAAAGATTAGATGAGGATGTTACAGTACATGCATTCAGGTTGCTTCCATGTTGTCACTAGAAGAAGGAAAAACTGCCCAAAAATTTCCTTCTTCTAGTGACTCATTCCCGCTCTGCCATTTTTCCTTGTGATTGATTGAATATGCTTCCATGTTGTGCCAGTCCTGTGAATTAATTGCCTCAAAAACGGGCCTTGCAATAAATAAAGCAAAGGGATGATGTTGAACCCTGTCTTGTGTAGTGATAAAACAGTAAAAAAAGGAAACCACATTGCTGTACGCTTTGGAAAGTTATAACTACTAGAATAAATATTTGGTTTTGTCACTCACTGACTATATCAAATCAAATCAAATCAAATCAAATCTTTATTATTACAGCCAAAGGCCAGACAGAGTGCACCAGATAACACAACCATTCTGGCACCACATATAGAATAAAAGCATTTCCGACACACCGAACATATAAAGTAAAATATTAAAAATTAAAAATTTGTTTGAGAATCCTATAATACACACCATAGTATTTTACTTTAGTCTGACTGTCCCGAGTTCACGTTCGTGAATTTTAACACTGGAGGCTCACTATTTACTGAGCACTATTGGGGTCAAAAGACATGAATCGCCATACTTTTGCGAATGCAGGATGATTTCCATGCAAACCTGGTGACAACGGCCGTCGTTGCCTTGGAACTGTCAGATAGTAATACGCTCAAGTTTCTATTATCGCTGGAGGCCGAAGTAAGGAACTGCTAAAAAGAGCTCTTTTCTGAGATCTTCATAAAAGGGACGCTCCAAAATAATGTGCTCGGAATTTTCTATCTTGTTGGTGTGACAAGCACATATACGTTCACAAACTGGGATTTTCTTAAAAAGCCCTTCCCTTAAATGCCGAGGGAAGCATATTGTGTCGAATGAGACTAAAAGAGTGTCTGTGGTCTTGGTTATTTAAAGAGGAAAGATAGGACAACAGTTTAAGCACGTTAAAATGCGGCCACTCAAACAAGGAAGAGGTAACTTTGGTTAGATCTGTTTGGCGGTATATATCAGTTACCATTTGTCTAAATTCTTGGCTGGCTCGATTTGGTCCCAGGGAAAGTCCATATGATGTCCAAACTGCTTCTATATGAGAAATCCAAGGGAAGTTACATTATCTGCCATCATTAAAGTAAGTAGACCCACTGGAGAAAACAGAAGTTTCACCCAATACATAGCAGCGCATGTTAATAATCTGGCACTCATTATATCCAGATTAAGAATATATTTGTCAGATTGAAGTAAAATAGTATACTACATGGAACAATGGTAGTTTGGTGCTGGGAGTTATGAGGCTCTGACATCAGAAAGTATAACTAAAATGTTTGAAGTGGTAGCCATGTTAGTCTGTGCAAGCATATCTGAGAGTAAACAAAACAGAACAGCAAAAAAAGACAAAAAATGTTGTGGTACCTTAAAGACTAACTCCCGTATTTACCCCTGTTCTGTTTGTTTACTCTCAGATATTATAACTAAATATTTGTTTAATTACTGTAACCAGCTACAAGTAAATGACATTCTACATCTATCCCTTCTAAGAGTAATGAGTTACCAAGACATTTAATATTTTGGTTTTGTAGGATTGAAATAAATTTTCATCAAAAGAGTTGATAGGGGAAAATTATTATTATTATTAGGTTTATTTCTATACCGCCTTTCTTCCCCAACGGGCAACTCAAGGCGGTTCACAACAGTAAAATAAACACTAAAACAAAATACAGCATTACAATATCAGAACAAATAACAATAACTATTTGGATTCATCTGAAATAAAGACAACTTTATATATGCCATGGACGTCTAGAAAGACAACTGGGCCTCTAGTTCAAGTCAAGCCTGAGCTGTCAATAGAAACTAAAATGATTAAACTGAGACTATCGTGTTTTGGACATACTATGAGAAGACTCAGCTCACTAGGAAAGGAAACATTGGTAGGAAAGACATCAAACATGAGATGCAGGAAAGGGAACCATAGTCTTTAGTCTGCAAGACCTGCAGAGAGCTGTGAATGACAGGCTCTTTCTGAGGCATAATTAATTCACAGGACTGGCACATGGAAGCAACCTGAACGCATGTAACATCCTCATCTAATCTTTGAATGAAGTCAAAACAAATTCCAAGTCATGCACATGGCACCTAAACCAGGGGTTCTGAACCAGTCAGAAGCAGTAGTCTTACTGGGGTACAAGGTTATTATGCAAATTTCTAAGAATATGTTCCTCAAGTCCCATGTGCTCCTGAAGTGTGATGGGCTACCCTATTAGTAATTCTGTTTACTGTAGATTAACTCTTTGTAACATTTCACCATGCCAACAGTGACTCTAATCCAGGAGTGCTCAAACTACGGCCCGTGGGCCGGATCCAGCCCCTGACACCAATTCATCCAGCCCACACACTGCCCTCATCACTCCTGGAAGCAGAAGTAAAACGCGCCCCATACGGGCACATTTTACTTCTCCTTCTGGGAGCGATGAGGGAGGCATGGGCCAGATGAATTTGTGTCAGGGTCCAGATCTGGCCCATGGGCTGTAGTTTGAGCACCCCTGGTTTAAGCAAATGGCAGCCAAAAATCTATCTCATCCTGTTGCAAAACATATTACAAGGTACGTTTTACTTCCACTTCCAGTGGGAGGAACCATGTGACCGACCCCCAGCCCGAAAAGTTTGGGCACCTCTGCTCTAATCCCTCATTCTTCCTGCCCATCAATTTACTATGCAAGTTTGTCTGATTCCCCTCAGTCAAAAATCTGCATTGTTTTGGATTGACCAGTATATGTGTTTACAGCTGCCATTTCTTTGTCTCTCCTGTGACCAGAGCACCGTGTCTTGGTCCTGTTGTTGGTGCTCTAGTTGCTTGTCCTTTCGTCTGTCACAACCATGGTTAAACCGGGGGAACCTGGCTGCCCCAGAAGTGGCAGTTACTACAGCCTGCTGGAGTTTCAGAGCTGCTCACTGGTAAAAGTCAGTTAGTGGCAGTAAAAGCTTCAATGGCAGTAAAAGCTTCAACCTCAATGTGGGGGTGGGGGGCATCAATGTTCTCATCCCTTTGCATCTGATCCTACCCACCAATGGAATGTGCTTCTCTGTAATGGAATTTGGTTTTCAGGTTGAAACAGGTTCCCCACAACTGCTCTATAAACCTCTGTTTTCTTATACTGGATGAGACAAGAGGCTAGGGGGAAAAAGCAAGACAACTCATGTCACAATCAACAGCCAATGGTGAATCCGTCAATGTCAAGTTATATTATATATGGTTGATGAAATCATCAGCCATAACCTTATTTTGTTAATAAAAACTTTCCAATTTCCCCTTCTCCCAGGTTATGAGGCTCCTTTAGGATCCAATTTGTCCTGAGTAAGCTTTTAGAGCCAGTGGAATGCATGAGGAGTCTTAAATGCCTGAAAATCACTATTGCTGATCCAAGTGCTATTGCAGGACTGGCGGTAATTAATTTTCAGACATTTAAGATTCCCCCCAAATCTTCCTGTTCCTAAAGGATTCCATGGAATCAAAGAGATACTAAGGGAGCCTTGGTTGGTGGGAAATTACGATTATTTAAATTAACAAAATATGTCCACAGCTGATGACATTGGGTTTACATGACTTAACTTGATGTTACTGGATTTCAGTCAGTATGACACAATAAAAAGATATCAACAGCTTGACATTTCAAACTAAAAAACCTTTCAATAGATATAATTCCACCCTTTTAAGGAAGAGCAGAAGTCTTGAATATACACTGCAGAAAACACTAATATAACATAGATGTGCACACGGACAAAATACTGAATTGTCATTGCAATTAGACATGAGCCTTACAAACATCCATTACAACTTGCAATTATAGTAAGTACTAGCTGTAATGTTAAGTAATTCTTCACTAGCTTGTCTCTCTAAAGATCCATAATGCAGAAGTAATCCTGTTAGGAATTAACTTGAAGCTAAAATACATAGTTTTAGTAAATCACCACTTACTTTAAAGCTGCATAGTAAAAGGTTCCAAACCACAGAGTGGAAGTTACAAGGTGTACTGGGATGAGAACTTTGCCATACTGTTTAAAAGTTTTCTTGAATCTCTGCACAAGACTAATTGACTTGTCTTGTAAGGGATCAGGCTCTACAGAATTTGGTTGTTCAGGGTCTCCATGAGGTACATTATCAGTTGATGTGGTAGGGATTTCTCTCTTTAGTTCTTTATTGAGAGAGTCACCAGCCTGGCTTTTGCCCAATCGTTCCCGTTCGTTGGAAACAAAAAGACCAGCAGATGCATGTAGATGTTGGTGTTGGATGCTCAGAGGCACGGAAGCAATTTTCTGTCTACTAGAAAGCAAGGAGGGTTGTCCTTTCAAGCACTGAAATACGCAGGCATGATGAAACATCGAAGATGTCCTGTAGGCCAGCTGAAATGTTTTCTGCATTTTGGTTGACGGCAACAGCATACAAATCCTGAGAAATATTAACAAGTAATCTGTTAAATTAACATGCAAAAAATTGTTCTGTATACCCTAGCTGTAACGTAACAGCAAACACATTTTAAAATGTTTCTCCAAATCTCTCTTCCACAATTAGAAACATTTTGGCAGTATTAAACTGTCCTCCCTTAGTAGAGAAAAACAAGCAATACAGGGAAACAAAAAATACGTTTCTCAAATCGGTGTGGAAGAGTGTGTCACCTGAATGTAACAATAAACAAAACAAAAATAAAAATGAGGTGGATTTGATCCATGAAAACTAACATTAAAATATAAGTTAGTTTTCAAAGTGCTACAATGTTGTGTTGTTTATTCTCTTATATTATATGCTTGAAACACAGGCTAACGCGGTTACTATACAAGAAAATTCAACCAGAATGAAAATACAGTAAAACCCCTACTTACGAAAAAAAAGTCCGTTCTGTAGGCTTTTGCTTAAATCGGTTTTTTACGCAACTCGAAGCAAACCCATAGGAAAAATGAAATTTTTATGTAAATCGAAGCAAACCCATAGGAAATCGGGACATGATTTTAACACAAAATCATTATGCACGTCGAATTTTATGTAACTCAAGGCATAGCTAAGTCGGAGTTTTTACTGTATGCCATTATTGATTTGTTTCTCCTCCAGAAACTAGAGATTTAAGCCAGAAACAAACTCTGGATGCATCCTCTCGTTCACCAGGAGATAAACAAAAAAGAGAACAGAAACCACCCAGTTTTTTTAAAAAAGAGAGACAAACCATGGAGTGTAAATCCACCCCCCCCCGCAAAAAAAAAAAACCATACTAAAAGTGGCAGATTTTTATTTATTTATTTATATTCAAATTTATATGCCGCCCAATCAGGTAAACCCGACTCTGGGCGGCTCACAACAAGTTAAAACACACATAAAACAGTACAACCAATTAAAATCAATTAAAACCCAACATACCCACCCACCTACCCCATTCCTCTTAAAACCCACATAAACCCACAATAAAAAAGACAATTAAAAGAAATGGGGGCTTAATTTATAAGCCAACAGGCGGGGGCCACTCTTCCATCTGGGCCCCACACCTGCCCTGCCAACCAGGTTTTTAGGTCTTTTCTGAAAGGTAGCAGCTCCAGTATACTGATATGATAAATATTAAAAATAATATTAATAATATTAATATTAATAATAAAAAAATATTCATTTATATCCCACTCTCCTGACGCGAACGCCACCTAGAGCAGTTAACATTTACAAAGAAATACATACAATCATAAACACTTTAAAAAAAAAAACAGTCCAAAACCTCCCCAACCCCTTAAGAGAAGATAAAAACAATAAAAACTAAGGAGCTAAAAACATACAAGCTAAAATCATACTACTACATAAAAACAACTGACAACTCCAGCAATGACCAGTAATCTATGCCAGACTTTTTGCATTTCCTTGGTTATTTACGTATCTGATATAGAATAGCCTGTCTCTTCTTGTTTAGCGGAACCCCCGTCGCCTGAAAAATAATAATAAAAGGAACTGGAATAGATAAAAAAATTAATATTTGCCTCCTCTTCTGTTTTAGGCTTTCATTTGTCTGTCACAAGAGGTGGGAATCAAATGCTGTTAGGAGCAAGATGGGCAGACTACCGTATACTAATTGCTTGTAAGACGGTAAACATGCCGCTAAGATAAAGAGAAAATTGTATAGTACTCTTTTTAAAACTGAGCTTTATTACTATTTCAGGAAGTGAAGAACTTTATTCAAAAGGGGGAAATTTTATTCTCTGCTCCTTCATCTTAATAACTTATCAAATTATTAGTATAGTGCTTTAAATTAAAAAGTAAGCATTTGTTTGTTGTTTACGCTGCACTCGCAGAAAGCAAAAAAATTGTGCAGTCTAGTTTGTGTAGGGATCTTTACATCCATGTAATGCTTTAAAAGGACAGTTGGACTGAAGTCTATTTGTAGGGAATCAGAATAAAGGATGGATTTGGAGAGATATATCTAAGCCAAATTGCAAATAAGACTGCAATGGTTGTTTGTCCAGTCACCGCATTCAACAGATCTATTGTCCTCCCTTCAGTCAACTTAAGCAAACGTAAAGGAAGAGTAAAGGTAAAGTAAAGGTTGCCCTTGCTCAAAAGTCAGTTGTGCAGTATCTCACTCTATGGCAGGGGTTTGCAACCTACAGCCCCATTTCATGTGGCCCGCCACCCTTGCTTCCGCCACCGAGAGTGGCAAAAACAGAAAACACGCTGCCCTTGCTCCTGCTACCACCAGAGGTGGCAGCCGAAAACAGACTAGAAATGCACCCACAGACATTGTGAACACATTTTATGGCAGCATTTATGGCAGGGGGAACCATGTGTCTGAGGGGGCATGGTCCGCCCATGGTGCAAAAACATTGAGAACCCTTGCTCTAGGATGTGGCGCTCATCTGTTTACAGCCAATGAGCCAGTGCTGTCTGCAGATGTTTCCGTGGTCATGTGGCAAGCACAACTAGACACCCGAGTGCATGGAATGCTGCTACCTTCCCACTGAAGTGGTGCCTATTTGCCTATTTATCTTCCTTTTGAACTGCTAGGCTGGCAGGAACCAGGAGAGACAGTGGGAGCACACTCCATCGCGCAGCATTTGCTGACCTGCCAACCTTCTAGTCATAAAGTTCAGCATTCAAAACACTTCATTCTGGTCCTTAAAGCTTTGTCATCAAGAATGTAAGTGAAGCAGCGAGGGAAGCTACACGTGACTCTCAAAATGGTTAAAGTTTAAAAAATTCCAAACACCCAGAGGAAGAATTGAGGTACATCATTGTCTGCAAGCAACTTTATCCTATCACAAGGATATAGTTAATTAGCAAGCCTGTCTTAAACCTAAAACTACCTCCGCCCTATAGTCATTTTCAACTGTAAGGAGGCAGTACCTAAGAGAAAGCCATTTTCCAAATCTAGATTGCCCAGATCATTTCACTTTACATGTGACTTATTAATGTCATTCATTTACAGTACTCTAATACATATACTCCTGTTGTTCATGTACTGATAAATATTCCATAGTTATGCTTTTATGGAGACTTGAATTCAGACTGTAATGCCTTGAGAATTAAAGATTCTAGCATATATGTCCAAATACCTCTAAGAATGTGCTCTGGTTTTTAGAACTGCCTCTTCCACCTAGTTCTACTCTGGATTTGAGAAACAATGCTCGAAGTACATGCAATTACGTGTTTGTATCAATATAAGTGTATTGCATCAAGCATGAAATGTAAATATCTTGTCTTACTATAGAATTTCAGGGTAGCTTTTAGGACTGTACTCATGCAGCCTTGTATAGAATGATTTAAGGTTACAGACTGCCCTCTACTGTATCTTGTCAGCATTGCAATTACTGTGGTGAATGTACAGTACTGTACTCAAACAAGCAGTTAGCCGGTGCCCTTTCCTCCTGAAGGGACAAAGGTTTGGTTGCGGTTGTATTTTTAATAATGGCCAAATTGCCTTAATTTCCTTCTTCTTTCCTTTTCAAGTCTACAGCAAGCATCTAAATGTAAAGCTTTCTGTTGGCAGCCCAGCAGATAAACAAATTAAGAATAAGCAATGGATTTACATCATGTTATTCCAAATATTTTCTATAAAGTAGTTTCCATAAGTAACACAATCTGTATAATTAGTGTTCACAAGTAGCAACCACTTCTGGAACAATGAGATACTCCTTACTCATGGTCACACATGCTCTGGTCACCTCCAGACTGGATTATTGTAATGCGCTCTACATGGGGCTGCCCTTGACGACCATTCAGAGGCTCCAGCTGGTCCAGAACACGGCTGTCTGGGTGGTGATGGGGTGTGGACGTTATGCCCGCAACTCGCCACTGCTTCGGGAGCTGCACTGGTTACCAGTTTGCCTCCAGGTGCAATTCAAGGTGCTGGTTATGACCTTAAAAGCCCTACACGAGTGTGGGCCAGGATACCTAAGAGACCGCATCGCCCTGAGAATGTCTGTCCGTCCAACCAGAGCGGACCGTAGGGGCTCCCTAATTGTACCATCAGCCAGAGGGGCTCGCCTCTCTGGCACACGAAGGAGGGCCTTCTCCGTGTCCGCACCGCCCCTTTGAAACCTCTTGCCAGCAGAACTATGAGTGCAGACGGAGTTGCTGCCCTTTCGGGGCAGGTGTGGGGCCCTGAGGGCAATGTGGCCCCTGCCCGCTGGCTCCTGCCATAAGATACACCATTTCCCTTCTTTTTTGGGGTGGGTGGTTTTTTTTTAAAACTAGGGTGGGTTTTTAACAATTTTTATACTTTAATAACTATGTAAGCTACCTTGAGTCGGGCTTGCCTGAATGCTTGCAGTTAATAAATTTGAAAATTAAATCAAAATTAAATTAAATGAGCTTTGGCAATTTTGCCTCTTAAAAGCAGTTATAGAGGAAAACTTTGCTGTTAAACTATTTTAAAAAATCCTAACTCACCTTTAAGAAACATGCCTGGCCAAAAATAAAATAAAAATCTGCCATGGCTTTTGCGACTCTCATTTATATTAATTTTTCTACACTATCCACGATAGGTGTACAGTCTAATAAAGCAATCTACTGGTCTCTTAATAGACGTATGACCTGTTCCTGTTATTTTCAGTCTCATTCTCATTGTAAATTGTTGATACTACAACGAGGCATGTTTAATTCTGAGCAGACACTGCAAGCAATGCAATGGGCACTGCTGTTCATTTGACTAGGAGAATAGAATATAGACAATACATTTTTCAAATTTCAAACATCTCCTGTTGTACATATAATATCCAAACCTCTGCAACAATTGGACACAAAAGCCAACACTAGTCTTCAGAAAATGGAAATGCTTACCTATTGACAACTTTCTATCTTGGAAACCAAAGTTTGTCACATGGACAGAGCCAATGCCATTAGACATTTATTATGATGCTAGATCATACCTGTCAACCCGCAGCTCCGGGACCTGCGCACATCGCTTGTGCGCAGGTCGCATTCCACGCATGCGTGGAAAGATTTTACCCCTTCCACGCATGCGCGGAAGCGCTACGCCGCTTGCACAGCCCTTACGCAAGCGACGTAGTGCTTCCGCGCATGCATGGAAGGGGTAAAACCCTTCCGCGCATGCGCAGAAAGCGTTTCTCCCGCTGCCAAATTACGGAGTTTTGGCAGTGGAGGCCGGGTTATGACGTCAATCGACGTCAATTTACAGGGTAATCCCGGCCAAATCGGGAAGGTTGACAGGTATGTGCTAGATTAGATTCATGATCAAGTCAATGACACCTGATGAACTAGGAAGATTACTGCTTCAGCATGTTCTTCAACTTCCTGACAGAAAAACCCATATAAAAGACAGATGTTTCAAAACTAAGAAAATAACATCTAAACATAAACATGAATGCAATATTTATTGTTATATTTGGGTAGTGTGCTTTTCTCTCTAACTGATCTGCTTTTAATAGGTGTTCCAATATCATCTACCTAGGTAAAGATCACCCTTGCTCGAAAGCAGTTTGTGCTAATCTCTGTTTATGGTCAAAAAGCCAACGGTCTGCATCTTTAGACATACGACAGGAATGACTGGGCATCGGCATGCACAGAATGCTGTTTACCTTCCCAACAAAGTGGTTCCCAATTACAGTACCTACTTGCAATTTCTTGCTTTTAAACTGCTAGGTTGGCAGGAGCTGTGACAGAGATGGGAGCTCACTCCGTTGTGCAGCACTCGGGTCTCGAACTGCTGACCTTCCAGTCATCAAGTTCAGCATCTTAACCACTAAGCTGCCGCAGTCCCCTGTATCATCTGCCCATTTGTACTTTAATACTGTATTCTATTATACAGGCTGAAATCCAGTATAGGTTACAACTAGAGCGGACCCATTAAATCAATGGAACTTATGGAGAAGTTGACTTGCCAAATCCCCACTGTTTTAATAGGCCTAAAAGTAAAGGATTCCCTTGCTCGAAAGCCAGTCGTATCGGACTCTAGGGTGCAGTGCTTATCTCTGTTTCAAAGCTGAAGAGCCAGCGCTGTCTACTTCTGCAGACGTTTCCATGGTCATGTGGCAGGCATGACACCGGAGTGCATGGAACGCTGTTACCTTCCCACCGAAGTGGTCCCTATTTATCTACTTACAATTTCTTGCTTTCAAACTGCTAGGTTGGCAGGAGCTGAGACAAAGACGGGAGCTCATTCTGTCCTGCAGTACTCGGGAATCAAACTGCTGACCTTCCGCCTCCCAGTCAGCGTCTTAGCCACGTGAGCCACTGCAGTCCTTAATAGGCCTACTGTAACATAAATGTATACATGAAAAAACTGGTGAGAGCAGGGGCGGGGAGGAGAGACTGGCTCAGTGGTGGGGCGACCAGTGCGACTTCAAGATCTTGTCACTTCCGGAACTCCCAGTCTCGCCATTCCCACCCTTAGTGAGAGTAGGTGCGGGTGGAGAGATGAGAAACAGGGAGATGGACTGGCCCAGCAGCTGTTGATGTTTCCTCAGTTGTGGACGTTGAGCTGGGGCTCCGTCTCGGACGTGAGCTGTGCTCCATCACCTGGGGACTCTGTGTATTATGATGTTAAATGATATTTGATGTTGCTCTGTATTGTTATATTGTATTTTGGGGTTATTATAGTGTAATTAGTGATTGATTTTTGTATTTTTGTATTCTTTCTTGTGTATTATCTTATTATGCTGTTATATTGTATTTATATGTTGTTGCCGCCTTGAGTTGGCCTCAGCTGAGAAAGGCGGGGTACAAATTAAAATTGAAAAATAAATAAATTGAAATTGAAATTCTGCCAGCCACCTTATTTGAATTCTCAAACACAATAAATGATGTAAATCCATTGAATTCCCAACCACAATAAAAAACAGAAGTTAGACAAGATTTCTTGGCCAGTCAGACCCAACTAGATATATCTTTACTGTGCCTTAGCCAGCTGGCCATTAAGAATACATGGCTACATTGTGCTTGTTATTTGCTCAGACTGCCTACCCTACTCAAGACATCCTATAAACTGCATGGCATGTGTCCATGGCATTTAAGGGTCTAATGAATTAACTATTCTCAATTACCAGTCTAAACACTACATAGATTCTCCATGCGTCTTTTTCTTCTTCTAATGACCATCTTAACCTATAAAACCAAGTGTTCACCGTTGGAACTGGCTATAGGCTGCTATGCGTCGCCTACTGACCCACACCCACCTTTCGTGTGCACGGCCGAATTCCCTACGCAGGTCAACGAAGGATTTAAAAATCCAGCACGGGGGCCTCAGCCCCACAAACGGCAAGAAAGGGAAAGAACTTCACGTTCCAACAGTCATTGCGCCGCGGCGCGCCAGAGCCAATCAGGCTGAGAGGCTCACGCACGCCGCAGAGTTCGGACACGCGCCGCAGCCAATCAAACGAAAAGCATGTTAAAAAAACGAAGCACAAACACAAAGCACGAACCCATAACTACAAGCCCCAGCGTCCTGTGCGCAATGAGCGCGCAGAATGCTGAGGCAGCCTGCGCGCGAAAACAAAACTTAAAGAAAGCTGGCTCCGCCGCAATTCATCCCCACGGGCGAGCCAGCATGGCCCGTGGGGGAAGAAAATGAAACAAACCCGCCGCCCCTGCTCTTCCGTTCGAAGGTACTGCCACCGCGCCAAAAATAAAAACAATCCACCCACCACCCCTCCCCCGCAACTGCCCTTCTTCCCAACGGGAAAACAAGCATGGCCCGTGGAAACGAAAGGCACCCTCCCCGCAACAACGCTCCCTTCCCAAGGGCCATCCAGCATGGCCCATGGGATCAAAAGGCACCCCCCGCCGCAAGTACCCTTCCTAACCACGGGCAAACAAGCATGGCCAATGGGAAGAAAAGGCCCCCCCGCTGCAAGTAGCCTACCTTCCCACGGGCCACCAAGCATGGTCCGTGAGAACAAAAGGCACCCCCCCCCTAGAAAAAGGACACACCAAAAATCAAATCAAAACCATTCAAAAAAAGAAATCAAACCTTTAAAAAAATAAACACAAACAAAGACAGGAAAACATTCAACAAAAAACAACAGCCACCCCCCCAACAAAATTCATATCCCAGCGTCCTTTTAACTTAAATATCGGAGATCACAACTTACCAACACAGGTCCAGCCACGCCGAGAAACAGAATTGAAATGGCAAAAGAACAGGAACAATACAAAGGACAGGACAAACATTACGCAACAGCACCACCAAGTGGCCACAGGAAAAATGACACTCAATTAATTCGAATTACACTTACACATTTTTAAAAAAATCTTATCCAAAGTACACCTATCACCAAAAAAATAATAATGACAAATTATTTTTTAAAATGCAATTATTGGGAAAAAATATATATCAACCTTTCAACTTTTAAAAATCCAAATTTATTTATAACAGTTTAAAAAACTACCTATGTATAAAAAAATTATTTTTTAAAAATAACATAACTCATTTAAACACACATACAACAAAAATCATCCAAAACCATTTCTCATAGTTTTTTAAAAACAAAACCCCCAAAAACGCCCGGCAACGCCGGGCAACCCTTGCTAGTATATAATAATGATGGCAATAACTGCATGCCATCAACTCAGTTCTGACTTATGGCAACCCTTCCCAAGGTTTTCAATGTATGAAGTACTCAGAAGAGATTTATCAGTCTCTTCTTCAGGGGGTGGGTGGTTCTCCGGAGCTATGCAACTTGCCAGAGACTACAGAGGTTGGTTCTTTTCCTGGGAGCTACAGTAGAGAATCAAACTTCTTACCCCTTGCTGCTCCAGAACAGTGAGCTATCCAGGAAGCTGAAGACCATGTATCAGCCCTTTTAAAAGGGAATGAGTCATTAAAAGCATATTGCACCGTGCTTCAGTGTCAACACTCAACTCTGTCATTTCCCTCAAAATAAAGTTTGGGTTTTGACTTGGAAGAAAAAATCTTCCACTCTGATATCAAACAATATCAGCTAATGTTGTTTGAGGAGCCATCACTATGCTCCCATCGTCCTTTAACCAAGTGTAGGTCAAGATGTTTCATTCCTGTACTATGCTGTTGAGCATTTATTTTGTCAGCGACAAGGATTGTCAACAACAAGGCTACTCCTCAAGGTCAGATTTGGATGACATCAGTTGGCAGAGTCACAGGCTGGCAAATATAGACAGTTAATACAGTCTCGTCCTTCTCTTGTCTGTACTACCAAGAACAAAATAAACCTAAAGTATTTTGCAATAATTCGCAATCATAAACAAACATTTCTGAAACAACCAGATATCAGAAAATGAACTGCTGCATTGAAGCAGCACCCTGGTGGCTCAGTGGGTAAAGGCACTGTGCTTGGAGACCGAAAGGATGGGGTTTGATTCCCCGAGAGCTGCACGATAGGGACATGAAAGGAGCATCATTTGGGCGTCCTCTGTAAAAATCTTTTCAAACCAGAGTAATCTCTGATACAAAAACACACACTGAACAAGCAAACAGATTTACGAGGCATGCAAACCACAGATTAATTTCAAAAAGATGAGATGCCATCAGATTGATTCTATACACCTTTTATTCCAAAGGTGTTCACCAACGTAAAGATCCCCTTCTCTCACTGTGTTTTTGCATAATAGGTAATAATCAGACATGCTCAGATTTTAAAAAAAAATTGACACCAACATCTTATGTACATCAACCACTGCTGAAACACTGGACAGTTTAACAGAGAAACACAAGCCCAAGTCTTGAATAGATTTGTGCAACCTGCAAATAAAACCTTGGTGAGACAGTACAATCCTAGGCACCCCAGTTACTGTGCAAGTGTGTCCTGGTGCTGCAAGTTTCATAGCAGGCCACATTCACACACAGTGTTTCTTGTGAGGCAACTCTGGCTTCTCTCAGGCTTCCTTTCCGACGGAATCCATGACCTAAGGGGTCACAGTGGCCACAGCCATTCCATGGACAGAAAGCACCCACCGAGAGTAAATAAAACAAAAAGACAAAAACACTGTGGCACCTTAAAGACTAGGTAAAAAAGGTAAAGGTCGTGCTTGCTTGAAAGCCAGTCACATCCGACTCTAGGGTTCAGAGATCATCACCGTTTATAGCCAGACAGCACTGTCTGTGTATGCAGACATTTCCATGGTCACGTGGCAGGCATGACTAGACATCGGAGCAAGCATTTTCTTGCTTTCGAGCTGCTAGGTGGTCAGGAGCTGGGACAGGAGCTCACTCTGTCATGCAGCACTCAGGTCTCGAACTGCCAACCTTCCAGTCACCATGATCAGCATCTTAACCATTAACCCACTTCAGTTCACCACCTTAAATACTAACTGCTGTATTTTAATGTAAGCTTTCGTGGATCAAGTCCACTTCGTCAGACAAGAGTGAGACCTCGTGGCATCATTTATACACGTCAGGTACAGAAGCACACAGTCGTTAGTGAATATAACAGAAAAGTTTACAAATCAGTGTGACTTTTTTCAACCAGTAGTAACAGAAGATCCCTGATTGGGGTTCACAGTAATACATCTGAACCCCAATCAGGGATCTTCTGCTATTGCCGGTTGTAAAAAGCCACACTGATTTGTAAGTTGTTGTTGCTCAGTCGCAGTCAAGTCCGACCCTTTGAGACCCCATGGACCACCGCACACCAGGCTCCTCTGTTATCCTCTGCAGCCTGGCCAGATCCATGCCCACTGCAACAACAATGCCACTAACCATCTCATCCTCTGCCGCTCCCTTCTCCTTTTGCCTTTGATCTTTCCCAGCATCAGGGCCTTCTCCAGTGATTCTTCTCTTCTCATTTGGAGGCCAAAGTGTCTGTACTTGAGCTTCAGCTTCAATATTTGTCCTTTCAAGGAGCAGTCTGGGTTGATTTCCTTTAGGATTGACTGATTTGATCTCCTTGTAGTCCAGGGGTCTCGCAAGAGTCTTCTCCAGCACCACAGTTCATCTGTGCTCAGCCTTCCTTATGGTCCAGATTTCACAGCCATACATTACTAACTGATTTGTAGTTTACCGATCTGTAAACTTACCTGTTATGCCAACCAGTCATTGTGTACCTGATGGAGGCCGTTAAGTCTCACTCTTTTGTCTGACGAAGGGGACTTGATCCACGAAAGCTGACATTCAAATACGGCAGCTAAGTCTTTAAGGTGGTGGGGCTGCAATGGCTGAGTAGCGGTTAAGACGCTGAACTTGACTGGAAAGGTTGGCAGGTCAGCAGTTCGAGACCAGAGTACTGCACGACGGAGTGCGCTCCTGCCTCTCCCCCCCCAGCTCCTGTCAACCTAGCAATTCCAAAAGAAAATAAGTAAAAGTGAAGGGGGGGGGAACCCCCAACTACCCGCTTTTTCCTCAGCTCTCAAGGCATAGCAATGCCCTTTTCCAATCCCTAGATCCATGATGGTGAACCTTGGCACTCCAGCTGTTCTTAGACTTCAATTCCCAGAAACCCCCCGTGAATCCACACGAATGGGTTTCCTGCGATTCATCCGGCATGCGCCGCCCTCGTCCTATGGGCGTGTTTTACTTCCACTTCCGGGAGCGATGAGGGCGGCGCGGGCCGGATGAATCGCAGCAAACCCATTCGTGTGGATTCACGGGGCGCTTGGGCTTCTGGGAATTGAAGTCCAAGAACAGCTGGAGTGCCAAGGTTCGCCATCACGGATCTAGATGCTTACTGTGGGGCGCAGCCATGACACGACACGACACGCCCAGCCCAGCCCAGCCCTGGCCGCTGCTCTCCCTTCCCGCCCCAAGGGAAACACTGCGAGGCACGGGGAGAAAAGAGGAGGAAAGGCAGTTCCCGCTCCCTCCGAGGGCGGTGAGATAAAAGCAATGGGGAGGAAAAAGCAACTAACTTCCCTCCTCTCCTAAAATGGTACCTTTTCAGAGAGGCTCCGATTCCTCGCAGGGGCGCATGGCGGCAAGGAGGCGCTCTAGGCCTTCGTCTCCCTTCCCCTACCCCGGGCCTATTTCTCGCCGCCATTTCCGGTGACCCGCAAGGCCCTCCTGGGAGTTGTAGTCCTCCTTCTCCTGCCTCCATTCCTGGCGAAGAAGGCACGCTCGGCACCATGGAGGTATAAAAAAAACAGGAGATGACATGACGTCACAAACGTGAAGCCGACTAATCTGACAGTCCACCATGTTAGTTAGCCCAAAACATTGCCTTATGGTGCTTTGATTGTGTGGAGTCGTGAAAGTAGATCGGGGGTTTCCCCTTTAATATCAGTGGGTAAGGGGTTGCGATCCCACTCTCCGCTGGCTCCCCTGGGTCCAGAAGAGTTGGGAGGGGGACAGACCTCTTTGTCCCCCCAACCCTCACGGGCCCACGGGACCCAGGAGAGGGGATCGAATCCACCCCACCCCCTGACATTAAAAGGGAAAACTCGATCGAGGTTTCCCCTTTAATATCAGTGGGGTGGTGGTGGTTGCGATCCCCCTCTCCGCTGGCTCCCCTGGGGTTGGGAGGTTGGGGGGGGGACAAAAGGAGTCTGCCCCCCAACCCTTCTGGACCCAGCGGAGAGGGGGATCGCAAACCCCCAAACACTCCGTTTTTAAAGAGAAAAAACCAACCCCCAAGTGTTGGGGGTGTGTGTGGAATCGATCCCCTCTCCCTTGTCCCCTGGCTTTGGGGGGGGGTGGGGACAAATGGGGTCTGTCCTCCCAACCCTTCCAGAGCCAGGGGACCCGGCAGATAGGGGATCCCCCCGCAGGACACCCGGTTGTTAATGAGAAGAAACCGGTTTCTTCTCTTTAATATGGGGTGTGTGTGGGGATCCCCTTTCCGCTGGGTCCCCTAGGTTCAGGAGGGTTGGGGAGACAGACCCCTTTTGTCCCCCCCCCCAACCCTCCCATACCCAGGGGACCAGGGAGAGGGGATCGATTCCACCCCCCTCCCAAACACTCCGTTTTTAAAGAGAAGAAACCGCTTGGTTTCTTCTCTTTAATAACGGGTGTCCTGCGAGGGGATCCCCTCTCTGCCGGGTCCCCTGGCTCTGGAAGGGTTGGGGGGACATACCCCTTTTGTCCCCCTAACCACCACCACTCCCAACCCAAGGGACCCAGGAGAGGAGATCAACACAATACAAGAAGCAACACAGCACAAGAAGCAATTGTAAACGGTAGTCTGCTAATGTTTTGGTCCACCTAATATGGCGGCAGGCCACGCCCACTGGCTTCAAAAAACTTACAGCAAGAAGCCTGTAGTTGCCATCTCCTGTTTTTTATACCTCCATGCTCGGCACGTACGCCCAAGGTAGAGCGAGAGTGCGAGGGTAGAGCGTCCCTTCCGCCCGGGCCTTCCGGAAGAGGCGGGAATGAGCGCTGGTGGTGCCAAAGGAAGAGGAGCGTCGTGAGTAACTTGGACAGAGAGAAGACTTGGCTGAGGTCGGTAAGCCGAGGGCGGCGAAGCGGGGGTGGGGAGGTTGCGGGAGGCTTCACTCGGGGTAGGCTTGGGCCTACGCACGTGTGTGTGTCTGTGTCTGTCTGTCTGTCTGTCTCTCTCTCCCTCCTTCTGGAGTCGTTTCTTTTTTCCTTCTTGGAGAGCTTAAAAGGCGGTGTGCAATTAATAAAAAGCACCGCTAAGCTAAGACCGCGGACTGGGAGGCGGGAGGTCAGCAGTTCGATTCCCCGAGTACTGCAGGAGGGAATGAGCTCCCGTCTTTGTCCCAGCTCGTGCCAACCTCGCAGTTCAAAAGCAAGACATTGCAAGTCGATAAATACGGGACCACTTCGGTGGGAAAGGTAACAGCGTTCCGTGCGCTCCGGGTGTCTAGTCATGCCTGCCACATGACCACGGAAACGTCTGCAGAAGCAGGCAGCACTGGCTCTTCTGCTTTGAAACAGATGAGCACTGAACCCTAGAGTCGGATACGACTGGCTTTCGAGCAACTGGAAACCTTTACAGGCCCCATCAGTTCCTGGGAAATAGATGGGGAAGAAGTAGAAGCAGTGACAGATTTTACATTCTTAGGATCCAAGATCACTGCAGATGGAGATTGCAGCCATGAAATAAAAAGGCGACTGAAGCTTGGGAGACAAGCAATGAGAAACCTGGGGAACATAGTGAAAAGTAGAGACATCACATTGCAAACAAAAAATTAGAATAGTCAAAACAATGGTATTCCCAGTAGTAATGTACGGATGCGAGAGCTGAACAATTAGGAAGGCTGAACGCAGAAGAATAGATGCCTTTGAGATGTGTTGGAGGAGAGTTTTGAGAGTCCCCTGGACAGCGAGGAGAACAAATAGGTCAATTCTAGAAGAAACCAACCCTGACTGTTCATTGGAGGGACAAACAGTAAAGATGAAGCTAAAGTACTTTGGACATCAAATGAGAAGAGAGGATTCACTTGAGAAGGCCTTGATGCTGGGAAAGGTGGAGGGCAAAAGAAGAAGGGGGAGGCCAAAGATGAGATGGCTAGATGGTATTATAGACACAATGGGCACAGAACTGGGAGGGCTGAGGGGGATGGTGGAGGACAGAGACGCATGGAGGAAAATGGTCCATAGGGTTGCAAAGGGTCAGAATCAACTGTGCGACTGAACAACAAATGGGACTGCGGTGGCTCATATGGTTAAGACACTGAGCTTGACGACTGGAAGGTTGGCAAATCGAGACCCGAGTGCCGCATGACGGAGTGAGCTCCTGTCATCTGTCCCAACTCCTGCCAACTTAGTAGTTCAAAAAGCGAGAACTTGCAAGTAGATAAAGAGGTACTGCCTCGGTGGGTAGGTAACAACGTTCCGTGTGCTCTGGCATCTAGTCATTCCTGCCACGTGACCACGGAAACGTTTGCAGATGCAGATAGCACTGGCTCTTTGGCTGAAAATGGAGACGATGAGCACCAATCCCTAGAGTCGGATGTGACTAGCCTTTGAGCAAGGGCAACCTTTACCTAAAGGTCTTCCTTGCTTGAAAGCCAGTCATGTCCAATTCTAGGGTGCGGTGCCCATCTCTATTTTCAGTCAAAGAGCCAGCCCTGCCTGCATCTGCAAACGTTTCCGTGGTCATGTGGCAGGCATCGCTAGATGTCAGAGCGCACAGAACACTTACCTTTGCTGCCAAAGCAGTACTTATTTACTTGCAATTTCTTGCTTTTAGACTGCTAGGTTGGCAAGCGCTGGGGCAAGTGTTGGGAGCTAACTCCCCCATGCAGCACTCTGGTCTCAAACTACTGAACTGCTGTCCTTCAAGTCATCAAGTTCAGTGTCTTAACCACTAAGCTACCATGGCCCCATAATGATAATACTGTATAAGCTTCCCTCATTCTGTTAAGAGGCACTGGGCCATGTTCAGGAATGAAAAGGGTCTATCAAGTGGATCTGCAGAGAAGGCCATTCCACAGGAGAGGCATCTGACTTCAAATGAAGGAGGCAGTGGTCTCACAATGAGTGGATGGGGTGGTGGTGGGAGGTAGTAGGGACCTTTTAGTATTTCATAGTTGAAATTTATGAAGTGGTAACTGTGTTAATTTGTGCAAACATCAGAGAGTAAATAAAACAACAAAAAGACAAAAAATGTTGTGGCACCTTAAGGATTAACTGTTGTATTTTAATGTTAGCTTTTGTGGATCTTTGTCCACCAGATGCATTATTAATTTCTGAAACAACCATAGATATAAGAAGACAAACTGCTACATTGAGCAAGCAAACAGGTTTAATGAGGCATGCAAACCACAGCATCTAGTGACATTAAACTTTACATCTTTGGTTATTAATAATAACAATAACGTTAAAAACAACAATATATTTTGCAGCTGTCTGTGCAAGAACGGAACCCCACAAACATGGCTGAGGTACCAGAGAGTGAAAACAAACAAGATCTGGTTGGAGAAACTGATAGTGTAACTGTCAAACACTCACAAGCTGATTCCTCTGCTGTTGGAAATGACGATAAAACCGCAGATAGTAGACATGGTGAGGGAAAGAGAAAGAAAAAGTTGGAAGATGAAACTGAAGATGTTCCTGAAAAAAAAATGGTGAGTGGTTGGAGGATTTTTAATTTTAGACAGTATTGTGGCTAGAAACTATGTACTGTGGAGGACTGCGCACATTAATACTGTGAAAGAACAATACAATCGGGTAGGTTGACTACTGGATTCATATTTGCTGAGATGCTTCTACCTTGAATTGTTGGCTTATGTATAAGGTCCATAGTGGTATGTTTACAGATTTTTTGATGTGGCACAATGATTTGTTTAGTAAAAATGTCAAGCATATACTTATAAACTAAAAATGTGATAGTAGGCTTCGGCATTTGACTAGTGGGGCAAAGTTTTAATATTTTATTGTACCTCCTGATGAAAGTGAAAGGTAAAGACATTGAATAAGTTAAGATTCTTTACTTAGTTTAGAAATTTGTATTCCTTACATTCCTATCTTACATTCTTCCAAGACTGTTGTTGTCACTTGAAAACTCTAAAGAGATCAGTTCATTAGTTTGTTTAAACATAAGTAAAACAGCCAGAGAGATTTTGAAGGAAAAAAAGATTTTATCAACATGATCATTCATAACATAATATATGCATATATTGGTACTTGAATCCATTTCAGATTCAAGACCAGAATTAATGTTTTTTATAATTTTTATTGATTTTTAAAGACAATAATAATAATAAAAGAAATCATATTACAACATTATACAATAATACTAAAAAAAGTAAATTCAAACTAAACCGACTACCAATAAAAATCCAAAAATTCTAACAATACAAACAAAAAAGTACATTTTAAAAATTAAAATCATACACTTTCATTTTAGTATAATCTTATATATATGACATAAATCTTCTAGATTACCAAACAATTCAGTATATTCTTATTCCGACCTAACATTCTTTTACTCTATATTCATATACATATTCAATCATTATATTACTATTGTATTGTTCAGTATAACATATTACTAATTGCTTCCACATCTCATTACTCTACCTCTACATAGCTATACAATCCTAAACTTTTATTCATTTTAATAATAACCACCCAGTGTATTTACAACCACCTGAAGTCTGCGGAATTCACATTTATATTCATCGATTCCAAAAACTTATTTGATCCGGTACTAGGCTGCTCCTCTCCTCTCTTTTCAAATAGTAATCCACAAATGGTTGCCAAATTTTTCAGAATCTATTTTCTTTAACTTTACCTTTGTATTTATTTATCTCCCCTGTTAGTTTATCGTTCAAAGCAAGATTCCACATTTCCTTATGCCAATCATCCATTTTTAAGCTTCCTTCCAATTTCCAATTTCTTGCAATACACTGTCTCTCTGTTGTCAGCATTAAAGAAAGCAATCTTTTCTTATCTTCAATTATATTTAAATTTTCAACTTCCGTTAACAACACTGTACTTGACTCCAGTTTAAGACTGCTTCCCATTACCGCACATCTCTTTTTCAATTTCCCCCCAGAAATCATTAACCACTTACAATTCCACCACATATGTTCATATGTTCCTAGAGAATTTTTACACCTCCAACACATTTTACTTTTAGCCTTCAGAATTAATGTTTTGGCTACACTTATATACTTTTTGACAAAGTACACATGTGTTCTCAACCCAGGTGAGGCATTTCATATTTTATCTTGGTATTGCATATTTTTCAGAATGTTCAGAAATGCTAAGTCACACAAGTCTACTTCCATTTAGATGAATGACAGAACTTTTTGTGTAACTGTATTTTCATTAAATGCCATGCTATAACTTAGCACAAATAATTTATACAAGCTTCATTAACTGCATGCTTATTTTGTCAAGGGAAAAGGGTTTAATAATTTATCTTTGCTAATTTTGGGGCTCACATTGCAACCACTACTGGGTTTGCAGGGGATGGAAAGGACTTGATTAGTGAAGCAAATAGAGCAATATTCACAGACTGAGGTAAATTATATTGGCATTGAGAATGGAAATGAGAAAAATGAGGAATGTTGTAACACAGCTGAACAAAGTGGAGTGCTTGTTGCTCCTAAGAGATGAAGAGGAGAAAAGAGAACTAGTAAATCTGATTTTCTTTTTAAAAAGTGTTTCAGTAGTAGTCTTGATTTGCTTATTGAGTTGTGACAAGGCACTGCCATTATTCTATAAAACTTTAGTCATTAGAATGAATGGAAGGGCTATAGGAGTGTCTGATTATATTTGATAATATTTTGCTATTAAATAGGAGTTGCTTGTAATTATGGATTATGTATGGCATACTAAGTTATTTACAAATTTTAGAAATTGTATGATGTGGTGAGATAATGGCAGCATTTGTACATAGTGCTGAAACTTAACTTGGCATCACATACCTACGCATTCTTCTGTTCTCTCATAGGAAGCTAGAATTCAGTTTTGATTTTATCATTCCTTATTTTTGTTATATAGAAAATAGGAGTTGTGGTTCAAATAAACATTGATTTGTTAAACAAGCTAACAAAGCAACTTACACTTATATGCAAGTTTCTTTCTGCTCATGTATGTAGTAGTACATACATAGTGGCTCAAGTAGCTAAGATGCTGACTGGGATGCAGAAGGTCAGCAGTTCGATTCCCAAGTACTGCAGGACAGAATGAGCTCCCGTCTTTGTCCCAGCTCCTGCCAACCTAGCAGTTTGAAAGCAAGAAATTGCAAGTAGATAAATAGGGATGACTTCGGTGGGAAGATAAACAGCTTTCCATGTGCCTGCCACATGACCATGGAAACATCTGCAGAAGCAGACAGCGCTGGCTCTTCAGCTTTGAAACAGAAATGAGCACTGAACCCTAGAGTCGGATATGACTGGCTTTCGAGCAAAGGAAAATTTTAACTTTACTATGTAGTAGTAAAGCATGGTAATATTCCCAACTGTTTGTTTCAACATTGTGTAATTGGAAATGTCTGTCTCAAATCTTTCTGTGAGCCTGTAATCTCACTGCCTTTTTGGATCTATAGAGCTACAGCTCCAAGGAAGTACTACAGCAGTTTCCTTTTCTGTACATTAACAACAGGAAGAATGTCTGAAACAATCACAGACCCTCTAAGAATGGCTATGGCACAAGTGAGCAAAAAAATAGCTATCTGTAGGTTTGGGACTCTGGGCTTGTACACCCTACATTCTACCTGGGGAATTCTTTGATAGCTTTAGGAGAAGGAGTCCATCGTATCTGACTGAGACATTCTTAATAGTCAATGGTGACATATAGGAAGTTGTAATGCAATAGTATGTAGAGGGCCATAAGTTAGCCACCTCATTGTTTGACTTGTGCCTCAACTGAGAATATGTAGCAATTCATATTTCTACTTGATCTTTTGATTTTTTTTGTTAGCATACAGAAGCTGTAGCATCACACTATAACAAGCTTGAAGAAACTGGATTGGAACAGCGTAGCACAAGTCGAATTTTCTATCTTCGAAATTTTAACAACTGGATAAAGAGTGTACTCATTGGTATGATTACTTTTTCAAAATCCTGTTAAGGTATAATCATAGAGTCAAATATTCATTTTATAGTGTGTGTGTGTGTGGGGAGGGGGGGAATGAGACTGTGGTACTGATGCATTTGGCTGGACTGGATGGTGCTTGAACCTGATGCCAGAAACTTAATTTTATATGCACAATAAAACCGTTCACTAGCAGGAAAATTGGACTGAAGTCACACTTTTTTTAAAAAAAATTATTATTTAAAAAGGAGCAACAAAAACATAAACATACATATAGAACAGCCAGATATACAAAAATACGTTACGACAATACTAGATTACCACAAATAAGTGAAGACATATACCCTACCCACATGTGTACACTCATGTAACTCATTCTATTTTTTCTATAGGCAGTATCATATCATCAGAAACACATTATGCTCTCAGTGAAATAATGTACAAACAAATCACTAACTTTCAATCCAAAAAGATAATTGTTCCTTTGGGGGCTTGTTCCCTTTTCCTTCAACAATATTATGGTCAAGAAAGGGCTTCCAAATCTCATAAAATTTATTTTTACTTGTGATACCTTTTTTTATATTCATTTCACACGTGAGTTTATCATTTAATGCAGTTGTCCAATTTTGAGCATACCAGTCATCAATCCTTAGTTGTTCTCCTCCCTTCCACTTGGCAGCAATACAAATCCTCGCAGTTGTAATTAAGATAGATAATAAGTCTGCTTGGCAGGGATTTAAACTCAAACTACTAAATTCAAACAACAGCACACTAGGTGCATCCAGACTAATGCTGGTACCCAACATTTTTTCTACCTCCTTTTCAACTGTCATCCAAAATTCCTTCAAATTTTCACACTCCCACCACATATGAACATAAGTCCCAACCTCTTTTTTACACCTCCAACATGTTAGATTTAGTTTTATCCATCAAATTAAGTTTTACTGGGGTTAAGTACCATTTCCAAATTACTTTGTAGTTATGTTCTTTTAATCTAACTGATAAGCACCTCATAACCCTATTTTTCCATTTTTGCCTCCAACTTGCTTCATTAATACTAATATTTAAATCACTTTCCCAAGTCTCTCTCATGTTTTCTCTAATATGATCTTTATATTTTAACATTTTGTACAATTTGCTAATTAATCCTTTTAATTCTATCTTTTCAGACCTAACGTTGCATACTAGTTTCTCAAAATCTGTTAAACTTCTATTAAGGTCTGCTTCAGAAACTATATTAGAGTTCCAATTATTAATTGCCGCAATCTGGATCCAATTCAAATTCATTTGAGTAAACAAGCTTAATTTCCTTTCCTTATTTTTGCAAAACTCTAACCAATCTTTTAATAATGCTATTTTATTATGATAAAGTAGAACTTTATTTCACTTAATTCTGTTATGGGCGAAAATCCTGGAGCAAGTTTTTCTTTTATCGAGTGCCAGGTACGTAGAAGATTTTTTAGGATTTTATTATCCTTATTAATTTTTATTTTATCTTTACCTAAGAATAATACTTTCCCAGTTGTATGCAGTTCGTTCATATCAATGCTTTCCCATGAAGTGACAGAATGGTTTACAATTTTTACAATATTTTTTAGTTGATGGGCCATGTAATTTTTCTTAATATCCGGCAGGCCTAATCCTCCACTTTTTTGATCCTTATACCATAATGATTTTGAAATTCTGGGTTTCCTTCCATCATTACAATAATTATTTATTAAATTTTATAATTTCTTAAAGTCCTTATTCTTAATTTGTATTGGTAAAGTTTCAAATATAAAATTAATTTTTGGGACTATCTTCATTTTAATTAAAGCAATTCTTCCAAACCATGATAATTTTAGTTTTTTATATCGAATCAACAATTCTTGTATTTCCTCCACTAAACTATCGAAGTTTAATTTTTTTAGTTCGTAGTGTTGATTAGTTATTTTTATTCCTAAATATTTCACATTATTCTTAATGTTGACATTGAGATTAGCCTTAATTTTATTCTGAGTATAATTACTTATGTTAAATAGTATTATTTCCGATTTGTTCCAATTTATTTCTAAACCAGTCGCTTCTTGAAATTTTTTAAGATGAATTTGTATTCTGGGAATTGCAGTTTGCATTTCTTTTACAATTAACAAAGTGTCATCAGCATATAAGTTAATTTTATTACTATTTATACCTTTCAAATTTGTGTCTTCTTTGATTACGTTTGCAAACATTTCAATCGCTATTGTGAACAAAATTGAGGACAAATGGTCACCCTGTTTTGTTCCAGCACCTAACTTAATGTTTGGTGTGAGTACATCATTCACTTTTATCTGTGCGTAGCTTTGTTGATATAGACTGTCAATTACTCTTGTAAATTTAAGACCAAAACCATAATTCTTCACAGTTTCTTTAATGGTTAACCATTGAAGAGAGTCAAACGCTTTATATATATCTAGTGAAATTAATCCAATTCCTTCTTTGCTTTTTTCTGCACTGTGCATTAATGCTATGACTCTCCTTGTTGTATCTGATAAATATCTTGCTTTCATAATTCCTGCCTGATTGGTCCCATAAATTTATTTAATCTGTTTGCAAGTATTGCCGTGAAAATTTCTAGATCCTGATTTAATAACGATATTGGTCTATACGATTCTATTCTTTGTTGATTTTTCCCCTCCTTAGGAATTAATATTATTATCGATTTAAGCCATGAAACAGGTAGTTTTCCTCCGTCCAACACATAATTAAATATTCTAGTGATTTTTGGGACTATCATCTTTTTAAATTCTTTATAAAATTCTGATGCCAATCCATCCTCCCCCGGTGTCTTTCCTGTTTTTAATTTATCTATGATTGATGATACCTCTTTTTCCGTAATAGGTGCTTCCATCATTAAATTATGAGCATGACTCACTTTGCTTTTTGTCCAATTTGTAATATAATTTAATACCACTTCTTTATTTAATCTCTTTTCTTGATAAAGATTTTGGTAAAACTGCCTAACTATTTCTACTTTTGTTTTTACACATCGGTTTTCATAATTATCAATTAATACTCTTATTTCTCTTATTTCTTTTTCTTTTGCTGCTCTTGCCAACATTTTAGAATTTTTATTACTGTATTCGAAATAATTTCTTTTAAGATAAACGAAGTTTCTTTTAACAATTTCAATATCTTTTCCAATTAATTCTGTTTTTAGTTGCTGTATTTTATCAAATACATTTTTATCTTTGGTTCTTATGTGTATCTCCTGAAGTTGTTTAATTTCATCCTCCAAATGGTTTTGCTTTTCTCTATGTTGTTTATTTTTAATACTTGCTAATTTGATACTCTCACCTCTGAAGACTGATTTCATTGTATCCCACAAGATACTATCAGGCACATCTCCTGTATCATTAAAACCCCAGTATTCTTCCCATTGTTTAGTTATTTTTTCTTTATCTCCCTGATTGTTGTATACTTTTGGGTCATATCTCCATACAAAATTACTTTTTTCCTTTCTGCCAGATATTTTTAAGTCTACTATCATTTTTGCGTGACCAGGCTCTCTAAAAATTCCTACCTCCGCATTTTCCAGTGTATTGACTAAATTATTTGTTACCATAACGTAATCAGTTTTTGAATATGATTTATGAATATGAGAATAGTATGTATACACACTTTTTTTACCTTTTATTTCGGTCCATGTGTCATACAAACCCAATTGTTGCATCCATGACTCTAATACTTTCTTAGTTCCTATTTTCTGTCTTTGTACATTCGAAGTTTCAAAATCTGATTTTATCAGATTGAAATCACCAGCCACTATTATTTTGTTTATATTTTCTTTTAATATAATATGGTATAGTGTATGTAAGAATTCTTCTTGCTTCTGATTTAGGGGAATAAATATTGACCAACAAAATTTCCTCTTCATCCACCATACCCTTTATTAATATATATCTTCCCTCAGGGTCAATAATGCTCTTTAATTTTACAAAACCTAACCTTTTTGATACTAATACTGCCACTCCCCTTGCTTTAGATGTTCCAAAGGCTTTCTCATAATTATTTATCCAGGCCAAGTTTAAATTATTAACTTTTTCATTTTTTTGATGAGTCTCTTGGAGGAATATTATATCTGGTTTACATCTTTTAATTGCTGATTCGATACGTTTTCTTTTTATTAGGGATCCCAAGCCTTTTACATTCCATGTTAAAACTATAACCATTATCAATATTAAACCTTGTCTGCATGTACATTAAATTCAAAAGAGCCTTCACAACTGAATAAGATGAACTTCCAATTTCTATTAATAGAAATGCCACCCATAAACATGTGCTCAACTTACTCCATAAACCCGCCCACAAATTATTCAAAGACTGAACACAAAACATATAACAAAAATTTTCACTCTCCCCACCTTTCTTTAGAAAGAACACCCTTGATAATCAAGGAGGAGGGGGGGAATGTTCAAATCTGTGAGCCTAGCCACTATATATCCTGCCCAATATTAAAGAGAAAAATAAAATTAGTTTATTTGCCACATTTACTTATTTCATACTCTCTACTTATTGTGTGCTATACACATATTAAACATGCAAATCTTACTCCTGTTTACCATTATTGTCGTGTTTCATATACATTCCAGATATTATCAACTCTTCCTTAAGGTATTTCCATTCCTTGGAGTTGTACTCAACTATTTTAGCATCTACCAAAGCATCTAAAACATACATGCCTTCTTTGATCAAATATGATTTCCCTGAGTTTAGGATTTTTAATTTTTTTATTGGAAGCCAAAAATACGAAATTTTTTCCCTCTTAACTTCTTTGTAACTGGTTTCAACTGCGTTCGCCAGGTGCGCTCTTCAATCAAAATATTATAAACCTCTATGTTGTTTCCCTCTAGCTTCAGTGCATCCACACCAGATCTCCTAATGTGTTGCATTAAAATCAACTTCACACCTTCATTTGCAAATTTTACCAGCACACTTCTATTTCCAACATTATGCTTCTTTGGTCCTAACCTATGTATATCTTAACCTATAAATCCATGTGTTCACCGTTGGAACTGGCTATAGGCTGCTATGCGTCGCCCTACTGACCCGCACCCACCCTTCGTGTGCACGGCCGAATTCCCTACGCAGGTCAATGAAGGATTTAAAAATCCGGCACGGGGGCCTCAGCCCCACAAACGGCAAGAAAGGGAAAGAACTTCACGTCCCAACATTCATTGCGCCGTGGCGCGCAAGAGCCAATCAGGCTGAGAGGCTCACGCACGCCGCAGCGTTCAGACACGCGCCGCAGCCAATCAAACGAAAAGCATGTTAAAAAAACGCAGCACAAACACAAAGCATGAACCCATAACTACAAGCCCCAGCGTCCTGCGCGCCATGAGCGCGCAGAACGCTGAGACAGCCTGCGCGCGAAAACAAAACTTAAAGAAAGCCGGCTCCGCCGCCATTCATCCCCACGGGCGAGCCAGCATGGCCCGTGGGGGAAGAAAATGAAACAAACCCGCCGCCCCTGCTCTTCCGTTCGAAGGGACTGCCACCGCGCCAAAAATAAAAACAATCCACCCACCACCCCTCCCCCGCAACTGCCCTTCTTCCCAACGGGAAAACAAGCATGGCCCGTGGAAACGAAAGGCACCCTCCCCGCAACAACGCTCCCTTCCCAAGGGCCATCCAGCATGGCCCATGGGATCAAAAGGCACCCCCCGCCGCAAGTGCCGTTCCTAACCACGGGCAAACAAGCATGGCCAATGGGAAGAAAAGGCACCCCCGCTGCAAGTAGCCTACCTTCCCACGGGCCACCAAGCATGGTCCGTGAGAACAAAAGGCACCCCCCCAAAAAAAAGGACACACCAAAAATCAAATCAAAACCAATCAAAAAAAGAAATCTAACCTTTAAAAAATAAACACAAACAAAGACAGGAAAAACATACAACAAAAAACAACAGTCCCCCCCCCAACAAAATTCATATCCCAGCGTCATTTTCACTTAAATATCGGAGATCACAACTTACCAACACAGGTCCAGCCACGCCGAGAAACAGAATTGAAATGGCAAAAGAACAGGAAGAATACAGAGGACAGGACAAACATTACGCAACAGCACCACCAAGTGGCCACAGGAAAAATGACACTCAATGAATTCGAATTACACTTACACATTTTTAAAAAAATCTTATCCAAAGTACACATATCACAAAAAAAAAATAACAAATTATTTTTAAAAATGCAATTATTGGGGAAAAATATATATCAACCTTTCCACTTTTAAAAATCCAAATTTATTTATAACAGTTTAAATAAAAAACTACCTATGTATAAAAAAACAATATTTTTAAAAAATAACATAACTCATTTAAACACACATACAACAAAAATCATCCAAAACCATTTCTCATATTTTTTAAAAAAACAAAACCCCAAAAAAAGCCCGGCAACGCCGGGCAACCCTTGCTAGTTTATTATATCCTCAGCCCCAAAACTCTTATCCATCTTTAAACCATTTAACCACCTCAATAATCTAATCTTTAAATGGTCCGGTGTACCCTCAGGAATATTTCGTATTATCACATTACATTTTCTATGTTGGTTCTCTAGAAATTCTATCCTTGCCTGATGATCATCTATCTTCACTTTCTCCTCCTTTACTTTTTCTTGGACCCCTTGCACTTCTTTAGTCAAACCTTCAACCTCTTTTATATTCATACACATCCCTTCCTTCAACTCAGACACATCTTTCTTAATGCTTGCAACTTCAGCTTTGGTGGATTCCACTATTCCTGCCATCATCATCATCAGCATTTTTTGTTGGAAAGCCTCAAAACCCTCTTGCTGTAATTTAATATATTCTTGATTGTCCCGAACTCTCTGTTCTTCTAACCTTTCAAGTTTTGTCTGGAGAAATTTCTCCAACCCTTCTAACTTTGCTTCAATAGAACTCTTAGGGTCATTCATGTCTGCTTCTTGAGACTTATCCCTTTCCTGAGTTTCAAACTCATTCCTTGTTAATGCTTTCTTTTTTATGGCCCCCTGTGCTCTATCTTCTACCTCAGTATTCAACAGCTATACTTGGTCTGCTTCTGATGGTTGGTCAGATTGCTGCCCTTCTTGAAGCTTCTTCCTTGCCTCCATATTTGCTCTAAGTATTCTTAGTTCCTCCACTTCCCTAATTTCGTCTTGCAAAGATTTTCTCCTTTGTTCACTCTCAGCTCTCACTAACCTGCCTGTCCTTAACCAAACTGGTTCCAATTCCTGCCTTAATAACTTAGCTTTCTCCCTACGATTCATCCGACTCTGATGGGAAATACCCCTATAAAGTTACAGTACTTTATTACCCAGCAATTTTCAATCTCCTAGTATTACTAATACACTTGTACCCTTGTTTGCTCTTTACAATTGCAAGTACTATACACCTATACACTATACACCTATAAGAGCAGCCAGCTCTCTGCTCTTCCAAGTTGTAGAGTACTGAATAACTATCACTTTGTAACACAGCTGCACTTTAGGATAAGATAAGACGGAAAGCTGTCCTTGAGTCTAGTAATATCTTTGAAACAGCAGCTGCTGAGTGCTGCACTGATTAGCTGTTGGCTGAAGTAATAGAATTCTTCTTTCTTCTGACTTTCTTCTAACTTCTTCCTTGCTCTCACGTTTCATAGAATAGCCAAATTATAACAGTTCTATGTCATTTTTTTTAACACAACACGAATGTCAGCAACACAAAACAGCCTCTAATGTGACAGTTCAAGACAATCAGCAGACAGTCGAGGCACCAATGAAGCAGCAAATCCCCTCTTCAAAATTATTAAATGGTGCAGCAACCAGACCAGCCAGGCAGGCAGGGCAAAGAAAGAAGGCAGTCCGAATGACACGTGGCGATCTCCAACGTTGCGAGCCAATTTCAGCCAACGCTGAACTCTTTCACTACACACAGAGTAGAAGTTCGGGTGAAAGCACACTCTGGATCTCCAGACCAAAGCAATCACTCAGCGTTAGGAACTGCTAGGGAGAGTGAATCACACTGACCCACTCAACACCCTTAGCTCCCAATTCACACAGTGATTTTACTCTGGTAACTTGAGTCACTAAGAGCACCTCTGTCTTTCTCCGCCCTCCTTTTACACCTCCTTCACCTCCGTACTTTCTCTGCCGTGTTTAACTCAATAGCTCTCGTACGTCTCGCTCGCCTTGCCTCCTTTCCACTCCGACCAGCACAACGAAAGCAGTCTTTTCACTTTTTCGCCTTTGCCTCTCTCCCGCTTGCCGCAAGCACACTGTCAAGCACCCATGAAACAACTCACGTTACGAAATCCAAAGCTCCGGGGCTCCACGTCTATAAGTCTCTGCAGCTCTGCAGGGCTCAGCTGTCGCTTAACCTCGCTACTTCTTCTGCTGCCAATCTCACAGCCAAATCGCAGCCAAATCCAGGAATCTTCAGACTGCCAACTGCCAACAACTAGACACACCTTATCTAACCACTCTGATCAAAATTTCATTTAGTTTGGCACACTTTATTCGCATTTGTGGCTCCTCTTTCAAGCAGAGACAAAAAGTGCTGCTGCTCAGGTCATCTCCATGCCACGCCCCCTGACTGAAGTCACACTTAATGAAAACAAAAATTATGAAGCTGTTGAATCACAGAGTCTTTACTATTTAAGTTTCTTTCAAAAAATAAAATGTACTTTATCTTCAGTATTGTAAACAAGAAATACTCTTTTGACATTCCAGGTAAGGAAAAACTTGTTATAATAATTTCTTTCCTTCCAAAGAAAATTCAATAATTCTCTTTTCACATACTTTCATCAGGAAAGGAAGACTTCTTGTCTTATACAGACATAGTTCTGTAGATAACAAATTGATACTTATCATTACAGTGCAAAACCTTACCCCCTTACATTATTTCCCCATAAACATCACAATACATTGGTTATAAATACAGTAGTCTTACCATATGAATTGTTATTCCTTATTTTTTTTCCTTTTTTCGTGTCTTATGCCTCCACAAGTTTATTCTTTTTGGGCTTTGATGTTAAACATAAAGCTCACACTATCCTGAATTTAAACTTTTCATAATCACAGTAAGTCCGCACACCTGACAGTTCTGACTGAGCTCAACACCTGCCTGCACTGATATTTCCATGAAAACTTAAAGGAAACACGAAAGGTCTTGTTCCGAATGTAAGCCATTGGGGTACATGGTGTTGAAAAAAATACAGTATATGTAGTAAGCTTCCCTTTTTAAAAGGACAGTATTTATGTCTCTTCTTTCATACTGCTTCATTTTCACCATCTCCAGAACTACAAATCTAAGATCTTCTATCTTATGGCCTTTCTTTATGAAATGTTCTACTAGCGGTGACTGCAAATTGCCATTCTTAATTCTAGATTTATGTTCATTTATACGAACTTTAATTTTCCGTTCTGTTTTCCTGATATAAGCTAATTTGCAAGGACACACGCAAAGGTACACGCAAGCGGAACTGTTGTAGTTACTTAGTAGTTTTAATCTTAAGATTTCTTGAGATTCTGTAGCATAACTGTCTTCGTTTCCCATGCAAGGTTGCAAACACTGCATCCGACAGAAACATAATTTCAGTCTTGATTTGAAAAACTGAAAAAACACTATAACTATTTATAATTTGGTGCCTGGTGGGCAATAGTCCATGGGGTCGCAAAGGGGGCAGGCTCAGATCTACATAATCACATTTTGTTGCCCATCTCTCAGGGATCTGGGCATGTGAGTAAGTGTGCAATTGGTGGTGCAACCTGGGCATATCTGATTCTGTTGCAGACATGTAAATTACTTTGGTGATTGTCAGTTTATACTATGCAGTGGTTAAACTGCTGTACTGCAACCAAAAGATTGTGAGTTCGATCCTGACTAGGGATCAAGGTTGACTCAGCCTTCCATCCTTCTGAGGTCAGTAAAATGAGTACCCAGCACATTGAGGGCAAAATGCTAATTAACTTGTGAACTGCTCAGAAAATGCACTAAGCACCATGGGGCGGTATGTAAGTGTGATTGCTTTGCTTTGCAATCTTTTTTTTTTTTGGTCATTCATGGTCTGGATCTTTCAGAACAGGGGTCCCCAACCTTTCTTTGCACCACGGACTGATTTCATGCTAAACATTTTTTCCATGGACCGGTATCACACTGCACACAGGTGTGGGGGGGGGGGGGGAGGAGGGGAGGAGCCCCGCTGTAGTTAAGCAACATGTTAGAGGGCCCCAGCCACCTGCCTATCTGCTGTGTCTAAAGCCTGTGTTCTTGCTCTGTTCGCCAGGCACACCTGGCGGAGTAAATTGAGGGCAAAAGGCTGCCATCAGGGCTCCCATCACCACCCACCCCTGTGGCCTGGTACCGGTCTGCGGTCCGGTGGTTGGGGACACAGAGTGGACAGCTCCTTTTTCATTAGTTCCTGATAATTGCAGACACTCTTGGAGACTGCAGTGGTAGCTGAAAAGGTCCCATACAATTTTGGCTTTTGCAAAGCAGGCTAAGAAACTCCCATTGGCTAGTCAGTGGCTTTCTTTACTTGGGGGAGAGCTGAGATCCATCCACAAGCCTGGTGAGGTATTTTCACAAGAAGGCAATGGTTACGTTTATACAAACCTGGAAGAGGCAAACTCCTTCTCACAGCCAGGGTATGTGCTGATCAAACTATAAGTATTTTTAAAAATAATAATAAGAAATTAAATTTCTGTGACATAAATAGTTTTCCCAAGATTTAATATCTGTATCAGAAAGGTGCTTATTTTCTTATCTGTATCTTTAGTTGCAACAATCAGGGTTTCCCCCAAAAGTTAGTCTTAAGTAGTTTGCTTCTGAACAGACAACCATAAGTATGCACTAATAATAGCTTTTCTGCTTCTTAACATGGCTTAAAGAAATGACTTTCTCTCAGTTTTGAAACGGGGGCTATATTTTGATATTTAATTTAATTGTGGAACTTAATAGATCTGTAAGACACTAAGAATTGCCAAGGAGATAACACTATACTAGAAGTGTATGGTGCCGTGATGGCAAACCTTGGCACTCCAGGTGTCTTTGGACTTCAATTACCAGAAGCCTAAGTCAGCACTCCTGCTGATCAGAGCTTCTGGGAATTGATGTCCAAGAACAACTGGAGTGCCAGGGATCGCCATCACTGATATAGTGTCTAAAAATTGTGTGTTTCTTTTCCAGGTGAATTTCTTGATAAGGTACGTCAGAGAAAGCAAAATGTTGCAGTTCTTGACCTAGGGTGTGGCAAAGGCGGGGACTTACTGAAATGGAGAAAAGGCAGAATCAGTAAGCTTGTGTGTACAGGTAAGAAATTAGATTTGTTACGCAGAAAACTCAACAGCATTTAAACAGAATTTTAACTGTAGAAATTACTGCGGAGGAGGAATAGAGTAACTTGATTAGTCTTGTGACTTGCTCCTTGATAGATTTCTGCGTCAATTTTGGAAATTGGAACTCTACACATGTAAATGTTGAGTAAGATGTGGGCTATTTTATATGAAACATAAATACACAGTTTCTGGAATATAGATTCCTTTTATGGTTTTTCTAATGAGATAGAAAGATGAAAGTTCATTGTGGTTTTTTAAGATGCATAGTATTACATTTTCACAGCCAATAAATAAATAAATCAAATAGTCTTTCTGTATAATCTGCCTTAAAAATGCAGTTTTAATAAATTGTAGCAAATCCCTTTTTAGCAAAACTTCACTTGAGCCCTTTTAAATCAGGGTTTCAAGGTGAGAACAAGTTATTTAATCTAAGTATTGTTATTGGTTTCTTGAGGCATACCTATATTTTCTCTGTTTGACTTTTGTTGATAAAAATATATCCAGAGTTGGCAACAACTAAAACAAAACACTCTGAATTTTATATAGATTGATGAAATTAGAAATAATAGTACTCATGTAAAGAGAATAAAAACAGTTAACTAATTTAGGAATACCTAAAAGGGTAAAAGTTCAGACAGTAGCATGATGAATGGAGGAGAAAGTGAACGCCAAGCTCAAGCAGCAGCGGTGAAATGAAGAACAACTCCCTGGGCCAATGTAGGCAACCTCATTTGCGAGGATGCCCACCATATGCCCACCATATGGACTACCATGCAGCTGGAGTCGGTAAAAAGGACAGCCTCTCAGATGTATTGGAACGTTTCACCCATTTTGGCTCAATCACTGTTCCCCCTTGATTTAGTAATTAAGGCAGGGGTTCCCAACCCACAGGCTGGCCCCGGCCTGTCGTCATCTCCCCCACACCCAAAAGTAAAAGCGGGCATGTTAACAACCATAAAATGAGCATACCCAAATGCGCCCGTGGCTGACGTAAAAGTGGAAGTGGATGCATTTACATCAGCCATAGATGCGCCTGCTTCTGGGTGTGTGGTCCTGCCTGCTCAGCTGTTCTGGGGGCGCAAAAAGGTTGGCCACCCCTGAGTTAAGGCATCTGTTTCAGTGAGTATTTAGATCAGGTACAAAACTCAAGGTCAAGTGAAGAAACTTATCTAAAACAACAACTCAAAATGCTCCTCTTCTAGGGTCAAAACTTTTCCTCTGTCAGCTGCCTTAAGTGCTCTCTTTTAATGCACCATCTAGTCTAAAGTGCCTCCATGTTCTCAGCCTTAAAGAGTCACTGCTAGAGCTGAGTCCAAAATTCAGAGATACTTTTCTGAGAAGCTATTTGTTCTTCACACACACACCCTAAATAAAAGGTAATTTTCTGGAATATTCCATACCATTGTGGGTGGGTGGGGCTGCCCCTCCCCCAAGTAACTCAGAATAGTTCTAGTTATGGGACATTGTGGAGGATACAATGTGCTGGCCAGGCTACTAGTACAATTGTTGTTGCTGTCTCTTGTTGTTGCAAAGCAAGGGTAAACCTCATCTATGAGAAATGCTTGGAGTATTTTTCTTGCCTTGGGAAGATTCATTGGAATGACTTTCCCAATTACTCTGCCTAAAAACAACAAATAAGATTTGAGAGTCTGATTGTCCACAGCTGTACTTGTGCTTCTTAGCTTGGTTGCCTGTTATCTTCTTAGTGCAGGAGACCTCTGGGACCTTTTAATGTGATGAAACTATGGGACCTTGTCTCCCTAACATCTTGGAAAGTTTCAGAGTCAATTTTGAAGCGTCAGCTTGTTTGCATCTGTCAGATCAAACAGCACTGTCTAGTTATATCAACAGCCCATCAGTGCTACCACCTTTAAGCTTATGGAAAGGTTTGAGGAAACAGACTTTGGGGAAACCTTTTGGTCATTTCTGGTACAAAGGAGGCATAGATAAAGCAGACAGATAGTTAAATTAGGATTTCTTGTGTGTAGCTTTATATGCAGGGTATCTGACTGTGAGATCCACTGGACTCTGGGGGTGTATATTTTAATTAGATGTGCATAGGCATTTCGTGTGGATAGGGAGAAATATGCTATTCTTGTTTTCATCTGGATGATACATTCTGAAGATACTTGTTTTTACTGTTCATTTTGAAAAAAATATATAGATATTGCTGATGTTTCCATGCAACAGTGTGAGCAACGATACCAAGATATGAAAAATCGATGTCGTCAGTATGAGAGAATTTTTAGTGCAGAATTTATAACAGCTGACAGCACCAAGGTATAGTCATTCCATATTAGTTTTGTTTTTGTCAGGATTTGTTTTTCTACAACCAGTATAAAAGTGTTGAAAGTACATAGAATGTGGTTGAAGAAAAACTTTGCAAAACACATAAATGTGACCTTGCCTTTTTTTTTACTTTTACAGTTGGTGCACATGATTTCATAGTATATGTTGTTATATAATTGAAGGTGGAAGAAATCATAAAAAGAGAAAGAAACCTAACCATAACGTTGAAAAAAGTTTCAGTATGATTTGCTTTGATGAAATACTTTGCAACCTAATCTCTTTCTGGAAGGCTTCCACAATAAAAATGCTTCTAGCTCCAAATCCATTATTAGTGACCGAGAAGAGAGTGATAGTCATTTTATATGAACGTGGAAGTAGGTTAATGTATTATGTCACCAAAATAGTCTGTAGAGCAGGGGTTTGCAACGTTTTTGCATTGCAGGCCAGTCATACCCCTTCACACAGGTGAGTGGGCCGGAGGCGTGGTTTCTCCTGATGCTTCTGCCACTTTCGGTTGTAGTGGCAGGGGTGCTTTCATGGTGAGATTCCGGCTTTTTTTGCAGCTTCCGCCACTTCCCATGGCAGTGGAAACAAGGGCAGCATGGTTTTGCTGGGTTTTCAGCTTTTTTCTCCACAGTTTTGGCATTTCTGGCACATTTTTGGTGCTTCCGGTGGTGGTGGCTGCTCTGGGGTCATCACCATCAGTCGGACTAGGCCCATGGGCCATAGGTTGTGAATCCCTGCTATAGAGTGTTTCCTGAAAATGTGTATATTCTAGGAAAAAATACATGTCTCTTAGCATATAACAGTAACTAACTAGTAGTTCAGCTTCTAACTTGAATAGAACAGAAAAATAACTAACATTTTTACTTTTTAAGAGACTGGTAAGCTGACTGGTTCAGGTATCTGGTTCAGGTATCTGGCTGCAGAGTCAGGTTGTTCAGTTTCCCATTGTACCTACAGGAGAAGAACCTGTCTGTGTAGACAATGGCAAGTTGCACAGTCCCTTTGCTCCTGGAAGAAGAGAATGATAAATCTCTTCTATATATTCTCTACCTAGGAAATTCTGGAAGGGGTCTCCATAAGTCAGAATTGACTTGACAGTTCAGAATGTTATTATATCTATACCTATAAAAAGAGGCCTTAACCATTGGGTTCGTTCAAAGGCTCCCGCACCAGGCCCAACCATTCCCGACCTAGCCTTCCGCACTCACCGTAACCCCTGCTTTCTCAGTGCCACGGGGTTTTGGTCGTCGCTAGTGGGGCAGCAGCCCCACAAACACAAACAAAGGGAAACAACTTCAATTCCCAACGTCCTCTGCGCCACGGCGCACCTCAGCCAATTAGGCTGAGAGGCGTGAGCAAAAAGAACGTTTGGAACCAGGGCTTGGAAAAGGCCGCTATGGCGGCAGGCGGCAGGACTTTGCTGCCCCCACCCAGGACTATGCCTGTGGCTGGGGCGGAGAGGCCTCTGCAGCAATGGGCACCAGGAACCCTCCACCACCGGCGCCCCTGGGCCCCGCCCTTGGCCAGGGCTTGGAAAAGGCCGCTATGGCAACGGGACTTCACTGCTGCCTCTCTCACTTTGCTTGCGGCTGGGGTGGAGAGGCCGCTGCAGTATTGTATTACTGTATATTATATGTTGTTCTTGTAGGTTGAATATTGTATAATTATTGTGTTTATTGTATTATTGTCTATATTGTATAATTATTGTATGAACCGCCCTGAATCGGGTTTCCTGATTGGGCGGCATACAAGTGGAAAAATAAATTAACATTAATTCAGATCATTTTTAAACTCTCTTGTATTTATCTTAGGAACGCCTATCCAATAAATACAGCGATCGAAACATACATTTTGACATCTGCAGCTGTCAATTTGTGTACCATTATTCATTTGAGACATGCGAACAAGCTGATATGATGCTCAAAAATGCTTGTGAACGACTTTATCCTGGAGGATATTTCATTGGAACAACTCCAGATAGCTATGAGCTTGTGTAAGTGTGTATTAATATGTTGCAAAGAGAATATGGGGGAGAGAAAACCTGAGCTTCTTTCTGTGCATCTTTAAAGTTGAACAGATTACACTAAAATCCTGACTTACATTTGCCTCAAGTTACATAAAATTCGACTTACATAATGATTTTTGCACTAATACCATGGCTCGATTTACATAAATTTCCCAATTTACATAACACAATTTCCTATGAGTTTACTTCGAGTTACATAAAAATTCTTTTTTCCTATGGGGTTGCTTCGATTTACACAAATATAATTTTCCTATGGGGTTGCTTTGAGTTAAGTAAATTCATTTTTTTCTATGGGTTTGCTTTGTGCTATGTAAAAATTATTTTTTCCTATGGGTTTGCTTTAAGTTAAGTAAAAAACTGATTTACATAAAAGCCTACAGAACAGACTTTTTTTACGTAAGTAGGGGTTTTACTGTACAGTGGTACCTCATACAACGTCGCTACTTTGGGAGCTGCACTGGTTACCACTTTGCCTCCGGGTGCAATTCAAGGTACTGGTTTTGACCTTTAAAGCCCTATATGGTAGTGGGCCAGGATACCTTCGAGACTGCATCACTCCAAGAGTGTCTGCTCGTCCAACCAGCGCGGACTGGAGGGGCTCTCTAGTTGTGCCATCCACTAGAGGAGCACATCTATCTAGTACCCGTAAGAGGGCCTTCTCCGTGTCCACTCCAGCCCTCTGGAACCTCCTGCCAACAGATCTAAAACTTCAAACAGAATTGCTGCCCTTCAGGAAAGGTTTGAAGACCTGGCTGGCAGGGCAGGTGTGGGGCCCTAATGGGAATTCGGTCCCCGCCTGCTGGCTCATAACATGATAACAATTTAAGAACCTTCTCTTCTCGTTTTATAGTGGGTGGGGTGGTTGATTGGGGATAATTGGGGAGTTTAAGTGTTTTTATATCTTTTAAAAATTGTTGTAATGCCGTCCTGAGTCGGGTTTTACTACTATGACTATTAAATTAAATTAAATTAAGTTCCACGGGGCTCGTTGTACGAAACAATTGCTATAGCGATTTTCCCTATGGGATGCATCGTACAGCGATTTTTTTTCTAAGTGGTTTTTCCCATTGAAAAATTGTTGTTTGATTTTTCCATAGGGAAAATTGTCATGCAGGATGCCATTCCCCCCAAAAAACCTAATTGTTATGCGATTTCGTTGTTATACGGGCTGATTGTTGTATGAGGTTCCACTGTATCTTCAAAACTGGACTTATTGAGTACTATGTGCAACTTAATACTTGATTTTCTTCTCTATTAGAAATAAACTTTATGATATCCAAAACACAAAATTCCTTGATGGTGGGATATGACAGGGTGGGGTATTTTAGTCTTCCAGTCACGCTTTTTACAAACTTCACACAGAATTAATGCTACAGCATCTGTTTTTTACCGTAGAAAACGCCTGGAAGCTTCAGAGACAGACTCATTTGGGAATGACATCTATACAGTAAACTTTCAGAAGAAGGGAGACTACAGCATGTTTGGCTGCAAATATGATTTTTTCTTGGAAGGAGTGGTTAATGTTCCAGAGTTTCTGGTCTATTTCCCATTGCTAGTTGAGTAAGTTTTTATTTCTGGCCTCCTTAAAGAATTGAGAAATTAATTGCTAGAGAGCTCCTTTGTTGCCTTTTTCATGAGATGGCCTAGTTTGATCTTTGGTATCCTCAAATACTTAGCATTCTTTTGCTTTTGAGTAGTGCTTCTCAACCTTTGGTTTTTGGACTTCAATTCCCAGAAGTCTTAAGTCAATTCCCCCAAACACAGATCATCCTAAGTACTGGCTTAGGCTTCTGGGAATTGGAGTCCAAAAACCAAAAGTTGAGAATCACTGCTTTAGAGCATAGTGAGCGCCAGCTTGGATTGTGTGTCTGCTGGTGTTTGTATAGGTGTTCTACGTTACTTTGCAAAGCTTTGTTATTCTGAAGTGTTACTATCATTATAATCAAAGAGGGTTGATTACATGATAATCTGAAAACATTAGTTATCACTGTTGAAGAGTAGCTTTAATTGCTAGAACCGTACCCATCTAATAACAGTACAACCTTATATTATCTTAACTCTTATCTGATAGTGTGGCTATGTTTTGGAGTTAATAGGTATGGACTGCATCTTTCTATCAGCCCTATGCTCTGTACTCCTAAATGAGCTATGGCAGTGATGGCCAAGCCTTGACACTCCTGCTGATCAGGACTTCTGGGAATTGAAGTCCAAGAACATCTTGAGTGCCACGGTTGGCCATCACTGAGCTATGGGATTTGCAGTCCAACAGCATATATAGAGCAATGCATTCTCTGTCCTTGTTCTACTTTCACAACCCTCTTTGAGAGAACAAAAATGACTGATGCCTATTCAGTTTCCCCTGAGTTCAGTATAGTTGTTGGGTCTGGAGGAATTATGGCTTTCCCATTTCAAGCCAAATCTACTGATCCTGATGTTTACTGGTGGACTTTGTTTTATATTATTCTACTACTGGGAGCAGTCAGAAGATAGGTTTTGGGGAGTTACATCCCTTTGGCATGCCATCTCAGAAGATAAAGATGTAGATGTCAGTTGGTTTTGAGGTCTTATTCTGATAGAGGTCAATTGCAGATTTTATTTCCCTTTAGTAATTAGCAGATTGTCAGGCGGTGGTTAACTAACCTGACCAACCTTGGGTGCTGAAGTCCACAGGGAAGGATGATGGTCCCCAAGTAGATTAAATCCCACTTGAATCCATCTTAATGGAGGGAAGCAGCTTCATTAAGACTGGCCTGGGGCTGATGAGGACTTTGTGTGATAGATGGGCTCAGGACCCAGAAAGTGACTCACGGAACTAGATCATCACTGGGTGTCATGCTGCAATGCAGAAGGCAGATAAAAAGGCCACTACATTATATTCTCAGGACAGTCTTCATGGCTGATCTCCATGATGATCACCTATATTTGGATTTGGATACGGCAGAAGAAGAATTAGCAGTTATGGCTGGTTAGCTTCCAGGCATGTACAAAGCAGTTCCAAAGTTTCTAGTTGAGGGCTTCTCAGTCCCAAATTCTCATAGCTTCTCAGTTACTTCACATCCACAATTAGAAAATTTCTTCTGTAATATGTATAGAGCAGCATATAAATATGCTTTTGCAAATTTGAAAAAGTTCCATGTACAAATGAGATGTAAGTATATAGAAGAATAGTTGCAATTCTGTTCCAGACCAAAAGGTGCCACTATACTACAGAACTAGCATTTATAAAAGTTGAGGACACTTTGAAAGTTCTTGTGATTTCTATGCTAATTTAGGGTTACATTTTATATAAAACTTAATGTTTGTAGAATGGCAAAGAAGTATCGCATGAAGCTAGTGTACAAGAAGACTTTTCGGGAATTTTACGAAGAAAAGATTAAGAATGAGGAGCACAAAAGGCTTCTGCAACAAATGCAAGCTTTGGAGGTAAATATAGTATGTAGTAATACTTACAAATTGCTCTAAACTAAATGCTGATCTTGTGAAATGTTCAACTTTGTTCAAAATGATAATGTAGAGCAATTTTACTAAATGTGAATTTTTCTGTGCTATAGTTACCATCTTAATCTTGCAATTACATGTTTGTTGTGTTACTTCTCTTACCTTAAAATCTTTGCTTTCTCTGTCATTGCTATGCACATGGAATACTCTTCAGTTTCATAGTGCATTAGTGTAATGTTCATTTGGATGTACTGCTATGTTCCTTTTGATTTCCATATACCATGATCTCAAGTCAATTTGCTCTAAAGCAAAAGCAAAGCAATTACACTTATATACTGCCCAACAGTGCTTAGTGCCCTCTCTGGGTGGTTCACAGGTTAATTAGTATTTTGCCCCCAACATGCTGGGTACTCATTTTACCGACCTCACAAGGATGGAAGGCTGAGTCAACCTTGAACCCGGCCAGGATCGAACTCACAACCTTTTGGCTGCAGTACAGCAGTTTAACCACTGTACCACCAGGGCATTGTGACATATTTTCACACCCTTAAATCTTATTTAGAATCACTCCTAAAGTTATTGTTTGGCTTTTTGTAATGTCAATGTTTATTATTTCTTTAGTGAACCATTATTTAAATCTGTTCTCAACTAGGTAAGTATGTCAGTCTGTTTCAGCACACATAACTAAAATTAACAAAATTATTGTGAAGCACTAAAGATTAAAATATTTCTTCCACTGCCATTTTTAAGGGATTACAGTTCATTTCCTCTGGCACATGAAATCAATATTTAGTCCCTGGTTTTTAGGCAAAATATGTATGATTGTGGAGGTGGAGATACTGTATTTTGAAAAAATACAAGCAGAGATACGTTTTAAAGTGGCAAGAGCATCGTTTATTATAAGTAAAGAGCATTTGAAGTGTTGATTACACAATCATCCTGCCAATGGATAGGATGATGAACTGTTTGCCATGAAAGCATGTGGTGCAAAGAAGTTTGTTTAGGAAGTATTTTATATTTATGAACTAGTTTCTAATTCTGAGAACAGAATTTTATCAAAAGAGGAAACTTATTAATAGGTTGTTGTTGCTGCTGTTGTTGTTGCTGTTTCCACTTTATTACCACCCTATAGTATTAAGAGCACACTAGGTGGTTGCCAAGGTAATTAGCATTTTGCTTCCAACAAGCTGGGTACGGTAATACCTTGGATAACGATCAAACTTTGTTCCACAAGGCTGGTTGTTATCTGATTTTTAGTGTTATCCAATGCATGCATCAGATATCACTAAAAAAAAAAAGCTGGCTGCCTCTGGGAGGGTTGGGGGACCTGATCTGTGCTGTTTCCGACATCCCATGACCTTTCCAGGCGCTGCTGCAAGGCAAAATGCTGGGGGAAACTCCTTCCTCAGCTGCAGGTTTTGCCTTGCAGCAGTACCCGGAAAGGTTGGGAGACGTCGGAAATAGCGTGGATCAGGTCCCCCGACACTTCCAGAGGCAGCACAGGCAGCGGAGAGCCCAAAATGGCTGTGCTTCCTCCTCCTTGCCCCAAACAAACCGCCCATCTGAGCGGTTTGTTTGGGACGAGGAAGCGCCAGGCAGCACCTGCTCCTCCTTGCCCCAAGCAAACCATCTGGCCGAAAGGCAGCCGGCGTATGGGCGCTCTGTTCGGTGGCTTCCTTCTGGAGAAGGCAAGGCTGGCCTTCCGCCTTGCCTTCTCTGGAATGCAGCGGCCGAAGGGAGCACTCGTTTGGCCACTGCCTTCCAGAGAAGGCAAGGCAGAAGGCCTGCCTTGCCTTCTCTGGAAGGAAGCTGCCAAACAGAGTGCCCATACGCCGGCTGCCTTTCACCCTCCGTTTCCGGAGGGCCAAACACAACCGCATCGCATAACGCTAAAATTGTGTTATCCAATGCATTTCCCCCCCCAAAAAAAATTTGGGTCGTTATTCGATTTCACTGTTATGCGATGTGATCGTTATCCGAGCTATTACTGTACTCATTTTACTGGTGGAAGGCTGAGTCAACTTTGAACTCATAGGAATTGAACTGCGATTGTAAGCAGAGTTTTGACTGTAGTAACTGTAGCTTAAAAACCCTTATTGAGATCTATAGGCCAGAATCCTATTACTGTACAGTACTTATATATGTTGGCTTAAATGTAGTGGCAAACATCTGCAAAATATGCAAACAGTGAGACACGCCTATTGGAGGTGCTGGTAGGAGTTTGCTCAAAATCAGATTTTGCCTGCAACCAGCTGCTGGAGCAGAGTGAAGAACATGTCTAGCATTGGTGGTTTCACGAGTGAGTGGGAAAACACTAGGCTGGGCCTATCTCCATGGGTGTGTGTGTGTGTGTGTGGTGTCAACCTGCTCTGTGGAGCGTAGAACATTGGCTCCATCAGGTATGTTGAGCCTTGGGCTCCGTTCATGGACGCCGAGCCCTGGGTTCCGCTCCCTGGGCCCTATGGGCTGGCGAGGGTGTTTTGTTCTGTTCTGTGGCCTAATTGTACTTATTTTATTATGGTGCTTTCATTATGTATAATTTTTATTGTATTTGATGTTTTGATACTTTGCTTATTGTATTTTGGTGTATTTATTATATATTATGTATAATTTCATTGTATTTTTCTCTGATTTGCATTTGAATTGTTTTGTATTGTATATTTTTATTGCATCTGTTATGCTGTATATGTATATACTGCTTATTGTATTATTGTATTTATATTATATTGTTTAGCTGCTGTCTGCTGATATGCTTTTTATATTTTGGTTTTGTTATGTTGTATATTTAATTATGTTGGAAGCCGCCCTGAATCGGCCTACAAGCTGAGTAGGGCGGGGTACAAATTAAAAATCTAATTTAATCTAATCTAATCTCAGGAGTAAATTATTACTGGTTGAAGAGGAGTTGTTTATATTTTTTTCATTATGCACTGGTTGCATGCCTTACTATATGATGAATATAAATGGTGACTCCTTAACTAGTGATGATTTGATGCTTTGATTACTGTATGCCATTGCACTTAAGCCAAAGTGAAAAAGTAATTGAATTATGGCTAGTGGAGGGGGGGGGATCTCAATCTTTGTTTCAGCCTTTAAGTGTACACCCAAAATTATGGATTTAGCCCGCTTCAGTTGTCGCCCTATCAGGTTATCAATCCTTTTAGCTATAGTAGCCACTTCAAGATTAGTAACGATGTCCTGGGAGGTTGAAGTGTTCTGAAACTTTTTTATGTGTGCCGTTTTTGGTGTTAGATTTCTATCTATTTATTCTTTTGTGTAGAAATTGTCTCATTTGTTTTATGTGGAATAGAGAGGGGCATTAGTAAATAAATTGCCATATTAGCCAATTAAATGATCTTATTTTGTGGGCAGCCGTGTTGGAGCCCATAGTGGTCTGCCAGAGTACATATGGGAACACAGTTGGCCTAAGAGGTTTTGTTCCTGCCTCCATATCCATGTTGTACCATCTGCTGTATATCAGTTTTGTTTATGGATGTGGGAATTGTGTGTAAGTTAGCAGAGACCTGCTATCAAAGCCTGAGAGAGGGACACATTATTGTCCAGAATTGTATTTTATTGATGATACATCTGAATGGTATTAGATGGATCTGTAGGTAACTACTACTACTAGTATGTCATTTTCTTTTTGATGTCTGTCCTGTAGTAAGTTGTTGCAATCTTGTCCCATCAATTTGTTTCCTACCTGATTAAGTAATGTCAATTAAGAAATGGAAGTTGCAAAATTAAGCAAGCCATAATGTTATAAACATAAAGGATGTTGAATGGATATTGAAGAGTCATATAATCCTGTGGCTGAAATTCTGTTGCACAGTTTTGTGTGTGCAACGGGAATGGGAATGTCAGCATCAGCAAATTGTGGCAATTAAAGGCTTTTTTGGCAGTTTTGGAGACCACATGACTTTTAACACAAGTCACATACACCCTAAGGTGATCTTTAAAAGCCTTTAATCAGCTGTAATTTGCAGCTATCCTCATTCTCGTTGTGCATGTAGGACTGGTCAGCCAGATGTCAGCCTACATGTATATGTGGAAATATGCTGTGTTGATGTCAGTGGGGTAAAAATATTCAGGTGAAAGTGCACTGATACTGAGGTTTGCATCTGTGATGGATCCAGGTCTTGTGGAAATTACTTATTTGTATTACATTCCCATAATCCTCTATCCAGTATGGCCAATGACTGTGGAGAAATGCCTTGCTTCTTTTAAATAGTTCTTGCTAGTTGTCTTCCAAAATTGGCATGATTATGAATAACTTATTGTAATGTAATAACTTATTGTATTGTAATTTATTGTAATGCGCTCTACGTGGGGCTGCCTTTGATGACTATTTGGAGGCTGCAGCTGGTTCCGAATGCGGCTGCACGTGTAGTGATGGGGTGCGGGCGTTATGCCCATGCCTCACCCCTGCTACGAGAGCTGCATTGGTTGCCAGTGTTCCTCCGGGTGCAATTCAAGGTGCTGGTAATTACCTTTAAAGCCCTACATGGTAGTGGGTCAGGATACTTAAGAGACTGCATCACCCAAGACTTCTGCCCATCCCACTAGAGCGGATCGGAGGGGCTCTTTTAAAATACCAACTGCTAGAGAGGCTCGCCTGTCTAGCACTAGAAGAAGAGCCTTTTTGGTATCCACTCCAGCCCTATGGAACCTCCTGCAGACAGAGCTGCTGCCCTTCAGGAAAGAGCTGAAAACCTGGCTGGCAGGGCAGGTGTGGGGAGGTGGAGAGGGAGGAACCCCCCCCCCCACCCACACACACACACACACTGGCTCATTTAGAGCAGGATCACTCATGCTTTTAATAGTTTTTAACTAGAGTTTTAATTGGTGCAGGTGGGAGGTAGTTTTTCAGTGTTTTGGGGAATTTTAAGGGTCTTTATAGTTTAAATGTTGGGGATTTTATGTACGCCGTCCAGATTTACATGTTGATTAGGGCGGCTATACAAATTGAATAAATAAACTTCGGCACATGTGTCTGAAAGCTCATAGAAACAAGTATCTACCAATATTTCTCCCCTTTTTTTTGTTTGCCACTCTGGTTGTGTTTGCAATAGCTCTGTCTAATTTGTTTCTCAGAAATACCCTCCTGATGAAAACTCAAGTTCGGTCTCCGATAAAAAAGAGGACTATGAGCATGCAGAAATACTTAAGAATGATGGAAAAGCAAAACTGCCTCTTGTAAGTATTTGCAAAATGAGGATTCTAAACCTGAAACAGAGGGGAAGATCTTCCACAGGCATGATAGCTGTATACATGTTGGTGATTGCAGTGACAAGTCCCTGTAACCACTTGTTTATCTGTGCTTCCCGCAAATACTATTGGGAAGGTTATACATGTAGTTCACTGATGGCCAGATATCAGATGGCAGAACATATAGATTCTTTTATGATGTTAGTGTGGATCAAGGACTTTTTTTGGGGGTGGGAACTGTTGCATTAGTCACAGAAGGTTTTTTTTTTGTTGATTAGTTTTCACAAGGTTGTGAAATAATTCTCTTCTCCTAAATATATGTTTACAGTTAACGAAGAGAAGTATGTATGGTAGTTTTTGTTATTACTGGGTAAATTATTATAATTAGTTTTCTTAATGCTCTAAGCAAAGGGGAACAGAGGATTAATATGGTAGATAGCTAATTGATAACTGCTCCTATGTCTATAACTTTCTTTCTTTAAAACTTTTTTGTATAAAAATCTTACCTGCTTCATCCAGAAGGATGATATATTTTGAATATTTGTATTTGATCTTGCACTTACTGTTTACAAAATGAATCCTAGAGTCGGCCATGTGCTGAGTGGGGCGGGGTACAAATTAAAATTGGAATTGGAATTGGAATCTTCTTTGCTTCTTCTTTTACCCCATTGGGTGTCGATGGTACAAAATGAATAAGCCTTTTATTAATATTTTTTTCTTTTATTTTTCAAACACAATAAAAAGAAACAAAGAGGAATAAAAAAGAATGTAAACTGTCTTTTTACAATGAGAAATTAAAATCTAATTGTAATGAATCCTTGTTTGCAAACTAAAATCTACTTATCTGTAGTTAAAAAATCATTTTCAAAAGCAGTGGTGAAATACAGTGCAAGATAATTTTTCTGATTTTTGGAGAATAAATTTCATTATCAGTAAGTGAAGTGTAGTCCACTTAGAGGTGTGAGCAATTTATTTTTGGACAAATGTGTTCTGGCATATCGTTTCAAATGATTGTAATCTTTTTCCCCTTTAATCTGTGATTTATTGTTTGTGTTTTTTTAAGGGAACCTTAAGTAGATCTGAATGGGAAGCAACAAGTATGTATTACAACCAATATTTAAATGCTACTAGAATGTATTGACCATTTCCTTTAGTTTTCTATGTGTTTGCCAAGGATTTCATATACCAGAGGTGGCAATAATTGTTTATTATTAGTTATATAGTAGTAGGGCATAAATATAAATTTCACTCTTCAAAGAGAAGTCAGTTCAAGGGGTTGTTCACTAATAATTTTCTGTAGTAGTGGTTACTAAAGGTCTTAAATTAATTTAAGTGATTCATCTTAAGGATGTGTTTTGCATTATATGTGGCAGCTAAGCAGTCTCCAATGAACTTCTGGAATCTTAAAAATATTAGCACTGAGCCTAATCCCATTACAGTATTTTCCAAAACTGTGGAACTCACGGAATATAGCTGGTTGCTTTCTTGATCATTTAAAACTGGTAGATGTGGCCCCATGGCCCTATCATTGAAATCACCCGTAATAATTTTATGATCACACAGCACCTGCATACCCCCTGGTTTCCATGATGCAGTACTACGCATCTTTAATGTTGACATGGTAAAATTTTTGACCTGTGGACCTGGATCAGTGGTATGGGTTATCAGAGACGTAGGGGGAGGAAAATGCCTCACAAAGGCTAGGTTAGGCACCCAGAATATTTCTTTTGGGAACACCCGGCAGGGCGGACTTTCAATCCAGCGTCCTGCTATGCCTTAATGAGCATTCTTCACCCTAGCCCGATTCGCTGGGGTACAGGGACAGAGTAGCCTTCTGCATATGGCAGGTAATATTGATCCCTTGGCAGAAGCTAGGATCTTAGTGCTGAGGTCTATGACACACAACTTATGACTTGCTACTCCTACCCTCAACAGACAGAGGAATCCCTCTCACCGACTTCTGGAAGGCTTCCGGTGTTGAAGTGATGAGGACAAGTGGAGCCACTTCTGCTCTGCTGGGTTTCCTTCTTTACAAAGGCAGGCAAAACATGACTGGCTTTTGAAGATTTATTGAAGGAAACACAATACTGGATACAGATCTTAAATTAATCTACACTACATAAAACACAACCTGATAAAACAAATAAGTGAAATAAAATCTTGCTAGCTCCCTAGCAGGCTCAAGCTTCTTGAGTTTGGGGTGGTTCTGCCCCTCATGGCTGTGTGTTAGCCCCGAAGAGTCATGTTGAGGAGCTGTCGGACAAAAGCTCCCGCTGAAATCAAGATCGTGGTGTTCAGAGACAAGGGTTTCACCCTAGCTCCAGGAATGCTCTCTGAGTGCTCAGATTGGGCTCCTTTTATTGAGAAAAGGTGCTTTGGAATGTGGTGATCTAATGAGAAAGCACCTGTGTTCTCATGGGAATGGGACGTGCTGTCCTCGTGGACAATTTGCAGGTGCAAGTGCCACCTGTTTGGCATGTGGCCCCCCTTTGCATTCCCTGTGAAAATTCCATTCTGCAGGTGTCCTGGCAGTTAGTTTGATTGACATGAGTGGAGACGTCGTCTCCCTCGTGGTGTGGTCAGCTGACCTAGCTGTCAATCAGTAACCTTGTGGGACTGCAGGTGGTTCTTGGAATGTGTCCAGTCCTGGACACTCACTTTTCCTTCTTCCCTTTGGGGAGGAAACTATTCTAACTATGCATCACTGTCATGTCAGACTAACAGCCTGGCATTCCAACGTGCTTTAAAATGAGAGCTGGCTTTCTAAGCCTAAGACAACTACAATATGTGTCTTAATACTACATGGATCAAATGTCACCTTAAAATCAAGACAAGGTCGCATGTGGAAACCATGACACGCCTTTCTTCCCCCAGTGTGACATATGGGGATGCAGCCCAATGTCACACTGTGCCAAAACCTTTGGTATTCACATGGGACTTGTCACTTAAACTACAACATTATGTGTGTGTGAATCTTCAACACTTACTCTAAATGGTTAAAAAGGTGTGTACTAACACAATATCTAAACAAACCTAACTTATCTTATACAAATTATCTTAACAGTTTACATTTTACCTTATTCAAAATTCTATTTAAAATAAATGCAAGTATTAATTACACTGAATACAAAAACATATGTCTACAGTATAGACTACAGTATAGACTACATGACTTATATGGAGTACATGAAATATTCTCAAAACCTTAACTCTTAATAAATCGAGCTTAAATTCTATATCTTAAGGCATTTATACAAAGCATATTACACTTTCACTTATGCATAATATTACACAATTTAAAATCAAGACATGTCACTTCAAATAGGGACCCATTTTTCTCTTTTTGCCATTTTTACAGGCATTGTACATCAAAATTTATGCGCATTACAATTTTATAATCAACTGAATCACATTCAGAACATTTTAAAACAGGATTCTCTTTCCCTCGAATTCAGCATTCAGACTGGGTTGAAAGGCTCTTAGACTGAAGAGCAGAGGCAATTCTTAGTTCGCGATTCTAAAAATTCCCTCTTCCCATCTGAGTTTTCCCTTCCTGGGTTTTACATTCAAAAGAATTAACTTCATCTCTCCTAGATGTTATTCTTGAAATCACACTTTGGGGGATGACAGACAGAAAACAATTATCTTCCCCACACTTCGGCTTGCTAGAAAGCCGGTGATTTATCTCAATGACCCCACCTCTTCATTCCCTTCTCACAACCAACTGGCCAGGCTGAAATGTGAGCTGGGAGAGAGAGGAATTTATTTATTTATTTATTTTGCAGACACCAATAGTGTGTTTGCTCCCTTTCAGTGTTAAACAACACAAACAACAGACAAACATTTTAATACACAGCTAGGTTTCCCAAAGATCACAGACTTCTCCGCCCAGAATCTGTGAATCTTTAACCCTTTGCTTCCCAGTTAAAGAACTGGATAGAGGGGAGTGCAGGCAAAACATTCTGCCTACCCTCACAAAACACAACCCTTCTGAGGTCTGTAACTGGTGTATCCCCAGAATTTCCCATTGAATTCACATTTGTTCATCTTCAAAGAAGGAACAGAGTGAGATCTGCTTTGATCTTTCTCTGGGTTGCTTGACACTAGGGAATTGGCTTGATCAATTGTATACCCCCCCTTGGTCAGATCGGAAAAGGACGCTTCCCTTCCCTCTTGCCAACACTTCAGGCAAGGCGGATCCTCTCTTTAGGACCCTTCAGAGGTTGGATTCAGCACTCAGCTTCCTCCAGTTCTGCTAACTCTTGTTAAAGAGGCTGGAACTTTTTCCAAAAGGGAGCCGCTTTGAAAGTTTCTTTCTCGCTGGCTCCAAATTCCTCCCCTTAACAAGAGATGGGCTTTCTGGAATTCTGATCTTCACCTAAGTACATTGATTCAGACTTCACCCACATTGTTCCCTTTTTCCTAAAAGAGACATTACCCATTTAACTGACATTTCTTAATTAGGAACATATCAGTACAATTTACTTTCCCCGTTTTCAAATGTGATATAGGGAGTTAAACTAACAACAGGCAGACACACAGGTCTGCAGATCTTAAGTGCTGAGGGCACTGTTCTTTGTTTTTACAAACTTACGAAATCAGTCCTTTGATGACTGGAACTTTTGTGAAAGTCTCTGGTGCTGTGTGCAAACATACACACAACTCTGCGCTTCTTCCGGCTGCTGCTGGCAAGGAAGATGCTGATGAATCGGCACTGCTTCAGCTGATGGCTCTAGAAGCGATGCTGAAGAACTGGAACTTACTGGTTCGCTGCGCTGGACTGGAACATTGGAGAAGCTGCCACATTCTTCCCTCTGCTCCTTTCCTCTGGCAACGGCATGGAGACAGCCCCAGGAAGGCACTGGCAAGACGATCTGGGTGTGCAGGCTCTGAGAGGACCCTCCTCCACCCAGGAAGATTCTTCTCCCACCTCTGTCTGCGACGGATGCATGGTCTGCAGACTCACCCTTGCTCACCTCCTTCCGTCTGGCTGGCTCGCTCTCTGGACATCTTTGCTGTCATCTGGTAGGTGAACCCTGGAGTCACTTCAGAGGACGATGGGTTCAAGGATCCCACCGCTGCCACCATACCAGAGACATAGAGGGGGGAGGAAAATGCCTCACAAAGGCTACGTTGGGCACCCAGAATATTTCTTTTGGGAACACCTGGCAGGGTGGACTTTCAATCCAGTGTCCTGCTATGCCTTAATGAGCACTCCTCACCCTAGCCCGATTCGCGGGGGTACAGGGACAGAGTAGCCTTCTGCATATGGCAGGTAATATTGATCCCTTGGCAGAAGCTAGGCTTCTTAGTGCTGAGGTCTATGACACACAGCTTATGACTTGCTACTCCTCCCCTTAACAGACAGAGCAATCCCTGTCACCAACTTCTGGAAGGCTTCCGGTGTTGAAGCAATGATTACAAGTGGAGCCTCTTCTGCTCTGCTGGGTTTCCGTCTCCCTCTTTACAAAGGCAGGCAAAACGCAACTGGCTTTTGAAGATTTATTGAAGGAAACAATACTGGATACAGATCTTAAATTAATCTACACTACATAAAACACAAGCTAATAAAACAAATAAGTGAAATAAAATCTTGCTAGCTCCCTAGCAGGCTCAAGCTTCTTGAGTTTGGGGTGGTTCTGACCCTCATGGCTGAGTGTTAGTCCCGAAGAGTCATGTTGAGGAGCTGTCAGACAAAAGCTCCCGCTGAAATCAAGATCGTGGTGTTCATAGACTAAGAAAACTACAATATGTGTCTTAACACTACATGGATCAAATGTCACCTTAAAATTGAGACAAGGTCGCATGTGGAAACCATGACATGGGTATCATGCTGCAATGCGGAAGGCAGATGAAAGGCCACTGCTTTATATCTCAGGACAGTCTTCATGACTGATTGCCATGAGGGTTGCCAATATTCAGATTCAGATATGGCAGAAGAAGAAGATTCTACCAATAAATTTCCAATGGTAATATTTATGGAAGTCATTTTCATCTGTGAAGATGAGGGAAGATTTAGTAATTGCGGAATGTCCTTTTTTAAAAATAATTTTATTTGAGAATACAAGAACATACAAGTATATACATAGAACAGAACATTACAAATACATAAAGAATTAAAATTAAGAACATTCACCACGTGCTATTTACAAACCATGGAGATGGAGTTACCTCCTTTTGTCTAAACTCATTTCCAAAATGAAAGCTGATCAGGCATTGGTTTCTGTCCTTGTCCACTATTCAATGCAAAGTCTACAAAAATTTCCAAATTTCTTGAAATTTATTCTCTTTAATTAATCCTTTCCTTAAATTTAATTCCCAAGTAAGTTTGTCGTTTAGTGCAATACTCCATAACTCATTGTACCATTCCTCAATGTTTGGGGAGACCTCATTTTTCCATTTCTGCGCTATACAATGTCTGGCACTTGATAACATAATCATCAGTAATTCTCTTTTAGAACGATCCACCTTTTCTATATCTGTTGGTAAAACTGTATCTGCATCCAATTTAAGCTCTATGTTCAAGATTCTTTTGATTTCATACTCTACTTTCATCCAGAATTGTTTCATCTTCTTGCACCCCCACCACATATGCTCATACGTTCCTATATCCCTCTCACATCTCCAGCATACCTTTGACTTTGTTTTATCTATTAAGTGCAACCACACTGGGGTCATATACCATTTCTACAATAACTTAAAGTTGTGTTCCTTAATGTTTACAGATAAAGATCTCATTATCCTTTTATTCCACTTTCCATTCCAACATTCTTCAGAAATTTTAATATTTAAATCTTGTTCCACATTGTTTTGAAAATTGTTTGAGATTTATCTGAATCATCTAATAGTTTATATATTTTACCTACTAAACCCTTAAATTCTATTTGGCCATTTCTTAATTTATATACCAATTCCTCAAATTTTGTCCTTTCCCTGTCCAAATTCATTCATATATCTTTTATCCCAATTATTCAATGCTGCAATTTGAAGCCAACTTAACTTCATTTGCTTACATATTTCTACCATCCTTTTCCTTGCAAACTGCTAACCAAACTTTTAATAATATTATTTTATACCTAGCCATTATCTCTCCAATCCTACCATCTATAACTATTGGAAATGACTTTATGTCCCTCAATTCTATAATCGGTGATAACCCTGGAGATAATTTGTTTTTTTAATGTTGTCCATGCTTTAAGAAGTGTTTTTAACAATTTATTTTGTGGATTAATTTTAACTTTTTCTTTTCCCAAAAACATTATTGCTTCATCACCAGATTTTTCTCGCAGTTCAACTCTCCCCTAAATCGAATCTTCCCTTATTAAAATCTTACAAATATTCTTCATTTGAAATGCCCGATAATAATTTGTAATGCTGGGAATTCCCAATCCACCCTTTTTTTGAGAAGAATACCATAGTGATTTTGTTATTCTAGCTCTTTTTCCTTCGTTACAGTAATTATTAATTAAATTTTAAAATACATTTAACTCCTTCTCTTTCATATAAATTTGAAGTATATCAAATAAAAAAATTATTTTGGGCAGTAATTTCATTTTACATAACAATATACGTCCGAACCAGGATAATTTTAATTTTTTGTATTTTAATATAATTTCTTTTAACTCTTTCCCCAACTTGTCATAATTCAACTTCTTTAAATCATCATACTTGTTTGAAATTTTTATACCCAAATATTTAATATTATCTCTAATTTGTATTTTAAATTTAGCTTTTATGCTTTCCTGTACTTCTTCATTTTCATTTTAAAAAATTGCTTCAGACTTATCCCAATTAACTTTAAGTCCCGTTACCTTGCGAAATTTTTCTAAGTGTGTATATATTTTTTCCAATGACTTTTGGGGATTTTTAATTGTTATTAATGTGTCATCAGCATATTGGCTAATCTTTGTTCCTTCTATGCCTATCAGCTCCTTATCTTCCCTTATTACATTAGCAAGTAATTCCATAACCATTATAAACAATGATGATGACAATGGGTCACCTTGCCTTGTACCAGCTTCCAGATTAATGTCCTCCGTTAGTTCATCATTCACTTTAACTCTTGCTGATCCCCGTAGATATAATTGTTCAATTATTCCATAAAATTTTAATCCAAATCCGTAATTTTTTATAATTTGTTTTATGGTTATCCATTGAATTGAATCAAAGGCTTTAAAGATGTCTGATGATAAAAACCTATATGATCTTTTTGTTGCTGAGTTAGAATTGATAAATCAACTATCCTTCTTGTCAAGTCTGACATAACCCGACCTCACAGGAACCCTACCTGATCTTTGCTGATGTAAACACTTAAGAATTTGTTTAACTTGTTGGCCAAAACTGCCGTAAACAACTTTATGTCCTGATTCATCAGGGAAATTGGTCTATATGATTCAATTCTTTCAGCATTTCCCCCTGATTTTGGAATTAGGATAATAATTGATTTGTACCAACATGCAGGAACTGTACCCCCTCCATTACGTAATTAAAGATCCTTTCAATTTTTTGTTTTAAAATTTCCTAAAAGTCCTTGTAAAACTCCACCGATAAACCATTCTCACCAGGAGCCTTACCTGCTTTTAAATTCCCTATAACATCGGCAATTTCCTTTGCTGTTATCTTTTCATCCATATAATTTCTATGCTCCTGACTTAATTTTATCCTTGACCATTTATTTAAGTATCTCTTTAACTCTTCGTCATTTACATCCTTTTTTGAATAAAGTGCTTGGTAAAATTTATTAGCAATTTGAATCTTGTCTTCTATTTTATTACACATTTCCCCAGAATTATTTATCAAGACTTGAATTTCTCTTTTGTCTTTTTTCCCCTCTGCTGCCTTAGCCAATAATTTAGAATTTTTATTACCATATTCAAAATAATCTCTTTTAAGATAGATTAAATTCCTCTTTACTTTCTCAATATCACTTTCTATAATCTTCATTTTTAGTCCCTATAATTTTCCAAATGTATTTTTATCTTTTGTTCTTGCGTGGTCTTCCTGTAACTTCTTAGCTTCATCCTCTAGTGCTCTCAATTTTCCTTCATTTTGTTTATTATTTTTACATGATAATTTTATACTTTCCCCCCTAAATAGCGCTTTCATGGTATCCCATAGAATTCCGTCATTATCATCTGCAGTATCATTTATCTCCCAGCATTTATTCCAATTTTTAATTATTATTTCTCTATTCTCTTGATGTTTAAACAATTTTGTGTCATACTTCCATGTATCTGTACCTTTTTTTACCTTCTAATTTAAGTTCTAATAATACTTTGGCATGATCTGATTCCTTAATCAATCCAATTTTAATATTTTCAACCTTGCTTATCAAATTTTCTGAAGTCAGGATGTAATCAATCCTTGAGTAGGAATTATGAACTTGCGAGAAAAATGTATACCCTCTTTCGGAACCTTTAATATCCCTCCACACGTCGCACAATCCCATTACTTTTAACCACTTGTCCATGACATTTAATTTAGTGCATGTATGCTTTATTATGTTTGTGGTATCTAAACACGATCTGGTTAAATCACTTCCTCGCTGTTAACCAGTCCTCTAATTATGAGATATCTTCCCTCAGAGTCGACAATTGTCTTTAATTTTATAAAGCCTAGCCTTTTTGATATTAATGCAGTGACCCCTCTCGCTTTAGAATTACCAAATGCTTTCTCATAATGTTCTATCCCCCTTAAATTGAGATTATTGACATAATCATTTTTCTGGTGTGTTTCTTGTAAACAAATCACATCAGGGTTATCCCTTCTAATGGCTGCTTCAATACGTTTCTTTTAATTATATTGGCAATACCTTTGACATTCCATGTTACAACTTTAATTGTCTTCATGTTTATTTATTTTATTTTCCTCTGAAACATTCTCCCATCTTCTATGGCTTGTGCAAACCTATCAACATAACATACTATACTTAACCCATCCCACAAATAATATGATGACTGAACATAAAACAATAATTCTTCGCCCTCCCCATCTTTTCTATAGAAAAAGAAACACCATTGAAAAACAAGGAGGGGAGGGGAGGAAGTAAGGCAATCTTGCGAACTCAGCTGCTGATCTTCCTGCTCGATTTGTTCAACAATAGTCATAATTACAACTATATACCACCTATACACATATAACTATCATCTTGTCTTTATAGTGTGTATTTTTACTATATTAATTACTGAAATCATTTTGCACAACTAACAATTCTCCTTATCATGTGTCATGTACATCCCTGCTATTATTAACTCTTTCTTGAGGCTTTCCCATTCCTTGGTATTGTTGTCAATTATCTTTGCAGGCACACCCCCCAATAACGGACTCAGACACCATTGAAAGTGGGTAACGGCATTGGGCCACATTTATTGATTCATGCCCTAGTCCGAATTATAAATTTGTATTGGTAACACGACCAATCATAATTCTTAAGGCAAGCAGGCCGAAGTAACACTGGTAAGGTACCACCCCAAAATTGCCAACGGCAATTGGTTACAATGTATCTATTTGTATCAATTTGTTTGTTGACAACAAACAAATTGTTGACCGTAGTCAATATCTAACTAATGACCCCACCCTCTGACGCGTATCCGTGAAATCACGGGGTGATGCATGCTGGCTAGCTATCGCCATCACCCCGTCGCCTGATTCGTCGTTGACCGGACAACGTTTAACTAATTTATTCCTGTCTAGTGTTGTCCAGTCAATTGCGAACCTGCCGGATACCTGTGGGTCATGACTGTTTACCTTACCAGTGCTACCCGCCCATGTGACCAAAGTCAACAGTAGCAGCAGAAGAACCCCTATATCAAACCATAGCAACAGTGTGGGATGGGCAAAAAAGCCAGGACCCGGAAGCCAATGTGGGTCCCAGCCAAAAATTCCCACCCGGCCCCGAAGCGACCAGAATATCACACTGTTAACTAGGGAGGGGGTGGAGGGGAAAAAACTTCTCCGCTCCGTCGCTTAGCTAAAATGGCAGCGCAGCTGCCTCGTGGCCACCCCTTTTATAAGGGAGCTGGCCACGCCCTAAACTACTCGGATCCTTCGTCCTGTGGGGGGGGGCCCGCAAAGAGCGCGGCGGCCATTTTGGCGCCGCGCTTGCATTGCAGGCACACCCCCCAATAACGGACTCAGACACCATTGAAAGTGGATAACGGCATTGGGCCACATTTATTGATTCATGCCCTAGTCCGAATTATAAATTTGTATTGGTAACACGACCAATCATAATTCTTAAGGCAAGCAGGCCGAAGTAACACTGGTAAGGTACCACCCCAAAATTGCCAATGGCAATTGGTTACAATGTATCTATTTGTATCAATTTGTTTGTTGACAACAAACAAATTGTTGACCGTAGTCAATATCTAACTAATGACCCCACCCTCTGACCGTATCTGTGAAATCACGGGGTGATGCATGCTGGCTAGCTATCGCCATCACCCCGTCGCCTGATTCGTCGTTGACCAGACAACGTTTAACTAATTTATTCCTGTCTAGTGTTGTCCAGTCAATTGCGAACCTGCCGGATACCTGTGGGTCATGACTGTTTACCTTACCAGTGCTACCCGCCACACAGAGGGGCTTCAAAGAAGGCCTGACGCCCCCCCCCAGACCGTCAGCTCGGTCAACAGGCCTGCTCGCCAATCACCCAACAGGAGGTCCATACCTCCTCGCGACAGATGGACCCCATCCCCTGCATACAAGTCATAATTTTGTAGGCTAATAGCGGGGTGACGACTGACCCGTCCCCAAGCCCTGTCGGCAAGGAACCGCGCCACCGCCCTGTTGACCGTGCGTCTAGCGCGGTCAAGGGCCAGGAGGTCAACGCCCCCTCTGTAAGAATGGCGCGGGACCATGTCCGACCAAACCAGGGTTGTGGCAGGCCAGACGTAGTGCAGGTAGGCGAGGTCCTCGCAAATCGCATGCTTCAGCGATAAGCCGGTGACCTGGCCCAAATCATTGCCCCCCAGGTGTATGATGAGAATGTCAGGCGGGTCAGCATTCATGCCTGAAAAAAGGAAAGGCAGCAGCTCCCGCCATAACATCCCAGGCTTACCATGCCATGTGAGACTGGCGTGTTCACCCAGTCCCAGTCGGGGTCCCCACTCTGACGCCGCAGCATAACGCGCTGCCCTTTGCACGTAGCTGTGGCCCACCAGCCATACTGTCACCGGTGTAATACGACACCCAGGGTCTGTAAGAAAAGTGAGGAAAAGGAAAGGTAAGGTGACTGGATTGGTACTCACGGCGGAAGTGGGCGCACATAAAACTGAAAACATTGCGAACCCCACCTTCCCATGCTGCGTATGTCAGCCCCGGAGTACCCAAAAGCAGCTGCTGTAGAGGCTGCCCCTATACGGAATGAATGTGTGCCATAGCGGGCACCTGGGAGGCCCACACTGGCCAGGGCTTTGTCTGTCACCTTCCAAAACTGAAATTTAGTAAGGGGAGACCCATCTTGGTGACAGAAAAACGGGCCATGGTGCATGCCACGCAGTGCAAGAAACTCCTGTAGGGCACCAACCGGACAGATGTCTGCCAAAGAACACCGTAGCAGTCTTGCACCACTGCCTACGCCATGCTGATCTGTCTTGGAGGAGCGTATCCTCAACTGGGCCCAGTCTTTGGCAACATAGACATCCTCGAGTTCCAGTGCCCTACAACTTGCATCCGCCTTAGACAGCATCACAAGTTCGCTGATGCGGAGCGCTCCAAAAAATGCCACCGTTGTGGCTGCATGAAAAAGGGCTGCCTCATACTTATCAAAACAGAGGCCAGGCCAGCCCCGGGCCAACTGGGTAAGAACCCCTGGGGAAATCGGGTGGCGATCATCCAGGCAACGCCCGCGCTCATGCACCCACCCCTCCAAAACATGTCTCACACGGAAGTCAGAGGTGCTGTCCACATGACCCCCCACTTTGGCCATAAAAGCCAGCGCTGAAAGCTTGGATGCTATGGTGCGAGGTGCGAGGCCCTGGGCATGCAGGTAAACGATGAACCGCAGAACATGGTCCACCGGGATAGGCCAGGTCTCTGGTAGGTGAAATTGGGCAGAGAATGCCCTGTAAGAATTAAATGCTTGTTGGTACGCCTTACGCGTGCGTGGCGCTATTGACAGGCCAATCGCCCGGTTCACCTCTCCTTGCCAATGGTCCATATCTCGTCCGGGAGTGGCGAGGGAAATTCCTCCGCATCTGGGGCCAAGGCACGGAACTGGGAATCTGCAGGCGGGACAAAGCGTCAGCAATATCATTATTAACCCCTGGGACATGCCTAGCCCTGAACAAGACGTTGAGGCGCAGGCTGCGCAGCACAAACTGGCGCACTAGGTCCATAACCCTGGGCGATTTGGAAGTCTGTGCATTGACAATGTGGACAACAGCCGCGTTGTCACACCAGAAATGCACGACCGAGTTGGCCCATTCCTCGCCCCATAGCATCAAAGCACCCAGGATAGGGAAAAATTCCAGGTATGTGAGATCGCGCAGGCGACCCGTGCCTGCCCAGGCCGGTGGCCACCCACCATAGGCCCACTTCCCATTGAAGTACATCCCATAACCCAGGGATCCTGAGGCATCAGACTGAATCTGAAAATTGGGGGAAGCCAGGAGGTCAGACCTCCAAAATGACACCCCATTGAACTCCCTCAGGAACTGGAGCCAGACCAGCATGTCTGCCCTGATACCCCGGGTAAGCCTAACCCTATGGTGGGGCCTGGATAATCCTGCCATGGCGTCGCACAAGCGCCGAGCAAATGCCCTGCCCGGTGCGACGACCCTGCAAGCGAAATTGAGGTGACCATGTAGCACCTGCAGTTCCCTCAGGGATGCCTTGCGCTTAGCCAGCAAGTCCGAGATAAGGGCCACTATCCTGGAGACCTTATCCCCCGGTAACCTAGAAGCCTGCGCTACCGTGTCAATCTCCACCCCCAGGAAAACTAGCTTGGTAGACGGGCCCTCGGTCTTTTCGGGCGCTAAAGGGACACCAAGTTCCTCCATTAGCGTCTGAAATGTGTTGAGGAGATGTGTGCACGTGTCCCAGTCCCGTTCACCCCCGAATAAAAAGTCATCCAGGTAATGGGCTACTGACCGGGACCCTGACCTGCGGACGAAAGCCCACTCTAAGAAAGTACTGAAACGCTCAAAGGCCGAGCATGATATGGAACAGCCAAAAGGCATGGCCTTATCGAAATAATATTCGCCCTGAAATTTGAAACCCAGCAACTCAAAGTCGCCCGGGTGCACTGGCAAGAGGCGAAAAGCCGACTTAATGTCGCACTTAGCCAGCAGCGCACCCGGGCCACACGAGCGCACCATGCGCAGCGCATGGTCAAAAGATGTATACCTGACTGAACAAAGGTCATCAGGGATAGCATCATTGACCGATCGGCCGGCTGGGTAGGACAAATGATGAATAAGGCGAAACTCGCCTAGAGATTTTTTGGGAACCAAGCCCAGGGGCGATACCTTAAGATTGGGAAACGGGGGTGCAGGGAAAGGGCCAGCGACCCTGCCCGCATCAATCTCCTTATTAATGCTGGCAGCAGCCACCTCCTCCCTCCCCCTAAGGGACAAAAGGTTGGGGGCATCCTGGGGGGACCTATTACCCATGAAAGGGATATGGAACCCCTGCCTAAAGCCCTGTAGGAGATACTCCGCATCCTCCCCTTTCGGGTACGATGTGAGCCAACGCTCCAACATGTCCACATTAATTGGGGAGGGGGCCTTTCGGTGAACCAGCTCCATCTGTGGCAGTCTTGCCAGCCCACTGTCCGCCCCTCCCTCTGCCCCGCGTCCCTCCAGGCCTGGGACAGGCAGAGGCTGCATGGGGGCCCGCACAGGTGGGACACTCATGCCTATACTTGCAATTCTTCTTATTGCAGGAACCATTGGACGAGAAGGTCCAGCACAGCAGGCGGGCTGGAACCCCCTCCCCGCCACTTGGCGGGGAACCTGTGCTGGGGCCGCTCGCTGGACCGCATGTCCACAATGGTATCTTTCCCCTGGCGGGGGGCGCGTGGGCGTCATGTACAGAAGCCAAAGCCTCTGGCACGGCTCATCCCACCTCATCTCGGGGTGCAGGGGAATCAGCATACGGAATTCCTCGTCATAAGCGAACCACGAGGGGCCCGGAAATTCAACCATCGCCCTATAGATGTTGTCCAAATATTGGACCATCGGAATAGCCAAATCCGGCCGCGCCCTCAGGTACACTGCCATGTAGATTAGGTAAGCCGGCAGCCAGTTGGCCCAGGTACGTGGCGGCTTGCGACGACGTGCCTGCTCCTTATCCTTCTCATCCTGCCCCTCCCTTTCTTCCTTGGTGGGCTCCCTGTTTAGGAGTGAGAAGATATCTACATACTCCCCCCCGCCATATTTTTTCTCTGGTGGCCTGTGCTAAGTGGTCACCCAGTGGCAAAGAATACCCCGCCGTTGGCAAGGCCGAAACCGGCACCGCAGACACTGCGGGCATCTGAAAAGGGGCCTGTGCTAGCCCAGCCACCCCAATACATTCCCCACAGGGTAGGAAACACCCCCGACCCCAGGGCCCTGGGTGGCAGTTATCGCCGGGTGGGGCGCCGGCAGCTGGGCCACTGCACTACCCGCGCGAGGCCAAGGCCATTGGAAAGCCCCCCCCATGGCGGCCATGTGTGTAGGTGTACTGGTTTGGACCGCATACTCACATGCTGCACCCCCGCGGGCCGCCCCCACTGGGAGTTCCGGCCCAGCGGGGGCGTCGGAGCTCACGACCACCGTAGAGCTCATCGTCGGGGCCTGACCCGCACTGGCCTGCTGGTTGGGGAGCTGCGAGGCAGTGGCCGAAGTCGCGCCACGCGCCTGCAGCAGCTCGACCCGTCCCGTCGCCTGCTGCTGCCCAGCCGACGAAGCCTCTAAGCGAATCCCAAAGGGAGCCCCAGCGTGGCTGGCCCGAGCCAAGGACGCCTCCAGGGCCGCAACGCGGGCTAGTAAGGCCTCCACGCTGACATGGGGCCAAGGGCCGGCCGGCCCGCCCGTTACAGGCGTGGGTACAGGTCCCTGTACCCCGGGACCCGAATAGTGCCATTGCCCCACACCGAAGCCCTGTAGGGTCGGTGTAGGCACCTGCCAAGGCAGGGGGCCACACCACCCCCCAAGGCTGGAAGGCCCCAGGGGGAGCTGCGCCCCAATCGATGCAGGCCCAACAGGATGGGAAGAACCAGGAGCGGTGTCCACCGCTTGCGGGCCGCGGGCCGCAGCCCCTACCGGACCTACGCTCGGGCCTCCCGCCTCCGGCCAAGGGGTGATAGATCCCATCCCGCCGGTCCCGGCAGGTACCGGCAAAGGCGGCTGCTGGGGAGGCGCCACCGCGGTCCTCCGACCCGGATTGCGCCTCCTGACTGCGCGAGCCGCGCTCGAAGCCGCCTTCTTCTTCGAAGGCATCTCAATTTAAGTAAAGGGAAGCCGAAAGAGAAAAATTCGCCGCCAAAAGGCTTCCCAGGCAAGGCAAGGAGCGACGGAGACCACAGGGAAAAAACTTCTCCGCTCCGTCGCTTAGCTAAAATGGCAGCGCAGCTGCCTCGTGGCCACCCCTTTTATAAGGGAGCTGGCCACGCCCTAAACTACCCGGATCCTTCGTCCTGTGGGGGGGGGCCCCCGCAAAGAGCGCGGCGGCCATTTTGGCGCCGCGCTTGCATTGCATCTACTAGAATGTCTAAAAATATAATCCTTCTTTCATTACATGCGATTTTCCCAAATATGTAAATTTTAATTTTTTCTGAGAGAGCCAGAAATACATAATTCCCTTTTCTCGTAATTTCTTTGTAACTGGTTTCAATTGCATTTGCCAAGCTCGCTCCTGAGCAGAAATATCATCATAGACCTCTATGTTGTTTCCCTCCAGTTTCAAAATATCCGGGCCAGAATTCCTAATATGGTGCATTAAAGCCATCTTCAAACCCTCACTTGCAAATCTCACTAGCACACTTCTGTTCCCAACATTGTGTTTTTTTGATCCTAATCTATGTGCACTTAAGATGTCCTCAGTTACAAACTTTTTCTCCATATTTAAACCATTTAACCAGTTTAATATCTGAATCTTCAATTGGTCAGGTTTGGCCTCGGAAAGATTTCTAATTATTACGTTACATTTTTATGCTGACTTTCCAGATATTCTATTCTTGTCCCATGGTCGTCCATTTTAACTTCTTCCTCTTTAACTTTTTCCTTCACTACCTGTACTTCTCTCGTTAAAGCTTCAACCTCTTTTCGTGCCTATACACACCTCCTCTTTTAATTCAGCCACCCCTTTTGTAATATTTTCTATCTCAGTTTTAGTAGATTCCATCATTCCTGTTATCATCACCATCATTTTCTGCTGAAAAGCCTCTAAGCTTTCCTGTTGCAACTTAATATATTCCTGATTATAATGTGCTCGCTGCACATTGTCTGGAGAAACTTCTCCAAGTTAACCAACTTTGTTTTAATAAAACCCTTGGAGTCAATCATATTATCCTCTTGAAACTTATCCCTTTCTTGACTTTTTTGAGTTTCAACCATCTTCCCTACTGTCATTTTCTTTTTTATAGCTCCCTGTACGTTAGCTTGCTGCTCAGTAGTCAACTGCTCTGTCTTGAATTCATCTGATTGCTGCGTAAATTGCTGCTTCTCTTGAATTTTTTTTCTTGCCTCCATACCTTCCTTAAGCTTTCTCAAATGTTCCACTTCTTCTATCTCGTCCCTCAAAGATTTTCTTTTCTCTTCACTTGCTGTCCTTGTTAATCTGCCTCTTCTTATCCAAATTGGATCTAGCTCTAGCTCTTGTCTCAGCAATTTACCCTTCTCCTTTTGACTCATCCAACTTTAATAAACAAATATTGGAACTTTCTATTTCCCCTGTGTAACAGGCTTTATACCCTTATACACTCTATGCACTTAAACTCTTATGTTCTGATACCTTCAGAACACATATAACATCTCTGATTTATATCTAATATAGAGAATGTGCTATACTTATTTTTCCATTAAATTTCATTAACTGTGTAAAGAATGAAACAAATTTTCATTTTAAGCAACTTAATATCTAATATAGATGACAATCACAGATTAATTTTGCAGCGCAGTTGCATTGCAAGATAAGGCAGTATAAGAACTGGCCTTGGCGCTCTTATTATCCTTGAGAAACCAGCTGTGATGTGATACACACACAAAAAAAGACAAAAAAAAACACCTGCAGTTAACTGAGGAGCAAGGTAACAAAGAAACTCAATTTACTCATCCAGTTCAAAGATCCTTTTCTTTGTTCCAAGAAGAAATGTTCAATTCTCCTGGCATTGAACAAGGCCAGAACCCAACATAAACAAAATCAGTACCTCTTCAATATCCACAAGGAGAGTGCTGCGAAACTATGTAGCTTTCAAAGTGTCTTATCAAAAATGCTCCGTATTACAGCACTGCAATGTAATATATTGTTCAAGTCAGGGATGTGTACAAAGTCCAACAAAGTTCAATATTCTGTGTTAGAAGCTAATTACATCCAGATGTTACTTTCTGATGCTTTCAGGATGATGATATTTTATTGGGGCGGGCAATACACTCAAGACTCAAAGTTCTCGGGCTGTCCAAATGACCACTCTGGGATAAGAACTACTGGGCTGAACGAATCTTGCTTCCGCAATCCCGCTCAAACCCCTCAGTTCACAATCCCCACTGGGTGCTTGTACTGACTAGCCCGAAGGCATACAATTCAAGCCCGCCTTCTTCTCCCTCGCAGACTCACTCCGATCATTCCTTCTTCTCACACTTTTCAAAACAATTGAAGCACGTCCTCTCGTTTCACTCGTCCCTCGCCCTCGATCCTCCGTCCACAGACCTCGTCCACCGGTCGCCGGTCGCAAGGCTCCTGTCCTCAGTCACCCCTCACAAGGTTCGTTCAGTCGCGCCCAATTCACCTCGGTCTCAAGGTTTCAACTCAGCTCCAATCGCACCGCCACAAACATTTTGTTTCCCTGATACTGACGCTGACATCTGCTCTGCTTCTTAACAAACACTTTGCCCAAAGCACTCTGTTCCTCTATTCAAAGCAGGCTGTTCAGCTCCGAGAGTAAAACAACAGCGGTGGGTCTACTGCTACTTCAATCCTCGAGACTTAATCGGAGCGCTCTCGCAACCCACGGCACTTTATATATCACCACAGCTTCTTATCTCGTCCAATGCATTAAATTCAGATCAACAGCATCAAAGTCCACCCTTTCCATCCTTTTTCATGTCAAGATTTCATCAGTTTGATACACTTTAATCCACATTTGTGGCTCACCTTTCCGAGCAGAAATGAAAAACGCTGCAGCTCAAGTCGCCATCATACCCCTCCCCCGTGGAATGTCATTTTAAGGGAACTTTTAGATTTTGAAATGGGGAAGTATAGTAGTATAGTATTTTCAACCACCTTATACATTGATGTATGTTCAAAGCACACAGTGCTACACTCCATTTAAAAATAAAAACTACTGCTGTAGATAAACATTTCTCATGAAACTGAGCAGTCCTTCAGCCACTGAATTTGATATTATTATCAGGTAGGATATGCTTCTTTAAAGCAGTTATGTGTAAGATTGTTTGAGAAAATAGAACTAATACAATTGGATTTTTCTAAGAGGGAAAGCTAGTAATGAATCTCTTTTCTTCTCTGCAGGTATATATTTGATTTTTGCATTTGAAAAGCAGCAGTAGTGGGAAGACTATGAAGAAAAACAGTTGAAGTGATCTAATTTCAAACTGACTGCTATTTTATATTTTTATGTTCAAGAGAGTGCAGGACACAATTGATTTTGGCAAGCTTACCTATGAGTTATGTGTCTGTGACAGAGAGAATATGTGTGCATATACCCATGAAGTTAGAGTTAGAATTCTTTCTTAGTGAGATGGTTTAGTTTCTACTTTTAACAAAGTTTACTTGGATACCTTCCAAACACACATTTACCACTATTATCTGGCAGCTTAATGCAACCCCATCTGATCATACAGTTTATATTCCTGTTGATATGGGATTAAGTTTATTGCATCACCAGAGGCTACAGATAAGCAGCTACAAATTAAATGTTGAAGTGGCCACTGTGCATCCAGTATTCATTTGAGGTTTTATATCATGTGATAGCTTGAATTATATAAAGTTATAAACAATTTTTTTTGCCAGTGTTGAAATATACATGACAGGATTTAGATGTCAATGTAGTCCATACTAAAAGTGATGCTTCTGCTTTTCTTATTTTATATTCTATTTTCAGACTAAAATACACAAGATAACAATATCAACAATATAATAAAAAACCTTAACATAATCAATCTAAACCATAATAACAACTAAAAAATAAAATAAATGGAAAACAACAACAATAAAAATAACAAAACTATTGTTACATCAACAAATATGTGCACCCATCACCAATGTGACATTATTCATCTTCCCCCTATTATCTGGACATAACTTTTTCTTTGATATTTTTATCGTCTATTTCCAAAAACTTATATATTCTTGCCCTGGTTTTACCCCTTTAGTTTTAACTAATACATGATTAACATACTCTCCCCAATTCTCTTTAAAATCATTTTTTAATAAATCCCTTCTTTAACCTTAATTCACAAGACAATTTATCATTTATAAGCTATACAGTAAAACTCCGGTTTACGAATGCCCTGGTTTATGTTTGCCATGGTTTATGATGGCAAATTCTATTAAATTGTTGCCCTGGTTTACAATTGTTTTTCTTTATGACTGAAAATTACACTATTTTAAACTCAAATGGCATCTGGTTCCATTTTAGAGTATTAATTGATGCCCATCCCTCTGCTGGAAGTCGCAATTCATCGCTTACCGATGTGGATGTGCCGTCATCGTCATTGGTGGCGTTTCTGCTGCTATTTCCACACTGTCCACCACCTCTACTGGCAGCGGGAGAGTCTGGGGACCTTATTCACTCAGTTCCAACTTTTGTCAGAGCTCTCTGGGCAGTGCTACAGCCGGGAACACACACCTCCCTTAGGTGCACATTTTCGACTATAGCACTGCTCAGGGAGCTTGGATAAAGGTCGGAACTGAGCAGATAAAGTCCCCAGACTCTCCCACTACCATTAGGGATGGAAAATGGGTTCCCCCAGTGGCTGGACAAACCACTCAGGAAGAAGCAGTGGCATGGAAAAGGTAGGGAGATTGCTCCATCCCTTTTTTTTTGGGGGGGGGGGGGACACGATCGCATCGGACATTTTTTGGAGTTTTCAACCCCCTTTTTAAAAACTATTTTTGGTCCGGTCTGGACTGTTTCCCCTTTGTGTGGGTGGGGGCCTATCATGTCTGGCATTTTTTGGATATTTTGGTGGGTTTTTGTATTTTTAAAAAAATATTTTTGGGCCATTCAGGATCTTTTTTTAATTTTTCAATGCATTCGTATGGGAAAATGTGCTTTGGTTGATGTTTTTACTTTTGTTTATGATGGAGGCTGTAGGAGTGGACGTACATCATAAACAGGGATTTTACTGTATTTCATAATTTTTTAATACCAATCTAATAAAAATTCAGTATATATTTTCCAATTTCTAGCCCTTAACAACCTTGTAGCTGTTACTATTACAACAATCATCTCTTATTTCTATCTAGTGTTAGAGCAGGGATTCCCAACCTATGGCCCATGTGCCCGCCCCGGCACATGACACCATTCCATCTGGCCTGTCCCTGCCGCTACTGGAAATGGAAGCGGCAGAGTTTACGGTGGCCGTAAAATGCACCCGTGCATGTGTAAATGCCCCCACATGTGCAAACGCATCTGCGGCTATCGTAAATGTGGAAGTGGGCACATTTACGACAACTGGGGGGCATAGTCCGGCCCACTCAGCTGTCCAGGACGTGGTTAGGCCCACAGTGTATAAAGGTTGGCCATCCCTGTGTTAGAATAACAAAATTCATCAATAATGCTATTCTATGACACATCTCTAGTTTTAGAGACAATATTTGATTAATTTCTTCAAAATCTGTCTGCTTTGGAGCTATCTGAGCATTTGTATCCTTTCCAAAAAGAAACCTTTGTCAAACAGTTTTTTGTGGGTGAAGATGCATACGTGTGAGCTCTGTATGCATCAGAATGCCATTCTTGATTCATCATTTGTTGTTGGACCTTTTATCTCCACTCCACAGTGCAGTGTTTTCAATGTTAAGTAACTGTGACTGGTATATGCTGTGCGGGGAGTATTTGGAGGACATCTAATCTGCTGTTTGTAGCCATTGGTGTGTAATTTCATAGAATATGATCTTAATTAAATAGAATTCTGTTCTTTACAACTGATGTACTGTGTTTGAGAAGTCATTTTTTAACTACATGCTTATTTGTGCAGAATATTACAAAGCAAAGGACATACAAATAGCAGAACCAGCGGAGCTTTACAATAATAATTGTGTGCTATCAATTCTGACTTAAGACAACTCTTTTCAGGCTTTAAAGGTAGAAAATACACAGAAGTTGCTTAGAAGACATAACAAAATGGAATCACTGATTTATGAACCACTTTAAATAAAATCTCTTGGCAGAACATCTTTAGAGCAAAGAAAGTTTCAAATATAAAAGAGGAAATAAACTTTGAAGGATTGTAACTCCCACCACTCATCTTCAATGGCTGTGCTGTCTCTAGAAGTAATTGAAGTTTGGATGGCAATAATTTGCTACCTCTACTTTATTCCTTTGTTTATCATTGGTGAATTCGGAGGTTGCAGTCCCCTCTGAGGCAGAAGCTTGATTGGATAAGCATCTGGAATGCAAATGATTAAATTCCAATGACCAACCACAAAACAAAGCAAACTGATCTGCATGTTCCAGGAGATTTAAAAAAAAACAAAACTGCAGTGATAATCAATCCTATTCTAACATTTAGATAGCAGATATGGGGCTGGTAAGTCGCTCCATGTATATGATCAGACTTTATTCCTGAAATACTATTCAAACTTATAAACATATAATAAAAGCAAATAGAAATAGAAAACTAGTCAATTCAAATAGAAATAGAAAACTAGTCAATTCATGGTGCTGGTGATGACCTTTAAAGCTCTACATGGTAGTGGGCCGGGGTACTTAAGAGGGTACTTGGATCAACCCAACTTCCAATTGTTCAGTTATGTAAGTACCAAAATAACAGTGCAGATGCTTGAAATAATAGGATACCACTGAATGCAGTCAATGTGCTGCTTTGTTCAAATTGTTTGCAACAAATCTTTTTGTTTTTAAATCCAGATATTGTGCACAAAATAATTCTCACCATTATTGAACAAACACTGGAGGATGGGGGCCCCAGGGGAAAAATCATAACCCCGTTTTTCGCATGGATGAGTAGGGGAACACTCGAAAAACTCCTCCCGATCATGTAAAGCAATAGAAGAATTACCAGACAACTGTGAGCCCTGTGCAAGAGACAAAGGTGCTCGCTTAGAATTAGAAAGCAGGGCTGAGCCCTCTTCATCTCCCCCTTGGAATGAGCGAGTGGGGGAGGATTCTTAACGTGGAACTATTGCGAGTTCCATCAGCTGAGGGAACCCCAAACTCAAATGGTTCTCCCTGTCCTTCCAGTGACTGGTCCGTTACTCTATGTCTGCTTTGGTCTGTGTGTCGGCACCAAAGAAGGCCGTTTCCCATTTTTACCCGGTAGAAGACTGGTCCCGTTTGCTCTAAGACAGTACCTGCAACCCAAGCCGGCCCTCCTGCAACATAATTCCGGCAGTGCACAGGATCCCCTACTGCAAAAACCTGTTTATGTCTAATTTCTATGTTAACCCCCCTATCCTCCACCCTGGAAGGATCCAACCTGTCCAACAAATTTTATCAAAGGAGAATCTCGTTTGAGGCAATGTGGAAATGTTCAAAATGTTTCAAAAATGTTTAGTCATTTATTGTGCAAGTAGATTCGAAGCCCTTCCGGTATTTACTTATGGCTTTTCATAGCTTCATCAGGAATCTAAATGCATAAACAAAAACAATATATCACTATACTGTTACAAAATAATATATACAATATTTACAATGAGATCAGAGAGTTGCATACAAAATCAGAAAAAATGGATGTAGATAATCACCTGCTTGCTAGAAGAATATCACTTATTAATTCATAAGACAAGAGTTTCTTTTGCGTCTTGAGCCTCAATAGTAACTTCTTTCAGTGCTCTCCAGATGTCAAAGAAGCCCCAAAACCTCTATCATATTTAAAGGTATAATAATGTATAACAGCTGAACGATATTAAAGTACACCCAGTTGGTCTTAAAGAAAGCAGGACAAATTTTATCTACATATCAAATACAGTATGTCCATATGTTTAAATTGTACAATACTGTGATATGAAGAATGAAAGCATCAGAAATACATAAATAACTGCTTATATTGAATTACTCCATTGACCCACCTTTCACAATAGTATAGTAATCTGTGGCCCTCACAATGTTGTTTGACAGCCATTCTCTTCAGCAATTTTGTGGCAGGAATTTTGGAGGGCTATGAGATCTTCATTACACATCTGGACTACATAGCAATAACTTTTCAGATGGAAGCCTTTTACAGCCCTATTCAGAGGTGCTGTGGACTCCAGTGATTCTACCAACACTTTGGAAATTTGAAACAAAATCTCCCAGAACTCTACAATCAGCCATGGCCACTGACATAACGATTTTTGTAGTTCAAAAAGTAAAGTTTCAAGCTCCAGGTTTCGTCACTGGGTTGTGGTTCTCTCCTCCCCTTTTATAGTTCACTCTGCTGCCTGTGGTATTTCTCTTAAACTAAGAAGGAAAATAGAGCTTGTTTGCCTTTTCATTTCTTTATGTTTTATGACCACTTTATTTTCAATGAATCCCTTTAAAACACAATATCAAAAAACAATACTAGTCAATAAGACAACATTAGCTTGTCATCCTTTGAGAGAAAATTGATTTTTTTCTACTTAGTTTCATATTAAGCTTTTCTTCTATATTTGTTGGAAATGAAAAAATAATGTCTCATTTTCATCTCATTCTTTGACCAGGAATAATTATTTTCTAATTGGGAAAGGGTATCTGACAGTTCTGTTCCTTTTGAGGAGAAACTTGGGGAGCTTCTGAATAAATCTCCATATGAACCACATGAATCTGTTATATTATTCCCTTCTCTCCACCAGGATTGCCACCACATAGCTGGAGCTGCCTGCAGTCCAAGTGGACCAGTTGACTCAGAATGCCTGTGTTTCAATGACATACGCAATAATTCCATTGCATGCTTTGTTAGAAGGACTGAAGCCAAATTCAGGGCTGATATTATTTCACACAAATAATTCACAGTCAAAATAGATACCCACATTCAGTTCCCATTTTCATAATCATATCTGTCGCAATACTTTTCCCATCTGTATTTTATAAAGCACACTAACCACTGTAATTCAAGTACTTAGCTGATAAGTGGCATCAGAGACTTTCATGGCATGGCTACTGCTTATTGCAAAAGGTTTTCATCGTACTACAAGACAATAGCTTTGGTTTAAATATACTACATTGAAGCCCTATAAAAGCTTAACTGTAGATTGATTTAAGTAGGCTTGTTTCAGTTTCATTGCTGGTATGTTAAGCTACAATGAAGTAGAATATATCAAAGCAAAACACATTACTAGCATAACTGGGGTACACAGAAAGAGCCTCCTCAAAGATTGTGGTATTTTTGAACCACAATCGGGCAGACCCTGGTAACGGCACCCTTGTGTTGCCAGCTAATTTTTCTCACATAAGGTCAGGTGGAGGGAACTGCAGAATGAACTCGTCAAAAGGTGGCTTCATTTTGGCAGTTTCACGTCTGGCCTAGACGTGGAAGAAGAAGACTAGCATAACTTCTACTACTGCTGCTGATGCTACTGTGTCTAGGCCAGATGTGAAACTGCCACACTTTTGTGAATTTATTCCATAGTTTCTTGACCTAGTGTGAGAAAAATTAGCCAGCACAAGGTTGCCATTGCTCAGGGTAGCATAACTAGCTCTGCTGTTGTTATAAGTCTCTTTGCCCCATCCCCAACATTCTGTTCTTTGTCTTCTTTCTGTTGATACCCTGCTCTTCCCCCCCTCCCCCAGGGAGAAAGCTAGCACCCAAATGGCTATTAGTTTATAATGTCCAAAATTCAACTTTCTGAGTCAAACAACAAGTTTATTGTTTCTCTCCCTTACTGACAACCTCTCACTCATTAGAAGGGAAAAAACTGGATGAATCATCTTCTCCCAACATTACCTAGTCCTCTCAGGACATTTTAGTTCCTATGGCAACACATTGCTTGTTACTTAACCAGAAATGGATTTTGCTGGGCTGGATTTGACCACCAGCATTATCTAATTCAGGATTCCTCCTTTTATCCAGCCTTTCTTTTCATACAATTGTAGGGCTGCTGCTATTTGAAGTGGGTTTGTTTAAGTGCTAATAAAGGATTTATAAAGGAAGTCAAAAGTTCAACAAGGATAAATACTGAGTGGTGTACATCCAGCTTCAGTCTGTTCATTGAAAATGCTCCAAAGATCTGTATTTCGATCTAGTAAAATCAATGACAAAATTCCTATTTTTTTAAGAGAACTAATTTGGATCTTTGCCAGCATTAGTCTTTTGCCTGTCTGTTGCACTGCCTTTATCTCTTTTGTTTCTAAGGGGCTATGCTGTTTGAATAGAAATAGCTAACCTTCAGACTTCAAATCTGATCATATCTTGCACAAAACATAAAAACATAACACCAGCCTTGCTGGAACAGGCCACAGCCCATCCAGTCCAGCATTCTGTCTCACACAGTGGCTCACCATTTGCTTCAGGGTATTCCCAAGCAGATGCCTTCACCTGCTTAGGATTCCCTGGAAATGGCATTGAGAGATATCCTGCCTATCTCTCCAACCCGGTGGTTGTCCTTAGGTATCCATAATTAGAGCCATTGATACCCTTGTCCTCCATGAACTTGTCTAATCCTTTCTTAAAGCTGTCAAGACTGACAGCTGTCACCACTTCTTCTGGCAGGGAGTTCCATAGACCAGTGATCCTCTGGGTGAAAAAGTACTTTTTCTTATTTGTTTGAGAACTAGTACCCAAAAGTTTCATGGAGTGCCCCCTAGTTCTAGTGTTATGCGATAGGGAAAACAATTTTTCCTTATCTACTTTGTCCACACCGTGCATGATTTTATAAACTTCAATCAGGTCACCTCTTAGATGCCGTCGTTCAAGAGTGAAGAGGCCCAACCATTGCAGCCTCAGATGGTAAGGAAGGTGTTCCAGTCCACTAATCATTCTCGTTGCCCTCCTCTGCACTTTTCCCCGTTCCTCCTTCTGGAGGTATGGCGACCAGAACTGTACACAGTATTCCAGATGGGGCCTCACCATAGATTTAGAAAGAGGCAAAATGACACTTGCTGACTTATTATCTATACCCCTCCTAATGATCCCTAGCATTGAATTTGCTTTTTTCACTGCTGAGGCACACTGGGTTGACAACTTCATTGAGCTGTCCACCAGGACACCAAGGTCCCTTTCCTAGTTTGTTGCAGAGAGTTCAGACCTCATCAGTTTATAAATGTAATTGGTGTTTTTTTGCCCCAATGTGCATCACTCTGCAGTTATTAACGTTGAAGCTCATTTGCCACTGTTTTGCCCACTCCTCCAGTGTCAAGAGATCCCTCTGGATCTCACAATTTCTCACAGTTTTCACTACCCTGTATAATTTAGTGTCGTCAGCAAACTTGGCTACTTTGCTATTTACTCCTACTTCTAGATCATTTATGAAGAGGTTGAAAAGCAGGGGTCCCAGTACTGAGCCTTGGGGGACCCCACTCTTTACTTCCCTCCACTTGGAGAAGTGTCTATTTAGTGCTATCCTCTGTTTCCTGTCCCTTAGCCAGTTGCTGATCCAGGACAAGACCTGTCCCTTTATTCCATGACTGGTAAGTTTATTCAAGAGCCTTTGGTGTGGGATCTTGTCAAAAGCCTTCTGAAAGTCCAAATAAACAATGTCAACTGGATCCCCCTTATCCACATGCTTGTTGACACTCTCAAAAATTCCAACAGATTAGTGAGGCATGATGTGCCCTTGCAAAAGCCATGTTGGCTCTCCTTTAGCAGCACCTTCTTTTATGTGCCTATTAATTCTATCTTTTAGGATGGTTTCCATCACTTTACCTGGGACACATGCCAAACTGACAAGTCGCTAATTTCTTGAATCACCCCTGGATCCTTTTTTGAAAATTGGTATTACATTCGCTACCTTCCAGTCATCAGGCACAAAGCCTGATTTGAAGGAAAGATTATATATTTTAGCTAGGAGATCAGAAATTTCATCTTTAAGTTCCCTGAGAACTCGTGGATGGATGCCATCTGGTCCTGGTGATTTGTTAGCATTTAGTTTAACAAGACATGAAAGAACCTCCTCCCTGGTAATTTCTATCTGGCTTAATTCTTTGGTTTCCCTCCCTACGAAGATCGGCTCTGTTTTGGGCATGTGGTCTCTGTCTTCTTCAGTGAATACTGAAGCAAATAATTCACTGAGTCTCTCTGCAATCTCTGTTTCCTCTTTAATAACCCCTTGCCTTCCATTGTCGTCTAATGGTCCAATGGCCTTCCTAGTTGGGTTCTTACTTCTAATGTATTTAAAGAAGTCTTGCTTTGCTTTCCTGATTGTTGCCTTGCATTTGTTCTGCCAGAATTTATGTTTCTGCCTGCTGTCCTCATTCAGACAAGCCTTTCATCTTCTAAATGAGCTTTTCTTGCTTTTGATCACTTTCCGAATAGCTCCTGTAAGCCACATCGGAGTCCTCTTGGACCTGGCAGAGCCCTTTTTCCTTTTGGGTATGCATTCCAATTGGGCCTCTGTTATTGTTTTTGTAAACAGCCTCTTGGAGTGTTTGGACCCTTTCAGCTTATTTTTTACTAGTTTCCTCATTTTTGGGAAATTTCCTTTTTGAAAATTTAATTTCTCTGTGTTAGATTTTATCAGTGACTTACGGTCTATGATCAAGTTAAACATAATTGAGTTGTGGTCACTGTTCCCTATTTAATGAGTTCAAGTTGTAAAAATTTGCCTCGGTGTCAAAACAGGTCTATTCTATGGCCTGGGGAGTCATGCTTTAAGATTCAAAAGTTGCACCTAAATGTGGAACTAATTGCATGGTTCTTTTGATCCAAACAATTATTCTTCTGTTCTTTATACTAGGGCAGGGATTCTAAACCTGTGGCCCATGGGTCGGATACGGCCCATGGTACCATTTCATGTGGCCCCCACTGCCTCCACCACACCAGGAAGTGCCATGTGGTGGAAGAAGGTTTAAAATGGCCATCCAGCCCCCCAAACTATCTGAGGGAGTGTGGCCCAGCCCCCAGCTTTAAAGGTTGAGAACTCCTGTATTGGGGAAAAAGAACTTTAAATTTCCCTAATAGTAAAATAGGAATACTAAACGTAGACTATTCAATATGATGACATTTTGGCACAGTTAATTCCTAGTCAGAAATTTCCTCTGAAAAACTAGCCGTGTTGAGGTACACTAACAATTATGTTCCTGGCAGTGTAACAATTGATTGTTTTGTCCAAAGGGCAGTTTATGACGTAGGCGACACATCACATTTAGAAAGGGAAGCCATATTCACTGTTAGCAGTTTGTTGCCAAATAACATTTTGAAGCTTTTGCAACACTGACATTTCTGTGCTGATTCATAAGCTGCTAACTACTATTACAATGTTAGCAAAATGCATGGCATATAACAAATTTAGGGATGCGTCCAGTCTATGGACAAATGTGTAACCACAGACTGAATCAGGGTTATTTGTACATTGTTCGGTGAATAAGGGGCAACACAAAAAGATCTGAGGCATTCACAGAGTAGTGTAGCACTTCTCAGAGATTCCTTGTGTTAAATCAAGCATTTGTGAAAAAGTAGTTCGGCTAAATGCTCACCTACAAATTTTGGAGGCATTCCATATCAGAAATGAAAACCTCTGTCTCACAGGCTGGCTGTAGTCATCCATCCATTTGTCTTCCACTCTTCTGTCTACAATCTACCAGGATAAAAATTGCTTATTTAACTTTGACTTCAATAAGGTAAAGGAATAGGCGGCAGCAAGATTTTATGTGAAGAAAGTCATTCTCGGCTGATCAATGACCTTAGCCTTGCTGTGTATCTTTTTAGGATTCCTTCATCCGCAGGTGAAGGAACTGAGGCAGGTAAGACAGACATTGGAAACCGAGACTGAGTTGGGGTGGGTGGGTGGTTTGTGACAACTTTTTACCTAGAAAACCCTGGAAAGCATTGCTTTGATTTGATGACAGATAATTACTATTATTAACTCTGCAGTGGAGCCAGCTGAAGATGCCTTGCTTCAGTGGTCTTTCCTTGAGTTCAGTTGCATAATATGCAAGCCAGCACAAGAAACCAAAAAGATCTCATGCAACTCTTCTCTTCTCTGGTAATAAAATGCACCAATAATTTGGGAAATAACTAACTTTTTGTTGCCCTTCAGTGACTCCCTAAATCTGCTGTTTCGAGGCTACTTAATGATAACTAACTATGCACAGAGAAAGGCAGCAAATTTGCTGTGGAGGGAAACATTGCTCTCTCTTTCTGAGGCAGTAAATTCCACAATATAGTCTGCAAATGCAAATCAGGAGTGCAGGATTGAAATTCCAACTTGGGAGGCTGTTGGTTAGATTTTCTCTCCCAACAAACCCAACAGGGATTGATTGTTGCCTCTCCTCCCCTACACAGTAAGAAAGGGATCCTTTGGTTACAGAGACTAGTAATCAACCGTGATCAACTGATAACTGGAGATTATTCAATTCTTCAAAAAATCTTCAGTTTATGGATGTTGGACATTACACTTCTGCATCTACAATTTAAACACAAAGACATGGTCTCATATTTCTGCACGATATCACGATCATGTTGCCAGATGGAAAAGGATGCCAAACATTATATAACAAAGGCATCAATGTCAGCAGGCAAAATGGTGTGCAAGACACTCTCTTGTGCTCGCTACCATTCAGAAAGACACACCAAGAAAGAGAAAATCCCACAATTTGACACCATCATCTTCTCACCTGAACACAAAGCAATTGTCCAGTTTAAAAGTTATATATATTTTTTGTTTGGAGTGCTCTCATTTTTAGATTTGTAGAGTGTTGATTTGCTCTGCTACCCAATATCAGTAAGCTCTAGTATGACAATAATTTCATTATCTACAAAGCAGCACTGAAAAGCAGTTATTGCCTACTATGACAGATTATGGTTAAAAAGAGAATAATATCTCCTTTTATGGATAGTTTACTGCCTTTCCATGGGTAATGTGCACATAGTAACATTCCCCTCCTCAGGATTCCCTGTTTCTCTTGAGTTTAGCTGGAATCTTCATAATAGATAGGATAGAAATAGATTTTCTGAGAAACATATCATTATGAAATGCCCATGTTGTGATGCAAAGTATTTGAAAATGATTTGGTGTTGAATGGGCAATTAAGAATTATTCACTTTACAAAATATGTGCTCATTTGTTTATATGAATCAATCAGGCTACCTACATTTTGGATTCTCTGGAATGTTATACTGAGTACCTTCATTTTTCAGATTTACCATCAAGGCCCTTATACATGCTGGTTGGTGGTCACCAGAAGCAATGCAATTTTCACCTGTAGTTGATCCAATCATATTGACCCTTGCATACTGTTCAATCATAATTTTCAACATTCCTGGTTACCATATCCATTGGTGAAGGCTCACAAAAGCTGCATTCCAATAGAATGTGTTCCTCATCTTGAATATCAGAAAACAAAAACAAAAATGCTGCAGCACTTTAAAGACTAACTGCCATATTTTTAATGTGAGCTTTCGTGGATCAAGTCCACTTCATCAGACATAGGAGTGAGATGTCAAGGCATGAACTTTTATACAACAGATACAGAGTCGTAGAGTGATTAATCAGCATGACAGATAAGTATGCAAATCAATACAGTTTCCAAAAGCAAGCAGTAGCAGATGATCTCTGGTTGTTATTCAGATTAGCTCTAAATGTCATCTTGAATAGTTTATAGAAAACCAGATTAAAATAACATAATGCTGTTTAGGATATCATATATAGTAAGGTGCACTAACTATTCCAGTTCTTCTGTCATATCCTCTTTGTTAGAATAATTTTTCTTTTGAAAATATTGCTATCTGTATAGAGGCAAGACATAAATACAGGAAGAAAGTCATGTGTGTGTTTTTTTGGCTACTCAACTTTTACAGGACTGTTGCTGAGTCCTTACAAAATAAAGCATTGTGTTTTCTTTGGAACAACAACAGGACTATTGAAGGTGCTGTTAATGTAGCTAAGCTGAAATTTAAGGGAGCAAACATCTTGTGGAAGAGAATTTATTAATAGGGAAGATTATGAGAATTTTAAAAATAAGTAATAAAGAATTAGAGGACTAACTCTCTTCTTACCATTGGTACTGAAAAGAACACTCACTTGTTGAAAGATTTTGTGCATATAGGAGATAAAGGACTGTTTTTCAGGCACATATTTTTAAGACTGTAGAAATGGGATTAGAGTAAATGGGGAAACACAGGACAAAAAAGATACCTGCACTGTATTTGACAGGTTTCAAGAAAATTGCAAGTAGGAAACTCTCATTCCAGAGGGGAGGAGAATCTGAATAGAAAGTATAGCTTGACCAAAGGAATTATGCTTTCCAAATATTTGATATGGTAAGTAGTGGTATATATAATGCAACTGGGAAAGTTGCATTTAGACATAGCTTTTCATTTTGGTACAACCAAGAGCACCACTGGATTATTTGCATTTTGCTTCTTTCTCTTGTAATAAGGCCAATTACATTAAATGGACATATTGTATTATGTGCAGTGTTGTGTTGTTTCTGGCTAAGCTGGAAGCCCAGATGAGAAAGCAGTAAATCTCACAGGTAGTTCTGGGTAAACAGGCCAGTCAGGTGAACATATTCATTTATGTCCAGGATAGAAGGACCACAGCAAAGGATGGAATTGTCAGGACCATGGACAGCACACAACCAGATGATACTGGCTGAAGTGTTACCATTGGCCTGGAAAAAGCTGGCAGGACTTAGACCTCTGAAAAACTCCACCACCTGCTGGATGCTAGCTGTAGCCTTTGAAGGATCCACAGTTATTTTTGTAATATATTGTTGCATGGCTGATAGGATGGAAGCAGTGAGGGAATTGTTCTTAAAGCTGAGGTCAAGGGAAGGTCTATTTCAGTGATGGCAAACATTGGCCTTCCAGCTGTTCTTGAACTTCAAGTCCCAGAAGCCCTGATCAGCAGGAGTGCTGACATGGGCTTCTGGTAATTGAAGTCTAAGAATAGCTGGAGTACCAAGGTTCACCATCATGGGTTTATTTCCTTAGTTATGAATGATACTTAAAAGTGGGATGCCAGGAGTTATCTCTGCTACGAATTGACCAGTGATTCACTGTATTCTGAGTCCTTCTTGGGATGCTACTGAAAAATGGGAAGCCCCTTGTCTCAGGTTGCTTCATCTGATTGGCCCTATAGCAAACCTTCAAGAGATGATATTACTTATTGATCCTGTTCTTGGGACATACATCTTGTGGACTTCCAATGGATTCCCTTTACATTTTTAAACAGATGAATATTTCAGTTTTATTTGTAGACCTTGATAACATAATTTCCATGAATAATTGATTCATCACATATGAAATGATAGGTTTACACTAATTACTCTAATCTCTCACTTACACACACACACACACATTGTTAAATGAACACATCATAAGCTACCTTGTGAATAAAACTGGCAATTAATGTTAATGGAATGTTGGCAGGTCAGTCTTTGCAGGTGCACCCCCCAATAAAGGACTCAGACACTGATGAAAGTGGATAACGGCATTGGGCCACATTTATTGATTCATGCCCTAGTCCGAATTATAAATTTCTATTGGTAATTGACCAATTATAATTCTTAAGGCAAGCAGGCCGAAGTAACACTGGTAAGGTACCACCCAAAATTGCCGACGGCAATTGTTACAATGTATCTATTTGTATCAATTTGTTTGTTGACAACAAACAAATTGTTGACCGTAGTCAATATCTAACTAATGACCCCACCCTCTGACGCGTATCCGTAAAATCACGGGGTGATGCATGCTGTCTAGCTGTAGCCATCACCCCGTCGCCTGGTTCGTCGTTGACCGGACAACGTTTAACCAACTTATGCCTGTCTAGTGTTGTCCAGTCAATTGCGAACCTGCCGGATACCTGTGGGTCATAAATGTTTACCTTACCAGTGCTACCCACCCATGTGACCAAAGTCAACAGCAGCAACAGAAACCCCTATATCAAACCATAGCAACAGTGTGGGATGGGCGAAAAAACCAGGACCCGAGAGCCAATTGTGAGTCCCAGCCAAAAATTCCCACCTGGCCCCGAAGCGACCAAAATATCACACTGTTAACTAGGGAGGGGGTGGAGGGGAAAAACTTCTCCACTCCGTCGCTTCGCAAAATGGCAGCTCGGCTGCCTCGTGGCCACCCCTTTTATAAGGGTGCTGGCCACGCCCCCTAACTACCCGGATGCCTTCGTCCGGTGGGGGGGCCCCCGCAAAGAGCGCGGCGGCCATTTTGGTGCCACGCTTGCATTGCAGGCGCACCCCCCAATAAAGGACTCAGACACTGATGAAAGTGGATAACGGCATTGGGCCACATTTATTGATTCATGCCCTAGTCCGAATTATAAATTTCTATTGGTAATTGACCAATTATAATTCTTAAGGCAAGCAGGCCGAAGTAACACTGGTAAGGTACCACCCAAAATTGCCGACGGCAATTGTTACAATGTATCTATTTGTATCAATTTGTTTGTTGACAATAAACAAATTGTTGACCGTAGTCAATATCTAACTAATGACCCCACCCTCTGACGTGTATCCGTAAAACCACGGGGTGATGCATGCTGTCTAGCTGTAGCCATCGCCTGGTTCGTCGTTGACCGGACAACGTTTAACCAACTTATGCCTGTCTAGTGTTGTCCAGTCAATTGCGAACCTGCCGGATACCTGTGGGTCATAAATGTTTACCTTACCAGTGCTACCCGCCACACGGAGAGGCTTCAATAAAGGCTCGAGGCCCCCCCCCCAGACCGTCAGCTCAGTCAACAGGCCTGCTCGCCAATTGCCCAACAGGAGGTCCATACCTCCTCGCGACAGATGGACCCCATCCCCTGCATAAAGTTCATAATTTTGCAGACTAATGGCGGGGTGACGACTGACCCGCCCCCAACCCCTGTCGACAAGGAACCGGGCAACAGCCCTGTTTACCATGCGTCTAGCATGGTCAAGGGCCTGGAGGTCGAACCCTCCCCTATAAGTGTGCCGCGGCACTATGTCTGACCAAACGAGGGTTGTGGCGGGCCACACGTAATGTAGGTAGGCGAGGTCGCCGCAAATCACGTGCTTCAGCGATAGGCCGGTGACCCGACCTAAATCATTGCCCCCAAGGTGTATGATCAGAATGTCAGGCGGGTCAGCATTCTGGCCTGAGAAAAGGAATGGCAACAGTTCCCACCATAACATCCCGGGCTTACCATACCATGTGAGACTTGCGTATGCACCCAGTCCCAGTCGGGGTCCCCACTCTGTCGCCGCAGCGTAACGCGCTGCCCTGTGCACGTAGCTATGGCCCACCAGCCATACTGTCACCGGTGTAATACGACACCCAGGGTCTGTCAAGGAAAAAACTAGTGGAAGAGAAAATGTGCGGTGACTCAACTGGTACTCACGGTGAAAGAGGGCGGACATAAAACTGAAAACATTGCGATCTCCACCTCCCCATGCGGCGTATTTCAGCCCCGGAGTACCCAAAAGCAGCCGCAGCAGAAGCCGCCCCTATCCTGAACGAATGGGTGCCGCAACGAGCCCTGCCGGATACCTGTGGGTCATAAATGTTTACCTTACCAGTGATACCCGCCACACGGGGAGGCTTCCCAAAAGGCTCACCGCCCCGCCCAAGACCGTCAGCTCGGTCGACAGGCCTGCTCGCCAGTCCACTAACCAGAGGTCCATACCTCCCTGCGACAGATGGGCCCCATCCCCTGAGTAAAGCTCGTAATTTTGCAGACTGATGGCGGGGAGGCTAATGACGCGTCCCCCGCCCTTGTCGAACAGGAACCGGGCAATAGCCCCGTTCATGGAGCGTCGGCTCAGTCAAGAGCCTCGAGGCCGAACGCCCCCCTGTAAGCGTACCGCGGTATCGTGTCCGACCAATTGAGGGATGTGGCAGGCCACACATAATGTGAGTAGGGCAGGTCACTGCAAACCGCAAGCTTCCGCGATAGGCCAGTGACCTGTCCCAAGCCATCGCCCCAAGGTACATAACCAGGACATCGGGCGAGTCAGCATCCCTGATGTAGAAAAGGAATGGCAACAGTTCCCGCCATAACATGCTGCGCTTACCATACCACCTGAGACGTGCGGATGCACCCAGTCCCAGTCGGGGTCCCCACTCTGTCGCCGCAGCGTAACGCGCTGCCCTGTGCAGCGTAACTTGCTGCCCTGTGCAGCGTAACGCGCTGCCCCATGCAGCGTAACGCGCTGCCCTGTGCACGTGGCTATGGCCCACCAGCCATACTGTCACCGGTGTAAAACGACACCCAGGGTCTGTCAAGGAAAAAAGGGGGGGAGAAACAGTGCAGTGACTAAACTGGTACTCACGGTTGAAGAGGGCGAACACAAAACTGAAAACATTGTGATCCCCACCCTCCCATGCTGCGTATTTCAGCCCCGGAGTACCCAAAAACAGCTGCAGCAGAAGCCGCCCCTATCCTGAACGAATGGGTGCCGCAACGAGCCCCAGAGAGGCCAACACTGTCTAGTGCCTTCCCGGCACCTTCCAAAATTGAAATTTAGTAAGGGAAGACCCACCTTGGTGACAGAAAAATGGGCCATGGTGCGTGCCACACAGTGCAAGGAAATCCTGTAGGGCACCAACCGGACAGATATCTGCCAAAGAACATCGTAGCAGTCTACTCCACTGCCTACGCCGTGCTGATTCGTTTTAGAGGAGCGTATCCCCAACTGAGCCCAATATTGTTCACACAGACATCTTCGAGTTCCAGTGCCCTACGACTTGCATCCGCCTTAGACAGCATCTCAAGCTCGCTGATGCGGAGCGCTCCAAAAAAGGCCACCGTTGTAGCCGCATGAAATGGGCTGCCTCATATCTATCAAAACAGAGGCCAGGCCAGCCCCGTGCCAATTGGGTAAAAACCCCTGGGGAAATCGGGTGGCGGTCGTCCGGGCAACGCCCACGCCCACGCTCCCGCACCCACCCCTCCAAAACATGTCTCACACGGAAGTCAGCGGTACTGTCCACACGACCTCCCACCTTGGCCATAAAAGCCAACGCCGACAGCCTAGATGCTATGGTGCGAGGTGCAAGGCCCTGGGCATGCAGGTAAACCATGAACCGAAGTACATGGGCCACTGGGATCGGCCAGGTGTCAGGCAGCCGAAATTGGGCACAGAATGCTCTGAAGAAATGAATGCGTGGTGATACGCCTTACGCGTGCGTGGCGCTAGCGACATGCCGATCGCCCGGTTCACCTCTCCTTGCCAAGGGTCCATATCTCGTCCGGGAGTGGCGAGGGAAATTCCTCCGCATCCGGGGCCAAGGCGCGGAACTGGGAGATCTGCAGGCGGGACAAAGCGTCAGCGATATCATTATTGACACCCGGGACATGCCTGGCCCTGAACAGCACATTGAGGCGCAGGCTGCGCAATACAAACTGGCGCACCAGGTCCATGACCCTGGGTGATTTAGAAGTCTGTGAGTTGACAATGTGGACAACGGCCGCATTGTCACACCAGAAATGAACAACCAAGTTGGCCCACTCCTCACCCCATAGCATCAAAGCCCCCAGGATGGGGAAAAATTCCAGATACGTAAGATCACGCAGGCGACCCGTGCCCGACCAGGCTGGCGGCCACCCACCATAGGCCCACTTCCCATTGAAGTACATCCCATAACCCAGGGATCCAGAGGCATTGGACTGTATCTGGAAACGAGGTGAAGCCAGAAGGTCAGACCTCCAAAATGACACCCCATTGAACTCCCTCAGGAACTGGAGCCAGATAAGCATATCTGCCCTGATACCCCAGGTCAGTCTCACCCTATGGTGGGGCCTGGATAAGCCTGTCATGGCGTCGCACAAGCGCCGAGCAAATGCCCTGCCCGGTGCGACGACCCTGCAAGTGAAATTGAGGTGACCATGTAGCACCTGCAGTTCCCGCAGTGATGCCTTGCGTTTAGCAAGCAAGTCCGAGACGAGGGCCACTATCCTTGACACCTTATCCCCCGGTAACCTAGAAGCCTGCGCTACCGTGTCAATCTCCACCCCCAGGAAGACTAGCTGGGTAGATGGGCCCTCGGTCTTTTCGGGCGCTAAAGGGACACCAAGTTTCTCCATTAGCGTCTGAAATGTGTTGAGGAGACGTGTGCAGTGTCCCAGCCCCGTTCACCCCCGAATAAAAAATCATCCAGGTAATGGGCTACAGACCGGGACCCTGACCTGCGGACAAAAGCCCACTGTAGAAAGGTGCTGAAACGCTCGAAGGCCGAGCATGATATGGAACAGCCAAAAGGCATGGCCTTATCGAAATAATATTCACCCCGGAACTTGAAACCCAGCAACTCAAAGTCACCCGGGTGGACCGGCAGGAGACGAAAGGCAGACTTAATGTCGCACTTAGCTAACAGCGCACCCGGGCCACATGAGCGCACCATGCGCAGCGCTTGGTCAAAAGATGTATACCTGACCGAGCAAAGGTCATCAGGGATAGCATCATTGACCGATCTTCCGGCTGGGTAGGACAAGTGATGAATCAGGCGGAACTCGCCCGGTGACTTCTTGGGCACTAAGCCCAAGGGGGACACTTTAAGGTTGGGAAACGGGGGTGCAGGGAAAGGGCCAGCGACCCTGCCCGCATCAACCTCCTTAGTAATGCTGGCAGCAGCCACCTCCTCCCTTCCCCTAAGGGACAAAAGGTTGGGGGCGTCTTGGGGGGACCTATCACCCGTGAAAGGAATACGAAACCCCAGTAGAAAACCCTGAAGCAGGTAAACCGCGTCTGCCTTCCTCGGGTACAATGCGAGCCAACGCTCCAACATGTCCACATTAATTGGGGAGGGGGCCTTTCGGTGGACCAGCTCCCTCTGCGGCAGTCTTGCCAGCCCCTTGTCCACCCCTACCTCTGCCCCGCATCCCTTCAGGCCTGGGGCAGGCGGAGGCAGCATGGGGGCCAGCACAAGAGGGACACTCATGCCTGTACCGGCAATTCTTCCTATTACAGGAACCATTGGACGAGAAAGTCCAGCACAGCAGGCGGGCTGGAACACCCTGCCCCGCCACCTGGTGGGGTGTCTGTGCTATGGCCGCTCGCTGGACCGCGTGTCCACAATGGTATCTTTCCCCAGGCGCAGGGTGCGTGGGAGTCATGTACAGAAGCCACAGCTTCTGGCAGGGCTTGTCCCACCTCATCTCTGGGTGCAGGGGAATTCGCATACGGAATTCCTCGTCGTAAGCCAACCACGACGGGCCCGGGAAGTCAACCATCGCCCGGTAGATGTTGTCCAAATACTGGACCATCGGGATTGCCAGATCCGGCCTGGCCCTGAGGTAAACCGCCATGTATATGAGGTACGCTGGCAACCAGTCGGCCCACGTGCGTGGCGGCTTACGACGATGTGCCTGTTCCTTATCCTTCTCATCCTGCCCCTCCCTCTCCTCCTTGGTGGGCTCTCTGTTAAGAAGGGAGAAGATGTCCACATACTCCCCACGCCAGATCTTTTCTTTGGTAGCCTGGGCCAGATAATCCCCAAGGGGCAAGGAATACCCCGCTGTCGGCAATGCCGACACTGGCACGGTGGGAACTGCGGGCATTGTAAAAGGAGCCTGGACCAACCCGGTCACCCCTAACACGTTCCCGACTGAGTAGGAGGCACCACCCCAAACAGGGCCCTGGGTGGGACGTCGGCGACTGAACAGTCGCGCCACCCGTGCGAGGCCACGGCCACTGAAATGCTCCCCCCAACGTAGTTAGGTGTGTGGGTGCACTAGATTGAACCGCATACTCACATGCTGCACCCCCGTGGGCCGCCCCCACCGGGGGTTCCGGCCCACTGGGGGCGTCGGAGCTCACGATCGCGATTGAGCTCGTCAGTGGGGCCTGATCAGCACCAGCCTGTTGATTGAGGAGCTGCGAGGCAGTGGCCGACGCCGGCCCACGCGCCTCGGGCAGCTCGACCCGTCCCGCCGCCTGCCGCTGCCTGGCAGACGAAGCATCAACCTGCGCCCCAAAAGGCACCCCCAGGTGGTTGACCCTCGTGAGCGATGCCTCGAGGGCCGCAACGCGGGCCAGAAGGGCCTCAACATTGACATAGCCCCCTAAGCCAAGGGGGGGGGCAAAGGGCCGGCCAACCCACATGTTGCAGGCGCCGGTCCAGGTCCCTGGACCCCGGGCCCCGAATACGGCCACGAGCCCAGGCCCGGCCCCTGCGGGGCCGGGGGCATGCCCTGCAAGGGGAGGGAACCCAACCACCCCCCATGGCTGAAACCCCCTGCAGGAAGTTGCGTACTAAGAGAAGAAGGCCCCGAAGAATGGACCATGCCAAGGGCAGTGGCCATTGCTTGCGGGCTGGGGGCCGCGGCCCCTGCCGGGCCGGTATGCGGACGCCCCGCCTCAGGCCAAGGGGCTATCAACCCCATCCCACCGGTCCCGGTGGGCTCTGGCAAGGGAGGCTGCTGGGGAGGCGCAGTCGCGGTCCTCCGACCCGGCTGGCGCCTCCGCGCAGAGCGAACCGCGTTCGCAGTTGCCTTCTTCTTAGAGGGCATAGCTGCTATCTGCTGGGAAGCCGGATAAAGATGAAGAAAACCGCAACCAAAGAGGCTTCCCGGCGAAAGGCAAGAGCGACGGAGGTAAGAGGGGAAAAACTTCTCCGCTCCGTCGCTTCGCAAAATGGCAGCTCGGCTGCCTCGTGGCCACCCCTTTTATAAGGGTGCTGGCCATGCCCCCTAACTACCCAGATGCCTTCGTCCGGTGGGGGGGGCCTCCGCAAAGAGCGCGGCGGCCATTTTGGCGCCGCGCTTGCATTTTCACTGCTTTATGAGTCAACATGAGCTGTTTCAAAGGTGGACTGAATAGCTGAGAAAACAACCTGAATTAAACAGCCTTTGACAAGGTGACACTAGATTTACTCATTGTTTCTGCTGACCAAATCATTTTAGATAAACGAGTCTTCACAGAATATATATTTTTTTGTCTTTCTCTTGCTTAGATAGTGTGCTTTGGGGGATTCAATATGGTTTAGATCAGGGGTTCCCAACCTTTTTATGCCACGGGCCTGACCACATCCCCGAGGCAGCTAAGCAGACTGATCATTGAATCAAGAGATCCACAAGAGCAAAACCTCTCATATTTTGGAGGTACCAGGTGTAAAATATCATCTCATGTACTCATTAATAAGCTTAAAAAACTAAAGAACAAGGTGCCTTTGGCCAAGTGATCAATTCAGGATCTTATGAGACTACCAGAACCAAAATCAGGAGTCTTTTCATACAATTTTCTTGTTTACCTGCCACAGATCTTGCAGAGATCTATGAGCAGATCACTGTCTCCATTTTACTGAACCCTAGTTTATCCTATTGTTATGTGGTGAGGCAAGGAGAAAGTAACCAGGAATTGTGGAATATCTGTGTCTCCTGTATTGAAAACTTCTCTGCTGCTCTTAAGACCCACTTTGTGTAGCTTTCCAGAGCTGGAGACCTTTCAAGTGCCTAGATTTAAGAGATCTTTGAATCTGGGCATTTTCGCATCACTGCAAGCCAGACCACAAAAACATTAACTCTGGTGCAATGAGGTTGGTGTAGAGAGGATCAGGGCTTTATTTATAGAAACAGAAGTACAGTATTAAATTTGAAACCAGTTTGCAAATACACAGAGAATAGTTCTAGTTATTCAGTGGTGAATGGAAAACAGCTTGCAATTGCAAGTAGATAAATAGGGACCACTTCTGTGGGAAGGTAACAGCGTTCCGTGCGCTCCGGTGTCTAGTCATGCCTGCCACATGACCACGGAAACGTCTGCAGAAGCAGACAGCGCTGGCTCTTCGGCTTAGAAACAGAGATGAGCACTGCACCCTAGAGTCGGATACGACTGGCTTTCGAGCAAGGGAAACCTTTACCTTATTCCTGCATTAGAAACTAGTCCTGGTGAATTCTGGCTCAAATTAAGCATTGCACAACAAGTAAAAAATCCCTATTGTTGCTTTTAAACAAAATTAAAATGCCAGGAAGGTTATTTAGTTCATTTACTGTTCTGAATATTAAAAGAGAAAAATGTTAAAAACAATTCAGAAATTATTTTAGATCAGAAAGGTTTCTCTCACCTGACAAAGAGAAGAGGCTTTGCAGTTATCAACCACTAGATGATGCTAAAAAATCAAGACTATGAGTCTTGTGGAAGTCAAGGAGAAGTTGAGTGGATGGAGTGGGGAGGGGGGGGAAGAGGAGGAGCTGAAAGCTCAGCATTGAAATCATTAGCTGAGACTATATAAAGGGAGTGTCACAGTAAGTAATTTATAACACAAGGGAATCCTGTCTCTGTGGATGTGCATAGCGCTTTTCCTTTGACATGGCATCTGTTCCTGCCAAAACAACACACACTCTTGCTGCTGATCAGAAAGGAAAACAGAAACTTCTGACAGCCAAAGGAACAAGCGATGGATCTGAAGAGAAATAAGAGCTAAAATCACAATACTTGGTAAATAGTTACATTTCTTTCATAATTGCCAATAAGATGTTTATTTGCATTATTAGGATTTTCTATATCTTTATTTCATTACTTGCACCAGTAAAATAAATATGCTGCATTTATGAACTGTCTGACTGCTTGCAAATTTTTCATAATGTACCTGCTGTGCTGGAGAATTCTGATCTGAAATGTCAACAGTCAGGATAGAATTTAGAGTGATTTGAAACCTTCTACACTTTTATTTTGGGATGATCTGTGAACAATTTCCAAATGTAAGAAAATAAACTAAAGCAGAACAAAAATACCACTCTCATCTAATCAGCTATACTGTATAGCAAATTCTTGAGCATCTCTAAGATAAGGCAGCTGGCTTATGTTATAGCTCATTACTGTTTCTATCAGCAAAGAGCACAAAGATCAAGAAAAAGATTTAAGTCTTAGCTTAAAAGTTTAGTAATGTAATTCTTGCAGAAATCCAAACCTTTAAGTAAATATGAAGCAAGCAGATGCAATCTGATCTTTTTAATAAATGCCTTATTCACTGGGGTTTTAAGACTTCCAGGACTGAAATATCAAATCAATAATACCCTGGTGTTCTAAAGAGCATCATGTTCTTTGGCAAATATAGAAACTCATCCATTGTGAAGAAAAAGTAATGGGTTCTTCGCTGTTGTTGAAGGAAACTTTAAGAAAAGGAACAGGACAGGATCTTCACTTGCCTGTTGCTTCTAGATTTTAAATCTACCTGTTTCCTCAGCTTTATAGGAGCCTGGATGCAATTCATATTCTAAACAAAAGTTCTGATCCTTAACTCTTTCTACTTAGCCATTTATATTACGTTTGTTTTGTTGTGATTGGTCGGTTTTTTATTTTTATTTTTTGTTATGTTCTGCAGGATCTTTCCCCTCTTCTGGAAAATGCACTTACAAGATTGTTTTACAAGTAGTCTCCCAGACTGAAGAGAAGGTCTTCAAAGGAGCACCTTGGCCAGCTGAGATGGACTCATCCAGTCAGCCCAGTATTCTAGACTTTAACCTGACGGCTCTCCGGAGGAACCTCACAGTGCCCACTGTTAAGCCAAAATTGTTAACATGTGAGCAAGTGGTCATACCCGTTGAAGTGTTTCTCATCCTGGGCATTATAAGCCTTCTTGAAAACATCCTAGTCATCTGTGCCATCATTAAGAACAAGAATTTGCACTCTCCTATGTATTTCTTTGTGTGTAGCTTAGCTGTTGCTGATATGCTAGTCAGTGTGTCAAACGCTTGGGAGACCATCACCATATATTTATTAAACAATAGGCATCTGGTTATTGAAGATGTTTTTGTACAACACATAGATAATGTTTTTGATTCAATGATTTGTATCTCTGTTGTGGCTTCCATGTGTAGCTTGTTAGCTATAGCAGTAGACAGGTATGTCACTATCTTTTATGCCCTCCGTTATCACAACATCATGACTGTGAAAAGATCAGGGCTCATAATCGCTTGCATCTGGACGTTTTGCACTGGTTGTGGAATCATCTTTATCCTTTATTATGAATCAAAGTATGTCATCATGTGTCTCATTATAACATTCTTCACTATGTTGTTTCTCATGGTCTCCCTCTACATACATATGTTTCTTCTGGCTCGTACACATGTCAAGAAGATAGCAGCTTTGCCTGGATATAATTCCGTTCATCAGAGGACCAGCATGAAAGGTGCTATTACTCTAACTATGTTGCTTGGTATCTTTATTGTTTGTTGGGCTCCATTTTTCCTCCATCTCATATTGATGATCTCCTGCCCTCAGAATCTCTACTGTGTTTGCTTCATGTCTCACTTCAACATGTATCTAATCCTCATCATGTGCAATTCAATTATTGATCCCTTGATCTATGCCTTTCGAAGCCAAGAAATGCGGAAGACTTTTAAGGAGATAATTTGTTGCTCTAGTGTAAATGTGGTCTGTGGACTGCCTGACAAGTATTAACAAACATGTATATGTGGACTGAAAAGGGCCTTCTAGACAAGAATGGCAAATATATAGATTTGCATACATATCTCATAATTTCTTACCATTGGTTATACTGGCACAGGCTGATGGAGGCTGTTGTCACTGCTGTCTAATAAATTCTGGAGGGCAGCATGTTTGCTATCCCTGTCCTAAGAAATAGCAATTCATATCCCAATGGAGAAGTGTACATATACCTGTGTGAGTATTTGTGTATTGGAAAATAATGTGTTGCAAAGAAAGAAGTTGAATTTGTGTCCATTTAGTCTTTTGTGTAATAACTGTAAATATATTTAGCTAATTCTCTTTGCCGTCTGTAAAATAAAATCTTACACTCTTCTTGCTGGACTTAAATTTTGAGCAGATTTACTTAACTGTCTGGTAAAAGAGTGAAGAATTTTGTCTACAGAAATTGTATGACTCTGAGTAAGAGCGTGTGACAAATGTAATTTGTAAAAGGTAGGTTCTGTATGTCTCAATTTTCAAGAGGGCGGCCAAAAAATGTCTGCATAAACAGAATTTTCATTAAAGTACTAAGGAACAGTTAATCAAAGGAGCCACTAAAATAGCACAGTTTATTAATGTGGGATATTGTACTTCTGTATCCATAATTAAAAACATTAGAAAATTGCTTGAAATTGCTGCACAACATCACGCTTGTGTTATCAGCAAGAAAAAGAATGTCAAGCTTTATGTAGCAAAGGGGCAGCCAGAATGCTGATAACACCATTGTAAACAGTCAAGATGGTCTACAACAGGGGTGCCCAAACTATTGCCCTTGGGCAGGATCTGGCCCCCGATGCCCTCGTTGCTCCTGGAAGTGAAAGTAAAACACGCCTGTATGGGTGCATTTTACTTCTACTTCCGGGAGAAGAGTCAGACAGGGCAAGCTGCATAGTCCCAAAGAACCTCAAGAAGAAGGGGCAGCCCTTCTTCTGTGTATCCTCTATCTAGAAAACCCTGGAAAACATCACCATAAGTAATAATTGACTTGATGGCATGCAATTATTATACAAATAAACAAACAAACAATGATAACCTCTGTATGCATCCTATTTGATGATAAATTGTGACTTTACAACCTTCAACTTTGTAATGAATTGGATTGCAGCTGTTATGCCTATTTGATATTAATGATCAGCATACTTAATTCCCAAGAAACAGTGAATGAACAGATGATTTTATCCTTTGATGCAATGTTTTTTTTAAAAAAAATAGTAGTTGTGAGCTTGGTGAAGCAGATAAAAAATTATAATCCATCAAAATAGGTTGAAGAATCTCAAAGCATTATGGATAGATTTTATATTGTCCAAAACATTCAGTTATAGCAGGGATGCCCAAACTACAGCCCACGGGTCAGATCTGACCCGCAGCAACAATTAATCCAGCCTTTGCTGCCTGCACCGCTCCCAGAAGGGGAAGTAAAACACACATACATGGGTGCCAAACGCTCCTGTGCATGTACCAAATGCTGCCATAAATGACCCGTGGCTGTTGTAAATGCATTTACGACAGCCGTGGGTCATTTACAGCAGTCTTCTTTGCATGTGCAGGCATGTTCAGCACCCATGCATGTGTGTTTTACTTCTACTTCTGGGTGGGAGGAACCATGTGACCAGCACGCTCGACCACATGACTGGCCCACAACCCGAAAGGTTTAGGCACCCCTGAGTTATGGCTTCATGATAATGAGCAGCATATGTTTCCAATGATTATTGACATTAATAGTTACGAGTTTGGCTAATGGCACTTCAGTGATTGTTTCCTATTTAATAACCCTCCTCCCAAGTTGTGTAGTACAATTTAAAACTCAGGGCACTAAAACCAGATCTTTCAGTATTGTTGTAATGAAGTTTGGCAACACCTTTAAAGCTCATTCACATAGTGGTGTTGTTTTTGGTACTTCTAGGATTATTCTGGGGTGTTCTGGTATTATTAATTGCAGATTTGAATTGTGATGTTTGTGCTCATTTGCTGGGGGTGATGGTAATATTTTTGGCAGATATCATGGGATAAACTAGGTCATTCTGTCTGCTCACATAGTGAATTGCTCCTTGATATTTCTTCCCCAAACGAGTACTTGTATCATGTAGAACTGGTATGGGTGCAAAGGGATCACTTTTCTCTTTTGACTGATCTCTGCTTTCTCACCACCTATCTCTACTTTCCTTTTCCCTTCCACTTGGTTCACCCACCCACCATCCTCAAAATGACATATTTGTACATAGTGCCCCTTCATATCCTTGGGTTTAACATCTGAGGTTTCATTTATTCACGAGCTGAAAATATGCAGTGAACAATTTTGAAATACTGTACATAATATATTATGTATTACCAGGTGCATTACCAGAGCTGGCCACTAGAGGCCACTATCTACAATGGAATTCTGAGAATGAACAGATTGTGTTCCAGGGAAGCCATTTCATGAGCACACGTGAAAGACTGATGGAAGTATTTGTACCATCACCCCATCTGTATGATTTAGGTATGTGGATTCAGGATTTGCTACTTTCCACAGTTTGGGGCATTTGCAGATGATATTGGAATGTATCTTCTGCAGATATAGGATAAGACAATCTGTACCTGTATGAGTTTTGGCAGTGGTTTCCTGCAGAAAGGAACAGTTGATATCTCAAGAAATCAAATTACAGTATACTTACCCACAATATAAACAGAGCAGTATGGAATGACATGGTACTGAGGTCCATATGTGCAAATCATGCACTGAAACAAGTTGAAGCAAAGCATAAGAAAAATACATAGATCAAAGAAAGGGCTGTAAAAAGAATGCAGTAAGTAAGGCTTTTGTCCTACTTTGTATCTGTTATTACCAGTTTCATGTGGGTGCCAGATGTATTACTAGTACAGTAGACCCCCGATTAACGATGCGTTCAATTAACGACAAATCCGATTAACAATGCTGTTTTTGCGTCGCATTCACCATCTGCACAACGACATCACGTCGTTGTGCGGAACGTCGTTAATTGACGTTTTCTCATAGGGAGCCACTTTTTAGCATCGCTATGCAAAAACACCACTAATTGAGGTTTTCCCATAGGGAGCCGCATTTTTAGCATCGCTATGCGAAAACATCATTAATTGAGGTTATTCCATAGGGAGCCGCTTTTTTAGTGACGTTGTGCAGGATCTCATGATTAATGACAAATAGCACATAATGACGCTAAATGTGAAACCAAGCTTTGTCGTTGTGCGAGGGTCTACTGTACTGTATTATGGGCGTAAGAGCAACTTAACAAATGCTCAGTGTGGCTAGGCTCTTAATATCAATACTTCAAAAGAATGTAGAACATGCAGTTTCCCTGGCGTTAAAAAAATGCAGTGCTCTGGGACTTCCTTTTAACCCAGTGATGGACAGTCTTGGCCCTTCAGCTGTTCTTGAACTTCAATTCCCAGAGGCCCTGTTCAGCAGAAGTGCTGATTTGGGCTTCTGGGAATTGAAGTTCAAGAACAGCTGGAGGGCCAAGACTGCCCATCACTGTTTTAACCTGTACTTTGATGGAATCCATGAATATAATAGGTAGATAGACAATGGAATCGAAGAAAATGTGAAGGGGCAAGCTGTTCATGCAATATAGTTCAATCAGTTTAAAATTGTTTTGAAACTAACAAATCCCCCCCTCCAATCCAAGTAGAGTAAACGATTTGTCCAGATTTAGGCAGTTTTTTGATAGAAATCTGTAGTGCCTTCTTACAAACTAATCTCCTTGTTTGTGTGACATGACAACTAATCATTTTGTATGCTAGCTGACATTTGCAGTGGATACTGCCTACCTGTACACCAGTGTTTCCCAAACTTTAGTTTGTGGACTTCAATTCCCAGAAGCCTAAGTCTATTCCCCAAAGCACTGGTCAGCCAGTGTACTGACTTAGGCTTCTGGGAACTGAAGTCCTTCATGGGGCGTATGCCCCACTTTGGGAGCCACTGCTGTACACTTTCCAACCTCCACCCCTGGAGAAAATAAGAGCAGCACATCATCAACAATAAAATTCTTTTTGGCAACAATATTTTTATTGATTCTGGCCTTAATTAAATATGGTATTAAAGTGTGGATGGACAACATCCAGAGAGATGTCATGACCCCTGAACTTTGGAAGGGCATTCCTGTGCACCCGCCTGTAAGAATGTTTTTCTTTAGAATTGTTTGTTGTTTTACTGAAAAGTCCCATCTTGCTCTCTGGTGGTCATTTAAATAAAAATCCACAGCTGTACTTTTAAAACCTTATGATGATGGTTTGCAGGTGTTCCTCATGTAGTCTTATAGGATCTACAGCTGTTAACGTAGAGGGGAAAGTTGGAAGCACCACGAATACAGAGAACACTGCTAGGATCCTTTTTTCACCACTCCTCATGGTGGCAAGAAAGCAGTAAGTGTGGAACATCCTTTCTCTCTTAGCAGCTCCAGAACTGCCCATATCCCAATTCACTGCTGCGAATGATGCCGGGAAAATGATGATTATGGTTCTGCGCTAAGAGTCAGAGTTTGCTTAGTCTCATAGTCAGTCATAGGTAGGCAACCATGTTGCCAAGGAGGCATGATTTACAGATGAGTGTGACCAAACATGGTGAAAAGCTGCAGATTATGCAGAACAATTTGATACAGAGTCAAGGAGATAAAAACAGCCATTTGCAACTCACAAGAAGAATGCCAAACAAAAGACCTAAATTGGTATTGTGGGATTTTACTCCTCCATCTCCCATGTTTGAGTCAGTTTGACTCAATTAGTGTTACTGAAGGATGCGTTATTTTTCCATTAGGAACCTCTGCCTCATTATAAAATCAAAGGAACAAAGGAGTACAAATTGAAACATTTTTATACCATTATTTTCAAACAACTGTGTATACATGTTTTAATTTCTTCCCACAGGTTAACTGGTGAAACATGTTTGAATGTACAGTATGTGCTATTTGGTGAAGATAAAGCATGTATGTAGATTACATATCCAACTTTTGTTTTTTGAGGAATTTTATATATGAAAAGAGACTTAAACACAAATCTGGTGAAAAATGAAGGATAATCTACTAAACATACATGGATTATAAAACATCCCATCCTTTTAAAGAATAGCAGATTTATTTATGTGCAACCTTTTATGGTTTACATTCAATTTCCTTTCTCAGACATACAGTATTCAATATTTAGGCTACAAGTTTTTATACATAGTGATAATGAATTTGCAAAGTGTTGATTACATAAATATTTTAATCTATATAATACTCTTCTATGTTCATTATAATTCACATTTGTCAAAAACAGCTATGACAGTTACCTTTTTTGGGGATGAAGAGTGGTTGAATATTGAAAAATGGAGCCAGCTTCTGGGATTTTCCTTGGCTTAGTGTCTCTATGTGGATACAGACCATCTTGAGTGCTGCCATTAATGTTATCAACACTCAGGCTGCCCTTTATGGGCTAATTCTGTTAATTCTGTTAATTTGCTGATGTACAATACATCTCCGTTAATCATGCATTGAGCTTACTTTGTGACTGAATGCTATTTCTATCTTGGTTTAGACATAATGCTAAAGCATGAACAAGTCACTGGAAATATAATTTTATGTCCAACTGAGTGCAATGTCACTCTCTCAAGTAATTGTACCCAGAACTATGTCTAACAGAAATGAGTTGTCAGTCACTTGGTTAATTACTTTGATTGGTGTACTTCTGCTTGAAGCCAGACAAAGATTAACTACATTGAGTCAGCCATAATGAGTTTCCAGAACTCTGTATGAAGACAATTTAATTATGCAATCCATGAGGCACATTCAAGTTACTGAAAGATTCATGAAATGATGCTCATGGTACATAATGGAAGCGCGGCGCCAAAATGGCCACCGCGCTCTTTGCGGGCCCCCCCCACCGGACGAAACCATCCGGGTAGTTAGGGGCGTGGCCAGCACCCTAATAAAAGGGCTGGCCACGAGGCATTTTGGCGAACCGACGGAGCGGAGAAGTTTTTCCTCCTTACCTCCGTTGCTCGTGTCCTCTTGGGGGAAGCCTTTTCGGGCAGCTTTCTCTTGTTTTAGGCTTCCTAGCTACCTTAGCCATGCCCTCGAAGAAGAAGGCAGCCGTGAACGTGGCTCGATCGGCGCGGAGGCGTCAGCCGGGTCGGAGGACCGTGACTGCGCCCGTTCCGCAGCCACCTTTAGCGGACCCCACCGGGAACGGTGGGATGGGATCGGTAGCTCCTTGGCCTGATGCGCGGAGCATACCCGCTCCCCCGGACGGGGCCTCGGCCCTCGGCCCGCAAACAACGACCACGGCCCCTGCCATGGTCCGTGCGGCGGGGCCGTCTTGCCCGGGTGCGCAGTTCCCTATGGGGGGTGCGGGCCATGGAGGGTGGTTGGGTTCCCTGCCTTTACAGGGCATTCCTACGGCTTCCCAGGGGCTGAGCATGGGCTCTTGGCCTTATCTGGCCCCTGGGGCTCAGGGACCTGGACAGGTACCTGTGAATTATGGGCCGGTTGCCCAATTGCCCCCTGTCAGGGCCGGGGCCTATGTCGATGTGGAAGCCCTCCTTGCCCGGGTGGCGGCCCTTGAAGCGTCCTTGGCAAGGGCCAACCAAACAGGGGTGTCTCTAGGTTTTCAGGTACCCCCTTTGGCCGCCGAACAGCGGCTGGCGGTGGGTCGGGTTGAGCCGCCTGAGGCGTGCGGGCCGGTGGTGGCCACTGCCTCGCAGCTCCCCACCCCACAGGTGCAGCGGTCTGGTGCTGGTTTGGCTCCGTCGACGAGCTCAGCTTCGGTCGTGAGCTCCGACGCCCCCAGCGGGCCGGAACCCCCGGTGGGGGCGGCCCGCGGGGGTGCTGCGGGTGAGTATGCAGTCCAAGCTAATGCACCCACACAACTGACTTCATTGGGGGGGGCTGTTCAATGGCCTTGGCCTCGCTCGGGTGGCACGGCGGCCCAATGGCCCCCGGCCCACCCAGCGACTTTGCCCGTGACACAGGGCCTGGGTCGGGGTGGTGCCCCCAATGTGCTGGGAAATGTGTTGGGGATCCCCGGGCTGGCTCAGGCTCAATTTCCTTTGCCCGTAGTTCCCTCAGTGCCGGTGTCGGCTTTGCCAACGGCAGGGTATTCCTTGCCCTTGGGCGACCATTTGGCCCAGTCTACCAAGGAAAAGATTTGGAGGGGCGAGTATGTAGATATCTTCTCACTTCTAAATAGGGAGCCGACCAAGGAAGAGAGGGAAGGGCTGGACGAGAAGGATAAAGAGCAGGCACGTCGTCGTAAGCCGCCACGCACGTGGGCAAATTGGTTGCCAGCGTACCTGATTTACATGGCCGTTTACCTCAGGGCTAGGCCGGATTTGGCCATCCCTATGGTCCAATATCTGGACAACATTTACCGGGCTATGGTTGACTTCCCGGGTCCGTCATGGCTGGCTTACGATGAAGAATTCCGCATGAGGATTCCGCTGCACCCAGAGATGAGGTGGGATGAGCCCTGCCAGAAGCTGTGGCTTCTGTATATGACCCCCCACGCGCCCGGCGCCTGGGGAGAGATACCATTGTGGACATGCGGTCCAACGAGCGGCCCCAGTACAGGCACCCCGCCAAGTGGCGGGGCAGGGGGTTCCAGCCCGCCTGCTGTGCTGGACCTTCTCGTCCAATGGATCTTGCAACAGAAAGAATTGCAAGTACAAGCATAAGTGCCCCTCTTGTTCTGGCCCCCATGCTGCCTCCGCCTGTCCTAGGCCAGGAGGATACAGGGGCAAGGGTAGGGGCGGTCAAGGGGCAGGCAAGACTGCCATGGAAGGAGCGGGTTCACCAAAAGGCCCCCTCCCCAATTAATGTCGACATGCTGGAGCGTTGGCTCGCATTGTACCCGAGGAGAGCAGACGCTGTGTACCTCCTTCGGGGTTTCCAACTGGGTTTTCGTATTCCTTTCACGGGGGATAGGTCACCACAGGATGCACCTAACCTTTTGTCTCTTAGGGGAAGGGAGGAGGTGGCTGCCGCCAGCATTAATAAGGAGATTACTGCGGGCAGGGTCGCCGGCCCTTTCCCCGCACCCCCGTTCCCCAACCTTAAAGTGTCTCCGCTAGGACTAGTGCCCAAGAAGTCCCCGGGCGAGTTCCGCCTGATTCACCATTTGTCCTACCCAGCCGGCCACTCGGTCAATGATGCTATCCCTGATGACCTTTGTTCTGTCAGGTATACATCCTTTGACCAGGCATTGCGCATGGTGCGCTCCTGTGGCCCGGGTGCACTGCTGGCCAAGTGTGACATTAAGTCGGCGTTTCGCCTCTTGCCCGTGCACCCGGGTGATTTCGAGTTGCTGGGTTTCAAATTCCGGGGTGAATATTATTTTGACAAAGCCATGCCATTCGGCTGTTCCATATCCTGCTCGGCTTTCGAGCGTTTCAGTACCTTCCTGCAGTGGGCATTTCTCCGTAGGTCAGGGTCTCGGCCTGTAGCCCATTACCTGGATGACTTTTTATTCGGGGGTGAACGGGGCTGGGACACGTGCACACGTCTCCTCAACACATTTCAGACGCTAATGGAGGAACTCGGTGTCCCTTTAGCGCCCGAAAAGACCGAAGGCCCGTCTAATAAGTTAATATTCCTGGGGGTGGAAATTGACACGGTAGCGCAGGCTTCTAGGTTGCCCGCAGACAAGGTGGCAAGGATAGTGGCCCTTATATCTGACTTACTGGTTAAGCGCAAGGCATCCCTTCGGGAATTGCAGGTGCTACATGGCCACCTCAATTTCGCTTTGCTCGGCGCTTGTGCGACGCCATGGCAGGCTTATCCAGGCCCCATCATAGGGTGAGACTGACCCGGGGCATCAGGGCAGATCTGCACATATGGCTCCGGTTCCTGAGGGAGTTCAATGGAGTCTCATTTTGGAGGTCTGACCTCCTGGCTTCGCCCCAATTTCAAATTCAGTCTGATGCCTCGGGATCCCTCGGTTATGGGATGTACTTCAACGGGAAGTGGGCATATGGTGGATGGCCACCAGCCTGGTCAGGCACGGGTCGCCTGAGGGATCTCACATATTTGGAATTTTTTCCCGTACTGGGGGCCTTGATGCTATGGGGTGAGGAGTGGGCCAACTCTGTGGTGCATTTCTGGTGCGACAATGCGGCTGTTGTCCACATTGTCAACTCACAGACCTCTAAATCTCCCAGGGTCATGGATCTCGTGCGCCAGTTTGTATTGCGCAGCCTGCGTCTCAATGTACTGTTCAGAGCCAGGCATGTCCCGGGGGTGAATAATGATATTGCTGACGCTTTGTCCCGCCTGCAGATCTCCCGGTTCCGTGCCTTGGCTCCGGATGCGGAGGAATTTCCCTCGCCACTGCCGCAGGAGATATGGACCATTGGCAAGGAGAGGTGAACCGGGCGATAGGCATGTCACTGGCGCCACTCACGCGTAAGGCGTATCACCACGCGTTGGTTTCATTTCGGACCTTTTGTTCCCAATCTCGCCTGCCAGATACCTGGCCGATCCCAGTGGCCCACATCCTCCGTTTTATGGTCTACCTGCACGCCCAGGGCCTGGCACCACGCACCATAGCATCTAGGCTATCAGCGCTGGCTTTTATGGCCAAGGTGGGAGGTCACGCGGACAGTACCGCTGACTTCCGTGTGAGACATGTTTTGGAGGGGTGGGTGCGGGAACGTGGGCGTTGCCTGGACGACCGTCACCCTATTTCCCCTGGGGTACTTACCCAACTGGCACGAGGCTGGCATGACCTATGTTTCGATAGGTATGAGGCAGCCCTGTTTCGTGCGGCTACAACGGTGGCCTTTTTTGGAGCGCTCCGCATCAGCGAGCTTGTGATGCTGTCTAAGGCAGATGCAAGTCGTAGGGCACTGGAACTCGAAGATGTCTATGTTTGCAATGATTGGGCTCAGTTGAGGATACGTTCCTCTAAAACAGATCAGCATGGCGTAGGCAGTGGAGTAAGACTGCTACGATGTTCATTGGCAGACATCTGTCTGGTTGGTGCCCTACAGGAGTTCCTTGCACTGCGTGGCACGCACCATGGCCCGTTTTTCTGTCACCAAGATGGGTCTCCCCTCACTAAATTTCAGTTTTGGAAGGTGACAGGGAAGGCACTGGCTAGAGTCGGCCTCCCTGGGGCCCGTTACGGCACCCATTCATTTAGAATTGGGGCGGCCTCTACTGCGGCTGCTTATGGGTACTCCGGGGCTGACATACGCAGCATGGGGAGGTGGGGCTCACAGTGTTTCCAGTTTTATGTTCGCCCACTCCCACCGTGAGTACCTTCTGAGTCACCATGTATCTCTCCTTCCCTGTTTTTTCCCTTGACAGACCCTGGGTGTCGTATCACACCGGTGACAGTATGGCTGGTGGGCCATAGCTACGTGCACAGGGCAGCGCGTTACGCTGCGGCGACAGATTGGGGACCCCGACTGGGACTGGGTGCATACGCACATTTCACATGGCACGGTAAGCCCGGTATGTTGTGGCGGGAGCTTTTGCCATTCCTCTTTTTGTCGAGGAGTGCTGACCCGCCCGACATTCTGATCATACACCTTGGGGGTAATGACTTGGGTCAGGTCACTGGCTTATCGCTGGAGCATGCGATTTGCGCAGACCTCGCCTACTTACATTACGTATGGCCCGCCACAACCCTTGTTTGGTCTGATATGGTCCCACGGCACGCTTATCGGGGAGGCTTCGACCTTCAGGCCCTGGACCGCGCTCGGCGCATGGTAAACAGGGCGGTGGCCCGATTCCTTTCGACCAAGGGCTGGGGGCGGGTCAGTCATCATCCTGCCATTAGTTTGCAAAATTATGGGCTTTATTCAGGGGATGGGGTCCATCTGTCGCAAGGAGGTATGGACCTCCTGCTGGGTGATTGGCGAGCAGGCCTGTCGACCGAGCTGACGGTCTTGGGGGGGGGGGGGGCGTCGAGCCTTTATTGAAGCCTCTCTGGGTGGCGGGTAGCACTGGTAAGGTAAACATTTATGACCCACAGGTATCCGGCAGGTTCGCAATTGACTGGACAACACTAGATAGGCATAAGTTGTTTAAACATTGTCCGGTCAACGACGAACCAGGCGAGGGGGTGATGGTTACCACTAGACAGCTGGAATCACCCCCTGATTTTACGGATACACGTCAGAGGGTGGGGTCATTAGTTAGATATTGACTACGGTCAACAATTTGTTTGTTGTCAACAAACAAATTGATACAAATAGATACATTGTAACAATTGCCGTTGGCAATTTTGGGTGGTACCTTACCAGTGTTACTTCGGCCTGCTTGCCTTAAGAATTATGATTGGTCGTTTTACCAATAGAAATTTATAATTCGGACTAGGGCTTGAATCAATAAATGTGGCCCATGCCGTTATCCACTTTCATTTGTGTCTGAGTCCATCATTGGGGGGGGGTGCGCCTGCAAAGTCATACTGGCAGAACTTTGAGGTACAACCTGTCTGCTTTCTTAATTAACTCCATCAAAGAAAATTCCATTTTCCTTGTCTCTGGAGGAATGACTTCTGTAACACATACCAATGGTTAACTGAATGTTTTAATGTTTGTTAAGACTGATGATAAAGTCAAGAAGATTTCTCAGGAGTTCATTGTCATACCTTTCCACCTTCAGAATGTGATACAGTACAAGCTTTCAGTTAGAGACACTAACAATTGCATTTCAATACTCCAAAGGGAACTCTTTGTTGGCTGATACTTTTATATTTTCTTAGATATTTAGTAAAATTTCCAGACCCACTGCATATTGCCTGTTGAAATTATAGTAAGAATGTTAGCTATTAAATGGTTGTGACTCCTCTCACCCCCCATAAGTAACAAATTACTGTTGCTACTATACAGGTACATTAGCCATGTTGACCTCTCTTCTTGCATCCATTCTAAACTTCACAGCTATTTAGTATTTTTTTACCTTTTGCCTTTTACTTTTCTTATTCCTATTCTTGTTCATTGCTTCACTCCCTTGTGTTTTAGCATCAGTAAAAGCTAAGAAGATTATGGAAGCTAGCTTCTTTTGAACAAAACTTGTCCCCTTCAGTGCTGTTTAAGTCCCCCTTTTGATACAGGAAGCTTTATCCTTTCCCTAGAACAAATCCTCACTTGACAGATTAGCTTTTGACAGCAGTAACTGAAATGGTGGATGTCTTATTTCCATCCAGGAGTCCTCCAAGTGCTTAGTGGGGGCATTTTTGACCACTTTTGAATGACTTGTCATAATAAACTTTATTGTTTAATAACCACTTGGAGATGAAACATTTAGTCTGACAAAAGTAGGATGGATTGTGATAGCTTTAGATAGCTCAATCGTTTCTCATCCTTTTCTACATCTCTCTTGGCTCAAGACTATCATACCTGTAGAGCTGAAAGAGGTGAGAAAGATGACCAAAGCAGTATGTACCTTCCATGTGAAGGAAAACAGAAGAGCTGGGGACTTCAAAATTTGAAAAGGAAGACTATGAAGAGAAATGTATGGTGTAAAAACAACTTGTTTGTCTCTGATTCTTGTAATACAGAATTTTGTCCCATTCAATAAAATCAATTGGCAAGAACAGTACTCTTTAATGCATCAATCTACTTTAGTCCACAAATGTTTATCCTATAAAAATTTGTTTATCTTAAAGATGTTGCAATTTGTTGGTTTTGCACAAGTAGGAATATATTAACAGGTAGATTGGAATTCTTTGGAGCAAAACTTCCCTTGATTATAAATTGTATTGTTTGCTTGGCTACAGCTACCAAATGACTGGATTTCAATACTCCTGAAAAACATTTGATCAAGTTTTGAAGTATTTTATTTTCTATAAGCAAAACATTACACACAAAACCCATGTGGAGATAATATCTAAGGTAATTTTTGTCTCTCGGAATGTCTGAAAACATTTTTGTTTCACTCATGAATAAAACCATGTTACCCAGGCAAAACTACCAATAATTGGTTCCCTAATAAAGTCACTTTTAAAAATAGTTGCTATTATTAATAATTGCAGTTTTTTAAAGTAATTTATTAACATTTACTAATCACAGACTAAAAGAACTCATTACATTATGTAGCTGCTACTTGTTTTTTTTAGGTGTTACTTCTGTGAAGACTAATTCCATGTAAAATAGAAAGAGAATGGCCTAAATTTGTAGAGGAGAATCCCTTCAAAATGCCTCCAAAGCATTTTTGTCCTCTAAAAAGCAAGAGGTAATACAGAAAATCTAACATTATTAAGAGTGTTATACTACTTTCAAAACCAGTATCTTTTCCACTTTGTTATAAAAAAATTAAAGTATTGCAAGTAACATCAATATTTATAATATGTTATTCTTAAACTTTCACCTTCCCTATCACTCTGGCATCCCATTTGCTATGTGGATGGCCAAGGGTCTTGTGTAGGCTAAATACCTTAGTACTATGTACAGCAGAACTTGTCATAGCCATCATCAGAAGCAAACATTTTGGAATATGGAGCATATCTGGAGTAGCAACCCTTTACTGTGAGATTGAAAATTGTTGATGTTTTAGAAATATCTAAACATAAAATCGTTTACTAAATAGTGATTTAACAGGATGTCAAATGTTTAATAAAAACACACAACAACATATGGATATGTTTTGCCACAGATCAAAACTTTTGAAGTATTTATTCCTTAGAAAATGAACCCAATTTTATTTTTGTTTAGTTCAGAAATATAAAACAACTTTTAAGAACTTCAAAATTCCATCATGTTGTTAGCATTACCTATTTTGGATTTAAAATTTATCTTAAATATTTATCTACATATATACTGTAACAACATATATCTTTAAATACTATATGTTTCCGAGCAATGGTGGGATTCAATTTTTTTTTACTCCTACCCTGTGGGTGTGATATGGTGGGCATGGCCAGGGGAAAAGCCCTGTGTTGCACTGGAATTAGGACTACTTTATTTCAAAATTTAGATGGGCGGGGCCAGCCAGAATTCCTGCTACTGGTCTGGTGAACTGGTGCAAACCTGCTGAATCCCACCACTGTTTTCGAGTCTTTCAACATTAATGGTGAATGTAATGATGACAAAAGATGATCTATTTGCTTTGTCCACAGTTGTTCTCTCAGTTTCTCAAATCTTCCAAACCAGGATCTGAAGGATTAGATGGAACCAAATCATTACTATGAACTAGTTGGCTTAGTAGCGGGATTTTAAAGAACAGCCCTCTGCTTTTAAATTAAAAAACAGTGAGAGCTGATAAAGAAAAGGACTGCTTTTGCCCAAAGAACAGGAATTTAGGCCCCCCCTATGATTTTGGCAACATAATTTCAATTTATGAGTGGAAGAAAATGGTGGAGCCAATTTTCTCTAGTGGTATTATACATTATCTTTGTATTTTAATTCAAGACATTAAGATTCTGCCTGTTGCAGTCACTGTGCTTGTGCTTTGACCTGTTGAAGAGGTGATTTGGAGAGCCACTAATGATCTGACATTTGGTGTTTTCTTCAAGTAGTTCTTGCGCTCATGCCTTGCTCATTCATGAAACTGAGGATTTATCCTTTCCTCTCTCCCTTTCCCCCTGTTGCTCCATCTGAGCATACATCTGTGTTACTGGTTTCATTACCTATTTTTAAAAATTCAAATCACTGTACAGTTTTAGAACCTATTGTAATATTCATATAAAAACCATCCCATAGAAGTGTTCTACAATGTCCCTTCCTCTGCCCCTCTCCTAACACAAATGGCTTTACACTTCTTGCTTTGTTCCATTTTCATCTAAACTAGCAAACTTTGGTTTGAGTGAATCCTCTGAAATATAATCTCAGACCAAAATCAAATAATGGGCATGAATATATAACACCAGGCCACAGTTTGGCTTTGTTTTTTTAACCAATATTTAGCAGGCTATCATACCATCAAAAAAAAGAAAAGAAAAAGAAAAAAAGAGAGATTTGCTCCTCTTCTACAATGGGTGAGTTTGAAGGTTTTTTTTTCCTACTTGCACGATGCAAAGCTTTTTACTATGCTTTTGGAAGGCTTCTACTCCCTCCCCCCCATGTTGGTACTCTTTAATAGGGATTTTTCAAATGCAGATGCTCTGATGTGCTAACGAGGGAGGGGAACAGTGTGTCCATAGGTGGAGGTTTGGTGATCTTATCTCTTGGGCATGATATTCAGAATTGTGGTAACATGCCTCCACAGTGTTTTCTCTGTCCCGATGTTATGTATGATAACTGTGCAATTCCTTCCATTATGAATTGGACATCCTGCAGACTCAGGTCGGCATAGAACTGGTTGCTGATGTTGGACACCTGGCTCTGGTCTGGCCAACTGGAGAACACCTTGGTGATGGACGACTCTTGCCGCTTGCCACGCTTGGTTTCAGGCATTGGGGGTCTTCTCCTGCGCTGCTGGCACACTTTGGCTATGTGCCCCTTCCGTCTGCAGTTGTAGCATTCTGTGTTACGGAACGGGCAATTTTTACGGTCGTGCCGACCCCTGCAGCTGTCGCTGTTTGACAGTAGTTTGTGCTGGATATTCGGCGGTTTGAATGTTCATCATGTCTTTTACACAGTTATCATACATAACACCCGATCTTAATCTTTTTTTAAAAAAAAATTGACATGAGAATAATGCTATAACAACATGTCACCTAGGTCCTTGTTCTAGATATGGTGATATTGTGTTATAGTGCTAATCTCATCTAATTAAAAAATTAGAAGAATAGTGATTGCATGAAGGAAAGACAGACAGAGGTGGGATCAATAGGAAGTAAAGAAGGGGGTTGCAGGTCAGATTAGAATGCCAATCACATTTCCAGTGTGGACATTGAAATTCAGATTCAATCTGCAAGCCCAAGATGAGCACGCTTTACAATTTCAATTTTAGCTGAGGCTGCAAATCGAACCGCAGCAGATCCAAATCATTCTGATTTTGCTTTCCAATGTAGTAATATCCTCAGATAAGCTTTATTATGCTCACTGACCAATATCCACACAACAAATAGCCATAAGTACATAGAATAAATAAAATAATTTATTCAAAAAGGCCCTACATTTGTTACCTATTTATTCAGCCTCTTTTGAAACAGAAACTTTGTTTTGAAAACTTATTGTTGTTGTATTATTTTTCTGGCAACAAAAGGGAATGATAATTACTTGAAGTCTAATAGTTTTATGACTGGAATTTGGTAGGCATCAATCTGCTTAATTAAGACTGTTTCACACATGAGAAAAAAACCAGTCATCTACGTGGCAAAAAGCTGAAGGGAAGTCGAGGCCCACAGAGATCCTCCTTTACTGTTGATATAAACAACAATGAAAATTGAGTTACAGCGGAACTCATGGATTAAGCAGGAATGAAGGCACTTCAGCCCAAATTTAGCCTTTCATCTGTTCACAAACTATCTTTGTGGTGTTGATGTGAAGTAATATGAACAAGCTGTACATGGGTGAAGTGAGCTGTATAATTACAGGTTGATGGCGCTTGACAGTGAAGGGTTTGTAGCTTCAAGGCTTCCTTCTGTACTCAAGGCATGGCTAGCCTGACAGTGGGGCCATATGCAAAGCAGCTTTCAATGTTAATATTCTTTGAAATTATAATGGAAATTACATTATGGCAGTGATGGCCAAGCTTGGCACTCCAGCTGTTCTTTGATTTTAATTCCCAGAAGACCTGATCAGCAGGAGTGCAATGTCACTTTCTGTTTTATTTTAATGCTCAAATGAGGAAGGTGTATTTCTGTGGCCTTCAGGAGCATTGTGAACCCTACTGAATGTTTATGGGAAAGGAGGGGGGGCTACAAAAATGCAATGAACACCCTGTATTTAGAGTTAATTTTGCATTAAAATTTAGTTCCTTCTTTAGACAAAATCCACCAAAACTGAAATCAAAAACATATCTCCCAATTATTTTTGCCCTTTTTTAGTCAGATGTGCCCTGTGGTGGCTCCCAGGGTGGGAAAATTAACCCCCAAGCTCATTATACCTGTATTGCTTAGTCATGTTCTACTGGCTAGATCCACCTTGGCTTATGGAAGCAGAACTGCTTCCTAAAGGTACTTCTTAGCTCTGAACTTCGAAAAGCATATATCATTGGGTCAATTACACTATTGCACATGATTAGCACCCCATTCACTTGAAAAATGGACAAATAGCAAATGCAGTAAGGGTTCTGGGGGCAAAAGTGGATGAGCATCAAATGAAGGACAAAAGGAGCCCAGCAGCAGAGAAAAATGCCGAGCAAGACTGTCAAGGTAATCACCCCTTTCACATTAGCTCTTTGGCGAACTGAGTTAGTAGTCATCAATGCAATTGCTTTGGCATGCGATCGTGCAAGCAGGAACATATGGATATAAAGGCAGAGGATAAAAATGAACAGAAAACAGAACAGAGCAGTAAAGGACACAATGGTAAATGTATTGTAGGAGAAAATAGCCATGGCTATGCCAATCCCAGAAGAGAATGTCCAAATTGCTACCAGGATCACAGTAGCCCGCTTCAGCGTCATGATGTTGTGATACCGCAGTGCATAGAATATGGTTATATATCGGTCAGCTGCGATAGCTGACAGACTGAAAATGGATCCCAGTAATGACAGAATAAACATGAAATCAATAATGTCATCCAATGTTTGAACTACAAGTTCTTGACAATTTGTGTATCTCACTGTACAAAATACGGTGAAGATGATGTTCTCCAGGGTCTTGTATAAGCTTCCCAGCATGTCTGAAACAGCTAAACTGCAAATGAAAAGATACATGGGAGAATGCAGATTCTTATTTCTCCCCACTGCTATGAGCACAAGAAAGTTTTCTAGTATCCCCAAAGTGGCAATAGCGAAGAAGACTTCACTTGGCACAGCAACTTGTGGACAGTCAGAGATATTCGCTGAAAGCTCACTGTTGTTTCCAAAAGAATGATTGGTCATCTGCCCTGGAAGTCTTCTTGTTTCAGACTCTGCTAGTCTTCCTTTAAATAAATATAAAAAGAGGGGATGGTAGTGGTGAGAAAAAAACCTATTACAATTACTGGCTTTATACAGTGTCATGTTGGAGAACTTGTCACAGTGAAATATTTGAGCTATACTGAGAAAAACTGTTAACAGCTGACCATTCAGTGTAATAGTTAAATCTGAACAAAGAACAGAACTATAACTATAGGCATTGTGCATAATTGGCCCTGTGCACCAATTTCCTTGGACATGTTCTATCCATTCTACCCTGACTTTCCTTTGCTGGGCAGAAAGTGCTAATGGGGGTTCAGCTGAAGCCCTATTTAGATTTCCCCACTCAATTTGGAATAATCAAGGATATGGAAGATGTGGACCGGGTAAAGTTGGTACATGTATCCTAATCATCCAGACACACATTGTAGTTTTCTGTTCAGGTATAATGCTTCAAAGGGGAGTAGGACACTAATGTTTTATAAATATCATATATTGACAAGATAATATCGTCTGATACAAGTGAGTTTGTGATGGAAGATTATGGTCATGAGACTTACCAGGACACATGCTAACTAGTAAACAAAGTACTATGCATTCTGCAACTGTAACTGTGTGTTTTGGTGGCCAACTGATGTGTTTTGCTCCCTTAAGTCTAAATATGGCTCAAGTATGAGAACAGGGAACATCACATTCATTTCTCTATATCTTTAATGTTCTATTTTATGTAAAAATATTCCTTTCCTCTTTTTATAACCAAGTGTGCCTTTGATCATAGTTTAACTACAACCTGGAAGTAAGTAGCAACAGGCAAGTTACATTTTAACTTGGAAACAGCCTTATTACTTTAATTACATAGTTAAAAGAATAGCACAGAAGAATAGATGCCTTTGAAATGTGGTGTTAGAGGAGAATTTTGAGAGTACCCTGGACAGCGAGAACAAATAGGTTGATCTTAAAAGAAATCAACTCTGACTGCTCCTTGGAAGGTCAAATAGTGAAGATGAAGCTAAAGTACTTTGGGCATCAAATGAGAGGAGAGGACTCACTTGAGAAAGCCTTGATCCTGGGAAAGGTTGAGGGCAAAAGAAGAAGTGGGTGGCAGAAAATGTTGATGCAATGGGCACAGAGCTGGGTGGGCTGAGGAGGGTGGTGGAGGACAGAGGTGATTTTTGATATAAACATAGCATTTACTTCTTATGTTAAAATGAAGGTCAAAGGGCCTATAAAATGCTATGTAGTGCCCTTTAAAAGTAACATTTTTACATATAATGAAGAAGAATGATTAAATATTTCTATAGTAGTTTAAACTTCTTTATAAAGTGACAGGGGGAAAAAGTCATCATACTGTAGTTTGATTTTTCCATTATAATGTTCTTTTGGCCAGTCTGGCCAGGTTACCTGCTATGGTAATCATCATCGTCAGCAGCTACTCATATCTGAGTATACGTTTTCCCCCCTGGAAATCATTTTCAGAAAAAATGCCATTGGTGTGAATTTGTTTAAGGTGGAGCCCAGCTTGCCATGAAGTGAACCACACACTGTGATTATGGAGCTACCTCCTGATGCACAACTGATGTAAGATTGAAGAGCAGGATCTAATATGGTATGGTATGTCTATGTCTAATGTTCCAGTGTCAATATTAGGACGAAAAAGGTAATACATCTACCTGCCTTCAGAAAACCTTGAACCCTAAAAAGACTGCTCTGGAAGACAGTAAAGCCCCCTGAAAACAATCCTGACACTAGTTCAGCCTATTTAAATTGAAGCTGGACTATTCAGGAATAGTAAGCTTTCAAACTGCAATTCTTAGGCGAGTTCATATAAACATGGCTTCTGTGTCAACAGGTCACAAATGAGACTGACATAGTGTCTTCCTGCCAAATAGACCTAGAGGGCACAGTAACCATTGCAGGCGCACCCCCCAAAGAAAGACTCAGACACCGGTATATGGATAAAGGCATTGGGCCACTTTTATTGAATAATGCCCTAGTCCGAATTATAATTTTCAATTGGTGTATTCATCCAATTGTAATTCTTAAGGCAAGCAGGCCGCAGTAACACTGGTAAGGTTCCTCCCAATGATAATTGGCTACAATGTATCCATTTGTATCCATTTGTTTGTTGACACAAACAAATTGTTGACCGGAGTCAATAAACTATCTACTGACCCCACCTTATGACGTGTATCCGTCAAATCACGAGGTGATGCATGTTGTAAAGCTCCTGCCATCAATCTTGCCTGGTTCGTCGTTGACCGGCCAAAGCTATTACACCTGTACCTGTCTAAGTGTTGGCCAGTCAATTGCGAACCTGCCGGATACCTATGGGTCATAAATCTTTACCTTACCAGTGCTACCCGCCTAAAGTGACCAAAGTCAAAGAAAACCCCTTTGCTCAAACACTAGCAACAGTGTGGGATGGGCAAAAAAGCCAGAAACCAAGGGCCAATTGTGGGTTCAGGCCAAAAATTCCCACCCGGCCCCGAAGCGACCAAAATATCACACTGTTCACTAGGGAGGGGGTGGAGGGAAAAACTTCTCCTCTCCGTCGCTATTTCTAAAATGGCAACTTGTCTGCCTCATGGCCACCCCTTTTATAGAGGGGTGGCCACGCCCCCTAACTCACCCGGATGTCTGAGTCCGGGTGGGCCCCCCCACAAAGAGCGCAGTGGCCATTTTGGCGCCACGCTTTCATTGCAGGCGCACCCCCCCCCCCCAAGAAAGACTCAGACACCGTTATATGGCTAAAGGCATTGGGCCACTTTTATTGAATAATGCCCTAGTCCAAATTATAACTTTCAATTGGTGTATTCATCCAATTGTAATTCTTAAGGCAAGCAGGCCGCAGTAACACTGGTAAGGTTCCTCCCAAAAATGCCAATGATAATTGGCTACAATGTATCCATTTGTATCCATTTGTTTGTTGACACAAACAAATTGTTGACCGGAGTCAATAAACTATCTACTGACCCCACCTTATGACGTGTATCCGTCAAATCACGAGGTGATGCATGCTGTAAAGCTCCTGCCATCACCCCTTGCCTGGTTCGTCGTTGACCGGCCAAAGCTATTACACCTGTACCTGTCTAAGTGTTGGCCAGTCAATTGCCAACCTGCCGGATACCTATGGGTCATAAATCTTTACCTTACCAGTGCTACCCGCCACACGGGGAGGCGTCTATGAAGACTCATCGCCCCCCCCCCCCGACCATCAGCTCGGTCAACAGGCCTGCTTGCAAATCTTCCAGAAAGAGGTTCATACCTCTAGCCGATAGGTGGACCCCATCCCCTGCATAGAGATCATAATTTTGCAAACTAATCATGGGGTGCCGGATGACCATCCCCAAACCCTTGTCTGCCAAGAACCGGGCAACAGCCCTGTTCACCGAGCGGTGACCGCGGTCAAGGGCACGGAGGTCAATACCTCCCCTGTATGAATGACGCGGTACGATGTCCGACCATAGCAGCCTTGTGTACGGCCACACATAATGCAAATAAGCTAGGTCACTGCAAATCGTGAATTTTAAAGAAAGGCCAGTGACCTGGGCAAGGTCATTGCCCCCGAGGTGCAGTACAAGGACATCAGGCGGTTCAGCATCCCTGATGGAAAACAGGAATGGCAACAGTTCCCGCCATCTCATTCCGCGCTTACCGTACCACATAGTCCAAGCTGGGGTCCCCACTCTGTCGCCGCAGCATACTGCACTGCCCAGTGCACGTAACTGTGGCCCACCAGCCATACTGCCACCGGTGTGCGGGGACACACAGGGTCTGTAAAAGAAGAAAAGAGAATAATGACTTAACTGGTACTCATGCCTGAAGTGGGCGAACATACAATGCAAAACGCATGGATCCCCATCTCCCCATTCGGCGTATATCAGCCTCAGAGTACCCAAATGCAGCCGCAGTGTATGCAGCACCTATCCTAAATGAATGGGTGCCGTAACGAGCCCCGGGGAGGCCAACACTGGATAGTGCCATACCGGTCACCTTCCAAAATTGAAATTTAGTAAGGGGAGACCCATCCTGGTGGCAGAAAAACGGGCCAGGGTGCGTGCCACGCACTGCCAAGAACTCCTGTAGGGCACCAACCAGACAGATGTCTGCAATGGAACATCGTAGCAGTCTAACTCCACTGCCTACGCCATGCTGATCAACTTTTGAGGACCGTATCCTCAACTGAGCCCACTCATTAGTGACATAGACATCGTCGAGTTCCAGTGCCCTACGAGTTGCATCTGCCTTAGACAGTAGTACCAACTCACTGATGCGGAGCGCTCCAAAGAAGGCCACTGTGGTAGCCGCGTGAAAAAGAGCCACCTCATACTTATCATAACACAAGTTATGCCAGCCTCGTGCAAGGTGGGTCAGTACCTCTGGTGAAATTGGGTGGCGAGTGTCCGGGCGGCGGCCACATTCCTGTGTCCACCCCTCCAAAACATGACGTATGCGGAAATCATTCACGCAGTCAGCAAAACCCCTCACTTTGGCCATAAATGCCAGTGCCGACAGCCTGGATGCTATAGTACGAGGAGCCAAACCCTGACTGTGTAGATAAACCATAAATTGTAAAACCTGTTCCACTGGAATGGGCCACACTTCAGGCAACTGAAGTTGCACACAAAAGGTTCTAAATTGTACGAAAGCATGTTGATACGCCTTACGTGTGCGTATCAAAGACATGCCGATCGCCCGGTTCACCTCTCCTCGCCAAATGTCCAAATCTCGGCCGGGAGTGGCGAGGGGAATTCCTCTGCTTCCGGAGCCAAGGCACGGAACCGGGGGATCTGCAGGCGGGATAAAGCATCAGCAATATCATTATTAATGCCTGGGACATGTCTGGCCTTAAACAGCACATTTAGGCGTAGGCTTCGTAACACAAACTGGCGAACCAACGCCATCACCCTGGGTGATTTAGACGTCTGAGCATTGACAATGTGCACCACTGCCGCATTGTCGCACCAAAAATGGACCACTGAGTCGGCCCACTCCTCGCCCCATAGCATCAAAGCTCCCAGGATTGGAAGGAACTCAAGAAAGGTAAGATCGTGGAGGCGATCCGTGCCCCGCCATGCTGGAGGCCATTGGCCATAAGCCCACCTCCCCTCAAAATAAATCCCATATCCCAGGGAGCCAGAGGCATCCGACTGTACTTGGAATCTAGGGGAAACCAAAAGGTCCGATCTCCAGAAAGAGACCCCGTTAAATTCCCGTAAAAATGTGAGCCAAACTGAAAGGTCAGCCCGCATGCCCCTGGTCAGTCGGACCCTCTGGTGGCGCTTTAATAGGCCAGACATGGTGTCACATAGGCGCCGAGCAAATGCTCTGCCGGGTGTCACCACCCTGCAGGCAAAGTTAAGATGGCCATGAAGTACCTGAAGCTCACGAAGTGACACTTTACGTTTGGCCAGCAATGCCAAAATCATCGCAGAGATCCAGGTGACCTTCTCAATGGGTAACCGGGATGCCTGTGCGACCGTGTCAATTTCAATACCCAGAAATATGAGTGTAGTAGATGGGCCCTCGGTCTTTTCGGGCACTAAAGGGACACCCAGTTCCAGCATTAGCGTCTGAAATGTAGTGAGGAGACGTGTGCACGTGTCCGAGCCCCGTTCACCCCCGAACAAAAAGACATCGAGGTAATGGGCTACAGACCGAGACCCGGACCTGCGAACAAAGGCCCACTGAAGAAAAGTGCTAAAACGTTCGAATGCCGAACATGAAATAGAGCAGCCAAAAGGCATGGCCTTGTCTACATAGAACTTCCCTTGGAATTAAAACCCAATAGCTCAAAGTCCCCAGGGTGCACTGGCAGCAATCGGAATGCCGATTTAATGTCACATTTCGCCAGGAGGGCACCGGGACCACAAGAGCGGACCATCCGTAGGGCTTGGTCAAATGATGTATATCTGACCGAACAAAGGTCATCAGGAATAGCATCATTGACAGAAGAACCAGCCGGGTACGATAAGTGGTGGATTAAATGGAATTCACCCGGGGTCTTCTTAGGTACTAACCCCAGAGGGGAGACCTTCAGGTTAGGGAAAGGTGGTGCGGAACCCTCTTGGCCTCTACCTATTTGGCAATACTCAGGGCAGCCACCCACTCCTTACCCTTCAGGGAAACCAAATTGGGGGCATCTTGGGGTCCTCGCACCCCTTTGAATGGGATTCGAAAGCCCCACTGGAAACCCTCCAGGAGGTACTTCGCGTTCTCCCTCCTTGGATAAGTTGAGAGCCATCGCTCCAACATATACACGTTAACTGGGGAGGGGGCCAGTGCAAGAGGGACACTCTTGTTTGTATCGACACTGTCACTTATTGCACACGCCATTAGCTGAGAAGCTCCAACACAGCAAGCGGGCTGGAACCCCCTGCCCCGCCGGCTGGCGGGGAGCCTGTGTTGGAGCAGCTCGCTGCACAGCATGGCCACAATGGTACCTATCCCCAGGCGCCGGACGCGTGGTGGTCATGTACAAGAGCCATAATTTTTGGCAGGGCTCATCCCATCTCATCTCCGGGTGTAGGGCCACCCTCATTCTAAATTCCTCATCGTAAGCCAACCACGATGGGCCAGGGAAATCAACCATCGCCCTGTAAATATTGTCCAAATATTGGACCATAGGAATGGCCAGATCAGGCCGGGCCCTAAGGTATACCGCTATATAAATAAGATATGCCGGTAACCAGTTGGGCCAGGTGCGCGGTGGCTTACGACGACGAGACAGCTCCTTGTCTCTGTCATCCTGTCCCTCTCTCTCTTCCTTAGTGGGCTCATGGTTCAATAGGGAGAATATATCCATGTACTCCCCTCGCCAAATCTTCTCCCTCGTGACCTGTGACAAATGATCACCAAGGGGCAAGGAATAACCAGCCGTCGGCAAAGCTGTCACCGGCACATTATGTATAGAGGGCATACGCAGCGGGACCTGGACAGCCCCTGTGATGCTTGGCACTGCCCCAGGGGCGGAAACCCCCGCCCTCAACGAGGTGTCATTTTGAAACCATGGGGCACTGGGATAGGCTGGTAACTGATGCCCACTTGCCTCCACTTGACGAGGCCAGGGCCACTGAACCCCACCACTGGAAGTGGGCTGTGATGTAGGTGCACTAAATTGAACCTGATACTCACTAGGTGCACCCCCGTGAGCCGCCCCCACCGGGGGTTCCGGCCCACGGCGGGCGTCGGAGCTCGCGACCGGAATCGAGCTCTGGGGCCACACCTGACTACTCCTAGTCTGCAGATCTGGACGAACGGGGAGCTGCGAGACACCAGCTGGCGCCGGCCGGAGCATCTCAAGCAGCTCAACCCGGCTGGCCGCCCGTTGCAGCGTTGCGGCCGTCAAGGTAGCCAGTGCCAACGAAGGGGCCCCGGTGGAAAGAGAAGCACCCCCCTCCCCAGGAGGCTGTGCAATGCCCAAGGATGCTTCCAGCACTGCTAAATGTGCTAACAGAGCATCCACTGCCACAGAGCCCCCAGCATAAGGCGGGCCGGGTGGGCCAGACAGCCCACTAGGCAGTTGGAAAGGTAACCCGCAGGGCGAGCCAGGGCCAGAATAGGGCCATGCCCAAAACTCCAGCCCATGAGGGGCCGGAGGAGGAACGGGTTGTATACCCGCAGCAGGCCCTCCCATGCTGCCCTGACCCATGGCCGGTAACGGCGGGCTGAGGGCCGAAGCCCCTGAGGGGCCAGCCTGCAGCTGGCCAGCCACCGAGCTGGGGCCCGGCTGCCAAGTGCCAGCCTGAGTAGCCCCACCGGTATCAGTGGGCAAGGCTGGCACATTGCCCTGCCGCGGGGGCGCAGCCCTCGTCCTCCGACCCGATGGCTGTCCCCCATCCGGTGCAGGGCCAGTGAAAGTTCTCCCCCTTGGCCGCGGCTTCATCGCCGGGGCCTTCTGCTTGGGAGCCATGTCTCCCGAGGAGAAGAAAAACAGGATCCCTATCCAGGGATCGAAATCCTAGCGCCTAAGTACGCGGTAGCCAAGCAAACCAAGGCTCTGCGTGCGCTAATCCTCCTTTCCCAGCCAGGAAAGAACCGCAAGGGCTGAACAGCCGAAGACTAAAAGGACAAACAGTGACGGAGAAAACTTCTCCTCTCCGTCGCTATTTCTAAAATGGCAGCTCGTCTGCCTCGTGGCCACCCCTTTTATAGAGGGGTGGCCATGCCCCCTAACTCACCCGGATGTCTGAGTCCGGGTGGGGGGTGGGGCGCAAAGAGCGCGGCGGCCATTTTGGCGCTGCGCTTTCATTATTGGAGTTCATGCTATCCCTGACTATAGAGTAGGGTTTCCACAGAAATATTTATTCCACAGTTCCAGTGAAATATATTCATTTTGCAATTGTTTAACTGGCTAAGCTCAGCCATAATTTTATAATAACATATCACTTTCTCTTAAATTTAAAGTGTCTCCCCACAAATTAGCAATTAAAAAAACCTTTATATAAATAATATAAAAGCCTAAAACCAGCAACCAACCTGATGAAATAAAGGTTGGTTTATGTGGTATGTTTAGTAGTCATGGCAACCTGATGGCAACAGCAGCTACATTTGCTCACTTGTTCATAACAAATACACTCAGCCACTCATCATCTGTTGCTTTACTAGCTTTCTAGTTATACCTGTTGGAAATATTCAAATACTTGCTAAAATGTATTTTTTCTTTATTTGTAGCAGAATATTGCACTATTTAAAATTATGGATGTATATGAAATTATGTACAATTCCAAACAAATTAATTTTTAAAAAATAGTTAGAGTATTTTTGACCAGAAGTGGGCTACTTCAAATAGCATTATCTCGGCCATATACTAGATCTTCTTTTGTACCTATGGTATGGCACAAATTGCATGAACATAAATGCTGCATTGATTGACTTTCTCCACATTCTTAGAAAATTTGTCCTGTATTTAAGTAGCCCCATTTTACTTGATTATTCTTTGATCTTCCTATACACTTCCAAACTTTCCAGCCAGAATCTTGACCTGATATGAGACACTCTTTGTCATTCATCCATAAGAAAAGCATACCTGTCAACCATCCCATTTTACCTGGGAAAACCCCTTATTTTTACCCCTCTTCCCGCCCCTCCCATTTTATTAATTTCCCCATATTTTCCCTTATTTCCCTCGGTCCGGAGCTGGGCGGGGACCGGACCGGAGACCACCACCACCAGCCGGGGGTGAGGAGGAGGAGCAGCAGCTGAGCAGTGGAAAGGCCAGCTGCTGCTGCCGCTGCAGGGCCTCCGGAGCCGGGGCCGCTCAGCTTGTCCTCCTCTTCCTCCTCATCCCCGGCTGCTGGTGGTGGTCTCTGGTCCAGGCACCCCCTGCCCGGCTCCAGAGTTGTCCCCCCAACCCTCACAGACCCACGGGACCCAGGAGAGGGGGTCGAATCCACCCCACCCCCTGATATTAAAAGGAAAAACCCGATTGGGGTTTCCCCTTTAATATCAGTGGGTGGGGGGTTGCGATCCCCTTCTCCACTGACACCCCTGGGGCCAGAAGGGTTGGGGGGACAGACCCCTTTTATCCCCCCAACCCTCACAGACCCATGGGACCCAGGAGAGGGGGTCGAATCCACCCCAACCCCTGATATTAAAAGGGAAAACGCTTTAATATCAGTGGGTGGGTGGTTGCAATCCCCCTTTCTGCTGGCTCCCCTGGGGTTGGGAGGTTTGGGGAAAAAAGGGGTCTGTCTCCCCAACCCTCCTGAACCCAGGGGACCCAGCGGAGAGGGTGGTAAGTTCAGGAGGGTTGGGGAGACAGACCCCCTTTGTTCCCCAACTCACCCAGACACAGGAGACCTGGGAGAAGGGAACGAATCCACCCCCAACTCCGTTGTTAAAGAGAAGAAACCGCTTGGTTTCTTCTCTTTAATAACGGGGTGTCCTGTGGGGGATCCCCTCTCTGCTGGCTCCCCTAGCTCTGGAAGGGTTTGGGGGACAGACCCCTTTTGTCCCCACAACCCCCTGAACCCAGGGGACCCAGGAGAGGGAATCGATTCCACCCCCCAACACTCCATTTTTAAAGAGAAGAAACCGCTTGGTTTCTTCTCTTTAATAACGGGGTGTCCTGTGGGGGGATCCCCTCTCTGCCAGCTCTCCTAGCTCTGTAAGGGTTTGGGGGACAGACCCCTTTTGTCCCCACAATCCCCTGAACCCAGGGGACCCAGGAGAGGGGAGCAATTCCATCCCCCCCAACACTCCATTTTTAAAGAGATGAAACCACTTGGTTTCTTCTCTTTAATAACGGGGTGTCCTGTGGGGGATCCCCTCTCTGCCAGCTCCCCTAGCTCTGGAAGGGTTTGGGGGACAGACCCCTTTTGTCCCCACAACCCCCTGAACCCAGGGGACCCAGGAGAGGGGATCGATTCCATCCCCCCCAACACTCCATTTTTAAAGAGAAAAAACCACTTGGTTTCTTCTTTTTAATAACGGGGTGTCCTGTGGGGGATCCCCTCTCTGCCAGCTCCCCTAGCTCTGTAAGGGTTTGGGGGACAGACCCCTTTTGTCCCCATAACCCCCTGAACCCAGGCGACCCAGGAGAGGGGATAGATTCCATCCCCCCCAACACTCCGTTTTTAAAGAGATGAAACCACTTGGTTTCTTCTTTTTAATAACGGGGTGTCCTGTGGGGTGATCCCCTCTCTGCCAGTTCCCCTAGCTCTGGAAGGGTTGGGGGGATTTGGCCATGCCTACCAATTTGACCATGCCTACTGATTTGGCCACACCCACCAATTTGGCCACACCCACCAATTTGGCCATGCCCACCTATTTGGCCACGCCCACAAAATTTCCCTTATTTTCAAAGCCGAAAGTTGACAGGTATGAAGGAAAGGTGTGTTGTTTCTATTCTCCCTAAGTTTAATCTTACCCTCTTATGGCTTCATATTTAGAAGTTGAACAGCATGCGTTGTTGAATGCTTTCACAAACTTGTCTCAAGTCCTCTGGAAAACGAATAGGCAGATGATCCTTATTGTGAAGCAGAAATGTAAATCTGTGTTAGCCTTCTCCTGACACACAATGGTAAGGAATTGCAGCATTTTTCTCCTTTCCTGCACAGCTGACGTAGAATTTCCTCTTCATAAAATGATGTTTTGTGCAAAAATGGCCTATTTTGTCAAAATTGGCCTATTTTTACACAAAATGCCCTGTTTTGTGCAAAACTGCACAATTTGCACAATTGCCTACTTGGATTGCCCAAATCTAGACTACATACTATTTTAGTAAAGAATCTGAAGCATTAGGTTTTTTGTTTTTGCATATTTCATAAAAAACCAGTCACTCCTATGGTTTTATTTCTTCTCTGTGTGTGCTTTGCATCTTAAAAAGACACCCAGAACTATTTTATGCAAATTACAGCATCTTTGAAGAACAAAAAAGAGCTCTTTATCTCATTTTCAGCTGGAGGTGAAATCTTGTGGGCCTTCAACATTGCTCATTAAGGTTCCCTATTTTGTTAAGACAGCCTAAATCAGTGATGGCAAGCCTTGGCACTCCAGCTGTTCTGGAACTTCAATTCCCAGAAGCCCTGATCAGCAGGAGTGCTGACTTGGACTTCTGGGAATTGAAATCCAAGAACACCTGGAGTGCCAAGGTTTGCTATCACTGGCCTAAATTAATGTGTATGAGGAATTTCATGAATATTCTTGCTATCCCTGTAACAGAGTGACATTTACTTGTAAATTGAGCACCTTGGTATGAGAATAATCTTCATTCAAGTGATTGTGATCTTAGGACAAGATCAATCTGTCTCCTTTATTCTTTGTTTTAGAAGCAATTTAATAGTGCTTCATGAGTGGCAGATTCAGCCGACACAGCACTGTCAATGTCCAGGTGACACCCAATTATGTCCATAGTTCTCACATTTTCCATTCCCCTAATTAGTACCATGACAGAGAACTGTTCCAGCACTGACTAGGCCTAACTCATTCTTCAAAGGAAAAAAAAATCTGATATGGTAAGGTGGGTCACAGGGGAATAGGATCATGGAACCCGGGATGTTGTTTATGACTTCTGATACTGTTCCAGGTAATTTTTATTTTAAGAATGGCAATGCTGAGCTGGTGACTAGTTTCAAGGACAATTATACAAATGTTTTGGAGGCTGTCTCTCTGTTTTGATTTGATGACAGCGGCTCTGTTTTCATCTTTGCTCTGCTTGTTTTAGAGAGGTCTGGTATCTTCTTTGTGTCTTACTTGTGTCTTTGTTGTTTTAAACTGTTTTGTTTTAAATTGTCTGATGACTTGAGCACTTCTGTTATCTGTTATTTACTACATGTAGTAGTAAATAAAGCGATCCATGTATCTATGAGCTCACCAAATGTTTTGTAGGCCATTTGTGGCAGCACTGAATCCACTCAGAATAACCTTGTTTGGAAAAGGTTAATGAACATGTTTGGAAGGGGAGAGTATCAAGCCCACTGATGATGAACCTTTTAGAGACTGAGTGCCCAAGGAAGAGGGGTCAGCACATGGGCAGGCACCGCATGTACCCACACACCCATGTGATGTCACTGGTGTGCCTCCAGCAATGTTGTGTGTGTGCGTGTGTGTCACATCCTCTGCCTCCTAGGAGGGGTGGGTTGGTTGGTGGTGTCTGGTCGCTTCACCTTGTCCCCACTACCACTACCCCCACTACCACCTCCCAGGCAGAATTTCAGCCTCCCCTCTTGCTTCCCCATTGGCGAATGGAGAGGGATGGGTGGGGAAGCAGTGCTGCCATTGGCGCCATAGGCATGGGGCTTGCCCACGACAGCATGCATACCTACAGATAGGGCTGTGTGTTTGCCACCTCTGGCACACGTGCAATAGGTTCACCTTCTTCTGTTATCATTTTCTCACCTTCTTCTGTTATCATTTTCTCTGCGCGAAAAGGGGTAGTCAGAGAAAAGAAATCTTTTCTATATGGGAAGCCCCTCTACACAGCCTCGAACCTTGATTTTTCAGGATTTCAGTACAAAGGGAGCAGCCTATCTTTGGCAATATAGACTTTGGGCAACTCAATTCTTCTACATCAATCCCTGACCTACATTAAAGAATCGTTGTGTGGATAAAGTGAAAAAGAGGACAGCTATGATCTAATTGAGGAAAAGGCACAATATGAACATAATTAAATAATTCCCTTCTTCTGAGGGTGTTCTGGGACTGTGCAGTTTGCCTATAGCCACACAGGCTGACTATTTTCTTTGGAGGAAGCACAGTGGTGAATTGGACTCCCAAATCTCTGGCTCCATAGCTAGATACCTAACTCACTAGTCACTGTATCCATACATCAGAATCCTTGCCCTCACAGAAGCTGCAATGAATTAGTAAAGGTAAAGGTTTCTCTTGCTCAAAAGCCAGTCGTATCCGACTCTAGGGTGCAGTGCTCATCTCTGTTTCAAAGCCAAAGAGGCAGCACTCTCTGCTTCTGCAGACGTTTCCGTGGTCATGTGGCAGGCATGACTAGACACCGGAGCACACAGTACGCTGTTACCTTCCCACCAAAGTGGCCCCTATTTATCTACTTGCAATGTCTTGGTTTCAAACTGCTAGGTTGGCAGGAGCTGGGACAAAGACGGGAGCTCATTCCATCCTGCAGTACTCGGGAATCGAACTGCTGACCTTCTGCCTCCCAGTCAGCGTCATAGCCACTTGAGCCACTGCAGAATTTCTTCTTTCACTTGAATAATTATTAAAATACTTGCATACATGTGCTTAAGAAGGAACAGTGCCTTTTAAAAACATTTCTTTTAAATTCTGAATAAACGTATTTATACTAGATAACAGAACTGGAAAATTAACTCAAGCTCTGATTACTCTCATCCAGGGCTGTTTAAAGTACAGTACAAATTTTGAAAATGACAACTGAATTGTCTTTATCCAAACTGCAGAGGTGAAATTTGCATTGTTTTAATGTCATTTTAGCAAATGATGGCAAATTATCTTTTCTTTTGTATGCAGTAAAACTAAAGGCATGTGGCTTTAAAGACTTGTTTGAATAAATGCTGTTCTCTTCCCCCTTTCCTTTTCACCTCTGTATAAGAAAAAATGAATATTTATAAAGATGTCACATTTATTTTTCCATTTTCATAATAAGACGGTGATGACCTGTCACATTAATGTGATCAATAATTATATAATAATTCTCAAAAATTGATCTGATCATTTTGATCACTCTGCTGCCAGTTTGTGTGCATTCCCTCAACGAGCACTGGCATTTTGGGCATGAAACTACATTTTGTCAAGACCCCCCCCCCCCCACAAGTCTTGTGGAACCTTAAAGACTAACCAATTTTAATGGGCATAATGTCTGATAGACCTATAGCCCCTCTCCTCAGAGGCATCCAGGAAAACTGCTTACATGGAATTTGTCAGGCTTTATAGAGACCCAAGATTCCTCACAGCATAAAAATGCAAAAAGCTGAAGCACTGATTGTTACCTTAAATGAGATCACTATTAAATAGTCATTGTCTAGCAGCCCAAATAGCTTAAGACATCTGAGCTGATGTGTTGTGTAAAAAGATGGATCAGACAAAGAAGATTAAACTGGAATTTTAAAGATATTAATAAAGTATTTAATAAGTATCTCTGAATTAAATGACACTGTGTCACTTCTGAGGGATTCCTGTAAATATTCTCATGAATCTATAGAACTTAATTTTTTGCTATTACTAGAAACTGATAAGCTGGCTGGATAGCTCATTAAATTGTGTATTTGGCTACAGAACAAGAGATTGGTAGTTTGTTTCCACATGTCCTTCCCAGGAAAAGAGTTAGCCTGTGTATCTTTGAGAAAGCTGCACAGGCCCAGAGAGTCCCCAGAAAAAAGGGAATGGTATACCACTTCTGCATGCTCTCTACCTAGAAAATGACAGCACTCAGTTATTAGTAGTATTATTAGAAACTAATGACAAAGAATGGCCATTGTCATCATATGCCTCTATAAACAATAAAATGTCATTTACTTAACTGGGTTCAGGGATATATAGGCCAACTCTACATTTCCCCCACAACAATCATATAACTGGCAGAACCACATGATTCTCTACTGCCTGGCCATGAACAAACATGGCCTGTATGGAAAGTTTTAAACAGACTGCGTGCAGGGGTAGGAAGAGCAAGGGCTAATCTGAGAAAGTGGGGTTTCCATGTAGATGACAGCCTATGTGAATGTGGAGAAGTACAAACTATCTCCCATATGAAACAATGCACAGGATGCCTCTCAATGTGCACTGAGGAGGACCTTATGTTGGCAAGAGGAAATGCTGTTGATGTAGCCTGGTATTGGGTGGATGTCATCTAGTCCTTTTAATTACTTTTTGTTTTAGATATGTTAATTTTAGCTTTGCATGTTATTATATGCTGTTGGTGCTTCTGACATGAATAAAGAAAGGAAGAAAGAAAGATAGGTTTTGCTAAAAGGATGCTGTCCAAGAAACCAAAGTAAAAGCTTTGTGAGTAAACTGAGATTTAAACTTGGCTTTCCCATTTCTAAACGAAGCTGTCCGGAATATGAAAACCCTGGCTTTATAAATAAAAAAAATGTCCTTAATTGCTACTGCCTTAAGTGTATACTTTGAAAGAGAGAGATTAAAAACATGATTTTGCTAGAGATGCCAATGTAAAAGAAATCAGCATATCTCAAGGAAACTATTATTAGTATTCTTGGAGGCTGGAAAATAGGGCTGATCAGATATGTCGTTTCTCATCTCAGTATGCTGTTGTTGACACATACATACTTCTACCGACACAAACCTAATTTGAAAACTGTAGATTTTGTCAATGCTAAACATTTTGAGAGAAAGATTAGCCTAAATCAGTGTTTCCCAATCTTTAGTTTTGGGACTTTAAATTCCCAGATGCCTAAGGTAATTCCCCAAATCACTGATCAGCCCATATGCTGGCTTAGGCTACTGGGAATTGAAGTGCCCCATGTTGGGACCAACTGGCCTAAATGAGCTATAGACAAGCTAAGGAATTCCGTAAAATTGAGGTTCTAATCTAATAATTGTTGGATCCTATTTACAAAATTAAGGAGATGGTGATATGAATATATTGTTACACAATATAAATGTATAATACTTGTTATTATAAAAATATATTTTAGGTATAACATTTTAAATTAAGCTTATAATTATGTAGGGTTTTTAAACAAAACCAAAACATCTTTTAACAATAAAAACTTAACAATTAATTTTGAATTGAAAAATAAATCTAATTTACATTTCAATAAAACTTCCCTAGTCACCTGGAAGTGAATTAAAATGGGTCTTTCCCCAAATTACAACATTTATCTGAGTACAGGAAGAGGACCACAGTTAGCTAGATACAGAGAAATGCTGTGTTGTTGGAGAACAATCGCAGAAAACATTGATCTGGTATTTCACTTATTGTTGCTACATCTGCTAGAGACTTACTTAGCATGGCGAAATATCCAAACATACATCAAGTAGCATGGCTAGAATCCAGGCAAAAGCCATTCAACTGGGTAAGATGGCAACTTCAGTAAATCACAAGATTAAATTGAGTTTTGCTGAAGAGCGATTTAAATCACCCAACCTATCTGCTGTACAGTCTATGATCACCAATATAACTTTTAATTGTCCTCTCTTTCTTGTGTCTCTTGGAGATGTTTCTCTAATTAACCATTAAATAGCAGTTTGTTACACTGTCTCAATAAAATTGTTTCTGGAAGTCTTTTGCCTCTAGATAGAAGCAGATTATTACAGGTAGCTCATAATCATAAACTGAAACCCATTATTATTGGTGAGATATGATCCAGACAGTCTTTCCTGCTAAGAAGTAAGACATAAATGATCCTTGTAATACAGGTGAAACTCAGAAAATTAGACTATCGTGTAAATGTTCATTCATTTCACTTAAAAGGTGAAACAAATATATGAGATAGACTCACTACATGCAAAGCTAGAGATGTCATGCTTTAATTTGTTATAATTGTGATGATCATAGCATACAGCGTACATGAGATTATGTGATGATTATGGGGTACATGAAATTGGGGGGTTGGGGTTTTCATAAGCTGTAAGCCATAAGCATCAATATTATAACGAAGTAAGGCTTGAACTATCTCATATATTTGTTTCACCTTTTAAGTTGCATTACTGAACTGAATGATCATTTTCACGATATTCAAAATTTCCGAGTTTCACCTGTAAATCCTGAATACCAATTGCAAAATAAAGCAAGTAAATTTGTACATTTGGGAAAGTGAGCAATGTTTCTATTCACAGACAATTAACCCTAAGTTTTTTTTCCCTCTTTGGTTTACAGCTGGTCTTAATGTTGGTTTCTGCTCTCTGAAAGGTAGGAATCATGCAACCCTGGACTACATGCTGTTCCAAAGTAATTTTTACTCCCCCCCAAGCCCTTTTAAACCTGCTCAGTTGGATGAGAAATTTGGTGGCTAAAAAAAGGGTGAATCATCACTCCCAGGAGTGGTGATTTATCTTGCAAATGTATTGAAGCTCCTCAAAAGCTTTTAAACACTTGAAGCCCCATTGTTTCCAAACAGGAAGGAAGAAATGTTTGAATACTATTATTTTTCTGATTATTTTTTTCTTTGGGAGAAGGTTGGTGTGACCCCTGGGAATTGTGAGGACAGGAAATTATTGAAGAAAAGTAGTCATTTTGAAGAGTGACTACAAGTGCTTTGGAAAGTATAATATATTAGGTTCTTTTCAATGCTTTATACACAAAACACATCAATACCTACTGTGTTTCATGAGGAGCCATGTTTCTGAGTTAAGGACACAATGATGAAATTAGAGGCTTTATTAAAACAACAGCTGGAAACTTTATGTGTGAACAATTGAGTTGGCTCTAGAAGCCATTTTCAGTATCATGCAGGGTCTTAGATTAGTTGCTCTAAGTGACACTGTAACTCTTCTAGCCTTTGTGAACTAAAGTTTCATATAGTATTTGAGTGTTTTTAATCCCATTACATACACCTGTTAACAAAGAAGTCAATACTTAGAGACCATAGAGATTTTGGAAATTGTTCTGCACTTAAACTCTGGGTTTCTTAAATTGTGAAAGAAGGAGGAGCTGCAGAAACCCTAGTAATTGATTCACGCTGGCCACTGCCTTTATGCGTCCTCCATGAAAAATGCAGTGACTGGTGGCCATGGCAACTGATGGAGTAGAAGGCAGGTTTGTGGGGAGTTTCACAGTATTGCTGTGACTCATTGGCCATAAATTGTCTCCCCTTACCTCATCTGTTTTTACACAGCAATCTAGAGGCCCACGTTGGGGCTTCTCACTCGCTTTTGGCTCTTCCCACCATGGGTAAGGCAAGCACGCAGTCATATAGCTATCACGCAGCTTCTGTCCAATTAGAGCAAAGTGTGCACGAGGCAGACATGCCGATATTTAACCAATTAAAGTAGTCTTATGTTATCGCAGGTAACCAATGAAAGTAGATTGCATACTGTTCTCTGGAATGTTCTTTGTCCTGTTTCTAATAAAGTCCAGCCGGACTGTTTTTGTGGATGATGCCTATGGATGAAATCAAGCCTCCGCGTCTCCTTGATCCCCACAAACACTACATCTGGTGACCCGCGCCGTGATTACCGGATCCCAACCCCCCTACTTACCGGCTGGCATAGCCCCCTGGTGCACCGATCAGCTCAGCTTTTGAGCTCCCAATTGTGAGTATGGGGGGGGGAGTTTCTTCAGGGCCAAGAACCCATGCAAATGAATTGCAGAGATCCATCAAGGAGAGCGGATGTCCAGACATCACGCTTAATAGTATAGAAGGCTTCACTAAGGAAGTCGAATGCCAATGTCCTTGGTACCCAGGAATTGGACCACTCAAATGGGATGATGGGCAAAGAGCAAAAACCAAAGAAGGGCAAGACTTTACTCCAAAAAATCTTTTGTTCTCCCAGGAGTTTACTTTACAATTGCCACTGATTTTGCCCCCAGCCAAGGAATGGAGTCTGACTGTCCCTCCATCATATGGGACACAACAGCAGGAGCCCCCTGATAGAGATGGGGGTGGAAATGGAGATGGGGCATTAAGTCCTGCCTTGCAGCAATCAGGTGCTTTTAGCCCTACAAAAGACCTGTTCTCTGCTGCTTTAGCTCCAGATGTGTTAGATATGGAAACTGTTGCTGCTGGTCCAGTGAACAGAGAGGCTCTTGCCGAGTCTGAGAAGCCACAAATGCCAGCTGATGAGGAACAAATGGTGGGAACCTCATCACAGATTGACGCTAGCAATGCATGCAGAGTGGCTGAAAGCAAGGAGTTTGTTTCAAAGAGCAGCATGGGGGATCTCAGCCCCCCCATGAAGCAACCCTCTTCACAAAAGCCGGAGAAGCTGAGTAGTAAATTTGATACCTCACGTTTGGGCAGGAAGATCCTACCGGAATGGGAGGATGGCCCAGAGGAGGAACGCACAAAACCCAAGCCCAAAAAGGGGTTTTCTTGCAAGTACCAACTAACAGATGCAGCTTGTCATAAAGTTGAGAATCAGCTACTGCAGATGACAGAAATCCAAAGAAGGAAGGGGGTGAATTCAGCCTCCTGCGACAACAGACTCTGCATGTGCTCTTAAGCAGAGCTGCTGCTGAGGAGAGCCAAACAAAGGAAGTGAGCACTGGTAAGTTTTGCAGTTGGAGTAGAGCTGCTTTAGAGGCCTCTACTAATTTAAATTGATAATTGAAACTGCTGAGAGCCACCTCTGTTCAAACAGAGGAAGCAGTTTGAAGCTTCCAGAAGCAGGGGGGCAGGGCCACACCAGGCCCTTCCCTGAACTGTGACTCATAGAGGCGGAGCCACACTAGCCTTTAAAAGCTCTGAGCTCTTTCAGGGTCAGCCATTTTGACTCTGCATGTGCTCTTAAGCAGAGCTGCTGCTGAGGAGAGCCAAACAAAGGAAGTGAGCACTGGTAAGTTTTGCAGTTGGAGTAGAGCTGCTTTAGAGGCCTCTACTAATTTAAATTGATAATTGAAACTGCTGAGAGCCACCTCTGTTCAAACAGAGGAAGCAGTTTGAAGCTTCCAGAAGCAGGGGGGCAGGGCCACACCAGGCCCTTCCCTGAAGTGTGACTCATAGGGGCGGAGCCACACTAGCCTTTAAAAGCTCTGAGCTCTTTCAGGGTCAGCCATTTTGACTCTGCATGTGCTCTTAAGCAGAGCTGCTGCTGAGGAGAGCCAAACAAAGGAAGTGAGCACTGGTAAGTTTTGCAGTTGGAGTAGAGCTGCTTTAGAGGCCTCTACTAATTTAAATTGATAATTGAAACTGCTGAGAGCCACCTCTGTTCAAACAGAGGAAGCAGTTTGAAGCTTCCAGAAGCAGGGGGGCAGGGCCACACCAGGCCCTTCCCTGAACTGTGACTCATAGGGGCAGAGCCACACTAGCCTTTAAAAGCTCTGAGCTCTTTCAGGGTCAGCCATTTTGACTCTGCATGTGCTCTTAAGCAGAGCTGCTGCTGAGGAGAGCCAAACAAAGGAAGTGAGCACTGGTAAGTTTTGCAGTTGGAGTAGAGCTGCTTTAGAGGCCTCTACTAATTTAAATTGATAATTGAAACTGCTGAGAGCCACCTCTGTTCAAACAGAGGAAGCAGTTTGAAGCTTCCAGAAGCAGGGGGGCAGGGCCACACCAGGCCCTTCCCTGAACTGTGACTCATAGGGGCGGAGCCACACTAGCCTTTAAAAGCTCTGAGCTCTTTCAGGGTCAGCCCTTTTGACTCTGCATGTGCTCTTAAGCAGAGCTGCTGCTGAGGAGAGCCAAACAAAGGAAGTGAGCACTGGTAAGTTTTGCAGTTGGAGTAGAGCTGCTTTAGAGGCCTCTACTAATTTAAATTGATAATTGAAACTGCTGAGAGCCACCTCTGTTCAAACAGAGGAAGCAGTTTGAAGCTTCCAGAAGCAGGGGGGCAGGGCCGCACCAGGCCCTTCCCTGAACTGTGACTCATAGGGGCGGAGCCACACTAGCCTTTAAAAGCTCTGAGCTCTTTCAGGGTCAGCCCTTTTGACTCTGCATGTGCTCTTAAGCAGAGCTGCTGCTGAGGAGAGCCAAACAAAGGAAGTGAGCACTGGTAAGTTTTGCAGTTGGAGTAGAGCTGCTTTAGAGGCCCGCGCGCCGATTACAAACTAGGAACAAAAAAAATATAGTCTTACTAGGTAGAAAGGTAGTAAACGTGTACATTTTTGAGGCCCAGAATACTGCACTTGTTAAAATGGATTCTGAGGGAACAGCTGTAGTTACCTGCAATTCTTGTGCCATGTTTGTGTTCTTGCCAAAGCATATGGAGAACTACACTTGCAGCAAGTGCAAGCTGGTTGCACTACTAGAAGAGAAGGTCCAGCAGCTAGAGGCCCGCATATCTAACCACCAACAAATTAAGGAGCTTGAGCTGTTCTTGGACAGAGCGGAGCAGACTATGCTGGACAAAGAAGTGACAGGGCACAGTTCTGAGGGAGAAGGCCCTTCACTAACTCAGGAGGGAGATGGTTGGAGGAATGTGACTCAAAGGAGGAGGAGAGTAGGGGATCACTCTGAGAGTCTGAAATTACAGAATAAATTTGAGGCTCTTTCCCTTATCACACCTGATGAGGAACACACAGAGGAACAACTGGTTCCACCTGATGATCTCTCCTTCATCACACTTGATGAGATCCAGGAAGATGAACAACAGGAACAAACTGAGGTTCTCTCCCTTAATATGGTTGATGAGGTGCATGTAGATGAACAGATTGCAGGAGAGAGGCTCCTTGTACTAGGCGATTCAATAATTAGAAATACAGAGAAATGGATTTGTGATGCACATGATAACCGTATGGTGACTTGCCTGCCAGGTGCAAAAGTTGCAGACATCACAAGAAATCTAGATAGATTGTTAGAGAGAACTGGGAACGAGCCAGTTGTCATGGTACACGTTGGTACTAATGATGTTGGGAAGGCCAAGCGGTCTGTCCTGGAAGCCAAATTTAGGTTGTTAGGAAGAAGATTGAAGTCCCGGACTTCCAAGGTAGCATTTTCAGAAGTGCTGTCTGTCCCTCGCGCAGGACCTACCAGGCAGGCAGAGCTCAGAAGCCTCAATGCGTGGATGAGGCGGTGGTGTCGAGAGGAGGGCTTCAGATTTGTCAGGAACTGGAGAACATTTTGGGACAAGCCAAATCTGTTCAGGAGGGATGGGTTGCATTTAAACCATGATGGGACCAGATTGCTGGCACTCAACATCAAAAAGGCTGCAGAGCAGCTTTTAAACTGATAACTGGGGGAAAGCCAACAGGAGCTGGGCAGCATCCGGTTCGGGAAAGTGTGTACTTGAGTAGTGAGGAGGATGCAAAAATTACTGAGCAGAGCAAGGAGCTAGTCACCAGCACTCTAGCAGAAGGATGCAAGAGGCAGTCTAACAATGCAACTGGACTCAAAAGACTGTATCAGGAAAGCATATATAAATGCTTGTATACAAATGCCAGAAGCCTCCGTAACAAAATAGGGGAGCTGGAATACTTAGCAATAGATAAAAATATTGATATTATTGGTATCACTGAAACCTGGTGGACGGATGATAACCAATCGGATACAGTTATCCCAGGCTACAAACTGTACAGGAAGGATAGGAAGGGGCAAACAGGAGGTGGTGTAGCCTTGTATGTCAAAGAAGTGATAAAATCGTATGAATTGGAATATCTAGGTGATTTGGAGTCACCATTAGAAGCTCTGTGGGTAAGAGTACCAGGCCACAAGGATGGTCTAACAGTAGGCATATACTATCGGCCTCCGACCCAAACTCTTGAGGGAGACTGGCAGTTGGAGAATGTTGTAAAGGAGGCATCCAGGAAGGGAAGCCTGGTTATAATGGGGGACTTCAATTACCCTCACATAGACTGGGTGAACTGTTGTTCAGCACATGATAAAGAGATAAAGTTCCTAGATATGCTCAATGATTGTTCCCTGGGACAGATGGTTGAAGACCCAACTAGAGGTACAAGAATCCTTGACTTGATCCTGAGTAATACTCAGGATCTGGTGCAAGATGTTAATGTGACTGATCCAATAGGGAACAGTGACCACAACTCAATTATGTTTAACTTGATCATAGACCGCAAGTCACTGATAACATCTAACACAGAGACCTTATATTTTCAAAAAGGAAATTTCCCAAAGATGAGGAAACTAGTAAAAAAGAAACTGAAAGGGAAAATTGAGAGAGTCCAAACACTCCAAGAGGCATGGAGGCTGTTTACAAAAACAATAACAGAAGCTCAATTGGAATGCATACCCAAAAGGAAAAAGGGCACTGCCAGGTCCAAGAGGACTCCGATGTGGCTTACAGGAGCTGTTCGGGAAGTGATCAAGAGCAAGAAAAGCTCATTTAGAAGATGGAAGGCTTGTCCAAATGAGGACAGCAGGCAGAAACATAAATTCTGGCAGAACAAATGCAAGGCAACAATCAGAAAAGCAAAGCAAGACTTTGAGGAGCGTATAGCTAAAAATACTCAGAGAAATAACAAAGACTTCTTTAAGTACATTAGAAGTAAGAACCCAACTAGGAAGGCCATTGGACCATTAGATGACAATGGAAGGCAAGGGGTTATTAAAGAGGAAACAGAGATTGCAGAGAGACTCAATGAATTCTTTGCTGAAGAAGAATTCACTGAAGAAGACAGAGACCACATGCCCAAAACAGAGCCTATCTTCGTAGGGAGGGAAACCGAAGAATTAAGCAAGATAGAAATAACCAGGGAGGAGGTCCTTGCATGTCTTGTTAAGCTAAACACTAACAAATCCCCAGGACCAGATGGCATCCATCCACGAGTTCTCAGGGAACTTAAAGATGAAATTGCTGATATCCTAGCCAAAATATATAATCTTTCCCTCAAATCAGGCTTTGTGCCTGATGACTGGAAGGTAGCGAATGTAACACCAATTTTCAAAAAAGGATCCAGGGGTGATCCAGGAAATTACCGGCCTGTCAGTTTGACATGTGTCCCAGGTAAAGTGATGGAAACCATCCTAAAAGATAGAATTAATAGGCACATAGAAGAGAAGGCGCTGCTAAAGGAGAGCCAACATGGCTTTTGCAAGGGCAAATCATGCCTCACTAATCTGTTGGAATTTTTTGAGAGTGTCAACAAGCATGTGGATAAGGGGGATCCAGTTGACATTGTTTATCTGGACTTTCAGAAGGCTTTTGACAAGGTCCCACACCAAAGGCTCTTGAATAAACTTACCAGTCATGGAATAAAGGGACAGGTCTTGTCCTGGATCAGCAACTGGCTAAGGGACAGGAAACAGAGGGTAGCACTAAATGGACACTTCTCCAAGTGGAGGGAAGTAAAGAGTGGGGTCCCCCAAGGTTCAGTACTGGGACCCCTGCTTTTCAACCTCTTCATAAATGATCTAGAGGTAGGAGTAAAAAGTAAGGTAGCCAAATTTGCTGACGACACTAAATTATACAGGGTAGTGAAAACTGTGAGAGATTGTGAAGAGCTCCAGAGGGATCTCTTGACACTGGGGGAGTGGGCAAAACAGTGGCAAATGAGCTTCAACATCAGTAAGTGCAGAGTGATGCATGTTGGGGCAAAAAACCCCAATTACATTTATAAACTGATGGGGTCTGAACTCTCTGCGACAAACCAGGAAAGGGACCTTGGTGTCCTGGTGGACAGCTCAATGAAGGTGTCAACCCAGTGTGCCTCAGCAGTGAAAAAAGCAAACTCAATGTTAGGGATCATTAGGAAGGGTGTAGAAAATAAGTCAGCAAGTGTCATTGCAGGCGCACCCCCCCAATAACGGACACAGACAACATTGAAAGTGGATAACAGCATCGGGCCACATTTATTGATTCAATGCCCTAGTCCGAATTATAAATTTGCATTGGTAAAACGACCAATCATAATTCATAAGGCAAGCAGGCTGAAGTAACACTGGTAAGGTACCACCCCAAAATTGCCAACGGCAATTGGTTACAATGTATCAATTTGTATCAATTTGTTTGTTGACAACAAACAAATTGTTGACCGTAGTCAATATCTAACTCATGACCCCACCCTCTGACGCGTATCCGTGAAATCACAGGGGTGATGCATGCTGGTTAGCAATCGTCATCACCCCATCGCCTGGTTCATCGTTGACCGGACAACGTTTCACTAATTTATTCCTGTCTAGTGTTGTCCAGTCAATTGCGAACCTGCCGGATACTTGTGGGTCATACTGTTTACCTTACCAGTGCTACCCGCCAATGTGACCAAAGTCAACATTAGGAACACAGAAAGACCCCTATATCAAACCATAGCAACAGTGTGGGATGGGCAAAAAAGCCAGGACCCGGAAGCCAATATGGGTCCCAGCCAAAAATTCCCACCCGGCCCCGAAGCGACCAAAATATCACACTGTTAACTAGGGAGGGGGTGGAGGGGAAAAGACTTCTCCGCTCCGTCGCTGAGGTAAAATGGCAGCTCGGCTGCCTCGTGGCCACCCCTTTTATAAGGGAGCTGGCCACGCCCCTAACTACCCGGATTCTCTGTCCTGTGGGGGGGGCCCGCAAAGGGCGCGGCGGCCATTTTGGCGCCGCGCTTGCATTGCAGGCGCACCCCCCCAATAACGGACACAGACAACATTGAAAGTGGATAACAGCATCGGGCCACATTTATTGATTCAATGCCCTAGTCCGAATTATAAATTTGCATTGGTAAAACGACCAATCATAATTCATAAGGCAAGCAGGCCGAAGTAACACTGGTAAGGTACCACCCCAAAATTGCCAACGGCAATTGGTTACAATGTATCAATTTGTATCAATTTGTTTGTTGACAACAAACAAATTGTTGACCGTAGTCAATATCTAACTCATGACCCCACCCTCTGACGCGTATCCGTGAAATCACAGGGGTGATGCATGCTGGTTAGCAATCGTCATCACCCCATCGCCTGGTTCATCGTTGACCGGACAACGTTTCACTAATTTATTCCTGTCTAGTGTTGTCCAGTCAATTGCGAACCTGCCGGATACTTGTGGGTCATACTGTTTACCTTACCAGTGCTACCCGCCACACGGAGGGGCTTCAAAGAAGACCTGACGCCCCCCCCCCAGACCGTCAGCTCGGTCAACAGGCCTGCTCGCCAATCACCTAACAGGAGGTCCATACCTCCTCGCGACAGATGGACCCCATCCCCTGCGTACAAGTCATAATTTTGTAGGCTAACAGCGGGGTGATGACTGACCCGTCCCCAAGCCCTGTCGGCAAGAAACCGCGCCACCGCCCTATTGACCGTGCGCCTAACGCGGTCAAGGGCCAGGAGGTTAACGCCCCCTCTATAGGAATGGCGCGGGACAACGTCCGCAAAACCAGGGTTGTGGCAGGCCAGACATAATGCAAGTAGGCGAGGTCCTCGCAAATCGCATGCTTAAGCTATAAGCCGGTGACCTGGCCCAAATCATTGCCCCCCAGGTGGATGATGAGAATGTCAGGCGGGTCAGCACCCAGGCCAGAAAAAAGGAAAGGCCGCAGCTCCCGCCATAACATCCCAGGCTTACCATGCCATGTGAGACTGGCGTGTTCACCCAGTCCCAGTCGGGGTCCCCACTCTGTCGCCGCAGCGTAACGCGCTGCCCTGTGCACATAGCTGTGGCCCACCAGCCATACTGTCACCGGTGTAATACGACACCCAGGGTCTGTAAGAAAATTGAGAAAAATTGAGAAAAAGACGGGAAGGTGACTGGATTGGTACTCATGGCGGAAGTGGGCGCACATAAAACTGAAAACATTGCAAGCCCCACCTCCCCATGCTGCGTATGCCAGCCCCAGAGTACCCAAAAGCAGCTGCTGTAGAGGCTGCACCATTACGGAATGAATGTGTGCCATCACGGGCACCTGTGAGGGCACTCCCTGTCACCTTCCAAAACTGAAATTTAGTAAGGGGAGACCCATCTTGGTGACAGAAAAACGGGCCGTGGTGCATGCCGCGCAGTGCCAGGAACTCCTGTAGGGCACCAACCGGACAGATGTCTGCCAAAGAACACCGTAGCAGTCTTTCACCACTGCCTACGCCATGCTGATCTGTATTAGAGGAGCGTATCCTCAACTGGGCCCAGTCTTTGGCAACATAGACATCCTCGAGTTCCAGTGCCCTACAACTTGCAGCCGCCTTATACAGCATCTCAAGCTCGCTGTCGCGGAGCGCTCCAAAAAGGCCACCGTTGTAGCCGCATGAAGTGGGCTGCCTCATTTCCAAAACAGAGGCCAGGCCAGCCCCGGGCCAAGTGGGTAAAACCCTGGGTAAATCTTGCATCCGCCTTACTCAGCATCTCAAGCTCGCCGATGCGGAGGGCTCCAAAAAGGCCACCGTTGTAGCCGCATGAAGTGGGCTGCCTCATTTATCGAAACTGAGGCCAGGCCAGCCCCGGGCCAATTGGGTAAAACCCTGGGAAAATCTTGCATCCGCCTTACTCAGCATCTCAAGCTCGCCGATGCGGAGGGCTCCAAAAAAGGCCACCGTTGTAGCCGCATGAAGTGGGCTGCCTCATCTATCAAAACAGAGGCCAGGCCAGCCCCGGGCCAACTGGGTAAAAAACCCCTGGTAAATGGGGTGGCGGTCGGCCGGGAAACGCCCGCGCACGCGCACCCACCCCTCCCAAACATGTCTCACCCGGAAGTCATTGGTGCCGTCCACACGACCTCCCACTTTGGCCACGAAAGCCAACCCGACAGCTGAGATGCTATGGTGCGTGGTGCAAGGCCCTAGGCATACAGGTAAACCATGAACCGCAGAACATGGGCTACCGGGATCGGCCAGGTTCCTGGCAGTCGGAATCGGGTACATAATACTCTGAAGGAACTAAATGCGTGGTGATACGCCTTACTCATGCATGGCCCTAGTGACAGGCCAATCGCCCGGTTCACCTCTCCTCGCCAACGTTCCATCTCTCGTCCAGGAGTGGCGAGGGAAACTCCTCCGCATCTGGGGGCCGAGGCACGGAACCGGGAGATCTGCAGGCGGGACAAAGCAGCAGCAATATCATTATCAACCCTTGGGACATGCCTGGCCCTGTAGGGAACGTTGAGGCACAGGTTGCATAACACAAACCAACACACTAGCCCCATAACCCCGGGCGATTTGGAAATCTGTGCAGTGACGATGCGGACAACAGCCGCGTTGCCATGCCAAAATTGCACAATCGAGTTGGCCCACTCCTTGCCCCATAGCATCAAAGCACCCAGGATAGGGAAACATTCCAGGTATGTGAGATCGCGCAGGCGACCCGTGCCTGCCCAGTATGGTGGCCACCCACCATAGGCCCTCTTCCAATTGAAGTACATCCCGTAAACCCAGGAATCCTGAGGCATCGGACTGCATCTGAAAGCAAGTGGGAGCCAGGAGATCAGACCCCAAAATGACACCCCGGTGAACCACCTCTGGATCTATGGCCAGACAAGCACGTCTGCCCCGATACCCCGGGTAAATCTGAGCCTGTGGTGGGGCCTGGAGAATCCCGCCATGGCATCGCACCAGCGCAGAGCAAATGCCCTGCCCGGTGCTACGACCCTGCCAGCTAAACTGGGGTGACCACGTAGCACCAAAAGTTCCCTCAGTGATGCCATGCGCTCGGCCAGCCAGACCGAGACAAGGGCCACTAGCCTTGGGACCTTATCCCACTGCAACCTAGAATCCTGCGCTACCGTGTTACTCTCCACCCCAGGAATACTAGCTGTGGAGATGGGCCCTCGGTCTTTTCGGGCGCTAAAGGGACACCCAGTTCCTCCATTAGCGTCTGAAATGTGTTGAGGAGACGTGTGTACGTGTCCCAGCCCCGTTCAGCCCCGAATAAAACCATCCAGGGAATGGGCTACAGACCGGGACCCTGACCTGCGGACAAAAGCGCAATCTAGGAAAGTGGTGAAACGCTCGAATACCGAGCCCCAATGGAATAGCCGAAAGGCATGGCATCATTGAAATACCGTATTTATTCGAGTATAACGCGCACTCGTGTATAACGCGCACCCCTAATTTTCCATGAAATCTTGGTATAAAATTTTTTTTCACACGCCTCGTCTCCCGCGCCACCCAATCAGATCCCGCCAGCCGCGCGCCCCTGGGCCCTTGGGTGGGGCAGACGGTGCATCTCAGCAGTGCCTACCGTACTCGGCGCCGGCTCCTTGAGTCGCGCGGCCCGGGTAGGCGTGGAGCACGCCGCGGCCCTCTCCCGGAGGGTTCCCTTCTCGGCGGGTGCGTGCAGGTGAGTGGCGGCAGCAGCGGGACCTGGGCGCCTGGGAGGAGGGCCGCGGCGTGCTCCGCGCCTACCCGGCGCCGGCTCCTTGAGTCGCGCGGCCCGGGTAGGCGTGGAGCACGCCGCGGCCCTCTCCCGTAGGGTTCCCTTCTCGACCCGGCGGGTGCGTGCAGGTGAGCGGCGGCGGCAGCGGGACCTGGGCAGGCGCCCAGGTCCCGCTGCCGCCGCCACTCACCTGCACGCACCCGCCGAGAAGGGAACCCTCCGGGAGAGGGCCGCGGCGTGCTCCACGCCTACCCGGGCCGCGCGACTCAAGGAGCCGGCGCCGGGTAGGCGCGGAGCACGCTGCGGCCCTCTCCCGGAGGGTTCCCTTCTCGACCCGGCGGGTGCGTGCAGGTGAGCGGCGGCGGCAGCGGGACCTGGGCAGGCGCCCAGGTCCCGCTGCCGCCACCGCTCACCTGCACGCACCCGCCGGGTCGAGAAGGGAACCCTCCGGGGAGGGCCGCGGCGTGCTCCGCGCCTACCCGGCGCCGGCTTCTTGAGTCGCGCGGCCCAGTCGTCGTGTATAACGCGCACCAAAACTTTGAGCCTTTTTTTGGGTATAAAATTTTGCGCGTTATACACGAATAAATACGGTAATGTGCTCCCCGGGACAGGGGTGCAGGGACAGGGCCATCGACCCTGCCCGCATAGACCCTATTGTCAAAGCTAGCAGCAGCCACCTCCTCCCTCCCCTTAAGGGATAAAAGATTGGGGGCATCCTGAGGGGACCTATTACCCATGAAAGGGATCCAGAACCCCCGCCTAGAACCCTGAAGGAGAGAATCCGCATCCTCTCCCTTCGGGTACCATGTGAGCCACGCTCCAACATGTCCACCTTAACTGGGGAGGGAGCCCTTCGGTGAACTAGATCCATCTGCGGCAGTCTTGCCAGCCCCCTGTCTGCCCCACCCTCTGCCCCGCATCCTTCTAGGCCTGGGAGAGGCAGAGGCCGCATGGGGGCCAACACAGTTGGGATACTTCTGTCTGTAATGCAAGTCTTCCCCTCAGAGGAGCCATTGGACAAGAAAGTCCAGCACAGCAGGCGGGCTGGAACCCCCCGCCCCGCCCCCTGGCAGGTGACCTATGCTGGGGCCGCCTGCTGAACCGCATGCCCACAATGGTATATCTCCCCGGGCGCAGGGCGCGTGGGCGTCACATACAAAAGCCACAGCCTCTGGCCTGGCTAATCCCGCCTAATCTCGGGGTGCGGGGAAATCCGCCTACGGCATTCCTCGTCACAAGCCAACCACGCTGGGCCCGGAAAGTAAACCATCGCCCGGTAGACGTTGTCCAAATACTGGACCATCGGAATTGCCAGATCCGGCCGGGCCCCAAGGTACACCGCCATGCATATGATGCAGGCCGGCAACCATTTGGCCCACATACTTGGTGGCATGCGAAAACGTGCCTGCCACTATCCTTCTCATTCTGCCCCTCCCTCTCTCCTTGATGGGCACCTTGTTTAGGAGCGCGAAGATATCCACGCACTCCCCCCGCCAAATTTACTCTCTGGCGGCCTGTGCCAAGCGGTAACTCAGCGGTAAGGAATAGGGGCTTGGACCAACGCGGCCACCCAAAACATTCCCCTCAGGGTAGGGAACACCCCCCACCACGGGGTCCTGGGTGTCAGCTGTCATCGCCGGGTGAGGCGTCAGCGGGTACACCACCGCACCACCCGCGCGAGGCCAAGGCCATTGAAAAGCCCCCCCCCCATATTGGGAATGTGTGTGGATGTACTCGCTTGCACCGTATACTCACATGCTGCACCCCCGCGGGCCGCCCCCACCGGGGGTTCCGGCCCACTGGGGGGGTTGGAGCTCACGACCGACGTAGAGCTCATCACCGGGGCTTGACCCGCACCTGGCTGCTGGCTGGGGAGCTGCGAGGCAGTGGGCGAAACCGCGCCACGCGCCTGCAGCAGCTTGACCCTCCCTGCCGGCTGTTGTCCTCCTGCCGACAGCGCCTCAAAAGGGACCCCGAAGGGGGCGCCCGCCTGACTGGCCCGAGCCAACGACGCTTCCAGGGCCGCATTGCGGGCCAGTAAGGTGTCCACGTTGACCAGGGGCAAAGGGCCGGCCGGCCCGCCTGGTCCAGGCGTGGGTACAGGTCCCTGTACCCCAGGACCCGAATATGGCCATTGGCCAGCACCGAAGCCCGGCAGGGTCGGTGGAGAAACCTGCCAAGGCAGGGGGCCGCACCACCCCCCAAGGCTAGAGGGCCCAGGGAGAGGCTGCGACCCAAGAGGAGTAGGCCCAACAGGGTGGGCAGGTGCAGGAGCGGTGTCCACCGCTCGCGGGCCGCGGGCCGGAACCCCTTCCGCGCCCGCACTCTGATCGCCCACTCCGGGCCAAGGGGCAATAGACCCCATTCCGCCGGCCCCGGTAGGGGCCGGCAAAGGCGGCTGGTGAGGAGGCGGCACCGCGGTCCTCCGACCTGGGTTGCGCCTCCTAACAGCGCGAGCTGCACTCGAAGCTGCCTTCTTCTTCGAAGGCATCTCCACCTAAGCAAAAAGGGAAGCCGGCAAGGCAGAATCGCTCCCAAAAAAGGCTTCCCGGTAGGCTAAAGAGCGACGGAGACACAGGGGAAAAGACTTCTCCGCTCCGTCGCTGAGGTAAAATGGCAGCTCGGCTGCCTCGTGGCCACCCCTTTTATAAGGGAGCTGGCCACGCCCCTAACTACCCGGATTCTCTGTCCTGTGGGGGGGGGGCCCGCAAAGGGCGCGGCGGCCATTTTGGCGCCGCGCTTGCATTTTGCCTCTTTATAAATCTATGGTGAGGCCCCATCTGGAATATTGTGTACAGTTCTGGTCACCATACCTCCAGAAGGATATTATGGAGTTGGAGAAAGTACAGAGGAGGGCAACCAGAATGATTAGGGGACTGGAACACCTTCCTTACCATCTGAGGCTGCAACGGTTGGGCCTTTTCACTCTTGAACGACGGCGTCTAAGAGGTGACCTGATTGAAGTTTATAAAATCATGCACGGTGTGGACAAAGTAGATAAGGAAAAACTGTTTTCCCTATCGCACAACACTAGAACTAGGGGACACTCCATGAAACTTTTGGGTACTAGTTCTCAAACAAATAAGAGAAAGTACTTTTTCACCCAGAGGATTACTGGTCTATGGAACTCCCTGCCAGAAGAAGTGGTGACAGCTGTCAGTCTTGACAGCTTTAAGAAAGGATTAGACAAGTTCATGGAGGACAAGGCTATCAATGGCTATAATTATGGCTACCTAAGGACAACCTCCGGGTTGGAGAGATAGGCAGGATATCTCTCAATGCCATTTCCAGGGAATCCTAAGCAGGTGAAGGCATCTCCTTGGGAATACCCTGAAGGAAATGGTGAGCCACTGTGTGAGACAGAATGCTGGACTGGATGGGCTGTGGCCTGTTCCAGCAAGGCTGTTCTTATGTTCTTATGTTCTTAAAAGTACAAGGAGTTTTTGGCTGATTTTGAGCTATCCACCCCTCCATCAAAGAGATCCGAATGGGCTGTTCCAAGTTTCAGGCGTCCGGATTGCAGAGAAAGCAAATGGAAATTTCCTGTGATTTTCACCTTATCGGCCTGCCTTAGTACAGATGGGGACGGCCGGAGCATGAAGGAATGTGTGTTTGCCTGAAAGGCTGAGAGAGGGGTGGGGGTTGTCTGGTTGTCTTGTGAATTCAGTGAGAAGAAATTTATGGCTTACTTTCACCCTGCCTTGCCAAGAAGAAGTGTTTGTTTTAAAGAACTGTGCTGGAGAAGATAGTGTTTTAAATTGTAATCTGAGCTTCAATCAATTTGGACATTTTAATTGGACTAAAAAGTTTGTAAGAAGAATTGGCTTTGTTTGCATTATTAAACCTGAAAACCCTTTTTTAAATTGGGTAAATGGTTCAACTGTATGATCATGCTATGTTCTGTTTTATATTCAAATGCCTTTAAATGCTCTGTTGATATTAGTGCTTGTTTTACCTGCTCATGCTTTGTGTGAAATGCTTTAATGATATTTGTGCTGATTTACCATGCTTTGTAGTAAAAGTTATTAATGCCTCTCTCACTTTTACACCAGTGAGAGAAGAGAAATATGCCTTACTCATGTAATTGGGGAGTGAGAATTGCTTGCTAGAATGCAAGAGAGACCTCCTTCTTGTAAGGAAGAAGAGAAACGTTCATATTTGGTTGATGCTTAAATATCCTGCTTATTCTCTTGCTTGGGGAATGACCTGTATTTGTTTGTTATATATTTTGCTTATGTTATATTTTGTGTTATGTTACTGCATTTTTCAAGATTCCTTTAGAAGTACATGGGAAAGTTTTCAGTCCTATTATAGCTGTTAGCAGTGATACATGTAAATGAGTTTTGATGCCCTGTTTCTCTATACTCCTATTGTAGCTGTTAGCAATGCCAGTAAATGTGTCAGGGTTATGAACTGTAAGTCAAAGCCTCACTGTTTCCCTCCCGGGGTCGACACCGGGAGAGAAACGGAGGACCTTCTTTTTAACTTTGGAACTATATTCCTGCTTACCTCTCTACAACCACTTGTTGCCTTAAAGCTTGTTTGTGCATTTGTAAATTCTGATAACTGCCTGTTGCTTTATTCAATGCATACCTTCGTTGCTAGCCTGCAAGGATTTTGCTTCCGGCTCGCAAATGCAAGGGTTAAATTTATTATGCTTATAAGCTTCTTAAAAACAGAAGGGGGAAGTTGTGGGGAGTTTCACAGTATTGCTGTGACTCATTGGCCATAAATTGTCTCCCCTTACCTCATCTGTTTTTACACAGCAATCTAGAGGCCCACGTTGGGGCTTCTCACTCGCTTTTGGCTCTTCCCACCATGGGTAAGGCAAGCACGCAGTCATATAGCTATCACGCAGCTTCTGTCCAATTAGAGCAAAGTGTGCACGAGGCAGACATGCCGATATTTAACCAATTAAAGTAGTCTTATGTTATCGCAGGTAACCAATGAAAGTAGATTGCATACTGTTCTCTGGAATGTTCTTTGTCCTGTTTCTAATAAAGTCCAGCCGGACTGTTTTTGTGGATGATGCCTATGGATGAAATCAAGCCTCCGCGTCTCCTTGATCCCCACAAACACTACACAGGTTGAACCAAACAGTCAGAAAAATCTGAGCCACACACTATGGCATGGAAGTTAACTGAAGAATCATGAATTCAAAAGAAAAGGGTTGAATAGGGGTGTAGCATTTGATTTTTATTATAACTACTAGAGAAAAACAGTCCTTTGACATTTATGTTTGCAGGCGCACCCCCCCAAAAAGACTCAGACACCGGTATATGTGGATAACAGCATTGGGCCACATTTATTGATTCATGCCCTAGTCCGAATTATAAATTTCAATTGGTACTCAGCCAATTATAATTCTTAAGGCAAGCAGGCCGCAGTAACACTGGTAAGGTTCCTCCCAAAATTGCCAATGGCAATTGGCTACAATGTATCCATTTGTATCAATTTGTTTGTTTACAACAAACAAATTGTTGACCGTAGTCAATAAACTATCTACTGACCCCACCCTCTGACGTGTATCCGTAAAATCACGGGGTGATGCATGCTGAAGAGCTCCTGCCATCACCCCATTGCCTGGTTCGTCGTTGACCGGTCAACGTTAACAAACTTGTACCTATCTAGTGTTGGCCAGTCAATTGCGAACCTGCCGGATACCTGTGGGTCATAAATATTTACCTTACCAGTGCTACCCGCCCATGTGACCAAAGTCAATAGCAAAGCCCCTGTATCAAACCATAGCAACAGTGTGGGATGGGCAAAAAAGCCAGAACCAGGAGGCCAATTGTAGGTTCCAGCCAAAAATTCCCACCCGGCCCCGAAGCGACCAAAATATCACACTGTTCACTAGGGAGGGGGTGGAGGGAAAAACTTCTCCTCTCCGTCACTTTTCCAAAATGGCAGCTCGGCTGCCTCGTGGCCACCCCTTTTATAGAGGGGCGGCCACGCCCCCTAACTCACCCGGATGTCTGAGTCCGGGTGGGGTGAGCCCCGCAAAGAGCACGGTGGCCATTTTGGCGCCGCGCTTTCATTGCAGGCGCACCCCCCAAAAAAGACTCAGACACCGGTATATGTGGATAACGGCATTGGGCCACATTTATTGATTCATGCCCTAGTCCGAATTATAAATTTCAATTGGTACTCAGCCAATTATAATTCTTAAGGCAAGCAGGCCGCAGTAACACTGGTAAGGTTCCTCCCAAAATTGCCAATGGCAATTGGCTACAATGTATCCATTTGTATCAATTTGTTTGTTTACAACAAACAAATTGTTGACCGTAGTCAATAAACTATCTACTGACCCCACCCTCTGACGTGTATCCGTAAAATCACGGGGTGATGCATGCTGAAGAGCTCCTGCCATCACCCCATTGCCTGGTTCGTCGTTGACCGGTCAACGTTAACAAACTTGTACCTATCTTGTGTTGGCCAGTCAATTGCGAACCTGCCGGATACCTGTGGGTCATAAATATTTACCTTACCAGTGCTACCTGCCACACGGGGAGGCTTAATAAAGACTCACCGCCCCCCCCCCAGACCGTCAGCTCGATCAACAGGCCTGCTTGCAAATCTTCCAAAAAGAGGTTCATACCTCTGTGCGACAGATGGACCCCATCCCCTGTGTAAAGATCATAATTTTGGAGACTAATGGTGGGGTGTCGGATGACCCGCCCCAAACCCTTGTCAGCAAAGAACCGGGCCACTGCCCTGTTCACCGAGCGACGAGCACGGTCAAGGGCCTGGAGGTTGATACCCCCCTGTAAGCGTGACGCGGTATGATGTCCGACCATAGCAGCGTTGTGGCAGGCCACACATAATGCAAATAAGCTAGGTCTTATGTTTTAAAGAATGTCCTATGTTTTAAAGAAAGGCCAGTGACCTGGCCCAAGTCATTGCCCCCGAGGTGCAGCACCAGGACATCAGGCGGTTCAGCATCCCTGATGGAGAAAAGGAATGGCAACAGTTCCCGCCATAACATTCCGCGCTTACCATACCACCTGATACATGCGGATGCACGTAGTCCAAGCTGGGGTACCCACTCTGTCGCCGCAGCGTACTGCACTGCCCAGTGCACATAGCTGTGGCCCACCAGCCATACTGCCACCGGTGTGCGGGGACACACAGGGTCTGTAAGATAAAAAAGAGACAGGACAGTGACTTATCTGGTACTCATACTTGAAGAGGGCGAACATATAATTCAAAACACTTCGATCCCCACCTCCCCATATGGCATATATCAGCCTCAGAGTACCCAAATGCAGCCGCAGTAGAAGCAGCTCCTATTCTAAAAGAATGGGTGCCGTAACGAGCCCCGGGGAGGCCAACACTGGACAGTGCCTTACCGGTCACCTTCCAAAATTGAAATTTAGTAAGGGGAGACCCATCTTGGTGGCAGAAAAACGGGCCAGGGTGTGTACCACGCATTGCAAGGAACTCTTGTAGGGCACCAACCGGACAGATGTCTGCAATGGAACATCGTAGCAGTCTAACACCACTGCCTACACCGTGCTGATCAACCTTTGAGGAACGTATCCTCAACTGAGCCCACTCATTGGAGACATAGACATCTTCGAGTTCCAGTGCCCTACGAGCCGCATCCGCCTTAGACAGTAGCACCAGCTCACTGATGCGGAGCGCTCCAAAAAAGGCCACCGTGGTAGCCGCATGAAACAGAGCTGCCTCATACCTGTCAAAACACAGGTCATGCCAGCCTCGTGCAAGGTGGGTAAGAACCCCTGGAGAAATAGGGTGGCGATTGTCCGGGCGGCGTCCACGTTCCCGTGTCCACCCCTCCAAAACATGTCGTATCCGGAAATCATTCGTGTTGTCAGCAGAGCCCCTCACTTTTGCCATGAATGCCAGTGCTGACAGCCTGTATGCTATGGTGCAGGGAGCTAGGCCCTGACTGTGTAAGTAGACCATAAATTGGAGAACGTGTGTAACTGGAATGGGCCACACCTCGGGCAACCGGAGTTGCGCACAAATTTTTTAAAATTGACTGAATGCATGGTGATACGCCTTACGCGTGCGGGGCGCCAGCGACATGCCGATCGCCCGGTTCACCTCTCCTTGCCAAACATCCAAATCTCATCCGGGAGCGGCGAGGGGAATTCCTCTGCGTCCGGAGCCAAGGCGCGGAACCGGGGGATCTGCAGGCGGGATAAAGCATCAGCAATATCGTTATTAATACCTGGTACATGTCTGGCCCTGAAGAGCACATTGAGGTGTAGGCTGCGCGACACAAACTGGCGAACTAACTCAATGACCTTGGGTTATTTAGATGTCTGGGAATTGACAATGTGCACTACCGCAGCATTGTCACACCAGAAATGAACCACTGAATTGGCCCACTCCTCACCCCATAGCATCAAAGCTCCCAGTATCGGGAAGAACTCAAGGAATGTAAGATCGCGTAGACGATCCGTGCCCCTCCATGCTGGAGGCCATCGGCCGTAGGCCCACCTTCCCTCAAAGTAAATCCCATATCCCAGGGACCCCGAGGCATCCGACTGAACCTGGAACCTAGGGGAAACCAAAAGGTCAGATCTCCAAAATGACACCCCGTTGAAGTCCCTCAGGAACTTAAGCCAAGCCAACATGTCAGCCCTCATGCCCTTGTTCAGTCGGACCCTATGATAGCGCCTGGATAGGCCAGTCATGGCGTCGCATAAGCGTCGAGCAAAAGCTCTGCCAGGCGCGACCACCCTGCAGGCGAAGTTAAGGTGACCATGGAGAACCTGGAGCTCACGAAGTGACACCTTGTGTTTGGCCAGTAATGCCAAAATCAACGCAGTGATCCGGGTAACCTTATCCATGGGTAACCTGGATGACTGCGAGACCGTGTCAATTTCGATACCCAGAAATGTGAGCTTAGTTGATGGGCCCTCGGTCTTTTCGGGCGCTAAAGGGACACCGAGTTCCTGCATTAGCGTCTGAAATGTATTGAGGAGACGCGTACACATGTCCCAGCCCCGTTCACCCCCGAACAAGAAATCATCGAGGTAGTGGGCTACAGACCGGGACCCAGACCTGCGAACAAAGGCCCACTGAAGGAAAGTGCTAAAACATTCAAATGCTGAACAGGAAATAGAGCAGCCAAAAGGCATGGCTTTATCAACATAACATTTTTCTTGGAATTTAAAACCCAATAACTCAAAGTCACTCGGGTGCACTGGCAACAAACGGAATGCCGACTTAATGTCACATTTTGCCAGAAGTGCACCCGGGCCACAAGAGCGCACCATGCGCAGGGCCTGGTCAAATGATGTATACCTGACCGAACAAAGGTCATCAGGAATGGCATCATTGACCGAATGGCCCGTCGGGTATGACAGATGGTGAATCAAACGAAACTCCCCAGGGGTCTTTTTGGGCACCAACCCTAAAGGGGAAACCTTCAGATTGGGAAAGGGTGGCATAGGAAAGGGGCCAGCAACCCTACCTGCATTAACCTCCTTAGCAATACTTAGGGCGGCCACCTCCTCCCTACCCTTCAGGGAAAGTAAATTAGGGGCATCTTGGGGGCACCGCTCCCCTTTGAATGGGATGCGAAAGCCCCGCTGGAAACCCTCAAGGAGATACCTAGCATCCTCTCTCCTCGGGTAAGTCGAGAGCCACCGCTCCAACATAGCTACGTTAACCGGGGAGGGGGCCTTTTGAGTGACCAGTTCCATAAGCGGCAGGTCTGCCCACTCCCTGTCCACCTCTACCTCTGCCCCGTGATCCACCGGCTCGCGGACACGCAGCGGCGGCGTGGGGGCCAGCGCAAGAGGGACACTCATGTTTGTACCGGCACTGTTTTCTATTGCATACACCATTGGCCGAGAAACTCCAACACAGCAAGCGGGCTGGAACCCCCTGCCCTGCCAGCTGGCAGGGAGCCTGTGTTGGAGCAGCTCGCTGGACCACATGGCCACAATGGTACCTCTCCCCAGGCGCCGGGCGCGTGGGGGTCATGTATAAAAGCCACAGTTTTTGACATGGCTCATCCCACCTCATCTCCAGGTGTAAGGGCACTCTCATTCTAAACTCCTCATCGTAAGCCAACCACGATGGGCCAGGAAAATCCACCATTGCCCTGTAAATATTGTCCAAATATTGGACCATAGGAATGGCCAGGTCAGGCCGAGCCCTGAGATACACCGCCATATAGATGAGATATGCGGGTAACCAGTTGGCCCAGGTGCGTGGTGGCTTGCGACGGCGAGACAGCTCTTTGTCCTTCTCATCCTGCCCCTCTTTCTCCTCCTTGGTGGGTTCCCTGTTCAATAGGGAGAAAATATCGACATACTCCCGCCGCCAAATCTTTTCCCTTGTGGCCTGGGCCAAATGATCCCCGAGGGGCAAGGAATACCCGGCCGTCGGCAATGCCGACACTGGCACAGTATTAACACGGGGTATCAGGAGAGGAGCCTGGACCGTCCCTGCGACACCCGGTGCAGCCCCGGGGGCGGAACCCCCCCGCCCAATGTTATGCCAGTATGGGACCAAGCTGCACCCGGGTAAGCTGGGAACTGATGCCCACCCGCCCCGACATTACGAGGCCATGGCCACTGAAACCTATCCCCGGAAGTGGAGTGTGATGTGGGAACATTAGCTTGAACCTGATACTCACGGGTGCACCCCTGTGAGCCGCCCCCACTGGGGGTTCCGGCCCACGGCGGGCGTCGGAGCTCACGACCGAAATCGAGCTCTGAGGACACATCCGACCACTACCTGTCTGCAGTTCCTGATGTACGGGGAGCTGCGAGACCGCGGCGGGCACAGGCCTGCGTGCCTCAAGCAACTCAACCCGACTGGCCGCCTGCCGGAGAGTGGCGGCTGTCGTGGTAGCAGGCTGGCAAAAGGGGGCCCCAGATGGCAAGGAAGCCCCCCCCAATGGGGTTATTGGTGATCCCTAGGGATGCCTCTAGCGCCACTACGTGGGCCAGTAATGCATCCACCGTCGCAGATCCCCCTGCATAAAGGGGGCCAGGTGGGCCGGACGGCCCACTGGGCAATGTTCCAGGGCCCCCGACTTGAGAGCCAGGCCCCAAATAGGGCCATGCCCAAAACTCCGGCCCATGAGGGGCCGGGGGTAAGCCCTGCTGTGCAACCGCACCAGGCCCTCCCCCATGCTCAAAGCCCATGGCCGGCAATTGCGGGCCAGGGGCCGAAGCCCCTGTAGGCCAGTCTGAGGCTGGAGAGCCGCGGGCCATGGCCTAAGCTGCCCCATCCCACCGGTCCCGGTGGGTGCCTCCGGTAAGGAGTCCTGTTGCGGGGGCGCAGTCGCGGTCCTCCGACCCGACTGCTGCCTCCTGTTTGGGCGAGCCTGAGTCGCCATAGCCTTCTTCTTAGGAGGCATAATGAAAACATGATCCCTTTCCAGGGATCAGAACCCGATGGCTGGAAAGCCGAAGATTGAGAAGCAAAGATCCCGCTAAGGCTCTGCAGCCAAGCGCGGCTCTCTGAAAGAGACGAAGAGCGACGGAGAAAACTTCTCCTCTCCGTCGCTTTTCCAAAATGGCAGCTCGGCTGCCTCGTGGCCACCCCTTTTATAGAGGGGTGGCCACGCCCCCTAACTCACCCGGATGTCTGAGTCCGGGTGGGGGGCCCCCACAAAGAGCACGGCGGCCATTTTGGCGCCACGCTTTCATTGTCCACCCATCGCTCAGGAAGCTCACCAGAGTTGACTCTGATTTATCATGTGGGCAAAGGAGAAGTCTGATGAATAGCGTCTCTGCCCTAAACAACCACCCTAAAATTCCCCACCAGATCGCACTAAAGCAGTCTGCTAAAACATTCTTGCACACACTCTTCTCCAACACCTGCTTGTTCTCTGCACATACTTTCCAACACTGGCTTTGGACATAAGTTATGAGCAATGCTCATACTGGAAATGTTTCCTATTTATGGAATGCAGTGACTTAGTGGTTAGGATGCTGAATGTGACAATTGGAAGGTCGGCAGGTCAGCAGTTCAAGATCCGAGTGAGTTCTTGTCTCTGTCTCAACTCCTGTTAACCTAGCAGTTTGAAAACAAGAAATTGCAAGTAGATAAGTAGGTGGGAAGTAAATAGCATTCTGTGTACTCTGGTATTATTTATTATTTATTTATCTGTCCAATTTATATAGACGCCCAACTTGAAACAACTCTGGGCGGCTCACAAAGTTAAAATCAACAACACAGTCTAAAACTAAAAACCCAATTAAAAGTACTACAAAAATTACCCAACAGCTACAAGGGTGAGGGAGCGAAATTGCTATATCAGCCAGCAGGTGAGAGTCAGCACATCACCAGTGCCCCACACCTGCTTTGCAGGTATCTAGTTATGCCTGCCGCTATGTCCACAGAAACGTGTGAAGATGCAGACACTGCTGGCTCTTTGGCTATAAATGATGATGAGCACTGAACCCTAGAGTCGGATATGACTAGCTTTTGAGCAAGGGTGACCTTTACCTTTATCTCCCATTTACATGCTTTAGTTCAACTTGGACATCCAGTCTCAGAGGTATGACAAGTGTTTTCAAGGAAAGTAGAAAGGAAGGTCTTATTTTACTTCTCCATTCATGCAGAGACATACTTTGGGAGAGTGTGTTGGTTGAATGTTAGTGCTAGAGTATTAACAAGTGTTAGCTATTTAAAGATATGTATAGGAGAAAAACAACAGAAAATCAAAAACAATTATGATATAGAGCAGGGCTGCCACCAGAAATTTTTGGGCCCCATACTGAGCAATCCTATTGCCCCCCATTTTGGCCACTCCCCTCTGTGGGCATGGCCAAATCTTTGGGGGGTGGCCAAATCTGTGGGGGTGGCAAAATTTGGTCATGTGTCATGCCCGTCACACTAGACACAAACACAATGTACGAGCCCGTGTTTGCATTTACCAGTTGTGTCCCAAATAAACCACTTGTCTCTCAAAGACAGTCAATAATATTTTGAAAGAAAAAATCTTTATATCCACCAAAAAGCATTCAAATAATACTGTTTTAGCTATGAATTCAAACATTCCAAATAAGTCACTAACATCTTTAGCTCCCTTCTTTCTTTGTGATCAATACTGGATTATTTTCATTAGTTTTCCAATATTTCACTTTAAAAGCAAAACAGCTCTTCTTTAACTTTAAAACACACTAAAAAAACACATATAGAAGGGTACCATATAGCACAATCCTAAGTATCTTAGATAGAAATATGTCACACAGAGATCCATCAAATTATTTCTTAATAAAAGTGTTTTGCTTACTTTTGAAGGAATGAGCTTACTTTTGAATAAATGTATAAAACAGTATGCTGGCACGCCGGAGACGGCTGCTGCTGTGGAGGAGGGGGCAACTGTGCCCCCGATGCTTGGGCTGGGGTGCTTGGTGGTCTTGCCCCCCTCTCCCTGCGCTCTGTCCATCATGCCCGTTGCTGTGTGTGAGGCAGATGGGCACGGGCAGGCAGGGCGGGAGGGAGGGAAGCAGGGGAGTCTTTCTCTTTCTCCTTCTCTCTCTGTGTGTGCGTGTGTGTCTGCACATGCACAGACACACATGCACACACACACAGAGAAGGAGGGAGAGAAAGACTCCCCTGTTTCCCTCCCTCCCTCCTTGCCTGCCTGTGCCCGTCTGCCTCACACACAGCGATGGGCGTGACATCAGCTGTCCCCCCCTGATTGAGGCACTGATGTAGAGAATAATTGATTGGGAAAGGTTCAAGAAGTGTGGGATAAAGGGCTGTTGATGTGGAAAAAATATGGACATTCTGAAGAAAAGTAATTGTTTTGTCTTAGTAAAACTAAGAGGGCTGGAAGGCCAAAAATAGGAAATTAGCATTCTTCTAAATAACATAAACAACGTTCTGTGCACTTCAGTGTCTAGGCATGCCTGTCCATGGAAACGTCTTTAAAGCCCTACACGGTAGTGGGCCAGGATACCTCAGAGACCGCATCATCCCAAGAATGTCTGCCTGTCAACAAGAGCGGACAGGAGGTGGCAATACAAATTTAAATAAATAAATAAATAGTTGTCATTTTTTCCAATGGAAGTGTGGACAGTGGGGTCCTTCAGAGATCCATATTGGTATTGGTAGCTTTAATGACATGGAATTAGGTGTGAGTAGTTTAAGGGTGTTTATAACAAAAGCGTAGGTATAACAGAAAAGTGTGGTTATGAATGGGAAGAAAGGATTGCAAAGAGATCCCAAAGATTCTCTGCAAAGGGGAAGGAGGCATCGAAATGGCAAATGAGATGGAGGAGAGAGAAGCACATCCAATTATGGGCATAATCAGAAACGGAATAAAAAATAAAACAGCAAAACTTTGTACTTTACACAAATCAGAGGTGCCACTGCATATCATCAAGTTGGTAAGACTGTGTAAAGAGCACACAAACTGATCAAGGGACTAGAGAAACTTACCTAAGAAAAAGAATGATACTTCATGACTACTGAATATGGAAGAAAAACTGGGAAACCCCCTGCTTTCCCCCATGAGAGAGGCTATCTGAGAACATCCACAGCATAGTGTGTCTTTCCACCACGGGTAAGCTGCATGATCTGAGAAAAATGGGGGATTGGTTAAGCCACTTATAAGTTCATCTATATCTATAAAACAAAGGTGTGGTCTTGTATGTCTATGATGGGCTCCCGCACCCCTGGACCAATTTCGCCCAGACTGGCCACATACCTGCATTTTGTTTCTGAAATGGCCACGGCAGGGATCCTGATGCCCATTTGTGGGTGTATACCCCAAAAAAGTGTTGCAAAGGGCTTCTCAGATGGGAGAAAACAGCAGGACCAGCGTTAGTGTGCGCATGCATTGGCATCCCAGGATGAAGCCGCGTTGAACTACGACCAGCTTGGACTAATCAGGCAGTGGCCATGCTAGGAGTTGTAGACCTCCATTTCTGGGATTCGCAGGTGTGGGGAGGCCAGCGGCCAGGTGGGAAGTCACCTGAGGCAGGGGGAGCAGGGGAAGAGCAGCAGGTGATGAAGGTGGTGGTGGTGGGGTGGTGGTGGTGGTGGCAGTGGCAGCTTCAGCGGACTGGCGGGACATTCCTCCCTGGAGGCAGTGGCAGTAGCAGTAGGAAAAGCCGTGTTGGAGCAGCCATGGAAGGGAGCTGCTTTGCCGGTCAGGCAGCAGCGAGGAGGGGCAGTGGCAAGAAGGGGGAGCAGTGGAATTGATGCCGTCAGTAAGTGACAACCCGGGCAATGCCAAGTACTCTGCTAGTTTTCCTATAAAACTCTGGGAGGGCCACCTTAAATGGGACTCAATTGAAGGGAAGTCATGATAGAGCTGTATAAATTTATGTATGGTATGGAAAAAAGTGAACAGGAAGAACATAAGGTCTTCCATTGAAGTTGATAGAAGATTCTGCAAAGGTAAAAAGAAGTCCTTCTGTACACAGTGCACAGTTAAGCTGGACTACTTACTAGTTCAAGAAATAGTGATGATTCCCTACATAAATAGCTTTAAAAGTGGATCAGTCATTTGCTGGGAAACATTCACTTCCAGCTTGTGGAAACATTCATTTCCAGCTTCCTATATGCAACTGGCTGTCCACTATGTGAATTGAATTCTGGCCTTGATAGGCAAAATTGATCTAATCCTAATGTTTTTATGAGGGTTGCTTTGATATATTGCCATGTCTTTCATACATTTAGCACAAATAGTCCTTTCCTTTTAGCATAAAAATAAATCAAGTGGCCTTCAGTTGACAGTTCTGTTTCTATCCTTATTTTTTCTCCTCCTATGCTACTATTAACTCTTTGAGAAAAACAGTAGATGCACATTTCTTTACATCTCAGAATATTTGGCTAAGTAACACTAACAATTAATTCATTGGAGAAGTTAAAGTTCTCTTACAGCTCCTTGAATACTGTCTTGCTGCAATGAAGCAGTAAAGGATTTAAGTTAAACAGTAGCCAGTTTACAAAACACATTAAAATGAAATCTTTAAACTCTTCCGACAGACACTAATAAGACATGAAATCAGCTTAGTGTGGGGGTATTAGAAAATAGACCATTAGATCTTTATGTGATATTTATTGCAACAATCTACTGTGCAATCTCACATGAAATTTGCTAGGTTTCAGATTGTATGGAGTCTCCCCCATCAGTGATGCACTGCAGCAGGTTCTGTCAGGTTCTGCAGAACCGGTAGCGGAAATTCCCCCATGCCACGTCCACTTGGTTGGTCACGTCCACCTCCATAGCCCATAATGCAGGATGTTTGGCCATGCCCACAGATTTGGCCCCATCCACAGATTTGGCCAGCCCACAGAGTAGGTAGTAAATTTTTTTGCAGTGCATCACTGTCCCCCATCTCTTTACTATTGGAGATCTTATTAAACTGGCTGGATGGTTCAGTGGTTTATGTATCTGGCTACAGAACCTAAGGTGGGAATTTGAATGCCCATTTGTTTTAATGAAAGGGACAACATGAAAACCCCAATGTAGCTCAGTGGTTTATGTATCTGTCTGTGGAGCCAGAGGCTGAGAATTGGATTCCCTTTTGTACCTCCTGGGAGAAGAGCAAGCCTGTGTAGCTATTGGCAAGCTGCACAGTCCTGGAATCCCCTCCCCCAAAGAAAAAAATGATAAACCATTTCTGTGTATTCTTTACCTAGAAAATCCTAGAAAAAGAGTCACCACAATTGATCTGATGGTACACAATAATTGTTATTTATGGGAGCTTGTCTGCTTTCGCACAGGGCTGGTACAGCTAATAGTTATTTTTCTTCAAAGAGAGGATTTCACCCTAGTGACACAGATTTTCTCCACATATCCCCTCCAGGAAGAAATCTAGACAAGACAAATCTCTAGTGCTGTACAGCACATTTTTAAATGTCAGATCACGAGAGAATCCTATCACTCCACACAAAAATAGAACACAATAAATTTCAAGTCCATTTTGTTCGTCTTTTCAAATAGCGTTGTCTGAAAACCTTACAGCAGAAGCAACTGAAAATGAGGCAAACCTTGGTATTTCTGAGGGAACTGATGAATATTTCTGAAACCTCTTTTCCAGGCTGTCTTCTAGCCACACAGATCTTCTCCTTCCCACATAGGGGATCCAGAAAGAAAGAGAAAAAAAGTGGGGGAGTCAGGTTGGTGACATGTTGGGAGGTGGAGTGGGATAGCCTAGTTTAGTGATGGCGAACCATTTAGAGACCGAGTGCCCAAACTGCAACCCAAAACCTATTTATTTATTGCAAAGTGCCAACACAGCAACAGGGGAGGGAAAAACCTCTCCCATTGGGCTGCTGGGCAGAGGATAGGGGCAAACTCTGTGCTGGCGGAGGGAGGAAGCGCTCCATTGGGCTGCTGGGCAGGAGGGGAGGGCGAACTCTGTGCTGGGGCAACCACATGGGTGCCCACAGAGAGGGCTCTGGGTGCCTCCTCTGGCACACGTGCCATAGGTTCGCCACCACTGGCCTAGGTAAAGATAAAGGTGACTCTTGCTTGAAAGCCAATCGTATCTGACTCTAGGGGTCAGTGCTCATCTTCATTTATATCCAAAGAGCCAGTGATGTTAGCATCTGCAAATGTTTCCATGGTCATGTGGTAGGCATGAATATAGGCCGGAGCACACGGAATGCTGTTACCTTCCCACCAAGGTGGTACCTATTTATCTACTTGCAATTTCTTGCTTTCCTACTGCTAGGTTGCCAGGAGCTGGGGCACAGACAAGCGATCACTCCATTGTTCAGCACATGGGTCTCAAACTACTAACCTACTGACCTTCCAGTCATCAAGTTCAGCATTTTAACCACTAAGCCATGGTAGTCCCATGGAATAGACTACAGCAACTCCAAGAAGTGAACACATCTGAGGAGAAAGATGAACAGCAGCATTGCTAACCCCATGTTGCTTTCTGTTGCACCTCAATACTGAATAATTTCCCAGAAATCTTGGAAATTGCTTTTATATACAATATCATATTTTGACCATAGAAAGGGACCATGCAGGTGGCTACATACTTCATTTGATACTAGTGCTGTCTATGTATGCTAAATGGTTGTGATTAATGTCTGCATAGGGAGAAAATGATACCAATACAAGAAATGAAACAAGAAATGAAAAGGTTTTAATCATTTCAAAAGAAAAAAAGGAGTGAAGAGAGGAAGAAATAGATTTCTGAATACAGACATACCTTCTTGGAAAAACAATTCTGTAGCCAGCCTTTCTGGATGGGAAATATGCAAAACATTCTCTCTGTAGCTCATGACTTTTCTTCTTTTGTTGTGCCCAAATAAAAGAAGCAACTCAGAGAGCAGAAAGATAGGACCTGCTTGGAAGAAGATTGCATATAAAGAAATCAAATGAACAGAGGTCTTGCGTAATAAACAGGATGGAACATCTAAATCAGAGGGAAAGACAATGGCCATGTTATCGCAACCTTGAAGAACTGTCACTTTAATTTTAATGTAGTATGACCGGACATTTTAGGCCCCCAGAGTCAAGATATGTTGCAGAATTCACATGGGACTAGACAACGATGTATGTAAATATTATGCAGTGTTGTCACCTCATTTTAGAAGTGAGCTGAATTTTAGCTGTTTGCCCATCTACCATTTCCCACTTTCTCAAAGCAAAAACTAACAGAATGCAAGCGCGGCGCCAAAATGGCCGCCACGCTCTTTGCGCCCCCCCCACCGGACGAAGGCATCCGGGTAGTTAGGGGGCGTGGCCAGCACCCTTATAAAAGGGGTGGCCACGAGGCAGCCGAGCTGCCATTTTGCGAAGCGACGGAGCGGAGAAGTTTTTCCCTCTTACCTCCGTCGCTCTTGCTCTTCACCGGGAAGCCTCTTTGGCTCAGCTTTTCTTTCCTTAGGCTTCCCAGCAGATACCAGCTATGCCCTCCAAGAAGAAGGGAGCTGCGAACGTGGCTCACTCTGCGCGGCGGCGCCAGCCGGGTCGGAGGACCGCGACTGCGCCTCCCCAGCAGCCTCCTCTGCCAGAGCCCACCGGGACCAGTGGGATGGGGTCGGTGGCCCCTTGGCCTGAGGCGGGGCGTCCGCATGTCGGCCCTGCGGGGGCCGCGGTCACCAGCCCGCAAGCAGTGGCCAATGCCCCTGGCATGGTCCATGCTTCGGGGCCGTCCCTGCTGGGTTCGCAGTTCCCTGTGGGGGGTTTCAGCCATGGTGGGTGGTTGGGTTCCCTCCCCTGGCAGGGCATGCCCCCGGCCCCTCAGGGGCTGGGCCTGGGCTCTTGGCCGTATGCGGCCTCTGGGGTCCAGGGACCTGGACCGGCCCCTGTAACTTGCGGGCCGGCTGCCCCTTTGGCCCCTTTGGGTACCGGGGGGTATGTCAACGTCGAGGCCCTTCTGGCCCGCGTAGCGGCCCTTGAGGCATCGCTCGTGAGGGTCAACCACCCAGGGGCGCCTTTTGGGTTGCAGGTTGATCCTTCGCCTGTCGGGCAGCGGCAGGCGGCAGGACGGGTCGAGCTGCCTGAGGCGCGTGGGCCGGCGGCGGCCGCTGCCTCGCAGCTCCCCACTCAACAGGCGCAGCAGACTGGTGCTGATCAGGCCCCAGCGACGAGCTCAGTTGCGATCGTGAGCTCCGACGCCCCCAGTGGGCCGGAACCCCCGGTGGGGGCGGCCCGCGGGGGTGCAGCATGTGAGTATGCGGTTCAATCCAGTGCACCCACACACCTGACTACATTGGGGGGGGCATTTCAGTGGCCGTGGCCTCGCACGGGTGGTGCGACGGTTCAGCCGCCGCCGGCCCACCCGGTGACTTCACCCCTGACCCAGGGCCCGGTTTGGGGTGGTGCCTCCTACTCTGTCGGGAACGTGTTAGGGGTGTCAGGGTTGGTGCAAGCTCCTTTTACTTTACCAGCAGTTCCCACCGTGCCGGTGTCGGCGTTGCCGACAGCGGGGTATTCCTTGCCCCTAGGGGACCATCTGGCCCAGTCTACCAAGGAGAAGATCTGGCAGGGGGAGTATGTGGACATCTTCTCCCTTCTTAACAGAGAGCCCACCAAGGAGGAGAGGGAGGGGCAGGATGAGAAGGATAAGGAACAGGCACGTCATCGTAAGCCTGTAAGGGTCGTAAGGGTCTCGGTCTGTAGCCCATTACCTGGATGATTTTTGTTCAGGGGTGAACGGGGCTGGGACACGTGCACACGTCTCCTCAACACATTTCAGACGCTAATGGAGGAACTCGGTGTCCCTTTAGCGCCCGAAAAGACCGAAGGCTCATCTACTAAGCTAGTATTCCTGGGGGTGGAGATTGACACGGTAGTGCAGGCTTCTAGGTTGCCAGGTGAAAAGGTGTCCAGGATAGTGGCCCTCATATCGGACTTGCTGGCTAAACGCAAGGCATCCCTTCGGGAATTGCAGGTGCTTCATGGTCACCTTAATTTCGCTTACAGGGTGGTCGCACCTGGCAGGGCATTTGCTCGGCGCTTGTGCGATGCCATGACAGGCTTATCCAGGCCCCACCATAGGGTGAGACTGACCCGGGGTATCAGGGCAGATATGCTTATCTGGCTCCAGTTCCTGAGGAAGTTCAATGGGGTCTCATTTTGGAGGTCTGACCTCCTGGCTTCACCTCGTTTCCAGGTACAGTCTGATGCCTCTGGATCCCTGGGTTATGGGATGTACTTCAATGGGAAGTGGGCCTATGGTGGGTGGCCTCCAGCCTGGTCGGGCACGGGTCGCCTTAGAGATCTCACGTATCTGGAATTTTTCCCCATTCTGGGGGCTTTGATGCTATGGGGTGAGGAGTGGGCCAACTCGGTGGTGCATTTCTGGTGTGACAATGCGGCTGTTGTCCACATTGTCAACTCACAGACTTCTAGATCACCCAGGGTCATGGACTTGGTGCGCCAGTTTGTATTGCGCAGCCTGCGCCTCAATGTACTGTTCAGGGCCAGGCATGTCCCGGGGGTTAATAATGATATTGCTGACGCTTTGTCCCGCCTGCAGATCTCCCGGTTCCGCGCCTTGGCCCCTGATGCCGAGGAATTTCCCTCGCCACTCCCGGAGGAGATTTGGACCCTTGGCAGGGAGAGGTGAACCGGGCGATCGGCATGTCGCTGGCGCCACGCACGCGTAAGGCGTATCACCATGCATTCATTTCCTTTCAGGCATTTTGTGCCCAATTTCGACTGCCAGACACCTGGCCAATCCCGGTGGCCCACATCCTCCGATTCATGGTTTGCCTGCATGCCCAGGGCCTAGCACCCCGCACCATAGCATCCAGGCTGTCAGTGCTGGCTTTTATGGCCAAAGTAGGCGGTCATGCGGACAGTACCGCTGATTTCCATGTGAGACACGTTTTGGAGGGGTGGGTGCGGGAACGTGGGCGTTGCCCGGATGACCACCACCCAATTTCCCCAGGGGTACTTACCCAACTGGCACGGGGCTGGCATGACCTATGTTTTGATAGGTATGAGGCAGCCCTGTTTCATGCGGCTACAACAGTGGCCTTTTTTGGAGAGCTCCGCATCAGCAAGCTTGTGATGCTGTCTAAGGCGGATGCAAGTAGTAGGGCACTGGAACTCGAAGATGTCTATGTTTGCAATGATTGGGCTCAGTTGAGGATACGCTCCTCTAAAATGGATCAGCATGGCGTAGGCAGTGGAGTAAGGCTGCTACGATGTTCCTCAGCAGACATCTGTCCGGTTGGTGCCCTACAGGAGTTCCTTGCACTGGGTGGCACGCACCATGGCCCGTTTTTCTGTCACCAGGATGGGTCTCCCCTCACTAAATTTCAATTTTGGAAGGTGACTGGGAAGGCACTCGCCAGGGTGGGCCTCCCTGGGGCCCGTTACGGCACCCATTCATTCAGGATAGGGGCGGCTTCCACGGCGGCTGCTTATGGGTACTCCGGGGCTGACATACTCAGCATGGGGAGGTGGGGCTCACAGAGTTTTCAGTTTTATATTCGCCCTCTTCCACTGTGAGTACCGGTTGAGTCACCGCACCTTTTCTCCTCCCATTGTTTTTTCCCTTGACAGACCCTGGGTGTCGTATTACACCGGTGACAGTATGGCTGGTGGGCCATAGCTACGTGCACAGGGCAGCGCATTACGCTGCGGCGACAGAGTGGGGACCCCGACTGGGACTGGGTGCATACGCAAGTCTCACATGGTATGGTAAGCCCAGTATGTTGTGGCGGGAACTGTTGCCATTCCTCTTCTCGGGGAGGAATGCTGACCCGCCTGACATTCTGATTATACACCTTGGGGGCAACGATTTGGGACAGGTCACCGGCCTATCGCTGAAGCATGCGATTTGCGGTGACCTCGCCTACCTACATTATGTATGGCCCGCCACAACCCTTGTTTGGTCAGATATGGTCCCGCGGCACGCTTATAGGGGAGGCTTCGACCTCCAGGCCCTGGACCGCGCTAGGCGCATGGTGAACAGGGCTGTGGCCTGGTTCCTTGTGGGCAAGGGTTGGGGGCGGGTCAGTTGTCACCCTGCCATTAGTCTCCAAAATTATGGACTTTATGCAGGGGATGGGGTCCATCTGTCGCGAGGAGGTATGGACCTCCTGTTGGGTGATTGGCGAGCAGGCCTGTTGACCGAGCTGACGGTCTGGGGGGGGGCGTCGAGCCTTTATTGAAGCCTCTCCGTGTGGCGGGTAGCACTGGTAAGGTAAACATTTATGACCCACAGGTATCCGGCAGGTTCGCAATTGACTGGACAACACTAGACAGGCAGAAGTTGGTTAAACGTTGTCCGGTCAACGACGAACCAGGCGACGGGGTGATGGCTACAGCTAGACAGCATGCATCACCCCGTGATTTTACGGTTACGCGTCAGAGGGTGGGGTCATTAGTTAGATATTGACTACGGTCAACAATTTGTTTGTTGTCAACAAACAAATTAATACAAATAGATACATTGTAACAATTGCCGTTGGCAATTTTGGGTGGTACCTTACCAGTGTTACTTCGGCCTGCTTGCCTTAAGAATTATGATTGGTCAATTACCAATAGAAATTTATAATTCGGACTAGGGCATGAATCAATAAATGTGGCCCAATGCCGTTATCCACTTTCATCAGTGTCTGAGTCCTTTATTGGGGGGTGCGCCTGCAATGCAAGCGCGGCGCCAAAATGGCCACCGCGCTCTTTGCGGGGCCCCCCCAACGGACGAAGGCATCCGGGTAGTTAGGGGGCGTGGCCAGCACCCTTGTAAAAGGGGTGGCCACGAGGCAGCCGAGCTGCCATTTTGCGAAGCGACGGAGCGGAGAAGTTTTTCCCCTCCACCCCCTCCCTAGTTAACAGTGTGATATTTTGGTCGCTTCGGGGCCGGGTGGGAATTTTTGGCTGGGACTCACAATTGGCTCTGGGGTCCTGGCTTTTTTGCCCATCCCACACTGTTGCTATGGTTTGATATAGGGGTTTTCTGTTGCTGCTGTTGACTTTGGTCACATGGGTGGGTAGCACTGGTAAGGTAAACATTTATGACCCACAGGTATCCGGCAGGTTCGCAATTGACTGGACAACACTAGACAGGCATAAGTTGGTTAAACGTTGTCTGGTCAACGACGAACCAGGCGATGGGGTGATGGCTACAGCTAGACAGCATGCATCACCCCGTGATTTTACGGATACGCGTCAGAGGGTGGGGTCATTAGTTAGATATTGACTACGGTCAACAATTTGTTTGTTGTCAACAAACAAATTGATACAAATAGATACATTGTAACAATTGCCGTTGGCAATTTTGGGTGGTACCTTACCAGTGTTACTTCGGCCTGCTTGCCTTAAGAATTATGATTGGTCAATTACCAATAGAAATTTATAATTCGGACTAGGGCATGAATCAATAAATGTGGCCCAATGCCGTTATCCACTTTCATCAGTGTCTGAGTCCTTTATTGGGGGGTGCGCCTGCAATAAAGCATATCAGAGAGTAAACAAAACAAAAAGACAAAGAAAAGTTGTGGCACCTTAAAGACTAACTGCTGTATTTTAATGTTAGCTTTTATGGACCAAGTCCACTTCATCAGAAATAGGAGTGAGACTTCATGGTATCAATTTATACAGATCAGGTAGCGAGGTACAGAGTGGTTGGTTAGCATAACAGATAAGTGTACAAATCAATATGGCTTTTTACAATTGGTAATAGCAAAACTAATCTGAAAAACAACCAGAGAACTTCTGCTATTACCAATTGTAAAGGCTCCTCCTCTCATATTTAAATCCTATCACACAGGTTCTCAATATTTTTCAGTTTCAGGCTGGACCACGCCCCCTCTGACAGCTGAGCAGGCTGGACTGGTGGTTTCCCCTGCCTTAAACACTGCTGTAAAACGTGTCCGCGGCTGTTGTAAACATATTTACGATGCCCACGGATTAATTTACGGCTGTAGTACAGTAGAACCTCATACAACAATTGTCCCGTATAGCAACGAAATCGCATAACAATTAGGTTTTGGGGGGAAAAATGGTGTCCCACATGACAATTTCCCCTATGGAAAAATCATACAACAATTTTTCAATGGGAAACATCACTTTGCAAAAAAATTGTTATACGATGCATCCCATAGGGAAAATCGCTATATGATGCATGTATCATATAGCAATTGTTTCGTACAACAACGAGCCTCATGGAACAGATTAAAATCGTTGTATGAGGTACCACTGTAAATGTATTTTGGGTGGCTGCAGACTCATTTACGGCTGTCGTAAATGCGTTAACGATGGTCATAAATGAGTCCATGGCCGATTCTGGCAGCTGCGGGTGTGGCGATGGCTCGAGCAAGGTCAGGGGCCAGATTATTTGGCACCGCAGGCTGTAGGTTGAGAACCCCTCTCCTAGCATATACGGGTTAAGAAATCACCCCTTTGGCGACAATATTAGAGAGGAAAATGAAAATGAAAAATGAACTCTGACTAACACAAGCCTCGTTTTTCATGGCATGGAGATAATTAATAGGGAAACTTCATCTGCCTAATTTCTCGGTGTTAATGTGCCATTAAAAACACTGAGAAGAAAAGGTATCAGTCCAAACTATTCAGGCAATTCATTAATGTGTGGTGGGCCCAAATGGACAGGGATGGAGCCATATGAGTGAGAAGAAAAGATGTCATAGCAACAGTTGTTATCTTTGCATTAGAGAGGGGGATTCCATCTTCTGGAATATATTATTTTGCCTCTAATGCTTTTGTATCCCTGCTACAAAAAATCTCCCACTCGATTGTTCCTTCAGAAAATGTTTTAATTCATTTCAGTTAGTGGTTCAATTTTGTTCTCCCCTGCTTTTGAGATGTTATGCTTTTATGAAATGGAACCAAGGAAAACACTCTCTCTTAACCAAAAGTATTAGTCTATAGTGCCATTAGGACTCGGTTGCCTTGGACGGGATTTAATTAACTTCCTGACATTGTTCTGCTCAAATTAACTATTGTTATAAAGCTGTTTGTTAGATTGGGAGTTCAACACCCCCCCCCCCCCCAATGCATTCTGGAAGAACAAGCTGCACAGTCCCAGGATGCCTTCTGAAGATGGGAATGGTAACTTACAAAACCCTGAAAAGAGGAACAACATTATTGTTTTTATAAAACTGTTTGCAGCACATAGACCCTCCTGGGACAAAGAACAGCTATGAGATGAACCACGATTCACACTTTACCCAGAGTCATGCTCTTGTTGCAGGGATCCTTTGGGCTAAGGAAGATCTTGCCACAATGTATTTTGGCCCAAAGGGTTTAAAAATAGCAACACAGCATTCCTCATAGATAGTGCATAATTCGTTTAGAAATATTGTTGAGCAGGTTAGGAAATCAGCCTCGGCCAGAGGTTCCTAACCTTTTTATGCCGTGGACCTGACTACACCCCCTGGACAGCTAAGTGAGCCTGACCATAACCCCCAAAAGGGGAAGCGGGCACTTTACAACAGCAGTAAATGCACCCACTTTTGCATTTAAGACAGCCACGGGTACATTTATGCATGCGTGAGTGCATTTTACAGCTGACGTAAATGCATCCGCTCGCACTTGTGGGTGCAGCAGCAGCAGCCCATACGAAATGGTGCTGTGGGCCGCGTCTGGTCCACAAGCCGTTGGTTGGGAACCCATGGTGTAGGCAATATAAAAATGCCTGCTAATTGGAATCTTAATTACTGGTAATCACAATAGATCTTCTTCCAAGTCTAGGCCAGACATGAAACTGCCAAAATGAAGGCACCTTTTGATGAGTTCATTCTGCAGTTCCCTTCTCCTGACCTAGTGTGAGAAAAATTATCTGGCAACACAAGGTTGCTGTTACCAGGGTATGCACAACTGTGGTTCAAAAATACCACGATCTTTGAGGAGGCTCTAGGATTTTCAAAGATATTTGTGTTATGGCAGGAATGCCAGCTAAAACTAGATGTCAGATGCCACGACAATTTTTTTTGTTTTTGTTTTTTTGTTGTTTACTATCTGATATGCTTGCACAGACTAACATGGCTACCACTTCAAAAATTCCAAATTTTGACACAGTTTTCTTTCAACATTTCTGTGTTTTAATTACAGTAGGTAAATTATAGTGGTTGTGATTATCATCATGGTTTTAACTCCCCACCACCACAAAGATTGTTTTGTGTTACCTTTGTTTCCCATTTCATCTCCATATATGACACACCATAGTGGTACACATTAATAACAAGAGAAAAATATTAAGCTGTGACTGTAACCTTCATAGCTGACCAGAGATGTGAATCACAGATTTCTCATCTATCTATTACATTGTGCTAGCAGCTAGCTGATATGTGAATTTAAAAAAAAAAATCTCTCTGTCTCTTTTGTACATACATATAGCCACAGGTAATATGCAAGTGTATAGGAAGCAAGTTGATTTAGAAAAAAACATGTGAGTGAAAATTCTAATTTTCTAGCCTGAGAGAAGAAAATGTGGCATTTAAAGGAATATGTTGAGTGCAGATAAAAAGTTTTATTGTTTGTTATTTGGTATAGTGAATAATAGGTGGAACAAAAGCCAGCTAGAGATGGTTAGACATAATGGCAACAGGATCTCTGGAGGTGAGCAATAGCTAGATAATCGTTTCTCCCTAGAGATTATTACAGCGGACATTTTCTTGCTGAGGCAATGCCTTACTAAAGCTACAACTAGAACATAACTCTCTAGGAGCATGACAGCAGGTTCTGTAGGAACCCAAAGCTCACTCAAACAAAGGTGCTGTGCCTGTGCAGTGAGGGTTTAGTGTATTGGACCAAAGACACCAGGACAGCCGAAGAGCTGGCTTAACACAACTTTATTACATGCTGGTCAGAGGGAACATGAGGTAATGGCGGACGAACAGCTCAATATATACAGTGGCTATACATTTGAATGTGGCTCCTTGACAGTCTATTGGCTACTGTCTGCGTGACGTCATTGCAGGTCACGCCCTTCTTGTCCAGGTGAAGGTGCTGGCGGGAATCTTCCCGCACTGTTGTTTTTAGGTGAGTCTGGACCAATGAGCTTGGACGCTCGCTATTGCCATCTGGTGCTCACTAGCTCGCATCCTATTAGGGTTACGGTGATGCAGCTGATGGTTATCATGTTACAAGTAGAAGGATACATTGGTTACACATGAATAGGTACATTGTATAAGGGTACAGTGTTTGAGAACACAACATCCCTCCCCCCTAGGATGAGACGAAGTCTCTCAGCCAAGATGGTTTATTGCAATTGCGTTTGGGCCGCGGTGTGGGCTGGCCCGCCCTGGGGGCGCTACCGCTTCCGTGTTCCCCGGTCCCTTGTCCTGTAATGGGAGAGGGAGACTTGTTAGAGGCTTGCTGCGGTTTTGCAGCTTTAGGGGAACGGACAAACTCCATTGTGGGCAGACCGGGGGCACTAGGGGCTAACGTAAAACCCCTCTTCTCGCTTGGATGGGTGGGGGACCACTCCGAAACCCCCCGGCTCTGAAACTCAAAATCAAACTCTGCTGGGTGATCCCGCGGGGTATCTATGAGGACACATTCCTTTTCCTCCCCCCTCGGTGGGGACCCATGGCCCCCCTCTCCTCCCCCTTGGGCTAAACGGGTGGGGGAGAACCCTAACGCTGAATCCCTGTCTGTGCTTTCTGCGCCCTGCCTCTCTGGGACCCGGCTCCGGAGCTGGTCCGCATGTCGCCGCCACAGTAGACCCGTGCTGGTCTCCACGCGGTACGATACGGGACCGGTCTGCTCCACGACAACCCCCGGCACCCAGGCTGGCCCTGCGCTGGCGTAGTTCCTGCAATGCACGGGGGCTCCTACGCTGAAACTCTTTGTGGCCTCTAGCCCGATGTTCCTCCCCTTGTCTTCCACTCTCGTGGGGTCTAGCCTGGTGAGAATGGTGGCCAGTTTCCTGCGCATTAAAAGCTCCGCGGGGGAGTATCCTGATGCCAACGGGGTCACCCTGTACCCTAGCAGAAACTGACACACTTGCAGGTTGAGGTCCCCGGGGCCCATGCGCCGCAGCGCGTCCTTCGTGGTGCGGACGAGGCGCTCCACTTGGCCATTGGTGGCCGGATGGAAAGGGGCGGAGGTGATGTGCTGGATGGCGTTAATCTCTGTGAATGCCCTGAACTCAGCGGACGTGAAGCAACTAGCGTTATCGCTAATTAGAGTGTCGGGTATGCCGAACATGGAAAAAATTCTCCGGAAATGCTTAATTGTCGCGGCCGAGGAGGTGCTCGTGACTGGGATGACCTCCAACCACTTGGAGAAAGCGTCCACAACAAGGAGAAACAGAGTTCCTCGGAACGGGCCCGCGAAATCTATGTGTATCCGGGACCACGGCCCCTTAGCCGCGTCCCACTCCCTGTGGGGAAGACGGGCCTCTTCCGGTCTGGAGCATTGGCAACTCTCACAAGTGCCGACCATGTGCTCGATGTCGGCGTCTAACTGGGGCCACCAAAAGTAGCTCCGGGCCAGTGCTTTGGAGCGCACAATTCCGGGGTGGCTGACGTGCAGCAGTTTAAGCACCCGCGGCCGGAGGGATGTGGGGATCACCACCCGCTGCCCCCACAAGAGACAGCCCCTCTCTAGGGACAGCTCCAACTTTTTCCTGCAAAACGGAGCGAATTCTTCCGCTGGGGAAGACGCTGGCCACCCTTTCTGTACCCAGGAGCTAACCGCCGCCAACGTCTTGTCTCTGCTTGTCGCTTTAGCGATATCGGCGGGTACTATGGGGGGCGAATCTAAGACTTCTATCATGAGCACCTGGCGGTCCGGCTCCTCCCCGCCCACGTGGCTGTGTGTCTGGGGGAGGGGGGACCTCGACAGAGCGTCCGCATGGCTGATTTCTCTCCCGGGCCAGTACACCAACGCGTGCTGGTAGGCATTGAGGAAAATGGCCCACCTAAGCATCCTTGGAGACAGGATCTGTGGCATGGGCTTATCTGCGGTGAAAATGCCTAGTAGGGGCTTGTGGTCGGTCACGATGGTGAAGGGGCAGCCATATAGAAAATCGTGAAATTTTTTGGTCCCTGCAATTATCGCCAGCGCTTCCCTGTCTGTCTGGGCGTAATTCCTCTCCGCTTGGGACAGGGACCTGGAGTAAAACGCTATTGGGGCCTCCCTCCCGTTTTCCAACACGTGGCATAACACTGCCCCCACCCCCACCGGGGATGCATCACAGATCAGTACCACCGGCCGTTTGGGGTTGAAATGGGTCAGAATGGCGTCTGACGCCAGGAGTTGTTTCAGTTCCGTGAATGCTCTCTCCTGGTCATCGCCCCACTTCCATGCCGCATCTTTCTTGAGCAACTTGTGAAGCGGCTCAGCCACCGCAGCCTTCCGAGGAAGGAAGGAGTGGTAGAAATTTAAGAGCCCTAGGAACGACTGCAACTCGGGCTTGGAGGTGGGGCGAGGGGCTTTCTTGATGGCGGCCACCTTGGATTTGGACGGTTTGATCCCCTCGGGTGTTACTCGGAACCCTAAGAACTCAACCTCCTTCGCGAAGAAGACGCATTTGTCTTTTCGCAACCTCAACCCCGCCTGTTCGAATGCCTCCAGGACCTTGTTTAGCCTTTCAGCCAACTCAACCTCACTCCCCCCCGTTATCAAAACATCATCAAAATATGGCAAAACGCCGTCCAGCCCTTTGAGGAGGCGTTCCACGAGCGACTGGAAAATTCCAGGCGCCGAGTTCACGCCGAATTGGAGGCGCGTCACCTGGAACGCCCCCTTATGCGTGACTATGGTCTGTGCAGCAGCTGCGGCAGGGGTTACCATGAGTTGCTGATAAGCCTGTGCCAGGTCGAGCTTAGCGAAACACTTTCCCCCATGTAACCTGGCTAGCAAATGGCTGACCACCGGCACCGGATACGCATTAGGGCGGATTGCCTTATTAATGGTATTAACCTCCCCATTAGCCTTCAATGCCGTGACAATTGGAGTTTCCCACTCCGCAGAATCAACAGGAACAAGGATCCCCTGGCCCACTAATTTGTCCAGTTCCGCCTCTATTTTGTCCTTTAGTGCAAAAGGCACTCTGCGCGGTTTGAGTCTTATTGGGCGGACCTCCGGGTCCAGGTCGAAAGTTACTGGGGGTCCATTGAATTTCCCAAGTCCCTTTTTGAAGACTTCAGGGTGCGCGTCGCACACCCTCTGTATTGGATCAGTCCCAACGCGTGCACCCCCCCAATGAACAGACCCAGGGGCTGGAACCATTGAGTCCCGAGGAGGCTGCAATTACCCCCCTTGAGAACGACTAGGGGGAGTTCCGCGGCGTGCCGCTTATACTGGACCTGGAATTTCCCAACCCCCAATACCGGGATACTGTTCCCTTGCACGTCCCGAAGCGTGGACCTCAACGCTTTGAGCTTGGGCCGTACGCGGGGGGCAATTCTCAAAAACTCCCTCTGGGAAATGAGGGAATATGAGGAGCCAGAGTCAATCTCCATCCTAACAGGGGCCCCTTGCACCAGTACCTCAACAAAGTAGCGGGGGTGTCCCAAGGACACGCTGAAAACTGGAGCGTCGTCGTCGCTGTCCTGCTTCCTCGTGGGCCGGGCGCCATTCTTGATTCTCGTCGAGCGGTCTGGCCTCGCCGCGCGGTCGGGCGAGCTCCCCCGGTCCTTGCGCCGTTATCTGCATACTTTGGCGATGTGCCCGCGTCGTCCACAGTTGTGGCACTCGGCTTTTCTGAAAGGACACCTGGCGCGGTCGTGAGCCGCTCCGCAGCCGTCGCAGCGCCGGCCCTCCTTCCGGACCCTCCGGACGTCCTCGTCGTCGCTGTTTTCGGCGGACGATTTCGAAATTCGCCGGGCTGCGTGCACCGAACTCTCTGTTTTGTCGGCCTTCGGACGCCAGTCCTGGAGCTCCTGTACCCCGGCCTTCGTGGCTTCCGCGGCCTGTGCCGCTTTCAGGACCTCCTGCAATGTGGGGGGCGGCTCCTGATTCATCAGCATGCGCTGGATTTCGGCATCCTTCAGGCCGCATAGCACGCAGTCCCTGAGGGTGACTTCCAAGTTCTCCCATTTGCATGGGCCGGCAGCCAGACGCAGGGCCGCTACGAAGGCGGCAACCGACTCACCAGGCGCTTGGACTTGCCTCCAAAACGCGCTCCGAGCGGGAAACATCGCTACCGAGGGCCGGAAATGGTCTCGCAACACCTTCAGGAGCTCTTTCGCCTTGAATTCAGCCGCCTTTTTGGGTGCGATGAGGTCAATCAATACCCTCTTGGCGTTGTGCCCGAGCATTCTGGTGAGGATGGCTCTCTTCTTTGCCTCGTCCGTCACCTCGAACTCCACCAGTGCGCCTTGGAAGTCCATTTCGAAAAGTTCCCAGTCTTGCGGTTTCTTGATGTCGAAACTGGCGTATGTCTTGGTCCCGTGGGCAGCCATGATCCCACCTTCGTCGCCAATTTAGTGTATTGGACCAAAGACACCAGGATAGCCGAAGAGCTGGCTTAACACAACTTTATTACATGCTGGTCAGAGGGAACATGAGGTAATGGTGGACGAACAGCTCAATATATACAGTGGCTATACATTTGAATGTGGCTCCTTGACAGTCTATTGGCTACTGTCTGCGTGACGTCATTGCAGGTCACGCCCTTCTTGTCCAGGTGAAGGTGATGGCGGGAATCTTCCCGCGCTGTTGTTTTTAGGTGAGTCTGGACCAATGAGCTTGGACGCTCGCTATTACCATCTGGTGGTCACTAGCTCGCGTCCTATTAGGGTTACGGTGATGCAGCTGATGGTTATCATGTTACAAGTAGAAGGATACATTGGTAACACATGAATAGGTACATTGTATAAGGGTACAGTGTTTGAGAACACAACAGAGGGATTCATCTGGGGCAGCCCAGCTGATGGTGAAGGCTTCTGGGAACTGTAGTCCAGAAACATCTAGCGTAGTGATGGCGAATGTTGGCACTCCTGCTGTTTTTGAGCTTTAATTTCCAGAAGCCCTGATCAGCAGGAGTGCTGACTTGGCTTCTGGTAATTGAAGTCCAAGAACACCTGGGGTGCAAAGGTTGGCCATCACGGATCTAAGGCTTCAAAGTTGGGAACTGCTGTTTTAGGGCATTGCAGTTTCTTCCCATTGTCCCTCAGTGCACAAGTAAGCAGCAAACAAGAGGAATCCAGGGAATAGGAATTCTGTGAACATGAGGAAAACCTGGAAAAATAACTTTCTGAGACTACGACTTTCAGAATTTCCTCAGGCACTGTGCCCAGTCGTCATGCTGGCAGGAGGACTAGAGTTGAGGCTTATCTTTACCTTCCTTTCTTGGATTTCATATTGTGGAAGTTTCTGAGGCTCTGAATCTCAGTGAACTTCCATAGCACAGACAGCAAGAGGAATAGAGAGGTAACAGGATGACGACAACTCTCCCTGATCATGTTTTGGGATTTCAGACACATCATCCCCCACTGAACTATATATGTCAGGCTCCTATCAGTCAAGTCAGCCATGGCTGGCCATCAGGCCAAGCACATGTTCAGAAGAGGAAGGTCTGCTATCTATTGATATCACCATGTCTGGGAGCCATAGCAGGCCAGAAAGATGAGTTTGATCTTTATATTGTAATAGGTTTTTTGGATTCCTGTATACTATATATACTTGAGTATAAGTCTCGTTTTTTAGCCCCCAAAATGAGGTCCAAAAAGGAGAGTCAACTTATACTTGGGTCAATGACTCCGAGGGTCCCAAAATCACACTGGATTGAGATGCACCGACCAACAACAAGATGGGGAACTGGGCGCATCTCAATCTGGCACAGAGAAAAACCTTTATTTCAATAACACAGGGGGAAAACACTATCATAAACACTCAAAAACATACCCACACAAATGTCTAAATTAATTAATTTCATAGTATTTTCATGTATTTTAATTATTGAAACTCACTAGCAGCTAGTGCATTTTCCACCCCCGATTTATACTCAGGTCAATCTATTTTCCTAGTTTTAGGGGTCCAAATTAGGTACCTTGACATATTTGGGATGACTTATAGCCGAGTATATATGGTACTCCTTGCATTAACAAGGACAAGTGTCAACAGTAGATGCTACTAAACGAAAGTGTCAAAAATTGAGTCATTATATATTTATTTAAATATATGACTTCCAAATAATTTTACTTAAGGCAGCAGCAATATACACAGATTTTTACAACACTAAGATAAAACTGTACCAATAGTACTGCAATAATCTACAAAATTACATCATATTTATAAAAATTGGAATGTGGCATATGCATATTAAAAAACCTGTTTATGAATACAGTCATAAGCATGTCCACTTTGAACAAAGGAAAAGGAAAGTATGCATGAGAGTGCAGCTGTAAATCAATTATTTCAGATGATATTTATTGATTTAAGTCAATGATTTAAATGGTCTTGATTGAGATCAGTCCATATTTTAAAGTACCTTTTGTCACAATGCAAATAAAAATGGTTTGACTGTTATTATTATTAAGGGAAATGTGCTGATCACTCTGCTATTCAATCTATATTTTCAAATCTTTTGTATGAGACCTGCCTTTGCATTGAATACTTCTGTTTGAAACTTGGGTATTTATAAACTCTTACTTGAAAAGTGCAATTTTAAGACACAATACTTTGGTAATCAAATGCAATGTAATATGTTAATGCTCATCATTATTGTCAGGTGTTAATCTTCTTGTACAGCTTTGCAGAATCATAGTCCTGGTGTGTGATAGATTCTTCAGTCTTTTCATGACTCATATTCGGATTAAAATTAAGGGTTATGCAACTGCATAAATAAAGCTGTTGTCAAAAGCAGATCACTGGTAATGTATTTGTTATTAAAATAAATTCAGGCCCAGCTCCAACTGTTAACTCTAATGAGACATATTTGACTCAACTGCTAAACAGTAAACCAAGAGTTGTGTAAGTCCCTTTGATTCAGTGGGTCTACTCTGGTTATGAACAACAGTTGTCAAGGTCTTAGGTTTTGACACAGAGACTCAGATTTTAGGCTCAATTCATGTTTATCTACTTAGTCAGTCCTCCACACACCATTGTGCAATTGTTACTGAAAGATTTGACCCATAACATTGTACAGCCATATTTTAGTTCTCAGTTCTAGCCCTGAAATCTCAGGGAATAAGATGCCAAAAACATGGGTACCAGACTATCAATTAAATCTAGACTTTAAAATGGAATATACTACAGATAGCTAAATGAACTGAACAGATCTGAACCCGCAAATCTGTTTTGTTTTAACTAAGGTGTGGGAAATACAGGTATGTGGTCTTCAGAGGTCGCTAAAATGTCTTTCCTTCATCCTTAGCCAATGATGTGGGTTTGTGGGTGTTATAGTCCCAAAATACATAGACTCTGAAGGACTTCATATCCTTTCCCCCTGAGTCTTTACCAAATTACTCCTATAAAATCTTAGCTAGATAACAGTGTGGCCTCATGCAAATGTATGTGTGAGCACATTGATTGGTTTTCACGGGCAATTGTTATGTAAATAGACCCATAAGTCCAGAGTGGCTTGCAGCATATTTGTAACTGTGTATAGTAAACCTGGGAAGTGAAATGTTTCAGATTTCAATTGGGTTGAATCAGGTAAAATTGGATCAAACCATGCTGGAGCCTAATTCAGCTCATTTCTTGAATCAGATCCAGAGGCCCACAAACAACCTGATTGGGCTCATTTATGTTCAAACCAATTTGGAGCCAGCCTGCCTTGATTTGGATCCCAAATCTGAGTAAAAATGGAGAAAGACAAATGTTTGTCTTTCCCACAGTCTATTATGGGGGAATAAAAAGGTAAACAGAAAGAGCCTCCTCAAAGATAGGCATACCCCGGGCAATGGCAACTTTTTTTATTGGGGTTTATCTTCAAGCTATATCCCCCCTACTACTGAAATCTCAGTGTATCTTTATATACACTTTTATATATATCTAAATGGGAACAAGGGACATTTTGATCTGGCAATTGCATTCCATCAATAGCAAAGTGTGATAGCATGATGCTGTATCTGGAGGCTGACGTCTAGTAGAAAATCATCTGAAACAACTTGTAAGAAATCCCATGTGTCCCTTGAAATGTGGTTGTGAACATCTTTCAAAGTCGGAACTGTGAAAGGGAGAAAAAAGAATCCTCTGTTTAAAATAAGACAATACGTGATTTAAAGAAAGAGATTTAGGAATTACTAAAAGTACTATTTTAACAATGACATATATTAATTGCTAGCTAAATTATTTTGTTTGACACCCATATAAGTAAAAGGCTTAACAATGTGTGAATGACATTTGTTGTTAATTTAAGAATGTATGTATCTGTTAATAAGAACTCTGGCATGGCTTTCATTGTCATTTCTTCTTTTGTGTCTAGGCCAGACGTGAAACTGCCAAATGAAGGCACCTTTTGGTGAGTACATTCTGCAGTTCCTTTCACCTGACCTACTGTGAAACAGATTAGCCGACAACACAAGGTTGCCGTTACCAGGGTACACCCGATGGTGGTTCAAAAATATCACAATCTTCAATGAAGAACCACATTTTTTTGCTTTATAACAGAATTATGCAGGCTAGATTCCTGAGATAAGGTGTAGTGATCAGTATTTATCCCACTGAAAAGAATGATGATAGAAAATCACTTATTTATTTCTTTTGAACAGGTGCCCATTTGACTGTGATTTAGGTAGCAAAGTCCTGGAAAGATTAAAAGGTAGCTAAGAGCTACAATTGCTACCTTAAAAAATCTGGCAGCATAATTTCATGTGCCAGTGCATCCATTAGGACTGTGTTTCAGCTCAACAGAGGAAGCTAATATTCTTTACGCCACCACACTCGGCAAGAAGGGAAATGCCCTCTCTGCACAGTGAATCACTCCAGATGCATAGTGTCTTCACAGTAACAGCACTGCAATTGATTTGCTTCTTGGCAATGGAGAAGTAGACTAGGCTTACATGTTCATAGGAACTTTGATACTTGGACAGCTACATTTTTTAATAATGAGGGTTTCTGGGGAAAAGAAAGTCATGCATTTTCCTGTACAAAACCACTAATGTTTAGATCGGGGTTCTCAAGGTTTTTGCACCACGGACCGGACAACTCCCCCTCAGACAGCTGAGTGGGCTGGACATAATCGCGGCAGACATGTTTTGTGCATGCACATGCACATTTGTGCATGTGCGGGCACTTCTGCTTCCGGAGTTGTCACCGTAGGCCGGATGGAACGGCATCAGTGGCTGGGGCTGGCCCATGGGCTGAAGGTTGTGAACCTCTGCTTTAGATTCTAGAAATACTGTCAGTCAGATACTGAATAGCCCATGCACCAAGGAGCTCCAAGATATATATTTGCTTAATTTTCTACACATTCTAATCTATAGTTATTTCTTTAATTATATCCCACTCTCTGTGGGACAGAATCCTCCATATAAAAATCTAAGGAACCACTTACACCACGCAAAAGCAATTTCAAAATACACACCCAAAAGAGACAAAAGAAACCTGACAAGAATGACAATTGGAAGTGTGCTAGAAGAAAAGTCATCATTAATTGGTGGATGAAATCATCCACACTTCATGAGACAAATTAATCCAGAGTTTTGGTGGAGTCATTTTTCTTGCCAAGCTTTGAAGAATTGTTACAATTTCTGTGTAGAGTGCCATCTTTCCTGTGCAAGATTCACTGGAAAAGGCACCAAGGTACAGTATATAGCAGTGATGGCGAACCTCTTAGAGACCGAGTGCCCAACTGCTACCCCAAATCCACTTATTTATCACAAAGTGCCAACAAATCAACACTGGGCAGAAAGGCGGGACAAACTGTGCTGGGGTGACTGTGCAGGAGCCCACAGAGAGGGCTCTGAATGCCACCTCTGGCACGCATGCCATAGGTTCGCCACCACTGGTATATGAGATTTGGACATTTCCTGTGCAGATCAACAGGCAAAAAAAGGGGAAAAAAAAGAAGAAGTGGAAGGAAAAAGCTAAAGCAGGGGCTCATTTGCATGAGACACTGTGCTATCTCACGGTTGCGGAAGAGGTCTCTTGTCAGCAAGTCACAGCATGGCAAGACTTGGAAAAATGCCAGGGGGTGAAGAACTTTTTGAGTGCTTTCACTTCCCTAGATTGAGCACTGTGATCATCTGTCTATTTCCACTGCCATGATTTTAGACAACTTGATAAGACAGATGGTTTCCTGAAGTATATGAGGATTGTGTTACTTTGATCTGTGTTCAGTACAGAGCCAACATTCTGGTTTGTTTAGAATGATATTTTCCTCTTCTCTTGAAGTATGGAGAAAGTTTGCTGTGCTGGGCATCTTTATTAGTCATTGCATTTTCTTTCTTTTATTCCTATTCCTTTTGATTTGCTCACTTGCAAACACACACAGTTTCCATCTTTACAGTGGCCAGAGCTGATTCAGAAGCTATGATGACTTGAATGTTTTAAAAAATGTCAGAATTGGCAGGTGTATCCAAGCAGCAGTTACCCTTTTAGTGAGAAATGAATCATTATGTAGATAGTCTAGTAATTTGGGGCAAAAGTTAGATTTACCAACTAAAACTCTGAGATCATCTGGCTGGAGTCAGATGTGGAAAATATACACTCAGGTCAAGCTACACACTGTTTTAAACATACGCGCAGCGCAACATCTTTTGTTTGATCAAGAATAAGTACATATGGCTCTAATATGGATCAGGACTAGTTTGTTACAGTGTGGAAGGTTTAAATCACCTTCACCTGCTTTTTTATTTATTAAAAAAACCCTTAAACACTCATATTCCTACAAACAGGATTAACAAAGAAGAAAAAACTCCATTGGTAACCTGATAACATTTTAACCTCTAAGCAGTTCCCTTTAATTTCCATATTATGTTATGTTTATCACACCCATTTGTGGTAATCACAACATGGATAAGGACAATGCCTGAATTCATGTTGTTTAGCATTGTAAGCCACAATGAGTGGGGATTCAAAAATTGAATGAGTGGTAATTTGGTAAGTCAACACCTTCATATATTCATTCCATTGATTCAAATGTATGTACTTTGATTGTATATAATTTTTATTGATTTTTTTCAAACATATACAAAAATACAAAGCAATACATCATAGAACATATAATAAACAAAAATACCAGATAATCGATCTAATACATTTTTATATCTATCTTTATATTTCAAATGCATTAAAACCTCCCTTAAAAATAATAATTTAATTGTGACTTAGTAGTTAATTTCTAACCTTATTCAGGAACTGTTCCTAAAATTCTTTATTTATTAATACCACTAAATCCATTTCCCATTAAGCAATTCAATAATATTTTGAATTAGAAACAACTATCAAAAACAAAATTACACATACATTACACCCAGTGTTTATTTACATTGCCCTGGCGAACTCAGAATATCTCATTATTTTACTTCCCAAAACTACTTTGATCCGGTACAGGTCTATTTCTTTCAGGACCCATAAGTGAGTGCTCCACAAAGGGCTTCCAAATATTCCAAAATCTATTCTCTTTCAAATTACCCTTTTTTCCTTTTATCTCCCATGTCAATTTATCATTCAATACTAAATTCCACATTTCTTTATACCATTCTTCAGTCTGTATAATTACATCATTTTTCCAATTTCTAGCAATACATTGTCTACCCATTGTTAGCATTATTTCTAATAACTCTTTCTCATCCCTGTTTAAATTAATACCATCCACATCTGTTAGCAGAGTGGTACCTGACCCCAGTTTAATTCTCTTACCCATTATTTCACCAATCTCTTTTTCAACTCTTTTCCAAAAATCTTTTACCACAGTACAACTCCACCACATGTGTTCATATGTTCCTCGTGTATCTTTACATCTCCAACACAATTTATCCTTATTATCAATTTGATGTAACCTCACTGGGGTCAGATACCACCTCCACAACATTTTATAGTTATGTTCCTTTATTCTGACTGACATAGTCCTCATTATCCTCTTTTCCATTTTCTTCTTCATATGTCATTGTCTATCTTTACATTCAAATCTTGCTCCCAACTTAATTTCAAATCCTCCTGTGGGTCACCCTCTTTATTTAACAATGTATATAATTTACTAACTAATCCTTTAATATTTTATCTCCCTTTCTAATTTTTAAAATCAGTTCCTCAAATTCCGTCCTTTCTCTTTCCAATTCACATTCTCTCAAATATTTGCCATTCCAGTTATTAGTCCTTATTATCTGAAACCAATTCATTTTTAATTGTTCATACAAAGTTGTCCTTCTGACAGTATCTCTACAAATCCGTATCCAGTCTTTCAACATGGAAATTTCATTCTTATCCAATATTTCTTTTACTTCATTATCCATCTTTATAGGGAAACTCGCCATATCTGACAATTCCAAAATCGGAGAGATGTTCAGGGCCAAATCCTTCTTTACTTTTTTCCATACACTCATTAATCCTTTCATCATAGTATTTTTAGTTGCTACCTTTCCCACATTACCTCCTACAAAGACCATATTACCTATATGTCTATAGTCCTTCATCTCAATTTCTTCCCAAACTGCTTTTTCCTTTGCCAAGATCTTCACAAATTCTTAATTTGAAACGCTCAATAATATGCCACCAAATTCGGCATTCCTAACCCACCTTCTTTCTGAGGTAAATACCATTTTTTTTTATAATCTGGACTTCTTTCCACCATTACAAAAATCATTAAAAAGTTTTTGAAACTTTTTTGCTCCATTAGCCCCTTTTTATAAACCAAACCATGTCGGCGGTTTCCCGGGACGATCCTCTCCACCTTCTCTGCCAGACCACACCACCAAATCCTTCTTTATTCAATATCCAACCAGCAAACTTCTCCAACTTACCTTCCAACCACTTCACGCACTCACACACTCCAACGAAACCTCTGGCTCCTCTCGCTCGGTCCCCTATTGGACACAATAGGAATCAACTATAGAGGTTTATGCGCAAAATAGTCAACACTAGTAGGTACGTCCCCGTCCGTTTTTTTCTCTATATATATATGTCTCTATATGTGTCTATGTTATTTTCGTTATGGTTATATGTGATGGAATACGATTCTATCTTAATTTCTGACAATAAGGGATCGGTTTTGCAAAAATTGTATGTGTGTTCTTTCTGTCATTGTATGCTTTAGACTCTGAGGAAGTCTCTCGAAATGTCTTCTTACCGGAGGGACATCAGAACTCTCGCGCCCTGCGTTGAGTTACTTCGTTACCACCTTTATTGTTTCTTGGTCCAGTCCGAGCAGCAGCATTGAACCTTCGAGGACTTTACAATCATACGCTGCATCACATCGCCATCATGGTCTGGTGACTTTATTACAAGCGCTGGTCATACGTGGACACTTGTTACTGTTAATGAACATTTTTGACTCACACAGGAACTTATGGGAGAGGGAGGGTATTTTCCTTCTTTACGGGTACTCACGCTGCATAGTTTATGTACCCTTGTATATGTAGTGATATTGTCAGACCCCTCAGTTGGTAGTTTAGCGAACCAATAGAAGAGTTCTACAGACAGTTGTTATTAAATTTATGTCACATTGTTAATTCTTCTGGGAGTGTTTTCTCAAAGTTTTCTCTCTACCTTGTTACACCCCGGCCGCCTTTCTACATGTAAAACAGCAGCATAAATAGATAAGACAACCTGGGCGAATGTGTATTTTTAGTGTAGCAAGTGATGAACTAATATTCATACATGGGACACTAAGGTCGGTAAACTTTAACAAGGCCTTTATCTGCTTCCATGCAGGATGTTTGTCTTTAGAAATTATTCATCTATTCTCAATGAAGATAAAACATCTTCCTCTTTGATATAATACATTGATTATGTGTATTTGTTTATTAAAATAAGTCATTATATATTTTTTTAAATACACTTAGGTTGCAATCCAAAATAGACAAAAAGGCTGAGTGCCACGCTTGACCAGCTGATGATGTGCTGAATTCAAACCCCTCCTAGTCTAGGAACGTTGGATATTAATTGCAATTATCCTTGTTGTTATTGTGTGCTGTCAAGCTGCATCCAACAGATGGTGATCCTCCAGTGAATTTCCATGGTCAAGCTGGATTTGAATCTACGTCTCCTGTATCCCACTTTGTCACTCTAGCTCAGGGATTTGCAACCTATGGCCCATGGGCCGGCCCCGGCCCCCAATGCCATTCCATTTGGCCAATGGTGACGACCCCAGAAGCGGAAGGTTGCAAGTTTACAACAGCCGTAAATGCGTCCATGCATATGCAAATGCGGCTGTGGCACTTTGCGGCAGCATTTATGATGGGGAAACCATGTGTCCAGCCCGCTCAGTTGTCTGAGGGTGAGTGGAGCAAAAACCATGAGAACCCCTGCTCTAGCTCATACTACAATGGCCCTCAGGACTACCTAGTCCTGGCTTAATTTTGCATCAACATAATGGAAGTTTCACTGGGCTGGAGGAGATTTGGTTTTAACATAACTCAGCTCCTGACTTGCCTAGTCCGTACTATATTTGCCCTTCTATTTTGGCTCTATTGCTGACAATCCTGCTAGCTAATCCTTCTACCAAGAGACCCCTGCAATCAGGTTCTGCTGGCACAAGAAAATTTTTGTAGGCATAATGAGACTTCTGGCAGCATAAGAGCCTGCTGCTTATTTCTATGCTACAGTGAGAAAATGGCCCACTGAGCTCAGCTGAGCTAGCAATCAGCAAACCTGTTTATGACTGTGTATCTTTTAGCTTCCAATGTTGAGTAGAACTTAGAATTGAAGATATCTCAGGGGATTTCCACTCCTGCCTTAGAAGGAGGCCTCCATTAATACAAAGTATTTCTTAAAAATAATCAACTCATTCTACATTCCCTATTATTTTCTATTGTTTTATCCAATTTTAAGAATTAGGATGAGACAATGCAAACCAGGGAAAAGAGAAAAAATATTTTGTTGACTTGAAAATGAGTCATTTATGTGATTCTCATGTCTCAAGGTATTGTTCAGAGAATCAATCATCCTGGGGACTCCACAGATGAAACTATAAGTTCAGCCCCTCCTTTACAATGTCCTTATAAGGAAACCAAGAGGCTTCTCTATCTTTGGGTATTGAAAGAAGCATGAAAGAGTTACACTATAGCTTTGCCGGACCCCCACCCACCCACCCACCCAAATAAAGAGACAGACACCTGTATTGGTTTAAAAATTGGGCCACTTTATTAACTTGCAACTTTAATTGACTATGTTAAGGCAAATGGGCCGGAATAGCACTGATAAGGACTAGTTGTCATTTCCTGATCTTAATTTGCTACATTGTATCAATTTGTTTACTTCATTAAACAAATTATTGACCCCAGTCAGAAGTGATACTTGTTAACTCCAGCTTCTGATGGAAATCCGGTGAACTATCAAAGGTTTTGCAAGTCTCTGAACTTCGCATTACCTTGTTCATGGTCCACATTTGATTGGCCAGCCCGACTTTCCCTCTACTTTGTGCTTCTGCTGGCCAACCAAATGCGTACCAGCCGGATTCCTAGGGGTCATCAGATTTGTCCTTACCAGTGCTAACCGCCACACGGGGAGGAGTCTTTTACGACTCACCCCCCCTCTGACCACCAGCTTGGTCATCAGGCCCACTTGCAAGGAAGCCAGAAAAAGGTCGATACCACGAGCGGAGAGGTGCACTCCATCTCCGTGAAACAAGCTGGGCTCCTCAATTTGGATCGCCAGATGCTCCACCACTGTGCCCAAACCGTGCTCCAAAAAATACTGAGCAACAGCACAGCAGGGGTCACCGCCTCCCCGGAAAAATGCACGTGGAATGATGTATGACCAGATGAATCGGACCTGCAGCCAATGTTGGTGGATCAGGCCCAGATCCCTGCGGATGGATACTACTAAGTCCAGGTTGGTAACCTGGCCCAAATCATTACCACCCAGGTGGAGGACCAAAACATCAGGTGGAACGCAACTCCAAGCAGCCAGGACGAACAGAATCAAATCTCACCAACTCATCCTGCGGAAGCCACACCACATCAGGTACGCCACGTCACGGAGCCCCAGATGCATCCCCCACAGGGATGAAGCAGCATGTCAGGCAACCCAAAAAACGTAACTGTGCCCGACGATCCACACCCAGGCCGGAACAGCAAGCGAAACAGTTGAAATAAACAGAACAGAACAGAGAAACAAGTGTCAGCGAGAAGCTCATTGCAACATAGGACAAACATATGAACGAAAGCGATCGGAACCCCACCGACCCATCCATCGGATGTCATCATACGAATACCCAAAAGCCATGGCCGTGGATGCAGCACCTATGCAGAAGGCATGGGTACCATACCGTGCCCCAGGGATGCCCAAAGTGGCAAGGGCTGAACCCGTGACCCTACAGAACTGGTATTTTGTCAGAGGCAACCCATCCTGGTGGCAAAAAAAAGGTCCCCGAAGGGCTCCATGCACAGCCAAGAAGGATGCCAAAGCCAAAACTGGACAAATTGCCCAGATACTACAGCAGAGCAGGCCCACAGTGGTTCCCCTGCCCCGCTGATCCACCTTGGAGTAGTGAATGCTCAACGTGACAGAATAAGTGAACAGAGCCACATCTGCCAGCTCGAGAGCCCTGGGAACAGTCAGCCCGGGAAAAGGGTACTAGTTCACTCACCCTCAGAGCTCCAAAGAAGGCCACCATGGTGGCAGCATGAAATAGGGTGGCTTCGAATTGATTGTTGTAAAGAGCAGGCCAAGCCCCGGAACAGGCACAAGAGGAGCTCCGGGGATACCGGTTGCCGCATATCTGGACGAGCCCAGCCCTCCAGAACTCTGCGGATACAGAAATCTCCCATGGTATCCGGGTAACCCTGAGCCCTGGCAGCAAAAGCCAGGGCGGAAAGCCAGCCACCAATGGTATGGGAGGCCAGGCCACAACTGTGCAGGTGGACCATGTAGTGAAGGACATGATCCACCAGCACAGGCCACAAGTCAGGCAAAGGGACGCCCTGTCAGAATGTATAAAATGCCTGGTAAGCCCACAGATACGCCTTGCGGGTATGGCTAGCAAGGGACAGGCCGATGGCCCTGTTCACTTCACCTAGCCAAATGTCCATGTCTCGGTTGGAAGTAGAGAGGGAAGCTCCTTGGCTTCTGGCGCTAGTGCCCGGAACCGTGAAATCTACAGGCGTGACAAAGCATCGGCAATACTGTTATCAATGCCTGGAACATGCCTAGCCCTGAAAACAATATTATGCCACAAGGAGCATAATATAAACTGGTGGACAAGGGACATGACCCTGGGTGAACGAGATGTTTGGGCATTTACAATGTGCACCACGGCAGCATTGTCGCACCAGAAATGTGCCACTGAATCCTCCCAGAATTTTCCCCATAACAACAGGGCACCCAGGATAGGGAAAAATTCTAAGAATGTCAAATCCCGAAGCAATTCAGAACCCTGCCATGCTTCCGGCCACCGGCCACTGCACCAATGGCCATTGCAGTAAATGCTGTAGCCCAAGGATCCAGAAGCATCAGACTGTACCTGGAATTTAGGCGTGAAAAAGCTCAGAACGCCAAAAAGATACTCCATTGAAATCGGCCAAGAATGCAAGCCAAACCCGAAGATCAGCCTACATACCCCGTGTGAGCCGGACCCTGTGGTACTTCCGGGATAAACCAACCATAGCATCGCACAGGGACCTGGCAAACGCCCGGCCATGGGCAGCCATGAAGTCTGGGCTATGGTGTCAATTTCTATCCCTAAGAATACAAGTGTGGTCACTGGCCACTCAGTCTTCTCCGGGGTCAACGGCACTCCCAGCTCACCTATCAGCTCCTGGAAAGAAACCAACAGTTGTTCATATGTCCCAGAGCTGTGCCGCCCACCAAACAAAAAATCATCCAAATAATGGGCAACATTATGGACCCCAGACCTGTGAACAAGTGCCCAGTGAAGGAAAGAACTAAAGTGTTCAAAAGCGGAACAGGAAATAGACAGCCAAAAGGCATGGCCCTGTCGACAAAGTACTGGCCTTCAAAACGAAAGCCCAACAATTCAAAATCATCTGGGTGCACAGGAAGCAGTCGGAAGGCGGACTTAATATCGCACTTGACCAGCAGCACCCCGCGACCACAGGAATGGACCATCTGTAAGGCCTAGTCAAAAGATGCATACCGAATGGAACAAAGTTCCTCCGGTATGGCATTGTTGACCGATGAGCCCACAGGGTAAGATAGATGATGGATAAGGCAAAAGTCGCCTGAAGACTACTTGGGTACCGGGCCAAGGGGGTACACTTTTAAATTACGATATGGGGGCTCAGTGAAGGGGCCAGCAACCCACACCTCCTTAAATTTTTTTGACTGGGCCAAGTCCTCCTTGTCCCGCAAAGACTGTAAATTAAGTGTATCCTGTGGCGCGCGCGCACCCACAAAAGGAATGTGAAAACCAAAAGAGAAACCCGCCAACAAATAGGCCGCATCGGCCTGCTTGGGGTAAATGCTGAGCCAGTGCTCCAGCACCTCAATTCAAATTGGGGAGGGGCCCTTTTGCAGCCGTTGCTGCATCTGGAGGGGCACGCCTTGGGCCCTGCTGGTCACGGCCCTGACCACGTGGCCTGCCCGACTGGAAGCAGGTGCTGGCAGAATGAGGTCCTGCGCAAATGGAGCACTCATGCTTGAACTTGCACTGCGTCTGGCCACAACAGCCCATGCACAGCAGGCGGGCTGGAACCCCCTGCCCCACCAGCTGGCGGAGGAACTGTGCTGGGCCGGAGCATTGAACCACATGGCCACAATGATAGCAGTCACCAGAGGCAGGGTGGGACAGGGTCATATACAGTAGCCAAAGCAACTGGTTAGGCTCGTCCCAAGGCATCTCAGGGTGAAGGGCTGCGTGCATACGAAATTCTTCATCTTAAGCCAGCCATGATTGCCCCGGGAAATCAGCATATGCTCTATAAATGATGTCCAAATACTGGATCATAGGGATCGCTAGATCCGGGTGGTCACGGATGGAAACTGTGGCATAAATCAAATAGGCCAGAAGCCAGTTAGCCCATGTGCAGGGAGGCTTCCGACGACGAGCCAATTCCTTATCACGGTCATCCTCCTTCTCCTTGTCCTCCCTAGTCATTTCTCGGTTCAATAAACTAAACAAATCGACATATTCGTAGCACCAGATCTTATCCCCGGTGGCCGGCAGGGGGTGGTCCCCCAATGGCAATGAAAGGCCAGTGGTTGGGATAGATGGCTGTGGAACGGAATGGTAGGCCGGATTCACTGGAGGGCCATAAGGCCAAATCGGATATGGGACATTAAGCCCCACAGGTGTAACACCGGGCGGTACTGGGGGATAAGGTGCCCGCCAGGGAGTGACATGGGAAGCCGGAAGCAGGGGGCCATGGGCTGCAACAGCCGGAGCTGTCTCCTGCGGCCAAGGTCATTGGGCCACTGGGGCCATAGGCCAGAAACCAGTGTATTGTGAGCTTACTTGACTGCCATACTCACCAGGTGTGCTCACAGCAACTGCCCCCACCGGGGGTTCTAGCTGCCGCAGAGCGTCGGGGCTAATGACCGAAATAGAGCCCACCGGGCCGGAAAAAGATGGCAAAGACCTATCAAGGTCAGAACAGTCGGCCGGAGGGAAGGCAGACCGGCAGGCTAACGTGGCCCCCACCGCCTCAGATACTGGAGGGGGCCGGGCAGCCTCAAGTTGTTCTACCCTCTGTGTGAGTAGTGCAGTCAGCTGGGGCCAATCCATGTCAAATGGGTCAGCCACTTGTCAGGCCGATTGCCTGGTCAACAGGCGCGTGGCCGGTGCGGCGTCTAGGCCTGCAGCATGCTTGAGAGTGGTGATGCGAGCCACCAAGGCCCTGGGGTCCAAAGGGGTTGATACCCAAGAGGCCCAACCCCTGTGGGAGGGCCAGAAGGTACCCCGGGCCCAGCAGGAGCCATGCCAAGCAAAGGCCCTGATGGGTGTACCGGGCCGTAAGCAGGCCTAGGCCCAAAAGGGGCCCTGCTGCTAGATGCCGCAGTCCTAGAAGGCCTAGAGCGGCGAACCCCCGGGGGCCTGCTCGAAATGTGGCAGGCCTTTTTCTTGGGTGCCATTATGGTGCGAACTGCAAAGCCCTGAATAAGCGAGGGGCAAACCACCAACGGGGCTGGCAGTCCATTGCCCCAACGGGCCAATAGCCAAGGCCATGGGGTGCGGACAAAAGAGCCAGGCCCCCTGGAAAGCTCCGCAGGGTCGCGGCCAAGTGCCGCAGCCAAGTGACAGCTCGAGTGGTGAGAGGGGCGTTGAGCGGCAACCAAGCGCCACTCGCAGCAAAGGTCACTCAAGCTCCAGGGGATTGGCTGGGTGAGAGGAGCAAAATGTGCCCTGGCCCAGCCGAAGTTGCAGAGGCCGGCGGGACCGCGCAGAGCTCCCTTTAAGGGCTGCTCGGCTCTGCTCCTCCGCTCAGCCTAAGGTGCCCGTATCTGAAGGGCGGGGTCCAGCAAAGCACGCATCAGTGAGAGTCCCCACCATCGCACACCCAGTGGTGGTGAACCTATTGGCACGCTTGCCAGGGAGAGCACGCCCTGCCCTCTCTGTTGGCATGCACATCATCACTTACTTATTCCCCCCAGCACAGAGTTCACCCTGCCCCTCTATCTAGCAGCCCAATGGGAGCGCTCCCCCCCCAGGACAGAGTTCACCTTGTCCCTCTGTTTGGGCACTCAGTCTCTAAAAGGTTCACCATCACTGCACTATGGAGAACATGCCAAAAGCAGGAAATAAAATATAGCAGAACCAAAAAAAATATGAAAAGGCTGATTAGATGGAATGTTACAGAAATATTACTGTCATACCAAGTTTTGAATATGGTTGTGCACCAGACATAAAAATCAATCAACACTTCAGTTTAAATTTTCAGGAAATGGTCTACTTCAGATCAGAGTTTGGAGGCTGTTTGCTTTGATTTGGTTTCTGAACCTAAACTGAGATTTGGGAAAAGAATGCGAGCGCGGCGCCAAAATGGCCGCCGCGCCCTTTGCGGCCCCCCCCATCGGACGAAGGCATCCGGGTAGTTAGGGGGCATGGCCAGCACCCTTATATAAGGGGCGGCCACGAGGCAACCGAGCTGCCATTTTGCGAAGCGACGGAGCGGAGAAGTTTTTCCCTCTTACCTCCTTCGCTTTTACTCTCACCGGGGAGCCTCTTGGCTGCTGATTTTCTTCTTTTTCGGCTTCCCATCGGCTAGCTGCAATGCCCTCAAAGAAGAAGGCGACTGCGAACGCGGCTCGTTCTGCGCGGAGGCGCAATCCGGGTCGGAGGACCGCGGCTGCGCCTCCCCAGCAGCCTCCTATGCCCGAGCCCACCGGGACCGGTGGGATGGGGTTAATTCCCCCTAGGCCGGAGGCTGGGGGTCCGCGTGCGGGCCCAGTAGGGGCCGCGGCCCTCGGCCCGCAAGCGGCGGCCGCCGCTCCTGGCGTGACCCATTCCGCTGGGCCTTCCTCCGTTGGGGCGCAGCTTAATGTGGGGGCTTCCAGCCTTGGGGGGTGGTGTGGCCCCCTTCCATGGCAGGGTACTTCCCCGGCCCTACCGGGCCCGGGCTTCAGATCGTGGCCCTATTCCGGCCCTGGGGTACAGGGACCTGTACTGATGCCTGTAGTTAGTGGGCCGGCTGGCCCTTTACCCCCCTTGGTTTAGATGGCTATGTCAGCGTGGAGGCCCTCCTGGCCCGCGTTGTGGCCCTTGAGGCATCCCTGGCCCGGGTTAGTCACCCTGGGGCCCCTTTTGGGGTGCTGGTCGATCCATCGTCTGCTGGGCAGCGGCAGGCGGTGGGACGGGTTGAGCTGCCTGAGGCGCGTGGCCCGGCTTCGGCCACTGCCTCGCAGCTCCCCAATCAACAGGCCGGTGCTGATCAAGCCCCGTCGACGAGCTCTATGGCGGTCGTGAGCTCCGACGCTCCCAGTGGGCCGGAACCCCCGGTGGGGGCCGCCCATGGGGGTGCAGCATGTGAGTATGCGGTCCAAACTAGTGCACATACACACATGGCCACGTTGGGGGGGGGGGGGGCTTTTCAATGGCCTTGGCCTCGCACGGGTGGTGCGGCGGTCCAGTCGCCAACGCCCCACCCGGTGACTTCAACTATCACCCAGGGCCCCGTGGTAGGGGGTGCTTCTTACCCAGTCAGGAATCTTCTAGGGGTGACCGGGTTAGTCCAGGCTCCTTTGCAGATGCCCGCAGTTTCCACCGTGCCTGTGTCGGCTTTGCCGACAGCAGGGTATTCTTTGCCACTGGGGGACCATTTGGCCCAGACCACCAAAGAGAAGATCTGGCAGGGGGAGTATGTGGACATCTTCTCCCTCCTTAACAGAGAGCCCACCAAGGAGGAGAGGGAGGGGCAAGATGAGAAGGATAAGGAGCAAGCGCATCGTCGCAAGCCACCACGTACGTGTGCCAACTGGTTGCCGGCCTACCTCATATACATGGCGGTATACCTCAGGGCCCGGCCGGATTTGGCAATTCCGATGGTCCAGTATTTGGACAACATTTACCGGGCGATGGTTGACTTCCCGGGCCCGTCGTGGTTGGCTTACGACGAGGAATTCCGTATGCGGATTCCCCTGCACCCTGAGATGAGGTGGGATGAGCCCTGCCAGCGGCTGTGGCTGCTGTACATGACTCCCACGCGCCCTGCGCCCGGGGAAAGATACCATTGTGGACATGCGGTCCAGCGAGCGGCCCCGCCAGGTGGCGGGGCAGGGGGTTCCAGCCCGCCTGCTGTGCTGGACTTTCTCGTCCAATGGTTCCTGCAACAGGAAGAATTGCAAGTACAGGCATGAGTGTCCCTCCTGCGCTGGCCCCCATGTGGCCTCCGCCTGTCCCAGGCCTGGAGGGATGCGGGGCAGAGGAAGGGGCAGACAGGGGGCTGGCAAAACTGCCGCGGAGGGAGCTGGTTCACCAAAAGGCCCCCTCCCCAATTAATGTGGACATGTTGGAGCGTTGGCTCGCATTGTACCCGAGGGAGGAGGATGCGGTTTACCTTCTTCAAGGTTTTAGACAGGGGTTCCGTATCCCTTTCGTGGGCGATAGGTCCCCCCAGGATGCTCCCAACCTTTTGTCCCTTAGGGGGCGGGAGGAGGTAGCTGCTGCCAGCATTACTAAGGAGGTCGATTCGGGCAGGGTCGCTGGCCCTTTCCCAACACCCCCCTTCCCTAATTTTAAGGTATCACCCTTGGGCTTAGTGCCCAAAAAGTCACCGGGCGAGTTTCGCCTGATTCATCACTTATCCTACCCAGCCGGCCGATCGGTCAATGACGCTATCCCTGATGACCTTTGCTCAGTCAGGCATACGTCTTTTGACCAGGCCCTGTGCATGGTGCGCTCATGTGGCCCGGGTGCACTATTGGCTAAGTGCGACATCAAGTCGGCGTTTCGCCTCCTGCCTGTGTACCCGGGCGACTTTGAGTTGCTGGGTTTTAAGCTCCGGGGTGAATATTACTTTGATAAGGCCATGCCTTTTGGCTGTTGCATATCATGCTCAGCCTTCGAGCGTTTCAGTACATTTCTACAGTGGGCTTTCGTCCGCAGGTCAGGGTCTCGGTCTGTAGCCCATTACCTGGATGATTTTTTATTCGGGGGTGAACGGGGCTGGGACACGTGCACACGTCTCCTCAACACATTTCAGACGCTAATGGAGGAACTCGGTGTCCCTTTAGCGCCCAAAAAGACCGAGGGCCCATCTACTAAGCTAGTATTCCTGGGGGTGGAGATTGACACGGTAGCGCAGGCTTCTAGGTTACCGGGGGATAAGGTGTCAAGGATAGTGGCCCTTATCTCTGACTTGCTTGCTAAGCGCAAGGCATCACTGAAGGAACTGCAGGTGCTACATGGTCACCTCAATTTCGCTTGCAGGGTCGTCGCGCCGGGCAGGGCATTTGCTCGGCGCTTGTGCGACGCCATGACAGGCTTATCTAGACCCCACCATAGGGTGAGACTCACTCGGGGTATCAGGGCAGATATGCTTATCTGGCTCCAGTTCCTGAGGGAGTTCAATGGAGTATCATTTTGGAGGTCTGACCTCCTGGCTTCCCCTCGCTTTCAGATACAGTCCGATGCTTCGGGATCCCTGGGTTATGGGATGTACTTCAATGGGAAGTGGGCCTATGGTGGGTGGCCACCAGCCTGGGCAGGCACGGGTCGCCTGCGTGATCTCACGTATCTGGAATTTTTCCCTATCCTGGGGGCTTTGATGCTATGGGGCGAGGAGTGGGCCAACTCGGTTGTCCATTTCTGGTGTGACAATGCGGCCGTTGTGCACATTGTCAACTCACAGACTTCCAAATCACCTAGGTCATGGACCTAGTGCGCCAGTTTGTGTTGCGCAGCCTGCACCTCAATGTCCTCTTCAGGGCCAGGCATGTCCCGGGGGTCAATAATGATATCGCTGACGCTTTGTCCCGCCTGCAGATCTCCCGGTTCCGTGCCTTGGCCCCGGATGCGGAGGAATTTCCCTCGCCACTCCCGGACGAGCTTGTCACTAGCGCCACGCACGCGTAAGGCGTATCACCACACATTCAATTCTTTCAGAGATTTCTGTACCCAATTCCGGCTGCCAAAAACCTGGCCGATCCCAGTGACCCATGTACTTCGGTTCATGGTTTACCTGCATGCCCAGGGCCTTGCACCTCGCACCATAGCATCTAGGCTGTCAGCATTGGCTTTTATGGCCAAGGTGGGCGGTCATGTGGATAGTACCGCTGACTTCCGTGTGAGACATGTTTTGGAGGGGTGGGTGCGGGAGCGTGGGCGTTGCCCAGACGACCGCCACCCGATTTCCCCAGGGGTTCTTACCCATTTGGCCCGGGGCTGGCATGGCCTCTGTTTTGATAAGTACGAGGCAGCCCTATTTCACGCGGCTACAACAGTGGCCTTTTTTAGAGCGCTCCGCATCAGCGAGCTTGTGATGCTGTCTAAGGCGGATGCAAGTCGTAGGGCACTGGAACTCGAGGATGTCTATGTTGCCAAAGACTGGGCTCAGTTGAGGATACGCTCCTCTAAGACAGATCAGCATGGCGTAGGCAGTGGTGTAAGACTGCTACGGTGTTCTTTGGCAGACATCTGTCCGGTTGGTGCCCTACAGGAGTTTATTGCACTGCGTGGCACGCACCATGGCCCGTTTTTCTGTCACCAAGATGGGTCTCCCCTTACTAAGTTTCAATTTTGGAAGGTGACCGGCAGAGCGCTAGCCAGTGTTGGCCTCCCAGGGGCCCGTTATGGCACCCATTCCTTCAGGATAGGGGCGGCTTCCACCGCAGCTGCTTTTGGGTACTCCGGGGCTGACATACGCAGCATGGGAAGGTGGGGTTCGCAATGTTTTCAGTTTTATGTTCGCCCTCTTCCACCATGAGTACCAGTTTTGTCACCGCACCTTTCTTCCTCCTTTTTCCCTACAGACCCTGGGTGTCGTATTACACCGGTGACAGTATGGCTGGTGGGCCACAGCTACGTGCACAGGGCAGCGCGTTACGCTGTGGCGACAGAGTGCGGACCCCGACTGGGACTGGGTGCATACGCAAGTCTCACATGGCATGGTAAGCCCGGGATGTTATGGCGGGAGCTGTTGCCATTCCTTTTTTCAGGCCGGAATGCTGACCCGCCTGACATTCTGATCATACACCTAGGGGGCAACGATTTGGGCCAGGTCACCGGCTTATCGCTAAAGCATGCGATTTGCGGCGACCTTGCCTACCTGCATTACGTGTGGCCCGCCACAACCCTCATTTGGTCGGACATGGTCCCGCGGCACACGTACAGGGGAGGTTTTGACCTCCAGGCCCTTGACCGCGCTAGACGCATGGTGAATAGGGCTGTGGCGCGCTTCCTTGCCGACAGGGGTTGGGGGCGGGTCAGTCGTCACCCCGCCATTAGCCTACAAAATTACGGCCTTTATGCAGGGGATGGGGCCCATCTGTCGCGAGGAGGTATGGACCTCCTGTTGGGTGATTGGCGAGCAGGCCTGTTGACCGAGCTGACGGTCTGGGGGGGGCGTCGAGCCTTCTTTGAAGCCCCTCCGTATGGCGGGTAGCACTGGTAAGGTAAACATTTATGACCCACAGGTATCCGGCAAGTTCGCAATTGACTGGACAACACTAGACGGGCATAAGTTGGTTAAACGTTGTCCGGTCAACGACGAACCAGGCGATGGGGTGATGGCTACAGCTAGACAGCATGCATCACCCCGTGATTTTACGGATACGCGTCAGAGGGTGGGGTCATTAGCTAGATATTGACTACGGTCAACAATTTGTTTGTTGTCAACAAACAAATTGATACAAATAGATACATTGTAACAATTGCCGTGGGCAATTTTGGGTGGTACCTTACCAGTGTTACTTCGGCCTGCTTGCCTTAAGAATTATGATTGGTCAATTACCAATAGAAATTTATAATTCGGACTAGGGCATGAATCAATAAATGTGGCCCAATGCCGTTATCCACCTTCATCAGTGTCTGAGTCCTTTATTGGGGGGTGCGCCTGCAATGCGAGCGCGGCGCCAAAATGGCCGCCGCGCCCTTTGCGGGCCCCCCCATCGGACGAAGGCATCCGGGTAGTTAGGGGGCGTGGCCAGCACCCTTATATAAGGGGCGGCCACGAGGCAGCCGAGCTGCCATTTTGCGAAGCGACGGAGCGGAGAAGTTTTTCCCCTCCACCCCCTCCCTAGTTAACAGTGTGATATTTTGGTCGCTTCGGGGCCGGGTGGGAATTTTTGGCTGGGACCCACAATTGGCTCTCGGGTCCTGGCTTTTTTGCCCATCCCACACTGTTGCTATGGTTTGATATAGGGGTTTCTGTGCTGCTGGTGACTTGGTCACATGGGCGGGTAGCACTGGTAAGGTAAACATTTATGACCCACAGATATCCGGCAGGTTCGCAATTGACTGGACAACACTAGACAGGCATAAGTTGGTTAAACGTTGTCCGGTCAACAACGAACTAGGCGATGGGGTGATGGCTACAGCTAGACAGCATGCATCACCCCGTGATTTTACGGATACGCGTCAGAGGGTAGGGTCATTAGCTAGATATTGACTACGGTCAACAATTTGTTTGTTGTCAACAAACAAATTGATACAAATAGATACATTGTAACAATTGCCGTGGGCAATTTTGGGTGGTACCTTACCAGTGTTACTTCGGCCTGCTTGCCTTAAGAATTATGATTGGTCAATTGCCAATAGAAATTTATAATTCGGACTAGGGCATGAATCAATAAATGTGGCCCAATGCCGTTATCCACTTTCATCAGTGTCTGAGTCCTTTATTGGGGGGTGCGCCTGCAAAGCTTCACACCTCTCACTCAATATCATGGGAAAACCAATCAATCAACCAACCAACAGAGAAAGGTTATTAAGAACTGTAAAAATTGTGTGACATTTATAATTATAATAGTCCTTGAGGAAGAGACTTGTCTGCCAAGTTACAGACATGTATTTGCAGGACTTCTTGAGCTGCATAATTTCAGATACCATTAAAAATGAAAAAATAATCTTTTTTAACTTATTGACAAGGTTAAAAGAAATGTTAATGCATATTTGCTGCTCATAAGAGAATCCTGATGGTCATGTTTCAGATGATGATATTTGTGTGCAAGAGAAATCAGCCAACAAATCTGCAAAATTTTGAGTTGACCTGTCCCATATTTATCCCATGTCTCCCTCTTCCCACCTCCCATGTTTGGGCTAGGGAAGTGGCACATATCATAGATATGTTCCTTAAGAAGAAAGCTACAAAGTTTCATAAGCATATGTGTCAGGGACAGGGAATTATGCTGCTTGAAAACCAATTAAAAACCTTTTAAGGAGAAAGACTTTTTTAAAAAATCAATGGCCAAAATCATATTGCATACCTTGGCTTAAATTTCATTTTATTGTGTAATAATGGGCAAGTTACAGAATCCCAGAGTCCTCAGAAGAGAATAGTAAACCATGTTTGTGTTCTCTACCTAGAAATTCTTGAAAAGGTTCACCATAGATCAAAATAGACTGGACAGCACACAATTATTATTATTATTACAGAAGATATATTCTCTCTCCTCCAACCCTGTTTTTGATGGGGAATAATTATTGTCATACTTTTTATGCTTGTGTGAGTTTTCGAAAAGCTGCATTTGGGATTCTGAACCTAATTTTGCCAGCTTTTACTTTTTGGTTATCATTAACAATGTTAAGGAGTTCAACAGTCATCCATGAAGGCTTTTCTTTTCATTTGTTTACAAAAATAGTCTTCTTATATCCTTCCCTGAAAACATGCCTGATTTCAATTCACAGTTCTTCCAGTTTGCAGTAAGAATAACGTGAATCTGTTCTTTACATGATCTTCAATTTCTTCATAAACTGTTTTTAAATTATATTATGGGGGTATGACTGCTCTTCTGTGCTTTTTCAGTATTACTCTAACTTTTTATGTCAACAGTTCATGGTCTCTACCACAGCATGTAGTTTTCTTCTTCAGAGAGAATAGAACTTCTCTGCCTTCTTTTCCAGTTGTACAGTTTACTTGAATTCTATATTGACCACCTAGTGATATTCATGTATGCCTGGAGCAATCAACAAAACCGTGACTCCTTCCATGAGTCATTATCCTACTTTCGTTCTAATTCTCGGGCCAAATTCTCCAGCTATGTTTCGTTCTGCTTTACCTTTGGAGAGCCTAGTGGATAGGAAAATGATTAATAAATACTATGTATAAAACAAAGATAAACATTATAAGAGTCCATTATTCAGAAAGCTGTGGAGACAGTTGAGCATCAAAGATAAATCCTTGTTGATATGTTTGCCTCACCAGCTCATGGTCAGACCACAGTCCTAAGACTGAATCACCACAGAGTCAGCTATAAATAGAATCAGCACCTAAGAAGACACTGCATTATACAATTGAGAATATATCGTATTGTAATATAAGAATTTATTGCATTTGATGGTAGAATGAAAGGAGATAGTCACCTAATGTTCTGCATTGAAGTAATTAAATGTGTATATATATGTGTTGTAAATATGTAATATTGACATTTCATTTTTATCAAACTTATAGAAGACCCTGAGGAAGTGACTCAAAAAGCTACTACAACTGGATTAGCTTCGGTTTTCTTGATTTTTAAGAGATCTTTATATACCTGATGCAAGGAATTTGAGTTACATGTTTTTGGAAGAATAAATGATTTTTGTTTGAAAACACGATTGCATTCTTGAGATGGATTTCTTATGCTTGTTTGCTATCTACTGTCTGGCCATTGCTAATTACTACTTACAGAGTGAATCATCATAGAGTCAGCTACAAATAGAACCAGCACCTAAGAAGACATAAGAGAAGAAATGTGTTATATCCAGGTAAAAGGAGCCAATGCAAGCGCGGTGCCAAAATGGCCGCCGCGCTCTTTGCGGGGGGGGGCCCACCCGGACGCAGACATCCGGGCTAGTTAGGTGGCGTGGCCACCCCTCTATAAAATGGGTGGCCACGAGGCAGCCTGGCTGCCATTTTGCGATGCGACGGAGCGGAGAAGTTTGCTCCGTCGCTTCCTCCCTTGCTCGCCTCTTTTAAGAGGCTCGCTTTCCTTCTTTGATCGGAGGTTTCCCTTCCTCTGAACAGCACCAGACTGCAGTGGCTCAGGTGGCTAAGAGGCTGACTGGGAGGCAGAAGGTCAGCAGTTCAATTCCTGAGTACTGCAGGACGGAATACTCTTTACCCCAAGGCTCAGGCAGCCCCCTTGGTTGCGCCGGGGGGGGGGCTCAGCCCACCCCCTCTACTTTTTTCGGGAGTGCCACTGAGCCAGCGGGCTCGGACCGCACCCCCGCAGGTGGGTGGTGGGGTTATCGGACACACTGCCACCAATGAGCCCAGGCTGAGGGCTCGGGCGGGGGGCGGCACAGGCCTGCTCTCCTGGGGTTCTTACCCCCGCTGCTTCTTTGCCCGGCTCAGGGCATAGCGGCCCACTCGGGCACGGTGCGGGTTTCCGCCCCACCGTCATTCCGGCCCCTCATGGGCCGGATTACTGGGCATGGTCCTATTCTGGCCAGGGATTACCACATGGGTTTATCCCTCATCAATTACCCGGTGGGCCATCCGGCCCATCCGGCCCACCTTATTCTGGTGGGTCAGATGCTGTGGATGCTCTCCTGCCCACAATTTGGCACTGGAAGCATCAATGGACATTGCTCCACCACCTTCGGATGGTGGGCGTGCCAACTCGGCGGTTCCGGCCCACATGCCGGCCACGGCTGCACAGCAGGCTGCCAACAGGGTTGAGCTGCTGGAGGCCATCAGGCCAGCGCAGGCCGGCACCTCGCAGCTCCCCATCCGGCCTGGACGCACGGAAACACGGAGCTCGATGGCCATCGTGAACTCCAACGCCCACCACGGGCCGGAACCCCCAGTGGGGGCAGCTCGTGGGGGTGCACCGAGTGAGTATCCTGGTCAAATCAGCACACCTATGACACTAGCTCATAACGCTGGGGGGGTACAGTGGCCATGGCCGCAACAGGACAATTGCACCCTGGTTCTTACAGGGGTGACCGCCCCTATGCTTTCCCTTAATTTCTCGGGGGTCAGATAGGGCCTATTATATGTTTCCCCACCCCAATCCGTGCCAACGGTGGTTCTGAGGACGGCCGGTTACTCCATACCCCTGGGTGACCATTTGTCCCGGGCTATCAGCAAGACGATGTGGCGTGGGGAATATATTCAAATTTCCCCCTCCTGCAACGTGAACACACTGATTAGGACATGGAGGGGCAGGACGACAGGGACTAGGAGTTGCCCCATCACCGCAAGCTGCCTCGCAATGGGGCCAGTTGGTTACCGGCCTGTTGGGTATCCATGGCAGGATATATGAGGGCCCATCCTGATTTGTACATCCCAATGGTCCAGTGCTTGGACAATATTTACCGGGCCGTGGTTGCTTTCCCTGGCCCGTCATGGTTAGCCTATGGCCCAGACCTTAGGATGAGGGCGGCCCTTCCCCCTGAGATGCGAGTGACGAGCCCTGCTAGCACTTGTGGCTAATATATATGTCTCCTACGTGGCCAGTGCCTATGCTCCGTACAGAGAGTCTACTTTCGGGCAACTACCTCTGTGCCTTGATCTGGAGCTCTCAGATTAAGTTAGCTGCTACCATTTTCAACAGGGGACATGTTCTGCAGGGCACTGGAACTAGAAGATGTGTTGCTCGATCAGGAGTGGGCTCTGGGTAGGTTTCACTCCTCAAGGGCCGGTCAGCCAGAAAAGGGTACTAGCCTGGCGCTGCCATATGTCCGGTTGCTTCCCCACATGTGTTTGTGGCAGCGCGTGGTTCACAGCCTGGCCTGTCGTCTGCTACTAAGACGGGTCTACCCTTACTGAATTTAAATTGGTATCCATTCCTTCCGGTTGGGCGCCGCATCAACTGCTGCTGCATTTGGGTACCCGGAGCCTGACATACGTTGCATGGGCAGGTGAAGATTTGCGCATTTTTCTCTGTCTGTTCGTCCCCTCACTGCACTGGGTGCCTTGTTCTGCCCTCTATTCTCCCTCCTTCTTTTACAGACCCTGTGTGTTTCCACACACTGGTAGTAGTGTGGCTTGTGGACCACAATTATGTGTACTGGGGCGGAGCAGTATGCTGCTTCGTCAGAATGGGGACCCCATCTCAGGCTACGCGTAACCACGCGTATGCAGTGGTATGGTGTGCACGGCATATAGGTGGCGGGAACTGTTGACATTCCTGATGTCCATTGGGGATACTGGGCTGCCACATGTTTTAATTCTGCACCTCGGAGGCGGTGATCTTGCACGGATTGCTAGCCTGGACTTAAAGACCTCCAAGTGCAGTGACCTGGCGTTTCTTTGCCATTTATGGCCGTTTACACGGTTGCTATGGTCATACATTGTGCCGAGGCACTATTATAGGGGAGGCTTTGACCCCGCGGTTGGACCGTGCCCGGTGGTCAGTGAACAGGGCTGTTGCCTGGTTCCTTATCCAGAATGGCTTAGGGACAGCCATTCGTCGTATGGGGGTAGGGTTACAGGAATTTGGCCTGTATTCTGGAGATGGGGTTCACCTGTCAACAAGTGGATGCACCTCTCTTTTGAATAACGTGCAGGAGGGCCAGGTGACCGAGTTGTCGGTCAAGGGGGGCGGCCCCTGCTGCAATTTGGCAATGTTGCCAAGTGTAAGGTGCCTCTCTGAGAGTTGCAGGTGATGCAGGGCCGCATCAACTTCGCCTGCAGAGTGGTAACACCAGGCAGTGCCTTCGCCTGGTGTCTGGGTCACACTATGGCGGGTCTTCATACACGACGCCGCGGGGTACGGCTGACTAGGGGTTTACGAGCAGACCTGTTGGTTTGGCTCACATTCCAGCAGGACTGTCATGCTGTCTCCTTTTGGAGGTCTGAGCTTATGGTCAGCCCCAGTTCCAAGTACGGTCGGATGCCTCCGGCTCTCCGGGGTGTGGGTTTTAATTTAAGGACAGTGTGCCTATGGTCATTGGCCCCAGGGATGGCAGAGCACGGATCGCTTACCCGATCTTCCGTTCCTGGAGTTTTTTCAATTTTGGGTCCCCTTTATCCTCTGGGGGGACAGGTGGGCTAACTCTGTGCTTCACTTTTGGTGATACAAGGCTGCGATGGTGCACATTGTTACTGCCCGAACATCTACATCCCCCGGAGTCATGGCCTCAGCTCGCCTATTGTTTTTGGGTCCATGCGCTTTAATGGCTCCTTAGGGCTACACATGTGCCAGGCATTCTAATGATATTGCCGATGCTTAATCCCGCCTGCAGATCTCCTGGTTCCGTGACTTGGCTCCAGACCCAGGGGAACTTCCCTCTCCATTCATGGCTGAGATATGGACATTTGGCGAGGAGACGTGAACCGGGCGAGTGGCTTGTCTTGGCACCTTGCACGCGTATGGCGTATCAGCATCCACTCCTTCACTTTAGAGCCTTTCGTGGGCAAAGGCAATTGCCTGAAATGTGGCTGATACCGGTTGACCAGGTTTTACAATGTATGGTTCGCCTTCATGATCTGGGGTTGGCCCCACGCACCATAGCCACCAGGCTTTACGCCTTGACATTCATGGCCAAGGCACGGGGCTTTACTGACTGAGCGAGTGTCTTCCGCATGTGCCATGTATTGGAAGGGTGGACATATGTACGTGGCCGCCGCCCGGACACACGTCGCCCTGTTTTCACAGGTATTCTGACCCTGACCCACCTTGCACAATGTTGGCATAGACTGTGTTACAGTAGGTGGGAGGAGTCTCTTTTCATGCAGCTACCACCGTAGCTTTCTCTGGAGCTCTGCGAATCAGCGAGCTGGTCCCATGGTCAAAGGGGGACGTGTTTTGTCGGGCACTGGAACTCGAAGATGTCTATAACAACCAGGAATGGGCTCAGTTGAGGATTCGTTCCTCAAAGGCCGATCAGCCTGGAGTAGGCAGTGGTGTATACTGCTATGATGTACATTTGCTGACATCTGTCCGGTTGGTGCCCTACATGCAATTTTGGCAGTGCCTGCTGCGCGCCCTGGCCTGTTTTTTCTGCCACCAGAATGGGTCTCCCCTTACCAAATTTAAGTTCTGGAGGGTGACCGGTACCGCACTTCACAGTGTGGGGCTCGTTATGGCACCCATTCATTCAGGATAGGCGTCGCATTGACCGTGGCTGCATTTGGGTACTCTGAGGTGGATATATGTTGGGCACGTGGGGGTCCGCGTGTTTTTTCCTTATATGTACGTCCCCTCACTGTATGAGTACCTAGTTATGTCCTTAATTCCTTTTCCTCTTTTACAGATCCTGTGTGTCTACGCACACCGGTGGCAGTGGGGCTGGTGGGCCACAGCTATGTACACTGGGCGGCAGAATGTGCTGCAGTGACAGAATGGGGACCCCATCTCGGGCTGCGTGCATCCGCACGTATGTGGTGGTATGGTATGCGCGGCATGAGAGGGCGGGAACTGTTGCCATTCCTGATGTCCATCAGGGATGCTGGACTGCCTGATGTTCTTATTCTGCACCTCGGCGGTGATGATCTCACATGGATCACTGGCCTTTCTTTAAAATGTCGAGGTGCGTTTTTACATCATTTATGGCCGTACACACGGTTGCTATGGTCTAACATCGTGCCGAGACACCGTTTTAGAGAAGACATGGATCTCCGTGGTTGGTACCGTCCTCGGTGGTCAGTGGACAGGGCTGTTGCCCGGTTCCTTGCTGAGCATGGCTTGGGGACAGCCAGTAGACATCCGAGGATAGGCTTGCAAAAATTTTGACCTACAGGCAGGAGATGGGGTCCACCTGTCAGCCAAAGGTATGAACCTCTTTCTGGAGGATGTGCAAGCAGGCCTGGTGACCGAACTGATGGTCTGGGGGGGGGGGGGGGTGAGTCATCATGGACGCCTCCCCGTGTGGCGGGTAGCACTGGTAAGGTAAACTTGATGACCCATAGGTATCCGGCAGGTTCGCAATTGATTGGCCAACACGTAGATAGGTACAGGGGAAACAGGTTTGGCCGGTCAAGGGCGAACTATTAAAGGGGTGATGTCAGGAGCTTCACAGCCTGCATCACCTTGATATTTGAACGGATACACATCATAGGGTGGGGTCAGTAGATAGTATACTGACTCCGGTCAACAATTTGTTTGTGTCAACAAACAAATTGATACAAATTGATACATGTAGCCAATTCCCATTGGCATTTAGGGTGGAACCTTACCAGTGCTACTGCGGCCTGCTTGCCTTAAAGAATTACAATTGGATGATACACCAACTGAAAGTGATAATTCGGACTAGGGCATTATTCAATAAAAGTGGCCCGATGCCTTTAATCCAATACCGGTGTCTGAGTCTTTATTTGGGTGGGTGCGCCTGCAATGGACATCTTAAGTGGCAATATGATTCTCAGACCAATTACACTGTCCGCTTTCAGAGCTTGCAAATATGACCTTTAATGGACTATTCCCCCTTGAAGTCAGAACCCTAACCCTGCTCTACTTCTACTTCCCATTGTATTCTTCATTTGTAATCCAATCTGCAATTATGTAGCCCAGGTCCTAGTCTGAATGAAACAAAGAACAGAATCCTTACTGTTTCTGATCTCTCCTTGCAACTCTATTTAAAAACTGTTCTGGTGCGGTTCCCATTACTTTTTGAGTGCTTACTGGAAGAGGGCAACTGGAGGGATGAAGTAGAAACTATCCCTCTCCAAGTTTAACCAATGAAAATGACACTAATGGAAACAGTTCCTTCAGTAGAATAATAGCATAGATCTGTCTGGTAGCCCGTGTTTTTGTTGTGCACCCACAATATATCAGCAGCAGCGGCGGCTGCAACTTGTATCAGAGAATGCATTTTTTTCCTGGAGCAGGAAAAATGCCATTGGTGTGAATTTGTTTAAAGTGGATCCCAGCTTACCATGAAGCAACCATATGAAATGAGACATGCAGAATTTAACACCGGGACTTCAATGTACTGCTGCAACCTTGAGGATATTATCAAGCTGAGTATTCACAGCCATTGTACTGCAGAAAGAGAGGAATGGGCTAAACAGGGTTGCTTTGAAGTTTGGTTTTCCTGCCCCCAAACACCTGGTTCTTACATGTGGATACAAGGACCATCTCAAATGGATACTGCACTTGGAAATGACTCTGTTTAGCCTGATCCTGACTGGTATAGACGTTCCTTGACGTTCCTTCACATCCAGCCACATTTGTGTACATTAATAAGAATAAGAATATGCCATCAAGTCAATTCTAACTTATGGTGATTCTTTCCAGGGCTTCCTAGGTAAAGAATATACAGAAGTTGTCTAACATTCCCTTCTTCAGGGGGCACCTTGAATCCTCCCTATAACTACAAAGGTTGGATCTTCTTCCAGAAGGCACAGTGAAGAACTGAACTCCCAACTTCTGTGCTGTCACAATTACAAGAATGTAAAATACTGGTTCGAGGATCTTCTTGCACAGGATACTGACTCTTGGCAACAGCCCTTTCAGTTAATTAGTAATTGCCATACTGACAATATTTGATAAATGTTGTACTACCTTATGTTTGGTGAGGCATTTATTTGCAACTAAGTTCCACTAAAGTTAATTGAATTTAGTCTAAAATAAATGTACTGTATTTAAATTTGATCTTTAAAATACTTTGTATTCTTGTCAAGAAAATTACAGCTGTGATCATCATTCTCATTCTCTTGTCATATATGAAAAGTTGACTTGAACAGAGTAGGTTGGGTTTTTTTAATCAATGCAAGATATATTACAAACATATTGAAACAGAAAAGAAATATTAGTTGGTATCAGAAATTCTGTGACAAATAAGTACAATTAAACACCATTTGACCTATTAATTCTGTTCTTCATAAAGGCTATTACAATTGACATTTTCTATTTAAAAACATACAGCGTTCATAGCTATTTACTGCTACATACCTAAATTTAATTACAATATTAGATGATGTATTCTTTATATAAAAAGTACATGATAATTTGCTAACTGGAATTAGGAATGAGAATACTGAAACTGGGTAGTGTGCTGCAGAGAAAGTAGGGATTTTATCAGAGATTCTCAACTTGCAGCCTGTGGGCCGGATGTAGACCATGGAGCCATTTCATGTGGTCCCCCCACCACATACACACCACCAGTAAGTGCCATGTGGTGGAGGAGGGACAAAATGGCCCCCGAAGCTGTCTGAGGGAGTGTGACCCAGCCCCCGGCTTTAAAAGGTTGAGAACTCCTGGATTATATGGTTGCAATAGATTGTTCTGTAATTCCTATCACCATGAGGGCAAGTTGATAGACTCACAAAAGATGGGGAACTATTAGGAATAGGCTGTGAATTCAAGATTTGAGTTGAGAAAGAGCAGGATTGCTGGATAGGTGAGAGAGCTGCTATTTTCAAGGAGAAGGATGTTCGTTTAGGTAGCAGAATTTCAATATTTTTGTGAAGGAGGAACACTAGATGGGTGAATGCATATAGTGATTTATGTATTTGTATTTTATGTCTTAAGAATTGTATACTTGGAACTGTTTTCCATTTTGTTGTAGGTTTTCTACCCTAGTTGATAAAGATACCTTAGACTTTATTCTTATCAGCCCACAATGAGACTTTTTTTCCTTTTGTACGTTTGTGTGTTAATGTTTTTTGCAAAGTTTATTTTTGCAATACTCATTTAAACTGGCACCATGGATGACAGCCTTTTTAGTGAGTCTGCTGTATTTCTCTATCTGTTTGGCTTTTTGTAGCTCACTGTGGATTACTTCCTCTAATAAGGAACTTTTTATATTGGAAGACTCCCTATGAGTATTTTTTTTCTTCTGTCTCTGTGGATGTGGTGAGAAATTGTGGGCATATTTTGGTTGGCAGAGCAGCATCTCTTATGGTAGCTGGAGTAGAGGTAGGAGTTATAGGAGACAGAGGGAAGGTTAGAAGAAGAAGAAGAGAGGACAGTGGACAAGAGGACTGCAAATGGGTGGTATAATTAGATGGTGAAAGAGATGTTTTAGAACAGCGGTTCTCAACCTGTTGTGATCCAGCCCTCATCAGACTCCAAAGAAGACCTGGATCAGGAGGCACTTCCTATGCCCAGCCCAGTTCTGCCTGCACCCAAACCTGAGAATGTCCTGAACCAGGAATCTCAGCCTGTTTCTGGCTCAACTCTGTTTCCCCAGGCAGATGATCTGTCAAATCAGAAGTCTGACTCTGACAGTAATCAGTCCTCAGTCAAGGAAAGATTCATAAAGGAGCTACACCTGCAATGCAAGCAAGCTAGAACTAGTTACCAAATAAGGCTCCCAGCTGATAGTGATTAGCTGGGAGGTTTTTAAGCAAGCTTGTTGCAGTGTTCCAACATCAATACAATTCTTCAGTGCAAAGACCGATGCCCTGCTTGACTTCAGATACCTCTTGAGATTGCCTACCTAGACCCTGACCTGCCTGCCATAACCCTGACTTCTTTGCCAACCGTGACGATGCCCCTAGACATCCTTTGTACTAGACGCTGCTTGAACTACCGATAATCAGACCTTGGCTTGCTCTTTGGACTTTGCTATTTGTACTCTCCTTGAATAGTCTCTTTGTGTAGCATTGCTGTGCGGTGACTGTGACCACTGAGGTAAGTCAGCACACAACCTGTGGTCTGCGGACCACTGGGGGCCTGCAGTGTCATCACAGAGGGTCTAACAAAGGCTTAAAGTAGGGGTGGGGGATGTCCAGCCTGGAAATATTTGGTCTGGTCCACATCAAGCACTGCACCTCCTTTTCTCACAGCCCTCTCCCTTCAATGCTCTCCCCTCAATGCTCCTTTCATACTCACCCTCCCCCCTCCAAGCCTGCCCTGACATGCATGAGAGGTAGCAGGAACCTCACCTTTGCTGGGTGACTCTCTCCTTGGCCCGCAAAATTAAGTGCTGGGGGCCTTCCATGGTGAAAACCCCTGATTTAGAATGTCTCTTCCTTCTATTTGTTTATCAAATCTCCAGTCATTAACCAACAAAATGGATGAATTGCTTCTTATAAATTGAACTGTTGCTGATTTTTCGCACTCTGCAGCTCTTTGCTTTACAGAAACATGGATTGAAGAATCTGTTTTGGATACAGCAATAGAGCCTCCGGGGTTTCAGATTTACAGGGAAGACTGGAAAGTGGAGACATCTGGGGAAAAGAGAAGAGGTGGGATTTGTTTTTATATAAATAATGGCTGGTGTAAAGATGTTACAGTGTTACAGAAAATATAGGCTTAGAGGCATTATTTATTAACTGTAAACTTTTTCATTCTCCATGAAAGTTTTCTTCCTTCATCCTAGTGGGGATTTATATATCACCCCAGGCTTGCTCTAGCAAGGCATTGCAGAACTCGGTTGATCTTATACTTCATGAAAAGTAGAAATATCCAGATTCTTTACTTATTGTTTTAGAAGGTTTTAATAGAACAAACCTTTCCTGTGAACTGCCTGTCACCACTGCTCACCGCCATCCCTCATGGTGACCACGTGCTGTCACTCTAACCCGATTTACCCTTGATTAATTTTCTGCTAGCCACCCCGGGTCTCATCAGTTAGGGGAACGGTGGTGCTTTCAAAATGCCCAGTGCATTGGCCTTGCTTTGGTAGCTTCTCCCTTCACCTGTAGTACATTACCTTGGTGAGAGAAGGGACTCCCCTGCTTCTCTTTATTAGCTGGGTAAAGGGTGGCTCTATAAGTGAAGTCAGTTTCCTTTGACTCCTGTAAGTAAGTGCCTCTTCCCTATCACCTTACTGCACTGGGAAGAATAGAAGGTGAATGTGTATGAACTTCTGAGATACTTGGGTGCCAGGTTATGGCCCCGAGCCTTGTTCACTGAAGTTTCCCCCTTCACTTTGTCCCCTTTCTCTTAAAGGGTGAAGGCTGGCCCGCTACCTTTCTTCTCCGGACTTTTGGTTTCCAAGTCTTTGGAGATTAAAGGAATAGTCTCTTTGTTTAGAGCTTGTTAAATTTCTTAGCTCACCTTCCACTCTCAATTTCCTATTTGCTTTGAAGAAACACACTGTTCCATCAGCCTAGGATCTCTTTATTAGCAAAAGAGCTATTTTCTATAAAATAGGCATTTGAACAATATTTTAAAAAGTAGCTTCTTAAAAATCCTGTCTCACTCTTCTGAGCATTCAATAAGTGCAAGAAAGAAACATAATAAATTCAGCTTTCATAGCTACCTGTTTTCTCTGGCTAATTGGCTTCTTTGTATGGGCAGGACTTGCCCCCATGAAGTTTGCATTGGCATCAAGTCAGGTAAGGCATCTTGATGTGGCTTCCCCCCTTATCTGAGCTGTGAGCTTCTCCTCAGCTTTCTCCTCCCCCCCCCAGCTGTGGGCTGTCAGCTGCTTGTGTATTTCATAAGATTCTCTACTAGACTATGTGCGTCATTATCTTATAGCTAATGCTATCTTAGTGCTATAGAATATAGGCATTGCAGGCGCACCCCCCAAAAAAAGACTCAGACACTAGTATATGGATAAAGGCATTGGGCCACTTTTATTGAATAATGCCCTAGTCCGAATTATAACTTTCAATTGGTGTACTCATCCAATTGTAATTCTTAAGGCAAGCAGGCCGCAGTAATACTGGTAAGGTTCCTCCCAAAATTGCCAATGGCAATTGGCTATAATGTATCCATTTTGTATCAATTTGTTTGTTGACACAAACAAATTGTTGACCGGAGTCAATAAACTATCTACTGACTCCACCCTCTGACGTGTATCCGTCAAATCACGGGGTGATGCATGCTGAAAAGCTCCTCCATCACCCCTTGCCTGGTTCGTCGTTGACCGGTCAAAGTTATTACTCCTGTACCTGTCTAAGTGTTGGCCAGTCAATTGCGAACCTGCCGGATACCTATGGGTCATAAATCTTTACCTTACCAGTGCTACCCGCCACACGGGGAGGCTTCAATGAAGACTCACCGCCCCCCCCCCCCCAGACCGTCAGCTCGGTCAACAGGCCTGCTTGCAAATCTTCCAAAAAGAGGTTCATACCTCTATCCGACAGGTGGACCCCATCCCCTGCATACAGATCATAATTTTGTAGACTAATGGTGGGGTGTCGGATGACCATCCCCAAACCCTTGTCTGCCAAGAACCGGGCAACAGCCCTGTTCACCGAGCAGCAAGCGCGGTCAAGGGCACGGAGGTCAATACCTCCCCTGTAAGCATGACGCGGTATGATGTCCGACCATAGCAGCCGTGTGGACGGCCACACATAATGCAAATAAGCTAGGTCACTGCAAATCGTGAATTTTAAAGAAAGGCCAGTGACCTGGGCGAGGTCATTGCCCCTGAGGTGCAGTACAAGGACATCAGGCGGTTCAGCATCCCTGATGGAGAACAGGAATGGCAACAGTTCCCACCATCTCATTCCGCGCTTACCGTACCAACATATGCGTGCGGTCGCACGCAGTCCAAGCTGGGGTCCCCACTCTGTCGCCACAGCATACTGTGCTGCCCAGTGCACGTAACTGTGGCCCACCAGCCATACTGCCACCGGTGTGCGGGGACACACAGGGTCTGTAAAAGAAGAAAAGAGAACAATGACTTAACTGGTACTCATACCTGAAGAGGGCGAACACATAATGCAAAACGCATAGATACCCATCTTCCCATATGGCGTATATCAGCCTCAGAGTACCCAAATGCAGCCACAGTGGATGCAGCACCTATCCTAAACGAATGGGTGCCGTAACGAGCCCCGGGGAGGCCAACACTGGATAGTGCCATACCGGTCACCTTCCAAAATTGAAATTTAGTAAGGGGAGACCCATCCTGGTGGCAGAAAAACGGACCAGGGTGCATGTCACGCACTGCCAAGAACTCCTGTAGGGCACCAACCGGACAGATGTCTGCAATGGAACATCGTAGCAGTCTAACTCCACTGCCTACGCCGTGCTGATCAACTTTTGAGGACCGTATCCTCAACTGAGCCCACTCATTAGAGACATAGACATTGTCGAGTTCCAGTGCCCTACTAGTCGCATCCGCCTTAGACAGTAGTACCAACTCACTGATGTGGAGTGCTCCAAATAAGGCCACCGTGGTAGCCACGTGAAAAAGAGCCGCCTCATACTTATCAAAACACAGATCATGCCAGCCTCGTGCAAGGTGGGTAAGCACCCCTGGTGAAATTGGGTGGCGAGTGTCTGGGCGGCGGCCACATTCCCGTGTCCACCCCTCCAAAACATGTCGTATGCGGAAATCATTCACGCAGTCAGCAAAACCCCTCACCTTGGCCATAAATGCCAGTGCCGACAGCCTGGATGCTATAGTGCGAGGAGCCAAACCCTGACTGTGTAAATAAACCATAAATTGTAAAACTTGTTCAACTGGAATGGGCCATACTTCGGGCAACTGAAGTTGCACACAAAAGGTTCTAAATTGAACGAAAGCATGTTGATACGCCTTACGCGTGAGAGGTGCCAAAGACATGCCGATCACCCGGTTCACCTCTCATTGCCAAATGTCCAAATCTCGGCAGGGAGTGGCGATGGGAATTCCTCTGCTTCCGGAGCCAAGGCACGGAACCGGGGGATCTGCAGGCGGGATAAAGCATCAGCAATATCATTATTAATACCTGGAACATGTCTGGCCTTAAAAAGCACATTCAGGCATAGGCTACATAACACAAACTGACGGACCAATGCCATCACCCTAGGTGACTTAGACGTCTGAGCGTTGACAATGTGCACTACCACCGCATTGTCACACCAAAAATGGACCACTGAGTCGGCCCACACCTCGCCCCATAGCATCAAAGCTCCCAGGATTGGAAAGAACTCAAGGAATGTAAGATCGCGGAGGCGATCCGTGCCCTGCCATGCTGGAGGCCATTGGCCATAAGCCCACCTCCCCTCAAAGTAAATACCATATCCCAGGGAGCCGGAGGCATCCGACTGTATTTGGAATCTAGGGGAAACTAAAAGGTCGGATCTCCAAAAGGAGACCCCATTAAATTCCCGCAGGAATTTAAGCCAAACCAAAAGGTCAGCCGCCATGCCCCTGGTCAGTCGGACCCTATGAAGGCGCTTTGACAGGCCAGACATGGCGTCACATAGGCGCCGCGCAAATGCTCTGCCGGATGTCACCACCCTGCAGGCAAAGTTAAGATGGCCATGAAGTACCTGAAGCTCACGAAGTGACACTTTACGTTTGGCCAGCAAGGCCAAAATCATCGCGGAGATCCAGGTGACCTTGTCAATGGGTAACTGGGATGCCTGTGCGACCGTGTCAATTTCAATACCCAGAAATGTGAGCGTAGTTGATGGGCCCTCTGTCTTTTCGGGCGCTAAAGGGACACCCAGTTCCCGCATTAGCGTCTGAAATGTAGTGAGGAGATGCGTGCACATGTCCGAGCCCCGTTCACCCCCGAACAAAAAGTCATCGAGGTAATGGGCTACAGGCCGAGACCCGGACCTGCGAACAAAGGCCCACTGGAGGAAGGTGCTAAAACGTTCGAAAGCTGAACATGAAATAGAGCAGCCAAAAGGCATGGCCTTATCTACATAAAACTTCCCTTGGAATCTAAAACCCAATAGCTCAAAGTCCCCCGGGTGCACTGGCAGTAATCGGAATGCCGATTTAATGTCACATTTTGCCAGGAGGGCACCAGGACCACAAGAGCGCACCATCCGTAGGGCTTGGTCAAACGACGTATACCTGACCGAACAAAGGTCATCAGGAATAGCATCATTGACAGAGTAACCCGCCGGTACGATAGATGATGGATTAAACGAAATTCTCCCGGGGCCTTTTTAGGTACTAACCCCAAAGGGGAAACCTTCAGGTTGGGGAAGGGTGGTACGGAAAAGGGGCCCGCCACCCTCTACCTCTTTGGCAATACTCAAGGCAGCCACCTCCTCCTTACTCTTCAGAGAAAGTAAATTGGGGGCATCTTGGGGTCCCCGCACTCCTTTGAATGGGATACGGAAGCCCCACTGGAAACCCTCCAGGAGGTATCTCACGTCCTCCCTCCTTGGATAAGTTGAGAGCCATCGCTCCAACATATACACATTAACTGGGGAGGGGGCCTTTTGACTGGCTAGCTCCCTCAGCAGAAGCTCTGCCCGCTCCCTGTCCACCTCTACCTCTGCCCCGTGACCCACCGGCCCGCGGGCACGCGGCGGCGGCGTGGGGGCCAGCGCAAGAGGGACACTCATGTTTATATCGGCACTGCCGCTTATTGCACACGCCATTAGGCGAGAAGCTCCAACACAGCAAGTGGGCTGGAACCCCCTGCCCTGCCGGCTGGCAGGGAGCCTGTGTTGGAGCAGCTCGCTGCACGGCATGGCCACAATGGTACCTATCCCCAGGCGCCGGACGCGTGGGGGGTCATGTACAAGAGCCACAATTTTTGACAGGGCTCATCCCATCTCATCTCCGGGTGTAGGGGCACCCGCATTCTAAATTCCTCATCGTAAGCCAACCACGATGGGCCAGGGAAATCCACCATCGCCCTGTAAATATTGTCCAAATATTGGACCATACGAATGGCCAGATCAGGCCGGGCCCTAAGGTATACCGCCATATAAATAAGATATGCCGGCAACCAGTTGGCCCAAGTGCGCGGTGGCTTACGACGGCGGGACAGCTCTTTGTCTCTGTCGTCCTGTCCCTCTCTCTCCTCCTTAGTGGGCTCACGGTTCAATAGGGAGAATATATCCATGTACTCCCCCCGCCAAATCTTTTCCCTTGTGACCTGGGACAAATGATCACCAAGGGGCAAAGAATAACCAACCGTCGGCAAAGCCGTCACCGGCACATTAGGTATATGGGGCATACGCAGTGGGACCTGGACAGCCCCTGAGATGCCCGGCACTGCCCCGGGGGTGGAAACCCCCGCCCTCAATGAGGTGCCATTTTGAAACCAAGGGGCACTGGGATAGACTGGTAACTGCTGCCCACTCACCTCAACTTGACGAGGCCAGGGCCACTGAACCCCACCACTGGAAGTGGGCTGTGATGTAGGTGCACTAATTTGAAGCTGATACTCACTAGGTGCACCCCCGTGAGCCGCCCCCACTGGGGGATCCAGCCCACGGCGGGCGTCGGAGCTCGCGACCGGAATCGAGCTCTGGGGCCACACCAGACTGGTCCCTGTCTGCAGCTCTGGACGAACAGGGAGCTGCGAGACACCAGCAGGCGCAGGCTGGAGTGTCTCAAGCAGCTCAACCCGGCTGGCCGCCTGGTGCAGTGTGGCAGCCGTTGAGGTAGCCGGTGGACACGAAGGGCCCCCGGCAGCGAGAGAAGGGCCCCCTCCCATAGGACGCTGTGCAATCCCCAAGGATGCCTCCAGCACTGCTAAACGTGCTAATAAAGCATCCACTGCCACAGATCCCCCAGCATAAGGCGGGCTGGGTTGGCCGGAAGGCCCACCAGGCATTTGGAAAGGAACACCGAAGTGAGAGCCTGGACCAGAATAGGGCCATGCCCAAAACTCCAGCCCATGAGGGGCCGGAGGAGGAACGGGTTGCGCACCCACACCAGGCCCTCCCCCGCTGTCCTGACCCATGGCCGGCAACTGCGGGCCGAGGGCCAAAGCCCCTGAAGGGCCGGCCTGAGGCTGGCTAGCCAAGGCCTGCTGCCAAGTGCCAGCCTAAATCACCCCACCGGTATCGGTGGGCAAGGCTGGAGTAGTGCCCTGCCGCGGGGGCGCAGCCCTGGTCCTCCGACCTGGTGGCTGCCCCCCGCCTTGCACAGGGCCCAAAAAAGTCCTCCCCTTTGGCCGCGGTTTCATCGCCGGGGCCTTCCGTTTGGGAGGCATATCTTCGAAGAAGGAGCAGGATCCCTTTCCAGGGATCGAAAACCTAGCGCCAAAAACACAGAGCAGCCAGCAAGCTAAAGGCTCTGTGCTAATCCTCCCTTCCCAGCCAGGAAGGATCAAGGGCTAAACAGCCGAAGACTACAGACAAACAGCGACGGAGAAAACTTCTCCTCTCCGTCGCTATTTCTAAAATGGCAGCTCGTCTGCCTCGTGCCCACCCCTTTTATAGAGGGGTGGCCACGCCCCCTAACTCACCCGGATGTCTGAGTCCGGGGGGGGGGGGGCCCGCAAAGAGCGCGGCGGCCATTTTGGCACCGCGCTTTCATTTGTGTGCCGGACTGTGCCAACTATGGTATATTCCAATATATGGATGTCCTAGGGCAAGTTGAAGTCTATCTTCCCTCCTCCCTTCTAGTGGATGAGGTCACATATACATCGCAGCTCTCTTATTTCTCCCTCCTAACTGTGAGTCTGAGGTGAAAAGTTCGACTAATTAAATTCTTTCAGGTTATTTGCCAAGTACAGTGTATATGCTTGTGCCAACTGTTAGAAAATGCTGGATTCTCAACCTTTAAGCAAATGATTTCTATCAACTACAACTAGGCACTTAATACATATGTTGCTTAGGCCTTAACATAAAGGTTATTCTATGACACTGCCTAGATATAGACAGCATGTCAACTGTCCTACTAGGAGCAATAGTTATTAGATCACTGTTATACTACAATAAATGGTGTCTACCGCTTTGTTTCTCATGCAGTCCTCCGTCTCTTGGATGACTGCACGATTCACCTTATCCAACCTATAGGTAGAAACTTAAGGTGGTTGAGCCTGTGGTCAGACTAGTGAAGAAATGGTCTAAGAAGGCAAAGTTAGAGCTACAAGCCTGTTTTGATTGCACAGATTGGGCTGTTTTTGAAGCTGCTTCAGTTAACTTGAAGGAACGTACTGATACTGTGACATCATACTCAGTTTTTGTGAGGATGTGTGTGGCCCACTAACAGGGTGTGCACATATAGCAAGAGTAAGCCTTGGTTCACTTTGAAGCTTAAGTTGTCTTGCCACATCATAGAGGAGTTTTACAGGAAATGGGATAGAATTTTGTACAATCAGGCTAGAAATGCCCTGATGAGAGAGATTAAGGTGGCAAAGAGGAGTTACTCTGAAAAGCTGAAATGTCACTTCTTAGCCAATGACTCTACTTTGGAGTGGAGAAGTCTATAGAGTATCATTGGCTATAGGAGACCAACTCCATCTGTTGAGGAAAGTTGTCAACTAGTGGATGATCTGAATATGTTTTATTTTAGGTTTGAGTAGTGGTTATTAACATCTACCACTACCCACTTCATTTCAGACAATTCAACAGTAGTTGTTTTCTCTAGCACAGTGTTTCCCAAGCTATGTTCTGCGGAACACTGGTGGACTTCAATTCCCAGAAGCCTAAGTCAGCACATTGGCTGATCAGTGCTTTGGGGAATTGACTTAGGCTTCTGGGAATTGAAGTCCAAAAACCAAAGATTGGGAAACACTGGGCTAGAACCTTGACAGACCACACCTGTCAGCACTAATTGCAAACTAAGAAACCAGAGTAGGATAGGCAAAATACTACCCAGCTCCCCGTGGCCAATTTAGAAGCATAGGCAAAAAAAATCCTAACTGGCCCCTTAACAATGATCCTTGTAGGGGTGGGTGGATGGAACATCTTATTGCACCTGCAGCTAAAGAGGTTGTTGGAGGTACATGGCCAGCCTATAGGCTTGGCCCTGCCCCTCCCTGTGCTGCAAGGCTGCAAATTTCACAGTCTGTGCACAAATCTCTCTTCTCCTGTCAGATGGGGAAAGCACCATTGTTGATTACCAGGTCAGCTGGACACTCTGGGGTATGCATTTATGCATTGCTCTTTTGTACAAGCTTCAAAGTTACAGTTTCTTTGCCTAATAATAGATTCAGGTTTCTCTTTAATGGATATGATTTAATTCTTGAGCTACTAGTTCATGTCTTTCTGAATGTATCTGTGTAATTTCAGTGGAATTTAGTCCAGAGGCAGAATCCCTTCCCCCTCAACAGGTTGTCTCAGAATGGCAGTCATTTTCAATACACAATGCAGCTCCTGAGATTTCTTCTGGTGGGAAAAATAACTGTTGAATATTAAAATGTCACCACTCCAGTGGCTCTCCTTCTCTCAGCAGCATATAATCAAGTCTGTCACTTCATAGACATTTTTCACACTATCAAATTGTACAAAACTTGCAATTGAAATTTAGTGAAAGTCTATTTTAAAGGGAAAAATTGCCATTCTTGGGATGAAGGGAAGGAGGGCTTAAGAAATACAATGAGCTCTGAGCTTTATGTTTTCTTTATGTGGAAATATATTGTGTGTATATTGTATATTTTTAGGTGGGGTGATTGTCCCCTCAGTGGAGGAAATCCCACTGGAACCATTATATTGGGCCCAAGGCAAAATGAGTGGAGGAGTAGCTTCCCCCACCATTCATCTTTCCCCAAAGCAAATGCACTTGCTGCCTACAAAGTCATTAATAGCAAATCAGAGAGGCATTTGCCTGCAGAAGAGCTGTGTTACATGTAATAAATCTCCATATTTTAGGGGGAGAAAGAGAGAAAGGAGTAATCAAAATTCGCCACTTCTGAAATCTCTCCATGCAAGAAGATAGCTAATTAGCCCATAGATTATTTTCAGGAGAAGAAGGAGGCAAATGGTGTGTCACTGAAAACTGACAAACTGCTAGAATTTGTAAAGATTAAATAAGTAAGCCCACTCTATGGGGAGTAGCGAAAAGACAGATTCCCCCCCCCCAAAAAAAAATGCTGAATTGTTGGGGTATTCACTAAGGTTCAATACTAGCATTCACACATGCTGAAATTAAATCAATACAGAGCTATCCTATGTTGCAATGGTGGGCCAGAAATGGCCCGCTGGGTCACGGAGTGACTGGTCACAAGGAAGGCGGTGAGGTGGAAGACCAGTCCTGATTGGCTCGGAGTGCTGGCATTTATTGCCTGCCTCGGGTACCTGCGTGCATAGGTTGCGCGCGACCTGTCACAGAAGACTGCCGACGTAGCACATTGTTAATCCAGTTACATTTACAGAAGTTACTTGGAGGAAATGTGTAATCAGGAAATTACCGGGGAAGTCTGTTATCTACTAATTAACTACTGGCTGGCGAGACCATTGTCTTGCCCTATCACGGAATCTTTTCTGGGACTAACTTCATCAAGTATGACACATTCCAGTTTACTCTCCTGCTTAGGGTGTCCGTGGATATGATTAATACATCGTGTGTTTGCCTTTAATTACCACCTTGTCCGAGCTCATGACCGAGGTGTTATGCATGGATCTTTAACTCTGGCTAATATTAATCCGCACCCAATTTCCCTTTCTAACTAAGTTATGAAGGCTCGAGGGCCTCTGCGCCCGAACCCACAACCTTTCAGGAAAGGTTATGCCAATTATATCTGCGGATAAACCACAATCCTCCTCATATTTAAAAGAGCTGTAGTCCCTGTTATGGACTCAAAAAGGTGTGGGTAGACATAGATAAGTTTAGTCTTAAACTTATCAAAATGTCATATGGTCATCAGAAAATGGAATGAACAAATCCATTCCTGAAGAGGTCCAAACAGCAGGATAAAACACTATCTGATTACATCACAAGGTTAAAATAGAACAAGAGAAACTTATTAAGATTAAGCGCGGGAAATGAAACTAGTGAAATTGGTTGGCTGAATTTTTACACTGCCCATCTAGGATGTTTCCCACATTAGGCAGTGTATAGATAAACATAGAAATAAAAAGATAGAAATACATCATTCTACAGGGAAGAATGGGTGTTTCTCTCAGAAGGAGGTAAAGAACATCAAGAAGGAAAACATCATGAAGTATTGAAAAGGAGGGGTAAATTGTTTATATTAGTGCAGAAGTACAAACAGAATCAATATGTAGCAATGATTCTATGAAAGATCTATCTCATTATTTATTCTGTTGTCAAAAGATTTATCTATCTATTTCATCTTACGTTTTGAATTTCCAGATCCAGCCTTTCCAGGGATTCTAAACATCTGAATTGCAAAGCATCAACTTGCTGCTCTTTGCTCATAATAGGGTGCCAGAATTCAGTTGTGTCAAATTAAATGAGTGTACAGTAGTTCAGTTTGTTGGACATCTAGACCACAAAAAGTCCAAGACAACCATGATCATACTGGCTGGCCCTGGACAAATCTTAAATTCATTTCTTTGTCAGTAAAATGGGAGCAATGGGGATTTATCTTTTAACACCCCTGTCAGAATAATAACGGACAGCAGTCATATGATAATGCATGCAGCTTTAAAATGTAGTTCTTTTGTTCTTCAGTTGCATAGTCGAGTCCGACCCCATGGACAACCGCATGCCAGGCACCCCTATCCTCTACTCTATTTGGTGGATGCAAATAGACCTTTCCTACACTGCTTCCCTGATGCATAGCACAGGATTTGGGGCTAGAATTATTGCTGCAGTGTACGTTATTAATCCCAATGTAGCATGCAAAGCCAGTAGAGGAAATCTGAGGCAAGACATGGGATAGTCCATTCCAGACAATAGATGGAGCTTCTTCAACTGCTTGGCACCATCATAGTAGAGTTGCATTATTAATTTACTTCCTCAAATGTATTAACTTAATTCCTGAAAAGTAGTTCCTCTATTAAGATCCATGGATGAAAGAAAGAAAAACTCAGATGGACAATCCTAAATGGTGCTGGCTGCCTATCAAAGCCTTGACATTTCACACCAGCTCTAACTACACCAGAGAGACACAGCTGAAGAGCCCAATCGAGGAGGTTTCTGAAGAGAACAGAGTATAGTAATACCTCATACAAAGTCCGCTTCATACAATATCGAAGTCATACAACATCGCCTAATTCCTTGAAAAAGTTGCTTCATACAAAGTCGCTGCGACTTTGCATGAGGCATTGGGGTTTTTTCCCCAGGTTGCATTGTGCCTGGGCTGTATAAAAGGCAGGGCGCATGCGTACATTGATCTTGTGGGTTTTGCACTAGGCAAAGAGTGTTTAGGAGTGGTTTTGAGCGCAATTTTAATTGTTTGTGTTTCCTGCTGTTCGGATGATTAACACTGTGCTGAATGATAGGACATGTTGGCATCCATTTTGTCCTTGTTTCCATCCAGTAATTGTTTACAGTAGCTTGTACAAAATGGATGATCGGCCGCATTGCTGCAGATTAGCACTGTGCTGCATGAAGGGACATGTTAACTTTTAAACCTGCACTTCATAAAGTTTTCAAAAGTTAAAAACTTGTTGTATGGTTTGTCCCCTAAAATCAGGGTTATTTGACATGTTTTTGTAATGCATTTAGCCTTTAAACAATGATTTCTTAAAGTTCTGTCACTTTCCTGTGTTTCCTTGACTTTGCACTGAAGTCTGTGCTATTACAGTACAATGTATCTCTATAGAAACAACATTGTATGAGGCATCGCGGCTAGGATTTTACATGCCTCATACAAAGTCCAAATCCGTATAAAGTCGAAACTTGTGGAACCAAGTTTGGACATAGTATGAGGTATCACTGTAGTTTTATATCCAGTGGATCTAATCATTAAATGACCTGTCACAGGGCTTGCCATTGGCAGGAACAGTACCAACTCTTATGAACAAGCTGACTACTGCCTCAGAGCCTCAAATTGCAAATGCCAAAGCAAACAAGATTCAACAATTCTCTTAGAGCAATACACACATGAGGAAACTAATACTAGGGATTCAGTTAAACTTGGCATAGGACGTAAACTTGTGCAGGACTAGCAGTAACTTTATATCTATGGAGATTTTAATGACAATACTTCCAGCCTCTGAAATGGAGATACCTCTCCCACCTGCCTGTGTAGAAATACTTCTTGTCCATCTTCATCACTACTAGCCACCTAATCAGAGAGTTAAGTTTGTTTTGTTAGCTACAGTTCAAATATTGTGTTCTGGAAATACAAACGAGAGTTACTACAAACTTCTAAGCTAGGTGGAGAAAATTGGACGAATCACCAAATGAGGGAGCAAAAGAACATAGTATTAGTGGAGGGAACAAAAGAAGATATTTTTTCTAAGACAGATAGCAAAAAAAGAAAAGAAGAAAACATTTGTTGCATTTACATCCTCTCTAGCCTACCCAAGAGACTGCCGTCACCCCGCCCCCCGCCCCCATTTTAAAAAAATATTTATATTGTCAACAGTTCCCTCAACACCCAAAGGGATAAAAGAGGAAGTAAAGAAGAAGAATTGACAACAGTTGTTCTCCTTAAAAATAGAACAGGATGGAAAAATTAAAGTCCTGGCTTTCAGAATACTTGTCAGTATTTCATATCTATTGCCTGAGGAACTATCAAGTTATTGCAGTGATCTTTGGATGCAATATGACACATATAGTGGTGGTGGTGTTTTAAAGTATAGAATTTTCTGTTCAGAAAAGAACACATTCATTTTTTACTCATAGGGCTAAAAAAACCTAGAAACAATAAAATTATGTGACCAATATCCTGTGTCTAAAAGAAATCTGAAGCAAATCAAGAGATGTTAGAAGGATACATTATATGAGAGGTAGGGCCTTCTCATCAGTAACTTCTGAATTATGGTATCTTTGCTCTAAAATAATGTTATTCCTCATCTTCATTCTTAAATGTATTTCTTTGTTTAATTTAGATACTGCCCCATTAGTACCAGCACTACTCTGGGCGCTTTACAGATTAAAGACACAGTTTTAAGAGCTGTTAGAGAGAAATAAGAATGCTGTACAGTAATTTCTTTCTATTTTCTTTTCTGATGGGAAAAATCTATGTCTATGTTTATGCATATTTGTGAAATGGAAATTCTAGTGCAGGGGTGCCCAAACTTTTTGTACCGGGGGCCTGACCACGCTCCTGGAACAGCTGAGTGGGCCAGACCACACTCCCATAATTTGGTGTTTTTTGTGTGTGCACATCTGCATTCACTTCCTAGTTCAGCGTAGACACTTCTGTGCATATGCAAAAGTGTCCGTATTCACTTTCTGTCTTGGTGCAGATGTTTTTTCGCATGCGTGAGTATGTCCGTGCCAAACCAGGAAGTGAATATGGATGCTTCTGCGTATGTGTGAGCACATCTGTGCAGAACCAGGAAGTAAATACAGATGCATCTAAACATGCGCAGAAGTGTCCATATTCACTTCCTGGTTTGGCGAGGGTATCGCAGACCGTAGTTTGGGCATCCCTCTTCTAGTGAATAGGCTTCCTCATTGATGAACAAATGTTTGTGCATGTTTTAGGCATGAATACTGTGGGGATTTTTAAATATACTGTATATATATCTCAAACATATATATTGTCAAAAATGCTTTTATTTCCTTTTGTGGAATGACAAAATTGGAGCCACAATTCTGGCTGGGCAATTCCTTGAGAATTCTGCGATTTGGAGCCAGAAAGAAAAACAGTGGTTTAGCAAGCTCTCCCTCTGCTGACACTCTCTGGGACCATACAACTTACCCAAGTCTGTCTCTTCTTCTGAGTGGCAGAGTGGGAAATCAAACTCCTGACTCCACCACTACAGTCTCTAGCAAGCCGTCACCAGTTTGGCCTTGGTATAAATAATTAATGTAACTTCCTTATAATGTTTCACATATAGAAAGTAATTTTCAAACACCTCATGGGTTAATCAATCAATCAATCAATTTTTAATTTATACCCTGCCTTTCTCAGGCCGAAGCCGACTCAAGGCGGAAACAACATATAATGTCAATACAGTGTCACTACACAATAATATAGTACTACAAAAAATAAATACAACACAATAATAACATAGTATGATTGACAACCTAAAATGTCAATTATCAAAAACAAATTAATACATATCCAACACAAGTTCCATATTAATACAGCATAATCAAAATAATGACCAATGGTATCAAATACGGCAACAAAATAGCTCACTAAATATACAAAACATCAGTTACTATGTGCAAGAGGATCAATAATCATTCACACAACACATCAGTAAAAATAACATACAATATTCCTAAAATTAACAAAAATATAGCAATACAGTAAGAGCCTTTCAGCAATAAAGAAAATTACCAACCCTCAATAAAGTGGAGGAATAGGCTAGAGGAGGAGGTGACATCTCATACCCAGCTGAGATAGCTGGGATGGGAGAAGTCCTCTGCCGCTGCACGGTGCTCCCCGGCATTTGAAGCCCCGGTGGCATGGAGGCGGAAGCACGGGGGTATTTCCTTTTACTCCAGGTATGGACAAAATATATCTATAGACTACATAGTGTTCCCCATGTGGACCCTCAAACCTCACAAAACCCTCCACATTTTAGTCCCACAAATGTAATTTCTTTCCCAGGAGTGATATTTGACCTATTAAAAATGTGTATAAGTATAGGTGTATAAAGATTACTCCTAAGGAAGCTTTAATTATGGAAATGGAAGAAGTTAAATTAGATAAAAACACGCACGGCCTCCAGACTATTAATAGTAAGGAACTGGAAATCCAATCACGCTTATAAAATTGAGGATTGGTACAAGGAACATTGGGAAATAGTGCTGAATGATAAATTAACAGAGGAATTGAAGTGTAAAAAAGGATTGATCAAAACTATTGGGGGGGGGTATGGAGACCCTTTGTGGAATATGTATTTACTGATAATAAGGGTAGTAAACCTCCCCAAGAATCGATGTCTTGTTGGAAAACAAAGAGTTAGTACGGAGTATATAGTAATTAATGGGAAAATGTAGACGATCCCACAATCACAGGTGGGGCTGCACTAGTTTATTTGTATTGTATCATTATGGACAAAATAATTGGATATAAATTGAGATTGACACTGTGTGGGTTTCTTTTAGGGTTTTTTATAATTATTATCTTCACATTTTTTTATTTTCTTCTCATTGTTTATTATTGTCTGTTCTCTTTTTTTAGTGTTTTTATTAACCAATAAAATAATAATTACAAAAAAATCCCCCGTTTAACCTGTATTAACCTTTAAAATACCTTTTTTTAAACTGTAAGGGACTTACACCAGTCATCAACATCAATAGCTGGAGATGCATAAATAAAGTATGTTTTCAGCAGATGCATGAAGAGGAACATAGTCTCTTTGTTTGAGATCATAGGGGGAGGGGGAGTACACCAAAAGGACACTAGTGTAATCACTGAAAAGTCCTGCTTGTGAACTGTCCATGATGCAATAGGAAATTTAAAAATAAAAGTTGTAATATTTAGAGGATTAGGCAGCTAAAAACATATTTTACATGTTACATTTTTAAAAATCACTAATTCAGTAGTCAGAATTACAATAGTAGAGTACAGAAAAACAATGGACTCATTAGATCATGTTGTCAGTAGCTCATGGACAATTTCCATTTCTCAAGACTGAGACATAATTTGATCTGACTAATTCTAAATTGCATCTGGATTTTGTTTGTTTATTTTAGTGATAACAATACATCATTTACTAATATGTACAAAATGTGCATGTGCCATGGACATATTATCTTCTCTTCCATCAGCCAATATTTCAGGCATGGATTCCTATTCAATTTCTATTATATTCTACACCATTGGCCAAAAGTATTTTCCAATAAATCTTTGCCATTTTTGAGCCTAAAATAAATTTCTTGCAGCAACTGCAAAACATGTTTTACGATGGTCCTATATTATTTTAAATGAAAAATGACATTTAGATACTGTCTCAGTTTAATTTGCTCATAATACATGTAAATATCTGCATCAATAAATTGGTCCCAGTTATATCTTGGCACAAATGAGCTATATTTTTTACAGTTATATTTGCTACTGATGTAGACCTTTTATCATGCTGAATCTATAATTAACAGCAATTATGCAAATTTTATAAGAACAAAGGAATTCTTAATCATTTAAATGTCAACTCAACAATGCTCCTTTTACTGGAGTTATGTGTAATACATAGTTCATAAATAACTCATTAAAAGTTTACAACTTTAAATTGAGAAATGTTAGTTTTCATATCACTATCTAAGCAAAGAGAATGGAGAGAGAAATCATACTGGAATTGAAAACTCTTCAAGTCAACATATTTGTCATACCTAATATACTGTATTTTATACCTTGGATACCTTGGAGTCGTTATTCAGTAAGCAGTCAGCACATTAGTAGATAGATAGATCTCCATGATGACATTTCACACATGCAAATGGACTTGAGAAATCAAGTTCATTTACATGCGGGTTTTTAGCCATTTAGATTATCACATCATCTATTGGCTAGGTGGACTATGACGTGTGCTCTTCGCTTTTATCTTGCCCAAGGGATCTGACAGAGGATGCTTTGGTGAGTTTTAGTCTAAGGCTGCGGTGGCTCAAGTGGTCAAGTGGATTGGAAGATGACATGTCAGCAGTTCGAGACTGGGTACTGGTTTGAGTGTCCGTCTCTGTCCGAGCTCCTGCCAACCTAGCAGTTTGAAAGCAAGAAATTGCAAGTAGATAAATAGGTACCACTTCAGTGGGAAGGTCAACAGTGTTCCATTAACTCTGGTGTCTAGGAATGCCTGCCACATGCTCATAGAAACATCTGCAAAACACAGTCTATAAACGAAGAAGAGCACCGAATCCTTGAGTCAGATATGACTGGCTTTCGAGTAAGGGTGACCTTTACCTTTACCTTAACGTTATTGACAAGAGATGGGCAACACTGCCTAAGGCTGAAGCCCCTGAGCCCCGACAAGGCTCTCACCTAGCGGAGGATTCTATACTGGATTCATACGAATTTTAATTGGTTTTTTTCTCTATCCAGATGTTGTCTCCCTTTCTCACTCAGTGCCATGATTTTTTCCTGTTACTGCCCCACCTAACTTTTTTTTGTCTCCCCAAAAAGCAGGGTTTATTTCATGTCTCACTTTCTTATAGGAAGAGGAGTTTAGTACTACATAATTTTTCACTGAAATTCAAGTCCACAAGAAGTAGGTGCCGGTCAGAAAAAAATTCAGTTAGTACTCAAATGTCCAAAGGGGAGGGGGGAAGGGGAGCACATGCAAACACACAGATACCAAAACAAAAAGAAAAAAAGAAAAAACACCACCAGAGAAAATCCATCAGAACAGTTTATTTCTTTATTTTTTCTTATTTTTCTAATCTTTAACTTTATTTTTTCCTAAGTATTTTCTTGATTTTTCTGAAAGAATCTGAGAGAAAAAAAGACATGGATTTGTCTGGGCACACATGTTGGTAATAGGTGGCAGGGGAAACCTTCCACCTAAAATTGCATTGATTCTAAAATTATTTTAATGTCTTTCAATTATATTCAGAAATTAGGAAGAATAGACTTCAATACTCTTCAGTAAGATGTAATACAGCAATGAGTAATAACTAGCTCAGGAGCTACACTTAAATCTCTAAGTGACATGAAGCAAGTCAGTAGTGATTACTGATCTCCAGTGAATTAACTGCAGCAACAACAATTTCTTTCCTGTATCATTTTAGATTAGATCACTGGAATGAAGAACTTTTATGGCAAACAGGAGTGGGTCATTGTGTGAGGGAACCCTGAGTTCAGATTTATTTGTAACAAATCCTAAACTCATCTTGAATTCTAATGGTCAGATAATACGATGAATAAAACACATACTATGCAGCTGAATAGTAGCCATGTTAGTCTGTGTTTCAAGCATATCAGAAAGTAAAAAAATAATAATAGTAGCACTTTAAAGACTAACTGCTGTATTTTAATGTGAGCTTTTTTGGATCAAGTCCACTTCATCAGACGTAGGAGTGAGACCTCATGGAATCAGGTACAGAGGTACAGAGTGCATACCTGTCAAGTTTTGGACTTGAAAATAAGGGAAATTTTGGGCCACGCCCCTTCCTTCCCACAATCCAGGCACATCCAAGAGCCTAGAAGAGGAGGAGTATTGGGCTCCCCCGGGTGGAGGAGGAAGCACCCCCTACTATTTAGAACACTGCAGGACATAAATTTCAGCATTCAATTTTTCATATAACATTGGTGCTATAGCAACACTGCAAAATGTATGACTGGCATGAACAACAAATAACGAGGGTTATGGGAAATGGACTATGTAAGTTACCAGAAACCTACAGTGGACACTTACTTTAGCTGCAGCTTATTAGAAATTAGGAAAGGAACAGTGGAAAATAATAAAATATGCAATGGTTGGAGTTGAAGACATACAAAAGTCTAAGAAGAATATGAAGGTGCTATTTGTTTCTGCTAGTATCTGGGTATCCAGGAGAAATGACAGTTACAAGAACAGACCCTGAGCTTTCAAGAAGGATGCAACCCTTCAGTAAAATTTAGTTCAATAACTGTGTTCAGAATCCATGCTTTTAGATTAGTGATACTGAGCGTGGATACTGCTCCACACACATAGGTTACTGACTATTTTATAGTAAAGGTAAAGGTATCCCTTGCTCAAAAGCCAGTCATATCTGACTCTAGGGATCTGTGCTCATCTCTGTTTCAAAGCTGAAGAGCCAGCGCTGTCTGCTTCTGCAGACGTTTTTGTGGTCATGTGACAGGCATTACTAGACACCGGAGCACATATAACGCTGTTTACCTTCCCACCAAAGTGGTCCCTATTTATCTACTTGCAATTCCTTGCTTTTGAACTGCTAGGTTGGCAGGAGCTGGGACAAAGACGGGAGCTCATTCTGTTCTGCAGTACTCGGGAATCAAACTGCTGATGTCCCGCCTTCCAGTCAGCGTCTTAACTATTTGTAGAAACACTCATAGTGAAAATCCTCATTGCCATCCCACACATAGTTTCAAAAATGCAAATAGTTCCAAATCAGTTCTAGTAGTTACTCTCTCCAACCAAAACATAATTTTTGTTAAAAGGTGCTTAATGGCCTGTTCAAGACTAAACCACCTCAGGGTACTTTGCATTAGAAGGAAAAAAACCATCCTATTTCCCACAACTACTGTGCAGCATGCTGCTAGATTCAGCTGGGTGAGGTGGGGAACATGATGGTATTGTTCCTAGGAATCAAATTGAGAGCTGTGACTTTATGGGCACTGGCTCCCATACATCATTGTTTCAAGCCTTTTCAACGAGATAAAGGGAAGCCTGGGAAATGGATGTTCCACAAACAGATGCATCACTGGACAGCACAAAATGGTGTCTAACAAAAGGGCAAGCAAGATCCTCTTTTGTTGGGGGAAAGAAAAACCAAATCCAGAATGGCATCCAAATGACTTTACATCATCAGAATCGGTTCTCTTAATTCTTGTTCCAAAGCTTGGTGAGTTTGAGCCACCAGGGATCAGAACCAGTGGAGTGGGACAAAGTTGCTACCCCCAAAGTATCCCAAGTACGCTGGCTCTCCTTCTGCTGCAGGTCCAGAGCATTCTTCTTCTTCCATGTCTAGGTCAGACACGAGACTGCCAAAATGAAGCCACCTTTGGGTAGTTCAGTCCCTTAGTTCCTTTCACCTGATCTAGTGAGAGAAAGATTAGCTGACCCAACAAGGTTCCTGTTGCCCAGAGTAAGCCCAAGTGTGGTTCAAAACTACCACAGTCTCCGAGGAAGCTTTATCTGTGTACCCCATCCAGCGCATTAAAAGGGCTTGAGATAGTTTACAATGAGGCAGATGTCCTTTGCACCCCTACCGTATGACCCCCATGCAGCAGGATGGGGCCACTCTGGCTCTCTTGTGTGCTCATCCTCGAAGATAGTGGTATTTTTGAACCACAGTTGGGCATACCCTGGACAACAGCAACCTTGTGTTGCTGGTTAATCTTTCTCTCATTGGGTCAGGCAAAAGGAACTGCAGAATGATCTCACCCAAAGGTGGCTTCGTTTTGACAGTTTCACATCTGGCCTAGACATGGACGACAACAAAGAAATCCCTGAGAAAGGAGTCTAGAAGAACAGGTTCATGAAGTGGCACAATTTGCCCAGCGCCAACACTAATTCTAGGGCAGGGGTGCCCAAACCTTTCAGGCTGTGGGCAATTCATGTGGTTCAGGGAGCCAGTCACTATGGCCCGGAGCCCAGATCCAGCCCCTGATGCCAATTCATCCGGCCCGTGAAGCCCTCGTCACTCCTAACACTTCCAGGAGCGATGAGGGCTCCGCAGGCTGGATGAATTAGAGTGGGGGGGGGCAGATCTGGCCCCTGGGGCCATAGTTTGGGCACCCCTTTTCTAGGGGTTTCCGGGGAGGGAAGAGAGATGGGAAATATCCCAGATGGGCAGGATATCAATGTAATAAATAAATTATTCCCCCAAATGGATCTCTGCTCCCTCCCTCCCTGTCCAAGATCTCTCTCTCTCTCTCTCTCTCTCTCTCTCTCTCTCTCTCTCACACACACACACACACACACACACACACACCTCTCTCTCTCCAGGTGCCAGCCTGAGGGAAGGGAACGGAGTCGGGAGAAGAGGGAGAGACTGCAATTTTGCATAGCAAATCAATTAGAATGCCGTCGCCTTCTCCGTGGTGGGGCTTCAGGGCTCCCCCCCTTCTCACTCTCCTGCCCCACCACAGACATCATCATGAAGACCCCCTTCCCAACGGGTTGGGCAGCGGTTGAAAAAAGAGATTAAAATGGGATTCTCAGTGAGTCCCCTAAATGAAGGCTCAGGCTGTTCTAATCTTCCTTCTTCTTTTCTGCTCCCCCACCCCTTGTGCTTCTCTCGCAAGGGAGAAGCCCTAGCTTTAGTTTCGGCGCAATCCCACCAACCAGGTACTGAGCCAGCTCCCGAGCCTCGTAAGACTTGTCCTAAAGAGGAGGGGGCGGGGAGCTACTGCACTAACGCTCATTTTGTCCAAAAATCCGATTGGGCAACAGAAGAGGGAGGGGGAAGTAGGCAGGGCTGCCTTGGAGGCTGGAGGAGCGTGTGCAAAAAACAGCCCCTCCCCAGCTCCGTGCACAGCACAAAGTGGCGGTGGCGGTGACTGTTGGTGTGGGGACAGACTGCAGTTTCTCCTGTCACCATTTAAAAAGTAAAAATAAAATAAATAAAATACGGGATATTTAAGGGGGTGAAAAAAATCGGGAGGACAGCGGGAAGTTGAGGTGAAATACGTGAAAATCCCGGCCAATACGGGATGCTTGACAGGTATGACAGAGTGGTTGGTAAGCATAACAGATAAGAATACAAATCAATATGGCTCTTTACAGCTGGTAATAGCAGAAGCTTATTCAGTTATTTGGATTAGTTGTGAAGTTTCACCCTGTTGAATTAAATAGTATTGTAGTTGTGTGTCTCTTCCTGTTTATTCTAGAGTACACATATATTGAATGAAATCCTGTTAGAACAAAAAACGCCCATTACCAACCTACCCACTTTCTTCTTCACAAAAAAGAAGTCGCCTTCGTCTTCCAAAGAGGGGAGGGGGGGAACATGTAAAATGTGCATGGAAGTTACCGCTCTAGCGCATCTTCCCCATTATAAAAACAAATATAGATAGATAGATAGATAGATATAGATATAGATATAGATATAGATATATAGATAGATAGATAGATAGATAGATAGATAGATAGATAGATAGATAGATAGATAAAATCTACCCCTGTAAAAAAATAATAATTTTGCACCTTTCCCCTTCTAGGCTTCGCTTGACCCTTCCTCCACCACAATCAATGATAGTTCATCCTCTGCTCCACCTGGTTGCTCTCCTGCTGCGCCACCCTCGTCTGCTCCAGCATAGTCCCTTCTTATACCTCCCAACTCCAACAGATCTTTCCTTAATGCCACCCAATCATTTGAACCCGCCTTGACCAACTCAATTAAAGACAAATACTCCAATGCATCAGTCCTTTCATCAATCACATGCATTTTTCTATCATGAAAAAATCTTAACTGTTGTGGAAATCGCCAATTATATTTTATCCCTTTTTTCACCAACAACTTCGTTACAGGTTTCAGCTTATATCTCCAGCCACGTTCCTTAATAGAAATATCATTATATACCTCCACATCGCACCCATCAATTTTCAGAGCGCCAGAACCAGCCTGTTTTTTAAAAAGCCAGTACCTTCAACTTATCTCCCCAATTTGCAAATTTAACCAAAACATTTCTTTGGACATCTTTTCCCCTTCTCGGACCCACTCTGTAGACACTTGCAATATCCTCTTTAACAAAATCTTTTCCCATTTTCAGATTATTTAACCAATCGACAATTCTATCCCTTAGATGGTCTGGCGTTCTTACCATCATATGGCGATTCACAATATTCTGTTTTCTCATCAATTCTTTCATCACATTTATCCTTTTTTCATGCTCATCAGCTTTCATCTTAGTCTCCTTCACCTCTTCTTGTATCCCTTTTATTTCCCCTTGAATCTCTTTCACATCACCCTGCATCAGCTTAACATTTCCCTCTTATCGTTTGAAAATTTAAATCAACTTTTTTAGAGAAATCCATAAACATTGTAGCCAATTTATCCTGTTTTCCCAAAATTTCATTTTTATCCTTTACCCTTGCTTCTTCCATCCTTTCAAATTTCTGAAACAGTTTACCAAATTCAACCATTATTTGAGTCTGATCAAATGCCATTGGTTCAGGCGATGGTGATGATGATGAGGGCGGTTCCGCAACTGCTGATTTCTCCTTCTTCTTAGGTTTCACCACAGGCTCCTCCTCTGCTTTTCCTTTTCCCCTTGTAATCTTATCCATAGTGACGTCAAATAGAAGCTTCAATGCTGCAACACTCTTAGCTCGCACAAACCCCTCCCCTTGAAACTGTTCCAGCACTTCAACTCTCTGAGCCCCGCTTCTTCTGTTGATAATCCAGATGAAGACTGCTGAATCAGGTGCCACAGTTTATGTATTATATTTCAATTGCAAAAATGTATCCCAATATCGTAGGCTCAAATGGAAACTCCAGTTGACATGTATCCAAATAAGCAAGGTAAAGAGGGAAAGGAAGTCACAAAAATGTATCAGCACTTTCACTCAAACAATCCAGCAATGAAGAAAAAAAATTTGTAATCCACAGTGAAGCAGGGAAAGACTATATATCCCCTAAAAAGTAAGGAAGACCCATCAAAATTAGCATTATCAACAACCTTCTAATCCAACTTTGTTAACCAAGGTCTGTGCAAAAAAGGCACAGAAAAATCTCCGAAAAATCCAAGCAAAAATTCAAGGGGAAAGATAACATAACTTATCTTTAAAATATAACTATTTCTCTTGATGCCCAGTCAATCAGAGGGAGATTTTTATATACTGCGCTACTCCAATCTTCAAATATATTCCAACCCATACACTCTGAATCCAAATATAGGCTTGTAAACAGGAATCTTGGTTCAAAAAATCAGTTGCTCCATTAGCCCCTTTTTATAAACCAAACCATGTCGGCGGTTTCCCGGGACGATCCTCTCCACCTTCTCTGCCAGACCACACCACCAAATCTTTCTTTATTCAATATCCAACCAGCAAACTTCTCCAACCTACCTTCCAACCACTTCACACACTCACACACTCCAACGAAACCTCTGGCTCCTCTCGCTCGGTCCCCTCTCGCTCCAATCTCGGCATGCTTTTCTGTCTCTTAACTTTCCCTCTCCAAATCGCCAGCCGCCATTATTCCAGCCCATCTTCCTCCTTTTTTGTAATTATTGTTGGTTAGTAGGCAGCACGTCCAATGGAGAACTCGGAAGTGGTGGAAGAGGGTGGCAAATTAAACTATGAGGGCCATCAAAGTGTTAATGTGGAATGTAAAAGGTACAGGATCTCAGATTAAGAGAAGAAGGATAGAATCAGCTTTGAGGAAAGATAGACCGGGCATAGTCTTTTTACAGGAAACTCATCAAAAATCTCAAGATTCAAATAATTTTTTTTTTAGGATGGATGCAACACTATGAAAAGTCCTACGGTACATCAAAAGCAAGAGGTGTTGCAATTTTGATCTCGACTAGGCTGGGGTTTGAGATAACAAACAGTATTTTGGAGTCAGAGGGTAGATATTTGATAGTAAAAGGGAAATAGATGATGAGGAAATTACTTTGGTGAACATATATGCCCCAAATGATCATCAAGCTGAATTTTTAGAAAAAATGCGTAAAATCTTGATTAAAGAAAAAACAACAAGGATGATTGTGGCTGGTGATTTTAATTTAGTAAGATCAAATTTGGATTGCACGAATATATCAAGATGTGAAAAAGGGATTAAAGGACGAACTTTGGATAGTTGGATGGCTGTTTTAGGATTGAAAGATTCTTGGAGAGAGCTTAAGGGGTCAGAAAGGGCATATTCTTACTTTTCACAGGTACATGACATACTCTAAAATTGATTATATATTTGTAACTGAAAATATGGTCAAAACTTTGGAGGAGATTGAAGTTGGAATTTTTAAGGAATCAGACCATGCCAAGGTAGTTTTGGAACTGAGGTTACAGAGAGAAAGTAGATTGAGAAGGAGCTGGAGATATGACGTTAACTTATTTAAAGATCATAAGGGACCCAGAGACAACAACCCCACCTGGGGAGTGAGGACACAAGGATAAGTAGCTGATGTGAAAAATGTAGCTGAATTAATATAGCGACTGACATAGAGACTTCATACTGACTTAATATAGCAATTAACATAGAGACTGTGTTTTAGAGTGTGATAATATGCATGATAATATGTTGTTTAAACTGTTTTAAACTTTAAAAACTGTGATAAAATGTATGAGGAGAGAAAAATGGCGCAGACACCGGCAACCACGCCATAAATCTTGCCAAGAGAACCCTATGGACCAAAACAAAAGGCAAAACAAAAGGGCAGGCTAGGTGATACAGGATGCTTAACACCTCAGAGGGGAGAAAGGGGAGGGACAGGAAAGAGGGAGGAGGAATGCAATGTTGCAAGGAGCAATACTGCATAGGGACATGGAATGTGAGATCAATGAACCAAGGTAAACTAGAAGTGGTAAAAAATGAGATGGAAAGAATAAACATTGACATCTTGGGAATCAGTGAGCTCAAATGGACAGGGATGGGCGAATTCAGCTCTGGAAACCATCACATCTACTACTGTGGACAAGAAAACCTTAGAAGACATGGAGTAGCCATAATTGTCAATAAAAGAGTGAGAAGAGCAGTAATGGGATACAACCTCAAAAATGACAGAATGATGTCAGTAAGAATTCAGGGCAAACCCTTCAATGTTACTGTGATCCAAATATACGCACCAACCACGGGTGCAGATGAAGCCACAGTGGACCAGTTCTATGAGGACTTACAACACCTCATAGAACAAACACCAAGAAATGATGTTCAAATTATTCTAGGAGACTGGAATGCCAAAGTAGGAAATCAAAAAGTGGAGGGAATAACAGGCAAATTTGGTCTTGGAACACAGAATGAAGCAGGGCAAAGATTGATAGAGTTCTGCCAAGAGAACGCACTGGTCATAGCAAACACCCTCTTCCAGCAACACAAGAGGCGACTTTACACATGGACATCACCAGATGGCCAACACCGAAACCAGATTGACTACATACTCTGCAGCCAAAGATGGAGAACATCCATACAGTCAGCAAAAACAAGACCTGGAGCAGATTGTGGCTCAGATCACAACCTACTGATTGCAAAATTCAGGCTTAGACTAAAGAAAATAGGGAAAACAAAGAGACCAGACAGATATCATCTAGACAGCATCCCTAAAGAATATACGGTGGAGGTGATGAACAGATTCAATGGCTTAGACTCAATAGATAGAGTGCCAGAAGAATTATGGACAGAGATAAGGGACATCATGCAGGAAGCAGCAAAGAAAACCATACCAAAAGAAAAGAAGAGTAAGAAAGCAAAGTGGTTGTCTGATGAGGCTCTTAAAATAGCAGAGGAAAGAAGGAACGCAAAAGTCAAAGGAGAAAGGAAAAAATACAATCATTTGAACACAGAATTTCAAAGAAAAGCAAGGAGAGATAAGGAAAACTATCTAAAAGAACAGTGCAAAGAAATGGAAGAAAACAACAAAAGAGGCAGAACCAGAGATCTTTTCAAAAAAATCCGGGAAATCAAGGGAACATTTAAAGCAAAAATGACCATGATAAGGGACAAAGATGGAAAGGAGCTAGCTGATGCAGAAGAGATTAAGAAAAGATGGAAAGAGTACACAGAGGAACTCTACAAAAAGGAGCTCAACACTCCTGATAGTCACAATGATGAAGAAATTGAACCTGAGCCAGACATCCTGGAGAGTGAAGTCAGAAAGGCCCTAAAGAGCACTGCAAACAACAAAGCTAGTGGAGATGATGGTATCCCAGTTGAATTTTTCAAAGCTCTAAAAGATGATGGCATCAAATTACTGCATTCAATATGCCAGCAGATTTGGAAAACAAAACAGTGGCCACAGGACTGGAAAAGATCAGTATATGTTCCAATCCCAAAAAAGGGCAATGCCAAAGAATGTTCAAATTATCGAACAATTGCGCTCATCCCACACGCTAGCAAGGTGATGCTCAAGATAATACAGGATAGACTTCAGCAGCATGTGGAAAGAGAATTACCAGAGGTGCAGGCTGGATTCAGAAGAGGCAGGGGGACTAGAGACCACATTGCCAACATACGTTGGATCATGGAGAAAACAAAGGAATACCAGAAACAAGTTTACTTTTGCTTTATTGACTACACTAAGGCATTTGATTGTGTGGATCACAACAAGATGTGGCAAGTGATTAAAGAGATGGGAATACCAGAGCACCTCATATGCCTCCTGAGAAATCTGTACATGAACCAAGAAGCAACAGTTAGGACAGAACACGGAATGACAGAGTGGTTTGGAATAGGAAAAGGAGTAAGACAAGGCTGCATTCTGTCACCCTGCTTATTCAACTTATACACAGAGCACATAATGCGCAATGCAGGGATGGAGGAATCACAATATGGGATCAAAATTGCTGGGAGAAACATCAACAATCTGAGATATGCAGACGACACCACCCTAATGGCAGAAAGTGAGGAAGACCTAAAGAATCTCTTGATCGGTTTGAAGGAAGAGAGTGCAAAAGCTGGCTTGAGACTCAATATCAAGAAAACCAAGATAATGGCAACAGGCCCGATCAGTTCCTGGAAAATAGACGGGGAAGAAGTAGAAGCAGTGACAGATTTTACTTTCTTAGGATCTAAGATCACTGCAGATGGAGATTGCAGCCATGAAATAAAGAGGCGGCTGATTCTAGGGAGACAAGCCATGAGAAACCTGGGGAACATAGTGAAAAGCAGAGACATCACCTTGAAAACAAAAATTAGAATAGTCAAAGCAATGGTATTCCCAGTGGTAATGTACGGATGTGAGAGCTGGACAATTAGGAAAGCTGAACGCAGAAGAATAGATGCCTTTGAAATGTGGTGTTGGAGGAGAGTTTTGAGGGTACCTTGGACAGCGAGGAGAACAAATAGGTCAATCTTAGAAGAAATCAACACTGACTGCTCATTGGAAGGTCAAATAGTAAAGATGAGGCTAAAGTACTTTGGGCATCAAATGAGAAGGGAGGATTCACTTGAGAAGGCCATGATGTTGGGAAAGGTGGAGGGCAAAAGAAGAAGGGGGAGGCCAAGGATGAGATGGATAGATGGTATTGTAGACACAATGGGCACAGAACTGGGAGGACTGAGGGGGATGGTGGAGGACAGGGGTGCCTGGAGAACGATGGTCCATAGGGTCGCAAAGGGTCGGAATCGACTGTGCGACTGAACAACAAAAAAAGTGTAAAGAACAAATTATGGAGAGTTGGAAGGAAAATTGGCAATGGAATGATAATGGTGAGGTAAATTTCAATGTGGTCTGGGATGCCATGAAGTCGGTTTTTAGAGGTGAATGTATTAAGCTGACAAGTAACAATTATAAAAAATATAAGTCAACACAGGATAAAATTGAAAATGAGATAAAGCGGTTACAGGAGGAACATTCAAAGACAAAAGATAAAAAGATTTTTGTTAATTTACAAAGTTTGAAGGCTGAATTGGTAGGCAAAGATATGGAAAAGGTGAAAAAAGATTTGGTTTATTTAAAAAGAGAGTATTTTGAATATATTAATAAAAATTCAAAATTACTAGCAAAAGCAGCTAAAGATAAGAAGGAAAAAGGGGAAATTGGAGTGTTGATTAATAAACAAGGGATAAGATGTAATAAGATTAAAGATAAATGTAAAATTGTGAAAGAATTTTATCAAGCCTTATATGCAAGAAAAGAAATAGATGTGGAAAAGCTTAAAAAGCAATTAGAGAAACAAATAGTTAGTGGAATAAAACAGGAACATAAAAAAAGAATGGAAGAACAAGTGTCAGAAAAGGAAGTAAAAGAGGTAATTGCGGACTTGAAGTTGGGGAAAGCTCCTGGGGAAGATGGATTGCCTGCAGATTTTTATAAGGAATTTAAAGATATAGTTGTACCAAAGTTGGTAAAATTTTATAATTATATATTGGATGGTGGGCAAATTCCGACTTCATGGTATAGGACCACAATTGTACTGTTGCCAAAACCTGGAAAGAACTTAGAAAATGCAAGCGCGGCGCCAAAATGGCCGCCGCGCCCTTTGCGCCCCCCCCACAGGACAGAGAATCCGGGTAGTTAGGGGCGTGGCCAGCTCCCTTATAAAGGGGTGGCCACGAGGCAGCCGAGCTGCCATTTTACCTCAGCGACGGAGCGGAGAAGTTTTTTCCCCTGTGTCTCCGTCGCTCGTTAGCTTATCGGGAAGCCTTTTGGTAGCGATTCTGCCTTGCCGGCTTCCCTTTTCTGCTTCGGAGGAGATGCCTTCGAAGAAGAAGGCAGCTTCGAGTTCAGCTCGCGCTGTTAGGAGGCGCAGCCCAGGTCGGAGGACCGCGGTGCCGCCTCCTCAGCAGCCACCTTTGCCGGCCCCGGCCGGGGCCAGCGGAATGGGGTCTATTGCCCCTTGGCCCGGAGTGGGCGATCAGAGTACGGGCGCGGAAGGGGTTCCGGCCCGCGGCCCACGAGCGGTGGACACCGCTCCTGCTCCTGCCCACTCTGTCGGGCCTACTCCTCTTGGGCCGCAGCCTCTCCCTGGGCCCTCTAGCCTTGGGGGTTGGTGCGGCCCCCTGCCTTGGCAAGTTTCTCCACCAACCCTGCCGGGCTTCGGTGCTGGCCAATGGCCATATGTGGGTCCCGGGGTACAGGGACCTGTACCCATGCATGGACCAGGCGGGCCGGCCGGCCCTTTGCCCATGGTCAACGTGGACACCTTGCTGGCCCGCATTGCGGCCCTGGAGGCGTCGTTGGCTCGGGCCAGTCAGGCGGGCGCCCCCTTCGGGGTTCCTTTTGAGGCGCTGTCGGCAGGAGGACAACAGCCGGCGGGGAGGGTCGAGCTGCTGCAGGCGCGTGGCGCGGTTTCGGCCACTGCCTCGCAGCTCCCCAGCCAGCAACCAGTTGCGGGTCAAGCCCCGGTGATGAGCTCTACGGCGGTCGTGAGCTCCGACGCCCCCAGTGGGCCGGAACCCCCAGTGGGGGCGGCCCGCGGGGGTGCAGCATGTGAGTATACGGTGCAAGCGAGTACATCCACACACATTCCCAATCAAGGGGGGGGCTTTCAATGGCCTTGGCCTCGCGCGGGTGGTGCGGGGGCCACGCTGTCGGCGGCCCACCCGGCGACGACGACTGCCACCTTGGGCACTGGGGTGGGCATTGGTCCTTACACTGCAGGGAATGTTCTGGGGGTGGCTGGGTTAGCTCAGGCCCCTTTTACCAGGCCGGCTGTCCCCTTTTCGGCTTTGCCGACGGCTGGGTATTCCTTGCCATTGGGTGATCACCTGGCACAGGCTACTAGGGAAAAGATATGGCGAGGGGAGTACGTAGATATCTTCTCACTCCTGAACAGAGAGCCCACCAAGGAGGAAAGGGAGGGTTAGGATGAGAAGGACAAGGAGCAGGCACGCCGCCGTAAGCCGCCGCGTACCTGGGCCAACTGGCTCCCCGCTTATTTAATATACATGGCGGTATATTTGAGGGCGCGGCCGGATTTAGCTATTCCCATGGTCCAATATTTGGACAACATATATAGGGCGATGGTCGATTTCCCGGGCCCCTCATGGCTAGCATATGATGAGGAATTCCGTATGAGGATTCCCCTCCACCCCGAGATGAGATGGGATGAGCCGTGCCAGAGGCTGTGGCTTTTGTATATGACACCCACACGCCCTGCCCCGGGGGATAGATACCATTGCGGACATGCGGTCCAGCGAGCGGCTCCAGCGCAGGCTACCCGCCAGGCGGCGGGGCAGGGGGTTCCAGCCCGCCTGCTGTGCTGGACCTTCTCGTCAAATGGTTCCTGCAATCGAAAGAACTGCAGGTATAAGCATGAGTGTCCCACATGTTCTGGCCCCCACGCAGCCTCTGCTTGTCCCAGGCCTGGGGGGGCGCGAGGCAGAGGGAGGGGTGGACAGTGGGCTGGCAAGGCTGCCACGGATGGAGCTAGTTCTCCAAAAGGCCCCCTCCCCAATTAAGGTGGACATGCTGGAGCGCTGGCTCGCATCGTACCCGAAGGGGGAGGACGGGGAGTATCTCCTTCAAGGTTTTAAGCAGGGATTTCGTATCCCTTTTATGGGTGATAGGTCCCCTCAGGATGCTCCCAACCTTTTATCCCTCAGAGGAAGGGAGGAGGTGGCTGCGGCCAGCATTAGAAAGGAGTTAGACGCGGGCAGGGTCGCTGGACCTTTCCCCGCACCCCCGTTTCCCAATCTTAAGGTCTCGCCACTGGGTTTGGTCCCCAAAAAGTCCCCAGGTGAGTTTCGCCTTATTCATCATTTGTCCTACCCAGCCGGCCGATCGGTCAATGATGCTATCCCTGATGACCTTTGTTCAGTCAGGTATACATCGTTTGACCATGCGCTGCGCATGGTGCGCTCGTGTGGCCCGGGTGCCCTGCTGGCCAAGTGTGACATTAAGTCAGCTTTTCGCCTCTTGCCAGTGCACCCGGGCGACTTTGAGTTGCTGGGTTTTAAATTTAAGGGGGAATATTATTTTGATAAGGCCATGCCTTTTGGCTGCTCCATATCATGCTCGGCTTTCGAGCGTTTTAGTACCTTCCTAGAGTGGGCTTTCGTCCGCAGGTCAGGGTCCCGGTCTGTAGCCCATTACCTGGATGACTTTTTATTCGGGGGTGAACGGGGCTGGGACACGTGCGCACGTCTCCTCAACACATTTCAGACGCTAATGGAGGAACTTGGTGTCCCTTTAGCACCCGAAAAGACCGAGGGCCCATCGACCAAGCTAGTATTCCTGGGGGTTGAGATTGACACAGTAGTGCAGGCTTCTAGGTTGCCGGGTGATAAGGTCTCCAGGATAGTGGCCCTTATCTCGGAATTGCTGGCCAAGCGTAAGGCATCCCTGAGGGAACTGCAGGTGCTACATGGGCACCTTAATTTTGCTTGCAGGGTGGTCGCACCGGGCAGGGCTTTTGCCCGGCGCTTATGCGACGCCATGGCAGGGTTATCCAGGCCCCACCACAGAGTCAGGCTCACCCGGGGTATCAAGGCAGACATGTTCGTCTGGTTGCAATTCCTGAGGGAGTTTAATGGGGTCTCATTTTGGAGGTCTGACCTCCTGGCATCCCCCAATTTCCAGGTCCAGTCTGATGCCTCAGGATCCCTGGGTTATGGGATGTACTTCAATGGGAAGTGGGCCTATGGTGGGTGGCCACCGGCATGGGCAGGCACAGGTCGCCTGCGGGATCTCACATACCTGGAATTTTTTCCCATTCTGGGGGCTTTGATGCTATGGGGCGAACAGTGGGCTAATTCGGTGGTGCATTTCTGGTGTGACAATGCGGCTGTTGTACACATTGTCAATGCACAGACTTCCAAATCGCCCAGGGTCATGGATCTAGTGCGCCATTTTGTGCTGCGCTGCCTGCGCCTCAACGTCTTGTTCAGGGCCAGGCATGTCCCAGGGATTAATAATGATATTGCTGACGCTTTGTCCCGCCTGCAGATCTCCCGGTTCCGCGCCTTGGCCCCGGATGCGGAGGAATTTCCCTCGCCACTCCCGGACGAGATGTGGACTATTGGCAAGGAGAGGTGAACCGGGCGATTGGCCTGTCACTAGCGCCACGCACGCGTAAGGCGTATCAACAAGCACTCAATTTGTACAGGGCATTTGCTACTCAATTTCTCTTGCCAGAGACCTGGCCTATCCCGGTGGACCATGTTCTGCAGTTCATGGTTCACCTGCATGCACAGGGCCTCGCACCTCGCACCATAGCATCCAAGCTCTCGGCGTTGGCTTTTATGGCCAAAGTGGGGGGTCATGTGGATACCACCTCTGACTTCCGGGTGAGACATGTTTTGGAGGGGTGGGTGCGCGAGCGCGGGCGTTGCCCGGACGACTGGCACCCTATTTCCCCAGGGGTTCTTACCCAGTTGGCCCGGGGCTGGCCAGGCCTCTGTTTTGATCAGTATGAGGCAGCCCTTTTTCATGCAGCCACAACGGTGGCATTTTTTGGAGCGCTCCGCGTCAGCGAACTCGTGATGCTGTCTAAGGCGGATGCAAGTGGTAGGGCACTGGAACTCGAAGATGTCTATGTCGCCAAAGACTGGGCCCAGTTGAGGATACACTCCTCTAAAACAGATCAGCATGGCGTAGGCAGTGGTGTAAGACTGCTACGTTGTTCTTTGGCAGACATCTGTCCGGTTGGTGCCCTACAGGAATTCCTGGCACTGCGTGGCATGCACCACGGTCCGTTTTTCTGTCACCAAGATGGGTCTCCCCTTACTAAATTTCAGTTTTGGAAGGTGACAGCCAGAGCCCTCACCAGGGTGGGCCTACCAGGTGCCCGTTATGGCACACATTCGTTCCGTATTGGTGCAGCCTCTACAGCAGCTGCTTTTGGGTACTCTGGGGCTGACATACGCAGCATGGGGAGGTGGGGCTCGCAATGTTTTCAGTTTTATGTGCGCCCACTCCCGCCATGAGTACCAATCCAGTCACCTTACCGCCTTTTTTCTCAATTTTCTTACAGACCCTGGGTGTCGTATTACACCGGTGACAGTATGGCTGGTGGGCCACAGCTATGTGCACAGGGCAGCGCGTTACGCTGCGGCGACAGAGTGGGGACCCCGACTGGGACTGGGTGACCACGCCAGTCTCGCATGGCATGGTAAGCCTGGGATGTTATGGCGGGAGCTGCGGCCTTTCCTTTTTTCTGGCCTGGGTGCTGACCCGCCTGACATTCTAATCATCCACCTGGGGGGCAATGATTTGGGCCAGGTCACCGGCTTATCGCTCAAGCATGCGATTTGCGAGGAACTCGCCTACTTGCATTATGTCTGGCCTGCCACAACCCTGGTTTGGTCGGACATTGTTCCGCGCCATTCTTACAGAGGGGGCGTTAACCTCCTGGCCCTTGACCGCGCTAGGCGCGCGGTCAATAAGGCAGTGGCGCGGTTTCTTGCCACCAGGGCTTGGGGACGGGTTAGTCATCACCCCGATATTAGTCTACAAAATTATGACTTGTACGCAGGGGATGGGGTCCATCTGTCGCGAGGAGGTATGGACCTCCTGTTGGGTGATTGGCGAGCAGGCCTGTTGACCGAGCTGACGGTCTGGGGGGGGCGTCAGGTCTTCTTTGAAGCCCCTCCGTGTGGCGGGTAGCACTGGTAAGGTAAACAGTATGACCCACAAGTATCCGGCAGGTTCGCAATTGACTGGACAACACTAGACAGGAATAAATTAGTTAAACGTTGTCCGGTCAACGACGAACCAGGCGATGGGGTGATGACGATTGCTAACCAGCATGCATCACCCGTGTGATTTCACGGATACGCGTCAGAGGGTGGGGTCATAAGTTAGTTATTGACTACGGTCAACAATTTGTTTGTTGTCAACAAACAAATCGATACAAATTGATACATTGTAACCAATTGCCGTTGGCAATTTTGGGGTGGTACCTTACCAGTGTTACTTCGGCCTGCTTGCCTTAGGAATTATGATTGGTCATTTTACCAATACAAATTTATAATTCGGACTAGGGCATTGAATCAATAAATGTGGCCCTATGCTGTTATCCACTTTCAATGTTGTCTGTGTCCGTTATTGGGGGGGTGCGCCTGCAATGCAAGCGCGGCGCCAAAATGGCCGCCGCGCCCTTTGCGGCCCCCCCCCCAGGACAGAGAATCCGGGTAGTTAGGGGCGTGGCCAGCTCCCTTATAAAAGGGGTGGCCACGAGGCAGCCGAGCTGCCATTTTACCTCAGCGACGGAGCGGAGAAGTTTTTTCCCCTCCACCCCCTCCCTAGTTAACAGTGTGATATTATGGTCGCTTCGGGGCCGGGTGGGAATTTTTGGTTGGGACCCATATTGGCTCCGGGTCCTGGCTTTTTTGCCCATCCCACACTGTTGCTATGGTTTGATATAGGGGTCTTTCTGTGTTCCTACTGTTGACTTTGGTCACATTGGCGGGTAGCACTGGTAAGGTAAACAGTATGACCCACAAGTATCCGGCAGGTTCGCAATTGACTGGACAACACTAGACAGGAATAAATTAGTTAAACGTTGTCCGGTCAACGACGAACCAGGCGATGGGGTGATGACGATTGCTAACCAGCATGCATCACCCCTGTGATTTCACGGATACGCGTCAGAGGGTGGGGTCATAAGTTAGTTATTGACTACGGTCAACAATTTGTTTGTTGTCAACAAACAAATCGATACAAATTGATACATTGTAACCAATTGCCGTTGGCAATTTTGGGGTGGTACCTTACCAGTGTTACTTCGGCCTGCTTGCCTTAGGAATTATGATTGGTCGTTTTACCAATACAAATTTATAATTCGGACTAGGGCATTGAATCAATAAATGTGGCCCTATGCTGTTATCCACTTTCAATGTTGTCTGTGTCCGTTATTGGGGGGGTGCGCCTGCAAAGTAGAATCCTATAGACCAATCTCGTTGATAAACCAAGATGCCAAGATCTTCACAGCAATATTGGCTAATCTTTTAAACAATTTTATGGGTAATTATATAACTGTAGATCAAGTGGGCTTCTTGAAAGGGAGACACATGGCAGATTTGACTAGAAGAGTAGTAGATAGCCACCTAGTAAAAGCACATTGGTTCTCAACAGGCCTAGAAGGAATGGGCATACAGTATTCTGAAATGCCATATTAGAATCTGGTCTGAATCTTAAGAAAATTACATCCCTAATGGCAAGTGTAAGATAAATTGGTGCTATTGTGGTAGATAATTGCAGTTTGCAGGTAATGCGTGCAGAATTGCTTTGCATCCATAACAAAACATCTAATAATTTTCTGCACTAACATTTTTTTGGGGGAAAAATACAACCTGTAATCATAGGGCACAATTTTGCACTTGCATTTGTCTGGCAATCTTATATTTTACTTTGTATATCAGTATATTTTTGAGTATTATAATGGCTTTTAATGCCTCCCCTTTCAGTATATGATAGCACATACTTTTGTCCTTTGTGATAGCTCTGTATGATGTAGGTATAAAGACAAGACCTTGTTCCATTTAGTCAGACATTTTTATTTGCTTTATTTTTCATGATTCAGAAATATTGATCAATTTGTTTTCTTCTGCTATTGTAAAGTGCAATCTCAGTTAGGCAAGAGTGTCAAAGACGAGCTGTGTTGCCCTTTGGCTAGCCTGACATTCTGCTGAATGCAAATCCTTCTCAATCTAGGGTGTTGGAAACTACTTCGACTTACTTAAAACTCTTCAAAACTTTACTAAAGGACTAGCTTTGATGCTAGTTTGCTGTCATGGTAACAATATGCCTTTTATCAAGCACACATTAAGTCAATATGCTTCTTTTCATCTAGGAAATAACTGCTCAAAAGGTAAGGAAACAATTTTAGCACTGTAAAGTTCAAAGAATTCTCTTGACTCTGATCAGAGTAGCGGTTGGTTCTGTCTTCAAATCAATACCCATAATGCATGATAAAGTTTTACAACAGAATCTTGATGTTAAACAATACACTGAAATAACTTGTTACTTTTAAGGCTAGACCATATTGTCTCTCACACAGAAACAAGTGGTAGCAAATGAATAGCTTTCTTATTTTGACAATTACATGTATTATTCACTTCTTCTGTGTCTAGGCCAGACGTAAAACTGCCAAATGAAAAGAACCTTTTGGTAAGTTCATTCTGCAGTTTCCTTCGCCCCTGGCCTAGTGTGAGAAAGATGAGCCAGCAACACAAGATTGCTGTTACCAGAGTATGCCCGGTTGTGTTTCAAAAATACAGTACCACAATCTGATGCTGCAGCTTTATCAATAGCAGTTGCACTTATATACCATAATTACATTGATCTTAGCCAAAAGGCCAAGAAGCTGCTTGATTCTATGGCTAAACATGGTTGTTTTCATCACTTGTCATATTACAAAAGAACTTGTATTATTGGCTCTCTTGATATTGAAAACATGTTTCATATTTTGTTTAAATGCCAACTGAGTCGGCTCAGGAGTCGGCTTTGGCTGAGTGGGCGGTATAAAAATTTAACTGTAGGAATTGGGCCATGAGGAGGCCCTTAGGATCCCGGAGGAGACTGGTCAAAGGAGCGACACGAGGCAAGATGGAGTGAAGACCAGTAGTTTATTGAGAAAAGGCTGCAACATATATAGGGGAAAAAGAGCAACGGTGGCAAGCTGTCATCTGACAGGAAAATTACCTCACCCACGTACCCGGGTTAATGGGGAACATCTCAAGGGAAGTTTATTAACTGGGGCAAACATGGACTTAGGAGTCCCATTGTTCAGGGATTAGGCAGGGGCAAACATGGTTTATTTGCGCCAGGGATTTCCCCCGAGCTGGGAGATGAGGTATACACTTAATGTCAAACAGGAGTCAGCTATCTGCTTACTTGGCAGAGCCGTAGGTCAGGTCACAGTAATTGGGTGAATCAAACCCTATATTTTATTCACCCCCCTTAATTTGGCGGCCGCAGAAACCACATGCAAGGAGCGTGTCTCACTGCGGTGGTTCCTAGCGTGCCGTTCCATGCCCTATGGGCCACGGGGAAACCACATTTAACAATAAATAAATAAATAAAATAAAACTGTATACATCTATTAGGCTTAAATATATTTCATCTGTATTGGAAAAGTACAGCATTCTGGGATCCAAATTATAGATTGTCTTATCTCCATGTGGGAACAAATGTGCACATTGTATGTAGAACTGCTAAGTTTATAACTAAAGCAGCAGTTATAAAAACTCAATATATTAAACAAATTGGAGTATCCTGTAAGGGAGATTTATTTACCTAATCTTGGATCTGTTGAATCATCACATAGGTATTATAGAAATTTTATCACTGCATTTTTTCTGTTTATATTCCATTTTGGTACCAGTACTGTATATGCATTGCATTGTATTGTGTTTTATATATTTTATTTAAATTTTATTGGGTTTTATTGATAAGGTCATAAGACTAATCAATTAACAAATATCTATCTATCACAATCACCAGATAATAATCTTAGATATGTAGATTATTGAGTCCAGCCCCTGGCAAGGAGGGCACAGTGGGGAATCAAACTCCCAACCTCACCAGATATCTAAACTATTGAGCTATCCATAGTAGTTTTAGTTAGAGCTGAGTTCAAAGAGTATGAAAGAGTGATGTCAGAATGAATGAGCAGTAGTCAAGCCATAAATCAAGCACATAGCAATCTAGTGGAGTGAAGAGGGAGCAAACAGGAGCATGTCAAATTGATAAGTAGGAATACATGTTGCTGCTATGCATGGAGGGCTAGAACAGAAACTATTGTGATCACATACAGTATGTCATTTCCAACCATCTAAGTTTGCTTTCTGTGGTTGTATTTATTGTCCTAGCCTTGGGATTCCTCTCCTACTTTTTTATTAATGGCAAGTCATGGGCCTTGAAACTAGCTACACTATTTTCCTTGTTTCCTATGTTACAACACTTTGTTTTCTTTTGTCCGTTTTATTTTGACTTCTGTAGTGCCCCATTAGTGCAATCATATTCTGGTGGATATTTGGATATTGTGGCTTCTTTTAGTGGCCTTATTATATCTTCCAGATGCTTCTCTGATTGCCATGAGGTTGCACCCTCTTCCACTTCTGTGAGCGTGGTCTGGCCCGCTCATCTGTCCAGGGGCATGGTCAGGCCCACGGCGTAAAGAGGTTGGCCACCCCAGCTCTAAAAGGTTCACCATCACTGCCCCAGGGCATTTTTGACATCACCATCAGCCTTTGGGGGCAGACCATAATAGCAGGTCGCTCCTCCCAGTTGAGAGGTATAGTTGTATAGAGTCCAAATCTAGTAGGAGATGATCTGACCATGACAAGGCATAGGAACCAAGGTCCGCCATCTTTAGACCATCCTCTCTCTGCCCTGACATCAACACTAGGTTGAGGATGCAATTTGTGACATGCATGGGCCCAGTGGAATTGGATAGGTCCATGGTAGCCATGGCATCCTTGAACTCCAAACCTGCTCCATACAGCTGTATCTCTGGAATGAAAGGATCGCAACAGAGCAGTGGAGACAAATTCATCAGTTCTGGCAGTGTCACCAGTAGTTTCTAGGGCTGGAAAGTTATATATTTGTGTTTGAATGTTATTGATCCTATCTAATTTTGTTAGTAATTTGCCTCCAACCTCCCTTTTTAAAGAGAAGACAACAACATATATTTTAAAATATAAAAATGCCCATCACTTTTCTCATGCAAATGTTTCATTTGATCCTTTTTTTCTCTGCTTTCCAAAAGGCTGGAATACATGGCATTTGAGGTAGTTTTCCATTCTGAAAGAGGGCAATATGAGACTTTCTGTTTTTTCATATTTCACATTAATGGAGAAAAATAATTTGAATTCCTCAGACTGTTCCTAAAAAAATGTTAAATAGGGAAGATCAGACAGCTTCATTGCTGCTAGATCCTGTCAGCAAAGATTTAATGATTCTAGAAATATAGTGCAGTGAAAATGTTAATAAATAAAAGCCTATTAAAATATTTCATTCCTCACAAAATAATTTAGAAAAGAGATATCTGTTAGAAGATTAGATTTAAAATAGTTGTGCCCATTTGTGCTATTGAATTGCCAACAATAATTGTATTAGGTTATCTGGGAAGCCAGCATCATAATTGTTATGTAATTTATTGGTTTTATATCCTAGGCAAATACAATTTCTTTGACATTTATTAAAAGCACAGTACAGTAATACTCTGGATAAGGACAAAACATGGTTCTACAAGTCGTGTCGTTATCTGGTTTTTGTCCTTACCCGGTCCATGTATAGGATATCGCTAACAAAATACGTGTGGGAAAGCGGGCGCGCACCTGCAGCCCCTCTGGGAAGGGAAGCGGCCACGTGCATGGCCCGTTCCCTTCAGGGAGGAGCGGGGTGTGTGTGTGTCTGTGCACACCCGCCCCCATTGCAGACAAGGAGCCGGTCAAGAGGGTGACCGGCTCCTTGCCTGCAATGGCAGCGGGTGGATCGGTGCTCACTTTCTGTCGTGGATCGGTACTCACCCATCGTCGCTGTAACATGCACTCTTCTGCTTCCTGGAGTGAACAAGCTCACAACCTTGTGCAGTCCTATGGTCTCAAACTGCTGAACTTGTGCAGTCCTGTGGTCTCAAACTGCTGAACTGCTGACCTTCCAGTCATTAAGTGCAGCACCTTAACCACTAAGCCACAGTGGCCCTTCTAACAGATAACTAGAGCCTTACAATTAACTTGTCTCCAAATTACAAATGTATAATTAATTACATCATTACTTGAGGTGTTCATAACTTGGGGTTCCACTGTACAGTAAAAACCCATTTTACGGACACCTCTTTTTACTGAAACCCCATTTTCTGGAAGGAAATTCTAGGGAAATCATGCCCCATTTTTCGGAAAAATATCAACTTACGGAATGGGTTTCCCCAGAGTTTCTTCCACCTGGGAGAGTCTAAAATGGCAGCCTGTGCCATTTTAGACTAAAAAATTGCACCCTGTGGCCTGCGCCACCCTCCCCCACTGCTGGAAGTCACAAGACATTACTTACCATGGTGGCGGTGGCAGCAGCAGCAGCAGAAACAATTGCGGCAGTTTTGCTTCATTTCCCACAGTACCTACTGCTTCTACCACCACTGGGAGAGTGAAGGGGCATATCCGCTCTGTTCCACTCTTTATCTGAGATTCCTCTGCAGCGCACTTTAGCTGGGAACATGCATCAGATGAAGACCACTCTGTTCCATTCTTCATTCTATGTGCGTTCCTGGCTAAAGCACATTGCGGAGTTTACTTTGCGGAGTTATTGTTGGCAAACCTCTTTCACACATTCTCAGCTTGTTAAGAAATCGCTGTTTCTCCCTTTTGAAAGTCCTTTCTTTGAAGACCAATATTTCAGCCCCAGCAGCCTACAATTTTTTTCCTGATTAAAAAAGGCAAGCGATAGCATTGAATGACAAGCTGATATATGAGTTAAAAATAAAAAGGGGGATGATAAAGAAGATATGGAGAGATTTTAATGTCTTCATACAATCTAAAGGTTCTAAACCTGGTCGAGAAAATATCATTTTTTGGAAATAGGAGTAGGTATATTAAACTTGGGACTGCAGTGGCTCAAGTGGTTAAGATGCTGAACTTGTTGACTGGAAGGTTGAAGTTTGATTCCTGGGTACTGCATGACAGAGTGAGCTCCTGTCTTTGTCCCAGTTCCTGCCAATCTAGCAGTTCAAAGCAAGAAATTGCAAGTAGATAAATAGGGACCACTTTGATGGGAAGGTAAACAGTGTTCCATGCACTTCGGTGTTGAAGTATGCCTGCCACATGTCCACGAAAATGTCTGCAGACGCAGATAGCACTGCTCTTTGGCTATAAACAGAGATGAGCCCTGAACCCTGGCTTTCGAGAAAAGGTGACCTTTACCTTTACCTGTATTAAACTTAAAATTGAGAACTGAGATTTGTGGAATAGAAGAAAATGTCCCCAAGGGTGCTAGAGCCAACTGTTAAAATGAATTTGTTGTTTATTTGTTTTTATAACATAAACAAGGATGATTAGTACAACATTTTTATCAAGCTAATTTTGATGTGTTTTTATTATGCTTTTTTATATATGTATATTTTTTCTTTTCTTTGTTGCTGTTTCTTTATATGTTTTGAAAAATAAAATAAAATTTATTTTTAAAAAGGCAAGTGGGGCCTATCATTCTCCTCACAGATAAACAAGATTGGTCTTTTCAGTTTTTATGAATTATTTCAATTTGGGGACAATTAAGGCCACTTGTTTCTGTATAGAAGTAAAAAGGCTTTACTTTCTTAAACAAATTTGCAAAATCAAATTTGGTGCTAATCTGAAATCTATTTTCAAAGTTATACTTTTTGGTTTGGGAAATGAAAGAGAGGATGGAGAAATTGGAAGGTGTGCCTGGATATGAGCATAGGGTTGTTATATTGGGTGTTTTTTATGACCAGGAGAAGCAACTGGCTGTAGTTACACATCTGGGTTGGGCAGGTCCATGCTTTTCTAGAAGCAAATGCCCTTCGAGTAGAATTTTTTTTACACTTTTAGTTTCAGTCAAAATCCCAGTAAACTTGTCCTAATTATGCCTAAATACATTATCTTTTCCAGACATGAAGAAAGATTTATGGAACTTCCTTCCATAGGTGCCAAAATAACTTCACTGGGATAGGGTACTATGCACTTATGTTCCTGATGTGGGTACCATTTGAGGTCTTTCATCAATGAATTAATTGCCTGTTTTATTTTCTTCATTTTGATGAACAATATATTTCATTGGCTTCCATATTTCTGTCTGAAGACACAAACATCATATAGCATGGCTTGTCTGCAGTTTAAGCCCCCATCTCAGTTGCTAGGAAACCATATTGTTCTTTGCTTCCAATTAGTCAAGAAAGCCCACCCCCATATGTCAGATCAGTATTATGACTGTTATTTGCTTTTCTTTGCCAACATGTCTTCAAAAGATTATTAAAGAGGTGGAAAAGATGCAGAAAAAGATTCCCATAACAACCCAGATAAGCATAGGTTGGAACCATTTTTCTGTGAGGAAATATGTTTGGATCTCTCTATAGTAAGAACAAAAGTGATCAAAGGCAGGATATATGAGTTATGTAAGTGGATCCTGGAGCAAATCAAGCCTGAAATATCTCTAGATGCAAACATCATGAAACAGAGACTGTCGTACTTCAGGCACATTCTTTAGAAGGCAAGATTCTCTGGAAAAGACAGTAATGTTGGGAAAGGTGGGAGGAAGCAGGGAAAGAGAAAGACCAAACTTAAGATCAGGGATTCTCAACCTGCGGCCAGTGGGCTGGATGAGGCCCACAGCACCATTTCATGTGGCTCCCTACAGCCTCCACTACACCAGGAAGAGCCATGTGGTGGAGGAAGGGCAAAATCGCTGTCCGGCCCCCAAAGCTGTATGAGGGAGCGTGGCCCAGCCCCCAGCTTTAAAAGGTTGAGAACTCCTGCCTAAGATGGTAAGACTTCATGAGGAAGGCTGCTGTTATGAGTTTACAAAATCTGAGATGGTTGTTGAGGACAGGACATTTTGAAGAGCTCTCATTTGCAAGTCAGAGAGGACTTTAAGATTCTTACTCCGGGGTGTTCTGGATATGGACATTTTATTCCTCTTGAATCTTTTGCAGAATATTGATAATAATTGACCAAGAGACTAGGATCTGCAAATGTATTTTCTGTTCAGAAGAACATGCTAGCTAGCCATATTTATGTGTTTGCTTCATTTTGTTATTAGAGCCTCATTTAGTTGATTCGGCTCCCAAAGAACACCTTGCAGGGATTTCCCCCTTAGACTTCTTTTTAAGGTTTACAGATTTAAAACAACAACATTTTGTTCAATACAGGCCAGTCAATAATCCCTTTTATATTGAAATGCTGTTTTGTTATATATTGTGAACGGAATTCCTTTCACACAGCATTTTGTTCTCCAACTTAAAATAACCGGGCTTGCTGAATAAGTGAAAAGGCACATTTATGAAAAATCCCTTGTAATATTCCAGTCTGATTATTGTGCATAGATTAATCAGAAGGTTTTTGCCTAAAGTGGTGCTTGGTTAGAGACCATGCATTGATTTGGTAAATGAATTTTTATGCTTCTTTAGAACTTTTGCTTGATCCCTTGAAGGAGCTATTTGTCCCCCATGATGGGGGGGGGGGATTGTATTGAATGCTCAGCTCAAATTCAGTATCCATGTGGACTGAGCAAAATAAAAAAGAAAGGAAGAGCAAAATTAGGCATGCTGCTGCTCAGAATATCAGCCTTGATTTGTAGTATTTTTTAAAGGAAGATACATAGTTCCAAGTCATGCTATTGATTTAATCTGGCAGTAAAGCATTTTCATGAGTCTCCTTCCCCCTTCACAAGGCAGTTGTGTTCTACGTTCTACTTATTCTGTAGATCTACCTTAGTTTCAGCCCTATATTTGCAAATAAAACAACTGTTAGAAAGATACTATGTTTCTACTGCACTGCCATCAAAAGGAATTTAAAACCATTATTGTTACATGTTTCTTTTTGCAAAAGAGATTTGATCAAATTAATAACATTTATTCAAATATGAGAGGTCAACACATTGTTATAAATTTTTTCATTGCTTGAAATGAATTACCCAATACAGTGAACCCCCGGTTAACGACGTTTCTTGGTTCCCAAAGTCGCGTCGCTAACCGGGAAACATAGTTAACCGAGAACTCTCAGTTAACGACAAAAAAGCACCCTATGGAGACCTCCCGGTTAACGATGTCGTCAACCAAGAGGTGAAAAGGACACCTCCGGTTAACGACGTTGTTAACCGAGAGGTGACGATCACTCCCGGATAATGACATCATTAACTGAAAGTGTCCTTTTCAAAAAAAGATGTCATTAACCGAAAACGTTGTTGTCTGAACACGTCATTAACTGTATTGGAATCAATTGATGATTATACATGATGCATACAAATTAGAGCAGGTAGAGAGAAGGGGAACAAGGATGATAAGAGGAATGGAAACCAAGCCATATGAGGAAAGATGGCAGGAACTGGGCATTTTTAGCCTTAAGAAAGGGAGATTGAAAGGGGGTATGATAGTATTTTTCAAATACCTGAAAGATAATCATAAAGAAGAAGGGAAGGATCTATTCTTTATCATCCCAGAGTTCAGGATGCATAATAATGGGCTGAAATTACACAAAGCCAGATATAGGCTGAATATTAGGGGAGAAACTCTTAACGGTTAGAGCAGTACGATAGTGGAACCAACTGCTTAGAGAGGTGGTGAGCACTCCAACACTGGAAGCATTCAAGAGACAATTGGACAACCATCTGTCATATCTGCTTTGTTTTGGATTCCTGCATTGAGCAGGGGGTTGGACACAAGGGTCTAAAAGGCCCCTTCCAACTCAGTTATTCTGTGATTAGAAAATATGTGTCTTTATTTCCTTGAGATTTTGTTGCTGTTGTTGTTGTTGTTGTTCAGTCGCACAGTCGATTCCGACCCTTTGCGACCCCATATTCCTTGAGATTATATGTTGCAATACTCGGAGGGTATCTCTGGACTGTCAGGTTGAAACCAGATATTCGACTCCTTGTGTAACATCTACTGCACTTCCTGTACTTCCTTTGTCCCTAACTTTGTGTGTCATCATCAACCTCAATTGCCATTTGAAGAGTTCCTCATGAAATGTTTTCAAAATTCTAAATACTGCATGTTCATAAACACCAAAATGCTGGACCTCATGAAATACAATGTACTGCATCATGTCCTTTCCTAGTATTTTCTAGTATTTCTGTGTTATACAAACATGCAACCTGTCACCAACAAATGTTTTTCTATTAAGTATAAAATTTGAAAGGGAAATGATAATGGAATCCTATGCATATTTCCTATCATTCAGAACATCTAAAATGGAAATAATTTAATATTTGCATCCCCCCCCCCCGATAGCATGGTTGATGCTATACTCTTCTCTCACCAGCCACAATGTAAAGCTATTTTTAAAACTTCTGTTTTTACTAAGTGGTAAAGACAGGATTTCTCTTGTAGATGAAGCATTCTTTAATACTCAGCTATTAGCAAAGGAGTGGCAATCCTTAGCCTTTTCCCTTCTCTGGAAGCTTTTGAAGTTTTCACTCTCTCTTCAGAATAATGAAAAAAATGCCTGTGGAATTTATTCTGAATTAGTTATTGTGCCCTTCAGATCGCTGAGCGGACCGAACCCATAGTTCCCCCACCACCACAAAGGTGCATTTGTGCATGCATGGGTGCATCCTCTTCTGCAACTGAGGTCATTGCCATGGGCTGGATGGAATGGCGTTGGGGGGCCGGGTCTGGCCCATGGGCCGTAGGTTGTGAACCCCTGTCCTAGGCAGAATTGGACTTCAGATTTGGATTCAGTGCACTGGATTTAGTATAGGACACATGGAATAGACCAGGTAGCAGACAATATTTATTTTTTGTGATGCAGTGTAATCTTTCCAAAATTGCCTCATGGATTGTTTATCTTCACCATTTGTCTACAAGTATCTTTTCGTGTTCAGGGAATGAAGAAGCAGACAAGTGAAGTAGTAAAATTCAGCTCTTTGGATGGGGCAAAACTCTGACTTATATACACTATAAACAGTAACAGTAACAATAATACAACAAGCCCATTGGCTAACAGAGTGTACACATTTTTGATCCACTTATCTGCATAAGAATAGATACATGAGAAAAGATACATTCCGCTCCTATCAGAAAACACAGTTAACATACATAACATATCTTGAATGTACAGATGAGGTAGTAGGCTTTAAAACTAGTGCTGCATGAGAAGGCAAGCCAGTTTTTCAGCAATGCAAGTGCGTTTAGATTAAAAGGGTGGCCTAAAGATATATCAAACAACAAAAAAGCTTTAGGTTCAAATCTAAACCTTTAAAATCGTGTTTCAAAGATGGGAAAAAATATGAACCAAACAATTTTTGAAAAAGAACAATAATCTCCCAAGGCTTCTTGTTTGTTTCCCAATTCACTGCTAGAATTGATTTTAGAATTCCTTTCATTGCCTGTAGGATTTGAGAATGACACACAAGAATCAAGTTTTGCTTAAACACCTTTGGGCAGTACTGTACTTCCTACCATGAGAGTTAACCAGTCCTTGACAGCTTTGAATCTAGATGCACACTTTTCTTTGTGGGGCATATAAATATGAGAACACATCCTTTTAAAAAAAAAGGGCTGATTTCCTTAGATTAAAGACAAGTTTGCCTCATTTGACAGTCCTTTTCAGATTTTCAGGACTGCCTTGGTACCATCACTAATGCTTTCACCAGTGACATACCGTATATGCTGTGGAGGTTAGGACACTTCTTAAATCTAGCAAACCAACCTCTGTTAGCTGTAAATGCTTCTGACTTATTTCATCTTTCTTCTGGAATGTTTTTGAACATGCTTCTTGCTTTTTCTATTTTGATCAGTTGCCTTAAGGGCATCTTCTCTTAATTTGATCATCACTCAAATACTAAGTGTTTCTCCCTTCCTTTCTCAAAATGGCTTCTTGAAAGAGCTACCTTTGTTGTTGACAATTCTAAGATAATGGTTGCAGAACCCCTTTCTCTTTATTTTGTATTATTATTCTTATCATGGATGCCACAATGTTTAAAGAAGAGCCCACGCCAACTTGATGCTGACCAGTTTCTAAATATCTTAAAACTTGCAGTTTTATATTCAAGGAAATGTTTTCCCTTTACCTCTTACATGCACTAATCTCATCTGTAGGTGTCTTTCCAGATATGACAAGTGAGAAACCCCAGAAAATGGATGCTCCTGGGAATTACTGAACTTGTGTTGTAATGAACAGCATTAAAAAAACTGCTCAATTGTATAGCTAAAACTCTCCATACCTCTGCTTGTTATAACTGTGAGTGGTCCTAGAAAAGATTGTACAATTGGAACGAACATAACAACACATCCCCAAATTGCTTAGCAAACAACATGGATGAAACTTTGCTAAAATGAAGCCATTTTCTTGGCTTTGTTGTTGGCCAAAGTTAATCCTCATCAGTACATATTTCCAGTACTAACCGGCATACCAGCAAATGAAATGGATTCTGTAACTCTCAGCATTTATACAGCATGTTGTTGTCCACCAGCTTCCCTAACTTGAATATGTTGGTTTTATGTTTAGGCATTCTGACCATCATCCTATTCTGGGTCCTCCATGTGACATAGGGGAGGTCGGGTTCCTTACCCATATCTTCCTTTAATATTATCCCTCGTCCAATGAGCACCTTCCTGCATATTCTAATTTGATTTAGCTTTTGCATACTCTCAATGTAGAAGTATTGCGTCAGGTGGATAAAGAAAAAGAACTCTTTTAAAACCATTAAGCAAAGAAAGCTCCAATACCATGACCATATCATGAAGAACAATATAAAATATAAAATACTCCAACTTGCTCTGCAAGGAAAGATCCTTGGGAAGAGAGGTCCTAGACTTAGACCAGGCATTCACAACCTAATGCTAGCAGGCCAAACCCAGACCATGACGCCATTCCACCTGGCCCTCCATGTGTGATTTGCCGCGTTTTCGACAGAAAAGCAGCATATGGCATTTCTGGGGTGGGGGAGAACAGATGACTGTTGGGTCATTACCAGAGTTGGTCACTAGAGGGTGCAAAGCATGGTTTCCCATAGGAATGCACTGAAAACTAATTTCATCTATTTTAAAAAGCAAAAAAAAAAAAAAAAGGGGGGGGACTGCAGTGGCTCAAGTAGGTAAGATGCTGACTGCGAAGCGGAAGGTCAGCAGTTTGATTCCCGAGTACTGCAGGACGGAATGAGTTCCTGTCTTCGTCCCAGCTCCTGCCAACCTAGCAGTTCGAAAGCAAGAAATTGCAAGTAGATAAATAGGGACCACTTCGGTGGGAAGGTAACAGCATTCCGTACGCTCCGGTGTCTAGTCATGCCTGCCACATAACCACAGAAACGTCTGCAGAAGCAGATAGCGCTGGGCTCTTCGGCTTGGAAAGAGAGATGAGCACTGCACCCTAGAGTCAGATACGACTAGCTTTCGAGCAAGGGAAACCTTTACCTAAAAAGCAAAAAACAACAACAAAAAACAAACCCTTCCAGAGGCAAGCTGAGGCAGGTGAGGTAGGAAGGCTCCTTTTGTTTACCTCTATGTGTGTGTGTCTGTGTATCTCTGTGTGTGTAGAGTATTTTTTAAATAAAGGTTTCCCTGTCAGCCCCCTCTGTTTTATTCTCCATACTAGTATTTCCCAAACTGTGCCTTCTTTGAACTAAAATGCATGGCAAACACATCTACAGTTGAACTGGCCTTTAGGGGGAGCCATTACAAGATCTGGAATGTGTGCTTCTTGGGCCTCCTGAGAAGTATTGCCTTCTGCATGAATCCTGAGGGAGTTCACCAGGTCTGGAATTCTGCAAAAGTGCTTTCTTAAAATCTTCCACAAGGCAGCAGCTGGAAGTGCGCTTCACCAGTTATGGCTATGTCAAAAATAAGACTTCACATTAAAAGACATTCTATTCTATTTTATCTGGGATGTATTTGTTTGGTTGTTCTGTTTTTTATTTGCTGTTTTTTTTGTATTATCTGATATTGTGTGTATACACCCAGAGTAGGAAATTTATAAATAAATAAATAAATTCCATTCAAGAAAAATACCCCCCCAAACAGTCTGTGGGAGCTTGACCCTGCCCCTGGCTTAAAAAGGTTGAGAACCACTGACATAGACGGATTTCATGGCTGAAGAACCTGAGAGACTGGTGTGGCATGTCCTTGGAAGAACTGTTCCAAGGAGTTAAGAACAGGAAGACTATTGCCATAATGATAGCCAATATCCAGAATGGATACGGCAGCTGAAGAAGAATACAGTAAAACCCTGATTTACATGTGCCTCTACTTATGTAGAATTCAACTTACGTAGTTTTTTTTGGTGTGTAAATCACATCCTGATTTACGCGAAAAATTGAGCTATATAAGGGGTTTCCTGGTGTGTTTAGATTTTAAAATGGTGGTGTCACCATTTTAAATGCTAAATATCCACCCTGCGCCACCCACACCACCATCGATTTTCTGCTGTTCCTGCTTGCTTCTGCCAGGACTGGGAGAGTGCGGGGGGGGGGGGGAATATCCACTCCCTTGCGCTGGTCTCAGGAGGTTTCTCCAGAGCGTGTGATTTAGCCTTGGAGAAGAGCTTAAAAGGTGTGTGCGAGAGAGGGAAATGCCTGTCATTACCATCTCGGCCACTAGGAGCACAAAGTGTGATTTTCCATAGGGATGAATTGAAAACCAATTTCAAGCCTGTTTTTAATTCCCCCCCCCAATGCATTCCTATGGAGATGCATTGATTTACACAAAACCATTATTTACGAAAGAAGCTACAGAACACATTTTATGTAAATCGGGGTTTTTCTGTACTTTCAAGAATGTTTATTCTTGCCATAATTGTTATGAACACCACTAATGTGTGCTATATTTGAAGTGTAAAATCACTCTTTCAAAGTAGGCATTTTTATTGAAAAGTTTCTTGCCAGTGCACAAAATAATTTCAGAGGTGTGGTTTCATCAAGAAAATTATCTCCACAGTAGGAGAGAAAAGCTTACATCTCCCTCTTTCCATATGTTGTGATTCTAAATTTTCTCAAGTTTCAGTTTCTCATCACAATGATTGTTATTTATGTTTTTTGAAAATGTGTGTTATGTCACTTTTAATTTGTCCCTGAGCTGAGATGGAGAAAGGGGATGGGGTAATAAAGCATACATGAGGACAGTGTAATTGTGGAGCATTTTGCAAATGATTTTGAGAACTGATGGTTTTAAGAAGACTAGGGTAGTTGGTGCTATAATTAATTTGCCAAGATTTAAAAAAATGCAGTATATTTTTCCGTAGCTGTAAAGGCAATTTATTTGACAGAATAATTTCCGTTGCTGAAACCTAGAAAAGACAGTACATTAGCAACACATAATAGTTTGGCGCTGCTGAAGGATAAAAAGTCTCTTTTAAAAGTGATGTCTCAGATTGGCTTGCTTTTTGTGGGTCTGTCATTTATGAATCAGATGGCAACTCCTTTTCTTCAATTTAACTTTAAATGGTTTGACATAATTTCAGAGCTGCATCCTCTTTATTCATTCAACTTCATTATCCAAAGAGCAATTCATTCACAGAGCACTTTTCTGAAAGGGCATTTTTTTTTGTCTTTTGCAGTGAATCAATTGCCATTTTCATCCTCAAACTGCATCTGTTGGACAGAGCAATACTAATGCAAATTATTAGTAACTTTTTTTTATAGATACTGTATTTATGATACATTAGGCTGTACTTTTCTCATAAGTGCAATAGTTTAGTCCAGGGTCAGATGCTGGTATAACAATTAAACTTCTCATATTTATTCAGCAACTATATCTTCTATGTTTTCTTTTTTTAAAAAAAACTTTTCTGTTGAACAACAGTCATCTCATATATGTATGTGCTAAAACTGTATTGAAATCTTAACCTATAAAACCAAGGGTTAACCGTTGGAACTGGCTATAGGTTGCTATGCCTCGCCCTACTTGCCTGCACTCACCCTTCGTGCAAACGGCCAATCTGGGTCCACAGGTCAACAAAGGATTGAGAAAACAGGCAGTGGGGCAATAGCCCCACAAACGCGAAAAAAGGGAAACAACTTCCTTTCCCAACATTCCTTGCGCCATGCCGTGCCAGAGCCAATCAGGCTGAGAGGCTCTCGCATGGCGCAAGGAACGTTCGGAAACGCGCCGCAGTCAATCAAAAGAAAACCGTTTAAAAAAAACGCAGCACAAACACAAAGCACAAACCCATAACTACAAGCCCCAGCGTCCTGCGTGCCATGAGCGCGCAGAACGCTGAGGAAGCCGGCGCCCATAAAATAAAACAAAAACACCAGGAGAGCAAGTCCGCCAAGCTGCGGGAACCAAAGTCCCCCTCCCCATCGGCTCCTGAAGCTCCTAATCGGAGTTTCCCCTTTAATATCACTGGGTGGGGGCGGGGGTGTTGTGCTCCCCCTCTCTACTGGCTCCCCTGGGGTTGAGAGGGTTGGGGGGACCAAAGGAGCCTGTCTCCCCAACCCTCCTGACCCCAGGGGACCTGGCAGAGAGGGGATTCCCCTCCCCCCCACACACACACCCCATATTAAAGAGAAGAAACCAACCGGTTACTTCTCTTTAAAAACCGAGGTTGGGGGGGGGGAATCACCCTCTCGATGGCTCTCCTGGGTCCGGAAGGGTGGGGGAGACAGACCCATTTTCTCAACCCAACCCTCCCAAACCCAAGGAAGCCAGTGGAGAGGGGGATCACAACCCCCCAACTGATATTAAAGGGGAATCCCCAATTGAGATTTCCCTTTTAATATCAGAGGGTAGCCTGGATTTGATCCCCTCTCCTGGGTTCCTTGAGTCTGGAAGGTTTGGGGAGACAAAAGGGGTCTGTCCCCCAAAGCCTTCCAGAGCCAGGGGAGACGGCAGAGAGGGGACCCCCCCCGTAGAACACCAAAAAACACAAAAACAAACAATCAAAAACATTCAAAAATACACAAAAACAAACAAAAATAACACCAAAAAAGTTAACAACAACAAACATTTCCAAACACACCCAGCACCCAGCCAAACACCACAAAATCCAAACACCACCACCACGCCAAATAAAGAAAAACAGCCAACTCACCACCACACGACCTCATATCACAACAACTGGAAAAGAAATGAATAAAGAAAGAGACTACTTACTGGAAGAAGCTCCACCCAGAGGCCATGAGAGAAAAAACAGTAAAAATACAAGATAACCCCTACCAGCAGCACTTGCTGCCCAAAATAAATAAAAAAAATTCAAAAAGACACAATAGCCCCACACAAAAGGCCCCAAGAGTTTTTCGAAAAAGTATATCATCCTTCATTCTTTTTTTCATCCACAAAACCAAAACACCAAACAAAACTCATCACAGTTTATAACAGGCCATCAAAAAAAATTGTATAAATAAAAATTTTAAAAATTTCAATTATAGACTAACCTCTTCTTTACAAACATTAACAACAACAAAAACTTTCCAACACTATTTAAAACAGCCCGGCAACGCCGGGCAACCTTTGCTAGTATAATTTATATAGCTGTTAAATTACAATGCAGTATATTTCTTATGACTAGCAAATGTGTGTCTAGATTTTAGGACAGTTTTACATTGGGGCAGTCATATGATAACAGTAACATGAAATGAAGATTCTAGTGTATGAATAAACCATCAAGGATAAACCACAAATTTTTTATTTTATATGACCATGATACAGTTAAATTACAATGCTTGAAATCCTATTACGTTGTGCAGAAAATCATACTTATGTAGACCCATTGAATCAATGGGAATTTAGTGTAAACTATTCCATTAGTCATGTTGATTCAAATGGCCTACTCTGTTGCTACTTAAAGCCTGACTATGTTGTTAAATACCATGGGATTTGCTCCTCTTATAAAATGAGTGAATTCAATTACTTTTTAATTGCCTCCATGATGTAAATACTGAATCAAATCCATCCAATTCTTTTTTCTCTGTTGCAGGAAGACTTTGAATTTATCAAGCCAGAATGATTTAAACAGGCTATCCCCTGTGTAAAGACAGGGTGTGTGCCTGTAGGTGGTGTTTCAGTGATGAAAGCAGTTGGGGTACAATGTTCAGGACCAGGAGAACACATACCCTAGGACAGTGATGGTGAACCTTGGCACTCCAGGTGTTCTTCAACTTCAATTACCAGAAGCCCAAGTCAGCACTCCTGCTGATCCGAGCTTCTGGAAATTGAAGTGGGAAAAAATCTGGAGTGCCAAGGTTCGCCATCACTGCCCGGTCTTTCCTCTCTCCCAATCATTCTCCATGTTTAGGTTTTTTTTTGCATATAGAAGATTACTTCTAGACCACTCTGCACCGTATTGCTGGGTCATTGTTATTAGTCTCGCCTGTATGTATGTCCCTGTCCTATGTGTATTTATTGCAGGTAAGAGAGTTGTCCTTGCTAAGAATTCCCACCTCAACTAAATGTCAAGGAAAGAAAACTTACTTTTGCTGCTACCTGGAAGAGAGGAGGGGGAACAGGCTGAGCACTTATCAGTACCTTTGACAGGAGTTAAGATGGAAAGATTATCCTACCCTGAGAGAGATTCAAGGTGTTCATCATTTGAAAGGTCCACTTTCTCTTTTTGAAAGACTCAAGAGCAAAGCATGTAGAACTTAAATGGTGTTAATATAATCAGGAAAGACCAAGATTATGCTACTGAGACACTGCCTTTTAGGCACTTTAGGCAGAAGGAATGAAGATTAAGGAGAGAGATGTAATGGGTTACAAATACCTGAAACATTTTCATGCAGAAGAGGGAGGAGAGTAGATTTTGAAGAAAGTAGGAAAATAATTGTTGGGTTAAATGGCAGGGAAGGCCTAGGGAGTCTACAGCACGGGGCACATAAAAGTAGAGTCTGGAAAGCCATCTGTCTGGGTTCTATAGCAGGGGGTTATTCATATTGTTATGGTTCTCCCCATTTTTCATCATTCTGTGCAAGTCAGTTGGCTTTCTTTTGACCACACCCAAGTCTTTATGGGGATTTTGAGGCCTCTTGTGTACTTTTGCAAACCTCAGCAACCTTTCAAGCTGCTCATCCTGTTCTGTATTACTTATATCATTCTGGCTTCATCAGTAATTGTAGGAATCCATTATAACATTTAGCTTATTATGATTAGCTGTGCAGCATTTAGCTTCCTGAGTTAGCTCTTGTGGTCAGCTTTAGCTTCCTGAGTTAACTTTTGTGGTCAGCTGTAGCTTCCTGACCTAGCGGTTACTTCCTGCCTCTGTGCAGAAAAGCACCTTCATGTATTCTATATGCTTTTGGTATCAGCCTTTTACTGCTAAGATATACATATTAATTGCAGGTAACAGCTTTTGCAAGAGAAGTGTTACAGAATAGGCTTTGGGCCTAGCAGTGACAGGATATAAGCTATTGCGCATGTATTAGCAAGGATATAGGTCCTGCTCCATATATGGTAATGCTGTAGAGAATGTAATATCATTGGCTGAACACCACTCACCTATGCTTGCATATACATCTTGTGTAACCTGTAACCTCAATAAAACTTGCTTGCACGGTGCTGCGGCAGATGAATTTTTGCACCAGATATCTGAGACTGATTTCTTTCCTCATGGATCCATGGACTTGCTGAGCTGGATCTCAGCAAGTATTGGTCAATTTTCCCACATCTGGTGCCCCGTGTGAGGCAAACCCTCACGTCGACCACGCAACGGCCCCAACTCACGACCTCAACGCTGCGGCTCCACGCTCCTCACCCATGACTGGCATGGTCTAGGACGTCCCTCGCATCCATTTAAGGATCCCGGGTGAGTGAGACGGTCAAGTTAGAACATTTAGACAACACAACATGGGCAGTGGTCTCTCTTCTCCGCAACAAATGCAAGCGTGGTGCCAAAATGGCCGCCACGCTCTTTGCGGGGCCCCCACCGGACGAAGGCATCCGGGTAGTTAGGGGGCGTGGCCAGCTCCCTTATAAAAGGGGTGGCCACGAGGCAGCCGCGCTGCCATTTTGCGAAGCGACGGAGCGGAGAAGTTTTTCCCTCTTACCTCCGCCGCTTTTACTCTTCACCGGGAAGCCTCTTGGCTGCTGATTTTTCTCATTTTCGGCTTCCCATTGGTTAGCTGCGATGCCCTCGAAGAAGAAGGCGGCTGCGAGCGCGGCTCGGGCAGTACGGAGGCGCAATCCGGGTTGGAGGACCGCGGTTGCGCCTCCCCAGCAGCCTCCTCTGCCTGAACCCACCGGGACCGGTGGGATGGGGTTAATTCCTCCTTGGCCGGAGGCTGGGGGCCCGCGCATGGGCCCAGTAGGGGCCGCGGCCCTCGGCCCACAAGTGATGGCCACCGCTTCTGGCGTGGCCCATTCCGCTGGGCCTTCCTCCATCGGGGCGCAGCTCGCTCCGGGGGCTTCCAGCCTAGGGGGTGGTGTGGTCCCCTTCCCTGGCAGGGTGCTCCCTCGCCCCTACCGGGCCCGGGTTTAGGATTGTGGCCCTATTCGGGCCCCGGGGTACAGGGACCTGTACCGCTGCCTGTAGTTAGCGGGCCGGCTGGCCCTTTGCACCCCCTTGTTTTAGGTGGCCAGGTCAGCGTGGAGGCCCTCCTGGCCCGCGTTGCGGCCCTTGAGGCATCCCTGGCCCGGGTTAGTCACCCTGGGGCCCCTTTTGGGGTGCAGTTCGATGCGTCGTCTGCTGGGCAGCGGCAGGTGGCGGGACGGGTTGAGCTGCCTGAGGCGCGTGGCCCGGCGTCGGCCACTGCCTCGCAGCTTCCCAACCAACAGGCCGGTGCGGGTCAAGCCCCGTCGACGAGCTCTACGGCGGTCGTGATCTCCGACGCCCCCAGTGGGCCGGAACCCCCGGTGGGGGCGGCCCATGGGGGTGCAGCATGTGAGTATGCGGTTCAAACTAGTGCACCTACACACGTGGCCACGCTGGGGGGGGCTTTTCAATGGCCTTGGCCGCGCACGGGTGGCGCGGCGGTCCAGTCCCTGACGCCCCACCCGGTGACGTCAACTATCACCCAGGGCCGCGTGGTTGGGGGTGTTTCTTACCCAGTTGGGAATGTTTCGGGGGTGACCGGGTTAGTCCAGGCCCCTTTCCAGATGCCTGCAGTTTCTACTGTACCTGTGTCGGCCTTGCCGACGGCGGGGTATTCCTTGCCATTAGGGGACCATTTGGCCCAGACCACCAAAGAGAAGATCTGGCGGGGGGAGTATGTGGATATCTTCTCCCTCCTTAACAGAGAGCCCACCAAGGAGGAGAGGGAGGGGCAAGACGAGAAGGATAAGGAGCAGGCACGTCGTCGCAAGCCTCCACGTACGTGGTCCAACTGGTTGCCGGCCTACCTCATATACATGGCGGTCTACCTTAGGGCCCGGCCGGATTTGGCAATTCCGATGGTCCAGTATGTGGACAACATCTATCGGGCGATGGTCGACTTCCCGGGCCCGTCGTGGTTGGCTTATAACGAGGAATTCCGTATGCGGATTCCCCTGCACCCCGAGATGAGGTGGGACGAGCCCTGCCAGAGGCTTTGGCTTCTGTACATGACTCCCACGCGCCCCGCGCCCGGGGAGAGATACCATTGTGGACATGCGGTCCAGCGAGCGGCCCCAGCACAGGTACCCCGCCAGGTGGCGGGGCAGGGGGTTCCAGCCCGCCTGCTGTGCTGGACTTTCTCGTCCAATGGTTCCTGCAATAGGAAGAATTGCAAGTACAGGCATGAGTGTCCCTCCTGTGCTGGCCCCCATGCGGCCTCTGCCTGTCCCAGGCCTGGAGGGATGCGGGGCAGAGGGAGGGGCGGACAGAGGGCTGGCAAGACTGCCGCAGATGGAGCTGGTTCACCGAAAGGCTCCCTCCCCAATTGATGTGGACATGTTGGAGCGTTGGCTCGCATTGTACCCAAGGGGGGAGGATGCGGATTACCTCCTGCAGGATTTTAGACAGGGGTTCCGTATCCCTTTCATGGGTGATAGGTCCCCTCAGGATGCCCCCAACCTTTTGTCCCTTAGGGGGAGGGAGGAGGTGGCTGCTGTCAGCATTAATAAGGAGGTTGATGCGGGCAGGGTCGCTGGACCTTTCCCTTCACCCCCGTTTCCCAATCTTAAGATATCGCCCTTGGGCTTGGTGCCCAAAAAGGCACCAGGCGAGTTTCGCCTTATTCATCACTTGTCCTACCCAGCCGGCCGATCGGTCAATGATGCTATCCCTGATGACCTTTGCTCAGTCAGGTATACATCTTTTGACCATGCGCTGCGCATGGTGCGCTCATGTGGCCCGGGTGCGCTGTTGGCTAAGTGCGACATTAAGTCGGCGTTTCGCCTCTTGCCGGTGCACCCGGGCGACTTTGACTTGCTGGGTTTCAAGTTCCGGGGCGAATATTACTTTGATAAGGCCATGCCTTTTGGATGTTCCATATCATGCTCGGCTTTCGAGCGTTTCAGCACCTTCCTAGAGTGGGCTTTCGTCCGTAGGTCAGGGTCCCGGTCTGTTGCCCATTACCTGGATGACTTTTTATTCGGGGGTGAACGGGGCTGGGACACGTGTACACATCTCCTCAACACATTTCAGACGCTAATGGAGGAACTCGGTGTCCCTTTAGCGCCCGAAAAGACCGAGGGCCCATCTACCCAGCTAGTCTTCCTGGGGGTGGAGATTGACACGGTAGCGCAGGCTTCTAAGTTACCGCGGGATAAGGTGTCAAGGATAGTGGCCCTTATCTCGGACTTGCTGGCCAAGCGCAAGGCATCATTGAAGGAACTGCAGGTGCTACATGGTCACCTCAATTTCGCTTGCAGGGTCGTCGCACCGGGCAGGGCATTTGCTCGCCGCTTGTGCGACGCCATGGCAGGATTATCCAGGCCCCACAATAGGGTTAGGCTTACCCGGGGTATCAGGGCAGACATGCTTGTCTGGCTCCAGTTCCTGAGGGGGTACAATGGGGTGTCATTTTGGAGGTCTGACCTCCTGGCTTCCCCTCGCTTTCAGATTCAGTCCGATGCCTCGGGATCCCTGGGTTATGGGATGTACTTCAATGGGAAGTGGGCCTATGGTGGGTGGCCAACGGCCTGGGCAGGCACGGGTCGCCTGTGTGATCTCACGGTATCTGGAATTTTTCCCTATCCTGGGTGCTTTGATGCTATGGGGTGAGGAGTGGGCCAACTCGGTTGTACATTTCTGGTGTGACAATGCGGCCGTTGTTCACATTGTCAATTCACAGACCTCCAAATTGCCCAGGGTCATGGTCCTAGTGCGCCAGTTTGTGTTGCGCAGCCTGCGCCTCAACGTCCTCTTCAGGGCCAGGCATGTCCCGGGGGTCAATAATGATATTGCTGACGCTTTGTCCCGCCTGCAGATCTCCCGGTCCCGTGCCTTGGCCCCGGATGCGGAGGAATTTCCCTCGCCACTCCCGGACGAAATATGGACCATTGGCAAGGAGAGGTGAACCGGGCGATTGGCTTGTCACTAGCGCCACGCACGCGTAAGGCGTATCACCACGCATTTAATTCTTTCAGAGCATTCTGTACCCAATTCCGGCTGCCAGGAACCTGGCCGATCCCGGTAAACCATGTACTGCGGTTCATGGTTTACCTGCATGCCCAGGGCCTTGCACCTCGCACCATAGCATCTAGGCTGTCAGCGTTGGCTTTTATGGCCAAGGTGGGAGGTCATGTGGACAGTACTACTGACTTCCGTGTGAGACATGTTTTGGAGGGATGGGTGCGGGAGTGTGGGCGTTGCCCGGACGACCGCCACCCGATTTCCCCAGGGGTTCTTACCCAATTGGCCCGGGGCTGGCCTGGCCTCTGTTTTGATAGATATGAGGCAGCCCTATTTCATGCAGCCACAACGGTGGCATTTTTTGGAGCGCTCCGCATCAGCGAGCTTGTGATGCTGTCTAAGGCGGATGCAAGTCGTAGGGCACTGGAACTCGAAGATGTATATGTTGCCAAAGACTGGGTTCAGTTGAGGATACGCTCCTCTAAGACAGATCAGCATGGTGTAGGCAGTGGTGTAAGACTGCTACGGTGTTCTTTGGCAGACATCTGTCCGGTTGGTGGCCTACAGGAGTTTCTTGCACTACGTGGCACGCACCATGGCCCGTTTTTCTGTCACCAAGATGGGTCTCCCCTTACTAAATTTCAATTTTGGAAGGTGACAGGCAAAGCGCTGTCCAGTGTTGGCCTCCCGGGGGCCTGTTATGGCACCCACTCCTTCAGGATAGGGGCGGCGTCCACTGCGGCTGCTTTTGGGTACTCCGGGGCTGACATATGCAGCATAGGAAGGTGGGGTTCGCAATGTTTTCAGTTTTATGTGCGCCCACTTCCGCCGTGAGTACCAGTTAAGTCACCGTACCTTTCTCTTCCTCGTTTTCCTTACAGACCCTGGGTGTCGTATTACACCGGTGACAGTATGGCTGGTGGGCCATAGCTACGTGCACAGGGCAGCACGTTACGCTGCGGCGACAGAGTGGGGACCCCGACTGGGACTGGGTGCATACGCAAGTCTCACATGGCATGGTAAGCCCGGGATGTTATGGCGGGAGCTGTTGCCCTTCCTTTTTTCAGGCCTGAATGCTGACCTGCCTGACATTCTGACCATACACCTTGGGGGCAATGATTTAGGCTGGGTCACCGGCTTATCGCTGAAGCATGCGATTTGCGGCGACCTTGCCTACCTGCATTACGTATGGCCCGCCACAACCCTTGTTTGGTCGGACATGGTTCCGCGCCATGCGTATTGAGGAGGTTTCAACCTCCTGGCCCTTGACCGCGCTAGACGCATGGTAAATAGGGCGGTGGCGTGGTTCCTTGTCGACAGGGCTTGGGGGCGGGTCAGTCGTCACCCCCCATTAGTCTACAAAATTATGACCTTTATGCAGGGGATGGGGTCCATCTGTCGCGAGGAGGTATGGACCTCCTGTTGGGTGATTGGCGAGCAGGCCTGTTGACCGAGCTGACGGTCTGGGGGGGAGGCGTCGGGCCTTCTTTGAAGCCCCTCCGTGTGGCGGGTAGCACTGGTAAGGTAAACATTTATGACCCACAGGTATCCGGCAGGTTCGCAATTGACTGGACAACACTAGACAGGCATAAGGGTGGGGTCATTAGTTAGATATTGACTACGGTCAACAATTTGTTTGTTGTCAACAAACAAATTGATACAAATAGATACATTGTAACAATTGGCGTTGGCAATTTTGGGTGGTACCTTACCAGTGTTACTTCAGCCTGCTTGCCTTAAGAATTATGATTGGTCAATTACCAATAGAAATTTATAATTCGGACTAGGGCATGAATCAATAAATGTGGCCCAATGCCGTTATCCACTTTCATCAGTGTCTGAGTCCTTTATTGGGGGGTGCGCCTGCAATGCAAGCGCGGCGCCAAAATGGCCGCTGCGCTCTTTGCGGGGCCCCCCCACCGGACGAAGGCATCCGGGTAGTTAGGGGGCATGGCCAGCTCCTTTATAAAAGGGGTGGCCACGAGGCAGCCGCACTGCCATTTTGCGAAGCGACGGAGCGGATAAGTTTTTCCCCTCCACCCCCTCCCTAGTTAACAGTGTGACATTTTGGTCGCTTCGGGGCCGGGTGGGAATTTTTGGCTGGGACCCATATTGTCTTCCGGGTCCTGGCTTTTTTGCCCATCCCACACTGTTGCTATGGTTTGATATAGGGGTTTCTGTTGCTGCTGTTGTCTTTGGTCACATGGGCGGGTAGCACTGGTAAGGTAAACATTTATGACCCACAGGTATCCGGCAGGTTCGCAATTGACTGGAGAACACTAGACAGGCATAAGTTGGTTAAACGTTGTCCTGTCAACGACGAACTAGGCGACGGGGTGATGGCTACAGCTAGACAGCATGCATCACCCCGTGAATTTACGGATACGCGTCAGAGGGTGGGGTCATTAGTTAGATATTGACTACGGTCAACAATTTGTTTGTTGTCAACAAACAAATTGATACAAATAGATACATTGTAACAATTGCCGTTGGCAATTTTGGGTGGTACCTTACCAGTGTTACTTCGGCCTGCTTGCCTTAAGAATTATGATTGGTCAATTACCAATAGAAATTTATAATTCGGACTAGGGCATGAATCAATAAATGTGGCCCAATGCCGTTATCCACTTTCATCAGTGTCTGAGTCCCTTATTGGGGGGTGCGCCTGCAAAGTATTGTCAGGATCTTAGATACCTTTTGCAGAAAAATGAACATGTAGTATCTACCAAAGAAGTAGAGGAATTAGTAAAAACAATTGATGATGTCTGTCCCTGGATCCCAGAAGACAGGACCCTAGAACTACAAGTGTGGGACAAAATTGGGACTCAATTTCAAAATCACCCTAGAGTCAGTGTAACTGTTCAACTTCTGTGGTGCAAAGTACGAATTTGTTTGCAAAGTCTCACCCCGAAAAATATCCTGATGACGCAAAGAACGACGGCATCTCTGCCACAGATTCTGCCGCCATGTCCGCTACCAAAAACGGACTTAAAATGGGACTCTGATCCTACGGCACCACTACCTTATGCCACCCCACCAGATCCTCCTGATCTGAATGATAAACAAACTTCTAAATTGTACCCCTCACTCCCAACCTCTGATTTGGACTCTCACCCTATGGTTTGCCGTTCTCAGACCTTGGAGGCAGCCGTAGGTAACATCTCCTTTGGATTAGAACCGGTAGTCACATTTCCTGTACTCCGGGGCCTGGGAGATCAACCTGATGTATATGTACCAATCTCCTTTGATACCCTCAAGGAATTGAGAAAAGCCATTCGGGAGAATGGGTTGCAAGCACCATATACCAGAAGTCTGTTAGAACAAATGGCTCTGCACAGACTATTGCCGGTAGACTGGAGGTTAATTCTCCGCACCTTCTTAAATCCTACCGATGTAATGATCTGTCTTCAAGAATGGAGGGAGGAAGCCATTAGGCGGCCACGGCCACTCTTACAGCTGACATGATCCGTGGAGAAGGCGCTTTCTCCACCGCCACCCAACAGTTGGCCATAGACGATGCTGGTCTACGTGTTATTGCTGAGATAGTAGTGAAAGCATGGCGTAAACTGCTAAATAGGGCTGAACATGGCACTATCTCAGGGTTTGCCGCTATTCAACAAGGTCCCAAAGAATCCTATGCAGATTTTATAGATCGGCTGATCCTAGCCATGGAAAGACAAATTGAAGATGCAGCGGCCAGAAGCATGCTAATTAAGCAATCGGCTTTTGAAAATGCAAACGCTGACTGCCGTGCCGCTCTTACCGCTGTGGCCTCTCACCCAAATACAGAATTAACTGAAATGTTAAGGGTGTGTCAAAATGTGGGGACGCACTCCCACAAAGCCTAACTCCTAGCGGCAGCGGTTCAAGTTTCCTCCAACCCCGCTTAAGGGAAGAAATGCTTTGGTTGCGGAAAAGAAGGACATTTTAGAGCCCAATGCAGATCCTCCCAACCTCATCCCTCTAAAAAGTGCCCAATCTGTCAAAAGGGGTATCATTGGGCAAACCAGTGCCGCTCTAACCCTAATGCTCAATCTGGAGGTCAACAACAGCAGTGGCAGGGAAACTGCCCTGCACAATCTGGAGGTCAACAACAGCAGTGGCAGGGAAACCGACCTGTGGGCCACGCCCTGGCCCCAGCCAAACAATAGGGCCCCCAAATGTAGAAGCAGAAGAAATGGTCTACCCATCATCAGAAGAAATAGTGGCCATACAGCAGGAGATAGAGGAGGGTTGGGAAATGGCTCACATGATTTCACAGTATAGGAAAAATCACCCTCTTAAAGAATGCAAGCGCGGCGCCAAAATGGCCGCCGCGCTCTTTGCGGCCCCCCCCCACCGGACTTGGACATCCGGGTAGTTAGGGGGCATGGCCAGCACCCTTTAAAAGGGGTGGCCACGAGGCAGCCGCGCTGCCGTTTTGCGAAGCGACGGAGAGGAGAAGTTTTTCCCCAATTGCTCCGTCGCTCTTCCTTTAGCTGGGAAGCCTCTTTTGGGCAGCGGTTTTTTCTTCGCTCCTTTTCTTTGGCTTCCCAACAATTTGCGGCAATGCCTTCCAAAAAGAAGGCGATGGCGAACGCAGTTCGCCCTTCCAGGAGGCGCCAGCCGGGTCGGAGGACCGCGACTGCGCCCCCTCAGCAGGCCCCCTTTCCGGGGGCGCCCACCGGGACCGGTGGGATGGGGTCGATTGCTCCTTGGCCTGAGGCTGGGCAGCCTCAGACCGGCCCGGCAGGGGCCGTGGCCCCCGGCCCGCAATTAGCAGCCACCGGCCCGGGCCTGGCGCATGACCAGGCTGGGCCTTCGGACCTTGGCACGCAGCTTCCAGCGGTGGGCTTTAACCAAGGGGGTTGGCTGGGTTCCCTTCCCTGGCAGGGCAGGCCCCCGGCCCCTCTGGGGCCGGTGGTTGGGGCATGGCCATATTCGGGCCCCAGGGTCCAGAGACCTGGCCCGGCACCAGCGACCAGTGGGCCGGCCGGCCCTTTGCCCCCCATCAGCGTTGGGGGCTATGTAAACGTTGATGCCCTACTGGCCCGCGTAGCGGCCCTGGAGGCATCTTTAGGGATGGTTAATCCATCCGGGGCACCTTTTGGTTTACAGGTCAACGCAACGTCTGCCGGTCCTCGGCAGGCGGCCGAACGGGTTGAGCTGCCTGAGGCATGTAGGTCGGTACCAGCCGCGGCCTCGCAGCTCCCCACGCAGCAGATGCCGCCAGCAGGTAGTGGTCAGGCCCCAGCTACGAGCTCGGTTGCGGTCACGAGCTCCGACGCCCGCAGTGGGCCGGAACCCCCGGTGGGGGCGGCCCATGGGGGTGCAACTTGTGAGTATACGGTTCAAGCTAGTGCACCCACACCACAACCAACAACGGGGGGAGGCTTACAGTGGCTCCACCACTCCAAGGCCCCACTTGGGGCGGGGCACCCTGTCCTGCAGGGAACTTACTGGGGGTGGCGGGGCTGGTCCAGGCTCCTTTCATGGTGCCCAGCACTGTCAATGTGCCGGTGTCGGCGTTTCCGACAGCAGGTTATTCCTTACCCCTTGGGGATCATCTGGCCCAGGCCACCAAGGAAAAGATCTGGCGGGGGGAGTATGTGGACATTTTCTCCCTCTTGAATAGAGAACCCACCAAAGAGGAGAGGGAGGGGCAGGACGAGAAGGACAAGGAGCAGTCACATCAACGTAAGCCGCCACGCACGTGGGCCAACTGGTTACCCGCGTACCTTATATACATGGCGGTGTACCTCAGGGCCCGTCCTGACCTGGCGATTCCGATGGTCCAGTATTTGGACCATATACCGGGCGATGGTTGATTTCCCTGGCCCGTCGTGGTTGGCTTACGACGAAGAATTCCGTATGAGAGTGCCCCTACACCCAGAGATGAGGTGGGATGAGCCCTGCCAGAAGCTGTGGCTTCTGTACATGACCCCCACGCGCCCTGCGCCAGGGGAGAGGTACCATTGTGGACATGCGGTCCAGCAAGCTGCTCCAGCCCAGGCACCCCGCCAGGTGGCGGGGCAGGGGGTTCCAGCCCGCCTGCTGTGTTGGAGCTTCTCGGCTAATGGTGCGTGCAACAGGAAGCAGTGTCGATACAGGCACGAGTGTCCCTCTTGTGCTGGCCCCCATGCCGCCTCCGCGTGTCCTAGGGCAGGCGGACTGCGGGGCAGAGGTAGAGGTGGACAGGGAGCGGGCAGAACTGCCGCGGAGGGAGCTGGTCAAGCAAAAGGCCCCCTCCCCAATTAATGTGGACATGTTGGAGCGTTGGCTCACGATGTACCCGAGGAGGGCGGATGCAGCTTACCTGCTTGAGGGTTTCCAGCAGGGGTTTCACATTCCTTTCACAGGGGACAGGTCCCCCCAAGATGCCCCCAACCTGTTGTCACTCAGGGGAAGGGAGGAGGTGGCTGCCATGAGCATTGCTAAGGAGGTTAATGCTGGCAGGCTCGCTGGCCCTTTCCCTGTCCCACCATTTCCCAATCTCAAGGTTTCCCCGTTGGGGTTAGTGCCCAAGAAGTCACCGGGGGAATTCCGTTTGATACACCACTTGTCTTACCCGGCCTGCCGTTCGGTCAACGATGCTATCCCTGATGACCTTTGTTCGGTCAGGTATACATCTTTTGACCAGGCCCTGCGCATGGTGCGCTCATGTGGCCCGGGTGCACTACTGGCTAAGTGTGACATTAAGTCCGCGTTCCGTCTCCTGCCAGTGCACCCGGGTGACTTTGAGTTGCTGGGTTTCAAGTTCCGGGGTGAATTTTATTTTGACAAGGCCATGCCTTTTGGCTGCTCCATTTCATGCTCGGCATTTGAACACTTCAGCACCTTCCTGCAGTGGGCCTTTGTTCGCAGGTCAGGGTCTCGGTCTGTAGCCCACTACCTCGATGATTTCTTATTCGGGGGTGAACGGGGCTGGGACACGTGCACGCGTCTCCTAAATACATTTCAGACGCTAATTAAGGAACTTGGTGTCCCTTTAGCGCCCGAAAAGACCGAGGGCCCTTCAACCAAGCTCATATTCCTGGGGGTGGAGATTGACACGGTTGTGCTAGCATCCAGGTTACCTGTTGATAAGGTTTCACGGATCGTTGCACTCATTTTGGACTTGCTGGCCAAACGCAAGGTGTCCCTTCGGGAGCTCCAGGTGTTACATGGTCACCTCAATTTCGCTTGCAGGGTCGTCGCACCTGGCAGAGCATTTGCTCGACGCTTGTGCGACGCCATGACTGGCTTGGCCAGGCCCCACCACATGGTCCGACTGAACAAGGGCATGAGGGCTGATATGCTCATCTGGCTTCAGTTCCTGAGGGAATTCAACGGGGTGTCCTTTTGGAGGTCCGACCTTTTGGTTTCCCCTCGTTTTCAGGTTCAGTTGGATGCATCAGGGTCCCTGGGTTATGGGATTTACTTCGAAGGGGAGTGGGCCTACGGCAGATGGCCGCCAGCCTGGTGGGGCACGGATCGTTTGCGCGATCTCACGTACCTGGAATTTTTCCCCATTCTGGGAGCTTTGATGCTATGGGGCGAGGAGTGGGCCAATTCGGTTGTTCATTTCTGGTGTGACAATGCGGCAGTTGTCCACATTGTCAACTCACAGACGTCAAAATCTCCCAGGGTTATGGAACTGGTTCGCCAGTTTGTGTTGCGCAGCCTACGCCTCAATGTGCTTTTTAGGGCCAGACATGTTCCAGGTATTAATAATGATATCGCTGACGCTTTGTCCCGCCTGCAGATCCCCCGGTTCCGTGCCTTGGCCCCGGACGCAGAGGAATTTCCCTCGCCGCTCCCGGACAAGATATGGACGCTTGGCAAGGTGAGGTGAACCGGGCGATCGGCATGTCGCTCGTGCCCCACACGCGTAAGGCGTATAACCATGCATTCAGTTCATTCAGGGCCTTTTGTGCCCGATCCCGGCTACCTGAAAGTTGGCCCATCCCAGTGGCTCACGTACTCCAATTTATGGTTTACTTACACACCCAGGACTTAGCTCCCCGCACCATAGCATCCAGGCTGCCAGCGCTGGCATTCGTGGCCAAGGTGGGTGGTTTTGCTGACAGCACAAATGATTTTCGCATATGACATGTTTTGGAAGGGTGGGTGCGGGTACGTGGGCACAGCCCGGACGACCGCCACCCGATTTCTCCAGGGGTACTTACCCACCTTGCACGGGGTTGGCATGACCTGTGTTTCGAAAGGTATGAGGCAACCCTGTTTCATGCGGCTACAACGGTGGCAATTTTTTTGGGGCGCTCCGCATCAGTGAGCTGGTGCTACTGTCTAAGGCGGATGCAAGTCGTAGGGCACTGGAACTCGAAGATGTCTATGTTTCCAATGATTGGGCTCAGCTGAGGATACGCTCCTCTAAGGTTGATCAGCACGGTTGATCAGCACGGTGTTCCATGGCAGACATCTGTCCGGTTGGTGCCCTACAGGAGTTCCTTGCATTACGTGGTACGCACCCTGGCCCATTTTTCTGTCACCAAGATGGGTCTCCCCTTACTAAATTTCAATTTTGGAAGGTGACCGGTAAGGCACTAGCCAGTGTTGGCCTCCCTGGGGCTCGCTACGGCACCCATTCATTCAGGATAGGGGCGGCTTCCACCGCAGCGGCGTTTGGGTACTCTGGGGCTGAGATACGCAACATGGGAAGGTGGGGATCATGATGTTTTCAGTTGTATGTTCGCCCTCTTCAACAGTGAGTACCAGTTAAGTCACTGCCCTCTTCCTTTTTTCCTTGACAGACCCTGGGTGTCGTCTTACACCGGTGACAGTATGGCTGGTGGGCCACAGCTATGTGCACAGGGCAGCGCAGTTTGCTGCGGCGACAGAGTGGGGACCCCGACTGGGACTGGGTGCATCCGCAAGTCTCAGGTGGTACGGTAAGCGTGGAATGTTGTGGCGGGAACTGTTGCCATTCCTTTTCTCCATCAGGGATGCTGACCCGCCTGATGTCCTGATTATACACCTTGGGGGTAATGATTTGGGACAGGTCACGGGCCTATCGCTGAAGCATGCGATTTGCGGTGACCTGGCCTCCTTGCATTATGTGTGGCCTGCCACAACCCTACTTTGGTCGGACATGATACCGCGGCACGCTTACAGGGGAGGGTTTAACCTCCAGGCCCTTGATCGGGCTCGGCGCTCGGTGAACAGGGCTATTGCCCGGTTCTTTCTGGACAAGGGTTGGGGGCGCGTCATACGACACCCCACCATCAGTCTCCAAAATTATGAGCTTTACACAGGGGATGGGGTCCATCTGTCGCCGGGAGGTATGGACCTCTTGTTGGGAGATTGGCGAGCAGGCCTGTTGACCGAGCTGATGGTCGGGGGGGGGGGGGGCGGTGAGCCTTTGTTGAAGCCTCCCCGTGTGGCGGGTAGCACTGGTAAGGTAAACATTTATGACCCACAGGTATCCGGCAGGTTCGCAATTGACTGGACAACACTAGACAGGCACAAGTTGGTTAACGTTGTCCGGTTAACGATGAACCAGGCAATGGGGTGATGGCACGAGCTAGGCAGCATGCATCACCCCGTTATTTTACGGATACGCGTTAGAGGGTGGGGTCAGTAGTTAGATTATTGACTACGGTCAACAATTTGTTTGTTGTCAACAAACAAATTGATACAAATGGATACATTGTAACATATTGCCATTGGCAATTTTGGGTGGAACCTTACCAGTGTTACTTCGGCCTGCTTGCCTTAAGAATTATAATTGGTTGAATACCAATAGAAATTTATAATTCGGACTAGGGCATGAATCAATAAATGTGGCCCAATGCCGTTATCCACTTTTACCAGTGTCTGAGTCCTTTATTGGGGGGTGCGCCTGCAATGCAAGCGCGGCGCCAAAATGGCTGCCGCGCTCTTTGCAGGCCCCCCCACCGGACTTGGACATCCAGGTAGTTAGGGGGGCGTGGCCAGCACCCTTTAAAAGGGGTGGCCACGAGGCAGCCGCGCTGCCATTTTGCGAAGCGACGGAGAGGAGAAGTTTTTCCCCTCCACCCCCTCCCTAGTTAACAGTGTGATATTTTGGTCGCTTCGGGGCCGGGTGGGAATTTTTGGCTGGGACCTACAATTGGCTTTCGGGTCCTGGCTTTTTTGCCCATCCCACACTGTTGCTATGGTTTGACATAGGGGTTTCTTGCTGCTGCTGTTGACTTTGGTCACATGGACGGGTAGCACTAGTAAGGTAAACATTTATGACCCACAGGTATCCGGCAGGTTCGCAATTGACTGGACAACACTAGACAGGCACAAGTTGGTTAACGTTGTCCGGTCAACGATGAACCAGGCAATGGGGTGATGGCACGAGCTAGGCAGCATGCATCACCCCGTTATTTTACGGATACGCGTCAGAGGGTGGGGTCAGTAGTTAGGTTATTGACTACGGTCAACAATTTGTTTGTTGTCAACAAACAAATTGATACAAATGGATACATTGTAACCAATTGCCGTTGGCAATTTTGGGTGGAACCTTACCAGTGTTACTTCGGCCTGCTTGCCTTAAGAATTATAATTGGTTGAATACCAATAGAAATTTATAATTCGGACTAGGGCATGAATCAATAAATGTGGCCCAATGCCGTTATCCACTTTTACCAGTGTCTGAGTCCTTTATTGGGGGGTGCGCCTGCAAGGACTAATAATGACTTTGTCCAAAGACTGTTCCTTCACCACCCCAGGTTTTGTGGAACCCCTTACAATAATGGTGGAGGTGGATGTTCCTCCGGGTATGGTGGGGATTGTGCTTCCTTGCCCAGACGCTTTGCCTGCCGCTGTACAAGTTACAGCAGGATTAATCACCCCAGACCACCGAGAAATTGTCATTCCTGCATCAACCTTGCAACCCCTCACCCTTCCCAAGGCACAGCCCATTGGGCATTTACATCTACTTCCAAAGGGGCTCCCTGCAAAAACCCCTCATATCAGGTCCCATTCTAACTTGCCTGGTTACCTAGCGGAGGGCAACGTGCGTGCGGATGCTGCGCTCAGGGATCCTTCTGTTATGTTTCCATTGTTTGATGACCCCATTGCCAACCTTGCCACATTTCATCAATCTGCAAAGGCCCTTCATAAACAGTTTTCTATTCCTATGTCACAGGCTCGGGATGTTGTTTCTTGCTGTGCATCCTGTGCCAAGGCTCCTATGTTCCTGCCTTTTGATGCAGTGAATCCCAGAGGAACTGCTGCTAATCAGCTCTGGCAAATGGATGTCACGCAAGTACCCGTGCTTTCTCCGCTGTCCAAAGTTCATCTGTGTGTGGACACATATTCTGGGTATATGTGGGCTACACCCATGAAAGGTAAAACATTGCGCCATGTCATTCAACATTGCATTAGAACTTTTGCGGTATTAGGGAGACCATGTGGCTTTAAGACAGATAATGCCCCGGCCTATACTTCAGCTGCCTTTCCTGACTTTTGTTGTCAATGGAATATTACCCTTACCCATGGAAATCCATTTAACTCGATTGGGCAAGCTATTGTTGAAAGAGCGCACTCAACCTTTAAACAGCTCCTTCACAAACAAACTGAAGGAAGAGGGATTCCCGTGGCGGACATCCCGATGACAGTTGCTAAAGTCCTTTTTACTCTTAACTTTCTTCTTTATCCCCATAACAGGTCTCATTCTCCAGTAGAGTTGCATTTCTGTTCTGAAGAACACCTGCCGTGTCCGCTGGTTACCTACTGCCAACCTCCTGATCCCGAGTGGAAGGGGCTGGCAAAGCTCATCACTTGGGGACGTGGCTACGTGGCAGTAGAAGGAGAAACCAGGCCTATTTGGATTCCTGCCTGGTGTGTGAGACCCTACAAAGGCGCCAACGATGTCCCTCCAGTTCAGTAGTCAGCTGGTTTTTCTGACGCTCCTCCTCCTGCCTCTCTGGCTTCCAGTATATGAAGGTCAGTCTATGGTGACCCGATGTACTTGTCAATGCTGGCGTGAAAAGGAAGTGTCCTATGTCCATCCTTCTAAGATAAAATTTGTGCAACTTCACCCGCGCACTAGCCGTCGTCACCTTCAAAAAGCCCAATACAAGAAGTAGAACTCCTATAAAACAGTCCTGTGTGATTCTTGAGTCACCATTTGGCAAGTCCCTTAAAGCTGTATACTTACGGCAACGACAACGGCCAACGGACCCACCTGCGGTTACCATCAGCGATGTACCATCAGGCATCACTTTGGAATGAAGCCACTTGTCAGAAAGGTTTGAATATAACATTTGGTACATTCGTAGCGCAGGCCACGAATCAAAGTGATTTCTGTCTCAAAAACAGTATTCATTCTTATAATTTGCTTAGTACTTGCTTAATTCCGGTATGTTATACTCCCATGAATCTGACATCAATGGCTGGGGAACTTTTTGGTTTTAATGTTTCCAATACTTATGCACATAGCCACACTTGGGGAAGGAGTACCAAGACACTTCCTTTAGATGCTATCTCCCTTCATAACCCATTAGTAGCTGTCAGTAATGTTAGTAAGTGTGCTAAGATTGTTAATTGTAAAACAAGATGCCTACAGATACGGCAGGGTTCTCTTAATTGTACTCAAGTAGAAAACATTCCCTTTAATCGTGATCATGTCATTCTTCCTTCTGGATGGTTCTGGTCTTGTGGGGTTAGAACATGGAATTATATACCAGCTAATCTGTCTAGTGTTACATGTTGTCTTAGTCGACTAACGGTGGCCTTGCCCAATCGTACTTCTATCCACCCGGAATCTGTGAACCCACCTGATAAAATATCTCGCCGATGCCGACCAACTCCTCCAGATATTGGCCTACCCCCGGATTGTAACAGTAAGGTTAAATTGTTCTCCGAGGCCGAAGTGATAGCCATGTCCGTAAGCCTGATTGTGGTTCCGGCTCTAGCCGCAGGTACTAGTCTACAGTTATCTCAATTGGCATGTGCTTTTGTAAAGACCATTAATCATACCTCGTAGGCCATTAGCCTTCTGAATCATGAACAATCTGAACTAAGACACGCCATCCTCGATAACAGGGCCGCCATAGACTATCTCCTTCTCCTGCACCACCAGATATCTGAGACTGATTTCTTTCCTCATGGATCCATGGATTTGCTGAGCTGGATCTCAGCAAGTATTGGTCAGTTTTCCCACAAGTAATGGCACTCAAAGTACAGTAATCACGAATAGTTAGAGAAGACATGACACATCTTATCTTTTATTCCCACAGTAACAAACAGAAACTTTACCAATAAGGAGCTATGAGGTGCTACTTCCCACATTGCTTTTGCTGTAGCAATGTCATAGCAAAATGACTATGATTGCTTTCCTTACTTACTGAACCTCTAGGAAAGGTTGCAAAGCACTGGTCTGAGTTTCTGTCCCTTGATCCTAAAAATATTCAATAAAGAGCGACTAGCTCTTTGCAATAATCATATCTCTCTGTCATCAAAAGCTTCATCACTCACATATGTGATGTGATGATTAAGGTAAAGGTCACCCTTTCTTGAAAGCCAGTCGTATCCAACTCTAGGGTTCAGTGCTCATCTCTGTTTACAGCGAAACAGCCAGTGGTGCCTGCATCTGCAGATGTTTCTGTGGACACGTGGCATGCATGCCTAGACAATGGAGTGCACAGAACACTGTTTACCTTCACACTGAAATATCTATTCAGTGGTGGGCATCAACAGGTTCACACCAGTTTGCCAGAACCGGTAGCAGAAATTCTAGTTGGCCCTGCCCATCCAAGTTTTGAAATAAAGTAGTCCTAATTTGGGTGTAACGCAGGTCTTTCCCCCTGGCCATACTAAACATACCATGCCCACAGTGTGGTAGTAAATTTTTTTGAGCCAACCACAGTATCTATTAATCTACTTGCAATTTCTTGCCTTCGAACTGCTAGGTTGGCAGGAGCTGGGACAGAGATGTGCGTCCATTCCTCCATGCAGTATTTGGGTCTTGAACTGCTGACCTGCCAACTTCAAGTTCAGCATTTTAACCACTAGAGCCACCATAGTCCCTTGATGTGTTGATTACTTCAGCACAAATTGAACAAAGCAGTCTTTAAAAAGTGGCATCTCTACTTAGGCAAAGTGTTATAACTCCTAATGCATGGAAGTGAGAGTTGTACCATGAAGCTAAAAAACCTCCCCTGCAAATTTAACACCAAAAAGATTGTTTGAAATTCCTTTCAATATGGATAGTTCAAAGCATTTCCTTCTTCAAATAAAATGTGATCAAGAATTCTATTCAAACAGCTGCTCCTATAGGAAAACATTTCACATAGCAATATGGGAACAGAAATTTTGTAGTCATTTGTATACTTACTTCAACCTTAATTTCTAGCTTCATAAACAAGTGTTATATTTATTAGCTCAAAAACCCTACTTGGCTTTCTTTTTTGATCTTTTTTTCAGTTTTCTAAACTCATGTTTCATTTTTATCCCAGGTTTGACTGCAATAGTTTGCTGAGACTTCAAACTGGTGGGGGTATCTGACTTTTGATATCTGTTAGTTTACATTAGGGGTTCCCAATCTACAGCCTGTGGGCTGGACCTGGCTTGTGACTCCATCCCAACTGGCCCACCACCACCTCCATCACACCCGGAAGTGGAAGCGGGCACATCTACATCCACTGTAAAATGCACCTGCATCTGTTGTAAACGTGGAAGTGGGTGCATTTATGACAGCCATAAATGCATCTGCTTCCACTTCTGGGGTGTGTAGTCTGGCCCTCTCAGCTGTCTAGGGGCATGGTCAGGCCTGTGACATAAAAAGATTGGCCACCCCAGGTTACATGGAAAGCAGACCTTAAGGGATTTTTTTTGGCTAATGACACAGATCTATATCTCTCTGACTCCATCTCTAATCCAGTTCTGGCTATATGGGCTCAATTACCAATTCCCTGGTCTATGATATCCTATCAGATTTCCTCAGAAAATGCCATAGTTTTTTTACTTTGAAGATATGTTCAGAAAGTTTTCCAGCTTGACGTTTAATATGGCCACCACACTCCTGAGTGAGGTTGATTGGAGATTTAGATGGAAGTCTATTTCTCATTTTTCAAAACAATTCCCACATAAATTGTTTTGCTAAAAATACACCATCTTATATTAAAGACTCCACTCAGTTTGTTTCTAAATTAGAAGGTACTTACATACCTCCAGGTGCAATCATTCTTACCATGGACATTGAAGCTCTTTACACCAACATCCCCACAGATGCTGCTAGGTTAGTCATTCAAGATGTATTAGATTTCAGAGATATATGTGAACCTCTTATCCATTTTTTGATAGACCTATTAGACATAGTTCTTGAAAACAATTACTTCCATTTTGGGGATTCTATCTCCAGACTAAAGGAGTGGAAATGGGCACGGCCCTCGCGCCAAGTCTTGTCAATATTTTTATGATTAATTTTGAAAAAAGTACATTTATCATCAGTCTAACCCATTTTTTCAGCACATTCTTATATATAAAAGATATATCAACAATTTAATTTTTGTCATTGATCATGTAGATTTTGCGAATGTTTTTGCATCATGGCTCAACCAATGTGATGATAATCTAAGATTTACTTATCAGAAAACTAAAACACTTGGAAATATTATTTCTAAATCAGATCATACAGCCCACAGTTCTAAATAGCCATCCTTGGCTACGGGACATTTTCGTTGCTACAGCTGCATCCAATGCAGATACAGTTGGGAAATTAAAGAGATACATGTCCCAGGTCAAAACTCCTTTAAAATTAGACATTTCAGCAATTGTAATAGTTCTAATGTGGTATATATGATATAATGCCCTTGTCGTAAACAATATATTGAATAAAGTTCTCGCCCTATAAAAACCAGAATATCCGAACATCACTCTAAAATTCATCTTAATGATTTATCTGCACCTCTTACTCCGCATTTTTTCGAATTGGGTCATTCTGATAAAGATATTAAATTTGTAGTTCTGGAACAGGTTCGTCCTTCTAAATATGAGAAAATTAATATACGAAAAAAACTTTTGCAGTGTGAAGCTTTCTATATTCATTTTTTAACACTTTGGCTCAGCAGGGACTTAATTCCGAAATTGAACTCTCCTCCTTCCTTTGAGCTTCAGGTTGTAAGTATCAGTAGTCCTTTTTACTTTTCCCGTGCAGGTGTTTTCTATTTTACACCTGTTCGTAATATTTTCTCTATATAAGTGTTAGAGGCAGCAGACCTAAGTAACGTCCCAACGCACATTATACACTGTAGTAGAAACATCTGTTCAAGTTGTTTCTGAGCTACATTGGCTGCCAATTCACTTCCAGGTCCAATGCACAGTGCTGATCATATTGACGAGATTGGGTATCTACAGGTGGTATGGCCATAGGCAATGATTATACTGATTTATATTAGCATTGCTACACCCTCCCTTTTCTTCAAAAACTGAGGTGTTTGTAGCCTGTGTGAACACTGTCTTCAACATATGGTACATAGGACAATAACACTGGCAAGGGGCAGCATTAAGCTACATGGATTTATTTTCATATAGACTTTTGTTATTGGATGAGTATTTAGATGGATTTTGAGAGAGTGCTTTGCAGACTATTTTGAAGGAACATGCAGTGTGATGAAGCTTGGTGAGGAAATGTCAAATCTACTATGTGCAGTGACTCATTGTGTGTACGTAGCATTCCAGTTTGTTTTCCAGAAAAACATTAGCTGTCTTGCAGATCATATGTTATTTAACGGCTTCAGATGGGCCTGCTTGCTCATCTTCCCAGGAGTTGGCATGGTGCAAATGACGCAAATCACTGTTTCTTCCAGGCTTGATTTTTGTTATTATTATTGAAAGATGAAGAATCACATATAAAGAAGTGTATCCTCGTTTAATACAAGGTCATGCAGGTTATCTTGGTTAGGTAAAGGTAAAGGTTGCCCTTGCTTGAAAGCCAGTCATATCCACCTCTAGGGTTCGGTGCTCATCTCTATTAATAACTAAAGAGCCAGCATTGTCTGCATTTGCAGACATTTCCATGGACATTTGGCAGGCATGACTAGACACTGGAGTGTACGGAACATTGTTTACCTTCCCACCGAAGTGGTACCTATTTATCAACTTGCAATTTCTCTCTTTCAAAATGCTAGTTTGGCAGGAGCTGGGACAGAGATGGGAGCTGACTCTATCATGCAGTACTCTGGTCTCTAACTGATGACCTGCCTACCTTCCAGTCATCAAGTTCAGCATTTTAACCACTAAGCCACCACAGTCCCTGTGTTATCTTGCTTAAACAACTGTAAAATGCAGCCTTCTTTTTTAAAATGATACAAACTTTGGGCCACTCTCAGTTACAGTAGATGGAAAGCGTGGTACAATCCACAGTGCATCCAGAAATAAGTGAAAAATTAGCCTCAAATGCATCAAAGATGCTCCTGTCATATGGCCTAGAAGTTTCTTCAGGACAAACTACAAGCCATTAGAAATAATATGAAATTATATGAAACTATCTGTCAAGGAAAAGAAACAAACAATTATTATAACAATGTAATTGCAAAGGGAAGAAAACTAGTACAGTAATACATTTTAAAAACAATGGCCTGCCTCACCCAAGAAAAAATTGATGTGGCAGTCATAAAGATTTCTACTCAGAAGTGACACCCTCTGAGTTGAAAAGGGCTAACTGATTCAAGTTAAGTATGTATAGGTTTGCAGCCTTAAATAATTTCTAGGAGATGCAGGCATATGTAATTTTGAAAATTTCAATAACATTTTGTGAAACTCTTTGTTGGAGAGACAGCATCCCAGGTTACTGAAGCAATGTCAAACAATTGAACAAGTTGTCAACTGAAACAAGTGAGCTGCTTCCATAGTGTTATTGCTACATGTGGCTCCTGAATAGATATCAACGCCCAGTGCAGTTCACTGGCATCATCATGCCTGTACTGTGTGCTGTTCGTCACTCAACAGTTACACAATTTTAAGAGAGCAGTCCTTTATTATTTGCTTTTCCTCATGTTGCTTCAAGATAAATGCTGCGAGAAAAGAAGGGATAGAGGCAGACCTTCTGTAAGGCTATATGTCATGTCCGGCCCTTATAAGCAACAGTCCAGGCAATGATGAACAGAACAACAACAGGTGTTTATTAAACAGTCTTTCAGATAAAGCCTACAAGGCACTCCAGACATAAGATGGCTATACAAATCCCATGAAATCAGTCCCTCTGGAATCTGCCGCGAAGAAGGCAATGACTAAGCTACCACTAGTAGTGGTAGCGTGTGGAGGAGACCCAGGCTTAGCACGTTCCTGACTGCCTGTACGGAATGGGTAGTACAGATCCAGTCCGGCCCCACCCTTGTTTACCCATGGGGCTTATATAGTGTCTCCCCAGCGGTGGCTCCTTGATACAAAGTAGCAACCTGCTGGACAATAATAATCAACCAATCATAACATGATATATAAATATTAACCAATGAGGAACAGGATCCAAAACTGTAACCAATCACAGAACTCTGATTAGCATAATGAGGTGCTCAGAGAGGGAGATTTCGTGCCAATTTAAGGTCCTAATTTGGATGGTGGGAAACCGCCATTTTCTTCTTGCAAGGCGCTGCCCGTGCAACTTGCAATTATGCCTTAATACACAACATTATATGATGCAGCAAAGGAGAGGGTAATTTAATAGAGATATGGTTACAGTTTATAGAGCCCCACCATCTGTCCTGCTGGGCGTGAGAGGTGGAAAAAACTCATAATAGCTTTGAATATGATTTAATTTAAACCCTCAACTGCTAAGTCTTTTCCTTGTCACTACCAATGACACCTAGTATATAAAAGACAATTATCTGTCCAGAACGTTCAAGGGGAAAAAACTATTCTCTCTTATATGTGTGAACTGCGAGAATGAACAAAGATGATTTGCAATAAAATATCCATGTCAAAAAAGCAAAGGAAAAAGTTAAGAATAATGGTGAAGAAAAATATATATGATAAACGTTCCCCACTTTGTGACTGATTCCTGATTGGCACTTGATGATGGGCATGGGTTGGTAACTTGTGGCCCTCTAGATCTTATTGCCTTGCAGCTCCCATCATGTCTCATAACTGGCAATACTGGGTGGGGTTGTAGCCCATAAATTCTCTAAGGCTGCAAATTATCCACAATTTTCTAGACAATATTTACATAACAGTTTGATTTTTTTAAGAGTAAAAGGAGAACATTATAGTGGCATTCTTCCATGTCTAGTCCAGATGTGAAATTAGCAAAATGAAGGCACCTTTTGGTGAGTTCTTTCCATACCTGTCAAGCGTGGCTCCAGAGAATACGGGACCTGCACAGTCCCCTTCTGTGCAGAACCCTTCTATGCATGTGCAGAACCCTTCTATGCATGCACAGAACCCTTCTATGCATGCGCAGAACCCTTCTGCGTAGTCCCCTTCTATGCAGAACCCTTCTATGCATGCACAGAAGCCTTCTATGTATGCACAGAAGGCTTCTGTGCAGAAGGCTTCTACGCATGTGTAGAAGGGTTCTGCGCAGAAGGGGATGCGCAATAACTACTTTCCCCACTGTCAAATTACGGGATGGCGGTGGATGGCAGCAGGAAAGTAGAGATTGCAGCGCTGAATTACAGGAAATCCCGGCCATTCCGGGATATTTGACAGGTATGGTTCATTCTGTAGTTCCATTCGCCTGTGTGAGAATGATTAGCTGGCAACACAAGGTTGCCGTTGCCAGGGTACTCCTAATTGTGGTTCAAAAATATAACAATTTTTGAGGAGGCTCTTTCTAATGAAATCCTGTGTTGATCCTAGTGAAGGGGCTTTTGGTATAAATGCTGAAATCTATCAGAACCATTTCTTCTAATGGAGCAGCTGGATAGCACCATGAAATTTGTGGCCATGAATGAATATAGATAAAGGAAAGATCATGACAAATTACTCCATTTCTATCTCACAATTCATTTTTTTTTAATTTGTGCATTCAGACAGGTGTAACTGGGTCAAACTGACCCATCCATCTTTGTTCAACCATGATCAACTCCTAGATTACACAGTACTTCTCAGCCCAGCATTGAACAGTGGCTCTTTATGACTCGTGACAATAGCAAAACACTTTTCAATAAATAATACACTCAAGCATGCTGTCTGAAAATATGAAGCTTGTCTTTTTTCTCTTCTCAGCTGAATCCCCTGTCAATTCCTGCCATCCGGAACTTGCAAAATTTATCTTTTGGATGATAGCTACCAGAATCTTCCAGCCAAGAATATCAAAGCCATGCTGACTAGAGGATGCTCAGAGCATTGGTCCAAAAAAGTCACCTTGCCAAGTTATTTCCCTGCTGGGGAACATAGCATTGTAGTTTCCTCTGCACATCACTTTCTGAAGACAGGGTAAAGGTAAAAGTAAAGGTCACCTTTGCTCTAATGCCAGTTGTATCCAACTCTAGGGTTCGGTGCTCATTTCCATTTATAGCCAAAGACCCAGCACTGCCTGTGTTTGCAGATGTTTCCATGGACATGTGGCAGGCATGACTAAACACTGGAGTGCACGGAACGCTGTTTACCTACCCATCGAAGTGGTACCTATTTATCTACTTGTAATTTCTTGCTTTTGAACTGCTAGGTTGGCAGCAACTGGACAGAGATGGGAACTCACTCAATCATGCAGCACTTGGGTCTCTAACTGCTGACCTGCTGACCTTCCAGACATCAAGTTCAGTATCTTAACCACTAAGACACCGCAGTCCCCTCTGAAGATAGATAGATAGATAGATAGATAGATAGATAGATAGATAGATAGATAGATAGATAGATAGATAGATAGATAGAATGAATCCTTTATTGGCCAGGTGTGCACACCAGGAATTTGTCTTTGGTGCATATGCTCTCTGTATACATGAAAAATTGAATTATATTTACTATATCATCTACTACACTTAATAATAGGTGCTAGTCATAATACTAACAACAATCTCACATATCCCTAGAGAAACAATAACAATACAATAAAATCATACAATTTAGTTATTCAGCAGATTGATGGATTTTGGAAAGAAGCTATCCTTGTATCTGGTTGTTTTAGTATGTAATACTCTAGAGCATTGTTTGATGGTCGAAGCTGGAGCAAGTTATTGCCAGGATGTGTGGGGTCCTTGTATATTTTCTCCGCTCTCTTTTTAGCTCGTGTAATACAGTATATAGATCTCCAACGGAAGGTAGATTAACAGCAATAATTTTTTCTGCAGTCCTAATTACTCGTTGGAGTCTATGTTTATCTTGTTGAGATGCAGAACCAAACCAGACAATTATAGAGGTGCAGATGATGGATTCTATGATCCTTCTGTAGAACTGGATCAACAACTCTTTAGGCAACTTGAGCTTTCTGAGTTGGTGCAGAAAGAACAGTCTCTGTTGTGCTTTCTTAATGATGTTCCTAATATTAAATGACCACTTTAAATCTTGCGATATGGCAATACCTAAGAACTTGAAGGAATTCACTATTAATACTGGATTAGAAAATGCTAAATCTTATACTTTTTGACAGGAATGGTACACTGTTGAGCATATTCTGGAGCATCATTCTCTGCTAAGGAATTGCTGGAAAAATATTTCTAAAATATTTAGAAAGGTGACAGTGATCTACAGTGATGGGCACCGCCGCTTTTCTCCCAGCCCATACCTGGCTGGGAGGTAGAAAACACACGTAGCTGGGGCAGTATGAACTGCGGCCCCAAAAGCAGAGCCGATGTTGACACATGTCTCGGCTTTGCTGGGACCTGGGTTCCATTGTGGCTTCGTTAGGGACATTGACCCCGGCTCCGTTGTGGACGCTGAGCTTGGGGTCTGTCATGGACAATTGAGCCCCGGCTCTATTGTGGATGTTGAGCCTTGGGCTCCGTCATGGATGGCGAGCCCTGTTGTGTGTGTGTGTTTGATTTCCCCCCCCCCCCTTCCTGGTGCTGTGTATGATGAATTTGATGCTTTAAAATTTATACATTTGTAATTTGTATATTTTATATCTTATTTTTATGTTACCTTGTTATATTCTGTATTTATTGCTTTACTCCATTGTATTTCTGTATAATTATATTGTATCTTTATTTGAAATGCTGTTAGCCGCCCTGAGTCAGCCTGTGCCGAGTAGGGCGGGATATAAATTAAATTATTATTATTATTATTATTATTATTATTATTATTATTATTATTATTATTATTATTATTATTATTATTATTATTATTATTATTATTATTATTATTATTATTATTATTATTATTATTATTATTATTACCGTGAAGCTTAGCCTGTGGTAATATTGGATTTGAGCTCTTTTTGGAGCTATTTTCAAATTTGCAGGAGCCTGCATTCATATTATGAACTTGTTCGATTACCAATATGCCACTATTACGATTTCACTCAATTGAATCAACAGATGTGAGCTTTTGTAGTAATGAAATCAGTGAAGATGTTCATGGTTTGCAATGGCATATTTGCCATTCAAATGGAAGTCAAGTGAAAGAAAACACACCAAAGAAAACAGTAAGTGGATTTAAAAAATCAGAATCTTATAGTAGCACTGCTGTGGCTTACTGGTTAAGACGCTGAACTTGAAGACTGGAAGGTCGGGGTTCAATACCCAAGTGCGGATCTTGAGGATATGAAATGAGCCTCATTTGGGCGTCCCCTGAGCCAAGTTTCTACAGCAAAAATCCTTTCAACCCAGAGTAATTTCTGACATGAAATTTATTTATTTAACTATCAGAATCTTATCAAATAAGGTTTTATTTAAAAATGCAATTTACTGTGATTGCTATCCTCTTTGTAATAAACATTGTAACTATTCCCAGTAAAATATAATGAGCTCTTTTTTTACAGTATTTTCAAAACATTTGTTGAGTGAGACACTGATGCCACCTTGTGGAAGCAAGAAAATCTAAGCTCTCACACAATATATTATACATATACAGTACTGTATAGGTATCGTTGGCTGCTACTCATATCCGAGCATACATTTTCCCTGGAAGGCATTTTCTCAGTTGATGGATGTGTCTCTGGTGACCCAATATACTACTCCTGGCATGAAACATGCTACCACACACATTCCACTGAATAGATGGTGGACGGTGTAGTTGAGTTTGACGAAGCTTCTGTGCTTGTTGCTTAGCCTCTTCATGTCAAAGTGATCAGTAGCAGCAAAGATTGTTTAGTGCCAAAGTGGGTGAACTACGGCTGCTCTGTTTATATCTGACACCTTCATGGTTTGTTTCAGCTGGTCCTTAGAATGGTTCAAAGGAGCTCTCCATAAAGAATTTGACAAGGAAACCTGGAACCATCCATATGGCAGACATGCCCTATCTATCTAAGACGATGGCCTATGGTGGAAGCTTCAATGCTATTTACATGTGCCTTCTTGAGAACTGTGATGTTGGTGACATAGTTATCCCACTTGATGTTCAAGATGGACCTTAGCTTCTGTTGTTGAAAGTGCTCAAGCTTTTTGATGTATTTGCGACAGAGGGTCCATGTTTCACAGCCATACAATAATGATGAGATAGCAACAGCATGGTATACCATGAGCTTAGTCTCGATTGTTAAATCTTTGTCCATGGAGACCCAGTGTGATAAACGACCTAAGGCAGAATGGGCAGCACCCATTCTCTTTACCACATCCTGTTCACAGGTGCAGTTTTTAGACAGGATGCTACCGAGGTAAGAAAACTGGTCTACCTGTTCCAGTGTCAAATCTGAGATGGTAATACTAAACTCTGGAAGGGCTGTCCTTGGGGCAAGTTGTGTAAATACCTTGGTTTTCTGAACAATTATGGTGAAGCCAAAACGATCACATTTATTCTTGAAATAGTTGACTGATTGTTGCAGCTTCTTCTTCTTGGGGGCAAAATACTAATTAACTTGTAAACCATCCAGAGAGTGCAATACGCACTATGGGTCAGTATAGAAGTGTGATAAAATCTCTCATGCTGAATTTTTAGAGAAAACATAGATGACAAACATTTTAGCAATCTTGAAACAGTGACAACTTTGCTAGATTGGTCATATTATCAGGCTGTTAGATGACCATCTCCCAAAATATACTTTTTACGGAGAGCTCATTGTAGGAGCTTGTCTGCACAGTGGACAAAAGGTATGATTCAAGGATATACTGACGGCAACATTGAAATAATTTAGTATTGATAGTGTTGACTTGGAAGCTCTCATTCAGAATTGTAGTGTCTGATGCAACACTGTCAAACAAGGAACTAAAAATGTAAAATAAAACGTCAAGGATGCATAAAGGAAGAGGGAAATCAGAAAGCAAGGATGTAACATCTTGGCAGCCCCAAAAGCCCAAGATCAGCATACCTGCTCACATTGCTTTTGACTCTTATGGGCTTGTATTAGGCTACTCTGTGTGTCTATCAAAGAGCCACTGCTCAACCTGAACTGAGCATCTCTTCTTCCCTCTAAATGGTGAACCTGAATCTAATGGAGATGGTCTTTGAATTTAAAAAATACGAACATTTATTATTATGGCTTTTACTAAAACTTGTAGCTGAAGAGTGAAATAGCTCAAGGGTGAAATAAATGATAATTCCCCTTCTGTGATGAAGGAATCTGGATTCATGAGATCCTTGGTTGCATCCATAGAAAGGCAAATACTTTCCCTCCAGAATGGTAGAACAGAAGTGAAAAAGCAAAATGTGTAGGAGAGGGGGAATGAAAAAAAGAAAATGAAATTGTGTGCTTGAAATGGGAGTAGCTTTAGGACTTTTGCTACAAGGAAATTTAGTCTGATTCCGTGAAAAATAATGAAAACAACATGAAAGCAAAACTGTCCTTGAGGAAAGAAAAATTGTGCCTGTTAATAAAACCAGCAGCAAAAATATTCTGCATGACCACTTGATGTCACCCTTGGTCTGTAGATGCTGAAGATTCTTTTAAAATAGGAGAAATTAAGCAGCTTCCTATAAGGGCTATCTTCTGTTTTTTTGTTAAATGTGGCAAATACTTGTCCTAGTTTTTTCCCTATTGTGTTGGAAGATCTCATAAACTCTTTAACACATAAGAGGAGTGACATTTTTTCAACAGTAGTAACTTCTGCTTGAACTGTGGAATGTAAAAAATGTTAACTAGCAGACTAAATTTGTTCTTTGCTCCTTTGTTATTTAGTTCAATTATTCGTTAATTAGCCATAAAAGAACCATTAAACCATTAAAGAACAAAAAATAATATATATGAGGAAGGAGACAACAAATACTCATCAGGAATAATGAGATATTACAACTAAGAGAGATGATTGCAAATGCTGAATACAATACACAATGACACATATTTGAATGAATACTCTATTTTTCTCCTTAGGAAGCTATGTTAGTAGGGTAAGTTCCTTATATACATTGCATACATTTCCCAGGCATGATCTGCTATGCTAGACCAAGGGTAGACTTTACCAGGGTATGAAAGTCTGGAGAGATCCTATTCAGTCTGCAATCCTCTTTACTATGGGGAACATAGTGAAAAGGATTCTTCTTCGTCTCCTTCTTCATCTTCTTCATTGTCTTCTTTGTCTTCTTCGTCCATCTGCTAGCAAGCTCTAATGTTCTTCCATTCCAATTTTCCTCTTACAATCTCATTCCTAATTTTATCCCTTCTAGTCACTCTAGTTTCTTCTTGAGAGAGATATAAGCTTCTTGCTATGGCACTTCTAACAGCCCGCACCAATGTTATCTTGTATTCTTGTAACATTTCTTTGATGTTATCTCTCCACCTTCCTCTAGGTTTGCCTCGTGGTCTTTGTCCTTTTCCTCTTTTCACATAAGCCTTGTATGGAATTCCAAGACATTATTTCCAAATGGGCAAACCACTTTATTTGTTGTCTCTGGATTCAGTTTAAGATTGGTTCTATTCTAATTTCCCATTTATAATCTCATTCCTGATTTTATCCATTCTAGTCATGCCAGCCTTCCTCAGACATCTCATTTTCATGGTGACCAACTTTTGTTTATGTTTTGTTGTAAGTGCAACATAATGAATATACTTTGTATGAAGTGTTTCTTTGTGCTGGTCGGTATTGCCTAATGTTGTAACAATGGAGTTAACTGTCCCAATATTTGGTTTGACTTACTACACCATATGTTAATCTCTTTGTCCATTTTGCCATCTTCAATAAAGGTTCCTAGGAATTTGAACTCTGCCACTGGTTTTATACATGTTTCCTCTATTTTAATATTTAGAGTATGCTATTTCTTTCCAATTGCCATCACAGTCCTTTAGTCTTCTCTTTATTGACTCTCATATTATTTAACTTGCATTCTTGGTTCATGGATGTAAGGTGTTGCTATAATTCCTTAGCTGTACTAGCTATCAGTTCCTGATCATCTACAAAAAGTAATTTATTGATATTGCTTCCATTCATGGGCTTAATTTTTCTGCTTATGTTGTCTTTGTAGGTGATAAATAATAGTGGTGGTAGTACACATCCCTGCCTCACTCCAGATGTTAATGCGAAGGGTTTTGATATCACTTGACTTGTTTTAACTGCACTTCTGCAGTCATTATATAAGATTTTATTTCTCAATATGTTGAAATATGTATCCTCTCCCAAATTAATGTTTGGCCATTGGGCTGAATATGCCTTCTGTATGGAAGAATGAGGCCTGCCCATCTCCAGACCATAAAGTCTGTTGATGTTGGCAATTTAAACTTGATTCATCTATTTTGCAAAGCATGTCTTTTATGTGCATTGAAAATTTCACAGAAAAGCATGGTCCCTTAAAAATTTCAGGAAGAATTACAGTGGAACCTTGAGTAATGAAAGGTTTGAGTTATGAACTTTTCGAGTTACAGATTAAAATCCATAGAAAATAATGTCTCAAGTTATGGATTTAAATCTTGAAAAATTTGTAACTTGAAACACTGTTTCCCATAGGAAAGCATTGAAACTAATTAAAAGGTTTTCAGTGCATTCCTATGGGAAACCGCATTTCAAGTTACAAATTTTTCATAATACAAAACGTCCTGAGGAACGCATTACATTTGTAACTCAAAGTTCCACTGTATGTCTTTTTCTTTCCCCTTCACACACAGTTCTTGTAAATCACAAAATTTGAAAAATCTTAATTCATAGTAGACTATACAGCAGTTCAGTGTCAAATATTTCAGAGCCAATCTGTAACTGCCCTCTATCCAAATCAGCATCCATCCCATGTCTTGTTTGTCAAGGTCATGCAAAAGCTGGTTCTTCTGTGAGCCAGCATGTCTTATCTATCGTGATTCCTTTGCTTACTGATCAGTGATTCAGATGTCCAGAATTCAATTTAAGACGGCAATAAAAAAAGAACTATAATTAATGTAGTTAAGGTGTAGTCAAGAGTAGATAGTGTATTTCTCTTTCTCTCTCTCTCTCACCCCCCCCCCCCCCCCAACCAGATAATAAAAGCTTTGGCTATACTTGTCATGTGCTTAAAAGGAAAGTGGCATCTGAAATAACACAGATTCTTCTAGGCACACCACCAGCAAAATGAAAACATTGATTTGTTTGTCATCACCCTTTGCCAAAGAGCAAACTTTTCTGAAGCTGCAATTCGCTTAGAATTATGCAGAGGTGCAATCATGCATTCAAACAAGGTTTTATTTTCTTGAGGAAGAAAGTGACACTGAACAGGATAGGAAAGAGCAGATACTGAAGAAGAGGATGAAAGGAGGAAATGATGTTCCCCTCTCCTTTTTGACCCCCTGCCACGTGTATGGAAATGTTCATATTTCTATTTAAATTAGGATGGTATTTCTTTAGCAATCCATTGTTTCAAATCCAGTCTTTTAGAACCTGTCTTCTCCAAGGTCTCACCCACCCTTGGCTGTTATTCCAGTTCTAATATAATTTCCTTCATTCATTCCTGAGACACTGAAAATATTAATGTTTCCAAGTTCTCTATTACACAGACCCTTCTTCATTCAAGCCATTTATGATATTCTGTTCTTGTTCTTCCCATCCCATATGGGTTTCTTTGAGATTTCAGAATTTATACAAAAGTTAAGAAAGCAATAACAACAACAACAACAACTACAACAACAACAACTACTACTACTATTATTATAGTTATTATTATTATTATTATTTCATGACATAAATTATTCTGGGTTGAAAGGATTTTTGTGGGAGAAACGTCACTCAGGGTATGCCCAAATGAGGCTCCTTTCATGTCCCCTAGAGCTGGGACAGAGATGGGTGCTCAATCCGTCATGTAGTACCTGGGTTTTGAATTACCGACTTGCCGGCCTTCCAGCTAACAAGGCAAGCTTCTTAACCACTTATTTATTTAAATCAATGAATGTTTGCAATATATTAAGAAAATAGCATGAGGAGGTCCCTGAAGGGTCTGAACTTGGGCCTTCCACTTTAGTCATTCCACAGGCAAATTCACCTGGACCACGTAATCCATGAAAAGTGCCCGTGCTGCCCACCTTAAAGGTGCAAACCCCATAGATATCTCCAATAGAGATGGTGGAGGAGAAGACAACAGAGGGGGTTTGTCTGGAGGAATCAGAGATTGAGAAACCATTGAGAAAGGATGAGAGTCAAGAAAGGGGGCATCATGTACAGAAATGTTGATGCATCTATTGAAATGAAGAAACATTTCTCTAGTGGTTGTTTGATTCATATCCAGTCTGTCAATATTCTAGAAGGGATGAGGAAGGTCCAGAGGTTATAAAAAAGGAGGGTGAAGGAAATAAGGGGAGGCTGAACTGGTGGCAACAGGTAGAGGAAGAGATGGAAAGAGAAGAAGAAGAGAAAGGAGATACATGAGTGGCTGAATGAAGGTGGCCCCTATTAGTGCAGCCTAAAGAAGTACTCTCCCTCCCCACCCCCCAACCTCTGGCATTGTATCTTCCACAATGTTTGATCTGTAGCCATAGTTTCTGCATCCTTCCATTTCCCACATTTTTGGAGAAACAACAGTTGCCCTGCCTATTTGGCATTTCACATCTGCTTCTGTTCCCCCATCTGCATCCATGATGCTACCAAAATAATTAAATTGCTCCATTTTACGGCCTGGCCTCCTACACTTACTAGGGTATTGTCTTGAGCACTACCAACTTGTAATCAACTTCACTGATTCTTAAACCCAATTTACATGCTGCTGTTTCAAGTGCCAGTGTCATGTCTCTTAGTTGCATCTTAGTACTTCTAGAAGCATCTTACATTAGTTTGGCCAGAGACACCATTGCTCTAAAAAATCTGGCAACAGCTACTTGTAGAACTAGCCCCACTTCTGAGCTCTGATGAAACATCTCCTTTTGTAAAAAAATTGAAGGATTGCTGAAGAGTGGACTGAGAGAATTGAATTATTTAATTTTCTGTATGGTTGGCATTGGTTTGTAGCTTCTTCCTGATCCCATTCAGCAAAGCTGAGTTGCAAAAGAAACCTGGACTCTGACTCTTATGTTTGGACCAATAGACTCTTTTGGAGGCCTTCTTCCATGGAGAAGCTGGAGACATGTACAGATAGGAACTTGCACACGTAGATACTAAAAGAGTTTTCTGTGTGAAAAGAAAAATAACCAAAGCCATGCAACTTGATAAGGAATAAGAGTACAGTAAAACCCCGGTTTACAAATGCCTCAGTTAAAGTTTGCCGTGGTTTACAATGGCAAATCCTATGGAAATGCTGTCCTAGTTCATGAATTTCCAATGTATTATTATTATTATTATTATTATTATTATTATTATTATTATTATTATTATTATTATTATTATTATTATTATTATTATTATTATTATTATTATTATTATTATTATTATTATTATTATTTGGTTTACAATGATCAATTCAGGACTGTTTTTTAAATTTTTCAATGCATCCCTGTGGATACTTTGGTTTACAATTTTTTTGGTTTACAACAAAGGCTGTCGCAACGGACATTAATCATAAACCGGGGTTTTACTGTATAAAGAAAATGCAGGTGGGGTTTAGAGAAACACAATGAAATCAAGATAGATGTTTTAGGTAAAGGTAAAGGTCACCCTTGCTCGGAAGCCAGTTGTATCCAACTCTAGGGTTCAGTGCTCATCTCTGTTTATAGCCAAAGAGCCAGTGCTGTCTGTGTTTGCAGACGTTTCTGTGGACATGTGGCAGGCATGCCTAGACACCGGAGTGCACAGAGCACCGTTTACCCTCCCACTGAAGTGGTCCCTATTTATCTACTTGCAATTTCCTGCTTTTGAACTGCTAGGTTAATGTCAAACCCTGCAAGATTTCCTCCAGCCATTTTATTGTGTTTTATGTATATGTCTCTTTCTAGACCAAAGCAATCAACCCATATCCTGTTGCTGCACACTGGCCAAAGAAATGCATATAAAATATGCTGGAAGTGATTTGATCTTCCTAGCTTCCTTGAAACAGTTGCCTTGGGAAGGCATCACATTTCCTCTTCATATGACAGATCAAACTGATCCAACCTCCTCACAGCTATGCATTTAGTGCAACTCTTGAACATGTCCTATGCATGTGCATCAGTCTTTCAGCTAACCAGAACAGATAGCACAGAATTTATGACTGGATGCAAAGATGGAGATTATCCACAAGTATGTGCCCCCTAGGACGACTTGAAAGGAAATGGAAAGAAGGGTGAAGTGATACCTGGGGGATGGTCAGTGATCCCCATCTTTTTTCCTTGTGAATTAAAGTCACTGCTATGAGTTAGTGTGGAGATGATGTGCAATGAAAATGCTTTATTTGGGAATATGGTGAAAAACAAAACAAAAAGATTGCTCAAAGCATAAAATCTAAAATAAGAGAGAGAGAGAAAAAAGAGAGAACTACAGTTGCCTTTCATTTTCTCAAAGAGATGATGTCATGCCGCGGACAGCAATTAGGAGCACCCCTTGGTGTCTGTCATAGAAGTCAGAATGATCCATTTGGCAAAAGAAAGTATTTTTAAAAAAGTAAAATCCAGTTAGGAAACGAAATATGAGGAGCTCATTACGGGAGAAGTGCTAGAGGGGGCTGTATAATGAAGGCAGGTAAATTCTGATGCCTCTGTAGTGCACAGGCCTTGCTTCAATTTATCTTTTTGATCCTTCGGAAACCAATGCTTATGCTTTTTGGAATCAGATGAATTCCTCTAAAGTGAAGGCAAGCTATTGCACATGAAGAAAACCATCATGGAGTGGCATCATTAGGAATCCAATTAACCTTTCTATATCCTAGCACTTTTAATAGAACTGTTTATTTTACTTATAAAAAGTTTTTCACTCCACTGCATCTTTATTAATCATAACTTCACACAGTCCTTTCCAAAAGGACATGAGATGCATAAACACTAAAATGATGGGGGACTAAATGTTACTTTTCTTTTGCTACCCCACCTGTGCATCTATCTTGACACACAATGGCCAAAATCCTGTTGTGCAGTTACACAAAAGGACACATCACTTTTAATCGAGAATTGATTAATCTTTGTAGGTACTGTCTCTTTCATATTGGGTCGTGTGACTCAATATGAGCAGATAATGCCTACAGGTATCACTAAGATTAGGAGAGAAGTAGCAGTGGACACCAAAAGAACTAAGCAAGAGAATGCAAGCGCGGCACCAAAATGGCTGCCGCGCTCTTTGCGGGGCCCCCCCACCGGACTTGGACATCCGGGTAGTTAGGGGGGCGTGGCCAGCACCCTTTAAAAGGGGTGGCCATGAGGCAGCCGCGCTGCCATTTTGCGAAGCGACGGAGAGGAGAAGTTTTTCCCCAATCGCTCCATCGCTCTTCCCTTTAGCCGGGAAGCCTCTTTTGGGCAGCGGTTTCTTCTTCGCTTCTTTTCTTCGGCTTCCCAACGATTTGCAGCGATGCCTTCTAAAAAGAAGGTGATGGCGAACGCAGTTCGCACTTCACGGAGGCGACAGCCGGGTCGGAGGACCGCGACTGCGCCCCCTCAGCAGGCCCCCTTTCTGGGGGCGCCCACCGGGACCGGCGGGCTGGGGTTGACTGCTTCCTGGCCTGAGGCTGGGCAGCCTCAGACTGGCCATGCAGGGGATGCGGCCCCCGGCCCACACTTAGCAGCCACCGGCCCGGGCTTGGCGCATAGCCAAGCTGGGCCTTCGGGCCTTGGCATGCAGCTCCCGGCGGTGGGCTTTAACCAAGGGGGTTGGCTGGGTTCCCTTCCCTGGCAGGGCATGCCCCCGGCCCCTCAGGGGCCGGTGGTTGGGGCATGGCCATATTTGGGCCCCGGGGTCCAGAGACCTGGCCCGGTGCCAGTGACCGGTGGGCCGGCTGGCCCTTTGCCCCCCATCAGCATTGGGGGCTATGTAGATGTTGATGCCCTACTGGCCCGCGTGGCGGCCCTGGAGGCATCTTTAGGGGTAGTTAATCCATCCGGGGCACCTTTTGGTTTACAGGTCAACTCAGCACCTGCCGGTCCTCGGCAGGCGGCCGGAAGGGTTGAGCTGCCTGAGGCAAGTGGGTCGGCGCCAGCCGCGGCCTCGCAGCTCCCCACGCAGCAGATGCCGCCAGCAGGTAGTGGTCAGGCCCCATCTACGAGCTCGGTTGCAGTCGCGAGCTCCGACGCCCGCAGTGGGCCGGAACCCCCGGTGGGGGCGGCCCATGGGGTGCAACTTGTGAGTATACGGTCCAAACTAGTGCACCCACACCACAACCCACAACGGGGGGAGGTTTACAGTGGCCGTGGCCTTGCCTGGCTGGGGCGGCGGGTCGGCTGCCGCCGGCCCATCCAGGAACGGCTCCAACACTCCAAGGCCCCTCTTGGGGCGGGGTACCCTGTTCTGCAGGGAACTTACTGGGGGTGGCGGGGCTGGTCCAGGCTCCTTTCATGGTGCCCAGCACTGTCAATGTTCCGGTGTCGGCCTTGCCGACAGCAGGTTATTCGTTGCCCCTCGGGGATCACCTGGCCCAGGCCACCAAGGAAAAGATCTGGCGGGGGGAGTATGTGGACATTTTCTCCCTCTTGAATAGAGAACCCACCAAAGAGGAGAGGGAGGGGCAGGACGAGAAGGACAAGGAGCAGTCTCGTCGACGTAAGCCGCCACGCACGTGGGCCAACTGGTTACCCGCGTACCTTATATACATGGCGGTGTACCTCAGGGCCCGGCCTGACCTGGCAATTCCGATGGTCCAGTATTTGGACAACATATACCGGGCGATGGTTGATTTCCCTGGCCCGTCGTGGTTGGCTTACGACGAGGAATTCCGTATGAGAGTGCCCCTACACCCAGAGATGAGGTGGGATGAGCCCTGCCAGAAGCTGTGGCTTCTGTACATGACCCCCACGTGCCCGGCGCCAGGGGAGAGGTACCATTGTGGACATGCGGTCCAGCGAGCTGTTCCAGCCCAGGCACCCCACCAGGTGGCGGGGCAGGGGGTTCCAGCCCACCTGCTGTGTTGGAGCTTCTCGGCTAATGGTGCGTGCAACAGGAAGCAGTGCCGATACAGACACAAGTGTCCCTCTTGTGCTGGCCCCCATGCCGCCTCCGCGTTTCCTAGGGCAGGCGGACTGCGGGGCAGAGGTAGAGGTGGACAGGGAGCGGGCAGAACTGCCGCAGAGGGAGCTGGTCAAGCAAAAGGCCCCCTCCCCAATTAATGTGGACATGTTGGAGCGTTGGCTCATGATGTACCCGAGGAGGGCAGACGCAGCTTACCTGCTTGAGGGTTTCCAGCAGGGGTTTCACATTCCTTTCACAGGGGTCAGGTCCCCTCAAGATGCACCCAACCTGTTATCACTCAGGGGAAGGGAGGAGGTGGCTGCCATGAGCATTGCTAAGGAGGTTGCTGCTGGCAGGGTAGCTGGCCCTTTCCCTGTCCCACCATTTCCCAATCTCAAGGTTTCCCCGTTGGGGTTAGTGCCCAAGAAGTCACCGGGGGAGTTCCGTTTGATACACCACTTGTCTTACCCGGCTGGCCGTTCGGTCAACGATGCTATCCCTGACGACCTTTGTTCGGTCAGGTATACATCTTTTGACCAGGCCCTGCGCATGGTGCGCTCATGTGGCCCGGGTGCACTACTAGCTAAGTGCGACATTAAGTCCGCGTTCCGTCTCCTGCCAGTGCACCCGGGCGACTTTGAGTTGCTGGGTTTCAAGTTCCGGGGTGAATTTTATTTCGATAAAGCCATGCCTTTTGGCTGCTCCATTTCATGCTCGGCATTTGAGCACTTCAGCACCTTCCTCCAATGGGTCTTTGTTCGCAGGTCAGGGTCCCGGTCTGTAGCCCACTACCTTGATGATTTCTTATTCGGGGGTGAACGGGGCTGGGACACGTGCACGCGTCTCCTAAATACATTTCAGACGCTAATGAAGGAACTCGGTGTCCCTTTAGCGCCCGAAAAGACCGAGGGCCCTTCAACCAAGCTCACATTCCTGGGGGTTGAGATTGACACGGTTGTGCAAGCATCCAGGTTACCTGTTGATAAGGTTTCCCGGATCGTTGCACTCATTTTGGACTTGCTGGCAAAATGCAAGGTGTCCCTTCGGGAGCTCCAGGTGTTACATGGTCACCTCAATTTCGCTTGCAGGGTCGTCGCACCTGGCAGAGCATTTGCTCGATGCTTGTGCGACGCCATGACTGGCTTGGCCAGGCCCCACCACAGGGTCCGACTGTACATGGGCATGAGGGCTGATATGCTCATCTGGCTCCAGTTCCTGAGGGAATTCAACGGGGTGTCCTTTTGGAGGTCCGACCTTTTGGTTTCCCCTCGTTTTCAGGTTCAGTCGGATGCATCAGGGTCCCTGGGTTATGGGATTTACTTCGAAGGGAAGTGGGCCTACGGCAGATGGCCGCCAGCCTGGTGGGGCACGGATCGTTTGCGCGATCTCACGTACCTGGAATTTTTTCCCATTCTGGGAGCTTTGATGCTATGGGGCGAGGAGTGGGCCAATTCGGTCGTCCATTTCTGGTGTGACAATGCGGCAGTTGTCCACATTGTCAACTCACAGACGTCAAAATCTCCCAGGGTTATGGAACTGGTTCGCCAGTTTGTGTTGCGCAGCCTACGCCTCAATGTGCTTTTTAGGGCCAGGCATGTTCCAGGTATTAATAACGATGTTGCTGACGCTTTGTCCCGCCTGCCTTGGCCCCGGACGCAGAGGAATTTCCCTCGCCGCTCCCGGACGAGATATGGACGCTTGGCAAGGAGAGGTGAACCGGGCGATCGGCATGTCTCTCGCCCCCCCGCACGCGTAAGGCGTATAACCATGCATTCAGTTCATTCAGGGCCTTTTGTGCCCAATCACGGCTGCCTGAAAGTTGGCCCATCCTGGTGGCTCACGTGCTCCAATTTATGGTTTACTTACATGCCCAGGGCTTAGCCCCCGCACATAGCATCTAGGCTGTCAGCGCTGGCATTCATGGCCAAGGTGGGTGGTTTTACTGACAGCACAAATGATTTTCGCATAAGACATGTTTTGGAAGGGTGGGTGCGGGAACGTGGGCGCAGCCCGGATGACCGCCACCCTATTACTCCAGGGGTACTTACCCACCTTGCACGGGGATGGCATGACCTGTGTTTCGACAGGTATGAGGCAACCCTGTTTCACGCGGCTACTACGGTGGCCTTTTTTGGGGCGCTCCGCATCAGTGAGCTGGTGCTACTGTCTAAGGCGGATGCGAGTCGTAGGGCACTGGAACTCGAAGATGTCTATGTTTCAAATGATTGGGCTCAGCTGAGGATACGCTCCTCTAAGGTTGATCAGCACGGTGTAGGCAGTGGCGTAAGACTGCTACGATGTTCCATGGCAGACATCTGTCCGGTTGGTGCCCTACAGGAGTTCCTTGCACTGCGTGGTACGCACCCTGGCCCATTTTTCTGTCACCAAGATGGGTCTCCCCTTACTAAATTCCAATTTTGGAAGGTGACCGGTAAGGCACTAGCCAGTGTTGGCCTCCCTGGGGCTCGTTACGGCACCCATTCATTCAGGATAGGGGCGGCTTCCACCGCAGCGGCGTTTGGGTACTCTAGGGCTGAAATATGCAACATGGGACGGTGGGGATCACGATGTTTTCAGTTGTATGTTCGCCCTCTCCAACAGTGAGTACCAGTTAAGTCACTGCCCTGTTTCCTTTTTTCCTTGACAGACCCTGGGTGTCATCTTACACCGGTGACAGTATGGCTGGTGGGCCACAGCTATGTGCACAGGGCAGCGCAGTTTGCTGCGGCGACAGAGTGGGTGCATTTGGGTACTCGGAGGCTGATATACGTCGGATGGGCAGGTGGGGATCTGTGCGCTTTTCTTTGTATGTATGTCCCCTCACTGCATGAGTGCCTCGTTATGTCCTCAATTCTCTCTCCTTCTTTTACAGACCCTGTGTGTTTCCGCACACCGGTGGCAGTGTGGCTGGTGGGCCACAGTTATGTGCACTGGGCGGCACAGTATGCTGCTTCATCAGAGTGGGGACCCCATCTTGGGCTACGTGCATCCGCGCGTATGCAGTGGTATGGTGTGCGTAGCATGAGGTGGCGGGAACTGTTGCCATTCCTGATGTCCATCAGGGATGCTGGACCGCCAGATGTTTTAATTCTGCACCTCGGTGGCAATGATCTTGCACAGATCCCTGGCCTTGCCTTAAAGATGTCAGTGTGCAGTGACCTGGCATTCCTTCGCCATTTGTGGCCATACACATGGTTGCTATGGTCAGACATCGTGCCGAGACACTGTTATAGGGGAGGCATTGATCTCCGTGGTTTGGACCATGCCCGGCGGTCAGTGAACAGGGCTGTCGCCCGGTTCCTTATTGAGAATGGCTTGGGGACAGCCATTCGACACCCGGGGACAGGGTTGCAGGATTTTAGACTGTATTCTGGAGATGGGGTCCACCTGTCGGCTAGAGGTATGGACCTCTTTTTGGAGGATGTGCAAGCGGGCCTGGTGACCGAGCTGTCGGTCGGGGGGCGGTGAGTCATCATGGACGCCTCCCCGTGTGGCAGGTAGCACTGCTAAGGTAAAAATTTATGACCCATAGGTATCCTGCAGGTTCGCAATTGATTGGCCAACACGTAGATAGGTACAGGGGAAACAGGATTGGTCGGTCAAGGGCGAACCATGAAGGGGATGACGCTAGGAGCTTCACAGCCTGCATCACCTTGATATTTTAACGGATACACGTCAGAGGGTGGAGTCAATAGATAGTATATTGACTTCAGTCAACAATTTGTTTGTGACAACAAACAAATTGATACAAATTGATACATAATAGCCAATTGCCATTGGCAATTTGGCTGGAACCTTACCAGTGCTACTGCAGCCTGCTTGCCTTAAAGAATTACAATTGGATGATACACCAATTGAAAGTTATAATTCGGACTAGGGCATTATTGAATAAAAGTGGCCCAATGCCTTTAATCCAATACCAGTGTCTGAGTCTTTATTTGGGTGGGTGCGCCTGCAAAGAAATCCATAAGATTCAGTAACCAATTTTCTAAATATCTAGTTCTTATGAATTTAAAGGGCAACCATATGACAAGCCATAAAAGACACCAAAAAGGGAGGGGGGCAATTTCAAAATGTCTGCATTTGGAACACTCCAAAACTCTCATCCCTAAAGCTAGCAGCAGGTTCAGCTGGTAATCCGAGTCTAAATTTGATGTCAGTATCCAGGCAGCTTTTCCTCCCCATGGTCTTCAGCCCAGGATTTACAGCACTCCTTACATTCCACAAAAAAAGTCAATATTCTTTTGTATTGTGATGTAAATGCAGAGAGGAGCTTGATATGAACAATCTTTTCAGCAACATTGTACTAACTATGAAAGGACTTAGAGGATAGAGCAATTAAGCCATTGTTCTTGCCCCAGCAGATGTGGAAATGATAGATCAGCTAAGTATGTAATAGTCAACAGAATATATTTACTGAAAAAAATAGCTATACATCATATAAATTAAACCTTTCTTCTTGGTTCTTTTTAATGTGGCATTGTGAAAAGTTCCCAGCAAACATGATTAAATCAAAGCTAGGTTTTCCATTAAAGCTTTCAGTTGCACAAAGAAGATTAGTGAAAAACCTATGAATTTAGACTTGAGCAGATTCCGCAAAGAGGCTAGGACACAACGAGTTCTTATTTGTCACTTAGTCACTTTAGATCACTAGTTCTGAGATTCCATGATGAAAGGGTTAATACCCAGAAAAGCTTTATAATATACCAGAAAAGCTTTGGATACTTGTTCTCAGTGTGCACTTATAAATATATTGCAAGAATAAAACTGAAGCCTTGGACTCGATTGATTTATTTTGTACAGACATATGAAAATACAGTTTGCATTTCTTGCCAATTTCCAGCCACGAGTGGATATTCCTTCTTCTCCTCAGTGTGTTCTCTGCTTCGCCTGATCGTCTTCTATTGTAAACGTGTTTACAACAGCTACAGGTCATTTATGACAGCATTCTCTGCATACACAAGTACATTCTGCACACACACATTCATGTTTTACCTCTACTTCTGGTTGGAAGGAACCATGTGACTGGCATGCTCAGCCACGTGACTAGCCCGCAGTCCAAAAGGTTTGGGCACCCCTGCCATATACTAATGATCTTTTACCACTTATCTCTTTGATTATTTATTATTTTGTCCTTTATTCCTTAACTACTACTTCTTCCATGTCTAGGGCAGACATGAAACTGACAAAATGAAGCCAACTTTGGGGAATTTATTCTTTAGTTCCTTTCACCTGACCAAGTATGAGAAAGACTAGCCAGCACAAGGTGGCCATTGCCCAATTGTGGATCCAAAATATCCAATCTTCAAGGAGGCTCTTTCTGTGTTTCTTAACTAAAGAGAAGGAAAGCCTTAAAATTGTATTTTATAGAGTATTATATCAGATAAGGGCAGCCTATCAACAAAAAGATCTTTGGGGCAATATTAAGCATGATGAATGCTATCTCTTCTGTGGCCCAAAACATTTTAGGTTGATTTAGCTGAGAATCAATAGAATCAAAAAGTGGAAGAGGAGTTAGGAGAAGGAGTGAAAGAATAATTGAATGGAAACCTGAACTCTTGGATAGACAAAGTGACAATCAAATCTAGACAGAATAATTCAGCCATTATTGAGGAGTAGCCCATGGAAAAACAACAGGACCTGTATGGCTGCTTAGCTAAGCTGTAAAGTGTAAAGAGTTTATTGATTTAAAAACAAAAGGATGCTGAATTTGTTGAAGGGTGAAATCAAGATCTGGTTCAGTAAAGCAACTATATACAGCAAAGACTCTTGGTTGTCGTTATACTGTATTATACTTTGCCTAGCTAGTATGCTAGTAACATGTATCAAGATTGCTGTCTTGGTGTACTTCTTTTGTATTTACCCAACTGAATAGAGTTCAGCACATTTGGGGAGGGAAAATACTCGCTTTAATGTTTAGCATATTTACATTCTCTTAGAGGTTATGAGCTATCCATTGTTTTGACAGCCTTCACAGCAACTGAGTCATGCTGTTCCCATCCAGTGTTTTAAAAAGCCCCGCTGGCTATCCAATAACATTGTGTAATGTTCTTCACTTCAGTCAATGAACTTTAACAGAAACCAATGCATTTTTAACTGAATTTTTGTTTATCTCAAGCAGCACATTTTAATAAAATCAATACATCCTTGCTGAAAGCCACAATGAATCCACTGGAAGGAATACATTGAGGCTGAAAGTAGTATACAGTTTCCTAATGTCTGTATGCTTTAGCAAAAACAGCAATACATTTAAACTAAAACCAATATATTTCTGTTTGGGCTGGTACCAACAGAGGCCTTGTGCTAGTTTTTTGCGATGCCAGATGCAACTTCATGCATATATATTTTTGCCTGAACACACTGCCTTGGCTTCATCAACACTGAATTTTGATGAAGTATTGGTATATAAATTCAGAACTATCAGGAATTAGGTAATACTGCAAACTGTATTTTCTAACATACGCATCAAACAGGAGTTGATCATAAGAGGTGTGAGCCATCTGGTAGATCATATCACATTATCTGCTGCTTCCATACAGTGATTAATTTTTATCACAAAATTGTATCAATTAGCATTGCAAAAATGGAGGCTTATTTTCACTTTGTAGGCAAATATTTTTACTTTTTTGCTTCTTTCTCTCTCTCTCTCTTTCTTTCTTCATGCATTGGGTTGATCTCTATATCAGAACATAAGCACAGTCCCTACTAAAAATTATGCAAGGTCATTACAGCCTCCATCAAAAACAGTTCATGTTCATAGATAGCCACTCTGAACCCCCTGAAATATGAGAATAAGCAAGGAATTGCTCTCATTATGAGCTTATTGGAGTTGTTTGCCCAATGAGCATAGCCCACTTTTGAAAACTAATCAAATCAACTGTCCCCTGGTGTTAAATACAAAACTGGTATTCCATATTTCAATGGTACATCAACAATCCCAGGATGCCACCAGAAAGAAGGAAATGGTAAACCAATGTTGTGTATTCTCTACCCAGAAAGCCTTGGAAAGGGTCACCATAAATCAGAAGCTACTTTAGAGCACACAAGACATACATGCATGCATGCATGCATTCGAACGAAAGCCCAATGAAAAAAGGTGCTAAAACGTTCAAAGGCCAAGCATGAAATGGAGCAGCCAAAAGGCATGGCCTTGTCCACATAAAACATGCCCCGAAAACAAAAACCTAACAGCTCAAAGTCGTCCGGGTGCACCGGCAACAATCAGAATGCTGATTTGATGTCGCACTTTGCCAGTAGCGCCCCGCTACCACATGAGCGTACCATCTGCAAGGCCTGGTCAAAAGACGTATACCGGACAGAGCAAAGGTCATCCGGTATAGCGTCATTGACCGAGGAACCCGCAGGGTAAGAAAGGTGGTGAATCAGACGAAATTCACCTGAGGACTTTTTAGGCACTAAGCCCAGAGGGGATACTTTTAAATTTGGGTATGGGAGCTTATCAAACGGTCCAGCAACCCTACCCTCTCTAACCTCTTTGGCTATCTTCTCTGCAGCAACGTCCTCATTACCCCTGAGAGACAGCAAATTTGGGGCATCCTGAGGCGCGCGAACACCCCTAAACAGGATGCAGAAGCCAAAAGTAAAACCCTCAAGCAGGTAGATCGCATCATCCTGTCTAGGATACACGCGCAGCCACTGTTCAAGCATGCTAAGATTAATTGGGGAGCGGGCCTTTCGAATGGGTAGCGGCGTCAGAGGGAGCTCTGGCTGACCCCTGGTATCCCTTTCCCCTACCCCGGGACCCACTGGCCCGCGGGCATGTGGAGGCGGTATGAGGGCCGGAACAGGAAGGGCACTGATGCCTAAATTTACATTGGCGCCTGTTGCACACTCCATTGGTGGAGTAGCTCCAACACAGCAGGCGGGCTGGAAGCCCCTGCCCTGCCGGCTGGCGGGGAACCTGTGTAGTGGCAGACCGCTGTACGGCATGGCCGCAGTGGTACCGGTCACCTGGCGCCGGCCGTGTAGGGGTCATATAAAGGAGCCACAGCTGCTGGCAGGGCTTGTCCCACTGCATCTCCTGGTGAAGGGCCGCCTTCATCCTAAATTCCTCATCATAGGCCAACCATGACGGGCCAGGGAAATCAACGACGGCCCGGTAAATATTGTCCAGATACTGGACCATTGGAATGGCCTAATCAGGACAAGCCCTAAGATATACTGCCATGTATATTAAAAAGGCCGGTAACCAGTTGGTCCACGTACGAGGGGGCTTACGACGACGGGACAATTCCTTGTCCCTGTCGTCCTGCCCCTCCTTCTCCTCCTTAGTAGGTTCACGGTTAAGGAGGGTGAAAATATCAACATATTCCCCCCGCCATATCTTTTCCCTGGTGGCCTGGGATAAATGGTCACCCAGGGGCAGGGAGTAGCTGGCTGTTGGCATGGCTGTAGTCGGCACAGAGTGAAGTGGGGGAACGTATAATGGGCCCTGTCGCCCCCCCAGAAATTGAGCTGGAACCAATGGGGCGGTTATCCCCTTCAAAACCTGACAATGGTTGGGAGCCCAGGAGGTCAGAGGGTACTGCGCAGTGAACTGCCCGCCCGCAGCAGACTGGTGAGGCCAGGGCCACTGCACCCCACCAGTAGCATGTGTCAGTGTCACCGGTGTGCTGACTTGACCAGCATACTCACTTGTTGCACCCCCTGGGCCGCCCCCACTGGGGGTTCCGGCCCCTGGCGGGCATCGGAGCTCGCGACGGAAATTGAGCTCTGAGCTGCTGGATGTCCAGGCCAAGTAGGACTGGTCACCGACGGGATGCCCTGCTGGGGTGGCTGGAGGGGGAGCTGTGGAGCGCCAGCATGCGTTGGCCTGATGGCTTCCAGCAGCTCAACCCTGCTGATGGCCCACTGAGAGGCCGTAATAGGCACATGGGCCACTGCCGAAGAATGGCCAAACCCATAATCCAGTGGTGGTGAAGCGATCCCCATGGATGCCTCGAGGGCCGCTATGTGGGCAAGCAGCACATCCACCATGTCCGACCCACCAGGATAAGGTGGGCCGGGTGGCCCACTGGGCAATTGTTGACTAGGTGGAGGGGGAAGGCCACGCGGCAGTCCCCGGCCACAATAGGGCCAGGCCAAATAATCTGGCCCATGGGGTGCTGGTGCGATGACGGGGCGCGATCCTGCGCCATGCCCCATTGGGCCGCCATGCCCCAAGCCGGACAAAGAGTCAATGGGGGCAGAAACCCCCGGGGAGCAGGCCTGCACGGCCCCCGCTCGAGCCCTACGACTGGGCGGGGGGGGGGGGACAGGGGCCTGGTCACCAACATTGGTGGCAGTGGTCAAAGTAACCCTGCCGCCCCCCCTTGGCGCCCCTGCACAAGCCCTCCGGCCCGATGGTGGCCCAAGGGAGGAGGTTGAGGGGGTAGGGCGAGCCCTTCCCCTTGCGCGTGGCCGCGGGGCTGCGGGAGCCTTCCGTTTGGGTGCCATGGCCACCCAAACCCTGGAGCACTGATCGGAGGAGAGATATCTCCGATCAAAATTGAGGCAAAAGTCAAAAAAGCAGCGTCGGAGTGAACTTCTCTGCTCCATCACTGTTCTAAAATGGCAGAGGGGCTGCCTCATGGCCACCCCTTTTATAAAGGGGTTGGCCACGCCCCCTAACTACCCAGATGTCTTAGTCTGGGGTGGGGGCCCCCCCGCAAAGAGCGCGGCGGCCATTTTCACGCCGCGCTTGCCTATGATTCAGTAAAAATGTAATCTTTGCCATCTCCAGTCTTTCTGTCTGTTTCCTTCCCAACACTCACTGCCACTTGCTTCCCTCCTTCTCTGTCAACCATTACATGTCCAAAACTTTCTGTCCCCTTCATTTTGGTGCTCATCCCACTGCTGCTCATTCACCTCACAGCCAATGACAGCTCTAATTTTCTGCCCGTTTCCTCTCATGGTTCCCACATCTATTCTTTGCTTATCTAATTAGCTTTTTATGGCTTAACTGGCTCTAGCTTCAGAATGGAAGCGCGGCGCCAAAATGGCCGCCGCGCTCTTTGTGGCCCCCCCCCCACCGGACGAAACCATCCGGGTAATTAGGGGCGTGGCCAGCACCCTAATAAAAGGGCTGGCCACGAGGCAGCCGTGCTGCCATTTTGGCGAACCGACGGAGCGGAGAAGTTTTTCCTCCTTACCTCCGTTGCTCGTGTCCTCTTGGGGGAAGCCTTTTCGGGCAGCTTTCTCTTGTTTTAGGCTTCCTAGCTACCTTAGCCATGCCCTCGAAGAAGAAGGCAGCCACGAACGTGGCTCGATCGGCGCGGAGGCGTTAGCCGGGTCGGAGGACCGCGACTGCGCCCGTTCCGCAGCCACCTCTAGCGGACCCCACCGGGAACGGTGGGATGGGATCGGTAGCTCCTTGGCCTGATGCGCGGAGCATACCCGCAGCCTCGGACGGGGCCTCGGCCCTTGGCCCGCAAACGACGACCACGGCCTCTGCCATGGTTCGCGCGGTGGGGCCTTCTTGCCCGGGTGCGCAGTTCCCTATGGGGGGTGCGAGCCACGGAGGGTGGTTGGGTTCCCTGCCCCTGCAGGGCATTCCTACGACTCCCCAGGGGCTGAGCATGGGCTCTTGGCCTTATCTGGCCCCTGGGGCTCAGGGACCTGGACAGGTACCCGTGAATTTTGGGCCGGTTGCCCAATTGCCCCCTGTCGGGGCCGGGCCCTATGTCGACGTGGAGGCCCTTCTTGCCCGGGTTGCGGCCCTTGAAGCGTCCTTGGCGAGGGCCAACCAAGCAGGGGTATCTCTAGGTTTTCAGGTTCCCCCTTTGGCCGCCGACCAACGGCCGGCGATGGGTCGGGTTGAGCCGCCTGAGGCATGTGGGCCGGTGGTGGCCACTGCCTCGCAGCTCCCCACCCCACAGGTGCAGCAGTCTGGTGCTGGTCCGGCTCCGTCGACGAGCTCAGCTTCGGTCGTGAGCTCCGTCGCCCCCAGCGGGCCGGAACCCCCGGTGGGGGCGGCCCGCGGGGGTGCAGCGGGTGAGTATGCAGTCCAAACTAGTGCACCCACACAACTGACTTCATTGGGGGGGGGGCTGTTCAATGGCCTTGGCCTCGCTCGGGTGGCACGGCGGCCCAATGGCCCCCGGCCCACCCAGCGACTTTGCCCACGACACAGGGCTTGGGGCGGGGTGGTGCCCCCAATGTGCTTGGAAATGTGTTGGGGATCCCCGGGCTGACTCAGGCTCATTTTACCCTACCCGTAGTTCCCTCGGTCCCGGTGTCGGCTTTGCCAACAGCAGGGTATTCCTTGCCCTTGGGGGCCCATTTGGCCCAGTCTACCAAGGAAAAGATTTGGAGGGGCGAGTATGTAGATATCTTCTCACTTCTAAATAGGGAGCCGACCAAGGAGGAGAGGGAAGGGCTGGACGAGAAGGATAAGGAGCAGGCACGTCGTCGTAAGCCGCCACACACGTGGGCAAATTGGCTGCCAGCGTACCTGATTTACATGGCCGTTTACCTCAGGTCTAGGCCGGATTTGGCTATTCCCATGGTCCAATATTTGGACAATATTTACCGGGCTATGGTTGACTTCCCGGGTCCGTCATGGCTGGCTTACGACGAAGAGTTCCGCATGAGAATTCCGTTGCACCCAGAGATGAGGTGGGATGAGCCCTGCCAGAAGCTGTGGCTTCTGTATATGACCCCCACGCGCCCGGCGCCTGGGGAGAGATACCATTGTGGACATGCGGTCCAACGAGCGGCCCCAGTACAGGTACCCCGCCAAGCGGCGGGGCAGGGGGTTCCAGCCCGCCTGCTGTGCTGGACCTTCTCATCCAATGGTTCTTGCAACAGGAAAAATTGCAAGTACAAGCATGAGTGCCCCTCTTGTTCTGGCTCCCATGCCGCCTCCGCCTGTCCCAGGCCAGGAGGATACAGGGGCAGGGGTAGGGGCGGACAAGGGGCAGGCAAGACTGCCATGGAGGGAGCGAGTTCACCAAAAGGCCCCCTCCCCAATTAATGTCGATATGCTGGAGCGTTGGCTCGCATCGTACCCGAGGAGAGCAGACGCTGTGTACCTCCTTCAGGGTTTTCAACTGGGTTTTCGTATTCCTTTCACAGGGGATAGGTCACCGCAGGATGCACCTAACCTTTTGTCACTTAGGGGAAGGGAGGAGGTGGCTGCCGCCAGCATTAATAAGGAGATTGCTGCGGGCAGGGTCGCCGGCCCTTTCCCTGCACCCCCATTTCCCAACCTGAAAGTGTCTCCGCTAGGACTAGTGCCCAAGAAGTCACCGGGCGAGTTCCGCCTGATTCACCATTTGTCCTACCCAGCCGGCCACTCGGTCAATGATGCTATCCCTGATGACCTTTGTTCTGTCAGGTATACATCCTTTGACCAGGCATTGCGCATGGTGCGCTCATGTGGCCCGGGTGCGCTGTTGGCTAAGTGTGACATTAAGTCGGCGTTTCGCCTCCTGCCGGTGCACCCGGGTGACTTCGAGTTGCTGGGTTTCAAATTCTGGGGTGGCTATTATTTCGACAAAGCCATGCCATTCGGCTGTTCCATATCCTGCTCGGCTTTCGAGCGTTTCAGTACCTTCCTGCAGTGGGCATTTGTCCGTAGGTCAGGGTCTCGGTCTGTAGCCCATTACCTGGATGACTTTTTATTCGGGGGTGAACGGGGCTGGGACACGTGTACACGTCTCCTCAATACATTTCAGACGCTAATGGAGGAACTCGGTGTCCCTTTAGCGCCCGAAAAGACCGAAGGCCAGTCTGATAAATTAATATTCCTGGGGGTGGAAATTGACACGATAGCGCAGGCTTCTAGGTTGCCCGCAGACAAGGTGGCAAGGATAGTTGCCATTATATCGGACTTGCTGGCTAAGCGCAAGGCATCCCTTCGGGAATTGCAGGTGCTACATGGCCACCTCAATTTCGCTTGCAGGGTGGTCGCACCTGGCAGGGCCTTTGCTCGGCGCTTGTGCGACGCCATGGCAGGCTTATCCAGGCCCCATCATAGGGTGAGACTGACACGGGGCATCAGGGCAGATCTGCACGTATGGCTCCAGTTCTTGAGGGAGTTCAATGGGGTCTCATTTTGGAGGTCTGACCTCTGGCTTCGCCCCAATTTCAAATTCAGTCTGATGCCTTGGGATCCCTGGGTTATGGGATGTACTTCAATGGGAAGTGGGCATATGGTGGATGGCCACCAGCCTGGTCAGGCACGGGTCGCCTGAGGGATCTCACATATTTGGAATTTTTCCCCATACTGGGGGCCTTGATGCTATGGGGTGAGGAGTGGGCCAACTCTGTGGTGCATTTCTGGTGCAACAATGCGGCTGTTGTCCACATTGTCAACTCACAGACCTCTAAATCTCCCAGGGTCATGGATCTTGTGCGCCAGTTTGTATTGCGCAGCCTGCGCCTCAATGTACTGTTCAGAGCCAGGCATGTCCCGGGGGTGAATAATGATATTGCTGACGCTTTGTCCCGCCTGCAGATCTCCCGGTTCCGTGCCTTGGCTCCGGATGCGGAGGAATTTCCCTCGCCACTACCACAGGAGATATGGACCATTGGCAAGGAGAGGTGAACCGGGCGATAGGCATGTCACTAGCGCCACGCACGCGTAAGGCGTATCACCACGCGTTGGTTTCATTTCGGACCTTTTGTTCCCAATATTGCTTGCCAGATACCTGGCCGATCCCAGTGGCCCACATCCTCCGTTTTATGGTTTACCTGCACGCCCAGGGCCTGGCACCACGCACCATAGCATCTAGGCTATCAGCGCTGGCTTTTATGGCCAAGGTAGGAGGTCATGCGGACAGTACCGCTGATTTCCGTGTGAGACATGTTTTGGAGGGGTGGGTGCGGGAACGTGGGCGTTGCCTGGATGACCGTCACCCAATTTCCCCTGGGGTACTTACCCAACTGGCACGAGGCTGGCATGACCTATGTTTCGATAGGTATGAGGCAGCCCTGTTTCGTGCGGCTACAACGGTGGCCTTTTTTGGAGCGCTCCGCATCAGCGAGCTTGTGATGCTGTCTAAGGCGGATGCAAGTCGTAGGGCACTGGAACTCGAAGATGTCTATGTGTGCAATGATTGGGCTCAGTTGAGGATACGCTCCTCTAAAACAGATCAGCATGGCGTAGGCAGTGGAGTAAGACTGCTACGATGTTCATTGGCAGACATCTGTCCGGTTGGTGCCCTACAGGAGTTCCTTGCACTGCGTGGCACGCACCATGGCCCGTTTTTCTGTCACCAAGATGGGTCTCCCCTCACTAAATTTCAGTTTTGGAAGGTGACAGGGAAGGCACTGGCCAGAGTTGGCCTCCCTGGGGCCCGTTACGGCACCCATTCATTTAGAATTGGGGCGGCCTCTACTGCGGCTGCTTATGGGTACTCCGAGGCTGACATACGCAGCATGGGGAGGCGGGACTCACACTGTTTCCAGTTTTATGTTCGCCCACTCCCACCGTGAGTACCTTCTGAGTCACCATGTATCTCTCCTTCCCTGTTTTTCCCTTGACAGACCCTGGGTGTCGTATCACACCGGTGACAGTATGGCTGGTGGGCCATAGCTACGTGCACAGGGCAGCGCGTTACGCTGCGGCGACAGATTGGGGACCCCGACTGGGACTGGGTGCATACGCACATTTCACATGGCACGGTAAGCCCGGTATGTTGTGGCGGGAGCTTTTGCCATTCCTCTTTTCTTCGAGGAGTGCCGACCCGCCCGACATTCTGATCATACACCTTGGGGGTAATGACTTGGGTCAGGTCACTGGCTTATCGCTGAAGCATGCGATTTGCGCGGACCTCGCCTACTTACATTACGTATGGCCCGCCACAACCCTTGTTTGGTCAGATATGGTCCCACGGCACGCTTATCGGGGAGGCTTCGACCTCCAGGCCCTGGACCGCGCTCGGCGCATGGTAAACAGGGCGGTGGCCCGATTCCTTTCGACCAAGGGCTGGGGGCGGGTCAGTCATCATCCTGCCATTAGTTTACAAAATTTTGGGCTTTATTCAGGGGATGGGGTCCATCTGTCGCGAGGAGGTATGGACCTCCTGCTGGGTGATTGGTGAGCAGGCCTGTCGACCGAGCTGACGGTCTTGGGGGGGGCGTTGAGCCTTTATTGAAGCCTCTCTGGGTGGCGGGTAGCACTGGTAAGGTAAACATTGATGACCCACAGGTATCCGGCAGGTTCGCAATTGACTGGACAACACTAGATAGGCATAAGTTGTTTAAACGTTGTCCGGTCAACGACGAACCAGGCAAGGGGGTGATGGTTACCACTAGACAGCTGGAATCACCCCCTGATTTTACGGATACACGTCAGAGGGTGGGGTCATTAGTTAGATATTGACTACGGTCAACAATTTGTTTGTTGTCAACAAACAAATTGATACAAATAGATACATTGTAACAATTGCCGTTGGCAATTTTGGGTGGTACCTTACCAGTGTTACTTCGGCCTGCTTGCCTTAAGAATTATGATTGGTCGTTTTACCAATAGAAATTTATAATTCGGACTAGGGCTTGAATCAATAAATGTGGCCCATGCCGTTATCCACTTTCATTTGTGTCTGAGTCCATCATTGGGAGGGTGCGCCTGCAAACTAGAATGGGAATACCAAAATGGGAAAAACATCCAATAATAGGGTTTTTTAATGGATTTACTGAAATGGATAGTACTCAAGAAACCCCAAAATAGAAAAGAGGCCACCTGGAAGATTCTGAAACAAAATTAAAATGAACTTTTCTCACTGCACATTAATAGCCAGTTCTTTTCTTCCCTTGCCTTCCTTGCATAGATGGCCAATAAGCTCATTCACTCCTCTCTCTTCCATCTTGAGGAACAGATGAGGGCCATATTCTTTTGTGTGGCAAATGGTATAGTCTGGGTGTGTGGGTTCACTTTGGCCCACAGGTGGACCATGGCATAGAGCATCATTTCTCTCATTTTTTACCTTGAGCTATCTGGGATCCAGTGAGCATTCCTCTACAAATAGTGAGAGGAGACAATAATATTCCTACTAGCTTTTCAAAGCCTGATAGAACTGCTTGCTTCTCAAAATTAATCATACAGAAAGAGAGAGTGGCTGAAATCTTCTTGCATAAAAGGAATGATATTATCAGCAGTGGCAAACTGCTGCTGATTAAAGGCTTCTTTTGATAATTTTGGAGCACATGAGACTTGTACACAATGCAACAAAATCATGTGCACCCTGAGGTCACCAAAGGAAACCTTTCATCAGCAATAATTTGTCAGTTCTGTTGACATCATTCCTATTGCTTGTGTGGAGCTGTACAAAAAGATTTTATCTGACAGGTTTGTTAGGTGCTGCCTACCTCACATTCAGTTTCACATCTGCTTGCAATCCTCTTTCTCCAATATTGGCAGCTGAAGATGTATCTTGGGACATATTGAGGTGCATTAAGTGCCTAGCCAGGTTATCCTGCTATGGTAATAGAATAGACCCTACTGCCAGCGACTCAATGCTGATTGATAGGCTAACCTGTTAACTAATCTGGTAACCCTGGGGACTAATGGCCACAGGGAAGGGTAGATAGATAGACAGACAGATAGATAGACAATTGCAGGCGCACCCCCCAAAAATGGACTCAGACACTGGTGAAAGTGGATAACGGCATTGGGCCACATTTATTGATTCATGCCCTAGTCCGAATTATAAATTTCGATTGGTACTCAACCAATTATAATTCTTAAGGCAAGCAGGCCGCAGTAACACTGGTAAGGTACCTCCCAAAATTGCCAACGGCAATTGGTTACAATGTATCCATTTGTATCAATTTGTTTGTTGGCAACAAACAAATTGTTGACTGTAGTCAATAAACTAACTACTGACCCCACCCTCTGACGCGTATCCGTAAAATAACGGGGTGATGCATGCTGCCTAGCTCGTGCCATCACCCCATTGCCTGGTTCGTCGTTGACCGGACAACGTTAACCAACTTGTGCCTATCTAGTGTTGGCCAGTCAATTGCGAACCTGCCGGATACCTGTGGGTCATAAATATTTACCTTATCAGTGATACCCGCCACACGGGGAGGCTTCAATAAAGACTCACCGCCCCCCCCAGACCATCAGCTCGGTCGCCAGGCCTGCTTGCATTGCACCCAGAACGAGGTACATACCTCTGACCGACAGGTGGACCCCTTCTCCTGCCTACCAGCAAAATTTTCTGTAAGCCTATCATCCGGACTCCAATGGCCGTCTCACAGCCATGCTCAGAACGGGACGTAGCCACAGCCCCGTCCAGTGACTGCCGGAACAGTCCGAACTAGTGAGATCCGCAGCCCCCTAAATTGGTGTCTCAGCATGATGTCAGACCATAGAGACCGTATGTAAGCCATACGTGATACAAAATGCCAGGTCACAGTCCCTCGACAGTTTAATAACAGCAGTGATCTGTATAAGACTGCTGCCGCCGAGGCGCCTGTAAAACATTGGGTGGTCCAGCATCCCTGTCAGACAGCAGGAATGGCCACAGTTCCCGCCCCCATGTGCTGCGCATACCGTACCATAGCATACGTGTGGACGCACACAGCCCAGCCGGGGTCCACTCTCTGTCGCTGCAGCATATACTGCTGCCCAGTGTACATAGCTGCGGCCCACCAGCCCCCTGCCACTGGTGTGCTGAGACCCCTAGGATCTGCAAAAGAGGAGAAAAAGGTGAAGGACATAACTAGGTACTCGTACAGTGAGGGGACATACCTATCTGAAATTGCGTGTAGACGCATATCCACCTCCGAGTACCCCAAATATAGCCGCGATCAACACAACGCCTATCTTAAGGAAATGGTGCCAAAACGGGCACCAAACCGCGAAACGCGGCACCGGTCACCCTCAGGGACTGTACTAAAGTAAGGGTAGACACATCCCGGTGGCAGAAAACAGGCTGGGGTGCGCAGCAGGCACTGTCGAAAATTCAGGTAGGGCACCAACCAGACAGATGTCTCAAAAACTTCGCAGCAGTATACACCACTGCCTGCACCGTGCTGAATAACCCGTGAGGACCGCATCCCCACTCGAACCCACTCATGTGTGAAAGAGACATCTTCGAGTTCCAGTGCCCTACGAGACACATCCGCCTTACACCGGTGGCACCAACTCTGGCACCCACTCACTGATGCGGAGCGCTCCAATAAGGCTACCGTGGTAGCTGCGTGGCCAAGAGCCACCTCACACCTATCTGAACATAAGCAATGCCAGCCTCGTGCAAGGTGGGTAGAAACTCTGGGAACAGGGGTGACGCGCGTAAGGGCAGCGGACACGTTCCCGTGTCCACCCCTCCCAAACACGACGCCTGAATGCAGAGTGATACGCCTTACGCGTGCGAGGTGCCAATGACATGTCCGGTTCCCCTCTCCTCGCCAAACGTCCAAACCTCAGCCAAAAGTGGTGAGTGGAATCCCTCTGCTTCCAGAGTACGGCACGGAACCAGGTGATCTGCGGTGGTGGAGAGCGGCAGAATGTTATTATAAATACCCATAACATGTCTGGCCTAGAACAGCACATTTAGGCGTAGGCTTCACAAGAGAATAGACGGACTAATGTCATGACCTTGGGGGATTTGCATGTCTGGGTGTTGACAATGTTCACCACTGCCGCATTGTCACACCAAAATTGGACCACTGAGTAGGCCCACCCCTTGCACCATAGCATCAGTGCTCTCCAAATGGGAAAAAACGCAAGGAAGGTAAGATCGCGGGGCGATCCGTTGACCCACCCTCGGAGTAAACCCCATAAGTCCGGGCGCCAGAAGTATCTGACCATACTAGGTATCTAGGGCAGACCACTAGGTCTGATCTCCCATAAGAGACCCCTCTAAACCCAGGAGTAATTTGAGCCAGAGCAAACAAATTAAGGGGGGCAATGAATTAACTACAATTCCCAAGGTCACACTCGATGTTTGGCAATCAATGCCAAAATCGCCATGGACATCCAAGCCACCGTATCAATGGTTAACCTGGATGCCTGCGTGACAGCATAGAGGCAGAAATGTGATGTTAGAACATGGGACCTCGGTCTATTCAGGCGCCAAGGGGACACCCAGTTCCCACCTGAGTGTCTGAATCTGGATGAGGAGACGCATACACGTGTCCAAGCCCCGTTTAACCTCAGACCCAAAAGTTGTCGAGGTAATGGGCTGGAGACCGAGACCCCAACCCGTGAGCAAATGCCCACTGAATGAAAGTCCCACCTCGGTCGGGTGCTGAACCTGAATTAACGCATTCAGAAAGGGATTGGCCTTATCTAATTAAAATTCCCCTCCAAACCTAAAAACCCGATAGGTCTAAACCCTGGGGTGCACTGGCAAAAAACTGGAAGCCGAGTGCATATCACACTGTGCCAAAACAGCACCAGCATTGCGTGAGCCCGCCACCCATGGTAGCCGAGGCAACTACGAGTACCTGACCAAACAAGGTCATCAGGAAAGTCATCCCTGAACGGAGCACCCACAGGGCAAGCTGAATGGAGGATTATATTACATTCACCCTTTTCCTAGCTCAGTATGAGCTTCATGGGGGATACCTTCGACTAAGGAAAGGTGGTTCCCAGGAGGGCCCCCGCTACTCTCATAGCCCCCCAACTTCCATAACTGTGGACAGCAGGGCCCCCTCTCCGTGACCCAGGAAGGGAACCAGATAGTCGCATCCTGGGGCCCCCAACACCCCCGAATGGATACAAAAGCCCCATTGAAAACCCTCCAGCAGGTCTCCCGCCCCATCCCTTCTTGGATGAACTGTGTGACATCCCTCCAGGCTGACTATAATTGGGGCGGGGGGGGGCATGACAAAGTTAGTTGCTTCAGACGGAGCTCTGTTCGCCCCTATGCACCCCCTTTTAATTCGGTAACGACCGTGGTGCTTAGTACACACATCGTCAGCTGAGCAGGCCGAACACAGTAGGCGGGCCGGAACCCCCCGCCCGACCAGTTTGCGTGGAGCCAGTGTCTGAACAGCCCGCTGCTCAGCATGACCACCATGGTACCCATCACCAGGCACCAGTCTCGTGGGAATGATGTGCACGAGCACATTTGCTGACAGGACTCATCCCACCTCCCCTCGGGATAGAGAGCCCCCCTCGTCCACATTCCTCACCATGAGCCAACCGTCATGGGCCCATCCGATCGACATCAGGATGGCCCAAACAGGGCATACCACCATACGTACAAGGTATGCCGACAACCAGTTGGCCCTAAGGTGCGCGGTGGCTAATGACGATGGGATATCTCTTTGTCTCAGCCGTCCTGTCCTTCTCTCCCCTCACAGTGGGCTCACAGTTCAATGGGAGAATATCCACATGTCCCCCTTCTGCCCTTACCCCTCATGGCCTGCGGCCAATAATCAACCGGGGCAAGTAATAGCCGTCCATCGGCAAAGCCCTTGACGGCATGTTCTGTATAAAGGGGGCCTACGCAGCAGGATCTAGACAGCCCCTGTGATGCCCAGCACCGTCCCGGGGGCGGACACCCCAGTGCGTGGTGGCTTACTACGGCGGGACCACACAATGTCTCTGTCCTCCTGTCCGTACCTCCTATCCTTATTTGGGTCTCGGTTCATAGGGAGAATATATCCACACATTCCCCCCCCCACCAAATCTGTCCCTTCCTGATCTGGGCCAGATGATCACCAGGGGGCAATGAATAACCAATCATCAGCAAGGCCGTTGCCGGTACATGATGTACACCGGGCATACGCAGCGGGACCTGGACAGCCCATGCGATGCCACGTACTGCCCCGGGGCAGAAACCCCCACCCCCAAGGTGTGCCATAATGCAACCAAGGGGCACTGGGATAGGATGGCAAGTGATGCCCCACTAGCCTCTAATTGGCAAGGCGAAGAGCACTGAACCACACCGCTGCAAGTGGACTGTGATTTGGGTGTATTCAACTTGACCCAATACTCACTAGTTGCACCCCCGTGAGCCGCCCCCACTGGGGGTTCCGGCACACAGTGGGCGTCAGAGCTCGCGACCGAAATCGAGCTCTAGGACAACCTCCAACGCACTCCAATCGCTGTTCCGGACAAACAGGGAGCTGCGAGACAGCGGCAGGCACAGGCTGGACTGTCTCAATAAGCTCGACCCAGCCGGCCGCCTGTTGCAGAGTGGCAGCGGTCGAAGTAGCCGGCGGACACAAAGGGGGCCCGGTAGATAGGAAAAGGACCCCCACCCACTGGATTGCTAAGGATGCCTCCAGTACAGCCAAACGTGCTAACCAGGCACCCCCTGCCACAGTAAACCCCCAGTAGGTGGGCCAGGTGGGCCGGATGGCCCGATAGGAATTGTGCCAGAGGCCCTGAATTGAGAGCCTGTGCCAGAATAAGCCATGCCCCAAAATTCCAGCCCCTAATGGGAAAAACCATGCTGTAAGCCAGCACCAGGCCCTCCCCCCAATTGTCCCGGCCATGGCCGGCAACCGTGGGCCGAGGGCCGCATCCTCCGAAGGGCCGGCCTGAGGGTGAAAATGGAACGGCACGAGAGCTCATCCTATCCTGCGTGCGCAGAAATTGAAACACTGACCTGAAACAACCCAGGCAACTTCTGAGGCACTGGAGACACTGCAGTCCTACCTAAAGTTTGGGCACCCCTGAGTTAGGAAAAGGAGGGAGCGACGGAGCAAACTTCTCCACTCCATCGCGTTCTGAAGCCAATAGGCTAGAAAGCCAAAAGGAAGCCTCGAACAGAGGCTAGCAAACTCAAGCCTCTTGCAAAGAGGCAGAAGGGAATAAAGCGACGGAGAAAACTTCTCCTCTCCGTTGCTTTTTTACACTCGCCAGCTAACTCAAGGAGCATAGAACAGCACGATCCCTATCCAGGGATCAGCACCCGCTGACTGGACAGCCGGAGAACGAGAGCCTTTTGCAATGCTCAGGAATCAAACTCCGACCCTCCAGGCAGCGAGTTCGAGCGGTCCGACAGAGCGACGGAGAAAAACTTCTCCTCTCCGTCGCTTTCGCAAAATGGCAGCTCGGCTACCTCGTGGCCACCCCTTTTAAAGGGTGATGGCCACGCCCCCTAACTACCCAGATGTCCAAGTCCGGTGGGGGGGCCCCCGCAAAGAGCGCGGCGGCCATTTTGGCGCCACGCTTGCAATCTTTATTGTCATTGTCCTGCACAGAACAACGAGATTGGGGGGGGGGGACACTTATCAACCCAACAAAACCTAAACAAAATACAACTATACAAAATTATCAACATACTCCCACCCCACATATACACATTTAACCCCTAAAAAGCTCTAAAACTCTAAAAACTCTAAAACCCTAAAAACTCTAAAAACTATATACAGAAGCTCCCTCATAGACTGCATTGCACTGTATTCAAAGCCAGAACCGCCTTTGGGTAGAAACTATTTCTCAAGTGGCTGGTCCTGGTCTTTATGACCCTATACCTTCTTCTAGAAGGCAGAAGCTGAAATAGAACATTTCCGGGGTGCGTAGTATCTTGCACAATCTCTACAGCTTTCTTATAACATCTGGTGGCATAGATTTGATCTAGAGTGGGAAGAGTACGCCCGATTATCCCCTCCACAGTCTTTACAACCCTGGACACCATTGTTCTTTCCCTAGCTGTACAACTCCCAAACCATACACACAGACCATAGGTTAACACACTCTCTATGGTACAGTGGTAGAATGCCAACAGCAGGTCCTTTGAAAGATTGTTCTTCCTGATGATTCTCAAGAAGTATAACCTCTGCTGTGCTCTCTTCATCAGATCTTTGGTGTTTGCTCCCCATGTTAGATCATCCCTCAGCTCCATTCCCAGAAATCGAAACACCGAGACCTGTTCCACACAATTCCCTTCAATAATAAGTGGCTGGATGTTCAATTTGCATTTTCTAAAGTCCACAATGGTCTCTTTTGTCTTTTTTACATTGAGGAATAAATTGTTTTCCCCACACCACTCCGTCAGCATCTCAACCTCCTTCCTGTAAGCTGACTCCCCCTCCCCAGCAGTAATCAGACCAACCACCATTGTGTCGTCAGCAAACTTGATGATCTTATTGCTGGGGTAACTGGGAACACAATCATATGTGTAAAGCGTGTACAGAAACGGACTCAGCACACACCCCTGCGGCGTCCCCGTACTTATACTGAGATCCGCAGAGACATGAGAGCCCATCCTGACACGTTGGGAGCAATCTGATAGATGATAGAGGGTGATGGTCCCCAAGTGAATTAAATCCCACTTGAATCCATCTTGATGGAGGTAAGCAGCTTCATCAATACTGGCCTGGTCTGAGGAGGACTTTGCGTGGTAAAAGGGCTTAGGATCAGAAAGTGACTCGCAGAACTGGATCAGTGGTACAGGTGCCATGATGCAATGCAGAAGGCAGATGAAAGACCACAGCATTATATCAGGACAGTCTTTGTGGCTGATCGCCATGATGATCACCATTATTCAGATTCAGATACAGCATAAGAAGAAGAAGAATAGTGGTAGTGTGGCTCAGAGATTATTTCATAAAACCACAGAGCTTAAGAACTCCTCAGAGGAGTTAAAAATGACATTAATTTAAGGCTAGTTCTAAAAATGTTCCAGCAGCAATGCTTAGCCTCCTTCATGACTCTTCATTGCTGAAGATCCAGGTACCTGATCTTTCAGATGAACTGTTCAATCTAGTGACAAATGGAAATCTATTCCTAGTGCATTCAGACAGATGCATTCCATTTTGATTCAGCTGAGATTTATTCCCATACAACCTAAGCTGAAGTGCCCTGAAATTCCAGTGCTGAATCTGTGTTTCCCTGGAATGAGATCTCTTTTTATATATATATAATTTTTATTAATTTTTCAAACAAGTTACAAAATTAAAACATTCATACATTACAATACAATACATTACAATACATAAAAAAAAACAAATGAGCAAATATACATTGAATACTTCACCCAGAAGAGAAAAACAGCATTACGTTCATAAAAAAGAAAAAAAAGTACAGACTATATATTGCATACAATTACATACTTAATCACCCAGTGCTATATACATTGTCCTAGGAGGTTGTGGGATCCCTCATTCATTTCTATTGTTCCCAAAATTTCATTTGGTCTGGTGTCAATTTATGTGTTCCTTCTCTCGTCAATGAATATTCAACAAATTTTCGCCATATATTCCAGAATCTATTTTCTTTTAAGAGATCTCTTTTTGAAGAACTAAGCATTGATGTGGTGTTTTAGAGTATGAGAACCAAGACACAGGAACAGCCGAAGGATTGGCTTAACACATATTTATTGCATGGTGGTCCGGGGGAACATGTGGTAATGGTGGACGAACAGCTCAATATATACAGTGGCTATACATTTGAATGTGGCTCCACGATAGCCCATTGGCTACCGCCCGTGTGACGTCATCCCTGGTCACGCCCTTCTTGTCCAGGTGAGGTAGTGGCGGGAATCTTCCCGCGCTGCAGTAATTGCGTAATTGGAACCATATGAGCTGGACGCTCGCTATTGCCACCTAGTGGTTACTAGCTCGCGTCCTATTACAGAAGGTTACAGTGTTACAGTTGATGGGTGTTACATTGTTGCAAAGGCATAGTATTAGGAACACAACATCCCTCCCCCCTAGGATGAGACGAAGTCTCTCATCCAATATGGCTTATTGCAAACGCGTTTTGGACGTTCTGCTGGCTGGCTTGTCCCGGGGGCGCTACTGCTTCTCTGTCCCCTGGTCTCTTGTCCTGCAACGGGAGAGGGAGACTCGTTAATGACTTGCTGCGGCTCTGCGGCTTTTGGGGAAGGGACAAACTCCATTGTGGGAAAACCGGGGGCACTGGGGGCTAACGAAAAACCCCGCTTCTCGCTTGGATGGGTGGGGGACCACTCCGAACCCCCCCTGGTTTTGAAACTGAAACTCAAAATCATCTACTGGGTCATTGGGGACATCCCACAGGTTATCTATGAGGACAGACTCCTTCCCCTCCCCCCTTGGTGGGGACCACTGGCCCCCTTCTCCTCTCCCTTGGGCTGAATGGGTGGGGGAGAACCCTAACGCTGAATCCTTCTGCGCGCCATCCGCGCTTTGGCTGTCCAGAACCCGGCGCCGGAGTTGATCTGCGTGCCATCTCCAGAGTAGACCCGCACTGGTCTCTACACGATACGACACGGGACCTGTCTGGCCAACGATGACGCCCGGGACCCATGCTGGCCCCGCGCTAGCGTAGTTCCTGCAATGCACCGGGGCACCTACTTCGAAACTCTTGGTGTCCGCTAACCCTATGTTCCTCCCAGTGTCCTCCACCCTCGTTGGGTCTAGCCTGGTCAGAATCGTGGTCAGCTTCCTACGCATTAAGAAGCTAGGGGAGGCACCCTGTAGCCCAGCAAGAACTGACACAGTTGCAGGTTAAGGTCCCCGGGGCCCATGCGCCTCAGCGCGTCTTTGGTGGTGCGCACGAGGCGCTCTACCTGGCCGTTTGTCGCCGGGTGGAAAGGGGTGGAGGTGATGTGCCGAATGGCGTTGATCTCGGTGAATGCCCTGAATTCGGCGGACGTGAAACAACTAGCGTTATCGCTAATTAGGGTGTCGGGTATACCGAACGTGCTAAAAACCCTCCGCAATTGCTTTACTGTCGTTGCTGAAGAGGTGCTCGTAACTGGGATGACCTCCAACCACTTGGAGTAAGCATCCACCACTAGGAGAAAAAGTGTCCCTCTAAATGGGCCCGCAAAATCGATGTGCACACGGGACCATGGCCCCTTTGCCGCGTCCCACTCCCTGTGTGGTAGACGCGGTTCTTCGGGTCGGGAGCATTGGCAGCTCTCGCAAGTGCCCACCATGTGCTCGATGTCGGCATCTAATTGGGGCCACCAGAAGTAGCTCCTGGCCAGAGCCTTGGAGTGAACAATCCCAGGGTGGCTGACGTGCAGCAGTTTGAGCACCCTGGGTCTCAGGGATTCGGGGACTATCACCCGCTGGCCCCACAGAAGGCACCCCCTCTCTATGGACAACTCTAGCCTCTTCCTGAAAAACGGGGCGAACTCTGCCGCCGGGGAGGACGCTGGCCACCCTTTCTGCACCCAGGAGCTGACTAGAGCTAGCGTTTTGTCCTTTCCAGTCGCCTTGGCGATGTCTGCGGGTACAATGGGGGGCGAATCTAAGACCTCTATTAGGAGCACTTGGCGGTCTTGTTCTTCCTCACCCACGATGCTGCTAACGTTGGGGAGGGGAGACCTCGACAGGGTGTCCGCGTGGCTTATTTCCTTTCCTGGCCGGTACACCAACGCGTGCTGGTACGCGTTCAAGAAGATGGCCCACCTTAACATCCTAGGGGACAGGATTTGAGGCGTGGGTTTGTCTGCAGTGAAGATGCCTAGCAGGGGCTTGTGGTTGGTCACTATGGTGAAGGGGCGGCCATAGAGGAAATCGTGGAACTTTTTCGTCCCCGCGATTATTGCTAGCGCTTCCCTGTCTGTTTGGGCGTAGTTTCGCTCTGCCTGGGACAGGGATCTGGAGTAGAATGCTACCGGGGCCTCCCTCCCGTTCTCCAATACGTGGCACAGCACCGCCCCCACCCCCACTGGGGATGCATCACATATCAGAACCACCGGTCTCTTGGGGTCAAAATGGGTGAGAATGGCGTCAGATGCTAGGAGGTGTTTCAGTTCACTGAATGCCCTCTCCTGGCTCTCGCCCCACTTCCACGCCTCGTCCTTCTTGAGTAGCTTGTGAAGCGGCTCTGCTACCGATGCCTTCCGAGGCAGGAAGGAGTGGTAAAAGTTTAAGAGCCCTAGGAACGACTGCAACTCGGGCTTGGAGGTGGGGCGAGGGGCGTTTTGAATGGCGGCTACCTTTGATTTGGAGGGTTTGATTCCCGCAGGTGTTACCCGGAAACCCAAGAACTCAACCTCTTTTGTGAAGAAAACACATTTGTCTTTTCGCAACCTCAACCCCGCCTTTTCAAACACCGCCAGCACTTTGTCCAGCCTTTCAGCCAGCTCTGCCTCGCTTCCCCCCGTTATCAACACGTCATCAAAGTATGGCAAGACCCCCTCCAGCCCCTTTAAGAGGCGTTCCACGAGCGACTGGAAAATACCCGGCGCCGAGTTCATGCCGAACTGGAGGCGCATCACCTGGAACGCCCCCTTATGAGTGACTATCATTTGCGCAGCAGCTGCAGCTGGGGTTACTGAGAGTTGCTGATAGGCTTGCGCTAGATCAAGTTTTGCGAAACACTTCCCCCCATGTAACCTGGCCAACAGGTGGCTGACTACCGGCACCGGATACGCATTTGGGCGGATCACCTTATTAATGGTGCACTTATAATCAGCGCATATGCGAACCTCCCCGTTGGCCTTAAGCGCAGTTACAATCGGAGTTTCCCACTCCGCAGAATCAACAGGAACAAGAATCCCCTGGCCCACCAATTTGTCCAGTTCTGCCTCTATCTTGTCCTTTAATGCGAAAGGCACCCTGGGCGGCTTGACTCTTATAGGGCGGACCTCCGGGTCCAGGTCGAACGCTACTGGGGGTCCCTTGAATTTTCCGAGTCCTTCCTTGAAGACTTCGGGGTGTGCGTCACACACCTCCTGTATTGGGTCAGTCCCAACGGCATGCACCCCCCCAATGAACAAACCCAGGGGCTTGAACCATTGAGTCCCGAGGAGGCTGCAACTTCCCCCCTTGAGCACAACCAGGGGAAGTTCCGCGGCGTGTTGTTTGTATTGGACCTTGAATTTTCCAACCCCCAGCACCAGAATGCTATTACCCTGTACGTCCTGCAGCGTGGACCTCAACGCTTTAAGCTTAGGTCGCACATGGGGGGAAATTCCCAAGAACTCCCGCTGGGACATGATTGAGTAGGAGGAACCCGAGTCTATTTCCATCCTAACAGGGGCCCCTTGCACCAGTACCTCAACAAAATAACGTGGGTGTCCCAAGGACACGCTGTACACGGGGGCTTCGTCGCTGCTGCCGTCGGAGATGCGGCCCACGCCGTCCTGCTTCCTCGCGGGCCGGGCGCCCTCCTTGGTCTTCGGCGAGCGGTCTGACGGGCCTTTTTGGTCTCTGCGCCGCCGTCTGCAGACCTTGGTGATGTGCCCCCGGCATCCGCAGTTGTGGCACTCGGCCTTCTGGAACGGGCACTTGATGCGGTCGTGGGCCACTCCACAGCTGTCGCAGCGTCGGCCGTCCTTCCGAACCCTCCGGACGTCCTCATCGTCGCTGCTCTCCGTGGAAGATTTCGGCATGCGCCTGGCCGCCTGCACCGAGCCCGCTGCCTTGTCGGGCTGTGGGGGCCTTTCTCGGAACCCCTTGACTCCGGCCCTCGTGGCCTCCGTGGCCTGGGCCGCCTTCACGACCTCGCGCAGCGTCGGGGGTGGCTCCTGGTTCATCAGCTTTCGCTGAACCTCCTCATCCCACAGGCCGCACCGCATGCGGTCCCTGAGGGCGATTTCCAGATTTTCCCACTTGCATCGGCCGGCGGCCAACCGCAGGGCCGCTGCAAAGGCGGTGATGGACTCACCAGGCGCTTGAACTCTCTTCCAGAACACGTCTCGAGCCGAAAACATCGAGACCGAGGGCTGGAAATGGTCGCGCATCACTTTTAGAAAATGTTTGGCCGTCAGCTCGCTCACTTTCTTCGGTGATACTAGGTCCACCAATACTCTTTTGGCGGAATTCCCAAGCATCCGAGTGAGGATGGCCCTCTTCTTCCCCTCGTCCGTAATGTCGGACACCACCAGCGTATCTTGGAAGTCCATTTCAAAGAGCTCCCAGTCTTCCGGCTTGTTGATGTCGAAACCGGCATGTGTCTTGATCTCGTGGGAAGCCATATCCCACCTTCGTCGCCAATTTAGAGTATGAGAACCAAGACACAGGAACAGCCGAAGGATTGGCTTAACACATCTTTATTGCATGGTGGTCCGGGGGAACATGTGGTAATGGTGGACGAACAGCTCAATATATATAGTGGCTATACATTTGAATGTGGCTCCACGATAGCCCATTGGCTACCGCCCATGTGAGGTCATCCCTGGTCATGCCATTCTTGTCCAGGTGAGGTAGTGGCGGGAATCTTCCTGCGCTGGAGTAATTGCGTAATTGGAACCATATGAGCTGGACGCTCGCTATTGCCACCTAGTGGTTACTAGCTCGCGTCCTATTACAGAAGGTTAAAGTGTTACAGTTGATGGGTGTTACATTGTTGCAAAGGCATAGTATTAGGAACACAACAGGTGTGGACAAAGTAGATAAGGAAAAACTGTTTTCCCTATTGCACAACACTATAACTAGGGGACACTCGATGAAACTTTTGGGTACTAGTTCCCAAACAAATAAGAGAAAGTACTTTTTCACCCAGAGGATCACTGGTCTATGGAACTCCCTGCCGAAGAAGTGGTGACAGCTATCAGTCTTGACAGCTTTAAGAAAGGATTAGACAAGTTCATGGAGGACAAGGGGATCAATGGCTATAATTATGGATACTTAAGGACAACCTCGGGGTTCGAGAGATAGGCAGGATATCTCTCAATGCCATTTCCAGGGAATCCTAAGCAGGTGAAGGCATCTCCTTGGGAATACCCTGAAGGAAATGGTGAGCCACTGTGTGAGACTGAATGCTGGACTGGATGGGCTGTGGCCTGTTCCAGCAAGGCTGTTCTTATGTTCTTATGTAAGTGTGGAACATGGAAAAGCTGCTGATTTCACAACTAATAATTTTACTGCTAATTTATTGATGGCTGCAACCAGACTTTACTGAAAATGAGCCATGGTACTTCAGGTATTGTGGCTAAAGGCCTAGGATTTTTAGGGACAAGAACAGGAGATTCAAACCAAGTTCTGAAGATGGAAAACCTTTTTTATTCTGTTGTTTCTTCCTTTGCCAAATAAGGCCACACACCCACTGGCTCTGCCTTTTTGGACTGAACAGAAAACCTGGGATGTTCCGTTTGCAGTCAGGACATTCTAATAAATCTGTTTTGAAACAAAGAATAGATCACCAGAAGCATTACGCCAGGAAGTAGAACATTCTGCAGCATGTGAGATCTGTGGATAAATGTAGTATTAAAAAGAACACCCCGTTTTTTTCCAGAAGAGGATGTACTCAAACAGATGGAGTAAGACTTACTCCAAACTTTGGTCCATGGGCTGGATCCAGCCCGCAATACCATGCCATCTGGCCCATGCCACCGTTGCTGATCCTGGAAGCAGAGGTAAAACGGCATGCATGCATGCATAACATTGCTCGTGCATGCACATAACGCTGCTGTAAATGACCAGCGGCTGCCATAAATGTGGCAGCATTATACACATGCACATTTTACTTCCGCTTCTGGTGGGTGGAATCATATGAACGGCACACTCAAGCATGTGACCGGCCCATGGCCCAAAACGTTTGGGCACCCCTGGAGTAAGTGATCCAAAAGAGGTACTAGCACTGAGAAAGTAAGTAGCTCAGCAGAAAGTTTGGTCAGCTGAAAAATTATCTGATACTGAAATTTAGGTCTCTTTATTTGAGAGATGGGCACCTCTGGTAGGTCTGGGGGCCAACTTTTTGTCACAGAACCTCATAAACTGCCAAAATGCAAAGAGGCAAAATGAATGATGAATGAAACTGGTCATTTCCAGAAGTCCACTTCTAGTTTTGAAAAAAAAATGGGAATGGTTGGGTGTTAAACGTTGTAAGGGACCCCCACAAAATGTTCTTGCAAGCTTTCAGTAGTGGAAGTTCACCATTATTGTAGTGGAAAAACAAATTTTTTTGGCACAGGGCAGAAGAAAATCACAGTTCTTATGTATATCTGTTGTAGATGATTAACCAGTGCTAGGTAGTGTGATAATGTTACAATGAATTTTGATCTACAATTCAACACTGTTTGATTTTTGAATACGAAAAATAAAGTCTGTTCCTGCAAACATTTCTTTCCCCTTTAAGCTGAGTAGGCCTGTTTGTAAGTGGCTCTCTTATTTTCAATTCCCAATGCTATCATATAGCTTACTTGCATGTGAGCGCAAACAGGTATGATTTTTTTAAAAAAGGATCAGAACCTATGAGATGAAAAGTATGATGATTTTACATAGCATATGGTCTCAATTTTAGGTTGACACATGAGAAGAATTGTGCTACATTGCTTCCTGTAACAAGTCCTCAGGGACAAAGGAGTTTGAGAGAGGCACTTATACCTTCTTTGTATGTTCCTACATCATCCTGTTTGCTCTGTTGTTTCATCATCTCTATGCTGATAGCTTTTTGCTTGAATCCACTTCTTCAAACATATTTCTTCCTCTCCATTTTGCTCTCTATTATTTAGTCATGCAAGCAGACTACTACTACTACTACTACTACTACTACTAATATTTATATCCTGCTTCCCTCAATCCCATGGATGACTCAAAGCGGCTTACAAAAATATATATAAGGATACAATTAGAAGCAGAAGAGGCAATATTTTTCTAATAATAATTATGTGCCAGAAATTATTCTGGATTGAAGGGATTTTTGCTGGAGAAACTCCACTCAGGTGATGCCCGAATGAGGCTCCTTTCATGTCCCCAAGATCTTTTCCCACTGAAGTGGTCCCTATTTATCTACAGTACTTGCAATGTCTTGCTTTTGAACTGCTAGGTTGGCAGGAGCTGGGACAGAGATGGACACTCAAACCATCATGCAGTACCTGGGTCTCGAACTGCTAACTTGCCGGCTTTCTAGCTAACAAAGTGAGCTTCTTAACCACTGAGCAATCCTTTTCTGTCTCAAAAAGCTTCTTCGCTATTGACGGTTCCAAATATAATTTTCTTCATGGGTTAACATAAGAAGTTCTGAAAATACAGGATTTCTAAACCACATGCCCTACTGACTGGTGCTGTAGATTACTTGCCATGTGTTTAACAATCCCTCTGTTTTTATCTTCAGAACTAAAGAGCAAACCCCTAGGGTAGTTATCAGATATTTGCTGAGCCTAATACCTAGGTAATGGGTTTTAATAACTGTAGATTGTTCTTGAGGTTATTCAGTGCTACAATGTTTGAGAGACATCACAGTTAGGCAATTCAAATTTCTAAAAAGATGTTAAGTTTCTGAATTTGCCAATCTCATTTACCATATAATCATTTTATATATACTCTCTGGTTACCCTGCATTTTATATTTCATTTTCATACTTCTTAAACAACAGACATTATTTTTCAGAGCTCCCTTCCTCTTGCTGAATTAATTTGGGAATTTGTCAGACATTTAGTGTGAGTAATGATTTTAACAAATATAAAATAATACAAAATAACACAGCTGCAAATCCCACCTCACACCTCAATGTGGTGCAGCGGTGACCCTAGGAGTCCGACAACCGTGGTGGTGGTGGTGGGGTGTATTCCCTTGGCAGGTTCAACCATGCCACACAGGTGTCAGCTAGTGGTCTAGAACAGTTCTCCATTCTGGAACCACAGGTCAGCTAAGTGGGGTTGGGTACTCAGGCAATGCACCTGGCCAGTGTATTGCTCTAACATGGCCAACTTCGACATGAGCTCAGCCAGCTGTGTCACTGTATTTAAAATGGCTAAAGGAGCATCAGAAACACGGGCCTCAATCCTCCATGCACTATTGGACCTTGTTATGGTAGCGGTAGGACCTCCTGATGGCAGGAGCCCACTAAAATCTCAGGGGAGATGATGCTTCAATCCGCCAGGTCAAACTAGACATATGAAACCAAGTAAGTAAGTAAGTAAAATAACAAAAAAACATATATCATAGGTGTAAATTTTCAATGTCCTTTCACAAAAAAAAATGTTTTTATTCGAGCAAAAATGTACCCCATGGGGAAAATATCAATAGAATTCCTCCCCAGCCATTTCCCCCCAGCCATTTTTTTTGTTCATAGAAAAAGTGCATGGCAAATGGCTGAAGGCTGGAGACATTATTTACAACTGTGCAACTGACAATGTTATAGAATGCCTTTCTAGTAGGTGTATGTCTGTGGGGACTCTGTACGAAAACATGACTGTGATGACTGTGGGAGACTAAAATGTCCCAAATTGTAGTACAAGAGGGTGACAGAAGGTAAAATATTGAGCAAAACATCAACTTTCTAGAGTAATGACTGGCATAAAACGGAATCATTTCTCCTTAACAAAAATGTATTCCTACCAGCTACAGACAAGGAGATAGTTAAATCATGCGGATAAGTAAACTTTCCATGGTTACACATTTTAAAGTTGCATATACCTCATGGATTTTTACAAGCGTTGTTAGTGGCCAACATTCTTAGCATATATATTGCTACAGAAATGGCTTGGTTTTGAGATGCAGACCCTTTGAAAGGGATGCCCTTTCTGTTCCAAACAGGTTTTCACTTGGAAAAGAAGCCATGTTTCACATCCAGGCAATTTTTCTGAAGGAATAATAGCTTTGTGGGATAAACTGCAGCCGATGACTTGTCCCAGAGGTATTGGGCAGAAGAGGGCATAAACAGGTTAAGAGTACCAAACATTATTTATTGTAAAGCAAACCTTGGTCGCTTACTTTAAATTCTGATGGCAAAACAGTTTCCCACTTTGCAAGAAGCAGTTTGTTTAGTGATTTGTGCCCTTATAAATCCAATAAACTGGATCTTGCAGGGACCGATGCTTTTTGCAGGCGCACCCCCCAATAAAGGACTCAGACACTGATGAAAGTGGATAACGGCATTGGGCCACATTTATTGATTCATGCCCTAGTCCGAATTATAAATTTCTATTGGTAATTGACCAATCATAATTCTTAAGGCAAGCAGGCCGAAGTAACACTGGTAAGGTACCACCCAAAATTGCCCACAGCAATTGTTACAATGTATCTATTTGTATCAATTTGTTTGTTGACAACAAACAAATTGTTGACCGTAGTCAATATCTAGCTAATGACCCCACCCTCTGACGCGTATCCGTAAAATCACGGGGTGATGCATGCTGTCTAGCTGTAGCCATCACCCCATTTACCATGTGTCTAGCGCGGTCAAGGACCTGGAGGTCGAAACCTCCCCTGTACGTGTGCCGCGGGACCATGTCCGACCAAACGAGGGTTGTGGCGGGCCACACGTAATGCAGGTAGGCAAGGTCGCCGCAAATCGCATGCTTTAGCGATAAGCCGGTGACCCGGCCCAAATCATTGCCCCCTAGGTGTATGATCAGAATGTCAGGCGGGTCAGCATTCCGGCCTGAAAAAAGGAATGGCAACAGCTCCCGCCATAACATCCCGGGCTTACCATGCCATGTGAAACTTGCGTATGCACCCAGTACCAGTCGGGGTCCCCACTCTGTCGCTGCAGCATAACGCGCTGCCCTGTGCACGTAGCTATGGCCCACCAGCCATACTGTCACCAGTGTAATACGACACCCAGGGTCTGTAAGGAAAAAACGAGGAAGAGAAAGGTGCGGTGACAAAACTGGTACTCACGGTGGAAGAGGGCAAACATAAAACTGAAAACATTGCGAACCCCACCTTCCCATGCTGCGTATGTCAGCCCTGGAGTACCCAAAAGCAGCTGCAGTGGAAGCCACCCATATCCTGAAGGAATGGGTGCCATAACGAGCCCCTGGGAGGCCAACACTGGCCAGCGCTTTGCCGGTCACCTTCCAAAATTGAAATTTAGTAAGGGGAGACCCATCTTGGTGACAGAAAAACGGGCCATGGTGCGTGCCACGCAGTGCAATAAACTCCTGTAGGGCACCAACCGGACAGATGTCAGCCAAAGAACACCGTAGCAGTCTTACACCACTGCCTACGCCATGCTGATCTGTCTTAGAGGAGCGTATCCTCAACTGAGCCCAGTCTTTGGCAACATAGATATCCTCGAGTTCCAGTGCCCTACGACTTGCATCCGCCTTAGACAGCATCACAAGCTCGCTGATGCGGAGCGCTCCAAAAAAGGCCACCGTTGTAGCCGTGTGAAATAGGGCTGCCTCGTACTTATCAAAACAGAGGCCATGCCAGCCCCGGGCCAATTGGGTAAGAACCCCTGGGGAAATTGGGTGGCGGTCGTCCGGGCAACGCCCACGCTCCCGCACCCACCCCTCCAAAACATGTCTCACACGGAAGTCAGCGGTACTATCCACATGACCGCCCACCTTGGCCATAAAAGCCAATGCTGACAGCCTAGATGCTATGGTGCGAGGTGCAAGGCCCTGGGCATGCAGATAAACCATGAACCGAAGTACATGGGTCACTGGGATCGGCCAGGTTTCTGGCAGCCGGAATCGGGTACAGAAATCTCTGAAAGAATTGAATGCGTGGTGATACGCCTTACGCGTGCGTGGCGCTAGTGACAAGCCAATCGCCCGGTTCACCTCTCCTTGCCAATGATCCATATCTCGTCCGGGAGTGGCGAGGGAAATTCCTCCGCATCCGGGGCCAAGGCACGGAACCGGGAGATCTGCAGGCGGGACAAAGCGTCAGCGATATCATTATTGACCCCCGGGACATGCCTGGCCCTGAAGAGGACATTGAGGCACAGGGTGCGCAACACAAACTGGTGCACTAGGTCCATGACCCTGGCGATTTGGAAGTCTGTGAGTTGACAATGTGCACAACGGCCGCATTGTCACACCAGAAATGGACAACCGAGTTGGCCCACTCCTCGCCCCATAGCATCAAAGCCCCCAAGATAGGGAAAAATTCCAGATACGTGAGATCACGCAGGCGACCCATGCCTGCCCAGGCTGGTGGCCACCCACCATAGGCCCACTTCCCATTGAAGTACATCCCATAACCCAGGGATCCCGAAGCATCGGACTGTATCTGAAAGCGAGGGGAAGCCAGGAGGTCAGACCTCCAAAATGATACTCCATTGAACTCCCTCAGGAACTGGAGCCAGATAAGCATATCTGCCCTGATACCCCGAGTGAGTCTAACCCTATGGTGGGGCCTAGATAAGCCTGTCATGGCGTCGCACAAGCGCTGAGCAAATGCCCTGCCCGGTGCGACGACCCTGCAAGCGAAATTGAGGTGACCATGTAGCACCTGCAGTTCCCTCAGTGATGCCTTGCGTTTAGCAAGCAAGTCCGAGATAAGGGCCGCTATCCTTGACACCTTATCCCCCAGTAACCTAGAAGCCTGCGCTACCGTGTCAATCTCCACCCCCAGGAATACTAGCTTAGTAGATGGGCCCTCGGTCTTTTCGGGCGCTAAAGGGACACCGAGTTCCTCCATTAGCATCTGAAATGTGTTGAGGAGATGTGTGCACGTGTCCCAGCCCCGTTCACCCCCGAATAAAAAATCATCCAGGTAATGGGCTACAGACCGGGACCCTGACCTGCGGACGAAAGCCCACTGTAGGAACGTACTGAAACGCTCGAAGGCCGAGCATGATATGGAACAGCCAAAAGGCATGGCCTTATCAAAGTAATATTCACCCCGGAACTTAAAACCCAGCAACTCAAAGTCACCCGGGTGCACAGGCAGGAGGCGAAACGCCGACTTGATGTCGCACTTAGCCAATAACGCACCCAGGCCACATGAGCGCACCATGTGCAGGGCTTGGTCAAAAGACGTATACCTGACTGAGCAAAGGTCATCAGGGATAGCGTCATTGACCGATCGGCCGGCTGGGTAGGACAAGTGATGAATCAGGCGAAACTCGCCCGGTGACTTTTTGGGCACTAAGCCCAAGGGTGATACCTTAAGGTTAGGGAACGGGGGTGTTGGGAAAGGGCCAGTGACCCTGCCCAAATCGACCTACTTAGTAATGCTGGCAGCAGCTACTTCCTCCCTCCCCCTAAGGGACAAAAGGTTGGGGGCATCCTGGGGGGACCTATCACCCACGAAAGGAATACGGAACCCCTGACTAAAACCCTGAAGAAGATAAACCACATTCTCCTCCCTCGGGTACAATGCGAGCCAACGCTCCAACATGTCCACATTAATTGGGGAGGGGGCCTTTTGATGAACCAGCTCCCTCCGCGGCAGTTTTGCCAACCCCCTGTCCGCCCCTTCCTCTGCCCCGCATCCCTCCAGGCCTGGGACAAGCGGAGGCCGCATGGGGGCCAGCGCAGGAGGGACACTCATGCCTGTACTTGCAATTCTTCCTGTTGCAGGAACCATTGGACGAGAAAGTCCAGCACAGCAGGCGGGCTGGAACCCCCTGCCCCGCCACCTGGCGGGGAGCCTGTGCTGGGGCCGCTCGCTGGACCGCATGTCCACAATGGTATCTTTCCCCGGGCGCAGGGCGCGTGGGAGTCATGTACAGGAGCCACAGCCTCTGGCAGGGCTCATCCCACCTCATCTCGGGGTGCAGGGGAATACACATACGGAATTCCTCATCGTAAGCCAACCACGACGGGCCCGGGAAGTCAACCATCGCCCGGTAAATATTGTCCAAATACTGGACCATCGGAATTGCCAAATCCGGCCGGGCCCTGAGGTAGACCGCCATGTATATGAGGTAGGCCGGCAACCAGTTGGCCCACGTACGTGGTGGCTTGCAACGACGCGCCTGCTCCTTATCCTTCTCGTCTTGCCCCTCCCTCTCCTCCTTGGTGGGCTCTCTGTTAAGGAGGGAGAAGATGTCCACATACTCCCCCCGCCAGATCTTCTCTTTGGTGGTCTGGGCCAAATGGTCCCCCAGTGGCAAGGAATACCCTGCTGTCGGCAAAGCCGACACAGGCACGGCGGAAACTGCGGGCATCTGTAAAGGAGCCTGGACTAACCCGGTCACCCCCAGGAGATTCCCAACTGTGTAAGGAGCACCCCCTACCACGGGGCCCTGGGTGATAGTTGAAGTCACCGGGTGGGGCGTCGGCGACTGGACCGCCGCACCACCCGTGCGAGGCCAAGGCCATTGAAAAGCCCCCCCCCCAAACGTGGCCATGTGTGTAGGTGTGCTAGTTTGGACCGCATACTCACATGCTGCACCCCCATGGGCCGCCCCCACCGGGGGTTCCGGCCCACCGGGGGTGTCGGAGCTCACGACCGCCATAGAGCTCGTCGACGGGGCTTGACCAGTACCGGCCTGTTGATTGGGGAGCTGCGAGGCAGTGGCCGAAGCCGGGCCATGCGCCTCAGGCAGCTCAACCCGACTCGCCGCCTGCCGCTGCCCAGCAGACGATGGATTGACCAGCACCCCAAAAGGGGCCCCAGGGTGACTAACCCGGGTCAGGGATGCCTCAAGGGCCGCAACGTGGGCCATGAGGGCCTCCACGCTGACATAGCCAACTAAACCAAGGGGGGGGGGGGGGTAAAGGGCCAGCCGGCCCACTAACTACAGGCGTCGGTACAGGTCCCTGTACCCCGGGGCCTGAACAGGGCCACGATCCGAAGCCCGGGCCCGGTAGGGCCGGGGAAGTACCCTGCCATGGAAGGGGGCCACACCACCCCCCAAGGCTGGAAGCCCCCGCATTAAGCTGCACCCCAACGGAGGAAGGCCCAGCGGAATGGGCCACGCCAGGAGCAGCGGCCGCCGCTTGCGGGCCAAGGGCCGCGGCCCCTACTGGGCATGCACGCGGACCCTCAGCCTCCGGCCTAGGGGGAATTAACCCCATCCCACCGGTCCCGGTGGGCTCGGGCATAGGAGGCTGCTGGGGAGGCGCAGCCGCGGTCCTCCGACCCGGATTGCGCCTCCGCGCAGAACGAGCCGCGTTTGCAGTCGCCTTCTTCTTTGAGGGCATCGCAGCTAGCCGATGGGGAGCTGAAAAATGAGAAAATCAGCAGCCAAGAGGCTTCCCGGTGAGGGTAAAAGCGACGGAGGTAAGAGGGAAAAACTTCTCCGCTCCGTTGCTTCGCAAAATGGCAGCTCGGCTGCCTCGTGGCCGCCCCTTATATAAGGGTGCTGGCCACGCCCCCTAACTACCCGGATGCCTTCGTCCGATGGGGGGGCGCAAAGGGCACGGCGGCCATTTTGGCGGCGCGCTCGCAATCTTTTAAGAAATCTAAACATACTGTCTGACAGACAGAATGTTTCATTTACCTGGTAATTAATAATCCAGAACTTGCCTTCTTCAGATATGTAAATATTGTACATCATTTAGTTTTATAAAAGTATCAGCGCCCATTGCCTTGCTCACCCATTTATCTTTAGAATGCAAGCGCGGCGCCAAAATGGCCGCTGCGCTCTTTGCGGCCCCCCCGGACTCAGACATCCGGGTAGTTAGGGGGCGTGGACAGCCCTCTTTAAAAGGGGTGGCCACGAGGCAGCTGAGCTGCCATTTTCAGAAAGCGACGGAGCGGAGAAGTTTTTTCTCCGTCGCTTCTCTCCTTTTCGCCTCTGTTCAAGAGGCTTGATTTGGTTAGCCTCTTCGAGGCTTTGTTTTTGCTTCTTTGGGAAGCGACGGGGTGGAGGAATTTGCTCCGTCGCTTCCTCCTCTGTCTTAGCTTCAAGCCCTAGAGGCACGATTGCCTTTAGGAGCAACAGGGCAGAGAAATCTGCTCCGTCGCCTCCTCCTTTGTTAGTCTCTGCTTTAGGCTTCTTTTCAGCAAGCTGCTGGCTAGCTCAGTGGTTTAAGTGTTTGGCTTTGAAGCGAAAGGCTGGGAGTTCTATTCCCCGCTATTCCTTTTTCCCTAGGCTGCAGCCGAAAAGGTAGGACTTTGTCGAGCCACCAAGTAAAAGAGTCATTTTCGCTAGCCTTTTTTGCGAGAGGCTCAATTTGCCTGTGCGACCCCTATACAGGGAGCTTTTTATTTAGCTAGCAGGGGGATCGCGGTGGCTTAAGTGGCTAAGACACGGAGTGTAAAGTGCCTTTACACATTGGGGGCGGGGATTTTTAGGCAGGGCCCCATTCTGGCCCAGGCTCTCAAATTGGGGCCCCTGGACCATTGCCCGGTGGGCCGTCTGGACCACCTGGCCCCCTTATGCAGGGGGATTGGCATGCATTACTGGCCTGCGTAGCGGCGCTAGGGGCGTCAATAGGGATTGGCCCTTCAGAGGATCCAGCCCTCGGCCCACGGCTCCCGGCCGTGGGCCGTAATGATTGGGGGGAGGGCCTGGTGCTGGTTCACAGCGAGTTTTACCCATTTGGGGCCGGAGTTTTGGGCAGGGCCCTATTCTGGCCCAGGCTCTCAAATTGGGGCCTCTGGCCCAATACCGAGCGGGCCATCCAGCCCACCTGGCCCACCTTGTCTCGCAGCTCCCCGTTTGTCTGGATCTGCGGCTGGAGCGTGTTGGAGGTCGCCACAGGGCTCGATTTCGGTCGCGAGCCCCAACGCCCACTGTGGGCCGGAACCCCTGGTGGGGGCGGCTCATGGGGGTGCAACTTGTGAGTATTACGTTCAAGTTGAATGCACACACGTCATGGTCCATTTCCACCAGTGGGGGTCGGCGCTTTTTGCCTTGCCACTTTGAGGCTGGGGGGCATCACTCGCCATCCTGTCCCAGTGCCCCTTGGTTGCATTCTGGCGCGATGTTGGGGGTGGGGGTTTATGCTCCTGGGGCAGTACGTGGCTTCACAGGGGCTGTCTAGGTCCGGCTGTGTATGTCCGGTGTCCGTCATGTACCGGCAAGGACATTGCCGACGATTGGTTATTCCTGCCCCTCCACCAGTGATCATTGCCCCACATCATGAGTAAAAACGATTTGGTGGGGTGGGGGAGTACGTGGATATATCCTCTATGACCCGAGGTCCCATTAAGGACAGGAGGTGCGGACAAGGGGACAGAGACATTGGGTGGTCCCCCCTGTAGAAGCCACCACGCATTGGGGTGTGCGCCCCTGGGACGGTGTTGAGCATCGTAGGTGCTGTCTGGTCCCTGCTGCGTGGGCCCTTATACAGAGCGAGCCGTCAAGGCCTTTGCTGACGGCTGGCTATTACTTGCCCAGGTTTATTATTGGCCACATGGCCATGAGGGGTAAGGGCTGGAGGGGGACATGTGGATATGCTCCCTGTTGAACCGCGAGCCCACTTGGAGGAGAGAGCAGGCCGGGACGGCCAAGAAAAAGGGATGTCCCATCGTTGTTAGCCACCGCACACCTTGCGGGCCGAACTGGTGGTCGGCATACCTTGTATGTATTGTGGTATGCTGCTGGCCTGACCTGTCTGGGCCATCCTGGTGTTGATCGGATGGGCCCATGACAGTTGGCTCATGGTGAGAAATGTGGACGAGGGTGGCTAGATATACCCCGAGGGGAGGTGGGACGAGTCTTGTCAGCAAGGGTGCTTGTATGCAACGGTCCCATGGGACGGGTGCCTGGTGATGGGTACCATGGTGGTCATGCTGAGCAGCGGGCTGTTCGGACACTGAACTATTCGGCCGGCTCAGCTGACGATGTGGGTACTCGGCACCACGGTCGTTACCGACTTAGTGCCCCCTTTTTTCGCTGGCCCTCGTGCCGCCTCCGCGTACCCGTGGTTTGGTGGGTTACGGGGCATGGGTGGGGGTGCACAGGGGCAATCGGAGCTTCGTCTGAACCAGCTAACCTTGTCATAAGCCCCCCCCTGCCCCAATCATGGTCAGCCGGGAGTGATGTCACTCGGTTCTTCCAAGAAGGGATGGGGCGGGAAACTTGCTGGACGGTTGTCAATGGGGCTTTTCTATCCAATTGGGGGTGTTGGGGCCCCAGGGTGATACTAATCTGGTTCCCTTACAGGGTGACGGAGAGGGGGCTCCGCTGTCCACAGCTAGGGAAGCTGGGGGCTATGAGAGTAGCGGGGGCCCTTCTGGGAACCACCTTTCCTTAGTCGAATGTATCCCCCTAGCTCATACTGGGGTAGAAGAAGGGTGCATGTCATATGATAATCCATTCAGCTTACCTGGCTTTTGCCAGTGCACCCCATGACTTAGACCTATTGGGTTTTTTGGGTTTTGGGGGAATTTTAGTTGGATTAGGCTGACCCCCTCCTGACAGTGTTCATGCATGTTCAGCACCCGACCGCTGTGGGACTTTCGTCCAGTGGGCATTTGCTCACAGGTTGGGGTCTCGGTCTCCAGCCCACTGCCTCGATGAATTCTGGTCCGGGCTTAAACGGGGCTTGGACACGTGTACACGTCTCCTCATCACAATTCAGACACTCAGGTGGGAACTGGGTGTCCCCTTGGTGCCTGAATAGACCAAGATCCCATCTTATAACTTACAATTCGGCCTTGAGGCTGTCGCGCGGGCATCCAAGTTACCCGTTGATACTGTGGCTTGGATGTCCATGGCGATTTTGGCATTGATTGCCAAACATTGAGTATCCCCTTGGGGATTGCAGTTAATTCATTGCTCTTCATTTTGCTCGGCTCAAATTACTCCTGGGTTTGGAGGTGTCACTTATTGGGGATCAGACCTAGTGGTCTGCCCTGGATATCTCGTACGGTCAGATACCGCAGGCTCTCTGACTTATGGGGTTTATTCTGAGGGTGGGGCACTGATTCTCCCCGCAGTTACCGTAATCTCGTCGTCCCCCGTTTTCGAGAGCACTGCGGCTGTGGTACAGTGAGTGGGCCTACTCAGTGGTCCAATTGCGGCACGGCAATGCTGCAGTGGTGCACATTATCAATACCCAGAAATGCAAATTCCCCAGATCCGGACATTAGTTTGTCTATTCGTTTGTGAAGCCTACGCCTAATGTGCTGTTCTAGGTCAGACATGTCCTGGGTAAGAATAATGACTTTACTGCTGCTTTTCCCCACCAGCGGATCGCCTGTTTCCGTCCTTTACTTCTGAAGTGGGGGGATTCCACTTGCCTCGTTTGGCCGGTAGCTGGATGTTAGGCGAGCTGAAGGGAACCGGACATGTCATTGACACCTCGCATGCGTAAGGCGTATCACTATGAGTTCATGTGTCGTGTCGGGGAAGGGTGGACACGGGAACGTGTCCGCTGCCCGTACATGCGTCACCCCTGTGCCACGGGGCGGCATTACTTATGCACAGATAGGTGGGAGGTGGCTCTTAGCCACGCGGCTACCACGGTAGCCTTTTGGAGCGCCACGCGTCAGTGAGAGGGTGCCAAAGTTGGTACCAGCTGTGTAAGGCGGGGGTGTCTCGTAGGGCACTGGAACTCGAAGATGTCTCTGTCACACATGAGTCGGCTTGAGTGGGGATACGGTCCTCACGGGTCTTAGCATGGTAGGCAGTGGTGTATACTGCTACAAAATTTTGCGAGACATCTGTCCGGTTGGTGCCCTACATGAATTTTCGACAGTGCCTGCTGTGCGCCCCAGCCTGTTTTCTGCCACCGGGGTGGGTCTGCCCTCAACAGTACAGTACCCGAGGGTGACCGGTGCCGCGTTTCGCGGTGTGGGGCCCGTTTTGACACCATTTACTTAAGGTAGGTGTCGCGCTGATCGCGGCTACGTTTGGGGTAATCCGAGGCAGACATGCGTTTACGCGCAATTCCACATTTGTACGTCCCCTCATTGGGTGAGTCCCTGTTTATGCCTTTCACCTTTTTCTCCTCTTTTACAGACCCTAGGGGTCTCAACACACCGGTGGCGGGGGGCTGGTGGGTCGCAGCTATGTTCACTGGGCAGCGGTATAGGCTGCAGCGACAGAGAATGGACCCCGGCCGGGCTGTGTGCATCCGCACGAAGGCTATGGTATGGTATGCGCGGCACATGGGGGCGGGTACTGAGGCCATTCCTGCTGTCTGACAGGGGTCCTCTACCGCCCTATGTTTTGCAGGCCCCGGTGGCAGTGATGTTATACGGATCGCTGCTGTTACTAAACCGTGTGGGGCTGTGACCTGGCTTTTACATCACGTATGGCTTCCATACGGTTGCTATGGTCTAACACCGTGCCGAGACACCAATTTAGGGGAGATGCGGATCTCCCTAGTTCGGACTCTTGGACACAAAATTTTGCTTGTAAGCGGGAGAAGGGGTCCACCTGTCGGCCAGAGGTATGTACCTCGTTCTGGTGTGATGCACGCAGGCCTGGCGACCGATATGTCGGTCTTGGGGGGGGCGGTGAGTCTTTATTAAGCCTCCCCGTGTGGCGGGTAGCACTGGTAAGGTAAATATTTATGACCCACAGGTTTCCGGCAGGTTCGCAATTGACTGGCCAACACTAGATAGGCACAAGTTGGTTAACGTTGTCCGGTCAACGAACCAGGCAATGGGGTGATGGCACGAGCTAGGCAGCATGCATCACCCCGTTATTTCACGGATACGTGTCAGAGGGTGGGGTCAGTAGTTAGTTTATTGACTACGGTCAACAATTTGTTTGTGTAAACAAACAAATTGATACAAATGGATACATTGTAGCGAATTGCCGTTGGCAATTTTGGGTGGAACCTTACCAGTGTTACTTCGGCCTGCTTGCCTTAAGAATTATAATTGGCTGAGTACCAATTGAAATTTATAAATCGGACTAGGGCATGAATCAATAAATGTGGCCCAATGCCGTTATCCACTGTGTCTGAGTCCTTTCTTGGGGGGGTGCACCTGTAAAGGTACTTACATTTGAAATGAGAAAAACATGTATTGATAAACATGACTAGTTTTCCAAAAAGTGTTAGTGGGCAGCACTGAATGTTATTTGTGTTGGTTTCAGGTTAGAACACAGCAGCTGGTAAGAAATCTTGAAAATATCCTAACAATGGAAACATTCAGAGCACTCTAATTTCTACATCTGCTATTGTTTTGATGGACCTTTCCCATTCTTTGCTTAGAGCTTCTTCTATAAGAAGTTATCCCAGCCATGAACATGATGTACCATGATGTACCAACTTGGTACATTTGGCTATTATCTTGATAGCACAGCTGATTTGTCAGTGATTTCTGCTCTGCTTTGTGTTGTGTGGAATTTAATGGGATACCAGTAGTTTAATCTAGGATGCCTTCTTCTCCCTTAAAAATCTAAAAAAAAGTATTACAGTTCCTTATCCTGGTTTGCTCAGTTCCATACTCCTTCTATTACTTGGTTCTTTAAGCATGTCCCAACTGCCTCTAATTGGACAGTCTAGGATCACTCATTTTTGGGTTATGAGAGGAGGGGGAAGGGCTAAACTATATTTAGTCTGCTCCTTAGGTCTGAACACCATAAGAGACCCTTTGACCATACTGTGAAGATCCTGCTTCTCCTTTGATTACTAATAGAAGTAAAATATTTTAGCTAATCCAGCACTATGATTGGCAAGGGAAAAAAAAGCAATTTACATGTTTCCTGCACTTCTGCAGAGGAACAGGGAATGTATATGATGAACACATCTGATATGCTGATGGTGCTTATTAGTCTTCTCAAGCATATCAGATGTTGATAGAGGGACCAGCCTTTGAAGGGATTGTACAGCTTGCCATGAAGGCTTCTTCTTCTTGTATATGTTATCCCAAATGTCCAGAGACTCTTAGGAAGCCATGTTTTTGAGCAGTTTTAAAAAGTAGAACCCTCTGACAGGGTCTTAAAAGAAATACTTGAGGGACAGACTGGGGTGCTCCAGCATCTGTGAAATGTGTACGCAAGAGCTTGAAAGAGCATGCTAGGTGCTCATTTAGATATGTTTTATTGGTAAATAGGCATTTTTGTTTCTGTTTTTAAAAAATATTTTCTAGGTTTTTTGTGTGTGGTTAATTTATTTTTTTATATCATTTCACTTCTGAATTTAAATAGTGTATATCTTGAGGAGTTGGCTGGATAACTCAATGGTTTAGGTATCTAGCTACAGAAACAAATATTGGGAGGTGAATTCCCTACTTTGCCTCCCAGGAGAAGAGCCAGCCTTTGTGATCATGGTGAGCTATACAATCCCAGGGCACCCTCAAAAAGAAGGAAGTGGTAAACCACGTTTGTGTATTGTCTACCTAGAAACCCTTGAAAGGGTCACTGCAAATCAGAATCAATTTCTTAGCACACAATACTCTGATACATGACAAAGCTTCATTTCTTCTCCAAGAGTTTTGAGCTAAACAGAAAAGCACCTGAGAATCTGACCCAACTCTGTTCTGTTCGTGTGGATTTTTAAAACTTTCTTGTAATGCATAGCGCAGAGGTGCAAGGGGGAGTAAGAATTCCTTACTTGAAGCATTGGACTACTAACTTGTACTCTTCCTTTTGCAACATCCGAATAAGGCATTCCAAGGCATGTAATCAACAAAGAGTGTATTACCTAGGTAATCATTGGCAGTTCATGGAAAAAGTAGGCTGGAATAATGCAATTTGTATTTAGTGTATTTTATTTTAAGATGTCCTGCTCCATAAATGTTATGTATGTTAACTGTGTTTTCTGACAGGAGCAGAATGTATCTTTTCTCATGTGTCTATTCTTATGCAAATAAGTGGATTGAAAAATGTGCACACTGTTAGCCAATGGGCTTGTTGCATTATTGTTACTGTTACTGTTTATAGTGTATATAAGTCCGAGTTTTGCTCCATCCAAACTGTGTTCAAACCCCACTAATAAAGAGCTGAATTTCACTACTTCATTCGTCTGCTTCTTCATTCCTTGAACACTAAAATAAATAATACATAGGTTCTGTTTAAACTACAGAACAACACAAGACCTTCAAGCATTTAGGAACATCAGCTATTGATGCTCTGTATCATGTATTCCTTCCACTATGCCATTAGCTACATCAAACCCTCCTTTAACTAAAGATAATGGGATAGTTTCAGCAGGAGGTATTCACAAAGCTAATTTTCTTATGCTTTTAGCCCATACCATTTGTAGATAACTCACATCTAGTATAGTATATTGGATTGATTAAACAGAAATCTGCCTAACACTCTGTAAATGTGCTTGTTAAATGAAAATGAAGGAGAAATTGTTCCCCCACCCAACATGAACTTTACTGCTGACTTGGTTCTAATATCCATCATGTATTAAAATATTAATACCAAGGTTGGTTGCTACAAGGAACAGGTCACGTTGGAAGAAGATTAAACAGAATACAGCAAGTTATCTTTCATTTGATTTGACACATCTCATAGCGGTAGCTATCGTTTTTAAAATGCCTATAAATGTAGGGGAAATACTTCTTTGTAAAGGCTTTTGAAAAGAATTTAAAGAATTTTCAGCAACTATTATTAAGTGTAAGTTGCAAAACGTTCAGTAAACAATGCCAAACTCACTATTTTAGGAGCTAAGTGGACATCTCGATTAATTCAAGTGTATTGATTTATTTGGGAATACAATGCTTGGTTGATTATTATGTTAGGCTAATACATTAAAAAGCTGTTTTGGCTGTAAAGATGGTCCAATTAATTGGAGCAGAGTATTTTTACTTTTTAACCTTAATTTTGCTTGGAATACAAATATGGTCGAGGCTCAACGCGTGCAAGGCATAGAGCAGAGAAATTGGCATTCTGACTTCTGTGTGATGACCTTGAGCCATCACTATCACATGAGGACAAGAATGAAGGAAGGAGTGGGCCTCTGTTTTCCTCACTGTGTCTGGAATGGACATATTTCTAAAATGCCTGAATAGCTCCTGGATCTCTTACATAGTAGGGCCTTTTAGACTGCAGCCCCTAGAATTGACCAGTAATTCTCCCAGCCAGAATTCTGGGAGCTATAGGTAAGAAACCAAAGTCCTCAGAGTTATTTTCAGTCAGTCACAGGTATAGTCCTTAGCAAGCATCCTTAGCAATCTCCATTTTGTTGTGAAGAAGGAGAAACTGACTGGGAGTGGCTAACCTACAGGGAAGCTGCAAGGGTGATGAGGCTAATAGGTTTTGGAGAGGCTAATTAGTATGAAGACTAATTGACAAAGATGTGAGAGAATTGAGGTAAGATAGCAGCAAACTGCACAGAAAACAGAGAAGAAAGGGTTTTTTTTTGCCCTTCATATATGTTTAAAGATCAATTTTGTTGGAAATGCTGAAATAAGAATTAGGTCCTGCACAAGTGCAATTGGCTTCCTGAAGTGAAGAAAATTCTGTCTCACTCTGATTCTCCTAGTACTGATTAGACAGGCAGGGAGAGGACCATATGAGAAGAAAGTGATAGGAATCTGTTTTTTTTTTTTAAACCTGTGTTTAAGTAGACACTGATCAACTATATCTAAGGTAGCTAAGACTGAGAAGAATAAAGACTACATAGAGATTTTGAAAACAAGACGTCTCAGTGATGCTTAATGAAATTTTAATGGCAAGCAGAGACCATTTCCAGGAGAAAATGCACCACCTCTGATTGGCACTTGGGATGGTAGCTTTTTTGCCCACCCCACACTGATATGCAGAGGTCGGGTTATCATCTACCTATGGGGTAGTGGTCATTTATTTAGGTCACTTGTGGGTAGTGTGGGAAAAAGTAAAGGTTAATACCCAATTACTGTTGGGTAAGGATCATCGAGTATTCAAAAGCCATGACTACAAACCTCAAAGTTTGACTTGCAGCTGGGGAATGCATTGGTGGTTTAGGAAGGGTGCTGCTTACATAGACTGGAAGGTATAGGAACAGTACCATTTAGTGGCCTGAATTGAGGGCATGCAATTGATCTGGGAGCAGACAATGGCCTGACTGGGGTATAACCTGTGGAGAGAAGGCAGGGTAGAATTACCATCCTTCAATCAACCTTTGTGCCCTCAGTTATTTTTCTGGTTATTTTCTGGTTATTCCTGGTTATTTTTCTGATGTTAATAAAGTGGCCCTTGATAGGATTGTGTTGTGCAGGAATGTATATTGTATAAGATGCATGTCACTTTAAGAGCTACCTGAGTACAGCACCCAGCTGCAAGCACTGAGTGGGTGACTAAGCAAATTTGGAGTATAAAGATAGCATCTCAGGAGCCACACTTTTGTCTGCTAAACTCCAGAAGACTTGACCGTCTTTGAATGGCATGACCATGTTGCCAACTTATCGGAACCAAACTGTAAGGTCACACTGGATCCTGATTCCAGAAACCCAGCAAGCAGAAACACTGAGACTCAGGTATTTCCTCATCTGAGGACTACGAGACTTTGGACTGGAGCATTGCCAAATGATAGCCGTGGAGGAGGCTGGAGTCTTCGTTTGCATCCAAGCTAACCAAGGTCTGCCAGTGAGTACATTTTCACAGCTTGTTGAAAACTGACTCTGAGATAACCAAGAGCCCAGCTCTGTATTCATCTGGGAGACCAACCTTGAGAAACACTATTTGCAAAGACTTGCAACTGCTGTTTATTGCTTTGCTTTATAGAGAAGAATCTACTGTTTTTGTTTCTGCCTTATGAACTGATAAGCAACATGCTGAAGTAAAAAGCTTTCTTACTTGCAAAGTGCTAACTGTGTCTTACTTTCTGGGTGTAAGTGAAAACACTGTTTGGGCACCTCTGCTGTTGCCATAAGCCAACTACTCCATTCTGCTGAATTCACACCCAGACCTCAATACCTAACAGCCCTAATGTTTATTTATTTATTTATTAATATTTTTTATTAATTTTCAAAATATAATTACAAAATCTAAATGAAAAGAAATTACAATACAATACAAAAATCATAAAACAATATACAATACAATACATAAAAATTCATACAATGATAAACAATACTAAATAAATAATAAACAATACTAAAAATAACACTATAACAATACCTCTACTTTACCAATGTAATACCTCTCCTTCCTTCTCTAAATCTTGTTATACCTCAATTTGTTATATGCAGCTTTAAAATTACATTTGCAGTATTTTCTATTTCTTATAACGAAGTCTCCAAATCAAACTCATCGATATATATCTATAATGTTCATATTTACACTTTCCCCCACCCACCCAAAATGTATTATTTATACGGTATTACCATAATTCTCCCTAAGCATAATATCATAAAAATACAATAATAAAAACAAATACACAAATTCAAACTACACACCCAGTGTATAATACAATGAATGCCCTGGAGGATGCAGAATATCACAACAATTTTTCACTGTTTCCAAAATATAAATTGATCTGGTACTGGCCCAACCCCCGCACCTCCAGCCAATTTTGACTCTACAAATAGTTGCCAAATTTTCCAGAATCTATTTTCTTTAACTATACCCTTTTAAAATTCAATTCCCATGTTAATTTATCATTTAGTGCAAGTTCCCACAATTCCTTATACCAATCTTCAATTTTCAAAGTTACATTACTTTTCCAATTTCTAGCTATACATTGCAGGCGCACCACCCAAAGAAAGACTCAGACACCGGTATTGGATTAAAAGCATCGGGCCACTTTTATTGAATAATGCCCTAGTCCGAATTATCACTTTCAATTGGTGTATCATCCAATTGTAATTCTTTAAGGCAAGCAGGCCGCAGTAACACTGGTAAGGTTCCTCCCAAAATGTCAATGGAAATTGGCTAGATGTATCTATTTGTATCAATTTGTTTGTTGACACAAACAAATTGTTGACCGGAGTCAATATACTATCTACTGACCCCATCCTATGACGTGTATCCGTTCAATATCAAGGTGATGCAGGCTGTGAAGCTCCTGACATCACCCCTTGCATGGTTCGCCCTTGACCGACCAATCCTATTTTCCCTGTACCTATCTACGTGTTGGCCAGTCAATTGCGAACCTGCCGGATACCTATGGGTCATAAATCTTTACCTTACCAGTGCTACCCGCCACACGGGGAGGCATCCGTGATGACTCACTGCCCCCCCCCCCCCCAGACCATCAGCTCGGTCACCAGGCCTGCTTGCACATCCTCAAGAAAGAGGTTCATACCTCTGGCCGACAGATGGACCCCATCTCCTGCATATAGATAAGAATCCTGCAAGCCTATCCTAGGATGTCGAATGGCTGTGCCAAAGCCATTATCAACAAGGAACCGGGCAACAGCCCTGTTCACTGACCGTCGAGCACGGTCCAAACCACGGAGGTCAATGCTTCCCCTACAACACTGTCTCGGCATGATGTCAGACCATAGCAGCCGCATGTACGGCCATAAGTGATGTAAAAAGGCCAGGTCACTGCACACCGACATTTTAAAAGAAAGGCCAGTGATCTGTGCGAGATCATTGCCGCCGAGGTGCATAATCAGGACATCAGGCGGTCCAGCATCCCTGATGGACATCAGGAATGGCAACAGTTCCAGCCATCTCATGCCGCGCTTACCATACCATCGCATATGTGTGGCTGCATGTAGCCCGAGATGGGGTCCCCAGTCTGTCGCCACAGCATACTGCGCTGCCCAGTGCACAAAACTGTGGCCCACCAGCCATACTGCCACCGGTGTGCGTGGACACATAGGGTCTGTAAAAGACGGAAAAGGAATTAAGGACATAACTGGCACTCATGCAGTGAGGGGGCGTACATATAAAGAAAAACGCGCGGACCCCCACCTGCCCATGCGATGTATATCAGCATCAGAGTACCCAAACGCAGCCGTAGTTGAAGCGGCGCCTATCCTGAATGAATGGGTGCCGTAACGAGCCCCTGGGAGGCCGACAGTGTGAAGTGCCATACCGGTCACCTTCCAAAACTGGAATTTGGTAAGGGGAGACCTATCCTGGTGGCAGAAAAACGGGCCAGGGTACATGCCACGCACTGCAAAAAACGCATGTAGGGCACCAACCGGACAGATGTCAGCAATCTTACACCGTAGCAGTCTAACACCACTGCCTACTCCTTGCTGATCGGCCTTTGAGGAGCGAATCCTCAACTGTGCCCACTCCTGGTTGATAAAGACATTGTTGAGTTCCAGTGCCCTATGAGACATCTCCCCTTTTGACAATGGGACCAGCTCACTGATACGGAGTGCTCCAAAGAAAGCTACGGTGGTAGCTGCATGAAAGAGAGCCTCCTCATACCTATCGTAACACAAGCTATACCAACCTTGTGCAAGGTGCGTCAGAACCTCTGGTGAAACGGGGTGACGTGTGACCGGCCGGCGGCCACGTTCACGTGTCCACCCTTCTAATACATGGCGTATGCGGAAGTCATTCACGCAGTCAGTGAAGCTCCTCGCCTTAGCCATAAACGCCAATGCTGAAAGCCTAGTGGCGATGGTGCGAGGGGCTAACCCTAGATCGTGAAGGTAAACCATGAACTGTAAAATCTGGTCGACCGGGATCGGCCACACTTCGGGCAACTGCCTTTGCCCACAAAAGTTCCTAAACTGTAGGAGTGCATGTAGATACGCCTTATGCATGTGAGGTGCCAAAGACATGCCGATCGCCCGGTTCACCTCTCCTCGCCAAATGTCCATATCTCGGACGGGAGTGGAGAGGGAAGTTCCTCTGCTTCTGGAGCCAAGGCACGGAACTGGGGGATCTGCAGGCGGGATAAAGCATCAGCAATATCATTGTCAATGCCTGGCACATGTCTGGCCCGGAAAAGCATATTAAGGCGCAAGGACCTCAAGACAAATTGGCGAACTAAGGCCATAACTCTGTGGGATTTGGATGTCTGGGCGTTGACAATGTGCACCACTGCAGCATTGTCACACCAAAAGTGAACTACTGAATTAGCCCACCTATCCCCACAGAGCATTAGGGCCCCCAAGATGGGAAAAAACTCCAGGAAAGTAAGATCGTGTAAACGATCCGTGCCTTGCCATGTCTGAGGCCATTGACCATAGGACCACCTTCCTTCAAAGTAAATCCCATAACCCAGGGAGCCGGAGGCATCCGATTGTACTTGGAAATGCGGGCTGAGCATAAGCTCCAATCTCCAGAAGGAGATGCCATTAAAATCCTGTAGGAATGTGAGCCAGACCGTAAGGTCTGCCCGTAAACCTCTGGTCAGCCATACCCTGTGGTGATGTTTTAAAAGGCCTGCCATGGTGTCACACAGACGCCTGGCAAAGGCTCTGCCCGGTGTTACTACCCTACAGGCAAAGTTGAGGTGGCCGTGAAGCACCTGCAACTCTCGGAGAGACACCTTACGCCTGGCAAGCATTGCCAGAATCGCATCAGAGATCCGAGTCACCTTTTCCATGGGCAACCTGGACGTCTGGGCAACGGTGTCAATATCAATACCTAAAAAGGTGAGAGTGGTGGCTGGTCCCTCAGTCTTTTCAGGTGCTAGGGGAACACCCAGTTCCCACATAAGCGCCTGAAAAGTGGTGAGGAGACAAGCACACGTGTCCGTGCTGTGTTCCCCTCCGAACAAAAAATCGTCGAGGTAGTGGGCTACAGACCGGGACTCTGATCTACAAACAAAAGCCCAGTGAAGGAAGGTGCTAAATCATTCGAAAGCCGAACATGAGATAGAACAGCCAAAAGGCATGGCCTTATCTACATAAAAATTGCCCCGAAAATGAAAACCTAACAGCTCAAAGTCGTCCGGGTGCACTGGCAACAATCGGAATGCCAATTTGATATCACACTTTGCCAGTAGCGCCCCTGGGCCACATGAACGTACCATCTGTAAGGCCTGGTCAAAGGACGTATACCTGACCGAGCAAAGGTCATGAGGTATCGCATCATTGACCGAAGAGCCCGCAGGGTAAGAAAGATGGTGAATTAGTCGAAATTCACCCGGAGACTTCTTAGGGACTAAACCCAAAGGTGACACCTTCAAGTTCGGGATGGGTAGCACTGTCAGCGGGAACTCTGACCGCCCCCTGCCCACTCCTTCCTCTGCCTCGTGACCCACCAGCCCGCGGGCATGCGGAGAAGCTCCAACACAGCAGGCGGGCTGGAACCCTCTGCCCTGCCGGCTGGCGGGGAGTCTGTGTAGTAGCAGCCTGCTGAATGGCATGGCCACAGTGGTACCGGTCACCACTGGCCGCGTGGGGGTCATGTACAGCAGCCACAACTGCTGGCAGGGTTCATCCCACCTCATCTTAGGATAGAGGGCCACTCTCACCCTAAACTCTTCATTATAAGCCAACCATGACGGGCCAGGGAAATCCACTACAGCCCAATAAATATTATCCAGATATTGGACCATCGAGATGGCCAAGTCAGGACGTGACCTCAGGTATACCGCCATATAAATCAGATAGGCTGGCAACTAATTGGCCCATGTGCGAGGTGGCTTACGATGACGGGACAACTTCTTATCCCTATCGTCCTGCCCCTCCCTCTCCTCCTTGGTGGGTTCACGGTTCAGGAGGGAGAAGATGTCCACATATTCCTCGCCAAATCTTCTTCCTCGTGGCCTGGGAGATATGATCACCCAGTGGTAAGGAACAACCGGCTGTCGGCAGGGCCACCATCGGCACGGATTGAATTGGCGGTGCGTGCAGTGTGCCCTGAATAACCCCTGACACATTGGGCATGCCCACAGGGGCAGTCACCCCTGACATAACCGGGGGGTAATTGGACAACCAAGAATTCACAGGACAGTGTGGATACAACTGCCCTCCTACAGTAACCTGTCATGGCCATGGCCACTGAAACCCCCCCAGTAGTGCTAGGTAGTGTCACTGGTGTACATAATTGACCAGGATACTCACTTGGTGCACCCCCGTGGGCCGCCCCCACTGGGGGTTCCGGCCCACGGCGGGTGTCGGAGCTCGCGACGGATATTGAGCTCTGCGTGCCGCTGCACCCCTGCCACACAGGACTGGCCCCCGGCGGAAAGCCCCGAAGTGGTGTTCTGGTGGGGAGCTGCGAGGCACCAGCTTGGGCTGGCCTGATGGCCTCAAGCAGTTCAACCCTGCTAATGGCCCATTGGACAGTCATGGCCGACGTGTGGGCCAGAACCAGAGGGTTTGGAAGCCCACCATCCAGAGGTGGTGGGGCAATGCCCATTGATGCCTCCAGCACAGCAATGTGTGCAAGGAGGGCATCAACGGTCTCGGACCCACCTGGATAAGGTGGGCCAGATGGGCTGGATGGCCCGCCGGGCAATTGTTGTGGGATAAACCCAGCTGGGGATCCCTGGCCCACGTAAGGCCAAGCCCAGTAGTCCGGCCCATAAGGGGCCAGAAGAATGGTGGGGCGGAGACCCATACCAGGCCCAAGTGGGCCACACTGCATAGCAGGGGTAGTAACCCCAGAAAGGCCGGCGGAAGCCTGACCCGCATTGGTGGGAGTGGGAATGCCAACCCCACTACCTGCTTGAGGGGGTGCCACCTGAGCCCTCCGGCCCGGAGGCAGCCCCCAAGATGTTGGGGGGTGGGCGTGGGCAGAGCCCTCCCCCTCGGCCGCGGCTTAGAAGCCGGTGCCTTACACTTGGGAGCCATGTTTCCCAGGCAATTAAAAGCAAGAGAAGGGGAAAATCCCCTTAGCGACCAAGGATCGGGGCAAAAGCCGGGGATTAAGCAGCGGAGCGAACTTCTCCGCTCCGTCGCTTCCAAAATGGCAGTGCAGCTGCCTCGTGGCCACCCCTTTTAAAGAGGGTGGCCACGCCCCCTAACTACCCGGATGTCTGAGTCTGGGTGGGCCCCCCCGCAAAGAGCGTGGTGGCCATTTTGGCACTGCGCTTGCATTGTCTACCCATTGTCAATATTATAGCCAGTAGCTCTTTTTTGTCCGCATCTAGATTTATGTTGTCCATATCTGTCAGCAAAGTGGTATTTGCTCCCAGTTTAAATCTCATTCCCAAAATACTACAAATTTTCTTCTCAATTTTCCCCAAAAAACCTTTAGTTGCATTACAACTCTACCAGCCCTAATGTTTAAGCCCAAAACCTTGTGTTGGACTCTTTACTCGGGGTGAGTTGGGGGGGGGGGCAAGGCAGAGTTGGGAGTTGACTGAGCTATTCTGCCATTGTTCCAAAGACCATTTTAGAATGTTCCATTGAAAGGCTGAGCTGAGAAAGAGAAATTCTGCTTCTTGTTTACAAATTCCACATAAACAAAAGAAAAGATTATCTATGATTGGACAATCTAGGCAGAATTGTCTATGGTTATATTGCCTATGATTTGCCATACCTCCAGCATGCAAAATATTTTCAATCCTTCATGTACCAACTACCTCAGGGTCATTTCAAATCTGCTATCACATGTACCGGTAGATTTGATGGAAAGATGCAGCCATGTTGGCTCACTAATAAGCATACTTGAATGACATGTTTGTTTGCAAATGCATACAAATGGTCATGTTTAGGCTTTTTGTTTACAGGTAAAGTTCAATTATGATGCAATATGCACTTGAACATAATGTGAAAAGCAGTCTTTAGTGGACTGCAATTTAAATGTCATGTGTCATACAAGGTTGAAAGATGTTATCCACTATGCTGTACTGAGAATGGTTCAAGAAATTGTCAGCTCCTTACTTGGAGAGCTCAAATGAGCAAATAAGCCAGGGAATCATTTGTGTAGTGAATGCAATCCTTCCTTGTGCATATATATTGCTAAATTCTAATGTGTTCATGGCTCAATGAAATTCCATTTTTAGTTTACTCCTGGCTGTATCATTTTTTAAATCTTGCCATTTCTTTTTGATCTCCCCTTGACTTGCCCAGAATAGCACTAAGAAGAAACAAAGCTGAGAAGATGTCACTCAATAGTCTTGAGAACTTGATGAACTGAGGCCTGAAGGTGGTACTTGAAATTTTCAACATAATCACTCAGAGGTTGAAGCATTCATTTTTGCTGATGCATTTACCTCGTATGATGTTCAAGCTCTGCTGCCCTTCACTGGTCCTTAAACACTCCATTTTCCATGAATGATCAAAAGGTTAGGCGCTGAGAGGGAAGATGTATTTTACAGCATTTATTAAAACCACAGAACTGTACCTTATTACCACTGTTGTGTGGCTTCTTCTCCACATTGTGATCTCAGAAATGGTTGCTGTTTCCTTCTCCTTTTAGGTATAGTTGATGACCAACTTTTTGAGATTGAAATCAAGCAATGGTTTAAATCAGTTGTCTCAAATTTTCTGGGAGTTGGGGGCCATATTAGAGTACCCAATGTCTAAATAGGGAAACACCTTAAATAAAAAAGTAACAAACTCATTAACATACCTACTTAGTTGCTAGCCAACTCTAAGATTTGTGCAATAACTATAAACAAAACAATGATTAAGGGGATGAATTCCTCATAGATTATTTTAGCTTTTGTGATGTTAAGTGTAAATTTTAGTTACTTTTGGTTACATTAGTTTATATTTACATGGCTATGGCCTCTCTAAGTGGTAGAGGAGGTTAAATTATAGGCTTATGCTATTCCTTGTTTTACTTTATTGAGTTCTGTTGTTGAATTGTTGTTGAAATAGATAGGAGTACAGTGGATATTGTAACCCAGGACAGTGACTTGTAGCATCTAGAGATTTTTGTAAAAGTAATACTTTTAGAACTATGGAGCTGGAAGGGAAACCATGGATCATCAAGCCCAGCCCTTGTCAAGGAGGGACAGTGGAGAATCAAACTCCCAACTGTTGGCTCTGCAGCCAGATATCTAAACCTCTGAGATACCTAGCAGTTTATGATATTAATTACATTTGGGAAATTAGAAAGCAGAGAGTAACATGCAAAAAAAAAAAGCATCCAGTTATAATGGCTTTTAACATTTTTTTAGCACTATAACAGTAACTATTTTTTTAAAAAAAGTAACTTTCAAACCACTGTTTTACACCATCTAAATATATACCCCTAGGGGGACATTTAATAGTGTGAACTAGATTGAGTCTAAAGTTACCTCATATACTGTATTCCAGTTTCATACAAACATGTCAACAATTCTGAGTTGAGACAATTTTAAGTGTCAGAATAGTCATACAGTGGTACCTCACTTAAAGAGCATAATGCATTCCATGAGATTACTCTTTAAGTGAGTTGCTGTTTAAGCGGAACCTATTTTCCCATAAGAATGCACTGAAAACCAAATATTCCATTCTGGACCTCAGAAAAAAGCCCAAAAACCATTTTTTTGGTTCAAAATTCTTTATAAAGTGCACTTTAATGACCAAAAAATAGTGTGCAGGGACATTTTAAATCAAACAATTACATTTCAAACATCAAACTTCAACTTTTAAAACATCACACATCAATAAAAAAGAGTCTTTTATAGGGTACCTGTTAAAAACTCATTAATAAAGTGCTCTTTAAAGGCACAACTCAACATAAGACACACTTCAACAGGGAAACATGGCAAACTGCAATTGTCCAACATTTTAAAAAACTGTGCAAATACAACACTGTTTTAACTGTCCAACATTTAAAAAAACTGTGCAAACACAACACTGTTTAACTGTCCAACATTTAAAAAACTGCAAACACAACACTTTTTAACTGGAGGAGGAAGAGGAGGGAGGCAACTGTGTAGCACTAGAACAACCTGTCCATGGTCACCTGCTTCTGTCGCCTTTTAAGCACTGTTCAGAAAGAGGACATATAGTCAGTCTCAAGAATGTTCACAGATTCACCAGCTTGAGCCTTATCTGAGGCGTACGGTGCATACATTTGTAAAATTTCATATGTGTGCCAGATCTTTCAGTTGCGTTGTTGAGAGCTGTCCAGCACACATTTCCTCCTCCTCAAATGAGGCCTCTGGCACATCATGCTCCTGCTGCATTTCCAGCAGGTCATTGGTGGTCAGCTCACCGTTGTGACCCTCCACAAGTTCGTTGACTTCATTTCCAGTCACCTCAAGCTCCATGGACCTGCCCATCGAAACAATCTCCTGATGACTCTTGTTGTGGTGCAGGTGAAGAAGCCACAGATCTTTTCCTTATTCTTCACTATGGTAGCAATTATAGATGTGGTCCTTCCATATTTTTGGTGAGGTCAGTTACTCGTACACCTCATTTATATTTTCTGATGATGTCCTTCTTCACCTCCAGCAGAATCCTCTCTCTCTTTCCAGCATCTTCTGCTTTTTTAGGTGCCATGATACTAAATCAGCAGAACATAAAACAAATGCTTAACAAACACACCACGGCTCTCCACTCCAGATGCACATGTACACAGGCCATGTGTTCTAACGTAGGAACCAAACCACAAAGCAAAGCAAACTCACAGTAAAATGCATGCCAAGAGAAACATAGAAACCAACCCTAAAGTCATAAAACACACTAAACATGAACAGATCACATGAGGTACAAAGGCCATGTGTGCTAGCACAGGAAAACAAACCACAAAGAAAAGCAAACTCACAGTAAAATGCATGCAAAGGGCATGAGCCAACATAGAAACAGCCTCCCTCCCCAAAGCATAATGGTCATTAAAAGCCATGCAATACCACCTTTACAAACTAAAAATGCTTCCAGAACAAACCTAAAATGGTTCCCACATTCCATTTTAATCACCCCGAACACCATTTAAAATTTTAAAAACCCTCCAAACCTTACTCAAAACCCCACAATATCTCCTTACCTTTGCACTGCTTGAGGAATCCAAAAATGCTCAAATAAAACCAGGAATGGAACTCCAAAACTTGCTTTGAGAAAATGCTCCTCCTGCACACTTGCAACATGCTGGTATCGCCACTCTAAAACCTCCCAAGCGCAATGCAGCACGAGAGAAGTTGTAGTCCAGGCTTTCTCAACCAGTGACTGGACCCGCCCCCAAAACTTCCAGGCAGCAGGGGCCGGAGTTGATTTTGCTTCCTGGACTTATAGCGGCAGTGGCACTTTTTTGGATGTTTTAGACAGCCTCCACAAAGTCCCAAGGTGGTGGGAACCTTGTCTGACTAAGATCGATTTGCTTTTAAATTTCCCCGCTGCTTCCTTACTTTGTCCAATGAGATTTGAAAGCTCCATTGGTGCACGGCGCTTGCATCATCAACTGGTCATCCAGCACTGAAGGTTGAGCTCTCAAATCACTGAGGATTAGTTGGCCGCTGCTGCTATGGTAAGTGACTGATCATGAATTCTGATGGCGGCAATGGCAGCAGGAGGAGAGGATTGAGAACACTGATTTAGTCATTAATCGAGTTTTTGGTCATTCTATGAGGGTGACCATTCAGAGAAAATTTTGCTCATTAGGCAATTTAGTTGCTCAATGAGACACTCGTTATGCGAGGTTTTACTGTATATTGTTTGGCCCAACACTGGCCAAGCTAATCAGCCAGCAGTTGCTGCACCGACAAGAGCTTACGTGCACGTTCCTCCTTTTAAGGCGACTCAGGGCTTGCAGCTGCTGGCCAGTTCTGAAGGCGTGCCCTAGCTCTCCTTCACCTCAGCTGCAGGTCTTGTCTCAAAAGGGCTCTGCACCTTTCAGACGTACTGGTTTGCTCTTGGTCCTCCAGAGTGCTGACACCTGGTCTTCCTGTGAAGCCCTGATCAGCCTGGCTGGCTTGGCCACAAGAAGTTGGCTCCAAACTGGCAGCAGGCTACAGGGCTGGTGCCAGGTCCATCTCCTCATGCTCCAAGTCTGGATCTGGACCGCCAGCTCAGTGCCAAGCCTAGCTCCGGCTCCGACTCCAGTTCGGAGCCGGCAGCAGGCTGCTGGGTCGGCCCACGGTCCTCCTCCTTCTCGCACCCAAGATCCCAGGCCACAACATATATAGATATATTTCCTTACTTTATACATGTTCCTGTGTGGGTAAACAAGGCATTGGTTCGGGGTACTTGTATATGGCCACTAGAGAGATAAGACACTAGCAAAGCCATTCACTCAATATTATAATATATACCTAAATGCATGAAACTGTAGCATAAATCAACCCTATAACAAGATATGGTAGTGGGCCAGGATACTTAAGAGATCGCGTCACCCCGAGAACATCTGTCCGTCCCACCAGAGCAGACCGGAGAGGCTCTCTAATTGTTCCATCTGCTAGAGAGGCTTGTCTCTCTAGCACCAGAAGGAGGGCCTTCCCTGTGTCTGCTCTGGCCCTATGGAACATCCTGCCAATTGAGTTATGACTCCAGACCGAGTTACTGCCCTTCAGTAAAGGGCTAAAAACCTGGCTGGCAGAGCATGTGTGGCGCACCAGTGATATGGTGACTTTTGCCTGCTGAATGATATAGAAACTTCACTCCCTCGCCCTTTTAGGTGTTGGGTAATTTTTGTAGTACAGTACTTTTAATTGGGTTTTTATGGGTTTTAAGTCTTAGACTGTGTTGTTGATTTTAACTTTGTGAGCCACCCAGAGTCACTTCGAGTCTTTGTCTTCCTTCCCCGGAACATTGGTATGGATACAGAATGGATAAGCATTTGTCAGGCTAGATTTTTATTGAAGGAGAAGTTAAATTCTTTCAGCAACATGCAGCTTACTTCTTGCCTTTAATAGAAGCCCCCTTAACCATGTTTCAACCGTACCCTAAAGAAGACTATATCTCCTCCACTTATATGATACAAACATCTCATTTTCTGAAATAAAAGAGCTTTGTACTACTTACTGAAATGGCACCTGGCATCTCAGCAAGTAGTTTGTGTTCATAAATAATTTCATGCAAGGTTCCATCTGTGAGGTTCTTTGGCATGTTAATTTTGTAGTCCTAACACAATACACTGTATGCTCAGCTCACCCTTTTATGCTGCAGGTTTCCAACCAGTTCTGATTGTTTAGACTGTGTGATGTCGCACAGTCAACGAGAGGTGACTTCTTATCTGAGTGGAAAACCCACCCAGCAAATCAGAAAGATGAATAATTTATATAGCCGTGACAGCAGCAGGGAAAACAACATTTCACACTCCCTCTCTCCCCAACCAGTGTAAAATGTCACATGAATTCTAAATAAAGCAGACCACTGGTATATATTTGAGAGTACGATATTTACTGCTGGAAGGATCAGGAAATCCTGCTCAGGAAAAAGAAAGGAGAAGGATTAATTATTTAGTAATTATAAATCATACCCTAGGAAATTAAAAACACATTGATATGAGGCTTTTTGTTTTGTCACTTACGAAAGTGCTACTGAAAGAATTGTAAAGGAGAAAGGAAAACCAGGCACAGTCAAAGCATGTTTGTTTGATGTTACCTTCTCAAGGTGGGAGAGGGCCTGGAAAGTTTTCTTTCTGCTTTTCAGGCCTAATAAACATTAGAGGATTGTTGTAAGGATTTATGGAGCTGTTTGCCCTAGTGATTTCTACACACTAAAGCATAGTTTAAACATAAAATAAATACTGGCGTTCTAGAGAAAACTGGATGTAGAGGTGAAGTGTTGACATAGGAGACCAATGAGAGGATAGCTGAGAGAGATGAAATGTTGAGAAAAGATGCACTTGATAGTTAGGACTTTGAAAAAAAATAAGATTTATCTAAACATTTTAAGCTGCCATGTTCTTATTACTCAGAGGAAAAATATACTATATGAAGTATAGCAGCAAAAAAGATCTGGAAATTATAGTTTGTGAGTATGAAGATTTATACAGGAAAGTGTTGCATTCAGTGGTGGGATTCAAATTTTTTTTTGCTACCTACTCTGTGGGTGTGGTATGGTGGGCATGGCCAGAGGGAAAGCCCTGTGTTGCACCCGAATTAGGACTACTTTATTTCAAAACTTGGCTGGGTGGGGCCAACCAGAATTTCTGCTACCGGTTCAGGTGAACTGGTGCGAACCTGCTGAATCCCACCACAGGTTGCATTACTGAAATTCTTAAACTGCCTCAGAAACATTTGAATCATCTTCTACTGGCTGACACTGTGGAAACTCAATGAAACTAGAGTTCTTTGTGAACTGTGATCCCCAAAATACTTTAATTTGAATTATTTAACCCCTTCCCCTTATCAAAATAAGCATGCAGTTAATGAAGTTTGTATAATAATTTTAAGATCATTTATTTGTGCTAATTTAAAGTGTGGCCTGGAGAAAGCCGTTTTTATGAGAAGACAGTTACACAAATAGTCCTGAGTCATTTATCTAAGTGGAGTAGACTTGCATGATTCTGCATTTCTGAACATTTTGAAAAGTATGTAATGCCAAGATAAAATATGAAACACCTTCTGCCCTTCAGCCCCACATGGGCTGAGAACACATGTGTATAGTTTATCAAAAAGTATATAAGTCTGATTGAATTGTTAGTTGGGGTTTTTGGATCTATGTGGAACCAAGCACCACATATGCATATGTTTATGTTATAATTGATTTTGTTGATAAACTCTCTTTTTCCTTCAAAACCTCTCTGGCTGTTTCATTTATGTTTAAAGAAACGTACAAACTGACAGCTTTTTTGAGAGTTTTCAGGTGACATCTTTTTTCAGGAAGTGTGGATTCTGCCCTCCTCCCATTCCCTCAATCACTCAACAGAAAAGAAGGCAATTCCTTCTCATTTAGGAGATGGGATGATTTCTGGCAGGGGTATTTGTCTTCCTTCCTGGAACCAGGCAATTTAATCAATAAAAACCTCAAGTCTGAATGCTGTTCTCTGCCTTCCTTCACTGGGAACTCTGGTATGGATACAGAATGGATAAGCCTTTGCCAGGTTAGATTTTTATCTAAGAAGTTAAGCTAAATTACGCATTAAGGAAAAATGAGTTTTTGTTGTTCAGTTGCACAGTCGATTATGACCCTTTGCGACTCTATGGACCATTGCCGACCAGGCACCTCTGTCCTCCATTATCCTCATTATCCAGCTCTGTGCCCATTGCATCTACAATATCATCTAGTCATCTCATTCTCTGCTGCCCCCTTCTTCTTTTGCCCTCCACCTTTCCCAGCATCAAGGCTTTCTCAAGTGAATCTTCTCTTCTCATTTGATGTCCAAAGTACTTTAGCTTCATCTTTACTATTTGACCTTCTAAGAAGCAGTCAGGGTTGATTTCTTCTAAGATTGACCCATTTGTTCTCCTTGCTGTCCAGGGAACTCTCAAAACTCTCTTCCAACACCACATTTCAAAGGCATCTATTGTTCTGCGCCCAGCTTTCCTTATGCTCCAGCTCTCACAACTGTACATTACCACCAGGAACACCATTGCCTTGACTATGAGAATTTTAGTTTGCAAGGTGATGTCTCTACTTTTCACTATGTTCCCCAGGTTTCTCATAGCTTGTCTCCCAAGAATCAGTCACCTTTTTATTTCATGGCTGCAATCACCATCTGCAGTGATCTTAGGTCCTAAAAAAGTAAAGTCTGTCACTGCTTCTACTTCTTCCCCATCTATTTTCCAGGGGAAGTCATTATCTTGGTTTTCTTGATGTTGAGTCTTAAACCAGCTTTTGCACTCTCCTCTTTCAACCTAAGCATGAATTTCTTTAGGTTTTCCTCACTCACTTTCTGCAATTAGGGTAGTATTATCTGCATATCTCAAATTGTTGATGTTTCTCCCATCAATTTTGATCCCAACTTGTGATTTGTCCATCCCTGCATTGCACATTATGTGCTCTGTATATAAGTTGAATAAGCAGGGTGACAAAATGGAGCCTTGTCTTACTCCTTTTCCTATTCCAAACCACTCTGTCATCCCATATCCTGTCCTGTTGCTTCTTGACTCATGTACAGATTTCTCATGGGGTGTATAAGGTGTTCTGGTATTCCCATCTCTTTAATTACTTGCCATATTTTGTTGTGGTCCACACAGTCAAAGGCCTTGGTATAGTCAATGAAACAGAAGTAGACTTGTTTCTGTTATTCCCTTGTTTGTCAATGTATGCCCCTGCCTCTCCTGAAACCAGCCTGCACCTCTAGTAGTTCTCTCTCCATGTGCTGATGCAGTCTATCCTGTATTATCTTGAGCATAGCCTTGTTAGCTTGTGGGACGAGCGCAATTGTTCGATAATTTGTACGTTCTTTGGCATTGCCCTTTTTTGGGATTGGAACATATATTGATCTTTTCTAATCCTGTGACCATTGTGTTTTCCAAATCTGCTGGGATATAGAATGCAATAATTTGATTCCATCATCTTTTAGGGCTTTGAAAAATCCAGCTGGGATACCATCATCTCCACTGGCTTTGTTGTTTGCTGTGCTTTTGAGGGCCTTCCTGACTTCATTCTCTAGGGAAGTCAAGTTCAATGTTCTCATCTTTGTGATTATCAGGGGTGTTGAGATCCTTTTTGTAGAGCTCCTCTGTGTACTCTTTCCAATTTTTCTTAATCTCTTCTGCATCAGCTAACTCCTTGCTGTTTTTGTCCCTTATCATGATTTCCCCAATTTTTTGGAAAATATATCTAGTCCTACCCCTTATGTTATTCTCTTCTATTTCTTTGGACTGCTCATTTAGGAAGACTTCCTTATCTCTCCTTGCTTTTCTTTGAAAGTCTGTAGTCAATTGATTGAATTTTTTCCCTTTCTCCTTTGCCTTTTGTGTTCCTTCTTTCCTCTGCTAGTTTAAGAACCTCATCAGACAACCACTTTGCTTTCTTATGCTTCTGTCCTTTGGAATAGTTTTCCTCGCTGCCTCCTGTATGATGTCCCAAACCTCTGTCCCATACCTTTCAAGTATCCTGGATTGGCTGGGAAATCCCATATTTTGGTGTGCATTCCTCCCCTTTCCTGGCACCATCCCATATTTAGAGCGGTGGGGAAAGGGGTTACTGCACATGCGCACATGCACAGAACCCATCTGCACATGCACAAACATATTCTGTGCATGCGCAAAGGGGTTCTGCGCATGCGCAAAGGAGTTTTTGCTGTGCATGCGCACCCGGGCTGGAGCAGTTCCTGTATTTTCTGGAGCGGCGCTTGACGGGTATGCTCTGGTCATAATTCTTCTGGTACTCTGTCTATCAAGTCTAAACCATTAAATCTGTTTCACACCTCCACTGTGTATTCCTTAGGGATGTTGTCTAGGTCATACCCGTTTGGCCTAATTGTTTCCCCTATTTTCTTTAGTCTAATCCTGATTCCTGTAAGTGGAGAGACTGGAGTGACAACTTTCCAGTACTAACCAATCATTCTTTACCACTTTTAAATTCAAAGAGAGATCTGGCTCTCGCTGCTCTTTGTTCTTTCCCTCTCTTTTGCAGTTTCGTGTTTGTTGCTGTTAATTTGTTCAGTCAGTTGCTAGTTTGTGTGCAGTATTGGAAGCAGCATGCACATGTATGTAATTCCAAATAATTGTAAGCAAAATATATTTATAATTTATTTTTACATTTTACCCTTCAAATGTATCAGAGAGAATTACTAAAATTTGAGTGCCAGTTAATGAGAAAGGAGTAGACTCTGGGAGACTTATAGCTAATCTCCTCAGAGATACATACCCCAGCAATCAGTCTTGCAAATAATGTTTTTGTTTACCTTCCAGTGACTAGTTGGAATACTGGGCTGAAGCACAGAATGCCAAATGCAAGATGTAGCTGAGGAAAATAATGTGATAATGGGAAAAGACATTTTTGGCAGGGCAGTTTCTATACTCATGCTTTTGGTATTAGAGATAGACCTCCAGGTTAGCAGATGTACACGTAGATGAATCAGGCACATTTTATTATCTTGGCAAGATTTGCAGTTTGAGCTTTAAGCATGTTAGATTTATGCAGATTTAAACTGTTTTTGAATAGTTCTTAGCACATGTCAAATTTGGCTGTTTTCTTTCTCAGTCCCTATTGGAGTAATTAATCAGGACTGAGAAATGATCTGGAATATAGTGCTCTAAAAATACCTTTCAGATTGCTATAGAAAAATACATTGTGCCATAAACATATTCTACTAGTTGGGTGCCAGATCTTAGTTTTGATACATAAAGAGTATCAATCTTGAGCTATAATTTAATGTCAAGGTTTGCTTAAACTAGGTCCATAAGCTGTTGCTCAAGAGTATTCATTGCAGGAAGACCATCAGTAGGTTCATTTCATTGTGTCCAAAGCTAATCCTCTTGGGCCTGCACACTGGAATCAGAGCAGACTGTTAATCACACATTTCCTACACTTCAGTTGCAAGTGCCAGGAAGGGCAGAAACACATTAAATAAAATGTAATAAGGAAAATTTGATATACATCCCTTTGACCCCTCCTCTCCAAACTCTGTTCTGGTTTCTTTTGAAGTCTGGGTGAAAGGTCAGGTTGGCACTTAACATTAGGAGAATGAATCCTCACATCCGAAGAAAGTGAGCAAACTTCTAAATGTGTACAAAAAGAATAGCCTGAAGTTCTGTTACTTTGCTACAGTAGAGGGCACTTTAAGACAGTGTTAAGAACCTGAGCATCTCTAAAAATCAGGTTTAATTCAAGTTTTGGAGGAAGTCCACGACCTGTGAAAAACAGTCGCATCTTCTTCAAAAGTAGAATCAAAGGATGATAAAACCCTGGATTTCTTCTAAACAAAACATAAAGCTACAGACATACCCCTCCCCAATGATGTTAGAGGCATAGCAATGCTCTTGAATTCAAAGGGATAATCCAATGTTTTCCAGACAGCACACTACAGAAACTTAATCTTTTTTTCTTCACCTTAGAGAGCTGCACAATTTGAAATTATGGATGTGAAACATAGGTGAAATTTAACGCAAATTAAAATGTTAAAGTAATTAGACTATTTGTGACCAGAAGTTATTGAAGCAGAGCGGCCGTTGTATTTATTGAAGCTGTAGCTTATGTAACGTCAAAATGCTCTTAAAAATGAATAATGGCAAATAAAAATAAAGAAATGACCATGGCAGAAGGGCATTCGTTTTACAGCACAAAAGAAATCTGATAAATTTTGCAGAAAAACAAGCATGATATGAATTATTCTGTGAGCATCAGTTGATTTGCCAGCTGCTTCTTGAGATTTAAGTGCTAATTGGTCCTGTAGTGAAAGTACATGGAATTATTAGAGTAAAATAGATTCTTCTCCCCAAGGAATGAGAACTATATTTGGCATACATTTAAATCATTACAAATGTCAATTACCAAATTATCCCTGTTTAGGCAACCAAGATTTAATATTGCTTGTCGGATATATTTATTATTACAGCTTCACCCTCCGAGCTAGGATATACCAGATTCATGGAAAGATGCTTGCATTAATCAAAGAACCACCTATCTGACTTGACATTTCCCCAGCTTATCCAGATGACACAAGGAATCCACAACAAAATCCAGATGACTATCTTTAGTGGTTGGGCTGGCCCTGTTCTTGGTCTCATCGAGACAGCTGCATCCAGCAACAAAATAATGAGATTCCCCCCCCCCCCCCCCGCTATAGCAGGTCTCCAGATTCCATGTGATGCCTATGGTTGTTTTTGTATCTGTTCTGTCTCCTTTCTTGTTGGGTTAGTCGGTGTCAACGATGCATCATTCTCTCATTCAGTAGGGGTAGTCTTCCATGCGTGCTTTAACTGTGGATGGGTGGTTAGGCACCTTCTCCTTTCTTCTTTAGCCAGGCAGGTGATATCATATTTTGTCCTTTTAGGCGGCCAGATTATCCTGCTATGGTAATGGAACAGATCATACTGCCAGTGACTCAATTCCAATCGCCAGGCTACGGTTAACTAATGTGACAACCCTGAGAACTAGTGGCCTTGGCAAAATCCACAGGAAAGGGTAATGTTCCCCAAGTGGATTAAATCCCACTTGAATCCATCTTGATGGAGGGCAGCAGCTTCATCAATACTGGTCTGGGGCTGAGGAGGACTTTGTGTGTCAAAAAGGCTCAGAACCAGAAAGTGACTCGCGGAGCTGGATCAGTGGTACAAGTGTGATGCGAAAGGCAGATCAAAGGCCACTGCATTATAGTCTCAAGACAGTCTTCATGGCTGATCGTCATAATGATCGCCAATATTTGGAATTGGATACGGCAGAAGAAGGAGAAGGAAGAGGAGGAGGTGGTGGTGGTGGTTTGGGTGTAATATTTCTGATGCAAGGCTTGTGTGGTGAGAATGTAGGCACTGCCTCTGCCTCCTCCATTACCAAGCAGGGTGGGTATACAATCTCAGCTTTGGCTAATATGGAGGAAGTGGTGCCTATTGCCTGTCTCAAATCTTTGGAAAAGGAGGATTGCCCTCAAGGCAACATACATATATACAAAGAGTTACAACACGTTGGTAAGTTTTGTTTGGGACACATTGTCCTGGAAGCAATCTTCACTTATTTGGTGGAAGTATCTCTGTTGCATAGCAACCTATTCTTCTCTTGCTTCTTCCGTCTATGCAGCACCATGAGAAGATCGTTACTCATGTAAAGGCACATTAATAAAACAAATTAATAAAACCAGCATCTGCAGGATGCTACTTTTGCACATATAAAGGTGTGGCTTGGGGTGAAGTAACTGCAAGGACACTGCCCTGAAGAGGGCTTGTGAATAAAATACATATTTACTTGAGCAATTGGACCTCTACAGCCCTTCTGATATGGAGATATCTGGCTGCTAAGATGGAGAAATGGCAGAGAAAAATGAAAGGTCCAAACTCTATGTACCTCTATAACCTCTGAAGAAGTTATTTTATTTATTTATTTATTTGTATCCCGCCCTCCTGGTGTAAACACCACTCAGGGTGGCAAAACAACAGAGACAAAATACAGAATTCACAAAGCAGTTAAAACAGCAATAGTAAAAACATTACTAAAATTTCCCAAATAAAATCAGAGTTAAAACCAACACTTAATTAAAAAAACTACCCCTACCCTCCCTCCACCCACATTAAAACAATAAAAACAGGAAGCCCAGGATGGGTAAGACCCCACACTCAGGCTGGGTAGTGGAGTCAAATGTACCCCACACCTGCTGGCATAGCCAGGTCTTAAGAATCTTCCTAAAAAGGTGTAATTCCGACTGGAGATGGAGTTCTGGTAGTAGGAGGTTCCACAGAGCTAGGGCAGACACGGAAAAGGCTCTCTTCCTGGTCCCAGTAAGATGTACTTCTTTCGCTGATGGGATCACTACCGAGCCCCTCCTGTCTGCCCTTTATTGTTTTTCCCATTCATGCTTTATTGTTTTTCCCAATCTGGAGTTGAAACAGCTCCTTTTAAAGGATATAAAACTCCCTTTGGGCTTGGGCCTTTTCAATTCAGTCACAAATACCAGATCCTGGCAGCATCAGCTGCTGGTATTTAAATTGTACAGTATTTGTGAAAAGTCATGGCTATAAGTGGTTGCTTCTGCTGCTGTTGCTTCAGACTGCTGACTTTCCAGACGTTCAATCTGAGCCTGAAAAAGGGATTTGTGCTGGTTGCTAAGATTCCATTTCTGAACTCAGCTATATGCAGACCATCCATGCTAGTGGGAGTTGAAAGCAGTTATCAAGGGCAAAACTTGACCTCGCATTCCATTCATATATATATAATGGAGCTGTGATGAATGTGAAATCTGAATTAAGTAGACTTAATAACATGACTAGTTTTAAGTCACAGCTTTGCAATAGACAATGGCTTTTTACATCTCAAAATGCCTTTATGTGGGTTTCAAAGGCATAATTTTCATGTATCATGTACAATACAACTTTTGTCTTGTTCATATAAGTATGTCTTTTTACGGGCATTTTTGAAAGGCCTTTCACCATTACCTGACCTTATGGCTCCTCTTTAAATAGATGGTTTCTTTGTCAGCTAGAACATGATATGGCCTTTGTGCTCTCTGAGAGGAAATAGTCATACAACGAGGGGCACAGTGTCACCTCAGTGTCCTCACAAGAATATTGCGTGGGAGCTAGTTAGCAAAGAGCACATTTATAAAACACATCACAGTAAAGGAGATTGTCAAGGAACATTCTGACATATTACACCACGAGTGTTTTGAAATGATTTCTGTTGACTCTTCCTTCTGGTAGTTTTGCTGAACGATGGAATCAATGACATGAGGGAGAAGTAGCAAAGTCTTGTACATGCCTACAAGTCGCAGTGTATTTTTAAATTTATTATGATTTTGCCTTTTCCATTTGTCACAATTTATTTCAGCCACAGTGCCAGTCTCTCCCCCCTCACCCTCACACTTCTTTGCAGCCCTATTTGGATATGCCAGGAACTGAACTAAGGATCTTCTTTACTCAAAGCATGTATGTGGTCTCCTAATGAGCTACAATCTTTCTCCCCAAATGGACTGTGTGTTGGAGAAATGCAATATACCTGAAATTAATGTACTTCCTTCAGGAATGAATCTGCATTGTGCACAACAGAGCAACAGATTTTTCATGCTATAAAATTGAAAACTGGAAAGTCCCTATGCTGCCCTGGAGGAAATGGAAACTTATTAAAATCTTAGCAGAACACCGCCTCCATAGGACTTTAAAATCTGCATAAGCCCCCAACCCATCTTCTCACTTTTTTTAAAAACCAAAAGATAAAACCACAATTCTAATTTGGTATGTATAATTTGATGAATAAACTGATGTATATAATTACCTGAGAAGCAGCACTATAGGCCACTCCCCTTGTTCCAAACAATCCTATTATTTAAATGAGCATATTTCTTCAACCTTGCCTTTCTTCCATTCTTTGCTGTATTTGTCTCTTCTAAAACAGCAGACTTCAACCCAGCTGGCAGTCAGCCTGGCTATGAATGGTGCCAGAATCTTCCCAAACACAATTCTGCCATCTGGCACAATCTTCCTCTCTTAATTTCTTACACCAACTCCTCTTCTGGGTTCAAATCTGTATATCTTTCCCTTTCTTCTGAATGACTTTGCTAGAAGTAGCATTTCTGGATATATAGAAAGAGGTAAATGTTAATTGGATGTTAATGGAATGAATACAAAAGCTTTGAATTGACATATGGTAAACTTTCAACATTATCTGAGGATATGTTTTATGTATTATCTATACGTAGCACCATACCTGTCAAGCGCGGCTTTGGAGAATATGGGTCCTGCGCAGAAGCCTTCTGCGCAGAACCCTTCTGCGCACGCGTAGAAGGCTTCTACGCATGCGTAGAATGGTTCTGCATAGAAGGGGATGCACAGTAACTACTTTCCCCGCTGTCAAATTACGGGATGGCGGTGGGAAAGTAGAGTTTGCAGTGCTGAATTATGGGAAATCCCAGCCAATCCGAGATACTTGACAGGTATGTGTAGTACCCTCCTTATTTGGGTAGTTATATTGTTTCTAATGCCACAATTACTTATAGCTATCTTCTGAAATTACATTTTAATGATCAGCAGCACAGCAACTATTTAAAGTGATTTTTTTTTGCTGTAATTACACTGCAAAGGTAGCATGTGGTTGGAATTGAGATTTTTTAAGTGCTGAAGGACATCTGACTGTCACAGCACAGGATCTGTTGCCTCCAATATCTTGCAAACGAGCTTGTTTTATTTGTATTTAATTATTAGGAATTAAATGTGAGCTTTGTTTACAAGCCTGATTGCTTAGGCATCAATTTAGCTAGTGACAGGGTTTTTAAATGGTATTTGTTGTATATTGTGGTTATTGTTTTTGTGTGGATTGTAATTATGCCATTTGATGGATTGAAAGCTATCCAGAGAGTGTTTGCATTGATAGGGTGCTGTAGAAGTTTAATCACTCATTCACTCAATTTGTGGAATAGCTATTAGTTTCTAATGATGTGGTGACACCATCATATGATTTTGCAATTAGGTATTTTGACCTTGCAGCACTCCTGTATGCTTCTCAAAAGTCTCCAATTAAGTACCTATAGATAATTTTCTTGTTTCTACCAGAAACAATGGGGCCATCACAGTATATCTTTGGTGCATTCAAATTCATTTATCTTTTCTTTTCAGATTGAAAGATTAGGCTTGCAGATTAAAAGATTTTAGAGCCTGGACGACATTGACCTGATTCAGAGGTTAGGGAAATCCAGTCTTACCTGCTACATCAAGCAGTTTAGAATGTGGGCCAGTTGTAGAAAAGGTTTCAAAGGCCCCATGACCATTCCAAATGAAAATGACAATATGTTCATCGTGCATTTTATTCCATGCAGCAACTTTTTTAAATATAAAAAGGTAAATGTCATATAAATTTAACTCGTACAAATATGATAAATTACATCCTGTTCCTATTGAGGATGAAAAAGGTAGTACTAGGAAGTCTGGCCAGGTTATTCTGCTATGGTAATAGAGTAGATCATACTGCCAGTGACTCAATGCTGAGTCTCAGGTGATGGTAAACTAACCTGACCACTCTGAGGACTAATGGCCACAGGGAAGGGAGATAGTCTCCAAGTGGATTAAATCACACTTGAATCTATCTTGATGGAGGGCACCAGCTTCATCCATACTGGCCTGGGGCTGATGAGGACTTTGCATGCCAAAAGGGCTCAGGACCAGAAAGTGACTCTTGGAACTGGATCATTGATACAGGTGTCATGTTGCGATGCGGAAGGCAGATGAAAGGCCACTGCATTATAGTCTCAGGACAGTCTTCATGGCTGATCGCCAATATTCGGATTCGGATATGGCAGAAGAAGAAGAAAGTATTGCTCTAAGAAGTAGATCACACATTCATGTAGAAGCATATTTCCTCCTCTTAAAATACCACCCTTCCAGACAATATAAACAAGCAAACAAAGCTGTGCTATTTCCCTGTTGGCCAATAATAAAACAGAAACAAGCCAATTTGTTAAATGTGAATTGAGGCATGTTTGCAGTAGAGACTGGCCAGAGTCTGTTTACTTATGTTATTGTTTACTTTCCTGATGCTGTAAGTGGGACCATGTACACTGTAAACCCCCTTTGGCAGGTTATCTGTCATGTGCCCAATAGTTCTGGAAAAAGAAAATCAGGCACACTGCTGAATGGATGTATGAAGGGGAGCGAAGAAAAAGCCTTATGCATTTTTTTTGTGGAGTTGGATTTTCACCATAATCTTTTCCTCTTAAATGACAACTGCTTCAAGATATGGAATCATTCTCATGTCTAATAAGATTCAGAAGCTCATTGCAGTAATATTTGTATGAAATTATTCTCCTTTAACACAGTCTAATATTTGAATTTAGGCATTGTGCTGTACATTTATTGCTTTTGGGTGTCCACGTACAACAAAACATAAGCAAAGGTTGGTTACCATGGAAATGAGATGTCCTAAGGAAGGCTGCTGAAATGACTTAAAGGGATAAAATCAGGAATGAGGTTATAAGGGAAAGAATTGGAACAGAACCAATCTTGCAGTACATACAGAGACAACAAATAAAGTGGTTTGCTCATTTGGAGAGAATGTCTTGGAATTCCAAGGCATACGTGGAAAGAGGAAAAAGACAAAGACCACAAGGCAGACCCAGAGGAAGATGGAGAGATAACATCAAAGAAATATTATACCACCACCAATTAACACAGTTGGAGTAGACGAAGACCAAAAAGAAAAAGAAGAAAAGATGCCACACATAGGAAAAATGTGAAATTGTAGTTCGATGTACCTTTAATGTACATTACAAAATCTTACAAAATATTTTCAAAATATTATCTACATTTTTGCCACCTCTTTCCATACACACACATTTCCCAAAATATATATTGTTATGTATTGTGACTTTTGGGACATCCTGTATTTATATCATGGGTTTGGCCCTTAAGAGCTGCCACTTCCCAACACTTTGGAGTTTGGATGAATGTGGAAAGCATGACGTCTTAAACTCCTCTTTCTTTTTTGATTAATTTTTGCCTGCCTTGAGTATTGTCAAGAGAACAGGTTTCCAATGTGGTTCTTCAAATGCTTGTAGAGATAAGGAGGTGAACACTACAAGTTGGGTGCTTCTCTTTGCAGGCGCACCCCCCAATAAAGGACTCAGACACTGGTGAAAGTGGATAACGGCATTGGGCCACATTTATTGATTCATGCCCTAGTCCGAATTATAAATTTCCATTGGTATTCAACCAATTATAATTCTTAAGGCAAGCAGGCCGGAGTAACACTGGTAAGGTTCCACCCAAAATTGCCAACGGCAATTGGTTACAACGTATCCATTTGTATCAATTTGTTTGTTGACAACAAACAAATTGTTGACCGTAGTCAATAACCTAACTACTGACCCCACCCTCTGACGCGTATCCGTAAAATAACAGGGTGATGCCTGCTGCCTAGCACGTGCCATCACCCCATTGCCTGGTTCGTCGTTGACTGGACAACGTTAAACAACTTATGCCTATCTAGTGTTGTCCAGTCACTTGCGAACCTGCCGGATACCTGTGGGTCATAAATGTTTACCTTACCAGTGCTACCCACCACATGGGGAGGCTTCAATAAAGACTCACGGCCCCCCCAAGACCGTCAGCTCGGTCGCCAGGCCTGATCGCCGCACTCCAAGAACGAGGTACATACCTCTGGCCGACAGGTGGACCCCTTCATCTGCTTACAAGTGAAATTTATGTAAAAAGTCTGAACAAGGGAGATCCGCATCTCCCCTAAATTGGTGTCTCGGCACAATGTTAGACCATGCAACCGTATGTAGGCCATACGTAATTTAAACTCCAGGAGCTGTTGAGCATCCCTGGCAGACAGCAGGAATGGCCTCGGTCCCTGCCCCCATGTGCCACTCATACCATACCATAGCCTTCGTGCGGATGCACACAGCCCGGCCGGGGTCCACGCACTGTTGCTGCAGCCCGCACCGCTGCCCAATGTACATAGCTGCGGCCCACCAGCCCCCTGCCACTGGCGTGTTGAGACCCCTAGGATCTGTAAAAGATGAGACAAAAGGTGAAGGGCATAACGGGCACTCCTACTATGAGGGGACGTACCTATCTGAAATTGCGCATAGACGCATATCCACCTCGGAGTACCCCAAACATAGCCGCGATAAGTGCGATGCCTACATTAAGTAAAAGGTGCCAAAACGGTCCCTGTACCGCTAAACCCGGCACCGGGCACCCTCAGGGACTGTACTATGGTAAGGATAGACCCATCCAGGTGGCATAAAACAGGCTGGGGCGCGCAGCAGGCACTGTCAAAAACCGTGTAGGGCACCAACCGGACAGATGTCTCAAATGTCTTGTAGCAGTATACACCACTGCCTACCGTGCTGAAAAACCCGTGAGGACCGCATCCCCACTCGAGCCCACTCATGTGCCAGAGACATCGTCGAGTTCCAGTGCCCTACGAGACACTTCCGCCTTACACATGTGGTACCAACTCTGGGACCCTCTCAATGATGCGGAGCGCTCCCCAAGGCTACCATAGTAGCTGCGTGGCTAAGAGCCACCTCCTACCTATCTGTACATGAGTATGCCACCTCGTGCGAGGTGTGTCAAAATGCTGGGCAGAAAAGTGACGCGTGCAGGGGCAGCGGGCACGTTCTCGCGTCCACCCGTCCCTGACACGACACATGAACTCATAGTGATATGCCTTACGCGTGCGATGCGCCAATGACATGTCCGGTCCCCTTCAGCTCGCCTAACTTCCAGCTATTGGCCAAAGTGGCAAGTGGAATTCCTCCGCTCCTGGATAAAAGCACGGGAACGGGCGATCCGCTGGTGGGGAAAAGCCACAGTAAGGTCATTATTCACACCCAGGACATGTCTGGCCTGGAACAGCACATTGCGGCGTAGGCTTGCAAACGAATAGACAAACTACAGTCAGGGCCCGGGGATTAGCATTTCAGGGCATTGACAATGCGCACCACTGCCGCATTGCCACGCAGCAACTGGACCACTGAGTAGGCCCACCCATTGCACCATAGGCGCAGTGCTCCCCAAAACAGGGGAAAAAACACCATCACTGTGATCGCGGGGGCAATCCGGGCACCCACCATTAGAGCAAACCCCATAAGTGAGGCCGGTGGTATCCGACCGCGCCAGATATCTTAAGGCAGACCACTAGGTCTGATCCCCACTAAGTGACCCCCGAATAAGAAGGCAATACATGAACTACAATCCCGAAGGGCATACTATATGTTTGGCAATCAATGCCAAAGGCAGAAATGAGAGGTTAGAAGATGGGGCCTCGGTCTATTCAGGCGCCAAGGGGACACCCAGGTCCCACCTGAGTGTCTGAATTGTGCTGAGGAGACGCGCACGCGTGTCCAAGCCCCATTTAACCCCGGACCCCAAGTAGTCGAGGCGGTGGGCTGGAGACCGAGACCCCAACCCGTGAGCAGATGCCCACTGAACGAAAGTCCCGTATCGGTCGGGTACTGAACCTGAATGAACGCTGGCAGAAGGGGGGTAAGGCTTATCTAATTAAATTCCCGCTCGCACCTAAAACCCAATAAGGCTAAATCGTGGGATGCACTGGCAAAAGCTGAAGGCTGAGTGAATATCACACTGTGCCAAAACAGCACCAAAATTGCGTGGGCACGCCCACCCATAGCAGCAGAGGCAACTACGAGTACCTGACTGAACAAGGCCATCAGGAAGGGCATCCCAGCCCGGAGCACCCCCAGGGTAAGCTGAATGGAGGATAATGATATGCACCCTTTGACTAGCTCAGTACGAGCTTCATGGGGACTAAGGAAAGGTGGTTCCAAGACGTGCCCCCGCCACTCTCGTAGGCCCCAGCTTCCTAGTTGTGGACAGTGGAGACCCCTCCCCGTTACCCTGGAAGGGAATCAGGTCAGTAACATCCTGGGGCCCCCAACACCCCGAATGGATACAAAAACCCCATTGAAAACCCCCCGGCAGGTTTCCCGCCTCCTCGCTTCTTGGGAGACAGAGTGACATCCCCCCAGGCTGACTATAATAGGGGCGGGGGGGGGCTAACAACAAGAATATTTGGTTCAGACGGAGCTCTGATCGCCCCTGCGCACTAGTCGGTCACGACCGTGATGCTTAGAACACACATCGTCAGCTGAGCAGGCCGAACACAGTGGGCGGGTCGCAACCCCCCGCCCAACCAGTTTGCTTGGGGCCAGTGTCTGAACAGCCCGCAGCTCAGCATGACCACCATGGTGCCCATCACCAGGCACCGTTCAGTGGTGCTGATGTACATGAGCACCCTTGGTGACAGAACTCGTCCCTCTTCTCTTGGGATATCTATAGCCACCCTCTTCCACATCCCCCACGATGAGCCAACTGTAATGGGCCCATCCGATCGACCAGGGGGCCCCCAAGGGCCCCCAAGGTGCACGGTGGCTAACGACAGTGGGACATCTCTTTGCCTCAGCCGTCCCATCCGTCTCTCTCTTGCCAGTGGGCTCGCGGTTCAACAGGGAGAACTCCCACATGTCCCCCTACGGCCTTTGCCCCCGATGGCCTGCGGCCAATAATCAACCGGGGCCAGTAGTAGCCAATCATCGGACAGGCCCTCGACGGGACGTCCTGTGTAACGGGGCCTACGCAGCAGGATCCATACAGCCCCCACAATGCCCAACACTGTTCCGAGGGCGGACGCCTCAGTGCATGGTGGCTTACTACGGGGGACCACACGCTGTCTCTATTGTCCTGCCCGTACCCCCTATCCCCATTCGGGTCTCAGTTCATAGGGCTAATATATATCCACGTACTCCCCCCCACCAAATCTGCCCCCTCACGATCTGGAGCAGATGATCACTGGGGGGGGGGCATGAATAACCAGTCGACGGCAGTGCCCTTGCTGGAGCATGATGTACAGCGGACATGCACAGTGGGACCTGGACAGCCCCTGTGATGCCACGTACTGCCCCGGGAGCGTAAACCCCCACCCCCAAACGTCGTGCCAGAATGCGACCAAGGGGCACTGGTATAGGATGGCAAGCGATGCCCCCCAGCCTCAAATCGGCAAGGCCAAGAGCACTGCCCCCACCGGGAATGGACTGTGATGTGTGTGTATTCAACTTGAACGTAATACTCACAAGTTGCACCCCCGTGAGCCTCCCCCACCGGGGGTTCCGGCCCACGGTGGGCGTCGGAGCTCGCGACCGAAATCGAGCTCTGGGGCGACCTCCAATACGCTCCCGCCGCAGATCCAGAGAAACGGGGAGCCGCGAGACAGCGGCGGACACAGGCCGGCGTGTCATGAGAAGCACAATCCAGCTGGCCGCCTTCTGGATAGTGGCCGCGATCAAAGTAGCCGGCAGACACAAAGGGGCTCTGTCGTTAGGAAAGGAGCCTGCCACGAAAACCCTTAGTAGGTGGGCCAGGTGGGCCGGACGGCCCGCTCGGTATAGCGCCAGAGGCCCCCATTTTGGGAACCTGGGCCAGAATAGGGCCCTGTCCGAAACCCGGCCCCTAACGGGCAAAAAACGCTGTGAGCCAGCGCCAGGCCCTCCTCCCAATTGTTCCGGCCCGTAGCCGGCAGGCGTGTGCCGAATCCTCTGAATGGCCAATCCCTAGGGGTGCCTCTAGCGCCACCACGTGGACCAGTAATGCATGCCAACCCCCTGCATCAGTGGGGCCAGGTGGGCCGGACGGCCCACCTGGCAACGTTCCAGGGTCCCTACTTGATTGCCAGGCCCTAAAATGGCCATGCCCAAACTCCGGCCCATGAAGGACCGGGGAAGCCCTGCTGTGCAACCACGCCAGGCCCTCCCCCCCTGCTCCACACCCATGGCCAGGGATTGAGGGCCGAGGGCCGAAGCCCCTGTAGGGCCGGTCTGAGGGCGGAGGGCCGCAGGCCGCGGGCCACAGCCTGAGCTGCCCCATCCCACCAATTCCGGTGGGAGCCTCCGGTTGGAGGTCCAATCGAGGGGGTGCAGTCACGGTCCTCCGACCCGACCACTGCCCGCCTAAGCCTTCTTTCAAGAAGGCATAAATGAGAGGCCAAAGACCTACCTTTCTGGCCGCAGCCAAGGTATCAGACTGCTGACCTAATTAAGCCCCTCGCAAAGATGCAAAGGAAAAGTGGGGAATCGAACTCCCAACCTTTGTCTTCAAAGCCGAAGACTTAAACCACTGAGCTAGCCAGCAGCTTGCAGAAAGGGAGCCTGAACAGAGGCTAACAAAGGCAGAAGCGACAGAGCAAATTCCTCTGCCCCGTCGCTTCTAAGCTGATCTTGCAAGGAGGAAGCTACGGAGCGAATTCCTCTGCTCCTACGCTTCTAAAGGTCTTGCCTCTAAGAAGGAGAGAGAGCAACGGAGCAATTGGGGAAAAACTTCTCCTCTCCGTCGCTTCGCAATAATGGCAGCTCGGCTGCCTCGTGGCCACCCCTTTTAAAGGATGCTGGCCACACCCCCTGACTACCCGGATGTCCAAGTCCGGTGGGGGGGGGGGCCTGCAAAGAGCGCGGCTGCCATTTTGGCGCCGCGCTTGCATTATTTGTGATTTTTCTGTTTCAGTGCCCTGTATGTTTGTCAGGAATTGGCTTTCAGCATTCTGTTACACCTGATAATTTGATTTTGCATTTCACATATCAGAATGTCCAAATATTACTATGTTTATGAAATATTTAAGTGCTTATAGTTTACTTTACTCCTTTTGCTTTATATTTTCTAGTCACAGGTGACTGGTAAAGCTGTGCCTGATTTTCATTTATTCTTGGTTCCATGCTGCTTTATGATGTCTTGCCATTGTTTTATCATTAATTTTATTATTGGTTTTATTGTTTGTGTCAGAAAAGATGGATTGCAAATCACTAATAAATGAGATTGAGTCACTGTCCCAGAAACAATCTGCAATATACTGTAGTTTTGACACATGATTTCAAAAGGCATTTGTAATATCATACACCAAAGAACAGCATGTGTTTCACGGAGTTCCTAAAGAGTGACATATAACTTATGTTGGAGCTGAAGTTTTCTACATATATTAATTATACGAACGGGCTATTGCATGGGTAGCTCAAGTGACAGTGTTTTGAACTAGGGTGCAGAAGCTCAAGATTCTCATCTGTTAAACTGATGGATTCATCTACATTTTTAAAAAAACAGTGTCATCTATTTTTTGATCTTATTTCCCTAATACCAGCCCATTTGCTTTGGCTCCCTGCGAGTTTCAATGTCATGCTGGTTTTGACAGACTTTAATGATTTGGGACCTCAATATTTGTCAGAGTGTCTGTATCAAAGAATAGCTACATGTTTCACTTGGTCCTCCCAGGCCTCGCTACTGAGGGTGGCCACATTGAGTGAGATGAGAAGAGTATCAACACCATCAGCCTTCTTGGTGGTGGCCTTCTGCATTTTTAGGAAACTAGTGAAGGCACAGCTATATAGAGAAGCTTTAAAAACCCATACTCTCCTAAGGAACCTGATGTGTATAAATTGATGCCATGAGATCTCACTCTTATATGTGACGAAGTGGACTTAATCCACAAAAGATCACATTTAAATACAGGAGTTAGTCTTGAAAGTGCCACTATGTTTTTTGTCTTCTGTTGTTGTTTTGTTTTGTTTACTCTCTGTTCTCCTAAGGTAGTAATTCATGACCTGTAATGCATGTGCTAAATTATATTTTACCGCATGATTTGTTTGATTTTGGTTTATGTTTTCTATGTTGATCCTATTTGATATTGTTGATGGGCTGATGAGTCTAATATTTTTAATGTTTCATGTTTCTTATGTAAACCATCCAGAGTAATGGCTTTCACTAAGTTGGGTGGTACAGGAATCTCATAAAGTTGACATTTTGACTGTTACACATATAACAATATAAGGCAAACAAGTGCTTTTAAATTTCCCAGAATGCCTCAGAGCAGTACACCACCAGAAGCTCTGGAGGAAGTTAAAATGGAATCAAGATCCAATTATTAGATACTGCCCAAAATGCTGCTGTCTGCTGCTGCTGCCTCCATATAAACTTGTCAAAGCCTTGATGTGGAAGATGGGCACTATATCCTCAGATATAGTGGTTTTTCTACTGTATGCTGTTTTGATTCTTTCTTTCTTGTGACTTGCCACTGTGAAATGCTTTCCCCATCTCTAGCCTGTGACACCTCATTCATGTGCCTTCATTACACAGGTAAATTCAACCAGCACTGCAAGAAGAACTGAGAGAATGCAGAATCTTATCAGCATTTCCTGCATAAATTAAATCACTGAAGCTGATTTACAAGCCACAGAATCTTGGTATTTGTACTGTAAACCTCTGAACCGCAAATAGCTAAATCAATTGTATATCTAATTATTCATTGAAATTATTTTGCCACCGTCTTTCCTTCATAATTTTGCATTGATGTCTTAATTAGGCACTTCCATATTGCAGTTGTATAACCCTAGCCTGAACCTGAAAAACAGATTTGTAGAAGGCATTTGTATTCTAGTTATGCTTTGTCTTGAAAGTATCCTATTACATTTTAAAAAGCAAATCAGTATGCAAAAAGCTTTGTTGCAAATAAAGTATTTTGCAAATGAGAAGCCCTTTTGCAGACAGAAAAATCTGAGCCACTAAACTAATACCTTTTGTCCTGTACAGCTTTCCCGTTAAACAGGAAGTCAGCCCTTCCGCACCCATAGGAACAAAGCTGACTATGATTTATAAATAAATAAACAATCAAAACATGAGGTAATCTTGAAAATATTAATTATAGTGAATATATTTTGAGGAATTAACTTTTTGCTTTCATCGTCTGTCACTTTCATGTTACTTAAAGTAATTTATTGTGAATACCTTGATCCACCTGTAATTCTTTAACCAAGGGCAAATACTAAGAGACGGTTAAGCAATGGAAACACTATATTTTGAAGCCCTTTATGTTCAGTTCCACTCAAGCTACATGGAAGGCAAATTCAAGGAGAAGGTAACACTAGTTTGGAATGCTAATGCAACAGCTGTGAAAGCATGAATTAACAGAGCTGACATAATTTCAGAGGTCTGGGGTGTTTGTGCAATGATCTCTATTTAAATTTCTCTACAGATCTTGGGACTATACAAGTATGTGGCTTTGTTTGTGGACAGCACTGATAGCAAGCTACTATTATACTGATAACCAAATATGCATGAAGATGGGTCATATCAAGCAACCTCTCTTATTCAACATTTGCATTCAACGTAATTTGTGAAATAACCTGAATGGATACAAAATATATGCTCCTTTTCTTTGCACATGTTAGTACAGAGGTACACGGGGAAAGGTTGAATACATGAAAGAGCATTGGTACTGAGGGACAGATGTGCTCATCTGCAGAGATGGAGAAAATTATTTATTTGACTAAGAACTCCTAGAATACCCCAGCCAGTATTTCCATGGTGGCTGGGACATTCTTCGAGTTACAATCTGCTTGTGCATTTATGGTCAGTGTTACAACATCTGACATTTTGACAGAGAATGTGTTATAGTCAGGAAGCAAGAAGGTGAAGGATGATCTCGTTACAACAGCAAAAGCTTGTCAATGTGTTGTGTGTGGAGCTTTCAAAGGCAATGAGCAGCCAAACATGTGCTATTTCTATTGGAAGCAATCACAACCTCCCACTTACTTTTTAGGAGGGATGTGAGCTTGGCACTGAGTACTCTTCCAAATTTGTCATATGGATCTCCATAAGGCTCCATGGCACTAAAGGAACAATCAAATCCAAATTCTGCTCTACTGTGGTGACTTCAAGACCTGTTTTGCTATTCCAGATCTCCTGCCCAAATCTCACCTTGTTGTCTGGAAATCTGTTACAAGAGAGTTCTTTGTCTCTCTGTCTCCAAATCTATCCTTCCATTCTTATACAATTCTGTGAAGAGATAACACTGTTCTTGTTATCTCTTCACAGAATTAAAGAGATATCAGATTCTTTGGCTGATATCTTCTGGTTTCAGCTTCCCAACTTCACACTCCCACTGTCTTTGTTTGTACGTTATGTTGCTGCAAAAATTCATTTCTTCTGCCTTCATGAAAATTTATGATCTGGGAATAAATTTCCTCTCCACTTTTTGCATGGGCCATAGGCTTGGAGGGGGGAGGGCTCTTTACTTGTGCTTGGAGGTTCCATAAAAATAAAGCAAAAGTGAAAGCCACTGTCATCAGGATTATTTATTATTAGTTCAAATTTATCTTGCCGCCCACTCGCCAAAGAGACTCAGGGCACCTTACAAACAATACATTACAATACAATATGTTGATGAGGGCTCAGGGGGAGGGGCAGCGGTCCTCAACCTGCCCTGGCTTCTTCTTCCCCCGGCCATTGGTGTGGCCTCAGGGATGGGCAGAGAAGTCCTCAACCTGCCCTGGCTTCTTCTTCCCCAGCCATTGGTGTGGGCACAGGGGGAGGGGCGGAGAAGTCCTCAACCTGCCCTGCTTCTTCTTGCCCTGGCCATTGGTGTGGGCTCAGGGGGAGGGATGGCAAATTCCTCAACCTGCCCTGGCCTCTTCCCCCGGCTGTTGGTGTAGGCACAGTGGGAGGGGCAGCGAAGTCTTCAACATGCCCTGGCTTCTTCCCACGGCCGTTGGTGTGGGCTTATTATCTGTATAGATATATCTTGAGTGTCCTCACTTTGAAATATCTTGTGAGGACTGAAGGATCTAATTGGAGGCAATATATAACATACAACCTTCTGAATGGGGACGTAGTGGCCAAAATCCTGTTGCTTAGCATAGAAAATATCATAAGAATAAACCCATTGAATCAATTGAGATTGGTAAATCAACTCTTTTTAAGTACTTTAGCTCCGACCTTGCTAAAGTAAGTTGCAGTTGGAGCATTTGAATCAATGGAATTTATGAATGAGTTAATTAACTAAAACTCTATTGATTCAGTGTATCTGCTCTAATTCAATTTACTATGATAAGTACTAGGATTTAGGCCAATGACTCAGTTTATCATCTCACCTACCTTCTGTCACGATGTGATTACTTTGGACCAAAGAGGAGTTGGGTTCTTGTTTGACTCCATTGGTTTTTTTGCCAGCCAAGGCAGCAGTCTTAGGTGATACCAACTGCTGAAGCATAATGGCAAAAGGACCACTAAGGGAATCAGACATCTGTTAGTGTTTGTTAATCTAGTCACTGATTTCTACCTTATGATGTACTGTATTTGCCGGCATATTAAAGACACTGGAGTATAAGACACACTCAGTTATTAACAAAATAGCCCACTATATACAGTACAAGATGCACTCCATTTCCCAGTGTATTTTAAGGGGGAAAAGAGGGTCTTATATACCAGCAAATATGGTAATTTGTTTTACTCAAGCTGATTTTTAAATTGCTGTTTGTAATAATAATAATTTTGTGTCAGAGATTACTCTGGGTCATACCTATCAACCCGCGGCTCCGGAAAAAACGGGACCTGCGCAGATCGCTTGTGCACAAGGTTGCTTTCCACACATGCGTGGAAGGGTTTTACACTTGTGTAGAACCCTTCCACGCATGCATGGAAGCGCTCCGCCGCTTGCGTAGGGGCTGCGCAAGCGGTGGAGCGCTTCCACATATGCGTGGAAAGTGTTTCCCCCGCTGCCAAATTACGGGGTTTTGGCAGCGCGGGGTGGGTTATAACGTCAATTGGTGTCAAATTCCATGGTAATCCCGGCCAAATCGGGATGGTTGACATGTATGCTCTGGGTCGAAAGATTTTTGCTGGAGAAACTCTGCTGAACGGAAGAGTGAGACACAGAATGAAGAGTCTCTGAAAATGATCAGGTTCTTGACAACTACAAGAAGCCTTTGTGATACCAAGAAGCCTTTGTAGTATATATTTGTTCTAAACTGTAAGCACCACTGCTTGAAAAGAAGAGCCCCTAGTGGCTGGAGGATTGAGCCCATGTTCAAAAAAGTAAAGAAAAAGAATAACATTTTTGATCTCTGAGACCTCTAAGTCTTCTGGTCAACTCTACTGAGGCACTGGAACTTTGATTTCAACGCAATTGGCATACTGTCCCTGACAGAACCATCGTTTGGGACGATAACTCCCTCGAGCTTTGGTTCCGAGGGGACAGAAATTGGGGAGCGGATTAATAGCCATAGTTTAATTCACCCACAGCTGATCTGACAAGCAGTTTGAGCAAGAGGAAATTGGATGACTAGCTCATAAGTCATGGAATAGGTAATGTCGCACCCGCAGATTACCGCAAGCCCTAAAACCAACATTGGCCATGTTTACCCCAGGATAAGCATGGAACAATGGAGTTCCCCTGTCAGTGCTTAATTTAGTTAATTAACTTCCCCGGGAGAGGTTCCCAATTAACTCGTGTAAACATGGGACGTGATTCTTGTCATATGACGATTCCATCACACGCAGCCTCGCTTACTCGATATATACTGATGATTTTCCCTCAATAAATCACTGGTCTACTGGTCTTCGCTCCATCTTGCCTCGTGTCTCATTGCTTGACCAGTCTCCTCTGGGACCCAACGGCCACCTCGCGGCCCCAATCAAACATCTGGTGACCGAGACGTGATTCTACTCGTGAGTAAGTGATCTTCACGGTCTGGTTCTATGCCAGAACCATGTCCGACTCATCCCGGAGGACAGCGCGGCAGCTCCGGTCGGAAAGCCATCCGATCGGGAAGTAAGCTACGCGGCGAGGCACTTCAGAGAGGCATCCTACAGCTTGCTCCAAGCTCCGAGGCAGTTGCTTCACGGAAAACGCGTTCCACTCAGGGTCAGGCTGTGAACCCCTGATTCAGCGCAGAGGCCGCCAAGGGCCCGTGGCAGCAGTCCCACGCTCCGAGCTCCTTCCCAGAGATTCGTCATGCAAAACCTATTACCTGGGCTCCAGACGCGTCGACTCATCCTGAGAAGGAAACTTCAAAGGACCGGCAGGTAATATGGGGACTTGTCCTCAGAGGCAATGTCTGTCCGCTAACCAGAGAATTCACTTAATGGAATTCAAGACCCTGGCCAGGATATATCAGACAAGCATTTACAGCGGGGAATTAGCGAGACTTTTGGTGTACTTGAGGGATCATTGTCTACTTTACCCAGAAGTAGGCATGCTAACCCTTCAGCTTTGGGATAGAATAGGAGTCTGCATTCAGCAACCCCCGAGAGCTCCAGATGATGTAATTCGCACATGGAGCAAATGTAGGAAGCTCTTAGCAGAGGTAGATCCAGTCCGGATAGAGACCCAAGAACCCCCAGCGCCATCAGAGCCGTCAGCACCCACGGCTCTCTATCCGTCATTTCAGCTCAAGCAGGGTAGTGTAGGGAGCTTTCCCTTGGTGACAGCTGCAGATGTCACCGGCGGAATGCATGGAATGAGGAGCGCTGGCGCTTCTCTGACAGCTACGGGTTCCCAAGCTACCAAGAGTGCCCTTCAGCGCACAGTTGAGGAAGAGATCAGAAAGGGGGATTTGCCAGCAGAAGAACTAGCTGAGCTTAGCCAGATTTGCCCAATTCGCTTAGAGATAGATGCCCTCACGGGCCAGCAGCAAGTAGTTCATTCACCAGTTCCGTACAAGCTTCTCATGGCTATACAGAAGGCCATCTCAGAGACAGGACTTCAGAGTCGCTTTACTAGGGGCACGCTTCAGCAAGTGTGCGAAAACACAATGTTCATTCCGCACGACTGGAAAGCCGTCATGCGAATGATGCTCAACCCCAGCCAGTATCTGCTATGGGACAGCGAGTATCGTCTCGAGGCACAGGCAAGGGCTGCCAGGATGGGTGGAGCAATAATTCCTGACCAGCTATATGGCTCAGGTGCGTTCGAATCCATTGATGTGCAGACCGCCTTGCCAACCGCCACCCTTCAGTTGTCAGCTGAGACAGCCTTCAGGGCTTTTCTCAAAGTCCCAGCAACTGGCAAAGCAGCCAAAAATTACACTGCGGTCAAACAGGGCACCCAGGAGTCCTACATGGACTTTATCAATAGACTGGAGGAAGCAGTCAGTAGACAGATTGATAATGAGCAAACCCAACAAGAGCTCATGATGAAATTGGCCAAGGACAACGCCAATCTCGACTGCCGTAAGATCCTGCAGTCACTGGGCAATCGTCCCGACCTGACTCTCACGGACATGATTAGGGCTTGCGCCGACGTTGGCACAGATTCCTACAAGATGGGTCTGTTGGCAGCGGCAGTGCAAGGGGGTAAGAAACCCAAGAACAATACCAAAGGAGCATGTCACAATTGTGGCAAGGTCAGTCATTTCGCTAGGGAATGCCGATCCAAGGGCAGTGGCCAACATGCCGGCCGTCCCAAGGCTCCAACCACCCCATGTCCGAGCTGTAATAAAGGCTTCCATTGGTCCAAATTCTGTCCGAATTTGGGAAACCGGAACGCGGGCATGTCTCTGGCCCCGGTCCAAACAGACCTCCTTCGCTCTGGGAGAGCCAGAGCTGGATTAAATTCCGATCACATTCCAGACATTTCGAAGGCGCAAGCCAGCCCCAAAGGCAGCACAGGGCTAGATTTGACTTGCCAGTCGGAAGTCACATGCGACTTGCCAGGCACAGTCTATCTGGTCAATTCCCAGTACATGGGACCCCTGCCTAAAGGCTACATAGGCTTAGTTTTGCCTCGTAGTGTCGCAGGAGCACGAGGAATTCTTGTAATTCTGGGAGTCATTGACTCCAATTTTTCGGGTGTTCTCCAAGTTCAACTCTGGACACACCTACCCCAAACCATTCACAAGGGAGACACGTTAGCGCAACTGATCATGGTTCCTTGTAACTCGCCAGCAGGCAGCCAGGAAAGGCTCAGGGACAGCTCAGAGTCCGGGTCGGAAGACCGCTTGAGCGCAAGTGGGGCAGTGCAAGGATACCAGGTCTTAGCGGCAGTGGAGACCAACATAGAGTGGAAACGGCGACCAGTCATAGAGGTATTTTTAAATAAAAACCTTTTACTGGGTTGCTGGACACCGGAGCTGACGTCAGCGTGGTCAGCCGGAGTCAATGGCCACAGGAGTGGGCTATCGAGCCGGTCTCTGATGTGTGGGGGGTAGGCGGTATCCAAGAAGCATTTAGAAGCCAGGAGTGGGTAGAGGTCATGATCCCTGAGGCTGACGGCACAGCGGTCATCCAGCCGCACATTCTGGACATGCATGTCAACCTTTGGGGGCGAGACATTCTGCAGCAATACAGTGCCACTCTTACCTTCGGGTAATGGCTCTACCACTTAAATGGCTAACCAACATGCCTGTCTGGGTAGAGCAATGGCCGGTAGTAGGGGAGAAATTGGTCACCCTGAAACAGCTGGTAAAAGAACAGCTAGACGCAGGACATATAGAGCAGTCCACCAGTCCTTGGAATTCGCCCATATTTGTCATCAAGAAAAAGTCAGGGAAATGGCGCCTCCTTCACGATCTCAGAGAGATCAATAAATGTATCCAGCCAATGGGCCCGCTTCAATGCGGCATCCCGAATCCGAATATGATCCCCGAGAGTTGGGAGATCTTGGTCGTAGACCTTAAGGATTGTTTTTATACAATTCCCCTAGATCCTAGGGACAGGGAAAGGTTCGCCTTTACAGTGCCAGTCGTGAACCACAGAGAGCCTATGCAACGTTACGCGTGGAAATATTTACCACAGGGGATGCTCAACTCGCCCACCCTGTGCCAAATTTACATTCACAATGCACTGGAAAAGTTCCGAAACCTTCACTCCACAGCTTTAGTGTGTCATTTCATGGATGACATCTTGGTCGTGGCGCTGCAACTCGGCAGCGAAATGTTTAAAAACCTCCAGGTCACCCTGGGGGAAAAAGGGTTACTCATTGCCCCAGAGAAAGTTCAGAGAACCGAACCGTTTTCATACTTGAGCCATCGGCTTCTCCGTTCTTTCGCAGCACCAGTTTTGCCTCAGATCAACTTAAAGGATTCAGTCACCTTGGTAGAATTACAGCAGGTTTTGGGAAACATTAATTGGGCCAGACTGTATTTCAGATTGGATACGGATCTTTTGAAGCTGCTCTTCTCGCTGCTAACGTTAGGTAAGCAGCTGGCAGACTGGATACAAATTCCTCGAGAGGCGCGCTTGACTCTTGAGAAGGTCAACCAAATTCTCAGCCAGAGATGGGTAGACAGGATTAGTCAGGGGCCATATGCTCCGATCCTGAACTTGTACATCGTTCGGACCGGATCCATGTTCACCGGAGCCCTAGGAGTGGACTCCGAACGAGGAGCGAGTATCATGGAATGGGTGTATTTACCACATACCTCTTCCCGAAACATCGTTCCCCCACAGGAACTGGTCTCCGCGGTGATCTACCGAAGAAGGCTGAGAGCAAGGGACATCTCAGGGCACGATTTAGCCAAAATCGTGGTCCCATTCATCAAAGAGCAAGTTCAGCAACTGATGCAACTTGGTGACTCGCTTCCAATTGCCTTGGAGGGATTCACTGGATGCTTGGCATACCATTTGCCAAAAGACCCCAGACTCATCTCGCTTCAAACAAGTCAGTTTGTGTGAATTGATGTCACTGGTTCCACTTCAGGGGGCTAGGACAGTCTTCACGGATGGGGGTCACACATATGGTGTTCTAACTTGGCAAGAGGACCAGGCTTGGCGCACGCTTCTAACTGTTCCACAGAGGTCCGCGCAGCGGGCAGAGTTGACAGCGGTGAACCTCGCTTTGCGCACCTTTGCCAAAGAATGCTTAAACATAATAACTGACAGTCAGTTTGTTAGGAATTTGCTTCACAGTTTACCGGGAGCATACATCACTCCTGCGATAGACAAAAATTTGCTGAGTCTGTTTCTCACAACTCAATTTCATTTGCGGAACCGCACCAAAGCACTCTATATCGCCCACATCAGAAGTCACCAGGACTTGCCTGGTCCGATTTCCATGGGCAATAGCAGAGCGGATGTGACCACAAGGGAAATTCAGCACCGGTCAGTTTTGGGAGTCTTCACGACTCCAATTCAAAGTCATGCATTCTTTCATCAGAATGCCAAAGCGCTTGCAAGGCAGTTCAACCTGCCACTTTCTCAAGCCCAAGGCATAGTCCGTTCCTGTCCGCATTGTGCAGGGGCGGTAGGGGGGCCCTCGTGGGGGGTCAACCCACGAGGGACAGAGGCCACTACCAGGTGTGGCAAATGGACATCACACATGTTCCGCAGTTTGGCAGATGGCAGTACATGCACGTCTGCATTGACACTTTTTCAGTTTGTTTGGGCAACAGCACTGAAGGGAGAAACAGCTTCCCATGTGGAGCAGCATCTCCTTTCCTGCTTCATGGCCATGGGCAAACCACGGCACATGAAAACCAATAACGCCCTAGCTTACAGCTCCAGGCAGCTGGCTGACTTCATGGCCACCTGGGACATTAAGCACACCTTTGGCATTCCGTACAATCCGCAAGGGCAAGCGATTGTGGAACGGGTCAATCGGACGCTTAAGTCCTACATTGACAAACAAACTGAAAGGGGGGAACCACCTGCCCTCCCCAAATCTCAGGGTCAGGCACAGCATTGTCTGAACAAGGTATTGTTAACGTACAATCACCATAATGTTTTTTCGGATTGCACTCTGCAGGATAAGCACTTCCGCCGCTCGGAAGCTCTCCCGCAGCCGATGGTGCGTTACCGAGTGCCACCGGATCCTTCCTGGAAGGGCCCGGCACCCCTCATAACATGGAGAAGAGGGTATGCTGCAATTATGTCTCCTACAGGTGTTGTCTGGATTCCAGCTCGGTATGTCAAGCCTCACTTCGAGTCCAATGGCATGGACCCAGGCCGTTCCGGACCTGATCCCAGAGATGGAGGACCTCACCCTGACGGGGAGAGCCAAGCGGAGGAGGTGGCGACACCAGATGACAGCGCCGAAGATCACCTGGAGGATGGCCAAATCCCTATGCCAGGAAGCGGCGGAGGTCATCCGGCGCGAGGACAAGGAGCCGATGCCGGAGAACATCTTGGTTGCAGCTTTTTCCCTGATCACAGCTAATTCCATGATGACCACCATCATCTTGATCCTCTCCCTACTTGTGGGGGGAGGCGTTCAAGCAGCTTCGCTGGAAGCCGACAACCTGATGCCAGGTGGAGATCTCTCTGCCCGGTTGCAGTACAACGTTTGGGAAAGATTGGCGAACCTCGTCAATGAGTCCGATTTTTGCCTGAGGCAGACCACTGCTTCTGCCTCAATCCTGAGCACATGCCTCATCCCGGTGTGTCACTCCCCAGATGCGCGCATCAGGAACAGTGACTGGTTGGTGAAGTGGATATTCGGTTCATTTTACAAGACTGGCTTTTCAACGTATGCGCACTGGGGAACCCAAGTCACCAAGGTTTTGCCGGCTGATGCAGCCACTCTCTATACTCCTCGAGTGGCGGTCAGCTTGAACTCTACTTGTGCTCGAATGACCGGCTGTTCTGCGGTCGATGGGCCACAGCGCCGTTGCCTCGACCCCGGCAGCAGCAACTGGACTTGTGATAACCCAGAGACTATTAATTCAATGTATGTTCATGTTACCTTGCCTTCAGGATGGTTTTTTACATGCAATCAGTATACTTGGAACTACATTTCTGCAAATGTATCTGATTCCCTTTGTTGTATCAGTCGCTTGACATTGTTGCTTCCCACTAGAGACATGGTTGCACCAAGCACGAATGTTCCTTCACACATACGGCATGCTCGTGCCACCCAGTTAGACAGCTCATGTGATAGTAACATTAGAATTCTGAGTAAAGCTGAATATGTTTCGTTAGCAGTCAGCTTGCTTGGCATGCCAGGCTTAGTCGTCGGCAATGCTCGGAGAATTGGTCAATTGGCTTGCACTCTGGCAAAAGCCATTAACCACACCTCCTCGGCGATAGCACTGCTTAATCAGGAGCAGACAGAGCTTCGCAATGCCATCTTGGATAATCGAGCAGCCATCGATTACCTCCTGTTGTCACATCATTTGGGTTGCGAGTCTGTCCATGGCATGTGTTATTTTAATCTCATGGACAACTCGCGTAAGGTACAAAATCAGCTCACAGATCTCCATACCTTGGTGAAAAATATCAAGGAAGACGCTACGTGGGGGTGGTGGGATTCGTTATGGTCCTGGTTCCCATGGGGATGGTTATAAACGACACTCAAGGTGATTGTGGGGTTGGTAATACTGGGAACAGCAGTGTGTTGTTTCGTGCAATGTATTCCCTCACTGATGTTGAGATGTCCCCCATGGAGAGAACCCCGGAATGTCTTCACTCCACGTCAGCTGATACCACTCCTACGCCGAGCCGTCTGTCAGGTCCAATCAAACAAATAAAGGGGGAGTGCGGCTTCCGCGCACGCAATTGGCATACTGTCCCTGACAGAACCATCGTTTGGGACGATAACTCCCTCGAGCTTTGGTTCCGAGGGGACAGAAATTGGGGAGCGGATTAATAGCCATAGTTTAATTCACCCACAGCTGACCTGACAAGCAGTTCGAGCAAGAGGAAATTGGATGACTAACTCATAAGTCATGGAATAGGTAATGTCGCACCCGTGGATTACCGCAAGCCCTAAAACCAACATTGGCCATGTTTACCCCAGGATAAGCATGGAACAATGGAGTTCCCCTGTCAGTGTTTAATTTAGTTAATTAACTTCCCCGGGAGAGGTTCCCAATTAACTCGTGTAAACATGGGATGTGATTCTTGTCATATGACGATTCCATCACACGCAGCCTCGCTTACTCGATATATACTGATGATTTTCCCTCAGTAAATCACTGGTCTACTGGTCTTCGCTCCATCTTGCCTCGTGTCTCATTGCTTGACCAGTCTCCTCCGGGACCCAACGGCCACCTCGCGGCCCCAATCCAACATTTTTATTTATTTATTTATTGTTTAGATTTCTATACCGCTTTACTCCCCAAAAAGGGAACTTGAAGCGGTTTACAATAATAATGTTAAACAATACAAAATACGATACAAATAATACAAAGCAATATACAAATAAGATACAAAATGTCAATGATACAACATATCAATTACAGTAAAACAAAGAAAAAACAAAGTCAGGAATCATACAGTACAAGTTAAATCAGAATAAGCAAAAAGATCCAAGGGGGGGGGGGGAGGTCGGAGCCCAAGCTTAACATGAGGGGATTGTATTTAAGTAGGTCATTCTGATGTTCAGGAATTGAAGAGAAGCAGCCAGCATAACAGGGCCAAACACAACTTTATTGTAAGCAAACTGAACATGAACAGCAATGGTGCGGCAGTGCTTTATTACACAATATACAATGGATAAATTTGGGCAGGAAATAACAGGATTGGTTGGGAGAGAATTGGGGTGATCGTGGGGTGACCGGAGACTGGGGAGACTTCGCACGTCTTGTTAGAAAGGGCGGGAATGCAAGTGCCGCGATAGCTGAGCACCATGAAGAAGACAAAATGGAGGATCACCCCGATCCCACAATAATAATTACAAAATGTTTAAAGCAATATTTCAGTTACATATACAACATTCCTCCCCCCTAGGATGGGACAAAGTCCCTTAACCATTGTGGTGGCCCACAGACTATTTTGGGCCGGACTGACATCTGACCGGGTTCTGTAGACCAAGAGATACTTGGTTCCGTTGAATGATACCAGGCACTGGGGTTTCTGTCAAAGCTATTAGCATTGTGGGAGCACTGTCCCAATTCTGAATTGGAACCAGGGAGGGGAAAAACCAAATCATAACCCTTTTTAGCTGAAGCAGGAGCAGGGGATTGCTCGAAATTAAAGTTAGAATTAGAAGGGGAAAAACTCCACAAAAGCCCCTCCTTTGAGAAGTTTGAGTAGGGGGCGACTAAACAAAAACTTGCCTCTTGTGGGTAGGAGTAGAGATAGACTTGAACATAGGAGGATGGGGGGGAGGTCTCTGGAGATAAATTAAAGCCCTGCTTTTCACTTGGACAAGTGGGGGAACACTTGGGAAACTCCCCCCGATCTTGTAATTCAAAAGACACATTTCCATGCTCCAGGCTTGCTGGCGGCCTCCAAAGAAATTATGGCTGGCTCGAATTAGAAATCTGGGGATTACATTCGGGTGGGAAATAATAGGATTGGTTGAGATAGAAGTGGGGTGATCGTGAGGTGACCGGAGACTGGGGAGACTTAGTGCGTCTAGTTAGAAAGGGTGGGAATGCAAGTCCCACGATAGCTGAGCACCATGAAGAATACATAAGAACAGCCTTGCTGGAACAGGCAACAGCCCATCCAGTCAAGCATTCTGTCTCACACAGTGGCTCACCATTTCCTTCAGGGTATTCCCAAGGAGATGCCTTCACCTGCTTAGGATTCCCTGGAAATGGCATTGAGAGATATCCTGCCTATCTCTCCAACCCGGAGGTTGTCCTTAAGTATCCATAATTATAGCCATTATTATAATTATATAATTATAATTATAATTATCCATAATTATAGCCATAATTATAGCCAAGAATACAAAATGGAGGATCACCCCGATCCCACAATAATAATTACAAACTGTTTAAAGCAATATTTCAGTTATATACACAACAGTCATACTGGTGGATAGTGTGGGAGGGAAAGTAGTTTGGTGAGTTCCCAACAAAATTGGGAGAATTATTGTTGTGCACAGCATCTTGGTTACATGGAACCTGAGATTCAGTGGTCGGGATGCTGTCACACAGAGACATGGCCTGATTAAGGTCACAGGGTTTTTTACGGCTCCACACCATGCTGCTTCACCTTAATTTTGCCATCTAGAGCTCAATAATGGTGCTTTGGGACTCACCCACAAGGGGCTGGGGTCTGCTGGGGTCTGCTGGGTTCTCTGGCCTCAGCCTTAAGATCCCATACTACATTAGGCACTACTACAGGGAGGGGTGGTTGCCAGTTAACAGTTAATAAAGTTGTGGCTTTAGGTTAATCCAATAACTGGTGTTTGTGTGTTTATTATACTGGGAGGTGACATAAATGAAGCATCACTAATTGTATTCATTACCCACCCTTAAAGTGTGATCACACAAAGAAATAGATAGCATATTGGACTGCTTGTGGTGCATTCTGGTGCATTCCCTTTCCTGGTGATTACATGACAATGGGTTCCCCAACTCTGATTGGTGTGCAAACTGGATCTTTTCTTGTCCAACTGTAAAACTACTACTCATTGGGGCTTTGGTGTATGGAAGGGTCTTTAACTAGGATTGTTCCCTGCAAAGCAGCCCTTTCTTTGTTGTTGTTGTTGTTAAGTCGCACAGTTGATTCCGACCCTTTGCGATCCTATGGACCATTGACCTCCAGGCACTTCTGTCCTCCACCATCCTCCTCAACCCGCCCAGCTCTGTACCCATCTAGCCATCTCATCCTTGGCTGCCCCCTTCTTCTTTTTGCCCTCCACCTTTCTCAGCATCAAGGCTTTCTCAAGTGAATCCTCTCTTCTCATTTGGTGTCCAAAGTACTTCAGCTTCATTTTTACTATTAGACCTTCCAAAGAGCAGTCAGGGTTGATTTCTTCTAAGATTGACCTATTTGTTCTCCTTGCTGTCCAGGGGACTCTCAAAACTATCCTCCAACACCACATCTCAAAGGCATCTATTCTTCTGCGCTCATTTTTCCTAATGGTTCAGCTCTCACATTCATACATTACCACTGGGAATACCATTGCTTTGACTATGTGAATTTTTGTTTTCAAGGTGATGTCTCTACTTTTCACTATGTTCCCCAGGTTTCTCATAGCTTGTCTCCCCAAAATCAGTCGACTTGTTATTTCATGACTGCAATTCCCATCTGCCGCGATCTTAGATTCTAACAAAGTAAAATCTGTCACTGCTTCTACCTCTTCCCCATCTATTTTGCAGGGACTGATAGGGCCTGTTGCCATTATCTTGGTTTTCTTGATGTTGAGTCTCAAGCCAGCTTTTGCACTCTCCTCCTTCAATCCAATCAAGAGGTTCTTTAGGTCTTCCTCACTCTCTGCCATTAGGGTGGTATCATCTGCATATCTTAAATTGTTGATGTTTCTCCCAGCAATTTTGATCCCATATTGTGATTCCTCCATCCCTGCATTGCGCATTATGTGCTCTGTGTACAGATTGAATAAGCAGGGTGATAAAATGCAGCCTTGTCTTACTCCTTTTCCTATTTCAAACTACTCTGTCATTCCGTGTTCTGTCCTAACTGTTGCCTCTTGATTTGTGTACAGATTTCTCATGAGGCCTATGAGGTGTTCTGGTATTCACATCTCTTTAATTTTTTCTAGTGTGATTAATATGTACCATTGCACATTTAATTTCCTACCACAAATGTGCATTAGCATAATTCAAAATCAGATTTTAAGAGACAAAGTATTCAAAGACCTCTGTCTTGATGCTAATCTCACTTTCTGCTGCTTTTAGAAACACCTTAGGTTTTTAAAGGAATTGCAGTGGCTCAAGTGGTTAAGACACTGACTGGGAGGCAGAAGGTCAGCAGTTCAAAACCCGAGTACTGCATGATGGAATGAGCGCCTGTCTCTGTCCCAGCTCCTGCCAACCTAGCAGTTCGAAAACAAGAAATTGCAAGTACTGTAGATAAATCGGGTCCACTTTGGTGGGAAGGTAAACAGCATTCCATGCACTTCGGTGTCTAGGCATGCCTGCCACATGTCCACAGACAGCGCTGACTCTTTGACAATAAACAGAGATGAGTCCTGAGCCCTAGGATACGACTGGCTTTTGAGCAAGGATGACCTTTATCATTACATGTACAAAGAAATCTGCAAAATTTGGAAATTCTTATCAAAAAACAAAGTAAGCAAAGTGTGCACTTTCCCCTAGCAGTAGAGAATGTCCTTGCAATGTCATCCTTCTTGCAAACCCATTGTAACCACGGGCACATCTTTAGAAGCTTAGATTGTGCTTAGAGTATTGCTTTATTAACAAAAGTCACTATAATGGAATTTTCCACAACCTTTGCGTATTATACTAGTGATGGAACATGTGGCCCTTGCTATTTTAACATAAAACAAACAGAAAAACACTGTTATTCAATGACACTAATGCCTCCTCTGTAACATTCCTCTGTGTTTTCAAAGAGTTTGTCAAAAATATTCTATATGTACATCTACTACTGATATGGTACTTATATAGTACTAGCAGAGGTTGCCCGGCATTGCCGGGCTGTTTTAAATTGTGTTGGAAGGTTAAATTGTGTTAAATTTTTTCAAAATTGCTTAGTTTGTAATATTAATTTTTAAAATGGTTATTTACGCAATTTTTTTTGGCTTGGCTGTTATTAACTGTGATCTGCTTTTTATGTTTTTTTTGAGGATTAATAAAAGAACAAAGTATGATATAATGTTTTCAAATTGTTTTATGTAAGTGAATAATGTTTTAGTTTTTTGATTTTTTTAATTAGTTGTACCGTAGGTAATAATTTTAATAATGTAAAAGTAAATGTTTTTTACATTCAATGTTTTTAAAATGTGTTTAGATGTTTTGGGTTTTAATTTGAGTTAAAACTCAGCACAGGATTTTTTAAAAGTTTCTATTGTATTTTATTGACATATGTTTGTGATTTGTGTTAAAGTATGTTTTAGTGTAATTTTTTTGACTTGTTTGTATTGTTGTAACCTTTTGTGTAAAATTATGAATTTGTGTTATGTTTTTGATTTGTTGTTACTCTTGTGGCCTTTTGTTTGGGGCTGTTGAGTGTTTTTGAATTGTTTATACTATTGTGGCCAGCAGGTGGTGCTGGTAGGGGTTATTGTATTTTGGCTGTTTTTCTCTCCTGGCCTCTGGGTGGAGCTTCTTTTGGTAAGTAGTCTCTTTCTTTATTCATTTCTTTTCTGGTCCTCGTGGAGGTAGGACATCTTTTGGTAAGTGTGCTTGTTGTCTTTCTTTTGTGTGTGTGTGTGTGTTGGAATTTGTAATTTTTGACTGTTTTGTTTTTGATTGTGTTTTTGTTTACTTCATTTTTTTGGTGTTGTTTTTGTTTGTTTTGTGTATTTTTGGATGTTTTTGACTATGTTTTTAGTAATTTTGTAAAAATAATTTATTTATTTGGTGGTGGGGAGGGGAGCGTGGTCATTGGGGGTTAGGAAGGGTGGGCTAGGTGGTGGGGAGGGGGCATGGTCGTTGGGGGTTAGGAAGGGTGTGCTAGGTGGTGGGGAGGGGGGCGTGGTCGGTGGGAGTTAGGAAGGGTGGGCTAGGTGGTGGGGAGGGGGCATGGTCGGTAGGAGTTAGGAAGGGTGGGCTAGGTGGTGGGGAGGGGGGCATGGTCGTTGGAGGTTAGGAAGGGTGGGCTAGGTGGTGGGGAGGGGGCGTGGTCAGTGGGAGAGGAAGGGTGGGCTAGGTGGTGGGGAGGGGGCATGGTCGGTGGGAGAGGAAGGGTGGGCTAGGTGGTGGGGAGGGGGAGTGATCGGTGGGAGAGGAAGAGTGGGCTAGGTGGTGGGGAGGGGGTGTGGTCGGTGGGAGTTAGGAAGGGTGGGCTAGGTGGTGGGGAGGGGGGCATGGTTGGTGGGAGTTAGGAAGGGTGGGCTAGGTGGTAGAGAGGGGTGTGTGGTCAGTAGGAGTTAGGAAGGGTGGGCTAGGTGATGGGGAGGCGGGCGTGGTCGGTGGGAGTTATGAACAGTGGGCTAGGTGGTGGGGAGGGGGGCATGGTCATTGGGGATTAGGAAGGGTGGGCTGAGGGGGGCGTGGTCGGTGGGAGTTAGGAAGGGTGGGCTAGGTGTTGGGGAGGGGGCGTGGTCGGTGGGAGTTAGGAAGGGTGGGGTAGGTTGTGGGGAGGGGGCGTGGTCATTGGGGGTTAGGAAGGGTGGGCTAGGTGGCGGGGAGGGGAGCTTTATTGTGTTATGGTGCTTTGATTGTGTGGATTCGTGAAAGTAGATCGGGGTTTCCCCTTTAATATCAGTGGGTGGGGGGTTGCGATCCCCCTCTCCGCTGGCTCCCCTGGGGTTGGGAGGTTTGGGGGGACAAAAGGGGTATGTCCCCCCAACCCTTCTGGACCTAGGAGACCAGGGAGAGTGGATCGATTGCCCCCCTCCTTGAAACAACTCCATTTTTAAAGAAAAGAAACTGCTTGGTTTCTTCTTTTTAAAAATGGAGTTTTTCTTAGGGGTGGGAGTGGAATCGATCCACTCTCCCTGGTCTCCTAGGTCCAGAAGGGTTGGGGGGACATACCCTTTTTGTCCCCACAAACCTCCCAAACCCAGGGAAACCAGCGGAGAGGGGGATCGCCCCCCTACCTACTGACATTAAATGGGAAACTCCAATGATTGGGAGCTTCAGGTGCCGTTAGGGAGGGAAAGAAGGCCGGCTGGTGTTTGTGGCTGTGAGGCGGTGAGTTTTTTAAAAAAAATTCGGGTGCCGAATTCCTCAGCGTTCTGCGTGCTCATGGCGCGCAGGACTCCGGGGATTGTAGTAATGGGTTTGTGGTTTGTGTGTGTGCTGTGTTTTTTTCTGCGGCTCGGTTTTGATTGGCCGCGGCGCGTTTCTCAGCGTTCTTTGTGGTCGCGCCTCTCAGCCTGATTGGCTGCAGCACGGCGCGGCGCAAAGAACGTTGGGTATTGAAGTTGATTTAGTTTATTCACGTTTGTGGGGCTCTTGCCCCCCTGGCGCAATTCTCAATCCTGCATTTACCTGCGTACCCAGTTCGGCCGTGTGCACAAATGGTGAGTGCAGGTTAGTGGGGCCTGACTAAGGAGCCTATATGAAGTTCCAACGGTTAACCCTTGATTTTATAGGTTAAGATTGTGAACTGTTATTTATCAAAGCCAACTTTACATAATCTTTCAGAGTTCTTGCTTTGGGTGCTGGAAGATGAATTGAGTCATCAAATTTAAAAGCATAAGATTTAGATTGGCAGAAGAGCCTGCTTTTGATGTTTTAGCTCTCATCATTTAAACATAGTGAAAGAAAACACTGCAGGCTGTAGTAAATGCTGGCTGCAGTACTGGAAATTTGTAGAGAGTTGCCTGTAAGAGCTTTGACTTCAGAAGACTGAAACAGTTCCCTGACCATTACCTGGTTCAGCTGCTGAAATATTATGGAATATCCAACTGGTCAGAAGTGGGTGCCCTTGCTGAGTGAGGACTAGATGTTTTTATTTATTTATCTGTTAGAACAGGGATTCTCAACCTTTTCAAGCTTCTGCTTCAAGGAAATAAGCAGGGATGCTCTTGAAAGGACGTTCCCTGAGGATTTAGAGCAGAAAGTTCCCAGAGGTGATTAAGAAACTCCTGGAGGGGGTTAAGTACAGTGTTCATGTTTCTGTTTGCTTCTCAGTTACAAGTTTATTTTCACTTGTTCTCACAACTTGTACTCCATGGTATTATTGCTAGATGACTTGGCTACCACCAGTAGCACTGGAAGAGGATTCTTCAATGCTCACAACAAGACAAGAGGTGAAGTTCCATTTACAGAACTTGAAAAATAATATTTTCTTATAATACAAACAGTAGAATCTTCCAGCTAGTATAGTCAATTGCTGGAGAGTCAAAGACTAGTAGTCTAAAAAAGTAACCCTTTCAAACTATTTATTTATTTATTTTGTTTAACTTTTATTGCTACCCCCTTGCCGAGGCGACTCCAGGCGGCTTACAGTCTAACCAATAAGAATAAAGGCATCCCCACAACAACAATTAAAATCATAAAAGCATTAAAAACTGTTAAAATACCCCTCCACATTCACAACAGTTATAAACTAAAACTCAGATGGCCATTCATATGAACCAGCCAGGGGAGGTGGGGGCTGCTCCACAGGCAGCACTCAACACCTGCTGTGCCAGCCAAGTTTTGAAGCCTTTTCTAAACACTAATAATTTTGACTGGAGGCATAGTTCAGTCAGCACGAGGTTTCACAGGGCCGGAGCGGATACCGAAAAGGCCCTCCTTCTAGTGCTAGAGAGGCGAGGTGGTACCATTAGGGAGCCCCTCTGGTCCGCTCCGGTGGGATGAGCAGATATCCTTGGGGTGATGCGATCTCTTAACTATTGGTGTGTCTTCTACAGGAGAGGATTCTATTTGCCCACTTTTGTACATATATTCATGTATAGCTGAATACAAAGGGAAGAGATTCATCAATTAGTCAAATGATTAGCTAATTAAGAGAGTTTTTCATTGTATGATGGCTTTGCAGCTTCATTTTGTCTTAGAACAATTTCAGCCAAAGTTGAATTTGAAAGAATAGCATTTGCATCTATTTCAGGATTTACATGGAAGCCTGAAAGCTACAAAAGGCAAGAGTACCAGGAAAGCAAAATGAATCTTACTGTAGTATATGATAAGGGCTTCTTTAGAAAATACACAGGACTATCTCAAAGGATTTATTATGGATGAATAATACACAGTGAAATGAATGTTATGAAGATGAAATAATATTGAAATGCCATAGTGGAAACAAGATTGCATTCGGAGATTTGAGCTTCTAGTATATTCCTTGGACTATGAATGAATCTTTTTAAAATTAATATCCTTTGGGAGAAAAAAATATGCTGTGCAATATACATGAATACCGTGAGAAAATGAAAAGTGCTGTTATTATTTTAAAGCTTTATAGGGCAGGTTTTTTTTATTGAGACTTTATGATCTCTGAAATAAGAGTTGAATGAATAGAAAGCCACTCATGTTGGTATTTTAGAGCTCTTTTTATTTATAAAGCTTTGAGGGAAAAGTTGATGAGACAAGGAAAGAGAAAACTAAAGAGATCTATGGATGGTAGTGGTAGATGAACCACATGGTGCTCTCAGTGCATGCACATCACCTGGAGCAAATGGTGAAGCTTAAAAGCTTGGAGGCAAGTCCTAAAAATCTATGAATGACATAACATGTTTGCAAAATCATTGTTTTTTTCCAGTTTCAGGAAGCAAAGTACCACCTAGTAGAGGAGGAGTTCTCAACCTACTGGTCACAGGCCGGATCCAGCCCACAGTGCCATTTCATGTGACCCACGCCCTTGCTGCAATCGCCGCCTCTGCCACCACCTCAATCCCTTTCTCCTCTGCTTGGCTCAGTGTGTCCCTAACAGCACTCCATTGCAGGGTGGATATTGTAAGCCTTACAATATCCGCCCTGCTACGGATTGCCGTTAGGGACATGCCAAGCAGAGGGGAAAAGAATTGAGGCGGTGGTGGAAGTGGAAGCAATGGATGCATGTGGCTGCATGCATATTTCCCCGGGACTGCTCTGGCCAAGCACGGATGAGAATGACAGCCTGGGCTCCTCCAGAGCCCTTTTTGGCAAACTGGAATATAGTATTGTTGTCACTGTTATTGTTGTTTTTCTACATGCATTTCACTCAGATAACAACAAATAAAAGCAAAAAAAAATTAGCAGATATAGCTATTAAAAGTAATTCATTTCAAAACTTAATATAAGGATTCAAAGAAAAAGTTCCTTTTAAAATATTATTACAATATAGCGTTTTCAGTTCATAATCAAATAGTGTTTGTTAGTAGATGTCATCAAGTATGATAACATGTATCAATTGTTAGAATATAGAAGCCAATGTCAAAAACAATAACGCTTTGAAGTGTAATCAGGTATTAATAAATAATATGATCTGCAGCTGTTTTCCCAATATGCCAAATGTAGGAAAGATCAGCCAAGGCTTTTTCAATTGCCATTATAAACAGAAACTCAGAGGGCTCAAAGGACTTTTATTAAATCCAGAAAGCCTATTTAAACAGGTGTGAGGAATTTCCAAAACTGAAACCCAACTACCACAGAAAATACCCCTGAGTAAAACATTAATGGCTAACCCATGAATCCCATTTGCCCCATGATAGCAAACAGGCACCAGGCTACTATGTGGCTGACATTGCTTTGGTCCTGAGAGAATGCAAGCGTGGCGCCAAAATGGCCACCGCGCTCTTTGCGGCCCCCCCCACCGGATGAAGGCATCCGGGTAGTTAGGGGCGTGGCCAGCACCCTAATAAAAGGGCTGGCCATGAGGCAGCCGAGCTGCCATTTTGCGAAGCGACGGAGCGGAGAAGTTTTTCCCTCTTACCTCCGTCGCTCGTGTCCTTTCAAGGGAAGCCTTTTCCGGTGCAGCTTTCCTTTTCTTTGGCTTCCCAGCTAGACCAGCTATGCCCTCTAAGAAGAAGGCAGCTGCGAACGTGGCTCGATCGGCGCGGAGGCGTCAGCCGGGTCGGAGGACTGCGACTGCGCCCGCCCAGCAGGCACCTTTGGCGGAGCCCACTGGGACCGGTGGGATGGGATCGGTGCCCCCTTGGCCTGATGCGCGGTGCGCGCAGGCTGCCCCGGACGGGGCCTCGGCCCTTGGCCCGCAAACGGTGACCACTGCCCCTGGCATGGTCTGTGAGGCTGGGCTTTCTTTCCGGGGTGCACAGTTCCCCACGGGGGGAGTGAGCCACGGGGGGGTGGTTGGGTTACCTGCCTTGGCAGGGCGTGCCCACGGCCCCTCAAGGGCCGAGCATGGGCTCTTGGCCGCATCTGGCCCCTGGGGCCCACGGACCCGGACAGGTGCCCGTGACTTGTGGGCCGGCTCCCCCTTTGCCCCCTGTCGGGGCTGGGGGCTATGTTAACGTGGAGGCCCTTCTGGCCCGCGTAGCGGCCCTCGAGGCATCCCTGGCAAGGGCCAATCAAGCGGGGGCGTCTTTTGGGTTCCAGGTTGATCCTTTAGCTGCCGGGCAGCGGCAGGCGACGGGTCGGGTAGAGCTGCCTGAGGCGCGCGGGCCGGTGGCGGCCACTGCCTCGCAGCTCCCCACTCAGCAGGCGCAGCAGACTTGTACTGATCGGGCACCGTCCACGAGCTCAGCTTCGGTCGTGAGCTCCGACGCCCACAGCGGGCCGGAACCCCCGGTGGGGGCGGCCCGTGGGGGTGCATCGGGTGAGTATGCAGTTCAAGCTAGTGCACCCACACAACTGACTTCCCGGGGGGGGGGCTTTTCAGTGGCCATGGCCTCGCACGGGTGGTCCGGCGGTGCAACTGCCCCCGGCCCACCAGGCTACTTCATCCCTTACCCAGGGCCCGGGTTTGGGTGGTGCCCCTTATGCGGTAGGGAATGTGTTCGGGGTGCCCGGGTTGGTACAGGCCCCCTTTGCCTTGCCCGCAGTTCCCTCTGTGCCGGTGTCGGCACTGCCAACAGCAGGGTATTCCTTGCCCCTGGGGGACCATTTGGCACAGTCCACCAAGGAAAAGATCTGGAGGGGCGAGTATGTGGACATCTTCTCCCTTCTTAACAGGGAGCCCACCAAGGAAGAGAGGGAAGGGCAGGACGAGAAGGATAAGGAGCAGGCACGTCGTCGTAAGCCGCCACGTACGTGGGCAAATTGGTTGCCAGCGTACCTAATTTACATGGCTGTTTACCTCAGGGCTAGGCCGGATTTGGCCATCCCTATGGTCCAGTATTTGGACAACATTTACCGGGCTATGGTTGACTTCCCGGGTCCGTCGTGGCTGGCTTACGACGAAGAATTCCGCATGAGGATTCCACTGCACCCAGAGATGAGGTGGGATGAGCCCTGCCAGAAGCTGTGGCTTCTGTATATGACCCCCACGCGCCCGGCGCCTGGGGAGAGATACCATTGTGGACATGTGGTCCAACGAGCGGCCCCGGTGCAGGTACCCTGCCAAGTGGCGGGGTAGGGGGTTCGAGCCCGCCTGCTGTGCTGGACCTTCTCGTCCAATGGTTCTTGCAACAGGAAAAATTGCAAGTACAGGCATGAGTGCCCCTCTTGTTCTGGCCCCCATGCTGCCTCCGCCTGTCCCAGGCCGGGAGGATTCAGGGGCAGGGGTAGGGGTGGACAAGGGGCAGGTAGGACTGCCGCTGAGGGAGCGGGTCCACCGAAAGGCCCCCTCCCCGATTAATGTGGACATGCTGGAGTGTTGGCTCGCATTGTACCCGAGGAGGGCAGACGCAGTGTACCTCCTTCAGGGTTTTCAACTGGGGTTTCGTATTCCTTTCACGGGGAATAGGTCACCGCAAGACGCACCCAACCTTTTGTCACTTAGAGGAAGGGAGGAGGTGGCTGCTGCCAGCATTAATAAGGAGATTGATGCGGGCAGGGTTGCTGGCCCTTTTCCCACGCCCCCGTTCCCCAACCTTAAAGTATCTCCACTAGGACTAGTGCCCAAGAAGTCCCCGGGCGAGTTCCGCCTGATTCATCATTTGTCCTACCCAGCCGGTCACTCGGTCAATGATGCTATCCCTGATGACCTTTGCTCGGTCAGGTATAATCCTTCGACCAGGCATTGCGCATGGTGCGCTCATGTGGCCCGGGTGCACTGTTGGCTAAGTGTGACATTAAGTCGGCTTTTCGTCTCCTGCCGGTGCACCCGGGTGACTTTGAGTTGCTGGGTTTCAAATTCCGGGGTGAATATTATTTTGACAAAGCCATGCCTTTCGGCTGTGCCATATCCTGCTCGGCATTCGAGCGTTTCAGTACATTCCTGCAGTGGGCATTTGTCCGTAGGTCAGGGTCTCGGTCTGTAGCCCATTACCTGGATGACTTTTTGTTCGGGGGTGAACGGGGCTGGGACACGTGCACACGTCTCAACACATTTCAGACGCTAATGGAGGAACTCGGTGTCCCTTTAGCGCCCGAAAAGACCGAAGGCCCATCCACTAAGCTAGTATTCCTGGGGGTGGAGATTGACACGGTAGCGCAGGCGTCCAGGTTGCCGGGGGACAAGGTTTCAAGGATAGTGGCTCTCATATCGGACTTGCTGGCTAAGCGCAAGGCATCCCTTCGGGAACTGCAGGTGCTACATGGTCACCTTAATTTCGCTTGAAGGGTGGTCGCACCTGGCAGGGCATTTGCTCGGCGCTTGTGTGACGCCATGGCAGGCTTATCCAGGCCCCATCACAGGGTGAGATTGACGCGGGGCATCAGGGCAGATATGCACATATGGCTCCAGTTCCTGAGGGATTTCAATGGGGTCTCATTTTGGAGGTCTGACCTCCTGGCTTCACCTCACTTTCAGATACAGTCTGATGCCTCGGGATCCCTGGGTTATGGGATGTACTTCAATGGGAAGTGGGCCTATGGTGGATGGCCACCAGCCTGGTCAGGCACGGGTCGCCTGAGGGATCTCACATATTTGGAATTTTTCCCATACTGGGGGCTTTGATGCTATGGGGTGAGGAGTGGGCCAACTCTGTGGTGCATTTCTGGTGTGACAATGCGGCCGTTGTCCACATTGTCAACTCACAGACTTCTAAATCTCCCAGGGTCATGGACCTAGTGCGCCAGTTTGTATTGCGCAGCCTGCGCCTCAATGTACTGTTCAGGGCCAGGCATGTCCCGGGGGTCAATAACGATATTGCTGACGCTTTGTCCCGCCTGCAGATCTCCCGGTTCCGTGCCTTGGCCCCGGATGCGGAGGAATTTCCTCCGCCACTCCCGGAGGAGATATGGACCTTTGGCAAGGAGAGGTGAACCGGGCGATCGGCATGTCGCTGGCGCCACGCACGCATAAGGCGTATCACCATGCGTTGGTTTCCTTTCAGACATTTTGTACCCAATCTCGACTGCCAGATACCTGGCCGATCCCAGTGGCCCACGTCCTTCGTTTCATGGTTTACCTCCATGCCCAGGGCCTTGCACCCAGCACCATAGCATCTAGGCTGTCAGTGCTGGCTTTCATGGCCAAGGTGGGAGGTCATGCGGACAGTACCGCTGATTTCCGTGTGAGACACGTTTTGGAGGGGTGGGTGCGGGAACGTGGGCGTAGCCTGGACGACCGCCACCCAATTTCCCCTGGGGTCCTTACCCAACTGGCACAGGGCTGGCATGACCTATGTTTCGATAGGTATGAGGCAGCCCTGTTCCATGCGGCCACAACGGTGGCCTTTTTTGGAGCGCTCCGCATCAGCGAGCTTGTGATGCTGTCTAAGGCGGATGCAAGTCGTAGGGCACTGGAACTCGAAGATGTCTATGTTTGCAATGATTGGGCTCAGTTGAGGATACGCTCCTCTAAAACAGATCAGCACGGCGTAGGCAGTGGAGTAAGACTGCTACGATGTTCTTTGGCAGACATCTGTCCGGTTGGTGCCCTATAGGAGTTTCTTGCACTGTGTGGCACGCACCATGGCCCGTTTTTCTGTCACCAGGATGGGTCTCCCCTCACTAAATTTCAATTTGGGAGGGTGAATGGGAAAGCCCTAGCCAGTGGGGGCCTCCCTGGGGCTTGTTTCGGCATCCATTCCTTCAGGATAGGGGCGGTTTCTACTGCAGCTGCTCTTGGGTGCTCTGGGGCGGAAATGCGCCGCATGGGAAGGTGGGGATCACATTGTTTTCAGTTTTGTGTTCGCCCTCTTCAACCGTGAGTACCGGTTTAGTCACTGCAGTGTTTCTCCCCCCCTTTTTTCCTTGACAGACCCTGGGTGTCGTTTTACACCGGTGACAGTATGCCTGGTGGGCCGTGCCACGTGCACAGGGCAGCGCGTTACGCTGCACAGGGCAGCGCGTTATGCTGCACAGGGCAGCGCGTTACGCTGCGGCGACAGAGTGGGAACCTTGACTGGGACTGGGTGCACCCGCACGTCTCAGGTGGTGTGGTAAGCGCGGCATGTTATGGCGGGAACTGTTGCCATTCCTTTTCTACATCAGGGATGCTGACTCGCCTGATGTCCTGGTTATTCACCTTGGGGGCAATGGTTTCGGACAGGTCACTGGCCTATCGCGGAAGCTTGCGATTTGCAGTCACCTGTCCCTGCTCACATTATGTGTGGCCTGCCACACCCCTCATTTGGTCGGACATGATACCGCAGTACGCTTACAGGGGAGCGTTCGGCCTCCAGGCTCTTGACCGAGCTCGACGCTCCAGGGCTATTGCCCGGTCCCTTTTTGACAAGGGTTGGGGACACGTCATTCGCCTCCCCACCATCAGTCTGCAAAATTATGAGCTTTATTCAGGGGATGGGGCCCATCTGTCGCAGGGAGGTATGGACCTCTTGTTAGTAGGCTGGCGAGCAGGCCTGTTGACCGAGCTGACGGTCTGGGGGGGGGGGGCGGTGAGCCTTTTGGGAAGCCTCCCCGTGTGGCGGGTAGCACTGGTAAGGTAAACATTTATGACCCACAGGTATCCGGCAGGTTCGCAATTGACTGGACAACACTAGATAGGCATAAGTTGTTTAAACGTTGTCCGGTCAACGACGAACCAGGCGATGGGGTGATGGCTACAGCTAGACAGCATGCATCACCCCCTGATTTTACGGATACACATCAGAGGGTGGGGTCATTAGTTAGATATTGACTACGGTCAACAATTTGTTTGTTGTCAACAAACAAATTGATACAAATAGATACATTGTAACAATTGCCGTTGGCAATTTTGGGTGGTACCTTACCAGTGTTACTTCGGCCTGCTTGCCTTAAGAATTATGATTGGTCAATTACCAATAGAAATTTATAATTCGGACTAGGGCATGAATCAATAAATGTGGCCCAATGCCGTTATCCACTTTCATTTGTGTCTGAGTCCTTTATTGGGGGGTGCGCCTGCAAAACTATTTGTATTAAGACATGAGATAAACTGTTTTCTTTCTAGTTTTATTAAGTTATAGTCAGGTTTTTAATTTTTCCTCATTCAGCTTCCTACTATAAATCTTATGAGTCTCATTAATTGCTACCCTCTTAGCTTTCTGTCTTCATGAAAAATGTTCCACCTTGTCTTAGATGTAAAATATTTCCATCTTCATTTTGATCTTTGCACCCTAGCAAGCCTCCTAACTAACACCTTGCTATCTGGTTTCTAGAAGCTCCCTACACCTTCTCATCTAACCACCCTTTCTTTTGTTGTGAATGAACTGCACTTTGCCAATACAATGTGACTGTCACACTTCATGGCTATGTCTTCCATTTACCTCTCTTCAATATTTCCCATTTAAAATGGATTCCGTTCATTCAATTTCCTTCCTAAGAGAGAGTGAATTTCTGGAGGAACCAAAGTATTAGAATTTGGCTTTGGAACTCAGGTGCAAAGTCTTGGCTTCTGGAAATTGTTGGATTGGGGCCGTGAAGCGGCCCTTGAGGTCCCGAAGGAGACTGGTCAAGTAACGACACGAGACAAGATGGAGCGAAGACCAGTGGTTTATTGAGGAAAAGACATCGTCATATATAGGAATTCACGGCAACGTGTGATAGAATCGTCATCTGACAGAAAATCACATCACCCATTTACCCGGGTTAATGGGGAATCTCTCTTGGGGAAGTTAATTAACTAGGGCAAACACTGACAGGGGAAATCCATTGTTCATAGCTTACACAGGGTAAACATGGCCACTATTTGCACTCGGGATTGGGCTGATCTGTACGTGTGTAATTGCCTAATGTCTAACGGAGGTTAGCGATTCAGCTTCCCTCAGCAGAACTGCCGGTCAGGTCAGATGTGGGTGAATCAACCCTATGATTATTAATCCGCTCCCCAATTTCCATACTGGCAAGGGCCAGTGACCAGGGGTCTTCCTCATCCGGTGTAACCTCTGCCAGGGGCTGTATTATGCCAATTGTGCTCACGGAACCCGCAGGAAATAGTTAAAATAACTTAAGAGCAGGAGAACAGAAGGGAAGTTGATGGGCGTTTGAAAGTGCTTATTGGATAGGAGAGAGAAAAGGTGGGACATATGACGAAAGATGGTTTTGCTAATCTTAGAAGAGTGAGAGAGAAACACCATGTTTTAAAGTGGAGAGAGATGACTGCAAAGAATTGTGAGTACAAAAGTAGAATAATTTAATCTTTATTGAGTTAGCTGGCTAGGCCAGGAAACATAATGAGAAAGGGAAAAAAGAATAATGTTCCTTTTTATTTTTTTATAATGTTTTGTGTTCTTGATTTTTAATCTATATTTTTACAATAAAGCTATTGACCTTTTAAAGAAAGCTCTTTGGATTTCTTTTTGAAGCATTAGCTGGTGGGAGTATTTTAGTTTCTTTTTGTCAATCGCTACCTATTTCTACATCCTACTTGGTTTGTAAGCATAAAGAAGCAGGACTGAAACCTGTCATAGATTTCCCTAGCCTGGAGCAGAACCTAATGTACACTGAAACAGCAAAGGCATTATGCTGGAATGGTTCCTGTGATAGTGAGATAATTGTCTATGTTATCCTTACACTATTCATGATTTCCTCTTCTCTGTGTATTGCCCCATCTTTCTTCTTTATTCCGAGTGTTAAAATTTCCTTGATCATCTTTGCATGTTTTTAAACAGAAATGTGCAGTAGTTGTCTATATGCTTTGGTGACTATTTTTTTCCTTTCTTTTAAGGTATAAACTTTTTATTTAATGTCAGCAAAACATGCACCAAATATAATCTGTGCAAAGTGTTATAGTCAATGCATGCTGTTCAGTGTTTCTCACCATGACCTTTTTCTTCTCCTTGGTGGCATTTGTTTTTCTTGTGTCTGTATTTTATCATGTCAAATCAAATATCATCCAACACCTTCAGAATCATCCTTCATTTTCAGAATATGTGCAGTCTGAACCATTTTTCTAATCTGACTTTTAATAAAAATGTAATCAGGGACAACATGTCTGACTGGACATCCTGCTACGGTAATGGAGTAGACTGTATAGCCTGCAACTCAACGCCGAGTGTTGGGTGGTGGTAAATAACCTGACTCCCTAAAGGGGCCAATGGCTACAGGCGGGTGAGCCTCTTTAGGTGGGGTGATGGTCCCCCTCAGTGGAGGAAATGCCACTGGAAACCATCATATTGGGCCCAACAGTGAAATGAACGGAGGAGGAACCACTTCACTGTTCTGATTTCCAGCGGTCATGGAGGTGGAAGAGGCTATGCCAGATGGAATGCCTGAGAAGGTGCACCTTGTTAATATCCTCAAGGCTGCAGCAGTCCATTGCAGTCCTTATGTCAAATCCTGCATGTCTCATTTCTTGTGCTGCAGGATATGGCTATGAGATCACTGTGTGGGTCACTTCATCGCAAACTGGATCCACCTTAAACAAATTCACACCAATGGCATTTTCCCTGTTTGTTATTCTTCTTTCATCCATCAACTGTGAAAATGATTTTTAGGAAAAAAATGTATATTTGGACTTGAGTAGCAGCTGGCAACAAATCAGGGACATTTCCTCCAAACTCATGATGTTTCTGCATACTGGTATTTCTCATTTTTCCCATTCTAACACATGAAGTAAGTGTATCTGCTCTCACGATACGTTCTTTCCTAATCGGTAGTTAAATTCCTTGTGATTAACAAGATGAATGACATTTTCTTCACACTAAATAAACTTTAAGATTATCTTTATCTTGTTGTTGTTCAAAACCTGTACAAGTGAATGACAGTTTATACCCCTACCATCAAATAATTTTGTGAGAGAGATTCAATCAATGTTTGCCCAACATTTCAAAAATAGAAGCCTTTCCAACTTTTGTTACCATGGCTTGCCTAAGTATTCCAAGAATATAAACAACCTTCAAACACTTCATAATTAAGAGAGTAACCCATGCATCAGCTCTGAAATACACAAGCTTTCTGATAATTTCTGATTATGTGGGATTCTGTTATCTTCCCTTGTCATACCATACAACACATGTGGGTTTTCTGCCTGATGAGGTTAATACTGTTAAACTAACTTTAGTTGGTAATGCACTGATATTTATTAAAAAGAAACAACGAAAGAGTCTGACTTATTGGCACCACTCCTCAGGAGTTAATTAAATTTCAATAAAGTTCTAACCCAAGATAACACCAAATTTTCCGGCCATTTTATTATTCACACATACATCTGATCCTCATTCTCTTCCTTTTCTGGACGTTACAGTTTATATATCAAATGATGACAGACTTAAGATGCGATTGTATCATAAACCTACTGATAGACAGGCATATCTACAATACCAATCATACCATCCACACTATCTTAAAAGCGATATACCCTATAGTCTTCTACTAAGAGCTAAGCGTAATTCAACCGAACACCAGGATTTTATGAAGGCAGCTTACATTGCAGGCGCACCCCCCAAAAAAAGACTCAGACACCGGTATATGGATAAAGGCATTGGGTCACTTTTATTGAATAATGCCCTAGTCCGAATTATAACTTTCAATTGGTGTATTCATCCAATTGTAATTCTTAAGGCAAGCAGGCCGCAGTAACACTGGTTTCTCCCAAAATTGCCAATGGCAATTGGCTACAATGTATCCATTTGTATCAATTTGTTTGTTGACACAAACAAATTGTTGACCGGAGTCAATAAACTATCTACTGACCCCACCCTATGACATGTATCCATCAAATCACGGGGTGATGCATGCTGAAAAGCTCCTGCCATCACCCCTTGCCTGGTTCGTCGTTGACCGGTCAAAGCTATTACACCTGTACCTGTCTAAGAGTTGGCCAGTCAATTGCGAACCTGCCGGATACCTATGGGTCATAAATCTTTACTTTACCAGTGCTACCCGCCACACGGGGAGGCGTCTATGAAGACTCACCGCCCCCCCTCCGACCGTCAGCACGGTCAACAGGCCTGCTTGCAAATCTTCCAAAAAGAGGTTCATACCTCTAGCCGACAGGTGGACCCCATCCCCTGCATAAAGATCATAATTTTGTAAACTAATCGTGGGGTGTCGGATGACCATCCCCAAACCCTTGTCTGCCAAGAACCGGGCAACAGCCCTGTTCACCGAGCAGCGAGCGCGGTCAAGGGCACGGAGGTCAATACCTCCCCTGTATGAATGAAGCGGTGCGATGTCCGACCATAGCAGCCTTGTGTACGGCCACACATAATGCAAATAAGCTAGGTCACTGCAAATCGTGAATTTTAAGGAGAGGCCAGTGACCTGGGCGAGGTCATTGCCCCCGAGGTGCAGTACAAGGACATCAGGCGGTTCAGCATCCCTGATGGAAAACAGGAATGGCAACAGTTCCTGCCATCTCATTCCGCGCTTACCGTACCAACGTATGCGTGCGGTTGCACGCAGTCCAAGCTGGGGTCCCCACTCTGTCACCGCAGCATACTGTGCTGCCCAGTGCACGTAACTGTGGCCCAACAGCTATACTGCCACCGGTGTGCGGGGACACTTAGGGTCTGTAAAAGAAGAAAAGAGAACAATGACTTAACTGGTACTCATACCTGAAGAGGGCGAACATACAATGCAAAACGCATGGATCCCCATCTTCCCATCCGGTGTATATCAGCCTCAGAGTACCCAAATGCAGCCGCAGTGGATGCAGCACCTATCCTAAATGAATGGGTGCCGTAACGAGCCCCGGGGAGGCCAACACTGGATAGTGCCATACCGGTCACCTTCCAAAATTGAAATTTAGTAAGGGGAGACCCATCCTGGTGGCAGAAAAACGGGCCAGGGTGCGCGCCACGCACTGCCAAGAACTCCTGTAGGGCACCAACCGGACAGATGTCTACAATGGAACATCGTAGCAGTCTAACTCCACTGCCTACGCCATGCTGATCAACCTTTGAGGACCGTATCCTCAACTGAGCCCACTCATTAGTGACATAGACATCGTCGAGTTCCAGTGCCCTACGAGTCGCATCCGCCTTAGACAGTAGTACCAACTCACTGATGTGGAGCGCTCCAAAGAAGGCCACCGTGGTAGCTGCATGAAAAAGAGCCACCTCATACTTATCATAACACAGATTATGGCAGCCTCGTGCAAGGTGGGTCAGTACCTCTGGTGAAATTGGGTGGCGAGTGTCCGGGCGGCTGCCACGTTCCCGTGTCCATCCCTCCAAAACATGTCATATGCGGAAATCATTCACGCAGTCAGCAAAACCCCTCACTTTGGCCATAAATGCCAGTGCCAACAGCCTGGATGCTATAGTGCGAGGAGCCAAACCCTGACTGTGTAAATAAACCATAAATTGTAAAACTTGTTCCACTGGAATGGGCCACACTTTGGGCAACTGAAGTTGCAAACAAAAGGTTCCAAATTGAACGAAAGCATGTTGATACGCCTTACGCGTGCGAGGTGCCAAAGACATGCCGATCGCCCGGTTCACCTCTCCTCGCCAAATGTCCAAATCTCAGCCGGGAGTGGCGAGGGGTATTCCTCTGCTTCCGGAGCCAAGGCACGGAACCGGGGGATCTGCAGGCGGGATAAAGCATCAGCAATATCATTATTAATGCCTGGGACATGTCTGGCCTTAAAAAGCACATTCAGGCGTAGGCTTCATAACACAAACTGACGAACCAACGCCATCACCCTGGGTGATTTAGACATCTGAGCGTTGACAATGTGCACTACCGCCACATTGTCACACCAAAAATGGACCACTGAGTCAGCCCACTCCTTGCCCCATAGCATCAAAGCTCCCAGGATTGGAAGGAACTCAAGGAATGTAAGATTGCGGAGGCGATCTGTGCCCCGCCATGCTGGAGGCCATTGGCCATAAGCCCACCTCCCCTGGAGGTAAATCCCATATCCCAGGGAGCTGGAGGCATCCGACTGCACTTGAACCTAGGTGAAACTAAAAGGTCAGACCTCCAAAAGGAGACCCCGTTGAAGTCCCGCAGGAATGAGAGCCAAACCAAAAGGTCAGCCCACATTCCCCTGGTTAGTCGGACCCTATAATGGTGCCTTGTCAGGCCAGACATGGCATCGCACAGGCGCCGAGCAAATGCCCTGCCAGGCGTAACCACCCTGCAGGCAAAGTTAAGATGGCCATGAAGTACCTGAAGCTCACGAAGTGACACCTTACGTTTGGCCAGCAAGGCCAAAATCATCGCGGAGATCTGGGTGACCTTCTCAATGGGTAACTGGGATGCCTGTGCGACTGTGTCAATTTCAATACCCAGAAATGTGAGCGTAGTAGATGGGCCCTCAGTCTTTTCGGGCGCTAAAGGGACACCCAGTTCCTGCATTAGTGTCTGAAATGTAGTGAGGAGACGCGTGCACGTGTCCAAGCCCCGTTCACCCCCGAACAAAAAGTCATCGAGGTAATGGGCTACAGACCGAGACCCGGACCTGCGAACAAAGGCCCACTGAAGGAAAGTGCAAAAACGTTCAAATGCCGAACACGAAATAGAGCAGCCAAAAGGCATGGTCTTGTCTACATAGAACTTCTCTTGGAATCTAAAACCCAATAGCTCAAAGTTTCCTGGGTGCACTGGCAGTAATCGGAATGCCGATTTAATGTCACATTTTGCCAGGAAGGCACCAGCACCACAAGAGCGCACCATCCGTAGGGCTTGGTCAAACGACGTATACCTGACCGAACAAAGGTCATCAGGAATAGCATCATTGACAGAGTAACCCACCGGGTACGATAGATGGTGGATTAAACGGAATTCACCAGGGGTCTTTTTAGGTACTAGCCGCAGAGGGGAGACCTTCAGGTTAGGAAAAGGTGGTTCGGAAAAGGGGCCTGCTACCCTCCTAGCCTCTACTTCTTTGGCAATACTCAGGGCAGCTACCTCCTCCTTACCCTTCAGGGAAATTAAATTGGGGGCATCTTGGGGTCCCCGCACCCCTTTGAATGGGATACGAAAGCCCCACTGGAAACCCTCCAGGAGGTACCTCGCATCCTCCCTCCTTGGATAAGTTGAGAGCCATCGCTCCAACATATACACGTTAACTGGAGAGGGGGCCTTTTGACTGGCTAGCTCCATCAGCAGAAGCTCTGCCCGCTCCCTGTCCACCTCTACCTCTTCCCCGTGACCCACCATCCCGCGGGCACACGGAGGCAGCGTGGGGGCCAGCGCAAGAGGGACACTCATGTTTATATCGGCACTGTTGCTTATTGCACACGCCATTAGCTGAGGAGCTCCAACACAACAAGCGGGCTGGAACCCCCTGCCCCGCCGGCTGGCGGGGAGCCTGTGTTGGAGCAGCTCGCTGCACAGCATGCCCACAATGGTACCTATCCCCAGGCGCTGGACGGATGGGGGTCATGTACAAGAGCCACAATTTTTGACAGGGCTCATCCCATCTCATCTCCGGGTGTAGGGCCACCCTCATTCTAAATTCCTCATCGTAAGCCAACCACGATGGGCCAGGGAAATCCAACATCGCCCTGTAAATATTGTCCAAGTATTGGACCATAGGAATGGCCAGATCAGGCCGGGCCCTAAGGTATACCACCATATAAATAAGATATGCCGGCAACCAGTTGGCCCAGGTGCGTGGTGGCTTACGACGATGAGACAGTTCCTTGTCTCTGTCATCCTGTCCCTCTCTCTCTTCCTTAGTGGGCTCATGGTTCAATAGGGAGAATATATCCACGTACTCCCCCCGCCAAATCTTCTCCCTCGTGACCTGGGACAAATGATCACCAAGGGGCAAGGAATAACCAGCCGTCGGCAAAGCCGTCACTGGCACATTATGTATAGAGGGCAATCGCAGCGGGACCTGGATAGCCCCTGCGATGCTCGGCACTGCCCCAGGGGTGGAAACCCCCGCCCTCAATGAGGTGCCATTTTGAAACCATGGGGCACTGGGATAGACTGGTAACTGATGCCCACTCGCCTCAACTTGACGAGGCCAGGGCCACTGAACCCCACCACTGTGTGGGCTGTGATGTAGGTGCACTAAATTGAACCTGATACTCACTAGGTGCACACCCGTGAGCCGCCCCCACTGGGGGTTCCGGCCCACGGCGGGCGTCGGAGCTCGCGACCAGAATCGAGCTCTGGGGCCACACCTGATTACTCCCAGTCTGCAGATCTGGACGAACAGGGAGCTGCGAGACACCGGCAGGCGCCGGCCAGAGCGTCTCAAGCAGCTCAACCCGGCTTGCCGCCCATTGCAGCGTGGTGGCCGTCGAGGTAGCCGGTGCAAACGAAGGGGCCCCGGCAGAAAGAGAAGCGCCCCCCTCCACAGGAGGCTGTGCAATACCCAAGAATGCTTCCAGCACTGCTAAACGTGCTAGTAGAGCATCCACTGCCACAGAGCCCCCAGCATAAGGCGGGCCGGGTTGGCCGGACTACCCACTAGGCAGTTGGAATGGTAAACCGAAAGGAGAGCCAGGGCCAGAATAGGGCCATGCCCAAAACTCCGGCCCATGAGGGGTCGGAGGAGGAACGAGTTGTATGCCCACACCAGGCCCTCCCCTGCTGCCCTGACCCATGGCCGGTAACGGTGGGCCGAGGGCCGAAGCCCCTGAGGGGCCGGCCTGTGTCTGGCCAGCCAAGCCCGGCTGCCAAGTGCCAGCCTGAGTAGCCCCATCGGTATCGGTGGGCAAGGCTGGCACAGTGCCCTGCCGCGGGGGCGCAGCCCTGGTCCTCCGACCCGATGGCTGTCCCCCGTCCTGCGCAGGGCCAGTAAAAGTCCTCTCCCTTGGCCGTGGCTTCATCGCTGGGGCCTTCCGTTTGGGAGGCATGTCTTCCGAAAAGAAGAGTAGGATCCCTTTCCAGGGATCGAAAACCTAGCGCCAAAGCACGCAGTAGCCAAGCGAACTAAGGCTCTGCGTGCGCTAATCCTCCTTTCCCAGCCGGGAAAGGATCAAAGGCTAAACAGCCGAAGACTACAGGACAAACAGCGACGGAGAAAACTTCTCCTCTCCGTTGCTATTTCTAAAATGGGAGCTCGTCTGCCTCATGGCCACCCCTTTTATAGAGGGGTGGCCACGCCCCCTAACTCACCCGGATGTCTGAGTCCGGGTGGGGTGGGGGGCCCGCAAAGAGAGCGGAGGCCATTTTGGTGCCGCACTTTCAATGTATGACATTCCCTCCAACATAGGGGTTATCCTCAACATACCATCAATAGCGCTCTGACCTGAGTACGGACACATTCTAGATCTTCTTTGTTTCATCGACAGGATACTACTAGTGCATCTAACATTTTCTGGTCCACTGATTTCATTCCTTTTGCAAACACAATCAAGAAAACCATCTTGAACCATTGGCATATACTGGACTCCATTCCAGGATGTTCTAGCCCTCCCACCATTGGTTTCCGCAGAACCAAGAGCATAGCCAACATCATCATGAAAACAGATACAATTTCGATACAATTACCATCTTCAAGTCTACCTAAGGGCCATTTCACCTGCGGACATTGCAAATTCTGTAAATATATGTGGACTACTAACAACTTAAGGAGTTCAGTAACTGCAATAGTTCCAATTGCGTTTATTTAATTCTTTGTGTTTGCAATATGGTTTACATTGGACAATCTAGTTGTCCCCTTAAAGTGAGACTTGGGGAACATCAATCACACATTCGACATGCCAATCTGCAAGCCCCCATGGTCGCACACTTTCTCAATAAAAAACACCAATGCACAGACATGAGAGTAGTAGTCCTTGAGAGCTATAAGCCCAAGCAGTATTTAGTTGAAAGTGTTGAATAGTTTCTTTTAAAAAGAGAGGCATATTACATATATTGTTTTCCCACTCTCATTCCTAGAGGTTTAAATGTAGATATAGATTAATCAGCATTTTTATAATGACACCATTGTATTTTATATCAGTCTCCAGCAACTTCCATTGGTTTCTATCAGTATCAGTCCCTTTAAGTTCCATGTCTTTTGTTCAGACTTACAGGTGTTCCTCATTACATACAATTCTCTTTGCAGGCGCACCCCCCCAATAACGGACACAGACAACATTGAAAGTGGATAACAGCAAAGGGCCACATTTATTGATTCAATGCCCTAGTCCGAATTATAAATTTGTATTGGTAAAACGACCAATCATAATTCCTAAGGCAAGCAGGCCGAAGTAACACTGGTAAGGTACCACCCCAAAATTGCCAACGGCAATTGGTTACAATGTATCCATTTGTATCAATTTGTTTGTTCACAACAAACAAATTGTTGACCGTAGTCAATAACTAACTCATGACCCCACCCTCTGACGCGTATCCGTGAAATCACAGGGGTGATGCATGCTGGTTAGCAATCGTCATCACCCCATCGCCTGGTTCATCGTTGACCGGACAACGTTTAACTAATTTATTCCTGTCTAGTGTTGTCCAGTCAATTGCGAACCTGCCGGATACTTGTGGGTCATACTGTTTACCTTACCAGTGCTACCCGCCCATGTGACCAAAGGCAATAGTAAGAACGCAGAAAGACCCCTATATCAAACCATAGCAACAGTGTGGGATGGGCAAAAAAGCCAGGACCCGGAGCCAATATGGGTCCCAACCAAAAATTCCCACCCGGCCCCGAAGCGACCATAATATCACACTGTTAACTAGGGAGGGGGTGGAGGGGAAAAAACTTCTCCGCTCCGTCGCTGAGGCAAAATGGCAGCTCTGCTGCCTCGTGGCCACCCCTTTTATAAGGGAGCTGGCCACGCCCCTAACTACCCGGATTCTCTGTCCTGTGGGGGGGGCCCCGCAAAGGGCGCGGCGGCCATTTTGGCACCGCGCTTGCATTGCAGGCGCACCCCCCCAATAACGGACACAGACAACATTGAAAGTGGATAACAGCAAAGGGCCACATTTATTGATTCAATGCCCTAGTCCGAATTATAAATTTGTATTGGTAAAACGACCAATCATAATTCCTAAGGCAAGCAGGCCGAAGTAACACTGGTAAGGTACCACCCCAAAATTGCCAACGGCAATTGGTTACAATGTATCCATTTGTATCAATTTGTTTGTTCACAACAAACAAATTGTTGACCGTAGTCAATAACTAACTCATGACCCCACCCTCTGACGCGTATCCGTGAAATCACAGGGGTGATGCATGCTGGTTAGCAATCGTCATCACCCCATCGCCTGGTTCATCGTTGACCGGACAACGTTTAACTAATTTATTCCTGTCTAGTGTTGTCCAGTCAATTGCGAACCTGCCGGATACTTGTGGGTCATACTGTTTACCTTACCAGTGCTACCCGCCACACGGAGGGGCTTCACAGAAGACCTGACGCCCCCCCCAGACCGTCAGCTCGGTCAACAGTCCTGCTCGCCAATCACCCAACAGGAGGTCCATACCTCCTCGCGACAGATGGACCCCATCCCCTGCATACAGGTCATAATTTTGTAGACTAATATCGGGGTGATGACTAACCCGTCCCCAAGCCCTGGTGGCAAGAAACCGCGCCACTGCCTTATTGACCGCGCGCCTAGCGCGGTCAAGGGCCAGGAGGTTAACGCCCCCTCTGTAAGAATGGCGCGGAACAATGTCCGACCAAACCAGGGTTGTGGCAGGCCAGACATAATGCAAGTAGGCAAGTTCATCGCAAATCGCATGCTTGAGCGATAAGCCGGTGATCTGGCCCAAATCATTGCCCCCCAGGTGGATGATTAGAATGTCAGGCGGGTCAGCCCCCAGGCCAGAAAAAAGGAAAGGCCGCAGCTCCTGCCATAACATCCCAGGCTTACCATGCCATGCGAGACTGGCGTGGTCACCCAGTCCCAGTCGGGGTCCCCACTCTGTCGCCGCAGCGTAACGCGCTGCCCTGTGCACATAGCTGTGGCCCACCAGCCATACTGTCACCGGTGTAATACGACACCCAGGGTCTGTAAGAAAATTGAGAAAAAAGGGAGGTAAGGTGACTGGATTGGTACTCATGGCGGGAGTGGGCGCACATAAAACTGAAAACATTGTGAGCCCCACCTCCCCATGCTGCGTATGTCAGCCCCAGAGTACCCAAAAGCAGCTGCTGTAGAGGCTGCACCAATACGGAACGAATGTGTGCCATAACGGGCACCTGGTAGGCCCACCCTGGTGAGGGCTCTGGCTGTCACCTTCCAAAACTGAAATTTAGTAAGGGGAGACCCATCTTGGTGACAGAAAAACGGGCCGTGGTGCATGCCACGCAGTGCCAGGTACTCCTGTAGGGCACCAACCGGACAGATGTCTGCCAAAGAACACCGTAGCAGTCTTACTCCACTGCCTACGCCATGCTGATCTGTTTTAGAGGAGCGTATCCTCAACTGGGCCCAGTCTTTGGCAACATAGACATCTTCGAGTTCCAGTGCCCTACCACTTGCATCCGCCTTAGACAGCATCACGAGTTCGCTGACGCGGAGCGCTCCAAAAAATGCCACCGTTGTGGCTGCATGAAAAAGGGCTGCCTCATAATGATCAAAACAGAGGCCTGGCCAGCCCCGGGCCAACTGGGTAAGAACCCCTGGGGAAATAGGGTGCCGGTCGTCCGGGCAACGCCCGCGCTCGCGCACCCACCCCTCCAAAACATGTCTCACACGGAAGTCAGAGGTGGTATCCACATGACCCCCTACTTTGGCCATAAAAGCCAACGCCGAGAGCTTGGATGCTATGGTGCGAGGTGCGAGGCCCTGTGCATGAAGGTGAACCATGAACCGCAGAACATGGTCGACCGGGATGGGCCAGGTCTCTGGCAAGTGAAATTGAATAGCAAAAACCCTGTACGAATTGAATGCTTGTTGATACGCCTTACGCGTGCGTGGCGCTAGTGACAGGCCAATCGCCCGGTTCACCTCTCCTTGCCAATAGTCCACATCTCGTCCGGGAGTGGCGAGGGAAATTCCTCCGCATCCGGGGCCAAGGCGCGGAACCGGGAGATCTGCAGGCGGGACAAAGCGTCAGCGATATCGTTATTAACCCCTGGGACATGCCTGGCCCTGAACAAAACGTTGAGGCGCAGGCAGCGCAGTACAAAATGGCGCACTAGATCCATAACCCTGGGCGATTTAGAAGTCTGCGCATTGACAATGTGTACAACGGCAGCATTGTCGCACCAGAAATGCACCACTGAATTGGCCCACTGTTCGCCCCATAGCATCAAAGCCCCCAGGATGGGAAAAAATTCCAGGTATGTGAGATCCCGCAGGCGACCTGTGCCTGCCCATGCCGGTGGCCACCCACCATAGGCCCACTTCCCATTGAAGTACATCCCATAACCCAGGGATCCTGAGGCATCAGACTGGATCTGGAAATTAGGGGATGCCAGGAGGTCAGACCTCCAAAATGAGACCCCGTTAAACTCCCTCAGGAATTGCAACCAGATGAACATGTCTGCCCTGATGCCACGGGTGAGCCTGACTCTGTGGTGGGGCCTGGATAACCCTGCCATGGCGTCGCATAAGCGCCGGGCAAAAGCCCTGCCTGGTGCGACCACCCTGCAAGCAAAATTAAGGTGCCCGTGTAGCACCTGCAGTTCCCTCAGGGATGCCTTACGCTTGGCCAGCAATTCAGAGATAAGGGTCACTATCCTGGACACCTTATCACCCGGCAACCTAGAAGCCTGCACTACCGTGTCAATCTCAACCCCCAGGAATACTAACTTGGTCAATGGGCCCTCGGTCTTTTCGGGCGCTAAAGGGACACCAAGTTCCTGCATTAGCGTCTGAAATGTATTGAGGAGACGTGCGCACGTGTCCCAGCCCCGTTCACCCCCGAATAGAAAATCATCCAGGTAATGGGCTACAGACCGGGACCCTGACCTGCGGACGAAAGCCCACTCTAGGAAGGTACTAAAACGCTCGAAAGCCGAGCATGATATGGAGCAGCCAAAAGGCATGGCCTTATCAAAATAATATTCCCCTTTAAATTTAAAACCCAGCAATTCAAAATCGCCCGGGTGTACCGGCAAGAGGCGAAAAGCTGACTTAATGTCGCACTTGGCCAGCAGGGCACCCGGGCCACACGAGCGTACCATGCGCAGCGCATGGTCAAACGATGTATACCTGACCGAACAAAGGTCATCAGGTATAGCATCGTTGACCGATCGGCCTGCTGGGTAGGACAAATGATGAATAAGGCGAAACTCCCCTAGGGACTTTTTGGGAACCAAACCCAATGGTGAGACTTTAAGATTGGGAAATGGGGGTGCGGGGAAAGGTCCAGCGACCCTGCCCGCGTCTAACTCCTTTTTAATGCTGGCCGCAGCCACCTCCTCCCTTCCTCTGAGGGATAAAAGGTTGGGGGCATCCTGAGGGGACCTATCACCCATAAAAGGGATACGAAATCCCTGCTTAAAACCTTGAAGGAGATACTCCCCGTCCTCCCCCTTCGGGTACGATGCGAGCCAGCGCTCCAGCATGTCCACCTTAATTGGGGAGGGGGCCTTTTGGAGAACTAGCTCCCTCCATGGCAGCCTTGCCAGCCCACTGTCCGCCCCTCCCTCTGCCTCGCGCCCCCCCAGGCTTGGGACAAGCAGAGGCTGCGTGGGGACCAGAACATGTGGGACACTCATGCTTATACCTGCAATTCTTTCGATTGCAGGAACCATTTGACGAGAAAGTCCAGCACAGCAGGCGGGCTGGAACCCCCTGCCCCGCCGATTGGCGGGTCACCTGCGCTGGAGCCGCTCGCTGGACGGCATGTCCACAATGGTATCTATCCCCCGGGGCAGGGCGTGTTGGTGTCATATACAAGAGCCACAGTCTCTGGCACGGCTCATCCCATCTCATCTCAGGGTGGAGGGGAATCCTCATACGGAATTCCTCATCATATGCTAGCCATGAGGGGCCCGGAAAATCGACCATTGCCCTATATATGTTGTCCAAATATTGGACCATAGGAATAGCTAAATCCGGCCGCGCCCTCAGATATACCGCCATATATATTAAATAAGCGGGGAGCCAGTTGGCCCAGGTACGCGGCGGCTTACGGCGGCGTGCCTGCTCCTTATCCTTCTCATCCTGACCCTCCCTTTCTTCCTTGGTGGGCTCTCTGTTCAGGAGTGAGAAGATATCTACGTACTCCCCCCGCCATATCTTTTCTCTGGTGGCCTGTGCCAAGTGATCACCCAATGGCAAGGAATACCCTGCCGTTGGTAAAGCCGCAAAGGGGACAGCCGGCCTATTAAAAGGGGCCTGAGCTAACCCTGCCACCCCCAGGACATTCCCAGCAGTGTAAGGACCGAGGCCCACCCCAGTGGGCATGGTGGCAGTCGTTGTCGCCGGGTGGGTCGCCAGCAGCGTGGCCCCCGCACCACCCGCGCGAGGCCAAGGCCACTGAAAGGCCCCCCCTATATTGGGAATGTGTGTAGATGTACTTGCTTGCACCGTATACTCACATGCTGCACCCCCGCGGGCCGCCCCCACCGGGGGTTCCGGCCCACTGGGGGCGTCGGAGCTCACGATCGATGTAGAGCTCATCACCGGGGCTTGACCCGCACCAGGTTGCTGGCTGGGGAGCTGCGAGGCAGTGGCCGGAGCCGTGCCACCCGCCTGCAGCAGCTCAACCCTCCCCGCCGGCTGTTGTCCTGCTGCCGACAGCGCCTCAAAAGGTACCCCGAAGGGGGCGCCTGCCTGACTGGCCCGGGCCAAAGACGCCTCGAGGGCCGCAATGCGGGCCAGCAAGGTGTCCACGTTGACCATGGGCAAAGGGCCGGCCGGCCCTCCTGATCCTGGCATGGGGACAGGTCCCTGTGCCCCAGGGGCCATATATGGCCATTGGCCAGCGCCAAAACCCGGTAGGGCTGGTGGAGAAACCTGCCAAGGCAGGGAGCCGGGCCACCCCCCAAGGCTAGAGGGCCCCGGGAGAGGCTGCGGCCCAAAAGAAATAGGCCCAACGGAGTGGGCAGGAGGAGGAGCGGTGTCCACCGCTCGCGGGCCGCGGGCCGGAGCGCCCTCCGCGGCCGCGCCCTGATCGGGCCAAGGGGCAATAGCCCCCATTCCACCAGCCCCGGCCGGGGGTGGCAAAGGTGGCTGCTGAGGAGGCGGCACCACGGTCCTCCGACCTGGGTTGCGCCTCCGAACAGCCCGAGCTGAACTCGCAGTTGCCTTCTTTTTGGAAGGCATCTCTCCTGAAGCAAAAAAGGGAAGCCAGCCAGGCAGAATCGCCACCAAAAGGCTTCCCGGTGAGCTAGCGAGCGACGGAGACACAGGGGAAAAAACTTCTCCGCTCTGTCGCTGAGGCAAAATGGCAGCTCTGCTGCCTCGTGGCCACCCCTTTTATAAGGGAGCTGGCCACGCCCCTAACTACCCGGATTCTCTGTCCTGTGGGGGGGGGGCCCGCAAAGGGCGCGGCGGCCATTTTGGCGCCGCGCTTGCATTCTCTTCCGTTTTCAGTCTTTAAATGCTTACTTTACATAGTCACATTAATGCTCCAGCCCAATAGGAATTTTTCGTAAGAGTTATTCCAGCGCGTTTAGTCTTATAAGTGGTAAGGTATTTTGTATTACAATTGTATATTGCAGGCGCATCCCCCAATAAAGGACTCAGACACAAATGAAAGTGGATAACGGCATTGGGCCACATTTATTGATTCATGCCCTAGTCCGAATTATAAATTTCTATTGGTAATTGACCAATCATAATTCTTAAGGCAAGCAGGCCGAAGTAACACTGGTAAGGTACCACCCAAAATTGCCAAAGGCAATTGTTACAATGTATCTATTTGTATCAATTTGTTTGTTGACAACAAACAAATTGTTGACCGTAGTCAATATCTAACTAATGACCCCACCCTCTGACGTGTATCCGTAAAATCAGGGGGTGATGCATGCTGTCTAGCTGTACCCATCACCCCCTCGCCTGGTTCGTCGTTGACCGGACAACGTTTAAACAACTTATGCCTATCTAGTGTTGTCCAGTCAATTGCGAACCTGCCGGATACCTGTGGGTCATAAATGTTTACCTTACCAGTGCTACCCGCCCATGTGACCAAAGTCAATAGCAGCACAGAACAAACCCCTATATCAAACCATAGCAACAGTGTGGGAAGGGCAAAAAAGCCAGGACTCAAGGGCCAATTGCGAGTCCCAGCCAAAAATTCCCACCCGGCCCCGAAGCGACCAAGAAATCACACTGTTAACTAGGGAGGGGGTGGAGGGGAAAAACTTCTCCGCTCCATCGCTTCGCCAAAATGGCAGCTCGGCTGCCTCGTGGCCAGCCCTTTTATTAGGGTGCTGGCCACGCCCCTAACTACCCGGATGCCTCCATCCGGTGGGGGCCCCCGCAAAGAGCGCGGCGGCCATTTTGGCGCCACGCTTGCATTGCAGGTGCACCCCCCAATAAAGGACTCAGACACAAATGAAAGTGGATAATGGCATTGGGCCACATTTATTGATTCATGCCCTAGTCCGAATTATAAATTTCTATTGGTAATTGACCAATCATAATTCTTAAGGCAAGCAGGCCGAAGTAACACTGGTAAGGTACCACCCAAAATTGCCAACGGCAATTGTTACAATGTATCTATTTGTATCAATTTGTTTGTTGACAACAAACAAATTGTTGACCGTAGTCAATATCTAACTAATGACCCCACCCTCTGACGTGTATCCGTAAATCAGGGGGTGATGCATGCTGTCTAGCTGTACCCATCACCCCCTCGCCTGGTTCGTCGTTGACCGGACAACGTTTAAACAACTTATGCCTATCTAGTGTTGTCCAGTCAATTGCGAACCTGCCGGATACCTGTGGGTCATAAATGTTTACCTTACCAGTGCTACCCGCCACACGGGGAGGCTTCCCAAAAGGCTCACCGCCCCCCCCAGACCGTCAGCTTGGTCAACAGGCCTGCTCGCCAGCCTACTAACAAAAGGTCCATACCTCCAGGCGACAGATGGGCCCCATCCCCTGAATAAAGCTCATAACTTTGCAGACTGATGGTGGGGAGGCGAATGACGCGTCCCCAACCCTTGTCAAAAAGGAACTGGGCAATAGCCCTGGAGCGTCAAGCTCGGTCAAGAGCCTGGAGGCCGAACGCTCCCCTGTAAGCGTACTGCGGTATCATGTCCGACCAAATGAGGGGTGTGGCAAGCCACACATAATGTGAGTAGGGACAGGTGACTGCAAATCGCAAGCTTCCGCGATAGGCCAGTGACCTGTCCGAAACCATTGCCCCCAAGGTGAATAACCAGGACATCAGGCGAGTCAGCATCCCTGATGTAGAAAAGGAATGGCAACAGTTCCCGCCATAACATGCCGCGCTTACCACACCACCTGAGACGTGCGGGTGCACCCAGTCCCAGTCGGGGTTCCCACTCTGTCGCCGCAGCGTAACGCGCTGCCCTGCGCAGCGTAATGCACTGCCCTGTGCAGCATAACGCGCTGCCCTGTGCACGTGGCACGGCCCACCAGGCATACTGTCACCGGTGTAAAACAACACCCAGGGTCTGTCAAGGAAAAAAAAGGGGGGGAGAGACACTGCAGTGACTAAACCGGTACTCACGGTTGAAGAGGGCGAACACAAAACTGAAAAACAATGTGATCCCCACCTTCCCATGCGGCGCATTTCCGCCCCAGAGTACCCAAGAGCAGCTGCAGTAGAAACCGCCCCTATCCTGAACGAATGGACGCCGAAACAAGCCCCAGGGAGGCCCCCAGTGGCTAGGGCTTTCCCATTCACCTTCCCAAATTGAAATTTAGTGAGGGGAGACCCATCCTGGTGACAGAAAAACGGGCCATGGTGCGTGCCACACAGTGCAAGAAACTCCTGTAGGGCACCAACCGGACAGATGTCTGCCAAGGAACATCGTAGCAGCTTTACTCGACTGCCTACGCTGTGCTGATATGTTTTAGAGGAGCGTATCCTCAACTGAGCCCAATCATTGCAAACAGAGACATCTTCGAGTTCCAGTGCCCTACAACTTGCATCCGCCTTAGACAGCATCACAAGCTCGCTGATGCGGAGCGCTCCAAAAAGGGCCACCGTTGTAGCCGCACGAAACAGGGCTGCCTCATACCTATCCAAACATAGGTCATGCCAGCCCCGTGCCAGTCGGGTAAGGACCCCAGGGGAAATTGGGTGGCGGTCGTCCAGGCTACGCCCACGTTCCCGCACCCACCCCTCCAAAACGTGTCTCACACGGAAATCAGCGGTACAATCCGCATGACCTCCCACCTTGGCCATGAAAGCCAGCGCTGACAGCCTAGATGCTATGGTGCGGGGGGCAAGGCCCTGTGCATGCAGGTAAACCATGAAACGAAGGACGTGGGCCACTGGGATCGGCCAGGTATCTGGCAATCGAGATTGGGTACAAAATGTCCGAAAGGAAACCAACGCATGGTGATACGCCTTACGCGTGCGTGGCGCCAGCGACATGCCAATCGCCCGGTTCACCTCTCCTTGCCAAAGGTCCACATCTCCTCCGGGAGTGGCGAGGGAAATTCCTCCGCATCCGGGGCCAAGGCGCGGAACCAGGAGATCTGCAGGCGGGACAAAGCGTCAGCAATATCATTATTGACCCCCGGGACATGCCTGGCCCTGAACAGTACATTGAGGCGCAGGCTGCGCAATACAAACTGGCGCACTAGGTCCATGACCCTGGGAGATTTAGAAGTCTGTGAATTGACAATGTGGACAACAGCCGCATTGTCACACCAGAAATGCACCACAGAGTTGGCCCACTCCTCACCCCATAGCATCAAAGCTCCCAGTATGGGGAAAATTCCAAATATGTGAGATCCCTCAGGCGACCCGTGCCTGACCAGGCTGGTGGCCATCCACCATAGGCCCACTTCCCATTGAAGAACATCCCATAACCCAGGGATCCCGAGGCATCAGACTGTATCTGAAAGTGAGGTGAAGCCAGGAGGTCAGACCTCCAAAATGAGACCCCATTGAACTCCCTCAGGAACTGGAGCCATATGTGCATGTCTGCCCTGATGCCCCGTGTCAATCTCGCCCTGTGATGGGGCCTGGATAAGCCTGTCATGGCGTCACACAAGCGCCGAGCAAATGCCCTGCCAGGTGCGACCACCCTGCAAGCGAAATTAAGTTGACCATGTAGCACCTGCAGTTCCCTAAGGGATGCCTTGCGCTTAGCCAGCAAGTCCAATATGAGGGCCACTATCCTTGCCACCTTGTCCCCCGGCAACCTGGACGCCTGCGCTACCGTGTCAATCTCCACCTCCAGGAATACTAGCTTAGTAGATGGGCCTTCGGTCTTTTCGGGCGCTAAAGGGGCACCGAGTTCCTCCATTAGCGTCTGAAAGGTGTTGAGGAGACGTGTGCACGTGTCCCAGCCCCGTTCACCCCCGAATAAAAAGTCATCCAGATAATGGGCTACAGACCGAGACCCTGACCTACGGACAAATGCCCACTGCAGGAATGTACTGAAACGCTCGAAAGCCGAGCAGGAGATGGACCAGCCGAAAGGCATGGCTTTATCAAAATAAAATCCCCCCCGGAATTTGAAACCCAGCAACTCAAAGTCGCCCGGGTACCTGTACTGGGGCTGCTCGTTGGACCGCATGTCCACAATGGTATCTCTCCCCAGGCGCCGGGCGCATGGGGGTCATATACAGAAGCCACAGCTTCTGGCAGGGCTCATCCCACCTCATCTCTGGGTGCAGTGGAATCCTCATGCGGTATTGCTCGTCGTAAGCCAGCCACGACGGACCCGGGAAGTCAACCATAGCCCGGTAAATGTTGTCCAAATACTGGACCATAGGGATGGCCAGATCCGGCCTAGCCCTGAGGTAAACAGCCATGTAAATTAGGTACGCTGGCAACCAATTTGCCCACGTACGTGGCGGCTTACGACGACGTGCCTGCTCCTTGTCCTTCTCGTCCTGCCCTTCCCTCTCTTCCTTGGTGGGCTCCCTGTTAAGAAGGGAGAAGATGTCTACATACTCGCCCCTCCAGATCTTTTCCTTGGTGGACTGGGCCAGATGATCCCCCAGGGGCAAGGAATACCCTGCTGTCGGCAATGCCGACATCGGCACAGAGGGAACTGCGGGCAAAGGAAAGGGGGCCTGTACTAACCCGGGCACCCCCAACACATTCCCTACCGCATAGGGAGCGCCACCCCAACCCAGACCCTGGGTCAGTGATGAAGTCGCCGGGTGGGCCGGGGGCGGTTGTACCGCCGGCCCACCCGTGCGAGGCCATGGCCACTGAAAAGCCCCCCCCAGGGAAATCAGTTGTGTGGGTGCACTAGCTTGAACTGCATACTCACCCGATGCACCCCCACGGGCCGCCCCCACCGGGGGTTCCGGCCCGCTGTGGGCGTCGGAGCTCACGACCGAAGCTGAGCTCGTCGACGAGGCCCGATAAGCACAAGTCTGCTGCGCCTGCTGAGTGGGGAGCTGCGAGGCAGTGGCCGCCACCGGCCCGCGCGCCTCAGGCAGCTCAACCCGACCCGTCGCCTGCCGCTGCCCGGCAGCCAAAGGGTCAACCTGAAACCCAAAAGACACCCCCGCTTGATTAGCCCTTGCCAGGGATGCCTCGAGGGCCGCTACGCGGGCCAGAAGGGCCTCCACGTTAACATAGCCTCCAGCCCCGACAGGGGGCAAAGGGGGAGCCGGCCCACAAGTCACGGGCACCTGTCCGGGTCCCTGGGCCCCAGGGGCCAGATGCGGCCAAGAGCCCATGCTCGGCCCTTGAGGGGCCGTGGGCACGCCCTGCCAAGGCAGGTAACCCAACCACCCCCCGTGTCTCACTCCCCCCGTGGGGAACTGTGCACCCCGGAAAGAAAGCCCAGCCTCACAGACCATGCCAGTGGCAGTGGTCACCGTTTGCGGGCCAAGGGCCGAGGCCCCGTCCGGGGCAGCCTGCGCGCACCGCGCATCAGGCCAAGGGGGCACCGATCCCATCCCACCGGTCCCAGTGGGCTCCGCCAAAGGTGCCTGCTGGGCGGGCGCAGTCGCAGTCCTCCGACCCGGCTGACGCCTCCGCGCCGATCGAGCCACGTTCGCAGCTGCCTTCTTCTTAGAGGGCATAGCTGGTCTAGCTGGGAAGCCAAAGAAAAGGAAAGCTGCACCGGAAAAGGCTTCCCTTGAAAGGACACGAGCGACGGAGGTAAGAGGGAAAAACTTCTCCGCTCCGTCGCTTCGCCAAAATGGCAGCTCGGCTGCCTCGTGGCCAGCCCTTTTATTAGGGTGCTGGCCACGCCCCTAACTACCCGGATGCCTTCGTCCGGTGGGGGGGGGCGCAAAGAGCGCGGCGGCCATTTTGGCGCCACGCTTGCATTTGTGTTGTTCCCAGTTTCAGGCATATATTACAGTCATGCTAATTTATTTCACAGACGTTACAATTTCTGACGAAGAATTGCACGAAATATCCAGTCTTACTGAATGGATATTGAACTCTGAACTACTTGTTACATATATTTCTAGGATTTTATCTTCGACATCGTTATGACCTGGACTGTATCTTGGATTTGTTTATTGAATATTACTTGTAGGACTTTGTCCTCCACTTCGTTATGACCAGGACTGTATTCTCATTAGTGATATTTTCTTAGAACCTTGAACATTGTACTGTTTATGTATGTAATTGCTTGTACTTTTGGGGTTTGGATCACTTTGTATGTTATTATCTCTTGTGGATTTATTTTGCCTATTTACGATACCATATGATTGTTGTTATTCCATCATGATACGTGTTCGTAACATTTTTGTATCATCTATGCTTTGGCAAACGATCCTATAAGAACTTGCTCTGTCCTACCCATTAGTTCCTGCATACTGAGAAATTCACTTTTAATTATTAAATACTTGTTGCACTTTTATTGTGCTTGGTCCACCTTTCTGGGACTATTTTCTCCTTACGGGTGGTTCTCCTCCTTCGCATTGCTGCCTATATGAGGCATGGGGGAATGGGGATCTCTCTCCTTCCAGCTGAAAAATGAGGAAGCAGCAAATGTTGACTTTCCGCAGGCCGGATGAATCGCAGTAAACCCATTCATGTGGCCCAATATTATACCAAAATTTACCTCTGTGCTGCCTCTTTATTTCATGCTGGGGGGCGATGGGCGGTGGCAGGAGAGAAACTGTGAAACAACAGAAGAGTCTGACTTATTGGAATCACTCCTTACCTTTATGTCTATACCTTCCATTTACCCCTCTTTTGAACTTCCCTATTTTCTTCTAGGTGTTTTTCTTCTGCTATCAAATTTGCCCTTTTCTCCTTTCCAGTATCTGGTTCTTTGTTCAAATTTTCAGTGATCAGGGTACTGATGTAGATGTCTTTGAGTGTGCTTTTTTCTCCATCCCTATGGGCAGAGGTGACTCAGACCTTACTTCCTGTTTCCATTGTATTAGTTGCTATCAGTCAAAACAAATTACCACAACAAAACAAATAACAAACCTGGCAGTGGCAGGGGTGGTCTAGGTGACCTTTGGGATGCCTTCCAATTCTATGGTTTTGTTAAAAGGACCATTTCCATGCAAATTTATAAAAAACAAAATAACATACTTAAAGTGATAGTTTTTAATACTGAACAGGCCCCGATTTGTTCCGCCTTAATGGCCTCAGATGTGACAGTAATGCAGAGACAAGATTATCAAAATTCAAGAAAAAGCAACAACAACCCAAGATAAACTAACTTGTAAAAAGCAGCTTATGATACTGGCCAATGTTTTAGAGATTCCATTTAATCAAGGAAACACAAAAGGAAGAGAACAGTTAAATAAGTTTTGACTTTCAAAGGCAACACTGGTGAAAAAGTTAGGGGAAAAATTAGTTTTAAGCTTGTTTGCCAGCAGCATTGTGCAAGCTGTCATGCAGTTGGACTTGCTCTGCAGGGATTAAAAATGTGTCTGCTCAGACTGAAGTTACATTTGTGCTTCAGAAGCAGTACAGAAGAAATTCATTGAGTTCTTATATTTGTATGAGCTTACCCAACTCAAAAGTACCTGACTGAATCACAGTTCTGAACACATTTTGCATTTGAAGTGCAACACTAATTCACCAAAATGTGTTTGATAAATGCACATTTTGTATGAAAAAGTGAAGGTTTAAAAAATGCTCACGTGGCATTGCTTTGGCCAATGGAAAAAAAAGAATATATTTCAAAAGTGGGCGCAAAAATTGCATATTTTGAAAAATGTGTACAGAAGATTGTTAAAAAATAGTCATAAATCACATTCTAATATAGACTCAAGGTACAGTGACATTTTTAATGGAAAATTGAGACTCTCCAAAAGCTCTTGCTTTGCTGGTTTTGGCATCCCTAATATGTGAGAAGCTGAAATGAAATTTGGTTTTCCAAGGTTGCTACTGTAACTGTTTCTCCAGCCATTATAATAAGAGTAATATCCCCACTGTTTGTAGATTACTACTCTAATACAGTAATACCCTGGATAACGTTAAAACTTGGTTCCACGAATCTTAATGTTATGCGATTTTTAACATTGTGTGATACATGTATCATACAATGTTAAATCCTATGGGATGTATCACACAAAGTAAAACTCCATAGAGATACACTGTAACCAGCACAGACTTCAGGGGATGTTGTGCGATACATCCCATAGGGTTTAACGTGTGCGGTGCAATTTTTTTCAGATTCCTTAATGCTATGCAGCTTTAACGTTGTGCGGTGCACACATAATTGCCACAAGATTTTTAATATTAATGAGCATTACTGTTGTACTTATTTGTACATTATCCCAGGTGTTATGAGCAAAAATATTTATGAAGTGGCATGAAAAGTATCAGAAAGAAAATATTACCCAAAGGAGGAAATACACATTATGTATGGCAGGGGGAGACCAAGACCAAGATTATACTATTGTGTTCCAGTTCACCAGGTATGGATGCAAAAGCTGGACAGTAGACAAAGTTGACAGGAAAATAAATGTTCATTTGAAATATAGTGCTGGAGGAGAGCTCTGTGGATAACCTGGACTGCTGGAAAAATAAATAAGTGGATCCTAGAGCAAATCAAGCCTGAAGTGTTTCTGGAGGCAAAAGTGATGAAGCTAAGGCTGTCTTACTTTGGGAACATCACGAGAAGGTAAAACTCTCTGGAAAAGGCACCAGGAAAAAGGAAATAATGCTGGAAAAGGCACCAGGAAAAGGAAGACCAAACATGAGATGAATTGAATCCATTGAGGGAAGCCATTGGCTTGAGATTGGAACAGGTCTGTTGAGGACAAGATATTTTGTAGATTTCTCATTCATAAGCTCACCATTAGATGGAGATGACTTGATGGCACATGACACCAATAAAAAAATGGCAGGGGGTAGATTTATTTATTATTTAGATTTGTATGGCCGTTCAATCACAAAAGCGACTCTGGGCGGCTCACAATCAAATAGGGAGAGGTATGGAAAATGGATTTAGTTTTACCCTGGAAAGAAAGAGTGTGCAAATAGATATTTCCCAATGAAGTACATGTTGCCTCAGTTTCCCACATATGTCCAAACAATCCTATATTACTTAGGAACTTCACTTTGTCAGTGGAGTATATGAAAGATTTACTGGGACAGTATCATTTGGAATTATAAAGAATAGAAATAAATACAGCATCCTGAGTTTCCTTCCTTGGAAGCACAATCTCTTACCTCCCGATTTTCATGTGGTTTTTCAGCCAATCTTATTCAAGCTCATTATAGTCACTCAAGTATTTTTATAGTATGGAATCTATTGATATTCTAAAATGTGCTTTAAGAATAATAGTAAATATTTTCTCTTTCATTTTCAGCCTAGTAGTGAAATGCTATGGGTGCCTTTCAGATTTGTTCCTTTTAATTCAGATTTACCTTTCCCATTTACTTAGTACAATCTTCCTGCTAACGAAACCCTAAAAAAGTTTGTGCAATTTGCCCAGAGAAAGAACACATCTTTGTCCCCGACCCCCACCCCCGGTGATCTATATAACAGAGTTGTACACCTTGGTAACCTATTTCTAATTGTCTCATACTCAAGAAGAGAAATTGGGGGTGAGGGCAACCAATGGTGGAACTCCTGGTAGGCTAATTGTAAGTCAGGAAGTGTTGCTAGATTGACATTTGATACCAGAACTAGCAATTTTATCCACCAGTTTCCTTGACTCTATTATCATTTCCCATACGGCCTTGTTTAATCCGCTGGAAGTTTAATGGTATTGAATTGTCAAAAAGAATTCAACAAGAAACGGTGCACTAAGGTCTTATTGCCAAGGATCTGATAATTTCAAGCCTTAAAGCTAAAGAGCTTAATGTACTTACAGAAGCCGAGGTTCAAGAGTTCAGTGTTTAAAAGTACAGAATAAGAAAATATATTTCAAGCCTTTTAGAGCAATATATATATATATATATATATATATATATATATATATATATATATATATATATATATATATATATATATATATATATATATATATATATATATATATATATATATATATATATATATATATATATATAAAGCCAGCCAAATCTGGTTATTTAGTACAAGGAAAGAAAGAAATACGTTGGCTCTTGTCATTTTAAATACATTTAGAAGTTCTCAGGTTGCAGACAACACAAAGCCCATGAATTTCATTTCCCAGGGCTATCTGTGAAGAATTTAATAGGACTACTTTGGAGAATGGGTAGAGAGAAGCAGTACAGAGCTCACAAGCAGCAAACAGTTCAGTTTCCAGCAGCTGACGACCTGAAAGAGGAGGATGAAAAGCAATGGCATAGAGACAGCAAATTAAGCCCTACTTGAACATTACTCACATTGATTTCTTTAATACAGAAGCAGAAAAGTGCCTAGCTTTTCCACCTTCTACCATAGCTTTCCAAAAACAGATGACAACATGTCTAAGAGGTGAGATTCTTGCTCATGTTTAGGCTTTGTGAGCAAGACAACTGACTTCATAGGGTCTTGCTTGGGTAGAAGGGCCCCTCATACATGCAGAAACCTTTCCTCTTCAGCTACATCATCTTTCAACAGAAAAGGTGTGTGTGTCTTAGCACTCTTTCCTGTGGGTGGTGAAGAAAGGGAGCCATGCAAGTGCCTAGATTCCTTCTCACTCAAAAATGGATTTGAGAAGGAAGAACTTCACAGCAATACTATTTGCCAACTTTTTTTTTTAAAAAAAGAAAACAATCTTTGCTTAGTTATATTTGATGTAAGCTATCCTATCTGACCATGTAAAATAGATTTCATATTACATACAGACATGGGCAATTGGCTGCATTTGGGTCACAGAGCATATTCTTTCACTCACATGCATGCACTACTTCTAGTCTGAACCTATGCTTTCACTTTCATTGTCTCTCTACAAATGACAGAGAAAAGGGACATACCACTTAGCCTAATTTTCTATAAATATACAGAAAAATAGAAGACTTCAGGAAACATTCTAGAAACCAGCCAAGAGATCGTTCAAACAAGGAAGTACAACTCTACTAACCTCTGCTGCTAAGGCTGCTTCTGGGAAGGAAGACAAGTTTTTGTATAACTAATCACTCATAGTTTCCAGGTGGAGCCTATGAAAGTCCAGAGCCTTCTCCAGGGCTCTAAGGTGGGGCTTAGTAGCTACAGCAGGCTCTAGTTTTGGAGGACTTAAGAGGAGCAGCTGAAAATCCTGATATGGTGAAAGAAAATTAGACATTTACTAATATATGTTTTGGACCTGTAAACTCTGTACTGTTTTGAAACAGCATATTGCACATGTAAGCAGATATCTCTTCATCTTCACACTACACACTGTATCACATATTTCTTTCTGTTCTAGAGAAGGGCTTCAACCCACAGCAGTCTGTTTGTAACATTGCTTATTCTGCTCCAACATTGCTTCTGATTGATTCTGGGAAAATTCACAAGATTTGAGAAAAGGTACATGGACACAGGATAGAAATATGTTTCCATAGACACCCTCAAGTACAGTCTATAGATTAGTTACAATTCTCTAACGACACTAGATTTTGCAACCCCAAGTAGCCCCCTTTGTATCTCCAATAAGTGGTAAAGTCTACCTTGTCCCCTCCCTATGATTGGGGATTGTAGACTCTCATTATTCCAAAATGGCCGCCGCGCTCTTTGCGGCCCCCCCACCCGGACTCAGACATCCGGGTGAGTTAGGGGGCGTGGCCACCTCTCTATAAAAGGGGTGGCCATGAGGCAGCCGAGCTGCCATTTTAGAAACAGCGACGGAGAGGAGAAGTTTTTCTCCGTCGCTCCTTTTTTCTTCTCGGCTCTCCAGCCCGGTCTTCGGCTGTCGAGCCATTTCGGCGCTTCTGATCCCCGAAGGGGATCATCTTCTTCAGCTATGCCTCCCTAAAGGAAAGCCCCGGCGACCAAGCCGCGACCAAGAGGGAGGCACTTGCCTGGCCCTGCGCTTGCTAGGGGGCAGCAATCGGGTCGGAGGACCGCGACCGCGCCCCCGCAACAGGGCCCCACATCGATGGCACCCACCATTACCGGTGGGATGGGGCAGATTAGGGCATGGCCCCCGGCTTTCCAGCCTCAGGATGGCCCTGCAGGGGCTTCGGCCCCCGGCCCGCAATTGCCGGCCATGGGTCCAGACAACGGGGGAGGGCCTGGTGCGGTCACCCAGCAGGGCTCGCCTCCGGCCCCTCATGGGCCGGAGTTTTGGGCATGGCCCTATTCAGGACCTGGCTCCCAAATGGGGGTCCCCAGTGTATCAACCGGTGGGCCGTGTGGCCCACCTTGCCATGGCTGCACCCCTGCAATGGAGCAAGACAACACCTTTGCCCACCATTGCCGGTGGGATGGGGCAGATTGGGATATGGCCCTCGGCTCTCAGCCTCAGGCCGGCCCTTCAGGGGATTCGGCCCTCGGCCCGCAGTTGCCGGCCATGGGCCAGAACGATTGGGGGGAGGGCCTGGTGCTGGCACACAGCACGTTTTACCCCCTCAGGGGCCGGAGTTTTGGGCAGGGCCCTATTCGGCCCAGGATCTCAAATTGGGGCCTCTGGCCCAATCCCTAGCCGGCCGGCCGGCCCACCTGGCCCACCTTATACTAGGGGTTTCTGTGGCAGGGGATGCCTGGTTAGCATGTTTGGCTGTGCTGGAGGCATCCTGGGCAATCCAGTGGGAGGGGGCCCTTCCCTATCTACCGGGGCCCTTCGTGTCTGCCGGCTACTTCGACTGCTGCCACTCTGCAATAGGCGGCCAGCTGGGTCGAGCTGCTTGGGACACTCCGGCCTGTGCCTGCCGCCGTCTCGCAGCTCCCTGTTTGTCCAGAACTGCAACCGGGGTGTGGTCGGATGTGGCCCCAGAGCTCGATTTTGGTTGCGAGCTCCGACGCCTGCCGTGGGCCGGAACCCCCAGTGGGGGCGGCTCATGGGGGTGCAACTAGTGAGTATTAGGTTCAAGTTGAATGCATCCACATCACAGTCCACTTCCAGCGGTGGGGTTCAGTGGTCATGGCTTCGCCAATTTGAGGCTAGTGGGCATCACTTGCCAGCCTATCCCAGTGCCCCTTGGTTGCATTCTGGCACGACGTTGGGGGTGGGGGTTTCCATGATGTCTGGTTATTTATTGCACCCTGGTGATCATTTGTTCCAGGTCACGAGGGAAAAGATTTGGTGGGGGGAGTACGTGGATATATTCTCCCTATGAACCGAGATCCCAATAAGGATAGGCGGTGTGGACAGGAGGACAGAGACATGTGCGGTCCCGCCGTAGTAAGCCACCACGCACTGGGGTGTCCGCCCCCGGGACAGTGCTGAGCATCGCAGGGGCTGTCCGGGTCCTGCTGCGCATGCCCTTTATGCAGACTGTCCCATCGAGGGCTTTGCCGATGGCCGGCTATTACTTGCCCCTGGGTGTTATTGGCCGCAGGCCATGAAGGGTAAGGGCTGGAGGGGGATTCTCCCTATTGAACTGCGAGCCCACTAGGAGGAGAGAGAGGGACAGGGCGACTGAGACAATGAGATGTCCCATCGTCGTGAGCCACCGCGCACCTTGGGCCAACTGGTTGGCCGCATACCTTGTACGTATGGTGGTATGCCGCAGGGCTTGACCTGCTTGGGCCATCCTGGTGCTTCCAGCCATCGCTAATATTTGCAGGGCGATGGTTGATTAGATGGGCCCATGGCAGTTGGCTTACGGTGAGGCATGTGGATGAGGGTGGCTCTATACCCTGAGGGGAGGTGGGATGAGCCCTGTCAGCTAGTGTGCTCGTGTACATCACTCCCACATGACTGGTGCCTGGTGATAGGTACCATGGTGGTCATGCTGAGCAGCGGGCTGCTCAGACACAGGCTCCACGCTAACTGGTCGGGCAGGGGGTTCCAGCCCGCCTGCTGTGTTCGACCTGCTCAGCTGACGATGCATGTACTAAGCACCACGGTCATTACCGATTTCGTGTCCCCTTTTGCGCTGGCCCTCACGCCGCCTCCGCGTGCCCGCGGGTTGGTGGGTTACGGGGCAGAGGTAGGGGTGCACAGGGGCGATCAGAGCTCCGTCTGAAGCAACTAACCTTGTCATAACCCCCCCGCCCCAATTAGTATAGTCAACCTGGAGAGATGGCACTCAGTTCATCCAAGAAGGAATTGGGCGGGATACCTGCCGGAGGGTTTTCTATGGGGGCTTTTGTATCCATTCGGGGGTGTTGGGGGTCCCAGGATGCTACTAATCTGGTTCCCTTGCAGGGTAACGAAGAGGGGGCTCCACTGTCCACAGCTAAGGGAGTTGGGGCTATGAGAGTAGCGGGGGCCCTTCTTGGAACCACCTTTCCTAAGTCGAATGTCTCCCCCATGAAGCTCATACTGAGCTAGAACTAGGGTGAATGTCATTTAATCCTCCATTCAGCTTACCCTGTGGGTTCTCCATTCAGGGATGCCATTCCTGATGACCTTGTTCAGTCAGGTACTCGTAGTTGGTTCGGCTACTATGGGTGGCACGCTCACGCAGTTCTGGTGCGGTTTTGGCACAGTGTGCTATGCACTCGGCTTTCAGATTATTGCCAGTGCACCCGATGATTTAGACCTATTGGGTTTTTTAGGTTCCGAGGGGAATTTTACTTAGATAAGGCCAACCCCCTTCTGACTGAGTTAATTCATGTTCAGCACTCGACCGATTGGGGACTTCATTCAGTGGCCATTTGCTCACAGGTCGGGGTCTCGGTCTCTAGCCCATTACCTCGATGACTTTTGGTTCGGGGGTGAACGGGGCTTGGACACGTGCACGCGTCTCCTCATTTTCATTCAGACACTCAGGTGGGAACTGGGTGTCCCCTTGGTGCCTGAATAGACCGAGGTCCCATCTACTAAGCTCACATTTCTGAATTGACTCTGTCGCGTGGGCATCCGGGTTAACCATGAATATGGTGGCTTGGATTTCCGCGGTGAGTTTGGCATTGATTGCCAAACATAAAGTGTGCCCTCGTGAGCTGCAGTTAATTCATGGCCACCTTAATTTTGTCCGGTCTGGCTCAAATTACTCCTGGGTTGGGCGGGGTCTCTTCCTGGAGATCAGACCTGATGGTCTGCCCTAGATTTCAAGTACGGTCGGATACCTCCGGCTCCCGGACTTATGGGGGTTTACTCTGAGGGTGGGTGCACGGATCGCCTCCCCGATCTTACCTTCCTTGCGTTTTTCCCATTTTGGAGAGCACTGATGCTATGGTGCAATGAGTGGGCCTACTCAGTGGTCCAATTTCGGTGTGACAATGCGGCAGTGGTGCACATTGTCAACACCCAGACATGCAAATCCCCCAGGGTATTGACATTAGTTTGTCTATTCTTTTGAGAAGCCTATGCCTAAATGTGCCGTTCTAGGCCAGACATGTTCTAGGTATTTATAATGACATTACTGCTGCTTTCCCCCACCTGCAGATCACCCGGTTCCGTGCCGTACTCCGGAAGCAGAGGGATTCCACTCGCCACTTTTGGCTGGTGGCTGGACGTTTGGCGTGGAGAAGGGAACCGGACATGTCATTGGCACCTCGCACGCGTAAGGCGTATCACTATGCATTCATGCGTTGTGTTTGGGAGGGGTGGACACGGGAACGTGTCCGCCGCCCTTACACGCGTCACCCCTGTTCCCAGAGTTTCTGACCCACCTTACACGAGGCTGGCATTACTTATGTACAGATAGGTGTGAGGTGGCTCTTGGCCACGCAGCTACCACGGTAGCCTTTTTGGAGCGCTCCGCATCAGTGAGTGGGTGCCAGAGTTGGTGCCACCTGGGTAAGGCGGACGTGTCTCGTAGGGCACTGGAACTCGAAGATGTCTCTGTCACACATAGTGGGCTCGAGTGGGGATGTGGTCCTCACGGGTTATTCAGCACGGTGTAGGCAGTGGTGCATACTGCTACTAAATTTTTTGAGACATCTGTCCGGTTGGTGCCCTACATGAATTTTTGACAGTGCCTGCTGCGCGCCCCAGCCTGTTTTCTGCCACCGGGATGGGTCTACCCTTACCATAGTAAAGTCCCTGAGGGTGACCGGTGCCGCGTTTCACGGTGTGGGGCCCATTTTGGCTCCATTTACTTAAGATAGGCGTCGCGTTGATCGCGGCTACGTTTGGGGTACTCGGAGGTGGATATGCGTCTACGCGCAATTTCAGATATGTACGTCCCCTCACTGTACGAGTACCTAGTTATGTCCTTCACCTTTTTTCTCCTCTTTTACAGATCCTAGGGGTCTCAACACACCGGTGGCAGGGTGCTGGTGGGCCGCAGCTATGTACATTGGGCAGCAGTATATGCTGCAGCGACAGAGAGTGGACCCCGGCTGGGCTGTGTGCATCCACGTATGCTATGGTATGGTATGCGTGGCACATGGGGGCGGGAACTGTGGCCATTCCTGCTGTCTGACAGGGATGCTGGACCGCCCAATGTTTTACAGGCACCTCGGCGGCAGCGATCTTATACGGATCACTGCTGTTACTAAACCGTCGAGGGGCTGTGACCTGGCATTTTGTATCACGTATGGCTTACATACGGTCGCTGTGGTCTAACATCGTGCCGAGACACCAATTTTGGGGAGATGCGGATCTCCCTAGTTCGGACTGTTCCGGCAGTCAGTGGACGGGGCTCTGGCTCCGTCCCGTTCTGAGCATGGCTGTGAGACGGCCATTGGAGACCGGATGATAGGCTTACACAAAAATTTTGCTGGTAGGCAGGAGAAGGGGTCCACCCGTCGGCTAGAGGTGTGTACCTCGTTCTGGGTGTGATGCAAGCAGGCCTGGCGACCGAGCTGATGGTCTGGGGGGGGGGCGGTGAGTCATCATGGATGCCTCCCCGTGTGGCGGGTAGCACTGGTAAGGTAAATATTTATGACCCACAGGTATCTGGCAGGTTCGCAATTGACTGGCCAACACTTAGACAGGTACAGGTGTAATAACGTTGACCGGTCAACGACGAACCAGGCAAAGGGGTGATGGCAGGAGCTCTTCAGCATGCATCACCCCGTGATTTGACGGATACACTTCAGAGGGTGGGGTCAGTAGATAGTTTATTGACTTCGGTCAACAATTTGTTTGTCTCAACAAACAAATTGATACAAATGGATACATTGTAGCCAATTGCCATTGGCAATTTTGGGAGGAACCTTACCAGTGTTACTTCAGCCTGCTTGCCTTAAGAATTATAATTGGCTGAGTACCAATTGAAAGTTATAATTCGGACTAGGGCATTATTCAATAAATGTGGCCCAATGCCTTTATCCATATACCGGTGTCTGAGTCTTTCTTTGGGGGGTGCGCCTGCAATGTATCTTCAGTAACATTTGTTTACCACACAATTAGATGGATTGAACTGAAGTATTTTAATCTTAGGGAAGAAATTCCTAAATGTTGGTTATATTTATTATGCAAGCAGTGAGTGTCAGCCCTTGTACCTGCTATGTGCTAAAGAAGGAATACAAGAAGCATTTATACTGTAGTAGATAATGTGTCAGAATAAGCTGCAGGAAACATGGGTTTAAGTCCCTGTTCACTAATGGAAACTCACTGAGGGTGGGTGGGAATAGTAAAAACCCTCCTTAAATAGCTCATACACCTTGGAAACTCTGTCAGGGTCACCATACCTTGGTCCTGATGGTGATAATTTAACTACAAACTTGTCTGTTAAACAGGGGCTATGGGATGTGGATTAGAAAGAGTGACAAGAAGCTGCAAGGGAATCTTGTTCCCTTCGATCACTGGGATTGTAATGCCTTCCTTGTTAGAAAGGAAGGCCTAATTTGTGATGTTTAACTATTCATAAAAATAGGAAGTTTTTTAGCTTGGCAAAGTTTAATTTTATCTTTTCATACAAACTCAATTAGTATAAGATATTGTCATTGTAATAATGCTAAAATTGAGTCTATTTTTCATGTTCTTCTCCACTGCAGTTTTTAGCAAGAGGCTGAAGGATATCTAATATGTTTTATTATCTAGTCTCTCCCATAACTCTTATTTGATTACTTGTTTTAGGGCTTTGATAAGTCAGTTGTTGTACAAGCAGCAACTTTTTGAATAACTAGACTACCTATGATTGGCCTCTACAGTAGATCAATCACTAGATCATAACTGTTTGTTTGATGTTATATAAATATTTGATGTTTAATATTTTACAAATGTTAATTCTTAGTATATTGCTCTGTACCTTATGTGGTACAATAATCTGTTGACTAAATAAAGATGATGAAGAAGAAGTTGATGTCATATTTATCTATATATTACATATTTCTTCATTTTATTTCTAGACTATCTTCTATTGAAATATAGTGCATCTTTTCATCAATAATTACTCAGGAACAAATAGCAAAGGATACCTAAATGCTCCCTTCTCAAGGCATTTATTAAAAGGAAAGAAATGGCTTTCATTGTTTTGCATGGCTGTGCCTTTTATCTATGTGCATGGTTATTTAATGGGCTTATCCAGGTAATGGCAAGGTTACAGGTAGCTGTTGATTAGCCCTCCTGTGTGTCTCTGATTGTGGTTCTTAAGTAGTAATACCTGTGGAGGGCAATCATTACTTTTGATTGTTATCAACTTTCAAGAGTAATCAAGTGACAATTTCTCAGATACTGGAGTTGTCTTGCTGACTTATGTTATCTTCTTTGTATTCTAATTAGGTTATGATCCCATTAGTTTACTAGTGTATCCGAAACGAAACTGTGCCTAATTTCAATTCTTTTTTTTTATGAAGGGCAGCAGATTAATTTAACTGGATCAGTAAAAACACATAATATAAACATGGATCTTGCATTGCATCCAGGAATAAGTTTTATTCACAGCTATTGTTGCACAGAACTGTAGAATTGTTAACAATAATTTACTGAATGGATGCATGTTAACATAAAACTTTAAAACAAGTGGTGAAATGGAAGGGGGCTATAAAGTGTTTGGTTGACAACTGGAGTAGATTTTTTTAATTATAGGATTTTTATTTTATAATCTTAGACATAGAAAGTAACAATTTCTGAGATGTGTTTGGAAAACTGGATATTTAGACATATATTCAGCATCATATAGGAATGCAGTGGTTTAGTGGTTAAGATACTGAACTTGACAACTGGAGGGGCTTCTTTGTTAAATTTATTTGTTATAGCCACCCTGAGTGGTGCTTACACCAAAAGGGTTGAGTATAAATGTGTATAAATAAATAAATAAAGAGTGCCTGAATATCAAAATCCACAAAAGAATGTTCTGAAAGGAGTTTCTTGCAGCAGAGAATGTCCTGATACATTTATTCTTTAGACATCACTACTTGTTTTATATCTTATTAGGTGATATTTTAATTGGTAGTTGGCATGCTTCTGTTAAGCTATTGTTTAATTTATTGTGCCCTCTTGTCAGCCATATATTAGAGGAAGATTGATAGAAATCTCGTGATTGGTTATAATCCATGGATCTCTCTTTTTCTCTGTGGCTTCTAACTAATTAATACTTGTCATTAGTCTCAAAATGTATGACCTTAATTTCAACCTCATGAATTTTGTTCCATTTCTATTACTGTAGATCATGAAGTCAATTAATTTTGCCCTGGGCCTGGCTTGCTTTGGGGAAAAAATACTCATTGAGAACTTTCTAAGACAGATTACAGTCAGATATTGTGATACAGAATTTGTCCTTTCCACCCCAACTGAGAGTTGTACATTTTCCTTGTTAAAAAATGTTAGACTTTGAAGGCCTGTAACCCATTCCACCCACTTGTTAAATGTTTTATTTTTATCATGGCCTTTAAAATAGCTGATGTATTATACCTTTCCTAGTAGGAAATATCTAGTTGGATTCCTGGATAAAACATATTCTAGATTAAATTGTATTATCTACATAATTACACTTTACATCAGTCATAGTTCTGCTGTTTTATGTTCCAGATGGCTGCAAATACAACCGTACATTATTTATTTCAGCAAAATTCAGTCTTTGACATCTATTTCTCAGGATGAATTCTTTGAAGACTGGATAATAGTTTCCTCAATATTTTCTTATCATTTTCAGCAATTAGCCTCACCATTCCTCTGTCAACATTGAAACTAATGAAGAACTAAAAGATTACAGATTTATAAAGCAAAAGACAGCCCATTAGATGCCAAAAGTATCAAAATTCCATACTCATTTTGCTTTATGTTTTAATGATATTTTCAGATGCCGAATCATCTCTCTTTTAGCCCTCCATGAGTATTGCTTCATATTTTGTTGCGGGTTCCGCGAGCACAATTGGCACATACGGCCTCTGGCAGAGGTTAAACCAGTCAAGAAAACTCCTGGCCACTGGCCCTTGCCAGTATGGAAATTGGGGAGCGGATTAATAATCATAGGATTGATTCACCCACATCTGACCTGACCGGCAGTTCTGCAGAGGGAAGCTGAATAGCTAAACGCCAGTTAGGAATTAGGTTATTCCACATTTAGAGATTAGCCCAAGCCCTAGTGCAAATAGTGGCCATGTTTGCTCTTGAGCAAGCCAGGAACAATGGTTTTCCCCTGTCAGTTTTTGCCTTAGTTAATTAACTTCCCCAAGAGAGGTTCTCAATTAACCCGGGTAAATGGGTGATGTGATTTTCTGTCAGATGACGATTCTACCATACGCAGCCTTGAACATAATATATACTGATGATTTTCCCTCAATAAATCACTGGTCTTCGCTCCATCTTGCCTCGTGTCATTATTTGACCAGTCTCCTCCGGGACCTCAAGGGCCGCTTCACGGCCCCAATCAAACATTTTGTGATAACTACGAATGTATAGCCACACACGTAAAATTCTTAATGTTACCAATTATACATAGAAAAAAGGCACAGCTGCTCAGAATCTCTGAACTACCTAATCCTTTCAGCAGGTAAATGAGGAACTTTTTTTAGATTGCCATACTGAGCCTATTTAAGCAGGTTTACCATTTAAGGATGGGACTGCAGTGGCTTAGTGGTTAAGACACTGAACTCGAAGACTGGAAGGTCAGCAGTTCAAGACCCGAATGCTGCATGATGGAGTGAGATCCTGTCCCTGTCCCAGCTCCTGCCAACCTAACAGTTTAAAAGCAATAAATTGCAAGTAGATAAATAGGTACTGCTTCTGTGGGAAGGTAATGACATTCCATGCACTCTGGTGCCTACTCATGCCTGCCACATGACAATGGAACCATTTGCAGATGCAAACAGTACTGGCTATTGGGCTGTGAAGGGAGATGAGCACTGTACCTTAGAGTCAGAGACAAGTGGCTTTCGAGCAAGGGCAACCTTTACCTTTGCCATTTAAGGTCAAAGGGCATGAAGGGAGAGGACAGCTCATAAACACTACTTTCGAGACCACATACAGTAAAACCCCAGGTTACGGATGGCTCCGGTAACGGAAAACTCGACTTAAAGAAGGAAATTCTGGGGAAATCACGTCCCGATTTATGAAAAATACTTGCAATACGGAATGGGTTTCCCAGGAACACATTGCATCTGGGAGGATTTAAAATGGTGACCCCATGCCATTTTAGAGTCTCTGAATGGCTCAAAGAGTCCTCTCTTCGGGAGGAGTTTGAGCAGGGTTTTTGGTGAGGAAGCCACTGGGCAGCAAGGGGAGCTCCCTTTGCCCACCAGCAATTTCTCTAGCAAGAGAGCCCAGGATGTGGGCTACCCCGGTGGCCAGACAAACCGCTCCTGTTCGTCACCCTCCAGGACAGGGAGGCGTGCTCGATGCCAACCCTCAGAACGAAGCACCAGAAAAGGTAGGGAGCTTTGGTTCATCTTTTGCATTGTGTGCCCCCGCATTTTTTGCCTTTTTAAAAAGGTTGATCTATCTCCCCAGCTGGTGAGCAGCTGGTAGGGAGAGGAGGGGGTGTTCTTAGAGGATTCCTCTTTCTCTCCTGCAACTCGATCGATCTCTAAGAACCCCCCTCTTCTCCACCCCAGCCACTCACCAGCTGGGGAGATCGATTGAGGTGCAGAAGAAAAAGGGAAATCCTTTAAGAACTCCCCCTTTTCTCCTCCCCAGATGCTCACCAGCTGGGGAGGTCGATTGAGGTGTGGAAGAGAATCATGACTGGCATTTAAAAAAAATTTGAATGTTTTTGGAGGTTCAGGAACATTTTCAATGCATTCCTATGGGAAATTGTGCATCGGGTTATGGAAAAACCGTTTTATGGAAAACTTTCTAGAACAGATTAATTGCATAACCTGGGGTTTTACTGTACTGATGAATTGTTGGGGGATTCTGGAGATTGTAGTCCCAAAAATAATTCTGTCAACTTATTTTTGTGTGGCATTCGAACTAGCCCTCTCCCTCATCGCAAATATATACATATATATATAGGCCTTAACATAAAGGCAAGTAAATCACATGTACTATATCTTACTTTTGAGAAGAAATTTATGGCATTTTGCTGTGAATCTGCCAGGTAGGCCAAATGTACAATGTTTTTATAAACAGGTAAATAAGTAGCTAATTATAGTGAAAAATACATGTGAAGATGTAAATTTGGGGCTGTGAATTAATTATAAGAGAAGTTTGAATGGTTGCCAAATGTTTAACAGGACAATTTTTTACACAACTCTGTTCAAGTGACCCCTTTTCTCAGGAGCCATAGAGATGGGACTGTTTATTATGTTGGAAAATGAATTAATAGAAATAACATTTCCTGGTGACAGCTGTAAGAAATCACTAGTATTTTGGCATTAAAGCAGCAACATTATTTTGTAATTTCTTTTGAGCAAGTCTGAGCATGAAATGAGATTGTATTGCTGTGGGAATAATCTTCACTAAACAGAGTTGGGTTGTTGTTAGGTGTTTTTTGTTTTTTTTTTGGTAACCATGCATAGGACACTTCTAGGTCAAAATCCTGGTTGACTAGCAGAGCTTGTACCTGAATGTATGACACAAGCTATGAAAATGTGAAGATGACTTGCTTACATGTGTGCTATTTTGCAATGGATTTTGGCTTACTCTCCTGTAAGCTCCAATTTTTCTAATGGAGGTTGGAACGTTGATATTATTCATCAGACATTCTTCCCATCTTCTTCTTCTTTCATGCCTAGTTCAGACTTTAAACTGCAGAACAAAGCCACCTTTGGGTGAATTCATTCTGTAGTTCTTTTTGCCTGACCTAACATGAGAAAAATTAGCTGGCAAAAGAAGGTTGCCGTTGCCCGGGTTATGTCTGATTGTGGTTCAAAAATAACACAATTTTCAAGGAGGCACTTTCTATGTACTATCCCTGAGGGCATTCTATATGCACACTTAGAAATTGCAAGTAGATAAATAGGGACCACTTTGGTGGGAAGGTAAACAGGGTTATGTGCACTTCAGTGTCTAGTCATGCCTGCCACATGACCACGGAAACAGCTGCAAATGCAGACAGCGCTGGCTCTTCGGCTATGAAACAGAGATGAGACTGAACCCTAGAGTCAGATATGACTGGCTTTTGAGCAAGGTGACCTTTACCTTTACCTCATCCACTAGAGCAGTTTCAAAAAAATCAATATGAAGAACTTGAAGAGGGGTGCAGATGACAGCATGAATATATATAATCTAATATGAATGAAAAATGCTTTTAATGAAACGGGCTAAGAAATTACATGCAATGTTGGATGTCAGTACTGCAATAACAGATTCTCGAGCTTGAAGTAAATAAAACCACAGTTGTGAGAGCAAAAACACAATTAAATTAAAATAGTGATTAGAACAGTCTAGACATTGTTTTTATATGCAGAGGTTTGTAATTGCAATTTGTTCTTTTGGACTGAGTGACTCAAACGTGCTGCTAATGAATTCCAGGAGGTCCCCTTGCCCAGAAATAGTCTTGTATAAAATCTTAATTAATTTTAAAATAGTCACAAGAGCCACATTTAAGGTGAGTACTAAGATATGTGTCCTATGAGTCAGTTAAGAGGATGATTCATTGTTTGTTAACATACCCACTGGTGTTCTCCACTAGCTGTTAGCAATATTGCCCTATCTTTCTTCGCCATAACTTTGCTGCAAAAGAGGGGAGGGAATATGGGACAAAGTGGTGAAAGCAGTTCATGGAAGCAGCACTTAAAGGTTAATGAACATTGGAATTGGGGCCAAGTGACACAGCAGCATATTGACATTCTTTAGCATAATAAGAGGTTTTATAGATCAGATCCATTAAATACAACCCCAATAAAAATAAAAGCTCTTTCTAAAAACAAAGAAGTCATCTTTGGTAGAGAAAAGAAGGAATGTTAACATTGCAGGTGGGAAGGTATCGCAAGTGCTCTAAATGAGTGGATACCCAGAAGCTGAATTATTTATTTATTTGAATTTATATTGCTGCCCCATCGCCAAGGAGACTGAATTCTAGATGGTCATTGATATCTTGCATATTTAACATGTAAATGGACAAATTTGTAATATATTGGAAATTCAGATTGATATCTCTGTCTGGCCAGATATCCCGCTATGGTAATGGAGTAGACCCGTACAGCCAGTGACTCAATGGCAAGTGTTGGGCAGTGGTAAATAACCTGACTTCCTAAAGGGGCCAATGGCTATGGGCAGATGAGCCCCTTTAGGTGGGGTGATGGTCCCCCTCAGTACCACTGGAAACTCAATGCCACTGGAAACCATCATAGTGGGCCAAACGGCAAAATAAGTGGAGAAGGAACCACTCCACTAATCTGATTCCCAATGGTCATGGAGGCAGAAGAGGCCATGCCAGATAGACTGGCTGTGAAGGTGCACATTGTCAATATCCTCAAGGCTGTGGCAATCCATTGCAGTCCTGGTGTCAAATCCTGCATGTCTCATTTCATACATGGTGCATTGCAGGCGCACCCCCCAATAACGGACACAGACAACATTGAAAGTGGATAACAGCATCGGGCCACATTTATTGATTCAATGCCCTAGTCCGAATTATAAATTTGTATTGGTAAAACGACCAATCATAATTCTTAAGGCAAGCAGGCCGAAGTAACACTGGTAAGGTACCACCCCAAAATTGCCAACGGCAATTGGTTACAATGTATCAATTTGTATCAATTTGTTTGTTGACAACAAACAAATTGTTGACCGTAGTCAATATCTAACTCATGACCCCACCCTCTGACGCGTATCCGTGAAATCACGGGGTGATGCATGCTGGTTAGCTATCGCCATCACCCCGTCGCCTGGTTCGTCGTTGACCGGACAACGTTTAACTAATTTATTCCTGTCTAGTGTTGTCCAGTCAATTGCGAACCTGCCGGATACCTGTGGGTCATACTGTTTACCTTACCAGTGCTACCCGCCACACGGAGGGGCTTCAAAGAAGGCCTGACGCCCCCCCCCCAGACCGTCAGCTCGGTCAACAGGCCTGCTCGCCAATCACCCAACAGGAGGTCCATACCTCCTCGCGACAGATGGACCCCATCCCCTGCGTACAAGTCGTAATTTTGTAGGCTAATAGCGGGGTGATGACTGACCCGTCCCCAAGCCCTGTCGGCAAGAAACCGCGCCACCGCCCTGTTGACCGTGCGCCTAGCGCGGCCAAGGGCCAGGAGGTGAACGCCCCCTCTATAAGAAAGGTGCGGGATAATGTCCGACCAAACCAGGGTTGTAGCAGGCCAGACATAATGCAAGTAGGCGAGGTCCTCGCAAATCGCATGCTTGAGCGATAAGCCGGTTACCTGGCCCAAATCATTGCCCCCCAGGTGGATGATGAGAATGTCAGGCGGGTCAGCACTCAGGCCAGAAAAAAGGAAAGGCCGCAGCTCCCGCCATAACATCCCAGGCTTACCATGCCATGTGAGACTGGCGTGTTCACCCAGTCCCAGTCGGGGTCCCCACTCTGTCGCCGCAGCGTAACGCGCTGCCCTGTGCACATAGCTGTGGCCCACCAGCCATACTGTCACCGGTGTAATACGACACCCAGGGTCTGTAAGAAAATTGAGAAAAATTGAGAAAAAGACGGTAAGGTGACTGGATTGGTACTCATGGCGGAAGTGGGCGCACATAAAACTGAAAACATTGCGAGCCCCACCTCCCCATGCTGCGTATGTCAGCCCCAGAGTACCCAAAAGCAGCTGCTGTAGAGGCTGCACCAGTACGGAATGAATGTGTGCCATAACGGGCACCTGGTAGGCCCCACCCTGGTGAGGGCACTGCCTGTCACCTTCCAAAACTGAAATTTAGTAAGGGGAGACCCATCTTGGTGACAGAAAAACGGGCCGTGGTGCATGCCACGCAGTGCCAGGAACTCCTGTAGGGCACCAACCGGACAGATGTCTGCCAAAGAACACCGTAGCAGTCTTACACCACTGCCTACGCCATGCTGATCTGTCTTAGAGGAGCGTATCCTCAACTGGGCCCAGTCTTTGGCAACATAGACATCCTCGAGTTCCAGTGCCCTACAACTTGCATCCGCCTTATACAGCATCTCAAGCTCGCTGGTGCGGAGCGCTCCAAAAAGGCCACCGTTGTAGCCGCATGAAGTGGGCTGCCTCATTTCCAAAACAGAGGCCAGGCCAGCCCCGGGCCAATTGGGTAAAACCCTGGGGAAATCTTGCATCCGCCTTACTCAGCATCTCAAGCTCGCCGATGCGGAGGGCTCCAAAAAGGCCACCGTTGTAGCCGCATGAAGTGGGCTGCCTCATTTATCAAAACTGAGGCCAGGCCAGCCCCGGGCCAATTGGGTAAAAACCCTGGGAAAATCTTGCATCCGCCTTACTCAGCATCTCAAGCTCGCCGATGCGGAGGGCTCCAAAAAGGCCACCGTTGTAGCCGCATGAAGTGGGCTGCCTCATCTATCAAAACAGAGGCCAGGCCAGCCCCGGGCCAACTGGGTAAAAAACCCCTGGGTAAATGGGGTGGCGGTCGCCCGGGAAATGCCCGCGCACGCGCACCCCCACCTCCCAAACATGTCTCACCCGGAAGTCATTGGTGCTGTCCACACGACCTCCCACTTTGGCCATAAAAGCCAACCCGACAGCTGAGATGCTATGGTGCGTGGTGCAAGGCCCTGGGCATACAGGTAAACCATGAACCGCAGAACATGGGCTACTGGGATCGGCCAGGTTCCTGGCAGTCGGAATCGGGTACATAATACTCTGAAGGAACTAAATGCGTGGTGATACGCCTTACTCATGCATGGCGCTAGTGACAGGCCAATCGCCCGGTTCACCTCTCCTTGCCAACGTTCCATCTCTCGTCCGGGAGTGGCGAGGGAAAGTCCTCCGCATCCGGGGGCCGAGGCACGGAACCGGGAGATCTGCAGGCGGGACAAAGCAGCAGCAATATCATTATCAACCCTTGGGACATGCCTGGCCCTGAAGGGAACGTTGAGGCACAGGTTGCATAACACAAACCAACGCACTAGCTCCATAACCCCGGGCGATTTGGAAATCTGTGCAGTGACGATGCGGACAACAGCCGCGTTGCCATGCCAAAATTGCACAACCGAGTTGGCCCACTCCTTGCCCCATAGCATCAAAGCACCCAGGATAGGGAAACATTCCAGATACGTGAGACCATGCAGGCGACCCTTGCCTGCTCGGGATGGTGGCCACCCACCATAGGCCCACTTCCAGTTGAAGTACATCCCGTAAACCCAGGAATCCTGAGGCATCGGACTGCATCTGAAAGCAAGGGGGAGCCAGGAGATCAGACCCCAAAATGACACCTCGTTGAACTACCTCTGGATCTATGGCCAGACAAGCACGTCTGCCCCGATACCCCGGGTAAATCTGAGCCTGTGGTGGGGCCTGGAGAATCCCGCCATGGCATCGCACCAGCGCAGAGCAAATGCCCTGCCCGGTGCGACGACCCTGCCAGCGAAACTGGGGTGACCATGTAGCACCAAAAGTTCCCTCAGTGATGCCATGCGCTCGGCCAGCAAGACCGAGACAAGGGCCACTAGCCTTGACACCTTATCCCGCTGCAACCTAGAATCCTGCGCTACCGTGTTACTCTCCACCCCAGGAATACTAGCTGTGGAGATGGGCCCTCGGTCTTTTCGGGCGCTAAAGGGACACCCAGTTCCTCCATTAGCGTCTGAAATGTGTTGAGGAGACGTGTGTACGTGTCCCAGCCCCGTTCAGCCCCGAATAAAACCATCCAGGGAATGGGCTACAGACCGGGACCCTGACCTGCGGACAAAAGCGCAATCTAGGAAAGTGGTGAAACGCTCGAATACCGAGCCCCAATGGAATAGCCAAAAGGCATGGCATCATTGAAATAATATGCTCCCCGGGACGGGGGTGCAGGGACAGGGCCAACGACCCTGCCCGCATAGACCCTATTGTCAAAGCTAGCAGCAGCCACCTCCTCCCTCCCCTTAAGGGATAAAGGATTGGGGGCATCCTGAGGGGACCTATTACCCATGAAAGGGATCCGGAACCCCTGCCTAGAACCCTGAAGGAGAGAACCCGCATCCTCTCCCTTCGGGTACCATGTGAGCCAACGCTCCAACATGTCCACCTTAAATGGGGAGGGAGCCCTTTGGTGAACTAGATCCATCTGCGGCAGTCTTGCCAGCCCCCTGTCTGCCCCACCCTCTGCCCCACATCCTTCTAGGCCTGGGACAGGCAGAGGCCGCATGGGAGCCAACACAGGTGGGATACTCCTGTCTGTATTTGCAAGTCTTCCCATTAGAGGAGCCATTGGACAAGAAAGTCCAGCACAGCAGGCGGGCTGGAACCCCCCGCCCCGCCCCCTGGCAGGTGACCTATGCTGGGGCCGCCTGCTGAACCGCATGCCCACAATGGTATATCTCCCCGGGCGCAGGGCGCGTGGGCGTCACGTACAAAAGCCGCAGCCTCTGGCCTGGCTCATCCCGCCTAATCTCGGGGTGCGGGGAAATCCGCCTACGGCATTCCTCGTCACAAGCCAACCACGCTGGGCCCGGAAAGTAAACCATCGCCCGGTAGACGTTGTCCAAATACTGGACCATCGGAATTGCCAGATCCGGCCGGGACCTAAGGTACACCGCCATGCATATGATGCAGGCCGGCAACCATTTGGCCCACATACTTGGTGGCTTGCGACAACGTGCCTGCCACTATCCTTCTCATTCTGCCCCTCCCTCTCTCCTTGGTGGGCACCCTGTTTAGGAGCGCGAAGATATCCACGCACTCCCCCCGCCAAATTTACTCTCTGGCGGCCTGTGCCAAGTGGTCACTCAGCGGTAAGGAATAGGGGCTTGGACCAACCCGGCCACCCAAAACATTCCCCTCAGGGTAGGGAACACCCCCCACCACGGGGCCCTGGGTGTTAGCTGTCATCGCCGGGTGAGGCGTCAGCGGGTGCACTGCCGCACCACCCGCGCGAGGCCAAGGCCATTGAAAAGCCCCCCCCCCCATATTGGGAATGTGTGTGGATGTACTCGCTTACACCGTATACTCACATGCTGCACCCCCGCGGGCCACCCCCCACCGGGGGTTCCGGCCCACTGGGGGCGTCGGAGCTCACGACCGACGTAGAGCTCATCACCAGGGCCTGACCTGCACCTGGCTGCTGGCTGGGGAGCTGCGAGGCAGTGGGCGAAACCGCGCCACGCGCCTGCAGCAGCTCAACCCTCCCTGTCGGCTGTTGTCCTCCTGCCGGCAGCGCCTCAAAAGGAACCCCAAAGGGGAGCCCCCGCCTGACTGGCCCGAGCCAACGACGCTTCAAGGGCCACAAGGCGGGCCAGTAAGGCTTCCACGTTGACCTGGGGCCAAGGGCCGGCCGGCCCGCATGGTCCAGGCGTGGGTACAGGTCCCTGTACCCCAGGACCCGAATATGGCCATTGGCCAACACCGAAGCCCGGCAGGGTCGGTGGAGAAACCTGCCAAGGCAGGGGGCCGCACCACCCCCCAAGGCTAGAGGGCCCCGGGAGAGGCTGCGACCCAAGAGCAGCAGGCCCAACCTGGTGGGCAGATGCAGGAGCGGTGTCCACCGCTCGCGGGCCGCGGGCCGGAGCCCCTACCGCGCCCGCAATCTGTTCGCCCGCTCGGGCCAAGGGGCGATAGACCCCATTCCGCCGGTCCCGGCAGGGGCCTGCAAAGGCGGCTGCTGGGGAGGCGGCACCGTGGTCCTCCGACCCGGGTTGCGCCTCCTAACAGCGCGAGCCGCACTCGAAGCTGCCTTCTTCTTCGAAGGCATCTCCACCGGAGTGAAGGGAAGCCAAAAAGGAAAAATCGCCGCCAAAAGGCTTCCCGGTAAGTTAAAGAGCGACGGAGACACAGGGGAAAAGACTTCTCCGCTCCGTCGCTGAGGTAAAATGGCAGCTCGGCTGCCTCGTGGCCACCCCTTTTATAAGGGAGCTGGCCACGCCCCTAACTACCCGGATTCTCTGTCCTGTGGGGGGGGGCCGCAAAGAGCGCGGCGGCCATTTTGGCACCGTGCTTGCAGGAGATGGCTCTAAGATCACAGTGTGTGGGTCACTTCATGGCAAGCTGGATCCACCTTAAACAAATTCACACCAATGGCATTTTTCCTGTTTGTTATTCTTCTTTCATCCATCAACTGTGAAAATGATTTTCAGCAGAAAAATTTATATTTGGACTTGAGTAGCAGCCGACAACAAATCAGGGACATTTCCTCCAAATTCATGATGTTTCTGTATACTGGTATTTCTCATTTTTCCAATTCTAACACATGGGGTAAGCATATCTGCTCTCAGGATACGTTCTCTCCTAATTGGTAGTTAAATTCCTTGTGATTAACAAGATGAGTGACATTTTCTTCACACTAAATAAACTTTAAGATTATCTTTATCTTGTTGTTCAAAACCTGTGAAAGAGGCATGTTTCCTGAAAACATTCTCAGGAAAAAATTTATACTCGGACATGAGTTGCAGACACTGCCTCTGCCTCCAGATTGATATCACTGATATGTTAATTTCAAAATTGTTGTGTAATAGGGAGAGGGGGGGGGGGGAAATGCTGACATTTGAGATGTCTCCTTCCAACGAAACAAGTAATGCAGTTGTTTAGGTGTAGCAAAAATGTGTGCTAACAAATTCCTATTAAATACAAGTGTCTGACACTGTAACGAAATGATGATGTGAAAAATGCTGAAAGCAGCAGAATTCAGCAAGCCGACAGTTTTAAAAAGACCTGAAGGAGAAGCCTAATGGTAAAACCCCTTAAAAAGAAAATGGAATTTATCCATTAGGTTTTGGAACCAAGTGGCAAGACAATAACAAAATGTATTTCTTTTTTATTAAATTAATATAGGATGTTTTGCTGATATCCTGCCTTTTTGAATCTAGTTGGCTATTGTAGGAACAGAATTGTTAGCTTGTAATTGGCTTTCTTTCCAAATGAGCTGGGCCACTATCCAACACCTCTTTATCCAATTACTCTGACTATTTGCAGATATGGTGCAGCAGGAAGTTCCTACCTGGTTGCTGGCGCTATTTGTTCCAACACTAGCTTGACTGTCTCACAGTAAAGGTAAAGGTAAAGGTAAAGGTAAAGGTAAAGGTAAAGGACCACTTTGCTTTAAAGCCAGTCATGTCTGCCTCTAGGGGGCAGTGCTAATCTTCATTTATGAAGAGGCTCTCCTGGCCACACCACCGGCTGGCGTTTCTCGGGCCCCGCCCCCCCTCGCCCTCGGACTTCAAAAGGTGATGGGGCTCAGGCCAGCCACGGCTGCGCCGCGCTTTCCGGCCCTGGTGTGGGCGAAGAGGCTCTCCCAGCACACCACCAGCCGGCGTTTCTTGGGCCCCAGCCCCTCACCCTCGGACTTCAAAAGGTGAGGGGGTGTTGGGCCAGCCACGGCCACACTGCACTTTCCGGCCTCGGTGGGGGCGAAGAGGCTCTCCCGGCCACACCACTGGCCGGCATTCTTGGGCCCCACCCTCCTCCTCTGGACTCAAAAGACTCTAGAGGCCGGGGATTTCTTGGGTGATCATGTCTAATTTTGTTATTCATTATTATTGGGTTTATTTCTGATGTGATATTTTGTGTTGTAATTTGACTTTGTTAAATTGCTTTTGAATTGTACTGAATTTACTTTTTTGCTTCTTTACTACTGTATTATTGTTTTGTATGGTATATATTTGTTGTAATGGCCACCTTGAGTTGGCTTTGGCTGAGAAAGTGCGGGATATAAATTAAAATTTATTATTATTATTATTATTATTATTATTATTATTATTATTATTATTATTATTATTATTATTATTATTATTATTATTATTATTATTATTATTATTATTATTATTATTATTATTATTATTATTATTATTATTATTAATAATAATAATAATAATAATAATAATAATAATAATAATAATAATAATAATAATAATAATAATAATAATAATAATAATAATAATAATAATAATAATATTTACAGCCGAAGAGCCTGTGCTGTCTGCATCTGCAGATGTTTTGTGGTCATGTGGCAGGCATGACTAGATGGCATGCCACACACGGAACACTGTGAGACCTTTTCCACTGAAGTGGTACTTATTTATCTACTTGCAGATTCTTGCTTTCAAACTGCTAGGTTGTCAGGAGCTGGGGCAGACAATGGGAGCTCAGTCTGTCATGCGGCACTTGGGTCTCGAACTGCTGACCTACCAACCTTCCGTTCATCAACCTCAGCATCTAAACCACTAAGCCACTGCAGCCCTAGTGTCACCAAAAGAAAGGAAGAGGAAAGAGGAAAGAGTAAGAGTAAGAGAGAGCAACAGTGCTGAGAAGCATGACTGCAATAGTAAGGATGGAAACACCATATTATTGTGGGCTGGGCTCATAAGAGAAGTAGCCCCCTTGCCAGCTGTTTCTTTGAGCTCCAAAGGATCCTCAGAGCCAAGGCATCTTGATGTAGATCTTGATGCTTGTCAATTTGGAGGGCTTCAACAGTGGTTTAACTCAGAAGAAGCTGTTGTTCAAGAAGAGAGGGCACCTCATGAAGTGATAAAGCATGGGTTCCCAACCTTTTCAAGCCTGGGGCCGGGTCATGCTCTCTCAGTCACCTTTGAGGGCCGGGACAGCCATTTTGCCCTGCCTGCATGATGGAGGTTGCCATTTGTCCCAATGGCTTCAAAGGGGTGGCCATTTTGTTTCTTGATTGTCCTTGGAGGGGTGGGGGCCCACATGAAATGGCCCCATGGGCTGGATCCGGCCCACAGGCCTTAGGTTGGGAATCCCTGAGATAAATAAAGGACTGTCTTGGTTGGACTGAGCACTTCCTAGATTAAAAAAACAACAACTCAGAGGGTAGACTCATGATCAGGATAGCTATGTATCACTCCAGGATAACAGGTAGTATGGCTTTGTATTGCATTCAATGGAAGTTATACACAGGATGGCATATCAGGTAGGGTACTCATCCCTGCTTATAGACTTCCCCATAGGTACAGTAACTGGTAGGCTGTTGTTTGAATGGAGGGCTGAGGTGGAGAGGTCCTTGATCTGATCCCACTTGGCTTTTGTTTTCTTATACAGTAAAGGGAATAAGGGCGCAAACGGTATAGAACTCAACTGATAAGAAAAACCGTTTGAAATGGTGACTATGGCTTAAAGAAGAGTGGAGCCGTAATATATGTACTAAAAGTCTTTATAAAAGTATATTTTCAAAAGCGTAACAACTGAATGAATTCCTCTGTGGGTAAATGTAAATAATTCACTGTTTCTTGCACAGGTAGATATGAATAATAAACTAATATAGCAATATGTTCTTTGAAAATTCACTGTTTCTTTCACAGGTAGATATGAATGATTCACTGGTATAGCAATCTTTTCTTTCAAAGTCGATACCAGTTATTTCGACTTTTCGAATTATTGTATTCTTCTTCAGGAAGATCTGCATGTGAAAATTACATACAAATATAATAATTAGCATGTCTAAAAATAGTAACTACTGTCGCACATGAGTTCGCAAAGACATATAACATAATAATAAAGTCAAAAGGCACAAGCTTACCAATATGTAAAAGAGTCTCTTGAAACCGCGTCCTTGCCTCCGCTCTAGCTATTAGGTGCATATGGACGTTAATGATGAAAGTGGGGCAGCTGCCTTTATGCTGAATGAAAACTAACTCACGTGTAACCAATTGCCATACAAACCCGAAGCCAGCTGCTAGAATCATGAAAGCTTACTCCCTGGTAAAGTTTATAGAAACGCCGCCAAATCATGCTCCTGATTTAACCCTTTTGGATACATGGTATCAAAGAAGTGAATAAAAAATGCTTCCCGTTGTCTTAATCTTTTGTTGATATCACATCTTTCAAAAAGTTTTGGTCGAACCGTCTCTAACACTACAAACCGGAAGTCCCTATCTGAGTGGCACTTTTCCATATAGTGAGAGACTAATGGGGCTTCTGTCACCTGGTGTCTTATTTTAGACCTGTGTTCCGAAATCCGCTGTCTGAGTGGCCGACTTGTGAGTCCCACATAACGCATTTGGCAGGGGCATTCCCACATATAAATCACGCATTTGCTGGCACAACTGGAAAGGGATTTTAAAGAATATGTTAACTGTTTATTTGGAACATAAATATCTTTGGTTTCCCAGCAGAATTGACAAACTGTACATGAGTGGCACTTATAATGTCCTGTTGGAAATGGTTTATCCTCAATAATAGTCCTGGCAGTATGGTCGGAACGTAAAAGAATGTTACTAATAGATTTCGACCTTCTGAAGCCAATCATCGGTTTTTCATTACACCCGGGAAGGTCCTTAACCAAATGCCAGTGTTTGTAAATAATGTTCTTAATTTGGTTGGCTGCTGGTAAATATTCAAAAGAGCACCTAATGAAGTCACCCCCTCATCGCTGCTTCCTATCAAGCAAATGTTTTCTGGGTGTGTCCCTTACTCTCTGAAGAGCTGAATTGACTACGTGAGTGGGATAACCTCTATTTTTAAGTTTCGTTTGAATGACTAAGGCTGATTTGTTGAAGTCTGCGGGTGCCGTGGAGTTCCTCTTAGCACGGGCGAAAAGCCCAAAAGGGATGTTATTTCTGACAAAGGCTGGGTGATAAGAAGAGTACTCTAAGTAGGGGTTCCTATCTGTTGGTTTCCTATACAACTTAACCGCTACTCTTCTAGACTCTGAAATGTAAACCTCTACATCCAAAAATGGGATGGATGAGGTGTCAAAGTGAGGAGTAAATCGTAAATTATTGTCAATGGAATTAATCCATTGTACGAAATCACTGACAATGTCCTGAGAATCAAGAATAAAAAATAAATCATCTATAAATCTACCATAATATATTACGTGAGGCAGAAAGGGATTGGAGGAATGATACATGTGTTGGCTTTCAAAGTTGTTCAAATACATGTTGGCAACTGAGGGGGCCAGGGGGCTCCCCATGGCCATGCCCTTTACCTGAAGTAAAAAGATTTTTCGAATCTAAAATAATTATGTTCAAATATTATGTCCAATAAATCCATTAAGAAATGTGTTGGTGGAAGTTGAGAGGCTCTGGTATCCAGCTTGTCCTGAACTATAGTTCTTGCCTCCTCAAGGGGAATGTTAGTATACAGCGCTTCCACATCAAGTGTGAGGAGCATCCCTGCCTTGGTTATCTCCAAACCCTCAACCTGAGAAATAAAGTGTGTTGTGTCTTTGATGAATGAGGGGGTTTGCCTCGCATACACATTGATAAAAGAATCTAAATATTTGGCAATGGGCTCGAGGGCGGAATTTACCCCGGAGACAATTGGCCTTGCGGGGGTGGGGGCCCCCAACATTCTAGGCTTGTGAATTTTGGGAATGAGATGGAATATAGGGGTTCTGGGATATTCATTATACAAGAACCTGGCGGTGTTTTGCGTAATGTATCCCAAAGCAATATTTATAAAACAGGCCGACAAGGGTGGAGGAATTGTTGTATTAGACACTTCAGACTATACAGCGGAGGCTGCTAGACAATTGGGAGATGAGACATCTTATTTAAATATCAGTCATGATCCTACTCATCACGTTATGAATATTATTAAAACTGTAATATTTGAGGGCATTGCTTTGGGATACATTACGCAAGAATGAATACAATAATTCGAAAAGTCGAATAACTGGTATCGACTTTGAAAGAAAAGATTGCTATACCAGTGAATCATTCATATCTACCTGTGAAAGAAACAGTGAATTTTCAAAGAACATATTGCTATATTAGTTTATTATTCTTATACAGTAAGCCTGTGGAGTTCTTGCATCAATCTGTTCTTGGGTGATATGGATCTGTCAGATGCAGTGATATGGATCTGGGTGATATGGATCTGTCAGATGCTGCAGCTGGCGATTGTATGACTAACAAGCTGCAAGATCAGTGGCTGCAGAGTTTGACATCTTGGTGCAGCGGTTCATTTTTAAAAAAAATCTGGTCAATTTTGAAAGAAGAGGCTTCATGATTTGTAACAAGAACAACAATATGAAAGAAGTGAAGATAATAATTGGAAGGAAAATATACATTCTTGAAAAACTGTTGTTCCTTGGGCTTTAATTGCTAAAAAAGTTATTATGAAAAAAGACTCTAATATATAAATGATGCCCTCTCCTATTTTTTCTGTACACTTTGGGGCCACAAATCTATTCAAAATCTGCTTTTGTGTTATCAGTCTGTTAAGCAGGAATCTAAGGTGGAGAAAAGGAAGAGGGATTGTTTTTGTATCTCATTTTACTTTAATTTTTTCAGTAGACTCATGATATGTGGTTGATAGGGGGCTGTGAGGGCTCAGTGGTTAAGAAGCTCGCCTTGTTAACTGGAAGGTCAGCAAGTCAGCAGTTTGAGACCAGGGTACTGCATAATGGATTGAGCGCCGGTCTCTGTCCCAGCTCTTGGGGACATGAAAGGAACCTTATTTGGGCATTCCCTGAGCAGAGTTTCTTCTGCAAAAATCCTTTCAACCCAGAATACTTTTTGACATGAAATTATTATTATGTGGTTGATGCATAAGATCAACAATTTTCTTGAGTATAGAGTGGGACTGCCAGCCTTCTAACTTTGGGAGAAATGTGGTATAGCTGGATCAAATTTTGTAACTTGAAGCATTGGAAGAAGAGCAAATTGCAAAAGTGAATTCCAAAAAGTTCATTTTAAAGTTTTTGTTAAATATGTGGAGAGGGTATGCACCGAAAAAGGTATTTACTTGGCCACATCATCTGTGTATCATTTTCTGTGCCGGAACCATTAAAAAAATTGAAAAAAAGATTAACAATTTTTTAAATAAAGGAGTTTAAGTCTACAGAAAAGTCAGGTTGGCTAGAACTCTAAGCAATTATAAAGAAAATATATGTATAAACAAGCATTATTTCTGTATTTTAAAAATCTGTCTATAATAAGTATTGGGGGGAAGGCGGGAAGCAAACAGCTAAACACAGCAGGGTGTCCTATCTCTAATTCCATATTGCTGCCCAAAATCTGCTCCTAGCACAGCAGGATCTAGAATGCTTTAAGGGTGGGTGATGCTGAAGGAAAGAACTGGGGTGGAGAAACAAACAAAAAATGAATGTGAATGAGACATGAAAAATGGTATGGTGGGGATAAAACCTATTGAAGTCGAGAGGAAGAACAGCAGGAACAAATATGAAAAATATGGAGAGATAGGAAAGAGAGAATTGGTGATTTCTTATGTATTGTTATTTGTATACCTTTTCATTTCAGAGGAGTCAGCATTAAAGAAGTAATAAGCAGAACTGGTTGTTTCCAGGAAAAATGCTTTAGGTCTATCCTGAACTCAAGCCATGTGATATGCTACTAAGTTATAGACACGGAAGAAGCCCGGAAAACACCCTGTATGCCACCCTATGCAATGTGTTTATTTGTATATATGTTATATGTTCTAGCCCTGTGGTTCCTAAGGTGTTTCACATGCCCCACAGGGGGTCAATTTGATTTCTAAGGGGAGCAATTTGAGACCATTATTGATGAAGTTGCTACACTCCATCAGGATGGTTTCAAGAGGGATTTAATCCACTTGGGGACTATCACCCTTCCCTGTGAATTTGCCACCCAAAATTGTTAGTTGTTGGATTGGGGTCGTGAGGCGGCCGTTGGGCCCCGGAGGAGACTGGTCAAGCAATGAGACACGAGACAAGATGGAGCGAAGACCAGTGATTTATTGAGGGAAAATCATCAGTATATATCGAGTAAGCGAGGCTGCGTGTGATGGAATCGTCATCTGACAAGAATCACGTCCCATGTTTGCACTAGTTAATTGGGAACCTCTCCCGGAGAAGTTAATTAACTAAATTAAACACTGACAGGGGAACTCCATTGTTCCATGCTTATCCTGGGGTAAACATGGCCGATGTTGGTTTTAGGGCTTGCGATAATCCGCGGGTGCGACATTACCTATTCCATGACTTATGAGTTAGTCAACTAATTTCCTCTTGCTCGAACTGCTTGTCAGGTTAGCTGTGGGTGAATTAAACTATGGCTATTAATCCGCTCTCCAATTTCTGTCCCCTCGGAACCAAAGCTCGAGGGAGTTATCATCCCAAACGATGGTTCTGTCAGGGACAGTGTGCCAATTGCGTGCGCGGATCCCGCAGTTAGTCCTCAGGGTTGTCAGGTTAGTTAAATGTCTGCCTGACAATCAGCATTGAGTTGCTGGCAGTAGGGTCTTCTCTATTGTCATAGCAGGATAACCTGAACAGATTTGAAAAAGCCAGGCAAGAGGAACTAGAGCAAGTCCCAGTTAGTTAAGGAACATTATTATCTTCCTATTGCCAAGGCTGGCAAGGGACTCCACAATTGCACCATGCTTAAAGGATTTGGAGAATCACTCCTACACGAGCCCAATCCTGCTCCCATGTCTTGCTTTCTTAATGAAGACTTTGTGTGCTGAAGAAGGCTTTTATTTGTACATCACTACCTGTCTTTCCTTTATTGGGGGGGGGGGGGGGTCATCTATTACAATACCATATGTCTGGCTGGACATCCCACTATGGTAATGGAGTAGACCATACAGCAAGTGTCTCAACGCCAAGTGTTGAGCGGCAGTAAATAACCTGACTCCTTAAAGGGTGAATGGGCCCCTTTAGGTGGGGTGATGGTCCCCTCAGTGGAGGAAATGCCACTGGAAACCATCATATTGGGCCCAATGGTGAAGAGTGGAGGAGGAACCACTTTCTGATTCCCAATGGTCATGGAGGCAGAAATAGCCATGTGAGATGGACTGGCTGTGAAGGTGCACATTGATAATATCCTCAAGGCTGCGGCAGTCCATTGCAGTCCTGGTGTTAAGTTCTGCATGTCTCATTTCATATGTGCCACAGAAGATGGCTTCGAGATCATATGTTACTTCATGGCAAGCTGGTATCCACCTTAAACAAATTCACGGCAGTGGCATTTCTCCTGATTGCCTCGGATGGCGAAGATAACCCAGAAACAGCTGGCCTCCAAGACCAGGCTTCACGGCACCCTGGGGCAGGGGAAAAAACTTTTGCCCAGATTGAGCTGTGAACAATGATGACAATTCGAGAATGAGTTAGACCAAGTTAATGGCCTTTTAGGCTTTTTCCATGTAGATAGGAGTTCTCTTTTTGAATAATAAGAATTTTATGTCATGGAGGAGGGGGTCATCAGGATTTTAGAGATGCTTTTAGGTGGGGCATGGCCAAAAAAATGTTAGGAACCACTGTTCTAACCGACTACAGTATAATAATTTCTCTGCCTACATCACCAACATCAGGAGGAAAGCAAGATTTTCAATGTCCTCTAAAAGAGTTGCTTAGCAACTAGAGCCATTCAACTGAATCTAAGCCACAGGTATCAATGACCACAATCTCCAGTTGTCAGTGGTCTTAGTATGGATCATGGCTTTAATAAAGCCTGAATTTGTACAAGTTATACTTTGTTGGACTACATCTCCCAGAAGACCCTTACCATGCTGTCTAGAGAGCAGTGTAGGTTCCATGCTCTGAATAAGAGCTAATAACACCACATCAGGAAGGTGATCCATGCTGCTAATATAGTGATAAGGACCTTAGGTATGGCAAATAATTGCAAAAAGAAAAAGATTTCATGAGTTGAACTCATCCAAGTTGTCCTTGGAAGCTTGAGCTGACAGACAGTAACTAGTAATTGATGAATAATTACAGGGATGATAAATAAATGAAAGAGTGTAAATAAATGATAAATAAATGAAAGAGGTCATGAATCATAATTTGGAAGATAGTGATGAATCAATTTATCTTACAAAATCAAAGGAAGGAGAGCAATGAAATTACAGTTTGTTATTGTATATCAGACAGACTACAAAGAAATAAGGGAAGGCAATGATCTAAGCTAAAACAGAATTAATTTGGACCACCACAGTTGTCTTACTGATTAACAAGGCAGATAATGATGACAACAGTAGATAGCACAGAGTTCCAGCAAACACATTGGAAGCACTAGTAATTAACATGTTTTGAATACTTAATCTGTTTCCATAGCACACTTTTCTCTTCAACTGCAAAACAGTGAGACTAAAAACACACTCTTAATCTTTCCCTTTCTTAGATACTTACACACACACTTCCAATTAAATGCTGAAACACCTCTAATAGGGATCTCTCTCTCTCTTTTTCATGGGATGACAGGAACTACTTTTTACTACTCTGATAACACTATCACATCATCAATACATACTTGACTTTTCCACCCCAATTGTCTGTCTCTGATATTTAAACAGCCTTATCTATTTAAACAGTTTTTGCAGGCCTTTTGTTATGTCAGTAGCCACTTTCTGTTCTGCAAATTTTAAATCTATGTTTCCCCATGTTCTTTCAAAATTATTTTATAATTCATTAAATTTATTCTTTCAAGGTTTAAATGTAATCTTTAATTTAGTTTCTCTGATTGATAATAATATGTGTGTGTGTGTATATAATCTCGCTTTGTGTACTGCATATAGTATTTTTTACAGTATGTCGAATATAGTACAAAAAACTCACTTATACTTTATCTCTATATTTTCTTAAACCAAGTCGTCTTTATTGGGGGTTTTCCCAGGTTGCATTGTGCATGGGCAGTATAAAAGATAGTTGCGATAAACACTCCCGATAATTCCAATAATTATATCCAAATTATCAAATTTTAATATTCTTAACTCTGGTTATGAGACACAATCGGTGGTACGTTGGACTACTGCTGGAGAGGTCTGATACAAAGATAAAATATGTACATATATATAGAGAAGGCACATCGAGCTCATGACATAGAGATTTGTATCAGCATAAAATCCCCTTCCCTTCCTCTATCAATAAAGACTGGGTGAGTCGAAAAACTGCAAGATATATACAAAACTCATTCCAAACAGTCCAAGATAAATTCGTCTTCAATGGTCAATGTCCGTACATGCAAAGTTTCTGTTGTTATAAACCTCCGACCAGGATGGTAAAGCTCCAATAGCGAGTATGGAGTGTTATATACACTCCTCTGTTGGACGGAACGAAGACCTCAGACAGACAGTCGGAACGGCTCGACCCAGATGGAGGGAATGCGAAGTCCGTTAAATGCTGATGTCCCTCCGGTATGGTGACATTTCGAACCCTTCTTCAGAGTCTATAGTATGTACAAAAAGAATACACATACAGCATTCACAACCAATGCCCTCTATCAATGATCAAGGCAGCAATTAAACCACATCTATAACATATAAAACTGCCATGCAAGATTAATGCGAGACATATAAAAGACTGCAAAAGACTACGAGACTACAATCTGTACAAAACGAGACAGACAAGGACATACCTGTATGACGTTTAATCTCGCGCGTGAACCTCTTAGGTGTATTCTTATTGTGTTCTCGCGTTAAAGACAGGTGGTAGAGTGCTAGTTTAAATAGATGGAGTAAAGCATGTGCTACATGATACTCTTCAGCTGCAAGCATGTTCGTGTTCTACTTAAAGGTAGAGAGTTTAAAAACTATCAGATGAACATTTACGGAAGAACTAAGGTAAGTCTGCATGATGTCGGAGAATGCCTGTTTCCTCATAGGAAAGCCGAGAGATCCCAATCCGTGTTGAGTCCGAAAGGGAATAACGTCTTGAAGTGGTGGATGTAGAACGCCTCTCTTTGTAGGAGGAAGCGTTCTACATCCACCACCTCATGTTTCGTTGGTATGTACGTTTCTAATATTACCAGTTTTAGATCTTTGTGACTATGCTTACTTTCTAGGAAGTGGCTAACCATGGGGGCATTTTGAGTGCTGTTCTTAATGCGTGATAAATGTTCTCCCAGCCGAATCCTGATCGGCTTCCTAGACTGTCCAATATAGGCTAACTGGCAGGTACATTTAATCATGTATATGGATTCTTTCGTACTACAACTGGAGTATGTTTTTAAATCCAACATGAAATTACTCGATGGTATCTGAACGTAATTAGTTCGCCACATGTAAGTGCAATACTTACAATGCCCGCAAGCAAAGTGACCTGAAGGGGACCTGGCAGTGTTGATGCGAGAAGAGATATCAGCTCGAGACACATAGTTCCCAATAGCATTGGTTTTACGAAAGCCGATCATGGGAGGTAATTGGCAACCTGGCGTAGTGTCCAAGACATGCCAATGTTTTAGTATTATACTCTTGATCTTATTAGCAAGCGGTGTATAGTCGAGCGACCAGAATAACCTGGAGTTATCCTGTGGTGCCCTGACATTTTCTATAAGTAAGGAGTGTCTTGGACGACTATTAGCCCTATAGCGTGCTTCCTTAATAATATTGGTGGGATAACCCCTATGTCTTAAGGTTTCAGAAATTTTATCAGCTGCTACGTCATAATCCCGTGGGTTGGTTGAATTTCGTTTCGCCCTAATAAACAGGCTGTATGGGATGTTGTCTTTAAGATGTTTGGGATGGAAAGACCTGAATTGGAGATACGGGAACCTATCTGTTGGTTTGTGAAACAACTTAGTCTGAATTTTCCCATCAGAAATAAAGACTGTAAGATCCAAATATGACACGGTGGTAGGTTGCATGATATGGGTAAAACTTAACTGGGGGTGTTGGTGATTAATCCATTGACAAAAATCCATAACTGAATCCTGATTACTGAAAATAAAAAATAAATCATCAATATATCTTCTGTAACATAAAATGTCTGTAAAGTATGGATTAACTGCAGGATCACAGATAAAGGTTAAATCAAAATTACACATAAAAATGTTTGCAACAGAAGGGGCAAAATTGGATCCCATGGATACTCCTTGAATTTGTAAATAATAACAATTGTCAAATCTGAAAAAATGATGCTCAAAACAAATGTCTAATAAATCCAAAAGAAAATCAGTGGGTGGGAAACTATTTTGTCTTAAATCTAAGTGATGAGCAATAAGTGTTCTGGCTTCAGATAAAGGTATGTTAGTGTATAAGGAACTGACATCCATGGTAAGTAGAACCGCGTCCTTCGGGACCACAAAGTTCTCTACAGATTGAATGAAATGTGTACTGTCTTTGACATAGGATGGCGTTTTTATTGAGAAGGGGAAAATATGATAGTTGATAAATTTCGCGATAGGTTCCAATAAGGAATTGTTTGCGCTGATAATAGGTCTACATGGAAAAATTTCCAAGTCCTGGGAATATTTATGAACCTTAGGTAAAAGATAGAAGATGGGCACTCTTGGGAACTTATTGTAAAGGAATCGGAAGGTGCTCTCGTCAATGTAATCCATCGCCAGGCCGCCCTGTAACACTACTGAGATAATGTTCGAGATATGTGTAGTTGGATTTCTGTCTAATTGCATATAATAATTAGTATCCGCCAATTGATGTTTTGCGGCTTTAAGATAATCCGTTTAGTCCAGTAGTACAATGCCCCCTCCCTTGTCAGCTGATTTTATTACTATGTTGGGATCTCGACCCAAACTGTTAAGGAGGGTCATATCTTCTCGAGATAAATTAAAAGATTTTTTGGATGTATTTTCCAATTTGCCAATGTCCCGAGTGAGCAGCCTCCTAAAGACGTCAATGGACGGGTTGTCTATGCTAGGAGTGAAGGTTGATCTAGGTGTGAACATCCTCGGTTGTGTGATGTTATCTTTAAAAAAGTTTTTTAGTTTGATTAGTCTGACAAGCTTGAAAACGTCGATTTTTGTCTTGAAAGGGGAGTATCTTGGGGTGGGGACGAAACCCAGCCCAAGATTGAGTAGTTCGGTTTCTCTTACCGTCAGGACACGGCTAGAAAAATTGAAAACCAGGGAAGGCATGGTGGCACTTGGTCCTCTGGTTATTTTTTCCTGATCTTCTTTGGTGGTCTTTTGCCTAAAAAATCCATCCTATTCTGTTGCCTTGAAGTGACAGAAGTGGAAGCCCCTCCCCTGTATCTGTTGGATCTAAAGTTGTATGGATCTCGGGCTCTTTCGTCTGCGGACGAATCCGCTAAATCCGAGTCCGTGGTTTCATATTCAGATGCTTCGACGGGACGTCTCCAAGAGACCTGTTTTTGAGTATGCTTTCTGGTGAATTGCCATCTGTAAATTTGCCCATTATGGTAATCACTCCTGTCTCTGTTTAGCTTTTTATTTTTGAAAGCCAACAGCTCGTCTTTAAAGCTCTTAAGTTGGTTGTCTAAATCTGCCATACCCCCCGGAAAGTTCCTATCTGTTGTCCCGGTGAGTTGTTCTTTAATGGCAACGATGTCCTTCTCGATTATTTCTGTTTCTTGGTGGCATTGGTCTATGATTAGCAGAATCAGATCGAAGGAGCATCGATCCAGAATTGCCGTCCACCTATCCAGGAATTCTTTATTGTTCGAAAACAAGGTTGGTCCTTTGGGCATTCTCAAACCTCTGGGAATTATCGAAGATTTGTAATATTCCAAGAGGAATGAAGAGTGCAGGCTAATTCTGATCCGTTTTCTCTCTAAGTATTCCAATTTGTTAAAGTTCTCATTGCAGGTTTGAGTGTCATGTTGCAGCGGAGTCGCATTATTAAGAATTCTGTTCCTATCCGCATCTGAGAATGCAAATCCCTTGTCTGTCATGCCGTGACTGTTACAGCAAAGAAAGGCGGCCGGGGTGTGACGATAGCAAGATAGTTGCTATAAACACTCCCGATAATTCCAATAATTATATCCAAATTATCAAATTTTAATATTCTTAACTCTGGTTATGAGACACAATCGGTGGTACGTTGGACTACATGCTTTACTCCATCTATTTAAACTAGCACTCTACCACCTGTCTTTAACGCGAGAACACAATAAGAATACACCTAAGAGGTTCACGCGCGAGATTAAACGTCATACAGGTATGTCCTTGTCTGTCTCGTTTTGTACAGATTGTAGTCTCGTAGTCTTTTGCAGTCTTTTATATGTCTCACATTAATCTTGCATGGCAGTTTTATATGTTATAGATGTGGTTTAATTGTTGCCTTGATCATTGATAGAGGGCATTGGTTGTGAATGCTGTATGTGTATTCTTTTTGTACATACTATAGACTCTGAAGAAGGGTTCGAAATGTCACCATACCGGAGGGACATCAGCATTTAACGGACTTCGCATTCCCTCCATCTGGGTCGAGCCGTTCCGACTGCCTGTCTGAGGTCTTCGTTCCGTCCAACAGAGGAGTGTATATAACACTCCATACTCGCTATTGGAGCTTTACCATCCTGGTCGGAGGTTTATAACAACAGAAACTTTGCATGTACGGACATTGACCATTGAAGACGAATTTATCTTGGACTGTTTGGAATGAGTTTTGTATATATCTTGCAGTTTTTCGACTCACCCAGTCTTTATTGATAGAGGAAGGGAAGGGGATTTTATGCTGATACAAATCTCTATGTCATGAGCTCGATGTGCCTTCTCTCTATATATGTACATATTTTATCTTTGTATCAGACCTCTCCAGCAGTAGTCCAACGTACCACCGATTGTGTCTCATAACCAGAGTTAAGAATATTAAAATTTGATAATTTGGATATAATTATTGGAATTATCGGGAGTGTTTATCGCAACTATCTTGCTATCGTCACACCCCGGCCGCCTTTCTTTGCTGGGCAGTATAAAAGGCAGAACGCATGCATGCATTGCTCTTGTGGGTTTTAAACGAGGCAAAGAGTGTTTAGGAGTGGTTTTGAGTGCGTTTTTGGATTTTCAATTTTTTTCCGTCAGAATTTTTTGAATAATTCCTGGGATTTCTGCAGCATTCTTCAGGTTCTTAGTGCTCTAAACGTTAAAGAATAGGTAAGAACAGCATACTATATAAGGGGAATGAAGAAATCAAGTATTAAATTTGTAGCATCTGTTAGAAGTACGACAAAGTCAGACCAAAGAAATTTAAAGGAGACCTTCAAAGGAACAAGCAGAATCTTTACAAATAACAGGAAAGTTCGAGTTCTGAGTTAAGCCCTTTAGGTTCCAAACTTTTAAACATGTGAACAAAGAAAGCCTCCCGTTGTTGGAGGCGCCTTTCAATGTTCACTTTTTCATAGTGGAGCGGTTTAATAGTTTCAAGGGCAAGAACATGAATCTGGTCCTCAGTGTGATTGTGGCATAAAAAATGGGTAACTAATGGAGCAGAAAGGGTCTGTGTTCTGATCTGTGAACGATGTTGCAATTCCAAGAACATAGTATATTTACTTAAATGCCCGTGTGACTTAATTTATATTGGTATTTCTACACGCCCGTTGAGAATTCATGCACTTCATAAAGTTTTCAAAAGTTAAAAACTTGTTGTATGGTTTGTCCTCTAAAATCAAGGTTGTTTGGCATGTTTTTGTAATGTTTTTTAGCCTTTAGACAATGATTTCTTAAAGTTCTGTCAGTTTTCTGTCTGTTTCCTTGACTTTGCCCTGAAGTCTATGCTGTTACAGTACAATTTATCTATATGGAAATGACGTTGTATGAGGCATCGCGACAAGGATTTGGACGTTGTATGAGGCATCACAGCTAGGATTTTGCATGCCTCATACAAAGTCCAAATCCATATAAAGTCCAAACTTGTGGAACCAAGTTTGGATGTTGTATGAGGTATCACTGTATTACAGTACTGTATTACAATATCAAATTTCCTGTGGATCAGCGATGTACTGTGGCTGGTTCTCAATGGTTCTTGCGAACCGATAGCGGTAAATCCAGGCCATACCCACTTGACCAGCCACACCTACTTGGCTGGCCACGCCCACCTCTCAGCCTCCCCCTTCAAGCGCCGCCGGAAACGCGTCCCATTCACCTTGCCCAGGGCCGAAGGCGCACTTTCACCTCCACACTTCCCTCGTGCCTTCATCTGTGTTATGTATGTACAATGCTGCTTTAAGAAATGTATGAATGTAACCTGACCATAATTACAATGTAGCTCAGCTGCTAAGGAACGCGAGTAAGCTGCCCATAGAGGGCAGCTGCGAGCATACAACTCACATGGTTCACATTCCCCAAATCACCAGCAGCCACGGGAACTTTCCCGCACTATCACTACCTGCAGAAGATGGGCGTGACTTGGAACGACGCCACGCCGGTAGCAGCCAATGAGCTACCGTGCAACAAGATTCAAACGTATTGTACTGCTGTATATAATGTGATGTACCTCCGCCATTACCACATGTTCATCCTGATCATCACCCAATAAACCTGCGTTTAGCCCTCACTGCGGCTCCTTCTTTGTCTTCCGTGCAAGACACTAAATTGGCGACGAGGATGGGATCGATGGCGAATCCCAAGGTCAAGCCTTACCAGTTCGATATCAGTGATCCAGAACAATGGGAGCTGTACGAGTGCCAGTTTCGGCACACGATGGAAGCTGCGGGCGTCAATGACGACGCGAAGATGCGCTCCCACTTTCTGGCCCAGGTGGGGCCGGCCACGCTGCGTATCCTGATGAACCTGGTGGCCCCCCAGAAGGTGGACGTGGTGCCCATCGACCGCATCCTAGAGTTACTGGGCGAACATTTCCAGCCCCCCGTGTCGATTTTCCCGGCCAGGGTCACGTTCCACAGGCGAGACCAGCGCCCGGGAGAGTTCGTGTCCGCCTACGCGGCGGCCCTCAGGCTTGCAGCGGTGCACTGCCAGTGGGAAGACCTGGACATGGCCCTCCGAGACCGCATGCTGTGTGGCCTGAGGGACGAGGAGGTCCAGAGGAAATTGATGTCCCGCGACTATCGCCTCACTTTCAACGAGGTACTGCGGGAGGCCCAAGCAGCCGAGGCGGCCAGGAGCGGGGTCAGAGTGTTCATGTCCCGAGGGGCCACGTCCGAAAGGGCCAAGTCACCAGTGCAGGCGGCCCGGCGGACATCGGCGAAGACGGCCTGGCGGGCCCCCAAGTCGCCCGCCGGCACACCAGCGAATTCTGAGGAGTCATCCACGACGGCAGACTCCTGCTCCAGCGAGGACGACGATGTCCAGAGAATAAAGAAACGTGGGGAGAAGCGACAGACCCGCAAGCGGCAAGACCACCATTGCGACGGTTGTGGGGTGTCCCACGACCGCACGAGGTGTCCGTTCCGAAAGGCCGAGTGTCACAATTGCGGCCGAAAGGGACACATCGCCAGAGTATGCAGGCGCAGGCGAGCCGAGGACAAGGGTGTTTCGAACGATCCCCAGACACACCAACGGAAGCCGGCTGGCACCAGGAAGGTCTCAGCCAACTACAGCGAGGAAGGCGTGAACCGCGTGGGCCTGGAACACCGGCGTTTTTTCGTAGAGGTACTGTTACAGGGGCTCCCAGTGAGGATGGAGATAGACTCGGGGTCATCCTATTCCATCCTGTCCCAAAAAGAGTTTATGCGCATTCCCCCAGATGCTCGGCCCAAACTGCGGGCCATGAAGTCACACTTACGGGACATGCAGGGAAATGGGATCCCAGTGTTGGGGGTGGGGAACTTCAAGGTGAAGTTCAAGAATTACTCCGAGAAACTGCCCCTAGTGGTCCTCAAGGGGGGGAGGTGCTGCCTTTTGGGAACGCAGTGGTTTGCTCCCCTGGAAATCGAACTGTCCGGCATTAACGCCATTGAGACTGACCCAATGCGGGACGTGTGCAATGCACACCCAGACGTTTTCAAGAAGGGGCTCGGGATGTACAAGGGCCCCCCAGTTTCCTTTGAGCTGGACCCAGAAATCCGGCCCATCCGCCTCAAGCCAAGGAGAGTGCCCTTCGCCCTCAAGGACAAGATCGAGGCAGAACTGGACAAATTGGTGGGGCAGGGGATTTTGGTTCCAGTTGATTCGGCGGAGTGGGAGACGCTGATTGTTACGGCCCTTAAGTCAAACGGGGAGGTCAGGATTTGTGCGGACTACAAATGTACGATCAATAAGGCCATTCGGCCAAATGCATATCCGGTGCCCATGGTCAGCCATTTACTGGCCATGTTACATGGGGGGAGGTATTTTGCCAAGCTAGATCTGGCGCAGGCATATCAGCAGCTCTCTGTAACCCCGGCTGCTGCAGCTGCACAAACGATCGTGACGCACAAGGGGGCATTTAAGGTAACGCGCCTTCAGTTTGGCGTGAATTCGGCCCCCGGGATCTTCCAGTCCCTTGTGGAACGCCTTTTAAAGGGGCTTCCATGCGTTCTCCCATATTTTGACGATGTGTTGATAACAGCGGGGAGCGAATTAGAGTTAGCAAAGAGGCTAGACGGGTCCTCTCAGTGTTCGAGAGGGCGGGACTTTGACTGAGAAGGGACAAATGTGTGTTCTTTGCGAGGGAGGTCGAGTTTCTCGGTTTTAAGATAACCCCGGGGGGAATCAAACCCTCTGAGTCCAAGGTTGCGGCCGTGAAAAACGCCCCTTGTCCCACCGCGAAGCCGGAGCTGCAGTCATTTCTAGGGCTCCTAAACTTCTATCACTCCTTCCTGCCTAGGAAGGCATCGGTCACGGAGCCACTGCACGCGCTTCTAAAAAAGGACGCGGTTTGGCGGTGGGGGGACAGGCAGGAGAAAGTGTTCAAGGAGCTTAAGACGCTCCTATCCTCGGATGCTGTCCTGACCCACTTTGATCCGAGGAAACCAGTGGTTTTAGTCTGTGATGCGTCCCCAGTGGGGGTGGGGGCGGTCCTGTGCCATGTGTTGGAGAGCGGGCGGGAGGCCCCGATAGCGTACTACTCAAGGTCCCTCTCGAAGGCCGAGCGCAATTACGCGCAAACAGATAGGGAGGCCCTGGCTATTATCGCGGGAACGAAGAAGTTCCACGACTTTTTATACGGCCGCGAGTTTACGGTAGTGACCGATCACAAGCCACTTCTGGGGATCTTCACTACCGGCAAACCCACCCTGCAAATTCTATCCCCCAGGATGCTGCGTTGGGCCATTTTCCTCAACGCCTACCGGTATGAGCTGGTCTATCGCCCAGGGAAGGAGATCTCCCACGCGAACGCACTGTCCTGATCTCCCCTCCCTAGTTTAGGGGATCCCGCATGCGAGGTAGAGCAGGACCACCAAGTCCTGCTGATCGAGTCCCTCGACTCACCCCCCATCGTCCCGGCCGACCTCGCTAAGGCCACGGCGGCCGACAAGATGCTGGCCCAAGTTAGTTCCTGGGTCAGGAAAGGGTGGCCCACTACTCCCCCGAGGAACATTTCAAGCCGTTTTTCAGGCGTAGAGTGGAGCTTTCCCTGGAAAGGGGCTGCTTACTCTGGGGCCAGCGGGTAGTTATCCCAGGGAAGCTAAGGGCTAAGGTACTGAAGCTGCTGCATACCAGCCACCCGGGAGTAGTGCGCTCCAAGGCTCTGGCCAGGAGTTTCTTTTGGTGGCCCCAGATAGACGCGGACATAGAACGCTTAGTGGGTACATGTGAGAGCTGCCAGAGCTCCCGGCCTGAGGAGTCCAGGCTACCCCATAGGGAATGGGACACGGCCCGCAGGCCATGGTCCCGGATACATGTCGACTTCGCTGGCCCCTTCCGCGGGTCCATGTTTCTACTGATAGTCGACTCCTATTCCAAGTGGTTGAAGTAATTCCCATGAACAACACCTCCTCTGCGGCGACCATTAAACAGTTGTGCAGGGTTTTTGCCTGCTTCGGCCTGCCAGACGTCCTTGTTAGCGATAATGCTAGTACCTTCATGTCTGCGGAGTTCAAGACGTTTATCGAGAGAAACGCCATCAGACACATTACCGCTGCCCCGTTTCACCCTGCCACAAACGGTCAAGTAGAGCGCCAAGTGCGCACTACGAAAAACGCACTGCGGCACATGGGTCCTGGTGAGTTGAACCTCCACCTGTGTCAGTTCCTCATCTGCTACAGGACAACCCCCCTAGCCTCAGGACTTTCGCCAGCCGAACTCCTCATGAGGAGGCGTCCGGTAATGCTGTTTGACCGGATGGATCCATCCAGGGTGGAGGATGAAGGGAGAAATATAAATATAGGGGTAGAGAGCTACAAAAGTTTTTCGGCAGGGGACCCGGTTCACTGCAGGAACTACGCGGCCTCGGGGCCAGCGTGGGTACCAGGGACGGTCATTGAGCAGACGGGGCCAGTATCCTATAGGGTCGAGACTAGCTCGGGTCTACTCTGGAGAAGGCACACTGACCAACTCAGAAGGCGAGTCACCAGTGAAGGGGAATCAGCGTTAGGGTCCTCCCCCACCCGCGTTACCCAAGGGGGAGACACGGCAGCATCCGCGGGTACAAATGCATACCCTGGGTTCTCAGCCACAGAGGAGGATACTTTGGAAGAGAGGGATGAGTTTGATTATGAATTGCAGTACCAGGGGGGTGTTGCAGAGTGGTCCCCCACCTGTCCTAGCGAGAAGAGGGGTTTCAGTTCAACCCCTGGTACCTCCAGTCCCCCCAGCCCTTTTGTTTTAGAATACACCATAGCTCCAGCCCCCGGAGACAGACACCCACGAGACAGCCAGTAGGGGGGAATTCGCCCGCCTCATCCCCTAGAACCCCCAGGCAGGCAACAAGGGGTGGCGAGACCACGAGGGCCTCCTCGTCGGTCCCGAGATTCGTACTGGGGGGGGGCAAGCTCCTCAAGTGGTAGGCAGGGGTTCACGTCCCAACTGTTCATTCCATTCCCGCCCCCCAATGCAAGGTTGTCGCAGAGTCCCCACCAAACCACTAATGAGTCCCCCCTTTCCGTTGCAGGACGGGACTCCGCGGAACCAGGAGCCCCCGGCTCCCCTGTGTTAAGTCAAGCGGCCGCACACCCCAGGCGCATGTGCGGCAAGCCACAATGGTTGAGGGACTTCGTCCCATCCTAGGGGGGAGGAGTGTTATGTATGTACAATGCTGCTTTAAGAAATGTATGAATGTAACCTGACCATAATTACAATGTAGCTCAGCTGTTAAGGAACGCGAGTAAGCTGCCCATAGAGGGCAGCTGCGAGCGTACAACTCACATGGTTCACATTCCCCAAATCACCGGCAGCCGCGGGAACTTTCCCGCACTATCACTACCTGCAGAAGATGGGTGTGACTTGGAACGACGCCACGCCGGTAGCAGCCAATGAGCTACCGTGCAACAAGATTCAAACGTATTGTACTGCTGTATATAATGTGATGTACCTCCACCATTACCACATGTTCATCCTGATCATCACTCAATAAACCTGCGTTTAGCCCTCACTGCGGCTCCTTCTTTGTCTTCCGTGCAAGACACTAAAGTCTGTGAGCGAGGCGAATGGGACATGTTTCTGGTGGCGCTGGGAGGGGGAGGCTGGTGCCAGCCCACCAACCCGCCCCACTCATTTCCCAGCAGAGCCGCTGGCAAGGATGCATTTCTGGTGGTGCTGGGAGGAGGAGGCCAGCACCAGCACCAGCACACCAACCGGCCCTCTCACCTCCCAGCAGCGCCACCGGCAATGCTTCCCATGCACCTAGCCCAGGGCCGAAGGCTCGCTTTCACCTCTGCACTTTCTGCGTGCCTTTGGCCCTGGGTGAGGCGAATGGGATGCGTTTCTGGCAGTGCTGGGAGGGGGAAGCCAGCGCCAGCCCACCAACCTGCCCCGCTCACATTCCTACAGTGCCGCTGGTGAAAGCGTGCCCAGAAGGTGAGGGACTGACCTGCCAGCAGCACCTGGCTGCTCTGGGACTTCTCCTTCTCATCTCCGCAAAGCAAGAGAACAAGGTAGGTTTCTTTTTTTCTTGGGGGGAGGGGTTTGAGGCCACACTCACAGATAGCCACACCCACAGATAGCCATGCCCACCGATTGGGTAGTAATTCTTTTTATAGTGCATCACTGCTGTGGGTCAATATTAAACCTTCACTCCTGAAACTCACAAGTGAATTGGCATGCTTCAAATATAATGATAAATTGAATGTTAGCTCTAGCTCTAGCTAGAGCAGATCCACTGAAATCAATGGGAAGTTTCCGTTCGTTTAAGTGGGTCTCTGAATTTGGTTCTTAGTGCTGAAGCCTAAACATTTTCTCAGGTCTGATGTATGTTGGAAAACATCTCACTTTCCTGTTTTATAGGGTAACTTGGGAAACCCTTTCTCAAACTTCTTGATTTTAACTGCTTGAGTCCTCAAGTGGTATATCATAAGTCTGTCTATAATTTCCCTTGCTTCCATGTTATTCTTCTTTATGTACTTACGTCTGAAAATTTAATGGGGTGATGTCAACAAAGGTTGCAAACTCTGTCAAGCTCGGATCCTGGCTTTGAATTGGGTTGCACCTAATGACTGGTTATGGCAAGATAATGAACAATGATTAATTATTTTGTACAGAAAAGGGTATATAATAGGAACATGTGGCCTTGAGACAGAAAGCAGTTATAAAAAGTGTTAAAAAAAGCAAACAGAAATTGCAGGTGCACCCCCCCAATAATGGACTCAGACACAAATGAAAGTGGATAACGGCATTGGGCCACATTTATTGATTCATGCCCTAGTCCGAATTATAAATTTCTATTGGTAAAACGACCAATCATAATTCTTAAGGCAAGCAGGCCGAAGTAACACTGGTAAGGTACTACCCAAAATTGCCAACGGCAATTGTTACAATGTATCTATTTGTATCAATTTGTTTGTTGACAACAAACAAATTGTTGACCGTAGTCAATATCTAACTAATGACCCCACCCTCTGACGTGTATCCGTAAAATCAGGGGGTGATTCCAGCTTTCTAGTGGTAACCATCACCCCCTCGCCTGGTTCGTCGTTGACCGGACAACATTTAAACAACTTATGCCTATCTAGTGTTGTCCAGTCAATTGCGAACCTGCCGGATACCTGTGGGTCATAAATGTTTACCTTACCAGTGCTACCCGCCCATGTGACCAAAGTCAACAGCAGCACAGAACAAACCCCTATATCAAACCATAGCAACAGTGTGGGATGGGCAAAAAAGCCAGGACTCAAGGGCCAATTGCGAGTCCCAGCCAAAAATTCCCACCCGGCCACGAAGCGACCAAGAAATCACACTGTTAACTAGGGAGGGGGTGGAGGGGGAAAACTTCTCCGCTCCGTCGCTTCGCCAAAATGGCAGCACGGCTGCCTCGTGGCCAGCCCTTTTATTAGGGTGCTGGCCACGCCCCTAACTACCCGGATGGCTTCGTCCGGTGGGGGGGGCCCGCAAAGAGCGCGGCGGCCATTTTGGCGCCACGCTTCCATTGCAGGCGCACCCCCCCAATAATGGACTCAGACACAAATGAAAGTGGATAACGGCATTGGGCCACATTTATTGATTCATGCCCTAGTCCGAATTATAAATTTCTATTGGTAAAACGACCAATCATAATTCTTAAGGCAAGCAGGCCGAAGTAACACTGGTAAGGTACCACCCAAAATTGCCAACGGCAATTGTTACAATGTATCTATTTGTATCAATTTGTTTGTTGACAACAAACAAATTGTTGACCGTAGTCAATATCTAACTAATGACCCCACCCTCTGACGTGTATCCGTAAAATCAGGGGGTGATTCCAGCTGTCTAGTGGTAACCATCACCCCCTCGCCTGGTTCGTCGTTGACCGGACAACGTTTAAACAACTTATGCCTATCTAGTGTTGTCCAGTCAATTGCGAACCTGCCGGATACCTGTGGGTCATAAATGTTTACCTTACCAGTGCTACCCGCCACCCGGAGAGGCTTCAATAAAGGCTCGACGCCCCCCCCCAAGACCGTCAGCTCGGTCGACAGGCCTGCTCGCCAATCACTCAGCAGGAGGTCCATACCTCCTCGCGACAGATGGACCCCATCCCCTGCATAAAGCCCATAATTTTGCAGACTAATGGCCGGATGAGGACTGACCCGCCCCCAGCCCTTGGTCGAAAGGAATCGGGCCACCGCCCTGTTCACCATGCGCCTAGCCCGGTCCAAGGCCTGAAGGTCAAGGCCTCCCCTATAAGCGTGCCGTGGGACCATATCTGACCAAACAAGGGTTGTGGCGGGCCATACGTAATGTAAGTAGGCGAGGTCACTGCAAATCGCATGCTTCAGCGATAAGCCAGTGACCTGTCCCAAATCATTACCCCCAAGATGTATCATCAGGATGTCGGGCGGGTTAGCGTTCCTTGCCGAAAAGAGGAATGGCAAGAGCTCCCTCCACAACATACCGGGCTTACCGTACCATGTGAGACTTGCGTACGCACCGAGTCCCAGTCGGGGTCCCCAATCTGTCGCCGCAGCATAACGCGCTGCCCTGTGCACATAGCTATGGCCCACAAGGCATACTGTCACCGGTGTGATACGACACCCTGGGTCTGTCAAAAAAAAAAAACAGGGAAGGAAGAAATATGTGGTGACTAAAAGCGGTACTCACGGTGGGAGTGGGCGAACATAAAACTGAAAACACTGAGATCCCCACTTCCCCATGCTGCGTATGTCAGCCCCGGAGTACCCATAAGCTGCCGCCATAGAGGCCGCACCAATTCTAAACGAATGGGTGCCGTAACGGGCCCCAGGGAGGCCCACGTTAGCCAGCGCCTTCCCAGTCACCTTCCAAAACTGAAATTTAGTGAGGGGAGACCCATCTTGGTGACAGAAAAACGGGCCATGGTGCATGCCACGCAGTGCAAGGAACTCCTGTAGGGCACCAACCGGACAGATGTCTACCAAGGAACATCGTAGCAGTCTTACACCACTGCCTACGCCATGCTGATCTGTTTTAGAGGAGCGTATCCTCAACTGAGCCCAATCATTGCAAACATAGACATCTTCGAGTTCCAGTGCCCTACGACTTGCATCCGCCTTAGTCAGCATCACAAGCTCGCTGATGCGGAGCGCTCCAAAAAAGGCCACCGTTGCAGCCGCATGAAACAGGGCTGCCTCATACCTATTGAAACATAGGTCATGCCAGCCCCGTGCCAGTTGGGTAAGGACCCCCGGGGAAATTGGGTGGCGGTCGTCCAGGCTACGCCCACGTTCCCGCACCCACCCCTCCAAAACGTGTCTCACACGGAAATCAGCGGTACTGTCCGCATGACCTCCCACCTTGGCCATAAAAGCCAGTGCTGATAGCCTAGATGCTATGGTGCGGGGTGCCAGGCCCTGGGCGTGCAGGTAAACCATGAAACGAAGGAGGTGGGCCACTGGGATCGGCCAGGAATCTGGCAGGCAAGATTGGGTACAAGATGTCTGAAAGGAAACCAACGCGTGGTGATACGCCTTACGCGTGCGTGGCGCCAGAGACATGCCGATCGCCCGGTTCACCTCTCCTTGCCAAAGGTCCATATCTCCTCCGGGAGTGGCGAGGGAAATTCCTCTGCATCCGGGGCCAAGGCACGGAACCGGGAGATCTGCAGGCGGGACAAAGCATCAGCAATATCATTATTCACCCCCGGGACATGCCTGGCCCTGAACAGTACATTGAGGCGCAGGCTGCGCAAAACAAACTGGCGTACGAGGTCCATGACCCGGGGAGACTTAGAGGTCTGTGAGTTGACAATGTGGACAACGGCTGCATTGTCACACCAGAAATGCACCACAGAGTTGGCCCACTCCTCACCCCATAGCATCAAGGCACCCAGTATGGGAAAAAATTCCAAATATGTGAGATCCCTCAGGCGACCCGTGCCTGACCAGGCTGGTGGCCATCCACCATAGGCCCACTTCCCATTGAAGTACATCCCATAACCAAGGGATCCCGAGGCATCAGACTGAATCTGAAATTGAGGTGATGCCAGGAGGTCGGACCTCCAAAATGAGACCCCATTAAACTCCCTCAGGAACTGGAGCCATATGTGAATATCTGCCCTGATGCCCCGTGTCAATCTCGTTTTACGATGGGGCCTGGATAAGCCTGACATGGCGTCGCACAAGCGCCGAGCAAATGCCCTGCCAGGTGCGACCACCCTGCAAGCGAAATTAAGGTGTCCATGTAGCACCTGCAGTTCCCGAAGAGATGCCTTGCGCTTAGCCAGCAAGTCCGATATAAGGGCCACTATCCTTGACACCTTGTCTTCCGGCAACCTAGACGCCTGCACTACCGTGTCAATCTCCACCCCCAGGAATACTAACTTATTAGACGGGCCTTCGGTCTTTTCGGGCGCTAAAGGGACACCGAGTTCCTCCATTAGCGTCTGAAATGTGTTGAGGAGACGTGTGCACGTGTCCCAGCCCCGTTCACCCCCGAACAAAAAGTCATCCAAGTAATGGGCTACAGACCGAGACCCTGACCTACTGACAAATGCCCACTGCAGGAATGTACTGAAACGCTCGAAAGCCGAGCAGGATATGGAACAGCCGAATGGCATGGCTTTGTCAAAATAATATTCACCCCGGAATTTGAAACCCAGCAACTCAAAGTCACCCGGGTGCAACGGCAGGAGATGAAAAGCCGACTTAATGTCACACTTAGCTAACAGTGCACCTGGGCCACATGAGCGCACCATGCGCAATGCCTGGTCAAAGGATGTATACCTGACAGAACAAAGGTCATCAGGGATAGCATCATTAACCGAATGACCGGCTGGGTAGGACAAGTGATGAATCAGGCGGAACTCGCCCGGGGACTTCTTGGGCACTAGTCCTAGAGGAGACACTTTAAGGTTGGGGAAAGGGGGCGCGGGGAAAGGGCCAGCGACTCTGCCCGCAGCGATCTCCTTATTAATGCTGGCGGCAGTCACCTCCTCCCTTCCTCTAAGTGACAAAAGGTTGGGTGCGTCTTGCGGTGACCTATCCCCCGTGAAAGGAATACGGAAACCCAGTTGAAAACCCTGAAGGAGGTACACAGCGTCTGCTTTCTTCGGGTACAATGCGAGCCAACGCTCCAGCATGTCGACATTAATTGGGGAGGGGGCCTTTCGGTGAACCCGCTCCCTCCGTGGCAGTCCTACCTGCCCCTTGTCCGCCCCTACCCCTGCCCCTGTATCCTCCCGGCCTGGGACAGGCGGAGGCAGCATGGGGGCCAGAACAAGAGGGGCACTCGTGCTTGTACTTGCAATTTTTTCTGTTGCAAGAACCATTGGACGAGAAGGTCCAGCACAGCAGGCGGGCTGGAACCCCTTGCCCCGCCACTTGGCGGGGAACCTGTACCGGGGCCGCTCGTTGGACCGCATGTCCACAATGGTACCTCTCCCCAGGCGCCGGGCGCGTGGGGGTCATATACAGAAGCCACAGCTTCTGGCAGGGCTCATCCCACCTCATCTCTGGGTGCAGTGGAATCCTCATGCGGAATTCTTCATCGTAAGCCAGCCACGACGGACCCGGGAAGTCAACCATAGCCCGGTAAATGTTGTCCAGATACTGGACCATAGGGATGGCCAAATCCGGCCTAGCCCTGAGGTAAACAGCCATGTAAATCAGGTACGCTGGCAACCAATTTGCCCACGTGCGTGGCGGCTTACGACGACGTGCCTGCTCCTTATCCTTCTCGTCCAGCCCTTCCCTCTCTTCCTTGGTCGGCTCCCTATTAAGAAGGGAGAAGATATCTACATACTCGCCCCTCCAGATCTTTTCCTTGGTGGACTGGGCCAGATGGTCCCCCAGGGGCAAGGAATACCCTGCCGTTGGCAATGCCGACACCGGCACAGAGGGAACTGCGGGCAAAGCAAAGGGGGCCTGTACCAGCCCGGGGATCCCCAACACATTCCCCACCACATAGGGGGCGCCACTCGGACCCGGGCCTTGAGTCAGGGGTGAAGTCGCCGGGTAGGCCGGGGGCAATTGGACCGCCGGGCCACCCGTGCGAGGCCATGGCCATTGGAAAGCCCCCCCCCCAGGGAAGTCAGTTGTGTGGGTGCACTAGCTTGAACTGCATACTCACCCGATGCACCCCCACGGGCCGTCCCCACCGGGGGTTCCGGCCCGCTGGGGGCATCGGAGCTCACGACCGAAGCTGAGCTCATCGACGGGGCCAGACCAGCACCGGACTGCTGCACCTGTTGAGTGGGGAGCTGCGAGGCAGTGGCCGCCACCGGCCCGCGCGCCTCAGGCGGCTCAACCCGACCCGTCGCCGACCGCTGTTCGGCAACCAAAGGGGGCACCTGGAATCCTAGAGGCACCCCTGTTTGATTGGCCCTCGCCAAGGATGCTTCAAGGGCCGCTACACAGGCCAGAAGGGCCTCCACGTTGACCAAGGCCCCAGCCCCAACAGGGGGCAAATGGGCAGCCGGCCCATAGGGCACAGGTACCTGTCCCGGCCCCTGAGTCCCAGGGGCCAGATAAGGCCAAGAGCCCATGCCCGGCCCTTGTGGAGCCGTGGGCATGCCCTGCAAAGGCAGGGAACCCAACCACCCTCCGTGGCTCGCTCCCCCCATGGGGAACTGTGCGCCCGTGCAAGAGGGCCCGGCCGCACGTACCATGGCGGGGGCAGTGGCCATCGTTTGCGGGCTAAGGGCCGAGGCCCCGTCGGGGGCAGCCTGCGGGCACCGCGCATCGGGCCAAGGAGCCACCGATCCCATCCCACCGGTCCCGGTGTGGTCCGTTAAAGGTGGCTGCTGGGCGGGCGCAGTCGCTGTCCTCCGACCCGGCTGGCGCCTCCGCGCCGCTCGAGCCACGTTAGCAGCTGCCTTTTTTTTAGAGGGCATAGCTGAGTTAGCTAGGAATCCTAAGAAGAGAAAAAGCTGCCTAAAAAGGCTTCCCCTGGAAGAATACGAGCGACGGAGGTAAGAGGGAAAAACTTCTCCGCTCCGTCGCTTCGCCAAAATGGCAGCACGGCTGCCTCGTGGCCAGCCCTTTTATTAGGGTGCTGGCCACGCCCCTAACTACCCGGATGGCTTCGTCCGGTGGGGGGCCCCCGCAAAGAGCGCGGCGGCCATTTTGGCGCCACGCTTCCAATATGTATACAAGGCAACATGTGCACAAAAATATGTACTAATTTTTATATGGATTTTTTTTCTTGAATAAATGTTGCTGGAATCATAAAAGGATAAGAAGGTAAACTGAAATAAAATTGCAAAGAGGCAAAATTCCCCAATAGTAACTCATTTGTCCTTTCCTACAAAATGTTCAAGGGACTGTGGTGGCTTCATGATTAAGTTGCTGAACTTGAAGACTGAAAAGTCAGCAGTTTGAGACCTGAGTGCTGCACAACGGAGTGAGTGCCTGTTCTCTGTCCCAGCTCCTGCCAAACTAGCAGCTTGTAAACAAGAAATTGCAAGTAGATGAATAGGTACCACTTTGGTGGGAAGGTAAACAGTGTTCCTTGTCTAGTCATGCCTGCCACATGTCCACGGAAACATTTGCAGATGCAGACAGTGCTGGGTCTTTGGCTATAAACAGATGAGTACTGAACCCTAGAGTTGACTGGTTTTTGAGCAAGAGCAATCTTTACCTTTTAAAAAAAAGTTCATGCACTAAAAGGTATTAGGATTAAAATATGACTTTAATTACAAATGTAGATGGTGGGCATCATTTCAGTCAAACTATTATGAAACAGCCTCTCTCAAACTGAAACAAGCTAGATTTGTACAAAATCTGCACCTTCCATTCTTTGTGGATTTTGTTGGAATATGTTTTTTTGAAAGCAAGCAGTATGAAATATGGTTCTTTCTCATTGAGATGTCTAATCCTTTTGAATTGTGTTTCAATTTTCTGTCTGACAAATGATGCTTGGTACCCTGGAGAATGCAGAAAATGCAAAGGCAATGTAACTTATTTATGTTATGCATCTACCAATTTTTCAGGGGTAACCTTGATGATCGCATTGCCAAATGCTCTGAAATGATACATATCAGTTTTGTTGGGGGAAGGTTTTTCAAAAGTGAATTAATATCATATTTTGCTGCCTCATCTGTTAATTGTCTAACTAGTGTTTTTTTTAAAAAACCTACACAAAATTGAAGCCAGTAACAGGAAGTACAAGACTGTGCTTCCTCATCTTGTTCCAAAATTTCTCATACTTCAGTTGGGAAAATAGCATTCTTTCATGTTCTAATGCTGGTTATCTGTGCCTTCCGCAGCCTAATATGGTTGTCCTTTGCCAAAGGGACTGCTTTGGCTCAAGTATTTAAGATGCTGGACTCACTGACTGGAAGGTCGGAGTTTGATTTCCGGGTACTGCATGATGGAGAGAGCTCCCGTCTCTGTTCCAGCTCCTGCCAACCTAGCAATTCAAAAGCAAGAAATTGCAAGTAGATGAATAGGGACCACTTCGGAGGGAAGTGTTCCGTGCACTCTGATGTTTGGTCATGCCTTCCACATGTCCACAGAAACGTATGCTGACAAAGACAGCACTGGCTCTTTGGCTATAAACAGAGATGAGCACTGAACCCTAGAGTTGGATTCGACTGGCTTTTGAATAAGGGTGACCTTTACCTTTACCTAAGTAGGTACTGCTTTGGCTGGAAATGTAACAGCATTCCATGAACTCTGGCATCTAGTATTGACTGCCACATGACCATGGAGATGGGCACAGGAACCTAGAGTTGGACACGGCTGACTTTCAAGCAAAGGAGACCTTTGCTTTTATCTATAGATGGTGACTGTGCATAAAACAACGGTTTCTATTGGGACTGTGGTGGCACAGTGGTTAAGAAGTTCACCTTGTTAACTGGAAGGTCAGCAAGTCAGCAGTTCAAGACTCGAGTACTGCATGATGGAACAAGAGCCCGTCTCTGCCCCAGCTCCTGCCAACCTAGCAGTTTGAAAGCAAGAAATTGCAAGTAGATAAATAGGGACCACTTCAATGGGAAAAGATCTTGGGGACATGAAAGGAGCCTCATTTGGGTGGTCCCCTGGATGGAGTTCCTCCAGCAAAAATCCTTTCAGCCCAGAAAGCACCTTTGTGTGCTTCTGACAAGACAAAAAAAAAAAGACATTTTCTACTTTAAATGCTTCTAAAATACTTTTATCATACCAAGTGCTTGTTTGTGTGGAATAGGAAAACCAAGGTGAACAGGTGATGAGATTAGGCTACTCTCATCATGGTTTCTGTGTTGCTCTTGTTTTTTCTACCTCATACTTTGCAAAGGGGAACAACCAAACTTCCCCAATAGTGACTCATTAAATTTTAATTTATTAACTATTCTACCGGAAAATAATAATCAATGCCACCAATTCCCCAAATAAAACATCTGCTTTTTTAAAAAAGCCGCACAGCCTAGAAATGAAGCAACATATAAGGGAGCCACACATTTTCTCAGAGAAAGCAAAGATGCATTACCAGGACATTATTCTGACACCTGTCAACCTGCTCTGCATTATGAATTAGATTATTTCAGAGCTGGGATTGCAATAAGGCAATTAGCATATATTTTATCAGCTCCATTGCTAGGTTTTTTATGCTTCACGTCTTTGATATTAATCCTTCTCCTTGTACTAATTGACCTTTACATGAGATACTTGAGACCTATATGCCTTCCAACTAATGGTGCACCTGGCCTTCAGAATTTCTGAAGCATGTATTTTGCATGATATTGTGTTTTTTTTAAAGCTGTATGAAAGCACTTATTTTAACTATTCCACCTTTAATAAATTGGTCCTTCTGGGGTTTTTCATTTCCATCTTGCATTTGAAAGGCATCTAAATTAGAATCATTTAAGGTAGGCAAAATAACAAGATGAGTCCCATTGCACCAAAGAATGTTTCAGTGAGTAAGAGAGTGAAAGGAGTGTGATATGAATATAGAATATAGAATTAGTCTGCCTAATGGCTTCAAGCTACTGCATTGGAGAATGGAGCCTGCCAGTCTGTTAAAGCAGGGGTCCCCAACTGTTTTTGCACCAAGGAGCGGTTCCATGCTAAACAATTTTATGAGGGGCCCAGCTGCCTGCCAGCCACACCGGTTGACTTGGCCAGTGAGGTATCATACTGCACACAGGAAGGTGTGTGTGGATCCCAGCTCTAGTTAAGCAAAATGGAGGAGGGGCCCAGCCATCTGTGTCTGAAGCCCATGCTCTCGCTCAGTTCGCCAGGCAGACCTGGCAGAGCAGATTGAGGCCAGAAGGCTGCCATTGCAGTTCCCAGAACCACCCACCCCCATGGCCCAGTTCAGGACAGCCTGTGGCCCAGTGCCGGTCCATGGCCTGGTGGTTGGGGACCCCTGTGTTAAACGATACCCTTTCAAGAACCAAAAGTGGTATCTATGGTGAGGCTGCCAACCCAAATGTTTTGAGACCAGCGCCCCACTGGTCCCATCCAGGCAGGGGGTAGAAGAAGCGCCGAGCTGCCACAGCTGTTGGACCTGACGCACCTCTCCTGGGGCTCCTGTCATCAGCCCTGGGATGGGAGACAGCTGAGCCCAGCGCCCCACCCCCTGGCCCTGTCCGGGCAGGGGGTAGAAGAAGCGTTGAGCCGCCGCAGCTGCTGGACACGCTGCGCCTCTCCCAGGGCTCCCATCATCAGCCCCGGGATGGGAGACAGCTGAGCCCGGTGCCCCTCCCCCTGGCCCCATCAGGGCAGGGGGTAGAAGAAGCACCGAGCCACCGCAGCCACCGGACCCACCGCGCCTCTCCCAGGGCTCCCGTCATCAGCCCTGGGATGGGAGACAGCTGAGCCTGCCACCACTCCCCCCTGGCCCATTCAGGTGTTGGAGCTTAAAGGGATGCCAGAGCTGCTGCCCCACTGCCGCAACTGGACTTGCGAGCCTTTCCCGGGAACTATGCTTTGTCTAAGGACGTTGGACTCTGGATTTTGTTGCTGGTTTTTTTGCTGGACTGTTGCGAGGTGATTGAATACTGTTATCTTGTACTTTCCCCCCTGTGCTCTTGATACTGATATTGTATGAATTACGTTGTATTACTGAACTTGTATTAATATGTATTTAACTATTTTGTATGTTGACATTTATTGTATCACTTTTTCTGCTGCTGTCTGCTGTGCAGACAGCACACTTTGTTGTGAACCGCTTTGAGTCGCCTTCGGGATGAGAAAATGCGGTATACAAATGAAAGTGATGATGATGATGATGATGACACACTTTGAAAACAAATGTGAGAACATGGAGTACTTAAGCTGATTCAGATAGGCCTTATGGAAAACTTGTGTGCTTAATCTTTTGTACATTACTTTCTACGAATCTTTCTATCAAATAATTTTAGTCTCCCATCATGACAGAATCAAAATGCCCACTTCTTTCTAGGAGGACATTGATATAATTGCAGACATCTTTTGACATCTTTCTCGTTTATGGTAAATTGGTAGGCAGGGAGGAGATGGGATTAAGAGAAACATTGAGTATCCAAAGATACTACTAGGGGATGGTCTCCTTTGCTCAAAAGCCAGTTTTATCCAACTCTATGGTGCCGTGCTTCTTTCTCTTTACAGCCAAAAAGTCAGCAGTGTCTGTAGACATTTCTGTAATCATGTGGCAGGAATGACTAGACATCAAAGTTTACAGAATGCTGTTACCTTTCCTACCGAAGCAGCATCTATTTATCTACTTGCAATTTCTTGCTTTCGAACTGCTAGGTTGGTAGGAGCTGAAGCAGATGATGGGTGCTCACTCCATCACACATCACTTGGGTCTCAAACTTGCAACCTGGCAGCCTTCTGATCATCAAGCTCAGTGTCTTAACCACTAAGCCACCATGGCCCCTAAGATATTCCTTAGGAGGTGATCCACAGCAGTCTGGTAGGCAGTCTACAAGAATGTGTAAGAGAATTGAGGGGTAGTGCATAGTTGGTAATTGTTATGAAAATCCTGTTTCTAGTCTTGACTATTTCTGCACCCCACAAGAGCTAACAAACGTTGCCTTAGAGCAAGGGTGCTCAAACGTTTTGGGCTGTGGGCCAGTCACATGGTTCAGGGGTGCCCAAAGTATGGCTTGGGGGCCAGATCTAGGCCAATTCATCTGGCCTGCACCACCCTTGTTGCTCCTAGAAGCGGAAGTAAAACATGGCCATATGGCGGGGGCAGGATGAATTGGTGTTGGGGGACGAATTCAGCCCCGGGCCGTAGATTCAGCACCCTGCCTTAGAGCACATACTCCAATTATATTTACAGGAAATGATTGAACTCCTTGTGTCAGTGACATGGAACTCTTTGTATCAGTTCAGGTTGATGTACTGTACCAGTTTGAATACTTTGTGGAGAAGGATAGCATCTTAAAATAATCCATGATCTGTTGACTTCCCTATCTTTGTTGTTGCAGTGTGTTAATAGTTATCGTTGAAAACAAGATTACCAAAATCCTATTAGCATTCATGTACAGTAATGTTCCTGTAACTTGCTACTGCTAATTGTAACTTATTAGTGAACTGTCCTGGAATGTCTCAGTCATATGCATGGCCATGTGCCCAGTTTTGCAGCTGAGATGTGCCTTGCTGTCTCATCAGTTAGCTGCAATCAGTCATGGCAAATTATTTAAGTTGAAACCACTATGGAAAATTTTGATAATAAAGATTAAAACTACTAACCTGGACATCAGGACTACCAACTGCGATGGAGAACTACAGCCATATTATTTTAGGTGTTTAGTCCTCCGCTACTTCAATGTTTGCTACTGCATTTTAGGGCTCAGTTCAAAATGGTATCATTAACATTTAAAAACTTAAATGATATAGGGAGTAGGTTATTGAACAATTTACTTGTCCCAGTGTAGAACAAAGGTCACTGCTTTCCCCAATTCTGTCTTTCATGGAGTACAATAGGTGACCATTAGAGAAAGGCTCTTTTCAGTTAGAGTGACTTAGTTATTCCGTCACCATATTAGGACCTTTTAATTTTACATCACCATATCAGGACCATTCCATCACCATATAAGGACCTTTTCATTTTGCAAAGTACAGTAAAACCCTGGTTTATGAATGCCTTTGCTAATGTTTCCCATGGTTTATAATGGCAAATCACACAAAAATGACATCCTGCCTTATGACGTTTTTTCACCTTATGACCAGGAATTCCACAGAGTCCAAAATACCTACGGGGGTATTTAAAACTACCTGCAGCCATTTTTGAGTCTGTGGGTGACATGATTGCAATGGGATGACCTTGCCTTGCACATGCACAACGCCTCTTCCACAGCCCCCACTAAAGTACCAGATTTAAAAAACATCCGGTGCTTTTAGCGGGAGCTCCGGAAGAGCCATTGTGCACGTGCAAGACAAGGTATCCCCATTGTGATTGCCTTTTCCTCCCTTTGCAGCACTGACCCGCGCACAGGGGTGGGAGGAGAGGCAGTCATAATGGGGAGAACTTGCCTTGCACGTGCACAATGGCGGTTCTCCCTATCGTGCTCACAGCTACGCTTGGGCATAGGAGAGGGAGGTGTGTAGCGATCAGCGGACTGCTGCAACCTTCTATAGGCAAGCACACTCCTGAGTGCAGTCTCTCCTGTCACTTCCGACAATCCATAGCCTGCTGGGCAGATTCCACTCCTTTAACTTACGAGAGTATGCCATCTTTTACACAGTAGCATGCAAACAGAAAGCTTAGGAAAAACCTGGGTTAGCCTAAGTTGACATCCACTCAATAAATCCTTTTCAGCAATTTATTTAAGTATAGCATCTGAAATAAAAACAAAGACAGAATACATAAAGAAATAGTTGGTTAGCTCTCCCTCTGGCAGAGCCCCGGGCAGGATTTATTCCTTAGATTTTTAATCTCTTCTCAGGGAGTTGGGGAACGTTCCAATGAGCCAGTGATGGCATCAGCTGGTGAGCCGATTTGGAGGTGAAAAGCAGCTCCTTAAATACACGAGGAGAGCCACTTTACTCCTCCCAGAGGGGTTTGGTGTAGATAAGAGAATCCAATCAAGGATAATCTCTGATAAGAGCTATCCAACTAGGATTGATCTTCCTCTGATTGGTTAGGAGTGAGATAAGGATTAGGGACTTTCCCAGTGCTCCTGGCCCCCTCCTTTGGAGTGTCCTTGAACTAAGGCCAAGCAGCCTGAGATGAGTCAAAATTCAAAATGGAAGTTGTAGGGATTCCTGGATGCCTTCTTAAGGGTCCACACTGGCTTACGCAGGCGAGGTGTGTGTGTACTTGGCCGAAGATCAGCCCTATGAGTCATCTCCCCTAAAATAGAGGGTTACGTAATTTCCTGTTATTCACCAAGTTGTGATCACGAACACATCTTATGAGCATTACCTCACATTTCCTGTTTACCCCAAACCTGGCCATGCACTGAGCTAATGCTGACCAATCCCGTTAAGAGTCACTCCCATTTCCTGGTTTACAGTTATGCAGTAATAAAACGACTGGTAGTCCTTTGTCCTGTGATCCTTCCCTTCCCTTCCTCCAGCCTGAATGGAAACAGCTTGTCTCTGTCTCAGCGTTTGTCTGTTTGGGGCGTGTATGCTTGTGTGAGAGAAAACTTCAGGGTGCTTGCAAGAGGCCCTCCCGCTACGACAGGAAGTAGTCTGGTTCATCAAGATCCTGACACTCCCCTCATCCCACACCTCTCTGCTTTCCCGGGGGACAAGAGGCTTCTTTCCCTTCTGGGCTTTGGTGGGGAGCATTGTGTCATCTTTTATTCCCTTTTACTGTACTGTATTGTGTTTTGGGGATTTTTGGGGGGGATTTTTGGGAGGTCAGAATGTTTTTAAAAATGTTCAATGCAATCCTATAGGGAAATGTGCTTTGGGTTACGATTTATCCATTTTACGATGAAGACTGTCGGAATGGACCACAATCATAATCTGGGGTTTTACTGTACTTAAATCTTAAGATTTCATCTAGTTTTTTGTTCAATACATAAATAATTTGGTGACCAAGGTTGTATCTATATTTACTTTTACATTTTACATTGTAGTTTGTCTCATCCTGTTTGGTTTTTCACATAAGTTCATCTCATGATTTAAAATTTTATTAACTGCTTGGAGGAGGTTTGTTCTTTATGGGGCCTAAATATATATACATTTGTTTAGCCCCCCTAAAGAACAAACAATTAAATTGTCTAAATTGTCTTAGATAGGTAGCTGTTATACAGGTCCTTGAATTGAAGCTAAGCTGGCATACTGTTTCTCATGTACTATATGGCCGTGATAACTTCTTTCATTTTACCTGAAGAAATTGTATTACATACCCATTTTTCAGTTTCCAATATTTTCCTATCTTCATTGCTCTTTTTTTTAGTTCATGCTTTATTCAACACTGCAAATGGCTGCATTTCAGCAGGAAACAGGAGGAACTCTGTAGATAGAATTCAATATTCTATAGGAGTTAATATAGGCAGTTCCCGTAAAACATAGTAATAAGATTTCATCCATCCATCCATTCATCCATCCACCCATCCACCCATTATCTTTCTGTCAATAAATGGACCCAAAGCAGATTGCAAAATATTTAGAACACAAAAACAATTAACATATAATGAATTACATATAATGAAAAAACAATTGGAAACAATTGAAATTCATACTAAATTGGGACCTACAGTATTAGCACACCAAGGCTGTAAATTCTGATTAGATTCTTCTTCATAGATTGTGAGAAAAATGAACACATTTTCTTCTTTCCACAAGGTTTCCTTTTTTTATTTTTCTCAGAGAAAAATGACATTCATAGTAAAGTGTACATTATTGATAAATACAATATATTTGCTCAGTTGGTTGTATGAACTGAATAGCATTGGATTGATTTTATATTCATGGAGTCTTCAAATAGTGTAATCTTATAGAAAAATGCCAACACTACTTAACAAAGCAGCTATTCCAGTAATCAGGAATTTTGTGCAGATTACATTTATAATGTTTTGACAGTACAATCACAACCACCACAAAAAAGCAAAAACATTTTACTGGAACGGAGATTTCTTAAGATGATTGCCAAATCTCACAGAGGTGTCTCATTATACTGAGCTGGCCAGATTCAAGAATAAATGGGAAGCAGGAAGCTTCTTTTACATTCTTGTACAAAAATACAGTGCTTTTGACTGTGCATGGGGAACTGTCTAAAACTGCCACTTCACTAGGTTTCTGCGACAGGATCTCTGTGCATGCCATCCATAGAAGGAACCGTCCTGGGAGAGAAGGGGTGATTTTGGATCCTACCAAATAAACTATATTATTGTTCAGTCTAAGCCCCAAAATAACATTGCACCACAAGTTACAATCTTCTAATATATCTCCATGCTAGATCTTCATTGAAAACCTTCACAAAGAAATACTGTTGAATGTGTATCATATTCTTGACAAAGCACAAAGCTGTTTATGTGCACTCATAGTTATAAAGATGGTTATTGAGATGCCCAAATCTTTTCTGATAGTTCCTTTTTGCTGTCTTTAAACTCTGCATTTATTTCATTTTAAAGATTGGTGACAGCAGCAAAAGACGAGTCACTTGCAGCACATCAAATTATGGGTGCTGCTGGAGTTCTCATATGCACTATTTTTTAAAAAACAAACAAACAACACCATAGCTAGCAAGCTAATTGTTAGCATTATTGTCTTAATATTTACTTTAAGACTTAATTTTACCATACTTTAAAATCAAATTAGAAAACCAGATTTTGGAAATGTCTAAAATTTAATCCTTTAGATTTGAATACTGATGCTATAAAATTCAGAAAATACTACATTTTGTTTCAGTTCTAATAGTATTTTCTTAATTGTTTTATGTTGGGGTATATAGTCAAGCTTACTCAAAGATTCTGGTATTTATACTTTGGGCAATGGCAAACTTGTTGTGTTGCCTAATCTTTCTCACACTAGGCTGGGTCAGACAAAAGGAACTCTGGAATGAATTCACCAAAAGGTGGCTTCATTTTGGCAGTTTAAAGTCTGACTTAGACATGAAAGAAGACTAAGAATTGTTTTATAGTTAATTTTCCTGCCTACCACAGGAGTAAGTTGTATGTTCGGGCAGTGATGGGCTCCAAAAATTTTTACAACCACACTGTGAGCATGGTATGGTGGGCGTGGCCAGGGGGAAAGCCCTGCATTGCACCCGAATTAGGACTACTTTATTTCGAAACTTGGATGGGCACAGCCAGCCAGAATTTCTGCTACCGGTTCTGACGATCTGGTATGAACCTGCTGATGCCCACCACTGTGTTTGGGCCTATTAAGATGTATGTAGGGATTAAACTGGATGAGTAAGGATGAGCTAGCCACATCCCTTTCTTGATTGCTTTGCACTTGAAGAGAGCAACTTTGTGAAAATTATGTAAGAGAAATTCTTCCTGAAGAAGAGGATCTTGATTTTCCAAGATGTCCAATTATTTGGAGAATCTTTACCTACAGAGAAGGGTTTCCTTTTCAGACAGTTGCTTACTGTGTGAAAAAAGCCATGATGTTTAAGTGCTACTGAATGCCTAATAGGCCAATCATATCCCCATTTCATGACTGTAACAAAGAGGCTGCAAATCCTCCATTTCTCTTTCCTTCCCTCCTGCCAATATTTTCGACTACTTTGTCAGTATCTTTCTCTTTTCTTAGTATGTAAGTGCTCATCTGCTTGAAAGTGAATTGCTGTGTTCATGACTTAAAGAGGTATTTGAAATGCAGAAGCATCCTTCAGATAGGGTCGCTAGTTAATGATTCTTCATGCTCTGAATATTGCATCTCTTGGCATCCTTAGCCTATTAATCATAAAATGACAAACATTACACGGCTGCATTTAGATCATTAAAGTGAAAATGCCCTTACCTGATTGGAACTTTAAATAAAAGTATTTCTTACTGCAATAATTTCCCCCAAAGAGTTGTCATGTCGGCTTGACTATGATTAACATAGAGTAGTCGCTTTTTACATAAAAATCCTTAACCTCATCCTATCCTATTAGTTAAAGGAAACATTTTTTACTTAATCTGGAAAAAGAGTGATCCAAATGATCCTTTACAAATTGGCACTCTGTAATTGTTCTCTCTCTCTCTCTCCCTCCCCCTCTAGCTCCATTGTCTCACTGCCTTTCTCTCTTGATGACTTTGTGTCTGCTGCAAGCATTAGGCTTAGCAAAGTGAACAATTGAGCAGATGTGACTAAAAGCCCAAAATAAATTCAGTGTGCAGTAGGCATGGAGAACCAGCTACACTGATGCACTAGCCAGCTCCAGACCCAATTAACGGGAAATCAGCAATCTGGTCAAAAAGAGAATACAAATAAAACTGTGAGCTGTTGGATGGTAGTCTGTAGGAATAGGAAAGAAGCCTGCTGAAAATATGTTCTGAAGGAAACCAGCTGCCATTACAGAGGCTCCTGCTATAAGAATGAATGACAAAATAAATATCTAAGTAATAATTTCCACATGGTATTGATGCCAGCACGCTGGTGATCATTTTAACAGGCTTGCTGAAGTGCAGGTCCCAGGCACAATTGGAAGGGCCACCTCTATCTAACTTTTCTCAGTGCCAAGCCTGGAGAGGGTCAATGCCAACCTGATCAAGATGATTCATCAGCAGCATGAGTCAAGGGCAATACATTTATTCCAATTTATACTTGGAGGGCAGAGTAAGAAATAAGCTGCATGAAGAAAGACCAGGCAAATTAAAATAAACCCCTCAAAGAGGAATCCTTCCAAGCTCCCTCACACGTCAAAGTTAAATTTTGCAATGTTGCCAGGTGACACTAAAATGAAAATTAGAAAAGAACTTTATTTTAAAACTAGTCAATGAATTGGTTCGTGTTCATTGGTAGTACCTAAGTAATCTACAGAACATTGGGGTAGAGGGAGATTTCAGAGACCTGCTGCTCTTTTTTTAAAAAGTGCAAAGGCAATAAGGTTGGGGAAAGTTGAACGCAGAAGGAAAAGAGGAAGACCAAATAAGAGATGGATTGACTCAAAGACAGTTTGCAAGAGCTGAACCAGGTTGTTGATTTTGTGTGTGCTCTCTTATACATAGGGTTGCCATAAGTTGGAGGTGATGTGATGGTACACAACAACAACAAAATTCACTGAGTATCCAGTCACTGAACCTAGTACTCAGTGAAGATTTTGCTTCATTAAGCTTCATGCATTCCAATTATGTTGGAAAGCCAAATGCTGCTGTTTGAATTGCAGTACATCAATACATCACATCACAGGCAGTACTCACACATGGGCTGCCTATTTATTTGAGAGTTTACCTTATATATTGGAAGCTATGTGAATCACATTCCATCCCATTGCCCTCTTTCCTTTCTTCCTCTGGACCCATCTCTGCCGATTCTTCTTTTTGTTGGTTCCAACTTTGCCAGAAACTATTAATGATGAACCAGCAGTAAAGTGATATATAGAAGCAATTTTTTAAAAGCTGAAAAACTGGAAAACAGTGGGGAGAGAGGAAAGATGCAGGGACATGTACCCCAGTTCTGAACATCATGCCTCCAAACTGCCTACATCATTGAAACACAATGTACAGACATCCCCTCATTTTTTTACAAGAAGGTATACAACTAGCCACACTGGGGAAAGCCCAATCGAATCCCTTCAGGCTGAAAAGGTGGAGTCCCTCAGTGGCAGAGAAAAATAGTCACTTTGGGAGCAAAGGGGGTTGGATTGATGAGGATCAGCCTTTGCACTACTTGAGTAGTGAGGAGGATGCAAAAATTACTGAGCAGAGCGAGGAGCTAGTCACTAGCATTCTAGCAGAAGGATGCAAGAGGCAGTCTAACAATGCAACTGGACACAAAAGACTGTGTCAGAAAAGCATATATAAATGCTTGTATACAAATGCCAGAAGCCTCCGGAACAAAATAGGGGAGCTGGAATACTTAGCAATAGATAAGAATATTGATATTATCGGTATCACTGAAACCTGGTGGACGGATGATAACCAATGGGATACGGTTATCCCAGGCTACAAACTGTACAGGAAGGATAGGAAGTGGCAAATGGGAAGAGTTTTGGCCTTGTATGTCAAAGAAGTGATAAAATCGTATGAATTGGAATATCTAGGTGATTTGGAGTCACCATTAGAAGCTCTGTGGGTAAGAGTACCAGGCCACAAGGATGGCCTAACAGTAGGCATATACTATCGGCCTCCGACCCAAACTCTTGAGGGAGACTGGCAGTTGGAGAATGTTGTAAAGGAGGCATCCAAGAAGGGAAGCCTGGTTGTAATGGGGGACTTCAATTACCCTCACATAGACTGGGTGAACTGTTGTTCAGCACATGATAAAGAGATAAAGTTCCTAGATATGCTAAATGATTGTTCCTTGGGACAGATGGTTGAAGACCCAACTAGAGGTACAAGAATCCTTGACTTGATCCTGAGTAATACTCAGGATCTGGTGCAAGATGTTAATGTGACTGATCCAATAGGGAACAGTGACCACAACTCAATTATGTTTAACTTGATCATAGACCGCAAGTCACTGATAAAATCTAACACAGAGACCTTAAATTTTCAAAAAGGAAATTTCCCAAAGTTGAGGAAACTAGTAAAAAAGAAGCTGAAAGGGAAAATTGAGAGAGTCCAAACACTCCAAGAGGCATGGAGGCTGTTTACAAAAACAATAACAGAGGCTCAATTGGAATGCATACCCAAAAGGAAAAAGGGCACTGCCAGGTCCAAGAGGACTCCAATGTGGCTTACAGGAGCTGTTCGGGATGTGATCAAGAGCAAGAAAAGCTCATTTAGAAGATGGAAGGCTTGTCCGAATGAGGACAGCAGGCAGAAACCTAAATTCTGGCAGAACAAATGCAAGGCAACAATCAGGAAAGCAAAGCAAGACTTTGAGGAGCGTATAGCTAAAAATCCTCAGAGAAATAACAAAGACTTCTTTAAGTACATTAGAAGTAAGAACCCAACTAGGAAGGCCATTGGACCATTAGATGACAATGGAAGGCAAGGGGTTATTAAAGAGGAAACAGAGATTGCAGAGAGACTCAATGAATTCTTTGCTTCAGTATTCACTGAAGAAGACAGAGGCCACATGCCCAAAACAGAGCCTATCTTCATAGGGAGGGAAACCGAAGAATTAAGCCAGATAGAAATAACCAGGGAGGAGGTCCTTGCATGTCTTGTTAAACTAAACACTAACAAATCACCAGGACCAGATGGCATCCATCCACGAGTTCTCAGGGAACTTAAAGATGAAATTGCTGATCTCCTAGCCAAAATATAATCTTTCCCTCAAATCAGGCTTTGTGCCTGATGACTGGAAGGGGTGATCCAGGAAATTACCGACCTGTCAGTTTGACATGTGTCCCAGGTAAAGTAATGGAAACCATCCTAAAAGATAGAATTAATAGGCACATAGAAGAGAAGGTGCTGCTAAAGGAGAGCCAACATGGCTTTTGCAAGGGCAAATCATGCCTCACTAATCTGTTGGAATTTTTTGAGAGTGTCAACAAGCATGTGGATAAGGGGGATCCAGTTGACATTGTTTATCTGGACTTTCAGAAGGCTTTTGACAAGGTCCCACACCAAAGGCTCTTGAATAAACTTACCAGTCATGGAATAAAGGGACAGGTCTTGTCCTGGATCAGCAACTGGCTAAGGGACAGGAAATAGAGGGTAGCACTAAATGGACACTTCTCCAAGTGGAGGGAAGTAAAGAGTGGGGTCCCCCAAGGTTCAGTACTGGGACCCCTGCTTTTCAACCTCTTCATAAATGATCTAGAGGTAGGAGTAAAAAGCAAGGTAGCCAAATTTGCTGACGACACTAAATTATACAGGGTAGTGAAAACTGTGAGAGATTGTGAGGAGCTCCAGAGGGATCTCTCAACACTGGGGGAGTGGGCAAAACAGTGGCAAATGAGTTTCAACATTAGTAAGTGCAGAGTGATGCATGTTGGGGCAAAGAACCCCAATTACATTTATAAACTGATGGGGTCTGAACTCTCTGTGACAAACCAGGAAAGGGACCTTGGTGTCCTGGTGGACAACTCAATGAAGGTGTCAACCCAGTGTGCCTCAGCAGTGAAAAAAGCAAACTCAATGCGAGGGATCATTAGGAAGGGTATAGAAAATAAGTCAGCAAGTGTCATTTTGCGTTTTTATAAATCTATGGTGAGGCCCCATCTGGAATACTGTGTACAGTTCTGGTCGCCATACCTCCAGAAGGATATTATGGAGCTGGAAAAAGTGCAGAGGAGGGCAACCAGAATGATTAGGGGACTGGAACACTTTCCTTACCATCTGAGGCTGCAACGGTTGGGCCTCTTCACTCTTGAACGACGACGTCTAAGAGGTGACCTGATTGAAGTTTATAAAATCATGCATGGTGTGGACAAAGTAGATAAGGAAAAACTGTTTTCCCTATCGCATAACACTAGAACTAGGGGACACTCCATGAAACTTTTGGGTACTAGTTCTCAAACAAATAAGAGAAAGTACTTTTTCACCCAGAGAATTACTGGTCTATGGAACTCCCTGCCAGAAGAAGTGGTGACAGCTGTCAGTCTTGACAGCTTTAAGAAAGGATTAGACAAGTTCATGGAGGACAAGAGTATCAATGGCTATAATTATGGATACTTAAGGACAACCTCCGGGTTGGAGAGATAGGCAGGATATCTCTCAATATCATTTCCAGGGAATCCTAAGCAGGTGAAGGCATCTGCTTGGGAATACTCTGAAGGAAATGGTGAGCCACTGTGTGAGACAGAATGTTGGACTGGATGGGCTGTGGCCTGTTCCAGCAAGGCTGTTCTTATGTTCTTATGCATTTTGTGGTCAGTAAAAAACAACAACCTTTTGAATTTGTCCATTTTAAAAGTGGAGCAAATCCCGCAGTATTAGACCATATAGTAACAGCCTCAGTATGAGAGTAACTATTAGCAATTACACATATATACCACTGCATAGCAGTTAGAGCACTCTCTGGGCAGATCACAAGGTAATTAGCATTTTGGAACACAACATGAAGGGTACTAATTTTGCTGACTTTGGAAGGATGGAAGGCTGAATCAACCTGGAGCACATCAGGACTGAGCTCACAGCATCAGCAGTTTTGGCTGCAGTTCAACAGTTTAGCCACTGCTACATGAGGAGTTGTCAATCATGCAATAATCTCTTGATGCTTACTATTAAGTAATAGAAGATCTCTGCCCAGGAACCACTTGTATAACTTTACACTTTTTATTGTTTGAATTTAAATTTACCCATAAAAAAGAAGACACTTGGAGAAAGTAATTGCTCATTCCATGCCTTACTTTTCACGGGTGGATTGTTGTGTTGAAGAGAAAAAAATGTTAATGTACAGCTCTTTCACTTTCAACATCATCTTGAGAGATAGCTGGCAGCCCTGTATAGGAGAATTCTGCTTTTAGTAGCTCACCAGGTGGTAGTCTGGTCCTTGTTGTGTGTCAACCATCTTGTAGGACATGATCAGGTGTTCTGACTTCAGAACATGGAATCTCTCCTTTTCTCTTGCTCTTTCTCCATCACTTTCTCCCTTTTTTGCTTCTTAAGGACTAGTTGCTAGCAAACATGATCACTTAAAAAATAAATATATATCAATCAATTGGGGGGGGGGGAGAAGCACCTCCCCCAAATAGTTGTCCACATTCAGTTATAAAGTTATCTCTACTTACTTTCACTGGTTTATTAGGATCAGAAATACCCATCATAATTTAACTATGTGTTAATAGACTGTCTCTTTGCTGAACATAAAGTGGCAATGCTGTGATAGAGTTCATTTTAAACAGACTTCACTTTATTTGTTTAACAAGAGGAGCTCCTGAAAGGTAGAAAGATAAGGATTTTGAAAATCAAACACTTGATCTGTAGCATAGTAAGACAACAATCTAGGGAATACAATGCATGAAGTTTAAATCACACCAATTTCAGCATAGTGGCATTTTAAAATATTAGTTATTACCTTGTAGCAATAAGGCTTATAGCAAAGTATATGCTAGGCAACAGTGTATTCGAAACTACTTCTGAAAGTTTGAATCTCCTTGTTACAGCAAAAGGAAGGGGGAGAACAATCCACAGTGAAAGCTGCTCAAAGCAAAAGCAAAAACACAAACAATTGCCGCCAAGGGAGGGAATAAGGTTTGATGCAGCCCCAAACGACTGAATACAATTATCTCGGGCAAAAAGGAATATATGTTGTACTTTGGAAAAAAGAATTCCTTGCTTGTTATGTTTCTTCTCATATGCCACTGCCAAACCCATTTGGATTAAATTCATTATGCATGTGATTAAAATGCCAAATAATATAGTAGCAGAAAATCTGTATATTGATTTTACTGGATCATGGCCCAGATCCATTTTGCCCCCTCCAATCTACAGTGGTCTTTTCTTGCATTCTTTGCACTTAAAAAAATTCTCCTGTACATGTTTATCACCAATGCAGATATATCACTATGTGTAAAGCTATGATAAACAAAATTTCCTTCCTTCCTTCCTTCCTTTTTGTGTAAATAGGTTAAAGGATCATAGGAAATCTGACAACTGTGGTTCATTCCAAGCAGGCACCAAGCCCTTTCTGTTCTTTTCCGCTGGCAGGAAGAAAAAGCCTTGTGTGTGGCACGATTCTTCCCTGCTCTAGAGGCATGACGTGCAAAACAGCATGGAGAGATGCTAAGTAAACTTTACAGGGTGAGCATTTATGACATGCACAATACAGTACCATGTATGTTACAGAGGTACCCTTGCTAAGGCAGCTAGCTGTCAGGTGAGGGATTTTGCCTTCCCTCTCCTGGACATGTCCTTAAATAGTAAACTCTGATGGGAGCTTTTCTTTTGGCTTGGAAGTGGAGGGAGCAATTGGCTTAAAGGCACCTCCCTCCTCCTATGAGCAGCTCCTGAGAGGTGCAAATGGCCCACCTGCCCTAAGGTTTCAATGTGAGAATAATTCATCTTTGGGGTCCCAATGTGGGCCATAGGGGCCAATCTGGGGTGGAGGGCTGTATTAAATAGGTCACAACTGGCAGATAGTGCGGGAGAATCATAGCATCTATGACGTCCCAGGATACTTCAGGAGTAGGTTCCAGGGCTGCTCAACATCTAGGGTACTAGAATCATGAGGTTCAGATCTGGGGTGGCCCACTAATGGTGATGACCACCTAAGATCCCCAGGCTTGGGGTGGTGGTGGTGATCGGTCACATTTAACCCAAAAGTAGTGCAGGTAGAATCCTGCACTACTTCGGCCGCACTGCAGAAAGGGAGGATTCAACCCAGTTAAAATTAACAGTTAATAAGGTTGTATCCCTTAGCTAACTCCAAATATGATGACTGTGTCTTTATTCTAGGATTGTGAAGGCAATGACAACTGTTTATCAAACAAGAGGAAAACAGCAAGAAAATGCTGCTATGTGGAATACTCTTGTTCAGGGTTCCAGCCAGCCAGCCAACAGTGCCCCTTCGAGGAGACTCCATTCTATTTGACCTCTCTGTGGTTGTTCTTTCCTCACTTAATGCCTGCCAACAATCTGTTAGTATTCTATGACCACTAAGCAGGATTAGTTGGCTATTTTGTCCCTTCATTAGTGTGTGTGTGTTGTATGTACTCATGTTGGAACTGACTTACAATGACCCTAATAGAGTTTCAAGGTAAGCAAGATCTATAAGCAGTGATTTTACTAATTCCACCCCACCCCTCTGAGTTTCCATTGCCAAACAGGGATTTGAACCCAAGTCTCCTGAATCCTGAAGCAAATTTATCTTTGATCTTTAGTCTGGAACCATAACCAATAATGTAGGCAACACTATTAGATGGACAAGTGGCCTGACTCATTGTAAAGCCATTTCCTGTGTTTCATATTTTTCTATCTATCACTGACATGGAATGTCCTCTATGATACTAAAACAGTGAGAGTACAACTATTTCAAATTTCTCACCATACCTACCATTGGACTTAAATTTTAATTAATGACTATGACACAAATACTGTTTGAAGCTCTCTCTATATCATGCCTGTCCAGTTTAAGCTATGAGTTGCTTACTTAAGGTGGGGAGAAGCATACATTAAGTGTGTTGTACTCATGGGCTGGAATCCCACTGGTTTTTGTAAGTTGCTATGACTAACCACAGCTATTCGGTGAGTGGCAGGGTAGATCTCACTTGTGCAACTGGACACATGACCAGGCATGAGATTGGTACAATATCAATTAGCTGCAATTAGCCAGTGCATGCAAACCTCACACAAATGACAGTAGGGTTCACGAAGAATTTACTCAAATGCCATGGTAAACACTTCATTTCTCAATGAAATTATAGAAAGATGTACATCTTAATTCTGCCTGTTTTGCCCACATACTTCAGCAAAATAACCTAGTACCAAAAGACAGCATTATAAAAGCCTTCTGTTAGATATTTATGGACTTTCTTTTTTTGTTTGTATTTTCAATAGAATAATTTACTAAGTCTCTTCTACTTGAAAAGTTACAGAAATATGAAACTTAACTTAGCAAACTTTTTTCTGATGGAAACAGGAAAGTACACACACCATTTCCCAGTTATTACTACTGCTACACACACACACATGCTATGAAAATGAATTAAAGCATTGGAATAAATTTGCCCCAGGGGTAGGTGTGCAGGGCAAATCATGGAGCTGTTCAAATACTAAATCTTGTTTTGCATTCCAGTAAGCATAAAAAAGGAAACTGAAGCAAGGAAACAGACATCATCTTAGATTAGCTCAACGTAAATGAATGAAAGAAAGAAAGCTGAAAATTGGTCGCTGAGTTGATTTCACTCCATGTTTATGTTAATAGGGTATTTGACTTTTGAATGCTTCATAAACCTTGTTATGTTCAGTGCTATTTGAGGTAGTAAAACAGCTGGAACTCTGCCAGGAGCTTTAATTGGAATCAGCTTAGCTGAGGCTGACAAGGTTTCCTAGTGTTTAGTCTCAAACTTATTATAAAAATGCAAAATTATCTGCTATTTATTTTCTGTGCCTCTTTTGCGGATGGCCATAAAGGTAAGACAAAATTGTGTGCCAGAAAATTGAATAATTCTTCCTCCCCATATTGATAGGCTTTGTGCCAGTGTTGTAACAATGGCAACATGGTCATTCTCTCTCCTAATTAGACTTTTGTTTCCTTTGTGTGACTGACTGGAAGGCGGCAAGTCAGAAGTTCAATACCCAAGTACTGTAGGACGGAATGAGCTTCCGTCTTTTCCCAGCTCCTGCCAACCTAGCAGTTCGAAAGCAAGAAATTGCAAGTAGATAAATAGGAACCACTTCGGTGGGAAGGTAAACAGTGTTCCGTGTGCTACAGTGTCTAGTCATGCCTGCCACATGACCACGGAAACGTCTGCAGAATCAGAGAGTGCTGGCTCTTTGGCTATGAAACAGAGATGAGCACTGAACCCTAGAGTTGGATACAACTGGCTTTCAAGCAATGGTGACCTTTACCTTTTTACCTTCCTTTGTGTGTGTTTTTTCCTAGAGGTTGCAAATATAGTTAATAGGTTGAGAAGATTTCCTCATTCATATCATGGTCACTAGTTACTTAAGAAATTAAAAAACCTGCCCTATTTGTGCTAATCATGGGTTTATCTTTGAATGTTGTTGTTGGGCATTGATCATGGCCAGTCCTTGGAAATGCTACTCATGGGGATACAATGTCTGCAATCCCTCACATAGCATGGCTACTGGGTATTCTGAGAATAGTATACCAAAGGTAACTTTTCTAAGTTTGGCCCATGATCTATAATGCAAGGCATCTTTGTGCTCTAAAAAGGATGTCTGTTTTAGAACTATGTACAGGAGAAAATTCTGCAAGTAACAACTGATGAAGCCCTGGCAATGGTAGCAACCTGCAACAATACACAGAGGAAACCTATGGCACCTTTATTTATGATTGGGGAGGGGGAGTCATGACATGATGTTGATTCCCTTCTGTCACTTTGCATAGGGAAACATTTTTGTCAACCACTTCTTCCACCCAACTTTACCCCATGCCTTTTCAGGAGTTCCATCTCCCTGATTGCTTTGCCCTGATGCTGTACATGGCAGGGCCGTAGCCAGGCGGTGGTCAGGGTGGACATCACCCACCCTGAGTTAGCAGTTTGTCCACCCTCAAACTCCCACGGCTGCTTACTGTATATATATATATGTGTGGGCGGGCAAATATTTTTTCAGAATGAGCAACAATGTCATATATAATGCATAGTTTGTATTGTATATTTTTGCAGCTATGATATTTGTTTGATATATTGTACTGCAGAATTTGTATCTAATTGTAACAGCATTTTGAACATTGTTGGAATTCTCCTTCATGTAAAGATATCTTCTTTATTCAGTCAGCCTCATTAGCAGCAGTTATATCCTCAGATCTTTAAGATAGCAATCAGTCCCATGAAGTCCTGCTTCATTAGGCTTTTCGTAGGGAGAAACAGAGAGACAGAGAGAAAGCACACTGCAGTCCTTGGCTGGTCAAACGCTACTGAAACCTTTTTCTTTATTCAGGCAGAGAGAGCGAGAAACGAAACTCAGGCTGACAGAGAATACCAGAAACGAAACTTCACCTACATAACCCAAATAAGGAGAAAGAATTTCTCTCACTTTTCTACGCATGCCTAAAGCACAGCGTTGTCTCTCAGGCAAAGAGGCCTTTGTTTACAAAATGTGTCAGAAGCAGCCTGACAGAATCCAGATGCATTCCTACATGTCCTCCTTTTTCATTTAAATTTGAGAGAGGGACGGCTAATCATACCCCTGCATGTCATCATACTCCATAACTACTCCTCCATATACATCATCACTGTCCTCCTGGACATCGTACCCCTCCTGACTCCTGGTACTTTGTTCCGGAGGATGATACCTCATTGAGTACAATTGCCGTCGTGCAAAACTTGATGTCTCCCTTCTACGCAATGGACATGTGTTACACATAGAAATAAGATTAGGAATACAATTAATGCAAAAATACAAAGGTATAAGGCAGATAATAATAATAAACCCATAAAAGAAAACTTGTCTAAGGACAGATAAATCAGGCAACCAAGAAGTCACCCAATCAAAGAGATTAACATCAGTGCGTACATTGTTAGTAATGCTCTCCTGTAAATTCTGAAGTTCTTTCTCAATAGTATTATTCAGATCCTGGAATTTTACCCGACATCCCTGGTTCCCGACCAGTTTACAAAATCCTCCGGATTTTGCCAACAGGTAATCTATGGCCAGTCTGTAAGGTAAAATAACCCAATGCTGCACATTGATATTGTCCTGGATGGAAATTCGTGGCAACTCCATTAAAAAAGAACCACATGTTAGGATCCTTGATTTGCCATCCATTGCAAATTGAACCACTATCTATAGCAGAATAATCAGGAGTAAACATAGGAAACACATCATATATATCTTCAATAGTAGTGTTAAACAAGGTATAATTAAGCTTATAAGAACTGTTATAACTACCCCATAACCAAAAATAATCGTCACAACCCGTATAATAGCCTACATTCCGCAAAACCCTTTTTGCTTGAGTCCAGTATTTCCATTTACTATTCCAGACTCCAGAACTATGACAGCAAAAACAAAGTCCTTTAGTGTATTTCTTGAATGTCATGCTTCGCCAACGGGTGTTGTTAAATTGTTCTGGAGGATTAGAGAAGAGTGTAGACCTATCAAGATGTTGCAAATGTCCAATAACCAACTCAGGTGTGTTGAACAATGCCGGAAGAAAAGCCATTTGAGACACTGCCAGTGGATGCTCATAGTATAACGTTGCATTCTTACCATGAACCTCAAACATATAGTTAGCATGACGAATCCAAAAGTTGGGGTTGCCCCCATGAGGCATTGTTCTTACAGCTGGAAGCACAGTAAGAAAGAAAAGAACAAATGTCAGCACATTTAGTTTACTGGTGAACCTCCATCCTGGAGCTGAGTAACCTTCTTCTCTCTCCATGGGCGGATCGCTCGAGCAGGAATCCACACAGGTCCTGAGGTTGTAGAAACCGCTGCGTATCCTCGTCCCCAGGTGATTAGAGGTACAGGACCCTTCCACTCAGGATCGGGTTGCTGCCGATAAATGACCAATGGCTTAGGAAGACACTCCTCAGTCCTGAAATGCAATTCGACTGGAGAGTGTGACCTGTTATGGGGAGTAAGAAGAAAATTAAGAGTATACAATACTTTAGCAACAGCTGTAGGTATTTCAGCCACAGGAACCCCTCTATCTCCCACTTGCTTGTGTAACAAATTTTTGAATGTCAGGTGGGCTCTTTCAACAATCACCTGTCCAGTCGAGTTATAGGGTATTCCATGGGTTAGCTTAATGTCCCACTGACGGCAAAAGTCCTGAAAGGCAGAAGAAACATATGATGGCCCATTGTCTGTCTTAAGGCTTTTAGGTTTACCCATTACCGCAAATGAACGAATGCAATGTTGTATAACATGTCTGGATGTTTCACCCCGCAAGGGTGTAGCCCATATGAATCCAGAGAAGGTATCAACAGTCACATGTAACTTAGAAAGCGGAGCCAAAGCAGGTACTTGCGTGACATCCATCTGCCATAGCTGATTAGCTTCTGTTCCTCGAGGATTAACAGCATCAAATGGCAGGAATATAGGAGACTTCGTACAGGAAGCACAGGACGACACAATGTCTCTAGCCTGTGACATAGGAATGGAAAACCGTTTATGCAAAACCTTAGCAGATTGATGAAACATTGCATGACTGTCAATGGGGTTGTCAAAGAGAGAAAAAACCTCAGCAGAGTCTCGGAGAGCAGAATCTGCTCGTGCATTGCCCTCCGTCAAATAACCTGGAATCTTTGTGTGAGAGCGTATGTGGGCAATAAAGAATGGGACCGTACGGTTAGAAAGAAAACCTTGAAGCTGTTGGAATAAAGCAAAAAGATCCCTATCCATCGATGGAGACAAATAAGCTTGAGCTAAAGTAAAGACAAGGCGGTAAACATATTGAGTATCCACAATCAGGTTAAAAGGCACATCAGAAAACGTAGAGAAAGCAAGTATGACCGCTGCCAGTTCCAACCGCTGGGCCGATGCTTGAGGTCCTGTAAAAACAACCTCCCATTCCCCAGTAGGACCCTGCCATGTAAGGACTCCACGGGAGGGGGAGCCATCTGAGAAAAGAGTAATGGCATGCAAGATAGGTTGCATGCAAAGCGGGGATGACAGGGAGTAAGAAGTGAGATTCAGCAAGGTAAACCGCTTATCCTTGGGGGGTTAAATTTAACTTGTCCCACAAAGTCCGCCATGGCCACCTGAAATGCCTCAGAATGCTGTAGCAAGGCAGTTAGCTGATCCTGTGAAAAAGGAAAACAAACAAAGTCAACGTCATAGCCAGTCAAATGCTTTGCCCTAGTACGGCATTTGAGGAAAAGATCAGCAATCGCATCAGGTAGGCGATAACAGTTTTTCGAGAGAGTGTGCGCCAAGTGTAGCCATTCCACGATGGCCACCTTCTGAGCGTTGACAGGCGCGAACAAAACAGCAGTGGGCAGCCTCGGTGTAGGAAGAAGAGCGCATGCCAGCGCAATGGTGCCTGAGGGCACCCGACCCACAGCGATGGTATGCAGCTTTTCGTTGAGGCGTTGAAGAGCTGTACGCATCTCCGTTGTGCAGGGAATGATGTCCGCTGGAGAAGTGTGTCCAGAAAGAGCAGCAAAGAGTGGTGATAGTTCCTCCGTGCTCAGGGCCAAGAAAGGACGAGCCCAATTTATGTTCCCTAGCAATTGTTGCAATTGTACAAGAGTGAACTGCTCCGGAATAGCTATTGTTGGCAATAGCGGAGTTGAAGCTGTAGCTGAGAGCCTATGTCCCAGATATTGGAATGGATACATCCGCTGCACTTTTTCAGGAGCTATGATCAAGCCCGCTTGTTGCAAAATGTCTGCTAGGTCCTGCAGGTGTTTCTCCGTGACTTGTGGACCATGCAATAAAATGTCATCTGTGTAATGATAGACTTTAACCTCTGGATGGCGTTGCCTGAAAGGTTCCAAAGCCATGTTCACAAAATGTTGGCATAGAGTCGGCGAGTTGGCCATACCCATGGGCAAGACACACCATTCAAACCGTTGAGTAGGATGTTCATTATTGTATACTGGCAATGTAAATGCAAATTTTTCTCTGTCTTGTGGCGCTAGCAAGATTGTATAAAAACAGTCCTTCAAATCTATAACCATGAGTTGATGATCTTCCTTACATGAAGGAGGCCTCTATAGCATTCTAGAAAGCAATTCTTACTACCCAATTACATGAGTAAGGCATTAAATTTCTTCTTCTCCCACTAGATGTAAAGTGAAAGAAGCATTCAATAACTTAAACCAGCATAGCATGGTAAACCAATACAGTACAAATCTCATTAGCATGAGCAGGTAGACAGTTTCTTAAAAAGGCTGTCAGGTTTTATAATTCTTCTTTAAAATCCACACAAACTTTTGTTCTTTTTAGTCCAATTAAAATGTCCAAATTAAAAAGTCCAAAACTTGATTGAAGCTCTCTGAAACACTATCTCTCCAGCACATTTCTTGGCATGGCAAGTTGAAATTAAGCCATAAATTAAGTCTCACTGACTTCACAAGACAATCCCACACAACCCCCCCTTTTCAGCTTTTCAGGCAGACACACATTCCTTCATGCTCCAGCCACACCCATCTGCAGTAAGGCAGGCCGAGGAGGTATGAAGGCACAAAGACTTCTCCAGAAGTTGCAAGTAATTTTCACACAGAAGAAAATCACAGGGAAGTCCAAGTTGCTTTCCCTGCAATCCTGATGCTTGAAACGTGGGACAACTCACTCTGTATCTCTTTGTTTGTGGGTTGGGCAGTTCAAAATCAGCAAAAAACTGTATGTCTTCTTCCTCCTTGTATTTGTGCCACAGCCTGCTATCCATACAGGAAATATTCACCCCCCTCTTTCTCTGTATTTCTTTCATCTCCAGCATATGATTCTCAACCTTATGACAACCTGCATCTGTTAGTTTGTACTTGCACCCCTTTTTTGTCTTGGGTTTTGTGCGTTCCTCCTTTGGGCCATCCTTCCATTTCTGCAGGATCTTCCTGCCCAAACGTGAGGTATCAAATTTACTACTCAGCTTCTCCTGCTTTTGTGATGAGGGTTGATTCACGGGGGGGCTGAGATCCCCTAAGCTGCTCTTTGAAACACAGTCCTTGCTTTCTGCCACTCTGCATGCATCAACAACTTCAATCTGTGATGAGTTCCCCGCCATTTGTTCCCCATCAGCCGGCACTAGCTGTTTTTTATGCTCGGCTGGCAATATTGCAGCAGAGAACAGGTCTTTTGTAGGGCTAAAAGCACTTGATTGTTGCAAGTCAGGACATAATGTCCCATCTCCATTTCCACCTCCACCCCCATCAGGAGGCTGTTGTTTCTCATATGATGGAAGGGCAGTTGCCATGGCCCCCCCTTTTTCTGAAGGCAAAAGCTGTGTGAGGGGGCCATCAAGTCTTTGAGACAATAAAATATTTTTTGGAGTAAGTCTCTGAAGGCAGTCCCTAACTCCCTCCCATGTAAATAATATTGATCTAGAAATCCCTTTATGCTTCTGCAATTCATTCCCGAATCTGTTTCCACTCTTTTAAGTCCAGACCTTCATATTTAAACCAAGGACAGTTTTGTGCTATCGCTTTAGCTAGCTTTCGTATCTCCTTATCATCAGCCTTTCGCCCATTCTCATGCAAAAGATCTGAGATATCTTTACAAAGTTCCTGCATTTGCGAAGAAAATATGCACCCCATAATAAAAAAAATCACTCACGTAATGTGGGACCCAAAGTTGACTTTGGATGAATCTCGAGCTCGATTTATGACCTTTCCTCCGGTCTGACCTTTTGCCTGGTCGTAGGTGAGTGAAGACCTTCCCCGGTCGATTATGAGGTGTTAATTGCTGAAGCAGAGTTCAAAGCAGGCTCTCTCATTGTAGTTCAAAGCGTCACACGGAGCGCCACTTGTTGGAATTCTCCTTCATGTAAAGATATCTTCTTTATTCAGTCAGCCTCATTAGCAGCAGTTATATCCTCAGATCTTTAAGATAGCAATCAGTCCCATGAAGTCCTGCTTCATTAGGCTTTTCGTAGGGAGAAACAGAGAGACAGAGAGAAAGCACACTGCAGTCCTTGGCTGGTCAAACGCTACTGAAACCTTTTTCTTTATTCAGGCAGAGAGAGCGAGAAACGAAACTCAGGCTGACAGAGAATACCAGAAACGAAACTTCACCTACATAACCCAAATAAGGAGAAAGAATTTCTCTCACTTTTCTACGCATGCCTAAAGCACAGCGTTGTCTCTCAGGCAAAGAGGCCTTTGTTTACAAAATGTGTCAGAAGCAGCCTGACAGAATCCAGATGCATTCCTACAGAACATTGTATTTATTATTGTATTTTGTATTTTGTATGTAAACTACTTAGGTTACCTTGGGGTTATTTATATTTTGTTAGCTGCCCTGAGTCGGCCATGTGCTGAATAGGGCGGGGTATAAATCAAATTAATAATAATAATAATAATAATAATAATAATAATAATAATAATAATAATAATAATAATAATAATAATAATAATAATAATAATACCGTATTTATTCGTGTATAATGCGCACTCGTGTATAACGCGCACCCCTAATTTTCCATGAAACCACGGTATAAAATTGTTCATAAGAGCACGCCTTAAAACATTGAGGGAGGGGGGGAAAATCAGACCCACCTGTTGCAGGGTGAAGAAAATGCAATCCAAAACGAGCACTTCCGACCCCCAGGAGCCTCGCTCAAACTGCCCTAAGGAAGCGCGCGCCGCTGCTGCGCGCTCCTGGGTGGGGGCGGTGCGAGCTACCTCCGGGCCACGCCTCGTCTCCCGCGCCACCCAATCAGATCCCGTCAATTTCTTCAAAGCCACGCCCCCGCCTCCCCTTCACCCACCGCAGCAATAGACAGCCGACCCAATTCTAAAAAGGAAGTAAAAGACCAGTCCTCGTTTATAACGCGCACCCAAACTTTGAGTTCTTTTTTTGGTATAAAATTTTGCGCGTTATACACGAATAATAATAATAATAATAATAATAATAATAATAATAATAATAATAATAATAATAATAATAATAATAATAATAATAATAATAATAATAATAATAATAATAATAATAATAATAATAATAATAATAATAATGATGGTGGTGATGGTGATGGTGATGGTGATGGTGATGGTGATGGTGATGGTGATGGTGATGATGTATATATGTATATGACATTGTTGCCCATCCTGAAAAAATATTTGCCCACTAACATCTAGAATCCTGGCTATGGCCCTGGTAGAAGGTCCCTTTTCTCAGAGTCTAGAAGATGCTGAGACAGATCATTGTTCCATCTAGGCCAGTATTGACAATTCTGACTGGCAGCAGCTTTCCAGGCAGAACTTTTTCTATGCCTACCTGGAGCTCTTTGGAGTTGCCTAGCAATTGTCCATCCAAACCCAGATCTGTCCCATTTTTGCTTACCGTCATTAATGCCAGGCTTTTCATCCTTATTAGACTCATCACACATTTTTTTTTAAATTGGATGCCTCTGTCAACTATGTCTTCATTTATTATTTAATCGGACACTGAAATACTTAAAAGGAGTCATCAGGGAATGAGCCTAAAAATTGAATCAAGCAAAACCAGAAGTTCAATACTGAATTACGACCTCTTAATATCTTTAACATCTACCTTACCCCCCCTTTGATTAAATATGATTATTATTTTTATCATCTCAAAATCTTAACATCAAAATGTCTTTTTTAGAAAACAAAAATAACTTTAATCTACACCTGGGCAGCTATTTTACATTATACTTGTGGGAGCGAAAATGGTGATTTAAGTACTGTGATGCCACATGGTGGAATATATGGGTGGGAGGAGATCTATGAATAACTAGTAAATGAAGTTGTCAGTTTGGTTGCAGTTCAATTTTCATCTCGGCTGCATAGCATAAGCAGCTGTATAGCACACTGAGCACTGAAAGGAATCTTGGGAAGAGACTTTTAACCCTCCTAGCTTGGAGTAAACGGAATTGAATTTAGTAAGATTTTATTGAGCATAAAGATATGTAGGCTTTCATAGACAGAATTACCAGATGCAAGTCAGTTCTAGGAAAGGAAAAACAAAGCAGTAGACATATAAACAAATAGACACATCCAGCAAGAGAGACAGAAGTCTGAGAGAAAATCTCAGAAACCATGGGCTAGGATTAAGTGGAATTTAGATGTTTGGTTTGTAATGCTTGCAAACTGCTTTTAAAAAGAAATTAGGTACCATTATAGTGCCTGTCTCTCTCCCAGCTCCTACCAGCCTAGCAGTTTGAAAGCAAGAAAAAATTGCAAGTAGATAAATAGGAACCACTTCGGTGGGAAGGTAAACAGTGTTCCGTATGCTACAGTGTCTAGTCATACCCACCACATGTCCTTGAAAAAATCTGCAGACGCAGGAAGCACTGGCTCTTTGGAGATGAGCACTGTACCCTAGAGTTCAGATATGACAGGATTTCGAACAAGGGTGACCTTTATCTGTACTATAATGCCAAAGTCCCCAAGAGTAGTTAGCTACTGTTACAGCTGCAATTAAAAAACATATCTGTCACATTTATCAAAATTAATAAAAATAATTAGTTTATAATATAAAAAAACCTGCTTGTTTCAAGTTCCTGACTTGTGGTACAAAACACGTTCTCCACATTGTGTCCACTTTGCCATTGGGCTTGAGCTGTATGACAGTCTTTTTCACCATTTAGTGAGAACACATGATAGAAAAAAAGGTACAGATACACTGCACAAAAAAGAATGAAGAGGTACTTGGATAAGTTACAGTTGTAATATCATACATAATAGTTATGTCTTAGTTATTGGGGGAAAGTAATTATATCTATCTAGTTGCTTTTAAGTTTTGGAGATGTTTACCGAGGAGTAAGCAAAACTGAACACAATTCTAATCCACGTACAAAACTACATTGTCATAGCTGGATAACTGGGAATCTTTTCCTGCCCTCATTTCCACATCACTGCAAAATTGAGAGTTGGTGATCTCGTGGAAGCAGCCAGATAGAGTGTAGAAATCATGACGTTATTTACTAAAATGTATGTATTGGCTGAAATCTTCTCACCTTAATGTATGCCATGGATGATGCCATCACCTGGCAACAGGAATATTTAATTGAAAACCTGTGATCAATCCACCCCCATTGCTTCTGCTAGGATATTCCTGGGGCAGAAAAGAAAAGAAAAGAAAAGCTCTAATAGGTCACAGAACCTGAAAGGTGGGATAGGAATCTTTCAATTAATTTAATTTAACCATTCCCATTAGCAGATGATGACATCATCTAGTTTACACAACATAAATTTATACCAACCAATGATTCAAACAAGCTACCCATTTTGCTCTCTCCAGGTATTTAGTGTCTATCCATTGTGTTTTTATTTTTATTTTTTATTTTTATACTTCAGAATATAGTTGAGATCATCCCAGAAGGTAAGTGATATTGAAAAATGACTTTCACTAAGGCTGTTAATACAACAGTGAATCCTAGGCCAATGTCCTATTGTCAGTGGAAGGAATACATGAGAGTCACATATGACAAAATGAAGATTTTAATAGAAATTTTGACCTTGGGAGATTTTTGTTTTCTAAATATACTACTCTGTCTAGAGAAGTGTTTCCAGAGGGATACTTAACGTCATGCTTAGATGGAAGATCAGCTATTCTCACCAAGCAAACTGCCTTCTGCTCATAGTCTTCCCCCATAAGAAAGATGAATTAGGAAATTGCAAAAAAGCCTGCTGGTTGCCTCTGCTGAAAGTTGCCATCGTATGCCATATGAGAGTTGGGTAGTTTACAGGAAATGTAACCCAGAAAAAAGTTGCAGGACTGAGAAATGATCTTGTTGATTGGTCAGATATGGAAAACGTTATATTGATTTGAATGTTTAAGTGTTTAAAAGACCCACACCACATACTGTATGTCTAGGTACTTACCTGGCTGGGGAGACACATTGACCGCCTCTTCTTGCTTTCAACACCATTACTTTTACTTTAACACCTGTTCTTTTTTCTAGGCCCTGTTTGGCACCAGTATTCAATTTTAGATTGAGTAGAACTTAAACATGATGTGAGTCACTCTTTCATGTGACAATTGAGCATGAGGCATGTTGATTTCTCATGTTAAGAGTAGTGTTTTCATTCAGATTTTAGTATTACATAAACATATATTATCTCTCTCTATATGTGTAAAGGTAAAGGTTTCCCTTGCTCAAAAGCCAGTCATATCCAATTCTAGCGTTCATTGCTCATCTCTATTTCAATGCCAAAGACCCAGCGCTGTCTGCTCCTGCAGATGTTTCTGTGATCATGTGGTAGGCATGACTAGACACTGGAGTGCATGGAACACTGTTTAACTTCCCACCGAAGTGGTCCCTATTTATCTACTTGCAATTTCTTGCTTTTGAACTGCTAGGTTGGCAGGAACTGGGACAGGTATATAGACAGATAAGTCTTCTGAAGTAACATTTGGAGAATATGAAATCTGGTAGATAGTTAAGTTTTGATCCTGGGAGTGATAAGTATCAGATAATAGGGCCAGCCAGGTAATGTAACTAGGCTGTACCCAGGTAATATGACTAGGCTGGATCATGTTTTAAATCACTATGATATCAAAGCATAGCTGCACTGACTTTAATGCTAAAACATGAAGATGAAGTCTGAATAAATTGATGTACTGTAGTTATCAAAATTGTGAACAGCTGCTGTTGCTTTATGTTGTCAAATTGCTTCTGATCTATGAAGAGTCTATGAATTGATGACTTTCAGAAGATCCTGTCTTTAACAATACTGTTCAGTTCTTGCAAATAAAAAAAATATAGTTTATGTTAGGGCTTCCTCTTTTTGCACTGCCTTTCACTTCCACCAGCATTATTGTTTTTTTCCAATGAGTTGTTTTTAATTCTCTGCTGAGAAAAGATTGGCTTGCCTCCACCAACCCTGAGTGATGCTTTTCTGACATTCTGTCATTTCCCAAAGTGATAAAGAATTGAGATCCAGGATAGCAGACTCATGGAGGTAAAACAATGTTGAGGAAACCAAGATGAATAGCCAGTAGAATTAAGGTGGTTTACCAATGTACTGTATGTTCTGGAACTTGAGTGATTACTATTTTGTGGATGCAAGTTCTACATTTGGTGACCCTGCAAGGAGTCTAGACTCATAATGAAGTCTAGACTTTTGATGGAATTACTCTCAGCATCCCTGACACATTCATCTTCCCTATGTTAAGATGTGCTTCCAAGATGGAATCGTGACACCTACACTAAGTTATAATCAGGTGATTTGGGGTAAAACCCACAACTCAACTTCTTATTTATGCTCTTCACGGTTGGATCTAAATAAACAATCAGAATTATAGAGTTGATTGATACAAATGCAAGAATCCATCTCCATTTAAGCTTATGAATTAAGGGTATAAGCTACCTATCCTTCAAATTACAGAATTTGTTAAAGTGTGGGTGTTTATATATGTGTTTTTATGTGGCAAGGGAAAGGAATTAGAGGAGCACTAAAATACTCATGGTCAGTCTTCCTTCCTTGCAGCTGAACTAGAAGTTGTGTCTATAAATAGAAACTTGGAGCCAAAGTCTTTTCATGGCCAATTTCTCTTTAGTGCTTCGTGTATGTTAGTGCTTTTAATTTATCCTCCACAGTGGGGGAGCTATGAAAATAGCTGACACAACTGGGCTACTTGTGTTTTATTTCTAGACTACTGTGTGTAGACTGAGAGACAAAAACATTCAGGGCACCAGCAATATTTAGTATACAACAGTTTTCCTCATGATTAGCGTAAACTAGAACTGTGGTGATTTAAATACACAGTGCTGTATTGAAAAGGGGAATCACGCTATAGCAGTGATGGCGAACTTTGGCACTCCAGCTGTTCTTGAACTTCAATTCTCAGAAGCCCTGATCAGCAGGAGTTCCAACTTGGGCTGCTGGTAGTTGAAGTCCAAGAACACCTGGGGTTCCAAGGTTTTCCTCAGGGCTCTATAGCTACTTTAGGAACTAGATGTCTGAAGACTGGATGTGACTAAACAGTGAAGGCCATTTGAATTCACTTGCATTCATTTGTGAAGTCATACTAGGGAATTGTGTGTGATTTAAGTGTCTACATAGAAAACAGGAGAGAATTTCTTGCTGTTTTCTTGCATTTCTCCGCATAGCACTGTTAGTGGTGTCATTAAAAAAAAAAAACCTGCCTTATCAGTAAAGAAGCTTTGTACCCTACTTCAATTTTATCCTATACTTATCTTGTTAGTTGTTGTTTTTTAAACCCTCACACCTCCATTTCTTAACTTGTGAAACAAAAATAAAACCTAAAGTGTTGCTCATAGAGAAGAACTGTTAAAAACAAAAAAGAGAAGGATCTTGGGAAAGAGGTTTTCCTCCCTTTCACCCTCTCTCTTTGTGTAAGGTTTGTAAGGCAAGAGGCAAGGGGAAAGGTGCTTTGTCAAAGCACTGCTTCTGTGTATGTTTGTGCATGTGCTCAGTTAGTCTTTCCTTTATGAATTGGTCACATTGTTTTTATCAAAAGTGAAAGGAATGGACTTTTTTAAAAAGTAGAAAGGTCTCTGGTGAAAGGAAAACTACAGTTTAAGAATGGTGGGATTCCACGTTGATTCTCATTTCCTATTGCATCATATGATCAATGGAAAAATGTGAATCAGCCTATCTCTAACTTATTTGCCTAACTTGTTTGCTTAACTTATAGTATCTCCTGCAACCCCACCCCGAGCCAAGTTCACTATCTTGCTTTGGCCAAAGCATGCAGTCTTTAACAAGTAATAAATCAGAGGATGGATGGAAAAGCTTTGCTGTCTTGGCATTACTTTTACCCAAGGGACGTAATGAACACTTGCTAAACTCTTTTCTTGTCAGTTGAAGTTATCTCAACCCGATAAAAGAGTTCAGCAAGAAATTGTGAAGTACCATAAGACTACTTGCCTCCAGGGAACAGTCACAGTGAGACTATTTTTTCTCTTCAATGTTACCCTAGGATTTATGCAATGACTCTCTGCAAAATTATTATCTCTTCTTTTTAAGAAACTACGCACACTCATGCTCACACACAGCAAGAACAAGTGGCTGAAAAAACCTCTTTAAAAAGAAATGTGTATAGACTTATGCAGAGCTTTTCTTCAAGGATCATTTAGAAACATGTGATATAAACATGACAGGCAGCTAACTCACTCTCATGAACATGTTGCCCTTATATTTAATGATTTCAGCTCAGTGCCATTGTTTCCCAGGTTCAATTCAGAATGAGTGTGCGTAGTTTCTTAAAAAGAAGAGATAATATTTTTGCAGAGAGTCATTGCATAAATCCTAGGGTAACATTGAAGAGAAAAAATAGTCTTACTGTGACTATTCATGTATGTTAAGCTACAGTAATAAAAATATATTAAATCAAGTCATTTCTATAGAATATGATTCCTACAGATTTACTGTTTGCTGTGTTGCTGATGCTAAGCTGATGTTAGGCCAAACTATGATAGCTGAGCTCCTAGGCAAAAGCTTGTCCAAGTGTAACAGGTGACTAAGAAAGAATGTACTGAGCTTTGTGAAAAGCTGAAGCTGGCAGGTAATAAATGACAAAGGTCCCTTGTTGGATGGTCACAGATATATTACAGATTGAGTCAGAAAGGTGGACATAGACACATGAGAAACATAACATAAATACATCTTTGATTAAGAATCATATTATTTATGTTGAAGAAAAGTTAAAATGCAGCATTAGCAGTATGTTTCAATAAACAGAAAAGAGATGAAAACAATATGCTTACTTCATTGATTATTTTAATAATTATTAGTTGGTTCTTTTAATGATTAATGTAAATTATTACTAGTATGTATGCAACAAGGATTTTATACAAGTTTTGCCTATGTGAAAATTCCTTGACACACTTGATTTGGACATAAGTCTCAAATTGCTTCCCTTCTGCTGCAGAAGACTCTTAAATCTAGTGCTCTGGAAAATTCAGGCTTTGTAGTCAGTGCTTGGAACTGACTGGCTAAAATAAATGGGGTCAAATACCCATGAGTCATTGGAGAACAGGTAATGATAATAATTTTGTGTCAGAAATTATTCTGGGTTGAAAGGATTTTTGCTGGAGAAACTCTGCTCAGGGGACACCTGAATGAGGCTCCTTTCATGTCCCCAAGATCTTTTCCCACCAAAGTGGTTCCTATTTATCTACTTGCAATTTCTTGCTTTTGAACTGCTAGGTTGGCAGGAGCTGGGACAGAGATGGGTGCTCAATCCGTCATGCAGTACTCGGGTCTCGGACTGCCAACTTGCCAGCCTTCCAGCTAACAAGGTGAGCTTCTTAACCACTGAGCCACCACAGTCCCCGGTACAGGTAAAGGTAAAGTTCACGATTCCTTGAAAGCCAGGCATATCCAACTCTAAGGTGTGGTGCTCATCTCTGTTTACAGCCTTCCCACCAAAGCAGTACCTATTAATCTACTTGCAATTTCTTGCTTTCGAACTAGGTTGGCAGGAGCTGGGACAGAGATGGGAGCTTACTTTGTCAGTGTAGCACTCAGGTCTCGAACTGCTGACCTGACGACCTTCCAGGCATTAAGTTCAGTGTCTTAACTACTAAGCCACTGCAGTCCCAATTGGAGAACAGAGCAACACCCAAAGCTTATCAGAGTGAGAGCAGGCCTTCTCTGGGCAACTTGGTAGTGCATATAACCTCGTCATCTCAAATGCTCCAGATGGCCTTGGCCAGTCTCTCTCCTGAGGGATGGGGTGAGGAGGGAGCACACAGTGGTTTCAAATGCTCAGTCCCTGTCTCCTCAGCCAAGTGCTCCAATTCATTGTAAGCCATGCCTGGTTTTTTTAAATGGCAAGTTGTACAGATTATAACATTGTGGTACCTGTTGTTTCTGAAATGTTAGCAGGTGTTGCAGAGCATATAAAAGAAATAACAGGTAAACAAAAACAGAATTGAGAAAATAGCTAGCAAAACATCACCTTGTTTTATTCTAAAACAGCTGTTATTTTCACAGTAATGTAAGCTACTCCTGTACTTTGGATTTGGTAGGTCTGCCAGCATCGTGACCTTGTTCAGTACTTCAATTTATGCTTTCATCTTTAGGCATTTCAGGTAGCTTACGAGCCAGTGAATGTAAAGTACAGGAATACATCTTAAACCAAATGCATTTCTTTTATCAAGTAAGTAGAAATAGCAGCTTCTTATATAGCACTGGCTCTAAAGTGTGAGGGTATAATAAAATAAAACTGGAAGCTCCTAGGTTTATGTTACAGTTGTTCCTGTCAAAGGGGAACCTAATAAATGCTCCACTTCATTGCAAGCTCCTCAAGAGAAAGGTAAATCTAACATAAGAAGTTTAAACACTGAATTTGGTATTTGTTTTTTAGTATAGTCAAAATGTATTTTGTTATTGCCATTTTCCCCAATAAAGGGAAACAAAAAAATATATGAGCAATATAAGTCCAAGATAGTGTTTTCTGGAGAAAACTGGATTTTAGAAGGAAAAAATATATAACAGGAATAGCAAATGATATAATGCAGAAAGTCTACATGCTCCAACTTGATAGAAACAAGTGGGAGTATTGCCACTTCCTATGTATGTCTCTGCTATTGCATTGCCTGCTTTTACTTCAGTAGGTCTTGTGCAGGAGATCTTTCAGTACATCATTCTTTCAGCTGTACTGGACCACCACTCTCATTGTGCCCAGTTTAAGCAATGTGTCGGATTAGATCCACCAGGATAGGAAAATCTGGCTGTGGTTTCCTGGTTAAAAGCAGAAATGAAACAACAGCTGTCTCTCCAAGCACCCACCTCTGATATACAACAAATGGGCTGAATTTGGTAAATGGTAATGCACTGTGTTCCATTTCATCACTTTATATAATAGAGTTTAGATAATCCCCAAAATTAGACAAAGAGATTTGCTAACAATTTAGCACATGGAGGGTGTAATTTGTTCACGGCACTGGCAGAAAACACGATGCTGTTAGAGATGGATCTGTGGGTTAGCTCTTATGTTGAAGTGCAGGGACTTGCTAAGCTGAAGCTGTTCTTGTGCAACTCCATGCACATGTCCTGCTTCAGTGCTTCATGTGCAGAAGCTTTTCCCACTGGTCCTCAGAGCAACTCATACCCAAGTTTGTGTACCCACTTTGGTGTCACTGAATCCTATACCCCACCCCCCAAGATGGCTGTTCCCTACATTCCATTCTGTGATGTTGCTTGAACTCAGAAATTGCTTGTTATCTTCAAGGTCAGCTACTACAGTAAAGTCTGTCCAAAGGAAAGGCTGGCCTCTTTGTATAACCTGCCTTCTGATAGCCAAGCCACATTCAGAAGCCATACTTGTGGCAGGCCCTAGAATGAGTCAACTTTAATCCAGCAACTTTTAAACCCTGAAGACGTGACTCTAGAGCAGGGGTTCCCAACCTACAGCTCATGGGTCAGCTCTGGCCTGCAGCACCATTTCATGCGGCCTGCTGCTGCTGCACCCTGAAGTGGAAGCAGACAAGTTTACATCAGCCATAAAATGCACCTGGGTGTGCCAAAACAAGGCCACAGGTGTGGTAAACAAGGAAGCAGACACATTTATGACAGCCGTAAATGTGCCTGCTTCCACTTCCAGGGTGTGTGTTCAGGCCCACTCAACTGTCTGAGTGTTGCAGCATAAAAAGGTTGGCCACCCCAGCTCTAGAGTCCTAGAAGAGAACTGTCTTTAAATTAAGATGTTAACATTATTTTGTGTAAGAAATAGACAAAGCAGCACCAGGGTCATCCAGTCAGAACTAATCCTTTGTTACATTAGCATTGTTTCAGTTTTTGTAGAATAAACAGCTGAAATTGTGGTGCCAGTGAGAAAGACCTATTGTGTTTTCATGCAGATGTATTCCCCGTTAAAAAACAAGAAGAAAGAAACAGTCCACAAATATGATGTATATTAGAAAAATTGTTTTCATGCAGCAGCACATTTTTCAAAGTTTTTATGTGCTGCCAGAGCTCTTTACATTTGCTTAAAAGTCATGGAGCAAAATGAAATCCCTTTCACATATGATTATTTTTCAATTTTTCAGCTCCCTCCCCTCAGCCCTCCCCTGGGTATTATCTTGTGGTACACACAAGATAATATACTGTATCAAGACAAGAAGAGCTACAAAAAAGATCAAACAATCTACTTCATCATGCTAAAAGGCTTTGATGCTACTGGAGGCAAGAAGAATTGGAGAAGTTGGGGAGCGGGGGACAAGCAAGAGAATACATCAAAATAGAATCCAAGGAAGAAAGAGCTTATAAATAGAGTTGATTTAAATTGTTCCTAGCGAGAGCAACATCCTAAAACATGGGATGTGTGGCAATCTGGTTGTGCAGGTGGAGATTTAGACTTCACTGAACAAACCCTCCCACTGCTTACTAGGAAAAGCTCATTTCCTGCTGTTTGCCTATTAGTCTCGGAAGGAAGACTACACAGGTCGCCAACTGCTTGTATGTATTATTTTAATTATTTACAATGATGTAAGACCAGACCTTAAGGGCGCAACAACTGAAAATGCTAATTAAAGTCAAGAAACGTGTGTATTTATGTTAGACTGTTTCGTTCCCTTGGGGAGAAAATTTAAAAACACATATTAGCTAAAGTTCCATTTCCATGGAACTTTTAAAGTGCCTAGCATTGTCAAGATTTTGCAGCTGGTTTACTTTGTATTTATCTCTCTTTTGGCACCCTCGTGTAGTATTAATAGGATTGGATGGTATATTTTGACTTAAGTAATTATTTCATTCAATGGAACACTGAATTTGAGCAGATTTATTTTTGCAAGCTTTGAATTGTGCCAAAAGTTACAAAATTGCCTTCTGTTGCTTACTGTAATGTCATTCAGTATGCAACAAATAATATTTAAATGACTTAATTTGTCCCAGCAATCTGCCTCCAAAAGTTATGCCGCTTGTATTGCCATTAAATAAGGCCCTGAGTTTTCAAAAGTAAAATGGCTCTGGACTGGCACATTTTCCCTTCTCCAAGTAGGGGTTATTTTATGCTCAAGTGGTTAAGATGCTGACTGGGAGGCGGAAGGACAGCAGTTCAAAACCTGAGTACTGCATGACGGAATGAGTGCCCATCTCTGTCCCAGCTCCTGCCAACCTAGCAGTTCGAAAGCAAGAAATTGCAAGTACTGTAGATAAACAGGAACCACTTTAGTGGGAAGGTAAACAGCATTCCATGTGCTTCGTTGTCTAGACATGCCTACCACATGTCCATGGAAACGTCTGTAAATGTAGAAGTGTGAAAGGAAAATATCTTGTCTTTCTGCATTCTCTCCAGGTGCAGATAAAAGATAAAGGATAGAAGGGGTGTGAAGATAGAAGACTAAAGCTGACTCTTTGAAGACCCAACATGCCAGATGCTTCTCTTAGTTGGAGTAATAATTACACATGAGAACTGACTTTGGGGGCAAGGGAAAAGTGAAGGGAGGTGATGGCTGCCATGAAATGCACTCTGATTGGTTAGATCTGAGAAGAGAGGCAAGACTGATTGCAATAGCAAAGAAATGTTAGAGTTGGTCTGTCTGAGTGTAGTCTTTGCAGGCGCACCCCCCAAAGAAAGACTCAGACACCGGTATTGGATTAAAGGGCATTATTGAATAATGCCCTAGTCCGAATTATCACTTTCAACTGGTGTATCATCCAATTGTAATTCTTTAAGGCAAGCAGGCCGCAGTAACACTGGTAAGGTTCCTCCCAAAATGCCAATGGACATTGGCTACATGTATCTATTTGTATCAATTTGTTTGTTGACACAAACAAATTATTGACCGGAGTCAATATACTATCTACTGACCCCACCCTATGACGTGTATCCGTTCAATATCAGGGTGATGCAGGCTGTGCAGCTCCTGCCATCAGCCCTTGCATGGTTCGCCCTTGACCGGCCAATCTTATTCCCCTGTACCTATCTACGTGTTGGCCAGTCAATTGCAAACCTGCCGGATACCTATGGGTCATAAATCTGTTACCTTACCAGTGCTACCCGCCACACGGGGAGGCGTCCGTGATGACTCACCGCCCCCCCCCAGACCGTCAGCTCAGTCACCAGGCCTGCTTACACATCCTCCAGAAAGAGGTCCAAACCTCTGGCCGACAGATGGACCCCATCTCTTGCATATAGACCATAATCCTGCAAGCCTATCCTAGGATGTTGAATGGCTGTTCCAAAGCCATTGTCAAAAAGGAACCAGGTGACAGCCCTGTTCAGTGACCATCGAGCACGATCCAAACCACGGAGGTCAATGCCTCCCTTGTAACGGTGTCTTGACACGATGTCAGAACATAGCAGCCGTGTGTACGGCCATAAGTGATGTAAAAAGGCCAGGTCACTGCACACCGACATTTTTAAAGAGAGGCCAGTGATCTGTCTGAGATCATTGCCACCAAGGTCCAGAATCAAGACATCAGGTGGTCCAGCATCCCTGATGGACATCAGGAATGGCAACAGTTCCCGCCATCTCATGCCACGCTTACCGTACCAACGCATACGTGCGGCTGCACGTAGCCCGAGATGGGGTCCCCAGTCTGTCGCCGCAGCATACTGCGCTGCGCAGTGCACAAAACTGTGGCCCACCAGCCATACTGCCACCAGTGTGCGTAAACACACAGGGTCTGTAAAAGAAAGAAAGAAGGGGAATTAATGACATAACTGGCACTCATGCAGTAAGGGGGCGTACATATAAAGAAAAACACGCGGACCCCCATCTGCCCATGCGATGTATATCAGCATCAGAGTACCCAAAAGCAGCCGCAGTTGAAGCGGTGCCTATCCTAAATGAGTGGGTGCCGTAACGAGCCCCAGGGAGGCCGACACTGTGAAGTGCCATACCAGTCACCTTCCAAAACTGGAATTTGGTCAGGGGAGACCCATCTTGGTGGCAGAAAAATGGGCCAGGGTGCATGCCACGCACTGCCAAAAACTCATGTAGGGCACCAACCAAACAGATGTCAGCAATTGTACACTGTAGCAGTCTGACACCACTGCCTACTTCATGCTGATCGGCCTTTGAGGAACGAATCCTCAACTGGGCCCACTCCTGGGTAAGAAAGACATCATCGAGTTCCAGTGGCCTACGAGACATGTCCCCCTTTGACAATGGGACCAGCTCACTGATACGGAGCGCTCCAAAAAAAAAAAAAAAGGCTACGGTGGTAGCCACATGAAAGAGAGCCTCCTCATACCTATCGTATCACAAGCTATGCCAACCTTGTGCAAGGTGCGTCAGAACCTCTGGTGAAACAGGGTGACGTGTGTCTGGGCGGCGGCCTCGTTCACGTGTCCACCCTTCTAATACATGCCGTATGCGGAAGTCATTCACGCAGTCAATGAAACCCCTCGCCTTAGCCATAAATGCCAAAGCTGAAAGCCTAGTGGCAATGGTGCGAGGGGCTAACCCTAGATCATGGAGGTAAACTATGAACTGCAGAATCGGGTCGACCGGGATCGGCCACACTTCGGGCAACTGCCTTTGCCTACAAAAATTCCTAAACTGTAGGAGTGCATGTAGGTATGCCTTACGCATGCGAGGTGCCAAAGACATGCCGATCGCTCGGTTCACCTCTCCTTGCCAAATGTCCAGATCTCGGCCGGGAGTGGAGAGGGCAGTTCCTCTGCTTCTGGTGCCAAGGCATGGAACCGGGGGATCTGCAGGCGGGATAAAGCGTCAGCAATATCATTATCAATGCCTGGTACATGTCTGGCCCTGAAAAGCACATTAAGGCGTAAAGACCTCAAAACAAATTGGCTAACTAATGCCATAACTCTGGGGGATTTGAATGTCTGGGCGTTGACAATGTGCACCACTGCAGCATTGTCACACAAAAAGTGAACTACTGAATTAGCCCACCTATCCCCCAGAGCATCAGGGCACCCAAAATGGGAAAAACTCCAGAAAAGTAAGATCGCGTAAACAATCTGTGCCTTGCCATGTCTGAGGCCATCGGCCATAGGACCACCTCCCTTCAAAGTAAATCCCATAACCCAGGGAGCCGGAGACATCCGACTGTATTTGGAATTGCGGGTTGAGCATAAGCTCTGATCTCCAGAAGGAGATGCCATTAAAATCCTGAAGGAATGTGAGCCAGACCGTAAGATCCGCCCGTAAACCTTTGGTCAGCCGGACCCTGTGGTGGCGTTTTAAAAGGCCAGCCATGGCGTTGCACAGACGCCTGGCAAAGGCCCTGCCAGGTGTTACTACCCTACAGGCAAAGTTGAGGTGGCTGTGAAGCACCTGTAACTCTCAGAGAGACACCTTACGCCTGGCAAGAATTGCCAGAATGGCATCAGAGATCTGCGTCACCTTTTCCATGGGCAACCTGGATGTCTGGGCAACAGTGTCAATCTCAATACCTAAAAAGGTGAGAGTGGTGGCTGGTCCCTCAGTCTTTTCAGGCACCGGGGGCACACCTAGTTCCTGCATAAGCACCTGAAAAGTGGTGAGTAGCCGAGCGCACATGTCCGTGCCCTGTTCCCCTCCAAACAAAAAGTCATCGAGGTAGTGGGCTACAGACCGGGACCCAGATCTACGAACAAAAGCCCAGTGAAGGAAGGTGCTAAACCGTTCGAAAGTAGAACATGAGATAGAACAGTCAAAAGGCATGGCCTTATCTACATAAAAACTGCCCTGAAAACGGAAACCTAACAGCTCAATGTCGTCCGGGTGCACTGGCAACAATCGGAATGCCGCTTTGATATCAAACTTTGCCAGTAGCGCCCCTGGGCCACATGAGCGTACCATCTGCAAGGCCTGGTCAAAGGAAGTATACCTGACCGAGCAAAGGTCATTGACTAAAGAACCCGCAGGGTAAGAAAGGTGATGAATTAACCAAAATTCACCCAGGGACTTCTTAGGGACTAAACCCAAAGGTGACACCTTCAAGTTCGGGAATGGTGGGTCAGCAAATGGCCCAGTAACCCTCAGTGCAGTGACCTCCTCAGCTATAGATTGGGCGGCGATATCCTCATTACCCCTGAGGGAAATTAAGTTCGGGGAGGCCCACGTACCCCCTGAAATGGTATGTGGAAGCCGAATTGAAAACCCTCAAGTAGGTACTTTGCATCATCCCGTCTAGGATAAGCGGTAAGCCAATGTTCCAGCACCTGGACATCAATTGGGGAGGGGGCCTTTCTGATTGGTTGCACCATCAGAGGGAGCTCTGACTGCCCACCCCTACCTCTGCCTTGTGATCCACCAGCCTGCGGGCACGCGGAGGCGGCGTGAGGGCCAGAGCAAGAGGGGCACTTGTGCCGGAACCGACACTGACGCTTGTTGCACACTCCGTTGGCGGAGAAACTCTAACACAGCAGGCAGACTGGAACCCCCTGCCCCGCCGTTTGGCGGGGAACCGGTGTAGCAGCTGCCCGCTGCACGGCATGGCCACAATGGTACCGATCACCAGGCGCCGGCCGCGGGGGGGTCATGTACAAGAGCCACAATTGCTGGGAGGGCTTATCCCACCTCATCTCAGGATGGAGGGCCACTCTCATCCTAAACTCCTCATCATAGGCCAACCATGACGGTCCATGGAAATCGACCACCGCCCGATAAATATTATCCAGGTATTGCACCATTGGAATGGCCAAGTCAGGGCGAGCCCTCAGGTATACCGCCATATAAATGAGGTAGGCCGGTAACCAATTGGCCCAGGTGTGCGGTGGCTTACGACGACGGGACAACTCCTTGTCCCTATCGTCCTGCCTTTCCCTCTCTTCCTTGGTGGGCTCACGGTTTAGGAGGGAGAAAATGTCGACATATTCCCCCCTCTAAATCTTCTCCCTAGTGGCCTGGGAAAGATGGTCACCCAGGGGCAAGGAATAACTGGCCATCGGTAGGGCCACAGTTGGGACAGATTGAATCAAGGGTGAACCCAGTGGTCCCTGAACAACCCCTGAAACATTAGGCATACCCCTGGGGCGGTCACCCCTGTCATAACCGGGGGGTAATTGGGTAACCAGGAGCTAACGGGACAGTGCAGATACAACTGTCCACCCTTGGTAACCTGTTGTGGCCATGCCCACTGCACCCCCCCCAGTGTGGCTGGGCAGTGTCACTGGTGTACTCAATTGACCAGGATACTCACCTGCTGCACCCCCGTGGGCTGCCCCCACTGGGGGTTCCGGCCCACGGCGGGCGTCGGAGCTCGCGATGGGAATCGAACTCTGCGTGCCGCTACACCCTTGCCATGCAGGACCAGGCCCCTGCGGCAAGCCCCGCTGCGATGATCTAGCAGGGAGCTGCAAGGCGCCAGCTTTGGCTGGCCTGATGGCCTCAAGCAGCTCGACCCTGGCAGCAGCCTGCTGGACAGCGGTGGCCGACGTGCGGCCCGGAAATGCAGGAGGTGCAAACCCACCTTCCGAAGGTGGCGGGGCAATGCCCATTGATGCCACCAGCACCGAAATGCATGGTAGGAGGGCATCGACAGCCTCAGACCCACCGGTATAAGGTGGGCTGGGCAGGCCGGATGGCCCACCGGGCAATTGCGGAGTTACAAAACCAAGTGTGGATCCTGGGCCCGAATAGGGCCATGCCCAATAATCCGGCCCATGTGGGGCCGGGGGAATGGTGGGGCGGAAACCCACACCAGGCCCAAGTGGGCCGCCCTGCCCAGAGCTGGGCAAAGACCCCGTAGGGGTAGTGATCCCTGAGGGGCCGGCCTGTGCCGCCCCTGCTTGGACCCCGGCGTCAGGCAGGTAGGCAGCAGCCTGTCCGCCCACATTGGTGGTAGTGGGTAAACCGGCCCTACCACCAGGTTGCAGGGGTGCTGCCCGAGCCCTCCGGCCCAGGGGCGGCCCCCTTGTTGTGGTGGTGGTGGTGGGCAGAGCCCTCCCCCTCGTCCACGGCTTCAGAGCCGTTGCTTTTCGCTTGGGAGCCATGTCTCCCAAGCCGAAGAGTGAAGGAGAAAGGGGAATTCCCTTTTAAACGAGAGCAGGCGAAAGCTGGGGAGAAAAGCGACGGAGAAAACTTCTCCTCTCCGTCGCTTCCACAAAATGGCAGCTGAGCTGCCTCGTGGCCACCCCTTTTAAAGAGGGTGGCCACGCCCCCTAACTCACCCAGATGTCTGAGTCCGGGTGGGGGGGGGCACAAAGAGCGCGGCAGCCATTTTGGCGCCGCACTTGCATTTGTTTTGCAAGAATATAGAGCTCTTAGTCTCTCTCAGGAGGGCTAGCCAGATGCCCTCAGGGGAAGTTTATTCTTAGTTCAGGAGTTTAAATAGCTCTTTTTAATTTTATTTGGAAAGGGCGGGAAACAGAAATTGTTTTGCTCTTTTATCTTTTGAGCATTGACTTTTAAAATGCTGTTTTTCCCTTTTTATGTTTTTAAATGAACTTTTACATTTTCCAGCAAATTGTCATCTTTTAAAAGAAGAGTTGGTGGAGTTATTTGTAGTTGCAGTTGCCCCAAAGCAAAGGCTATACAATACTGGTTGGTTTACCTGGTCTGACTATTGCGCTAGCAGGAACACTAAGAATAAGAAACCTAGCGGAGGAAAGAAGGAACGCAAAAGGAAAAAGTGAAAGAGAAAAAGTCAATCAATTAAACATAGATTTTCAGACAAAAGCAAGGAGATATAAGGAAACCTTAAATGAACAGTGCAAAGAAATAGAGGAAAACAACAGAATGGGAAGAAAAAATTGGGGAAATCAAGGGAACATTTAAAGCAAAAATGACCATGATAAAGGACAAAAACAGCAGGGATTTAGCTGATACAGAAAAGATTAGGAAAAGATGGCAAGAGTACACAAAGCAACTTTACAAAAAGGACCTCAACACCCTTGATAACCACAGTGATGAGAGCTTTGAACTGGAGCCGGACATTCTAGAGAGTGAAGTCAGAAAAGCCCTAAAAAGTACTGATAATAATAAAGATAGTGAAAATTATGGTATTCCAGTTGAATTATTCAAAGCCCTAAAAGATGTTGGAATTAAAGCATTGCATTCTATATGCCAGCAGATTTGGAAAACACAACAATGGCCACAGGATTGGGAAAGATCAGTATACATTCCAATCCCAAAAAAGGGCAATGACAAAGAATGCTCAAATTATCGAACAATTGTGCTCATCCCACATGCTAGCAAGGTCATGCTCAGGACAGGCTTCAGCAGCATGTGGGGAGAGAACTACCAGAAGTACAGGCTGGGTCCAGAAGAGGCAGGGGAACTAGGGACCAAATTGCCAACATGCATTGGATCATGGAGAAAACAAAGGAATATCAGAAACAAGTCTACTTCTGTTTCATTGACTACACCAAGGCCTTTGACTGTGTGGACCACAATAAAATGTGGCAAGTAATTAATTAAAGAGATGGGAATACCCGAACACCTTATAGGCCTCATGAGAAATCTATATGTGAGTCAAGAAGCAACAGTTAGGACAGGATAAGGAATGACGGATTGATTTGGAATAGGAAAAGGAGTAAGACAAGGCTGCATTTTGTCACCCTGTCAATTTAATTTATACACAGAGCACATAATGTGCAATGCAAGGCTAGATGAATCAAAAGTTGGAATTAAAATTGCTCGGAGAAACATCAACATTTTGAGATATGCAGATGACACTACCCTAATGGCAGAAAGTGAAGAAATCCTAAAGAAGCTCTTGCTTAGGTTGAAAGAAAAGAGTGCAAAAGCTGGCTTGAGACTCAACATCAAGAAAACCAAGATAATGGCAACAGGCCCTGTCACTCCCTGGAAAATAGATGGGGATGAAGTAGAAGCAGTGACAGATTTTACTTTCTTAGGATCCAAGATCACTGCAGATGGAGATTGCAGCCATGAAATAAAAAGGTGACTAATTATTGGGAGGCAAGCTATGAGAAACCTGGGGAACATAGTTAAAAGTCGAGACATCACCTTGCAAACAAAAATTCGCATAGTCAAGGCAATGGTATTCCCAGTGGTAATGTACAGTTGTGAGAGCTGGACCATAAGGAAAGCCAAGTGCAGAAGAATAGATGCCTTTGAAATGTGGTGTTAGAGGAGAGATTTGAGAGTACCCTGGACAGTGAGGAGAACAAATAGGTCAATCTTAGGAGAAATCAACCCTGACTGCTCATTGGAAGGTCAAATAGTAAAGATGAAGCTAAAATACTTTGGACATCAAATGAGAAGAAAACATTCACTTGAGAAAGCCTTGATTCTGGGAAAGGTGGAGGGCAAAAGAAGAAGGGGCAGCCAAAAATGAGATGGCTAGATGGTATTGTAGATGCAATGGGCACAGAGTTGGGCAGGTTGAGGAGGATGGTGGAGGACAGAGGTGCCTGGAGGGCAATGCTCCATGGGGTCACAAAGGGTTGGAATCAACTGTGCGACTGAACAACAACAACAAAAGAGTTTTTCCCTAGCCCTGGTTGGCAATCCTATGCACCTTGAAGCAGTAAAGAGATGTTAACTAGTTTCTTTAAAGGCAGTGGGGCTAGAACAGGGTGGCTTGGGTTCTTTCCTAGTCAGACCAAGGAATTGATTTCCCTGGCTCAGTTACACTGCCCCATCATAGAATAGTCTCTTGTGTAACAAGATAATATATGTATACATACAATTGGGCAAGAAAGAGAAAAAAAGGAAAGACAAACAGCCATACAAAGGATGTGGATTTCCTGAGCCATGTATCTAGTCAGCTAGAGAGGCTAAAGCAAAGCAATCACACTTGTATACCTCCCCATAGCGCTTAGTACACTCTTTGGCCAGTTCAAAAGTTAATTAGCGTTTTGCCCCCAACATGCTGGGCACTCATTTTACCAACCTCAGAAGGATTGAACTCACAAACCTTTGGTTGCAATTTAACCACTATGCCATCAGGGCTCCTAGCAATACTAACATGTATATATTAAATTTTGTGTGTCCAAAGAACCAAACATCTAACTTGTATTCATTTCCTAGATATTTTGTGGGGCAGTAGTAATGCATTCCGGTGTCTAGTCATGCCTTCCATATGACCACGGAAATGTCTGCAGAAGCAGACAGCACTGACTCTTCAACTTGGAAACAGAGATGAACACTGAACCCTAGAGTCAGATACAACTGGCTTTCGAGCAAGGGAAACCTTTACCTTTACCTTTAGTAGTTGCCATCCCCAAAAGTTCTCCCAGTTTGTGTGGTGTAACCTACACCCACACATGGCACACACTGGGATTTTTTTCTTGTCCCTATGCTGCTGCTGCCCATAGGATTTTCCTGGCAAGGATACTGGAATGGGTTGCCATTTTCTTCTCCAATGGATCACATTTAGTTTGAGCTATCCATTATGGTCTGTCTGTCTTGGGTGGTTCTACATGGCATAGCCAATAGCCCCATCAAACCACACAAGCTCCCTCACCATTGCAAGGCAGTGATCCTTGGGGTAAGGTGTCGCCTGGAATGCAAGAAGATTAAACCAGTCAATCCTAAAGGAAATCAATCCTGACTTTTTCTTGGAAGGACAGATACTGAAGCTGAAGTGCAAATGTTCTGGGCACCAAATGAGAAGAGAGTGCTTACAAGGAAATATGTTGATGCTAGGAAAGATTGAAGAAAAGAAGAAGGGGCAGCAGAGGATGAGATGGTTAGACAGAATCATTGATGTGGTGGGTGTGGATATGGGCAGACTCTAGAGGTTGGTAGATAGCAGAGGGGCTTGGCTTGCTGTTGTCCATTGGGTTGCAAAGGAATTGACTCAGTTGTGCACCTGAACAACAGCAATGTGCTGTTGGGACTTGTCAGAAGATTCACGTCAGTCCATGGAGAGATTGGAGGAATGCCCTTCCCCACACCATGGTTGTTAAAACATATGACTCTTGAGGTAGAATGAGCCTAAAGACAGATATCTATAACAGTTTCTCAAATACCATCTTCTTCCTTCTGGCCTACCATCATCATATGAGCACAGCATAGATAAAAATGCCTGAACAACAAATGATACTTGGTGCCAGCTAAGACCAAGTGGAGACAGCTGCTCGGGCCTTAAAAGCCACCTCAGAGGGGGGAAAACCCATCAGTTCTTTTTGTTTAACAGCATTTGGCCTGAGCATTATATCTTGGCCTGGAGACTTTGGAAAGCTTAGAAATGCCCTGAGATGTTAGCTGGCTCCTTGAAACCTGGCAGTCTTGGATGTAGAATGCAAGACAAGCTTGCCAAGGATTTAGAATTGTGAGATCTCAAATAAATTGTGTAGGCCTCTAAAACATTTATCCAATCTGACTGCAAGGGCAACACAAGTTAAGTGATGCCTTTTTAGTCACTTCTTTATTAATTTCCACATTTCATATTCATGATTGATTTTGAATTTGGCTGCCATCACCTTACTAAAGGGCATGGAAAATGTCAGCCTAGTGTGCTGTAGCAATAAAGAGAGCAAATTTAATGATATGATTTATTCAGAAAAAGACTGAAAACAAAACATCCAGTATCAAAGCCATCTATACCTATAGATCCAAGCATTAACTGTTGGAATGTGACAAAGGCTCCTGCACCCGTCCACACTGTCCCGTACCGAGCCTCCTGCACTCGCCTGAACCCGGTCCGGAGGTCAACAAATGTTTGAGAAACGCGCCAGTGGGGCGAGAGTCCCATGAACACAAACAAAGAAAAAGGACTTCAATTCCCAATGTTCTTTGCACCGCACCACACCACAGCCAATCAGGCTGAGAGGAGCGAGCAAAAAGAATGTTGGGAAACGCGGCATGGCCAATCGAAATCGAGCCACAGAAAAAAACCTGCCGCATGAAAGCAAACTACAAATGCAAAACTACACGTCTCAGCGTCTTGCGTGCCATGAGCACGCAGAACGCTGAGAAAGCTGGCACACGGAAAATAAACTTACAAAAAGCAATGGGAGCGCAAGTCCCCAGCAGGCAGACTCAGTGCCTCACAGCCACGCAAAACAAAAAGCCACAAAACGCCACCGCGAGACACCCACCGCCCTTCTTTCCCAGAGCAATGGGGAAAAGAGGGATTCCCTCTCCTCCACTCTACCCCACCGAAGACACGGCGAGACCACCACCGGCCTCAAGGAAAGTTGAGCCAGGGTGGAAGAAAACCCCAAAAACAGGCAGCAGTTCGTCAGGGGAAGCACCCTCCCTGTTGGATGACTGGCTGATGCCTTTGTACTTCCGAATACAAAAGTAACAGCCAGCAATCCACAAGGGAGCCCCACGCCTTCCTGATCGCTGCCTGCCCATCTCCGGTTAGGTAAGCCGAGAGAAAAAGGAGACAGAGGAGAGAACCATCTGCCTCCTCCTTCTCCCCTGACCTACCTAACAAACCTTCCCGGGAGAAGAACGGGCCGACTGCCTCCTCCTTCTTTTCCCCAAAGCAGCAATGGGGAAAGAGAAACCCACAGGCAGCCCTTCTTCAAGCTGAAGTAAAATAATAAAACAAAAATAAATCAATAATTTAAAAAAACTATTAATAAACAAAAAAACACAAACCACACAAACATCCACAATAACACAAAACCACATACAAAACACCTAACCACAACACGAAAAAAACGCACAAATTACACAAACAAACAACAGCTAATTACACAAATAAACAACGAAATAGGAAAAATTAAAAATCAGAAATAAACAAACCAATTAAACAAACCTAAAACTCAACCAAAATAAACAAGAACAAACAGAAACACCTCCCAGCCCACCACCACAAAAGCAAAACAAAGAAAAACCCCAGAAGAAAGAAAACCAGACAACTCACCAGCACGTCCTCCCTCCATGACGACCGGAACAGAAATGAAAAAAACAAAGAGACTACTTACTGGAAGAAGCCCCACCCAGAGGCCAGGAGAGAAAAAACAGTGAAACTAAAACAGAACCACTAGCAGCCCCACCTGCAGGGCAGAATAGTAAAAACAACTCAAAAAGACACAACAGCCCCACCTAGGGGCCACAAGAATAAAAACAAGTCAAAAACATAACAATCAATCACAATTTTACACAAATCACAAACATATGTCAAAAAAATAAAATAAAAAGATTTATAAAATCCTGTGTTGAGTTTTAACTCAAATAAAAACCCAAAACATCTAAACACAGTTTAAAAACATTGAATGCAGAAAACATGTACTTTCACATTTTAAAAAATATTACCTATGGTACAAGTATTTAAAAAAACCCCACAAACTAAAACATTATTTGGTTAAATAAACCAATTTGAAAAAAATTATATCATCCTTTGTTCTTTTTTTAATCCACAAAAAAAAACAACACCCCAAAAAAGCTGATCACAGTTTATAACAGCCCGGCATTGCCGGGCAACCTCTGCTAGTGGGATATAAATCCAGGGTATACTTTGTGGATGCCCAGGACTGGTAGAAAGAAAAACAAAGGGTTCTAGAGGAAGTCTGAACCATTTCTGGAGGGAAAAATGATGAAACTGAGTCTCCAATTTGGCCACAACAAGAAAAGGCAGGACTCTCTAGAAAAGACAATAATGCTGGGAAAGGTGGAAGGCAGCAGAAAAAGAAGAAGGCCAAACATGAGATATATTGACTGTGTGAGGGAAGCCACAGGCTTGAGTTTGCAAGAGCTGAGCAGGTTTGTTGAGGACAGGATATTTGGGGGCTCCCTCATTCATAGGGTTTCCATGAGATGACTTGAAGGCATCTGACAACAACAATGCCTTCATTTGTATACTTCTGTATGGTTCTCTTATCCCCACTTCAGGAAATATAACTATTGTTTGATAAAATATAGAAAATATTGAGTCTAATTTTTGGTAGATTCTCCAGAGGTGTAACTTTTCCTCTGTAAAACTGTGAAAAAGTAGGTTTTTCTGACTTAATATAGAAGATAATGAAGAGGGACATGATAAAAGTTGGAACAGTTTTCATTGCAGATAAATGAAGAGGGAGATTTTATTTTGTTTTGGTCAAAAAGAGTTTTTACACAATGCATAAAGCAGGAATTCTCAACCTTTTAAAGCTGGGGGCCGAGTCACGCTCCCTCAGACAGCTTTGGGGGCTGGATGGCCATTTTGCCCTTCCTCCACCACATGGCACTTCCTGGTGTGGTGGAGGTGGTGGTGGGCCACATGAAATGGTGCCACGGGCTGCATCTGGCCCATGAGCCACAGGTTGAGAATCCCTGGCATAAAGGAACATATAAGATTTATAATCAATATGAGAATGATTACTACCTGAGTTTGTTTTAAAGGATTGGACAAATTTATGAAAGCTGGAAGTAGAACTGGTATACTTTGAGATTGTATGTAAAATAGCACTAGCAGGTTGTCTTGCTGTTTGCCCATCAGCCCCTGCTTCTCTTGAGTTATATGGTCTGTCCCTGTTAGATAGAAAAGCACAGAGAAAAACAGATGTTTGTTGCAATCCATACAAATCATACTGGACACACAGCATCCTGTTTTATAAGGTATAAAATTTGTTTCTGTCAAGAGGAGCATTAGATGTGTAATTGAGAAATGTAAAGATATGTACCAAGTAGTGTATTCTAGCAGTACATATGACTTTACCACATCGGTGCTAGAAAGAAAAGCCACAAAAAACAACTGCATGTGAACAAAACAGTTGTCTTCTAATTTCTTCTTATGGTTTTAAGTGGTAACTTCTCACTTTTTTTCTTTTCACGGTAACAGCATTGTGCTTACAGATGTACGTGTGACGAAAGAGGATTTATGTGCTTTAAAAATTAAATGCATGGCATGAATGTTGAGAAAGGTAATGCTATTTGAACATTTTCAGTGCTGTCAGTGCCAAGATGCTACACTGTACTGCAAAAAAGGCACATTTTCAAATGCAATGACCAATGATTGCATTGGTTTTTATTGCTTGAAATCTCCATAGGCCTATATCTTCAAATGATTTTGAATGTCTTTTTGCTACTTTAGAAATAGCTGCTGTTGAACATTCAGAAAAACATCAACTATTTATCTCTGCATTCCCAGCAGTTACAGTTTTATTTAGATGAGACCCAACAAGTCCTCTTTTCTTAAAAAATAAAAATCCTTTGAGATGAATATTATTTGCCAACTGTTACACAGAAATGTGCAGTAGAGGGATTACTCTACCAAACGGAAGAAGCAGTTTCATCAGCCTAATTTCTCAGGACACAGTTCTTTAAAAACAGAAAGCAATTAAATCTTAAATATATTAGTTTGTGTTTCTTTAAAAAGGATAACAGATTGACAATGCAGAAGGTAAACTAGAAGTAAAAAAAAATGTAAATGAAATGCAATCCAGAAACAGAAGTCAATTCTAACATCAGATTTTTGTTAATCTTTTTCTGTTTTGGATACTGACTATAAGGTTAAGCAGCACAATATTTCTGCTTAATGAAAATTACTTTTTTGCACAACAGTAGCCTGGGTCTGCAAACTACTTTGCAAGTGGTTCAAAAAAGTATCCTTGTGGAGTATGAGACTACAACTACACTGACAAGTTTGATTCACAGCCCATCTTCCACTTAAACTTGCTGTCAATGATCACAAAAGAGCCACAGGTTGATCAGTTAGTGTCCACAAACCACATATATAGTCTTCTATATTTTGGGGGCATATATGTGTGTTTCTATTTTATAGAAATTTTTACATTTTTTCTGTCATGTGATCTAGTATTAAACCAGTTTATTCTATGCAATAACTCAGTGGTAGACTTATTTATTTTAAAAACAATTTAAAATCAGGTATACTTGGGAGATAACTTGGAGGAGCAGGTGTTCCTATGGTCACTAAACATGATGTCTCAACTACCTCCATCATCATAACACCACCCACAGACATTCCTCATCTTTTTGCAAAAGGAAACAACTGATCATACTGGGTAAGATACATTTGAATCATTCTGGCTTGAGAAAAAAGTGGCACTGAGAGAAAAACAAACAAATAAACCCCAGACTGTTTCAAGTTGGCCTTTGTGTCATGTGATTATTAAAAATTGAATTAATTTCATAAACAGAGAAAATCTGGTGGCTCAATGGTTAAACTACTGTGCTGCAGCCAAAACATTGTGAGTTCGATCCTAATGGGGGGGATCAAGGTTGACTCAGTCTTCCACCCTTCTGAGGTCGGCAAAATGAGCACTTAGCATGTTGGGAGCAAAAGGCTAATCAACTTGTGACCCATCCAGAAAGTGCACTAAGTGCTATGGGGTGGTATATAAATGTAACTGCTATTGTTATTGCAAAAAAAAAGCAAAAAGCAAAAGATTTTAGAGAGATATGGGGAAAATTATTAGATTATGTGTTGATGAAAGAGAAGGGAATAAAATCTCTCAGTGTGTAGTTGCAGCCTGAGTTACTTAGATGAAGAGGGTCTATGTACAGAAAGAGGGCATGGGAGTCTAGTAACAATGCCTGCCTATAACATTGTGTACTTCCCCGCAACTTCATTCCTCAAATTCATGTGTTAAGCATGCATGTCCGCAGGGAGAAAGCCTGGATGTTTAACTTCCTTTGGAATCTTGACCTAATTAGAACCATACCTGTCAATCATCCCGATTTGGCCAGGATTACCCCGTAATTTGACGTCGATTGACGTCATGACCCACCCTGCGCTGCCAAAACCCTGTAATTTGGCAGCGGGGGAAAACGCTTTCCATGCATGCATGGAAAGCAACCTGCGCACAAGTGATCTGCGCAGGTCCTGTTTTCCCGGAGCTGCGGGTTGGCAGGTATGATTAGAACCCTGGAATCTTGACCTAATACCTGTTATTACCTAATGGAGAGTGGCTGTGAAGCTGCATGTTGTCACTTGTTCAGTTGCACAGTTGAGTCCAACCCTTTGTGACACCATGGACTTCAGCACACCAGACTCCTCTGTCATTGCCAACCACAGAGATCTACATCCACTGTGTCAACAATGTCTGGCTTGAGGTCAGCAATCACACCATCGTGGTTGTCAAGGACATTAAGGTCCTTTTTATAGCGTTCTTCTATGCATTCTTGCCATTCTTCTGCTAGATTCCTACCATTTTTGTCCTTTACCATGGCCATTTTTGCTTGATACATACATTCCATTAATTTCCCCAATTTTCTTGAAGAGATCTCTAGTTGTTTTCCTCTGTTACTTTACACTGTTCATTTGAGAAGGCCTCCTTGTCTCTCCTTGCTGTTCTCTGAAATTATGCATTCAGCTGGGTGATATCACTAGAAAATGGGAAAATGTCAGCACAAAAACTGCTAGCACAAAATAATGACCTGCCTGTGAGGGCAATAAAGTAGTCAGGGTTTCCTGGTATGTTCCTCCATCTGTTCTGCTGTGGCTTCCTCATCTATATATACCGTATTTTCCGGCGTATAAGACGACTGGACCCCCAACTTTTCCAGTTAAAATATAGAGTTTGGAATATACTCGCTGTATAAGACTACCCCTCTTCCAATGCACACCAAATAAAAATTTAAAAACATCAGATTTGATTTCAATATGGTAATTTTAATTCAAATGCTTATGGCATGCATGTACTTAGCAGAAAAACATAAGGCTGTTTTCATCAAACATGTAAACGTAAACCAGTCCATTAAACTTTTCCTAATTCACTCTAAAGCTGAATGGAAGGATAAGACAATAAACCCATGGGAGCTGCCATGCTGTTTGTTTTCTAAGCTGTTAACCCACTGGAACTGATGATGATAGAAGGGAAAAAAACAATAGAGAGAGAACAAGTGCCTGGCAAGTCCCTGGTAAGTTAGCAACGCCCATCATAACTGCAAGCTACAGTATTTTTACAGGTTTTGCTAACATAACAGTTTCCCTTTAAAAGCCTTCAAAATCCTCCAGTTCATCATCTGATACCATAAGTACATCAATGATATCTTGTGAAACCTTTGTAAGGCAGTCATCGTATGGATTGAATTCCATATCAGATGGTGTGGTATCAGCTTCATCTTCATCTTGCCACAAGTAGTCGTCCTCCATACCATCTAATGAATTTGATAGTCCACACTTCTTGAAAGACTTGATTACTGTTTCTGCATCAATATCATTCCAGGCTTTTATGACAAACTTGCACAAAACATCCAACTGTGGAGCACACATGTTTCCTCCTTTTGTGAATGACTTTTCGCCGCTAACCATCCATTCATTCCACTGTTCTCGAATGCGGTCTTTAAATGGCTTGTTTAGGCACACATCAAGTGGCTGTACCAATGATGTCAATCCTGCAGGAATAACTTCTGCATCTGTCTTTAGTCTTGCAAGCCTTTCCTTGGTGCTGGGAGTTAAATGAGCCCTGAACATATCCCACACCAGTAGACTACGTTTTTGAATAAGTCCACCTGGTCACCTGCTCCATACATTATCAAGCCATAGCTTTATTCCTTCTTCATCCATCCAGCCTTTTTAATTTACGTGTACAAAACAACCAACAGGGAACTTGAGTTTCGGCATTGTTTTTCTTTTAAAAATAATCATTGGTCTCAGTTGGGCACCATCAGCTGTGCATCCCAGTACCACTGTAAAACTGGACTTCTCATGTCCTGTTTTAATTAAAATTGTTTTTTCACCTTTTTGATGGACAGTTTTATTTCCAACCATATCAAAATTCATTGGAGTTTCATCCATATTTCCAATACTACTTAACGCATAGCCATGTTTAGTGCGCTGTCGTATTATGTATTGATGGAAACTATTTACATTGCTATCAAGATCTGCAGGTAATTTTTGGGCAATTTTCGTATTTTGCCTCAGTACCATATTATGCCTTCCCATGAATCTAGTACACCAGGATATAGTGGCCTTAAATCTGTTGCTGTGATCTGGGTTAGATTTGGCCTACTGAAGTGCAAACAAACGTATTTGATTTCGTGTCACTATATAACCATTTTGGCGATGCTCATTCACCATGTCTGCTACTTGCCAATCCAGGTGGCTTGCTTGTGAGGAGACAGGGGCTCTTTCCCAGCCCTCCGCAAACCAACTGGCTGGGTTGCAAAGTGCTTGCTGATCCAGGTGCCTCAACACCTCCCCCACAGGGGGGGGGGTGAGGCAGCCCCGTGCTCTTTAGGAAAGGCATCTACAAAGCTCTGCTTGTCTAGAAACACATTCCCTAGGCAAGCGGAGCTTCGTAGACGCCTGAAGAGCATGGGGCTGCCTCACCCCCCCATGGGGGAGGTGTTGAGGCACCTGGATCAGCAAGCACTTTGCTGATCCAGGTGCCCCTGGAGGTGGTGAGGAGGATCAGCAGCAGCAGCTGACCAACGGGAAATCCACCTCCGCCCGGGGCTGAGGGTGGTGATATCCAGGCGGCCCCTTGTTCCGGAGGTCTCGTGGCAGTGGCAGTGGCAGCGGCAGCGGCTGGATTTCCCTGCCGGTCAGCTGCTGCTCCTCCTCCCCCTGGCTTTCCCCGCCAGTCAGCTGGTCTTCCTCACCACCTGGGGGGGTTTGAGGAGGAGCAGCAGCAGCAGCTGACCGGCAGGGAAATCCAGCCGCCGCAAGGCTGAGGGTGGTGATATCTGGGCGGCCCCTTGTTCCGGAGGCCTTGCGGCGGCGGCGGCAGATGGATTTCCCTGCTGGGCGGACCCTGGCTCCGGAGTACCCACCGTATAAGACGACCCCCGACTTTGGCACAGATTTTTCGGGGTTAAAAAGTCATCTTATATGCCAGAAAATACGGTAGTAATTTTCTCAGGCTTGATTTAATTTGCTCTCACAAACCTTTTATTCCCTTATCCATGAAAAAGTAGCTATCTAACAATATTCTGTTGATTATTCAAAACACCAGCTTCCATCCAAGATAACATTATCAGGGGGTAGGACCAGCAGTGCAAGCTCGCTGCTTTCTTTTTACATGCAGACTAACACATGAAGGAGCTCATAAGGTGGTCTATAGATCGTGATGCTCCATTAATTCCTTGGTTTAAGGCAGTTAACAGAAAACATCAGGGGATGGCTTGGTGACAGTCAGATATAAATTGTGTGCAAAATGGCAAATAAAGCATGGCTCTCCATCTAACACAGGGATGCCCAAACTACGGCCAATGGGCCGGATCTGGCCACCAACACAAATTCATCTGGTCCACGCTGCCCTCATCACTCCTGGAAGAGGAAGTAAAAAGCGCCTGTATGGGTACGTTTGACTTCCACTTCCGGGAGTGATGAAGGTGGGCTGGGCTGGATAAATTGGTGTCAAGGACCAGATCCAGCCCACGGTCCTTAGTTTGGGTAACTCTGGTTTAAGCAGAGAAAATGTCAGCCTAAAATCTATCTCATCCTGTTGCAAAACAGATTGCAAGACATGTTTTACTTCTGCTTCCAGTGGGAGGAACCACGTGACTGGCCCGCTGAACCACATGACTGGTCTGCAGCCTGAAAAGTTTGGGCACCCCTGATCTAACACAATAAATATTTTAAAAGTTTTTGGGGTTACCTGGGTAAATTACTGTTATGGCTATAAATAAAGCCTTATTGAATCCAGTGTTTTAAAAATACCTGGAGGCTAGTTCTGCCCCCTTTGTTGACTCTTTCTTCACACAATCATCTAAAAATCTGTTTACCATATACTTTCCACACAAGCAAGACTACTTTAAAATTTATAATGCTTGAACACAGCTCATATTTCTCTTCAAAAGTTGAAGATGTGAATGCTACTCTCATTCTACCTGCTACCACTTAAAGGCCATTCATTCTTGTCATGGAGAAGAAGGCAGCAGGCCAGCCTTAATGTGATAATTCTATTTTAAATCTCTTTCCCCATTCTCTGCTGCAACAGCATTTCATATTATTGTGATTTTTCATGGAACTGTTTTTCACTCTTATATCAATTTCATTTTTAAAAACTCTGTGTTTAAGAGAAAACCATGGAAATATCCTCTTTATGTTGTATGCAAATATACTTGAAGTCAATTGGCTCATTGTCTCTTCCCTTTAACACCCTCTTTTCCAGGAGAGAGAAGAGATAATGAGCCAATCAGCTTCAAGTATATTTGCATACAACATAAAGAGGATATTTCCGTGGTTTTCTCTTAAACACAGAGATTTTAAAAATGAAATTGAGGCACACAAGGCTAAGACAGTAGACAATTAACTGATATAAGTGTAAAAAACAGTTCCATGAAAAATCACCATAATATGAAATGCTGTCTCAGCAGAGAATGGGGAAAGAGATTTAAAATAGAATTATCACAGCAAGGCTGGCCTGCTGTCTTCTTCCCTGTGAGGGGCAGCAGTAGTGCTAACGGCAGTGCCTAGGGGGTGCTTCCTCCTCCACCAGGAGGAGCCCAACACTCCTCTTTGGCTCTGGTATGAGAACCATACCTCATAAATAAAGATATAATAATATACAGGAGATTTACATGCCCCCTGGATTTTTTAAAAGAATACGGAAGATATTTAAAAAAATACGTGATGGCGGGAAGAGGGGCTAAATTACGGGGTGGGATAATTGACACCTATGCACCAGCTGTTCTTGAACTTCAATTCCCAGAAGCACTGATTAACAGGAGGACTGACTTGGGCTTCTGTTAATTGAAGTCCAAGAACACTTTGAGTGACAAGGTTCGCCATCAAAAGTCTAAACGTTTAATGGTATCTGGGCACTTGATGATATTACTTGCAGATTTGTGGAAGAATTATCCAGATAAAACTTTATAATAGGTTCCTTATTCAAAATTACCTAACCAAATTAAGATATGCATCCAAGAGGGACTTTCATTGCACTATTTTGAAAATAAAATATCCCTGTGGCATACTCCTCATGGTCCCCTTCATATTCATATCAAGTTTGAGGTAGTTAAGTTCCATAGTTTTGGAGCCCTCTCCCTGTCTCCCTTTCATTAGAAGCTTCTGAGCTTACCTTGCTCTGCACTTTTTTCTTTTGCCTTCCTCAATTCATTCACTTTTAAATTCTCTTCACTTTCCTTTTCCACATAAATGAGAACAAATATGACTAAACCACAGGTTCTCATTAAAAAGTTTGTAAAAAATGGATTATTCTGACTCTACAGGTATAGATAGGTAATCAACTAGGCCATCAAAACATAGTTTCCCGACTTTGCAATAACAAGCTGCAGTTTTTTCAAAAATGAACTTGGAAAACGTCTCCTTTCCCACTCATAAATGAAAGAGAAAATAAGAGAAAGGGAATTACAGGACTATTCAGAATCTGGGAAATCATGGTTCTGATGATTTTCTGAACCTGACCAATGTGGATCGTAAAGAGAATTAGGTCTGAGCACAACTTCCTATTGAAGATGCTCTCAGCTGAGAACATCAGTTTGGTGTAGCAGAATGCCATGTTGTAATTAGGCAGCTCTGGTGATTGTGAGTCCTCTTGTAGTTTTCTTGCAAGATAGAATGGAAAGTGATCACTGTTGATCTGGTCTTTGGGAATAACAAGTTCATGTGGGAGGTAGCAAATCTTCCAAAGAGCCTTTTTTTTGGATATCATTAAAGGATTCTCTTCCTCACCTACTATTTAAGTGGCTTTTATAGGCCTCAGAATCAACTGGAAGTCAATGATATTGATTATGTCTCAAAACACTGTTCTGTGGCATTCTATAGCAAAGTAGCAGAGGCACTTTTATTTTAGATTGCATTTGTCAGCACAGTCTGTTTCCAAACTATGAAAAACTGTTCTTGAAGCCTCATTTACCACAAATGTGCAAAATTTCAGTCAATAGCCAAATATTACGATATTGAAAGGAGTGGAATGAAAAAATTAAGCAGTGCTTAATTTTTTTTTCTTTCCCAGAATCTCTGAGGCAACATCACAATTGTCACAGTTTGAGATCAATTATACCTTATCCTAATACAGTGAAACCCCATTTTACAGAAGCCTCATTTTACAGAAATCCCATTTTACAAAAAGGTTTATTTTGCTGAAAACGTGTCCTGTTTTACAGGAAAAAAAACCTTTTACAGAACATGATTTCCCAGAGTGCATTGCACCTGGTGGGCTATAAAAGACCACCCACAGCCATTCTGGGCCCTGTGGGTGGCAGTAGAGTGGTCTGGAGAGGAGTTAGAGTGGTTTATTATTATTATTATTATTATTATTATTATTATTATTATTATTATTATTATTATTATTATTATTATTATTATTATTATTATTATTATTTGGGGGGTCAGGATTGTTTCCCCTGCCCCCCATGCATTCTTTTGGGAATGCCTTGTTTTTTGTTTGTTTTTAATTATTTAAAATAAATTTTTATTACAGACACTAAAACTATACAAATACAAAAACATTTCAATACAAGTACAAATGTAAAAAGAAGGGAAAAAGAAAAAAAGAGGAAAAAACAATATGCTAGGGTCCTCAATGTTGTTACAATGTTTTTCATCTTCAGTGTTATTCTTCACTTTTATATTTGTATAATTTATATTATAAATAATTTTAAACTGTCTTTTTCTTATACTACCTTTTCCAAAATTTGCCTCGTTTTACAAAAATAATTAAGTTAAGGAAAAAGCTAAGGAACTGACTTTTCCCGTAAAATGGGATTTTACTGTAAATGCGACATGAAACACGTCTGTATTCTGTATTCAAATGCTGCTTCATGGAAAGCCGAATCTTTCCACTAACTGCAATTATGAGAACAGAGCAAATTTGCAGTTTATTAACTTCTTACTTATTAAGCAGAAAAGAAAGAAATGGCACTAGATGTCCTGTTCAGATGATTATTACTTCTGAGATTTCCCTGGGTGTTACAACAAAACATAGCTTCAGGGTTTCTAAGAGTTAAAAATGATGAATATTCCACACTTTTTGTAGTTAGAATATTTATGTGACATAATATATTTATGTTGTTGTTGTTCCATGCCATCAAGGTGTCTCTGAGTTATGGCAATTCGATGAATGAGAGTTCCAAAATGTCCTGTCTTTAATAGCCCTGGTCCGCTCTGGCAAGCTAAAACCTGAAGCTTCCCGAGGGAATCAATCCATCTGATATTTTATTTTCCTCTTGCCAGCTTTTCCAGCATTATTGCCTTTCTCGGGGAATCTTGCCTTCTCACAATGTGCCCAAAGTAGGACAGCCTCAGCTTCATACTTTTTGCTTCCAGAAGAGATAGGTCAGACTTGATTTGCTGTAGGATCCACTGTTTTGTCTTTCTGGCATGCCAAGGGATGTACAATACTGTTCAAAAGTATTAGGCCACCATCAGCTGGTTTGGGGGAAATTCAGTGAGTGAAGGGGGGCATACCTCAGCCCTCAAGCCATCTAGACACCCCAAAATTGGACAGAAACTTAAGCTGACATTCCTCTCAACACCCTCCAGGTTTGGTGAAATTTGGAGTTACAGTGTCCATGTTATGGCCCACCAGAGGGTGGGGGCCTATGACTTTTGCACAGCCAGCCAGCAAGGAAGTATCTAGCTATCTATCTATCTATCTATCTATCTATCTATCTATCTATCTACCCTTATCTTATTATATCTTAATCTTATTTTTACCTTACCTTACCTGACCTGACCTGTGAATATCCTTGAAAATACATATTTATTTTCTATGTATTCCCAGAACCTTGATTTCTAAATACAGAAAATGTGTGGCATAACTAGAAACATGCCAAACTTTTGTGTTTTGACTGCAAAAGTTTGAAGCAGGCTCTGTAGCCTCTTTGGATTAAATATAACCACAAAACTCTTGTGGGGCTATATGTCACCCCATAAGAAACACACAAAGGAAGGTATTGATGATTCCATGTTATCTGGCGGACAGAATTCAACACAACAGAACTCACAAACAGTGGTATCCTGTGGTGATCTACTCAAGATGTCTATAAGCAACTGCTATTGTGGATGTGTGCAGAAGAGTACTATCTCCAGGAACTTGGCATCCTGGTCAAGATGTCTGTTATGCCTTCTTTCTCCTGCTAAAGTTAAAAAAGAGCAGATAGTCTTCCATGCTAGTGTGGAAGGTTCTAAAATGTGGAAGCGTACTTTGACCAGGGCTAGAACAAGCAATTTTGGCACCTATCAATTAAACTAGAGTCACTTGAGATCTGCAGATATGGGGAAAAGCCAGAGGAGTGAATGGATGAGTGCCTTTGTGTGAGTGTTAAAAAACCATCTTGGTTTCCTCCTCAGCCTGCCTGTTTCATATATATATATTCTTCTCCAAGATGAATGGGTGCAGGTGGTGGGACAGCACCTTTCTAGGACTGAATACAAATGAGTAGGTTCACATCCTACCAGCAGAATTTTTTTGTATCCTCTAAGTTTTGGTGCCCTTGATCAGAGCCCTGGTTGCTTGCCTCTAGATGCAGTCCTGACTGTGACACCCTCCTGTATTAAGGAAAGTCACTGTAATTACTGCTGAAGTCACCAAATATTGGCTGTATGAAGGGCAGTGTGGCCCCTGAAAGGATGGGGTGTCTGTTGTAGCACCTGACACCAAGATGTCCACCATTCTTGAACATGCTTCTTCTAAGCTTCTTTCTGCTTGGGAAGGGGACATTATGAAAGAACATTCTCCTCTGCAATCCCTCTGTCAATGCTTATTTCCCTTCCCTACATACTTTGGATCACTTCCATATTTCTGCCAATATGCAGATGGCTGCCTGCAATCTTTAGAGGTAGCCTGCAATGCATATATATTCAAATTGTCAAGTTTGCCACTTGACAAAAGTAGTACTTCCTGAGGGAAAGATAGTCTTCATTAGTTCAGAAAATACGAACATTAAAGCACTGAGCAGATCCGTTAAAACAAAGAAGTTCCTTGAAGAAAGTTTACTTCAATCCTCCAGTCTCTTTCAAATGCCAAATAGGAAGCTGATGACTTAGAACTCCTGGAAAGGTAAATGTCAAAGCTGGAGTAAGCCTATATTTAGTTTTTCACAAGAACTTCAAACAGCTGTGTTGGTTTAGATTCTCTTTTTAAACTTTGGATTTAGGCTACAATTTCTCTTGAATTATTTCTAAGTGTATTATAGAGAATCTTCAGCATGTATCGTTCTGTCTGGATGGTTTGCATTCTGTTTCAACTGTGTTGTTTGCTTGCAGTACTTACTCGCCAGTTTTATTCTGGGAGTTATATAGATTACTTGATGGATAGTTTCCTGCACTTTGGACTTGCACATGAGTACACATACAAACACATACTCCTGTCAAACGCTTGAATGTCAGAATTGAACTGAAATTCAGGAGTGCAAAGTTGAGCCAAGAGTGAGTGATAAATCTTTCTCCTCTAAATACTTTCCTGTGATATTAACCCGAGCTGTGTGTTTGCATCAGGGTGCAGGATTTAGCTTTCAGTGTAACGAGCTATGGATGTAAAGGGGTGACAAGAGATTACAAAGAAAGTTCTGAGTGTTTGTCAAGACTAAAGAGAAGGACAGATAGAGGTGCAGAATCACAATGGGATGAAATGGGGATGGGGGGGACACCACAACCATAGGGAAATATTCTACCAAATGAACATTTCAGAGAATGTAGTTATATAGTAAAGGTAAAGGTCATCCTTGCTTGAAAGTCAGTTGTATCTGACTCTAGGGTTCAGTGCTCATCTTCAGTTATAGCCAAAGAGCCTGCAGATGTCTCCATTGTCATGTGGCAGGTAGGACTAGACACCGGAGTGAATGGAACGTTGTTTACCTTCCCACCAAAGTGGCAACTATTTATCTATTTGCAATTTCTTGCTTTTGAACTGCTAGGCTGGGACAGACATTGGGAGCTCACTCCATCATGCAGTACTTGGGTCTCGAACTACTGACCTGCTGATCTTCCAGTTGTCAAGTTCAGCATCTTAACCATTAAGCCACTGGAGTTCTGGAGGTGCAAAAACAAAGACAGTATGATCACTAATGTTACACTGCAAAATTCAATTAGGGCTGTATTTGGAGAGAAAAGATTTATCACTCACTCTTGGCTCAACTTGGCACTTCTGGATTTCTGTTTCAATTCTGACATTCAAGCATTTGACAGGCCTATTTTGTTAGTTATCATCATCCAGGGGGGGGGGGGGGAGAAAAAACCCAAACTCATGTCTTTCCCACATAGGGTTGCCATAATTCTCTCCCGCCAAACCAGGACAGCCACACGACATCATTGCATTCTTCAAAACTGTGCATGCATCAGACAGGGCTGTCAGGGAGACCACGGCACTAAGACCCCACTGAATCCCCATCAAGAGCAGTCAGCCTTTGTCAGTTTAAAATAAACTGTAGTCAATATGTTTTCCCCCATGTGATTCTTCTTGCAAAAGACTATTCTTGATGGTTCTATTTCTATTTTTTTGAATAAAATTTCTTGGGCCATTCTTGAAACCACCCTTCCTCCCCCTGAGGTCACCCCACCCTCCCTTTTAGACATACCCCACTGAAATAGATCACCCTTAAACTCTACATGAGGATCCATTGGAAGAAAGTTCTAATGAGGGGCCCAGAACAGCAATGGCAGTCCATTTCCCTCCAGAAGGAGAAAAGCAGGAGACAGGAATGGCCTTATTTTGGAAGAGGACCTTTGTGATGGAGGACTCTTCACTTTCTGTCTACCCTGTTCCCTTCCTCGCTAGGAATACCAACCCTATGCAATTAACACTTTGCGGTCAAGTGAAGAAGGAATCCTCCATTCCAGTGTATGGTGGAGGTTTGGCTTCTTAGGTATGGGAATTCTTGCTCCCTCCCAGGTTTTGAGGAAAAGGGCTGAGGATGACTCCTTGTCCCCCAAACTTCAAGGTGAGCCAAGGGATTTTCGCAAAATGTTATCGCACTGCCTCCGTACCTCTCTTTCAGTTATCTTGCTTGCAAGTATCTCCCCTCCCCGGCAGCCTTCTCAGGGTGCTGTTTTGCCTTAACTGCTTTCAAGCAGGATAATTGAAAGAAAGGCATGGAGGCAGTGAATTATCTCTTTGCAAAAATCCCTTGGTGAGGATGATCTTGCTTCCTTTGTTCAAATTTAAAAATCTGGAACTTTTACATATTTTTTCTTGAACTGGCTGGGACAGCTTGAATCTGGGAAAATCCTGGAAAAATGGGACATATGACAAGCCTATTCCCACAGGCTTCAAATTTAAAGATAAACTAGCATATTTTGCCCGGCAGTGCTGGGCTTTTTAAAATTGTGTTGGATAGTAAAGGGTTTCTTTTTTTTTTTCTTGAACCAATGGTGCTGGGCTGTTTTAAATTGTGTTGTAATTTTTTGTGATTTTTTGGCTTCGAGGCGCTGCGCCTGTCTGTGGCGGACTTGCGCTCCCATTGGCTTTTTTTTTTGCGTGCCGGCTTCCTCAGTGCCGGGCTCTTTGAATTGGTTTTTGAAGGTTTTTGTTTTCTGTTTATGCAAATTTTATTTTATTTTAATTTATTTAATTTAATTTAATATTATTTAGTTCAAAATTTAATTTTGGTTTTTTAAATCTTTATTTTTACGCATTTTGGGGGGTTTTTTTGAGTGAAAAGTTATTTTTGTTATTTTTTGAGATTAGTGTGATTATTTTTGAATGTTTTTATAACTTATTTGATTAATTTTTCAATTAATCTTATTAGTTTCAATATTTTTGAATGTTTTTTCTCTTTTGGCCTCTGGGTGGGGGTGGTGAGCTTTTCTGCCTCTCTACAATTGTTCTCTTCTGTCCTCTGGGTGTCGCTTCTGGTTTTTTTAAAATTATTTTCTCATTTGAGTTCCGGTCTTCATGGATGGAAGACGTGTTTTGGTAAGCTCTCTTTTTTTGGGGGGGGGGGGTGTTTGGGATTTTTTTTGGGGGGGGTTCTGTGTGTTTTTTCTTGTTTGTTTTTGTGTGTTTTTGAGTGTTTTTGTTTTGTTTACTTTTTGAGGGGGGTGGCTTTCTTTCCCGCGGGCCATGCTGGCTGGCCCGTGGGAAGGAAGGGCATTGGCGGGGGGGGGGCTTTCTTTGTTTTCTTCTCCACGGGCCATCCTGGCTGGCACGTGGGGAAGAAGCACAGTGGCAGCGGGTTTTTTTTAACCCCACGGGCCATGCTGGCTGGCCCGTGGGGAAGAAGGGCATCGGTGGCAGGCGGTTTTTTTAATTTTTATTTTTCACGCGCAGGCCGCCTCAGCGTTCGGCGCGCTAATGGCGTGCAGGACGCTGGGGCTTGTAGTTTTGCCTGCACGGTTGCTTACTGTGGCGGTTTTTTTCCTGTGGCTTTTTTTGATTGGCCGCGGCACGTTTCCGAACATTCCTTTTGCCGCGCCGCTCAGCCTGATTGGCTGTGGCGCGGCACGGTGCAAGGAACATTGGGAATTGAAGTTCCCTTTTTTTGTTTGCGACTGGGGGGCTCCTGCCTCCCTGGTCAAAAATTTCAACCCGACAGTTACCTGCGAACCGGGTTCAGGCGAGTGAATGGAGGCCCATTACGGGCTAGTGGGGCCTGGTGCAACATCCTTTGTCACATTCCAATGGTTAACGCACCATTTTATAGGTATAGATAAAGACAAGGCACTTTAGACAAGAACAGGTGAGGAAAAAAAGGAAGTCAAATCAACTATAATGATATCTGTGAAGCAGTTGATTTTTTTATTGTATATTGAGGAACAGAAGAAGTTTAATTATTTAAAATTTTTGATGTGCTACTGAGGGGTATTTGCTTCATAGCCTAAATCAGGAATAGCCAAAAAGGAGAGGGGTAACATAATACAAAAGGTAAATTGGGGCTTCTGGAAGATTATAGGAACAATGATTTTAAGAAGGTTACTAAAGAAGGAAAAGGCACACAGGCCTAGCTCTGCTTTCCGGCCCATTTGCTATCCAGAGAGGCCCAGGGGAGGTGAGTGAAAGATACTGCCCCTCCCCCCATCCAAAGACCAAGGGCCAGAGAGAAGGAAAAGGCACCAGAAGGAAGACACAGGCCTAGCTCTGCTGCCCATTTGCCATCCAGAGAGGCCCAGGGGAGGTGAGTGGAAGATACTGCCCCCACCCATCCAAAGACCAAGGGCCAGAGAGAAGGAAAAGGCACCAGAAGGAAGACACAGGCCTAGCTCTGCTTTCCTGCCCATTTGCCATCCAGAGAGGCCCAGGGGAGATGAGTGAAAGATACTGCCCCTCCCCCCCATCCAAAGACCATGGGCCAGAGAGAAGGAAAAGGCACCAAAAGGAAGACACAGGCCTAGCTCTGCTTTCCTGCCCATTTGCCATCCAGAGAGGCCCAGGGGAGGTGAGTGGAAGATACTGTACCTCCCCCCCACCCAGAGACCAAGGGCCAGAGAGAAGGAAAAGGCACCAGAAGGAAGACTCAGGCCTAGCTCTGCTCTCCTGCCCATTTGCCACCCAGAGAGGCCCAGGGGAGGTGAGTGAAAGATACTGCCCCTCCCCCCATCCAAAGACCAAGGGCCAGAGAGAAGGAAAAGGCACCAGAAGGAAGACACAGGCCTAGCTCTGCTGCCCATTTGCCATCCAGAGAGGCCCAGGGGAGGTGAGTGGAAGATACTGCCCCCACCCATCCAAAGACCAAGGGCCAGAGAGAAGGAAAAGGCACCAGAAGGAAGACACAGGCCTAGCTCTGCTTTCCTGCCCATTTGCCATCCAGAGAGGCCCAGGGGAGATGAGTGAAAGATACTGCCCCTCCCCCCCATCCAAAGACCATGGGCCAGAGAGAAGGAAAAGGCACCAAAAGGAAGACACAGGCCTAGCTCTGCTTTCCTGCCCATTTGCCATCCAGAGAGGCCCAGGGGAGGTGAGTGGAAGATACTGTACCTCCCCCCCACCCAGAGACCAAGGGCCAGAGAGAAGGAAAAGGCACCAGAAGGAAGACTCAGGCCTAGCTCTGCTCTCCTGCCCATTTGCCACCCAGAGAGGCCCAGGGGAGGTGAGTGAAAGATACTGCCCCTCCCCCCCATCCAAAGACCAAGGGCCAGAGAGAAGGAAAAGGCACCAGAAGGAAGACACAGGCCTAGCTCTGCTCTCCTGCCCATTTGCTGTCCAGAGAGGCCCAGGGGAGGTGAGTGTAAGATACTGCCCCTCCCCCCCATCCAGAGACCAAGGGCCAGAGAGAAGGAAAAGGCACCAGAAGGAAGACACAGGCCTAGCTCTGCTTTCCTGCCCATTTGCTGTCCAGAGAGGCCCAGGGGAGGTGAGTGGAAGATACTGCCCCTCTCCCCCCACCCAGAGACCAAGGGCCAGAGAGAAGGAAAAGGCACCAGAAGGAAGACACAGGCCTAGCTCTGCTCTCCTGCCCATTTGCTGTCCAGAGAGGCCCAGGGGAGGTGAGTGTAAGATACTGCCCCTCCCCCCCATCCAGAGACCAAGGGCCAGAGAGAAGGAAAAGGCACCAAAAGGAAGACACAGGCCTAGCTCTGCTGCCCATTTGCCATCCAGAGGCCCAGGGGGATCCCTCCTAGAGTAGCAACGCCCCAGAGGGCAAAGAAAAAGGGCCGCGCTGCCGCTCCAGCCAACCGCGGACACCTCCGGAGACCCCCGACCACCCCCAGGAGATTCTATCCGTAACCACCATCACAGCGAGGCCCGAGTCGGTGCTTTTGACCAACTCCATGCGGCCGAAGGGAGGCGAGAGCTGCTACATGCATGCAAAGGATAAGTAATCAAAATGAAATAATATAGCTGACTAAACATAGATGGCTTATAGCAACTGACATAGTGACTGTACAAGAAACTGACTTACATAGAGACTTGATATAGTGGACTTTTTCTTTCTCTCTTTCCCTTTCATTAATTAGTCCAACTTTTACTTTGATACTATGTGATAAACTGTGATATTGTGCATGATAATACTTTGTTTTAAAACTGTTTAAACTGTGATAACATGTGTGATGGGAAGAGACTGACGTAGAGACCGGCAAGGCACGCCACAAAGTTTGCCAAGAGAACCCTATGGACCAAAACAAAAGGCAAAACAAGGGGATGCTCAGCACAGCAGATCTGAAAAGGGGGAGGGACTTGAAAGAGGGAGGAGAAATACAGTGTTGCAGGGAACAATACTGCATAGCGACATGGAATGTGAGGTCTATGAATCAAGGAAAACTGGAAGTGGTTAAAAATGAAATGGAAAGAATAAGCATTGACATCCTGGGCATCAATGAGTTAAAATGGACAGGGATGGGTGAATTTAGCTCTGGAAACCATCATATCTACTACTGCGGGCAAGAAAACCTCAGAAAAAATGGAGTAGCCATAATTGTCAACAAAAGAGTGGGGAAAGCAGTAATGGGATACAACATCAAAAATGATAGAATGATGTCAGTCAGAATCCAAGGCAAACCTTTCAATATCACTGTAATCCAAGTCTATGCACCAACCACTAGTGCAGATGAAGCCACAGTTGACCAGTTCTATGAGGACCTACAACACCTTATAGAACAGACACCAAGAAATGATGTCCACATTATTTTAGGAGATTGGAATGCCAAAGTAGGAAATCAAAAAGTAAATGGAATAACAGGCAAGTTTGGTCTTGGGACACAGAATGAAGCAAGGCAAAGATTGATAGAGTTCGGCCAAGAGAATGCACTAGTCATATCAAACACCCTCTTCCAGCAACACAAGAGGCGACTTTACACATGGACATCACCAGATGGCCAGCATCGAAACCAGATTGATTGCATACTCTGCATGAAAGATGGAGAACCTCCATTCAGTCAGCAAAAACAAGACCTGGAGCAGACTGTGGCTCAGATCACAACCTACTGATCGCAAAATTCAGGCTTAGACTAAAGAAAATGGGGGAAACAATTAGACCAGACAGATATGACCTACACAACATCTCTAGAGAATACACGGTGGAGGTCATGAACAGATTTAATGTCCTGTACATGATAGACAGAGTACCAGAAGAATTATGGACAGAGACGCGGGACATCATGAAACCATACCAAAAGAAAAGAAGTGTAAGAAAGCAAAGTGGTTGTCTGATGAGGCCCATAAAATAGCAGAGGAAAGAAGGAATGCAAAAGTACAAGGAGAAAGAAAAAAATACAATCAACTGAATACAGAATTTCAAAGAAAAGCAAGGAGAGATAAGGAAAACTACCTGAACGAACAGTGCAAAGAAATGGAGGAAAACAACAAAAGAGGCAGGACTAGAGAACTTTTCAAAAAAATTGGGGAAATCATGATAAGGGACAAAGATGGAAAGGAGTTAGCTGAAGCAGAAGAGATCAAAAAAAGATGGCAAGAGTACACAGAGGAACTCTACAAAAAGGACCTCAACACTCCTGATAATAACAAAATGAGAAATTTGAACCTGAACCAGACATTATTGAGAGTGAAGTCAAAAAGGCCCTAAAAAGCACTGCAAACAACAAAGCTAGTAGAGATGATGGTATCCCAGTTGAATTTTTCAAAGCCCTAAAAGATGATGGAATCAAACTACTGCATTCAATATGCCAGCAAATTTGGAAAACAAAACAGTGGCCACTGGATTGGAAAAGATCAGTGTACGTTCCAATCCCCAAAAAAGGCAATGCTAAAGAATGCTCAAATTACCAAACAATTGCGCTCATCCCACATGCCAGCAAGGTGATGCTCAAGATAGTACAGGATAGGCTGCAGCAACATGTGGAGAGAGAATTACCAGAGGTGCAGGCCGGTTTCAGAAGAGGCAAGGGGACTAGAGACCACATTGCCAACATACGTTGGATCATGGAGAAAACAAAAGAATACCAGAAACAAGTCTACTTTTGTTTTATTGACTACACCAAGGCTTTTGACTGTGTGGACCACAACAAAATGTGGCAAGTAATTAAAGAGATGAGAATACCAGAGCACCTCATATGCCTCATGAGAAATCTGTACACGAACCAAGAAGCAACAGTTAGGACAGAACACGGAATGACAGAGTGGTTTGGAATAGGAAAAGAAGTAAGACAAGGCTGCATTTTATCACCCTGCTTATTCAATCTGTACACAGAGCACATAATGCGCAATGCAGGGATGGAGGAATCACAATATGGGATCAAAATTGCTGGGAGAAACATCAACAATTTAAGATATGCAGATGATACCACCCTAATGGCAGAAAGTGAGGAAAACCTAAAGAACCTCTTGATTGGATTGAAGGAGGAGAGTGCAAAAGCTGGCCTGAGACTTAATATCAAGAAAACAAAGATAATGGCAACAGGTCCAATCAGTCCCTGGAAAATAGATGGGGAAGAAGTAGAAGCAGTGACATATTTTACTTTCCTGGGATCTAAGATCACTGCAGATGGAGACTGTAGCCATGAAATAACAAGTCGACTGATTATGGGGAGACAAGCTATGAGAAACCTGGGGAATATAGTGAAAAGCAGAGACATCACCTTGAAAGCAAAAATTCGCATAGTCAAAGCAATGGTATTCCCAGTGCCATTGTAGGGGCGTGAGAGCTGAACCATTAGGAAGGCTGAGCGCAGAAGAATAGATGCATTTGAGATGTGGTGTTGGAGGAGAATCCTGAGAGTCCCTTGGACAGCAAAGAGAACAAATAGGTCAATACTGGAGGAAATCAATCCTGACTGTTCATTGGAGGGACAAATAGTGAAGATGAAGCTAAAGTACTTTGGACATCAAATGAGAAGGGAGGACTCACTTGAGAAGGCCTTGATGCTGGGAAAGGTGGAGGGCAAGAGAAGAAGGGGGCGTCCAAAGATGAGATGGATAGATGGTATTGTGGACACAATGGGCACAGAGCTTGGCGGGCTGAGGAGAATGGTGGAGGACAGAGGTGCCTGGAGGAAAATGGTCCATGGGGTCGCAAAGGGTCGGAATCGACTGTGCGACTGAACAACAACAACAAACTAAAGTTTCAACTCTAAAACAAATCTGTTTTCCACTTCTGGATTCTTAACAAGTTTTTCTTCTTCTCTCAATTTTATTTCACAATTGTGACTGTCTATGTGTCCCCTCAAGGAATCCAGAAGCAGAAAAGGGTCTCTTTGATACAACCCTATCCTCCCTTGGTTTAAATAATGGGTTGTAAATAGGTACAAAACCATGAGTTGTATGGCACAGCAAACAGGAACACACCATGATCAAGGCCTGAGTTGAACTTATATAGCCTTTAACTTCTTCTATGCTGCATGGCTGTTACCTTTTGGCTCATGGCAAATTACAAGAGAGTATAAATATAAATACTGTGATTTCCAATATTTTTTACATTGTCATATGTTTTAGAATTAACTATTCTAAACATAAGTCTCTTAATTTTAATTAGCCAAACTGTATAGTTTTGAGAATTTTAAGTGTCTTTTGCTTCGCTTCTCTGCAATGCTTATCTTCTGATCCTTATGGGAAATCTCACCTAAGATTGTATTCAGAATCATCAACTTATTCTTCTTTGTGCTCTCCCTTCTGTAAATGGCACGTTGTTTCCAAAACTGCATTGTCTTTACATTGTTCCATACCAGTGGTGGGCTTCAGCAGGTTCACACCAGTTTGCCAGAACCAGTAGCAGAAATTCTGGCTGGCCCTGCCCATCCAAGTTTTGAAATAAAGTTGTCCTAATTTGGGTGTAACACAGGGCTTTCCCCCTGGCCACACTCAACATACTACACCCACAGAGTAGGTAGCATTTTTTTTTAAAAAAATCCCACCACTGTTCCATACACAAAATCATAAATGTTCCACAAAACTACATGAGATGGCCTTCATCCTTGTGTACCATCTCTTGTGATGTCAGCAAATCAACGGCTTGTCATAAAGTTCATGAAGCTTGCTTATCTGATTATTTTAGTTGAGGAAATATTCTGGAAGTGTCTTTTCCTCCAGAAGGCACCTTCTCCATCCATTTTACCTTCTGGCAGAGAGTTGACATTTTGTTATTTACATTCATTAGGTGGTTATGTTTCATTATCCATCCTAATAATATGAGTCAACTAAATAGTAAGGTCTCTTGTGAGCATTTGAGGTGGCACAGCTCCCCAGCAGTGTGTTGCACAGGGTCAATTACAAATGCATTTCGAGCATATAAAGCTAATTCAGCAATATGCGAGTGGTTCATCTTCATAGACAGAATGCTCTGCCCGAAGGACACAAGCAATAGGACAATATATTATTATTATTTTTTAGAGAAGAGGTTAAAAGCACCAAGCAGAAGGGAATATGGATTTATTTTAAATGCAAGGGAAGTGAGTTTGTGGTTAGAATTAATGACATAGGAAAAGGACTAAAGCTTTTAAATACGGTTTTCCCTATCATCTCTGAGCATTGAAGTAAAGTGGATGTGAAGTGATGCTTTCAGGTTAATTGCAAGTCAAAGGTGGAACATTCTGCTGAAACAGGAAGATGAATAAGTAAAGATTAGTGAGTGAAATTAGTAAGTGATACTCAGACAGCCTCCAATTTACATTTTATTTGTGCTGTCTTGGGTAATAACATGTCTCACAGGATGTATATATTTCCTTATACAGTGCCACAAACTCTTCTTCACCTTGGTAATAATAATAGGGAAGATGGCCTATGAAGCACATAAAGAGAGTAATATTTATCAGCCCAACATTGTCAAATCATAGCATTGATATACCTAGAATGGTGATAAACCTATTGTGTAGTATCATGCTGGGGATTTCACCGGAGTTGCAATAGGCATTTGACTAAATAATATGACTGCTTGTGCAATGTTAGTTGGACCCACAAAAATCCTAGGAGTTTATTAGCCTTGACCTTTGTGAATCCTGAGGCATCCAGATCTGTTTCTGGTCTGACTAAGACATAGATCAGAACTTATTTCTGCACCAATATTTATTCTGAGGCTGTTCTTGGCCTATAAAATATATCAAAGTTCAATTTTAAAAAGTGTGTTTGAGGGAGGATATGGTCATTAATGTGAGCTTTAATAGGGGAAAGTGTAGAAATGTAAATTGTGAGACAAATAACTTATTATTCAAAGTTAAAAGAAATAGAATAAAATCAGTTTTAAAAATTAGTGCTATGGTAACTGCTACTGCAATACAGCATGCACAGTTTTTAAAAATAATATATTTTAGCTGCATTTTAAGCATTTAATTTTAAAAATTTTACCTCTCGTTTAACTGTGGTTGTCATATACTGTAATAAAGTGATTGATTGTACAATGTGAGAGGAAAATCATTTAAATTATCTAACTGTATGCGGATTTTCACTAAATCTCTTTTTATTTATTCACAGATGGAGCTGAAAATAGGATAGAATAGATGTATGGTTGAAATTGGCAAAACTGATATGGCCCAGAAATGGGCTGATACACCCATTCTTGGATACAATGTGACAGATTGTCCTCCATACCAGTTTTCTTGTTTTGAGTTAATAAATGTTTTTTCAAAGGTTTTCCTGTAACATAGTGTGGATGCAACAAAATGAGGAATAACCAAAACTCAGAGAAGAGCACCATTTTCCTTTATCTTCTTCTTATGAAAAAGGATCAAACTAGCAAAAAGATTAACTTTTGCCCTAAATTAGGGATGCATCCATAGCTCATTACACTGAAAGCTAAATCCTGCACCCTAATGCAAACACACAGCTCACAGGGCAGTATTTGGAGGGGAAAGGTTTATCACTCACTCTTGGCTCAACTTGCCATGCCTGGATTTCTGTTCAATTCTGACATTCATACATTTGACAGGAGTATGTGTTTGTATGTGTGTACACATGTGCAAGTCCAAAGTGCACGAAACAATCCATCAAGTAATCTGTATAACTTCTAGAATAAAACTGGCAAGTAAACACTGCAAGCCAACAACATAGCTGAAACAGAATGCAAACCATTTCAGACAGAACGACACATGCTGAAGATCCTCTATAATACACTTAGAAATGATTCAAGAGAAATTGTAGCCTAAATCCAGTGTTTAAAAAGAGAATCTAAACCAACACAGCTGTTTGAAGTTCTTGTTGCTGTTTGGCCTGCTACCTGTTTGTCCTGGGTCACGGTGGTCATGTTGTCAGCCAACTGCCTATGCCCTGGACTCTGACTATTTGGGGGGCATTCACATGCCTCTGTACATGTGTATGCATGCACATACGATACTTGTCTTCCAAATGACCTTGGATGCCACCTTCAGTGCTGAAAAGGTTGTTTACTTCTGTTATAATAAATACATAATCAGCCACAAAAGAGCTAATTGCCTCAGTGCAATCCCATCTTCCTGATATGTGCCAAGAGTTTATTAGGATCAATGCACAGCAGAGCAGAATGATTCTGTTTACTTCTGATACAGATGCTAAAATCACTATATAGCTATACACTAACATATGCTCCATTACACCTCCCTTTAGGGTTGGGGAGGTAGGATAATTAAATACCAGACTAGTGAAATGAAAGCTTAATTTCACAACTACTGGGCTACAGGTCATTGGCAATCTACAGAGAGAACAGTTCCTTCAAAGTTCACTGAACTTCACCAAGTAAGTATTGATTGCAGAACTTAATTGAAGCCAGAGCACAGCACTAAAACATATAAAGCAACACAGAAGCATGCTGTTGCGCATGTGCAGCATGTTTAATTTACTACTAATTTAACACAATATGCATCTAATATTGGAGGCTGACTTTCTAGGTTAGGCTCGTTGTGATAGACTTCAATTCCAGCACTGGTCCTTTGCTTAAAAGAAAATCAACCACATACTGAGCTGGCCTTCAATAAATTGATACCAGATTTCATGAGAATCACCTGAACATATAACTAACTCTCTGACTAGTAAATTATTTCTCCTTCTCCCGAGATAGTCCTTTTTACAAAGCAAATATGCAGCTGACATCTCAGCACGATCTTGTACAAGTCTATCCAGTCATCAGGTTCACTTACACACAAACTGGGGTCTATTTATAGAACAGTTTAATCACATATTTCAATCACTGGTCTTGCTTTCACCTACCATTAGTAACTTGTAGATATGTGCTTTACATGTGGATTCTTGTTTTATCCAGATGGAATTGGACCAGTTTAGAAAGAAGACCAAATACAGTCTTTTCACTCCACAAGATTCCTCATCAATTTGTTTTCAGAGGAACATAGAGACACACATAGTGTTTCGCCTGAATAGGCTACATTTTACCTCAATGCTGCTTCCTGAAAATCTTGGACATTAAATTAGCCTCATGTATCACCTTGTGTCGTCTGTTGAGCTGTAGTTCACTAACAAAAACTAGAACTATATTGTAGCCTTTCTGCACCTGCCACTATTAAATGAATTGGATAATCTAAGATCATGTATAAAGGTCTTATGTCCTCAGAACCTGAGGGCAATACAAATGGAAATCCCTTAGTCCAAGGCTTTGCACTATAAAATCAAACAGAAGACTGAGAGTGAAACTGGAGAAGGAGAAGAATATCTCATTATTTCAATTATGTGTACTTAAATAAATAAATAAAGGGAACATCTGCGAGATGCTGAGTGGTATAACTTTTCAAAGCACTGGAAAATGATGAGATTTAAAAAAAGCTTTCCTGAATTTGTGAACATTTCTTTTGATTATTCCTTTCATATAGTAAAATTTAGAACTTACCATAGGGATTGTTCATCAAAAGCAGGGGTGCCAAATTATGGCTTGTGGGCCAGATCTGGTCCCTGACACCAATTCATCTGGCCTGTGCTGCCCTCGCCACTCCTGGAAGTGGAATTAAAATGCACCCATACGGGTGCTTTTTACTTCCACCTCCAGGAGCAGAAAGGGCGGTGTGGGCTGGATGAATTGGTGTTGGGGTCTCGATCTGGCCCGAGGGCCATGGTTTGGGTATCCCTGGTTTAAGCAGAGAGAATGGCAGCCTAAAAATCTATTTCATCATATTGCAAAAGAGATTGCAAGGCACATTTAACTTCCACTTCCGGTGGGAGGAACCACGTGACCGGCCTGCTGAACCACGTGACCTGCTCACAGCCCAAAAAGTTTGGGCACCTCTGATCTAAAGCCCCAGTTTCCAAACTGATATGGGCAACTCTCTAATGTGTATGTGAAGTTCGAAGAGAAAAATGGGACTTTCATAATGGTTGTTTAATTATTAGGTAAAAAAGTATATCTTCAATAGATATTTGTACTAAATGTTATAGGAAGAATCTTGTTAGCAAATATATAGAGTGTAGCAGCACTGTGGATGCAATGTGAGCATACCACTCAATTTCTCACTTGTAGCTGTGTGAGATAAAAAGGATGACTAGATAGTCAAAACATCCCAGTCTAGACTGTGCTAAAAAAGAATGGATTTGATGTGCAGTATGTCATTTGGGGTGAACTCTATGACCTACATGGCACGTCAAGAAACCCTACTGTATACAGTATTTCTTTTCTTTAAAAAGAAATAAAGAAACAACAAGCCCTCCAGTCCCACCTTCTCCTTTATGCTTTGCTTAATCTGCTTCACAAAGTTGGGAAACTGAAAGTTTGCTTCCACTCCCACATAGAAGGAAAGAGTGAGAGAGAGAAGAAACAAAAGGCCCCCCCAACAACCAACTTTTGTTTCCTCTCTCTCCACAGCATGGGGGAATGGAGGAAAGCTTTCAATTTCCAAAATGCTTAAGGAAAGGAACAGCGTAAACCATCTGCTTTGATTCAATCCCTGTATTCTAACATGCTGGAATCAATTGAAAATGAAGCAGTCCAACTCACATTAGAACAAAACAAAAGGAAACCTTGGCAGGGGCTCAAGGAGGTTTGGGTAGAATAAATAAGAAGGAAGGAGGTAAACATAAGGGTCACCCTTGCTCAATAGCCAATTGTATCTGACTCTAGGGATTCAGTGCTCATCTCTATTTCATAGCCAAAGAGCCAGTGCTGTGTACTTCTGCAGACGTTCCCATAGTCATGTGGCAGGCATAACTAGACACGGGAGCACACAGAATGTTGTTTACTTTCCCACCAAAGTGGCCCCTATTTATCTACTTGCAATTTATCTACTTGCGCTCTACAATGCGCTGCCTTTGAAAACCATTCAGAGGCAGCAGCTGGTTCACAATGCAGCTCCCCCCCCCCGGCTCATTTAGAGCAGGATCACTCGTGCTTTTAAAAGTTTTTAACTACATTTTTAATTGGTGCAGGTTGGAGGTAGTTTTTCAGTGTTTTTAGGGATTTTAAGGGTTTCTAGAGTTTAAACATTGGGGATTTTATGTATGCCGCCCAGATTCGCACGTCAATTGGGGCGGCTATACAAATTGAATGAATAAATAAATTAATAAATTGAATAAATAAATAAATAAATAAATCAGGAGAGAGAATTAGCACACCACACTGTGTGTGGGGGGGAGGGAGGGAGGGAGGAAGGGAGGGCATTAGGATTGCTAAGTATGGGGCCCAGAAATTTCTGATGGCGGCCCTGTCTACATACAAAAGAACAAGTTATAAACTTTAACTTAAAGTTGCCAATTTGTTTTAACCGATAACCATCCTTTTACCTTTTACCTATAGAAGTGAGACTGGGCAGATCTTTTCATGCTTTTTCTCCATGCTAAAAAGGAAATAATCAAATTCCAAATCCATCCCAGCTTCTCTATAAAACCATGGTTCACAAAATGCAAGCGCGGCGCCAAAATGGCCGCCGCGCCCTTTGCGGCCCCCCCCCACAGGACAGAGAGAAAATCTGTTAGGGGCGTGGCCACCGCCTTGATAAAAGGGGTGGCCACGAGGCAGCCGTGCTGCCATTTTGCCTCAGCGACGGAGCGGAGAAGTTTTTCCCCCTGTGTCTCCGTCGCTCGTTGGTGCTACCGGGAAGCCTTTTAGTTCCTTTTACTAGCTAGCTTCCCTTTCTGCTGCGGTGAGATGCCTTCCAAAAAGAAGGCTGCTGCGAATGCAGCTCGGGTGGTTCGGAGGCGTAATCCGGGTCGGAGGACCGCGGTGCCGCCTCCCCAGCAGCCACCTTTGCCATCCCCGGCCGGGGCTAGTGGCATGGGGGCTATCGCCCCTTGGCCCGATCAAAGTGCGGGCGCGGAGGGAGCTCCGGCCCGCGGCCCGCGAGCGGTGGGCACCGCTCATCCTCCTGCTCAATCGGTTGGGCCTATTCCTGTCGGGCCGCAGCCTCTCCCGGGGCCCTCTAGCCTTGGGGGGTGGCCCGGCTCCCTGCCTTGGCAGGTTAATCCACCAGCCCTCCCGGGCTTTGGCGGTAGTCAATGGCAATATACGGCCCCTGGGGTGCAGGGACCTGTCCCCATGCAAGGATCAGGTGGGCCGGCCGGCTCTTTACCCATGGTTAATGTGGACTCCTTATTGGCCCGTATTGCGGCCCTCGAGGCGTCTTTGGCCCGGGCCAGTCAGGCAGGTGCCCCTTTTGGGGTACCTTTTGAGGCGCTAACGGCAGCAGGACAACAGCCGGCGGGGAGGGTTGAGCTGCTGCAGGCGGGTGGCGCGGCTACGGCCACTGCCTCGCAGCTCCCCAGCCAGCAACCTGGTGCGGGTCAAGCCCCGGTGATGAGCTCTACATCGGTCGTGAGCTCCGACGCCCCCAGTGGGCCAGAACCCCTGGTGGGGGCGGCCCGCGGGGGTGCAACATGTGAGTATACGGTGCAAACGAGTACATCTACACATATTCCCAATATAGGGGGGGCCTTTCAGTGGCCTTGGCCTCGCTCGGGTGGTGCGGGGACTACCCCTCTGGTGCCCCACCCGGCGACAACGACTGCCACCATGCCCACGGTGGTGGGCCTAGGCTCTTACACTGCTGGTAACGTCTTGGGGGTGGCAGGGTTAGCTCAGGCTCCCTTTACCAGGCCTGTTGTTCCCTTTTCGGCTTTGCCGACGGCAGGGTATTCCTTGCCACTGGGTGATCACTTGGCACAGGCTACCAGAGAAAAGATTTGGAGGGGGGAGTATGTAGATATCTTCTCACTCCTGAACAGAGAGCCCACCAAGGAAGAAAGGGAGGGTCAGGATGAGAAGGACAAGGAGCAGGCACGCCGCCGTAAGCCGCCGCGTACCTGGGCTAACTGGCACCCCGCTTATTTGATATATATGGCGGTATATTTGAGGGCGCGGCCGGATCTAGCTATTCCCATGGTCCAATATTTGGACAACATATATAGGGCGATGGTAGATTTCCCGGGCCCCTCATGGCTAGCATATGATGAGGAATTCCGTATGAGGATTCCCCTCCATCCCGAGATGAGATGGGATGAGCCCTGCCAGAGACTGTGGCTCTTGTATATGACACCCACACGCCCTGCCCCGGGGGATAGATACCATTGTGGACATGCGGTCCAGCGAGCAGCTCCAGCGCAGGTTACCCGCCAACCGGCGGGGCAGGGGGTTCCAGCCCGCCTGCTGTGCTGGACTTTCTCGTCAAATGGTTCCTGCAATCGAAAGAACTGCAGGTATAAGCATGAGTGTCCCACGTGTTCTGGTCCCCACGCAGCCTCGGCTTGTCCCAAGCCTGGGGGGGCGCGAGGCAGAGGGAGGGGTGGACAGTGGGCTGGCAAGGCTGCCACGGAGGGAACTAGTTCTCCAAAAGGCCCCCTCCCCAATTAAGGTGGACATGCTGGAGCGCTGGCTCGCATCGTACCCAAAGGGGGAGGACAGAGAGTATCTCATTCAAGGTTTTAAGCAGGGATTTCGTATCCCTTTTATGGGTGTTAGATCCCCTCAGGATGCTCCCAACCTGTTATCCCTCAGAGGAAGGGAGGAGGTGGCTGCGGCCAGCATTAAAAAGGAATTAGACGCGGGCAGGGTCGCTGGACCTTTTCCTGCACCCCCTTTTCCCAACCTTAAGGTTTCACCATTGGGTTTGGTTCCCAAAAAGTCCCTAGGTGAGTTTCGCCTTATTCATCATTTGTCCTACCCAGCCGGCAGATCGGTCAACGATGCTATACCTGATGACCTTTGTTCGGTCAGGTATACATCGTTCGACCATGCGCTGCGCATGGTGCGCTCGTGTGGCCCGGGTGCCTTGCTGGCCAAGTGCGACATTAAGTCAGCTTTTCGCCTCTTGCCAGTGCACCCGGGTGACTTTGAATTGCTGGGTTTTAAATTTAAAGGGGAATATTATTTTGATAAGGCCATGCCTTTTGGCTGCTCTATATCATGCTCGGCCTTCGAGCGTTTTAGTACTTTCCTAGAGTGGGCTTTTGTCCGCAGGTCAGGGTCCCGGTCTGTAGCCCATTACCTGGATGACTTTTTATTCGGGGGTGAACGGGGCTGGGACATGTGTGCACGTCTCCTCAATACATTTCAGACGCTAATGCAGGAACTTGGTGTCCCTTTAGCGCCCGAAAAGACCGAGGGCCCATCGACCAAGTTAGTATTCCTGGGGGTTGAGATTGACACAGTAGAGCAGGCTTCTAGGTTGCCGGGTGATAAGGTGTCCAGGATAGTGACCCTTATCTCGGAATTGCTGGCCAAGCGTAAGGCATCCCTGAGGGAACTCCAGGTGCTACATGGGCACCTTAATTTTGCCTGCAGGGTGGTCGCACCGGGCAGGGCTTTTGCCCGGCGCTTATGCGACGCCATGGCAGGGTTATCCAGGCCCCACCACAGAGTTAGGCTCACCCGGGGTATCAGGGCAGACATGTTCGTCTGGTTGCAATTCCTGAGGGAGTTTAACGGGGTCTCATTTTGGAGGTCGGACCTCCTGGCATCCCCCAATTTCCAGATCCAGTCTGATGCCTCAGGATCCCTGGGTTATGGGATGTACTTCAATGGGAAGTGGGCCTATGGTGGGTGGCCACCGGCATGGGCAGGCACAGGTCGCCTGCGGGATCTCACATACCTGGAATTTTTTCCCATTCTGGGGGCTTTGATGCTATGGGGCGAACAGTGGGCTAATTCGGTAGTGCATTTTTGGTGCGACAATGCTGCCGTGGTACACATTGTCAATGCACAGACTTCTAAATCGCCCAGGGTTATGGATCTAGTGCGCCATTTTGTGCTGCGCTGCCTGCGCCTCAATGTCTTGTTCAGGGCCAGGCATGTCCCAGGGGTTAATAATGATATTGCTGATGCTTTGTCCCGCCTGCAGATCTCCCGGTTCCGCGCCTTGGCCCCGGATGCGGAGGAATTTCCCTCGCCACTCCCGGACGAGATGTGGACTATTGGCAAGGAGAGGTGAACCGGGCGATTGGCCTTTCACTAGCGCCACGCACGCGTAAGGCGTATCAACAAGCACTCAGTTCATATAGGGCTTTTGCCACTCAATTTCACTTGCCAGAGACCTGGCCTATTCCGGTGGACCATGTTCTGCGGTTCATGGTCCACCTCCATGCACAGGGCCTTGCACCTCGCACCATAGCATCCAAGCTCTCGGCGTTGGCTTTTATGGCCAAAGTAGGGGGTCATGTGGATACCACCTCTGACTTCCGTGTGAGACACGTTTTGGAGGGGTGGGTGCGCGAGCGCGGGCGTTGCCCGGACGACCGGCACCCTATTTCCCCAGGGGTTCTTACCCAGTTGGCCCGGGGCTGGCCAGGCCTCTGTTTTGATCATTATGAGGCAGCCCTTTTTCATGCAGCCACAACGGTGGCATTTTTTGGAGCGCTCCGCGTCAGCGAACTCGTGATGCTGTCTAAGGCGGATGCAAGTGGTAGGGCACTGGAACTCGGAGATGTCTACGTTGCCAAAGACTGGGCCCAGTTGAGGATTCGCTCCTCAAAAACAGATCAGCACGGCGTAGGCAGTGGAGTAAGACTGCTACGGTGTTCTTTGGCAGACATCTGTCCGGTTGGTGCCCTACAGGAGTACCTGGCACTGCGTGGCATGCACCACGGCCCGTTTTTCTGTCACCAAGATGGGTCTCCCCTTACTAAATTTCAGTTTTGGAAGGTGACAGCCATAGCCCTCACCAGGGTGGGTCTTTCAGGTGCCCGTTATGGCACACATTCGTTCCGTATTGGTGCAGCCTCTACAGCAGCTGCTTTTGGGTACTCGGGGGCTGACATACGCAGCATGGGGAGGTGGGGCTCACAGTGTTTTCAGTTTTATGTGCGCCCACTCCCGCCATGAGTACCAATTCAGTCACCTTACCTTCCTTTTTTCTCAATTTTATTACAGACCCTGGGTGTCGTATTACACCGGTGACAGTATGGCTGGTGGGCCACAGCTATGTGCACAGGGCAGCGCGTTACGCTGCGGCGACAGAGTGGGGACCCCGACTGGGACTGGGTGACCACGCCAGTCTCGCATGGCATGGTAAGCCTGGGATGTTATGGCAGGAGCTGAGGCCTTTCCTTTTTTCTGGCCTGGGGGCTGACCCGCCTGACATTCTAATTATCCACCTGGGGGGCAATGATTTGGGCCAGGTCACCGGCTTATCGCTCAAGCATGCGATTTGCGAGGAACTCGCCTACTTGCACTATGTCTGGCCTGCCACAACCCTGGTTTGGTCGGACATTGTTCCGCGCCACTCTTACAGAGGGGGCGTTAACCTCCTTGCGCTTGACCGCGCGAGGCGCGCGGTCAACAAGGCGGTGGCGCGGTTTCTTACCACCAGGGCTTGGGGACGGGTTAGTCATCACCCCGATATTAGTCTGCAAAATTATGACCTGTATGCAGGGGATGGGGTCCATCTGTCGCGAGGAGGTATGGACCTCCTGTTGGGTGACTGGCGAGCAGGCCTGTTGACCGAGCTGACGGTCTTGGGGGGGGGCGTCAGGTCTTCTGTGAAGCCCCTCCGTGTGGCGGGTAGCACTGGTAAGGTAAACAGTATGACCCACAAGTATCCGGCAGGTTCGCAATTGACTGGACAACACTAGACAGGAATAAATTAGTTAAACGTTGTCCGGTCAACGACGAACCAGGCGATGGGGTGATGGTGATTGCTAACCAGCATGCATCACCCCTGTGATTTCACGGATACGCGTCAGAGGGTGGGGTCATGAGTTAGTTATTGACTACGGTCAACAATTTGTTTGTTGTTGACAAACAAATTGATACAAATTGATACATTGTAACCAATTGCCGTTGGCAATTTTGGGGTGGTACCTTACCAGTGTTACTTCGGCCTGCTTGCCTTAGGAATTATGATTGGTCGTTTTACCAATACAAATTTATAATTCGGACTAGGGCATTAAATCAATAAATGTGGCCCTTTGCTGTTATCCACTTTCAATGTTGTCTGTGTCCGTTATTGGGGGGGTGCGCCTGCAATGCAAGCGCGGCGCCAAAATGGCCGCCGCGCCCTTTGCGGGCCCCCCCCACAGGACAGAGAATCCGGGTAGTTAGGGGCGTGGCCACCGCCTTGATAAAAGGGGTGGCCACGAGGCAGCCGTGCTGCCATTTTGCCTCAGCGACGGAGCGGAGAAGTTTTTCCCCTCCACCCCCTCCCTAGTTAACAGTGTGATTATGGTCGCTTCGGGGCCGGGTGGGAATTTTTGGTTGGGACCCATATTGGCTTCGGGTCCTGGCTTTTTTGCCCACCCCACACTGTGGCTATGGTTTGATATAGGGGTCTTTCTCCATTACTACTGTTGACTTTGGTCACATGGGCGGGTAGCACTGGTAAGGTAAACAGTATGACCCACAAGTATCCGGCAGGTTCGCAATTGACTGGACAACACTAGACAGGAATAAATTAGTTAAACGTTGTCCGGTCAACGACGAACCAGGCGATGGGGTGATGGTGATTGCTAACCAGCATGCATCACCCCTGTGATTTCACGGATACGCGTCAGAGGGTGGGGTCATGAGTTAGTTATTGACTACGGTCAACAATTTGTTTGTTGTTGACAAACAAATTGATACAAATTGATACATTGTAACCAATTGCCGTTGGCAATTTTGGGGTGGTACCTTACCAGTGTTACTTCGGCCTGCTTGCCTTAGGAATTATGATTGGTCGTTTTACCAATACAAATTTATAATTCGGACTAGGGCATTAAATCAATAAATGTGGCCCTTTGCTGTTATCCACTTTCAATGTTGTCTGTGTCCGTTATTGGGGGGGTGCGCCTGCAATGGGGCACACAACCCACAGTTTGAGAATGTGAGTGGTCTTTTATGCTTTCTCCACATGAACAGGAGTTCACTTTTTGAAAAATAAGAATAATATGTCACCAGTGGGGGGAATAAGGATTTTAGAGATGCATAGGTAGTGCATGGCCAAAAAAAGGTTGGGAATCACTGCTATAAATGGTACTACATCTTAGAGATCCATGATGCACCAGTTGTAGATGGTCCTGTGTACCCTGCTGGGGTACATATAAAGTGCCTCCTCACTTGAACCACAATTAGGCATACACCAGGCAACGACAAGCTTGAGCCAACTAATCTTTCTCACACTAGGTTAGGCTGAAGGAACTATGGAATGAGCTCACTACAAGATGGGTTCATAAGAACATAAAAACAGCCTTGCTGGAACAGGCCACAGCCCATTCAGTCCAGCATTCTGTCTCACACAGTGGCTCACCATTTCCTTCAGGGTATTCCCAAGGAGATGCCTTCACCTGCTTAGGATTCCCTGGAAATGGCATTGAGAGATATCCTGCCTATCTCTCCAACCCAGAGGTTGTCCTTAAGTATCCATAATTATAGCCATTGATACCCTTGTCCTCCATGAACCTGTCTAATCCTTTCTTAAAGCTGTCAAGACTGACAGCTGTCACCACTTCTTCTGGCAGGGAGTTCCATAGACCAGTAATCCTCTGGGTGAAAAAGTACTTTCTCTTATTTGTTTGAGAAGTAGTACCCAAAAGTTTCATGGAGTGTCCCCTAGTTCTAGTGTTATGCGATAGGGAAAACAGTTTTTCCTTATCTACTTTGTCCACACTGTGCATGATTTTATAAACTTCAATCAGGTCACCTCTTAGACGTCGTCGTTCAAGAGTGAAAAGGCCCAACCGTTGCAGCCTCAGATGGTAAGGAAGGTGTTCCAGTCCCCTAATCATTTTTGTTGCCCTCCTCTGCACTTTTTCCAACTCCATAATATCCTTCTGGAGGTATGGCGACCAGAACTGTACACAGTATTCCAGATGGGGCCTCACCAAAGATTTGTAAAGAGGCTAAATGACACTTGCTGACTTATTTTCTATACCCTTCCTAATGATCCCTAGCATTGAGTTTGCTTTTTTTTACTGCTGAGGCACACTGAGTTGACACCTTCATTGAGCTGTCCACCAGGACACCAAGGTCCCTTTCCTGGTTTGTCGCAGAGTTCAGAACCCATCAGTTTATAAATGTAATTGGTTTTTTTTGCCCCAACATGCATCACTCTGCACTTACTAAAGTTGAAGCTCATTTGCCACTGCTTTGCCCACTCCCCCAGTGTCAAGAGATCCCTCTGGAGCTCCTCACAATCTCTCACAGTTTTCACTACCCTGTATAATTTAGTGACGTCAGCAAATTTGGCTACCTTGCTTTTTACTCCTACCTCTAGATCATTTATGAAGAGGTTGAAAAGCAGGGGTCCCAGTACTGAACCTTGGGGGCCCCCACTCTTTACTTCCCTCCACTTGGAGAAGTGTCCATTTAGTGCTACCCTCTGTTTCCTGTCCCTTAGCCAATTTTTCTGATCCAGGACAAGACCTGTCCCTTTATTACATGACTGGTAAGTTTATTCAAGAGCCTTTGGTGTGGAACCTTGTCAAAAGCCTTCTGAAAGTCCAGATAAACAATGTTCATTTTGGCAGTTTAGAGTCTGGCCTAGACATGAAAGAAAAAGAAGAAGCACAGCTGCTCATGCATTCACATTGTATGTATGTTTGGCTTTTGAAAACATAGTGGTTTAAAAATCACATCACTCTGTAATTTGTACATCAAAACTAAAAGTGATACATTGGTGAAAGGCATAGCTAGCACCATTGTGTCACTACATGGATTAGCAAAATTGATTTTGCATGATGGCAGGAGACACTTGCCAAATTTATAAGTGAATGTGCATCTTTTGGGGAATGCATTTTTAAAATTCAACACAGTACCTGCCTGGGTTGCGATGAGATAAAAACAGAGAAGACTTATATTAAACTATGCAAGACTGGAGGTGACCATCACAACCACTCTTCCCTGTGGCTCAAGTGTTTTGAATAAAGAATCATGGTGAAAGGGAGGAATTGGATCAATTTACGTCTTTCAAAAAGAGCCTAGCCATTTTGCTATAGGCTGCATTTGAAAATGACAATGTACAGTGGAACCTTATACACCAATCGCCCCGTATAGCAATCAAATCATATAACAATTAGGTTTTGGGGGGAAATGGTGTCCCGCACAACAATTTTCCCTATGGAAAAAAATCGTACAACAATTTTTCAATGGGAAAACCCACTTAGCAAATAAAAAAATCATTGTATGATGTATCCCATGATGCATGTATCGTATACCAATTGTTTCGTACAACAACGAGTCCCATGGAATGGATTAAAATCGTTATATGAAGTTCCACTGTATTTTGAAATTAAAAGAAATAAATAATCTTTCTGTACAGCAATGTACTATGTCAGAGGGAAATAAATTTGGATGTTTGGGTGGAAATGGCAGAAAAGATACGTACATTTCCAAAAAAGAAATGTACATAAGCATGCAGCACAGTATGGTAACAACAAGTCAGTAAAATGTTTATATGCATAGGAGAGACTTGGGGAAAGACAGATCATTAATCATGAAGACTTCAATTACCCTGGCACTGACTTATGAAATGGATAGCAAAAGTTATTCAGGGAGGTAAAATAGAGTTATTTCCTTTCAAATTTGCTGAGTAATCAGCAAGGCCGGAGATAGTTTTGGACCTATTCCCAAGGAAATATAGTATAAATGATACATGAGATAAAAGTTGGTGAATATTTGACACATGTGATCACAGAATGCCGATTTCAAGTTTTAAGCAACCCAAAGAATATTCATAAAACTGGTGGGACATTATTATAGCTGTTAAAAATTGTAGGCACTGGAGGAATATAAAATAAAAGCGATCCAAATAATGAAAACTAACCTACTGAAAATGTGAAAGATATGAAAGTCTCAAAGGAAAAAAATGAACTTCATAGTTGTTGACTTTTGATCTTAGCTTGGTATGTAATGTCAAGTCAGAACTGACTCATAGTAACTCAAATAGGGGTTTTCCAAGGTAACTCAGGTATCTAAGACAGCTCAGTAGTTTAGGTATCTCGCTATGGAATGGAGGCTGGGAATTCAATGTCCCACTGTGTCTCCTGCAAATACTGCCAGTCTATGTGGACTTAGGCAAGCTGCGCAGTCCCAGAGCACCCCCAGAAGAAGGATGTGGAAAATCACTTCTGAAACTCTATATCTAAAAACTCTGAAAAGGGTAACTGTAAGTCAGAATTGATTTGATGGTACATGATAATTTTAGCAATTCTGTTTCACCAGAAATAGAGTCAGAACCATGGTCTCCTTAGGCTTAGTTCATTGCTCTCCTCTATTCAGTAAATCACACTAGAGACCCTTTCACTTAACTTAATTGTCATCAATGGGACAGCATTTATCTGCACAGATTAGGGCTGTTATCACTTTACTTTTTCTCTGCAGTGTCTACAACTGTCCTTTGTAGGACCATGGAGACCTTTGGTATTATAGAATTCAAGGTATAAACTATGGAAAATCGAACTGGGGAAACTCTCTTTGTTTATTGAAAGTTTAAAGTCTAGGTAGGCTATTGTAGCAACAGCTCCTTGGTTATAATCACAGCCAGTGAACTACTGGTTTCTGGATGCAAAGTCTTGTCTATAAAGATTTTTAATCTCTTTCCCAATCACTATGATTTTTCTCTTGCGAATGTATAGTCACAAGACAAGAGACATACTTTGTAACACCAATCTGATGGGGTAAATAGGTACATAATCTTTACAGATTAATAAAACTATGTTTTTGGAATAGTTTTTAGGCCCAAAGGACCTAAAAAAAAAAAAGCTCAAGCTAAAGTTGTATAAATGAAAGTTGGTAAAGGTAAATGATTCCTTTGCTCGAAAGCCAGTCATATCCATCTGTAGAGTTCAGTGCTCATCTCTGTTTCAAAGCCGAATAGCCAGTGTTGTCTGCTTCTGCGTGCTTCTCCGTGGTCATGTGGCAGGCATGACTAGACACCGGAGCACACAGAATGCTATTTACCTTTCCACTGAAGTGGTCCCTATTCATCTACTTGCAATTTCTTGCTTTCGAACTGCTAGGTTGGCAGGAGCTGGGACAAAGATGGAAGCTCATTCAATCCTGCAGTACTCGGGTATTTCCGCCTCCCAGTCAGCATCTTAGCCACTTGAGCTAGATAGAAGGTAGGAATCATTTTTTATTTTAATGCTTTAGTAGAAGCTGCTGGGAGGGGGTGGAGGGGAAACTGGACATGTTTTCATTCTTCTAGAACAGGGAGGGAGGGGTTGTGATCTTCTAGATGTTGTTGGACTTCCATGTCCTTTCACTCTTGTGAACAGGAGTTATGTGAGAGGTATAAGTCAACAAGAGCTGGAGGGCCATAGATTCCATGCCCATGCTGGAGTGTAAAGGAAATATTTTAAGTAAGTGGAATGTTGAGAAACTGAAAACCAGCCACCACTCATTTAGGAATTACATTACATGCCTTTTCTACAGAGATTAATGTTTAGCTAGTATACTGTCTTATGTGGAGATGTGGGATAGGCAAACTCACAGGCCCCAGTACTTTGAAAACTTACTTTTTGGGACCACAAACCCCTGAATCTTCAAATCTGCAATAATATTGTCTAGGATTTAGAGTCCCCAGATAGTAACTTTTCCAAGGCTTGGGATTTTTAGGCCTGGGAGTTTTCTGGTTACAGATGCCAAAATCCATAGAATTATTGTTAACACTATGAAAGCCACCCACCTATGTTACACCACCTTTGGGAAGGATTTTTAGTCCACATAAGAGGTATGTTGATCATTTTTAGTGATACCTTTGACTACTACACAAAATGTTGGTTAATCTGGATATAACTTTGGACCTTGGTTTTGTCTGGGTCTTAGACAAGATGACACACAGTCCTTTCCAGTTGCATGATTCTGATTCATTTAATAGTTTGGGAGCTGCAAACATCTGCTGCAAATTGCCTGAACTCTACAGAGCTATTATATTTGTCCTAGGAAAAACTGCATGCATACACACATATGGATGGTACATTACCTTTTAAATGGTGCATTACTTTTCAAAGTGAATGGGATTTGTCAGAGTATAGATTGGACTAGATACTGCAGAAGTATCTTTTTTTTTGAGGTGACAAATCTTCAGGGGTCAATTGCCTGATTGCCTCTATAAGAGCTTTTTGGATCTCTCATAGCTTGCAAATTAGCCTTTTTATGTTATTAATCAGCAGGTAGACAATAAGCTTTGTTTTCATTCTGATTGCCAATACATACTTGTAGGGCTTCTTTGAGTGGTATGTAATGTGTGTCTTGATTCTGAAGCCTATTCAGTCATGTTTCAAAGTTTTTGGTGTCCACATGTGTTGAGAGGAGCATGTCCGCCCCAACTAATCTGTTATCACTTTAATCATGAAAATGTGATTGCATGAAGAGAGGGAGCTCACTTTAACTGCCTCTCCATGTGAGTCATATCTCCTCAAATGAGGGTTCTGGCTTGTGTGGAAAGGCTGGGTGGATACAGAGGATTCCTCCTCTTCAGACATATATCTGTTTTTAAATATATGAGAGGCTGGTAGGGCTTGCCTGATTCCCTCAACACATGTAGATTCATGCACCTTGAAGGATGACTGAATAGGGCAGTGATGGCCAACCTTGGCACTCCAGATGTTCTTGAACTTCAATTCTCAGAAGCCCTGGTCAGCAGGTGTACTGACTAGGGCTTCTAGAAATTGAAGTCCAAGAACACCTGGAGTGCCAAGGTTCACCATCACTGGAATAGGGCATATGTTTAACAGATATTTGAAAACATATAAACAACAGAACTTTAGTCAGAGATTGTGATTGGTTGCAGCCCTCAGAAAATGTGACGACAGCTTTGAACTTGCTATTATTTAGAGTGTGTAATAGCCTTTAGAATGAGATTCATTCAGTGTGATCAGAAGATGAAGTTTTCGTTAAAGGGTCAACATTTAATCCCATACAGTACTTGGATTTGGAAACCACTCCTCTCCAACATCTGAAAATGGTAAATATGCATTGTCCAAGGGCCCATTTTAGGATCACTAGCATGAGAGGAGAGAATCAAATGTACACCTCTGGGCTCATATGTATTGCAAAGAGAGGTGGTATATATATAAATGTGAAGCCAAGTATGGCATCAGAATGCAAATTGTGAGGCAGTGCTATATCATGCAACAACTTCTCTAACAGCTAGCTTAATTTATCCTGAAACTTGAATATTAAATCTGGAAAATATACTCAACAGATACCTTTTGGGCTTGGAAGTTTTGCTGCCATAATGCATGCCTAACTAGTTAAAATACATTAATTACTATCAAGCTGCATGCTGACATTTTATAGCAATATCTCCCTGTACTTGATGCAGGAATGTTATTGGTTTTTGTACATTTTATGTTTCTTTGCCAGCTCAAATAACAACAAGTGGGTTGAAATGAACAAAGTCTATCTCACTGTTCACAAATAAAACACAAACAGTAGGAGGTCTCTGAGCTATTTAAAGAATTTCATGGACTTTGAAAACCATTCATTGTGTATCATGCTGTGTTTTCCTCAAACACTCTGAAATTATTTTTAAAAGGTTGACAAGTTCAAAAATTCTATCATCAATACCCCTCCCCCGTTTCAGTGTTGCCATGATATTGTGCAGGGAAAGCAATTGAAGGGTCCCTGGGTCAGACCTCACCAAATGAACTGTTTTAATGCACAGTCATACTGGGGGAAAACCTCCACAGACATGTTTCTCTGATCTAGAGTTTTTGCACCTCTTGAGAATTTGGGAGAAATATAAACAATCACAATCCTTGTTTCTTCTAAAAGTTGTAATTAACTTTGTGCCTGTGTCATTTAAGGCAAACAAAGAAATTTCAAGTTCTGAAGTCTAAAGGAAACTAAATAAGGGAAGCAGTTTTTCACAAAGATAATGGAAGTTGCCTAGAACTACTGTTTTAACCAGTGGTCAGAGGGTAGCATTCTGATCTTCAAGAAAGTACATCACAGCATTATTTATCAGAGCAATAACATGTCAGTGGAAACTGCAGAGGTAGTGAGAATTATGTGAGAATTTTTCAAAATTTGCAAATCTTAACCTATAAAACCAAGGATTAACCGTTGGAACTTGCTATAGGTTCCTATGCCTCGCCCTAATGACCCGCACCCACCATTCATGCACATGGCCGAACTGGGTCCGCAGGTCAATGAAGGATTGAAAAAACCGGCAGTGGGGCAACAGCCCCACAAATGCGAGAAAAGGGAAACAACTTCATTTCCCAACATTCTTTGCACTGCGCTGTGCCACAGCCAATCAGGCTGAGAGGCATCACCACAAAGAACGTTGGAAAAAGTGCTGTGGCCAATCAAAAATGAGCCACAGAAAAAAATGCAATGCAAAGGGGAAAATACCCACAAACTACAAGCCCCAGAGTTCTGCACACCATGAGTGCACAGAACTCTGAGAAATCCACCGCATGAAAAATAAAAATACAGCCAGCGCTTGGGTTCCCGCATGGCTGCCTAGCCTGCGGGAAGAGAAGACACCCCCCCAATGCTGCCTGAAAAATGGAGCTTGCCTTCCCATGCCGGACATCAAGCCCAGGCTGTGGGAAAGGAAGACTCCCCCCACATGCTGCCTGAGGCCATGGGAAGGGACCCCCCACACACACAATGCTTTCAACAGGGGGCGAAGGCATCATTGCCTTCCCCCCTTGAAAGCAAAACAATTCTCCCACAAAGCAAAGGCACCGGATGGCGCTCCGCTTGGTTCCTTTACTTTACATGGAAGTGTTTTGCTTTCAAAGAGGGAGAAGGCATCATTGCCTTACTCCCCTTGAAAGCGAAAAAATTCCCAGGTAAGCAAAGGCACCAGACGGCGCTCCGCACGGTGCCTTCACTTACCCCAAAAATAAACCATAAAGTAAAAAATTACACAAAAATAACAACCAAAAACATCCAAAAACAACCCCAAAAATAACACAAACACCAAACACACAGACCACCCCCCAAAAAAAACCAATACAAACCCCCAAAATAAATTAAAACAGAGAACTCACCCAAACGACCTTACTGAACGAGATCCGGAAATGAAATGAGGAAAGACAGACTACTTACCGGAACAAGAAACACCCACAGGACAGTGGAGAAAGAAAGTCAAAGTAAAAGAAAAGCGCAACAGCACCACCCAGAGGACACAGGAGAAAACACAGTCAAAAAGAGTTGAAAGAATAACATTTCTAAAACATTTCTAAAATCCTGTTTACAGTTTTCACTCAAAAAAAATAAACATCTAAACACAGTTTTAAAAACTTGAATTTTAAAAAAATATACACACACATTATTTTAAAAAACACATAGAAAAACATTATTTGCTTACATAAAATAATTCTAAAAAATTATATCATCCTTTAAAACAGCCCGGCAATACAAAAAAATTTTTTTGGGATAAATAAACATTTTTAAAAATTCAATTATAGACTAACCCAGGGGTGGGCAAACCTTTTGGCTCGAGGGCCACAATGGGTTCTTAAAATGGACCGGAGGGTCGGAACAAAAGCATGGATGGGGTGTTTGTGTGAACTAATATAAAGAGAACCCTCCGCTCTTTCGGATCCGTGGGCCGGATAGAACAGCAGAACGGGCCGCATCTGGCCCACAGGCTGTAGTTTGCCCACAGCTGGACTAACCTCTACTTTACAAACATTATCAAAAAAAAAAAAACTTCCAACACCACGGGCCGGATAGAACAGCCGAACGGGGCAGATCTGGCCCACGGGCCATAGTTTGCCCACGGCTGGACTAACCTCTACTTTACAAACATTATAAAAACAACAACAACCTTCCAACACCATTTAAAACATCTGCTAGTACCTTTATAAATTTGAGAGAAAGAACTTGATAGGTCAGAGGGAAAGCAAACTTGTGTGATTCGCCCATCTGGTCAGAGCGGTATAGGTCCTTCATTCTTAATGATATAGCTATGTCTATCAAATTTCTCTTCATAAAGATAAATTCATGCTGTTAGGTCAATTCTAACTTATGGCAACCCTTCCCAAGGTTTCCTAGGTAAAGAATATAAAGAAGTGGTTTGCCATTCACATTTCCTGGGGGCACTCTGTAAATGTGCAGTTTGCCCATAAACACACAGATCGACTCTTTTCCTGGGAGGCAAAGTGGGGAACTGAACTCCTAACCAGTAATAAGGATGAGTAATATCTGCATCTCATTCATTAAGAATGTGGCTTCAAATCAATCGTAGCCTGATCTTTAGTACCATAAGATCCCCTTTCTAGCCAATCAGCCACATTACCCTGGTGTCCTTGGAAGAAGGTAAAAGGAGAAGACATATGATATGCCATTTTGGCACTGTGTGGCCCTTTGGCTCCTTAAATGACCATTTGGCTCCTTCTGCTATGATCTGAACATTTCTCTGGCTCATTTGCAGAGGCATAAGGGAAGTGAATTATTATATACATCAGCTAGATTTTCACTGATGTTATTATTCATTTAAATTAAATTAAATTAAAATGTCTTCTTTGCATCCTTGTGTATTTGTGTGTGAAACCGCAGCTGTGACCAGTTTCTCAATCAACAGTACACAGAAAAGCAAATATTTTTAATAGAAAATTAATCTAAACGAACCAGTGTATCAGCAGTGATATAGCAGACACAATAAAAATAATTTCACTTCTGCAACACCTCCTCCCCCCGGCAGATGTATTCAATCTGCCATATTCTAAAGTGGCTCTCAAACCTCTTCAAGATACTGGAAATTAACACTGGAAGGAATCTTTGACAGCTGCAAGGCTCCAGTTTAGCTGAAACTGACTAAACTAGAGCCCACCAACCTGCACCAAAGTAGTAGAAACTGTTACAGGGGGGTCAGAAAGATACAGGTTGAGACAAACTGAACAGTTCCAGCAATTTGCAAGTGTGGACGTTGGAAAAAAGAGCAGGCCAACTGCACCATCATTGTGTCAAACAGCAGATGTGTGTACCATCATAGTAATGCAGACCCTTAGACCCAAGAACTAGGGTGCAAAATGGGAAAAAATTCTATTTTATTAAAGTAAAGCAAAAAGAGCAACAAAAGTTTCAAAAGGCAAAAGTTTTAGCGAAGTTTAAGGAAATCAGGAAGGCACACAAGAATAAACTTAAGTTATCTAATATTCATTATTAATCTAGAACAGGGGTTCCCACTCCTGATCTAGAAGGTAGTTTAGCTCTGAGGCCTGCATAGTATATATTCCCCCATGGCAAAAGACAGAACCATTACTAAGCATAGCACCTCCTAAAAGGAATGCTAAGCTGACTAAAGTAATTTGCTGAACCCCTCACATACATAAGACTCAGTCCACCCCCAAATATTCCTGATGTCAAGAATACTTTCTGACTCCATCCTGTCTCACAACTGAAGTAATTACCTAATTAAAACTGTATCATTTACAGTGAAATGTGCTAGAGTTGGCCCTGAAGGCCATGTTTTTCAGGGATGAGATGCCGGTGTTACTCTTCCTCTTTACCAGGCTTTCACTAACTTTTACAGCCACAACCATTTCCCCAGGCACATGTAGGGACAGGCCTGATTCACAAAATGGATTCTAGGTTCCATGTCCCATCCCCACCCCACATTTCCTCAGTTTCTTCACAGTTATTATTTGCAAATTACAACAGTCCTCTATTTTCTACTAGTGTCTGGTGAAGCGAGACTGTACTTCCTTAGGAGGAGTTTTGAAGTATAATTTTTGATGCACACTGAGATTTTTGATATTGATAAAATTTTGCCAACAGCAAATAAAGGTGCCCAAAATTATTATCATCACTGCTAGCACCACCATTACTGTTCTACTACTACTGCTACTACTGCTACTGCTGCTGCTGCTGCTGCTGCTGCTGCTGCTGCTACTACTACTACTACTACTACTACTGTTATTACTAACAGCTTTTGGAAACAAGAACCTTTCATTAAATTCGATGGTGAGAACTTGAGTTAATTTTTTTTAATGTGAGAGACTCTATCTACTAGGCATGTTTGTTGCATAGCTATTGTGTGGTATGACATGAATGGAGGCTGAAAACAGGAGGGCTTATTTATTATAACACACAGAGAGAATCAGAAGTCTTAGAATCCAATGCACATGTTTGTTTCATAAATGCTCAATTATTATTACCTATATCTTCCTTTTGTATTAGCCAAGAGTGTGAAACTGTTTGTGTACCTCTTATTTGTTGCATTAGCACCTTGGAAAGGAGCTACATGCTAGCTGACACATGAAACAGCCCTACAAGTGTAAGAAAAATCTCTTTGAATAATTTATCCTTTGCAAACAAAAATGACACTTATTATACGTAACTATGTACATTATCAAAGAGAACACTATTTCTATGGGCTGATGATTATTTGCACAATTTGGAGAGAAATAACAATGAAATGCTTAAATTATTCATATTATTCCTAAATCTATGTATTAGCTATGGTAAACTTATGAGAAAGAGCTCTGTAGTTGTGGGCTGAAGATACTGTATTTTCATTGGAAGACCCTGTCTTAAAGACTAACTCCTGTATTTTAATGTTAGCTTTTGTGTCTCAAGTCTGTTTGCTGGCCAATAAGTTCGTTTCCCTGGAATATCTGCACAGGCTTCTGCATGAAAAATAATCAGATCTAGTCGCTTTACAAATTGGGCCATATAGAATCCCTTCCCATTTTGTATCTTCAGTCTGTCTGGGTGGCAATGTGTTTTCTATCTGGTGTTGTTGCTGTTAAAATGGGAGTAGAAAATGTCATCTGAAGGGCTGATTCTGACATTAAAATCACTTGCCACCTCAGTAAAAGCATTTGGAAATGTCAGACATAAATTCTCTACAGATTCTCTGACATTGGGCCAGTTTTCCCCTACTATTGACTTGGTACTTTGAGGGGGAAAGAAAACATTTTTTAAGTTACAAGTGGATTTCAAGTTTTATGTAATTTACCATCTTTGTTTGTCTGTAAACCGCTTTGGGTCACCAATAGATGAGGAAAGCGGTATAAAAATATACTAACTAACTAACTAACTAAATAAATAAATTTGAATGTGGAAAAAAATTAACATGCCTTGTATAGTTTTTTTGCTGTTTGTTCAAATAGGAAATGAGTATTGAACTACCTTTTAAAAATATTTTCCAAAGGCTGATCTTTCTATAGTAAACAAACAAATAGTAAAAACTGGACACATCACTTTCACAATTAAAAGTAATTTGAAACAAGAAGCTACTGCCAAACATACCAACAGGAGAGTATTCCCACTAGATCTTAATACAATAAACCCCTATGTTAGGATGCCCTCCTTCTAACCTTTTTTTGGTTCCATATTCAAAGCTGTAGATTTTTAAAAACAACTTATTACTTATGCACTACCTACTTTTAGTCTCTGCTGTGGCAGTTAGCTATTTAAACATTTTATCTTACATTTGTGTTTTACTAATTGTGTAACCTTTATCATACAAGTTATTGTTGCAAACATTAGTTACCACAAAAAGGATATGAATGTTGATATTAAAGTCAGTGGCATTTGTTATAAAGTTGGACAATATGAATATTATAATAATAGAGTGCCATCAAATCAATTCTGGGGTTTTAAGGTAGAGAATGTCATTCCCTTCTCCTCGGGATGCCATGGGAGTGTGCAGTTTGTCTATGATTACACATAAGGACCGACTCACAAGAGGCACCGAATCATGCTCCTTGGCTATACAGTCAGATACCCAAACTATTGAGCTATCCAACCAGCTGATGTGGATATCAGTTACATGATAATATGCATGTACCGATAGATATCTGTGGTGTTAGGCAACCTATTTATATGTAATTGATATGAATCTGTTCCCCTGCTAGGAGTCAAAGTAGCTGGGAAGCGAATTTCATAGGAAGCAAAATTTACACACACACACGTTTAATGAATACAAGTGTTCTTGGAGAAAGAAAGAAAAATGAAGATTACATTCAAAATTTATCTGGTAAATTGTTTTTGTACTTAATAGCATACCACAGTTCCAACCAATAGAAGGTTAAGTGGGGCAAAATACTCTTGTGGAATCAGCTGAATCTATGAATTATATTAATGGAGAGCAACTGTGCGGAAATGTACTATGTCACATTGATTTCATTTTTTCCTGAATTGTTTTGAGGAGCTTTAAAATTGACAGTGGTTATGCTCTAGCAGACATATAGAGATTGATATGCTAGCAGTATGTTTCCCACAGTGATGCTTTACAATGGTTATCATTTGATCAATATTACAACATTGTGTGGCACTGTGGTAAGATTTGTTCATTTGGCCAATGGCAAAGAGTGTATTGTAGTGTTAGATATTGGCTTGCTTAATCAGATATACATTTTTTTTAAAAAAAATGTGGGGTCGTAAACTGTTTCTGACAAAAAACAAGATTTGTATGATACAATGTTCAATACCATACAAAATATTAGACCAGAAGGATACCTGCCTATATAACTCATGTTTATCCAGATCAAATGTTTGTCACTAATACATCACCGGAGACCTTATTTTATACCCATTACTTGCATTAACCTTTCCCCCAGAGAAACAAATTTTCAAATCAAACATATTCTACCAACAGGCTGTCCTCCCAAAAAGGAAGGGTGAAATATATTGACCACTTAGGTAAAAGTTAACGATTAGAGGCCTCAGGCTTTCTGAAGGTGGCTAGATTGGGAGGCCAAACTCTCCTGTCAGAGAATAATAGTTGTAATAAAAAGTTTGCCAAAGGAGAAGAGGAATCACATTCTTCACCATTTGTTTCAGGGGATAACATGGAAACCAGTCATTGATCATAGCTATAGGGTGGATAGAGTCACTATGTAACTAAGGCAATGTGGATAACTTCCAATTTGGAATATGGCAATGTTGCATTTAAAGCTTCATTGGTGCATATATTAAGAATACTCTGATTATCTAGTTTAAATAATTCTGCTACAATTTCCTAACTCTTTTACTTGGACATTTTTGATACCTCAAATTATTGACAAAAATTAAATTAAGTCCTTTTTTTGCACCAAGAAAAAGGCGCTCAAAATTGACAAACCCACCATTGCAAAGCAATACTTTTAAATAGCTAAACCATTTCTATTTAATATTTTCTCTATTGCTGCTGAGAAAAGAAGAGCTACATGAAGCATTTAGATGAATTAAAAAATTATTAAAGATCAAGTATTTTCAATTATCCTTGCTAGACAATAGGGCAATTCAAGTATAGCATGGTTGGGTAGTTTCACATTCTGAATAAGCATTTTCAGACAAGCCAAAATAAGATGGAGACTGAAGGGATTAGACAGTAATACTTTCAGATATTTACATTAATTGGACTGCTTTCTTCAATTAGTGAACAGTAGAATAATCCAACCAAAGTTAAATTCACACATGAGCTTAAGTTATGTATGGACTTGGGGTCACTTTAATTGAATTCCATGAGACTTAAACCTTCTTTATTTTCCTAAAAACTTGTGCCTTTGACACATAATTGGGAGTAACATGAACATTTATTTTCAATTTGCACAAATGCTTAGATAAATATGATGCAAAAGAGAAGAAAGACATCAGAAAGTCAAATTATCTATAAATGATATATCACAAGTGACCTTCTAATAAGACTAAAAGCAAGTTATGGCTTCCAGCCATCATTCAGCTCTATCTTACCCAGCCACGATCATGTGCCATGCTTGGTTCTAGGAGTGACTACTAGGTATAAGAGGACAAAAAAAAAGAGTGTTCAAGCAAAGACGAAAACCATCCCAATCCCTTAAAAAGCAATCTGATTGGAAAGGAATATTTCCTACCAGCCTCAATAGATGTTATATGTTAGAGGCATCTTGAAACAAAAGTAGGAGAGCATAAATGGAAGGATGTGTTTGTTGTTGTTCAGTCACACAGTCGATTCCAACCCTTTGCAACCCCATGGACCATTTTCCTCCAGGCACCTCTATCCTTCACCATCCTCCTCAGCCCGCCCAGCTCTGTGCCCATTGTGTCCACAATACCATCTAGCCATCTCATCTTTGGACACCCCCTTCTTCTCTTGCCCTCCACCTTTCCCAGCATCAAGGCCTTCTCAAGTGAGTCCTTCCTTCTCATTTGAGGTCCAAAGTACTTCATCTCCATCTTCACTATTTGTCCCTCCAATGAACAGTCAGGGTTGATTTCTTCTAATATTGACCTATTTGTTCTCTTTGCTGTCCAGGGGACTCTCAGGACTCTCCTCCAACATCACATTTCAAAGGCATCTATTCTTCTGCACTCCACTTTCCTAATGGTCCAGCTCTCACACCCATACATTACCACCGGGAATACCATTGCTTTGACTATGCAAATTTTTGTTTTCAAGGTGATGTCTCTGTTTTTCACTATATTCCCCAGGTTTCTCATAGCTTGTCTTCCCATAATCAGTTGCCTTTTTATGTTGTCTACCAGCTTGGGGGGAAAGGCCAATGATAGGCTCATTTAAAGAGTCTATTACTTAGTAAACTAATATGAGATGATGTGGTTTTGTGAGCACCTCTACCAAACAATCCTATGTTTTCTAAAACAATGCAGTCCCTCTCCCCACCCTACACCTACTACAAAAACTAGGATGTAACTTGATACCATTTCCTTGAGTTCTGTCAATGGATCAGAAGATGCATAAAAATATTGTCCTCGTATTTTGACTCAAACTATACTAATAATTGTGAGAGTTCCAGAATGTGTATAAAACTTTCTTCTTGTCAATGTGAAATTTCTGTAGCAAATGCCAGGAAATTCCTCACCATCCTCAGTGGAAATGAATGTTACAGTTCCTCATCAAATTATAGTTAATCGGCGTTGCTGGGCTGTTATAAATTGTGTTTTGCTTTTTTTGGGGGGGGGGAGGGTGAGTTAAAAATCAACAGAGAATGCTATAAATTTATTTTATTTATTTAACATATGTTATTTGTGTAAACTTTTGATATATTGTTATTTTTTTGACTTGTTTTTACTCTTGTGGCCTCTAGGTGGGGCTGTTGTGTTTTTGACTTGTTTTTAATATTCCAGCCTGCAGGTGGGGCTGTTGGTTTTGGTTTCGTTTCACGTGTTTTTTCTCTCCTGGCCTCTAGGTGGGGCTTCTTTTTTTAATTTTTAATTTTTATGAATTTTATTATTTAAAACAACAATACAAAAGCAAAAAAACCACAACTTAATAGACACAATACATTTTAAATGAACCATAAAATCATCAAATTACAAAGATAGTACATTTTCAATAAAAATACTTGCCTTAATGTATAGCCTAAACCTTATTATTAGAATACAATTTCATTAATATTCACAGTCCAGTCTACTTGCAAATTTCCCATTGCCTTAAATTTTCTCAACTAAACTGTATTAATCAAAACCTCCATATTCAGCTATACCATTATTTTACAAAAACTCAAAATAAATTGCAAAAATATTCATTATACAATTACATTAAACACCCTACGTGCCTACGCCTATAAAAGAGTCCGCAGGATGTCACATTTATTTTTACCATTTCCAAAAATGTATCTGCTCAGGTACCCGACTATCCCCCTTCTCTCTTTTCATTGAGTAATCCACAAATGGTTGCCAAATTTTCCAATATCTATTTTCTTTTACTTTACCTTTGTATTTATTTATTTCCCATGTTAATTTATCATTCAATGCAAGATCCCACATCTCTTTATATCATTCTTCTATTTTCAATATTCCTTCTGATTTCCAATTTCTTGCAATACACATTCTTCCAATTATCAGCATTAAAGATATTAATTCCTTTTTATCCTCATTCAAATTTACTTTGTCAACATCTGTTAATAACACCATACTTATATCCAACTTACATTTCATCCCTGCAATTTCACATATCTCTTTCTCAATTTCCCCCCAGAAATCATTTACCACTTTACATTCCCACCACATATGTTCATATGTTCCCAGGGTGCTTTTACATCTCCAACATTTTTTACTTTTGGTGTTATCCATTTGAAATAACCTCTCTGGCGTCAAGTACCATTTCCACAGCATCTTATAATTATGCTCTTTTATTCTAACTGACATTGTTCTCATATACCTCTTTCTCCATTTGTTTTTCCAAATTCTTTCTGGTACTTTTATATTCAAATCTCGTTCCCAACATGATTTCAATGTTTCTTGCGGATTACCTTCTTTATTTAAAATTTTATATATTCTATTCACCATGCCCTTTAATCCCATATCACTTTTTCTTATCTTTGATATCAATTCCTCAAATTCAGTTTTATCTCTCTCTAAGCTTAATTGTCCCATGCATTCTCCATTCCATTTGTCTATCAATGCTATCTGAAACCAATTCAAATTTAACTGCTTATATATTTCCGCTTTCCCCCCTCCATCTTTACACTCTCTTATCCAGTCTTTCAACAGGCAAACATCATTTCTTAATAATACTTCCTTCACCCTTTTATCTAATTTTGTTGGAAAACTTTTAAGATCCTCTATTTCTATTATCCGAGACACTTCTGGGCTTAATTCCTTTTTAACCCTCTTCCATACCCCCAACATTGTCATCATCATTCTATTTTTCACGACTATTTTACTGTTGCTGCTGTCCAAAAATACTCCTCTACCTACTTGATCCAATTCTTTCATTTCTAATTCTTCCCATATTGCCCTTTCCCTTGCTAAAATCTTCATAATATTCTTAATTTGGAAAGCTCTGTAATAGTTTCTCAAATTTGGTATCCCCAATCCTCCCTCTTTCTGTGATAAATACCAAAAAATCTTTGCTATTCGTGTCCCCCCCATTACAATAATTATTTATTATATTTTGAAAATATTTAATCTTTATATCTTTCTACTGAATTGGTAACGCATCAAATAAGAAGTTAATTTTGGGCAGCAGCATCATTTTACTTAACGCTATCCTACCGAACCAGGATAGCTTAATCTTTTTAAATTGCTCTATTTTCTCTTTAATTTCCTTTTTTTTGTATCTCATAATTCAATCGTTTAAGATCTTCAATTTATTTGAAATATTTATACCTAAATATCTCAAAGAATTTTTAACCTGTAATTTATATTTACCTCTTATTCTCTCTTGTTCTTCTTTATCTACATTACAAAATATCATTTCAGATTTGTCCCAATTTATTCTCAGTCCTGTTATCTCCTCAAAATCCTTTAAATGACCTTGTATCTTTTCTAATGCCTTTCCAGGATATTTCATAACTACTAAGGTATCGTCAGCATAAAGACTTATCTTATTATCTAATACCCCTTTAATCCCATTGTCCCCTCTTATGGCATCTGCTAACAACTCCATTGCCATGATGAATAATATTGGAGACAGTGGACAGCCCTGCCATGTCCCTGCTTCCAATTTTATTTCTTCTGTAAACTCATTATTTACTTTAACTTTAGCAAATCCGAATTGATATAATTGTCCAATCATATTACAAAATCTATCACCGAATCCATAGGATCTGATGATCTCCTTAATTGTCTCCCATTGTAGTGAGTCAAAAGCCTTAAATATATCTAATGATAATATACCAACTTTCTCTTTTGTAGATCCTACTATATCTAATAAGTCCAAAACCCTCCTGGTCAAATCCGTTATGTGCCTTCCTTTCAAAAAACCAGCTTGATCCCCATTTATATAATTAGTCATGAAACTATTCAACCTATTTGCAACTATCGCTGTAAATATCTTGGCGTCCTGATTTATCAATGAGATAGGCCTATAACATTCCACTTTTTCTAAATCCTTTCCAGGTTTCGGCAGCAAAACTATTATAGTTCTATACCATGAAGTCGGTATCTTCCCACCATCCATTATAAAATTAAACAACTTCACCAATCTTGGAACCACACAATCTTTAAACTCCTTATAAAATTCCGCTGTTAAACCATCATCCCCAGGTGATTTACCTATCTTCAAGTTGGCTATCGTATCTTTTACCTCTTTTTCTGTAATTTGTTCTTCCATTCTATTTTTATGCTCTAAATTTATCTTTTTTTTGCATTTGCTTCTTCAATTGTTCTCTCAACTTTTCTATATTCACTTCCCTTTTAGCATACAGTTCCTGATAAGTCTTTCATTATCCTAATCTTATCCTTAGTTTTATTACACCTCCTACCAGTTATATCCACCAAAGTTCCCATCTCTCTTTTAATCCTTTTTGCTTTAGCAGCTCTTGCCACAACTTTGAATTTCTATTACTATATTCAAAATATTATCTCTTCAAATACACCAAATCTTTTTTCACTTTTTGAATATCTTTCCCTACCAATTCAGTCTTTAATCTTTGCATTTTTTCAAAAACATCTTTTCTATTTGTCTTTGTATGCTCTTCTAGTAACTGTTTAATCTCATTCTCAGTTTCATGTTGCTTATCTCTAAATTTCTTATTTTTAACACTAGCCAAATTGATACATTCCCCTCTAAAAACTGACTTCATGGCATCCCAAACCATGTTGTAACTAACCTCGCCTGTATCATTCCATTTCCAGTACTCATTCCACTTTTCGATTACTCGCTCTTTACACTTTTGGTCATAAAACAATTTATCATCATATCTCCAATTTCTCCTATACTGTTTTTCTCTATCAATTTTTAATTCCAGCCAAAATTTTGCATGGTCCGATTCTTTAAAAATCCCAATCTCTGCATCCCCTAAGTTTTTAACCAAATTTTCTGAAACAAAAATATAATCTGTCCTAGAGTATGTATTGTGGACCTGTGAAAAATATGTATATGCCCTCTCTAATCCCTTAATCTCCCTCCAACCATCTTTCAAACCTAGGTTCTTCATCCATTTATCTAAAATCTTCATTCCAGCAACCCTCCCAGCTCTTGATAAGTTTGTACAATCTCTGATGCCCTTATTAAATTAAAGTCTCCTGCAACAATCATATTCAGAGTTCTCTCTATTTCGAATATGCCATATTCTAATATTCTGGATCTGAAATACTTTTTATCATCTCAAAGCCTAGTCTCCTTGAAATCAGGACCTCCACACCCCTAGCTTTCGATGTTCCATATGATTTTTCATATATCTGCATCCATCCCAGAAATATCCTATTAGTATCTTCTGATTATTGGTGAGTTTCCTGGAGAAAGACTATATCCGGCCTATCCTTCCTCAGGGCTGAGTCTAACCTTCTCCTCTTGACTTGACCTTTCACATTCCACGTCAATACTTTAATATTCCTCAGACCTAGGCCTTAGTGTCCTTTCTTTCTGACAATCGCAGACTCCTATTCGTGCCATGTCCTTCACCACATATACAATGACTATCAAGCAAAAAAAGAAATTACATTTAACATTCAACCTCCAGTCACAAAAAACAATCATATCTACCCTCCCCACCCTTCTTTACAAAAAGTGGCCCTTGACAATCAAAGGGGGGAGGGGGAATGTGTAAAGAAATGCGTATTAACTATAGCTCTAATGCTATATCTACTAATATTATAAAATTATTATTATTTTTCTCTCCCTCCTGTATATATACAAACAAACTCCTTTTCAAATAAATCCATCTCACCCATCCTCTGCAACCACCTGCACCTCCGATTCCACATCTATTCCTCCTGCTGCCCCCCTCTCAGATTCACCTGCATGTTCTCTTCGGATTCCACCCGATTCCACCAAAGCTTTTCTTAATCCCCTCCATTCTCGGGATGACATTTTAACCAATCCAATCTGACACATATAATCTAAATAATCCATTTTGTCATCCATCGTATGCATTTTTTTATCATAAAAAAACTGAGTTGTTTAGGAAACTTCCAGTGGTAGTCAATCGATCGCTCCCTTAGAATTTTTGTCACAGGTTTCATCTTGTGTCGCCACACTCGTTACTCAACAGATATGTCATTATATACCTCGACATCACATCCATCAACTTTTAAAATGCCAGATCCAGTCTGTTTTATGAAAGCCATCACCTTTAATTTCTCCGCCCAATTTGCAAATTTTACTAATACGTTTCTATGACCCTTTCCCCCTCTTCTTGCCCCAATCTAAAACAACTGGCAATGTCTTCATTTACAAAATTTATCCCCACATTCAAATTATTTAACCAAATCCACTATCCTTTCTTTCAGCTTATCTGGCATTTTCTCCACCAAATTACGTATCACCACGTTCTGTTTTCTCATCACCTGTTCAACCATATCCAATTTTCCCCCCCTGAGTTTCAATTTTTAATTTAACTTCCTTTTGTTCCTCATGTAACCCTCTCATGTCATCCTGCATCAATTTCATATCATTTTGCACCACATTCAAAACTTTATCCATCCTCTGTTAATTAGCCTCCACCTTTGTAGATAGGTCAGTTAACTGTGAGACAAGCTTTTTATGACATGCCATTAACTCTTCCTTATCTTTCACCCTCACATCCTTCATTTCATGAAAACCCTTTGCATTTGCATCCTCCATCTTATCAATTTTTTCATCAATTTCCCCAACTCCACCATTATTTGCAGCTGATCAATTGATTCCGAGTCTGCCCCTCCTGCTGGTACTGCCTCCGTGGATGCGGACTTCTCTTTCTTCTGATCCCTCTTCTCTTCCTTTCTCAGATCCAGCTTTTTAGGTCTAACCACCTCCTCCTCCTTTCTCTTATCCATTTCTTCTGTTAGGTTTTCAAACAATGTGCTCAAAAGCTGTACTGTTTTTTGACCCGCAAACTCCTCCTCCCAGGCAAATTCCAGCTTTTCCAACCCCAAAGTATAGTCGGTTAAATCCAAAAAGAGGAGCTCCTCCAATCACGTTGTAATCCAGTCTGTACCTATTGCTGTTTCTTCTATTTCATATTCCACTTGCAAAATAATATCCAGCAACCCAGTTTAAGTTTGTATATCAAAGGTGGGAGGGAGGTAAAAAGCTCCAGGACACAACATAAACCTCCAATAATCAATTTTTCATAATCCAGCCTTGCAAAATCCAAAATAACTGGAGGCATATACTGTAAAAATTTGAGAGCAATGAACAGAGAACGAAACCAATTGACAACATCCAAAGTATCTCTTCTTTTTTATATAATCCAATTATGGCAGCCATGCAAGAGTTCAATAAATGCAGAGATTCAAAGCAAGATAGAAAAGTACCTTTTAACAATGGAGAAGAGATTCCTCCAAAACGCTTCAGTATATTGAAAAGGCCCAGCAACTGTTACTAAAAGTTCGCTATAATGTTGCAGCCTCCGGTGGCCTCCGAGGCCGATCTCCTCCCCCTCTTCCACAACCCGAACAACCTAAAAACTTCCGTCAATCTTCAAAACTTTATGCCTTCCTCTTCTTTCTTACTTGCCTTCTTTCTCTATTCTTCCACCTTCCTCTCCTTTTTCTCCACTGACGCCCTCCTTTACTTTCTCAGCAGCGCTGGACAACTTTCTTTAAGTTTCGTTCCTTCCCCGCCGCCATTAACTGTCCTGGTCTTTCTCTCTCACTCCTCGCCACTTCCCCCCTCCTTTCAGACTTGCCTTGCCTTCTCTCGGGTCAATCTTCTCCACGTCTCGCCCGTTGGGGGTCCTGTTGGAGACTGTTTCCCTTCACGGGGATCCCGCCTGCCCGTGGCTTGCTCAGCCGCGGCTTGTGCCATTTGCCTTACCAGCCACCTCCGTGGACTTTGACCTCCCGATCTAGAGGACCACGACGAGATTTATCCAAACTAGGAGCTCATCGAACAGCTTTCCAAAGCCAGGAACACATCAAACTCTTTCCAATGAGCCTTTTCTGATATTTTTTTACAAAAATCTCATTCAGAACCGCTTTAATAGCACGAGCTATTGAAAGTATGTATTAAACCTTCACCATCTTGGCCACACCCCCTAGGTGGGGCTTCTTCTGGTAAGTAGTCTTTGTTTCTTCATTTCTGTTCCGGAGTCATGGAGGAAGGACGTGCTGGTGAGTTCTCAGGTGTTTTTTTTAATCTGGGATTTTTCTTTGTTTTGGTTTTGTGGTGGTGGCCTGGGAGGTGTTTCTGTTTCTTTTTTGTGGTTTTTTTGGGTTTTAGATGTGTTTAATTGTTTTGTTTATTTCTGGTTGGTTTTTATGTTTCTGATTTCTTTTGTGATTATTTGTTTAATTTGTTGTATTTTTGTTGTTTCAGTTACGTATTTTCGTGTTGTAGTTAGGTGTTTTTTCTGTGCTTTGATGGTATTTTGGGTGGTTTTGTTTGTGGATTTTGTTGTTTATTGTTTTGTTGGTTAATGTGTTTGTTTAATTATTTTTTTGTGTTTTAATATTTTTGGTGTTTGGCATTTTGGGTAAATGTTTGTTTTTGTTGTTGGTGTGTACTTTTGCATGAAGAATGGGTTGCCTGTTGGTTCCTCTTTTCCCCATTGCTGCTTCAAATTTTGGTTTCGATGCAGCAATGGGGAAAAGGAGGAGCCGGCAGTCAGCTCGCTCTTCCCCCAGTAAAGTTCGTTAGGTAGGTCGGGGGAGAAGGAGGCAGAGAAGAGCTATCTACCTGACGATGGTTCTCTCCTCTCTGTCTCCTTTCTCTCCTGGCTTACCTAACCAGAGATCGGCAGGCAGCGATCCATAAGGGGTGGTGCTCTTCCTTGTGGATTGCTGGCTGCTGCTTTTGTATTACATCCATCGGAAGTACAAAGGCAGCAGTCAGTCATTCGCCAGGGAGGGTGCTTCCTCTGACAAACTGCTGTCTGCTGGTGGTTTTTCTCCACCCCGGCTCAAGGTACCTTGAGGCCGGTGGTGGTCTCGCCGTGTCTTCAGCGGGGTAGCAGGGAGGAGAGGGAGTCCCTCTTCTCCCTGTTGCTCTGGGAAAGAAGGCCGGCAGGTGTCTCGCCATGGTTTTTTGTGTGTGTTTGTTTTGTGAGGCTGTGAGGCGCTGCATCTGCCTGCAGTGGACTTGCGCTCCCGTTGCATTTTTTATTTTATTTTTTGCATGCCGGCTTTCTCAGTGTTATGCACGCTCATGGTGCGTAGGATGCTGGGACTTTGAGTTTTGCGTTTTTGTTTGTGTTTGTGCAGTGGTTTTTTCTGCGGCTCAATTTTAATTGGCCGCGCCGCGTTTCCCAACGTTCTTTTTGCTCACGCCTCTCAGCCTGATTGGCTGATTGGCACAGGATGTTGGGAAGTGAAGTTCTTTCCTTTGTTCATTTTTGTGGGGCTCTTGCCCCACTGGCGCCTTTGGCAACCTGTGCAGTAACCTGTGGACCGGGTTCGGGCGAGTGATAGGATGGATGGGTATAAAAACATATAGCAAGTTCCAACGGTTTACCCTTGGATTTATAGGTATAGATGAGAGGTTCCTATGTTGTCTCCTTGATACAAATTGATCATGGAGAATATGTTTCCACCCCCTTATTTTATTTGGGGCAACCTTTTCATTACAACTGTTAATTACTCTTTCTGGGGTTTTGTCTCACAATCACATCACTTTCTAATTACTTGACAAACTTGTGCCCTTTGCCTAAATAAACTATTTTGTGAGGCATTTCTGGAACAAAAATTGTGGTTTTATATTCCCCCAGGATCAGAAATGTTCCATGTTATATGTCTGATCCTGAAGTTTCTTCACAGGGGAAAATCTGAGCTGCACACTAGTTGTTCATGAGAGGCAGATTAGTAAGTAACAATCCTGAAAGATCCTTCAGCTAAATAAATAATAGGCTTAGTAATAGTTATAACACCATTGATTTTAAATACTAATTTTACCACTCCTTAACTCTGAGCAGAAAAGCTCCTTTTAAAATATATATTTTAAGTATACTCATTTTAGCTTCTCTCTCTTTATATATTTTAACTTCTGTTATTTTTGTTGTTCTATGCTGGTGCAGGACCATAACAAAGATTGATTGATAGTAAGTAACACTTTGTAATGGGCAGGCTTAAATGCTAATTACTATCAGTTTTGAGTAAATATGGTTTCTTAGCCACCCAGTTTCAACTATTTGGAAGAAGCTGGTCAGTCTAAAATGTTATGCTGCACTGACTGTTTGCCTTGTTCATCTATACAGTGCCTTAGAATGCTTTCATTTCATTTTCAGAGTTTTGTAAGAATAGACTTTTGATTTACAATGTCTGTGTTCCTGCATTTTTGAAATGGAAAATTCATCAAAGGTAGAAAACATTCAGCTTTGTATCTGTATGGCAAAGTGAGGTTTCCCATAGGAATGCATTGAAAAGAGGCTTTGTTGCCCATCCTGAAAAAATATTTGCCTACCCACTTCTAGAATCCTGGCTATGGCCCTGTGTATCTTTGCTTCCATTGAAAGTATAACAAACAAACAAACAAATAAATAAATAAATGCTAAAGAAATTCTAAAAATGACATTCAGATCCTCTTGTTCAATCAAACATGAGCACTTTGATACATCTTTCTTGTATCTTAACTTCCACCCTTTCGTGCTCAGGAAATGAAGAAGCAGACGAGTGAAGTAGTGAAATTCAGCTCTTTATCAGTGGGGTTTGAACACAGTTTGGATGGGGCAAAACTTGGACTTATATACACTATAAACAGTAACAGTAACAATAATACAACAAGCCCATTGGCTAACAGAGTATGCACATTTTCGATCCACTTATTTGCATAAGAATAGATACATGAGAAAAGATACATTCTGCTCCTGTCAGAAAACACAGTTAACATACATAACACATCCCAAGTAAACAATACAACCAGAATCCAACTAAGAACTCTATGTCTAACATATGTATATCGATATTACATCAGTAGCAATGTGGGACTACTGAAATGAAATATACCTTTTGATAATGCCAATGTCTAGAAACAACAGAAGAACAGAACAATCCTAGCCACACATATATAATGTTCACTAGTTCAGCCCAAATAATCTGTTGTTTTTAATAGGCTTAAATCTATGTAAGCATATGTTTTTTAAAGGACATTAAACAATGGACTAAAGAAAATAGGGAAAACACGGAGACCAGAAAGATATCACCTAGACAGCATCCCTAAAGAATACGCGGTGGAGGTGATGAACAGATTTAATGGCTTAGACTCGGTAGACAGAGTACCAGAAGAATTATGGACGGAGATGAGGGACATCATGCAGGAAGCAGCAAAGAAAACCATACCAAAAGAAAAGAAGAGTAAGAAAGCAAAGTGGTTGTCTGATGAGGCTCTTAAAATAGCAGAGGAAAGAAGGAACGCCAAAGTCAAAGGAGAAAGGAAAAAATACAATCATTTGAACACAGAATTTCAAAGAAAAGCAAGGAGAGATAAGGAAAACTACCTAAAAGAACAGTGCAGAGAAATGGAGGAAAACAACAAAAGAGGCAGAACCAGAGATCTTTTCAAAAAAATCGGCGAAATCAAGGGAACATTTAAAGCAAAAATGACCATGATAAGGGACAAAGACGGAAAGGAGCTAGTTGATGCAGAAGAAATTAAAAAAAGTTGGAAAGAGTACACAGAGGAACTTTACAAAAAGGACCTCAACACTCCTGATAGTCACAATGATGAAGAAATTGAACTTGAGCCAGACATCCTGGAGAGCGAAGTCAGAAAGGCCCTAAAGAGCACTGCAAACAACAAAGCTAGTGGAGATGATGGTATCCCAGTTGAATTCTTCAAAGCGCTAAAAGATGACGGCGTCAAATTACTACATTCAATATGCCAGCAGATTTGGAAAACAAAACAGTGGCCACAGGATTGGAAAAGATCAGTATACGTCCCAATCCCAAAAAAGGGCAATGCAAAAGAATGTTCAAATTATCGAACAATCGCGCTCATCCCACATGCCAGCAAGGTGATGCTCAAGATAATACAGGACAGACTTCAGCAACATGTGGAGAGAGAATTACCAGAGGTGCAGGCTGGTTTCAGAAGAGGCAGGGGGACTAGAGACCACATTGCCAACAATTTTCATGGAGAAAACAAAGGAATACCAGAAACAAGTTTACTTTTGTTTTATTGACTACACTAAGGCATTTGACTGTGTGGACCACAACAAGATGTGGCAAGTAATTAAAGAGATGGGAATTCCAGAGCACCTCATATGCCTTCTGAGAAACCTGTACATGAAACAAGAAGCAACAGTTAGGACAGAACACGGAATGACAGAATGGTTTGGAATAGGAAAAGGAGTAAGACAAGGCTGCATTTTGTCACCATGCTTATTCAACCTATACACAGAGCACATAATGCGCAGTGCAGGGATGGAGGAATCACAATATGGGATTAAAATCACTGGGAGAAACATCAACAATCTGAGATATGCAGACGATACCACCCTAATGGCAGAAAGTGAGGAAGACCTAAAGAATCTCTTGATTGGGCTGAAGGAGGAAAGTGCAAAAGCTGGCTTGAGACTCAATATCAAGAAAACCAAGATAATGGCAACAGGCCCAATCAGTTCCTGGAAAATAGATGGGGAAGAAGTAGAAGCAGTGACAGATTTTACTTTCTTAGGATCAAAGATCACTGCAGATGGGGATTGCAGCCATGAAATAAAAAGGCGACTGATTCTTGGGAGACAAGCAATGAGAAACCTGGGGAACATAGTGAAAAGCAGAGACATCACATTGCAAACAAAAATTAGAATAGTCAAAGCAATGGTTTTCCCAGTAGTAATGTATGGATGTGAGAGCTGGACAATTAGGAAGGCTGAACGTAGAAGAATAGATGCCTTTGAAATGTGGTGTTGGAGGAGGGTTTTGAGAGTCCCCTGGACAGCGAGGAGAACAAATAGGTGAATCTTAGAAGAAATTAACCCTGACTGCTCATTGGAAGGTCAAATAGTAAAGATGAAGCTAAAGTACTTTGGACATCAAATGAGAAGGGAGGATTCACTTGAGAAGGCATTGATGTTGGGAAAGGTGGAGGGCAAAAGAAGAAGGGGGACGCCAAGGATGAGATGGCTAGATGGCATTGTAGACACAATGGGCACAGAGCTGGGAGGGCTGAGGGGGATGGTGGAGGACAGAGGCGCCTGGAGGAAAATGGTCCATGGGGTCGCAAAGGGTCGGAGTCGACTATGCGACTGAACAACAACAACAAACAATGGAGACCACCACTTGTGTTTATTTGGGATGGAAGATAAAGTAGAAGACAGCAATATTCTCATGTTTTGTGTGAGGGAGTGGAATTGTCTGTGTTCGGAATTCCTTTACTTGGGGATGTAAAGCTGCATACAAAGTTTTCTACCTCTTTGAAAAATAGATTTTAGTTTTCCAAGATGTGTAGAAGATCCTTAGCCAAAAACTACAAAAATCATTCCGAAAACAGATTGAACCAACATTTTCAATTCAGTGAGGGCTTATGGGCCTACAGCCTGCGGGCAGGCCTAGGCCCATGGTGCCATTCCATCTGGCCCATCGCCACCATACCCAGAAGTGGAAGCTTAGTGGACACATTTATGTCAGCCATAAAACGTGCCTGCACATGCATAAATGCCCCCATGACTGTCGTAAATGTGGAAGTGGGTGCACTTATGACAGCTGTAAATGTGCCTGCTTCCACTTCTGGAGGGCATGGTTGGGCCTGCTCAGCTGTGTAGGGGTCAGGCCCACGTCATAAAAAAGTTGGCCACCCCTGAGTTAAAGTCTATTTTATTCCATGAAGTAAAATAATATATTGTGAAGACTTTCTTAAATCAATGAGTAGTATAACCTGTAATATACGTAAGGTTAAAGTGGACTGAAAATGTTTTTCATATTTATTGTATTAGTTATTCAACATTCTTTTAATCCCCGGAGTTGCTCTTTTCTGATTAGTTTAATTTATATTCTTTCATGATTATGTTTTAGATCTTTGATATGTGCTATCAAAACATGAAAGGAAGAGGTTAGAAAATGTTTGAAATAAAAAATTGTGTCTTGCATAATACATTTTTAAAATAAAAATTTCAAATCAGTCCAACCTACTCATGCATTTTATTCTAATTAAACATTTTGATGACCTTCGTTGAGCACAAAGGTATGTTATTCAAATATATGTGGGGTTGTGGCAGCATCTGTTGTGCAATAATTTATAGAAAATGAATGTTTTTAGCAAATAGTTGAAGTAAACAAATCATGTGTAGCGTAATGTAACAGAGTGTTTTATGCAAAATTACTGCTGTACCTCAAAGATACTATGCATGCAGAACCTCACCATGATAAATAATCTGCCTAAGTGGCATATTAACAATAAAAAACATAACCTAACTTTAGACCAAGTTTTTGTATGTGTATAATATGCCATCACAGGAGATATAAGTCCTATGCTGAAGCACAATTTCTTTACTAAACAGTACTCATAAAACACCCTGATCCCAATTATCTTAGAGAAATTAGCTGCTTTTTTACAAAGAGAAAAAAGCAACACAGACTATATTAACAGTGGCTAAGATGAAGAATATTTGGAGATAGGAAGATACTTAAGCACCACTTTTTAAAGAAGTGGTTACTGAGAACGCAGATTGTGGTGGAGCCAGGGGAATTTGAACATCTGAGGTAAGGCAGACAAGCCTGTTTTGACGTCTTGATGAGAACACCAATTATGAAAAAGGTCTGAGGACCAGCAAGTCTGGGTTATTCAGATTAATTGTATATGCAGAAAGGCATAAGATATCTTTTAATTCTTGGCCACAGGATTGGTTATTGTTAGGTGTTGTGGTCTGGGTTCGAATCATGCAGAGTTAAGCAGTTAGCTTTTGGCAGCAGCGGTGGTGCCCTTGTGGTTTTACCTCTCTCTCCCAGACAATAACAAGCAGAGATGCAGAGTAACAGTACAACAGAAACAGCTTTTACTCAGCAGAATAGTTCATAAAGATATGAACTATTCTGTCAATATACTATCTACTGACCCCACCCTATGACGTGTATCCGTTCAAATATCAAGGTGATGCAGGCTGTGAAGCTCCTGACATCACCCCTTTCATAGTTCACCCTTGACCAGCCAAACCTGTTTCCCCTGTACCTATCTACGTGTTGGCCAGTCAATGCGAACCTGCCGGATACCTATGTGTCATAAACCTTTATCTTACCCAGTGCTACGCGCCAAAAGTGACCAAAGTCAACTTACCCCGTATCTCAAATGCTAGCGACAGTGTGGGATGGGCGAAAAAGCAAGAACCAAAGGGCCAATGTAGGTTCAAGCAAAAAATTCCCACCCGGCCCCGAAGCGACCAGAAAATCACACTGTCCACTAGGGAGGGGGTGGAGGGAAAAACTTCTCCGCTCCGTCGCTTCGCAAAATGGCAGGCAGGCTGCCTCGTGGCCACCCCTTTTATGGAGGGGTGGCCACGCCCCCTAACTAACTCGGATGTCCTAATCCGGGTGGGTTGGGCCCCTGCAAAGAGCGCGGCGGCCATTTTGGCACCACGCTTGCATTGCAGGCGCACCCACCCAAATAAAGACTCAGACACCGGTATTGGATTAAAGGCATCGGGCCACTTTTATTGAATAATGCCCTAGTCCAAATTATCACTTTCAATTGGTGTATCATCCATTTGTAATTCTTTAAGGCAAGCAGGCCGCAGTAGCATTGGTAAGGTTCCACCCTAAATGCCAATGGAAATTGGCTACATGTATCAATTTGTATCAAGTTGTTTGTTGACACAAATTGTTGACCGGAGTCAATATACTATCTACTGACCCCACCCTATGACGTGTATCCATTCAAATATCAAGGTGATGCAGGCTGTGAAGCTCCTGACATTACCCCTTTCATAGTTCGCCCTTGACCGGCCAAACCTGTTTACCCTGTACCTATCTACATGTTGGCCAGTCAATGCAAACCTGCCGGATACCTATGTGTCATAAACCTTTACCTTACCCAGTGCTACCTGCCACACGGGGAGGCGTCCATGATGACTCGCCCCCCCTCACCCCCCGACCGTCAGAGGTTCATACCTCTGGCCGACAGGTGGACCCATTTCCTGCCTATAGGTCAAATTTTTCGCAAGCCTATCCCCGGATGTCTACTGGCTGTCCCAAGCCATTCTCAGCAAGGATCCGGGCAACAGCCCTGTCCACTAACCCCAGGGACGGTCCAAACCATGGATGACCATGTCTCCTCTAAAACAGTGTCTCGGCACGATGTTAGACCCTGGCAACCGCGTGTATGGCCATAAATGATGTAAAAAAGCCAGGTCACTGCACCTCGACATTTTAAGGAAAGGTCAGTGATCCGTGTGCGATCATCGCCGCTGAGGTGCAGAATAAGAACATCAGGCAGTCCAGCATCCCTGATGGACATCAGGAATGGCAACAGTTCCCGCCCTTCCATGCCGCGCATACCATACCACCGCATACATGTGGATACACATAGCCCGAGCTGGGGTCCACACTCTGTCGCTGCAGCATATTCTGCCACCCAGTGTACATAGCTGCGGCCCACCAGCCCCACTGCCACCGGTGTGCAGATACACACAGTGTCTGTAAAAGAGGAAAAGGAAGTAAGGACATAACTAGTTACTCATACAGTGAGGGGACGTACATATAAGGAAAATACGCGCAAACCCCCCACGTGCCCACCATATCCACCTCCGAGTACCCAAACGCAGCCGCGGTTAATGCGACACCTATCCTAAATGAATGGGTGCCATAACGGGCCCCACACTGTGAAGCGCGGTACCGGTCACCCTACAGAACTTAAATTTGGTAAGGGGAGACCCATCCTGGTGTCAGAAAAACAGGCCAGGGCGCGCAGCAGGCACTGTCAAAACTGTATGTAGGGCACCAACCGGATAGATGTCAGCAAATATAGATCATAGCAGTCTACACCACTGCCTACTCCATGCTGATCGGCCTTTGAGGAACAAATCCTCAACTGAGCCCATTCCTGGTTGCTAGAAACATCTTCGAGTTCCAGTGCCCTACAAAACACATCCCCCTCCGACCATGGGACCAGCTCACTGAGTCGTCGAGCTCCAGAAAAAAGGCTACAGCGGTAGCTGCAGGAAAAAAGACTCCTCCTACCTACTGCAACATCATCTATGCCAACCTCGTGCAAGGTGGGTCATAATATCTGTGAGAATAGGGTGACGTGTGTCTGGGCGGCGGCCACGTACACGTGTCCACCTGTCGATTACATGGCGTATGCAAAAAACCCTCGCATAGTCAGGAAAAACCCCGTGCCCTGGCCATGAATATCAAGGCGTAAAGCCTGGTGGCTATGGTGCGTAAAGCCAACCCCAGATCATAAGGGCAGACAATACATTATAAAACCTAGGTGACCAATGGCAGCTACATTTTTGGGCAATTGCCGTTGCCCACAAAAGACTCTAAAGTGAAGGAGTGGATGCTGATGCGCCGTGCGCATGCGAGTTGCCAAGGCATGCCACTCGCCCGGTTCACGTCTCCTTGCCAAATGACCATATCTCAGGCAGGAGTGGAGAGGGTAGTTCCCAAGCGTCTGTAGCACAGTCACGGAACCGGGAGATCTGCAGGCGGGATAAAGCGTCAGCAATATCGTTATTAATGCCTGGCACATGTTTGGCCCTAAGGAGCTCCTTAAAGCGCATGGACCCAAGAACAATAGGCGAGCTAAGGCCATGACTCCGGTGGATTTATACGTTTGGGCACTGACAATGTGCATACCACAGCATTGCCACACCAACAGTGAGGCACAGAATTAAGCCATCTGTCCTCCCAGAGCCTAAAGGGTACCCAGAATTGAGAAAAATTTTTGGGAAACGTAAGATTGCGTAAGCGATCCGTGCCCTCCCATCCCAGGGGCCAATGACCATAGGCACACTGTCCTTAAATAAATCCCTCCACCCCAAGGAGCCGGAGGCATCCGACTGTAGTTGGAACTGTGGCTGACCAGAAGCTCAGACCTCCAAAAGGGGGGGGGCATGTCAAGATGGAGAGCTGAGAGGAGTGAACTTTCTTCCGCTCGGAAAGGAGGAAAATGAAAGTGACTTTTAAAAGTGAAAATAGTTCCTGAAATCGGTAAAAAAATGGATCAGAATACTTAGAAGGAAAAACAGTTGTGGAATTTACCTTGGAGGGTCTAAAGCTGCGCCGAGAAAAGGAGAAAAAACGGAGTTTCGATCTTGGAGAGAGCGGGGGGATGGGCGGTCTATAATGGCGACGAGTCCCCAGAGCTCTTAGTTGAAGAACGGTGCGGAGATCGGTGTCCTGGTGAAAATCGATAAAGCGTAGGCAAAGCAGATAAGCGGACGACCGGATCGAAAAGGGTAAGCTTGGCGGGGAATCGAAAGAGGGAAGCCGAAGCGGGTTTCGTTCGGCCCCGCCGCTCCCCTCGATTGGAGACGCACGGAGCTTTGCGGAGCTGGAAAAGTGTTATTGTGAGAAGCTGAGAAGTCCAGACGCAAAAATAAATGGGAAAGTAGAAAAGAGAAGAAAAGTGACTGTATTTTTCGTCCTTTTTGATGTTGGTGGGAGCTGCTGGGGGCTAAACAACGGGGATAATATACGATCTCCCGGGGGATTTTTTTTCTCTTTCTCTCTAATCTTCCCTTGCCGCTGTTTGTGCTGTGGTTTCAGACTGTTGGAGACTCTGACCAATTTTGCCCCTGCTTATTTTTATCTGTGGTATAAAGAGGACCAAGACGGTGTTGTGACTAAGAAACGTGCTGTGAGGAGTAAAGTGCCGTTGCCCCTGAGTTTTTGAGGGTAGGGGTTGATCTTGTTTTTGGCCTTTGCTTTTGTTTTTTTCTTTCTAAGTTGGAGAACGTCTGCAGGCTGCAACAGGAAGACAAAGTTTGCTCCCCTCCCCCCTATTTTGTGGGATAAAGTTTGAGGACAATCTGAGGATAATTTTCTTTTTTTTCTTTTTTTCTCTTTCTTTTTCTTTTTTTCTCTTTCTTTCTTCTTCTTATTTTTTGTATTTTGCTATTTTTAGTTCCTTTTTTTCTTTTCTTTTGTTGCTGGGATTTTTTTATTTTTAATTTTTAAAGGCATTTTTTTTGTATTTGTATTCCTTTTTTTCCCATTCCCCTTTCCCCCCTTTTTTTTCTTTTTACCTTTTATTTTACTGTCATTCAGCTGGGGGTAAAATATTAAAATATTTAAAATTTAAGAGGGAAATTAATCTGGCTTAAATTGGAATTATTGTTTTTCTTTTTTCATTATTACCCTCATATTCAGTGGGACCAGGGTGAATACTTGATATATATGTGTGTGTATATGTGTGTGTAAATACACACACATATATTTGATAGAGGGGGAGGGGGAGGAGAGTATAAAGGTCCTTATCTGGAAATAAATTTATTAAAATTGGCTAGAGTTAATTTATATGGTGATTGCTGATTGGTATATTGTTTATGCAAATTAAGTAAGTAGAAATATATTTGGATGAAACGGCAGGGGAGAGGGAAAGAGAAGGAGAAGAAATTGGCCTGGACAAGAGTGGAAAGACCAACATCCTTGGATAGGAGTTTTAGAAGGCTTACAAGGCTAGAGGAGGAGGAAGACGAGATGAAGAAAACAATGCAGCAAGAGATGAAAGACTTGGAGGAGCAGGAGACAGTGAAGAAGATGGCACAACAAATACAGCAGCAGCAGCAACAGAAGACAATAATATCACCAACTATGACCGCTCCAACTGCGGTTAAAACAATAGTAATAACAACAGCAAAAGTAACAACAGCAACAACTGCCACAACAACCGTAACAACTACAGCGGCGACAGCAGGGACAGCACCGACAATGATTGTAACCACAGCAACAGCAACAACGCCAACAACATCGGCAATTGGGGGGGGGGGCAAGGACCTAAATCTGAATTTGAATGTCTTAAGGAGAAATTCGAAAAAATGGAGGATAAAATTGGAAACATGTTTGCCCAAGATAAAAAGAACGAAAACAAGAATCTCAAGATTTGTTGGCAAACATTTTGAAGGGAATTGAAGGTATAAAAGAAGAAATAGACAATCTTAAAAAAGAACAAGTGGTTATTAAAAAAGAACAGGTAATGATTAAAGAAGAGGTTATGGACCTGAGAAAGAGAGAAAGGGAGAGAGAAGATAAGGTTGGAGATCATGAAAAGAGCCTGGAAAATGTAGAAGAACAACTAAGACAAGCAAATGTTGTAATTCGAAAATTCCCAGAGAACTCACCAGACAAATTGAAAGAAAAAATAGTGAAATGGCTTGACGAAATTATGGAAGATGGTTTCACACCACAAGAGGTTGTAAGCGTATTTAGGTTGGGTTCAAAAAGGGGCAAAAATTTAAGGTGCTGGTTTTGACCTTTAAAGCCCTATATGGCAGGGGGCCAGGATACCTTAGAGACCGCATCGCCCCAAGAGTGACTGCCCGTCCAACCAGAGCGGACCGGAGGGGCTCTCTAGTGGTGCCGTCAACGAGGGGTGCACATCTGTCTAGCACCCGAAGGAGGGCCTTCTCCGTGTCCGCACCAACCCTCTGGAACCTCCTGCCAATAGATCTAAGACTTCAAAGTGAACTGCTGCCGTTCAGGAAAGGAGTAAAGACCTGGCTGGCAGGGCAGGTGTGGGGCCCGAACGGGACTATGGTCCCCGCCGGTTGGCTTTTATAGGGACTCTCTCTTCTTCCCTTTTTGTATGGTGGGTGTGATGGGTGGGTGGGATATGGGTTTTTTAATTGGGGTGGATGTGGGTTTTTTATAAGGTTTTATAAATGTTTTTATGTATTTTTTAGATTTGTTGTAATGCCGCCCTGAGTCGGGTTCTGCCTGAGTGGGCGGCATATACAAATGTGAATCATAAATAAATAAATAAATAAAACTGGGTCAAGGAATGTCATGTTAAAATTTGCTAACGTGTCAGATAAATTGCGTTTAATGGCGCTTATACGAGAAAAAGGAGCAGAGGTTCTAAAAGTAGAAGGCCATGATATTGAAGTGTATAATGACATTCCCATTGAGGACCATTTTTGGAGACAATCGATGAAACCAATTACAAAACGACTTCAGGAAAAAGGAATAAGGTACAACTGGAAATTCCCACGACAATTAAGCTTTTTTCATCTGGGAAGACGTTATTTAATAAGTGAAGGTCCTAATGTTCTGGATGTAATGACAGATGCAAAGCTATTGGAAGCAGGAACTAAAGAATGGTCTGACTTGAAGGAGGAATTGATTATATCTGGTGGATATAGAAGACGGGATAGCAATGGAAATGAGAACATGCCTAAAGGTGCAGAAGGAGGAACTGTTCCGGGCAGGGAATAGGTTCGGACCTCTCTCAAGCTCCTATGATTGATCGCACTCCCCTCCCCTCTCTGTAATTCAGAGGCCATTGGGAAAAATAAAATGGGGAGGGAAAGTAGTAGTTTGTTTAGTGTAATTTTTTTAGTTGTTTTCTTTTTTTCTTTTTTTTCGTATAAGGTGAAGGAAATGTTATATGTTAATCACATGTCCGTAGGAGGAAGTGGGAAATGTAAAAAATCATGGGAGGAAAAATAATAGATGAGGAATATAAAAATAATAACATGGAATGTGAAAGGTACTGGTTGTCAAGTAAAGAGAAGGAGATTGGAAGCTGCACTTAGAAAAGACAGACCGGATGTAATCTTTCTTCAGGAAACCCATCAGAAATCCGAGAAAGTTAATAAGTTGTTTTTAGGATGGACTCAGGTTTATGAAAAATCATATGGTTCCTCGAAGGCCAGGGGTGTCGCAACCTTGATATCAAATAGATTAGGTTTTGAGATGGTAAAAAGTATATCAGACCCAGAAGGTAGATATTTGATTATAAAGGGGAAAATAGAAGAGGAGGAAATAACGTTGGTGAATCTGTATGTACCAAATGAACATCAAAACAGGTTTTTAGATAAGGTGTACCGAATATTGGAGAAGGAGAAAACAACAAAAATGATCGTTGCGGGAGATTTCAATTTAATAAAATCAAATATAGATAGTACAAACATAACAAGATGTGTGGGTGGAAACAAAATGCATGTGTTAAATAATTGGCTGAAATCTTTGGGGTTGAAGGATGCATGGAGGGAACTTAAAGGATTGGAAAGGGCTTATACATATTTCTCACAAGTCTATAATACGTATTCTAGAATAGATTATATATTTGTCACTGACAATTTGATAAGAAATTTAGAAGACATAGAAACAGGAATTTTTAAAGAGTCGGACCATGCAAAAGTCTTGTTGGAAATGAAAATAGAGGCAATAAAGATTAGGAAAAATTGGAGATATAATGCCAGATTGTTTAAAGACAAAAAGCTTAAAGATCAAATGGTAGAAAAATGGGAAGAAAATTGGAAGTGGAATGACACAGGGGAACTTGGAATTGGTATTGTATGGGATACGATGAAAGCAATATTTAGAGGTGAAAGTATCAGGTTGGCAAGCATTAAAAATAAACAGTTAAAAAGTAAACAAGAAGAAATTGAAAAAGAGATTAAAAGGCTACAGGAGAAGCATGTAATAACCAAGGATAGAAAGATTTTTGAAAGAATGCAGGGATTAAAGAAGGAAATAATAGGAAAAGATATTGAAAAAGTGAAAAGAGATTTGGTATATTTAAAAAGAGAATATTTTGAGTATAGTAATAAAAATTCAAAATTGTTAGCGAGAGCGGCTAAAGAAAAAAGAAGTAAAAGAGAAATAGGGATTTTAGTAGACAAAGAAGGCATAAGATATAATAAGATCCAAGATAAATGTAAGGTGGTTAGAGAATTTTATCAAGATTTATACTCCAAAAAGAAGGTAAACATAGACAAATTAAAAGATAAATTGGGAATGCAAATTAAAAATAAAATAAGTCAGGAGCACAAACAAAAAATGGAAGAATTAATAACTGAAAAAGAGATAAAAAAAGTAATAAATAAATTGAAAGCAGATAAATCACCGGGAGAAGATGGATTACCCGCTGAATTTTATAAAGAGTTCAAGGATATAGTAATCCCAAAACTGTTAAAACTTTATAATGGCATACTTAACGGGGATCAGATACCCTTATCATGGTATAGAACAATAATTGTCTTACTACCAAAACCGGGAAAAGACCCAGAAAGAGTAGAATCCTATAGACCTATCTCCTTGATAAACCAAGACGCTAAAATTTTTATGGCAATATTGGCAAATAGATTAAACAGTTTCATGGATAAATATATAAACAAAGACCAGGCCGGATTTGTGAAGGGGAGACACATGGCAGATCTGGTAAGGTGAGTACTAGACTTAATAGATGTAGCAGGACAAAATAAGGAGAAAGTAGGATTACTATCGTTAGACATATTTAAAGCATTTGATTCCCTGCAATGGACAACGATTAACGAGATAATTAAGAGTTATGGATTCGGCGATAGGTTCTTAAAAACAATAGAACAATTATATCAACAAGGGTATGCTAATATTAGGGTTAATGATGGCCTTACGGAGGAAGTGAGATTAGAGGCAGGAACAAGGCAAGGGTGTCCCCTATCTCCAATATTATTTATCATGGTGATGGAAATATTAGCAAATACAATAAGGGAAGATAAAAGTATAGAAGGAATAAAGGAAAATAAAATTAGTTTATATGCAGACGATACTTTGTTAATTATGAAACACCCCAGAAGATCTATGGAAAGCATTCAAAAACACTTAACGGAATTTGAACAAATAACAGGTTTGAAGGTAAATTGGGATAAATCTGAATTGATTTTAAGTAATATTGAAAAGTAAGAGCAAACGAAAATTAGGGACGAATTTAAAGTGCGGATTAAAGAGAGTTTGAAATATTTAGGGATAAATATTTCTAATAAGTTGGATGATTTGAAAAGATTAAATTACGATAAACAAAAGAAGGAACTTAAAGATAAAATTCTGCAATATCAAAAACTGAGGCTGTCTTGGTTCGGCAGAGTAGCGTTGACTAAAATGATGTTATTACCAAAATTTAATTTTTTGTTTGATGCCTTACCAATCCAGCTGACAGATAAAGATATTAAGGAATTTCAAAAATTATTTGATAACTATTGTAACGGGGGACGTAGACCCAGAATTCCAAAGAGAATGTGGTATTTATCTCAAAAGGAAGGGGGATTAGGAATACCTAATTTAAGGAACTATTATAAAGCATTTCATATAAAGAATGTAGTTAAGATTTTAATGAAGGAGCCGGTTATCTGGGAGGAAATTGAAATGAAGGAATTAAAGGAAGTGGGTAAGAGCTTCTTCCTAGATAAGGAAACATGGAAAACGCCAGTTAAAAATAGAATGTTGAGATCAATGTTGGGAGTCTGGAAGAAAGTTAAAATGAAACTGGTCCCAAATATTTCACCGATAATTGAAATAGAAGACTTGAAAAAGTTCCCAATAAGAATAAATAATGAGATGAAAGAAATTTTGCAGACAAATGGGGTTTTCCTGTTGAAAGATTGGATACGAGTCTGTAAAGATAAGGGGACGAAAAGAGAGTTATATACTCAGATGAAGTTGAATTGGTTTCAGATAGCGATGGTGAATAAGTGGAATAATAAATACTGGAGGGAGCAGAGTCTGGAAAGACACAGGACAGAATTTGAGGATTTAGTGTGGAAGATAAGGAAGGAGGAAATTGGAATAAAAGGAATAGTTAGTAAAATTTATAAAATAATAAATACAGAAGTTAATCCACAAGAAACATTAAGAAATACATGGGAACAAGATTTGAATGTGAAGATAACAGAAAAGGAATGGCAAAATAAATGGAGAAAAAGAATTATGAGATCTCTGTCGGTTAGGGTAAAGGAACATAATTTTAAAATGTTATGGAGGTGGTATCTGACCCCTATGAGACTGCACCAGATAGACAAAAAGAATAATAAAATGTGTTGGAAGTGCAAAAATACATTGGGTACATATGTTCATATGTGGTATGAATGTAAGGTGGTAGAAAATTTTTGGGCAAAAATTGAGATCGAGATTGAAAAAATTATGGGATTGCGTCTCAAATTGGGGCCAGTTATTACCTTGTTGACGGATGTAGATAATGTTAATTTGGATAATGACAAGAAAGAATTGTTGTCTATGATGTTTGTAATAGCTAGAATGTGCATCGCAAAAAATTGGAAAAATGATTTAACGTTAAAGGTGGAGGAGTGGTATAAGCAGATGTGGGATCTCGCATTGAATGAAAAATTAACATGGGAGTTAAACTTAAAAAAAGGTATAAAAGAAAATAGATTCTGGAATATATGGCGAAAATTTGTTGACTATTCACTGACGAGAGATGGAACAAATAAATTGACACCAGACCAAATGAAATTCTGGGAACAATAGAAATTAATGGGAAATCTCACAACCTCCTGGACAATGTACATAGCACAGGGTGATTGAGTATGTAATATACAGTTTTTCTTCTTTATTGTATTTTGTCTTTGTCTTCTTTTTTCTTTTTTTGTTTAGAATGTTATTATTATGTCCTAAATGTTTGTTATATATTTTGAAAAACTAATAAATTTTTTTTTAAAAAAAAAAAGACCTCCAAAAGGAGACAGCATGAAAGTCCTGCGGAGTGTGAGCCAAACCAACAGGTCCGCTCGTAAATCCCTAATCAGTCATACCCTGCGGTGTCGTTTATCAAGACCCGCCATAGTGTGTCCCAGACACCAGGCGAAGGCACTGCCTGGTGTTACCACTCTGCAGGCGAAGTTGATGTGGCCATGCATCACCTGCGACTCTCGGAGAGGCACCTTCCACCTGGCAACAGTGCCACAGTGCAGCATGGGCCACTCCCCTTGACCGACAATTCGGTCACCTGGCCCTATTGCACGTTATTCAAAAGAGAGGTGTATCCACTTGTTGACCAGTGAACCCCATCTCCAGAATACAGGCCAAATACCTGTAACCCTATCCCCAGGCGACAAATGGCTGTCCCCAAGCCATTCTAGACCAGGAACCAGGCAACAGCCCTGTCCCCTGACCGTCGGGCACAGTCCGACCGCTGGGTCAAAGTCACATCTATGATATTGCCTCTGCATGATGTATGACCATAGCAATCGTGTAGACGGCCATAAATGGCCAAAAAACGCCAGGTCACTGCACTCGGAAGTCTATAAGTCCGGGCCAGCAATCTGTGCAGATCACAGATCTGCCTCCGAGGTGCAGAATTAAAACATGTGGCAGCCCAGCATCCCCAATGGACATCAGGAATGTCAACAGTTCCCGCCACCTAAATGCCGTGCACGCCATACCACTGCATACGCGCTGGTACGCGTAGCCCGAGATGGCATACTGTGCCGCCCCAGTGCACAGAATTGTGGCCCACAAGTCACACTACTACCAGTGTGCGGAAACAAACAGGGTCTGTAAAATCAGGAGGGAGAATAGAGGGCAGAATGAGGCACCCATTCAGTGAAGGGACGGACAGAAGAAAAAATTGGGCAAACCCCCACCAGCCCATGCAACATATGTCAGGCTCCAGGCACCCAAACGCAGCCGCAGTTGATGTGGCGCCAAACCGGAAGGAATGGGTACCAATTCTAGTTCAGTAAGGGTAGACCCGACTTGGTAGCAAACTACAGGCCAGGGCGTGAACCACGCGCTGCCACAAACACCTGTGGGGAAGCAACCGGACCTATGGCAGCACCAGGTTAGTACCTTCTTCTGGCTGATCGGCCCTTGAGGAGCGAAGCCTCCACAGAGCTCACTCCTAATCGAGCAGCACATAACCCATTTCGAGTGCCCTGCAAAAACACGTTCCCTGTTGAAGATGGCAGCAGCTAACTTAATCTGAGAGCTCCAGATCAAGGGACAAATGTGGTTGCCCGAAAGTAGGCCCTCCACACGGAGCATAAGCGCTGCCATGTAGGAGTCATATATATATTAACTACAAGTGCTAGCAGGGCTCATCGCTGGCATCTCAGGGTGAAGGGCCACCCTAATCATAAGGTCTTGACCTAAGCTAACCATGACGGGCCAGGGAAAAACCACCACAGTCCGGTAATCATTGTCGAAGCACTGGACCATTGTGATGGCCAAATCAGGACGGGCCCTTACATATCCTGCCATGGATGCCCAATAGAAACACTCCCAAGAGAAATCACAATAATAACACTAAGTTTAATATACAACAACTACGTTATAGAAACTCTACTACTTGTTAGCTAAATTACTGCCTGAGGGGTCTAACAATATCGGTACATGTACATTAGGCACATAAGGTATGCAACATGAGTACACGTAAAGAAGGAAAGAAAGAAAATGCTCTCCCTCTCCCATAAGTTCCTGTGTGAGCCAAAAATTGTTCTCCAAGTAAAAGTTTATGTACGTGTGGTCAGCGCTTGTAATTAAAGTCACCAGTACGTGACAGTGATGTGATACAGCGGATTAAGTACCAAGTCCTCGAAAGGTAAGTGCTGCTACAAGTGGACTGGACCGTAACTCAATTGAAGCTGGTAGCGAGAAGACTCAACGCAGGGCAAGGAGAGGACGGTGTTCAACAAGTTCCGATGTCCCTCCGGTAAGTAGACATTTCGAGAGACTTCCTCAGAGTCTAAAGCATACAATAATAGAAAGAACACACAGCTAATATTTGCAACATCGCTACCTCATTGCCAGAATATTTAGGACAAGTACATATTACATGACATGTAACCATAACAACATAGAATACCATAGAAAAACGGACAGGGACATACCTATTAGTGTTGAATATATCGCGCATGAACCTCCATGGTAAATTCCTATTGTGTTCTCGCGTTAACCTAAAACTAGTAAAGTTCTGATTTAAATACCCTAGACGGAAGGTTAGATATCTCATAATAATCATCAGCTGAGTGCCTCTGAATCCAACTGTTAAAGGAGAAGGGCATGAGTAGCAGACCTACTATCACAGTACTGAAAGTTCACAGAAATGCGGATAGGTCCCAATCCGTGTTCAGACCATGAGGAGACAACGTTTTGAAGTGATGGATGTAAAATGCCTCTCTCTGTAAAAGAAATCGCTCGACGTCAATCACCTGGTGCTTATTAGGTGAGTAAGTTTCAAGCACCACCAACTTCAAATCTTTGTAAGTATGTTTCTTTTCTGTGAAGTGATTGACCATGGGTGCATTTGGGATGCAGTTCTTAATACGGGAAATATGTTCACCCAGACGTACCCTAATAGGTCATCTGGATTGCCCGATGTATGCTAATTGGCATACACATATGATCATGTACACGGACTCGCTTGTGCTGCGATTAGAAAACGAGGTTAAATCCAAGGAAAAGTTACTGGAGGGTAACCGTACGTGATTGGTGTGCCACATGTAAGTACAAAACTTACAGTGTCCACATGCAAAATGTCCTGTGGGGGTTCTGGAGCTAACTGATCGGGGATTGATATCCGCCCGAGAGATGTAATTAGCAATAGTGTTAGTTTTGCGGAACCCGATGGTAGGAGGCTGTTGACAGCCAGGTGTAGTGTCCAAAATGTGCCAGTGTCTTAATATCATTTTTTTAATCTTGTTGGCTAGAGGGGTGTAGTCAAGAGACCAGAATAATCTGGAGTCACTCTGCGGTGTTCTAATGTTCTCCCTGAGCAAGGTGTTCCTGGGGCGTACGTTCACCCTGTTCCGCGCTGCTGTGATGATACTAGTGGGGTATCCCCTGTTTCTCAACGTAAAGGAAATTTTATCGGCTGCTGTGTCAAAATCTTGTGGATGGGATGAATTCCGTTTCGCTCTGACAAGAAGACTGTAGGGGATGTTAGCCTTCAGATGATGTGGGTGAAAAGAATTAAATTGAAGATATGGAAAGCGGTCCGTTGGTTTATGAAAAAACTTAGTTTGAATTCTACTGTTGCTGATAAAAACTGTAAGATCAAGAAATGGTAAAGCAGTAGGGCTAGTAGTGTGTATGAATTTTAATTGAGGGTGTTGGCGGTTAATCCACTGACAGAAGTCTGTAACTGAGGAGTAATTTTTAAAAATAAAAAACAAATCATCGATGTATCTCTTATAACATAAAATGTTTGTACGGTACGGGTTAACTAAAGGATCAAAAATAAAAGTTTTATCAAAATCGCACATAAAGATGTTTGCAACGGAAGGTGCAAAATTTGAGCCCATGGAGACTCCTTGGATCTGTAAATAATAAGACTGCCACTGCAGTCCGGTGCTGATCGGAGGAAGGGAAACCTCCGATCAAGGGGTTTTAAAAGAGAGAGACACGTAAATGTCTCTCTTCTGAAAATCGTTAGCAAAAGGACCCTCCAAAAGAGGCGAGCAGGGGAGGAAGCGACGGAGCGAACTTCTCCGCTCTGTCGCTTCGCAAAATGGCAGGCAGGCTGCCTCGCGGCCACCCCTTTTATGGAGGGGTGGCCACGCCCCCTAACTAACCCGGATGTCTGAGTCCGGGTGGGTGGGGCCCCCGCAAAGAGCACAGTGGCCATTTTGGTGCCATGCTTGCATTTTGTCCAGGCTTGTTCTTTCAGTTGAGTTCCAGACCTCTGAAGACTGCTCTGGCTCTTTGCAGGCACACCCCCCAAAGAAAGACTCAGACACCGGTATATGGATAAAGGCATTGGGCCACTTTTATTGAATAATGCCCTAGTCTGAATTACAACTTTCAATTGGTGTATTCATCCAATTGTAATTCTTAAGCAAGCAGGCCACAGTAACACTGGTAAGGTTCCTCCCAAAATTGCCAATGGCAATTGGCTACAATGTATCCATTTGTATCAATTTGTTTGTTGACACAAATAAATTGTTGACCGGAGTCAATAAACTATCTACTGACCCCACCCTCTGATGTGTATCCGTCAAATCACGGGGTGATGCATGCTGAAAAGCTCCTGCCATCACCCCTTGCCTGGTTCGTCGTTGACCGGTCAAAGCTATTACACCTGTACCTGTCTAAGTGTTGGCCAGTCAATTGCGAACGTGCCGGATACCTATGGGTCATAAATCTTTACCTTACCAGTGCTACCCGCCACACGGGGAGGCTTCAATGAAGATTCACCCCCCCCCCCCAACCATCAGCTCAATCAACAGGCCTGCTTGCAAATCTTCCGAAAAGAGGTTCATACCTCTAGCCGACAGGTGGACCCCATCCCCTGCAAAAAGATCATAATTTTGTAAACTAATGGTGGGGTGTCGGATGACCATCCCCAAACCCTTGTCTGCCAAGAACCGGGCAACAGCCCTGTTCACCGAGCGGCGAGCGCGGTCAAGGGCACGGAGGTCAATACCTCCCCTGTATGAATGACGCGGTATGATGTCCGACCATAGCAGCCTTGTGGATGGCCACACATAATGCAAATAAGCTAGGTCACTGCAAATCGTGAATTTTAAAGAAAGGCCAGTGACCTGGGCGAGGTCATTGCCCCCGAAGTGCAGTACAAGGACATCAGGCGGTTCAGCATCCCTGATGGAAAACAGGAATGGCAACAGTTCCCGCCATCTCATTCTGCGCTTACCGTACCAATGTATGCGTGCGGTCGCACGCAGTCCAAGCTGGGGTCCCCACTCTGTCGCCGCAGCATACTGCGCTGCCCAGTGCACGTAACTGTGGCCCACCAGCCATACTGCCACCGGTGTGCGGGGACACACAGGGTCTGTAAAAGAAGAAAAGAGAACAATGACTTAACTGGTACTCATACCTGAAGAGGGCGAACATATAATGCAAAACGCATAGATCCCCATCTTCCCATCTGGCGTATATCAGCCTCAGAGTACCCAAATGCAGCCGCCGTGGATGCAGCACCTGTGGATGCAGCACCTATCCTAAATGAATGGGTGCCGTAACGAGCCCCGGGGAGGCTAACACTGGATAGTGCCATACCGGTCACCTTCCAAAATTGAAATTTAGTAAGGGGAGACCCATCCTGGTGGCAGAAAAATGGGCCAGGGTGCGTGCCACGCACTGCCAAGAACTCCTGTAGGGCACCAACCGGACAGATGTCTGCAATGGAACATCGTAGCAGTCTAACTCCACTGCCTACGCCATGCTGATCAACTTTTGAGGACCGTATCCTCAACTGAGCCCACTCATTAGAGACATAGACATCGTCGAGTTCCAGTGCCCTACGAGTCGCATCCACCTTAGACAGTAGTACCAACTCACTGATGAGGAGCGCTCCAAAGAAGGCCACCGTGGTAGCCGCATGAAAAAGAGCCGCCTCATACTTATCAAAACACAGATTATGCCAGCCTCGTGCAAGGTGGGTCAGTACCCCTGATGAAATTAGGCGGCGAGTGTCAGGGCGGCGGCCACGTTTCCGTGTCCACCCCTCCAAAATACGTCGTATGCGGAAATCATTCACGCAGTCAGCAAAACCCCTAACTTTGGCCATAAATGCCAGTGCCGACAGCCTGGATGCTATAGTGCGAGGAACCAAACCCTGACTGTGTAAATAAACCATAAATTGTAAAACTTGTTCGACTGGAATGGGCCACACTTCGGGCAACTGAAGGTGCACACAAAAGGTTCTAAATTGAACGAAAGCATGTTGATACGCCTTACGCGTGCGAGGTGCCAAAGACATGCTGATCGCCCGGTTCACCTCTCCTTGCCAAATGTCCAAATCTCGGCCGGGAGTGGCGAGGAGAATTCCTCTGCTTCCGGAGGCAAGGCACGGAACCGGGGGATCTGCAGGCGGGATAAAGCATCAGCAATATCATTATTAATACCTGGTACATGTCTGGCCTTAAAAAGCACATTCAGGCGTAGGCTACGTAACACAAACTGACGGACCAACGCCATCACCCTAGGTGACTTAGACGTCTGAGCATTGACAATGTGCACTACCGCCGCATTGTCACACCAAAAATGGACCACTGAGTCGGCCCACTCCTCGCCCCATAGCATCAAAGCTCCCAGGATTGGAAAGAACTCAAGGAATGTAAGATCACGGAGACGATCTGTGCCCCGCCATGCTGGAGGCCATTGGCCATAAGCCCACCTCCCCTCAAAGTAAATCCCATATCCCATGGAGCCGGAGGCATCTGACTGTACTTGGAATCTAGGGGAAACCAAAAGGTCGGATCTCCAAAAAGAGACCCCATTAAATTCCCGCAGGAATTTAAGCCAAACCAAAAGGTCAGCTCGCATGCCCCTGGTCAGTCGGACCCTGTGATGGCGCTTTGACAGGCCAGACATGGCGTCACATAGGCGCCGCGCAAATGCTCTGCCGGGCGTAACCACCCTGCAGGCAAAGTTAAGATGGCCATGAAGTACCTGAAGCTCACGAAGTGACACTTTACGTTTGGCCAGCAAGGCCAAAATCATCGCAGAGATCCGGGTGACCTTATCAATGGGTAACCGGGATGCCTGTGCGACCGTGTCAATTTCAATCCCCAGAAATGTGAGCGTAGTGGATGGGCCCTCGGTCTTTTCGGGTGCTAAAGGGACACCCAGTTCCCGCATTAGCGTCTGAAATGTAGAGATGCTCCAGAGAGTGTCAGCAAAGCCAGCAGCCTTTTCCTCCAGGCAAAACAGTGATGTCCATAAGGCAGTAAAGCTAGCAAGCAGTCCGGTTAGCATGCATCCAGTAGTTTAGGCATACAACAGTTTTTGGCACGAAGCAAGGTGGCTTTTGAGAAGCCCTAATTTATACATGATATTCTGCTCAGTCACCCACTCAGTGAATTCAGCTGGGTGCTGCTCTGTTGAAACCCTTAAAGACATAGTTTCATGTATCTTACACAATACCATTCACATGTATACATTACATCCCTATCAGTTATACTAGCCATCAAGCACCTGGAGAGGACATTTCAGTCTCTCAAGTCATATTCCACTACAGAATCCACATGTATAGACTCTGTAACATTGAGACATGAAGAGCTATAAATAGTGTCTATAGGTTTATGGGACTTCTCATGGAGGAGTTTTTTAAAAAGATTAAATGGGTTTAGGAAAATGGCTATATTAATAAATGTGTTTTACCATTGGTGACTTTTTTTTGTCCCAGTCAGCATATTTTATTGTGTAAACATGTTAAGTTTATTACCTAGTTTTATTTGATACTATACTATATTCCCTCTTTTGAAATAATACACTCTGCCCCTGTTATCAATACCCCAAATGATCTTACTGGACCTAACCCATATTTGTATAATATAGAGAGTCTCACTGTTGATTTTATTAATAATAAGTAAAGCAACAGTGAGACTCTCTATATAAAAGTGTCTCAGAGTTTGTATTCCTATAGCAATAATCAACATGCTTCTTTTTATAGTCTAGTCCCCTGATGGCAAACCTTGGCACTCCAGGTGTTCTTGGATTCAACTCCCAGAAGCCCAAGTCAGCACTCCTGCTGATCAGGGCTTCTGGGAATTGAAGTTCAAGAACACCTGGAGTGCCAAGGTTCGCCATCACTGATCTAGCCCACAATGTTGGTAGAATATTATAAAACAAACAAAGGAAAATACAAACAAAACACAAAACCCTTTTTTCCTTTTGGTTCTATTTTTACTTGTTTCTTAATTTTTCAATGAGAATATTTTTAAAAAGAAAACAAACTTTGGGAAATCACGATTATTTATTTAATGAAGTATGCCAAGGGAAGATGGTTACTGCAGAATTCATTATAGCAAGTGTGTGTGTGTGTGTGTGTGTGTGAGAGAGAGAGAGAGAGAGAGAGAGAGAGAAAACATGAACATGTTTCATCATATATGACTGTTATGTCCGGCCCTTATAAGCACTAGTCCAGACAACGATGAACAAAACAGCAACAAGTCTTTATTCAACAGTCTTTTAGAGATGAGCTTACAAGGTGCTGCGGACACAGAGATGACTATACAATCCCAGTGGAATCAGTCCCTCCGGATTCTTGCCATGTAGGAGGCAAAGGCTAGCTCCCATAGAAGCGTAGCATAATGGAGGAGACCCAGGCTTAGCACGTTGCTGGTTACCTGTACAGAGTGGGAAGTGTAGATCCGGCCTGGCCCCACCCTTGTTTACTCGTGGGGCTTATATAGTGTCTTCCCGGTGGTGGCTCCTTGATACAAAGTAGCGACCCGCCAGACAAACGTAACTAACCAATCATAATGGGGTATGTAATTAACCAATGGGAAACAGGATCCAAAACTGTAACCAATCACAGGGCTTGGATTAGCATAACCAACGTGCCCTGGAATGGGGGATTTCGCACCACTTTAGGCTCCTAATTTGGATGGCGGGAAACTGCCATTTTCCTCTTGCAAGGTGCTGCCCGCGCTACTTGCAAATGTGCCTTAATACACAACAATGACATTTCAGAGTACATTCTACCAAGACCTTTTCTTCCACTGAGCTCCACTAAAGTGAATGGAAGTGTCAAAATCTCATGGCTGCCATTATTCATTCAAATGGGGATTTGACATTTGAAGGTTCCTTGTATAGTAGAACCTCGGAAAAAGTCCAAAATCCGTTCCACAAGTTTGGACTTTTTCCGATTTTGGACTTTATCCGAATCAAATGGGTGATGCATCGGATAATGTCCAAAAATGGACTTTATCCAAGATTCCTATACCAAATACCTTGGATAACGTCCATTTTTAGTGGTTTTGGACTTTATGCGATGCATCATGTGTGCATGAAAACCGCGACTTTGTCTGAATCAGACTTTATCCAAATCGGACTTTATCCAGGGTACCACTGTATATTTGCCTTTAACCAATCTTTAAACAGATCTTTCATTGCACCAGAAAAGTAAAGATTGTTCATATATCTATCACCCTAATTGACTGTGAATAACTCAAAATCCCACTGTAATGACTCAGCTTTGTTAATATCAAGCTCTTTTTCAGTCCTTCAGATAAAACTCTTCCTGAGCACCTATTTGCAGTGGCATTATTGCATTTAGGAAAGGAAAATCATGAGCTTAAAATACCTCACAGTTCACAGGCCAAAAGGTATGCACAATCCTATGAGTGTTCAGGTTTCAGCTCAGTATTTTTTTTGTATTTAATAGCATAAGCTTCCTCTTGTATGGGACATCCTCTTCATAGAGAGTAAGAACAGCCAGAGGAGTGCATAGTTTAATATCACGACTAAATAATCTTTATATATAGCAGACTTCTTTTTTCATGTCCTGATCAAGCCCTGGTCTGCCAAAATGAAGCCATTTTCTTTGCTTTATTGTTGCCCAAACTTAAGTCCTCATCCGTGCTTGTCTCTGACAGCAATCGGCAGACCAGTAAATGGGCTGGACTCTGTGTCTCTCCACATTCACACAGTGTGTTATCGCCTGCCAGCAGTCCCCTCTTGAGCATGTTAGTCTTACATTTAGGGACTCCAACCCTCAGACTATTCAGGGTCCTCCAAGTGACGTAGGGGAGATTGAGATAGATAGATTCGACTTGTATGCCGCCCCACTTGCAAAGCGACTCTGGGCAGCTAAAAAGCATCAAATCAGAGATCTTCAGCTATATCTACCTTTAATGATGTTCCTTGTCCAGTGTACCCTCAAGAATGTTTTTGCCTTAAAGCTCTTCCTAGATCTGAGCCGGCGGACTTGAGGCTCATATTTGTTCAGAGGGTGTTGAGGCTCATTCTCTTGCTTAGTTCTCTCAGCATCTGCTGCTACTTCTCTCCTGATCTTAGGTGGAGCAGTACCAACAAGAGGGTATATTTATTCAAATGGTGTAGGTTTGAGGCATCCTGTCACTACATGCGTACTTCATTAACAGTGATGTCAACTTCTTTTGCATGTGTGGATGCACTCCATACTGGAGCAGCATACTCTGCTGGAGAGACACTCAGGGCCAAAGCTAATGTGTGCACATGTGGATGGTTGAGTTCCTCATTTATAGTTCATGAGTTTCCTGATGATATTGTTCCTTGTACTAACTTTGACTTTGGTATTCAGGCAGTGCTGCTTCAAAGAGAGTGTCCGATCAAGCGTCACACCGAGGTATTTTGGTGTTGAACTAGTTCTATGGAGTGCTTTCATGATTGATTGAGGCTAATTAACAAGATGCCAGTTTTAAGAAATTATGTTTTACAAATAACGCATCACTAGAGTTGCATCATGTTTAAAAGATGTGACTGAAGCAACCTTTCATGCCTGGGAATTCAGATTTAACTGTGAAATAACATGCTTATCACACAGAGGAAAGCAAGATAATTTGCAAATATTGGAAAGAGAGAAAACTTCCTGCTCTGACACACAAGGCATTCCCTCATATACAGTAATACCTCGGATAATGACCAAACTTGGTTCCACAAGTCTCGTCGTTATCTGATTTTTAATGCTTAAAATGAAAGTGCGGTGCCAAAATGGCCACCGTGCTCTTTGCGGCCCCCCCCCACCCGGACTCAGACATCCAGGTGAGTTAGGGGGCTTGGCCACCCCTCTATAAAAGGGGTGGCCACGAGGCAGCTGAGCTGCCATTTTAGAATTGCGACGGGGAGGAGAAGTTTTCTCCGTCGTGTTCTCTCTTTAGTCTTTGGCTTTAGAGCCTTGCAGAGGTTTGCACGTTCGTTTCCCGGCTGGGAAAGGAGAATTAAAGTACCCGGAGCCTTTTAGGTTTGCTTCTTGGCTACCGCGGTACTTACATGCTAGGAGCTCGATCCCTGGATAGGGATCCTTCAGCGACTTTTCTTCTCCTAGGGAGACATGGCTCCCAAGCGAAAGGCCCCAGCACTGAAGCCACGGCCGAGGGGAAGAACTTTTCCCAGCCCTGCATCAGATGGGGGCCAGCCTTTGGGTCGGAGGACCAGGGCTGCGCCCCCACGGCAGGGCAATTTTACATCCTTGCCCACTGGTACCAGTGGGGCTGGTCAGGCTTCCACTTGGCAGCCGGGTGCCAGCGTCATAGCTGGGCAGGTACAGGCTGGCCCCTTGGGGGCTTTGGCCCTGAGTGCCCCTTTGCAGGGCCCGGGACAGTTTGGCCCAGGGGGGCCTGGTGCGGGTGTCCCCACAGCTCCTCCGCCCCCCCACGGGCCTGAGTTCTGGGCATGGCCCTATTCTGGCCCTGGCTCCCCTTTTGGGTTGCCTTTGGCCCATCTGCCTGGTGGGCCATCCGGCCCACCCGGCCCACCTTACACTGGGGGCTCTGAGGCAGTGGATGCTTTGATCGCACATATAGCAGTGTGGGAAGCATCCTTGGGCATTGCCCAGCCACCTTCTGAGGGGGGTGCTACCGCTTCTTTGATGGGGGCCCCTTCGTCGGCCCCGGCCAACTTGCCAGCCGGGATTCTTCAGCGGGCGGCCAACCAGGTTGAGCTGCTTGAGGCTGTCCGGCCAGCACCGGCTGGTGCCTTGCAGCTCCCCGTCCGTACTGATGTACAGGCTGGGGGCAGCCAGGGGTGGTCCCAGAGCTTGATTCCTGCCGCGAGCTCCGACGCTCACCATGGGCCGGAACCCCCGGTGGGGGCGGCTCACGGGGGTGCAACTTGTGAGTATCAGGTTCAATTTAGTGCACCACCAACACTGTCCACTTACACTGGGGGGGGGGTTTCAGTGGCCATGGCCACGTCAACTTGATGTGGGTGGGCAGCAATTATCACGTTATCCGAATAACCCCTGGTTCCAAAATGGTCCCTCGTTGAGGGCGGGGGTGTCCACCCCTGGGGCCGTGCCGAGCTTCGCAGGGGCTGTCCAGGTCCCACTGCATATATCCGCTATACAGAATGTGCCATCGATGGCTTTACCGACGGCTGGTTATTCTTTGCCCCTGGGTGATCATTTGTCACAGGTCACGAGGGATAAGTTTTGGCAAGGGGAGTATGTAGATATTTTCTCCCTATTGAACCGTGAGCCCACTAAGGAAGAGAGAGAGGGACAGAACGACAGAGACAAAGAGCTGTCCCGTCGTCGTAAGCCACCGCGCACCTGGGCCAACTGGTTGCTGGCATACTTTATATATATGGCGGTATGCCTCAGGGCCCGGCCTGATTTGGCCATCCCGATGGTTCAATACCTTGATAATATTTACAGGGCGATGGTTGATTTCATGGGCCATCGTAGTTGGCTTACGATGAGGAATTTGGATGAGGGTGGCCCTACATCCTGAGATGAGGTGGGATGAGCCCTGTCAGCAATTGTGGCTCTTGTACATAACTCCCACGTGACTGGCGCCTGGTGATAGGTACCATTGTGGTCATGCTGTGCAGCGGGCTGCTGCAACACAGGCTCCCCGCCAACCGGTGGGGCAGGGGGTTTCAGCCCACCTGCTGTGTTGGAGCTTCTCAGCTAACGACGTGTGTAATAAGCGCCAGTGTCGTTCCCAACACGAGTGTCCCTTTTGCGCTGGCCCCCATGCCGCCTCCGCGTGCCCGCGGGCTGGTGGGTTACGGGGCAGAGGTAGGAGTGCACAGGGGGCGATCAGAGCTCCGTCTGATGGAACTAGCCAGGCAAAAGGCCCCCTCCCCAATTAGTGTACTCATGCTGGAGTGATGGCTCTCAACTTATCCAAGAAGGGATGATGCGAGGTACCTGCTGGAGGGTTTCCAATGGGGCTTTCGTATTCCATTCAGGGGTGTTAGGGGCCCCAAGATGCTACTAATTTAGTTCCCTTGAAAGGTAACGAGGAGGTTGCTGCACTGAGCATAGCTAAGGAAGTTGAGGCTTTGAGAGTAGCAGGCCCCTTCTTGGAACCACCTTTCCCTAATTTGAAGGTCTCCCCTCTGGGGCTAGTACTTAAGTAGAACCCGGGTGAATGTCGTCTAATCCTCCATCTAGCTTACCCTGCGGGTTCTTCGGTCAGTGATGCCATTCCTGATGACCTTTTTCAGTCAGGTACACGTCGTTTGTTCAGTCCCTACGGGTGGTACGCTCATGCGGTCCCGGTGCTTTCCTGGCACAGTGTGATATGCACTCGGCTTTCCGATTACTGCCAGTGCACCCAGGGGATTTTGAGCTATTAGGTTTTAGGTTCCAAGGGGAATTTTACTTAGATAAGGCAATGCCTTTTGACTGCTCTATTTCATGTTCGGCATTCGAACGATTCGGTACTTTCCTTCAGTGGGCCTTTGCTCGCAGGTCGGGGTCCCGGTCCCTAGCCCATTACCTCGATGACTTTTGGTTCGGGGGTGAACGGGGCTCGGACACGTGCACGCGTCTCCTCACTACATTTCAGACACTCATGCGGGAACTGGGTGTCCCCTTAGTGCCTGAAAACACCGAGGGCCCAGCTACTAAGCTCACATTTCTAGGCATTGAAATTGACTCTGTCGCACAGGCATCCGGGTTACCCATGGATAAGGTGGCTCAGATCTCCGCAGCGATTTTGGCATTGATTGCCAAACGTAAAGTGTCCCCTCATGAGTTGCAGCTACTTCATGGCCACCTTAACTTTGCCTGCAGGATGGTGACACCCGGCAGAGCATTGGCCAGGCGCCTGTGTGACGCCATGCCTGGCCTGTTAAAACGCCACAACAGGGTCCGGCTGATCATGGGCATATGGGCAGACCTTTCGGTCTGGCTCAAATTCCTCCAGGGTTTTAACGGGGTCTCTTCCTGGAGATCAGACCTTATGGTCTGCCCTAGATTTCAAGTACGGTTGGATGCCTCCGGCTCCCTGGGTTATGGGGGTTTACTCTGAGGGTAGGTGGACTTACGTCCGAGGGCCTCATGCATGGCTTGGCACGGATCGCCTCCGCAATCTTACCTTCCTTGAGTTTCTTCCCAATTTGGGGAGCACTGATGCTATGGGGCGACAAGTGGGCCAACTCAGTGGTCCATTTTTGGTGTGACAATGCGGCAGTGGTGCACATTGTCAACACCCAGACGTGCAAATCCCCCAGGGTCATGGCATTGGTTTGTCAATTCTTTTTGAGAAGGCTACGCCTAAATGTGCTGTTCAGGGCCAGAGATGTGCCAGGTATTAATAACGATATTGCTGATGCTTTTTCCCACCTGCAAATCCCCCGGTTCCGTGGCTTGCTCCGGAAGCAGAGGAATTCCACTCGCCACTCCTGGCCGATATTTGGATGTTTGGCGAGGAGAGGTGAACCGGGCATGTCATTGGCACCTCGCACGCATAAGGCGTATCAACATGCTTTCATGCGATTTAGAACTTTTGCGAGTAACTACAGTTACCTCAAGTGTGGTCAATACCAGTGGACCAGGTTTTACAATACATGTTTATCTTCGCAGTCAGGGTTTGGCCCCCCGTACTATAGCCTTCAGGCTTTCGGCACTGGCATTTATGGCCAACGTGGGGGTGTTTCAATGACTGCATGAGTTACTTCCGCATGCGTCGTGTTTTGGAGGGGTGGACAATTGAACGTGTCCGCTGCCCGGACACGCGTCACCCCAGTTCGCCAGAGTTTCTGACCCACCTTGCACGAGGCTGGCATAACTTATGTTAGGATAGGTGTGAAGTGGCTCTTGGTCACGCAGCTACCACGGTAGCCTTTTTTGGAGTGCTCCGCATCAGTGAGTTGGTGCCAGTGTTGGTACCATTGGGTAAGGCGGATGTGTCTCGTAGGGCACTGGAACTCGACGATGTCTATGTCAGGCATGAGTGGGCTCAATTGGGGATACGGTTCCCAAAGGTTGTTCAGCACGGTGTAGGCAGTGGAGTTAGACTGCTACGAGGTTTCATTGGAGACATCTGTCCGGTTGGTGCCCTACATGAATTTTTTGGCAGTGCCTGCTGCGCACCCCAGCCTGTTTTTCTGCCACCAGGATGGGTCTACCCTTACCAAAGTAAAGTTATGGAGGGTGACCAGTGCCACGCTTCGCGGTGTGGGGCCCGTTTTGGCACCTGTTTATTTAGGATAGGCGTCACGTTGACAGCAGCTACGTTTGGGGTACTCGGAGGTGGGTATATGTGTACGCGTAATTTCTTATATGTACGTCCCCTCACTGTATGAGTACTTAGTTATGTACTTCACCTCTTCTCCTCTTTTACAGATCCTGTGTGACTCTGCACACCGGTGGCAGTGGGGCTGGTGGGCCGCAGCTATGTACCCTGGGCAGTAGTATATGCTGCGGTGACAGAGTGTGGACCCCGACTTGGGCTGCGTGCATCCGCATGTATGCGATGGTATGGTATGCGCGGCACAAGGGGGCAGGAACTGTTGCCATTCCTGATGTCCGTCAGGGATGCTGGACCGCCCGACGTTCTTATTATGCACTTCGGCGGCAATGATCTTATACGGATCACTGCTATTCCTTAAACTGTCAAGGTGCAGTGACCTGGTGTTTTCTATCATGTATGGCTTACACACGGTCGCTATGGTCTAACATCGTGCCGAGACACCAATTTAGGGGAGTCGTGGATCTCCGTGGTTCGGACTGCTCCAGCAGTCAGTGGACAGGGCTGTTGCTCGGTCCCTTGCTGAGCATGGCTGGGGGACAGCCATTGGAAACCTGCGGATAGGTTTACAAATTTTTTTGCTGGAAGGCAGGATATGGGGTCCACCTGTTGGGTGGAGGTATGTACCTCTTTCTGGGCGAGGTGCAAGCAGGCCTGGCGACCGAGCTGACAGTCTGGTGGGGGGCGGTGAGTCATCATGGACGCCTCCCCGTGTGGCGGGTAGCACTGGTGTCTTTCTTTGGGGGGTGCGCCTGCAATGAAAGCGCAGTGCCAAAATGGCCGCCACACTCTTTGCGGGCTCCCCCCACCCGGACTCAGACATCCAGGTGAGTTAGGGGGCGTGGCCACCCCTCTATAAAAGGGGTGGCCACGAGGCAGCCGAGCTGGCATTTTAGAATTGCGACGGAGAGGAGAAGTTTTCCCCTCCACCCCCTCCCTAGTGAACAGTGTGAATTTTTGGTCGCTTCGGGGCCGGGTGGGAATTTTTGGCCTGAACCTACAATTGGCACCTTGGTTCTGGCTTTTTTGCCCATCCCACACTGTTGCTAGTGTTTGAGCAAAGGGGTTAGTTGACTTTGGTCACTTTGGCGGGTAGCACTGGTAAGGTAAAGATTTATGACCCATAGGTATCCGGCAGGTTTGCAATTGACTGGCCAACACTTAGACAGGTACAGGGGTAATAGCTTTGGCCGGTCAATGACGAACCAGGCAAGGGGTGATGGCAGGAGCTTAACAGCCTGCATCACCTTGAGATTTAACGGATACACGTCATAGGGTGGGGTCAGTAGATAGTTTATTGACTCTGGTCAACAATTTGTTTGTGTTAACAAACAAATTGATACAAATAGTTACATGTAGCCAATTGCCATTGGCATTTTGGGAGGAACCTTACCAGTGTTACTGCGGCCTGCTTGCCTTAAAGAATTACAATTGGATGATTACTCCAATTGAAAGTTATAATTCAGACTAGGGCATTATTCAATAAAAGTGGCCTGATGCCTTTATCCATATACCGGTGTCTGAGTCTTTCTTTGGGGGGTGCGCCTGCAAAGGCTGCCTGTCTCTGAGAGAGTTGGGGGACCCGATCTGCGCTGTTTCCGATGTCCTCCAACCTTCCCAGGCGGTGCTGCAAGGCAAAATGCTGGGGAAAAGTTCTTCATCAGCTGCAAGTTTTGCCTTGCAGCAGTGCCTGGGAAGGTTGGAGGACGTCGGAAAAGGTGCGGATCAGGTACCCTGACCCTCCCAGAGGTGGCAGTGGTGGTGGTTGAGCGCAATAAAATGATGCATCGCATAACACTAAAATAATGTTATCCAATGCAATCTCTCCAAAAAAAAGAATCAGGTCATTATCCGATTTAGCGTTATGCAATGCACTCGTTATCTGAGGTCTTACTGTAGTGACAAGTTATCTGTAATGTTTAATTTGGCCTGAAACTGCATTTTCTAAAATTTTAGCCTATTAGTTTCCCAGATTTCTTTTTTCCTCTCTTGTAAGCACAGTTCATCCCATTTAGATTTACTGAAATTGCTGTTACACTATTCAGTGGTTATGTTAATTATTCTGTCTAATAAATTGGAGAATTATACTGGTTAAAATTATCAGTGCCTTAGTTCACACTCTCTGTACATGTTTTTCCATAAATGCTGATTCTACTATTCTAGGATATATTTTTGGTTCTAATGTGTCAATGAGCTCAAAAAGCCTAGCCAATCATATACTCTTCTGCAACATTGACAAAAATCCTGCTGCACAGTAACACAAAAGGAGTAAATTATCTTACATTAAGGGATTTCCTTAAACATTATCTGCTGAGTGTCGAACTATCTGCTGAATTTCTACAAAGAGTTCTTAACATCTCACAATTCACTCCTAAAGAACACTGTTTGTGTCACTGAGTAGTAGGATTTAAGACACAAAAGCTGTTTTTTCAAGAGTTGGTAGCAGCTAGGAGCTTGGGAGGAACAGATGGAAGATGCTACCATTACTGACCACTAGCAACTTTCCCCTGAGGTTTTTAGGTCAGACACACTCTACAGATGTTTGAAGACTTCTGTCCTAGTGAATCATTATCACTTCCAGCCAGAACAAAAAAAGGAAGGACTAGAGATTTGGTGCTTAAACTCAGACTCCCTTGCCATCAGTTGATACAGATGAGCAATGTTGGAAAATGGACTACATTAGTAATCTTTGGTGGGTATGTGGCAATGGATGAGTACATTGAATTGATACCACAACATATGATAATTTAGTTTTCATATTTTCACTTTTTGTCTATCTCCTAATGAAATCCAATCATGCATTCAAAGAAGCAGTACTCTTATTTTAGCACTTAATTGTCATATTGCCTTGATGGATCTTCTACTTGGGATGCAAAATTACTTAATCAGGAGGTAGAAGGCAATGTGTGCAGCTTAATAGCCACTGCGGCAAATAATTGTTATTGCAGTATCATTAACAACTGTCTTATTTATATAGCATTCTGAGAGGTGATTGTATATTTCAGAGGAATGAATGCAAAAGACAGGACATTTTTATGCTTCTCTATTCTTTGGCTGTAAAAAGGAAATAAAAAAGAAAGCTCATCATTTTGAATGTTTTAGCACTGATGCTATTATTAGAGGACTTGCTATCTAAATCTTATACATGTAATGAATGTTTCCCAAGGTGTTAAACTACTGAATCATCTGTCACTTTAATATAGGGAGTTAGCCAACAAAATGGATTGACTTGTCCATCAAAATACACTTGAAGAAAACTTCAATGACTTTCCTTGTAGGAATGACACTGAAATGTAGAGCAAAGGTTATGTAGAAGTTACAATGCTCTGGAAAAACTCCAGTTATTTGCAAAGGAGAACATATCTGTTGTTCAATGAAGATGTAAATTCTTTCTTTCTTAATCTCTCTCTCTTTCTGTATGATAAAATGTTGGGTGCAGAAAAATAAGCACTGTATTATCATGGTTGAAATTTTTACTTAGTGTCCCATACCATACTAAAAATATAATTGATAAATGGACCAGCGTTGTCATCGTCGTCATCATCGTCGTCCTCCTCCTCATCGTTGTCATCCTCATCCTCATCACCACTAAAAGCTTGTCATAGTGCAGGCTGGGTCTGGATGCCGGGTGTGTGTGTGTGAGGAGACAAAAGACATTTAGCCCATTCTTCCCTCAAAACAGCACAAGTGACCTAATTGTCTATATCAGGACGTAGCTGACAAGCTATGAATTGAACACTTCCCTTGCTCTTCTGCAGAGCTACAGGGAAAGTGAAATTATCTTTTTCTTCTATTTGATCACTGCTGTGCTGCATTGCTTAGGGTGACAATCACTTTTTTTCTCTGTAGCTCTGATAGAAACTGCAGCTGTGGACAGTTTCTCAGTAAGTTGTACACAGAAAAAGAAAAAAAATCTATTACCTAACTGGAAAAAACAACTTTCCATGCCTCTCTGTAGAAGATCAGTGGAAGTTTTCAATTTCTGATATCCTGACGTGGCTTATAAACTACTCACCTGAAGACCTATCAGTAAGTAAGCCTGGGTTCACACAATCCAACATTTCAGACCAGACCAGTAAGATTCATTGTGCAAGTTGAAAGGCACGAACATGTGGTTAGTTATGACTCATAATCAGGACTGTTTGGACAGGCTTTCAGATATTTTTTGGTGTGTGTGGTATCCCCCAGTAATGTTCCACAAACTGCCTTCACATACAGTGCAGGGCACATATTACAAGTTTTAATGAAAATTAGTTTTGACTTCGAGAAGTGTGATTGTGAATTGCCTTGTCTGGATTAATCTCTATGGAGTGTGTGCACACACATACACAAAAACAATGCTAATTGCCACTTGACGAGGTGCTGCATCATGGAGTGAGAAAATTTTCATATTCTGTTCACAGCTTTCCTCCTATTTAAAACTGATAACTACAGTATGTTCACAATTTGCATTCAACAGAAAGTTCTAATCAGTGCTGTTTGTCCCTTGTGGTCTTTTATTTTTAGTTGTTCATAAAAGTTAGAATGTTAGAATGTTATTTACCTCATCACGGTGAACAGAATTTGCCAGAGTTCAAGGAACTGTTAGCAGGGTTAATTGTGCTCTGTACCAGGGTCTAACTTTGCTATTGTGGCAATGTTTCTAAATGGCTTTACTCTTCAGTTAAACAAAAATCTCCCTGTTTGCTAATAAAAAGAATGTCCAAAGGAGCATAATCTATCAAATTATCATTCAGTAGTCAATTCCTATTATGATAGGGGGAGTACATTACTTTGAGATATTTTCTTGCAGCCTAAGGAATTTCTAAAACTTAGTACATCTTTCTTTTCATCTGAGTCATCCTCTTATAAAACTGTTTTTTGAAAGAGTGTGTGAGCTGATGTGGAACAATTGAATGGACTCAAAGTTATAATAGACTAGCAGGGGTGCCTGGCTTCACCCGGGTGGGGTTGGGGGGGCTGTCCTACCTCCCGCGGTTGTGTTGCTTGGGTTCTCCTTCTCCTGGGCTGACCTCTGTCCACTGGAGTCCTGCCCCGCCCTGCCAGCTGGCCTGTCTGGCCAAGGGGCAGAGCCCTGTGATGTCACATTGGCTGACCACTCCCAAGGGCTGACCCCTCCCAATGGATGACCAGATCTGGGCCAGACATCACAAAGGGCATGACATCACAAAGGCCCAGACTTTGGTTGAAGACTAAAGGATCAATTTGGGGGGCATAACCCCCCCATGGGCTTTGGGACCCTGACAGTGACCTGCTCACATGCACAAGGTACATGTGTGTCAAATTTCATGGGGTTTGGTTGAGGGGTGAGGCAGCCCATTCCGGATACCACACCCACACCTCTGCTTTATAAGATTTGTAGGGATTGAGGTTAGCAATCGCACCGTCTTTGTACTGTTTGCATTTTGAATAAATTACACTTGATGTAAATTAATATATAACATAAGCTCAGTAAGGTGTAGTGGGTAGAATTTTTTTCCATGTCAGAAGCACACAAAAGTGCTTTCTGGGTTGAAAGGGTTTTTCCAGGAGGAACTCTGCTTAAGGGATGCCCAAATGAGACTCCTTTCATGTCCCCAAGATCTTTCCCCACCAAAGTGGTCCCTATTTATTTACTTGTAATTTCTTGCTTTCAAACTGCTAGGTTGGCAGGAGCTGGGATGGAGACAGGCACTCATTCTGCCATGCAATACTCGGGTCTTGAATTGCCAACTTGCTGACCTTCCAGCTAACAAGGCGAGCTTCTTAACCACTGAGCCACGGCAGTCCCAGTGGGTAGAATGCTGTACTAGGATTCAGGATACAGTATCTGTTTACTCAGCCAATGAAACTGACTTGGGTGATGAAGGAACAACCAGTCCATAAATACACTTACCTTGAAATTTCATTTATGGTTACTGTAAGTTGGTTCCAACTTGACAGAATATAACACATTTTGTCTATTTGTATGCACCACAAGCACAACAGGAGAGGCTGATGGATTTCAATTTCACAAACAACCATCAATGCTGCTGCATTTACTTACAAGGCCACAGTTACTGTATTGTTCAATTCTACAAATGTTATAAAAATACACAAAGAAACACATACAAGAATGTAATATTTTTCTCTTGAGTCTTGTCTTCTCAAAATATGCTAGTACATCCTGTGCTGACTTTCCAGCAAGGAGATTTTTTTTAGAAGAAATCTTATTTACTATATAACAATAAGCCAAGTTAGGATTTGATTCCTATGTACAGTACATACTTTTTTGCCACATCCAATGCTCTTGAACCAGCATTTAGAATTATTGACATTCTATACAGCCCTCACAACCCCATATAGTAAGCAAATACTTCATTCCTTGCATATGTTATGGATCCAAAGAATCAAATATGTCACATCTACATATAAAATAGTGAAGAATACTCATGGTACAACAGGAGCACTCTTTGTATACGCCATCTCAATTGTGTAAATCTAAGCATTGCACAGTTGCTTACAAGACCTGCTGCTGTACACATGAACAGAGGCTGATTCCACAAGATCAGTATAGATACGGTATGCAGTTCTGCTATCAACCAGAAAACAACTCAAACTTCCACAACTGGGGTTGCACCAAAATTTGATTAAAAAAATATGTTATGCATGCCATTTTTCTAAGAACAATGTTGAGCTCAAAAGCAATTTCATAACAATATCTAAGCATTAGGGAATATGAAAATAACATTTCTGTCAATACAGCAATGTAATAATATTAAAACAGTAGCATCACTGAAGAAAGAAGGAAACACTTGAAAAAAACACACCATGCTGCTAAGTACAAATTAAAAACAATTTAAATAGTTTTACCAGAAATGATTGCTTACCAAGAATTATATTTTTCCTCCTCTTTGACCTCTGATCTCATCACCTGAAGGCATATGCCAAATATGAAAGAGCTACAGACACAGTAATTGCAACTCATTTGTGGTTCAAATATTTTGAACATATTTAGCCAATAGAAATAACTCTGTTCTTCAGTATATTAGGTTATATGGCTTTCTACTATGTTTTAACAATTCTGTTTTTTATCTTATGAAATAAGCCTAGGAATTGAAATGAAGGCTTTTATGGGTAAGATAGCAATAGCAGTAACTAGCACGCAATGGTGGGTGTTAAAGTGATATTTTTGTACATAGGGTTCCCACCAGGCTTGGAAATGCGTCCTGGAACTTTGCTTACAAGTCTGTTCCCCATGTGGATTTGTTTTGGCCAAGGCATGTCCATGTTCTTGTCATCAATAGCCCATGACAGACCTGCTAGGAGGGTCCTCTAGAGGCAGCTGGTTCTTGTTATGGTCAGAAGGTTGGGACACAGCACAGATGGGTGAAGACAGGAGTGGTAAGCAGTTACCAATTTATTTATTAATTTATTATATTTCTACCCTGCCCATCTAGGAGATTTCCTACTCTGGATGGCTCAAGGAAAAAAATGTAGCAGTTCACGTACACAAGTACAGTACATGCTTGCATGTTGGCAAGCAAGCTTTTATACATATGTGCAAGCTTTCATACATATGTGTAGCCATGGGAGAACATAGACAGAGCTTTGGTCTTCTGACTATAAAAATACTGTAGCTGGTAGAAACAGTCTGCCTCAAGTATCCTGAAGCTGGGAAAGTTTCCTATTTTCCATGATAGATGAGGTTCCATAAGGTTTTTGTGTAGGATTCCAGAACTCTCTTCAGGATTTATGAAGTTTCCTATTTCTGATATGAGTGACAAAATGTCAGTGGTACCTGAAAGACTAGCAAATCTGCTTGAAGATGAGGTCTTTAACAAAATCTGTCTTGATGCCCTCTGTTGTGTACCTTGATCTACTGAGCAGTTGTGACCAATGAAATTCTAGGAGAGCTAGACAGAGTATGTGTGGCAGAAAACTCAGGCCATGTCTATGATATTTACTTTTGGAAACAGATATTGAAAAATGGTATTACAGGAGCTAAGCATGGGACACTATTTGCCAGAGGTGCTATTACTTAGGTTCCTATTGTCACTATCTTTGACCTATGCTTAAAAGAAGAAAGGAAGAGAAAGTATATTATCTGTATCTAATAGCTTTTCTTATCATGCTGCCTCTTGATGTAGTGGAATCTCACCCAGTGTCCTGAACCTGAAATCTGAAATCTCACTGGCACTTCATGCATCAACAGCTTAATTTCTTTTCATCCTGAGACTCCAGTTTGTCTGTATCTGATACTAGTATACCTACAGTTTCAATTGTTCCATTTTGTATTGATTGAAGGATTGTGGTGATCTGTAGATCACATCTATTTCTCTAGCAGAAGGGTTCATCATCAATTGAATTAAACATGATCATGCAGTCTTATATATGCTCCATCAATTTAGCTGGTGGCTGCACAGAATTTTGAAAAATTACAATATGTGTGTGTATTGCATTTCTGAATGTTTGGTATCTATTGCATGGTTATATACAACATTCAACTAGAACACATGTGTCTGCTTGTTGTGTTCTGGGTGGATCTGAAGTGTCCACAAGACAGGGTCAAAAAGAAGGAGCATTTTCCAGTAAGGCTCTTGCTCAAAGATATCCAGAACTGCAGTAAGACTTTTCATACTGCTAGCTTAACAATAATTACTCAACTGGCCATGTCACTGCACTTCAAATAGGAAGTTTTAATGGGACACATCCTTGCGCTGTAGCCTGTCACTTTATTACACCTTCAGGGCCTCCTCTAGGCATGTTACTGACATTGGTGTACTATTTTTGAGATTGTAGAGATTTGGGAACTGTATGGCCAGTCCCAATGTGGAGTTCAGGCCCTGGGGATGTCACAATAGTTGCAGGCATGGATAACTGAGAAGATTTGACTTCTGTCTGATGCTGAGGAATAAACGGTGTAGATCCCTGAGCCTATGTTAAAAATGAAATCCTCCTACACTAGTGGATAATTTTGTTTTCCTGACAGCTGGGCAATGGGAATTTCAGGAAGGAAATTGTTAGGGAGGAAAGGTAGAACTACTAAGAGTCCTCTTGGTGCAGTGGTTAAACTGCTGTATTTCAGCCAAAACTGCTGACGTTGTGAGTGTGATCCTGTTGGGTCAGTAAAAGGAATACCCAGCATGTTGGCAAAATGATAATTACCTAGTGAACCATCCAGAGAATGCACTAAGGGCGGTCATCATCGGCTGCAAGTTTATATCTGAGAATGCATTCTTTCCTGAAGCAGGAAAAATACCATTGGCGTGAATTTATTTAAGATGGATGCCAGATTGCAATGAAGTGACCCACACACTATGATCGTGGAGCTTTTTGGGGCAGTATATGTGTAACTGCTATCACTACTTCCCCCCCCCCCATGTGTGTGGACATGCTTACTTACTTTGAAAGATATACAAGCAACTTGACATGCTGTACTGTAAACAATGCAATATATTGCATGACCCTCTGACACAAGAAACCATAAAATCATCCTGAGAGAATTAAGATAGTTGATTTGAGAATTGAAATTGGGAAGATGTTACTGGAAAGTAAACTTTCTTCTATCTATCTGGCTGAATCCAGAAAAAAAATAACTGAATAGTTTCTGGGATTGGAAATAACTGTAGGATATTGCTTTAAAATATTGTATCACCAGTCCTACCAAAATGTTAATCAATATCATTTATTATTTAATAGTGATAAATATGTGTAGGAGGTAGCTTGAACAGAAGCTATTTATCCATCTGTTCTTACTCCATCACCCTGTGTTGCTTTTAAAACTTGAGAAAGCATAAGAAGGAGGGGTGAGTGTGGGGGTGCCATGCAGAGCTTAGAAGGTTACTTTTACAAAAACAGTGCAATGACATGCTGTAGCCATCAATAGCTGAGCAGAGCTAAGATTCTGGAGCAGCATGTTGTTATATTTATTTTGTTGAAAGTGGCTTTCCAAACTCTGAAAACTGTATGGAAAATATAAGTAACTAGCTTGAGTGCCCGGCTCTGCCTGGGCACTTTTTTGGGGTGACCTTCCCTGCTCCCTACCGCTGGTGATGGAAAACTTAAAATTTGCAAGCATCCAGAGTGGGAGGGTGGCAAGAAAAGGGGGTGAGCAGGCCGCGAAATCCCCGGCCTCGCCTAGACTCTTCACTGCACGTTGGGCATTCCAGCTGGGCTCTGTGTGTGTGGCATGCAGGGTTGGCTGGCGGACGTGTTCCCTGGAGAGGAGTTTATGTGAAGCCAGGGATTTTGTGGCCTGCAATTGCTCCCTCCTTTTCCGCACCCCCTGCTGCTGCTGTTGGCCAGGCCAAACTGCCATGGGCCCGACACTTACCTCCTTGGCTGGCCGGCGATGGAAGACATAAGATTTGGCAGCACCCAGAGTGGAAGGGTGGTGAGAAAAGGGGGAGAGCAGGCGACAACATATTTGGCCTTGCATAGGCTCCTTGCCATGAGTTGGGTGTTCTGGCAGGGTTCCATGTGTTTGGCGCACTGGGCCAGACGACTGATGCATTTCCTGGAGAGGAGTTTATGTGAAGCTGGTGATTTTGCGGCCTGCAATTCCTCCCAGAGAAAAAAGCCTCAGACCTCGCACTTGCCTCCTTGGCTGGCCAGCAATGGAAGATTTAAGATTTGGTGGCATCCAGAGTGTGAGAGCAGTGAGAAAAGGGGGGAGAGCAGGCCGTGACATCCCCAGCCTCGCATAGACTCCTCACCGGAGACTGCGCTTTGCCTTGGGATGTGGGGTTGGGGTGGGGGTGGGGGATCTTACCTCAGAGCAGGGTATGGCTGCATTTGGGCCATGCCTGTGGGGCTCCACATGTTTTGTACACTGGCCCGGGTGTCGGTCGTGTTCCCCAGCGAAAAGTCTTTGTGAGGGCAGGGATGTCATTGTCTGCTCTTCGCCCCTGTTTCTTGCTGCCATTGCACACCCAGTGCCGGATGCTGCCAAGACTTAGGCTGTCCATCACTGGCCAGCCCAGGAGGTGAGTGCTAGGCTTGAACCTGTTTGGCCTGGCCAGCAGCAGCAGCAGGGGGTACCCAAAAAAGGGAAGGAAGAGCAGGCCGCATACTTCCTGGCCTCACGTAAACTCCTCTCCGGGGAATGCGTCCGTCATCCAGCCCAGCGTGGCAGACACACGGAGCCCTGCCGGAATGCCCAACTTGTGGCAAGGAGCCTACGCAAGGCCGGAGATGTCGTGGCCTGCTCTCACCCTTTTCTCGCCACCCTCCCATTCTGGATGCCACCAAATCTTAAGTCTTCCGTTGCTGGCTGGCCAAGGAGGCAAGTGCGGAACCCTTGGCTGTTTGGCTAGCCGAAAGTAGCAGCAGCGGGGTGGCGCGGGAAAGGGAGAGAAATTGCAGGCCGCAAATCCCCAGCCTCACGTAGACTTGTCATCGGGGAACCCATTCGTCGGCCGTCCCTGTGCACCAAAGATTCTCGCCGTGGCCCTGCACTCTCCTGCTTGGGATGGAGGATCATCTCACAGCCACGTTATTGGCGTGTGGCAGCTGTTGGTTCAGCGTTCGGCTGTTGCCCCACCTCTTCCTTGCTTGTTCTGGCTCCCATGATTGGCTGCAGCATGTGGTGGCTTCTGGGAGCTGAAGTGGCTTCTGGGAGTTGAAGTTTTTTGTTCTGGTCCCATTTTTTGTGGAGCACAGGGCCCCCCTGGTGGTCTGGACCCTGACATTGACCTTCTCTCCCATGCCAGGTAAGTGAGTGCGCAGTGTGGACGGGGATAGTTAAGGGGTGTGGATTTGTATTCCGGACCCACACAGGGACATTTCTCTTTTATAGGTATAGATACAAATACTGTTTAGGCAGTAGAAATTGTAATGGAAGAATTCATGGAGGAATTATTGAAGGAGCCAGAAGGTGAGGGCAGATGGGAAAAGGTGGATCAAAGAAAAAAGTCTTGGTAAAAAACAGAGCAAACGCCTACTGAATTATGTCAAGTTATTATGTCAAGTATTATGTCAAGTTATTAGAACCACTATATATTACTGTTATCACTGTGAAAATGTTAGTCTCATTGCTTATTGACATTGAACTGTTAGGTCACTATATGGGTTTAATCCTACTACCTACATTTTGGGTATGAGTTAATCTTAAAATTGCAGATCTCATCTCCATATGTAGGCTGTAAAATGTTTACAATAATTATGTGTCATCAAGTTGATTCCAACATACAGTCACCTTCCTAGGTTCTTTAAGATATAAATTACTCAGAAATGGTTTGCCATTCTTGTCATTCCATTGGTCTGCCAGGACATTGCAGGTTTCCCAAGGCCACATGGGGTTAGGGATTATAAACCATCAGATGTGCACATCTTCTAGGTGATCTTGACTGGCCCCTGTTTCCTGGAAGGCACTGTGGTAATTCAATCCTCTGAACCCTTGTCTCTTTAGCCAAGTTGTCCACTCCACTGAGAACTTCTGAAATATATGCACAACAGTCTGATGTTCTACAATGTGGATGGCATTGACAATTGATATTTTGTAGAATATTAAGGAAGAAACAAGCCAGTAACTTGTAGAACCAGATCATTTTTAGGAACCTCTACCTATGTCAAATTAACCCCATTCAATATTTCAGGACACATGTGGTCATTATTTATGAACAGGTATAGACTTCTGGTTAACTCACATGTTCTGCACCCTGAGGGACTGTGTTGGCTCAAGTGGTTAAGATGCTGAACTCACTGACTGGAAGGTCAGAGTTCTATTCCTGGGTACTGAATGACGGAGTGAGCTCCCTTCTCTGTCCCAGCTCCTGCCAACCAAGCAGTTCAAAAGTAAGAAATTGCAAACAGATAAATAGGGACCACTTTGGTAGAAAGGTAAACAGCTTTCCATGCACTCCAGTGTGTAGGCATGCATGTCACATGTCCACGGAACCATCTGCAGATGCAGACAGTGCTGGCTTTTTGGCTATAAACAGAGATGAGCACTGAACCCTAGGCCCTAATTTAGGTGGGTTGGCCTTCACAGCTAGGCATCAGGTTCATAGCTTGGGAGGTCATTTTATATCCTTGACCCTTGATTCACAAATTGCAGCAGTATTTAATGCATGGAGTTAGTGGAGAGTCCCAGGAGCAGAGAGTCTACAGAGTTTTGCTTGCTTACAACATTTTTTCCGGAAACCTATACATTGCATTGGTTTCTCAGGCTCAGGCTCAAATCTCTAGGAGCTGAATGGGGTGTCTGGGGCAAGTCAAGATAGTACATGCTATGCTGGACCTGTAGGGCCTTAGGAAGCAACAGAGCTCTACTGTATGGATTTTTTGGGGAAAGGAGCAGTATGGATTGGGAGTTGGGTTTCCTACTGTACTTTGTCAGAGAAGGGCCAGCTTCTATGGTCTTCAGAAAACCATATGGTCTCAGAGTATTCCCATAGGAAGAGAATGTAAATCACTTCTCTCTAGAAAACCCTCCAGTTGGAACTCCCTTAAAAGTAGGTAGATATTACTGCTATCCATCTGTGATGATGGCAGTCTAGCAGATTCAGCCTTGTCATTATCTAGAATTACAAATTTGCATGTTGCCTGTATTTCAGTATATCAGCTGGCTCAATGGCAGGGAAGGTTAATGTCATAAGGGGGTTAGTCAGTGATCTTAGTGATAATAAAAAATCTTAGTGATGATCCTTGCTGATGACTTATGGTGGGGAAAAGGTGAACCACTATTGTGTTTTCATTCAAACATGAGAGAGAAAGGGGGACCAGAACATTTTTAAACAGCAGTAGTACTGGGGGGAAATTGTGGTTTTGTGCAAAAACAACTGCAACATCTTTAGCATAAGATACATGTTGGTGAATCTTTCATAAAAAGGGTGCTGCAATTTGACAAATGCATAAAACTCTTGTAAGTGCACCCTGAGGGGAAAACTGTAAGAATGAAATGTGAAAAGATTTACATCACTATCCCATTCTTTTGATGAAGTAGGCTGCCATCTGGGAAAACAGAAGTCATTGCCAAATAAAACATTAGTCTTCAAGATGCCACATTATAATGCAGGCATTAAAGAGGCATAAAACACCTCTGATACTGTCCCTGGCTGCCAGTTGACCCAATTCAAGGTGATAGTCAATTCAAGGTGATTTTCAATGAAGGTCATTGGAAGTACTGGCAAGATTTTTCAGAAAGTAGTTTCTGAATGAAGAAGTGAGTTTGTGTTGTGTAAATATTCTAGTACTTCATCCTATAGGGTTTTAAAGGGACATGAAAACTTTACTAATTTCTGAATTGTGGGTGGAATTTCACCAAACCAATCAAAGGCCACCATCTCTGATGAGCCTGAATAAAATGCAAGACACTATTCCCTAAAATCTGATTGAAATATATTATGTGCCTCTTTTAAAAAAAGAGATCAATTTGTCAGTGTTCAACATGTTTTAACTTGCTGTCTCTCACACAGTTTTTACCAGAGCAGTTTGAAATTTTGGCACATTTGTAGACATTGTCAAATAGATCCTGCCTATCAAGTTTTAATTCATCATTTTTGTGAGTAATAGAACATTGAAGCTTATAATTATCATTAAAAAAAGAGATTCACCATCTTTGTGTGACGTGAACTGAAAGGCACAAATCACACCTAAAAGAAAAGAGAAGAACTACTATTTAGCCTGCATGATGAAATTGGCCTAATGACTTTATGGAACAAATTATACCCAAACTTTTTGAAAAACATGCTTTTGTTGCTATTGTTGGGTAGGAATTTACTCTCAAAGTGCAAGGTTTTAAACCAGATGAATCTTTTTCAGAAACTAAAATCAAATAGTCCTTGAATATTTTGTGTAACTTAATTTTAAAAAATTAAGATATTTCTTTACTGATATATATTTGGAGGTTCTAGCAGAGGAGCGCAGCTATCATATACCTTTGACCGAAGAATGGTACAATCCTTCTATCTGGGATGGTTTTCCTCTTGTACTGAGCATGCAGATTCGGGAGGGATGCACATGGAGTGGTGAGGGAGGAAGGGGACACTCGCCTAGCCAGCCAGATCAGCCAAATCAACCCTGGCAATCAATGGGGTGACAGATGCCACAGCCAGATTGCCCTCACAGCATATATATTTGGAGTAGTATATATGTTTGAAAGTAGAGAATAACTGAGCAGGTATCTAAAAAATTAAATCCCTTGGCAACTGAGAATTTTTCCTTGCCCACCATTCTTTACAATAATTTGACTTTAATTAAACAAGACTGTAAGTCTTCATATTTCTAACTTAAAATAGAAGCTATGAAAGCACAGTGCAAAATAATCTTCTCAATAGCTACAGTTTTTTAATGTCACGTAACCAAGAATTTATTGCCATGAAATGTTAGAATACCAGGATATGAATTAAACATTTGTTTATATTTTGTGACATGGATGTTTGACTCTCTGCAATATTTTATTAATGATATTATCCCCATCTATTATTTTAAAGTGGAATGACAATTTTAACTCAAGAAAATGATGATATAAAGAAACAAATTCATGTCAAATTCTGTTCTCCTCAGTGATAAATATTCCCCTGGGCACAAACTGTGGCCATCTTCTTGAATTTTTTCCAGGTTTACAGAAGACTGTGCACACACAAAATTTTCTAATACAGCAAGGAGGCTGTGTCTCCACTGGCCACCTTTTGCAGTGGAAGTCACTGGTCATGTGATGCAGTTTCCCAGAGACTCCCTGGGAAATATTAGGGTATCATATCCCAAGCCTGGGATGTAACTGAATCTTAGTTCCTGGTTCTAACCATATTTTATTAAACTGACCTGTAAGATTTAAGCCACACCTAATTCATTGATGGGCTAAAAGAACTTTCACTCAACTAGACAGAAAAGGAAAGTGTATGGTCTATATGATTCATTTCTTTTTTTCCTCCAAGAATGCATGCTTCAGCATCCAGGCTTGCAAAGCAAATCCATATTTAACGTCTAGCGACCAAAACAAACTAAGGGGAAATGCAGAATATAAAGTGAACAAAAGGCAAGTGCTGTGTCAAATGGATGCATTTTACCACTTGAAGGAGCACTGCTTCTAAATATGTGCTATGTCTATTGTCTAATTTGACACTTACATGAAAGTTATCTCCGCAGCCGCAGCCGTCGCGCAAAGCCATCCTTCCCCGCCCCCTGCCACCGGGCGGGGAGGTTTAAAAGGGCTCCCTGGCCGAGGGAGCCGAAGGACGCCGCAGCCGCCGCACGAAGCCGTCCCTCCCCGCCCCCTGCCACCGGGCGGGGAGGTTTAAAAGGGCTCCCTGGCCGAGGGAGCCGAAGGACGCCGCAGCCGCCGCGCGAAGCCGTCTCTCCCCGCCCCCTGCCACCGGGCGGGGAGGTTAAAAGGGCTCCCTGGCTGAGGGAGCCGAAGGACGCCGCAGCCGCCGTGTGAAGCCGTCCCTCCCCGCCCCCTGCCACCGGGCGGGGATGTTTAAAGGGGCTCCCTGGCCGAGGGAGCTGAAGGACGCCGCAGCCGCCGCGTGAAGCCATCCCTCCCCGCCCCCTGCCACCGGGCGGGGAGGTTTAAAAGGGCTCCCTGGCCGAGGGAGCCGAAGGACGCCGCAGCCGTCGCACAAAGCCATCCCTCCCCGCCCCCTGCCACCGGGCGGGGAGGTTTAAAAGGGCTCCCTGGCCGAGGGAGCCGAAGGACGCCGCAGCTGCCGCACGAAGCCGTCCCTCCCCGCCCCCTGCCACCGGGCGGGGAGGTTAAAAGGGCTCCCTGGCTGAGGGATTAAAAGGGCTCCCTGGCCGAGGGAGCCGAAGGACGCCGCAGCCGCCGCGCGAAGCCGTCCCTCCCTGCCCCCTGCCACCGGGCGGGGAGGTTAAAAGGGCTCCCTGGCCAAGAGGCCCTTCGGCTGCACCACCTGGTCGGCGTTCCGGCCCCGCCCTCCACCCTTCGCCAGGACTTAAAAGGCGAGGGGGTCTGCCGGGCGAATCCTCCACGCAGCGCTCCCGGCCCCGGTGGGGGTGAAGAGGCCTTCCAGCCATGCCACCGGCTGGCGTCCCAGGGCCCTGTCCCCCACTTCATAAGACTCTGGAGGCAGGGTTTTTTGTGGGTGGCTTCAGGTGAATTGTTTTCTTTTTTTCGGATGTGTGCTGATATTTTGTATTTTGTGGATTGTTTTGCTTAATATTGTAATTTGTATTATTGTACTTATGTGAAACACTGTATTGATTATTGTATTTTGAACACTGTATCTTGTATCGTATATGTAAACCCCTTGAGTTGTCCTGGGGTCATTTATATGTTGTTAGCCGCTCTGAGTCGGCCATGTGTTGAGTAGGGCGGGATACAAATTGAAGTATAAAATAAAATAAATAAAAAATAAAAATCTCTAGGTAGATTACTGTGTGCTTGTGTATATGATGAATGTTTTTTCCGTTATGCTTCGAAAATCTTTCCTTTGCTCTAAAACAGGGGTTACCAGCCTAAGGCCTGTGGGTTGGATCTGGCCCACAGCACCATTTCATGTGGCCCCCACCCCTCCATCCCATTTGAAGCTGTTGGGACAAAATTGCCACCCCCATCATGCAGGAAGGGCAAAATAGCTGTCTGGCCCTCCAAACTGATTGAGAGTGTGACCTGGCCCCCAGCTTGAAAAGGTTGGGAAGCCCTGCTCTAGAACCTGTTTCCACCCCCACCCCCATTTCACTATCTGTGATGCCATATCATAGCATGTTGGCATGACATCCTCCAAGCATTGCCTCTTAGTCTCTATCCACCCTAGATCATCACAAGCCATTACCACTGTTTTCTCAGATGTGGTTAATTTAATTGATGATGAAAAGAGTCAGATTCCAGGATTTGCCATTGCTTTGCATCTCTTTGTGAATAGTTGTGAACATAAGAGGGGATCCTGAGAACCATCTTGCCTGCTGGCCTTTGGTATATAATGGTTGGTATTATTTTTCTGTTAGCAAGGAGGGTGTGGTATTGCGAGGTAATTGCACACTATTTTGTGGCATTTTGAATCACTGACACATAAAAATACTCATACTCTTAAATGAGAAATTTAAAAAAAGATTTGATTGGGTTTTTTGGTTGATATTGTATTACAAGTGGAAAAAATCAATAAAGGTAAAATTTACCAAAAAAAGAGCATCCAAACAAGAACTAGCTACCGCAATTTTTAGAAGCACATCTGGTGCTGATGGTGAGTCAGCAAATGACTACATGCTGCTGTTGCCAGTTCATTTACTGATCATTACAAGGGGAAAAGGTTTAGTGTTTAAATTCAGTTTTAAAAGGTTTATCTTAATATATGTTCATTTTTTGGGGGAGGGAAACAAAAAAACTATTTAATTTTTTTGCATTTGTTCAAGGACACAGCCTGTGAAGTCTATGTACGTGAATTCTTCCTGCCTTTTTCAGCAAAAATATTTCATGTGAGAATAACTGAGAGTCTTGTAACAGTTTTAAGAATAACAGATTTATTATCGTATCAGCTGTTATGGGAGTGCAGTCTTGGAGCTTGAGGCATATCTATGCAATATTTATGATTGGATGTGAGATTATAGACAGTGAGATGAGAATTAATTTAAATATGGAATTATTAGCAATGTCAGCTATATTGCAGACATTGTGGTGCTAGGTTAGTATGATGAGAATCCGAAATGAATCTATAATAATAGACTGATTTAAATGCAGAATTATTAGCAATAAGCAATTTCTCATCCTTTCCCTCACCTCCTTGAAGAATGTCATCTGCCAATAACTTTAGTTTACAGTCCTATCCAGAAATTATTAGTAAAACTTGACAGAGAATTACCACACTTTAAGAAACTAGTAAAAGCATTTGCTATTGTATGACTTGACCCTTAAATAATGGTAATTCTTTTCTGAAATTTGCACTGACTGAATTACATTGGTGGGCACGACTAATAGGATTCCAGTCAGTGAATCTGAACAGAATAAGTGGTAGAAGAAAGGGAGTATGCTAGTTCTTGTTATATATTATATTTTCACTGCTATCCTTCTGTGGAAAGTAACTTTCAGAAATCAATCCAGAATTCTGAATTTTGCGAAGAAGGGCCTCTCCTTCACACAAGAGGAGAGTAATGGAAACATGCAAGGAAGGGACAGGGCAGCACATTTCCTTTCACTCATGTGAATCAAATTAAAGTGATCTTAATAGGGCTTTAAAGGTAAATAAGGTATACAAGGGGTGGTTTCATCAGTTCAACATTCCTGGAGAGTTTTCACGGCTGAGTGAGGATTTGAATTCTGGTCTCCAAACTCCTAGTCCATCACTTAAACTCTCCTCTATTCCATTGAACTTTCCCCCTGATATATGCAGCATTGCAGCCTCAGGATATTTGAGTCAGAGCTAAGGAAGTAAATCTTGCAGCTTCTCACTATCAGACAGAAACAAAAGGGGGTGTCCCCGGCTCTCTTCTCTTCCTGGGGAAGTTTCTTTTTGTGAAACCATTTTTCCTCTGATAAATCTTATGGGAAATCTGGTGGGATTTGTTAGAGGTTTTGCAGTCATTTTTTCTGGAGCAAGTGCCAAGCATAGTTTGATTTCAATTGCTCCATAGATGTGTTTGGAAAGGGCAGAGGGTCGTTTCAGATACTGTGCAGGGGTAACACAATTCCTGTACAAAATGGTGTTGCCCTGCACAGGATTCACCAGAAAAGGTAATAAACTGTGCAGAAATAAATTAAAGTAAGGTTAGGATCTCATTTTCATTGGGAATTCTCACCGATGAGGGAAAAAGATATGGTGGGGTTAGTCTCAGTATGTTAGGTTTTGAAACATCACAGAAGAGACATTTTGCAAGTACAAAACACACACCTAATCTGATATCTGATGTGAAAGTGTGTCATTTCTTTCCTGGAGATTTCTGATTCCTCTTGGTATGCTACATACTAAGAGTGGCATTTCAGTTTTTAATACATTAGTTTTTGGCAAAAATGAAACACATGCATATGGGCTTACACAATGTTTAAACACAGTTTGGGCAACAACCTCTGAAGAGATTTTTAAAGTTTGTAGTTTCCATCTTGGAATTTTAGTCCAGCTAAGATCCTGAAGCTTCAACATTTCACTAGAATGAATTTTGGATTTTTCTGTTTCTCTTCTTCACCTTATCTCCATCCTGGACTCATGTCTTAGTTTGAAGAGATGGGTACCATGAGTAAACCACCTTAGTTCTGTATGAAGGAGCAGAGTAGAATGAAGGCCTATTACTGTACTTAATTGATGAGTTCTTTGAAAATTCATGGGTTTGTTGACTTTTTAAAAAATTAACCGGTTTAACACTTTCATGAAGAATAGCTTACAATTCACCAGGAGAGGCTTGCCTTGTTAGCTGGAAGGCTGGCAAGTCAGCAATTTGAGACCCAGGTACGGCATGATGAAATGAGTGCCTGTCTCTGTCCCAGCTCCTGCCAACCTAGCAGATTGAAAGCAAATAGATAAATAGGGACCACTTTGGTGGGAAAAGATCTTGGGGACATGAAAGGAGCCTCATTCGGGTATCCCCTGAGTGGAGTTTCTCCAGCAAAAATCCTTCCAACCCAGAATAATTTCTGACACAAAATTATTATTATTACCAGGAGGGGCTTAGCTGCTAGGCTTTGCATAAGGATACAACAGTGACTCCATGTTACATTGTGAGCTACCTTCATGGCATGACTGTGAAGACCAAAATGTGTTTTAATGTCCGAGATTACTCTGAGTTGAAAGGATTTTTGCAGGGGTCGCTGGAATGAGGCTCCTTTCATGTCTCCTATCGTGCAACTCTCAGGGAATCGAACCCATGCTTTCAGTCTCCAAGCACAATGCTTTTACCCACTGAGCCACCGGGGAGCTGGTGAAGACCAGAATAAAAACCTGACATAGATTTGTCCCCCATCAGTCCATAGCCTGCAAAAAGTAGACCAATTAATGCCCCTTTCTTTGGAAATAACAATTAATAGCATTAAAAATATCCTTACCTTTTGTGTGCTCTGACAAAATATGACAAAACAAAAGAGTTTCTTCAGCTTCATCCCCTTTTCTTCAACTTCATTCCCATGACACACACACACACCAACTAGTTATCATTTGAGTCTCAGGTGAAACAAGTGACTGCATGCTGATTGTTCTTCTCTGCAGAGCTGTAGAAATCTCCCCACAAATCCCTTAGTGTCTGTAGATTCTATTGATGTGCCTTTTCCTGCCATTATTATTTTTCTTTTTACATACTCCTAAATGTCTTGGTTCATACTGCTAGAGAACATATATCCCAGGTTGGGAAACACTGTGTTAGAGGTTAGAATGTGTGGTGCATTACACCTGCTGACCTAGCATGCTGCTTGTGGACAACAGCAGAATGCTGAATGGTGATAGTGGTGGTACCCTGTCAGGATGTCTGCTGATTTGTATGTCTCTTCTGTCCCCTAGAGGTGGAACTTTGAACCAGGTTAGAGTCTGGTTCAAAGTCACCCTGCTTATTCAACTTATACACAGAGCACATAATGCAGAGCAATGCAGGGATGGAAGAATCACAAGTTGGGATCAAAATTGCTGGGAGAAACATCAACAACTTGAGATACGCAGATGATACTACCCTAATGGCAGAAAGTGAGGAAGACCTAAAGAAGCTCCTGCTTAGATTAAAAGAAGAGAGTGCAAAAGCTGGCTTGAGACTCAACATCAAGAAAACCAAGATAATGGCAACAGGCCCTATCAGTCCCTGGAAAATAGATGGGGAAGAAGTAGAAGCAGTGACAGATTTTACCTTCTTAGGTTCAAAGATCACTGCAGATGGTGATTGCAGCCATGAAATAAAAAGATGACTGATGCTTGGGAGACAAGCTATGAGAAACCTGGGGAACATAGTTAAAAGTGGAGATATCACCTTGCAAACAAAAATTCTCATAGCCAAAGCAATGGTATTCCTGGTGGTAATGTATGGTTCATACCTGTCAACTGCGGCTCCAGACAATCTGGGACCTGCACAGAATGGTTCTGCGCAGGTCGCTTTTTACACATGCGTAGAAGGCTTTTACGCATGCGTAGAAGGCTTCTACGATCCCCTTCTGCACAGAAGCCTTCTACACATCGTAGAAGGGTTCTACACAAGTGTAGAAGGGTTCTACGCATGCGTAAAAGCCTTCTACGCATGCATAGAAGTGAGCTGCGCAGAAGGGATGCACAGTAACGCTTCCCCCCCTCTGCCAAATTCCGGGGCGAAAATCGATGCTGAAAAACGGGAAATCCCGGCCAATCCGGGAAGGTTGACAGGTATGGTATGGTCATTAGGAAACCTGGATCATTAGGAAACCTGAGCACAGAAGAATAGATGCCTCTGAAATGTGGTGTTTGGAGGAGAGTTTTGAGAATCCCCTGGACAGCGACAAGAACAATAGGTCAATCTTAGAACAAATCAACCCTGACTGCTCCTTAGAAGGTCAAATGGTAAAGATGATTCTAAAGTACTTTGGACATCAAATGAGAAGAGAGAATTAACTTGAGAAAGCCTTAATACTGGGAAAGATGGAGGGCAAAGAAGAAGGGGGAGGCCAAAAATGAGATGGCTAGATGGTATTGTAGATGCAATAGGCACAGAGCTGGGCGGGTTGAGGAGGATGGTGGAGGACAGGGGTGCCTGGAGGGCAATGGTCCATGGGGTTGCAAAGGGTTGGAATCGACTGTGCGATTGAACAACAACAAAAGAGTCTAGAGGCCTCAATCTCAAAATCCTTCACAAAGACTTCCCTTTTGGAGAAAATGTTTAAGACTACCCTATTCACTCCCAGAAATAGATCTGTTTCAAAAGTCCACTGTGCCCTACATGCTACAATTATAAGTACTGTATATGTAATCATACAATAATGCACAGTATGTAGGAAAACAAAAAGAACACACAGAAATCACCAAGGAAGAGACAAAGTATGCTCTAAGTTATACCCTAGGGAAAAATTCCTCTCCCATCCTGAAAAACTGGCGACTTACCAAAGACCAAAGCAAAGGTCAAGACTTATCTCAAAGGAGTGTAGGTAGAGGTAGTCTTCCCAGAGAAAAAGACTGGGACAGAGTAGCCCCTCTTGTATGTGAATGAAGTTCAAGAAAGCTACTTGCCCACTAAGGTCCACTCAGCCCATGGTCACTCCTGGAACAAGCTTACAACTAGGCCCCAAGAGCTAGGAAGTCCTTGGCAGGTTGCATAGCTGTGGCAGCTTATGTGTTGGCCTGCTAGGCAACCAAAATAACCTAAACACTTCCGTCTCTCGTCCCCCACTTGGAGCAGTAGACGAGCTGAAGTGACTCATGATTGTAGAGTATTATACTTCATAACCACCATAAGTATATATTGCAAAAGAATATGGCCTGAAAAAACAAGGGATAGTAAAGAGGATAAAGGAGAGAATTGCCGCCACTGTCTTTCTAAAAGACACCAACACACCCACATTCACATATCATATTAACATATCCTCCTTAATCTAATCATTCCCAAGTCTAATACTAGTCTGAGGAGGAAAGCAGGATCAGTTGCCAACAGAGGCGAGGCTCCTTTCTTATTTCACTTGAACCAAATAAATGTTGTACAATGAAATCATAATTACTCCCACTCATTACAATGAACTGTTGCTTGCAAAGGCTGAAAACTGGTCCAAAAATTCACCACAAATCAATATAATTATGATCACAAGGTTATTTTCTCATTACTGGATGTTTTTCTTTTCACAAAAGCTTATGGTATCATGTCTTAGTTCTATCTGTACCATTATAGTTTCTAAAATTGGAATTTCCAGAATGGCTAGTCTTGGAAGCAAATTGCAGATATTTGCTTCAAAGGAAGAGTCAGTGTCAGTGATAGCATAATACAGTTGCATAAAACTTGTATTACAATGGAAAGGTGGCTGAGGGGGGGATAATAACTTGCTTTTGTAATGGCTCATTGTAGATTACTTCTTGGCTTTATCAAGAAATGGTCTGCTAGCAAAGTTGTCATCCCACAACAATTTCTGTATAGGAAGAAGGAATATAATGCAGGTAAAGACTTAATTAATTTAGAAATAGCCAGTAGCCTTACCCCACCATCTTTATTTTATGGGTGTCATAATTTCTAAAGGATTGTTCCCATATTATTCTAAAGAAAAGTTTATTTGGCAGTAAGTTGTTCCTGTGGGTCATAGATTCATTCAAAGTGAGAATCTAGCCATGTTTGGAATTACACACCCGAGAAAAATTTATAAGATGCATTGTAATTCTCCTCCAAGGATATACAGCTGACTGTTCTTCTGCCCTCTCTCTCTCTCAAAACAGACATGGTGGATGTTTTTGTTTTCCCATTGGCCATATTCAGCCAGCAGAATATTGGAGAATTCAGCCAATAAAATATAGGGATAATGCAAAGGTCAGTGCATCTAAAGACTACTTCTAGTCAGAATTATAAAAGATGCAGTAAATATAGTTCTTATACCCAGTAAAAGGTGATAATATTATATTAAAACCAGTTCTTAGATTTCTCCCTATAGATATGCTACATTTCAGCAATATTTGTTATCTGAATTGAGCCCTATGTTCATTATTGAATTCCTGACCAATTCTCCCTGCTCTCAAGAAAATAATAGCTCACTCTTATTGAAACAATGATGCTGAGTCACAAGTTCTATCCAGGCATTCAGACAAGAAATAATACTCAACTCTAGCCTTGCTCCCTCTCTATGCCATCAGTTCTGTCACCTTGTTACCTGTGGAGAGTGACACATTTGAACACGAGAGCCTCACCTACTTTCCCATCTGAATCTCCTGTCATCTGAAGTGCCCCCCCCCCATATGAAGCAGGGCTCTCTTACCTCGGATGTGATGAGGTTATAGCACTTCTGTTTGCTTGAGTGAGACACAATGACAGTGTTCATATGTGGGAAGGGAAATTTAAACTTGTTGCTGTGGCACCTGAAAAAAATTAACACATTTTACGACAGGATAAGCTTTCATGGACAACAGCTCACATCATCAGATGTATGGAGCAACACTTGTTTTGGCAGATTCTTCTTATTTCAGTTCTTGTAGAAGCAGATCAAAACAATGATTTTTTTTAAAGTGAGGAATTGGAGAGTTTTGTGATAAATCATTTGTTTGCATGAGTGAGTACACATGAACATATATGTAGCAGTAACAGCTTTCACTACCGTGTTTGTTCTGAAAATAAATAGGTAACCACTGCCAGATCGGAAATGTGGTATTAACTGGAGCTGTCTCATACAGGTTTGATAATTGTTGGATAAGCCTGTTGACTGTAAATCAGTCACTACACTCGAAGGTCAATGATTCAGCTGTCAACAAATCCAAATCCCATATTTTGATACAGGATTTCCTGAGTGCATTTTTCTTTCTGTTCAACATGGTGGATATCTAGGGCAATAATTCAGGAGGTTCCAACCTATCTTGGTACCTTGTGTCTGAAAAATTATGAACAATGGCACTAATGTTTCTTGAATGTGGTAGAGAAGAGCCATTGCTGGTCCCATACACAAAGATAGGATAAAATATATATTAGATGCCTTTAAATTATAGTGTCATAATTTAAATTAACTACTATAAAGAACTTTCCTATTTAACAAAAGAGGGTGAACTTGAGGTGGAAGTGTGGAATATTCTGACACTGTCACTTGTGACTGGTCTAGATGATGATTTATTGAAGTCATTTCAGCACTGTTGTCTCCTGAATGACAGACAGATATATGTCAAGGGAAAGGAGAAGAACACTCAGCAGATCTGAGATGTAACTACCCTGTCATTTAAGGAGCTAGTCTGGGTAGAAATGATTGCCTCAGTTAACCTGATGCTGGTCATTGCACAGGCCAAGTGAATTTTCCAAATTATGATGTGACACAAGCCATATATTTTATAGCATCAATAAAAAAACTAGAAGAGTTATGATGAACTGCCACTGGGATAGTCTAGAATTTATGCTGTATAGGAGAAGATCCCATTCACATTATGAAGTCAATGGGAAATACATTGACTTTCGGTTATAAATGTAAAAATCCTGTGTTCCTTACATTGCTAATAAATATGAACAGGATTTACTGAATCAGTTCTTTTATTGTGTGGTCATATACTTCTTGAAGCCACTGCTATAAACACACATTGGTTGACAACATGGGCAGTATCCATATTTGGATATGTAGTATCTCAGATAGGCGTGTTGGCTAATGTTTACATAGACAGTAATTTCTTATTGTTTTCGTTAAAACTAAGAGTTATGAGAGCTTAGACAAACTGTGATCTTAAAAACTGAAATAAGTCATAGGAATCTGACCTTTTTTTGGCTGAAAGGAACATCTGGTATTTCATCATCATTTATAGCACAATATAGTGAGCATGTCATAATATATAGCACAATAAAAATTATATTTGTAGGCTAAGACTCCCAGCTCTTCCTTGCATTGTACATATCTGTTTGCTTTTGTAAACAATCTCAGCTGTTTGTTGTATAAGCATCTTCTGTAGCAATATTTTTGTAGTGGACTGAAAAGTGGTTTCCCCTGGCTATCCCTATGGGTATAAGGCATAGGGCTAGCACATGAATTTATATGAATAATAAAATATGTTGATACCTTGTTGAATTTGTTACAGGTATATAGTCTGAAGGAAAACAAAATGGTTTCATCTGTGGGTGAGAGTATATTTTTTCCTATGTAACTTTTGACCAGGAGGCCACACGCGGCAGTTTGGTCTCATCTTGTTCTAATGCACAGACTATTTAGCTGTGACTATGTCACATTGCCCAGGGTGTATCACGTGGAGGCTAGTCTACATTTGCACCTCATATAACTGGCCTCTCAGCCCAATGATTAAAATCTAGACACCCTGTTTGGCGCAATGCAATCAACCTTCAGAATAAACATTTAAATATCTCAAATGCCTGGATGGAACTCTGGAAACATCTATCTCTGATTCCCCATCAACACATAATCAAGAATTCCTGTGAATGGCCAACTGGATTTTCCCTTCCAAGATGGCAGTGGAGGATGCTGAACAGAGTGAGGACTGACTGTGGTAGATGCAAAGTCACTCTGTCCACATGTGGATGGAAGTACTCTCCCCAATGTGACTGTGGAGAAGAAGACCAAACTATGGGCCACATTATATTTAGGTGTCCTTTACACACGTTTGGAGGCACACTAGAGGACTTGCATAGTGTCACAGATGAAGCCTTTTAATGGCTTTCAAACTTGGATGTAGAATTCTAGCTAGGAACTTGAGATGGTCAATTTGTGCTTGCTGTTATATCAACATCAATGTAGATAATGATCATACGATAAATAAATCTGTGGGTTTAATTTATAGCCCAACTAAAGGGGCAATTCCCTCACAGTTATTTGCAGGCGCACCCCCCCAATAACGGACACAGACAACATTGAAAGTGGATAACAGCATCGGGCCACATTTATTGATTCAATGCCCTAGTCCGAATTATAAATTTGTATTGGTAAAACGACCAATCATAATTCTTAAGGCAAGCAGGCCGACGTAACACTGGTAAGGTACCACCCCAAAATTGCCAACGGCAGTTGGCTACAATGTATCAATTTGTATCAATTTGTTTGTTGACAACAAACAAATTGTTGACCGTAGTCAATATCTAACTCATGACCCCACCCTCTGACGCGTATCCGTGAAATCACGGGGTGATGCATGCTGGTTAGCTATCGTCATCACCCCGTCGCCTGGTTCATCGTTGACCGGACAACGTTTAACTAATTTATTCCTGTCTAGTGTTGTCCAGTCAATTGCGAACCTGCCGGATACCTGTGGGTCATACTGTTTACCTTACCAGTGCTACCCGCCACACGGAGGGGCTTCAAAGAAGGCCTGACGCCCCCCCCAGACCGTCAGCTCGGTCAACAGGCCTGCTCGCCAATCACCCAACAGGAGGTCCATACCTCCTCGCGACAGATGGACCCCATCCCCTGCGTACAAGTCATAATTTTGTAGGCTAATAGCGGGGTGATGACTGACCCGTCCCCAAGCCCTGTCGGCAAGAAACCGCGCCACCGCCCTATTGACCGTGCGCCTAGCGCGGTCAAGGGCCAGGAGGTTAACGCCCCCTCTATAAGAATGGCGCGGGACAATGTCCGACCAAACCAGGGTTGTGGCAGGCCAGACATAATGCAAGTAGGCGAGGTCCTCGCAAATCGCATGCTTGAGCGATAAGCCGGTGACCTGGCCCAAATCATTGCCCCCCAGGTGGATGATGAGAATGTCAGGCGGGTCAGCACCCAGGCCAGAAAAAAGGAAAGGCCGCAGCTCCCGCCATAACATCCCAGGCTTACCATGCCACGTGAGACTGGCGTGTTCACCCAGTCCCAGTCGGGGTCCCCACTCTGTCGCCGCAGCGTAACGCGCTGCCCTGTGCACATAGCTGTGGCCCACCAGCCATACTGTCACCGGTGTAATACGACACCCAGGGTCTGTAAGAAAATTGAGAAAAAAGGCGGTAAGGTGACTGGATTGGTACTCATGGCGGGAGTGGGCGCACATAAAACTGAAAACATTGCGAGCCCCACCTCCCCATGCTACGTATGTCAGCCCCAGAGTACCCAAAAGCAGCTGCTGTAGAGGCTGCACCAATACGGAATGAATGTGTGCCATAACGGGCACCTGGTAGGCCCACCCTGGTGAGGGCTCTGCCTGTCACCTTCCAAAACTGAAATTTAGTTAGGGGAGACCCATCTTGGTGACAGAAAAACGGGCCGTAGTGCATGCCACGCAGTGCCAGGTATTCCTGTAGGGCACCAACCGGACAGATGTCTGCCAAAGAACACCGTAGCAGTCTTACACCACTGCCTACGCCATGCTGATCTGTTTTAGAGGAGCGTATCCTCAACTGGGCCCAGTCTTTGGCAACATAGACATCTTCGAGTTCCAGTGCCCTACAACTTGCATCCGCCTTAGACAGCATCACAAGTTCGCTGATGCGGAGCGCTCCAAAAAATGCCACCGTTGTGGCTGCATGGAAAAGGGCTGCCTCATAATGATCAAAACAGAGGCCTGGCCAGCCCCGGGCCAACTGGGTAAGAACCCCTGGGGAAATGGGGTGCCGGTTGTCCGGGCAACGCCCGCGCTCGCGCACCCACCCCCCCAAAACATGTCTCACACGGAAGTCAGAGGTGCTGTCCTCATGACCTCCCACTTTGGCCATAAAAGCCAACGCCGAGAGCTTGGATGCTATGGTGCGAGGTGCGAGGCCCTGTGTATGCAGGTGAACCATGAACCGCAGAACATGGTCCACCGGGATAGGCCAGGTCTCTGGCAGGTGAAATTGAGCAGAAAATGCCCTGTAAGAATTGAATGCTTGTTGATACGCCTTACGCGTGCGTGGCGCTAGTGACAGGCCAATCGCCCGGTTCACCTCTCCTTGCCAATAGTCCACATCTCGTCCGGGAGTGGCGAGGGAAATTCCTCCGCATCCGGGGCCAAGGCGCGGAACCGGGAGATCTGCAGGCGGGACAAAGCGTCAGCAATATCATTATTAATCCCTGGGACATGCCTGGCCCTGAACAAGACGTTGAGGCGCAGGCAGCGCAGCACAAAATGGCGCACTAGTTCCATAACCCTGGGCGATTTGGAAGTCTGTGCATTGACAATGTGGACAACAGCAGCATTGTCACACCAGAAATGCACAACCGAGTTAGCCCACTGCTCGCCCCATAGCATCAAAGCCCCCAGAATAGGGAAAAATTCCAGGTATGTGAGATCCCGCAGGCGACCCGTGCCTGCCCAGGCCGGTGGCCACCCACCATAGGCCCACTTCCCATTGAAGTACATCCCATAACCCAGGGATCCTGAGGCATCAGACTGGATCTGAAAATTGGGGGATGCCAGGAGGTCAGACCTCCAAAATGAGACCCCGTTGAACTCCCTCAGGAATTGCAACCAGACAAACATGTCTGCCCTGATACCCCGGGTAAGCCTGACTCTATGGTGGGGCCTGGATAACCCTGCCATGGGATCGCATAAGCGCCGGGCAAAAGCCCTGCCCGGTGCGACCACCCTGCAAGCGAAATTGAGGTGACCATGTAGCACCTGCAGTTCCCTCAGTGATGCCTTACGCTTGGCCAGCAAATCCGAGATAAGGGCCACTATCCTGGACACCTTATCACCCGGTAACCTAGAAGCCTGCGCTACTGTGTCGATCTCCACCCCCAGGAATACTAGCTTGGTAGATGGGCCCTCGGTCTTTTCGGGCGCTAAAGGGACACCGAGTTCCTCCATTAGCGTCTGAAATGTGTTGAGGAGACGTGTGCACGTGTCCCAGCCCCGTTCACCCCCGAATAAAAAGTCATCCAGGTAATGGGCTACAGACCGGGACCCTGACCTGCGGACGAAAGCCCACTCTAGGAAGGTACTAAAACGCTCGAAGGCCGAACATGATATGGAGCAGCCAAAAGGCATGGCCTTATCAAAATAATATTCACCCTTAAATTTGAAACCCAGCAACTCAAAGTCGCCCGGATGCACTGGCAAGAGGCGAAAAGCCGACTTAATGTCGCACTTGGCCAGCAGGGCGCCCGGGCCACACGAGCGCACCATGCGCAGCGCATGGTCAAACGATGTATACCTGACTGAACAAAGGTCATCAGGGATAGCATCATTGACCGATCGGCCGGCTGGGTAGGACAAATGATGGATAAGGCGAAACTCGCCTAGGGACTTTTTGGGGACCAAGCCCAGTGGCGACACCTTAAGATTGGGAAACGGGGGTGCAGGGAAAGGTCCAGCGACCCTGCCTGCATCTAACTCCTTTTTAATGCTGGCCGCAGCCACGTCCTCCCTCCCTCTGAGGGATAAAAGGTTGGGGGCATCCTGAGGGGACCTATCACCCATGAAAGGGATACGGAATCCCTGCTTAAAACCCTGAAGGAGATACTCCCCATCCTCCCCCTTCGGGTACGATGCGAGCCAACGTTCCAGCATGTCCACATTAATTGGGGAGGGGGCCTTTTGGAGAACCAGCTCCATCCATGGCAGTGTTGCCAGCCCACTGTCCGCCCCTCCCTCTGCCCCGTGTCCCTCCAGGCCTGGGACAGGCGGAGGCTGCGTGGGGGCCCGAACACGTGGGACACTCATGCCTGTACTTGCAATTCTTCCTATTACAGGAACCATTGGACGAGAAAGTCCAGCACAGCAGGCGGGCTGGAACCCCCTGCCCCGCCGCTTGGCGGGTAACCTGCGCCGGAGCTGCTCGCTGGACCGCATGTCCACAATGGTATCTGTCCCCCGGGGCGGGGCGTGTGGGCGTCATGTACAAAAGCCAAAGCCTCTGGCACGGCTCGTCCCATCTCATCTCGGGGTGAAGGGGAATCCTCATACGGAATTCCTCGTCATAGGCTAACCACGAGGGGCCTGGGAAATCAACCATCGCCCTGTATATGTTGTCCAAATATTGGACCATGGGAATAGCCAAATCCGGCCGCGCCCTCAAGTACACCGCCATGTATATTAGATAAGCAGGGAGCCAGTTGGCCCAGGTACGAGGCGGCTTACGGCGACGTGCCTGCTCCTTGTCCTTCTCATCCTGTCCCTCCCTTTCCTCCTTGGTGGGCTCTCTGTTCAGGAGTGAGAAGATATCTACATACTCCCCCCCGCCATATCTTTTCTCTGGTAATCTGTGCCAAGTGATCACCCAGTGGCAAGGAATACCCAGCCGTCGGCAAAGCCGAAAAAGGCACCGCAGCCATAGGAAAAGGGGCCTGAGCTAGCCCAGCCACCCCCAGAACATTCCCCGCAGTGTAAGAACAAGTACCCACCCCAGTGCCCAGGGTGGCAGTCGTCGTCGCCGGGTGGGGTGCCGACAGCGTGGCCCCCGCACCACCCGCGCGAGGCCAAGGCCATTGAAAAGCCCCCCCCATATTGGGAATGTGTGTGGATGTACTTGCTTGCACCGTATACTCACATGCTGCACCCCCGCGGGCCGCCCCCACCGGGGGTTCCGGCCCACTGGGGGCGTCGGAGCTCACGACCGACGTAGAGCTCATCACCGGGGCCTGACCCGCACCTGGCTGCTGACTGGGGAGCTGCGAGGCAGTGGCCGAAACCGCGCCACGCGCCTGCAGCAGCTCAACCCTCCCTGTCGGCTGTTGTCCTCCTGCCGACATCGCCGCAAAAGGGACCCCAAAGGGGGCCCCCGCCTGACTGGCCCGAGCCAACGACGCTTCCAGGGCCGCAATACGGGCCAGCAAGGCTGCCACGTCGACCTGGGGCCAAGGGCCGGCCGGCCCGCCCGGTCCAGGCGTGGGTACAGGTCCCTGTACCCCAGGACCCGAATATGGCCATTGGCCAGCACCGAAGCCCGGCAGGGTCGGTGGAGAAACCTGCCAAGGCAGGGGGCCGCACCACCCCCCAAGGCTAGAGGGCCCAGGGGGAGGCTGCGACCCAAGAGCAGCAGGCCCAACAGGGTGGGCAGGTGCAGGAGCGGTGTCCACCGCTCGCGGGCCGCGGGCCGGAACCCCTTCCGCGCCCACAGTCTGTTCGCCCACTCCGGGCCAAGGGGCAATAGACCCCATTCCGCCAGCCCCGGCCGGGGCCTGCGAGGGCGGCTGCTGAGGAGGCGGCACCGCGGTCCTCCGACCTGGGTTGCGCCTCCTAACAGCGCGAGCCGCACTCGAAGCTGCCTTCTTCTTCGAAGGCATCTCTACTAAAGCAAAGGGAAGCCGAAAAGGAAGAACCGCTACCAAAAGGCTTCCCGGTAAGCTAAGGAGCGACGGAGACACAGGGGAAAAGACTTCTCCGCTCCGTCGCTGAGGTAAAATGGCAGCTCGGCTGCCTCGTGGCCACCCCTTTTATAAGGGAGCTGGCCACGCCCCTAACTACCCGGATTCTCTGTCCTGTGGGGGGGGGGGGCCGCAAAGAGCGCGGCGGCCATTTTGGCGCCGCGCTTGCATACTAGCTGTACACTATAGCCACAATGGATAATATATTCTAGAATTGCTTGCAGAATGTAAGTACAGTGGAACCTCATACAACAATTGCCCATATAGCAACGAAATCGCATAACTATTAGGTTTTTTTTTTGGGGGGGAATGGTGTCCCACATAACAATTTTCCCTATGGAAAAAAAATCATACAACAATTTTTCAATGGGAAACCACTTAGCAAAAAGAATCGTTGTACGATGCATCTCATAGGGGAAATCGCTATATGATGCATGTATTATATAGCAATTGTTTCGTACAACAACAAGCCCCATGGAACGGATTAAAATCATTGTATGAGGTACCACTGTATTGTGAATTCTGATAAAATTTGACTTTATTCACATCCTTGACTAATATATATTACCTGTAACTCAACGTTAGCAAGAAAATTATTTTAAGCTGTTGAGGATGTCTGTAGGCACACTTCATACCTGCAGTTTGCAAATTAGCTTTCATTGTTTTGTGATCAATCATCAAGAAGTAAGCACAGACTTCACCTACAAGTATGATTTCTCAGTCATAAAAGTTTGCTGGAATCAGGTCTCCCCAGCACGGAGATATTTCTGCTTCTGAAGATATGCTGTCTATAAGATATAATTTCCACCATAACTCTGCATGCAAAAATTGTGTTTTGATAGGAAGTGTGTTAAGAAAACATATTTACATTAAACTTCTGTTTTTAAGATACACATTTGATCATAAGTTAATATGGGAGCTGGATAGGACAGACATATCGATGAATACAAATGGAAATAACAGAGACAAGAAAGACTGTGATTTATCCAAGTCTAACGATACCCCTATTGTCATCCCGTACTATCTTCCAGTCATTACTGATGCAAACAGGAGAATGCCAAGTAAGGAATTTATGATGCATTCTTGTATGTCTTATTTGGGATGCAATCTCATTGAACTCAGTGAGTTTTACCATTGAGAAAAGGTTCATAGGAGTGTGCTGTTATGAAGAGTGGAAGCTGCTTTCTGTCAACCATTTCTCCATTTAACTCAGGACCATCTATGACAGGGGTGGCGAGCCTATGGCATGCATGGCAGAGGTGGGACTCAGAGCCCTCTCTGTGGGCACCCATGCAATCACCCCAGCACAGAGTTCACCCCGCTCCTCTGCCCAGTAGTGCAATGGGAGTGCTTCCTCCCCCAGCACAGAGTTTACCCCACCCCTCTGTCCAGCAGCCCAATGGGAGTGTTTCCTCCCTCCCCCAGCATAAAATTTGCCCTGCTCCTCTGCCCAGCAGTCCAATGGGAGCACTTACGGCCTCCCCTGTTGCTGTGTTGGCACTTTGCAAGAAATAAGTGTTTTTTTGTTGCAATTTGGGCACTCAGTCTCTAAAAGGTTCGCCGTCAGTGATCTATGCTGATTTAGTAGTGATACCAAAACCTTTCAGAAAGGAGTCTTACTCTGCCCAGTCTCAATATGATGGGGATTAAAATCTGGAAACTCCCACAGGCAAGACAATGTGCTCTACCACCAAGCTATAGCTTTCTGATTAATTTGATTTATATTTAAATATCACTCTGTACAGATTTGACCCAACCTTTTAAAAAAAGAAGCAGTATGAGATGAAAGTGCACTGGAGGAAATAAAATGGGATTTAAGGGATTCAGTTTGCTTAATTTATTCAAAAAGAGGATTTAAGATCTGATTTGGAATAAATCTCCATGGGGCAAAGTGAAATGTTATTGAAGCAAAGGTGAAGAAAACACCAAGGCAAACCAAAAATGAAGTAAATCTTCTCTACCATTCAAGAAATATAAAAAAGGGACAATGAAAAGGTTTGGAATACATAGTGCTGTTGTGTGATGCTCCAAAAATTTCAGTGAAAATGATAGACTTTTCTAATGCATGTACACTAAATATGGAGTTTGAAAAAAGTTCCTATTTTTTGGATTAGAATATCCGAATCCCCAACTCCAGTGAACACGGGAGGTAAAGTGCATACAAGTCACTATTTGAAGCTTTTCAGTAATTGTCTAATGTCCTATTAAAATTGACACAAGTCTGGCCAGGTTATGCATGTCTGGTCAGGTTATCCTGCTACAGTAATATAGTAGACCTTACTGCCAGCGACTCAATCAGGCGGTGGTTAACTAACCTGACAACCCTGAGGACTAGCGGCCTTGGCGATGTCCATAAGGAAGGGTGATGGTGCCCAAGCGGATTAAATCCCACTTGAATCGATCTTGATGGAGGGCAGCAGCTGCATCAATACTGGCCTGGGACTGAGGAGGACTTTGCGTGCCAAAAGAGCTCAGGACCAGAAAATGACTCACAGAAGATGAGCTTCTTAACCATTGAGCCACAGCAGCCCCGACTCCAACTAAAGGTGAATGAAAGAAGAACTTGGCAATAAGTCCATATGCTACAGATTTGTTCCTAACTACAAAGAATGACACAACCTAATGGAAAGAAAATTTTATGTATCAATCATTTTTCACTCTCCTGCTTTGAGTGCCATGTAGTGCAGGGACAACACTTATGTATTCATCAGCATACACAATAGACCAGTGAAGATTTCTTTTCCACTTTAACTAAAAATACTTCCATGCCCTTTAATGTTTCTCTCTGTGCTATACTCTATATAACAACAGATGCACAGCAGGTATTTTTTTTAAAAAAATATGAAGTAATTTCTATAAAGTATGGAAATGTATGTGCACATTGAATGATTCTAGATTGGGGGGGGGATTTCAGGTGGGCCAAAAAAAATTCAGGAGGGGCAATAATGTCACACTCACATATATAACATTGGCACTGTGGGTTGAGTTGGGAGGGGGCTGTTAGCTCAGGAGGGTTTTCACCTCCCCGCTCCCTGGCTACAGCCCTGCTCACAGAGATGGATCAGTGGTACGTGGGTCATGCTGTGATGTGGAAGGCAGATAAAAGGCCACTGCATTATATTTGCAGGAAAGTCTTCATGGATGATCGCCAATATTCAGAATCTGATATCTTCAGATAGTTGAAGATATGGGCTCTCATGCAGAAGGTTCAATTGGTGTCTGTCACTATTTCCTCCATTGTGAAGAATATGTGAATTTAGAATTCATTTAGCCTTTCTGCAAGAATTGTCCTTGCTTCATGACAGAACATTTCCTGTCATGAAGTAGACATGATATTAAAGTAGATTCATTTGTGCTGAAAGTCTATGTCCAATAGTAGAGCAACCAGTGCTGTATTTAGTAGAATGATCATTAGTGTTTAGACTTACCTTCAACACTACACATATGCAATACAAATGCACCTCACAGTACATACTTGTTGCCACATGCAAATAAATACAGAAAGAAGTGTGCCAGACATATAGCAGTAAATATACCCGATCCTAATTTAAAGCCCATTTTTGCATTCATGACATATGGAACAAGCAGGGAGAGTGTTTTGATCATGAAATATTCAAAAGAGAAATAGTTGATGTAAGATAGGAGGGCTGACACTTTATCCTGTGTGAAAAAAACTTGTTTATAGCCACCAGTTGCTTAATACCAGTTAATACCGTAAAGAATTAAGAACTCTCTCTTCCTTTTTTAGAGTGGGTGGGATGGATGGGTGGGATAAGGGGTTTTTTAAGTGGGTGGGATATGGGGTTTTTAAAGTGTTTTTATATGTTTTTAGAATTTGTTGTAATGCCGCCCTGAGTCGGGTTCTGCCTGAGTGGGCGGCATATATAAATACGACTAAATAAAATAAATAAATAAATAAATAAATAAATAAACTGATACCTGCAATAAACTTGGTGAGCAGTGAGCAAGCCAGGATAAAGCAGTCTCTGAGATAGTGACCATTAATGTTGTACTTTTCCATGAATTATTATAGCCAGAAGCCATTACATCCTATTAAAATTATGACTACTGGCTTTAGTTCTTACAGTAAGAACTTGTGTCAAGGGCAGTAATGAGCTGATATCTCTTTTGTATTTAAAGCAGTGAACATTCATAAACAATTGAGGTTGTTCTTATGGCTCCTTTTCTGCTATCTACCACAAATACAGCTGCAAATGAAATGTAATAAGGAATAGAAATAATATGCCATATATACTCGATTATAAGTCTAGTTTTTAGCACCCAAAATGAGGTCCAAAAAGGTGACTCAGCTTATACACAGGCCAACAATCAGGAGGGTCACAGTGCAGTTCAGGACCATAAAAGGGGCTTTCAGCTTCAGGAGAGGGGGAATGGAAAACATATGATCAGCAGGCCATTACCACAGGTGGCCATAAGAGGGCGCAAATTGCATTTTCCCATTTAAATGAATTAGAAATTAATTTCTTGTGTTCTGCAGCTTTTCTGTTTGTTTGTTTCCAATGAATTTCAGTGGGAAACCAAACCTGTACATAAAAAGAAAGGGTTTCACTTAACTTGTGTCTTTGTCCCTGCTCCATGTGGTCAAAATGAAGGGGGAAAACCATTCTTCCTGCTAGCAGGGAGAGCAAGAGGCCAGCCTGCCCATTTTCTCTGCAGCACCACCACTGGTTGGTGGTGCAAATACAGTTTATGTTTAAATTAATTAATTTTACTGTATTTTCATGTTTTTTATTATTGAAACTCACTAGCAGCTGCTGCATTTTCCACTCCTGACATAATTGGGTCAATCTATTTTCCTAGTTTTAGAGGTCCAAATTAGGTACCTTGACTTATATTTGGATCAACTTATAATTGAGTATAAGCCTGGTACAAGTATAACAAATCTTAGCTAATTATGCTGAGATAGGCATTTGTTTTGAGTCTGCATATTCCATCTTTACACAGGTATGTATCTTGAATGTATACATTTTGTTTTCTCAAGACAACATTGAAAATTTTCTGGGATATGTAATCATAATTTCCCACTAGTTTCAGTTCCTGGCTTTGTTCTGATACTGATATCCATAGTTTCCCAATTCATGCATAACAAGAAGCTGTGGTTAATTAACTTAGCAATTTAGTGATAGTGTGCTGGAGAGCAGTCCCAGTACAAGATCTATTGTTATGGGAGGTGGAAGGAAAAGCATCAGCAATGAGTCCTGCCACAACTGCTCCTTGCTGTCCCCTACTACCAATGCCTTTCTATTGACACCACAGGAGGACACTTGTGGGGGGCAGCAGGCATTCATTGATCAATGGAGAATGGAGGTGAAAACAAGTTTTGCACCAGCAAAGATGGCAAGTTGTGTTGAACTGCTGATTGATTACTTAGTCTGTCTTACAACATAGGTGTATCCTTAAGATCTGGGTCTTTGGGATGGGTTTCTGAATGCCAACTTATTGCTTTCTTTTGTATTCCATTCCTGTTTCTTTCCTAGACATTATGGCTTCTAGTACTGTTGTAGTGACTTTGTCTCTTTTGAAGATGATGTATTATTTATAGAAATTTAAATAGCTTCATTGTGTAGGTGAAAATTGGATGAAAACTGTCCAGTTGGGTATACTGGGACCTGCCTCCCTAGTCTGTCGGTGGGAAATAAATTCTGCAAGAAGCAAAAAAAATGCCTAAAGTTCCATGAGAAATTTCTGGGAAGTCTTGGAACAGAGATAGTGAAGTTGGCTTGGAGGGTTTGGGTAAGCATAGCTATGAGCAGATGGGCTTCTGACAACCTTTTGTGGTCATCTTAAATGGATATTTCTTCATGTGGCCATGTCTGGCATCCAAGGTGCAGATCAGCCATCCATTTGTTCCATCTCAGAAAGTGCATTTATTGATTGTGGATAACTGATTATACAAGAGCATACCAACATTTATATTGCACAATTTCTGAATTGGGGACAAAGAAGCAGATTTAAAGCCAAAACACTGCTGATGAATGCTCATACATTAATATTTATAAAGTAACTGTCAAAGCATTGATTTTTTTTATTGCAAAGTTTTGCTACTGTGCACATGCCCATAATTTGTTGTGCTATCGCACAGGCTTTCACAAACAGTATCTTTAACGAAAGAAGATCCTTCATCATCACTGCTGGAGTTCACTGCAGGATTAATTCCACTTCTATAAAGAATCTTTGTGCCTCAGTATTAACAACAGCTTTGTTAATCGCTGTGCAGTAAGAAAGGCGAATTAAGCAAATAAGTATTGCAGAACAATGGTAACGAATGTTTTTGTAAAAATCTTTGTGCGGTAAAGCATCTTTCTCAAAAGTTATTTTTAGAAGACAGCAACAAAAATGTGCTTGTTCTGAAATACAGAAATAAATTACAATGTTATTAAAGGTAATTTTTATGCAGGTGGGAGTTCTATAAGTTAATGACCACAGCATGGTAAATTGTATTTGTCTATTAGCATCACTGGAAGGTCTTTTATTAATATGCTAGCAATGAAATTAGAATGTTTACATGTGTTTTAGAATGAGTAGAAGACTGTTTGCACAGGCTATAGTAATAATACTGAAGCAAAGGAGAGGCGAAGGGTTCATATATGCTCAGCCATTTTACTCATATGCCTTCTGTGACTTTCCTCCAATATGGAAGGTTATGTTCTGTCTGCTTGATAGGTCACATAAGCTGTATTTATGTACTTTTTAATAGCACCTAGAGAGAGCTTTTCTTTCTTTTTTCTTGAGCACACTTTTGGGAAGGAAAGACAGTGTTTCATTGAGGGTTATATCAAACTGCCCCTTTCAGGTTTGGAATCCTAGGCTGCTGGTGGTATGGTGATATATATCAATTTAAATCAGTTTTGGTGGGAAGAACCACTGAACTTGAGTCAAACTAGATGACATATTTAGTATCTAATTAGAAAGGTTACTCCCTCACATAGTGAAAAACATTGCTTGGGGGATAATGTAATTCATCTAATCTTTTCATTTTGCATTTAGTGTTCTTTGCTTCTTGTTTTATCAGTGAAAAGTAAACAGTGGCCTAGTTTGTAAGTCTGATCACTGAGATGTATGGATATGAGGAATTCCTGTATTGAAGGGAATTATGGGGCAAACTAGAAGAAATAAATATCTGAGTGGCAGCAGTAATAGGTCTCCATCCCTTTTAGATATCATTGTTTGTAAAGTGAGCTTGTTCCTCTCTCTCTCATCTTTTCCATACCTCTCCTATATATTTCCACTTGAGTAGAAAAAGTCATAGCTACCATGTTATTTCTCTGTTTGTAGGATGCTAAGAATTAGCTAAGGTTTTAGCAACCTTTAGCCTGTGGCAATGGGACCCTTTTTTGGGTTGGGTGGGCATCTCTAGTACTTTCAATCAAATCACCTCAAAAGTATCTCAAGTTTCTTGTATCGTTAATGGCTCTAGCTTTGAAGTTTTTCCTAGACTTTTCCACCACTGGATAGGTTGGGATTTTCCACAGCTTGTCAATAAGGACCCAAGTTTTCACAAGAATGAAAGGTTTGTGAGCTGAACCATGTTGGAAGCAAAACCTGCTTTTCTGTGTGTACATGACCTTAACAAAGTGGGATTATTAGATGAGGAGGAAATTAATTGTTCAGCTAAGCAAAAAAAAGTGTTTTCCTTGTTTTCAGAAGATGGGAGGGTAAAATGGAATCACTATATACAGGTACAAATCACCTACTGGGTCCAGTAAAGGGTATGAAAGTGAGGCTGAACCTAACAATCTACTTCTAGAACAGGTCAGAGAATACCATAAATGAGCTGCATGCTTTTCCTGAGAAGTGACAAGTAAGTAATGCTCAATTACTACTTTGGCTACTTTGGTAATGACAGCTCCTCTGCCTTTCTTTTCCTCCTGCTGTAGGTAATGACTTACCCATGCAATTACCTTCTTTTGTCTTCACAGAACTGGGGATAAATGATTTCAACCTCTTTGCAGGGGGCATTAGAAACCAAAGTTATTTTTAGGGGAGAAATAAATTCTTTCATGTAAGACGTGAGGATTGTTTCTCCCCAGGCTGCAGTAGGGAAAGGGGGGGGGGAGGGGAATGAAAGACACATCAAGTCTTTTTAAAAGCTCAGTTCTGATGTTTCCTCTAGAGATCAAAGAGAATCTGTGGAAGGAGGGGAAGTAGAGTTTTGAGTAAGCCATCAGTATATACAGTAAGCTATGCATCCTTTGAAGGACTTGCCATTACATTCCCTGATCCTTGAACTCTATTCCTTATTTTGTGAAGGTGGGCTGAATTCATTTCAAGTTGTCTTATTTCAAAACTAATTGACACACCTTCAGGAAGTGAGGGAGAAAAACAAGGAAAATGGAACAGATATATTATTTCTGTTGGTTGGTGAGGGAAACAAGGTGGTCACAGACCGAAAAGATTGGTATCTTTTCCAGGTTTTGTAGTAGAATTAAAACCATTTATATATTTTTTTAAATGTAATCTATTTCTTGGCAGTAAACCTATTTCACATTTCTTTGGTCTTGAGTAACTTCCCCTTTCCATTCTGCAAACTCTGGAATATAAATTCAAAATTATTTGCTGTTGCTTCTGCTTTTATGAACATCCCCCCAATAGATTGTTTGTAGAGTAACTCCAAGTAATAATAATGTTGTGCCAGAAATTATTCTGGGTTGAAAGGATTTTTGTGGGAGAAACTCTGCTCAGGGGACGCCCGAATAAGTCTCCTTTCATGTCCCCAAGAGCTAGGACAGAGATAGGTGCTCAAACCATTATGCAATACCCTGGTTTCAAACTGCTGACTTGCCGGCTTTCCAGCTAACAAGGTGAGCTTCTTAACGATTCAGCCACCACAGCCTGACTCCAAGTGAAGGTGAATGAAAGAAGAACTTGGCAACAAGTCCATATGCTGCAGATATGTTCCTAACCTCAAAGGATGGCACAGCCTAGTGGAAAGAAAATTCTATGTATCAATCATTTTCCCCCTCTCCTGCTTTGAGTGTCATGTAGTGCAGGGACAACACTTGTGTATTCATCATCATACACAATACACCAGTGAAGATTTTTTTACTTTAACTAAAAAAATACTTCCATGCCCTTTAATGTTTCTCTCTGTGTTGTACTCTATATAACAACAGATGCACATCAGGTTTGGATTTTTTTTTTAAAAAATGAAGTAATTTCTATAAAGTATGGGAATGTATGTGCACATTGAATGAATTTAAGTAAACAAATGCAATAGTTAAACAAGAGGTATAATGTGGGATAAATTGAATTAAAGTATATAATGAAGCAACTCTTAAATACTGTACAAGATTTATAATGTGAAGTGTGCTATTCTTAATTCTTCTTACGACTATATTTTACCTTCTCCTGGTTAAAACACAGCATCCACAAGGCAGGGTTATGGAACAGAAGGAGAGAAAAGAAACCTCCATACAACACAATTGTTAAAAATTATAATACTGTCTACTGTTGCAGAGTTTAATTTCTGGCAAAATTCCCTTTAACAGTGCAGTTGAAATGCAGAAACCCATAGATGGAAATGGCTACAAGTCTCCAAGAGCACAACCCTTTCTCATTAACTGGCACTCAATAATGCATTCTGAGACATTTGTAGGAGAAAGAATAAAAATGTTTCTTTACAGATGTGTGAATGCAGCTTTCTTTACTGTTAGGGGATGTAAGTCTTTGCCTCACACCCTAACTGGTTGCAAGGGATATTGTGTCTGTGATGCCTTTAAGACCCTACTGCAGGGGCACACAGGTGCTGGGACTTTTCCCTAATGTGCTCCATGGGCCTGTGTATTTAGGTCAGAACAGGATTACAGACTTCCATCTACAATGCTCGGCTTGCCTGAGCTTTAATGCTCACCTTCCTCTGCTGACAGTCTGGACGAAGATTCCGGCGTCTTCCAGAACCTGCTATGAGGACTGAATCTTTGCACTGATCCTGATGATGGCTTTTGCCTGATATGCCATCTGTGCTTGCTGGACAAAGAAGGACTACTTGGGGTAAGCCTCCACCAGGAGGACAGAAGCTGTAGAACTCTTTGGCTTGGTCTGCAATTACAGCCTGCATTTACCCTACTAGACTGGACTGCTACTGAACTGTATGGACTTGTATATAGCACAACTGAACCATCTCAGTGAGGTCAAATGAGCAGCCCAAGAGAATATATTTGTTTTGTGTTACAGTTGTTGCACTGTATATACTTGCACTATTTTATTTCCTGAGTAAACCTACTTTGAGTTTTCTTCTGCACCAAGATCTGTCTGTCTGTATTTCTCACAAGGGACCACCTTGCCAGGTGCGAACCTCTTGCTGGCCATTGCATACCACACTGCTAACCGTTTACATCAACATTAACTGCATGCATGCTTGCAACCAACTAAACAGATCAATAGCAACAAAACAACTGACACCAACTGACGAAGAGAGCGAAAGAACACGAAGCAGATAGAGGCAGGGCTCTGTTTGAATTCACAGGCTCGAAGGAACAATTGGGTAGTGCTGGATAAATAGACAGTCACCCCAGTCCAGAAAAGCCACTCCCAGTCACCCCAACTAAAGGCAGCATGCAAGGCTGTAATTAAATCTCCAATGCCACTTCTCAAACTCACATGCAGCCACTCTCTTGAAGTCCCATTTTGCTTCACAAGTTCTGGAAATGGTTTCCTGGATGGGATTTGATGAGGAAGTCTGCCGTCATCTCTATGATAGGACAGTAGATCATCTCGATAACACTTTTCTTGGCACATCAATGTGCTTGGCATTTATTCTCTCATTCTGTGAGATTTTGAAGCAGCTCTGATTGTTTTCCATCATCAGGACTGGCATCTTTTCCTCTAACCCAAAATTGTTTTATTAGCTTCTCCTGCTCTTAGCCCAGTCACCATAGGTTCAAAATGGGGGGGGGGTGTACCTTGCAAATGAATGCATACTTCCAGTGTGCATCTAAGGTTCAAAGATCATGAAAACCGAGTTCGTCTTTCAGTTTGGAAATTTTGACACCCCCAACGATGTGGCTTTATCCTGAGTGACCTTTATAAGATGTTCTTTAGGTTAATAAAGACTAAAAAACACAGGTAGTTCTTACGAAATTATTAGCAGTTATGTACAGTAAAATGTAATAAACAGGAAGCAATATGTATGTACATAAAGTAAAACAGGAAGCATTGAGAAGCATACGTTTAATATTTTTGGTGTTTTGCGCTGTACAGAGCTTCTTCTTCTTCTCCTTCTTTGTCCATATCCAGCATTGCATCCATCATGCTCTGCTCTTTGCAGTCCCCCATTTCTTCCTCCTGGAGGTCAGGCTCGGGGGAATTTTCACAACCGTTCCCCTCACAGTTCTTGCAAAGGGTGGAGCACCGCTTCTTGCAGCTGCAACCTGCAGTGCTGCACCCTTTCTTGCATTTACAGGAGATTATATTCAAGATGTTGTCAGGGGCTGCATTTCGAGTGGCTCTGATGGAAATGACACCTTTCCTTGTCAGTGACCACCCCCAAACTGATGGTATGATGTCATCATTACCTAGCAAGATCTGGACTTGGAGGTACGTGCAAAAAATATCATGGGTGGCAGCGTCTTTGGTAGGAGGGAGTCTGGCCAACTGGAATGTGGGTTTGGCCACTGACTGGGTAAAAAGTTGGTACCGGAGGTTGTCCAACATGTCATTCTCCATGTTCCCCCCATACAGCACCATCAAAAACTTCTCCCCTGTCTCAGAAATCTGGGACGGGGTGGCTTTTGAGTCTTTAAAAGCAGCCACCAAAAAGTGTAGGGAACTGTTCTTCCCATACAGCTTGCACACTTTCTTCTTCCCTTGTCCAAAGGGGGTTGAAGTGATGTCGCAACCACTGACTGTGTGAGGAAACAGGATGTCTTTTGGGTCAATCTTGCATGAAGCTGTTGAATATAAGGATGATGGGGCATTGCCTCTCCCACTCTTCTGATGGGACACAACTGAAAAACATAAAATGAAAATTAAGTCTTTAATGTACTTTTGAAACATGTAGGTAGGTACTGAAGAAGGTGTGTTTGTGGGGGGTGGGGGTGTCAAAATTCCCAAACTGAAAGCTGAACTTGGTTTTCATGCTCTTTGAACCTTAGATATACACTATAAGTATGAACACCTTACAGAGGAGGGAGTAGTGGGAGGGGGAAGAGGTTGGGAGGGGGGATGTAGTTGAACATTTGGAAATTGAAGTAGAATCCAAAATTCCATTAAATATGTTGCAAAAATGGAAGATACATAGCAAAACCCAGCCTTTTTAGCAGTTTTTTTTACAAATTTGAGAAATTTAGCACTTTTTCAAAGCCCTGTATCTTGGTACCTTAAAAAATAAGTTGGCCAATAATAATTGAAGGAAATTTAATGCTCTACAACTTTCTAATTACATGTAGTACACATAAAATGCATGGTTTAGAAGATATAATTGAAAAACTGAGAAGAGTGCTAAAATTTTGTAGTCCCCCCCCCCCAGGTTCCACAAGGAAATTTTGTTGGATAAATTGAGTGTAGCTCCACTGGGCACCCATACACAACATCCCAAAGTTTCATTTACTTGGGAATTTTTGCAAAGTCTAAAGTACATCTCGGCTGGGCTATCTAGCAGATTTGCAATAATGAATTTAGAATCTGTGGAAGGCAAAGATATCATCTTGTTTGTGACCAGCCCATTAAAATGGCCCATCACCATTAATGAACAGGAAAGCACTGCTGGACTTATGATTGGTGTTATCCTCTGCCTAGTTTGCATCAGTGTACCCTACAAGCTTTGAAATTTTACTAGCTGGCAGTTTTAACTGAAAATCCAGATTACCTTTCAAATATCTAGCTACCTTTTTTACAGTTGTCCAATCACACAAAAGGACCCCAATTTACAACTTGTGGAGTTGAAGAACCTGGACAAACACATCTGACATCTTAATGGACCTCAATTTTTAATAATGGTTTCACTCTTGTGGTATCTGCTTCTTTTACATGTGTTGATTTATGTAAATGTGGCCAGTGACTTACTTGTTGATATGTACTATCAAGTTGTCTCCAACTTATGATTGAAAGATCTCCAAAATGCCCCATCCTCAATATCTCTGCTCAGCAATTGCAAACTAAAGCCTGTGGTTCCCTCACAAAGTCAATCAATCTTGCACTTGGTATTACTCCCCCTCCCCACCGCTACCTTCCACTTTCATAGCATTATCATCTTTTCCAGAGATTCTTGCCTTCTCATGATGTTTCCAAAGTAGAACAACCTCAGCTTCACAATGTTTGCCTCCAGAGACACTTCAGGCTTGATTTGCTCTAGGACCCACTTATCTTTTCTTCCATCCAGAGTATCTGCAGAGCTGTTTTCTATCACCACTTTTCAAATAAATCATCCCCCCACCCCCTGTCAGCTTTCTTTACCTTCCAGCTTTCAATCCATACATGATGATAGGGAACATGATGGTGTGAATGATCTTGGCCTCTAGTGACACATCTTTGCCCTTGACAATCTTTTCTAATTCCTTCATTGCTACTTTTCAAGTCTCAGTCCTCTTCTGATTTCTTGGTTGCAATCCCAATTTAGATTGATGACTGAATCAAGATATACAAAATCTTCCACTATCTCAATTTCTTCATAGTCAATTTTAAAGTTGTGTAGTTCTTCTGCAGTGATAATTTTTGTTTTCTTAATGTTCAGCTGTTTTGGCATTTTCTTCTTTCACTTTCATTAAAAATCACTTCAAGTTACTTGCTTAGAGAATGTAAGAATAGGAAAGTATGTGAAGGGAGTGACGCCTGGAACGTGAAGCCTGGAATATTGATCAGAATGGTTTGGAATAGCTGAGCAAAAAGATGGAAGGGAAAAGAAGGGAGAGGAGTGAAGTAGAGAACATCTGAGAGGAATGAGCTAAATATAGTGGAGAGATGAATCAGAATTAGAATCATTTTAGGAATAACGCTACATGTTACCGAATCTGCTTGTGCAACAAAAGGTACTTGATTTAGTTCAAGCCCATTGGTGCAGTATGTTGAATACCTGAGGGTTGGCTATGAGGTGGGAGTGGCTTACCTTTGGATTCCTAGAGGGGGCAGTGCAATCCCAAGGATACTTCAAAGTTTAGGGACTGCTGTTTGCCTTTACGATAGTGTAAAATAAACTGTACAGTACTCCTTGCTGTGTTTTTCCATCCTGTTTCAGAGGATGTTAACAACTGCTGAAGGCAGGAAGGAGACATTCCTCGGGCATTGAATATGACCACACACATTATCTTCCCAATTGTTCATCAGGTTTTTCAGTCACAACCATCACAATGAATCTAAGTTTTATGTTTTATGACAGCCAAAACTTCTTAAAATATTTTGCCCTTGTTTGCAAAGCACTTCACGGAGACAGCCTCACAAGCAAACACCGAAAAGAGGGGAAGGAACTGAGTGAATTAGAGCTAAATTAGCTACAATCCTATGTGATTTTAATGTATTATTTAAATCTTTAAGAAGCTTGTCAGTGTCAGCACCTAGATCTTATTCTTACATTTCCGCTGTTCTGCTTTGTGCTGAAGCTGGGATTCTCTGCTTCCAATCCCATGTATACAGTATTTGCTTGCATGTACAATCGGAGAATAAGTAATAATGCACTGAAGAGTGGGTTGTGTCAATCACATCTATTGGAGAAATGTATGATTTGTAAATGTAATCAAAACAAAAAATAACTGCAAATGTGTTTATGTGGCAAAGGGTGTATTGACAATATTGTGCATTACTGTAATTATATTTCCTAATTATATGAAGAAGACGCTGATGCTGACCCAGCCCACTCCATCGGCCAGGAGGCTTAAAAAGTGACTGCAAAGGAGGCCAATACGTCGATGCTGCCCCAGCTCACTCCACCAGCCAGGAGGCTTAATGACAATGGCACAGTTTGTGCTGGGATTACCGGGACTGTTATTTTGCTGCTATGGGAGTTTAAATGAATGATTTTTTTTCTTTTTTGTAATGTTTTTTATGATGTTTTATGATGTTTTGATCTCTGATTGTCCTTATTATGTTGAAACGTGTATCCTTTGTTGTTTCTGTGAGCCGCCCAGAGTTGCATGGTTGAGAGGGCGGCATACAAATTTAACAACAACAACAACACTAGAGCTTTTGCTTTAGTAGTTATAGTCCATTTTTCAAATTACATGTTTTCTTAAGGGTTACCTTTTGTTTTCAGATCAAGAAATCATTCCATCCTCAAAACCTAATCTGATATTGCAACTTTAATATTTAACATAATTTTGCCCAGTTAATTGTATTGGCAACAATTTGATATAAATGTTAGACTTTAATCAAGATGCCAGCCAAAATCTTGCTAGTTGCACCTGCTCACCCATGGCTATCAGACAGGACCGTAGCTGGGGGTGGTGGGTGGTGGGGGCAAAAACCATCCTGAGCTAACAGCCCACCCCCCCACCCCACCCTGTGGTGCCAATGTTATATATGTAAGTGTGACATTGTTGCCACTCCTGTGTTTTTTTTTTTGCCCCTGCTGAAAATTTTTCCACCCTCCCCAAAAATCTAGAATCCGGGCTACGGACCTGCAATCAGAATAAATTGTAGTGGCAAACTGATGCAAGCTAGGAAGGGCATTTGGGTGCCAAATCATGTAATTTTGCCTATGCTGATTTCCTAATTTGTAGCAATTTGCCAGAGATTTACATTGATTGCATTAAAATGGTATTAAAATGGTATTAGATGCTGACCAATAACTTTTTGTTTTTGTTTTCTGAGATTTAGCCTAAATAATTTTGTGTTTATAAACAAATGTGTTTGGTTCAATTTTGCAAAAGGAGGACTATAATTTCTATAATTCTTTATTTTGTTGACATTTCATTATAAATGATAACCTTAAACTTGAGATTTACTTCTCCAATGCAATATGCATTTCCTCATCTAATGAAGTCTTTATGGTTACTGGAGTTATGAGAAACATTTCTATAAAAATAGGTTTGAACATTATTGGTGAACTATTTCTGACATAAAAAATATGATTGACAGCAATATCAAATCATTTCCCTCTATAGCAGTGGTTCCCAATGTGGGGCACACACCCCACAGGGGGACTTCAATTCCCAGAAGCCTAAGTCAGTACATTGGCTGATAGGTGCTTTGGGGAATTGACTTAGGCTTCTGGGAACTGAAGTCCAAAAACCAAAGGTTGGGAAACACAGCATTATAGAAAACTAGCTGATCACCCGGCTATGCTCAGGTTTTTTTTCCCTTTAACATAGGCCAGCCTTTCCCTCTTGGAAACCTCATGGGGTGTTAGGTGGGTCACTCCTGCCTCCCTTCCTCTGTCTCTCTCTTCCCTCACCCATCCCTCTTCTCTGTCGACGGTCACTTACCACCCTTATCCTTCCCATACATGTGCCCGGCCACCTGGCATACAAGAAGTCTCCAACAGCGGTGCCCAATGACATACACCTTCATGTGGGACTTGTGACCCCCAGAGTGCTGATCTCACATGCCCTTTTGCCTTCCACCTACTATGAAAACTATAGCTGAGCTCAGAGGGCTACAGCTGAGCTAGTCAAAACACACACATTGTATAGATAAATTGGGATGCAATTTGGGGGTGTGCTGATCTCTCTAGCTCAAGGTACGTATGTGCCAAATTTCAGCGGGATCGGTCCAGGGGTGTGGGAGTCTTTCGAGCACATACAAACACACACCTCTGTTTTATAGATATAGACATAGTATAAAATAAAAAATGGTGTATTTTTATTTTATGTCATTGAGATTATTTTCTAACTAAAATATACTTTCCAACATTAGTGATGATGTAGTTGTCTTACACATTTATATTTATTTATTAATTTATTAAATATAATTAATAAAATATAATTAATAAACATTACCATCTATGTTTCAGTTACTGATACTGGAAAGTAAGATTTTGTTGTTGTTCAGACGTACAGTCAAGTCCGACCCTTTGCAACCCCATGGACCACTGCACACTTGGCTCCTCTGTCATCTGCCATCCTCCACAGCCAACCCAGATCTACGCCCACTGCGTCACCAATGCCATCCAGCCATACATATATACTTATATAATTTTCTTTTTCTACAAAGTGGCTGTCACTTGGCAACCTGCTTGGGTGTCTTCAAGAGATTCTTGACACTCAAGAGTGCCTCCACAGGGTCTGGTTTTCTCCTGATCTCTGAGATTGCCTCCACAGGCTCCAGGTTTTGCTTGGGTGTCTTCAAGAGGTTCTTGGCCCTCGAGAGTGCCTCCACAGGCTCTGGTTTTCTCCTGACCTCTGAGATTGCCTCCACAGGCTTCAGGTTTTGCTCTCGGGTCTTTCTATTCTGAGGACATAGTATTCTTATGATAAGGTCAGGTCTCCTTCCTAATACAGTAACATCAATTTAAAATATTAATTGGGGGATGGACTTTGCTCTGATTAGTTTATTGTTATCTATCCTGCAAGGTCTAACTGCCTTACATTAAATCAACATGTCACATCAAAGCATCATTATAAACTATGAGTTACATTTTACCTCCAGACTCAGACAAGTGTATAGAAAGCTTCTGTGGGTCACAGCTCTGGGATGTTTTTAATGTCAGGCTTGGAGCATAGGAAATAATAATAATTTCATGTCAAAGATTATTATGGGTTGAAAGGATTTTTTAAGGAGACGCCCAAATGAGGCTCCTTTCATGTCCCCAAGTGCAGTTCTCGGGTATCAAATCCAACCTTCCAGTCTCCAGCTCAGCACGTTAACCAGTAAGCCACCAGGGTTTCTGCAGCATAGGAAATGAAGTGAATATATAGAGGTATGAGCCAAATTGCTCTTTCTGAATAGTAAGGCCTGAATTTAACATTATACTAATGGAGTTACACTCACCACTAGTATCGTGTTGGATTATACTGTTGTGCAAGCAACTGGGGAAGCAATAGTACAAACATATTTGTGTAACTGCTTAATTTTTTTCTTGATTGGCAATCCACATTGGTATTCAGTACTTTAGTTTTTGAAATGAAGTTGATGAGAGTGAAAATAAATAATATTCCTACCATTGCAGAACTTTTTATGTCACGTCACTCTCATGTTGTTTTTCATTGCCTGATATACCTATGGTTGACATGTCCACTCAACATTCACAGACATGGATGAGTTCTTTACAACCATAGCTATTGTTTTTGACTTGCAGAGCTGAAGAAAAGCATAATCTGGTCTCTGTCTATGCAACAGCCAGTGAGAATTGTAACTGCATCCTCCTAAGAAGATGGATCCTAGACTTACAGATTGTTCTATTGGAAAGATAGCCACAACATATGTAGCAAATGCTCTAAACCATTGTGGGGTGGGCTCTAGTCTAGATGGATCATCTGATAAGCCTTGGTGTTTTTGCTATTTATCTTATCTTCATTTACATTTAGATTGCTACGTTTAGGCTCACTTTCCCCCTTCCTTTGAATTCACTACCTGTCTATTTTTCTAAATGTGTGAGAGAAAGATAGAAGTACATGGCTTTTCCTTAATGGCAATTGGAGCGGGCCTACTTTAGGTAAAGGTAAAGGTTGCTCTTGTTCAAAAGGCAGTTGTATCTGGTTCAAGCTTTCAGTGCTCATTTCCATTTATAGCCAAAGAGCTAGCCTTGTCTGCATTTGCAGACGTTTCTGTGGACATGTGGCAGGCATGCCTAGACACTGGAGTGCATGGGACACTGTTTACCTTCCCGCCAAAGTGGCACCTATTTATCTACTTGCAATTTCTTGCTTTCGAACTGCTAGGTTGGCAGGACCTGGGACAGAGATGGAAGCTCATTCCGTCATGCAGCACTCAGGTCTCGAATTGCTGACCTTCCTATCTTCCAGTTGTCAAGTTCAGCATCTTAGACACTTAGCTACCACAGTCAGGCCTACTTTAGCCATGAATAAATGGTACATTTTCCTTTCTTCCACAGTATTTGTTCCTAATCAGTAGTTACAAGTAGTCTAAAATCTGCCAGTACAAATATGAAATAATCCTATCAAACATGAACAGCTGCAGGAAGTTTGCTAATTATCCTCCCTTCCAGAAAGTACACTCAGCTCTATCTGCCAGTTGTGATAGAACTGTACACACCCTATGGCCAGAATGGAGGTGCATTACCTATATAGTCCTTGAATAGCCATTACCTGGAACTGAACAAACAATTCAATTTGTTAGCCAAAATAGTACTATGTGTACATGTGTGTATAAGGCCAGTCCTTGCATTAGGCAGAGTGAAGTGGCTTCGTCTGGGGGTAGGTAATAATGCAAGGAACCATGTGGCCTGCCATGAGCCTCCTAAACTAACCTACTCCCTTCAAATATGATGGAGGATATGCCATCATGAATACTGAAGTAGGATTCAACTACCAGTCTTATTCTCTGTATATGGAGTGTCAAAGAAGTATCAAGGGCATCCTTCCATTTGCCTCAGGGGACAAAATGTCCTGGGTCAGCCTGTGTGTGTGAGAGAGTGTGTGTATGCATGTATATATATAGTTTGTTTTAGTGACCTGGATTATTGCCTGCTTCCAAGATCTTTGGTCACCAGTCACTGAAAAATAACCATATACATTGGGTGAGCCATTTTTAAAAATTTCTTCCAGAAAGTGGTAAAATGCTTTTCATGATTATCTTTTTCACCCTATACCAGTAACTAACGTATTTATTATTTCCATAGTCACTGCTGTTGATTACTCAAGTTAGTGACTTTGAAGGTCGTCGCATCTAATGTCATTCCTTATATCTTTACTTTCACATGCTGAAAATCTGATCAAAGGTTCTTATGCTTGTCACCTTGGTTGATTAAAGCTAATTAAAAATAGATAAAATGTGATGCTTGCAGCGCAAGAGTAGGAGACATATTGAAGAAATTGCAGCAGTAAATGATTAGCTTTTAGGGACAAAGCATATTCATCAGCAGCTTAAAAATAAAAATAAAATTATAATTATACTGAGAAGACCAAAACTGGTATGTTGTCCAGAATGTGATTAATGTTGAGTTTACAGTAGGCAAAATGTTATGTATGTTAACTGTGTTTTCTGACAGGAGCGGAATGTATATTTTCTCATGTATCTATTCTTATGCAAATAAGTGGATCGAAAATGTGCACACTCTGTTAGCCAATGGGCTTGTTGTATTGTTACTGTTACTGTTTATAGTGTATATAAGTCTGAGTTTTGCCCATCCAAACTGTGTTCAAACCCCACTAATAAAGAGCTAAATTTCACTACTTCACTCGTCTGCTTCTTCATTCCTTGAACATGAAACTGGTGATGAAGGTGGGATGGTGTCCCCACACGGCAGCAACATCAGCCCATTTGATCCAGCATGTCCAGAGAAATGGGCAACATACGAACGCTGATTCCGCCACGCAATGGCCTCGCAGAAGATCACCGACGAAGACCAGAAGCGCTCCGGTTTCCTTGCTCAGTGCGGTTCTGAAACGCTTGAGCTGGCAACCCACCTCGTTCTCCCAAGGGACGTGGATGTGGTGCCGCTCACAGAAATCATGTCTGCACTGAGGAAACACCTGCAGCCAAAGGTCTCGATCTTCCCAGCCAGGATGGCCTTCCACAGAAGGGAGCAGCGATCTAGGGAGTCTATTGCAGACTACGTTGCTGCTCTGCACATTGCTGCCACCCCGTGCAAGTGGAACAACATCGAAGAAGCTTTCCAGGACTGTCTGCTGGCCAGCATGAGGGATGAAGATGCTCAATGTCGCCTCATGAGCAGGAAGATGCTAACTTTCAAGGCTGTCCTAGAAGAGGCAGTAGCGTCTGAGGGCGCACGGTCCTGCATCAAGCTTTTCCGGCATCGCCACTCCACCACTAGTACCACCAACTCAGCTGTGCAAGCTCAGCAAAATTCATCTTCATCCTCCTCAGCATTGCCTGGTTCCACCTCTACATCGGAGTCCAGCGATGCAGAGGGAGAAGTCCAAGCGGTCCAATGAAAGCACCAAGAGCACCGTGACGATTGGGGGGAAGAAATTCCTTTGCAAGTGTGATGGCTGCGGAGCCTGGCATGACTGCAGTAAGTGCCCCTTCCGCACCACAGAATGCCACAACTGCGGGTGATGAGGGCACATTAATAAAGTATGCCAACAGCAAAAGCAAAGAACTCCAGCACCTGAGTCCGTTCGGGGTGAATGCGGCCCCCGGAATATTTCAATCTCTTGTAGAACGTATGTTAAAAGGTTTGCCCGGTGTCCTGCCATATTTTGACGATGTCCTGATCACCGCTAAGGACACCGTTGAAGTAGCGGCCAGGCTTGATTGAGTCCTCTCATATTTCGAGAGGGCCGGTCTACATCTCAGAAGAGACAAATGTGTGTTTTTGGCACAGGAAGTGAAGTTCCTGGGGTACCGAATTACACCCCAAGGTATCATGCCCTCTGACTCCAAGGTGGTGGCCATGCAAAATGCACCCAGGCCAAAATGTATAGCCAAATTGCAATCATTTCTAGGATTGTTAAACTTCTATCATGCTTTTCTCCATCGCAAAGCCTCAGTTGCCGAACCATTACATCGGCTTCTTAAGAAAGATACTGTTTGGCACTGGGGCCATTGCCAGGAGAAAGTGTTCCTAGAACTTAAAAGGCTGCTATCTTCGGATGCTGTATTAACTCATTTTGATCCTAACAAGGAAGTTGTACTTGTGTGTGATGCATCACAAGTGGGGGTGGGAGCTGTGTTATGCCATGTACTAAATGATGGGAGGGAAGCCCCCATAGCATTCTATTCCCGTTCACTCTCAAAGCTTGAGAAAAATTACACTCAGACAGACAGGGAGGCATTGGCAATCATGGATGGCACTAAGAAATCCCACAATTACCTTTACAGAAGGCCTTTTACCATCGTAACTGACCACAAGCCCCTCCTTGGAATCTTTGTGTCCCCAGAATTGTGTTGGGCAATTTTCCTAAATGCATACGATTTTACTTTGGTGCACAGGCCCGGCAAGAACATCAGCCACGCTGATGCCCTGTCACGTTCTCCACTGCCAGGGGTCAGGGAAGCCAATTGCGAGATCGAAAGTGACTAGCCATCCCCTCAGATATAGCCAAGGCTATGGCCAAGGATGTAACATTGACTAAAGTAATGTCTTGGTTACAAAAAGGCTGGCCTGTCTCTCCTCTAGCCGAGGAATTTAGAACATTCCACCGCAAGCGTTTGGGACTGTCAGTGGAACGAGGTTGCCTTCTATGGGGCCATCGGGTGGTCATTCCTGTCACTCTCAGGAAAAAGGTTTTACAACTACAACAAGTCACCCGGGAATTGTCGGTTCCAAAGCCCTTGCCCGTAGCTACTTTTGGTGGCCTCAACTGGACCAAGACATAGAACAGATGGTCGACACTTGTGCCAGTTGTCAATCCTCTCACCCAGAGCAATCCCACCTTCCCTCTCAGGAATGGGATTCTGCTCGGGGCCCGTGGTCCAGGTTGCACATATATTTTGCAGATCCATTCATTTAGGGGTGCCCTATTTTTGTTGGTTGTGGATTCATTCTCTAAGTGGCTGGAAGTGATTAGGGTGCTTAATACCACTTCAGCCACCATGATAATGCACCTAAGAAGGCTGTTTGCAGCATTTGGACTTCCAGATGTGCTGGAATTCCAATCCTTCAGCCCCTGGTCTGATCTGGAGGAGGCACGCGGATCAATTGAGACCCAGAGTACTGGACCCAGAAGACAAATACAGACACTCAATACTAGGGTTGGCCCCCAACCCATTGAAACCCAGGGGGCAGAGGTAATAGTCAGCAGCCAGCCAACATTGACCCAGAAGTGTCTTCTAGGAACCGATTTCAAGGGGAATTTGTGGAATGCTCCCCTATTCTAGCCAGGTGTACTCCTACACTGTCCCAGCCTAGCACCCTGGATTCCTTTATTGATGATGACCAATTTTGTTTGGAGTCGCCCTCTACTCTTAGTACACACAGGAGGGACCTTGAGTTGTCTTACTCGTCCACATAATTAGATTTTGGTTTTGAGCGATCCCCTGCTCCTCCATCTGACAAACGGGGCTTTAATTTGGGTTTACAATCTTCCCCCTCTAGTCAATCCCTCACTCCAGTCGGGTCGCCCATCCTACAAGCCCCTGAGCCAGCTTAGCCAAGCGTCCGACCCAGAAAGGAAACTAGACCACCATCCTGGTTAAAGGATTTCGTTTTTACCTAGGGGGGAAGTATGTTATGTATGTTAACTGTGTTTTCTGATAGGAGCGGAATGTATCTTTTCTCATATATCTATTCTTATGCAAACACGTGGATCGAAAATGTGTACACTCTGTTAGCCAATGGGCTTGTTGTATTATTGTTACTGCTTCTTCATTCCTTGAACACAAAACAAACCCATCATGTTTTGTGTTTGTTCTGCATAGTAACACAGAGATATGAAGGGCTACCATTTTTAGCAAACATAGTACAGTGATACCTCATACAACATCCAAACTTGGTTCCACAAGTTTGGACTTTATACGGATTTGGACTTTGTATGAAGCATGCAAAATCCTGGCTGAGATGCCTCATACAACATCCAAATCCTTGCTGCGATGCCTCATACAACGTCATTTCCATAGAGATACATTGTACTGTAACAGCACAGACTTCAGGGCAAAGTCAAGTAAACAGACAGGAAGCTGACAGAACTTTAAGAAATCATGGTCTAAAGGCTAAAAACATTACAAAAACATGTCAAACAACCCTGATTGTCCAAGAACCTGAAGAATGCTGCAAAAATCCCAGGAATGCTTCTAAAAATTCTGACAAAAAATCCAAAAAATCCAAAATCGTGCTCAAAACCACTCCTAACCACTCTTCGCCTCATGCAAAACCCACAAGAGCAATGCACGCATGTGTCCTGCCTTTTATACTGCCCAGGCACAATGCAACCTGGGAAAACCCCAATGCCTCATACGAGGCAACTTTTTTCAAGGAATTAGGCGATGTTGTATGAATCCGATGTTGTATGAAGCGTACTTTGTATGAGGTATTACTGTAATTGCTTGTTTTGAATCTAAACAGCCAATCATCAGGTCAGAGGTTTTTTCCTCCAAAAGGAATTCCTTTCCATTTTGCATAAATGCTTGCTCTGTGTGTTTCTGGAGTGATTTTAAGACTTCAGGATCTATTTACTGAATGGAGGGGTGGGATATTGAGATATGTAAGCTACTCTCTATACTTTCTGAATTTTTATATGTATCCAAAGCACAAATAATCTCAGTAGATACAATAAAACTCTGGCTTACATATGCCTCAAGTTTCATAAAATTCCACTTACATAATAATTTTGTGTTAAAACTATGTCCCGATTTACAGGGTTTACTAAGGGTTTGCTTCGAGTTACATAAAGATTCTTTTTCCTAATGGTTTGCTTCGAGTTACATAAAGATTCATTTCCCTATGGGTTTGCTTCAATTTACATTAAAAAAAATTATTTTTCCTATTGGTTTGCTTCAAGTTAAGTAAAATAATAATTTTTCCTATGGGTTTGCTTCAAGTTACATAAAAAAACGATTTAAGCAAAAGCCTACGGAATGGACTTTTTTCATAAGTAGGGTTTTTTTAACTGTATTTATAATCTGTGTTTTTGTACTGCGCTATTTATTGTTATTTCTGGTTGCAGTAGAGATGTAGATAGGATGTTCTGGCCATAGTTTTTGTAATTAAAATAACTACATTTTAAAAAAAAATGCAGATGAAGCCTTAGAAACCATAGTGTGAGCCAACATTTGAAACATGCATTATTCCTTCTCCACTGCTTAATAAGACCACACCCTGTACTGTAAATATAAAAGTAACTACAAAGTTACAGTTTCAGTATAAAAGGCATGGTTCTCACACATTAGATTACAACCAAGATGAAATTTAGATAGACCTTTGTTATTGAAAAAATAACAATTACAAATACTATTCTTTGTAATGGGTTACTTTCAAGCTCTATTGGATTTTTAAACAGGCAGGTACTGTATTTTATTCTCATATATATATTTTCACACTGAGGGTGGGCTGAAATTTTATATCTATCTTGATACGGTTCACCAAAAAGGGTAAAATGGAATGATTGGTGTATTAAGATCAAATGCAGTTGTTAAAGCAAGGTTGAGATAATTGGCATTTGTCACTGACTGTGCTTTTCATTCAGCCTGCACTTCTAAATCTTTGAGGAAAGGCTTGACAATATAACAAGACAGCTGAGTGTCCACACCTAATGCTGAAAATTGCAGTTACTTTCTCTACTCCTTTGTAGTCAACAGAATTACAACTGAAGATCTCTAACAGAGAACATTTATTGCTACAGAGGAACAAATTCCTATCTTTCAATCACAGACATTGTGTTCTTTCTCCATTAATACTTGCTGATATTACTGAATAAGAAAAATAAAGGTGGTCCTTTGTAAGGAATGATGCATTCAGAACACATTGGGGTAAAATGCTGTTGCTCATGTAACTCCTGCAAGCAAAGTATACTTCAAAAGAAAAGAAGTACAGGCTATTTTGCTCTGTGCAAAGAAAAGCTCTCTCTTTTTGCCAATAAATGCCTGCCTTTCAGAAAACAATGAAAACATGGGAAAGCAATTTGTGTTGGATAGGACTATAGTAGACTCCCTATTCTTCAAGAAAGCTACCACTTGCTCTTTTGCCACAAATAGGGTCTTAAGGGCTTTCAGGTTTTTTGTTCTATCAGTGCCCAACATCTCTGCCAAGAAACACTCCTTGTTGCTTTTGATAAACTTGTTATTGACCAATCTCCCCAGCAGCTTAAACACAGGAAGAATTACTACAGCAAAGTAGGCTTATGTAGGGTTAGATTTTAAAATAGGAAACTAAAGCACAGTCTTACATCTCTAAGCACAATTAATAATCTTTGACTGGAGGCCAAATATGAGCTGGACCTTTTTAATTGAGGAAAATGTTTGTTCATTTAAGAGTTCTTCGGGTGCAGAGGTTAAAGTGCAGTACTGTAGTAAAAACTCTGCTCACAACATGAGTTTGATCTTGATGACCTTAAGGTTAACTAAGCCTTCTGTCCAGTGGTGGGTGTCAGCAGGTTCGCACCAGTTCACCAGAACTGGTAGCAGAAATTCTGGCTGGCCCAGCCCATCCAAGTTTTGAAATAAAATATTCCTAATTCAGGTGCAGCGCATGGCTTGGCCACGCCCACCATACCACACCCACAGTGCTTCCATCCTTCTGTGGTTGGTAAAATGAGTACACAGTGTGTTGAAGGCAAAAATGCTAATTACCTTGTGAAACTTCCAGATAGTGTTCCAAGTGCTACAAGGCAGTATATAAGTGCAATTACTATTGCACAAGAATGCAATTTAGTATGAACAGAGAATGGGGGAAGAATGCAGGTGTGATTTTGAGAAAGGAGGTGAAGAAGAAAACAATTTAGTGTTTTAGTGACATTTGGAAACAGTTTGTCAGATATCTCTTCAAGAGTTGTTAACTTATTGCTTCCAAAGAAGACTGCAAAATAACTAACTGGCAAAAGGGCACTGGACTCTCTTAAATGGATAGCCTCCCTGTCTCAAATTTAAACTTTCTCTGTCCTTTAGATTGAGTTTCATTACAATTTCCAGTTACTTTTAGCTTTTAGATTTCTTGTTAAGCTTGTGGCAAAGGAAAGGAAGCCTTGCATTTAAAACCTGACATTCGAAACCATGTAATAGAAGCCAAGAGGACATACTAGTCAGGAAGATGGACAAAAATGTTACTGTCTCATTGAAAGCAGGCAAGTCAGCAACTCACTCTGCCAGATACAACTACTTTCAGTCACTGCCACCTAGTAACTACACTGGATAATGACACTATCCATACTGAAGATGGGGTCTTTAGTCTTGTCAACAAAATGCTAGAATTGCAAAGTATATCAGAAAAATGGAATACTTCATTACTGACTTGACATAAATGCTTTTGAAACAAAACATTTTCTGAGTTCCACCGCAAGCAGAGTTGTGGAAAGTATAGAATTGAATTCTTTAAAACAACAACAAAAACATCAAAAAACTCATTTATGAATGTGGGATATTACTTGAACAATTGTATTTAGGGAAGCTCTTTTCCTCCTCCTTTTTCTTCTGGTTGATTCTCTCAATTTCCATATATTACCAACACCAAATGAGGATGAATCTCTGTGAACTTATTCTGTCCAATTAAATTTTAGCACCTTTTGATCGTGCTGTCAAGACATGCGTATGTTGACACGAAAATAGTATTCAAACTAATAGATGTTCAGAACATTTTCCCCTTCTTTTGGTACACTCAGCGTTGGAGGAAACCCAAGAGAGATCCCTGTTTTTTCTGATTTGGTTTTTCACTGATTTACAAACAATATAAGGGAATAAATGGGAAATAATGTTAGTAGGGTTTTGGACAAAGGTTGTTGCTGTCAGGATCTGAGGCCGCTCCAATATTTGCAGGATGACTTCCCAAGAGTTAGGTTGATTCTGCAGGATTAGACCCCTGCATGGAGAGCAGCTCAAGTGCTTGCAGGGTTGGACCCTTATCTTGCTGCAGCTGCTATGCTGTCTAGGACTTACTGTAGATAGGATAATAACATTGCAGAGCTGGGTGGGATTCAAAGGAAAGAATGTCCTATCAGACATTTACAACTAAAGCATCCCTGACAAGTGGTTCAGCAACCTGAGCAGGCCACAATTTGCCAAACCCTCCATTTGAACAAAGAATGCATCTGGACATGTTCTGAGCTTACTAAATTTAAATTAGGTAGATCTATCCATGAAACTTCACTCAGAAAAAATGCAGTCTTAGCGGTTATCTTCAAAGTAAACAAAAAGAAACGAAATGTCAGAATTCTTACAATGCTAAACATTCATTTGACTTCAAACTCTCTTCAAACCTTTTGATATGAAAACCTGAAGTGCTGACGCTTTATCTAAAGTGCCATGCAGAATCATGCTGATTACACAATATTTTAGTTCTAAGCATGAAAGCACTATTTGTTCTTTTGGTATGGGAATAAAAGGGAAATTCTGGTGGAATTCGAAATATAGAGCTAGCTAAATCCAGGGATGAGAAGAATATTAATTTAATTCCTTTACCTGTCTCAAAATTATGAGATACTTCAACAATGGCTTGCTCATTCTTAAAATATGAATATTGGTATCTAGTGCTTTATGTTCTTAAACAAAGTCACAGCCTTTCTAATTTGAACAATCTGCACAATTGCATGAATTCAACAAATTATAGATAATTTTGGGCAAAATCTTCTTGCCAATGTGAAAACTATATCAAGAATGTCAGAAAATTCTTTTCCTCCCCTGTTGACATCAAGAAGAATGTTGTAATTTGTTGTCCTTGCATGTAAGGATTAGATAAGCAAAAATTTACACCTCTATATCTCTTCTCAGTAAAGCTCAGTGCTGTCTGTTCTAGAAGTGGACAAAAGGTACATTTAGATCTACTGGCAGATTACTGTCTGGGTGATTTGCATGTAGCTCTAAAAGGATTTCTGACTTAAATTGTTTTATAATACACTTAACATTTAGCTATAAAATCTTAATTCTTTAGCTTTAATAACTGGATAGCTCAGTGAGTTAGGTATTGGGCTGTGGAGCCAGATGTTGGAAGTTTGATTCTTCATTGTGTCTTATGGGACAAGAGTCAGCTTGTGCAGACTTGGGAAGCCACAGAGCCCCAAGTCTTCTATACCTTCCAGACCCTTTGCAAGTGTCACCATAAGTCAGAATTGACTTGAGAGCACATAGTTATGAGTAAAAATAGTCTTTGGATTTCTGGCCTGCACATTCTTACATGAGTGTACTTATGGCACTATGGGACCCGGTGCAACCTCCATGACTTCCCTGCCCCTGGAGGCAAGGAGGACATGATGGCAGTGTCTCGCCCAGGAGGTTCTGCACTCTTGAGCTAGAGATAATGGGCATCCCATCCATGTCTCTAGTAGTAGAAATGCAAAAGTCAGAGAAACAATCTAGAAGCTCAGGAGGAGGAGCCAAGTAGAAAGGAGAAATTTCTAGAAACCCTTGGGTATGAGAAACAAGGGAAAGGTAGCCATCTTGGAGGGAGATAAATGGGGAGGAAAATGGAAAAGGAGTGGACCAAGACTTATGAGTGGCTCTTGAGCTCTTTGTACTTGAGGATCCTTCAAGGCACAGGACACCTATTCCAGGAGTGACACTAGAGTAAGAGGGCCTGCAGTTGAGGGCCATTCCTTGCCTCTGAGGAGGAGGAATCACTTGCTAGACCAGTGATGACATTGCACCCAGTGATGGTGCTGGTAATGCAGAAGGTAGCACCAAAGGCTGTGCCGACTAGAATAATATGTAGAAGTACAGCAGTGAACACTGTCTGGAACTAGACATCTAATGGGATAACAACTCAGCACCTACCACATATAAAGAGCCTCAGCGGTTAGAGCTCTTGTCGGATGGTATGAACTCAGGGAGATTGAGGGCTAAGGGACCTTTGACTAGGTATGGACATTTCCTTCAGGAGGGTGAGTGAAACATGTGTTGTGGGCCTGTGAAAAGGTCTCATAGGTAGGAAGGTTGGGTAAGTTCCCCTATTGACTATTTGCATTACCAAGCTCATTAAAAAACCAATCCTGTTTCTTGCTGAATCTTTAGGCATGCTTTCGTATCCAATCTCCCAGGCTTCTTCAACACCCTCTGCTTATGGAGGGCCTTAGGAGGCACATACCTATCATGAGGAGTGCCCATTGCATATATTAGGAACTGACTGATTTTCCCTTGTGTTCAAATTCTGAGACAATCCACCAGTGGGGTCTAGTTAAGGTTCTTGTTGATACTAATTTTTGATCAGATAGGAAAGAGAAAGGCTCTGATTCAATTCCAGTAAGGTTCCTGTACTTATATACTTTACACCTGCTGAATTTCTATACACTTTTAAACATAAATAAGTGATTTGCTAGATATATAACTAAACTCCTGCTGTAGTTTGAACTAATTAAGGCAAGGTTTTGTTTCAGTGCCGCTTAACTATCATAGCAGGGAGTACCTCACACATTCAGCCAAATTTCAGTTAGTAAATTCCAATTACTGTGGCATAAATTTCAACTAAATAATGTCAGTTAAATTTTGCCTGGCTTAAATGTCTCATTATCAAGTTTTGCTTGAGGAAATCAGGGTGGGACATTTTTGGTAGGGGGGGGGTAGCATGCAGTTGGACACAAAATGTGCGCTTGGAATATATGTGGAGCTAGAAACTGATACAGATCATCTCAGCAAAAATAGAATGACTGAAATGGTGAGGCACCAGGGTTTCCAGTGGCACATTTTTCCCAACTGCATATTTTGTCACACTGGAACCAGGCAAAGAAGAAGAAAAAAAATCTCAAAGTGGCCAGACATCTACTTGCAGGTTTGAAAGGCAGACAATGAAAAGGTGAAAGGGAAATTCTGGAAGCTACCCAGGGCTACAATTCACCCTTTATTCCTGGGGCCATTTTGGGGCGATGGATTAGGAGAAAGAAGAGTTTGAGAATGAGGTTGTTAAATTTATTTATTTATTATTTCGATTTCTATACCACCCACTTGGCCAAGGCCAACTCAGGGCAGTTCACAATCATAATAAAAACATGATTAAAAACTGCTTAAAAACTACCCTCCCCCTAAAAAAGGGTGCAAGGACCGAGGGGGCCAGAATTTCACTATACCAGCCACCCAACGGAAGTCACCCTTCCACCTGCACCCCATACTTGGCCTGCCAGAGGTGTAAATATAGAGGTGTAAATTAGCTTTGGGAGGACATAGGAGGCCTTCAGTTTGTCACCTTGTGCTTTAAATGCTACCAGTGTAGAATAGCACCATGTGATTAAAATGTAATTTAAAAAGGAATCATGATGAGATTAACTTGGATGATTTTGATTTTGTGAATCAACCTGTTGATGACTACCATATAAAGAGAGGGAAAGCATATAATCTGAACATTGTGACAAACTGCACATATATCGTAGACTGAATGAAATTCAGAAATCAAACAGAAAGCATTCTAAAATATGAGTTTATATTGATCATCAGAAAAAGATATGGCATCACTTCTTACTTCACTGCCTTAATGTGGTATGGACATGATCCCAGGTAGTCAGAAATTATGGCAGGTTCTAGCAAGCTCATAAAGCTTAAAGCAGGACTTGCTGCCACCGCCTCCGCCGCCACTGGACTTTGGCCTTGACTGGGGCGAAGAGGCCCTCCAGCCATGGGCACCAGGACCCCTTCACCTGCCGGTGCTTCTGGGCCGCGCCCCTCTCTGGGCTTAAAAAGGCCGTTACGGCAGCATGATCTCACCACCACCCTTGGAATTTGCCTGTGGCCAGGGTGGAGAGGCCATTATAGTATTTTATTGTGTTGTTGTATATTATTATATGCTGTTTTTGTAGATTGAATTTTGTATATTGTATTACAGTGTACATTGTTTAATTATCATGTGAGCCACCCTGAGTCGGGTTCCCTGATTGAGTGGCATACAAGTGCGAAAATCAAATCAAATCAAATCAAATCTATCTAGCTAAGTTTGGCGAGGTTTGCACCAGACATTTTGTTTGCTAGTTATGAGAACAGGGCCTTATCTTCCCTACAAGGAGGTTGTTGTGTATTGAATGTAATTAGGTTTGCCATGTTGTGCTCCTTCATCAGCTCAAGTAATGCGAGATCAGGGTTCGCGCCTTTATTCATCGTGAAGCGTGAACAGTATGCTAATTTTGGTCACCCCACTCGCTCCCAAGTCTTCCCAACCAATCCCGTTGGTTCCTGCCGAATTGTTAACCTTTTCACCTGTTCTGTGGCACAGTTGTTTATGTGTTCTTATTCCCAAATAAAGTTGAGTGTTTGTCCTGTATTGCTGGCTGCTGCCTATTATTCCCAGAACACCAAAGAGGTACAACCTGATCCTGCTCTTTGACCCTTCTGCTTAGAAAATTATAGTTTCTAACATGCATTAATTCCACTGGAAAGAATTCCATCTTTTCCTTGTTATAGAAGCCCTCTGTCCTGGCTGTGAAAAATCAGGGGTTGCCTGCTGGATCTTGAGCCTTCTTTTCAGGACATGGAGTTATCAAGTTCTCAAGAAATTATTATATCTCAGGAATTATATCTGCTGAGCAAGAGAGGCCAGCCCAGACTGATAAAATATGCTGATTTTCTCTACAATGACCACGTATGCTACTATCAGCATTCTAGAAACTTTAAATCACACCAGTGGCTTAGCATTTTCTGTAGCATTTTTGAATTAATTAACCGTGAAGTCAGGGTCCTAATGAAGACAAGAGCACTTATTTCTTATTTTCAAAAGTTTATTCTGAGAGAATTTAGATGGATTTTTAAAAGGCATTTTATATTTTAAAACTACATTTATCTTTGTCTCTACTCATCAAAATGACATGTAATGACAAGCATGCTACTTTAAAAACCCCTAAAAACTAAGTCTAATTTAACTCTATAAAATTTATAGATATTTAAATTTATAAAATTATGGTAATGCTTTTGACAAGCAACTTTTTTTGCTTGTTAAGCACTTATCAGTTCTGTTGTTCAAAAAGGTTGTAAATGCACTCACCTCTCAAGGAAGCTCCCCCTGCCTCCCAAGTTCACAGTGATACCATTTTCTTATTCATTCAAAAGTACCCACTACAGAGCCATAATTGTTTGATAAACTATTTCTTAGATGATTGTCAAAAAGGACCAGTATAGTATTAATTAGGACATCTTTTCAAATATATTATTTCAGATGCTTTGCGAAAGGGCAGCTACATTTAGAAACCCTCTGTTTACCCAAGATGGCATGCTCAGGGCTTCTCTAATAGCAGATGGTATTATTTCCAGTGGAATTAATAGCAACTAGAAGCGTTGTCTTTTGCTTTGTTGTGTTCTTGTAATACAGAGCTATCTTTGTGCTTATTCTTAATACATTGGATCCCTACTATAGTAAACTGGCATATCTTAATATAGCTTTTCCTTGCCTGTGTGTTTTTGTCTATCTATTTGTGTGTCTCATCATCAGCCTACTGGAATATTTGAATATATGATTTTCACTGACGGGAAACAACCCGGGAACAGTTTCTTGTTTAATATCTTTTTCATTGTTTATTTTGCTGAAAATGAAAGCTAGCCATCAGATTTCACAACCTATATCTTCTGTGTTTTTCTAACAGCCTCCTCACTCACAAGTGAGAATAACATTTAACTTAGTAACCATACCTGTCAAGTTTGGGATTTGAAAATAAGGGAAATTTTGGCCACAACCTTCTGTGGGTGTGGCCAAATCTGTGGGCATGGCCAAATATAGCCATGTGACTTGCTGGGCTCTAGTCATGCCTGCCACATGGCCATGAAAATATCTGCAAACACAGACAGCACTGGCTCTTTGGCTGTAAATGGAGATGAGCACTGCACCCTAGAGTTGGATACGACTGGCAGATTTTACTTTCTTAGGATCAAAGATCTCTTAAGTGACTAAGATGCTGACTGGGAGGCAGAAGGTCAGCAGTTCGATTCCTGAGTACTGCAGGACAGAATGAGCTACCGTCTTTGTCCCAGCTCCTGCCATCCTAGCAGTTCGAAAGCAAGAAATTGCAAGTAGATAAATAGGGACCACTTTGGTGGGAAGGTAACAGCGTTCCGTGTGCTCTGGTGTCTAGTCATGCCTGCCACATGACCATGGAAATGTCTGCAGATGCAGACAATGCTGGCTCTTCGGCTTTGAAACAGAGATGAGCACTGAACCCTAGAGTCGGATACGATTGGCTTTTGAGTAAGGGCGACCCTTTACCTTTACCTAACTCAGATCCCCTTACACAACCGTGCAAGCACACTGGATCTATGAGCTCTGACAATTCTCCCCATGTATTTTGGACCTGCTCTCTTGTACAAAAAGCAGCTTCTTGCTCTAAAAATTGGCCGCTGTAGGAATCTATGACTGTGATGGTGAACCTTGGCACTCTACATACGACTGGCTTTTGAGCAAGGGAAACCTTTACCTTTAGCATATAGTGATCAAGCACCATCCCCCACACCCACACTCCTTCCAAGTTAACTCTAGGTCAGAAACAGAACCCCCCCCCTCTCTCATATAGTGATCAAGCACCATTCCCCACCCCCACCCTCCAAGTTAACTCTAGAACAGAAACGGAACCCTCTCCCTCTCTCATATAGTGATCAAGCCCCCCCCCCACCCAAACAAAGTTAACTCTAGAACTCTAGAAACGGAAGCCTCCAGCCAGGAGGCAGGACAGAAACAGCTCAATAAAGCATGAGAGTGAGAGAGAAGTCTCTGCCCCCAGACCAAGAGCTGATTTGTCCCTGCATATATGAAATATCGCTCACCTCTAGAGTAGACTCCCGTCCCTCCCAGCATGGTGGCTCCAACCAGCTCAGCAGCAAAAAAGCCTCCATATTGGCCATGTGGCAGGAGGAAAATGAAAGAGAAATGACAGAACGCCCCCACCACCTTCTCTCTCTCCCCTTCCACAAGCGAAAAGCCTGCCACACAGCGATCTCTGGTGGCCGGAAAAACATACTGCAGCTTCGCCTGTGAGGGCTCCAGTCATTATTATTTTTTTAAAAATAAGGGATATTACAGGGAAATTAATAAAACGGGAGGGGGCAGAAAGAGGGGTCAAAATAAAGGGTTTCTCCAGGAAAAATGGGGTACTTGACAGGTATGTTAGTAACTAAAGGATTTAAAAAACATAATTACTTTTCTATTTTAGCTAGGGGAAAAATTACCCTTACATACAAAGTAGTTAAACTCAAAATTTAATCCTCTACTCTCTGCATAAAGTACTATACTGATTAGATACATTCAAGAAGCAGACCTAAGAAACAGAAACAGAAGCAAAGGTTCAACAATACAGTGTAGGTCTACGTATCCTAATTTTGTATATCTATATGAAAAGCTGAAATCATGAAGGCAGTGCCAAAATGATAAGCTGGCTTTCTGGTGAAGGAAAATCAATGTGGCAAAAATCAATAGGGAGCTTGTAAAAGCTCTAACAACTAGTTCTTTAATATATTGCCTCTTGAAGTGCCAAACAGCATTTTAAGCAGGTTTTTATTTATTTATTTGTGTAGATTGATTTCTAACGTTAACGGAAATTATTTCATTCAGAAATAAGAAGCATGCTTGCATATATGTAGGCTCTTTCATTTTTCAAACATGTAAGCATGCAAACATGCACTCACGCACACACGCACACACGCACACACACACACACACACACACACACACACACACACACACACACACACACACACACACACACACACACACACACAGTCATTCAGTGTTAGACACAAATATTTTCTTTTGCCTCATTGCAGTGTTCCAGCATTCAGAAATACATCCTTACAGATGAGGGGAAAGATAAGGATATTATAAACTTATTATGCTTTCAACTGTCACCAGAAGTCTTCTCCATTCAAGTTATTAAATTTATGTTCTTCTGGTTCAGACAGAATGCTGGCTGTAAGGTTATGAAAATAAGCCTCAACAAGCCTCAGGTTCACTTTCTCCTTGCAGTATGGCTGCATGGAAGAATTCATAAAATCTTTTGTTTCTATTTTAGAGCGCATCCCACACACCACACAGTTACGGCAATCTGAGACAATGACAACAATCATGTATCTACCCAGAGAAATGCTTGAATTTATGGTTTGGTGAGGTACTTTGAATTCTCTCCCACAGAGCCTGAGCTCTATGTAGTTGTGTTAAAGCATGTGCAGTCCACATGCATTGAGAGGGTTGTGGTGATTTGTAGGGATTCTGGGTCATATTGGGAGGTCTAGCAGCTTCTCCCTTCTGAGACGATCATAGATCCATGTTGAATGTGAACATGGAGGTGATGGAGCCTGAATGTTCCTCTCAGCACATATGAGCACCACATATTTTAAAGCATTACTGAGCAGGGCTCTAGTGCACTCCCCTAGACTACAGCAGATAATCCTAAACATTTCACAAGACTAGAAATCTCAGGATTCCCCAGAGGCATACCTGTCAAGTTTTGGATATGGAAATAAGGGAAATTTCCTGGCAAATACAGGATACTTGACAGCTATGCTTATCATGTGCTTCTCTCCAATGGCGGCAATAGGGCATTGCAGTCTAATTAATAAGGGATGATGGCGGGAAAGAGGGTAAAATAAGGGGTTTTCCCGGCTAATAAGGGATACTTGACAGCTATGCCCAAAGGCAGCAGAAAAGATTCAGAAATAAAAGAAAGCTGTAAAATGGGGGAAGATTTCCCCCCCTGTCCAGTCAAAGCCTGCACAGGCAAACCTGTCAACTATCCCGGATTGGCTGGGAAATCGCGCATTTCACCCCTCTTTAATGATCATCCCCATGACCATCTTGTATTTTGGCTGGCCAGGAAAGGGGTTACTGTGCATGTGTGCATGCACAAAGGTTTCTGCACATGCACAAAGGGGTTCTGCACATGAGCAAAGTGGTTCTGTGCATGAGCAAATGAGTTGCTGCATATGCGCACTCGGGCCGGAGCAGTTCCCATATTTTCACCGGCAGCACTTGATAAGTATGTGCACAGGTGAGTCAGTCATCTATTCAATATTCTCTCTTTTTTCTTTCTCTCTCTCACACAAACAATGTAAAATGTAGACTCAAGCATACCTACTTTAAAAAAAAGGTGGGAATGGGCGAGAGGGAATCTGGTTTTGCTGGGTCTTCAGCAAGATCTCCCTTTCTGTTGGGACTTTCTTTTACTCCAGCATTTAGATTGTTTAGATTTCAGCATTTTAAATTCCCCAATCACTGAGGTAAATTTCTGTGATTTCTGGAGGCAAATGTATAGACATTCTTGAACTACACTAATCTGTTCCAGTAGAGTAAAAATATATCTGCTTTGCTTCATTAGAATATTCTTTTCTAAAACTGCTGTATGCCAATTCTGAATATAAAGTCTTTATATACAGAAATAAATGAACCTTGACTGGAGCAGATATTTATATATTTTATTCCAGAGAAAAAACAAAATGACATCTTGCTTGTGGGTTTTCCAAATAAGAACATTAGTCTGCTTAACAGAAATGACAAGATGGATGTTACAGAATATTCTGACAAGATGTTTGCTATTCTGAAATAAAAGACATTAGCATTAATTTGTCTTGATTTCTTCACACCTGCCTGGTTTTTTCTAGATTTTCCGATTTGTCCATGGTATCCCTATGAGATTGTTAGGCTGGAATTCTCTGACCTTTGAATTTTAAAAAACAAAACAAAACTAAATTTCTTCAGTTTTCAATATTCAGTTGCCAAATTTTGTTAAATTCTTAAAAAATTGAAATGAAATAAAATTCAGCCCAACTTGCTTCAGTCATATTGAATAAATGCAGCTATTCTGAGCAGAGAGAAGACCATGTTGTACAGTTTTGCCATGCAAATGTTAAAGTTGTGCACCCAAAAAAGGGGGGATACAAAGTATCCTACAGAGCTTTAATATTGTGGAATGCAGGATTCAAAGCAAAAAAAGACTTCAGCCTGGATAGATGAATCAGTTTCAGTTTTCTTCCTGTGTCATTTTAAAAACAAATAAATCTAAAGTTCTTTTTTATCCTAGAAGTAAGATATTTACAACTTTTGATACATTCTTATAAAAAACAAACTACAAATGAAATCTTCACTCACCCATACTTGAATCTCCCAGTCCCCCAATGTATTTTAAATGTTCAAAGCTAGAATATATACTGAAATCCTCCAATAAGTGATAAAAGATCCTGCAAAGGAAATCTTGGATAAAATTTGCCGGGTTTATAGATCACATCAAGGCCTTTCATGAAATTTATCAGGCAGTAGTCTGTAGATGCTCTTCCAGAAATCTGCCAATCCCACTAGAAGGGTGCGATCTGCCATAATATAATTTTTCAGGTGCTTGATTTTTGTTACTTTGCCTGACACCAGATGTCATCATAGCATTTAATAGCCAGTGATTAGAAATCAAGTTTAAAACCTGAATTCCAGTCCAGAATTCACCTTGTCCTACTTACCAGGAATGGGGTGTACTCTGAGCAACATTGTGACTTGAGAAATTTCCCATTACCTCAAGAGACAGCTTTAGTTGTGGGACAGAATATACCAGAGGCTCCCAACCTTTTCAAGCCAGGGACCGAGTTATGCTCTCTCAGACAGCTTTGGGGGCCGGATGTCCATTTTGTCCTGTCTGCATGATGAGGGTGGCCATTTTGTCCCAGCAGCTTCAAAGGGGTGGCCATTTTGTTTCTCAAATACCCTTGCATGGGTGGGGGCCCACATGAAATGATGCTGGGGGCCAGATCTAGCCTGCAGGCATTAGGTTGGGAACCCCTGGTTGGCCTTAGATTGGGAACCCCTGGAATAGACATAAATCAATGAATCAATGAACCAGTTATCAGTCAATTTTAAAGACTAAATTTTAAAATTTAGTCAACTATAACTGCTACTTACTGTAGATGAATCATGGAATCTTTGGAAATGTGAAGATAAATTCTGAATTATTTGAATATATACAGAACACGTAAAGGCCAAGAAATGTTCATTTCTCAACTCGATCTGAGAAATATATCAGCTCTTTAACTTACTTTTTAAAAAAGCCTCAAGCACATGCCACCCAAAACTAGGCCTAAGCAGTTTTTTAAAAATAATTCATGTGAAGAATAATATAATATTTTGTGTGAGAAATCTTATAGCTCTTTTCTTTTGATATATTTCTTCCAGTTGAGCACAGCCTTGAACAAAAGCAGCTTGCTGAACAAATTTCCGAGACACAGTAACAGAAAAAGTGGAGTTCTTAAAACCCCATTATCTGCAAAGAGACACAAGGGTAAAAGAAGAACTCATCATTACAACTCTTTTATTGTCATGATTGTCCTCTTAGTGCATTAAATTATAGCAGCAGGATAAAACTACAGTTTTTTTGTTGCAGTACTTGCTCTTACAAAGATTACACAGCAAGGAACTATTGCTTCCACAATAATTAGATGGAATTATGGGGTTTTATCACGGCCAACTGAAGGAGGAGGAGTTATACGACTCAGTAGATATTGTGATTCATTCTGCTTTTTGTCCTGGAATGCCTTCAGAGATTATACAGCTGGTTTCCTCTGGCTGAAATGTCAAGTAGAGGCTGTGAATGTACCTAAACATATTTATTTTGATTCCCTGTGCATATTTTTGTTTAAAAGCTGGGAAATTCTACAGCTTAAATCCAGTAGTAAGTCATAACTAGAGAAGGGCCATTAAATCAATGGAATTCATAGAGGATCTGACTTATCAAATCTGTGCTAATTCAGTGGACCTACTCCAGTTGTAACTTATTTATTTATTATTTCTTTACTACATTTATATACCACTCATTGGGGTAATTTCCCACTCTGGGAGGTAAATGGGATTTAAACATTTTATTCAAAAACAACTATTAAAATAAACACCCTCTACTGGCAACGTATGAGAGAGAATTAAGCTGAACTAAACACAAAAACGATAAGTACCAAGTGTCATTAGGGAGGATGTCATGAAAAGCCTCTTTAAAGAGCAAGGTCTCCAACTGTTTTTTAAATATGCCTATTGGATTCTAGACACTAACATTTAAAAGTGATTTTGATATACGTAAGGATTAGTCAGAAAATGCATGTTATGTATATTAACTATGTTTTCTGACAGGAGCGGAATGTATCTTTTCTCATATATCTATTCTTATGCAAATAAGTGGATTGAAAATGTGCACACTCTGTTAGCCAATGGGCTTGTTGTAGGAGCGGAATGTATCTTTTCTTATGCAAATAAATGGATCGAAAATGTGCACACTCTGTTAGCCAATGGGCTTGTTGTATTATTGTTACTGTTACTGTTTATAGTGTATATAAGTCCAAGTTTTGCCCCATCCAAAGTGTGTTCAAACCCCACTATTAAATAGCTGAATTTCACTACTTCACTCGTCTGCTTCTTCATTCCCTGAACACGAAAATGCACATTCAATGAATGGTACTTGTTTTTAAAAAAAGTGGATTAAGTCAACAAATATGTTTACTCACTGTTTCTATTGGCCACAACCAGCATAGATAGTCAGCACACAGCTTGTGCAGGGTAAACATTTGTGTTTTTTCACTTTGGGGGAAGTTGGTGCAATATAAACTCAAGGATTTTTTTGGCTGTAAGGGGTTTGGAATAGGCAGAAGCCTATTATTCTGGCACAACTGCCCTTATGCCAGCACAATCCTGTAGGAATCGGGGCCGCTAAGGGCTGGAGGTCCCGGAGGAGACTGATCAAGAAAGGATATGAGGCAATATGGAGCGAGATCAGATCAGTAGTTTATTGAGGGAAAACTTCATCATATATAGGAGAAAAAGCGCAACGGTGGCAAAACCGTCATCTGACAGAAAATCACATCACCCATCTACCCGGGTTAATGGGAAATCTTTCTTGGGGAAGTTAATTAACTTGGGCAAACACTGACAGGGGAAAACACCATTGTTTAGGGATAAGACCAGGGTAAATATGGCCCCTATTTGCACCAGGGATTACGCTCTCCTTGGAGATGAGTGATTACCTTAATGGGTAACGGAGTTAGATATTCGCTCTCTCAGCAGAACCGCCGGTCAGGTCAAGGAATTGGGTGAATCAAACCCTATCATTAATCCACCCCCCTTAATTTCTCTGCCCGCAGAAACCACGGCCGGGAGCCTTCTCACCTAAGTGGCCTCTACAAGGGCCGTTTCCATGCCAGATGGGCATGGGGAATCCGCATCTCCCCTTTCTGTTTTACTTAAGAGCCTGACCGGCAACTCTGCGCAAGAGAGGCATCAGCTGCTGAGCGGGAATGACGCTTCGGGGTTCCTTCTTGGGGCGGCACTTCGAGATCAGTGAGGGAATACATTGCACAAAGCAGCAGATTGCTATGCCTAGTATAATCACCCCCACAGCCACCTTGAGTACCGTCTGGAGCCACCCCCACGGAATCCACGACCACATCCAATTCCACAATGAACTCCACCAAGTTCCCCATGCAGAGCCCTCTCTGATGCCCTCGACTATGGTGTGGAGGTCCGAGAGCTGACTCTGTACCTTGTGGGAGTTATCAGTAAGATTGAAACAGCACATACCATGAAAAGATTCGCAACCCAAATGATGTAGCAATAAGAGATAGTCTATAGCCGCTCGATTGTCAAGAATGGCATGGCGAAGCTCTGCCTGCTCCTGGTTGAGCAGCGCTATCGCAGAGGAGGTGTGGTTGATGGCTTTAGCTAATCCGCAAGCCAGTCGACTAATCCTCCAAGCATTGCCGACGGCTAAGCCTGGCACGCCAATTATGCTGACTGCTAATGAAACATATTCGGCTGGACTCATAACTCTAAAGCTGCTTTCACATGAGCTGTCTAACTGGGTGGTGCGAGTGTGCCATATGGGGACCGAGACATTTGAAACATTTGCGCTTGGGGTGACCATATCCTTAGTAGGGAGTAACAGTGTCAAGCGACTGATACAACATATAGCATCTGATACATTTGCAGGAATGTAGTTCCACGTGTACTGATTACATGTAAAGAACCAACCAGATGGTAACGTAACATGAGCATACATTGAACCAAGTTTCACTGGGTTATCACAAGTCCAATTGCCACTGCCGACATTGAGGCAGCGGCGCCGGGTTCGGCCGACTGCGGAGCAGCCTGTCATTCGAGCACAAGTAGAGTTCGGGCTGACCGCCACTCGAGGAGTGTGGAGAGTGGCCGCATCAGCCGGCAAAGTCATGGTGAGCCGCATTTCCCAACGGGCATACTCCGAGGAAGCCGCTGGGATGTATGGGCTCCTGGACCGGGGCTCCTTGCTTATGGTCACCCATGCTCTGGTTACTTCCCGACTAGACTATTGTAATGCGCTCTACATGGGGCTGCCCTTGACGACCATTCGGAGGCTGCAGCTGGTCCAGAATGCGGCGGCCCGGGTGGTGATGGGGTGTGGGCGATATGCCCATGTCTCTCCCCTACTTCGGGAGCTGCACTGGTTACCAGTTTGTCTCCGGGTGCAATTTAAGGTGCTGGTTTTGACCTTTAAAGCCCTACATGGCAGGGGGCCGGGATACCTTAGAGACCGCATCGTCCCAAGAGTGTCTGCCCGTCCAACCAGAGCGGACAGGAGGGGTTCTCTAGTGGTGCCACCGACTAGGGATGCACATTTGTCTAGCACCCGAAGGAGGGCCTTCTCCGTGTCCGCACCAACTCTGGAACCTCCTGCCAATAGACCTAAGACTCCAAAGTGAACTGCTGCCCTTCAGGAAAGGAGTGAAGACCTGGCTGGCAGGGCAGGTGTGGGGCCCGAATGGGACTATGGTGCCCGCCTGCTGGCTTGTATAAGAACTTCCTCTTCCTCCTTTGTATAGTGGTTGGGATGGGTGGGTGGGACATGGGGTTTTTTAAAGGGGGTGGGTTGGGGGGGGTTTATAATTATTTTTTATAATTGTTTTTATGTCTTTTGTGAATTGTTGTGATGCCGCCCTGAGTCGGGTTCTGCCTGAGCGGGCGGCATATACAAATTTGACTAATAAATAAATAAAAATAAATAAATGGGCTGAAAATCCGTTTCACGAGCCAGTCCCCATCCCTGGGGTGCGCGCCTGGAGTGTGGCACACGGGGATGAGGCAGGTGCTCAAGATTGAGGCAGAACCAATGTCCTGCTTCAGGCAAAAATCGGACTGGTTGACGAGACCCACCAACCTTTCCCATATGTTGTAGTGCATCCGGGCAGAGAGATCTCCGCCTGGCATCAAATCGCTGGCCTTAAATGAGGCAGCCTGAACGCCTCCCCCCGCAAGTAGGGAGAGGATCAGGATGATGGTGACTGCCATGGAGTTGGCATGAATCTGGGCAAGGACTGCAGCCACAAGGTTCTCCGGTGTCGGCTTCCTCTCCTCGCGCTGGATGGCATCCTGGGCCTCATGGCAAAGGGCCTTGACCATCCCCCAGGTGATCTTCGGCGCTGTCATCTGCGACCGCTGTCTCTCCCGACGGGTCCTCTTGGTCAGGGTGAGGTCCTCCATCTCCGGGATCGGACTCGGGTCGGCCTGGGTCCACGCCATGTGGTTCCAAGTGAGGCTTGACACACCGAGCTGGAATCCAAACGACACCTGTAGGAGACATAACTGCAGCATACCCTCTTCCCCAGGTTACGAGTGGCGCCGGGCCCCTCCAGGAAGGGTCCGGCGGCACCCGGTATCGGACCATCGGTCGCGGGAGAGCTTCCGAATGGCGGAAGTGCTTCTCCTGCGGCGTGCAATCTGAAAAAATATTAAGGTGATTGTACGTGAACAATACCTTATTCAGACAATGCTGTGCCTGAGCCTGTGACTTGGGGAGGGCTGGTGGCTCCTCCCTTTCTGTTTGTTTGTCAATATAGGACTTGAGCGTCCGATTGACTCGTTCTACAATCGCTTGCCCCTGCGGATTGTAAGGAACGCCAAAAGTATGCTTAATGTCCCAGGTGGCCATGAAGGCCGCCAGCTGCCTGGAGCTGTAGGACGGGGCGTTATCGGTTTTAATGTGTCGTGGTTTGCCCATTGCCACGATGCAGGAAAGGAGGTGCTGCTCCACGTGGGAAGCAGTTTCCCCTTTCTGCGCTGTTGCCCACACGAATTGTGAAAAAGTATCAATGCAAATGTGCATGTACTGCCATCTGCCAAACTGCGGAACATGCGTGACATCCATCTGCCACACCTGGTTAGCCTCCGTCCCTCGTGGGTTGAACCCCCACGAGCCCCCCCCCCCGGTGCCCCTGCACAATGCTGGCAAGAGCGAACTATGCCTTGGGCTTGAGAGAGTGGCAGATTGAACTGTCTGGCTAGCGCTTTGGCATTTTGGTGAAAGAATGCATGACTCTGAATTGGCGTAGTGAAAACACCTAACACTGAACGTTGCTGAATTTCCTTTGCCGCCGCATCCGCTCTGCTATTGCCCGCAGAAATCGGACCCGGTAGGTCTTGATGACTTCGGATGTGGGCAATATAGAGCGGCTCCGTGCGGTTTCGCAAATGAAATTGAGCAGTGAGAAACAGACTAAGCAAATTCTTGTCTATCGCGGGAGTGATGTATGCTCCCGGTAGACTGTGAAGCAGATTCCTGACATACTGACTGTCAGTAATGATGTTTAGGCGCTCTTTGGCGAAGGTGCGCAAGGCAAGGTTCACCGCTGCCAACTCTGCCCGCTGTGCGGACTTTTGTGGAAGAGTTAACAGCGTGCGCCAAGCCTGGCCCTCCTGCCAAGTTAAGACACCATATGTGCGACCTCCATCAGTAAAAACTGTCCTGGCTCCCTGAAGCGGAACCAGCGAGAGCAATTCGTACAAGCTGACTGTCTGCGTTTGAAGTGAGACAAGTCTGGGGTCTTTTGGCAAGTGGTATGCCAAACATCCGGTGAATCCTTCCAAAGCAATTGGAAGTGAGTCACCGAGCTGCATCAATTGCTGAATCTGTTCTTTGGTGAACGGAACTACAATTTTGGCTAAGTCGTGCCCTGAAATGTCCCTAGCTCTCAGCCTTCCGCGGTAGACCACCGCAGAAACCAATTCTTGGGGAGGAAAGATGTTCCGGGAAGAGGTGTTCGGCAAGTACACCCATTCCACCATACTCGCTCCTTTCTCGGAGTCTACTCGTAGCGCTCCAGTGAACATGGATCCTGCTCGAACGATGTACAAGTTCAGGATCAGAGCATATGGCCCTGGGGTGATCCTATCTACCCACCTCTGGCTGAGAACTTGGTTGACCTTCTCGAGAGCCAAGCGCGCTTCTCGAGAAATTTGTATCCGGTCTGCCGGCTGCTTACCTAATGTGAGCAGCGAGAAGAGCGGTTTCAAAAGATCCGTATCCAATCTGAAATACGGTCTGGCCCAATTAATGTTCCCTAAAACCTGCTGCAATTCTACCAAGGTGACTGAATCCTTCAAGTTGATTTGGGGCAAAACTGGTGCTGCGAAAGAGCGGAGAAGCCGATGACCCAAGTATGAGAAGGGCTCGGTTCTCTGCACTTTCTCGGGGGCGATGAGTAACCATTTCTCCCCCAGGCTGGCCTGGAGGTCTGAAAACATTTCGCTGCCGAGTTGCAGCACCGCGACCAAGATGTCATCCATGAAATGACAAACTAAAGCTTTGGGGTAAAGGTTTCGAAACTTTGCCAGTGCGTTGTGAACATAAATTTGGCACAGGGTGGGCGAATTGAGCATGCCCTGTGGCAAAAATTTCCACCGTAACGCTGCGTGGGCTCACTGTGGTTCACAACTGGCACCGTAAAGGCAAACCTTTCCCGGTCCCTGGGGTCTAAGGGAATCGTATAAAAACAATCCTTGACATCTACGACTAGGATCTCCCACCCCTCGGGAATCATATTAGGATTTGGGATGCCGCATTGAAGCGGACCCATTGGCTGTATGCATTTATTGATCTCCCTGAGATCGTGGAGGAGTCGCCACTTCCCCGACTTCTTTTTGATGACAAAAATTGGCGAATTCCAAGGACTGGTGGACTGCTCTATATGTCCTGCGTCTAGCTGTTCTTTAACCAGCTGTTTCAGGGCGACTAATTTCTCTCCCACCACCGGCCATTGTTCTACCCAGACCGGCGTGTCGGTGAGCCATTTAAGTGGCAACGCCATTACCCGAAGGTAAGCGTAGCACCGTACTGCTGTAAAATGTCTCGCCCCCCAAAGGTTGATGTGCACGTCAAGAATGTGCGGCCGGATTACCGCTGTGCCGTCAGCCCTTGGGATCGTGACTGTCACCCACTCCCGGCTCCTGAACGCTTCCTGAATGCCGCCTACCCCCCACACATCGGAGACCGGCTCAATGGCCCACTCTCTTGGCCACTGGCTTCTGCTTATCATGGATACATCCGCTCCGGTATCTAACAGGCCTGAGAACGATCTATTATTCAGAAATACCTCGATAACTGGGCGCTGCTTCCATTCAATGTTGGTCTCGACTGTCGCTAAGACCTGGTATCCTTGCACTGCCTCACTGGCGCTCGAGCGGTCCTCTGACCGGGACTCTGAGCTGTCCCTGAGCCTTCCCTGGCTGTCTGCTGGCAAGTGACAAGGAACCATGATCAGTTGCACTAACGTGTCTCCTTTGTGAATTGTTTGGGGCAGCTGTGTCCAAAGCTGAACTTGGAGAATGCCTGAAAATTTGGAGTCAACGACTCCTGGAATTACAAGAATTCCGCGTGCTCCAGCTACACTGCGGGGCAAAACTAAACCTATAAAGCCTTTGGGCAGTGGACCCATGTACTGGGAATCCACCAGATAGACCGTGCCTGGCAGGTCGCATGTAACGTCTGCCTGGCAAGTTAAGTCTAACCCTGTACTACCCTTGGGGCTGGCCTGCGCCCTCGCAGTGCCTGGGATGTGACCTGAATCTAGTCTAGCTCTGGCGAGCCTTGAATCTGGGAAGTCTCTGTTTGGACCGGGGCCAGAGACGTGCCCGCGTGCCAGTTTCCCGAACTCGGACAGTTTCTGGCCCAATGGTAGCCTTTCTTGCACTTCGGACACAGGGTGTTTGGAGCCTTGGAATGGCCGGAGTTTTGTCCGCCTCCCTTGGATCGGCACTCCCTAGCGAAGTGACCGACCTTGCCACAATTGTGACATGCTCCTTGGTTCTTACCTTTGGGTCTCTTACCCCCTTGCACCGCTGCCGCTAGCAAACCCATTTTATAGGATTCTGTGCCAACGTTGGCGCAAGCTCTAATCATGTCCGTGAGAGTCAAGTCGGGACGATTGCCCAGTGATTGCAAGATTTTACAGCAGTCTAAATTGGCATTGTCCTTGGCTAACTTCATTATGAGCTCTTGCTGGGCTTCCTCATTATCGATCTGCCTACTAATCGCTTCCTCCAAGCGGTTGATGAAGTCCATCTAGGGTTCTTGGGCTCCCTGCTTGACTGCGGTATAATTCTTAGCCGCTTTGCCGGTCGCAGGGACCTTGAAAAAAGCCCTAAAGGCAGCCTCTGCCGACATCTGAAGAGTGGCGAGTGGCAAGTTGATCTGCACATCGATGGATTCGAAGGCACCTGAACCATATAACTGGTCAGGAATTACTGCGCCTCCCATCCTGGCAGCCCTAGTTTGAGCTTCAAGGCGAAACTCGCTGTCCCAAATCAGGTACTGGCTAGGGTTGAGCATCATCCGTATGACGGCTTTCCAGTCATGTGGAATGAACATGGTGTTCTCGCACACTTGCTGGAACGTGCCCCTAGTAAAATGACTTTGAAGCCCTGTCTCTGAAATGGCCTTCCGTATAGCCATGAGAAGCTTATACGGGACTAGTGAATGAACTATCTTCTGGGCCCCCGTGAGGGCGTCCATTTCTAAGCGAATTGGACAAATCTGACTAAGCTCAGCTAGTTCTTCCGCTGGCAATTCCCCCTTCTTCAGTTCTTCCTCAACTGTGCGCTGAAGGGCACTCTTGGTAACTTGGGAACCTGGAACTGTCAGGGAAGCGCCTGCGCTCCCCATTCCTTGCATTCCATCGGTGACGTCTGCAGCTGTCACCAAGGGAAAGCTCCCTAGGCTACTCTGCCTGAACTGTAATGACGGATAGAGCGCCGTGGGCGCCGATGGCTCGGCTGGCGCTGGGGGTTCTTTGGCCTCTACCCGGACTGGTTCTATCTCCGCTAAGAGTTTCCTACATTTACTCCATGTGCGAATTACGCCTCCTGGAGCTTTCGGGGGTTGCTGAATGCAGTCTCCTATCTGATCCCAAAGCTCAAGGGTTAACGTACCTACTTCTGGGTAAAGCAGGCAGTGTTCCCTTAGGTACGCCAAAAGTCTCGGTAGCTCTCGGCTGTGAAATCTTAACTGAAATACCCTGGCCAGGATTCTGAACTCTTCTTCACGAGTTCTTTGGCTAGCAGACGGATGCTGTCGCTGAGGACAGGTCCCCATATTACCTGCGAAGGGTCCTCCGAAGTTTCCTCCTCGGGACGAGTCAACGCGTCTTGGGCAAGTAATAGGTTCTGGCGATGATTCTCTGGGTAGAGCTCGGAGCGTGGTCCCCTACCACGGGCCCTCGGTGGCCTCTGCGCTGTCAGGGGTTCACAGCTGACCCTGCGGAACGTGTTTTTCCGTAACCTGCAAGCCGCCGCGAAAGTCGGGAGCAAACTGTAGGAAGCCTCTCTGGAATGCCTTGCCGCTTAGGCCGTTCTCCCGACTGGCCGGTTTACCGGCCGGGCTGCCGCGCTGTCCTCCGGGATGAGTGGACGCGGTTCGAGCGCAGAACCGGACCATGTGATCGCTTACTCTGAGGTAGACCGCTCGGGGGTCGCTTACTCACGAGTAAATCACGTCGGGGTCACCAGGTGTAGGAATCGGGGCCGCTAAGGGCCGGAGGTCCCGGAGGAGACTGATCAAGAAAGGATACGAGGCAATATGGAGCGAGATCAGATCAGTAGTTTATTGAGGGAAAACTTCATCATATATAGGAGAAAAAGCGCAACGGTGGCAAAACCGTCATCTGACAGAAAATCACATCACCCATCTACCCGGGTTAATGGGAAATCTTTCTTGGGGAAGTTAATTAACTTGGGCAAACACTGACAGGGGAAAACACCATTGTTTAGGGATAAGACCAGGGTAAATATGGCCCCTATTTGCACCGGGGATTACGCTCTCCTTGGAGATGAGTGATTACCTTAATGGGTAACGGAGTTAGATATTCGCTCTCTCAGCAGAACCGCCGGTCAGGTCAAGGAATTGGGTGAATCAAACCCTATCATTAATCCACCCCCCTTAATTTCTCTGCCCGCAGAAACCACGGCCAGGAGCCTTCTCACCTAAGTGGCCTCTGCAAGGGCCGTTTCCATGCCAGATGGGCATGGGGAATCCGCACAATCCTTTCTGTGTGTGATCTCAGATCTGTCAGCATAAGAGCAGCCTGCAGATCAGCCAAAACCAACAGGGGCAAAGCACAGGATAAGTGGAGTTACTCCACTTCTAAACCGCTCTCCATACAGACTCATAGCCATTATGCTGATATCAAATTACACAGGATCACAGTGTATGTTATGTGCTGTCAAGTCAGAAACGACTTACATCCATTCTATTTATGAAGTACTTTTATTGGTTCTGCCCACCCACCCTTGTTAGTGTCCATGATTGAGGTCTCCTGAATCCTAGTCCACCATTTTATACAATATACCATAGCAGTATCCCTGATCACAGAGGTCTTAATTCCCACCAGGACTGGAGACATTCTTGCCATCTGAACACTGCCATTGGTACCACAAACCAATCCACTCCTTTATCTCCAAGATGTGATTTTACAAAGCACAGAAATAAATAAAAAACATCCCCATAGTTTCCCACAGTTGATACTCATCATCAGGATCTTACATCATCAGGATGCTGGGGGGAAAGTGAGCACAAAATGGAAACAAAATGATCCCTGTGGATAAACCCATAGTTCTTCTTTCTTGTTTAGGTCAGACTTTAAAATTCCAAAATGAAGCCACCTTTTGGTGAGTTCATTCTGCAGTTCCTTTTGCTTGACCTAGTGTGAGAAAGATAAGCCGGCACAACAAAGTTCCATTACCCAGGGTACACCTGATTGTGGTTCAAAAATATGACATTCTTCGAGGAGTCTCTTTCTCTGTGCCCCAAACTAAAGTTCAAGAAGAAGAAGAGAAACATAGTGATAACGGTAGTGAGGAGGGGTGCACAGAAAGAGCTTCCTCAAAGATTGTAGCATTTTTGAACCACAATTGGGTGTGCCCCAGGCATTGGCCACCTTATGCTAGCTAATCTTCCTTACACTAGGTGAGGTGAAAGGAACTACAGAATGAACTCCCCAAAGGTGGCTTCTTTGCAGGCGCACCCCCCAATAACGGACACAGACAACATTGAAAGTGGATAACAGCATCGGGCCACATTTATTGATTCAATGCCCTAGTCCGAATTATAAATTTGTATTGGTAAAACGACCAATCATAATTCTTAAGGCAAGCAGGCCGAAGTAACACTGGTAAGGTACCACCCCAAAATTGCCAACGGCAGTTGGTTACAATGTATCAATTTGTATCAATTTGTTTGTTGACAACAAACAAATTGTTGACCGTAGTCAATATCTAACTCATGACCCCACCCTCTGACGCGTATCCGTGAAATCACGGGGTGATGCATGCTGGTTAGCTATCGTCATCACCCCGTCGCCTGGTTCATCGTTGACCGGACAACGTTTAACTAATTTATTCCTGTCTAGTGTTGTCCAGTCAATTGCGAACCTGCCGGATACCTGTGGGTCATACTGTTTACCTTACCAGTGCTACCCGCCACACGGAGGGGCTTCAAAGAAGGCCTGACGCCCCCCCCCCAGACCGTCAGCTCGGTCAACAGGCCTGCTCACCAATCACCCAACAGGAGGTCCATACCTCCTCGCGACAGATGGACCCCATCCCCTGCGTACAAGTCATAATTTTGTAGGCTAATAGCGGGGTGATGACTGACCCGTCCCCAAGCCCTGTCGGCAAGAAACCGCGCCACCGCACCGCCCTATTGACCGTGTGCCTAGCGCGGTCAAGGGCCAGGAGGTTAACGCCCCCTCTATAAGAATGTCGCGGGACAATGTCCGACCAAACCAGGGTTGTGGCAGGCCAGACATAATGCAAGTAGGCGAGGTCCTCGCAAATCGCATGCTTGAGCGATAAGCCGGTGACCTGGCCCAAATCATTGCCCCCCATGTGGATGATGAGAATGTCAGGCGGGTCAGCACCCAGGCCAGAAAAAAGGAAAGGCCGCAGCTCCCGCCATAACATCCCAGGCTTACCATGCCATGTGAGACTGGCGTGTTCACCCAGTCCCAGTCGGGGTCCCCACTCTGTCGCCGCAGCGTAACGCGCTGCCCTGTGCACATAGCTGTGGCCCACCAGCCATACTGTCACCGGTGTAATACGACACCCAGGGTCTGTAAGAAAATTGAGAAAAAAGGCGGTAAGGTGACTGGATTGGTACTCATGGCGGGAGTGGGCGCACATAAAACTGAAAACATTGCGAGCCCCACCTCCCCATGCTACGTATGTCAGCCCCAGAGTACCCAAAAGCAGCTGCTGTAGAGGCTGCACCAATACGGAATGAATGTGTGCCATAACGGGCAACTGGTAGGCCCACCCTGGTGAGGGCTCTGCCTGTCACCTTCCAAAACTGAAATTTAGTAAGGGGAGACCCATCTTGGTGACAGAAAAACGGGCCGTGGTGCATGCCACGCAGTGCCAGGTACTCCTGTAGGGCACCAACCGGACAGATGTCTGCCAAAGAACACCGTAGCAGTCTTACACCACTGCCTACGCCATGCTGATCTGTTTTAGAGGAGCGTATCCTCAACTGAGCCCAGTCTTTGGCGACATAGACATCTTCGAGTTCCAGTGCCCTACAACTTGCATCCGCCTTAGACAGCATCACAAGTTCGCTGATGCGGAGTGCTCCAAAAAATGCCACCGTTGTGGCTGCATGGAAAAGGGCTGCCTCATAATGATCAAAACAGAGGCCTGGCCAGCCCCGGGCCAACTGGGTAAGAACCCCTGGGGAAATAGGGTGCCGGTCGTCCGGGCAATGCCCGCGCTCGCGCACCCACCCCTCCAAAACATGTCTCACACGGAAGTCAGAGGTGCTGTCCACATGACCTCCCACTTTGGCCATAAAAGCCAACGCCGAGAGCTTGGATGCTATGGTGCGAGGTGCGAGGCCCTGTGCATGCAGGTGAACCATGAACCGCAGAACATGGTCCACCGGGATAGGCCAGGTCTCTGGCAGGTGAAATTGAGCAGAAAATGCTCTGTAAGAATTGAATGCTTATTGATACGCCTTACGCGTGCGTGGCGCTAGTGACAGGCCAATCGCCCGGTTCACCTCTCCTTGCCAATAGTCCACATCTCGTCCGGGAGTGGCGAGGGAAATTCCTCCGCATCCGGGGCCAATGTGCGGAACCGGGAGATCTGCAGGCGGGACAAAGCGTCAGCAATATCATTATTAATCCCTGGAACATGCCTGGCCCTGAACAAGACATTGAGGCGCAGGCAGCGCAACACAAAATGGCGCACTAGTTCCATAACCCTGGGCGATTTGGAAGTCTGTGCATTGACAATGTGGACAACAGCAGCATTGTCACACCAGAAATGCACAACCGAATTAGCCCACTGCTCGCCCCATAGCATCAAAGCCCCCAGAATAGGGAAAAATTCCAGGTATGTGAGATCCCGCAGGCGACCCGTGCCTGCCCAGGCCGGTGGCCACCCACCATAGGCCCACTTCCCATTGAAGTACATCCCATAACCCAGGGATCCTGAGGCATCAGACTGGATCTGAAAATTGGGGGATGCCAGGAGGTCAGACCTCCAAAATGAGACCCCATTGAACTCCCTCAGGAATTGCAACCAGACAAACATGTCTGCCCTGATACCCCGGGTAAGCCTAACTCTATGGTGGGGCCTGGATAACCCTGCCATGGCGTCGCATAAGCGCCGGGCAAAAGCTCTGCCCGGTGCGACCACCCTGCAAGCGAAATTGAGGTGACCATGTAGCACCTGCAGTTCCCTCAGTGATGCCTTGCGCTTGGCCAGCAAATCCGAAATAAGGGCCACTATCCTGGACACCTTATCGCCCGGTAACCTAGAAGCCTGCGCTACTGTGTCAATCTCCACCCCCAGGAATACTAGCTTGGTAGATGGGCCCTCGGTCTTTTCGGGCGCTAAAGGGACACCGAGTTCCTCCATTAGCGTCTGAAATGTGTTGAGGAGACGTGTGCATGTGTCCCAGCCCCGTTCACCCCCGAATAAAAAATCATCCAGGTAATGGGCTACAGACCGAGACCCTGACCTGCGGACGAAAGCCCACTCTAGGAAGGTACTAAAACGCTCTAAGGCCGAGCATGATATGGAACAGCCAAAAGGCATGGCCTTATCAAAATAATATTCACCCTTAAATTTGAAACCCAGCAACTCAAAGTCGCCCGGATGCACTGGCAAAGGCGAAAAGCCGACTTAATGTCGCACTTGGCCAGCAGGGCACCCGGGCCACAAGAGCGCACCATGCGCAGCGCATGGTCAAACGATGTATACCTGACTGAACAAAGGTCATCAGGGATAGCATCATTGACCGATCGGCCGGCTGGGTAGGACAAATGATGAATAAGGCGAAACTCGCCTGGGGACTTTTTGGGGACCAAGCCCAGTGGCGACACCTTAAGATTGGGAAACGGGGGTGCAGGGAAAGGTCCAGCGACCCTGCCCGCATCTAACTCCTTTTTAATGCTGGCCGCAGCCACGTCCTCCCTCCCTCTGAGGGATAAAAGGTTAGGGGCATCCTGAGGGGACCTATCACCCATGAAAGGGATACGGAATCCCTGCTTAAAACCCTGAAGGAGATACTCCCCATCCTCCCCCTTCGGGTACGATGCGAGCCAACGCTCCAGCATGTCCACATTAATTGGGGAGGGGGCCTTTTGGAGAACCAGCTCCATCCGTGGCAGTCTTGCCAGCCCACTGTCCGCCCCTCCCTCTGCCCCGTGTCCCTCCAGGCCTGGGACAGGCGGAGGCTGCGTGGGGGCCCGAACATGTGGGACACTCATGCCTATACTTGCAATTCTTCCTATTGCAGGAACCATTGGACGAGAAAGTCCAGCACAGCAGGCGGGCTGGAACCCCCTGCCCCGCCGCTTGGCGGGTAACCTGCGCTGGAGCTGCTCGCTGGACCGCATGTCCACAATGGTATCTGTCTCCCGGGGCGGGGCGAGTGGGCGTCATGTACAAAAGCCAAAGCCTCTGGCACGGTTCATCCCATCTCATCTCGGGGTGAAGGGGAATCCTCATACGGAATTCCTCGTCATAGGCTAACCACGAGGGGCCCGGGAAATCAACCATCGCCCTATATATGTTGTCCAATTATTGGACCATGGGAATAGCCAAATCCGGCCGCGCCCTCAAGTACACCGCCATGTATATTAAATAAGCAGGGAGCCAGTTGGCCCAGGTACGTGGCGGCTTACGGCGACGTGCCTGCTCCTTGTCCTTCTCATCCTGTCCCTCCCTTTCTTCCTTGGTGGGCTCTCTGTTCAGGAGTGAGAAGATATCTACATACTCCCCCCGCCATATCTTTTCTCTGGTAGTCTGTGCCAAGTGATCACCCAGTGGCAAGGAATACCCCGCCGTCGGCAAAGCCGAAAAAGGCACCGCAGCCATAGGAAAAGGGGCCTGAGCTAGCCCAGCCACCCCCAGAACATTCCCCGCAGTGTAAGAACAAGTACCCACCCCAGTGCCCAGGGTGGCAGTCGTCGTCGCCGGGTGGGGTGCCGACAGCGTGGCCCCCGCACCACCCGCGCGAGGCCAAGGCCATTGAAAAGCCCCCCCCCCCATATTGGGAATGTGTGTGGGTGTACTCGCTTGCACCGTATACTCACATGCTGCACCCCCGCGGGCCGCCCCCACCGGGGGTTCCGGCCCACTGGGGGCGTCGGAGCTCACGACCGACGTAGAGCTCATCACCGGGGCCTGACCCGCACCTGGCTGCTGACTGGGGAGCTGCGAGGCAGTGGGCGAAACCGCGCCACGCGCCTGCAGCAGCTCAACCCTCCCTGTCGGCTGTTGTCCTCCTGCCGACAGCGCCGCAAAAGGGACCCCAAAGGGGGGCCCCCGCCTGACTGGCCCGAGCCAACGACGCTTCCAGGGCCGCAATACGGGCCAGTAAGGCTGCCACGTCGACCTGGGGCCAAGGGCCGGCCGGCCCGCCCGGTCCAGGCGTGGGTACAGGTCCCTGTACCCCAGGACCCGAATATGGCCATTGGCCAGCACCAAAGCCCGGCAGGGTCGGTGGAGAAACCTGCCAAGGCAGGGGGCCGCACCACCCCCCAAGGCTAGAGGGCCCAGGGGGAGGCTGCGACCCAAGAGCAGCAGGCCCAACAGGGTGGGCAGGTGCAGGAGCGGTGTCCACCGCTCGCGGGCCGCGGGCCGGAACCCCTTCCGCGCCCGCATTCTGTTCGCCCACTCCGGGCCAAGGGGCAATAGACCCCATTCCGCCAGCCCCGGCCGGGGCCTGCGAAGGCGGCTGCTGAGGAGGCGGCACCGCGGTCCTCCGACCTGGGTTGCGCCTCCTAACAGCGCGAGCCGCACTCGAAGCTGCCTTCTTCTTCGAAGGCATTTCTACTGAAGCAAAGGGAAGCCGAAAAGGAAGAATCGCTACCAAAAGGCTTCCCGATAAGCTAAAGAGCGACGGAGACACAGGGGAAAAGACTTCTCCGCTCCGTCGCTGAGGTAAAATGGCAGCTCGGCTGCCTCGTGGCCACCCCTTTTATAAGGGAGCTGGCCACGCCCCTAACTACCCGGATTCTCTGTCCTGTGGGGGGGGCCCGCAAAGAGCGCGGCGGCCATTTTGGCGCCGCGCTTGCATTTTGACAGTTTTATGTCTGGCCTAGACATAGCTGCTGCTGCCACCACCGCTGAAGAAGAAGGAGAAGAAAAAGAAGAGCAACAGCAACAGCAATGGTAGTGAGGAAATGGACTAACTGTTGGAGGGGGCCATTCACAACTAAATAGCAGTGGCAGAGATGAGAGCACAAAGCTATTAAGATCATATGGTCAAAAGATACTGAAATCCATCAGTTGCTTTTCAGACTTAATTCTAGTTGTTGGCTATAACCTTTACGGCATGCGTGCCCAAACGTTTCCTTCCAGGAGCCCGGTCATGTGGTTCCTCCTGGTGGCATAGGTGGTGATGCCGACACCGATGCATGAAATTGCTCTGTGTTTCCAGGTGTTTTTCCCTCTTCCAATGCTTCCCTTGGAGGAGAGAGCATTGGGGGAGCATTTTTGCACCCACTTAATTTTTTTTGCATGTTATTCCCATATTTTGGTATGCAAACACACTGATTTTGGCACTTCCGGTGACATGGAGCACTTCTGGTGTTGGTGGCAATCCGGCCCATGGGCCGTAGTTTGGGCACCTCTCCTTTAGGGCTTGAAATGGCTGAGGCCTTGTTATTTAAGGAATTGCTTATTGCAGTATGACTCTGTGTGGATCTTCAGGAGAGACATTTTAAGAAACATTTTGGCTTTAAATGATCCAGTGGTAGAAAGGATACCTCAAAGTTGGAAAGGGTTTGGGAAATAGCAGCCCAAAATTTTAAGGGGTTGGAGCACTGTTTCTCAACCTTTTAAAGACAGGAACTGGGTCGCACCTGCTCAGACTGTTGACAAGCCAGACTGGTGTCCCCCCATCACCTGCCAACACTTCCCCACACCACCTCCAAAAACACTCCCCCACACCATCAGTCTGGCCCACAAACACTCTCCCCACACTGATGCCAATCCCGCTTCCCTGCTTACCAGCCTGCCATGTATGAAGTAGGGGTCCTGCCTGTACTTGGCTGCGCTCGGCAAGAGTGGCACCCAAGAAAGACCCAGGCAGCCACATGCGTCTGCCACTTCCGCTTCCACCATTCTTTCCCCGTCTGCCTGGCTTGGTGTGCCCCTAATGCTGATCTATAGCAGGGCAGATATTGCAAGCCTTCTTACAACATCCACCCAGCTATGGATCCGCATTAGGGACATGCCAAGCTAGGCAGAGGGGGAAAAGGATGGGGCGGGAGTGGGGGCAGGGGCGGCAGGAATGGCAGGGGCAGTGGTGGCAAGAGCTGTGGGAGAGAGGATTTGTGCTGGATCCAGCCCACAGGCCATAGGTTGAGAACCCCTGGGTCCCCTTATGCAAAAAGGCTCCAAAATAATTTTTGGAGTTTTCCTTTTAAACAATTACCATTATGGGGGGAGATAAGGGAGTAGTTTATTATGCCATGAAAAGTAGGGAGGAACTAGAAAGAAACCACCCACTCTCTGCATTCAGTCTCAGTAGAATATGGGCACAAAATGAAATGGATTTACCCTTTGATTAAGAAAAGAAGAGGACCAGTATTTTGTTGTGTAATTCTGCCTGCGCAACAGCTGGTAATCAAATACTTTTTAAAAAAAATCAGGGTATATGGAACTTTGTATCAGTGCACAGGAGTTCCACATACTACAAAATAATAAAAAAGGAACTCTTTAATTAATCACAATCTGCCAGTGCTGGTTGCATCATTTATTTTGTGTAAGTAAAGTATACAACAGAATACAGTACTGCCAAATTTGTAGCTAACTATGCATTGTATATTGTGAGGAAGCTTTCTTTTGTTGCAGAAAGCATTATTTTGTTGTGTTGTAATGCTGCTTTGAGTGGCACTCGCGCCAGAAGGGCGGGATATAAATAAAATAATAATAATAATAATAATAATAATAATAATAATAATAATAATAATAATAATAATAATAATAATAATAATAATAATAATAATAATAATAATAATAATAATAATAATAATAATAATAATAATAATAATACAGTTTTTTAAACACAAGCTTAGATGGCTTTAAAAAGTTTAAGCAGATTCATGGATGGCAGATCTGTCAATAATTGCCATTCCTGTCATCAGAGGCAGTATATTTGTTACTACCAGAAGCTGGTGACAAAAATGAAATTGAGTGGTCACCTTCGCGTCTCACTTGTAAGCTTTCTAGAAGCTTCTATCTGGCTGTCATAGGAAACTCATTCCTATAGGTGATAGACAAAAAAAGTCAGCATACATATTGCAAGCGCGGCGTCAAAATGGCCACCGCGCTCTTTGCGCCCCCCCCCACTGGACTTGGGCATCCGGGTAGTTAGGGGGCATGGCCAGCACCCTTTAAAAGGGGTGGCCACGAGGCAGCCGAGCTGCCATTTTGTGAAAGCGACGGAGAGGAGAAGGGAAAACCAGAGACTGCCTCATCCTCTTTCTATGAAGATTTTATATCAAATGGCAAGGATTTTCCTTCCAGGAGCCTGGTCATGTGGTTCCTCCTGATGACACAGGTGGTGACGCTGATACCGATGCCGATGCATGAAATTGCTCTGTGTTTCCATCTGTTTTCCCCTCCTCCAATCTCTTTCATGTATTGGGGTGGCTCTGAAAAGAGAACTTTCCACTGAGAATTGAAAATTCAATCGCACCTGCTTACATACTGGCCCATAGTTTTAAAATCTCACTGAGAACTTTATAAAGTAATTATACAAACTGCAGTTTGCCCCCAACAAGCTAAATACAGTGATACTTTGGTTATAGTCCGATTCGGATAAAGTCCAATTCGGACAAAGTCGCGTTTTTCATGCACATGTGATGCATCGCATAAAGTCCAAAACCGCTAAAAATGGACATTATCTGAGGTATTCGGTATAGGAACCTCAGATAACGTCCATTTTTTGGACGTTATCTGATGTATCACCCATTTGATTTGGATAGAGTCCAAAATTGGATAAAGTTCAAACTTGTGGAACGGAGTTTAGACTTTATCCGAGGTTCTACTGTACTCATTTTACTGACCTTGGAAGACTGGAAGGTCGAGTCAGTATTGAGGCCATCAGGATCAAACTCAGGTTATGAACAGTTTTGGCTTAACCACTATAGATGATAGTATGACAGTGTAGTTGTGTGCCTGAGAAAACTGAGGTAGCACCAATATTTCCATTGAATCATTGCTGCTCACCAGATGCAAGCATGTTGAGATGGGTTTGTGGCTGTGTGGTATAAGCTGCAAGTAGCAGTGACAAGGAGAAAGTCAGGAGTGGGCAAACTGATCTGTGGAGATCCTGGCTTGTTGAAAACAGTAGGCAGCATAGTCTACATCTATCTTCCCAGAATAGTATCCTCCAGGTGAGTTAAATGCCTTTCCAATAATCTCTACATGATGTGTTTGGCTACACATCCCATCATCCCAATGAAATGAATAGCCAATGCTTTGTGTGTGTGGGAAAACTAGGTTGGAAAGACTGTTCCAGTTCATTCTGTTGCAAAACCTTCAGAGGAATCCAATATTAAGGGAAGCAATAGTTGCACTGCTTTGAAATGGCAAAATTCTTCTGTGTCAGTAATTTTGCCTGGAACCTGCAGAAGTATAATATATTTATGGATGTAAAGCGACAGCCTGATGGATATTTCTTACTCTTGTAATGTGACTATCTGGCAGCAAGAAACCCATAATATCTGTTGTTGGCATTTCTGTCTGAATAAGATAATCAATCTTCCCCTTTTCCTTAGCCCTTTGCCTGAAGTACTCAACACTGTCATTTCAATATGCATGTCATTAAATCTAATCACTTGACCCAACTAAAAGGTAATATATATTTAATCTGTAGAGAGACAGACAGACAGACAGCAATGCCATCTTAGCCCTGCTTTTATTGTCCAGCTGCACATTAAGACCTCAATCCTCCAATCATAGTGAAAAATGAATGCATCAGAAATGTTTGTATGTTTCACACCACTGCAAATATTACAGCAAGATGCATTTTAACATAAATACTCCAACTTATTTATTCCAATATCTTCATCACAAGCACGAAACAAGCTATTTCAATTACTGAAAATGAGGCAGGAAAATGGATTTTAACACACAAACCAATGTTTAGCTTTCTTTGGAAGGCTTAATCTTTTCCTTTTTTGCCAGATTTACACAACAGACCACACAGTTCTCTTAGGCACTCCTAACTTGGGCCAACGCAAAAAATGCACAGAAAAAAAGGGATGTGGCATGAAGACCTTGCTGTGGGGTTGCCAAACAATCCAGAGATATAAACAAACATTTTAAAAAACATTATTGCCAAAAAAAGGAGAGAGGGGCACATTTGTTAAACAGAAAAATATCTTGTGGTATGTGTGTATGTGTAGGAGGGGATTAAAACCTTGAAAGGAAAGAAAAAGAATGGATCACTGATCAGAAACCAAGAAACCATGAATTATCCCTTCAAATAGCCATTGCTAGCATTAAAGGAAATCATTGTACAGATTCCACCTATTATACAAGTTTCAGAACCAGGATGCACAAATTGGACACAGCAGAGCATATTTAAAAGCATAAATCGAAAGAAAATGATTTGTTACAGATATCTCTTCTTGGAAATGTGTAGAACTAGTTCTAAGCTGCTTATTTAAACAATCTTACAACTGCAGAGCTGGAAAGGACCTTATGGATCACCAAGTCCAGCTCCCGTCAAGAAAGCACAGGAGGGAATTGAACTTCCAACCTCTGGCTACACAGCCAGTGACTTAAACCACTGAGCTATCCAGCAGTTGCTCACTTGCTTTTTAAATTTGGAAATACTTTAATCTTTTGGCTACTTTGCTGGAAAGTAACTTGTTTCTAATTTTCTAGAAGTTAAAATGTGATCACAAACATGACCTTAGTGCCCTGTCTTCCCATGGGGTCAATCAATTAAAAAAGAAATGTTTTAAAGAAAAGAACCCAAGATTTATATCCACTTCTCATGTCATTATTATATGGAAAACACCATAATTTTAGACAGTGGAAGAGTTAAAGGAAATGAAATTAGTGGAATATAGTGGCCAACAAATGAGCATGCTTGTTGGTTCAGCAAATATTTTACCTTTATGTTGAGCTCATAGCTCTACTTGACCAAATAAAAGTTGCTTGGGTGAAATTAATCAAATGGGTCAGGTAGTATTAGAAAGTTTTAGATATGAAAGTTGTAAAGTTTCTGGGACAGGATTTTCAAATGTCCCAGAAACTTTCAGGATAACTGGAAAAAGGAATCCAAATAAAATCCAGCATTTTGTGTGAAGATGCAGGATGTATTAATGTGGGAGAGGAATGACGCTCATAAGGTAAACCAAAACTGCAGGAAGTATGAAATTACAATAAAATGGCTAGAATCCTATTGGGAATTTATGCTAGCATATATACAAATATAATTGTAGAAATCATAGGTGCAAAATGTCACTAATTAACAAACATATCAGAGAGAAAACAAAAAGACAAGAAACATGGTATTTTAAAGACTAATTCAAATCAAATCAAATCAAATCTTTATTATTACAGCCAAAGGCCAGACAGAGTGCACCAGATAACACAACCATTCTGGCATCACATATAGAATTAAAGGATTTCTGACACACCAAGCATATACAGTAAAATATTAAAAAATAAAAATTTGTTTGATAATCCTATAATACACACAATAGTATTTTACTTTAGTCTGACTGTCCCAAGTTCACGTTCGCGAATTTTAACACTGGAGGCTCACTCTTTACTGAGCACTATTGAGGTCAAAAGACATGAATCGCCATACTTTTGCGAATGCAGGATGATTTCCATGCAAACCTGGCGACAGTGGCTGTCGTTGCCTTGGAACTGTCAGATAGTAATACACTCAAGTTTCTATTATCGCTGGAGGCCAAGTAAGGAACTGCTAAAAAGAGCTCTTTTCTGAGATCTTCATAAAAGGGACACTCTAAAAGAATGTGCTCGGAATTTTCTATCTTGTTGATGTGACAAGCACATATACGTTCACAAACTGGGATTTTCTTAAAAAGCCCCTCCCTAAATGCTGAGGGAATCATATTGTGTCGAATGAGACTAAAAGCACAGGTACACAGAAGTGGCCAAACGGAGTGGCAATGTTCAAAGATAGGAAATCCGTTTGAGGCTTGAATATGTAGTAATAGGTAATATAATATAATGTTTTATTCTTAAGTAGTATATTGAATTAATCTTGTAGTTAATATATTCAGAATCTTCCAGTAGAGCAATACAACAAGTCCAATACATTGTGAAAGTCAACCGGTATGCAGACTCTTTCAGGAGAATTTCCCTTCATCAGACAACTTGACTTGCTAACTTTCCAATATCTGAAAATACATACAATATATATATAAAAAATTAATTCTGAACTGGAATATTGCTACTGAGCTAAGTATAAAAGAGAAACCCACCTGGATATATAACATTTAGTTTTCAAAGGGTATCTTGTTTTCATGTTGCATCCTAACCTCTTTTCGTTTATTCATTTTTGGGCTGTGGATGTTACTGACTCAAAATATTACTCCCCTTATAAATCCTGCTGATAGGAAACCAGGTGTGCATAATCTAGCATTCCCCTCCCATGCCTCCTAATTGACTAGATATATTTATACATTTTTATACATTTTATATTCCAGGGCTACAAATTGACATAATTGTGCCTCTTTTGAGACAATAAAATAGTCAATGACACTTTTTCTTTTCCCAGACCAAAATGTGTACTCTGCAGGATGGTCTCCGCACGTTGTGCCATTCAAGACACATAAATCTAGGCTGGACAAAAAATGATATAGAAGACGACCAGCATAATTAGATTTTAGGTCCTTTGATTGCCTTTCAAGAAGAGGTGCTGCTAGATCATGAGGTCAATAAGGCATAATGCAACTTGGGCCCAAAGAGCTGTCATTTGGACCCATCCTGGCATTAAAGTCACCACCCATTATTACATGTGCTGTGGGATGAGAAATTAAAAGATCATTTAGATATAACTCAAATTCTTTCCAATCCGTTAATGTCTTGGCATTGGTTCGTCCTGGTGGAATATACACATTAACTAATAGGATTAGATTTAGATGATATCTAAATATAATTGCCATCACTAGGTTATGACAAGGAGGGAGATCTTCCACCATGACCGCAAGTGAAGTGGCCACCAGTATTCCTAAACCTCCCCTTGCACGTCCATGGGTTGAAGGGATGGCTGCCAAAGCCGATGAGGCATAACCGTACAGAAATGGGGGAGCTATACTCTAGGTTTCTTGTATGAGGATGATATCAAAATTGGAGAGATAAGCACATGTGTCAGGATCTAGTAGTTTAGTGCACCAGCCCATAACATTCCAAGACAGAAGCTTTAAATGCTCAAGCGAGCCCTCTTCAGATGGTGAAGAGGCCACAGTTAGTCATTCCTTATTGATTTGGTCAATATGGCCCCCGTGGTCATGGATGATACAGCCGTTGCTTGTTCTTGGCACCTTTCTATGAGAACAAGACTGAGGCTCCGGGCCAGTTGTCAATAATATCATATTATGCCCATTGGGATTGTCCTCATGTGAGCTGCCTGCGCTTGCTATGGGCATGTTCGGAGGTTGTCCCTTGTGGCTGGAGCTAGCATCAACTGAACAAGTGTGAACTACAGCATGGCACTTCGTTTGGCCGGAGTTCTCCTTGGGCAACTCTAGAGATTTTTTAGGAACAGCACCATTATAGGGATTCTCCTTGATATTGCTCTTCTTCAGGCTGTCGGAAGTCTGTAACCGAGAGGCAACAGATTCAGGACACTCCTGGTTAGAAACCACCGTGTGCATGATAGAAAGAAGAGTGGACTTAAGGCTGTCCAACCTAATCAGTATCTCCTTTTGCTCATCTACGGGAAGTGTTCCAAAAGAATTGATGAGCGTGATTTCATCCTCATCAAATCTCACTTCATTTTTTAGATCCATTAGCCTGTCAGGCATGGTCGGTGTGGGCAGAGCTGTGTCAAGGATGGTGTGGTCAGCAAGGTTGATTTTCTCCGTATCACACGCTTTTTTTTGAAAGCCAGTATTGGTGTGAGTCACCTTACTAAGTAAAGGTCTCACCCCCTGGTCTCGGAAAACTCTCAGTGGAGTAATTTGATGGGAAGATAGATAGTGCCTCATTTTGTAGAGCATTCTTGGTATGGTTGGCTGTTTAAAAGTTAATAAAATATGCCTGTTTCCCCCACGGTTTGGGAGTAATTCTATATCACACAAGTCAATCTGGATGAGATGGCACCTCAATATTTGGCCCAAAGAGACTCTGACTGCTGCTTTAGAAGACCAAAGGCCAAAGGTGTTGTTGGTCATCCAGATCTAGAGGGTGACTTGATTGGGTTGCAGGGAATGAGAGAATTTCACTGGAATAGGATTTCTTTGGTCAGGACGAGCATGGTCCCGGTCAGTACCTGAGCCTCTGGGAACATGTCTTGAAACACAACTGCCTAGCTTTGGGATGTCTGGCAGAACCCCACAATTAACAGAAACAAATTCACCAAAATCAGCTCTCAACTGGTCCAGCTTGTTTTCCTTTATCTGCAATGATTCAAAAATTGCCGCCACAGTCTGGTGAATTAATAGAGATTGCTTAGCTACAAGGTTTGTGCTAAAGCCTTCCTCCCTGGTCTCAGCTTTGTTCTCACTCCTTCCAGTCTCCACGACTTCCTTTTTAGAAGGGCAAGTTGATGATGGTTGGACTCTGCTCATTGCAGTCGGATTGACTCCTGCCTGCAGGAACTTATCCCTATCAACTGCTGTTGTAGAGTCATTGGCAAGAGCGTCGAACTTGTTATGAGTGGGAAACTCCTTGATCACTGTTTTAAGATCATTACTTGCAAAGAGAGCATCTATTTTTGTCTGATTATCTGTTGCTGACAGCTGTAGAGAGCTAGTAGACTGTGTTTTTCCCCTCATCTGCTTCAGGGGTGGTGGTGAGCTAAGATCCTATTTCTTTCTTTTTCCCATTATCCTCCAGTTAGTCTCTTACAATAAAACAGGGGTCAGAAAAACAACAACAGGCTCCCGGATTAAAAAATAAGTTAAAAACTGTACATGAATAAGTAAAATCTTTCTGAGCTAAAAAGCTTGGTGAAGGAATGGTTAAAAGCTGTGTTTAAAAGTTTAAAAGTTCATAAAAGTTCATTAAAAGTTTAAAAGCTCATAGGAGTCTCTCGGCATTTCACTCCTTAGTTTGACGAGAGGTAGCTGAATGTTCATTTGGCCAAGCACTTGAAGTCAAACGAAGATAAAAATGATAAGCATTTGCTTATGGTCACCCATGCTCTGGTCACTTCCCGACTAGATTATTGTAATGCGCTCTACATGGGGCTGCCCTTGACGACCATTCGGAGGCTGCAGCTGGTCCAGAATGTGGCAGCCCGGGTGGTGATGGGATGTGGGCGATATGCCCATGCCTCACCGCTACTTCGGGAGCTGCACTGGTTACCAGTTTGTCTCCGGGTGCAATTCAAGGTGCTGGTTTTGACCTTTAAAGCCCTATATGGCAGTGGGCCAGGATACCTTAGAGACCGCATCATCCCAAGAGTGTCTGCCCGTCCAACCAGAGCGGACCGGAGGGGCTCTCTAATAGTGCCATCAGCTAGGGGTGCACATCTATCCAGCACCCGAAGGAGGGCCTTCTCCGTGTCCGCACCAACTCTCTGGAACCTCCTGCCAACAGATCTAAGACTTCAAAGAGAATTGCTGCCCTTCTGGAAAGGATTGAAAACCTGGCTGGCAGGGCAGGTGTGGGGGGCCCTGAATGGGAACATGGCCCCTGCCTGCTGGCTTATGTAAACAATTAAGAACTCTCTCTTCTTCTTCTTTTTATAGTGGGTGGGATGGGTGGGTGGGATATGGGTCTTTTAAAGTGGGTGGGATATGGGTCTTTTAAAGTGGGTGGGATATGGGTCTTTTAAAGTGTTTTTATGTGTTTTTAAAACTTGTTGTAATGCCGCCCTGAGTCGGGTTCGGCCTGAGTGGGCGGCATATATAAATATGACTAATAAATAAATAAATAAATAAATAAATAAATAAAATGCGGCATTAAATATAAACAGTCTGCTAAAATCATTCTTGTTTTGAAGGGGAAAAGACAAAACAAGATAAAAAGGGGAAGGAGGAGAGAAAGCAACTCACAGCCTCACCTTCTCCTCCGGAACCAGAACTCCCAACTAATTGCTGCATTTTAATGTTAGCTTTTGTGGATCAAGTCCACTTGGTAAGACATAAGAGAGAGACTTCATGGCATCAATTTATACACATCAGTTACAGAGGTACAGAATGGTCAGCATAACAGATAAGTATACAAATCAACATATTTTTTTTACAACTGGTAAAACCTGTTATTAGATACCAGTTGTAAAAAACCACATTAACTTCTATACTTATCTGTTATGCTAACCATTCTGTACCTCTCTACCTGGTGTATATAAATTGATGCTATGAAGTCTCACTCTCATGTCTGATGAAGTGGACATAATCCACTAAGGCTAACATTAAAATATAGCAGTTAATCTTTAAAGAACCACAATCTTTTTTGTCCTTTTGTCTTGTTTTGTTTTCTCTTTGATATGCTTGAAACACAGATTAACATGGCTACCATTTCAAACATTTCAACTAAATAACAAATTACTTTTTGTATTCTTGGTCATGTGGCAAGTTTACACAATCACACTTAAATCCCCAGTAGGAACCAGGCAGATATATCATTAAAATAGACACAAAAGAAGTAATAAAACCAATTGCTGAATTGTTCAGCCAAATAGTTAAAATATTTAAAAAAAATGTTTGAACTAATTCAATTATTCAGTGAGTGGCACATTGGTTGGACATCCTGCTATGATAATGGAGTAGACTGTACAGCCAGCAACTCAACGCCAAGTTTCAGGAAGCAGTTAACTAACCTGACTCCCTAAAAGGGCCAATGGCTTTGGGTGGATAAGCCCCTTTAGGTGGGGTCATGGTCCCCTTAGTGGAGGAAATGCCACTGGAAATCATCATATTGGGCCAAACAGCAAAATGAGCAGAGGAGGAACTCTGATTCCCAATGGTTATGGAGGCAGAAGAGGCTATGGAACATGGACTGGCTGTGAAGGCACACCTTGATAATAACCTGGCCTGGAGGGAGGCAGCAGCAGCTGTGAGGCTCAGGCGGCTTTAAAACCTCCGCAGCTGGGCGCAGCTGGGCAATTTTGTGGTATGTAAAGGCGGCTTTACATACCACATCAACCTGTGATTCAAGGGTCATATGGTGGTCTAATATGACCTCTAAGTTGTGCACCTGGCCCCTAGGAGAGAGAGAGAGAGAGAGAGAGAGAGAGAGAGAGAGAGAGAGAGAAATCCCCCCCATCATTGGGAGCCAGTCTGAGTGAGACAGCAGCATGGGGCACAGCATAAGCCAGTACTTGAACAGTGTGATATCCCTCCTCCAGCAGTTAATATTATCACATATCTGTGACCATATAAAAGCAACTACCATGTCACATTTATATGGCAATAGGTGTTAAGTCATTATTGCAGCAGTTACAATGGCTGAAATCCCATCCCACATTTCTGCCTGCTAAACTGAAATAAAATCATCAGTAGAAGCAGACTGCTGCTGATTAAAGGCTTCCGCTTGAAATTTCAGGGTGTTTACAACTTACAAACAATGGTATACAATTGCATACCCCCTGAAATTTCAAAAATAAGTTTCTAATCTATAACAACCTTGTTTCTGCTAATGATTGACATTTTCATTGCATTGGTGGATCCTGTCCCACATGATATTGGCCTTTTCGTTTCAAAAAGGTTACTTGTAACTGATTAAGTGGACTATTTCTAAGCTTTGGCTCGATGTTTTTAAAATCTGCACATTAGGAAGATTACAAGTATAACTTTCCTTACAGATTTTTTTTTTAAATTGCAAACCTAGAGAAACATGGGACAAAACAAGCTTGGCTTTAAAAATGTGACAGTTTTAGTGAAAACAGGATTGACAGCTGTAGCTGACTCCACTCTCAAGGTGCTATCTCCTTTTTCACACAATCTTTTTCCCCCTGCCAGAGACAGCTTAGTTATATTGCAGAGAAGACAAGCGTTTAACAAAAATCAGAACATATATAGAACTAAAATGGTTTGTAAACAGATGAGAATTTTATATGGTTACCTGCAGCAGTTATGTATAAGTAGCCAAATGAAAAGAGAGGGTTCCATAACTGAAGCATTGTTTTGACTTTACAATTGAAACAAGCCACACACATGCACAAGAATGGTGACATGATCCCATGGGCTGAAATGGAATTACCTGATCTTCTCTGAGTTTCTGGCGATCATCCATTTTCATCTGTTTTCTAGTATAATTCTGAGTAAGCTACCCAATGCTCTCAGAAATTCCAGGCTGCCATCTGACCTCTAAAACTTCTCAATTTGCCTTTCTCCCTGATCAGCTATCTTTTAAAGAAAAAGATTTTCTTCTTAGGAATCGTATCTGGCTAAGGAATATAATTTGTCAATCTAATTAATAAAATGAAAGGAAGATAGTTGACACAGTGACAAAAAATGGCAGATCTCATTCATAATATAATTGACATAAAACCATAAAACTTCCATTTCATCAGGACTTTATGTGAAAACCTATGTGTTGTTAATCCCAGTATCATTAAAGGTCAGGTATCCCACATACCCAAATGTGTTTAAGAGATTGTTTATAGATAACTCTGTTTTTCAGGCTAGGAAACAAAGAAAAGAGTAACTCTTGATGGTACAACATGTGGTAAAATTGGACTCTCTTTCCCAGCGAGGCTGTGGCCACAGGAGGTTTCTAAGGCATATGTCTGCAAGCTGACTGGTTATAATTGCTTTTGGAACACAACTCTGGAAACTTATTTAAGCTTTCACACATTAGCTAATAAAGTAATGTGAGATACAGTATTTATGATGTTATCCATTTTCCTAGGTGAAAACAAAAACTTGTCTCAGAAGGTATTACTACATTTTTATTAGCTGCTGCAGGCTTGAGGTAGCATTCCATTGGAAATTCCCTAAAGGACTGTACAGCTCCAGAGATCACAAGTTTGATTCCTTGCTGTACTTTCTGAGAGAAAAGTCAGCATGTGTGGCCAAGGGAAATCTGCACAGTCTCAGGGTACTCCAGAAGAATGGAATAGTAAACTTATTTTGATTGCTACCTGGAAAACACTGAAAAGGGCCACCATAAGTTAGAGTTGACTTGATGGAACATGATTATTAAAGAACTATACAAAAGAAAATAGTTCTCAAGTATGCAGTTTGGTATTTGTTGTAACTTGATCGTATGTGAGAATAAAAACCTTTCTAAACATAGTCTACCTGATGTACTGTGATTTTTTTTAGCATCAAGCATATAATGAGAAGTTGATGTATGCCTCAACAGTGGTTAACACCATGTTTGGCAAACAGTTTGGTGAAATGAGTGGCCCAGAATGTCCTGCTGTTTCTTATCTAACCTGATTGACCATTGCTTTTGCTCTGTTATTTCACTGTATATTTTGAGTTTAGTAGAGATTTTGAAAATGATACAGAATGAAGGACAGTAAGACATATCTAGTCTATAAGTACAGCTGGTTGAAACCATATCAAACAATGGGGGTGTTATTATATTATTGCAGAAAAGGGATGTTGTTATGGAAGACAAGAAGGATGAGAAAAGGTTTGGTTAATAAAGTATTTGCTGGGTTGAAAGAAGGGTTCTGTCAATCCCGAAGTGTAGTCAGGAGTTATGGAAAAGAAGACTTTTATAAGGCAATGTTAAGGCAAATATTTGAGCACAAAATGTTTTAAGCTATACCATGCACTTTGATTACTGATAGATTTTTGGCCAAGCCTTGCTTTTAAATAAATGAAAACACTGGCTGAATTGAAGTTGTACTTCTGAATGCAAGACCGCCTCCACAAAAGCTGTGTGATTTGAAACTTACAAAATGAAAAAAAAGAAGAGAGAGGAGAAACTGTGCTTCAATGTTAAGGGAGTAGAAATCTGCTTTACATTTTTTTGGTCTTGAGGAAGGCCACACTATTCTTTTCTTGCAAATTCTGAGTAGTTTTATTTCAAATCTTGATTCCCTACTCTTAAATGTTATTTTAATTAATCAACAACCCTCAGGTTTATAAATGTGAGATATTGTGCTTCTTTACTGACAGCTTTTGTGAGACTATGGTGGCTCAAGTGGTTAAGATGCTGAACTTGCTGACTGGAAGGGTGGAATTCGATTCCCAGGTACTGCATGACAGAGTGAGCTCCAGTTTCTGTCCAAGCTCCTGCTGACCTAGCAGTTTGAAAGCAAGAAATTGCAAGTAATAAATAGGGGCCACTTCAGTGGGAAGGTAAACAGCATTCCATGTGTCTAGTGATGCCTTCCACATGACTATGGAAACGTCTGCAAACACAGACAGCACTGGCTCTTTGGCTATAAACAGAGATGAGCATTGAACCCTAGAGACAGATACTATTGGCTTTTGAGCAAGGGCAACCTACCTACCTACCTACAGTTTAAAAGGCCAAAAAATGGCCAGGTATTGCTGTACAATATCATGTCCAAATTGCCCGAAGGAAAAAGGGTGTCAAGTTTTTCAAAGCACAGGCCAGCCTAAATGCTGACAACACCAATGGCATCAATTGTCTACACAGAATACCTTCTTGGGCTCACGTGTCAAAAAACCAAAACTAAAACCATGGCAATAGTTTTGGAAGCACCTGGGGCTAGCTTTTCCATGGACCCAAAAGCTGCTAGCCACCTCCACTGACACCGGAGTTCTGAGCCTTTACAGAGGCCTATTGCATCGGTCCCAGGATGGGGACTTCTCCGCTGCCTCTCCCTGGCCCCAACATCGGCCAGGGCTTCAAGGCCAGCTGTTGCCGTTTTGCTGGGGCTCCGCTTTGGTGGGGATATAAGGACAGCGCAGCCCGACACTGCGGGACTCTGCCGCTGCCCCTTCCTGGCCTCGCTGCCAACATTGATGTTGGTCCTGTGGGCATTGGCCGCAGGGGAGTGTCAACCACCTGGGCTCCCGGCAGTGAAGACTTAAAAGTCGAACGCTGGTGCTGCCCACCCGAGCCTTCTCCCCCGGTCTGGCATTGGCCGCAGGGGAGTGAGCCTGGCCCTAGTTAAGGGTGTTATTTGTAGGTCATATTTTTAGACAGCAGTGTCATTAATACATTACAGAACCATCCCTTTAAGCCTTTGCTGGGCCCACCCCCCCAAATAAAGAGACGGACACCTGTATTGGTTTAACTTTATTAACTTGTAACTTTAATTAACTGTGTTAAGGCAAATGGGCCGGAATAGCACTGGTAAGGACTAGTTGTCATTTCCTGATCTTAATTTGCTACATTGTGTCAATTTGTTTACTTCATTAAACAAATTATTGACCCCAGTCAGAAGTGATACTTGTTAACTCCAGCTTCTGACGGACATCCAGTGAACTATCAAAGGTTTTGCAAGTCTCCAAACTTCACATTACCTTGCTCATGGTCCGCATTTAATTGGCCAGCCTGACTTTCCCTCTTCCTTGTGCTTCTGGTGGCCAACCAAATGTGTACCTGCCGGGTTCCTAGGGGTCAGAGGAGAGAGGAGGAACACCCTGGAAGAGGAACGGGTGGAGAATGTATCAAATGCAAGTAACAAACTTTAATATAAAGACTAAAACGGTGGATTAAAAAAAGGCAAACATCCAGTCACTGCATAACGTAATGTGTATCTCTCTAAACAATATACCGCTAGGTACAAATACCAAATACAGTTGCATGCAATATTTGTAGGGAAAAATACTACTAATTGGTGTCAGGAGTATTGTCCGTCGATACTGAAGCATAAAGTGAGTCCGTGTATGCAAAGTTCATACATCTGCGAAACCGACAAGGGAGACGGGAAAGTTACAGTAAATATCCAAAAGCGATAATGATCAGCAAAGCGTTATCAATGGAACAACTTCCCTCACCAGCTGGAACAAATATGCAGGTCATGGGATGTGGGATGTCATGAGTAACAGGTCTCAATATCCATCTGGTAATTGGACATTTTGTGAGCCTTTCTCAAGAGACTGTGAACAAAATAGAATAAAATACAATATACAACTTGCCAAATACCAGAGTACAACCCGTGAAAGCATGGTAACACGAACGACTAACGATAACAATTACACAACACTATAGGGAAAAATACATTTTAGTACTTATCAAAACATACCTGTAAAGACATAATAATGCGCTTATACGACCTCCAAGAGAATATTCATACTGGGTCAAGCGTTAAACAAAGTAAAAAGGATCTAGATGTAAATATGTGAGAATAAGTGGTGCACGTGGGGAGAATCAAGCCTACTGAGATCCTTAAAGGGGACCGGACTAGGGAGGGTACAGGGGAACCGAGGGCTGTGCTCATAGAAACGCGGAAAAGTCAAGATCCGTATTGAGCCCATGTGGAATGAGAGTCCCGAATCAGTGGATGTAGAACACCTCCCTTTGTAAAAGGTAACGTTCCACATCAACTGTGTGATGTTTATTGGGATGCTAAGATTCCAGAACAACAATTTTCATGTCCTTAAATGTATGTCCTGTGCTCATGAAATGGGCAACGAGGGGCGCAGTGACAACCTGTGTTCTAATGCTGGATTGATGTTCCCCCAGCTGTATTTTTATGGGGCGTCTAGATTGCCCAACGTACGCCTTCTGACAGGTACAGAGAATAAGATAAACGGAATCTTGTGTGTTACAATTAGAAAAATAGGGTAGATTTACTTTAAAGTCGCTCCCAGGGATTTCAAAAACGTCAGTACACCACATGAAAGGGCAGAATTTACAGTGGCCACATGGATGGTGACCAATGGGAAATCTAGAAGAATGCACTTGTTTTGGTAACATATCTGTTTTGGAAATTCAGCTGGTGATGGTATGGGTTTTGCGGAAGCCTATAGTAGGTTTTTCTCGGCAGCCTGGAATTGACTCCAGGACATGCCAATGCTTAAGTATGGTACCTTTGATCTTGATGGCCAGAGGAGTGAAATCCACTGACCAGAAGATATTCGTGTTGTTGGGCCGATCTACTCGATTGAACAATGATCTTCTAGGACGAGATTTGACTTTAGAACGGGCAGTTGCGATGACTCGTGGGGGATAGCCCCTGTTATGCAAACTGTTAGTGATTTGATTTGCTGCAGCCATAAAATCCCATTCATGCGAGGAGTTGCGCTTAGCTCTTAATAATAAGCTGTAGGGTATGTTGGATTTAAGGTGATGGGGATGAAAAGAGTTATATTGCAGATATGCATGTTGATCAGTTGGCTTATGATAAAGTTTCATATTGAGTTTGTTATTGTGGATAAAGACCGAGAGATCCAAAAAGGGAATGGAGACCGAATTCATGGTATGTGTGAAAGTGAGATTGTTATGTTGAAGGTTGATCCATTGGGTAAAATTGGAGACCAGGGAGGGGTCTTTAAAGACAAAGAATAGATTGTCAATGTAACATTTATAAACTATAATTTCTGAAAAATTAGGATTAACGGAAGGGTTGAACACAAAGGTCTTGTCAAAATGAGATATAAAAATGTTCGCTACTGAGGGGGCAAAATTGGATCCCATGGACACGCCTTGAATTTGCAAATAATAAGAATCCTTGAACCTGAAGAAGTTGTTCTCAAAGCAAATATCTAAAATGTCTAACAAAAAATCAGAAGGGGGAACTGGATTGACACGGGAATCCAAAAGGTGTGTAACAACCTAGGGGTCATCAGATTTGTCCTTACCAGTGCTAACCGCCAAAGTGACCTGTAAAGAAAACCACAACAAACCCCGTAACTCAACCATCAGCAACAGTTGGGATGGACGAAAACTACAAGAACCAAGGGCCAATGCAGGTTCAAGCAAAAATTCCCATCTGGCCCCTGAGTGAACAAAAATTGTCACACTGTCACCTAGGGAGGGGGTGGAGGGCAAATGCACCCTGGCCCAGCCGAAGTTGCAGAGGCCAGCGGGAGCGTGCGGAACTCCCTTTAAGGGCTGCTTGGCTCCGCCCCTCCGCTCGGCCTGGGTGCCCGTATCTGAAGGGAAGAGGCCAGCAAAGCATGCATCGGTGAGAGTCCCCGCCATCGCGTGCCCATTAACGGGCTGACCCCCCAAATAAAGAGACGGACACCTGTATTGGTTTAAAAATTGGGCCCCTTTATTAACTTGTAACTTTAATTAACTGTGTTAAGGCAAACGGTTAGTTAACTACTTCACTGGTAAGGACTAGTTGTCATTTCCTGATCTTAATTTGTTACATTGTGTCAATTTGTTTACTTCATTAAACAAATTATTGACCCCAGTCAGAAGTAATACTTGTTAACTCCAGCTTCTGATGGACATCCGGTGAACTATCAAAGGTTTTGCAAGTCTCCGAACTTCGCATTACCTTGTTCATGGTCCACATTTGATTGGCCAGCCCGACTTTCCCTCTACAGTAATACCTCATACAAAGTCCGCTTCATACAACATCACCTAATTCCTTGAAAAAAGTTGCCTCATACAAAGTTGTGTGACGTTGTATGAGGCATTGGGGTTTTCCCAGGTTGCATTGTGCCTGGGCAGTATAAAAGGCAGGACACATGCGTGCATTGCTCTTGTGGGTTTTGCATGAGGCGAAGCGTGTTTAGGAGTGGTTTTGAGGACGATTTTGGATTTTTTTAGCTTTTTTTGTCAGAATTTTTAGAAGCATTCCTGGGATTTTTGCAGCCTTCTTCAAATTCTTGGACAATCAGGGTTGTTTGACATGTTTTTGTAATGTTTTTAGCTTTTAGACAATGATTTCTTAAAGTTGTGTCAGTTTCCTGTCTGTTTCCTTGACTTTGCCCTGATGTCTGTGCTGTTACAGTACAATGTATCTCGATGGAAATGACGTTGTATGAGGCATCGCGGCAAGGATTTGGACATTGTATGAGGCATCGCGGCTAGGATTTTGCATGCTTCATACAAAGTCCAAATCCGTATAAAGTCCAAACTTGTGGAACCAAGTTTGGATGTTGTATGAGGTATCACTGTACCTTGTGCTTTTGGTTGCCAACCAAATGCGTACCTCCCAGGTTCCTAGGTGTCATCAGATTTGTCCTTACCAGTGCTAACCGCCACATGGGGAGGCGTCCTTTACGACTTATCGCCCCCCCTCTGACTGCCAGCTCAGTCACCAGGTCCGCTTGCAAGGAAGCTAGAAAAAGGTCGATGCCACCAGCGGAGAGGTGCACCCCATCTCCGCGAAACAAGCTGGGATCCTCAATCTGGATCGCCGGATGCTCCACCACTGTGCCCAAACCGTGCTCCAAAAAATATCGAGCAACAGCATGATTTACAGACTGCCGGGCACGGTCAATGCGGCGGGGGTCATCGCCTCCCTGGAAAAATGCACGTGGAATGATGTATGACCAAATCAATCGGATCTGCGGCCAATGTTGGTGGATCAGGCCCAGATCCCTGTGGATTGATACTACTAAATCCAGGCTGGTAACCTGGCCCAAGTCATTACCACCCAGGTGGAAGACCAAAACATCAGGTGGAATGCACATCCAAGCTGCCAGGACGAACGGAATCAAATCTCGCCAACTCATCCCGTGGAAGTCACGCCACATCAGGTACATCATGTCACGGAGCCCCAGATGCACCCCCCATGGGGATGAAGCAGCATGTCGGGCAGCCCAAAAAACATAACTGTGCCTGACGATCCATACCCGGGCCAGAACAGCAAGTGAAAAGGAGCTGAAATAAACAGAACAGAGAAACAAGTGCCAGCAAGAAGCTCATTGCAATATAGGGCGAACATATGAACGGAAGCGATTGGAACCCCACCGACCCATCCGTCGGATGTCATCATCCAAATACCCAAAAGCTGCCGCCATTGATGCAGCACCTATGTGGAATGAATGGGTCCCATACCGTGTCCCCGGAATGCCCAAAGTGGAAAGGGTGGAACCCATGACCCTCCAGAACTGGTATTTCATCAAAGGCAACCCATCCTGGTGGCAAAAAAGAGGTCCCTGAAGGGACCCTTGCACAGCCAAGAAGGATGCCAAAGCCAAAGCCAGACAAATTGCCCAGATACCACAGCTGAGCAGGAATACCATGCTGCCCCTGCCCAGCTGATCCACCTTAGAGTAACGGATGGTCAATGTGACAGAATCAGTGAACAAAGCCACATCTGCCCGCTCAAGAGCCCTACGGGAATGGTCAGCCCGGGAAAGGGATACCAGTTCACTCACCCTCAAAGCCTCAAAGAAGGCCACTGTGGTGGCAGCATGAAATAGGGCAGATTCAAACTGGTCATTACAAAGGGCTGGCCAAGCCTCAGATAGGCTCAAGAGAAGCTCCGGGGATACCGGTTGCCACATGTCAGGGCGAGGTCCGCGTTCCAGAGCCCAACCCTCCAGAACTCTGCGGATACAGAAATCTCCCGTGGTGTCCTGGTAACCTCGAACCCTGGTGGCAAAAGCATAACAGATGCAATAAAAATATACAATACAAAACAAAACAATTCAAACGCAAATCAGAGAAAAAATACAATGAAATTATACATAATACATAATAAATACACCAAAATACAATAAGCAAAGTATTAAAACATCAAATACAATAAAATTATACATAATAAAAAGCACCATAGTAAAATAAGCACAATAAGGCCACAGAACAGAACAAAACACCCTCGCCAGTCCATAGGGCCCAGGGAGCAGAACCCAGGGCTAGACGTCCATGAACGGAGCCCAAGGCTCAACGCACCTGATGGAGCCCATGTTCTATGCCTCACAGAGCCCAAGGATAAGTGTCCCTGACAAGAGGAGGGACAGCCCCGGGAGCAGCTGTGATGGCGGTGGCGGCAGGTTTTCGGCCATCCACAACCTGTCATCTTCTTCTTCCCTCCCAGACTGAGCTGGGGAGGCAGCCCCAGGAACAGCTGTCAATGTCATCAGCTGTATCCCTCCCCGCAAGGGGAAAGGAAAGCAGGGAGCCCCAGATGCTGCGGCGGTCTTCGGCTCCGCAGCCCACATTGGCCCTTTATCCCTCCCCACAAGGGGAAAGGAGGGCGGGGAGCCCCAGCAGGTGTAGCGGTCTTCGGCCCCATGGCCCGCATCAGCCCTTTATCCCTCCCCACAAGGGGAAAGGAGGGCGGGGAGCCCCAGGAGCTGCGGTGGTCTTCAGCCCTGCGACCCGTGTCAGCCCTTTATCCCTCCCGGCAAGGGGAAAGGAGCATGGGGAGCCCCAGCAGGTGCGGCAGTCTTCGGCCCCATGGCCCACATCGGCCCTTTATCCCTCCCCACAAGGGGATAGGAAGGCGGGGAGCCCCAGCAGCTGCGGCCGTCTTCGGCTCTGTGGCCCGCGTCGGCCCTTTATCCCTCCCTGCAAGGGGAAAGGAGGGCGGACGTGGAGAGGGAAGCTCCTTGGCCTCCGGCACTAGTGCCCAAAACCATGAAATCTGCAGGTGGGACAAAGCATCGGCAATACTGTTATCAATGCCTGGAACATGCCTAGCCCTGAAAAGAATATTATGCCGCAAGGAGCGTAATACAAACTGGCGGACAAGGCACATAACCCTGGGTGAACGAGATGTTTGGGCATTTACAATGTGCACCACAGCCACATTGTCGCACCAGAAATGCACCACTAAATTCTCCCAGAATTTTCCCCATAACAACAGGGTACCCAGGATGGGAAAAAATTCTAAGAATGTCAAATCCCGGAGCAATTCAGAACCCTGCCATGCTTCCAGCCACCGGCCACATCACCAGCGGCCATTGAAGTAAATGCCATATCCCAATGATCCAGAAGCATGACTGTACCTGGAATTTAGGTGTGATAGAAAGCTCAGAACACCAAAAAGACACCCCATTGAAATCGGCCAGGAATGCGAGCCAAACCCGAAGATCAGCCCACATACCCCATGTGAGCCGGACCCTGTGGTACTTCCGGGATAAACCAATCATAGCATTGCACAGGCGCCTGGCAAAGGCCCAGCCAGGTGTGATAACCCTGCAAGCGAAGTTGAGATATCCATGAAGATCATGGAGTGAAACCTGGCGCTTGGCCAACATGGACAAGACTGCATCTGAAATGCGGACAACCTTGTCCATGGGCAGCCATGAAGTCTCAGCTATGGTGTCAATTTCTATCCCCAAAAATACAAGTGTGGTAGCCGGCCCCTCAGTCTTCTCGGGAGCCAATGGCACTCCCAGCTCACCCATCAGCTCCTGAAAAGAAACCAACAGTCATTCACATTTCTCAGACCCATCCCGCCCACCAAACAAAAAATCATCCAAATAATGGGTGACATTATGAACCCCAGACCTGTAGACAAGTGCCCAGTGAAGGAAAGAACTAAAGCGTTCAAAAGCAGAACAGGATATGGAACAGCCGAAAGGCATGGCCCTGTCGACAAAGTACTGGCCTTCAAAACGAAAGCCCAACAATTAAAAATCATCTGGGTGCATGGGAAGCAGCTGGAAGGCGGACTTAATATTGCACTTGGCCAGCAGTGCCCCGCGACCACAGGAACGGACCATCTGTAAGGCCTGGTCAAAAGATGCATACCGAACGGAACAAAGTTTCTCCGGTATGGCATCGTTGACCGATGAGCCCACAGGGTAAGATAGATGATGGATAAGGTGAAAGTTGCCCGAAGACTTCTTGGGTACCAGGCCAAGGGGGGACACTTTTAGATTGCAATATGGGGGCTCACTAAAGGGGCCAGTAACCCGCCCCTCCTGCTCCTCCTTAAAAATCTTTGACCGGGCCAAGTCCTCCTTGCCCTGCAAAGACTGTAAATTAGGTGCATCCTGTGGCGTGTGCGCACCCACAAAAGGAATGTGAAAACCAAAAGAGAAACCCGCCAACAAATAGACCGCATTAGCCCGCTTGGGGTAAATGCTGAGCCAGCACTCTAGCACCTCAATTTGAATTGGAGAGGGGTCCTTTTGCAGCCATTGCTGCATTTGGAGGGGTGCGCCTTGGGCCCTGCTGATCGCGGCACCGACCACTTGGCCCGCCCGACCAGAAGTAGGTGCTGGCAGAATGAGGTCCTGCGCAAATGGAGCACTCATGCTTGAACTTGCATTGCTTCTGGCCATAACGGCCCGTTGATGAGAAATCCCAGCACAGCAGGTGGGCTGGAATCCCCTGCCCCACTGGCTTGCAAGGGAACTGCGCTGGGCTGGGGTGTTGCACAACATGGCCACAATGGTAGTGGTCACCAGAGGCAGGGCGGGACGGGGTCATATACAACAACCAAAGCAACTGGTTGGGCTTGTCCCAAAGTGCGGGAAGGCTTCTGGCAGCGGGCCAATTCCTTATCACGGTCATCCTCCTTCTCCTTGTCCTCCCTGGTCATCTCCCGATTCAAAAGGCTAAATAAATCCACATATTCACAGTACCAGATCTTATCCCTGGTAGCCGGAAGGAGGTGATCCCCCAATGGCAACGAAAGGCCAGTGGTTGGGATGGATGACCGCAGGACAGAATGGTAGGCCGGATTCACCAGAGGGCCGTAAGGTCATATTGGGGAAAAAAGATTTAGGACAGAAGGAGGGCAGGAAGGTGCACTCACATGTATCTGTGGTTCAGATTAGATTGAGTGTATACACACTTATGCTTGCTCTGATTTCACCCTTCTTAATTTGGCAGATATACTCTTAAATTGCTGATTGGTAACAGCTGTACCTCAAACCTGTTCTGTTGCTGACCAAATAAAAGATAAACTTAAAACAGTAAAATGTGAGTTGCTCAAACTGTCCACTAATGTTGGAGTATGGCTGGCCTGTGATCGCATCTTCCAGGGCTCCTTAAGAGGCTTTGTTTCTCTGATCTCAGGAGAGCTAAAAATGCATTCCAGTTGATGATCCACCAGATATTACATGTTGTTGCTAGTATGCAATTCTCCTGACAATAGGATTGGTTAGCCAGGAGCCATAACAACATAAATACACAGTAACTCTCTGATGAATTCAATACAGTTTTAAAGAACATCAGTGTCTTGGGCCAGTATTTCTAGAGATCACAGTATTTTTTCTAGTCTTCCTGCCCTTGGAAAGGTCCCTGTCATAGCTGGTACTTAACTCATGTACTGCCTAGGGACCAGAGGCTGAGACCACACATAAACTACCCAATGGTTGAAAGCCAGTTGTGAATCAATATAGCTTATGGAGGACTTGACTCATCAAATCCCCACTGATAAATTCTGACTACTCTAGTTGTAACTTATGACTGGATTTCAGCTACTGACTATACTTTCAATAAAATGTTAAAGTGATGGAAGTCTATTAGTTTGCCCAGAGGTAATCACATTAGGTGACAGGAGCCCACCACCTGGCTATTTATCCCTTTTTGATGGAAGAACTGTTTTTTACACACAATCTGGTCTGCACCCCTAAAATAAGCATGATGGCCTCAGTTGTGGGTACAACAGTGCTGTAGCGGTGCTACAGCAGTAATAGGGTACAACAGTGCTGTAGCAGTGCTGAAGTAATATTCGGCTGCCAGTCCCTCTGGAAATAGAATGGAAAGGAAAGGAAAGGAAAGGAGACCATCTTGTTCTTGCTCTGTAAAGCATCTTGGACCTGTTCTGTAAATTAACATTCATTGTTACCTCAATAGTAATCAAGATTCAATGTCCTAACCCCAGACCACTATTACTTCTTATGTATATGAGTCAGAGAGATAAATTGGATTAAATATAAAATAAGAGTGATTTTAGTGTAACTTCAAAGGCTCTGTATGAAAGATCTGAATAAGAATATTTTTATACAATTTCCCTTCTCTCTTTAGAGGGTTCTAAGGTAGAATTTTTAAAAAGAGGCCAACTTTGAAATATAATGTAAGAAGGAGCCATTTCTCCTGTCACTCTGCTTCCAAGGAGCTTTACTTGGAAAAGTCATGGGTAGGTCAAGAGATTTTAAATTGCCCCCTTTAAATCTGCCTTACATCTTCAGCAGAGCTTTCAACAGTTCCGGATTACAGTGGAGGGAAAATCCTTCAGCACATTCCACACCTTCATGATCCTGAAAAACTTTTTTGTGAAGTTTGTAGTTTTGGTTTTAAGTGAGAATTTCTCTCTCTCTCTTTTTTTTAAAAAAATGACTTTACTAGAAGCCTTTCATCAACATGTCAACGTTTCAGTTATGTTGTTAATATCTAGGTACACTTTTGCATTATATTATATTTTGCTTTTCCCTGTTACCACATGACTGTTTCAAAAACCACACATATGGATATCATAGCCACGTGATGAAAAAATAAAATGTTCATCCATCTCTTAGCCATTCTTCTTCTGCTATTCCTGTTAAATGCACATCAAGTTAAGCATATGAAGATAAGCTTGACTACAATACTGTTAATCAGTTTGTGAGATGCATTACAGAAAACAAAGCTATGTTACCTGAAAATTGGCAACCTTTTATGGGACCATTCACAGGCAGGGTTGAATCAGGAACAAACTCACAGACAAAGTGTTTTGATACAATTTTAAAGATGTTTACTTATGAATCAAATAAGGAAATAAAGTACCAAATAAGAAAAATATAAGAAATCCAGTTAGATGGCGTTCACTTTAGAAATACAGAAGATTGCTTAAAAATATTTAGACATATGGAGTTACTCAGGAATAAAAATAAATGAAGAAGTTACTATAAATGAAAAGCTTACGTAAATATAGAAATTACTTAAAGGTAAAGAAGTTACTTTGAAATAAACAACATAGTTACTTAAAGGCCTACTTAGAAATGAATGAATCTTAAAAGGAAAGAATAAAGAAAAGCAGAGAAAATTAGAAGCAGGGGAAAGGAAGAGAAGATTGCTCAGAAATCACATGATTAAGATTTGCCTAAGGAAAAGAAAGAGATAGGGAGGAAAAGCTTGCTGGAGGTAGAGAAAGAGTGAGAGAGAAAGAGAGAGGGGGGGGAGAAAGAGAAAGCCATCCTGACCACGCTGGATCAGGGAGCGAGAAGGTGAAGGTGCAGAAGAAGGGCGAGAGTCTCAAGAAACCCTTCCTTTATAGATGAAACAATTCAAAAATCCAGACAATTTCAATTGGTCCAAACAGGATCACATGGTAAATTAGTGATGGACAGTCCCCTCCACCATGAAGTGATGCCCAAAATATCAGTAGCAAATGGCTAAACCCCCAAATTGCATAACCATAAATCTTAATACAGAAATCTATATAGCCCCCTCCCAGAATTTATCAGCACTGTTCCTTGAAATGATAAGATATAACATTCAGAGTTAGTAAACATGCACACACAGAGGCAGGTTTTCATGAAAGTTACCTATTTTAAAAGAAATCACTCTAATGCCACTCTGAGCTTCAAGTTTAACAATAGTTCTTGGGCAGCCAGGACAGACAAATTAACATCCCAAAAGGTAGCTTCCAAGAAATCAGGCACCTGGCTTATTGCCCATTAACTTTCAGCTCCACCTGAGTCAAGAGAAATTGGAGGTTTTAAGTAACTTTATTTAAGAATATAGAAATCAGACTAAGCATGATATTATAATATTTCAAAATATTTTGCATTCAAAATATCATGTTACAGCTATACGATGATATCTGATTGCTAGTGGTTCTGCTACACTGAATTACTGCACCAATTTTAGAAAAGAAATCTAAAACAGAAGTTTATTTTATTTACAGTATTTATTTGGATTTGTATCCCGCCCTCTTGCCCTAGGGCAACTCAGGGCGGTGCACTTGCACATAAATATTATCACAATCCCCTTTAAAAAATTCAATAAAAACTATTTAAAACCATCCCAAATTTAAAAAAAAACCTCCCATCCCTCCCAACAATAAAAAGTACATATAATTCTAACAGGGACATATAGTTCTAACAGAGGCAATGAGCGGGAGTCAGCACCCAGTCAGCCCCCGAAACTTACCCTGCCAGCCAGGTTTTCAACCATTTCCTAAAGGGCAGCAATTCCGTCTGTAGCCGCAAGTCTACTGCCAGGAGATTCCACAGGGTTGGGGAAGACACGGAGAAGGCCCTTCTCCTTGTGCTAGAGAGGCGGGCCCTTCTAGCCAATGGAACAATGAGAGAGCCCCTCCGGTCCACCCTAGTAGGGCGGGCAGACTCCCTTGGGGTGATGCGGTCTCTTAGGTAACCTGGCCCACTACCATGAAAGGCTTTAAAGGTCATTACCAGCACCTTGAATTGCACCCGGAGACAAACTGGTAACCAGTGCAGCTCCCGAAGCAGAGGCGAGGCACAGGCATAATGCCCACACCCCATCACTACCCAGGCTGCTGCATTCTGGACCAGCTGCAGCCTCCGAATGGACATCAAGGGCAGCCCCATGTAGAAAATGGAATAATTCTGAGAAAGGCATATTTCAGTCCATCATTAAATATACTTCAGTTCAGTTGTATTCAAGTCTCTTCAAATAGTGATTATACTTGGGGGGTTCTGAAGACATTGAGAGGTCTGAGGCAGAATGGTAATAAAAAAACCTTCCTACCATCTCTTTCCTACAAATCCTTCTGTCGGTTTATGAAGCCCCTCAACGTATAAGATCCCCTTCATTTGTGAGACCATGAAAATTGATCTAATTAATCCTCTGTAAAGGTTGTGATAAGCGCTGCACTGTCTTAGTGGTTAAGACACTGATTTTGATGACCCAAAGGTCTGCAGGTCAGCAGTTTGAAACCAAAGTGCTCCCTGATAGAGTGAGCTCCCATCTCTGTCCCAGCTGCTCCCAACCTAGCAGATTAAAAGCAAGAAATTGATAGTAGATAAACAGGTACCACTTCGGCGGGAAAGGTAAAAGCACTTCAGCATTTAGTCATGCTTGTGACATGACCATGAAAATGGCTGCAGATGCAGACCTAATGTAATTACCTCTGTGCCATATCTTGGCTCTTGGACTGTAAATGGAGATAAGCACCAAACCCTAGAATTGTAGATGACTGGCTTTCGAGCAAGGGAGACCTTTACTTTAAGATTGTATTTCCCCTATATCAGCAGTGTTTCTGTTGTGTTCTAATGGTTTTATCTTCCACATGGATTACAATGTATCTGAACCAATGTAACCTTGCCTATAGCAACAATGTAACCTTCAGCTGTATCATATGAACCCTGTAAGAGGACGCGAGCTAATGACCACCAGCTGGCAGCAGCGAGCGTCCAAGCTCTCTTGGTCCAAACTCATCAAAGGCAACAGCGCGGGAAGTTTTCCCGCCACCACCCACACCTGGACAAGAAGGGCGTGACCAGCAATGACGTCACGCAGACAGTAGCCAATGGGCTACCATGCAACAACGTTCAAATGTATTACCACTGTATATAAAGAGCTATCGATCCGCCATTACCTCATGTTCCCTCTGTCCACGATGCAATAAACCTGAGTTAACCCAGCCCGAGGCTGTGTCCTGTGTCTTGGTTTTCATACACCAAATTGGCGACGAAGGTGGGATCATGGATCCCCAAGGAACAGCCAGGGCACAGAGCGGGTTCAACATCACCAAACCGCAAGACTGGGAGCTGTTTGAGATGGACTTCCAGGCGGCACTGGTGGAGCTCAAAGTCAAAGACGACGACGAGGAGAGGAAGAGGGCCATCCTCACCAGAATGCTCGGGATGGAAACCAAGCGGACGCTGGTGGGCATCATCGCTCCAAAGAAGGTGAGCGAATTTAAGGCGGACGACATCATGAAGCTGCTGCGAGAGCGCTTCCGACCCTCGAGGGCAATGTTTCCCGCTCGGAGCGCGTTTTGGAGGCGAGTCCAAGCGCCGGACGAGTCGGTTGAGGCATTCGTGACCGCCATGAGGGTAGCCGCCGTCCCCTGTAGATGGGACAACCTCCTAGAGATGGCCCTCAGGGACGGCGTGCTGTGTGGCCTGAAAGACAAGGAGGTGCAGCGCAGCTTGATGAACAAGGAGCCGCCACCCACGCTGGCAGAGGTCGTAGAGGCCGCGGAAGCCGCAGAGTCCACGAATGCTGGAGTGGACGAGATGCACCAGTGGCGTGAGTGGCGTCCTAGAGCCGGCAAGGCGGAAAATTCGGGGCACGGGAAGCCCGGACAGTCGGTGCACGCAACTCGACGGGCCTCAAAGTCGTCTACGGAAGGCAGCGACGGCGAGGAGGTCCAGAAGGTCCGAGAGGGGGGGCGCCGCTGCGATGGTTGCGGAGCGGCCCATGAGCGCGCGAGGTGCCCATTCAGGAAGGCCGAGTGTTACACCTGCGGCCGTCGGGGGCACATCGCCAAGGCATGCAGAAAACAGAGGGAGGGCCGGAGGCAGTCACAAGACCGTTCGACCAGGCCGGACCGTCCAGCGAGGTCCAAAGATGGCGCCCAGACCACGAGGAAGCAGGACGGCGTGGGCCGCGTCTCGGACAACAGCGAGGACGACGTCCCAGTGTTCAGCGTGGCCGCGGGACAGTCCCATTACTTCGTTGAGGTACTAGTACAAGGGGCCCCAATTAGGATGGAAATTGACTCGGGGTCCTCCTATTCTATAATTTCCCAGAAAGAGTTTTTGAAAATCGACCCCCACGTGCGGCCCAAACTTAAAACGTTGAGGTCCACGCTACGAGATGTACAGGGAAACAGCATTCCAGTGTTGGGGGTCGGGAAATTTCGGGTCAGCTTTAAGAGACATTCTGCGGAACTGCCCCTGGTTGTCCTTAAGGGGGGAAGTTGTAGCCTCCTAGGGACACAGTGGTTTCAGCCCTTAGGCTTGTTCATAGGGGGAGTGCATACAGTGGGGGTGGACCCAATACAAGCGGTTTGCGATGCGCATCCCGCCGTCTTCAAAAAAGGACTTGGGAAATTCAAGGGACCCCCTGTAGCCTTCGACCTAGACCCGGAGGTCCGCCCAATAAGACTCAAACCGCGCAGGGTGCCGTTCGCACTCAAGGACAAGATAGAGGCGGAACTGGACAAACTGGTAGACCAGGGGATTCTCATTCCTGTTGATTCCGCGGAGTGGGAAACTCCAATTGTAACAGCTCTGAAGGCTAACGGGGAGGTGCGCATCTGCGCTGATTATAAGTGTACAATCAACAAGGCGATCCGCCCTAATGCATACCCGGTGCCGGTGGTCAGCCACCTTTTGGCCAGGCTGAATGGGGGAAAGTGCTTCGCTAAGCTCGATTTGGCACAAGCCTATCAGCAACTCCCCGTAACTCCCGCCACGGCCGCGGCACAAACGATAGTTACACACAAAGGGGCGTTCCAGGTGTCGCGTTTACAATTCGGCGTGAACTCGGCACCCGGCCTTTTTCAGTCGCTTGTGGAACGCCTCCTGAAGGGGCTGGAGGGGGTGTTGCCTTATTTTGATGACGTGTTGATAACAGGGGGGAGTGAGGCCGAACTGGCAAAGAGATTGGATAAAGTACTAACTGTGTTCGAGAAAGCGGGGCTGAGACTGAGGAAGGACAAATGTGTTTTTTTCGAAACTGAGGTCGAGTTTTTAGGGTTCCGGATCACACCCGAGGGTATTAAGCCGTCTAAATCCAAAGTAGCAGCCATAAAGAAGGCCCCTCGCCCCACATCCAAAACCGAGCTACAGTCATTCCTGGGGCTCCTCAATTTTTACCATACATTCCTCCCGCGGAAGGCGTCCGTGGCCGAACCGCTTCATCGGTTACTTAAAAAGGAGGAGATATGGATGTGGGGTGACGAGCACGAGAAGGCGTTCAAAGAACTAAAGCAACTCTTAACATCTGAGGCAATCCTGACGCATTTCGACCCCAAACGGCCAGTGGTCTTAGTCTGTGACGCATCCCCGGTGGGGGTGGGGGCGGTGCTTTGCCACGTGTTGGATGACGGAAGGGAAGCTCCGGTAGCGTTTTATTCAAGGTCCCTGTCCCAAGCGGAGCGCAATTACGCACAAACCGACAGGGAGGCATTAGCAATAGTAGCGGGAACCAAAAAATTTCACGATTTTTTGTATGGCCGCCCGTTCAAAATCGTGACTGATCACAAGCCCCTGTTAGGGATTTTCACGGCAAGCAAGCCCACGCCGCAGATCCTGTCCCCGAGAATGCTGCGATGGGCTATTTTTCTCAACGCATACCAACACGAGTTGGAGTACCGGCCCGGGAAGGAGATCTGCCATGCTGATGCTCTTTCGAGATCTCCTTTGCCCTTATCGGACGACCAAAAGGCGAGAGTAGAAAGAGACCGCCAGGTGTTGCTAATTGAGGTTTTGGACGCACCCCCAATAGTACCAGCCGACATTGCTAGGGCGACAGGCAAGGACAGAACGCTGGAGAAAGTTAGCTCATGGGTACAGAAGGGGTGGCCGGCATCGTCCCCAAGCACAGAATTTGACCCATTTTTTCGGAAAAAGCTAGAGTTGTCCCTAGAGAGGGGGTGCCTTTTGTGGGGCCAACGGGTGGTGGTCCCTACGTCCCTGCGCCCGAGGGTGCTCGAACTGCTGCACGTCAGCCACCCGGGCATCGTTCGTTCAAAGGCGCTGGCCTGGAGTTACTTTTGGTGGCCACAGCTAGACGCAGACATTGAGCACATGGTCGGCACTTGTGAGGCATGCCAGGGATCCCGACCAGAGGCGGCCCGTCTCCCGCATAGGGAATGGGACACAGCAAGGGGGCCATGGTCCAGAGTGCACGTAGATTTCGCTGGCCCATTCCGAGGAACCATGTTTCTCCTGGTGGTGGATGCGTTCTCCAAGTGGCTGGAGGTTATCCCAGTAAAGAGCACGTCCTCCGCCACTACAATTAGCCAGCTAAGGAGAGTCTTTTCCACGTTCGGTTTACCCGACACTTTAGTCAGCGATAACGCTAGTTGTTTCACCTCCGCTGAGTTCGGGGCATTCTTGGAGGCAAACGCCATTCGGCATGTCACATCCGCGCCGTTTCACCCGGCCACGAATGGCCAAGTGGAACGGCTGGTGCGTACAACAAAGGATGCGCTGCGGCGCATGGGCCCGGGGGACCTAAATCACCAAGTATGTCAGTTCTTACTAGCGTATAGGGTGACCCCCTTAGCGTCAGGTTACTCGCCGGCAGAGCTCTTGATGCGGCGAAAACTGACCACGATCCTGTCCAGGCTAGACCCGACGAGAGTCGAGGATAAAGGGAAAAACATAGGGTTGGCAGTCTCGAAAGGTTTCGCCGCCGGCGACCCTGTTCACTGCAGGAACTATGCCAGCGCAGGGCCAGCCTGGGTACCAGGGACGGTTGTAGAACAGACGGGGCCAGTGTCGTACCGGGTCGAGACTAACACCGGCCTCCTCTGGAGGAGGCACGCAGACCAACTGAGGCACCGAGTGAGTGGGCCAGTCAGTGGGGCTCAGCAACAGGATTCAGCGTTAGGGTTCTCCCCCACCCGTTTAGCCCAAGGGGGAGACAGCAGCGGACAACAGTCCCAAGCAAGGGGGGAAGGCAGAAGCAGCGGCCCCGACTCATACCCTTTTGATACGCCAGTTCTATCAGAGGCCGGGGAAGGGGGAGAGGAGTTCGCGACCGCTGCCCCCGAATGTAATTTTGATTTTGATTTTGCGAGCCGGGGGGGGGGGTTTCAGGAGTGTTCCCCCACCCATCCAAGCGAGAAGAGGGGTTTTTCGTTAGCCCCCAGTGCCCCCGGTTCTTCCCTAAGAAAGAGCACACCTCCCAACAACGCCGCGGAGCCGCGGCAAGTCACTAACGAGTCTCCCTCTCCAATTACAGGACAGGAAACCAGGGGACAAAGAGAAGGTAGCAAACCCGGGGAAAGGCAGCCCGCATCGAGACCCCAGCGTGTTCGAAATAAGCCATCTTGGCTGAGAGACTTTGTCTCCTAGGGGGGGGAGTGTGTTTAAGTGTGGGCTCGAGACTTTGTCTCATCCTAGGGGGGAGGGGTGTTGTGTTCTAATGGTTTTATCTTCCACATGGATTACAATGTATCTGAACCAATGTAACCTTGCCTATAGCAACAATGTAACCTTCAGCTGTATCATATGAACCCTGTAAGAGGACGCGAGCTAATGACCACCAGCTGGCAGCAGCGAGCGTCCAAGCTCTCTTGGTCCAAACTCATCAAAGGCAACAGCGCGGGAAGTTTTCCCGCCACCACCCACACCTGGACAAGAAGGGCGTGACCAGCAATGACGTCACGCAGACAGTAGCCAATGGGCTACCATGCAACAACGTTCAAATGTATTACCACTGTATATAAAGAGCTATCGATCCGCCATTACCTCATGTTCCCTCTGTCCACGATGCAATAAACCTGAGTTAACCCAGCCCGAGGCTGTGTCCTGTGTCTTGGTTTTCATACACCAAAGTTTCCCAACCTTTTGGTTCTTGGATCTCAATTCTCAGAAGCCTAAGTCAATTCCCAAAAGCATTGATCAGCCAATGTACTGATTTAGGCTTATGGGAATTGAAGCCCAAGAACCAAAAGTTGGGAAAAACTGCCCTGTATTCAGTAGAACGTACTTTCAGGCAAGCCCATTTAGAACTATGCCATGGTCCTGCAGGGTAATTCCTCCAGTCAGGGGTAGGGAGCTAGCAGATGAGCAGATGACCCTTCACACTTGGGAGCTGCAGTCCTGAGTCAGAGAAGCCAATGAGAGCAAAAAAGGAACATGCAGAGCTACAAAAAAGCCTTTAACAACTGAAGAGCTTGGCTCCAAAATGAAAAAGACCTATTGGGAGAAGAGGCCTCCTTTTGAGCAGAAGCTCTCCTTCCAAAGGAAATTGGTGGGCCAAAGCTTGCAGCCAAGTTCCTGTCTTAGGTGACCAAATACCAGAGATAAGATCTTGGGGAGAGTAATGGAAGCTCAGTTGTATAATCTTTATTCTTATCTTGTGAATAGGAATTGTGTTGGGGGAAACTGCGAGAAACTTACTGATGTTTTTTGTAGCATTTGTTTAACCTCCAGTGATTAATTACAGATGATTGACAAGATGCTGGGATATGTCTTAATCTTCTGCCTGGTCACATGTTTAATTATATACTCAAGGTACAGGGGCTTTCAACTGTGATTACCTGCAGCCACTCATACAAACTTTATGCAGACACCAATAGGATTCCAGCCTATGTCTTGCCTTTACTCCACATTCTCCCTGATGTGTATCCTGATCCTGTTGCTGATTACTTGATGTATATGAATTTTGGATTGCTTAACCAAGATTCTTGCACCTGTCCTGTTTTTTTTTATATACACCTGGATTGGTGTAATATGAATTGCTGTGAAACTTTTTTCTTTGTATCTCTGGTATGATACTGTTTACTTGGACATCTGCAGTGTCTTTACTCTGATTCTGGATTAGGCATTTTTGTGTGTGTGTGTTCTAGCCCGCCAAAACCTCACCTTTGACAGATGGAGAGACTGCAGCTTCAGTTTTACTTTATCCATGCAGAATAAAAGTTCTAAAAATTATAAAACATGTAAAGTATGAGAAGAAAGTTAAAACCAATTATATGCATTTACTCACTTTATGGGTTCATTGGTGGTATAAAAGAAGCTACAACCTTGAGTTTACCAGAACTAAGCAGGGCTGTTGAGGATAGCACATTTTGAAGGCCACTCATTCATAGAGTCTCTGTAAATTGGAGGTTACTTGGTAGCACATAACTACAAATATAACTACAAATAATGTGTATTAAATCTCCTATTATACTTTTGCTTTTAAACTTTTTATTGGAAGATTCCATATTATACATTTTTCTCTCTCATCCACATTACAATGACAGATAAAGGAGACCAATTGTATCCACTTAAGGAAACCAATAAATAAAACATTAAAATAGCAATATCTCCATTAAAGTGACCATGCTCGGTTACTGCTTAGTGAACATGTTTTCTGTAATGTATCAGATGTAATTAAGAATAACTAGAAGGAAATTAGTGTAATCTGTTGATTAATGGTACAATTTGTTTTTAGAAAAATATCTCCCCTTCAAATAACCATTAAGATTATCCAACCTCTCTGAACCTGATTCATTGTTGTGTGATTGCTGTTTTAGATACTGAAACATTTTACTGATACATTACATAATTTTCAATATTATACTATACCCATCTTCCAAAAACAGACAAAAAGCTATTTTGCACATACTTATACAGTATGGTCCTAAAATCTCAGACACAACACACATATATCTACCAGGGGTATGTTCCAAGATCTTCCATGATACCTGAAACTGCAGAAAGCAATAAACTCCATGTTGCAACATACCTGAGTCATTCAAGCAGTGGGTGCTGCAAATGCCTCCATCAGTTTTTCAGTTCTGCTCCGGAAACAATTCCTTTATAAGCAGTTCCTTATAAACATTACACATGTACAGTAGAACCCTGTACAGTATAATGAAAAAACTCAATTTTGCGGAGCTCTTTGCTATACAGTTTTTTGTTATACAAAGCACTATTGTCAATTCACCGTATAATGAAAAAATAATGTTCGTTAGCGCTATTGGTGATACCTCATACAATGAAAATTTATTTTGTTGTACGGGGCATCACCAATAGCGCTTCGTATAACGAACATTTTTTCCTTATATGGTGCATCACCAATAGCGTAAAAACACTTGGTTGTACAATTTTTTTGTTATACGAAGCATTCATTATGCAGGGTTCCATTGTACCTGGGGGATTTTTCACTGAATATTTCTGGACATGTGGAGAATTGAACCCACAGGTGACCTGTATAGAGATTTCAGTGAAACAAATTAGAGAAAAACAAAAGGAAATCTATATGTGGAAAAATGTTTTCTACTCCATACTTTCCTATCTCCCTTTTGAATAAATGGCAAGATATTTCTGATGAAGTCGACTTGATCCATGAAAGCTCACATTAAAATTTAACAGTTAGTCTTCAAGGTGCTGCAATGTTTTTTGTTTTGTTTTGTTTATTCAATGATATGCTTGAAACCAGTGATGAGCTGCAAATTTTTTTACTACCCACACGCTGGGCATGGCTAACTCTGTAGGCATGGCTAACTCTGTGGGCCATGCCCACTTGGCTGGCCACACCATGGCCTGGGCTATGGAGGTGGGCGTGGCCAACCAAGTGGCCATGGCCTGAGGAATTTCCGCTACTGGTTCTTGGGATCAAGTGGGAACCTGGAGCAACACATCACTGCTTGAAACACAGATTAACACGACCACTATTCCAAAAATAGCAAGAAATTTGTACCCTTTAAAGCAGGGGTTTCCAAAAATTTCCTGCCAGGGGCCTGACCACACCCCCTCAGTCAGAAGTCATGTGGTTCTTCCCACTGGCAGTGGCGGCAGTAGCAGTAACTGTGGCAGTGGCATTTCTGGGCATTTTCCCCACCCCTCTCTTGAAGGAGAGAGCAAAGGAGGAACATTTTCAAGCCATTGTTGATTTTTTTGCTGCATTTTTGTGGCATTTCAGTGTAAAAATATGGTGATTTTGGCACTTTCAGTGATGTCAGAGCACTTCCGGCATCAGTGGCAATCTGGCCTGGGGGGCCAGGGGTGGGAACCCCTACTTTATAGATTTTACTTAGGCATTGATCATAATGCAGATTTTACTGACATTAAGATGGAATTCTAGTATCTTGCTTTGACCCATTTCTTTTCTTTCAGGAAGGGAAAAGGCTGATGTTGGTGCAACTCTGATAAAAGCTTTTGTTTTAAGATCAATATTAGTCTACAGGCAAAATTAGTGCTTTTTCTACATACAATAACAATCCAATTTCTATTAAGTCAATGTCATCATGGGTCAGCTTTGCCAAAGATTTTTTGTTTGAAGGCATTCCTATGCCTTGTGATTATATTTAAGCAGAGGCCTTCTAGCAAATTATATGTCTGAGGGTGCAACCAGTGGTGGACATCAGCAGGTTCGTACCAGTTCACCAGAACTGGTAGCAGAAATTCTGGCTGGCCCTGCCCATCCAAGTTTTGAAATAAAGTTGTCCTAATTTGAGTGCAACGCAGGGCTTCCCCCCCTAGCCACGCCCACCATACCACATCCACAGTGTGGTAGTAATTTTTTTTGGAGCCCGCCACTTGGTGCAACATGTGTAGCTAGCAATTTATAATTATAACAATATGGGGAACTAAAATCTCACCTTCCGGTTTATAGCTTTTAAAATCTTCCCCCAACTTTTTTTTGTCAGAAAAGCAAGCAAAACTGATTTATGATGCTCTGACTCACTTTGATGTTCATTGAGTTAAATGATGTTTCAAAATTACAATAATGAGGGATACATCTGGCCTGTAATTGCCCTTTGAAGCTTAGGCAGGTCAGGGTGGAAGTTGTCCCTCTCTTCCATCCCCAGGGACTATTCATTCTCGCTTTTCCTGTGGACTTTTCCTCCCCACTGTTAAACCATATTTCTGTTACTGTATGTCTTGCTTGTCTCTTCTTACTGTGGCTCTGATCTCTCTCTTTCATGTATGGAAATTTATGGAAGGAAGCATAACATTTCGCTGATGATATAATTACTTTGTATGTGACTTTTTTGAAGCATACATTGAAAAGGGAAAGCACTCCCAGTCAGAAGGCTCCACATGCAATATCCATGAGTCAAGATATAGGGAAAATGGGGGTTATTGTTCTGGAATAATGAGGCCTTATAGTTTTGTGCTTAGGCAAACTTGTTCTATACTAGAAGCCTGTGTGTTTCGTGGGTGTTTTTGGTATTTCTATCTTGCATAGTTGGGATAAGAGTTAAAGCTGTTACCAGTGATGGGATTCAAATTTTTTACTACCTACTCTGTGGGTGTGGTCAGGTGGCCAAGTGACTGTGTGGGCATGGCCATGTGGCTGGGGGGGGGGTAAAACAAAAAAATGCAATTTAATTGACCGCAGCTACGTTTGAAATACTTGGAGGCGGATATATGTGTACGCGTAATTTCTTATATGTACGTCCCCTCACTGTATGAGTACCTAGTTATATCCTTAACCTCTTCTCCTCTTTTACAGATCCTGTGTGTCTCTGCACACCGGTGGCAGTGGGGCTGGTGGGCCGCAGCAGTATATGCTGCGGCGACAGAGTGTGGACCCCGACTTGGGCTGCGTGCATCTGCACGTATGCGATGGTATGGTATGCGTGGCACAAGGGGGCAGGAACTGTTGCCATTCCTGATGTCCATCAGGGATGCTGGACCGCCCGATGTTCTTATTCTGCATCTCGGCGGCAATGATCTTATACGGATCACTGATATTCCTTAAACTGTCGAGGTGCAGTGACCTGCCGTTTTATATCATGTATGGCTTACACACGGTCGCTATGGTCTAACATCGTGCCGAGACACCAATTTAGGGGAGACGTGGATCTCCGTGGTTCGAACCATTCCGGCAGTCAGTGGACAGGGCTGTTGCCCAGTCCCTTACTGAGCATGGCTGGGAGACAGCCATTGGAAACCTGCGGATAGGCTTACAAAACTGCTGGTAGGCAGGATATGGGGTCCACCTGTCGGCTGGAGGTGCAAGCAGGCACTTCTGGGCGAGGTGCAAGCAGGCCTGCCGACCGAGCTGACGGTCGGGGGGGCGGTGAGTCATCATGGACGCCTCCCCGTGTGGCGGGTAGCACTGGTAAGGTAAAGATTTATGACCCATAGGTATCCGGCAGGTTCGCAATTGACTGGCCAACACTTAGACAGGTACAGGGGTAATAGCTTTGGCCGGTCAAGGACGAACCAGGCAAGGGGTGATGGCAGGAACTTAACAGCCTGCATCACCTTGATATTTAACGGATACACGTCATAGGGTGGGGTCAGTAGATAGTTTATTGACTCCGGTCAACAATTTGTTTGTGTCAACAAACAAATTGATACAAATAGTTACATGTAGCCAATTGCCAATTGCCATTGGGAGGAACCTTACCAGTGTTACTTCGGCCTGCTTGCCTTAAAGAATTACAATTGGATGACTACACCAATTGAAAGTTATAATTCGGACTAGGGCATTATTCAATAAAAGTGGCCCGATGCCTTTATCCATATACCGGTGTCTGAGTCTTTCTTTGGGGGGTGCGCCTGCAAACCTCTCCTGTGAGACTCGGCCGTCTCCCTCCTTGGCGCCATGCTTGCTTGCTTGTTTTTCTTCCTCCTCAGCCTGAGGAATATGGTGCCGGGGAGGCAAAGCTCGGTCCCTCCATCCCTTGCCTTCCTCTTCCTCTGAGGATTGGTTTCAGCCAAATTTTGCCCCCTTTCCTGCCTCTTTTCTTCCCCAAGGAAGATGGTGTGTGGGCAGTCTTCCTCGAGTGACTGGGAAGAAAAGAGGTGGGAAAGTGGGCAAAATTTGGCTGAAGCCAAAGTCAACGACCAGAAAGCCTAGGAAGAGTGTTTTCACCTATAAAAGAAAAGCTCTTGAGATACAAAGAGAGACTGGCTGACAATTAAGAAGGTTTCTGTTGCAGCAGGACATGCAGTAAATGAACAAGTAGGTAAGTGTCTCTCCCAAGTCAAGGGCAACATTACATACTTTAATAACCCTATCACTGCAAAGGTCGTGCCGCAGAAGCATTACACTTCTGAGAAGACTGGCACTGGTTAAGTCAAATGCAACCCATTACTCAGGAATAAAAAGGCAAATTGTGAACAAGACACGGCGAACACCTCAAACTATTTTGTCTGTTCCGATGGGATGGTTGCAATAAGGACAGAGGAAGGCTTCTCAGTGGAAGAGGAAGGTGAGGGATGGAGGGCCCAAGCTTTGCCTCCCCCATGCCACATCCCTCAGGCTAAGGAGGAGGAAAAGCAAGTAAATGAGGCACCCAGAAGGGAGACAGCCGGGCACCTTCCCTGCCTTACATTGAGCTGTGGGTTCCACCAGGCTCCATGTGTGCAGCCACAGCAGCCACTGCAAAAGCATCAGGAAAGTGCTTCTCTCCTAGCCATCAGGCCAGAGTGGGGTGAGAGGAGGAGGAGGAGGAGAAAGATGCTGTAATAATTTTTTAGATTAAAAATAAAATGGGCAGGGCCAGCCGGTTCTACTACCAATTTGGCCGAACTGGGGCAAACCGCCTGGATCCCACCACTGGCTGTTACCCTTGTAGTTTTTGGTCACTCCCTGGAAGCACTGTTGAGCCAATGTACACTAAGGTATTGGGAGGGTACTGGGAAGGGAGATTTTCCCCTGCCATGTGTATATTATTTCTATAATTTCAATAGAAATGTTATAGAGTTCATTATTGTGCTGCAGACTGTGACCACATCTCTCTGTCTGTTATTTAACAGTGGTAATCACTAAAGATCACTGATTGATATTCAGATTAATTTCTGTAAAGTTTTGTTTTGTTGAGTGGTAAATGGTTAGTAGAAGATATAAAATAATCATAGTGGCATTATACAATTGGTATTGATTTTACTTTTCAAACCTTGCATTTAGAATTTACAGACATGTTGTGTGAAAACTGACAATTGTGCGAATTGACCTAGACTGCAGGTAACTTTCTTTGTTCTGTGAGGTGGCCTCAGGCTATGGATAACATGTGTTGATGAATAAGAATCACTGACCATACTTCCAAAGTTTGTTTTGCAAAGGTGATATGGGAAATTACAGCCTATACCAACCTAATAGTTGTGGAGATTCAAATTCAGTAATGTGGCAAAACCCCTTAACTAAAGTTCAAACCATTAGGATGGGTATCCAGCATGTGTATATATATTTATCTCTGTGTGCTCTCTCTGGATACTTTTCCTGTAATGTTTCTGTTCCAGAATGACAATTTTAAAATCTCTTGCAGAGTTACCAGGTAGATTGAAATGATTCAAAACAGGTTTCTGTGTACTGCCATTCCTGATGTCTGATTTATGTCCACTAATTCTTCTGTGCTGAGATTGCCCTATTTGGCTGATGTAAAGTGCAGAGGGGCATTGTTGGGGCATTGCATGCAATGACATAAATCTGAATAAGTAAAAGTGCCCTTGATGACATTATGTGACATTGTTAGGTCCTGTAATTGTGTGGGAAGAATAAATGTGGGGGCATAGCTGACCTTTCGGTTTAGAACAGGGTTTAATCTCCATCTCTGTTTCAAACCAAAGAATGAAAAAAATTAGGAAATTTTAATAGTTATCAAAGGGCATAGGTACTATTTTTTAAATTCTGAACTAAAAAAACTATTCTTAAAGTTTGTTTAAATAAAATTTCCATGTATAATTTTAAACCAGGGCCGTAACCTAGGGGAGTTGGGGGGGGGGCTGAAAACCCTCTTGAGCTAACAGCCTGCTCACCCCAACCCACCCAGTGGTGCCAATGTTATATATGTGACTGTGCCATTGTTGCCCCTCCTGGAAAAAAATTTGCCCCCCCCCAAAAAAAATCTAGAATCCTGGCTATGGCCCTGATTTTAACGCTACCCAATTAGAGCTTATTTAGCAAATGAAACAGAGGAGAATGTATGTGAAATATAGAAAAGCCTATAAGGATTTATTATGCTAAAGGTCTGCTCTATGATTCCAGGAGGTCTCTCTGCTATAAGAAAGACTCTCTTTCCCCCTTCAGGGTTGTAGATGTGGCTTTGAATCCCATTCCTGCCTCACAAAATTATCCTTGTCCCTCACCTTTTCCATTTCAGAGGTTTTCTGCAAGATAGGATTTAGGGATATGGTGTGGCTCCATTAGGCAAAGCTCTGAATCTGAATCTGTCTGAGGCATGGGGGTACATTTGTAAATAATAGGAAATATATAGTTTAAAGCAGTGGTTGCCAACATGGGGCACACACCCCACAGGGGGACATCAATTTCCAGAAGCCTAAGTCAGTACATTGTTTGATCAGTGCTTTGGGGAATTGACTTAGGCTTCTGGGAATTTAATTCCAAGAACCAAAGGTTTTATGTATGCTTTTTATTCTTTTTGATTGTTTTGTTATTGTTTTGTTAATTGTATTTTCCCCCACCTTTGCTTCTGTTTCCTTCTACAAAATAGTAGCATCACTAAAATATCATCATGAGGACTGTCACTGTTGTTTGAAATACAGTAATGTATTTTAGTTTCTGACAAAACTATGGCTGCAAGATTGCAATGTATTTGTGAATAAATTTGGCTCATTTTTCTCCCCTTACAGCTGAGTTACAGCTGTGAAGTAATGGGTTTTGCCTAAGCACCTGGATTCTTTCCAGACATTATGAAGACCATAGAATGAAATATGCTGATGCCTTGGAAGAGAACTGAGTTTTAATGCTCCTCTGCTGTTAGCATTCCATTGGAGCTAAGGTTATCTGGATCCATCTGACAGATGTTTGGCAAAATCCCAGAAAGCCTCATCAATCTTTCTTAAGACTTTCTCTTCAGCAGGGAGAACATCCCTGCTGGTTCAGTCTTGACTACAAAACTCAGGTTTCACATTGATGCTGGAAATTTAACTGATTATTTGTAAGGTTATGTAAACAACCTCAGCTGGCCTCTGAACCCAAGTCTCCTTCAGAAAAGATGAGAGAGGTTAATTAATTCTGCCTGAATATAAAACATTGTAAAAATATTGGTGATTCCCGTGAATTTATATGTGGATGGATAGTAATATACCAGAAGATTGAGATATAATGCTATTCAACCAATGAAAATAGAGGGAGGCTTTGATTTATTCAATGGACAGCTTTGACAGCATTTATTTTTTAAAAGAAATTGGAGTAAGAAAAGTGTTTCCAATTCTGCAATAAACAATGTGTTACAAATCTATAATATGATTTTTGTATAAGCTCCTACTTAATGAAACAATCTGAGAGCTACTGAAAGTAGCTAGATAGATAGAATGAACTGGCATTTTGTTAATTGACAGGCAGTATGGCCTTTGTAGGGTTATACTCTAGCTATGTCAAATAATTCAGATAACTGGCATTTTTCTATAACTGGAATTCAAATGTTGGGAGCTGTATTGTCCTTGGAATTAAGCATTCACTGTACATCAGAGAACCCCAGTGTGGCACAGGGGACTGACTAGGACTCTGGAGGCCTGCTCATCCACAGAGAATAATTGTGGAAGTGGATCTGGTAAAACAACTCTTTAAAGATCTCACTCACCTTGAAAGCTATGTTATGGTTGCTATAAGTGGGATGCAACTTGAAGGCATATAACAATATCTACAGCTATTGTAAGGTAACTCAATTTCTAAGATTCTTGGGTCGTTGCTTACATACTAAGTTTGCACAAAGCAGACATGCTATGTTCAGCAACAAAACACAATTATACACATCCCACACTGTTAGAAGAAAAAGACTGAGTAGCTATAAAATTGATTTTGACTTATGGTGGACCCTGTCCAGGATTTTTTAGTGAGAGAATACATGATGGCATTGAGCTGCTTGCCAATGGTTACACAAGCTGGCTCTTCGCCTGGGAGGCACAGTGGAGAATTGAACTCCCGACCTCTGGCTTTGCAGCCAGATACCCAAATCACTGAGTATCCACATAGCAAATGTAATAACATACCTCAAAACTATGCTGCAATGTATCCACTACCTCAAAAAACTATTTTTGTAGCACATCAGTTGACCAAACAAGATGTTGAAAGAGTATTTCTTATCAAAAGCCAATCAGATTTGAGATTGTGAAATCTACAGATGTTTCGAAGAAAAATGTTCCAAAGCTGTCAGGATACTTTTTTCAGCAGTCAAGCATTAATAATTCTCAGTGCTTAAATCCAAAAGAAATCAAGACTGAGAACCACAGTTAGACAGAAGACTAAGGGTCACTGGGAAGCCCTCAGACAGAGATTTATCTACAGCACAGGAATTTAAAATAGCTGTCATCTCCGAGAAGTTTTATTTTCTTCATCAAAATTTTGAATTAATTCCCTTCCCATTCCAATCCTACTGGAGGGCTGTCACTGTTGAAAGCTTGCAGGGTTTGTTCTCTCATTGGTTTGTGTGATTTACTGAGGAATGTGAAGGTGGAATATCACAGATTAAAGGCTTAAAGTTTAAAGACAAACTTTGACAGATGACAATCATGGGGAAGCAAGCTCCAAACAGGGCACAGAAGTTCAAAGAAAAGTGAGACAATCTCTCTTTTCAGTTCTTATCTCTTAAGATGTGACATCTGTCAAACTACCATACAAACATGAATCTGAAGCACTTTACAAATTTCCACAAGCAACATACTAACTCCATGCACCCAAAGGCTGCCTGCTTTGATTTTCTACATACTTCAGGGGACAACTTGAAGGGTTTTGTCTTAGCAGTCAGAAGAGCTCTGTCAGAAATAAACTCTCTATTTTTACATGTTGATTGTTTTGATTAAATGTGCAGACAAATCAACAGTGTAAAATCTCATTGCAGTTCTAATGAGCAATGTTTCACACAGGAGCCATGTGCAACAATGTCTATGTTACGAACATAACAGAAATTCTGATGGTGATCACAAGAAAGTATGTATCATGATGGATAATTCCAAAGTCCTATTAGTCAAGCATTCTGTTACCACAATGACCAACCAGTTACGTATAGAAAGCCTAATAATAGGACATAAATATGATGGGACAGTTGTGGAACATAATGACTATGATCATGTGACCTATGTGTTTTTTGGTATGGTGATCAATTTCAAGGTCCCTGGTCTTCTCCTCATGGTTCTCCTCATGGCTAAAAGAAGAAACATAGCCACTTTAGAGAATATGGCCACACTCATTTTTCTCTGCATACTGAAAATAATATATTGCCAATATAACTTGCAGTCATTGATCTCACTGCTGTCGAAGAGCAAGAATATTTTGAAGGTTCCACTGATTCTTCTTCAACTATCACAGAATTTTGCAATTATATGCAATTAATGCAGACAAATGCATACACAATTATATAGAGCCAACCATAGGTCAAAACAGCACAGAAATGAAGAACTGAAGCCAATGATAGAAACAAAACAGAAAAACACCAACAACAAAACATTTGAGAAACAAATTACCTCAGCAGGCTTCTCTAAATAAAGAACTTTTCATATCTAGGGGGAAGTTTAAATATAATTTCTAATAAAGTGAGCCTCATTGACCAAGCAGCAGTTAGGGAAAACAATAGAGTAGAAATAGCTGCCTGTCTGCTTAACCATTCTTCTTCTTCTTCACTCCTCTGTTCATTTTTGCCCACCAGTCCTTTTTCTCATCTTATCCCTTTCTCTACTTTCACCCCTGGTTCTATTGATTCACACACTCTATGCCTACATGCTCTGTTTCTTCCTTGCTAATCCACTCATGATCTCACTATCTTCCTATACCATCCATTTCTTTCTTATTTTCCTGGCCACAATAAACCCCATTCTGCCTTTTTGTGACACCTGTTTGCTTACTTTCCACCCACATTTGTTTGATCTTTTATTGCCATAATTCACTCCTCTATTTTTCCTATTTCTTTCTCCTTCACTCAAACCTACCCAGCAAAGAATGAGATTGGCTTCAATTCAAGAGATATCTCTAATAGGGGAGGGGGTAGTTTTTCAGATAGGATATACATAATTTTTGGTATTTTTGTAACAATACTAACACATCTGGCAGCATACCTAATGCATTTATTGCAAAGTTTTCAGATGTTCCCAGTATGAAATTTATTTTATTTAGTACAAAACCACACACATATTGCATGGCAACTAAAAAGAAAAAAGCTCACAGAAGAAATACATTTAATGTTATTTGAAAGAGAGAAGATCTTATATTACTAAGGGTCTTAAATCTTGGACTAGATAGATGGCATGCATGCATTCCTCTTGAACTCAAGCTGGTGAATCTTTGATGTATTTTTGAGACAGATGTGCTTTGAGCTATAGCTGGGCTTCAAAGGAAAATAAGTGTTCAATAAGAAATTTTCTTCCCCAGCCAGAGATGAGTATAGAAGTGTCAGTTTATATTTAATAGACAAAAATGGTCTATAAGGCAGAAATGTTGACAAGAGGTGTGGGCCATACATAAATGGTTGAAGGTTCTGCTCAAATGTATCCAAAAGATCACTTGTCATATTTACCAGACACTTTTTAAGTGTTGAATTCTGATATCAGATGGAGAGAGGTAAAACCTGGAAGTCAGTGAATTGATGTGCCTAGATCCTTGCTATCAGGCACATCTGGAATTTATAAGAATATAGAGCTGCTTCATTCCTGGAATGGGATATCAATTTGGGAATAAATATCTCTCACATTGGGACTGCAGTGGCTCAAGTGGCTAAGACGCTGACTGGGAGGTGGAAGGTCAGCAGTTCGATTCCCGAGTACTGCAGGACGGGCTTTTGTAGTTTGGCGTGTGCGATTTCAGTTTGTGCAGCGTTTTCCCCCCCCCTGTGGCTTCATTTTGATTGGCCACGGCGCGTTTCCGAACGTTTCTTTTGCTCGCGCCGCTCAGCCTGATTGGCTCTGGTGCAGCGTGGCACAAGGAACATTGGGAATTGAAGTTCCCTTTTTTTGTTTGCGTCCGGGGGGCTCCTGCCCCACTGGTGCAAAATTCAACCTGACAGTTACCTGCAAACTGGGTTCGGACGAGTGAATGGAGGCTCATTACGGGCTAGTAGGGCTTGGCTAAACATCCTTTGTCACATTCCAACGGTTAATGCACCATTTTATAGGTATAGATTGCACTGTAACAGCAGAGACTTCAGGGCAAAGTCAAGGAAACAGACAGGAAACTGACAGAACTTTAAGAAATCATTGTCTAAAGGCTAAAAACATTTCAAAAACTTGTCAAACAACCTGATTGTCCAAGAACCTGAAGAATGCTGCAAAAATCCCAGGTATGCTTCTAAAAATTCTGACGAAAAAATTCAAAAAAATCCAAAATCGCGCTCAAAACCACTCCTAAACACTCTTTGCCTCATGCAAAACCCACAAGAGCAATGCACGCATGTGTCCTGCCTTTTATACTGCCCAGGCACAATGCAACCTGGGAAAACCCCAATGCATCATACAACATCACACAACTTTGTATGAGGCAACTTTTTTCAAGGAATTAGGTGATGTTGTATGAATCCGATGTTGTATGAAGCGGACTTTGTATGAGGTATTACTGTATAATATAAATTGCATAACTTTGGGCAGTGAATTATTACAAGTTACAGAGTTTCTTAGTGGTTAAGATGCTGAACTTGATGACTGGAAGGTCAGCAGATCAGCAGTTTGAGACTGGAGTACCGCATGACGCAATGAGCTCCTGTCTTTTTTCCAGCTCCTGCCAACTTAGCAGTTTGAATGCAAGAAATTGCAAATAGATAAATAGGTACCACTTCGGTTGGAAGGTAAACAGTGTTCCTTGTACTCCAGTGTCTAGTGATGCTTGTCACAAGTTCACAGAGTGCACATTAAAAATGCCCGGCTGGCCGGGCACAAATATGCTAGTGTATGTGTGTGGATATACACAGCCTGGGCGCTGGTGGTGAGGTGGTCTTTGCAGCTGTCTGCCAGGGTCCCTCTGACACAGACATACAGCAATGTGGGTGCAGGGGCTGCTGGGAGATGTATTTATGGCTGGTTATCCAGTGTCTTCCCAGCCCCCCTTTTCCCTTGCATCTGGACTCTAGGGAACGACATCTCCTCATAGGTCCTCTCTGTCACGCGCGGGGCCTGCTGGGAGGTGTAGTTTGCTGGAGGGCAGTCATAAGGCAAATGGAGGCTTGACGTGGGTGGCCTTGTTAGGCGGGGCCAAGGGCAGTCTTGCCATCCCATGACCTTCACCTCCTTTCCAGGCATGGCAGGCTACCTCAGCCTGAGGCGGGAGTGCCAGCCGGTGGTGGAGGTGCCAAATCCATGGCCGGTGGGAGCAGCGGCACAGTTCCCAGGCCAGCAAGCCTTTTCTGGAGATCGTATGGTGGAGGAGGAGGAGGTGGAGGGAGACCCTACCTGGTCAGGTAAGGCGGGCCATGGTCAGGGACTGAGGCAGGGGAACCAGGGCCAGGTGTCTCCTCAGACCTGGAGGGAAAGGCAAGTGCACGGGTGTTCTCTGTCTCCCCAGGCACAAAACAACCTGTGCAAGGTCGTGCACTTACCGGTGTGTGTGTGTCTGGGCGTCTCCCGGTTCTGGCGATTGTGGCTCCCGGTGAGGCAGCCAGTAGCCGTGAATTCTGGCACCGCATCCTGTGGACAGCGCAGAGCATGACTCGCTGCTTCCAGTGTTTGTTCCCCTCATGGCCTTCTCCTCCTGTGGACGCGGCACCGGGTCTTTCTGGGAAGTGTTCTGTAGTCATGGCGTGGCCTGTGTTGCCATTTGATTAGTGGTTGCACATATGTCGGTCTGCCCTGGTTGTGCATGCTTGCAGCCTCCTTGTTGCATGGGGAGTCGGGGGGCTGAGTGTGTTATCCCCGTGTGGTGGCATGGAGGCCCAGGCCAGGAACGGTATCTCTGAGTGCTCATCGTGCCTTTCACACGGCCTGCCGGAGTGCCTTTGAGGCAGTTTTTTGCGCATGAAGCCTCACGCATGCACAGTTCCTGCATGTGCACATCCTTAGTCATGGTTTGTTGGGCCATTTGCTGGGTGTGAGCCCTTTCTTTCTGTGCGCGTAACCATTCGGCTCTAGGACTTGCGTATATGTGCACACCTTTTTCTGTTGTTGGTGGGGCGCACAACCAACCTTGGGCCCCAAGTCCCAGATGGCATTGGGCTCCCAAATGGCAGGTACATGTGTGCCAAATTTGGGAGGGATCAGTGGAGGGGTGTGGATTTCTATACCGGTCACGTATACCCACATCTCTGCTTTATAGGTATAGATTTCATGACAGAAATTATTCTAGGGTCAAAGGATTTTTGCATAAGAAACTTCACTCAGGGAATGACCAAATGAGGTTGATTTCATGTCCCCAAGAGCTGAGACAGTGATGGACACTCAGTCCATCATGCAGTACCCAGGTCTCGAACTGCTGGCTTGCTAGCCTTCCAGCTAAGAAGGCCAGCTTCTTAACCACTGAGCCACCTCAGCCCCTTATGAGAACACTTTTCTGGACACGTTTCTTTTCATATTGTACCCAATTTACCTCAGCGCTATTGCCAATTATATCTTCCAGGTACCCTTTTGAGCTACTTGTCTGAAAAGGCAAAATTTTGTCAGGGAAGATAAGCTTCAGCATTTAGCAAAATGGGACAAAGTGAACACTCTCCCATGAACCAAAATGGCCAATGACATGCCCATACTCTGTATTTACTTTTTAAGGATACTCTGAAATTCTCAATTGCTCAATTTTTCATATCCAACCTTGATTATCAGTTATCTATGAAGATTGCTAAGATTTCAGAGGCATTTAAAAGGTGTAATTTAAATTCCATTTAAAAGCAAGAGCTCTTCTTTCCTTAAAGAACAAGACAATCTCCCCTTCTTTTGGGGCACCTAGAAATCACCCTTCTAAAACCTCTCCACCCTTTTGTGAAATTTCATAATAAAGGGCTAAAACCCCCCTTGGCAGAAACTGCAAGTTTGCAATAACTAACTTTCCCTCAAATTCAAGCAGGATGTGTCATTCAATCCACTGGATAGCTCTGGGAAACTTCCTGACAACTGACAGTACCAGAGACAGGGAAGCAGCCAACCCTGGAGATGCCCTCCAGACAAAAACATACTTGCTGCCCTGCCAGTGCTGAGGTAGCCAGGAAACCACCCAACACTGACTGGGTGGTAGCACTGTTCTTGCTGAGGTTTCAAGGGTGTAAGGAATCTAATCCTCCAACCCTGGCACTGTCAGTGTCTGGGAAGTCCAATATAGTTTCTAAAAATTCAGGTTGGAGCTATTTCTGTCCTTGTTTTGAACCTCTGCCTAGATCTGTGTTTTCCAACCTTTGGTTTTTGGACGTCAATTCCCAGAAGCCTAAGTCAATTCCCCAAAACACTGATCAGCCAATGTACTGACTTATGTTTCTGGGAATTGAAGTCCCCCTGTGGGGTGTGTGTCCCATGTTGGGAACCACTGGTCTAGATACTTGTACTTGCAGGTTTGATGTTGGGAATTCTAAGAGTCTGTGAAAAAGTGAATTGCTGGGATAAAATTAGCTTGACTTGGTCTGGGATCATCGCATCAAGTGCCCTTTTCTTTCACTTCCAGTGCTGACAGACTCTGCACAGTAACGCCTTTACGTGGACAAGGGAAGTCTCTCATTTTCACCTTTTTCAGATCCAGACTAATATTAAATATCTTCCCTCTTTTTCAGACACTAGGAAGGCAGAATGTACATCTCACCTTTCCAGTGGGAGGTCAACAAAGATCTTTAAAAGGATAATGGTGGGGATTTAAGTCTTTGCATTGTAGAAGGAAGAATCTATCATATGCTCTTTGACTGAAGACAATGCATTCCTTCTGGCTGGAGTGGAAATCCTCTTCCACTGAACACACAGCTTCCAGAGGGATGCATGTGGAGCAGTGGAGGAGGAAGAGGGCACCCACTTAGCCAGCCTGATCAGCAAAATTAACTCTGGAGATCGATGGTGTGATAGATGTTGCAGCCAGATCTCTCTTACATTCTAATGGGAAAATGCTTGTCTGTTGATCCAAAGGAACCTTAGAAGCCTAGTATAGTATATTTTTAACTTTAGAAATCCACTCCAGGTATCTGCATTATATCTGATATTAGAAATCATTAGGGTAGAAACTAAAGATAAAATAGTATGTGTCATAATCCATCCTCCCTTATAAATCAAAGAATATATATTGAGATTACTGGGGAGAAGAATAGAATGGAATCATACCTAACTTCATAACAATCCTTTGTCACATCTCTCTCCTATCTGGTATTGCAATAGCTGGATTTATGAAGAGGAAATGGCAGAAATGTAGCCTTAATTTTATGCAGTTTCCCATTACTGTTCAGATGAATGGTCTTATTAAAATATGGTTATATATTGCTGAAGCTTTCTTTTTGTAACTTGGCTTTTGGTATGTGTAAAATGTGCTGGATGAGTTATTTTTAAAGTAACTGATATTGTTTGATACAGGGTAATGCATTGTTTAATTTGTTTTGTAGCCACAAAAACTTTTGAGAGATAAAAGAAGACAAGAACCTTGAGCCCAAGCTCTTTTTCAAAGCTATGAAATAATAAATCACATTGTCAGAAGATGGGGATGAGGAATTTTGTTTATCGATGAGGTGTCATTGTCTTTTCTGCAGTTTCTGGGACCAAAAGCCTATTGTGGAAAATCATGCATGTAAGGACAATTGGGCAAACATGTTTTGTTTCCCCTGGCTGAATGTCATGTGTTGCCTGGTTGCACAAACAGTTATTAGGGGAGGACTGGGAGTGCAATGAGATGGGACAAGGTTGGCCCTTGTATAGCCAGAGATCTTACTAGAAAGAGGAATTTCCTGTCTCAGTATGATAACAATTACAAGTGACTGGACGTGCAAAATGAACTGAATTTGTTATGACGATGGCCTAAATGGTTGGCTACATGCTCCTCAAACAGGGGTGCCCAAACTTTTTAGGCCACAGGCTGGTCATGTGGTTCAGTTGACTGGTCATGTGGCTCAACAGGCTGGTCACATGGTTCTTCCCACCGGAAGCGGAAGTAAAACACGCCTTGCAATCTGTTTTGCAACAGAATGAGATAGATTTTAAGCTGCCATATTCTCTGCTTAAACCAGGGGTGCTCAAACTATGGCCCGTGGACTGAATATGGCCCCTTGCCCCAATTCATCCAGCCCACACCACCCTTATTGTCCCAGAAGCAAAAGTAAAACACACCTGTAAGGGCATGTTTTACTTCTGCTTCCAGGAGCGACAAAGGAAGAGCAGGCCAGATGAATTGGGGTCAGGGGCCAGATCTGGCCTGCAGTTTGGGCACCCCTGCCCTAAAATGATGGTCTGGATCCATGGATGGTGAGTGGAGTATCTTCTCTTTCTGTTGCTGGCAGGCAAGAGTATGGAGGAAGACTCATTTTACTTTACCCTGTATTTGATTAAGCAGTTCTTATAGAGGAAACAAGCATTAAAAACAACACATACACAAACGTATCATTGAAAAGTACAGTTACTGAGATAAAGTTGCTCAGGCTTGACGAAAGCAGCTAGGATACTATATATACCTCATTAAGGTGGCTTTCTACTATTGTCCTTCACTCTCCCATCTCCTTTATTCTGACACTAAATCAATGGGGATGTCCTGACCAAGACTGTGCAGAAAATTTAGGATATTTTTAGAGATGACCCGAAGGTTGGAATGCAATTCTTTTCATCTCGCACCATAGTTTCTCAGCCAATTGACAGCCCAACTTTTAAGGTAGCAGTCCCAAACCGAGCACATGAATAATCTGTGCTAAAAGATAACATGCTATATTTAGCACATCAACACTCTCAGATAACAGAATGCCAAACCAAGCTCTTTTCACCCATCTGACAATCCCACTTCTCCCACATGGGAAGGAGGTGTAGGAACAAAACACACTCAGTTAAAAACTGAGGACTTGGCTGACTTTCAAAGCAATCGTTGGTTGTATCTAGCTCCCTTGCTGTTGGTTTCATTGCACAAAGAGGATGAAAGGGGGTAAAGCTAGATCTCTGATTTATCTAAAGTGAGGATTAAAAAGGAGCAGTCCTGATTCTCAAACTGGTTTCCTATCTTTAATTTGGCAATGAGCATCTTTTTCCATACCAAAATGTTGCGATGAAACTCATTAGGACTCAACCATCAACACCTAGTTGGACCTTAATTGAAAAGGAGAGAATACAGTGCCTCTTAGTGTGGTAGGAACTTTATGGAATCACAGTTCAGAAGGCACATCTAGAGACTGCTTCTCTAGAAAATATACCATCCAAGAGAAGTTCTATTAGATATATAAATCCTGAGTTCTCTCTTACTGTCTAATAAGAAAAGCCAACAAAACAAAAGTGAAATAAAACAATACCAGGTGTTTTTTTATTTAAAAAAAGAAAGCCTATTTCTCATTTCCATGAAATGACAAAATTATTTCATTGGTCATGGACACAATTTGCAGATTTGTGCGAGTGATGTTTGTGCATTTGTGTAATTGAGCAAAATTTAAAACTATGCTAACTGCTGCCTTGTTATTCCTGCTAATTTGCTGTTTTGATTAAAATTAGAAGCGTAGATGGGTTGAGTGACTCACTCTGAGCAGTTAGCTTCTCTTTTTGTGTGTATGTGTGTGTATGTAAAATAAGTTTCACAAAGACATTTACCATAAATTCTGCACCACTCCTTCTTCTCAGGCTTCTTAGGAGCAGAAACTGAATGTCAGGTATATGGGTACATAGGGCCTTCCACTCATGACAACTACTTGGGAAGGCAACAGGGATATGCTCCATGTATGCTGCAAATCTTGGTCCACAACTGGATTAAGGGAAATACAAGTACGTTGAAGCCCTAGATCAGGAGTACCCAAACTATGGCCTATGGGCCGGATCTGGCCCCAATGCCAATTCATCCAGCCTGCGCCACCTGCACCACTCCTGGAAATTGAAGTAAAACATGCCTGCACATGCACAAAATGCTGCTGTAAATGCACCCACAGCTGTCATAAACATGTTTACGACAGCCGTGGGTGCATTTATGGCAGCATTTTGTACATGCACAGGCATATTTTATTTCCACTTTTGGTGGGAGGAACCATGTGACCGGCCTGCTAAAACATGACTGGCTCACAGCCAGAAAAGTTTGGGCACCCCTGCCCTAAAACCACGTGGGTCAGTTTTCTTGCCTTAATAGAGATTAAAACTTTGGCCCAGTGATAACACTCTACCAGCTCAGCCTTCTATATTATTCTGTTTTGTGAAGTTCTATATCTGGTTCCTGATTGAGGTTGATATGCTTTCAAGTGAATGCCTTGAAGGATTATTGCAGTTTAAAGTGCTACCAGTGGGTATCTTGCTGACCTGGAAGATAAAGACATTCAAATGTTATTCAGACCCCCTGATTGATCTCCATTAGCAGTTATTTTGTTATTCTGCAAGGAAAAGCAGCAGAAACAGTTCACCCCGCAGTACAAAGCTGGAAGAAAAAACTCAAGGTAAGAAGTGCCTCATTAGTAATACTGTGCAGTAAGTATCTTGGGGACCCCACAGACTTCAAGCCAAGTGTTGAAAATCATTTATGTTGAGTGGGATGACTAAATTGTTCTGATGACAATCTTTCTTGATGAAAGGTGCCTAAAGGCACAAGTTCTTAAATTTTCTACCTGTCAGTATTTCAGTTTGTTACCGGCCTCTGCAATAACTTTTCCCCCCTTTAATCTTCAAGGTAGGTATGAGCTTTGAGGATTATAACAGCCTCTATTTCAGCATTCACAGTTAGGAAGCTGTATATATTCATTTCAGCAAAGGATGGACCTTGTCAGATTTAAAACCGCTCATTCAAATGGTGGGATTTAAGTAAGGCTTATCCCACTGATTAACCTTTTTTTAAAAGAAAAATTGCTATGACAGGTTGGTGCTTATGAAACACAGACAACCTGTAACCAGTTACGCAAATTCAAGGCCATTTGCATCTGCTTGCTTATTTTGCATAATTTATGCAGCTTTTCCTGGGCATGGGACAGGCTAAGGAGCTATACAAAACACTGACAACTTGTCTTATTTCTGTGCCTTGCAAATTCTTTCCAGTTTCCCTTTGGCTTCAGAGATTTCACCAGCCTCCTTTGTGCTAACACTTTCAAAGCCTGGTTATTATGAGCCTGGTTTTTATTTGCATTTTGCAGGGGATAGAAGTGAAGAACATTAAATTAGATTATAGCATTAGCAATAGGGATGCTTAGAACTTGCAAGAAATTGACTGGTAAAAGAATATAACCACACATCTCTGCACACATAGAGTCCCAAATAAGTACAATCACCTTCATTTCCAGGCTGTGCACAGGAAATGCTCACTGTCGTTTCTGGAAACACAAGTGAAAGCCAATAGTAATGGGATGGATAGGCCACTGACAGCTTTCTGTATTTCTGTATGGAAGTGGTTTCTTTCAGGTTCTTTGGAGAGACAGATAATCAGAAAGTTGATATGTAGACTTGTTTTTCTGGATGGTACCTCCCTGAATCATGTATCTGCCAGAACCATGATTCTGGAAAAATTAGGGGGCTTACCCTTTAACATCACAAAGCAAAGCAATCACACTTATATACCACCCAATAGCACTAAGAGCACTCTCTAGGTGGCTCACAAGTTAAATAACATTTTGCCCCCAACATGCTGGGTACTCATTTTATCAAGCTTGGAAGGATGGAAGGCTGAGTCAACCTTGAGCCCTTGTCAGGATTGAACTCACAATGTACTGGCTGCAGTACAGCAGTTTAACCACTGCATCAGCAGGGCTCATTGCATTAGTTAATTAATTGGATGGGCATAATCTGGGGCAAATTACAGCGCTATGCAACATTATTGGACCAGAGTGTCTCTAAAATTCAATGAAGAAAAAACCCAAAAAGTTACAGGCAATCCAGTTCTCCAAGATAAATCAATGAGAGTGAACTATATTCTACATAGGAAGTTGATTTGGTTGCCATCTCTGCAGCATATCTTCTTATCTAGTTGGACGGGACTTGGTACATGTTATTTATATTCAACTAGCTATGATAAATAGAGCTGGAATGTAGAAGCATCCATGTTTTCTTTTATCCCTCCTGAGGTGATGCCATTGTGTGCTTTTTGTCTAGCCTGTTCCTGTTCTAGCATTTCAACTGCATCAGAATGCCTCAAACCTACACGAGTTGAGAAAATATACTCTCTTGTTGGTATTGCTCCACCTAAGATCAGAAGAGAAGTAGCAGCAGACGCTGAGAGAATTAAACAAGAGAATGACCCTCAACACCCTCTAGAGTCGGATATGAGCTTCAAGTCCTCCGGCTCAGAACCAGGAAGAGCTTTATGGCAAGAACAAACATTCTTGAGGATACACAAAAGCAAAAGCAAATTTGAAGATGGAGGAAGGAGCTCACTGGGCAAAGAATAATATTAAAGAAGGATATAGATGAGGATCTCAACCTCCCCTATGTCACTTGGAGGACCCTCAATAGGCTGAGGGCTGGAGTTCTTAAATGCAGGACCAACATGTGAATGTGGAGAGATACAGAACTGAACTCATTTAGTGGTCTGCCAATTGCTGCCCAAGACAAGCACAGATGAGAACTTGAGTTTGGGTAGCAGCAAAACAAAGAAAGTGGCTTCATTTTGGCAGACCATGGTTTGATCAGGACATGAAGAAAAAAAAAAGAACTGCTTCAGAAGCAGCTTTTTCCACCTTGCTTTGCTCACAGCTGTTATGGAGCCTTACCTGGATGTGGGCATATTGAGCCAGTGCCTTCTGCTGTATAGGTTACTGCTGATGTATGGCATTGATGTAGCTTATGCTAGTTACTATTCTCCAAGTTGGTTTCTTATGTATTCCCATTTATAAATACAGCTATTGTCTTGAATAACAGCTATTTCTTGACTAGCAAAATCTACCACCTGTGGACTGGTCTTTCTTTACATCCTCCTCCTTCTAGTTTTTTAAACTAGTTTTACTTGCCATCTCATTTGACATTTCTTCACCTTTTCTCTGCTTCCTCTCCCCATATTCTGCTTCAAGATAAGTGCATTCTGGGGCAATATTTAAACTGACAGAATTCAAGTGAAGAATGGTAGTAGGGGCAATTTTTTTTTTTAGTGGATAAAGTTCTGTCAGGTTTTTGCATTAACTTTTAAGGAATAGAAGCTTTGGATAAGTTGCTTACCTCTTGTTAAATCAACCTGGTATTCTTTGCATGGGTGCTTTACTTTTCAAAGAGATCAAACTCTAGATTTACACCAAGAAAGTTTGGACCAATTGCAGACATCTTGATGTTTGCAATTGTTCGCCCGAGGCGCTAGTTAACTTCTGGCACAGGATGACAACAGCAGCCTTGGATGTAATCATGCCACTACAGCCTCTCCACGCACATGGGGCTCGCTCATCCCCGTGGTTTACGGAGGAGTTGAGGGACCTCAAATGGGCAAAGAGATGCCGAGAGCACCGCTGGGAGAAGACTAGGAGTGGCTCCAACTGAACACTTGCTAGAGCCACAATTAGGGCCTACCTGGTGGTGATAGAGGTGGTGAAACAACAATATTTCACCACCCTTATTGCCTCTACCATCTCTCCTCGGCAGAAGGGGGGCGGTGCCCAGTTGTTAGGGATTGCCCCTGAGGAAGTGGACAAGCTCCTTGCAGCTATTCATGCCACCACATGCCCTTTAGATACTTTTCCTGTCTGGTTGGTAAAAGCCTCCAAGGTGGTGACAGGTAGTTGGGTCAGGGCTATAATTAATTCTTCATTATGGGAGGGGGTGTTTCCTGCATCCTTAAAACATGCTTTGGTGTGCCCCCTCCTAAAGAAATCGTCACTCGACCCACCAGGGTTAGCTAATTATAGACCTGTATCCAACCTTCCCTTTTCAGAGAAGGTATTGGAGAAGGCAGTGGCGTGGCAGTTGCAGGGGGTCCTGGATGAAGTGGATTATCTGGACCCCTTTCAGTCAGGATTCAGGCCCGGATATGGTACAGAGACGACATTTGTCGCACTGCTGGATGATCTCTGGTGGGAGTGGGATGGAGGGCATCTGTTCATCCTTGCTCTTCTTGACCTCTCAGCGCCCTTCAATACCATCAGTCACAGTATCCTTTTGGAATGGCTGAAAGGATTGGGGATCCAGGGCACTGTGTGGTCCTGGTTCTCCTCATTTCTGAAGGGTCAGACCCAGTTGGTGTTGTTGGAGAGCGAAAGGTCCAGCCCTAGGTCCCTCCAATATGGGATGCCTCAGGGCTTGGTGCTTTCTCCTCTCCTATTCAACATCTACATGAAGCCGTTGGGTGAGATCATTCGTTCCCATGGGATGAGGTATCATCAGTATGCTGATGATACTCAGTTGTACATCTCGGCCTGTGGTGATCCAAGTGATGCTGACAAAGTCCTATCCAGGTGCCTGGAGGCTGATGGGGTGTGGATGGGGGACAATGTGCTACAACTGAATCCCGGCAAGACTGAGTGGCTATGGAATAGGGGCCTGGCGCTGTCTGTGGAGCTACCATCCTTAGTCCTGGATGGGGCTATTCTGCCCCAGACAGACCTGGTGCGCAACTTGGGGGTCCTCCTGGACTCATGACTACTGCTCAAAGAGCAGGTGGCAGTTGTGGCCAGGAGGGCTTTTTGCACATCTTCATGTGATTCGCCAGTTGCGCCACTCCTGGACCAGGACACCTTGCTCATGGTCACAATGTTCTGGTCACCTCTAGACTAGCTTATTGTAATGTGCTCTACATGGGGCTGCCCTTGATGACCATTTGGAGGCTGCAACTGGTCCAGAATGCAGCCGCCCGGGTGGTGATGGGGTGTGTGTGTTATGCTCATGCCTCACCACTGCTCCGGGAGCTGCACTGGTTACCAGTTTGCCTCTGGGTGCAATTCAAGGTGCTGGTGATGACCTTTAAAGCCCTACATGGTTGTGGACCAGGATATCTAAGAGATCGTGTCTCCCCAAGAACGTCTGTGCATCCAACCAGAGCGGACCGGAGGGTCTCTCTAATTGTACCATTGTCTAGAGGGGCTCGTCTCTCTAGCACAAGAAGGAGGGCTTTCTCTGTGTCCGCATCAGCCCTATGGAACCTCCTACCAATAGAGTTACAGCTGCAGACAGAATTGCTGCCCTTTAGGAGAGAACTTAAAACCTGGCTGGTGGGGCAGGTGTGGGGCACTGATGGAGGAGTGACCCCCACCTGCTGGCTTGTATAAAGATCCTCCCTCTTTTGACAGATGGAGTGGGTGGGATTTTAATGGGGATGGTTTTAATGATTTCATTATGGATGTTTTTATGTTTTTACCTGTGAGCCACCCGGAGTCGCTTCGGCAAGGGGGCGGCAATACAAATGCGATCAAATAAATAAATAAATAAATAAATAAATAAATAAATAAATAAATAAATAAATAAATAAAAAGAGTGCTCCTTGTTTCATTCACAGCTGGAGGTGAAGAATCTCATGAAAAAATTTGTAACTTCATCATCAAGTCAGTACATTCTATAACTCCACAAACAAATAATTTAGGAACTACAGTATTCATATTCCTAGTCTGGATTGTCCCAGTATAAATGTGAGTGTAAAAGACCAAAATGGGAAAATAAGGAAGCCATTAAAAGACTGTTTTATTTCAGTGTGAGGTTTCATCAGTCAAAGTTAACTTCCTTAAGTGTCTGAGAAGGGGGATTTTGATCTATGAAACTTTATACTGGAAAAAAACCAGTTAATTTTAAAGCTGCTACATTATTATTTTTTGCCAACTCCACCATCATGCTGAGAGACACAGATACTCATTTGGAAATCAAAGTGAGTTTTTAAAATCATCTTTTGTATATCTTCCATATTTAGTTTATGTCCATATTAGACCTGATTTTATAAACAACCTTTACATTTTAAGGATGAAGCTAGGAGACTGGATAACTGCTAAGAAACTGTTCACAATGTATACATATTTTTACTCTGTGCATGGCAAATTGGTCCTAATTAGACTGGATTAGAGTGGTAGTGATGCTTGCATGCGAAATATAAAAGCAACCACCAAAGGCCAATTTGCATTCTCATTATTCACCACTTTTCACCACAAGCGAGATAGGTTTGGCATGAAAAATGAGGAAATCTTTGTCAACGATCCCAGTTTTGTGATGCATCTGAAAGCAGTCCCAAAAATGATGGAATACACTGCATCTAAAGGACACACACCATTTCCATTTCTAAAATGGTCTCTCAGTTCCTGCCCAGTGATGGCACATCATGAACCAAATGATGAAATTAATGGGATTAGACAAAAAAATCATATAGAAAACAACTGAGTAGGATATGATTTTACTGAAAAAGTTTGAAGAAGTATAATGCAACAAATAGTCTCCTTCTGATCTTTAATATGAAGGAACATACTTTAAACCAGGGGTTCCCAACCTACGGCCCATGGGCTAGCCCCGACCCACAACACCATTCCATCTGGCCCATCACCACCTCTGCTGCACTTGGAAGTGGAAACGGGCATGTTTCCATCAGCTGTAAAACATGCCTGCACATGCACAAACACACCTGTGGCTGTCGTAAACATTGAAGTGGGTGCATTTACAACAGCCATAAACGTGCCCGCTTTTGCTCCTGGGGGACATGGTCCAACACACTCAGCTGTCTGGGGGCGTGGTCACTCCCACAGCGCAGAAAGGTTGTCCACCCTGCTTTAAACCATTCCATGAGCATCCCCTGTCACCTACCTTCACCTACCTTTTATAGAGGAAAAACTTTCAGTGGCAAATAGTGACACTTAAACCATGAGGATAGGATGTTGCTGGAAAAAAAACTTCTTGTAACTTTATTTGTTGAAGAAAAATAGAATTTTGTAATCAACGAATAGCTGAAATCCTATTCACAATTACCCAACTAGTGTAAAATTTAAATATGAATTCCCATAAATTAATAAATCTCTGTATAGAAACTCAGACTGCAACTACACAATCAAATACTTTACAGCAGAATTTGCTGTGGGTGTAAAACAGATGATTTTGTATTTTTTCCCTTTATGATAACATGATCTTCTTCATTGCTTCCTCTTTTACCCCATTGGGTATCAAGGGAGATTAAAGGTTCTTGTTCTGGCACTTCTAGCAGCCTCCACTGGTGTTATTTGGTGTTCTTGTAATATTTCTTTGATGTTATCTCTCTACCTTCCTCTGGGTTCTGCCTCATTGTCTTTGTCCTTCTCCTCTTACCACATCTGCCTTGTAAGGTATGGAATTCCAAAACATTCTGTCCAAATGGGCAAAGCACTTTATTTGTTGTCTCTGTATGTAGTGCAAGATTGATTCTGTTCCATTTGTTTCCCTTATAACTTCATTCCTGATTTCATCCCTTCTAGTCACTCCAGCAACCTACCCCAAACATCTCATTTCCATGGACATGATGGACAAGCAAATTTGAATTCATCCAGCCCTGTTTGCTCCTGAATCAGACTATTTTTCTTTGCTACTGGGACCTCCAACCCCCCCCCCCTCCCCAGCTGTAATGACTCAAACAGACATTTCCCAATGTAATCAATTATCTCCTTCTCGAATAGGGCAGTGTGTTGCTGTTGGTGGTTTTCTGGTGATGTACTAAGCTGGGTTTGGTGTTTTGGACAGCAGAAGCACCCGTTCGTGAGATTGTTTTCCCAGCTTCCCTGAAGTACCTTTTACAAAACAATTTGCTGAGTTTAGCAATATATCACCTTATCACAACATTGATATGGTAGTTTATTATGCTTGCGGTGATAGGAGTGTGTGCCAGGGGCTTTCCAAGAAGCACAGGAATGGGGCATATACTGAAACTGGCTAGGCTATTTTCGACTAAGGGGACATACACTTGTGAGCATGGGTGAACCGGAAAGTGCATGCTATTTGGGGCAAGAGGCAGCTGCTTCCAGGCAGAAGTGATGCCTTGAAAGCGGGGCAGAGTGTCATTTATAGCAAGGGTGAAACTGTTACTAATTCTTGCCATGGCACAGTTAGTCAAGGGTGACAAGTGTAAAGTTTATGGGATTTCTGTAAATGCCCATCTGCCAGACTTTCCCCAGGACCCAGGTTTTTCCGTGGGTCCAAAGTCTTTGGGAATGTTCCCTACAGTCAGGATCAAAGGAAGTCAAGCTGAGGGGCTGGATACAGATCAAACCATGTCAACAGCGATGCACTGCAAATTTTTTTTACTACCTACTCTGTGGGCTGGCCAAATCTGAGGGTGGGGCCAAATCTGTGGATGTGGCCAAACATCCTGAACTATGGGATATGGAGGTGGGCGTGACCAACCAAGTGGGCATGGCCTGGGGGAATTTCCAGTACTGGTTCTGCAGAACCTGACAGAACCTGCTGCAGTGCATCACTGCATGTCAGACTGAGGAACCAGTATGAGCACTAGCACTACTGCAGTCTCCATGTGATAATCTAATCCAAATAGAAGTATAAAACAGGATGTGAAAGGAGTAAGACAAGGCTGCATTTTGTCACCCTGGTTATTCAACATATACGCAGAGCACATAATGCGCAATGCAGGGATGGCGGAATCACAATATGGGATCAAAATTGCTGGGAAAAACATCAACAATTTGAGATATGTGGACGATACCACTTAATGGCAGAAAGTGAGGAAGACCTAAAGAATCTCTTGATTGGGCTGAAGAAGGAGATGCAAAAGCTGGCTTGAGACTCAATATCAAGAAAACCAAGATAATGGCAACAGGCCCATCATTTCTTGAAAAATAGATTGGGAAGAAGAAGAAGCAGTGACAGATTTTACTTTCTTAGGATCTAAGATCACTGCAGATGGTGACTGCAGCCATGAAATAAAAAGACGACTGATTCTGGGGAGACAAAGCTATGAGAAACCTGGGGAACATAGTGAAAAGTAGAGACATCACCTCGAAAACAAAAATCTGCATAGTCAAAGCAATGGTTTTCCTAGTGGTAATGTATGAGTGTGAGAGCTGGACCATTAGGAAAGCTGAACGCAGAAAAATAGATGCCTTTGAGATGTGGTGTTGGAGGAGAGTTTTAAGAGTCCCCTGGAAAGCGAGGAGAACAAATAGGTTGATCTTATCAGAAATCAACCCTGACTGTTCCTTAGAAGGTCAAATAGTAAAGGTGAAGTACTTTGGACATCAAATGAGATGAGAGGATTCTCTGGAGAAGGCCTTTATGCTGGGAAAGGTGGAGGGCAAAAGAAAAAGAGGGTGACCAAAGATGAGATGGCTAGATGGCATCGTGGACACAGTAGGCACAGAGCTGGGCGGGCTGAGGAGGATGGTGGAGGACAGAGGTGCCTGGAGAACAATGGTCTACATGGTCACAAAGGGTCGGAATCGACTGTGCAACTGAACAACAAGTAACATGCTCTGAATTCTAACAATTTTATCAATAAAAAAGAAGTTAGGCTACACACTTTTGACCTCACTCCATAGGAAATGTATTGCTGGTTGCCAGGAAATCTGAAAAGATTACCCTTGAACCTTGAGATCATATATCTTTGCTTTAAATAGCACTGAAACTTTTTTGATGACACCATCATGTGGGCCAGATGTAGAACCTCTTGGGTGAATCCAATTTGGAGGTCTCCTATGCCTATGGGATCAGAGTAATTCAATATACAGATTCTTTTTTAATTAAAGAAAACAAACAAAGAAAAAGAATATAGAAAATAAGCATTTATATTCCACTTTTATATAAATAAGCATTTTATATAAATAAGCATTTATATTCCACTTTTCTCCAAGCTGGTTTTGAACTGGGGGAAAATGGAGGCTAGGTGTCAAATTTCAGAGAGTGGATAAAAGAGGGTTTCACCCAGAGGATTACTGGTCTATGGAACTCCCTGCCAGAAGAAGTGGTGACAGCTGTCAGTCTTGACAGCTTTAAGAAAGGATTAGACAAGTTCATGGAGGACAAGAGTATCAATGGCTATAATTATGGACACTTAAGGACAACATCCGGGTTGGAGAGATAGGCAGGATATCTCTCAATATCATTTCCAGGGAATCCTAAGCAGGTGAAGGCATCTGCTTGGGAATACCCTGAAGGAAATGGTGAGCCACTGTGTGAGACAGAATGCTGGACTGGATGGGCTGTGGCCTGTTCCAGCAAGGCTGTTCTTATGTTCTTATGATGTCGATGCAAAGAATGAAAAGAAGATATGAGGACATTCAAAGCATTTACTAGAGTCAGCATGGATCCTTCATTAGCCTATGCTGAGGTAAGTCTCACTGATATGAAAAGGCTTACTCTTAGTTTCATGAGTATTGATTTGGAAATGAAGGAAAATAAAAGTAAAAGATGAAAAGATACCATCTATGCCAAAGTGATGGAAATTGTATGTTTATTTGGAAATCTATTATGTTTTCTGCTAATACAATAAAGGACCCAAAATGTTAAGTCTAGACAGAATACTCTCCATGAAGACACTGGTCATCTCTGTCTGCATCCTTGCTTAATCCAATATGATTTTGTATGTATATAATTTTTTCTTCTTTCTATGCCAAAAATAAACTGTGGATATATTTTATTTATGCATCAAAAATTATGTATACGCACATTCTGAAGACAGAATGAAAGCGTGGCGCCAAAATGGCCACTGTGCTCTTTGCGGGGACCCCCCCAGACTCAGACATCCGGGTGAGTTAGGGGGCGTGGCCACCCCTCTATAAAAGAGGTGGCCACGAGGCAGCCGAGATGGCATTTTAGAATCGCGACGGAGAGGAGAAGTTTTCTCCATCGCGTTCTCTTTTTAGCTGCCCCTTGTGCCCGGAGCTGTTTTGAGTTTACCTCTTGGCTACCGCTGTACTTCGGGCGCAGGGGCTCGATCCCTGGATAGGGATCCTTTGGCGATTCATCTTCTTTTAGGGAGACATGGCTCCCAAGCGAAAGGCCCCGGCAATGAAGCCTCGGCCAGGAGGAAGGACTTTTCCCGGCCCTTCATCGGATGGGGGCCAGCCTCCGGGTCGAAGGACCAGGGCTGCGCCCCATGGCAGGGCAGCGATCGGACCTTGCCCACTGTTACCAGTGGGGCCGGTCAGGCTACCACTTGGCAGCCGGGTGCCAGCTTCATAGCTGGGCCGGCGCAGGCTGACCCCTCGGGGGCTTCGGCCCTGAGTGCACCTCTACAGGGCCCGGTACAGGGGGGCCCAGGGGGGCCTGGTGCGGGTGTCCGCCCCACAGCTCCTCCGGCCCCCCACGGGCCTGAGTTCTGGGTATGGCCCTATTCTGGCCCTGGCTCCCCTTTTGGGTTGCCATTTCACTAACTGCCTAGTGGGCCGTCCGGCCCACCCGGCCCACCTTATACTGGGGGCTCTGAGGCAGTGGATGCTTTAATAGCACGTATAGCAGTGCTGGAGGCATCTTTGGGCATTGCCCAGCCACCTTCTGAGGGGGGCGCAACCGCTTCTTCAACGGCGGCCCCTTCGTCGATCCCGGCCGACTCGTCGACCGTGATGCTTCAGCTTGTGGCCAACCGGGTCGAGCTGCTTGAGACTGGCCGGCCAGCCCCAGCTGGTGCCTCGCAGCTCCCCGTGCGACCTGATGTACAGGCTGAGAGCAGCCAAGGGTGGTCCCAGAGCTCGATTCCGGTCGCGAGCTCCGACGCCCACCATGGGCCGGAACCCCTGGTGGGGGCGGCTCATGGGGGTGTGACTAGTGAGTATCAGGTTCAATTTAGTGCACCACCACCACTGTCCACTTACACTGGGGGGGGGTTCAGTGGCCCTGGCCGCGTCAAGTTGATGTGGGTGGGCAGCCGTTACCACATTGTCCCATTAACCCCTGGTTCCCAAATGGTCCCTCATTCAGGGTGGGGGTGTCCGCCCCTGGGGCCGTGACGAGCATCGCATGGGCTGTTCAGGTCCTGCTGCGTATACCCTCTATACAAAATGTGCCGTTGATGGCTTTACCGACGGCTGGTTATTCCTTGCCCGTGGGTGATCATTTGTCACAGGTCACGAGGGACAAGATTTGGCGAGGGGAGTACGTTGATATTTTCTCCCTCTTGAACCGTGAGCCCACTAAGGAGGAGAGGGAGGGACAGGATGACAGAGACAAGAAGCTGTCCCGTTGTCGTAAGCCACCGCGTAACTGGGCCAACTGGTTGCCGGCATACTTTATATATATGGCGGTATGCCTCAGGGCCAGGCCTGATTTGGCCATTCCGATGGTTCAATACTTTGATAATATTTACAGGGCGATGGTTGATTTCCTGGGCCCATTGTAGTTGGCTTACGATGAGGAATTTAGGATGAGGGTGGCCCTACATCCTGAGATGAGGTGGGATGAGTCCTGTCAGCAATTGTGGCTCTTGTACACGATTCCCACGTGCCTGGCGCCTGGTGATAGGTACCATTGTGGTCATGCTGTGCAGCGGGCTGCTGCAACACAGGCTCCCCGCCAACCAGTGGGGCAGGGGGTTCCAGCCCACCTGCTGTGTTGGAGCTTCTCAGCTAATGATGTGTGTAATAAGCACCAGTGTCATTCCCGACACAAGTGTCCCTCTTGCGCTGGCCCCCACGCCGCCTCTGCGTGCCCGCGGGCTGGTGGGTCACGGGGCAGAGGTAGGGGTGCACAGGGGGTGATCAGAGCTCCGTCTGACGGAACTAGCCAGGCAAAAGGCATCCTCCCCAATTAGTGTACTCATGCTGGAGCAATGGCTCTCAGCTTATCCAAGAAGGGATGATGCGAGGTACCTGCTGGAGGGTTTCCAATGGGGCTTTCGTATTCCATTCAGGGGTATTAGGGGTCCCAAGATGCTACTAATTTAGTTTCCTTGAAAGGTAACGAGGAGGTTGCTGCACTGAGCATAGCTAAGGAAGTTGAGGCTATGAGGGTAGCGGGCCCTTCTTGGAACCACTTTTCCCTAATTTGAAGGTCTCCCCTCGGGCTAGTACTGAAAAAGAACCCGGGTGAATGTCGTCTAATCCACCATCTAGCTTACCCTGTGGGTTCTTCGGTCAGTGATGCGATTCCTGATGACCTTGTTCAGTCAGGTACACGTCGTTTGTTCAGTTCCTACGAGTGGTACGCTCATGCGGTCCCGGTGCTTTCCTGGCAAAGTGTGATATGAAATCGGCTTTCCGATTACTGTCAGTGCACCCAGGGGATTTTGAGCTATTGGGTTTTAGGTTCCAAGGGGAATTTTACTTAGATAAGGCCATGCCTTTTGGCTGCTCTATTTCATGTTCGGCATTCAAACAATTCAGTACTTTCGTTCAGTGGGCCTTTGCTCACAGGTCGGGGTCCCGGTCTCTAGCCCATTCCCTCGATGACTTTTGGTTCAGGGGTGAACGGGGCTCGGACACGTGCACACGTCTCCTCACTACATTTCAGACACTCATGCGGGAACTGGGTGTCCCCTTAGTGCCTGAAAAGACCGAGGGCCCAGCTACTAAGCTCCCATTTCTAGGCATTGAAATTGACTCTGTCGCACAGGCATCCAGGTTACCCATGGATAAGGTGACTCGGATCTCCGCGGCAATTTTGGCATTGATTGTCAAACGTAAAGTGTCCCCTCGTGAGCTGCAGCTACTTCATGGCCACCTTAACTTTGCCTGCAGGGTGGTGACACCCGGCAGAGCATTGGCCAGGTGCCTGTGTGACGCCATGGCTGGCCTGTTAAAATGCCACCACAGGGTCTGGCTGACCAGGGGCATACGGGCGGACCTTTCGGTCTGGCTCAAATTCCTCCAGGATTTTAACGGGGTCTCTTCCTGGAGATCAGACCTTATGGTCTGCCCTAGATTTCAAGTACAGTCGGATGCGAAGAGAGGTGAACCGGGCGACCGGCATGTCATTGGCACCTCGCACGCGTAAGGCGTATCAACATGCTTTCATACGATTTAAAACCTTTTGCAAGTAACTACAGTTGCCTCAAGTGTGGTCAATACCAGTGGACCAGGTTTTACAATACATGTTTATCTTCACAGTCAGGGTTTGGCCCCCCGTACTATAGCCTCCAGGCTTTCAGCACTGGCATTTATGGCCAACGTGAGGGGCTTCAATGACTGCATGAGTTACTTCCACATGCGTCGTGTTTTGGAAGGGTGGACATGTGAACGTGCCCGCCGCCCGGACACGCATCACCCCAGTTCGCCGGAGTTTCTGACCCACCTTGCATGAGGCTGGCATAACTTATGTTAGGATAGGTATGAAGTGGCTCTTGGTCACGCAGCTACCATGGTAGCCTTTTTTGGAGTGCTCCACATCAGTGAGTTGGTACCAGAGTTGGTACCATTGTGTAAGGCGGATGTGTCTCGTAGGGCACTGGAACTCGATGATGTCTATGTCACGCATGAGTGGGCTCAATTGGGGATACGGTCCTCAAAGGTAGGCAGTGGAGTTAGACTGCTACGAGGTTTCATTGGAGACATCTTTCCGGTTGGTGCCCTACATGAATTTTTTGGCAGTGCCTGCTGCGCGCCCCAGCCTGTTTTTCTGCCACCAGGATGGGTCTACCCTTACCAAAGTAAAGTTACAGAGGGTGACCGGTAATGCGCTTCGCTGTGTGGGGCCCGTTTTGGCAACCGTTTATTTAGGATAGGCGTCGCGTTGACCGTGCCTACGTTTGAGGTGCTCGGAAGCGGATATATGTGTACGCGTAATTTCTTATATGTACGTCCCCTCACTGTATGAGTACCTAGTTATGTCCTTAACTTCTTCTCCTCTTTTACAGATCCTGTGTGTCTCTGCACACCGGTGGCAGTGGGGCTGGTGGGCCGCAGCTATGTACACTGGGCAGCAGTATATGCTGCGGCGACAGAGTGTGGACCCCGACTTGGGCTGCGTGCATCCGCACGTATGTAATGGTATGGTATGCGCGGCACAAGGGGGCAGGAACTGTTGCCATTCCTGATGTCCATCAGGGATGCTGGACCCCCCGACGTTCTTATTCTGCACCTCGGCGGCAATGATCTTATACGGATCACTGATATTCCTTAAACTGTCGAGGTGCAGTGACCTGGCGTTTTATATCATGTATGGCTTACACATGGTCGCTATGGTCTAACATCGTGCCGAGACACCAATTTAGGGGAGACGTGGATCTCCGTGGTTCGAACCGTTCCGGCAGTCAGTGGACAGGGCTGTTGCCCGGTCCCTTGCTGAGCATGGCTGGGAGACAGCCATTGGAAACCTGCGGATAGGCTTACAAAACTTTTTGCTGGTAGGCAGGATATGGGGTCCACCTGTCGGCTGGAGGTATGTACCTCTTTCTGGGCGAGGTGCAAGCAGGCCTGGCGACCAAACTGATGGTCTGGGGGTGGCGGTGAGTCATCATGGCCACCTCCCCGTGTGGCGGGTAGCACTGGTAAGGTAAAGATTTATGACCCATAGGTATCCGGCAGGTTCGCAATTGACTGGCCAACACTTAGACAGGTACAGGGGAATAGCTTTGGCCGGTCAAGGACGAACCAGGCAAGGGGTGATGGCAGGAGCTTAACAGCCTGCATCACCTTGAGATTTAACGGATACACGTCATAGGGTGGGGTCAGTAGATAGTTTATTGACTCCGATCAACAATTTGTTTGTGTCAACAAACAATTTGATACAAATAGTTACATGTAGCCAATTGCCATTGGCATTTTGGGAGGAACGTTACCAGTGTTACTTCGGCCTGCTTGCCTTAAAGAATTACAATTGGATGACTACACCAATTGAAAGTTATAATTCGGACTAGGGCATTATTCAATAAAAGTGGCCCAATGCCTTTATCCATATACCGGTGTCTGAGTCTTTCTTTGGGGTGTGTGCCTGCAATGCCTTATGTCATTGCTATGGTCAAAATAAGCATTTGGAGAACATTTGGAGATTTACTCCAAACTGGATAACTGGGAAATTAGACTTGTGACCTTTAAAAAACGTTTTGGTTACTGCTTACCATAAATAAAAAACCACCTCTGAAAAGCAAGATAATCAAGTGTGGAAAAGCACATGCTAGGAGGGCAAACAAAGACATCTCATGATTTAGAGAGTATCACGTCTAAATGCTAGCTAAGCACAGGCTCTAGTTTGAAAGAAATACCTATAAAATACCAAATGACAGCTCATTCATCTCAAGAAGGTTACGAGTAAGGATGGAGAAGAAATTCACTATGCTTGCATTATATGCGCTTCCCACCTCTTGACACTTCTAGTGGCAAAATACATTCTGAGCCTTATGATGCACTGTGAAGGGAAAACATTCTAAGCCATGCATACTTTTGAAAACATATGTATTACAAAATCTGTTGCTATTTGGGGGGGAGATGCATACATCACACTTTACTTAATGGGAAAATATGTAAAAAACGTTATCATGGAAGTCATTTTGCCAACAAAGACATAAAGGAAAAAAACATATTCCAAAATGTGAATGTGAAGGAAGCAAACAATAACCTTGCAGTTTGATGCAGAATTGGGATCAGATGAGAATACTGGTGGGGTTAAGGGAAATATATTGATAAGAATGTGTATTAATATTTTGCCAAGAATCACAATATTTAGATAAATCAAGTGATTGAAAGCCAGAGAATTTCTACATTGCTCAAATAGGCACAAATCCATCATCAAAGTATATAAGACAAATGTTGATGGAACTCATGTTGGCTTTAATGATGCATACTAATTCTCCAGATAAGTGGCATGACATATAGTTCAGAAAGATGTATCTATCATTACGGCTTCTTCTCTTCTGTTATCACCAAAATTCCTTTACATAGTGCTTTTTATACAACATGTTTCTTCTGTTTAATCTAGTTCTGCTGCTCTTCTGGAATACTTCACTAATGGAGGCCTGAAATGTTCAAACCTATGTTCAGGTTTGGAAGTATTTTCTGAAAATTACCATAGACTGATCACCCTATGTTTTATCTCTCCTCCCTCCTCCCAATTTTCTGTCTAACAAATGAAAAACCTTTATGTTCCCTTTTGGGTCAAACAAGATGACATATCTATTACATTTGTTGTAAAGGTGCTCCCTCAAGTGACGAAAGACCAACGTTTGCTACAGCATGTGATTTTTGTCACCTGTATATATTGTGTTTAATGTGTTTTGATTTATGATTGCTCTTTTGAACAGATACGTGGGTATAATTTGCAAGTTTGAGGACCAAGTCACACATGATAGATTAAACCCCACTGTGTGGAGGAAAATGGGCCAATCATACTTTTGAATGATTAGTTAACTATCAGAGGAGGCCACTGAGCCTCTTGGGTAAATGTCTTCATCCCTGAGGTGTAGCTCACAGAGATCTCTCTCTCTCTATTCCATTCACTCTTTGGTTTGTGGCTATCACTGTTTATGAAGGTAACCAGCCTCTGTAAATCAGTGTGGATTTGATTTAGAACAAATTGATTTAAATCATTATTCAATCATCACACAATTTAATCCTGTGATTCCCCCTAAATGAAAACTCACACTTGCTTTCATGTTAAAACACATTTGCCCAATTAACCACTGTCAATGATCCTTTATTCATTAATACTATTAGAAAGCATTTTATTAATTGGGAAAAATATAGATAAATGAATAAATTTGGAAGCTGAAATAAATAATGTAAAGGCTAGAAGTATGTAATAATGAAAACTTCATAGGAGGGGTGGTTAGAATCTCTCTCAGTTTTGCCCACCTGAACTCTCTGTGTGGCAGTAGACCTGACCTTGGGGATGGAGAGGAGGAGTTACAATAGTTGACCAAGATTCAATCATCCTTACAAGGTGCCAAAATCCCACCAATTGCTGGGAATGGCTGCATGTACCTGAGAGTACCCACCTAGGATTGGTATACTGTCCACCCATTGCACAACAGTCTCCCTGCATGAACTGACTGATCTGGTCTTGGGAATGGTGCGGCAGTCAACTCAGCTTGTTGTGTTTGACAGTATTTATGAGATCAGTTTATCAGGAGTGGCTCAAGTCTTCATGTCTATCATGATGAACATGGGTTAGTCCCAAGTGGTGTAAGGAATGAATGTACTTAGGGTAAATGGTTGTATGAGAGTACAGTGGTATCTTGGATAAAGTCCGATTCGGATAAAGTCAGTTTCGGATAAAGCCGCAGTTTTCATGCACATGTGATGCATCGCATAAAGTCCAAACCTGCTAAAAATGGACCTTATCCAAAGTATTTGGTATAGGAACCTTGGATAAAGTCCATTTTTGGATGCTATCTGATGCATTGCCCATTTGATTTGGATAAAGTCCAAAATCGGATAAAGTCCAAACTTGTAGAATGGAATTTGGACTTTATCCAAGGTTCCACTGTATGTGCAGAGTGTTGGGTAAGAATGGATAGAAAAAATTGCCTTGGTAAAAGTACAGGCAAAGACAGCGAAGACTGCCAAAAGTGGGCAGAAACAGAATGTTAGAGAAGAGGCCATTAATTTGCATATTGGACTAGGATTGGTGGAGAATGATTGATGGGGAATGTTCTGGAAACACTGACGACAAAAAAGAGAAGAAAATGGAGGGTTTTTGAAAATGGCGCCATCCTAGAATCATCCAGTTGCATAGGGGTAAGAAGGCTCCCCTAGAATAGTAAGATAGGTTTATTATTTTGCCAATGTGTGGATAAATTGCTGATCTGTATTGCCTGTCACTGTTTTTGAGTGTTTGATAAAGATGCCTTTCATCCCCCGCCCCCCTTGTTGATATCTTCTGACTGTTGCTGTTTGTAAATACCTCAGTTTTGTTAAAATAAACATTTTTTTAAAAAATTCAAGCCCTTGTGTTGCCTCTCACAAGTAAAGGGAGTTTGTTTGTTTTTAGTTATCTATGCACTACTGAGATTAGGCTGAAACACTGTTTCTTAGCTTAACCCTAGGGAGATGGGAGGCTGTAATTTGTTATGGCAGAGCCAAGATTGAGGTATTGAATATCCCAGGGCTTGTCTTGTGTTTAGAAAAATCCAGGCCAGACTTCGCAAGTAAATGCATCCTGGCTGGTATGGTCCCAGACTTAAACATTTCTGAGGAAAAAGAGTCTGGCAATCGTTCCAAGTGGTACCTGCCCCTACTCATGTTGTGGGACACACTCTTGACCTGGCTTTCTGTAGTGGGCAAGCTGATGATTGAGGAACACTTGGCTGTTCCTTTGTCATGGACACTACCTGTCAAAGTTTAGGAACTCTTGGACAGTTCCATGGCTTGATTAAAGGTTTCCCTTGCTTGAAAGCCAGTCGTATCCGACTCTAGGGTGCAGTGCTCATCTTTGTTTCAAAGCCGAAGAGCCAGCGCTGTCTGCTGCTGCAGATGTTTCCATGGTCATGTGGCAGGCGTGACTAGACTCAGGAGCACACGGAACACTGTTACCTTCCCACCGAAGTGGTCCCTATTTATCTACTTGCAATTTTTTGCTTGACAGGGGCTGGACTTCGATGCTCCATATGGTCCCTTTTAGCTCTGCAGTTCTTTTTTATTATTAGGTGTTCAGTGCCTAGATCAATGTCTATTGTCGGTAATGGACTAGATGAGCATGAAGAGAATGAAAATTAATTCAGACAAGACAGAGGTGTTCTTGGTCAATCAAAATGGCAAATCAGAGGACAGGGATTCAGCCTGAACTGGATGGGCTTCCACTCTCCCTGAAAAGTGGAGTTTGCAGTTTGAGTGTGTTCCTGGATTCAACTCAAAACTTGGATACACAGGTTTCAGTGGTGGCCAGAAGAGCATTTGCACATTTACAGCTGGTGCACCTATTCCTTGAGATGTTCAATTTGTCCACAATGACAAGTGCCTTAGTTACACTTCCTGTTTGGATTACTGCAATGCATTCTACCTGGGCTGCCTTTGAAAAATGTTTGGAAACTTCAGCTGGTTCAAAATGCTACAGCCTGGCTGCTGACTGGTGTGAGATACGGCGAGCATGTAACTCTCTTATTACAACAGCTTCCCCAGATATCAGTCTGTTTCTGCATTTAATTCTACTTATAAAGCCCTTTATAACTTGAGTCCAGGCTATTTGAAGGAATTATCACCCCATATGAGCTCCTAAATTCATCTGGTGAGGTGCTTCTCTTGGTTTCATCACCCTCCCTAGGTCATTTGATGAGGACATGAGAGGGCCTTCTCTGTGACTGCTTCCTGGCTTTTGAAAGTGCTACCTTATGTAGTTATGTGCAAACTGCAGTCCCAGAGCACCACTGGAAGAATCATAAACCACCTCTGTGTATTCTTTACCTAGAAAACCCTGGGAGTCAGAATTAAATTGATGACATGTAATTAATATTATTACTCTAATTGTGGCTTACTATGCTAAACAATGAGTTTTCAGTCAATAAAATACAATAGATAAAGTAAAGCAGAAAAAAAGGAAATTTAGTATATAAAACTACATAGGAGAAACTATGGGATAAGTATCTATGAGTCCCTCTCTTCACTGCTTGAAGAAGTCAATGTTAAAATATAACTTTGCAGCATTTGATCACAGTTTTTCTTTCGCTGCCTTCATCTAACAGAATGCTAATCTAATGCAGAATTCATAAGCCAGTTCTCTTACCTTTCACAATAGTTTCCTCGTGAATAATTCATATTGCCTAATATGCTCCCCTTTTAATTCAGTAACAACAGAATGCTTAATTTACAGACAAAGAATAAGAGGAGGTGTCTTTCATCACATGACAGAACCTGTTCCTAATGGGAAAGTGATGTTAGATCCTTGGCTTTCTTCTACCTCCCTCAAGACAAAACAATGACAGCTGATTATTTTGGTGGTTGATATCTGGTTGTGTTTTCCACACACACACACCCCACACATTCCACCACCCCCTAATCTAGCCTGCTTTGGAATAAATTCTAATGAATAATTAATATATCACGGGGAAAATAAAACTTCTATAATAGACACTATTAAGTGTAGATATTCTGTTCGTGCTTAAGTAAGTTTGTGGCTGCAGAAAGTAAATGAAAACCACTTGCTCATTCCCTTGTTTTTTTAATTCAAAAAAACATACAACAATTGCCAAGCATTCACCCAAAAGTTTAAGAAACTTCCTCAGGCTTTAATGCACACTTTCCCCAAGAAGACTCAAAATACTCATCTTTACAGTTTCTTGAAGAAATGTAATTTTTTCTTCAAAGGTCGATGTTGGCACCAAGAAATTTCTTGTTTCTATTTTAAAAATGAAAAACAAAACACGCAACCCCACCACACACCATCCTAAGGTATCTTTTTAAAAATGTGATTGCATAACTTTTAAAGGTGATTAGCTGCACAGAAAGAGTAAGGCATTAATTACTTCATATGAATAGAATGCTTTGAAGTTCTCTGTGGCTAAAGTGCGCCACCCAATTCATTTAAATATCACAGAGAAATTAGCAACTTTGGGGAACACTTGAGTTTGTAAAATCTTGCCTTATTAGAACAGGTAGGATAAAATTTTAATGAGTCTTAAACTTGATGCAATTTATTGTACTTCACATGCAAATTATTCAAAGCTTTTGTTCGGGAACATCAAAGTTGTTTGTGTAAACCTCTGTTGTTCACCTTTGCAAACCTTTTCTCTGGGGGATTTAACAAACTTTCTCATAAATGAACTCCTCTTAATATAACCTTTTATTAGATAGTCTAGAAATATTCTAAAATGGCTATCACTCCAACTTTTAAACGAGATACACTATTTGTGGTTTTAAAAAATAATAATTCAGCACTCTTGAAATCAATAGGACTGAATGCTTAAAACCAAACATTTGGGGGTTGGGCAATTGAATTGCAAGGCAGCCCAAGGCAATCTGCACATCCCCACAAATCAATGTGCTTAGACCCCCAAATGTGTGATGCTATTCTGGCATTCCGTGCACTCCAGTGTCTAATCATGCCTGCCACATGACCACGGAAATGTCTATAGAAGCAGACAGCGCTGGTTCTTCGGCTTAGAAACAGAGATGAGCACTGCACCCTAGAGTCAGATATGACTGGCTTTCGAGCAAGGGAAACCTTTACCTTTACCTTTATTCTGGCCTCTGTGACACAAAATGCCACAAAAATCTCTCCCCTTATTTGTTGGTCAGAATATAGTAGGTACAGCACTGTTTACTATCTTTTCATTTATTACTTTATCACATTCTGTTGTCAGAGGTGACTCTTTGGCTTTGTTTAACAGTATGGCAGGCCTGTTGTCTTATAAACTTCCTCCAAAAATAACCTTAGGTAAGATAACACAAGTTGGTGAGGTTTCTCCAAGACAACAGGGACTCAAGATACAAATTACTGATCTTATGTAGAGATACTGCACTTATTGGACACCTATTATGTGAATAGCTGGATTTACAAAACACATCTAAATAAACAGTTAGTTGTTTGTACTTTGAGATTTTTTTTGTAAAATCATAGACCAGTTACATATTTAGAAAGAAAGAGACATGGCATCATGAATGGGGTCAAATCATGATCTCCACCCTAGCTCAGAGTGGTAAAACCTCATTAAGATAAGGTTCAGACATGAACAGGGCTTGAGTAGGAAGAAAGGGGCAGTTTCCCTTTATCACACGACTCTGCTCTTTCCAAAAGTTGGACTATTTTCCATCTAAGATGGATGGCTTTCTATGTGCAACATAAAAGTGAGCCCCAGCAGCTTCAGTTTTGTGATTACTGCACCTTTACAATTGGATTTGAAGTATGCTGCAGACATGGCCTCAGAAAACAACTCTGCAATCAGGAAGGCAAAAATAATAATAATCCAAAAATGATGATCAGTTCATCAAGATACTCTGGGAGAAAGAGATTTCAGAAGATTGCCAGTTTCAAATTTCCACAATTCCAATTACAAGTCAACTTAATTCCCTATATATCTCAATGGGTGGAGTGGGAAGCAAGAATGCTATGTTGCCATGATTATCCTGTTGGGATTTGAAGCTGTCATCCAGGCCTACAGCCACAAACTGAGGGTCACCAAACTTCCACATTGTTTTGTGTCAGCATAGGGAACCTTTATGGCTCCAGACAGGCTTAACCTTATTACAAACCATCACAGAATGCAGCAATCAAATCTCTTTAGGAAAATGCTGCAGTCCAACAGTCTGAATGGATAGTTTGTTTCAGAAAGATTATTTATGAGACTGTATAAAATGTACACTTGCATTTCAGCAGAAATTCACTAAAAGAAATTGCCTTGCTAAGGGACATCTTGGAAACACACTTGTATTTTAAATCGCAAGCTGCTGTTTGTGGAGGAAAGAATGCTATGCCCATGTCTTTCTATTTGTTTAGGTGTTTTTTTAATATGCTAGTTCTGTGTTTCCGATTCAGTCATTAACCTGTGTTGCCACCTGATGTGTCACTAAGACTGAAAATATCCCCCACAGTTTTTGCCACTAAAGTCCTCTAGCCTTGTGTACAAGACAATGCTTCATTGCTAAGCATGCAAATCACTTCGCTTCCAACAGCACTTCTATAGAAGTTTCATTCTAGTTAAATTTAAAGGCAGATGAGTCTTGTAATTATATAAAATGTGACTGTTGATGTAACAGTTTATGGAGGTAATGTTTGGCATGTCTCACAGTGTATTTTTTTACACTCTCATTCAACTCTGTAAGATTCCTGCCACATGCTACTCCATTTAAGTTTGTCTGGTATGCTAAATACCCCCCAAAATTAAAAAAAAAACATAAATAGAAATAAACACACACATATGTTTCTTTCCTCCCTACTCATTTCCCCCTGTATATGTGGATATACATGTATACAGGGGGACTATGGATAGGGACTGTGGATATGTGGATAGGGACTGTGGTAGCTCAAGTGGTTAAGATGCTGAACTTGCTGACTTGGAAGGTCAGAGTTTGATTCTCAGGTACTGCATGATGGAGTGAGCACCCGTCTCTGTCCCAGCTCCTGCCAACTTAGCAGTTCAAAAGCAAGAAACTGCAAGCAGATAAATAGGGAGCACTTTATTGGGAAGGTAACAGCGTTCTGTGCACTCTGGTGTTGAAGCATACCTGCCACATGTCCATGGAAATGTCTGCAGATGCTATAAACAGAGATGAGCACTGAACCCTACAATCAGATATTATTGGCTTTAGAGCAAGGGCAACCTTTACCTTTACCTATACATGCATATGCATGTGTGTGCACAAAAAAATAGGATGGTAGGGAAATATTCTGGTAGCCACTTTAAGATTATTTTGCCTTCTGTTTCTCATAATGTACGAGCTGTGGCAATCAGGATATCCCCCAAAACATTTGTTTTGACCCTGAACGAATAGATAGCAGACTGCAACTAGAATTAAGTCCTGAATAATCACCCAGAGGAGGGGGGAAGGTACACAACAAGATGATGCAGTCTTCATTCCAAGTATAGACGTTGTTTGTATACATCTATGTGAAATCCTTCTGCAGCACTGGGGAAGAGGGAGGACTCACATCCAATGGGAGGAGTTGGACAATTGGAAGGGTGCATAACACCTTTATCCTTCAAGTGAGTAGTTTAGGAAAGTATTTGAAGGCTTTAACTGCTTCTACCCAATGACTGCTGCCTGAGTCATTGTCTCCCCCTGGCAAACGATAGAAATGGTCATATGAATAACCCAGAATCTTCCAAACCAGAGGTTATTCAGCTTTGTATATTCTGACCTTCCAGATGCTTGGCAAACAATTTCCTGTTTTTGCCATTCAGACAAGACAACGTAATGAGCTTGTCTGCTCATGTATGGTTTATCAGACTGTATTTGACCTAACATTTCATGTGTTATATAGGCCGGGGTTGAAAAATACATTTGTAGATATGAAGTTCTGCCATTCAAGTTATATTTTTTTTTGAACAACCAAACTTAGAGATTCCTTCCTAGTTCTATATGTGAGTTAGTGGGGCAGGCTCTCAACTGTATCTAGAAGCCCAAAATTTCACTTCCTTCTACAGGAAAGCATTTGCAATTTGTTTATTTGCAAGTAAAATAAATGCACACTTTTCTTTGTGTATGTCTGAGAGAGAGAGAGAGAGAGAGACTTTATCACCTACTGCATGGGTTCCCAACCTAAGGCCCATGGGCCAGATCTGGCCCATGACACATTTCATGTGGCCCCCTACCTCTCCAAGGGCAGTCCAGAAACAAAATGACTACCTCTTTGAAGCTATTGGGACAAAATGGCCACTCCCATCTTGCATGCAGGGCAAAATGGCCATCTGACCCTTGACGCTGACTGAGAGAGCATGACCTGGCCCCTGGCTTGAAAAGGTTGGGAACCCTTGACCTACAGTATTTGGGCTCTGATTATGACCCACACTGGCAGTCCTCATAGGTAGCAGGGGGCTCTATCTTCAGAGTATTGGCAAGTCCATCAGGGAGATCAGAAATGGAAGAAGTGGCACGTGATTGGACAAGCAATTAGATGCAATTCGCTGCAGGAAAGTTATGCGAGCCTCACATGAAAACTGAGAAATCCAGCAAACATATTTTAAAGTTACTCTTGTTGTGCTCTTTTCTGCTATCCCCTCCCCTGCCCCTTGGCTTGTTTTACATGCTATCTGGTTTTATTTGTGAGATTGTAAACTGCCTTGGGACTCTTTTTAATTGCTGGCAGGTGGGGGAAAATATTGTTTTGGTAAATATATACACTGATACATTTGTGTTACACAGTTGCAGTTCTGTTGGAAACCAGGGAAGTGTTATGCATTTGAGCCTGAACATTACAAAGTACAGTCAGTTGGCGTGGTTTTTGTCTGTAGATGCTGAATACAAGAGCAGCAGCATTACACAAGTACAAGCTCAAAAATACACAGGGTAGAAAACATACAACTTTTCTTCTTCCCATCTGTTTCTTTGTGCTGTGCATGAACCAGTTCTAGCCAATGAGTAACAGTTTTCCTTTTTCATGCAATCTTTATCTAACTCATGCGTCTGGCAAAAGTTGCCCCAACATTGTGGTCTTTGTGTATTTATGAAGCACTACGGTTCCATAATGACCTAGAAGCAGATTTAAAGCTATTGTTATATGAAGCACTTAATATATGGGCTACAACCCCTTTCCGGTCCTCAGTGCTCTCATTCCCGTGGTGAAGAACAGCAAAGACAAAGATTTCTGTCATTGAAATCATGGGTGAAAGGAACATATTGCAATTGAATTTAGTTAGTTTTCATGAATGCAGACCTGTTCTTACTTTCTAATGAATACATACCTATCAAGTATTATTTATTTATTAATTAAATTTATATCTCACCTCATTATTGGCTGGGATTTCCCATTTTTCAGCGCTCGTCCCTCCCCTTTCCCACCGCTGTCCTGTATTTGAATGGCGGGGAAATGGGTTACTGTGCATGCGTGCCCACAGTGTGCATGCCCAAATGGGCTACTGCACATGTGTGCCCATGGTGCGCATGCACAAATGGGTTACTGCCAACGCATGTGCAATAATTTCCCATATTTTTGCGGAGCCGCACTTGACAGGTATGTGAATATAGCTTTTTTAAAAATACCCCCAAAGCCCTGAAAAAGGAAGGCGATCTTCTTTTGTTATCCTCATATTTTAGAGAACAGATAGGCAAACTTCAGATGTACAAGGCCCATCTTCATATGTTTGCTCAAAAGTCAGTCATATCCAACTCTAGGGGGTGGTGCTCATTACCATTTATAGCCAAAGAGTCAGTGCTGTCTGTGGTGCTGTTACCTTTCCCACTGAAGTGTTATCTATTTATCTTGCTTTTGAACTGCTAGGTTGGCAAAAGTTTGGACAGAGATGGGAGCTCACTCTGTCACACAGCACTTGGGTCTCCAACTACTCTCCTGCCGAACTCCTGATCATCAAGGGCCCCTTTCATATGTTTATATTTTTACTCCAATTCTGAGATTCACCACATGCATCCTGATGTAAAAGGTTTACATTTAAAATTAAAGGACACTGAGTTCCAGAATTGTGTTCAGATCCATAATCTTCTTTTAGTCAACTCTGCTCTCTCTTCCATTCAGTAGTGTAATTTTATCAGCAGGTATAGGCACTGTGGTGGCTCATTGGTTAAGAAGCTCACTTTGTTAGCTGGATGGCCAGCAAGTTGGTAGTTCAAGACCTGGGTACTGAATGATGGATTGAGCATCCATATCTGACCCAGCTCCTGCCAACCTAGTGTTGTGATCCAGTCCTCGTCAGTCTCTGAAGATGACCTGGATCAGGAAGCACTTCTATGCCCAGCCCAGTTTTGCCTGCACCTGAACCTGAGAAAGTCCTGAACCAGAAATCTCAGCCTGCTTCTGGTCCAACTTTGTTTCCTCAGGCAGATGGCCTGTCAGACCAGAAGTCTGACTCTGACAGTGATCAGCCCTTAGCCAGGGAAAGGTGCAGAAAGGAGCTGCAGCTGAGACGCAAGCAAGCTAGAACTCATTACCAGAGAAGGCTCCTAGCTGATACACCCTAGCTGGGAGGCTCTTAAGCAAGCTTGTTCCAGCATTCAAGCATCGATACAATTCTTCTGTGCAAAGACCAATGCCCTCCTTGACTTTGGATACCTCTTGAGATTGCCTGCCTACACCCTGACCTGCCTGCTATGATCCTGACTTCTCTGCCAACCCTAATGATGCCCCTGCACATCCTTTGGACTAGATGCTCGCTTGAACTACCAGTAACCAGACCTCAGCTTGCTCTTTGGACTTTACTATTTGGACTCTTTGAATAGACTCTCTGTGTAGTGCCACTGTGCAGTGACTGTGACCGCTGGGGTGGGTCAGCACACCTAGCAGTTCAAAAGCAAGACATTGCAAATAGATTAATAGGGACCACTTTGGTGGGGAAAAGATCTTGGAGACATGAAAAGAGCCTCATTCGGGAGTCCCCTGAGTGGAGTTCCTCCAGCAAAAATCCTTTCAACCCAGAATAATTTCTGACATGAAATTAATTAATCAGCGTGTATGAGAATTTTTTCTTTACTTTAAACATTTGGGGGAGATTAGCTGAATTCCTTGAAGATCTAATGCAAATTACTCAGAGCTCAACCTATAGATTCAGGCCTACCTTCATCTCTTTCCTTCACCAACAGTCTGCTTCCATTCTAATGCCCTTTATTTACCCTGTTTAATTTAGGATTATATAGAACAAGAATCAGATCTGTGTTTTCTCTTTCTTGATCTACCAAAGAGGCACAAATACCCTTGGTTAGCCTTCTGTTCATGCAGCATATGGTTGAGGCAAGGAATACTCTACTGCCAGCAGGTTTTGACAGATCAATGCCAAAGTATGTGATATTCTAAGCTATACTACTGAAGTGACATATATGATCAGATTGTTAATGATTTTGTGGCAAAGCTGCCTTTTTCTTTTCTTCTTTATGAGGGTACAAATTCTTTTAAAATTGGTTTGGGGGCGGGAATTGAAAAAGTTTGAATGGATTTTATTATTTTAAAGTATGTTTAATTAATGCTAGTATGGTATAATGTGTAGAGTGTTAAACTAGGACTCAAGACACCTGGCTTCAAATCCCTGCTCAGTCATAGGAAAAATCACTGTGGGTAGCAATGGTAAACCACTCTGTGAACATCAAAATACTTCAAAAGCCCTATTAGAATTGCCATATGTTTAAGTGACCTGATGGCACACAATAACAACAGTTAATATCAACATATGTAACATCAATAAATATTGATTGTTTTCTCTGGTAGTAATCTAGCCATAGGTAAAAATGGATCCGTCTGTAAAAGGTAGTAATTATTATGATTATTTCATTCAAGATCCAGTGTAGTATAGAGTCAGACTATACAAGTCAAGTCAAGTCAAAATAAATACTGTTAAAATCACACTTTAAATATTTCACATATTTCAAAACTCCTGTTATGCTCACCATAAGTGACTTGATGGCACACAACGTCAACAATAACAAATTTTCTAATGAAAATGGCAAGTCTATGGAACAAATATTTGGGTGGAGGCTCTCCACATGAGTGAAAATTCTGGGAAAACAGTTTCCATGGAGATCCTCTTAACAAAAAGGAAGCTCTTCTCTACAAACTCATTGGCTTCTTTGGGATCCTTTTTGTTGTGGGGAAGCCACTAGGGACTGAAGGACAGGGGAATTTTTTTAATTTTAAAAAATCACTGCTATCAGTTAAATTTACCTGATGGCAGCATTTTTTGGGGGGGACATTAAAACTTCCTCCTCCTGCTTCATAGCCACCAAAAACCCCACAGCAGATGACCTCATCAGCCTTGCACTGCATAAGGTACCCTACTGGATTTCAGCCATTATCTTCTGCATGAAAAGAATGATGATACAGTTAGGCATGCCCCTGTTTGTGTGTTGTGTAAAGAAGAAAACATGCTATGGTAACTTTGGTCATTCAAGTAAACCAGAGATAGGAACCCACATAATGTGCAGTACTAATTTGTACATAAATTTCTCATCCAGCTGGAGACAGAAGGCTGGCTTCAATAAATGGCCCCTAGATATATTAGGAAGTGTGTTTGTCTTTTTAAATATACATTCACATGAAAGGATGACAAGAATCAAAGACAAGCATTCTGTTGAGCTTTCACAGAGTAGAAAATTCCCCACAACAATGGGAGATTGTGTATGCATTTTTGCAAGTGGTGACCTTGATAAAGAAAATCTACCTCCACTTAGTGATAGCAATGCTTAAGTAAGCCCCAATATCTCACATGGCTATGCTGGAGATAAGATGTTTAGGATATTTATTTTAGGATACTACTCATTGTTTCTACATTACGCATTGAGTATAGTATATATAATCTCAATGCTCAACCCCTAAGGTCATATGTGAGGCAGGAAACACTACCACACATTTTAAAATACTGCTTTTCTTCCTCCAGCTACTTTTCCTTCTCTCTTACATTCCTTCTGCCTTTGGATGAATGTCACATGCATATACAATCGTGAAATTTCATCCCTTTGTTAATGTAAGTATTCCATATGCATATACAGTGTCTTTCTATACAGCAGCAACAGTTTGAAATCTCCCTCTGAGCTTATCTGCATGTCTATACAAGAATAAATAATGCTGTTTGCTGAGGATTAAAGCGGTTCAGAAGGCTTTTTTTCTTTGTAGATTATTGTCATATGATTGTAACCACTCCAAGGGGCCACTGAACTCAAATGTAGATACCAACTTGGGTGAAAAAACTCACAAACCTAAAATAATACTGTATACCCGTGTCTTTCCTGACAGAAAGATTCTCAGTAACCTTCCACTCTAATATTATCCATTGTTTTCTATGTGCATCTTCAATCCTATCCAAACCCTTCCTCTTAACAAAGGAAAACTTGACATTGGCAGACATTTGCCCAAATTTCTAGTTTGATAAACTGCTAATAAATGAATAAATGACATATTCAATAAATCTCCTCCTCCATTTATGGTGAAGACATTCTAAGATATCTGTTGTTATGCAAATATGCGACTTTTGGGACACCCTATAGAATAATATAACAATAATAAAATACTTACTTAAATGGCATCTAACTAAATTAAAAGTCTTCTAAAAATTTAGAACTTCATGACATGGCCTCAAAAGATATGCATCATTGGAGAGTTGGATTCCCAAACAATCTGAAAAGTGGACAATGCCCATCTAGATGACCCCTCTGTTGCCCATCCTACATTCACACACATAATCAGTCCTAAATGTAATGAAAACTTCTTGTAACTACCTAAGAAGGGAAAAATCTAGAATGTGAACAGTCTAATTGTCACCTTCCCTTTGCCATAGCTGGAAGCAAAATGGCTACCTAGTCAGATGACAGAAACCTGGGAAGTTATTCTAGACCAGGGGGTCAGCAAACTCATCTCTCCAGGTGTTCTTGGACTTCAATTACCTATATAAAGGAGTTTTGGTGATAACAGAAGAGAAGAAGCTGTAATGATAGATACATCTTTCTGAGCTATATGTCATGCTACTTATCTGAAGCATAAGTATGCATCATTAAAGCCAACATGAACTCCATCAACATTTGCCTTATATACTTTGATGGATCTGTGCCTACTTTGAGCAATGCAGAAATACTCTGGCTTTCAATTACTTGATTTATCAAAACAATGTGATTCTTGCGAAAATGTCTCTTTTATGACAGCATCTCTAATTTGTATTTTAGGGTACATTAGAAATTCTGATTGGCATAATAACAACAGAGAAGAAGAAGGAGAAGACAAGGAAGAAGAAGACGAGGAAGAGGCCAATACACTTGTAGGTTTATTCATTTTTCAAGTTTGGACAGGTTATTCTGCGATGGTAATAGAGTAGACCATACTAACAGTGACTCAATGCCGAGTGTCAGGTGGCAGTTAACTAACCTGACAACCCTGAGGACTAACGGCCTTGGGCACAGAAGTCCACAGGGAAGGGTGATGGTCCACATGTGGTCATCTTGAATCCATCTTGATGAAGGGCAGTAGCTTCATCAATACTGGCCTGGGGCTGATGAGGACTTGCATGCCAAAAGGGCTCAGGACCAGAAAGTGACTTGTGGAACTGGGTCAGTGGTACGGGTGACATGCTGCAATGCAGAAGGCAGAGGAAAGGCTACTGCATTATATTCTCAAGACAGTTGTAATGGCTGATCACCATGGTGATTGCCTAAATTCAGATTCGGATACAGCAGCAGCAGCAGCAGCAGAATCAGCAGAAGCAGAGGCAAAAGCAGAAGAAGCAGAAGAAGCAGAAGTCATTTTCTCCTGGCCTACTTCCACATTCATTCTGATGGTTGGGATTAAAAAATATAAGTTGACCTGCCCAGTAATTCTATATAAAAAAGCTAACTGGACTGCCAACTGAATCATACTTCAAAGCTAGTGATGGGGAAAAAATCTCCTCCTACATCAATTATAAGTCAAAATAGGCAAGGGACATTTTAAAAAAACCAGGGGGCTCAGGAAGAACAGTTTGATAATTGCTATTTTACTTCAGCATCTGACACATTTGTTTGCCTATTTCTTTGTTTTTCTAGCCCAGGGATCAGTAAACCAGAAGCCCAAGTCAGTACACCTGCTGATCAGGGCATCTGGGAAATGAAGTCCAAGAACATCTGGAGAGTCAAGTTTGCTGTCCCCTGATCTAGACCCTCCTGAGGTTCTGCAGCTAAAGTTTCTAGGTGAGACTATTGCTTTCATTGGGGCCTCAGCTATCAAGATCCCTTGGCTGTGGCAATTCCTTCTTTGCTCCAACAGTTAGTATCAACAGTTTGTGCTCTAGTTTTGGATTATTCCAAAATGTCTCTGCAAACTTCAGTGATTCATAAAGAAGCCCTAATCAACCCAGCATGACTGAGAGCATCTTTTGCCACCTTGTGTCTGTTTTAGCAATGTGCAAATATCCCTGCTTTACCTCATTTGGACAGGGGTTTTCTTGTTTCTGTTAGCTGATGCACATCTCTAATTATGAAATTTAAGAGTATTGATTACACACACATCTTGATTAAATGTCTGTCACTGAAGCATCAAATTGTATTTGAAGTGTCTTGTTTTTTCTACTTCTGATTCTGAAGCCAGAGTACACTTTGAATAAACTCTGTATACACACAGGAGTTTAAAGCAGTGGTTCCCAACATGGGGCCCACGCCACACAGTGGGACTTCAATTCCTAAATCAGTACATTGACTAAACAGTGCTGTGGGGAATTTACTTAGGCTTCTGGGAATTGAAGTCCAAAAACCAAAGGTTGGGAACAAAGTGCTTACTAATACATACAGTGAATTAAGAAGTCTAGGCCTTTGAGCTTTTGACACACTCTGAAATGTCTGCTTGTGATCTACTGCAGTTTTCTTCCTCTGAAATATACCTTTATAATTCCTTTGTAAATCTTGAACAGCCACTTTTGGGTCAGTGACAAAGTGTCCTAGGAAGATAAAGTGTTATGAAACTAGCTTTTTAGTTTTGACACCTTTGATGTCAGGATTGTATTGATTTATTCTGTTGCATTGGGTGGGTAGCTCGGTGGTTTAGGTATCTGGCTGCAGAGCCAGAGGTTGGAAATTTGATTCCCCAGTATTCCTCCTGGGACAAGAGTCAGCCGTGTGTAGCCATGGGTAAGTTGCATACTCCAAGGCCGCCTCCCAGAAGAATGGGATGATGAACTGTATCTGTATATTCTATGCCTAGAAAACCCTGGAAAGAATCACCAGAAGTCAGAATTGACTTTATAGCATACAATTAGTAGTATTATTTTGTTGTGCAGACACTTGTTCTGTGCAGAAGGCAGAGAAGTATGTCTGCCAAAGGACAGCATGCCTCACATTAGTCAGTAAACAATTACATGAACTTCAGATGTTGTGGGTGATGTTGCTAGTACTCATTGTGATGATGCCAGAGAAGATGAGAGTTTTCATATCTGCTGGTTGTCTTCATCCAGAATTTCAAATTTGGCATCTAGATGTATAGTAGGCTTTTGTTTCTGTCTCCCTCTCTTTCTTACATAATCTGTTTCAAGAAATTTTCCTTGTATTCTCTGTCTGTTGGTGAGGACAACACAAAATATTGTGTGATAAGAGCAACCATATATTTTAAAAATATAATCTTTAGAGTTCTGAATTTTCTGCTCATCCAAATAAAATGCTCATAAATTCACACATACCCTTCTTTTGCTGAAATGATGGGTTTCGTAACACATAGAACAGGTTTTTGATGTTGTTGTTCAGTCGCAGTAGATTCCGACCCTTTGTGACCCTATTGACCATTGCCCGCCAGGTACCTCTGTCCTCAACCATCTTCCTCAGCCTGCCCAGCTCTGTGCCCTCCACCATTCCCACCATCAAGGCTTTCTCAAGTGAATCCTCTCTTCTCATTTGATGTCCAAAGTACTTTATCTTTATCTTTACTATTTGACCTTCTAAGGAGCAGTCAGGGTTGATTTCTTTTATGATCGACTTATTTGTTCTCCTCGCTGTCCAGGGTACTCTCAAAACTCTCCTCCAACACCACATTTCAAAGGCATCTATTCTTCTGCACTCAGGTTTCCTAATGGTCCAGCTCTCACAACCATACATTACCACTGTGAATACCATTGCTTTGGCTATGTGAATTTTTGTTTGTCTCTACTTTTCACTATGTTCCCCAGGTTTCTCATAGCTTGTCTCCCAAGCATCAGTCGCCTTTTTATTTCATGGCTGCAATCACCATCTGCAGCAATCTTGGATCCTAAGAAAATAAAATCTGTCACTGCTTCTACTTCTTCCCCATCTATTTTCCAGGGACTGATAGGGCCTGCTGCCATTATCTTGGTTTTCTTGATGTTGAGTCTCAAGCCAGCTTTTGCACTCTCTTCTTTCAACCTAAGCAGCAGCTTCTTTAGGTCTTCCTCACTTTCTGCCATTAGGGTAGTATCATCTGTGTATCTCAAGATGTTGATGTTTCTCCCAGCAATTTTGATCCCAACTTGTGATTTGTCCAACACTGCATTGTGCATTATGTGCTCTGTGTATAAGTTGAATAAGCAGGGTGACAAAATGCAGCCTTGTCTTACTCCGTTTCCTATTCCAAACCACTCTGTCATTCCGTATTCTGTCCCAACTGTTGCTTCTTGACTCTTGTACAGATTTCTCATGAGGCGTATGAGGTGTTCTGGTATTCCCACCTCTTTAATTACTTGCCACATTTTGTTGTGGTCCACACAGACATAGGCCTTGGTGCAGTCAATGAAACAGAAGTAGACTTGTTTCTGATATTCCTTTGTTTTCTCTATGATCCAATGTATGTTGATAATGTGGTCTGTAGTTCCTCTGCCTCTTTGAAACCCAGCCTGCATGTCTGGTAATTCTCTCTCCATGAGCTGCTGCAGTCTATCCTGTATTATCTTGAGCATCACGTGTGGGATTGCTGGCGTGTGGGATGAGCACAATTGTTCGATAATTTAAACATTCTTTGGCATTACCCTTTTTTGAGATTGGAACATATACTGATCTTTTCCTGTGACCATATTTGTGTTTTCCAAATCTGCGAACATATAGAATGCAATAATTTGATTCCATCATCTTTTAGTGCTTTGAAGAATTCAGCTGGGATACTATCATCTCAACTGGTTTTGTTGTTTGCAGTGATTTTAGGGCCTTTCTGACTTCACTCTCTAGGATGTCTGGCTCAAGTTCAATGTTCTCATCATTGTGATTATCAGGGGTGTTGAAGTCCTTTTTGTAAAGTTCCTCTGTGTACTCTTGCCATCTTTTCTTAATCTCTTCTGCATCAGCTAAATCTTTGCCATTTTTGTCACTTATCATGGTAATTTTTGCTTTAAATGTTCCCCAAATTTTTAAAAAAGATATCTAATCCTATCCCTTATGTTTTTCTCTCTATTTCTTTGCATTGTTCATTTAGGTAGGTTTCCTTATCTCTCCTTGCTTTTATTTGAAATTCTCTATTCAATTGATTGAATTTTTTTCCCTTTCTCCTTTGCCTTTTGCATTCCTTCTTTCCTCTGCTATTTGAAGAGCCTCATCAGACAACCACTTTGCTTTCTTACGTTTCTTTTTCTTTTTTGTATGGTTTTCCTTGTTGCCTCCTGTATGATGTCCCACGCCTCTGTCCATAATTCTTCTGGCATCCTGTCTATCAAGTCTAAGCCATTAAATCTGTTCCACACCTCCACTATGTATTCCTTAGGGATGTTGTCTAGGTCATATCTGTCTGGTCTAATTGTTTCCCCTATTTTCTTTAGTTTAAGCCTGAATTTTGCAATCAGTAGATTATGATCTGAGCCACAGTCTGCTCCAGGTTTCACTTTTGCTGAATGTATGTAGGTTCTCCATCTTTGGCTGCAGAGTATGTAATCAATCTGGTTTTGATGTTGCCATCTGGTGTTGTCCATGTGTAAAGTCTCCTCTTATGTTGCTGGAAGAGGGTGTTTTCTATGGCCAGTGCATTCTCCTGGTAGAACTCTATTAGCATTCATGCTGCTTCATTCTGTGTTACAAGACCAAACAGGTATATAACAGCAAAGAATGTAACATCTTCATGTATATTCTTGATTGAAAGCCATAGAACTCCATAATTCTAGTCTAATTGCTTTGTTTTCCTTTGTGATCTTGACTCCTTCTGAATCATGTTTTGATCCTTCCCTCTCCTATTTCTATATGAACAGAAAATATACATCAGCACTTGTTGTGTCTGAGCCTTTATTAACGTATATTGCCTAGAGCAATTACGATCGAATTATTACTGCATTGCACCCTCTTTGGTTGGTTGGTTCCGCACAGGTTTCCCCGCTCTTTATTGGTCTGGGCAAATGTATCCTTTTGACTGCCTTCCTGTAGTTATATAAGTGATACCTTTTATTATTGTTATTATTATTAATTTAAACTTATATACCGCTTTCCTTTGTCAACAACAAACTCAAAGCGGTTAACAACATATTCATAAAAATATTACAATATAAAAATAACAAAACAAAGCAAAAAGCACTACCAGAAATCCATTAGCAAAATTCAAAAAAACACAACAGCATATCAATACAAAATCATATTACTATATCCAAAAATATCATACACAATACATGTTTAACATTTCAAATAATCCTTAAAAAGAAGCAAAAAACATTGCATAAAATTAAACTCAGACCCACTCACTTCCCTCCAGGCTTAAGGCAAAAGACCTCATCTAGCGAGAGACCTCATCTCCCTCAAGACCTGGGGTTGGTCGAAGGCAGAAAGTCCAGTAGTGGAAGCTGCAAAGCTCCCACATCCATCCATCCATTCCGCACTGCTGCTTCTCGCCTCCCCAAAATGGGGCTGGTCGCGGGGGACAGTCCAACGCAGGCTGCGGAATGAGAAGATGATACAAAGTCCGTCCATCAGTCCGTGGCTGCTAGCTCCTGGGGCAGCAGCACTTTTGAGGGCACGCCCCAGTCGCCCAGGTGCCGGTGGTCGGGCGGCGGTCCGTTCCCCGCCTCCAGCCACTATTTGGTGCCACTGTAACAACCACACTGATAAAGAACATCTTTGAGTAATCCAAGCTACTGTTCTACATTGTCTCAGTTTGTCAAGCCAGCTGAGGCATCAAACCAGAGTGAGGAATGAAGGAGTGCCGGATAGAACAACCAACTACAGCTGTGTACTGTATTTTAATCCACCTGAACATGGCAGCTGTCTGGCTTTTAATTAAATGGCAAGGTTTAATTAAACCTTGCCCCTGTTTTGTCCAGTGTTCAATGGTCATACGAGATTGGAAGTTCAGCTGACACACGTAACTCCTTTCTGTACTCAACTATAATAAACTATCTCTTGTTTAGCCTGAAGTGCTGTCGTGTGTGATTCTTCTTCAATACACAACAACACTTTTCCCATTCACTTCTCTGTAGGTGTTAACATTTTCTGAACATCCCAGTACTCACAAAGGCCTCCTTTTGGCATTTTGAGGGTGACTCAAAAAGGTGAAAATGTTAACTGAGAAGGGGTTCCTGTTGCCAAGACATATACATAGATTGAAGAGGCATCCACTGCTATGACAAAAGAGTCCATTTCCTCTCCACCTTGATTCAAACTAAGTTATGACCATTTGCTTGAATCCATGCTATGCCATTGTATATGACTGGCTTCCATCTTATCTCTATAATCCTCGACAGACTGGAATCAACCAAATGAGAAAGCATGGCTAAAAAAATGGGAGTGAAGAAGAGCAACAACAGTAAACAGGTGAGGCTAGAACTGTGAATCATAAAAACCACACAAAATGAACTTTTTTCATTTCAGGCACGTTTCATTGAGGTTTTGGGTAGGATGAAATTTTATGTTTAAACCCTCTCCTTTACTATTGAACAGTGAGCAATTATTACCCCTTTTTGGGACTCTCAAAATTACATTTGTCAAACTGAATTGCTTGGTTTTTTTTATTTTCCCTGAACTCCCAATACTTGTAGCATCTTCCTTCAGAACGCTTCAATGAAAGAAATGAAATATTGCGAGACATTGCCACATTTTATGTTGTCAAACGCATGATATGCAAGTTGGCCAGCTTAATGAACCCTTGGGAAACAGATGGTCATGGAGAGTCACTATGGTTAATGTCAATGGAATTGCAAATCTCAAGCATCTGAGAGAATCTGCCTGTAAATATTTCATTGAGATGCACAGAGTTTGATTTTAATGTTGGGCTTTTTTTAGACAAAGAAAAATTCTTAGCATGCCTACCTACTAAAAGGTATTGGAAGCAGTTTAAAAAGCAAATCCTCCATGCCTCTCCATCCCCCATTAATTTCCATATTTGTTCCAAATGCTCTAATGCAGAAATACCACTATAGCCATGCGGTACAATGCTGATGAGGAAAGAAATGTGGGCAGGCATCTTCATGTTACCAATGGAACACTGGACCTATGGTGTTAGTGAACTAGTGACCTTCAGAAGGTCCTGTCATTTGTAGTCTCACTTGGATCTTGTAAATGCAAGGCTGTGGCTTCTTGTATTGACAACACATCTCATATTCATTCTTCTTTTCCTACTGCCTACTTTCTTGAGCATTACTGTATTTTCTAGTGAGTCTTGTCTTCTTGTGTTATCTTCTGTTTAGTCTTTTTTGCTACTAGACTCATTTCAAGCTTCATTTAACCTAGCAGCCATTTATTTATCTTTCTGGTAGTCCATGGTATTGCATAGCTATCCACCAACACTGCATTTCAAGTGAATCAATCCCCCTCATCAGCTTTTTCACTGTTCACCTTTCATATCCTTATATAGTAAGTGAGAATATGCTATGGATGATCTTGATCGTGATTTCCAATTAAGAAACTACATAAATAAAAATACAGAAACAAAAGAGGAAGTACAATACAATGGCTATGATTATATTCAATGGGAAATCATAACAAATTATAATAATTTAACCACCGTTGCATTGGTAACGGGGTAGAACAAAAATAAAATCAAGGCACACTACAAAATAGTATGCACATATGGATATTGCTCTTTTAAGGAAAATCTAAGGAAAAAACAATAATTTGGCAAGAAATTACTACTCAGGTAACTGATAACTCAACTTAGAAACATTTCCCACCCGCACAATTTTATTTCTTTTGGATTTCTTTTTGAAGGCCATCCGAGAGACCCAAGGCCTTTGGAAAATATACCACAAAAAAACATTGCCACAAAGGATACTCTTCAAGAAACCTAGAGTTCTTCTCATGTTTTGGATAACAAATGTCATAAACCTTAGCCGGCATGGCCAGCAATCAGAGACTATGAGAGTTGTGGTCCAGAATGACGGGGAGACAAACATGTCCTTTCTTAAATTTTCATATCCACTGGCTGCCTTCCTCCAGAATTTTAGAGACTTTTTCATTCCTGCTTGGTGATTCTAGGGATGGGATCAAAGATTTAGCAAGGAATTGTGGTGTTTACCTGTCCTTGGTATGTTTGTTATAGTTTTCTTTTGTTATTTTAGCCTGCATTTTAATTGTTTGCATTTAAACTGCTTTATATATTTATACATGCTTGTTTTATATTGTACATTAGATGCCCTGAGTGCCCTGTTGGTCGAAAGAACAATATATATGGTGGGAGGTTGCAGCTTATTATTATTATTATTATTATTATTATTATTATTATTATTATTATTATTATTATTATTATTATTATTATTATTATTATTATTATTATTATTATTATTATTATTATTATTATTATTATTATTATTATTATTATTATTATTATTATTATTATTATTATTATTATTATTATTATTATTATAAAATGGGATTGTGACTTTAAAAAAGGCTGGGAAAAACTACTCTAGTATTTCAAATATATTTTGAAAATATGAAATATTTGAAAATATTGAAAAGAGGTTATGGGTGTCCTCAAGGTGCACAGCAGAATTGTCCGAACTATCTCCAGTTAGCACAGGGTACTCTCTGCACCTCCAATTTTTGAACAGTTTTCAAAACTGGGATGACAAGGGATGCTTGGCCTCCCACATGTGCTGGGCAGGATTTCTGAATGGAAGATGCCAAGTACCTCTAGAAGCACTGGACACGTCATGTTTGAATTGTAGGTGTTTTATTTCAGTTTGTTTAGTTCAAAATGGATTTTTACAGTGCTCCCCAGTTTCTTCTCTGTGGATGATGGGGTTTTAACATGTTTTTATATGTTGAGTTGGGTTTTTACTTGAGTGGGCAGCATAAAAATTGAAAAAAAATATGTGTTCTCTACCATTCCTCCATTACACAGCCATATAGAGAAATGTGATTGGGGGAACCAAAAATACAATGCTTTGTGTAACAAATGCTTGTATGTGCCATGGCCATTTCTAGAGATGAGATTAGCATCTCTCTTATAATTGCATAACCAGGAGAAAAGGGTAATATCATCCAAGAAGCACTGATAAACTATCATTCACAGCTCTTATGTCAAGATAAATTTAAAGATTTTATAGCCTCTATTAATAAACTGTGATGTTCACATTATGTAGCAAGAGAGAGAGAGAGAGAGAGAGACTTTCAAAAGCAGCATAGGATGACTGGCATTATGTACCAGCAAAGTCACAAGAATTGTTGCAGAAGAAATCATGCTATTTTAAGGGTCACATGTGGGTGATCAAGAGCACCAAGGCACAGAAGCGGTCTCTTCAGAAATGATGAAATGTCTGACCTTCTCAGCTGGATGCTATTAGGGCCCCTTCTGTTGCTTCAGGTTACTTACAGTTCATTTCCTTGGATTTGAGTTTTCTGCAGCATTTAATAGACTCAGAATATAATTACAGAGGTTGGGTTGCATGGCCACCATTTCTTCTGGAAGAATAACTGTTGGAGAAGAACTATGATCCCTGTGGCATCAGAGAGTTACAAGGGACCCCATTCTGGGCCTTGTGCATTTAAGGCCTTATACAGTATTTGGTTTAAGTTCCCTGTGATAGGAGGTCTTCTCATGCTATGAAATCCACATTACTTAAACCATTGTTCATTGATGCAATTACAAAGAATAAAGCCAAGTATAAACACCACCAAACATTGTTTCCAGCCCAGTGAAGCAACATTGGTTAACTGGATGTAAGTTGACAAGCCATGTTTTCAGCACACTGGATAAATATGTTTTATAGGAATGAAGCTCTTTGTAGAGCACTGTGAAAATCCAGTTTGTGTCAAATGGTATTCAGCTGAACCCCCATTATCCAAACATGAAGTGTACAATGTTTTTAGGGCACTTGTGTGCCTTTTGGTAAACTAAATTTAATTGCACAATTCTATATAATTTGCTTTGATAATTTATTATTAAATTTATATCATCAGAATGGAGCTTAGAGCTGCTCATGAGGTTAAAACAGGTTCATGTACAATAATGAAAACTCAGGGAAATGTATAAAAGGTTATTATTTTTGAAATGCAAGGAAGGTACTGATAACATAAAAATATTGAAGTAAATACTGAAGACAACTTAGAACAATCCCCTGCTTCAAAAATAAATTAAAGCATAAGTGTGCTCCAGACTATAAAATTTACAATTCTGAGATCAAGCTCTTCCTTTCTTATTTTCTCTTTCCATTAATTGGCTAAACCTTGAACTTCAGGATTAGAAATGACAAAGGCCTGACTCCAGGTGGCATCCTCAATTTTAAGCAGGATAAGCAAAATTATGCAAATTAATGCTAAACAAAATATGTTCATGACCAGAAAAAAGAGGAATGTATTGTCCCGAATAAACAATCCCCATCTTTTTCTGTGGGACACAAAAAGGGAATGGGTGGAGGAATGTTTAATGGCACCTGTACCATTTTTCAGACTGCTAAACAACTGGAGTGAAGTCACAGTGCTGTGACACCTTTAAGCCTCTTTCAGTTGGGTTGTCATGTTACACTGGTAAACAGGAGTTCCTGTACTTGAAATGGATCCTGCTGCTAGTGTGTGGAGATAGCTCCATACTGTTATCTTGACATATTTGAGACATCTTGGCACCTTGTTCAATCCCAATGTCATTCAAAAATGTTCTTTATTTAAGCCTCTTATTAAAATGCAAACTGTTTGATAATGATGTCACCACTGGTTTCTAAATTTAAAAACCTTTTAAAAGATTTTCTTCCCTTCCTTTCTCCTCTTGTTTGAAGAGTGACCAAGTGGGTGTTTAGAACTGCCTCTAGAAAATAAATACCTTTTAAATAAAAGATTAAAGTTTTGTGTGTGTAAAAGATTAAAACACAAAGGGTCGGAATGATGAACAATAGAAACGGCAAAGCCAAGAGACAGCATGTACTAATTGCATTTTATTTTACCTAAACTTAATCCTAACTTCTCTACCTATACAAAAGCCTATCAAGCCCTAACTCTTTCCTTCTCTCTATTTATTTCATTCTGGGTAGGACTACATAGCAGGACAAATATACACAATCTATGAATTTATATCCAAGAAGTCTGGTGAATTTGTTTTAGCAAACCAGACAGGAGTCAACAGAGAGAAAAGGAAATTGCCTTGTTTGCATCTTGTTAAAGCAAATAATGCTGTAGCTGTCAATATTTGCAGGAGGCATGGTTACAAAAAAAGCTGCCTTAAGGAACTGCAGACAAATGCTGATTAGCAGTTTCCTCTGGTCTCCTAGGTACCTTAGAGCAACTGTGTTCAAGTGCTGCCCCTAACCCTATGTGTTCAATTGCTTCCTCTATTCTTACCCTACCAACCACCAGCACTCTTGCCCACACTTTTCTGCATTACACTATATATAATATATTGGCAGAAATCTTCTTGCTTAATGTAATTAGGTACATTAGAGCAGGCCTACTGAATCAATGGGGATTGGACAAGTATGTTGCATTGATTCAAATGGATCTGCTCTAGTTGCAAGTACAGAAGTCTTGACTCACCAAATCCCTACTGATTCAATAGGTTCCCTCTTCATACACTAACCAACAGGATTTCAGCCGCTGAATAAACTGAACTGTACTGGAGTATCTTCCATCTTCAGGCCTTTAGAAAAGAATTGATCTGAACATTTGAACAGGGAGAAGGTTCCAGCCCAACTCTCGTTGCTATCTCCACATGAAGAAGGGCAGCCAGAAGAGGAAACATGGAGAATCCCCATACAAATGGGAGCCCTGATTTTTCGAATGTTACAAAAGCTTTCCTTTCCAGATAGTCTCTTTCCCCAAGGAGATAGCAACAAGCATTCAGATGCATCCTTTTCTAAATGCCTAAAAAGAGCCCATAGGTATCCATTGTGGTGTAATGGACTAGAATGATGAACTAGGAGGCTTGGCTTCGAATCCTCACTTAGTCATGGAAGCTCATGGGAAATGTGGAACTAGTAAAACCACGCTTTATATATCTCACTTCTCTTGAAGCCCTATTAGGGTCACTATAAGTTGGTTCTACCTTGATGGTACATTTGATCAAATAGGTCTCATGGTCTGGTCCACTAGTTGTAAGCCTTTGCAGATCTAAGTAATGTAGTTACATCTCCATAATAACTTTGTTTTCTGATGGCAAGTAAAAAGGCTGTATTGTTGAGGAAAATGCACTTTTAAATATTTTAAACCATAAATGTTACTGAACTTGTAAGCAGGGAGCTGCTGCTGTCTTGTAAAAGAAAGGTTAACTAACACAATACTTCAATTATATCCCAGTGTGTATCAGTCAGCTCCAAAACACAGCAGAACATTGGAAACTACAATTCAAGAGGGAGATTAAAATGTATTTTGAAAAGGTCAACTACGATTCCCTGAACACAACAAAAAGATTGGAAAATATATCCTATTATCAAAAAGGAAATGTCTCATATACTAGGAACTGAGGTAATCACTGTCACACAAAATTGACATTATTCACCTCAAATAATGTGCTATCATTTCTTTCCACATGATTGACTAATGGGGAAGATAGTGTATAATAACAGCATTTTTGCTTGAAAGCTTAACGTTTTTAGTATTCTATATTTGAATTTATTAAAATTTTATTTAGAAGCTCTAAAAGCCAACATTCACAATAAAGTGTCTTAAAAAGGAAAGATCAATTAGAAAGCACACTAGTCTTAAAAGTTTAAAATGTAAATAATAGTAAATTAGGCATTATAATAGACCATTTGTATAATTTTAGCCAATTATTTCTGATTTTGATTCTCAAAAAGAGCTATTAAGAATGCCAGTGAGGTCTTAATTTGGAGTGAGTTCATGATCTGAAATAAGAGCCCATCTTAAATCTATTTTTCTCAGTGGACAGAATTCCACTTAGGACCTTAGGGCTTTCTCTTCTCACGCATGTCAACTTAAAAATCTGATCTGATCTTGATTGTTGGGTAGGTTTATATGGTTGTTGTTATCCTTTATAGAATTTGATTTCAAGCCATTTACAACATGAAAAATAGAAATCAGCACTCAAATTTTCCATGGTAACAGGTAGGTAGCCAATGGCTGTTGAGGCAAGGTTGGTATGAATGAGGGCAGGCATTAGTGACTCTACTATAATTACAATGCTGCATTCTTCGCTAGATAAAACTTTCAAACCATGTTCATAGGCAGTCACATGGCATGGCAGTAATCTAGCTTGGAAGTGGCCAGAAAATGAATAACCAAGACAAGCCCAGGATGTCTATGTAGAGAAATATCTGGATTATTAACCTAAAATGACTATTTAGGCCTCTGCAGAAGCCCGTAGCTGCAGGTGGTGGTTTTTTGCCCCTCCTACCCAGAGTCAGAGATGGACCATTGTGGAAGAGCCAATGGGAGTTCTCCATGTGTTGTGGGGGTGGGGCAAGCAATTGAGTTTTTATAAGGCAGCCCTGCCCTTGCCCCAGCCTGTCTTGGATCTGGCAATAACCTACCTGCTCACCTTGTAGTCCAGTGTGAGTTTACTGGGTCACTTTGGGTTGGGATAGGAATTTTCACCTTATTCATGTGATTAGCATGCTAAAGGAGGTGAGATTTGTTTTGCCTATCCCCTTACTGACTGCCTTGGGGCTGATGGGATGATCATGAGTGGTTAGTCTTTAAATAGGTCACAACTGATAATGCAGAATCCAGGCTTGTCTCAGTGAGTTCTGGGGATTTGGGGTGGTTGCGTGACCTTCACCTCTTCACTTCTTTGAATCAAAAGATTCAGCTGGCGGGGCAGGGTTGGATGCACTGATGACAACCTTTGCCATTGATCATCTAAATTTGAGAGGCAGGGGGGTTGGTGGCGGAGAAAGTAATCAGAGAATCAGCTGGCCAAGGGTTGGGTGACTCATTGTGCCACACACAATCAGGGCTCTGAACTTGCCAGTAAAGAGCAGGAGCTGGGATAACAGGGAACTGCCTGGCTCCTGGCTAGCTCGCCCACGCTACTTTAGGCCTTTTGCAGAAGCAGCGGTTAAATCGTTATCAATTAATAAGGTTGTGGCCCTAGTTCATTCCAATACTATGTCTGGTTCTATTATTTTGGGTATGGGGGAGGGAGCAAATGGCCCTCCAGTCTTTGTCCTTCTACAGATGAGAAGCTAGTCCAGAGGTATCCCCAAATTTTGAATGTAGTCGTTCAGAGGGAGTGCAACTGAGTGAATATTTCTACTCAGAATAAAATGCTCTCTTGTCTGGATTTATTTAGCTTGTTGCCTGCTTTAACCCTGAAATTATCCCTGTCTAATAGCTCTGCAGACTCTCAGAGATAATAGGTGGAAATGAGAGATAAGTTGTGAACAGAATTGTTCTCATATTGCTACCTCTGTAAAGCTTCCAGACGATTTTTCCAGGTGACATGGGGAACAGGAATAGATCCAGGTGGCTCCTCATAGGCCATAATCTGTGCACTATATAAGTGTGTCATAAAAATGTCTGACTCCACAATCTGGAGAACTTCGTCGCTAGTTCTGTGTGTATACTGGGACTTCAGGCTACATGTATAGGGAAATAATGCTTTTGGTGTGATATCATGGCGTTTTTAGTAGGATGGAATAAAGCAAATAAAAAAACAAAAGAACTTTGGCCCAAATAGATTTAGAATAAATCTGTTTGCACAATAATGTCCCATTACTTGAAAGTCCCTCAATTGCTGTTTTCATCCCAGCCCCAGCCCCAGCCCCACATGTATGCACCACCACACTCTTTTGAAAGTGACAAAGGCCCTATTTATTCACAGTTGAGAAATTGAATAGGGTGATCTTCAGTACATCTTTGGTACATTTTTAGCTGAAGTTATTAGGGGACGTCCTGTAGAAAAGAGAAAAGGAACTTCCACCTAGTTTGAAAAATAATTTAAGAAAAGATTAGAAAGTTAAGCTGTAGGCAGAGACTGAGGAAATGTGTGAAAATAGTTTTTGTGTAGTTCATGAAGTTTGTTTCAAGAAGATATATGCATCTCAGTTTAAGAATTTGCACATTTGCAAACTATTTCAGAGAAATTAGTGTGCACAAACGATTTGTTTAAAAAATGCAAATGGATAAATGAGTATACTGAAGAAAATACAGAAATATAATTGAGTAGATGATGAAAATGCAAAAATAAGTGTGCAGGCTAGGGCAAATGCATTGAAAATATCCATGAATTTTCATCTGAAAATGAAGTCTGAAAAGAATGAAATGCAGGTAGGATTTGGGGAAAATTTGGAATTGTATTAAACCAAAGAATATGCACAGAATATCTGAACATACTCTCTTCATAATTTTTAGATATTTTAGAGTTACCATGTAATGCATATACCTTGATTGTGATACCTTACTTTTCTATGTTTTCTTTAAAAAAAGAATAATAATCTCTTACCTGCCTCACAAGGGTCCTAGGAGGATTAAATATTTGCAGAACACTTTGAAGATGAAACGAGCTCTATAAGTGCTAGGTATTATTATAATTCTTCTCTCTCCCTTTATCTACAAGGGGATTTTTGTTTCAGGTTTACACACACACCTTCTCTCTCTTTCTTGGCCTTTCATTTCTCCTTTAATATTTATTTTCATTACCATTTGATTTCCCCCTCTGCTTCATCTGTAGCATTCAGGGGAGTGGGGGGGATCTTCTCACTAATCTTATTAGACGCAAAACTTTTAATCCTCTATGCTAGCCCTTACTTTGTTACCAATTTGGTGATATTAGTTAATGCAGTTACTTCTATTTGTTCCTCTGACTTACATGAAAGTAATCCGATGGAGCAATCCTACCGGGTTGGGTAGTCAGGTGGTCACTGACACTGGTGTTGCTTATGTATAATATAAGCACAATGCTATGGAGTCCCATATTCACTAAGCAAATGCCTGCAGCTGCTTCCACCAACAGAAAGAGCCTCCTCGAAGATTGTGAATACAATTGGGCGTACCCTGGGTGGCAATCTTGCTGGCTAATCTTTCTAACACCAAACCAAAGGAAATAAAGAATCCCAGTACCCTGCCAGTTCTTTCTCATAATCTATTTAGTGAGCTGGGAATAAGTTGGGACTGTAGAGACATAGTTACAGACTCATTGCGATTAGGATTGCTACAGTAGGGTTGCCATAATTCTCTTCCACTAAACTGGGACAGCCATTGCATTCTTCAATCTGCTCATATGTTGGACGGGGCTGTCAGGGAGACCACGGCTCTAAACCCCCGCAGAATCCCTGTCCTGAGCAGACAGGGAATACCGACCCTATGGAATTAACCCTTTGTGGTCATGTGAAGAAGGAATCCTCCATCCCAGTGTATGGTGGAGGTTTGGCTTCTTAGATATGGGTATTACTTGCTCCCTCCCGGCTTTCGAGGAAAAGGCCTGAGGACGACTACTTTCCCCCCAAACTTCATGGTGTGGCAAGGGATTTTTGCAAAGAGTTATTTTACTGCCTCTTTGCCTTTCTTTCAATTGTCTCACTTGCAAGTGTCTCCTCTCCCTGGCGGGCTTCTCACGGTGCTGTTTTTCCTTCACTGCATTTAAGCAAGATAATTGAAAGAAAGGCAGGGAGGCAGTGAATTAACTCTTTGCAAAAATCCTTTGGTGAGGGGTGATCTTACTTCCTTTGTTCAAACTTAAAAATCCAGGACTTTTACATGTTTTTTCTTGAACCGGCCAGGACAGCTTGAATCCAGGAAAATCATGGAAAACTGGGACATATGGCAACCCTAGTCTCAGGACACCAGCTTAAACAATTGCTATGCCCCCCAAGGTCTGCAACTAGGAAGATGACTCCAGGGTGAATGGTAACACTGGAAGACAAGGTCTGAATTTTCTCTGTGAAGAGATTGCAAAGTCTGGGCCCCCATCTTCATCAATTTCTAGTTGGCATCACGGCTCGCAAGTTCAAAGCAGAAGCGATTGTAGGTGTAACATGCTTGTGCATTGTCGGCAGAGCAGTAACCAGGAGCAAGAGGAGAAAACCAGTAGGTCCATGCCTTTTTGGTCTGTTGTACTATTTGGAAAGGAGTGAAGAACCAGCCTTGAGGCTCAAAAGCCTCCTTACTGAAGGGTCCTGATTGCAGTACAAGGCCAGGAAAACCTCCCCAATGACTTGAAGTATGTTTTTCCACAAGTCCCAGTGACAGCCTAGGGGCAGTGGTGGCTCAGTGGTTAAAAAGCTTGCCAAGTTAGCTGGAAGGCTGGCAAGTTGGCAGTTTGAGACCCAGGTACTGCATGATGGATTGAGCACCCATTTCTGTCCCAGCTCCTTGGGAGCCTCATTTTGCAGAAGGAACTCCCTGAGTGGAGTTCCTTCTGCAAAATCCTTTCAACCCAGAATAATTTCTGACACAAAATTATTATATTATATATATTATTATATAGCCTAAAATGGATGAAAAAGCTTTCCATGTTTCAGATGAAGCTATAGGCTATACCAAATGGGATAGGAACAATGGTTACAACCAGTATTCAGGACAATATCTAAAGCAGGCAATGCAAATATCTCTGCTCTTTGTGTACACTGTGCACAACATGCATTTATTAGCAGTAGCCTCTAAAGAACTAGACCCTATTGCAATCTATACACCATATGTATTATTTGTTTAGAAGGTGGTGCAGGAAATCTATATTGTTGTTCTCACTCATTCACCTGGATGCATTATTTTGCATTTCTTCTTCAAGTGCTGCCTCTGTGACAATGCAAGGACTCCCATCTCTGTGACGTCACAAAGACATTCCATAAAATAAATGCAGCTAAAATGGCTGTTTTTTTAAAAAAAATAACATCAGTAAACAGAGATGAGCACTGAACCCTAGAGTCAGATATGACTGGCTTTCGATCAAGGGAAACCTTTACTTTTAAAAGCATCAACTGTTTCAGCCATTTTAATTTCCCAGTACCAATCAGTGGGAGGAGCTGTGATTTTGATCTCTGAATTTTTGTTTGGATTCAAGTGCAAATTGGGTTGGATCATATCCAAATGACTCTGAACTGAATGTGATTTGTTGAATTGGGTCTTGAACTGAATCAAAAGACCTGCACAACCCTATTTTATACCCATCCCCACTAACAGATGGACATATAAATAATAAGTAAGTAGATGAATCATAGCTGTCAAGTATCCCGTATTGGCCGGGAAACTCCCGTATTTTACTGTATTTCCTGCCGGCCTCCCATATTAGTTAGACTGCAATGCCCTAATGCCGCCACTGGAGAGAAGCATAGCTGTCAAGTATCCTGTTTTGGCCGGGAAATTTACCTTATTTTCAAATCCAAAACTTGACAGGTATGAGATGAATTGATATAATTACTAGAGATCTGTGTTCTGAACACATGGGGAATTTACCCTAATACTGAACGACAAGATGCTTCTGCTGTTAGGATTATAAGTCAATTGCAATGCTAAAAAATGTGCATTGATAATTCTAGTAAAAAACCACAATAGTGTTCTTTGTGTGTGGTGGGTTGACCTTAGCTTTGTTGACTTCCATATACCACGTACCTTAAGGGAAGCACACAGGATAGCCACATTAGAGGAGAAAGGTGGGATAAACATATCCTTTACTTAAACAAATCCTTTTCTATCATGAACCCTTTTTGCAACTGCAAGAAATGATGGTATTGATCATTTTGAAAGCGCGGCGCCAAAATGGCCACCGCGCTCTTTGCGCCCCCCCCACCTGGACTCAGACATCCGGGTGAGTTAGGGAGCGTGGCCACCCCTCTATAAAAGGGGTGGCCACGAGTCAGACGAGCTGCCATTTTAGAAATAGCGACGTAGAGGAGAAGTTTTCTCCGTCGCTGTTTGTTCTCTAGTCTTTGGCTGTTTAGCCCTTGATACCTTCCCGGCTGGGAAGGGAGGATTAGCGCGCACAGAGCCTTTTGCTTGATGGCTGCTGCGTGCTTTCGGCACTTGGTTTTGATCCCTGGCAAGGGATCCTACTCTTTCTTTTCTACGATGCCTCCCAAACGGAAGGCCCCGGCGATGAAGCCGCAGCCAAAGGGGAGGACTTTTTCGAGCCCTGCGCAGGACGGGGGGCAGCTATCAGGTCGGAGGACCAGGGCTGCGCCCCCGCGGCAGGGCACAAACCCAGCCTTGCCCACAGATACCAGTGGGGTGATTCAGGCTGGCACTTGGCAGCAGGCCTTGACTGGCCAGCCTCAGGCCGGCCCCTCAGGGGCTTCGGCCCTCGGCCCGCAATTGCCGGCCATGGGTCAAGACAGTGGGGGAGGGCCTGGTGCGGGTGCGCAACCCGTTCCTCTTCTGGCCCCTAATGGGCCAGAGTTTTGGGCATGGCCCTATGCTGACCAAGGCTCTCACTTGGGTGTCCCTTTCCAAATTCCTAGTGGGCCTTCCGGCCAACCCGGCCCACCTTATGCTGGGGGATCTGTGGCAGTGGATGCTTTACTAGCACGTTTAGCAGTGCTGGAGGCATCCTTGGGGATTGCACAGCCTCCTATTGGGGGGGGGGGCCTTCTCTCTCTGCCGGGGGCCCTTCGTGTCTACCGGCTACCTCGACAGCTGCCACACTGCACCAGGCGGCCAGCCGGGTTGAGCTGCTTGAGACACTCCGGCCTGTGCCGTCTGGTGTCTCGCAGCTCCCTGTTCATCCAGAGCTGCAGACAGGGACCAATCAGGTATGGCCACAGAGCTCGATTCTGGTCGCGAGCTCCGACGCCCGCCGTGGGCCGGAACCCCCAGTGGGAGCAGCTCACGGGGGTGCACCTAGTTAGTATCAGGTTCAAATTAGTGCACCTACATCACAGACCACTTCCAGTGGTGGGGTTCAGTGGCCCTGGCCTCGTCAAGTGGAGGCGAGTGGGCATCAGTTACCAGTCTATCCCAGTGCCCCTTGGTTTCAAAATGGCACCTCATTGAGGACGGGGGTTTCCGCCCCCGGGGCAGTGCCGAGCATCGCAGGGGCTGTACAGATCCCACTGCATAGGCCCCAGATACCTAATGTGCCGGTGACAGCTTTGCCGACGGCTGGTTATTCTTTGCCCCTTGGTGATCATTTGTCCCAGGTCACGAGGGAAAAGATTTGGCAGGGGGAGTACTTGGATATATTCTCCCTATTGAACCATGAGCCCACTAAGGAGGAGAGAGAGGGACAGGACGACAGAGACAAAGAGCTGTCCCACCGTCGTAAGCCACCACGCACGTGGGCCAACTGGTTGCCAGCATATCTTATTTATATGGTGGTATACCTTAGGGCCCGGCCTGACCTGGCCATTCCTATGGTCCAATATTTGGACAATATTTACAGGGCGATGGTGGATTTCCCTGGCCCATCGTGGTTGGCTTACGATGAGGAATTTAGAATGAGGTTGCCCCTTCACCCGGAGATGAGATGGGATGAGCCCTGTCAAAAATTGTGGCTATTGTACATGACCCCCACGCGTACGGCTCCTGGGGATAGGTACCATTGTGGCCATGCCATGCAGCGAGCTGCTCCAACACAGTCTCCCCGCCAGCCGGCGGGGCAGGGGGTTCCAGCCCGCTTGCTGTGTTGGAGCTTCTCGGCTAACGGCGTGTGCAATAAGTGGCAGTGCCGATATAAACACGAGTGTCCCTCTTGCGCTGGCCCCCACGCCGCCGCCGCGTGCCCGTGGGCCGGTGGGTCACGGGGCAGAGGTAGAGGTGGACAGGGAGCGGGCAGAGCTTCTGCTGATGGAGCTAGCCAGTCAAAAGGCCCCCTCCCCAGTTAATTTGTATATGTTGGAGCGATGGCTCTCAACTTATCCAAGGAGGGAGGATGCTAGGTACCTCCTGGAGGGTTTCCAGTGGGGCTTCCGTATCCCATTCAAAGGAGTGCGGGGACCCCAAGATGCCCCCAATTTACTTTCTCTGAAGGGTAAGGAGGAGGTGGCTGCTTTGAGTATTGCCAAAGAGGTAGAGGCCAAGAGGGTGGCGGGCCCATTTTCTGTACCACCCTTCCCTAACCTGAAGGTCTCCCCTCTGGGGTTAGTACCTAAAAAGGCCCCGGGGGAATTTCGTTTGATCCACCATCTATCGTACCCGGCGGGTTACTCTGTCAATGATGCTATTCCTGATGACTTTGTTCGGTCAGGTATACGTCGTTTGACCAAGCCCTACGGATAGTGCGCTCTTGTGGCCCGGTGCTCTCCTGGCTAAATGTGACATTAAATCGGCATTCCGATTACTGCCAGTGCACCCGGGGGACTTTGAGCTATTGGGTTTTAGATTCCAAGGGAAGTTTTATGTAGATAAGGCCATTCCTTTTGGCTGCTCTATTTCATGTTCAGCATTCGAACGTTTTAGCACTTTCCTCCAGTGGGCCTTTGTTCGCAGGTCCGGGTCTCGGTCTGTAGCCCATTACCTCAATGACTTTTTGTTTGGGGGTGAACGGGGCTCGGACACGTGCACGCGTCTCCTCACTACATTTGAGACGCTAATGCGGGAACTGGGTGTCCCTTTAGCACCCAAAAAGACCGAGGGCCCATCCACTACGCTCACATTTCTGGGTATTGAAATTGACACGGTCGCACAGGCATCCCGGTTACCCATTGACAAGGTCACCCGGATCTCCGCGATGATTTTGGCCTTGCTGGCCAAGCGTAAAGTGTCACTTCGTGAGCTTCAGGTACTTCATGGCCATCTTAACATTGCCTGCAGGGTGGTTACGCCTGGCAGAGCATTTGCGCGGCGCCAATGTGACGCCATGTCTGGCCTGTCAAAGCGCCATCATAGGGTCCGACTGACCAGGGGCATGCGGACTGACCTTTTGGTTTGGCTTAAATTCCTGCGGGAATTCAATGGGGTCTCCTTTTGGAGATCTGACCTTTTAGTTTCCCCTAGATTCCAAGTACAGTCGGATGCCTTCGGCTCCCTGGGATATGGGATTTACTTTGAGGGGAAGTGGGCTTATGGCCAATGGCCTCCAGCATGGTGGGGCATGGATCGCCTCCGCGATCTTACATTCCTTGAGTTCTTTCCAATCCTGGGAGCTTTGATGCTATGGGGCAAGGAGTGGGCCAATTCAGTGGTTCACTTTTGGTGTGACAATGCTGCGGTAGTGCACATTGTCAACGCTCAGACGTTTAAGTCACCTAGGGTGATGGCGTTGGTCCGTAAATTCGTGCTACGTAGCCTACGCCTGAATGTGCTTTTTAAAGCCAGACATGTACCAGGTATTAATAATGATATTGCTGATGCTTTATCCCGCCTCCAGATCCCCCGGTTCCGCACCTTGGCTCCGGAAGCAGAGGAATTCCCCTCGCCACTCCCGGCCGAGATTTGGACATTTGGCAAGGAGAGGTGAACCGGGCGATTGGTATGTCTTTGGCACCCCGCCCGCGTAAGGCGTATCACCATGCTTTTGTTCAATTTAGAACCTTTTGTGTGCAACTTCAGTTGCCCGAAGTGTGGCCCATTCCAGTCGAACAAGTTTTACAATTTATAGTTTATTTACACAGTCAGGGTCTGGCTCCTCGCACTATAGCATCCAGGCTGTCGGCACTGGCATTTATGGCCAAGGTGAGGGGTTTTGCTGACTGCGTGAATGATTTCCGCATACGACATGTTTTGGAGGGGTGGACACGGGAACGTGGCCGCCACCCTGACACTCGCCACCCAATTTCACCAGGGGTGCTTACCCACCTTGCACGAGGATGGCATGATCTGTGTTTTGATAAGTATGAGGCGGCTCTTTTTCATGCGGCTACCATGGTGGCCTTCTTTGGAGCGCTCCGCATCAGTGAGTTGGTACTACTGTCTAAGGCGGATGCGACTCGTAGGGCACTGGAACTCGACGATGTCTATGTCTCTCATGAGTGGGCTCAGTTGAGGATACGGTCCTCAAAAGTTGATCAGCACGGCGTAGGCAGTGGAGTTAGACTGCTACGATGTTCCATTTCAGACATCTGTCCAGTTGGTGCCCTACAGGAGTTCTTGGCAGTGCGTGGCACGTACGCTGGCCTGTTTTTCTGCCACCAAGATGGGTCTCCCCTTACTAAATTTCAATTTTGGAAGGTGACCGGTATGGCACTATCCAGTGTTGGCCTCCCCGGGGCTCGTTAAAGCACCCATTCATTTAGGATAGGTGCTGCGTCCACTGCGGCTGCATTTGGGTACTCTGAGGCTGACATACGCCGTATGGGAAGATGGGGATCTATGCATTTTGCATTATATGTTTGCCCTCTTCAGGTATGAGTACCAGTTAAGTCATTGTTCTCTTTTTCCTCTTTTACAGACCCTGTGTGTCCCCGCACACCGGTGGCAGTATGGCTGGTGGGCCACAGTTACGTGCACTGGGCAGCGCAGTACGCTGCGGCGACAGAGTGGGGACCCCAGCTTGGACTGCGTGCAACCGCATGCATACGGTGGTACGGTAAGCGCGGAATGAGATGGCGGGAACTGTTGCCATTCCTGTTCTCCATCAGGGATGCTGAACCGCCTGATGTCCTTATACTGCATCTCGGGGGCAATGACCTCACCCAGGTCACTGGCCTTTCTTTAAAATTCACAATTTGCAGTGACCTAGCTTATTTGCATTATGTGTGGCCGTCCACACGGCTGCTGTGGTCGGACATCATACCGCGTCATGCTTACAGGGGAGGTATTGACCTCGGTGCCCTTGACCACGCTCGCCGCTCGGTGAACAGGGCTGTTGCCCGGTTCTTGGCAGACAAGGGTTTGGGGATGGTCATCCGACACCCCACCATTAGTCTCCAAAATTATGATCTTTATGCAGGGAATGGGGTCCACCTGTCGGCTAGAGGTATGAACCTCTTTTTGGAAGATTTGCAAGCAGGCCTGTTGACCGAGCTGACGGTCTGGTGGGGGGGGGGGGCGGTGAGTCTTCATTGAAGCCTCCCCGTGTGGCGGGTAGCACTGGTAAGGTAAAGATTTATGACCCATAGGTATCCGGCAGGTTCCCAATTGACTGGCCAACACTTAGACAGGTACAGGTGTAATAACTTTGACCGGTCAACGACGAACCAGGCAAGGGGTGATGGCAGGAGCTTTTCAACATGCATCACCCCCGTGATTTGACAGATACACGTCAGAGGGTGGGGTCAGTAGATAGTTTATTGACTTTGGTCAACAATTTGTTTGTGTCAACAAACAAATTGATACAAAATGGATACATTGTAGCCAATTGCCATTGGCAATTTTGGGAGGAACCTTACCAGTGTTACTGCGGCCTGCTTGCCTTAAGAATTACAATTGGATGAGTACACCAATTGAAAGTTATAATTCGGACTAGGGCATTATTCAATAAAAGTGGCCCAATGCCTTTATCCATATACCGGTGTCTGAGTCTTTCTTTGGGGGGTGCGCCTGCAAAGGCCGCTGTGACTCTTTGGATTCAACCTCTAATTTTGTAGCAGAGTACATTATTTAAATTACATCTAAGATAGTTATGTAATGGATAAGAATGCTGATTGCACATAATGGTTCAGAAGCAGCTGTAGTTATCAGTAGCATTATTCAAAAATACACATGGATATTTTCTTACAATAAAGAGTAATTCTGTGTTGCAAATGTGGATCCAGACTTTGCTACAAACAAGGAAGCCTGCTTCTGAGTCACCTTTGTCAGAGGATAACAGTTACCAATTTATAAAATCAAAATAAGCCCTCTGGCTACATTTATTTTTATTCATTTTCTGTATATGGTGGAAATTGCTCCTTCTCAAGATTCTGTTCAACTTAAAAGTACACATGCTTTCCCAGAGTGATGTGCCACTTGGATGCAACATTATGAAGATGCAACCTTCATGGTTTGGGTTCAGTGACTTTAACCTTTATTGAAAGATCTGTAGACAGTCTGGAGATTGTACTTCCAAAGCACTGAAGTGTGTTATTGAAAGGGGCCTGAATTTGCCTAGCTTTTATTGTGCTATATTTTTCATTCAAGACAACCTGAAAGTATTGTGCTGATAGTAAACACCATTAACATCTATTTAAAAATGCACTAATACATGAGATAATTCATTGCACCTATCAATTGAAAGAGGTCTGTGGAATGACTGTTAGTAAGGGGAAATCTTTCTGCATTAATTCTTTTGTGATTCTCTAAACTACACCTGTATTTCCTTCCCATCTTTGTATTGAGTTGTGGGACTTTGCATCTTTAGTTTCACACTGGTATCGCACTTTTATGCACCTTTCTCCTAATGTGCTTATTTTTGCCTTTTATTTCATGCATAATTTCTCCCCATTGACTGAAGTCTGTGCAAGTTTTTTTTTTAAAAAAATGCATTCACACCAACCATTTGCATTTTAAAATGTTTACATGCATTTGTGCATATTTTATTTCTCCAAGGGCTGGCAGGCTAGTGCACTTATTTTGAAGGGTCAGGAATTCAGTTCCCCACTGTGTATTAGAGGAGAAGACCCAACTTCTGAGGCCTTTGGGAAGCCATGAAGATCATCCCCAGAAAAACTGGGTCATAAAACACTTCTGAAAACTCTCTAAAGTTGAAACCCTGGAAAGAGTTACTAGAATTGACTTGGCAACATGTAATTCATTCATTTTTAGTTACAACAGACACAAACCAATCACTTATAAAACTCCAAGAAGAGTTGCCATTGAATAGGAAGTGACTTGATGGCCCATGATGAGTATTGTTATTACTACAAAATGGCTGAAAAACCATATAAATGTTGCAGCTATTAAAATGATATACTATTTTTGCCTTTTTATTTCATGGCTGCAATCTCCATCGGCACAAAAATACAACTTTCACTGGGATTGTCTAGTCCAATGAAATTCTATTCCATTTCTAACCCCTGATATCTGGAATAACTAAGGAAAAATAGAAGGGTTACAGAATTGTTGAATAGAAACTTTTTATATATTCCGCAATGAATGTGCAAAACCCCACTTTTATCTCCAGCATTTAAAAAGATTCCTTGGTATCCCCTTTCCCCCTCTTTGGTCCAACTTTTCAATGTCTCAATGGACCACATTAAAATTACCCATTTTATATGATACTTTTGTAAAAGGACCATGGTGGCTTAGTGGTTAAGACGTTGAGCTTGATGACCAGAAGGTCGGCAGCTCGAGATCCAGGTACTGGGTGACAGAGTGATCTTATGTCATCTGTCCTAGCTCCAGGCAAGAAACTGCAAGTAGATAAATAGGTACCACTTTGACAGGAAAGGTAGCAATGTTCTGTGTGCTCCAGCATCTAGTTGTGCCTGCCATGTGACCATGGAAATATCTAATGTGAATGACTGAATCTGATCCCAGATGTGTTAGAGGTTTTTTCCTTTGCTTGTTGTGACATGATAATATTTCCATTTTTGCAAAGGACATTCCCTTTTCTTCTCAGTGTATGATGTTTCACAATGTGACATTTGTATTCATTTCTTCATTAAACCTACCTAAAATTTTAACTGTTCATTACATGATTCATATTTTAATAACATTTCTTAAAATGACAGCATCATGGCCAAAACAAGAAAAACCATGATTAAAGGCACAGCCTGGTATTTTGAAGGGGGGGGGGGAAAGGGGGGGGGAGAGTTCTTATATTGGTAACATTTAAGGGAAACATTTCGACTTGCATTCCTGCCCTGTTACAGAAATCTTGAAACTGAGATGAGAGTTTTGTTAGTCTGTTCAATAACTTGAACTCATTCAAAACTGTCTCAGTTTCCATTATCAATAACTGTACTAAATGGACATAAATTCAGTATGGCACTAAGTGCCAATAATCTCAATTAGCAATTAGCAGTTACACTTATATACTGGCCCGTAGTGCTTAGTGCACTCTCTGGGCAGTGCACAAGGTAGTTAGCATTTCTCCCCACAATATTTTACCAACCTTGGAAGAATGGAAGGCTGAGTCAATCTTGATCCCCATCAAGCTTTCAATGTCAGCAACAGTTTTGGCTGTAGTGTTGTTGTTGTTCAGCCGCACAGTCAAGTCCGACCCTTTGCAACCCCATGGACCATTACATGCCAGGCACCACTATCCTCCACCACCCTCCTCAACCCTCCCAGTTTTGTGCTCATTGCATCAACAATACCATCTAGCTATCTAATTCTCTGCCGAAGATAAAATTGGAATCCTTTAATTAATGCTGAATAATTTCAGTTGATGATTTTATCAACCATATCCATGCAGATTTATGCTAACAGAAATGGAGCCAGTTGTTGTTCAGTCACACAGTCTGACCCTTTGCGACCCTATGAACCATTGTCCTCCAGGCACCTCTGTCCACCACCATCCTCCTCAACCTGCCCAGCTCTGTGCCCATTGCGTCTACAATACCATCTAGCAATCTCAATTTTGGCCACCCCTTCTTCTTTCTCTCTCTACCTTTCCCAGCATCAAAGCTTTCTCAAGTGAATCCTCTCTTCTCATTTGATGTCCAAAGTACTTTAGCTTCATGTTCAATACTTGACCTTCCAAGGAGCAGTCAGAGTTGATTTCTTTTAAGATCAACCTGTTTGTTCTCCTTGCTGTGCAGGGTACTCTCAAAACTCTCCTCTAGCACCACATTTCAAAGGTGTCTGTTCTTCTGTGCTCAGCTTTTCTTATGGTCCAGCTCTCACAACCATACATTACTACTGGGAATACCATTGATTTGACTAGGCGAATTTTTTGTTTGCAAGGTGATGTCTCTACTTTTAACTTTGTTCCCCAGGTCTCTCATAGCTTGTCTCCCAAGAATCAGTTGCCTTTTTATTTCATGGCTGCGATCTCCATCTGCAGTGATCTTGGATCCTAGAAATGTAAAGCCTGTCACAGCTTCTACTTCTTCCCCATCTATTTTCCAGGAGGTGATAGGGCTTGTTGCCATGATCTTGTTTTTCTTGATGTTGTACAGCAGTTTAACCACTGTGCCACTAGGGCTTGACTGTTTTGACTCTTGCTTGTGAACCAACTGAATGAAACTTAGGGACTACCTGTGGTCCCTAAGCATCTGGACTAGACAACCTCTAGATTAGGCAATCCATGAAAACTAGGGGTCAACTGTCACTAATATAGTAGTAACACAATAAAGTATTGCTCCACAGGAGGTGAAGAACAATATTGGAATGTAACGTGCATTTTGCAGAAGAATACATCTGAAGGCTAAGTACCACTTCCCAATTTTTGTTGTCAAGCACATATTTTTGGCTTTTCTCTAAACTTCTGAACACAAGCATTTATTATGGTAGTCCTGACACAGCCTTGAGTGCAGTGGTGTGAAAGTGACAACATAATGTCACCTTTGTGATTAGTAAAAGAAAAATTGTTTGAGAGTTATTTTCTACTCCTGCATAACTATTATCAGCTCAAATAATGCCTTTATTTTAGCAGCATTACACAGTAACATTACACCTCTGTTCTTCAGATTTTTTAAGTCTCTCAGAGTGTCTATTCAGATGCAAGTGCAATCGAATTCAGCTGAGCTTTGTCCGCCTTAGATGGCAGCTTTAACATTTTAGGTGCTGTTACCTTGAAAATTCCACAATGAATAGAGTACAGGGGAAGAAAAGGGGAAACAACCCATTACTTTGTAGAGGTAGCAAATCTTATTCCTCTGAACAAGAGAGCATTATATTTCCTGATAAATGTCCATTTTAAAAAAATTACTTGTCATGGAGTTTTGATTTAAAGCAGGGCTTTCTTGTTAGTAATGTCTTACCATAGATTTCAAGCTGCTGTATTAGATACTTTAGCTGACTGTTAAATACTTGGAAATGGGGATTAGACTTTGTAACAAAGGATTCAGCAAAACTAGGAGACTACAGGGAATGTCAAAGAACATCAGTCCCTGCCAGCCCAAGACATTTTAATTTAGAGAAACTGTTTTGATGTGTAGAAGAAAATTCACAGCACAATTAAACAGGAAAAAGGAGATTTAAGTTAATATATTTATTTATATACCACACATGATACATCTTCTTTCCGTGGTTATGTGCTCTACTTTTTATATAGAGCACCCAATGCCTAAATAGGGCCACATCTTAAATAACAGTGTATCAAAATTATTAACATACCTATTTAGATCAAAAGTAAACATACAGAGATCAATGAAGAAATGTTAATGTTACAGATAACTTGAGCAATACTGTTGATAAGACCAAGAGGAGGTTGACAGAATGAACCACGGAGATCAGAAGAAACAATGTTGCTATTGTATTTTTTGTAAGAAATGGAAAGGAAGAACACAGTAGGGGTTGCCACTTGAGACAGGAAAACAATAAGGGTCTGAGGGAACATGCCTTGAGTGTGGCAGAAGTAAACAAGCAAGGTAGAAGGCCACACAGAAAGAACTCAGGGTCACAGGTTGGGGACACCTGATATACAGAGAATATACAATGATCATGGGGAATAAATAATTTGTATATTTGATCACTAGCAGAAAAAGATAAACTAGCTATTATCATCATCATCATCATCATCATCATCATGATGTTTATATTAGTTAGCTATTTTCTCTTTTGGTCGCTACCAGAAAACACAGTTTTTATGTCACAGCTATTGGGACAGGTTTTCAAATATGCCTTTCAGTTTTCAGAAACATCAGCTAGGCATGGAAGATAGGACTATAAGTCAGAACCAGGGAGACAAATTGCAGGTCCACACACACATCCTTTTCCAGGGAAGCACCGCAGATAGTCTTGGAAGACTGCAGGTAAAAGTGAAGCTGTTCAAACATGCAATTGCTTATTTGCTTCCAGACACAATTCAAGATGCTGCTGATGATTACCTGTAAGCTCTCAAGCAACTTGGGATCCAAGTACCTATGTTGGCTTTTTAGCATATCAATTTTTAATCTCTCTTAATCACAAAATCAGTTTCTGCTGTATGCTGTGGCGGGGGGGGGGGGGAGGGAGCTTCAAAGCTGATAGTCAGAAGATATAGCTAATTTGCTGTTACAAAGTCTGCTTGCTTGCTTGTTCATTCATTTATTCATTCAAACTTAAAGTATATACCACCCCATCTCTACATATGGGAGTGAAAGCTGGACAGTAAAGAAAACTGACGGACTTTTTTTTGATTCATTGGAAATTTGGTAGTTGATGAGAACTCTGCAGATATCCTGGACTGCCGGAAAGACAATCAACAGAACATTTTGGAGATCCCTCATTCATAAGGTTGCCATATGTCAGGGGTGGCTTGATGACAAATAACAACAACTACAACAACAACAACTTACTTACCCATTAATGTGAACAGTTTCTGGGCAGTTCACAACATGTCAAATCATCATTAAAATCAATAATACAAAATTACAGTATACTATAAAAACAATAAAAACCCTGTCATTGTTTAAGAATCAGCATTTAAAAAGAATTATACAAATTTAAAATAAATTTGGGCATCTCACATCATTAGTTAAAAACACTAATAAAAAGGAGCTTTACATAATTCTGTCTGAATTAGCCTCCTAAAAACTGAGATGACTCCTGATAAAAATCTGCTTGAAGCTTGCGCCAAAGGGAAGAGACCACAACTGAGAAGGTGCAGTTCCTTGTTTTAGCTCTTTTGGCTTTCTTTGGTGTCACAGTTTTTAACACCAAAGCCCATGAGGAGCAAATGGGATGGATAGCTATTTTGTGGGAAAGTTGCTCTGAGGAGTGTCAAAGGCCTGAACCATTAATAGGTCATGACCATCAACTTGAATTGATGTTGTTCAGTCACACAGTCGAGTCCGACCCTTTGCGACCCCATGGGCCACTGCAAACCAGACACCCCTATCCTCACCATCCTCCACAGCCTGCTCAGCTCTATGCCCATTGCATCAACAATGCCATTTAGCCATCTCATCCTCTGCCACTCCCTTCTCCTTTTGCCCTCGATCTTTCCCAGCATTGAGGCCTTCTCGAATGAGTCCTCTCTTCTCATTATCAACTTGAATAGGCCATGGAAATGAACAGGGAACCAACAAAGGCACTGGTAAATTTTGCTTGACACTAAAAGGGAATTTTCTGGGCAAAACCAGTAGGGTGAGAAATGAAATAAAATGAAAATTATGAGTCCTATGTCACAGTGTAAATAAGGATTGCAACTGAGAGACAGACAACCATTTCATATTAAAAATATGAAAGTTTTAAACTGGTGTGATATAGGGGAGTCAATGTTTTTTCAAAAACTGGATTGACTCTTTTTCTCAGAATGTGTTTTCCTATAATAAACAATGAATTATGAGTTATTTATATTCTAACATTACTATTTAGATTTAAACATGACTGGGTAACATAATAAGGGGTTTGGGGTTTTTTAAGAATCACCTTCTTCATATCTGAAACATGTGTCATGTATCATTTCCCACTTCTTGAAAACAGGGAGTTGGGCATCAGCTGATATTTCTGAGAATTGCTTTTGTGAGTCTCAAGGCCATGAGATAAATCTCAGGGCAGGCAGTACTGGAGAAGGAACAAAATTGAGGCTCTTGAATTTGGGCACCTCATGAGAAGACAAGATTTGTAGAGGGAGAAACAATGCTCAGGAAAATTGAAGAGAGAAGGAAAAAAGAAAGACCAAATATAAGCAAAACAAATTTGCTTGATAAAGTAAGCTATGGTCTTGAGCAGGGATTTTCAACCTGTTGTCTGCAGGAGACACCGTTTCATGTGGCCTCCCAATGCATCCACCACACCAGGAAGTGCCATGTGGTGGAGGAAGGACAAAATGGCCATCTGGCCCCTGAAGCTGTCTGAGGGAGTGAGACCTGGCCCCTGGTTTGAAAAGGTTGAGAACGCCTGGTCTAGAGTTTGCAAAAGTGGAGCAGAGCTGCTAATTATTGGACATTTTAATGGCGTGAATGTCTAAATGCCCCATGGAGAAAGGGCTCAGTGTGAAGGTGTTCATAGATGTGTTATGCACCTAGGCTTATTTAGAATACACTACAGGAAATCTTCATTTTCATTTCTCATTCTCATTTTCACATACTGTATATTATTTTGCAATAGTTACACAGCATCTGCATCTTGAGACACCACAGTGGTATGACCTGTAGGAATCGGGGCCACTGGGGTGGCCGTTACGTCCCGGAGGAGACTGATCAAGTGACGACACGAGGCAAACGGAGCGAGATCAGATCAGTACTTTATTGAGAAAAGGCAACATCATTTATAGGGAAAAAAGCGCAACGGTGGCAGAACCGTCATCTGACAGGAAAATTACCTCACCCACGTACCCGGGTTAATGGGGAACACCTCAAAGGGAAGTTAATTAACTGGGGCAAACATGGACTTAGGAGTCCCATTGTTCAGGGATTAGGCAGGGGCAAACATAGCCCTTATTTGCACCGGGCATTACCTTGGGTAGGAGATGAGTCATTACTCTAATGGGTAACTGGGGTCAGCGAGATGCTCTTCCCACAGAATCGCTGGTCAGGCAATAAGCGGCCGAATTAATCCCTACCATTAATCTCCCCCCTTGCTCGCTGACAAAGGCCAGAGGCCAGGAGTCTGCTCACTGGTTTAACCTCTGCCAGAGGCCACCGATGCCCAACCGGGCACGCGGAATCCTCATCTCCCCTTTCTGTTTAATTTAAGAGCCTGGCCGGCGATCCCGCGCAAAAGCGGCATCAGCTGTTGGGCGGGAGTGACGTCACGGAGTTTCTCTTTGGGGCGGCACTTAGAGATCAGCGAGGGAATGCACTGAGCAAGGCAACAAATCGTGATGCCTAGTAGGACTATCCCCACCACTACCTTAAGCACCGTTTGCAGCCACCCCCAGGGAATCCATGACCACATCCAATTCCACAGGGAACTCCACCAAGCTCCCCACGCGAAGCCTTCTGTAATGCCTGCAACTATGGTGTGGAGATCCGTGATCTGGCTTTGGATCTTACGGGAGTTATCAGTAAGATTGAAACAACACATTCCATGAAAAGATTCGCAACCCAGGTGGTGCAGCAAGAGGAGGTACTCGATAGCCGCTCGATTGTCAAGAACGGCATGGCGAAGTTCTGCCTGCTCCTGATTGAGGAGCGCTATCGCTGTGGAGGTATGGTTGATGGCTTTAGCCAAACCGCAAGCCAAGCGGCCAATCCTCCGTGCGTTGCCGACGGCCAAGCCTGGCACGCCGACTAAGCTGACTGCTAGTGATACATACTCAGCGGGACTCATTACCCTAAAGCTGCTGTCACAAGAGCTGTCTAACTGGGTTGTGCGTGTGTGCCGTATGAGTGGGGAAACATCAACATTTGGTACATTTGTGTCATTTGTACTTGGGGCAATCATGTCCTTGGTAGGAAGTAACAGTGTCAAACGACTGATACAACACATTGAGTCTGACAGATTCGCAGGGATATAGTTCCATGTGAACTGGTTGCAGGTGAAAAACCACCCTGAAGGTAGGGTGACATGAGCGTACAGCGAAATGAGTGTTTCTGGTTTATTACAAGTCCAGTTGCCGCTGCCGGGGTTAATGCAGCAGCGCCGAGTCTGACCGCCTGAGGTGCAGCCGGTCATTCGGGTACAAGCAGCGTCCGGGCTGATCGCCACTCGAGGGGTATGAAGAGTGGCTGCGTCAGCCGACAAGGTTGGTGCAAGTCGCAATCCCCCCCAGTGGGCGTATGCTGAGAAGGTGGTGGGAGTGTGCGGGCCAAAGAACGTCTTCAACAACCAGTCGCCATCCTTGGTGCGCGCATCCAGAGTGTGGCACACGGGGATGAGACAGGTGCTGAGGATCGAGGCAGAACCAATGTCCTGCTTCAGGCAAAAATCGGACTGGTTGACAAGACCCGCCAACCTTTCCCACAAGTTGTACTGCATCCGTGCGGAGAGGTCTTCACCAGGCGGCAAGCCGTTGGCCTGAAGTGAAGCGGCCTGAACGCCTCCCCCCAAAAGCAGGAGGAGGGCCAGGATGATGGTGTAGATTGCAGAATTGATGTGAATCTGGGCAAAGACTGCTGCAACGAAATTCTCCGGTGTCGGCTCCTCCCCATCGCGTCGGAGGACGTCCCGGGCCTCACAGCAAAGGGTCTTGACCATCCCCCAGGTGATCCTCTGTGCCGGGGTCTGCAGCCGCCGCGTCTCCCGGTGGGTCTCCTCGGTCAGAGTGAGGTCCTCCATCTCCGGGATCGGACTCGGGTCGGTCTGGGTCCACGCCATGAGGTTCCAAGTGAGGCTTGACGCACCGAGCTGGGATCCAAACGACACCTGTAGGAGACATAACTGCAGCATACCCTCTTCCCCAGGTTATGAGCGGCACCGGGCCCCTCCAAGAAGGGTCTGGTGGCACTCGGTACCGGACCATAGGTCGCGGGAGAGCTTCCGAACGGCGGAAATGCCTCTCCTGCGGCGTACAATCCGAAAAAACATTGAGGTGATTGTATGTGAACAATACCTTATTCAGACAAAACTGAGCTTCTCCCTGTGACTTGGGGAGGGCTGGTGGCTCCCCCCTTTCTGTTTGTTTGTCAATATAGGACTTTAGCGTCCGATTGACCCGCTCTACAATCGCTTGCCCTTGCGGATTGTAGGGAATTCCAAAGGTATGCTTGATGTCCCAAGTGGCCATGAAGGCGGCCAACTGCCTAGAGCAGTAGGAAGGGGCGTTATCCGTTTTAACGTGCCGTGGTTTGCCCATGGCAGCTATGCAGGAAAGGAGGTGCTGCTCCACATGGGTCGCAGTTTCCCCCTTCTGCGCTGTAGCCCAAACGAACTGTGAAAAAATGTCAATGCAGACATGCATGTATTGCCACCTGCCAAACTGCGGCACATGCGTGACATCCATCTGCCACACCTGATTAGCCTCTGTCCCTCGTGGGTTGACCCCCCACGAGGGCCCCCCCGGTGCCCCTGCACAATGCTGGCAAGAGCGAACTATGCCTTGGGCTTGAGAAAGTGGCAAATTGAACTGTCTGGCGAGCGCTTTGGCGTTTTGGTGGAAAAAGGCATGACTTTGGATTGGAGTAGTAAAAACTCCCAAAACTGAATGTTGCTGAATTTCCTTTGCGGCCGTGTCCGCTCTGCTATTGCCCGCGGAAATCGGACCCGGTAGGTCTTGGTGACTTCGAATGTGGGCAATATAGAGCGGCTCCGTGCGGTTTCGCAAGTGAAATTGAGCGGTGAGAAACAGACTAAGCAAATTTTTGTCTATCGCGGGAGTGATGTAAGCTCCCGGTAGACTGTGAAGCAAATTCCTTACATACAGGCTGTCAGTAATGATATTTAAGCGTTCTTCGGCGAAGGTGCGCAAGGCAAGGTTCACGGCTGCCAACTCCGCCCGCTGCGCGGACTTCTGTGGAAGAGTTAACAGCGTGTGCCAAGCTTCGCCCTCCTGCCAGGTCAGGACACCATAGGTGCGACCACCATCAGAGAAAACTGTTCTGGCCCCCTGAAGTGGGACCAGCGAGAGCAATTCGAACAAGCTGACTGTTCCTCACTCTGACCGAGTCTGGGGTCTTTGGGCAAATGATATGCTAAACTGCCGGTGAAACCTTCCAAAGCTATCGGGAGCGAGTCACCTAGCTGCATCAGCTGATGAATTTGTTCCTTGGTGAACGGAACCACAATTTTGGCCAAATCATTTCCTGAAATGTCCCTAGCTCTCAGCCTGCCGCGGTAAATTACCGCGGAAACCAGCTCTTGGGGCAGGACGATGTTCCGTGAAGAGGTGTTAGGCAAGTACACCCATTCCACAATTTTAGCTCCCTTCTCGGAGTCCACTCCTAACGCCCCAGTGAACATGGATCCTGACCGTACGATGTACAAATTCAGGATCGGGGCATATGGTCCCTGGGCGATCCTATCCACCCACCTCTGGCTGAGGACTTGGTTCACTTTCTCGAGCGCCAAGCGCGCGTCTCGAGAGATTTTTATCCGGTCTGCCGGCTGCTTACCCAAAGTTAGCAGCGAGAAGAGCGGTTTTAGAAGATCCGTATCCAATCGGAAATACGGTCTGGCCCAATTAATGTTTCCTAAAATCTGCTGTAATTCTACGAGGGTGACTGAGTCCTGTAGATTTATCTGAGGCAAAACTGGCGCTGCAAAAGAGCGGAGAAGCCGATGGCCCAAGTATGAGAAGGGCTCGGACTTCTGCACCTTTTCCGGGGCAATGAGTAAACCCTTGTCCCCCAGGCTGGCCTGGAGGTCTGAAAACACTGTGCTGCCAAGCTGCGGCAACGCTACTAAAATATCATCCATAAAGTGACAAACTATGGCTTGTGGGTAGAGGTTTCGAAACCTTGCCAGTGCGTCGTGAACGTAAATTTGGCACAGAGTAGGCAAATTGAGCATGCCCTGTGGCAAAAATTTCCACGCGTAACGGAGCGTGGGCTCACTGTGGTTCACGACTGGCACCGTAAAGGCAAACCTTTCCCGGTCCCTGGGGTCTAAGGGGATTGTATAAAAGCAATCCTTGAGATCTACGACTAGAATCTCCCACCCCTCGGGAATCATGTTAGGATTTGGGATGCCGCATTGAAGCGGGCCCATCGGCTGAATACACTTATTGATCTCCCTGAGATCGTGGAGGAGTCGCCACTTCCCCGACTTCTTCTTAATAACAAAAATTGGCGAATTCCAAGGACTCGTGGACTGCTCTATATGTCCTGCGTCTAGCTGTTCTTTCACTAGCTGCTTGAGAGCAACCAATTTCTCTCCCACTACCGGCCATTGTTCTACCCAGACCGGAGTATCGGTGAGCCATTTAAGTGGCAACGCCATTACCCGAAGGTAAGGGTGGCACCGTACTGCTGGAGAATGTCTCGCCCCCAAAGGTTGATGTGCACGTCAAGAATGTGCGGTCGGATCACCGCCGTGCCCTCAGCCCTTGGGATTGTGACTTCTACCCACTCCCGGCTCCTAAACGCTTCCTGAACACCGCCTACCCCCCCACATCGGAGACCGGCTCAATGGCCCAATCTCGCGGCCACTGACTCCTGCTTATCACGCTCACATCTGCTCCGGTATCGAGTAACCATGAGAACACTCTTTTGTTCAAAAATACCTCGATAACGGGGCGCTGCTTCCACTCAATGTTGGTCTCCACTGTCGCTAAGACCTGGTATCCTTGCACTGCCTCACTCACGCTCAAGCAGTCAGCTGAACCGGGCTCTGAGCTGTCACTGAGCCCTCCCCGGTGATGGGATTCTGCTTCATGTAAAGATATCTTCTTTATTCAGTCAGCCTCATTAGCAGCAGTTATATCCTCAGATCTTTAAGATAACAATCAGTCCCAAGAAGTCCTGCTTCCTTAGGCTTTTTGTAGGGAGGAACAGAGAGACAGAGAGAAAAGCACTCTGCAGTCCTTGGCTTGTCCAAAGCTACTCAAGCCCTTTTCTTTATTTAGGCAGTGAGAGAGAGAAACGAAACTAGCAATCATTGTATAGCAGAAACGAAACTCATTAGCCTACATAATCAATCAGAATGTCAAAACCCAAAGAAAGAGAGATAAGGAGCGCTGTCTCTCAGTGAGCAGAGAGGCTTTTGTATACAAAAAGTGTCAGAGACAGCCTGACAGAATCCAGATGCATTCCTACATGTCCTCCTTTTTCATTTAAATTTGAGAGAGGGACGGCTAATCATACCCCTGCATGTCATCATACTCCATAACTACTCCTCCATATACATCATCACTGTCCTCCTGGACATCGTACCCCTCCTGACTCCTGGTACTTTGTTCCGGAGGGTGATACCTCATTGAGTACATTTGCCGTCGTGCAAAACTCGATGTCTCCCTTCTACGCAATGGACATGTGTTACACATAGAAATAAGATTAGGAATACAAGTAATGCAAAAATACAAAGGTATAAAGCAGATAATAATAATAAACCCATAAAAGAAAACTTGTCTAAGGACAGATAAATCAGGCAACCAAGAAGTCACCCAATCAAAGAGATTAACATCAGTGCGTACATTGTTAGTAATACTCTCCTGTAAATTCTGAAGTTCTTTCTCAATAGTAAAATAACCCAATGCTGCACATTGATATTGTCCTGGATGGAAATTCGTGGCAACTCCATTAAAAAAGAACCACATGTTGGGATCCTTGATTTGCCATCCATTGCAAATTGAACCACTATCTATAGCAGAATAATCAGGAGTAAACATAGGAAAAACATCATATATATCTTCAATAGTAGTGTTATACAAGGTATAATTAAGCTTATAAGAACTGTTATAACTACCCCATAACCAAAAATAATCGTCACAACCCGTATAATTGCCTACATTCTGCAAAACCCTTTTCGCTTGAGTCCAGTATTTCCATTTACTATTCCAGACTCCAGAACTATGACAACAGAAACAAAGTCCTTTAGTGTATTTCTTGAATGTCATGCTTCGCCAACGGGTGTTGTTAAATTGTTCTGGAGGATTAGAGAAGAGTGTAGACCTATCAAGATGTTGCAAATGTCCAATAACCAGCTCTGGTGTGTTGAACAATGCCGGAAGAAAAGCCATTTGAGACACTGCCAGTGGATGCTCATAGTATAACGTTGCATTCTTACCATGAACCTCAAACATATAGTTAGCATGACGAATCCAAAAGTTGGGGTTGCCCCCATGAGGCATTGTTCTCACAGCTGGAAGCACAGTAAGAAAGAAAATAACAAATGTCAGCACATTTAGTTTACTGGTGAACCACCATCCTGGAGCTGAGTAACCTTCTTCTCTCTCCATGGGCGGATCGCTCGGGCAGGAATCCACACAGGTCCTGAGGTTGTAGAAACCGCTGCGTATCCTCGTCCCCAGGTGATTAGAGGTACAGGACCCTTCCACTCAGGATCGGGTTGCTGCCGATAAACGACCAATGGCTTAGGAAGACACTCCTCGGTCCTGAAATGCAATTCGACTGGAGAGTGTGACCTGTTATGGGGAGCAAGAAGAAAATTAAGAGTATACAGTACTTTAGCAACAGCTGTAGGTATTTCAGCCACAGGAACCCCTCTATCTCCCACTTGCTTGTGTAATAAATTTTTGAATGTCAGGTGGGCTCTTTCAACAATCGCCTGTCCAGTCGAGTTATAGGGTATTCCATGGGTTAGCTTAATGTCCCACTGACGGCAAAAGTCCTGAAAGGCAGAAGAAACATATGATGGCCCATTGTCTGTCTTAAGGCTTTTAGGTTTACCCATTGCCGCAAACGAACGAATGCAATGTTGTATAACATGTCTGGATGTTTCACCCCGTAAGGGTGTAGCCCATATAAATCCAGAGAAGGTATCAACAGTCACATGTAACTTAGAAAGCGGAGCCAAAGCAGGTACTTGCGTGACATCCATCTGCCATAGCTGATTAGCTTCTGTTCCTCGAGGATTAACAGCATCAAATGGCAGGAATATAGGAGACTTCGTACAGGAAGCACAGGACGACACAATGTCTCTAGCCTGTGACATAGGAATGGAAAACCGTTTATGCAAAACCTTAGCAGATTGATGAAACATTGCATGACTGTCAATGGGGTTGTCAAAGAGAGAAAAAACCTCAGCAGAGTCTCGGAGAGCAGAATCTGCTCGTGCATTGCCCTCCGTCAAATAACCTGGGATCCTTGTGTGAGAGCGTATGTGGGCAATGAAGAAAGGGACCGTACGGTTAGTAAGAAAACCTTGAAGCTGTTGGAATAAAGCAAAAAGATCCCTATCCATCGATGGAGACAAATAAGCTTGAGCTAAAGTAAAGACAAGGCGGTAAACATATTGAGTATCCACAATCAGGTTAAAAGGCACATCAGAAAACGTAGAGAAAGCAAGTATGACCGCTGCCAGTTCCGACCGCTGGGCCGATGCTTGAGGTCCTGTAAAAACAACCTCCCATTCCCCAGTAGGACCCTGCCATGTAAGGACTCCACGGGAGGGGGAGCCATCCGAGAAAAGAGTAATGGCATGCAAGATAGGTTGCATGCAAAGTGGGGATGACAGGGAGTAAGAAGTGAGATTCAGCAAGGTAAACCGCTTATCCTTGGGGGGGTTAAATTTAACTTGTCCCACAAAGTCCGCCATGGCCACCTGAAATGCCTCAGAATGCTGTAGCAAGGCGGTTAGCTGATCCTGTGAAAAAGGAAAACAAACAAAGTCAACATCATAGCCAGTCAAATGCTTTGCCCTAGTACGGCATTTGAGGAAAAGATCAGCAATCGCATCAGGCAGGCGATAACAGTTTTTCGAGGGAGTGTGCGCCAAGTGTAGCCATTCCACGATGGCCACCTTCTGAGCGTTGACAGGCGCGAACAAAACCGCAGTGGGCAGCCTCGGTGTAGGAAGAAGAGCGCATGCCAGCGCAATGGTGCCTGAGGGCACCCGATCCACAGCGATGGTATGCAGCTTTTCGTTGAGGCGTTGAAGAGCTGTACGCATCTCCGTTGTGCAGGGAATGATGTCCGCTGGAGAAGTGTGTCCAGAAAGAGCAGCAAAGAGTGGTGATAGTTCCTCCGTGCTCAGGGCCAAGAAAGGACGAGCCCAATTTATGTTCCCTAGCAATTGTTGCAATTGGACAAGAGTGAACTGCTCCGGAATAGCTATTGTTGGCAATAGCGGAGTTGAAGCTGTAGCTGAGAGCCTATGTCCCAGATATTGGAATGGATACATCCGCTGCACTTTTTCAGGAGCTATGATCAAGCCCGCTTGTTGCAAAATGTCTGCTAGGTCCTGCAGGTGTTTCTCCGTGACTTGTGGACCATGCAATAGAATGTCATCTGTGTAATGATAGACTTTAACCTCTGGATGGCGTTGCCTGAAAGGTTCCAAAGCCTTGTTCACAAAATGTTGGCATAGAGTCGGCGAGTTGGCCATACCCATAGGCAAGACACACCATTCAAACCGTTGAGTAGGATGTTCATTATTGTATACTGGCAATGTAAATGCAAATTTTTCTCTGTCTTGTGGCGCTAGCAAGATTGTATAAAAACAGTCCTTCAAATCTATAACCATGAGTTGATGATCTTCCGGAATCATGTTCGGATTAGGAAGTCCAGATTGTAGAGGTCCCATTGGCAAGATGTGCTCATTAACTTTCCTCAAATCATGTAACAATCGCCATTTTCCAGACTTCTTTTTCACCACAAAAATCGGAGAGTTCCAAGGACTAGTGGTTGTTTGAATATGTCCCAGATTTAATTGCTCCTGTACAAGGGCCTCCGCCGCTTGGAGCTTTTCTTTTGAGAGCGGCCATTGATCCGTCCACACTGGTGGGGTGTTTTTCCATTGTAGTGGAAGTGCATGCAACGGCGCTGCAGGGGAGGCCCGTATCAAAAATTTGTCTGCAAGGTACACCCTGTTTTAGCCAGGAGATCCCGGCCCCACAGAGTAATAGGAATATCCATAATCAAGGGGTGAAGAGAAACTTTTGTTCCCCCTGAGGTCTCAAAGACGATTGGATGAACACTTTGCTGTGCTGGCTCGTACCCGCCCACCCCATAAACTTCCCTACAGGGGCGGACGGCCCATCCAGTTGGCCAATCTTTTTTTGCCACCACTGAAATATCGGCTCCTGTATCGACCAATCCAGACACTGAACGTCCACCCATAAGCAGCGAGCGGGTCGGTCTATCCTCGGTGATTTGTATCACCGCCATAGCCGCTGTTGCAGTCCCCTCCTGGGATGGAGTTGCAGTGGTCCCTAGTGGGAGCAGATGAAGGCGTCCTACAGGTTGTCCCTTAGGCAGGGTGAGATGTTGCGTGGCTGATGCAGGGATGACAATTTCTTGGTGACCCAATGTAACTGACCCTGCTGCAATGTGTACAGAAGCGGGTAAGGCGTCTGGACAAGGAAGAACGATGCCCATCATGCCCTGGAAATTAACATCATCAACCAGTGTGGGAAGAGCCTCCACACACCCTGGCATAGTAAAAGTACAGTCCTTAGATAACCTCAATAAAAGTCCTTCTTTTAGAGGATGGTTTTTTCTATATCGTGAAATCATTTCTTGGGCAAGTTCCATATCTTCTGCCAAAACCTCCTGTATTGCTTCTTCACTGACCTCTGGTAGCCCTATTATTTTGCCTGGGCCCGAGCCTGGCCCGCACTCCCATTTCCCTGCTGCTGTGGAGAAAAGTCAGAGTCTTTGTGCTGAGCAGCTGAGGGATTGGCATTAGGATTTGAGCGGCACTGATTGGCCCAATGGTACCCTTTCTGGCAAATGGGACACTTCCTTGAAGGGCGTGCTGCCTGCTTTAGAGAGGAGCGACATTGTGCTTTAAAATGCCCTTCCTTCCCACAGCCAAAACAACGTTTATTCTGAGCCTGAGTTGTGGGCAATTGAACTGCAGCTGCCAGAAGTTGAGCCTTGTAACTGTGAGTCCCCACATTTTGACAAACTTTCATCATGTCTGCTATAGATGTTCCTGGCCTAGCATAAACAGCTGTCAGAGCTCCTTTACAATCCTCATTGGCATTTTCAAAAGCCAGTTGTTTCATGAGCATTTCCCGTGCCGGCACATTTTCCACCTGGCGGCTGAGAGCAGTCATGAGTCTGTTAATGAACTCAGTGTAATTCTCTTTAGGGCCCTGCCTAATTGCTGCAAATCCAGCAACGGAGCTGTCTCCTTTGGAAGGGATCTTACTCCAGGCCCGCATGACTATCTGAGCAATCTCTCCCAGCTGGGCATCATTGAGGGCCAATTGCTGTGTGGGGTTGGCAAAATTTCCCTCCCCACATAACATATCCATTGTGAGTGCAGGGCGTGTATGATGAACCTCCCAAGCCACATCCCTCCACTCTTGCAAGCAGAGCATGGCTTCTGCTGGGGGCAAAAGCGCTTTAATCATCTGTTTCCAATCCACTGGTAGCAATTTTTGAGATGCAATGGCTTCCAACAAAGCTTTAGTAAAAGGGGCATTAAATCCATAGTCACGTATGCTGACTCTTAGTTCCTTCAGATATTTGTAATGGAGGGTTTCATACCTATCTGGGACTGCAATTGCGTTGCCCACAGCCGGAGCCCCCCTTATCACTGGGTATATTTCAGGAGATTGCAGGTCCAGCACAGCTGCCGTTAAAGCATCAGAAAAATGTGTCTTTGCAGGGCTAAAACTGCTTGATTTTTGCAAAGCAGGATCTAATTGCCCATCTTCTTTTCTACCTCCACCCCCATCAGGAGTCTGTTGTTTCTCATATGATGGAGGGGCAGTTGCCATGGCTGCCATGGTTGCCATGGCCCCCCCTTTCTCTGAAGGCAAAAGCTGTGTGAGGGAGCCATCAAGTCTTTGAGACAATAAAATATTTTTTGGAGTAAGTCTCTGAAGGCAGTCCCTAACTGCCTCCCATGTAAATAATATTGACACAGAAATTCCATTATGCTTCTGCATTTCTCTCCCAATCTGTTTCCACTGTCCCAAGTCCAGACCTTCATATTTAAACCAAGGACAGAATTTTGCTATAGCTTTAGCCAGTTTCTGTATCTCCTGTTCATCAACTTTTCGCCCATTGTCATGCAAAAGATCTGAGATATCTTTACAAAGTTCATACATTTGCGAAGAAAAAACACACCCCATTTTCCACTCACCCTGTGTGGGATCCAATGTAGAATTGGATGAATCGAGCTCGATTTATGACCTTCCTCCGGTCTGACCTTTTGCCTGGTCGGAGTGAGTGAGACCTTCCCGGTCGATTATGAGGTGTTAATTGCTGCTAAATGCTGAAGCAGAGTTCAAAGCAGGCTCTCTCATTGTAGTTCAAAGCGTCACACGGAGCGCCACTTGATGGGATTCTGCTTCATGTAAAGATATCTTCTTTATTCAGTCAGCCTCATTAGCAGCAGTTATATCCTCAGATCTTTAAGATAACAATCAGTCCCAAGAAGTCCTGCTTCCTTAGGCTTTTTGTAGGGAGGAACAGAGAGACAGAGAGAAAAGCACTCTGCAGTCCTTGGCTTGTCCAAAGCTACTCAAGCCCTTTTCTTTATTTAGGCAGTGAGAGAGAGAAACGAAACTAGCAATCATTGTATAGCAGAAACGAAACTCATTAGCCTACATAATCAATCAGAATGTCAAAACCCAAAGAAAGAGAGATAAGGAGCGCTGTCTCTCAGTGAGCAGAGAGGCTTTTGTATACAAAAAGTGTCAGAGACAGCCTGACAGAATCCAGATGCATTCCTACACCCCGGCTCTCTGCGGGCAAGTGACAAGGAACCATGATCAGTTGCGCTAAGGTGTCTCCCTTGTGAATGGTTTGGGGCAGGTGTGTCCAAAGCTGAACTTGGAGAATGCCTGAAAAATTTGAGTCAATGACTCCTGGAATTATGAAAATTCCACGTGCACCAGCTACACTACGGGGCAAAACTAAACCTAAAAAGCCTCTGGGCAGGGGTCCCATGTACTGGGAATCGACCAGATAGACTGTGCCTGGCAGGTCGCATGTAACGTCCACCTGGCAAGTCAATTCTAGCCCTGTGCTACCCTTGGGGCTGGCCTGTGCCCTCGCAGTGCCTGGGATGTGCCTAGAATCTAGTCTAGTTCTGGGGAGTTCTGGATCTGGGTGAAGGAAGCCTCTGTTTGGACTGGGGCCAGAGACGTGCCCGGATTCCGGTTTCCCGAACTCGGACAAAACCTGGCCCAATGGTAGCCTTTCTTGCACTTCGGACAGAGGGTATTCGGAGCCTTGGAATGGCCGGACTTTTGTCCGCTTCCCTTGGATCGGCACTCCCTAGCGAAGTGGCCGACCTTGCCACAAGTGTGACATGCCCCTTTGGTCTTTCCATTAGGATGAGATCTTCTACCCCCTTGCACGGCTGCCGCTAGCAGACCCATTTTATAGGAATCTGTGCCAACGTCAGCACATGCTCGGATCATGTCCGTTAAGGTCAAGTCAGGACGATTGCCTAGCGACTGCAAAACCTTATGGCAGTCCAAGTTGGCATTGTCCTTGGCTAACTTAATCATGAGCTCTTGCTGGGCTTGCTCATTATCAATCTGCCTGGTGATTGCTTCTTCCAAGCGATTGATGAAGTCCATGTAGGGCTCCTGGGCTCCCTGCTTGATCGCAGTGTAATTTTTGGCCGTTTTGCCAGTCGCTGGGACCTTGAAGTATGCCCTATAGGCGGCTTCGGCCGACATCTCTAGGGTGGCTAGAGGCAAGGCGATCTGAGCATTGATGGGCTCAAAGGCACCTGAACCATATAGCTGTTCAGCAATTACCGCGCCTCCCATCCTAGCGGCTCTGGCCTGAGCCTCGAGCCGATACTCGCTGTCCCAGATCATGTACTGGCTAGGGGTTAGCATCATCCTCATGACGGCTTTCCAATCATGGGGAATCCACATGGTGGTTTCGCACGCCTGCTGAAGCGTGCCCCTGGTAAAACGGCTTTGGAGCCCTGTCTCTGAGATTGCTTTCCGCAAAGCCATGAGAAGCTTGTACGGGACTGGGGAATGGACGATTTGTTGGGCGCCCGTGAGCGCGTCCATCTCCATTCGGATTGGACATATCTGTCTAAGCTCAGCTAGTTCTTCCGCTGACAATTCCCCCTTTTTGAGTTCTATCTCGGCTGTGCGCTGAAGGGCACTCTTCACGACTAGGGAGCTTGGAGCTGTCAGAGAAGCGCCTGCGCTTCTCATTCCTTGCATTCCTTCGGTGACGTCTGCAGCTGTCACCGCGGGAATGCTCCCTGCGTTACTATGCTGATAGCTGATTGACGGATAGAGTGCCGTGGGCGCAGTCGGCTCGACTGGCCTGCCTGATGACTTTTCTAACGGGGGTTCATTGGCCTCTATCCGGACTGGCTCGATCTGTTCTAAGAGCTTCCTACACTTCCTCCAAGTACGAACTATCCCTCCTGGAGCTTTGGGGGGCTGCTGAATGCAGTCTCCTATCTGATCCCAGAGCTGCAGGGTTAACGTACCTACTTCTGGGTAAAGTAGGCAGTGTTCCCTGAGGTACGCCAAAAGTCTCGCTAGTTCCCTGCTGTGAAATCGTAACTGAAATACCCTGGCCAGGATTCTGAACTCTTCCTCACGAGTTCTTTGGCTAGCGGACGGACTTGGTCTATGAGAACAAGTCCCCATATTACCTGCGATGGTCCTCTGAAGTTTCCTCCTCGGGACGAAGATCGATGCGTCTTTGCAGGCAACAGGTTCGGGCGTCGGGTGTCTGGGGTAGACCTCGCAGCATGGACCTTCTGCCACGGGCCCTCGGCGGCCTCTGCGCTGTCAGGGGCTCACAGCTGCCCTGAGCGGAACGCGTTTTTCCCTTTGCGCAAGCCTCCCCGAAAGCTGGGAGCAAGCTGTAGGAATGCCTCTCAGGAATGCCTCGCCGCTGGCCGTCTCTCTGTCCGGCTGGCTGCCGACCAGAGCACCGCGCTGTCCTCCGGGCTGACGGGTCGCGGTTCAAGCGCAGAACCGGACCGCGTGGATCGTTACTCGCGAGTAGACCTCTCCAGGGTCCCTTACTCACGAGTAAATCACGTCGGGGTCACCAGATGTAGGAATCGGGGCCACTGGGGTGGCCGTTACGTCCCGGAGGAGACTGATCAAGTGACGACACGAGGCAAACGGAGCGAGATCAGATCAGTACTTTATTGAGAAAAGGCAACATCATTTATAGGGAAAAAAGCGCAACGGTAGCAGAACCGTCATCTGACAGGAAAATTACCTCACCCACGTACCCGGGTTAATGGGGAACACCTCAAAGGGAAGTTAATTAACTGGGGCAAACATGGATTTAGGAGTCCCATTGTTCAGGGATTAGGCAGGGGCAAACATAGCCCTTATTTGCACCGGGCATAACCTTGGGTAGGAGATGAGTCATTACTCTAATGGGTAACTGGGGTCAGCGAGATGCTCTTCCCGCAGAATCGCTGGTCAGGCAATAAGCGGCCGAATTAATCCCTACCATTAATCTCCCCCCTTGCTCGCCGACAAAGGCCAGAGGCCAGGAGTCTGCTCACTGGTTTAACCTCTGCCAGAGGCCACCGATGCCCAACCGGGCACGCGGAATCCTCAATGACCGCTGTGGTATTTGCAAGCTCTCCTTCTTTCATCTCATGTTTTGGCCTCAGATGTCAAGGATTTGAGAAACTGTTGTCCTGGTAATCCTGTTAGGAGACAATTCAGTCTTCATACAGCAGTTCTGTTTTGGTTTCTTAGCTTGGAGAAAAGAAGAGTGAAGATGGACAGATTGGGACGGATAGCTTGTTTCAAATGTTTGCAGCTCTCTTGCATACAGTGAGGCCACCACTATTTCTATGCTCCTTTACAGTAAAAGTCTAGAGATGACAAAGATGACAGGATGGTAGGTTTGAGCTTTACATTAGGGGAAAAATCTTTTCCTGGTATGAGAAGTTCTGCAATGGATTCTGTACCAGAAAAGATGGACTGTTCTTCATTGCAGATTTTTAAGCAGAGTTTGGACAGCCATTTGTAGGGAGGTGATCTGTTTTGAGTTTTATTAAACCAAACAGCAATTTACATTTGGAACTATAGTTCCCTTTATTACTGATGCTCAGGCTTAGGTAGGTACTTAGTGTTAGTCAGAAATGGGAAAGTTTGTTGAAAGAACGTAAGCATCAAAGATGGGAAAAAGTTATATATGTAGACTACAGCTTCCAGCTAACCATGCTGAATAGGGTATGCTGAAAATCATACTTTGAAAAAATAATAATTTCACCTATTTCTACAAAAATCTTTGGGGAAGAAAATCCTAGACTTTTCACTTCTCCCAGCATAAGAAAAGCATTAGAAGAAGTGTCCTCAATTATTATGTGAAGTTTACTGTTTTGAGGGAGTGTAGAAAATTGGAGATGACAAATAGAAGATAGTTATTGGATTCCTAAATAGCTGTATTCTCAAATGCAATTTGCCCCCATTTTTCTTTGCAGAACCCACTGTGATTCTATGTTTCTAGTATATATTTACAAAGACAGTGGGATCTTCAGAAAAGTGTTTGATCAGTTAGGGTTAAGCCAGAATGTGATAATTCTGTTGTTTGGTGATAAACATCAAAAGTGAAGTTTGCTTGTTTGTTCTGAAGTGTTTATGATAGAAATACTATGATGAACTGTTTTTTTTAATCACTTCATCTTACCCATGAACAAATTAAAGGCAGCTTTCATCAAACAGAAAATAAATGATCAGATAACTACAATCATCATCATCATCATCATCATCATCATCATCCGACAATATCAATGAAGATATATAGCCTGTCTTTCTCTATGAGATAAATGAGGAAAGATGGAAAAATAATTATCTGTTGATTCTGTGTCATTTATTTGATATGCCATATCTTGAACAATTAAGATGTTGAAGCATCATCAGCCACTGTTATCAATGACATCAATTATTCTTTTTTCTAGTACTAATTGATGAAGCAATTACATAGAGATTTGTCTTAAACTGAAACAGTTACTGTGCAAGCAAACTCAGCTGAAGCATATCCCAAAGAGTAAAATCTTCTCCCTGATGGTTTATAGTTTACATGTGAAGGTTGTAATGTCTGACTAAGTCTAGGGAAGTGGTTCCCAATGTGGGGTACATGCCCCACAGGGAGACTTCAATTCCCAGAAGCCTAAGTCAGTATATTGCAGCCATTTGCAACCCCTGGCCCAGTGGCCTAATCCAGCCCACACATATTAATTCAGCCCACGGTGGCCACCTGGTCATCTCTAGAACTGCCCCCACCCTAGACACCCGAAGGAAGAGGAGGAGGAGAAAACAAGTAAAAATATTAAAATGAACCAAACAGAAATAAAATCAATAAGAAGTTTTCAAAATATAGAGAAAACAGTTAAGGTTTCCAAGTCAGAACCATCCCAATTTCTGAACTTTTAGAGCAATAGCAAGAGTGTGCTGTGTGCTGGTTTTTGTGCAATTATAAAGGCAATGAAGACAGAATGGTGCCTGATTTTGGTGTTTTGCACGGAAGACAAAGAAGGAGCCGCAGTAGGGGCTAAAACACAACTTTATTGCATGGTAGTCAGAGTGAACATGAGGTAATGGTGGACCAACAGCTCTATTTATAGCACACTGTACATTTTGAATAACCCGGGTAATAGTTCATTGGTTACTGTCTGTGTGATGTCATGGATCGTCACGCCCATCTTCTCCAGGTGCGGTGCTGAATACCTTCAGGTATTCAGGGGAATCTGTATCATGTGAGCTGGATGCTGCTACTGGCACGAGCAGTATTATCCTTATCAGCTTGCTGCAATGTGTCTCTGATTAGTTACAATGGATACAATTGCCGGATACAATCAGTTAAAGAGTACTTGTCACATTCTATTCAGTACATAACATCCCTCCCCCAGGTGAGGGCGAAGTCTTTTAGCCATTGAGGCTTTCCGCACATTCGCTTTGGGCAAGGGGTGGCCGCACCTCGGGCCGGAGTTCCTGCATTGGAGGAGAGTGACTCGTTAGCGATTGGCTGCGAGTCGTGAGCTGGGGATTGGGAAGGTCTAGGTGTGGGAGTAAACTCCAGGGATGTGAGACCGGGGGCTCCAGGGACTAAAGAAAAACCCTGCTCTTCGCTTGGATGGGTGGGGGACCACTCCGAAAAATCCCCCTGGTCTCCTAACTCAAAATCTAACAATTCTTTGGGATCTCTCTCTTCCAAGTTGTCCCTGTTACCCGGGGGGGGGGGTCAAAAGGATATGGGTTTGTCTCATTTCCTTCCCCCCTGTGGTCTGTGTCTCCCCCTTGGGATAAGTGGGTGGGGGAGAACCCTAACGCTGACCGCTCCATTTGGTCACTCATGTCTTGCCTTCCCACTACTCTGCTTTGGAGTTGGTTGGCGTGCTTCCTCCAGAGGAGTCCTGTGCCTGTCTCGACATTGTAGGAGACTGGCCCCGTCTGTCTGACCACTATTCCAGGTACCCAAGTAGGGCCGCCAGGCACGTAGTTTCGGCAATATACTGGCTGGCCGATCTCAAAACACTTGGTGCCCCCCGTTTCTATGTTTCTACCCGTGTCCTCCACCCTGGTTGGGTCTAATCTCAGGAGAATCGTGGCGGGTTTCCTCCACATGAGGAGCTCGGTGGGTGATAGCCCTGATGCTAAGGGGGTTACACGGTACCTTAATAGGAATTGGCAGAGCTGCAAGTTCAATTCCCCGGGGCCCATCCTACGCAGTGCATCCCTTGTTGTTCGCACCAGGTGTTCCGCTTGACCATTTGTAGCGGGGTGAAAGGGGGCCGCAGTTATGTGGCAATTTTGTTAATCTCTATGAAACCCTGGAACTCCGCTGACGTGAAAGTTGTGGCATTATCACTCACAAGTACGTTAGGTAAACCAAAACAGCTGAATTGCGTAATTGCTTAATCGTTGCAGCTGACGATGTACTGGCCATCGGAATTACCTCCAACCACTTTGGGTTGGAGTCCACTATTATAAGGAAAAGGGTACCCCTGAATGGACCTGCGAAATCCACGTGTAGACATGACCCCGGACCCCGGGCCGTGTCCCATTCTCTGTGCAGAAGTCGGGACTCCTCGGGCTGGGTGCTCTGGCAGCTCTTGCAAGTGCCTACCATGTTCTCAATATCTGTGTCCAGTTTGGGCCACCAGACGTAACTCCTAGCTAGCACCTTGGAGCACACGATCCCCGGGTGACTAATATGCAGCATCTTGAGTACCCGGGACCTCAGTACTTCAGGGATTACTACCCGCTGCCCCCAGAGTAGGCAGCCCCTTTCTAGGGAGAGCTCGTCTCTCCGCCTACCATAAATCCTGAATTCCTCCATAGGGGAGGTTGCCGGTCAGCCTTTCTGTACCCATGAACTGACTAAGGCCAATGACTTGTCTTTCGCCGTAGCCTTGGCGATCTCAGCCGGCAGGATTGGGGGCGACTCTAGGGCTTCAATCAGGAGCACCTGGTGGTCCTGTTCTACCTCGCACTCGGGGTCCCCTGCCTGTGGGAGGGGTGACCTGGAAAGGGCATCAGCATGGCTGATCTCCTTGCTGGGGCGGTAGGTCAATGCAAACTGGTACACATTGAGGAAAATCGCCCATCGCAGCATCCTTGGGGAAAAGATCTGCGGGGTTGGCTTATCTGTGGTGAAGATTCCTAAGAGGGGCTTATGGTTGGTCATGACTTTGAATGGCCTAGAGAAAATCGTGGAACTTCTTGGTTCCTGCAACAATCGCTAGGGCTTCCCTGTCTGTTTGCACGTAGTTGCGCTCTGCCTTGGACAGGGATCTCAAATAGTATGCCACTGGGGCTTCTCGCCCACTCTCTAGCACATGGCAGAGGACTGCCCCCACCCCCACCGGTGAGGCATCCCAGACCAACACAACGGGTTTCTTTTGGTCGAAGTGGGTCAACACAGCCTCGGATGATAGAAGCTGTTTGAGCCCCTGGAATGCCCATTCCTGGCTGTCCCCCCACCGCCAAGCCACATCCTTTTTGAATAATCTATGCAGCAGTTCTGCTACCGATGCCTTTCCCGGGAGGAAAGAGTGGTAGAAATTTAGGAGTCCTGTAGTTCGGCCTTGGTGGTGGGGCGAGGAGCATCTTTCACTGCCACTACCTTGGACTCTGCTGGTTTTATGCCCTCAGGGGTTATTCAGAAACCCAGAAACTCTACCTCTTCAGTGAAAAACACACAATTATCCTTTCTCAACTTGAGCCCCGCTTTCTCGAACACTGTTAGTACCCGGTCTAACCTCTTGGCCAATTCCTGTTCCCCTCCCGCTGTTATCAGAATGCCGTCAAAGTAGGGGAAAACACTTGGGAGCCCTTTCAACAACCTTTCTACGAGGGACTGAAAGATCCCCGGAGCCGAATTTATGCCGAATTGGAGGCGTGTCACTTTAAAAGCTCCCTTGTGGGTAACAATTGTCTAAGCGGCAGCTGTAGCTGGGGTTACCGACAATTGCTGGTATGCCTCGGCCAAGTCCAGCTTGAAGAAACACCTCCCCCCATGCAAGGTTGCTAGCAGGTGACTTACTACCAGCACCGGATACGCATTTGGGTGAATTGTCTTGTTAATCGTGCACTTGTAGTCAGCGCAGATTCTGACCTCCCTGTTAGCCTTAAGTGCCGTAACAATGGGGGTTTCCCACTCGGCAGAGTCCATGGGCACCAAAATCCCCTGACCCACCAGTTTTTCCAGTTCAGTCTCTATTTTGTCCTTTATTGCGAAAGGCACTCTTTCTGGCTTCATCCTGATGGGTCGGATTTCGGGGTCCAATTTGAAGGAAACTGGGGGCCCTTTGAACTTCCCTAGCCCCTTCTCAAAAATGGCCGGGTGTGCGTTACACACATCCATGATCGGGTCAGCCTGTATGGCGTGTATGCCTCCTATGAAAACCCCCAGGGGCCTGAACCACTGTGCACCCAGGAGACAGCAGGACCCTTCCTTTAGAACTACTAAGGGCAACTGCACAGAGCGCCTTTTAAACTGGACCTTGAACTCTCCCACCCCCAACACTGGTATACTCTTGCCCTGAACATCCCGCAAATTAGTCCTAAGGGCCTTCAGCTTGGGGCGTGACTTTGGGGGAATGCGCAGAAATTCCCTGTGGGAGACGATGGAGTACAATGACCCCGAATCGATCTCCATCCTTATTGGGACCCCCTGTACCAGTACCTCAACATAAAACCAGGGCCGCCACAACTGCACGCTGAGGACCGCCTGATTGCAGTCATTGGGAACCCGTCGAGACATTCCTGGGGCTCGTCGTCATCGAGGATGTGCCCGACCTCAACATTGGGGCTGTTCCACCTGGCTCTTGCCATCGTCTCGATGCTGCCTGCAGACCCTTGCGATGTGCCCGTGCCTCCCGCAGTTGTGGCACTCTGCCTTCCGGAATGGGCATTGACTCCGGTCGTGGGATGCCCCGCATCCGTCACAGCGGCGGTCCACTCTGGCGCGGTCTTGAATCTCAGGCCTCCTCTGCACCCACTGCACGTCCGCGTCCTCGCTGAAGTTGGAGGTGGACGTGGTGGACTCGGAGGGCCCCTGCTCTCCGTGGGAGGAACAGCTGTGGACTGGGACCGCCAGGGGTGGCCCCCAACCGTGGCGATCCTGGCCCGGCACACCCATTCGCCTTGTTGCACTGACTTGGTGGCTTGGGTGATGCACAGTACATGCTCGAACGAGATGCTCTCGTCTTTGGTCAGTAGTTTTTTCCTGGCCCCCTCATCTCGCAGGCCCAGCAGGAGCCTGTCTCTCAGCACCTCGCTCAGGGATGCTCCCCACCGGCAAGGCACGGCAGCCACCTGCAGGGCTGCCACAAAGTCTGCCACGGACTCACCGGCCCACTGGCACCGCTGCTGAAATGCCAACCTTGCTGGGAACACCGACACTTTCGGGCGAAAGTGTTTCCTCAGCTCGGCGAGGATCTCATCTAGGGGCACGGCCCTGAGCGGTCTCGGTGTTAGGAGGTTGGTGGCCAGTTCCAAAGTCTCTAGGCCGCACTGGGCTAGTAGGAATGCCCGGCGCTGGGCTTCCTCCTCGATGCCTTCGAGGTCCATAGCGTAGAGGAACTGCTGCTTGTAGAGTTCCCATTTTTCTGGCTTCGTAGTGTCGAAGGGCGCGATGTTCACTTTTTGGGACGCTATCCCACGCTATCCCACCTTCGTCGCCAATTTGGTGTCTTGCACGGAAGACAAAGAAGGAGCCGCAGTAAGGGCTAAAACACAACTTTATTGCATGGTAGTCAGAGTGAACATGAGGTAATGGCAGACCAACAGGGTAGTGAAAACAGGGTAGTTATACAGGGTAGTGAAAACTGTGAGAGATTGTGAGGAGCTCCAGAGGGATCTCTCGACCCTGGGGGAGTGGGCAAAACAGTGGCAAATGAGTTTCAACATTAGTAAGTGAAGAGTGATGCATGTTGGAGCAAAGAACCCCAATTACATTTATAAACTGATGGGGTCTGAACTCTCTGCGACAAACCAGGAAAGGGACCTTGGTGTCCTGGTGGACAACTCAATGAAGGTGTCAACCCAGTGTGCCTCAGCAGTGAAAAAAGCAAACTCAATGCTAGGGATCATTAGGAAGGGTATAGAAAATAAGTCAGCAAGTGTCATTTTGCCTCTTTATAAATCTATGGTGAGGCCCCACCTGGAATACTGTGTACAGTTCTGGTCGCCATACCTCCAGAAGGATATTATGGAGCTGGAAAAAGTGCAGAGGAGGGCAACCAGAATGATTAGGGGACTGGAACACCTTCCTTACCATCTGAGGCTGCAACGGTTGGGCCTCTTCACTCTTGAACGACGACGTCTAAGAGGTGACCTGATTGAAGTTTATAAAATCATGCATGGTGTGGACAAAGTAGATAAGGAAAAACTGTTTTCTCTATCGCATAACACTAGAACTAGGGGACACTCCATGAAACTTTTGGGTACTAGTTCTCAAACAAATAAGAGAAAGTACTTTTTCACCCAGAGGATTACTGGTCTATGGAACTCCCTGTCAGAAGAAGTGGTGACAGCTGTCAGTCTTGACAGCTTTAAGAAAGGATTAGACAAGTTCATGGAGGACAAGAGTATCAATGGCTATAATTATGGATACTTAAAGACAACCTCCGGGTTGGAGAGATAGGCAGGATATCTCTCAATATCATTTCCAGGGAATCCTAAGCAGGGATCTGCTTGGGAATACCCTGAAGGAAATGGTGAGCCACTGTGTGAGACAGAATGCTGGACTGGATGGGCTGTGGCCTGTTCCAGCAAGGCTGTTCTTATGTTCTTATGTAACAGCTCTATTTATAGCACACTGTACATTTTGAATAACCCGGGTGATAGTTCATTGGTTACTGTCCGCGTGACATCATGGATCGTCACACCCATCTTCTCCAGGTGTGGTGCGGTGGGACGGTTTCCTGCCCTTCAGGTATTCAGGGGAATCTGTATCATGTGAGCTGGATGCTGCTACTGGCACGAGCAGTATTGCAGGCGCACCCCCAATAAAGGACTCAGACACTGATGAAAGTGGATAACGGCATTGGGCCACATTTATTGATTCATGCCCTAGTCCGAATTATAAATTTCTATTGGTAATTGACCAATCATAATTCTTAAGGCAAGCAGGCCGAAGTAACACTGGTAAGGTACCACCCAAAATTGCCAACGGCAATTGTTACAATGTATCTATTTGTATCAATTTGTTTGTTGACAACAAACAAATTGTTGACCGTAGTCAATATCTAACTAATGACCCCACCCTCTGACGCGTATCCGTAAAATCACGGGGTGATGCATGCTGTCTAGCTGTAGCCATCACCCCGTCGCCTAGTTCGTCGTTGACCGGACAACGTTTAACCAACTTATGCCTGTCTAGTGTTGTCCAGTCAATTGCGAACCTGCCGGATACCTGTGGGTCATAAATGTTTACCTTACCAGTGCTACCCGCCACACGGAGGGGCTTCAAAGAAGGCTCGAGGCCCCCCCCAGACCGTCAGCTCGGTCAACAGGCCTGCTCGCCAACAGGAGGTCCATACCTCCTCGCGACAGATGGGCCCCATCCCCTGCATAAAGGTCATAATTTTGCAGACTAATGGCGGGGTGACGACTGACCCGCCCCCAACCCCTGTCGGCAACAGCCCTGTTTACCATGCGTCTAGCACGGTCAAGGGCCTTGAGGTCGAACCCTCCCCTGTACGTGTGCCGCGGCACCATGTCCGACCAAATGAGGGTTGTGGCGGGCCACACGTAATGCAGGTAGGCAAGGTCGCCGCAAATCGCATGCTTTAGCGATAAGCCGGTGACCCGGCCAAAATCATTGCCCCCAAGGTGTATGATCAGAATGTCAGGCGGGTCAGCATTCCGGCCTGAAAAAAGGAATGGCAACAGTTCCCGCCATAACATCCCGGGCTTACCATACCATGTGAGACTTGCGTATGCACCCAGTCCCAGTCGGGGTCCCCACTCTGTCGCCGCAGCGTAACGCGCTGCCCTGTGCACGTAGCAATGGCCCACCAGCCATACTGTCACCGGTGTAATACGACACCCAGGGTCTGTCAGGGAAAAAACGAGGGGAAAGAAAAGATGTGGTGACTAGACTGGTACTCACTGTGGAAGAGGGCGGACATAAAATTGAAAACATTGCGATCCCCACCTCCCCATATGGCGTATTTCAGCCCCGGAGTACCCAAAAGCAGCTGCAGTGGAAGCCACCCCGATTCTGAATGAATGGGTGCCATAACGGGCACCCGGGCGGCCCACACTGGCCAGCGCTTTGCCTGTCACCTTCCAAAATTGAAATTTAGTAAGGGGAGACCCATCTTGGTGACAGAAAAATGGGCCATGGTGCGTGCCACGCAGTGCAAGAAACTCCTGTAGGGCACCAACCGGACAGATGTCTGCCAAAGAACACTGTAGCAGTCTTACTCCACTGCCTACGCCATGCTGATCTGTCTTAGAGGAGCGTATCCTCAACTGAGCCCAGTCTTTGGCAACATAGACATCCTCGAGTTCCAGTGCCCTACGACTTGCATCCGCCTTAGACAGCATCACAAGCTCGCTGATGCGGAGCGCTCCAAAAAAGGCCACCATTGTAGCCGCATGAAATAGGGCTGCCTCATACCTATCAAAACAGAGGTCATGCCAGCCCCGGGCCAGTTGGGTAAGAACCCCTGGGGAAATCGGGTGGCGGTCGTCCGGGCAACGCCCACGCTCCCGCACCCACCCCTCCAAAACATGTCTCACACGGAAGTCAGTGGTACTATCCGCATGACCGCCTACTTTGGCCATAAAAGTCAACGCTGACAGCCTAGATGCTATGGTGTGAGGTGCAAGGCCCTGAGCATGCAGGTAAACCATGAACCGCAGTATATGGGCCACTGGGATCGGCCAGGTGTCTGGCAGCCGAAATTGGGCACAGAAAGCTCTGAAAGAATTGAATGCGTGGTGATACGCCTTACGCGTGCGTGGCGCTAGTGACATGCCGATCGCCCGGTTCACCTCTCCTTGCCAATGGTCCATATCTCGTCTGGGAGTGGCGAGGGAAATTCCTCCGCATCCGGGGCCAAGGCGTGGAACCGGGAGATCTGCAGGCGGGACAAAGCGTCAGCAATATCATTATTGACCCCCGGTACATGCCTGGCCCTGAAGAGGACATTGAGGCGCAGGCTGCGCAATACAAACTGGCACACCAGGTCCATGACCCTGGGTGATTTGGAAGTCTGTGAGTTGACAATGTGGACAACGGCCGCATTGTCACACCAGAAATGGACGACCGAGTTGGCCCACTCCTCGCCCCATAGCATCAAAGCCCCCAGGATAGGGAAAAATTCCAGATACGTAAGATCACGCAGGCGACCCGTGCCTGCCCAGGGTGGTGGCCACCTACCATAGGCCCACTTCCCATTGAAGTACATCCCATAACCCAGGGATCCAGAGGCATCGGACTGTATCTGAAAACAAGGGGAAGCCAGGAGGTCAGACCTCCAAAATGACACCCCATTGAACTCCCTCAGGAACTGGAGCCAGATAAGCATATCTGCCCTGATACCCCGTGTCAGTCTAACCCTATGGTGGGGCCTGGATAAGCCTGTCATGGCATCGCACAAGCGCCGAGCAAATGCCTTGCCCGGTGCGACCACCCTGCAAGCGAAATTGAGGTGACCATGTAGCACCTGCAGTTCCCTCAGTGATGCCTTGCGTTTAGCAAGCAAGTCCGAGATAAGGGCCACTATCCTTGACACCTTATCCCCCGGTAACCTAGAAGCCTGCGCTACCGTGTCAATCTCCACCCCCAGGAAAACTAGCTGGGTAGATGGGCCCTCGGTCTTTTCGGGCGCTAAAGGGACACCAAGTTCCTCCATTAGCGTCTGAAATGTGTTGAGGAGACGTGTGCACGTGTCCCAGCCCCGTTCACCCCCGAATAAAAAATCATCCAGGTAATGGGCTACAGACCGGGACCCTGACCTGCGGACGAAAGCCCACTGTAGGAATGTGCTGAAACGCTCGAAGGCCGAGCATGATATGGAACAGCCAAAAGGCATGGCCTTATCAAAGTAATATTCACCCTGGAACTTGAAACCCAGCAACTCAAAGTCACCCGGGTGCACCGGAAGGAGGCGAAAGGCAGACTTAATGTCACACTTAGCCAACAGCGCACCCGGGCCACATGAGCGCACCATGCGTAGCGCTTGGTCAAAAGATGTATACCTGACTGAGCAAAGGTCAGCAGGGATAGCATCATTGACCGATCGGCCGGCTGGGTAGGACAAGTGATGGATCAGGCGAAACTCGCCCGGTGACTTCTTGGGCACCAAGCCCAAGGGTGATACCTTAAGGTTGGGAAACGGGGGTGCAGGGAAAGGGCCAGCGACCCTGCCCGCATCAACCTCCTTGTTAATACTGGCAGCAGCCACCTCCTCCCTCCCCCTAAGGGACAAAAGGTTGGGAGCATCCTGAGGGGACCTGTAACCCACGAAAGGAATACGGAACCCCAGTCGAAAACCCTGAAGCAGGTAAACCGCATCCTCCTCCCTCGGGTACAATGCGAGCCTACGCTCCAACATGTCCACATTAATTGGGGAGGGGGCCTTTCGGTGAACCAACTCCCTCTGCGGCAGTCTTGCCAGCCCCTTGTCCGCCCCTCCCTCTGCCCCGCATCCCTCCAGGCCTGGGACAGGCGGAGGCCACATGGGGGCCAGCACAAGAGGGACACTCATGCCTGTACCGGCAATTCTTCTTATTGCAGGAACCATTGGACGAGAAAGTCCAGCACAGCAGGCAGGCTGGAACCCCCTGCCCCGCCACCTGGCGGGGTGTCTGTGCTGGGGCTGCTCGCTGGACCGCATGTCCACAATGGTATCTTTCCCCAGGCGCAGGGCGCGTGGGAGTCATGTACAGAAGCCACAGCTTCTGGCAGGGCTCATCCCACCTCATCTCGGGGTGCAGGGGAATCCGCATACGGAATTCCTCGTCGTAAGCCAACCACGACGGGACCGGGAAGTCGACCATCACCCGGTAAATGTTGTCCAAATACTGGACCATCGGAATTGCCAAATCCGGCCGGGCCCTGAGGTAGACCGCCATGTATATGAGGTAGGCCGGCAACCAGTTGGCCCAAGTACGTGGCGGCTTGCGATGACGTGCCTGCTCCTTATCCTTCTCATCTTGCCCCTCCCTCTCCTCTTTGGTGGGCTCCCTGTTAAGAAGGGAGAAGATGTCCACATACTCCCCACGCCAGATCTTCTCTTTGGTGGTTTGGGCCAAATGGTCCCCCAGGGGCAAGGAATACCCCGCTGTCGGCAATGCCGACACAGGAACGGTGGGAACTGCGGGCATCTGAAAAGGAGCCTGGACCAACCCGGTCACCCCTAAAACATTCCCGACTGCGTAAGGAGCACCCCCCACAACGGGGCCCTGGGTGAGAGTTGGAATCACCGGGTGGGCCGTCGGCGACTGAACCGCCACACCACCCGTGCGAGGCCAAGGCCATTGAAAAGCCCCCCCCAACGTGGCCATGTGTGTGGGTGCGCTAGATTGAACCGCATACTCACATGCTGCACCCCCATGGGCCGCCCCCACCGGGGGTTCCGGCCCACTGGGGGCGTCGGAGCTCACGACCGCAATTGATCTCGTCGACGGGGCCTGACCAGCACCGGCCTGTTGAATGGGGAGCTGCGAGGCAGTGGCCGATGCCGGGCCACGCGCCTCAGGCAGCTCGACCCGTCCTGCCGCCTGCCGCTGCCCGGCAGACGATGCATCAACCTGCACCCCAAAAGGAACCCCAGGGTGGTTAACCCTGGCCAGGGATGCCTTGAGGGCCGCAACGCGGGCCAGAAGGGCCTCCACATTAACGTAGCCCCCTAAGCCAAGGGGGGGCAAAGGGCCGGCCGGCCCACTAACTGGAGGCACCGGTCCAGGTCCCTGGACCCCGGGGCCCGTATAGGGCCACGATCCTAAGCCCGGCCCCAGGAGGGCCGGGGAAGTACCCTGCCAGGGGAGGGGACCCAACCACCCCCCATGGCTGGAACCCTCCGTAGGAAGCTGCGCACTAACGGAGGAAGGCCCCGCAGAATGGGCCACGCCAGGGGCAGTGGCCACTGCTTGCGGGCCGAGGGCCGCGGCCCCTACTGGGCCAGTACGCGGACCCCCAGCCTCCGGCCAAGGGGAAATTAACCCCATCCCACCGGTCCCGGTGGGCTCAGGCAAAGGAGGCTGCTGGGGAGGCGTAGCCGCGGTCCTCCGACCCGGCTGGCGCTTCCGCGCAGAACGAGCTGCGTTCGCAGTCGCCTTCTTCTTTGAGGGCATTGCAGCTAACCGATGGGAAGCCAAAAAAAGGGTCAAGAAAATCAGCAGCCAAGAGGCTTCCCGGTGAAAGGCAAGAGCGACGGAGGTAAGAGGGGAAAAACTTCTCCGCTCCGTCGCTTTGCAAAATGGCAGCTCGGCTGCCTTGTGGCCGCCCCTTATATAAGGGTGCTGGCCACGCCCCCTAACTACCCGGATGCCTTCGTCCGATGGGGGGGGGCCCGCAAAGAGCGTGGCGGCCATTTTGGCGCCACGCTTGCATTGTCCTTAACAGCTTGATGCAATGTGTCTCTGATTAGCTACATTGGATACAATTGCCGGATACAATCAGTTAAATAGTACTTGTCACATTCTATTCAGTACATAACACTGATAGAACTGTTTTTGGGCTGGACAGTCATAGAAACGTGGATGGATCCCAGAAAATGTGCCCATTCTCTAGGTAAAACTTAGCTAACTAGGAAACAGGCAATGGTGGGCATCAGCAGGTCCACACCAGTTCGCCAGAACCAGTAGCAGACATTCTGGCTGGCCCTGCCTATCCAAGTTTTGAAATAAAGTAGTCCTAATTCAGGTGCAATGCAGGGCTTTCCCCTGGCCACTCCCACCATACCATGCCCACAGTGTGGCAGTAAAAGTTTTTGGAGCCCATCACTGGTAACAAGGTACTCCAGAACTACAGTCGGAAGACAATTTATTTGACCACCAAGCATTGATGAAATGTAACTAGTAACTTGTAGCAGTTTCAGATATTCACATTATCCTATCCAGGCTTGACTAGTTCACATATGAGACTTGAATGTTTTTCTATGGTTTAAGTTGCTGAAACAACTCATGAAAAGCTTACTAATAGTTTAAAGAAGATCCCCCCTTTCCTTCCTCTTCATCCTTCACAAAACACTCCCCCCCTCAAAAAAAAACCCACAACAAAAACCACCCTGAAACATTTTGAAGCTCTAACATGACTGCATAGTACAATGTGCCAGTCAAATCTTTCCCTAGATTTGTTCTTCTGTTCCCAACTTTTGGGTGCAATTTCATTGTGTAGTCACAAAACTTAATGATTTGTGCTGTACCAGTGAATCATGGTGCCACATGGGAATCTGAGAATGGGTGTAAAATGCCGTTCATGTTTTGGAGTCACATCACACACCAAAATCCTTCTCCAGTGCTGTTTGTCCTACATTTGATTTTCATCTGAGTAAAAGGGAAAGCTCAATTCTTCTCTGAAATGTTCTACTGCCAGGAAAAGAAAGAAAGAAAAAGCAGAAAACTCAGCAATGCACAGTATCTAGTCCAGGGGTGCCCAAACTATGGCCCATGCCGCCCTTGCCACTCCTGGAAGTGGAAGTAAAATGTACGGGCGTGTTTTACTTCTGCTTCCAGGAGTGGCAAGGGTGGCACGGGCCAGATGAATTGGTGTCAGGGACTGGATATGGACCATGGGCTATAGTTTGGCCACCCCTGATCTAGTCAAATAAAAAGTTTCACAAAAGCAGTTCACAACTGAAACTTTTCCATTGTCCACTAAAAGACAAATAAAGATAAGGTTAGCTGGACTTATTCTAGAGATCCTGAACACACTGCAAAAACATCCAAAATAAGTTGTCCACTTTATCCCTGATTTCCAAAATCTGACCAGTTTGTCTTGGATTTCACGTTTATCTCAGTTCAATATACCAATCCAATATACCAGTCTAAAGGGCATTACTTTCATTTTGTGAAGAGCTTCTTTGAATCCTAATATTGATTGAAAAGTATTGTCTTCTTTATGATTATTCATTGGGAGAAATATCATCTTCAGGTGACATAATATTAGCTCAGAAAGTACTATGGAGGTCAAACATTATCATTCCTCACAGAATTGGTGTAGCACTCCATGTGTGATTCAGACCCCTCAGAACTGTTATGAATGCTTCCCATAATCACTGGAGACTTCTTCCCATCTCTCTTGATACTACATCTAAGTTGGTCCTTGCTTGCATTATTGTCAATAGAGCCATGTAATGCTGCTCTTTTGCACTACAGTGCTCGTGTTAATGTATACCCATTGACATTTATGACTTTAAAACATTGCTCTAGTTTTATGTCTAAACCAAGATAAAGAAACCTTTGAAGAAAATTGTTTTCTAAACTATTCTCTTTTGGAGGAAATTAAAAATTCTTCTTGGCTATCTGAAAGTTTGTTGAAATGGCCAACATGTTAACTTAACTCCCTCATAAATGGTTTTATAATGGAAACAGTGAAGGGGACCTTAATTGCAGGACACCACTATAAAATCCATATTTGTGAAAAATTAAAGTGAAGTGCTTCTTTCCAAGTGGCCTTTTGTTATTGTTGTTGTTATTGCTGCTATTGTTATTGTTGTTGCTGTTATTGTTATTGCTATTGCTATTGTTGTTGTTCTTATTCTTATTCTTATTAATTAGTCACATTTGTACTGCCGCTCACTTGGCAAGCAACTCTGGGCGGCGTACAACAATTGCATCATGAACTACATAAATCCCACTAGAGAACTGTAAAAATCTTAAAACCAGTAAAAACCCCAATTAAAAATACAGTAAAATACAAATAGCAAAATATAATTAGGAACCATATCTTGGCATGTATGAAACAAATAGCAGTCTTCAGAGCAGACTCTGGTTTCTCTCCCTTTTGTTGAGGAATAGTTAATTGTCGCAATTTTCTGCTCCATCTCTTTTTTTTCCTGCTGAGGTCAAGAGCTTAGATGTTACTTGGCAGAAAATGATAGAAAGTTGATGACATGAAAGCCAGAGTTCAAATCTGAAAGCATGTGAAAGTGCTGGAGCACACAAGCATAAAACAACACAAGTTCCTTAGGAATATAAGGATTTCTCCACCAGTAACCCATTTTAAAATATTGTACATGCATTTTTCTTGACCATTTGATGTGTTTCAGTTTCCCTTCTCTTTTAAAAGAAATATCCAGAATAAGGTACTGACTTCTAGGCCAGCTATACTGTCAATGTACCCATTCTCAGCTAGGCTTCTGATTTCATGCAGAACTATGAAAATAATTGTTTACATTTTGGATTCTGATGTAGAATTGTTCCCTCCACTTTTGTACATTTTATAAGGTCATATGCATTTTAGTTGCAAGTAAGACTGAATTTTTTCCTGACAAATTATGCATTGTAATTCTGATGCAGAATACAGTAACTGCAATAATTCTGTGCAGATTGTTATTTCTTCTGTGAAAACATGGTCATGAAATATCCAAGAAATCCTGTGAGATTTCTCAAGAAGCAAAACAAAACAATCCCTCTGCAGAGAAATCTTGCTGTTAGAAGAAAATCCCCCCTCTGTTTCTCACTGAAGAACCTTTGAGGTTCACATCCCTACTGCTATCAATTTCTCCTATATCTAACAACACATAATCCCTGCCCAAAATAATCCCCTTTAGTGGTTTCCTGCAGATTATTAATCTCTAATACATTTCTCTCAGAATTTCAATTCCAGTGAAATTTCTTTATGGGCATTCAGAAAGCTTTCCTTTCCCAGTAGATGCCACTTCCATACATTTGGACCCATTAAATACAATAGAAGACCCATATGGTCATAGGTATTGTGCAATTAATTCAGTAGTCCCCAACATGGGGCACATACCCCACGTGGAGACTTCAGTTCCCAGAAGCCTAAGTCAGTACATTGACTGATCAGTGCTTTGAGGAATTGGTTTAGGCTTCTGGAAATTGATGTTCAATACCCAAAGATTGGAAAGCACTGAATTAACTCCTTCTGCCAGTTAAATGTGTTCTCTCAGGGGAATAGAAGTCAGGAGCTTCAAAAGATTGGTGCTCTGGATCCTCTGGAGCAAATTTGGATGAAAGAGATAAGTGGCTCCAGAAAGAAAGTCACCCAAGTCAAAGAGCACATTACCTAAACCAAGCTAAGTAAACAAACTCCACAAACACTTCCCCCAAACCAGGGATTCCTTGGTGTACAGTAATTAAGAAGCAGCAGCCAGAATAACGGGGCCAGACACAACTTTATTCTGGTAATTGAACACAATTTTCAACTGCGCAGCAGCGACTTATATACAACTTGGGAGGGATACATTTTGGTGGAAAACAATTGGATTGGTTGCTGAAACTGGGGAGAGAGGGGGTGATCTTCGACTGGAGACCATTCGCATGTCTCGAGATAGAATGGCGCGAACCCCAGTCTCGCGATACTTCAACTCTGAGAAGAACCCAAAATGGAGGATCATTTTTCTAAATACATTAACAAAAATTTACATACATAACAGGTTCACAACATTTTCCAGTTGTGAGCTGGGTCATGCTCCTTCAAACAGTTGACGGGGCGAGAATGGTTGCCCCACCCTATTGTTTATGGCTGTTGAAAACATGTTTCCGAGGGCTGAGGAATCATTTATGGCCATTGTAAACATGTTTATGGGAGCCATAAATGAGTTCACAGCCAATTCTGCCACCAGCTGGAGTGTGAGTGGTGTCCGGATTATTTGGTCCAGTGGGCTGGATCCAGCCCACAGGCTGTAGGTTGAAAACCCCTGCCCTAAACTCAGGTGTAGCAATTCTGGTGAGACTAGCACCATAATTCGTGTTCTGGCCATGATGAAGGTGCCAAGCACCTGGCTTTGGCCTACAACAGTGCCTTGAAATGACACTGCTGTGTAACTGGGATGTTGCCAGACAACATGGAAGAAAGTCAGAAAGATGGAATGTGGAGGTGGGGGATTAAACAGAGAGATTCTTCTTCTTCTTCTTCTTCTTCTTCATCATCTTCTTCTTCCATGTCTAAGCCAGACATGAGACAGCATGAAGCCACTTTTTGCTGAATTCATTCCATAGTTTCTTTTGCCAGTGTGAGAAAGATTAGCTGGCACAAGGTTGCCATTGCCAGGATATGCTTGACTGCGGTTCAAAAATACCACAATCTTCAAGGAGGCTCTTTCTGTGTATCCTAAGAGAGATGATGAAAGCACATAACAACAATATCTATTTGTGAATATGTACACACTGTCTTCATTTTAACATTCTTTCCATGGTAGCTATTGAATGCTGTAGCTGCAAAAGATTCTTGTCCTCTTGTTTATTCCCACAAAAGCACACAAATGACAGTGAAAATCATGGTAAAATCAATTCTTCGGTTTTATCTGGAAAGACACTAACAAATGTAATTTATGTAGCTGCTTGATAAGCCTAATAAGGATAAACATTTCTAAAAGAAATGTAGTCAGTTTTGTTTAAAGTCTACAGAGATCTGAGAATTTAAAGCAGAAAAAGTGTCTCAATTAATAGAATTTATTAATGTAGTAAAAAGGGAAAGGTATTCACTCCAGCAGCGAGCTGCAGGGGGAGACCAACAGCTTGAGTCCCACACTTCAGACATCATTAAGTCTACTTGTATGCTTCGAAGATCTGCAATATGTGTGGCTTTTATGCATTTTTCAGATTGTAAAGTATCAATTGTGATCATTAACATTCAGAATGGGAATTATAGAACATCCACAATGAATCTTTTCAATCTTCCTTTTTGGCTTTATGTTTAGAAAACACCTTTCCTGTGGATTCAGGGCATGGCTAGCACCACAACATCTGTATCAGTTTGATAGGTATTTTTAAAACAGAGCTTCAAGAATTGTTTTTGCCATTTTGCTCACAATTAGTATGTCTCCACCCCATAAGTCAAGACATAATACCTGCAGAAAGTACATTATTTTTTGCACCTGAGGTGGAAAACTGCACAAGCATCTTTTTTCCATCCTTGGCAGTCAACATGAAATAAAAAGGATAGAAAAGTAATAATTTGCTGCCATTTCACATCAAATTCTCGTGCCTGAGGTACTGTCTCATTCTGTCTGGTGATAGAGCCACCCCTGTTTGAAGCCACATTGATGTTCTCTTAGATTCACTTATTTACCTCAAGTGAGTTGCTAAACAAAAACAAGACCAGAAATAAAACACCCCACAAAGCTTTGATTGATCCAACATTTAAGAATGTGACACTTCAAAGATACTTAACAAGTTAGATAGACACTGGATCTACACAGTGACCCACATTAGTAGGTCTGGATTAGTTTATCAAATATAACACAATTAATAAAGACCACAAAGGTCCTTTGAGAAAAGATTTGTCCAAAGAGCTTTTGCAGAGAGTGCAGTGGATGATTGTACTACACCACTATGCTACATTATATCTCAATATCACCACAAATATTTGAAATCTCATCTAATTTTAGAGGGAATGGGGTGGCTTAGTGTTTAAGATGCAGAACTTGATGATTGTAAGGTCAGAAGGTGAGCAGTTCAAGACCCAAGTGCAGTGTGATGGAGTGAGCTTCCATCTCTGTCCCAGCTCCTGCCAACCTAGCAATTCAAAACCAAGAAATTGCAAGTAGATAAATAGGTGCCGCATCGGTGGAAATGTAACAGTGTTCCATGTGCTCTGGTGTCTAGGCAATTGCCTCATGACTATGGAAATGTTTGCAGATGCAGAGAGTGCTGGCTTTTTGGCTGTAAATGGAGATAAGCACCGCCTCCTAGAGTTGGATACAACTGGCTTTTGAACAAGCTGACGATGGTTGGTCCTGCCGCATACAGCTAAGGTCAGGAATCTCTAGGTAGGGCTAGAAAAGAATTATCTTTGAAATCCAGGACGGCCACTGACCGATTTGGTACCACTGGACAGAGCTTTGAAATAATGTGGAAGTGTTCATTCTTAAATTGTTACTTTTACATTGAGAACGAAAAAAAGCAAGCGGACCAATTTAATCTTTGTAAATTGTCAATTTGAATTCAGAATTACTACATCAATGTCAAAACAATTATTTTTGACAATTAGTTGCATCTGTTGGCCTATTAAAGTAACAATTGTAATGTTAGTGTGTTATTTTCATGCTTTGTTCCTAGAATAGGTGGACCGATGCTCTGATTGTATATGACAAGTTCAATTTTTCCTATACTTCTTACCTTTGCTTTTATGACTTCTGATGGAAAGCTCTGGAAAAGCACAAAAGATACCAAGTCATTTTCATCATCAGATAGCATGGTGACTAAAGTTGCTATCTCTTGAAGGGCAAAGGGGATGTTTCAAACAGATTTGTAAACTTTCCAGGGGTTTGGAACAATGGTCCTTTGGACTTCTGAAAATGTGCAGTGTTTACTTCCATTTTAAAAATGAAACAGCCAGCTTTACTTTTCATGATGGCATGAAAGAAAATAGCCATCTATTAATACATTCTGAATGCCTTTGTATGTCTCATACTATGGGGAGGTGGTAAATAGAGCGCTGAACAGGCTTCTTGTGTAACAAAAAGTCAAAAAGGGAATATATTTGCATGTTTTTGCCAAAACAACACTTTATCATATTACCAAAGGTTAGACGTTAACCTTTCTCTGTTAACTGTGTTGTCTTTGGAAACAACAAAGCCTTGATTGCAGTCTGCTTTGTGCCATCACTCCAAGTCAAATACTTTGAGCTTGTTTATTCGTATTGACAAGTACTTTTAGCAGGTTGGAATGTCTGTGTTTTAATCATGGGAGCAATGTTTTTTGGAATGACAATGCACACAATGTTTCAAGTAATGCGCTGAACTTTTATGGAGATTGTACACTAAACTGAATATTATGCTTGGAAGAAATCATTCCTCACTCTAAACAGAGAAATATAATGCAATTTGCTTTGCTTGACTGGCTACTAGGAAATTATAAAGATGATAGCAGCAAGACTGCTGCTTGAAGATCAGGGGGCGGTTGTGGCCAGGAGGGTTTTCACCCAACTTCAGGTGGTTCACCAGTTGTGTCCGCTCCTAGACCGGGACTCCTTACTCATGATTACTCATGCTCTGGTCACCTCGAGACTAGATTATTGCAATGCGCTCTACATGGGGCTGCCCTTGACGACCATTCGGAGATTTCAGTTGGTCCAGAATGTGGCTGCTCAGGTGGTGATGGGGCATGGGCATTATGCGCGTGCCTCACCACTGCTTCAGAAGCTGCACTTGCTACCAATTTGTCTCTGGGTGCAATTCAAGGTGCTGGTCATTACCTTTAAAGCCCTACATGGTAGTGAGCCAGGATATCTAAGAGACCGTGTCGCCCCAAGATTGTCTGTCCATCCAACCAGAGCGGACCGGAGGGGCTCTCTATTTGTCCCATCTGCTAGATGGGCTTATCTCTCTAGCACAAGAAGGAGGGCCTTCTCTGTGTCTGGCCCTCCTTCCAGTTGAACTAAGGCTACAGATGGAATTGCTGCCCTTTAGGAAAGAACTGAAAGCCTGGTTGGCGGGGCAGGTGTGGGGCGCTGATGGAGGAGTGACCCCCGCTTGCTGGTTGGTCTAATGTAACAAACTAATCTTCTCTCTTTTTAGTATGTGTGGGTGGGTTTTTAATGAGTTTTAATGGGGGTGTATTTGTATTTTAATGGGGCTTTTATCTGTGTTGGGTTTTTTTTTTTTAGTATAGTAAGCCGCCCAGAGTCCTTGTGAGCAGGGTGGCTATAGAAATATGAAAATTAAATTAAATGGTATTCAGCTCTAATGTTTGGTTGATGACAACCTTCTTCTCCAGTACTTCAGAATATGTAGTAAAATGGAAAAAAGTAACCAAGGACCAGAGGTTGCACATTATGATTAATCAGCTACTGCTGAATCTAAGGTATTTCTAATTGTTTATTTTCTGAGATTCATTGTGAACAGTAGTTCATGAGCTTTCCTTTTGTTTATTAGGATCAAACACTCCTTAGGAAAGAAAGGGAAAAATTAAACAAAAAAAGAGATAAAAGCTTTGAAATTGAATAAATGTTAAGGGGTAGTTGGAAGATATATCTTTTTAAAAGGAGGCAAAAAAATCTTCTGGCTAAAAGAATATCCCTAAAATGCAATAGATTGTCATATTTTTAATGTGTGTGATTGCTTGAGCAGGAGAAGAACTAATTCACTGTACATTTATTAACTTGCTCAAATCTGATATATAATATAAAATGAAGGTAATGTAAAACCTCCATCTGCCTCTTTCATAGTTTCATATTTCATTTACTTTCGGACAGGCCCAGATCATTTTACACTTCAATGGAAGCTACATAAGAATACTTCCAATAATGCAGGTCAAGGTTTGAATCCATGCTGTACCATAAACCATGGAAAAACTGAGCAAACATATCTACTTATCAGTTCAATGGAGCACAGGTCCTCTTGCATTGATATAAAAATACCTACATCTCCCATTTGGGAAGTGGAAGGATATATTTTATTTCAATCTTGAATATTTAGAAAATAAATTAAAATAAAAGCTTGTAGTAGCAGGGCATTTTAGAATGCTAGGCATACAATTTGAGGTGGACCTAGACAACCTTCAAAACTATCATTTTACAAAGATGAAATATATTTGTTATTTAAAAGTGGGATTGAGTAATCTGCAGAGCATGCCACCAAAATAATCAAAATATACATAAAGAGGTGAAGATAAGAGAAAGAAGAAGAAACAAGATTTTTGAGTCAATTTTAATCTAGCTGTAGTTAACTGAGTTCCAAAATAGATTCAATTGTCTATCCTCATCTCTAGAGAAAAAGGGCTCTACAGGTGCATGTATTATTGGTATATTATTTTACTGCCTGCTTATTTGCCTGTCCTTCAGGGACTACAAATGGCACCATACGTGATTTTTTCTTCTTCCCTTTCCACAACAACCACGTGGGGAAGATTACATTGAGAAATAATACTTGGTGCTAGATTCCACCCCTCCAGTAATGTTCATATTTGGGATAGCAATCACACTTACATATCGCCCCATAGCACTCAGTGCACTCTCTGGGTGGTTTACAAGTAATTAGCATTTTGCCCCAACATGCTGGATACTCATTTTCCTAATCTCAGAAGGATGAAGGGCTGAGTCAACCTTGATCCCCGTCAGGATCAAACCCACAATGTTTTGACTGCAGTACAGCAGTTTAACTATTGTGTCACCAGTGCCCCATGCACCAGTAAGGGTGCACAAATTGGAATCTGACCTGCCCTGTGCTCTTTTTAGGACACTCAGACCCAATCCTTCCTGTAGTCTGTAATTGCATTTGCCCATTTCCTATTATCCATGAACAATCCCATTTCCACTATATTCTTCTTTTATGTCCAGGTCAGACTTTAAACTGCCTAAATGAAGCCACCTGCTTTGTTTTGTCATTGGCCAAACTTAAATCCTCATTGGTACAACTTGGAAGATCAGCAAATGAGTTGGATTCTGTATCTCTCTACATTCATGCAGCTAGGTCATAAGAAAACAAGGGCATCTGTCTGTACACATGTCTATATTTCCCCCTTCTTTTTTCTGGCCATGAGGAGAAAGCCTTCAACAGCTTCCTCAGAAGGAAGTGAGTGAAAAACTTTAAAATGGCAATGGGTTGAGACTTTTTCTTTAAAAGAGTAGTGCAGAGTGAGTGGTATTTTATCTTTCCTCTCCATTTCTTTCTCTTTCTGCCTTTCCTGATTCCCTGGTCTGAAAAAATGGTGGTTCTACAAGCACAGATTTTGATAAGGTAATTATTCACTTTGCAGCAGCAAAAGGAAGATTCATTTCAAAAGAGCACATTCTTCTTCTCCTCTCTTGGAAATTCAACGTCTTCTTGGTTTTACTTTCCCTTTCACCATACTTGGTTGTAATGTGTGAATGCCAGATTTAACATGAAGAATGGAGGGGGTTGGACTTTCACCCCGGTTAATGCTGCAGGCTCTTTGCTCAGCCTTGTGGTCTTACCAGAAATGCACAATCATTCCTGATTTGGTTTATATTTACACATTTGACTGAACACAAGCACATCATTACATCATATTTTAATGGGACTGGAGCTCAGGTGTCTGCAGTCCTGAACCAGCTTTCCGCCTGTTATGTATGATAACTGTGTGGTAACTGTCAAAACTATTCAAACAGCCATGTTCCCGTGCTTTCTAGCTGTCAAATAGCATCCCTGTTTGACAGCCACGAAATCTCACCAGACAGCGTAGTCTAGCGAGATTTCAAGAGGTGCGCAATTTGAATTCTGACAGGCACACAATGTATCTCTTGTATGCAAATAAGGGGACTGAAATGTGTGCACACGTTGTTGGCCAATTGGCATTGTTTGTTATTGTTACTGTAACCATTTGTATTGTATATAGGTCCAAGTTTTGCCCCATCCAAGTTGAGTTCAAACCCTACCAATAAACAGCTGTATCTCACTTTCAATGCGAGTCGTCATAATTCCTTAAACACCAAATTGGCGACGAGGCAGCAACATTGACCCCTTCAATCTGGCCCATCCAGACAAATGGGTAGTCTACAAATGCCGGTTCCGCCATGCTATGGCGTCCCAGAAGATCACTTATGAGGATCAGAAGCGATCCTGTTTCCTCGCACAGTGCGGATCTGAGATGCTCGAGTTGGCCATCCACCTCGTTTTTCCTCGGGACGTGGATGAGGTGCCGCTCGCTGAGATCCTGTCAGCACTGAGGAAGCACCTGCAACCTGAGGTCTTGATCTTCCTGGCCAGGGTGGCTTTTCATCGAAGGGAGCAGCGCCCTGGTGAATCCATTGCCGAATACACCACTGCACTTTGCCTTGCTGCTGCCCCTTGCAAGTGGACAGTACACTGAATGGCAGAGTGGTATGGATACCTTAAAAAAGACAAAAACCACTCAAAGAGCAAATCAAAGTTCTGTGTCTTTAAAGAATATATATATTTGGTAAAGTATTAGCTTCATACAGTACTTCCAAAATATCAAGATCCCAAAATCATGTATTCAAATTGTCTTCAAACTTCATAGATAAATCAAGTGGAATTCTTCTTCTAATGTAAAAATCCAAGACAATATCAGTGGTGATATGAATAATATAGGGGCTATGTAAAGACAAATCCAAAGTATATCAAGACTGTTCTGGTATAACCAGCCTTTCACATATAGCTTCCTCAGGATAAAGATTCTAAATGTAATAGAAAACAAATATAATTATAATAACAATCCTAATCTGGCCCCTTGCAAGTGGGACAACATCAAAGAAGCACTCCGAGACCATTTGCTGGCCGGCATGAGGGATGAAGATGCTCAACGTCACCTCATGACCAGGAAGACACTAACATTCAAGGCCGCGCTGGATGAGGCACTAGCGTCTGAGGCTGCACAGTCCGGAGTAAAGCTCTTCCGGCATCGCCACTTCACTGCCAGTGCCACCGAATTGGTCATGCAAGCCCACCAATGCTCATCTTCTTCATCATCAGCAACTCCTGGTTCCACCTCTACCTCAGGGTCCAGTGGCGAAGAGAGTGAAGTCTGAGCAGTTCAACAAAAGCACCGAGAGCACCACGATGATCGGGAGAAGAAACCACTCCAGAAATGCAATGGTTGCGGGGCCCGGCATGACCGCAAGAAGTGCCCATTCCGCACCGCAGAATGCCACAACTGTGGATGGAAGGGGCACATAGCCAAGGTATGCCAACAGCGAAAGTGGAGACCTTCAGCGCCAGAGTCCAAGCATGGTCATCGCCACAAATTGTCCATTGCCAAGGTGTCATCCAAGCCAGATCCGTGTCAAGTGGACAGCATCAGCGATCGGTTCTATGCCAACCTGAGCCTTCAGGATGTCCCCTTCAGAATGGAGGTGGATTCAGGTACTACATTTTCTATAATTCCACAGCGGGAGTTTTTGAGGATTCCCCCAGCCTCTCGGCCCAAGCTTAAATCCCTCAAGACTTCCCTTCGGGATGTGCAGGGTTGCCAGATTCTGGTCCTAGGGGTTGGTAAATTTTTGGTTCATTTCAAGAACATATGCACCACTTTGCCCTTGGTTGTGGTTAAATAGGGCACTAATAATCTGATTGGTTTAAGCCCCTGGGGATCCGACAATCTGGCATTCATGCAATAGACTCTGACCCAATCTGGGACATTTGTGCTGCACATCCTGAGGTATTCAAAAAGGGTTTAGGTTTGTACAAAGGGCCCCCTGTTGATTTTGAACTTGACCCTGCCATCCGGCCCATCCAGATGAAGCTGTGCCAGGTGCCCTTTGCCCTCAAAGAGAAGATAGAAGCCGAGTTGGACAGACTGGTTGAGCAGGGCATCCTGGTGATGGTGGACTCCGCCGAATGGGAGTCACCAATTGTGACTGCTCTGAAAAGTAACAGGGAGGTCAGGATATGTGCGGACTATAAATGCACAATCAATAAAGCTATTCGTCCCAACGCATATCCTTTGCCCGTGGTAAGCCACCTTATTGATTCCTTGCATGGAGGAAACTGCTTTGCGAAACTTGACCTTGCCCAGGCTTACCAACAGTTAACCGTGACTCCTGCTGCTGCCATAGCACAGACCATAGTTATGCATAAGGGGGCATTTAAGGTGACCAGACTACAGTTCAGGGTGAATGCAGCCCCCTGGAATATTTCAATCTCTTGTAGAATGCATTCTTAAAGGGTTGCCTGGAGTCCTGCCATACTTTGACGATGTCCTGATCACTGCTAAGGACACTGTCGAACTAGCGGCCAGGCTCGATAGAGTAATGTCATTTTTCGAGCAGGCACCCCAAGGTATCATGCCCTCAGAATCCAAGGTGACGGCTGTGTGGAATGCACCCAGGCCAAAATGTAAAGCTGAATTGCAATCATTTTTGGGACTGTTAAACTTCTATCACACTTTTCTCCATCGCAAAGCCTCAGCTGCCGAACCATTGCACTGGCTCCTTAAAAAAGACACTGTTTGGCTCTGGGGCCATTACCAGGAGAAAGCGTTCCAAGACCTTAAAAGACTACTGTCTTCTGATGCAGTGTTAACACATTTCGATCCCAACAAATGGGTTGTTCTTGTGTGTGATGCATCCCCTGTGGGAGTCGGGGCTGTGTTGTGCCATGTGTTAAATGACGGGAGGGAAGCCCCCGAAGCATTTTATTCCTTTTCTCTCTCAAAGCCTGAGAAAAATTATGCTCAGAATGACAGGGAGGCATTGGCAATCATGGCAGGCACCAAGAAATTCCATGATTACCTCTACGGGAAGTCCTTTACCATTGTGACTGACCACAAGGCCCTCCTTGGAATCTTTGTAAATGGGAAGCCCATGCCGCAAATCCTGTCCCCATGGATGATGCCCTGGGCAATTTTCTTAAATGCATATGATTTCACTCTAGTGCGCACAGGCCCACGCTGATGCCCTGTCATGTTCTCCACTCCCTGTGTTTGGGAGATCGAAAACAATCACCAGGTCCTCATGATTGAGGCATTCGACTCGCCCTTGGCCATCCCTTCTGACATAGCCAAAGCCACGGCCAAAGATGTGGCACTTGCTAAAATCATTTCTTGGGTACAAAAAGGTTGGCCTATCTCTCCTCCAGCTGAGGAATTCCAAACATTCCACCGCAAATGGTTGGAATTGTCTGTGGAACGGGGTTGCCTTCTGTGGGGCCAGCGGGTGGTCATTCCTATCACCCTCCGCCAAAAGGTTTTAAATCTACTTCATACGAGTCACCCGGGAATTGTGCGTTCCAAGGCCCTTGCCTATAGTTACTTTTGGTGGCCCCAACTGGACCGGGACATAGAACAAATGGTCAGCACTTGTGCCAGCTGTCAATGCTCTTGCCCAGAGCAATCCCACCTTCCCTCTGGGGAATGGGACTCTGCCAGGGGCCCGTGGTCCAGGTTACACATAGATTTTGCAGGTCCATTTAGGGAAGCCCTATTTTTGTTGGTTGTGGATTCATTCTCCAAGTGGCTGGAAGTGATTTGAGTGCCTAATACCACTTCAGCCACAACCATAATACACCTAAGGAGGCTGTTCGCTATGTTTGCACTCCCAGATGTTCTGGTGTTCGACAATGCATCCACGTTCACATGTTTTTACCTAGGGGGGAGGAATGTCATGTATGATAACTGTGTGGTAACTATCAAAACTATTCAAGCAGCCATGTTCCAATGCTTTCTAGCTGTCAAACATTGTCCCTGCTTGACAGCCACAAAATCTCACCAGACAGCATAGTCTCATGAGATTTCGGGAGGTGCGCGATTCGAATTCTGACAGGCACGCAATGTATCTCTTGTATGCAAATAAGGGGATTGAAATGTGTGCACACGTTGTTGGCCAATTGACATTGTTCGTCATTGTTACTGTAACCATTTGTATTGTAGATATAAGTCCAAGTTTTTCCCCATCCAAGTTGTGTTCAAACCCTATCAATAAAGAGCTGTATTTCACTTTCATAATTCCTTGAACACCAAACCGCCCCAATTGCAAAATAAGGAGATAAGACACCAACTGATGTGGTTAAAGGCCTGGACCACATTTATTGCTTATGAAGATGAACTTGGGAAATGGGTACAATGGGCAGTGCATGACTTAATGCCGGGGATAGAGGTGATACTTTCCCTTCCCCATGCTGGTTGGGTGAAAACCCCAGGCCCCCGCATGTTCAAGCACAAGCTAGTGGTTAGTGGGCCAGCCAATCAGGGTGGGAGTGGCAGTGGCGGTTTCCACTTCCCCTTGAAGAATGATTCTTGGTCATACCACATGGCTGCCACATGGTGTTAGCCACGTCCATGCTGTTTCACAGGACTCCAGCACAGAATGACTTCGCCTTGTCAAAGACACCCTGTGGGAATCACCGATAGCACCCAATCCCCACACTATCTGCAACATGGCCAATTATTTAATGTTTAATCATGCGCATTCAAGCCATCCAGTTGCTAGCTGTTAGGGAATGGGGTAGGTGAAAAACAGATCAGCCCTTCCGGCCAGTTAGGGCTAATCCGAAAAAATTCCAACCTGGCCCCAAATAGTTGACCAATATTTATTTTATTTACAGTGAAACACGGTGGGCAAGGACTGTGTCATAAAAATCTTACATAAAAAAGCCATCCTCAATTTGTTGTCTTTCATGACTGTTGGACTACAACATCTATCATCTTCAGCCAACTTGGCATTTGAAGAAAGGGCTCCCATAAAGTATCTAACCATTACTGGCACAAGGCAAAGCCCAGTATCAATGCCAGCTTACATTTTCCATCACAATTACTAACATTTATTCCTTGTGGAGACAAAGAAACAATAGGATGGAAATCCACTTGCCTTTCACTAACAGATGGCTTTTTTGTTTTCAAGTTGGTGGAGACACAGCTGTTTAAAGACATGCCTTAAGAGGAACAGCAATGATAGCATTCACTCTTTCTTCTATTATTTCCCCCCAATAAATACGTTCAGGGATAGCTGTTTTCTTCCCGCTGAAGTCTTTTCTAGAAAGAATGATCCTGGTTCTAAGCTTATCAAAGCAACTCAGAGGTGGATACAAGTCAGACACTTGCTTTGAAGGCTTCTAAAGAAAAGAGTCAGTTGTCACTTCTCTGAAAACTCTGGTTTCTTTTCTCACATTGTCAGTCATCAACCTTCCGGGGTAAATGCCTACAGTCTGAAGTTTGGGCATCAACAGATCCAAGGAGTGTCAGGGCCACATGAAACATATGTAGTTTAGGAAAACATTTTTTAAAAGAACAATAGGAATGAAAGACATGAGAGACAAATTCATACAATTGTTCTGCACAAAGCAGATGCCTAATAGTCTTGTTGCTGTCACTCTATGGCATATCTCGGGTGAACTTCTGACAAGGCAACTGCAATGGTTGCGAGGTGCGGAGTTGGGCTACCAGTGGGGAGACATGGAGGCATTCTTCTTAAGTATTTATAGCTTAGCAGCCTCATTTATGGTCTAGTTAAAATGAAGCCAGCTAAGTTCCACTGGAACGATTCAGAGCAAACTTGATCAAGCCCTGCCTTCTATTTCCACCTGGTGTCTGGGCTAAAGCACCAGGCTTGCAGCATAGAGGCACCAGCAGCTAATTGCCTGATATAGCAAGAAACTGTAACCTTTCATACTTACTCCTGGGAAGCTATTTTGAATCCACAGATACCTTTGTGTCAGAGTGTTGTTCAATACAGTGCATTACATCTGGATAGGAAGGATTAGTCTGCTTGCACAACATTGCCTGAGTTTATTTGCAATGTTTTCCACTATTTGGAGGTAGGCTTCTTATGCATCCCCCAGTCTTGACAGTGCCTGAACATTTGCCACAGTATTAGCAAATCACACATTATCAACGATTTGGAAGACACCCACCTCCTTTTTTTTTGCTTGTAGAATGAATAAAACTATAGAGCAAGGAGATACATTTATTCTGTGGAACAGTCATATTCCTAGCTTTTTAGACCTATATTTATCTATGCCCCCTATAGACTTTCCTTTGTGTTGTTGCTTGGGTGTTTCCTCAGGAAGAATATTAGAAAGGGACAGGTTGCAGTAATGAATTTTAATTTCTCTTCCCTTTAATCCTCCCATACACTCGGGCAATATCTGTATGGAGATTGTATGTGGATTGTGAAGCAGAGAGTTTTGGCAGGCTGATCAGCCTCCATTCTGTTAGTAAAGCAGAAGACAGTCATTGACCAGGCTGCAAAGGTAGCACATCTCTATCCTATTTTAGCTGTGTGGTGGCTTAGTGGTTAAGACACTGAACTTGATGACTGAAAGGTCGGCATGTCAGTAGTTTGAGACCCGGGTGCTGTACAATGGAATGAGCTCCTGTCTCTGTCCCAGATCCTGCCAACCTAGTAGTTCAAAAGCAAGAAACTGCAAGTAGATGGCTAGATGGTATTGTAGACACAATGGGCACAGAGCTGGGTGGGTTGAGGAGGATGGTGGAGGACAGAGGTGCCTGGAGGACAATGGTCCATAGGGTCATAAAGGGTCGGAATCAACAACAAAATAGGTACCACTTTAGTGGGATGTTAAATAGCATTCCGTGCACTCCGGTGTTTAGTCATGCCTACCACATGTCCACGGAAATGTCTGCAGACCCAGAGATGAGCACTGAGTTGGATATGGCTGGCCTTTGCGCAAGGGTGACCTTTACCTTTACCTAAGGAGATCACAGACAAAGGAGATTCAATTTTTTTCAACCTACAGTCTTTCCAATTCTAAGTGGTCAGGAGATAACAGAACAGTGGCAAAGATGGCAAAGATGGTAAGTATTCCTGGCAGAGCCATCATATTTCAGCTTCTCCAGGTGAATGGCAAGATTTACTGAGTCCTCACCCAGAGCTTCAATAGACTGGAAGGAAAGGTGAGCTGTGCCTGGCTTACAGGCCATATTTTCCCCATAGAATTTATTTATTGCAACTCTATACCATCCATCTAACAAAACTGCTACTTTGGGCAGTTTGCAATAAGCAGAATCACAATCAAATATGCAACTCAAACCATCAATGGTAAGTTCCAATATAAATTTCAGCATAGAAAGTATAGATAAAGGTAAAGGTAACCCTTGCTCGAAAGCCAGTCGTATTTGACTCTAGGGTTCAGTGCTCATCTCTGTTTCATAGCTGAAAAGCCAGTGCTATCTGCTTCTGTAAACATTTTTGTGGTCATGTGGCAGGCATGACTAGACACACAAGCAGATTAGTGTACGGAACACATGACTAGCACACAGAACGCTATTTACGTTCCCACCGAAGTGGTCCCTATTTATCTACTTGCAATTTTCTTGCAATTTCCATCCTGCCGTATTTGGGTATCAAACTGCTGACCTCCTGCCTTCCAGTCAGTGTCTTAGCCACTTGAGCCACTGCATAATTACATTAATAAAACTGAAACAGAAGAGCAATACAAATGGCAGTTTCAACATCTACAATTTAAGGCATTTTGATTTTATTCAATAAATGGGAGGATATCTTCAAAGTCTTCTTTTAAAAGTTCAGTTTTCAATAGCTTCTTGAAAACCCTTTCTGTCCAAGCCAGGCTTCCTCAACCTTGGCTCTCCACTGGGCCTTCAGCTGTTCTTGAACTTCAATTTCTAGAAGCCCTGATCAGCAGGAGTGCTCTTGGTTTTCTGGGAATTGAAGTCCAAGAGCAGCTGGAGAGCCAAGGTTGAGGAAGCCTGGTTTGTGGTTGGATATAAGATTTATAATCTTACAAATTCATATTTTTAGGACAAGAACCAACCTGTGTGGACTTGGGCAAGACACACAGTCCCAGAGCATCCACTGAAAAAATGGACTAGTAAACCAATTGTGAATTCTCTCTATATTTGCAATTCTGGAAAGGGTCTCCATAAGTCAGAATCAACTTCCCAGGATATAATTAATCTATTTCTTATTTACAACAGCTACAAACCAGTCGGAAACCAGAGCTCCAGAGGGATCTCTTCACACTGGGGGAGTGGGCAAAACAGTGGCGAATGAGCTTCAACATTAGTAAGTGCAGAGTGATGCATGTTGGGGCAAAAACCCCCAATTACATTTATAAATTGATGGGGTCTGAACTCTCTGCGACAAACCAGGAAAGGGACCTTGGTGTCCTGGTGGACAACTCAATGAAGGTGTCAACCCAGTGTGCCTCAGCAGTGAAAAAAGCAAACTCAATGCTAGGGATCATTAGGAAGGGTATAGAAAATAAGTCAGCAAGTGTCATTTTGCCTCTTTATAAATCTATGGTGAGGCCCCATCTGGAATACTGTGTACAGTTCTGGTCGCCATACCTCCAGAAGGATATAATGGAGTTGGAGAAAGTGCAGAGGAGGGCAACCAGAATGATTAGGGGACTGGAACACCTTCCTTACCATCTGAGGCTGCAACGGTTGGGCAACGGTTATGAAGGAGCACAAGGGGTTATGTTGGAATAACCGGAGGAGTTCATGCTGGAACTCATATCGAAGATACTGGAGCAAGGAGAAGGACTGAACCTGCAACCTGTCCTGGGGAAGAGTTCAGCCAAAGCTCTATCTACAACCGGATTCAGGAAACATTCTATGGCAGCCACCTGCGGCAACCGGCCCCGCCTCCCTCCGGCCCCGCCTCGACCAGAGGGATAAGAGACGCTGCACCGCAGATGGGACACCACGCCGAAGCTCTCCTGGGCCCCCACCATCGGCCCAGGATGGGAGCCACCTGCGGCAACCGGCCCCGCCTCCCTCCGGCCCTGCCTCGACCGGAGGGATAAGAGACGTTGCGCCACAGACGGGACACCGCGCCGAAGCTCTCCTGGGCCCCCACCATCGGCCCAGGATGGGAGCCACCTGCGGCAGCCGGCCCCGCCTCCCTCCGGCCCTGCCTCGACCGGAGGGATAAGAGACGCTGCGCTGCAGACGGGACACCGCGCCGAAGCTCTCCTGGGCCCCCACCATCGGCCCAGGATGGGAGCCACCTGCGGCAACCGGCCCCACCTCCCTCCGGCCCTGTCTCGACCGGAGGGATAAGAGACGTTGCGCCGCAGACGGGACACCGCGCCGAAGCTCTCCTGGGCCCCAACCATCGGCCCAGGATGGGAGCCACCTGCGCAACTGGCCCCACCTCCCTCCGGCCCTGCCTCGACCGGAGGGATAAGAGACGCTGCGCCGCAAATGGGACACCGCGCCGAAGCTCTCCTGGGCCCCCACCATCGGCCCAGGATGGGAGCCACCTGCGGCAACCGGCCCCACCTCTCTCCGGTCCGGCATTTGCCGCGAGGGGACAGCGAGCACCTGAGCTTCCTTGTTGTGCACATGTAAGTGCAGACTGTAGTATATACTTTCTAGTTTATATATTGTGGACAGAGATTTTGTAATTGTATTTTTGGTTGATGATTTTTGCTGTATTCATTGTATGTTATTGTATTTTGTATTTATTGTCCGCTGTGTAAACCGCCCTGAGTCGGGTCCGCCTGAGTGAGCGGTATATAAGCGTGAAAATTAAATTAAATTAAATTAAATTTTCACTCTTGAACGACGGCGTCTAAGAGGTGACCTGATTGAAGTTTATAAAATCATGCACGGTGTGGACAAAGTAGATAAGGAAAAACTGTTTTCCCTATTGCACAACACTAGAACTAGGGGACACTCGATGAAACTTTTGGGTACTAGTTCTCAAACAAATAAGAGAAAGTACTTTTTCACCCAGAAGATTACTGGTCTATGGAACTCCCTGCCAGAAGAAGTGGTGACAGCTGTCAGTCTTGACAGCTTTAAGAAAGGATTAGACAAGTTCATGGAGGACAAGAGTATCAATGGCTATAATTATGGATACTTAAGGACAACCTCGGGGTTGGAGAGATAGGCAGGATATCTCTCAATGCCATTTCCAGGGAATCCTAAGCAGGTGAAGGCATCTCCTTGAGAATACCCTGAAGGAAATGGTAAGCCACTGTGTGAGACAGAATGCTGGACTGGATGGGCTGTGGCCTGTTCCAGCAAGGCTGTTCTTATGTTCTTATGGAAAGGGGTGGGCAAGTACCACTGACGTTCATAAAGTTGGTCCTATGCTGTATTGCAACTTTTGTTTATATTTTCAATTGAATAACAAATGTAAATAATGAAACAAAGCCACAGTGACATGTACTTAAAAGCATGGGTAAGATATTCTCTTTTTTTTGTGCAAATATCTGGGAAAGAATGCTTGTTTTCTGTGTGCATGTGTGTGAGTGTGTATGTGAATGAACACATATGTTTTGCTGAGCTGTCACTATTGTATCAAAACTATAGCCCTATATGTTTGTGCATGCATTGGTTTTCTCTCAAAAATAAATGAAAATGAAACAATCTATCTGCTTCATTGCTCAAGGCTTGCAAGACAGATTTCATATTACTGAAGAATGCGGGTTTCTTGTGCAGCGCAGATGAAAAGCTTTCCTGGGACATCTGGGATAGTTGAGAGCAATCAAAAGATTTATATAAGATATGCTGACAAACCAACTCCTAAACCCACATTCTTATTAACTAGAGTTTTGGAAGAGCATCATTCTATTCTTGACCTTCCATGATAGAAACATACAGTATATTGTAGGACAAACAAAATACTGGGTATGAAATGTTAGCAATAGTCTGGAGAGAGAGAGAGCATTGGGTTTTTTGAGCTACCATAGTACCTTCTGTGTGTGACATACAATTTGAAAACAATGCAGTGCATACAGAAGATGTGTAAGAGGTCTGTGCTTGCCCAGTTTTATTATGGCTGGTTCAAATAGCTCCCAAATATCGCAGCATTGTCCATGCATTGTGGGTGTATATGACCAATTTTGAGAAAACACTCACAGTTTGCCTTAAGTGGTAGCAGTGACAGTGTTTGTTTTTAAAACGTTGCTGCTGTTTTTGAAATAGCAACAATAGTGGCAAGCTAGTTGTCTTCTTGAAGCCCCACTGTGCATGTTTCTAGTCCTATTAAAACAAATGACAGATATAACAAATATCACAGATGGTGCCATGTCTACCTACTGGCTTCCATGACCCCTAATTCCACAAAGGGTCTGACACATGCCTGTGTTTGGGTTACTTAGGAGTTAAGAGAATAATGCCAAGGGCAACCAGGATTGGTGTTTTGTTGCTGCTGCTTCTATTGCTAGCACTGGTGGTCATGAAATACAGATCACATTGTGAGTTGTGGTATATCTTGATTTTAGCAAGGTTTCTGACAAAGTCTTGTAAGATATTCTTGTGTTCTGTATCTACTTCTCAATCCTAAGAATATAACTTTACTGTATAGATGTTATAACACAAATGAATTAGACTTAATTAGATATAAACAAAATTCACCTCAGAAGTCTATGTGTCTAACTTAAGCAACACATATTCAGGCTAGTGTATAAAAAAACCAAGTATTTTCAGAAAAAAATATTTTCTGGCAGGCCCAGAAATCAAATGGTATACAATTTTTATTTCTGTTTTTATAGCTTTTCTACAGATGGTCTGATAGGCACATTCCCGATACAGTATTACAGTCCTAATACTTTATAACATTATTTAAAAAAACAATGACTTCTGTTGCTTCTATCTCATTTTTTCTGCATTTATGGAACAGGACTTTATTCTATTTATGACATGCTGGTTTTTAAACTGATGGGAAGGTTCTGTGGAAATGGATTATTGTTTTGTTGGTGGAATATATAAATTTGCTAGCAACACTATTTGTAGATTGCAGACAGCAGTTTACAGAGGATGGATTCAATCTACAGCTGCAGAACAGAATTCACATCTGCTTCCCATCCCTAAGTGAGCCTGTGCAACAGAGAAGCCTGGGTTGTTTTGCTACTCACGTTTGCCCATCATCTTTGTTTGCAGCAGGAAAGTAGTTTATTCCTGCATTCAGTGCTTTTGCAATTTCAGACTTTATTTTCTCATGTACATGTTACGGCTGGCTGGGTAGCCCAGTGATTTAGGTATCTGGTTGCAGAGCCAGAGGTTGGGAGTTCAATTGCCCATTGTACCTCCAGGGAGAAGGGCCAGTCTGTGTAGTTATGGGCATGCTGCACAGTCCAGATTACCCCTAGAAGAAGGGAATGGTAAACAATGGGTAAGGACTCTGTACCTAGAAAACCATGGAATGAGCTGCCATAAGTCAGAATTGACTTGATGGCAGACAGTTATTATTACAGGGATGCCTGGATGCAGAAAGAAAACAGATGGGATGTATATTTGGAAGCTTCCCAGGAGGAAGCAACTAAACTAGGATGGATTTGTAACTGAAAGAAAAAAGTCAAGAAAAGAATGAGCAGCAGGGCCATAGCATGGCTCACCCTGTTAGCAGTTTGGCCACCCTGGCAAAGTGTGGTTTCCCATAGGAAAGCATTGAAAAGAGGCTTTGTTGACCATCCTGAAAAAATATTCACCCACTCACATCTAGAATCCTGGCTATGGCCCTGATGAGCAGCACCCATCTCCAGAATAATTTTCTGCTACACATAGTCTCCTTTTTTGTACTTCTAGATCAGGGATTCTCAATCTGCGGCCCATGGGTCAGATGTGGCCCCTGAAGCCATTTCATCTGGCCCCCCTCCTCCACCACACCTGGAAGGGCAAAATGGCCATACAGCTCCCGAAGCTATCTGAGGAAGCATTACCTGGTCCCCGGTTTAGAAAGGTTGAGAACTCCTGTTCTAGGTAATCAAAACACCTTGTACATTATATATGTTATGCCTATTTTTGCTCTTTTTAAAACCCTGTTTTAAAAAAGTAATGGCTCTTTGTACAATGTTACTATGAAGCTTACACTAAAATCCACCCTCTATATTGAATTCCAGAAAGTTTCTAATATCTTTTCTCAGCCCGTTGCCTTCCAGAGATCTTGTACTACAACACCATGAAAACAACTTCACAAATATGTGAGGGCACAATGCTAGGAAAGGCTGTGTTGTATTCCTATATTAATGTCCATTCCAAATATATTTTGGTCCATCCTTTGACCCTTTTTCCTGGATCTTGTTGGATATTCCTCTTGAACAGGTTTGAACTGAGAAAAACAGCAGTTTTGGTTGCAGTGCAGCAATTTAACCACTGTGTCACCAGGGTATCGTTGACTGTTGACAATAAAACTATACAGTACACATTTCATGGAGGAGTAGGATACCTCAGTCATAATGTGACCCACACAATTTCAGATAAGTCCCCCTACTACCAGTTTCCTCTCAACAAATGCAAACCTGGGCTATCTTTACTTACTTATATGATGGGTCATCCTATCCATCATATATGACAGCAACAAGGCTTGAGTGGTATTACGTAATGATAATAATAATTGAAAAAAACACAGTTTGAATATGGAGCAGGATAATTGTTGCTTGCAAGCTATGCCTCTTTGATATGGTTTTGCTTTGTATTTTTGAGGTAAAGGACACAGTGAATAAAATGCACTTGTCTGGAGTCTGCACAAGTCAGCATTCTTCCTTGGAGGCAGTGTAAATTTATAAGCATCAATTTTGTGTCTCCCGGGAGTGACTCTGACTTTTACCAGATTAGTGGTTTTAAGATAGATGCCGTATGGCCGATGTTGATATATCAGTCAGAATGTATGAAACGAAAGCTGATCAGGAGACTTTTATGGATGTTCTTTGGGGTCATTTTAAAGAAGGCTAAAAGCTAGGATTTCTAAGTCATCTTTAAAAAAGTAACTCAAATCTGCAGTTGATACAAGCTTTCTGTGTGCAATCTGGGCTCAGATTAATAACACCAGTAGGATGTTATCAAGTAGTAGCTTTATACCAGTGAAAAGCACTTGCTCCACAAGTCCAGAATAATGAGAAAGACACAAGTGTTGGAATTTTAACTAGGACAACAACATTATTAACTCTTTCTCATACTAGGTCAGCAGAAAGGAACTGTGGAATGAACTCACCAAAAGGTGCCTTAATTTTGGTGGTTTCATGTCTGGCCTAGACAAGGAAGAAGAAGCTTATTCAGCTGCACCCTTAATTTGCCATAAAATCCTTCCAGACAAGTATTGAGGGATATATAAAATAATCTCCTGCCACCTCCCAAATCAATTCAGGTAGTGGGCTGAAAAAAATATCTATCTGGTTCCAAAGCAATGAGCTAACTTCATACTGTACACAGAAGGATGACAGGTGGACAGTTTGAGCTTCGAAAGAGGCTATTGGGATGGAGGAGCCCTCTTAAAAGTGCTCTCCCTCCCTGCCTAACAACCAAATGGTGAGCACCTATTGGTGCGAGCCTATGGCATGCTTTCCCTCCCATCCGGAGAGGCAAAGGACCCCTGCACAACAGCTTCACATTGCGTGGAGGCTCCCCATGGCAGTATACCCAATGTTTGCTAATCATTGCAGCCCACACAAAAGCAGTTCCTGAAGGGTGGGAAACCCCATGGAAGAATATCACATAGAGGGACCTGTAAGTGGAGACAGCAGTGAAACTCGATATTTCACCTTGTATGAGAAAATATATTTATCACTGTTGTAAATTAGGGACGTGTACCTCTAGATCAGTCTGCAGTGGCTTAGTGGTTAAGATGCTGAGCTTGACAACTGGAAGGTTGGCATATTAGCAGTTAGAGACCCAAGTGCTGCACAATGGAGTAAGCTCCCATCATCTTCCCCAGCTCCTGTCAACCTAGCAATTTGAAAACAAGAAATTGCAAGTAGATAGATAGGTACCTCTTGGGCAGGAAAAGTAACAGTGTTCTGTGCACTTTGGTATCTAGTCATGCCTGCCACATGACCACATAAATATCTGCAGGTGCAGAGAGTGATGGGTCTTTGGCTAAAAATGGAGATGAGCGCCACTCCTTAGAGTTGGATCTTCTTCTTTCATTTTCCTGATCAAACCCCGGACTGCCAAAATGAAGCCATCTTCTTGGCTTTGTTGCTGGCCAAACTAAGTCCTCATCGGTGCATGTTTATGGCAGTAATTGGCAGACAAGTAAATGAGCTGGATTCTGCATTTCTCCACATTCTCACAGTGTATTGTTGTCCTCCAGCAGCCCCCACTTGAGCATGTTGGTCTTGCATTTAGGGAATCCAACCCTTGGTCTATTAAGGGTCATCCAAGTGATGTAGGGGAGGTTGCGTTCCTCAGCTATGTCCTCCTTTAATATTGTTCCTTTTCCAGTGAGCTCCTTCCTCCATCTTCTAATTTGTTTTTGCTCTTGTGTACCCACAAGAATGTTTGTTCTTGCAAAAAAAAAACACCTCTTTTTGGATCTGAGCAGGTGGATTTGAGGCTCACCTCCCTTCATACTCTGCTGTGAAGATGCTCATGGCCAAAGCTGATTTATGCATCATGGATGGTTGAGTTCCCCATTTATAGTTTGTGAGTTTCCTGATGGTATTATTCCTTGTACTAACTTTGGCTTTGGTGATCAGGCAGTGCTACCTAAAATATAATATCCTGTCAAGCATTACACTGAGATATTTTGGTATTGCACAATACTGTAATTGGTTCCCTGGTCACGTGATGTCCAACTCGTATTGTAAGCCACCCAGAGTCCTTGTGATTGGGGCGGCTATAGAAATTTGAGAAAATAAATAAATAAATAAACTCAACCCTTGCCTCTTGGTTTTGAAGGTGGAAAACACAAACTTGAGTCTTGTTTGGATTAGGCTTCAAATGGTTGATGTTGTAATACTGTCCTAATTCTTCAAGAGCTCCAGTAGGTTTTCCAGCTACCTCATCAAAGCTTGATCCTTGAACGGTCATTGCTGTGCCATTCACATAGATTAATAATTTTGTATTGTCAGGAACTGGCTGATCATTTTTATATATATGGAGCAGAATCTTATGATTAACTGTATTGTACACTGCAGTTAGAGTCGGATATGACTGGTTTTGGAGGAAGAGGGGCCTTTACCTTTATCTCTAGATAGTTTGCATTGATAGGTACCTTCTCTTTTCTGTTTCTGTATTTGGTTCAAGCCTCTTCCATCTGAATCTTTTTGATAGACTCAACATCCATTGCCACACCACCATGAAAATAGCCATCTCACCTGTTTTTTGAAACTGAGACTGGGCTAGTTAGAACTTGGATGGGAGATGGCATATGAATACAAAGGATTTCCAGCTAGGAAAGCATCCTGTATGAATTCCTGAAGAGCCATTACTATCAGAAGCATTGACAGTTATGCACAAAATGGATCAGTGAAGGGCCTCACTCTAAAGTCCCTTCCAAGGTTCCCCTTCTTTGCTTATCTTTCTAGGTATGTGTTTGCTACATATTTTTTAATTGCACACCATGTTTGACTACTACATTGATAAAGCATTCTTAATAATTGTTTTGCACACATTTAAAATATGTGCATTTTTCTACGGACACCATCCATCTTCAGATTTTAGCAGGATTTCTTTCATTTCATTAGTATAAATCCATCATTGGGTACAAGCCATTACCTCTTCAGATAGCCAAATATACTGCAAATAAGTATAACATGATCTCTGAAGAAAAATGCCACCACAATTCCAAACTTTGCGATTGCTTTCAGCCTCAGATAATACCCAACTGTTGCTGGATGAAGCTGCAGTCTCTACTAATGCTGCCAAGGCAGGGTCAGTCTGCTGCTGATTTGTTGATAAGAATTTAGCAAGCCACAATGTATGTCTTTTCCAGATGAATGTTGACTGGTTGATTTACTGTTAATCAATTACCTGCTTGACTCTTCAATGTGAAGAGAAGGTTTGTGTTCTGAGAAACATTGTGATTGCAAAAAGTGCATTAAATCTGGCTGTACTGGCATATCAGCTGGTGAATGAAGCCTGTGTTCTAGCAGTAAGCATAAACAACCAGCAGACTATCAACTTGGGACAGGACCATTTGCCAGATAGCTATTGGTTGTTGCACAGAAAAGTGCAGCAATCTAACAGTCCAGCACTTTGGAAACCTATTTTTTGAATAGTTCCTGGAATCCTACAAATATGGCCAAGCCAAAACCAAAAAGAAAAACATGTTCATGCTTTGCATCCAACTTCCTATCATGTTCCAGAATACTTCCCTCCCCTAATTTATCCTCACAGGAAATTTGTGAAGTAGAATGTGGTTAGGGTTATATTGATGGATGCTTGGTTATCCATTATTTAGTGTCTTGCAAGGAAGACGAAAGAAGGAGCCGCAGTAGGGCTAAACACAACTTTATTGCATGATGGTCAGGGTGAACATGTGGTAATGGCGGACAAATAGCTCTATTTATAGTACACTGTACATTTGAATATCCCAGTGTGGTAGCTCATTGGCTACTGTCCGTGTGGCGTCATAGATCGTCACGCCCATCTTCTCCAGGTGCGGTGTGGCGGGAAGGTTTCCCGCTCTGCAGGTATTCGGGGAATCTGTACCATGTGAGCCGGATGCTCGCTACTGCCACCTGTGGCCACTTAGCTCGCATCCTATACAGCTTGTTACAATGTGTCTCTGATTAGATACAATTGGATACATTGACTGTTTACATTCTGTTAAAGGGAACCTTGCACATTCATTCAATACATAACACATTATGACTCTGTTGGGATATTAATCTAGGTCTAGCAATCCAGGCCAACAGTTTAATATCTCTGGGTTGCTGTTAGAATCAAGATTATTCTCAGTCTATCTGATTGCTGGTAATGATGACAGAGAGTAGGAACTGGAGTCTGGACTATGGATAGTTTACAAAAATTATTTTGTAATTTAATTTGAATGCACACTTTGACTCATAATCTTGAAACCTCTTCTGAGGCATGCAAAAAAATTCAAAGCACATGTATAAATATGACAAGATTGCCAATTAAAAAATTGTGGAACCTTGCTAACCTTCTCAAATTTCTTGAGAATCCTCAGGAAGAACAATATTTAAAAGGACCTGCTGTTGGCATTCTACCACTGTACCATAGAGAGTGTGTTAATCTATGGTCTGTGTGTATGGTTTGGGAGTTGTACAGCTAGGGAAAGAACAATGCTGTCCAGGGTCATAAAGACTGCGGAGGGGATAATCGGGCGTACTCTTCCCACTCTAGATCAAATCTATGCCACAAGGTGTTATAAGAAAGCTGTAGAGATTGTGCAAGATAGTATGCACCCCAGAAATGATCTCTTTCAGCCTCTGCCTTCTAGAAGAAGGTATAGGGTAATAAAGACCAGGACCAGCCACTTGAGAAATAGTTTCTACCCCAAAGCGGTTCTGGCTTTGAATGCAGTGCAATGCAGTCTATAAGGGAGCTTCTGTATATAGTTTTTAGAGTTTTTAGAGTTTTAGAGTTTTTAAAGTTTTAGAGCTTTTCATGGGTTAAATGTGTATATGTGGGGTGGGAGTATGTTGATAATTTTTGTATAGTTGTATTTTGTTTAGGTTTTGTTGGGTTGATAAGTGTCTCCCCCCCCATCTCATTGTTCTGTGCAGGACAATGACAATAAAGATCTATCTATCTATCTATCTATCTATCTATCTATCTATCTATCTATCTATCTATCTATCTATCTATCTATCTATCTATCTATCTATCTATATCAAATAAGAAAAGCATCAAGAAACAACCCACCAACCTTTTTCATTCGGCAGTACTACCTGTGGTCCTCTATGGGAGTGAAACATAGTCATTAATGAAGGCACAGGAAGAAGAACTATCAAGAGGAGTAAGATCCATGGAAGATCAATGCTAAAGGTATCCCTTCACGACCACATCCCCAATGTCCAGAGAAGAAGAGAAAGCAGAATCAATGAAATTGTTGCTGCATATCACACATGGAAATTGCACTGGGCTGGACACATCTCTCAAATGACAGACGGGCATTGGACAGCAGCAGTCACCACCAAATGGTACCCCAGAGGAGTAAAAGATGGGAAGACCCAATTGTGAAAAGTTTTGGTTGAACCTGGAGAAGAAGAGTGTGACAGCGCAGTGAATGGAAAATGAGTTGTGACCAGCAGGAACTTATCCCTTGATAGGCTGGTCAATCAAGAAATCAAGGAAACATAACTGAGAAGGATAGAATCTTGAGAATACAATATACTATACAATACAATCTTAATTTATACCCCGCCTTTCTCGGCCAAGGCTGACTCAAGGCAGCAACAGCATATCAAAATACATACAATACAGTATAGCAACATAATAAAACAGCAATACAAAGGTAAATCAATACAAAAATCAGTACAATAATAACATAACATAATATAATCAGCAATATGAAGTATCAGTTAAGAATTACAGTTAAAGTACAACAATGGCAGCATGGAATGGCTGGGGGTGGGTTGGGGAGGAAAAACGGCACTCAGCAAGGAATGGCATTCGGCATCTTCCTCCTCCTCTTCAGCTGCCTGACAGCCCAAAGTCCCAGGATCCTTTTACACACACCCCCTCCAGCGATGGAATGGCTGGGGGGTGGGGAGGAGACACGGTGCTCGGCAAAGGCACGGCGCTCTGTGTCTTCCTCCTCCTCTTCGGCTGCCCGACAGCCCAAAGTCCCAGGGGCCTTTTATCCCCTCCAATGATGGAATGGCCAGGAGTGGGGTGGCGAGGAGACGTGGCACTCGGCAAAGGCGTGGTGCTCGGCGTCTTTCTCCTCTTCTTTGGCTGTCCGAAGGATATGAAGCAAAGGGTTGGGCAGATGAACAGTAGGTGAGAAGGTGCTAGATGTTTCTGGGGAACTGAAAGAAGGGCTCAGACTCTGACATGTTCTGGTTATATTATTCAACAGGTTTCAATATAAACTTGTACCTAAAAACCAAAGCATTGTTGAAGTATCAGGAAAATTCTCCTCCTCCTTCAAAATCTAATTCTCAGCCTAACTGTAGGAAGTTCATTCAGCACTACTTCTAATGTCTAATTAGAGTACTAAAATTCTATCAACAGAGTTGATCTTATTAAATAAAATGCACATTCAGGGTTCCCTGATCCTCTCTGGGGGTTTGTGGGTTGGCTGACTATATTTTTCTTCCTTTACATCATCTTACCAAATGCCTCAGGCACTGTCTAAAATTACACTTCGATAGTCTTGAAGTCAGACAGTACTGTATATAAATCCTTCCCATTATTTTTAGAAAATTGCCCAAGAATAATATATGGCATTTTCATGAAGTTATGTCTCGGAGCAAGCAAGTTATTAAAAATAGACATGTAGAAGGATATTGTCCACTAAAACCAAAGTGCTATTTTATGAAGTGTGGTCATTAGAAAAAAGAAAGAAGAAAAAAAGATGACAAGAAAGTTGGCAAAATGAGTCATCCTGTTAGGAATATAATAGTGAAGTGCCCTGTGATTAACAGAGTGCAAAACACATCCCCTGACAATTACTACAGCAACCTCAATCTCTTCTCTGAAGCAAAACAAAACTCTTCTAGTGGTGTAGCGTTTATATATCTATAAATCGTTTGTTGTGTCTTTTGTTTCAGTCATCTTGAGGGCGTTAGAGAAGAAAGCAAGATTTTAAAAACCAAATACTGTAGTGTAGTTGTATGGATGGGTTAGCTTCTGTTACCAAGAAATTGTCTGTCTCTCTGGCACACAAAGGAGGGCCTTTTCTGTGTCCACACCGGCCTTGTGGAACCTCCTGCCATAGAGTTGCGCGAGCAGACGGAATTGCTGCCTTTCAGAAAAGAACTAAAAACCCTGTTGGCGGGGCAGGTGTGGGACCCGGATGGAAGAGTGACCCCACCTGTTGGCTTATAAAATAAAGCCTCCCACCTTTTTAATGTGGGCAGTTTTAATGGTTAATGGTTAATTTTTAATATGAATGCGGGGAGGGGGGGTTTGGTGGGTTGGGTAGCTTAGGGGTTTTAATTGTTTTTTAATATGTTTTTAACCTGTTGTAAGCTGCCCTGAGTCGGGTTCACCTGATTGGGCGGCATAGAAATTTGAACTATTAATTAATTAATTAAATTAAAATATAAATTCATATAGGCCCTGTCTACATGGTTCGACCTTTCCTTAGTGAATTGCAAATAGTTGTAAATGGCTTAAAGAGTCACCAGATTCAGAATATGTATTATGTGCCACTTGTTTCTAAGTTTATACATTCAAAGTAAATGGGCTACAATGGGTGAGCATCTTAGTCTTCTGTCATATTCTGTTTGAGTTAGATGGGGTGTGTTTGTGGCCTTCTTCCTGGGTATAGAGTGGATGCATGGAGAGAGGTGCATGATGTGACTGGATCCCATTCAGCAGTATTTTTAGCATTATGCCTGAGGTTTCGGTTTGTGGTGCAGTCAGAGGTGTGTGTTTTATACCCATTCTTTTAGTCAGACTCTGATGAGATGAACTTGAAGGTTTGAATGAGACATTGAGAGGACCGTTGGCTTACAACAACTCCTTGCAGCCTTTTACCTGCTTTCAAGCAAACTGCCTGTATTGGTCAACTGTGATTTTAAATACTGTGTGGTAAATAGCAATTACTCTTATATACTGCCCCATAGCAATTAATGCACTCTCTGGGTGGTTCACAAGGTAACTATCATTTTTGCCCCCAACATGCTGTGTATTCATTTTACTGATTTTGGAAGGACAGAAGGCTAAGTAAACCTTGAGCCTGGTTGGGATCGGACTTACAATGTCAGCAGTTTTGGCAGCAGTACAGCAGTTTAAGCACTCCATCACCAGGGCTCAGGGATGTATCATTGGTCTCACCAATATGGCTGTAATACTGAGACACCACAAATATGGTCAAGATTGTTAAAGAGGCTCACATGAAGGAGGCATGCATGATATTGAAAAGAAACCATATACAGTGGAACCTCATACAACAATCCCTCTGTATAGCAACAAAAATTGCATAACAATTAGGTTTTGGAAGGAAATGGCATTCCCGCATAACAATTTCCCCTATGGAAAAAAATCGTACAACAATTTTTCAATGGGAAAAAACACTTAGAAAAAATCGTTGTATGATGCATTCCATAGGGAAAATTGCTATACAATGCATGTATCGTATAGCAATTGTTTCATACAACAATGAGCCCCATGGAATGGATGAAAACCGATGTATGAGGTACCACTGTATTTTATATATTACAGTAAAACCCCGACTTACATATGCCTCAAGTTACATAAAATTCGACTTACATAATGATTTCTGCACTAAAACCATGTCCCGATTTACATAAATGTCCCAATTTACATAGCACAATTTCCTATGGGTTTAACTTTGAGTTACATAAAAAAAATCATTTTTCCTATTGGGTTGTTTCGATTTACATAAATATCATTTTTCCTATGAGTTTGCTTCGAGTTAAGTAAAAAACCAATTTCCATAAAAGCCTACAGAACAGACTTTTTATGTAAGCAGGGGTTTTACTGTACAGTAATCAATCTGGACAAATTTTATGAAGGGAATAGCAGCAAAGAAAATCTTGTGGTAGAGATGAATGAAGGTTTTGTTTTTGTTTTTAAAACCAGTTAGGTTGTCACATATTAAGACTTGAGGGAGTAAGGAAGGAATAATTTGGAACATTCCACAAATTTACTGCAACAGAAAGGGGAGGCTTCTTCTGCTAAAAGAATGTCTTCTTCTCTCTCACACACACACACACCCCAATCCACAAAATAAAGAGGCAAGACACATTCAATATGGCCAAAAGGTCTAGGCCACAATTTTAGTAATCTCTAACTTGCAGGGTGGTGGTATTAATCTCTAATTTGTGGGGTGGTGGTGGTAGTGCTATACCTGATACCAGAGCAGGTGAAGCTAATCCACCCGTCTCCATACCGGATGGGTAAATCCTTTCCCCTGTTCAGTGATGATTCTTGTCAACTAATGTCCAGGCCAGATGTTATTCAGAGAAACAACCTTGGGTCCATTTCCAACTCTGTTTACATGAATGAATACTGGACATCACCTAAAGCTATTTTCATGGTGTGCCCTGAATGCCCAGATGGTTTGCATGAATCATACCAGGAAATCAGTGCCACCTCTTCAATAGACGCCCAAAGAGAATACACCACTAACCCCATCCACCCAGCAGTACCCACCAACTAATTGTGACCTATTTATCACCACCTGCCTCAATAAAATGACAACTAACAAGCCAGAGTAGGATAGGTGAAAAACTACCCAGTTCCCTCAGTGCCAATCTTGGTGTTTGGAAAAAACATCCCAATCTTTTAAAACTGCTCTGCAGCTATTATTTGGGGTGCACATTTCTACTATATATAGCTTATGCATCTTTCGTGGGATTTTGATATAACTTCCTTACTGAATTTTGCAAAATCCTTGAGAAGGTACAGATCAAATGGTGCTGAGATTTTAAGGAGTTAAAAAAAGTCTTCTCCCTCACTTATTGTTCCAGTTGTGGTGATACTATCAAAAATAAATGAGCATGTTTTGAGGATGGTCATTAGAAATATTTCCTTATATCTAAAGAAAAAGCCAATAGGAAAAGCTAAAAGCTGCTGCTGATGTTTAAATGCCTGCTTTCTGTAGCAAAATAAAAACAATTTTTGCTCTGTAAAATGGAAAGAACTAGACTTCTAATGATATAGATGCTTTTAATCTTAGGGGATGCCTCAACACCAGTGCAATTTTAAGGCAAAGACAGAGAAGGTGGAGAGGGCTGCCAACCTCATCATTTATTTTTCAAAGATAGAAGAGAGCTGTCACAAATCATGGGGCAAATTTATTTTAGTCTATAGGAACTGCAATGCCTATTTTAGTAGTATGTTTTCCAGGATAGATCCAGTTCAGCACCGTTGAGTCTGTCAGGGCCAATTTAATCACCACTTAGCCTATGCCATTACTAAAGACGTAAAGCCACCTGCAAATCTCCAAGCTATGTTAGCCCATGACATAACAGCTGTTATCATGGGCTGATTACACTGCGTTTGCATGCTGTTGTTTACTTTTCACATATGATGGCATGTCAAAAGCCGAACTTGTACTGAAGTATTTATTTATTAATTATTATTATTTGGACTTGTATGCTACCCACTCAACAATGTGACTCAGGGCGGCTCACAATAATTCCACATGTAATACATTATACCTATATCACAATACAGTAAAATAAGATAAAATTAGCATACAATAATAGAAATAAACCACAATATCAAAAACATCACATAAGTCAAAACATCACAAATCAAGTACCATCATAAAACATTACAAAAAAGTCATTCATTTCAACAAGTCGCCAACAAAAAGTCCAAGGCCTAAAAGACCAAGAAGTCCTAAAGTCCAAGGCCTAGGCTGGCCAGGGGGTGATATCTGCCCTCCCCCCCTGCACCCCAATGGCCAAGTCCATGGCCAAGTCCACGGCACCAGCTAGCATAAGGGGCAAGAGCTCCACCATGAATTGCATTCATGGGAGGAGTTTCCAAGGAATATTTTCTTCTAAAAAGGCTGAGTAAATCTGTGTGTATTCTTTTACCTATTGGTGTCATCATAACCTATTCCTTTACCTATTGGATCATCATAAATTTGTCTTCTGTTCTGCTGTTTTCTTGCTTTTGCATACTAGAAAGGGTTTTTACAATATAGATATGACAAGTCCTTTTAGTAAGCAAAGAAAGGGTAGGACCAGTTTCTCCAAGGTAAATAAACATTCTATAACAAATTTCTTAGCCATAGATGCTAGTAGCAGTAGTAGGATTTGTTGTGTTCTAATAGTGTGACCTTATTCATGTGATAACAATGTATCTTAACAATGTAACCCTTCCTACAAGTAACAATATAGTCGTCAGCTGTATCACTATAAACCCTGTATTAGGACGCGAGCTAATGACCACCAGTGGGCAGCAGCGAGCGTCCAAGCTCTCTTGGTCCATACTCATCAATAGCCACAGCGCGGAGTTTCCCGCCACTACCTACACCTGGACAAGAAGGGCGTGACCAACAATGATGTCACGCAGACAATAGCCAACCGGCTATCGTGGAGCCACATTCGAATGTTGACCACTATATATATAGAGCTTTGCATCCGCCATTACCTCATGTTCCCTCTGTCCACCATGCAATAAACCTGAGTTAAACCAGCCCATGGCTGTTTCCTGTGTCTTGGTTCTCATACACTAAATTGGCGACGAGGATGGGATAATGGATCCCCAAGGAGCCAGGGCACAGAGCGGTTTCAACATTACCAAACCGCAAGACTGGGAGCTCTTTGAGATGGACTTCCAGGCGGCACTGGTGGAACTCAAAGTCAAAGACGACGAGGAAAGGAAGAGGGCCATCCTCACCAGAATGCTTGGGATAGAAACCAAGCGAACGCTGGTGAGCATTATTGCACCGAAGAAGATGAGTGACTTCAAAGCCGAGGACATCATGAAACTGCTGCGTGACCGGTTCCGACCCTCGAGGGCAATGTTTCCCGCTCGGAGCGCGTTTTGGAGGCGAGTCCAAGCGCCGGATGAGTCGGTTGAGACCTTCGTAACAGCCATGAGAATAGCCGCCGCCCCCTGCAGATGGGACAACCTAGAGATGGCCCTAAGGGACGGCGTTCTTTGTGGCCTGAAGGACAAGGAAGTGCAGCGCAGCCTGATGAACAAGGAGCCGCCACCAACGCTGGCAGAGGTTGTGGAGGCCGCGGAATCCGCGGAATCCACGAATGCGGGGGTCGACGAAATGCACCAGTGGCGGGAGTGGCGTCCTAGGGCCGGCAAAGCGGAAAATTCGGTGCACGGCAAGTCCGGACAGTCGGTGCACGCAACCCGATGAACCTCGAAGTCGTCTACGGAAGGCAGCGACGGCGAGGAGGTCCAGAAGGTCCGAAAAGGAGGGCGCCGCTGCGATGGTTGCGGAGCGGCCCATGAGCGCGCGAAGTGCCCATTCAGAAAAGCCGAGTGTTACAACTGCGGCCGTCGGGGGCACATCGCCAAGGCGTGCAGAAATCGGAAAGAGGGCCGGAGGCACTCACAAGACCGTTCGGCCAGACCGGACCGTCCAGCGAGGTCCAAAGATGGCGCCCGGACCACGAGGAAGCAGGACGGCGTGGGCCGCATCTCGGACGACAGCGAGGACGACGCCCCCGTGTTCAGCGTGTCCGCGGGACAACCCCATTACTTCGTCGAGGTACTAGTACAAGGGGCCCCTATTAGGATGGAAATTGACTCGGGGTCCTCCTATTCTATAATTCCCCAGAGAGAGTTCTTGAAAATCGACCCCCACGTGCGGCCCAAACTTAAAACGTTGAGGTCCACGCTACGAGACGTGCAGGGGAACAGCATTCCAGTGTTGGGGGTCGGAAAATTTCGGGTCCGTTTTAAGAAACATTCTGCGGAACTCCCTCTAGTTGTTCTCAAAGGGGGAAATTGTAGCCTCCTCGGGACTCAGTGGTTTCAGCCTTTGGGTTTGTTCATAGGGGGGGTGCATGCTGTGGGTGCGGATCCAATACAAGCGGTGTGTGATGCGCACTCCGCCGTTTTTAAAAAAGGACTGGGAAAGTTCAAGGGACCCCCTGTAGCCTTCGACCTAGACCCGGAGGTCCGCCCGATAAGACTCAAACCACGCAGGGTGCCGTTCGCACTAAAGGACAAAATAGAGGCGGAACTGGACAAACTGGTGGGCCAGGGGATTCTTGTTCCTGTTGATTCCGCGGAGTGGGAAACTCCAATTGTTACAGCACTAAAAGCTAACGGGGAGGTGCGCATTTGCGCTGATTATAAGTGTACAATTAACAAGGCAATCCGCCCTAATGCATACCCGGTGCCGGTGGTCAGCCACCTTCTGGCCAGGCTGAATGGGGGAAAATGTTTCGCTAAGCTCGATTTAGCACAAGCCTACCAGCAACTCCCTGTAACTCCCGCCACGGCAGCGGCACAAACTATAGTTACACATAAAGGGGCGTTCCAGGTGTCGCGTTTACAGTTCGGCGTGAACTCGGCACCCGGCCTTTTTCAGTCGATTGTGGAACGCCTCCTGAAGGGGCTGGAGGGAGTGTTGTGTTATTTTGATGACGTATTGATAACAGGGGGGAGTGAGGCCGAACTGGCAAAGAGATTGGATAAAGTACTGACTGTGTTCGAGAAAGCGGGGCTGCGACTGAGAAAAGACAAATGCGTATTTTTCGAAACAGAGGTTGAGTTTTTAGGGTTCCGTGTCACACCCGAGGGAATTAAGCCGTCCAAATCCAAAGTAGCCGCCATCAAGCAGGCTCCTCGCCCCACATCCAAAACCGAACTACAGTCATTCCTGGGGCTCCTAAATTTTTACCATACCTTCCTTCCACGGAAGGCGTCTGTGGCCGAACCGCTCCATCGGTTGCTTAAAAAGGAGGAAACATGGCTGTGGGGTGACGAGCAAGAGAGGGCTTTTAAAGAGTTAAAGCAACTCCTAACATCCGAGGCAATCCTAACTCATTTCGACCTCAAACGGCCAGTGGTCTTAGTTTGTGACGCGTCCCCGGTGGGGGTGGGGGCGGTGCTTTGCCACGTGTTGGACGACGGAAGGGAGGCCCCGATAGCGTTTTATTCAAGGTCCCTGTCCCAAGCAGAACGGAATTACGCACAGACCGACAGGGAGGCATTAGCGATAGTAGCGGGAACCAAAAAATTTCACGATTTTCTGTATGGTCGCCCGTTTACGATCGTGACCGATCACAAGCCTCTGTTAGGAATTTTCACTGCAAATAAGCCCACGCCTCAGATCCTGTCCCCGAGAATGCTGAGGTGGGCTATCTTCCTCAACGCATACCAACATGAGTTGGAATACCGGCCCGGAAAGGAGATCAGCCATGCAGACGCACTCTCACGGTCTCCTCTGCCCTTGTCGGGCGACCAAAAGGTAGGGGTAGAGAGAGACCACCAGGTATTGTTAATAGAGGTCCTAGATTCACCCCCAATAGTACCAGCCGACATTGCCAGGGCGACAGGCAGGGACAGAACGCTGGAGAAAGTAAGCTCATGGGTACAGAAGGGATGGCCGGCGTCCTCCCCAAGTACGGAATTCGACCCATTTTTTCGGAAGAAAATAGAGTTGTCCATAGAGAGGGGGTGCCTTTTGTGGGGCCAACGGGTGGTAGTCCCTGCATCCCTGCGACCGAGGGTACTCAAACTGTTGCACGTTAGCCACCCGGGGATCGTCCGTTCCAAGGCGCTGGCCCGGAGTTACTTCTGGTGGCCCCAGCTGGACACAGACATAGAGCACATGGTCGGCACTTGTGAAGCATGCCAGGGCTCCCGACCAGAGGCGGCTCGCCTCCCGCATAGGGAATGGGACGCGGCAAGGGGGCCGTGGTCCAGAGTGCACATAGATTTTGCTGGCCCGTTCCGAGGAACCCTTTTTCTCCTGGTAGTGGATGCGTACTCCAAGTGGCTGGAGGTGATGCCGGTAAAGAGCACGTCCTCCACCACTACAATTAACCATCTAAGGAGAGTCTTTTCCACGTTCGGTTTACCCGACACTCTGGTCAGCGATAACGCTAGTTGTTTCACGTCCGCTGAGTTCAGAGCATTCATGGAGGCAAACGCCATTCGGCACGTCACATCCGCGCCGTTTCACCCAGCCACGAATGGCCAAGTGGAGCGGCTGGTGCGGACAACAAAGGATGCGCTGCGGCGCATGGGCTCGGGGGACCTGAATCACCAAGTATGTCAGTTTTTATTAGCGTATAGTGTGACCCCCTTAGCATCCGGATACTCGCCGGCAGAGCTGCTGATGCGGAGAAAGCTGACCACGATTCTGACCAGGTTAGACCCAACGAGGGTCGAGGACAAAGGGAAGAACGTAGGGGTAGCGGTGTCGAAAGGTTTCGCCGCCGGTGATCCTGTGCATTGCAGGAACTACGCCAGCACAGGGCCAGCCTGGGTACCAGGGAGAGTTGTAGAACAGACGGGACCAGTGTCATATCGGGTGGAAACGAGCACCGGTCTACTCTGGAGGCGGCATGCAGATCAGCTCAGGAGCCGGGTTCCCAGAAAGCAATCCACGGACGGCATGGGAAATGCCTCAGCGTTAGGGTTCTCCTCCACCCGCTTAGCCCAAGGAGGAGACAACGAAGGGCAACAGTCCCAAACAAGGGGGGGAAGCAGCGGTCCCGACTCAGATCCTTTTGACACGCCAGCTCTATCCGATTCCGGGGAAGAGGGTGAGGAGTTTGCGACTGCTGCCCCCGAAGAGTTTGCGACTGCTGCCCCCGAATTTGATTTTGCGTTACCGAGCCGGGGGGTTTTTTGGGAGTGTTCCCCCACCCATCCAAGCGAGAAGAGGGGTTTTTCGTTAGCCCCCAGTGCCCCCGGTTCTTCCCAAATAAAGCACGCACCTCCCAAAAAAAGCCGCAGAACCGCGGCAAGTCACTAACAAGTCTCCCTCTCCAATTACAGGACAGGAAGCCAGGGGACAAGGAGAAGGGAGCAAACCCGGGGCAGGGCAGCCCGCACCGAGGCCCCAGCGTGTTCGAAATAAGCCATCTTGGCTGAGAGACTTCGTCTCATCCTAGGGGGGAGGAGTGTTGTGTTCTAATAGTGTGACCTTATTCATGTGATAACAATGTATCTTAACAATGTAACCCTTCCTACAAGTAACAATATAGTCGTCAGCTGTATCACTATAAACCCTGTATTAGGACGCGAGCTAATGACCACCAGTGGGCAGCAGCGAGCGTCCAAGCTCTCTTGGTCCATACTCATCAATAGCCACAGCGCGGAGTTTCCCGCCACTACCTACACCTGGACAAGAAGGGCGTGACCAACAATGATGTCACGCAGACAATAGCCAACCGGCTATCGTGGAGCCACATTCGAATGTTGACCACTATATATATAGAGCTTTGCATCCGCCATTACCTCATGTTCCCTCTGTCCACCATGCAATAAACCTGAGTTAAACCAGCCCATGGCTGTTTCCTGTGTCTTGGTTCTCATACACTAAAGGATTATAGCTTTTTTTCTTTCTTTCATTCATTCTTCCTTCCTTCCTTAGGTCCTTCTGTTGCTAGCAAAATGAGAAATGGGTTTGATGGCAATCTGCTTACAATTTTGCATCCTTCACTATGACTTAAGATGTGCCCCTGTTTGTGTTGTTTGCATGTAGTGAGAAAAAGCAACGGTCAAAAACAAAAGGGGAAACATATTCAGAAGACATTCAGTAAAGTGTTCTTCATTGTCTTGGTCAGCTAGAAAGAGAGAAATCTCAGACGTTTCTCTTCCTCTCCAAAAATGTATTCTGAGAAATCTTAGCTCTACTGTCATTTATTACAATTCCAGCAAAGAACCAAACGAGATATAGTGACATTCACCACAACCTTTCAGTAAAGAACTGCTTTACAAATGATGGTGATGACACACACTTTTCCAGTACTATAGTTGCCTTCATCCAAGACTTTCAGAAAATATCCTCAGCTGTAACAATGATGTGGTCCATAGTGACATTAGGAAAATGATGATCAGTAGAATATACAATGAACAGCAAGATCAGAGGGAAAGGGATGAACCTTGGTAAGGTAATGACATTAAATCTAGAGTTCTTTCAAGTTTTAGTGGCTGGTTGTGTGGTAAAAAGTATTCCTGTTGAAACGAATGTTAACACACTGGAAATTCAGGACAACTCTTGTGCTACATCAAAACCCTTTGTGATTCTATGCTAGCAGCAAGATACCTGTCATAAAAAAAGAATGTAAATCTCTCTGTTCGAATTTTGTCCTGCTTCTCTGAATCCTACCTGAAGTTTCTTCTTGTCCTTGTTTCCTATTGGCTCAGGAGTTTTGTGTGTTTCACATGGGCAATTTATGCAGACTTTAAGTACACACTCAAATGTACACTTTTATTTATACATTTCACTTAATTTATTCATTACTTCCAGTGACTGAAGGTAGTGCATTTTTCAGTTACAGTATATGAAGTTTAGACAGTCATATTGTAAAAGGAGACCTTGTGCTATATCCACTTTAATTTCTGAAGTGCCACAGAAGCACTCATTACGAAGATGAGGTGGGGTTTTTTTCTATTAAGGAGTCCCCCAAAGTTCCATACCAGAAAACTTGTTTCTGTTGAATCCCATGATTTACCCCCTACTCTTTCAGCAGTTTCATTGGTCAATCTTTTTTATCTCTTCTTATTCTTCTAAGTCATTTATAAGTTTGTACAATTCTTTTGTGATCCATCAAAAGATATGTCTTTTCTCCCCTCTAACCTATCTAGACTTTCCTCAGATGAAAAGATTTTAATTCACTAAGAGAAACCAGAATACCCAGCTAACATGGTTACAGCTGAACTGGCACGGACACTGGCCACATTGGCTGATATTCTATGTATTTCAATGACAATATCAGAAGTCCAAGGATGATAAATGAATCCTTTCCTCAATATTAGTCAAGATGGCATTCCTCAGTGTCACTAACAATGTTGTCATTACCTCCAATTATAACATCTTTCAAAGTGACATTATCCCTGAATAATGACTCAATTAGCCTAACAAAAACAGCAGTGATTCAACTAACAAACTTTAGTGTATGAGAACCAAGACAAAGGAACAGCCGAAGGGTTGGCTTAACACATCTTTATTGCATGGTGGTCCGGGAAAAACATGAGGTAATGGCGGACGAGCAGCTCAATATATACGGTGGTTATACATTTGAATGTGGCTCCACGATAGCCCATTGGCTACCGTTGGCGTGACGTCATTTCTGGTCATGCCCTTCTTGTCCAAGTGAGGTAGTGGCGGGAATCTTCCTGCGCTGTAGTTCTTTGGGGAATTGGGACCTGTGAGCTGGGCGCTCGCTATTGCCACCAGGTGGTCATTAGCTCGCGTCCTAATTACAACGGGTTACATTGATATATATGTTAAAGGCATAGTATTGAGAACACAAGGCATAGTATTGAGAACACAACATCCCTCCCCCCTAGGATGAGACGAAGTCTCTCATCCAAGATGGCTTATTGCAAACGTGCTTTGGGCGTGCTGCAGGCTGGCATGTCCCGGCTCCTTGTCCTGCAACGGGAGAGGGAAACTCGTTAGTGACTTGCCGCGGCTCTGCGGCTTTTGGGGAAGGGACGGAAAAACCGGGGGCACTGGGGACTAACGAAAAACCCCGCTTCTCGCTTGGATGGGTGGGGGACCACTCCGGAAACCCCCCCGGTTTTGTAAATGAAAATCAGAATTATCCCCTAGGGTGTCATTAGAAGGATTCCGCAGGATATCTATGAGGACAGATTCGGACTCCTTTCCCTCCCCCCTAGGTGGGGACCACCGGCCCCCCTCTCCTCCCCCTTGGGCTGAACGGGTGGGGGAGAACCCTAACGTTGAATCCTTTTCCGCGCCGTCCGCGCGTTGTTCGTCCTGGACCCGGCGCCGGAGCTGGTCTGCGTGCCGCCTCCAGAGTAGACCCGCACTGGTCTCCACACAATACGACACGGGACCCGTCTGCCCAACGATGACGCCCGGGACCCAGGCTGGCCCCGTGCTAGCGTAGTTCCTGCAATGCACCGGGGCACCTACTGCGAAACTCTTCGTGTCCGCTAACCCAATGTTCCTCCCTGTGTCCTCCACCCTCGTTGGGTCTAGCCTGGTCAGAATTGTGGTCAGCTTCCTACGCATTAAGAGCTCTGCGGGCGAGTACCCTGAAGCTAGGGGGGTCACCCTGTATCCCAGCAGGAACTGACACACTTGCAGGTTGAGATCCCCGGGACCCATGCGCCTCAGCGCGTCCTTGGTGGTGCGCACGAGGCGCTCTACCTGGCCGTTTGTTGCCGGGTGGAAAGGGGCGGAGGTGATGTGCCGAATGGCGTTGATCTCCGTGAATGCCCTGAACTCAGAGGACGTGAAACAACTAGCGTTATCGCTAATTAGGGTGTCGGGTATACCGAACCTGCTAAAGACCCTCCGCAAATGCTTCACCGTTGTTGTAGAAGAGGTGCTAGTGACTGGAATTACCTCCAACCACTTGGAGTAAGCATCCACCACGAGGAGAAAAAGTGTCTCCATAAATGGTCCCGCAAAGTCGATGTGCACACGCGACCAAGGCCCCTTTGCCGCGTCCCATTCCCTGTGCGGCAGACGCGCCTCTTCGGGTCGGGAGCCTTGGCATCTCTCGCAAGTGCCCACCATGCGCTCGATGTCGTCATCCAATTGGGGCCACCAGAAATAGCTCCTGGCCAGAGCCTTGGAGCGTACAATCCCAGGGTGGCTGACGTGCAGCAGTTTGAGCACCCGCGGCCTCAGGGATTCGGGGACTACCACCCGCTGGCCCCACAGAAGGCACCCCCTCTCTATGGACAACTCTAGCCTCTTCCTAAAAAACGGGGCGAACTCCGCCGCCGGGGCGGATGCTGGCCACCCTTTCTGCACCCAGGAGCTGACTAGAGCAAGCGTTTTGTCCTTGCCGGTCGCCTTGGCGATGTCTGCGGGTACAATGGGGGGTGAATCTAAGACCTCTATCAGGAGCACTTGGCGGTCTCGTTCTTCCTCGCCCACGATGCTGCTGGCGTTGGGGAGGGGAGACCTCGACAGGGCGTCCGCGTGGCTTATTTCTTTTCCCGGGCGGTACACTAACGCGTGCTGATACGCGTTTAAGAAGATGGCCCACCTTAACATCCTAGGGGACAAGATTTGAGGAGTGGGCTTGTCTGCAGTGAAAATGCCCAGCAGGGGCTTGTGGTCGGTCACTACGGTGAAAGGACGGCCATAGAGGAAATCGTGGAACTTTTTAGTCCCCGCGATTATTGCTAGCGCCTCCCTGTCTGTTTGAGCGTAGTTTCGTTCCGCTTGGGACAGGGATCTGGACTAGAATGCTACCGGGGCCTCCCTCCCGTTTTCCAATACGTGGCACAGCACCGCCCCCACCCCTACTGGGGATGCGTCGCATATCAGGACCACAGGTCTCTTGGGGTCAAAATGGGTGAGAATGGCGTCAGACGCTAGGAGTTGTTTCAGGTCACTGAATGCCCTCTCCTGGCTCTCGCCCCACTTCCACGCCTCGTCCTTCTTTAGTAGCTTGTGAAGTGGCTCTGCTACCGGTGCCTTCCGAGGCAGGAAGGAGTGGTAAAAGTTTAAGGAACAACTGCAATTCGGGCTTGGAGGTGGGGCAAGGGGCATTTCGAATGGCGGCTACCTTTGATTTGGAGGGTTTGATTCCCTCGGGGGTCACCCGGAAACCCAAGAACTCAACCTCTTTGGCAAAGAAAACGCATTTGTCTTTTCGCAACCTCAACCCCGCCTTTTCGAACACCGCCAGCACTTTGTCCAGCCTTTCAGCCAACTCTACCTTGCTCCTCCCGTTATCAACACATCATCAAAGTATGGCAAGACCCCCTCCAGTCCCTTTAAGAGGCGTTCCACGAGCGACTGGAAAATACCCGGTGCCGAGTTCACGCCGAACTGTAGGCGCGTCACCTGGAACGCCCCCTTATGAGTGACTATCGTTTGCGCAGCAGCTGCAGCTGGGGTTACCGAGAGTTGCTGATAGGCTTGCGCTAGGTCAAGTTTTGTGAAACACTTTCCCCCATGTAACCTGGCCAACAGGTGGCTGACTACCGGCACCGGATACGCATTTGGGCGGATCGCCTTATTAATGGTGCACTTATAATCAGCGCAAATGCGAACCTCCCCATTGGCCTTTAGCGCAGTTACAATCGGAGTTTCCCACTCCATGGAATCAACAGGAACAAGAATCCCCTGGCCCACTAATTTGTCCAGTTCCGCCTCTATCTTGTCCTTTAGTGCGAAAGGCACTCTGCACGGCTTGAGTCTGATAGGGCGGACCTCCGGGTCCAGGTCGAACGCTACTGGGGGTCCCTTGAGCTTTCCGAGTCCTTTCTTGAAAACTTCGGGGTGCGCGTCACACACCTCCTGTATTGGGTCAGTCCTGACGGCATGCACCCCCCCAATGAACAAACCCAGGGGCTTAAACCATTGAGTCCCGAGGAGGCTGCAACTTCCCCCTTTGAGAACAACCAGGGGAAGTTCCGCGGTGTGTTGCTTGTATTGGACCTTGAATTTTCCAACCCCCAACACTGGAATGCTATTTCCCTGCACGTCCCGCAGCGTGGACCTCAATGCTTTGAGCTTAGGGCGCACGTGGGGGGAAATTCCCAAGAACTCCCGCTGGGACATAATTGAGTAGGAAGAACCCGAGTCTATCTCAATCCTAACATGGGCCCCTTGCACCAGTACCTCAACAAAATAACGTGGGTGTCCCAAGGACACGCTGTACACGGGGGCTTCGTCGCTGCTGTCGTCGGAGATGCGGCCCACGCCGTCCGGCTTCCTCGCGGGCCGGGCACCCTCCTTGGTCTTCGGCGGGCGGTCTGACGGGCTTTTCTGGTCTCTGTGCCGCCGTCTGCAGACCTTGGCGATGTGTCCCCGGCGTCCGCAGTTGTGGCACTCGGCCTTCCGGAACGGGCACTTGATGCGGTCGTGGGCTGCTCCACAGCCGCCGCAGCGTCGGCCGTCCTTCCGAACCTTCCGGACGTCCTCATCGTCGCTGCTCTCCGTGGAAGATTTCGGCGTGCGCCTGGCCGCCTGCACTGAGCCCGCTGTCTTGTCGGGTTGTGGGGGTCTTTCTCTGAACCCCTTGACTCCGGCCCTCGTGGCCTCCGCGGCCTGGGGCGCCTTCACGACCTCGCATAGCGTCGGGGGCGGCTCCTAATTCATCAGCTTTCGCTGAGCCTCTTCATCCCACAGACCGCACAGCAAACGGTCCCTGAGGGCGATTTCCAGATTTTCCCACTTGCATGGGCCGGCGGCCAACCGCAGGGCCGCAGCAAAAGCGGCGATGGACTCACCAGGCGCTTGAACTCTCTTCCAGAACGCATCTCGAGCCGAAAACATCGAGACCGAGGGCTGGAAATGGTCGCGCATCACCTTTAGAAGCTGTTTGGCCGTTAGCTCGCTCACTTTCTTCGGTGATACTAGGTCCACCAATACTCTTTTGGCGGCATTTCCCAGCATCCGAGTGAGGATGGCCCTCTTCTTTCCCTCGTCCGTAATGTCGGACACCACCAGCGTATCTTGGAAGTCCATTTCAAAGAGCTCCCAGTCTTCCGGCTTGTTGATGTCGAAACCGGCATGTGTCTTGATCTCGTGGGAAGCCATATCCCACCTTCGTCGCCAATTTAGTGTATGAGAACCAAGACAAAGGAACAGCCGAAGGGTTGGCTTAACACATCTTTATTGCATGGTGGTCCGGGAAAAACATGAGGTAGTGGTGGACGAGCAGCTCAATATATACGGTGGTTATACATTTGAATGTGGCTCCACGATAGCCCATTGGCTACCGTTGGCGTGACGTCATTTCTGGTCACGCCCTTCTTGTCCAGGTGAGGTAGTGGCGGGAATCTTCCCGCGCTGTAGTTCTTTGGGGAATTGGGACCTGTGAGCTGGGCGCTCGCTATTGCCACCAGGTGGTCATTAGCTCGCGTCCTAATTACAACGGGTTACATTGATATATATGTTAAAGGCATAGTATTGAGAACACAAGGCATAGTATTGAGAACACAACACAAACCAAGTCCTAAGAGTACAGGTACAGAGTGAGAACCCCTTCCTGAAGCAGCTTTCTAATTAGTACAAATTCTTCCTTCCTTCTGTCCCACTCTTCTCTCATAGAAGAGACTCATGGTGGCAAACAACAGCTAAAAGCAGTGGTGGGCTCCAATTTTTTTTTTTTTGCTACCACACTGTGGGTGTGGTGGGCATAGTCAGGAGGAAAGCCCTGCATTGCACCCGAATTAGGACTACTTTATTTCAAAACTTGGATGGGCAGGGCCAGCCAGAATTTCTGCTACTTGTTCTGGCGAACTGGAGTGAACCTGCTGATGTCCACCACTGGCTAAAAGGTAAAGGTTGCCCCTGCTTGAAAGCTAGTTATATCTGACTCTAGGATATCTGCTCATCTCAGTTTACAGCCAAAGAGTGCAATGAATTAAAATAGCGGGTAGCATAGCCATGATCGTATAATGGGGTTATTGAGGTGTATTATCCTTACAAAGAGCCATGTCCATTTCCATGGACATCTGGCAGGCATGACTAGACACTGGAGCACACAGACCGCTCTTAGCTGGTACCAACCTATTCATCTGCTTGTGATTTCTTGCTTTTGAACTGCTAGGTTGGCAAGAGCTGGGACAGAGACTGGCACTCACTCCGTTGTGCAGCACCCAGGTCTAAAAATGCTGAGCTGCTGACCTTCCAGTTGTCAAGTCCAGTGTTTTAACAACTAAGCCACCACAGTCCCACAAAAGCTGAAAAACATGTTTAAAAGCAAAATAAATGAAGATATTAAATTCAAAACCAATGAAGGCATTAATAAAAATGGCAATAATTTTCACACCAACAGCAGAGGAAGAAGAAGCCAGGGCTGATTGAAGACTTTGCCACCCCTCCCCCTGAGCCCACACCAATTGCCACGGGAAGAAGAAACCAGGGCCGGTTGAGGACTTTGCTGCCTCTCCCCCTGGGCCTACACCAACAGCCGGGGGAAGAAGAAGCCAGGGCCAGTTTAGGACTTTGCCACCCCTCCCTCTGAGCCCCCATCAACATATTGTAATGTAATGTAATGTATTGTTTGTAAGCCTCCCTGAGTCGCTACAGCAAGTGGGCAGGAATATAAATTTGAAGTAATAAATAATAATAAATAATAATAAATAAATAATATTAAAACACAATTAAACCTAAGCAGTTAAAATATCTTTAGCTAAATCAAGTTTAAGCAAATTTAAAACACCTAAGAAAATATACTTCATCCTCTAAATACCTCAATGATGCAGTGCAATCAGAGATTAAATGGCAGCTTGAAAAGGGAGGTTTTCACTGCCTAAGGACTCAGGAGGGCGCCATCCTAGTCTCATGAGGCAGAAAATTCCACAGACTGCCTGCATTGCCAGCAGGGAAAAGGATGAAAAACTTTACATAGCAAAGTGCAGTCTGAATGTTGCTCTAAATAAATCTGAGAAGAATGGGAGAAAAGGATCCCTTTGTATTTTCTACTAGAGCAGGGGTGCCCAAAATATGGCCCATGTGCCGGGGCCGGACCATGTGACATCACCAGCCAGCCCATGGGCTGGATTGCCGCCAATGCCAGAAGTGCTCCGATGTCACTGAAAGTACCAAAATTGACGCGTTTTCATGCCAAAACGTGGCAAAAATGCACCAATTTTTAAAAAAAGGTCGCAAAAAGATTCCCCCCTCCAAGGAAAGCATTGGAGGAGGGAAAACGCCCAGAAATGTGGTGCAATTTCACGCTCCACCACCACCGGGAGGAACCACGTGACTGGTCCATCCAGCTGACTGAGGGGGTGTGATTAGGCCCCTGGCGGGTAAAGTTTGGCCACCCCTGTGCTAGAGAAACACTTTGTTGAAACTGCAGAAGGACTGAAGATTTTATCAAGTCTAGTGCATGTTTCCACATTCCTCCTTTCACACATTCAGAGAACATATGGTAATGAAAGTCAGCACACAGGGCTAATGAAACATGTTGAAGGCAAGTTGAGTTGAGTTTTATATGTTGAATTCTGGATGGGAGGTGGTGGCTTTAGCTATTATTGGAATGGTTGTAAAGGCCAGAAGTTGTAAAGAGAATCATTGTGTCAAACCATTGCATGCCAGAGGTCCCTGTAATTATCATCATTTAAAAGTTGGGAATATTGCCAAAAGTGATAAGAGAGGAAAGCTTTTGTATGTGAAAATGAGTGTAAAAGCAGCAGTGAGGCAGGAATGAAAGGCATCATCAGTTAGGGATAGATACAAGTTGCTTTGTGTTTTTGTGAGAAGCCGTTTACTGATTTACAGTAAATGGTGTCAGGTTCTAGGATTTTCCCGTTTGTTGTCTCTTTGTGAATGATAGTGAACACAAGAGTGCATCCTGTAGAACAGTGGTGGTGAACCTATGGCACGCATACCAGAGGTGCTACTCAGAACCCTCTCTGTGGGCACCCATGCAGTCACCCTGGCACAGAGTTTGCCCCACCCTTCTGCCCAGCAGCCCAATGGGAGCACTTCCTTCCTCCCCCAGCACAAATTTCACCCTGTCCCTCTGCCCAGCAGCCTAAGGGGAGTGATTCCTCCCTCCCCACAGCACAAAGTTTGGCCCACCCCTCTGCCCAGCAACCCTATGGGAGTGTTTACTTCTTCCTCTGTTGCTGTGTCAGCACTTTGTAATACCTAAGTGTTTTTTGGGTTGCAGTTTAGGCACTCAGTCTCTAAAAGGTTCACCATCACTGCTGTAGAACATCTTGATTGCTGACATTATATTTATGTCACAAAGTATAACAACAAGAAAGCAGAGCTGGGAGAGATAAGAGAGAGCTTGGTGTATTTTAAGGCATGCACATATTTTGAGAAAACTTTCAGAAGATTGTGTTGCCAGTGCTTTTTGGATATTTATTTAGACTGTGTAACAACAACTAACCTTTAAAAATACTTGTGAGGTATACTCCTGAGTCTCCCAAACAGTCTTTCTCTCTCTTTTGTACCTGAGTCGATTAATTAAGTAAGCCTATTTAAATGGATTTGTAGTCATTCTAATTTTGCCTCAGGAAATAAACCTATCCTAAAATATCCAAGCAAATTAATCTTTGCCACCATCTACTGAATTAATAAAGCTCGGTGCCTTTCATCATTAGGAAGAGGTGGGGTATGAGAGATGGCTGTTGCACTCATATTCTATTTTTGATCATAGGTTTGCACCTATGAGAGGTTGGTGAAGGGTAATTCCTTAATAATTAAAAAAACCACCCCTTAATTTTAAAGTTACTAAAATAAAATAAAAGTGTAAAATACTAACAGACACATATTAATAAAAATAAACGGATTTGCTTTGTAAAATGTGGATTCAGGCAAATGGCCACACTTAAGGCCTCAGGTTCCCAACCCCTGGACTAGACAGTCCTTCGGTCAGATTCAGCATAGCTACTCTTCTGGTCTCATGAATCCCCAGACTGTTATTTTCCTAATCCCTTTTCATCCAATTGTTCTAAAGCAGTGTTCCCCAACCTTTGGATTTTGGACATCAATTCCCAGAATCTTAAGCCAGTACATTGGCTGATCAGTGCTTTGGGGAATTGACTTAAGCTTATGGGAACACTGTTCTAAAGGGTTAATCTATACCTGATTATACCTGATCAGTAGCTTTTCTGAGAAAATTAAGGGTAACAACATGGCATGAGATATTTTAGTTCAGTTCCTAACTTGATCAGAATTAGAAATGTTCTCTTTAGAAGATTTGTTAGCAAGAACACAAATCATAATATTGCTGTCAATTCTGAATTCTTTAATCAAGAAAGAAGCAGACACCCAAACCCTGTTAGCCATTTTATTATTTACTACCTCTTTTACCCCTCTGGGTGTCAAGTGAGATACAATGTACCAAGTCCAAACCCATTTCCAAGTCATGAGAGGTGGTATAAGGCTAAAGTAAGGGATTGCTAGGATTAGGTGAAGTATGGCCTGGCCTTCTGCCACAAGACTGATATGGCAGCCATGAAGGCCATCCTGGGTCACCCTGAAATAATACAGCTTGTGAAGTTGAAACAGGGCCAGCATGCCAGCAATGGGTAATCTATCTCTATCTCTACAGAAATTCAGATGAAATGTTACATGTTACCTATAACAATTAATATTTATAAATATTTAAACTTACCCTGGTTGGTAGAATAGCCAGATTTCCCCCCCCCCCCTATTCACTGCATAGAACGGGGCACACAGAAAGAGCCTCCTCAAAGATTGTGGTATTTTTGAACCACAATTGGGCATACCTCGGGCAATGGCCACCTTGTGCTGGCTAATCTTTCTCTTGCTAGGTCAGGGGAAAGGAACTGCAGAATGAACTCCCCAAAGGTGGCTTCATTTTGGCACTCTCACATCTGGCCTACACATGGAAGAAGAAGACTACATAGAATATACTCTAAAAAAGGTTTTCATTACTGTCTCTATTTTATTGCTCCCCGGTCCATTGCTATCAGAACAACATGGCAAGGGCAGTTTATGGTCTGAACAGAGGAGTTACCTCACCTCCACTTGCAGGATGAACAGTGCTCTCCAATTGTTTAAAGATTTGAATTGTTTCTTAGCGCTGTGTGTTAAAAGCCATGCACGATCCTGGAAGAAGGACTGCTTGGACAGAATGGCAGCACTCTCTATATTCTAGTCCTGTACTACAGACATATCAAGGACAAGAAAAAGAAGAATGTCCCTGAGTCCTTCTCACAGAGCACTAGAAATCAAGTGACATTATATACAGTCCCAGATGTTTACATCTGTGGATAGGAAGGTAGGGAGCATTTCCACTAGCTTACCAAATTAAGGCCATCAGAACCTAGTTTCAAATGGAAGTAGTGTGAACCACTGAAAAAACAGAAAACATTATCAGGTTGCAGAGATAGTGCAGCAATGCTCTCTAATCTACTGGGTGTCCTTCCTTCCACACACATCGAAGGAGCACATTTCACAGGGGTTTCTTCATAGGGAACATAGAAAAGGAAGTCTTAGTCCATTTAAAAAATCCATCTTAATTACTCATGAAAAAGTAACATGTGTACATCTGGACTGGTCCTCCTTCTTACAGAGCCAACATATCCCTCCAACCCCCATGCAAAAGATCAGATGGCATTGATCAGAATTTGTTTGGCAGGAGATCATGCAAAACCAGGCCAATTGGACACTTTCAGTTCACAGAAGACAGATTCGATGTGTTTAGTCAGACTTGCCTTGCTGATTTCAATCCCTTAAAATTGCAGTTGGTTCAAACATTTGGCAGCATACAGATTTGAAAATCCATTTCATTTGGTTTTAGTCCAATAAGGTGGATATAAAAATAAGACAATTGTAAGCTGAATTTAGTGAGAAGAATACTCCTTCACAGAAATTTTTTTCTAGCAGCTGCTGGTGGTTGCATTCTGGTACTTCAGTCAACTGGTTATTTTTCCAGACTGAGTTGATAAGATTTCACATTCTCTCCAAAACCTGGAAAGAAAATAAGAGGACTAGACCTGAGTGTCTGAGCATCAGACAGTCATGTCAAGTGTGGTAGCGGTGGGCATCTGGATTTTCTATTTGCGAGCTCAACTTTTGGAAGTGCTTTCTTGGCTGTTCTAAACTGCACTAGGCAATTAGGGACCCAGCCAGTTCCATTTACAAAACTTAATTATAATCTGGTCCTTTTAGAAGGGTTTTAACCATTGCAGTGGGTTGCAGAAATAAAAATAAGAAGCTAATTTATGAAGAACAAAGCAATAAAAATATTGCACCTAATGGCAAAACAAGAACAATTTAATCTGAGGGTTTTGGGCTTCATATTTTACAGCAGTTATTTAAAGCCAAAAAGAAAAGGAAAGAAAATCAAATTAAACTGGAGATACCAATATTTAAATAGCTAGAACCAGCTATATTTTGTTAACTTTCTTCAATGAGAAAGTATGGAATTAGCAGATGCTAAATGGGAAACGATATTTCAGAACATAGTGTTTCCATTTTTGGTGTGGGAAAATCTGCAACAGGTACCTCTGTAAAATGCAATGGATCCAGATCTCATTAAGATTTTTAATTTTTTATTATTTTAAAAAAACAAAAAATATAAAAAATATAACACAACCAGAAAATAAACCCTAAACAAGCATACATAAAATAAAATATAAATCTCTATGTGCATCCACCACCAGTGGAACTTATAAACCTTTTCCATTAAGTGTTTTCCACGTCATTAAATTTTCATATTCACTCCTTTGTTCTAAAAGATAATACATCTTGTTTTGGCTTTATTCCTTTCCCTTTTATAGTCTAGAAATTTTTCCCATATCACTCTACAATCATTTTTGTTTTTGCTAATCCTCCTTTTACCTTTATCTCACAGGTTAGTTATCATTTACTAGCTAATTGCCCGGCCTTGCTTGGGTGGTTTTTTTTGGTGTAGAGGTGGGAAATCCAGGGATGTGCCAACCATGCTGAGGAGAAACCCAGGCCATGTTCCCCCACCTCCGTCCCCGGGCCTCATCCACCTTACCTGCCAGGGAGGGTGTCCCTCCTCTGCCACCTCCACTACCTGGGCTTCCGCTGAGGCCTCCCAGGCCTGGCTCAGGGCCTGGGCCACTGCTTCCACTGGCCGGGGGTTTGCTGCATCCTCCACTGGTCGCTGGCCACCCCCACACACAGAACTATGTGTACCTTCCCAATGAAGTTGTCCCTCCCCCACCCCCACCCCCATGGAACCCTGTCTACCTTGTGCGTGTGTGGTCCCTGTTGGTTCCCCTCTGCCACAGCTCCTCCTTCTCCTCCTCTTCTTCTTCCTCTTCCTCCTCCTCTTCAACACATACACATGTTTTTGTGGTCCTGGTGGCAGGGAGGCAGCCCCGAGGAAATGGCGAAGGCATCCCAGGGCAAGAGACAGGTTATCCCCACTATGCACTCCGGATGCCTCCCGTGACCTGCCTCCAGCCTTCCAAGCTTTCCCGGAGAGGAACCCGATGTTGCTTGTCAAGAAACGGTGGCGTTTGACCTGTTCCCCCTCCCCCCACGCTTCCTGCCCGGATCTTCCCCGCAGCAATGGCACTCTGGGCTGCACTTCACCAGGTGCTTCCTGCTGCTCTCTTTCCAGCTGGCTTGGGTTCAGCCCTGGCTGGTACTCACCGCTCTCAATCTCACCACCCTTCTTGGCCGTGGCCAAGTTGTCCATGGTTAGGTGGGGCCAGGCTTGTGTTTGGGCTGAGTTCGTGGGGAGAGCCATTCTTCCCGCTTGGTTGGTCCAGGCAGTAGGAGGCTCTGGCTGGGCCTGGAGCCTACTGTGGTGCATGCACACCACATCCTCCACAGTTGCATTGCTTGTTCGCCCATTGGAATCTGCATGCAACAACACCCACACACCCTGAACTATGCACATGCACAGTAGGTTTTTTCCCCAATTTTGTGGGCATATAGCCCAAATTTGGTACCGGGACACACACACACACACCCCAGTGCTGATCTCACAAGCCCAATGCAGGTATGTGGCAAGTTTCAGCGTGATCGGTCCAGTGGTGCAGGAGCTTTTCCAGGATATACAAACAAACACACACACACACACACACACACACACACACACACACACACACACACACACACACACACACACACACACATATATATATATATATATATATATATATATATATATATATATATATATATATATATATATATATATATATATATATATATATATATATATATATATATATATATATATATATATATATATATATATATATATATATATATATAAAATCCAATTCAAATTCCCCATTTACTTTCATTTTTAGCACTATTTAAAGGTGTTACACATATAACAATCATCTCTTTCTTTTTCCATTCTATCTGCATATTTCCAAAATCCATTCATAATGCTATTTTAGGACAAATATCCAAAATCATAGTATATATTTCATTAATTGCTATAAAAACATTTTACATATTTTCTTCACAGTTTTGCATTCTCACCATAAATGAAAATATGTTACAAATTTCTTTTTTTACATCTCCAACAGCCTTCCCATTATATCATAATAACTTAAACATACAGAAGTCATATATCATCTCCATATTGTTTGATAACAATTTTCTTTAATTCTAACATATTTTCCCTAATTCTTTGTTTCCATATTCTAATCCATTCCTCCTCTTCAGTACAGTAGCACTCATTTCTTATCTGTCATTGACTTTCCTGTACTTTCCCTGATGCTTTGATGGGGGAGATGGGGTATGTCAGTTACTAGCATTATGACAATGACATTTTTATTGATTTTTATTTCAGGAACAAGTCATTATCATACCTGTTTCTCCTGATGAGAAATTAATCGATTTGTTGGAGGTTAATAAGGAGAATTTATCTGATCCAGAACCAACAGGGAGCTCTCTCAATCTTCATTCAGTGTGTTGCCTCTCCAGCAATGGAAAGAAAGACCATGAGTTGCAAACTGAGCCTGCCATATGGCTTTTTGAGAAAATATAAGTTACCGACTTCAGCTATAAAAATCAAATTTCCAGGATTAAAAATATTATTAGATTTCCCTCTCATCTCCAACTTTCTTGGTGTGCTATATTTTTATATAAATCATCAGAAAATGTAAGTGGTTGTAATGTGCTGATGGATTAAGTTATTAAAGATTGCTCTGTAGGTATAATTTTTTAAGCAAATGGTTTTAGCTTAACTGCATTGGTTATGACTATCCTGCTGCCGAGTGGCATTCCCAGTCCTGGCATTAGTATTTCCTTCTCTCTGGTGTTCCATTGATTTAATTGGAATATTGATTTAGAATGTCAGAACAAAGAAAATGAGGAAATATGTCCTAACAGGGAGATCTATTAGGCTGCAGAACAGCTTCCAAAATGTGGCTTGAATTCTTTAATAGCCTTTCTTAATGCCTAGGGAAATAACATTATAATGATGCTGGTATTCAGCTTCTGAGACTTTTTTTGAGGGCTTAAAATATTTGAAATGGCTGAGGCAGGCCTAAAATGACCTAAAGAAATCAGAAATGTGCACACCATAATTTTGGCTTGTCAACGGGCGTTGTTTTCTGTTATGATGATTCTTCTACTTCTAAAGCAAATGTATGGCATGCTGATGATAAAAGATGGTGATACCCCAAGAGGTACAGTAAATTGGAGGGATTTTACTTTTTAAGTTTAATAGAAGTGCTTAGTATGAAAAAATATTTAGGCATTCATTGATGAAGAGGTCACATAGTTGCCAGCAGCATGAATCCACTTTCTTAAATCAGCCTCATTAGCTCTGCAATGAGCTGTTAAAGTAGCAGGACCACTGGAACCCACTATGCAGAACAGTAATTGGCTGGCAAACACATATCTTGGCTATTTTAGTGTTATTAAAGCAAGATTTTGAGCTATTGTGGGCAAACCAGACTTTATCAATCACCTTCCTGATTAATTGGCAATGAAATTTGAACTATTAATGAGCAGAAAACAAATGAGATTTTCTTAGGAGAGAAATATCTTAATTTTTGCATTGGTTGTATCAGTTGGTTACTCCAGCTTTAATTTGTTTAAATCTCAAGTTCTTCCCATGTAAAATATGATAATATTTTCACATTTTGATAAATTATAATTAAAGGCAAACTAAGACAAAATTTCACTCATCTCTATCTCTTATGATCACTAATTTGTATGTTGCTATTTGTTGTTATGTGATGTCAAGTCATCTGACTTATGGCAACACTATGAATGAGGCATCTCTAATATGTCCTGTCCTTACAGTGCACTCAACCTGTGCAAGTTATAGTGGGTGGTTTCCTTTAGGGAATCAATTCATCTTGCATTTGGTCTTCCTTGTTTCACTCTGCCTTACACTTTTATTTATTCTGCCATTGATGGTTTTTCCAGTGAGTTATGCCTTCTTATGATGTGCCTGAAGTAGGACAATCTCAATTTCGTCAGTTTTGCCTCTAGAGGCAATTCAGGCTTGGCTTGTTCTAGATCCCTCTTGTTTCTTTTTTTGGCAGTTCAACATATCTGCCAAACTCTCTTCCAGCACCACATTTCAAATGAGCAATTCTCCCCTGTCAGCTTTCTTTATTGTCCAGCTTTAACACTCATGCATGGTGATTTGGAATACAAGAGCATGGATGATCCTGATGTTGGTCTCCAGTGACATATTCTTACACTTGATCTTTTTAAATTCCTTCCTTGCTGCCCTTCTGAGTCTCAGTCTTCTTATTTCTTGGCTGCAGTCACCACTTAGATTGATGATTGAACATAGATATTGTATGTACCTCTGATGAGTAAATTTGAAGATCTCCAAATTTCTGTTCAGAAACTGATTTAATGGATGAAAAGCTGTTGCTTACAATAGCAAATCACAACTGAAGTAGGCCGCTTGGATTTTCAGTGGCCCAGGGGAAATGTTGCTTTTCACATTCTTACAAATTTGACATTGTAAGATGGCTGGTTGCTTGGCACTGCTTGTTAATTTCCCATGTTTTGGTTGCAAAGGTAAATAGAGTTCTAGCCAGCCAGCCAATGCCAAGACATGCCATTTTATTTCCTTATCACTCTTTGCTTAGTTTTGATTCTCTGACCCCAACATTCAGAAACATTCTATGCCTACTGAGCCTGCTTGCTCCTCTCTGTGACCCCTTTGCCACTCCTACTCCCTGTATTTTAGTCTTCTGGGTTCTCACAGACCTAATATATATATATATATATATATATATATATATATATATATATATATATATATATATATATATATATATATATATATATATATATATATATATATATATATATATATATATATATATATATATATATATATATATATATATATATATATATATATATATATATAGCAAAGTAAACAAAAAAAATCTGTCCACTGTCTTTATAATGTGCAAAGCAGTGTTAAAATAACTGAATACTCCATTTAGCACTGCTACCTGAATTACAAGTTAATTGTTGCTTATTATATGTTGCTCCCTGTCTGGCTCATACCTGTCAAGTTTTGGATTTGGAAATAAGGGAAATTTCCTGGCGAATACGGGATACTTGACAGCTATGATTATCCTGTGCTGCCTTCCAATGGTGGCAATAGGGCATTGCAGTCTAATTAATAAGGGATGATGGCAGGAAATAGGGTAAAATAAGGGGTTTTCCCGGCCAATAAGGGACACTTGACAGCTATGGTCTGGCTGGACATCCTTCTATGGTAATGGAGTAGACCATACAGCCAGCAACTAAACGCCAAGTGTTGGGTGGCCGTAAAAAACCTGACTCCCTAAAGGGGACAAGGGCCACAGGTGGATGAGCCCCTTTAGGTAGGGTGATGGTCCCCTCAGTGAAGGGAACACCACTGGAAACCATCATATTGGTCCCAATGGCAAAATGAGTGGAGGAGGAACTCTCTGATTTCCAACAGTCATGCCAAATGGACTGGCTGTGAAGGCACACCTTGATAATATCCTCAAGGCTGTGGCATTCCATTGCAGTCCTGGTGTTAAATCCTGCATGTCTCATGTCATATGTTCCACATGAGATGCCTCCATGATCATAGTGTGTGGGTCACTTCATGGCAAACTGGGATCCACCTTAAACAAATTTTTCCTGCTTCAGGAAAAAATGCATTCTCGGATACGAGTTGCATTCGACAATGACAATTCTATGTTGCTGTCCCAAATCTGCCTCCTCCCACTGAATACCAGCCCAGATTGTTCACTGTGCCCTCAGTTTGTGTCACAATTCTGTATCTGGTATAAAACAAATCTGATCTTGTTTTCCCAAAAGAGCAGACTAGATGTTAGAGGAAATATTAAGTACCAAAGGAGCTGCTGAAGGAATATTCAAATGCAATGATAATTTATTTATATCTCCCTCTATAAAGGGAATCTTGGATATGCATTGAATAAAATGAGCTGTCAATATAATTCAGTAGCTACAATAAGAAATTTTTTACTTATTAAATTTTGTCATCACCCCACCCCCACCCCCGATTGAATTGCAAAATGTATCCACCTTTAAATGTGCTGATCTAGGCACACTGGCTGTCAAGGTTATAAAATGATGACTATTCTTTGGAGTAGCTGTTTGGTTGAGAGGAGGGAAGCTTTGTTAGTGTAGAAATAGATGAAATAACGCTAGGAAATGATAATATGTAATAAAGAAGAATATGTATTTTTTTCTGCAGCATTGGCAAGTGTAAGCTCAACTTGGATCAAATTGCAGTGTTAACAGAACATGAGCTAGTGATCAAAAATAAGCAAATCTTTATTTCAAAGACATCCATAAGACACCAAAAGAAAGTGTTATATTCTAGATACAAGCAAATGTATTTGTTAAGTAACCGCATGCAGTCCATGTCTTTCTCAGTACTTTCTTAGTTTTGCATCTCATTGCCCATGTTGGGGGAATCATATTTTACGCTAACTTAACAGGCCTCTTGTCACACTGTATTACTATTTTCAACACAATGACAGCCTGCATAATGTTGTTCCCATCACAGCCAAGCAGTCAGTCAAACTGAAACTGTCCTCTTTCAGAGAGAAAAATCATGCTTGCTGTTGAAGTTAATTGGCTAATAAATAGTATGATTCACTGCAGGTATCATCCTTGTAGTTCATTGGCTTTTTATGGGTTGAAGACATTCTAGGTATATATAAACCTCCATTACTCATTGAGTGATTTGTCCTTGAATACATTTATATACCATCCCTTCCATATAAATGTAGATCAAAGAGGCTTAATAACCAGGAAAACAAAAACTGTCATAACAGCATCAAATCACAAAAACAACAGTAACTCTATTTAATAACTAAAATGAACGATGTAGTCACAAACTGTTGTGTTCTAATGGGTTTACCTACCACATGGATTACAATGTATCTGAGCCAATGTAACCTTGCCTATAGCAACAATGTAACCTTCAGCTGTATCAGATAAACCCTGTAATAGGACGCGAGCTAATGACCACCAGCTGGCAGCAGCGAGCGTCCAAGCTCCCTTGGTCCAAACTCATCAAAGGCAACAGCGCGGGAAGCTTTCCCGCCACACCTACACCTGGACAAGAAGGGCGTGACCAGCAATGACGTCACGCGGACAGTAGCCAATGGGCTACCATGCAACCACGTTCAAATGTATTACTACTGTATATAAAGAGCTATCGATCCGCCATTACCTCATGTTCCCTCTGTCCACGATGCAATAAACCTGAGTTAACCCAGCCCGAGGCTGTGTCCTGTGTCTTGGTTTTCATACACCAAATTGGCGATGAAGGTGGGATAATGGATCCCCAAGGAGCAGCCAGGGCACAGAGCGGGTTCAACATCACCAAACCGCAAGACTGGGAGCTGTTGGAGATGGACTTCCAGGCGGCGCTGGTGGAACTCAAAGTCAAGGAAGACGATGAGGAGCGGAAGAGGGCCATCCTCACCAGAATGCTCGGGGTGGAAACCAAGCGGACGCTGGTGGGCATCATCACCCCGAAGAAGGTGAGCGAATTTAAGGCGGACGACATCATGAAGCTGCTACGGGAGCGTTTCCGACCCTCGAGGGCGATGTTTCCCGCTCGGAGCGCGTTTTGGAGGCGAGTCCAAGCGCCGGACGAGTCGGTTGAGGCGTTCGTGGCCGCCATGAGGGTAGCCGCCGTCCCCTGCAAATGGGACAACATCCTAGAAATGGCCCTCAGGGACGGCGTGCTGTGTGGCCTGAGAGACAAGGAGGAGCAGCGCAGCTTGATGAACAAGGAGCCGCCACCCACGCTGGCAGAGGTCGTAGAGGCCGCAGAAGCCGCAGAGTCCACGAATGCTGGAGTGGACGAGATGCACCAGTGGCGCGAGTGGCGTCCCAGGGCCGGCAAAGCGGAAAATTCGGTGCACGGGAAGTCCGGACAATCGGTGCACGCAACTCGTCGGGCCTCAAAGTCGTCCTCGGAAGGCAGCGACGGCGAGGAGGTCCAGAAGGTCCGAAAAGGGGGGCGCCGCTGCGATGGTTGCGGAGCGGCCCATGAGCGCGCGAGGTGCCCATTTAGAAAGGCTGAATGTTACACCTGCGGCCGTCGGGGGCACATTGCCAAGGCATGCAGAAAACGGAAGGAGGGCCGGAGGCAGTCACCAGACCGTTCGACCAGGCCGGACCGTCCAGCGAGGCCCAAAGATGGCGCCCAGACCACGAGGAAGCAGGACGGCGTGGGCCGCGTCTCGGACGGCAGCGAAGACGACGCCCCAGTGTTCAGCGTGTCCGCGGGACAGTCCCATTACTTCGTTGAGGTACTAGTACAAGGGGCCCCTATCAGGATGGAAATTGACTCGGGGTCCTCCTATTCCATAATTCCCCAGAAAGAGTTCTTGAAAATCGACCCCCACGTGCGGCCCAAACTTAAAACATTGAGGTCCACGCTACGAGATGTACAGGGAAACAGCATCCCGGTGTTGGGGGTCGGGAAATTTCGGGTTAATTTTAAGAGACATTCTGCGGAACTGCCCCTAGTTGTCCTCAAGGGGGGAAGTTGTAGCCTCCTAGGGACACAGTGGTTTCAGCCGTTAGGCCTGTTCATAGGGGGAGTACATACGGTGGGGGTAGATCCAATACAAGCGGTGTGCGATGCGCATCCCGCCGTTTTTAAAAAAGGACTTGGAAAATTCAAGGGACCCCCGGTAGCCTTCGACCTAGACCCGGAGGTCCGCCCGATAAGACTCAAACCGCGCAGGGTGCCCTTCGCACTAAAGGACAAAATAGAGGCGGAACTGGACAAATTGGTGGGCCAGGGGATTCTTATTCCTGTTGATTCCGCGGAGTGGGAAACTCCAATTGTAACAGCTCTGAAGGCTAACGGGGAGGTGCGCATTTGCGCTGATTATAAGTGTACAATTAACAAGGCGATCCGCCCTAATGCATACCCGGTGCCGGTGGTCAGCCACCTTTTGGCCAGGCTAAATGGGGGAAAGTGTTTCGCTAAGCTCGATCTAGCACAAGCCTATCAGCAACTCCCCGTAACTCCCGCCACGGCCGCGGCACAAACGATAGTCACACATAAAGGAGCGTTCCAGGTGTCGCGGTTACAGTTCGGCGTGAACTCGGCACCCGGCCTTTTTCAGTCGCTCGTGGAACGCCTCCTGAAGGGACTGGAGGGGGTGTTGCCTTATTTTGATGACGTATTGATAACAGGGGGGAGCGAGGCCGAACTGGCAAAAAGATTGGACAAAGTACTAACTGTGTTCGAGAAAGCGGGGCTGAGGCTGAGGAAGGACAAATGTGTCTTTTTCGAAACCGAGGTCGAGTTTTTAGGGTTCCGAATCACACCCGAGGGTATTAAGCCATCCAAATCCAAAGTAGCAGCCATCAAGAAGGCCCCTCGCCCCACATCCAAAACCGAGCTACAGTCATTCCTGGGGCTCCTCAATTTTTACCACACATTCCTTCCGCGGAAAGCGTCCGTGGCCGAACCGCTTCATCGGTTGCTTAAAAAGGAGGAGACATGGATGTGGGGTGACGAGCACGAGAGGGCGTTCAAAGAACTAAAGCAACTCTTGACTTCTGATGCAATCCTAACGCATTTCGACCCCAAACGGCCGGTGGTCTTAGTCTGCGATGCATCACCGGTGGGGGTGGGGGCGGTGCTTTGCCACGTGTTGGATTACGGAAGGGAGGCCCCGGTTGCGTTTTATTCAAGGTCCCTGTCCCAAGCAGAGCGAAATTACGCACAAACCGACAGGGAGGCGTTAGCAATAGTAGCGGGGACCAAAAAGTTTCACGATTTTCTGTATGGCCGCCCGTTCAAAATCGTGACGGATCACAAGCCCCTGTTAGGGATTTTCACGGCAAGCAAGCCCACGCCGCAGATCCTATCCCCGAGAATGCTGCGTTGGGCTATTTTTCTCAACGCATACCAACACGAGTTGGAGTACCGGCCCGGAAAGGAGATCAGCCATGCTGATGCACTCTCGAGATCCCCTTTGCCCTTGTCGGACGACCAAAAGGCTAGAGTAGAAAGAGACCGCCAGGTGTTGCTAATTGAGGTCTTAGACGCACCCCCAATAGTACCAGCCGATATTGCTAGGGCGACAGGCAAGGACAGAACGCTGGAGAAAGTCAGCTCATGGGTGCAGAAGGGGGGGCCGGCATCGTCCCCAAGCACGGATTTCGACCCATTCTTCCGGAAAAAACTAGAGCTGTCCCTAGAAAGGGGGTGCCTGTTGTGGGGCCAACGGGTGGTGGTCCCTACATCCATGCGGCCGAGGGTGCTCAAACTGCTGCACGTCAGCCACCCGGGCATCGTTCGTTCGAAAGCGCTGGCCCGCAGTTACTTTTGGTGGCCACAGCTGGACGCGGACATTGAGCACATGGTCGGCACTTGTGAGGCATGTCAGGGATCCCGTCCAGAGGAGGCCCGCCTCCCGCATAGGGAATGGGACGCAGCAAGGGGGCCGTGGTCCAGAGTGCACATAGATTTCGCTGGCCCATTCCGAGGAATCATGTTTCTCCTGGTGGTGGATGCGTTCTCCAAGTGGCTGGAGGTTATCCCAGTAAAGAGCACGTCCTCCGCCACGACAATTAGCCAGCTACGGAGAGTCTTTTCCACGTTCGGTTTACCCGACACGTTAGTCAGCGATAACGCGAGTTGCTTCACCTCCTCGGAGTTCGGGGCATTCATGGAGGCAAACACCATTCGGCATGTCACATCCGCGCCTTTTCACCCGGCCACGAATGGCCAAGTGGAACGGTTGGTGCGTACAACAAAGGATGCGCTTCGGCGCATGGGCCCGGGGGACCTAAATCACCAAGTATGTCAGTTTTTATTAGCGTATAGGGTGACCCCCTTAGCGTCAGGTTACTCGCCGGCAGAGCTCTTGATGCGGCGGAAACTGACCACGATTCTGTCCAGGCTAGACCCGACGAGAGTCGAGGATAAAGGTAAAAACATAGGGTTGGCAGTCTCGAAAGGGTTCGCCGCCGGCGACCCTGTTCACTGCAGGAACTATGCCAGCGCAGGGCCAGCCTGGGTGCCGGGGACGGTAGTAGAACAGACGGGGCCAGTGTCGTACCGGGTCGAGACTAACACCGGCCTCCTCTGGAGGAGGCACGCGGACCAACTGAGGCACCGAGTGCGTGCACCAACCAGTGGGGCTCAACAACAGGAGTCAGCGTTAGGGTTCTCCCCCACCCGTTTAGCCCAAGGGGGAGACAACAGCGGACAACAGTCCCAAGCAAGGGGGGAAGGAAGAAGCAGCGGCCCCGACTCATACCCTTTTGATAAACCAGTTCCATCAGAGGCCGGGGAAGGGGGAGAGGAGTTCGCGACCGCTGCCCCCGAATGTAATTTTGATTTTGATTTTGCGAGCCGGGGGGGTTTTCAGGAGTGTTCCCCCACCCTTCCAAGCGAGAAGAGGGGTTTTTCGTTAGCCCCCAGTGCCCCCGGTTATTCCCTAAGAAAGAGCACACCTCCCAACAACGCCGCGGAGCCGCGGCAAGTCACTAACGAGTCTCCCTCTCCAATTACAGGACAGGAAACCAGGGGACAAAGAGAAGGTAGCAAACCCGGGGAAAGGCAGCCCGCATCGAGACCCCAGCGTGTTCGAAATAAGCCATCTTGGTTGAGAGACTTTGTCTCCTAGGGGGGGAGTGTATTTAAGTGTGGGCTCGAGACGTTGTCTCATCCTAGGGGGGAGGGGTGTTGTGTTCTAATGGGTTTACCTACCACATGGATTACAATGTATCTGAGCCAATGTAACCTTGCCTATAGCAACAATGTAACCTTCAGCTGTATCAGATAAACCCTGTAATAGGACGCGAGCTAATGACCACCAGCTGGCAGCAGCGAGCGTCCAAGCTCCCTTGGTCCAAACTCATCAAAGGCAACAGCGCGGGAAGCTTTCCCGCCACACCTACACCTGGACAAGAAGGGCGTGACCAGCAATGACGTCACGCGGACAGTAGCCAATGGGCTACCATGCAACCACGTTCAAATGTATTACTACTGTATATAAAGAGCTATCGATCCGCCATTACCTCATGTTCCCTCTGTCCACGATGCAATAAACCTGAGTTAACCCAGCCCGAGGCTGTGTCCTGTGTCTTGGTTTTCATACACCAAACAAACCATCCTAGAGCTTGTCCAGACAGGGAATATAGCTCACTAATTTGAGCAATTAGGGTCACTCAAAGACATGGTGACCACATATTTTGGAAGCTGGAGTACTACAATCATACCCCAAGCACTGCTTTTTGAGCCTCCATCATAAGGTCTACCATTCTGGGGTGTTCACTTTGAGCCTGTTCCCAGTGACTATGGACATTGAGAACAGGTGAGCCATGCAGCTGTCAGTTGGCAGCTGAAGTGATGCATCCATTTGTTTGAATTTAAAAAAATCCTGTGCATATGTGTCTGTGTATTGCTGATCAGAACGACTAAATTGCACTAACGCAAAGAAACATATTTTTAAAAATTTTAAATGAACTGATGCATTGCTTCAGTAATTAACTTTTAAATGTAAAAAATAGTAATATAATAATCACTTCCTTTGACTGTTCACAGATGGCCAAGGCAAGAATTCAAGTATAAGAAGTATTGATTCCTAGGCAAACAGGAGAAACAGGCCAAATGGCACCTTGCTTCTCTCTCCAAACAGGTACTGTTTTTCTTTTGGGTGATCTGGCAGCATGGTCTGGAAATGCTGCTAGACAGATTATTTACTTCTGAGTAAGTATTCTTAGTATTCTGCAGTCAATCATTACAGAAAGATTGTGTCAAAAGCTGCAGCATCTGAGCTTTCTACTCCCTTTCTAGCTTGGCCAGAGAATATAAAAAAGCTTGCCAGAAGTGATACAGCACTGGTATACAGCAGTCCTGATGCATGCAGAAAGTAGGTTTAAAAAAGTTGGGTGAGGATGAACAAGAAATATAGCCATGAATTCTTTTTGCTTTTTTTCATTAAAAATAAGAGCATCCTCAAAGATTGTGGTATTTGTGGTAACAGCATCCTTGTGTTGCCAGCTAATCTTTCTCACACTCAATCAGGCAAAAGAAACTGCTGAATGAACTCATCAAAAGGTGCCTTCATTTTAGCAGTTTTATGTCTGGCCTAGACAAGGAAGAAAAAATATAAATTGAGAAGAATACAATCTGTAATTTTGTATCTTTTGTGATTGTTAACCACAGTCTGGAACATTTGTTTTTTCTTCATAACTGAGGTAATCATTAGGTTTTATTAGTTTCCCCCATTGTGCATGTTATGACTTACTAGTTATTTTGCCCAGCTTCGCCCGTTTTTTTTGGGGGGGTGTCGCTGGCTCACCGTGTGGGGGCTATCTGGGCGAGGGCCGCCTTTGCATTCCCCCACCGCTATTTTGAGGCCAGCCTCAAAGCAGCGAGGGGGATCGGCAAGGGTGAGAGGCAGGTCTCCGCAAGGGAAGGGGCCTTCCCCAGCGCATACCTGCCTGCCGGCTTGGGTACCCCCTCGTTATTTCAAGGGCAGCCTCGAAACTATGAGGGGGAGTTCCCAAGGCATCAGGCAGGTCTTCGCCAGGGGAGTCGCCTTCCCTGGCGGATACCTGCCTGCCGCCTAGGGATCTCCCCCTTGCTATTCAGAGGGCAGCCTTGAAACAGCAAGGGGGATTGGCAAGGGTGAGTCAGGTCTCCACAAGGGAAGGCGCCTTCCCTGGTGGATACCTGCCTGCTGGCTTGTGTTCTCCCCCTCGTTTGTTTGTTTTTTTGTGAGGGGTGAAGGTTGGTCTGGCGGCAGTGTCGTGAGGGGCGCAGTGGCCACCTCCAGTAGCCTTGCATCCCCATCCATTGTGGCGGTTTGCGGTGCTGGGTGGAAGGCTGGGTGGCCAGCAGCGCTTTGCATGCATGGCTGCTGTTTGGCTTGCATAGGCACAGCCTTTCCCCACCTCTCCCACGTGCTGTGGCTGGCCTCCCTGATTGGCTGCAGCATGTCGCACTGGCTACTGGGGGTTGTAGTTTTTTCTGTTTAGTGGGGCACAGGGCCCCAACCGCGGTCTGGACCCCGACGTTGACCATCTCTCCCATGCCAGGTAAGTGTGTGCACAAAGTGGACAGGGACAGTTAAGGGGTGTGGGTTCATTTTACGGACCCACACATGGACATTTTACTTTTATAGGTATAGATTGTTCTATTTTTGTCACTTTAAATGTACTGCTGCAAACGTTCCTGAGGTTCTAGTAGCATAGAAATTCAATGAGAAGACCATATGAGGCTAAATTAATGTTACTTACAATCATGTTAATGGCGAAGGACAAAGATATTAGGCTGTAAAGCCCTATCTGATTGATACCCAGTGTTAGTGCATGCAAGATTGTTCAACACCTTCAATCACCAGAAAAGCACTAGTACTCCTGTCACAACAAATATCATGTAGTACTGGCACTTTTGCTCATCTATGTATTGCAGAGAAGAAACTCTGGCTTTGATCAGGCTGCCACTACACTATATTAAGCTGTTGGGAATGGTACTGGGTGAGGGGAGGCTGGGCTCTGACATCTGGTCAAAACAAATCTTTCAAGTGGGGTTTGAAAACAGGCATGCTACAATGATAGCAGGCATCTCTGGTAAATTCTTTCAGAATGGAAGAGCAATTGCTGCGAAAATATCCTGCTCCAGCTTTCCTCATGTGCACACCTTTGTAGTATTGCCTGGTCAACAGCATCCCAATTCCTGACATTTCAGGGCCAAAACATCAGAGTGAGCCTTTGTGGTGCCACTAAGGTGGGAAAAGCAAGAGTTAGAATGAATCCTGGAACAGCTTCTGTATCAACTTGTTGTAGAAATGTGTATGAAGAGGATGGGGGAAATGGGCTCAAAATTAGGACAACCAAATCCATTATTTTGTTGGCTGGGCGGATGGCAGACTACTATTGGTGAACTGGGAAATGTTGGGGATGAATTTTAAAAATATCTTACATACAAAAGTAAAAGGTTTTGCTCCTCCAATAGCAGATTCTCTGACACTTCTTTCTCTGCTCTGAAGTCTGGAAAAGTGTAAAGATTTCCTCATATTGTAATGAGCACCATGAGGCCTGATAACTCCATTTCCTATTTGAAGACTGTTATGTCTGAAGCTTGAAGAGAAATCTAACCAGTCATGATTTAGTCAAACAACTACAAAGTTTGTTGCAAGACAAGGACAGCCTGCCGCAGGTGCGGGGAGGCCAACTTATATACAGAACAAAACAGTTACATTTACCCAGGCTTCCTAAGAAGCGGGAAAGCATTGATGAATCAGCTCTTGACAAAGATCTAAGAAGCGCACCTTTTACAAGGTGCGCTCTTCTGCTGCAGACTGCACGGTGCCAATAACTGCAGTCCTGATAAAACATAGCTAATGTTTATATACAACAAAGACACTTTCTGAATATTTACATGGTTAAAAGCAGTGCTGGGATTCAATTTGCTACCTACTCTGTGGGCATGGCCAGGGGAAAGCCCTGCATTATTTCAAAACTTGGATTGGCGGCGCCAGCCAGAATTTCTGCTACTGGTTCTGGTGAACTGGGGCAAACGTGCTGAATCTCACCACTGGTTGAAAGTACAATGGTGTTTCAGAGTAGTGAATAACCCTTAATTAATGAATCCCAGATTGAATTCCTAGACCAATTCATACAATTGGCATGTGACTGGGAATTCAGCCAAAGACTTGTTGATGAGTGGATGTTCCAGTGTATGTCATTACAATAATGCCAGTGGAAATGTTCAGTTGGATACTGTCGAATGTGATCAAGGTCTCACTAGTACACAACACTGGAGGACAGGGGAGCATTTGTAACCATCTGGATATTTTTTATTTCCCGTAATTGTTTGGTTGTACAGTCAATATGAAAGTTCTCTGGAAATTAGATAAAAAGTACACCAAGCTACAAAAATCCAAGAATTCCAGAGAATGGATCCAGGGCAGCTGAAGTGATACCACATTTCTACAATTATGTAGTGAAGCTTCTCAAAGCTTCTCAGAGATCGGTCCAGTTAGCTGGGCTTTGCTTGATTTCTAAATACTGATATATAACGAGGGATGATGCGTGAGAGGACCCTTGATCTGTAATATGTTAAATCAGGAGTGCTCAACCTTTTAAAGCTGGGGCCCGGGTCATGCTCTCTCAGACAGCTTCAGGGGCTGGACGGCCATTTTGCCCTTCCTCCACCAGGTGGCACTTCTTGGTGTGGTGGAAGCAGTGGGGGTGGGGGGCACATGAAATTGTGCCGTGGGCCACAGGTTGAGAATCCCTGTGTTGAATGGGCTAAAAACATTTATTTTAAGATAAACCTATTGCTAAAGTTCTTGTCATATAAATCATAAAGTCTCAACTACCGAAAAGTGACCAAATATTTGAAGAAGATCCTTTATAACATACACTGTTTCTGGACTTGTATAACTACCCAACAATCTGTAGCAGTTCTGTCTCTAAACCTGTTAATTTTTAGAATGTTTGCTCTAAGAAACAAAATTATGATTTACAAGGTTAGGTAATAATCAGCTTGCTTAGAAGATGTTTGTCACTCGTCATTTTGATTTTCAAAACACTAAGTGATATGCTAAACATACTTAATGCAGACCCAGTGAGTTTTTCATTTATTTGACTGTGTCTCTGATGTAGTATAATGCCTGTTTTCATTTCACACTATTTGCGCTTGGCTGATGTTACATTTGGAGAAAATCTTACATTCAGATTCTTTCTGAATCATTACACAAGTGCTTGTAGTTTTTCCAGCCAACCACACCCTGCATTCTTGGTGCTTAGCTACTTTTCATGAGTAGTGTACTGTTCCTAAATGGATCTCAAAATCAAATGTGTTCATTGGAACAGTTTTTATCCTTACAGTCATTTTGGAAAGCCTTTGTGTACTATCAGTATCTACTGTTGCTGGAGAATATTAGTTGTATGACAGGTCTTTTTTTAAAATAAAAAAAAACATTAAATTTTTTTAACCTGCTTTTCTCCCATAGTGGGTACCCATGGCAGCATAAATAAATAATTAAAATAAACCAAATAAAACTGAGAACTATAAATATTCTAAACATGTTTAAAAACTATACATCAGAATTCAAAAGACCTCCCCTTTTGAATTGGCTCCTGTCTTCCCAGAAGCCTCTTTAAAGAGGTAAGTTTTCAGCTGCTAGAAAGATGGTAAAGGTTTCCCTTGCTCGAAAGCCAGTTGTATCCGACTCTAGGGTTCAGTGCTCATCACTGTTTCAAAGCCAAAGAGCCAGCATTGTCTGCTTCTGCAGACGTTTCCATGGTCATGTGGCAGGCATGACTAGACACCGGAGCACACAGAATTTTGTTACCTTCCCACCAAAGTGGTACCTATTTATCTACTTGCAATGTTTTGCTTTCAAACTGGATGAGAAGGGGCCAATTGCACTTCCCCAGAGTAGAAAAGTAGGGGACTGCAGTGGCTCAAGTGGTTAAGATACTGAATTCTGGAAGGGTGGAGTTTGATACCTGAGTACTGCATGACAGAGTGAGCTCCCGCCTCTGTCTCAGCTTCTGCCAACTAGCAGTTCGAAAGCAAGAAATTGCAAGAAGATAAATAGGGACCATTTTGGTGAGAAGGTAAATAGCATTCCATGCATTAGGCATGCCTGCCACATGTCCATGGAAAAGTCTGCAAAATGCAGACAGCACTGGATCTTTGGCTATAAACAGAGATGAGCACTGAAACTTAGAGTTGGATATGACTGGCTTTTGAGCAAAGGTGACCTTTACCTTTACCTAGAGTAGAAAAAAGCCCTCTCTTAAATCCATACCAGATGTGCTTATGAAAGTGGAAGGACCGAAAGAAGAGACTCCCCTGAACATCTTAATATATAAGGGGACTATTATCAACCAGAAGCGTCACCAAACATTAACCGAAGAAAAATGTAAAATGAATTTTGTCATTTCTATATATTATGCAGTGGCATGTAAAAATTGTAAGGGATGTTAGAGGAATTCCAGGAAGAAAAAGAAGAAGGTTTTGCCATATAAATTCAACTAAATTTAGCTGATTTAGGGAGAGCCTTTTTAAGCAAAAAAAAAGTTGTAGAAGGAAAATAAGTTTTAATGCATTAAGTGAAATTAGCCAGGGAAAGAGATTGCACATAAGGATGATTGAACAATTAATGCTTTGTGAATTCCAGTGTGACCTGACCTGGCCCATAGTCCCACACTAAAAGCTGGATCACAACTCATGCATTCACTGGCTTCATTGTCTCAAATATTCTGCTGTGACTGACAGCTCAAAAATACTGCTAAAGTAGGAACACACAGAGTGGTCTTATGTCAAACTATACAATTGGTCCTTTCTGTTCAGTACTGTTCTTAGGGACTGGAGTGGGTCTCCAGAATTCCAGCCTTGAACATTTCCCTGATGAAACAGATGACTGAATGCAGGATCTTCTTCATACAGACATATGTGCTTCCACTGAGTGAAAGCATTCTTCTGTGTATTTTGAAAGAAAATAACTTTTTGAATTATGTATTGCTACTGTTACGAAATGTGTTTTCAAAATTTGCAACTCCAATAACAGGTGTGAAAAAGGAAGGGCCATTCTGCTAAAGGGAAGGGATTTTAATTTTTTAAACATCGTTAGCATAGTTTCAATATACGTAGCACTCAAAAGAGAACACCCAAGAAACATAGAATCATAGAATAACTGAATCGGAGTGGGCCTATGAGACCACAGAGTCCAACTGCCTGCTCAGTGCAAGAATCCAAATCAAAGTAGATTTGGTGGATGCTTGTCCCATCATGGTGGCTTAGTGGTTAAGATACTGAACTTGATGACTGGAAGGTCAGCAAGTCAGCAGTTTGAGACCCTAGTGCTGCATAACAGAGTGAGCTCCTGCCAACCTAGCAGTTCAAAAGCAAGAAATTGCAAGTAAATAAATAGATACCACTTCGGTGGCAAGGAAAACAGTGTTCCATGCACTCCTGTGTCTAGGCATGCCTGCCATGTGCCCATGGAAACATCTGCAGACATAGACAGTTCTGGCTCTTTGGTTATAAACAGAGATGAGCACCGAATCCTAGAGTCAGATGCGACTGGATTTCAAGCAAAGGTGGCCTTTACCATTACCCTGTCCATTTTTCTCTTCAATGCCTCCAGCACTGGAGTGCACACCGCCTCTCAAGCTAATTATTTCCATTGTCCTACTGCTCCAACAGTTAAGAGTTTTTCCCCCCGATATTCAGCCAATATCTGGCTTCCTGTAGTCTCAGACTGTTATTACGTATCCTGCATTCTGAGGTGATGAGGGACAGATCCTGTTCCTCATCTTTATGACTATATTTCAAATATTGAAAAATGCTATCATATCCACTCTCATTCTCCTTTTCACAAGGCTAAAGATGCCCAGTCCTTTCAGTCTTTTCTCACAGGCTTGGTTTCCTGTCCCCTGATCATCCTTGTTGCTCTCCTCTGAACCTGCTCCAGTTTGTTGGCATCCTTCTTAAACTGTTGTGTCAAAAATTGGATACAGCATTCTAGTTGTGGGCTCACTAGTGACAAATAGAGGGGAACAAGCACCTCACAGATTTTGGAGAATACACTTCTGTTTTATGCAGCCAAAAATAGCATTGGTCTTTTTCTTGCAGCCACATCGCACACACAAAAAGCACCCCAAAAAGAGAAGATACTTTTGCATGTCTTCAGGTTGAAGAGTAAAACAATAAACTAGCTATTACCCAGCTCACCAAAATGGTAGTAGTGGCAGTTACCGGACAACTGCCTCCTAGTTTGGTTTCTGTCAAGAACCTTTCTCTACATGCAGTTGCATTCTACATGCCACATACAGTTTTTCTGGAGCAAGCCAATAGATAATCAGTGCTTCTCAAATGAAGGTCTCTTATTGATCATGAGAAACTAGCGGGTATACTGCCAAGCAGCCTGCAGAAAGTGTTACATTTACATAGACTTTCCAGTTAGGAGATGGAATTTGCAGGCACGCTTTGTTCCATGGCAAAATTCCATTGGTGCATTACCTCAACAACTACTTGAGAGTCACTCATTTAGACAATTATGAGTCAGAATCTTTTGGAAGCCAGTTAGCAAGGATCTTTTCAATGTGAGATAATGTGAGTGCAATGATGACACAATCAATTTTGTTAATAGCTTTCTGTAAATGCAGGTGTACACACTTGTATGCATGGATATACTCCACAGAAACTTGCACACATATTTTAAAGATGGTTTCTGCTTCTTTAATTGCGATTAATAGTTGTTTTTCAATGAGCTTCAAGAACAAATCTATAATGCTGCTTTAGACTGTCAGTTGTGAATGAGTGCAAGCCATACTAATGCAAAGTAACTGATTATATTATCTGTTGTAATTTTCATATACTGGAAATCTCCTGCAATTCATCTCATTCTTCCAGCAATTTTCACATTCTAAGCTTGATCATCTGAAAGCTATGAAATCACAAGGACCTACTTGATACACAAACCAACAAAGTCAAATGTTTGAATCACCTCCATAAATTGAAGTACAGTGGTACCTCGCTTAAAGAACATAATGCGCTCCATGCTCTTTAAGCGAATTTGGTCTTTAAGTGAAACACCATTGTAAGTGATCAATTGTGACTTCTGGTGGGGGTGGGTGGGATTGCGAATCCTGATTTAGTTGTTAATCGTGTTTTTGGTTGGTTTTAGTTGTTAAGCAAGGCAACCATTCAGAGAAAATTCTGCTCTTTAAGCAAGTTAGTCTCTAAGCGAGGCACTCTTTATGTGAGGTTTTACTGTACTGTGATTTAACCAGTTCCTCAGCAAAACTGCAGATATTGAGATTAACACAACTGAAACATTATTTAATAGGATACATTCCATGTGTTTCCATTGAGACACCATGAAGGGGCCCTCATATGTAATCTGGATACTCCTCAGACATTTGGCTAACATTTATTTTTCTTGGCTATGAGCTGTCAAGATTAATTTCCAGGTTGCATGAATCCATAAGGAGCATTCAGTTTTCCTTGGAAACTATTTTAGAGACCGTCTGAAGTATGGTGTGTTAAGAAAGATTCTGACAGCATGAACAAGCCCCAAGACAGAAAGGAGACACACAAGCAATTTCTCCCTTTCAGTATTATTGTGAGAAACCTGGCTCTTTAGAAATAAATGTGTGTGTGTGTGTGTGTGTGTGTGTGTGTGTGTGTGTGTGTGTGTGTGTGTGTGTGTGTGTGTGTGTGTGTGTGTGTGCATAACCGAATAGTCAAAAGATGGCTAACTCTCAGTGTCTCAAAATTTAAAGGAGAAGGCGGAAACTGAACTAAGATATACAGGTACAGTACATTGTTAATCAGGTTGCTCAATTGTCATCATGTTATGGAATTCTGAACTAGACAAAGTCGCATTCCACACGCTAAGACAGATTTAGGAGTTTTACTGTTATTAATATTTGGCCAAACAGATTCAGGAAAGCTTTACCAAGCTAAATTATTCCCTGAATGAATATACATTTTCAGAGCCATCCTTTTATAGCATAAAATTTGGAAATTTCTACACATTACATCACTATGGGATAAGCCAAAATTATTAATTAATCTTCTGACATTTCATTAAGTTCAGGTTAGATCATTCCGTAACTGTTATTTAGATCATGTCATATAAGGAACATGTCTCATGTCACACAAATATTATTTACGGTTCCCTGTCAGCTGTACAAACTGTGCTGAGCTTGTGGACACAAAGCCTTCTGTTTACTTAGCCTCGTCATCAGTTCTGTATGATAGGTCAATCTGATCTGTTTAACTTTACAGAGTACTGAGAAAATAATTTTTACTTTTAAAACAGAATTAATATTATCTTAATTCTTTCACCCCTATTTCAATCATGCAGAACAGATAAGAAATTGTTTTTTTATGAATCACTTGCTTGGACAGAGTTGGCAATCATTGGAATCACTAAACAAGGTTTTAATTAAAATGCTACAGTGTAATATTTATATATGTTACAATTTATATATAAGGTCCTTTACAGTCAGAATTCTCTTCACGGAAAATCTTATCATTGTGTTTGGAGGAGTGTATCAATGGGAGAATAACTGCCTATCCTGAAAATCACAAACTTTTAACAAGTGCTACTTTTAAAATATGGCAATTATAGTTGAAGGATGTACCTCTATTTCAGGTATTCTTAACCTACAGCCCGTGGGCCATTTTATGTGCCCCCCCAACTCCAACACAACAGGAAGTGCCGTGTGGTGGAGGAAGAGCAAAATGGTCGTCCAGCACCTGAAGCTGTCTGAAGGAGTGTGACCCAGCCCCCGGCTTAAAAAGGTTGAGAACTCCTGCTCTATTTTATGTCTGCATCATTTATTAATCCATTATGGAGCTCCAACCCTTTGTTCTTCATTGGATGTAGGTCAGGAAGTATTAGCATATCATGAGATTTTGTCTGTCAAGATAAAAAAAATAAATTTCAGCACTGCATTTTGATACCTGGCTTTATGGGCAGCCAGCTTCCTTATGAGTGAAAGAGCTGTTGGATGCAAAACGAAGTTAAGTGTAAGGTACAAACTCCAACATAGAAATAGTGCAGATGGATTAACAGGTGGTGTCAGCCCAGCAGGAAGGGAAGATGGATGGAATACTGATAGTAGGAAAATATGGCCAGATTCAGTAAAAGCCATCTGAATTCCAGTACTTGCTCTTCAATTGGAGAGCTAGTGAACCATCTGGGGCATTTATGGTTGATCCAGGATAGCTGCCAGCACTTGGGACTAATGTAAAGCAAGCAAGAAATGAAGCAAGACGGATAGAGGACTATCAAAGACATTGATGACCTTCATAGCAGAAGGACAGAGCAAAATGATTCAACTGTACTCCTGAAGTACAGCATGCCCACCAAGTGGTTAAGGTAGTGCCAAACAGTTGGGATGGAAAGAAGCCATGGTCTTGCCCATGCTCTTTCTGGAGACAGTGAGCACAATGCATTTTTGCTTCTAACATTTGTCTTAAAACCTCTTTTTAAAATGAAATATATAACTGCAAAATTTGTTCAAGTGGAGGAATAATGAAGAAAATCAAGGAGGATTTTGAGATATTTCTTCCACATGTCTCCCCATCAATTGTTAGAGGCTGAATCACAACATTCTTTACTAAGACAGAACAGAAGAGCCTATGAAAGAAAATTTGGGTTTTTAAAAAAGAACATATGAGACCAGCCTCATGTGCATATTTATTTATTTATTTTTCTTTTGGATTTATATGACTGCCCTTTTCGCCTAAGTGACCCAGGGCAGCTCACAATGTCAGTTAAAACCTAGACCTAATGTTAATTAAAACTGAATACTACAGAACTATCTAAAAACATTTATAAAACCTCCCCAATCCCCTTTTAAAAAAGGATGGTTGTTTGATTGGCTTGCTACTATCCTCACAGACAGTGCCAGTGATATCAATATTTACATATTGCCAAGCTATCCTTGCCAAGCAAATCAGTTCCAGATATGTCAAGATTGAGGGCCAGTCCCCATGTGTATGCACAAAGCTGTATGTTTTGAAAGAAGGAAGATATTTTTGTTCCTATCCATGAATTCATCTGTATGGATCAAATTCTACACAATGCCCATCTACCAATGAAAGAGTCAAATTTTAAAGGTAGCATGATACCATAAGTTTAATAAAATCTTGGGGAACTGGCAATTCCAGATTGCACACAGATGTAGATTTGTCCATCCCTGGACAGTTAAGGGCATTAACAATGAGGAAAACAGCCAATTACGCCTGACCTGGACCAGGACTCCTTGCTTATGGTCACACACGCTCTGGTCAGACTGGATTATTGTAATGCACTCTACATGGGGCTGCCCTTGATGACCATTCGGAGGCTGCAGCTGGTTAAGAATGCAGCTGCTTGTGTAGTGATGGGGTGCAGGCATTATACCCGTGCCCCACCTCTACTACGGGAGCTGCATTGGTTGCCAGTGTGCCTCCGGGTGCAATTCAAAGTGCTAGCAATTACCTTTAAAGCCCTACATGGTAGTGGGCCAGGATACTTAAGAGACTGCATCACCGCAAGGACATCTGCCCATCCCACTAGAGTGGACCAGAGGGGCTCTTTAAAAATACCAACTTTAAAAATTCCATAGGGCCTTTTGGTATCTTCTCCGGCTCAATCTCCTGACAGAGCTGCTGCCCCTTCCCCTCTGGTTCTGTATCATTTTTTTATTTTATTTATCCCCACCACTCCCAACTTCCATTCTTGGGGAGGGGGGGTCTGCTTTTGTCACAGTCTCCACTTCTACTCTGCATAGTTGATTTTTTTGGAATAGTAGCCATGTTAGTGTGTGGTTCAGGCATATCTGAAAACAAAAACAATAAAATAAGCATATGCTCAGCTTGCAACTTCACAATTTTAAGATTGAAAAGGAGGCATTCAAAACTAATCTGAATAACAAACTATAGATCATTTGTTACTGCTAGCTGTAGGAAGCTGTATTGATATGCATGCTTATCTGTCATTCTGCTTGATTACTCTTTACCTCATTACCTTTTAACCTCTTTATTTCATTACCTTTAACTCTTTACCTCTGTATCTGGTGTATATAAACCATGCCTGGAAATTTAACTCCTATGTCTGAAGAAGTGGACTTGATCCATGAAAGCTCACAGTAAAAATATAACAGTTAGTCTTTAAAGTGCTGCGGTGTTTTTATTTTTTGTTTTTGTTTTCTGATACACTTCTACTCTATCTCTGTTTAACAACCTTTTGGGTGCAGCCACAATTGCCGCTGATCCACACTCAACACATGGTACCATTTAAAAAATTAGATTTTACTCTTATGGTGTTCCAACTGTTCTCTGCCATGACAACAGACCACTGAACTGTTGTACCACTATAACAATAAGAATGAAGAGTACTGTATATTATGTATTATTTATTGTTGGAAGCCGCTCTGAGTGGTGCATGCACTAGAAGAGCGGGGTATAAATAAACAATTCAATTCAATTCAATTCAATTCAATTCAATGAAGAGGGGACATTTTGAGGCAGCAGGGATTCCTACAATATTGCATATTGTGCATACTGTGCAAGAGGCACAATATGCAATATATGCTGACACATGCATGCACACATAAGAATACAGCAGTTTAAGAAATGGTACAAAATAAACAATCCCTGACGGGTTGTTTAAAATAAATTGTGTTTCAGCAAGATAATGTGCATGCCAGCTGTGCATTGTGTATTTGTTGGTATTTGAATTTATTCCAAACCTGGAAAAACTGACACAAATGTAGGACTTTCTGCTAATCAAGAAACATGCAAAGTATTAGTCTAGTACTCAGGAGACACATGTTCAAATCACAGCTCAGATATGGAAATTCACAGGGGAGGGGAGATTACATACCTTGAAAAATTGTTCAGATCACCATAAAGCAACTTGATGGTACATAGCAAATCAATCAGACAAGCAAGCAGAAAGGCAGGCAGATACACAGAGACTCCTTTATCATACTACATACAGTGTGTGTCAACTTCTTCTTTCTGTTTATTTCTCTATCCAAGAAAAAATCACTGAAAAAAGGAGAATGGGATTGGAATCATGAACATGTTGCTATGTTTGCCTTAGTCCTTTAGCAAACTCGACTCATCAAATAGAGCAAAATATTTTTACTTATCTGAGTTTTTAAGAAAGAGATAGTGTTCACATTCCACACTAGTTTTTATAACTCACATTTTGTTTAATATTTTCAAAACATTTTGTTTTAAGTCACTGATAATACAGTCCTTTACATGTCAGCTCAGATATAAACTCGGATGGGTACGATGTGATTTATTCCATTGTATCCCAAGTTGTTTCACTGGTTATATTGTGGATTTTTTACCAGCTGTAGGTAGACTGTTTTGGCTGAGCTGCTGATGGCTATAGTTTAGTCCCAAGACCAATTCCCTGACATTTACCTTGGGATTCTATCAGCTGATCCCATGAGAAGTCTGTTTTAGCAGACAACTTCTTCAAACTTAGCTTTTAACTAAGCTATACTCAAAGCCAATCTTAGAAGAAATCAACCCTGACTGCTCCTTAGAAGGTCAAATAGTAAAGATGAAGCTAAAGTACTTTGGACATCAAATGAGAAGAGAGGATTCACTTGAGAAAGCCTTGATGCAGGGAAAGGTCGAGGGCAAGAGAAGAAGGGAGTAGCAGAAAATGAGATGGCTAGATGGTATTGTAGATGCAATGGGCACAGAGCTGGGCGGATTGAGGAAGATGGTGGAGGACAGAGGTGCCTGGCGGGCAATGGTCCATGGGGTCACAAAGGGTCGGAATCGACTGTGCGATTGAACAACAACAATTTACTCAAAGTAAAACTCAAGGCAATCATAACAATTTATGAGACAGCAACATGCCACATATTTCAAGTTTCCATTGAATCCTGATTTTAATAAATCTGATCAAACTTGTTAAAGAGAAAATTTCTGTTGAGATGTGCTGAGAAATTAAGCAAAAGTGGTAACAGTTAGTGGAATTTGTTTCACAAAGTATTGCTGGGAAATTATAGGTAGGATAAGAGTATCCTTTTTTGGTTCCCCAAAACATGCCTCTTTGAGAACATCATTTTCTTTCTTAACATTTCCCTTTCCGTCACATTTAAAATAATCTGGCTACTTTTAAAATGGCTGGCACCTGTCTTTCACCACCCCAGGAATCTTGTATATATAACAATGCCCTTCATATTTTCTTCAATCAGGCATTAATAGATTAATGCGTGACATAGGTAAAGTATATCATTTTCAATAGATATAGCCAATGTTAAAACTCCGGTGCATCTCTTCTGCACAGAACTTTACTGCTATTTTAAACAATAGCCTTATCTGAAATTATAAGAGCACTCTCTTTCCCTTTGTCTGTATTATTCCTATATAATTTTAGTGACTGTTTTATTTACCTCATGACAAATAGCCTGTAACATTGTCCAATTGTTACCTCAAAGCTTCCTATATAATTACAGGGAATGTTTGCCTATCAATAGCAATAACATCATTATTGCCACACTATTTCCAGACAAGAAAATGATGCTCATTTCAGAATAATGGAGAGGGCAGAATGAGGGCATACTTTTGGCTTAAAGGAGAATTTTTTGACATGGAAACTGATCATTAACCATAAATCATAGCATGCAAGTTTTTGTTGACTATAATTCCATTTAAGCTTCATAGGAGTTTTATTGAACTGTCTGAAAGGTAAGCTTCATAGTCTCAGAGATAACATTTAACTATTGCATCTACCCATCCTGCCTCTAGTAATGATTATATGTCATTGCATTGTTTGGTTTTGATAAAAAAACTTATAGGAATGTGCACATTTCTTATTTGGTTTGAAAAATTTGAGATTTTAAACATAGTCACTGCGGGAGTGAAAAATGACTGATCCAGAAGTAAGTGAAGGAAGGGCTTTTCTGTGCTGGCCATTCCAGGCCACTGTAGAGTAGCTTTTTAAAAAACCACGTGAGGTTTGAGGAGAAGCAAAATGCTGTTTGGTAAGATCCCTGTATTCAGACAGCATGATCAAGCTTCTCAGCTGATCAAAGGATCCCCCCCCCCACACACACACACACAAAATATCATCTGAGAATCAGGACCTTTACACTGCCATTATTTTATTTATCCTGTCCTCAGTTGTGAACATACACTGAGATAATGTAGCCCTAATGGTGCAGTAGTTAAAGTGATATACTACAGCTGAAACATTGTGACTTCAATTCTGATGGGGATCTGTTGTGTACTGAATGTAGTGTGTTGAATGTATTTGTAACCAACGAATGGGTACAGGTAACACTGTAACCTTCTGTATGAGGACGCGAGCTAGTGGCCACCGGGGGCAATAGCGAGCGCCCAGCTCACAGGGTTCACATTACTCAAATGCCTTCAGCTGTCACCTCACCTGGACAAGAAAGGCGTGACCAAGGATGACGTCACTTGGACAGCAGCCAATGCCTGTCGAAGAGCCAGATTCAACTAGATAGCCACCGTATAAAAAGAGCTGTTTGTCCGCCATTACCTCATGTTCGTGCTGTACTCCATGCAATAAAGATGTGTTAGGCTAGCTTACAGCCGTTTCCATTGTCTTGATTCCCAAACACTAAATTGGCGACGAAGGTGGGATATGGATTCCCACGGGGACAAGACAATATCACAGAAGCCAGTTTTCGACGTGACCCATCCTGAGCGATGGGACTGGTTTGAGATGCATTTCAAGAGTACGGTGGCGTATGCGGGCATCACTGACGCTGGGAAGAAGAAGGGTCTTCTCATCACGATGCTCGGGTTCCACGCCGTGCAAGCACTGATGGATCTGGTGGCACCACGAGAGGTGGACCAGGTTTCGGTGACGGAAATAATGGGGGTTCTGCGGAGCCATTTCAAGCCCAAGGTATCCTTCTTCTCTGCCAGGGCCACCTTCGCGAGGAGGGACCAAAAGCCGGGTGAGTCAATATCCGAGTATGCAGCGGCCCTCCGCATCTTGGCAACCCCATGCGAATGGCGGGAAATTCTAGACGTGGCCCTAAGGGACAGGATGCTCTGCGGGATGAGAGACGGGGAGACCCAGAGGAAGCTCATGAACCGAGGCCACGACCTCACTTTTAAAGAGGTACTACAAGAGGCTCTAGCAGCTGAATCCACGTGGGCCGGGTGCAAGCTTCTCAAGGCAAAGCCCCCACCAGTCGAGGCAGCTGCATCCGCCGTCCAGGCGGCCTGGAGACCAACCCCTGCCCCACGCTCGCCCACATCCTCAGAGGTTTCTGCCACCCCAGCCTCCAGCGAAGATGAGGGGGTCCGGAAGGTCAGGAAAGGGCTGAGCGAGAAGAAAGGAAAGGGGGGGCGGCGCTGCGATGGGTGTGGAGCATCCCACGAGAGGAGCAAGTGTCCATTCCGGAAAGCTGAGTGCCACAACTGTGGGCGGAAGGGCCACATCGCCAGGGTCTGCAAGCAACGCCGGGAAGAGAGTAAGCGCTCCATGAGCAGCCGGGATGGCGTCAGCAGGGTCGGCGATGGCGGCGACGACCCAGAGGGGAACCACGTGTGCCTGCGAGTGCACGCGGAAGACGACGTGGCCGTCCACAGCGTGCCTCTAGGGCAACCACGTTTTTATGCTGAGGTACTGTTGCAAGGGGTCCCTGTTAAGATGGAGATAGACTCGGGGTCTGTATACTCCCTCATTTCCCATAAGGAATTTTTGCGGATTCCCCCCAAGGAGCGACCCAAACTCAAGGAGATGGGGGCGAACTTAAGAGATGTGCAGGGAAATGTGATTCCAGTATTGGGGATTGGGGACTTCGAGACACGGTACAAGGGACTCCGAAGGAAACTCCCCCTGGTAGTTCTAAGAGAGGGGGGTGTAATCTCCTGGGGACACAATGGTTCAAACCCCTGGACATCTTCATAGGCGGCGTCCATGCCATCGGGGGGAATGAGATTCAGGCAGTGTGCGACGCACACGCAGAGGTATTCAAGAAGGGACTCGGGAAGTACAAGGGGCCCCCAGTTTCCTTCGACCTGGACCCGGAGGTCCGCCCAATGAGACTAAAGCCACGTCGGGTTCCATTCGCCCTAAAGGACAAAATTGAGGCGGAACTGGACAAATTAGTGGGGCAAGGGATTTTAGTGCCGGTGGACTCTGCAGAGTGGGAGACTCCTATTGTTACAGTATTGAAAGCAAATGGGGAGGTGCGAATTTGCGCTGACTACAAGTGTACAATTAACAAGGCGATCCGCCCTAATGCCCATCCGGTGCCGGTAGTTAGCCATCTGCTGGCCACTTTACATGGGGGAAAAGTTTTTGCTAAACTAGATCTGGCGCAGGTGTATCAGCAGCTTCCAGTAACCCCAGCCACAGCTGCTGCGCAGACCATTGTAACTCACAAGGGGGCATTCAAGGTAACGCACCTACAGTTTGGCGTGAACTCGGTGCTGGGGATATTTCAGTCTCTTGTGGAACGGTTGCTAAAGAAATTACCAGGGGTCTTGCCATTTTTCGATGACATCTTGATATCTGGGGAGAGCGAATCAGAACTGGCCCAGAGACTAGATAGGGTCCTTACAGCCTTCGAATCCGCGGGGTTGAGGCTGCGGAGGGACAAATGTGTGTTTCTGGCCAGGGAGGTGGAGTTTCTGGGGTTCCGCATAACCTCTGCGGGGGTGAAATCCGCTGAGTCTAAAGTTGCAGCTATTCAAAACGCCCCTCGCCCCACCGCGAAACCGGAGCTGCAGTCCTTCCTGGGGCTGCTGAATTTTTACCATTCCTTCCTGCCCAGAAAAGCGACAATTGCAGAGCCCCTGCATGGGTTGCTGAAGAAGGATGCGGTTTGGTGGTGGTGGGAGAAACAGGAGCGGGCTTTCAGGGAACTCAAGCAGCTCCTCTCCTCGGAGGCTATTCTAACCCACTTCGACCCAAAGAAGCCGGTAGTCTTGGTCTGCGACGCCTCACCAGTGGGGGTGGGGGCGGTCCTGTGCCACGTGCTAGAGGGGGGGCGAGAAGCCCCAGTTGCATTCTACTCGAGATCATTGTCCAAGGCAGAACAAAATTATGCCCAAACAGATAGGGAGGCACTTGCCATTGTTGCGGGGACAAAGAAGTTCCATGATTTTTTGTATGGTCGCCCATTCACCATTGTAACCGATCACAAGCCGCTGTTGGGTATTTTCACCTCAGACAAGCCCACTCCACAGATCCTCTCCCCCAGGATGCTTAGGTGGGCGATTTTTCTGAATGCATACAGGGGGGTGTTAGAGTACCGCCCCGGGAAAGAGATAAGCCACCCGGACGCCCTCTCAAGGTCTCCTCTGCCCCACCTGGGGGACCCAAAGTGTGAGGTAGAACAGGATAGCCAAGTCCTCCTCATTGAAGCCCTCGATGCACCCCCCATTTTGCCCAAGGAAATTGCTGCCGAAATGGCCAAAGATAAAACGTTAGCCCTTGTGAGATCCTGGGTACAGAAGGGGTGGCCCACAGCTCCCCCCGCAGATGAGTTTGCGGCATTTTTCAGGAAGAGGGTTGAGTTGTCCGCAGAGAGGGGGTGTCTGTTGTGGGGGGAGAGGGGGGTGGTCCCACAGGCACTAAGAGCGAGGGTGCTACGGCTTTTACATGTCAGCCACCCAGGGATTGTGCGCTCTAAGGCGCTGGCCAGAAGCTACTTCTGGTGGCCTCAGCTAGACGCAGACATTGAACACATGGTGAACACCTGCGAAAGTTGCCAGAGCTCTCGGCCTGAGGAGTCCCGCCTCCCACACAGAGAATGGGACACAGCTAGGGGGCCGTGGTCCCGCCTCCACATAGACTTCGCAGGGCCATTCAGGGGTTCATTTTTTCTGCTTGTGGTGGACGCATACTCCAAGTGGTTAGAGGTAATTCCAATGCGCAACACCTCATCAGCTGGGACCATAAAACAGCTGTGCAAACTGATATGCACGTTCGGGATACCTGACGTCATAATTAGTGACAATGCGAGTTGTTTCACGTCAGCCGAGTTCCAGGCATTCTTAGAGTCCAACGCCATTCAGCACATTACCTCAGCCCCTTTTCATCCTGCAACAAATAGCCAGGCGGAACGTCTGGTGCACACAATGAAGGAAGGGCTGCGGCGCATGGGTCCCGGGGATCTGGACCGGCAGCTCTGCCAGTTTCTGTTGGCATATCAAGTGACGCCATTGGCGTCGGGGTTCTCTCCCGTGGAACTCCTCATGAAGAGGAAGTTACACTCATTATTAACTAGGTTGGATCCCACCCGGGTCGAGGATAGAGGAAGAAACATTGAGCACAGCCCCACCAAAAACTTCCAGATAGGAGAGCCTGTTCATTGCAGAAACTACGCCACCACGGGGCCAGCATGGGTGCCGGGGGTAGTCATTAATCAAACAGGACCAGCCTCATTCTGTGTCGAGACCAACACGGGTCTCCTCTGGAGAAGGCACGCTGACCAACTTAGGCACCGAGTGATTGGGGGGCCGGACAGAGGGGCTCATCAGCAAAGTTCAGCGTTAGGGTTCTCCTCCACCCGTTTAGCCCAAGGGGGAGAAAACGTAGAGCAACAGTCCCAAACAGGGGGGGGGGGAAGCTTAGGGTCAAACTCATATCCTTTTCATACGCCAGCTCTATCCAGTCCCTTGAAAGAGAGGAACGAGTTTGCCCCTGTAGTTCTACCCAGTCCCTCGAAGGAGGGGAATGAGTTTGCCACTGTTGCCCCTGAATTAGATTTTGAGTTACCAAACCGGGGGGGTATTTTGGAGTGTTCCCCCACCCGTCCAAGCGAAGAGCGGGGTTTTTCTTTAGCCCCTAATGCCCCCGGTTTGTCCACATCCACATCAGAAACCCTTCCTCCCCCTTCTCCTGCCCATCCCAAAGCGGCAAGCCCGCGGCGAGTCACTAACGAGTCATCCTCTCCAATTGCAGGACAAGAACCAGGAGGACACAGACGAGGGGGGATGGCCGAGTCAAGCATAATGGCCGCACGGCCAAAACGCACATGCAGGAAACCAGTTTGGTTAAGGGACTTTGTCCCATCTTAGGGGGGAGGGATGTTGTGTACTGAATGTAGTGTGTTGAATGTATTTGTAACCACACAAATGGGTACAGGTAACACTGTAACCTTCTGTATGAGGACGCGAGCTAGTGGCCACCGGGGGCAATAGCGAGCGCCCAGCTCACAGGGTTCACATTACTCAAATGCCTTCAGCTGCGCGGGAAAGATTCCCGCGCTCACCTCACCTGGACAAGAAAGGCGTGACCAAGGATGACGTCACTTGGACAGCAGCCAATGCCTGTCGAAGAGCCAGATTCAACTAGATAGCCACCGTATAAAAAGAGCTGTTTGTCCGCCATTACCTCATGTTCGTGCTGTACTCCATGCAATAAAGATGTGTTAGGCTAGCTTACAGCCGTTTCCATTGTCTTGATTCCCAAACACTAAAGGATCAAGATTGGCTCAGCCTTCCATCCTTCTGAGGTTGGTATGAGTGCCCAGCATGTTGGGGGCAAAATGCTAATTAACTTGTGATCTGCCCAGAGCAGGAGTTCTCAACCTTTTTAAGCCAGGGGATGGGTCACACTCCCTCAGACAGTTTCGTGGGCTGGATGGCCATTTTGCCCTTCATCCAACCCCATGGCACTTCCTGGTGTGGTGGAAGTGGTGGGGAGCTAAATGAAATGGCACCACACGCCGCATTTGGCCCATGGGCCGCAGGTTGATAATCCCTTGCCCAGAGAGTGCACTAAGCACTATGGGGCAGTATATAAGTGTACAGTAGAACCCCAGTTAACGACAGCACCAGACAATGACAAAATCAGATAATGACGCTAGATTTTTAGAATTCATACACCGGACAGCGTCATTTTGTTGTTATCTGATGCATCGTGTTTGATCTCCTACCTTGTCACACTGTTTGGGGCCAAAAAAATCGCCATATTCGGGTGCATTTTTCTGGCTCTCAGGCTCCCCAGCAGGCTCTGAGCAAGGGGGTGGGAGGAGCTTTTTCGTGCTATTCCTGCCTTCCTAGGAGGTCCCTGGGCCGCACAACAGCTGAATAAAGTTGCGGCCACCATTTTGTTTAATATCTGTGGGTTCAGCATCAATTTCTAAAAATATCCAAAAAGAAATTCCTGAAATACATATTTTTCTATGGTGCATTATCCGAACTGGCTACTAGAGGCTACTGTCTGCAATGTAAAATATAGGGTTCACTGTTATCTGCAGTTTCAGGTATCTGCAGTGGGTCTCAGAACATATCCTCCCATAAATATGTGGGTGACCTGTAACTTAAGACTTTTCATTGACATAGAAGGTGCTTATACAGCCTATGCATACTAAGACCTAAAAGTCCATAAAGCATTTAATGTATTATGGTTTAATGCACCAATGCGAGGTTCTCATTGCTTGTAATTCTGACCCGCCCATTCACCGTCAAAGAGTAGTGCACGATATATAACTCAATGCAAACAATTTCCTTGTTTAGATTCTCTTTAAATGAGTGGTGCTATATTTAATGTTTCTGTTACTTTTTTATTGCTTTTCTAAAGAAACATTATGTTGTTATATGGTATAGAAACACATGGATGTGTTTATATAATTACAATTCAAATGCTGTAGAAATACAGACATTTTCAGTAGGATACTCACTTTTTTAAAAAAAAAAAAAGCTACAACGCTTTAAGGAAAGAGTTTATGAAATATTATGTTTATTTTTAAAAAGTCATGTGAAAATTCAGAACCAGAATCTCGAGATGCTATAATTAGGGATGTAAATCCTGGCTCGTTTTACCTTCCTAGGTGTTAAATAGGTAATGTAATATACATGGTTTTCTTCTGATACCATGGCATGGCAAAGTTAGAGGCAGATCCTCTACCTTGGAGAGATCTTCCATATTTTAATGACTAATTTGTAAGTATCTATAAAACCCATAATATTTAAAACTAATAATTATAGCCAGAAGAAAAGATGGTGTGTTGCCAAAATTGAAGAAAACATGAAAAATGCACTCTGTGTCTTGGACTGTGGGTGAGTTCTTGCATAGAGGATGAAAAATTATTGACATCATGCCAAACCATGATGATATTTCTTCACTTCCCTTACTATTCAATAACAGTATATATAGAAATGTACTATGGAAAATATCAATGACATTTAGAAAAGATCTGAATAAGGACAAGGACACACAACTGCTCAAGCTAAACCCGCCAGTCTCTGCTCTGGATTCTGTTTTTTCCCACTGGTACTTCTATGGTTACATTTTCATTCTATGGCCTTGCCTAATGTTATAGATGGCGAACCTTTTAGAGACCAAGTGCTCAAACTGCAACCCAAAACCCACTTGTTTATCACAAAGTGCCAACATAGCAACAGGGGAGGAAGGAAACACTCCCATTGGACTGCTGGGCAGAGGGGTGAGTGAAATCTGTGCTGGGGGAAGGAAGGAAGCATTCCTATTGGGCTGCTGGGCAGAGGGGTGGGCGAACTCTGTGCTGGGGTGACTGCATGGGTGCCCACAGAGAGGGCTCTGAGTGCCACCTCTGGCACAAGTGCCATAGGTTCACCATCACTGTTACAGACCTTGGACTGCCTTTATCCTGTTTCTGCAGTCCATTTTTTCTTGGCCTTGCTTGACATGATAGAGAACCATCTGTAAAATCCTTTCCAGTAACAATTTCAGCAAATAATGTTATATTATACAAATTCCCTTTTTTATCTGTTTCCTTCACAGAACAGACATTGCAGAACATGGCTTACTGAGTGAATTATAGTTCAAAGTAATTAGTTACAGTCATAATTCAAAGAATCTTGAAATTCTTTGCCATTGCTGTGACATGTATAGTTTTTTACAGCCAACTCTTTCCTTTCCTGTTTCTTCATTTTCCTGTTTCCTGACCTATGTTGCAAAAATAATAATAATGAGGAAAGTACTATCCCCATACCCACTTGCCATCAGCACAGTGTTTAATCACTAGGTAATACTACCCAGGAGCATGTAGTGGTGCGAAAATCCACTTACTCCCAGGTAGGACTTGGGAGTCCTCTGGCTTCTTGGCGATGGGATTGTGCCTGATCCTGCTTCCCTGGTCCAGATCAGACCCAGCAGTTCAGGCTTCTCCTATCAGTGTGCCCAGTCACTCCTGACCAAAATACAGGTAGTGAGCAAAGGGTGCATGTGAAACTAGTGTAGAGCCAGGTAACGTAAGCCAAGTAATCACTCCAAGTCTCTTTTGGTATTTTAGAAATATATTGAAAGCAGAGCAAGATACAGAATACAGTCCATCAAAAGCTCAGAAAGCATTTTTTTTTAAAAAAAGAAATATAGAAAGCTATCCCTTATTTAAGGGATAGCCCATAGCTCCCCTTCTGGCTAAATAGACTACATGATTGCAGTTCAAAAGCAACGCATCCAAGAGAATCTCTCTCTCTCTCTCTCACCCTCTCCTGGAAGATTTCCAATGTTGAACAGATGAGGAAATGTGGCTGTTAGATTTAGCCATTTCTGCTCTGCTGGGCTTCCTTCTTCTTCAGGTTAAAGGCAGGCAAAACACTACTGGCTTTTGAAAATTTATTGAAGGAAGTAAAATACTGGATACAGATCTTAAACTAATCTACACTACACAAAACTCAAACTAATAAAACAAATAAGCAAAATAAAATCATGGTAGCTCCCTAGCAGGTTCAAGCTTCATGGCTTGGGGCTTCTCTGCCCTCCATGGCTAAGCGTTAGCCCAAAAGTTCCATGTTGCAGAGCTGCCCAACAGAAGCTCCCGTGGATCTCAGAATTTTGAGGTCAGGAGGTCATGGTTTCATCCTTCCTCCAAGAGTGCTTGTCTGAGGGCTCAAACTGGGCTCTTTTTAATTCCCTCTAGAATTCAATGATCTCATGGGTGCAGCTGTGGTCCCATGAGAATGGGATGTGTGTTCCTGGTGCACAGTTTGCAGATGTCAGTTGATTGATGTGTGGTTCCCCCAAAGGAATGGAGCTGCCCTCATGGGACAGTCAGGTGGTGCCTGTCCATCATTTATCACGTGGTTGGAGCTATGACAGCTCATCAACTTCACGTGGGGACCAGCAGGTGCACATCTTGGAATTTGTCCAATGCTGGACACTCAGTTTTCCCTCCTCCCTCGTGAATGCTTGGGTAGATAAGGGATCTACCGTACTTAAGCAATGCATAGCGATGTCAGACTAATAGCCTGGCATGCCATTGTGCTTCAAAATGAGAGCTGGCTTTCTAAGCCTAAGAAATCCTCTGTGTGTGTGTGTGTGTGTGTGTGTGTGTGTGTGTGTGTGTGTGTGTGTGTGTGTGTGTGTGTGTGTGCGCGCGCGCGCGCACACACACACACACACACACACACACACACACACACACACACACACACACACACACTTTGCTTTTTAGTGAGTTCTGGAACTGATTTTTTTTTGTTTGCAATGCATATTTGGCACATTTCCGACAGCGCCATCTAGTGGCCAGCCCTGGTAATTGCAGGAAAAATACCCATGGAACAGCTGATGAAGGGACAGGGGATTTTTGGCACTTCTTGGTTGCAGGGAATGCTTTTGGAGGGCAAAAATGCTAATTACCTCTGAACTACTCACAGAGTTCACTAAGTGCTATGGGGCAATATATAAGTGTAAGTGTAATTGCTAATGTGGCTATCAACTTTTCTCAAGCAACATTTCTACCTATGAACTGATTTGCATAGGACAGACAAGGCAATAGTACTATAGTTAATATAAAGTGTGAAAACCTCTTTAAACGTATACTCACAGCCTTTCCTTTCACAATTACCACACTATATAGGGTTAAATGTTGAGTGGACCTGTTTATCCATCTTGCTAAGTAATATTGATTGACAACACCCCCACCCCATCCCAATTTCAAGCAAGATTTTACTAGCCAAATCTGGAAATGATAAGAACAGAATGCAAGCGCGGTGCCAAAATGGCCGCCGCGCTCTTTGCGGGCCCCCCCCCCCCACAGGACAGAGAATCCGGGTAGTTAGGGGCGTGGCCAGCTCCCTTATAAAAGGGGTGGCCACGAGGCAGCCGAGCTGCCATTTTACCTCAGCGACGGAGCGGAGAAGTCTTTTCCCCTGAGTCTCCGTCGCTCTTTCACTTACCGGGAAGCCTTTTTGGCGGCAATTTTCCTTTTCGCTTCCCTTTGCTCCAGTGGAGATGCCTTCGAAGAAGAAGGCAGCTTCGAGTGCGGCTCGCGCTGTTAGGAGGCGCAACCCAGGTCGGAGGACCGCTGTGCCGCCTCCCCAGCAGCCGCCTTTGCAGGCCCCTGCCGGGACCGGCGGAATGGGGTCTATTGCCCCTTGGCCTGGAGTGGGCGAACAGAGTGCGGGCGCTGTAGGGGCTCCGGCCCGCGGCCCGCGAGCGGTGGACACCGCTCCTGCATCTGCCCACCCTGTTGGGCCTGCTGATCTTGGGTCGCAGCCTCCCCCTGGGCCCTCTAGCCTTGGGGGGTGGTGCGGCCCCCTGCCTTGGCAGGTTTCTCCACCGACCCTGCCGGGCTTCGGTGCTGGCCAATGGCCATATTCGGGTCCTGGGGTACAGGGACCTGTACCCACGCCTGGACCGGGCGGGCCGGCCGGCCCTTGGCCCCAGGTCAACGTTGAGGCCTTACTGGCCCACATTGCGGCCCTTGAAGCATCGTTGGCTCAGGCCAGTCAGGCGGGGGCCCCCTTTGGGGTCCCTTTTGAGGCGCTGTCGGCAGGAGGACAACAGCCAACAGGGAGGGTTGAGCTGCTGCAGGCGCGTGGCGCGGTTTCGGCCACTGCCTCGCAGCTCCCCAGCCAGCAGCCAGGTGCAGGTCAGGCCCCGGTGATGAGCTCTACGTCGGTCGTGAGCTCCGACGCCCCCAGTGGGCCGGAACCCCCGGTGGGGGCGGCCCGCGGGGGTGCAGCATGTGAGTATACGGTGCAAGCGAGTACATCCACACACATTCCCAATATGGGGGGGGGGGCTTTTCAATGGCCTTGGCCTCGCGCGGGTGGTGTGGTGGCCCCGCCGTCGGCACCCCACCCGGCGACGACGACTGCCACCCTGGGCCCTGGCGTGGGTACTTGTTCTTACACTGCGGGGAATGTTCTGGGGGTACCTGGGCTAGCTCAGGCCCCTTTTCCTATGGCTGCGGTGCCTTTTTCGGCTTTGCCGACGGCGGGGTATTCCTTGCCACTGGGTGATCACTTGGCACAGACCACCAGAGAAAAGATATGGCGGGGGGAGTATGTAGATATCTTCTCACTCCTGAACAGAGAGCCCACCAAGGAAGAAAGGGAGGGACAGGATGAGAAGGACAAGGAGCAGGCACGTCGCCGTAAGCCGCCACGTACCTGGGCCAACTGGCTGCCGGCTTATTTAATATACATGGCGGTGTACTTGAGGGCGCGGCCGGATTTGGCTATTCCTATGGTCCAATATTTGGACAACATCTATAGGGCGATGGTTGATTTCCCGGGCCCCTCGTGGTTAGCCTATGACGAGGAATTCCGTATGAGGATTCCCCTCCACCCTGAGATGAGATGGGATGAGCCGTGCCAGAGGCTTTGGCTTCTGTACATGACGCCCACGCGCCCCGCCCCGGGAGACAGATACCATTGCGGACATGCGGTCCAGCGAGCGGCTCCAGCGCAGGTTACCCGCCAGGCGGCGGGGCAGGGGGTTCCAGCCCGCCTGCTGTGCTGGACTTTCTCGTCCAATGGTTCCTGCAATAGGAAGAATTGCAAGTACAGGCATGAGTGTCCCACCTGTTCGGGCCCCCACGCAGCCTCCGCCTGTCCCAGGCCTGGAGGGACACGGGGCAGAGGGAGGGGCGGACAGTGGGCTGGCAAGACTGCCACGGATGGAGCTGGTTCACCAAAAGGCCCCCTCCCCAATTAATGTGGACATGCTGGAGCGTTGGCTCGCATCGTACCCGAAGGGGGAGGATGTGGAGTATCTCCTTCAGGGTTTTCAGCAGGGATTCCGTATCCCTTTCATGGGTGATAGGTCCCCTCAGGATGCCCCCAACCTTTTATCCCTCAGGGGGAGGGAGGAGGTGGCTGCGGCCAGCATTAAAAAGGAGTTAGATGCGGGCAGGGTCGCTGGACCTTTCCCTGCACCCCCGTTTCCCAATCTTAAGGTGTCGCCACTGGGCTTGGTCCCTAAAAAGTCTCTAGGCGAGTTTCGCCTTATTCATCATTTGTCCTACCCAGCCGGCCGATCGGTCAATGATGCTATCCCTGATGACCTTTGTTCAGTCAGGTATACATCGTTTGACCATGCGCTGCGCATGGTGCGCTCGTGTGGCCCGGGTGCCCTGCTGGCCAAGTGCGACATCAAGTCGGCTTTTCGCCTCTTGCCAGTGCATCCGGGCGACTTTGAGTTGCTGGGTTTCAAATTTAGGGGTGAATATTATTTTGATAAGGCCATGCCTTTTGGCTGCTCCATATCATGCTCGGCCTTCGAGCGTTTTAGTACCTTCCTAGAGTGGGCTTTCGTCCGCAGGTCAGGGTCCCGGTCTGTAGCCCATTACCTGGATGACTTTTTATTCGGGGGTGAACGGGGCTGGGACACGTGCACACGTCTCCTCAACACATTTCAGACGCTAATGGAGGAACTCGGTGTCCCTTTAGCGCCCGAAAAGACCGAGGGCCCATCTACTAAGCTAGTATTCCTGGGGGTGGAGATTGACACAGTAGCGCAGGCTTCTAGGTTGCCGGGCGATAAGGTGTCCAGGATAGTGGCCCTTATCTCGGATTTGCTGGCCAAGCTCAAGGCATCGCTGAGGGAACTACAGGTGCTACATGGTCACCTCAATTTCGCTTGCAGGGTGGTCGCACCGGGCAGGGCTTTTGCCCGGCGCTTATGCGACGCCATGGCAGGGTTATCCAGGCCCCACCATAGAGTTAGGCTTACCCGGGGTATCAGGGCAGACATGTTTGTCTGGTTGCAATTCCTGAGGGAGTTCAATGGGGTCTCATTTTGGAGGTCTGACCTCCTGGCTTCCCCCAATTTTCAGATCCAGTCTGATGCCTCAGGATCCCTGGGTTATGGGATGTACTTCAATGGGAAGTGGGCCTATGGTGGGTGGCCACCGGCCTGGGCAGGCACGGGTCGCCTGCGGGATCTCACATTCCTGGAATTTTTCCCTATTCTGGGGGCTTTGATGCTATGGGGCGAGGAGTGGGCCAACTCGGTTGTGCATTTCTGGTGTGACAATGCTGCTGTTGTCCACATTGTCAATGCACAGACTTCCAAATCGCCCAGGGTTATGGAACTAGTGCGCCATTTTGTGCTGCGCTGCCTGCGCCTCAACGTCTTGTTCAGGGCCAGGCATGTCCCAGGGATTAATAATGATACTGCTGACGCTTTGTCCCGCCTGCAGATCCCCCGGTTCCGCGCCTTGGCCCCGAATGCGGAGGAATTTCCCTCGCCACTCCCGGACGAGATGTGGACCATTGGCAAGGAGAGGTGAACCGGGCGATTGGCCTGTCACTAGCGCCACGCACGCGTAAGGCGTATCAACAAGCATTCAATTCTTACAGGGCATTTTCTGCTCAATTTCACCTGCCAGAGACCTGGCCTATCCCGGTGGACCATGTTCTGCAGTACATGGTTCACCTGCATACACAGGGCCTCGCACCTCGCACCATAGCATCCAAGCTCTCGGCGTTGGCTTTTGTGGCCAAAGTGGGAGGTCATGTGGACAGCACCTCTGACTTCCGTGTGAGACATGTTTTGGAGGGGTGGGTGCGCGAGCGCGGGCGTTGCCCGGATGACCGGCACCCTATTTCCGCAGGGGTTCTTACCCAGTTGGCCCGGGGCTGGCCAGGCCTCTGTTTTGATCATTATGAGGCAGCCCTTTTTCACGCAGCCACAACGGTGGCATTTTTTGGAGCGCTCCGCATCAGCGAACTTGTGATGCTGTCTAAGGCGGATGCTAGTTGTAGGGCACTGGAACTCGAGGATGTCTATGTTGCCAAAGACTGGGCCCAGTTGAGGATACGCTCCTCTAAGACCGATCAGCATGGCATAGGCAGTGGTGTAAGACTGCTACGGTGTTCTTTGGCAGACATCTGTCCGGTTGGTGCCCTACAGGAGTTCCTGGCACTGCGTGGCATGCACCACGGCCCGTTTTTCTGTCACCAAGATGGGTCTCCCCTTACTAAATTTCAGTTTTGGAAGGTGACAGGCAGAGCCCTCACCAGGGTGGGCTTACCAGGTGCCCGTTATGGCACACACTCATTCCGTATTGGTGCAGCCTCTACAGCAGCTGCTTTTGGGTACTCTGGGGCTGACATACGCAGCATGGGGAGGTGGGGCTCACAATGTTTTCAGTTTTATGTGTGCCCACTTCCGCCATGAGTACCAATTCAGTCACCTTACCGTCTTTTTCTCAATTTTCTTACAGACCCTGGGTGTCTTATTACACCGGTGACAGTATGGCTGGTGGGCCACAGCTATGTGCACAGGGCAGCGCGTTACGCTGCGGCGACAGAGTGGGGACCCCGACTGGGACTGGGTGAACACGCCAGTCTCACATGGCATGGTAAGCCTGGGATGTTATGGCGGGAGCTGCGGCCTTTCCTTTTTTCTGGCCTGGGTGCTGACCCGCCTGACATTCTCATCATCCACCTGGGGGGCAATGATTTGGGCCAGGTCACCGGCTTATCGCTCAAGCATGCGATTTGCGAGGACCTCGCCTACTTGCATTATGTCTGGCCTGCAACCCTGGTTTGGTCGGACATTATCCCGCGCCATTCTTATAGAGGGGGCGTTCACCTCCTGGCCCTTGACCGCGCTAGGCGCACGGTCAACAGGGCGGTGGCGCGGTTTCTTGCCGACAGGGCTTGGGGACGGGTCAGTCATCACCCCGCTATTAGCTTACAAAATTACGACTTGTACGCAGGGGATGGGGTCCATCTGTCGCGAGGAGGTATGGACCTCCTGTTGGGTGATTGGCGAGCAGGCCTGTTGACCGAGCTGACGGTCTGGGGGGGGGGGGGCGTCAGGCCTTCTGTGAAGCCCCTCCGTGTGGCGGGTAGCACTGGTAAGGTAAACAGTATGACCCACAGGTATCCGGCAGGTTCGCAATTGACTGGACAACACTAGACAGGAATAAATTAGTTAAACGTTGTCCGGTCAACGACGAACCAGGCGACGGGGTGATGGCGATAGCTAACCAGCATGCATCACCCCGTGATTTCACGGATACGCGTCAGAGGGTGGGGTCATGAGTTAGATATTGACTACGGTCAACAATTTGTTTGTTGTCAACAAACAAATTGATACAAATTGATACATTGTAACCAATTGCCGTTGGCAATTTTGGGGTGGTACCTTACCAGTGTTACTTCGGCCTGCTTGCCTTAAGAATTATGATTGGTCGTTTTACCAATACAAATTTATAATTCGGACTAGGGCATTGAATCAGTAAATGTGGCCCGATGCTGTTATCCACTTTCAATGTTGTCTGTGTCGGTTATTGGGGGGTGCGCCTGCAATCATGCTCCTTTTGTATGTCAAGTGACCAAGAAATAAATAAAAATAAGAAATAAGTAAGCAAATAAATAAGTGGTAATGCTCTTCTCACCAGAGGCCTCGAAAAGGTGTTGGGTGCAAGTCAGAGATAAGGTTTGAAAAGCTACATTTTTGATATCAAATCCAGATGCAACACAAAGCCATATACCATCCTGGCTTTGTGATTCTGTAAACTGTCATCTTTAAAAGTTACTTTTCAGACTTCTAAAGGTTAAGGATTCTACCAATAATTTCCAAAGTTCTATCAAATGAATTCCCAGGCAAATTTCAACACTACCTGAATGACGGCTCAGTTTTTCTAAAGGTAAAAGAAAAGTACAGTATATAGTATAGAATTTTTGGAAGTGCATTGTGTCTGGACATTCTGGCACTTTTCAAAATAGACACTGTCATAATATGGAATCCAAAGTATCCAAGTTGATTTAATTCTAAAAAAATCTGGCTGTTGCTTATAGCATTTTAAATTGAAAAATAACATATTTTTAAAGCAAATTAGTTCTAGCAGTCTGGATTTATGGAACTGAAGATAAAAAAAAGTTTGAAGAAATGATTTACAGAAAATTCCCTTTATAAAGTGGATTTAATTTAAAATTGAATAAAAGGAATGATTGAACTTAATTGTCCATCAAGAAGGCCACATATTTTAACAAAGAACATTGAAAGACAGATTCTGACACTCAGCTATCTTGGTTCTACATGCACTGACTTATGATATTATGTCTCTACATGTTGATCTGAAAGGGTTCTATCTATAACCATCCATCATTGCCACATTATATCTGAATAGTCCCCATTGCAGTGTAACAACAGAAAGAATCCTTTGTAGGTCATTTGTTTTCTGTAATCTCAGTATGGTAATCTACTATGTTATGAGTTCAGATTATTGTAACACAAAATACCCGAGGCAACAGATGTGGGGGGCATTGTAAAAGAGATGTGAATTGTTACTTAAATTATTTATTATGATTGTGTATTTACTGACAAAAGTGTGTGTGTGTGTGCACATGCGTATGGGGAAATTCTCTTGTAAGATTTACTTCCTTGAGTGTCAGGTTTTTGAAAAAATTACTGCGGGGGTCCACAAGTACCAGGCCATGGACCAGTGCCGGGCCATGTGCTGTCCTGAACTGCGCCACTGGGAGTGGGTTGCATTGGGAGCCCTGGTGGCAGCCTTCTGCGCTTGGCATGCTCCACCGGGTCTACCTGGCAGGTAGGGCAGGGGCTTCAGACACAGCAGATGGGTGGGTGGCTAAGCCCCTCCTCCAAGTTGCTTAACTACAGTGGGGCTCCACCCACCTGTGTGTAGTGTGATGCCTCGCTGCCCGAGTTGGGCAGTATGGCTGGCGGGTGACTGGGTCCTTACTCCTTGTTTTGGGGCTACAGCAAGGCTCGTCCCTCTGCCTTGCACAGTGTGTACTTTGTCGTATTTTGTTTGCACTTGCACTGTCCAGTCCTGTTGCCCCCACTTGCCAGTCTTCTCAGCAATCGTTTTTGAATTGTCTCCTAACAGAATTTAATATGTATTATCAAACAAACACATTTTCTGCCAGCCACATAACCCAAGTAGGCCAATAGAACTCAGTAATTTATGAGAATTCCTTCTTTTAATAATGTAAAATTTCTACCCATACTATGATGTGTCTGTGAAATTCCCAGGTTGTGACTTGCATGGATAGTCCTCCTCATATAGGTAAAGATTAAGGTCTCCCTTGCTTGAAGGCCAGTCGGATCCGACTCAAGGGGGTGGTGCTCATCTCTGTTTATAGCCAAAGAGCCAGTGCTATCTGCATTTGCAGACAATTTCCTGGTCATGTGGCAGGCCTGACTAGACACTTGAGCACATAGGATGCTGTTACCTTCCCCTCTGAAGTGGTACCTATTTATCTGCTTGCAATTTCTTACCTTTGAACTGCTACAGTAGGTTGATAGGGTCTTGAACAGACGGACACTCACACCATTGTGTGGTGCTTGGGTCTCAACCTGCTGACTTGCTGACCTTCCAGCCATCAAGCATCTTAACCACTAACCAACCATGGATCCTTCTTCTCATATACTTATTGGATTAATCCACAAACTTTGAGATCTCATCATTTATTTGGTTAAAGTATCAGGAGAGAAAACCTGTGGCTTTCCAGATGTTGTTCTGCTTGTTCACCATGGCCTTGAAATGAACAGCACTTGTATATTTGAACATGGCAGCCACACATTCCCAATGTTTGCTCTGTATCCTCATTAGAAATAGGGAAACACAGTTTCTCTCTCTCCAGCATTTGAATTTGGTAAACCTATGTCCTCAATATGCAAATCATGAGTTTTACTAAATGCTTCAAGAATAAAGCAAACTGAAGAATAAAATGAAATTGATGAAACTCAATTTGTATCCTTCCATATGTGTTTTTCGTAAAATCTAAAATACTTTCCACCCCAAGCTTGATAGAATTTGCAAATTTGGATGTGTTCTTGTTTTTTTAAATAATAATAATAATAATAATAATAATAATAATAATAATAATAATAATAATAATAATAATAATAATAATAATAATAATAATAATAATAATAATAATAATAATAATAATAATAATAATAATAATAATAATAATAATAATAATAATAATAAGTTCATGTTAGAAATTATTCTGGGTTGAAAGGATTTTTGCGGAAGAAACTCCGCTCAGGGAATGCCCAAATGGGGCTCCTTTCATGTCCCCAAGAGCTGGGACAGAGATGGACCCTCAGTCCATCATGCAGTACCTGGGTCTTGAATTGCTGACTTGCCAGCCTTCCAGCTAACAAGACAAGCTTCTTAACCACTGAGCCACCGCAGCTCCTTTAAAAAAATGAGAGACTAAAAATGAATCACTTTAACACCTTTAATCCTTCTATGCACATGGAATTCTCCCACACAAAACTGTTTACCTCATGAAATGTTCTTTATAGCACCATTCAAACTGGTGCAAGCAGCCTCCCTGTAATGCTTGTACAAACTTGTGAAATTGTTAGTTTATATGAATAAGCAAATTGATGAATTCTATCTCTGCATCTCCATAACAACCACATAATAAATGGCAGTATCATTTGCAATTTTCTACTTTTATAACAGGTATAGAATTACCCAGAAGAACAATGTCATTTCTTGTTCCTTACTCATTGGTAACTGTTTATGGTTAAAACGAGACTCATCCCAACAATGAATGCTTGCAAGATGAGGGCGTTGAACTCTTAATGAAAAGATATGAAATAATATCTTTTTGCATTACAAAAATTAATGCCTATGAACAATAGCTGCTTTTTGTGGCCTATAAAATCCTCAGCAAAATGCACTAAAAACAGATAAGTTGTGCCGTATTATGCATGTAGCAATTATCATGTCGGCATTTGATTGCATTCATTCATACTAATGGAGTAGTTTTCATTTATAGGTTTGTAAACATTTCAAACTCTATTACCTAGTAGCATTATTTCTTTCACTTGACAGAATACATTATCTTTTGTTTTACAGCAGTAGTGGGGTGTAGTAAGCAAAGGAGATCTGTTGAGCCAATATATTCAGTGCCTTGATTATAAAATTAAATTTCAGCACGTGCAGGATGGTAGCATTTTCTTCTCAAAGGTCAATGTGATAGCGCCCAAATTTGCTTGTCATCAGGTTGAATCACCCCTTTCAAAAATCAGTGAGCGCATCACCATGGCAACCGTTTTATCAAAACTGGGAAAGCTAAGAATTCCAGTTGTCTATCTGGAAAGTGTATTTAATTGCTAATGCAGACCTTTAAGATGTCCCCTGTTTATCCTTGAGAGAGGAAAGTGGAAAAGTCTCAAATGAAGATGGAAGGATAGAGTGTGGATGGATACTGTTCATATAAACTTTGAAAAAAGGAAAAAGATACAGGAAACTTATTTATGTTTGTAGTAGACTGAATTGCAAATGCAGATGAGAGTAAAACATTGCTCAGAACTGTAGCAAAATACAATTGAAGGTACATTATATGGAAAATCAAATTTGTAGTTGTGTAAATTGCCAAAGGTTTATTTTTCGAGACCTACAACTCTTCCCACAGAACTGCACTTCCCAGTCAACTTTGATGAGTGGGAGTGACAGTTACAAAAAAATGTTAAGTCTGTAATCTAGATATAGATTGCAGTAAACCTCAGATAATTAAAATGTTGAACGGGTTCTTTTGATTATTTTGGTGCTAAATATTCAAAGGTGAGAAACTGCAGAAATCAGTCTATGTTGTTAAGAACATAGGTACTTAATTTTGTCAGATGATATACACGACAATCTCACAATTAAATATATAATCCTCATGTACCAGGACAGGATGTATTAGTTGTCTGCATCTGTATTTTGTTGCAGGATGAAACCTACAGAGCAGGCAATTTACAATATTGTCATCCGAAGACCACAAGACAAATAATGAGTGGGACAAAAGTTATCTCAGCAAATGTACAGATATTTTTCTTATTGGTTGGAACTTGTTGTTCTAGGCAGGAACTACACACCTGCTTGAAGTGGTTTCAATGCAATATTTTCATCATTTCACATAATATATGACTTAGGTAAAGGTAAAGTTCCCCCTTGCTTGAAAGCCTGCCATGTTTGACTCTAGGGTTTGGTGCTCATATCTGTTTATAGATAAGGAGCCAGCGCTATATGCATCTGCAGACATTTCTGTGGTCATGTGGCAAGCATGACTAGAAGGAATGCTATTTACCTTCCTACCGAAGTGGTACCTGTTTATCTACTTGCAATTTCTTGCTTTTGAACTCTTAAATTGGCAAGAACTGGGACAGATATGGGAACGCACTCTGTTGTGGAACACTTGGGTCTCAAACTACTGACCTGCTGACCTTCCAGTCATCAAGTTCAGCATCTTAACCGCTAGGCCACCACAGTCCCTCTAATATATGACTTACTGTGCATTAAAGCATTAAGGCTGCATTTTAAAGTGCAGTCAGGCTTCACTCAGGTGAAAGAAAGCTTCCTATTCACAGGGCTTCCTTGTACTGTGGGTGGCTGGATGGTGATGGCTGGGAAGCATTGTGGCACTGGCAGTAGCAAGGGTGTCTTAGACAGATGGGAAGATTGTGTCACACACAACCCTGGGCTGCTGCCATCTTAGCAAGCCCTGCAGGGGAAGAAAGGCAGCAGAGGCCTTCTCTACTCCATGTATGGTGAAAATCAAACCTCTGAAGATCATCTCTGGGCAAAAATGAACACTGTCAGGCAGCCAGTGCTGAGAGGTTGGATGCTGGCTGGCTAGTATAGTTCTTCTGCATGAAGTGTGTGTGTTAGCCAGTGGCTCTGTTTTGATCACCTTAAACCAGGTTTGTGAATGGAAATGTTTTGCTTTGGTTTGCAAATAACCCACAAAAACAACTTATTGAAGGTTATCTGCAATGTGCAGTTCCAGCCCTAGCCATTGCAATGTATTGGCCCAAAAGATGTCTTTGGCTATTTTTCAATGAGCTATGATGCTAAGAAACAGTACTCCAGTTTTCATTAGGTTGGCCTTATTTGGATGGGGATAGACTGCAGCAGTATGTAGAAAGAGAACTACCAGAGGTGCAGGCTGGGTTCAGAAGAGGCAGGGGGACCAGAGACCACATTGCCAACATACGTTGGATCATGGAGAAAACAAAAGAATACCAGAAACAAGCTTACTTCTGCTTCATTGACTACACCAAGGCCTTTGATTGTGTGGACCAAAACAAAATGTGGCAAGTAATTAAAGAGATGGAAATACCAGAACACCGCATATGTCTCATGAGAAATCTGTACATGAGTCAAGAAGCAACAGTTAGGATAGAGTATGGAATGACGGAGTGGTTTGGAATAGGAAAAGGAGTAAGACAAGGCTGCATTTTGTCACCCTGCTTATTCAACTTATACACAGAGCACATAATGCGCAATGCAGGTGTTATGGAATTCTGAACTAGACAAATTCACATTCCACACGCTAAGACAGATTTAGGAGTTTTATTTGTTAATATTTGGCCAAATAGATTCAGGAACGCTTTACCAAGCTAATATTCCCTGAAAGAAAATACATTTTCAGAGCCTTCTTTTTATAGCATAAAATTTGGAAATTTCTACACATTACATCACTATGGGATAAGCCAAAATTATTAATTAACCTTCTGACATTTCATTAAGTTCAGGTTAGAACATTCAATATCTGTTATTTAGATCATGTCATATAAGGAACATGTCTCATTTCACATCATGTCATGTCACACAAATATTATTTACGGTTCCCTGTCTGCTGTACAAACTGTGCTGAGCTTGTGGACATAAAGCCTTCTGTGTACTTTAGCCTCGTCATCAATTCTATATGATAGGTCAATCTGATCTGTTTAACTTTACAGAGTACTGAGAAAATAATTTTTACTTTTAAAACAGAATTAATATTATCTTAATATCTTAATTCTTTCATCCCTATTTCACAGGGATGGAGGAATCACAATATGGGATCAAAATTGCTAGGAGAAACATCAACAATTTGAGATATGCAGATGATACCACCCTAATGGCAGAAAGTGAAGAAGACCTAAAGAAGCTCCCGATTAGGTTGAAAGAAGAGAGTGCAAAAGCTGGCCTGAGACTCAATATCAAGAAAACCAAGATAATGGCAACAGGCCATATTAGTCCCTGGAAAATAGATGGGGAAGAAGTAGAAGCAGTAACAGATTTTACTTTCTTAGTATCCAAGATCTCTGCAGATGGAGATTGCAGCCATGAAATAAAATGGCGACTGATTCTTGGGAGACAAGCTATGAAAAATCTGGGGAACATAGTGAAAAGTAGAGACATCGCACTGCAAACAAAGGTCTGCATAGTCAAAGCAATGGTATTTCCGGTGGTAATGTATGGCTGTGAGAGCTGGACCATTAGAAAGGCTGAACGAAGAAAAATAGATGCCTTTGAGATGTGGTGCTGGAGGAGACTTTTGAGAGTCCCCTGGACAGCGAGGAGAACAAATAGGTCAATATTAGAAGAGATTAGCCCTGAGTGCTCCTTAGAAGGACAAATAACAAAGATTAAGTTGAAATATTTTGGACATCAAATGAGAAGAGAGGATTCACTTGAGAAGGCCTTGATGCTGGGGAAGGTGGAGGGCAAAAGAAGATGGGGACGTCCAAATATGAGATGGCTAGATGGTATTGTAGACACAATGGGCACGGGGCTGTGTGGACTAAGGCGGATGGTGGAGGACAGAGGTTCCTGGAGAGCGATGGTCCATGGGGTCGCAAAGAGTCAGAATCGACTGTGTGACTGAACAACAAAATTTGGATGGGAGTATTTTGGTATTCTTGGTGTGTTTAGAAACTGCAAGGTGTACATTGAGCCCATTGGCTGTAATCACAATACTAGCCTTACTGCAAACCCTCAGCACATTGATATTCCAATGGAATTTTTACATAAGTAGAGGCATACGTAAATCGGGGTTTTACTGTATTGATTCCAAGATTTATCTATTTTACAGTGACTCAGATGGCACAAATTATCAGAGATATTCTTTTATTTAAGCTATATTGATCATGTAACCTAGAAAAGTACATCAGCTTTTATCCTTTAAGAAAAAAATATTCTCTGACAAATATTCCCTGTTCAGAGAACAAAGGCTGACCTCTTTACTCGACATGGAAGAAAGAAAAGAAATTAATGGGTTTTCCAAAAAAGCTTGTCCTTATTCTCTCTCTCCCCCCCTCTCTTTTTGCTTACTCAACAGGAAGGAGGTTAGTTGCTATATTGCAAGCAAAAAGAATTATATCACTTGATGACAGCTATTGGTTTATTACATGCATCAAAAGACTTATCTTCGGTAGTAGCCTGGAGTGTAGGTTGGGCTAAATGGAACAAAAAGAACACCTTGAACTACTACACTGTGCAGTTTCCAGTACTATGTGAAGCCACATTGCTAGTTTTTATAATTCTTTTCAACCTTCATAAGACGTACTTTGACTGAAACATTGGGTGGAAGGAGAGAGCAAGTTTCCAACACCTACTGATCCTCCTTGTTTCATTTATGTTTTACCTTGAATGAATTTATAAGCATATTGTCAAGCATATTGTCAAGAGAGGACAAATTAGAGGAAAAGTCTCTGTGTTGTACCATTCTGACAGGCTTCCTCTCAGACTGGCTTCCTCTGAAAGAAGTGGTAACAGAAGAGGTAAAAAGGTCTTTCATTCTATCCTTCAAATGCATTCTTAACATGCTCGTGGGTGCTATACTTTGGGTGGAGTGCTTAGCACAATATTTATATATATTGTATATATCATATTTTGCTTGGCTGAATATTCTTGTTGCATTGCATATTCAGCAACTGTACTTGAACAGTAGAAAGCTATGTTGACTTGTTTCAAATAGAGGCTGCTCTAAAGCCTTTTTGGGAGCCTAATTCCACCCAGAAAATCACCTTAATATGTATTAAGTGAATTTCGGTGTGTCAGGGAAGCTGAGAGCAATCCTGAAGTAGGGGTGAAAGAATTAAGATATTAATTCTGGTTTAAAAGTAAAAATTATTTTCTCAGTACTCTGTAAAGTTAAACAGATCAGATTGACCTATCATATAGAACTGATGACGAGGCTAAAGTACACAGAAGGCTTTGTGTCCACAAGCTCAGCACAGTTTGTACTGCTGACAGGGAACCGTAAATAATATTTGTGTGACATGACATGACGTGACATGAGACATGTTCCTTATATGACATGATCTAAATAACAGTTACTGAATGTTCTAACCTGAACTTAATGAAATGTCAGAAGGTTAATTAATAATTTTGGCTTATCCCATAGTGATGTAATGTGTAGAAATTTCCAAATTTTATGCTATAAAAAGATGGCTCTGAAAATGTATATTCATTCAGGGACTATTAGCTTGGTAAAGCGTTCCTGAATCTGTTTGGCTAAACAATATTAATAATAAAAACTCCTATATCTGTCTTAGTGTGTGGAATGTGATTTTGTCTAGTTCAGTATTCCATAACAATCCTGTCAGAAAGTTGGATTTAGCATGAGTTTGGACTCCAAACTGGGTGACCCAAAATGGAATAGATCAAAGTTGACATACCAGCCTGAGATGAAACCTCCATCTTTAGTTTCAGGATGTAGTGGGATTTCACCAGCAAAATGAACTTTTGCAATGTCTGCTAATGCATAAGGCTAAAACTGTCCTTTGGCCCTGAGACAAAGGGAGAACAAAAAAAGATTGTGGTAGAGAGACAAAAGGTTTCTAACTTCAATCCAATAAGATGCTCATACTTGAAAGAGGTTATCTGTCACTTGCTATTTATTTGTATTTAAAGCCCAGATATTTGTTTCTTGGTCATTTTTTCTGTGGATGCAGAAGCAGTGAACTCATGTTAGGGGTCTCCATATAAATGTATATGCTCACACAGAGGTCCCAATTGTGTGATTTCTCCATCTTTTGGATGCAATCACTGCAATGTATCAAAATGGAGTCTTTGCTTTTAGTAAGTTAAATTGGTTACTGTGTTCTTTGCTTCTTGAGCGAGGGTGAAGAAAGTCTGAAAAATGGCCTTCAAAGCCAGATGTTGATTATTTTACTTTTGAAGATAGTCAAGACTGGCTGAAACTGTGAGAACAGAGATAGGTATGATGAACATTGAATGTGCAGCCTTATTGGTTAACATACAGGAAGAAGTGGAATAAAAGATGAAAATATGTTTGGTCACCATAGAGCAGGGATTCTCAACCTGTGATCCATGGCTGGATGCGGCCCATGGCACCATTTCCTGTGGCTCCCCAGCGCCTCCACCATACCAGGAAGTGCCATGTGGTGGAAGAAAGGCAAAATGGTTGTCTGGCCCCCGAAGCTGTCTGAGGGAGCGTCACCCATCCCCTGGCTTAAAAAGGTTGAGAACTCCTGTCTTAGTACAAACAAAAAAGAACTGGTGTCAATAATGTTAACGGCTGCAAGACTGTGTATAATGAGAAAATGGAAAAGTGATTTAAGGTTAAAAATTGATGAATGGTATAAAGAAATGTGGGAAATTGCATTAAATGATAAATTGACATGTGAATTGAATGTGAAGAAAGGTATCTTAAAAGAGAACAATTTTTTTGGGAAATATGGAAACCATTTGTGGAATTTGTCCTTGTGAGTGATAAAGGGGATAAGCCGGTACCTCAACATATGAGTTTCTGGGAAAATTAAATTAGAAATTTGATCCTCATGGTTTGTAAATATCACTGGGTGTTATAATTTGTAATACAACAAATTAATGTAATGTGATTTTCTTTTTTCTGATTTGTAATTTCTTGTATTTGTTGTATTTTTTTAATATATCATTTGTATTTTTTTTTGAAAAACTTAGTAAAAATATTTTTTTTAAAAAGAACTCCTGTTTTAGAAGAAGAAGTGTCATTACTATGTGTCACATATGCTTATCAGGAGAAAAAAAGGAGCATGCTTATACTTGTTTGTAAGCAATTGAAACCTATTATAGATTTCTGTAGCCTGGAGCAGAACCACATGTACTCCAAAGCAGCAAAAGGGTTTGTGCTGGCTTCCTAGATGGGTTCAGGTCTCTGTCAGGTAGAACGAGTCCTATGATAGTGGGATAATGTGGTGTGTTATCCTTATTTATTTATTTATATTTATTTTTCTAATTTGTATAACAAAAATATTTGTATGATCCTTACAATCATCACACAGAGGACAAGAGAGTCTGGCTGAATGAATGCCATTAACTAGATCAAAAGGCCTGTGTCTCCACACTGTACATATTTTCCCCAAAACAAACATTTTATTCCTTTCAGTGTAAAGATTGTTTGCAAAGCTCTAATGCTTAGAAGGATTTACCAGTGATTAAAATGGTGATAAAGGAATCCCTGTTTTCCTTCTTTCTTCCCTCTGGCAAAATTTAAGCCAAGCAATTCGAAGCTTAACTGACATTTGACAGTATTTCCTGCTGTGAAAACATTTATCCAAAGATAAGCTCAGGATTTTACAAGTCTTGACTAAAACAATTTTGTGATATTTTACATATTGTTAATCATATAGATTTAATCTGATAGGAAGGAAAGAAGCCAGCATAATTTTCTGGGGGCAGAGCAATCATATATAAATTGCTAATTTTTCTAAAAAGACATAAAAGGAGGGAAATAAGCATAGTCATAATAACATGTCACAGAAATCCAGCAAAAGACACAACACCCCTTTCTAGAGGTATGTATTACTCCTTTGTTCCTTCTATAACTTCCTATTTTCTGCACTCCTAAATTCTTTCTGTTCCTTCAACATACATCCAATAAATACTCCTTCTTTAAAAGTATACTCCTTCTTTAAAAGGAGGAATGGAGTTGACACCATTTAAAGTTGAAAATAATTTTCAACCTTGTGTTCATGTGGTCATCTCATAACTTTTATGTCATAAGAATTGTTGCAATGGTGGGGCAGAAATGGCCCGCTGGGTCACGGAGTGACTGGACACAAGGAAGGCATGTAGGCAAAGATGAGGTGAAAGTCCAGTGTTTATTGATCAGAAGGCTCTAATCTTTATACCCTGCCTAGCTCGACCGCGTGCATAGGTTGAGTGTGGCCATTACAGGAAAACTACAAGTCTGCACTTTGAGATTACACAAATTGCTCATCAGGGGTGACCTCACCAGGGGGAAGTTCCTTATCTAGCTAATTTACTACCGGGGGCCATGCATTGTCTACTGCTATCGGGAGTAAACATGTGCTTAGGTTGACTCTTGGACTCAGAGCCTCTGCAGATACAAGATTACCCATTACATGCTTATCGAGTTCATCACCCAGTGATCTTTTGCCCTCTATTGTCCAAGCTGCCTACCAGGTCAGAGATCGGTGAATTAAACTATGACTATTAATCCGCTCCCCAATTTCTGTCAATTCGGAACCAGGGCTCCAAGGAGTGTTTCCCCCAAGCCATGGTTCTGTCAGGGACAGTATGCCAATTGTGTGCGCGGATCCCACAAAGAATGAAACTTCAGAAATGTCCTTAAAAAGGAATGCTTTTCAGCCAAATCTCCAGGCTGTTAGATTGAAGACACTTGGATGGACACCATGGTGGATAATGGACAGGGGGCAGATGAAATCTACATTGCTAATACGGTGAGTACCATGGTCTCCTTCAAAGATTGCACTTTGCTTAAAGTGACAAAAATATCCAGTTATCTATGCTGAATTCTTCTTTCATAACTGTATTCCCCTGGTTTCTTTGCAAAGTAGTCAAGACCATTAAACCTACACTGTTACAACTGGGAGCCTATCTACATAACCTATTTGCCCATTAATTCCAATTAGTTTAACATATCTACATAATGTTACAGCAAAATCAATTCAATCCCTTCCTTTTCTTTTCTGGATTATTATGCCTCTTTTAGGAATTTTTGTTTTTGGCATCCCTGTTTGCTTTAAATGTGTTAGCCATATATTTTCCTTTTCCCTGGTTCTTTTGAAGGTGTGCTAATTAGGATTCCCTTGAGATCAGCTGTGATGTCAGTTGGGAGAGTGTTCTCCCCAGAATGCATCAAAGATGAAATGCAAGAAACTTCCCTCTTCTTTCCTTCTTGCTATTTCCTGAAAATCTAGCCAGTTTTGTCAGAAAAGGATAAAAATTTGCTAAATGGGAAACTTCGCCAGCACAACTACCTCTTTCCCTCTGTGTCAAATAGATCTTTAGCAGAGCTTTCTTACATTCCCTCCCCCCCTTGCACCTTCCATTCCAGTTTCTTCTGTTTGGGTTCAGAAGGATTGATTCATTCCTCCATAAAATAACAGGGCTTGAGCATATCCATTTCAACATTGGAGACAGAATGGAGAATGGGAAACAAATTAGGGAGAGAGTTAGAAGGAGAAGAAACTCAATTCAGATTGCATGGAAGGGCAAATTAAAAGAAGTATGGATGCTGGGACTGAATCATTCTGGATCTGCAGGGAAAGGGGGGTCATGATTCTGAAATAGGGGTGAAAGAATTAAGATATTAAGATAATATTAATTCTGTTTTAAAGCAGTAGAAATTATTTTCTCAGTACTCTGTAAAGTTGGAACAGATCAGATTGACCTGTCACGTAGATCTGATGACGAGGCTAAAGTACAAGCTCAGCACAGTTTGTACAGCTGACAGGGAAACGTAAATAATATTTGTGTGACGTGACATGATGTGACATGAGACATGTTCCTTATATGACATGTTCTAAACAACAAATACTGAATGTTCTAACCTGAACTTAATGAAATGCCAGAAGGTTAATTAGTAATTTTAGCTTTTCCCATAGTGATGTAATGTGTAGAAATTTCCAAATTTTATGCTATAAAAGGATGGCTCTGAAAATGTATATTCATTCAGGGAATATTTGCTTGGTAAAGCGTTCCTGAATCTGTTTTGCCAAATATTGACAAATATTGACAAATAAAACTCCTAAATCTGTCTTAGCGTGTGGAATGCGAATTTGTCTAGTTCAGAATTCCATAACATTTTTGGCGACTCCGCTGGGACTGACTTGAGAAATAGCAGGTGCCATTGTCACTCTAGACGGCTGTTCTTGATGGCATAAAACGACGCCTCTCCAGGGATAACCTAAAATGCCGGCATAGTAGACCTTTGATCTACTCTAGGAAATCAGTGAAGAGGTGCCGAGTAACTGTCAGAAGAAACAGACCAGTCAAGGATCCGGAAGGCTAAGACAGATGGAGAACTCTAGAAGGTGGATTTTCAAAAGCCTGCAGGCAAGTATAAAATTGTATGAAACTGTATGAAACTGTAGAAGTATACTTATGTGTGCCCACTCATTTGAGGAGTGGAAGTGGAGCCTGATCACCTTCAAGGGGACGGGACGGCGATTCCTAAGTCCTTAATGAACCATGGGCAGTAACCCAGTGTTCCTGGAAAAATTAGGGCGGCGAACCTGATTTTTGTGTGTGTAAAATTTATATTGTGTGGGTGGTTAAACCATTGCGGTTCCTGATGGTGACCCTTGATTTTCGGGCGCCCCAGGCCAGTGGTAGTGCTTAGTTTAGAATGGGTGGTGGTAGTAGCATTCCAAGAACGCCACTACAGTGTTTCCTTGAGAACTTTGAGATATTTACACCAGAGATACATGAACCCCCTTTAACAAAATTTGAGTTAAGAAAGTTTTGTGAATATGAATGGCCCAGTTTCCAAGTAGAGTGGCCTCCGGAAGGCTCCTTAGATTTGGGTCTTATAAATAGAGTGTTTCAAAGATTAATGCAGAATAAACAATGGGATCAGTATCCCTATATGTCTGTATGGCAGGCAACAGTTGCAGAGAAACCATGGCCATCTTGGCTAAAGGAATGCCAGGGTGAATGCGTAAAGGCATATTTAATGAAGGAAAAGAAATCCAAAGATAAGAAATTTAAATTAGGTAGGAAAGTGGTCAGAACACCCAATACCCCAGAAATAGAATGGCAGACAGAAGAAAGATTTAAAATTTTAAACAGAAATGAAAAAGATGAAATTCTGTTTCAAAGACCTCCACTTTATGTCATGCCAAAATCAGCGCCACAGGATGGCCAAGTCCCACATATTCATCCAGACCTTGCATTAGCAAATGTAGGAAGCAGTCACTCTGCAGGAAGATTTCAGACCCCAGACAGAAGTGAGGCTTCCCCAACCGCAGAGAAACTAAGAAAAGTAACTGAGATCTTGAAAGATGTAATTTAACAGGGAGAAGGAAAATTCCAAAGGTACAGCCAATCTTCTCCCTATAACAATGAAGCTGGAAGTGTGCCACCTTCGAACACCCAAATGGCACATGTCATGCCAACGATGAAAAAAAGAAAAGAGATAGTGGCCCCATTGAGGGAAATGATAACCAGCCATATGAGGGAAGATGATGAACAAGTAAATCAGTCAATCTTCCAATATGTACCATTTACCACAACAGACCTGTTAAATTGGAAACAGCATTATGGACCTTTTAGTACCAAGCTGAATGAGATGATTGAAGAAACCAGAGGAATTTGGGAAATCCCAGAAAACAAACAAACAAACAGCTGAGCACTTGATAGCCAACCCCAAGATTTCGAATCCCTAGTCGGCCCCAAGCTACAAGGCTACTTGTTCTAGCTTTTTCAGGCAGTATGTGAAAGTACGCAGAAATAAAAGTGTAAATGTCACAGCCCAGTTGCCTAACTCCAGAGGAACTTGAAGGCCTGCGCAAGAAGTTTATTTTTTTTCTGCAGACGTACAGATACATACTGGCCATGCCCTCCAGATGATTTGGAAAACAAAGGACATTTATGGGTTAGTAATATCAAAAGCTGCCCAGGATGCCTAGACCCCTTGCAATTAAACAGAAAACAAAAGACTCACAGTTGGCAAAAGGGAGCAGAAGAAGCAAAGCGAAAAACAGCTATGTTTAAACAGCCAAACAAACACAGGAGTTGTATTTGATTAAAGAATTTGAGGACTTGAAAATACAAAACATCTGAAGTGCACAAAAATAAAATGAAAAGCCAGTAAAAAGTCTTACAAAAGCAGGGAGGCTTAGGGGAATCATCCTCGTTCATTTAATCCACAGTTAGGAAGAGGTTGAGAAAGCAAGTGAGATTGTTGAAAGCATTGCAAAAAAGTAAATCAAAGTCCAGGTTTTTTTAGCCAATGGCAATGTATGATATGAGAACTTCCCTCTGTACAAAGTATCCCATTTCCCCATTTGAATTTCTGTCCTAAACATATACAGATGGCCAGATCTGGCCCGCTAGAAGGAAATTATTAACTTAGTCACTGCAGTAGAAATCAATAATGTGAATCAGTGCAGGAGGCTTGCCCTCCCCATCTCCACAGCAACACATGGCTCTTAGCCAGGAGATCAATAGTTAAACATTGATAAAATGGATTATTGCAAAACTGAAAAGAACTATATTCTGTTGAAAGTATCTTTTCTCTTGCAGTTTAAGACCCTGGAAAGATTGGAATGCATAGATTTTGCTTAAATAATCAACGCAAGAGAGAAGACGGCAGCTTGGCTAGGACCCAACTGGAGGTGGTCTTTCAACGCCCAGCCGAAGCTTGAGGAATCGGCAATCAACATGATAGAAATGTTTATTTATTGCAAGAATGTGAAAAGTTATTAAACTTTAATAATTTTCAAGAAATCAGGAGGGAATGAAATAGGGGTGAAAGAATTAAGATATTAAGATAATATTAATTCTGTTTTAAAGCAGTAGAAATTATTTTCTCAGTACTCTGTAAAGTTGAAACAGATCAGATTGACCTGTCACGTAGATCTTAAGACGAGGCTAAAGTACAAGCTCAGCACAGTTTGTACAGCTGACAGGGAAACGTAAATAATATTTGTGTGACATGACATGATGTGACATGAGACATGTTCTTTATATGACATGTTCTAAACAACAAACACTGAATGTTCTAACCTGAACTAAATGAAATGTCAGAAGGTTAATTAATAATTTTGGCTTTTCCCATAGTGATGTAATGTGTAGAAATTTCCAAATTTTATGCTATAAAAGGATGGCTCTGAAAATGTATATTCATTCAGGGAATATTTGCTTGGTAAAGCGTTCCTGAATCTGTTTGGCCAAATATTGACAAATATTGACAAATAAAACTCCTAAATCTGTCTTAGCGTGTGGAATGCGAATTTGTCTAGTTCAGAATTCCATAACAATTCTAGCTCACATCAATACAAGCAGCAAACCTCATTTGAATGAGACCTCAGTTTGTACTTTCAAGTGCATGCCTTTGAAAAGGACTCCACTGTTTTTCTGTCTCTTCTTTTTTTTGCTGTCCCTGTGTGAAATTTTAGTTTTTATGCTCTCTAGGACAGTAAATTTCCCAAGATACTGTGTTACCTAATTGGGCAAAACTGATAAAATGTATCATTCTCTAGTGCAGCATTTCCCAAACTATGTTCTGCAGATCAGTGGTGGACTTCAATTCCCAGAAGCCTAAGTTAGTTCCCGAAAACACTGATCAGTCAATGTATTGATTTAGGCTTCCGGGATTTGAAATCCACCAGTGTTTGGCAGAACACTGTTTTGGAAACGCTGCTCTAGTGTATGATATTAAGCATACAAAAGCTTTGAGGTGTAGGGGTGTGTGTGTGTGTGTGTGTGTGTGTGTGTGTGTGTGTGTGTTGAAGGCCTAATCTGAATTGGATCCATCCCTGGATAATATTGAAAAATAGTTCCCTCTTAAAGTAAACCAAACACAGCTTGCCAATATAAATTGCAGACACAAAGGCACAATCCCACTGCCCTCCTGGTGATCTTGAAGGGAATTATTTATTGGTTGTAAGTTTTACTCAGTTTACAAGATTTACTCGTTGATGGAGGTGGGCTAATAATGGATTGAAACAACAACAAATGAATAATACTTGATAGTGATGGTAGCCAGAATTCTGGGCAGGATTAGAGAGAATGAATCTTATTGTTTTATTTTGGCTTTAGAAAAGAGAAATTGCATCTGATTTGGCTTAATAAGCCATGGCATGAATGAACTTCATGCAACAGTGATGGTGTCTGTGGTCCCCTCATTGTTTCTTTCCTTGTATGAGCAAATAACAAACTAGGAAGCTGCCATTAATCATACTTTCCTGTTACAGCTAAACCAGTGGCCATGGTGAGTATTTAGGAGGAATTTGGGAGTTTAATCTTTAAAAAAATAGTTATTTCAAGTTGTGACGAACACAGGTATTCATATCATGTCAGGCTGCAGTCTGAATAATCCATTAAAATCTACAACAGGTTGTCATTGTTCTGTGAATTTTGATCCTTTAGGGCCCCCTTTTATTCAATTTATGAAAAGTCAAATGTTTTGACATTCATTAAAAAAATTAAAATTGTTTGCAATGATGTGAGAGAAAGAATATCATCTGAAGCTATGGTTGCAATTTTATCAGGCAGAGCCCTGAAGTTTCTTTTCATTGCTCCTCTTCATTCATTTTTAGTGTAATGTGGTCCCTTCCTTATGTTACTCTAAATGAAATGGCTGGGGAGGTTGAAATATATCCAGCTCATAAGTCAGGAGAATTCCTTGTCAAATTGTGAATGCACATGGTGTTGTCCTAACTTTCAAAAGAGACGTGAAAGTCTCTACTGCTATTTCACATAAAATGTTAGTGACACCAAGTAATTTAGCCCATGAAATATTTCAGCAGCCAGAAAACTGTTGGGAACAGGGGAAGGTTTCAATAGAGAACAGATAGCAACATGACCATGTTCATTCACAGTCACTTTGCTTGGCTCAGCTGGATTCATAAATCAAACATTCAAGAAAGCAATGCCAACTCTCCCACCCTCCCTCCAGTCCTGCACACATATTAACATATTTCCAGCTGTGAGAAGATAATCTGGAGCTGATAGAAAAGCTCTAATTTATTTGCCAAGAAATGGATTCCTTCCCAACTCAAGGTTATCCTAAGACTTTAAAATAAGGAAAGTTATATAATATTTTGTTATTATTCCCCCTACCCTAAGAGCAGGGATTCACTTCCAGTTGCTTAAGTGTATCCATACTATTCATTTTAAGGTGCTGTTTTTCATTAGAGCACAGTAGCAATGAAGGAAAAAATTGTAAACATTTATCATCCAAGCACTGCATTTATTGATTTCCCATATAAAGCACTTTGGGTACTTAGTGATCTATGTTGGTCCCAATGAAAAGTGAAAGGTTATAACAGTTCACTGATTATGGATCATCCCCCAGTGCTCAAGTGAACATTGCCCATTTATTGCATTTCCAATTAACACAATTGACTGAGATGGGTGACTGTGGCTCTTCAAATATATATATATATATTGCACAGTGCTTCCTGATAACTATAAAGGATTATAGGCATATCAAACCAATAACACCTGTAGGGCTACAGGTGCTTACCCCTGTTTCTTCTGCTTCTTTCTTTGAGTGCTGTATCCGATTCCAAATATTGACTCTGTTAATGGAGAACGGTCATGTTCTGGAAGCAATATAATGCAGTGGCCTTCCATTGGCCCTGCATCACAGTGTGATGCCCATACCACTGATCAAATTCTGCAAGCCACTTTCTGGTCCTGAGCCCTTATGGCTAAATGGTATTGTAGACACAATGGTCACAGAGCTGGGCAGGTTGAGGAGGATGGTGGAAGATAGAGTTGCCTGGAGGACAATGGTCCATAGGGTCACAAAGGGTTGGAATCGACTGTGCAACTGAACAACAAAATTACCACTCTATTCCTCTTTGGTCATACCTGAGAAAGAGTCTCCTCAAAGATTGTGATTTTTTTTTACATTTTTGAACCACAATGGCAACCATGTTTTGCAGGCTAATCTTTCTCACACAAGACCAAAACTGGACAAGAAAGAGGAAGAATACCTCAGCTACAGTACTGTATCCTGTTCTGGACACCACAGTTTAAGAGGGATATCAATAAGTGGAACATGGCCAGAAGAGGGTAGGTAGAAAGTTAAGAGGTTTGGGATACAAGCCCTGCGAGGAAAGGTTGTGAGAACTTCACATTTCTACTGGGAAGAGGAGAAGGCTGAAAGGCAATGTGATAGCCAAGTACAGTAATACCTCATACAAAGTCCGCTTCATACAACATGGGATTCATACAACATCGCCTAATTCCTTGAAAAAAGTTGCCTCATACAAAGTCATGCGACTTTGTATGAGGCATTGGGTTTTCCCAGGTTGCATTGTGCCTGGGCAGTGTAAAAGGCAGGACACATGCGTGCATTGCTCTTGTGGGTTTTGCATGAGGCGAAGAGTGTTTAGGAGTGGTTTTGAACACGATTTTGGATTTTTTTGAATTTTTTCGTCAGAATTTTTAGAAGCATTCCTGGGATTTTTGCAGCATTCTTCATGATATTGGACAATCAGGTTTGTTTGACATGTTTTTGTAATGTTTTTAGCCTTTAGACAATGATTTCTTAAAGTTCTGTCAGTTTCCTGTCTGTTTCCTTGCTTTGCCCTGAAGTCTGTGCTGTTACAGTACAATGTTGTATGAGGCATCGCGGCAAGGATTTGGACGTTGTATGAGGCATCGCAGCTAGGATTTTGCATGCCTCATACAAAGTCCAAATCCGTATAAAATCCAAACTTGTAGAACCAAGTTTGGACGTTGTATGAGGTATCACTGTATGTCCAAATATATGAAGAATTGTCATTTGGAAACTGGAATGGGCTTGCTTTTTGAAGCTTAAAAGAATAGGAACAAAAATAATGATTAAACTGATAAGAAAGGAGATTTTGACTAAATATTGGGAACAGCTTCCTAACAGTGAGAGCCATTGGCAAGGCTCAGAATTAACTGCCTCAGAAGGTAGCATTCTTCACTGGAGCTTTCTAAGCTGGACTGGACGGCCACCTGTTAGGGATGTTTTGAGAGATGGATTTCCTGCATTGACATGACTTGGATTTGATATTTCTTTCAAATTCTGCAATTCTAAGATTCAATCCATCCAAGGCATTATATAGGAGCAAATATTCCACAAAGTCCTTTTAAACATCAGGGTGGATTCAATTTGACTGGCAAAAGTGCATCACTGAAAATCCGCAGCTATTCTTAAGATTCTAGGCTGGGTTGAAAAGCTTTGGAAGATAGTGTTATCTCATCAGCTTATTCACCATGACATAAAATCTTTGGGGATTTTCAAAATGAGCCTGTCTCATGGATAAGTGATTCCCCTTATTTGCATATATTAATGAGGCAATTCAAAGAACACCCTACCTAATCAACAAATATCATTCTGGACATAATTCACTGAGCTCCACTGTTGAAATAGCATAAATAAAATAGATATTTTATATTCAGAATATGTAACTGAAGAATGTAAGGCATGTTTTGCTTATATGTTTGTTATAAATTTACATTTGTATTAAGTTATGAATGTTTGTATGATGAATAACAAAATTAAACAAGAAGTCTGGCAAAAAACAATGTTTTATGTTTGGCCTTTTTAGTAGAAAGACAACAGAAAGATGCACAAATGTCTGCTTTCTCTTGAATAATCCTTATTTCCTCTTGAAGTGTGAGCAGTTTAGTGTCCTACAGGGAGATTAGCTCTTAAATACATGTCTCAGATTATTTAGAATTCTTAGCTTTGCATTTTTAAAAAAGCAAGCTTTGGAATCTCATAGTTGAGAATCAATGGGATGCACTATGTAATTAAATAACCAGAGTTGCCTTATTAAGATGACCTTTTGGAGTGTACAAAAACATGTCAAACAAACCTGATTGTCCAATATCATGAAGAATGCTGCAAAAATCCCAGGAATGCTTCTAAAAATTCTGACGAAAAAATTCAAAAAAATCCAAAATCGTGTTCAAAACCACTCCTAAACACTCTTCGCCTCATGCAAAACCCACAAGAGCAATGCACGCATGTGTCCTGCCTTTTACACTGCCCAGGCACAATGCAACCTGGGAAAGCTAAGTTGTCAAGCTAAGTTGACTGTAATAATAAATATAATAGATGTTTGATCTTAGTTTGTATTTACAGTATTCTATTGAAAGATAATGGTAATACTGTACATTATGTCATTACATTCTGTCACCTTCCACATGATGCACAGCAGACTTGACTGTCATGATCTTCTGTTAAAACTCATATAGTTGATAAAGTTACCATTACAAGTGAAAAATTCTGATAGTGAATTCAAATGCATTTCATTTGCTTCAAAATTCATCTCATCGTTATGGGAACAAAAATGTATGTAGAAGACTGTAAGTTTGTTGTAATTTTGAAAGCATCTACGGATTATTACTAAAACATAGCTTGTGCAAATGCAAGCGTGGCGCAAAAATGGCCACCGCGCTCTTTGCGGGGGGGCCCCCACCCGGACTCTGACATCCGGGTGAGTTAGGGGGCGTGGCCACCCTCTTTAAAAGGGGTGGCCACGAGGCAGCTCGGCTGCCATTTTTTGGAAGCGATGGAGCGGAGAAGTTTTCTCCATCGCTTTTCTCCCCGGCTTTCGCCTTGCTCTTTTAAAAAGGGAATTCCCCCCCCCCTTTCTTCTTTATTCTTCGGCTTGGGAGACATGGCTCCCAAGCGAAAGGTAATGGCTCCTAAGCCGCAGCCGAGGGGGAGGGCTCTGCCCACCCACCCACCCACATCTAGGGGGCTGCCCCCGGGCCGGAGGGCTTGGGTGGCGCCCCTGCAACCGGGTAGTAGGGCCGGTTTAGCCACTACCACCAATGTGGGCGGACAGGCTGCTACCTACCCATCTGATGCCGGGGTTCAAGCAGGGGCGGCACAGGCCGGCCCCTCTGGGATCACTACCCCTATGGGGTCTTTGCCCGGTTCTGGGCAGGGCAGCCCACTTGGGCCTGGTGTGGGTTTCCGCCCCACCATTCCCCCGGCCCCACATGGGCCGGATTATTGGTCATGGCCCTATTCGGGTCCAGGATCCACACTTGGGTTTGTACCTCTGCAATTGCCCGGTTGGCCATCTGGCCCACCCGGCCCACCTTATACAGGTGGGTCTGAGGCTGTTGATGCCCTCCTTGCATGCATTTCGGTGCTGGAGGCATCAATGAGCATTGCCCCGCGATCTTCCGAAGGTGGGTTTGTACATCCTGCATTTCCGGCCCACACATCGACCACCGCTGTCCAGCGGGCTGCTGCCAGGGTTGAGCTGCTTGAGGCCATCAGGCCAGCCCAAGCTGGCACCTCGCAGCTCCCCGCCAGATCATTGCAACGGGGCTTGCCGCAAGGGTCTGGTCCTGCATGGCAAGGGGGTAGCGGCACACAGAGCTCGATCCCTATCGCGAGCTCCGACGTCTGCCGTGGGCCGGAACCCCCAGTGGGGGTGGCCCACGGGGGTGCACCGGGTGAGTATCCTAGTCAATTGAGTACACCAGTGACACTACCTAGCAACACGGGGGGGGGGGGTACAGTGGCCATGGCCACGACAGGTTACCACGGGTGGACAGTTGTATCCGCACTGTCCCGTTAACTCCTGGTTCCCCAATTACCCCCCGGTTATGACAGGGGTAACTGCCCTTATGGTATGCCTAATGTTTCAGGGGTTGTTCAGGGCCCACTGTGCACACCCTCGATTCAATCTGTGCCAACTGCGGCCCTACCGACAGCCGGTTATTCCTTGCCCCTGGGTGACCATCTTTCCCAGGCCACGAGGGAGAAGATTTGGAGGGGGGAATATGTGGACATTTTCTCCCTCCTAAACCATGAGCCCACCAAGGAAGAGAGGGAAGGGCAGGACGATAGGGACAAGGAGTTGTCCCGTCGTCATAAGCCACCGCACACCTGGGCCAATTGGTTACCGGCCTATCTCATTTATATGGCGGTATACCTGAGGGCCCGCCCTGACTTGGCCATTCCAATGGTGCAATAGCTGGATAATATTTATCGGGTGGTGGTCGATTTCCCTGGACCATCATGGTTGGCCTATGACGAGGAGTTTAGGATGAGAGTGGCCCTCCTTCCTGAGATGAGGTGGGATGAGCCCTGCCAGCAATTGTGGCTCTTGTACATGACCCCCATGCGGCTGGCGCCTGGTGACCGGTACCATTGTGGCCATGCCGTGCAGCAGGCGGCTGCTACACAGGTTCCCCGCCAGACGGCGGGGCAGGGGGTTCCAGCCCGCCTGTTGTGTTGGAGCTTCTCCGCCAGCAGAGTGTGCAACAAGCGTCAGTGTTGGTTCCGGCACAAGTGCCCCTCTTGCTCTGGCCCTCACGCCGCCTCCATGTGACCGCGGGCTGGTGGGTCACGAGGCAGAGGAAGGGGTGGGCAGGGGGCGGTCAGAGCTCCCTCTGATGGTGCAACCAATCAGAAAGGCTCCCTCCCCAATTGATGTCCAGGTGCTGGAACATTGGCTTGCCGCTTATCCTAGATGGGATGATGCGAAGTACCTACTTGAGGGTTTTCAATTTGGCTTCCGCATACCATTTCAGGGGGTACGCGGGCCTCAAGACGCCCTGAACTTAATTTCCCTCAGGGGTAATGAGGATATCACCGCCCAATCTATAGCTAAGGAGGTCACCGCACTGAGGGTTGCTGGGCCATTTGCTGACCCACCATTTCCGAACTTGAAGGTGTCACCTTTGGGTTTAGTGCCTAAGAAGTCCCCGGGTGAATTTCGGTTAATTCACCACCTTTCTTACCCTGCGGATTCTTCGGTCAATGATGCAATACCTGATGACCTTTGCTCGCTCAGGTATACTTCCTTTGACCAAGCCTTGCAGATGGTATGCTCGTGTGGCCCAGGGGCGCTACTGGCAAAGTGTGATATCAAATCGGCATTCCAATTGTTGCCAGTGCACCCGGACGACTTTGAGCTGTTAGGTTTCCATTTTCGGGGCAGTTTTTATGTAGATAAGGCCATGCCTTTTGGCTGTTCTATCTCATGTTCTGCTTTCGAATGGTTTAGCACCTTCCTTCACTGGGCTTTTGTTCGTAGATCAGGGTCCCGGTCTGTAGCCCACTACCTCGATGACTTTTTGTTCGGAGGGGAACAAGGCACGGACATGTGCGCTCGTCTCCTCGCCACTTTTCAGGTGCTTATGTGGGAACTGGGTGTTCCCTGGTGCCTGAAAAGACTAAGGGACCAGCAACCACTCTTACCTTTTTAGGTATCGAGATTGACACTGTTGCCCAGACATCCAGGTTGTCCGTGGAAAAGGTGACGCGGATCTCTGATGCGATTCTGGCAATGCTTGCCAGGCGTAAGGTGTCTCTCCGAGAGTTGCAGGTGCTTCACGGCCACCTCAACTTTGCCTGTAGGGTAGTAACACCTGGCAGGGCCTTTGCCAGGCATCTGTGTGACACCATGGCAGGCCTTTTAAAACGCCACCACAGGGTTCGGCTGACCAGAGGTTTACGGGTGGATCTTACGGTCTGACTCACATTCATTCAGGATTTTAATGGCATCTCTTTCTGAAGATCGGAGCTTATGCTCAGCCCGCATTTCCAAGTACAGTCGGATGCCTCCGGCTCCCTGGGTTATGGGATTTACTTTGAAGGAAGGTGGTCCTATGGCCAATGGCCTCAGACATGGCAAGGCACGGATCGTTTACGCGATCTTACTTTCCTGGAGTTTTCCCCCATCTTGGGTGCCCTGATGCTCTGGGGGGATAGGTGGGCTAATTCAGTAGTTCACTTTTGGTGTGACAATGCTGCAGTGGTGCACATTGTCAACGCCCAGACATCCAAATCCCCCAGAGTTATGGCATTAGTTCACCAATTTGTTTTGAGGTCTTTACGCCTTAATGTGCTTTTCAGGGCCAGACATGTACCAGGCATTGATAATAATATTGCTGATGCTTAATCCCGCCTGCAGATCCCCCGGTTCCGTGCCTTGGCACCAGAAGCAGAGGAACTGCCCTCTACACTCCCGGTTGAGATCTGGACATTTGGCGAGGAGAGGTGAACTGGGCGATCGGCATGTCTTTGGCACCTCGCACGCGTAAAGCGTATCTACATGCACTCCTACAGTTTAGGAACTTTTGCGGGCAAAGGCAGTTGCCCAAAGTGTGGCCGATCCCGGTTGACCAGATTCTGCAGTTCATGGTTTACCTTCATGATCTAGGGTTAGCCCCTCGCACCATTGCCACTAGGCTTTCAGCTTTGGCATTTATGGCTAAGGCGAGGGGTTTCGTTGACTGCGTGAATGACTTCCGCATACATCATGTATTAGAAGGGTGGACACGTGAACGCGGCCGCCGCCCGGACACACGTCACCCTGTTTCACCAGAGGTTCTGACGCACCTTGCACAAGGTTGGCATAGCTTGTGTTATGATAGGTATGAGGAGGCTCTCTTTCATGCGGCTACCACCGTAGCCTTTTTTGGAGCGCTCCGTATCAGTGAGCTGGTCCCATTGTCAAAGGGGGACAGTCTCGTAGGGCACTGGAACTCGACGATGTCTTTCTTTAAAAGGGGTGGCCACGAGGCAGCTCGGCTGCCATTTTTTGGAAGCGACGGAGCGGAGAAGTCTTTCCCTCCACCCCTCCCTAGTGGACAGTGTGATTTTCTGGTCGCTTCGGGGCCGGGTGGGAATTTTTTGCTTGAACCTACAATTGGCTCTCTGGTTCTTGCTTTTTCGCCCATCCCACACTGTCGCTAGTGTTTGAGATACGGGGTAAGTTGACTTTGGTCACTTTTGGTGGGTAGCACTGGTAAGGTAACAGATTTATGACCCATAGGTATCCGGCAAGTTCGCAATTGACTGGCCAACACGTAGATAGGTACAGGGGAATAAGATTGGCCGGTCAAGGGCGAACCATGCAAGGGCTGATGGCAGGAGCTGCACAGCCTGCATCACCCTGATATTGAACGAATACACGTCATAGGGTGGGGTCAGTAGATAGTATATTGACTGCGGTCAACAATTTGTTTGTGTCAACAAACAAATTGATACAAATAGATACATGTAGCCAATTTCCATTGGCATTTTGGGAGGAACCTTACCAGTGTTACTGCGGCCTGCTTGCCTTAAAGAATTACAATTGGATGATACACCAATTGAAAGTGATAATTCGGACTAGGGCATTATTCAATAAAAGTGGCCCGATGCCTTTAATCCAATACCGGTGTCTGAGTCTTTCTTTGGGGGGTGCGCCTGCAAAGAATGTACAGAAGCATTTGAATTATGAGAGGTATAATTTATGGAGATTCCAGGAAACTGCCTTGAAAGTTTAAAGTAAGAAAGCATTATTCAGAAATACTTGACCTCTGTGGTCAGACAAGGCTGCTCTCAAAAGTAAAGTGCTAGGGAGAGACTTCCATATTATAGCAGTGTTTGCAAAGTAGTACATTAAAAGTATCATCATTCCCTCAAAAATCTTACTTTTTGGATTAATGAGATTATAAGAAATTTACATTGCAAAGAAAGGTAACAAATAGATACAAGTTATGATGCTGATGTAACAAATTACATTTCTCAAGAACTTTCAGAATTCAGCTTTAAATGACTTTCAAATCTTTTTTTAAATGGCAGTTTGAGCAGAATTTTCCAAGTTCCATATTGTTCTTTTATGAATCCTAAGGTATCCAATTTGGCCAGGTTATCCTGCTATGGTAATAGAGTAGACCACACTGCCAGTGACTCAACACTGAGCATTAGGCAACAATTAACAAACCTGACAACCCTGTTATGGAATACTGAACTAGACAAAATCACATTCCACATGCTAAGACAGATTTAGGAGTTTTATTATCATTATTTGGCCAAACAGATTCAGGAACGCTTTATCAAGCTAATAATCCCTGAATGAATATACATTTTTCAGAGCCATCTTTTTATAGCATAAAATTTGGAAATTTCTACACATTTCATCACTATGGGATAAGCCAAAATTATTAATTAATCTTCTGACATTGTCATGCAGTTCAAGTTAGAACATTCAGAATATTTTTTCATGTCATGTCACACAAATATTATTCAGCATTATGCTTCCCTGTCAGCTGTACAAACTGTGCTGAGCTTGTGGACACAAGGCCTTCTGTTTACTTTAGCCTAGTCATCAGTTCTATATGATAGGTCAATCTGATCTGTTTAACTTTACAGAGTAGTGAGAAAATGGTTTTTTTTTAACTTTTAAACCAGAATTAATATTAGAATTAATATCTTAATTCATTCACTGCTATTTCAACCCTGTGGACTTACAGCCTTGGTGAAGTCCACAGGAAAGGGTGATGGCCCCCAATGGGTTAAATCCCACTTGGAACTATCTTGATTGAGGGCAGGAGCTTCAACAATACTGGCCTAGGGCTGAGGAAGACTTTGTATGCCAAAAGGGCTCAGGACCAGAAAGTGACTTGTGGAGCTGTCACACTGTGATGCGGAAGGCAGATGAAAGCACAAGAAGAAGGAAAAGAAGGAGGAGGAGGTATTTATTTTCAAAACAAGTAACAAAAAAGTTACAAGAGAATGCAACAAGTAATATATTGGCTAAAATCTTGTTGCCATCTTTACCTATAAGGAGGGATGTTAACCATTGGAATCCAGTATACACAGCCACACCTGTCCATACTATCCTGTACACTTGCCTTTACACTGACTGAGCATCGCCGCAAGGGTCCGGCAGCCGCCCCACGAATGCAGACAAAAAAAATCCAACTACAACTTCTAGCATTTCTCCATGCCATGACCACTTCAGCCAATCAGGCTGAAGGGGGTGAGCACATAGAACGTTGAAAAAGCCAGTGCATGAAAAATAAAATAAAATAATGCCTCATGCAATGGGAATGCAAGGCCACCGAAGGCGGACACAGCACCTCACGGCCTCACTAACCCAAACCCACAAAAACCACGGCGAGACAACCGGCGGCCTTCTTTCCTGGAGCAATGGGGAGAAGAGGGACTCCCTCTCCTCCCTGCTACCCCACCGAAGACACGGCGAGACCACCGCCACCCTCAAGGTAAGTTGAGGTGGGACGGAAACCAGCAGCAGGCAGCACTTCGTCAGGGGAAGAACACTCCCTGGCAAATGACTGGTTGCTGCATTTGTACTACCCACACCACTGTTTCGAAAACTAGCACGAAACAGCAGTGGAGGTAATAGAAAAGCAGCAGCCAGCAATCCGCAAGGAAGAGCACCACCCCTTACAGATCGTAGCCTGCTGCACTACAATCTTACAAAAAAATAAAAATAAAAACATTCACAGCCACAAATACAGATCTCCCATTAGATAAGCCAGGGGAAAAGGAAGCTGAGAGGAGAAAACCATCGTGAAGCAGATAGCTCTTCTCTCTCTCCTTCTCCCCCGCAACTTTCCATTGAGGAAGGTAATTCCTTGGGAGGCCTGGAAGATTTGGAAGAGAAATCAGAAATACTTATTTATTTATTTTTCAAAAAGTCACCACTAATATCAGCCTTTTGTGGCATATGTTGGTGACAAGATTTCAGCCACTGTGTTACTTTTTCAATATTGACAGAAGAACTTCCAAAATTCTGCATTATAGGTATACTGTGAACTTGCGACCATCAGGTTAATGGCAAGTATATTTACATTGTAAAATGGATCTGAGGTGCTTTTGCATCGGCAGCAAGATGTGATTACAGTGTTTTGGCAAGAGAGGCTACTCCAGCGTAGCTTTCAGCAGTGGTTCTTAAACCTGGAGTCACAGATTTCTTGGTCTACAACTCCAAGATACCCTACCTCAGTGATGGCCATCCTTGGCACCCCAGATGTTGTTGAACTTCAATTCCCAGAAGACCTGATCAGCAGGTGTGTTGACTTGGGCTTCTGGGAATTGTAGTTTGTAATTGTACTTAGGACTTGGATTACTGTTGATTAGTCATGTACGTTGAGCCCTGATCTCCATTGGACACGTCGAGCCAGGGCTCCATTATGTATGCTGTATTATTATATATTTATTCTGATGTGTAATTATTTAACTTTGCTAATTTGTACCATACTATATTGTGTATTCTATTGTGTTTTGTAATACTGTATTTTTATCTTTTGTTATATTGTATATTGAAATGCCTGTGAACCACCATGAGTCACCCATTGGGTCGAATAAGGCGGTATACAAATAAAAATCCTATCCTATTCTAAGAACACATTGAGTGCCAAGTTTAGCCATTACTGCTGGCTAGTACAGCCAGTGGTTGCAGTTTCTGGGAGTTATAGAGCAAGACCATTGGGAGGCTGACATTTAGCAATCCCTGATTTACAGCTAAAGAGGCCTTTTAGTGTAACTGACTTTAGAAATCGCTCTTTCTCTCTCTCTCCCATTTACAGTAACTAGCTGTCAATACTTTCAAGTGGTCTTATATATATGAATTCAATTAAAGCTGACATATTATTTTAAGCTTGCTGACTTTGGATAATGGCAGAAATAATTATCTCTAGTGTGTAGGTCATTAAATGGATCCATAGTTCCTGGACTGGCAATACTTTGGATGTATGCAAAAGTTTGGCTTTGTTTTTTCAGTTGCTAAGGTAACTGCAGTGGCTCAAGTGGCTAAGACGCTGACTGGGAGGCAGAAGGTCAGCAGTTCAATTCCTGAGTACTGCAGGACAGAATGGGCTCCCGTCTTTGTCCCAGCTCCTGCCAACCTAGCAGTTCGAAAGCAAGACATTACAAGTAGATAGACAGGGACCACTTTGGTGGGAAGGTAACAGCATTCCGTGCGCACCGGTGTCTAGTTATGCCTTCCACATGACCATGGAAATGTCTGCAGAAGCAGACAACGCTGGCTCTTCGGCTTTGAAACAGAGATGAGCACTGAACCCTAGAGTCAGATATAGTGCCGGCCCGAGGCAAGTTTTAGGTTGGAGCAAGATCCAACTATGGCACTCCCTTGGTCATCCCTAATACATGGGGTTAAATTAAGGTACTTGGCGAAACTTTACACGTGCTCTACCACTGCAGTGCCCCCTGGGAGTGGGCACCAGGAGCGACCGCTCCGTTTGCCTTTGGTAGGGCCGGCCCTGGTCAGATACAACTGGCTTTCGAGCAAGGGAAACCTTTACCTAAGGTAATGCTAAGATACATTGCTTATTCTTCAGCTTCTAAAAACTAGAATGTGGGGGACACAGTCCTAAGGGTATTCTCTTGCTGGATAATACTACTCATTCATCTATAGATTAATACTACATGGCTTGACCTGAATTGTGCCATTTTAGGGCTCACAGCCAATTTGTGGAACCAAGTCAGAAATCCTACTTTTATTACTGGCAGCTCTTGCTTCTTACTAAAGTTTATGATCTCTTATGCACTTTCCCTTCCCTTTATCCCCCTGCCCAATTTTCAACCTGACACTGAGGACATGGATATATTTGTGAATGAAAAGTGGCAGCAATATGAAAGGGTTTGGCAGAACACTAAAGAGTTTCTTGAGACTTCCTCACTTATGAGGATATGAGATGATCATCAAATTTATCTGCTGGTTTCCTTCATGTGATCAAGATAGTAATTATTGTATTGTAAAAATTAAAATAAAACAAACTCCATATTTACCTCAAAGTATGTGCCACTAAATTCAATGGGGATGAATTCCTAGAATTATGCACTTTCTTAGAAACAAACAAACAACACACACTTCTCCTTCTTATGCCATATCTGAACTTGAACATTGGCGATCATCATGGTAATCAGCCATGAAGACTGTCCTGAGAATATAATGCAGTGGCCTTCCATTTGCCTACTGCATTGCAACGTGATACCTGCTACAGGTTTTGCTGAAATCTCTGGAGGAGAGAGAGAGAGTCTGAAACTCTCCAGAAGATTGGAATCCAACTGAATGGACAAAGTGACTCCAGTTTCCAGAAGCAATGCCTAGCAGAAACAGTGAACCTGGAGGCTCTGATATTTCCTCAAGCCAGGACAACAAGGCTTTGCATAGCCTACAGCCAGCCCAGGAGAAGGTTGGAGTTTGCTGTGAGTACTTTGACTGGGACTCTGACCTTGAAAGTACTGCTTACAAAGACTTACAAACTGTTTACCTGACTTTGCTTTCATAGAGAGGAATCTAATGATTTTGTGTTTACCTTTTGAACTGACTTGCTAAGTAAAAGCTATTTTGTTTTCATCATTAGTCTGTATGTTATTGTCTGAGTGAGAGGGAAAACACTACACAGGCACCACCGTTGCTGTCACAAGCTAACTGCTTAGCTCTGCAGGATTCACACCCAGACCCCAATACCTAACATAAGGTAAAACTGTTCAAGAAACAAACCACCATGAATTATTTCTCCAGACATTCTTTCCTATTTATCAGCTTCCTCTTTAAATTCAAGACATAAAATAAAACCTGTAATGACAGGAAAAAGGATGGAACAGAATGGACTGAAAGAAGACATGCCTGGCTACTTAACTGGCTGGATAGTTGGGTAGCCAACCCACTGAAGATGAGAATTCCATATGGCAACATTTGATTGCAATTCCATCTAGACTGATTTGATTTTTGAAACTCCACTGGTTAATACTTCCCGTGACTGTAGGTTTATTTTTGCAAACATGTTAGTCAAGAATCATTCCAGAGGTTGTCTGCATCTGCATCACTAAAGAACCATCCAGGTTCTGTGAAAGCATTTAGCTGACAAATGGCCTCTTTCTCCTTCAGATAATTCATGAGGAGACACTAAAGGAGATGAACAGGGGGACATGTCAGCTCATGTACAGAAAAGCAAGCATGCTTGAAAAATCGATGAAGAATTAAAGGATGTGCTCATAAATCAGTTGACTAAATTAATAGTGAGTCATTAGATAAAAATAAGAGTTGATAAATGCCAAATGTTTACCTTTCATTTTTGGCTACTTCAAGAGATAAGATAAGTGAGAGGATAAAGTGGATTCTGTTTGTTAATTATTATTCAAAGCAGAAAAGATGGAGAGATTTCCCTGGCTTCCTACTACCCAAACTCTCCTTTTTCTGTTCTGTAAATCAAGGGATTTGTGTTTGTAAGCTCTAGATATGCATGTTTGAAATGTCTCGTTTTGAAAAGCATATGCTTACACCCAAGCAAACAAGTACAGAATTGCACTACCAAGCACTGTCAAATCCTTATATGGTACCATTTCCCAATATGATAAATATCCTTTATTATTTGAAATAAAGTTATACATAACAGAATCCTATTACCAGTGTACACTGGCATAAAGTGCAGCATCAAATTTCTGTTAGTTAGGGAGTCAATGCTTGCATTCTTCATCATGGGCCATGTCACATGACTGGTGAATGGAAAGGAAGATAAGTATTTGCTGCTTTACTGGTGGCAATTCATCTCTGTGATTTACTCCATTTGTCTTATCAGTAACACCTAAAGTAATAGGATTCTGGTCACTATTTTCAATGAGGCTATATTCCCAGGATGCATGCATAAGATTGCAGCCTACAGATGTTCTCTGTTTCCAAAATCACTGAGTTTTGTGAGTCAGAAGGCAAATTAGAAAATCATGATAATTGTTTTAAATTGGTAACCAGAGGTTTTGGAGCTATCGAGTTGATGAAATTAGTATGGGGAGGAGGATGTCCTGATTTTGGTTTATATTTTAAAATTTTCTTATCTTAATGTGCAGTACTTCACAGTAAAACAGTTTAACCACTGCACCACTAGAGCTCTTCATAGAGCCTCAATGACTCTTATTTCCTCATCTTATTTTGCCAACTGGAGAATCCCTTAAAGTGTAAAAACAAACAAACAAACAAACAGGAGCTCTGAGGCAAGGGGGAACATGCCTCTGGGCTGATTCACATTTTCCATTGATCACATGATCAACAGGAAAAAGACAAATGAGGTTGTCCTAAATCTGTAGTATGTCTCAATTTTTTTCATGCACAGTCAGGCATTGAGATGTACTGGTGCTAATCTGTCCGTCTGTCTGTCTGTCTATCCCACTCAACTAACTTAAATATTTACTCAGGGTGGTAAACAAACACACAAAGACATACACACAACAGATAACAATAGTTCTAGAAATAAAATAACAATATAATACTGAACAGCTCATAAAACAACTGAATTGATGGCAGCTGAAAACCAGAAATAATTCTAACAGAGGACAGAGTCATTCTGAGGCAAGATGTTTTAATAGCTTCCAGAAATCTTGTACTGCTGGGGCCAGATAAAGATGAATAGATTAGATGTTGCATAAAGTATGGGTCACCACAGAAAAGGATCCCTCTCTCATGAAGGATTTCCCAGCTGCTCTTGGAATAGGAAGTCTCAGTCTGCCTGCCATAGAGAAGCATGCTGTCTAGATATAGTTTGCAAAAAAAAAAAAGGGTGTGTGTGTGTGTGTATGCTCCAGCAAGAATTGAGTTCCTAAACCTAAGTTACTGCATCCACTCAACATCATACTGCTCCTTCACACACTGAACACAAAGGTAAACATAGGGTTCCTTAATTGCATTTTGCTGAATGCCTTTAAAGTGCCCCAATGATTGGGAACTCTAATAAGCCTTCTTTGTCACAAATTACAGAGCATTCTATAAACCAATGGTTTTTAAATTTTGGAAGCATAGTAGAGGATAGGAGGGGCAGATGGGAATCTTTTATTGTAACTGTTGTCAGAACACTTTAGTTTTAGAAATCCTTTCCAATATATTCCATTGGAATTTATGAGGTTTTAACCCAGGGGTGCCCAAACTATGGCCCATGGGCCCAATGAGGCACCTGCATATCATTAATATGGCCCACAGCATCTGGGCTCACTGTGGACTGCCCCCTACCCATCCCCACTGACTGATGTCGGCAGCAGTGGTGGCAATGGCGGCAATCGCGCTTTGTCCCTGCTGCTCCGAGCAGCCTCTGGGTCGGTCCCATCCCCTCTGCAGCCTTTACCAAAGCCAATCACTACATTGGGGAAATTTTCGGAGCCTCCTCTGTTTCAAAATCTGTGGTGCTAGGAGAGTCCCCTGGTGCACCTGGAATGACATCACCAAAATTTTCCCCAATGCAGCGATCGGCTTTGGCAAAGACAACAGAGGAGACGAGACCGAGCAAGAGGCTTCTCGGAGCAGCCAGAACAAAGCACGATTGCCACCACTGCCGCCGCTGACGTCAAAACTGTCAGCAGCAGGAGCAGCCCACCTCCAGCCCCTGCAGCTGTGTGTCAGGAACAGGACTGGCCCGCGGGAAAAAAAGTTTGGGCACCACTGTTTTAACCTACGTGAATTTGAAGAGAGCCCATATCTAATTATGAAAATTCAGTGCTCAAAGATCTATGATGCTAATGAGTATGCAAGGATGTTTGGGGGTAGGGTTTACATGTGTGTTCACATCCCCATCTTGTGTTAAAACCAGTGTGCAAGTAGGAAAATTCCAAATAGGATTGGTTTATGTCTTGTATCATGTATGTCATTTTTAAGGATAATGAGAGAATTACTTGTTTTTCTGATCTCAGCAGATTAAAACATTTTTGCAATGATATATAAAAAAATACAGCATAAAAAGTACAAATACATAGCAATACATAACAGGACGCTTCACCCCAAATTAAGTTCAAGTCCATGGGCGACGGCAACAAAAATGTCCTCCTCTCGAAGCCTACCTGACTGAGAGGAGGGTCCGTCCTCCAGCGGTGAGGCGGTGGAGGCAGTTCTTGAAGACCACTGCCTGTGGGCCCACATCACTATCACCCCTCTCCTCTCGAGGCTGGCCTGGCCAGTCTTGCCTCCTCCCTCCCCCTCAGCTGAGGTGGCGGAGGTTCCCCCCTGGCCTGGGCGGCCTGGGCGGCCCTTTATCTCTTTCCAGCAAGGGGAGGAAGGGCGGGGCTCCCCCTCAGCTGGTCAGCGGTGTGGTGGTTTTCTTTACTTAGTTTGTGTATAAACCTGACATGAGGTATATCCCAAACCATTGTTTATATGCACAAGGTTTGAAGGAAAATATTTTGTGACAATGGTACTTTCCTGTCATTATACAGTCAACCCTCACATAACAATGCGTTCAGATAGCATCATTTTCACTTAATGACACGTCATTATGCACCACATGTTCCCCCACATAACAATGTTTTTAGTGTTGTTGTCCGGACAACAACGCTAAAATAACCGTCATTATCTGGACAAAAATGTTATTATACAGGAAACTCCATAGAAACTCACATAACAACAAAAATCGCTTAGCAACACTACTTGGGGAACCAAGTAACGTTGTTATGTGAGGGTCTACTGTATATGAAGATAATAGAGAGAAGGCTTGCATTTTGATGGCTAAACATGTAGGATCCCAATAGTTCATTGATAATGTTCAAGGTTTGTGGATAATGTTTAAGATTCAACACCTGGAATATTAAGAAAACTGTTAGGTAACAATGTTAGGAATAACTTCCCAAAAATGTTAAAATTCTAATACTAAAAGTCAGAAGGGTACACAGACTGAGTTCCACTCTTTATAAGGCAAACTCATGTTTATAGGAAATGAAAAGTAATGGCAGAGTAAAGAGCATCAGAAATGTATGTGTTTAATGTCTACATATTGTGACACTATCCAATTAAGAAATGCAAAATCAAGCTCCTGAAGTAGCACTCAATTAATACTTATTATGTACCAAAGTATATTTAGTTTCTTAAAGGCCCATTAATTGGTAATATGCTGCAATTAGCCCTTAAGTATGTGATTAATATTCAAGTAAATGCTCATTTACTGTTATTTGACATTCATTACCATTGAATAGACATTTAATTGAAGCCTTTAAAGCAGGATAGCAGATCAGCTTTTGCTTCTTCCGTGATTATTCTCAGCTTTAGCCTATTTGCCTTTCAGGTTGTAGTGTTATACTCTTCCCCCATGGTTCTTTCGGCTAAGCAGAAAATAATCACCTTTTCAGCTCATAATATAATTCAGGCTGGCATTATAAATATACCACAACACACCCACAATTATAAATATTCTTCAACACAGCCAAATGCAGCCAGCTTAATATCTTTTAGCCCCCCTATGTGGGGGAACAAATTCAGAATTATAATTTCCTTTCCAGTTTCCTTCCCCTTCTGAAATTTTGGATGCCCATGTTGAGGGCAAATGAGGCAAAGAAAATATAGCAATCCATAAATATGGTAATAGGCCTTGCAGAGAAGAAAACACACACACTTATTGTTGTGTATTGAGGTTGCTTATGCACAAGTGCACCTTGAAAAAGAGGTGCCAAATTGTAAGAAGCTGATTGGCTATTGTTCTCCTGCTTCCCCAGAAGTCTTGGGTAAATATAATAACCATGTTCTGTATATAAGATGTTTCCCCGCACCTGTTCCCCGTTCTTTGCTGCTTGCAATAAACCCATGTTTGTCCGAGTAATCATTTCAGGGTTCATACACAACAACTGGCGATGAGGATGGGATGCCAAAGGCAGCAGCCACCCCAGTGTCGATGGGCCCCTTCAACATCTCAAATCCGGAGTTATGGACTATGTGTGAGTTTTAGTTGAAAACTGTTGTACTTCTCAGCAAATCGACCAGGCTTTAAAGAAGTCTACGTTCCTCGCATTTTGTGGGTTGCCAATGCTTGAGCTTCTCAATGACCTGGTTCTACCAAGACAGCTCAAGGATAATCCATCTCAAGGACATCCTAACCATCCTGTGGAACCACTTCAGACCAAAGGTTGCGGTGATTCCAGCTAGAGTGGCCTTCTACAGACGTGACCAGAAGGCGGGAGAATCTGTTGCATAATACGTTGCCGCGCTGCGACATGCCACCATCCCGTGTCAGTGGGAGAATCTGGACATAGCCCTGAGAGACAGGCTGGTGGTGGGTATCAGGGATGAGGCCATGCAACGGCACCTGATGAAATGGGACGTTTAAACATTTGCCGCAGCTTTGGAAGAGGCTCAAGCCGCAGAGCTTGCCAATGCTGGGATCCAGTTTTTATAGTCAAGACTAGCAAATCTGGTGCAGAAGAACACGGCTGTTCATAAACACCAGGCCTTGAGCCCTTCATCATCTTCCGGCGAGTCAGAGGGAGAAGACAACATCAGTCAAGTTTGGAGATGGCTGCGAGCACCTTTGCCTCAACACAAAGACACCATCACACAGTGCCTTGGGTGCAGAAGATGACACCTTCACACAGACTTCCTGTTTAGGGAAGCTGAGTGCCACCAGTGTGGGAAGAAAGGGCACATTTCCAAAGTTTGCCGCCGGGTCTCCAAAGGGTCGTACAAGGACAGCACTCATTGGGAGAAGGATCACCCGATTGCCAAGGTTTTTGAGGGCCACCATTCCAGTTCCAATGTTGAGATGGTCTCGGGCAAGTTTTTCATTGATGTCACCATACAGGGGTGCCCCGTCAACATGGAAATTGACTCAGGGACTTCCTTCTCCATTATCACCCAAAAATAGTTTTTCTGCATGCCCCCATCTGCCCGTCCTAAACTGCAGGCCCTGAAAGTCAAACTGAGCAACGTACAGGGCGGACACATCTCTGTGCTGGATGTTGGGGACTTTCGCATGTGCTACTGTAACATGTCTGCTCTCCTTCCCCTGGTTGTAGTCAAGACTGGTAAGAGCAATCTCCTGGGGAGTCAGTGGTTTGGGCCCCTGGGGTAGGGTGTCCCTTATTTTGGCTAAAAATAAATTTTTTGGAAGATTTGACTGCAACCTTTTAAAAAAGTTTCCTTTTACCATTAGTAATCGGAAACAGAAGTTTAGACATAATCAAGCAATATTTACCTCTGCCACAAACATGTTGAATGTTCGTTCACCGGAGAAAAGTAAGGAAAATTCAAAATAAATTTCTAGCCTCTCATTTTTCATTTATTTAACAAATCTAGCAGACAGGCATGTACATTTTGTAATTTTAGTTGGAGTACAGGTTCACAGACATTGATTTTTGGTGCACATTTTGTTTTTTCCCCGGTATTATGGGCTACAATTAGTATATTTTGCATATTTTTCTCAGCTTTCACATTTTCCAGATATTCTGCATAAGAGCTACTCCACGTGCTCTGCTACATCATTTACGACATTTATGTCTGGAAAATGTTGATGGGCTCTCTGGAAATCAACACAGGCATTTTATTTATTTATTTATAATTCAAATTTCTATGCCACCCACTCAGGCGAACCCAACTCAGGGATGGGGTCAGGTCTCTGGAGGATGATCAACAAAAGTACATTCCAGATCGAACCTTTGAAACAAGTTCAGAGTATGGGGTCCCGCAAAATGGGACAAATTTCAAAGATTGTGGATTTTGCACTTTAGGGCGTTGGTCCTGAACATTCGCCATAGCTGCTGGCTTTGACCTACATTTTATAATCATCCTCTTCTTGCAATCAAAGGAGACATTAGAATCTAACAAACCTAAGCCAGCGAGTTGCTCTGACAAGTAACACAAGTGTCCAGAAGATTTTTTGGTGGCAATCTCAGAAACTTTCTTGTTCACGTTCGCATAATCCATCAAGTCTTTCATAAACAAAATGTCATTCTGAGGTGCACTGATAGCACAAGTAGCAGTGAAACAATATTTAACATAGCAGAGAACAACAAACAAACACATGTCTCTGAGACCAGTTTCCTCTCTTGATGTCAATTTGAACTGTTTCTTGAAGAGAGAGATTTTCAAGGAGTAAATAGCTCAGGACATAAATCGAGCATCATGGATGGCCCCTGGTTTAGAAAAATTGAAACCTCGCGTAGTAGGGCAACCTCCGAGGTATATACAGCTAAGCTCCAGATGTTCTTGGTAGTCTCCACAACTGTGACCCTCCTAATAAGAAAAAAATTACAGGTGAGTTCTGAACTGAAAGCAAAATGTGTGAAAAGTTTGCAACAGCTTAATACTTCCTCTGAGCCTTGCACCTATGAAATGAAGCAATGTTAAAGAAATGAAATGAGTGTTAGGAAAGGTACCACTTTCTCACACTGGAGACCAGTGTTGAACTTGGCATGATCAATTTTCATCTATTTGCCTCAGAAAGGTTTAAAAATTGTGATGTCCGGCCCAGTTGACATGGCAACAGCGGTCTAAAAGACAACCTTGAGCACCACTTCAGCCATGTGATGGCGGCAAGCTAAATATAACAAATACTGCATCAAAACATCCCAAAACTGCATCTAAACATCAGTCACTTGGGCACTTGCAGGTGCCAATGATACGTTACCGTGTCCAGGCTGGTGCATTCAGTGCAACAGGCACTGGGTGGTGATGGGATGCGGACGATATGCCCGCGCCTCACCGCTACTTCGGGAGCTGCACTGGTTACCAGTTTGTCTCCGGGTGCAATTCAAGGTGCTGGTTTTGACCTTTAAAGCCCTATAAGGCAGTGGGCCAGGATACCTTAGAGATTGCATCGTCCCAAGAGTGTCTTCCCGTCCAACCAGAGCAGACCGGAGAGGCTCTCTAATAGTGCAATCAGCTAGGGGTGCACATCTATCCAGCACTCGAAAGAGGGCCTTCTCCGTGTCCGCACGAACCCTCTGGAACCTCCTGCCAACAGATCTAAGACTTCAAAGAGAATTGCTGCCCTTCAGGAAAGGATTTAAGACCGGGCTGGCAGGGCAGCTGTGGGGCCCTAATGGGAACATGGTCCCCGCCTGCTGCCTTATGTAAACAATTAAGAACTCTCTCTTCTTCTTTTATAGTGGGTGGGATGGGTGGGTGGGATATGGGTCTTTTAAAATGGGTGGGATATGGGTCTTTTAAAGTGTTTTTATGTGTTTTTAGAACTTGTTGTAATGCCGCCCTGAGTCGGGTTCTACCTGAGTGGGCGGCATATATATCAATATGACTATTAAATTAAAATTAAATGTAAGATTTGCAGGCAAGATAGAAGCCAGGCACCTGTAAACTCAATACAGCTGTGGCCTGTAAGAGATAGCTGCTTTCATAATGATTTATCTGGCAGCATTTTGCAACACTAATATGTGAATGGGGTGGCATACAAGTCCAATAAATAAATAAATAAGGTTGGAAGTTGCATACAGTAGTGTGTCAAACCATTTCATGTTGTTATTTCCAATAGTAAACATATGACTCTCTCATGGCACAGGTAAATATGAACTGATCATGCTCAGATTTTTAGATTGTGGTATAAATGCCTAAAGGAAACTTTTTTTAAAAGTTGTGGTTGAAAATTCAAATGTTGATTTTTAAGGGACACCCTACCCTGGGGATTGCCATTTTGGGGATTAATTCGGTAGGATCTGACCCCATCCAGTCCGTTTGTAAGAAGTTTCCAGATGTGTTCTGTTCTGGGTTGGGTATGTATAAGGGCCCCCCTGTCCATTTTGAGTTGGACCCAAAGGTTGTTCCTATATGGATGAAACCCCACCGGGTGCCATTCACCCTGAAAGACCGTACTGAGGCAGAGCTTGATATGCTGGTGGCACAGGGTATCTTGGAGCTGGTAGACTTCACTGAGTGGGATTGTTACCGCAATCAAATCAAATGGGGACATCCACATCTGTGCGGATTACAAGTGTGCCATTAATAAGGTGATTCGCCCGAATTCATTTCTTGTACTGGTGGACAGCCACCTACTTGCTTCACTGCATGGGGGTAACTGTTTTGCCAAACTTGATTTGGCTCAGACATATCAGCAGTTGCCTGTTACCCCTGCCTTGGCTTTGTGTCAGATGATCACTACTCACATGGGGCCTTTAGAGTTAATTGCCTTCAGTTTGGGGTAAGTGCTGCCTCGGGGATTTTCCAGGGTTTAGTGGAAAGGCTACTTAAAGGTCTTCCGGGGTTTTTGCCCTATTTTGATGATGTTCTGATATTTGGGACTGATAGGAAGGACCTTGCTGAGAAATTGGGAAATGTGTTGGAACGGTTTCACAAAGTGAGTCTCGGCCTAAAAAAAGAGAAGTGCTTTTTTGCCACCGAGGTGGATTTTTTTGGGGGTTTAGGGTTTCCGCCAAAGGTGTTATGTCCGCCGAGTCGAAGGTCTCCACAGTTTTGAACGCTCCGTATCCTGGTTCTAAAACAGAGCTGCAATCCTTCTTGGGATTGCTCCATTTTTATCATTCGTTCCTGCCTCAGAAGACTACTGTGGCAGGCCCCTTCACAATCTCTTGTGGAAGCAAGCTGTGTGGTGCTGGGGTCCCCCACAAGAGCAGGCATTCAAGGAGGTTAAAAAGCTCCTTATGTCAAATGCTATTCTCACTCATTTTGACCCAGCTAAGCCAGTTGTCCTGGTTTGTGATGTGTCTCCTGTCGGCGTGGGGGCAGTTCTTTGCCACGACCTGGGTGGTGGTGGTGGTGGTGGTGGTGGTGGTCAGAAAGCCCCAATTGATTTCTTTTCCAGATCTTTGTTGGACACAGAAATTTATTTCATTTATGGGCATCCATTCACGATCGTTACGGACTACAAACCACTTTTAGGCATTTTCACCCCCGACAGGCCGACGCCTTAAATCTTGTCACTGAGAATGTTGTGGTGGACAATGTTTTTACAGCCCTATCAGTTTTCATGACAGCACCAGCCGGTTGCCTCCATTTCTAATGTGGACGCATTCTCTAGGTTCCCCATGGAGTTTGTGGGTCAGGTTTCAGGGGATCATCAAGTTCTAATGATTGAGGTGCTGGAGTCCCCACCCGTGTCCATTGAGGACATTGCAGCTGCATCCAAGAAGGATGTCATCCTGTCTAATGTTATGTCATGGGTTCAAAAAGGTTGGCCATTGACCCAGGTGCCCGAGGAATTTAGGGGGTTCTATATGAAAAGGCAGGAACTATCATTGGAAAGGGGGTGCTTGGTCTTGGGGGACAGGGTGGTCATTCCCCTGCCACTCCGAGGGACATAAGTCACCCTGGTATTGTGCGCTCTAAGGCACTCGCAAGGAGCTATTTCTGGTGGCCCAGGCTCAATTTGGACATAGAGGAATGGGTGGGGCGCTGCCAAGCGTGTCAATCATCCTGACCTGAGGAGATTCACCAGCCCACCGGGGAGTGGGGCATGGCAAAGGGCCCCTGGTCAAAGGTTCACATTGATTTTGCCAGGCCTTTCTGTGGTGCTTTGTTCCTCCTGGTTGTTGATTCATTTTCTAAGCGGCTGGAAGTAGTCCCTGTTTCGAACACTTCAATTTGGAAGCTATGGAAGTTATTTTGCACCTTTGGTTAGCCAGACATAGTTGTGTCTGATAATGCTTCGACCTTCATGTTAGCTGAGTTTCAGGATTTCCTCAAACGAAACGGGGTTCGCCACATAACGGCCGCTCCCTTTCATCCTGCTATGAATGGGCAAATTGAAAGGCAGGTCCGAACAGTTAAGGAGACCCTTAAGAGAATGGGGTCTGGTTCCTGGCCCAGCTGGGGCGAAGAGGCTCTCCCAGCCACCCCACCTGCCGGGATGCTTGAGCATCAGACTTAAAAGGTGGGGGTAGGCTGAACGCCGCCACCACCATGGTTCCTGGCCCCAGCTGGGGCAAAGAGGCTCTCCCCACCACCCCACCTGCCAGGATGCTCGGGCTCTGCCCCCTCGGACTTAAAAGGCAGGGGGTAGGCTGAATGTCACCGCCGCTGTGGTTCCTGGCCCTGACAGGGGCAAAAAGGCTCTCCAGGCCACCCCACCTGCCTGGACGCTCAGGCTCCACCCCCTCGGAATTAAAAGTGGGGGTAGGCTGAATGCCACTGCCACTGCCGCTGTGGTTCCTGGCCCCAACTGGGGCAAAGAGGCTCTCCCGGCCACCCCACCTGCCAGGACACTCGGGCTCCACCCCCCTCATACTTAAAGTGCGGGGGGTAGGCTGGCCGCCACTGCCATGGTTCCTGGCTCTGGCTGGGGCAAAGAGGACTTAAGAGGTTTTAGGAGGCCGGCCTCCTCCTCGTAGATGCCCACTCCCTGGTCCAGCATTTGCCACAGGGGAGCATTTCCATCTGGGCTCTGGGGCTGTGAGGACTTAATAGCCGGCCGCCATCATCTTGCCTAGTCTGGTGGTTTTGTTATGCTAATGCGATTGGGCTCTGATATGGTCGTCGAGTCTGGACCATGTCAGGATTGTTTATATGCATTGAGCCTCCCTTTTTTTGGATTATTTTGTAAACTGTAAATTGTTTTTGATTCATTTTACTGTATTGCTACGTAAGTTCACAGTTTGTATCTGCAAATTTGTATTTTTGTTTTGTAACTTTATAATTATTGCCTTGTAACTTTGCACTATTGTATTATTGTATTTCTTTGTATTATCATATTTTTGTATATTTCTGAATGCTGTGAACCGCTTTGGGTCATTGCAAAATGAGGAAAGCGGTATATAAAAATAAATTCAAATTCAATATTCAAATTCTCCAGCAGATTTATTAATGAAAAGGAAGCTGTCCTCAATTTTTGATCACTTAGACTCACACCATGTCATGGACAAGGGGCGAAACCTTGATGTGTGTAATTCAAAGGGATTTTTGGTAGGGCAATCCGTGTATTGTAGGAATTATGCCCTGGGATCTCAATGGTTGGGAAGAGAGGTTTTGGAACAAACTGGGCCAGTATCATATAAAGTACTGATGGATAATCGGTTGGTTTGGTGGAAGCACACATACCAAATGCGTCCACGTGTTATTGGGCAGAACGCTTCCCCGGAGATGGACAAGTCTCTTGGCTCAAGCAAGTTAAGGGAAAGCTCGGAACCCTTGGACATTGAATTAGATCCGGACCTTTTCAGCCCTCCCATACCACTGGGGTCATTACCGGAACATGTTTCTCCTGGTGGTCTCCCAGAGCAGACTATTTCCGGGACTGGGGCTGCGCTAATTTCTCATCCTCCGGACTTGGAGGTCGGGCCAGCCCGAGAGACACAGGGATCCACTCTGTGTATGGGACAACCCAGAGGGTCTACAGAAACCACTTGCACTAGGGTATCTTATGCACATAGATATCCTATGCCAGTCTCTCAGAGTTCCCCTCAGATAGACCAACCAAAGATAGCCTGCAGGCCTCCCCAAAGGTATGGAAGTTGGGTCCCCCATTAAGGGGGGGGGGGGGAAAGGAATGTTGTGTATTGAGGTTGTTTATGCACAAGTGTGCCTTGCAAAAGAGGCACCGAATTTGTAAGATGCTGATTGGCTATTGTTCTCCCGCTTTCCCGGAGGTCTTGGGTAAATGTAACAACCATGTTCTGTATATAAGATGTTTTTCTGCACCTGTTCCCTGTTCTTTGCTGCTTGCAATAAACCCATGTTTTTGTTTGAGCCAGTTCTGTCCGAGTAATCCTTTCAGGGTTCAGACACAACACTTATACCACCCACAATTTTAAAATACATCTCTGTTGATGTGTGTCTGATAAGCATATTGGATGCAGAACAAATTGTACTAGATTTATTTATTTATTTATTTATTTATTTATTTATTTATTTATTTATTCCCTGCCTGATTAGTGAAAAGACTACTCGGGGTGGCTACTCTGAGTAACCTACAACACAATAGCGACTTCTTAACATCAAGTAGGATCGTCCCCAATCTCAAACCAGAAAACAATAATTTCTCAGTTTACAGTAAATGACTGAGCTTGTGACTATTGGCTTTCTATACCTTTCAAAAATCTTTTAAAATTTTTAACATTAAGAAACAGACTCCCCTTTTAATGCCTGTTTGAAAAGGAAGGAGTTAACAAGCTAATTTAGTCATCTGGCAGGTTCAAAGGGTCAGATCCATGCCTTAGAACAGGGGTTCTCAACCTTTTTAAGCCACAGGCCAGGTCACGCTCCCTCAGGCAGTTGAGCTGTAAATGCTGCCATAAAATGCATCAGTGGTATCATAAACACATTTATGACAGCCACAGATGCATTTACGAGAACCATAAATGCATTTACAATAGCTGTAAATGTATAAAAATGTGTTTACGACAGCTGTGGATGTTTTTACGGCTGTTTCTGCCACTTCTGCTGTTTCTGCCAGCAAGGGCGGTGGACCACATGAAATGGCGCCGAAGGCTGTAGGTTGAGAACACCTCCATTAGAACTTTGGCAGCTTTTAACAGAGTTCCACTTCACAATAGTCAGTGTTCACATTTTTAAAGGCATTTTTAAAGGAACTTAATTATCTGTACTGCAGACAAGATTCTTTCTTAATAACAACAATCACACAAATCTAACCATTTTCTTCAAGTTATGCAAGATTGCTCTTTTCAGCTCAGTTAATTTCCAATCAGTGATACACATGGCTGTTTTCTTCTGCGAACAGGTAAAACAGCTTTACTTTTTAAAAATGTTGTAACTTGAAAACCCTTTGTCGAAACATCATCAAATCTGGCACAGAACAAAAGCAATCTGTCTGCTATGGCTGTACCAAGTTTATTGCTGATCTAATGCTCAGTTTGAACATTACAATTTTGAGGGAATTGCCCACTTTTTAGAATTGCCTTACAGAATGTCTTTTTTGTCTGCCAGTAAAATATTGCCACTGCACCTCTGTGCAGTGATAATAACATATTTGTGCTCCAGTAAGGATTTTCTCAAAATTGTATGCCTGAGCAAGCAGATTCATACATTAAACTTATCTGAATCTGTCAGTGACTGACCACAAAATAAAGATAGCTAATCTGCAAGATACAGAGGTGGGAAGAATTGGACCCTGGATAAACAGATGTCTTCAACCACATGAAGAAGCTCTGGTGCTAAGGGCAAGCCAAGTGTCACAACCAGGATGATGCTTCAGGAGCACTTAAACAGGGCTATACAGTAGGGATAATCTGGAAGAATACATTGCTATGCAAGCTATGAATTGAGATAAATAATGAAGAACTCTGCATTGACTATTTGCCATATGCAAGTCCCACCTGAGTTTCTATAGCAGTAAGTTGCAAAGGGATCATTTGGTTCCTCTCTGTTGTTTTGATATTTCTGTCTGGCAAAGCTGGATATCTATGATACCTGAATTTGCAGTTTGAAAGCAAATATAAGATCATCAGACTTTGCTGCTCAGTAGGATACTTATTTTTTAAAATCTAGCTTGCATTTAGGGGAGAGAGGGAAAAATTACAATAGTTCCATTTAGTTTGTTCCTCCATATGGTGTCCTTTATCAGCATCTAGCAGGTATACTGAACTGTGGCTGCTTCTTTTTACCAAACATTTGCAGGATTTCAAGTGGTTTAAAAAACACATTTAGTCCTTTTCAATAATCCATTATGTAGCTTCCATCAGCACTTCTTCAAGCAAGGACAGTACTATAGAAAATCTGTTTTCACTATGATCAAGGGGCAATCATGGTAGTGGTGAGACTGAAATGGGGAATGCAAGTTTGGAAACAGCTTTTTGGGTAGTTCTGTATTAAATATAAGCACATCTGAGTAACTTCTGAGGGTTTTTGTACCTGTGCATACTTTATGAATTGTTCAGTAATGTTTCACCTTGACTATTTTTGTGTCTTTGCTGAGAAATGTATGTTGCACTACCTGAGAAAGAGCAGTATCAATGCTTGTGTTCTTTCCCTCAGTGTTCCCTATGCTGGTACCCCCTTGCTGGCTGCTTGCGTGAGACCCCCTAGAGTTCTCAGCAGGTGTGAAATACAAGGTTATGCAGCACAAACCATTTGGCCTTCTTGTTGCTGCACATTGTTCCTAGAATGTTTGCCTTTGTTCTGTTGTTTGCTTTTGGTTAAGAGCCGAGCACTTGTGGTTCACTGAGAAATGCCCTAGAGTCTGCTGTCCTTCCAATTTATCACCTGACAGCAATGATTGTACAATGTAATTAAAAGTCAGTGCTAGCTTTTTGGATATATGCTATAATGAAAGAACTGTCTGAAATTAGGAATGAAATAATGAAGGGTTCAGGGACACGCAGGAAAGTATTTGTTATGCATTTTAATAGAGGAACTTTGCAGCTAATTGGAGGCTAACTAAACCCGTTGGACACATTTCAAGTCACGTCAGTGTTTTTTTCTCCCTAAGGAATCTGATAGGCTATGCAGCTTAGAACTGCCTTTTTCTATCTTAATTACCACATTGAGTTGCTCTAATGTTGGTTTACTTTAGAAGTGTGCTTGCAATCATAAGCAAGCAAGAAATTCTACTAGCAAATGGAATGTAATTTTAAGTTTAACACCTCCCTATCCACAAGACATGAGAGTACAAAGCAAAAATGAAGACAAATTATTTAATACCAAGGCTACACACATGACCCGAGCACATGTATGTTATTCACACTAGAGAGCACTGATGAATGTGAGATACCTTCATTTGAAAACACACCTCTAGGGATGAAAAGAGTTGTGGGGCAATGTTATGTCTACTCTTGTACATGGTTGTGCATCCATAAGAACAAAAGTGTACCCTTCCCAAGAGCTTCTGCCACTGACAGGGTGAACTTTCATCAGGCCAAAGCCTATGGCTAAAGCTTTTCAATGCATATTAGCATTGTTCTCTGGATCTTCTGGAAAACAGCATGGTGCATTGGTAGCTATAGCTACTGCAACATCTAAGGATGTCTGCTGATGAACATGATGCAAGGCAAAAATGAAGGGGAAAAAAAAGACAAGAGTAAGGATAAAAAACAACAGCACTATAATAAATTTAAAAAAACCAACAACAGCAGCAATTTAACTGAAGGGCTGAGCCCAAAGTCTGAATAGCATTGATGATGCCTTGCGTCAGGAAGGAGAAGACAGACAAAAAGGCCAGAACTCTACAATTTTGCTCTTGAATTTCAGAAATGTAACTGCTGAATTTGCAGGCGCACCCACCAAACAAAGACTCAGACACCGGTATTGGATTAAAGGCATTGGGCCACTTTTATTGAATAATGCCCTAGTCCGAATTATAACTTTCAATTGGGCTATCGTCCAATTGTAATTCTTTAAGGCAAGCAGGCCGCAGTAGCACTGGTAAGGTTCCACCCAAAATGCCAATGGCAATTGGCTATTATGTATCAATTTGTATCAATTTGTATCAATTTGTTTGTTGTCACAAACAAATTGTTGACCAAAGTCAATATACTATCTATTGACCCAACCCTCTGACGTGTATCCGTCTAAATATCAAGGTGATGCAGGCTGTGAAGCTCCTAGCATCACCCCGTTCATAGTTCACCCTTGACCGGCCAATCCTGTTTCCCCTGTACCTATCTACGTGTTGGCCAGTCAATTGCGAACCTGCCGGATACCTATGGGTCATAAATTTTTACCTTACCAGTGCTACCCGCCAAAAGTGACCAGAGTCAACTTACCCCGTATCTCAAACACTAGTGACAGTGTGGGATGGGCGAAAAAGCGAAGAACCCAAGTGCCAATTCTAGGTTCCAGCCAAAAATTCCCACCCAGCCCCGAAGCGACCAGAAAATCACACTGTCCACTAGGGAGTAGGTGGAGGGAAAAACTTCTCTGCTCCGTCGCTGTTCTAAAATGGCAGCGAAGCTGCCTCGCGGCCACCCCTTTTATAGAGGGGTGGCCACGCCCCCTAACTATCCCGGATGTCTTCGTCCGGGATAGGTGGGGGCCTGCAAAGAGTGCGGCGGCCATTTTGGTGCCACGCTTTCATTGCAGGCGCACCCACCAAATAAAGACTCAGACACCGGTATTGGATTAAAGGCATTGGGCCACTTTTATTGAATAATGCTCTAGTCCGAATTATAACTTTCAATTGGTGTATCGTCCGATTATAATTCTTTAAGGCAAGCAGGCCGCAGTAGCACTGGAAAGGTTCCACCCAAAATGCCAATGGCAATTGGCTATTATGTATCAATTTGTATCAATTTGTATCAATTTGTTTGTTGTCACAAACAAATTGTTGACCGAAGTCAATATACTATCTATTGACCCCACCCTCTGATGTGTATCCGTCTAAATATCAAGGTGATGCAGGCTGTGAAGCTCCTAGCATCACCCCGTTCATAGTTTCCCCTGTACCTATCTACGTGTTCACCAGTCAATTGCGAACCTGCCGGATACCTATGGGTCATAAATTTTTACCTTACCAGTGCTACCCACCACACGGAGTGGCGTCCATGATGACTCACCGCCCCCCCACACACCGACAGCTCGGTTGCCAGGCCCGCTTGCAAATCCTACAGAAAGAGGTGCATACCTCTGGCCGACAGGTGGACCCCATCTCCTGAATACAGGCTAAAATCCTGCAACCCTATCCCCGGGTGTCGAATGGCTGTCCCCAAGCCATTCTCAACAAGGAACCGGGCAACAGCCCTGTTCACTGACCGCCAGGCATGGTCCAAACCACGGAGATCAATGCCTCCTCTATAACAGTGCCTTGGCACAATGTCAAACCATAGCAACCGTGTGTACGGCCATAATTCATGTAGAAACGCCAGGTCACTGCATACCGACATCTTTAAAGAAAGGCCAGTGATCTGTGTGAGATCATTGCCACCGATGTGCAGAATCAAAACATCTGGCGGCCCAGCATCCCTGATGGACATCAGGAATGGCAACAGTTCCCGCCACCTCATGCCGCACACACCATACCACCGCATACGTGCAGATGCACGCAGCCCAAGATGGGGTCCCCACTCCGACGATGCAGCATACTGTGCCGCCCAGTGCATATAACTGTGGCCCACCAGCCACACTGCCACCGGTGTGCGTGAACACACAGGGTCTGTAATAGAAGAAGAAAGAATTAAGGACATAACTAGGTACTCATGCAGTGAGGGGACGTACATATAAAGAAAAACGCGCGGATCCCCACCTGCCCATCTGACGTATATCGGTCTCCGAGTCCCCAAATGCAGCCGCGGTAGATGCAGCACCTATCCTAAATGAATGGTGCCGTAACGAGCCCCGGGGGCTCCCACACTGTGAAGTGTGGTCCCAGTCACCCTCCAGAATTGAAATTTAGTAAGGGGAGACCCGTCCTGGTGGCAGAACAACAGGCCAGGGTGCATGCCACGCACTGCCAGAAAAGCATATAGGGCACCAACCGGACAGATGTCAGCAAACGTGCATCTTAGCAGCCTAACACCACTGCCTTCTCCATGCTGATCGGTCTTTGAGGAACGAATCCTCAACTGAGCCCACTCCTGGTTGATTGACACATCGTCCAGTTCCAGTGCCCTACGAGACACGTCCCCCTTTGACAATGGGACCAGCTCGCTGATTCTCAGTGCTCCAAAGAAAGCTACGGTGGTAGCTGCATGAAAAAGAGACTCCTCATACCTATCATAACACAGTCTATGCCAGCCTCGAGCAAGGCAGCACAGAATACATGGTGAAACAGGGTGACATGTGTCTGGGTGGCTGCCTCATTCACGTGTCCACCCAAAACATGGCGTATACGGAAATCGCCTGTGCAGTTTGGAAAGCCCCGTGCCTTGGCCATGAATGCCAAGGCTGAAAGCCTAGCAGCGATGGTGCGTGGTGCCAATCCCTGACCATGCATGTACACCATGAACTGCAAAACCTGGTCAACCGGTATCGGCCACCTTTCAGGCAACTGCCTTTCCCTGCAAAAGGTCCTAAATTGAAGGAGTGTATGCTGATACGCCTTATGCGTGCGAGGTGCCAAAGACATGCCAATCGCCTGGTTCACCTCTCCTCGCCAAATGTCCACATCTCGGCCGGGAGTGGAGAGGGAAGTTCCTCTGCGTCTGGAGCCAAGGCATGGAACCGGGAGATCTGCAGGCGGGATAAAGCGTCAGCAATATCATTGTTAATGCCTGGCACATGTCTGGCCCTGAATAGCACATTAAGGCGCAAGGACTTAAGAACAAATTGGCGAACTAAAGCCATGACTCTGGGGGACTTAGATGTTTGGGCGTTGACAATGTGCACCACAGGCGCATTGTCACACCAAAAATGAACTACCGAATTAGCCCACATGTCCCCCCAGAGCATAAGGGGACCCAAAATCGGAAAAACTCCAGTAACGTGAGATCGCGTAAGCGATCCGTGCCCTGCCATTCTTGGGGCCATTGACCGTATGCCCATCTTCCCTCAAAATAAATCCCATCCCCGAGGGAGCAGGAGACATCCGACTGTACTTGGAACTGAGGGCTGACCATAAGTTCAGACCTCCAAAAGGAGACACCATTAAATTCCTGTAGGAAGGTGAACCAAACCGACAGGTCTGCTCGTAAACCCCTAGTCAGCCGAACCCTGTGGTGTCTTTTTGACAGGCCCACCATAGCAACACAAAGATGCCTGGCAAAGGCTCTACATGGTGTCACCACCCTGCAGGCGAAGTTGAGATGACCGTGGAGCACCTGCAACTCCCGGAGAGACACCTTACGCTTGGCAAGCATTGCCATAATCGCATCAGAGATCCGAGTCACCTTTTCCATAGGTTACCTGGATGTCTGGGCGACAGTGTCGATATCAATACTCAGGAATGTAAGGGGGGTGGCTGGGCCCTCTGTCTTTTCAGGTGCCAAGGGTACACCCAGTTCCCCCATGATTGCCTGAAACATGGCCAGCATGCGTCTACACGTGCCCGAGCTATGTCCACCCCCGAACAAAAAATCGTCAAGGTAGTGGGCAACAGACTGGGACCCCGACCTACGAATGAAAGCCCAATGGAGGAAGGTGCTGAATCGCTCGAAGGCCGAGCATGAAATGGAACAGCCAAAAGGCATGGCCTTGTCGACATAAAACTTTCCCTGGAAACAAAAACCTAACAGCTCAAAGTCATCCGGGTGCACACGCAACAATCGGAATGCCGATTTGATATCACACTTTGCCATGAGCGCCCCGGAACCACATGAGCATATCATCTGTAAGGCCTGGTCAAAGGACGTATACCGGACAGAGCAAAGGTCATCCGGTATAGCGTCATTGACCGAGGAACCCGCAGGGTAAGAAAGGTGGTGAATCAGATGAAATTCACCTGGGGACTTCTTAGGAACTAAACCCAGAGGGGATACCTTTAAGTTCGGGTACGGGGGGTTGATGAATGGCCCCTCCACCCTCTGCTCCCTAACCTCTTTGGCTATCTTTTCCACAGCAATGTCCTCATTACCCCTGAGAGACAGTAGGTTCGGGGCATCCTGAGGCCCATGAACACCCTTGAACGGAATGCAGAAGCCAAACTTAAAACCTTCACGTAGGTAAATTGCATCATCCCGTCTAGGATATGCACTCAACCAGCGTTCAAGCACCGGGAAATTAATTGGGGAGGGGGCCTTTTGTATGGGTAGCGGCATCAGAGGGGGCTCTGGCCATCGCTTGAAATCCCCTTCCTCTGCCCCACGACCTACCGGCCCGTGGGCACGCTGAGGCGGCGTGAGGGCTGGAACAAGAAGGGCACTCATGCCTGAATCTACACTGGTGCTTGTTGCACACTCCGTTTGCGGAGAAACTCCAACACAGCAGGCGGGCTGGAACACCCTGCCCCGCCGGCTGGCAGGAAGTCTGTGTAGTAGCCGCCTGCTGTACGGCATGGCCACAGTGGTACCGGTCACCTGGTGCTGGCCGCGAAGGGGTCATATACAGCAGCCACAACTGCTTTCAGGGCTCATCCCACTGCATCTCTGGGTGAAGGGCTGCCCTCATCCTAAATTCGGTGTCATAGGCCAACCATGACGGGCCAGGAAAATCAACAACAGCCCGGTAAATATTATCTAAGTACTGGACCATTGGGATGGCCAAATCAGGACGGGCCCTGAGATATACCGCCATGTATATCAAATAGGCCGGTAACCAATTGGCCCAAGTGCGAGGTGGCTTGCGACGACGGGACAGTTCCTTGTCCCTGTCGTCCTGCCCCTTCCTCTCCTCCTTAGTCGGTTCCCAGTTAAGGAGGGTGAATATATCAACATATTCCCCCCCACCAAATCTTTTCCCTAGTAGCCTGGGATAGATGATCACCTAAGGGTAGGGAGTAACCAACCGTCGGCAGGGCCGCAGTTGGTACAGAGCACAGTGGGGGAACATATGATGTGCCCTGTCGCACCCTTGAGAAGTTGGCCATAACGGTCGGGGGGGTCGCCCCTGGAAGAACCTGGGGGTAAATAGGTGCCCAGGAGGTAACAGGGCCATACGGAGTGAACTGCCCCCCCCCCACGTTGGCCTGTTGCGGCCATGGCCATTGAACCCCCACAGTGTTGTTAGACAGTAGCAGAGGTGTGCTAACTTGACCTGGATACTCACTCGGTGCACCCCCACGGGCCGCCCCCACTGGGGGTTCCGGCCCGTGGCGGGCATCGGAGCTCGCGATGGTCATCGAGCTCTGGGCTTCCGCGCGTCCATGCCAAGCAGGACCAGTCCCTGATGGGATGCCCTGCTGAGACAGCCGGATGGGGAGCTGTGAGGCACCAGCCTGCGCTGGCATGATGGCCTCCAGCAGCTCGACCTTGCTGGTGGCATGCTGAGCCACAGCCGAGGAGCTGCCAAGGCCGCCCTCCATAGAAGGTGGTGCCATCCCCATGGATGCCTCGAGTGCCGATATACGGGCCAGGAGAGCATCCACGGTGGCAGACCCACCAGAATAAGGTGGGCCGGGTGGGCCGGGTGGGCCGGATGGCCCACCGGGTAACCTATGGGAAATTGGAGGAGGAAGACCCTGGTGTAATCCCTGGCCAGAATAGGGCCATGTCCAATAATCCGGCCCATGGGGGGCGGGTGGAACCGCAGGGCGTGATCCCGCGCCATGCCCGCATGGGCTGCTGGGACCCATGCTGGGCAAAGTATCAGTAGGGGCGGTAACCCCAGGGAGCAGGCCCGTGCAGCCCCCGCCCGAGTCCTACGACTGGGCAGGTAGGCAGGGGCCTGGTCACCCGCATTGGTGGCAGTGGGTATTGTGACGCTGCCACCTCCTCATGGGGTGCACGCCTGAGCCCTCCGGCCCGGTGGCGGCCCCACAGAAAAAGCCGAGGGGATGAGCTGAGCCCTCCCCCTCAGATGCGGCCTCGATGCCGCAGCGGCCTTCCGCTTGGGTGCCATGGCCACCCAAGCGCTGAATTGGCAGTCTCGAACTGCCGACTAGCCAGCTAACGAGACGGGCTCCTTAACCACTGAGCCACCACAGTCCCGTCAATGAAAGATTTCCTCCGACCAGGAGGCTTGAAAGTACCAACAGCGTCGGTGCGAACTTATCCGCTCCGTCGCAGTTCTAAAATGGCAGCGAAGCTGCCTCGTGGCCACCCCTTTTATAGAGGCATGGCCACGTCCCCTAACTATCCCAGATGTCTTCGTCTGGGATAGATGGGGGCCCGCAAAGAGCGTGGCGGCCATTTTGGTGCAGCGCTTTCATTTGTTTATTTAGTACTCTCTATCTCTGCAGTGGCTCAAGTGGCTAAGATGCTGACTGGGAGGTAGAAGGTCAGCAGTTTGATTCCTGAGTACTGCAGGATGGAATGAGCTCCTGTCTTTGTCCCAGCTCCTGCCAACCTAGCAGTTCAAAAGCAAGACATTGCAAGTAGATAAATAGGGACCACTTCGGTGGAAAGGTAACAGCATTCCGTGCGCCCCGGTGTCTAGTCATGCCTGCCACATGACCACAGAAACGTCTGCAGAAGCAGACAGCACTGGCTCTTCGGCTTTGAAACAGAGATGAGCACTGAACCCTAGAGTCAGATATGACTGGCTTTCAATCAAGGGAAACCTTTACCTTTACTATCTCTTTTTTATCTTATTTAGTTATCTTTTTATGTTAGGAAAAATAATTTTTACACACACACACACACAGAGGTATCTCATACAATGATTGTAATCCATTCCTCTCTCTCTCTCTCTCTGTGTGTGTGTGTGTGTGTAAAAATTTTATTTTTCCTATGGGTTCGCTTCGAGTTACGTAAAAAAATACTTTTCTCCATGGATTTGCTTCGAGTTACATAAAAAACGATTTAAGCAAAAGCCTACGGAACGGACTTTTTTCGTAAGTAGGGGTTTTACTGTACACACACACACACACACACACACACACACACACACACACACACACACACACACACACACACAGTATGTATATACACATATAAAAATAACATATCACAGGGTCAAATTGTTTGTTGAAAACTCCAGACGGTTGCAAAGTAGGGAGCACAAATTTCAATAAATAGCTGTAGAATTAGAAGTTTCTTTCATGTTTTCCTCCTCATTCCTTCAAAAAGCCACAATGATTGATCCCCCACATAGTATTAAAAGGATAAAAGCTGCAGAAGAAAGCAGTAGTGGAAGTGGCGGGGGAAATAGTTGTAGTATTTTACATCAGATGCAGAGCACAGAAAGTTACTTTTTAAGAAGAATGAATACCATGCATGCCAAAGCTACCTGTGGTATGACGACACTCTGAAACACTGTCATTTCATTATTTTATCAGGTCACCAACTTTATCAGCATAGTACAGTGATGGAGAACCTTTTAGAGACTGAGTGCCCAAACTGCAACCCAAAACCCACTTATTTATTGCAAAGTGCTAACATGGCAACAGGGGAGGGAGAAAACTCTCCCATTGGGCTGCTGGGCAGAGGGCAGGGCAAACTCTGTGCTGGGTTTAGTGTATGGGACCAGAGACAATGAAACAGCCGAAGGGTTGGCTTAACACAGGTTTATTGCATGATGATCCGGGGGAACATGAGGTAATGGCGGATGGGTAGCTCAATATATACGGTGGCTATACATTTTGAATGTGGCTCCTCGACAGTCTATAGGTTACTGTCCGCGTGACGTCATGGACGGTCACGCCCTCCTTGTCCAGGTGTAGGTGATGGCGGGAATCTTCCCGCGCTGTTGTTTGCTGGTGAGTCTGGGCCAGGAGAGCTTGAACGCTCGCTATTGCCACCCGGTGGTCATTAGCTCGCGTCCTATTGTAAGGGCTACAGTTAAGCAGCTGCTGGTTATAATGTTACACAAGCATGGTTACATTGGATACACGTGAATGGATACATTGTAAAAGGTACAGTAATAGAATACACGTGAATGGATACATTGTAAAAGGTACAGTAATAGAACACAACATCCCTCCCCCCTAGGATGGGACGAAGTCCCTCAGCCAAGATGGCTTATTGCAAACGCGTTTGGGCCGCGATGTGGGCTGACCTGCCCCAGGGGCGCTACTGCTTCCTCGTTCCCTGGTCCCTTGTCCTGAAACGGGAGAGGGAGACTTGTTAGAGGCTTGCCGTGGTTTGGAAGTTTTGGGGGAAGGGAAAAACTCCAATGTGGGCAGACTGGAGACACTCGGGGCTAACGAAAAACCCCTCTTCTCGCTTGGACGGGTGGGGGACCACTCCGCAAAACTTCCCCGGTTCTGAAAATCAAAATCTAACTCTGTTGGGGTATCCGTATAAGTGGGGAGATCCCGCGGGATATCTATGAGATCGGCTTCCCTTCTCTCTGCTGACCGATCCCACAGGATGTCTACGAGGACAGATTCCCTTTCCTCCCCCCTTGGTGGGGACCCATGGCCCCCCTTTCCTCCCCCTTGGGCTGAACGGGTGGGGGAGAACCCTAACGCTGAATCCTGTTTCCCGCGGTCCGTGCCCTGCTCGTCGGGGACCCTGCGCCGGAGCTGGTCTGCATGCCGCCTCCAGAGTAGACCTGTGCCGGTCTCGACGCGGTACGAGATGGGACCGGTCCGCTCTAAGATGACGCCCGGTACCCAGGCCGGACCCGCGCTGGCGTAATTCCTGCAATACACGGGGGCACCCACGTCGAAACTCTTTGTGTCCTCTATCCCAATGTTCTTCCCCTTGTCCTCTACTCTCGTGGGGTCTAGCCTAGTTAGTATGGTGGTCAGTTTCCTGCGCATAAGCAGCTCTGCGGGGGAGTATCCTGAAGCTAGGGGAGTCACTCTGTAACCTAGCAGAAACTGGCACACTTGATGGTTTAGGTCCCCGGGCCCCATGCGCTGCAGCGCGGCCTTGGTGGTGCGCACAAGGCGCTCTACTTGGCCGTTTGTGGCAGGGTGAAAAGGAGCAGAGGTGATGTGCCGAATGGCGTTGATTTCTGTGAATGCCCTGAACTCAGAGGACGTGAAACAACTTGCGTTGTCGCTTACGAGGGTGTCGGGTAAACCGAACATGGAAAAAACCCTCCGCAAGTGCTTTGTGGTTGTGGCTGTGTACGTGCTTGTAACCGGAATGACCTCCAACCACTTGGAGAAGGCATCCACCACAAGGAGAAACAGCGTCCCACGGAACGGGCCAGCAAAGTCTACATGAATCCGGGACCACGGCCCCTTCGCCGCGTCCCACTCCCTGTGAGGCAGGCGGGCTTCCTCTGGTCTGGAGCTTTGGCAAGGCTCACAAGTGCCGACCATGTGCTCGATGTCGGCGTCTAGCTGGGGCCACCAGAAATAGCTCCGTGCCAGGGCTTTGGAGCGCACAATTCCAGGGTGACTGACGTGCAGGAGTTTGAGTACCCGCGGTCGTAAGGACGCCGGGATCACTACTCGCTGGCCCCACAGAAGGCACCCCCTCTCAAGGGACAACTCTAACTTCTTTCGAAAAAATGGGTCGAACTCTGCTGCCGGGGAGGACGCTGGCCACCCTTTCTGCACCCAGGAGCTAACCTTTGCTAAAATGTTGTCCTTGCCGGTCGCCTTGGCGATGTCGGCGGGCAGTATTGGGGGCGAGTCTAGGACCTCTATCATCAGCACCTGGTGGTCTGGCTCCTCCCCGCCCATGTGGCTGTTATCCTGGGGAAGGGGGGACCTCGATAGAGCGTCCGCATGGCTGATCTCCCTCCCGGGCCTGTACACTAACGCGTGCTGATACGCGTTGAGGAAAATGGCCCACCTAAGCATCCTTGGGGACAGGATCTGTGGCGTGGGCTTGTCTGCGGTAAAAATGCCTAGCAGGGGCTTGTGATCGGTTACGATTGTGAAGGGGCGGCCGTACAGGAAGTCGTGGAACTTTTTTGTTCCCGGAATTATCGCTAATGCTTCCCTGTCTGTCTGGGCATAGTTTCTCTCCGCTTTGGACAGGGACCTGGAATAGAACGCTATCGGGGCCTCCCTTCCATTTTCCAGCACGTGGCACAGCACCGTCCCACCCCCACCGGGGATGCGTCACAGATCAGGACCACTGGGCGCCTGGGGTTGAAATGGATGAGGATGGCATCAGACGCCAGAAGCTGCTTTAGCTCAGTAAATGCCCTCTCTTGCTCGTCGCCCCACTTCCATGCCTCGTCCTTTTTAAGCAATCTGTGCAACGGTTCGGCCACGGCTGCTTTCCGGGGAAGGAAGGAGTGGTAAAAATTCAGCAGCCCTAGGAACGACTGCAACTCGGGCTTGGAGGTGGGGCGAGGGGCTTTCTTGATGGCGGCTACCTTAGATGTGGACGGCCTTATTCCCTCAGGAGTGACACGGAACCCTAGGAATTCGACCTCGGTCGCGAAGAAGACACATTTGTCTTTTCGCAATCTCAACCCCGCCTTTTCAAATATCGCTAGAACCTTGCCCAACCTCTTTGCCAATTCAGCCCGACTCCCTCCCGTTATCAAGACGTCATCAAAATAAGGCAACACCCCCTCGAGCCCCTTCAGGAGGCATTCCACGAGTGACTGGAAAATTCCAGGCGCCGAGTTTACGCCGAACTGAAGGCGCGTCACCTGGAACGCCCCCTTATGGGTGACTATGGTTTGGGTAGCCGCTGCGGCTGGGGTCACCGAGAGCTGCTGGTAGGCAGCGAAACACTTTCCCCCATGTAACCTGGCCAGCAAATGGCTGACTACCGGCACCGGATACGCATTAGGGCGAATGGCCTTGTTGATGGTGCACTTGTAATCAGCGCATATGCGCACCTCCCCGTTGGCCTTTAGTGCTGTTACAATTGGAGTTTCCCACTCCGCAGAATCAACAGGAACAAGAATCCCCTGGCCCACCAATTTGTCCAGTTCCCCCTCTATTTTGTCCTTGAGCGCGAATGGCACCCGGCGCGGTTTGAGTCTTATTGGACGGACCTCAGGGTCTAGGTCGAAGGCTACTGGGGGTCCCTTAAATTTCCCAAGTCCCTTTTTGAAGACTTCGGGGTGCGCGTCGCACACCTCCTGAATCGGGTCAGTCGCAACGGCAACGGCGTGCACCCCCCCCCCAATGAACAAACCCAGGGGCTGGAACCATTGAGTCCCGAGGAGGCTGCAATTCCCCCCTTTAAGAATAACTAGGGGGAGAGTCGCGGCGTGTTTCTTAAATTGGACCTGAAATTTTCCAACCCCCAACACTGGAATGCAGCTCCCTTGCACGTCCCGTAGCGTGGACCTCAAAGCTTTGAGTTTGGGCCGCACGTGGGGGGCAATTTTCAGAAACTCCTTCTGGGGAATGATGGAATATGAGGAACCAGAGTCAATTTCCATCCTAATGGGGGCCCCTTGTACTAGTACCTCAACAAAGTAACGGGGGTGTCCCGCGGACCTGCTGAACACCGGTGCGTCGTCCTCGCTGTCGTCGGCGATGCGGCCCACGCCGTCTCGCTTCCTCGTGGCCTGGGTGCCGTCCTTGGGTCTCGTCGCACGGTCTCTCGAGCTCTTCCGGGCCTCGCGCCGTTTCCTGCAGACCTTGGCGATGTGCCCGCGGCGGCCGCAGTTGTGACACTCGGCCTTTCTGAAGGGGCATTTGGCGCGGTCGTGGTTCGCTCCGCAGCCGTCGCAACGCCGGCCTTCCTTCCGGACCTTCCGGACGTCCTCGTCGTCGCTGCTCTCCGCGGACGACTTCGAAACTCGCCGGGCCGCGTGCACCAAAACGTGCACCGAAGTCTCTGCCTTGCCCGTCTTTGGCCGCCAGTCCTGGAGCTCCTGGACCCCGGCCTTCGTAGCTTCCGCGGCTTGTGCCTCCTTCAGGACCTCCTGCAACATGGGGGGTGGCTCCCGGTTCATCAGTGTGCGCTGAGTTTCGGCGTCGCTCAGGCCGCACAGCACGCAGTCTCTTAGTGTGATTTCTGCGTTCTCCCATTTGCATGGGCCGGCCGCCAGTCGCAGGGCCGCTGCGAAGTCGGCGACCGTCTCCCCAGGCGCTTGGACTCGCCTCCAAAACGCGCTCCGAGCGGGGAACATCGCCGTCGAGGGCCGGAAGTACTCGCGCAGCATGTGCATGAGCTCTTTCACCTTGAATTCACTCGCCCTCCTCGGCACGATCAGGTCCACCAAGACCCTCTTGGTGTCTGGCCCCAGCATCCTGGTGAAGATGGCCCTTTTCTTTGCCTCATCCATGACTTCGGATTCCACCAGGGCTCCCTGGAAGTCCATCTCGAAGATGTCCCAGTCTGCCGGTCTCCTGATTTCGAAACTGGCGCATGTCTTGGTCCCGTGGGCAGCCATAATCCCACCTTCGTCGCCAATTTAGTGTATGGGACCAGAGACAATGAAACAGCCGAAGGGTTGGCTTAACACAGGTTTATTGCATGATGATCAGGGGGAACATGAGGTAATGGCGGATGGGTAGCTCAATATATACGGTGGCTATACATTTTGAATGTGGCTCCTCGACAGTCTATAGGTTACTGTCCGCGTGACGTCATGGACGGTCACGCCCTCCTTGTCCAGGTATAGGTGATGGCGGGAATCTTCCCGCGCTGTTGTTTGCTGGTGAGTCTGGGCCAGGAGAGCTTGAACGCTCGCTATTGCCACCCGGTGGTCATTAGCTCGCGTCCTATTGTAAGGGCTACAGTTAAGCAGCTGCTGGTTATAATGTTACACAAGCATGGTTACATTGGATACACTGAATGGATACATTGTAAAAGGTACAGTAATAGAATACACGTGAATGGATACATTGTAAAAGGTACAGTAATAGAACACAACACTGGGGCAGGGAGGAAACACTGCCAAACTCTGTGCTGGGGCAACATCATGGGTGCCCACAGAGAGGGCTCTGAGTGCCACCTCTAACATGCGTACCAAAGGTTGTCCATCACTGGCATAGTAGGAAAAGACAGTAACTTGTCCAAGACAGCTCAATATGTTCTGTAGTTGCAAAGAAATGTAAGTATTTCACCATGGATCAGATGGCTCTGAGAAGCCCTTAAGCTAGGCATCAGTTTGACATCATCATCACCTGTTGTTGATCCTCAGCATTTTTGGTAAGAAATTTATTGCTTCTCAACACAGTGATACTGGCTTTCACCCTGGCCATTTAAAGGTCTTGATATTTCCCCAGTTATTTTGCAGTTAACCTTTATTCCTGAATGTGCTAGCAGCATCTTTGAAAGATGCTCAGATGTGGATTCTGGGCAGCCGACAGACCATACTATGGCTAGGTTCAAAAGTGTGTGTATGTGGAGGAGGGTTATGATAATCGAAGGGAGTGGCTTTTAGGACTTTTTGTCAAAATGATATCTTGAACCACACCCAAGAGGCTAAATAAAACTAGTACAGACTTTGCAGCATGCTTGGGAACAGTACCAGCTTGAAAATACAATCACATATCTAAGATAGCTTGTAGATCACTTTTCTATGCTCTCTATTATTTTGAGCCTTCAAATCACATGATGAACTAGAGTACATTTGAAACCCATCAACAAGATTATCTAAGACTATGCCAAGGTTTAGAATATGGGTGGTGGGGGAATTCATCAGTACTAGATGTTCTCTAGAGTCTGTAAGCCATGTTGACCCTCATTACTGAAGCATATGTTCAAACATTTGTTATGCTCTATTTTCAAGTATATTATTATAGTGATTTTTTTACAAACAGATTTGGACTCTTTTGCTAAGGAACAGTGAAATTCTGCTACATTTCTTTAGTGTATGGGACCAAAGACACCAGGACAGCCGAAGAGCTGGCTTAACACAACTTTATTACATGCTGGTCAGAGGGAACATGTTTTAATGGCGGACGAGCAGCTCAATATATACAGTGGCTATACATTTGAATGTGGCTCCGTGACAGTCTATTGGTTACTGTCCGCATGACGTCATTGTAGGTCACGCCCTTCTTGTCCAGGTGAAGGTAGTGGTGGGAATCTTCCCGCGCTGTTGTTCTTAGGTAAGTTTGGACCAATGAGCTTGGACGCTCGCTATTGCCATCTGGTGGTCACTAGCTTGCGTCCTATTAGGGTTACAGTGATGCAGCTGAGGGTTATCATGTTACAAGTAGAAGGATACATTGGTTACACATGAATAGGTACATTGTATAAAGGTACAGTGTTTGAGAACACAACATCCCTCCCCCCTAGGATGAGACGAAGTCTCTCAGCCAAGATGGCTTATTGCAATTGCGTTTCGGCCGCGATGTGGGCTGGCCCGCCCCGGGGGCGCTGCCGCTTCCGTGTTCCCCGGTCCCTTGTCCTGTAATGGGAGAGGGAGACTTGTTAGAGGCTTGCTGCGGTTTTGCAGCTTTAGGGGAACGGACAAACTCCATTGTGGGCAGACCGGGGGCACTAGGAGCTAACGTAAAACCCCTCTTCTCGCTTGGATGGGTGGGGGACCACTCCGAAACCCCCCCGGTTCTGAAACTCAAAATCAAACTCTGCTGGGTGATCCCGCAGGGTATCTATGAGGACAAATTCCTTCTCCTCCCCCCTCGGTGGGGACCCATGACCCCCCCTCTCCTCCCCCTTGGGCTAAACGGGTGGGGGAGAACCCTAACGCTGAATCCCTGTCTGTGCTTTCTGAGCCCTGCCTCTCTGGGACCCGGCTCTGGAGCTGGTCCGCATGTCGCCGCCACAGTAGACCCGTGCTGGTCTCCACGCGGTATGATACAGGACCGGTCTGCTCCACGATAACCCCCGGCACCCAGGCTGGCCCTGCGCTGGCGTAGTTCCTGCAATGCACAGGGGCGCCTACGCTGAAACTCTTTGTGGCCTCTAGCCCGATGTTCCTCCCCTTGTCTTCTACTCTCGTGGGGTCTAGCCTAGTGAGAATGGTGGCCAGTTTCCTGCGCATTAGAAGCTCCGCGGGGGAGTATCCTGACGCCAACAGGGTCACCCTGTACCCTAGCAGAAACTGACACACTTGCAGGTTGAGGTCCCCGGGGCCCATGCGCCGCAGCGCGTCCTTCGTGGTGCGGACGAGGCGCTCCACTTGGCCATTGGTGGCCGGATGGAAAGGGGCGGAGGTGATGTGCTGGATGGCGTTAATCTCTGTGAATGCCCTGAACTCAGCGGACGTGAAGCAACTAGCTTTATCGCTAATTAGAGTGTCGGGTATGCTGAACGTGGAAAAAATTCTCCGCAGATACTTTATTGTCGTGGCCGAGGAGGTGCTCGTGACTGGGATGACCTCCAACCACTTGGAGAAAGCGTCCACAACCAGGAGAAACAGAGTTCCTCGGAACGGGCCTGCGAAACCTATGTGTATCCGGGACCACGGCCCCTTAGCCGCGTCCCACTCCCTGTGGGGAAGACGGGCCTCTTCCGGTCTGGAGCATTGGCAATTTTCACAAGTGCCGACCATGTGCTCGATGTCGGCGTCTAACTGGGGCCACCAAAAGTAACTACGGGCCAGCGCTTTGGAGCGCACGATTCCGGGGTGGCTGACGTGCAGCAGTTTAAGCACCCGCGGCCGAAGGGATGTGGGGATCACTACCCGCTGCCCCCACAAGAGGCACCCCCTCTCTAGGGACAGCTCCAGTTTTTTCCTGAAAAACGGAGCGAATTCCTCCGCTGGGGAAGACGCTGGCCACCCTTTCTGTACCCAGGAGCTAACCGCCGCCAACGTCTTGTCTCTGCTTGTCGCTTTAGCGATATCGGCGGGTACTATGGGGGTGAATCTAGGACTTCAATCATGAGCACCTGGCGGTCCGGCTCCTCCTCGCCCACGTGGCTGTGTGTCTGGGGGAGGGGGGACCTCGACAGGGCGTCCGCATGGCTAATCTCTCTCCCGGGCCGGTACACCAACGCGTGCTGGTAGGCGTTGAGAAAAATGGCCCACCTGAGCATCCTTGGGGACAGGATCTGTGGCGTGGGCTTATCTGTGGTGAAAATGCCTTGTAGGGGCTTGTGGTCGGTCACGATGGTGAAGGGGCGGCCATATAGAAAATCGTGAAATTTTTTGGTCCCTGCAATTATCGCCAGCACTTCCCTGTCTGTCTGGGCGTAATTCCTCTCTGCTTGGGACAGGGACCTGGAGTAAAACGCTATTGGGGCCTCCCTCCCGTTTTCCGACACGTGGCATAACACTGCCCCCACCCCCACCGGGGATGCATCACAGATCAGTACCACCGGCCGTTTGGGGTTGAAATGGGTCAGAATGGCGTCTGACGCCAGGAGTTGTTTCAGTTCCGTGAATGCTCTCTCCTGTTCATCGCCCCACTTCCATGCCGCATCTTTCTTGAGCAACTTGTGAAGCGGCTCAGCCACCGCAGCCTTCCGAGGCAGGAAGGAGTGGTAGAAATTTAAGAGCCCTAGGAACGACTGCAACTCAGGCTTGGATGTGGGGCGAGGGGCTTTCTTGATGGCGGCCACCTTGGATTTGGACGGTTTGATCCCCTCGGGTGTTACTCGGAACCCTAAGAACTCAACCTCCTTCGCGAAGAAGACGCATTTGTCTTTTCGCAACCTCAACCCCGCCTGTTCGAATGCCTCCAGGACCTTGTTTAGCCTTTCAGCCAACTCAACCTCACTCCCCCCGTTATCAAAACATCATCAAAATATGGCAAAACGCCGTCCAGCCCTTTGAGGAGGCGTTCCACGAGCGACTGGAAAATTCCAGGCGCCGAGTTCACGCTGAATTGGAGGCGCGTCACCTGGAACGCCCCCTTATGCGTGACTATGGTCTGTGCAGCAGCTGCGGCAGGGATTACCATGAGTTGCTGATAAGCCTGTGCCAGGTCGAGCTTAGCGAAACACTTTCCCCCATGTAACCTGGCTAGCAAATGGCTGACCACCGGCACCGGATACGCATTAGGGCGGATTGCCTTATTAATGGTGCACTTATAATCGGCGCAAATGCGAACCTCCCCATTTGCCTTCAATGCCGTGACAATTGGAGTTTCCCACTCCGCAGAATCAACAGGAACAAGAATCCCCTGGCCCACTAATTTGTCCAGTTCCGCCTCTATTTTGTCCTTTAGTGCAAAAGGCACTCTGCGCGGTTTGAGTCTTATTGGGCGGACCTCCGGGTCCAGGTCGAAAGTTACTGGGGGTCCATTAAATTTCCCAAGTCCCTTTTTGAAGACTTCAGGGTGCGCGTCGCACACCCTCTGTATTGGATCAGTCCCAACGGCGTGCACCCCCCCAATGAACAGACCCAGGGGCTGGAACCATTGAGTCCCGAGGAGGCTGCAATTACCCCCCTTGAGAACGACTAGGGGGAGTTCCGCGGCGTGCCGCTTATACTGGACCTGGAATTTCCCAACCCCCAACACCGGGATACTGTTCCCTTGCACGTCCCGAAGCGTGGACCTCAACGCTTTGAGCTTGGGCCGTACGCGGGGGGCAATTCTCAAAAACTCCCTCTGGGAAATGAGAGAATATGAGGAGCCAGAGTCAATCTCCATCCTAACAGGGGCCCCTTGCACCAGTACCTCAACAAAGTAGCGGGGGTGTCCCAAGGACACGCTGAAAACTGGAGCGCCGTCGTTGCTGTCGTCGGAGATGTGGCCCACGCCGTCCTGCTTCCTCGTGGGCCGGGCGCCATCCTTGATTTTCGTCGAGCGGTCTGGCCTCGCCGCGCGGTCGGACGAGCTCCCCCGGTCCTTGCGCCGTTGTCTGCATACTTTGGCGATGTGCCCGCGTCGTCCACAGTTGTGGCACTCGGCTTTTCTGAAAGGACACCTGGCACGGTCGTGGGCCGCTCCGCAGCCGTCACAGCGCCGGCCCTCCTTCCGGACCCTCCGGACGTCCTCGTCGTCGCTGTTTTCGGCGGACGATTTCGAAATTCGCCGGGCTGCGTGCACCGAACTCTCTGTTTTGTCGGCCTTCGGACGCCAGTCCTGGAGCTCCTGTACCCCGGCCTTCGTGGCTTCCGCGGCCTGTGGCGCTTTCAGGACCTCCTGCAATGTGGGGGGCAGCTCCTGATTCATCAGCGTGCGCTGGATTTCGGCATCCTTCAGGCCGCATAGCACGCAGTCCCTGAGGGTGACTTCCAAGTTCTCCCATTTGCATGGGCCGGCAGCCAGACGCAGGGCCGCTACGAAGGTGGCAACCGACTCACCAGGCGCTTGGACTCGCCTCCAAAACGCGCTCCGAGCGGGAAACATCGCAACCGAGGGCCGGAAATGGTCTCGCAACACCTGCAGGAGCTCTTTCGCTTTGAATTCAGCCGCCTTTTTGGGTGCGATGAGGTCAATCAATACCCTCTTGGCGTCGTGCCCGAGCATTCTGGTGAGGATGGCTCTCTTCTTTGCCTCGTCCGTCACCTCGAACTCCACCAGCGCGCCTTGGAAGTCCATTTCGAAAAGTTCCCAGTCTTGCAGTTTCTTGATGTCGAAACCGGCGTATGTCTTGGTCCCGTGGGCAGCCATTATCCCACCTTCGTCGCCAATTTAGTGTATGGGACCAAAGACACCAGGACAGCCGAAGAGCTGGCTTAACACAACTTTATTACATGCTGGTCAGAGGGAACATGTTGTAATGGCGGACAAGCAGCTCAATATATACAGTGGCTATACATTTGAATGTGGCTCCGTGACAGTCTATTGGTTACTGTCCACGTGACGTCATTGTAGGTCACGCCCTTCTTGTCCAGGTGAAGGTAGTGGCGGGAATCTTCCCGCGCTGTTGTTCTTAGGTGAGTTTGGACCAATGAGCTTGGACGCTCGCTATTGCCATCTGGTGGTCACTAGCTCGCGTCCTATTAGGGTTACAGTGATGCAGCTGAGGGTTATCATGTTACAAGTAGAAGGATACATTGGTTACACATGAATAGGTACATTGTATAAAGGTACAGTGTTTGAGAACACAACAATTTCATTTTACAGTCATGCCCATTCTTTTCTTAGGCTTAGACACTGAATATCCTGCCCGGTTGCTCAACAAAGTATAGGATGGAATGGTTTTTAACACAGTGCCTGGGAGTGCAGATACTATTTTGCAATTCTCCAATTTAAAACCTGGGTGCAAGGAAGAAAGAGGCAGAGAAAGACCAGGCCCCAACTGCCCAGAAGCCATCCAGAGACCTTGGTGGGAGGTGAGTGAAGAAGCGGCCCCTCCCTCCCACCCCATCCTAAAACTTGGGTGCAAGGAAGAAAGAGGCAGAGAAAGACCAGGCCCCAACTGCCCAGTCACCATCCAGAGGCCTTGGAGGGAGAAGGTCATCATCCACCACTGCAGCCAGAGGCAGAGGAAGAGGAACAGCTGAGACAAAGGGAAAACATCCACTGCCTGCCACTGCGATGCCCCTGGAGCAAGGGACCCAGAGACAACAACCCCACCTGGGGAGTGAGGACACAAGGATAAGTAGCTGATGTGAAAAATGTAGCTGAATTAATATAGCGACTGACATAGAGACTTCATACTGACTTAATATAGCAATTAACATAGAGACTGTGTTTTAGAGTGTGATAATTATGCATGATAATATGTTGTGTAAACTGTTTTAAACTTTTAAAACTGTGATATGATGTATGATGCGAGGAAAAAAATGGCGTAGAAACCGGCAAACCACGCCACAAAGCTTGCCAAGAGAACCCTATGGACCAAAACAAAAGACAAAACAAAAGGGCAGGCTAGGTGATACAGGATGCTTAACACCTCAGAGGGGAGAAAGGGGAGGGACAGGAAAGGGGGAGGGGAAATGCAATGTTGTAAGGAGCAATACTGTATAGGGACATGGAATGTGAGATCAATGAACCAAGGTAAACTGGAAGTGGTAAAAAATGAGATGGAAAGAATAAGCATTGACATCTTGGGCATCAGTGAGCTCAAATGGACAGGGATGGGCGAATTCAGCTCTGGAAACCATCACATCTACTACTGTGGACAAGAAAACCTTAGAAGACATGGAGTAGCCATAATTGTCAATAAAAGAGTGAGAAGAGCAGTAATGGGATACAACCTCAAAAATGACAGAATGATGTCAGTAAGAATTCAGGGCAAACCCTTCAATGTTACTGTGATCCAAATATACGCACCAACCACGGGTGCAGATGAAGCCACAGTGGACCAGTTCTATGAGGACTTACAACACCTCATAGAACAAACACCAAAAATGATGTTCAAATTATTCTAGGAGACTGGAATGCCAAAGTAGGCAATCAAAAAGTGGAGGGAATAACAGGCAGGTTCGGTCTTGGAACACAGAATGAAGCAGGGGAAAGATTGATAGAGTTCTGCCAAGAGAACGCACTGGTCATAGCAAACACCCTCTTCCAGCAACACAAGAGGCGACTTTACACATGGACATCACCAGATGGCCAACACCGAAACCAGATTGACTACATACTCTGCAGCCAAAGATGGAGAACCTCCATACAGTCAGCAAAAACAAGACCTGGAGCAGATTGTGGCTCAGATCACAACCTACTGATTGCAAAATTCAGGCTTAGACTAAAGAAAATAGGGAAAACAAAGAGACCAGACAGATATCACCTAGACAGCATCCCTAAAGAATACACGGTGGAGGTGATGAACAGATTCAATGGCTTAGACTCAATAGATAGAGTGCCAGAAGAATTATGGACAGAGATGAGGGACATCATGCAGGAAGCAGCAAAGAAAACCATACCAAAAGAAAAGAAGAGTAAGAAAGCAAAGTGGTTGTCTGATGAGGCTCTTAAAATAGCAGAGGAAAGAAGGAACGCAAAAGTCAAAGGAGAAAGGAAAAAATACAATCATTTGAACACAGAATTTCAAAGAAAAGCAAGGAGAGATAAGGAAAACTATCTAAAAGAACAGTGCAAAGAAATGGAAGAAAACAACAAAAGAGGCAGAACCAGAGATCTTTTCAAAAAAATCCGGGAAATCAAGGGAACATTTAAAGCAAAAATGAACATGATAAGGGACAAAGACGGAAAGGAGCTAGCTGATGCAGAAGAGATTAAGAAAAGATGGAAAGAGTACACAGAGGAACTCTACAAAAAGGAACTCAACACTCCTGATAGTCACAATGATGAAGAAATTGAACCTGAGCCAGACATCCTGGAGAGTGAAGTCAGAAAGGCCCTAAAGAGCACTGCAAACAACAAAGCTAGTGGAGATGATGGTATCCCAGTTGAATTTTTCAAAGCTCTAAAAGATGATGGCATCAAATTACTGCATTCAATATGCCAGCAGATTTGGAAAACAAAACAGTGGCCACAGGACTGGAAAAGATCAGTATATGTTCCAATCCCAAAAAAGGGCAATGCCAAAGAATGTTCAAATTATCGAACAATTGCGCTCATCCCACACGCCAGCAAGGTGATGCTCAAGATAATACAGGATAGACTTCAGCAGCATGTGGAAAGAGAATTACCAGAGGTGCAGGCTGGTTTCAGAAGAGGCAGGGGGACTAGAGACCACATTGCCAACATACATTGGATCATGGAGAAAACAAAGGAATACCAGAAACAAGTTTATTTTTGCTTTATTGACTACACTAAGGCATTTGATTGTGTGGATCACAACAAGATGTGGCAAGTGATTAAAGAGATGGGAATACCAGAGCACCTCATATGCCTCCTGAGAAATCTGTACATGAACCAAGAAGCAACAGTTAGGACAGAACACGGAATGACAGAGTGGTTTGGAATAGGAAAAGGAGTAAGGCAAGGCTGCATTCTGTCACCCTGCTTATTCAACTTATACACAGAGCACATAATGCGCAATGCAGGGATGGAGGAATCACAATATGGGATCAAAATTGCTGGGAGAAACATCAACAATCTGAGATATGCAGACGACACCACCCTAATGGCAGAAAGTGAGGAAGACCTAAAGAATCTCCTGATCGGTTTGAAGGAAGAGAGTGCAAAAGCTGGCTTGAGACTCAATATCAAGAAAACCAAGATAATGGCAACAGGCCCGATCAGTTCCTGGAAAATAGACGGGGAAGAAGTAGAAGCAGCGACAGATTTTACGTTCTTAGGATCTAAGATCACTGCAGATGGAGATTGCAGCCATGAAATAAAGAGGCGGCTGATTCTAGGGAGACAAGCCATGAGAAACCTGGGGAACATAGTGAAAAGCAGAGACATCACCTTGAAAACAAAAATTAGAATAGTCGAAGCAATGGTATTCCCAGTGGTAATGTACGGATGTGAGAGCTGGACAATTAGGAAAGCTGAACGCAGAAGAATAGATGCCTTTGAAATGTGGTGTTGGAGGAGAGTTTTGAGGGTACCTTGGACAGCGAGGAGAACAAATAGGTCAATCTTAGAAGAAATCAACACTGACTGCTCATTGGAAGGTCAAATAGTAAAGATGAGGCTAAAGTACTTTGGGCATCAAATGAGAAGGGAGGATTCACTTGAGAAGGCCGTGATGTTGGGAAAGGTGGAGGGCAAAAGAAGAAGGGGGAGGCCAAGGATGAGATGGATAGATGGTATTGTAGACACAATGGGCACAGAGCTGGGAGGACTGAGGGGGATGGTGGAGGACAGAGGCGCCTGGAGAACGATGGTCCATAGGGTCGCAAAGGGTCGGAATCGACTGTGCGACTGAACAACAACAACAACAAAATTTAAATCTATATCAATAACTCAGTAATTGAAGTCTCTCCATGATCAATGCTCTTTCCCCAAAACTGACCTCCCATATCTATATAAACATTTCCATGAAACACCTTCTCATAATTTCTCAGAGACTAGGAAGGATTCCACCCCCACCCCGACCCCCTGCTATTTTTCCAGTTTGGTTCTGAATTTTCTGACACAATAAACCAAGGGCTTCTTTTCCACATCCTTCAGAAGCAGCAGAAACATTTTTGCTTCTCTCCCATTGTCTCAGTTTTAATACTATGTTCAGTATCAGTTTTAATATGATGACCTAATAATTCAGTCACAATTTACTATTCATTTCTAGTATTGCTTTAGTTATCCCTTTCCTATCTGTTCTTCAGATATTTTAAACTTGTTCCTTATTAAATCTATTTTTGTCACAGCTGCTTCGGAGCATCCAGGCCTAGTGTCTATTCTCTTCTACTCATTGTTACAGAATAAAACAAGCTATGCTATGCAAAGAATATATATGTATTTTCGGATACGAGTTGCAGCCAACGACGATATCCTTACATTTTGAGCTGTTCAGCACAATGGAATCAAACTCCCGAGGGCTCAGGCCTGTTTCTTACAATATATTATATTTGTATCCACAAATACCCAAAGCACAGAACACATACAAATCACATAAATTATTAAGTATGTAAGCAGAAGTCCAGTTTCTTGCACTTGGATGGCCAAGAACATTTAGCCCAAGAGAACAGAAGTGTAACAAAGTAGACTTCACCCAAGGAGCTAGGGTAGACTACACTTCCTAACAAGCTAGCAGATGGACAGCTAAACCAGATTGATAAAACTGAAGATCTGTGGTAGAAAAGTTTAGTTTCTCTCATGAAAGCAAGCAATGGAGAAAAAGTCTTACGATGAGTAAGAAGGAAGAACATTATGGAAAAGAGAAGTAACAGAGAGAATGAAAGCGTGGCACCAAAATGGCTGCCACGCTCTTTGTGGGGCCCCCCACCCAGACTCAGACATCTGGGTGAGTTAGGGGGCGTGGCCACACCTCTATAAAAGAGGTGGCCACGAGGCAGCCGAGCTGCCATTTTAAAATAGCGACGGAGAGGAGAAGTTTTCTCCGTCGCAGTTCTTGTGATTCTTCGGCTCTTTAGCCTTACTCTTTCCTGGCTGGGAAGGAAGGATCTTGCACAGAGCCTTTGGCTTGCTGGCTGCTCTGTGTTTTTGGCGTTAGGTTGATCCCTGGAAAGGGATCCTGCTCTTTCTCTCAGATATGCCTCCCAAACGGAAGGCCCCGGTGACGAAACTGCGGCCAACGGGGAGGACTTTTGGCCCTGCACAACGCGGGGGGCAGCCCTCAGGTCGGAGGACCAGGGATGCGCCCACACGGCAGGGCACTACCTCCACCAATACCGGTGGGGCGATGCAGGCTGCTTGGCCCTTGGCTAGTCAGCCTTCGACAAGCCCTTCTGGGGCTTTGGCCCTCGGCCCGCAGTTGGCGGCCATGGGCCTGGTCAGCGGGGTGGGCCCGGTGCTGGTGCACAGCACGTTCCCCCTCCGGCCTCTCATGGGCCAGAGTTTTGGGCATGACCCTATTCGGGCCCAGGCTCTCATGCTGAGGTTCCTGGTCAAATGCCTGGTGGGCCGTACGGCCCACCCGGCCCACTTTATACTGGGGGATCTGTGGCAGTTGATGCATTGCTAACGCGTTTAGCTGTGCTTCAGGCATCCTTAGGATGGCACACAACCCCATGTCAGGTGGCCCTTCACTCTCTGCGGGGGGCCCTTCGGGTCCACCAGCTACCTCGACGGCCGCCACACTGCAACAAGCGGCCAGCCGGGTTGAGCTGCTTGAGACGCTCCGGCCTGCCCCTGCCGGTGTCTCGCAGTTCCCTGTTCGTCCGGAGCTACAGCAGGAGAGTGGTCAGGTGTGGCCCCAGAGCTCGATTCCGGTTGCAAGGTCCGACGCCCGCCGTGGGCCGGAACCCCCAGTGGGGGCGGCTCACGGGGGTGCACCTAGTGAGTATCAGGTTCAAGCTAATGCACCCACATCACAGCCCACTTCCAATGGTGGGGTTCAGTGGCCATGGCCTTGTCATGTCGAGGCGAGTGGGCATCAGTTGCCAGCCTATCCCAGTGCCCCTTGGTTCCATACTGGTGCAGCGTTGGGGGTGGGGGTTCCCACCCCGGGGCAGTGCCGGGCATCGCAGGGACTGTCCAGGTTCCGCTGCGTATGCCCCGGGTACCTAATGTGCCGGTGACGGCCTTGCCGACGGCTGGTTATTCGTTGCCCCTTGGTGATCATTTGTCCCAGGTCACGAGGGAAAAGATTTGGCGGGGGGAGTACGTGGATATATTCTCCCTATTGAACCATGAGCCCACTAAGGAGGAAAGAGAGGGACAGGATGACAAAGACAAAGAGCTGTCCAGCCGTCGTAAGCCACCACGCACCTGGGCCAACTGGTTGCCCGCATATCTTATTTATATGGCGGTGTACCTCAGGGCCCGGCCTGACCTGGCCATTCCTATGGTCCAATATTTGGACAATATTTACAGGGCAATGGTGGATTTTTCTGGCCCATCGTGGTTGGCTTACGATGAGGAATTTAGAATGAGGGTGCCCTTGCACCCAGAGATGAGATGGGATGAGCCCTGTCAGAAATTGTGGCTATTGTACATGACCCCCACGCGTCCGGCGCCTGGGGATAGGTACCATTGTGGCCATGCCGTTCAGCGAGCTGCTCCAACGCAGGCTTCCTGCCAGCTGGCAGGGCAGGGGGTTCCAACCCGCTTGCTTTGTTGGAGCTTCTCGGCTAGCGGTGTGTGCAATAAGCGGCAGTGCCGATACAAACATGAGTGTCCCTCTTGCGCTGGCCCCCACGCCGCCGCCGCGTGTCCGCAGGCATGCGGGTCACAGGGCAGAGGTAGAGGTGGACAGGGAGCAGGCAGAGCTGCTGCTGAGGGAGCTAGCCAGACAAAAGGCCCCCTCCCCAGTTAATGTGTATATGTTGGAGCGCTGGCTCTCCACTTATCCAAGGAGACAGGACGCGAAGTACCTCCTTGAGGGTTTCCAGTGGGGCTTCCGAATCCCATTCAAAGGAGTGCGGGGACCCCAAGATGCACCAAATTTACTGTCCCTGAAGGGTAGAGAAGAGGTGGCTGCCCTGAGTATCGCTAAGGAGGTTGAGGCCAAGAGGGTGGCAGGCCCCTTTTCTGTACCACCCTTTCCCAACCTGAAGGTCTCCCCTCTGGGGTTGGTACCCAAAAAGGCCCCGGGGGAATTTCGTTTAATCCACCATTTATCGTACCCGGCGGGTTATTCTGTCAATGATGCTATCCCTGATGCCCTTTGTTCGGTCAGGTATACGTCCTTTGACCAAGCCCTGCGAATGGTGCGCTCTTGTGGTCCTGGTGCCCTCCTGGCAAAATGCGACATTAAATCAGCATTCCGATTGTTGCCAGTGCACCCTGAGGACTTTCAGCTATTGGGTTTTAGATTCCAAGGGAAGTTCTATGTAGATAAGGCCATGCCTTTTGGCTGCTCTATATCCTGTTCAGCATTTGAACGTTTTAGCACCTTCCTTCAGTGGACCTTTGTTCGCAGGTCCGGGTCTCGGTCTGTAGCCCATTACCTCGATGACTTTTTGTTCGGGGGTGAACGGGGCTTGGACACGTGCACGCGTGTCCTCACCACATTTCAGATGCCAATGCAGGAACTGGGTGTCCCTTTAGCGCCCAAAAAGACCGAGGGCCCATCCACTACCCTCACATTTCTGGGTATTGAAATTGATACGGTCGCACAGGCATCCCGGTTACCCATTGAGAAGGTCACCCGGATCTCCGCGATGATTTTGGCCTTGCTGGCCAAACGTAAAGTGTCACTTCGTGAGCTTCAGGTACTGCATGGCCATCTTAACTTTGCCTGCAGGGTGGTTACGCCTGGCAGGGCATTTGCCCGGCGCCTATGCGACGCCATGTCTGGCCTGACAAGGCGCCATTATAGGGTACGACTAACCAGGGGCATGCGGGCTGACCTTTTGGTTTGGCTCTCATTCCTGCGGGACTTCAACGGGGTATCCTTTTGGAGGTCCGACCTTTTAGTTTCCCCTAGGTTTCAAGTACAGTCGGATGCCTCCGGCTCCCTGGGATATGGGATTTACTTCCAGGGGAGGTGGGCTTATGGCCAATGGCCTCCAGCATGGCGGGGCACGGATCGCCTCCGCGATCTTACATTCCTTGAGTTTTTTCCAATCCTGGGAGCTTTGATGCTATGGGGCAAGGAGTGGGTTCACTTTTGGTGTGACAATGCTGCAGTAGTGCACATTGTCAATGCTCAGACCTCTAAATCACCCAGGGTGATGGCTTTAGTTCGCCAATTCGTGTTACGTAGCCTACGCCTCAACGTGCTTTTTAGGGCCAGACATGTACCAGGCATTAATAATTATATTGCTGATGCTTTATCCCGCCTGCAGATCCCCCGGTTCCGCGCCTTGGCTCCGGATGCAGAGGACTTCCCCTCGCCACTCCCGGCCGAGATTTGGACATTTGGCAAGGAGAGGTGAACCGGGAGATCGGCATGTCCTTGGCGCCCCGCCCGCGCAAGGCATACCAGCATGCTTTCGTTCAATTTAAAAGCTTTTGTGTGCAACTTCAGTTGCCCGAGGTGTGGCCCATTCCAGTGGAACAGGTTTTACAATTCATGGTTTATTTACACAGTCAGGGCCTCGCTCCTCGCACTATAGCATCCAGGCTATCAGCATTGGCATTTATTGCCAAGGTGAGGGGTTTTGCTGACAGCATGAACGATTTTAGCATACGGCATGTTTTGGAGGGGTGGACACGGGAACGTGGCCGCCGCCCGGACACTCGTCACCCAATTTCCCCAGGGGTGCTGACACACCTTGCACAAGGCTGGCCTAACCTATGTTTTGACAGGTATGAGGCAGCTCTTTTTCATGCGGCTACCACGGTGGCCTTCTTTGGAGTGCTCCGCATCAGTGAGTTGGTACTACTGTCTAAGGCGGATGCGACTCGTAGGGCACTGGAACTCGACGATGTCTATGTTTCTAATGAGTGGGCTCAGTTGAGGATACGGTCCTCAAATTTGATCAGCACGGCGTAGGCAGTGGAGTTAGACTGCTACGATGTTCCATTTCAGACATCTGTCCAGTTGGTGCCCTACAGGAGTTCTTGGCAGTGCGTGGCACGCACCCTGGCCCGTTTTTCTGCCACCAGGATGGGTCTCCCCTTACTAAATTTCAATTTTGGAAGGTGACCCGTATGGCACTTTCCAGTGTTGGCCTCCCAGGGGCTCGTTACGGCACCCATTCATTTAGAATAGGTGCTGCTTCAACTGCAGCTGCATTTGGGTACTCTGAGGCTGATATACGCCGTATGGGAAGATGGGGATCTATGCGTTTTGCATTATATGTTCGTCATCTTCAGACATGAGTACCAGTTAAGTCACTGTTCTCTTTTTTCTCTTACAGACCCTGTGTGTCCCCGCACACCGGTGGCAGTATGGCTGGTGGGCCACAGTTACGTGCACTGGGCAGCGCAGTATGCTGCGGCGACAGAGTGGGGACCCCAGCTTGGACTGCGTGCGGCCGCATGCATACGTTGGTACGGTAAGCGTGGAATGAGATGGCGGGAACTGTTGCCATTCCTTTTCTCCATTAGGGATGCTGAACCGCCTGATGTCCTTGTACTGCACCTCGGGGGCAATGACCTCGGCCAGGTCACTGGCCTTTCTTTAAAATTCGCGATTTGCAGAGACCTAGCTTATTTGCATTATGTGTGGCCGTTCACAAGGCTGCTATGGTCGGACATCATACCATGTCACGCTTACAGGGGAGGTATTGACCTCCGTGCCCTTGACCGTACTTGTCGCTCGGTGAACAGGGCAGTTGCCCGGTTCGTGGCAGACAAGGGTTTGGGGATGGTCATCCGACACCCCACCATTAGTTTACAAAATTATGATCTGTATGCAGGGGATGGGGTCCACCCGTAGGTTAGAGGTTTGAACCTCTTTTTGGAAGATTTGCAAGCAGGCCTGTTGACCGAGCTGACGGTCTGGTGGGGGGCGGTGAGTCTTCATTGAAGCCTCCCCGTGTGGCGGGTAGCACTGGTAAGGTAAAGATTTATGACCCATAGGTATCCGGCAGGTTCGCAATTGACTGGCCAACACTTAGACAGGTACAGGTGTAATAACGTTGACCGGTCAACGACGAACCAGGCAAGGGGTGATGGCAGGAGCTCTTCAGCATGCATCACCCTGTGATTTGACGGATACACGTCAGAGGGTGGGATCAGTAGATAGTTTATTGACTACGGTCAACAATTTGTTTGTGTCAACAAACAAATTGATACAAATGGATACATTGTAGCCAATTGCCGTTCGCAATTTTGGGAGGAACCTTACCAGTGTTACTGCGGCCTGCTTGCCTTAAGAATTATAATTGGATGAGTACCAATTGAAAGTTATAATTCGGACTAGGGCATTATTCAATAAAATGGCCCAATGCCTTTATCCATATACCGGTGTCTGAGTCTTTCTTTGGGGGGTGCGCCTGCAATGAAAGCGTGGCACCAAAATGGCCGCCGCGCTCTTTGCAGGGCCCCCCCACCCGGACTCAGACATCCGGGTGAGTTAGGGGGCGTGGCCACACCTCTATAAAAGGGGTGGCCACGAGGCAGCCGAGCTGCCATTTTAAAATAGCGACGGAGAGGAGAAGTTTTCCCTCCACCCCCTCCCTAGTGAACAGTGTGATATTTTGGTCGCTTCGGGGCCGGGTGGTAATTTTTGGTTGGAACCCACAATTGGCCCTTGGGTTCTAGCTTTTTTGCCTATCCCACACTGTTGCTGAGGTTTGATATAGGGGTTTTTCTTGCTCTTGACTTTGGTCACTTAGGCGGGTAGCACTGGTAAGGTAAAGATTTATGACCCATAGGTATCCGGCAGGTTCGCAATTGACTGGCCAACACTTAGACAGGTACAGGTGTAATAACGTTGACCGGTCAACGACGAACCAGGCAAGGGGTGATGGCAGGAGCTCTTCAGCATGCATCACCCCGTGATTTGACGGATACACATCAGAGGGTGGGGTCAGTAGATAGTTTATTGACTACGGTCAACAATTTGTTTGTGTCAACAAACAAATTGATACAAATGGATACATTGTAGCCCATTGCCGTTCGCAATTTTGGGAGGAACCTTACCAGTGTTACTGCGGCCTGCTTGCCTTAAGAATTATAATTGGATGAGTACCAATTGAAAGTTATAATTCGGACTAGGGCATTATTCAATAAAAGTGGCCCAATGCCTTTATCCATATACCGGTGTCTGAGTCTTTCTTTGGGGGGGTGCGCCTGCAAAGAAAAATATTGCAGCCTCTTAAAGGGTAACTGCTATATTTTAATGTGACCTTTTGAGGATCAGGATGCTGAATGGTTTAGGTATCTGCTGTGCACTCAAAAGTTAGGGGTTTGATTCCCTCCATTTCTCCTGAGTAAAGAGCCAGCCTGTGTAGCCATAAGTAATGTGTAGTCTCAAGTTGACTGCAGCCATGAAATAAAAAGATGATTAATTCTTGGGAGGAAAGCAATGAGAAACCTAGGGAACATAATAAAAAGTAGAGACATTGCCCTGCCAAAAAAAGTCCGCATAGTCAAAGCAATGTTATTCCCAGTCATAATGTATGGTTGTGAGAGCCAGACCATAAGGAAGGCTGAGCGCAGAAGAATAGATGCCTTTGAAATGTGGTGCTGGAGGACAATTTTGAGAGTTCCCTGGACAGCAAAGAGATCAAATAAGTCGATGCTGAAGGAAATAAATCCTGACTGCTCCTTGGAAGGATGAATATTGAAGATGAAACTAAACTACTTTGGACACCAAATGAGAAGAGAGGACTCACCTGAGAAGGCTTTGATGCTGGGAAAGATAAAGGCAAAAGGAAAAGGGGGCGCCAGAAGATGAGATGGCTAGATGGTATAGTTGACGCAATGGGCGTAGAGCTGAGCAGGCTGTGGAGGATTGTGGAGGATGTCGTGGGAATTCAAAGAGCAATTTTACTTCATTGAATTACTTTACATATATCCAGATATGTCATTACTTTAATAGTCTTGTAAGTTGAGAAAGGCTAGCTTTGAATTAAGAGTGCGACATTGGTAGCAACATTCCAGCAGCACATTCCGGAGATGTGAGGTCACCTTGGACATCTGTTATTTAATACACATTAGTTAAAGCTCTGGAACATGTGTGGTTTGCATGAGAAAGGGAATGGACAGAGGTAATTCAACTTCATTCAGGCTGATTGACAGTCAGAAACATTTAAACAAGAGGGGAGGGAATTCCTAAGGAAGGAACACTTTCACCCACAATATTACACCCTTAAACTCTCAGGTCAAGGGGGGAAAGGTATACCCAAGAGGACTTCTGGGTCCCCCAGAACACCTGCAGAATGGGGAATTTTATAAGTCATGGGAAAACACCTGTGTAGGAAAGTAAAAGTTCTCACATAACTCAAATTTCAAGAGGGAATGGAGTGAGTTAGATATTGTATATAAACTCTAGAAACTGGGAGCTAAAAAGAGGAACATCGGAAGAGAGCGGGATCATTTATCTTGTCAAACATCTGAAAAGTTAGCATTTCTTATTTTCTTTAGATTGTTTGAGTAATAGTGTAAAATTAAAGAACCTACCTTGGGTTAAGTAGTGTAGATTAGGAATTAGTCTTTTAGTTAGATTTATCTCTTGGATTATTGCTTGTATATTGAAATAGATTATTTCAATGCTTCTACAATAAACGTCTGAAAGATAATCAACACTTCACCCTTGGATCCAGAGAAGAAGGGAGGGAGTAGCAAAGCGTTTTTTCATCAACCTAGATCAGTGGTGGCAAACTCATGGCATGCGTGCCAGAGGTGGCACTCAGAGCCCTCTCTGTGAGCACCCATGCAGTCACCCAAGCACAGAGTTCATCCCACCCCTCTATCCAACAGCCCATTTCCTCCCTCCCCTGTTGCCATGATGGCACTTTGTGATAAATAAGTGGGTTCTGCATTGCAGTTTGGGCACTCAGTCTCTAAAAGGTTCGCCATCACTGACCTAGATGAAAGTAGTCCTGGGGAAGCAGGTTTGCTACAGTGTTTCCCACAGAGACAGAGATACACGGTGCAGGGGACTGAGGAAGGGTAGGTTTGGCTGGGTGTTCAAAGACTTTTGGCTCGGACTGTAGATAACCGGGGTGAAGAGCTGCATTTATGTGGGTGTGTGCTCTCTCATCAAGGCCAAGGCCTAGGAATAAACATCTGCCACGCGTCCCAACATAAGAAGAGTTTTGTGGCAGATTCCCAAGGACGCATCCACACCTTTCTTGGTGCCAGTTGGACAGTAAGAACTGCTCATCAAACACCTGTGCATCCCATGGCCTGTTGGGGATGAGTTGGGACACGTAAGCCCCCCTGAAAGTTGGGACCCACTGGTTGTGAGAGAGGATAGGGGTGCCTGGCATGCAGTGGTCCATGGGGTTGCAAAGGGTTGGACTTGATTATGTGACTGAACAACAACAACAAAAAATCCTAAGGTGGCACCAGGAGAAGAGAATGGTTAAGCACTTCTGTGTATTCTCTACTTAGAAAGCCCTGGCAAGGGTTGTCATAAGTCAGAATTGACTTGATGGTGGTGGATCAAATCAACTTGCTCAGACAGTCTGTTGTATTTATAAACTGTCTGTTTATAAATGTGAATATATGCTTGAAGGAATAGACAAAGAGATTGAGTGCCCTATTTCCCAAAAGAGCAATATATAAAATGAATGAATGAAATTGATGCCAGCTAGTTTGACAGGCATAGATATATGCTTGGGTAGACAGATGGAGAGACAGATTGATGATGGCATGACAAGCCTAAACTAGATTAAGATGGACTTTCCCTCCCTCCCTCCTCTCTCTTCTTTTCCCCTTGCAGCTTTTTTGGGGTGCCCCAACAACTACTCTAGATTTTCAAAGTAATCTCCAAAATGTGTTCTTAAAGTTGTTCTCACCAGCAGAGTAGGATTTGGGAGTAAACTGATAGCTATGGGGAAGACTGCAATTGCCACAAAATCTATTCCCAATAGATGTTGCCCATGTTAGGAACCTAATGACATTTCTATTTCAATTACTTACTCTGGTGGGGGTGAAGGCCAGCTGAATTGACACACTAAGTCAGCTGAAACTGTGCTGAATCCAAACCTCCTCCTAACCTAGGGCTGACAGAAATTATTAGGATTGTTCATGACCATAATTAACCTTAGGCAGGTTTAGTGGCTTCCCCCACCCCCCTGGACTTGAGCTAGTCCATTACTTGGCATTATTTGGTTCCTCATCTGTTTCTGTCTTTCTTTAATTTTTTGTTTATTGTGCAGCCAGATCTTAGCTAGCTTTTCTGCTGGCAGATCCCTTTGTCAGTTTACGTAGGATATCAGCCAGCAGAACGGGTTCTGTAACACAAGGTTATATCTAGTTGTATAAAGGCAGTTTCTGTCAGTAAAAGAGGTCCTTGCCTATTCCTGACAATGTATGACTAGTACCTCTTTGAGTCACAATTTCAGTAGTGTTTTGTAAAGGGGAAAAATCTAGTTACATTGAAGTCTTTCTCATAATACTAAATGGAAGCAATGTGGAATTATTTAGATTTTTTTTAAAAAAAATCTTTTGTTACTCCTGGTATATATTTCTTAGATAATCCTTTCTGTGGTTTCTTTTCACTACAAGTAAAATAGATATAAAACACTATAACCCACCGTGATTTTTATGTGTTTCTCTGATATCAACACTACTTGATCAGTATTCAGTAACACTACAAGGGCTTAGCTGCTTTAAAATTAAAACAGAAAGAGGATTAAAAACTCTAAATATATTTTCTTTAGACAAAATACAAGATCTCATGTTTAGCTTGTTCACACGAAAATCAATGTAGCTCTGTCACCAATTTTTCAGGGGCAACTCTTCCCAAACTGTGTTACACAGTGAGAAAGCAGAGAACTAAATACAGTGATGCTAATCAGACATATGTCGATCTCATTCTGGCATGCTGAGCTTTCTAGCACTAGTAAAACCAATGTATTCATGAAAACAGATCATGAAAGTTTACATGCAGAGAATAATATTTCTAAAACCCATTAAATACATAATCAGTAGTCAGTGATAAGAGATGAAAGGGAAAGATGAAAACTCCGGTAAAATAAATTGTGGGTATGTTGACTATTAAAACTGAGCAGCCCATGTTAAATGCATAATAATTAGTATAGCCTGTGTCAGAAAATCTAGAATATGAAATTAAAAGTTGCAAATACACCATCTAGAGTCCTATTGGTGATTTCCTTGAGTGTTAGTTAAATTGTACTGTGGTGGCTTAGTGATTATTTAAGACGCTGAAATTGATGACTGGAAAGTCGGCAGGTCAGCAGTTCGAGACCTGAGTGCTGCATGACAGAGTAGGCTCCCGCCTCTGTTACAGCTCCTGCCAACCTAACAGTTCGAAAGCAGGAAATTTCAAGTAGATAAATATGTACCACTTCAGTGGGAGGGCAAACAATCTTCCATGCACTCCAGTATCTAGTCATGCCTGCCACATGATCATGGAATCATCTGCAGACTCAGATAGTGCTAGCTCTTTGGCTATAAATGGAGATAAGCACCGACTCTAAAGTCAAATATGACTGGCTTTCAAGCAAGAGAGACCTTTACCTTTACCTAAATTAAACTGCATAACCCAAAGAGGTGAATTGCCACTAATAAGATACCAGCCATGTTGCAATGTATACATCTAGTAATATAATCAGTGCTTCATTAGTTATTAGCCTGGTGAGTGATGCAGTTTAACTTACATGCATATAAATCACTAGCTGGGTTCTGACCATTAAAAGTATAACTATTAAAATATAGGTACATATGATTTGCATTTATTTTGTTCCTGGGACAGTTCTTTGTTTCATGTCACCAATGACATGGTGAGGATGTGACCTGAACCTATTTGGATATATGTGGCTGTGATAAAATGGTTGCTTATTTACTCTCAAGAACAAATCAATCCCCATCCAACAATAACTGAACTATTGTCTAAAGGTAAATGTAAAGTTTTCCCTTGCTCGAAAGGCAGTTGTGCTCATTTTTAAAGAGAAGGAAAGACGGAGTTGTTTTAAGGAGGTGGGGATCGATCCACTCTCCCTGGTCTCCTGGGTCCAGAAGGGTTTGGGCAACATACCCCTTTTGTCCCCACAAACCTCCCAACCCTAGGGTAGCCAGCGGAGAGGGGGATCGCAACCCCCCCACCTACTGATATTAAAGGGGAAACTCCAGTCGGGACCTTCAGGCGCCGTGGGTGAGGGAAAGAAAGCCGGCTGGTGTTTGCTTGGCTGTGAGGCGGTGAGTTGTTTTTCTTTTTCATTTTTTGGGCGCCGGTTTCCTCAGCGTTCTGCGCGCTCATGGCGCGCAGGACGCTGGGGCTTGTAGTTATGGGTTGGTGCTTTGTGTTTGTGCTGCGTTTTTTTAAAATGCTTTTCTTTTGATTGGCTGTGGCGCGTTTCCGAATGCTGCGCCGTGCGAGAGCCTCTCAGCCTGATTGGCTCTGGCACGGCGGGGCGCAAGGAATGTTGGGAAGTGAAGTTGTTTCCCTTTCTTCGCATTTGTGGGGCTGTTGCCCCACTGCCGGTTTTCTCAATCCTTCGTTGACCTGCGTACCCAGATCGGCCGTGTGCATGAAGGGTGAGTGCAGGCAAGTAGGGTGAGGCATAGCAACCTATAGCCAGTTCCAACAGTTAACCCTTGGATTTATAGGTTAAGATTTAAAACAGTAACTCCCTTAAAACCCCATTAAAAGACCTACTCACACATGTTAAGGAAGGAAGGATGGCTCTTATTTAACCAGCCAGCAGGCAGGGGTTATTTCTCCACCAATCCCTCACACCAGCCCTGCCAGCCAGGTTTGCAGATCTTTCCTGAAGGGCAGCAGTTCTGTCTGTTGCCTCAGTTCCACTGGCAGGAGATTCCAAAGAGCCGGGGCGGGCACAGAGAAGGCCCTCCTTCTTGTGCTAGAGAGGTAATCCCTCTAGCTGATGGCACAATTAGAGAGCCCCTCCGGTCTGCCCTGGTTGGTGGGGCAGACAATCTCAGGACAATGCGGTCTCTCAGGTATCCCGGCCCACTACCATGTATGGCTTTAAAGGTAATGATCAGCACCTTGAATTGCACCCGGAGGCAAATTGGCAACAAGTTCATCTCCTGAAGCAGTGGCGAAGCCTGAGCATAACGCCCACACCCTAACACCACCCGGGCAGCAGCATTCTGAACCAATTGCAGCCTCAGAATGGTCGTCAAGGGCAGCCCCATGTAGAGCGCATTACAGTAATCTAGTCTAGAGGTGACCAGCACATGAGTAACCATGAGTAAGGAGTCCCGGTCCAGGAGTGCACACAACTGGCAAATCACCCGAAGTTGGGCAAAGGCCCTCCTGACCACGGCCGCCACCTGGTCTTCAAGCAGCAGCTAAGAGTCCAGGAGGACCCCCAAGTTGCACACTGGGTCTGTCTGGGGCAAAGGATGGTAACTCCCGAGATAACACTGGGCCCCTGACCCAAAGCCACTTAGTCTTGTCAGGGTTCAGTTGCAATCCATTGTCCCTCATCCAGACCCCAACAGCTTTCAGACACTCAGACAGGACTTTGACAACATCACTGGGATCACCACGAGACGAGATGTACACTTGGGTGTCATCCATGTACTGATGGTACCGCGCCCCATGGGAACGGATGATCTCACCCAGTGGTTTCATGTAGATATTAAATAGGAAAGGAGACAGTACTGAGCCCTGAGGCACCCCATATTGGAGTGTCCTAGGGCTGGATGTCTCACTCTCCAACCACACCGACTGGGTATGGCCCATCAGAAATGAGGAAAACCAGGACCACACAGTGCCCTGGATCCCCAATCTTTGGAGCCGTTCCAGAAGGATACCGTGGTCAACGGTATCGAATGACTCTGAGAGGTCAAGTAGTGTGAGAATGGTCGGGTGACCTCCATCTCGCTCCCACCAGAGATCATCCAACAGTGCGACCAATGCCATCTCAGTACCATGCTCGGGTCTGAACCCTGATTGAAAGGGGTCCAGAAAATCCGCTTCATCCAGGACACCCTGTAGCTGATGCGCCACTGCCTTCTCCAGAACCTTCCCTAAAAAGGGGAGGTTGGAGACTAGTCTGTAGTTAGCTGGAATTGCTGGGTCGAGAGAGGGCTTTTTTAGGAGGGGGCGCACCAAGGTATGTTTTAGTGATGCAGGAAATACCCCTCCCGTAATGATGAATTCATTATTGCCCTGTTACTGCCTTTGAGGCTTTCACCAGCCCAGCAGGACAGGGGTCCAGAGGGCAGGTGGTGGCACGAACAGCTCCAAGGAGCCTGTCTGCATCATCTGGGATAACTAGATCAAACCGTTCCCAGATAACATGACAAGACTATGCACTGGTCCCCTCCTGACTCTCCCTAACCACGCCAGGGTTCAGCCCCGAGCGAATCCGAGTGATTTTATCTGTCAGGTAGTCAGTGATGTCATCAGCTGAGCCCTGTCAACCAGGTGCCGGGCCCCCTCTACCAAGGAGAGACCTAGTCACTCGGAACAGGGTGGCTGGGTGACTATCTGCAGATGCAATAAGGGTGGTGAAGTATTGCCGCTTCACCGCCTCTATCGCCACCAGGTAGACCTTAATAGTGGCTCTAGCCAGTGTCCAGTCGGACTCACTCCGGGTCTTCCTCCAGCGGCTCTCTCGGTGTCTCTTAGTCTATTTGAGCTTCCGCAGCTCTTCCATGAACCACAGGGATGACCTAGCCCTATGGGCTTGGAGAGGCCATAGTGGTGCGATTACATCTAGGGCGGCTGTAACTTTCATATTCCATAGTTCAACCAATGCCTCAGACGAATCGTGAGACTGATCGAGGGGAAAATCCCTCAGTTCCCTATGAAATCCAACTGGATCCATTAGTCGCCGGGGGTGGACCATTTTAATAGGTCCCGCCTCCCTACAGTGTAACATCAACCCCTGGAAGTCAAGAGTCACCAGGTAGTGATCTGACCATGGCACAGATGAAATAACTAAATCCTGTAAACTCAGGTCACTCTGCCACTGCTCCGACAAGAAGATTAGATCAGGTGTGTGGCCACTGGTCCTGGTAGGGCCCCAAATTACTTGAGTCAGGCCCACGGCTGCCATGGAAGCCATGAACTCCCTTGCCACCTCAGAGTCCATCCCCAACGAAGGCAGATTAAAGTCCCAGAGGACCATAAGCCTTGGAAACTCCAGTGCCAACATTGAGGTGACCTCAAGGAGCTCAGGCAGGGAATCCTTTACTCTGCAAGGGGGCAGGTACAGGAGTAAGATCCCCAACTGACCCTTAGAGCCCAACTGCAGGAGCAGGGTCTCACAACCTGACACTTGTGGAGCAGTGGCCTTAGCGACTCCCAGTGACTCCTTGGCCACAATAGCAACACCACTGCCCCTCCCACTCCTAGGCTGGTGCCAAATACTGAACCCAGCTGGACAAAGATCTGAGAGAGGAACACCGTCCTCTGGTGCTAGCCAGGTTTCAGTGATGCATGCCAGGTTGGCCCGCTCCTTCAATATAGAATCTGCAATTAGAGGCACTTTGTTGCAGACTGACCTGGCATTCATCAGCAGCAGCCTAAGTGTGGGACACTGGATCAGCTGCACAGGGCCCAGAGATGCAACCAGGGGCTGGAACGCGGGACAGATACCAACCATCGGTCCCACGTTCCCTGAGTGCGGCCTGCCCCTTGGTGCCCAGCATACCGTCCCATGCCCGTAACAACCCTAATTTGGGCCTCAGGAACCTCCCTAGATGGACTGCCGCCCCTCCAACCTAGCTGGCAATACCAACACCCTCCCTTACTTCCCCACCCACAATTTACCCCCACAGTAGTCCCCACATTCCCCAGAAACTAGGTGGGGTCTACTAGTATCCTATTGTGTAACTCTCCTAGTGTACTAGAAATGGCATCACCAACAGCAGACTGCTCCTAATTAAAGAGTTCCCACTTTTGTTATCAGTTGCCCATGACTCAAGCACAACGAGACCAGGTGGTGCACAACACAAAATCAAAGAAGGAATCTTTAATTAACATCAATCTGCCATAGCCAATAGTTTAATTGCTATTTCAGTGGTGAAACCACAAAACTGGATTTTGTCCACTGCATATGAAGATGTGTAGGTTACAAAAATGCATATATTTAGTTACATTGAATGTTTCACTGCTTGTTATTTTCTTCCTTCCATCCATCCCCCCCTTTTTTTTTGCATTTCTTTTTACTACTCAAAACTGGCTTTGGAGATTTCCCAAAGCCAATTTTAGGGCAATGGGATATGCATGGAGAACACTCCTTTAAATTTCCCAAGGTTCTGCCTGCAGAAGTCTGGCCTTGGGACTTATCCAGTAGAAGAATATATGTAAAAAGGTATACAGTTATTCAAATCAGTCTGGAAATACAGAATATCAAATTTAATAGTGAAACAATGAAAAACAAAGAGAAATGAAAATTGACAAATTTGGCCACACTCTGTTAATCAGGATTTCAAACAATATGGATTAGGATCCCACCCACATAATTATATCATTAACTGTTAAATCTGAAAGCAGAGATGTTTAATGCAGAATGTATTATGCTATCGGTGGAGGGTGCTGAGTTTACAGAAGAGGAAACAATGTAGAACAGTGATAATGTTTGGTCCGTATCAGTGACAGCCAACAATCTGGATAAGAGGTGATGCTCTTAATTCTCAGTGTATTCATTGACCATGAAAATTCTCTTTAGTGGACAACTGTGAGGAGCAAGGTCATTATAGCCATGCATGATTTGGTTCAAGAATTATATACAGTACATAAAAAAGTGACAAGAACGGCACTGAGCCTTGTGAATAAGGGGCAGGTCTGTGAAGTACATCAACATTAATATTAACTTGTCTGCTCAGCTTGTGATAGTTTCCTTAATGTTTCCATAGACTGTGACATTAAACAGGTTGCTAGCAGTCTGAAGACACAACCCAATGGCTTCTTTTATGTTCTTCTGCATGGATGCTGCATTTTTCATTAATCTAAGGTGAGGCCTCTAATAATTCATTACAGAAAAACAAAGATACAGAAAATATTTTCCCTAAGAATCCATTAAGATGAAATTTATTCTGACAAAATACCCAATAGAAATTGAACATAAAGTGAAGAAGATTTTCATTTTGGGCTTAGTATCTTTGCTACCATTGAAGGAGGAAGATTTATTTAATTACAACTGAATAGATTCATCTCTTTGCAAAAATGACAGCAGCAACAAAACCAAAACCAGAACCATGTCTTTAGTTGCTCCAATGGATCCTTGTCCTTTACAAGTTTCCTTATTTCAGTCCAACCTGCATCAACTTTTTAAATGACAGCAGCTAATAACATTAGGTCAAATCATTTTGTGAGCTCTGCCTACAGAAGCTGTGTGCATTATTTATTTTAATTCTTTAAAATGGATTCATAGTTCTGTCAGCATCATAACAATTTACAGGTAAGGAAGGGAACTGCAACTCAGAGGCCTTATCCATGCCAGGACTGTGCCCTATGTAGCCTATGGAAATGTGTGGAATGGTTCCCACTGGATGAAACTCTGTTAGTTAACATAGCAAGTGGCACTCAAGTTAAGCCATTTGACTGGTTGGATTTTCATGAGTCAATGTAAATAGGTTCCATTGATTCAAATGTGTGTATTCTAGTAGCACAACATAATTAAAGCAGAGCCATTTTAATCAATGGCCATTATGCAAATTGCCGTTAATTCATTGGGCCTACTTCAGTGAGATTTGCTATATTAAGCAATAGGATTTCATCCAATGAAACAGGAAGGTTTGTTTTGGGTCCAGCACTTTAGAAATCTAAGTGCTTTGGATCAGCTTTTTTATTGTTTTTGAAACTAATCCTGTTATGTTATATTCCCAGTTAGCCTACTGTGGAAGATTATCTCTTTCATGTTCTCTTACTTTAAGATTGTCTTTTATTGAATTTAAAAAATAATAATCTCATAAACCAAGTGCTCGGGAATAATTTGGAAACATTAGAAAAAAGAGAAATCATTATTTTTGAGCTATCATGTCTATTTTAAATAAGAGACATAAAGTATGATATAATCTGGTTTTGCAGTTGTGTCTGTAAACTTTAGATGTGCAATTTGTAAACTCAAATTCAATTTGGCATATATATTTTTGATTTAGCTATGCACAAGACCATATTTATGGATTTGGCTTATATGATTTTCTCCAAGAAGATATCGGAAGCGGTGGCTGCTCGATCTAAGCAGTATTTTATCCTACCTAATTAAGAAGGTTGGTGAGTTAGTGTGAAATAGTTACTTGTGGAAATGGTTTTCCTTGGAACTTTAACTACTGAGGTGTCCGGAGAGCTCATACTGAGATCCATGCACAGGGCATATATCCCCTGTTAGCCACTTTGCCAGCCATTTTGCAGACTTGAAAGGGGAAGAGATAGGTGCTGTTTTCTGTGCTGGCATCTTCTTTGTTATCTCTGCTTACCTGTCTGAACTCTACTAAAACATTGGTACCCTGCTAGGATTGAGATTGTGTGTGACTGTTGAAGTATAATTTTTGTGTGGGTTTTGGATTAATAGATCCCACAATTAGGACAATGTGTACTTCCTCCTGGTCATAGTCATTAACATTTCCTGCTATTTGCAAGTGGTTTTTAGCCAAAGATTGAGGAACAAACAAATAATGTCATGGACCCGGGATCTGAAGGGTTGGAATGTTTCCAAAAGGGCACAGAGAAGGTTGGCAATAATCTGCATTCCTTGTTCTGGATAGAGAGCAGGTTTAGGGCTTCCACACACCCTTCATTCACCTAGTGACAAATAAATAAACATTGAAGCAACAGTTTAATCTGATGTTTTAGGACAACTCATTTGAATGCTTAAAATTATTCTGGCTCTTTTTAATGAGTTTCATTCTCTGTTGCCATAAATGATAAGATAATTTTAAAAAAAACCTTCTCTTCAAAGTTATGATGATCAGAGTCAGTCATGTATACCAAGGACAACTTTTATGATGCTCAGATAACCTAATTTATTGTGTATAATATGCTGAAGTTCATTAAATCCTGATACATGAGGCTTGTCTCCTCTTCAGCCTTGTTCTTACTTTTTTATGGTTTCCTTTGCAAATCAGAATGATCCCTATGGTTTCACAGTTCCATTTCTCGGTGTAAGATAAAATACAGAGTAAAAATAAATAAAAATAGCAGAGTTTAGCTGTTATAGAATAAAACACAAAGAGATCTGAAGAACCACTTCTTATGTGTCAAATGATCTGGGTCCCACAGGGAAGGCCCATTGTCACTTATGTTTTCAGTTATCTCTGAGACACAGTATTAATCCATTTACAAATCCCAACTTTTCTGTTGTCAGATTTTCTTTCATATGTGAGGGTAAATAGCAACAAAAAGGACAGCAAACAGTAATGAAGTGTAAACCAGCTTTACCTAATACAGATCCCTGGTGGTAAACAAATACACATTGGTCTGTCACTTCAAGACCAGAAGGCACTGTTTACTTAGCATTCGACTGAATTGAAAGAACTGTTGTCTTATACCAGGAAGCAATCCAAACATTCTGAGCTCTCAAATTGGGTCTGAGCAGAAGAGAGGCTAAATTTAGCAGGGTAACCTTTAACAATTCTTTCGTACTACTGGAGATTCTTAGTAGGGTGTGAGTTAATATAATAATATTTTAATGTAACATTAAGGAGAGATTTAATTTTTGCTGCTTTGTTTAACCGTTACAATTATTTTAGTGTAAAGGATGATAGTTGTTGCAAAATGATTTCCCTATACCATGCAATTCAACATCGAGGCCAAGTTTAAATGTCAAGTCAGTTGTGCAGCTGATAGCAAAATTCACCATTGTGGTCAGGACCACAATGCAGAAATATTCCAATTCATCTCAAAGTTCCTGTCCACACCACTCCTAGGCAAAATTAGATACCAGCTACCAAAGGGAGAGATTTACATGGCACTTAGGAAGGAGGTTGCAATCAGGCTCTCTGGGAATATTTACTGGATTGGCTGAAATTCTATTGTGACATGTAAACCCTCAAGGAATGGGCAGAATCTTGGCTGTGGGTAGGATAGATATTTATTGCATTTGGCTCAAGCTTTGCCTTTAATAAAAGGAAACAGAGAATCTGAATCTACACAAATAATAGCAGTGTCTCAGACTTTTAAAAAATAACACCGAGGAAAGCAAATTTAAATTCATTCTCGGCACGAAGTAAATACAACTAGAATGCCCATACACTCAGTTTACACTACTCCTGTCCCATGGCTCTCATAGGGCCCCTTCCAGCTCAATGATGATGGTGATGATGGTGATGGTGCTCTGGCCTCACATACCTTCATGATTATCAGACTGGTTGTCCACAGCCCTGGCCAGTTCTCAAACAACCCAGGCTTTAACCCAACAAGGCATTTCACCTGGAGCATCCTGCACTGCTATATTCCCAGCTGAACTTGTTTCTTTTTCCCCACCTTACTTTTCTGCTGGAGAGAACTATTTAATCTGATTCTTAGCCATACACTTTATTCCCTAATCTGACTATTGTTGCTGTTAGATGTCCTTGGCAGCAGCACCCTGTATTCTCATTCCTGGTTGTGACTAAACTTGTGTGCTGTCTTTGTTGGCTTTTCTCAATGAACAAATATCTTTTCTTGTTTGTAGAGAAGGGGAAGGCCACCTAGCACACAGATATAGTTGCAAATGTTGACCCCCTTTCAAGGACAAAAAAACAACAACAACACAGGGGGACAAAAGAGTTGATCCTCAGTAGTCAGGAACTGTGAACTAACTCTTATTTCTATAAGTCCAAAGGTAATCATGTCCTCTAAAACAGACAGACAGACAGGGGGCATTTCAGGAACAGTAAGAATGGAAGGGAAGGTAAATATTTTGCTTTAGAAAGGTTTTCTTGAATTTTGCAATAATGTCTCAGACACATTGTTTAGAATGATGAAATAGATAGATTAGAACGGGCTTCTCAACCTTACCATGCCACAGGCTGGACAACTTCCCCCTTAGACTGTGCCATGGGCTGGATGCATTAGTGGCAAGAACATTTGCACATCCACTGGCACATCCACTTCCAGGGTTGTCACCATGGGTTGGATGGAATGGCACCAGGAGCCAGGGCCGTACCGTGAGCTGTAGGTTGCAAACACCATGGATGAGAAAGATGACCCAGCTCTTACCTTATTTAATCATGCCTTTGCTGTGGGCAGGATTGCTTTTTATCAGCTGCTGTAGATTGCCGAATCCCATCCCTATCTGGATGTGTTGTGTATTGAGGCACATTTGCAAGCAGCACAAGGAGCGCTCTTGCAAGAAGGAAATGGCGGTTTCCCGCCATTCTAACTAGAAGCCCAAAGTGGCGCGAAACCCCTGCAAAAGGGCACGCTTGTTAGGTTTAACCAAAGCCCTGCGATTGGTTACACTTTTGGATTCTGTTCTCCATTGTTTACCTACATATGTTCCCTGTTATGATTGGTTAGTTATGTTTGTCCGGTGGGTCACTACCTTGTATTCAGGAGCTACCTCCGGGGAGAAATTATATAAGCTCCACAGGTAAAGAAGGGTGGGGCCGGACCAGATCTATACTTCCTGCACCATACAGGTAGCCGGGTAGTGCTAAGCCTGGGTCCCTCCACAGTGCTACGCTTCTATGGTAGCTTGTTGCTACCCATTGCCGGGTAAGAGTCCGGAGGGACTGAATCCACTAGGATTGTATAGCCATCTCGGGATCTGGAACACCTTGTAAGTTCATCTCTAATTGACTGTTAAATAAAGCCTGTTGCTGTTTGTTCATTGTTGTCCTGGACTGGTGCTTATAAGGGCCAGATCTAACAGGATGGGAGATCTCTCACTATCTTGGTCTATGCATTGATAATCTCTAAGATTAATTACTGTAATGCTCTCTATATGGGGCTGCCCTTCAGACTGTTATGGAAACTCCAAAATGTGGCTTCCAGATTTATTATGGGAACACAGAAATATGATCATATATCCAGCTCTGACATGCTTTCATTGGTTACCTGTTGCATTCCATGTCAGATCCAAGGTTCTTGCAGTGGTTTACAATGCAATTGCCTCAGGAGGGGTGTGTGCCAAGAATGGAGGCATTCAAGAGAAAATTGGGCAACCATCTGTCAGATCTGTTTTGATTTGGATTCCTGCATTGAGCAGGAGGTTGGACTGGATGGCCTCAACTCAATTATTCTACGATTCTGTGATTCTATGAAATCCGTTTGACAGTAGGGAAGGGAAACCATTGGTCTGTAAGATGTTTCAGTCCATAACTCCAACTGTTGCTTTCCATTGATCATTTGAACTGGGATCATTGAGAGATATAGTCAAAACACCTGGCAAGCGTATGGTTATCAATGTTTGGGTTACAGGTTGTCTATAAGGGAATTAATAAAATAAAGATAAGTAATGATTTTTTATTTGTTAGGATTCATTCCAGTTTATTCTTACATAAAAATATTTAGTTTGGTTACATTCCACAACTTCTTTCTCAGCTGGGAAGCAGTTAATTAGATTAAAGGTTAATCTTGGCCTCATGCATCTTGTGATTATGCTTGCAATTCCTCCATTTAATGTAGAGCATAATGACAGAGTGGCCTTATGGCAATATTATTAGTGCTGACCCACTGACTTGAACATTGCATTATGCTCTTGCAGTAAAACTGTGACCTCTTTAAAATCCATTTAAGTTATTCTTTGGTGTTCTTTCCACTTCTTTTTTTAAATTTGGTCCTTGAATATGTCATTAGGTCATTCCAACATGATGATTCTAATACTGTAACTGGGAAATCTTCCCCAAATGAAATACCCAAGATAAAAAATAGTCTACTTTGAGATGAGGCAACTATGCAAACTGGATGGAGCCTCTCTGGCCAAATATGAGGACCCTCATTGACTCTCCATTATCCACTGTCATTGAATTTACTTTGACAAAACCAAAAGAAGCACAGTGGCTTTTTAAACAAGGTATGCCAAAACCTGAATTATGCTACTGGAAGCCTCTTAGGTTTGGCTGTGTAACAGTCAATTTGGCAGTATGGCAGTAGTGTAATGTGAAGTATGTCCACAGTGGGTTGATGGGATGATTAAATTATTTCATGCTCAGAAGTTGTCTCCTCTGGCTCACTCAGTCTTGGTTCTCCCAATTCAGAAGTACACAAAACTTTTATTTCTATCAATATAGTATTGCTACCAAAATCATATAGTCAGCAAATTTTGAAAACAAAAGTGGCTGCGTTTTGATTGCAATTTCCAAGTTATGGTCGGAGAATCTGATCCTCTTTCCAAACCCACAGTGGCCATGCCTTACTTGTCATACTCCCGCTTCTTTGCGGGAGGGGGTGGTTCCAGCAGTTTTCAAACATCCGCTGGTTCGCCCTCTCCTGAAGAGGCCATTGCTTGACCCTACTGTTATTTCTAATTTCAGACCTATCTCCAACCTTCCCTTTGTGGGGAAGGTGTTGGAAAAAGCAGTGGCCCGGCAGCTCCAGGGGGTTCTGGATGATACGGATTATCTGGACCCATTTCAGTCAGGATTCAGGCCCGGTTATGGTACTGAGATGGCATTGGTCGCACTCTTGGATGATCTTTGGTGGGAGCGGGATCGAGGCAACCCCTCAGTCCTTGCTCTTCTTGACCTCTCAGCAGCTTTCGATACTGTCGACCACGGTATCCTTCTGGGCCGGCTCCGAGGAGTGGGGGCCCAGGGCACTGTGTTGTCCTGGTTTTCCTCTTTTCTGACAGGTCAGATTCAGTCAGTGTCTAGAGAGTGGGTTGTCCAGCCCTAGGTTGCTTCCATGTGGGGTGCCTCATGGTGCCATGTGGGGTGCTTCCATGTGGGGTGCCTCAGGGCTCGGTACTCTCACCTCTATTGTTTAATATCTACATGAAACTGCTGGGTGAGATCATTCGTTCCCATGGGGTGAGGTATCATCAGTATGCAGATGATACCCAGCTGTAAATCTCGGCTCGTGGGGACCCGAGTGATGCAGTCGAAGTCCTGACCAGGTGTCTGGAGGCTGTTCGGGTCTGGATTGGGGACAAGAGGCTTCAGCTGAATCCTGGCAAGACTGAGTGGCTTTGGGTGCAGGGTCCCATGTTATCCCAGGAGTTACCATCTTTGGTCATGGCTGGAGCATCTTATTTACTTATTTATTTATTAGTCATATTTATATATGCTGCCCACTCAGGCCGAACCCGACTCAGGGCGGCATTACAACAAGTTTTAAAAACACATAAAAACACTTTAAAAGACCCATATCCCACCCACTTTAAAAGACCCATATCCCACCCAACCATCCCACCCACTATAAAAAGAAGAAGAGAGAGTTCTTAATTCTTTACATAAGCCAGCAGGCGGGGACCGTGTTCCCATTCGGGCCCCCCCACACCTGCCCTACCAGCCAGGTCTTCAATCCTTTCCTGAAGGGCAGCAATTCTCTTTGAAGTCTTAGATCTGTTGCCAGGAGGTTCCAGAGAGTTGGTGCGGACACGGAGAAGGCCCTCCTTCGGGTGCTGGACAGATGTGCACCCCTAACTGATGGCACCATTAGAGAGCCTCTCCGGTCCACTCTGGTTGGACGGGCAGACACTCTTGGGATGATGCGGTCTCTAAGGTATTTTAGTGTATGGGACCAAAGACAATGAAACAGCCGAAGGGTTGGCTTAACACAGGTTTATTGCATGATGATCCGGGGGAACATGAGGTAATGGTGGTGGTACATCTCATTATATACAGTAGGACTATACATTTGAATCTTGCAGCACGGTAGCTCATTGGCTGCTACCGGCGTGGCCTCGCCCAGGCACGCCTCACTCTTGCAGTTGTTTTCTCTTCCTGCTTAATGCGGGGACGTTTCCCGCGGCTGTCCGTGATTGAGCAATGTGAACCATGTGAGACTGAACGCTCGCAGCTGCCCTCTATGGGTTGCTTGCTCGCGTTCCTTTGCAGCTGAGATACATTGTAATTGGAGTGGATACATTCTTGTCTTTACAGTAACATTGACATGCATACATAACACCCCTCCCCCCTAGGATGGGACGAAGTCCCGCAACCAATGTGGCTTGCCGCACGCGCGCTTGGGGCGTGCTGGCGCCTGACCTAGTGCAGGGGAGCCTGTGATCCCTGGTTCCGTGGGGGCTTGTTCTGCAACGGAAAATGGGGATTCGTTAATGGCCCTGTGGGGTGTCTGTGCCCACCTTGCGCTGGGGGACGGGAATGGAATGAACAGCTGGGAGGTGAACCCCTGCCTGTTGCCTGCGGACCCCGGGGACCCTCCCATTGTGAACCTCGGAACCGACGAGGATGCCCTCTTGGTCCTGCTACCTTCTGCTATCCGTTCGGGGGACCTTGAGACTGTGGTGGGCGGATTCGCCTCCGCCTCCTGTCTTGGGGTTGTCGGTCTCCGGGGAGCTGGCGCTATGTTACACTCTAACTCGCAGGGGCTAGTGGGACTGGAAGTACCAGGGGCTGAACTGAAACCCCTCTTTTCGCTAGAACGGGTGGGGGACCACTCCGCTAACTCCCCCTGGTACTGCAAATCAAAGTCTAAGTCTCTTGGGGGATCTGTATTTGGGGGAAACTTCCTAGAGGGATCTGTATTTGGGGGGAACTTCCTAGAGATATGTATGAGATCGGGGCTCTTCCCCTCCGCCGAAAAATCCCGCAGAATATCTATGAGGACAGATTCCCTTTCCTTCCCCCCTTGGTGGGGACCCATGGCCCCGGCCCCCTTTCCCTCACCCTTGGGCTAAACGGGTGGGGGAGTACCCTAACGCTGAATCGTGGTTTCCTCCGTTTTCGGAGGAACCCTGCGCCTTCGCAGGGAACCCTGCGCCTGAGCTGGTCCGCGTGCCGCCTCCACAGGAGGCCTGTGTTGGTTTCCACGCGGTACGACACGGGGCCGGTTTGTTCTATTACAACGCCCGGCACCCAGGCTGGCCCTGCGCTGGCGTAGTTCCTGCAATGTACAGGGGTGCCTACGCTGAAACTCTTTGTGGGTTCCATCCCTATGTTCCGCCCTTTGTCTTCCACCCTTGTGGGGTCTAGTCTGGTGATTACAGTGGCCAGCTTCCTGCGCATTAACAGCTCCGCGGGGGAGTACCCTGACGCCAATGGGGTGACCCTGTACCCTAGCAGGAACTGGCACACTTGTAGGTCGAGATCTCCGGGACCCATGCGCCGCAGCGCGTCCTTTGTGGTGCGCACGAGGCGCTCTACTTGGCCGTTGGTGGCCGGGTGGAAAGGGGCGGAGGTGACGTGCCGAATGGCGTTGAGATCCATGAATGCCCTGAACTCGGTGGACGTGAAGCAACTAGCGTTATCGCTAACGAGGGTATCGGGTAAACCGAACGTGGAAAAGACCCTCCGTGAATGCTTAATTGTTGTGGCCGAGGAGGTGCTCGAGACTGGGATGACCTCCAACCACTTGGAGTACGCATCCACTACAAGGAGGAAAAGCGCTCCCCTGAACGGGCCAGCAAAATCTACGTGTACCCGGGACCAGGGCCCCCTTGCTGCGTCCCATTCCCTATGTGGCAAGCGAGCCTCTTCTGGCCTTGAGCTTTGGCACGCTTCGCAAGTGCCGACCATGTGCTCGATGTCGGCGTCTAGCTGGGGCCACCAAAAGTAACTGCGGGCTAGTGCCTTGGAGCGGACGATCCCCGGGTGGCTGACGTGCAGCAGTTTAAGCACCCTCGGCCGGAGGGACGTGGGGATCACTACCCGCTGTCCCCACAAAAGGCAACCCCTCTCTAGGGACAACTCCACTTTTTTCTTGAAAAATGTGTCGAATTCCGCTGCTGGGGACGACACGGGCCACCCTTTCTGCACCCAGGAGCTAACTGTCGCTAACGTTTTGTCCTTGCCGGTCGCTTTGGCGATGTCGGCCGGTACTACTGGGGGCGAGTCTAGGACCTCTATCATTAAGACCTGGTGGTCCCTCTCTTCCTCGCCCACGTGGCTGCAATCCTGGGGAAGGGGGGACCTCGACAGGGCGTCCGCGTGGCTGATCTCCTTCCCTGGCCGGTACACCAACGCGTGCTGATACGCGTTGAGAAAAATGGCCCACCTGAGCATTCTCGGGGACAGGATTTGTGGCGTGGGCTTATCTGCGGTGAAAATGCCTAGCAAGGGCTTATGGTCGGTCACTATGGTGAAGGGGCGGCCATACACAAAATCATGAAATTTCTTGGTCCCCGCAATTATCGCTAGCGCTTCCCTGTCTGTCTGGGCGTAATTTCTCTCCGCTTGGGACAGGGACCTGGAGTAGAACGCTATCGGGGCCTCCCTCCCATCCTCCAGCACGTGACATAACACCGCCCCCACCCCCACTGGGGATGCATCGCATATCAGGACCACCGGGCGTTTGGGATTGAAGTGGGTCAGAATGGCATCGGATGCCAGGAGTCGTTTTAGGTTGTTAAATGCCCTCTCATGGTCGTCGCCCCACTTCCATGCCTCGTCCTTCTTTAACAACTTGTGTAGCGGTTCCGCCACGGCCGCCTTCCGAGGAAGGAAGGAGTGGTAGAAGTTCAGCAGTCCAAGGAACGACTGCAGCTCAGGCTTGGATGTGGGGCGAGGGGCCTTCTTGATGGCGGCCACCTTGGATTGGGACGGCCTTATTCCCTCAGGAGTCACCCGGAAACCTAGGAACTCAACCTCGGTCGCGAAGAAGACGCATTTGTCTTTCCGCAACCTCAACCCCGCCTTTTCGAATATTGTCAGGACCTTTCCCAACCTTTTTGCCAATTCAGCCCGGCTCCCCCCCGTTATCAATACGTCATCAAAGTAGGGTAACACCCCCTCTAATCCCTTTAGGAGGCGTTCTACGAGTGACTGGAAAATTCCGGGCGCCGAATTCACGCCGAACTGAAGGCGCGTCACCTGGAACGCCCCTTTGTGGGTGACTATGGTCTGTGCCGCAGCTGAGGCCGGGGTCACCGGGAGCTGCTGGTAGGCTTGTGCTAGGTCGAGCTTAGCGAAACACCTCCCCCCGTGTAACCTGGCCAGCAAGTGGCTGACTACCGGCACCGGATACGCATTAGGGCGAATTGCCTTATTGATGGTGCACTTGTAGTCAGCGCATATGCGGACCTCCCCGTTGGCCTTTAGTGCTGTTACAATTGGAGTTTCCCACTCCGCAGAATCGACAGGCACAAGAATCCCCTGACCCACCAATTTGTCCAGTTCCGCCTCTATTTTGTCCTTTAGTGCAAAAGGCACTCTGCGCAGCTTTAGTCTGATTGGTCGTATTTCCGGGTCCAGGTCGAAAGTCACTGGGGGGCCCTTGAATTTCCCGAGTCCTTTTTTGAAAACCTCGGGGTGCGCGTCGCACACGCCCTGTATTGGATCAGTCCCGGCGGCGTGTACTCCAATGGCGTGCACCCCCCCAATGAATAAACCCAGGGGCTGGAACCATTGAGTCCCGAGGAGGCTGCAATTACCTCCCTTGAGGACGACTAGGGGGAGCGTTGCGGCGTGTTTTTTAAATTGGACCTGGAACTTCCCAACCCGCAACACTGGGATGCGGTTCCCCTGCACGTCCTTCAGTGTGGACCTCAACGCTTTGAGCTTGGGCCGCACGTGGGGCGATTTTCAGGAACTCTCCCTGGGAAATGATAGAGTAAGAAGAACCCAAGTCCACCTCCATCCTAACAGGGGCCCCTTGAATTACTACCTCAATGAAGTATCGGGGGTGTCCCGCGGACACGCTGAACACCGGGGCGTCGTCCTCGCTGTCGTCGGAGATGCGCCCTACGCCGTCCTGCTTCCTCGTGGTCCGGGTGCCGTCCTTGGGCCTCGTGGTGCGGTCCTGCCTCGCCGCGCGGTCTGGTGAACTCCTCCTGGTCTCGCGCCGCTTTCTGCAGACCTTGGCGATGTGCCCACGCCGGCCGCAGTTGTGGCACTCGGCCTTCCTGAACGGGCATTTGGCACGGGCGTGGGTGGCGCCGCAGCCGTCGTAACGCCGGCCTTCCTTCTGGACTTTCCGGACGTCCTCGTCGTCGCCGCTCTCCGCGGACGAGTTTGAAGCTCGCCGGGCTGCGCGCACCGAGCTTTCTGCCTTGGCAACGCGCACCGAGCTTTCTGCCTTGGCAGTCCTCGGCCGCCAGTCCTGGAGCTCTTGCACCCCGGCCGTCATGGCTTCCGCGGCCTGTGCCACGTCTAGGACTTCTTGCAGTGTGGGGGGAGGCTCCTGTTTCATCAGCGCGCGCTGAGTCTCGGTGTCCCTCAGGCCGCACAGCAGGCAGTCCCTGAGGGTGACTTCTGGGTTCTCCCACTTGCATGGGCCGGCGGCCTGTCGCAGGGCCGCTGCGAAATCGGCGACCGACTCCCCGGGCGCTTGGACTCGCCTCCAGAACGCGCTCCGAGCGGGGAACATCGCTATCGCGGGCCGGAGGTGGTTGCGCAGCATCGTCAGGAGCTCTTTAGCTTTGAAGTCGCTCACCCTTCTCGGTGCGATCAGGTCCACCAGGGTCCTCTTGGTCTCGTGCCCGAGCATTCTGACGAAGATGGCCCTCTTTTTGGCCTCGTCCGTAACTTCGAGCTCCACCAGCGCCCCATTAAAGTCTATCTCGAACAGCTCCAAGTCTCCCGGCTTCTTGATCTCGTAGCCGGCGCATGTCTTGGTCCCGTGGGCAGCCATTATCCCACCTTCATCACCAGTTTAGTGTATGGGACCAAAGACAATGAAACAGCCGAAGGGTTGGCTTAACACAGGTTTATTGCATGATGATCCGGGGGAACATGAGGTAATGGTGGTGGTACATCTCATTATATACAGTAGGACTATACATTTGAATCTTGCAGCATGGTAGCTCATTGGCTGCTACCGGCGTGGCCTCGCCCAGGCACGCCTCACTCTTGCAGTTGTTTTCTCTTCCTGCTTAATGCGGGGACGTTTCCCGCGGCTGTCCGTGATTGAGCAATGTGAACCATGTGAGACTGAACGCTCGCAGCTGCCCTCTATGGGTTGCTTGCTCGCGTTCCTTTGCAGCTGAGATACATTGTAATTGGAGTGGATACATTCTTGTCTTTACAGTAACATTGACATGCATACATAACAGGTATCCTGGCCCACTGCCATATAGGGCTTTAAAGGTCAAAACCAGCACCTTGAATTGCACTCGGAGACAAACTGGTAACCAGTGCAGCTCCCGAAGTAGCGGTGAGGCATGGGCATATCACCCACATTCCATCACCACCCGGGCTGCCGCATTCTGGACCAGCTGCAGCCTCCGAATGGTCGTCAAGGGCAGCCCCATGTAGAGCGCATTACAATAATCTAGTCGGGAAGTGACCAGAGCATGGGTGACCATAAGCAAGGAGCCCCACTCAAGGAGCGTGCGCAACTGGCGAATCACCCGAAGTTGGGCAAAAGCCCTCCTGGCCACAGCCGCTACCTGTTCTTCTAGCAGCAGCCGCGAGTCCAGAAGGACCCCCAAGTTGCGCACTGGGTCTGTCTGGGGCAAAACAGCCCCATCCAGTACCAAAGATGGTAACTCCCGGGATAACACGGGGCCCCTTATCCACAGCCACTCTGTCTTGCTGGGATTCAGCCGAAGCCCATTGGCCCCCATCCAGACCCCAATGGCCTCCAGGCATCCGGATAGGATTTCAACGGCATCGCTGGGGTCCACACGGGCCAAGATGTACAACTGAGTGTCATCCGCGTACTGATGGTACCGCACCCCATGGGAACGAATGATCTCACCCAGTGGCTTCATGTAGATGTTAAATAGGAGAGGAGAGAGCACCGAACCCTGAGGCACCCCATACTTGAGAAGCCTAGGACTGGACCTCTCACTCTCTAACCACACCGACTGGGTACGGCCCTCCAGAAAAGAGGAAAACCAGGACAACACGGTGCCCTGGATCCCCAGTCCTTTGAGCCGTTCCAGAAGGATACCGTGGTCGACGGTATCAAAGGCCACTGAGAGGTCAAGAAGAGCAAGGACGGATGGATAACCCCTGTCCCGCTCCCACCAGAGATCATCCATCAGTGCGACCAATGCCGTCTCCATACCATACCCTGGCCTGAATACTGATTGAAAAGGGTCTAGATAATCCGCTTCTTCCAGGACACTCTGCAGCTGGCGTGCCACCGCCTTCTCCAAAACCTTACCCAGAAAGGGCAGGTTGGAAACCGGCCTGTAGTTGTTAAGGACAGCTGGGTCAAGGGATATTTTCTTCAGGAGGGGGTGCACCAAAGCATGTTTTAGCGGTGCAGGAAATACCCCCTCCTGTAATGATGCATTTATTATCGCCCCGACCCAGCCACCTGTCACCACCTTGGAGGCTTTCACCAACCTGGTGGGACAGGGGTCCAAAGGACACGTAGTGGCACGCACAGCTGCAAGGAGCCTGTCCACTTCATCAGGGACAACAGGATCAAACCGATCCCAGATCGTACAGCAAGACTGTGCTCCGGTGCCCCCCCGACCCTCCCCATCCACGCCGGGATTCAGCCCTGAACGAATCCGATCAATTTTCTCCACCAGATGGTCAGCAAAGTCCTCAGCCGAACCCTGCCAACCGGGCACCGATCTCCCCCTACCGAGAAGGGACCTGGTTACCCGGAACAGGGTGGTTGGGCGGTTATCAGCGGAGGCAATAAGGGTGGTGAAGTATTGCCGCCTCACCACCCCCATCGCCACTAGGTCGGCCCTAATAGCAGCTCTAGCTAGTGTCCAATCGTAGTCATTCTGGGTCTTCACCCAGCGGCGCTCTAGGCGTCTCTTTGCCCGTTTGAGTTCCCGCAGTTCATCCGTGAACCACGGGGATGACCTAACCCCACGGGCGCGGAGAGGCCGCAGTGGCGCGATTTCATTCAAGGCTGCTGTTGCCATCCTGTTCCACAGGTCGACAAGTGCCTCGGGTGAATCGTGTAGCCGATCCAGAGGAACATCCCCCAGTTCCCTCTGGAATTCATCTGGATCCATTAGTCGCCGAGGGTGGGCCATTTTAATAGGCCCTGCCTCCCTACGATGAAGCTTCACCCCCAGAAAGTCAAGAGTCACCAGATAGTGATCTGACCATGGCACAGGTGAGATGACTAAATCCTGTAATCTCAGTCTTTGTCACAGTCAGATCTGGTGCGCAATCTGGGGGTCCTCCTGGACTCATGGCTACTGCTCGAAGAGCAGGTGGCAGCCGTGGCTAGGAGGGCCTTTGCACAGCTTCATGTTATTTACCAATTGCGCCTGCTCCTGGACCGGGACTCCTTGCTCGTGGTCACTCACGCTCTGGTCACCTCCAGATTGGATTATTGTAATGCGCTCTACATGGGGCTGCCCTTGTGACCATTTGGAGGCTTCAGCTGGTCCAGAATGCGGCTGCCCGGGTTGTGATGGGGTACGGGCATCATACTCGAGCCTCACCACTTCTCCGGGTTGCCGGTGTGCCTCTGGGTGCAATTCAAGGTGCTGGTTTTGACCTTTAAAGCCCTTCATGGCATCGGACCAGGCTACTTAAGAGACCGTTTCGCCACAAGGAATTTAGCCCGTCCTACTAGGGCAGACAGGAGGGGCTCACTGGTGGTCCCATCAGTGAAAGAGGTACATCTTACTGGGACCAGGAAAAGAGCCTTTTCCGTGTCTGTCCCAGCCCTGTGGAACCTCTTACCACCTGAGTTGCAGCTCCAGATGGAACTATTCCCCTTTAGAAAGATGCTGAAGACATGGCTCTTCCAGCAGGTTTGGGGCACACTTGACTCTACCAGTCAAGCCCAGTGGCTGATTTAGCCTATGTGAGGGGCTGCCCCCTGGCTTGGTTATTGTGTTTTAATGGGGGTAGGGTGGGGTGGGTTGTTTGTTAATGATTATCTGTTTGTGTTTTTAATGTTGGTTTTAACTGGGGCTGTTAGATCTGTTTTAACTTTTGTAGCTTAATTGTTTTTATTGTAATTTTTATGTTGTTACCTGCCCTGAGTGGTGTACCCACCAGGTGGGTGGGATATAAATGTGCAGAAATAAATAAATAAATAAATAAATAAATAAATAAATACTGCCAGTGTCATACTGCCATTGTTGCACAGACAATTCTAGGTTTCTTCCAGTTTCTGCTAGAAGTTCTTAGGTTGTGATGAGGGAAATTCTGGTGGTCAGTTGCCAGCTGAAACCTGGTTCATTCTAACTCCTGTTACAGAAAAATTGTGAGATGGAGAGCATCTAGTCTCATTTCTTTTGTCGTTGCTTTCTTCATGTAAAAGGCAACAAATAGGAAGAGAAGTTTACAAAAATACTCTCCATGTGAGCAAAAATGTGGGAAATCATGTGTTGTTTGCAGAGGCAGGGACTTCTTTCATGACTTTCCATATGAAGAGAACAACAACAGCTAGACATACCTCCATGCCCTGCATTACTGCTGTCGGGTTTTGTGCAACAAGGAGACTCACAAATAGCAAGGACATTCTCTTCTTTGTCTTGCTGCAAAAGGCACAATGCATGTACCATATGTCCCTCCAGTCCTCTTGGCTTTTTGATGTTCCAATACTGCACAAGTGCAATTCTACAAACATCTTTATGCTGAGTCAATCAACCATAGTATCAGCTGGAGATGGGTAGAGCTTAGATGCTTACATGCATTGTCTTATTACTCTATTTGGAGAAAAGCACGGCAATTTTAAGAGATTTCATTTGGTGTGGCAAACGTAGCCAGCACATACGTCAGGCAATAGCTGCTGGGAATTGGCTCCAGAGTATTTCAGGAGAGAACTGGGCAATTCACATGGCCTCCTCAGCACACCATAGCTAGTCTTCTACCTTCTGAGTCAGTGAAGGCTGCTGCTGTCCTATGGCATTGGAGGAAGTTTCAACTGCTAGTTCAGTTGGCTTTTGAACACAGAATGAGGGAGAGGAATTTCTTCTTTGTGCCAGGCCACAATGTGTCTCAGGCCAACCTAGTCACATCCCTTGAAGAAATCAAGGTGACCCCCATATGCAAATCGCAAAAGTAATTTCAAAATGTTTTCCATATTTCATTTCAACAGCAGCACAGCAAGGAAAAGCCAAGGTTGGCTTTACATAAGATCCAGCTCTGCCTCAAAGTTTTGCCCCAAAGTGATTTTATTCCTCAAACCAGAGCTATTTGTCAACGGCTGTAAAAGACTTTCTACTGAGAATCAGTTGCTTGCAATCTCTCTTCTTTAACAGTATAATGTTATATATGCCGTGTGGATGACTAATAACTGCAGGTGTGTATATCGTGCTTTTATAATGATATAATATTTCTGTTCCAATGTACCTGTATTTATATGCACACACATATTCTATTTTCTTCTCCTTGAAACTTAGAGAAGCATTAAAAAAATGATGATTTGAATTAATGCCAGCAGCATAAGTGTCTTCTTTAATTGCAGATATTTTAAGGTGATACAATTCTGCCTAAGTACTGACTTTTTAATTCTTTTTCAGCTGTTATTTTAAAAAGTGATTCACGGTACAGTAATTACAATGTTAATCAATCAGAGAATGAGTACAGGGGAAGCAGTTCATTTCCACGGCTTGTCTGCGCAGCTGAGGTTAGTGAATGTAGGTGTATTTATGTTAATGTGAAAACTGTTTATATGTGAACATTTCAGCACTAAATATAATGATCTGTCTGGAAGCTGCAGACATGTATTCTTTCTCTATTACAGACTTTGCTACTTCTGTATCCAAGGCTGATTAGAATGAGATTAAGCAAATGTCCAAACTCATGCTTCACTGAAACAGTTTTCTTACTGTTATTTTTCAAAGGATGAAAAAAAAGGTTCTTCCTCTTCACTTAGGGCAGTGATGGTGAACCTTTTAGAGACCAAGTGCCCAAACTGCAACTCAAAACCCACTTATTTATCGCAAAGTGCCCACATGGCAAAAGGGGAGGGAGGAAACTCTCCCATTGGGCTTCAGGGCAGAGGGGTGGGGCAAACTCGGTGCTGGGGGAGGGAGGAAGTGCTTCCATTGGGCTGCTGGGCAGAAGGGTGGGGCAAAATCTGTGCTGGGGAAACCACATGGGTGCCCACAGAGAGGGCTCTGAGTGCCACTTCTGGCACACATGCCATAGGTTCACCATCACTGACTTAGGGCATGTTCAATCTGCCCTTTTAGATCGATAGATAAATCTTTATTGTATTGTCCTGCACAGAACAACGAGAATGGGGTGAAAAATCACTTATCAACCCAACAAAACCTAAACAAAATACTACTATACAAAATTATCAACATACTTCCACCCCACATATACACATTTAACCCCTAGAAAGCTCTAATACTCTAAGGCTCTAAAAACTCTATACAGAAGTTCCCTCATAGACTCCATTGCACTGCATTCAAAGCCAGAACCGCTTTTGGGTTGAAACTATTTCTCAAGCGGGTGGTCCTGGTCTTTATCACCCTATACCTGGTCTTTATGACCCCATTTAGGGAAGCTGAATCAGCATTGGTTCCTGTTCAGGAGGGAAGGGCAATTTGACATGCTCCTGTCAATAATTTGCATATAGTGATGCAAAGTGCAGAGATAATGTCAAGGACAGGCTGAGATCAGTTAACAAGGAACAGGTGCAAGCAATCATCATGGCTCAGCTCTGCTGTGATTGACAGTTAACAAGATACATTGTAACCTTAAGTGTTTTGCTGGCTGTAGAAATAGAAGTTGCTTGCAGAAGCTCAGAGCAGAGCAGAGCAGAGCTGAACAGTGCTGGATGTAATGCTAATTTACTTTGTCTGTAAATGTTGTTAATATACCACTTTGATTTAAACTAAATCTGGTGTATAGTCTTCTTTTTTGGACCTATTGCAACTCAGACTGCTACAACATTCACTCAAAAACTAACAGCTCCTCACCTCCATATAGGAACTGACCTTTTGAATCTTAATTGAAGACTTCCCCTGATGAAGTATGGATATTCAAGGGAAGTGAAATAAGAGATTCATCACCTTGTTTAAAAAAATCTGTTTATCTCTGTGTACTGCCAATTGGGAAACTGTCTGCAACTGCAGGTTTGATTGTTAATACACAGATATGCAAATAACTTTTAAAATGTTTAAATGAAATGATGCATTGCTTTAGCAATGATCTAGCAGATATATTTTTTAAAAAATCATTTCTCTTGACTGTTTGTACACAATAAGGATGTCAGGATCCTCTTACTCACAAGTAGCACTTTGGCCTCCTCGTAATGGGATCCCACCTGATACTGCCTGCTCTCCTGGCTACACAGTCCAAGCTTTTTAAAGATTACCTTCTCACTCCTGATCTGGATCTAGGTGGTAAGCAAGGAAGTTCATAGGAAATCAATTAGTGCAGATAAGGTAGCGTTGAACCAAGTAAAAACTCCAGTCATCTTCAGGTAATTCAAAAGTATATTGTAATCAGAGTAAGTTACAGAATAAAGTTCATCAAAAGTTCAGAAAGCATATCAAAATAAAGTCAGCTGCTTTTTGGGGAAAGCCCAGTGGCCTTATTCTGGCTTAAGCATCTACACGATTGCAGCTCTCCCTTAGCTCCAAGCATCGGGGCCAAGAGAGCCTCTTGGCCCCCACCTTCTGGGTTTTATCTTCTCCCTCAGGGTCCACCTCCTTGCCATTCCCCTAAAGGAATCCAGCCAATGATCATATAGCATGACATGTCCATCAAAAATTAGGCTCCATCTTTACCTATAAGGAGGGACGTTAACCGTTGGAATGTGACAAAGGCTTCCACAACCATCCCTACTATCTCCTACCGAGCTGCCCGCACTCACCTTTACCCGGCCCGACCATCACCACAAGGGTCCAGCAGTCACCAGTGGGGCAACTGCCCCGCGAACGCAAACAAACAAAACAACTTCAAGCCACAACATCCTCCTCGTGAAGAAGATAGCTCTTCTCCGCCTCCTTCTCACCCGACCGACCTAATGAACCTTACTAGATGAAGAGTGAGCTGACTGCTGGCTCTTCATTTTCCCCATCGCTGTATAGAAACCTAATTTCGAAAAAGCAATGGGGAAAAGAGGAAACAACAGACAGGCCATTCTTCACCCCACAAAACACAACCACAATAAAACTAAACAGTTAACCAAAACACCAAGCATCAAAAATAATAAAACACAAATAAATAAACAAATAATTAAAATAAAACCAATAAACAACAAAACAATAAACCACAAACTCAACAAAAAACACCCGAAATACCTAAGGCTACTGAAAAACAATAAAAACTCACTAAAACCACCTATCTACAACATGAAAATACCTAACTCAACAAACAATAATATCACAAATTAAACAAATAAATACGGAAGAAAGCAGAAGAATAAATAACGAGAAATAATCAAAACAATTAAGCACATCTCAAACCCAAAATAAAAACAAAAGAACAAGCAGAAACACTTTGGGGGGTTTAAACAGAAACTCTCTACTTAACTCCCCCAGCCCAACATCCCAAAATAAAAACAAAATAAAAACAGAATAAACAATCAAGAGCACTTACCAAACATGTCCTTCCTCCATGCCTCCAGAACAGAATTGAACAAAGAAAGAAAATCACAGTATTCTTAATCACAGCCCTACCTTGAGGCCGGAAGAGTAAAAAACAGTCAAAATATTTAAAAAATCAAAATAATAAATAAATAAATAAGATAAATAAAATAAAATCAAAAACCACAAATTCAAAACACCACCACCCAAACCACCCCTAACCATAAAAACACCCAAAAACCTGCCCGGCAAGGCTGGGCTAAAATATGCTAGTCTCTTCTAATCCACAAGGCCAGCATGTTTACACATTCCAATCCCTTTGGTATGCTCTAAAAGGTACTCCCATGGATTGAAATCTCCATCTTGAATTAGTTTAAAACCAGGGCATAAATTCTGGCCTGACAAAGGAAACTATTTGCCTTCTGGTATACAGACTTATCTCATAAGCTACTTCAGGATACCAGACATTTACTCTGGAAGCAGTTTTGACAATTACAGGGCTTAATTTTAGCTCATTACCAGTGACCATATAATGGGTTTAAAGTGAGAGCACTATAATAGTACATTAGCTCTCAGTCCCACCTTTAGAACTACAGTAGTACAGTTTGAAAAGAATGTAGAGAATTTAGGATTGTAGCCTGAAAGTAATAATCTAGAAAAGCCTTCTTTTCTGCCCAAGTAAACTACACACACACACACACACACACACACACACACACACACACACACACACACACACACACACACACACACACACACACACACACACACAGAGCAAAGGAATCACTCCCATATTATTTATATATAAATACAGTATAGTCATCATTAGCAACTGAACAATGCAATGTGTGAGCCTGTGAACTAACAAATGTGCTACTACTTCTATCTCCCTATCTTCTTAACCTGCATTTTGGAGCACTTCTGTGCAACATATGCACAAGTGGTCATGCACATTCTTGATGTTGTTTTTACAAATGTTTGTAAGAAAGGGCAAAGCTGTTTGATTCATATATTTTCTTCACCCAGCAACCCTTCACTGCCTTCTTCAAGCCAAAAAGCCTTGAAAGGCTGTTCAACAATTCTGCTTAGTTTATCACCTCTTCCTTGGGATTATGAGGCTTGAAGATTGAATATTGCAGACCTTGTGGGTCACTTGCTGACCATATAAATTTGTGCGCAGCAGGTTGTGAATGGAGTGAGTAAACTGGGCTGCTTTCTCTGTCCTTTATTGAGGGAGTTCAAGAATGAGGCCAGGAGTGAAAACTGAGACACACAAATATAAGGAGAGTGACACCAGGCTTAACCGCCATACTGGCAAATAGAATCTAGTGGCCTGAGTAGACCACAAGCTAACCATGAGTCAATAATAATGCAGCAGCAGAAAAGCATTGCAGGCGCACCCCCCAATAAAGGACTCAGACACTGATGAAAGTGGATAACGGCATTGGGTCACATTTATTGATTCATGCCCTAGTCCGAATTATAAATTTCTATTGGTAATTGACCAATCATAATTCTTAAGGCAAGCAGGCCGAAGTAACACTGGTAAGGTACCATCCAAAATTGCCAACGGCAATTGTTACAATGTATCTATTTGTATCAATTTGTTTGTTGACAACAAACAAATTGTTGACCGTAGTCAATATCTAACTAATGACCCCACCCTCTGACGCGTATCCGTAAAATCACGGGGTGATGCATGCTGTCTAGCTGTAGCCATCACCCCGTCGCCTGGTTCGTCGTTGACCGGACAACGTTTAACCGACTTATGCCTGTCTAGTGTTGTCCAGTCAATTGCGAACCTGCCGGATACCTGTGGGTCATAAATGTTTACCTTACCAGTGCTACCCGCCCATGTGACCAAAGTCAACAGCAGCAACAGAAAACCCCTATATCAAACCATAGCAACAGTGTGGGATGGGCAAAAAAGCCAGGACCCCAGAGCCAATTGTGAGTCCCAGCCAAAAATTCCCACCTGGCCCCGAAGCGACCAAAATATCACACTGTTAACTAGGGAGGGGGTGGAGGGGAAAAACTTCTCCGCTCCGTCGCTTCGCAAAATGGCAGCTCGGCTGCCTCGTGGCCACCCCTTTTATAAGGATGCTGGCCACGCCCCTAACTACCCGGATGCCTTCGTCCGGTGGGGGGGCCCCCACAAAGAGCGCGGCGGCCATTTTGGCGCTGCGCTTGCATTGCAGGCGCACCCCCCAATAAAGGACTCAGACACTGATGAAAGTGGATAACGGCATTGGGCCACATTTATTGATTCATGCCCTAGTCCGAATTATAAATTTCTATTGGTAATTGACCAATCATAATTCTTAAGGCAAGCAGGCCGAAGTAACACTGGTAAGGTACCACCCAAAATTGCCAACGGCAATTGTTACAATGTATCTATTTGTATCAATTTGTTTGTTGGCAACAAACAAATTGTTGACCGTAGTCAATATCTAACTAATGACCCCACCCTCTGACGCGTATCCGTAAAATCACGGGGTGATGCATGCTGTCTAGCTGTAGCCATCACCCTGTCGCCTGGTTCGTCGTTGACCGGACAACGTTTAACCAACTTATGCCTGTCTAGTGTTGTCCAGTCAATTGCGAACCTGCCGGATACCTGTGGGTCATAAATGTTTACCTTACCAGTGCTACCCCCCACACGGAGTGGCTCCAATAAAGGCTCGACACCCCCCCCCCCCAGACCGTCACCTCGGTCAACAGGCCTACTCGCCAATCACCCAACAGGAGGTCCATACCTCCTCGCGACAGATGGACCCCATCCCCTGCATAAAGTCCATAATTTTGGAGACTAATGGTGGGGTGACAACTGACCCGCCCCCAACCCTTGCCCACAAGGAACCGGGCCACAGCCCTGTTCACCATGCGCCTAGCGTGGTCCAGGGCCTGGAGGTCGAAGCCTCCCCTATAAGCGTGCCGCGGGACCATATCTGACCAAACAAGGGTTGTGGCGGGCCATACATAATGTAGGTATGCGAGGTCACCGCAAATCGCATGCTTCAGCGATAGGCCGGTGACCTGTCCCAAATCGTTGCCCCCAAGGTGTATAATCAGAATGTCAGGCGGGTCAGCATTCCTCCCCGAGAAGAGGAATGGCAACAGTTCCCGCCACAACATACCGGGCATACCATACCATGTGAGACTTGCATATGCACCCAGTCCCAGTCGGGGTCCCCACTCTGTCGCCGCAGCGTAACGCGCTGCCCTGTGCACGTAGCTATGGCCCACCAGCCATACTGTCACCGGTGTAATACGACACCCAGGGTCTGTCAAGGGAAAAAACAAGGGGAGGAGAAAAGGTGCGGTGACTCAACCGGTACTCACGGTGGAAGAGGGTGAACATAAAACTGAAAACTCTGTGAGCCCCACCTCCCCGTGCTGCATATGTCAGCCCCGGAGTACCCATAAGCAGCCGCCGTAGAAGCCGCCCCTATCCTGAATGAATGGGTGCCGTAACGGGCCCCAGGGAGGCCCACCCTGGCGAGTGCCTTCCCAGTCACCTTCCAAAATTGAAATTTAGTGAGGGGAGACCCATCCTGGTGACAGAAAAACGGGCCATGGTGCGTGCCACGCAGTGCAAGGAACTCCTGTAGGGCACCAACCGGACAGATGTCTGCTGAGGAACATCGTAGCAGCCTTACTCCACTGCCTACGCCATGCTGATCCGTTTCAGAGGAGCGTATCCTCAACTGAGCCCAATCATTGCAAACATAGACATCTTCGAGTTCCAGTGCCCTACTACTTGCATCCGCCTTAGACAGCATCACAAGCTCGCTGATGCGGAGCGCTCCAAAAAAGGGCCACTGTTATAGCCGCATGAAACAGGGCTGCCTCATACCTATCAAAACATAGGTCATGCCAGCCCCGTGCCAGTTGGGTAAGTACCCCTGGGGAAATTGGGTGGCGGTCGTCCGGGCTACGCCCACGTTCCCGCACCCACCCCTCCAAAACGTGTCTCACACGGAAATCAGCAGTACTGTCCGCATGACCGCCTACTTTGGCCATAAAAGTCAGCGCTGACAGCCTGGATGCTATGGTGCGGGGTGCTAGGCCCTGGGCATGCAGGCAAACCATGAATCGGAGGATGTGGGCCACCGGAATTGGCCAGGTGTCTGGCAGTCGAAATTGGGCACAAAATGCCTGAAAGGAAATGAATGCATGGTGATACGCCTTACGCGTGCGTGGCGCTAGCGACATGCTGATCGCCCGGTTCACCTCTCCTTGCCAAGGGTCCAAATCTCCTCCGGGAGTGGCGAGGGAAATTCCTCTGCATCGGGGGCCAAGGCGCGGAACCGAGAGATCTGCAGGCGGGACAAAGCGTCAGCAATATCATTATTAACCCCCGGGACATGCCTGGCCCTGAACAGTACATTGAGGCGCAGGCTGCGCAATACAAACTGGCACACCAATTCCATGACCCTGGGTGATCTAGAAGTCTGTGAGTTGACAATGTGGACAACAGCCACATTGTCACACCAGAAATGCACCACCGAGTTGGCCCACTCCTCACCCCATAGCATCAAAGCCCCCAGAATGGGAAAAAATTCCAGATACGTGAGATCTCTAAGGCGACCCGTGCCCGACCAGGCTGGAGGCCACCCACCATAGGCCCACTTCCCATTGAAGTACATCCCATAACCCAGGGATCCAGAGGCATCAGACTGTACCTGGAAACGAGGTGAAGCCAGGAGGTCAGACCTCCAAAATGAGACCCCATTGAACTCCCTCAGGAACTGGAGCCAGATAAGCATATATCTGCCCTGATACCCCGGGTCAGTCTCACCCTATGGTGGGGCCTGGATAAGCCTGTCATGGCATCGCACAAGTGCCGACCAAATGCCCTGCCAGGTGCGACCACCCTGCAAGCGAAATTAAGGTGACCATGAAGCACCTGCAATTCCCGAAGGGATGCCTTGCGTTTAGCCAGCAAGTCCGATATGAGGGCCACTATCCTGGACACCTTTTCACCTGGCAACCTAGAAGCCTGCGCTACCGTGTCAATCTCCACCCCCAGGAATACTAGCTTAGTAGATGGGCCTTCGGTCTTTTCGGGCGCTAAAGGGACACCGAGTTCCTCCATTAGCGTCTGAAATGTGTTGAAGAGACGTGTGCACGTGTCCCAGCCCCGTTCACCCCCGAACAAAAAATCATCCAGGTAATGGGCTACAGACCGAGACCCTGACCTGCGGACAAAAGCCCACTGTAGGAAGGTACTGAAATGCTCGAAAGCCGAGCATGAGATGGAACAGCCAAAAGGCATGGCCTTGTCAAAATAACATCCACCCCGAAATTTGAAACCCAGCAACTCAAAGTCACCCGGGTGCACCGGCAGGAGACGAAATGCCGACTTAATGTCGCACTTAGCTAACAGCGCACCCGGGCCACATGAGCGCACCATGCGCAGCGCCTGGTCAAAGGATGTATACCTGACCGAGCAAAGGTCATCAGGGATAGCATCATTGACCGATCGGCCTGCTGGGTAGGACAAGTGATGAATCAGGCGGAAATCGCCCGGCGACTTCTTGGGCACTAAGCCCAATGGGGAGACCTTAAGGTTGGGAAACGGGGGTGCAGGGAAAGGGCCAGCGACCCTGCCCGCATCAACCTCCTTAGTAATGCTGGCAGCAGCCACCTCCTCCCTTCCCCTGAGTGACAAAAGATAGGGTGCATCTTGGGGGGACCTATCTCCCGTGAAAGGAATACGAAACCACCCTTGAAAGCCTTGAAGCAGGTAAACTGCGTCTGCCCTCCTAGGGTACAATGCGAGCCAACGCTCCAGCATGTCCGCATTAATTGGTGAGGGGGCCTTTCGGTGGACCTGCTCCCTCAGCGGCAGTCCTACCTGCCCCTTGACCACCCCTACCCCTACCTCGCAGTCCCCCAGGCCTGGGACAGGCGGAGGCAGCATGGGGGCCAGAACAAGAGGGACACTCATGCCTGTACTTGCAATTCTTCCTGTTGCAGGAACCATTGGACGAGAAGGTCCAGCACAGCAGGCGGGCTGGAACCCCCTGCCCCGCCACCTGGCGGGGTGTCTGCACTGGGGCCGCTCGTTGGACAGCATGTCCACAATGGTATCTCTCCCCAGGCGCAGGGCGCATGGGGGTCATGTACAGAAGCCACAGCTTCTGGCAAGGCTCATCCCACCTCATCTCTGGGTGCAGGGGAATCCGCATACGGAATTCCTCGTCGTAAGCCAGCCACGATGGGCCCGGGAAATCAACCATCGCCCGGTATATGTTGTCCAGATACTGGACCATCGGGACGGCGTGGGTGCACTGGATTGAACCACATACTCACATGCTGCACCCCCACGGGCCGCCCCCACCGGGGGTTCCGGCCCACTGAGGGCGTCGGGGCTCACGATCGCAACTGAGCTCGTCGCTGGGGCCTGCTGCGCCTGTTGAGTGGGGATCTGCGAGGCAGCGGCCGCCGCCGGCCCACGCGCCTCAGGCAGCTCGACCCGTCCCGCCACCTGCCGCTGCCCGACAGGCGAAGGATCAACCTGCAACCCAAAAGGCGCCCCTGGGTGGTTGACCCTCGCGAGCGATGCCTCAAGGGCCGCTACGCGGGCCAGAAGGGCCTCGATGTTGACATACCCCCCGGTACCCAAAGGGGCCAAAGGGGCAGCCGGCCCGCAAGTTACAGGGGCCGGTCCAGGTCCCTGGACCCCAGAGGCCGCATACGGCCAAGAGCCCAGGCCCGGCCCCTGAGGGGCCGGGGGCATGCCCTGCCAGGGGAGGGAACCCAACCACCCACCATGGCTGAAACCCCCCACAGGGAAATGCGAACCCAGCAGGGATGGCCCCGAAGCATGGACCATGCCAGGGGCATTGGCCACTGCTTGCGGGCTGGTGACCGCGGCCCCCGCCGGGCCGACATGCGGACGCCCCGCCTCAGGCCAAGGGGCCACCGACCCCATCCCACCGGTCCCGGTGGGCTCTGGCAGAGGAGGCTGCTGGGGAGGCGCAGTCGCGGTCCTCCGACCCGGCTGGCGGCGCCGCGCAGAGCGAGCCACGTTCGCAGCTGCCTTCTTCTTGGAGGGCATAGCTGGTATCTGCTGGGAAGCCTAAGGAAAGAAAAGCTGCGCCAAAGAGGCTTCCCGGTGAAGAGCAAGAGCGACGGAGGTAAGAGGGAAAAATTTCTCCGCTCCGTCGCTTCGCAAAATGGCAGCTCGGCTTCCTCGTGGCCACCCCTTTTATAAGGGTGCTGGCCACGCCCCCTAACTACCCGGATGCCTTCATCCGGTGGGGGGCCCCCGCAAAGAGCGTGGCGGCCATTTTGGCGCCGCGCTTGCAAATGTGATATTAAGCTGCATCAGAAAAATATTGTGTACAGATCACGGGAAGTAATTGTTGTTGTTTAGTCGCACAGTCGAGTCCGACCCTTTGTGACTCTATTTTACTTTGGTCACATCTATCTTCTTGAGTACTGAGACCAATAATGGGTCCCACAGTCCACAGTTTCAGTCCACAGAAGTGTGTGTGTGTGTGTGTGTGTGTGTGTGTGTGTGTGTGTGTGTGTGTGTGTGTGTGTGTGTGTGTGTGTGTGTGTAAGACCTTAAGAAGGATATTGACAATCAGGAACATGTCCAGAGGACTAAAATGAAAATGGATATGTTTAAACTAGAACAGAGCAGGTGGAGAGTCTCATTTAGATCAGATTGGCAGACAAAAATGGAATAAATGCTGGATGGGTCGCATTGTTTTGTGCCTGATTGACTATTTTGTCCAGCTTGCTTGACGAAAGCAGCAGAAATGGTGATAGAAGAAAAATAATTAGCTCAATTTGAATGATTATCTTGTAACTTTTAGGACCTGGATTACATTGAGAAAATACACTGGGTATTTATTTATTTATTCAATTTCTTCGCCTCCTTCCTCTTTCTCTCTGAACCTCTGACCTTTATTTTATCTACCTCTTTATCAGTAAGAAAAGCAAATCAACCGGACAAGTGCAAATGAGGTGAGGGGGCATACAGCAGTGGCCTACAGAAATATGTTGGCTTCAACATACAGAGTGGCCTCCCCTCTGAGGTTGTGTGATGCATTTTAAAGAGAAAGATGAAAAGGTCAATACATTCTGCAGGCCACTGAGTAGATAGCCTGCAGCAACAAACATGTATGAATTTGCAGCTAAACTAACTTGTTGAAAGAATGCATGAAAAGCTGTTGGTGAGCAACACAAATTGACTCATTAAAAGGGAAACATCATGCAATGACACTTAGTAAAAGAGTAATTGAGATCCTAGAACACCTTCCTCCCCACCACACATGTCTGCAAGCTGAATCTTCCACAAAGTCTGCTGCAACTGCTTAGCACATTGACTTGACAATTTGACCTTCTAGTGAAACTACTTTTATAATGGAAGAAAGCATTGATAGGTCTTCTCACTGGATGTCAGCCACTTGAAGTTGTTTGCACACTGAAGGCAGAATTGGTTACTACAGATCTATGGGATTTTCCTGTCCCTCAGGTGCTTTCTAGGTAGAGTAGAAACCTGATTTACGCAATTAATCCATTCCTTGGGATTCTTCATATGGCGAAAAATCTTTAAGTCAAAGCATGGTTTCCCATTGGAATGAATAGAAAACCAATTAATCCATTCCAGAGGTGCTTGGGCAGCCTGCACAACTTCTCACGGCAGTGGGAGAGTATGCATATCATATTATCTCTGTTTTTTGGGATTTTCCATCATGTTTTCACTGCATTTGGGCAACCTAATAGCAGAGGTTTGGCACTTCTGGGTTCTGTGGTTGGACGTTAATTCCCATAAGCCCAGGCACTGCTGGAAGCTACCTCTGCCACTTTTAAGTTGCCAAAAACATGATGGAAAAAACATGATGGAAAAATCCCCAAAATGGAGCAAATATGCTCCAAACTCTCTCCTGCTGTCGTGCAAAGCAGCACAGGCTGCCCAAGCAGCTAAAAAATGGCATGATTGCACCCGCCACCAAACGAAGCACTGGGAGGAACCACACAGCTGAGTGTCAGGGGTGAGTCAGGCACATTACCAGAGCTGGCCAATAGAGTCTGCTGTCTGAAAAACCAAAAAAATTCTGAACGTATGGTAAAAAAACCATTAAGTTGAGGTGATATTTTCAATGGATTTCCTTTCATATTGTTAGATTTACATTGCTCAGGTGTTTGTAACCCAGGGTTCCACTGTATTAGCATCTAGCCTTTTGGGGCAGTGACGAACTATGGATTTGACTTGTGAGCTGAAGTCCAAAGATCTGTATAGTGGCCACTCATTAGGTATCCAAAGTACTTGAGCTTCAACTTCAGTATTTGTCCTTTCAAGGAGCAATAAGGATTTATTTCCTTTAGGGTTGACTGGCATGTATGATGGCATGTGTAGATTTTTGTAGGTTCTTATGAAGACATGAATCAAGCAAAATTCTTGACTATTTGCACCGTCTCAATTCAGTAGCTTCAATGATTCTCTAAAATAGTCATGCTGTATCTGTCAGCCAGTGATTCGTTAAAGATAGGGAACTTGACAATATATATATTTGGGGGGAATCCCAGGTCAGTCCACAAACACATTTGAATGCATGGGAATTCTAAGTGTGACTTTAAAGAGTTAAGTACTCTATCTGCCAGTTTCTATTTTCCCTAGACGCAGGATTTATAAACTCAGGTTCTTTGTGTTCAGTTTCTGAAGAATGTTGACAATTTTGGAAAGATGCTATCAAAATGAAATGAAATGACAGGAAAGAAAAGAAAAATCAAACCAAATAAAATCCACACCCATTCTTTCTATGCTTTTACCTTCCTAGTCCCCCCCCCCCCCATCTCTTTCCCACTGATACTTCAAGCTGCTCTGAGAGACTGTGCTAAAAAGGGCTGCTCTTTTTCTCCTCCCTGGAGTGAGCATCTAAGCTGCTTGGTAATATGACCAGATGCAGCAAAGAACGGCAGGAGGATTGTAAGCCCCATGCTGCCATTCACATGGGAAATGTCAAACAGACTAACATATGATCCAGGCCTGCCTTTGGGAGGATTGCTTGATCAGGACTCAAAAACCTTCACCATATCAAGACGGGCTTATTATCAGAATGAGAGGAAAAATAAACTCAAGTTAGCTTTCTTCTCCAAAATGCAAGTGAAACAAGCTAATGAGCATTGGGTGTTGGAATAGTAATAAACACATAAAACAGTGTTACCAACCTGACTTGGGGGGTACCCCAAAGTTAACTGGGAAAGCAATCTTTAATTCTTGGAAGAGTTCATTAAAAAGAGCTCATAAAAAAAACCTAAAGTATTATTTTGTAATGCTTTGCTGGTAGAACTACGCAAGGCCCATTTTTTATTATTGTTGCACTAGACAATTCTGCATGTGATTTTTTTAACTGTTGTAAGCAGCCCAGAGAATATGTTTCCTGGCTAGAGCATATTCACTAATAGGAAAGGCTTGCTTGAATGAGTTCTTAGATGTGCCTGCACTTCCAATTGGGTGGGATAGCCAGGGTTTGGATCCAGCACTCAGTGAACCCAGTTACACAAAAGTGACTATTAAAATATACTTTATTGGGGGAAAGAAAAAGATAACAGCCAAAGGAAAAACAATGTACAAAACAAAAACCATGGACTTGCACACACAAAAGATCGTTGGGTGGAAAAGTGCAAAAACCTCCAATTTAGTCAGAAAATAAATTAAAACCCAGAACGACATTCTGTTTTTCTCAACAACAGATAGCTATTTACAACCAATAATAATGGACTTCACTGTAATAAATCTGAAACCTAATCAGGGACCTTCTGTTTTTACTGGTTGCAAGTAGCCAGATCTTCTGTTATTACTGGTTGTAAATAGCAATGTTATGCTAGTCAATCATTACGTATCTCTGTACCTGGTATGTATAAAATAATGCCATGAAGTCTCACTCTTATGTCTGACAAAGTGGACTTGATCATGAAAGCTCAAATTAAAATACAGGAGTTAGTCTTTAAGGTGCCACAACATTTTTTTTTTAAAAAATGTTTACTCTCTGATGTGTTCCTCAAAACATCTACCAAAATCAATGGGAACACAAGGGCACAACCTTTCAGCTTCAGGATATCTAAGAGACCGTGTCACCCCAAGAACATCTGTCCTTCCAACCAGAGTGGACTGGAGGGGCTCTCTAACTGTACCATCTGCTAGAGGGGTTCATCTCTCTAGCACAAGAAGGAGGGCCTTCTCTGTGTCTGCACCGGCCCTGTGGAACCTCCTGCCAACAGAGTTATGGCTGCAGATGAAACTACTGCCCTTTAGGAAAGAACTGAAAACCTGGCTGGCAGGGCAGGTGTGGGGCACCGATGGAGGTGTGACCCCTGCCTGCTGTCTTATATAATTAAGATTTTTTTCTCTCTTTTAATGGATGGGGTGAGTGGGTAAATTATTTTGAATTTTAATGGGGTTCTTAAGGGCTTTTAGTTTATGTTTATTGCATTTATACCCTGCCCTATTCAGCGCAAGGCCAACTCAGGGCGGCAATTTACAACATATTAAATACATATACAAATAACCAGTACCAGTACAAAAATACAATAAGGAAAAAAAATACAATATCAGGGTACAATATCAGTTAGTTTGATGTTGCTTTTAATTGTTGTTAGCCGCCCAGAGTCGTCCACCCTCCAGGCGGCCTCTAGGCGGCCCAGAGTGATTGCCGAGTTGGGCGAAAATAGAAATTTGAGGAATAAATAAATTAATAAATAAATAAAATTGTCTGTGGAACAAAAGCAGCAAAATTCTGTTAACTAGGAAGAACCTAACTTGATCCCAAGCACTGTGGGTGATGAACTTGTGCAAAGCACTTCAGTGGGGAAACCTAGTTGATCAGACTTAGTTTCTTTACACTTCACAATTGACAGCAAAAACCTTTTCCACATTTCTGGGTATCTACAGTAGGCCTTGGTACATATCTCCTATGGATATAGGGGTTGATCTATAACTCCTTCTGAGGTATTGAAACTCTTTAGTTATAAAGTGTTTTAAATTCAGGTCACCTAAAATTGCATCTTAAGAACACATTCTTCCACTATGTTAACAGCATATAAATTGGACAATTATGAGAAACAAAACCAGAACAATAACTACGGGAGTCATAAATCTGTCTTCCCCCCCTCCCCCCAAAAAAATTCAAACATATACATGTTGTTTGATCAGATTGCAATCTCTGATCAAATAATGCCATACACATGTGTTCTTTGTTATTCTGTTACTAACAGACTGACATTGCAGTGCAACCCCCCCCCCCCCCCAGGTAAAGATAAGCCATGCAGAGAGGCTGGCTGGGAAGGCTTACTGATAAGCCAGCACCGGTGGAAGGTTTTTACAGGAGTCTTGGGGCACACTCCTAGATGATACCATTCCAGCTCCTGCAAAAACCCAGCCCATACCCGATGGAGCTGATGAATTTAGAATGAGATGCACCCGCACTGACCGCCACACGGGGGAGAGGAGCAACCACGACCCACCCCAGCCTGTCCGATCGGACTGGAGGGGAACCCCAGTGCAAGCAGAAGAGAGAAACAGAACCCCCAGTAGGGGTGATGAGCAGACGAAGCTGGGGGGTCAGAACAGGAGAGGGCCGGACAATTCTGAAACAGGAAACTGTGGGATAAGTCAACAAGAGAAATATGGTTTGACAATGCCAAATTTGAGACTAAGAAGAGGGGGGCAAGGTGGGAGAGCAGGGGAGCCGGTGGGCGTGGCATCAGGCTGGGCTGGAGTGCACACAGAGGTCTCGGGCTGGGCCAAGGGCAAAGATGGGCAAGAGGAAGTGCCATGGTTGCTGAGGCAGACCAGGCACTCATGTTTATACCTACACTGCTTCTTGGTGCAGCGTCCTTGGGCAGCGAACTACCAGCAATAAGTGTGCAAAGCTGGATCGGGCCACCTGGGGATGCTGGGTAGCAGTGGAAGGAGGGTGCTGGACCAGGTGGCCACATTCATACCTATCCCCTGGAGCGGGGCAGGAAGGGGTCATGTATTGTAGCCATAGGTTGGAGTTGGTCTCATCCCACCAAATGTTGGACTGGAATGTGGCCCGCATGTGGAAATTCTGGTCATAGTCCTTCCAGGTGTTGCTAGGGAAGTCCATGTGGTCATGGTAAATAAGATCCAGGTACTTGATCAAGGGCAAGGCAAGTTCCGTGTGTGCACACACGGCAACACCTGAGTAAATGAGGAAGGCCAGAAGCCAATTTTGTCAGTGCAAGGGGGCTTCCTGCACTGGATCAACTCCTTATCGGAGTCATCCAGCTTGTCAAGGTCAGCCTTGGGGCAGTCATAGTTCAAAAGGCTGAAAAAATCCACATACTCACCCCATACAATTTTGTCTCTGGTGGACTGCAGGAGGTGGTCGCCTAGAGTTAGAGCAATATCACCAGGGGGGAGGGAAGTTACGGACAGGCAATTTCAATCCGACCTGACTGGGCCAGCATGTGGCCAGGCACATGAGTTGGGGGCTAGTGAGTGTAGTAGGTCCAAGGAGGGAAAACCCAGCTAGGCGTCCCCACCGTGGCCCAGGAGGCTGCCAGGAGTGGGGGGCAGCCCTGGGTAAGGCCAGGACCAGAGAGGGGGGAGAAGGGGGCAGAGAGACAGGTTAGTCCAGAGGTGTGCATTCGCTTGTAATGGGTACTCACTGCGGCCCAGAGGGCCGGGCACTGCAGGCAGTGGGAGAGGAGAAGACGCAGGAGCACACGGCTGGTCGACAGGCCCGAGGTGGCTGTTCATTGAGGGAGTTCATTGTCCGGCAGTTCATTGAGGGAGGCCGTGTTGGGAGGCAACGGGGAGGTGGAGGACTCTAGCCCCGAAATCCTCGAGAGGAGGTAGGCAGCTCTGGCAGGCACTGAGGGCACCGGGGCTGGGGTGGGAGGAAGAGTTGCACTTGGTGGGCCCGGGAGCAAGCCACAGAGGCAGCAGGAGAAGGATGGAGGTGAGAGCGGCCACCGGGAGGGTGAACAGGTCGTCGATGGGGAATGAGGAGGGAAAGCAGTGGTGCAGGCTGGAACGAGGGGTTCGAGCCAGCCACGCAGCAGGGGAAAATGCCAGAGGAGAAGCAGAAGCTTCTCAGAGGCAGGAAGACGCGGAATGGTGCGGTGGGGAGGAGCCACCCCTTATGAAGGGGTGCTGGCTCCTCTGCACTCAACCGGCAGGAAAATAGCGTGCTCCCATCTCTTGGGAGGAGCGCCTGCAAAGCACGCGTCCAGCAGAGAGGCCTGCTGGCACGCATGCATTGGCTCAATGGAACAGACGTATACCATTATCATCCGCTTACAGAACATTTGCTCCTTACAGCTGGTTAGTTCATGTTACCAGAATATGTCCTTTATCATGGCCTTTTCCCCAAGAGAAGCTTCACCTGTGGCACACACATGGGAGCTGTACAATTTCTTAGACATAAACACATCTTGCTTTTGCAAGTCTTGGCCTTATGTTAGGCATGCCCAAACTACGGCCAGCAAAGTCATTCCATCAGGCCAGCTACACGCTCGCCAAACCAGGAAGTAAATACAAATACTTCCGCACATGTGTGAAAAGTGGCCATTTTGTTTTCTGGTTTGGTACAGGAAACAAAATGGCCACTTGTGCGCAAGCACAGAAGTGTCTGCACCAAACCAGGAAACAAAATGGCCACTTTCATGTATGCGCAGAAGTAGCCATTTTATTTCCTGGTTTGGCGTGGATGCTTCTGTGCATGCATGAAAGTGGCAATTTTGTTTCCTGCACCAAACCACGAAACAAAATGGCTACTTTCACACATGTGTAGAAGCATCCATGCCACGCATGCACAGAAGCATTCATGATGCACATGCACAAACATGCCGCATTCCAGGGGCATGGTCTGGCCCCCTCAGCTGTTCCGGGAGCATGGTCAGGCCCCTAGCCAAAAAAGTTTGGGCACCCCTGCCTTAGGTTTTGATCAACAATACCATTTCTTGATTAACATTAACCTCATACCATTCCCCCATCCCCACACAGTGGCATTTGAATATATTTCCCCCTGTTTCTCTCATTTCAACTGTCTTTTGCATTTCCAAGTTTGACAATCTAATACTTTATTTATATAATTATCCAAACTTTGTCCTCCTACAGATGAGGGTGGGGATATTTACTTGTAGGTTCTCTCCGTTGTTAAGTAGTCCAATTTCACAATCTTGACAAGTGTCGACAGCTCCTAAAGGCGAGGCAGCTGTGGGAGCCACCCAGGCTTGCTCCCTCCCAGCTGTCTTGTCCTTCCCCAGTAATCCCATCTGTGCAATTAGCAAATCAGCAGAGCTATGGTGGCGGGTGGAGACAAGACAGAATATGGGAAGGGAGGGAGGCAGAAGGAACCCATCCAGATTGCAGGTAGTATAATCTTCCTGGCTAGTTCGCTCACATGATTGCTCACTCACACAAGCAGTGCCTAACATGCTCTGCAAGGACTCCAAATGGTGCTCTCTGAGTAACGCATGGTGAGCAAGGAGATGAGGATGAAGCTCGTGCAAGATGCACACATCCTGGGGGCGGGGGAACCACTCGTACACACACATGGATCATCATAACGTAATCTCTCTCTACTTCTTCCTTTGGGTAGTTAAAAATGTTGATAGTCAATAAAATACAGCAAAGAACAAGTTAGGAGCAGGATGAAAAGAAAACCCTCAAGCACTTTCACTAAAAAATCTTAATGCTACACTCATTGAGTAGTAAGCTTGCAGGTTTTGGCACTAGCATCAGAACCCATTATGTTAACAACAGAACCTTGCCAAACCCCAGAAACACAATTTACCCAGACACAGGCAATCACACATGCAAAAGTACACTGTGATCAGAATCAATTCAAAACAAACAGGTTAGGTTATTTAAAATAAACCACGTGTCAGCAGAAATAATGCTTGATTTAGCTGTATGTTCTATAGTTCCTGATGTTTGAATCAATTTAAAACATGGGGAAACTGACTCAAATACTGTATATTGGTATCTACATGACAATTAAGCATTCCCTGTTTGAATTGATGCATGATTCCACCAGGAACTATCCAGATACTGTACTACTTGTTTTGTCTTCTTTTAGAGTTGCTGATCAGTGGATACTTCAGTTGATGCAGCTTATCCACACTCTGCATTGTGGATTGGTTTCACCAGGATATTATGCTTGCTTTGTCTGATCCCGCTTATCAAGACATGACTTTGGCTTGTTCTTGGCTTCTTCATATTGCCCTGTAGAAACCCATCCTTAGTTGCTTTGACTTTGAGAATCTAGACTTATGTATTGCCATACTTTCTGCAACCTCTGTTTAACACACCCACTTTAAATCCCACACCCAAACTTAGAACCTTACTTTGGCTTGACAGAGCATTGGACAGACCACTATGGTTTTGAAAAATGTTGGAGGGATTGGTAGGTAATGTTGTGTTTCAAAAATGGCAGCTGCCAGTGGAGACAAATATTTTTCCCCACAATGCCATGGAATGTTAGGGGTGGCTAACTGTGGGTAAAATAGCCACTGAGATGATCAACCCATAGATGTATCCCTCTCTCACACACATACCCGAAACTGGTTAAAGTAAGAGTATAGAATGTAAGGAAACAGTGGCTGGAAATGATTAGTATAGTACTGTAATTCACACTAGGTTTCCCTTGCTCGAAAGCCAGTTGTATCCGACTCTAGGGTTCAGTGCTCATCTCTGTTTCAAAGTCAAAGAGCCAACGCTGTCTGCTTCTGCAGACGTTTCCGTGGTAATGTAGCAGGCATGACTAGACACCGGGGTGCACAGAATGCTGTTACCTTCTCACCAAAATGGTCCCTATTTATCTACTTGCAATGTCTTGCTTTCGAACTGCTAGGTTGGCAGAAGCTCGGACAAAAACGGGAGCTCATTCCATCCTGAAGTACTTGGGAATCGAACTGCTGACCTTCCACCTCCCAGTCAGTGTCTTAGCCACTTGAGCTACACTAAGTTAGGCATATTGAATCAGTGGGGATTAGGTGAATCCTGTGTATGCTAAATTGATTCAAATGGGTCTACTTTAGTTTCAACTTGCTTCAGCCTATAAACTGAACTCACTCACTATGGAGGGTGAAGTGGGGAGGGATAACAACCTTGGGAAGCTAGTTGTTCGGCCTTCCGATCTTAGCTGGCTCAAACAATATTCTGAAATGTGACATTAGTATTTCCCAATGCCACTAACCAAGGATGTATAATGAGAACAGCATATTTTCCAAACTCTGCTGTGTTCTATAGATAAAGTGTAACCTCAGAGATACAAAACAAAGATAACAAAATTCTACTGGCATGGCAATCAATATACCGTACTTAGAGGCTACTAAATTTCAGACTCCAGTGTGTATGTATCTACAATAGACCTCCAAGTGTGGAATCCTTGCTATTGTTACTGAGGAAGCAAACCAAAACAAACTGCCAGTGCAATCAGGTACTTATCTTTTGATGTTCAGTTCCCTTCTTCTTGTTAACCTTGTCAAGGAGGACATGGAAGAGAGCACCATCCAAATGAAACCTACACTTAATTGCTGTAATTCAGAGAGATAATATTCACTGAAGGAAAGCAATTCCACCCTCACAATCAACCTTTCTGCAACTGAAGAAAAACACAAACATGGCCCTACTCAAATAAATTAGGCATGAACAAATGTTGCACATTAAATGAGTTAAAGGACCTTGCTGGGATTTATAAGTGCTGCTTAAGGAAGCAATGAATCTCATTAAGATAGACACCAGGCTGGAAAGAAATGGGGGCTGTCCCTCTATGATTTCATACATATTTAGAATTAATCATGGAAGTTTTAAGAGATAAACAGCTGGAAAAAGCACAGCTGGCTATAGTACACTGCCTATATCTCAGTGATGGAGCACATACTTCACATGTAGAATATCCTAGGTTTAATCCCCAGCATTCCTAGGTAAGTTGTTAAAACAACACAACTTGAATTGCTTTCGTTGTTGTTCAGTCAAACAGTTGAGTCCAACCCTTTGTGTCCCCAGGGACCACCGCATGCCAGGCTCCTCCATCATCTGCCATCATCCATAGTCTGCCCAGATCTGCACCGACCACATCAATGATGCCATCTAATCTTCTGTGGTCCCCTTTTCATTTTGTCTTCGATTTTCCTAGCATCAGGGCCTTCTCCATTGAATCTTCTCTTCCTATTTGGTGGCCAAAGTACTTGAGCTTCTGCTTCAGTATTTGTCCTTCCAAGGAACAATAAGAATTTATTTCCTTTAGGATTGACTGATTTGAGCTCTTTGCAGTCCATGGGACTCTGAAGAGTCTCCTTCAATACCACAGTTCAAAGGTGTCTATTCTTCTGCACTCAGCCTTCCTTATGGTCCAGCTCTCACAGCCATACATTACTATTGGGAAAACCATTTCTTTAACTATGTTGACTTTTGTTGGCATAGTGATGTCTGTATTTTTTATTATGCTGCCTAGGGTTCTCATAGCTTGCCTCCAAAGAAGTAAGTGTCTTTTTATTTCATGGCTGCAGTCACCATGTAGTAACTGCAGTGATGTTAGATCTCAAGAAGGTAAAGTCTGTCACTTCTTCCATTTCCTCCCCTTCTATTTACCAGGGGGGGATGGGGATGGATGCCACTATCTAGGTTTTTGATGTTGAGTTTTAGACCAGCTTTTGCACTCTCCTCTTTCACCCTCATCAAGAGGCTCTTTATGGTAGTATCATCTGCACATCTCAGGTTGTTGATATTTCTCCCAGCAATCTTAATCCCAGCCTGTGCTTCTTCTAGCCCTGCATTACACATGATGTATTCTGCATATAAGTTAAATAAGCAGGGTGACAATAGAGAGCTTGTCGTATTCCTTTTCCTATTCTAAACCAGTCAGTTGTTCCTGTCCTAACTGTCACTTCTTGATCCACATAGGGACACACCAAGCCAGATGGAGGGGAAAAGGATGACGGTGACAGTGGCAGAAGTGGAAGCAGCAGACGCCTGCAGCTGTTCATGGCTTTCCCAGGTGCCGCTTTTGACCGAGTGCAGGCAAGGACAGGCAGGAACCCCTTTCATCCATGGCAGGCTGGTAAGCAGGGAAGTGGCAGCAACAGCAGTGTGGGGGGGAGTGTTTGTGGGCCAGACTGGTGGCATGGGGGAGTCTTTGCAGTGGTGGTGGGAAGGGGGGGGTCTTGGTGGTGGCAGAATGGGAGGAAGTGTTGGGGGCGTACTGGTGGAGTGTGGGGGAATGGTGGCGGTGGTGGCAGGGGTGTGGGGGAAAGTGTTGGTGGGCTAGACTGGTGGCATATGGGGGAGTGTTGGCAGCAGTTGTGGTGTGGGGTTATGGCGGCAGCTCAGGGTGATCCCACCGCCACCACTGCTGAAGGTGTCATCAGAAGTGGAGCAGACACTAGTCTGGCTTGCAAGACGTTTGAGGGGTTGTGATCTGGTCCCTGACTTTAAAAAAGTTTGAGAACCCCCGGACTAGGCAAACAGAGATCTATATATTATACAATTTAGGTTCTACTCAAAGATAGAGCCATCATTTAAGAAATAAAGGGGGAAAGAATACAAATAAAGGCATTATTACAGTTCAAATACCTTGAAGAAAGGCCTTACATCACTTCAAAAACAATACATTTTGGGGGCAGATTAGAGGATTGAAGTACAAATCCTCATGTTTTAGTGTCCAAGGAGTGATCAAGTAGTATACATGCATGTGTGGATGTTCCCTTAGAGGCAAGATGCTACAAGCAGAAGCTTTTGAAATGGTGTGGCAGTAATTCCCCATCTACCTCTACATTGAAAGTTTACATTGTCAATCTGTACAGTCAAATGTCCAAAGTGAAATACCTACCTGGCAGTAGATTTACTACTCAGTTTAAAGAAATAAATAAAACTGTCTAATGTAGGGGAAAAAACTAGTCAAATGTAGACCTCATCAGCCATATGGATTAACAGGGGTAAGAAATTTTGCTGTCAAGGTGCTGTAAATAATCAAAGGCAAAAGTCTCCTTTGAACATATGAATAGTGAAGATGCTAAAAAAAATCTGTTTTCCTCACAGGAGGAAGAAAATATCTTTTAAGGTCTCACTCAACTTGAAACAACACATCTTTAATTCATATTACTCTACAAATGTGTCATATTTCTACTGAAAGCCATGGCTCCATATCTTTTTTAGAAGCACATGGCAAACTGCTTTCCAGAGCTCTGGCTTTCGTACAAAGTTATGAAAACATGATATGTGGGAGAGACCAAATACTCAATAATATAGAGGCTTGCTTAGATCATTTAGTAAGTGGAGTATCATTTTGTTCACGGTTGCATTTTGGTTGTTCTTGCTCTTACATGGCTTGCCAGCTGTTTATCTCTAAGAAAATTTCTTATCTTCCCTTCTGTATAAAAAGAGCTTTTTTATTCCTTGCTTTCCTTTCTCTCAGAAATATGACTCTTCATGTTGTGTAGTAAACAGAATTGCAATGACACCCCAGGTAAGCTGCTTTTCATCTTGATTACTAGTTCAAATATAATCTATGTTACTCTTGCCCAATTCCTTCAGACTCCAAAGCTTTCCATTGTTTCGGTACAACTTATCCTTCCACCTCTTCAAGCAATTGAGTCATGCATTCCCAGGGTAGGAATCCTAACCCAAGCTATTTTAAGAATGGAAATATCATTTCAGAGAAAATCAAAAAGTGGCCAGAATTTTATAATACAAATGTGATTGAAACTACAGTATTCATATGATTTATCAGTAAATGTAAACAAATTATCTTCTTGGAGCTTTTCAAACTTTAAACATAACAGCATAAGCTTGAACAATTTTTGCTGGAGTATGTAGTTGGTTGATGAAAATGAGGCAATTATAAAGGTTGGCCTTTTCCAGGTCTCCCCCCCTCCCCCCCAAAAAAAAAGAAATGAAAAGAAAGAAAGAAAGAAAGAAAAGAAAATCCCATCATACTCAGCATGTTTCCAAACCTAAAAGAATTACTCAGACCAAGGTCTGAGGTTGTTGGATTGGGGCCGTGAAGCGGCCCTTGAGGTCCCGGAGGAGACTGGTCGAGTAATGACACGAGGCAAGATGGAGCGAAGACCAGTGGTTTATTGAGGGAAAATCATCAGTATATATTATGTTCAAGGCTGCGTATGGTAGAATCGTCATCTGACAGAAAATCACATCACCCATTTACCCGGGTTAATTGAGAACCTCTCTTGGGGAAGTTAATTAACTAAGGCAAACACTGACAGGGGAAAACCATTGTTCCTGGCTTGCTCAAGAGTAAACATGGCCACTATTTGCACTAGGGCTTGGGCTAATCTCTAAGTGTGGAATAACCTAATTCCTAACTGGCGTTTAGCTATTCAGCTTCCCTCTGCAGAACTGCCGGTCAGGTCAGATGTGGGTGAATCAATCCTATGATTATTAATCCGCTCCCCAATTTCCATACTGGCAAGGGCCAGTGGCCAGGAGTTTTCTCGACTGGTTTAACCTCTGCCAGAGGCCGTATGTGCCAATTGTGCTCGCGGAATCCGCATCCCCCCTTTCTCTGTTATTTTTGGACCTGGCAGACGGCCCTGCGTAGGAGGGGCATCAGCTGGTGTGTGGGAATGACGCTTCGGGGTTCCCTCCATGGGGGACATCTCGATATCAGTGAGGGAATACATTGCACGAAACAACACACTGTTGTGCCCAGTATTACCACCCCCACAATCACTTTGAGTGTCATCTGAAGCCATCCCCATGGGAACCACGACCACAACGAATCCCACCACCCCCATGAAGCATCCTCCTTGATGTTCTTAACTAGGGTGTGGGGGTCCGTGAGCTGGCTCTGTATCTTGTGGGTATTGTCTGTAAGATTAAAGCAACACATGCCGTGGACAGATTCGCAACCCAAATGATGTAACAACAGGGGATAATCGATAGCTGCTTGATTATCCAGTATGGCATGGCGAAGCTCTGTCTGCTCCTGATTGAGCAGCGCTATTGCCGAGGAGGTGTGGTTAATGGCTCTTGCAAAAGTGCAAGCCAATTGACCAATTCATTCTCTGAGCATTGCCTATGGCTAAGCCTGGCACGCTGAATATACTGACTACTGCCTGGTTTTTCAGAGCTGTGGGTCTGAATCCAGACTGCTTTCTGTAGCAAGGCAAGACAATGAGATGTGTCATTGATCTCTTACTGTGACCTAAGGTGATTCTAAGCTATTTCTGCAACTTCTGGTGTTGTGCAAATGTCTTTCTAACACCCATGGGGAGGTGTGAAACTTACAATGGCTGGAGATAGCCGGCTACCGGGTGCTCAATCTTTCCAAGCAATGGCGGTGCAAACATGGGCCGGTCTGGCTTCCTTTGGTGGAAGCTGGCCGTTATTAACAATATACAGAAATTCAAGTGTCCCTTGCAAATCCCAACTGGAGCATTGTACAAGGCATAAATGAATAAAGAGCAACTACAGATAATAGCAATAGAAAACATTCAGCAGCTTCTTGAAGATGAGGCTTCCCTTCTTGGTGGGGTCTCATGTGTAACTTGAGTTTGGAAAAGTCTTGTTTTGTAGAAAAGCATGGTCCTTAGAAGTAGCACTGAGTATTCAAAATGTTCATAGAAATGTCTTTGGAGATGTAAGTCATAAAGGAAGACGGACAGCTGATGACATCCAGGACAGTGAGTGGCAGTGACTTTGCAATAGCCGAACTTGGCATCCGGGCCTGATTCTGGCCTCTGGGACCTGCATGGGGAAGAGACTTGTTTGGGAGATAAAAATTCTGAAAGAGTTAGTTAGTTTTTGCACTTATAGGATAGCAATTGCTGTGCAACTATGGGATGTTGTTCCCCCCCTTTCTGTTTGTTTGTCAATGTAGGACTTAAGTGTCCGATAGGCCCGTTCCACAATCGCTTGTCCCTGCGGATTGTACGGAACGCCAAAGGTGTGCTTAATATCCCAGGTGGCCCTGAAGGTGGCCAGCTGCCTGGAGCTATAAGCCGGGGCGTCATCGGACTTCATGTGCCGAGGTTCGCCCATGGCCGTGGGAAAGGAAGTGCTACTCCACATGGGGAGCCATTTCTCCCTTCTGTGCTGTTACCCAAACAAACTGTGGGAAGGTATTAATGCAAACGTGCATGTACTGCCATTTGCCAAAATGTGGGGCATGTGTGACATCCATTTGCCACACCTGGATGGCCTCTGTCCCTCGTGGTTTGACCCCCCACGAGCCCCCCCCCCCGGTGCCCCTGCATGATGCAGACAGGAACGGGCTATGCCTTGGGCTTGGGAAAGTGGCAGGTTGAACTGCCTTGCAAGTGCTTGGGCATTCTGATGAAAGAATGCATGACTCTGAATTGGAGTCGTGAATACACCTAAAACTGATCGTTGCTGAATTTCCTTTGCGGCCGCATCCGCTCTGCTATTGCCCGCGGAAATCGGACCCGGTAGGTCCTGGTGACTTCGGATGTGGGCAATATAGAGCGCTTCCGTGCGATTTCGCAAGTGAAATTGAGCTGTGAGGAACAGACTCAGCAAATTTTTGTCTATCGCGGGAGTGATGTATGCTCCCGGTAGACTGTGAAGCAAATTCCTAACATACTGACTGTCAGTAATTATGTTGAAGCGTTCTTTGGCAAAGGTGCGCAAAGCGAGGTTCACGGCTGCCAACTCTGCCCGCCTGCGGAAGAGTCAGGAGCGTGCGCCAAGCTTGGTCCTCTTGCCAAATAAGAACCTAGTATGTGCGACCCCCATAAGTGAAAACTGTCCTAGCCCCCCGAAGGGGAACCAGTGACATTAATCCACACAAGGTGACTGTCTGCATATGAAGCGAGACGAGTCCGGGGTCTTATGGCAAACCTTGGCGCATGACGTGCCAGGCTTCCCTTGGGTAAATTTCTCATGAAGGCCCCCCTGCGCACATCCGCCCATGGCGTGCGTGCACACTTTTACTGGAGCTATTAAGGGTGCCAGATGCTGGCTTAGCCTTTTGCCTGTGCTTAGACGAGCAGCAAAAAAAGGAAGGGGTGGCCTGAAAATGCCTGTATCTGATTGAAAGTGTGACCTGACTGCATTCTTAAAATGGTCCTAGGCCGTCCTGGCTAATGAGTGGCACTCTGCACATTCTCAGGAGCTCAGGAACTAATCCTCCCTTTGTGCTCTGGAGTTTGTGAAATGTGCCTGCTCATTAGAGAGGGTGCTGTGGGCCAGGTGCCATACTTAAAATGACCTAAGACTTATTAAAGACAAGCCAACTATGACGTGCCAGCTGTAAGGAAATAATACACAAAAATGAAAAGACACACAAGTTAAACATTTCCAGCAGGGAGTTCCACTGGCAAAAGGAGGAAAGGAGGAAAGACAAGTCAGAAGTTAGCACAATGAGAATGCACCAACTCTTATCATAACAAAATCAGATTAGGTCAGGTAATTAAGACCACCGGCTGGGATCCTTCTTTTAAGGGATCCCTACCAGTAATTAACTCTGGACCCTGTGAAAGGAAGGAATTTAAGGCTGTAGAAAGAAATAAATTGGTTACTATTAAGGCCTGGAGAGGAGTTTTGTTCCTGCAAAAAGGTAACGATTAAGCATTTTCTGAATATACAGAGCGCAAGAATGTTTGCGTGCTTTTTCCTGTGAAAGGGGTACAATGAGTGAGTTACTTTGCACAGATTAAAGTCAAAATACCAGAACAATATCTTTCTTAAGAGAATGAAGGAGAGTTAGAACGATTCTCAACCCGCGGCCAGATGTGGGTAAGTGGGCCAGATGCGGCCAACGTTGCCCTGCCACTACCTCCACCAAGCCAAGAAGGGCTGTGCGGCGAAGGAAGGGCAGGATGACTGTCTGGGCCCCCAGAGCTGCCTGAGGCCCCGGAACTTGGCCCCTGACTTTAAAGGGTTGAGAACCGAGGTTACAAGATGATAACACAGTACACACATGAAGACAATGCAATTCTCTCACTCCTAGTGAGATACGTGACTTCAAGACGCTAAGAGACATTCAGACACCTTAAAACACAGAGATGGGGGTTTGAGGAACACAGACATAGGGAGGGGTCCCATAGTTTATGATTTAGTGAGGAAAACTCATAGAAGTGATTTTTGTTTTCAGATCGCGCTTCTGAAAAGAAAAATCTGTTTTCCTGAGTGGCAAGGATTGCAAAACCAGTTTTCAAGAGTGACTTAATCCCTTGACAAAGAAAAAAGTCTCAAGGGAAGAAGGGGGGTCACCCCGCCCTATTGCAGGTCAGGATTCCCCCCCCCCTCCACCCTCCTGCTTTCGCTGCCCTTAAGCTGCTAAGCAGGCAAGGCAAAAGGGTTCTGCTCACCATGCTTTCTCAATCCTTAAATAGTTCCTGCCCATTAACAGAGTGCAAACTGTTTAACACATATTTCACAGTGACATTACCACGCAGTTACACACAAGGAACACTTTTTCAATCATACTGTGGTCATAGAGACAAGGCTTTTGCAATCATACACAGTTCTTGCAGTCATACATTCAGTGGTGCACCACGCATACACACATTTATTTACGCATTCGCACATTCCTCCCCGGATCTGCAGTGTTCTATCCTACACATGAGGAGATGACTTATACACAGCTGGCCCTTTACAACCATCTGGGTGCTTCTACTTAGGGGTGAGTTTCTCTGGGCTACTCCAAGGTGAGACAAGTAGGTTCTGCCTGTGCCTTGGGAGAGCTCGGGGTACTATTGCTGGGATGGTTCTTCTGGCATAGCCAGGGCGATGGCTGCCTCCTTTCTAGCCTGGGCCAGATGCATGCCGGAGGGCCGGACTCGCGGATCTTGGTGCTGCCTCCTTTCCAGTGCCACCATGGCCATTTGGTATTAAGACAACCTTTTGAAGATCTGCCTGGTCTAGATTGGCATTCTCTTCTAAGGTGTCTCATTTTTCCACACTGGAAGCAGGCGCCTTGGGGTCTTGGCACTGCTCTGCGCCTGAGTGTGGCAATGGGCCTGCTCTGGAGCCCTGCATGGCCAGGGGCCGTGCAGATTTCCGTGAGCAGTGGGCGCTGAGCAGCCCTGCCTGAACGTGTGTCTGCCTTCAGATAGGCTGAACACAGCAGTTGGGCGCTAGCTAATTGTGCCACTGGCAATTTCCCCGTGAATGGATCTTCCTCACCCATGCGCTGAATGGAGTTCTTAATTGGCAGGGAACTTTTAACTGTCAGAGAAGCGCCAGGGCCTCTCATGCCATGAATTCCTTCAGTGACGTCTGCAGCTGTCACTGAGGGAATGCTCCCTACACTGCCCTGCTTAAGCTGAAATGACGGATAGAGACTCCTTGGGGCTGATGGTTCTGACTGCGCTGGGGGTTTTTGGGTCTCTATCTGGACTGGGTCTTCCTCTGCAAAGAGTTTCCTACATTTGCTCCATGTGCGAGTTACGCCATCTGAAGCTCTCGGGGGTTGCTGAATGCAGACTCCTATCTGATCCCAGAGCTGAAGGCGTAACGTACCTACTTCTGGGTAAAGCAGGCAGTGTTCCCTCAAGAACACCAAAAGCCGCGCTAGTTCTCCGCTGTGAAAGCTTATCTGATATACCCTGGCCAGGATTTTGAATTCATCCTCATGAATTCTTTGACTAGCGGGCGGACGTTGCCGCTGAGGACAAGTCCCCATATTACCTGCCGGGTCCTTTGAAGTCTCCTTCTCGGGACGATTCGACGCATCTGTAGTTCAGGCAATAGGTTTTGCGTGACGAATCTCTGGGTAGAGCTCGGAGCGTGGACTGCCGCCACGGGCCCTCGGTGGCCTCTGCGCTGTCAGGGGTTCACAGCCGACCCTGAGCAGAACACGTTTTTCCATGCTGCAAGCCGCCGCGAAAGCCGGAGAAAGCTGTAGGATGCCTCTCTGAAATGCCTCGCCACGTAGCTGTCTTCCCAATCGGATGGCTTTCCGACTGGGGCTGCCGTGCTGTCCTCCGGGGTGATTGGACACGGTTCTAGCGTAGAACCGGACCGTGTTGATCGCTTACTCACAAGTAGGATCACTTCTCAGGGTCACCAGATGTTGGATTGGGGCCGTGAAGCGGCCCTTGAGGTCCCGGAGGAGACTGGTCGAGTAATGACACGAGGCAAGATGGAGCGAAGACCAGTGGTTTATTGACCAGCGGGTTAATTGAGAACCTCTCTTGGGGAAGTTAATTAACTAAGGCAAACACTGACAGGGGAAAACCATTGTTACTGGCTTGCTCAAGAGTAAACATGGCCACTATTTGCACTAGGGCTTGGGCTAATCTCTAAGTGTGGAATAACCTAATTCCTAACTGGCGTTTAGCTATTCAGCTTCCCTCTGCAGAACTGCCGGTCAGGTCAGATGTGGGTGAATCAATCCTTTGATTATTAATCCGCTCCCCAATTTCCATACTGGCAAGGGCCAGTGGCCAGGAGTTTCCTCGACTGGTTTAACCTCTGCCAGAGGCCGTATGTGCCAATTGTGCTCGCGGAATCTGCATGAGGTAAAAGAGAAAAAAGGAATTATTTACTAAAAATTCAGAATTCTTAACTGGTTAGTTTCAGTTTCATTAGAAAAGGATGAAGATAGATTATTTACAAGAAAAAAATGAAAAGGGCTTTTCTCCATTACAGATGAATGGCTAAAAATAAATACAGAGTGAGTTAAAAATGGCTGCATCTTCAATATACAGAGGCAGGAACATAAGAACATAAGAACATAAGAACAGCCTTGCTGGAACAGGCCACAGCCCATCCAGTCCAGCATTCTGTCTCACACAGTGGCTCACCATTTCCTTCAGGGTATTCCCAAGGAGATGCCTTCACCTGCTTAGGATTCCCTGGAAATGGCATTGAGAGATATCCTGCCTATCTCTCCAACCCGGAGGTTGTCCTTAGGTAGCCATAATTATAGCCATTGATACACTTGTCCTCCATGAACTTATCTAATCCTTTCTTAAAGCTGTCAAGTCTGACAGCTGTCACCACTTCTTCTGGCAGGGAGTTCCATAGACCAGTAATCCTCTGGGTGAAAAAGTACTTTCTCTTATTTGTTTGAGAACTAGTACCCAAAAGTTTCATGGAGTGTCCCCTAGTTCTAGTGTTGTGCGATAGGGAAAACAGTTTTTCCTTATCTACTTTGTCCACACCGTGCATGATTTTATAAACTTCAATCAGGTCACCTCTTAGACGCCGTCGTTCAAGAGTGAAAAGGCCCAACTGTTGCAGCCTCAGCTGGTAAGGAAGGTGTTCCAGTCCCCAAATCATTCTGGTTGCCCTCCTCTGTACTTTTTCCAGCTCCATAATATCCTTCTGGAGGTATGGCGACCAGAACTGTACACAATATTCCAGATGGGGCCTCACCATAGATTTATAAAGAGGCAAAATGACACTTGCTGACTTATTTTCTATACCCTTCCTAATGATCCCTAACATTGAGTTTGCTTTTTTCACTGCTGAGGCACACTGGGTTGACACCTTCATTGAGCTGTCCACCAGGACACCAAGGTCCCTTTCCTGGTTTGTCGCAGAGAGTTCAGACCCCATCAGTTTATAAATGTAATTGGGATTCTTTGCCCCAACATGCATCACTCTGCACTTACTAATGTTGAAACTCATTTGCCACTGTTTTGCCCACTCCCCCAGTGTCAAGAGATCCCTCTGGAGCTCTTCACAATCTCTCACAGTTTTCACTACCCTGTATAATTTAGTGTCGTCAGCAAATTTGGCTACCTTGCTTTTTACTCCTACCTCTAGATCATTTATGAAGAGGTTGAAAAGCAGGGGTCCCAGTACTGAACCTTGGGGGACCCCACTCTTTACTTCCCTCCACTTAGAGAAGTGTCCATTTAGTGCTACCCTCTGTTTCCTGTCCCTTAGCCAGTTGCTGATCCAGGACAAGACCTGTCCCTTTATTCCATGACTGGTAAGTTTATTCAAGAGCCTTTGGTGTGGGACCTTGTCAAAAGCCTTCTGAAAGTCCAGATAAACAATGTCAACTGGATCCCCCTTATCCACATGCTTGTTGACACTCTCAAAAAATTCCAACAGATTAGTGAGGCATGATTTGCCCTTGTAAAAGCCATGTTGGCTCTCCTTTAGCAGCGCCTTCTCTTCTATGTGCCTATTAATTCTATCTTTTAGGATAGTTTCCATCACTTTACCTGGGACACATGTCAAACTGACAGGTCGGTAATTTCCTGGATCACCCCTGGATCCTTTTTTGAAAATTGGTGTTACATTCGCTACCTTCCAGTCATCAGGCACAAAGCCTGATTTGAGGGAAATATTATATATTTTGGCTAGGAGATCAGCAATTTCGTCTTTAAGTTCCCTGAGAACTCGTGGATGGATGCCATCTGGTCCTGGTGATTTGTTAGTGTTTAGCTTAACAAGACATGCAAGGACCTCCTCCCTGGTTATTTCTATCTTGCTTAATTCTTCGGTTTCCCTCCCTACGAAGATAGGCTCTGTTTTGGGCATGTGGTCTCTGTCTTCTTCAGTGAATACTGAAGCAAAGAATTCATTGAGTCTCTCTGCAATCTCTGTTTCCTCTTTAATAACCCCTTGCCTTCCATTGTCATCTAATGGTCCAATGGCCTTCCTAGTTGGGTTCTTACTTCTAATGTACTTAAAGAAGTCTTTGTTATTTCTCTGAGTATTTTTAGCTATACGCTCCTCAAAGTCTTGCTTTGCTTTCCTGATGGTTGCCTTGCATTTGTTCTGCCAGAATTTATGTTTCTGCCTGCTGTCCTCATTCGGACAAGCCTTCCATCTTCTAAATGAGCTTTTCTTGCTCTTGATCACTTCCCGAACAGCTCCTGTAAGCCACATCGGAGTCCTCTTGGACCTGGCAGTGCCCTTTTTCCTTTTGGGTATGCATTCCAATTGGGCCTCTGTTATTGTTTTCCTGATGGCCTAGCAAACAAAAGGTGCAAGCAAGTAATATAATTTCTATCCTTCCAAGGATTATGCATTATCCTTTTGCATGCTGAACTGCGTATCTCAACAGTCTGTTGTTGCTCTAAAATTGGTGTGGGGAGACTATGTCTGTTTGAATGCAACTGACCTCCAACATACATCAGTTCCAGTCAGCATTTCCAATAGTAAGGTATGCTAGATCAGTGATGGTGAACCTTTTAGAGACTGAGTGCCCAATCACAGGGGTGTGGCAAACTCAGTGCTGGGGGGGGGAGGAAGCCCTCTCATTGGGCTGCTGGACAGAGGAGTGGGGCGGACTCTGTGCTGGGGGAAGGGAGGAAGTGCTCCAATTGGGCTGCTGAGCAGACCAAACTCTGTACTGGGGGAGGGAGGAAGCACTCCCATTGGGCTGCTGGGCAGAGGGGCAGGGCAAACTCTGTGCTGAGTGCCCCCTCTGGCATGCATGCCATAGGTTCGCCACTATTGTACTAGATGCTGCAGTCTACCTCCAGCCTCCACGGCAGACTCATGCTCTTCCAAGGCTTGGCTAGGTTGTCTGATTGCCTTGAACTTGGATTGGGAGGAACTTCTCTGCTATGTTGGAGGAAGGTTTTCATAGGTGGCTGACAGTTTCCACATTAAAAGTCTCTTCCTAGAGCATGGTTGGCCAACCTTTTTATGCCATGGACCTGACCATGCCCCTAGAACAGCTGAGCAGGTGGGACCATGCCCTCTGGAAGCAGAAGTGGGCACATTTACAGCTGTCATAAATGTGCCCACTTCCGTTTTTACGACAGCTGCAGGTGCATTTGCACATGCGTGTTTTACGGATGATGTGAACATGCCCGCTTCCACTTCTAGGTGCATGGGAGATGGCAACAGGCCAGATGGAATGGTTTTGTAGGCTGGGGGCTCATTTCCTAGAGTGTTAACAGCAGGCTTGGCTGACTGCTCTAGATGTGAAGATGAAGAGGAAAACATGGCAGGCTCCTTTGTTCCTACTCCTTCCTGTCTTTTAACCATAAGCCAGTGGAATTACCCTCCCTTAAAGTATCCCCACCTCTCAGCGCACTCACAACTTGCTTGGTTTTTCAGTCCCATGCTCTATTGCTCCAAATTTGGTCAGCCATCAGAGCAAGCTTCTTAACACCCTTGGGCTGTTTGTTCCAGCAGCAGAGAAACCATCTTCTCCAGGAGGAGCAAACAAAACTGTTTCTAAATGGTTACATTTCTTTGCTGCTCCACAGTTGTCACTTCCACCCATGTATCATATAGGTAAGCTTTATACCAGGGGTTCGCTACCTATGGCCCATGGGTCAGCCCTGGCCCCTGACACCATTCCATCTGTCCCACGGTGATGACCCTGGAAGCAGACACATCTGCACATGCGCAAACATGCCTGCGCAGGTGCAAATGCACCCTCTGCCATTGCATCCAACCTGCTCAGCTGTCTGAGGGTGAGTAGTCCAGCCCGTGGTGAGAAAACCTTGAGAACCCCTGCTTTATACAAGGGCTCCATGAGTGATGGAAACCTTTCTTTGGCTTATCTGTGAAATTTATAAAAAAAAATTAAACAACAGTCTTCAGGGGTGTAATAATAATTACATATTAAATAGGACTTATATAATTTAGAAACTTATACAGGGAAAAAGACAGACAAAGGTGTGTCTGTGTCTGTCTACCAATTGCTGAAATTCAAGAATAAGTCACAAATAGAGTAAACCTATTCAATCACTGGGAATCTGATGAGTGAAATCCTTAATAAGTTCCATTGATTTAGTGGGTCTACTCTAGTTGCAGTTTACATGATTTTGGCCTCTGTGTGCAGGAACAGGACATATGTATACAGTGGTACCTCAAGTTATGAATGTCTCATGTTATATTTTTTTTGCGATATGAATGAAAATCGATCGAAAATAATGCCTCGAGTTATAAATTTAAATTTGTAACTTGAAATGCGGTTTCCCATAGGAATGCACTGAAAACCAATCAATCCATTCCATAGGTCAGAAAAAAGGTTTTCAATGCATTCTTATGGGAAGCTGCATTTCAAGTTACAATTTTTTCCAGTTTAGTTTAGTTTGTGATGTATTTGTTGTTGGTGGGTTTGATTTGTTTTGGGTATTGTTGTTGTTGTTATTTGTTTTTTGTTTGTTCACCACCCAGAGTGAGATAACACCCAGATGGGTGGTATAGAAATTCAATAAATAAATAAAATAAAGTAAGTCATAAGAAACATCCTTGGGAATGTATCAAATTCGTAACTTGAGGTACCACTTGACTGCATGCACATAAAATCTCTAAAGGTGAAACATAGGATAGAAACCATTTCATTGTAAGAACTTTTGTTTAGATTCTGTTTCAAACCACAATACTTAGAAGTAAGCCCCATTGATTCCAAGGGTTTCACATTTGCATCAGCTTGTAAGACTTTGTATAGTCCTTGTTCTTACTAATTTTCGTTATCAGTGAAGCCTACTTTTTGGAGTTTAGACCCACAAAATCTTTGTTCCATGTCTGAAACTTTATTGGTTGGAATTTGTTGGTAAAAGCAACATTAATTTGCAAGAGTAGACTATAGGCACTTTGCAAGTGGAAATTTAATTAACAAGATACAGAGTTAGGCAGATTATATTGCTTTGATTTTAGTTGTTGTTTTTTTGTTTTTGTTTTTTTAAGAAAGGGTTGAAATCTGGCTGAATGTAAACAGGGATGTAAACCTGCTTGTCATGCCTAGTTTAGAATCTAAGACTATAAACAACAGTGTTTGACATTTTAGAAAGGAGAACTTGATGCAAAAGTATGAAACTAACACTGAAACCTGCCCTGCTGTTAACATTTATGCACAGATTAAGAAAAACTCTACACAACAAACTCTCTTAATGAGGAAACCTGGCACTGCAGCATCATGAAGGATGTCTGTAGTCCAGATGTCATAGACCTAGGTAGTTAAAATAGGGCTAGAATCAGCAATTGACTGAAGTGTTGTTTTTCCCCCCTGCTGGACCTTAATTACTGAAGTTTCTTCTGCGTCTAGGCCAGATGTAAAACTGCCAAAATGAAAGCACCTTTTGGTGAGTGCATTCTGCAATTCCTTTTGCCTGTGCTAGTGTGAGAAAGACAAGCCAGCAACACAAGGTTGCTGTTACTAGGGTATGCCTGATTATGGTTCAAAAATACCACAATCTTCAAGAAGGCTCTTTCTGTGTACTCTGTTACTGAAGCTGAAACTACACAATTGGAAAAATGAAGAGCGATCTGGTGTGAAGTCAAACCCAAGATGTAAGGTTTCCCTGGGTGAAATCTGTTTAGCAGATCACACTGGAGTGAGTAGAGAGAGGAGGGAAAATTCACAATATGGACACATCACACCTTGTTAAGGTAGCTGTACTGCAGCTGTAGAGATTGCTGGAGGCATGGCAACAATAGAACTACCTTAACAATAGAACTACCTTCTGTGGGTAAGAGTACCAGGCCACAAGGATGGTCTAACAGTAGGCATATACTATCGGCCTCCGACCCAAACTCTTGAGGGAGACTGGCAGTTGGAGAATGTTGTAAAGGAGGCATCCAAGAAGGGAAGCCTGGTTATAATGGGGGACTTCGATTACCCTCACATAGACTGGGTGAACTGTTGTTCAGCACATGATAAAGAGATAAAGTTCCTAGATATGCTAAATGATTGTTCCCTGGGACAGATGGTTGAAGACCCAACTAGAGGTACAAGAATCCTTGACTTGATCCTGAGTAATACTCAGGATCTGGTGCAAGATGTTAATGTGACTGATCCAATAGGGAACAGTGACCACAACTCAATTATGTTTAACTTGATCATAGACCGCAAGTCACTGATAAAATCTAACACAGAGACCTTAAATTTTCAAAAAGGAAATTTCCCAAAGTTGAGGAAACTAGTAAAAAAGAAGCTGAAAGGGAAAATTGAGAGAGTCCAAACACTCCAAGAGGCATGGAGGCTGTTTACAAAAACAATAACAGAGGCTCAATTGGAATGCATACCCAAAAGGAAAAAGGGCACTGCCAGGTCCAAGAGGACTCCAATGTGGCTTACAGGAGCTGTTCGGGAAGTGATCAAGAGCAAGAGAAGCTCATTTAGAAGATGGAAGGCTTGTCCGAATGAGGACAGCAGGCAAAAACCTAAATTCTGGCAGAACAAATGCAAGGCAACAATCAGGAAAGCAAAGCAAGACTTTGAGGAGCGTATAGCTAAAAATACTCAGCGAAACAACAAAGACTTCTTTAAGTACATTAGAAGTAAGAACCCAACTAGGAAGGCCATTGGACCATTAGATGACAATGGAAGGCAAGGGGTTATTAAAGAGGAAACAGAGATTGCAGAGAGACTCAATGAATTCTTTGCTTCAGTATTCACTGAAGAAGACAGAGGCCACATGCCCAAAACAGAGCCTATCTTCGTAGGGAGGGAAACCGAAGAATTAAGCCAGATAGAAATAACCAGGGAGGAGGTCCTTGCATGTCTTGTTAAACTAAACACTAACAAATCACCAGGACCAGATGGCATCCATCCACGAGTTCTCAGGGAACTTAAAGATGAAATTGCTGATCTCCTAGCCAAAATATATAATCTTTCCCTCAAATCAGGCTTTGTGCCTGATGACTGGAAGGTAGCGAATGTAACACCAATTTTCAAAAAAGGATCCAGGGGTGATCCAGGGAATTACCGACCTGTCAGTTTGACATGTGTCCCAGGTAAAGTGATGGAAACCATCCTAAAAGATAGAATTAATAGGCACATAGAAGAGAAGGCGCTGCTAAAGGAGAGCCAACATGGCTTTTGCAAGGGCAAATCATGTCTCACTAATCTGTTGGAATTTTTTGAGAGTGTCAACAAGCATGTGGATAAGGGGGATCCAGTTGACATTGTTTATCTGGACTTTCAGAAGGCTTTTAACAAGGTCCCACACCAAAGGCTCTTGAATAAACTTACCAGTCATGGAATAAAGGGACAGGTCTTGTCCTGGATCAGCAACTGGCTAAGGGACAGGAAACAGAGGGTAGCACTCAATGGACACTTCTCCAAGTGGAGGGAAGTAAAGAGTGGGGTCCCCCAAGGTTCAGTACTGGGACCCCTGCTTTTCAACCTCTTCATAAATGATCTATAGGTAGGAGTAAAAAGCAAGGTAGCCAAATTTGCTGACGACACTAAATTATACAGGGTAGTGAAAACTGTGAGAGATTGTGAGGAGCTCCAGAGGGATCTCTCGACACTGGGGGAGTGGGCAAAACAGTGGCAAATGAGTTTCAACATTAGTAAGTGCAGAGTGATGCATGTTGGGGCAAAGAACCCCAATTACATTTATAAACTGATGGGGTCTGAATTCTCTGCGACAAACCAGGAAAGGGACCTTGGTGTCCTGGTGGACAACTCAATGAAGGTGTCAACCCAGTGTGCCTCAGCAGTGAAAAAAGCAAACTCAATGCTAGGGATCATTAGGAAGGGTATAGAAAATAAGTCAGCAAGTGTCATTTTGCCTCTTTATAAATCTATGGTGAGGACCCACCTGGAATACTGTGTACAGTTCTGGTCGCCATACCTCCAGAAGGATATTATGGAGCTGGAAAAAGTGCAGAGGAGGGCAACCAGAATGATTAGGGGACTGGAACACCTTCCTTACCATCTGAGGCTGCAACGGTTGGGCCTCTTCACTCTTGAATGACGACGTCTAAGAGGTGACCTGATTGAAGTTTATAAAATCATGCACGGTGTGGACAAAGTAGATAAGGAAAAACTGTTTTCCCTATCGCATAATACTAGAACTAGGGGACACTCCATGAAACTTTTGGGTACTAGTTCTCAAACAAATAAGAGAAAGTACTTTTTCACCCAGAGGATTACTGGTCTATGAAACTCCCTGCCAGAAGAAGTGGTGACAGCTGTCAGTCTTGACAGCTTTAAGAAAGGATTAGACAAGTTCATGGAGGACAAGAGTATCAATGGCTATAATTATGGATACTTAAGGACAACCTCCGGGTTGGAGAGATAGGCAGGATATCTCTCAATATCATTTCCAGGGAATCCTAAGCAGGCATCTCCTTGGGAATACCCTGAAGGAAATGGTGAGCCACTGTGTGAGACAGAATGCTGGACTGGATGGGCTGTGGCCTGTTCCAGCAAGGCTGTTCTTATGTTCTTATGTTCTTATGTAACAGCTAAAAACAAGGGTTGCTGCCAGTTTTCTCCTCTCTAATGGTTCTTCCTCATGTGGTTTTTTTACCCTTTTGGTTTCTAGCTGGCCTAACGCACTGGCTCTGGCACCAATCTTTTGAAAAGAAATTATTTGGAGACAAAGAAATGATGGAGTGAGGAAAACTGACACCAAGTGTGTGCTCCTTTGCTTCCTCTCTCCGCACCTTAAAAGAGGAATCTGGGAGAGCCACATACTAGTCACTCACTGTACTAGCTCAAAATGTGTGAACTGATGCAAATCCTATTTATTTATTTACAGTTGAAACTCCAGTGGCACAGTGCAAAACCATGGATGGAGGAAAACCTAGGGCTGATTTGCACTGACTTTGTGTCATATAGTCAACAGAAAAGAATGTGAACGTCACAATCCCAGAGCATTTCCTGCCTTATTTCTTAAAGGAATCACAGTCTGTTACAGTGGAAAGAGGTATATAACTGCCATATTGCTGCACTGTTGGAAAATGTAATGCAGCAGACATACCTCTAATAGGTAGCAAAGGCCATCACTGTAGTTGTGAGAAAAGTTCTATGACCCAAAGGACCTGTGTCGCCCTCTCAAAACTTCACAGGATATAGACCACTTGACCTATAATGTCCCATTTTTCTCTGTCTAGAGAACACTAACAGAGGTCTCCAGTGCCTAATCATGGTACTGTATACCTTTTGCTGCTCCAGTACTTTCAAGCAGGTAGATAGTGAAGTTCCATCAAATTGCCATATCCTGGGTTAGGTGGTGCAGCGATCACTTTTTTTGGTCTCTGCTGCGACAGTTCTGTTGACACCTTCCTAGCATACTCACTTACTGTATATTAGATATGCATAACCTGCAACACACCCCAAATTACTATGTAGAGCAGGATTTTCAACCTTTTCAAGCCGTGGGCCAGACCACGTCCCCTCAGTGGGCTGGACTGGTGGATCCCCCACCATAAATGTCGCTGATGCCCCCCCCAATTGACTTACCCCCCCCCATTCCTCTTATTTTATCTTTGCATTATTCTTGATTCTAGCTGTAATAAATATTAAATGAAAGTAAGAAATAATTTTTGGATAGGGCTTTTAGAGCCAAGAATAGGATATCATATTTTGGGTTAAAGGCAAACTTCATGCTAAATTAAACTAAAAACATGAGTTTTGCAAGAAAACTTGACGAGATGGATTTTTTTTAATAGTATTTTTCTTGGTTTCACTAAGTAAAAATCTATAAGAAACAGTAAAAAAAATCCTATGCAGTTTTTGGGTTGCAGACCTGTGTAATTTTATGCATGCCAGATGAGGAGACCTTGATCTCGAATGCTAACAATGTTTTGGGCGTTTTTTTAGTGGTCCAATAAAGGTATCACCTCCCTCCTGCATTCTATGGAAACCAGTGGTCTCCACTAAAGAGAATGATAGTCATTCGAAGGCTACCATCCCACCGGACTGATGAGCAATCTTTGGATATTTTTAAATTTGCAGAAGACCTTTTCTTACATTCCTCCAAGGTCCTTCAGAATAGCCTGAAATTTATTACTGAGATGTGAGTCTGGTGTGAGCTTCCTCCCACCTCATTTACAGGTACTTCTCTGGGCTGATGGGTCAATCTATGCCATAGTACCCACTTCATTTGACAGCAGTGATCCCCTGTGTTGAGTCTTCAGTGGCTGAGCATGCTACTATTTGAGAAATGGCCCATGTCCTGCCCATGCTTGAGCACCAACCTGTTGCACACTGCTGAAAATGATTCTAGATTATTGACTTCTTTGGGGCACAATTTTTGACTGCATGTTCTTAACAAGGACTGCTAATTTGTCATCACTACTAGCTGCAGTAACTGGTGGCACAAGTACAATTGTAGAGGCAGGGGTGGCTTCAATGTCACATGCTCCTGAAATAGGCCAACCTGAGTCTCTTCCTCTCCCACATCAGATGTGCATGTACTTAAAAGCAAGTTCCCACCTGCCACAATGTTCCTTTACAGAGGAAAAATATTTCTGGGAATTAGGGATGGGGGTAAACCCTTTTTTAAATATAATGAAGGAACATTGGAAGGCGATGTATTGTGCTCATCATACATCTCTCCCAGCCACAAAATCAGCAGCACTGCTGCTGTTTAATCTGATAATGTCAGTCTAAGTCAGGGATTCTCAAACTGTGGCCCACGGGCTGAATGCGGCCTGTGGCACCATTTCATGTGGCCCTCTACCACCTCCACCACACCAGGAAGTGCCATGTAGTGGAGGAATGGCAAAATGGCTATCCGGCCCCTGAAGCTGTCTGAGGGAGTGTGACCTGGCCCCCGGTTTAAAAAGGTTGAGAACTCCTGGTTTAAGTGCTGATCTCATTCTTATATTTTTCTGGCACATTGACTTTTTTGGGGGGGTGGAATGCCTTCTTCACTAGATTTTTGGCTCCCTGCCCTGGCTGGATTGCACAAAGATGTCATTGAACATTAGTGAATATGTCTGAGGTTCATTAATATCTGTCCTACCTTGAGCCAGAGGATTCTCTGCCACTTTCTTGGCACACATGCATGCACACACACACTGTACTGCTGCCTGCTGGTCTTTCATAGTGTCATAGTGCTGAATAAAGCAACTGGGTGGCAGATTTAGTCTACAGAGGGCTGATCATAGCAGTTGTTGTCTATCTTTTTCCTCTCCCTCTTCCACTCCTTTCCTCTGATCAGGAGCTGATGCATTGGGTGCAGACAGGATTCCTACAGCCGACCCAATGTGCCTATTTCTTCAACCACACCCATGTTTCATATTGCCTGCAGACTCTACCTGAAGAACATTATCTGATTCTGCTATGCCTAAACATAAAAGCTTTCAGTGAAAATCACACACACACACACACACACACACACACACACACACACACACACACACACACACACACACACACACACACACACACACACACACACACACCCATACCTGTCAACTGTGGCTCCAGAAAATCTGGGACCTGTGCAGAACCGTTCTGCACAGCTCGCTTCTACGCAGGCATTGAATGCTTTTATGCATGCACAGAAGGCTTCTACGATCCCCTTCTGCACAGAAGCCTGCATAGCTGCATAGAAGGGATGCCCATTAACGCCTTTCCCCCCGCTGCCAAATTCCGGGGTTTCAGCTGCTCCGGGCGGGAAATGGCGAAAATCGGTGCTGAAAAATGGGAAATCTTGGTCAATCTGGGAAGGTTGACAGGTATGACACACACACACACAGAGTTAACATATCCATCAAAACCTTATTCCTCTGTCTGATATGCCCCAAAGGAGCCTAAATGTAGTATGATATTTCCCAATTAATTTATAATGTATTCATCTATGCATCTACCAACCCTAAACCTTATTCCTAACTATATTAAGCAAACAATGAGATAGAGTTGCAGATGTAAATGTAAGTTGAGGGTTTGGTAGAGAAAACATTAAAAACTGCTGCAATACAGGCTTGCACCATAGTCTATACCAGGGGTGCCCAAACTTTTCCTGCCAGGGGCCTAACCATGCCCCCTCAGACAGCTGAGCAGGCTGGTCACATGGTTCCTCCCGGTGGCACATGAATTCAACGCACATTTTTGGGCTTATTTGCCACATCTGCTGCTTCCCATGGAGGAGGGAGAGAGGTCAGAAAATTTTCATGCCGTTTTTTGAATTTTTCATTGCGTTTTCTCAACAATTTCCATACTTCTGGAGGCAGCGGATCACTTCTGGCGATGGCAGCAATCCGGCCCATGGGCTGGATGAATTGGCCCCATTGTCTGGCCCTGGCCTGTGGGCCATAGTTTGGGCAACCCTGGTGTTGCCCAAACTCAGGAGCTTTATAAACAGATATTCTCGTTTTTCAACTGGAAAGAACCAATGGGAGTGGGGCGATGCCGTATTCTAGATTTCATTGGTGCAGACAGACATCATTTACAGCCCCACTTGCTTGAAAATCAAGGTGGTGTGGCCAAGTTGGTGTGGCATTTCAATAACAAACGCTGTGACACTTTGGCTTTAGTTATATATATATATGATATGATATAGAAGATTCACCAAATAATACCCTATTCAGGTAGTTCTGAATATATCCAAATTGGAATTTAATAGTTCTGAATAGTTGATACAATAATACTTAAAATTTGGTTCCAATTTATTCTCATAGATTGTAAAGCAACAAGTTAAGTTTCTGCTTGCTAGAGGAAGAGGTAAGTGGAAATGAAATCTATTTCTAAGGCATCCTGGAGTGTTCTCTTGACAAAAGAAACTTATATTTCTCAAACTTTCTGGTACCAAGATTAGAACTCAGTATCTCCTGACAGGGTTCCTATGGGATTTTCAAGCAAGTGGGGCTGTAAATGATGTCTGTCTGCACCAATGAAATCTAGAATACGGCATCGCCCCACTCCCATTGGTTCTTTCCAGTTGAAAAACGAGAATATCTGTTTATAAAGCTCCTGAGTTTGGGCAACACCTGAGTTTGGGCAACACCTTGGCCCCCACCACCCCAGAAACCCATGCCCCGCCTACCTTGAGTGCCTGGCCAGTCTGGCGCGGGGTACCGGCAGCATTCCTCGGGGTCCTTCACACCCAAAACTGGCCTCAAAAGTACCCCCTCACTGGCAGCATGCAGTCTTTGTTAGGTATTGGGGTCTGAGTGTGAATCCTGCAGAGCTAAACAGTTAGCTTGTGGCAGCAGCGCTGGTGCCCATGTAGTGTTTTCACTCTTACCCAGACAATAACATGCAGATTAACGATGAAAACAAAATAGCTTTTACTCAGCAAGTCAGTTCATAAGGTCAACATAAAACATTAGATTCCTCTCTATGAAAGCAAAGTCAGGTAAACAGTTTGTAAGTCTTTGTAAGCACTACTTTCAAGGTCTGAGTCCCAGTCAAAGTACTCACAGCAAACTCCAACCTTCTCCTGGGCTGGCTGTAGGCTATGCAAAGCCTTGTTGTCCTAGCTTGAGGAAATTACAGAGGCTCCAGGCTCAATGTCTCTGCTAGGCGTTGCTTCTGGAAACTGGACTACAGCAACTACAGGCCAGTCTCCAACCTCCCCTTTTTGGGGAAGGTTTTGGAGAAGGTGGTGGCACGCCAGCTGCAGGGGGCTCTGGAGGAAGCAGATTAACTGGACTCCTTTCAATCAGGATTCAGGCCTGGACATGGTATGGAGATGACACTGGTCGCACTGATGGATGATCTCTGGAGGGAGCGGGATGGTGGTCATCTGACCATCCTTGCTCTCCTTGACCTCTCAGCGGCCTTCGATACCATCGACCAAAGTATCCTTCTGGAACAGATCAAAGGATTGGGGATCCAGGGCACTGTGTTGTCCTGGTTTTCCTCTTTTTCTGGAGGGCTGTACCCAGTCGGTGTGGTTGGGAAGTGAGAGATCCAGCCCTAGGCCCCTTAAATATGGGGTGCCTCAGGGCTCGGTGCTCTCTCCCCTCCTTTTTAACATCTACATGAAGCCGCTGTGTGAGATCATCCGTTCCCATGGGGTGCAGTACCATCAGTACATGGATGATACTCAGTTGTACATCTCGGCCCGTGGGGACTCCAGTGATGCGGTCAAAGTCCTCTCTGGATGTCTGGAGGCCGTTGGGGTCTGGATGGGGGACAATGGACTTCAACTGAACCTTGGCAAGACCAAGTGGCTTTGGGTTGGGGCCCCAGGGTTATCCAGTGAGCTACCACCTCTAGTCTTGGATGGGGCAGTCTTGCCCCAGACAGACCCAGTGCGCAACTTGGGAGTCCTCCTGGACTCATGATTGCTGCTAGAAGAGCAGGTAGCGGCCATGGCCAGGAGGGCTTTGACTCAACTTCGAGTAATTCACCAGTTGTGCACGCTCCTGGATCGGGACTCCTTACTCATTGTCACTCATGCTCTGGTCACCTCCAGACTAGATTACTGTAATGTGCTCTACATGGAGCTTCCCTTGACGACCATTCAGAGGCTACAGCTGGTTCAGAATGCAGCTGCACGGGTGGTGATGGGATGCGGACATTATTCCCATGCCTCCCCACTACTCCGGGAGCTGCACTAGCTACCAGTTTGCCTCTGGGTGCAATTCAAGGTGCTGGTTTTGACCTTTAAAGCCCTATATGGCAGTGGGCCAGGATACCTCAGAGACCGCATCGTCCCGAGAGTGTCTGCCCATCCAACCAGAGCGGACCGGGGGGGCCCTCCCTAGTTGTGCGTTCAGCTAGAGGGGCCCGCCTCTCTGGCACATGAAGAAGGGCCTTCTCCTTGTCCGCACCAGCCCTCTGGAACCTCCCTCCAACAGAATTGAGGCTACAGACGGAACTGCTGCCCTTCAGGAAAAGTCTGAAAACCTGGCTGGCAGAGCAGGTGTGGGGCATTAATGGGAATATGGCTCCAGCCTGTTGGCTCATTCCCAGTTAGTACTTAGTTAATATCCCTCCTTTTGTGTTGTTGTATACCCCCATTCCCTTTTATTTCTTTTAATTGGAGTGGGGGGTAGTAGGGTGGGTAAGTGAGTGGGCAATTTGGGATTTTAAAATCTGTTTTTATACATTTGTAACTGTTGTATGCCACCCTGAGTCAGGTCCTCCTGAATGGGAGGCATATAAATTTAAATAAAGAAATATGCAGGAATCTGCACAGGCACAAAAGCCTGCCTGGAGTTGCAACCAGTGCCACTGCCAGGAACTCCGGGCAGGCTTCTGTGCCTGTGCTGATTCCCGTGCATGCGTAGTGCCTTCTCCCAGGTTAGGAGCCTCCACTGGCTCACCGCCAATTCAGACGGAAGACGTGGCCCCAGGGCCTGTGTCAGGCAGTGGCATGGGTGGCCCCTGCCTGACCGCCTGTCCTGTCTTGCCTCACTCTGGCCGGCGGCCACCTCAGCCTGACTCCTCTGCCCTCCTGAGGAATGCCTCAGGCAGCAAGGAGGACCCAAGGGGGCAGGCCACCTTCTTCAAAGGAAGCATGCAGGTGCAGACGCTGCCCACCCTGGCGGAAACTCCTGTCCACCTGAGGCGCCCATGGGGGGGACGAACGTGTGTCGACCAGAGGGAAAATGGGGGACAGCCAGTCAGCCGAAACCACCTCTGCCTCGGGTGTGTGCCTCTCTGCACGTGGCCACAAATGGGGTGGCAGATGAAGCCACCCAGCCGGTTGCGTTTTGCGGCAGGAGCCGCAATGGCAGCACCAGTTATTTTGGCATGGTGGCCCTCACCCCACCAAACAACCCACACCGCCATTGCTCCTCCTGCTGCAAGACGCAACTGGTTGGGCGGCTTCATCCACCACCCCATTGCTGGCTGTACACAAAGAGACGCGCACCAGGAGGAGGGCTTTTGGGCACTCCTCTCCAGCATGTGGACATTGCCAGATAAGGTGGGCCCACCTGACCTGCACAGGGGGGCCTGCCTCCAGGGCTCCCTCTCAGGCCTCCCAAGCCCAGCCCAGAGCCTGCTCCACTGACTGGGACGCCCCAGGCTGCAGCGGCGCTGGAGATGGGGCACCACTGCCAAGACCAGGTAATCAGGGTGTGTGTTTGTGTGTGTGTTGTACGAGTGTGTTGTGTCATGTGTCGTGTGTGTCTGTGTTGGGTGTGTGTCATGTGTGGGTGTGTTGTGTTTCAGTATGTTGCCGAGTGTGTTGTGCTGTGTGTACTGTGGGTGGCAGTGGTGGGAGTGGGTTGTGTGTAGGCTGTGTGTGTGTTGTGTGTGTGTATTGTGTGTGTGTGTGGGTATATTGTGTGGGTGGGTGTTGTGTCAGTGTGTGCTGTATGGGTGTGTTGTGTTGTGAGTGTTGGGTCTGGGTGTGGTGTGTCGGGTGTGTGTGTTGTGTGTCAGGGTGGGTGGATGTTGTGCAAGTGTGTTGTGTCCTGTGTGATGTCTGTCACCTTTGTTTGGGTTGTTTAGTGTTTGTGTTGTGTGTGTGTGTGTTGTGCACGTGTGCTGTGTCGTGTGTGCTGTGGGTGGCAGTGGTGGCAGTGGGTTGTGTGCAGGTTGTGTGTGTCCTGGGTGTGTGTTGTGAGTGTGTATTGTGTGAATGTGTCATGTGTGTGTGTGTTGTGTCAGAGTGTGTTGTGTGAGTGTGTTGTGTCTTGAGTGTTGGGTCTGGGTGTGGTGTGTGTGTGTGTGTGGTTTGTTGTGTGTGTGTGTTGTGTGTCTGGGTGTGTGTGTGTTGTGTGTGTGTTGTGCTGTGTGTGATGTCTGCGGCCTGTGTGTGTTGTGTGGCATGTGTGTGTTTTGTGTGTGTGTGTGTGTCATGGGTGGGTGTCGTATGGGTGTGCTGTGTCGTGTGTGATGTGACTGGGGGGAAATTAGGTCGCCTCCAGGCCTGTGTGGCACCCACGGAATGACCGAGTGAACAACGGCAGGCACACAAGGGTAAGTCACCACAGGAGCCCCAGGGGCCCCCGCCCTGGTCTCTCGTTGCCCCAGGTTGGGTCCCCCACCAAGGCAGTGCTGGGTACCCCTGCAAGTTCTGATTATTTCCAAATCTGAATGCACAACCCTTCTTTAGGCTATTGAGCCTGTGCAACAATCTGGTGTCTGAATGTGAACAGTCTGAACACTTGTGACCCAGAATTTTAGTGTGAGAACATCATCAGGAAAGTTAGAAAAGTCTGAAAATGACTTTTGATGACAATGACCTTGGATTGTAGCTAGTGACTTAAGGGTCAGAGTTGTCATGCCAGCCTTTTGAGTCAAGTTTTTCCACTTGTTACTAAAAAGGAATTGAGAATCCTAAATAATTGCCTTTTAGAAAAGATGTTTTCCTGTTTCATCAGTAACCTTCAAGATGGTTCATAACCTTGCTCATTTTGGATCTCCTGTCATAGTGAAACTTGCATAAGGGATCAGTGTCAAAGTCATGGTCACCCTTCAAATATCATTTTACTAAATGACAAAATATTCCACTCTGTGCTATCTTTACTCAATGCCCTTTCTAGCGTGTGTGTTCTTATTTTTTCACATTTCTTTCTTAGCTTTAAATTAGCAATTTCTGCTTTGGTTTTAAACATTAAGAAATCAATGTCAGAGGTGAAGAATATACAGTAATACCTCATACAAAGTCTGCTTCGTACAACATTGAATTCATACAACACCGTCTAATTCCTTGCAAAAAGTTGCCTCACACAAAGTGACTGCGACTTTGTATGATGCATTGGGGTTTTCCCCTGGTTGCATTGTGCCTGGGCAGTATAAAAGGCAGGACATATGCGTGCATTGCTCTTGTGGGTTTTGCACAAGGTGAAGAGTATCTAGGAGTGGTTTTGAGTGTGATTTTGGATTTTTTTTGAATTTTTTCATCAGAATTTTTGGAAGCATTCTTGGGATTTTTGCAGCATTCTTCAGGTTCTTGGACCATTCTTTGGCACAGTGGAAAGGTAGGTAAATGAGGTTTTCTGTTTCTGATTGGCTTGGGGTGGGGAGGTGGATGGGGAGGGCAATTTTTGGGTGGGGTGGGCAATTGTTTGGTGTTTGCTGCTGTTTGGATGATTAACACTGTGCTGCATGTTGGCATCCATTTTGTCCTTGCTTCCATCCAGTAATTGTTTACAATAGCTTGTACAAAATGGATGATTGGCCGCATAGCTGCAGATTAACACTGTGCTGCATGATGGGACATGTTAACTTTTATACCTGCACTTCATAAAGTTTTCAAAAGTTAAAAACTTGTTATATGGTTTGTGCCCTAAAATCAGGGTTGTTTGACATGTTTTTGTAATGTATTTAGCCTTTAGACAACGATTTCTTAAAATTCTGTCAGTTTTCTGTCTGTTTCCTTGACTTTGCCATGAAGTCTGTGCTGTTACAGTACAATGTATCTCTATGGAAACAACATTGTGTGAGGCATCACGGCAAGGATTTAGACGTTGTATGAGGTATCGCAGCTAGGATTTCGCATGCCTCATACAAAGTCCAAATCCGTATAAAGTCCAAACTTGTGGAACCTAGTTTGGACGTTGTATGAGGTATCACTGTAGATGCAAACCATGGGTGTCACAATCAGAGAAACAGATCTTCTGCATCAGTAGTGAAAAGCATTTATATTTGAGAGCTGCATTCACTCATGAGATATCTGCCAAGGAATAGTGGTAAATAGGGTCTATGTCTACAGTAGGTAGGGCCAGATCCAAAAGTATCCTAGCTACCTCTTTTCCTTTTTCCACTACCTCTTTTGCTTTCCCATCCATCCTCTCTTCATAGAGGATGAAGAAGAAGGGGACGTTTATCCCTGCAGGGACTGCAACCAATTACAGTAAAACCCCTACTTACATATGCCTCGAGTTACATAAAGTTCGACTTACATAATGATTTATGTGCTAAAACCATGTCCCAATTTACACAATTTCCTATGGGTTTGCTTCAAATTACATATTCTTTTTCCTATGGGTTTGCTTCGATTTACATAAAAATTTCATTTTTCCTATGGGTTTGCTCAAGTTATTCATTTCATTTCATTCATTTATTTGATTTGTATGCCATCCACTCAGCATATGCCAACTCAAGGCGGCTCACAACATATCAAGCAAAATAAAGTATAAAAACCACATACAAAACCATTATAAAAACATTTAAAACACTATCAACATTAAAACATTAGCAAACATTTTAAAAAACCACCCACCCCCTCCATTAAAAAGAGAGTTAGAGAGGAAAAAGTCTAGTTATCTACATGAGCCAGCAGGCGGGGGTCATCCTTCCATCGGTGCCCCACACCTGCCCTGCCAGCCAGGTTTAAAGTTATTTCTTGAAGGGCAGCAATCATGTCTGGAGCCGTAGCTCTGTCGGCAGGAGGTTCCAAAGGGCTGGTGCAGACATTGAGAAAGAAGGCCCTCCTTCTTGTGCTAGAGAGATGAGCCCCTCTAGCTGATGGTACAATTAGAGAGCCTTCCCGGTCCTCTCTGGTTGGATGGACAGATGTATTTTTTTCCTATGGGTTTGCTTCGAGTTACATAAAAAACCGATTTAAGCAAAAAGTCTGCGAAATGGATTATTTTCGTAAGTAGGGGTTTTACTGTACTTTGAGAGAACTTTTGGAATTAATTAATTTGAAGAACACCAGAGGTCAAGGCCAAGCTTAAGTACTACAGGTTGACTTCTTCTGCCCTGCTTACTACTTCTTGATATAGGACATTGGGTGTATGGTGAAGTTAAATGTAAATCTTCTTCCCATGACAACAGGCCAGGCCAGGTGTTCACATGTATGAAGTCTTATTCAAGATCTCTACTATGTGGCCCAAGCTTGAGGCAGAATCAAAACTTGAATGGCCACCCTCTGAGATTCATACAGATTCCCCTTGCTGAATTATCATCAAAGAGAAGAAAGGGCATATCAGTAAAAGAAAAGAAAAGCAATCACACTTATATACCACCCTACAGTGCTTATGGCACTCTCTGGGCAGTTCACAAGTTAATTATCATCCCCCCCCTCTCACAACATTCTGGATGCTCATTTTACAGACCTCAGAAGGACGGATGTCTGAGTCAACCTTGATCCCTGGTCAGGATCAAACTCACAACGTTTTTGTTGCAGTACAGCGGTTTAACCACTGCACCACCAGTGGCGTGCTGAGAAAGTTACCAAGGTCGTGGAAATGCTGTGGTCAGATTTTCTTTTTTCAGACTTGTTTTAGACTTAGCTACCAACAGAAAAGGAAATGTGGACTGTTAAATACAAAACACATGCTGCCAGATAATTGATAGAACAATCAGAAGTAGGTCTGTACTGAAGGGGAAAAAAGGAAATAAATAGCAAAAAGGGATACCACTTATCCACAAAAGATTCGGAGACAACTATCCTTGGGCAATTTGTCCAAGACAATTATTAATCAGAAAGTGTTTCCATTGATTCTGCACACCATTATGTAAGTGGTCAGAACCTTGTCAACATTATAAAAGAAAAAAATAAGTTCTTAAAATTTCTTTTACTGCCTCATGTGGAAAGCAATGTGTGAATAAAGCCAATCTTTCTTGTGTAGGTATGGTTGTAGCTAGTGAAGCCCAGCTTTTTGTTTAATTGTGACAAAGAAAAAGTTTTCCATGAATACAGTCATACAGAGGTTTATGTAAGATTCTGTTGCAGTTAAATTATACAAGGCAGATGGAGGCATATGAAATTATAGTTCTTTAGATAAAAGGTAAAGGTAAAAGTTGCCATTGCTTGAAAGCCAGACATATCTAACTCTAGGGTTCAGTGCTCATCTCCGTTTCTAGCCGAAGAGCCAGTGCTGTCTGCATCTGCAGATGTTTCTGTGAACATGTGGCAGGCATGCCTAGACACTGGAGTGCATAGACACTGTTACCTTCCCACAAAGTGGTACCTATTTATCTACTTGCAATTTCTTGCTTTCAAACTGCTAGGTTGGTAGGAGCTGGGTCATTCACAGGAGCTCACTCTGTCATGCAGTACTCTGGTCTCAAACTGCTGACTTTCTGGCCTTCCAGTCATCAAGTTCAGCATCTTAACCACTAAGCCACCACAGCTCACAGTTCTTTACTTAACAGCAATGTACAATTTCTAATTTAAGTACTTATTTATATTTTTAAAAATATATCAATTCCTAATCCTTCCTTCCTTATCAATTTTGAGTTACGGTGACCCTTTTCCAGGGTTTTCTCAGTAGAGAGTAATCAGAAGTGTTTTAACATTCCCTTCTTCTAGGAATATCCTGGAACTGTGAAACTTGCCCATGACAGCATGGGCTTGCTCTTCTCCCTGAAGACACAGTGGGGAATTGAACTCCCAACCTCTGGCTCCACAGGCAGATACCTAAACCACTGAGTTATCCAACCAACTTCTATCTGTTTATACCTTTTACATATTCAGTAAGCCCACCAGGAAAAAAAAAATACATTTTTGGTTCCTGACCTGAACAGCCTATGTACAAGTACTGGTAAGGTCAACACAGTATTATGAAGGTCAAAACAGAAAGTTGCAGCTAATTACAGGATAATTAGCAGGGTTATATCCCTCCTTCTCTAGACTTAAGTCCCCAGTCTGACCAGGTTATCCTGCTATGGCAATAGAGTAAACCATACTGCTAGCGACTCAACGCCGAGTGTCAGGTGATGGTTAACTCACCTGACAACCATGAGGACTAATGGCCTTGGGTGCTGCAGAGATTTTATCAGAGTTACTCAGAGCAGATAAGAATCAGAGAGAGAGACAGAAATCCTAAACAAGAGCCAGCTCGGTTAGGAAGAATTATAGAAAAAATAAAGATAGAATGAATTACACAGCTGCAATCGTTAGAGCTCAACAAAGGAATAATGGCATCTGCTTTTGTAAACAGAGTATAAGATTAAATGAGTCACACACACATCAGCCTATCAGAATCTCAGACCCATATATAGAGGGTGAATCAGTATTTTTACACACTGTCTGCGCATGTACCTATGATCTGCATTCTCTCACGTCATCACACAGGGACCTTTGTTTACAAAATGTGGGGAATGCAGGCAGGAAGCATACAGGCAGACAGAGCAGTTTTAAACCAGATAGATTCCCATAGGTTAACTCACCTGACAAGCCTGAGGACTAATGGCCTTGGGTGCCAAAGTCCACATGGAATGGTGATGGTCCCCAAGTGGATTGAATCCCTCTTGAATCCTTCTTGATGGTGGGCAGCAGCTTCATCAATACTGGTCTGGGGCTGAGGAGGATTTTGCGTGCCAAAAGAGCTTAGGACCAGAAAGTGACTCGCGGAACTGGATCAGTGAAACGGGTGTCATGTTGCGATGCAGAAGGCAGATGAAAGGCCACTGCATTATATTCTTATTTTGTTAAAAATATATCTTTTATTTAAATCTACACATTACATAATAACAAAAACAAACACATCAACTTAATACAGGACATTCACCATGTGCTATTTACATTGCCATATGGGACAGAGTTACTTAATTCTTATATGATTCCTTTCCAAAAGGAATGCTGATCCGGCATTGGCTTCTGACCTTGATCCTTATACAGTTTATAGTCTATAAAACATCTCCACATGTCCTGAAATTTATTTTCTTTTATTAGTCCTTTTCTTAAATTTAGTTCCCAGGTAAGCTTATCATTTAAAGCAATAGTCCATAACTCATTGTACCATTCGTCAATTTTTGGAGTGACATCATTCTTCCATTGCCGCGCTATGCCGTGTCTGGCACCTGATAACATGACTGCCATTAATTCCCTTTTACTACAATCCACCTTATCAACATCCGTTAGTAGTACTATAACTGCGTCCAATTTAACCTTTACATTCAAAATTTTCCCAATTTCATACTCTACACTCGTCCAGAATGGCTTCAACTTCTTACACCCCCACCACATATGCTTGTACGTTTCTATATCCTCCTTACACCTCCAACATATACTTAATTTTTCTTGTCAATTAAATGTAATCGCACAGGGGTCATATACCATTTCCATAATAACTTGTGATTATGCTCTTTAATCCTTACTGATAACGTTTTCATGATTCTTCTTTTCCACTTTCTAGTCTAACATTCATCTGTGATTTTAACATTTAGATCTTGTTCCCATATTCCTCTTAATGCTTTTTGGGATTCGTTAGAATCATCCAATACTTTATATAATTTACTAACTAATCCTTTAATTTCTGTTTGACCATTTCTTAACTTATATACCAACTCCTCAAATTTTGTCATGTCCCTGTCTAAGCCTATTTCTTCCCTGTATTTTTTATTCCAACTATTCAGTGTGGCAACTTGAAGACAATTTAGTTTCAACTGTTTACAAATTTCTGACATTTTCTCCTCATCCTCACAAACAGCTAACCATTACTTTAGTAAAGTTCCTTTATATCTTTTCATTATTTCTTCAGTCCTATGATCTAAAAGTAGTGGGAATGATTTTAAATCCCTTAACTCCAAAATTGGTGATAACCCTGGGGATAATTTGTTTTTCAATAGTGTCCATGTTCTAGAGAGTGTCTTTAACATTTTATTTGTGGTATTAATTTTAACTATTTCTTTGCCTAGAAATATTAGTGATTTGTCTCCCAATTTTTCACGTAATTCAATCTCCCCCCATGTCAATTTTTGCCTTATTAAAATTTTACAAATATTTTTCAGTTGAAATGACCAATAATAATTTGTGATGTTCGGGATTCCTAAACCACCCTTTTTTTTGGTGAAAGACACCACAACGTTTTCGATATTCTAGCTTTTTTTCCATTATTGCAGTAATTATTTATTAAGTTTTGAAATACATTTAGTTCCTTCCTTTTAATATTAATTTGGAGAGTATCGAATAAAAAAATTATTTTAGGTAACAATTTCATTTTATACAACGATACTCAACCAAACCAGGATAAATTTAGTTTTTTGTATCTTATAATCTTTTCCTTTAACTCCTTTTCCAATTTATCATAATTCAATCTCTTTAAATCATCATACTTGTTTGAAATGTTTATTCCTAAATACTTAATACTAGACCTGATCTGTAATTTAAATCTGGATTTTATAACTTCTTGTGCTTCAACATTCCCATTAAAAAAATTGTCTCTGATTTATCCCAATTAACTTTAAGCCCCGTCACCCTATAAAATTCTTCTAAGTGTACATTTACTTTTTCCAATTACTTTTCAGTATTTTTTAACGTTGATAATGTGTCGTCTGCATATTAGCTAATTTTTATCCCATTTAGACCTATCATGTCTGTATCTTCTTACCACATTAGCAATTAATTCCATGACCATTATAAACAGTGAAGATGACAGTGGATCCCCTTGTCTTGTGCCAGCTTCCAACTTAATTTCCTCTGTTAATTCATCATTTATTTTTACTCTTGCCGATCCCCTTTGATATAATTGCCCAATTACTCCACAAAATTTCGAACCGAATCCATACTTTTCTATAGTTTGTTTTATGGTAATCCACTGGATGGAATCGAAAGCTTTGAATATATCTAATGAGATAAAACCCGTGTGATCTCTTTGTTGCTATGCAATGATTGACATATCAAGTATCCTCCTTGTCAGGTCCGACATGAACCGACCTCGCAAAAACCCTGCTTGATTTTTTTGAATATAGTTACCTAAAAATTTATTTAACCTATTGGCCAAAACCGCAGTAAAAATCTTTGCATTCTGATTCATCAGGGAGATCAGTCTATATGATTTGATGTTTTCCACTGCATTATATTCTAAGGACAGTCTTCATGACTGATTGCCATGATAATAACCTATATTTAGATTTGGATACGACAGAAGAAGAAAAAGACTTAAGTCATCCATTGGGATAAACAAGACAGTTTCTATTCTATACTCAGCTTTGCAGCAACTTTAAAATGGAACCAAATTGAGTTTCAGCCAAGAGAGCCTGAAGTTGCATGTCTAGCACTTGCTAAGGCCACTTGGCTTTACCAAAATGGGTAAAAATGTTGATAAGACATCTATTTAAAGAAAAAGTTGCCTAAGAGTCAGAGATATTGAGGAGATAATACAGACATAACCTTGCACAACCAGAGCTGTCCTGCCCCTCAGATATAGAAGCCTCCATCTTAAACCTACCGTGCATTCTAAAATACCTCCTAATATACCCACGAAGAAAATGACAATACAATGTAAAGTTGTAATATGCTTGTTTAAGCATAATGCGCTGAAGAAAATACAGAAAACACTGGGATCATAATACGTGGCTCATCTGAATGCCCTTTTCTGCTTATGAATTCCAAGAGGTCCTTTTAATTGTGCAATGCCCCTTCTCCCTACTTTTGCTTTCCTCATTGATCCACTCTGTAATGCAAATCAATGGCATCTATTTAGGGTGGATTTAGCAGAATTAGCCTTAACAGCCACTTTATTTATAGACAATTAGTTTAAATGGAGAAGAAAATTAGGTAGGTTTAATACTGGAATATTTTCTGGTTCATTTACTCATGCGTCTCCTCCTCAGGTTATTTCAATGAGGACAATGCCCATTCTTAGCATTTTGAAGACTATCGATTTCCTTGGATTCACTTCTCATAGTCCCAACTATTCTTCAGCAGCCAACTTTTAGAAAAGTGGTTCAATTGTGGCTCAAAAGTTTCAGATGACCTTTTGTCATGACTGCATGGTTATTATTTACTAAGGCATCAAACCATATTAAAGTGAAGTACAGTACACTAGTTCTCAGTGCTGCAGTGGTTTAGTGGTTAAGATGCTGAGTATGAGGACAAGAAGGTTGGCAGAACAGCAGTTCGAGACCCAAGTGCTGCATGATGTAGTGAGCTCCTGTTATCTGACCCAGTTTCTGCCAACTTAGCAGTTTGAAAGCAAGAAATTGCAAGTAGATAAATCGGTACCATTTCAGCGGGAAAGGTATCAGCTTTTTGTGTGCTCTGGCATATTGTCATGCCTGCCACACGACCACAGAAATGTCTGCAGATGCAGATAATGCAGACCCTTGCTGTAAAAGGAGACCCCTGGAGTCAGATACGATTGGCTTTTGATCAGGGAGACCTTTACCTTACACTAGTCCTCTAAGAGTAAAGTAAACTGTGGTTGACATCTTCCTCCTACAGCAATATCAAGACAAAAGTACATGGGGCCAAGGAATCTCATTCCAACATTGCTGATGGCTAAACATCTGTAGGTGACTACTAAGAAACTATACCAATGTACAGTAAAGTTGTTATAGTTCAGTGAGTTGGTGAGCCTGACAGAGAAGCCAAGTGTGGAAGAACAAGGGATCATTAAATCTCTTCTGAATATTTTATCCCTAGAAAATGGTGCAGTAGAATAGATCTGGAAAACCTGGGAGGACCGCTATAAATCAGAACCAAATTGAAGACATATAACAAGCTACTAGAATCATCAGGGCATTTGAAACAACAAAAAACTATTCAGCAATAGAGTAAAGGTGTGTAGAAGATGAAAGGTGTGTTTGCGGAAAGCCTGAGTGTGGAAGAAACATTGTGGTTAAGTATATTGAACAATCTTCTAAAAGGTTATAAATCCAATTTCTAGTCTCATTGATAAACCAGAGGTCTATAGGGGTGTGTGCATACATGTGTACACACATAAAAGAAACTTCTAATATGGCAGATTTAATTTGGCAACCAGATAGGTTCTATGAGATGAATCCAAAGAATTCGGAATGGTAGTTATTTATATCCGTCTTTGATGAGCCGATCTATATCCCAGCATAACAATATTAAAAGTAAGTCATGTCCTGATAATTTTCCAAACAGTTTAAAGTCAATTCTCCAATCAGAAGATCTAAATTCTGTCATTTAAATTCAAATTTGATTGAGTGATCAGTTGATATATGATGCATAACTAGTGTGATATGCATTTTCTACTGCTACCTAAAATAACTGCACATACCTAGCTTGGGCTAATCAGAATCAGCTACAAGAATTTTGGGAGATATTTTAATGTGGTTTTTTTTAAAAGAAAGAACTATCTGCTTTGTTTTACTCTCCAAACCCTATATTGTATCATCTTGTAGATTTTGGCAAGGTTGCAGTGTTCAAGATGACAAAATTATTTTAGCCATAGATGAATGTAAAATTATAAATAAAATGAACATGTCAGACGGTTGTATGCAGGTGGAATACAAATATTTCAGTATGAAGCCAAAACAAATAAACAAACAGCTACTGCTGGCAACAAGTCTAATAAAACATACAGTTTGGGAAACTTTAACCTTTTCAATAAAGTTTTTGATGAATTAAATAACATTTAAAAAAGAGACTAGGATTAAGATTTGAAATATTCAAGGGAAACAGCTTCCTATGACAAATAATCATCACAACAGAATAACAGCCATTGGCTTCACAAGGAGCTGGATTACTCCAAGGCCTGGGGAAATGTGTCTTCTGCCCAAGAATCACTCAGACCTTTTTATGATTAGCATGAACATCTTAAGTGGAGACTATAAACCAGCCGTTCTCAACCTTTTAAAGCTGGGGCCAGGTAATGTTTCTTCAGACACCTTCAGGGGCTGATTACATCAGTTCTCTAAGCATACTCAGCCAAATTTATCTACAGACTCTGTTTTAAACCTTCATGTCATGGGCTTGTCTAACACCCAGGTAGGAAACCTTTATATGCTTCTCACACACTATCATTTTTTTATCCCTCTCCAACATTTTAACATTTGCTGTTGTTGTTGTTTAGTCGCATAGTCTAGTCCAACCCTTTGTGACCCCATGGACCATTGCATACCATGCAGCTCTATCATCTACCATCTTTGCAGGCGCACCCACCCAAATAAAGACTCAGACACTGGTATTGGATTAAAGGCATCGGGCCACTTTGATTGAATAATGTCCTAGTCCGAATTATCACTTTCAATTGGTGTATCATCCAATTGTAATTCTTTAAGGCAAGCAGGCCGCAGTAACACTGGTAAGGTTCCACCCAAAATGCCAATGGAAATTGGCTACATGTATCTATTTGTATCAATTTGTATGTTGACACAAACACATTGTTGACCGGAGTCAATATACTATCTACTGACCTCACCCAATGACGTGTATCCGTTCAAATACCAAGGTGATGCAGGCTGTGAAGCTCCTGCCATCACCCCTATCATGGTTCACCCTTGACCGGCCAATCCTATTTCCCCTGTACCTATCTACGTGTTGGCCAGTCAATTGCGAACCTGCCGGATACCTCTGGGTCATAAATATTTACCTTATCAGTGCTACCCGCCACACGGGAGGCGTCCATGATAACTCACCGCCCCCCCCAGACCGTCAGCTCGATCGCCAGGCCTGCTTGCACATCCTCCAGAAAGAGGTTCATACCTCTAGCAGACAGATGGACCCCATCTCCTGCATATAGATCGAAATCCTGCAAGCCTATTCTCATATGTCGAATGGCTGTCCCTAAGTAATTATCAACAAGGAACTGGGCAACAGCCCTGTTCATGGACCACCGAGCGCGGTCCAAGCCACGGAGATCCATGCCTCCTCTATAGCATTGTCTCGGCACGATGTCAGACCATAGCAGCCATGTGCGTGGCCATAAATGATGTAAGAACGCTAGGTCGCTGCACACCGACATTTTTAAAGAAAGGCCAGTGATCTGTGCGAGATCATTGCCACCTAGGTGCAGAATCAGGACATCAGGTGGTCCAGCATCCCTGGTGGACATCAGGAATGGCAACAGTTCCCGCCATCTCATGCTGCGCATACCATACCATCACATATGTGCAGATGCACGCAGCCCGAGATGGGGTCCCCACTCTGTCGCTGCAGCATACTGCGCTGCCCAGTGCACGTAACTGTGGCCCACCAGCCATACTGCCACCGGTGTGTGTGGACACACAGGGTCTGTAAAAAAAGGAGAAAAAATTAAGGACATAACTAGTACTTATACACTGAGGGGACGTACATATAAGGAAAAACGCGTAGAACCCCACCTGCCCATCCGACATATATCCGCCTCAGAGTACCCAAACGCAGCCGCGGTTGAAGCTGTGCCTATCCTGAAAGAATGGGTGCCGTAATGATCCCCAGGGAGGCCGACACTGTGAAGTGCCATTCCGGTCACCTTCCAGAACTGAAATTTGGTAAGGGGAGACCCATCCTGGTGGCAGAAAAACAGGCCAGGGTGCGTGCCACGCACTGCCAAAAATGCATGTAGGGCACCAACCGTGCAGATGTCATCAATTGTACAACGTAGCAGTCTGACACCACTGCCTACTCCGTGCTGATTGGCCTTTGAGGAGCGAATCCTCAACTGAGCCCACTCCTGGTTGAGACAGACATCTTCGAGTTCCAGTGACCTACGAGACCTGTCCCCTTTTGACAATGGGACCAGCTCACTGATACGGAGAGCTCCAAAGAAAGCTACAGTGGTAGCTGCATGAAAAAGAGCCTCTTCATAGCCATCGTAACACCATCTATGCCAACCCCGTGCAAGGTGGGTCAGAACACCTATAGAAATGGGGTGACACGTGTCCGGGCGTCGGCCCGCTCACGTGTCCACCCTTCTAATACGTGTCGTATGCGGAAGTCATTCACACAGTCAGTAAAGCCCCATGCCTTGGCCATGAATGCCAATGCTGAATGCCTAGTGGCAATAGTGCGTGGGGCTAATCCTTGATCGTGGAGGTGGGACCATATACTGTAAAATCTGATTGACTGGTATCGGCCACACTTCGGGCAACTGCCTTTGCCTGCAAAAGGTTCTAAATTGGAAGAATGCATGTATATACGCCTTACGCGTGCGAGGTGCCAAAGACATGCCGATTGCCCGGTTCACCTCTCCTTGCCAAATGTCCAGATCTTGGCCAGGAGTGGAGAGGGAAGTTCCTCTGCGTCTGGAGCCAAGGCACGGAACCGGGAGATCTGCAGGTGGGATAAAGCATCAGCAATATAATTATTAATGCCTGGCACATGTCTGGCCCTGAATAGCACATTAAGGCGTAGGGACCTCAAAACAAATTGGCGAACTAATGCCATAACTCTGGGGGATTTGGATGTCTGGGCATTGACAATGTGCACCACTGCAGCATTGTCACACCAAAAGTGAACTACCGAATTAGCCCACCTGTCCCCCCAGAGCATTAGTGCCCCCAAGATGGGAAAAAACTCTAGAAAAGTAAGATCGTGTAAGCGATCCGTGCCTTGCCATGCCTGAGGCAATTGAACATAGGCCCACCATCCCTCAAAGTAAATCCCATAACCCATCCGACTGTACTTGGAACTGAGGGTTGACCATAAGCTCCGATCTCCAGAAAGAGACGCCATTAAAGTCCTGTAGGAATGTGAGCCAAACCGTAAGGTCTGCCCGTAAACCTCTGGTAAGCCGTACCCTGTGGTGACATTTTAAAAGGCCCGCCATGGCGTCACAAAGATGCCTGGCAAAGGCTCTGCCTAGTGTAACTACCCTACAGGCGAAGTTGAGGTGGCCATGCAGCACCTGCAACTCTCGGAGCGACACCTTACGCTTGGCAAGCATTGCCAAAATCGCAGCCGAGATCCGAGTCACCTTTTCCATGGGCAACCTGGATGTCTGAGCGACGGTGTCGATTTCGATATCTAAAAATGTGAGAGTGGTGGCTGGTCCCTCAGTCTTTTCAGGTGATAGGGGGACACCGAGTTCCCGCATAAGGACCTGAAATGTGGCGAGGAGGCGGGCACACGTGCCTGTGCCATGTCCACCCCCAAACAAAAAGTTATCGAGGTAGTGGACAATGGACCGGGACCCTGACTTACAAACAAAAGCCCAGTGGAGGAAGGTGCTAAATCATTCGAAGGCTGAACATGAAATAGAACAGCCGAAAGGCATGGCTTTGTCCACATAAAAATTGCCCCGAAAACAAAAACCTAACAGCTCAAAGTCATCCACGTGCACTGGCAACAATCGGAATGCCAATTTGATATCACACTTTGCCAATAGCGCCCCGGGACCACACAAGCATACCATCTGTAAGGCCTGGTCAAAGGACGTATACCTGACAGAGCAAAGGTCATCAGGTATAGCGTCATTGACCGAAAAGCCCGCCGGGTAAGAAAGGTGGTGAATTAGGCGAAATTCACCCGGGGACTTCTTAGGGACTAAACCTAGAGGGGATACCTTCAAGTTGGGATATGGTGGGTCGAGAAATGGCCCCACGACCCTCTGTGCCTTGAGCTCCTTGGCTATCTGCTCTGCAGCAAAATCCTCATTACCCCTGAGAGAGAGTAAGTTCGGGGCGTCCTGAGGCCCTCGAACACCTTTAAACGGTATGCAGAAGCCAAACTGAAAGCCCTCAAGTAGGTATCTTGCATCATCCTGTCTAGGATAAGCACACAGCCATCATTCCAACACTAGTATATTAATTGGAGAGGGGGCCTTTTGGATGAGTAGCCCCATCAGAGGGAGCTCTGACCACCCCCTGGACACCCCAGCCTCTGCCTTGTGACCCACCAGCCTGCGGGCACGCCGAAGCGGTGTGAGGGCCAGAACAAGAAGGGCACTCGTGCCTGAACCGACACTGGCGTCTGCTGCACACACCGTTGGCGGAGAAACTCCAACACAGCAGGCGGGCTGGAACCTCCTGCCCCACCGGCTGGTGGGGAGTCTGTGAAGTAGCAGCCCACTGCATGGCATGACCACAGTGGTACCGGTCACCAGGTGCTGGCCGCGTGGGGGTCATATACAGCAGCCACAACTGCTGGCAGGGCTCGTCCCATCTCATCTCAGGGTGAAGGGCCACCCTCATCCTAAACTCTGCATCGTAGGCCAACCAGGACAGGCCAGGGAAATCAACCACAGCCCAGTAAATATTGTCCAGGTACTGGACCATTGGAATGGCCAAATCAGGACGGGCCCTCAGGTATACCGCCATATAAATCAGATAGGCCGGCAACCAATTGGCCCAAGTGCGAGGTGGCTTACGATGACGGGACAACTCCTTGTCCCTATCATCCTGCCACTCCCTGTCCTCCTTAGTGAGCTCACAGTTTAGAAGTGAGAAGATGTCCACATATTCCCCCCGCCAAATCTTCTCCCTCGTAGCCTGGGATAAGTGGTCACCCAGGGGTAAGGAGTAACCGGCCGTTGGTAGTGCCACCGTCAGCACGGATTGAATTGGGGGTGCGCACAGTGGACATTGCAGAACCCCTGTAACATTAGGCGTACCCAAAGGGGCGGTCACCCCTGCCATAACCGGGGAGTAATTGGGTAACCAAGAATTACCAGGACAGTATGGGTTAAACTGTCCTCCCACAGTAACTTGTCGTGGCCATGGCCACTGAACTCCCCCAGCAGAATTAGGTAGTGTTACTGGTGTGCTAACTTGACCCGTATACTCACTCGGTGCACCCCCATGGGCCGCCCCCACTGGGGGTTCCGGCCCATGGTGGGCGTCGGAGCTCACGATGGGTATCGAGCTCTGCGTGCCTCTGCGCCCCTGCCGAGCAGGACCGGTCCCTGGCGGGAAGGCCTGTTACAATAGCCTGCCAGGGATCTGCGAGGCACCAGCTTGGGCTGGCCTGATGGCCTCGAGCAGCTTGACCCTATTAGTGGCCCACTGGACAGCCGTGGCTGTGGCGTGGGCCGGATCCACAGGGTTTGCGAGCCCACCATCGACAGGTGGCAAAGCAATGCCCATCAATGCCTCCAGCACCAAAATCCGTGCGAGGAGAGCATCGACCATCTCAGACCCACCTGGGTAAGGTGGGCCGGATGGGCTGGATGGCCCACCAAGCAATTGTTGGGGGATAAGCCCAAATGGCAATCCCTGGGCCGCATAGGGCCATGCCCAGTAATCCAGCCCATGAGGGGCCGGAAGAGTGGTGGGGTGAGAACCCGCACCAAGTCCCAGTGGGCCGCCATGCCCCAAGCCGGGCGAAGGCGCAGCAGGGGTAGAAACCCCGAAGTGGCAGGCCCTTGCCACCCCCGCCCAAGTCCCCAGACTGGGCGGATAGGCAGGAGCCAGCTCGCCCGCATTGGTGGCAGTGGGCACCAATGCCCTGCCACCCGATTGTGGGGGTGCCGCCCGAGCCCTTCGGCCTGGCGGCAGCCCCTGAGAGGTTGAGGGGGTAGGCAGAGCCCTCCCCCTATTACGCGGCCTGGAGGCCGCTGTCTTGCGCTTGGGTTCCATGGCCACCCAAGTGTTCACTTTTTCGGGGGAGGAAGATTCCTCCGAAAAACTTTTGAAAGCCGGGAAGTGAAGCGCCGGAGAAAACTTCTCCGCTCCATTGCTTCTAAAATGGCAGCGCGGCTGCCTCGTCGCCACCCCTTTTAAAGAGAGGTGGCCATGCCCCCTAACTAACCCGGATGTCTGAGTCTGGGTGGGGGGGCGCAAAGAGCATGGTGGCAATTTTGGCGCCGCGCTTGCATCCTCAACCCACCCAGTTTTGTGCCCACTGTGTCAACAATACCACCTAACCATCTAATTCTCTGCCGTCCCCTTCTTCTTTTGCCCTCAATCTTTCCCAACATTAAAGCTTTCTCAAGTGAATCTGCTCCTCATTTGATAACCAAAGTACTTTAGCTTCATCTTCACTATTTGACCTTCCAAGGAGCAGACAAGGTTGATTTCCTTTAAGATCGACAAATTTGTTCTCCTTGCTGTCCAGGGTTCTCTCAAAATTCTCCTCTAGCAACACATTTCAAAGGTGTCTATTCTTCTGCGCTCAGCTTTCTTTATGGTTCAGCTCTCACACTCATACATTACTACCAGAAATACCATTGCTTTGACTATGTGGACTTTTGTTTGCAAGGTGATGTCTCTACTTTTGACTATGTTCCCCACCCAGGTTTCTCTTGGCTTGTCTCCCAAGAATCAGTCGCCTTTTTATTTCATGGCTGCAATCTCCATTTTTAAAAACCTCCATTATGTTTGTTTGTTATATGGGGTTTCCATTAACCAGGGTATACCCCACTTAGCGGAAACCTTGTATAACAAAAAAATATCATTATGTGGGGTATCACCATTGCCTAATGAGCGCTTCGTTGTATGAATTTTCATTATACGAAGCATTTGTTATGTGAGGTACCACTGTATTAACGTGGGATTGAGATTAGGACTGTTCATAGATTTATGATTTGGTTTGGAGGGCAGCTCAAGATTTTAGAAAGTATCTTGATTTGATTGAGAGTGATTTATGCTCCATTTGATTCAAACTATTCCTTCTATTTGCATTGAAACAGTAAAAAAAGACTGTAACTTTTTTGTTCTTTTTGCATTAATGTACAGTACATGGAATTGGGTGATGTGATAGAATGTAAAGGTGGGAGTAAAGCTTCTCAGATCCCAAAGAGATTTGCATACCAAGCAACTTTAAATTTCTTTTAAGAGAAAAGAAGAGGGGGGCTTTTAGGTCAGAGAAGGGAGACCAGGATGATGGGTCTCCTTTAATCGTCTTTGGCAGCTGGTCTCTTAGGTTCAATCTGTATATTACAGTTATTATAACTAGGATTCTTTAAGTGATAGAAAAGTGTGATTAATATAGCAAGGAATTTTCAAATCTATAATCTGCAAATGAGCTTGTTTTATTTTACAAATAGTCTTTGTGAGGTCAACATGCATTTCAATTGCAAATCTGGTTTCTTAGACACAAAAGCCTGCCTAAATTGTATTTTGGGAATGCTAACCTGATTTCAGCTTCTGTTGGCGATGTTAGCTGTAACATGTACTTTGGCCATGTAGTTCTCTTCTTTCTTTCTACTCTGAAAAGGCTTTTGGAGATTTTCCCACCCAGTTCTTCATAAAAAATTACTGCATAACTCCAAGACTGATTGAAGACTCAGACCTTCTCTCTCTTTCAACATTAAGCATGGTTCCTACTTCAGTTGCAAGTAAATACAATACATACATTCTGCCCCTTCCAAACAACAGTTCATGCTTCTTCTCTTTCAACTTCTTTTAAAACAACAGATGCTTTTATTTCCTCTCCTTTCTCATTACAGGCATGATTCCTCTTACTTTTCTTATTTACTCCCCCTTTAAACTGTTGCTGACAAAACAAGAAATGAACCTTACTGGAGGTTCTTCCCTTAGTTCTTGCAAGCTACAACTGTTGCTACAGGCTTGAAAAAATTAAGAGAAGAACCTCCCTTAAGAAAAATCTATTTTACATGTACTTCTTAATATTCTACGTAAAATGTTCAGAAAGAAGAAGCAATAAATGCATTAAAAATTGTTCAAAGAATGGATCGTGTTCATCATTATAACTAGCTGTAAACGGTAAAGGTTTCTTTTGCTTGAAAGCCAGTCATATCCGACTCTAGGGTTCAGTGCTCATCTCTGTTTCAAAGCTGAAGAGCCAGTGCTGTCTGCTTCTGCAGACGTTTCCGTGGTCATGTGGCATTCATGACTAGAACCAGAGCACACAGAATGCTGTTACCTTCCCACTGAACTGTTCCCTATTTATCTACTTGCAATTTCTTGCTTTTGAACTGCTAGGTTGGCAGGAGCTGGGACAGAGATGGGAGTTCATTCTGTCCTGCAGTACTCGGGAATCGAACTGCTGACCTCCCGCCTTCCAGTCAGCATCTCAGACACTATACAGGCGACTTAGGAATTCTATTTGTGATGTTTGTGCTGGACTTTAGCATTGTCTGACAACAGCCAGCAGTACAAGGGAAGGGGGGGGGGGAGAGATATTAATAGCATACTCTCAAATAAAGAAAATGTGATGATAGTAGAAAATGTCTTAGCCTGTAGAAAGTATGCAAGCGCGGTGCCAAAATGGCCGCCGTGCTCTTTGCAGGCCCCCCCACCGGACTTGGACATCCGGGTAGTTAGGGGGGCGTGGCCAGCACCCTTTAAAAGGGGTGGCCACGAGGCAGCCGCGCTGCCATTTTGCGAAGCGACGGAGAGGAGAAGTTTTTCCCCAATCGCTCCGTCGCTCTTCCTTTAGCTGGGAAGCCTCCTTTAGGCAGCGGTTTCTTCTTCGCTTCTTTTCTTCGGCTTCCCTACGATCTCCAGCAATGCCTTCCAAAAAGAAGGCGATGGCGAACGCGGTTCCCGCTTCATGGAGGCGCCAGCCGGGTCGGAGGACCGCGACTGCGCCCCCTCAGCAGGCCCCCTTTCCGGGGGCGCCCACCGGGACCAGTGGCATGGGGTCGATTGCTCCCTGGCCCGAGGCTGGGCAGCCTCAGACCTGCCCTGCAGGGGATGCGGCCCCCGGCCCGCAATTAGCGGCCACTGGCCCAGGCCTGGCGCAGAGCCAGGCTGGGCCTTCAGGCCTTGGCATGCAGCTTCCAGCGGTGGGCTTTAACCAAGGGGGTTGGCTGGGTTCCCTTCCCTGGCAGGGCATGCCCCCGGCCCCTCCGGGGCCGGTGGTTGGGGCATGGCCATATGCGGGCCCCGGGGTCCAGAGACCTGGCCCGGTGCCAGTGACCAGTGGGCCGGCCGGCCCTTTGCCCCCCATCAGCATTGGGGGCTATGTAAACGTTGATGCCCTACTGGCCCGCGTAGCGGCCCTGGAGGCATCTTTAGGGGTAGTTGATCCACCCGGGGCACCTTTTGGTTTATGGGTCAACTCAGCGCCTGCCAGTCCTCGGCAGGCGGCCGAAAGGGTTGAGCTGCCTGAGGCAAGTAGGTCGGTGCCAGCCGCGGCCTCGCAGCTCCCCACGCAGCAGATGCCGCCAGCAGGTAGTGGTCAGGCCCCATCTACGAGCTCGGTTGCGGTCGCGAGCTCTGACGCCCGCAGTGGGCCGGAACCCCCGGTGGGGGCGGCCCATGGGGGTGCAACTTGTGAGTATATGGTCCAAGCTAGTGCACCCACACCACAACCCACAACGGGGGGAGGTTTACAGTGGCCGTGGCCTCGCCTGGCTGGGATGGCGGGTCAGCCGCCGCCGGCCCATCAGGGAATGGCTCCAACACTCCAAGGCCCTTCTTGGGGCTGGGTACCCTGTCCTCCGGGGAACTTACTGGGGGTGGCGGGGCTGGTCCAGGCTCCTTTCATGGTGCCCAGCACTGTCAAGGTTCCGGTGTCGGCCTTGCCGACAGCAGGTTATTCATTGCCCCTCGGGGATCACCTGGCCCAGGCCACCAAGGAAAAGATCTGGCGGGGGGAGTATGTGGACATTTTCTCCCTCTTGAATAGAGAGCCCACCAAAGAGGAGAGGGAGGGGCAGGACGAGAAGGACAAGGAGCAGTCTTGTCGACGTAAGCCGCCACGCACGTGGGCCAACTGGTTACCCGCGTACCTCATATACATGGCGGTGTACTTCAGGGCCCGGCCTGACCTGGCAATTCCGATGGTCCAGTATTTGGACAACATATACCGGGCGATGGTTGATTTCCCTGGCCCGTCGTGGTTGGCTTACGACGAGGAATTCCGTATGAGAGTGCCTCTACACCCAGAGATGAGGTGGGATGAGCCCTGCCAGAAGCTGTGGCTTCTGTACATGACCCCCATGCGCCCAGCACCAGGGGACCATTGTGGACATGCGGTCCAGCGAGCTGCTCCAGCCCAGGCACCCCGCCAGGTGGCGGGGCAGGGGGTTCCAGCCCGCCTGCTGTGTTGGAGCTTCTCGGCCAATGGTGCGTGCAACAGGAAGCAGTGCCGATACAGGCACGAGTGTCCCTCTTGTGCTGGCCCCCATGCCACCTCCGCGTGTCCTAGGGCAGGCGGACTGCGGGGCAGAGGTAGAGGTGGACAGGGAGCAGGCAGAACTGCCGCGGAGGGAGCTGGTCAAGCAAAAGGCCCCCTCCCCAATTAATGTGGATATGTTGGAGCGTTGGCTCACGATGTACCCGAGGAGGGCGGACGCAGCTTACCTGCTTGAGGGTTTCCAGCAGGGGTTTCACATTCCTTTCAAGGGGGTCAGGTCCCCTCAAGATGCACCCAACCTGTTATCACTCAGGGGAAGGGAGGAGGTGGCTGCCATGAGCATTGCTAAGGAGGTTGCTGCTGGCAGGGTCGCTAGCCCTTTCCCTGTCCCACCATTTCCCAATCTCAAGGTTTCCCCGTTGGGGTTAGTGCCCAAGAAGTCACCGGGGGAGTTCCGTTTCATACACCACTTGTCTTACCCGGCTGGCTGTTCGGTCAATGATGCTATCCCTGACGACCTTTGTTCGGTCAGGTATACATCTTTTGACCAGGCCCTGCGCATGGTGCGCTCATGTGGCCCGGGTGCACTACTGGCTAAGTGTGACATTAGGTCAGCGTTCCGTCTTCTGCCAGTGCACCCGGGCGACTTTGAGCTGCTGGGTTTCAAGTTCCGGGGTGAATTTTATTTCGACAAAGCCATGCCTTTTGGCTGCTCCATTTCATGCTCAGCATTTGAGCGCTTCGGCACCTTCCTGCAATGGGCCTTTGTTCGCAGGTCAGGGTCCCGGTCTGTAGCCCACTACCTCGACGATTTCTTATTCGGGGGTGAACGGGGCTGGGACATGTGCACGCGTCTCCTAAATACATTTCAGACGCTAATGAAGGAACTCGGTGTCCCTTTAGCGCCCGAAAAGACCGAGGGCCCTTCAACCAAGCTCACATTCCTGGGGGTCGAGATTGACACGGTTGTGCAGGCATCCAGGTTATCTGTTGAGAAGGTTTCCTGGATCGTTGCACTCATTTTGGACTTGCAGGCAAAACGCAAGGTGTCCCTTCGGGAGCTCCAGGTGTTACATGGTCACCTGAATTTCGCTTGCAGGATCGTCGCACCTGGCAGAGCATTTGCTCGACGCTTGTGCGACGCCATGACTGGCTTGGCCAGGCCCCACCACAGGGTCCGACTGAACAAGGGCATGAGGGCTGATATGCTTATCTGGCTTCAGTTCCTGAGGGAATTCAACGGGGTGTCCTTTTGGAGGTCCGACCTTTTGGTTTCCCCTCGTTTTCAGGTTCAGTCGGATGCATCAGGGTCCCTGGGTTATGGGATTTACTTTGAGGGGAAGTGGGCCTATGGCAGATGGCTGCCAGCCAGGTGGGGCACGGATCGTTTGCGCGATCTCACGTACCTGGTATTTTTCCCCATTCTGGGAGCTTTGATGCTATGGGGCGAGGAGTGGGCCAATTCGGTCGTCCATTTCTGGTGTGACAACGGTTCCGGTTCCTTATGGACAAGGGTTGGGGGCGCGTCATACGACACCCCACCATCAGTCTCCAAAATTATGAGCTTTACACAGGGGATGGGGTCCATCTGTCGCCGGGAGGTATGGACCTCTTGTTGGGAGATTGGCGAGCAGGCCTGTTGACCGAGCTGACGGTCTGGGGGGGGGGGCGGTGAGCCTTTATTGACGCCTCCCCATGTGGCGGGTAGCACTGGTAAGGTAAACATTTATGACCCACAGGTATCCGGCAGGTTCGCAATTGACTGGACAACACTAGACAGGCACAAGTTGGTTAACGTTGTCCGGTCAACGATGAACCAGGCAATGGGGTGATGGCACAAGCTAGGCAGCAGGCATCACCCCGTTATTTTACGGATACGCGTCAGAGGGTGGGGTCAGTAGTTAGATTATTGACTACGGTCAACAATTTGTTTGTTGTCAACAAACAAATTGATACAAATGGATACATTGTAACCAATTGCCGTTGGCAATTTTGGGTGGTACCTTACCAGTGTTACTTCGGCCTGCTTGCCTTAAGAATTATAATTGGTTGAATACCAATAGAAATTTATAATTCGGACTAGGGCATGAATCAATAAATGTGGCCCAATGCCGTTATCCACTTTTACCAGTGTCTGAGTCCTTTATTGGGGGGTGCGCCTGCAATGGCAGTTTACACTAAGCTTTCACTAATTATGTAGAAATTATGACAGATTACACTAAGGAAGGTAATCTGAAGTTAATCAGGTGTGTTTGATTATGGAATAGTAATTAGAACAACAGGAATGACAATGACAATATTTTCATTAACCTATTAAGGTTCCAAAATTATCCAACTAAATTTTGATTTTTACCTTCAGTTTTACTGACATTTATTTGTTTATTTATTTAATACTAGCATTTTTTGCCCAGCCTGCCGGACAGGTATATTTTGTGTGTTGGTGGTTGGGGCGCGCACACGCGCACGCACCCACACACGCGCACGCACACACACACACACACACACACACACACACACACACACACACACACACACACACACACAGGCCTTTGTTCCCAGGGCCGCAGGGAGAAGAGGGGCTCCCCCTCCTCCACAGCAACCCCGGCAAAGCCACAGTGAGGCCGGCGCTTCCGCCTTCTTCGCCTCTCCGAGGGAAGTGGCTCGCTTCCATTAGTTGGTTTTTAAAAAATCTTTTGTCATCCCCCACAACCGATGGAAGTGATAGTTTCCCTTCGTGAGCGCTCCTTCCTCTACCTCCACTGCCAGGCAGAGCCTTTCTCTGCCCCCTCCCTTGGTCGGGCTCTTTCTCTCCATCCCGGCTGGGTGTGGGGAGGAGAGGGGGTTGAAGATGCCCGCACGCCCCCTTCCGCCGACATCTGAGCATGGGCTATGTTCAAGTAAGGAGAGGGGGGAGGGGAGAGGGACCTGATCCCGCATGGATGTGTTTGGAGCGGGGGGAGGGTTGATCCTGGTGCAGAAAGCGCACCTCACCCTTGCAGGGATGGCTGTTCTCTGTCTCTTGGGCAGCCACCAAGTTCGTTCGCTGCTGCCTCTTCCTTGTGTGTGTTGCCTCAATTTTCCCTCAGCTCCTGCGGCAGTTGGGCTGGCTTCCATCGTGGCTGCTGCCCCACCTCTCCCGCATGCTCGTTCGTTGTCCTCCTGACTCTTGCATGCACTCTGGCTGGACTCCTGATTGGCTGGCCACACACCGGGGATGCTGGGAGTTGTAGTATTTTCATTGTTTCATGTTTGTGGGGTGGTTGCCCCATTCTCGGCTGGCAGACCCTTGCAGCAACGCTCTCAGCGTCTTTACGTAAGTGTGGGTGGCTCGGTACAGGATGTTTGGGACTGGTGTGGACGTGCATGCCGGACACGTACCACACAACCCCCTTCTTATAGGTATAGATAGTTTATCTCTCCTTTCTTCAAAAAGGACTCAGGGTGGCTTACAGCTATTACCTTCAGCTAAAACTGATAAATTTTTGATGGATAAATCTTTATTCTCATTGTCCTGCACAGAACAATGAGATGGGGGGGGACACTTATCAATCCAACAAAACCTAAACAAAATACAACTATACAAAATTATCAACATACTCCCACCCCACATATACACATTTAACCCCTAAAAATCTCTAAAACTCTAAAAACTCTAAAAATTCTTTAAAAATATATACAGAAGCTCCCTCATAGACTGCATTGCACTGAATTCAAAGCCAGAACTGCTTTTGGGTAAAAGCTATTTCTCAAGCAGCTGGTCCTGGTCTTTATGAGCCTATATCTTCTTCTAGAAGGCAGAAGCTGAAAGATATCATTTCCGCGGTGCGTACTATCTTGCACAATCTCTACAGCTTTCTTATAACACCTGGTGACATAGATTTGATCTAGAGTGAGCAGGGGGTGTGGTGGACTCAATGTCCTAAAAGGCCCCTTCCAACTCAGTGATTCTATGATTCTGTGAAATTGTTACAATATAAAAATAATTAATATTTAAAACTCAGAGATAAAAACAGTACAAAACCCCATTAAAACAACAGAAAATAAAATAACCCCTTCTTAAGAGCTCTGCTTAGATAGCCAGTTAGTGAAAGCAAGCCTGCCTGAAGGGAAAGGTCTTTACCTGCTTGCAGAATGGCAGGAAAAATGGGGCTAGGATGGCCTTCCATCACAGGGAGTTCCAGAGTTTGTGAACCGCAACAAAGAAGACTTGTGGGCCCTCAAACACATCTGTGATGGTGACAGACAGACAGACATATAGATAGATAGATAGATAGATAGATAATTTTTCTATCTTCCTCCTTTTGCATCGGAAACTTATGGTGGCATACATTACTATTTTATCCCCTTTTCTTCTCTCAACAGACAGGTTAGGTAGGTCAAGTCAATGTGACTGATCCAAGATCATCAGTGGGTTTTACGGCTCTCTGGGGAAAAGAATTTTGATCTGCAGTGGCTCAAGTGGCTAAGACGCTGACTGGGGGGGGGGGCAGAAGGTCAGCAGTTCGATTCCCGAGTACTGCAGGACGGAATGAGCTCCCGTCTTTGTCCCAGCTCCTGCCAACCTAGCAGTTTGAAAGCAAGAAATTGCAAGTAGATAAATAGGGACCACTTCAGTGAAAAAGAGATGAGCACTGAACCCTAGAGTCGGATACGACTGGCTTTCAAGCAAGGGAAACATTTACCTTTACCTATCCTTGTACAACACCCTGACCACTGCACTGCCCTTCTCTGACAATGAAATTCATCCAGACGTCTGATATAACATTGCTGTTGTATGATATAATGGATTTTTCTCTTCTGGATTTATATTTGCTATGGCTGCATACATGCAGTCGGTGCACATGAGACATCATCAATGTTATTCCTATTGATAGCTTGCAGCTGAGACGTTGGGATATTGAGACTGCTGAGTGTCCCTAGTGTGGTAGACTGATGTACTGAGTACTTTTTTTATCGTATATCTTCTTTGTATTATGCTGTGTGAACTGTATATCCACAGCATTAGTACTGTATTTATCTTTATTATGTTTCGCTGTGTATTGCTTATGTTTTGCATTTTATCTTATTTTTGTATATTGTATTCTGCTTTTTATTGTATATTGCTTACTATTGGAAGCTGCTTTGAGTAGTGTTTTACACTAGAAAAGTGGGGTATAAATAAACAATATAATAAAATTTCACAACTCCTGACACTGCTATTGAATTGCATTTCAGAGGGATAAGGTGTGTTTCAACCATGCATATATTCAAAATATATCAAAAACATGCTATATTGAATACAGAAATGCACACATTAGAAAAATATGCAAAAAAACATGCTCACATTTTTGTTTTCATGCAGAAAGGGCCATATATAAGTCTAACAAACAAAAAAATCAAACAAATAAAAATACTCTCGAGATCCATTAAGGAATGAAGTCAAAAGAAGAGGCTAGAGGCAAATTAAGAAACTTGACAAGAACAAGACTGATGGATTTTCACACATTTCTAATAACAAGGCCCAACCAGTAAGGGAGCACTTCCAAATAACGGGTACAGCTTGTTTCTCATTCTCTAACAAATATCGGGAGCATATCTGGAAGAAACAGGAATAACCTGCAGCAATAAAAATAAAAATGGCACTAAGCCCAGAAAGCACTTAGGATGCAATCTGGAACCACTGGAGTTCATTGTCACACTCTCATTTATTTAATATATTGGGCCCTTGAACAGAGCTTTCAGTGTACAAGGTGAACATGGGAAGTGTTCATTTGGTTTTTATTTAAGCAGTACAACAACTTGTTAAAAACACAATGCACAATAAGTTCTGTAGATGGTGTGACAAACAAATTCAGCTTCAGTGATTGATAGTGAAATAGGGGTGAAAGAATTAAGTAGTACCCAACAACTATTCCTCAATAGTGTGTTGACATTTTCCTCCATGGGAATTTTGATTGTTGTCAATAAATTTGATGGAAATAGAATTCCTTTCCAAAATAATTTCAGAGGAAGAAAATTTTTAGGAGAAATTCCTAGGGGTGAATGTCTGGATTCTTGGGAAAAACTTACTTATGAAATGGCTCATAAGAATGTTTATATGCCTGTGCAATCAACTTGATGGCAGCTGGTAGCCTCCCCACCACACCAGGTTCTCAACTTTTTTTAAAAAAGGCCAAGGAAGACATCTTAAGGTAATTCTATGCACCAAGCTCTTTTAGAACAAGAAATGTTGGCAGTCAAGGAATTTACTAATTTATTAATTTTTAGCATTTTTATACTGCCCGACCTAGCACAGGTACTATTTGAGCAAACATATAACATAGATACTATAATAAAACCAATATGAAACCAAAACAAACTTAAAACAAAGGAAATGATATGATGTGCAATGGAAGAAAAAACACAAACCAAATGCAGCATCCTTGGCTACATTGCAACATTAAGGTGAGCTCAAACATATAACCAGCAGAGATTTAAAAAGAGCACTGAGAAGGAGGAAACTGTTTGAGTTAATTGCCTCAGAAATAGGATTCCTCCATAATTTTCATTATTTGTAATTAATCACAACATAAAATAAAGATTATGGACTGTCTTACAACTGCTTATATCATTGTATGAATGAGCCTTCTACCCATGTAAAGATCCATTATTTCCTCCCTACCATGACTAGCTCGCCTTCATATCCACAAGAGAAAGCAATTAGGATGTACCCTTCCATGTTGAGTTAGATTTTAATAACACCCAACTTCACAAAGGATCTAAGGAACATCAAAAGCATAGATAAGGAAATGATCTCATATTGACTAGCCAAGTGCTCTGACCCACCACAATCCTTCTCTTGGTTCTATCCCATGCCGTGTCAGCAAGTTGCATGGCACTGAAGCAGTATGTTTATTCATCTGGCTTCCAAGCTGCTCTTTTTCCATTTAACTTTTAACCTCCCTCACTACTTCTGAAAACTTTTTGCTAATATTGGGAAAATGCAATTGCTGTAATCAATTTGCATATAATTCACCAAGAGAACCTGTCTAACATCATTCATTAGTTTCCCCCTTCACTCACTGAGACTTTCAGCTTAGCTCATTTTCACCAGGGATTTTTAAAAATTTTATTTGAGTTTGTATCATGTTCTTTTTCTTGCCTGCATCATCAATGTAAAACATTAGAGTTCTGAGTTGAGATGAAGTTGAAACTTATCAGAAGGGAAGTCAAATACTATGTTCTTCTGTGGCAAAAAAATGTGAATAATGTGCCTCTAAACTCAATTTGCTCATAAAAATAGGGAAAGCTCTCTCTCTCTCTCTCTGTATGCATGTGCATGTTTTAAGCTGCAATCCTAAACTTGTTTACCTGAATGACAAACCTACTCAACTAAATGGTATGCACTTCTGAATAAACACATGTTGGACAGTGCTGTTAGTTGTAGAGAATACAAATTAAAGGAAACATGATTATTACAAAGGCTTTACTTCTGAGGAGCAATGCATTGGCTATGTTATGCTGGTGTGTTAAAACATAAATTGGAATGTATGTTTTCATGTACAGTGGCACCTCGGATAAAGTCCGATTCGGATAAAGTTTGATTTGGATAAAGTCCGATTCGGATAAAGTCGCGGTTTTCATGCACACGTGATGCATTGCATAAAGTCCAAAACCGCTAAAAATGGACGGTATCTGAGGTATTTGGTATTGGAACCTAGGATAAAGTTCATTTTTGGACGTTATCTGATGCATCACCAATTTGATTCGGATAAAGTCCAAAATCAGATAAAGTCCAAACTTGTGGAACGGAGTTTGGAGTTTATCCGAGGTTCTATTATATATTGAAAAGGTAACTTGGCATGTTGTGAATAAATGATAGATAGTATAACCAAGATATGCTGAAATGAGATTCTAGAGTATATTTGCTGTAATGTTTAGCATATTTTTGGCATTTAAGACAGATTTTTAGATTTCACAATAATTCCAGATGTAACAAAGAGAACTCATGTACTTTACCATATAACTGGATTTTTAAAAATAAAAATGATGAAACACATTAAGGATTCATCTGGTGCTGAAAATAAAATATAAAGTAATATGCTGAGAAGTAGCTCACAAAACATTGCACTATGTCACATGTATATTAACTGATAGTAAAAAAAAAGTTATTCACTCATTCTGAGGTTGACATATATCTGGAATTTCTCCACAGTGAATATCTGAAAGGGCATGAACCTTTTTAAAATCTATAGAGTGGATTCCTGTGGGTTTCCCGTGGGAATAATTGGCCAAACCTTTCCCCAGGGGTTCGCTCGGCCTTCAACAAATCTGGGGATCAACCGGGCTTGGCAGGAAAGGCAATTGGGAAGCAGGCTAGTTAGTTAGTTTGGGTCAGTTTGGCTGATGGCTACAGTAGAAATGGGGTAAAAACCAAGATGATGACTCTAGTGAAAAGACACAATCCTTAGCTGCTAGCTAACAGATTGAGCTGAGCAAACAAGCCGAGCCAGACAGCGGACAAAGCTAGGCACCCGGAGTCAATACACATAAGGCTCCGAGATAGGGCAGGAACAATGGGTTTCGCCAGCCCAAACCTTAATTAGTTCTGGGTTGTCCATTAACCACAGGGCAATGTCTAAGAGCAGGTATTGTCCTGACCACCAGAAAATGCCACGTATGCAAGCCTTCTGTATTAGGGGGTCACACGCATCCTACGCATGTATCACCCCAAGGCGGGGTAATAGATACGTATCCCCGACTTTGTTCGGGGCTGGACTTCATTGCACGATTGTCTCGCGTGTCTTCCTTGCGGCCAGCCACTCATGCATCTGGTAGCCAGATTCTCTTTTGGGCCTGATGCCAGGTTACATCAGTAAGTAGGACTAAGGTTATGGATTGGGCCCAAGAGTAGGAGATACTGCAAAACAAATGGTCAGAGCAAAATGTAATTATTTTCAATTTTGATATTTTTTCACTGAGACTAAAAAAATCGCATTTTGGGTCTTTGTATATTTACTCAAGATTAAGCACAACAATGATCAGCCATTCCAAAATTCTGGGATGAGGCATGTGCCCACTTCTGACCATAAACTCACCCTGGAAGCAAGCCCACTATCATACAGGAATGTGAATCAGCTTTATGATGTGTTAGATTAATTAGCCAAGATGAGCTTACCAGTATCTTAGTCTTAAAATGGGTTTCTTTTCATTGTTCACATAAACAATGTGACCCAGCCCCCAGCTTTAAAAGGTTGAGAACTCCTGGTCTAACTGAAAAACCAGTAAAATTGGAGTGAAGTCCATATTCTACCATAGTTTGCACTAGAACTGAATTCAGCTCATTCAGCTTAGCTGGGTGATGGGTTTGGATGATGGTTATACTGCTGCTCCCTGTTCGGCTTGCAATGGAAGAGACATAAATGGAAATTAAAAAGCAACTAAAGTAGAACAGATGTTAGCAGGATTCCTCCCCCCCCCCATTTAGACCATAATAAACATATGGAATGGCCTATCAGGCACTATTGCTTAGGCAAAGCACAAGGATCATTCAAGAAACAATTAGCTGCCATTCTGAAGAAATTGAATACTTAACATGGATGAGCCCGTATGGGGCAATTGTTCTGATGGGTAAATGATGCCAGCTAAAATGTTTCTGTGCTTCTAAATTCATTTGAATGTAAATATTGCTTCAGGAACATCTTTGTTCCAGGGCTAAAAAAGAAAGGGTTTCATTGCCTTTTGCTTTCTCTTTTGAGATCTTTTTTTACATAATGTTGCATTTGCTTTTATAACTGCAAAGTATTCACAACCTGCTGTTAAATCTCACTGCCACTAACTTACACAAAAATTAAGTTCTGGGTTGGAGACCAAGAAGTTATATTTTTAAGTTCCTCCACATCTGCCAATGTGATACAAAAGAAAAACAATAAGAGCGGAGGTCAGAGGCGTGAGGAAGAGGGAATATTTGTTCAAATAAGAATCTGACAAAGAAGACTCTCTTTGTTTTTCACATGAATGGGCTTTCATGACTGTTTGATCTGTTTATGCCAGCACTGGTACTAAATTCTGAAACGATAGGACTTTTTGTAGAGTCCTCCAGAGCAAGCAAACAAAAAAACCAAACACATTTTGTTTCTTAAAGGGACTAGAGCAGGGTCTCCGTCTCCCAAGCTTTAGTTTTTTTGGACTTCAATTCCCAGAAGCCTAAATCAATTCCCCAAAGCACTGATCAGCCAAGGTACTGACTTAGGCTTTTGGGAATTGAATGAAGTCCACCAGTGTTTCGTGGAACATAGTTTGGGATTGGGAAACACTGGACTAGAGAATGGAATCTGCAAGAAGTTTGTTATTGAAAACTCCCTCCCTCCCTATCTATTCCAGAGATGGCCAAACTACGGTCTGCAGGATGGATCCGGCCCACAATGCTGAATCATCTGGCCCATGGTGCCCTCACTGCTCCCAGAAGCATAAGTAAAACATGCCCACACATGCTGCTGTAAATACACCCATGGCTCTCATAAACACATTTACGACAGCCACGGGTGCATTTATGGCAGCATTTTGTGCATGCACAGGCACATTTTACTTATGCTTCCGGTAGAAGGAACCCACTGAACTACGTGACTGGTCTGCAGCCCAAAAAGTTTGGCCACTCTGACCTATTCCACCCTTCCACCAAAAATCCAGTGTCCAAGACGGGTAAAAGCATCGAACAATTTAAACAAGAAACTCATTAGATAAACAATAATAATTAAGAGTGTGATTACTCAGGGAAACAGATTGCATTTGGGACTGTTTGTGGGGCAGTCTAATGTAATCTATTTTCTGGCAATCATATGAGTATGCCAAAATGTGCTCCTGCCCAACTGTAATCTGTAAGTGGCCATATTGCTTTTACTTTGTTATATCTGTCAAATGTATAGTTTATACCTCCACTTAAATAGTGACTAATGGTTGATCAAATGAAGTAAACCTCAAGTTTGCTTTGAGTGCTGCATATGTTAAAATTATGAACATTTATGAAATACTATATAGGTAAAATTCAAAACTTATTAAAATGTTAAAATAATTAAATTATTTTTATTAGAAGTGAACTATTTTAATAGAATTATCTTCAGCATTTGCTAGATCGTCCTTTGTACACATGATATAAATGCAGTGATACCTCATACAATGTCCAAACTTGGTTGCACAAGTTTGGACTTTATACAGATTTGGACTTTTTATGAGGCATGAAAAATCCTAGCCACGATGCCTCATACAACGTCATTTCCTTTTTTAAAAAAAATTGTAAAAGATTTTTTATTGAAACAAAATATTCTACAAGATAGATAAAAACATAAACAGAGAACAAGGAGAAAAAAAGAACAAAAAAAGGAAACATAATCAAACATTAAAAAATATACATAACAAACTCCAACTTCATAAAAAATACAGAAATAATGGTAGAGATACATACACCCCCTTTAAATTATTCATACAATTAGATAATATAAGAACATAAGAACAGCCTTGCTGGAACAGGCCACAGCCCATCCAGTCCAGCATTCTGTCTCACACAGTGGCTCACCATTTCCTTCACGGTATTCCCAAGGAGATGCCTTCACCTGCTTAGGATTCCCTGGAAATGGCATTGAGAGATATCCTGCCTATCTCTCCAACCCCGAGGTTGTCCTTAAGTATCCATAATTATAGCCATTGATACCCTTGTCCTCCATGAATTTGTCCAATCCTTTCTTAAAGCTGTCAAGACTGACAGCTGTCACCACTTCTTCTGGCAGGGAGTTCCATAGACCAGTAATCCTCTGGGTGAAAAAGTACTTTCTCTTATTTGTTTGAGAACTAGTACCCAAAAGTTTCATCGAGTGTCCCCTAGTTCTAGTATTGTGCGATAGGGAAAACAGTTTTTCCTTATCTACTTTGTCCAACCGTGCATGATTTTATAAACTTCAATCAGGTCACCTCTTAGACACCGTCGTTCAAGAGTGAAAAGGCCCAACTGTTGCAGCCTCAGATGGTAAGGAAGGCATTCCAGTCCCCTAATCATTCTGGTTGCCCTCCTCTGCACTTTCTCCAACTGCATAATATCCTTCTGGAGGTATGGCGACCAGAACTGTACACAGTATTCCAGATGGGGCCTCACCATAGATTTATAAAGAGGCAAAATGACACTTGCTGACTTATTTTCTATACCCTTCCTAATGATCCCTAGCTTTGAGTTTGCTTTTTTCACTGCTGAGGCACACTGGGTTGACACCTTCATTGAGTTGTCCACCAGGACACCAAGGTCCCTTTCCTGGTTTGTCGCAGAGAGTTCAGACCCCATCAGTTTATAAATGTAATTGGGGTTTTTTGCCCCAACATGCACCACTCTGCACTTACTAGTGTTGAAGCTCATTTGCCACTGTTCTGCCCACTCCCCCAGTGTAATGAGATCCCTCTGGAGCTCCTCACAATCTCTCACAGTTTTCACTACCCTGTATAATTTAGTGTCGTCAGCAAATTTGGCTACCTTGCTTTTTACTCCTACCTCTAGATCATTTATGAAGAGGTTGAAAAGCAGGGGTCCCAGTACTGAACCTTGGGGGACCCCACTCTTTGCTTCCCTCCACTTGGAAAAGTGTCCATTTAGTGCTACCCTCTGTTTCCTGTCCCTTAGCCAGTTGCTGATCCAGAACAAGACCTGTCCCTTTATTCCATGACTGGTAAGTTTATTCAAGAGCCTTTGGTGTGGGACCTTGTCAAAAGCCTTCTGAAAGTCCAGATAAACAATGTCAACTGGATCCCCCTTATCCACATGCTTGTTGACACTCTCAAAAAAATTCCAACAGATTAGTGAGGCATGATTTGCCCTTGCAAAAGCCATGTTGGCTCTCCTTTAGCAGCGCCTTCTCTTCTATGTTGCCTATTAATTCTATCTTTTAGGATGGCTTCCATCACTTTACCTGGGACACATGTCAAACTGACAGGTCGGTAATTTCCTGGATCACCCCTGGATCCCTTTTTGAAAATTGGTGTTACATTCGCTACCTTCCAGCCATCAGGCACAAAGCCTGATTTGAGGGAAAGATTATATATTTTGGCTAGCAGATCAGCAATTTAATCTTTAAGTTCCCTGAGAACTCGTGGATGGATGCCATCTGGTCCTGGTGATTTGTTAGTGTTTTGCTTAACAAGACATGGAAGGACCTTCTCCCTGGTTATTTCTATCTGGCTTAATTCTTCGGTTTCCCTCCCTACGAAGATAGGCTCTGTTTTGGGCATGTGGTCTCTGTCTTCTTCAGTGAATACTGAAGCAAAGAATTCATTGAGTCTCTCTGCAATCTCTGTTTCCTCTTTAATAACCCCTTGCCTTCCATTGTCATCTAATGGTCCAATGACCTTCCTAGTTGGGTTCTTACTTCTAATGTACTTAAAGAAGTCTTTGTTATTTCTCTGAGTATTTTCAGCTATACGCTCCTCAAAGTCTTGCTTTGCTTTCCTGATTGTTGCCTTGCATTTGTTCTGCCAGAATTTATGTTTCTGCCTGCTGTCCTCATTCGGACAAGCCTTCCATCTTCTAAATGAGCTTTTCTTGCTCTTGATCACTTCCCGAACAGTTCCTGTAAGCCACATCGGAGTCCTCTTGGACCTGGCAGTGCCCTTTTTCCTTTTGGGTATGCATTCCAATTGGGCCTCTGTTATTGTTTTTGTAAACAGCCTCCATTACTCTTGGAGTGTTTGAACTCTCTCAATTTTCCCTTTCAGCTTCTTCTTTACTAGTTCCCTCATCTTTGGGAAATTTCCTTTTCAAAAATTTAAGGTCTCTGTGTTAGATTTTATCAGTGACTTGCGGTCTATGATCAAGTTAAACATAATTGAGTTGTGGTCACTGTTCCCTATTGGATCAGTCACATTAACATCTTGCACCAGATACTCAGGATCAAGTCAAGGATTCTTGTACATCTAGTCAAGGATTCTTGTTCCTCTTGTACCTCTAATCTGAAATCATCTCTAAACAATTTACCATTTTAAAGTGTGTGAATATTTTTGACACTTCTACTTTATTACTACTGTCTTATCCAACTACAACTAACCGTACCAAGCTCTACCAGTATTATTTTGCTTATTACCATTTTATATAGACACATAATACCTTTGTGCTATTTACATTTGTCCATGAGGCTGAAAAAACCAATATTTATGCATTTGATTTCCAAAAACTAATTGATCAGTTCCTGGCACACATACATTCTTTTTCTCAATTGCATATGTAATAAAGTCCTTCCAAACTGCAATAATAATAATAATCTTTAATTAATCCTTTTTTTAACATTCATTTCCCAAGTTAATTTGTCATTTATGGCCATTGCCCACATCTCTTTATACAATTCATTGATTTCAGGAGCATTTTCATCTTTCCATTTTCGAGCAATACACTGCCTAGGAGTTGATATCATGATTGAAACAAGATCTTTTCTATGCACATCAATATTTAAATCTTCAATATCAGTTAACAATGCCATACGAGCTCCTAAATTAAAATTACCATTAATTACACCCTTGATTTCACTTTCTACTGCTATACAAATTTTTTTATCACAATGCAGTCCCACCACATATGTGTGTAGGTACCCAACTCTTTTTTACATCTCCAACACTTTAACGAATTTGATTTATTTATTTGATGAAGGCGAATAGGGGTTAAGTACCATTTCCATAGTATTTTGAAATTATGTTCCTTAACCCTCACAGATAATGACTTCATAATTCTTTTACTCCATAATCTTTTCCAATTATTTTTATTTATTTCCATTTTTAGATCCTGTTCCCAAATTGTCCATAGTACTTCTTGTGATTTATTATCTGAATTTAGCAGTTTATACAGTTTACCTACTAATCTTTTGAAAGTTTTTGCTCCGGATCTTAAATTACTCAATAAATCCTCAAATTTTGTAATTTTTCTGTTCAGATTATCATCTGCTATATACCTTTTCTTCCAATTATCTACAGAAATAATTTGGAGCCAATTTAGTTTTAATTGCTTATATAAGTCTAATTTTTTCTTTCTATCCTTGCAAACCCTGATCCAGTCCTTCAGTTTTGACACACCATTATTATTAATAACTTCTTCTAAACCTCTACTAATTCTTATCGGGAAATGTTTAAAGTCTTTTAGTTCTATAACAGGCGAAATGCTAGGGGCTAACTTCCCTTTCACATCATGCCATGTTTTCATTGTTGCCTTTAACAGCTTATTTTCAGAGCTGATAACTATTCTATTTTTATCTCAAAAAGCTGCTCTACCTATTTCTTTCAATTCATCCATTTCTAAACCTTCCCATATTACTTCTTTTTTTGCTATCAATTTACACATATTTCTTACCTGAAATGCTTTATAATAATTTTTGGATGTTAGAGAGTCCCAATCCACCCTCCTTCTGATTCAGATACAATAAACCTTTTGTAATTCTAGAATTCTTACCTCCATTACAATAATTATTAATCAAATTTTGAAATATATTCATATCCTTTACTTTCAATTGAATCTGTAGGCTATCAAATAAAAAAATTAATTTTAGGTAGTAATTTCATCTTAGCGAAGGCTACTCTTCCAAACCACGACAAGTTTATTTTATTATATTTTTGTATCAATACTTTAAACTCTTTAACCTATTTATCATAGTTTAATTTTTTAAAATTTTCAAATTTACCCAAAATATTTATTCCTAAGTATCTAACATGCTCTTTTATTTGAATTTTATACTTATTTTTAATCTTTATTGCATCTTCATTACTAATATTTAACATAATCGCTTCCAATTTTTCCCAATTTATTTCTAACCCAGTAACTTCCTGAAAATCCTTCAAATGGGTTTTAATTATTGCTACTGCTAATATTGGGTTCTTTACTATTATTAAAGCATCACCAGCATACAAGGTGATTTTAACTCCTTCTACTCCAACTAAATCCAAATGATCTCTTATCGCATTTGCAAATGTTTCCATTGCCATTACGAATAATATCGCAGATAGAGGATCTCCTTGATGAGTACCAGCTTCCAATTTGATTTCTGGGGTATATTAATCATTAATCCTAACCCTTGTCAAGCTTTAATAGTATTAATTATCTATAACCATTCTAAACTTTACTCCAAATCCATAATGTTCAATTATTTTCTTAATTGATACCCATTGCAAGGATTCAAAAGCTTTATATACGTCCAGTGCCAATAAACCTACCTTTTCTTTTTTTGCTTCTGCTTTGTTCATCATATCAATAACTCTCCTTGTCAAATACAATAAATGTCGACCTTTGATAAATCCTGCTTGATCACTATTGATATATTCACCGATAAATTTATTTAATCTGTTAGTTAAAATGGATGTAAAAATTTTGACATCCTGGTTAATTAATGATATCAGCCGATATGAATCTATCATTTCTAACAAATTTCTTAGTTTGGGAATTAGAATAATGTTTATCTTATTTCACGAATTTGGAATTACTCCCCCATCAAGTATATTATTAAAAAGTCTGCAAATTTTATATGTTATCATATCTCTAAATTGTTTATAGAATTCAACATTTAACCCATCCTCGCCAGAAGCTTTACCAATTTTCAATTTATCAATTATATCATTAATTTCCTTAACCGTGATTTTACTTTCCATACATTCCATGTGTTCCCAATTTATTGTCTTTTTAAACCATTTTCTTAGGTAATTATCTAATTTTGTTCTATTTTCTTTTCTGAGTATAATTTTTGAAATAATTCTTTTACAATTTCAATTTTCTGTTCAGATTTATTATACCTTATTCCATCTTTACCTCTCAATACTCCTATCTCCCTTTTTTTCTCTTTACTTTCGGCAGCTTTTGCTAACAGTTTTGAGTTCTTATTACCAAATTCAAAGTATTCCCTTTTTAGATAAATTAGTTTTCTTTTTATCCGCTCAATTTCTTTGCCTTCTACTTCTGTTCTCAATTTTTGTAATTTTTCAAAAATAATCTTATCAGTTCTAGCATGCTCGGCCTCTAAATAATTTATTTCATCTTCTAATTTCTTTGGTGTTTTTTGTAATTTATTCTTGATCGCTGAAAGTCTAATACATTCACCCCTAAATATTGCTTTCATTGCATCCCATAGTATACCATCAGGAACATCATTTGTGTCATTTAACTCCCATAGTTGCTCCCAATTCTTAATTGTCTCTTTTTTATCTTTTTGACTGTTAAATAATTTTGCGTCAAATGTCCAATTTCCATAGTCTTTTTTCTTAATACTCCCTATATTGATACCTAGTATTATTTTGGCATGGTCCGATTCCTTAATCACATCAATTTCTATATTTTCCAAGGCATTACATAAGTTCTCAGTTACGAATATATAATCTATTCTGGAGTAAGTGTCATGGACACCGAAGTAAAATGTATATTTTCTTTCTTGTCCTCTTAATGCTCTCCAGACATCACATAAGCTTAAACTTTTCATCCATTTGCCTAACATGGAGACAAATTGTTAAACGTCATTTCCATAGAGATACATTGTACTGTAACAGCACAGACTTCAGGGCAAAGTCAAGGAAACAGACAGGAAACTGACAGAACTTTAAGAAATCATTGTCTAAAGGCTAAAAACATTACAAAAACATGTCAAACAACCCTGATTGTCCAAGAACCTGAAGAATGATGCAACAATCCCAGGAATGCTTCTAAAAATTCTGACAAAAAAAATTCAAAAAAATCCAAAATCGTGCTCAAAACCACTCCCAAACACTCTTCGCCTCATGCAAAACACAGAAGAGCAATGCACGCATGTGTCCTGCTGTTTATACTGCCCAGGCACAATGCAACCTGGGGAAAACCCCAATGCCTCATACAAAGTCACACGACTTTGTATGAGGTAACTTTTTTTAAGTGCTTAGGCGATGTTGTATGAATCTGATGTTGTATGAAGCGGCCTTTGTATGAGGTATTACTGTATTATATTAATTGAATTTCTCCACTTTTGTTTAATTTTAAAGCTTGAGAGGTGTAGAAAACCTTTCCCCAACTTTAGCCAGGTGGGAAAGGTTATAATTTTTTAAAAAACTGAAAAGGTAATTCACAGCTTCTGTCTTTTTACCTTCAAATGTATGCTTCCAAGCAACAGTGGATAACTAATTAGCATTTGCAAACACACTTGACACCACCATGTTTCCTTGTGTTTAAAGTATGTTTTAGTGGGTGTCAGATAAAGAGACAGAACTTTTATTGAACTTCTCTGTCATGATTATGCTTTGCAAAAAGTCAAGGAAGAGGGCTTTGTTACAAACAGATTATCTCAAAAGAATGCCAGCAACAGATCTGCTCTTGACATTAGTCACTAGAATCCTAATTTGTGTATTCGAAGCAGGTTCATTTTTAATGAGTGTGTGTGTCATAATACTCTCCTCAGATATTGAAAGGGATGCATTTTAATATTAACACCCATGCACTCCCTCTCGTTGGCCTATCTCCTCACAGAGGGGAAAAAATGAATGGCAGAGCCAATAAGATGCTAATTTTAAAACGGCTGCTTTAATAAAAGATACAGTATGTTAGATGTTTAGTAACTGCATACATGAAAAATGTAATGGTAGCTTTTCTTCAATTATGCTGAAGGTCCATCAATGCAAAGGTTATTCATAACAAAAATGGTATGGTATCTGGTGTGAAAAAAACATGATTTAGTGTTGTGGCCTTGGATCCTGAGTTCAATGAGGAAGACCTTTTGCCAATTCCTCAGTCTAATGCCAGTTCAGATCTGTCTCCTCTTGACCAAGAGGAAGATTTTCTGTCAGCACCGCAGCCTGCTGTCAGCTCAAAACTGACTCCTCTTGGTCAAGTTGATCGAACTGATCAGGATTTGACAGGAAAACATGCTGAGGTGCCAGCAATAAGGAGGAGGTGGAGCCCAGTATTCTGAGAGATGCAGGATACCATTAAGAAATGTGCTGCAGGTGAGAAGGAGAAGGGCAACTCCAGTTGTGAGTCTTGACCCTTCTTAAGAAGATGTCCATGGTAGCTAAAGCCTTTGTCCGAGCAATCATTTTGGATCCCAACACTGTGCTTCGTGTACCTTTGCCTGCTTGCTAGATATCGGATACTTGCCTGAAAACCTGACCATACTTTCAGATCATCCCTTTATCTCCAGTTCTACCATCAACCTGCTCTTGAACCTGGCTATTCCTGACCAACTGCTTTGCTTGACCATTCGGACTCCCGTAAGACTTTCCTCCTTACCTCTTGTGCAGTGGCTGCAAGCCAACTTGTTCTGCTGTGTGCCTGGGGCCACAACATTTACCCTGCTAGTGGCCAGCTTAGTAATACATTGGTTTACCTGAGGCACATGTCATTTGAAGCTACAAATATATAGTCTAAATAAATATTTACCGATTGCAGGTTAGTTTCCTTTTGTATAGGCTGACAGAGTTGGCAGGAGGAAATCTTTCACAGCTATTAAGCTGAAACTGATTGAATTTTCCATTTTGTTTCCAAAAGGTCTCTTGTAATATTTGTTAACATCGTGTTTTTTTTAATTATTTTTATTGAGTTTTTAATAAACATACAAAAAAGAAAAGAAAACATTAACAATACGTTAACAATACAATACACTAACAAATCCATAGTATCATACTAACAAACATTGCTGTATGCTAGCACATAACAATATCTATACTCATTAATTACTATTTAACTACCAAATATTAAGAGCCATTATTTCAAAGTCCAAAATGATAGGAAAAATTTTTTTTTTCTGTACTACCACAAATCTTTTTAACAAATAATAATCACCCTGTGAATATGTACAATGCCCGGAGAGTTTATTTTCTACTCAACTCCAAAAACTTCTTTGAAATGGTACTGGTCCTGAACTATCACTTGCCATAATGGAGTGATCCACGAACGGTTTCCATATATTCCAAAATCTATTCTCTTTTGACTTTAATCTCCCATGTCAATTTATCATTCAGTGCTAAACTCCACATTTCTTTATACCATTCTCCAATCTGTATATCTACATCGTTTTTCCAATTTCTAGCTATACATTGTCTACCCGTTGTCAGTACGATTTCCAATAATTCTTTTTCCTCCTTGTTTAAACCCAAGCCTTCCACATTCGTTAAAAGAATAGTACCCGACACCAACTTAACACTTTTACCCAATATTTCACCAAACTCATTTTCTATTCTTCCCTAAAAATCCCTTATTTTTTAACAGCTCCACCACATATGTTCGTATGTTCCATCAAATTCTTTACATCTCCAACATAACTTATCTCTTTTATTATCCATCTGGTAAAGTCTTAATGGTGTCAGGTACCATTGCCACAACATTTTAAAATTATGTTCTTTAATTCTTACAGACATTGTTCTCATAATCCTCTTTTTCCATTTATTTTTCCATTCAATCTCCCCGATTTTTATATTCAAATTTTGTTCCCACTTCCGTTTCAAGTCCTCCTGTGGATCTGCACCTCTATTCAGTATATTATAAAGCTTGCTTACAAGACCTTTAATACTGCTTTCCCCTTTTCTAATCTTCCTTACCAATTCCTCAAATTCCGTATGTATTCTATCTATCCCTATTTCTCTTATATATTTTTTATTCCAATTGTCCACCTTTAACTTCTGAAACCAATTCAAATTTAATATCTCAAACATTTTTTTCCGCTCGGCATCAACATCACACGCTTTTAACCAATCCTTCAATAACACCGTCCCATTTTTATCCAATATTTCCATTTTTTCTTTGTCTAATTTTATTGGGAAACACATCATATCAGTCAATTCCAAAATTGGAGAGAGATTCGGAACCATATCTTTTTTTACCTTCTTCCACACCTCCATGAGACCTTTCATCATAAAAGTATTTGACCTTTTCACCTTATCCTTCATTCCCAAAAAAATCAAGTTTCCAATATTTCTATACTCTTTCATTTCCAATTGTTCCCAAATTACCTTTTCTCTTGCCAAGATCTTCACAACATTCTTGACTTGAAATGCTCGATAATATAATAACAAATTTGGCATACCCAAACCCCCTTTTTTCTGAGACCAATACCATAATTTCTTTGGAAGCCTAGATTTTTTACCTCCGTTACAAAAACCATTAAACATTTTTTGAAACTCATTAATTTCTTTCTCTTTTAAATGGATCGCTAGTGTATCGAATAAAAAGTTAATCTTTGGTAACAATATCATTTTACACATGGCAATCCTTCTGAACCATGACAGCTTTAACTTCTGAAGTTCCTGTATTTTATTCTTAAATTCAATTCTCAAGCTGTCATAATTCAATCGTTTGAGTTCTTCTAATTTGTTTGAAATGATTATCCCCAAATACTTCAGCTTATCTTTGATTTGTATATTAAGTGTCGACACCGTGCTACCCATCTCGCTCGGTTTCAAATTGCACAACATCAATTCAGATTTGTCCCAATTTATCTTTAATCCAGTTATAGCTTGAAATACTTGTAGATGATCTTTAATCCTATCCATCACCTGCTCCGGGTGCTTCACCATAAGCAATGTATCGTCTGCGTACATACTCACTTTATTACCCATAATCCCTTCTATATTTGAGTCCTCCCTTATACTTTTAGCTAAAATCTCCATTGCCATTATAAACAAGATAGGAGATAATGGGCAGCCCTGCCTAGTACCAGCCTCTAGCTTTACCACATCCGTAAGCTCCTCATTTACTCTAACCTTGGCATTTCCTTTTTGATATAGTAAATCTATAACCCTGTTAAATTTATCCCCAAACCCATATTTTCTAACTATTTCCTTAATTGAAGACCACTGCAATGAATCAAATGCCTTAAAAATATCCAATGATAGTAATCCCACTTTTTCCTTTGTTTGATTAACATTGTCTATTAAATCTAATACCCTTCTAGTCAAATCCGCCATGTGTCGTCCTTTTAGAAACCCAACTTGATCAACATTTATATATTCCCCCATAAAACTATTTAAACGGTTAGCCAATATTGCCGTGAAGATCTTCGCATCTTGATTTATAAGCGAAATTGGTCTGTACGAATCCACTCTTTCCAAATTCTTACCAGGTTTTGGCAAAAGAACAATTGTAGTGTTATACCATGAAGTCGGGATTGATCCTCCATCTAGTATATAATTATATAACTTCACCAATTTCGGGACCACCACCTCTTTAAATTCTTTGTAAAACTCTGTTGATAATCCATCATCCCCCGGGGCTTTCCCTATCTTCAATCCGCTTATTACCCCCTTAACCTCTTTATCAGTTATCTTTTCCTCCATTTTCTCCCTATGCTCTTGTTTTATCCCATTCCCTAACTGCCTCTCCAATATCCTTTTAAGCTTTTCCATATCTATTTCTTTTTTTGCATATAACACCTGGTAAAATTCCCTAACTATTTTACATTTATCGCTATTCTTATTACACCTTGAACCTTGCCTGTCAACTAACACCCCAATTTCTCTTTTTTCCCTTTTAACCTTAGCTGCTCTTGCTAATAGTTTTGAGTTCTTATTACTAAATTCAAAATATTCTCTGTTTAAATAGATCAAATCTCGTTTAACTTTATCAATATCCTTACCCATTACTTCTGCCTTAAGTCCTTGTAATTTCAAGAAAATTTTTTTATCTTTACTTTTTGCGTGTTCTTCCTGTAATTGTTTAATTTCCCTTTCTTTTTCTATATGTTCTGCTTTATACTTTTTATATTTGAGGCTTGCCAATTTTAAGCTTTCCCCCCTAAAAACTGACTTCATGGTATCCCATACAACGTTAAAATTAACCTCATTATTATCGTTCCATTGCCAACTTTCTTTCCAACTTTCCATAATTGCCTCTTTGCTTTTCTGATCTTTGAACAAATTAGGATCGTACCTCCAATTTCTAACTCTTTTAATATTTTTTTGTGCTTTCAATTCCAAATATACTTTAGCATGATCCGATTCCTTAATAATCCCAATTTCCGTGCCTTCTATATCCCCAATTAAGTTTTCTGACAGAAAAACATAATCTATTCTCGAGTAGGTCCCATGTACATGCGAAAAAAAGGAATATGCCCTTTCCAAGCCTTTAAACTCTCTCCACGAATCCTTCAAACCCATAACTTTCATCCATTTGTCCATCGCCTTCCCTTTCACACCAATTCCACTTCTAGCTATGTTTGTGCAATCTAATCCTGACCTAATCAAATTAAAATCACCAGCCACAATAGTTTTTGCAACATTTTCCAACTCCACTATTTTCCGAATTTTTTCAAGAAACACTGCTTGGTGGTCATTCGGAGCATAAATATTTACCAACAAAATTTCCTCATCCTCCAATTTTCCTCTTAACAACAAATACCTACCCTCTTGATCAGCAATCTTTTTTGTGATTTCAAATCCTAACTTTCTAGAAATCATAGTTGCCACCCCTCTTGCTTTGGATGTTCCAAACGCCATCTCATAGTGTTGCATCCAACCCAAATAAAGTTTATTCGTATCTTTTGATTTCTGATGTGTTTCCTGTAAAAACAAAATATCTGGTCTATCTTTTTTCAACGCCAATTCCAGCCTCCGTCTCTTAAGAACAGAACCTGTACCTTTCACATTCCATGATATTATTTTAATACTTCCCATAACCAAATTCTTCTCCCAACTTTAAACTCTCCATCGGGCGTGCCACCAACAACCCTTCACCATACCAACTACATAAAACACACATTTTCACTCTCCCCACCTTCCAACGAAAAGTCGCCTCTGTCAACCAAAGAGGGGAGAGGGGGGACCTGCAAGATACGCCCTACTGCCGGCGCTATGCGCTATTTACCCATTCTACCTCTATTAGGTACTTAAGATAACTACTATCTAATGCTCATTATTCCTTACCTACCTCCTCCTCCACCATAATCAAGGACGGCTCCTCCTCCTCCTCCCCTCGCTGTGGTGTTCCACCTGTTGCCCCACCGGCCTCCTCCCTCCCATATTCCCTCCCCAAAGCTTCAGAATCCGTCATTTCCTTCTTAAAATTTTTCCATTCTTCCGAATCTACTTGTACCAACCCCAACAAACTCAAATATTCCAATGGATTAGTGCCTTCATCAATAACTTGCATTCTTTTATCATAGAAAAAGCGCAATTGTTGTGGAAATCTCCAATTATACCTTATGTTTTTACTCATCAATAATTTAGTAACAGGCCTCATCTTATACCTCCATGTTCTTTCTTTTAATGAAATATCATTGTAAACTTCAACATCTGAACCATCAAATTTCAACGCATCAGGACCAACTCGTTTCAGATGAGCCATTACTTTTAATTTATCTGCCCAATTTGCGAATTTAACCAACACATTTCTTTGAACCACTCTCCCTCTTCTTGGACCCACCCGGAATACACTTACAAAATCCTCCTGAACAAATTCCTTCCCCATTTTTAAACCATTTAACCACTGAACCACCCTCTCTCTTAACAAATCCGGAGTGCGTTCCGGCACCTGACGGATCAGAATGTTCTGCTTTCTCATCATATCTTCCACAGCATCTATCCTCCTTTCTTGTTCCTCCAATTTTAGCTTGTTCTCCCGCACCACCTCCTGAGTCCCTTTTACTTCCTTCTTTACAGCATCCACTTCGGTTTGAACCAATTTAAGCATTCCCTCAAATTTATTCAAACTTAGGTCCACCTTTTTTGTATAATCTGCCAATGATGACATCGTCTTGTCTTGCCTTTTAATTATTTCATTTCTGTCTTTCACCCTTGAAGCCTCATTTTTCTCCAATTTTTGCATCAACTTGCCAATTTCCACCATAATTTGAGTCTGATCCAATGGCACTGTGGGCGGGGATGATGACTGAGCAGATTCATCCATTGGTGCTTTTTCATTCTTCTTAGGCTTTACAACTTGTTCTTCTTCCTTCGCTTTCCCTCTTGTACCTTTATCCATGATAATGCAATATATTTCAAACCCACTGCTGCAGATCGCTGTAACAGTTTGTCAATACAATAGAGCTTACAACACTGCAGCCATTGGTTCCACAGATACAGCAGGAAAGTTCTTATGTCAGCAGAAGATCCAAAAATTACTGCAATCCACAACGATAAAACAGAAGGAAACAACTCTCCCAACAGGCAATTTAAGAAAGAGAGGAAAAAAAGGGGGAGGGGGAAGAGCAATAAAAAATATTAATCCACAGCGAGTCCGTTTCCCCAAAGCAAATAATCCAGTCAAGCGTCTTCCAATCACAGTAAAGGAGCTTCAGGGGAACAGTCAGCCCAAGTTTCTTCTTTAAAAAAAAAAACCCCAAGCCAACCGGGAGAGAAAAGAAAAAAAAGGGGGGAGACCAGAAGGAAGGAAAACCCCAAATCCAACCAGCTTGGGGACGAGGTGAGGGGCAGTATATTCCACAATAAGCAAACAAATATTTGCAATCCACACGGTGAAGGGAGCAAACAATCAAAACCACCTAATCTTTCCTTTGAAGTGGACAGTCAAAGCGCCATTTTCCAGCAAGTGCCTGAACTTTTGGGGAAAAGAAAAAACCCCTTTCTCCTTCTGAGGAGCGAACAAAGAGAGGAAAAAAAAACTTCCTCCAAGCAGCTTGAGCCAGGAAACAGTCTTTCTCCAATAGTCTAGCCCAGACAAAAGTAATTAATCCACTTTGTTGTCAAAACGTGGCACGGTCTTCTGGAGTGTAGAAAAAGAAAAAAAGAACCACCACCCAAACACAGTCACTTTCATTTTCCAGGACCGCCGCCATTACAAAGCCAGCACTTGTTTTCAACTCTTCTCCCCTCTTCCATTTCAGTGTCCGAGCTCCTTTAAAAAAAAAAATCCCAGCTGGCTTTAAGATTTATAGCTCCAGTCAGGCACTTACATATAAATTACTTTCACGTCCAGCAGCTCCTTGCCGATTCCAAAGCCAATTCCAAAACCTTCTCAGCAGTTTCACTGGTCCCGTCCTCGGCTCCCTGGCAGAAAAGCCGCGATTACCGTCACAGCTTCAACCACCAGAAAACCTCCCGAACTTCGACCATCCAGCCTCAAAAGAGCACCAAACTTTTCAGGAAGACAGGCAAGGATCTTATCTTTAGAATTTACCACTTTAAAATTTCTCCATTCCACTCCGTCACATTATTTACCACTTTGTTTAGCGCGAGCGTCCGAAATTAGATGTTACTCAGCGGCCATCTTGGCCAGCCCCCTGTTAACATCGTTTTGAATTGTTCACTTCCTATTGCTTGATACTAACATTGAAACTTGGATGGCTGAAATGCATGTGGAGCCTTGAAGGGTCATCAGGCTCATTCCAAGAAAGACTGAGCTTGAGGAAATAGATCTACCTGTATATTGAGAATAAAAAAAGTGAAGGTGAGGAAATATAGTTCAGAAAATATAGGTAAGAAAAGTTGTAACATAATTACACATAGACATGTATTTACTAACACACACAGGAATAAATATTAATGAATGAATGTTAATATAATCACTTCTAGACAGTCTTTTTACCTGCTCCATTTTGATTACACCCAGGACACATTTAGGTAAGAGACAATACAAATGAAGTTAAGACAGTGACTGAAATTTCCCCTATGGTGCAATGGTTAGGCTACAGAATACAGTCAAAACTCTGCTCATGATCTGAGTTCAATTGAAATGAATGCAAGATCGACTCAGCTATCCACATGGTAACATAAATACCCAGCTTGTTGGGGACAAAATGCTAATTATATTTTGAACCACCCAGAAAGTGCTCTAAGTGCTATGGGGCAATATAAGTGCAATTGCTAACACAAGTATTGTTGACAGTCCTATGTTACTGATGGAGGTGAAAAACAACAGGCTGTTTCTGGTATTATCCCCTGTTTAGTAAACACAGGAAATCAGGTTCTGTATATTCCCCCAACCCCCCAATGGCTTTCTTTTGAAGGTTTAGCTTCTTTTGTGGCCAAAGGAAGGGGACAGAGCAGCCTGCTGTTTTTCACAATTCACCTCTAAGCAGCTAAGCTTGGTAGAAGATCTTGCTATGAACTTTTGGGACTTTCATTTATAATTTTCCTTGTTGTTGTTGTTGTTCAGTCACACAGTCAATTCTGACCCTTTGCGACCCCATGGACCACTGCCCTCCAGGCACCTCTGTCCTCCACCATCCTCCTCAACCCACCCAGCTCTGTGCCCATTGCATCGACAATACCATCCAGCCAACTCATTTTTGGCTGCCTCCTTCTTCTTTTGCCCTCCACTTTTCTCAGTATCAAGGCTTTCTCAAGTGAATCCTCCCTTCTCATTTGATGTCCAAAGTACTTTATCTTTATCTTTACTATTTGACCTTCTAAGGAGCAGTCAGGGTTGATTTCTTCTAAGATCAACCTATTTGTTCTCCTCACTGTCCAGGGTACTCTCAAAACTCTCCTCCAACACCACATTTCAAAGGCATCTATTATTATGTGCTCAGCTTTCCTTATGGTCTAGCTGTCACAACCATACATTACCACCGGGAATACCATTGCCTTGACTATGCAAATTTTTGTTTGGAAGGTGATGTCTTTACTTTTGACTATGTTCCCCAGGTTTCTCATAGCTTGTCTCCCCATAATCAGTCTCCTTTTTATTTCATGGCTGCAGTGATCTTTGATCCTAGAAAAGTAAAGTCTGTCACTGCTTCTACTTCTTCCCCATCTATTTTCCAGAGACTGATAGGGCCTGTTGCCATTATCTTGGTTTTCTTGATACTGAGACTTAAACCAGCTTTTGCACTTTCCTCTTTCAACCTAAGCAGGATTTTCTTTAGGTCTTCCTCACTTTCTGCCATTAGGGTAGCATCATCTGCATATCTCAAATTATTGATGTTTCTCCCAGCAATTTTGAATCCAACTTGTGATTTGTCCATCCCTGCATTGTGCATCATGTGCTCTGTATATAAGTTAAATAAGCAGGATGATAAAATTCAGCCTTTTCCTATTCCAAACCACTCTGTCATTCCGTATTCTGTCCTAACTATTGCTTCCTGACTCTTGTAAAGATTTCTCATGAGGCATATAAGGTGTTCTGTTATTTCCATCTCTTTAATTACTTGCCACATTTTGTTGTGGTCTACACAGTCAAAGACCTTGGTGTAGTCAATGAAACAGAAGTAGACTTGTTTCTGATATTCCTTTGTTTTCTCCATGATCCAACGTATGTTGTCAATGTGGTCTTCTAGTCCCCCTGCCTCTTCTGAAACCAGCCTGCACCTCTGGTAGTTCTCTCTCCATGTGCTGCTGCAGTCTATCATGTATTATTTTGAGCATAACCTTGCTAGTGTGCGGGATGAGTGTAATTGTTCGATAATTTGAACATTCTTTACTCTTTTTGGGATTGGAACATATCCTGGTCTTTTCCAATCCTGTGGCCATTGTTGTGTTTTCCAAATTTGCTGACATATAGAATGCAATAATTTGATTCCATCATCTTTTAGGGCTTTGAAAAATTCAGCTGGGATACCATCATCTCCACTGGCTTTGTTGTTTGCAGTGTTTTTTTAGGGCCTTCTTGACTTCACTCTCTAGGATGTCTGGCTCAAGTTCAATGTTCTCATCCTTGTGATTATCCGGGGTGTTGAGGTCCTTTTTGTATAGTTCCTCTGTGTACTCTTTCCATCTTTTCTTTATCTGTTCTGCATCAGCTAACTCCTTGCTGTCTTTGTCCCTTATCATGGTCATTTTCGCTTTAAAAGTTCCCTTGATTTCCCCAATTTTTTGAAAAGATCTCTGGTCCTACCCCTTATGTTGTTTCCCTCTATTTCTTTGCACTGATCATTTAGGTAGGTTTCCTTATCTCTCCTTGCTTTTCTTTGAAATTCTGTATTCAATTGATTGAATTTTTTCTTTCTCCTTTACCTTTTGCATTCCTTCTTTCCCCTGCTATTTTAAGGGCCTCATCAGTCAACCACTTTGCTTTCTTACACTTCTTTTCTTTTGGTATGGTTTTCCTTGCTGCCTCCTGTATGATGTCCCGCACCTCTGTCCATAATTCTTCTGGCACGCTGTCTATCAAGTCCAAACCACTGAATCTGTTTCATACCTCCACCATGTATTCCTTAGGGATGTTGTCTAGGTCATACCTGTCTGGCCTAATTGTTTTCCCTATTTTCTTTAGTCTAAGTCTGAATTTTGCAATGAGTAGATTATGATCTGAGCCGCAGTCTGCTCCAGGTCTTGTTTTTGGTGACTGTACGGAGGTTCTCCATTTTTGGCTGCAGAGTATGTAATCAATTTGGTTTCAATGTTGGCCATCTGGTGATGTCCAGGTGTAAAGTCTCCTCTTGTGTTGCTGGAAGAGGGTGTTTGCTATGACCAGTTCATTCTCTTGACAGAACTCTATTTGCCCTGCTTCATTCTGTGTTCCAAGACCAAACTTGCCTATTATTCCATTTACTTTTTTATTTCCTACTTTAGCATTCCAATCTTCTATAATACTACAGACATCATTTTTGGTGTCATTTCTATGAGATGTCGCAATTCCTCATAGAACTGGCCAATTGTGACCTTATCTATACCTGTGGTTGGGGCGTATACTTGGATTACAGTGATGTTGAAAGGTTTTCCCTGACTGAGATCATTCTGTCATTTTTAAGATTATATCCCATTACTGCTTTTCTCTCTCTTTTATTGACTATTATGGCTACTCCATTTATTCTATGGGTTTCTTGTCCACAGTAGTAGATATGATGGTCTCCAGAGCTGAATTCGCCCATCCCTGTCCATTTTAACTCACTGATTCTCAAGATGTCAATTCTTCTTTCCGTTTCATTTTTTATCACTTCCAGCTTGCCTTGATTCATAAATCTTACATTCCATGTCCCTATGCAGTATAGTTCCTTACAACACCTTATTTCTCCTCCCACTGTCCTATCCACTCCCCTCTTCTGATGGGCTAAACATCCTGTTTCATCTATTTTGCCCCTTTGTTATGCCTTTTGGTCTTTGTCCAAATGGTTTTCTTGGCAAACTTCCTGACGTGATTTGCCGGTTTCTACACCTGTGTTTCCCTATCATACATATTATCACAGTTTAACACAAAGTAACAGATTAAAAAGTTCAGTTAATTAGTACTGGATATATAAAGTTCGAAGTTATATATGAAGTCAGAGTTTAAAAGTATCTCATTAGTCATCAGCCTTGGTATGAAAAGGAAAACCTTCGTATGACAGGAAAGCTCATTATGTCTAGTTAACTATGGTAATTCAATTACAGTACTTATCACATGCATGCATCTGCAAGTCTTTGATGAAAGCAGCCCTGCAGCAACTCCTTCTCTTGTCCTTGCTCCAGCCACTGGTTAGTCTGGAGGCTGCAGGGTTTGCTGTGCTGGTCTCCTCAGCCGACTGTCCTGCAGTGGTGATTTCTTCTCCCTTCCAGTCACTGCCAATAGCCAAAGGAGTGCTGGGTTGTGGCTCTGGTCCCTTCTGCTGCCTGACCCATGGCTTCTCCTCCTCCTTCTTCCCTTTGGCCACTGGCAATTGCCAAAGGGGAGGTCAGCCGGGGCTTGGTCCCTTCCACTGCCCAACCAGTGGCTTCTCCTCCTCCTCCTCCCCTTCAACCGCAATCTTCTTCCCTTCAGCCTACCTTATCCTTAAGAAATTGACACATGCCTGAAAAATTGATCTTGAGTCACGGAAGCTCACACGACGTTTGATTTTTAAAGTGATCCATGATTTTTAAAATGATCCAATAAAGGTATCACCTTTCCCCTGCATTTGTTGTGTGTATGGATCACATGGCTGTCTTTATAACATTTAATTGTACCTCTTATTGTCCTAGAAGAAAGTGGGATTGAGGAAATGAGGAATCTTTGAGGATTCAAAGATTGGGTGTTCTCTGTAGGCTCAACCAGTTGATCACAATCTTCAGAACAAAGATTTTTTTGAGTATCACTGAGGATAAAAACTAACCATGTATTCATATAATCATACCAACATGCAGTCCAGAGTCTAAAGTCTCTATGTCCTTTTACCAACAATGGAATCCAAGAATAGAATAATAGAGATAAATGATGGCAGTGGGGCCACAATTTCAAGCACGTTAAGATGAAATTGCAAAGCCCAGTGGGACCAGGATAACAAGATCCTGGGGGAAACTATGGGTCCAACTATTTTATGCACATTCAAAGTCTCCTGACCCCATCATTCTCTGAATGAATTGAAAGATTTCGGTTGACTTTTAATTGGCAGCTCCAGGCACATTTCAAGTGCTGAGAACAGAGCACAGCACCTTATGTATTGTAGCTGCCTGGGGTCCCTAGAAAGAAGAACCAGACGCAGTCTGTATAAAACATAAAAATAATGAGCTGATGCATGCAATTTATTTTCTTCTGGTATCTCTAAAGAATAAAACAGCCATTTTCTCTATTGAGTTGTTTCTTTATGTGTAATGTAGTTGTATATATTTTTCTGCCTTAATCATGTGTGTTAAACTTTGTTATCCTTAGCTTTGCATTCATCATGATTACCAAAACTAATGGAACATGCTTTGTGTGTGCATTTTAAGTATATAGCATAAACAGCCTTAGTTTTTTCCTATGGATCATCAGTTGATTGTAAGGACACTGTGGCAGCACATGCATGTTCATACAACGATGCCTTACGCTGAGTCAGACCTCTGGTTCAGTTTGCCCAATATTATTTACTCTGACTGACATTTTTTTTTTTTACATAGCCTCAGGCAGAGCTATTTCCCAGTTCCTCCCTGGAAACTTTAACCTGATGGTTTAACCTGGATCAAAGGTTCATGATAATGCCTGAAATTTCTAGAGAAAGGCATGCTTATCTGTTTAGTCCACAACACTCCCAGGAGATCTTCTAAATGTAAAGTCCTTGTACCAATACAGAGCTATAGTTCTATTCTACAGAATAGATATGAAGTATACTGGACTTTGGGATAACTATGGCAGAAATCTTGTCGCTTAGTGTAAAATGCCCAATGAATAAGTGAGGATTTGGTGAGTCACCACTGATTTGAATAGGTCAACTCTAATTGCAAGTTACGATGCTAAGCAGCAAGACTTTAACCAGTATGTCCGTTGGGTTTCAATAGTCTTAGGAAGATTTTGTTCAGGATGCTCTTGTTAACAAATCTCTGAAGTCTTACTGCAGTGCTCTGTTGTGGAGATGATTGTATTGTCCTGATCTTGCAATTTCTTCAAAATTAAGATTCTGGGAAGAGTGTCAATTAAGGATAGAATTTTTGTCTGTTCTTTTTGTTTTCTGAGGTCAGGACTCACTGATCTACACTGAAATATATTTCTTGATGTCAAAGGTCAGATCAGAATGAAAAAGCATACACAATATACAAGCATACACAATATTAAAAAGTTGTGGAATAGCAAAAATGAAGCCTAAACAAATTTTAACTAATGATTTTTAAGAGGACATCCTTAACTGGAATCTAACCTCCCATGATAGCAACAAGAGCAACACTGTTCCACTATCAATAGACCATCTGCAATTTGCTTGAAAACAATGACCCTATTCAGGTGTTGATGTGGGAGAACTAAACATGCAAAGGCGGCAGTCTTACATTCTTTTTCCATTGTTTATGTCTTACCATACCCACTCCATATGAAAAGAAGTTTTTATTCATGTGAAAATCCTCATTGTTATTCTACTCAGACTTGTTAATTGTTATGTGATCTAAGCAACAAGGAAGGGAATTAGCATAAGAGTGCTGCCAACCCACATGCTGAGCTCTCTTACACCAGTATGTCTGAAATGAGTTATTGTTAATTCAGGAAAAAATGACAAACACCATTGAAAACATAGCTGGGCAGACATAATGTTTTTCTCTCTTCAAAATGCCCTGGAATGGTAACAGTCCATTCAGACATTACTTGGTTACTTGGTAGATCCATTTTTCAGACATCAGGTTGACATGGCAGATCAAAGTATCATCTTCCACTGTTTCCAATCCCATGATAGTCTCATCCAGAGCCTTGGGAACTTTGCCCTGAACTGATCTTCCCATCTGGTTGCTGGCCTTCCTAGTGGTCGCTTTATGTCAAGTGGTGTCCATTCTGTGATAGCTTTTGTCCACCTGCCATCTTTGAAGTGGCACATATGCCTAGCCTACCAATGCCTTACAAACTCAGTCAATATTGATGCTTGTTTTGCACCTGATTTTATATGCAATTCTTCATTTGATATTCAATCGATTGTTCTTTGTATTACATTGATTTTTTTGATGTCAGCTTTTGTAGGTGCTTCATTGTAGGTGTTTCATTGCCATATAATAAAGCAGGCAGAATGGTGATGTTGACTCATCAACACCACCATTCAGACATTATGTGGTGGTAACATGAGGATACCAGCTAGACCAGACGTTCACAACCTCTGACCCATGGGCCTAAATGGGCACATGCATATCATTAAACTGGCCCATGGAGAGAATCCAGGCACCTCTAGACACACCCTCACCCACCCCACCCCAGAAGCCATGTTACATCACTTGCACCATTTTCATAACTTTGTCCACAGCCTCCATCACTTCCCCAGGTGGTTTTGGAGCAATTTCACTCTGTCCAGGTGATTTTCTGATGCTTCCCCACTTCGCTATGGCTGCTTGAACATTCCATTGGGTGCTGGGCGGAGCTTGCATTGTTATAGAAAACGAGACGAGACAGTATTCCTTGGCTTAAAAAGCAGAATCAGAATTTATTGGCCAATAAAGGTTCATAGTCACTCTAACGAGTGTAAAACTCTGAACAATAACACATTTTCAGCGCCTCCTCTTTATAGTAAAAATCACAGGAAATTTCTATAAATTACATCATAAACATATTAGTCATTAATTGATGACATTGTCATTCATATCAGGTTACCCTAGGAATGTGATTTAGGACATGTCATATAAGGAAAAATATCATGTCACCCCATCATTTCACAAAGATTACCCAGCATTTTACTCTCTGTGTAAGAGTCTACTGCTATTCTCACCGATAGAAATACAGTTTACATTTGTATGTTTATTCGGCTACTGTTTGTTTTAGCCTCTGTTTGTACTAGCTTCTGTTGACTCTTCTCTTTAGGGGAAGAGTCCCAAGTTTAACAAATGTCATGTCATTATCGATCGGGTTTGTTCCCTTATACCTGTTCATTACAACCAGTGAGCTGAGAAATGATTCCTTGCTAAATTAATTTCATTAATTTAAACCTTAATTCTTTTATCACCATTTCAGCATCATTGGCTTGGTTCCTAGCATGGAACAAGAAAGTTGACCAGTGGCGTGTTTGAGCAGCCATAGTAAAGTGGGGAAGCATCAGAAAATCATCTGGACAGAGTGAAATTGCTCCAAACAGCTTTCCACCACTCCGGGAAGTGGTGGAGGCTGTGGACAAAGCTGCAAAAACAGTGCAATTGGTGGCAGCACTGCTGTTGCCACACACTGATGAAGACAGAAACATTCATCCAGGGAGCAGGCACATCTCTGCCCCCCCACACCTGTGTAAGGGAGGTGTGTCTGGCCTGCAGCGCAAAAACATTGAGAATGCAAGCGTGGCGCCAAAATGGCCGCCACACTCTTTGCGGGGGCCCCCCCACCTGGACTCAGACATCCAGGTGGGGGGGGCCACCTATAAAAGGGGAGGCCATGAGGCAGCCTCGCTGCCATTTTAAAGAGAAGCGACGGAGCGGAGATGTTCGCTCTGACGCTGCTCCCTCCGGCTTGCTCGCCTTTCTCTTTTTACAATTCTGATCGGAGGATATCTCTACTCCGATCAGTGCTGCACCGCTTGGGTGGCTATGGCACCCAAGCGCAAGACTCAGGCGGACCCTAGGCCGTGACCTAGGGGGAGGGCTCGGCCCACCCCCTTGACCTCTTTGGGGCAATCACCGGGCCGGAGGGCTCGGGTGGCTGCCCCATGGGGGGGTGGCAGGGTTACAATTCCCACTGCCATCAATGAGGGCGACCAGGCCTCTGCCTACCCGCCCAGTCGGAGGACTCGGGCGAGGGTTGCACAGGCCTGCTCCCCTGGGGTTTCTACCCTTATCCAACCTTTGCCCAGCATGGGGCATAGCGGCCCATTTGGGCGCAGCGCGGGATCGTGCCCCACCGTTCCACCGGCCCCCCGTGGGCCGGATTATTGGGCATGGACCTATTCTGGCCAGGGATTGCCACACAGTTTTATCCCTCCACCCGCTCATCAATTGCCCAGCGGGCCATCCAGCCCATCCGGCCCACCTTATTCTGGTGGTTCTGACACTGTGGATGCTCTCCTTGCCCGCATATTGGCACTCGAGGCATCTATGGGAATTGCTCCACCACCTTCGGATGGTGGGCTTGGCAGCTCTTCAGCTCCGGCCCACATGCCGGCCACGGCCGCGCAGCGGGCCGCCAACAGGGTTGAACTGCTGGAGGCCATCAGGCCAGCGCAGGCTGGCACATCGCAGCTCCCCATCAGGCCATTACAGCAGGGCATTTCACCGGGGACCGGTCCTGCTTGGCAGGGACGCACCGTGACACAGAGCTCGATGGCCATTGCGAGCTCCGACGCCCACCGCGGTGAAATAGGGGTGAAAGAATTAAGATATTAAGATAATATTAATTCTGTTTTAAAAGTAAAAATTATTTTCTCAATACTCTGTAGAGTTGACACAGATCAGATTGTTATGGAATTCTGAACTAGACAAATTCACATTCCACACGCTAAGACAGATTTAGGAGTTTTATTAATATTAATTAATATTAATAGATTCAGGAAAGCTTTTCCAAGCTAAATTATTCCCTGAATGAATATACATTTTCAGAGCCATCCTTTTATAGCATAAAATTTGGAAACTTCTACACATTACATCACTATGGGATAAAGCCAAAATTATTAATTAATCTTCTGACATTTCATTAAGTTCAGGTTAGAACATTCAGTGTTTGTTGTTTAGAACATGTCATGTCACACAAATATTATTTACGTTTCCCTGTCAGCTGTACAAACAGTGCTGAGCTCGTGGACATAAAGGCCTCGTCATCCTATCTACGTGGCAGGTCAATCTGATCTGTTTAACTTTACAGAGTACTGAGAAAATAATTTTACTTTTAAAACAGAATTAATATTATCTTAATATCTTAATTCTTTCACCCCTATTTCAAGATTGACCTGTCACGTAGATCTGATGACGAGGCTAAAGAGAGCCTCCCGCAAAAGGAAAACCTAGTTTTCAACCTGTCTCGTAAATCCTTTCCTCCTAGAGTGCTGGAATTGCTTTCGTTAGGCTTTGGGTCCGTTCCCACCCCCAATTACAATCCCTTTGGCACTCGAGTAGATTTGTTTAAATTAATTCGACTACTCCGCCTGAAGAGCTTCTTTCATGGCAAAGAATTGGGTCAGGCAGACCAGTTTAAACCCAAATCCACCTTTTCTCCACCGTCTAGTGATCCATCGATTGATGTATTTTACAGACTTGTATTACGGGACTTGACTATTTGTGAAAAAGAAAAGCCGAGGTGGGGGCATAACCTAAGTTTGAAGGATATTCGGTTACTTGAAGAGATCTCGTCTGACCAGGAGATTATCATTAAACAAGCTGACAAGGGTGGGGGGATTGTCATTCTGGATATGTCTGAGTAAGAGGGCGAGGCATTCAGGCAGTTATCTAACAACTCCTTTTACAAGGTGTTAGATAAAGATCCGACTGATAATATCTTGAATATCATTAGAAACCTGTTGTATGAAGGAGTTGCCATGGGCTACATTTCTGAAAAAACTCATGACTTTTTGTTAAACAATAGCCCTAATGTGCCCCTTTTCCACTTGCTCCCTAAAATACACAAGGATCGATCCCCTGATGGCCTTACGCAAGGGAGACCTATAGTGGCTTCTATAGGTTCTGCCCTCGAACCCGCATCACAGTTTTTGAATCACCATATTAGCCCGTTTGCTCTTGCCACCCCCTCTTATATTAAAAACACTACTGAATTTATATCTCAAGTAGAAGGGGTTCAGGTCCCCTTGGAGGGTGGCTTCATTACCATGGATGTCCAGGCTTTGTACACGAATGTGCCCCTGGAGGAGATTAAAGCCCTTGTACACAAACACTTAGACACACGCACAGAGCTTCACCCACCCACGCACTTTTTGATGGAATTATTAGATTTAATTTTGGATCACAATTTCTTTAGGTTTAGTAAAACTTTTTATTTACAAATAAAAGGCGTGGCCATGGGTAGCTCAGTAGTGCCAAGTTTGGCAAATTTATATATGATTTCTTTTGAAGAAGATTTCATTTTTAATTCCGATATTAATCCTTATTTTTCCCACATTATTTTTTATAGACGGTATATTGATGACCTTTATTTTATTGTTGATGATTTATCAGTAGCACCTTTGTTTGTGTCCTGGGTTAACAGGCTAAATGACAATTTAAAATTCACTCATAACATCTCCAAAATTTCCATTCCATTCTTGGATGTAGAAACTTATGTTTCTACTCAGCGTAAAGTCCTAGTCAGACTCTACAGGAAAACAACAGACAGGAACGCATACATAAACTTCGAATCTTTCCATCCACATCATTTAAAACATAATCTCCCATATGGACTTTTCCTCAGAGCAAAACGTAGTTCCTCTATTGAAAGTGATTTTGTCTCAGCCGCCTCTACCATCTGCTCTTTTTTACAGGATAAAGGGTATCCTGACCAAGTAATTACTCATAATTTGAACAAGGCGAGATTAGTTCCTAGGGAGCAGTTATTTCAGCAGAATGTGCCTAAACCGATTGAGAAAATCTCTTGCTCTTTTCAGTACTCACCGTTGGTGAGTAAAGTACAATCCATTATTAAGAAGCACTGGCACATCGTGAGCCACCTACCTGGTTGCGCTGCTTACCCCCTGCTAGGGCTCAGGAAATCTAGATCCATCAAACAGATTGTGAGTAGATCGGATCATGAATCGGTCATTAAATTAAGACGCCCGATCATTACAGGGCATTTCAGGTGTGGTATCTGCACCCATTGCTCTTTGGCATGGCAAACCAAAACAGTCACCATCTCCAGTAGTGAGTTTACTTTGACTTTAAAACAATTTTTTAATTGTAAAAGTTCTGGGTGCGTCTACCTTCTCGTATGTGCATCGGATTAGGCTATGTGGGGGTCACTTCCCGCCAAATGAAAACTAGGGTTAGGGAACGTAGGTCGAAGATCCGCACTGGAAACATTTCTGCCCCTCTCGTTAGCCATTTTTTGGAGAAAAATCATAAAGATTATGATTTTAAGTTTGTGGTGTTGGAAAACCATAAACAAGATTCATTTTTCTGCAAAGATATTGACATCATTTTAAGACAAAGGGAGTGTTTTTTCATACATCGGGCCTCAACATGGAAATTGATTACACATGTTTCTTATAATCTCTGTTCGGAGCCCAGCTGTGAGGTTCAGTATTCCTTTAAATACAAGCATAGCTCACCATTAGCTTAACGTCCATCGACACTGAATGAACTCATGATAGAGGTCTGGGACGCGCTATAATATATTAATGCTTCAAAATCTTACTATTTACTGGGATACACAGGTAACTAATGTATTAACCGTTGTTAAAGCAACTTATATTATGTCACATCATGAGATGCATCCAAGAGTATGTAAATAATGTACATACTGCACATTTTGTATATTATGTATATAAGTTTTTGACAGAGACATTATTAATTTGTTTTGACTTAGATCCCTGAAGAAGAATTGAAAATTCCTATATCGGAAGGAATTAGGATCTGTTGCCCTTTGCAGGCGCACCCCCCAATAAAGGACTCAGACACTGATGAAAGTGGATAACGGCATTGGGCCACATTTATTGATTCATGCCCTAGTCCGAATTATAAATTTCTATTGGTATTCAACCAATTATAATTCTTAAGGCAAGCAGGCCGAAGTAACACTGGTAAGGTACCACCCAAAATTGCCAACGGCAATTGGTTACAATGTATCCATTTGTATCAATTTGTTTGTTGACAACAAACAAATTGTTGACCGTAGTCAATACCTAACTATTGACCCCACCCTCTGACGCGTATCCGTAAAATAACGGGGTGATGCATGCTGCATAGCTCTTGCCATCACCCCATCGCCTGGTTCGTCGTTGACCGGACAACGTTTAATCAACTTGTGCCTGTCTAGTGTTGTCCAGTCTATTGCGAACCTGCCGGATACCTGTGGGTCATAAATGTTTACCTTACCAGTGCTACCCGCCACACAGAGAGGCTCAATAAAGGCTCAACGCCCCCCCCAGACCGTCAGCTCGGTCAACAGGCCTGCTCGCCAATCTCCTAATAGGAGGTCCATACCTCCCTGCGACAGATGGACCCCATCCCCTGAATAAAGCTCATAATTTTGTAGGCTGATTGCGGGGTGCCTAATGACGCGCCCCCAACCCTTGTCGAGAAGGAACCGGGCAATAGCCCTGTTCAACGAGCGACGAGCTCGATCAAGGGCCTGGAGATCGAAACCCCCCCTGTAAGCATGCCGCGGTACCATGTCTGACCAAATGAGGGTTGTGGCAGGCCACACATAATGTAAATAAGCCAGGTCACCGCAAATCGGATGCTTCAGCGATAGTCCAGTGACCTGTCCCAAATCATTGCCCCCAAGGTGTATGATCAGAATATCTGGCGGGTCAGCATTCCTGCTGGATAAAAGGAATGGCAACAGTTCCCGCCATAACATGCCGCGCTTACCATACCATCTGAGACTTGCGGATGCACCCAGTCCCAGTCGGGGTCCCCACTCTGTCGCCGCAGCGTACGACGCTGCCCTATGCACGTAGCTGTGGCCCACCAGCCATACTGCCACCGGTGTAATACGACACCCAGGGTCTGTCAAGGAAAAAGAGGGGGGAGAACAATACAGTGACTAAACTGGTACTCACGGTTGAAGAGGGCGAACATAAAACTGAAAACATTGTGATCCCCACCTTCCCATGCGGCGTATTTCAGCCCCGGAGTACCCAAAAGCAGCTGCAGTAGAAGCCGCCCCTATCCTAAATGAATGGGTGCCGTAACATGCCCCAGGGAGGCCAACACTGGCTAGTGCCTTACCGGTCACCTTCCAAAATTGAAATTTAGTAAGGGGAGACCCATCTTGGTGACAGAAAAATGGGCCATGGTGCGTGCCACGCAGTGCAAGAAACTCCTGTAGGGCACCAACCGGACAGATGTCTGCCAATGAACATCGTAGCAGTCGTACTCCACTGCCTACGCCGTGCTGATCAACTTTAGAGGAGCGTATCCTCAACTGAGCCCAATCATTGCAAACATAGACATCGTCGAGTTCCAGTGCCCTACGACTTGCATCCGCCTTAGACAGCATCACAAGCTCGCTGATCCGGAGCGCTCCAAAAAAGGCCACCGTAGTAGCCGCATGAAACAGGGCGGCCTCATACCTGTCAAAACAGAGGTCATGCCAGCCCCGTGCTAGGTGGGTAAGTACCCCTGGGGAAATTGGGTGGCGGTCATCCGGGCTACGCCCACGCTCCCGCACCCACCCCTCCAAAACATGTCGTATGCAAAAATCAGTGGTACTGTCAGCGTAACCCCCTACTTTGGCCATGAATGCCAACGCTGACAGCCTGGATGCTATGGTGCGGGGTGCTAGGCCCTGGGCATGTAGGTAAACCATGAATTGTAGAATGTGGGCGACTGGGATAGGCCAAGCCTCAGGTAGTCGAAACTGGGCACAAAAGGCCTGAAAAGTGATGAACGCATGGTGATACGCCTTACGCGAGCGGGGCGCCAGCGACATGCCGGTCGCCCGGTTCACCTCTCCTTCCCAAGTGTCCATATCTCGTCCGGGAGCGGCGAGGGAAATTCCTCTGCGTCCGGGGCCAAGGCACGGAACCGGGAGATCTGCAGGCGGGACAAAGCATCAGCAATATCGTTATTAACCCCAGGCACATGCCTAGCCCTGAACAGCACATTGAGGCGCAGGCTACGCAACACAAACTGGCGCACCAGCTCCATGACCCTGGGAGATTTAGACGTCTGTGAGTTGACAATGTGAACAACTGCCGCATTGTCACACCAGAAATGTACTACCGAATTGCCCCACTCCTCACCCCATAGCATCAAGGCTCCCAGAATGGGAAAAAATTCCAGATACGTGAGGTCGCGCAAGCGACCCGTGCCCGACCAAGCTGGCGGCCGCCTGCCGTAGGCCCACTTCCCATTGAAGTACATCCCATAACCCAGGGACCCCGATGCATCGGACTGGACCTGGAAACGAGGGGAAGCCGGAAGGTCGGACCTCCAGAAGGACACCCCGTTGAACCCCCTCAGGAACTGGAGCCAGATGAGCATATCCGCCCTAAGGCCCCTGCTAAGACGTACTCTGTGGTGGGGCTTGGTTAAGCCCATCATGGCGTCGCACAAGCGTCGAGCAAAGGCTCTGCCAGGTGCGATGCCCTACAAGCAAAATTGAGGTGACCATGCAGCACCTGTAGCTCACGAAGGGATGCCTTGCGTTTAGCCACCAAGCCGGATATGAGTGCAACGATCCGTGACATCTTATCAGCCGGTAACCTGGATGCTTGCACTACCGTGTCAATCTCCACCCCCAGGAATGTGAGCTTGGTAGATGGGCCCTCGGTCTTTTCGGGCGCCAAAGGGACACCAAGTTCCATCATTAGCTTCTGAAATGTATTGAGGAGACGCGCACACGTGTCCCAGCCCCGAATAAAAAATCATCCAGGTAATGGGCTACAGACCGAGATCCCGACCTGCGGACGAACGCCCACTGCAGGAAGGTGCTGAGATGCTCGAAAGCCAAGAAGGAGATGGAACAACCAAAAGGCATGGCCTTATCGAAGTAATATTCACCCCGGAACTTGAAACCCAGCAACTCAAAATCGCCCGGGTGCACCGGCAGAAGACGGAAGGCCGACTTGATGTCGCACTTAGCCAACAGTGCACCCGGGCCACATGAGCGCACCATGCGCAGAGCCTGGTCAAAAGATGTATACCGGACCGAACAAAGGTCATCCGGGATAGCATCATTGACCGATCGGCCGGCTGGGTAGGACAAGTGATGTATTAAGCGGAACTCGCCCGGTGACTTTTTGGGCACTAGCCCCAAGGGGGAAACTTTTAAATTAGGAAACGGGGGGGGGGCAGGGAAAGGGCCGGCAACCCTGCCAGCATCCACCTCCTTAATAATGCTCAAGGCAGCCACCTCCTCCCTTCCCCTAAGCGACAAAAGGTTGGGTGCATCTTGGGGAGCCCTGACCCCAGTGAAAGGAATGCGAAACCCCTGCTGGAAACCCTCAAGCAGGTAAGCTGCGTCTGCCCTCCTCGGGTACATCGTGAGCCAACGCTCTAACATGTCCACATCAATTGGTGAGGGGGCCTTTTGCCTGACCAGCTCCCTCTGCGGCAGTCTTGCCCGCCCCCTGTCCCCCTCTACCCCTGCCCCGTGCTCCTCCCGGCCTGGGACAGGCAGAGGCAGCGTGGGGGCCAGCACAAGAGGGACACTCATGCCTGTATCGGCAATTTCTCCTGTTGCAGGTGCCATTGGCCGAGAAGGTCCAACACAGCAGGCGGGCTGGAACCCCCTGCCCTGCCACCTGGCGGGGTGTCTGTGTCGGAGCAGCTTGCTGGACCGCATGTCCACAATGGTACCTCTCCCCAGGTGCCGGGCGCGTGGGGGTCATATACAGAAGCCACAGCTTCTGGCAGGGCTCATCCCACCTCATCTCTGGGTGTAGGGGCACTCTCATGCGAAATTCTTCGTCGTAAGCCAACCACGACGGCCCGGGAAGTCAACCATCGCCCAGTATATGTTGTCCAAGTACTGGACCATCGGAATGGCCAGATCCGGCCGGGCCCTGAGGTACACAGCCATGTATATGAGGTACGCTGGCAGCCAGTTGGCCCACGTGTGTGGCGGCTTACGGCGACGTGCCTGTTCCTTATCTTTCTCATCCTGCCCCTCCCTCTCCTCCTTGGTGGGTTCTCTATTCAGAAGGGAGAAAATGTCCACATACTCCCCCCGCCAGATTTTCTCTTTGGTGGCCTGGGCCAGATGATCCCCAAGGGGCAGAGAATACCCCGCCGTAGGCAATGCCGACAATGGCACAGAGGCCGTATTGGGCACGGTGAAAGGAGCCTGGACCAAGCCCGCCACCCCGAGTAAGTTCCCAACGGGACAGGGGGCGCCGCCCCCAGTGGGGCCCTGGATTGATGGTGCCGCACCCGTATGGCCCGGCGGCGGCTGAACCACCGCACCAGCCATACGGGGCCACGGCCACTGGACGCCCCCCCCAGTGTAGGCAGTGGTGTGGGTGCACTAGTTTGAACCACATACTCACCGGCTGCACCCCCATGGGCCGCCCCTACCAGGGGTTCCAGCCCACTGTGGGCGTCGGAGCTCGCGAGCGCAACCGAGCTCATGGACGAGGCCTGGTCAGTACCTGACGGCAGCAACTGTTGCACGGGGAGCTGCGAGGCCGCGGCTGACGCTGACCCACGGGCCTCAAGCAGCTCTACCCGTCCGGCCGCCTGCCGATGACCGGCAGCCGATGGGTCGACCTGTGGTCCCAAAGGCGCCCCAGGTGGATTAACCACCCCCAAAGAAGCCTCAAGGGCCGCTACGCGGGCCAGAAGGGCATCAACATTAACATAGCCCCCGACACTGATGGGGGGCATAGGGCCGGCTGGCCCACTGATAAGAGGCGCCGGGTCAGGTCTCTGGACCCCGGGTCCCAAATATGTGAACCCAGTACCAGCCCTTGAGGGGCCGGAGGTATGCCCTGCCAGGGAAGGGAACCCAACCACCCCCCGTGGTTAAAGGCCACCGCAGGTAGCTGCGGGGCAAGGGCAGAAGGCCCCGAGGTATAAACCGGGCCAGAGCCGGGAGCCACCGGTTGAGAGCCGGAGGCCGCGGCCCCCGCCGGGCTGGTCTGCGGGCGCCCAGTCCCGGGCCATGGGGCAACCGACCCCATCCCACCGGTTCCGGTGGGCGCCGGCAAAGGGGGCTGCTGGGAGGGCGCAGTCGCGGTCCTCCGACCCGGCTGGCGCCTCCTCGAAGTGCGAACCGCGTTTGCCAACGCCTTCTTTTTGGAAGGCATTCTTGAAAGTGCTGGGAAGCCGAAGAAAAGGAACAGAAGGACCGCTGCCTGCAGTAGCTTCCCGGCGAAGGTAAGAGCGACGGAGCAACGGGGAAAACTTCTCCTCTCCGTCGCTTCGCAAAATGGCAGCTCGGCTGCCTCGTGGCTGCCCCTTTTATAAGGGTGCTGGCCACGCCCCCTAACTACCCGGATGCTATTCGTCCGGTGGGGGGGCCCGCAAAGAGCGCGGCGGCCATTTTGGCGCCGCGCGTGCATTAGTTCAATTATTGGATTAAACACCTATTATTCATCAGCCAAGGCAAACGGTTTCCCTTCTTTGTTGTTGATTCTACGTTTGGTCCCCATCTGCTTGCTAAAGTACAAGCTCAGCACAGTTTGTACAGCTGACAGGGAAACGTAAATAATATTTGTGTGACATGACATGATGTGACATGAGACATGTTCCTTATATGACATGTTCTAAACAACAAACACTGAATGTTCTAACCTGAACTTAATGAAATGTCGGAAGGTTAATTAATAATTTTGGCTTATCCCATAGTGATGTAATGTGTAGAAATTTCCACATTTTTATGCTATAAAAAGATGGCTCTGAAAATGTATATTCATTCAGGAAATTTAGCTTGGTAAAGCTTTCCTGAATCTGTTTGGCCAAATATTAACAAATATTAATATTAATAAAACTCCTAAATCTGTCTTAGCGTGTGGAATGTGAATTTGTCTAGTTCAGAATTCCATAACAGCGGGCCGGAACCCCCAGTGGGGGCGGCCCATGGGGGTGCACCGAGTGAGTATCCTGGTCAAGTCAGTACACCGGTGACACTAGCTCATAACACGGGGGGGGGGGTGTTTCCAGTGGCCATGGCCGCAACAAGTTACTGCGGGAGGGCAGTTCAATCCACACTACCCTGTTACTTCCTGGGCTCCCAATTACCCCCAGGTTATTACAGAGGTGACCGCCCCTATGCTTCTGCCTAACTTCTCAGGGGTCCAACAGGGCCCATTACGTGTTCCCCCACTTCAATCTGTGCCAACGGCGGCCCTGCCGACGGCCAGTTACACCCTACCCCTGGGCGACCATTTATCCCAGGCTACTAGAGAGAAGATATGGCGTGGGGAATACATTGACATTTTCACCCTCCTGAACCGTGAACCCACTAAGGAGGAGAGGGAGGGGCAGGACGACAGGGACAAGGAGTTGTCCCGTCGTCGTAAGCCACCTCGCACTTGGGCCAATTGGTTATCGGCCTATCTGATATACATGTCAGTATACCTACGGGCCCGTCCTGATTTGGCCATCCCAATGGTCCAGTACCTGGACAATATTTACCGGGCCGTGGTTGATTCCCCTGGCTCATCATGGTTGGCCTATGATGAAGAATTTAGGATGAGGGCGGCCCTTCACCCTGAGATGAGGTGGGACGAGCCCTGCCAGCAGTTGTGGCTGCTGTATATGACCCACACGCAACCAGGCCCTGGTGACCGGTACCACTGTGGCCATGCTGTACAGTGGGCTGCTACTACACAGACTCCCCGCCAGCCAGCGGGGCAGGGGGTTCCAGCCCACCTGCTGTGTTGGAGTTTCTCCGCCAACGGAGTGTGCACCAAGCGCCAGTGTAGATTCAGGCACAAGTGCCCTTCTTGTTCCGGCCCTCATGCCGCCTCCGCATGCCCGCAGGCCGGTGGGTCATGAGGCAGAGGAAGGGGTTTTCAGGGGGTGGCCAGAGCTCCCTCTGACAGTGCTACCCATTCGAAAGGCCCCCTCCCCAATTAATTTCCCTGTGCTTGAACGCTGGCTGCACGCTTATCCTAGACAGGATGATGCGATCTACCTGCTTGAGGGTTTTTCAGTTTGGCTTCCGCATACCGTTTAAAGGTGTTCGTGGGCCTCAGGACACCCCGAACCTACTGTCTCTCAGGGGTAATGATGACATTGCTGCGGAGAAGATAGCCAACGAGGTTAGGGAACAGAGGGTGGTGGGGCCATTTAACGACCCCCCATATCCTAACTTGAAGGTATCCACTCTGGGTTTAGTTCCTAAGAAGTCCCCGGGTGAATTCCGTCTAATTCACCTCCTTTCTTACCCTGCGGGTTCCTCGGTCAATAATGCTATACCGGATGACCATTGCTATGTCAGGTATACGTCCTTTGACCAGGCCTTACAAATGGTACGCTTGTGTGGTCCTGGGGGACTATTGGCAAAGTGTGACATCAAATCGGCATTCCGATTGTTGCCAGTGCACCCGGATAACTTTGAGCTGTTAGGTTTTTGTTTTCGGGGCAAGTTTTATGTGGACAAGGCCATGCCTTTTGGCTGTTCAATTTCGTGTTCGGCCTTCAAACAATTTAGCACCTTAAGAACATAAGAACATAAGAACAGCCTTGCTGGAACAGGCCACAGCCCATCCAGTCCAGCATTCTGTCTCACACAGTGGCTCACCATTTCCTTCAGGGTATTCCCAAGGAGATGCCTTCACCTGCTTAGGATTCCCTGGAAATGGCATTGAGAGATATCCTGCCTATCTCTCCAACCCCGAGGTTGTCCTTAAGTATCCATAATTATAGCCATTGATACCCTTGTCCTCCATGAACTTGTCTAATCCTTTCTTAAAGCTGTCAAGACTGACAGCTGTCACCACTTCTTCTGGCAGGGAGTTCCATAGACCAGTAATCCTCTGGGTGAAAAAGTACTTTCTCTTATTTGTTTGAGAACTAGTACCCAAAAGTTTCATGGAATGTCCCCTAGTTCTAGTGTTATGCGATAGAGAAAACAGTTTTTCCTTATCTACTTTGTCCACACCGTGCATGATTTTATAAACTTCAATCAGGTCACCTCTTAGACCTGGTCGTTCAAGAGTGAAGAGGCCCAACCGTTGCAGCCTCAGATGGTAAGGAAGGTGTTCCAGTCCCCTAATCATTCTGGTTGCCCTCCTCTGCACTTTTTCCAGCTCCATAATATCCTTCTGGAGGTATGGCGACCAGAACTGTACACAGTATTCCAGATGGGGCCTTACCATAGATTTATAAAGAGGCAAAATGACACTTGCTGACTTATTTTCTATACCCTTCCTAATGATCCCTAGCATTGAGTTTGCTTTTTTCACTGCTGAGGCACACTGGGTTGACACCTTCATTGAGTTGTCCACCAGGACACCAAGGTCCCTTCCTCCACTGGGCTTTTGTTTGTAGGTCGGGGTCCCGGTCTGTAGCCCACTACCTCAACGATTTTTTGTTCAGGAGTGGACATGACACGGGCACATGTGCACGCCTGCTCACCACATTTCAGGCGCTTATGGGGGAACTGGGTGTCCCCCTAGCACCTGAAAAGACAGAGGGCCCAGCCACCACCCTTACCTTTTTGGGTATTGAAATCAACACCATCGCTCAGACATGCAGGTTGCCTATGGAAAAGGTGACTCGGATCTCTGATGCGATTTTGGCAATGCTTGCCAAGCGTAAGGTGTCTCTCCGGGAGTTGCAGGTGCTTCACGGCCACCTCAACTTCGCCTGCAGTGTAGTGACACCAGGCAGAGCCTTTGCCAGGCGTCTGTGTGACGCTATGGTGGGCCTTTCTAAACGACACCACAGGGTACGGCTGACTAGGGGTTTACGAGCAGACCTTTCGGTTTGGCTCACATTCCTAATGGACTTTAATGGCATATCCTTCTGGAAATCTGAGCTTATGGTCAGCCCCCAGTTTCAAGTACAGTCGGATGCCTCTGGCTCCCTGGGCTATGGGATTTATTTTGAAGGACAGTGGACCTGTGGTCAATGGCCTCAGAAATGGCAGGGCACGGATTGCTTACGCGATCTTACGTTCCTGGAGTTTTTTCCAATTTTGGGGGCCCTTATGCTCTGGGGGGACAGGTGGGCTAATTCGGTGGTTCACTTTTGGTGTGACAATGCTGCGGTGGTGCACATTGTCAAGGCCCAAACGTCTAAATCCCCCAGAGTCATGGCCTTAGTTTGCCAATTTGTTCTTAGGTCCTTGTGCCTTAATGTGCTCTTCAGGGCCAGACATGTGCCAGGCATTAATAACGATATTGCTGACGCTTTATCCGCCTGCAGATCTCCCGGTTCCATGCCTTGGCTCCAGACGCAGAGGAACTTCTCTCTCCACTCCCGGCCAAGATATGGACATTTGGCGAGGAGAGGTGAACCGGGCGATCAGCATGTCTTTGGCACCTCGCACGCGTAAGGCGTATCAGCATACACTCCTTCAATTTAGGACGTTTTGTAGGCAAAGGCAGTTGCCTGAAATGTGGCCGATACCGGTCGATTTTACAGTATATGGTGCACCTTCATGATCAGGGGTTGGCCCCACGCACCATTGCCACCAGGCTTTCCACCTTGGCATTTATGGCCTAGGCACGGGGCTTTACTGACTGTGTGAGTGACTTCTGCATACGCCACGTATTGGAAGGTTGGACACATGAACGTGGCCGCCGCCCGGACACACGTCACCCTGTTTCACCAAGTATTCTGACCCACCTTGCATGAGGTTGGCATAGACTGTGTTATGATAGGTACGAGGAGTCTCTTTTTCATGCAGCTACCACCGTAGCTTTCTTTGGAGCTCTGAGAATCAGCGAGCTGGTCTCATTGTCAAAGGGGGATGTGTCTTGTAGGGCACTGGAACTCGAAGATGTGTCTATCAACCAGGAGTGGGCTGAGTTGAGGATTCGTTCCTCGAAGGCCGATCAGCATGGAGTAGGCAATGGTGTTAGACTGCTACGATGTACATTTGCTGACATCTGTCTGGTTGGTGCCCTACATGCATTTTTGGCAGTGCGTGGTACGCACCCTGGCCCGTTGTTCTGCCACCAGGATGGGTCTCCCCTTACCAAATTTCAGTTCTGGAGTGTGACCGGTATGGCACTTCACAGTGTGGGCCTCCCTGGGGCTCGTTATGGCACCCATTCATTCAGGATAGGCGCCGCATCAACTGCGGCTGCATTTGGGTACTCTGAGGCTGATATATGTTGGATGGGCAGGTGGGGGTCCACGCATTTTTCCTTATATGTATGTCCCCTCACTGTATGAGTACCTAGTTATGTCCTTAATCCCTTCTCCTTCATTTACAGACCCTGTGTGTCTACGCACACCGGTGGCAGTGTGGCTGGTGGGCCACAGTTATGTGCACTGGGCGGCACAGTATGCTGCATCATCGGAGTGGGGACCCCATCTCCGGCTGTGTGCATCCGCACGTATGCGGTGGTATGGTGTGTGCGGCATGAAATGGCGGGAACTGTTGCCATTCCTGATGTCCATCAGGGATGCTGGACCGCCTGATGTTCTGATTCTGCACCTTGGCGGCAATGATCTTGCACAGATCACTGGTCTTTCCTTAAAAATGTCGGTATGCAGTGACCTGGCGTTTCTACATCATTTATGGCCGTACACATGGTTGCTATGGTCTGACATCGTGCCGAGACACTGTTATAGAGGAGGCATGGATCTCCGTGGTTTGGACCGTGCCCGGTGGTCAGTGAACAGGGCTGTTGCCCGGTTTCTTGTTGAGAATGGCTTGGGGACAGCCATTCGACACCCTGGGATAGGGTTGCAGGATTTTACCCTGTATTCAGGAGATGTGGTCCACCTGTCGGCCAGAGGTATGAACCTCTTTCCGGAGGACGTGCAAGCCGGCCTGGCGACTGAGCTGATGGTCTGGGGGGGGGCGGTGAGTCATCATGGACGCCTCCCCATGTGGCGGGTAGCACTGGTAAGGTAAAGATTTATGACCCATAGGTATCCAGCAGGTTCGCAATTGACTGGCCAACACGTAGATAGGTACAGGGGAAACAGGATTGGCCGGTCAAGGGCGAACCATGAAAGGGGTGATGGCAGGAGCTTCACAGCCTGCATCACCTTCATATTTGGACGGATACACGTCATAGGGTGGGGTCAGTAGATAGTATATTGACTTTGGTCAACAATTTGTTTGTGTCAACAAACAAATTGATACATGTAGCAAATAGCCATTGGCATTTTGGGTATAAACTTACCAGTGCTACTGCGGCCTGCTTGCCTTAACGAATTACAATTGGATGATACACCAATTGAAAGTGATAATTCGGACTAGGGCATTATTCAATAAAAGTGGCCCAATGCCTTTAATCCAATACCGGTGTCTGAGTCTTTATTTGGGTGGGTGCGCCTGCAATGCCTGAGCTAGACCCTTGTTTATTCAGCGTTTATTCACCATTAAGGCCTGTAGCTGCAGTTGTAAGCAAGTTCAGTTGAACGTGTTTACAAATTCCTCAGTTGCATTGTATAGTAAATATGCAACTGTTACTAAGTGGGAAATAATTTATTTTCCCATCTTCTTCCCGGATTACAGCCCCCATGAGTTATGAAAATAAGTAGCCCTCACAATGACAATTTTTGCAGTGCAACTATTTTCGAGAGTAGTCAAAATGCCTTGATATCTCATAGGAAGTTCCTCCAAGTTTCTCTTTTAAACTGTTTTCAAGTGTAAGCTTGTCCTGTTACAGTAGGGTTGCAATTTAGCATATTAGCCCTTCCAATTCTACAAAGAGAAAATTAATGGCTATGCAATGAGCTCAAATCTTGTGGGAAGGATGTTGGCCTTTTAAAAAAATATGTTGAATCATCATCATATTAGAACATGCATGACTTTATCACAACCTACTTTATTCTTTTTAAAGGAATTTTGGGTGGGTATCTTTGCCTACTCCCTTCCCATTTTCACTCAGGATTACAATAGGTTTGAGTTTACTGAGGATATCCAAAGTCATATAACCACAAAGCACTATAAGTTTGTTCTGTTAAAGTTATTGACTAATTTATTTTTTTCTTTTCAAGTTTAAGGCAATCACATGACCTTGAAAGGATATAGTTCCCCTACAAATGGATTCTCTAAAACTGGGATAGCACTGAGTTCCTAAGAAAGGATGGTAATATCAGAAATTATAGCTCTATAAAAACTTTAATTCCCATCATAAAAATAATATATAAAGAGGGGATCTATGAGGGTGCCTTACATATTGCAATGTCAGGTTTAGAAGCACTACAATAAAATTTACAATACCTTTTTATTTGATGGTAAGTGAGAAATGGTGAGAGAATGTAACATAAATACAGCCATGGTATAAATAAGGAACCTTTCCTAGAGGGGAAAAGGGCAGTACATGAAGTTCCATGCCTTTGGTTTTATCGTGTCTGAAAAAAATAATAATCCTAATAGCCTGCATCTTCACTTATGAAGCTTCTTAGCATCTTGGATTCTAGCAATTACTAAGTAAAGGTAAAGAGTAAAGGTTGCCCTTACTCAAAAGCCAGCTGTTCCAACTGAACAGTGTGGTGCTCATATCTGTTTACAGCCAAAGAGCCACAAAAGCTAACATTAAAATACAGGAGTTAGTCTTTAAGGTGCCACATCTTTTTTGTCTTTTGTTTGTTTTGCTTACTCTCTGATATGCTTGCACAGACTAACATGGCTACCACTTCAAAAATTGCTGTGATACAAGTGATTCAACCAGCCTCATACTGGGGCATATACTTTATCATTCCTAACTTTTATCCCCTGTACCATTTTATTAACAGGGAGTGAATTGTAACTTCTTTTAGGTCTCACTTACTTACTCGAAAGCCAGTCATATCCGACTCTGGCACATGGTACTCATCTCTGTTTACAGCTAAAAAGCCAGTGCTGTCTGCATCTGCAGATGTTTCCATGGCCATGTGGTAGGCATGACTAGACACCGGAGCATGTGGACTCTGAATACCAAAAGGGCTCAGGACCAGAAAGTGACTTGTGGAACTGGATAAGTGGTAGTGAGTGTCACTCGGTGATAAAGAAGGCAACTGGAAGGCCACTGCATTATATTGCTCCTAGGAGAATCTTAATGGCTGATTGCTGAAGTGGTGACACTCAACCTTTGCCCCCAAAAGTGCCCCCTGCCCTTGGGAGAAACCGGTAGCCCCCAGCCCTTATCAGCTTCTGAAGGGGGGAGGCCGAGCTCTTTGTTCAACTCAGGGTCTGTCTGCAGGCATGACTGCAACACCCGTTTGGGCGCTTCCTGGAAGAAGCTGATGTAAGTAACTCACTATCAGAACCATTACTCATTTCCTCACTCCTCAAACCTCTTATCAGCTCCTGACCATCTGGGTTGCTCTCTCTGGCCGTTATTCAATGTGCATCCTTCGATATACCAATGTATGCAACACCCTACACTCAAACCTGTCTTCCTGTCAGTTTTGTCACGACCGTGCGATTACACTAGGTACGCACTTGTTGAGGTTTCTCAGTAATAAAAGGGGAGGTCCACGATCTCTCAGTGTTGCCTCACCCCGAAGCCTTGAAACATGTGTGCATGTGAGTCTCTTCCCTACAGATTGCCATGATGATCGCCAATATTCTGAACTGGATGTGGCACAAGAAGAATGCTTTATTGGATTAAGAGGATATCATACAGTTTGTCTATATTTTAATAGGCAAGAATTTTTTTTAAATTTGCAGTGAGCTGAGTTATTTCATTGTAAAAAGATTTACTGATTTCATTTCATGACATAAATACTCTCTACATATGCTCTTAATATTAAGCACCCGGACAAGACACAACATGAATAAAATTGTTTATTTGTATGTATTATGTTTGTATGTATTATCTTTATTTTTTGCATTCATTATGATTTTGTTTTTGACTGAATTTTATTGTTAGTTGCTTTCAGTGCCATTGTTGGAAGAAAGCATGACTAGAAATAGGAAAAATGCATTGTTCTGGTGCAATTATTGTTGACCACAATGAGAAATGACTGCAGCATAAAACACAACTCATGGCTTTTAAAGGAAGCAGCAATTGCTGTCTCTGCTTCATATAGACACTTCGTTCCTTTCTGTGATGTTTTGCTGTTTATGTGGTGCAGATAATGGAAACACATTTTCTAAACTCCTGTGGTGCACTTGATCAGGGCCTGGTGGCAGATGAGTTCCACTGTAATGGAGTCCAACAGGTATACGTGAACAGAATGGGCTCGTGGCTAAAATGTTTTACGGTTATCAGCAAATGGCATCCTATGGTTCTGCACAGCGGCAACCGAATATCTGTCATTTGGCAAGCACATTTGGCAAGCACAAAGTGTTTCTAGATCCGCAGTTTGAAGATAACAGCTTGCTTCCTTTTTTGCAGCCTGACAAATACAATTAAAAGCATAAAATATGAGACACATGATAAAGAGGCCCTGTGCCTGAACAATGACAAACTGATACAATATCAGTGTCTCTGTCTTTTTAAAACTATTCTGTAGTTCTACTGTGTGAATCCTTTGTATAGAAAGTGTTACTGGTTCAAATCCTGTTTATCTCTGAGTTTAGCATTCTGAAAATCCTGCTTCCATTGAAGTCAGTAATTTCATTAGGCTTCCCCCATCTTTTTCTCTCCCATTTGTAAAAGGAACATTTTTAGTCTTTTCTAAAGTTTCCTTTGGTATGAACTCTCATATAAAAGGGTTCACTTTGCAGGCGCACCCCCCAAAGAAAGACTCAGACACCGGTATATGGATAAAGGCATCGGGCCACTTTTATTGAGCAATGCCCTAGTCCGAATTATAACTTTCAATTGGTGTAATCATCCAATTGTAATTCTTTAAGGCAAGCAGGCCGCAGTAACACTGGTAAGGTTCCTCCCAAAATGCCAATGGCAATTGGCTACATGTAACTATTTGTATCAATTTGTATGTTGACACAAACAAATTGTTGACCGGAGTCAATAAACTATCTACTGACCCCACCCTATGACGTGTATCCGTTAAATATCAAGGTGATGCAGGCTGTGAAGCTCCTGCCATCACCCCTTGCCTGGTTCGCCCTTGACCGGCCAAACCTATTTCCCCTGTACCTGTCTACGTGTTGGCCAGTCAATTGCGAACCTGCCGGATACCTATGGGTCATAAATCTTTACCTTACCAGTGCAACCTGGCAAAAGTGACCAAAGTCAACTTACCCCTTTTCTCAAACACTAGCAACAGTGTGGGATGGGCAAAAAAGCAAGAACCAAAGAGCCAATTGTAGGTTCAAGCCAAAAATTCCCACCCGGCCCCGAAGCGACCAAAAAATCACACTGTTCACTAGGGAGGGGGTGGAGGGGAAAACGTCTCCGCTCCGTCACATTTTTAAAATGGCAGCTCGGCTGCCTCGTGGCCACCCCTTTTATAGAGGCGTGGCCACGCCCCCTAACTCACCCGGATGTCTGAGTCCATGGGGGGACAGCTGCAAAGAGCTCGGTGGCCATTTTGGCGCCGCGCTTTCATTCACATTCCTTCTCTCTGGACTGGAGTCTCTTCATCATGAGAGCAAATTCCCAGAGCCATCAAAAGCAAAAGTTACAAATTATTAAAGTTTAACTAAGCAATAGGGATGTTGATCTGGCTGCTGTTGTTCTAAACCAACATGGGGAACTGGAGCAACATGAGACTATGAGTCCCCCTCACACACACCCCAAGCTGTTAGCCTCCTTTGGCTTTTTTATTTCATCTGAGACTGCTTGCTTCTTCTTCTGGAAGAAGACTTGCTAGTATCAATGGGTACTTCCTGATGTCTCCACTCCTCTCCCTCTTTCATCTTCTGTCTTGAAAGAATTGTATGGAGACATTTTCTACATTCTGTATTGTAATTGTCAAGTATGTTCCCTGCAACAGCTTAGATTAAAAGCATTAAATGAAATTAGTTCATCATGCATTACATTTTCAAATTGTCATGACCTCTACAGGCCATAACTCAGTAGCCTTCTTTTAGTGGAAGTTTTACATAAAAATTTAAAATAGCATAGATACATAACCTACAGTTTCTTCCTTCCAGGAGGCGACAGGCCTGCTAAAAAGCATACGGGCAAAATCTATGCTGTCAGGAGTACCTTTTATTTGAAAGGCACTACTGTGTGAGCTTCTTTTTCCTAAGCATTTGGGGCTCTGTAGGCACATCTTAATTAAATCTGTGCCATCTCCACTGTGTTCATAAAGCTAACAAGTGCTACAAAACCAATGCAGAAGTGATGTAATTGCAAGAAAAAGAGAAACAGTTTAGAAAGTCACATCTGCTTTATCGTTTGTGTACGTGTCATGAATGAAGGATGTTCAGGCCACACCCAACCTCTTGTAACCAAGGAAAAGAAAAAGTGTTTCTGTGCCCTTTTGGTGATACTCTGTTCCTATTCTTGTCTGTGTCAGTGGCATTTTTGTTGAGTATTTTAGAGCAACCCCAGCATGCAAGGAGTTATTAATGTTAATTCTATCTCTGATTAACTAATAGAAATATCTTCTGTCTTGCCACCTCTAGGGTCACCTGAAATGGGTTTAATGTATTAATCCTTGTTGTCCAGGTCTCTCATTCTACTCTACTCTTGTCTCTTCTCCTTCTTGCTATTTTTTGCCTTACTTCTTCCATCGCCATGTGTTAGGGGGGAGCAATGCTGCTGCACCGCTACCACCACCACCTGAGTGGGCGGTATATATAAATATGACTATTAAATTAAATTAAAAAATAAAACCACCAAAGACTTTCATCTGCAGCGGGGCTCTGGCTACAAAAGGCGAGAGCCCAGGCGTCGGTCCCTGCCGGACTTCTCCCATTGCCGTGTGTTGGGGGGGAGCAATGCTGCCACACCACTACTGGCGCCAAAGACTTTCATCTATGGCGGGGCTTTGGCTACAAAAGGTGAGAGCCCAGGCGTCGGCCCCTGCCGGACATCTTCCATCGCCAGGTGTTTGGGGGGAGCAATGCTGCCATGCCGCTACCGCCACCAAAGACTTTCACCTGCGGCGGGGCTCTGGCCACAGGAAGAGTGCAGCTGGTCATTTTTGCAGCTGGGGCGGTGATAGCTGCAGTCGGTTCTGTGCCAGCTAGCCCCATTTTTGTTCCTTATCTGGCCTGGCTGACCATGGGAAGAGAGGGCACAGTCAGTGGTTGCTGTTGTGCCCGGGGATCGATGGCTGGCCGAGAAGGTTGAGCAGCACCTGAGGGCTGTTTCGACGCCCTCAGAGCGTGATGTGTGAGTCTCTATTGGACAACTCTGTAACTGAACTTAACTGTATTTGGTATCTTATATTTTGCATTTTGTATTCTTGTGTTGCTATTGATTGATACTTTGTATTTTGTTTACTTTGTATTTTTGCTTTGTTATTGACTGCTATATTTATGCAATACTGTAACTGGATTTGATGCTATGTTATTGTAATACTATGTTTTTGTTGGGTTATTTTGTACTGTATTATGTATTTGGTTGTGGAAACTGCTTAGAGTCACCTACAGTATAAACCTGAAATTAAAATGAAAAAGCATGTATGTTCAAGATCACCATTTTGTTTGAACACATGGCAACCTTTATGAAAATAACTTTTACAAAGCAGAGCACACATTTGTCTCTCTGAATCAACTGTAAGTAAATAATACTTTTTTATGCTTTTAAACATCATGGGGGTGTATTTAATTGCTGGTCTAGAGTGGGGAGTAAATGGCTTGGAGAACTTGCAACTCAAACTAAATCTAATTGTAAATCTGCCCCGCTTTACTTAACAATTATTTGGATAGTTCTGGATTTCTTGAGGGGAGAAACCATTCCTATGAATGGTATAACCTGGCATGTAGGGGCTATGCACCATCAACAGTTTCAGACATGTGTCAGACACTATTGAAATACTGGGCTAATATGATATATTGTAGATGTGAATCTTTTCAGGTATAGTTCCATAATCTAAAGTAATATTTGCACGTGAACTGGGAGAGAACATTCAGCTTTGTCTTTACTCCCCATCTCCCACCAGTTCATGGATAGTGGGTAGATAAAGTTGTCTCTAAAATGTGGCAAAACAGCCTTTACCTCCTCACATTGAGGTGTCCCTTCTCTCACCTCCAGGCTTCCACGGAGGTGACACTTGCATACTGCCTGTGCAAAGGCACTTTGAAACATGGCTACAGCAAGTTGGTCTTAGGTGATGACTAGGTTCATCTGGGTGCCATTCATGCGGGGTGGACCTGTGCAAAACCCAAGGCAGTATGGCAGCAAGTTGTGAAATGGCTGCTAAGAAGTAAAAATCCCATGGATGTTTACTTATGGCCTACAATCTTTTTTTTTTAAGTACCCGGTGACCTGCCAAGAGAGAGACAGATAACTCTCACCAGAGGTCTGAAATGATGGGTTGCCAAGGACTTTTGAAAGTACAGTAAAATCCCGATTTACAGATGCCTCGAGTTACATAAAATTCGACTTTCATAATGATTTTGTGCTAAAACCATGTCCCGATTTACACGATTACACGGTTTGCTTTGAGTTACATAAATAATCTTTTTCCTATGGGTTTGCTTCGAGTTACGTAAAAATTTATTTCCCTATGGGTTTGCTTCGATTTACATAAAAATGCCATTTTCCCTATGGGTTTGCTTCCAAGTATGTAAAAATCTGATTTAAGCAAAAGCCTATGGAACGGACTTTTTTTTCGTAAGTAGGGGTTTTACTGTATGTCAAGATCTGTACATGAAGCAAAACTTAAGCACCAAAATGACTTCATAAAACAGTTCAGCTCCTCATATATTTTGTAACTATCTACATACATTTTCATGCTGTTAGTATTACTAATGGAGATACTATCTTTGTCACTTGGGAGTTTGAACTTTCATCTAAAAACCAATGCATGCTTGAAGAGCAACATCCACACACATATATATGTATCTGCAATCATTTCAGGTGACAACGCTGCCAGAGTAGGGAGCTTGATCTAAAATAGGACTTACTATTTCACTGGAAAGAGAGCATATGTTATGAATTATTCAAGCTTTCAAGTCAGCAACCTTTTATACCATCCTCTATTGCAGGATAGATGGCTCCAGTATAAGCACTATATTTGTCAACAGTAGATGAAGTCAACTACACATCTCACACCAGTAAAGTGTTGAACTACATGTTTATTGTTATGGTTGTCATTTATTCCAAGTAAAGCATGAGGTCTGGAATTAGAACAGCTCTGTCAATGTTTAAGTTAGTGCAACATTTTAGAAGCTTTCTCAGAAATGAGCGTGGGTGGTGGGTTGGAATGATAGGATATGCTGTAACCTATGATATGTAGGAGCAACAAAGTAAATGGTTTGGCTAATGGTTTTGCTTTGCTGGGAAACTGCAGCACCATGAATACTACTAGCTTTACAGAATCATGATCTAAGCATTCCAAGCTACAAGTTTGACATATTAATTATGGCTCTACATGAATTCCTTCTTTTTCCTTTGAGTTCAGTTCAGGACTTTGGAATGGTTTCCAAATTAGTCCCAGAGTGATTCAATCCTCATACAATTTGATTTGGGCCTTGGATCTGAATTGGTTTGTAAACTTGGGCCTCCATCCTCTCATTGGTATACAACCAAAACAAAACAAAAAAAAATTTATGTGCAGGGGACTGCCAGATTCTGTGCTTTTTTATGCCTTTTCACTGGATTGTGTACAGGAAAAATACTCTTTTGCATAATTTTGCATTGAAGGTAGGTTGGCATTTTGTCCATGAAAAGTAGCTGCAGCAGCTCAGTGATAAGGAAGCTCACCTTATTAGCTGGAAAGCTGGCAAGACAGCAGGTAAGACCCAGGTACTGCATGACAAATTGAATGCCCGTCTCTGTCCCAGCTCTTGGGGACATGAAAGGAGCCTCATTTGGATGTTCTCTGAGTGGAGTTTTTTCTGCAAAAATCCTTTCAACCCAGAATAATTTCTGACATCATATTATTATTATTATTATTATTATTATTATTATTATTATTATTATTATTATTATTATTATTATTATTATTATTATTATTATTATTATTATTATTATTATTATTATTATTATTATTATTATTATTATTATTATTATTATTATTATTATTATTATTATTATTATTATTATTATTATAGCCATTAAACTTCTGAAAAATCCATGAGATTTCCCCTGAATTATATCTACTGAATTATATGGGTTGAGAAGTCTTGGGATGAAAAATATTACTACATGTGGAAATATTGACTTGATCCATGAAAGCTAACATTTAAATACATGAATTAGTCTTTAAGGTGCCACAACTTGTTGTTGTTGTTTATCTCTAACAGCAAGTGACATGAGATTCATGTCCTTAAGTAGGCCCACTGAGGGAGCTTGCTTTGAATTACAAATTAACATGGGAGCTGTTGTGTTAGAATACATTTAACATTTTGTAATATAATTGGGATCAATACGATACTCCATTTTGTCTCCTTCTTCTTGGTCTTAAAATATCGCGAAACTACGTTCCTGCCTAAACTGTACATGTACAGTTTTCACTCCAGTCCGATTCTCTCCCACTTCTCACCCCACTTCTCTCCTATCCAATCCTGTTGTTTCCTGCCCAAATGTATCCATTCCCAATTGTATATATTTAGCAGTGCTGCGCCATTGCTCCCCATGTTCTGACTGCCTAATAAAGTTGTTTGGCCCTGTTATGCTGACTGCTTCACATTTCTACCAGAACATCAAATTGACGATGAAGGTGGGATAATGGCATCCTATACACCTACTCTAGCTCCGTTCGACGTGGCTGCTCCCAAGAAATGGACTCTTTACGAGCGGCAGTTTTGACATGCCATGGAAGCCCAGGACATTGTTGACGATGAGAAGAAGTGCTCCTGTTTCCTGTCACACTGCAGCCTGGCCACCCTCGAGCTAGCCACACACCTTGTCTTGCCCCGGGACATCAATACCGTTCCACTGGCTGAAATCCTGGTGGCTCTTCGGACACACTTCCAGCCAAAGATGTCCATCTTCCCGGCCCGGATGCCATTCCATAGATGGGATCAATGCCCTGGAGAGTACATACGCGACTACACTGCTGCACTGAGGTTGGCTGCCACCCCGTGCCAATGGGACAATCTGGAGGAAGCACTGCGGGATTGCCTGCTTGCCGACATGAGAGATGAGGAGATGCAGCACCAGCTCATGGTCAGGTACATCCTGAACATCCTGACTTTCAAGTCGGTCCTCTGGGTTGCATTGGCATCTGAGGCTGTGAGGTCGGGCATCAAGTCATTCAAGCACAGGCCTGCCGCATCCGGGGGTTCGGAGTCCTCTGTGCAGGCCCATCGCTGTTCATTGCCCCACTCCTCTGCATCTGCAGCATCACCAGCGTCCACATCCAAGTTGGGATCTGGGTACAGCGACAAAGACAGTGAGGTCCGGAACAAGGCATTGGACAAGTGCACCGTCGAGAAGGCCCCTCACAGCAGTGACGGCTGTGGAGCGAGGCACGACTGCCGATAGTGTACCTTCAAGAACGCCGACTGTCATCACTGTGGCAAGAAGGGCCACATTACAAAGGTCTGCAGGCAATGCCAGAAGCAAGTCCCAGAGCAGCCCAACCGACTGAGCTGTAAGGGAGTGTACGCATCGAAGATCTCCAACATGGAGCCATCCGTCTGCCGTGTCTCCAGTGTTTTCAGCTGTTTCTTCGTGGAGGTCCAGCTGCACAGCGTTCTGGTTAAAATGGAGGTGGATTCCAGTACATCCTACTCCATCCTACCCCAGAGAGAGTTTTTGAGGATCTTCCCAAAGTTTCACCCAAAACTGCGGGCTCTGAAGACATCTCTCCGAGACGTGCAGGGTTGCCAGATCCTGGTTCTGGAGGTGGGGGATTTTTCCATTGAATTAAAAAACATTGCAACAAAACTACCTCTTGTAGTGGTCAAACATGGCACAAACTGCTTGCTTGGGGTGCAGTGGTTTGAGCCACTAAGGATTAAACTGTCCGGCATCAACGCTGTCCACGCTGACCTGCTGCAGGACATTTGTAATGCGCACCCAGCAGTATTCAAAAAAGGACTAGGTAATTACAGCCCCCCGTGTCTTTTGACCTTGATTCGGCCGTGCGGCCGATCTGCCTCAAGCCTCGCAGGGTGCCATTTGCCTTAAAAGACAAGATCAAGGCTGAGCTGGACAAACTGGTGGGCCAGTGGATCTTGGTTCCGGTGGACTCCATGGAGTGGGAGACACCTATCATGACTGCGATCAAATCCAATGGGGAGCTAAGGATTTGCGCAGATTATAAATGCACTATCAACAAGGCCATTTGGCCTAATGCATACCCGGTGCCAGTAGTTAGCCACTTATTGGCTGCTTTACATGGGGACAAATGTTTTGCTAAGTTGGACTTAGCACAAGCCTATCAGCAGTTATCCGTCGTACCTGCTGCTGCTGCGGCCCAAACCAATGTCACACTAAAGGGGGCCTTCAAGGTAACGTGCCTTCAGTTTGGGGTGAATGCAGCCCTGGGTATATTTCAGTCACTTGTTGAACGTCTCTTAAAGGGTCTCCCCGGGGTCCTCCCCTAGTTCGATGACATCCTTATAACCACTGGAAGTGAATCCGAGCTCTCTAGCAGGTTAGATCGGGTGTTACAGGTTTTTTGAAAATGCGGGGTTACATCTTAGAAAAGACAAATGTGTTTTCCTTGCATGGGAAGTAGAGTTTCTCAGGTTTAAGATTACTCCCGAGGGAGTTAAACCCTCTGATTCGAAGGTTGCTGCCATCTGCAACGCCACCATACCGTCCAACCACAATAACTGAGTTGCAGTCCTTCCTAGGTCTGCTTAACTTTTATCACTCCTTCCTGCTCGGGAAGGCTTTTGCAGCGGAACCACTACACCGCTTGGTTAAAAAGGACACAGTCTGGCGATGGGGGCAGATCCAGGATCGTGCATTTCATGAGTTAAAAGAGCTTCTATCTTCCGAAGCAGTCTTGACTCACTTCGATCCCAGGAAACCTGTGGTTCTTGTGTGTGATCCTTCACCGGTGGGGGTGGGGGCTGTCCTGTGTCATGTGCTTGAAAATGGGAAGGAAGCCCAAGTTGCATTCTGTTCAAGGTACCTATCTAAGACCAAGTGCAACTATGGCCAGACTGACAGGGAGGCTCTGGCCATAGTTGCTGGAATGAAGAAGTTCCATGACTTCCTATATGGAAGGGAATTCACCATCGTAACAGACCACAAGCCCTTGTTGGGGATTTTTGTTACTTCTAAACCCACTCCCCAGATTCTGTCCCCCTACATGTTATGTTGGGCTATTTTCTTAAATGCTTATCAGTACACCCTGGTTCACCATCCTGGTAAAGACATCAGCCATGCTGACGCGCTGTCTTGGTCTCCATTGCCAGACCTGGGGGAGGCAGATTGCAAAGTTGAGCAGGATCTTCAGGTACTGCTGATCGAGTCTCTCGACTCACCACCCCCCATAGTGCCTTCAGACATTGCTAAGGCAACAGCATGGGACAAACTCCTGTCCCAGGTAATTTCTTGGGTTAAGAAAGGTTGGCCCATATCCCCTCTTGCTGAGGAGTTCAAAGTTTTCTTTAGAAAATGGTTCAAACTTTCGCTCGAGAGAGGTTGCCTTTTCTGGAGCCAAAGGGTGGCCATTCCTACCATATTATGCTCTAAGGTGCTTAGGCTTCTACACATTAGTCACCCTGGTATTGTGCGCTCCAATGCTTTGGCCAGGAGCTTTTTCTGGTGGCCCCAGGTAGACCAGGACATTGAACAATTGGTAGGCACTTGCCAGAGCTGCCAGAGTTCCCGACCCGATGAGTCCTGGCTTCACCCAGGAATGGGACACTGCCCATGGACCATGGTCACGGATTCATGTTGATTTTGTTGGCCCTTTCTGGGGCACACTTTTCCTGCTAATGGTTGACTCATTTTCCAAATGGCTGAAGGTTATTCCTATGCCCAATACCTCTTCTGTGGTCACAATTAAGCAACTCCAAAGGCTGTTCAGTTGTTTCGGACTGCTGGATATTCTTGTGTCCGACGACGCCACTACGTTCATCTCTTCTGAATTCCAGGCATTCCTCGAGAGGAATGCCATTCGGCATGTAACGTCTGCCCCCTTCCATCCTGCCACCAACGGCCAGGTGGAACATCAGGTTCGTAGTACAAAAGAGGCGCTTTGCTGCATGGGTCAGGGGGATATTGATTTACAACTGTGCCAATTACTTACATGCTACCGGATGACTCCCCTGGTGTTGGGGCTGTCGCTAGCCGAACTCCTAATGCGCAGGAGACCGGTCTCATTAGTTGATTGGTTGGATCCTTCTGGGGTGGAGGATAGGGGTGTTAATGTTGAAATTACACATAAAAAGGTATTCTCAGCTGGGGATCCGGTACAGTGTTGGAACTATGTGGCTGCAGGTCCAGCATGTATTCCAGGCATTGTGGTGGAACAAACGGGACCAGTGTCCTATCATGTCAAAACAGGTACTGGTTTGCAATGCAGCGCCATGCCGACCAGCTCAGACATAGGGTTACAGAGTTTCAAGAGGTACAAGGTGATTCTATTCATGGTAATTCCACGTTAGGGTCCTCCCCCACCCGCTTACTCCCAGGGAGAGATGAGGAAGGCAGCTCAGCAATCAGCTGAACCCCCCACTTTCTAATTTGAGCCAGCCCCAATTCCTTTGGAGGCCATCAGCAAGCCTAGAGCTTGGAAATGTACCTTTTGATTTACAGGATTGGGGGGGGGGAGTTTGCAGAGTGTTCCCCCACTCATCCAAGCGAAAAGTGGGGCTGTGATTTATCCCAAGGGACCCCCGCATTCTTCTGCATTCGAGTCTACCTCAACTCCCACCCAAATGAGGCAAGCTTTTGTTGAGTCATCCCCTACTCAAACTTCTCAAAGGCAGGACTTTTCGTTGTGTTTTACCCCTCCTGGTTCTAGTTTTAGTTTTGAGCGATTCCCTGCTCCTGCTTCATCCAAACAGGGTTTTGATCTAGTTTGCCCTCTCCCTGGTTCCAACTCCGAGTCGGGACAGTGCTCCCAAAATGCAAATGGTTCAGAAAGGGCCCGCAGTATTGGGTATCACTCAATGGAACCTAGTCTGCCTAGGACTTCTGAACACAGTCAGGTGTCAGTATGGCCCAAAAGGGTTTGTGGGCTTCCACAGTGGCTAAGGGACTTCATCCCATCCTAGGGGGGAGGGATGCGTTTGAATACATTTATTTCTGTAATCTTTTGTAATATAATAAGGATCAGTATGATCCTCCAGTTTGTCTCCTTCTTCTTGGTCTTAAAATATTGCGGGACTATGTTCCTGCCTAAACTGTACATGTACAGTTTTCACTCCAGTCCGATTCTCTCCCACTTCTCACCCCACTTCTCTCCCATCCAATCCTGTTGTGTCCTGCCCAAATGTATCCATTCCCAATTGTATATATTTTGCAGTGCTGCACCATTGCTCCCCATGTTCTGACTGCCTAACAAAGTTGTTTGGCCCTGTTATGTTTGCTGCTTCACATTTCTACCAGAACATCAAAGGAGCTGAATAAGAAAAAGGGTATAATAAAAGAGAATAGATTTTGGCAAATTTGGCAACTATTTGTTGATTCTACAAGTACTAGAGGAGACGGGAGCAGTCCAGTATCAGAACATCACAGATTTTGGAAATAGCGGAAGAATGTGTACCACCACATCCTCCAGGGCATTGTACAGTCACTTGGGGTGAATTAGAAATTGCTTTTGTAATTGCTGTAATATCTTGGTCATGCAACGAGCAAACAGGATATTTAGGAATAGAAATAGAAATATATGTTTAAGTTTAGGACTAATTCTGCAATGTAGAAAATAACAAATTGATAAGAAAGATATGATAGAAGAAAGTCAGACTGACTAAGTTAACCTATTACTCTGTTGTTACTGAATAACTAATTTTTGCAAGACTTTATAGTAGCATAATATAGCCAAGAATTATATATTTATACCTTAGTATCTTAGTACTTTCTTTATATGTTTATGTTGATATCATGTCTTTTATTCTGTAAGTTTTCTGTATTTTTATGTGTTTTCTTTTCTTAGACATTTATTTGTAACTTCGAACAGAATAATTTTTTTAAAAAAAGTAAGCTCACTGAAATCTCCCATACATAGCTACCCACAAATACTTAAGTTCCATCAATTTAAATGGCTTTATATTAAGTATGCCTAAAACTGGTTTCACAGTACAGTAGAACCCTGCACAGTATAGCGATTTTAATCCGTTCCACAGAGCTGATCGCTATGCGGTTTTGGTTGTTGTACAATCTTCCCATATAATGATGTTTGGTGTACGGATTTTTCCATAGGAATGATCACTATGCAAAACATCTCCACTGCCCTCCCCCCCCCCCCCGCCCCCAAGCCTCATCACTATGCGATTTCATCGCTGTATGGGGCGATTGCTATATGAGGTTCTACTCTATTATCAAATGGTTTAGGGTCAAAAAGGATTCAGTACACATCTTTAAGGCATTAAAATTGAGGAAGTTGCTAAATTTGTAGTAACTAAACCTGTTTGGCACATGCTTTGTTGTTCTGAAAGGCAGAACTTTAGGAGACAAATTCTCTTGAGATGAGAAATCTCTATGGACATTATCTGTTGTACACTGAGTTGGATGGCTCAGTATGCAACAGGTCATATCTATGAAGATTTCTTAATTTATTGCAATTGATATTCAAAAGTTGTGCTATAATAATTTCTTGTCAGAAATTATTCTGGGTTGAAAGGAATTTTGCAGTAGAAACTCTGCTCAGGGAACACCCAAATGAGGCTCTTTTCATGTCCTCAAGAGTTGAGACAGAAACGGGTGCTCAATCTGTCTTGCAGTATCCTGGTTTCAAAGTGCTGACTTGCCGGCCTTCCAGCTAAGATGGTGAACTTCTTAGTCACTGAGACATCACAGCTCCTGCTGTTTTCATTATACTAGCCTACCTAAGGCATGAAGATTTTGGTTAACATTTCCCTCAAATCTTTTGTTTCCAATCTATGGAAATTAAACACAGACAACAACATGACTGTCACACTAGATAAGGAATGTCAAGGTTTTCAAGTTTTATTTGTGTAGAATATGAATACCCAGAAAAGCATTGCAGAATTTTAATCCATAGAAGTTAAGAGTGACATGCATAAAGAGAGAAAAAATGAGAATGAGCAAGTGATATTTCTAAGCACCAGGACAATTGCGGTTGTTGACAGCTGTAGAAGGAACAAGAAGGAAAATGGAATATTATTGCTATTCTAGGGATATAAAAACTTGTCAGTCATGTTCATATGAAGTTTCTTTGGTTCTCATCAGAATTCTCATTCAGTTGTGTTTTGAGCTTTGAGTTTATTTCATTCTCCCTCCATGGAAATTAGCACCATCCACAATATATGCATGTTTCATACATATTTTTGTAAGATATACAATTCTAATGTACTTTTGTATTAACTGAAGTATGCTTGTATGTGTTTTTTAAATGTGTTTTTCATTCATAATGGTTTTGCTTCCATTTTCTCTTTCAAATATATTATAAAATCTACAATGTTTAGAATTCAAAGGTAAGATCCATTCTGTTCTCTTTATGACCACAGGAAGTATAAGATGGATACAAGCACATAGTATTGTGACTCTGATAAAATTCTTTTCTACTCCCTGTAAACAGTAAAGGTACAGGTAAAGGTAAAAGTCGTGCTTGCTTGAAAGCCAGTCATATCTAACTCTAAGGTTTAGTGCTTATCTTTCTTTATAGCCAACACTGTCTACATCTGCAGATGTAGCTTTCAAGAAGGATGCTACCCTTCAGTAAAATTTAGTTCAATAACTGTGTTTAGAATCCATGCTTTTAGATTAGTGATACTGAGCATGGATACTGCTCCACACACATAGGTTACTGACTATTTTATAGTAAAGGCAAAGGTATCCCTTGCTCGAAAGCCAGTCATATCTGACTCTAGGGATCAGTGCTCATCTCTGTTTCAAAGCTGAAGAGCCAGCGCTGTCTGCTTCTGCAGATGTTTTCATGGTCATGTGGCAGGCATGCCTAGACACCGGAGTGCATGGAACACTGTTTACCTTCCCACCAAAGTGGTCCCTGTTTATCTACTTGCAATTTCTTTCTTTCAAACTGCTATGTTGGCAGGCGCTGGGACAGAGATGGACGCCCATTCTGTCGTGCAGTACTTGGGTCTCGAACTGGTGGCCTGCTGCCTTCCAGTCAGCATCTTAACCACTTGGGGCACCACAGTCTCCTGTAAACAGTATGAATGTATTTTTCTTGTTTTTAGCCAAACTTTTTTTTAAATCAACCAATACTTTCTAAAGGACATATGTTTTTAAAAGAAACATACCAACAACATACTTGGTGTGCATGTAACTGTGGGAAGTAAAGGAGTAGGGTAGAAGAATGCTAGTGTGTGGTGCCTTCAACCTACAAGGTTGTCCATTTCCTTAGAGCAGGGGTTCCCAACCTTTTCAAGCTGGGGGCTGGGTCACACTCTCTCAGTCAGCTTTGAGGGCCAGACAGCCATTTTCCACTGCCTGCATGGGGGGGGGGTGCATTTTGTCCCAACAGCTTCGAAAGGGGAGCCATTTTGTTTTTCTAATGCCACATGATCTGGCACCCTGGGCTAGATCCAGCCCACAGGCCTTAGGTTGGGAACCCCTGCCTTAGAAGAAGGGGACTCACAAGTATGGAAATTAACAACACAACAGAAGTATAAGGTTAGGACTTTTATGATAAGGATGCAAGGGACATAGGAAGACAATTTAAAGCCAATTTCTAATCAACAAATAAGATAGTAAGAGAGCCCATTTAAAATCTGCCAAGCTTCTCCTTTTTAAAAAGCAAGGAAGAGCTCACATTTATCTCAAGTACATCATACTTTTGAGGGAGAGTTCTAAAAGATGCTTGAGTTTTCAGTTTTTTGTGGACATGCAATTCATAACAGAGCTTTCCATTTCAAGGTTGGGCTACCTTTGATTCATGCTTTTAAAGGATGAATATATTTTCTCCAGGGAAGAAGTGTACGTTAAGTAAATGTAATTATTATGTATTTGCACTACATAACACAATTAAGTCTGTTTTTAGTGTTTCTTAGATATTTGTTGTCATGGCAGCAATAATTATTCAAAGACATTCAGATGAGAGCTGAGTGCAAAGGGTCCTCTCCAGGTGGAGGACAAGTTAGAAAGTGTTCTCCTATTTCCCATTCTGGGAACAGTACCATTGGACACTTCTCCTCCCCTCCCCTGACCCCAACCAAGATGACAGGGCTAGACAGTTGTGGAGAACTGATGAAGTCTCCTAACTCATGCTGAGATTTTGAAGGGAATGGATTTGCTGTTTGATGACATGGAGATGCTGGTTGGCCATGATACCAGAAGGTATTTGCTATTAGTAATTGACAGACCAATTAATGCTGCTTCGTTTTAAACCTTGGAACAGGATGAAAACAAGGCAGCACAATAAACATTTCCGTACACCTGGCAAGAACAATCTTTGCTTGAGATAAGTGAACTGCTGTGTTGGGGAAAGGTTACATCTCTTCACTTCCCATCTGCTGCCCTTATTACTCAATTACCAGAAGTGATTCTGCAAAATGTTAAAAGCACACACCCAGGAAGGTTATATTGCCCTGGCAATTAATTTGAGGCACGCTGTAATGACTGCACAGTGATGGTGCCTTTCATTCAGATTCCCTAAGCACCTCACACATTTTTACTAATGGTTTTGCACAGAATTAGAACCACTTTTTCCTCAGACTGCTAATGCATTTGCTCAATAATAATTTGGGCAGAAGAAAGCCAAACAACGGACTGATGAGAGAAGAGCAAAAAAGTGAGGCATACGTTCGTTGTGACAATAGTTTGAATGTCAAAATGATCCTTCTGGGCAGAAGAGCAAGTGGGGGGGGGGGGAAGCAAATCATAAGGAGGGATGCACATCCTGCTTTATCTTGCTCTCACCTGGGAAGTGAGACAACCTGTATGCAAGAAATATTTTCCTCTCTGGGAGATAGCAAGATTTTTTAATTTTTATTTTTGCTGGCATCAAAGGGACATTTCATATTTGTGGGGCATTAACATATTTCTGACATTGGTAAAAATGTGGTAGCATTGGATATATCGTTTGTGTCCTTTCAATCAATCAGTTTGTCACTTCTGTTTACTGTAATTTGTCAGGAACTGGAGAACATTTTGGGAGAAGCCAAATCTGTTCAGGAGGGATGGGTTGCATTTGAACCATGATGGGACCAGATTGCTGGCACTCAACATCATAAAGGCTGCAGAGCAGCTTTTAAACTGATAACTGGGGGAAAGCCGACAGGAGCTGGGCAGCATCCGGTTCGGGAAAGTGTGTACTTGAGTAGTGAGGAGGATGCAAAAATTACTGAGCAGAGCAAGGAGCTAGTCACCAGCACTCTAGCAGAAGGATGCAAGAGGCAGTCTAACAATGCAATTGGACTCAAAAGACTGTATCAGGAAAACATATATAAATGCTTGTATACAAATGCCAGAAGCCTCCAGAACAAAATAGGGGAGCTGGAATACTTAGCAATAGATAAGAATATTGATATTATTGGTATCACTGAAACCTGGTGGACAGATGATAACCAATTGGATACAGTTATCCCAGGCTACAAACTGTACAGGAAGGATAGGAAGGGGAAAACGGGAGGTGGTGTAGCCTTGTATGTCAAAGAAGTGATAAAGTCGTATGAATTGGAATATCTAGGTGATTTGGAGTCACCATTAGAAGCTCTGTGGATAAGAGTACAAGGCCACAAGGATGGTCTAACAGTAGGCATATACTATCAGCCTCCGACCCAAACTCTTGAGGGAGACTGGCAGTTGGAGAATGTTGTAAAGGAGGCATCAAAGAAGGGAAGCCTGGTTATAATGGGGGACTTCAATTACCCTCACATAGACTGGGTGAACTGTTGTTCAGCACATGATAAAGAGATAAAGTTCCTAGATATGCTAAATGATTGTTCCCTGGGACAGATGGTTGAAGACCCAACTAGAGGTACAAGAATCCTTGACTTAATCCTGAGTAATACTGAGGATCTGGTGCAAGATGTTAATGTGACTGATCCAATAGAGAACAGTGACCACAACTCAATTATGTTTAACTTGATCATAGACTGCAAGTCACTGATAAAATCTAACACAGAGACCTTAAATTTTCAAAAAGGAAATTTCCCAAAGATGAGGAAACTAGTAAAAAAGAAACTGAAAGGGAAAATTGAAAGAGTCCAAACAGTCCAAGAGGCATGGAGGCTGTTTACAAAAACAATAACAGAGGCCCAATTGGAATGTATACCCAAAAGGAAAAAGAGCACTTCCAGGTCCAAGAGGACTCCGATGTGGCTTACAGGAGCTGTTCGGGAAGTGATCAAAAGCAAGAAAAGCTCATTTAGAAGATGGAAGGCTTGTCCGAATGAGGATAGCAGGCAGAAACATAAATTCTGGCATAGCAAATGCAAGGCAACAATCAGGAAAGCAAAGCAAGACTTTGAGGAGCGTATAGCTAAAAATACTCAGAGAAATAACAATGACTTCTTTAAGTACATTAGAAGTAAGAACCCAACTAGGAAGGCCATTGGACCATTAGATGACAATGGAAGGCAAGGGGTTATTAAAGAGGAAACAGAGATTGCAGAGAGACTCAATGAATTCTTTGCTTCAGTATTCACTGAAGGAGACAGAGACCACATGCCCAAAACAGAGCCTATCGTCGTAGGGAGGGAAAGCGAAGAATTAAGCAAGATAGAAATAACCAGGAAGGAGGTCCTTGCATGTCTTGTTAAGCTAAACACTAACAAATCACCAGGACCAGATGGCATCCATCCACGAGTTCTCAGGGAATTTAAAGATGAAATTGCTGATCTCCTAGCCAAAATATATAATATTTCCCTCAAATCAGGCTTTGTGCCTGATGACTGGAAGGTAGCGAATGTAACACCAATTTTCAAAAAAGGAACCAGGGGTGATCCAGGAAATTACCGACCTGTCAGTTTGACATGTGTCCCAGGTAAAGTGATGGAAACCATCCTAAAAGTTAGAATTAATAGGCACATAGAAGGGAAGGCACTGCTAAAGGAGAACCAACATGGCTTTTGCAATGGCAAATCATGCCTCACTAATCTGTTGGAATTTTTTGAGAGTGTCAACAAGCATGTGGATAAGGGGGATCCAGTTGACATTGTTTATCTGGACTTTCAGAAGGCTTTTGACAAGGTCTCACACCAAAGGCTCTTGAATAAACTTGCCAGTCATGGAATAAAGGGACAGGTCTTGTCCTGGATCAGCAACTGGCTAAGGGACAGGAAACAGAGGGTAGCACTAAATGGACACTTCTCAAAGTGGAGGGAAGGAAAGAGTGGGGTCCCCCAAGGGGTCCCCCAAGGTTCAGTACTGGGACCCCTGCTTTTCAACCTCTTCATAAATGATCTAGAGGGAGGAGTAAAAAGCAAGGTAGCCAAATTTGCTGACGACACTAAATTATACAGGGTAGTGAAAACTGTGAGAGATTGTGAGGAGCTCCAGAGGGATCTCATTACACTGGGGGAGTGGGCAGAACAGTGGCAAATGAGCTTCAACACTAGTAAGTGCAGAGTGATGCATGTTGGGGCAAAAAACCCCAATTACATTTATAAACTGATGGGGTCTGAACTCTCTGCGACAAACCAGGAAAGGGACCTTGGTGTCATGGTGGACAACTCAATGAAGGTGTCAACCCAGTGTGCCTCAGCAGTGAAAAAAGCAAACTCAATGCTAGGGATCATTAGGAAGGGTATAGAAAATAAGTTAGCAAGTGTCATTTTGCCTCTTTATAAATCTATGGTAAGGCCCCATCTGGAATACTGTGTACAGTTCTGGTCGCCATACCTCCAGAAGGATATTATGGAGTTGGAGAAAGTGCAGAGGAGGGCAACCAGAATGAGTAGGGGACTGGAGCACCTTCCTTACCATCTGAGGCTGCAACGATTGGGCCTTTTCACTCTTGAACGATGGCGTCTAAGAGGTGACCTGATTGAAGTTTATAAAGTAGATAAGGAAAAACTGTTTTCCCTATCGCACAACACTAGAACTTGGGGACACTCGATCAAACTTTTGGGTACTAGTTCTCAAACAAATAAGAGAAAGTACTTTTTCACCCAGAGGATTACTGGTCTATGGAACTCCCTGCCAGAAGAAGTGGTGACAGCTGTCAGTCTTGACAGCTTTAAGAAAGGATTAGACAAGTTCATGGAGGACAAGGGGATCAATGGCTATAATTATGGATACTTAAGGACAACCTCGGGGTTGGAGAGATAGGCAGGATATCTCTCAATGCCATTTCAAGAGAATCCTAAGCAGGGGAAGGCATCTCCTTGGGAATACCCTGAAGGAAATGGTGAGCCACTGTGTGAGACAGAATGTTGGACTGGATGGGCTGTGGCCTGTTCCAGCAAAGCTGTTCTTATGTTCTTATGTAATGCAAACCTTTAGAAAGTGCAGGAACCATGATGAAGAATACTATTAGTTATCCTACTGTTAGTTACCCTAATTGTCCAGAGAGTGTGATGCAATACAAGTACGTACGTACGTACGAACGTACGTATGTATGTATGTATGGATGGATGGATGGATGGATGGATGGACTAATAAACAAACAACCTGTATTGGACCCATTGCTCCCGAGTAGACCCTTGGGCCTACAAGTAAGTGGGACCACACTTGAATTAATGCCCTGTGGCTAAGCAATCCAGGTTTTTAGTTGTCTTCTTACATGTCCTGACTGAATTCAGGCTGTTAGTAAGGTAGCAGACAATGAAATAAACAACTCCAGTCATCTTCATTGTCTCTTAAAAGTATATTGTAGCAAAAGTAGGTTACAGATTTCTTAGTTTCAGGAAGCAAAACAATTCTAGGTGAATGAAGCAAATTTAGTTCAGAAAGCACATTGAAAACAATGAAAACTTATCTAAGTTTGGAAGCCCAGTGGGCCCCATCTCTTGTTTAAAAACCTACATGTTTGCTAAGTTCCAAGCAGACTCCAGAGTACTACTTACACAGTGTGGAAAAAGCAAAGAGCAAAAGAGAGCGTCTTTCCTCAACTCTTCCTTTTTATCTCCTCCCACAAACTCCACCCTTTGGGCCTTCCTCTGAATGAGTCCAGCCAATGACTATGCAGTATTATTATTATTATTATTATTATTATTATTATTATTATTATTATTATTATTATTATTATTATTATTATTATTATTATTATTATTATTATTATTATTATTATTATTATTATTATTATTATTATTATTATTATTATTATTATTATTAAGTTTAATTTCTATCCCGCTTTCCTGGCACAAGTTCATGTCTATCAAATTTTAGGTTTCAATTCTCCAAGAAAATTAGGGTTAGAATGTTTAGTCTGGTAAGCAGTTTCTGCCTAGTGACAACCCATAATGCAACACTTCCATTTCCCTCCTGGTGAACAGCACACAGAAATCTCAATTACAGATTTAAAAAACGCACAGGCCCCATTTCTATCCCATGACACAACCACCCAACCACTAACCAACCAACCTGTTGTTGGCAGTCATACTGCTGGAGGCCACAGCTCTCATGAACACTGGAGATCTCTGGGCTGGCTTTCATATCTTATCTAGACAGCTTGCTCTTAGTTAGGTATTAGACTTTGGTGATATATTTTTCACACATCCACTAATAAGTAACAATTGGAAAAAGAGCTAATATAATGCAAGCTTTTAGTTGCCAGAAAATGAGCAGCTCCAGAAGAAAGATATATGTACAAGGGGATTCAAAATGCTGCTGGTTTCATTTTAATTGCATTTCTCAGAATCTCACTGGCCTTCTTACCCCCACTATGGGACTAAGAGGTTTTTTCTTCACACATTAAAACATACATATATTTTTCACCTATATGCATTAGTATATGCATATTTTCCATTCTTATGCATTTCTTTCATTGACAAGAGATTACCTTATATATATTTTCAAACATATACATTTTTAGTCATGCACATTCTCTAAATCTGCATTTTCCTTCATAGGTAAGCCACAAAGGCCTTGAAAATGCATGAATTTCTAAAACTAGTTGGCGTTTATTCAATTATCTATAGTAGTAATTGCAAAATGGATCATTTCATAAGGAAATACGAACTCAATTGCTTTCTTGTTCATCTTCACATATGTACATTTTCTATCTAAACACTTAGAAGGCAATGAGGCTTGACATAAAAGAATTGCAAGAATTAGAAGGATTATAGACATATTGCATGGTACATTAGAAAACCTGCAGCAGAAGCTGTCAAAATGCTTTTTGATAATAATGTCTAGCAGCACAGCAAGCATGCTATGTGTATGGCTCTTATTCTGTATTTGCAGTTGTTGTCCCAAAGTCTGGAAATAATAAGAGCATACATAACTGAGGCCTGGTTTTTGACATTCCAGAACCAGCATCCTGTTTAACAAGACGTGCTGGCATAGCATTCCATGCAGCCTCCAGTTTGCGGTTAAGAGAACATGATATTACTATGGTGAGATTAATGGGGCTTATGCTTGCATAAGGAAGTATGGGATACCTCCATGTGTAAATTTAGAAAGAATCCATCCACCAATGGGATGGGCCATTATGTGAAAAAAAATGGATAAAGAAGATTTTGGCTGAGCATTGCAGGTTGTGTACTGACTGGTCTAACTGGTGATAGAAGAATTCCCAGAAAATTAGTGTTGGAAAAAGATGTAATGGGCTTATGACTGATCATTTGGGAAAGTGACACAGATTCAAAAAGAAATACAGTAAAGCCCTGCTTTACAATTTTAGTCCGTTCTGATAGTTTTGTCATAAACCGGATCAATCATAAGTAAACCAAAGCACATTTCCCCATAGAGATGCATTGAAAATAAATAAAAACATTCCTGACCTCCCAAAAATAAAAATAACCCCCCCCCCCCCAAAATGCCAGATGCACGGTAAAGGGGAATATAAATGAGGGAGCTAAGCTCCCTACATTTCCCTACCTTGCCTGGGCTCTGGTGCTTCTTTCTCAGGGTTGGTGTCGGGTGATGAACAGTAGCAGTTTGTCTTGCCACCAAGCCCATCCATGTCCAGGGATTCCTTGCTGAAGACACCTCAGCCAGGTAAGGTTAACCGCTCACTTCTTCCTTCTGTGCCTGGGTCATTGCAGTGAAAGGGGAGGGGGAGAAGGTGATTGCAGTGGGATGATCTTGCCTTGCACATTCATGACATCTCTTCCAGAACCACCGCTAAGGCACTGGATTTAAAAGACATCCAGCGCTTTAGTGACAGCTCCGGAAGAGGCACCGTGAACACACAAAGCAAAGTCACCCTGGTGTCATTGTGCCACCCAGAGTCCAAAATGGCTGCCAGTGGTCTTTTATACCCCCAGGTGCAATGCACTCTGGGGAATTCCCAGTCATATAGTGGAAAACATTCATGTACCGGGACATTATATCCAAGTGATTTGCCGTCGTAAGCCATAGCAAACATAAACCAGGGCATTAATAAGCCGGGGTTTTATTGTAGACTGATCCACCCATCCCAAATACTATCAGGCAAATAATTGCAACCATGACCTTGTTTGGTGTGAATAAACAATCTGCAGGAATGGAAAACAGAGTATGTGTATTATAACACAAATTAGTATAAAGTAGTTTAGGCCAGAAAGGACTTGTTTAATAATTTCTAAATGCTTTTTGTGGGTTTTTTAAAAAGTACTTCAATTATTATTTTTCTCTTGACCTAGTCAGAATAATTTATCTTAAAATAAGAAGAAGTAATAACTATCTTCAGCACACGTTTAGCAGAAGCTGGCAAAGTTTTGATTGAAGAAAGATTAATTCTCTAAACCAGGGGTGCCCAAACATTTTGGGCCATGGCCTGTGGGATGGATCCGGCCCATGACACCATTTCATCTGGCCCGCAAAGCCCTAGTCACTCCTGGAAGTGGAAGTAAAACGCGCCCATCTGGGCGTGTTTTACTTCTGCTTCCAGGAGTGACGAGGGCTTCACAGGCTGGATGAATTGGCATTGGGGGCCGGATCCAGCCCACGGGCCATAGTTTGGGGACCCCTACTCTAAACTTTGAGTGGTCAGACTTGTAGTGCATTTGCTGCCTTCACTGTGATATCCAAGAAATTATTTTCATTCCTGCTAACTTGATCAGCTCATTAGTAAAAGACTGAAAGGATCACAGATTGTCTGTCAAGAAAAACTGTCAGTCACACAAAGGGATTTACTGTGATTTAGACAACCTGTATAATGATTGGAATAGAACTCTTTTTTTGGCTTTCTGTCTGTGAATATAACAATGGGATATGAAATGTGGCAGGAAAGACCCATGTCTCAGAGGAATTATGCCACAGAGGAAACAGTCAAAATTATATAGAGTCTACTATTCCTCTCCTTCTCTCTTCATTTTACAGTAGAAAGGAAATTAAGTGGTTTGTAGTTGTTGTGTCCTAATGGTTTAATCCTCCACATGGATAACAATGTATCGGAACCAATGTAACCTTGCCTATGGGTAACAATGTAACCTTCAGCTGTATCACATAAACCCTGTAATAGGACGCGAGCTAATGACCACCAGCGGGCAGCAGCGAGCGTCCAAGCTCTCTTGGTCCAAACTCATCAAAGGCAACAGCGCGGGAAGTTTTCCCGCCACCACCTACACCTGGACAAGAAGGGCGTGACCAGCAATGACGTCACGCAGACAGTAGCCAATGGGCTATCATGGAACCACGTTCAAATGTGTTGCGACTGTATATAAAGAGCTTTTGATCCACCATTACCTCATGTTCCCTCTGACCACCATGCAATAAACCTGAGTTAACCCAGCCCGAGGCTGTGTCCTGTGTCTTGGTTTCCATACACCAAATTGGCGACGAAGGTGGGATATGGATCCCCAAGGAGCAGCCGGGGCGCAGAGCGGGTTCAACATCACCAGACCGCAAGACTGGGAGCTTCTTGAGATGGACTTCCAGGCGGCACTGGTGGAACTCAAAGTCAAAGAAGACGATGAGGAGAGGAAGAGGGCCATCCTCACCAGAATGCTTGGGATAGAAACCAAGCGAACGCTGGTGGGCATCATTGCACCGAAGAAGATGAGCGAATTCAAAGCAGATGACATCATGAAGCTGCTGCGTGAGCGTTTCCGACCCTCGAGGGCAATGTTTCCCGCTCGGAGCGCGTTTTGGAGGCGAGTCCAAGCGCCGGACGAGTCGGTTGAGGCATTCGTAACAGCCATGAGAATAGCCGCCGCCCCCTGCAGATGGGACAACCTAGAGATGGCCCTCAGGGACGGAGTTCTGTGTGGCCTGAAGGACAAGGAGGTGCAGCGCAGCTTGATGAACAAGGAGCCACCACCCACGCTGGCAGAGGTTGTAGAGGCCGCGGAAGCCGCGGAGTCCACGAACGCTGGAGTGGACGAAATGCACCAGTGGCGTGAGTGGCGTCCTAGAGCCGGCAAAGCGGAAAATTCGGTGCACGGAAAGTCCGGACAGTCGGTGCACGCAACCCGACGGGCCTCAAAGTCGTCTACGGAAGGCAGCGACGGCGAGGAGGTCCAGAAGGTCCGAAGAGGAGGGCGCCGCTGCGATGGGTGCGGAGCGGCCCATGAGCGCGCGAGGTGCCCATTCAGAAAAGCCGAGTGTTACTCCTGCGGCCGTCGGGGGCACATCGCCAAGGCGTGCAGAAAACGGAAGGAGGGCCGGAGGCAGTCGAAAGACCGTTCGACCAGACCGGACCGTCCAGCAAGGTCCAAAGATGGCGCCCAGACCACGAGGAAGCAGGACGGCGTGGGCCGCATCTCGGACGACAGCGAGGACGACGCTCCAGTGTTCAGCGTGTCCGCGGGACAGTCCCATTACTTCGTTGAGGTACTAGTACAAGGGGCCCCTATCAGGATGGAAATTGACTCGGGGTCCTCCTATTCTATAATTCCCCAGAAAGAGTTCTTGAAAATCGACCCCCACGTGCGACCCAAACTTAAAACGTTGAGGTCCACGCTACGAGATGTACAGGGGAACAGCATTCCAGTGTTGGGGGTCGGGAAATTTCGGGTCAGTTTTAAGAGACATTCTGCGGAACTGCCCCTAGTTGTCCTTAAGGGGGGAAGTTGTAGCCTCCTAGGGACGCAGTGGTTTCAGCCCTTAGGTTTGTTCATAGGGGGAGTGCATGCCGTGGGGGTGGATCCAATACAAGCGGTGTGCGACGCGCATCCCGCCGTTTTTAAAAAAGGACTTGGAAAGTTCAAAGGACCCCCTGTAGCCTTCGACCTAGACCCGGAGGTCCGCCCGATAAGACTCAAACCGCGCAGGGTGCCGTTCGCACTAAAGGACAAAATAGAGGCGGAACTGGACAAGCTGGTGGGTCAGGGGATTCTTATTCCTGTTGATTCCGCGGAGTGGGAAACTCCAATTGTAACAGCGCTGAAGGCTAACGGGGAGGTGCGCATTTGCGCTGATTACAAGTGTACAATTAACAAGGCGATCCGCCCTAATGCATACCCGGTGCCGGTGGTCAGCCACCTTCTGGCCAGGCTGAATGGGGGAAAGTGTTTCGCTAAACTCGATTTGGCTCAAGCTTATCAGCAACTCCCTGTGACTCCCGCCACGGCCGCGGCACAAACGATAGTCACACATAAAGGGGCGTTCCAGGTGTCGCGTTTACAGTTCGGCGTGAACTCGGCACCCGGCCTTTTTCAGTCGCTTGTGGAACGCCTCCTGAAGGGGCTGGAGGGGGTGTTGCCTTATTTTGATGACGTGTTGATAACAGGGGGGAGTGAGGCCGAACTGGCAAAGAGATTGGACAAAGTTCTGACTGTCTTCGAGAAAGCGGGGCTACGACTGAGAAAAGACAAATGTGTCTTTTTCGAAACTGAGGTTGAGTTTCTAGGGTTTCGGGTCACACCAGAGGGTATTAAGCCGTCCAAATCCAAAGTAGCCGCCATCAAGAATGCCCCTCGCCCCACGTCCAAAACCGAGCTACAGTCATTTCTGGGGCTCCTCAATTTTTACCATACCTTCCTTCCACGGAAGGCGTCCGTGGCCGAGCCACTTCATCGGTTGCTAAAAAAGGAGGAAACATGGATGTGGGGCGACGAACAAGAGAGGGCGTTTAAAGAGTTGAAGCAACTCCTAACATCTGAGGCAATCCTGACGCACTTCGACCCCAAACGGCCAGTGGTCCTAGTCTGTGACGCATCCCCGGTGGGGGTGGGGGCGGTGCTTTGCCACGTGTTGGACGACGGAAGGGAAGCCCCGATAGTGTTCTATTCAAGGTCCCTGTCCCAAGCAGAGCGTAATTACGCACAGACCGACAGGGAGGCATTAGCGATAGTAGCGGGAACCAAAAAATTTCACGATTTTTTGTACGGTCGGCCGTTCAAAATCGTGACTGATCACAAGCCCCTATTAGGAATTTTCACTGCAAGTAAGCCCACGCCACAGATCCTGTCCCCAAGAATGCTGCGGTGGGCTATTTTTCTCAACGCATACCAGCATGAGTTGGAATACCGGCCCGGGAAGGAGATAAGCCATGCCGACGCACTCTCGAGGTCTCCTTTGCCCTTGTCGAGCGCCCAAAAGGGGAGGGTAGAGAGAGATCACCAGGTTTTGTTAATAGAGGTTTTAGACTCACCCCCAATAGTACCAGTCGACATTGCCAGGGCCACCGGCAAGGACAGAACGCTAGAAAAAGTTAGCTCATGGGTACAGAAGGGGTGGCCGGCGTCATCCCCAGGTACGGAATTCGACCCATTTTTTCGGAAAAAAATAGAGTTGTCCCTAGAGAGGGGCTGCCTCTTGTGGGGCCAACGGGTGGTGGTTCCTACGTCCCTGCGACCGAGGGTACTCGAACTGCTGCACGTCAGCCACCCGGGCATCGTCCGGTCCAAGGCGCTGGCCCGGAGTTACTTCTGGTGGCCACAGCTGGACGCGGACATTGAGCACATGGTCGGCACTTGTGAGGCATGCCAGGGCTCCCGACCAGAGGCGGCCCGTCTTCCGCATAGGGAATGGGACACAGCAAGGGGGCCATGGTCCAGGGTGCACGTAGACTTCGCTGGCCCATTCCGAGGAACCATTTTCCTCCTGGTGGTGGATGCGTTCTCCAAGTGGTTGGAGGTTATCCCAGTAAAGAGTACGTCTTCCGCCACTACAATTGGCCAGCTAAGGAGAGTCTTTTCCACGTTCGGTTTACCCGACACTTTAGTCAGCGATAACGCTAGTTGTTTCACCTCCGCTGAATTCAGGGCATTCATGGAGGCAAACGCCATTCGGCATGTCACATCCGCGCCGTTTCACCCGGCCACGAATGGCCAAGTGGAACGGCTGGTGCGTACAACAAAGGATGCGCTGCGGCGCATGGGCCCGGGAGACCTAAATCACCAAGTATGTCAGTTTTTGCTAGCGTATAGGGTGACCCCCTTAGCGTCAGGTTACTCGCCGGCAGAGCTGTTGATGCGGCGAAAACTGACCACGATCCTGTCCAGGTTAGACCCGACGAGAGTCGAGGACAAAGGCAAAAACGTAGGGTTGGCAGTCTCGAAGGGTTTCGCCGCCGGCGATCTTGTTCACTGCAGGAACTACGCCAGCGCAGGTCCAGCCTGGGTACCAGGGACGGTTGTGGAACGGACGGGGCCAGTGTCGTACCGGGTCGAGACTAGCACGGGTCTCCTCTGGAGGAGGCACGCGGACCAACTTAGGCACCGAGTGAGTGGGGGGCCGGTATGTGGAGCTCAGCAACAGGGTTCAGCGTTAGGGTTCTCCCCCACCCGTTTAGCCCAAGGGGGAGACAGCAATGGACAACGGTCCCAAGCATGGGGGGAAAGCAGCGGCCCCGAGTCATACCCTTTTGATACGCCAGCTCTATCAGGGGCTGGGGAAGGGGGAGAGGAGTTCGCGACCGCTGCCCCCGAATTTAATTCTGAATTTGATTTTGCGAGCCGGGGGGGTTCTCGGGAGTGTTCCCCCACCCGTCCAAGCGAGAAGAGGGGTTTTTCGTTAGCCCCCAGTGCCCCCGGTTCTCCCCCATTAAAGCACACACCTCCCAACAACGCCGCGGAGCCGCGGCAAGTCACTAACGAGTCTCCCTCTCCAATTACAGGACAGGAAACCAGGGGACAAAGAGAAGGTAGCAAACCCGGGGGAAGGCAGCCCGCACCGAGACCCCAGCGTGTTCGAAATAAGCCATCTTGGCTGAGAGACTTCGTCTCATCCTAGGGGGGGGGAGTGTGGTTTCGAGACTTCGTCTCATCCTAGGGGGGAGGGGTGTTGTGTCCTAATGGTTTAATCCTCCACATGGATAACAATGTATCGGAACCAATGTAACCTTGCCTATGGGTAACAATGTAACCTTCAGCTGTATCACATAAACCCTGTAATAGGACGCGAGCTAATGACCACCAGCGGGCAGCAGCGAGCGTCCAAGCTCTCTTGGTCCAAACTCATCAAAGGCAACAGCGCGGGAAGTTTTCCCGCCACCACCTACACCTGGACAAGAAGGGCGTGACCAGCAATGACGTCACGCAGACAGTAGCCAATGGGCTATCATGGAACCACGTTCAAATGTGTTGCGACTGTATATAAAGAGCTTTTGATCCGCCATTACCTCATGTTCCCTCTGACCACCATGCAATAAACCTGAGTTAACCCAGCCCGAGGCTGTGTCCTGTGTCTTGGTTTCCATACACCAAAGTAGTAGATATAATTACAAAATTAGAGAAAGTTGTATAAATTCAGGTAGGAGAAGGCACCTGGGAGAGAAGTCAAAAGTAGAAACAACCGTTTTCAATGTAAGCAAAAATCCTATTGTATAGCTGTTCTGTGGAAGCAATTTGGTTCAAATTGAGAATTTATCATCAGCATTGCTTGCTCTGAGTCACATGGCTCAATATCTAATAGATAACATCTATGGAAATGTATTAACCTGAGGCAATTCCCCTACAAGTGTTCCAACATGAACATTATATGCTAGGTGTTGGTTTCACCATTTTCCTGAGGTGAATAAGAAAGAAAAATAACTTCCTGGCTAGCTTGCAAGAAAACACTAAGCTATAGTTTGGGGTAGGGTAAGTAAAGAACCAGCTTAGTAGTAAATACATTATTATTTATATAAAGGTTATCAAGTCGTTAAGACACTGACTGCGAAGTGGAAGGTCAGCAGTTCGATTCCCGAGTACTGCAGGACGGAATGAGCTCCCGTCTTTGTCCCAGCTCCTGCCAACCTAGCAGTTCGAAAGCAAGAAATTGCAAGTAGATAAATAGGGACCACTTCAGTGGGAAGGTAACAGCATTCAAGACTGCCACATGACCACGGAAACATCTGCAGAAGCAGACAGCGCTGGCTCTTCGACTTGGAAACAGAGATGAGCACTGTACCCTAGAGTTGGATACGAATGGCTTTCGGGCAAGGGAAACCTTTACCTTTACCTTATACAGATAAACTAATGTACCTAAAATATGGTTCAATTTTCTGAAATCAGAGAAATTTAAAATCTTACCTTTGAAAATTAAGTACAGACATTCATGTACTTTGTGTTGCCCTGTAATTCCTTCTAGTGATTTGAGGCCAACTGAAGAGGACATAAAGGAAGCAAACACCTATCCACAAGCATAAATGAAAGTGAAAGCTTTTTCATCTCTTGTGACAATAGCTATGCCCCATAAAGCAGGGGTCCCCAACCACTGGGTCATGGGCCATCCCGAACCGGGCCATGGGGGGCCACTGCCGCTGGGAGCACTGATGGCAGCCTTCTGCCCTCAACATGCTCGGCTGGGTCTGCCTGATGAAAGGAGCAAGAGCACGGGCTTCAGACACAGCAGATAGCCAGGCCCCTCCTCCACATTGCTTAACTATGGTGGAACTCTGCCCCTGCCTGTGTGCAATGTGATACTTCACTGCCTGAGTCGAATCTTGTGGCTGGCAGGCAGCTGAGCCCCTCCTCCTTGTTTTTGAGGCGCAAGATCTTCACATCCTTAACTTTGAATTCCTTCCCCAATTTTTTTTAAAAAAACCTTTTATTCTGGGGGTGGGAGCTGAAGGCATCTCTGTGTGGCTTACAGGAGGGTCTGGAGAAACCCAGAAGTGCCAGTTTTTGATGGGAGCTGCATGATTGCACCCTGTCTGATTTGGGCACATATTCTATTTAAAGTTTTCATGAGTTTTAATGCAGGCAAGTAACACTAACAATTATTATGAAAGCAAATTACATTATAACCTATGTGTATAACAGCAGCATGGAGCCACACATACAAATGTAGAAAACAAACAAATCAGAGACAGATATCTTATGCTCCTGACAGATATCATTTCCAGCACTGAAAATGCAAGCGCGGCGCCAAAATAGCCGCCGCGCCCTTTGCGGGCCCCCCCCCCACAGGACAGAGAATCCGGGTAGTTAGGGGCGTGGCCACCGCCTTGATAAAAGGGGTGGCCACGAGGCAGCCGTGCTGCCATTTTGCCTCAGCGACGGAGCGGAGAAGTTTTTCCCCCTGCGTCTCCGTCGCTCGTTGGTGCTACCGGGAAGCCTCTTAGTTCCGTTTACTAGCTAGCTTCCCTTTCTGCTGCGGTGAGATGCCTTCCAAAAAGAAGGCTGCTGCGAATGCAGCTCGGGTGGTTCGGAGGCGTAATCCGGGTCGGAGGACCGCGGTGCCGCCTCCCCAGCAGCCACCTTTGCCATCCCCGGCCGGGGCTGGTGGCATGGGGGCTATCGCCCCTTGGACCGATCAAAGTGCGGGCGCGGAGGGAGTTCCGGCCCGCGGCCCGCGAGCGGTGGGCACCGCTCATCCTCCTGCTCAATCGGTTGGGCCTATTCCTGTTGGGCCGCAGCCTCTCCCGGGGCCCTCTAGCCTTGGGGGGTGGCCCGGCTCCCTGCCTTGGCGGGTTAATCCACCAGCCCTCCCGGGCTTCGGCGGTAGTCAATGGCAATATACGGCCCCTGGGGTGCAGGGTCCTGTCCCTATGCAAGGATCAGGTGGGCCGGCCGGCCCTTTACCCATGGTTAATGTGGACTCCTTACTGGCACGTATTGCGGCCCTCGAGGCGTCTTTGGCCCGGGCCAGTCAGGCAGGTGCCCCTTTTGGAGTACCTTTGGAGGCGCTAACGGCAGCAGGACAACAGCCGGCGGGGAGGGTTGAGCTGCTGCAGGCGGGTGGCGCGGCTACGGCCACTGCCTCACAGCTCCCCAGCCGGCAACCTGGTGCGGGTCAAGCCCCGGTGACGAGCTCTACATCGGTCGTGAGCTCCGACGCCCCCAGTGGGCCAGAACCCCCGGTGGGGGCGGCCCACGGGGGTGCAGCATGTGAGTATACGGTGCAAACGAGTACATCTACACATATTCCCAATATAGGGGGGGCCTTTCAGTGGCCTTGGCCTCGCTCGGGTGGTGCGGGGACTACCCCTCTGGTGCCCCACCCGGCGACAACGACTGCCACCATGCCCACGGGGGTGGGCCTAGGCTCTTACACTGCTGGCAATGTCTTGGGGGTGGCAGGGTTAGCTCCGGCTCCCTTTACCAGGCCTGTTGTCCCCTTTTCGGCTTTGCCGACGGCAGGGTATTCCTTGCCACTGGGCGATCACTTGGCACAGGCTACCAGAGAAAAGATTTGGAGGGGGGAGTATGTAGATATCTTCTCACTCCTGAACAGAGAGCCCACCAAGGAAGAAAGGGAGGGTCAGGATGAGAAGGACAAGGAGCAGGCACGCCGCCGCAAGCCGCCGCGTACCTGGGCTAACTGGCTCCCCGCTTATTTGATATATATGGCGGTATATTTGAGGGCGCGGCCGGATCTAGCTATTCCCATGGTCCAATATTTGGACAACATATATAGGGCGATGGTAGATTTCCCGGGCCCCTCATGGCTAGCATATGATGAGGAATTCCGTATGAGGATTCCCCTCCATCCCGAGATGAGATGGGATGAGCCCTGCCAGAGACTGTGGCTCTTGTATATGACACCCACACGCCCTGCCCCGGGGGATAGATACCATTGTGGACATGCGGTCCAGCGAGCAGCTCCAGCGCAGGTTACCCGCCAACCGGCGGGGCAGGGGGTTCCAGCCCGCCTGCTGTGCTGGACTTTCTCGTCAAATGGTTCCTGCAACCGAAAGAACTGCAGGTATAAGCATGAGTGTCCCACGTGTTCTGGTCCCCACGCAGCCTCGGCTTGTCCCAAGCCTGGGGGGGCGCGAGGCAGAGGGAGGGGTGGACAGTGGGCTGGCAAGGCTGCCACGGAGGGAACTAGTTCTCCAAAAGGCCCCCTCCCCAATTAAGGTGGACATGCTGGAGCGCTGGCTCGCATCGTACCCAAAGGGGGAGGACAGAGAGTATCTCATTCAAGGTTTTAAGCAGGGATTTCGTATCCCTTTTATGGGTGTTAGATCCCCTCAGGATGCTCCCAACCTGTTATCCCTCAGAGGAAGGGAGGAGGTGGCTGCGGCCAGCAGTAAAAAGGAATTAGACGCGGGCAGGGTCGCTGGACCTTTTCCTGCACCCCCTTTTCCCAACCTTAAGGTTTCACCATTGGGTTTGGTTCCCAAAAAGTCCCTAGGTGAGTTTCGCCTTATTCATCATTTGTCCTACCCAGCCGGCAGATCGGTCAACGATGCTATACCTGATGACCTTTGTTCGGTCAGGTATACATCGTTCGACCATGCGCTGCGCATGGTGCGCTCGTGTGGCCCGGGTGCCTTGCTGGCCAAGTGCGACATTAAGTCAGCTTTTCGCCTCTTGCCAGTGCACCCGGGTGACTTTGAATTGCTGGGTTTTAAATTTAAAGGGGAATATTATTTTGATAAGGCCATGCCTTTTGGCTGCTCCATATCATGCTCGGCCTTCGAGCGTTTTAGTACTTTCCTAGAGTGGGCTTTTGTCCGCAGGTCAGGGTCCCGGTCTGTAGCCCATTACCTGGATGACTTTTTATTCGGGGGTGAACGGGGCTGGGACACGTGTGCACGTCTCCTCAATACATTTCAGACGCTAATGCAGGAACTTGGTGTCCCTTTAGCGCCCGAAAAGACCGAGGGCCCATCGACCAAGTTAGTATTCCTGGGGGTTGAGATTGACACAGTAGAGCAGGCTTCTAGGTTGCCGGGTGATAAGGTGTCCAGGATAGTGACCCTTATCTCGGGATTGCTGGCCAAGCGTAAGGCATCCCTGAGGGAACTCCAGGTGCTACATGGGCACCTTAATTTTGCCTGCAGGGTGGTCGCACCGGGCAGGGCTTTTGCCCGGCGCTTATGCGACGCCATGGCAGGGTTATCCAGGCCCCACCACAGAGTTAGGCTCACCCGGGCTATCAGGGCAGACATGTTCGTCTGGTTGCAATTCCTGAGGGAGTTTAACGGGGTCTCATTTTGGAGGTCGGACCTCCTGGCTTCCCCCAATTTCCAGATCCAGTCTGATGCCTCAGGATCCCTGGGCTATGGGATGTACTTCAATGGGAAGTGGGCCTATGGTGGGTGGCCACCGGCATGGGCAGGCACAGGTCGCCTGCGGGATCTCACATACCTGGAATTTTTTCCCATTCTGGGGGCTTTGATGCTATGGGGCGAACAGTGGGCTAATTCGGTAGTGCATTTTTGGTGCGACAATGCTGCTGTGGTACACATTGTCAATGCACAGACTTCTAAATCGCCCAGGGTTATGGATCTAGTGCGCCATTTTGTGCTGCGCTGCCTGCGCCTCAATGTCTTGTTCAGGGCCAGGCATGTCCCAGGGGTTAATAATGATATTGCTGATGCTTTGTCCCGCCTGCAGATCTCCCGGTTCCGCGCCTTGGCCCCGGATGCGGAGGAATTTCCCTCGCCACTCCCGGACGAGATGTGGACTATTGGCAAGGAGAGGTGAACCGGGCGATTGGCCTTTCACTAGCGCCACGCACGCGTAAGGCGTATCAACAAGCACTCAGTTCATATAGGGTTTTTGCCACTCAATTTCACTTGCCAGAGACCTGGCCTATTCCGGTGGACCATGTACTGCGGTTCATGGTCCACCTCCATGCACAGGGCCTTGCACCTCGCACCATAGCATCCAAGCTCTCGGCGTTGGCTTTTATGGCCAAAGTAGGGGGTCATGTGGATACCACCTCTGACTTCCGCGTGAGACACGTTTTGGAGGGGTGGGTGCGCGAGCGCGGGCGTTGCCCGGACGACCGGCACCCTATTTCCCCAGGGGTTCTTACCCAGTTGGCCCGGGGCTGGCCAGGCCTCTGTTTTGATCATTATGAGGCAGCCCTTTTTCATGCAGCCACAACGGTGGCATTTTTTGGAGCGCTCCGCGTCAGCGAACTCGTGATGCTGTCTAAGGCGGATGCAAGTGGTAGGGCACTGGAACTCGGAGATGTCTACGTTGCCAAAGACTGGGCCCAGTTGAGGATTCGCTCCTCAAAAACAGATCAGCACGGCGTAGGCAGTGGAGTAAGACTGCTACGGTGTTCTTTGGCAGACATCTGTCCGGTTGGTGCCCTACAGGAGTACCTGGCACTGCGTGGCTGGCACCACGGCCCGTTTTTCTGTCACCAAGATGGGTCTCCCCTTACTAAATTTCAGTTTTGGAAGGTGACAGCCATAGCCCTCACCAGGGTGGGGCTTTTCAGGTGCCCGTTATGGCACACATTCGTTCCGTATTGGTGCAGCCTCTACAGCAGCTGCTTTTGGGTACTCGGGGGCTGACATACGCAGCATGGGGAGGTGGGGCTCACAGTGTTTTCAGTTTTATGTGCGCCCACTCCCGCCATGAGTACCAATTCAGTCACCTTACCTTCCTTTTTTCTCAATTTTATTGCAGACCCTGGGTGTCGTATTACACCGGTGACAGTATGGCTGGTGGGCCACAGCTATGTGCACAGGGCAGCGCGTTACGCTGCGGCGACAGAGTGGGGACCCCGACTGGGACTGGGTGACCACGCCAGTCTCGCATGGCATGGTAAGCCTGGGATGTTATGGCAGGAGCTGAGGCCTTTCCTTTTTTCTGGCCTGGGGGCTGACCCGCCTGACATTCTAATTATCCACCTGGGGGGCAATGATTTGGGCCAGGTCACCGGCTTATCGCTCAAGCATGCGATTTGCGAGGAACTCGCCTACTTGCACTATGTCTGGCCTGCCACAACCCTGGTTTGGTCGGACATTGTTCCGCGCCACTCTTACAGAGGGGGCGTTAACCTCCTTGCGCTTGACCGCGCAAGGCGCGCGGTCAACAAGGCGGTGGCGCGGTTTCTTACCACCAGGGCTTGGGGGCGGGTTAGTCATCACCCCGATATTAGTCTGCAAAATTATGACCTCTATGCAGGGGATGGGGTCCACCTGTCGCGAGGAGGTATGGACCTCCTGTTGGGTGACTGGCGAGCAGGCCTGTTGACCGAGCTGACGGTCTGGGGGGGGGCGTCAGGTCTTCTGTGAAGCCCCTCCGTGTGGCGGGTAGCACTGGTAAGGTAAACAGTATGACCCACAAGTATCCGGCAGGTTCGCAGTTGACTGGACAACACTAGACAGGAATAAATTAGTTAAACGTTGTCCGGTCAACGACGAACCAGGCGATGGGGTGATGGTGATTGCTAACCAGCATGCATCACCCCTGTGATTTCACGGATACGCGTCAGAGGGTGGGGTCATGAGTTAGTTATTGACTACGGTCAACAATTTGTTTGTTGTTGACAAACAAATTGATACAAATTGATACATTGTAACCAATTGCCGTTGGCAATTTTGGGGTGGTACCTTACCAGTGTTACTTCGGCCTGCTTGCCTTAGGAATTATGATTGGTCGTTTTACCAATACAAATTTATAATTCGGACTAGGGCATTGAATCAATAAATGTGGCCCTTTGCTGTTATCCACTTTCAATGTTGTCTGTGTCCGTTATTGGGGGGGTGCGCCTGCAATGCAAGCGCGGCGCCAAAATGGCCGCCGCGCCCTTTGCGGGCCCCCCCCCCCACAGGACAGAGAATCCGGGTAGTTAGGGGCGTGGCCACCGCCTTGATAAAAGGGGTGGCCACGAGGCAGCCGTGCTGCCATTTTGCCTCAGCGACGGAGCGGAGAAGTTTTTCCCCTCCACCCCCTCCCTAGTTAACAGTGTGATTATGGTCGCTTCGGGGCCGGGTGGGAATTTTTGGTTGGGACCCATATTGGCTTCGGGTCCTGGCTTTTTTGCCCACCCCACACTGTGGCTATGGTTTGATATAGGGGTCTTTCTCCATTACTGCTGTTGACTTTGGTCACATGGGCGGGTAGCACTGGTAAGGTAAACAGTATGACCCACAAGTATCCGGCAGGTTCGCAGTTGACTGGACAACACTAGACAGGAATAAATTAGTTAAACGTTGTCCGGTCAACGACGAACCAGGCGATGGGGTGATGGTGATTGCTAACCAGCATGCATCACCCCTGTGATTTCACGGATACGCGTCAGAGGGTGGGGTCATGAGTTAGTTATTGACTACGGTCAACAATTTGTTTGTTGTTGACAAACAAATTGATACAAATTGATACATTGTAACCAATTGCCGTTGGCAATTTTGGGGTGGTACCTTACCAGTGTTACTTCGGCCTGCTTGCCTTAGGAATTATGATTGGTCGTTTTACCAATACAAATTTATAATTCGGACTAGGGCATTGAATCAATAAATGTGGCCCTTTGCTGTTATCCACTTTCAATGTTGTCTGTGTCCGTTATTGGGGGGGTGCGCCTGCAAAGGTGTTTTATTGAAGGCATCTAACACAAAATGTATTCTATTGACTGCTAGATACTCCTCAGCAAAGCACCTTTTTCTGAGAAATAAATGAAGTGGAACACACACGTTTGTGATTCCCAGGATGGGATAAAATGAACTGGTTTATGTGGTAAAGTTTACAGTGTCCTTGAGATACCTGATAGCCGCAGACCATTCCTCCTTTCAGAAATACTACATTTTTATCTCTAATGGAATATCTCTATATCAAAGTTGAGCTTTAGATCTCCAGGTTATTTTCTCCTACCATAGAGCTTGGTAGCTCTATGTCACTTCCTTCTGTCACAAATCACTACCATTCATCTATAATGTAACTGCTTACTCTTCATGTCTTTCTTTTAAACTATTTTGGTACTCCCGCATGATCTAATTTAATTTCCATTTATGAGACCCAGATTCCAAACAAACCCAATATATCTACGTGCAGGTCCTGAATGCCATTTTGAGATCAAGAGACAATAGTTCCTCTCTCAGTAAAATGAAACCTCTCCTATTAAAAACTGTATTTTCCAATTCATGAATCTAATTGTGACTGCTTGTTAAGTGTATTTCTCTCTTTCTTTCTCTCTCTTTTTTTTTTGAAGAAAAATGAGGGTGGTTAAGTTTCCATCTACTTTAAGAAAAAGTTGAAGTAATAAGCCTACCAAACCTTGATGAAAAGAATAAGTTCCATTTCTTCTCTTCTGTAAGAGCCAAAGAGACTCAGCTGCACATCTGGGTAAGAACAGGTTGCATCCCTATGATAATGCATCAGCATTGGACGCATTCAATACTGCATTTTAGAGCAGCAGTGTTCAGACCCATTGGCTCTTCTTAGGCATAATGAAGTCCTGTGTGAGGTTTTGTTGGGAATATTCTATGCATCTCATTTCAGTTAATTGCCCTCCAAATTTGACCCAATGAAGTATGTGTAAGATGTTCACAGATCCTGTCTGAAATATATTAAGAGACCTTGCAGGCTTAACAATCTTCACACCAGAAGAGAGAAATGAAATATACTCTAGATGATTCCAAGGGGTGGATAGGCTATATTTTCTTTTATACTCACTTCCCTTTAATAAAAGAATAGTACCTAGTGGAAGGAGGAAATTCTTTATAATGTATTATAGGTCTTCTGCAAGGCACCACATTCTGTCTGTTTGTCTGCCTGCATGCGTGCCTGCCTTCAACTGGTTGATTAGAAGTGCCACGAAAAAATTATCTATTCCAATGTTGTCTTCAAGTACAGAAAATTAATTAAATGAAATAATTAGATGAAGAAATATGGGTGGGAATCCTAAAGGAATATAGAAGAAGATAGCATGTGATTATTCAAATCAAACTCTCATTGTAGATTGGTCCAGGGAACATAGGAGAGGAATGGTCTTGAGCCGTGTCTCCTTCATCTGCCAAAAACATGGTGGCAAAGATAAAGGGATTGAGGCAGCTTCACCCAACAGCTTGTAATTTTTAGCTGTTTATGCAACAACTGCAGAGAAAGGAATGGCTGATCTCAATGGGAAGACCATTCCAAAGTAAGTGGGTCACCTCTGAGAAAGCTCTTTTCCTAATACTGTATCCATTTTCTTTTCTTCCCTAGGCATTGGGTCCCCCTTAGCAGGAAGACTTGCTTGTAGTATGGGTAGAATTTCTATAGGAGAGTCACTCCACCAGGTTGCAAATATATCTGGATACTACTGGCTGGTCTCAATGGGGAGACCATTGCAAAGTAAGGGGGCCACCTCTGAGAAAGCTCTTTTCCTAATATCTATTTTTTTTCCTTCCCTAGGAGTTGGGCCGCCCTTAGCAGGAAGGCTTGATTGTAGTCTGGGTAGAATTTCTATAGGAGAGTCACTCTACCAGGTAGCAAATATATCTGGATAGTACTTAAATGAGAGCTCAAAGAGTATGTTTTCCCTCCTTCTTTAATATCTGCATTCAGTGGTGGGATTCAGCAGGTTCAACCCAGTTCACCAGAACTGATTGCATAAATTCTGGCTGGTCCCACCCATTCAAGTTTTGAAATAATGCAGGGCTTTACCCCTGGCCATGCCCACCATACCACTCCCACAGAGTAGGTAGCAAATAAAAAATTTAATCACACCACTGTCTGCATTCCTAAATCAATCTTGTCACATTTCTCCAATCTAACTATTCCATGTTACGGCTAAGTCTTTTTATTTGTGAGATGGAATATTGTCCCTTTGAGGTAGACCCAAGGAAAATTGTCAGGGCAACCTTACTCCAATAGAGTATGCCCATATGACAAATGCTAAACTGGATATTTTTTCACATATTCTGTGTTGATGCCCTTTTTTTACACAACTGAAAGAGTGTTTTATTAAATGTTTATTTGATTTATGGGAAATATTATTTGAAAACCTTGTTCATATACTATTAAAAGATAAAAATCCTTATTTCTCAGTAGCAGTTGCTGAATCGCCTTATGGTATTTAAATGTTTCATAATTTTATTTATTTTTGCTGCTTGGGAGTTTTTCATGCACGTCTAAGGAAAGAAAGAAAGGAATTGTTGGCAGGAAGAAAGGTATTGTTTTCTTTGTTTAAAGTTTTGATAACTGATTACACAAAGTCTTTCCTGGAACTTGGAGATCTGAATGTTATGTGCTGCATGTGTGGGCTGTCAAGTCAATTCTGATTTATAGCAACCCTTTCCATGGTTTTCTAAGTTAGAGTGGTTTTCTACTTCGAAACGGTTTGTCATTATTTGCTCAAGGGGGCACTCTAGTACTGTGCAGCTTGCCCCCAGTTACACAGGCTGTGTCTTCATCCAGGAATCCAATTGAATTCCCAAACTATGATACCTAAACCACTAAGTCATCCAGACAAAGAATGTTCTGTAATGGTAAAGGTCACCCTTGCTCGAAAGCCAGTCATAGCTGACTCTAGGGTCCAGTACTCATCTCTGTTTACAGCAACGATCCAGCACTGTCTGCGTCTTCAAACATTTCCATGGACATGTGGCAGGCATGCCTAGATACTAGAGTGCACGGAATGCTGTTTACCTTCCCACCAAAGTGGTCCCTATTTATCTACTTGCAATTTCTTGCTTTCAAACTGCTAGGTTGGCAGGAGCTGGGACAGAGATGGAAACTCACTCCATCGTGCAGCACTCAGGTCTCAAACTGCTGACCTGCCAAACTTCCACTCATCAAGTTCAGCATCTTAACTACTAAGCCACCACAGTCCTGAATGTTATGTACAAAGAAATTATTGTGGAGAGAGGGTGGTAAGTGGGACTTGTTTCCTTTAGTGTACACCAGCGATGATCTTTAAAGGGGATAAGACTTTTATATCCTTTATGTGCCCTTACGGACACATTTCATGGAGGTTAGGGAAGGAAATTATTATTTTTTCTTTTTCTCTAACAGGAGTAGGCAATTTTCGAGTCTTCACCATTGATATCCTTCTGTCCCACTGGCTGTGCTATCTTGAGCTTATAGCTTTTGGAATCTACCTGTAACTACACCTGGAGGACCTCAATCGACCACCTCTTGTCTAGAGGGGAAAGCTAATGCAGCAAGTTTATTATATAAGACTGCATGTAACTAAAAGGTATAATTTGGTGATACAATAATGCATTGAAAAAATAATCATAGCAATATACTTTAGTTTCATATTATTTTTTTCAAAGGCAGAAAATGTTTGTCTCTTATTTCAAGAAAAATTGATTGTCCCTGACAACTTTGATTTTAAGTAACTGTGACATAAGGACCCCACTTAATAAATCTAACAATAGGTAATAGCAATAAAGTCTAAAGAAAAGTAAGGAGGATTTAAGAGGGAAAATGTATCATGCTGGCAACTAAAATTGCATTTAGATATTGAAAAGACCACCCACAGTTAATGAACAGGCGAGAGTTTCAGGAAAATCTGCACCATATACAAGTTTTATATTTAGCTGACATAATAGGAAATAAAATTGAAGATTTCTAGTGCCTGTTTTTCACTATAATGGTTATTTGTATTCTGAGACAGCAATATTCAGCCTTATTAGGCAGCCCAAGGCAAAATTTTCCACACAGTAACAGATGCTAGGAATTTGTTGTTTCCAACACCCAGTGTTTGCTTTCACCAGCAAACTTTCTTGTTGCTTTGGAATCTTTCTGTGTCCATGCCGATTCCTATACTAACATATATAAGTCAAGAAGCAACAGTTAGGATGGAATACGGAATGACAAAGTGGTTTGGAATAGAAAAAGGAGTAACACAAGGATGCATTTTATCAGCCTGCTTATTCAAATTATACACAGAGCACATAATGCACAGTGAAGGGATGGAGGAGTCACAATTTGGGATAAAAATTGCTGGGAGAAACATCAACAATTTGAGATATGCAGATGATACCACCCTAACGGCAGAAAGTGAGGAAGACCTAAAGAAGCTCCTGCTAAGGTTGAAAGAAGAGAGTGCAAAAGATGCCTTGAGACTCAACATCAAGAAAACCAAGATAATGGCAACAGGCCCTATCAGTCCCTGGAAAACAGATGGGAAATAAGTAGAAGCAGTGGCAGATTTTACTTTCTTAGTATCCAAGATCACTGCAGATGGAAGTTGCAGCCATGAAATAAAAAGTTGACTGATTCTTGGGAGACAAGTGATGAGAATCCTGGGGAACATAGTTAAAAGTAGAGACATCACCTTGCAAACAAAAAATTCACATAGTCAAAGCAATGGCATTCCTGGTGGTAATGTATGGTTGTGAGGGTTGGACCATTAAGAAAGCTGAGCACAGAAGAATAGACACCTTTGAAATGTGATGTTGGAGGAGAGTTTTGAGAGTCCCCTGGACAGCGAGGAGAACAAATAGGTTAATCTAAGAAAAAATCAACCCTGACTGCTCCTTAGAAGGTGAAATAGTAAAGATGAAGCTAAAGTACTTTGGACATCAAATGAGAAAAGAGGATTCACCTGAGAAAGCCTTGATGCTGGGAAAGGTGGAGGGCAAATGAAGAAGGGGGTGGCCAAAAATGAGATGGCTAGATGGTATTGTAGACACAATGGGCACAGAGCTGGGTGGGTTGAGGAGGCTGGTGGAGAACAGGGGTGCCTGGAGGGCAATGGTCCATGGGGTCACAAAGGGTCGGAATTAACTGTGCGACTGAACAACAAAAATAAGCACCTGGTGTCAAACAGAAGGCTAAAGCACCTCTATGGTACCAGATCTACTAAACAGTTTAAGTTCCAGTCTGCCAAGGAAAGCTGAAAACTGGGAATACATTTGTTTAGGATTGCATAAGAGTTTGAGGAAAGTTACTTTTTTGATGAAGAAGTAGACTTGATCCACGAAAGCTAACATCAAAATAGAGGTGGCCCATATAGGGTTGCCATACGTCACGGAAACCCGGGAATTTCCCGGGTTGTAACTGTCCTGCCCGGTTCCATAAAAAACATTGAATATTCCTGGTTTTTAAACCAAGGGTCCTGCTTGGTTTGAAGAAAAAAAATAATGCCTTTTTCTTGCCACCTTAGAGTGGAGCCTCTATTTAAGCACCAGCAGCCAGCGTCATTGGCAGCAGCTGCGCAGTAGCAGCAGCAGCAGCTTGGTGGCCAAAGAGGAGAGAGAGAAAAATCATGCTTTTTTCTTGCTGCCTTAGAGTAAAGCCACTATTTAAGCACCAGCAGCCAGCATCATTAACAGCAGACACAGTCACAGCAGCAGCAGCTTGGTGGCCAACAAGGAAAGAGATCGGATAAACTTTTATACAAGTAGAAAGTTAATGTCAAAACAGGAGTTAGTCTTTAAGATGCCACAAAACTTTGGTGTTTTGCAATGCCTGTTGCCACATGTCCGTGCAAATGTCTGCAGACACAAACAGTGCTGGGTCTTCAGCTTTGAAACACAGATGAGCACTGAACCCTGGAGTCAGATACAACTGGATTTTGAGCAAGGGAAACCTTTACTTCTGTCCCGGTTTTGTGGGAGATAATTATGGCAACCCTTGGCCCATAAGTCCATACAGTGAGTCTTCAAAGTACATGGCATAACACAGCTCCCACCCCTACAGGGGATGCATCACACAGAAGTACAACTTCCTTGTTAGGATCAAAATGAGTTAATACAACAACCGAAGATAGCAGCCTTTTAAATTCTAGGAACATTTTCTCCTGGCAATGGCTCCAGTGCCAAGCATTATCTTTCTTAAGAAGCCAATGTAATGGTTCGGCAACTGAGGCTTTGCGATGGAGAAAAGTGTGATAGAAGTTTAACAATCCTAGAAATGATTGCAATTTGGCTTTACATTTTGGCCTGGGTGCATTTCGCACGGCCGCCACCTTGGAGTCAGAGGACATGATACCTTGGGGTGTAATTTGGTACCTCAGGAACTCCGCTTCCTGTGCCAAAAACACACATTTGTCTCTTCTGAGACGTAGGCCAGCCCTCTCGAAACGTGAGAGGACTCGATTGAGCCTGGCTGCTAGTTTGACGGTGTCCTTAGTGATGATCAGGACATCATCAAAATATGGTAGTACAACGAGCAAACCTTTTAAAATATGTTCTACAAGAGATTGAAATATTCTGGGGGCCGCATTCACCCTGAATTGTAGTCAAGTTACCCTAAATGCCCCCCTATGCGTTACTATTGGTGTCTCCCACTCTGTGGAGTCCACTGGCACTAGGACGCCCTGCCCCACCAGTTTGTCCAACTCAGCTTCTATCTTCTCCTTTAAAGCAAAGGGTACCCGACATGGCTTCATCTGGATGGGCCGGATGGTTGGGTCAAGCTCAATGTCCACAGGGGGTCCTTTGTATAACCCTAAACCCTTTTTTTGAACACCTCAGGATGTGCAGCACAAATGTCCCAGATTGGGTCAGCGTCTATTGCGTTAATGCCAGAAAGCCAGATTCCCAGGGGCCTAAACCATTGGGTCCCAATAAGACAGTTAGTGCCCTGCTTAACTACAACCAATGACAAGGAGATGCGAATGTTTTTGAATTTGACCAAGAAATGTCCCACCCCTAGGACCAGAATCTGGCAACCTTGCACATCCCGGAGGGAAGTTTTAAAAGATTTGAGCTTGGGCCGAGAGGCAGGGGGAATTCTCAAAAACTCCCGCTGTGGGATTATGGAAAAGGTAGTACTTGAATCCACCTCCATCTTGAAGGGGAAGTCCTGCAGGCTCAGTTCTGCAAAGAAATGCTCGCTGACGATGCCCACTTGGCACGGCTCAGGCTCTGGTGACACTTTGGCGGTGGACGTTTTGTGGTGATGACTCTTCTTGGACTCAGGTGCTGGTGTTCTTTGCTTTTGCTATCGGCATACTTTAGCAATGTGCCCTCATCGCCCGCAGTTGTGGCATGCTGCAGTGTGGAAAGGGCACTTCCTGTGGTCATGCCGGGCTCCACAGCCATCACACTTGCAAAGGAATTTCTTTTCCCGATCGTCACAGTGCTCTCGGTGCTTTCATCGGACTGCTCAGACTTCTCCCTCTGCAAGGCTGGACTCCGATGAAGAGGTGGAACCAGGCGAAGCTGAGGAGGATGAAGATAAATTTTGCTGAGCTTGCACAGCTGAGTCGGTGGCACTGGTGGTGGAGTGGCAATGCCGGAGAAGCTTGGTGCCAGACTGTGCAGCCTCAGACACTACCACCTCTTCTAGGACAGCCTTGAAAGTTAGCGTCTTCCTGATCATGATGCGACATTGAGCATCTTTGTCCCTCATGCTGGCCAGCAGACGGTCCCGGAGTGCTTCTTCGATGTTGTCCCACTTGCACAGGGCAGCAGCAATGCGCAGAGCGGTGGCGTAGTCTGCAATGGACTCCCCAGGTCGCTGCTCCCTTCTGTGGAAGGCCACCCTGGCTGGGAAGTTCGAGACCTCTGGCTGTAGGTGTTTCCTTAGTGCAGACATGATTTCTGCGAGTGGCACCACATCCACATCCCTTGGGAGAATGAGGTGGGTTGCCAGCTCAAACGTCTCAGAACCACACTGAGCGAGGAAACAGGAGCACTTTTGGTTTCCGTCGATGATCTTCTGCGAGGCCATTGGGTGGCGGAATCGGCATTCGTATGTTGCCCATTTCTCTGGATGCGCTGTGTCAAATGGGCTGATGTTGCTGTCATGTGGGGATGCCATCCCATCCTTGTCGCCAGTTTCATGTTCAGGAAATGAAGAAGCAGACGAGTGAAGTAGTGAAATTCAGCTCTTTAATAATGGGGTTTGAACTTAGTTTGGATGGGGCAAAACTCTGACTTATATACACTATAAACAGTAACAGTAACAATAATACAACAATCCCATTGGCTAACAGAGTGTGCATATTTTTATCTACTTATTTGCATAAGAATAGATACATGAGAAAAGATACATTCCGCTCCTATAAACAGTAACAATAATACAACAAGCCCATTGGCTAACAGCGTGTGTACATTTTCAATCCACTTATTTGCATACGAATAGATACATGAGAAATGATACATTCTGCTCCTGTCAGAAAACACAGTTAACATACATAACAACAGGGCTCAGGTTCTTTTAGGATCTCAGAGACAATAAGCCATGAGTTCTCAACCTTTTTAAGCAGGGGGCCGGGTCATGCTCCCTCATACAGTTTCAGGGCTGGACGGCCATTTTGCCCTTCCTCCACTACATGGCACATTCTGGTGTGGTGGAGGTGGTGGTGGGGCCATATGAAATGGTGCCATTGGCCACAGGTTGAGAAACCCTACAATGAGCGCTCAGTGGGTGAAGAAACAAATCTTCATTAGACAGTTCTCTAAGCAAAGCATAACAGAGACAGAACAAGAAACAATAATACAAACAAGCTATATTTACCTAGCATGGATTTCCTCTGTCCCTTCTCTAGCCACCTGAGAGAAGGGTTATGTAGCAGGGATGTTTCTGGACACTTCTAATATACGGAGCTCCAAAGGCTACTTTTGGCTACTTGTAGATCATGTGGTAGCCGTGGCCAGGAGGGCTTTCACACAGCTTTGCATCATCCGTCAGTTGCGTTTGCTCCTGGACCGGGACTCCCTGCTCATGGTCATACATGCTCTGGTGACCTCCAGGCTAGATTATTGCAATGCGCTCTACATGGGGCTGCCCTTGATGACCATTCGGAGGCTACAGCTGGTGCAGAATGCAGCAGCCTGGGTGGTGATGGGGCGCGGGTGTTATGCTCGCGCCTCACCATTGCTTTGGGAGCTGCACTGGTTACCATTTTGTCTCCGGGTGCAATTCAAGGTGCTGGTTTTGATCTTTAAAGCCCTACATGGTAGTGGGCCAGGATACCTAAGAGACCGCATTGTCCCAAGAGTGTCTGTCCATCCAACCAGAGCGGACCAGAGGGGCTCTCTAATTGTTCCATCTGCCAGAGGGGCTTGCCTCTCTGGCACATGAAAGAGGACCTTTTCTATGTCCACACCTGCCTTGTGGAACCTCCTGCCAGTAGAGTTGCAGGAGCAGACGGAGCTGCTGCCTTTCAGAAGAGAATTAAAAACCTTGTTGGCGGGGCAGGTGTGGGGCTCAGATGGAAGAGTGGCCCCCGCCTGTTGGCTTATAAAATGAAGCCTCCCCATCTTTTTAATGTGGGCAGTTTTAATGTGGTTAGTTTTATTAGGTGGGTGGATATGTTGGGGTTTTAATTGTTTTTAATATGTATGTTTTAATCCTGTTGTGAGCCACCCTGAGTCGGGTTCGCCTGATTGGGCGGCATAGAAATTTGAGCTATAAAATAAATAAATAAATAAATAAGTCTGGGTCCTAACTCTCCTTTCTCTTATACCATAGTAGCTAGAGTGCTGTCTCATCCTCTTTGGCTCTACACCCCTCGCTCAGAGGGTGTCTAAACCCATCAATGGTCATCTAGCCTGGGCATACTCTTTATTTTTTATAATATTTACTTTATTCATTCTTGGGCTTTATTAGTAGTGTTTTTTTTTGTCTGGATAGCTTTATGGTTGGAGAGTACTGTCTGTTTTGAGTATCCTGATATTAAAAAATGTGACCAATGGTATATTTTCAAAGGTAGTATTCATCACCTCTTAGAAAATATTTGAAACTCACAATACGCTATGATACAAGTGTGAGCCCCCCTCTCTCATAATGCTTCTGTGGTAAGTCAAAGTAAAATTATAGCACAACTTACCTCTCTACCTCCTTAAAAAGCAACAATATCATTTAAGTCTCTATTAACAATGGCTCTAAGTCTCATAATTGGCCTGAACTACATATTCAAAATAGATATCAATTTTACAAACTATTTCAGGGGAGAATGTTTCATCCTTAATAAGGAAACTAGAACCTCTTGCTACAAAAGGCTTATAGAATTTCGTTGAGGTTTCAGTGAAAATGCAACTTCATGAATTAAAAAGAGGCCTTGATAAGCATTTCTACCTTACTACATATGCAAGTTTGTGACCCGCTGAGCTGAATGTAAACCATCTATAATGTATTGTGACCTGGTAGATGTTTGACAATTCACTACCATTCTTCTTTAAATATTTGTCTATGTGTCTGCATGTCCTTCTCTCTCTTTAGGCATTTTCAGTTTCAATACACAATGTTATATTAATTTCCCATTCAGAATGCATTGTAGTCTGACAGCAAAATCCCACCTATATTTGTGCAGAACTAAGATGCCTTCTATTTCACAGGCCTGCTTCCCTATGAAGTACTTTTGGAATTGCAGGCTGAGAAGCACATTGATGTGCTCTGATTTAGTTAGCCCATCTGTTTCAGAGAGGTTCATGGAAAGGTTTCATCTATAAAATACATAGATAATTTTATCTAATGTGAAGGAACAATAAAATGGTGGATCAGAATCAGACAGTTGTTCCACCATAGGGATATGGTAAATTTAATTTGTTACATCAAATCCTCTCACAAGTACACGTATGCACTGAAAACGTCATTCATTCAATGAAAATTATAATTTGTGACAAATAACTCTCTCTAAAGACTCTCTTAAAAGACATTGTACAGAATCCCAAGAACTGCAAAATTAGCATGCCAGTATTATATTCTAAACAATAAACCTTATACCTGTATGTGATGTGTATATGTTGAAGCTGTAAAAGAAGCCACATAAGTTTGATTTATTAATCAGCAGCCTCTTACCAAAAATAAAATCAATTGTATTGTTGCCATTTTGCTTTCAAGCATATCTAGATATTTGGCATACCTTTCTTTAAACATAGTCCACTAAAACATAAACACAGTCTTCAATTTAGAGAGCCTTTATGGTGACAAAAATAATATCAAAATAATAGGAACATTTTATATTCAATAAAAAGTGCCAATATAGAAAGCCAGCAAAGAAGAAGTTATAGTAGACTAGCATATTTTTGCCCGGCCTTGCCGGGCATTTTTAATGTGTGTGTAGGTGGTTAGGGGTGGTTTGGGGTGTGCATAACACCACCACCCCACACACACACACATAAAATACCACTCCAAACACCAACACACACATTAAAAATTCCTGGCAAGGCAGGAGTGGTGTGTGTGTGTGTGTGTGTTTGTGTGTGTGTGTGTGTGTGTGTGAGAGAGAGAGAGACAGACAGACAGACAGACAGACAGACAGACAGACAGAGAAGCAGTATGTGTGTGTGTGTGTGTGAGAGAGAGAGAGAGTGAGAGAGAAAGAGAGAGAGACAGATAGTTAGAGTAGACCACAAGAGGGGGTTAGTGAGTTAGATAGAGTGAGGGAGGAGACAGGAGAGGAGGGCAGAGGCTACCTGCTGAGGTTGTGTGCAGGTAAGTTGGGAGGGAAGGTTTGTCTGCGAGTGGGTGGTTGGGGTGGGGTTTTTTTGGGGGGGTGAACCCCCCCCAAAAAAACCCCGCCACAATCACCTATACACAGATAATAATTGGCCAGCAAGGCAGGGGTGGTGGTGGGGGCGGTGTGTGTGTGTGTGTGAGAGAGAGAATGACACCCCTGCCTTGATGGGCAATAGTGAGTTGTGTTAGGGGGTGGGGCAAGGGGGTGGGGTGGGCGGGCGGCATGGGTGCCTGGCCTGTGCTTGTTAGGGGGTGGGCGTGGGGCAAGCTGGTGGGGCGGGTGGGCAGCATGGGTGCCTGTTCTGTGCTTGTTAGGGGGTGGGCTGGGGTGGGTGACTGCCCCGTGCTTGTTAGGGGTGGGGGTGGGGCAAGGTAGTGGTGTGGGTGGGTGGTGTGGTTGCTTGACTTGTGCTTGTTAGGGGCAAGGTGGTGGGGTGGGTGGGTGGGGTGGGTGCCTGGCCAGTGTTTGTTAGGGGGTGGGGGTAGGGCAAGGTGGTGGGGTGGGTGGGCATCATGAGTGCCTGGCCTGTGCTTGTTAGGGGTTGGGGCAATGTGGTGGGGTGGGGTGGGTGGCGTGGGTGCCTGGCCCGTGCTTGTTATGGGGTGGGGTGGGGAAAGGTGGTGGGGTGGGTGGGCAGTGTGGTTATCTGGCCCGTGCTTCCCACCCCCACCTCACATACCCTTCTTTGTTGGTTGGGTCTTTTTCCCCCAGCGTGGCCTTTTTCGTTGGGAGGCGCACCGGCATATCCTCTTTCCCTGTGGGCATGGAGGCCACATCGCCCACAGGGACAAAGGACAGGCTGGTGCGCTTCCCTCGGCAGAAGGCTGTGCTGGGGGAAAAGACTCAGGCGGCAAAGAAGGGTACATGAGGTGGGGATTAGGGGTTAGGGGGTTGGGGTAAGGTGGTGGGGTGGGTGGGTGGATCATAAGAATAATACAAGATACTAGCAGTGGGCTAGTTAGCACTGGTCTAAAAGCTTTATATGGAAATGTCAACACTAAAGACATTAAAAAGGTGGTAACAAAAATTTTAACTGGATGGATAAAGTAATAATAATTTCATGTCAGAAATTATTCTGGATTGAAAGGATTTTTGCTGGAGGAACTCTGCTCAGGGGTCACCTGAATGAGGCTCCTTTCATGTCCCCAAGATCTTTTCCCACCAAAGTGGTCAATATTTATATAATTACAACTTCTTGCTTTCAAACTGCTAGGTTAGCTGGACCTGGGACACAGATGGGTGCTCAATCCATCATGAAGTACCCAGGTCTTGAACTACCATCTTGCTGGCCTTCCAGTTAACAAGGTGCGCTTCTTAACTGCTGGGGGACACAGCTCCAGATAGATAAAGTACTTTTCCTATTAGTAATAGGAGGCATTTGCATATTTTTAGAAAGTTGGTGCCAGGTAGAAGATTTTGTTGTTTTTGCTATTGCTGTCAAGTTGGAACCAATTTATAGCAACCTTAATAAGGCTTTCAAGGCAAATCAGATTTTTAAGAAGTGAATTTCCTAGTTTCACACCCGAGTGGATGTCTACTGCTGAGAGTGGATTTTAACCTGATATCCTGTCCTAACTCAGGGGTTTCCAACCTAAGGCCTGCAGTCCGGATCCAGTCCATGGCACCATTTCATGTAGCCCCCTCTTCAAGGGCATTTGAGAAACAAAATGGCTGCCCTGCCCTGTTCAGGCAGGACAAAATGACCATCCGGCCCTCAAAGCTGACTGAGAAAGTGTGACCTCACCCCCGGCTTGAAAAGGTTGGTAACCCCTGCTCTATTAGAGCACACTTGGGATCATAAAAGATTTTGTCTACTATTTTGCTCCTATCCTCTTTCATTATATTACTAACTATAAATGAAAATAATTGATGTTTATGGCAACCATACAGGCTGTGCCCTGTTCGATTAATTAAAAAATTGCTCTTATGAAACTAATGTCTCTTAACTATCACTAAAACCATTTCAAGCCCGCCTTATATTCTATTCTTACTCCTTGACGACTTTACAGATGGCTGCAATATGGCAAAAATGATTGCCTCACATCCACATAAAAGAAGAAACTCACCGAAATATCTTTCCCCCTATTTAACATGACTGGCTGCTTTACCTAATTACATTTAAACAGATAGTACAGATGTCTCCTAGGAATTCATGGACATAGCAAAGCTGCCACTTATTAGGGTGAGCACAAGCAAAAATAAAGCTAATATAATATCTTGATATTAGAGAAAGAGGTGTTGGTTTCTTTTTTGTCCCACTTTGTAGTAGTAGTAGTTGTTCAGTCTCATAGTCGCTGCTGCCGCCGAAGCTGGGACTGCCGCCCGAGCCACTCCCAGAGCCCTTGCCACTGGCTTTGGGAGGAGAAACAGCTGCACCCAGCGCCCCTCCCCTTGGCCATCGGGCGGGGAGTTTAAAAGGTGCTGGAGGCGCCAGAGCTGCTGCTGCCGCCACCGAAGCTGGGACTGCCACCTGAGCCACTCCCGGAGCCCTTGTCACCGGCTCCAGGAGGAGAAACAGCTGGGCCCAGCGCCCCTCCCCTTGACCATTGGGCGGTGAGTTTAAAAGGTGCTGGAGGCACCAGAGCTGCTGCTGCTGCTGCCGTCGAAGCTGAGACTGCCGCCCGAACTACTCCCAGAGCCCTTGCCACCGGCTCCGGGAGGAGAAACAGCTATGCCCAGTGCCCCTCCCCTTGGCCATCGGGCGGGGAGTTCAAAAGGCGCTGGAGGTGCCAGAGCTGCTGCTGCCACGGCCGAAGCTGGTACTGCCACCTGAACCACTCCCGGAGCCCTTGCCACTGGCTCGGGGAGGAGAAACAGCTGCACCCAGCGTCCCTCCCCTTGGCCATCGGGCAGAGAGTTTAAAATGCGCTGGAGGTGCCAGAGCTGCTGCTGCTGCCACCGAAGCTGGGACTGCCGCCCAAGCCACTCCCGGAGCCCTTGCCACCAGCTCCGGGAGGAGAAACAGCACCCCTCCCCTTGGCCATCGGGCAGGGAGTTTAAAAGGCGCTGGAGGCACCAGAGCTGCTACTGCTGCTGCCGCCGCCTCAGCAGTTTTTGGCAGGCGGGGCCCGCAGTAAAGATGCCGAACATCACCACCGCTGCACCTCGGGCCCGCCTTCCATCGCTCGCCTCCGGCCAGGACTTTAAAAAGGGTGTGTGAGGCACTAGAACTTTCGTTTTTGTATTTTTATCTGCTGGGGGTTGTGGTAGGATTGAGTGCGTGTGACAGTTGATGTTGTTAGTGTGGCTGTATTGCAGTCATGCTTTATATTGCCTATATTGTGTTTTTGTATTATTGTATCTTGTAATTGAGAATTGCCACTTTGTGGAAATTTCTATTGTACCTGTAATTTATTTGTGTTTCTGAGTTTACATTGTATCTTTACCAACTGTTTCTTAAATGTTATAAACCGCTGTGAGTCTCCCATTGGGATGAGAATAGCGGTATAGAAATATAAATAAATAAATAGTCGAGTATGACCCTTTGTGACCCCATGGACCATCGCACGCCAGGCACCTCTATCCTCCACCATCCTCTTCAACCCTGCCAGCTCTGTGCCCATTGCATTAACAATACCATTTAGCCATATCATTCTCTGCCACCCCCTTCTTCTTTTGCCCTCCACCTTTCCCAGCATCAAGGCTTTCTCAAGTGAATCCTCTCTTCTCATTTGATGTCCAAAGTACTTTAGCTTCATCTTCAATATTTGGCCTTCCGAGGAGCATTTCTGCAGTGGTTTGGTTTGGTTTCAATTCTGGCATCTATACTAAAACTCACCAAAGCGACCTCTGCCAGATCTCTTGGGCACGGTGAAAGTGGAGGGCACACGTCATGGTCCGCCTAGCCAGCGGGTGACGTGATATTCAAATGGTTAAAAAAAACCACATGCAGATGCACTTGATTTCTCAAGTCCATATTCATGTGTGAAACGTGTCACAGAGACGTCTACCAATGCATGTACTCCTCGCTGAATAATGACTCCAAGGTATCCAAGTTAAGGTATCTACACCTTTTGGATGCCAGAAAAAATAAATTCACTGCAGTGCTGCTTTTTCAGCCCCTGTATGTAGGCAATGGAAATGGGATAAAAGAGTGGGAAACAGTTGTGAATTGTTTACTTTGCAGCTATCATCTAGGATCCTAGCAAAGTAAACAATTTCTCTGATTGCTGAGGATGATCAGGGGAAGTATAATTTATTTTCTTAACTTAGCTAGACAATTGCTGTTCCTCTATCTATAGCAATCATCTACTATACTTATAAAAAAAATTACACTTCCCTTGATCATTCACAGCAATCAGAGGTGTTTATTTTCCATACACACCCAACAACATTACTGACACTCAGCTGACTGATGTTCAGCTGTGACAGTTCAGCTGCTACATGGATTGGCTCACCCATACCTGGTGGTGCAGTGGTTAAACTGCTGTACTGCAGCCAAAATGTTGTGAGTTTTATCCTGATAGGATACAAGGTTGACTCAGGCTTCTATGCTTCCTAGGTCAGTAAAATGGGCACCCATCATGTTTGGGGCAAGATGCTAATTACCTTTTGAAGCACCCAGAGAGTGCACTAAAGCATATGTGTAATTGGTATTACTCAATCGTCTGCTGGGTGATCACAAACTCCCAACCATCACCACTGTTGGAAATACTGTTGATGCCACTGCAGAAATGCACCAAGACAATATGCTATTAATTTTGAGGAACAAAATGCCATTGGGATGTAGAGACAAACGTTTGCTCTTCTCCCGCACCCCTTCATCCCATATAACACCACTCTAAAACAGGCAGTGTATGCAGAGACTATGCTTAGGCAAGGATTTCATTTCATTCATTTCATTTATTATTTATACCTCACTTTCCTCGACCCAATGGGCGACTCAAAGTGGCATTTACAACATAGAAAAAGTATACAAAATACAGTATATAAAAATGCAATTACAACAAATACAAAAAAATACAGTTATAAATGCAAATTACAGGATACAAATTAAACAAGTACATTATACAATACCATAACAAGCAAATATATGGTTTGTCACATTACCAAAGTTACACAGTTGCAATGTCCTCCACCACCTAGTGTCTGCGATGGAGCCCCAGGCTCAAACATCCACAACGGAACCAGGGAGAACATTTACCCAGTGGCTCCGATGTCCTTTTCAAACCCCTCTGGCAGGAGGGGCCAGGTGGGTCGAGGAGGGGCAAAGCAGGCAGCCACAGGTGAGCTGAGTCTACCATCCCGGGTTGGTGGCCTGGGCCCAGGAGAGATGTGGCAAAGACCCTCTACAGCAGCAGCTCTGATGTCCTTTTCAAACCCATCTGGCAGGCAGGGCCAGGAGAGGTGAGTAGGGGTGAAGCAGGCAGCCGCAGGTGAGTTGAGTCTCCCATCCCAGGCTGGTGGCGTGGGTCCAGGAGAGATGCAGCAAGGACCCTTTGAAGTCTCTCTCTCTCTCTCTCTTTATTTATTTATTTATTTATTTGAGAAATGCTTCTCCTTCTTCCTTTTCTCAAGTTGACAATTTTGTCTAAAACATTTGATAGTTGTGGGATATGGACAGCTGTGCATTAGAGATTAAGCTGACACCAACAAAATTCTGCTATTAAGCATAATTACTTAGCCATTCCTCCTGTCGTTTTCATATTATAAAGTGGTTCCTCAGAAAGTATCAGTGCTAACAGAGGACCACCCAGTAAGAAATTGGGTCAAACCACAAAAATCACCATCTGCCATTGGGTTACTATCTCTAAGGTCAGCTAGTTACACTCCTAACAAAATATGTCAATATGTTCTGGATCTGGATTATGGGAGAAGCTGAAAATACTCTTTTGTGAACGTTTTGATCAGTATTCTTTATTGTTCAGGGATTTTTCAGCTTGTATTCCAAAGTTAGTCCAAAGCTCATTCAAGCACTACAGCTCTGATTTTTGTGTAACATCAGCACAAAACAGCACCTAAGTAGTAATGTAGTGTGGTGACATTTGCCCTATACAGGAGTTGTATTACTGTAGTTAATATTATGAATGTATTTAGAGAGGAATACCTCTTTGCTTACTCTTTCAGGACTCATTCCGAATACAAGAGGGTTGCTGCTCACATGTGTGTTCTACATACCTGTATGAGCAAACCACAGAAAATATAGACTCTTACTTGCGTAGGCAAGAAGATGAATTTACTTCATCTTCTCTTCAAACTGGGCACTCCAAGGGGGAAACAAAATGATGACAGATGGAAAAGAACTAGGGATTCCCCTCTCAATATGTTCAGAATGTTTGCTAATATACCAACAGAATTAAGCTAGAATGTCACTCATTCAACCATGTTATAAATCCAGGAAACATTGTCATTACTTTCAATTGGTTTATAGACAGTGTCACAGCCCAATCTAATCTGCTACACGTCATTCCAATGTAATCCTGTTTAGTTAAAGATCTCTGAGGAAGTAAGGTCATTCAATCACCTCATCCAGGAAGAAGACAACACAAGAGTACAAGTTGCAACCATAATAACATTGGTCTCTGTTTAAGTAATGCAAAAGCAGCAACAGTTTTATGTTGCATTATGAACAGTTTATAAACAGTTTGATTTTATCGTGTTGTAAGATGTACATGTGTTTCAGATGCTCTGTTGTTTCTGTTAGTGTTAGCCGCCCGGAGTTGCGTTGTCGAATGGACGGCATACAAATATAATAATAATAATAATAATAATAATAATAATAATAATAATAATAATAATAATAATAATAATAATAATAATAATAATAATAATAATAATAATAATAATAATAATAATAATAATAATAATAATAATAATAATAATAATAATAATAGTTCATGTATTAGGGAAACAAGGAAGGCCAACAACCATCATTTTCCCTATTAAGGTTTCATTCTTCTTCTTCTTTTGCTGTATCTGAATCCAGATATAGATGATCATCATGGTGATCAGCCATGAAGACTGTCCTGAGAATATAGTGCAGTGGTCCTTCATCTGCTTTCCGCATTGCAGCATGACACCCATACCAATGATCCAGTTCCGTGAATCACTTTCTGGTCCTGAGCCCTTTTGGCATGCAAGGGTCTCATCAGGCCCAGGCCAGAATTGATGAAGCTGCTGCCCTCCATCAAGATGGATTCAAGTGGGATTTAATCCATTTGGGGACCATCATCTTTCCCTGTGGACTTCAGCACCCAAGGCCATTAGTCCTCAGAGTTGTCAGGTTAGTTAACTGCCACCTGAGTCGCTGGCAGTAAGGTCTACTTTTTTTTCCATAGCAGGATAACCTAGTTTTCATTAGACCAATTAATTCTGCCATCCAAAATCATTACTTTTACCTAGAATTTGAAATAGGAAAACACATTTGTGTAACATATTTTATATATAGCTGGCTATCAGACTGCTGATCTGAAACCATGCCTGGATAATCCAATGTATTTCCATTGGAAAGCATACTAGCATAAAGAGTGATAGCCGGTAGCACATGAGAATTGCAAATACAATATGCAATAGAAAACACTAGATTGTACTTCAAGGATAAGGTGGAATAATGTTCATGTTTATCTCCCATCTTAAAATACAGAACTTACTTTTTCTGATTGTAGTGAGAACTGGGAACATGGTCAGCCAGCCTGTTGGTTGTTTACTAAATGTTATTCAACTAGCCCCCTCCATTGCTCTTCATCTTTTGTGCATGTGTCTTCTGACAGATTAAAATGTTTGTTCAGCATGGAGCTACAGAAATAGCGTTATCTTTCACTTCAGTGGACTTAATATCAGTTATAGCTTTAGGGCATGCAGAGGGTAGCTTTATGCCTAAGGGCTGATGTCATGACTTTTTCTTAATGGTGCATGTAACTTGAGTCTGTGGAGTGTGAGAGTTTTATAAGTGTTTTCTTCATCTTTTCAGTGGCATGGATAGGTGAGGTGGGGAGGAGAGACATACGCATTTCACTAGAAATGTTGGATTGTAGTTTAGCACAGTTCATATTTTACTGCAAGTACTGTACCTAAAATATTTAGAAATAATAATAATCTGTTTAGCTTCAGTTTTGCCCAAGCATCATAAAAAACAAATTAAAGCCGCAAAAAAGACACAACACTATCTAGACTAAATTGTTGGGTTTTCATATGTACAACTGGAAGCTTTCTATCATCATTGTCATCTTAGAATTACAGATTTGTAAGCAACCCTATGGTTTATTGAGGCACAGTGAGGAAACCAACTCCTATCTTCTCTAAACCACTGAGCTTTCAAACAATAATGTACCCATTTCTTCAGTTTTCTATAACAGTAAAAATGTTGTAGCAGAAATGCTAATTGTTCAAGATTTGCATTCAAAAACTTGTATTGTGATTACAATTTATATTACACTGTTGTAATCGCTGTATAGCAGGCCAAAATCTTAAATAAAGATCTAGTTGATCCCTTGTTTTAATTTCAGTAGAATATGCTTCCAAGCCAACTTGTACCTAGTGATATATATGCAAAGAAAATAATGTCCAGAATAATAATGACACAACTATGGAGACCTATTTTAGTACCCAAGCGTTGGAAGCAAACAATAAATAACAAAGTTCTGAATTAAACTACAAAAAGCGCTTCATCCTCTCTGAAGATCCAAATGACTGAAAGAGATGCATCAGCTAGTGAAGGAGATAGTGAATGAGATGGAAGCATCCAAACTAAAATATACATTCTTTTTTCTTACTGATTCTGCTTATTTTCTGTCATGCATGAACACTGTGGCCACTTGAGTTCCTTTTTTCCCTAGTGTTCATGCACTTTTTATATGAGCCAGAGAACACCCACCCACCCAGATGCTGCTGTCTTCTTCCTTCTGTTTTCTTCAGATTTCCTAATTGTGATATATCAACATTTCAGACATTTTTAGAAAAGAAAAGAAAACACGTACTGGCAAGAGTAGCAGAACTTAGCATGGAGGGTAGGTGGGTGGGTGTATTGTAAGATCAGGGAGAAATTGTAAGGCAACTTAAAAGTTCTGCAGTATTCAGGGAAAGTTTTTCAACACTTTGCTAAACTGTACCACTGATCCAGATACAAATAGTTCCTGTGGGAATTTGCACATGACTAGTTTTATCTACTTCAGAGACTGAAACTGACCTAACATAATTAATTTTATTTAATCAGTGCTAATGACACCTGCTGCTAAACACATCGCCAGCGGCAGCATGAATGAATTTCTCAATGTAACAGCACTAGGCTTGTTTTGAGACCCATAATTGCTTCCTTTTTGTAGTGTGTATGCAGAGGAAACCATTTTTTAATCGAAACACAGTAGGAAAGGTTAATTACTCTTCCCTGTTCGTTTCAAAAGTGATGCACATTCTGTCTTTCTGACGAAGAGCTGCATCATCAACTGAGGTAGCATTCGTGGTGACATGTTTAATGTCACATACAATTAGGTGTTAGAGAGAGTAAGTCAATGGCAAAATAAACTGGTGTAAAAGGAATATCATGGTCCCATAACATGAATAGAAAAGTTTACAGATGAATTGGGGGAGCTGAAGCGGGCAAGAAGACACCTGGATTGCCATTGGGTGAAGACTCAGAGTGAGTGCGACCAAACACGAGTTAGAGCTGCTATCAGACCCTACCTCATGGCGATGTGGGTGGTGAAGTGTCAATACTTCACCACTCTTATTGCCTCTGCTGATAATTGCCCAGCGGCCCTGTTCTGGGTCACACGGTCCCTTCTGGGGAAGGAGGGGTCAGGACCTGCATGGCAGGGCTCTGCTGACAATTTTGTCAACCATCTCGCAGAGAAAGTTGCACACATCCGCTCAGGGTTTAATCCTGATGTGGCAATTGATCATCTGGAGAGGACTGGAGCATAGTCTAGCCATGTTATCTGGGACCAGATTGATCCTGTTGCTCCTGATGAAGTGGACAGGCTCATGGGAGATGTGCGTGATTCCACTTGCCTATTAGACTGCTGCCCTGCCTGTTGGTGAAAGCTGCCAAGGCCACAACGGGCAGTTAGGTCGGTGTAATGGTGAATGCCTGCTTGCGGGAGGGGGTGTTCCTGGTGGCATTTAAGCATGCTCTAGTGTGCCCCCTCCTGAAAAAGCCATTGCTCGACCCTACAGTTCTTGCTAACTTTAGACCAGTTTCCAACCTCCCCTTTTTGGGGAAGGTTTTGGAAAAGGCAGTGGCACAACAGCTCCAGGGGGTTCTGGATGATACGGATTATCTGGACCCATTTCAGTCGGGTTTCAGGCCTGGCCATGGTACTGAGACTGCATTGGTCACACTCATGGATGATCTCTGGCGGGAGCGAGGCAAAGGTAATCCTTATGTTCTTGCTCTCCTTGACCTCTCAGCGGCTTTCAATACCATCGACCACAGTATCCTTCTGGGCCGACTCTGAGGATTGGGGGCCCAGGGCACTGTGCTGTCCTGGTTTCCATCATTTCTGAGGGACCAGACCCAGTCAGTGTTTTTAGAGAGTGAGTTGTCCAGCCCGAGGCCTCTCCTGTGCAGGTTGCCTCAGGGCTCAGTACTCTCACCTCTGTTATTCAAAATCTACATGAAACCATTGAGTGAGATCTTTCGTTCCTATGGGGTGAAGTACCATCAGTATGCGGACAATACTCAGTTGTATGTCTCGGCCCGTGGGGACCCGAGTGATGCAGTCAGAGTCCTGACCAGGTGCCTGGAGGCTGTTAGGGTCTAGATGGGGAACAACGGGCTTCAGCTGAACCCTGGCAAGACTGAGTGGATGTGGGTTGGGCCCCCCGTGTTATCCAGAGAGCTTCCATCTTTGGTGCTGGATAGGGCATTGCTTTTAACATGGGTGTTAATTGATGTTCTTAACTGTTATTTTATATGTTGTTATGCCGCTGTGGGTCTCCCTCAGGAGAGGAAAGTGGGGTATAAATGATTAAATAAATAAAAAAATATTAACAAGGCCATTTTAATAGAGTGGTGTTAGAAACCTGAGTAATGGGAAAATCCTAACTTGGAGGGATTTTCAGCAAAATACAACAATTATTTAGCACTCGCACTTTGATGGGAAGGTAAACACATTCCATGCACTCTGGTGTTGAGATGTACCTGCCACATGCCCACGAAAACATCTGCAGACACAGAGAGCACTGGCTCTTTGGCTATAAAACCAGAGATGAGCACTGAAACCTAGAGTCGGATACAAATGGCTTTTGAGCAAGGATGACCTATACCTTTACCTCTTAGCAATTCCAATACAACAATTTCACAAATGTGCAGTGCCAGGAGAAACGGAGTGTCTTAATTCCATATAGTAATGTCTCTAACATCTCCATCATGTCAGTAAAATTATTGCCTCTCTTAATATGTAGCGTAATTTGTTGCTCAGCCCTACATGTGGTTTACCTAGGAGAAACTCAGACTATATGAAAGAGGGCCTATCAACTGATAAGTATGCCTCAGAAACCTTTGAGTGCTGGTCCAATCTGAAACATAAGTTTCCAGCCTTTAAGCAGACTATCATGTTGCTTGGAATCCCAGTGAAAATGTAAAATCTCAGAAAAAATAAAAACTGAAGAAGAAAATGGTGTTGAATAGGCAGCTTTGTTGTCTGTAGCAATTTTTGTCATTTGTTTCTGATTATATACTTGCCATCCAATCATCATTTGCATAATTTGATATAAGTACTTTACTATACAAAATTGTGTTAAACGTGGACATTATTTGGGAAAAACAAGAAAAACAAGACTTGATGAAGTAGTCTAACTCTTACCTCCATTCTTTATGTATGGACCTTTATGATGAGACCAACCTTTCCATCTGGTAAGAGCTGGAAGCAAAAAAGAAAACAAGGGGCTAAATCAGAAAACACATATGTAGCAAAGGATAAGTGGAAGCCAGCTGAAACTATAAAGGAGATCAAGCAAGGGACCAGTCTTTATGCCTGGCCCTCACATCCAAGCTAAATTGCCTCAGGACCCTGATCGTGTGGAATACAAGCTTGGCTTACAACAACATTTGGCTTCTTCTAAAAATCCAATAGTGCCAAGAGACATTAAGCATTCAGAAAAAATACTTTGCAGGTACCATATTGTGTGTCTCTCCTTGTGTTGATGACAATTTAATTGTCCACTAGAGAGAGAACATACAGTGAGGGAGGAACAAGGGCTGAGAGTCAGCTGTTGCTTTACTGAGGATGAACCTGTGGCAGAACAACAATAGACTGTTTCAGCATAAATTGTTGGATACATGTCCAGCCCATTAAAAATTAGAGCTTGAGCAATCAAACAGAGACATCTGGTCAAGTTACCTGGAATACCAGAGAGGAATACAATGTCAGATCCAGAAATTGGGTAAAATATAAGCAGACATCTCTAGCATATACAAAGCTTGCCATGAGGATATCTTCTGAAGGATGGCTATTACATCTGAAGTTATGGTAAGTTTATTTCTCCTGTAGTTTTGGATTTGGCTCAGCATTCTCTTTAGTATATTATGTTTTTAGGCTTTAATCATCCTTGGGTTATTTATTAATTCCAATATGCATCACATATTGACAGTTAACGTGGTTTCATTATTTATTTTGGTTTTCCCCTTCTATTTTTTTGATTGAGTAAATGTGCACAATTACTAATATCAAACAATTTCTTCTTATTCCTTCCTCTTCATTGTCCATATTCTTTCCTTTTCATTAGAAAACTCCTTCTGACATGAACAGTGGTAAAATATAATCACAGGGAGAAATGCTGAATCTTGTGGCAAGTTACAACTTAAGACATTTGATGCATTTGATGAAGTGAGCTGCATTCCATGAATATTTATACACTAGCAGAGGTGCCCATCTTTGATGTGTGTTTTTTTTTTGGGGGGGGGGGAGGCTTAACCTGTTGAGTTGGGGTGGCTCGGGGAGGGTGCTGTGCTTTTCTTCACATCTTGCACTCTCTATTTCTCTCTCTCTCTCTCTCTCTCTCTCACACACACACACACACACACACACACACACACACATGCAACACGTATACGCACGCACATACACACACACAAACCCCGAGTGCCCTGGTATTTGCAGGTGTTTTTTTGGCCTGATTTTCCGTGGGGTTTTTTTGGGGAGGGCATGCTTTACCACCCTACTTGAATCTCCTCTCGCCTGCCTCCCTATCCCAGGAGGTATTTGAGAGGAGATTGAAGTGTCCAAGGTTGGTGGTGAAGGGGGTGGTGGTGTAACATTTAAACCCCCATTTCCTTTAAAGACATGAGGCAGAGAGAGAAGTTTGAAGCTTCCCAGCTTGGAGTGTATTTGGGGGTGGGGTGGTAAAATGTCATTACCCTCCAAGCAGGGTGGGTGCTGGCCTTGGAAGAAAAGGGGGGAAACATTTACTCACCCCTTTCCTTCCAAGCTTCAAGGCTTCAATATCTTCTCCTTTCGACGGCCTCCTGTGATTGGGAGGCATGTAAGAGGAGAGCCAAGTAGGGTAGGCACATGCCATGGAAGGAAAGGAGGAGTGAAACAACTCCCCCATTCCCCTCCAAGCTGGGTGGGTGCTTGCCTTGGAAGGAAAGGGGGAAAAACATTTTCCTGCCCTTCCCCTCCAAGCTTGGAGGCTTTGATCTTCTGTTGCCTGCCTCATGGGATATGGAGGCAGGTGAGAGGAGATCCAACCAGGGTGTGCACTTGCCTTGGAAGGAATGGGGTGGTCATTTCACCCCTCCTTTCCTTCCATGGCATGCACTTACCCTATTTAGATTTTCTCTCGGCTGCCCCCCAATCCCAGGAGGCATTTGAGAGGAGATCGAAGCCACAAAGCTTTGAGGGGAAGGGTGGGTGAAATGTTTATCCCTCCTTTCCTTCCAAGGCAAGTGCCCACTCTGCTTGGAGGGAAAGGGGGGTTGGGTGAACTCACCCTGGCCTAATGATGAGGGAGGGATGGCAGGAATTAAGGGGGAAGGAAGATGAGAGAGAAAGAATGAGGGAGGGAAGGAAAGAAGGAAGGAAGGGGAGATGGTCAGGTGGTGGTAGTGAAGGAAGGAGGAGAGGTGGAAGGGTGGGGGAGGGAGAGAAAGGAAGGAGAGAAGGAAGGGGTGGTGGGAGGAAGAATCGAGAGAAAGGGAAGGTGTGGTGGTAGGAAGCAGGGAGTGTAAGAGAGGAAGGGGGAAGGGGGAAGATGGGCAGGCCTTTCGTCGTGACTTCTCTGTCTCACCCAATTGACAGCCAGCATATGCACGCTCCTGTCACCCGCTGCTGTCGGGAGTGGGCATGGCAAAAGACTCGCCTGCCCTTCTCTAGAGCACTAGGGCCACATCTGCGCTCTTCTTGTTCATTCTGGGACAGATCCCCTGCTTGGGTAACCAGCAGCCCCCTGGTGGGTTTGCGCGTGGATGTCACCTCACTTCTCCTGCGCGTGGCCTAGCCTCCTCCACGTTTTTTCTGTTTTTTGCTGTTGCTGGGCGATGGGTAGTTACGCTGTTAGCTCATATGGCTCAGCGTGCCACCTATCTCATGCCATCGCTGTGCGTCTGCACAGCACATTTTTCAGAGATTGTGGGGCATAGGCCCCCCCTGCCACCCCAAGACTCAAGCAATGCAATCAGGGATGCCAAAGGTAGGTGTGTGCAAGATTTCAGGGGGAGCTGTCCTGGGTTGTTTAAACGCATTTGGGACACACGGGCGTACCTTTCTGTTTCAATTATATAGATTTGATGATGTGGAGGTTGGCACTTTGTGATTAATTCTGAAATCTTTAAGGTACTAAAATACTCTTTGTTGTTCTTAGTGCCACACACTAACGAAACTTTCTATTTTCTTTTAAGATAAGAGAGAGTTGCTAACTTTGGCCTTTTAGCTCTGGCCTCAATGCACTACTTATTTTAGCTCCTCTCAAGTCAGCTATGTACCCATTCTTCTGGAAAAAAGAAAAGATGAGCAAAGGTGGCCTTCAACTTAAAAATGTTTGTCTGACGTGAAGTAATTACTTGTTGCTGTTGGTTTTCCAATAAGTCAGTGTGATATGGTCGTTAGAACTATTGCATTTAAATGGTCAGAGACCTGGACAAAGAGTTGAAACATGATCAAGGACTAGAAGTGTGGTACCAACAGTCAGAAGACCTAACCAGAAATCCCCACACAACCATGAAATGCTGATGGAAACCTTAGGTTGACCTTAGGTTGACCACCTACAAAGACTTAATGGGTTGTTACGAAGGCAAATTGTGGAGAGGAGAGTTAAGTCACCATCTTGAGCAAAATGGAGGAAAGGTGGGTTATAAATTTAAGAAACTCGTCAACAGCTATTCATGTCCAAGCATACATTTTTTCCTAAAAGACATCATTTTCTCCATTGATGGATGTGTCTCTGGTGACACAATAAGCCAATTTATTTAAGAAATGAGTAAATAAAAATAATTGTGTTTTTTTCATGATATGGTCCAATAAAAGTGGATTTGGCTAACCTTCATTCAGTGGGCTTAATGAGATTCTGAACTGGTTTGTTTGCATGTTTGGACATTAATGCTAATTACCTTGTGAACTGCCCAGTGAGTGCACTAAGCACTATGAGGTGGTATATAAGTGTAATTGCTATTGTTATTAAACAAAACAGAGATAAAATGCCTATTATTTTATTATATCTCCATTGTCACTGTAGTTGCTAGAAAGATAAATGCAGTTCATTGTAATGCAAGAAGTCCATAATTAGTCAAAGCCCAACCCAAATAAGGCTCTGCACAGTACAGAAGGCATTGAAGGGCCATGCTGTGGGACAAAGTAAGCAATGAATCCATGCAGAAGCATGCCCTGCTGGCACACCACTGGCTACCATTGTCGAGACAGCTGCTCTCCATCCCTCCTGGCTGAATCATTCTGAGCTATATTGGGCCACAGATGGAAAGGAGGGTTAGAAAATATGGCCAGAGGGGAAAAGGAGGAGTGAGAGAAATGTACAGTATCTCCATTTTCAGATGCAAAATAAACCCCTGTTTTATTTACTAGAAATACGCATTACACTGGGACTCTGTAGATAAGAAAACTTTTCACTTACACCACATTATATACAATGAACTTTTAAAAGTCAAATAAAAAGGTCCAGTCATCTGGACACATTTTATTTTATGCGGTTTTTTGGGTGGTGGTGGTGAGGGGTTATTGTTTTATTCTGTAAACTGCCCAGAATAGTGGATGGCCACTAATGGGGCAGTTTACAAGCTAAAGGAACAAATGAAAACATGCATTCTGCATCCATTGTGAAGCTGTTAAGTTGTGATCCTGGAGAAAATCCATGACAGTATGTGCTAGAGGTCATAGAATGATGACTAATTTGTTTGTGCCAATGAAACAATGCACATAGTGACAGGATGCCTCAAACCTACACCAGTTGAGAAAATGTATTCTCTTGTTGGTATTGCTCCAACTAAAACAAGGAGAGAAGTAACAGTGGAAGTTGAGAGAACTAAGCAAGAGAATGACCCTTGACATCATCTGAATGGATATGAGCCTCATGTCTGCCGACTCAGATCTGGGAGGAGCTTTATGGCAAGAACAAACATTCTTGAGGGTACACAAGAGCAAAATCAAATTAGGAGATGAAGGAAGAAGCTCACTGAACAAGAAATAACATTAAAGGAGGATATGGCTGAGGAATGTGACCTCCTCTATGTTACTTGGAGGATCCTGAATAGGCTAGGGTCAAAGTTCCTAAATATGAGACCAACATGCTCAATTGGGGGCTACTGGCAGATAACAACATTTTGTGTGAAAATGGAGAGATATAGAATCCAGATCATCTGCCGGTTGCTACTGAAAATATGTACCAATGAGGATTAAAGTTTGGCCAACAACAAGGCCAAGAAGGTGGCTTCATTTTGGCAGTTTGACCTAGACATGAAAGGGTGGGTTAGCTGTTCCCTCCTTAGATCACAGTGTCTAAAAAGGGGGAAGGAACATTGAGCAAATAGATGCCGAATAGCCTCACAGAAAATGGAGAAGAGAAATTATGTCCTGGTTTCATGGTTTTACAATTACATGTTATATTTGATATGATGTTTAAAGTTTTTTTTCCTGAGGAAATCAGTTTAGGAAGCAGCAAATTTGGATGCATTTCTTCATTTATTGTTCTATATTTTATATTTATACTAGCAGAGATTGCCCGGCGGTGCTGGGCTGTTTTAAATTGTTTTGGAAGGGTTCTTTTTTATGTGTATTGTTATATAAAAAGACGTAAAATTGTGTTGCATAGTAAAGGGTTTGGTTTTTTTTCTTGAACAAATGGTGCCGGGCTGTTTTAAATGGTTTTGAAAGTTTTTGTGATTTTTAAAATGTTTATTTATATGCACATGCTGTTATAAACTGTGATCAGCTTTTTTTGGTTTCTTTTTTTGGATTAAAAAAAGGAGGAAAGGATGATATAATTTTTTACAATTTTTTTAACCAAATAATGTTTTACTATGTGAATATTTTTTTAAATAGTTGTACTTTGGAGAAAATTTTTAAAAATGTGTAAGTATATGTTTTTTCAAATTTAATATTTTTAAAATGTTTTAAAATGTTGTGTTTTTATTTTTGAGTGAAAACTGAACACAGGATTTTAGAAATGTGTGAATCATTTCTGTGAATATTTTTGACTGTTTTTTCTCCTGTGGCCTCTGGGTGGTGCTGTTCAGGTTTTCTTTTGCTTTAACTGTTTTTCTCTAACGGCCTCTCGTTGTCTCTTCTTCTGGTAAGTAGTCCCTTTTTTTCCTCATTTCATTTCTGGACGTCATGGAGGGAGGACGTGGGGGTGAGTTCTCTGGTTTAATTTCTCAGGGGGTTTGTTTTGTTTTATATATATATATATTTGGGGGGAGGTGTTCTGTGTGCTCTGTCTTGTTCTTATTTTTGGGTTTGATTTTGATTATCCTTGAATGTTTTTGATTCTGATTTTTGTGTTTTATTTTTGTGGTAAGTAAAGTCAGCGGGGGAAAAAAGTCAGAGGGGGAAAAATGGCGTAGACACCGGCAAACCACGCCACAAAGCTTGCCAAGAGAACCCTATTGACCAAAACAAAAGGCAAAACAAAGGAACAGGCTAGGTGATACAGGATGCTTAGCACCACAGAGTGGAGGAAGGGGAGGGACAGGAAAGGGGGGGGAGAAATGCAATGTTGCAAGGAACAATACTGCATAGGGACATGGAATGTGAGATCAATGAACCAAGGTAAACTGGAAGTGGTAAAAAATGAGATGGAAAGAATAAGCATTGACATCTTGGGCATCAGTGAGCTCAAATGGACAGGGATGGGTGAATTCAGCTCTGGAAACCATCATATCTACTATTGTGGACAAGAAAACCTTAGAAGAAATGGAGTAGCCATAATTGTCAATAAAAGAGTGAGAAAAGCAGTAATGGGATACAATCTCAAAAATGACAGAATGATGTCAGTCAGAATTCAAGGCAAACCCTTCAATGTCACTGTGATTCAAATATACGCACCAACCACTGGTGCAGATGAAGCCACAATGGACCAGTTCTATGAGGACCTAGAACACCTCATAGAACAGACACCAAGAAATGATGTCCAAATTATATTAGGAGACTGGAATGCCAAAGTAGGAAATCAAAAAGTGGAGGGAATAACAGGCAAATTTGGTCTTGGAACACAGAATGAAGCAGGGCAAAGATTGATAGAGTTCTGCCAAGAGAACGCACTGGTCATAGCAAACACTCTCTTCCAGCAACACAAGAGGCGACTTTACACATGGACATCACCAGATGGCCAACACCGAAACCAGATTGACTACATACTCTGCAGCCAAAGATGGAGAACCTCCATACAGTCAGCAAAAACAAGACCCGGAGCAGACTGTGGCTCAGATCACAACCTACTGATCGCAAAATTCAGGTTAAGACTAAAGAAAATAGGGAAAACAAGGAGACCAGACAGATATCACCTAGAAAGTATCCCTAAAGAATACACGGTGGAGGTGATGAACAGATATAATGGCCTAGACTCAATAGACAGAGTGCCGGAAGAATTATGGACAGAGATAAGGGACATCATGCAGGAAGCAGCAAAGAAAACCATACCAAAAGAAAAGAAGCATAAGAAAGCAAAATGGTTGTCTGATGAGGCTCTTAAAATTGCAGAGGAAAGAAGGAATGCAAAAGTCAAAAGAGAAAAGAAAAAGTACAATTATTTGAACACAGAATTTCAAAGAAAAGCAAGGAGAGATAAGGAAAACTATCTAAAAGAACAGTGCAAAGAAATGGAGGAAAACAACAAAAGAGGCAGGACTAGAGATCTCTTCAGAAAAATTGGGGAAATAAAGGGAACATTTAAAGCAAAAATGACCATGATAAGGGACAAAGACGGAAAAGAGCTAGCTGATGCAGAAGAGATTAAGAAAAGATGGAAAGAGTACACAGAGGAACTCTACAAAAAGGACCTCAACACCCCTGATAACCACAATGATGAAAAAATTGAACTTGAGCCAGACATTCTGGAGAGCGAAGTTATAAAGGCCCTAAAGAGCACTGCAAACAACAAAGCTAGTGGAGATGATGGTATCCCAGTGGAATTTTTCAAAGCTCTAAAAGATGATGGTGTCAAATTACTACATTCAATATGCCAGCAAATTTGGAAAACAAAACAGTGGCCACAGGATTGGAAAAGATCAGTATACGTCCCAATCCCAAAAAAGGGCAATGCCAAAGAATGCTCAAATTATCGAACAATTGCACTCATCCCACACGCCAGCAAGGTGATGCTCAAGATAATACAGGATAGACTTCAGCAACATGTGGAGAGAGAACTACCAGAGGTGCAGGCCGGTTTCAGAAGAGGTAGGGGGACTAGAGACCATATTGCCAACATACGTTGGATCATGGAGAAAACAAAGGAATACCAGAAACAAGTTTACTTTTGTTTTATTGACTACACTAAGGCATTTGACTGTGTGGACCACAACAAGATGTGGCAAGTAATTAAAGAGATGGGAATTCCAGAGCACCTCACATGTCTCCTGAGAAATCTGTACATGAACCAAGAAGCAACAGTTAGGACAGAACACGGAATGACAGAGTGGTTTGGAATAGGAAAAGGAGTAAGACAAGGCTGCATTTTATCACCCTGTTTATTCAATCTATACACAGAGCACATAATGCGCAATGCAGGGATGGAGGAATCACAATATGGGATTAAAATTGCTGGGAGAAACATCAACAATCTGAGATATGCAGACGATACCACCCTAATGGCAGAAAGTGAGGAAGATCTAAGGAGCCTCTTGATTGGATTGAAGGAGGAGAGTGAAAAAGCTGGCCTGAGACTCAATATCAAGAAAACCAAGATAATGGCAACAGGCCCCATCAGTTCCTGGAAAATAGATGGGGAAGAAGTAGAAGCAGTGACAGATTTTACATTCCTTGGATCAAAGATCACTGCAGATGGGGATTGCAGCCATGAAATAAAAAGGCGACTGATTCTTGGGAGACAAGCCATGAGAAACCTGGGGAACATAGTGAAAAGCAGAGATATCACATTGCAAACAAAAATTAGAATAGTCAAAGCAATGGTATTCCCAGTGGTAATGTATGGGTGTGAGAGCTGGACCATTAGGAAGGCTGAGCGCAGAAGAATAGATGCCTTTGAAATGTGGTGTTGGAGGAGAGTTTTGAGGGTACCCTGGACAGCGAGGAGAACAAATAGGTCAATCTTAGAAGAAATCAACCCTGTCTGCTCATTGGAAGGTCTAATAGTAAAGACGAAGCTGAAGTACTTTGGACATCAAATGAGAAGGGAGGATTCGCTTGAGAAGGCCTTGATGTTGGGAAAGGTGGAGGGCAAAAGAAGAAGGGGGAGGCCAAAGATGAGATGGCTAGATGGGATTGTAGACACAATGGGTACAGAACTGGGAGTGCTGAGGGGGATGGTGGAGGACAGAGGCGCCTGGAGAAAAATGGTCTATAGGGTCGCAAAGGGTCGGAATCGACTGTGCGACTGAACAACAACAAAGTCAGCGGGCGGAGCGCCGTCCACTGGCTTTGCTTACCTGGGAATGGGTTCAATGTGTGTGTGTGTGTGTGGGGGGGGGGGTTGGGAGGGTTTAATTTGACCTTGCCTTGCTGGCCAGGCTGCGTTAAATCCTTGCGTTGGGGTGGGGGTGGGGATTCTTTTATTTATTTATAAGAATGTGTTTTTTACAGGGGGCTGGCCAGTGCCTTGCCGTAGCCTGGGTTTGGGGGAAGAGGGGGGTATCCCCTCCCCCAACCTATGGGGTTGCTTGGGCAGGCCTCCGAGGCTGCGGGGGAAAACAGGTTTTCCCCATTGCCACACCAAAGCATGGGTGGAGGGGTGGAAGAGGGATATCCTCTTTCCCCACCCCCCATGCTACAGAGGAGGAATTGTTTCACTTTCAAGAGGGAGGGAGGCAATAATGCCTTCGCCCTCCCTTGAAAGCAAAACACTTACTCGGAAAGTAAAGGTACCGGGCAGAGCGCCGTCCGGTGCCTTTGCTTTCCGGAGAAATTGTTTTGCTTTCAAGGGGGGGGGGTTGAAGGCATCAATACCTCCCCCCCTTGAACTTCTTCTGTTGTTGTGGTTTTTTTCCACCCTGGCTCAACTTTTATTGAGGCCGGTGGTGGTCTTGCCATGTCTTTGGTGGGATAGCGTGGAGGAGAGGGAGTCCCTCTCCTCCCTGTTGCTCCATGCAAGAAGGCCAGTGGGTGTTTGCGTGGCTTTGAGGCACTGCGTCCGTCTGCGGCGGACTTGCACTCCCAGTGTGTTTTTTATTTTTATTTTTTGCGCACCGGCTTCCTCAGCATTCTGCGCACTCATGGCGCGCAGGACGTGGGGCTTGTAGTTTTGGGTTTGTGTTTACCATTTGTGCAGCGGTTTTTTCTGCGGCTTCATTTTGATTGGCCGCGGTGCGTTTCCGAACGTTCCTTTTGCTCGCGCCTCTCAGCCTGATTGGCTGTGGTGCAACACGGCCCAAGAAACGTTGGGAAATGGAGTCCTTTCTTTTTGTTTGTGTTCGTGGGTCTCCTGCCCCATTTGCGCATTTCTACAACTCCCAGTAACCTTCGTACCCAGTTCGGGTGAGTGCACGAATGCTTGGTGCGGGCTAGTATAGCCTGGCTATGGATCCTTTGTCAAATCACAACGTTTAACGCTCAGATTTATAGGTATAGATGGAGAAATATGAAAATAAATCTTGTGCCAGTCACAATTCCAAGCCCTAAAATCACACTTCCATGCCCTGTTTCCCTAAATCAGAATATCCCTCTAAATCCAAACTCAGAAACTTCCTTTTACAAAGTATTTAATTACTGTTATTGTTCCAAGGCCTGCCAAAGCAATCAGCCTACTGTATTGTGACAATCTTTTTAAAATGATTTCTTATTTACAAGCCTTCAGCAATCAGTTCAGTCTTTTGCAAATAGCAATCTATTATTTCCCCAACAGCTGGCTCTATGGAAAAAAGTGGTAGAGGGAAAGTGGAGAGTGATAGGAAGAGAGACATGCTTACTTGGAGGAAGTGGATTTGATCCACAAAAACTCACATTAAAATACAGAGTTAGTTTTTAAATTATGCAAAGTTTGGGGGGGGGGATTTTTAAAGTTTAGTTTTGTTTCTTATCTAATATACTGGCACAGAATAATGTGACTACCACTTCAAAAGCTCCTTTAAAAAATAAATGTGTTTGTCAAAATTAACTAGATCAGCTATGCTTAGTTATGTTGTCAGGGGAAAAAATATTAAATGTAAATCAGTGGCACAGAACATATTCTACTTCTGACCACTTCACAACAGAGTACAGGATTTCAGGTTATGGACTTCCTATGTTATGGAAACTGATGGTGTAGGAGACTATTTAACATTATATTTCCACTGCAGCTGTTAAGCAACATGATGACAAACGAAGAAAGTGTAAGGTGCTCTGCCTCAAATTTTATTTAATCCCAGCTGACAAAGATTTACATATGTTATTTTTGTACCATGTTGTATTTCTTCTTTCATGTTGGTCATTTCTGATTTGTCAAATTTGTACTCTATCTTTGGGCAGTAGCCTGAAATCAATCATTTGGAATTCCTTCCTTCAGTAGCAGTAGCAGTGAGGTCACTGTACCATTTCATTCAGGTCACAGACTTGAGCTGAAAAAGATGGAAAACTGTGTGAGGCGAACGCTTCCATGTTTTCTGTTTCCATGTCTCTCTGTAAATGCATTCAGCAAGAAAACAGTTGCACTTAGAAAATATACAAGTGAAAAAACGTAAGTGATTGCTCTTCTAAGTGGACAATTTCAGGTTTCTCTCATTAGCAATGTCAAATGGAACCTGTGATATGAATGCAGAAGCTGTAATCAAGTGCATTGATCTTTCCAGTTGCTTAGCAAACATTTATTGTGGTAAGTGACTTTCCACACCTTTTGATTAATGAACATAGTCAAATCCTTTATGTTGTGTTTTTCATGAGAACCATGACATTTTTCTTTCTTTCAACCAAACCATTCTTGATTCACTTTGTTCTGAAAACCACCTGGGACTTCTCACTAGGTTACCCAACAGTCAGTGAATTAAGGGCAAAAGAAGTTTTGAAAGACAGTTGAATTGCCTCTTTAAAAAAACACCCTGAAATACTAGCTATGTAAGCAAAACCATTTGTTGTAACTGGAGCACTCCAATAAAATTACCTCTGAACATCAAAGCTATGATGAACTTCTGAGAATTCAGCTGAAGAATGAATTACTCTGGAAATTTAGAACCAGAGAATTGGCCAGCTTTACTTTGTTCTACTTTTAAAAATATATTATAAGGAAAGTCTCACCCATTCCTAATCTGCTGTTTCTGGAGTTCTGCTTTTATATCTTCAAGAATATAGCTAGAGCGGCTGATGTAAGACAGTATAATAGTGCTTCACCCTTCTTCTTCTTCCCTAGTTTTGTCACTATTCTTATTTCTTTCCTTCCAGTTGGAGTAGAAGTGCAAAAAGAGGCAGAATATTCTGTTGGTGTAAAGCAGGGGTGCCCAAACTACAGCCCATGGGCTGGATCTGGCCCCTGACACCAATTCATCTCCTGGAAGCATAAGTAAAATGTGCCCATATGGGTGTATTTTACTTCTGCTTCCAGGAGCAGCAAGGGTGGGCCGGGCCGGATGAATTGGTGTCAGGGGCCAGATCCAGCTGGTTTAAGCAGAGAAAATTACAGCCTAAAAATCTATGTCTGTTGCAAAAAAGATTGCAAGGCATGTTTTACTTCCACTTCTGGTGGGAGGAACCACGTGACTGGACCGCTGAACCACGTAACTGGACCACAGCCTGAAAAGTTTGGGCACCCCTTGTGTAAAGGTTCGTAACATAACATAACATAACATAACATAACATAACATAACATAACATATTAATTTATTTGTCTTACGACCTTATCAAATAACATAACAGAAGAGTTAAAATCTGTATGATACAATGGAGTGCAATGAAATACAATAAGAAATACAGTGATACCTCATACAACGTCCAAACTTGGTTCCACAAGTTTGGACTTTATACGGATTTGGACTTTGTATGAGGCATGCAAAATCCTAGCCACGATGCCTCATACAACGTCCAGATCCTTGCCGCGATGCCTCATACAACGTCGTTTCCATAGAGATACATTGTACTGTAACAGCACAGATTTCAGGCAAAAGTCATGGAAACTGACAGAACTTTAAGAAATCATTGTCTAAAGACTAAAAACAGTACAAAAAACATGTCAAACAACCTTGATTGTCCAAGAACCTGAAGAATGCTGCAAAAATCCCAGGAATGCTTCTAAAAATTCTGACAAAAAAATCCAAAAAATCCAAAATCGTGCTCAAAACCACTCCTAAACACTCTTTGCCTCATGCAAAACCCACAAGAGCAATGCACGCATGTGTCCTGCCTTTTATACTGCCCAGGCACAATGCAACCTGGGAAAACCCCAATGCCTCATACAACGTCTCACAACTTTGTATGAGGCAACTTTTTTCAAGGAATTAGGCAATGTTGTATGAATCCGATGTTGTATGAAGCGGACTTTGTATGAGGTATTACTGTACAATAAAATACAATAAAAATACAATACATACATACCTGAGCTACTTTTAAAAGAAATGTAAATTGGAGAAGGTGTCTTAATATAATTAATACATACATATCCATTATCAGATAAGTGAATCTCCCTTACAGGATACACCAATTTGATCGATATATTGGGTAAAGGTTTGTAGAACACACCACTTGATGGTGGAAGCCATAGCGATAGGCTATCTTTTAAGCATGTGAAGGCTGCATATAGGACTTTTTAAACCTCTTCACCTGTTTCCTTTTCTTTCTTTTTTTAAAATAATTTTTATTAAATTTTCAAAAATAATACAAACAATAAAAGAACATCAAAATTACAAATATAAAGAAACTTACGTATATAGAAATAAAATTATATATATATGTAAAATTAAACATCAACAAATCAAAACCACATTGTTTATAATATATGCTATTTCAAATCAAACCAATAAGGTATGGTTTCTATGCCTCATTTTCCAATAATGCTTTCTAATATAAAGAAAAAACAAAGAACAACAACAAGATAAACAAAAATAAAAATAAAATACTAATCACCCGGTGTTATTTACAATAGACTGGAGAGCTCGGAGATATTCATTGAGATTTTCCCCAAAAAATCTTGTGATCAGGTACAGGTCTTTGCAAATCATTCCCCCTCAGTGAGTAATCCACAAAAGCTTGCCAAACCTTCCAGAATCTATTCTCTTTAACAAATCCCTTTTTAAAATTTATTTCCCATGTCAATTTATCATTCAATGCTAAGCCCCACATTTCCTGATACCACTCCTCAATATTCACATTTACCTCATTTTTCCATTTTCTAGCGATACACTGTCTTCCCGTTGACAACATTATTTCCAATAACTCCTTTTTATTCTTACTCAGGTTTATATTTTCCACTTCTGTCAACATAATCGTGCTAAGCCTCAATTAAATTTTCTCCCCCATAATTTCAGTTATCTCGTATTCAATTTTCTTCCAAAATTTTTTTGCCACAGTACATTTCCACCACATGTGTTCATAAGTTCCCGTTTCCTTCTTACAATGCCAATACATTTTATCTTTTTTCTTATCTATCTGATGTAACCTCATTGGAGTCAAATACCATTTCCACAGCATTTTATAATTATGTTCCTTAACTCTAACCGACATAGTTCTCATGATTCTTTTCCTCCATTTATTTTCCCAATTCTGTTCTTCTATTTTTATATTCAAATCTTGTTCCCAGCTTAATCTTAGTTCTTCTTGTGGATTACCTACCTTATTTATCATTCTATATATTTTACCAACCTGTCCCTTTATACCACTTTGTCCCCTTTTTATTTTCCAAATCAGTTCTTCAAACTCAGTCCTGTCTCTTTCTAATCCAACTTCATTCAAATATTTACTATTCCAGCTATTAACCATCCCTGTCTGAAACCAATTCAGTTTCAACTGTCCATACAAATTTATTTTCCTCTCTCTGTCTTTACAGGCCCGTATCCAGTCTCTCAGCAGGAATACCTCATTCTTATCAAGTACTTCTTTGACCCTTTTATCAATTTTTATTTGAAAATTTGCTATATCCTCCAACTCTATAATAGGGGAAATGTCCGGTACCAAGTCCCTTTTTACTTTTTTCCATACCCCCAAAGTTGCCTTCATCATTCTATTTTTAGTGACCATTTTACTCATATTGCCTTCTAAAAAGACCACTTTTCCGATATGTTTAAAATCTTTCATTTCTAATTCTTCCCAAATTGCCTTTTCATTAGCCAGGATCCTCACAACATTTTTAATTTGGAAAGCTCGATAATATGCCACCAGGTTTGGCATTCCTAATCCCCCTTCCTTCTGGGATAAATACCAAAAAAAATTAACCAATCGGGGCCTTTTCCCCCCATTACAAAAATTGTTAAAAATTTTTTGAAACTCCTTAATTTCTTTATTGTTCAATTGGATTGGAAGAGCATCAAATAAAAAATTAATTCTTGGTAACAACATCATTTTACATATTGCAATTCTTCCAAACCATGACAGTTTCAATTTTTGCAATTGTTGTATTCTATCTTTAATTTCCTTTTTCAACTTTATGTGATTCAATTTCTTAAATTCATCGAATTTATTCAAGATATTAATCCCCAAATATTTCAAATCATCCTTAATTCGTAAATTACATTTTTCCTTTATCCTTTTCTGTTCTTCTTTACCCATATTACACAGTATCATTTCAGATTTATCCCAGTTTATTCTCAAACCCGTTATATCCTCAAAAAATTTCAGCTGCAGTTGTATTCTATCCAATGCCTTTCCAGGTTGTTTAACTGTTATTAAAGTATCATCGGCATATAAACTTATCTTGTTACCTAGAACCCCTTCTATCTCCTTGTCTTCCCTTACCTCCTTCGCCAATATCTCCATTGCCAAAATAAATAAGATTGGAGACAAAGGACAACCCTGCCTTGTACCTGCTTCTAGCTTTACCTCCTTTGTAACTACATCATTTACCCTTACTACTGCCTTCCCTTGCTGATATAATTGTCCAATTATCTTCTTAAATTTATCACCAAATCCATAACATTTAATTATCTCGTTAATTGTTACCCATTGTAAAGAATCAAATGCCTTGAAGATATCCAAAGATAATAGTCCGACTTTCTCTTTTGTTTGTCCTACATTATCAATTAAATTTAAAACTCTTCTTATCAAATCTGACATATGTCTACCCTTCAAAAATCCCACCTGGTTCTCATTTATATAAGTGCCCATAAAACTATTCAACCTATTAGCTAGTATCGCTGTGAAGATCTTGGCATCTTGGTTTATTAATGAAATTGGTCTGTATGATTCAATTTTTTTTAGATCTTTTCCTGGTTTTGGCAACAGAATAATTATAGTCCTATACCATGAAGTCGGGATTTGCCCTCCTTCTAATATATAGTTATATAACTTATTCAATTTTGGAACCACTATATCTTTAAACTCCTTGTAAAACTTGGCTGGTAATCCGTCCTCTCCAGGTGCTTTATCTGTTTTTAAGCTAGCTATAACCTCTTTTATTTCCTTTTCTGTTATTCGTTCTTCCATCCTGTTCTTATGTTCCTGCGATATCTTATTATTTATTTGTTTCTCCAATTGTTTTTTCAATTTTGGAATATCTATGTTCTTTTTCGCATATAATTCCTGGTAGAAATCTTTCACAATTTTACATTTATCTCCAATCTTATTACATCTTATTCCGTCCTTATTGACCAAAGTTCCAATTTCTCTTTTCTCTCTCTCTCTTTTTGCAGCCCTTGCTAACAATTTTGAATTTTTATTGCTAAATTCAAAATATTCTCTTTTTAAATACACCAAGTCTCATTTTACTTTTTCTATGTCCTTTCCTATCAGTTCAGTCTTCAATCTTTGTATATTATCAAAAACCTTCTTATCCTTGGTCCTTGTATGTTTTTCTTGAAGCTGTTTTATTTCCTTTTCAATTTTATCTTGTTCCATTTTGAATTGCTTATTTCTAAAACTAGCCAACTTTATACTCTCCCCTCTCAATACCGACTTCATGGTATCCCAAACTACATTAAAACTCACCTCCTCCATATCATTCCATTGCCAACTTTCCTTCCAATTCTCAGATATTTGTTCCTTACATTTATGGTCTTTATATAATTTAGGGTCGTATCTCCAATTCCTCCTTATTTTCCCCCACTTCTAACAACACTTTCGCATCGTCCAATTCTTTGAATATTCCCACTTCTACCTCATCTACCTTTCCAATCATATTTTCTGTTATGAATATGTAATCTATTCTAGAGTATGAGTTATGAACATGCGAAAAATAAGTATAAACCCTTTCCGATCTCTTAAGCTCTCTCCATGTGTCCTTCAATCCTATATCTTCCATCCATTTATCCAAAATTTGTTTTTAACCCCTTTTCCACTTCTTAAAATATTTGTACAATCTAAATTTTACCTAATTAGATTAAAGTCCCCAGATACTATCATTCTTTTTGTTTTTTCTTTTACCAATATTTATACATTTTCTCCAAAAAGTCCTCTTGATGATCATTTGGGGCATATATATTCACAAAAGCCATTTCCTCATCGTCAATCTTCCCTTTTACTATCAAGAATCTTCCCTTGGGGTCGGAGATACTACATGTCATCTCAAAGCCCAACCTAGTCGAAATTAAAGTAGCCACACCCCTTGCCTTTGAGGTACCAAATGATTTCTCATAGTATTGCATCCCTTTCAAAAAGATCTTATTCACATCTTGAGATTTTTGATGGGTCTCCTGCAAAAAGACTACATCTGGCCTGTCCTTTCTTAAAGCTAATTCTATTCTTTTCCTCTTAACTTGAGATCCTGTACCTTTCACATTCCAGGATATTACTTTAATACTCCTCATAATTTACCAAAAAGCGATCTTCTGTCATCTCCGATCTCTCCAATGAATGTGCAACCTCTATTCCCATAGCTAAAACTAAAACTAACACAACAAACATTCTACTCTACCCTCCCCACCCTTTTCCTTTACAATATTAAAGAAAAATCCACCTTTGCCAACCAAAGAGAGGAGGGGGGAACGTGGAAGATGTAACTACTGCCCACGCACACTCTCATTAATACAATTCCTTTTTTAACACTTTTATACATACAATCCCAAGACCTCCCTAACACCACTCAGCCTCTCCTTAAATTCCTCCATCCTTATACTTCAACATTTCTTTGCCACATTATCAATTTTGGACCCCTCCTCCCTCCCCCCTGTTACCCCCTCATGCTCCTGACCTCCATATTCTCTTCTTATGCCTCCTGATTCCAACAAATCCTTTCTTATTGCCAATCCCTCTCTTGAAGACAAATCTATCATTTCAATTGTACTAAGATAATATAGTGCATCAGTGTCGGCATGAATTGTATGCATTCTTTTTGTCGTAGAAAAATCTTAATTGCTGTGGGAACCTCCAATTGTATTTTATCCCACGTGCAATCAACAACTTGGTCACAGGCTTCATTTTATAACGCCAAACACGTTAATCCACAGCAATATCGTTGTATACTTCCACATCATTTCCATCAATTTTTAAAGTGCCAGACCCAGCTTGTTTTAAAAAAGCCATCACCTTTAATTTATCACCCCAATTTGCAAATTTAACCAAGACATTCCTTTTAACACTCCTCCCTCTTCTCGATCCCAATCTATAAACACTTGCAATGTCTTCATTGACATAATCTTTCCCCGTTTTCAAATTATTCAGCCAATCAATTATTCTGTCTTTCAAATGGTCTGGCGTTTTCTCCGGTAAATTGCGTATCACAATATTCTGTTTCCTCATCAACTCTTCCACCATATCTATCCTTTTCCCTTGTCCTTCTACCTTTATTTTGATTTCCTTATCTTCCTCTTGCAACCCCTTCACTTCAGCCTGCATCAATTTCACATCCTTTTGCATCAAATTAACACTTGTTTCCAACTTCTGAAAAGTACAATCAACTTTGTGGGCAAAATCCTGAAACATTGTATACATTTTATTTTGTTTCGCATAATTTCATTTTTGTCTTTCCCTCTTAGTTCCTTCATTTCCTGAAAACCCTTCACATTTGCAACCTCCATCTTATCTAATCTCTTAAACAATTTACCCATCTCAACCATTAATTGTGTTTGGTCCAATAATACTGATTCCGATGATATAGATGCTGGGGGTGTATCCTCAGTTTCATTTTTCTCCTTCTCCTTCCTCTTAGGCTTCACCACCTCCTCTTCCTTTGTTGCCTTTCCCTTCACAAATTTATCCATTGTAATTTCAACCAATTCTTTCAATATAATAAAACTTTTATTATCTTCCAATTCCAGCTCTTGGCCTTTCCCAATTCGAAGCCTTAATTGTGGGTTAATATCTTATAACCAAATTTTTAGTAACTTTGTAATCCAATCTGCATTGACGTCTTCAGCAAAAATTATGTCCAACCTCAAGTCCTGTGTGCCAAATCTTCAAATCCCACTCAATTTATAATCCAAATGTCCACTTACTTGATTTCCACCAAATCCAGATTCTCAATAAGTTTTTAATGTCAATTAATTCAGGCTTTCAGCCCCTATATTAGTCCCTTTACTTTATGCCCAGACAGAGCAGATCAGCTTCTGTATAGCAAACCATTAATAAAATTGTAATCCAAGAAAAAATGCTCCTAAACTGCGTTGCTATTTTGCTGCTTTACTGTTATCCACTGAAAAAAAGGGTTGATAATTTCAAAAGCCCAAAACTTGATTGAAGATTTTCATGTATTAACCAAAACAATAACAATGCATCAAAAAGCGGGGGGGGGGGGGGGGGAAGGCCCAAAAACAATTGCAAAAACCAGTAACTGTATGTCCAAAATCTTGATGGAGGAAGGCAAAACAAATTGAAACCAAAAAACCAAGAAGAACAAAGGTAACAGGGAAAGGAGAGTCAGGTACCCCAAATAAGCAAAAAAAAAAAAAAAGGAGAGAGAGAGAGAGAGAGAAAGAACATAAAGGGGCAAAAGAGTCCAAGGGGTCTGAAAAATTAATTACAAAAGAAAAAGAAAAAATTGTTCTGCAAAGGAAGGAGGGAAATCCAAGGTATTTAAAGAGCTTATGTTACTCAGTACTTAACTGCTTGGTCCACGAAGTAAAATTACAACTACGACATTAGTTCCCAGCCTCGGCTGCGGCTTCCAAGGGGCCCCAGCCTCCCTTCTCCTCTGAGCACTCCAACCTCCGTACTTCTTCTGTTCTTACACCTCCCGTCCTTCAGCAACCCTCCCTGTTCCTTCACTTCTCCTTCTTTATCTTTCTCCTCTCCTTCTCTCCTTTCCTTTCAGACTCTCCACAACACTCCAAAAATCACTCCAGAAACTGTCTCCAGTTGTTTCCCTCCCGTCTTCAGTCACTCTAACTTTCGATTTCTTTCTTCACCGCCGCCATTAATCTCCTTTCACAAACTTTCTCTCTTCCGCTCTCCCTCTTAACTCCTCCTCGCTCCTTTACACACTTGCTTTTCGTTTGTTTTCACTCTCCTTCTCACCCCCTCAGCCGCGCCAGCCACCACTTCCAAATTCGTGTCTTTATTTTCAACAACTCACATTTTCATTGTTTCTCCCGATCTCCTGGCAGTCCCGTTCACTGCGACTCAGCTGGTGAGGCCACTGCTTGCGCCGCTAGCCTCCCAGCCAAAACGCTCCCGAACTCTGACCTTCCGGATCAAGCCTTTTCAGTTACGAGGTCTATAAACTTTCTTCTTGCCAATCTTTGAAAATTTGTATTTCTCTATGTTTATTTTCTCATTGTTTTTCTCATTGAGAAGCGCGAGCTCCGAGGAAAGTGTGTTAATGCATCGGCATCTTAGCCACACACCCTGTTTCCTTTTCAAATCATACATTATCACAAAATCTAACTGATCATGGAAAGGCTACCCATTTTTAAATAGCACATGCACTCCTAATTATTTTTTAAATAACAGTCAGTAAAGACGGTACAACTCCCAAGCCTCAAAACAAGCTTAAACCTGCATTTATTAAAGTCGGTGTGATATTTCTACAATAATGCATTCTATACTAAATCCTTCTTCTGTGCCTCTGAGATTTATGGATGGTATTTTTTTAAAAAGGTTACCTTAATTAAAATACATTTCTATCCATTCAGTTTTTTTGAAAATGCTCAGTGCAGATGCTGAAGCAGAAAGTTCACTCATCCTTGAACATAACATTATTATCAACATACCTCAGTTTTTAAAATTGCACATTATTCTTAGTTTAGCACAAAATGTAACATCGTTAGTTGGTGAACTGAAGCTTCATTCCTGTTATTTTATGAGTAGCTATAATTGATGTTACATGCAGGATGGAGGTAAAAAACAAAATGCATATCTTAGCCTATAAAGAAGAGATGTAAGGTATGTGTCCGTGAAAGGCTCCCACACCCCTGGAGCCTATCCTGTAATGCTTCGTACACACCTACCTAATGCCACTGAGCTCAGCCTCACATGGGTCCAGAGGCCGAGAGTGGGCCTGTGCCCCACAAAATGGGAAAAGGAATGGGAACTACAACTCCCAAGGTGCCTTGGGAGAAAAAAACAGCAGTTTAACAACAAGGCCTGGAAATAGAATGTTGGAAAGAGCTGATTTGCATGTTGGACTGTGAGTGGTTGAGAGTGAATGAGATGTAACGTACGTGTCCGGCAGGCCTTCAGACACCCCTGGAGCCAATCCTGTAAGTCTCCCTCCCCCCTCTGTGTGTGTGTCTTTGTCTATGACTGACACACAGAGAGAAACACAGATAGAGTGAGACAGAAAGAGAGAGACAGAGAGAGACAGAGAGAGGAAAGGATGTGTGCACTGCCCCGGCTCCAGCCAAAACCACATTGGCTGCAACCATGTTGAGGTCCATGGGGAAACTACCCACACCCAGCCACAGCAGTGGCAAAAGGCACACAGGACACCAGGAGTGGAGCGGGGCCCCAACAAACACCCCTGTAGCTCACCCACCCCCACCCCACCCCAAGACTGCTTGGGACGAAGTCTGGGTACCCTTGCTAGTTTCATCTAAGATGTAAAAATCAAGGCAAAGTGTTTATAAAAACATTGAAATAGGAGTGAATCATAAAGTCTAGTTTGCAATTTGAAGGGTACACACAGGGGAGGAAAACAAATTGATTTACAATTGTACCTTAATTGTGGTTTGTGAGACTATTAACTAAGTGGGTTTTTAAATTTCACTTTCTTATCAATGGGATGAACCCATGAGTGGCAGATTATTTTTCTTTTTAAGTTTTGAATTATATGTAAAGAAACAATCCAAGCACGGAAGCAATATGTTCACAAAATGTCAAAAGCAGCTCTGGAAAATACGGGACCTGTGCAGAACGGTTCTGCGCAGGTCGCCTTCTACACATGCGTAGAAGGCTTTTATGCTTGCGTAGAAGGCTTTTACACTTGCGTAGATCCCGTCTACGTATGCATAGAAGGCTTCTACGATCCCCTTCTGTGCAGATCGCCTTCTAGGCATGCGTAGAAGGGATCTACGCAAGTGTAAAAGCCTTCTACGCAAGCGTAAAAGCCTTCTACGCATGCGTAGAAGGCGATCTGCGCAGAAGGGATGCGCAGTACCTCTTTTTTTCCCCGCTGCCAATTCCGGGGTTTTGGCAGCTGCGGGGAGGAAATGGCGCAAATCGGCGCCGAAAATCGGCAAATCCGGGAAGGTTGACAGGTATGGATATGGCCCCCAAAGCCATTTCATCCGGCCCCCAATGCCCTCGTCGTTCTCAGAAGTGGAAGCAAAATGCACACCCACGCATGTGCAGAATGCTACTGTAAATGACCCGTGGCTGTCATAAATGTGTTCACGACAGTTGTGGGTCATTTACGCCAGCATTCTGTGCATGCGCAGGTGTGACACATTCTGCCCATGTGCGTTTTAATTCTGCTTCAAGTGGGGAGGAACCATGTGACTGGCCCAATCAGCTGTCTGGTGGACATGGTCGGGCCCACAGCCCAAAAAGTTTGGGCATCCCTGGCTTAGTTTATGGGAAAATATGCAAAAAAGTGTGCACAGTAAGAAAAACTTACAAGAAAGTGTGCATACAATATATCTATCGTACAGCTTCATGGCAGACAATCAGAAAGTTTATTTTGCTTAATTTTTGGTAATAACGTCTTAAATTCTTTATATACAGGGTGGGAAAACATCAAATTTTCTTCACACACAGAAAGTGAGACTGAAACTGAAAGATTCTTCCATCCGCATTGCCACCAACAACCAAGTCACTGATTCCATTCCCTCATTAATCTGAGATTGGAGGTAACCACAACTATCAGAGGAGAAACCATACAGATTTAGAGGAGATCAGGGGATCTTCTCTTCAAGCCATTCCTCTCTGCTGGAAAAACAGATTTCCCTGTGATAGTAACCATTCTTTGCTGGCGTGTCCTACCTGACACCTAAAATGTTATGTCTTTCAGCACCAAATAGGGAAAGAAATTTCTATTTCCTCAGGCCTTTTAGTATGTCATAAAATATTAATGGACTTTTAAAATATTTTATTTATTTAGTTATTTATTTATGCCTGAAACACAGACTAACATGGCTACCATTCCAAAAAATTCATCTTCTGTATGTGTTTGAACTTTGTTGGCAATTAATAACTGTTTTTTGCTTCTAACAAACAGAGACTGTAATCCAGGAAGCTATTTTGAGTATTCCTACTGAAATTTCACAGTTTAGTCTTAAAACAGCAGGACCCACCAAGACTCCTGAAATTATCCATGGTTTCAGAAGACAGCTTTTCATGTAGCATAAGGGGTTGCTCTTTGAACAATTGAAATCCAAAGCTCCCTTGAGCTCACAGAACTAGTTAAGTAATATTTTGGAACCAAGTCAGAATATTTTCATTGAGAATATACTGTATTCTGATATGCACAGGTATGCACATGCACATACACACTCCATCCCCTCTAATGCTATTTCTATCAACAGGTATCTTACCTCCATTTATTTTTGCCAATGGGAAAAGAACAATTTTGAGTTAGGAAACTTTGTAGATTACAGTATAAATTTTACAAATTGTCAGAAAAGTGTTAAAAATGCATCTAGCCAGCAAAATGTCTTCCTGATGATGGCAGAAAATAACATTGTTGTCAAAATGCTCTTCACAGTTTGACAGTGTTCACCTTAATGGCACAACAGAAAAAATAATTTCTCCAAAAGCTATTGAAACTTTTCATTGTCTGTCTCCCTCTCTTTTCCCCTGCCACAGAAGCCTCTTTGAATAACTGGCCAATCATTTCTTGCTCATCGTCATCATACCCTGCTCATCCCATGACTTATTCAAAACAATGGAAATTTGGTCAACAAATTCCATTACAAATCTGCTTTAGGGATTTGGAAGCCTACATTCCACACACAAAAAGATGGAGTCGAAAGAATTGCAATGGTTTATAGCTTCATGAAAAGAGTTTATAAGTTACTTAAATCCATCCAATTAATTAACATTTACAGTTTGTCTGGGAGACTGAATGGTTAGACAATCTAATCAGCTGAAATACATTTTGCCGACAGGTTTCATCATGAATGTACCCTATGAGTGAACAGGAGGAATATTCCCTTTAGCCAAACAAGTTTGCTGTCTTATTTATATTGCTGGAGCTGCCCCGTTGGGAGCACAGTTTTCAGCACATGATTCCTGAAATTAGGAAGGTCTAGATCAGCTCAGTATATGGATACAATACTACCAAGGCCGGCCTGGGGCAATAAACAAGAGAGTGTCTGCTTTCCTCAATTCCATATGCAAAAATTGATCAGACCAGTGACTAAATCTTCAATCAATATCAGCAAAGAGTAGAGACATAGAACACTACCTGTCTTGTTCTCATGAGGGAAACTGAGAAATCACAAGTATTTTATTATTTACCGTATTTGCCAGCATATAAGATGTACTGGAGTATAAGATGCACCCTGTTATTACCAAAATAGCCCACTATAGGTTTCCCTTGCTCGAAAGCCAGTCGTATCCGACTCTAGGGTTCAGTGCTCATCTCTGTTTCAAAGCTGAAGAGCCAGCGCTGTCTGCTTCTGCAAACATTTCCATGGTCATGTGGCAGGCATGACTAGACACTGGAGCACATGGAATGCTGTTACTTTCCCATCAAAGTGGTCCCTATGTATCTACTTGCAATTTCTTGCTTTTGAACTGCTAACCGCAGGAGCTGGGACAAAGATGGGAGCTCATTCTATCCTGCAGTACTCGGGAATCAAACTGCTGACCTTCCGCCTCACAATCAGCGTCTTAGCCACTATATCCAGTACAAGATGCACTCCATTTTCCAGTGTATTTTAATGAGGGTAAAGTGTGTCTTATACGCCTGCAAATTTTATTATTTTTGTTTTTATCCCACCCATCTGACTTTATCAGTGACTCTGGGTAGCTTAAATAAAAAAAATAGAAGATAAAACACCTGCCAAAATCATATATAGAAATATGCATCCGGGCTAGTTAGGGGGGGCATGGCCACCCCTCTATAAAAGGGGTGGCCATGAGGCAGCCGCGCTGCCATTTTGCAAAGCGACGGAGCAGAGAAGTTTGCTCCGACGCTTCTTTCTCAGCTTCGCCCCTTCTATCAGAGGATATCCTTCGATCTTCAGGGATATCGCTCCAACGTGGCTTTCTTCGATCGGAGGACTCTTTCCTCCCCCGACCAGTGCCTGCTTGGGTGGCCATGGCACCCAAGCACAAGGCACAAGCGGCCTCTAAGCCGCGACCTAGGGGGAGGGTTCAGCCCACCCCCTCGACCTCCTCGGGGCTGCCACCGGGCCAGAGGGCTCGGGCGGTACCCCCGCAGGGGGGTGTTGGGGTGATAATACCCACTGCCACCAATGAGGGTGACCAGGCCTCCACCTACCCGCCCAGTCTGAGGACTCGGGTGGGGGTAGCACAGGCCTGTGCCCCTGAGGTTTCTACCCCTGCTGCGCCTTTGCCCGGCTTGGGGCATAGCGGCCCAGTCGGGCATGGTGCGGGTTTCTGCCCCACCGTTCTTCCAGCCCCTCATGGGCCGGATTATTGGGCATGGCCCTATTCTGGCCAGGGATTGCCACATGGGTTTATCCCTCATCAATTGCCTGGTGGGCCATCCGGGCCATCCGGCCCACCTTATCCTGGTGGGTCTGAGGCTGTGGATGCTCTCCTTGCACGTATTTTGGTGCTGGAGACATCAATGGGCATTGCTACGCCACCTTTGGACTTCCCAACTCCGCAGTTCCGGTCCACATGCCGACCACGGCTGTGCAGCGGGCCGCCAACAGGGTTGAGCTGCTCGAGGCCATCAGGCCAGCCCAGGCTGGCGCCTCGCAGCTCCCCATCGCCTTTCCACCGGGGACCGGTCCTGCTTGGCAGGGACACATTGGCATGGAGAGCTCGATACCTATCGCGAGCTCCGATGCCCAACATGGGCTGGAACCCCCAGTGGGGGCGGCCCATGGGGGTGCACTGAGTGAGTATCCTGGTCAAGTCAGTACACCAGTGACACTAGCTAATACCGCTGGGGGGGGTGCAGTGGCCATGGCCACAACAAGTTACTGTGGGAGGATATTTTAATCCACACTGTCCTGTTACTTCCTGGTTGCCCAATTATCCCCCGGTTATTGCAGGGGTGACCGCACCTATGGGTATGCCTAATTTCTCGGGGGTCCTACAGGGCCCACTGCAGGCACCCCCAATTCAATCTGTGCCGACGGCGGCCCTGCTGACGGCCGGTTACTCCTTACCCCTGGGTGACCATTTATCCCAGGCTACGAGGGAGAAGATTTGGCGGGGGGAATATGTAGACATTTTCACCCTCCTGAATTGTGAACCCACTAAGGAGGAGAGGGAGGGGCAGGATGACAGGGACAAGGAACTGTCCCATCGTCGTAAGCCACCTCGCACTTGGGCCAATTGGTTACTGGCCTATCTGATTTATATGGCAGTATACCTGAGGGCCCGTCCTGATCTGGCCATCCCAATGGTCCAGTACCTGGACAATATTTACCGGGCCATGGTTGATTTCCCTGGCCCATCATGGTTGGCCTATGACGAAGAATTTAGGATGAGGGTGGCCTTTCACCCTGAGATGAGGTGGGACGAGCCCTGCCAGCAGTTGTGACTGCTGTATATGACACCCACATGGCCGGTGCCTGGTGACCGGTAGCACTGTAGCCATGCCGTACAACAGGCTGCTACTACACAGATTCCCCGCCAGCCGGTTGGGCAGGGGGTTCCAGCCCGCCTGCTGTGTTGGAGTTTCTCCGCCAATGGAGTGTGCAGGAAGCGCCAGTGTCGATACAAGCATGAGTGCCATTATTGTTCCGGCCCTCATGCCACCTCCGCGTGTCCGTGGGCCGGCGGGTCATGAGGCAGAGGAAGGGGTGTCCAAGGGGCGGCCAGAGCTCCCTCTGACGTTGATACCCATTCAAAAGGCTCCCTCCCCAATTAATGTTCCGGTGCTCGAATGATGGCTGCGCGCTTTTCCTAGACAGGATGATGCGAGATACGTACTTGAGGGCTTTCAGCTTGGCTTCCGCATACACTTTAAAGGGGTTCGTGGGCCTCAGGATGCTCCGAACCTACTCTCTCTCAGGGGTAATGAGGACATTGCTGCGGAGCAGATAGCCAAGGAGGTCAAGGCACAGAGGGTGGCAGGGCCATTCGTAGACCCCCCATATCCTAACTTGAAGGTATCCCCTCTAGGTTTAGTCCCTAAGAAGTCCCCGGGTGAATTACGTCTAATTCACCACCTCTCTTACCCTACGGGTTCTTCGGTCAATGATGCTATACCGGACAAACTTTGCTCTGTCAGGTATACGTCCTTTGACCAGGCCTTACAGATGGTACGCTCGTGTGGTCCTGGGGCGCTATTGCCAAAGTGTGATATCAAATCGGCATTCCGATTGTTGCCAGTGCACCCGGATGACTTTGAGCCGTTAGATTTTTGTTTTTGGGGCAAGTTTTAGGTGGACAAGGCCATGCCTTTTGGCTGTTCAATCTCATGTTGAGCCTTTGAACAATTTAGCACCTTCCTCCACTGGGCTTTTGTTTGTAGGTCAGGGTCCTGGTCCGTAGCCCACTACCTCGACAATTTTTTGTTCAGGGGTGAACATGGCACAGGCACGTGTGCCCATCTGCTCACCACATTTCAGGTGCTTATGCGGGAACTGGGTGTTCCCCTAGCACCTGAAAAGACTGAGGGCCCAGCCACCACTCTTACCTTTTTAGGTATTGAAATCGACACCGTCGCCCAGACATCCAGGTTGCCTATGGAAAAGGTGACTCGGATCTCTGCTGCGATTTTGGCAATGCTTGCCAAGCGTAAGGTGTCTCTCCAAAAGTTACAGGTGCTTCACAGCCACCTCAACTTTGCCTGTAGGGTAGTGACACCAGGCAGAGCCTTCGCAAGGCGTCTGTGTGACGCCATGGCGGGCCTTTCAAAATGACACCACAGGGTACGGCTGACCAAGGGTTTACGAGCAGACCTGGCAGTTTGGCTCACATTCCTACAGGACTTTAATGACATCTCCTTTTGGAGATCTGAGCTTATGGTCACTCCTCATTTCCAAGTACTGTCGGATGCCTCCGGCTCCCTGGGTTATGGGATTTACTTTGAGGGACGGTGGGCCTATGGTCAATGGCCTCAGACATGGCAAGGCACAGATCGCTTACGCGATCTTATGTTCCTGGAGTTTTTTCCATTTTGGGGGCCCTAATGCTCTGGGGGAACAGGTGGGCTAATTCGGTAGTTCACTTTTGGTGTGACAATGCTGCAGTGGTGCACATTGTCAATGCCCAAACATCTAGATCCCCCATAGTCATGGCCTTAGTTCGCCAATTTATTTTGAGGTCCTTGCACCTTATTGTACTATTCAGGGCCAGACATGTGCCAGGCATTAATAACAATATTACTGACGCTTTATCCCGTTTCCGTGCCTTGGCTCCAGACGCAGAGGAACTTCCCTCTCCACTCCCTGCTGAGATTTGGACATTTGGCGAGGAGAGGTGAACTGGGTGATCGGCATGTCTTTGGCACCTCACACGCGTAAGGCGTATCTACATGCACTCCTCCAATTTAGGACCTTTTGCGGGCAAAGGCACTTGCCCGAAATGTGGCCGATACCGGTCGACCAGATTTTACAGTATATGGTGCACCTTCATGATCAGGGGTTAGCCCCACGCACTATTGCCACCAGGCTTTCCGCCTTGGCATTTATGGCCAAGGCACGGGGTTTTACTGACTGCGTGAATGACTTCCGCATATGCCACGTATTGGAAGGGTGGACACGTGAGCATGGCCGCCACCCGGACACACGTCACCCTGTTTCACCAGGTGTTCTGACCCACCTTGCATGAGGTTGGCATATACTGTGTTACGATAGGTATGAGGAGGCTCTTTTTCATGCAGCTACCACTGTAGCTTTCTTTGGAGCGCTCCGTATTAGTGAGCTGGTCCCATTGTCAAAGGAGGATGTGTCTCGTAGGGCACTGGAACTCGACGATGTCTTTCTCAACTAGGAGGGGGCTCAGTTGAGGATTCGTTCCTCAAAGGCCGATCAGCACGGAGTAGGCAGTGGTGTTAGACTGCTACAATGTACATTTGCTGACATCTGTCCGGTTGGTGCCCGACATGCATTTTTGGCAGTGCGTGGTACGCACCCTGGCCCGTGTTTCTGCCACCACGATGGGTCTCCCCTTACCAAATTTCAGTTCTGAAGGGTGACCGGTATGGCACTTCACAGTGTCGGCCTCCCTGGGGCTCGTTATGGCACCCATTCATTCAGGATAGGCACTGCTTCAACTGCAGCTGCATTCGGGTACTCTGAGGCTGATATATGTCAGATGGGCAGGTGGGGGTCCACGCATTTTTCCTTATATGTACGTCCCCTCACTGTATGAGTACCAGTTATGTCCTTAATTCCTTTATCCTTCTTTTACAGACCCTGTGTGTCTACGCACACCGGTGGCAGTATGGCTGGTGGGCCACAGTTACGTGCACTGGGCGGCACAGTATGCTGCAGCGACGGAGTGGGGACCCCATCTCGGCCTGCGTGCATCCGCACGTATGCGGTGGTATGGTATGCGCGACATGAGATGGCGGGAACTGTTGCTATTCCTGATGTCCATCAGGGATGCTGGACTGCCTGATGTCCTGATTCTGCACCTCGGCGGCAATGATCTAGCACAGATCAGTGGCCTTTCCTTAAAAATGTCGGTGTGCAGCGACCTGGCGTTTTTACATCATTTATGGCCGTACACACGGTTGATGTGGTCTGACATCGTGCCGAGACACTGTTATAGAGGAGGCATGGACCTCCGTGGTTTGGACCATGCCCGGCGGTCAGTGAACAGGGCTGTTGCCCGGTTCCTTGTCGAGAATGGCTTGGGGACAGCCATTCGACATCCGGGGATAGGCTTGCAGGATTTTGATCTATATGCAGGAGATGGGGTCCACCTGTCGGCTAGAGGTATGAACCTCTTTCTGGAGGATGTGCAAGCGGGCCTGGTGCCCGAGCTGACGGTCTGGGGGGGGGGGGCGGTGAGTCATCATAGATGCCTCCCCGTGTGGCGGGTAGCACTGGTAAGGTAAAGATTTATGACCCATAGGTATCCGGCAGGTTCGCAATTGACTGGCCAACACGTAGATAGGTAGAGGGAAAACAGGATTGGCCTGTCAAGGGCGAACCATGAGTTTCACAGCCTGCATCACCTTGATATTTGAACGGATACACGTCATAGGGTGGGTTCAGTAGATAGTATATTGACTCCGGTCAACAATTTGTTTGTGTCAACAAACAAATTGATACAAATTGATACATGTAGCCAATTTCCATTGGCATTTTGGGAGGAACCTTACCAGTGTTACTGCGGCCTGCTTGCCTTAAAGAATTACAATTGGATGATACACCAATTGAAAGTGATAATTCGGACTAGGGCATTATTCAATAAAAGTGGCCAGATGCCTTTAATCCAATACAGGTGTCTGAGTCTTATTTGGGTGGGTGCGCCTGCAAAGACAAATACACACTAACAGAGCAATGAAACAACAATAAAGGATAAAATATAAATATAATTTTATTGGCAATAGCATTTAAGCAGAAAAGGAAGAAGAAAATTACATTATTTAACCTGGGGTGGCTGGTCTTTAATGGCTTGTTTTAAAGATTTGGTTTTAGGCTCACTACGAAATGCAGACAAAAAGGGGCCTGGCAAAGAAAGCATTCCATATTGTCGGGGTCTCAGTTGAAAAGGATTTTGCTTCTTCTGAAAGATAGTGAGATGTAGTCTGGTGCACTTGACTGGAATTCTTGTTTTTCTGAGAATCGCTTTAAGCACTGGATGGGCTGTCATTAATCAGCCAACCCTTTTGCATTGATTCTCTTTACGTGTGTCCTTTGATTCACAAACGGAAAAGATATAGCTTAGCAGGGGGGAAAATCAGTTTGTCCAGCATCTAATAACCAATTAGCTAGTGATTCCTCAACAGGCAGCCTTGATACGTTGACACATGACATTGTGATGAGAATGAGAATGAATAACATTCTAAGCATTCTTCACATGGTTGGCAATGAAGTTTGTGCTGGCATTGGCAGGCAGGAGGCTCCTTTTTGTGTTGTGTACTGCGGTATTCCTCCATTCCCTATTCCCTTTTTAGTCTTTTATGTGGGGTGGGAGTGGGAAGGTGGGTTGGTGGGTGGTCGAGTGAGGGTTTTAATCTGTTTTGTTATATTTTACTGTATTTTATCTGTTTTTACCGTTGTGGGCCGCCCTGAGTTGGGTTTCCCCAAGTGGGCGGCATAAAAATCTAAGATTAAATAAATAAATAAAATACTTTAGAAATTGAAGGACAGGCCACATGGCAGAAATAGCTTTGACTGTATCCAGCCCCTTGACTTTTGCTACCTAGTTAGTAAAGCAAGATATAAAGTTGACCTCAAGCCATATTTACCACCTTGAATTCTGTCTTTGAAGAAAGGTGAAATCTGGGTTAGCATTTCCATTAGGTGCAGTGAAGCAGCTGCCACAGCTGTTATAAGCTGACTGGCATCAGGAAGGTGTTGGAATTGTGTATTAGCAGACCACCCTGTGCCACCTATGTTAGGCCACTTAGATGTCATAGGAAATGCCATCTGATAACCTATGATGACTGCAGTGGCTCAAGCGGCTAAGACACTGACTGGAAGGTCAGCAGTTCGATTCCTGAGTACTGCAGGACGGAATGAGCTCCTGTCTTTGTCCCAGCTGCTGCCAACTTAGCAGTTCAGAAGCAAGAAATTGCAAGTAGATAAATAGGGACCACTTTGGTGGGAAGGTAAACAGTGTTCCATGTGCACCGGTGTATAGTCATGCCTGCCAGATGACTGGTTCTTTGGCTTTGAAACAGAGATGAGCACTGAACCCCAGAGACAGATACAACTGGCTTTCGAGCAAGGGAAACCTTTACCTTTTCATTTAACCTATCATGAAGTTGACTTTTGAGCATTGAATGAGAAAGATTCCATTTTTATTTTATTTTATTGCTTGAGGAAGGCAGCAAGATTTCATTCATTCATTCACTTTTATGCCCCTTCCTTTTGGTGCAAGCACCACTCCCAAATCATGAGGCAATAAATAAATTATGATTTTCCTTAGAAACATGTGAATTGCAAATTTATTGCTCTTGTAAAGAACCAAGAGATATTCGGAGTTGGACAGACAGCGACCCTATTGAAGAGGCATAAACCTTGAATGCTTGTATTAACTTTCCCAGCTTTCTTCTTCCTGTCCCTCCCATGTCCTGAGCATGAAAGCTTCTGCCCATAGAAGTGATTGGCATGCCATATTTTAAGTTTGCCTGAACTTGGGTTCGGGCAACTACACTTTGTGTGAACAGTTTGTTAAATGTCTATATTACCCATGCAATCCAAAAGTCACTCTGGGCAGTGAACAAGTATAAAAAACATATAGTGTAATCAAATCCACATACACAAATAACAAAATAAAACATAAAAAACTGGTAAACAGAACTTAAACAGAAACTTCAACTAGACTTAAAACATAAAACAACCCACTGGTGGTGGCTAACAGAAAAAATAACTGCAAGGGGGCCTGCATAATTAAAATCACAGTTTAATCCAGTTTATAATCCCAGGTTAATGAAAAACCATGCTCTCTCCCAAGGCATAGGTGTTCAGACCCAATGAAAACTGCTGTGAACAGACATGAGCTCACATTTGAAAACTATGTCAGAATTCCATCTGAATATGAGTTAGGAAACTCATATATAAAGGGATCTGCACTGTTGCAACTCAGGAGTCCTTTAACTCTAGCATTTCAATTATGAATTTTGGACTTATAATTTCCTGTTATAATATTCATAATTTAGCTGATAATTACCCTATTTACTATGTAGTTGTGGGTACATCTGCTCAGATTTAAGCTGTACTGGGTTCAGTGGGACTTATTCCCCAGATAGGATTGTGGGCTAAGGGTGAATTAATTAATTACACTTAGTAAGAACTTTATTTTAGCTGCATTTTTCAAGTTTTATACACTTGCACAGGAAGATACCGAATGCTGGGAAATGCTTTTGAAAGTCATTTCCCCCCACTGAGATTGTTTCAGTAACTGTCATTTTCTTCTCCAGCCATCTCAGAATTTCCTTTTGCATATCACAGGAAGATGTTTGGCCCTGAATATAGCAGATTTTACTTCACCAAGGCTATTTCATTGTATGTAAGACTCAACATCTTAAAATGAAGTAACAATGAAACCTTGCCACTTTCACAGTAACAGCATCACTTAGAATGAAGAAAATGGCTGGATATTTAGCTGACAGAATAGAGAGGCCTATTTCCACAATTACCCTTTTCTTTGATGTTTCCTGTGTTATCTGTTTAATATAATCTCTCAGTTAAATAAAGGGTGTACTTTATCTTAAAATGGCTCTTTGGCTTTGTATGCCACATTAGTAATCAATGGCATATCCTAGACTAATAGACATTTTAGTATCACTTCTAAAATGCCCTAGCAGTTTAGAAGGCAAGATTAAGGATATTTTATAGTGTTTTGACTCTAAAAGTAGAAAATGCAGGATTTTACATGATCTGTGTACTAAATAAAAGCATTTTTACTATGCTGGGTGTGTCGTTTATTTCTATTTTGCTTGGATATTTTCTTCTTTCACATTCTCTCCTTTGCCTTTTTAAAAATACACAACACATACAGAGAATCTGAAAATTGAGTGTTTCTAAAGCCTGTAGTAGATTACTATCATTTATAGATGTGCATTTTGTAAGTTTTCAAACAAATATTTCTCTCCCTCCTCCTGATAATACAAAATATAACAATGCTCTCACAGCATGCTTAGCTTTAGAAAGATTTACCACATTTGGCAAACTGCTTCATTTTGTAAATGGCTCAAATAGCACTGTATCATTGCAACACTGATCTACCGTAGTTGTTACATTACTTCTTATTTCACTGGCAAAATTAAAGGAACATTACTGGGATTTCGAATAGAAAACAAAAATGTTGTGGCACCTTAAAACTAACTGCAGTATTTTAATGTAAGTGTTTCTGGATCTAACTTCTTCAGAAATAAGAGTAAGACTTCATGGCATTAAATTATACATATCAGGTGGGGGTACAGAACATAACAGATAAAGTTGCAAATCAACGTAGCTTTTTACACCTGGTAATGATGGAAGATCCCTGACTGATATTCAGATCTATTTCTGTGAAGTTTGGTTCTGTGAAGCTGTAAATGGTTAGGAGATAGAGGCAAAATGAACACTGTGACATTATACATTTGCTAATGAGTTTAGCTTTCAGACCTAGCATCTATTGACTATGCTGTGTGAAAATTGACAATGGTGTGAGTGATCTAGGCAACAAGTACTTCCTATGTTCTGTGAGGTGGCCTGAGGCTATGGATGAGAACCAATAACCATCTTTTTGAAGTTTGTTCTGTAAAGGTTATATGGTGAATTAGAGCATATAAATGTTGGGACGTTAGGGTCTTTTCACAGTCTCCCCAAAGGGCCTTCCTATTGGGAAGAGGCAGCTTGGGATGCTGGGCTGTGTTTTACTGTGCAGAAGGCCAGACAGATGAGTCATCTCCTAAAATAGAGGGTCACCTAATTTCCTGTTATCCACCAAGTTGTGATCACGAGCACACCTCATGAGCATTACCTCACGTTTCCATGCACTGAGCTAATGCTAATCAATCACGTTAAGAGTCACTCCCATTTCCTGGTTTACAGTTATGTAGCAATAAAATGGCTGGTAGTCCTTTGTCCTCATTTCCTTCCCTTCCCTCCATCCAGCCTGAAAGGAAACAGCTTGTCTCTATCTCTGTGATTGGGGTATGTATGCTTGTGTTAGAGTAAACTTCAGGGTGCTTGCAAGAGGCCCTCCTGTTACAACAGCTGGCGCCAAGAACAAGAGACTGAGTCTGGAGTCTGGACATTGCCTGCATTACTTACCTGCCTGGAAAGAGGCTACAGTGCACTGATCACCCCTGGCCAGGGGTCTCATAAATCAGTAAGTTATGGGGTTATATTTCTCACATATGCAGAGAGTTCACATGGAAGAATTCTCCCTCCTTCTCAAGAGATATGGCCGGCCCATTTCGCTGGGAGACTTGGATAATCTCCTTCAAGAAATATATAACAGATGTCAATTTTATCCTGAAGAAGGGTCTCTTCATTTAGCGATATGGGAACAAATTGGCATGGTATTGCATTCTCAGCCCAGAGCTGAAATCCAGATTCTAAAATCTTGGCATGTGTGCAGGTTTACCATAGAACAGGCTGCTTCTGAGATACTTCCCATCATCTCATTAGATTTAGCACCACCTGCTTCAGTCCCTGCTCCCACCTCTGCAAATTCTGTCTCTCCCAGCTCTTCAGATGGCATAGAAGTAAGCAGAGAGGCCAGGAGGGAGGGACAGGTACAGGGTATGGGGAGTGGATGTGTGAATGTGCTGGAGAGAGAGAGAGATTGCTCACAGCAGAAGGCCCCTCCCCTGATAAGAGAGCCTTCCACACACACCCTTCTCTTGACCCCATCAGTCCTAGCATTGAAGCCAGGGGAGAGGGGGAGGAGGGGGGGCAGAGAAGCCAGGAAGAATTGAGTGAGGCAGTGAACAGAGGGAAGACAGGGGGCGTGGCTGATGTGCTGGAACAGCTGCTGCCTTCAGAGGCAAAACAGTGTGTGTTGCTGCGTCAAAAAAGCATTCTTGAGATCATTTCTCTGCCAGCCTTAGACTTGCAGCCTGGTTGCAGCCCTCTTTTCTGTGAGATTTATGCGGGGGCAGGGCTGGCAGCAAGGGTGGAGATAGCCAGATTGGGTCCTGTTTGCTCAGCTATGGTTCTTGTCACAGCTAAGAGGCAAGCTAGTTTGGTGAATTTGAAGGCAAAGCAACATCCAGGGAATTTTTCCTTCAGCTGTGGAGGGTAAAAAACAACAACAAACAACTTTCTTCCCTTCAGCATGTCATGGCCAGGCACTTAAAATGATTTCACAGTGTCTTCTGGCTGCAGTAGGTTTTTTTTTCCAGCGCACCCTTGGGGGATAGCTCTGAAACAGTTTGCTGAAAGCATTTTCATCTATATGATAAATTCCTTTGAGTTTAGTGAAACAGTTTGTGTTCTTATTATGGCTATTTTTTCATAACAAGATTTTTCTTGTTTTCTGGCTGAGGCAATAAAACTTCAGCCATCTCCAGAAACAATGTTTCTTTTGTTTTTCATTTTGGACAGCATCAAGGCTTTCTCCAGTGAATCTTCCCTTCTCATTTGATATTGATAGTCATGGCATCTAAGCTTTTTCAAGTGCATCCTCTCTCAAAGGCATTCTTAATTTCAGCCATAGGCTTCAATAATTCACACTCTTTCACATCCAATAATTTGGACCAACTCTTATTTTCACTGGTTAGCTATTGTTTATAAGTTTCTTAGTTCTCTCTTTCTTTCATCAACTGATGCTGTTTCTCTTTGTAACCAGCTTTGACTTGTGATACTTCTCATTATGTGTTCCTCAGATTTCTCATAGCTCATCTCTCAAATTAATCACCTTTTCATTTCATGACTGTAGGGCAATTAAATGCATAGGAAGTGAAATCTGTACTGCTTCTTTATCTATTTTCCAAGGCCTGACTAGGCCTGCTGCCATTATTTTGGTTTCCTTGTTTTTGAATTTCCAGCCAGGTTTTGCACTCAATCAAGAGACTTTTTTGGGTCTTTTCGACTTTCTGCCATCAGGGAAATGTTGTACATTAATGCAGCCTTGTCTGGCTTCTTTTCTTATTCCAAACCACTCTGGGATTTATCATGAGGCATACAAGATATTCTGTATTCCCATCCCTTTATAAGAGCCTTGTTTTCTGATATTTTTCTGTTTTTTCCATGATCCAATGTGTGTTCATATTCTCTAGTCTCCCTGCCTCCTTTCCCCAGACAGGATTTCCTTCTCATTATGCAGTTAGCTTTGAATATGTTACTTCTTCTTTGCAGGAATAGATCTCATTCCATCTCTGGATTTTTTGCACTTCATGGAGAATCTCTATAGTTCCACAGGGCAGACAGTTGTACCCTTTCTCACATGACAATTAAAAAGAAGGGGATAGATAATCACCCTGGCTCAGTCCATTGTGCATTTTTCAGCATGGCATCAAGCCCACACCTTCCAGCCAGGGTGCCATGGCTATCGCCTGGCCGGGGGTGAAGCACCAGGCCAAGATCCTCTGGGCAGGGCCTCACCTCACCCTCCAAGAGGGGTAGGACTTTTTGTGCTTTCTCCACAGATCTGCAGCTGTGATTCCAGATCTGGTCCACTGATCTCCTTGAAGCATGCCTGGACTGCCACAGGCTGAGCAGTTACCCAGATGCAAGTGCCAAGGCCTTCACAGGCCAGCAAGCCACCTGAGGCACAGCACAATTTTTACATAGCAGCTTGGTCCATTTTCACATATTGCCCAACCTATTCACCTGTGTTTAATGCACTCTTCCACTTGCAATTTCACCAGCCATGTGGACCTTTCAGTACCTTCGCCAGTGGCTAACTTATAGCCTGGACACACTTTGACATTAACATTGTCATACCAGCCCCACCTGCCCAGGACTTTGGTGCGGAGGCTAACTTATGAACTGTACCAATGCCTATGGACATTCCATACCATCCACTATTGCCTCCAGCAAAACAAGGACACATTGCCATATCCCAGATGTCTTGGTCCTCATCTCTACAAGTTCAGTTAACTATAGTCTAGTATAATGTATAAGTTTGCCACAACATATTAATTTTGCCAAAGTTATTCCCATGAATTTTGCCAGGTTATACTCATGTTGCTTGCAATTGTTTTTTGCTTACAATTCTTCCATCCAAGACTCACTTTGCACCAAGTATTATGATATTTGCTTTGTGTATTACTCATATTCATTGTAATCAATTTTTGCTTTCTATGATTATTTCATTTGTACACACCATTTTCCCATTGGAAACCTGCCATGCTTATGATGCCATTTTCTGTGTATACTATTCATATTGCCTTTTATGTTATATAGCACCATTTTTCCCATTGGGAAGTTTCATATAATACTACTCATATTCATTTTATTATGTTTGCATAATTAATTGTTTTAGCTTTCACAGAGGTCATCATCATGAACAGATCTGAGGTGGAATTGTTCTACCCTCATCATCTCCATGCCATTGGGCTTATATTCAGTTATAATCTGATTGTCTTTGCTTTTTACCCATGGGCAGGTACATGGAATTACATTCCAGCCAACTGCAATGCTGCCTTGGCAGCCAGTCATATGGTCACTGACCCTCACCATATAACCAACCAAGCCAGCCCTAGCTCTTGGCAAAGGGCCACACTCTGGAATGAGACATGTATGCCTCCCTTGTGGAGATACATGGGATATTTATTTATTTATTTATTTATTTATTTATTTATTTATTTATTTATTCAATTTATATCCCGCCCACTCAACACAAGGCCGACTCTGGGCGGCTAACAACATAAAAAGTAACCCCAGGGCAACCCAAGGAGTTTACAGACAATATTAATAATCCTAAAAACAGTTAAAACAGTAAAAAAGTTAAGACTACCCACCCCCTAAAAAGCAGGGGCTGCAGGATCGAAAAGGCACCATGGGGAAGAGTTCCTCTACACCAACCACCCCATGGTGGTTACCCTTCCACCTGCACCCCACACTTGACCTGCCAGCCAGGTTTTAAGATCCCTTCTGAAAGGCAGCAACTCCGTCCGAAGACGTAATTCTGTTGGCAGGAGGTCCAGAGGGCCGGTGCAGACATGGAGAAGGCTCTCCTCCTTGTGCCAGAGAGGCGAGCCCCTCTGGCTGATGGAACAATTAGAGAGCCCCTCCGGTCCGCTCTGGTTGGACGGACAGACGTCCTCAGGGCGATGCGGTCTCTTAGGTAACCTGGCCCACTACCATATAGGGCTTTAAAGGTCAAAACCAGCACCTTGAATTGCACCCGGAGACATACTGGCAACCAGTGCAGCTCCCGGAGCAGTGGCGAAGCATGAGCATAACGCCCACACCCCATCACCACCCGGGCAGCCGCATTTTGGACCAGCTGTAGCCTCCGAATGGTCGTCAAGGGCAGCCCCATGTAGAGCGCATTGCAATAGTCTAGTCTGGAGGTAACCAGAGCATGGGTGACCATGAGCAAGGAGTCCCGGTCCAGGAGTGGGCGCAACTGGCGAATCACCCGAAGTTGGGCGAAAGCCCTCCTGGTCACAGCCGCCACCTGTTCTTCTAGCAGTAGCCGTGAATCCAGGAGGACCCCCAAGTTGCGCACCGGGTCTGTCTGGGGCAAAATAGCCCCATCCAGAACCAACGATGGTAACTCCCGGATTAACGCAGGACCCCTTATCCATAGCCACTCAGTCTTGCTGGGATTCAGTTGTAGCCCGTTAGCCCCCATCCAGACCCCCACAGCTTCCAGGCATCTGGAAAGGACTTTGACGGCATCACTGGGGTCCCCATGGGCCGAGATGTACAACTGAGTGTCATCCGCGTACTGATGGTACCGCACCCCATGGGAACGAATGATCTCACCCAGCGGTTTCATGTAGATGTTAAATAGGAGAGGAGAGAGCACCGAGCCCTGAGGAACCCCCCATTTGAGGGGCCTAGGACTGGACCTCTCACTCTCCAACCACACCGACTGGGTCCGACCCCTCAGAAATGAGGAAAACCAGGACCACACAGTACCCTGGATTCCCAAACCTCGGAGCCGTTCCAGAAGGATACCGTGGTCAACGGTATCGAAAGCCGCTGAGAGGTCAAGAAGAGCAAGGACGGATGGATGACCACCGTCCCGCTCCCGCCAGAGATCATCCATCAGTGCGACCAATGCCGTCTCGGTACCATATCCAGGCCTGAATCCTGACTGAAAAGGGTCCAGATAATCCGCTTCATCCAGTACCCCCTGCAGCCGACACGCCACTGCCTTCTCCAACACCTTCCCTAAAAAGGGGAGGTTTGAGACAGGCCTATAGTTAGTTAGGACAGCTGGGTCGAGGGAAGATTTCTTCAGGAGGGGGCGCACCAAAGCATGTTTTAATGGTGCAGGAAACACCCCCTCCCGCAATGATGCATTGATCACAGCCCCAACCCAGCCACCTGTCACTGCCTTGGAGGTTTTCACCAACCAGGTGGGACAGGGCTCCAAAGGGCAGGCAGTGGCGCGCACAGCTGCAAGGAGCCTGTCCACTTCATCAGGGGCAACTGGATCAAACCGGTCCCAGATGGCATGGCAAGACTGTGCTCCGGCTCCCTCCGGACTCTCCCCATCCACGCCAGGATTAAACCCAGAGCGAATCCGATCGATTTTCTCCACTAGATGGTCAGCAAAGTCCTCAGCCGACCCCTGCCAACCGGGCACCGGGGTCCCCCTACCAAGGAGAGACCCGGTAACCCGGAACAGGGTGGCTGGGCGATTATCAGCGGAGGCAATAAGGGTGGTGAAGGATTCCCAAACCTGTTCCTGAGTCAAGGCCATACATCATACTCCGCAGTCATAAAGGCCCTCAGTGAAAGTCTGGCAAGCAGCTCGGGACAATGGGGCACCACTGGTTATCTTCTGTTGTTGCATCACCACGATGGTGAAAAAGTCACAAATATGTATTGTTCTGATTTGTTTGACTATAGCATGATTGTATTGAATAGCTTCACGCTTTACATGATATAGCTGACTCCAGTTAACCAGATGTCTTTTCCACTTGAAACCCTTGCTTGATATTGACCTCCTGGGTTGGGATGGTTCAGACCATATCACTATATGCAATTGCTTTGCTATCCTAGGTATTTTTGGATGCTGTCGTGATTACCGCTTGTTGCCCCCATTTCGATTACCCTAGTGTAAGTCCATTTAGCACAAGGTGCTTGCCTACCCCCGCCAGTGCAGGTTCTTTATTTAATAAGGAAAGATGGGATGTTGGGACGCTAGGGTCTTTTCACAGTTTCCCCAAAGGGCCTTCCTATCGGGAAGAGGCAGCTTGGGATGCTGGGCTGTGTTTTACTGTACAGAAGGCCAGACAGATGGGTCATCTGCTAAAATAGAGGGTCACCTAATTTCCTGTTATTCACCAAGTTGTGATCACAAGCACACCACATTTCCATGCACTGAACTAATGCTGACCAATCACGTTAAGAGTCACTCCCATTTCTTGGTTTACAGTTATGTAGTAATAAAATGGCTGGTAGTCCTTTGTCTTGAGAGCCTTCCCTTCCCTCCCTCTAGCCTGAAAGGAAACAGCTTGTCTCTGTCTCTGTGATTGGGGTGTGTATGCTTGTGTTAGAGTAAACTTCACGGTGCTTGCAAGGGACCCTCCCGTTACAACAACGTGTATGCTTGTGTGAGAGTAAACTTCAGGGTGCTTGTAAGAGGCCCTCCCGTTACGACAATATAACAACCTGTTAGTTGTGACATTTCACATTTGATAATGTTGCAGAACCCCTTGAGATTTTGAAGACGTTTGTTTCAGAGATGTGTAAAAGAAGGGGCCTTAGTGGCTTGGTGGTTAAGACACTGAGCATGATGACCAGAAGATTGGAAAGTGAGCAGTTCGAGACCTGAGTGAGCTCCAGTCATCTGTCCCAGCTCATGTCAACCTAGCAGTTTGAAAGCAAGAAATTGCAAGTAGATAAATAGGGACCACTTCAGTGGGAGAGGTAACAGCATTCCATACACTAGTCATGCCTGCAACATGATCATGGAAATGTCTGAAGATGCAGACAGAGCTGGCTTTTTGGCTGTAAATGGAGATGAGTACCATGTGCTAGAGTCGGATATGACTGGCTTTCGAGTAAGTGAGACCTAAAAGAAGTTATGATTCAATCTCTGTTAATAAAATGATACACAGGATAAAAGTTAGGAATGACAAAATATATGCCCCAGTCTGAGGCTGACTGAATCACTTGTATCACAGTTCACCTTCCTTGGAGCACAAATATCTTAAAGGAATGGAAAGGCATTCACAATTTACTAACCACCAATTTTAATTTAACATTGCTTAGGACCTGACTTGTCTAAATTCCATGGCTTATATTTTCGAGAACAAGAGAGCATATAAGTCCATCTTTTGATACTTAAGAGACCGCATCACCCCAAGGATTTCTGCCCGTCCCACTAGAGCAGGCCAGAGGGGCTCTCTGATAGTTCTATTGGCTAGAGAGCCTCACCTCTCAAGCACAAGAAAGAGGGCCTTCTCTGTGTCTGCTCCGGCCCTGTGAAATCTCCTGCCTACTGAACTTCGTCTCCAGGCAGAGCTTTTACCCTTTCGCAGGGGCATGAAGACCTGGCTGTCACAGCAGGTGTGGGGAGCAGCTGGGGAAATAGCTACTGTGGGCTGGCTAGTCTGAGTAGCTGTCCCCTGAAGTTCAGGTTGTGGCTTGGTGGGTTTTAAAATAATTTTTAAAGAAATTTTTAAAGTTTTTAATTTGTTATAATTTGCTTTAAATGTTGTTGTGTCTTGTTGTTTTGCTTTAAGCCGCCCTGAGTCGCCTCGGTGAGTGGGGTGGCATTAGAAATTTGATTAATAAAATAAATAAAAAAAATATGCAATGTATTACATAATTAGCATTACCCCCTTTACATGTTCTTTTCTGGTAATATCTGCATATCAGAGAACCTTTAGAGAAGAAATGTCACGGACAGTGTCTATGATTGATCAGGTGGGATGACAGACTATTTTTGAAGACACAGGACAATGATACAGAATTAAGTAGTTTTTTAAAAAATAATAATTTAACCTTTAGATCTAGAGTAATTGTTTCATTGCAGAATTCATACAGAACAAAACCTAAAGTTGTGGTAAATTCTATTTCATTCACAAAGAACTGTTAGATTATCACTTCACAGAAATCAATTCTATGGGACTACTTTTTACAAGTTCTCTAAACACATAAAATAGATGTATTTTCCTCTTTTCCCAGGAAGCCTTGAAATCCTTTCCTGATGAAGAGGGTCATTCCTCAACTTGCAGGAAGACAATTTTTGGCAGCTAGCATATGTACAATATGTAGTTTTCTTCTGATTATTAATGAAGCCATCTGTTATTTTGCTGAATACAGAACAGGATCTAAAACCAGTACTAAAAGCTTCTTTATAGATGGCAAAGCCTAGTTTGAAATGTTGTTGTGTTGGAATGCTTTTTATGTTTATTAAAACACCTTCTTAAAATCTGTGCAGTGCCTATTATATATCAGAAGACAAGATTTTGTTTGAAAAACTTTCCAAGGGAGAAATATATCAAAGCTGACACAGTACAACAGTTTGTTTCAGGTTTAGTTAATCTAGGATGGCTAGGAAGATAACCATATTGTTATTGTTATTGTTGTCTAATCACTTACAAGAGGAACTCTTGTTTGCAGATATGCTCCTGTTTCTACTTTTCTCTCTCTCTCTCTAATCTATTTATTTACTATATTTATATACCGACTTCCTCACCCTAGGGTGACTCAAAGCAGTTTACAAAAAAAAAAAGAATACAAAATATTGAAGAGCATAGTAACATACATATCAATGCAATACAAAAACATTTCATCAAATTACAGTATTAAAATCACTGTAACAGGGCAATTACAAAAAGCCAAAGAAACCTTGTATGGCTGTGGTGGCTTTTGTCCTTCTCCACGCAGGTAGGGCCCGGAGCTTGGTAGGCAGGAGCATCCTCTGACTGCCCGAGTGACTGCAGCTGGCCTGGTCCTCCTCCTCCAGACAATGACGGGCCCGGAGAGGGGGCGGGTGGGGAGCCACATTCTCTCGCAATCTGGCGTAAGCTCTGGGGAGAGGCGTTGAGTCTTCAGGCAGCTGCAGCATCTTTCCTGCCCTCCGGGCCGGGCAGGGCTTGGAGGGCAGTGAGGGTGGCCGCACCTGCCTCCCATCCACGGGCCAATGGCATGGGCTCCAGGGAGAAGTGGTGAGTCCTCAGGCAGCTGTGGCATCTTTTCTGCTCTGGGGCTGGGTGGGGCTCAAAGGGCAGCGGCAGCACCTGCCTCCCATCCCTGGGTTGATGGCATGGGCTCTGGGGAGAGGTGGTGAGTCCTCAGGTGGCTGTGGCATCTTTTCTGCCTTTCGGCTGGGCGCAGCTTGAAGGGCAGCGGTGGCAGCAGCACCTACCTCCCATCCCCAGGCTGATGGCATGGGCTCTGGGGAGAGGCGGTGAGTCCTTGAGCAGCTGTGGTGTTTTTTCTTCCCTCAGGCTGGGCAGGGCTCGTGGGGTGCCAGTGCCAACAGCACTTGCCTCCCACCCCCAGGCTGATGCCATAGGCTCCAGGGAGAGGCGGTGAGTCCTCAGGCAGCTGCAGCAAATAATAGAAATGCATATTTGGTCAGAAACATAAATACAGTTAGTTGGCGTTAATTAAAACTCGCTTGCTATTTCTGAGTTGTATGATGTGTGGCTGACCTGATTGTCATATTTTTTTTATAGAAAGGATTATTAGCTATTTGAACAGCAGATGTTTGTGTTCCAATGGGCAAGTTAAACCAGCAAGATGACAGCATGCTGCCACTTTCCTTTCTGAAACAAATATTTAAACCAACTGCTGAATAGCTCAGTGATTTAGAGGTTGTGCCTCTTTGACAGGTGCTGGACTTAATGATTCATAAGGTCTTTTCCAGCTCTATAGTTCTAAAATGGTTATGATGATGACAAAAATGATGATGATACATACTAGAATGACAAGTCCAAGTCTAACTACCATGCATAGCTCTAATGTTACAACCAAAATGTTACCATTTACCAGCAGTCACTAGATTAGTTTATCATCTGTTATTAAAAATAATAGCTTCTGAATATATTCCCACAACGTGTTGCTGTTTCCGCCACCCTTGCAATTAACCTTAGGAGTCACTTATTAAAGTTTCTTAATGACAGTTGTTCAGTAAAGATTCTGCTAAATTACATAGCAAACTGTTATAAAATCAGGCAAGCATAATACATTGAGGCATTTATTGTTGCTATGTATTTCTCATTGCCTGTTTTTCCATTCATTTCCATAGACATCATAAGAGTACATTGGCCAAAACATTGTACATTGCCAACAGCCTGTAGTTGCAACTGCATCCATTGTCTCATTCAATGAACTTTCACATGCTGGAACTCCTATCTACTTTTTCTGTTTGTCTTTACTGTACATGTATTGATACCTTAATCTAATTTACTGCTGTGGACACTTTAATCCAATTAAATAGAAATACATTTTTAAAAGATAGCTTGGCACTATTGAATGAACATAAATCAACAAGCAGCTGTGCCTCGTTCTCTGCGGGGGGCCATCAAAAGCTGCTGCCGACGGAGTCCCCGGGAGCTGCCACAACACCTTTGGCTCCCTCCCCCGCCAGCCGGGCTGGGGGAGGTGGGAGCGCAGCTGTGCCTCGTTCTCTGCGGCAGGGCCATCAAAAGCCGCCGCCGCCGGAGCTACTGGGAGCCGCCACAACACCTTTGGCCTGGGCCCCTGCCTTAGCTGTGGCTCGAAAGGTGGCTAGACTTTGTCACCACCCAGGAGCTCCGTAGCCAGAGCGAAGAAGCTTTTGGCACTGGGACTACCCTTTCAGCAACGCCGGAGGGGAAGAATGCAGTGACAGCTGCTGCACTGGCTGGGCAGTGGAGAGTCACTTCCGCCCTCCTTCTCCGGGCTTTGTTCCCCCATCCCCAGTTTAGAACTTTAGAAGCTGCTGAGATTGGACTTGCCTGGGGTTGGGGTGAGTGGAATGGGGTACTGCCGACGTGATATTACGTGGGTTTTTTGATTGCATTTTGTATTATGTTTCTGTAACTATTGTATTTTTGCCTTTTGCCATTGTTTCTTTTAATATTGTATTTTTACTGTACTTGAGATGTCTGTGTTTTTGCTGCTGCCTGCTGTGTAGGCAGCATGTCTCATGTGTAAACCGCTTCGAGTTGCCTTCGGGGTGAGGTTAAGCGGTATATAAATAAAACTTTATTATTATTATTATTATTATTATTATTATTATTATTATTATTATTATTATTATTATTATTATTATTATACAGTATTGTACATTGTTTATTCTGTATTGTATTTTTTTGCATAATTTGATGTTTTGATTGTATCAATTGTGTATTGCCTTTTGTCTTTTATTGTATATTTTGCTCTGTTTATTGTATTTATATATGTTGTAAGCCGCTTTGAGTGGCACTTGTGTCAGGAAAGCAGGATAGAAATAAAACTTAATAATAAATAATAAAAATAATAATTGTTGCTTTAACTTTCTAAGGGTGTGTTTATGGGCAAGTTGAAAGCAAGGAACTAAGGTATTATGAACTGGTTATGCGGGGTGTTCCAAAAGTCACCATACATAGACCAAATTGCATAGCAACAGATATCTTGGAACATGTTCACCATGAGTGGTGGAGAAGACTTTGTGCATGTGTAGAGTAGGTAGCCAACACACAGATAATATATGGGGGGGGGGGAGAATTAGATTTGGGATTAATATTTTGTACATAAAAGTACATTCAGCTACAATTTCCCATTTTCTCTATGTGTGGTGACTTTTGGGACACCCTGTAGAAAAATTCTATGCAGACTAGATCCAGGTCTAGAACAAAGTAGGGAAGGCAAAAAGAACATGAGAGCAACACAAGATATGTAGGTATTAATAAACGCCTCGAATCGTTGAATACATCTGACCTTCTTCAGACATTCTTCTTCATGCAATTGCAATCCTCTGTGAATAGGTCTAGAGCAAATCCAGACACTGGATCACAACTCCCATGTGTCCAGTTTAAAGTCTGTGGAGGAAGTAATTGTGGCCATTCAGAAGACATATGAACAAAGACTACCATTAGAAACAACTAAGCCAGGTCACTCATAAAGCAAATGCTGGGGAGTAGAGGTAAGATATTGGAGAAAGCTGCTCTGTAACCTCACACCTAGCCTGCTGGCCCTAGAGCAGATGGAGAAGACAATCCCATTGCAGAACTAGACCAAGACTTCTGAGGTGTAGCCACAAATGATCTATCTATCTATCTATCTATCTATCTATCTATCTATCTATCTATCTATCTATCTATCTATCTATCTATCTATCTATCTATCTATCTATCTATCTATCTATTAAATGAAATACCTACTGCTCAGCCATTGGCAAAACATTCTCAAAAGCCTCTTTAAAATGAAATTATTTCAACTGTTTTTAAAACATAGGTAGGGGGAGGTTGAAATGATTCCTTCAACTTCCCCTTTCTTTATCAAAGAACAAAGTAGCTAAAAGCAGCCAAGCTGATTTGGCACAAGAGGCATAAAATCCGGCATTTATCTCTGTTTATGATTGTTTAAAACCTGCTACCTAAAGTGGTCACCTCATCTTGCATAATGGTGTGGCCGGCTTTGCCATACTGCCAGTACTAAAGAAAGATTAGCTTGCGAGTTTCTTCATACCCTATACCCCAGGGACTGTGGTGGCTTAGTGGTTAAGATACTGAGCTTGACAACCGGAAGTTCGGAAGGTCAGCAGTTCGAGACAAGAGTGAATGCCTGTCATCTGTTCCAGCTCCTTCCAACCTAGCAGTTTGAAAGCAGGAAATTGCAAGTAGATAAATAGGTACTGTTTTGGTGGGTAAGGTAACAGCATTCCATGCACTACTGCATCTAATCATGCCTGCCACATGATAATGGAAATGTCTGCAGATGCAGACAGCACTGAATCTTTGGCTGTAAGATGGAGTTGAGCACTACCCCATAGATTTGAATATGACTGGCTTTAGAGCAAGAGAGACCATTACCTCCCCTTTCCCACAGAAATTCCCTGAGCTGGATGTCTGAATAAAGGTGTGATTACAACAGCTCCTGTGGTGTGTTAAACATTTGTTTCACATTATCACTTGAATTCTGATGCAAAGTCCCTCTTTACATCCCACAAGAGAATCTTCCTTACAAAAGAGATGATTAAACATTAAGAATAAAATCGCCAGGCAAATATTTGAAACAAATAAATTATACGGACATTTCATCACTTGTTTGACTTTGTTGCTTCAATGAACTAATCATGGAACAAAAAATTAATCATCAGAAATAAAGATGACATTCTCAAAAGAGGCCAAGCACAGGCTAGCATATTTGACAAGTGCACCAAAGTTTAAATAATGTCTGTAAGTGGAAATAAGAAAATACATCCTATTTTTCTTCCCATTTGAAACAGAGTCTCTCAACCCATGTTTTCTATTATTAATTAAGTGAGACTCCTGCTGATTAGAAAACATGTTTTGAGGATAAATTTTTAATGAAAGCAAAGAGTAAGATCTACTAAATTTTACTTGAAACTAATTTTCCAGTTTATATGGCTTTAATGTTTTAGAACATATTGCTCATTTACAAAAGAATCATATATATAGAACAAGACCACAATTATCATTTAGCACACATTATATATCTTGGGTCTATTTTAAGTGGGGAAAATAGGTTATAACTTGTTTCCACTTAATTAGTTTGTTTGGTTAAAGCACATTAAAATCTTAAAGTGATCAAGACAAAGAGGTTATGTGAAGAGCAAGCTTGCTTAACATAGATGTACTTTGATCTTCATCAAGCAAACATAGATCTTCCAGGCACAGAACAGAGTACAAGATCCAAGTTTCTGTATATACACCTCTCCCCCAAAGATCACATCATCTCAGTCACCTTCTTCAGTCTCTTAGAGCAGGGGTGCCCCAACTATGACCTGGGGGCTGGATCCAGCCCCAAACGCCAATTCATCCAGCCCACAAAGCTCTTGTCGCTCCTGGAAGCAGAAGTAAAGTGAGCCCATATGCGCCCATACAGGTGCATTTTACTTCTGCTTCTGGGAGTGACGAGGGCTTTGTGGGTCGGATGAATTTATGTTGGGGGCTGGATCTGGCCCCCAGGCCATAGTGACCAGCCCTCTAAACCTTGTGGTTGGCCCACGGCCCAAAATTTTTGGGTACCCTTGTCTTAGAGTAAAAGATCCAGAAAGAACAAAGAAATCCACAATGTTCTCACCAGAGCATATCTCTACCGATATGGTTAGGAAAGACACATAGATTCACTGCATGATGGAATTCTCTTGTTCTGTTCTGGATAATTTTTTAACCTCCCCAATTTTTCCAAATCCTTCAAAACTTTGGATCTATTATTATTATTATTATTATTATTATTATTATTATTATTATTATTATTATTATTATTATTATTATTATTATTATTATTATTATTATTATTATTATTATTATTATTATTATTATTATTATTATTATTATTATAGGTTCCGGAAAATCCTGAGGTCAAAACTGAGTGGAGGCAATATCATCAAGGCAATTGATACCTGGGCAGTACCTGTTATACGCTATTCAGCTGGGATAATTGATTGCACCAAATGAAATTAGATAACCTAGACCGAAAAACAAGGAAACTAATGACCATGCATCATGCCCTGCACCCAAAAAGTGATGTCAATCATTTGTACTTACCAAGAGCTGAGGATGGCAGAGGACTCCTACAGGTGAAACAGACAGTAGAGGAAGAAAAGCATAGCTTGAAAAGTGAAGAGCCTATGCTTCAGGAAGTAAACAAAGGAGAACTTTTAAAAACAATGAAGAAGAAAGCTGAATACAGAAAGGAAAGGATAGACAGTCGAGCTGCAAACTAAAAAAACAAGCCAATTCATGTTCAATATTTGAAAAACGTAGAAGGCAAGGCTGACCCAAAAGTGACATGGGGATGGTTACGAGTAGGTGTTTTGAAGAAGGAAATGGAAGGATTTATATTGGCAGCTCAGGAACAAGTTTTGCAAACAAATTTCATGAAGACAAAAATACAGCACATATCCAACAATAGCAAATGCTGGCTTTGTAATGAAAAGGATGAAACAGCAGATCATCTGATCAGTGGATGCAGCAAAATTTCACAGACTTATTTACAATGCCATAACAGGGTTGCAAAAATTATCCATGGGAAATTTTGCCAGAAGTTTGGATTTGAATGCAATAAAAATCATTGGGAAAATCAAGTAGAGGAAGTTTTAGAGAATGAGAGAGTCAAGATCCTGTGGGACTTTAAAATTCAAACGGATAGACATCTGCCCCACAACATACCTGATATACCGTATTTTCCGGCGTATAAGACGACTGGGCGTATAAGACGACCCCCAACTTTTCCAGTTAAAATATAGAGTTTGGAATATACTTGCCGTATAAGACTACCTCTCTTCCAATGCACACCAAATAAAAATTAACCGATACTCAACCCGAAGACGCACAGCCCTCCGAGTCGAATGGGCAGGTTCTGGTGGAGAGCCAATCCACACTCACGTTCTCCTCCTCGAGGTATAGGAAGATGTGTGCAGCTTGCTTCCCCTTGCTTCATACTCCCCGCACAGAGCAGGGACTCGGCCGCGGCACCCCCCACCATATGCACCGGACATATGAAGCAAGGGGAAACAAGCTGCAGTTAAGTACCTGTCCGATAAGACGACCCCCGACTTTGGCACAGATTTTTCGGGGTTAAAAAGTAGTCATGTACGCCAGAAAATACAGTAATTGTTGTGGAGAAGAAGAAAGTCTGGTTTATTGACATTGCTATACCAGGAGATGCATGGATTGAAGACAAACAAATGGAGAAAATCACACAATATAGTGATTTGCAAATTGAAGTCGAGCATCTATGGCAGAAGAAATCTGTTGTTGTTCCCATAGTGATCGGATCCCTTGGAGCAGTACCTAAAGGACTTCCTAGATATTTGGAAATTTTGGACTTATTTGATTTGAACATCCTAACTCTCAAAAAACAACAACTCTACTGGTGTTGTGTCCAAACGTTTAGTAATGTATATTACTTTAAGTTGCATTCACCATTAAGTCTTTGCTGTAATCGCACCTTTTCTGTAAGGCACCTTGTTCATATGTTTCCAATGTACCTGATTGGTTTACACAGGTTTCCCGTGTTAAGTCCGGGCAAATGCATCACTGTAACTGCCGTTCTGTCTGTAAATATGCTGCTACTTCATCCTGTTTTCCCCAGTCCGAATTAGTCCAATTTAGTCCGAACTGAGCTATAATAAATTACTTGTTGGTTAACCCCTGATCTGCTGTCGCATTGCAGCTAATACTCGGACTCAACAACTGGGGACTGCATATATACTCAGATGTTACCTTATTATTTATATTTTTTATTTATTTAAAAAATTTCTACCCCGCCTTCCTCATCCAAGGATGATCCAAGGCGGCTTACATGGCAGTTAAAAATACATACTGGTTAAAATACAGCCACAACCACCCCACCACCCTAACCCCTTTAGAAAAAATACTCACACAAAATTTAAATTAACTATTAAAAAGAAATTAAACAATGCCAAAAATAATGTTAAAAATTACATAAGCTAAAAAGGAAGGGGAAGAGACAGGGAAGGGGAGGAGTTAAAAACAGATAAGCGTAATAAAAAACAGACAGGTGTGTTGCAGCAGGCCATCATATCGACCAGCAGGACTGAGCCATTACAGCTGACAGGCCCCATACCCGCTGGCACAACCAGGTCTTAAGGGCCTTCCTGAAGGGGAGCAGCTCTGTCTGGAGGCGAAGTTCTGATGGTAAGAGGTTCCACAGGGCTGGGGCAAACACAGAAAAGGCTCTTCTTCTGGTCCTTGGTTGGGGCTTGAACTGTTAATTTTTTTCCTCGACTTTGAACCAAATGGTTGATTTGTTCTTCTTTGCACTTGTGAATAATTATGTGGGTGCAAAGTCCCCATTTTTGTTCACTCTGGTTCTGCCAACTTGAGTTCACAGCCTGTTAAGAGATTTCCAAGAAACTCAGTTAGGCTAGGGGCTAGACCAGTGTTTCTCAACCTTTGTTTTTGGGACATCAATTCCCAGAAGCCTAAGACAATTCTCCAAAGCACTGATCAGCCAATGTGCTGACTTAGGCTTCTGAGAATTAAAGTCCCTCTGTGGGGTGTGTGCCAAATGTTGGGAACCACTGAGCTAGACTTTCCTGGTGCTGCAGTTATTTTAAAATGTAGGAAGTTCTCAAATTATGTCAATGCTTTGACTCCTTCACTATGACATGCTCTCGCTCCCTCTCTTTACATCAGGGAGTACAATACCTGTTGAGTAACTGATTTTATCAATAAGGATTGACTTTGGGCATCCAAAAATAATTCTACCTGTTTTGCATGGGATGAACAATCCCATAACAAGCTTCACTATATGTTAGGATAATAGCACTCTTGTAACCACTAATATTAAGTATCAGTGGGAGAAACCTTTACAGCCTTTGCCACTAATGTGATTAGAAAAATTCCTTTCCCATCTTTGACATTTGAGGCAATTCCTCAACCCTTTTTCTGTTTCATTTCTTTTGCTTCCATTGTTTTCTTGATAGTTTCTTCCTCTTCCCTTTAGCAAGCAACAAGTGAGTCTTCCATATGTTGGAAATGCTATTTCTCCTTTTTTACTTCTGACTCTAGCTACCCCTTTTTCTTCTTTAAATATTTCTAGAATAATTTTATTATAGAAAATCATAGTTTGTGTGCAAAATGTCAAAGGCAGGCTAATGAGATCTGTGCTTCTCTGTGTTGCTGTTTTTCCTGCTTCACTAACTCTAAGGAATAACCAAAGTATTTTTTCCCTTGATAATATTTTCCTATGGAGTAAGCATACAGCTGTAGTTCTTAGCAGCTCATATCTTTTGAATATTATTCTTTTCAGAGACCACAGTTTTCTTACAGACTTCTGATATGCTTGAAACACAGACTAACACGGCTACCATTTTAACATGCTGTATAGGCAAGGTTGTTTCAGCCTTCCATTTTTCTGAGGTTGGTAAAATGAGCACCCAGAATGTTGGGACCCAAAATGTTAATTACCTGTGAAACGCCAAGATAGTGCTTTAAGTGACATGGGGTGGTATATAATTGTCATTACTATTGCTAAAATACTGCCATGCCAAAATATTTTATCTGTTCTACACGGATGTCATTTAGGCCTTCTGCCTTCCAATTTTTTTCAGCTAGAAGTAGTTTTTTCCTATTTGCATAAACTGAATGCTCTTGTAAGATTATTGGTTTCCAGTAGCTTTTTTCCTTTCAAGTTTAAGTTCTGACTTCCTGTGGTGATATCATTAATGAGAAACTGGACTATATGATTTGCTGAAATGTTCACATGGTTAAGACCATTAGTTAGGTCCTTGTTAGGCTGCTTTAATAAGTTTCAGGCCTTTTGACTCTTTCTTGACATGTTTGTTGATAGGGAAATGGTGGTGTACTGGGTGCTGAGTTCAAATCTAGCAGAGTGTAGTAGTTAACTATGAGTGACAGCGGAGGTGCCTGTTTAATTTTCTCCTTTACACCCAGTCAATAATAGCAGAGACTCAGTTGAATGGTGCAAAAACATAAAGAGCTTTTACTCAGCAGAGGTGGTGATGAAAAGAACACAAACAGTAGTATCTTATCTGTGAACAACTATGCAAACAAACTTAGTCTTTCAATTTCACAGTAAGTACTTGCACACAGCAAAATCTCCTGCTGCAGCCTAGCTCTTCCCTGGCTCGGCTTGCAGGGTATGGCAAACAAATTCAGTTCCGGTTTGCTCAAGTATTTACAGTCTTTAACAAAGCACTCTCTCTGTCCTGGAGAGTAAACATATAGCAATCAGTAAGGGTATGCTGGCGCACTTTCTCTGTCCTGGAAAGCCAACATATACCCAGCAGCTTCTCCCCTTTCAGGTATGCAAAAACAGTACCCTAGGAAGATTACCTGGAAGACAGTCCTTCTTGCTGTAATCCAATTCAAAAGCTATTTGATACAGTTCAGCAGAACTTCAGTACAGCTTCATGGCATCAGTCCAAGAGCATTAGTCCATGTGCAGCAGCGTGACAACTAGGTTAATTCCTGAGTTAATTCCTGAGTTAATTCCAGCATAGCTACAAGATTACAAATCAAGAGCCTTCAGGCAACGTGGCTACCAGATCAAGAGCATTCAGGCAGCGTGGCTACAAGATTAAATCCAGAGCAAAGAAGCAAACTACTCAGCTCTATTTTATGCAGTGAAAAATGCTGATTCATTCCATCATTACCATCACCTGTCCACAGTTCAGTAAGTTACTCTTAAAGCTGTAGTACCACATATCATGTATTATTTACAATACCAGGGTGTTCCCCATGACATCCCTAACGAGTTTTATCCACAAGTTTTTAAAGAAACAAATTAGCTGATAAACATAAAGTACTAGCATATTTGTGCCAAGCCAGCCAGGCAGTGTGTGTGTGTGTGTGTGTGTGTGTGTGTGTGTGTGTGTGTGTGTGTGTGTGTGTGTGTGTGTGTGTGTGTGTGTGTGTGTGTGTGTGTGTGTGTGTGTGTGTGTGTTAGGGGTGGTTTTGGTGGTTGTGATTTGAATTTGTGTTTTTTAAAATTTATTTGATTTTGTTTATTTTATTTATTTTTTATTTTGTTTTTAAAATATTTTTTGTCTGTTTTATACTCTTCTGGCCTCTAGGTGGGGCTGTGATTAAGAATACTGCTATTGTCTTTCTTTGTTCAGTTCTGTTCCAGAGGCATGGAGGTAGGACGTGTTTGGTAAGTGCTCTTGATTTTTTATTCTGTTTTTATTTTGTGTTGATTCTGGGGTGTTGGGCTGGGGGGTTTAAGTAGAGAGTTTCTACTTAAACCCCCCAAAAGTGTTTCTGCTTGTTCTTATGTTTTTATTTTGGATTTTAGATGTGTTCGATTATTTTGGGTATTTATGGTTGTTATTTCCCCCGTCCCCATATTTATTTCTTTAACTTGTAATATTATTGTTTGTTGAGTTAGGTATTTTCGTGTTGTCGATAGGTGTTTTTAGTGAGTTTTCATGGTTTTTCATTATTCTTTCGTATTTAAGTGTTTTTGTTGACTTTGTTGTTTTTTGTTGTGTTTACCTGGTTTAATTATTTGTTTACTTATCTGTGTTTTATATTTTTGATGCTTAGCATTCTGGTCAACTGTTTTGTTTTGTTTTTGTTGTGTTTTGTTGGGTGAAGAACAGCTTGTTTGTCGTTTCTTCTTTTCCCAATTGCTGTTTCGAAATTAGGTTTCGATGCAGCAATGGGGAAAAGGAAAACCCGGCAGTTAGCTCGCTCTTCTTATGGTAAGGCTCGTTAGGTCGGTCGTGGGAGAAGGAGGCAGAGAAGAGCTATTTGCTTGACGATGGTACTCTCCTCTCAGCCTTCTTTTCCCCCAGCTTACCTAATGGGAGATCGGCAGGCAACAATCCATAAGGGGTGGTGCTCTTCCTTGCGGATTGCTGGCTGCTGCTTTTCTATTACCTCTACCACTGTTTCGTGCTAGTTCTCAAAACAGCGGTGTGGGTAGTACAAAGGGAGCATCCAGTAATTCGCCAAGGAGGGTGCTTCCCCTGACGAATTGCTGCCTGCTGCTTTTTTCCACCCTGGCTCAACTTACCTTGAGGCCAGTGGTGGTCTTGCCGTGTCTTCAGCGGGGTAGCGTGGAGGAGAGGGAGTCCCTCTTCTCCCCATTGCTCCAGGAATAAAGGCCGGTGGTTGTCTCACCATAGTTTTTTGCGGGTTTGAGTTAGTGAGGCCACCTGTGGTGGCCTTGCGTTCCCGTTGCGTGAGGCACTGCATCCACCTGTGGCGGCCTTGCACTCCCATTCCGTGATGTGTTATTTTATTTTATTTTTCACATGCTGGCTTTTTCAGCATTCTGCGCGCCCACGCCCTTCAGCCTGATTGGCTAAAGTGGTCACGGCACGGAGGATGCTGGGACTTGAAGTTATGTTTCTTTTGTTTGTGTTTGTGCAGTGTTTTTTGTTTGTGGCTCATTTTGTATTGGGTGCACTGGCTTTCCCAATGTTCTGCTTGCTCTCGCCCATCAGCCTGATTGGCTGAGAGGTTGTGCGGTGCGGAGGACATTGGGACTTGAAGTTGTTTTGTTTTGTTTGCATTCATGGGGCAGTTGCCCCACTGGTGATTGCTGGACCCTTGCAGTCATGTGCGGGCTGGGAAAGGCAAGTGCGGGCAGCTCGGTACGGGATAGGATGGATGGGTGTGTGTGTGTATGCTGGAGTCCAACGGTTAACATCCCTCCTTATAGGTAAAGATTGTGCAAGAGTCTTAGGCCACCACCCACTGATTTGAGGAAAACTCAATGAGTGATTTGGGGTGGCCATATCTCAGTCACCCTAACTATAAACTTCATCAAACCTGGAGAGAGTTGAGAAGAGAGTTAGCTGGATAGTGACCATTTTCAGTGTGTCTAGGTGGGTGGGGAGCCAAGTTATGCACCTCAAATCACTCGTTGAACTTTCTCCAAACAAACTAGTGATGGCTTAAGACTTTTGCACAGCATTCTGAGTTTGAACACTAAGAGGAAAATGCAGTAAAGATACAAGAAGTTTTACAATTAGGTAAAACTTCCTGCTGATCATTCTTTTACTCAGAAACATCCATTCGCACGTCTTTACTATATTTTCCTTATACTGTTTAAATTGATGCAAATACATTGACTTTTTAGTTTTAAAAATACAAGCCACGCTTTCATGCCAAAGAGGCATTCTGGGTGATATACATAAAAACTAATGTTTAGTACTGGACCTAAACATCAAAGCAATAAACACAAGTGGAATCATTGTTTCAACTAACTTTAAAGTGATACAATTTTATATTTACAATATCTGGTTGAAAGTAAAATGCGACCTAATGCCAGAAGGAGTACATCAGAACCAGACATAACTCGCACTGAGAGGCGTTTGAAAACTGCAGCACTGTCACAAGGAAGGCTTTCTCTTTTGTTGATCTAAATGTATTTCTCCTGCAGAAGGAATACAAAATGGATATGTGTCCTCTAAAGTTTGGTAGAGTTTTTGTTGTTGTTCAGTCGCACAGTCGATTCCGACCCTTTGCGACCCTATGGACCATCGTTCTCCAGGCGCCTCTGTCCTCCACCATCCCCCTCAGTCCTCCCAGTTCTGTGCCCATTGTGTCTACAATACCATCTAGCCATCTCATCCTTGGCCTCCCCCTTCTTCTTTTGCCCTCCACCTTTCCCAACATCACGGCCTTCTCAAGTGAATCCTCCCTTCTCATTTGATGCCCAAAGTACTTTAGCCTCATCTTTACTATTTGACCTTCCAATGAGCAGTCAGTGTTGATTTCTTCTAAGATTGACCTATTTGTTCTCCTCGCTGTCCAGGGGACTCTCAAAACTCTCCTCCAACACCACATTTCAAAGGCATCTATTCTTCTGCGTTCAGCCTTCCTAATTGTCCAGCTCTCACATCCATACATTACTACTGGGAAAACCATTGCTTTGACTATTCTAATTTTTGTTTGCAATGTGATGTCTCTGCTTTTCACTATGTTCCCCAGGTTTCTCATAGCTTGTCTCCCAAGAATCAGTCGCCTTTTTATTTCATGGCTGCAATCCCCATCTGCAGTGATCTTAGATCCTAAGAATGTAAAATCTGTCACTGCTTCTACTTCTTCCCCATCTATTTTCCAGGAACTGATCGGGCCTGTTGCCATTATCTTGGTTTTCTTGATATTGAGTCTCAAGCCAGCTTTTGCACTCTCTTCCTTCAATCCGATCAAGAGATTCTTTAGGTCTTCCTCACTTTCTGCCATTAGGGTGGTGTCGTCTGCATATCTCAGATTGTTGATGTTTTTCCCAGCAATTTTGATCCCATATTGTGATTCCTCCATCCCTGCATTGCGCATTATGTGCTCTGTGTATAAGTTGAATAAGCAGAGTGACAAAATGCAGCCTTGTCTTACTCCTTTTCCTATTCCAAACCACTCTGTCATTCCGTGTTCTGTCCTAACTGTTGCTTCTTGGTTCATGTACAGATTTCTCAAGAGGCATATGAGGTGCTCTGGTATTCCCATCTCTTTAATCACTTGCCACATCTTGTTGTGATCCACACAATCAAATGCCTTAGTGTAGTCAATAAAGCAAAAGTAAACTTGTTTCTGGTATTCCTTTGTTTTCTCCATGATCCAACGTATGTTGGCAATGTGGTCTCTAGTCCCCCTGCCTCTTCTGAAACCAGCCTGCACCTCTGGTAATTATTATTATTATTATTACGTTTAATTTCTATCCCGCTTTCCTGACACAAGTGCCACTCAAAGCGGCTTACAACATGTAAATACAATAAATGTACAAGCAGGTTCAATACAAAAAATCAATCACAAATTACATTACAGTAACCACAAAATACAAAATAGCAATATAGAGCCACATCAATAATATACACAATGGACATGTTAATATAGGTAAAACCTTATAGAAACAACAACAAAATATAGTAAATCATTTGGCATTGCAATACTCAAAAAATCCCCAGGTGACAGAGCACAGCTCATGTCCCAAATGGAGCCCAGCTCATCAATGGAGGAAACATCAACAGCTGCTAGGCCAGTCCATCTCCCTGTTTCTCGAACTCTCCACCCACTCCTACTCACACTAAGGGAAGAATGAGGAGACCAGGAGCTCTGGAGGCGGCTAAGCCAGTCTCTCCTCCCCGCCCTGCTCCCACCAGGGCGGGTGTCCAGTAAGTCCAACAACTCCAGGCTTGATGAAACAGTCCTCAGCCGCGCTCCCATCTCCCATGAGGCCGATGTTTGGAGTGGCCCCTGCCGCGATGCCAAACAGCTGGGCTTCGCTCCCACTTCCCGTGACGAGCAGGGCCACGGGAGGGAGCCGAAGGTGCTGGCGTCCGGGGCGGCGGCGGCGGCTTTTCACGGCCCCTGCCGTGATGACAGGCAGCTGGGCTTCGCTCCCACCTCCCGTGACCAGCAGGGCCACGGGAGGGAGCCGAAGGCGCTGGCGTCCGGGGCGGCAGCGGCGGCTTTTCACGGCCCCCGCCGCGATGCCAAACAGCTGGGCTTCGCTCCCACCTCCCGTGACGAGCAGGGCCACGGGAGGGAGCCGAAGGCGCTGGCGTCCGGGGCGGCGGCGGCGGCTTTTCACGGCCCCTGCCGTGATGACAGGCAGCTGGGCTTCGCTCCCACCTCCCGTGACCAGCAGGGCCACGGGAGGGAGCCGAAGGCGCTGGCGTCCGGGGCGGCGGCGGCGGCTTTTCACGGCCCCCGCCGCGATGCCAAACAGCTGGGCTTCGCTCCCACCCCCCGTGACGAGCAGGGCCACGGGAGGGAGCCGAAGGCGCTGGCGTCCGGGGCGGCGGCGGCGGCTTTTCACGGCCCCTGCCGTGATGACAGGCAGCTGGGCTTCGCTCCCACCTCCCGTGACCAGCAGGGCCACGGGAGGGAGCCGAAGGCGCTGGCGTCCGGGGCGGCGGCGGCGGCTTTTCACGGCCCCCGCCGCGATGCCAAACAGCTGGGCTTCGCTCCCACCTCCCGTGACGAGCAGGGCCACGGGAGGGAGCCGAAGGCGCTGGCGTCCGGGGCGGCGGCGGCGGCTTTTCACGGCCCCCGCCGCGATGCCAAACAGCTGGGCTTCGCTCCCACCTCCCGTGACGAGCAGGGCCACGGGAGGGAGCCGAAGGCGCTTTCCACATGCTGCTGAAGTCTATCCTGTATTATCTTGAGCATCACCTTGCTGGCGTGTGAGATGAGCGCAATTGTTCGATAATTTGAACATTCTTTGGCATTGCCCTTTTTTGGGATTGGAACATATACTGATCTTTTCCAGTCCTGTGGCCACTGTTTTGTTTTCCAAATCTGCTGGCATATTGAATCCAGTAATTTGATGCCATCATCTTTTAGAGCTTTGAAAAATTCAACTGGGATACCATCATCTCCACTAGCTTTGTTGTTTGCAGCACTCTTTAGGGCCTTTCTGACTTCACTCTCCAGGATGTCTGGCTCAGGTTCAATTTCTTCATCATTGTGACTATCAGTAGTGTTGAGTTCCTTTTTGTAGAGTTCCTCTGTGTACTCTTTCCATCTTTTCTTAATCTCTTCTGCATCAGCTAGCTCCTTTCCGTCTTTGTCCCTTATCATGTTCATTTTTGCTTTAAATGTTCCCTTGATTTCCCAGATTTTTTTGAAAAGGTCTCTGGTTCTGCCTCTTTTGTTGTTTTCCTCCATTTATTTGCACTGTTCTTTTACGTAGTTTTCCTTATCTCTCCTTGCTTTTCTTTGAAATTCTGTGTTCAAATGATTGTATTTTTTCCTTTCTCCTTTGACTTTTGCGTTCCTTCTTTCCTCTGCTATTTTAAGAGCCTCATCAGACAACCACTTTGCTTTCTTACTCTTCTTTACTTTTAGTATGGTTTTCTTTGCTGCTTCCTGCATGATGTCCCTCATCTCTGTCCATAATTCTTCTGGCACTCTATCTATTGAGTCTAAGCCATTGAATCTGTTCATCACCTCCACTGTGTATTCTTTAGGGATGCTGTCTAGGTGATATCTGTCTGGTCTCTTTGTTTTCCCTATTTTCTTTAGTCTAAGCCTGAATTTTGCAATCAGTAGGTTGTTATCTGAGCTACAGTCTGCTCCAGGTCTTGTTTTTGCTGACTGTATGGAGGTTCTCCATCTTTGACTGCAGATTATGTAGTCAATCTGGTTTCGGTGTTGGCCATCTAGTGATGTCCATGTGTAAAATCGCCTCTTGTGTTGTAGAGTAGCTTCCTCTTAATTAAAGTGGTACAGTTCCAATGAAAATATAGCAAATTCAGAAAGCATATTTGGTTGTTTCTAGTTCCTGTGTACACTGTGTACACACCAACTGTATCCAGGCTGCTGCTAGTGGACTATATGATGTCAGCATGGCTGTTAGTCTCTCCCCTCTCCACCCCGCACTGATCTGAAAATTTAATGGAAAGAAATTACACCAAATGGAACTTAACTTACTTCAGAGCAATTTTAGCTTGGGATGAGACCTCTAACCATGTTGATTTAATTGCAGCCAAGGTTCTGGACTTGACTGATTACAAGTACATCGGTGCTTTGGATTTCTGTGAATTATAAAGTTTCAGGTTGTCTAGTCTGGGAGTCAGATTCGCTATCTGTCTGTAACAGAACTCCTTACAGAACAGTGTGATCTTTTCTCTCCATTCTGAATGTGGTGTTTTCAAAATAAATGCATAGAGAGGAGTGCATTTTAATTGAGGTAACCTTTAAAGGAAATCTCAGTGGGCAAGAGGAAAGCTTCGAATATGGCAGCAACGTTATTACATATGCCTGCTCAAGGGAGCTGAAGTCATTGTGAGTCGTTCTGTCAGGGTTCTTTGTCATTTTCCCATTAGTTGTTTGAGCAAGACTTGATTTATGCTGGGAATTACAAATTTATTATACTGTGTTCCAGACTGATTATGGTACTAAAACTGCTGCTAAACTTTCTCTAACAGAAGTACATTTTTGTACCTTTTGATGATACATTATTCATCTTCGTAAAAACTGTGGAAGTGAACAAAAATGAAACAAAAGACAAATATGCCATAGTGTGTTTTTCAAAACCTGTGACATGGGCGTTCAATGAAGACAGTGAAGAGTTTATTTAAAAATGCTTTTTCTTAAATAAATTGGACAAAAGTACAGTAAAACCCCAGTTTACAAATGCCTCAGTTAACATTTGTCGTGGTTTACAATGGCAAATCCTTTGAAATTGACATCCTGGCTTTTGATTGTTTTACGGTTTATGACTGGGAATTCCCCAGAGTGCATTGCACCTGGGGGGTATATAATACCACCCACAAGCATTTTGGACTTGTGGGTGGCATGACTGCAGCGGGTGCACGCATGAGATCCTGAAAAGGGGAGGAGGAAGGGAATGAGAGCCCCAGGAGGCTGCAGTGCCTTTGTCGCCATGACCTGGGGCTTCTGACAATGCCCGCCACCACACAACCCCCCAGCTTAGCCCGCCCTCTTCCATAACGCAGCAGCACCTTCCTTGTTGTTTTAATTCAGAATGGAAATGTGCTGCCTTGAATCTCTGAGCTTGGGAGAGCGAGAGGGTGGGACGGTCGAGTTGCACAGAATGCCAGGAGTTGTAGTTTTTTGCCAGTGCACAGCATAAGGGAATTGTGTGTGTGATTTTCTCCCACCAGGGCCCCGCACGCAGGCCCCACATGCAGGCCTCACCACCCAATTCTGATTGCACACACAGGTCCTTTCATTCCCTTCCTTCCCTCTCTCCCTCAATGGAAAGAACCATTTGGGTCTCTGGGAATTGTTGGAAGCCCTAGGATGCAGCGACAAAGGCACTGCAGCTTCCTGGGGCTCCCATTCCCATCCTCCCCCTTTCAGGCTCTCTCACATGCCTCACGACTCACTCAGTCACCTCCAAGCCACCAGTCACCTTTCATTCCCCTTCCTTCCTTCCTTGCCCACACTAAGTGAGCTGTTTTTTGTGACAGGGAAGCCTGAAGTAGCTGCACCACATCTATCACCCCCCAGAAAACCCAGTGGAGCCTTTTGGGATGGCACAGAGGAAGGGAACTGTGTGTGTGCTTTTCTCCCACCAGGGCCCTATGTGCAGGCCTCACTGCCCAACTCTGAGTTCCACACACAGGCCTTTTCATTCCCTACCTTCCCTCCCTCACTGGAAAGTGAGACATTGCTAAAGCGCCGGATGATTTTTAAATCTTGCACCATAGCAAGAATGTGCAAGGCAAGGTCCCCAATGGGGATCGGCTCCCTCCCCCTTGCTGCACCAACCCGGGCACAGACGGGGGGAGGCAAGTGGTTCACCTCACCTGGCTGTGGCATATTCAGTGGGGGAGCCTTGAATTTGGTCAGCGCCTTCCTCACCGAAATCTGGCTAAAGCAGCTACCGGCAGGATAATGCTGGGCAGGCCTAGGACTCAACCCTCCTGTTGGTGGCTCTACGTCTGAACAGCTTGGGGTAATCCAGGCAGCCGCAAGTCCACCCACCGCAAAGGCGCCTTCTTTGCTGAAGTCCGGCTAAAGCAGCCACCGGCACGAGAACACTGGGCAGGCCAAGGACTCAACCCTCCTGACAGCGGCTCTACATCTAGATCAATTGGGTCGGCTGGGGGGGGAGGGGGGTGTTCTTAGGAGTTTTCCCTTTCTCTCCCACACTTCAAGCACTCCCCCTCTTCTCCACCCCAGCTACTACAGTCCCTGGGGGACATTGCATGAACTAGTTTCCTTTGGCCTAAAACATCTCATGTGAATAAAATGTAAAAGGGAAGAAGGACAGATATACGCTGCATAGAATATTTTATAAAAAGTAAAAAAAAAATAAGGATTTTTAGAAAATGCAAATGCATTCAAATTCACAAAGTGATTAACCTGACTAGTTGGATTGAGGCCAACTTTTTTCTTATGAAAATCAGTGAGATAAAAGCAATTTAAATCAGATAGTTCTGCTTCTCTGGGCTGCAGATCAGGCTAACTGCCAGTTTGTACATTGCTCTGTAGAAATTTACACTTAAGGGTATTAATTTTATAAGACAGTGAAACATCAAGGAACTCATGAGCTGTGTCTTTTTTTTTCTTCCAGGATTCCCTGTCAAGGCCTTCATGGAAAAAAAGTACTAGTGAACAGACTATCATCAAGGTTTCTGGACATCAATAAGTCATGATAGCAAGAAGGATTCATGAGTAATTTATCAATCATGGGTCATCTACAGAAAGCACATCAAGATCTGAAGGAGTCTGCTATAAGTGCATGCTTTTATGGAGTGCAAAAAAGCTTTTGATTTAACAAAAAGCAGAAACAGGATTGGAAGCAGAGGGTAGGTGGTTAGAGGTTCTGAGGTATTTGCAAGGAACTCTGCTAGCTTTCTGTTGTTCTGAAACACATTTGTGTCATGTTTTGTATTTCTGCTTAGAAATGTCTCTATGTTTTTACCTACATGACTTACATGGGCTTATGACCTTTAGAGGTTGTCTTTCTTCCATTTGGGCAGTCATTTGCAAAACTAGGACATGGACAGAAGGCAGCTGATCCTTCTTTCTTCATGAAAGGAGAACTCCCCTTTAGGAAACAGCTACAGAAAATCAGAACTTGGATATTTCTGACAAACTTTTCTCTACACATATTTTGTTGCCAGAGATAAAGAAAACATGGAGTATTCCTCCATTTGCCTCAATTTTTATGTTTCTAAATTCATCCCTAAAAAGGTAGGAAGAATCAGATTTAATTCAATCTATGGTTTGAAAAATGTATGTATGTATTTTATTCATTGCATTTCTATACACTCTGGGCAGTGAACTCATTCCCCCCCTCCCACTTCTCCTAGCCAGAGATGCATGTTTGATTCCCACCTCATCCAAGTATTCATTATGTGATCTAGGGAAGCCATTTCTTCTAATCTGTAAAACTGACCAGTTAACATATCCTGGACCCAGCAACATGGATCAGTGTTTCCCAACCTTTGGTTTTTGGACTTCAATTCCCAGAAGCCTAAGTCAATTCCCCAAAGCACTGATCAGCCAATGTACTAACTTAGGCTTCTGATAATTGAAGTCCCTCTGTGGGATGTGTGCCCCACGTTGGGAACCACTGATCTAGAAAATTAGCCTGTGTTTTGACCTTTCCCTTTTCATACCTTATATGGTAGAGACAGTAATAGCAGGGACATGAGAAAAACAGCTTGGTCTCCTTGGTCTCTGAATCCCAACCTGGTCCAGGCTCAAATAAGGGCACAACAAAATTTCACACAAATTTTACAGGGTTCACAACAGAGTTCAGACTCTGATTATTTAATCCAGGGATTCTCAACCTGTGGCCTGTGGGCCGTATGCAGCCCATGGCACCATTTCATGTCGCCCACCACCACCTCCACTACACCAGGAAGTGCCATTTGGTGGAGGAAGGGCAAAATCGCTGTCCAACTCCTGAAGCTGTCTGAGGGAGCGTGACCTGGCCCCCGGCTTTAAAAAGTTGAAAACTCCTGATTTAATCAATGGTTTTGCAGCAGGAAAAGCAAGGAGGGTTTATTTCTAACCTAATGAACACATTCTCATTCTTCAGAAAGAAAATCCAAAAATACCTTTCTATAAAGGAAGATTTTGAATATTTCCTAGAGGCCTGAGGTGAGGAGGCTTGCCAGATAATAAATAGGAGATTGTTCCAAAGTGTGAGGGCCACGAAACAGAAAGCATTCTTCCATGTAACACTTCTTTTAACCTCCCTTGGGATGGACATCCTCAACAACATGGCCTAAAAGAAATTCATACTATGGGTAGTGTTTCTTTAGGACAGTTGTTCTGCCAAGTTGCAAGGTCCCAAACATGTAGGGCTTTTAAACCAATACAAGAATTGTTAATCTGGGATGAAATGCAATGGGTAACCAATGAAGGTGTGTCAGGACCAGGGATATATGATTGATAGTGTTCATTCATTCATAGTATTCATTCATTCATTCATTCATTCATTCATTTATAATTTGCATTTGTATTACCGCCCTTTCACCAAAGCAACTCTGAATGGCTCACATGGTCTCTGAATCCCATGTATAAAAACATCATGTTACTACACAGCAATAAAAAACTAATTTAAAAACCATTAGAAAACCATTAAAATGCTTTAAGATATCACCCTGGAAAAAAACCCATTTAAAACACCAGGCGGTCCTCATATGAGCCATCTTCTTGACCTCTCAGCGGCTTTAGATACTATCATGGAGTGGGGATCCAGGGCACTCTGTGGTCCTGGTTTTCCTCATTTCTGACTGCTTGGACCCAGTCGGTGTGGTTGGAGAATGAGAGGTCCAGCCCTAGGCCTCTTCAAATAAGGAGTGCCTCAAGGCTCGGTCCTCTCGCTTCTCCTATTTAATATCTACATGAAGCCTCTGGGGGAGATCATCTGTGCCCACAGTGTGAAGTACCATCTGTATACTGATGATACTCAACTGTACATCTCAGCCTGTGGTGATCCAAGTGATGTAATCGAAGTTCTATCCAGGTGTCTGGAAACTGTTAGGGTCTGGATTAGGGACAACGGGCTACAACTGAGTGGCTATGGATCAGGGACCCTGCGTTATCACAGGAGCTAGCATTTTTGGTTCTGGATGGGGCTATTTTCCCCCAGACAGACCTGGTGCATAACTTGGGGGTCCTCCTGGACTCACAACTACATGTCAAAGAGCAGGTGGCAGTCGTGGCCAGGAGGGAATTTGCACAACTTTGTGTGATCCACCAGCTATGCCCTTTCCTGGACTGGGACTCCTTGCTCATGGTCACATATGCTGTGGTCACCTGTAGACTAGACTACTGAAATGTGTTCTACATAGGGCTGCCCTTGATGACCATTTGGAGGCTACAACAGGTCCAGAATGCAGCTGCCTGGGTGGTGATGGGGTGCCGACATTATGCCCATGCCTCGCCACTGCTCCGGTAGCTACACTGGTTACCGGTGTGACTCCAGGTGCAGTTCAAGGTGCTGGTTATGCCAGGATACTTAAGAGACTGTGTCACCCCAAGAACATATGTCCATTCCTCCAGAGTGGACCGGAGAGGCTCTCTGAAGACTCTCTAGCACTAGAAGGAGGGCATTTTCCGTGTCTGCTCTGGCCCTATGGAACCTCTTACCAACTGAGTTATACCTCCAGATGGAGTTGTTGCCCTTCAGGAAAGAACTAAAAACCTGGCTGGCAAAGCAGGTGTGGGACACCGGTGACGTGGTGACCCAACCCTGCTGGCTTATATAGTGTAGGCCTCTCCGTTCTTTTTAGTCATTCTTTTAACCATGATTTTTAAATAACTGATAGTGAGGAGGAGGGTAATCTTTAAGGTCTACTAAGGGTTTTTAAGGGTTTTTAATGTTTTATGATTGTAATGTTTTTATCACTGTTGTTATGCCGCCCAGATTTGCTTGTTTAATTTGGGCGACAATATATAAATTTGAATAATTAATAAATAAATAAATTGTGGTGGGGTTACCGCATCAGCAGCAAGTCTGGTTGCCACATTTTGGACCAGTTGGAGTTTCTGTACCAGTCTCAAGAGCAGCATTATGTAGGGAGCATTACAGTAATAAATCTTTCTTTCTTGTGAAGTAGAGGCATAGACATGCAAGAACAAAAAGCCCATTTTTAAAAGGAAGTGGGGAAAGCATGCCAAACAATTACATTCTCCCCCCAAAAAAGCAATTCTAACACTACAAGATGGCACATTGTATCCCAACTGGCAAAACAGTAAGTCTGCGCATTTCAGAGCCTAATCTGATAGTTCAATTCCTAATTTTCTATATATGAGCATCACTTGAGTGAATGCCTGGCATTAAGAGTGTCTGAGGATATAAATGAGAAAGTTCTTGTGATTTCTGAGTATTGCCTAATGAATCATTATCCCCATTACACAACTGACAAATAAGGCAAGCATGTTTGGCAGTTTTAAATTCCTGGATGGATGAACGTACCTCAGAAGGGGAGATGTTGCAGGCATATATCTTCAGAGGTGAAATGAGGAAAAAGGTTTAGTTGATCTCCCATTTACAACAGCAGCAGCAGTGGCAGCAGCAACAAACTCTACTTGACAAAAGGTTGAAACTTTCATATCACTTCCTTCAAAATCTGATGCTTGCCATTGTACTATGCTTCACAAAGCAACTGAGCTACACAGTAGCAGTAAAACCCAATCCTGCATAGAGATGGGAAGGCCCGGAAAATAACCAGAAAAATTCGTGGAAATTTTTTCCTCGTTTTTTCTGAAGCCTTTCCCCTCCGAAAAAATTGAAAAAAATAAAAAATATATTATGGAATGTTTTATTTTAACATGATGAATAAAATATTTGAAGATAAGGCCGGGTTCAAATATTTTATAAATCATTTCTAAAGAAATATGTATGGTATCAGATTATTTTCAATTTTTCTGAAAATTTCCATTCCCCCTGGGAAAAAACCAAACGGTTTTTTTCCTGAGCTTCAAAATTTCCGGAAATTTTACATCTCTAATTCACTGCAGTGGCTCAAGTCGCTAAGACTCTGACTGGGAAGCGGAAGGTCAGCAGTTCGATTCCCGAGTACTGCAGGACGGAAATGAGCTCCCGTCTTCATCCCAGCTCCTGCCAAACTAGCAGTTCGAAAGCAAGAAATTGCAAGTAGATAAATAGGGACCACTTCGGTGGGAAGGTAACAGTGTTCCGTGTGCTCCGGTGTCTAGTCATGCCTGCCTCATGACCACGGAAATGTCTGCAGAAGCAGACAGCGCTGGCTCTTCAGCTTAGAAACAGAGATGAGCACTGCCTAGAGTCAGATACGACTGGCTTTCGAGCAAGGGAAACCTTTACCTTTACTAATTTCCTGCACCTTAATGGAATGGTTACATTTATTAGCAGTCATAGATGATTATAGTTTTTAATAGGTAGCAATTTCTAGATTGGCAATAAAAGAAGAGCCTGTTTAAGCTAGGTGTCTTTTTCTTCAGAAGGATAGCTGACACAACTGTATCCTTACAATAATATTGCCTACTTTACTAAAAACGCTTTCGGAGATATGGCCAACAGATCTAAGAATATTTTAATTTGTGTCATTGTCAGGAAAGCTGGAGGAATATATCTTGGTGAAACTTCCTTTTTTTAAACGAGAAAAAAAGTACTGTAACAGGTCATTGCATGTGTTGCTAAAGATACAGCTTTTTGCCATTGCCACATTACTAAATTTTGATGTTGCAGTATCTGTACCATGGAGCGCAACTCAACAATTAATTGCCCATTACTTCAGTGCGAGAAAAGACTCTGTGATAGTTCTACTTGAATTGTTTTAAATGTTTGGTGTACTATGAAGGCATATCTCATACACTGGAGAAAGCCAGGAACTTTGAGTTCAGTGTGTATTGATTTAGTTACAATATGCATTGAGTCTCAAATATCCCGATTCTCCTCATGCATGCAATGGAATCAGTTTCATTACCTCATGTGTATAATGGATGAAAAAATAGTCAAGAAATAGAGACCAAAGAGACCCGGTGGCCTGATGTAAATGTGGCAAAAAAATTTTGTAGAGCTGTAAGATAATTTATGAAAGTTATCATCAGCCATTGCTTTTTATGTTTTATTTTTGAAATGGCCACAGATTCTGTTTTTCTGCAGATTTAAAAACCTTAAGGTTGCAGAACAATGAGGGTTTTATTCAAGGGAAATAAACAAACATCTTTGCCATTGCAGTAAATGCTTGAACCTGTCTTTCAACATGTATGAAATCCATTTGCTACGCCCACACTTCTTTATACAACTTTCTGGATGAAATCAGGGCTGGAAAAGAGAGAGGGATGAATATACATTATAGATATATGTATAAAGAGTGCAAAAGGAAGTGAACATTTTACAGATTATGTAAAAGCAGAAGTATAATTAGAACAAACCAAGGAATATCATAACCCATTGCAGTAACATCTGGAGTGAGATAGGGATGTGTACTATCACCAAGATGGTAAAAGAGATTAACATATGGTATAGTAAGCCATCTAAATATTGGGACAGTTAGCTCTGCTCTTGCAACATAAAACAGTACCAACCTCCACAAAGAAACATCTTATACAAAGCATATTAATTTTCACCTTATGGAATCAGTGCCAATCATGGACACATAATAAAACATAAATGAAAGTTGGTGATCATAAAAATGAGATGTCTGAGGAAGGCTGCTAGAGTGACTAAAAGAGATAAAATCAGGAATGATATTATAAGGGAAAGAATGGGAATAGAACCTATTTTAGCTATATACAGAGACAGCAAATACAGTGGTTTACTCCTTTGGAGAGAATATTTTGGGATTCGATACCATACAAGGCATATACCAGTGTTTACCAACTTTTGGTTACCAGAAACTTCAGTTACCAGAAGCTAAAGTCAATTCCACAAAGCACTGATCAGCCAATGTACTGACTAAGACTTCTGGAAATTGAAGCCCCCCAATTGGGCCTGGGGCCCACATTGGGAAACACTGGCATATACCAAGAGAGGAGAAGGAAAAGAGCATGAAGCAGACCCATAGGAAGATGGAGAGATAACATAAAAGACATTATGTTTTGTTGTTGTTGTTCAGTCGCACAGTCGATTCCGACCCTTTGCGACCCCATGGACCATTGCCCTCCAGGCACCACTGTCCTCCACCATCCTCCTCAACCCACCCAGTTCTGTGCCCATTGTGTCTACAATACCATCTAACCATCTCATTTTTGGCTGCCCCTTTCTTCTTTTGCCCTCTACCTTTCCCAGCATCAAGGCTTTCTCAAGTGAATCCTCTCTTCTCATTTGATGTCCAAAGTACTTTTGCTTCATCATTACTATTTGACCTTCTAAGGAGCAATCAGGGTTGATTTCTTCTAAGATTGACCTATTTGTATTATACTTGTATTGTATTATGTAAAAATACCAAATAACACTGGTTGAGGCTGCTAGAAGTACAAGAACAAGAACCTTGTATCTTCCTCAGCACCCAAAGTGGTAAAAGAGGAAGTAAAGAAGAAAACTGCAGACAGGAGTACAGGATACACACACCAGAAAGAATTGTAATAATCTATGTATTGTAACTAGGACATTTTAAATGATATTCAGATGTTTACTGGGAGTTTTGTTTTGTTTTCTATTTCCTTTCAAAATATAGTGGTACCTCGCTTAAAGAGCATAATGCATTTCATGGGATTGCTCTTTAGGCAAGTTTGCTCTTTAAGTGAAACACCATTGTAAGTGAATAACATAAGACCATAAGAACAGCCTTGCTGGAACAGGCCACAGCCCATCCAGTCCAGCATTTTGTCTCACACCATTTGCTCACCATTTGCTTCAGGGTATTCCCATGCAGACGCCTTCACCTGCTTAGGATTCCCTGGAAATGGCATTAAGAGATATCCTGCCTATCTCTCCAACCCGGAGGTTATCCTTAGGTATCCATAATTATAGCCATTGATAACCTTGTCCTCCATGAACTTGTCTAATCCTTTCTTAATGCTGTCAAGACTGACAGCTGTCACCACTTCTTCTGGCAGTTTGATTCTTGAGTATTGCAGGATGGAATGAACTCCCGTCTTTCTCCCAGCCCCTGTCAACCTTTTTGTTCTAAAGTAAGGAATTGTAAATTGATAAAGAGGCACCATGTTGTTGGGAAGGTAAAAAGCTTTACATGGGCTCCTGTGTCTAGTCATGCCTCCCACATGTCCACAGAAACATCTGCAGAAGCAGACTGATTTGTGTGTTGAGGGAGGCTTACTGGGATGTGCCTATTACTTATGATTTTTTTGGGGGTGCTCAACCCATGGGGTGGGGGTGGCTTGGGGAGGGTTTTTTCCTTTTTGGCTCCCCCCACACCATTTGTGATGCCCCATGGCTCTCAGTAAAGGATCCTGGGCAGACTCACCCTGGCGTGATGATGAGGGAGGGATGGTAGGTATTGAGGGGGAATTTTAGGAGGAAAGGAAGATGGGAGGGTAAGATTGAGGGAGGGAATGACAGGAGGAAGGGGAGAAGAACAGTTGGAGGAAGGGAAGAAAGGATGAGAGCTAATTGTATGTTTAGGTTTTTTGGACCCTGATACACCCCAACACAGAGAATCTCTCTCTCTCTCTCTCTCTCTCTCATTTAGGCACACACACACAAGTGACTGATCCAGAACCCACTGTCTTGTGCATTGTCTTGCACACACACACACACACTCCCTGTCTCTCTCTCGTACAGCATTGATGTACATTGAAAGTGTCTTTTTCCAGGGCTGTAGAGGCTTAAATGGAATGGGTTTGTTCCATCTGCATCAGGACCTTGCCCCATCAGTCATTCACTCTCAAGTTCAACCAATTGTAGTTCAACGTGCAAATTAGCTCTCTCCAACATTGTTTTCTGGCCTGGCTAGATTTTCTCCCAACCAATCAACATGCAAATCAGCTCTCTCCAACATTCTGTTTCCAGGCCTGGCTATTAAACTGCCATTTTTTCTCCCATGGCACCATGGGAGTTGTAGTTTCCATCATTTTCCCCATTTTGTGGGGCTTAGACCCCACTCTCAGCCCCGGACCCTCGAGGGGATGGTCCCAGTTTGGCAAGGTAAGTGTGGCCGGCTCATTATGGGATAGGCTGGACAGGTGTGGACATGCATTCCGCACAGACACAGCCCAACCCTCTTTTTACAGGTATAGATTATATAATCTCCATGGGAAAATTGGGGTGGAAAATATGAAGAGAAGCTTATTTACCTGTCACTCCTTTATGGTTTCAATTACTGAAAACTTGAATATGACTAGCTAGGAATCTGAAAATCTGTTTGTCCTAATTTCATTATATTTCTTGGAAGCACACAGGGATTTTCAAACCTGTTCCATAGAGGATTGCAAGCCTTTCTTTAATTCTCACATAGAAATTAAAGTATATTTTTGTACAAATGTATGCATTTTACTAATGTGTGCATTTTAGCGCATTTCCTTGTACATGTGCTTCTGCAGAGCTTTTTCAAATGTACATTTTGGTGCTTGCTTTCTCTGTCAACACCAGTCAGAAGTCACAGAAATATATGTATTTCTAAGATAAGCTTTGTTGGATTGTCAGTGCTACGAGATGCTAAACAGTTATTTAAATCTGTAGGAAAATGGAAACTCAATTAACATTCCAGTTTCAGCAATAGATCAGATGCTTTTTCATTCTTTCTGAGAACATTTGAGGAGATAACTGTCATAGAAATCTTCTGAAGTCTGGAAAAGAGAGATAGAATTATTCATATTTCAGAGGATTATACTCAATCTTGTGGATTAAAATAGTATCAAAACAAATAATCCTTTGGTGTAGCTCCCCACTGCAGAACACTAAATATATTGTTTTTCTGGGTAATTCATATTTCTCCTATCTCATTTGTTCCCATGTTTTGTGCACTCATAATTTTCTAATTCCTGATTTATTATCAAGCATTTCCAATCCTCCTTAAACTTGATCATCCTTCAAAAATTATCTAGACTGATTTTCTAGATTATGGAAAAATTCCAAGAAATATCTTCATGAAAAAGAAAGGTATTTTCATTTTAAAAAGCTCCACCATTCATTCATTCATTCATTCAATCAATAGCATTTATATTATGCCCAATTTAGTGACAAACACTGTTGTGGTTTTAATAGTAAGCTCAACAACAAACCCCATTCCAATATAAAGAACTCATCTCGCACAGGCCACAATATTATCAGCAAAATGACAACACATGAGCAAAGATAAAATTAGTTTTAAAAAATTCTATTTAGGCAGCCTTACCAGAGAGAAGCCTCTTTAAAAAGCATTGCCTTTACTGCCTTCTTCATGGCTTGGAGGGAGATGGCCTGACAAATGTCAGAATCTAGATCATTCCACAATAAAGAAACCACTACCAAGAATGCATGTTTCCTTGTTGTAACTCTTTTCACTTCTCTTGCATTGGCAATCTGCATCATCAAGGCATGTGAGGACAGAGTAGGATGGGTAGATATTCATTGGAAGACATGCTCCAAAAGATAGTGGAGTCCTAAACCTTTTAGGGACTTTTAATATTAACATCAAAACCGTGAACATAGCATGGTAAGCAACAGATAACCAGGGCTGGCCTGTCAGAACTGTGGATTTATTAACCTCTCTAATTAAACTAGCCACCACATTCTGTATTTGTTGCAAATTCCATGCTAACCTCAAGGGCAGCCCCATGTAGAGAACATTATAGTAATCAATTTTTGAGATTACCAATTAAGTTGTACTATATGTTGGTGGAGATGGAAAAGTGTGATATTCCAGATTTCACTGAACTACAATTTTTATTGTCCTGGACAATTGAATACAGTATTCTGTAATTGGTGCCATTATTTTTTAGGAAACTCCTCCTTGCATACCTTCGGTCTATTTCTTCCTTTTTCTTCTCAACTTCTGGTGCTACTTGTCTTATTACATCTGAAGGTGATAGACACATGAATTAGAAGATTTTATCAACAGGTATTAGTTGTAAACAGCCTGTAACTACACAGCCTGTTTCATAAAGGGCTACATTAAATTGACCAACTTGCACATATTTCATCCAGCCTGGGACATCATGCTCTTCTTCTAACTTTTGCTTTTTTATTCAGGTAGTATTGCTTAAAAGTGAGTGTCCCATTAAGCGTCACACCGAGGTATTTTGGTGCTGAAGAATGCTGTAATTGGTTCCTTTGCCACTTAACCTCCAACTCAACCCTTGCCTAATGATTTTGAAGGTGGAAAGCACCCACTTGAGTTTTGCTTGGATTAGGCTTCAAAAGGTTGATTATTATTATTATTATTATTATTATTATTATTATTATTATTATTATTATTATTATTATTATTATTATTATTATTATTATTATTATTATTATTATTATTATTATTATTATTATTATTATTATTATTATTATTATTATTATTATTATTATTTAAATTTATATCCCGCTCCACTCAACCCACGGCCGACTCAGAGCGGCTAACAACATATTAAGATACATACTGTTACAATAAAATTATGCAAAAAAACACAATAATTAATCAGTACAATTACAGAAAAACAATAATCACAATAATACAGTATCAACCCTCCAACCCTCCAATAGCAAGCATCAAGACAAAAGGGAAGGAAAAAAACACATCTTTTCAGAAGCCCCACATGTCCAGGTACCACAAGGCCACCACAAAAATAATCAAAGTCAAAAACTACCCGCCCTAGTCAACCTCCAAGAGGAACAAAGGGCCGGGAGGGCACGATGCTTTGCAGCAGCGTCCTTCGGAGCCTCCCAGGCCACGGAAGTCTCCCTTTATCTCCCCGCCGGTGGTGGGGGCGGGGAAAGCGCGGCTGCGGCGGCGTCTTCGGAGCCTCCCTGGCCACGGAAGGCTCCCTTTATCTCCCCGCCGGTGGTGGGGGCGGGGAGAGCGCGGCTGCGGCGGCGTCTTCGGAGCCTCCCTGGCCACGGAAGGCTCCCTTTATCTCCCCGCCGATGTTGCAATACTGTTCTAATTCTTCGAGTGCTCCAGTAAGTTTTAGAGCTACCTCATCAAAGCTTGAACAAGATTTCAGGTGATCATAATAGACATCAAGTTCTACAAGAGCAGATGACATCTTTGTCTTTACTTCCTCAAACATTGTTCCCTGAGTAGTAATTGCTGTATCATCTGCACAAATGAAGGTCCTAGTTACAGTAATATCAGCTGGCCATTGGTATAGATATTATATAACATTGGGGCCAATACACTTATTTGAGGAAACCATTTTTCTCAATTCTCCAATGGCTCTTTGCAGGCACACACCCCCCCCCCCCAAAGAAAGACTCAGACACCGGTATATGGATAAAGGCATCGGGCCACTTTTATTGAATAATGCCCTAGTCCGAATTATAACTTTCAATTGGTGTAATCATCCAATTGTAATTATTTAAGGCAAGCAGGCCGCAGTAACACTGGTAAGGTTCCTCCCAAAATGCCAATGGCAATTGGCTACATGTAACTATTTGTATCAATTTGTTTGTTGACACAAACAAATTGTTGACCGGAGTCAATAAACTATCTACTGACCCCACCCTATGACGTGTATCTGTTAAATATCAAGGTGATGCAGGCTGTAAAGCTCCTGCCATCACCCCTTGCCTGGTTCGCCCTTGACCGGCCAAATCTATTTCCCCTGTACCTGTCTACGTGTTGGCCAGTCAATTGCAAACCTGCCGGATACCTATGGGTCATAAATCTTTACCTTACCAGTGCTACCCGCCACATGGGGAGGCATCCATGATGACTCACTGCCCCCCCCCCAGACCGTCAGCTCGGTCACCAGGCCTGCTTGCACATCCTCAAGAAAGAGGTTCATACCTCTGGCCGACAAGTGGAGCCCATCTCCCGCATAGAGATCATAATCCTGCAAGCCTATACTAGGGTGCCGAATGGCTGTCCCCAAGCCCTTGTCTGCCAGGAACTGGGCAACATCCCTGTTCATCGAGCAGCGAGTGCGGTCAAGGGCACGGAGGTCAACGCCTCCTATGTAAGTATGTCGCGGCACCATGTCCAACCATAGCAGCCGTGTGGACGGCCATACGTAATGCAAATAGGCTAGGTACCTGCAAATCATGAACTTTAAGGATAGGCCAGTGACCTGGGCAAGGTCATTGCCAACGAGATGCAGGCTGAGGACATCAGGCGGTCCAGCATCCCTGATGGAAAACAGGAATGGCAACAGTTCCCGCCATTTCATACCGCGCTTACCGTACCATCACAAACGTGTGGTTGCACGTAGCCCGAGATGGGGTCCCCACTCTGTCGCCGCAGCATACTGCGCTGCCCAGTGCACGTAACTGTGGCCCACCAGCCATACTGCCACCGGTGTGCGGGGACACACAGGGTCTGTAAAAGAAGGAAAAAGGAATAATGACATAACTGGTACTCATGCATGGAGGGGGCGTACATACAATGCAAAGCGCATGGATCCCCACCTACCCATCCTGCATATATCAGCCTCGGAGTACCCGAATGCAGCCACAGTAGAAGCAGCGCCTATCCTAAATGAATGGGTGCCATAACGAGCCCCAGGGAGACCCATCCTGGTGGCAGAAAAACGGGCCAGGGTGCGTACCACGCACTGCCAAAAACTCATGTAGGGCACCAACCAGACAGATGTCTTCAACGGAACATCGTAGCAGTCTAACTCCACTGCAAAAGCCATCTGATCAACCTTTGAGGACTGTATCCTCAACTGAGCCCACTCTTGTGTAACATAGACATCGTTGAGTTCCAGTGCCCTACGAGACGCATCCGCCTTAGACAGTGGTACCAACTCACTGATGCGGAGCGCTCCAAAGAAGGCTACAGTGGTAGCTGCGTGAAAAAGAGCCACCTCATACCTATCATAGCATAAGTTATGCCAGCCTCGTGCAAGGTGGGTCAGAACCTCTGGTGAAATCGGGTGACGTGTGTCCTGGCGGCGGCCACGTTCACATGTCCACCCTTCCAAAACATGATGTATGCGGAAATCATTCACGCAGTCAGCGAAGCCTCGCACCTTGGCCATAAATGCCAGTGCCGAGAGCCTAGAGGCTATAGTACGGGGAGCCAACCCTTGATCGTGAAGATAAACCATGTATTGTAAAATCTGGTCTACTGGTATTGGCCACACTTCGGGTAACTGTAGTTGCCCACAAAAGGTTCTAAATTGTATGAAAGCATGTTGATACGCCTTACGCGTGCGAGGTGCCAAAGACATGCCTATTGCCCGGTTTACCTCTCCTCGCCAAATGTCCAAATCTCGGCCGGGAGTGGCGAGGGAAATTCCTCTGCTTCTGGAGCCAAGGCTCGGAACCGGGAGATCTGCAGGCGGGATAAAGCATCAGCAATATCATTATTAATGCCTGGTACATGTCTGGCCTTGAACAGCACATTAAGGCGTAGGCTTCTCAAGACAAATTGACGGACCAATGCCATGACCCTAGGGGATTTGGATGTCTGAGCATTAACAATGTGCACCACTGCAGCATTGTCACACCAAAAATGGACCACTGAGTTTACCCACTTATTTCCCCATAGCATTAGTGCCCCCAAAATGGGGAAAAATTCCAGGAAAGTAAGATCGCAGAGACGATCTGTGCCCAGCCATGCGTGAGGCCATCGGCCATATGCCCACTGCCCCTCGAAATAGATCCCATAACCCAGAGAGCCGGAGGCATCCGACTGTACTTGAAATTTAGGGCAGACCATAAGGTCCGATCTCCAAAAAGAGACCCCATTAAATTCCTGGAGGAACGTGAGCCAAACCGATAGGTCTGCCCATATACACCTGGTGAGCCGGACCCTGTGATTGCGTTTTAATAGGCCAGCCATGGCATCACACAGACGCCTGGCGAAAGCTCTGCCCGGTGTCACCACCCTGCAGGCAAAGTTGAGGTGACTGTGAAGTACCTGTAGCTCACGAAGGGACACCTTACGTTTAGAAATCAGTGCCCGAATCGCCACAGAGATCCGAGCCACCTTGTCCATGGGTAACCTGGATGCCTGTGTGACAGTGTCAATTTTGATGCCTAAAAAGGTGAGCTTGGTGGCTGGGCCCTCAGTCTTTTCAGGCGCTAAGGGGACACCCAGTTCCCGCATAAGGGCCTGAAATGTAGTAAGGAGACGTGTGCACGTGTCTGAGCCCCATTCACCCCTGAACAAAAAGTCATTGAGGTAATGGGCTACAGACCGGGACCCTGACCTGTGAACAAAGGCCCATTGGAGGAAAGTGCTAAATCGTTTCGAATGCCGAACATGAACTAGAGCAGCCAAAAGGCATAGCCTTATCTACATAGAATTTTCCCCTAAAACGGAAACCCAACAACTCAAAGTCCTCGGGGTGCACTGGCAGTAATCGGAATGCCGATTTGATATCACACTTTGCCAGGAGGGCCCCGGGACCACAGGCGTGTACCATCTGTAGGGCCTGATCAAACGACATATACCTGACTGAGCAAAGGTCATCAGGAATAGAATCATTGACCAAGGAATCCGCAGGGTAAGAAAGATGGTGGATTAGGCAAAATTCACCTGGGGTCTTTTTCGGGACTAGCCCCAGAGGAGAGACCTTCAAGTTAGGGAATGGTGGTTCATTAAAGGGCCCCACAACTCTCATAGCGTGCAACTCCTTAGCTATGCTTTGTGCAGCGACCTCCTCATTGCCCTTTAGAGAAAGTAAGTTCGGGGCATCCTGCGGTCCCCGAACACCCCTAAATGGTATACGAAAGCCAAACTGAAAGCCTTCAAGCAGATACCTCGCATCATCCCATCTAGGATAAGCTGAAAGCCATTGTCCTAACATGGGGATATTAATTGGGGAGGGGGTCTTTTACTTGGCCAGCACCATCAGAGGGAGCTCTGACCGCCCCCTGCCCACCCCTACCTCTGCCTCTTGACCCACCAGCCCATGGGCATGCGGAGGCAGCGTGAGGGCCAGAGCAAGAGGGACACGCCGCTAGCTGAGAAGCTCCAACACAGCAGGCGGGCTGGAACCCCCTGCCCCGCCGGCTGGCGGGGGACCTGTGTAGCAGCTGCCTGCTGTACGGCATGGCCACAATGGTACCTATCACCAGGCACTGGATGCGTGGGAGTCATATACAAGAGCCACAATTGCTGGCAGGGCTCATCCCACCTCATCTCAGGATGTAGGGCCACCCTCATCCTAAATTCCTCATCGTAAGCCAACCACGACGGGCCAGGAAAATCGATCATCACCCTATAAATATTGTCAAGGTATTGGACCATCGGAATGGCCAAATCAGGCTGGGTCCTCAGGTATACCGCCATATATATAAGATATGCCGGCAACCAATTGGCCCAGGTACGCGGTGGCTTACGACGATGGGACAATTCCTTGTCCCAGTCATCCTGTCCCTCCCTCTCCTCCTTAGTGGGTTCACAATTCAGGAGGGAGAAAATATCAACGTACTCCCCTCGCCAAATCTTGTCCCTAGTAGCCTGTGAAAGATGATCACCCAGGGGCAAGGAATAACCAGCCGTTGGCAGAGCCGCCGTCAGCACCTGTTGGATGAAGGCTATGCGCAGCGGGCCCTGAATAGCCCCTGCGACGCTTGGCATACCCCCGGGGCAGACACCCCTGTCCTAACCGAGGGGCCATTTGGGAACAAGGAATTAACAGGGCAGTGTGGAAGCAACTGCCCACCCACAGTAACCTGGCATGGCCATGGCCACTGTCCCCCCCCCCCAGTGTGACTGGACAGTGTAGGTGCACTAAATTGAACCAGATACTCACTAGTCGCACCCCCGTGAGCCGCCCCTACTGGGGGTTCTGGCCCACGCTGGGCGTCAGAGCTCGCGACAGGCATCGAACTCTGGGGCCACACCTGACTGCTCCCCACCGGCAAATCCGAACGTGTGGGGAGCTGTGAGGTGCCAGCCTGGGCTGGCCTGATGGCCTCAAGCAGCTTGACCTTGTTGGCGGCCCGCTGGAGAGTGACGGCCGACGTGTCTGCCGGGACTGGCGAAGGGGCCGTAATCGAAGCAGCAGCTAAACCCCCATCGGGAGGTGGTTGGGCAATGCCCAGTGATGCCTCTAGCACTGAAATACGTGCAAGAAGCGCATCGACAGTCTCTGAGCCCCCAGTATAAGGCGGGCCGGATGGGCCGGACGGCCCTGTGGCCAACTGCTGGGCGGGAAAACCGAATGGGGATCCAGGGCCTGAGTTTGGCCATGCCCAAAACTCCGGCCCGTGGGGGGGCGGAGGAATGGTGGGGCGGAAACCGCCACCAAGTCCAAGTGGGCCACCCTGTCCTGCACCAAGAAAATGACGTCCAGGGGCAGGGATCCCCGAGGAGCCGGCCTGTGCCAGCCCAGCCTGGAGGCCTGTGCCGGGCTGACCAGTGGAAGCCTGCTCGGCCCCACTGGCAGCGGTGGGCAAGGCCATCCCGCTGCTCAGCTGGGGGGGTGCAGGCCGAGTCCTCCGACCCGATGGCTGCCCCCCAGTAGAAGGAGGGGGCGGGAAAGCCCTTCCCCTCGGCCGTGGCTTGACCGCTGGGGCCTTGCGCTTGGGAGCCATGGCTCCTGAAGAAGCTAGCGACGGATCCCTGGCCAGGGATCAGTTCCTGTGCCCTGAGTACCGCAGTAATGAAGAGGAGCGAACTCCGTTCAAATGCAAAGGTACAAAGGGCGAAGCAGTAAGAAACGCGGCAGAGAAAACTTCTCCGCTCCGTCGCATTTCTAAAATAGCAGCTCGGCTGCCTCGTGGCTACCCCTTTTATAGAGGGGTGGCCACACCCCCTAACTCACCCGGATGTCTGAGTCCGGGTAGGGGGGGGGCTGCAAAGAGCACGGTGGCCATTTTACCCAGTAGTGTGACAAAAACAAAACAAAAACCATCTCTTCCTCAATAGGCATTGGATTAGCTGTATCAGTCAATCGTCCTTCATAGTTGTGTACACCTTATCCATTTCTTATGGCTTTTCTTATCATATGCAGCTGTGAAATCAATAAACACTACTATAATCTGCCTCCTTTCATATCTGTCTTCTATATCCTGGGTTGAATTAGGTTTTTGACCAGAGCATGGCTCTCGTGGTCTGAAGACTGATTGTTCTTTAATGATCATTCCATCAACAGAATCACAAATTCTGTCCATAATAATTCTCTCCAAGACTTCAAAAGGTAGCAAAGGAGAGATACAGGTTGAAAGCTCTCAGGATCAGTTAGTTCTTTTCCTGGCTTAGAAAAGGCCACAACTTTTACTTTGCACTAGATCTTTGGGTTCCACATTCTTAAACACTAAGGTGAATGAATGAAGACCAAAAAGTATGGAATACACAAAATTGAAGCAAGGTAGAGAGTCCATTAGAACATACAAAACTACAGAAAGCAGATAATGTCACAAGTATTGTGTTATTTCCCGCCCGGCCCAGAATGCTGTATGTTTCTCATGGAAAGACTATTAGCTTGCTGGATAGCAAGTGTCTCAGAGAACCAGTTGATTTTTTTTTCAAATGCAAATGAAAAACAGATCAATTGTCTTTCAATAAATTAGACAGAAGATGTCTTAGCTGCTGTTTCTGATTCTTGAGCAATAAAGATAATTGACTTGAAAAACAAGATGTTGAGTCAGTGCCTTAGGTGACATTCAAATATTTGTGCATCTGTTGTATATCAAAGCCTTCTTTAATGTTGTCAGGATATGAAGGTTATGATGTAGAACTTGCAAAAATCTCACCCGCTTTGGTGAACTTACAAGATGACAGAGCAGATGAGTTGTCAACTAATCAGCTTTTTAACCTATCCCAGCCCATTCCCTGTATATCTCTGTTTGTGGAGGTATTTTTGGCTCCAAAGACGAAGATATTGTACTAAAATCAGAATCTTCAGAGTAACAGATGCTATTTTTAACAGAAGTTTGTGTTTAGGGTCCTACCTTAGAAATTTCACATATTTTCTTTTCTTTTACTGGAGGAAAAGAAGAAAAATTAGGATGCTTGGTACCAAAAAAAGTTGATAAAATGAATTCAGAGTTTACAAATGAAAGTGCACTCCTTACATCAAAACTTGCCATTGAGAAAAAGTCAACTGGATTTTATTGCAGAGATTAAAAGATCAAGGAGAATACTAGTTGTTGAACAATCTGTCACTATATCCAGCCATCCTATTTCTGACCTATAGACATATCTTAGCAAGTAATGTGATTCCTTGGTATGTGAGCTAACAGGAAAGGTTGAAAACCTGGTTGGCGGGCAGGTGTAAGGCCTAAATGGGAATACGGCTCCAGTCTGTTGGCTCATCTCAAATTAGTGTGTCCCGCACCCCCCATGTTGCTGTATCCCTTTTATTCTTTTATGAATAGGGAGGGGGAGGTGGGTGGGGAGGTGGGGGTTGATTTGGGGTTTTTAATCTGTTTTTATATGTTTTTAACCTGTTGCAAGCCGCCCTGAGTCAGGTTCACCTGAGAGAATGGCATAAAAACTTAAAAATTAAATTAAATTAAATTAACTCTCTATTTTTTGAAGTATAATTTCCAGTGAAACCAATTAGAGACCGATTTGAATCCAATGTAACATCATCATTTAGAATCATCACATACATAGCTGAGCAGTTGTGGTGATGTTCATACTTTTGTAGAAGTCATACCTGTCAACTATCCCATTTCCCCTTATTTTTACCCCTCTTCCCACCCCCTCCTGTTTTATTAATTTCCCCATATTTTTTTTAAAAAATATCCTGACCGGAGCCCTCACAGACGAAGCTGCACTATTTTTTTCCGGGCACCAGAGGTCGCTGTGTGGCAGGCTTTTCGCTTGTGGAAGGAGAGAGAGAGAAGTGGGGGGAGGGGGGACATTCTGTAGTTTTCCCTTTCCCTTTCCCTTTCCTGCCAGCCACATTGTTCTGGAGGCTTCGTTTTGGCTGCTGGGAGCAGGAGTCTACTGTAGGTGAGCGATATATTTCATATATGCAGGGGCAACATCATGCTTTATCGATCTGTTTCTGCCCTGCCTCCTGGCTGGAGGATTTCGTTTCTAGAGTTAACTTGGTAGGGGGGGGGTTGCTTGATCACTATATGAGAGAGAGAGGGGGGTTCCCTTGCTTGAAAGCCAGTGGTATCCAACTCTAGGTTTCAGTGCTCATCTCTGTTTCAAAGCCGAAGAGCCAGCGTTGTCTGCATCTGCAGTCTTTTCCGTGGTCATGTGGCAGCCATGACTAGACACCAGAGCACACAGAATGCTGTCCCTTCCCACCAAAGTGGTTCCTATTTATCTACTTGCAATTTCTTGCTTTCGAACTGCTAGGATGGCAGGAGCTGGGACAAAGACGGGAGCTCATTCCATCCTGCAGTACTTGGGAATCGAACTTCTGACCTTCTGCCTCCCAGTCAGCATCTTAGTCACTTAAGCCACTGAGTAAACAAGAAAGAAAACAAAACAAAAGTCCCCCAAGAAGATGGGGAAAGGGTTCTTTGGCCCACACAGCTTTGTGCCCATTGCATCTACAATACCATCTAGCCATCTTATTTTTGGCCAACCCCTTCTTTTGTCCTCCACCTTTCCCAGCATCAAGGCTTTCTCAACTGAATCCTCTCTTCTCATTTGATGTCCAAAGTACTTTAGCATCATCTTTACTATTTGACCATTAATGAGCAGTCAGAGTTGATTTCTTCTAGGATCGGCCTATTTCTAACACCACATTTCAAAGGCATCTATTTTTCTGCGCTCAGCTTTCCTAATGGTCCAGCTCTCACACTCATACATTACCACCAGGAATACCATTGCTTTGACTATGCAATTTTTTGTTTGCAAGGTGATGCCTCTACTTTTAACTATGTTCCCCAGGTTTCTCATAGCTTGTTTCCCAAGCATCAGTCACCTTTTTATTTCATGGCTGCAATCACCACCTGCAGTGATCTTTGATCCTAAGAAAGTAAAATTTGCCAGTCGTATCCAACTCTAGGGTACAGTGCTCATCTCCATTTACAGCCAACGAGCCAGTGATGTCTGTGTTTGCAGACATTTTCATGTCCATGTGGCAGGCATGACTAGAGCCCAGCAAGTCACATGGCTTGGCTATATTTGGCTACGCCCACAGATTTGGCCACATCCACAGAGGGGTGTGGCCAAAATTTCCCTTATTTTCAAATCCTAAAGTTGACAGGTATGGTAGAAGTGGAACAAGAAGATGGGGGAAATGTACAAGTAATCTGGAAAAGAGAACTAAAATCTCTCTTTGACAAAGGATGAGAAAACTCTTAATTTAGTTGTATTTTCCCGAATTCCACTTGAACTTGGGTTCTATTGTTTCATATTAAATTAGAAGAAATTGCTATTCTTCCATGTGGACATATGTTATGTTTTTCATGTATGAATTTATGTAAAGGTAAAGGTCACCCTTGCTCGAAAGCCAGTCGTATCTGACTCTAGGGTTCAGTGCTCATCTCTGTTTCATAGCTGAAGAGCCAGTGCTGTCTGCTTCTGCAGATCTTTCCGTGGATATGTGGCAGGCATGACTAGACACCGGAGTGCATGGAATGCTGTTTACATTCCCACCGAAGTGGTCCCTACTGTATTTATCTACAATAAAACCCTGACTTACAAATACCTCGAGTTACATAAAATTCGACTTACATAATGATTTTATGCTAAAACCATGTCCCAATATTCACGATTTCCTATGGGTTTGCTTCAAGTTACATAAAGATTCTTTTTCCTATGGGTTTGCTACTAGTTACATAAAAACTCATTTCCCTATGGGTTTGCTTCGATTTACATAAAAAAATCATTTTTCCTTTGGGTTTGCTTTGAGTTACGTGAAAAAATTTTTTTACTATGGGTTTGTTTTGAGTTACAAAAAATGATTTAAGCAAAAGCCTATGGAATGGACTTTTTTCGTAAGTAGGGGTTTTTCCTGTCCTTGCTATTTCTTGCTTTCAAACTGCTAGGTTGGCAGGAACTGGGACAAAGACAGGAGCTCATTCCGTCCTGCAGTATTTGCGTATTGAACCATGACTTGCTGCCTTCCAGTCTGTGTCTTAGCCACTTGAGCCACTGCAGTCCCAATGATTTTATGTACACATTGACCAAAGTATGTTTGTGCATAATGTATCAATTGTACCGATCTTAGCCATTTTCTTTTTTTGAAACAGATGCATGGTTTGGCAACTGTTTTGTTAATTTTTAATATGCATATTCCTGAAGCAAGGTGAATTTTGGCTCAAAGTGATCCTTGAGATGTGGAAAAAGGATTTCACAACAACACCAAAATGTATTTCCATCCCTAATTTGTACTGGTCCAATCTTTGTCCCAGCTCATGTCAACCTAGCAGCTCGAAAGCAAGAAATTGCAAGTAGATAAATAGGGACTACGTCAGTGGGAAGGTAAACAGTATTCCGTGCACTCTAGTGTCTAGTCATACCTGCCACATGACCACAAAAATGTTTGAAGAAACAGACAGCTCTGGCTCTTTGGCTTTGAAATAGAGATGAGCACTGAACCCTAAAGACGGATACGACTGGCTTACAAGCAAGGGAAACCTTTAACTTTACTAATCTATACACATCTTATGTGGCTAAGAAATGCTGATTGTGTCTGCTGATCAGAGATACTGACAACATTTGGAGGCTTCCACTGCTAATGCAAAGGAAGGATTAATTGGATCAAACGCTCAAGCACTGAGTGATTCATTAGAGCCTGAAAAGATATAGGGATACTTCACAGCACACAAGAATTAGGAAATTTCTTTAAAGCACTTAGAAGGACACTAAGTCTGATGAACAACAGCAGTTTTACAGGAAGTGTGGAAACCAATCATCTTGAGATGCCTGCCTTGCAAACTTTGGAATTTTTTCCCTACAGTTCAAAAGTGGAAACTGCTACTTCTAAGTTAGAGAGCTCTTACAGCAGGGGTGCCCAAACTACAGCTCGGGGGTTGGATCTGGTCCATGATGCCAATTCATCTGGCCCATGACATCTTCGTCACTCCCAGAAGTGGAAGTAAAATGCACCCGTACGGGCCTTCTGCTTCCAGGAGTGATGAGGGTGTCGCGGGCTGGATGAATTGGCATTGTGGGCTGGATCTGGATCCTGGGCTATAGCGACCGGCCCCCTGAATCACAAGACCTCCCCATGACCAAAAAAGTTTGGACACCGCTGTCTTACAGTATTGATGCTCAGAATCCAGTATGATAAAAATAATAATATCTACAACTGTTTACATAATATTTGGGGTAAGAAATGGTACTGCACAGGACAAGATTCAATCAGTAGGTAGCCTACTTGTAAATCAATGCTTCGTTCTGCCATCTGCTTGTTGGAGAAATTCTAGGAAATGGGATGTAGGTGTCCTAACAGAGAATGTACTAGTGATGTGAAGAAATCTCAATAAATTGCTTATTCTTCATGATCCTGTCAAGAGATCACTAACCCATACAAGAATCCTCATTTTTACCATGAGAACAAAACCAAAAACATCCATTTCCAAGGAAGTTTCCACAAAATATCTTTGTTCAAAATAAATGTATTTTTCCTTTTTGGATCAAAATGGCCCCCCAATACACAATTAGCAAATAAAACTTATTAAGACTTGAGCAAGGATTCAAAGATATCAAAGATACCAACCGGCAAAAGTTAAGTGGGGAGGGGGAGAGGGACTGAGGGGGGGCAGGGCCTGTCAACCACGCTGCCCACACACCCACCCACATTGCTCCCCCAGTCCCTGTCCCCCACCCCAGTTACTTTTTGCTGCCCGGGAAGGAGGCCGTGACAGAGTCCTTCGGCCCTGCGTCCTCCCCAGGTGGCAAAGACCCCAAAAACACCCACTGTGCACTCCCCATTTGCCCAGGGATGCAGGGCTGAAGGACCCGGCCACTGTCTCCTTCCCAGGAAGTGGGGAACGCAAGGGTGCCAAATGTGCCCGCTGCGCACTCCCCATTCACCCGGGGAGGAGGCAGTGGCTGGGTCCTTTGGCCCTTCATCCTCCCATTGCTTTGGCAGGGAAACAAAATCGTCTCCCCGGAGGCCAGTGCCAGCCTCTGCATAGCTTCGGGGGGGGGGTAAGAGGAAACCCTCCTCTCCCCCCATGCCTTCAGCAAGGTAGCACTCTGTGTGTGTTTGTGTTGTATGTGTGTGTATATTGTGTGCTGTTCTGTTGTGTGTGTATTGTGTGTGTGTGGCTGTGTGTATTTTGTGTGTGTGTGTGTGTGAGAGAGAGAGAGAGAGAGATTGTGTGTGTGTGTGTATGTGTGTGTGTGTGTGTGTATGTGTGTGTGTGTGTGGTTGTGGTGTGTGTGTGAAAAACCTGCTATGTTAGTATATTCTATACACAGAAGACCCCATTTTCATTCTTTGGTATCTCCAGTTAAAAACGAAACATAGTCAATAAAAGTAAAGATTTCTTCCTAAGACTTCAGTGATTTGCTTCCATAGAAATATGTGTTTGCATAAGTAACCTGCTTAATCTTATTAATTTTATTTGATTAATATTTTCTTCTAACAGTTCTTCAATTAATATACTGTACAGTATTGCTAACATGGCTTTAAAAAGAACTAGCCGCCGCGAATGCTCCTTTCCCCGGTATAGCCAGCTGGGGGAAGTGGGAGTGCAGGTGAGGGGAATCAGGGCAGCATGGCCACAAAGACCGGCCCGCCTCATCCCTGCCACCACGAATGCTCCTTCCCCCAGTCTATCCAGCCGGGGGGAGTGGCAGAACAGCTGAGGGGAATCAAGGCAGTGTGGCCATAAATACCAGGGGGGGGGGGCTTGTCCCTGCCGCCGCCGCAAAGCTGAAAAAGCCATCCCTGCCATCACCAGTTCCACCAGCTCCCTCCCTGGCCTGGCTGTCCATGGGAGGTGGGAGCTCAGCCGAGGCTCAACCGCGGCGAGGCTCAACCCCCCCCCCCTGACACTGCTGTCATCGATGCCAGTTCCATCGATGGACCCCTGCCCTCCGTGAGAGTTGGGGGAAGAGAGAGAGAGAGTCTGGCCCCTGCTGTGGGGCGACCAGCGCGGCTTCCCTGGTCCGGCATTGGCAACGGGGAAGTCAGAGTACCTGGGCTGTGTTGTAATTTGATAGTGCAATATGGTAAACCGTATTGGATATGTAATTTGTTTTGATATGTTGTTTTATTCTTGGCTCGCTCTGCTCCTTCCCCGGTCCGGCATTGGCCGTGGGGAAGTGAAGCACACTGTATTTCAGGGTTATTGAAAGTGAATTGAAATTGAAAGTGAGAAGTAATGACTGGGGTCATTGGAAGAGGTTGTAGGATAAAACTAACAGAGTGTTTACTTTCAAATGGAGTTGATACTTTAAATGCTTATGACATGTATCTCTTCTGATTTGTTGGTTTGTATAGTTCAGCTGTGAAGTGAGGGACACCTTTTGGTGTTTTTCCTTGTCATTCTATGTTTATCTTCACCTTAAATTTGCTACCTTCAGTCTATATTCATTCAAGTCTTTAAAAAACACTGGCACTGATTCACATACAGGGACTGCAGTGGCTTAGTGGTTAAAATGCGCAACTTGCTGAAGGTCAGCAGATCAGTGGTTCTAGACCAGAGTGCTGCACGATGGAATGAGCTTCCATCTCTGTCCAAGCTCCTGCCAACCTAGCAGTTCAAAAGCAAGAAATTGAAAGTAGATAAATAGATACCTCTTTGCTGGGAAGGTAGCAGTGCCCTGTGTACTTGGGTGTTTAGTCATGCCTGCCACATGACCATGGAAACATCTGCAGATGCAGACAGCGCTGGCTCTTTGACTGTAAACTGAGATGAGCACCAACTCCTAGAGTTGGATATGACTGGTTTTTGAGCAAGGGCAATCTTTACCTTTACTGATTAACATAGTTGATAATCATGCAGTAGGCATGAAACTACTTACCTACAATATATGTCTCAGATATATAATTTGGCTAATGTAAAACAGCCATGTAGAGAAGAGATCCTTCTTTCCTAGTCAGACACTCTCCTGACCATGAAAAGTCACTTTACAGCTCTTTGATTAAAAGATGATAAAGATGATAATAAAAGGACAGTTGGGTCACTGGGGGCTGTAGTAGATCAGTGGTTAAGAAGCTCGACTTGTTAGCTGGAAGGCTGGCAAATTGGCAGTTCGAGATCCAGGTACTGCATGACAGATTGAGTGCCCATCTCTGTCTCAGCTCTTGGGGACATGAACAAAGCCTCATTTGGGTGTTCCCTGAGTGGAGTTTCTTTCGCAAAAATTATTTCAACCCAGAATAATTTCTGACATGAAATTATTATTATTATAGTCGGGTCACTAGTTAGAATATTCATCAATAAGAGTAGAAAAGCAATAATGGCAATATTAGCAACAATAAAAGCAAAAGTTTCAATGGAATGTTTTCTACTTTCCAAATTAGTCTAACTTTGCATTCTTACCCCCCACCCACCCTGTATCTTCATTGCCAGCAATAGTCTCGTGTAGAGTTCTCCCTCTTTAATGTGTAGCTTCTCTTCTGTTCCTCTGATTTCACTTTTCATTTTCCTGAAATCAACAGTAATTAGATTTTCTTGCATCTGTCTTGTTTATGGCACTGTGCTTTCCCTTTCATGTAATTCTCCTCCTCCATTTGTTTTCAGATGTTGGCACAGCTCCTGCTTTTGATCTATGTAGATCACAACTGGGTCTGAAATGCTTAATATTGGCTGCCCTTTATTCTGTACATTTTTGAAAATTTGCTGGAGAACTGTCTTCAAAGAGCATTTCCTTAATTACTGGCACTCATAGGCGGTACAAATGTGCAAAGGAACCTTTCAAAATGGGGAGAACAAGATCATTTTAATCATATGCATAATCATGACTTGCGTTTTGATACAGTTACATGATGGAACTAAGTCTATTCTGACATTCTGCACACATTGCTCCAAATGCAGACTTAGAGGGATGAGTAAAACTTATGAGGATTTTCAAGCAACAGATAAAATTTGTAAGAATTAATGCTGTGATAGCCAGTGAATATATTCATGACGGTTTCTATCAGAAGTTTGTTGTGACAGTATAATCTTAGTATGGTAAGGGAGCTAAAGACAGTTCAAGAAAGAACACTAAAATAATATATCTGATCATGTAAGCCAGGGATGCCCAAACCTTTCCTGCCAGGGGCCTGAGCATGCTCCCTCAGACAGATGAGTGGGGCGGTCACATGGTTCCTCCCAGCAGTGGCGGTGGCGTGTTAATTCACCATGTGTTTGTGGCTATTTTTGCCACCTCCTCCACTTTCCATGGCAGTGGGAGCAAGGGTGGCACAATTTTGCCATGTTTTTGGAATTTTTCACTGCATTTTTGCAGTGTTTTCACGCACTTTTAGCATGATTTCGTGACTTCCGGCAGCGGCAGGTCACTTCCTGTGCTGGTATGTTCTGCCACCAGCCAGGAATGGGATGAGATTAATGCTCAGGATTTATCTTCCTCTTACACTGTGCATCCTGAGATTGGTATTCCTGCCTAAAAACCACATTTCCCTGAGATTCAGCTGATGCACTTAGACCTGGAAACCCTGTATTAAAAGGCTCACTTATTTTACCTTGAAGACTGAAAAGATTCTACAAACTAGTAACCTTGATTTTCCAAACATTCATTGCCAGAGGTTCAAAATCATGTGAGTAGCGGACAACTGTGTCTGATTTAGAAATCAGCCCTTCACATTCAGAAAGGTGTTCAATGACTACTGGGAGACATGGTCTAGCATATTGTCCTTCCTCACATGTTTATTGATTTCTGTCTATTGTTAATGAACTGTGTTTATTGATTATTGATAAACACCTGAAACAATCTATAATTACATGCCAAGGAATAATAGAAAGATGATCGGGAAATTGGCTCTTTGCTTTCATGGTATCAAATGGTGATGGTGAACCTTGGCACTCCAGGCATTCATGGACTTCAATTACCAGAAGTCCAAGTCAGCATTCCTGCTGATCAGGGCTTTTGGAAATTGAAGTTCAAGAACACCTGGAGTGCCAAGGTTTGTCATCACTGGTATAGAATAGCAGAAGGTCAGTGAATGAAGAGGTTATGTACAAGGATAACAAAAGGGATTTATTTGATCCACCAGCCTCCTTTCATCTGAAACATTTGGCACTACCTTTTCCCTGAAGTTAAATGGAGGAACATTTTGTGCAGCTGTGTGCAGTTTATGATTTTCCTTTCAAACATAGTAAATAAACTATTGTTCCTTCTTAACTTTATTTTACAATTCCCTGCAGTCTTACAGATCTTTGCTATCCAGCTGATGACCTTCGAAGTGCTTCTTAAGAACAGGGACACACTTTTGAGGAGAAAATTAAACAAATGAGATCTTGAGCAGCATTCTTTTATTTTAGATTTGCAGACAGAGCCCCGCACCCCCGCCCTGTCATCATCCTTGCAGCTAACCTATGCCTTCAATAATTTACTAACATTGCAATCTAAAATGAAAATGGGGCTCATTAGCATATGACACATGCCCAGTGTTGTCTGAAGAGTGTCCTCTAAATGAAACTTCCTTTTTTCTGATACAAGATCTGTTGTGCCAAAAGCAGTGCTCACATTAACAGCTGTGAGCTGACACTTCATATTAACTGACACATCTTGGAAGATCATGACCTTTGTCTTAAGCATCACCTATTTTTTCTTATTGGACATAAAACACCGGAGGGGGAGGGAATGTTCCATCAGAGAAAACCCAAAGAACAAAAAAGTCATACCCAAGTAGATGTACTGGCACATATTGCCTGATGTCTTGAGAGAAGCTGCTTAGAAGACATCCAAAGCAATTTCAAAACAAGTACATTAATAACCGACTTAACACTGTCCCATTAATATTGTTTCATTATACTTAACACACTTTTCACACCCTCTCATGAATCAGCCAGTTAGTCATTTTCTGGCTGAGGCGAAGTGCCTTCTTCCTGTATCTGCTTTTATCTCCTCTTATTTCTCCCCTTGTCCTTCAGCAACCTTTCATACACATTTTCCAAGATGGAAACACACACCACATCCACACACATACATGTTAGCAGGTAGGAAAGGAAACAGCTGACCAGGAGATACCCACAGACCCTCCTAACTCATGCCACTCCTCATACAGCTGGGGTTCCTTCTTTCCCTCTCACACACATTTCTTTTGTGTTTCTGCTTCTGATCTTTCCCCCTCCTTTTCCTTCTCTAATGGCAAATACTTGAAACTGGCTCAAGTTTTCATTTGTATTTTCATTCAGAAAGAGACTCCTCAAAGATTGTGGTATTTTTCAACCACAATTGAGCATACCCTGGTAACGGCAACCTTGTGTTGTCAGCTAAAATCTTACTCACACCAGTTCAGGTGAAAGGAACAATGGAATGACTTCACCAAACGGTGCCTTCATTTTGGCAGTTTCACGTCTGGCCTAGACACGGAAGAAGAATAACCTATCCAACAATGTATACTTTTCAAATGACCCTGTTTGCCACTGTTTTCATTAGTACTCCATGCAGAAAGAATGTCCTTGAAGATTGTGGTCTTTTAACCACAATTGGGTGTACCCGAGGCATATGCTGGCTAATCTTTCTCACAATAGGTTGGGTGAAAGAAACTGTGTAATGAATTCACTAAAGGATGCTTCATTTCACAGTTTTACATCTGGCCTAGACATAAAAGAAGAAGAATTAGCACTCCACATTCTAGGGAGATATTCTTGACTGCTAAGCAGGGTATTACTGTATAATCAAGCCTACATGTATTTTGCTGGCCTAGTATTTCATGCATACATTTCTACCATTAATGTCAGAAGTGTGTCATTCTTGTCCACAGGCCTGCATGTGGACAACAGATTAAAGCAACCCCATGCATGGGACTGACAGCCACTTGAGTGCAGTTCATTTTATTAAGAGGTGCCCCCCCATATGCAAATGTTATCAAACAAGATTTTTTTAAATGTAGCATGAAAGGGAAACCAAAGCTGTCTGTCTCAACTCCAAATTTTACATGCCTAACTCTTGAACAGTATAGAGGACTTGATGAGTCTTGCAACCTCCTTTTCCAGAAAGATTGTCCATCTGCAACACATTTGACAGATTGGTACATCCTCCCAAGAAGGGCTATTTATACACTTCCATGCTCACATAAGGTTCAGGTTTATATCACTGCACTCAAGTGGCTGAGGAGCCCCGCTGCATCTCTCCCGGGCCCACACCATCGGCCCAGAATGGGAGACTCTGCACAGCTGTGAGGACTGGCATTGTCCTCTGTGGCCCTGCCCGGCAGAGAGTTGAAAGCTGCCCCACCACGTCTCTCCCAGGCCCACACCATCGGCCCAGATTGGGAGACTCGGCACAGGTGAGAGGACTGGCGTCACTCTCTCTGGCCCCGCTTGGCCAGAGAATTAAAAGGATGCTGCAGCCACTGCTGCTGCCTAGGAGCCCCATCACATCTCTCCCAGACCCGTGCCATAAGCCCAGGATGGGAGACTCAGCACAGCTGAGAGGACTGGCGTCACTCTCTCTGGCTCCACTCAGCCAGAGAGTTAAAAGGACGCTGGAGCCACTGCCGCTGCCAAGGAGCCCAGCTGCGTCTCTCCCAGGCTTGCACCATTGGCTCGGGATGAGAGACCACTGCCTTCGAGGCTTCGCTGTCTTTCCACTCCATGAGGACGTTGAGCCCAGGCTCCACAAGGATGTTGTGCCTGGGCTCTGCAAGGATGCTGAGTGACAAAGGATTATTATTATTTGTTATTGTTGCTAGGCTATTTTATTGTATTCTCATAGGCTTTGGAATTTTGTATATTGTGTATTGTATATTTTGATACTGTGTTGTATTTTCTTTTTTTATTGTAAGACACCCTGAGTGGTGCTTGCACCAAGAGGGCGGGGTATAAATAAAATCTCTAATCTAATCTAATCCAATCTGGCCCATGGAAACACGGGACAATTTCAATTAGTTTTGTTTCAACAAGTTTCCCGCCAAAATCACATGGTTTTTCATTATTTGGTTAAAAAAATAAACCTGAGTGCATAAAAATTCAGTACAAGAAAATAGTGAAAGAGAGGCTGAAATCCAGTTTCCTTCTGTGGTCAGTAAAATGAGTACCTAACATGTTGGAGGCAAAATGCTAATTAACTTGTGAACCACCCAGAGAGTGCACTGAGTGTTATGGGGCAGTATGTAAGTGTAATTGCTTTGCTTTTTGCTTTTAAAATTATGCTGTGTAAGCCTGATGATTTCATCAGCTGTAGCCATGTTTTGTTAATATGGGGCCAGCAGTGGTTGTTTGCAGATGTTAAAGATTACACACACATCTCCATCCAAAGGCTTTCACAGGATGAAAGGGGCCCTAAAGGAACCTAGGAAGGGTAGAATGAAGAGACAGAAACCTTTTTATTAACAAACTGCAGTTGTTGCTGATGTTGTCATCAAACTTATGCAGCATAACTTTACTGGATTTCAGTCAGATTCTTCCATCAACATTCTATACATGTCTACTGAGAGTGAGTGCCACTGAGTTCAATGGTACTTATGCCCAAGTAAGTGCTTGTAGAGAAGCAATCATAGGAAGTTAAACATTGTACCAGTAGGGCATCATTAGTCAAATTATCAACTGTCTGAGCCTTTGTCTTGTTATTATCTCTGGTCAAATGAATTTCACAGTCTTGTGTTTTTAAATCACAGCAATGAAAAATCAAAAATGCCTGCCAAAGACTATAATGAATCTACTCTGGCATCCCACAACTGTTTGGAAAGAAAGAAAAAAAACACACACACACACACACACACACACACACACACACACACACACACACACACACACACACACACACACACACACAAGGGACAATTCATATAGCCAGCCAAGGTTTCAATTTTGGCTGTCAAATTTATAATTGTGGGTTATAGCCTGCAAGGAACAACTGATGTGAAAACATTATGACAGAAGTGTCATCCTTTGAATTGGCAGGGAATCTGGAGATTCTTACTTTAAACTGTGAAGGAAAAGCAAATGAATGCTTCATTAAAATAATTGTACAAAATGCCAATACTGATGTTTACAGTTCTTTAGCAGGAAGTGTATTTGTCCAGGGAATGTGTGAAATTATTGTGGAGGTACATGGTCAGTTCAACTATTTTTCTACTTCTTTGCCCATTGCTGGTTTCTGAATAATAATTGCATCCCTGATGCATTATCCCTCTTCAGCTTAAGTACAGTTGAATCTTCTTTTAGGTCATCAGGCTTTATTTAACATAATTTTTATGGACAGCTTTCAAAACACAACTTCTAGATATGGTAAAAAATAGGCCACATAATAGTTCTTCTTGCACATGCTTTTTACTGACATTCTAGAGATGGCTAGAGTTTCAGAATGCTAAAAACATGTCAAAATGTTTAATTTACTATTTTCATTTTAATGTCATTTGTGATTCCCTGAATTCAAAAAGCATTTTCTTTTTCTCAGAAGGTCAACAGAACTACAGGTTATTATGAAGTGTGAAATTGTGTCCTGATGGGATGTTTTTGGGTGGTGTTGGGTTGGGGGTGGTGTGAGACCAAGATAACTGGGCTGTGATTCCTGTTTCATGGAGGGATGAATAAGAGGCTCATTTTTCATTTGATGCAGTTTCTAATTTCAGATTTTGCAAATGTTTTCATAAATTCAGAAGAAATATACTTTGCAATTGTTGTTCAGTCACACAGTCAAATCTGACCCTTTGGGATGCCATGGACCAACACACGCCAGGCCCCTCTGTCATCTGCCATCCTCCATAGCCCACCCAGATTTATGCCTGCTGTGTCAATGATTCCATCTAGCCAGTGATTCTTCTCTTCTCATTTGGTGGCCAAAGAACTTGAGCTTCATCTTCAGTATGTGTCCTTCCAAGAAGCAGTCAGGATTGATTTCTTTTAGGATTGACTGATTTGATCTCCTTGAAGTCCAGGGTACTCTTAAAAGTCTTCTCCAGCACCAATGTTCAAAGGCATCTATTCTTCTACACTCAGACTTCCTTATTGTCCCACTCTCACAGCCATACATTACTACTGGGAAGACCAGTGATTTAACTATGCAGACTTTTTTTGGCAGGGTGATGGCTCTATTTTTTATTATGCTGCCTAGGTTTCTCATAGCTTGCCTTCCAAGAAGTAAGGTTTTTTTTATTTCATGGCTGCAGTCACAATCTGCAGTGATCTTAGATCCCAAGTAGGTAAAGTCTGTCACTGCTTCCATTATTCCCCTTCTATTTGCCAGGGTATTATGGGGTCGAATGCCATGATCTTGATGGTTTTTTTTTTCTGTTGAATTTCAGGCCAGCTTTTGCACTCTCTTCTTTTACCCTCATTAAGAGGTTCTTTAGATCTTCTTCACTTTCTGCCATTAGAGTAGTGTCATTTGCATATCTCAGTTTTGTTGATATTTCTCCCAGCAATCTTATTTCCAGCTTGAGCTCTCTCCAGCCCTGCATTACGCATAATATATTCTGCATATAAGTTAAATAAGCAGGGTGACAGTATACAGCTGTGTTGTATTCCTTTTCCTATTCTAAACCAATCAGTTGTTCACCTTGCAATTACAACAATTCAAATACAGTATGTGAGAAAGAGAAACACAGATATTCAGATATTCAGCTATCCAACCAGATAACTTTGAGTGTTAGCTCTTAAAACCTGGACTATGAATCCCTGTGCATTCAATATAGGTTGAACCAAGGATTGTGCTTGCCAGTTTCTTTTCCCTTCTCCTGTTAGGCCTTGGGATCTACATATCACACATGTACAAGATGATTCCAATAGTCACATCTGCTGAATTTAGCCAGTGGTGGGAATTGAGAATTTTTCTTTTCAAAATGTGCAAATCTATTCATAAATTTGACAGAAAGAATTGGGTTGAGTGGGTGTGGATTGCAGGATAAAAATGAATGACTATGAAAGAAAATCCCTGACTTTCAGGTGCAGTACATAAGAACAGAACATAAGAACATAAGAACAGCCTTGCTGGAACAGGCCACAGCCCATCCAGTCCAGCATTCTGTCTCACACAGTGGCTCACCATTTCCTTCAGGGTATTCCCAAGCAGATGCCTTCACCTGCTTAGGATTCCCTGGAAATGATATTGAGAGATATCCTGCCTATCTCTCCAACCCGGAGGTTGTCCTTAAGTATCCATAATTATAGCCATTGATACTCCTGTCCTCCATGAACTTGTCTAATCCTTTCTTAAAGCTGTCAAGACTGACAGCTGTCACCACTTCTTCTGGCAGGGAGTTCCATAGACCAGTAATCCTCTGGGTGAAAAAGTACTTTGCAGGCGCACCCCCCAAAAAAGGACTCAGACACAGTGGATAACGGCATTGGGCCACATTTATTGATTCATGCCTTAGTCCGAATTATAAATTTCAATTGGTACTCAGCCAATTATAATTCCTAAGGCAAGCAGGCCGCAGTAACACTGGTAAGGTTCCTCCCAAATTGCCAACGGCAATTGGCTACAATGTATCCATTTGTATCAATTTGTTTGTTGACAACAAACAAATTGTTGACCGTAGTCAATCAACTATCTACTGACCCCACCCTCTGACGTGTATCCGTAAAATCACGTGGTGATGCATGCTGAATAGCTCATGCCATCACCCCATTGCCTGGTTCGTCGTTGACCGGTCAACGTTAACCAACTTGTACCTATCTAGTGTTGGCCAGTCAATTGCGAACCTGCCGGATACCTGTGGGTCATAAATATTTACCTTACCAGTGCTACCCGCCCATGTGACCAAAGTCAATAGCAAAGCCCTATATCAAACCATAGCAACAGTGTGGGATGGGCAAAAAAGCCAGAACCAGGAAGCCAATTGTAGGTTCCAGCCAAAAATTCCCACCCGGCCCCGAAGCGACCAAAATATCACACTGTTCACTAGGGAGGGGGTGGAGGGAAAAAACTTCTCCTCTCCGTCGCTTTTACAAAATGGCAGCTCGGCTGCCTTGTGGCCACCCCTTTTATAGAGGGGTAGCCACGCCCCCTAACTACCCGGATGTCTGAGTCTGGGGGGGGGCACAAACAGCGCAGCGGCCATTTTGGCACCGCGCTTTCATTGCAGGCGCACCCCCAAAAAAAGGACTCAGATAAGTGGATAACCCATTGCCTGGTTCGTCGTTGACCGGTCAACGTTAACCAACTTGTACCTATCTAGTGTTGGCCAGTCAATTGCGAACCTGCCGGATACCTGTGGGTCATAAATATTTACCTTACCAGTGCTACCCGCCACACGGGGAGGCTTAATAAAGACTCACCGCCCCCCCCCCACAGACCGTCAGCTCGGTCAACAGGCCTGCTTGCACATCTTCCAAAAAGAGGTCCATACCTCTGTGCGATAGATGGACCCCATCCCCTGTGTAAAGGTCATAATTTTGGAGACTAATGTTGGGGTGTCGGATGACCCGCCCCAAACCCTTGTCAGCAAAGAAACGGGCCACTGCCCTGTTCACCGAGCGATGAGCGCGGTCAAGGGCCTGGAGGTTGATACCCCCCCTGTAAGCGTGACGCGGTAAGATGTCCGACCATAGCAGGGTTGTGGCAGGCCACACATAATGCAAATAAGCCAGGTCACTGCAAATCGTATGTTTTAAAGCAAGGCCAGTGACCTGACCCAGGTCATTGCCCCCGAGGTGCAGCACTAGGACATCAGGCAGTTCAGCATCCCTGATGGAGAAAAGGAATGGCAACAGTTCCCGCCATAACATTCCGCGCTTACCATACCACCTGATACATGCGGATGCACATAGTCCAAGCTGGGGTCCCCACTCTGTCGCCGCAGCGTACTGCGCTGCCCAGTGCACATAGCTGTGGTCCACCAGCCATACTGCCACCGGTGTGCGGCGACACACAGGGTCTGTAAAACAAAAAGAGACAGGACAGTGACTTATCTGGTACTCATACTTGAAGAGGGCGAACGTATAATTCAAAACACTTCGATCCCCACCACCCCATATGGCATATATCAGCCTCAGAGTACCCAAATGCGGCTGCAGTAGAAGCAGCTCCTATTCTAAAGGAATGGGTGCCGTAACGAGCCCCAGGGAGGCCAACACTGGACAGCGCCTTACCGGTCACCTTCCAAAATTGAAATTTAGTCAGGGGAGACCCATCTTGGTGGCAGAAAAATGGGCCAGGGTGCGTACCACGCATTGCAATGAACTCTTGTAGGGCACCAACCGGACAGATGTCTGCAATGGAACATCGTAGCAGTCTAACACCACTGCCTACACCGTGCTGATCAACTTTTGAGGACCGTATCCTCAACTGAGCCCACTCATTAGAGACATAGACATCTTCGAGTTCCAGTGCCCTACGAGCCGCATCCGCCTTAGACAGTGGCACCAGCTCACTGATGCGGAGCGCTCCAAAAAAGGCCACCGTGGTAGCCGCATGAAACAGAGCTGCCTCATACCTGTCAAAACACAGGTCATGCCAGCCTCATGCAAGGTGGGTAAGAACCCTTGGGGAAATTGGGTGGCGAGTGTCCGGGCAACGTCCACGTTCCCGCGTCCACCCCTCCAAAACATGTTGTATACGGAAATCATTCGTGCTGTCAGCAGAACCCCTCACTTTGGCCATAAATGCCAGTGCTGACAGCCTGGATGCTATGGTGCGGGGAGCTAGACCCTGACTATGTAGGTAGACCATAAATTGGAGAAGGTGCGCGACTGGAATGGGCCACACCTCGGGCAATCGGAGTTGCTCACAAAATATTCTAAATTGACTGAATGCATGGTGATACGCCTTACGCGTGCGGGGCGCCAGTGACATGCTGATCGCCCGGTTCACCTCTCCTTGCCAAACGTCCAAATCTCATCCGGAAGCTGCGAGGGTAACTCCTCTGCGTCTGAAGCCAAGGCGCGGAACCGGGGGATCTGCAGGCGGGACAAAGCATCAGCAATATCGTTATTGATGCCTGGTACATGTCTGGCCCTGAAGAGCACATTGAGGCGTAGGCAACACAACACAAACTGTCAAACTAATTCCATAACCCTGGGTGATTTAGATATCTGGGAATTGACAATGTGCACCACCGCAGCATTGTCACACCAGAAATGAACCACTGAATTGGCCCACTCCTCGCCCCATAGCATCAAAGCTCCCAGTATCGGGAAGAACTCAAGGAATGTCAGATCGCGTAGACGATCAGTGCCCCACCAGGCCGGAGGCCATGGGCCGTAGGCCCACCTTCCCTCAAAGTAAATCCCATATCCGAGGGACCCCGAGGCATCCGACTGAACCTGGAACCTAGAGGAAACCAAAAGGTCAGATCTCCAAAATGACACCCCGTTGAAGTCCCTCAAGAATTTAAGCCAAACCAACATGTCAGCCCTCATGCCCTTGTTCAGTTGGACCCTGTGATAGCGCCTGGATAGGCCAGTCATGGCGTCGCATAAGCGTCGAGCAAAAGCTCTGCCAGGCGCAACCACCCTGCAAGCGAAGTTAAGGTGACCATGTAAAACCTAGAGCTCACGAAGTGACACCTTGCGTTTGGCCAGTAAGGCCAAAATCAATGCAGTGATCCGGGTAACCTTATCCCTGGGTAACCTGGATGCCTGCGAGACAGTGTCAATTTCAATACCCAGAAATGTGAGCTTAGTTGATGGGCCCTCGGTCTTTTCGGGCGCTAAAGGGACACCGAGTTCCTGCATTAGCGTCTGAAATGTATTAAGGAGACACGTACACGTGTCCCAGCCCCGTTCACCGCCGAACAAGAAATCATCGAGGTAGTGGGCTACAGACCGGGACCCAGACCTGCGAACACAGGCCCACTGGAGAAACGTGCTAAAACGTTCAAATGCTGAACAGGAGATGGAGCAGCCAAAAGGCATGGCTTTATCGACATAAAATTTCCCCTGGAATTTAAAACCCAATAACTCAAAGTTACCTGGGTGCACAGCAACAAGCGGAATGCTGACTTGATGTCACATTTTGCCAGAAGTGCACCCGGGCCACAAGAGCGCACCATGTGCAGAGCCTGGTCGAATGATGCATACCTGACCGAACAAAGGTCATCAGGAATAGCATCATTGACCGAATGGCCCGCCGGGTATGACAGGTGGTGAATTAAACGAAACTCCCCAGGGGTCTTTTTGGGCACCAACCCTAAAGGGGAAACCTTCAGATTGGTAAAGGGTGGCATGGGAAAGGGGCCAGCAACCCTACCTGCATTAACCTCCTTAGCAATACTTAGGGCGGCCACCTCCTCCCTACCCTTCAGGGAAAGTAAATTAGGGGCATCTTGGGGGCACCGCTCCCCTTTGAATGGGATGCGAAAGCCCCGCTGGAAACCCTCAAGGAGATACCTAGCATCCTCTCTCCTCGGGTAAGTCGAGAGCCACCGCTCCAACATAGCTATGTTAACCGGGGAGGGGGCCTTTTGAGTGACCAGTTCCATCAGCGGCAGGTCTGCCCACTCCCTGTCCACCTCTACCTCTGCCCCGTGACCCACCGGCTCGCGGACATGCAGCGGCGGCGTGGGGGCCAGCGCAAGAGGGACACTCATGTTTGTACCGGCACTGTTTTCTATTGCATACACCATTGGCCGAGAAACTCCAACACAGCAAGCGGGCTGGAACCCCCTGCCCTGCCAGCTGGCGGGGAGCCTGTGTTGGAGCAGCTCGCTGGACCGCATGGCCACAATGGTACCTCTCCCCAGGCGCCGGGCGCGTGGGGGTCATGTATAAAAGCCACAGTTTTTGACATGGCTCATCCCACCTCATCTCCGGGTGTAAGGGCACTCTCATTCTAAACTCCTCATCGTAAGCCAACCACGATGGGCCAGGAAAATCCACCATTGCCCTGTAAATATTGTCCAAATATTGGACCATAGGAATGGCCAGGTCAGGCCGAGCCCTGAGATACACCGCCATATAGATGAGATATGCGGGTAACCAGTTGGCCCAGGTGCGTGGTGGCTTGCGACGGCGAGACAGCTCTTTGTCCTTCTCATCCTGCCCCTCTTTCTCCTCCTTGGTGGGTTCCCTGTTCAATAGGGAGAAAATATCGACATACTCCCCCCGCCAAATCTTTTCCCTTGTGGCCTGGGCCAAATGATCCCCGAGGGGCAAGGAATACCCGGCCGTCGGCAATGCCGACACTGGCACAGTATTAACACGGGGTATCAGGAGAGGAGCCTGGACCGTCCCTGCGACACCCGGTGCAGCCCCGGGGGCAGAAACCCCCCGCCCAATGTTATGCCAGTATGGGACCAAGCTGCACCCGGGTAAGCTGGGAACTGATGCCCACCCGCCCCGACATTACGAGGCCATGGCCACTGAAACCTATCCCCGGAAGTGGAGTGTGATGTGGGAACATTAGCTTGAACCTGATACTCACTGGGTGCACCCCTGTGAGCCGCCCCCACTGGGGGTTCCGGCCCACGGCGGGCGTCGGAGCTCACGACCGAAATTGAGCTCTGAGGACACATCCAACCACTACCTGTCTGTAGCGCCTGCTGCACGGGGAGTTGCGAGGCCGCAGTGGGCACAGGCCTGCGCGCCTCGAGCAACTCGACCCGACTGGCAGCCTGCTGGAGAGTGGCAGCCATCATGGTAGCAGGCTGGCAGAAGGGAGCCCCGGATGGCAATGAAGCCCCCCCCAATGGGGTTATTGGTGATCCCTAGGGATGCCTCTAGCGCCGCCACACGGGCCAATAACGCATCCACTGTCGCAGATCCCCCTGCATAAAGTGGGCCAGGTGGGCCGGACAGCCCACTGGGCAACGGCTCAGATCCCCCTACTTGAGAGCCCGGCCCCAGATAGGGCCATGCCCAGAACTCCGGCCCCTGAGGGGCCGGGGGTAAGCATTGCTGTGGCGCACCAGGACCTCCCCCTGCTTAAAGCCCATGGCCGGTAATTGCGGGCTGGGGGCCGAAGCCCCAACCGCGCTCGGCCCTCCCCCTGTTCAAAGCCCATGGCCGGCACTTGCGGGCTGGGGGCCGAAGCCCTTGAAGGGCTGGTCTGAGGCCGAAGAGCTGCGGGCCACAGCCTGAGCTGCCCCATCCCACCGGTCCCGGTGGGAGCCTCCGGCTGGAGGTCCTGATGAGGGGGTGCAGTCACGATCCTCCGACCCGACTGCTGCCCCCTGCGCAGGCGAGCCTGCTTCGCCATAGCCTTCTTTTTAGCAGGCATAGATGAAGAGCGATCCCTATCCAGGGATCAAAAACCGCTAGCTGGGAAGCCGAAAATCAAGCAGCCAAGACCGCTAAGGTGCTGCAGCCCAGAAGGCTTCCCTCTGCAAGACGAAGAGCAACGGAGAAAAAATTTCTCCTCTCCGTCGCTTTTACAAATTGGCAGCTCAGCTGCCTCGTGGCCACCCCTTTTATAGAGGGGTGGCCACGCCCCCTAACTACCCGGATGTCTGAGTCTGGGGGGGCCCGCAAAGAGCGCGGCGGCCATTTTGGCGCCGCGCTTTCATTCTCTTATTTGTTTGAGAACTAGTACCCAAAAGTTTCATGGAGTATCCCCTAGTTCTAGTGTTATGCGATAGGGAAAACAGTTTTTCCTTATCTACTTTGTCCACACCGTGCATGATTTTATAAACTTGCTGCATAACTCTTAGGCAAGACAATGTATGATGCTGCACCCATTTCACTACCAGCTGAGCATTGTCAGCAATGCCATGGCCTCCCTCAGAAGCAGTTTAACCTGCATATTATGGATGGAGTAAGAGCAACATGGAGGAGAAAGCAGGTGTCTCAACACAAATCTTTCTGCTCCACTCCACCAGGAAAATCTAGACCTGAAATCACAATACAGCAGACCCTCGCTTAACAAATGTAATGCGTTCTCCGGGACCTTTTGTATTATGAAAAAAATTGTAAAGTGAATTTCCACTAGGAATGCATTGAAAACCAAAATGTGTGAACTGAAACATGGTTTCCCATAGGAATGCATTGAAAACCAATTAATCCATTTTTAAAAATATGTTAACCGAGCCACTATTTTCTATGGATTTCCTTTTGTTATCCAAATGTTGTGTTAAGCAAGCCGCTTGTTAAGCGAGGGTCCAATGTATATAACCTTAGGCTCTCTCTATATCCTCTACTCTGCACAGCAGTCTAACTATTGAGACCAATTATTATGTAGGATATATTGTGCCCAACTGTTAAGGACAAAGTTTCTTGTTTGAGAAATCTACAAATTTCAGAAACTTGTGACAACCTCGGGGGGGGGGGATTACAAAACCATATACATTTGAAAAATCCATAATGTTAAGCATGTGTATATTTACAAAAAGTGCATGAACACATTTAATTCAGTGGAGGAAATTAAGAAACATGTATACAAAAATAAGTACTACTGGAATGGGAATAAGATGTTGTAAGGTTCTTAAAAATCTTCTAATCAAAAATGAGAGTAAGAATTTTTTATATTCTTCTGCCAAAACAGACAACCCATCCAGAAGGATCCATTCCTGATAGTATCACAAGCCACTATGAAGTCCAAGAGAACCAGCTAAGTGATGCTGCTCTTTTCTCTTTCTCAGACAGAGTACCTGTACCAAGGCCAAATTTGGGAAACAATGGACAAAAACCTGTTGTGTAAATTTGAGCACAGCACAATTTGGATCAGAGATCAGAAATGTTTAATTTACACAAATTAAAAGCCTCATTTTAGGTTTAAAGGTTCCCTCCCTTAGTTTTCCCTATTACCTTTGGGGTAACTCCAGGAATGTTTGGTGGAGCCTTTAACAGTCAAAGTAGCCTGTGCCATCTTAACCCAAGGGGTTGTTATCTGTTAGCCATTTTTTACTTTCAAAGTCTCCTGCCCACCTAATGCCTAAGGGAACTCCAGAACTTAAAATGGGGAGGGGGGAGAATTAGGAGTGTTTAAATTAGTGTATGTTTATAGGCAAAGGTCACCTTTGCTCGCCAGCCAGTCATATCCAACTGTAGGGTTCGGTGCTCATCTCTGTTTATAGCCAAAGAGTTAGCACTTTCTACATCTGCAGACATTTCCATGATCATGTGGCATGCATGACTAGACACAGAATGCTGTTACCTTCCCACTGAAGCAGTACTTATTTATCTACTTGCAATTTCTTGCTTTCAAACTGCTAGGTTGGCAAGAGCTGGGACAGATGATGGAGGCTCACTCTGCCGTGCAAGCACTCGGGTCTGTACACATATCTCTACCTACAGTATATGTAGCTATAGATCTCTCTGTGTGGAAAGGTCTACCTGCCAATGCAAACCGCTCATTATGGGTACAGTACTGCCATTGTGGCTATCATGCTTTAAAAATGAACTAAAGAAAAATCTAATTCTTTTCCATTCACTTTTAAACTTTCTGTACTTTTACCTTAGAACAGAAGTATTGTAGGTCGTAAAGTGACAGACGAGGAAGAAGGATTGAAAAACTCTTCACTTAATTGTCCTAAACTGTCAAGTGATTTTGAGTTCCATTACAGAAGTACTCTAGAGTGAAAAGGGTGAAAGATTGGGGTGTTTGAGGCAGGAAACAATTACACTTTTGGTGGGTTTGTGGGTTTTGCCAATGACTGTGTAGGAATTGCTGGGGGAAGGCACAAAAAAGTGGAGGGGAATGTTTTCTGATAAAGCAGAAACAGAATATCATCTTAACCTATAAATCCAAGGGTTAACCGTTGGAACTGGCTATAGGTTGCTATGCCTCGCCCTACTTGCCTGCACTCACCCTTCGTGCACACGGCTGATCTGGGTACGCAGGTCAACAAAGGATTGAGAAAACCGGCAGTGGGGCAACAGCCCCACAAACGCGAAGAAAGGGAAACAACTTCACTTCCCAACATTCCTTGCGCCACGCCGCGCCAGAGCCAATCAGGCTGAGAGGCTCTCGCACGGCGCAGCATTCTGAAACGCGGTGCAGCCAATCAAAAGCAAAGCATTTTAAAAAGACGCAGCACAAACACAAAGCACCAACCCATAACTACAAGCCCCAGCGTCCTGCGTGCCATGAGCGCGCAGAACGATGAGGAAGTCGGCACCCAAGAAATAAAGCAAAAACAAAAACACCGGGAGAGCAAGTCCGCCAAGCCGCGAGGAACAATGCCCCCCTCCCCAACGTCACCTGAAGCTCCTAATCGGAGTTTCCCCTTTAATATCACTGGGTGGGTGGGGGGTGTTGTGCTCCCCCTCTCTACTGGCTCCCCTGGGGTTGAGAGGGTGGGGGGACAAAAGGAGTCTGTCTCCCCCACCCTCCTGACCTCAGGGGACCTGTCAGAGAGGGGATTCCCTCCCCCCCAAACACACACGCCCCATATTAAAGAGAAGAAACCAAGTGGTTACTTCTCTTTAAAAACGGAGTTGGGGGGGAAATCCCCCTCTCTACTGGCTCCCCTGGGGTTGAGAGGGTGGGGGGGGGGACAAAAGAAGACTGTCTCCCCCACCATCCTTACCCCAGGGGACCCGGCAGAGAGGGGATTCCCTCCCCCCCCCCCACACACACACGCCCCATGTTAAAGAGAAGTGGTTTCTTCTCTTTAAAAATGGAGTTGGGGGGGGAATCCCCCTCTCTACTGGCTCCCCTGGGGATGAGAGGGGGGGACAAAAGGAGTCTGTCTCCCCCACCCTCCTCACCCCAGGGGACCTGGCAAAGAGGGGATTCCCTCCCCCCCCCACACACGCCCCATGTTAAAGAGAAGTGGTTTCTTCTCTTTAAAAACGGAGTTGGGGGAAATCCCCCTCTCTACTGGCTCCCCTGGGGTTGAGAGGGTGGGGGGACAAAAGGAGTCTGTCTCCCCCACCCTCCTGACCTCAGGGGACCCGGCAGAGAGGGGATTCCCTCCCCCACACACACACGCCCCATGTTAAAGAGAAGAAACCAAGTGGTTACTTCTCTTTAAAAATGGAGTTGGGGGAATCCCCCTCTCTACTGGCTCCCCTGGGGTTCAGAGGGTGGGGGGACCAAAGGAGTCTGTCTGAGAGGGGATCCCCCCCCAGAACACCAAAAAACACAAAAACAAACAATCAAAAACATTCAAAAATACAGAAAAACAAACAAAAATAACACCAAAAAAGTAAACAACAACAAACATTTCCAAACACACCCAGCCCCCAGCCAAACACCACAAAATCCAACCACCAACACCACCCCAAATAAAGAAAAACAGCTAACTCACCACCACACGACTTCATACCACAACGACTGGAAAAGAAATGAATAAAGAAAGAGACTACTTGCTGGAAGAAGCTCCACCCAGAGGCCACGAGAGAAAAAACAGTCAAAATACAAGATAACCCCTACCAGCAGCACTTGCTGCCCACAATAACAAAAAAAAGACACAATAGCCCCACACAAAAGGCCCCAAGAGTTTTTCGAAAAAGTATATCATCCTTTATTCTTTTTTTCATCCACAAAACCAAAACACCAAACAAAACTCATCACAGTTTAAAACAGGCCATCAAAAAAATTGTATAAATAAAAATTTTAAAAATTTCAAATATAGATTAACCTCTTCTTTACAAACATTAACAACAACAACAACAACAACAACAACAACAACAAAAACTTTCCAACACCATTTAAAACAGCCCGGCAATGTCGGGCAACCTTTGCTAGTATTATTATAAAAGCAGATATTTCTGATTATTTTGAATACACATTCATGGATAATTTATTGATATGAGAAGAAGACAGGTGTGCCGCCACCACCACCCTGCACTAAACATTTCACACCAGCCTTCAAGCGATACAGATTGTAACATTAAACACAAGAGAAAGCAGAGGAAAGCAGAAAGAGTAAGAGAGAAGGAATGCTATGAGTCTGAGCTCCTATGAGTCCAAGCCTTCATAAAATGGGAATCATCCAGCTTCATCAACTAAACTAGAACATCTCTACTGCATATATCCTGTGTACTATTTCTGGTGCTCATGAGGAAGGGTCTCATGAGGAAGGGCCTTGCCTCAATTTCATCAACAGTTTTAGTTAGAAGTTTTATTTCTGGGAGTTTCTGTACAGCTCTGACATTTAGGGACCCAGAAAGAAAGAAATGTTCTAAGCCAGTTTTGTGTCCCTACATTGCTGGGGTTAAACCTTGAGTGGATCTGAGCAATTTTCTCCATCAGATAATCAGCAAAATCATCAGTTGACCCCTGTAACCCAGCATCCTCCCTACCAAGAAGGGACCTAGTCACCTTGAACAGGGTCGCTGAGCGATTATTATAGCAGATCACAAAATCCTGGAAGGCAAGTTATTTCCCAAGCAAACTCATGTTCACAGTATTAGACTCACCATCTGTCTTTGACAACATTGATCAATAGCCAAATGAATGGACCATAAGAAGCACCATATGTATTTGTAAATGAGACTTTTCCTAGGTAGTTCTATGACTTTAAGCAGTTAGTCTCTAATAATTTATCCTGTTTTCCTCCACTTTAATATGGGTTTAGTATAGAGATGCAGGCCTTAAAATATAATGCAAAAACTCACTTAGTTGCCTGAACAGTCAGAATTACATAATAAATTTATGACTGGGAGACGATATGTGACTTTGGCAAAATTTGTGTTTTCCGAATGGGTCAAAATCTGTGGACAAGAGACCCAGAGATAGAGGGGGGGGCATCTGTGACTCCTCATTTTTTTCAGGCAAATAATTATTTGCAGCAGAAGTGGGCAATTTGGGCTTTCCAAATACTGCTGGATTATAGCTCTCATTACCTGGTAGCCAGGTAATTATGATGGTAGCCTACATAGCCTACTTTGCACATGTAACAAATGATATATAAGTGCTTAATAACACAAACCACATAAACATCTGAAGAGCTATGAGTTGTTCACCCTATTTTTAGATGATGCAAACTACACTGATATGTCAACACAACTGAACAAAGCAGAAGCTTATTGTGGTTGAGAAGATTTTCCATCATATCAAAGAAGATCTTACCTTCTCAGTAAGTTTTGATATTCCTTCGGGGCAAAATATACATTTTTCTACTGATATCACTGTTGTCATGAAATCCAAGAGCTCTGTCATATTTCTGTTTGGAGCACTCTGTACTCTGAATTTGAAACCAGTGTCAAGACCCAGGTTATTATAGTTCAAATGCATGATATGAGAACGTGGCATCAGTATCATCATTTTGTACCCAATTGACTTTCACACCCTGGACAATGTACGTCAGTTAGTCCAGCTGGCATGAGAAGCCAAGTAACTTTGCTTCCCTTGCCATGAGATCAAAGATGTCCCCAGATGTCCATCTCTGGAGAAATGTTCTCTCAGAGTTGTGTCACCCTGATAAGACACCTTTACCCATGGAATAGATCTCATAAGTCAAAATGGATGTCTTAATTAATGGCCTAATTACATATTTTCTCATGTAAAACCCTATAAAAACCAGCCAATTTGGGAGCTTGGTCAGTCATCATCTCGATGACTGAGGGAGTGACCATCCTTCGAATCCATGATGCCTTAATTATTCAGATGCCACACCTCTCTATGCGGGCCATCAGCCCTTGCCATCATTAATTAGGTAGCTATGCATTAGTTTTGTTATTTTCTAAGTGTGTATTTAGAATAGATTAAGAAAGTGTATTTTATCTACTATGCTGCACTATGAAGACCACTTTGCCTAATAAATGCTGCTAAGAATTAGCCTAGTGGCACTTCGTTGTTTCTTCAAAGAAGAGTCAAAGGCAGGGGGGAGATAAGGAGGGAAGCCTTCACAAAAGAGCCTTCACCTCCTAATCAGCATTTGTAAAGGTTTGTCTTTGCCTGGGAAACAAATCTTCGAAGGGAGTTTCAGCAGCTCTGCTAAATTGAAAGGTAAACAGCCTCTCTCCTTAGAATCATTCCCAAGGGACATTTCTTCTGCCCTGTCAGCATGGTGTAGGGGGGTTGGCATATAGAAGGGACTTTTACGCTGCCAAGAATTGCCACCTGCCCTAAGGGTAGATTTGCCAACCCTTTATCTTATCTATGAGCCAGCCAAGACTGTACAAGAGGCCTGTATGCATTTTAAAGCCAGCAGCTGTTGTGTTCTATGACTGTACCTTTTACAATGTATCCATTCACGTGTATTCAATGTAACCATGCTTGTGTAACATTATAACCAGCAGCTGCTTAACTGTAGCCCTTGCAATAGGACGCGAGCTAATGACCACCTGGTGGCAATAGCGAGCGTTCAAGCTCTCCTGGCCCAGACTCACCAGCAAACAACAGCGCGGGAAGATTCCCGCCATCACCTACACCTGGACAAGAAGGGCGTGACCGTCCATGACGTCACGCGGACAGTAACCAATAGACTGTTGAGGAGCCACATTCAAATGTATAGCCACTGTATATATTGAGCTACCCATCCGCCATTACCTCATGTTCCCCTGGATCATCATGCAATAAACCTGTGTTAAGCCAACCTTTCGGCTGTTCATTGTCTTTGGTCCCATACACTAAATTGACGACGAAGGTGGGATATGGCTGCCCACGGGACCAAGACATGCGCCGGTTTCGAAATCAGGAGACCGGCAGACTGGGACATCTTCGAGATGGACTTCCAGGGAGCCCTGGTGGAATCCAAAGTCACGGATGAGGCCAAGAAACGGGCCATCTTCACCCGGATGTTGGGGCCAGACACCAAGAGGGTCTTGGTGGACCTGATCGCGCCGAGGAGGGCGAGTGAATTCAAGGTGAAAGAGCTCATGCACATGCTGCGTGAGTACTTCCGGCCCTCGACGGCGATGTTCCCCGCTCGGAGCGCGTTTTGGAGGCGAGTCCAAGCGCCCGGGGAGACGGTCGCCGACTTTGCAGCGGCTCTGCGACTGTCGGCCGGCCCATGCAAATGGGAGAACGTAGAGATCACGCTAAGAGACTGCGTGTTGTGCGGCCTGAGCGATGCCGAAACTCAGCGCACATTGATGAACCGCGAGCCACCCCCCACATTGCAGGAGGTTCTGAAGGAGGCACAAGCCGCGGAAGCTACGAAGGCCGGGGTCCAGGAGCTCCAGGACTGGCGGCCAAAGACGGGCAAGGCAGAGACTTCGGTGCACGTTTCGGTGCATGCGGCCCGGCGAGTTTCGAAGTCGTCCGCGGAGAGCAGCGACGACGAGGACGTCCGGAAGGTCCGGAAAGAAGGCCGGCGTTGCGACAGCTGCGGAGCGAACCACGACCGCGCCAAATGCCCCTTCAGAAAGGCCGAGTGTCACAACTGCGGCTGCCGCGGGCACATCGCCAAGGTCTGCAGGAAAAGGCGCGAGGCCCGGAAGAGCTCGAGAGGCCGCGCATCGAGACCCAAGGACGGCACCCAGGCCACGAGGAAGCGAGACGGCGTGGGCCGCATCGCCGACGACAGCGAGGACGACGCACCGGTGTTCAGCGTGTCCGCGGGACACCCCCGTTATTTTGTTGAGGTACTAGTACAAGGGGTCCCCATTAGGATGGAAATTGACTCGGGTTCCTCATATTCCATCATTCCCCAGAAGGAGTTCCTGAAAATTGCCCCCCACGTGCGGCCCAAACTCAAAGCTTTGAGGTCCACGCTACGGGACGTGCAAGGGAACTGCATCCCGGTGTTGGGGGTTGGGAATTTTCGGGTCCAATTTAAGAAACACGCCGCAACTCTCCCCCTAGTTGTTCTTAAAGGGGGGAATTGCAGCCTCCTCGGGACTCAATGGTTCCAGCCCCTGGGTTTGTTCATTGGGGGGGTGCACGCCGTTGCCGTTGGGACTGACCCGATACAGGAGGTGTGCGACGCGCACCCCGAAGTCTTCAAAAAGGGACTTGGAAAATATAAGGGACCCCCAGTAGCATTCGACCTAGACCCTGAGGTCAGCCCAATAAGACTCAAACCGCGCCGGGTGCCATTCGTGCTCAAGGACAAAATAGAGGCGGAACTGGACAAATTGGTGGGCCAGGGGAATCTCGTTCCTGTTGATTCTGCGGAGTGGGAAACTCCAATTGTAACAGCACTAAAGGCCAACGGGGAGGTGCGCATATGCGCTGATTACAAGTGCACCATCAACAAGGCCATTCGCCCTAATGCGTATCCGGTGCCAGTAGTCAGCCATTTGCTGGCCAGGTTACATGGGGGAAAGTGTTTCGCTAAGCTCGACTTAGCACAAGCTTACCAGCAGCTCTCGGTGACCCCAGCTGCCGCTGCTGCACAAACTATAGTCACCCATAAGGGGGCGTTCCAGGTGACGCGCCTTCAATTCGGCGTAAACTCGGCGCCTGGAATTTTCCAGTCACTCGTGGAATGCCTCCTGAAGGGGCTCGAGGGGGTGTTGCCTTATTTTGATGACGTATTGATAACGGGGGAAAGTCAGGCCGAATTGGCAAAGAGGTTGGGTAAGGTCCTGGCGATATTTGAAAAGGCGGGGTTGAGACTGCGAAAAGACAAATGCGTCTTCTTCGCGACCGAGGTCGAATTCCTAGGGTTTCGTGTCACTCCTGAGGGAATAAGGCCGTCCAAGTCTAAGGTAGCCGCCATTAAGCAAGCCCCTCGCCCCACCTCCAAGCCCGAGTTGCAGTCGTTCCTAGGGCTGCTGAACTTTTATCACTCCTTCCTTCCCCGGAAAGCAGCCGTGGCTGAGCCGTTGCACAGGCTGCTTAAAAAGGACGAGGCATGGAAGTGGGGCGACCAGCAAGAGAGGGCATTTAGTGAGCTAAAGCAGCTTCTGGCGTCTGACGCCATCCTCACCCATTTCAACCCCAAGCGGCCAGTGGTCCTCATCTGTGATGCATCCCCGGTGGGGGTGGGGGCGGTGCTGTGCCACGTGCTGGAAAACGGGAGGGAGGCCCCGATAGCGTTCTACTCCAGGTCCCTGTCCCAAGCGGAGAGAAACTACGCCCAGACAGACAGGGAAGCATTAGCGATAATTGCGGGAACAAAAAAGTTCCACGACTTCCTGTATGGCCGCCCCTTCACGATAGTGACCGACCACAAGCCCCTGCTAGGCATTTTTACCACAGACAAGCCCACGCCACAGATCCTGTCTCCTAGGATGCTTAGGTGGGCCATTTTTCTCAACGCGTATCAGCACGCGTTAGTGTACAGGCCCGGGAGGGAGATCAGCCATGCGGACGCTCTATCGAGGTCCCCCCTTCCCCAAGAGAACAGCCACGTGGGCGGGGCGGAGCCAGACCATCAGGTGCTGATGATAGAAGTCCTCGACTCGCCCCCAATACTGCCCGCCGACATCGCCAAGGCGACCGGCAAGGACAACATTTTAGCAAGGGTTAGCTCCTGGGTGCAGAAAGGGTCCTCCCCGGCAGCGGAGTTCGACCCATTTTTCCGAAAGAAGTTAGAGTTGTCCCTTGAGAGGGGGTGCCTTCTGTGGGGCCAGCGAGTGGTGATCCCGGCGTCCTTACGGCCGAGGGTACTCAAACTCCTGCACATCAGTCACCCTGGGATTGTGCGCTCCAAAGCCCTGGCACGGAGCTATTTCTGGTGGCCCCAGCTAGACGCCAACATCGATCACATGGTCGGCACTTGTGAGCCCTGCCAAAGTTCCAGGCCAGAAGAAGCCCGCCTGCCTCACAGGGAGTGGGACGCGGCGAAGGGGCCGTGGTCCCGAGTTCATGTAGACTTTGCTGGCCCGTTCCGTGGGACGCTGTTTCTCCTTGTGGTGGATGCCTTCTCCAAGTGGTTGGAGGTCATTCCGGTTACAAGCACGTCCACGGCCACAACCATAAAGCATTTGCGGAGGGTCTTTTCAACGTTCGGTTTACCCGACACCCTCGTAAGCGACAACGCAAGTTGTTTCACGTCCTCTGAGTTCAGGGCATTCACAGAAATCAACGCCATTCGGCACATCACCTCCGCTCCTTTTCACCCTGCCACAAACGGCCAAGTAGAGCGCCTTGTGCGCACCACCAAGGACGCACTGCGGCGCATGGGGCCCGGGGACCTAAACCATCAAGTGTGCCAGTTTCTGCTAGGCTACCGAGTGACTCCCCTAGCGTCAGGATACTCCCCCGCAGAGCTGCTGATGCGCAGGAAGTTGACCACCATACTAACTAGGCTAGACCCCATGAGAGTAGAGGAAAAGGGGAGGAACATTGGGATAGAGGACACGAAGAGTTTCGACGTGGGTGCCCCCGTGTATTGAGGAATTATGCCAGCGCGGGTCCAGCCTGGGTACCGGGCGTCATCCTAGAGCGGACCGGCCCCGTCTCGTACCGCGTCGAGACCGGCACAGGTCTACTCCGGAGGCGGCACGCAGACCAGCTCCGGCGCAGGATCCCCGGCGAACAGGGCACGGACCGCGGGACACAAGACTCAGCGTTAGGGTTCTCCCCCACCCGTTCAGCCCAAGGGGGAGGAAAGGGGGGCCATGGGTCCCCACCAAGGGGGGAGGAAAGGGAATCTGTCCTCGTAGATATCTTGCGGGATCGGTCAGCAGAGAGAAGGGAAGCCGATCTCATAGATATCCCGCGGGATCTCCCCACTAATACGGATACCCCAACAGAGTTAGATTTTGATTTTCAGGACCGGGGAAGTTTTGCGGAGTGGTCCCCCACCCGTCCAAGTGAGAAGAGGGGTTTTTCGTTAGCCCCGAGTGTCTCCGGTCTGCCCACAATGGAGTTTTTCCCTTCCCCCAAAACCGCCAAACCACGGCAAGCCTCTAACAAGTCTCCCTCTCCCATTTCAGGACAAGGGACCAGGGAACGAGGAAGCAGTAGCGCCCCGGGGGCGGGTCAGCCCACATCGCGGCCCAAACGCGTTTGCAATAAGCCATCTTGGCTGAGGGACTTCGTCCCATCCTAGGGGGGAGGGATGTTGTGTTCTATGACTGTACCTTTTACAATGTATCCATTCACGTGTATTCAATGTAACCATGCTTGTGTAACATTATAACCAGCAGCTGCTTAACTGTAGCCCTTGCAATAGGACGCGAGCTAATGACCACCTGGTGGCAATAGCGAGCGTTCAAGCTCTCCTGGCCCAGACTCACCAGCAAACAACAGCGCGGGAAGATTCCCGCCATCACCTACACCTGGACAAGAAGGGCGTGACCGTCCGTGACGTCATGCGGGCAGTAACCAATAGACTGTCGAGGAGCCACATTCAAATGTATAGCCACTGTATATATTGAGCTACCCCATCCGCCATTACCTCATGTTCCCCTGGATCATCATGCAATAAACCTGTGTTAAGCCAACCTTTCGGCTGTTCATTGTCTTTGGTCCCATACACTAAAGCAGCAGAACAGCATCTTGCCTCACAGCCTTTCACACTGACACCCTGCAATCCAACTGGGGATTTATAGGGACCCCAGCCTCAATACAGGATGACCTGGGAAGGGGAGTTGCTTACAGGGATCCCCCGGTCATCACAACTCTCACCTTCATTCATTGTCACAACTCCAAATCTCCTTGACTATAAAATGCTGGGATACTCTCATTCCATTTACAGAATTATTTCTTAGTAAATCATATCATTTAAGGTAATAAGAAAAAAAAGAGGGAAGATAGGCAATCCATATACTTTTTTTGGAGTGGCGGTGGGGACATGCCTCATTACTGAAACTTCTAATATCCATCCAAAACAATTATAATAAAAATATTCCATGCAGTTCTATCATTCATATTTTCATATTATTAACCTTTGCAGATTCTTGTTTGCCCTCAGAGAACAACATATCTGTTTGGATTACTTCTATTTCTGTTTCCATTTAGCCGGTGAACTGGAACATTGCCCCCCTCCACACATAATCTTCAGACTTTTCTATTTTGCTTTTTATGTTGTGCACAAAAGCTCCTAGCATACTGCTATATAGCACAAAAGGATAAAACGGCTGCTTTTTTAAACACAACATTTTTCTGAGATTGTAGTGGTAGTTTATGATCTGTAATGGTTGCCTCAGGAACAGTGAAAGTTGCTGGATTTTTTAAAAAATATATCAAAACACCTATTGAGTGGGAACTAGAAACTTTGAGCAGTAGCTCTTTTACTTGCCCCTGGAAGCTCCAGTCATAACTAGTACCAACACTAGAAAGATGACTTCCTTTTTATAGAGGGAAGGAGGAATACTGCTAGAAGCAATGCACTTCTTGAGTTTCTTTAGGTTACAGTGCAGACTGTTCCTTTTTCCCATTCAAAATAGTCTACACTTGTTTATCTTTCACTTATGTTTTGAATTTATCAAAAATCAGAACATGGAGCTGAGAAGGTGCTATCTGGAGTCACTCACCCAGCACTTCCTCCCTCCTATACTTGTAGGCTTGATATGTTCTCCTCTCCCCACTACTTTGCTATTCAGACATTACTCTGCCTAATTCAATTAGTATTTTAGCAAGGAGCTCTTAGCATGGATAGTAGATTGTCTCCAAGAGGAGAGATCCTGTTTGTTCCATATGAACAAGAAACCTGATTTTCCAGGTAATGTCTGAAGAGGACTCCAGTCCAGCAACAGAAAAGCAGACATCCTTCTTTAACACAAAGGAAAATCTCTCTAGTCACTGTAGTCGGTTCTGCCTGAGTGGGCGGCATATATAAATACGACTAAATAAATAATAAATAAATAAATAAATAAACACCCTAGCTTGTTCCATTAATTTCTCAACCCATCATGAAGTAATCCTCAATATTTTATCAGATTGGAGTCTCCCATCTCTACCGTTCCCTCATTTTATATAGCACTACTGTACCATGCTCAATAGACTGTCTGTGTTGGGACATAAGGCCCAATCATGTACAAGTAGTTGTGACTTATTTCAGATCTAAGGTTGAAGTCGTATGTAGGGACCTTGACTCCATTATTGAGGCAGTTAGTCGTGAAGAGATGTCCAATGCACTGTCTTCTCCAGTTGCATTGGATCAATTTCAACCTGTGATGCCTGAAGACAAAGACAAGGTGCACAATGCAAACCCATGATCCAATTCCCTTTTGGCTTGTGAAAGCAGTCAAAAAGGTGGCAGTGGATTGGTTTACCGAGAATGTGAATTACCTTTTACAGGAGGAAACATATCCCTTCCTGTTTGAAGGAAAGCATAATCAGACCCATTCCCCCCACCCCACCCCCCAAAAATAAATATTAAGCCTGGGGATCTTAACAACTTTAGACCACTCACTAACTTTATGGACGAGTTGATGGACAGAGCAGTTGTGGATTAGAGACAAGAGTGGAGGAGACTGATATAAATTGGTATTCAGGCCTTGACATGGGATTGAGATGGCATTGATTGCTCTGCTAGATGACCTTCTCCAAGAGGATGACAGAGGAAAATTGTGTCCCTGCCTGTCCTCTTGGATCTCTCAGTGGCTTTTGCTACTGTCAATCCTGGTATTCTACTGAATGAGTTGGCAGAGTTGGGAATGGGAGGAGGAGTCAGCTTTAGACTGGATCAATTGTGTCCAGAGTTCTGCTGGGTGGGATGACATCTGCTCCACAGGTATAGTGCATACCTGTCAAGCACGGCTCTGGAAAATATGGGACCTGTGCAGAATCCTGCGCAGAACCCTTCTGCGCATGCGCAGAAGGGTTCTGCACATATACGCATGCACAGTATCTACTTTCCTTGCCGGTCAAATTATGGGATGGTGACGGGAAATTAGAGGAAGCGGCACAGAAATACGGGAAATCCCGGGCAATCTGGGATACTTGACAGGTATGGTATAATGATATGGTGTGCCACAGGGGTTTGTCATCTCACCTATATGAAGCCACATGTGCATTTTCCCCTCCGCTGTTCCGAGGGCTGGCTCAAAACAGCGGAGGGGGAAATGCTAAGGTGCCAGGCAGGGATCCTCTAGGGAAGGCACTCTCCCTGGTGGATTGCTGGCTGCCACCTGTGAATTTTTCCCCAGCAATGAGGGCGAAAAGGGGCCAGACTGTTCCCTCAGCCCGGGCTCTGTCTGCCTTGGTAACGCAGGGCCCTGAGCTGTATTGCACACATGAGTCGGCCATTTTTTGTGTGTGCCAGCTGTCCCGCCGCCTCCATGCTTGTGTCCTCCTGCCGATTGGCTGAGGCATGCCACAGCATGGAGGATGCTGGGACTCGTAGTTTTTTTGTTTTTCCATGTTCGTGTTTTTCCCGGACCCTTGTGGTGGTGATCTCTGGGACAAAAGGTAGGCATGCACGGTGCATCATGGGATAGGCAGTAAGTGTGTGGACACACATTCCACACACACAGAGCCACATCCCTTCCTTATGGGTACAGATATGCTCTATATATTATGTTCACTGCCCAGAGAGACATTTAAGTCAAATGGGTGGTACATAAATTGAATGAATAAATAATGATAAATCATAATGTTGCTATCAACATGGAGCATCAAAAATTGTACTGCTGACCTGTAGTGATGACATTCACTCTCTCACATACCTGACAAGCGCAGCTCTGGAGATTACGGGACCTGCGCAGAACGTTTCTGTGCAGGTCCATTCTACGCATGTGTAAAAGCCTTCTACGCATGCATAGAAGCGACCTGCGCAGAAACATTCTGCGCAGGTCTCGTAATCTCTGGAGCTGCGCTTGACAGGTATGGGCCAGGAGGAGCGGAGAAAGGACTGTGTGGGCTCCAGAGCCCCTTCCTCATCTCTGGCTGTTCAGGCCCTGCCGGCTCTCTGTGCTGCCCCTTGCCTTGGCTGCCTGGACACTCTGCCCGCAGGTTTGGTTCCATGTGGGACCCCCCGGGGTGGCCGAGGCAGGAGCACAACCCCCACCCCCTTTTGCCTCCACTCCACTGTGGCTTCCCCGGGGCCTGCAGGCATGCCATGAGAGAAAAGCGAGGCCCAGTAGACCCGGCTTGAAGAAAGCCTGCTCGCACGTGTGTGTGTGAGAGAGAAAGGGAGCCTCCAGTAGGAGGAATTGCTCAGGCAAAAGACCAAACAGCAAGCCAGGCGGCTGTGCTGAGGGCACAGCAGAAGGAGGAGCCGCCGCCGTCCGACCTGGGTTTGGCCGCTGGGTGCTGCCGCAGCTTTCCCCTCACCCTGACTTTCTGGTGGGGCTGCTTCTGCCTCCGCTTCTCCTCCTTCCTCTCTACCACCAACTCCAAGCAGCAGCCAGCTCCCTCTGGCGCACCTGGGATCGAGGCTGCCTCAGTTCAGCCTCCCCCTCCTGCCTCCCCGTGGGGAATAATGAAGGCAGGCAGGAAAATTCGGGTGGGCTCCGGGCGGCGCTAAGCCCGGCTGCTCCTCTCCTCTCTTGGGGGTGGGTGTGTTCTTCTGTGCTGAGGGGAGAGGGAGCCGGCTGAAGGGTGCTACACCCGTGGGACGCCCCCTCCCTGGCTGTAGCCGCAGCTCCCTTCCCGGGGAGCGCTGCACTGCCCTCCTGGTGTATTGGAAGAAAGGTTCTACACATGCGTAGAAAGGACCTGCGCAGAAGGGATGCACAGTAACTCCTTCCCCCCTGCTGCCAAATTTTGGAATAGCGGCAGCTCCAGGCAGGAAATGGAGAAAATCGGCGCCGAAATACAGGAAATCCCGGCCAATCCGGGCCACTTGACAGGTATGCTCTCTCACTAAGTCTCACACTAATCTGGTGTATTGGAAGATCTAGTTTTAGAATTCACTTTACACACAGCCACTTCTCGCAACACAAATATGTGCAGTGAAATCATAAATAAAGAGGAAGTGTTTTTTTTATTCTTTTATGAAATGGTTAGATGCTTTGCTTTATGGTGAGTCTAAAATGCTCAATATATTTGCTGTTCTTTGCTATATTTGGCAAACACATTTCAAGGACACATTGGTTGTTTGTTGATTCCTTCAAGTGAGTATGTCATACTAAATGAAGATCACTTAGAATTGTCAGACTCTTCCCCTCTTGTCTAGAGAGTGCATGCTTTTATGGAACACAAATTCTTAGCCTTTCCTTATTTGTGAGATTATTGGATGTACTGTATCTGAAAACCTCCTGCTTTTTTCAAGGAATTTACAGCAGCTTAGGACACTAGAGAGATCTATATGAAATATCCGCCACTCAACTACTCATCTAAAGGGCTGAAAAAGCTTGTCAAGGTGCCCAATGTCAATGGAGGTTCATCTTAAAGCATGCAGACCATCTCAGGGGAAAGGTGAGAACAAGTTGTTAAAATACAAGAAGAATAAGAGTAATACATTTGCAGGAAAGCAAAACAAGGCAATTCTACAAATTGGGTTATCCCCCCAAACACACACACAAAAAAACCCTTTGAAACTGGGCTTTGGGTCAGCATCAAATTTGACACAGATGTAGCATGTAATCTGCCTTTATTATGTGCCACATTTGGGAAAGTTGGGACAAAGGGTTTTTATGTTATGTTTTTAAAAGCAAAACTGTTTTAACCTCTGTGCAAAAACAAGAAACTTTTTATGCCCCCAGATTTAAAATATCTCATATAAATCGAAAAGATAAAACTTGCATATGTTGAAGGAGAATGATTGGTCCACCCAGGTTTTTTTTTAAAAAAAATGATGGAATCCCAGATACAGGGACTGAAACACTGGTCCTAGAAAAGGCCTCTCAAAAGGGTAATATAATGGCTGTTATAAACTGTGTTCAGGATTATCAGCATTAATGGTCCAAAGTATAGATACATTGTTGCAGGTTAGGGCAGCTCAGGAACAATCAGAACTTTTAACCTTACCATTCAGGAATCTTGGTGGTGCAGTGGTTAAAAACTGTTGTACTGCAAGCAAAAGGCCGTGAGTTCGATCCTGACCAGGAATCAAGGTTGGCTCAGCCTTCCATCCTTCCGATGTCGGTAAAATGAGTACTCAGCATGTTGGGACAAAATGGTAATTCACTTGTGAACTGCCCAGAGACTGCACTGAGTGCTCTGGTGTCGTGGAATGAAAATGAGACAAACCCACATTCCAGCTAAAACAGATAAGAGATTTATTATTATTTGGCCAAACAGATTCAGAGGGGCTTTAACAAGCTAATAATCCCCCTGAATGACAATACATTTTCAGAGCCATCTTTTTATACCATTTAATTAGGAAATCTCTACACATTTCATCACTATGGGATAAGCCAAAATTATTAATTAATCTTTTGACATTGTCATGCAGTTCAGGTTAGAACATTCAGAATATTTGTTCATGTTGTGTCACACAAATATTATTCAGCATTATGGTTTCCTGAGTCTAAGAGAAATCCCTGTCAGCTGTACAAACTGTATTTTATTTACTGGGCTTGTGGACACAAGGCCTTCTTTTTACTTTAGCCTCGTCATCATGTTCTATATTGATTAGGTCAATCTAATCTGTTTAACTTTACAGAGTAGCTGAGAAAATGATTTTTGCTTTTAAACCAGAATTAATATTAGAATTTATATCTTAATTCTTTCACTCCTATTTCAATGGGGTGGTATAGAAGTGTGATTGCATTGCATTCAAGATCTAACTAGCTGACATTCAGGAGGACTTCTTCCTAGTGAAACAGGGATTGTAACACTGTTTTAATAGATATTTGAAAAGTTATAGAGAACAAATATTCAGAAGCTCATGTGTTTAAGCTGTGAAATTACAATTTTTGCTTTGTGGTTGGGCATGGTCCTATTTGTTGTTATTTTTGGTTACTATTACACCCCTCTTTTTTCTACATAAGGAAAAAACTCTAAAGATGTTATGTGCATCAATTCACTTCTGACATGTGGTGACCTATGAATTAATGCCCTCCAAAATGTTCTATCATTAACAACACTAATCAGACCTTGCAAACCAACAGCATCTTGTGTTAAATTGTTCTCTTTTCCTATGCTCATACTTCCTAGCAATATTGTCTTTTACAGTAAGTTTTGTTTCGGTCTTGCAAATTAACAGATATGGTTTTCTTTCTTAAGTCAACTCATTGTTTGCTAAACCCTCCTCTTTTTCTACTTCTCTCTCTTTCCCAGAAATATTGTCATTTCTTTCCCTTTCTGTGTTTTCATTATTTGTACATGGTACAATAGCCCCAATTTTCTCATTAATGCTCTAGTGAAAGTTCAGCCTTGACTTGATTGAGTACCCTCTTTTATGCCTTTCTATTTGACCAAGGTATATGTAAGGCTGTCTTTCAACAAGACATTTTAAATGAATTGAATTTTTTTCGCCTATCTTTCCCCCTGTCTTCCTTTTATATGGCATGGTTTATTTTGACCTTGGTCCCCAGTGACAATCTTTGGTAACTCACAGCTCTACGTTCACAAAAAGAATAGTTCCATTCACATGGTATCATTTATATAAAAACATCAAGCAAGGACAAATCTCAAAAAATTATTCCTTTTTTCATCAATTTCTCACTGCATAAGCATAAAGCAATTATCATGGCCATTTTTCAACAAGTATGAATGGTAGTAAGCACAAGAGAGTATCCTGTAAACCAGGAGTTCTCAACTTTTTTAAGCCGGTGGCTGGGTCACGCTCTCCCAGATAGCTTTGGGGACCAGATGGCCATTTTGCCCTTCCTCCACCACATGGCACTTCCTGGTGTGGTAGAGGCAGGGGGGCACATGAAATGGTGCCACAGGTCGCATCCGGCCTGTGGGTCACAGATTGTAAATCCCTGTTGTAAACCATCTTGACTTCTGCCATTGGTGTTGTCAACATTCAGGTTGCCCTTTGCTATATAAAGCTTTGCATCCTTTTTCTGACTAGCAACATGGGCATAATATTATGCAACAAAATCAGACTATTTCCTAGTTTTATCATGGATACAGAAACACAATATTGCACATTCATTTTTAAGAGTGAAAAATATAGCAAACTAGCTGATTACCTGGCTTTGCTCGGGTTTTTCTTTTCTTTAATGTAGGCCATCCTTTCCCTCTTGGAAACCTCGTGGGGTGTATGTGGGTCATTCCTGCCTCTTTTCCTCTATCTTTCTCTTCCCTTACCCATCCTGCTTTTCCATCGATGGTCACTTACTGCCCTTATTCTTCCCATACATGTTTCCAGCCACCTGGTGAGTGAGCGGCACGCAGCCATTGAGGACCCCTTGGACCTTCCCTCCGTCCTTGGCTTCGCCCATGGTGGCCACCTTCTCTGCAATCTCTGTGGCCCCAGAGCTCAGAGGAACACCAACCCGGGTGCCCGGAGGACACCGCGGAGGCTGGGTGGCCATTTCCAGAGGGGCCCCAGCCTCCTCTGCAGGTCCCACACCCTCTTGGCCCTCTCAAGGGCTTCCTTTGACCATATTTTTAAGCCATCACATAACATCTATCAGATGTAGCAAGCAGAGATAGTGGTCAAAAATTCTGGAAGTCAGAGTCCAACAAGGGGAGACATGTGTTGCCTCATCATGATTGAATAGAAAACTGACTAGCTTTTTCTGATGACATTTTCCAATACTGACCTTTGCTAGCTGCTATGTCCTACTGTATCCGTGTTGTCTTAATGTTCTCTTTCCCCCATTTGGATGAACATGAAGAGCAGAAAAACCATGCTGTGCTGAAAACTAATTAGCTACTGTCATCATTCTTTCCATGGCTGAGTTTAAAAGCCAGCCTGAAAACATTTTAACTGCCCTCTCTTTTTCTTTTGTTTATCTGTTAGATCACCCCTTTGTAAAGACAGAGCAGGAGGACCTAGCCAGGTCCACTGGCAGATAACTGCAGAACTGTTCTGCCTTTTGCACAATAAAATTGCAATGGTCAGGGAAACCATAAGGAAATTATAAGGGCAATGATTTGATGCTGTACAGGATTTGCAAAAAGTTACCGAACAAGGGCAATGAACTGCAAGCAAAAGTTTAAGGATGTACTCTTCCTTTCAGCTTGCTGAAGAAAACTGTATTAATAACATGTACATACATTCATTCTTCTTTTCACTGTATTATCAGACATTCTCCAGATCAGCTGCTATCAGAACAGCAGTGCATTCCGGATTGGGATATGAAGGCAAAGAGATTTTCCTTGCCTCTGCCTTATCTAAGCAATTTAGAATCTAAATCCATTTTCAACCCTAAATGCTTCTGCCACAGTAAACCAATAACCTGCTCATTAGACAAACTTCCATCATGAAGTGAATCCAGCTAATCTCTTCATATCATTTTGCCACAGGGCCAGTCCTTATCGAATCATTTAAATGAGGCTGTTCTTTTCCTTTATGTGGTTTGATCAGACAGGGTATACAAATGGAGTATTTGATTCTTAGCTTGCTGGGTTTCAGTTAGGAGAACAGCTTCTCTGCTTTATAGTAGTGCATGCATCTAAGGAGGAAATTCTCAATGTGGAAAGCTCTGCAAAGACTTGTGTAGGTAAAATAACCGAAGAAGGAGCAAATATTACTGTATTAGAGAATGAGGGTTTGTTGAAAATATCTGTTATGCAGGAAAGGAAAAGTAGGGATAAGCTTGAAGTTAGTTCAACTGAGTTCAATTCAGTTTTCTTTCTCGTAGGATTGCAACATAGTTTTATGCATTTTTTGGAATAGTAGCTGTGTTAGCCCGTGTTTCAAGCATATCAGAGAGTAAACACTGTGGCACTTTAATGACTAACTGGTGTATTTTATTGTTAAATACATGGAAGCTAGCATTAAAATACAGCAGTTAGTTTTTGAAGTGCCACAATGCTGTTGTTGTTTTTTTAATCTCTGATATGCTTGAAATTCTATGTATGTTTACTGAAGGTAATTCTGATTCTGTATTAAGTGAGGCTTGCTGCCGAGAAACCAAAGAACTTTATCACCAGGAACTATGCACAGAATTACCACCTTGGGGCTCCCATTCTATATCCTAGTGTTTGGAAGTAACTTTGGGTTGAATTTAGTGGGGCTTAATTTTTACAAGAATAGGCTTGAGCTTTTGATCAGACATTATTATACTTCTTACTTTCAGATTTTCAAACAGTAGGAATTTCCAGGGAATTTTATAATGCCTATTTTCTTGGATAAGAGAGCACAAGGGAACTACAGTACAATATTCTTACATTTTCTATACTTAGAAAAGGAGAAATGATGGAAGGATGGACATGGAACAATAGACAAATAAACAAAGACATATTCATATATACTCTAATGCCAGTCCCTAAGCAACAACCCTTTAGTTCTTGACTATCTGCCAATTACTTTTAATTTCATCCAATTTCCTCTCTTTCTCTTGTTTAACTTATGAAGTGCTTGGTGTGGTGTGCTAGGGGCACACAGTCGAAACATGGCATTGAGTCCCCAATCTGACAGTTAGGTTAGATTGATTCCATGAATTTGAAATAAGCAGCTGGTTCTGAAGATCCTAAAATTTATTATTAAGCACTGAATCAAAGCCAAAAGAGACACAGGGCATTTTTTTTAATAACAGAAGAAAATGGCTTTATCTGAATGTTTTTACATTAGAAAAAGAGACATATGTGACCATCTGGAAACAAAAATAGTTGGGACAACTAGACTTTACACCGTAAGTGGAAAACATATCTGATTTTTAGAAAATTGCATTACACTGTACATATCTGACTGCTGTATGGATGAGAGCAACATATCAGCCACATGTTCCCCACAAAATTGTTTTTGCCCCTCTAGACCCCCCAAAAACAATGCTACTAAAATTCAAGAACAAACCATTTCATTACAGCACAGGATTTTTTCCCCTTTTCCCCATATATCTAATAAATATGGCATCTATAACTTTATAAACACAGTGCTGGAAGGGACCCTTATGGATAATTGAGTCCAGCTCTTGTCAAGAAGGCTCAGTCAGGAATTTAACTTCCAGCTTCTGGCTTCACAGCCAGATATGTAAACCACTAAGCTGCAGAGCCTGTGAGAGTCCTCCAAAGACCAGAAGAAAATAAAATGCTGCTATGAAATTAATATTGCACATATATTTATATATTTTTTAATCTCTCCCTGGCCCCACCTTCAATAGGAGGCTGTCTTACAACCATTTTTTATTTGTGCAGAAACCCTCTTAGCTGGTTTAGCCTGAGAAGTAATAATGGCTCCAAAAGGCTGAAGGAGAATTCGAACTTTCCTAGAACTGTACTATGACTATTTTACAACCCAGACTACTGGTTCTAAAAGCTGTGCTTGTGGTTAAGTGCAAATGGGCAGACCATGCTAAAGATTGCCCGCAATGGGTTACCCCTGCAACATAAACTGTCTATTGAGGGGAGCAGGTTTCTGATTGCAAACAAACTGATTACAGGAATATGTTCACTGCACAAACGCCTTGTCATGTGCAAGTCCCAGAGATATTAAATTTCATGCTTTTTCTGTATTCTTTTTCTTGAGCTATATCCGATTCTGAATATTGGCAATCATCATGGCAATCAGCCATGAAGACTATCCTGTGAATATAATACAGTGGCCTTTCATCTGCCTTCCACATCACAGTGTGACACCCATACCACTGATCCAGCAAGTCACTTTCTGGTCCTGAGCCCTTTTGGCAGGCAAAGTCCTCCTCTGCCCCAAGCCAGTATTGATAAAGCTGCTGACTTCCATTAAGATGGATTCAAGTGGGATTTAATCCACTTGGGGACCTTCACCCTTCCCTGTGGACTTTGGCACCTCAGGGCTGTCAGGTTAGTTAACCACCGCCTGACACTCAGTGTTGAGTCACTGGTAGTGTGGTCTACTTTATTACCATAGCAGGATAACCTGGCCAGACTTGGCTTTTTATGTATTTGAAAAATATTTGAGCATGGACATGTGGGTGGAACAAAATAACACATATACCCAAGTGTAACAGGAAGTGAACTTTTGAAAGTTAGTTTATAGGTATACAAAGCAATGCTATACCCCAGTGAGGGCTCTTCTAGCATCTTGATGTCATTGAATTGGATGAAAACTGGTAATTGAATAGACTCTATAGTCAGAGTGAGTGAACCTTCAAAAAGACAGTCTTTATTATCTACAAAATTGGTTTAATAAGTGTCCACAGTCATTTGTGTCCTTAGCTGTTATTGGAAACAGAGGAGAGCAGCCAAGGACTGCTCTGCTCTGCTTTTCTTTTATTATGAAAAGGCAATGGCATTATTTTTCTGTCAGTCATCAGTCAGCACTCATGCACCTGGCTAAATTAAGAATAAAATACTCACAATAAGTATGAGTTAACTTGATGCCCAAAAGTCAGAAGCATCAGCTGCTTTTGCTTTATCGTTGCATTTGAAGGATGGCGAGCAGAAAAATAACACTCTGAAGGGACAATTGCTACTCTATATTCTATTTTAGAAGGTAGGCTTTTGCAAGGGAACTAGTGCTTTAGACTTCTTTCAAGTTTGTCAAACTGCTTCCTTCACACCATCAAAAGGATTTCTTTTTTGTCCTTTTACACAAAGAAATTGAAAGTAATGAATATCAGAGTTGGGTTAGAAATCCAACATATGGATATCTGTGAATACCTAAGAGCATGTTTCGAGACCAAAGATAACAGACCTATTTGCAAACAAAGTCAGCCATGTGATCCATATACAAATCAAATGCAGAAAGAGAAGACGATACCTTTTTTTGGATCATTTTCCTGCCTTACCCACAAGAATGTCTGAAGAAGTGATCTTGATCACATCTATTTATGTCTCTTCCTCCCATTGCATTTCTTCATCATCATCTTTACATCAGCTGTTATTGATATTCTAAGACAGATTCACATAATAGATTGTTTTGTGGTGGGCACTAATGACCTGTCAGTCTGTATACATCAGGGATTTATATTGAATTATATTGATACGAAGTAAGATTTGGAGGACATGACAGTGGAATACACAAGGGTGACTAATACTAAGGCATACCAATGGTCTATCTGGTTAAACATCACCTAATCATCCATCACATATTTCACAAGCCACAAAGTGGATGCATACAAACCATGTTCACAATTTGAAAAAAGGGCACAGAAACCAACACATCTTTTAGAAGTAAAAACAAACACACACACACCCTGTTGAGTCCGGCACTTAAGAAGTATTCTGACCAGCAGTATTCTGAACATGTGCAAGGTGGCCAGCTTACATACAGTGAGAATGGCAGTTACAAGGGTTGATACATTTCGGCAGGCTTCCGGGGAAGCGGGAAAGTTTGTACTGACAAGTTAATTAGGCAGACATTTGAAAACGGTGCCTTTGTAAAAAGGTGTGCAATGGTGCCGTAGACTTTATGGCGCTCAAGCGGTTATAACAATTAACGCTTGGACACAACCCCCCCAAAAAACAAAAAAACAAAACCCTCTAATAAAATGAATGTGGAAACAGCATGGATTGGACTTTTACCTGGGAAAGGGGAGGATATCCTTAAAACCCAAACTTAAGAATTATGCATATCCATAGTTGGGAAATATAGTACAATACTCAGACCACAGGTTAGCTGGCAGGAAATTAGTGAACTACTGAAAAGGCATTGATTTATTAAGAATGCATATATTTTCCCATCATATTCTACTTTAACATACAAACAAATGGGTATCAAATTCACTTTAGCCTCTATTTGCTTTAAATGAAATGATCCCTTCCTAAATTCACATGTATACAGCAAGATGTCATTTGTGCTTCAGTATGTGTATTCTTGTGTACAAAGAAACAAAAGAAAAATCAGCACTATACCTTTCTACTCATCTAAAACAGAAAAGTACAGAAAGAAAAGAAGAGTAAGTTCATTTCAAATAGCTTGTGATGTGATCCAGCTTTTTGTTCTTATGGAATTACCTGAACTATTGAACTCGAGATACAGCAGAGCTACAAGAGTTCTTATTAGTATACTGCATTAAAAAAAATAGCTGAGGTTGTAAAGTAATCAGTTTCTTTCCTGATGAAAATCCAAATATGGTGAAAGCAAGGTAATACACATTTTAAAAAATCTTTGTGAATTTAGAGCCCTTTGACATCAAAAAGGCTTGTTAAAAATTGTGGCCACTTCAAAGGCATCTGTTTGCGAGCAGTGCATAGATAAGAATCATATTGTCATGTCTACCCTCCCTCTTTATAATCCTATAGTAGTCTCTCTCCCTCTCTTTTTTATCTGTATAAAGAGCCCCCCATGAAATTAACTGGAAAAAAACTCAGGTATTCTGCACAATACAGTTTAAATTAGTTGATTCCCTGGTCATGTATTTTATGCTTCAATTCCATACCTACCTCATTGGTGAAATGCAATTATAAAGTAAGAATAGGCTACAATAATTCAGTGGATGGTTTTGTGTATTTGCATTTTCCTTGAACGCAGTGACTAGGAACTCACATAACTAAAGGATTTACCGTGCAAAAATGTTCTAGGCATTATCATGGAGAATCGGGGGGGGGGGGGGAGAGGGTATATATTTTTAAAAAAAACTGTGATGATGATTTTCTATTAATGGTGGGGGGAAAGAGAAAGAGGACAAGGACAAAATAGTGTGTTTCTTTAAAGACAGATTTATTTCAATGTGAGCTTTTATTGGTTAAAATCCACTGCCTCAGACACAAGGCAGCAGGGCCGCCATTAGAGGGAGAGGGGACATCAGGACTCCCATCCTGGGCCTGGAGATGACAGGGGCCTGGCGGCGCCAGGAAACCACTGATCTGCGCATGCACAAACAAACAACGCATACACAGGAAACCACGGGGGCGTGGCACCACTGGGAAACCACTGATCTGTACATGCACAAACAAACAACGCATGTGCAGGAAACCCCAGGGGCATGGCCAAAATGGGGGGGGGCATCCTGGGCCTGGAAATTTCTGATGCTGGCCCTGCAAGGCAGCCTTAGGTATGGGTAGACAATTGGTAAAGGTAAGGTAGCAGCATTCAAAATGGTCTATATTCACATAGAAAATAACATCATTCACATAGAGACAGCAAGTGAATCCTTTTTTCATCATTTAACCACTCCCCATCAAAAAAGAAAATAATAATTGGCACAGCTGTTTTTGAAAAATGGTATATATTACAAAAGTGGTGCAGGGCTCATACATTTATGTTTTTCTAAGCAAAAGAGGCAAGCATTTAAGGCAGATAATTTGCTTCAAGGAAGCAAGCCTTGACTTGTGGACTTCTTCTTCCTTGTCTAGGCCAAGCGTGAAACTGGCAAAATGAAGGCACTGTTTTGGTGAGTTCATTCTGCCTCACCTAGTGTGAGAAAGATCAGCTGACAACAGAAGGTTGCCATTACCAGGGTATGCCCAATTGTGGTTCAAAAATAGCACACTCTTCAAGGAAGCTCTTTCTGTGTACTATGATCCTGACAATAGACTTCAAATTGAAGAGCTAATCGATGGCTCAAGTGAAGGCCCAGTGCTAAGTCTCTTATATACTGCCCAGCTACATAAAATTCTGCTTAAAGGATTTGATATTTTTACATTAGCCTCTTTGGGGTACACAGAATCCTGGAAGATTGTGGTATTTTTGAACCTCAATCAGGCATACCCTGAGCAACGGCCACCTTGTTACAGCTAATTTTTCTCACACAAGGTCAGGTGAACTGAACTACAGAATGAACTCACCAAAGGTGGGAGAGAAGAGGAGGAGAAGCAGAAGAAATTAGTCTCTTTCATGAATGCTTACCGTACCTTGTTTCTATGCAGCTGAAGCTAAGGTCTGCATCACATACTCTGTGTATATTAAATCAATCAGAGTAATTTCCTTTTGTCTACTAAAATCCAGTTTGGGTGACTTGTTTCAGTAAAGATGGAACAACTTATATATCTTTGTATATCTGTAAGCAAAAAAATAACTTGCAATCCATTGTTTTCCTGTGATACACACATTAATTAAAAGGGGAGTTACTTTATTTCTTTTGTCTGAATTCAGCTTGGATAACAATGTTTGAGCATGAATGGTAAAACTAATTATTCCTAGTCTCTTGGTCTCTCTATGTGTTGTGTATGAATGTACACTGTTTCTTTAAGTAAATGAATGTAACCAGCCTCATATTACAATGTATCACAGCTGTAAGGAACGCGAGCAAGCAGCCCATAGAGGGCAGCGGCGAGCGTTCAATCTCACATGGTTCAATTGCTCAATCACGGATAGCCGCGGGAAACTTCCCCACATGACAATGGAAATAAAGACTACTGCAGCAAGACAATGGAGATTAATACTACTGCAGCAAGAGGCGTGCCTGGGCGAGGCCACGCCAGCAACAGCCAATGAGCTGTCGTGCAACAAGATTCAAATGTGTAACCTTACTGTATATAATGAGATGTACCTCCGCCATTACCACATGTTCGTTCTGATCATCAACCAATAAACCTGTGTTAGTCCTCATTGCGACTCCTTCTTTGTCTTCCGTGCAAGACACCAAATTGGCGACGAAGGTGGGATCAATGGCGAATCCCAGAGTCAAGACGTACCATTTCGACGTCAGCGAGCCTGAGCAGTGGGAGCTCTACGAGTGCCAGTTTCGGCACGCGATGGAAGCAGCCGGCGTCGACGACGACGCGTTGATTCGCTCCCATTTCCTGGCCCAGGTGGGACCGGCCACGCTGCGCATTCTCATGAACTTGGTGGCGCCAAAGAAGGTTGAAGCAGTGCCTATCGACCAACTCCTGGAGCTGCTGAGGGCACACTTCCAGCCGCCCGTCTCGATTTTTCCGGCCCGGGTCACGTTCCACCGGCGGGACCAGCGTTCAGGCGAGTCCGTGTCCGACTACGCAGCGGCCCTCCGACTGGCGGCCGTGCACTGCAAGTGGGACGACCTGAACCAGGCTCTGCGAGACCGTCTGCTGTGCGGCCTGCGGGACGAGGAGCTGCAACGGAAGCTCATGACCCGCGACGAGCACCTCTCGTTCAATGAGGTGTTGCGAGAGGCGCAAGCGGCCGAGGCGGCCAGGAGCGGGGTCAAGGTGTTCAAGGCCCGCAGCACAGCGTCCGAGCGAGCCAAGTCCCCGGTTCAAGCGGCACGGCGGACCCCAGCAAAGGCAGCCTGGCGGGCACCTAGGTCGCCCGCCGGCACTCCAGAGACCTCCGACGACTCGTCCGTAACGGCGGACTCCTACAGCAGCGAGGACGACGGCGTCCAGAGAGTAAGGAAGCGTGGGGAGCGGCGGCAAGACCGAGAGCGGCAGGACCGCCGCTGCGACGGCTGTGGCGCGGCCCACGACCGCACGAGGTGCCCCTTCCGCAAGGCCGAGTGCCACAATTGCGGTCGAAAGGGGCACATCGCCCGAGTTTGCAGGCGCGGGCGATCCGAGAGCAAAGGCAGTTCCAGCAAACCCCAGCACCACCAGCGGAAGGCGGCCGGTTCCAGGAAGGTGTCCACCATTCACGGCAAGGACGGCGTGCACCGCGTGGCCCTGGAGCACCGGCGATTCTACGTGGAGGTACAGTTGCAGGGGCGCCCCGTAAAAATGGAGATAGACTCAGGGTCGTCATACTCCATACTGTCCCAGAGGGAGTACATGCGCATTCCCCCAGAGGCGCGGCCCAAGTTGCGGGCCATGCGGTCCCATCTGCGGGACGTACAGGGAAACGGGATCCCAGTGTTGGGGGTGGGGAAATTCAAGGTGAAGTTCAAGAATCTCTCCGAAAGGCTGCCCCTAGTGGTCCTCAAGGGGGGGAAGTGTTGCCTCCTAGGGACGCAGTGGTTTGCTCCCCTGGGAATAGAACTGTCCGGCATCCATGCCATAGAGACTGACCCAATGCAGGACGTTTGCAATGCGCACCCGGACGTTTTTAAAAAGGGACTCGGGACTTACAGGGGGCCCCCAGTTTCATTCGAGTTGGACCCAGAAATCCGGCCCATCCGCCTTAAGCCGAGGAGGGTGCCCTTCGCACTCAAGGACAAGATCGAGGCGGAACTGGACAAATTGGTGGGGCAGGGGATTTTGGTTCCAGTTGATTCGGCAGAGTGGGAAACGCCGATTGTTACGGCCCTTAAATCAAATGGGGAGGTCAGGATTTGTGCGGACTATAAATGTACGATCAACAAGGCCATTCGGCCAAATGCATACCCAGTGCCCGTGGTCAGCCACCTGCTGGCCACACTCCATGGGGGGAGGTGTTTCGCCAAGTTAGACCTAGCCCAGGCCTATCAGCAACTTTCAGTGACCCCAGCCGCTGCCGCTGCGCAGACTATAGTAACGCATAAGGGGGCATTTAAGGTAACGCGCCTTCAGTTCGGCGTGAACTCGGCCCCCGGGATCTTCCAGTCCCTCGTGGAACGCCTTTTAAAGGGGCTTCCAGGAGTTCTACCATACTTCGACGATGTGCTGATAACAGCGGGGAGCGAGGTAGAATTAGCTAAAAGACTAGATGGGGTCCTCTCAGTTTTCGAGAAAGCGGGGCTTCGACTAAGGAAGGACAAGTGTGTGTTTTTTGCGAGGGAGGTTGAATTCCTAGGTTTCAAAGTAACCCCAGAGGGGATCAGGCCCTCAGAGTCCAAGGTTGCAGCCGTACAGAACGCCCCCCGCCCCACCGCAAAACCGGAGCTGCAGTCGTTTCTGGGGCTCCTTAACTTCTATCACTCGTTCCTGCCTAGGAAGGCATCGGTTGCGGAGCCACTGCACGCCTTACTAAAAAAGGACGCGGTTTGGCGGTGGGGGGACAAACAAGAGAGAGCCTTCCGAGAACTAAAATCACTCCTCTCCTCAGATGCGGTCCTGACACATTTTGACCCTAGGAAGCCAGTGGTTCTGGTATGTGATGCGTCCCCGGTGGGGGTGGGGGCGGTCCTGTGCCACGTGTTAGACAGCGGGCGGGAGGCCCCGGTGGCTTACTACTCCAGGTCCCTTTCGAAGGCTGAGCGCAATTACGCGCAGACAGACAGGGAGGCACTGGCCATAATTGCAGGGACCAAAAAGTTTCATGATTTTCTATACGGCCGCGAGTTTACGGTAGTGACTGATCACAAGCCGCTTCTGGGGATCTTCACTACCGGCAAACCTACCCCCCAAATACTCTCCCCCAGGATGTTGCGTTGGGCCATATTCCTCAACGCCTACCAATACGAGATAGTCTACCGCCCAGGGAAGGAGATCTCCCATGCGGACGCCCTGTCCCGATCTCCCCTCCCTAACCTGGGGGATTCCGCATGCGAGGTAGAGCGGGACCACCAGGTCATGTTAATCGAGTCCCTCGACTCACCCCCCATTGTCCCGGCCGACCTCGCCAAAGCAACGGCGGCCGACAAAATCCTAGCCCAGGTTAGCTCATGGGTGAAAAAAGGGTGGCCCACTACTCCCCCAGAAGAACCGTTCAAACCGTTCTGTAGGCGCAGGGTGGAACTTTCCCTGGAAAGGGGCTGTCTACTCTGGGGCCAGCGGGTGATTATCCCAGAGAAATTAAGGGCAAGGGTACTGAAGTTACTACACACCAGTCACCCGGGGATCGTGCGGTCCAAAGCCCTAGCCAGAAGTTTCTTTTGGTGGCCACAGATAGACGCTGACATAGAGCGTCTAGTGGGCACGTGCGAGAGCTGCCAGAGCTCCCGGCCCGAGGAGTCCCGATTACCCCATAGAGAGTGGGACACAGCCCGCGGGCCGTGGTCCCGTATCCATGTCGACTTCGCGGGGCCCTTCCGCGGGGCCACGTTCCTACTGGTTGTCGACTCCTACTCCAAGTGGTTGGAGGTAATCCCCGTGAGTAGCACCTCCTCCGCGACAACCATAAAGCAGTTGCGCAAGCTCTTTGCTTGCTTCGGCCTGCCAGACGTCCTCGTGAGCGACAACGCAAGTTGCTTCACGTCGACCGAGTTCCAAACCTTCATGGAGAGGAACGCGATTAGGCACATTACTGCTGCCCCATTCCACCCCGCCACAAACGGTCAGGTAGAGCGCCAAGTGCGCACTACGAAAGACGCACTGCGGCGCATGGGTCCCGGCGACCTGAACCTACACCTATGCCAGTTCCTAATCACCTACAGGACCACCCCCCTAGCTTCAGGGTTCTCCCCAGCCGAGCTGCTTATGAAGAGGCGCCCGGCAACGCTGTTTGACCGGATGGATCCGTCCAGAGTGGAGGATGAGGGGAGAAATATAAATTTAGGGGGGGGGAGCTCCAAGAACTTTTCCACAGGGGACCCGGTTCATTGCAGGAACTACGCGGCCTCGGGGCCAGCGTGGGTGCCGGGGACAATCATCGAGCAAACGGGGCCAGTTTCCTACAGGGTCGAGACGAACTCAGGGCTAACATGGAGACGGCACGCCGATCAGCTCCGAAGGCGAGTCACTAGTGAGGGGAAATCAGCGTTAGGGTCCTCCCCCACCCGCATTACCCAAGGGGGAGACACGGAGGTGTCCGAGAACACTTTGAAAGAGAGGAATGAGTTTGTCCCCGAATATGAAGATGATTATGATTTCCCGTACCAGGGGGAGTTAGCGGAGTGGTCCCCCACCCGTCCTAGCGAGAAGAGGGGTTTCAGTTCAGCCCCTGGTACATCCCGTCCCCACAGCTCGGGCATGCTAGAGTACACCATAGTCCCGGCCCCCAAAAGGCAAACACCACAAAGACAGGCGGCCAGCGAAATCTCGCCAACCTCAAATCCCCAAACCCCCGAACAGGCAGCGGGAGATAGCGGGTCCACGAGGGTCTCATCGTCAGTTCCGAAGTTCGTGCTAGGTGGGTCCCCGGGCTCTACTGGCAGTAGGCAAGGGTTCACTTCCCAACTGTTCATTCCATTCCCGTCCCCACAGGCAAGGTCAACGCAGCCTCACAACAGAATCACTAACGGGTCCCCACGTTGCATTGCAGGACGAGACCGCGCGGAACCAGGAGCCACGGGCTCCCCTGTGTTAGGGCAAGCGGCCGCACGCCCCAGACGCATGTGCGGCAAGCCACAGTGGTTAAGGGACTTCGTCCCATCCTAGGGGGGAGGGATGTTGTGTATGAATGTACACTGTTTCTTTAAGTAAATGAATGTAACCAGCCTCATATTACAATGTATCACAGCTGTAAGGAACGCGAGCAAGCAGCCCATAGAGGGCAGCGGCGAGCGTTCAATCTCACATGGTTCAATTGCTCAATCACGGATAGCCGCGGGAAACTTCCCCACATGACAATGGAAATAAAGACTACTGCAGCAAGACAATGGAGATTAATACTACTGCAGCAAGAGGCGTGCCTGGGCGAGGCCACGCCAGCAACAGCCAATGAGCTGTCGTGCAACAAGATTCAAATGTGTAACCTTACTGTATATAATGAGATGTACCTCCGCCATTACCACATGTTCGTTCTGATCATCAACCAATAAACCTGTGTTAGTCCTCATTGCGACTCCTTCTTTGTCTTCCGTGCAAGACACCAAACTATGTAAATAGAATATACATTACCAATTCACTATTTATCAGGCTTCCTCCTCCTCCTCTGTGTCTAGGCCAGATATGAAACTGCCAAATTGAAGGCTAATAGAAATTTATGTATGCCACATATGTCAGCCTTCTCTTTTTAAAATTAATTAATTTAAATTAAATACAACTGAACTATATAAGAGTAGGTACTACATTTGCTCACAGCTAGAGATTCTGTAAGAAAAAATGTTCTAATTAGTTGAAAAAAAGACTTTGTGAGCACATGTAGTAATGCAAGTGTTTTATGCCACATGGTGCAGACTTGGTATAGTGTGCTAATTATTATAAGAAACTAAACTACAGAAGCCTGGCATATGCTCAGTGTTTACTCTTGCCTCAGCCCTCAGTTCATTATGTGTCTTCAGTCAGGTCCTCATTTTTTATATCAATCTGCCCATCTAGCTGCAATTTGGCTGAAAGTATGCTTACCTGCCTTATAAGACTATTTTCATCCAACACTTTCAACACTACTGAAAGAACAGTTAACACAATCTTTTTTTCTCCTGCGAAATGTTCCATTTTCACCTTTTTCTCCAAACAAGTGATAGAAAACTTAAACATTTATAATTACTCTAGAGGTCAATAGCGTTCATAAAAGATACAGTTATCAGCTTTGATATTTTACAAAATTATAAGGTGAGCAGGGTTGAAGACAACAGGTGTGCAATATAAGGCTAGATTGGGAGGAAGCTTAACAGTTTTGCTGATATTAAAATAGATTTGTTGGTTGTCAAGTAAAAAGAACACTTTGCCACCTAAAGTTGTTTTTCCTTGAGAAGGAGAAAAATAAGTACTTCTGCCTACATTTGTCCTCAAAGTCTGTGTAAACATTTTCCAACTGCTAGGAATAACTAGGAATGGACAAATATGAGTCTTTCACCTTCTATAAATCAAAATCAAAGCAATCACATTTCTATTCCACCCCATAGTTTGCATACTGTATTTATTCGTGTATAACGCGCACTCGTGTATAACGCGCACCCCTAATTTTCCATGAAACCTCGGTATAAAATTTTGTTTCTAACGGGTACCAGTTATATCGGTGAAAAAGCTTGTTCATAAGAGCACGCCTTAAAACATTGAGGGGGGGGATAATCAGACCCACCTGCTGCAGGGTAAAGAAAATGCAATCCGAAACGAGCACTTCCGACCCCCAGGAGCCTCGCTCGAACTGCGAGCTACCTCCGGGCCACGCCTCGTCTCCCGCGCCACCCAATCAGATCCCGTCAATTTCTTCAAAGCCACACCCCCGCCTCCCCTTCAATAGACAGCCGGCCCAATTCTAAAAAGGAAGTAAAAGAGGCTCGCGACGGGGGTGGGACACCAGTCCTCGTTTATAACGCGCAACCAAACTTTGATATTTTTTTGGTATAAAATTTTGCGCGTTATACACGAATAAATACGGTATGTATTTTTTAAGCATAGGCTTGTTCAATCTCATGGCTACAGCAATTTGCAATCATTTTTCTTAAAATTCCAGTTTTGTACACAGTTTCATGTACATTTTTGTAAATTTCACCAATGCAGATATTTTTCCTGCATATTTCACAACATTTTATGGAGAATTTAAAAAAAAAACAGAAAAATCTGTTGCTCAGCAACATCTAATTGGTGTTCACTTGAAGTTTGTGTACTGTGCTGCAGCTAATTAATAAGTTTGTGGGACATGTCTCAAATGTGTGCCTGGTCATGCCTCAACTTGTGCAACTGAGACAAACAACTTTTCATCAGTTCACTTGGTTTTTAGTCATGGCAAGTTAATAAACCTTGAAAAGATGTTGATGGGAAAATTTGGGAAAATGTAAAAGTGAAGGAGAACTGTAGCTTGACTTGTGTTACAGCCTTGAGAATTGTGAATGACATTGGTTCATATTGAACTTGAAACCAAATAATTTTCCCTACCAATGCTATTTTAAATGAAAAAAATGTTCAGTTTTATCAGTCTTAAGAAAATAAATATGCTCTCCTTTTCTTCCTCCTTTTCCTCTTCTTTCTCCTCTTCTCTTGACTAGCAATATCTTAAAGCCATGTTAAGCAAATAACAATGATTTTTATAAATACTACTAAAACATTTAGAAGAAAACTTTAAAATGCAACATCCAAGGTTTGTAGAAAGCTAATTGTGATAATTATGATAAATTGAAACAACAGGTCAAAGTAAAACTAAATGCTTATAGAAGCTTAGTTCTTTCATGGTTTGAGAGGATTGCATTATGCAAAATGAGTTTTATACCTAAGATTTTTTTGAGGTTTTTTTATGTTGCCTAACATTAACAGATATAGAATTAAGGGAGTGGCAGAATTTAATAAATGTATTTTGTAATGGGAATAGAAGACCAAGAATAAACCAAGGATTATGATATTTATTGCAAAAAGGAAGGCTGGTTAGATATCCACAGTATTAAATATTATTATGTTACCAACTAGATGAGATATATTCCTGAAATACATTCAAAAGCTAATATGAGTTTTATGGGGACTGCGGTGGCTCAGTGTCAGAAGCACACAAAGGTGCTTTCAGAGTTGAAAGATTTTTGCTGGAGGAATTCCGCTCAGGGGATGCCCAAATGAGGCTCCTTTCATGTCCCCAAGATCTTTTCCCATTAAGTGGTCCCTATCTATCTACTTGCAATTTCTTGCTTTCGAACTGCTAGTTTGGCAGGAGCTGGGACAGAGATGGGCACTCATTCCACCATGCAGGACTTGGGTCTTGAAAAAATAAGGTAATATAGAATTAAATGAAGCTATGCAGTTTTTGCAAAATATTTTTAAAGAAAACATCAAAAAAAGTACAAAAGATATTTTAAAACCCCTTTAAAATATGCAGTAGTTAATAAATTGCTCAGTTAACATAAAAATCAATTATTTATTTATTTATTTATTTATTCACTTGTATCCCATCCATTTGGGAGGTCTTCTCCACTCTAGGCAGCTAACAACAACACATTAAAAAACATCTTAACATCACATAATAAAGGTACCAGACCTTATTAATGGCAGAAAAGGCCCAGCAAGAAACCTATCACTAGACAGATGTCGCCCCTTCTCAAAAGCCTCCCTAAAAAGAAGCGATTTAAGCTGCTTTCCATATGCCAACAAAGATGGAACCTGTTGCAATTTCACTGGGAGTGAATTCCATAGGGTTGATGCCATCACCAAAAAAGGCTCTTCTCCGGGTTATAACCTTTCTTGCCAGTTTTGGCATTGGCAGCATGAGCTGCTCTGTCTGGGAAGATCGGGTGATGCGGGATGATGTTCTAAGAGAGAGATGCTCTGCCATGTAGGAAGATCCCAAACAGTTTAGGCCTTTAAAATTTAAAACTAACAACTTGAGCCTGATAAATTTACGGAGTTTTTCTGGTTTTCAGTGCATTCCTATGGGAAACCACATTTCAGTTAATGTATTTTGGTTTTCAATGCACTCCTATAGGAAATTGCATTCAATGCATTCCTATGGGAAATTCGGTTAAAGTATGCATTAATTACGTTAACCAAAGTTCCACTGTACTGTCATCTGCTATTTTCCAGAGTCAGCCTAGATCCATGCCCACCATGTCAACAATGCCTTCTCATCATCTGCTACCCCCTTCTCCTTTCACTTTCATTCTTTCCTAGCATCAGTGACTTCTCTGGTAAGTCATCTCTTCTCATTTGGTGACTAAAGTATTTGTGCTTCAGCTTTGGTATATGTCTTTCCAAGGAACAGTCAGGGTTGATTTCCTTAAAAATTGACTGCTTTGATTTCCTTGTAGTCCAGGGACCTCTCAAATGTCTTCTCCAACACCATAGTTCAAAGGAGTCTGTTCTTCTGTACTCAGGCTTCCTTATGGTTCAGCTCCTACAGCCATACATTACTATTAGAAAGACCATCATTTTAACCATGCCAATTTCAGTTGGCAAGATGATGTCTCTTTTTTTTATTTTTATGTTGCCTAGGTTTGCCATCGCTTGTCTCCCAAGAAGTAATCATCATTTTATTTCATGGCTGCAGTGACCTTGGATCCCATGAAAGCAAAGTGTCACTGCTTCCATTTCTTCCCCCTCTATTTGTCTGGGATTGATGGGGCTGGATGCTATGATCTTTTTTTAATGTTGAATTTCAAGGCAGCTTTTGTACTCTCCTCTTTCACCCTCATCAAGAGGCTCTTTAGATCTTCTTCACTTTCTGCCATTAGAGCTCCTTCCCAGCCGGGGAAGTTTGAGCACCTAGGGAAGTTTGAGCACTTGGGGGATGTGGTTGGGGCCATAAAAGAATGGCCTGCCTCACCCCCCCCTTGCCGACGCTGTGAGCTGCTTCCCAGCCGGGGACATTTGAGCACTTGGGGGATGTGGTTGGGGCCATAAAAGACCGGCCCGACTCTCCCCTCCTTGCTGACGCCGTGAGCTCCTTCCCAGCCGAGGAAGTTTGAACATCTGGAGAAGTTTGAGCACTTGGGGGATGTGGTTGGGGCCATAAAAGACCGGCCCACCTCACCCCCCCCCTTGCCGATGCCGGGACCAGGCCGAAGACTGATGCCGTAGCTGCGAGGGGCTCCACCTTTCCCTTTCCCTCCTTCGCTCTTGTTGGGAGGGATAATGGACCACAGGCCACTGGGTGCCCTCAGAGAAATTGTTGAGCCGGGCCTTCATCACTAGTGGACCTTGCCGCACGGTACTTGTTATTGAGGATTTTTAAAATTGTATAATTTTTGTAGTGAGATAAATTGTACTATATATTTTTATTATATATTTTGTGCTGTGTTTTCTTTTGAGACTGATATGTTGTTTTTCTGATCTCATTAGTGTATTGTATTATTATTGTATTGCTGTTCGATTCATTACTAATGTATTCATGCTTTGATTATTGTATTTATGATGTATTTTTGCTTGATTGCTCTATTTCTGTTACTGTGTCTCAGGGTTGCTGATACTCTGTTTATATACTGGTTGTTGTTTTTTACAGGAATTGTGTTCTTTGCATTTTTGTTTCAATTGTATGATATTTATTGATATCCTGTATGTTTATTATATTTTGGTCTTTTTGTATCTTTAATTATGTTGGAAGCTGCCCTGAGTCGGCCTACAAGCTGAGTAGGGCGGGGTACAAATTAAAAATCAAATCGAATTGCATTTCTGAGGCTGTTGATATTTCCTCCGGCAATCTTAATTGTGGCTTGTGATTCATGTTTAATAAAATTAAAAAAGGAAAAATTAACATGCAAAAGATCAACTAATCAATTAAATTGAAATCATTTCTGTTCTGATATAGTTCTTGAATGAGCAACACAATTAATTTGGACAAAGTCTAGGTATCCTACTACAGATGCAAAGAATGGAGGTCTCAGTTCTGCCCATCTTCAGGACTACCTCTGACAGAAGAACATTACTATTGACTACATATAAACCTATATGTAGATAGAGAGGTGATAGCTGCTCTGGGCTTTCTCATACTTATATCATGGGGTCATCATAACATGCAAACAGTTGTGACTGCTGGAAAATGCAGAGTCCTTAAAGAGACCTGGAGGTCACACTTTGTTGCAAGGTTTACATCACAAGGAGAATGTAGGCATCTTTAGCAAGTTTCCCATATGGAAGCCTCCAATATATGGAGATGGACAGATGGGCCACTAGGGCAGGTGGCAGAAGAATCAGATCAGTAGATATTCTAAACGTTAGCTTTCCAATACACATTACCTATATCAGAAACACTATGCCACTAAGCAGGCCTGGCTTTCCTCATGCTCCAACTGTGTCAGGCCTTCCAAACCACTAAGGCCATAGTTTAGGAACTACCACACTCCTGAGAAGTCTGCTTAAACTTACCTGACTGGTTAACCTTCCAGTCACCTGAGATATCAGCTTAATTAAAGCAATCTCAGCCAAGGAAAAAACAGCTTTGTTGTAGTAGCATTGGCCTTTGGCCTGGCAAAACACTATTCTCCCACCCCTTCCAATAACCACACTGTTGTTGGTGAAAAAAATATTATTTAGAATAAAGAGATAGTTGAAAGCATTTAGATCTTCAGTGGGTTCTCAAGATACAAAAATAGAAAAAGTCAAACTAATCAAAAATAGATCAGAGGCATTCAAGATAATTTCCTTCCCACAAACATAAAAGATTCTGACTATCCTAAGTAATTATGTCTGGTAACTAAGTTCTGTATCCTTTCAGCAATATTAGTCTAGCAAACTACATTTTGTAAATCCATGATGGAACAGAACTGTCTTCTACTCCAATTCCCCTAAAACTGAACCTCGAACTCATACTGTCTCTCTATCCCATAAGTCAGTATGTTAAACACAGCATCTAGCTTAGCTCATTAGCATGCGACCAATGAGAGGGTTACTTAATTCATAACATGTTCATGTCCTCAAAACATCTTAACAGTGTTCTCACTGACATATTGTTTAAATTCTCACCACATTCTTGCACCTAGTGGTCACATATAAACTACAGTTGTTATGGCCTCGCAAAGGCCTGTGATAGCTTCTTCCAGTCACAGTCTTGCACCTGCTAATAGCAGTAATAGAAAACAATGGCATACTGGAATTCTGTAGAAATCTAACACATTTCTAAACCTAAGAAACTCCATCTCCTTAGCATTAATAGTCTAGGAACTACAATTCCATTACAGATATAATGGCCCTACTTACCTATTCATACAACATTAATCTTTTAAGGAGAGAACACAAGAAAAGTGCTAAAATGTCCCATATTTTTCTTTCCTTGTAGTTAACAAACTTCTTTCTGATTTATTTTTCTTCTTAATGCAAAAGTTATAGCAAAGGAAATGATGCAAATTTTTGTTATTGCTTAATGGCAGAGCTAAAATTCTATGCTGGCCTTTTCTGAAGAAATGCGTGGTCTCTATGGGAAATTCTTCAAAAGCTTCTGTGAGCTATGTTTCTAAATTACTTGGGCTTCTTTTGAAAATACCACCCTGATGTTACAATTTGATATATAGACAGTACAATTGGTTCTATCATTCCATCTGTCTAAGACACAATGCATTAACAACCTGATATACCTGCTTTCAGTAACAGTCTGCTATTTGGATATAAACCCCATCTGCAGCATAAATTAGAACAATTGTTCAAACAGGGCCATACGAAGCATTACTTTGGGCTTCCCAGGGGGCTTACTTGTTCTGCTCCCATTGCTCCTACTTCTGTTTTTAAAAATCAGAAGTGAAGAAGTAATTATTGTCATACTGGGAAAGCTCTGATATCAGCATCCAACTTTGTCTCAAAGAACTGAGATGTTTTTCACTGTTGTCGCACCTGTACAAACCATCGCTACCATTGCTGTTGTGTTTCTTTCTCATGAGAAAGAGATTGAAAGCACACTTTTCAGCTTACCCCACAGGATTTTCTCCTTTTCTGCTGTTTGGTCCTATGAATAGAAAGTAAACCTTGGCATTTCTGACTGTATTAGAAAAAGAAACACTGGGCAAAATTATGTTGTGGGGGGAAATGTGTGTGCTAGGGAAGAGCTGAGCACTGAACCCTAGAGTCGGATACTACTGGCTTTCGAGCAATGGAAACAGAGATGAGCACTGAACCCTATAGTCGGATACGACTTGCTTTCAAGCAAGGGAAACCTTTACCTTTACCTTTAAGGCACTCATGCACTTGCTTTGCCTCAGCTGTTGGCAGGCTATGCTTTGTGCAGCTAGTTGTGTCCAATTTTGCAACCAATGTGTGGCCAGGTGCACAAAGGATAGCCTACCAGGGGAAGAAACCACTTGTGTGTGTTTTGTTGGATTCTTTGTTTCTTCAACAGCATTTTTGCTCTGGTTTATTAGTTTTTGAAAACATCTCAATATTCAACTCTGTGTGAATGGTGAGAATATCAGAAGTATCTTGGTTCATGAAATTGGTACAGGATCAAATCACAATGACCAAAGAAAAACTTCTGCAAGGGCCAGCAAAGAGGACATGAGCAATCTTCCTCCAAGTCCACCTGAAAAATGTTGGCTGAACACCCACACTTTAAAGGTGTCTCCCACAGAAAATTCAAACTCCCCTGTGTGTCAAATAAAGTCTTGGCACTCTTCTTCATCCACTGTCAGCTGGAATTCCCATTACCCTTTGGCTCTGTGTGTGGGTGTTTCTATACAGTTGGATCTGTGCAACAAGAACACACAGGCAGCTGGGAGAGAAGTGGAAGATAGTGGGTAACCAGTGAGGCCATCATATTACTGAGAGAAAAGAAGACTATGGAATCCCAATGTGACTGCTTTGACAGTAGAGGCTAAGAAGTTGGAATAAATCTTCCTGTAGTCGGACAGAGAGCCTTTTATAAACTCCAACAGTACTTGGGATTCCACCTCACCATGTTATGTGCTGTGTAGATTACATGTGTTCTACATCAGAATGAAAATTTCAACAAATACTGCATTTCTTGGGTGCTTTTCTCCATCTATCCAGATAGCTAATCCTGATCTCAATCCTCCTAGTCCTAATTGTCCAGGTTGTCATGTTACTTGGTTAGGTGGTTTTATTTCGCTGTTTCTCATGCTCATTTCCACATACTGTTGGCCCAGAAATAATTCTGATTTACTGCTCAATTCTTGCCCATTCCATTTTTGTGACTTCAAAAGTTCTATCATAGCTCCCTTTCCATCTTGGACAGAGAATGCAAGCGCGGCGCCAAAATGGCCGCCGCGCCCTTTGCGGCCCCCCCCCACAGGACAGAGAATCCGGGTAGTTAGGGGCGTGGCCAGCTCCCTTATAAAAGGGATGGCCACGAGGCAGCCGAGCTGCCATTTTACCTCAGCGACGGAGCGGAGAAGTCTTTTCCCTTGTGTCTCCGTCGCTCTTTAGCTTACCGGGAAGCCTTTTTGGTAGCGGTTCTGCCTTGCTGGCTTCCCTTCTTGCTTCCGTGGAGATGCCTTCGAAGAAGAAGGCAGCTTCGAGTGCAGCTCGCGCTGTTAGGAGGCGCAACCCAGGTCGGAGGACCGCGGTGCCGCCTCCTCAGCAGCCGCCTTTGCCGGCCCCTGCCGGGGCCAGCGGAATGGGGTCTATTGCCCCTTGGCCCGATCAGAGTGCGGGCGCGGAAGGCGTTCCGGCCCGTGGCCCGCGAGCGGTGGACACCGCTCCTGCACCTGCCCACCCTGTTGGGCCTACTCATCTTGGGTCGCAGCCTCCCCCTGGGCCCTCTAGCCTTGGGGGGTGGTGCGGCCCCCTGCCTTGGCAGGTTTCTCCACCGACCCTGCCAGGCTTCGGTGCTGGCCAATGGCCATATTCGGGTCCTGGGGTGCAGGGACCTGTCCCCGCGCCTGGACCAGGCGGGCCGGCCGGCCCTTTGCCCCTGGTCAACGTGGACACCTTACTGGCCCGCATCGCGGCCCTGGAAGCGTCGTTGGCTCGGGCCAGTCAGGCGGGCGCCCCCTTCGGGGTCCCTTTTGAGGCGATGTCGGCAGGAGGACAACAGCCGGCAGGGAGGGTCGAGCTGCTGCAGGCGCGTGGCGCGGTTTCGGCCACTGCCTCGCAGCTCCCCAGCCAGCAGCCAGGTGCGGGTCAAGCCCCGGTGATGAGCTCTACGTCGGTCGTGAGCTCCGACGCCCCCAGTGGGCCGGAACCCCCGGTGGGGGCGGCCCGCGGGGGTGCAGCATGTGAGTATACGGTGCAAGCGAGTACATCCACACACATCCCCAATATGGGGGGGGGTTTTCAATGGCCTTGGCCTCGCGCGGGTGGTGCGGGGGCCACGCTATCGGCAACCCACCCGGCGATGACGACTGCCACCTTGGGTACTGGGGTGGGTACTTGTTCTTACACTCCGGGGAATGTGCTGGGGGTGGCTGGTTTAGCTCAGTCCCCTTTTACTAGGCCGGCTGTGCCTTTTTCGGCTTTGCCGACGGCGGGGTATTCCTTGCCACTAGGTGATCACTTGGCACAGACTACCAGAGAAAAGATATGGCGGGGGGAATACGTAGATATCTTCTCACTCCTGAACAGAGAGCCCACCAAGGAGGAAAGGGAGGGACAGGATGAGAAGGACAAGGAGCAGGCACGCCGCCGTAAGCCGCCGCGTACCTGGGCCAATTGGCTCCCCGCTTATTTAATATACATGGCGATGTATTTGAGGGCGCGGCCAGATTTAGCTATTCCCATGGTCCAATATTTGGACAATATATACAGGGCAATGGTTGATTTCCCGGGCCCCTCATGGCTAGCATATGATGAGGAATTCCGTATGAGGATTCCCCTCCACCCCGAGATGAGATGGGATGAGCCGTGCCAGAGGCTTTGGCTCTTGTATATGACGCCTACACGCCCTGCCCCGGGAGATAGATACCATTGCGGACATGCGGTCCAGCGAGCGGCTCCAGCGCAGGTTACCCTCCAGGCGGCGGGGCAGGGGGTTCCAGCCCGCCTGCTGTGCTGGACTTTCTCGTCCAATGGTTCCTGCAATAGAAAGAATTGCAGGTATAAGCATGAGTGTCCCACATGTTCGGGCCCCCACGCAGCCTCTGCCTGTCCCAGACCTGGGGGGGCACGAGGCAGAGGGAGGGGTGGACAGTGGGCTGGCAAGACTGCCTCGGATGGAGCTGGTTCTCCAAAAGGCCCCCTCCCCAATTAATGTGGACATGCTGGAGCGTTGGCTCGCATCGTACCCAAAGGGGGAGGATGGGGAGTATCTCCTTCAGGGTTTTAAGCAGGGATTCCGTATTCCTTTCATGGGTGATAGGTCCCCTCAGGATGCCCCCAACCTGTTATCCCTCAGAGGGAGGGAGGATGTGGCTGCGGCCAGCATTAAGAAAGAGTTAGATGCGGGCAGGGTCGCTGGACCTTTCCCTGCACCCCCGTTTCCCAATTTTAAGGTGTCGCCACTGGGCTTGGTCCCCAAAAAGTCCCTAGGCGAGTTTCGCCTTATTCATCATTTGTCCTACCCAGCCGGCCGATCGGTCAATGATGCTATTCCTGATGACCTCTGTTCAGTCAGGTATACATCGTTTGACCATGCATTGCGCATGGTACGCTCGTGTGGCCCGGGTGCCTTGCTGGCCAAGTGTGACATTAAGTCGGCTTTTCGCCTCTTGCCAGTGCATCCGGGCGACTTTGAGTTGCTGGGTTTTAAATTTAAGGGTGAATATTATTTTGATAAGGCCATGCCTTTTGGCTGCTCCATATCATGCTCGGCATTCGAGCGTTTTAGTACCTTCCTAGAGTGGGCTTTCGTCCGCAGGTCAGGGTCCCGGTCTGTAGCCCATTACCTGGATGATTTTTTATTCGGGGGTGAACGGGGCTGGGACACGTGCACACGTCTCCTCAACACATTTCAGACGCTAATGGAGGAACTTGGTGTCCCTTTAGCGCCCGAAAAGACCGAGGGCCCATCTACCAAGCTAGTATTCCTGGGGGTTGAGATTGACACAGTAGTGCAGGCTTCTAGGTTGCCGGGTGATAAGGTGTCCAGGATAGTGGCCCTTATCTCGGAATTGCTGGCCAAGCGTAAGGCATCCCTGAGGGAACTGCAGGTGCTACATGGTCACCTCAATTTTGCCTGCAGGGTGGTCGTACCGGGCAGGGCTTTTGCCCGGCGCTTATGCGACGCCATGGCAGGGTTATCCAGGCCCCACCACAGAGTCAGGCTTACCCGGGGTATCAGGGCAGACATGTTTGTCTGGTTGCAATTCCTGAGGGAGTTCAATGGGGTCTCATTTTGGAGGTCTGACCTCCTGGCATCCCCCAATTTCCAGATCCAGTCTGATGCCTCAGGATCCCTGGGTTATGGGATGTACTTCAATGGGAAGTGGGCCTATGGTGGGTGGCCACCGGCATGGGCAGGCACAGGTCGCCTGCGGGATCTCACATACCTGGAATTTTTCCCTATTCTGGGGGCTTTGATGCTATGGGGCGAACAGTGGGCTAATTCGGTGGTGCATTTCTGGTGCGACAATGCTGCTGTTGTCCACATTGTCAATGCACAGACTTCCAAATCTCCCAGGGTTATGGAACTAGTGCGCCATTTTGTGCTGCGCTGCCTGCGCCTCAACGTCTTGTTCAGGGCCAGGCATGTCCCTGGGATTAATAATGATATTGCTGACGCTTTGTCCCGCCTGCAGATCTCCCGGTTCCGCGCCTTGGCCCCGGATGCGGAGGAATTTCCCTCGCCACTCCCGGACGAGATCTGGACTATTGGCAAGGAGAGGTGAACCGGGCGATTGGCCTGTCACTAGCGCCACGCACGCGTAAGGCGTACCAACAAGCGTTCAATTCTTACAGGGCATTTTTGGCTCAATGTCACCTGCCAGAGACCTGGCCTATCCCGGTGGACCATGTTCTGCGGTTCATGGTTCACCTGCATGCACAGGGCCTCGCACCTCGCACCATAGCATCCAAGCTCTCGGCGTTGGCTTTTATGGCCAAAGTGGGAGGTCATGTGGATACCACCTCTGACTTCCGTGTGAGACATGTTTTGGAGGGGTGGGTGCGCGAGCGCGGGCGTTGCCCGGACGACCGGCACCCTATTTCCCCAGGGGTTCTTACCCAGTTGGCCCGGGGCTGGCCAGGCCTCTGTTTTGATCATTATGAGGCAGCCCTTTTCCATGCAGCCACAACGGTGGCATTTTTTGGAGCGCTCCGCGTCAGCGAACTCGTGATGCTGTCTAAGGCGGATGCAAGTGGTAGGGCACTGGAACTCGAAGATGTCTATGTAGCCAAAGACTGGGCCCAGTTGAGGATACGCTCCTCTAAAACAGATCAGCATGGCGTAGGCAGTGGTGTAAGACTGCTACGTTGTTCTTTGGCAGACATCTGTCCGGTTGGTGCCCTACAGGAATTCCTGGCACTGCGTGGCATGCACCACGGCCCGTTTTTCTGTCACCAAGATGGGTCTCCCCTTACTAAATTTCCGTTTTGGAAGGTGACAGCCAGAGCCCTCACCAGGGTGGGCCTACCAGGTGCCCGTTATGGCACACATTCGTTCCGTATTGGTGCAGCCTCTACAGCAGCTGCTTTTGGGTACTCTGGGGCTGACATACGCAGCATGGGGAGGTGGGGCTCGCAATGTTTTCAGTTTTATGTGCGCCCACTCCCGCCATGAGTACCAATCCAGTCACCTTACCGCCTTTTTTCTCAATTTTCTTACAGACCCTGGGTGTCGTATTACACCGGTGACAGTATGGCTGGTGGGCCACAGCTATGTGCACAGGGCAGCGCGTTACGCTGCGGCGACAGAGTGGGGACCCCGACTGGGACTGGGTGAACACGCCAGTCTCACATGGCATGGTAAGCCTGGGATGTTATGGCGGGAGCTGTGGCCTTTCCTTTTTTCTGGCCTGGGTGCTGACCCGCCTGACATTCTCATCATCCACCTGGGGGGCAATGATTTGGGCCAGGTCACCGGCTTATCGCTCAAGCATGCGATTTGCGAGGAACTCGCCTACTTGCATTATGTCTGGCCTGCCACAACCCTGGTGTGGTCGGACATTGTTCCGCGCCATTCTTACAGAGGGGGCGTTAACCTCATGGCCCTTGACCGTGCTAGGCACACGGTCAATAGGGCGGTGGTGCGGTTTCTTGCCAACAAGGCTTGGGGACGGGTCAGTCATCACCCCGATATTAGCCTGCAAAATTATGACTTATACGCAGGGGATGGGGTCCATCTGTCGCGAGGAGGTATGGACCTCCTGTTGGGAGATTGGCGAGCAGGCCTGTTGACCGAGCTGACGGTCTGGGGGGGGGCGTCAGGTCTTCTTTGAAGCCCCTCCGTGTGGCGGGTAGCACTGGTAAGGTAAACAGTATGACCCACAAGTATCCGGCAGGTTCGCAATTGACTGGACAACACTAGACAGGAATAAATTAGTTAAACGTTGTCCGGTCAACGACGAACCAGGCGATGGGGTGATGACGATTGCTAACCAGCATGCATCACCCCTGTGATTTCACGGATACGCGTCAGAGGGTGGGGTCATGAGTTAGTTATTGACTACGGTCAACAATTTGTTTGTTGTCAACAAACAAATTGATACAAATTGATACATTGTAACCAATTGCCGTTGGCAATTTTGGGGTGGTACCTTACCAGTGTTACTTCGGCCTGCTTGCCTTATGAATTATGATTGGTCGTTTTACCAATACAAATTTATAATTCGGACTAGGGCATTGAATCAATAAATGTGGCCCGGTGCTGTTATCCACTTTCAATGTTGTCTGTGTCCGTTATTGGGGGGGTGCGCCTGCAATGAACTAATACCTTGGTTATGCCAGATCAGGACTGTGTTGCCACAGCAAAAGGAAAGCACACACATAAAATGAAAAACAGCTTTGACTCTGTTACTAAAACATTAATTTGAAATAGGAATATGAAATTCCAGCTCTATTTAGGATCTTGATATTTATATTAAGTATGTTACAATTTAAACTTATATCTGGCTGCCACAAGGTAATTCTGGCATGCTCCTCACGAGCCTTCCTTTCTACACTGAGTGCAAGAGAAGTGTGGAAAAGAATCTACTTATACAGTGGTTACCTTGGTTAACGTAATTAATGCATTCTCCGGGATGTTTCTTACAGCAATGCAATTTCCTATAGAAATACATTGAAAACCAAATAATCCATTCTGGAGCTCTGAAAAAAAAGTCAAAAAAGTCTTTTTTTTTCTGTTCAAAACTCTTTATAGAGTGCACTTTGAATTTTTTTGCTGTGTTTTTGCCACTTTCTAAAGAGATTTGAGCAGAAAAAGACCCCCCTCCCCCCCAGCTATGGAAGGGATTACTGTACAGTACATGGGTTTTCAATCTGACAGTGGCCTCTAGTAGCCAGCTCTGCTAGTGCACCAGACACATCTCCAACAATCAGCTGTTAGTTCCACCACCACCCAGGAAGTGCAAAAGCGCCACTTTTAAGCTGCTGAAATGCACCAAAAACATGATGAAAAATCACAGAAATGGAGCAGAAATGCTCCGAATACCCTTCTGCTGCCGTGAAAAGTGGGTGCCCAATTAGACCAAAAATGGTATAATGAGATTTGTTATGTGAAATAAATCCTTAAACCAAGCCACTATTTTCTCTGGATTTCCTTTTGCAAACTGATTATTATGTTAACTGAGCCGTTCGTAAATCGAACAGGTTCCACTGTATTTTTAAACTTAGTTTCTAAATACTTGGTCACTCCTCTGTACAAAATGTCTATGATACATTCCTTTAATTTTATTGTAATAATTATGATTAAAGACAAAAGCTACACTACCCTCTGTCCCTAATTATTTCAATAAAAAAAAACCAATAATGAATATGAGTTCAGTGAGGTCATTGGACAACTTTCAAACATGCAGAAAAGAAGCTGGCTTTTGAAATCTACTTTCCACTGAATCAGCACCATTTTGAAACAGATCTGCATTTTGATTGACACATCAATTTTGAACAATTTAATTCATGATTCATCTGCCTGGGCCGAATACCACCAGATTTTTACTTTCGACAATCACAAAGATTAATTTCATGCTTAAATTGACTAAAGCAAAACAATATATAGCCAGTTATTTTTAAGCCTGTCAATTTAAATACAGTTTTTAGGTTATTCTGGCTCAAACTACAAATAACCAAGAAAGCTACATGAAGGATCAGTCCATTCATACCATCTTGAATTTTCAGTAATTGCATTGAATGATTTCAATATGTTTCCTTGCAATATGTCTATCTGTCATGCTTCTTGTTGGGCTTTGAGAAAGATGATGGAATACAGAGGATTGTAAAGATGTTGCCATAGACCCACCTTGTTTGGCCCAGTATTGCATTGCCTGAATGTTACAATGCCATCAACAAAATTATTTTATCATTTGGCCCATAATGGTTAATGCCAGTAATTGGGGGTGGAAGGAAAGAAAATCTTAGGGTTGAAATTGTCAGCTTTCTGCTCACATTTGTCTATTTTGTCAAAACTAGTGCCAAATTTGCACAACTGTGCAAATTGAGCAAATTGCACAACGCACCCAAATCTAGGACAAGGGTGCGGTGTTTAAAAATCTGAAGCAATGGATGCAATATTTGTGACTATAACAATCACTCAGTCCTCCTGCACTTGCTGTATTTACATGTATGTCTGTTACTTCTCAAAGAAATGGGGTGGTAGAAAATCACATGCATGACAGGAAAAGAGAGAGATCTTTATCTTATCCTATTCACTGGGATAAGGAATCATATGGCACTTTAAAAATTGAGCATTGGCTTGTCTCATAATTTTGAATCATTCTAAACAGATTTAAACAATGAGGTTAGTATACTAGTTACCTGCCATCTTCCCATCTGCTCAACTCATTCCTACTTTGTCTAGCACAAGATTCAGCCTAAATAATAATTCTGTAAAACTTTTATGAATAGTAGCCATATTAGTCTGTGTTTCAGGCTGCACTTTAAAGACTAGAAGATGAACAAAAAACTGTTGAAGCTGCCAAAAGTCCGTAGTTACTGTTTTATTTTCTATCACAAAAACTCAATGTGTCAATATCCAAATCTTCTTAATGTTCAGTATATAAACTCAGGATTGATAACTCTCAAGAATATATATATATATATATATATATATATATATATATATATATATATATATATATATATATATATATATATATATATATATATATATATATAAACTCAGGATTGATAACTTCTCATAAATTTCAAGAATGTCTTAAAGATGTCAATTCAAGTAAACAATTTTTTAGGTAAACAATACTGACCATCTCTGTTTTCATAAGTTTCTGATTAGTCCTAGTTAGTGTTTGGAACACACTGCTGTTTTGAAAGACTGGACAATTGCTTAGCGTTTTCTGCTTCCTTTAAGTTTAAACTCCTTACATTCCTAGATGCTTGATGCATACTTATGGACATAATTAGCAGGGGCATGTGCATGTTTTTCTGTGTGCATGTGCCAATTTCATTTCATATTTCATATATACATTTGTAGGCCGCCCAATCGACCATGTGACTCAGGGCAGCTCACAACAATAAATTACCACATCAAAGTTACAATCACCATAAAACATCAAAAACATAGCAAAAAGAAAATTATTCAATAAAAAGTCCATATCAGCATACATAATAATCATAAATAGCTCACATCACGGCCTATACCATAACCATTGGTAACCTTGATGGCACCTCATCTCCCTGGCTGGTGGTGGGGGCTGGGTTAGCGGCAGCATGTCCTGCCTTCTGCTGGGCCGTGGAGGCTCTTTTCAACCCAGCTGGTGGGGGGGGCTGGGTCAGCAGCAGTGTATCCTGCCTCCCGCTGGGCTGTGGAGGCTCTTTTCAACCCAGCCGGTGGTGGAGCTGGATCAGTGGTGGAGTGTCCTGCCTCTTGCCGGGCCATGGAGGCTCTTTTCAACCCAGCCTGGGGTGGGGGCTGGGTAAACAGATATAACTTATTACCTTTACATCTTATCCAGTTTGCACAATCCCTAGGACTGATGCTCCCCATTATTATTAATGTGCCTTGTTCTTAATTTTCATTCTGTATTACTAGTGTCTAAAAGATTACTGAAAGGCTACATCACACATGGGGCCTGGCTAAATAATTTAAAGGTTGGGTACATAGAACTTTAGCCCATACTGTAGCCCTCTGCTGGAATGGTTGAAAGAGCTCTTAAAACTGTTGACTTTGTGTTGATTTTATCAGAGTATTACTGGCCATCCCTAAAGAATGCTAATCCATCCAAGGATGGTCTTGAGTAGGGGACTATTGTGTAACTGGAACAATTAAGGATCACTCCAGGTAAACAGGTTTTTCTTGATGTTTGGTGTGTGGGTGGGTTAAGGGTTTTCTTCCAACATGTAGTGGAGATCTGGGAAAGATTGCAGACGGCACTTTTCATCCTGCTTTGAAGTGGGAAAAAGCCATTTTGTTTTAATTGTATTTTTTACAAAAATAATTTATCCCTTTTGTGCTCTTTGCCTTTAGTACCGCCAAGTTTTGACATTGCTGACTATGTATTGCAATGCAAGACTTAAGAAAGCAATGTATACTACATCACAGAATACTGCAATACGAAATATTTTTTAAAGACAGAAATGTATTTCTTAAGTGATAAGAGCCAAAGGATTACTTAAGGTTTTTCAGCAATGGAAAAATGGAGCATGACAGCACTTAACAAAAATTAAATGTTTATACAAAGGACAGAAGGAGGAAGATAGGAACTGAAGCACTAAAACCTAGCCTTAATGCCCACCAGCAAGCAAAGGGAACCAGGCAGTTTCCTAAATGGTTTATAGCTGTTGCAAAAGAGAAGGCAGGAGTGGGTGGGTGAGTGGGAAGCAACAAGGGGAGGGGCACATTGCAACCAAATTGACAGAAGCACAACTGCAGTGGTTGCAGGATCTATTTCCATGTGAACAAGAGGAGTGCATACCTGTCAAGTATCCCATTTTTCCCGGGAAAACCCCTTATTTTTACCCCTCTTCTCACCCCCTCCCATTTTATTAATTTCCCCATAATATCCCTTATTTTTTTTTAAAAAAAATCCTGACCGGAGCCCTCAGAGGCGAAGCTGCAGTATGTTTTTCTGGCCACCAGAGGTCGCTGTGAGGCTTTTTGCTTGTGGAAGGGGAGAGCGAGAAGGTGGTGGGGGCATTCTGTAGTTAGTTTCTCTTTCATTTCCCTGCCACCACACGGTCATGGAGGCTTCATTTTTGCTGCTGCTGCTGTTTGGAGCCATCATGCTGGGATGGGAGTCTACTCTAGAGGTGAGAGATATTTCATATATACAGGGGCAAATCAGTGAGAGACTTCTCTCTCACTCTCATGCTTTATTGAGCTGTTTCTGCCCTGCCTCCTGGCTGGAGGCTTCCATTTCTGTTCTACAGTTAACTTGGGATGGGGCGTGGGGGATGTTGCTTGATCACTATATGAGAGAGAGAGAGAGAGCACCCCACCTGGAGAGAGATTAACTCCTCAGCTGCTGGGAGGCTTGGAAACTACAGAGGTTGCTTTTTAATTCTTTACTAATTCGCTTCCTTAAGCTGGATCTGATGTTCTCAGGTGTTGGTGCTTCATTTGGTTGCAGTGAGGAACAAATAGATTGGTTAATTTGGGGAAATTAATCCCTTGCTCCTCCACCCTATTTGGGGTGGGTGGTGGGTGGGTGTCTAGCCATGTGCAGGGCTAGTTCATTAAAGCCAAGCTGCTTACAAGCAGTTGGTAACCCTAGGGGGCTGGTTTACTATTCTGCACTTTCTTCGCTTCCCAGGAAAAAAATTAATTAAAAATGAGTAAGGTAAAGGTAAAGGTTTCCCTTGCTCAAAAGTCAGTCGTATCCGACTCTAGGGTTCAGTGCTCATCTCTGTTTCAAAGCCGAAGAGCCAGCATTGTCTGCGTCTGCAGACATTTCCGTGGTCATGTGGCAGGCATGACTAGACACCAGAGTGCACGGAACGCTGTTATCTTCCAACCAAAGTGGTCCCTTTTTATCTAATTGCAATTTCTTGCTTTCGAACTGCTAGGATGGCAGGAGCTGGGACAAACACAGAGCTCATTCCGTCCTGCAGTACTCGGGAATCAAACTGCTGACCTTCTGCCTCCCAGTCAGCATCTTAATCACTTAAGCCGCTGAGTAAACAAGAAACAAAACAAAAGTCCCCCAAGAAGATGGAGAAAGGGTTCTTTGGCCCACACAGCTTTGTGCCCATTGCATCTACAATACCATCTAGCCATCTTATTTTTGGCCACCCCCTTCTTTTGTCCTCCACCTTTCCCAGCATTAAGGCTTTCTCAAGTGAATCCTCTCTTCTCATTTGATGTCCAAAGTACTTTAGCGTCATCTTTACTATTTGACCTTTAATGAGCAGTCATGGTTAATTTCTTCTAGGATCGACCTATTTCTAACACCACATTTCAAAGGCATCTATTTTTCTGTGCTCAGCTTTCCTAATGGTCCAGCTCTCACACCCATACATTACCACTGGGAATACCATTGCTTTGACTATGCAATTTTTTGTTTGCAAGGTGATGCCTCTACTTTTAACTATGTTCCCCAGGTTTCTCATAGCTTGTTTCCCAAGCATCAGTCGCCTTTTTATTTCACAGCTACAATCACCACCTGCAGAGATCTTTGATCCTAAGAAAGTAAAATCTGCCAGTCATATCGAACTCTAGGGTGCAGTGCTCATCTCCATTTACAGCCAAAGAACCACTGCTGTCTGTGTTTGCAGACATTTTCATGGCCATGTGGCAGGCATGACTAGAGCCCAGCAAGTCACATGGCTATATGTGGCCAAAATTTCCCTTATTTTCAAATCCAAAACTTGACAGGTATGGAGGAGTGATCTAAACAAGTCCTACCAATCTAGATCAAACAATGCTATATTGCTCCCAGGCACTAGTGTAGATGCACCCTTATTGAATTTGAGGTTGGGAATCTGATTCACGACTGTGTCTTACAGGAGAAGAGTTAGTCTGTGTTAGACCTGAGCAAGCTGCACAGTCCAAGAGATCTCCACCAAGAAGAAGGCAATGGTAAACCAATTTTCACTCCTCTGTTCCTAGAAAACCCTAGAAAAGGGTCACCACATGTCAAATTTGACTCGATGGCATGTTGTTGTTGTTGTTGTTGTTGTTGTTTACACACAAGCACATGATCTCCTTTTAGAGAAAAGGTTAAGACCATGTCAATGTAAACATGAATATCTAGATACAGCATGATGCTTTTGTTACTGTAGTTTGTCTTAGCAGTATTCTAAAAGAATGAGCAGAAACCTGTATGTATACCAAAAGGCAAAATACATATAGTGAGAGAAATGCATTGAAACAGGCTGGCAAAATTAGTGATGGTGGACCCCCAGGGGTGAGATCTGGCACAAAATCCTTCTTATCACTGGAGTCCTAAAATGGTCACAGTAGCCTAACATGCATCTTGCCAGGAACCATGTACTATTTTTCTGAACAGAGACACTGTGCCATTCCATGCCATTTCTCTGGATATATCCCTTAACCTCTTCCTTTTGGCTCTGTTAGCTGGTTGAGCTTGCTGTCTGAAAAATGTATATACCAGCCAGATAAACCATCAGAACTCTCTGCTTGGTGCAGAAATGGCAGAGAGCTGTACAGTGGATCTCTTGGGTCCCCACTAAATGTGATATATAATTATATCCTAATCCATTGATGATTAACTTTTTAGAGACCGAGTGCCCAAACTGCAACCCAAAAACCACTTATTTATTGCAGGGCAAACTCTGTGCTAGGGGAGGAAAGATGCGCTCCCATTGGGCTGCTGGGCAGAAAGGCAGGGCAAGCTCTGTGCTGTGGAAACTGCATGGGTGCCCACAGAGTGGGCTCAGAGTGCCACTTCTGGCACACATGCCATAGGTTTGCCACCACTGTCCTAATCAATTTTAGCTAGAGGGAGAAAAATTTCTGTTCAAAAATGATTTGCTTTGCCACTTGGATGCAGTCCTCCAAAATTAACATGCTTATAACACTAAGCAGTTAATGCTGAAGGTTTGTGCCAAATTTCAGAACAAATTAAATGCAAGTGAAAAAAGTTTGCATTTTTTTCCTGCATATATTTCAGTGGCAATTCTGTTGCCTGTACTTTTTATAAATAATTATTTCCACACTTAGTTTACCTCTCTTCCCTCAATGCCCCTCTTCCTTAGAGACATGGTACTGTTTGCTTGCCCTCTGAGTACATTGGTTGTCAGATCAGAACAGTGGATGACACTGCTTTAGAGAGAGGATAGTCACCTTGGAGTACAGAGAAGAAGCCCATGACAGAAGTTGGGAGGCAGATGAAGAAATGCAAATGGAGGCAACATAAGCAGGTGAGAGGAGCAGTAGGGCACATAGAATCATAGAATAAATGAGTTGGAAGGGGTCTTTTAGGCCATCCCATCCAACCCCCTGCTCAATGCAGGAATCCAAATCAAAGCAGATATGGCAGATGATTGTCCAATTCTCTCATGTGGGCGTGCAGTCATGAGAATAGCACCATAAAATTGCCAAGGAGACATCACAACAGTCAATACACTGAGAGTGCTGACAACCAGCAGAGTCAATTATTTAAGATTGCTTTGGGGGCCCTTGATGGGATGCAGATGGAGAGTTTACAGCCAATATTTGTGTTTTAAGAACAAGGTGGATGTCATCTGTAGGGACCTTGACTCCAAATTTGACATAATAGACCATAAGATGATGTCCAGTGCACCGTCTGTTCCATATGTGTTGGAGCAATTTTGGCCTATAACATCTCAGGAGGTCTCCAGGGTGCTCGTGGGTTGTAAGGCCACCATGACTTGCCTTGATCCTTGCCCATTCTGTATAATAAAAGCGGTCAGCAATATGGTATCAGGATGGGTCAAGGAAATTGATAACTCCTCTTTTGTTGAAGGCTTTGTGCTGGCACAATTGACGGAGGCAAAAATCTGACTTGTCCTGAAAAAAAATCCAATTTAGAGTTTGATTATTTGAACAACTGTCATCTAGATGCTAACATCCCATTTATGGGCAAGGCGATGGAAAGAGTGATAGCACACCAGCTGTGGTCAATCCACACCATTTTGGCTTCAGGCCATGCCATGACACTTCAGGCCATGCCAGCTGGATGACCTTCTGAGGTAGGCTGACAGGGGGTAAATCTACCATTTTGGTCCTCAATGACCTTTGATGTTGTTGACCATGGTATCCTCCTGGATAAGCTTGTTGAGATAGGTATCAGGGGCCATGCCCTTCCTGGAGGTACAGCTTAGGTAGGAGTTGTCTAACTTCTGGGTTCAATGGTATGTAATACCTCAAGGGTCGACAATCTCCCCGATGCTGTTTATTATCTATCTGAGGCCACTGGGAAGTCATCAGGACATTTGGAGTTGCTTTCATCAGTATACTGAGGATACACAGTTCTGTTTCTCCTTTTCCACCTCAGCAGTGGGTGCCATCTAGAACCTGGACAAATGCCTGGAAGCAGCCATGGTGTGGATAGCAGGTAACTGGCTGAGGCTGACCCCAGATAAGACAGAGGTGATTCTGGTAACCAATTTCAGGTAGAAAAGATCCCCCCTAGATTGGGGTTGTGTTGTTCTGTCTTTGAAGGAGAACATATGTAATCCAGGTGAGCAACTTGACCAATCTTTGACTCCAGAAAACCAGAGCTCTGCTCTATCCTGCCTGTAGTACTCCATGCCAGATTCTCTTCCCCCCCACAAATATTTTATTATTAATATTATTTTAAAAAATAACAAAAAATAACAGAACAGAAAAATCAGACAACAATACATCTCTAACAATACAAAATATAATACAATGCATATATGTATATATGAAAGAAAAAAGAAACCTAATCATAATCATGCTAGATTTAAGGTGTTGGTGTTGACCCATAAAGTCCTGAACACTTTGGGGCCAAGCTATCTGAGGGAGCAGCTCTTCCTCAGGAATCATACTTGAAGCACCCAGACATGTAAGCTCCAAGTAGTCAGGCCAGGGGTGTGCTGGGCAGCATGGGAGAGTGCTGGACAGGGTCAAGCTGCAGCGACCAAGGGATGGGGGAGAAGGCAGCCCCTGGGAACTGCTTGGTGCATGGCACTTTAGAATGAAGGAGGGAGCTTGGAACAATGGCTTAATCTAAAGTACAGCATGGCGGGTGGATAAAATATTATTTGTGTCCCAGGGCACCAGAGGCGAGGTTGCACCAGGATGAATTCCCCTGTCCCGGTGGCCCAGCCCATGCCTGAATCACGCTGACAGAAATGAAGAAAGCATCAAACACATCAAAGAGCTTTCTCTGCCATAGCCCCCGCCAGCAGGAATGATCTCCCAGTGGGGAAGATGACAGCTCCTTCACTGTTAACTTTTTGTAAGTCTAAAGACTTATTAGTTTTGTTTCATCGGGTCTTTCACAACCTATAAGATCATTTGGTTTGCAAAGAAATTGCCCTGTATGCCCATTGAACGTTGCTACTGCTGTCTTTTATTGCTGCCATAGTGTGGTTTATTTTTATTATTATTTTATGGATTTTTTTATGAGGTTATTATTTTCAGACACTGTTGTTGTAATTTATTGTTTCTGTAATGGATGTTTTATATGATTGTAAGCCGCCCTGAGTGGTGCTTGCCTCAAAAGTGTGATATATAAATGAAAAGGAAAGGAAAGGAAGGAGGGAAGGAGGGAGGAAGGGAGGGAAGGAAGGAAGGAAGGAATTTTTGGTTTAGACATTGTAATGATAGTATTAGTAATGTGTGATATTTTGAGAATATTTCAAAAGAAGCAAACTGACAGATCTGTAAACCTTTAAAAAATATCCCAATGTTATTAGAGGAGAAGCAGAAGGTGCAGTATATCAAAAATACCAAAATGAGTTTGGAAAGGTGTTATGCTGTGAGCACTGAGGTGTTTTCAGAGTGATTGCTTCAGGTTTAGCATGTGGAATATCAGAAGTTCAATGATTAAACAAGTTACTATTCTAAATGTGTGAGTTTCGTGTTGTTAGCTGCCCAGAATTGGAAAAAACCCAAATGGGGTGGGGTATAAGTATAATAAATAATAAATAAAATAAATGAAAGCAATTTTAAAACTTTGAAACACTAAAACCAGGGTTGGTTTCCCCTAGAAAAATAATTCTCTCTAAAAATCTAGTGTCTTATAATTGGGAGGTGATTTAACTGTAGAATATCTTCTGCCATTTCATCTCAAAACAAAATCTGAGCCTCCCTGCACTTTGAGGCATTGGAAGCATTTGATTTATGTTACATTTTACCAAGACAAAACTCTGAAAATGTCATAATGCATTTGAGCGAAAATTACTTTTCACAAAGCATTGTTCCATTTCTAGCAAAATGGGATGGGCAATGAAGTTTTCTTCTATAAATCCTGCGCCTGGAATACAATCCGTCTGTTTAATATCTTGCCTGTTTTGACATTCTGAACTGTGTCTACAGACTGAGAATCCCTTGGTGCAAAGTCACACATGGCTCTGATGGGATTTGGCTAAGAAGCTTCTTTAAATATTATGAAGTGCTATCATTTAGAGATTCAAATTATCATTTTCCCCCACATCAGAAGGATTGTCATATCTTACTGAACACATCAGAGGAAGGAAGGGAGGGAGGGAGGAAAATGTCCTATTAAAATATACACAAAATGTACTTCTAAAAATCAAGATTATGTGCAGTGAATTGTTTCCTTAAGTTCTGTGATAGCCTAATTTCCTTCACTGTTCTTCATCAGAATACAGGAATACAGAATACACAGTGGACAAAATCCTGTTGTAAAGTTATGCAAAAGACATCATTTTTATCAGTGACTTGCTAAAGTTCTTAATTTGTAATGTGCTGCTAAAAGTTGTACCTTTTACATAACATAACATACGAACAGCCCATCCAGTCCAGCATTCTGTCTCACACAGTGACTCACCATTTTCTTCAGTGTATTCCCAAGCAGATGCCTTCACCTGCTTAGGATTCCCTGGAAATAGTATTGAGAGATATCCTGCCTATCTCTCCAACCTGGAGGTTGTCCTTAGATATCCATAATTATAGCCATTGATACCCTTGTCCTCCATGAACTTGTATAATCCTTTCTTAAAGCTGTCAAGACTGACAGCTGTCACCACTTCTTCTGGCAGGGAGTTCCATAGACCAGTGATCCTCTAGGTGAAAAAGTACTTTCTCTTATTTGTTTGAGAACTAGCACCCAAAAGTTTCATGGAGTGTCCCCTAGTTCTAGTGTTATGCGATAGGGAAAACAGTTTTTCCTTATCTACTTTGTCCACACCATACCTGCCAAGGATCCCGTATTGGCCGGGATTTTCACATATTTTACCCTAACTTCCCACTGTCCTCCCGATTTTTTTCCATCCCCCTAAATATCCCGTATTTCATTTTATTTATTTATTTATTTACTTTTACTTTTTTATGGTGCCGGGACAAACTGCAGTCTATCCCCATGCCAACTGCTGCTGCAACCGCAACTTTGCTTGAATGTGCGTGCATACACGGAGCATTGGAGGGGGAAGGGAGACTGGTTGCACGCTCCAAGGCAGCCCTGCCTACTTTCCCCCTCCTTCCATTGCCCAATCGGATTTTCAGACGCGACAAGCGTCAGAGCAGTAGCTCTCCGCCCCTCCTCTTTGTCCTGTGAGGACATGTTTTGCGAGACTCAGGAGCTGGCTCGGTTCCTGGTTGGGGTGGGGTCACGCACGCTGAGAGAAAGCCGGGGAGGCAGTGTCGCCCTTGCGAGAGAAGCACAAGGGGGAGGGTGAAAAGAAGAAAGAAAAAGACTAGAGCAGCCGGAGCCTTCTTTTTGGGGGACTCAGGGAGAGTCCCACTTTAAACTTCATTTTTTCCCCTCTCTCCTTCCCTCTCTCTTTTTCCTTCATGCTTTTACTTTCTTTCTTTTCTTCTCTCACTCTTTTCCTCCTCTTTTCTCTTTCCTTCCTTCTTTTTCTTTCTTTCTTCTCTCTCTTTCCTTCTTTTTCTTTTTTCTCTTTCCCTTCCATCTCTTTCCTTCCTTCCCCTTCCCTCTCTTTTTCTTCCTTCTTTTTCTTTCCCTTTCTTTCTTTTTCTTCTCTTTCCTTCCTCCTTTCAATTTCTCTTTCCTTTGTTCTCTCTCTCTCCTTCATTCCTTTCTTCTTTCTATCCTTCCTTTTCTGTCTTTCTTCTTCTTTCTCTCTTCCTTTCTTCTCTCTCCTTTCTTCCCCCACTCTCCTTCCCTCTCTTTTTCCTTCCTTCTTTTTCTTTCCTTTCTTTCTTCTCTCTCTCTTTCCTTCCTTTCTCTCTTTCCCTCTCTTTCCCTCATTCTCTATGTTTTCCCCCACCTTCTTTTTCTTTCTTTCCTTCCTTCTCTCTTTCCTTTCTCCCTCCCTCCCTTCTCTCACTTTCCTTGCTTCCTCCTTCCCTCACTCGCTCCTCGCTCTTTTCCTCTGGCTCCCCACAAAACAGGTCGGGAACTGGACCCAATCCCAGTTGCTGCCACCCCCTCCCCAGGTGTTCGCTCCCTCCCTCCCTGCCCTTCTTCGATGGGGAGGGACTTAAACCAATGTGGCTAGTTTAGGAGCCTCCAGGCAAGTTGGCTCCCTCCCAGACCATGCTGGTGGCCCTGGTGAGGGTAGTGCTTGGCCCAGCCCTCCTCTGGAAAGCCAGGTTCGAACCCATTCCATTTCCAAGCTCCCCAGAGTGACCTTGGGACAGCCTCAGTGCGCCCGAGCTAACCTACCCTGCAGGACTGTTGTGAAAATAAAGAGGGGAGGAGCAGGAGGAGAGCCAGGGCTTTATAGAGGAAAGCCAGGGTGTAACTGAAAGAAATGCTCAACTAAATAATCACTGGAAAAGACCCTCTTGCTAGGAAGAAGTGAAGTTAGGAGGAAAAGAGGAAGACCCGGCATGAGATGGAATGACTCCATCGACCTTGAGCTTGCAATTTCATGGCAGCCTTTTAAAAAAATGCAATAAAGTCCATTGAAATAGACAGAAACCCTTTCCAGGGTCTTCCAAGTCCAGATTTTTCAGAAGTGATTGTACCATCCCTTTTCTCTGGGACTGGGAAGTTTGACCCTAAAGCTGCATAGGTTGTCTTAATTTGCCAAGTTTTTAGGTAAGCATCTATCCCAACTCAAACAAAAGACACCAAATAGAGATGTAAAGCAAAGGGTCTGTGCTGGCTTAGTTGTTATGATGCTGAACTGAAAGGGCGTCAGTTCGAGACCCGAGTGCTGGACAATGAAGTAAGCGCCTTTAGTGTCTTGCAACAGAAGACAAGCAGGAGCCGCAGCAAGGGCTAAAACCAGGTTTATTGCATCGTAGTAAGTGAACATAAGGTACAGGTGAAACAACAGCCTTATTTATAGTACATGTTAGATGAAACTGCTATTGGCGAATAGGTACGTGATATTGCTACTGGTGCGAGCATCTGCACAGGTGATGATACAGCTACTGGCGCGAACAGTATTGTTCTTAACCGCTTGTTACAATGAGCCATTGATTGCTATCAATGGATACAGTTGTTGGAATACAATGGCTGGATGCAAGTAGTTAAAGGTACTGGTCACATTTTATTCAGTACATAACATCCCTCCCCCCTAGGTGAGGACGAAGTCCTTTAGCCATTGACGCTTTCCTCACGTTCGCTTGGGGCGAGGGGTAGCCGCACTCCGGGCCGGAGTTCCTGCATTGGAGGAACGTGACTGAGTTCCTGCATTAGAGGAACGTGACTCGTTAGCGGTTGGCTGCGAGCCCTGACGCTAAAGGGTTTACTCGGTACCTTAACAGGAATTGGCAGAGTTGCAGGTTAAACTCCCCGGGGCCCATCCTACGCAGTGCGTCCTTCGTTGTTCGCACCAGGCGTTCCGCTTGACCATTTGTAGCGGGGTGAAATGGGGCCACAGTAATGTGGCGAATCTTATTAATCTCTATGAAACCCTGGAACTCCGCTGACGTGAAAGTTGTGGCGTTGTCGTTCACAAGTACGTCAGGTAAACCGAAGCAGCTGAATACCTTGCGTAATTGCTTAATCGTTGCAGCTGACGATGTACTAGCCATTGGAATTACCTCCAACCACTTGGAGTAGGAGTCCACTATTATGAGGAAAAGGGTGCCTCTGAAAGGACCCGCAAAATCCACGTGTAAGCGTGACCACAGACCCCTGGCCATGTCCCATTCTCTGTGCGGAAGTCGGGACTCCTCGGGGCGGGTGCTCTGGCAGCTCTCGCAAGTGCCTACCATGTGTTCTATATCTGTGTCCAGTTTGGGCCACCCGACGTAACTCCTAGCTAGCGCCTTGGTGCGCATGATCCCCGGGTGGCTGATATGCAGCATCTTTAGCACCCGGGACCTCAGAACTTCGGGAATTACCACCCACTGCCCCCAGAGTAAACAGCCCCTTTCTAGGGAGAGCTCGTCTCTCCGCCTACCATAAATCCTGAATTCCTCCGTAGGGGAGCTTGCCGGCCAGCCTTTCTGTACCCATAAACTGACTAGGGTCAACGACTTATCTTTCGCCATAGCCTTGGCGATCTCAGCTGGCAGGATTGGGGGTGACTCTAGGGCCTCAATCAGGAGCACCTGGTGGTCCTGTTGTACCTCGCACTCGGAATCCCCTGCCTGTGGGAGGGGTGACCTGGAAAGAGCATTGGCACGACTAATCTCCTTGCCGGGGCAGTAGGTCAGCGTGTACTGGTACGCGTTGAGGAAGATCGCCCAACGCAGCATCCTTGGGGACAAGATCTACGGGGTTGGCTTATTTGTAGTGAAGATTCCTAAGAGGGGCTTGTGGTTGGTCATGACTTTGAATGGCCTACCATAGAGAAAGTCATGGAACTTCTTGGTTCCTGCAATGATCGCTAGGGCCTCCCTGTCAGTTTGCGCATAGTTGCGCTCTGCCTTGGACAAGGATCTCGAATAGTATGCCACTGGGGCCTCTCTCCCACTCTCTAGCACGTGGCAGAGGACTGCCCCCACCCCCACCGGTGAGGCATCGCAGACCAGCACAACAGATGTCTTTGGGTTGAAGTGGGTCAACACAGCCTCGGAAGATAGAAGCTGTTTGAGCCCCCGGAATGCCCATTCCTGACTGTCCCCCCACTGCCAAGCCACATCCTTCTTGAGTAATCTATGCAATGGCTCCGCAATGGACGCCTTTCCCGGGAGGAATGAGTGATAGAAGTTAAGGAGTCCTAGGAAGGACTGCAATTCGGGCTTGGTGGTGGGGCAAGGAGCATCTTTCACTGCCGCTACCTTGGATTCAGCTGGCTTAATGCCTCAGGGGTTATTCTAAAACCCAGAAACTCTACTTCCTCAGCAAAACATACGCATTTATCCTTTCTCAGCCTGAGCCCCGCTTTTTCAAACACTGTTAGCACGTGGTCTAACCTCTTGGCCAATTCCTGCTCCCCCCCCACCGCTGTAATCAGAATGTCATCAAAGTAGGGGGAAACACCTGGGAGCCCTTTTAACAACCTTTCTACAAGGGACTGAAAGATCCCCGGAGCCGAATTTACGCCGAATTGTAGGCACGTCACTTTAAAAGCTCCCTTATGGGTCACAATTGTCTGAGTGGCGGCTGTAGCTGGGGTTACCGAGAATTGTTGGTATGCCTGGGCCAAGTCTAGTTTGGCGAAACACCTCCCCCCATGCAGGGTTGCAAGCAGGTGGCTTACCACTGGTACTGGATATGCATTTGGGCAGATTGCCTTGTTAATCGTGCACTTGTAGTCAGCGCAGATTCTAACCTCCCCATTAGCCTTAAGCGCCGTAACAATGGGGGTTTCCCACTCAGCGGAATCCACCGGCACCAAAATCCCCTGACCCACCAATTTGTCCAGTTCAGTCTCTATTTTGTCCTTTAGTGCTAAAGGCACTCTTCTTGGCTTCATCCTGATGGGTCGAATGTCGGTGTCCCACTCGAAAGAAACTGGGGGCCCTTTGAACTTCCCTAGCCCCTTCTCAAAAACAGCAGGATGTGCGTTACACACCTCCGTGATCGGGTCAGCCTGCACGGCGTGTATGCCTCCAATGAAAACTCTTAGGGGCCCGAACCACTGTGTCCCCAGGAGGCAGCAGGACCCTTCCTTTAGAACTACTAGGGGCAACTGCGCGGAGCGCCTCTTAAACTGAACCTTGAACTCTCCCACCCAACACTGGTATACACTTGCCCTGAACGTCCCGCAAAATCATCTTAAAGGCCTTCAGCTTGGGGCGTGACTTCGGGGGAATACGCAGAAATTCCCTGTGGGAGACGATGGAGTACGCTGATCCCGAGTCGATCTCCATCCTTATTGGGACCCCCTGAACCAGTACCTCAACAAAAAATGGGGCCGCTGCAACTGCACGCCTGGTCGCAGCTCTCGGGAACCCGTCGAGATGCGCGGTGCTCCTGGGGCTCGTCGTCGAAGATGTGCCCGACCCTATCTGCCTGCGTTGGGGCCATTACGCCTGGCCCTTGCCGCCATCTTGATGCCGCTTGCAGACCCTTGCAATGTGCCCGCGCCGCCCGCAGTTGTGGCACTCCGCCTTCCAGAATGGGCATCGGCTCCGGTCGTGGGATGCCCCGCATCCGTCGCAGTGGTGGTTCTCTCTGGCACGGTCTCACCTCTCCGGTCTCCTCTGCACCCATTGCACGTCCTCGTCCTCGCTGCAGTCGGAGGTGGACGTGGAGGACTCAGAAGCCCCTCGCTCTCCGTGGGAGGAGCAGCTGTGGACTGGGACTTCCGGCGGGGGGCCCCCAACCATGGCGGTCCTGGCCTGGCACACCCGTTCGCCTTGTTGCACTGACTCGGCTGCTTGGGCGATGCGCAGGACATCTTCGAACGAGATGCTCTTGTCTTTGGCCAGTAGTTTTTTCCTGGCCCCCTCATCTCGCAGGCCAGCAGGAGCCTTCCCTCAGCGCCTCGCTCAGGGATGCTCCCCACTGGCACGGCACAGCAGCCACCTGCAAGGCTGCCACGAAGTCTGCCACGGACTCACCAGCCCGCTGGCACCGCTGCTGGAATGCCAACCTTGCCGGATACACGGACACTTTCAGCCAAAAGTGCTTCCTCAACTCGGCGAGGATCTCATCTAGGGGCACGGCCCTGAGCGGTCTCGGCGTCAGGAGGTTGGTTGCCAGTTCCAAAGTCTCTAAGCCGCACTGGGCCAGTAGGAATGCCTGCCGCTGGGATTCCTCCTCGATGCCCTCGAGGTCCAAAGCGTAGAGGAACTGCTCCTCGTAGAGTTCCCATCTCTCAGGCTTTGTGATGTCGAAGGGCGCGATGTTCACTTGTCGGGACGCCATCCCACCTTCGTCGCCAATTTAGTGTCTTGCAACAGAAGACAAGCAGGAGCCGCAGCAAGGGCTAAAACCAGGTTTATTGCATCGTAGTAAGTGAACATAAGGTACAAGTGAAACAACAGCCTTATTTATAGTACATGTTAGATGAAACTGCTATTGGCGAATAGGTACGTGATATTGCTACTGGTGCGAGCATCTGCACAGGTGATGATACAGCTACTGGCGCGAACAGTATTGTTCTTAACCGCTTGTTACAATGAGCCATTGATTGATATCAATAGATACAGTTGTTGGAATACAATGGCTGGATGCAAGTAGTTAAAGGTACTGGTCATTTTATTCAGTACATAACAGCACCCATCTCTGTCCCAATTCCTGCCAACCTAGCAGTTTGAAAGCAAGAAATTGCAAGCAGATAAATAGGTACCACTTTGGCAGGAAAGTTAACAGTGTTCTAGTCATGCCTGCCACAGGGGGTGGCGGTTCATTGCAAGGAGGCAGGGCCTATTAAAATGGCCCGCTTCCGGCGACTGATGGATCCTGTTGGACTCCAGAGGGAACTGGGTTTTTTTTCCTCTGGATCAGTTATACGATTCTTCCGAGGCGCTTGTTGACCTGTGGCACAGGTCGACTATGGCTGCCTTGGATGAAATCACTCCACTACGGTCACTCTGAGCCTATGGGGTTCGATCTTTCCCGTGGTTTAAAGAAAAACTGCAGAAGCTTAAATGGGCAAAGAGACTCCGAGAGAGCCACTGGGTGAAGACCCAGAGTGAATCCAACTGGACACTGGCTAGGGCTGCTATTAAGACCTACTTGGTGGCGATGGGGGTGGTGAAGCAACAATACTTCACCGCCCTCATTGCCTCCGCAGATAATCACCCAACCACTCTGTTCTAAGCTACCAGGTCTCTCTTTGGTAGGGAGGAGCTGGTGCCCAGTTGGCAGGGTTCAGCTGAGGTTTTTGCAGACTGGTGGAGAAAATCGCTCGGATTCACTCGGGGTTTAATCCCGGCGTGGATGGGGAGGGTCTGGAGGGGATCAGAGCTCAGTCTGGCAGTGTTATCTGGGATCGGTTCGATCCAATTGTCCTTGAGGAAGTGGACAGGCTTCTTGCAGCTGTTCGCACCACCTCCTGCCCTTTGGATCCCTGTCCCACTTGGTTGGTGAAAGCCTCCAAGGGGGTGACGGGAGGCTGGGTCGGGGCTATAATAAATGCTTCATTGTGGGAGGGGGTGTTTCCTGCACCTTTAAAAATGCTCTGGTGCACCCCCTCCTGAAGAAACAATCTCTCGACCCAGCAGTTCCAGCTAATTATATGCCGGTCTCCAACCTCCCTTCCTTAGGGAAGGTACTGGAGAAGGTGGTGATGCGGCAGTTGCAGGGGGTCCTGGATGAAGCGGATTATCTGGACCCCTATCATTCGGGTTTCAGGCCTGGATATGGTACTGAGACTGCATTGGTCGCACTGGTTGATGACCCAGCAGTTCTAGCTAATTTTAGGGGTTGGAGGGGTGGGAAGGGAATGGGATTGGGTTTGGGGAGGGATAGCCGGCACCCCCCACCTCTGATAAGGGGCTCTTGGAAATGCCCCAAGGAGGGTAGGGGGAGTGTGGGGGTGGGTTCTGGATCTGGAGGGGAGAGAGGGTGGGAGAAATGGCCTTGTCAGCTGGGTAGGAGGGGTAGCACTCCATCTGAGATGGGTGGGGAGGTTCTCAGGGCTCAAATTGGGGTTGTGATGGGCATGGGACGATATGGTGGGTATCGAGGGGCAGGCCACACTCGGGGAACACGGGACCGATGGTTGGTATCTGTCTCTCGTTCCAGTCCCCCAGGTACATCTCTGGGTCCTGAGCAGCTGATCCAGGGTGACCCCACCCTTAGGCTGCTGCTGATGAATGCCAGGTCAATCTGCAACAAGGCCCCCCTAATTCAAGGCTCTATTCGGGAGGGGCGGGCTGACCTGGCATGCATCACCGAAACCTGGCTGAGACCAGAGGATGGTGTACCTCTGTCAGAAATGTGTCCAGCCGGCTTCGGTATCTGGCACCAGCCAAGGGATGAGGGAAGGGGCGGTGGCGTCACCATTGTAGCTAGGGTGTCCTTGGGAGTCACCAGGGCCACTGCTCCATAAGTCCCGGGTTGTGAGGCCCTGCTCCTGCAGTTGGGCCCTAAGGGTCAGTTGGGAGTCTTACTCCTGTACCTGCCTCCTTGCAGGGTAAGAGACTCCCTGCCTGAGCTCCTCGAGGCCATCTCAGCGTTGGCGTTGGAGTTCCCTAGGCTGATGGTTCTGGGGGACTTCAATTTGCCTTCGCTGGGGACTGGTTCAGAGGTTGCTCAGGAGTTCATGGCCTCCATGGCAGCCATGGACCTGACTCAGGTAATTCATGGCCCGACCAGGGGCAGTGGTCACACACCGGACCTAGTTTTTTTGTCGGAGTGGTGGCAGAGTGATCTGAGACTACAGAAATTAGAAACTATACCTGTGCCATGGTCAGATCACTATCTGGTGACTCTGGACTTCCTGGGGGCAGCAGTTCACCGCAGGGAGGCGTGGCCTATTAAATTGGCCCGCCCCCGGCCACTGATGGATTCTGACGAATTCCAGAGGGAACTGGGGGATTTTCCTCTGGATCGGCTACACGATTCATCCGAGGCACTCGTTGACCTGTGGTACAGGATGACTACGGCTGCCTTGGATGAAATCGCACCACTACGGCCTCTCCGAGCCCATGGGGTTCGATCTTCCCTGTGGTTCACAGAAGAACTGCGGGAGCTTAAATGGGCAAAGTGACACCGAGAGCGCCACTGGGTGAAGACCCGGAGTGATTCCGACTGGACACTTGCTAGGGCTGCTATTAAGACCTACCTGGTGGCGATGGGGGTGGTGAAGCAACAATACTTCACCGCCCTCATTGCCTCCACGGTTAATCACTGAGCCGCTCTGTTCCGGGTTACCAGGTCTCTCCTTGGCCGGGAGGGGCCGGTGCCCGGTTGGCAGGGTTTGGCTGAGGTTTTTGCAGACTATCTGGTGGAGAAAATCGCTCCGATTCGCTCGGGGTTTAATCCCGGCGTGGATGGGGAGGGTCTGGAGGGGATCAGAGCTCAGTCTGGCAGTGTTATCTGGGATCGGTTTGATCCAATTGTCCCTGAGGAAGTGGACAGGCTTCTTGCAGCTGTTCGCACTACCTCCTGCCCTTTGGATCCCTGTCCCACTTGGTTGGTGAAAGCCTCCAAGGGGGTGACGGGAGGCTGGGTTGGGGCTATAATAAATGCTTCATTGTGGGAGGGGGTGTTTCCTGCACCTTTAAAACATGCTCTGGTGCACCCCCTCCTGAAGAAACAATCTCTCGGCCCAGCAGTTCCAGCTAATTATATGCCGGTCTCCAACCTCCCTTTCTTAGGGAAGGTACTGGAGAAGGTGGTGATGCGGCAGTTGCAGGGGGTCCTGGATGAAGCGGATTATCTGGACCCCTATCAATCGGGTTTCAGGCCTGGATATGGTACTGAGACTGCATTGGTCGCACTGGTTGATGACCTCTTGCAGGAGCGGGACGGGGGTCATCCATCCGTCCTGGCTCTGCTGGATCTCTCAGCGGCCTTCAACACTGTTGACCATGGTATCCTTCTGGAACGGCTCAAAGGTTTGGGGATCCAGGGCACTGTGCTGCCCTGGTTTTCCTCATTTCTGGAGGGTCGTACCCAGTCGGTGTGGTTGGAGAGTGAGAGGTCCAGCGCTAGACCCCTACAGCATGGGGTGCCTCTGGGCTTGGTGCTCTCTCCTCTCCTATTTAACATATACATGAAGCCGTTGGGCGAGGTTATCCGTTCCCATGGGGTAAGGTATCATCAGTATGCTGATGATACCCAGTTATATATCTCGGCCCATGGGGACCCCAGTGATGCAGTCAATGTCCTATCCAGATGTCTGGAAGCGGTTGGAGTCTGGATGGGGGACAACAGGCTCCAATTGAATCCCTCCAAGACTGAGTGGCTTTGGATAGGGGGTCCCGCGTTATCCAGGGAGCTGCCAACTTTGGTCTTGGATGGGGCTGCTTTGCCCCAGACAGACCTGGTACGTAACTTAGGGGTCCTCCTGGACTCAGGGCTGCTACTAGCAGATCAGGTGGTGGCTGTGGCCAGGAGGGCTTTCTCACAGCTTCGCATCATCCGTCAGTTGTGTTTGCTCCTGGACAGGGACTCCCTGCTCATGGTCACACATGCTCTGGTCACCTCCAGGCTAGATTATTGCAATGCGCTCTACATGGGGCTGCCCTTGTCAACCATTTGGAGGCTGCAGTTGGTCCAGAATGCGGCTGCCCGGGTGGTGATGGGGCATGGGCATTACGCTCATGCCTTACCATTACTTTGGGAGCTGCACTGTCTACCAGTTTGCCTCTGGGTGCAGTTCAAGGTGCTGGTTTTGACCTTTAAAGCCCTTCATGGTAGTGGGCCAGGATACCTTAGAGACCGCATCATCCCAAGAGTGTCCGCCCGTCCAACCAGAGTGGATCGGAGGGGCTCCCTGATTGTTCCATCTGCCAGAGGGGCTTGTCTCTCTGGCACACGAAGGAGGGCCTTTTCCGTGTCCGCACCGGCTTTGTGGAACCTCCTGCCTGTAGAGTTGCGGGAGCAGATGGAGCTGCTACCTTTCAGAAAAGACCTAAAAACCTGGTTGGCAGGGCAGGTGTGGGGCCCAGATGGAAGAGTGGCCCCTGCCTGTTGGCTTATAAATTAAGCCCCCATTTCTTTTAATTGTCTTTTTTAATGTGGGTTTATGTGCGTTTTAAGAGGAATGGAGTAGGTGGGTGGGTATGTTGGGTTTTAATTGGTTTTAATTGGTTTTACTGTTTTATGTGTGTTTTAACTTGTTGTGAGCCGCCCAGAGTCGGGTTTACCTGATTGGGCGGCATATAAATTTGAATATAAATAAATAAAAATAAAATAATAATTATAGGCTGGTCTCCAACCTCCCTTTCTTAGGGAAGGTATTGGAGAAGGTGGTGATGCAGCAGTTGCAGGGGGTCCTGGATGAAGTGGATTATCTGGACCCCTTTCAATCGGGTTTCAGGCCTGGATATGGTACAGAGACGGCATTGGTCACACTGGTTGATGATCTCTTGCGGGAGCAGGACGGGGGTCATTCATCCGTCCTGGTTCTTCTGGATCTCTCAGCGGCTTTTGATACTGTTGACCACAGTATCCTTCTGAAACGGCTCAAAGGTTTGGGGATCCAGGGCACTGTGTTGTCCTGGTTTTCCTCATTTCTGGAGGGCCGTACCCAATCGGTGTGGTTGGAGAGTGAGAGGTCCAGCGCTGGGCCCCTACAGTGTGGGGTGCCTCAGGGCTCGGTCCTCTCTCCTCTCCTATTTAACATATACATGAAGCCGTTGGGTGAGGTTATCCATTCCCATGGGGTGAGGTATCATCAGTATGCTGATGATACCCAGTTATATATCTCGACCCATGGGGACCCCAGTGATGCAGTCAATGTCCTATCCAGATGTCTGGAAGTGGTTGGGGTCTGGATGGGGGACAACGGGCTACAATTGAATCCCTCCAAGACTGAGTGGCTTTGGATGCGGGGTCCCGTGTTATCCAGGGAGCTACCAACTTTGGTCTTGGATGGGGTTGTTTAGCCCCAGACAGACCCTGTACACAACTTAGGGGTCCTCCTGGATTCAGGGCTGCTACTTGTAGATCAGGTGGCAGCCGTGGCCAGGAAGGCTTTCGCACAGCTTCACTTCATACATCAGTTGCGTTCACTCCTGGACTGAGACTCCCTGCTCAGGGTCACACATGCTCTGGTCACCTCTAGGCTAGATTATTGCAATGCTCTCTACATGGGGCTGCCCTTGACAACCATTTGGAGGTTGCAGAATGCAGCAGCCCGGGTTGTGATGGGGTGCGGGTGCTATGCCCATACCTCACCATTACTTCGGGAGCTGCACTTGTTACCAGTTTGCCTCCGGGTGCAATACAAAGTGCTGCTTTTGACCTTTAAAACCCTTCATGGTAGTGGGCCAGGATACCTTAGAGACCGCATCGTCCCAAGAGTGTCCGCCTGTCCAACCAGAGCAGACCGGAGGAGCTCCCTAATTGTCCCATCTACCAGAGGGGCTCGTCTCTCTGGTACACGAAGGAGGGCCTTTTCCGTGTCCGCAACAGCCTTGTGGAACCTCCTACCAGTAGAGCTTCGGGAGCAGACGGAGCTGCTACCTTTCAGAAAAGACCTAAAAACCTGGTTGGTGGGACAGGTGTGGGGCCCAGATGGAAGGATGGTCCCTGCCTGTTGGCTTATTAAATAAGCCCCCATTTCTTTTAATTACCAATGCAGGCAGTTTTAACATGGGTAGTCTTTTAAAGATGAATGGGATAGGTGGGTGGGTATGTTGGGTTTTCAATGGTTCAATTGTTATTATGTATGTTTTAACTTGTTGTGAGCCACCCAGAGTCGGGTTTACCTGATTGGGCAGCATAAAAATTTGAATTTAAATAAATAAATGACCATGGAAATGGCTGCAGATGCAGACAGCACTGGCTCTTTGGCTATAAACAGATGAGCTAATTCCTAGAGTCAGATATGACTGGCTATTGAGCAAGGGAGACCTTTACCTTTATAAACCTCTGATGTAGGAATGCATCTGGACTCTGTCAGGCTGTCTCTGACACATTTTGTAACCAAAAGCCTCTTTGCTTGCATGCGTAGAATAGTGAAAAAGTATTCTCCTTATTTGGGCTCTGACACTTCTGATTGGCTGTGGGCCCTCAGTTTTGTCTCTGTTAAGTTTCATTTCTGGTATACACTGCTTGCTCAAGTTTCATTTCTGAGACTCTCTGCTTGAATAAAGAAAAGGCATTAGTATCCTCTGTTCAGCCAAAAGGTACAGCGTGTGTGTGTGTTCTTCTTACTACCTCTGTTCCTTGCCTTACTCTGAGCCTAATGAAGCTGGACTTCGTGGACTCTTAAGTTTCTACCTCAAAAGATCTGAGGACATAAACTGCTGCTAATGAGGCTGACTGATTGAAGAGATCTTTACATGGATCAGATTTCTACAAGTGGTGCCCCGTGTGAGGCAATTAAATGAAATTCAAAGGAATGCTTTGAACTCTGCTTCAGCAATTAACACCTCATCGACCGGGGACAAGGTCTTCATTCACCTCCAACCAGACAGGTCCGACCAGAGGAAAGGTCCAATCGAGCGCTTGAGAATTACAACAGGGTGAGTGGAAAATGGGGTGTGTGCTTTCTTCGCAAATGCAGGAACTTTGTAGAGATATCTCAGATCTTTTGATTAACAATGGGCGAAAGGCTGATGAGAGCGAGATACAAAAGCTAGTTAAAGCTATAGGGAAAATCAGTCCTTGGGTTAAATATGATCAATGTCTGGACTTACAACAGTGGAAACAGATTGGGAGAGAAATGCAGAAGCATACTGGAATTTCTGTATCAATATTATTTACATGGGGGGAAGTCAGAGACTGCCTTCAGAGACTCACTCCAAAGAATATGTTATTCTCTCAGAGGCTTGATGGCCCCCTTCCCACAGCTTTTGCCTCCAGATAAAGGGGGGGGGCTATGGCAACTGCCCCTACATCATATGAGACACAACAGCCCCCTGAGGGGGGTGGAGGTGGAAAAGAAGATGGGACATTATATCCTGCCTTGCAGCAATCAAGCACTTTTAGCCCTACCAAAACACAATTCTCTGCTGCTTTAACGGCAGCTGTGTTGGATGTGGAATCTCCTGAGATATACCCAGTGATAAGGGGGGCTCCGGCTGTGGGCAATGCACTGGCAGTCCCAGATAGATATGAAACCCTCCATTACTAATATCTGAAGGAACTAAGAGTCAGCATACGTGACTATGGGTTTAATGCACCTTTTACGAAAGCTTTGTTGGAAGCCATTGCTTCTCAAAAATTGCTACCAGTGGATTGGAAACAGATGATTAAAGCACTCCTGCCTCCTGCAGAAGCAATGCTCTGCTTGCAAGAGTGGAGGGATGTGGCTTGGGAGGTACACCATACACGCCCTGCACTCACGATGGATATGTTATGTGGGGAGGGAAATTTTGCCAACCCCACACAGCAGTTGGCACTCACTGATGCCCAGCTGGGAGATGTTGCACAGATAGTCATGCGCGCCTGGAGTAAGATTCCTTCCAAAGGGGAGAGCTCAGTTGCTGGATTTGCAGCAATTAGGCAGGGCCCTAAAGAGGATTACACTGAGTTCATTAACAGACTCATGACTGCTCTCAGCCGCCAGGTGGAAAATGTGCCGGCACGGGAAATGCTCATGAAACAACTGGCTTTTGAAAATGCCAATGAGGATTGTAAAGGGGCTCTGACAGCTGTTTATGCTAGGCCAGGAACATCTATAGCAGACATGATGAAAGTTTGTCAAAATGTGGGGACTCACAGTTACAAGGCTCAACTTCTGGCAGCTGCAGTTCAATTGCCCACAACTCAGGCTCAAAACAAACGTTGTTTTGGCTGTGGAAAAGAAGGACATTTTAAAGCACAATGTCGCTTCTCTCAAAAGCAGGCAGCACGCCCTTCAAGGAAGTGTCCCATTTGCCAGAAAGGGTACCATTGGGCCAATCAGTGCCGCTCAAATCCTAATGCCAACCCCTCAGCTGCTCAGCACAAAGACTCTGACTTTTCTCCACAGCAGCAGGGAAATGGGAGTGCGGGCCAGGCTCGGGCCCAGGCAAAATAATAGGGCTACCAGAGGTCAGTGAGGAAGCAATACAGGAAGTTTTGGCAGAAGATATGGAACTTGCCCAAGAAATGATTTCACGATATAGAAAAAACCATCCTCTAAAAGAAGGACTTTTATTGAGGTTATCTAAGGACTGTACTTTTACTATGCCAGGGTGTGTGGAGGCTCTTCCCACTATGTTAATTTCCAGGGCATGATGGGCATCGTTCTTCCTTGCCCAGACGCCTTACCCGCTTCTGTACACATTGCAGCAGGGTCAGTTACATTGGGTCACCAAGAAATTGTCATCCCTGCATCAGCCACGCAACATCTCACCCTGCCTAAGGGACAACCTGTAGGACGCCTTCATCTGCTCCCACTAGGGACCACTGTAACTCCATCCCAGGAGGGGACTGTAACAGCGGCTATGGCGGTGATACAAATCACCGAGAATAGACCGACCCGCTCGCTGCTTATGCGTGGACGTTCAGTGTCTGGATTGGTCGATACAGGAGCCGATATTTCAGTGGTGGCAAAAAAACATTGGCCGACTGGATGGGCCGTCTGCCCCTGTAGGGAAGTTTATGGGGTGGGCGGGTACGAGCCAGCACAGCAAAGTGTTCATCCAATCGTCTTTGAGACCTCAGGGGGAACAAAAGTTTCTCTTCACCCCCTGATTATGGATATTCCTATTACTCTGTGGGGCCGGGATCTCCTGGCTAAAACAGGGTGCACCTTGCAGACAAATTTTTGATACGGGCCTCCCCTGCAGCGCCGTTGCATGCACTTCCACTACAATGGAAAAACACCCCGCCAGTGTGGACGGATCAATGGCCGCTCTCAAGAGAAAAGCTCCAGGCGGCGGAGGCCCTTGTACAGGAGCAATTAAATCTGGGACATATTCAAACAACCACTAGTCCTTGGAACTCTCCAATTTTTGTGGTGAAAAAGAAGTCTGGAAAATGGCGATTGTTACATGATTTGAGAAAAGTTAATGAGCACATCTTGCCAATGGGACCTCTACAATCTGGACTTCCTAATCCGAACATGATTCCGGAAGATCATCAACTCATGGTTATAGGTTTGAAGGACTGTTTTTATACAATCTTGCTAGCGCCACAAGACAGAGAAAAATTTGCATTTACATTGCCAGTATACAATAATGAACATCCTACTCAACGGTTTGAATGGTGTGTCTTGCCTATGGGTATGGCCAACTCGCCGACTCTATGCCAACATTTTGTGAACAAGGCTTTGGAACCTTTCAGGCAACGTCATCCAGAGGTTAAAGTCTATCATTACACAGATGACATTTTATTGCATGGTCCACAAGTCACGGAGAAACACCTGCAGGACCTAGCAGACATTTTGCAACAAGCGGGCTTGATCATAGCTCCTGAAAAAGTACAACGGATGTATCCATTCCAATATCTGGGACATAGGCTCTCAGCTACCGCTTCGACTCCGCTATTGCCAACAATAGCTATTCCAGAGCAGTTCACTCTTGTACAATTGCAACAATTGCTAGGGAACATAAATTGGGCTCGTCCTTTCTTGGCCCTGAGCACGGAGGAACTGTCACCACTCTTTGCTGTTCTTTCTGGACACACTTCTCCGGCGGACATCATTCCCTGCACAACGGAGATGCGTACAGCTCTTCAACGCCTCAACGAAAAGCTGCATACCATCGCTGTGGATCGGGTGCCCTCAGGCACCATTGCGCTGGAATGCGCTCTTCTTCCTACACCGAGGCTGCCCACTGCTGTTTTGTTCGCGCCTGTCAACGCTCAGAAGGTGGCCATCGCGGAATGGCTACACTTGGCGCACACTCCCTCGAAAAACTGTTATCGCCTGCCTGATGCGATTGCTGATCTTTTCCTCAAATGCCGTACTAGGGCAAAGCATTTGACTGGCTATGACGTTGACTTTGTTTGTTTTCCTTTTTCGCAGGATCAGCTAACCGCCTTGCTACAGCATTCTGAGGCATTTCAGGTGGCCATGGCGGACTTTGTGGGACAAGTTAAATTTAACCCCCCCAAGGATAAGCAGTTTACCTTGCTGAATCTCACTTCTTACTCCCTGTCATCCCCGCTTTGCATGCAACCTATTTTGCATGCCCTTACTCTTTTCTCGGATGGCTCCCCCTCCCGTGGAGTCCTTACATGGCAGGGTCCTACTGGGGAATGGGAGGTTGTTTTTACAGGACCTCAAGCATCGGCCCAGCGGTCGAAACTGGCAGCGGTCATACTTGCTTTCTCTACGTTTTCTGATGTGCCTTTTAACCTGATTGTGGATACTCAATATGTTTACCGCCTTGTCTTTACTTTAGCTCAAGCTTATTTGTCTCCATCGATGGATAGGGATCTTTTTGCTTTATTCCAACAGCTTCAAGGTTTTCTTTCTAACCATACGGTCCCATTCTTTATTACCCACATACGCTCTCACACAAGGATCCCAGGTTATTTGACGGAGGGCAATGCACGAGCAGATTCTGCTCTCCGAGACTCTGCTGAGGTTTTTTCTCTCTTTGACAACCCCATTGACAGTCATGCAATGTTTCATCAATCTGCTAAGGTTTTGCATAAACGATTTTCCATTCCTATGTCACAGGCTAGAGACATTGTGTCATCCTGTGCTTCCTGTACGAAGTCTCCTATATTCCTGCCATTTGATGCTGTTAATCCTCGAGGAACAGAAGCTAATCAGCTATGGCAGATGGATGTCACGCAAGTACCTGCTTTGGCTCCGCTTTCTAAGTTACATGTGACTGTTGATACCTTCTCTGGATTTATATGGGCTACACCCTTACGGGGTGAAACATCCAGACATGTTATACAACATTGCATTCGTTCGTTTGCGGCAATGGGTAAACCTAAAAGCCTTAAGACAGACAATGGGTCATCATATGTTTCTTCTGCCTTTCAGGACTTTTGCCGTCAGTGGGACATTAAGCTAACCCATGGAATACCCTATAACTCAACTGGACAGGCGATTGTTGAAAGAGCCCACCTGACATTCAAAAATTTGTTACACAAGCAAGTGGGAGATAGAGGGGTTCCTGTGGCTGAAATACCTACAGCTGTTGCTAAAGTACTGTATACTCTTAATTTTCTTCTTGCTCCCCATAACAGGTCACACTCTCCAGTCGAATTGCATTTCAGGACTGAGGAGTGTCTTCCTAAGCCATTGGTCGTTTATTGGCAACAAGGGGATCCTGAGTGGAAGGATTCCTGCTGGAGCAATCCGCCCATGGAGAGAGAAGAAGGTTACTCAGCTCCAGGATGGTGGTTCACCAGTAAACTAAATTTGCTGACATTTGTTCTTTTCTTTCTTACTGTGCTTCCAGCTGTAAGAACAATGCCTCATGGGGGCAACCCCAACTTTTGGATTCGTCATGCTAACTATATGTTTGAAGTTCATGGTAAGAATGCAACGTTATACTATGAGCATCCACTGGCAGTGTCTCAAATGGCCTTTCTTCCGGCATTGTTCAACACGCCAGAGTTGGTTATTGGACATTTGCAACATCTTGATAGATCTACACTCTTCTCCAATCCTCCAGAACAATTTAACAACACCCGCTGGCGAAGCATGACATTCAAGAAATACACTAAAGGACTTTGTTTCTGCTGTCATAGTTCTGGAGTCTGGAATAGTAAATGGAAGTACTGGACTCAAGCAAAAAGGGTTTTGCAGAATGTAGGCAATTATACGGGTTGTGATGATTATTTTTGGTTATGGGGTAGTTATAACAGTTCTTATAAGCTTAATTATACCTTGTTTAACACTACTATTGAAGATATATATGATGTATGTTTACTCCTGATTATTCTGCTATAGATAGTGGTTCAATTTGCAATGGATGGCAAATCAAGGATCCTAACATGTGGTTCTTTTTTAATGGAGTTGCCACGAATTTCCATCCAGGAATAATACTATTGAGAAAGAACTTCAGAATTTACAGGAGATTATTACTAACAATGTACGCACTGATGTTAATCTCTTTGATTGTGTGACTTCTTGGTTGCCTGATTTATCTGTCCTTAGACAAGTTTTCTTTTATGGGTTTATTATTATTATCTGCCTTATACCATTGTATTTTTGCATTACTTGTATTCCTAATCTTATTTCTATGTGTAACACATGTCCATTGCGTAGAAGGGAGACATCGAGTTTTGCACGACGGCAATTGTACTCAATGAGGTATCATCCTGCGGAACAAGGTACCAGGAGTCAGGAGGGGTATGATGTCCGGGAGGACAGTGATGATGTATATGGAGGAGTAGTTATGGAGTATGATGACATGCAGGGGTATGATTAGCCGTCTCTCTCTCTCTCTCAAATTTAAATGAAAAAGGAGGACATGTAGGAATGCATCTGGATTCTGTCAGGCTGTCTCTGACACATTTTGTAACCAAAAGCCTCTTTGCTTGCATGCGTAGAATAGTGAAAAAGTATTCTCCTTATTTGGGCTCTGACACTTCTGATTGGCTGTGGGCCCTCAGTTTTGTCTCTGTTAAGTTTTGTTTCTGGTATACACTGCTTGCTCAAGTTTCGTTTCTGAGACTCTCTGCTTGAATAAAGAAAAGGCATTAGTATCCTCTGTTCAGCCAAAAGGTACAGCGTGTGTGTGTGTTCTTCTCACTACCTCTGTTCCTTGCCTTACTCTGAGCCTAATGAAGCTGGACTTCGTGGACTCTTAAGTTTCTACCTCAAAAGATCTGAGGACATAAACTGCTGCTAATGAGGCTGACTGATTGAAGAGATCTTTACATGGATCAGATTTCTACACTCTGACAACTGATTCAGCAACATACTGGCAAGACCAATCCTATGCACTTTGCTGACTGAGGCAGAGCTACAAGCGCTAAAAAGCTAATTATTTCATGACACCCCAAATCTGCTACCATCTCACTGTAGTTAATGGTAGGGGCAGCCCTCAACCCTGATATTCTCTCTCCTATGACAGAACGAGGCCCCTGCCATGCCTTTTCAATGACTGAAAATTCAAGATGTCAATTGAACTAGACCTGATGCTGTGGTGCTCAGGTTCTCAACCTTTTTAAGACAGGGGCCGAGTCATGCTCCCCCAGACAGTTGGTGGGCCGGACTGATGGTTCAGCTGCTGCCGCCAGAATCAGCCATGGACTGATTTATAGCTGTTGGAAATGTGTTTACAACAGCGTAAATGAGTCCGCAGCTATTGTAAATGCATTTACAAGAGCCGTATATGAGACTAGGGCTGATTCTGCTGCTGCTGCTGACTGGAGTGAAGGCTTGGGGCCTTCCAGCCCATCCGGTTTTGTGTAGCCGAAGGCTGGGCTGCCTGCCCATTTGTCCGAGGCAGTTTCTTTTGAGCCCCAGCCTCTTGCAAAGGGAGCTAAGCCATTAGTATTTTCCCCTTCCTTCCATGCCTAGGCCAGATGTGAAACTGCCAAAATGAAGGCACCTTTGGGTGAGTCCATTCTGCAGTTCCTTTCGCCTGACCTATTGTGAGAAAGATTAGCCAGCAATACAACGTTGCCGTTACCAGGGTACTACACCCAACTGTGGTTCAAAAATACCACAATCTTCGAGGAGGCTCTTTCTGTGTACCCCGAGCCAGGCTGAACTCTACTTCCTCAGCTGTAGTTCCCTAAGTGACTTTCTCAGGAAAGTCTGATATTTTGCCTAATATGTTGTTGTTGGTTTTTGTTTTTTGGTCTTGTGTGAAGATATTCTTTGAAAAATAATCAAATTCCCCAACAGCATGCTTTTCTACATGCAAATCCTTCAGTTCTTTTCTACTTGTTGAAATAGAGGAAGAGTGGGGCTTTTTATCAATATCAAGAGATTTAATGGAGAAGTTTTCATCGGAAGTGGGGGAAGGGTCAGTTGTTGAATATTATAAACTTGTAGTTTTAAAATCATTCTAGGTTTTTTTTGTTCTTAATGTTGTACATTTTTCTCTGGGCTAGGGCAGGTTAAAAAAATGAAGATCAGTCTCTTTTTTGGGAGTGGGGAGTGGGAGGGAGATGAGTGCTGTTTAGTTGCAAGTGGTTAGCAAAGGTCTCCCTTGCTCAAAACCCAGTCTTATGGTGCAGTGCTCATTTCTGATAGCCCACTCAGTCACATGACCATCCCCAACAAGTCACATAGCCACCAACAGCAAGTCACATGCCCACCCATTTGGTAGTGCCCACCCATTTGGTCACACCCACTGATTTGGCCACACCCACAAAATTTCCCTTATTTTCAAAACCAAAACTTGACAGGTATAGTCCACACCGTGCATGATTTTATAAATTTCAATCAGGTCTTAGATGCCATCGTTCAAGAGTGAAGAGGCCCAATTCAAGTGTTGATTATTTCATTTTTAGTAGTCTAATAAAGATATCACTCTTGCATTTGTGTGACATATGTAAGCTTTATTTTGCATTTAACCTATTGTTTCACAAAGTAAAGTTAAGGTAAATGTCGCCCTTGCTCGAAAGCCAGTCATATCCAACTCTAGGGTTCTGTGCTCATCTCTGTTTATAGTCAAAGAGCCAGCGCTGTCTGCATTTGCCGAGCGGGCATGGTCGCCGCATGGCGGTACTACACAGAGTCTGTTTGAGGAGAGTCCAGATATCAAAGTCCAAAAGGCAAGTTGAGTTCTGTTTACCAGTAGTCTGAGAAAGCATCTAATCCAAAGGGTGTCTAGGGTTGACAGAGAAGTCAGGATCATGCCAGGCAGGTCAGGGTCTAGGCAGGCAGTCTGGAGTCGAGCAGGGTATCGTGGCAGGTTGCAACAAGCTTTCTGGACCTCTCCCTGACAGATCAGCTGCCGGAGGAAACAGACTTGGGCCAGGCACTGGCTGAGATCTCTGGCACAAGACATCCTTGGGCTCGGGTGCAGGCAGAACTAGATCCCCAGATCCAGGCCATCCTCAGAGTCCGACACAGACTGGATCACAACACTTCTCCTTCTTCTCCTCACAATTCTAAATATTTTAGACAGAGATAAAATATAAAGTAAGCCCCCCTTCATCTAACAATTTGTACATATATTAGCTATTGTTCTAATGAACATATTTTATAATCAAAGGCCTGGAACTAGAGAAATGTCTGAACATGCCACCAAAATGATGATAGATGATATTTGTTTAGGAGGCAGTTGAGGAAATCTACATTCACTCCCTCTCTTTTTCTCTCTTTCCTTATCCCCCCTCATTTTTTATAGAAGCAGTTTTGAAGCTGGCACATAAGGGACCATCTTCTGTGACATCTGAAATGTATCTACCATGGTTTCAGGTTTGGGCCCTCAAATCCCAGACTCTGGACAACACTGAAGTTATGATTTCATAAACAGAACCAGGTCTGCTTACATGCAGCCTTGTCTGGCACACTACTACTCACTACAAGACACACTAGAAGTTGCATTCAGAATGAAGAAATGCTTAGGAAGCAGATTAAAGCACAACATGGGAGCAGTCTTTGGAAAGGAGAGGAGAATGCGAGCGCGGCGCCAAAATGGCTGACGCGCCCTTTGCGGGGGCCCCCATCGGACGAAGGCATCTGGGTAGTTAGGGGGCGTGGCCAGCACCCTTATATAAGGGGCGGCCATGAGGCAGCCGAGCTGCCATTTTGCGAAGCGACGGAGCGGAGAAGTTTTTCCCCTCTTACCTCCGTCGCTTTTACCCTCACTGGGGAGCCTCTTGGCTGCTGATTTTCTCCTTTTTCGGCTTCCCATCGGCTAGCTGCAATGCCCTCAAAGAAGAAGGCGACTGCGAACGCGGCTCGTTCTGCGCGGAGGTGCAATCCGGGTCGGAGGACCGTGGCTGCGCCTCCCCAGCAGCCTCCTATGCCCGAGCCCACCGGGACAGGTGGGATGGGGTTAATTCCCCCTTGGCCGGAGGCTGCGGGTCTGCGTACGGGCCCAGTAGGGGCCGTGGCCCTCGGCCCGCAAGCGGTGGCCACTGCTCCCCTTTGCCCCCCCCTTGGTTTAGGTGGCTATGTCAGCATGGAGGCCCTCCTGGCCCGCGTTGCGGCCCTTGAGGCATCCCTGGCCCGGGTTAGTCACCCTGGGGCCCCTTTTGGGGTGCAGGTCGATGCATCGTCTGCTGGGCAGCGGCAGGCAATGGGACGGGTCGAGCTGCCTGAGGTGCGTGGCCTGGCTTCGGCCACTGCCTCGCAGCTCCCCAATCCACAGGCCGGTGCTGATCAAGCCCCGTCGACGAGCTCTATGGCGGTCATGAGCTCCGACGCCCCCAGTGGGTCGGAACACCCGGTGGGGGCGGCCCATGGGGGTGCAGCATGTGAGTATGCGGTCCAAACTAGTGCACCTACACACATGGCCACGTTTGGGGGGGCTTTTCAATGGCCTTGGCCTCGCACGGGTGGTGCGGCGGTTCAGTCGCCGACGCCCCACTCGGTGACTTCAACTATCACCCAGGGCCCCGTGGTGGGGGGTGCTTCTTACCCAGTCGGGAATCTTCTAGGGGTGACCGGGTTAGTCCAGGCTCCTTTACAGATGCTCGCAGTTTCCACCATACCTGTGTCGGCTTTGCCGACAGCAGGGTATTCCGTGCCATTGGGGGACCATTTGGCCCAGACCCCCAAAGAGAAGATCTGGCGGGGGGAGTATGTGGACATCTTCTCCCTCCTTAACAGAGAGCCCACCAAGGAGGAGAGGGAGGGGCAAGATGTGAAGGATAAGGAGCAGGCGCGTCGTCGCATGCCACCACGTACGTGGGCCAACTGGTTGCTGGCCTACCTCGTATACATGGCGGTCTGCCTCAGGGCTCGGCCGGATTTGGCGATTCCGATGGTCCAGTATTTGGACAACATTACCGGGCGATGGTTGACTTCCCGGGCCCGTCGTGGTTGGCTAATGACGAGGAATTCCGTATGCGGATTCCCCTGCACCCCGAGATGAGGTGGGATGAGCCCTGCCAGAGGCTGTGGCTCCTGTACATGACTCCCACGCGCCCTGCGCCCGGGGAATGATACCATTGTGGACATGCGGTCCAGCGAGCGGCCCCAGCACAGGCACCCCGCCAGGTGGCGGGGCCGGGGGTTCCAGCCCGCCTGCTGTGCTGGACTTTCTCGTCCAATGGTTCCTGCAACAGGAAGAATTGCAAGTACAGGCATGAGTGTCCCTCCTGTGCTGGCCCCCAGGTGGCCTCCGCCTGTCCCAGGCCTGGAGGGATGCGGGGCAGAGGAAGGGGTGGACACGGGACTGGCAAAACTGCCGCAGAGGGAGCTGGTTCACCAAAAGGCCCCCTCCCCAATTAATGTGGACATGTTGGAGCATTGGCTCGCATTGTACCCGAGGGAGGAGGATGCGGTTTACCTCCTTCAGGGTTTTAGACGGGGGTTCAGTATTCCTTTCGTGGGTGATAGGTCCCCCCAGGATGCCCCCAACCTTTTGTCCCTTAGGGGGAGGGAGGAGGTAGCTGCTGCCAGCATTACTAGGAGGTCGATGTGGGCAGGGTCGCTGGCCCTTTCCCGACACCCCCGTTCCCTAATCTTAAGGTATCACCCTTGGGCTTAGTGCCCAAAAAGTCACCGGGCGAGTTTCGCCTGATTCATCACTTGTCCCACCCAGCCGGCCGATCGGTCAATGATGCTATCCCTGATGACCTTTGCTCAGTCGGGTATGCATCTTTTGACCGAGCGCTGTGCATGGTGCGCTCATGTGGCCCGGGTGCGCTGTTGGCTCAGTGCGACATCAAGTCGGCGTTTCGCCTCCTGCCGGTGCACCCGGGCGACTTTGAGTTGCTGGGTTTTTAAGTTCCGGGGCGAATATTGCTTTGATAAGGCCATGCCTTTTGGCTGTTCCATATCATGCTCAGCCATTAACTACAGTGAGATGGTAGCAGTACATTACTACAGTGGGCTTTCGTCCGCTGGTCAGGGTCCCGGTCTGTAGCCCATTACCTGGATGATTTTTATTCGGGGGTGAACGGGGCTGGGACACGTGCACACATCTCCTCAACACATTTCAGACGCTAATGGAGGAACTCGGTGTCTCTTTAGCGCCCGAAAAGACCGAGGGCCCATCTACTAAGCTAGTCTTCCTGGGGGTGGAGATTGACACGGTAGCGCAGGCTTCTAGGTTACCGGGGGATAAGGTGTCGAGGATAGTGGCCCTTATCTCGGACTTGCTTGCTAAACGCAAGGCATCACTGAGGGGACTGCAGGTGCTACATGGTCACCTCAATTTCACTTGCTGGGTCGTCGCACCGGGCAGGGAATCTGCTCGGCGCTTGTGCGACGCCATGACAGGCTTATTTAGGCCCCACCATAGGGTTAGACTCACTCGGGGTATCAGGGCAGATATGCTTATCTGGCTCCAGTTCCTGAGGGAGTTCAATGGAGTATCATTTTGGAGGTCTGACCTCCTGGCTTCCCCTCGCTTTCAGATACAGTCCGATGCTTCGGGATCCCTGGGTTATGGGATGTACTTCAATGGGAAGTGGGCCTATGGTGGGTGGCCACCAGCCTGGGCAGGCACGGGTCGCCTGCGTGATCTCACGTACCTGGAATTTTTTCCCTATCCTGGGGGCTTTGATGCTATGGGGCGAGGAGTGGGCCAACTCGGTTGTCCATTTCTGGTGTCACAATGCGGCCGTTGTACACATTGTCAACTCACAGACTTCCAAATCGCCCAGGGTCATGGACCTAGTGCGCCAGTTTGTGTTGCGCAGCCTGCGCCTCAATGTCCTCTTCAGGGCCAGGCATGTCCCGGGGGTCAATAATGATATCGCTGACGCTTTGTCCCGCCTGCAGATCTCCTGGTTCCGTGCCTTGGCCCCGGATGCGGAGGAATTTTCCTCGCCACTCCCGGACGAGATATGGACCATTGGCAAGGAGAGGTGAACCAGGCGATTGGCTTGTCACTAGCGCCACGCACGCGTAAGGCGTATCACCACGCATTCAATTCTTTCGGAGATTTCTGTACCCAATTCCGGCTGCCAGAGACCTGGCCGATCCCAGTGACCCATGTACTTCGGTTCATGGTTTACCTGCATGCCCAGGGCCTTGCACCTCGCACCATAGCATTTAGGCTGTCAGCGTTGGCTTTTATGGCCAAGGTGGGCGGTCATGTGGATAGTACCGCTGACTTCCGTGTGAGACATGTTTTGGAGGGGTGGGTGCGGGAGCGTGGGCGTTGCCCGGATGACCGCCACCCGATTTCCCCAGGGGTTCTTACCCAACTGGCCCGGGGCTGGCATGGCCTCTGTTTTGATAAGTACGAGGCAGCCCAATTCATGCGGCTACGACGGTGGCCTTTTTGGAGCGCTCCGCATCAGCGAGCTTGTGATGCTGTCTAAGGCGGAAGCAAGTCGTAGGGCACTGGAACTCGAGGATGTCTATGTTGCCAAAGACTGGGCTCAGTTGAGGATACGCTCCTCTAAGACAGATCAGCATGGCATAGGCAGTGGTGTAAGACTGCTACGGTGTTCTTTGGCAGACATCTGTCCGGTTGGTGCCCTACAGGAGTTTCTTGCACTGCGTGGCATCCACCATGGCCCGTTTTTCTGTCACCAAGATGGGTCTCCCCTTACTAAATTTCAATTTTGGAGGGTGCCGGGAAGGCACTAGACAGTGTTGGCCTCTCTGGGGCTCGTTGCGGCACCCATTCGTTCAGGATAGGGGTGGCTTCTACTGCAGCTGTTTTTGGGTACTCCGGGGCTGACAAACACCGCATGGGAGGGTGGGGATCACTATGTTTTCAGTTTTGTGTTCACCCTCTTCAACCGTGAGTACCAGTTTAGTCACTGCACTGTTTCTCCCCCCCTTTTTTTCCTTGACACACCCTGGGTGTCGTATTACACCGGTGACAGTATGGCTGGTGGGCCATGGCCATGTGCACAGGGCAGCGCATTACGCTGCATGGGGCAGCATGTTACGCTGCACAGGGCAGCGCTTTACGCTGTACAGGGCAGCGCGTTACGCTGCACAGGGCAGCGCGTTACGCTGCGGCGACAGAGTTGGGACCCCGACTGGGACTGGGTGCATCCGCACATCTCAGGTGGCATGGTAAGCGCGGCATGTTATGGCGGGAACTGTTGCCATTCCTTTTCTACATCAGGGATGCTAACTCGCCTATGTCCTTGTTATGTACCTTGGGGGCGATGGCTTGGGACATGTCACTGGCCTATCGCGCAACCTTGCGATTTGCAGTGACCTGCCCTACTCACATTATGTGTGGCCTGCGACAACCCTCATTTGGTCGGACACGATACCGCGGTACGCTTACAGGGGAGCGTTCGGCCTCGGGGCTCTTGACTGAGCCGACGCTCCGTGAACGGGGCTATTGCCCGGTTCCTTTTCGACAAGGGTGGGGGATGCGTCATTAGCCTCCCCGCCATTAGTCTGCAAAATTACGAGCTTTACTCAGGGGATGGGGCCCATCTGTCGCAGGGAGGTATGGACCTCTGCTTAGTGGACTGGCGAGCAGGCCTGTTGACCGAGCTGACGGTCTGGGGGGGGGGGCGTCGAGCCTTCTTTGAAGCCCCTCCGTGTGGCGGGTAGCACTGGTAAGGTAAACATTTATGACCCACAGGTATCCGGCAGGTTCGCAATTGACTGGACAACACTAGACAGGCATAAGTTGGTTAAACGTTGTCCGGTCAACGACGAACTAGGCGATGGGGTGATGGCTACAGCTAGACAGCATGCATCACCCCGTGATTTTACGGATACGCGTCAGAGGGTGGGGTCATTAGTTAGATATTGACTACGGTCAACAATTTGTTTGTTGTCAACAAACAAATTGATACAAATAGATACATTGTAACAATTGCCGTTGGCAATTTTGGGTGGTACCTTACCAGTGTTACTTCGGCCTGCTTGCCTTAAGAATTATGATTGGTCAATTACCAATAGAAATTTATAATTCGGACTAGGGCATGAATCAATAAATGTGGCCCAATGCCGTTATCCACTTTCATCAGTGTCTGAGTCCTTTATTGGGGGGTGCGCCTGCAAACACAGTTGTGGTCTGTGCTAACTAGGGAGTAAGAACAACTGGACTTGCTGCAGCATTGTCTCAAGTGTAACACCTTAAATGTCCCATGACATGTATGAAAAAAGCATGTACATGGCAGTCAAATGCTCGAATATATTTTAAAAATGTGTTTGTAAAAAAAAGAGGGGGGGGCTTGAAACAGGCTCTTTTTAACTTTTGCTTTCTTTTGTGTATTGCGGAAACAGAGCCGTTAAAATAGCTACTATTTGTATTAATGACAAAGAGGCACACAAATGTTTTAGGCTTTTTGTGGTTTTTGTGGGTTTCTTTGTCTGTTAAATTGCCCAAGAATTGTTTCCATTCAGGAGTGTTGTGAGGCCTGATGTCAGTAACTAATCTGAATGTTCCAGAAGAGAGTAGAAATTTTGAATCTGTGGAAGAGCCTGGAGTGCTCTTCCTATGCTTCAGTTATTCCTTGAGAGTCATGGTACCTCCATCTAGGATTGTACTGCTTACCTGCCTTTCTGTGTGCTGCCATCTCAAATCTTTTTCCTTCCCTTTTTATCTTGATTTTTACAGAACTTCCCCTGTTCTGCTTGTTTTGGTGTCATTGCTGGCACCAGACAGACAGACAGACAGACAAATGGACAGACATGCACACACACACACATGCACACACACATGCACACACACGCACACACACGCACACACACACACACACACACACACAGACCATTTCTTTGGGATTCATCCCCCATTGTTCCTTTATTTCTTAGATTATTTTTGCTATCTGCCTGGCCTGCCTGCTTTACTCATAAAAGAGAAGAGAAGCCTTCATCTACAATATTTTGTAGTTATTTTGGCTGGGGGGTATTCTTTAATTGTATTTTTGTCTTCTATCGGCTTGCTTCCTTCTTCAGATTTAGTGGGGGAAGGGGCTGCTTCTGTGTTTTTAAAAATATTTTCTCCCTACATGTCTCTGTGCTATCTCCATTTTACTGATTTTTTTAATTGCTTATTTTGCTGTGTTTTATTAAACATGCATATTTGTATGTGTTTTCGGGAGGCTGTTTTGTGGGATGATGTGGATAATGGGTGTTGTTGATTATGTTTGGTGTACTGTTGCCTGCTTTTGGAGTATTCTGTTTCTTTGTTACCTTGGCTTGGCTTTTTTGGAGTAATTTTTAAGGATTCTTTAGGGTTTTTGAAATAGTGCCAAAAATACCAATGGAAAACCTGAAATAAAATGACCCAGAAGAGCCTTTCTCTTTAATTTAAAATGAAAGGGCTAGTGCAGGTAAAACAAAAGAAATACCATCAAAAGAGCACAAAAGAAAACAAATATGATTTTTTTTTGCTGCGTACATCCTAGACATGATTAGGAAGGATTGGAAAATAAACCTGATTTTTGTTCTACTGACCCACTTATTATGAATCAAGCCTGTTATCTGTTTTTCTTTAGTCAAAATTAAGTGGGACAAATGGTCTGACATATGTTGAAATCCTTGTCAAATTGATATATAGTACAATGTATGAGGTTTAGGATGGAGGAGAAAAAGAGAGTGAAATGCCAAATTTTAATTTATTATAAAAATGGTCACTTTTCTTTGGCCCAGATCCCATTACTTATTGCAAGTGAGAGGATTTTGGCCCTCAGGCCAGGTCAATCCCAGAGTGTTTCCTACCTCCCACAAAGTCCCCACCAAAAAAAGTTGGAATATTTATTTGGCTTCATTCTCCAGGTCATTGTCCCAGATGGTTGGACAATTAGCTCTGGAAGGTGAGAAGAGAAAGAGGGAGGCATTCAAAAGATAGCATAAATGGGAAAACACTGAGGATACTAGGAGAAAAGGAAGATGCAGAATGAAGAACATTTAATGGGGAGAAGCTGCAGCCAGTCTCCAGCATGTGAGTTTTTAGGAAGACCTGAATCTTCCTTTCTTAGAACCAAGTTTTCACCATAGAAATAAGTATCGAGTAGTCTGCTTCATGCTGGAAAAGTTTGTTGGACGGTCTCACTCCTCTGGTCTAGGAAGATCTCAGTGAGTATCAGCACCACAACTCTAATTCAGCTGCACAGGTAGTGGTGTCAAAGACAATTTAAAAGACTACACCAGATGGCACAGGACAGACAGAAAGCAAGCAAGCAAGCAAGCAAGCAAGAAAGAAAGAAAGAAAGAAAGAAAGAAAGAGGTTATTCATTCATTCATTCATTCATTCATTTATTTATTGGGATTTCTAAAGCCACCCCAATCACAAGGACTCTGGGTAGCTTACACTACGACCCCCCTTAATAAATAGACCCCATTTAAAACAGTAACTCCCTTAAAAACCCACCCACACATGTTAAAGAAGGAAGGATGGCTCTTATTAAACCAGTCAGCAGGCAGGGGTTATTTCTCCACCAACCCCCCACACCTGCCCCGCCAGCCAAGTTTTTCAGTTCTTTCCTGAAGGGCAGCAGTTCCGTCTGTTGCCTCAGTTCCACTGGCAGGAGATTCCAAAGAGCCAGGGCGGACACAGAGAAGGCCCTCCTTCTTGTGCTAGAGAGGCAGGCCCCTCTAGCTGATGGCACAATTAGAGTGCCCCTCCGGTCCACCCTGGTTGGTCAGGCAGATAATCTCAGGACAATGTGGTCTCTTGGGTATCCCGGCCTACTACTATGTAGGGCTTTAAAGGTAATGACCAGCACCTTGAATTACACCCGGAACCAAATTGGCAACCGGTGCAGCTCCTGAAGTAGTTGTGAGGCCCGAGCATAACGCCCACACTCCAACACAACTCGGGCAGCCACATTCTGGACCGACTGCAGCCTCCGAATGGTTGTCAAGGGCAGCCCCATGTAGAGCACATTACAGTAATAGCTTTATTGATAGCTTTATTGATGGTACACTTGTAGTCAGCGCATCTCCTGACTTCCCCATTACTTTTCAAAGCTGTCACTATTGGTGTCTCCCACTCTGCGGAGCCAATTGGCACTAGGATGCCCTGCCCCACCAGTTTGTCCAGCTTGGCCTCTATCTTCTCCTTTAATGCAAAGGGTACCCGGCGTGGCTTCATCCGGATGGGCCAGATGGTTGGGTCAAGCTCAAAGTCCATAGGGGGTCCTTTGTATAAACCTAAACCCTTTTTGAACACCTCAGGATGTGCAGCACAAACGTCCCGGATTGGGTCAGTGTCTATTGCGTGAATGCCAGAAAGCCAGATTCCCAGCAGCCTAAACCATTGGGTCCCAATAAGACAGTTAGTGCCCTGCTTAACTACAACCAATGGCAAGGAGTTGTGAATGTTTTTGAATTTGACCAAGAAATTTCCCACCCCCAGGACCGGAATCTGGCAACCCTGCACATCCCGGAGGGAAGTTTTAAAAGATATGAGCTTGGGCCGAGAGGCAGGGGGAATTCTCAAAAACTCCCGCTGTGGGATTATTGAAAAGGTAGTGCCTGAATCCACCTCCATCTTGAAGGGAACATCCTGCAGGCTCAGGTCTGCGAAGAAACGCTCGCTGACAATGCCCACTTGGCACAGCTCTGGCTCTGGTGACACATTGGCGATGGACGTTTTGTGGTGATGACTCTTCTTGGACTCAGGGGCTGGAGTTCTTTGCTTTCGTTGTCAGCATACTTTAGCAATGTGCCCTCGTCGCCCGCAGTTGTGGCATTCTGCGGTGCGGAAGGGGCACTTCCTGCGGTCATGCCGGGCTCCACAGCCATCACACTTGCAAAGGAATTTCTTCTCCCTATTGTCACGGTGCTCTCGGTGCTTCTCCCTCTGCGTTGGTGAACTCCAATGAAGAGGTGGAACCACGTGATGCTGAGGAGGATGAAGATGAATTTTGCTGAGCTTGCACAGCTGAGTCGGTGGCACTTGTGGTGGAGTGGCGATGCCGGAAAAGCTTGATGCCAGACCGTGCAGCCTCAGATGCTATCGCCTCTTCTAGGACAGCCTTGAAAGTTAGCGTCTTCCTGACCATGAGGCGACATTGAGCATCTTCGTCCCTCATGCCGGCCAGCAGACAGTCCCAGAGTGCTTCTTTGATGTTGTCCCACTTGCACGGGGTGGCAGCAATGGGCAGAGCAGCGGCATAGTCTGCAATGGACTCCCCAGGTCGCTGCTCCCTTCTGTGGAAGGCCACCCTGGCTGGGAAGATTGAGACCTCTGGCTGCAGGTATTTCCTCAGTGCAGACATGATTTCTGCAAGTGGCACCACATCCATGTCCCTTGGGAGAATGAGGTGGGTTGCTAGCTCAAGCGTCTCAGAACGCACTGAGCGAGGAAACAGGAGTGCTTCTGGTCTTTGTCGGTGATCTTCTGCGAGGCCATTGCTTGGTGGAATCGGCGTTCATATGTTGCCCATTTCTCTGGACATGCTGGGTCAAATAGGCCGATGTTGCTGCCGTGTGGGGATGCCATCCCACCTTCTTCGCCAGTTTCGTGTTCAGGGAATGAAGAAGCAGACGAGTGAAGAAGTGAAATTCAGCTCTTTATCAGTGGGGTTTGAACACAGTTTGGATGGGGCAAAACTCGGACTTATATACACTATAAACAGTAACAGTAACAATAATACAACAAGCCCATTGGTTTACAGAGTGTGTACATTTCCGATCCACTTATTTGCATAAGAATAGATACATGAAAAAAGATACATTCCGCTCCTATAAACAGTAACAATAATGCAACAAGCCCATTGGCTAACAGAGTGTACACATTTTCAATCCACTTATTTGCATAAGAATAGATACATGAGAAAAGATACATTCTGCTCCTGTCAGAAAACACAGTTAACATACATAACAAAAATGCAGCCTTATCTTACTCCTTTTCCTATTCCAAACGACTCCGTCATTCCATATTCTGTCCTAACTGCTGCTTCTTGACTCATGTACAGATTTCTCATGAGGCATATAAGGTATTCTGGTATTCCCATATCTTTAATTACTTGCAACATTTTTATTGTGGTGCACACAGTCAAAGGCCTTGGTGTAGTCAATGAAACAGAAGTAGACTTGTTTCTGATATTCCTTTGTTTTCTCCATGATCCAATGTTCTGTAGAATTCAAAGTATCTCCAAAGCTATATTAGAATAATGAGAAATCCTGCTGGGGCCTTCTTAAAGCATGTATTTTCAATACACAGATTGTTGGCCTCACAAAACTCTATGAGTCATTTCATTTTTGTTCCCTAGGTCAAATTTAAGAGTGTTTTAAAAACCAAAAGAACTCTTTAATATTATTAAGCACAGAAAGCTCCAATACCTTGGCCATATCATGAGGAACAACATAAAGTATAGAATATCCCAAGCTGCTCTGCAAGGAAAGATCCCTGGAAAGAAAGGCCCTGGATGTAGACAGACTTCATGGCTGAAGAACCTGAGAGAATGGTGTGACATGTCCTCAGAAGAACTGTTCTGAGGAGTTAAGAATAGGAAGACTATTACCACAATTATAGCCAATATCCAGAACAGGTACGGCACTTGAATAAGAGGAAGAAAGCCAAATTTCCAACAGCATTTGGTTCTATTTCATGCCTTTTTGTGTGTGAGTTCGTCACTTATGATGATAAGCATGCTTTGCTTTGCTGTGTGATCAGTTTCCTCTTGGATGCAATTATACCCTAAAAGTTTTGATGTTGCACAGTATTATTATCTGGAATGATAAGGGATTTCCATCCAAATGAATTTACTTTGGCTTCCTGCTGATAAGCTCAATACATAGATCCAGTATTACAATATGAAATCTTAATTATGGTAGCATGCCATATCCCACTACCACAGTACACATTTCTGATGCTTTTGATGGTCTAATTAAACTTTTGTATTAAGTTGTGAAGTAAATGAATGGGCTAGAAGAATAGCTTGATAGAGTGGTTTAATTGGGAAACATAACTCATGTAGGATTAAGTCTCCTCAAATTCTCATCACCTGCATGCAATGTAATAAGCAATGTACAATGTAATGACTAATAGCAGGCAATAGTAATTAAACGTGCATGCTTCTACCACCATTTCACATTTAATATTTGCTTCCATGAACATTTAATTAAGATATATATTTTATTTTAGATAATCCAGGACTCACTAAGTAACTGCCTCTGATTTAAAAGTGAGTAAGTGAGAGAATCCCTATAATCCTTATAATCTTGAAACTGCAGGGATAATACTTTCTTCAACATAAATCTAACACTGAGAAAGAGGATTCAGCTGACCAGGACTGTAGAGGCAAACACTGTAAATCTTGTCTGTTTAGAAAATTGTTGGAGAAACTGGTCTTTATTGTAACTGATTATTTTTTTTTAGAGTTTGAGTTCTCCCATTTGAAAAGTAGATATTGAAGTCATGAAATAATCTCTAATCATTTTTATTTCTATACAAGCATATTGATTTTGCTATCACAAGACTGTGGTATGCTATGTTTTTTAAACTATTAAGAATTTTCTGAAGTGTGTGTTGTTAGTAAAATCATACATACACCTTTGATTAAAAGAGATGTGATACAACCATCCTTTTCTTATCCTGACCAATCCACCTTTTTATTCTCCCAGCTTGGAAAGCAAACTGATTTATATAGCTCACACATCTGAGGAAGTGTTTAAATTCTTCTTTCAGGTCCAGATCTAATGTTGGACTGCTGAAATGTAGCCACTTTCTTGGCTTTGTTGTTGACCAAAATTAATCTTTCATCGCCATACATCTCCGGTAGTAATCAGCAGACCAGCAAATGAGCCGGATTCTGCATAACTCCACATTCACATGACGTCTTGTTGTCCACCAGCAGCCCCCCACTTGAGCATGTTGGTCTTGGATTTAGGGACTCCATCCCTCAACCTATTCAGGGTCCTCCAAGTGACATAAGGGAGGTGAAGTTCCTCAGCTATATCCTCCTTTAATGTTATTCCTTGTCCAGTAAGCTCCTTCCTCTAATATTTTGGTTTTGCTCTTGCATACCCTTATGAATGTTTGTTCTTGCCATAAAGCTGTACCTGGATCTGAGCCGGTGGACTTGAGGCACATATCCGTCCAGAGGATGTCTCTTGCTTAGTTCTCTCAGCATCTACTGTTACTTCCTTCCTTATATTAGGTGGAGTGATACTAACAAGAGGACATGTTTTCTCAACTGGTATAGGTTTGAAGCATCCTGTCACTATGCACATTGTTTCATTAACTGCAATGTTAACTTGTTTCATGTGTGTGGATGTGCTCCATACTGGAGCAGCATACTCTGCTGCAGAGGCACTCAGGGCCGTAGCTGATTTACAAAGTATAGATGGTTGAGTTCCCCATTTATAGTTTGTGAGTTTCCTGATGGTGCTGTTCCTTGTACAAACTTTGGCTTTGGTATTTAGGCAGTGCTGCTTAAAAGAGAGTGTCCTGTCAAGTGTCATACCGAGGTATTTCAGTGCTGCTCTGTAATTTATTCCTTCACCATGTGACATCCACCTCAACCCCTGCCTTTTGGTTTCAAAGGTGGAAAGCGCACACTTGAGTCTTGCTCAGGTTAGGCTTCAGATGGTTGATGTTGTATTACTATCCTAATACTTTGAGTGCTCCCGTAAGTTTTCAGATATCTCATCAAAAGTCCTTAAATATATAAATAACTGAACTTCTTTCTGAAAGTTTTCTCTCCAAAATGCTCCACAACAGCGCTCCTGCTGCTCCTTCTTCCTTTATACTTCCAAGTACAGAGTCCTGTCAGGTTGTGATTTACCTGAATGCTGTACTTTTTTTCCTAGCCACATGCAATATGTTGTTGATGATGGCATAGCATGCTGATTTCTTTCATGGTAAAAACATGTGTTCAAAGCCTGACAAGATGAGCTTCATGACATGTTGCCTTTGTTGCATTTGCTGATATAGTTCCTGACTTAATTGGAATCAACCGTTTCCAACAAACTATCTAAAGGAGAATAAAGGACATCTGTATGAAATATTTTCTTGCTTTCTTTTATGCATGTAAAGTGACAAATAGGATCTCTGCAATGTTTCTCTTCACTCTCTTCTCCATTGTTCATCATACTGTGTGAAACGGATGCATTTTCACACCTCTTAATGACATCAAGCATGCAAATGTTTACATAGTTTTTATCAACCAGTATAAGCTTCTACTTACCTTTAATATAAATATTATTTTTAGACTGGAGCAAGGTGTTCTGTCATAAAATGGACAGGACATTTCTTACATGTCCAGTATTTACATACCTCAAAACATGAATTTAAAGAACAATATGTGTAGTATGCAAATTCTAACACATACTTAATTTTTTGAGTGTGAAAATAGCCAGGATATTGTTTCAGGGATGGATGTATAACAGAAGCTTAAGAAAGTACACCATGTGGACATTCTGTTTACCATTTTGTGTACCCAACAAACCATCAACTATCAGTCAAAGACAAGGGGGAACAATAAGGGGTCACTAATCACAGAAACTCTTAGAAAGTAGGAGCATCCATGAGACAGTCATGAAATGTGCTCTGTACTAGGTCCATACTGCAGGACCATCAGGGAGGAGAAATCCTCTTGTTATTTATAAGTGTCAAGAGAAAAGGGCTGCATCATGATACTCCATACAAGTTCATGATTTCTGGCTGGATAGATATCCCAGTACCACATTCTTCAGCAAGGATTCCGATCTATCTGAAAACTAATCATGTGTTTGCACAGTGCTGAGTGACACACCTCTCCATTGATCTATCTCTATATAGGCAGAAATCACATTTTCCTCTCAAGATGTTCCACAGCTCAAGCAAAATATTCCTTCTTCAGAAATACTTCATTGACTGCCATAAAAGAAAGATAATCCCACTTATTATGTGTGAAATCACTTGGCCTTTATATTATATTTACACATGGAGCGGGTGTTTGGCAGGTTTTCCTGACTGATGTCAAGTCTTAACATGATTGAACAACAATTTGTTTATTCTTTGCCTTCTTTAATATGTGAGTTCACAAACTGTTCTTTTCATATCTTAATGTTCTCCTCAATCACACATACCTACTTTTACCTTCAGATGTAGAACAAGTCACATCCCAGATCCTGCTATCCTAGCTGAGGACTATGTCAAAGTTGTTGTCCCAGAATTTACTGGGAAAAGAAGAGTGCTTTTTAATGCACTTATGGCAGAAGGGACCATTACTAGAAAAATTAACTAGATTGTTAAGTATTTTGGTAGCAAGGAGATACTTATTCAAAGATCTATTTCCTTTACATTTAAAGTAGAGCAGATTATTTTTAATCATTAAGTTCATATGAAATTGGTACATAATTTTTCATTAGATGATAATAGATGTACAGTAGAACCTCAGATAAAGTCCAAACTCCATTCCACAAGTTTGGACTTTATCTGATTTTGGACTTTATCCGAATCAAATGGGCGATGCATCAGATAACATCCAAAAAATTGACTTTATCTGAGGTTCCTATACCAAATACCTTGGATAATGTCCATTTTTTTAGTGTTTTTGAACTTTATGTGAGGCATCACGTGTGCATGAAAATCACAACTTTATCTGAATTGGACTTTATCCGAGGTACCACTGTATTAGAAAGAAGTAAATCCCATATACCCCAAATAAATTGATTAGGTTGGTTAATTTTGTTAGATCTTACAGAAGAATGTGTATTAATTCACATAAATCAGTAACCTGAATCTCTGTCTTCCTACAACTTTCCCTCTACTGTCCAGGTTCTGACACACACACCCCTCCCCCGGTAGAAGCATAATGATGTAGCTGGGAAATTTAGCAATACTGAAATCAATCTCTCTACCAAGCAAACTATCAACAGAAATATTTCCCTAAATATACATGTGTCTTTCTAATCTGTGCCTTTATTGGACTTCTTTGGGTTATTGATTTGTCCATCTCACATCATCCCATCTTTTTAATGGTCTCTAACTCCCCTTTGAGAGATGGTACAAGATGAACTAGGAGCACAAGCAATTCTCTCACTAAGTTCTTCATTTACATAGACTTAAAATTGCCTACTGGATTCATCAAGGCACCTCATTAAGGAATTTTTACTTTAGACTTTAATAAGACAAGGAGTCTCCCCCCCCCCAATTATTTTTTGCAGGGTCTCCATTAACTGCACAAACATTCTTTGTGCAAAATTAATGCCCTTTTCAGAAGCAAAGCACACACTTTCACAGCAAGCATAAGACACTCTGACCATTATGAAAAATGCTTCTAATCCTTCAAAGTCCAAACAACAAAGTGTAAACCATTGTTACTGAGCACAATTTTTACCATTTTAACTGTTTGAACATTTTGCTAAGGTTTTATTTATTTATTCATTGCTTTTGTACACTGCCATACAAGGCAGTGATTTTTCCACAATAAATTTATTCTTATGATTGTCTCAGGAGAATTACAGAATATTTCTCTGTGTCTTGGGGTAAGGGCAATCATTTTGCAGTTCCTTGTCTTCTTAAGCAAGACAGAAGGTATGAGGGTTTATGTTCTTCAGGAACATTACAATAGGACAAATCTTTTTCCCATGCTACCCATAAGGCATAACATTTGGAGGTAGATTGTCTCAAATTAGGATACCTCTACAGTCATTATCTGTGGTATATTTTGTAACTCAATGCACCAGAAAATGTCTACAGAGACGTCTTGACTTCAAGAAATTTTCTTCCAAAAAGCTATGCTGTTTGCATAGCAATATAGTAGGATTTCAACCAATAATTTTCCTCTCACTGTCTCTGTCCTTCAGCTTTCCTTCCTAAAATTCTGGGCAGATATTCTTGCATGTCCACAAATGAGTATAAGCTCCAGGACCATTTCTATCAATCATTTTAAATAAGGTGGGGGTCACTTCCTTTTTCATTCTCTGCTGTTTCTTTTCTCTGCAGAAATCTGCTGCTGTCATTGTCATAATGAACATCAAGAACCCCAAGGATCTTGACAATCTGATGACTGAAACAATAGTCAATGATTGTGAAAGGAGAGGCTGAGAAAATGGTACTGCTTTAATCTGAACTGAATCAGCTATGTTTCAGTCATTTCTAAATGAAAATGCGTTGATTTAAGCTTAAATACAATTTTAATTTAATTATCTTCCCCCTATTTCCCCCACAAAAAACCAAAGTTGACTATTTTGGTTTAAGCCAAGTCTTGATTCCAACTGCTTATTTCCGGCCCTGACATCTTTTTTTTCTAGGAAGGGAAGAGTAACAACCCAATAGTAACAAGCGGAAGGCCCCAGCATTAAAGCCGCGGTCGAGGGGAAGAACTTTTACCGGCCCTGCACCGGATGGGGGCCAGCCTTTGGGTCGGAGGACCAGGGCTGTGCCCCCATGGCAGGGAGATGTGCCAGCCTTGCCCACTGGTACCAGTGGGGCTGGTCAGGCTACCACTTGGCAGCCGGGTTCCAGCTTGGTAGCTGGTCAGCTATAGGCTGGCTCCACTGGGGCTTGGGCCCTCGGCCTGCCTTTGCCAGGCATGGGACAGGGCAGCCCGGGGGGGGGCTGGTGCGGGTGTCCAACCCACTGCTCCTCTGGCCCCCCATGGGCCAGAGTTTTGGGCATGGCCCTATTCTGGCCCTGGCTCTCCTTTTTTGGTTGCCTTTTCCTCAACTGACTAGTGGGCCCACCCAGCCCGCTTTATACTGGGGGCTCTGGGGCAGTGGATGCTCTGTTAGCACGGATAGCAGTGCTGGAAGCATCCTTGGGCATGGCACAGCCTCCTTCGGAGTGGGGCACTACTCTTTCTTCAACAGGGGCCCCTTCGTCGGCCCCGGCTACCTTGCCGGCCGCAACGCTTCAGCAGGCGGCCAACCGGGTCGAGCTGCTTGAGACGGTCTGGCCGGCCCCAGCTGGTGTCTCGCAGCTCCCCGTTCGACCTGATGTACAGGATGGGAGCAGTCAGGGGTGGTCCCAGAGCTCGATTCCGGTCATGAGCTCCAACGCCCGCCGTGGGCTGGAACCCCCGATGGGGGCGGCTCACGGGGGTGCACCTAGTGAGTATCAGGTTCGTGGACCAACACCACAGCCCTCTTACAGTGGTGGGGTTCAGTGGCCCTGGCCTCGTCAAGTTGATGTGAGTGGGCATCAGTTACCATCCTATCCCAGTATCCCATGGTTTCTAAATGGTCCCTCGTTAAGGGCGGGGGTGTCTGCCCCTGGGGCAGTGCCGAGCATCGCAGGGGCTGTCCAGGTCCCACTGCGTATGCCCTCTATACAGAATGTGCCAACGATGGCTTTGCCGACGGCTGGTTATTCCTTGCCCCTGGGTGATTATTTGTCACAGGTCATGAGGGATAAGATCTGGTGAGGGGAGTACGTGGATATATTCTCCCTATTGAACCGTGAGCCCACTGAGGAAGAGAGAGAGGGACAGGACGACAGAGACAAAGAGCTGTCCCGTCGTCGTAAGCCACCCCGCACCTGGGCCAACTGGTTGCCGGCATACTTTATATATATGGTGGTATGCCTCAGGGCCTGGCCTGATTGGGACATCCCGATGGTTCAATCCCTTGATAATATTTACAGGGCGATGGTTGATTTCATGGGCCCATTGTAGTTGTCTTATGATGAGGAATTTGGATGAGGGTGGCCCTACATCCTGAGATGAGGTGGGATGAGCCCTGTCAGCAATTGTGGCTCTTGTACATGACTCCCACGTGACTGGCGCCTGGTGATAGGTACCATTGTGGTCATGCTGTGCAACACAGGCTCCACGCTAACCGGTGGGCCAGGGGGTTCCACCCCGCCGGCTGTGTTGGACCTTCTCAGCTAGCGACGTGTGTCATAAGCGCCAGTGTCGTTACCGACACGAGTGTCCCCTTTTGCGCTGGCCCCCACGCCGCCTCCGCGTGCCCGCGGGTTGGTGGGTTACGGGGCAGAGGTAGGGGTACACAGGGGGCGATCAGAGCTCCATCTGTTGGAACTAGCCATGTCAAAGCCGCCCCTCCCCAATTAGTTTACCCTTGCTGGAGCGATGGCTCTCAGCTTATCCAAGAAGGGATGATTCGAGGTACCTGCTGCAGGGTTTCCAATGGGGCTTTCGTATTCCATTCGGGGGTGTTAGGGGCCCCAAGATGCTACTAATTTAGTTCCCTTGAAAGGTAATGAGGAGGTTGCTGCACTGAGCACAGCTAAGGAAGTTGAGGCTATGAGAGTAGCGGGCCCCTTCTTGGAACCACCTTTCCCTAATTTGAAGGTCTCTCCTCTGGGGCTACTACCGAAGTAGAACCCGGGTGAATGTCGTCTAATCCTCCATCTAGCTTACCCTGCGGGTTCTTCGGTCAGTGATGCCATTCCTGATGACCTTTTTCAGTCAGGTAAACGTCGTTTGTTCAGCCCCTACGGGCTCATGCGGTCCCGGTGCTTTCCTGGCACAGTGTGATATGCACTCGGCTTTCCGATTACTGACAGTGCACCCAATGGATTTTGAGCTATTGGGTTTTAGGTTCAAAGGGGAATTTTACTTAGATAAGGCCATGCCTTTTGACTGCTCTATTTCATGTTCGGCATTCGAACGATTCGGTACTTTCATTCAGTGCGCCTTTGCTCGCAGGTCGGGGTCCCGGTCTCTAGCCCATTACCTCGATGACTTTTGGTTCGGGGGAGAACGGGGCTCGGACACATGCACGCGTCTCCTCACTACATTTCAGACACTCATGTGGGAACTGGGTGTCCTCTTAGCGCCTGAAAAGACCGAGGGCCCAGCTACTAAGCTCACATTTATAGGCATTGGAATTGACTCTGTTGCACAGGCATCCGGGTTACCCATGGATAAGGTGGCTCAGATCTCTGCGGCGATTTTGGCATTGATTGCCAAACATAAAGTGTCCCCTCGTGAGCTGCAGCTACTTCATGGCCACCTTAACTTTGCCTGCAGGGTGGTTACACCCGGCAGAGCATTGGCCAGGCGTCTGTGTGACGCCATGGCTGGCCTGTTAAACGTCACCACAGGGTCCGGCTGATCAGAAGCATACGGGCAGACCTTTTGGTCTGGCTCAAATTCCTCCAGGGTTTTAACGGGGTCTCTTCCTGGAGATCAGACCTTATGGTCTGCCCTAGATTTCAAGTATGGTCGGATGCCTCCGGCTCCCTGCGTTATGGGGGTTTACTCTGAGAGTAGGTGGACTTACGGCTGAGGGCTTCATGCATGGCTTGGCACGGATCGCCTCCGCGATCTTACCTTCCATGAGTTTCTTCCCAATTTGGGGAGCAGTGATGCTATGGGGCGACGAGTGGGCCAACTCAGTGGTCCATTTTTGGTGTGACAATGCGGCAGTGGTGCACATTGTCAACACCCAGACGTGCAAATCCCCCAGGGTCATGGCATTGGTTTGTCAATTCTTTTTGAGAAGCCTACGCCTAAATGTGCTGTTCAGGGCCAGACATGTTCCAGGTATTAATAACGATATTGCTGATGCTTTATCCCGCCTGCAGATCCCCCGGTTCCGTGCCTTGCTCTGGAAGCAGAGGAATTCCACTCGCTACTCTCGGCCAATATTTGGACGTTTGGTGAGGAGAGGTGAACCGGGCATGTCATTGGCACCTTGCACGCGTAAGGCGTATCAACATGCTTTCATGCAATTTAGAACTTTTTGTGAGTAACTACAGTTACCTCAAGTGTGGTCAATATCAGTGGACCAGGTTTTACAATGGATGTTTATCTTCTCAGTCAGGGTTCCCCCCCCCCCCCCCGTACTATAGCCTTCAGGCTTTCGGCACTGGCATTTATGGCCAACGTGGGGGGGTTTCAATGACTGCGTGAGTTACTTCCGCATGCGTCATGTTTTGGAGGGGTGGACACGTGAACGTGTGCGCCGCCCGGACACGCGTCACCCAGAGTTTCTGACCCACCTTGCACAAGGCTGGCATGACTTATGTTCGGATAGGTGTGAAGTGGCTCTTGGTCACGCAGCTAACACGGTAGCCTTTTTGGAGCGCTCCGCATCAGTGAGTTGGTGCCAGAGTTGGTACCATTGTGTAAGGCGGATGTGTCTCGTAGGGCACTGGAACTCGACGATGTCTATGTCACACATGAGTGGGCTCAATTGGGGATACGGTCCTCAAAGGTTGTTCAGCATGGTGTAGGCAGTGGAGTTAGACTGCTACAAAGTTTCATTGGAGACATCTGTCTGGTTGGTGCCCTACATGAATTTTCGGCAGTGCCTGCTGCGCGCCCCAGCCGGTTTTTCTGCCACCAGGATGGGTCTACCCTTACCAAAGTAAAGTTACTGAGGGTGACCGGTGCCGTGCTTTGCGGTGTGGGGCCCGTTTTGGCACCCATTTATTTAGGATAGGCATTGTGTTGATCACGGCTACGTTTGGGGTACTCGGAGGCGGATATATGTGTACGCGTAATTTCTTATAGGTACGTCCCCTCACTGTATGAGTACCTAGTTTTGTCCTTCACCTCTTCTCCTCTTTTACAGATCCCGTGTGTCTCTGCACACCGGTGGCAGTGGGGCTGGTGGGCCGCAGCTATGTACACTGGGCAGCAGTATATGCTGCGGCGACAGAGAGTGGACCCCGACTTGGGCTGTGTGCATCTGCACGTATGCGATGGTATGGTATGCGCGGCACAAGGGGGCAGGAACTGTGGCCATTCCTGATGTCCGTCAGGGATGCTGGACCGCCCGATGTTCTTATTAGGCACCTCGGCGGCAATGATCTTATACGGATCACTGCTATTCCTAAACTGTCGAGGGGCAGTGACCTGGCGTTTTATATCATGTATGGCTTACACACGGTCGCTATGGTCTAACATCGTGCTGAGACACCAATTTAGGGGAGACATGGATCTCCGTGGTTCGGACTGTTCCGGCAGTCAGTGGACAGGGCTGTTGCTCAGTCCCTTGCTGAGCATGGCTGGGAGACAGCCATTGGAAACCTGCAGATAGGCTTACAAATTTTTTTGCTGGTAGGCAGGAGATGGGGTCCACCTGTCGGCTGGAGGTATGTACCTCTTTCTGGGCGTGGTGACCAAGCTGATGGTCTGGGGGGGGCAGTGAGTCATCATGGACGCCTCCCCGTGTGGCGGGTAGCACTGGTAAGGTAAAGATTTATGACCCACAGGTATCCGGCAGGTTCGCAATTGACTGGCCAACACTTAGACAGGTACAGGGGTAATAGCTTTGGCTGGTCAACGACGAACCAGGCAAGGGGTGATGGCAGGAGCTTAACAGCCTGCATCACCTTGAGATTTAACGGATACACGTCATAGGGTGGGGTCAGTAGATAGTTTATTGACTCCGGTCAACAATTTGTTTGTGTTAACAAACAAATTGATACAAATAGTTACATGTAGCCAATTGCCATTGGCATTTTGGGTGGAACCTTACCAGTGTTACTGCGGCCTGCTTGCCTTAAAGAATTACAATTGGATGATTACACCAATTGAAAGTTATAATTCGGACTAGGACATTATTCAATAAAAGTGGCCCGATGCCTTTATCCATATACTGGTGTCTGAGTCTTTCTTTGGGGGGTGCGCCTGTAAAATCAGTGCTATGTTTAAATCCATTTCAAAAATTCCATCTTCATGAAAAGTAAAGCTATGGTAAATGCCTCCATGTAAATGGGCATTTGCATCTTTTCTTTTTTTAAATGTGCTATTCTTGTGCAAGTAAGCACATTTGTACTTTTGTTCAAGCAAGCAATACTACATGTTGAGGAAATGTTCTTGAATTTTTTATCTATTATCATCTTGACATATGATTAGTAAGTGGGAGACAAATGAAGACAAGTTAAATTCACCATAAATGATTCTCGGATTTCAAAGAGTGTTAAATCTTTCTGTACTACACCTGGATGTTTTTGTTTATAAGGGAGCAAATTAGATAATTTCCAAAGTGATACTCTTTTCAAGATACCTCATTTTAGGTATTTATGAAACTCTGCATTAAATAATCATAACCTAGAAATGTTTACTATATAAATAGGATATATGCATGGAATATAAGATAGTAATTCAGAATTTAGATGTAAAATATTGGTAATTTACAGGCATCCATGAAGCTTAATTCATAAGGGTCTGAGTTATGTAGACATATCATTATGGGCTGCTTAGTAGCTCATAAAATTGTGTTTTGTTTTGTATGCTTGTTTTCTGAATAAGGAACATAAAACTATGGAATTTATAATGGGAAAAGCAAGCAGTGATATTTCTACACTTCTAACTATGTTGTTTATGTGCACTGCATCAAGAATCCCTCCACTACAGATTTATTAATTTTAACAGCATTTTTACTGAAGAAGCACAAATGAGATTTGCCCTCCCTTCTTGTCCTGCCATAATTAGCGCAAAGCTAGTAAGAAAAGTCCTTGTGCTCAAGGATGTGATTTGGTCCTCATTGTAAAAGACAACTTACCTCATTCACACTTCCAGGATTAATACACAGAGCAGAAGGCAATGCAACTTAGGGTTTTGCACTCCTCTGGCTCAAACATATGCAAAATATATATAAAGCATGTGTGTGAGAGAGTATGTATATATGTGGTTTTTACACTAAAATTGCTGCTTGGAAAGTTATTCTTAGCAGTAATTAATTCTAGTGGTTAGTAGCCATTAAAGCTATATATTTAAACTAACCCTTTCTGGTTTTCCAAGCAAAATTGAAATCTTGTTTTGAGTCCACTGACAAACTGTACTGCTCTGATTGAGCTCTACTGTGCTATGGTTTACAGCCTGTGTTCCCTCCCAATCCTGAAATTAAGAGGAAGCACACAAAGAAATTTGGTGTAAATTTGTGCCACACATTATTGAAATTTGAATAAAAAGCCTGAGCTGTGGAGGGGCCTATTAGTGCACGACCTTGTACTAGAACAGGCAAATTCATTTTTACCTCTCTAGCCCAAAGTGGTGAATCATCTGCCCCTGCACATTACTGATCCTTACCAGCTACTGTGCAGGCCAGCTAAGTTGAGGAGCCATCACTGCAATTGATTCCAACTCTATTCATGAGAATGGATATTGGTCATATCACAGTGCTGTCCCATGGTGTTCACTGCATGCACTACTGATTCACATGAATCGTGTCAAGCATACAGTCTTCACCTAATCAAATAATGCCTTGAGGGATTCATTTCTATCACCCTACCCCTGCACTACCTGCCATATTACTGTTGTGACCTATTTAAAGATGGTGCCCCCAAGAGCCCTCAAAGTCCTGCAGCACAAGAGTGGGATGGGCGAAAAATGAGCTGGAATTCTTTCTTAAATCTGCCAATCAGGAAACCAAGCCGGACTGTCTGGCGGATTGTCTGAAAAAAATCACAAAGAAGCTGTACAGAGAGTGAGATGGGCTTGAAAGCCATATAGCCCTTCCCTCAAGCCAGCAAAGCAACGTCCTTCTCAAACCTACCTCCTCATCTGGTCTGAAGGGGAAAAAATCTTCCTCCATGCCTCATATCAGCCGGGATTGGGAGGGTACATTATATTGAAATCACAGTCAATGACCACACAGGAGCTACAAACTGATTTGATGCAATGTGATTCTTATTTTAATGCACAGCCTCCCTCCCTTCCTTTCTCTGGTCCCACCTCTGCTGATCCTTCTTATGGTTTGCTGTCAAACCATTTGGTTTTAAAAGAGTTGTACAGAGTTGTACATGTGACAGCATTTAAAAGTTTTTCATGTGTACAGAAATAACGTATATTACACATATTTTATTTCATTTGTTGTTTTTTGTTCATTTTTGTCCTCATCGGCGGTGATCTAGCACTAACCTTATGTATGTACAAAAATTAAAAAGAAGGGGAAAGAATGTGGGGATGCTGTTCCTGACATTCTGAATATCACATCCCAACTGGCTATGTCACTAAAACACATGACTTGTCTTTACAAGAATGAATTAACTGGGGAAAAGTTTGTTCAAATCATTCTAGCTTGAAAAAGGTAGTCCCTGGCAGCCAAGGAGGGGGAGGGGACCATGTTGTGAGCAAACATTCATGTTGAGAGAACTTTCAACCTGTTCTAGGAGCCTTTGAAGTAAGAGCAACTATGAATCTAAATAATACAGAAAGAAATAATTAAGACATGGGCACATTTTTTTAAATTTTCTTCCTATTTTTGCTAATTGCTGAGGTATTTGGAAAATACTCAGAATTAATTGCTTTAATTTGTGAAGTTAGCTAGTGACATATGAATGAGCAGATGGACCAACTTTGGGGTAATGTTTTCCTAATGAGGCAAAAATTATTTTGCTACAGAATGAAAGCTAGTTTAAATAAAAATACTGCCCACTTCCCATAGGATACTAACTTTGTATGGATCAGTTTCCAGCAGAAGACAATTATACCTACTTTAACATTATCTTTTCTTGTTAATAACCAAAAGAACTTCAAGGCAAAAGATAAGAAAGTGATACTAAAAATCATACATTTCCCTGAAAGTCAAGAATATGGTTTCTTTATAATTGCCATTAGCAATGTTGAATAAGCTATGATACTATGTAGCAATTAATAATCAGCATCTTTTATACTCGGGATATGACGTAGGCCTCTGTACAAAAAAAAAAGCCAATAGGAGGAATGAGTGATGGCCGTGCTCACTTCTATTTCGAAAGTCAAAGCCTTTCAAGGTATCATCAGAAAATATATTAGATTTGTGTATTTGACAGGTGAACTTCAATACCCCTCTTTCCTCTCTTTGTGCCACTCATAGTTTATAAGGAGGTCCAAAAACTGTTGTTGATTTTTTGTTCTTATTAAAAAAAACATTTGGTTTTTAATTTTTCTTATTAAAAACAACTGCAAATCATGGCACCCATCAGACTTTCAACATAAGGAAAGGAAAGCGTTCTGTACTCTGTCCAAATGTTGTTCTTGGTAACATCATCAGAGCATTCTAGTGAGAGACCTTATTGGACAAGGAGTTGCTAATTTGGATTGCTGGCTAAATGTGTTCAACAGATTGCTTCATGTCTATCTTTTTGTTTATGTGAAAAAATATGGCTTCTCCAATAAAGACAAGTGTGTAATAATCCTTTTTACTGAAACTGTTCACTTACTAAAATTATAATAATTTATACATAAGTCAGACAGGACAAAGTTCAGGGAGGTAAGAAGCCAGTGAGGGAATAAAGATCCAGTTCTAGAAGATGGACCTGGAAATTCTGAATGTACAGTAGAGACACATGTGATAGGGAGTTTTGTTCAATACTGAGAAGACACAATAAACCCTTGCCAATTGTGAGCATTGTAGCTGCACTTGGAGGCTCCGAACCTTTGAATAATGCCTTTGTTACATGTGACCTGAAATTAGTGAAGCTTGCAGACTTCTTCAATACATTCCTCAATTTAATATGGTGAAAGATAGACAATGCCCCTGTGACACTGGAGAAATTGAAACCACAGAACACGTTCTCTGCAGCTGCCCTGACCGGACAAACAGAACATACACCCACTGGTTGCTATCTGATGAAAAGCCCACCAACCACAACACTGCCAGGTTCTGCACCACAACGTGTAAGATCAGAAGAACAATCCTAGCAGGACCTTCTGCCAAATAAACTTCTAGTACCACAGCATAGGCTTAGTAATACAGTGATACCTCATACAAGTTTGGACTTTATACGGATTTGGACTTTGTATGAGGCATGCAAAATCCTAGCTGCGATGCCTCATACAACATCCAAATCCTTGCCGCGATGCCTTGTACTACATTGTTTCCATAGAGATACATTGTACTGGAATAGCACAGACTTCAGGGCAAAGTCAAGGAAACAGACAGGAAACTGACAGAACTTTAAGAAATCATTGTCTAAAGGCTAAATACATTACAAAAACATGTCAAACAACCCTGATTGTCCAAGAACCTGAAGAATGCTGCAAAAATCCCAGGAATGCTTCTAAAAATTCTGGCGAATTTTTTTTTAAAAAAATCCAAAATCGCACTCAAAACCACTCCTAAACACTCTTCACCTTGTTCAAAACCCACAAGAGCAATGCATGCATGTGTCCTGCCTTTTATACTGCCCAGGCACAATGCAACCTGGGGAAAACCCCAATGCCTCATAAAAATTCGCAGTGACTTTTTTCAAGGAATTAGGTGATGCTGTATGAATTCAATGTTGTACGAAGCGGACTGTGTATGAGGTATTACTGTAGTTGTATCATTATTGATCTGTGTACTAATTTTACTATTCCTAAACTCTGTGCAGAAATGCTCCTTCTTAAGCACCCTCATTTTAACTTTTGTCTCTTTATATAATTTAAGTACCCTCATTTTAACTTCTGTTCCCTTTGCTGGTCTATGCTGGTCTTGGGTAGTAATAAAGATTTTATTTGAGTTGAATTTAATGTTGCATTTTTCCTAAAAAATTCTTTTCCTGCAGTTGAGAGCATTTATATCATTGTCTTGCGCTTAAAAAGGAGGTGTAGAATAATGCTGCCAGTGGCTGTATCACTAAATTAGGATTCAATGAACTTAAGTTCATGAAAATCTCTTCGGTAACTATGATTTAAATGGACCCACCCTGTGATATTTAGAGGGTCAACATATTGATCCACACTTTTAGCCTTGAATGTCAAATAGTAGAATGCTACCTTACAAAGCCCATTGCAGGCGCACCCCCCCCCCCAAAAAAAAGACTCAGACACCAGTATATGGATAAAGGCATTGGGCCACTTTTATTGAATAATGCCCTAGTCCGAATTATAACTTTCAATTGGTCTAATCATCCAATTGTAATTCTTTAAGGCAAGCAGGCAGCAGTAACACTGGTAAGGTTCCTCCCAAAATGCCAATGGCAATTGGCTACATGTAACTATTTGTATCAATTTGTTTGTTGGCACAAACAAATTGTTGACCGGAGTCAATAAACTATCTACTGACCCCACCCTATGATGTGTATCCATTAAATATAAAGGTGATGCAGGCTGTAAAGCTCCTGCCATCACCCCTTGCCTGGTTCGCCCTTGACCGGCCAAACCTATTTCCCCTGTACCTGTCTACGTGTTGGCCAGTCAATTGCGAACCTGCCGGATACCTATGGGTCATAAATCCTTACCTTACCAGTGCTACCCGCCACACGGGGAGGCGTCCATGATGACTCACCGCCCGCCCCCCCAGAACGTCAGCTCGGTCACCAGGCCTGCTTGCATATCCTCAAGAAAGAGGTTCATACCTCTGGCCAACAAGTGGACCCCATCTCCCGCATAGAGATCATAATCCTGCAAGCCTATCCTAGGGTGCCGGATAGCTGTCCCCAAGCCCTTGTCTGCCAGGAACCGGGCAACAGCCCTGTTGACTGAGCGGCGAGTGCGGTCAAGGGCACGGAGGTCAACCATTCCGACCATAGCAGCCACGTGGACGGCCATACGTAATGCAAATAGGCTAGGTCCCTGCAAATCTTGAACTTTAAAGAGAGGCCTGTGACCTGGGCAAAGTCATTGACACCGAGATGCAGGATGAGGACATCGGGCGGTCCAGCATCCCTGATGGAAAACAGGAATGGCAACAATTCCCGCCATTTCATACCGCGCTTACCGTACCATCGCAAACGTGTGATTGCACGTAGCCCGAGATCGGGTCCCCACTCTGTTGCTGCAGCATACTGCGCTGCCCAGTGCACGTAACTGTGGCCCACCAGCCATACTGCCACTGGTGTGCGGGGACACACAGGGTCTGTAAAAGAAGGAAAAAGAATTAATGACAGTAACTGGTACTCACACAAGGAGGGGGCGTATGTACAATGCAAAGTGCATGGATCCCCAGGGAGGCCCACACTGGTAAGTGCCATGCTGATCACCCTCCAAAACTGGAATTTAGTAAGGGGAGACCCATCCTGGTGGCAGAAAAAAGGGGCCAGGGTGCACACCACGCACTGCCAAAAACTCATGTAGGGCACCAACTGGACAAATGTCTTTAATGGAACATCGTAGCAGTCTGACTCCACTGCCTGCGCCTTGCTGATAAACCTTTGAGGACCGTATCCTCAACTGAGCCCACTCTTGAGTAACATAGACATCGTCGAGTTCCAGTGCCCTACGAGACGCATCCGCCTTAGACAGTGGTACCAACTCACTGATGCGGAGCGCTCCAAAGAAGGCTACAGTGGTGGCTGCGTGAAAAAGAGCCACCTCGTACCTATCATAGCATAAGTTGTGCCAGCCTCGTGCAAGGTGGGTAAGAACCTCTGGTGAAATAGGGTGACGTGTGTCCTGGCGGCGGCCACGTTCACATGTCCACCCTTCCAAAACATGATGTATGCGGAAATCGTTCACGCAGTCAGCGAAGCCCCGCACCTTGGCCATAAATGCCAGTGCCGAAAGCCTAGAGGCTATAGTACGGGGGCCCAGCCCGTGACCGTGAAGAAAAACCATGTATTGCAAAATCTGGTCTACAGGTATTGGCCACACTTCAGGTAACCGTAGTTGGCCACAAAAAGTTCTAAATTGTACAAAAGCATGTTGATACGCCTTACGCATGCGAGGTGCCAAAGACATGCTGATCGCCCGGTTCACCTCTCCTCGCCAAATGTCCAAATCTCGGCCGGGAGTGGAGAGGGGAATTCCTCTGCTTCGGGAGCCAAAGCTTGGAACCGGGAGATCTGCAGGCGGGATAAAGCATCAGCAATATCATTATTAATGCCTGGTATATGTCTGGCCCTGAACAGCACATTAAGGCGTAGGCTTCTCAAGACAAATTGATGGACCAATGCCATGACCCTAGGGGATTTGGACATCTGAGCGTTAACAATGTGCACCACTGCAGCATTGTCACACCAAAAATGGACCACTGAGTTGGCCCACTTATCGCCCCATAGCATTAGTGCCCCCAAAATGGGAAAAAATTCCAGGAAAGTAAGATCGTGGAGACGATCCGTGCCCTGCCATGCATGAGGCCATCGGCCATATGCCCACCTCCCTTCGAAATATATCCCATAACCCAGAGAGCCAGAGGCATCTGACTAGACTTGAAATTTAGGGCAGACCATAAGGTCTGATCTCCAAAAAGAAACCCCATTAAATTCCTGTAGGAATGTGAGCCAAACCGAAAGGTCTGCCCGTATACCCATGGTGAGCCGTACCCTGTGGTGGCGTTTTAATAGGCCAGCCATGGCATCACACAGACGCCTGGCAAAAGCTCTGCCCGGTGTCACCACGCGGCAGGCGAAATTGAGGTGGCCGTGCAGTACCTGTAGCTCACGAAGGGACACCTTATGTTTGGAAATCAGTGCCTGAATCGCCGCAGAGATCCGGGCCACCTTGTCCACGGGTAACCTGGATGCCTGTTCGACAGTGTCAATTTCGATGCCTAAAAAGGTGAGCTTGGTAGCTGGGCCCTCGATCTTTTCAGGCGCTAAGGGGACACCCAGTTCCCGCATAAGGGCCTGAAATGTAGTAAGGAGACGCGTACACGTGTCCGAGCCCCGTTCACCCCCGAACAAAAAGTAATTGAGGTAATGGGCTACAGACCGGGACCCTGACCTTCGAACAAAGGCCCATTCTCATGAATGCTGAACATGAAATAGAGCAGCCAAAAGGCATGGCCTTATCTACATAGAATTTCCCCCTAAAACGGAAACCCAACAGCTCAAAGTCCTAGGGGTGGACTGGCAGTAATCGGAATGCCAATTTAATGTCACACTTTGCCAAGAGGGCCCCGGGACCACAGGCGCATACCATCTGTAGGGCCTGATCAAATGAAGTATACCTGACTGAACAAAGGTCATTAGGAATAGCATCATTGACCGAGGAACCCGCAGGGTAGGAAAGATGGTGTATTAGGCGAAATTCACCTGGGTTCTTTTTTGGCACTAGCCCCAGAGGCGGCCTCAAGCAGCTCGACCCTGTTGGCGGCCCGCTGGAGAGTCACGGCCGACGGGTCTGAGAGTGACGAAGGGGCCATGCCCAAAGCAGCAGACAAACCCCCTTCAGGAGGTGGATGGGCAATGCCCAGCGAAGCCTCTAGCACCGAAATATGTGCAAGAAGGGCATTGACATTCTCCGAGCCCCCAGTATAAAGTGGGCTGGGCGGGCCGGGTGGGCCGGACGGCCCTGTGGCCAGTTGTTGAGCAGGAAACCCAAATGGGGATCCAGGGCCTGAGGAGGGCCATGCCCAAAACTCCGGTCCATGGGGGGCCGGAGGAATGGTGGGGTGGAAACCGCCACCAAGTCCGAGCGGGCCACCCTGTCCTGCGCCAAAGAAATCCCGGCCAGGGGCAGGGATGCCCGAGGAGCCAGCCTGAGCCGGCCCAGCCTGGAGGCCTGTGCCCGGCTGACCAGTGGAAGCCTGCTCGGCCCCACTGGCAGCAGCGGGCAGGCCATCCCGCTGCCCAGTTGGGGGGGGGGTGCAGCCCGAGTCCTCCGACCCGATGGCTGCCCCCCGGTAGAAGGAGGGGGCGGGAAAGCCCTTCCCCTCGGCCACGGCTTGACCGCCGGGCCTTTGTGCTTGGGAGCCATGGCTCCCAAAGAAGCGATGGATCCCTGGCCAGGGATCAGTTCCTGTGCCCTGAGTACCGCGGTAATGAAGAGGAGCAAACTCCATTTAAAGTCAAAGGTACGAAGGGCGAAGAAGCAGAAACGCGGAAGAGAAAACTTCTCCGCTCCGTCGCATTTCTAAAATGGCAGCTCGGCTGCCTCGTGGCCATCCCTTTTATAGAGGGGTGGCCACACCCCCTAACTCACCCGGATGTCTGAGTCCGGGTGGGGGGGGGCTGCAAAGAGCGCGGCGGCCATTTTGGTGCCGCGCTTTCATGATTTGCATAGCACAGTTAGTGATAACAGAGTGTTGTGGAAGGTATATCTATAGATGCTAGACCAAGAATGAATGTTTGAGCAACATTCCTGTATCTCCTGGAAGCTCTGAATTATGCCTCAAGCATCAGCCAAAAAGAAAACAAGAAGCAAGAAAAAAATTCTCCTGTTTTACAGTAAGCATGAATGCTGCTATATAAAAGCTCCTGATACAATCGGAGCCGCAATCCACTCATAGGGGAGGGATGAGTTGCATACATACTGTAGTTCCTGATTTTGCAAAGGCTATGAAACAATGGCATGGACATTTGGCTGAAACTTTTAAAAATAATAATAATAATTTAAACATGAATATTTAATGGTACTAGTGCTTTTCTGTTCACTTTTTCAAATTAAACTTCGTAACATTCAATGCCCCCTTTTCTTGTTAAGCATTAATATTTGATTTGCCAAAAAGGGTTTCAATAAGTGCCAAAGGCATCAGAATGTGTTAACAAGAAAGTTTTATTCTGTTTTATAATATATATATTTTAACAAACATTCAGCTGGAACTATTATTAATAGGCACGTCCACTATCTTCCCGCAAACATGCAGAAAGAACTGAATCAGAGGTATTTGTGTATAGTCTTTTGGGCAGTTGCGGGATGTCACTCCGAGGAGGAGCACTACCCCATTGGGAACTTTCTCTTCCATCTGGCATTTGTGGAGTTAAAAAAGTGGGTTTGCAATTTCAACTGAGAAAAGGTGGAGTGAGTACATTGAGTTCCATGGGGCAGAGGAGAAGATGATTGAAAGCAGAACCACCATCTCCACCACCACCTCATGATGCTCAAGAACTTCCTGGATAATCCAACCAGTGTAGAGCAATCTCATCTCTGCCTCCATTTTTACCTAACTTCCTGGATAATAAAGAAGACTCCGGTGAGATTGCTATACACTGTATAGTCTCTTACAGCTGCTATACCAGCCATTTAATGGAGATGAATAGCAAAGAGAAAGATTTGTGTCACTGCTTAGATGGCCTTTTGCATTCTGGAGCAGTCTTACACACCCCTCCCCACACCCCATTTTTACTTAGCTTAGTTTGCTGAACTTTTCTGAAATATTATTGCACCATTAGTAATAGTGTTTTACTTCACCTATTCATTATGCAAATTGCTATGGAAGAATTATTACTGTACAAGCTTTCACTGAATAGATCACACAATTAAGGGAGTCAGATTGATCTTGACTTTCCCCATACTTTTCTCTCCTTCTCTTTTTCAACTTCTTACTACAGTGGTGCAAAGATCAAATACTGCTTGCTTGGATTCTGGCCACAATCTAAAGGTCTACCATGTTTCCCAAATAACTGGCACTGTGTGGCTTCCTAGGTCATCCCTATTTTCATCTCGTCCATTTCATATTTTGTTAAGTGAAGAACCAGAGATGGACAGATAAATGGATTCTGGGAGAGGGGATCAGAATATCTCTTGAAGGACACACATTATTTCTGATCTGCATGGCTAGCACTCGGGTACAGAGCAGAACAACAGAGACTATTTGGCCACTGTGTTCATGAATCATAATCACCAAAACCATCTACCTAATTATTATATTTATAATATCATTGAACCAATATGTAAGCATAAAGAGAACCAGGGTATTGGTGCCTTTCCAGGATAACAACAGGGTGGAGCATAAAGTCCTGATGTCTGGACAATGCAGAGGTGAAGGTAAAGGTCGCCCATGCTTGAAAGCCAGTTGTATCTGACTCTAGGGTTGAGTGCCCAACTCTGTTTATAGCTAAAGAGTCAGCGCTGTCTGCATTTGCAGACATTTCCGTGGACATAAGAACCCCCACCTCCCAAAAAACCCTCTTTATCCAAGGGGTGGGGTCACATGGTTTGAATCATGATTCTTACCAATGGCAACTCTTTGGTTAAATCATCACAGTTTTATGACAAAGGTGCAGTCATGTGCCTCCATTTAATCAGAGGTCAGTGCCGGCACTGATGCCATTTCCCTGCCAGAGGAGGCCAGGTGTATTTAGGGGTGTTGGGGGGGGGCATGGCAACTCCACTGTGCATGCCTTGCCTCTTCCCTGAGCTGGTTGCAATGCGTGTCACCTCCACTTTCTTCTCCATTGGAGAGTGGCACCGGGGCTCAGAAAGGGTGTTTCCGAGCCGTAGCAGTTTGAAAGCAAGAGACTGCAAGTAGGGCACTCACCACCTTCCCGAGCCCCAGTGCCACTCTCTAGTGGGGAAGAAGGCAGAGGTGATAGTTGCAGCCGGCTCTGGGAGGAGGCAAGGTGCACGCAGAAGAGTCACTGGCCCCCCAGAAAATGGTCAGGAGGTTCATGGAGGTGGCGAGAGCAGGACAGGTGCATTTGGGGGTGACCGGTGGGGGGTGGGCTGCTGGCAACTCTGCTGCATGCACCTTGCCTCCTCCATGAACCAGCTGCAACCATCACCTCTGCCTTCTTTCCCATTGGAGAGCAGCACTGGGGTTCAGAAAGGCAGTGAGGCAGGGCCTTTCTGAGCCCTAGCAGTTTGAAAACAAGAGACTGCAAGTAGGGCCCTCACTTCCTTTCCTGCATTTGTCTGGGAGGATTTTTTTGGTGGGGAGGTAACAGGAATGTATGGAATGCCCCCCAACCCCCCAATAGGTGCCTGTCCAGTGCCTTCCCAAGGTGGCCAGTACACCTCGTTCACAGTTGTAACCCAGTCATTAAAAGCATCTGGGGAAGCAAGGGGCAGCTCTCACTGGCTAGCAACACCACCCAAGATTCCCACACCTGGCATCCTTCCCTCCCCCTATGGGATTCCAGGGTAGGCCAGAGACAGGACCATCTTAAAGACAGTTCACTCCCCCTTTTACAAAAAACCTTCACTTATCTTTCCCCAACAACACTGACTTTCTCTTAGTGAGAAATCTCCCCCCCGTTTCCCAGCCCATTTCACCCTTACAGGGCTTTCTCCATGATGGCGACTCACTCTCACCCTTACATATGTACTAAATGAGCTCCAAAACGTTCAATATAAATTAAGTTGTAAAAATCAGTTGTGAAATGCTGCTCCATAACAAACATGCTGTTTTTCCATTTCTTATTGCTTACTGAATTAATAACAGTTCCAGTAAGAAAAGGGGGAGATATTTCTTTGATTCACCTTTTGATGTGAATTTACCTCACTGGCCCCATCAGACAACATTGACTCTTTAGCTATAAATGAAGATGAGCACCATACCCGAGTGTCAGATATGACTGGCTTTCAAGCAAGAGTGACCTTTACCTTACATTTTTCAATCAAGCTCCACATCAAACAATGACAACATTATCATTTGTATCATAGAAAATGCATTCTATTATGGATACAGAGGTAAGAAGACAGCAAAGTGTTGGGCAATGTTTTTTTTTTTAAATGTCTAGGGTAAGAAATGCAAAAAGATATGGAGAATTTGAGCTTGGTAAGAATTCTGTAACCTTCACGAGGATTTCCAGGCTCATTCTGTTTTCTGCAAAATGTACAGTTCAAAACCACTGTATATGCTATCCCTGCAAGCACAAATTACTCTTTCACTGCTAGAGTATTTGCTAATTCATTCAGTATTTGCTGCATTTTCCAATTGTGTATGTTCAAGAAGGTACAAAATGGTCTCACAGATTGTTGCCTTCTTACAATGATGCAAAAAGAAATCTCACATTTTCTCAAACATCTACTAGGGACAATGAGTGTCATTATTATTACTAATCATCAACTTCTCCCTGTGAATAAACAAAAAAAAAAAGGTTTTGGAGTCCCAAGTAGAGACAACTGAAGAGTATAGGGAGAAAGACATTCCTCTGAGTTGAATGCAAAAATTCCATCAGATACATATCTGTCAACCTTCCCGGATTGGCTGGGGTTTCCCAATTTTCGGCGCCGATTTGCGCCATTTCCCACCCGCAGCTGCCAAAACCCCAGAATTGGCAGCGGGGGGGAAGAGGTACTGCACATTCCTTCTGTGCAAGTCGCATTCTATGCATGCGTAGAAGGCTTTTACACTTGCGTGGAACCCTTTTACGTTTGCGTAGAACCCTTCTACACTTGCGTAGAAGGCTACGCAAGCGTAAAAAGGGTTCTACGCATGCGTAGAATGTGACTTGCACAGAACCATTGTGCGCAGGTCCCAGATTGTCCAGTGCCGCGGTTGACAGGTATGATCAGATACAATGAGCCTCTTGAAGTCTTTATAAAGTGGAGAATAATTGCTTCTGAGTGCAATTTGACTGCAGTACTCTGCAGTATCAGATACTGTTTAAAAACATTTTTAAAGCAGGCTGAAAAATATTTTTGATTGAGTTTATTATATGCTGCCAAATGTACAGGACCTGGCTCAAGAATTTTACCCCATAAATATTATACAGTATTTATAAATGTGTTCCTTACATTTAGAGTTTATTTTCTCAAATTTTACTGCTGCCACTATTAAACCTCAATAAAATCTTATGTGTGTGTATATGTATGAGCCATCACTTTACTCCTGATCTATAGCAACCTTATTAAGGTCTTTGCCTAAACTGCCAATAGCTTCAATTAATACTCAACTGTGTCTTCTATTTCCTCTTAGGAAGACCAATTTTGTGAGCAATAACTCTTCACCAGTTAGCTAACTCATGTTATACCAACATACTGCCAATTGGCAGTACTGTTATATATTCACTTCCTTGATAACATAAGGATGAGAACTTGATTGCACTTGGTTTGTTACTAGATGCAGACCCAAGGGAGTCTACTTTCACCAATAATAGTTAAGAGGTTATAGTTCCATTCCCTAATTAATTAAATGCCACTTTCCATAATCCATTGTCATATGTTCCAGTGTGTTGGGAAATAACCCTGTATTAGATATTAGTTTTGCAGTAATTGCTTTAAGTTTTCTAAACTCTTCTGAAAGGGAGCTGCTGGATCAACAGGGTCCAGTATAACATTGGGGGTTTCCAGCCTTTCAATGGCTGCCTGGTGGAAGATGGTACATGTAGTCCTTTGTCTCTTTGAAGCTTTCTAATCTATGGGCTCCTGAAATTGACTGTGTAAACCAGATGCCAAGACTGGGTGAAATGTTCTATGTGAAAGGTTAGGTCAAGTCAGCTTCCGCCACCCTGGCACCAGATAACAAAGTATATGCCTTCCTATGCCTTTGCCTTTACCCCAGAAAAATTGCTTGTTATTTCTCTTTGCTATAGCATGCTCTCTAGTTTTGTGCAAACCACATGATTGCCTTATGTACATGTGGTTTTAGGATTTTAGGAATAAATATGAGCAGTAGGTCCTTTGTTGGGCCAGTATGCCTCTTGCACCCACATCCTGGCACGTGTGTGTGTCCATCTCTATACCAGTGTGCCAAAACCAATCAAAATATGTCAAACAAATAAGTGATAGAAATTGTGGAGGCCACAATAAGAAGCAGGTCACTCCAGAAAATATATTTTTATACCCAGAGCACCATCCTTTGTGAGATTCAACTGTCTTTGTTCAGTTCTTCATTGGAGAAACTTACAGAGGACATGTTCCTCAAGGATATATGTTCTGAGATAATTCACCATTTATTTTGGGCTCCATGGATTTATTGCCTTGTTATTTTGGACTGTTTTGAGTAATTTAAGCAAGTTAGCACACTAACCATTGCTCCTCTGTTGGAGAGGAGCACTATGTAGCCCATGGGATACATGTGGAAAGCCATATCTGTGCCACACCTAAACATCTCCCAAATAACACAATTGTTAAAACAGTGGAAAATTTAGTGTTCAGGCATTCCAGCTGATGTCTAGGACTTATTAAGATTGGAACATTTTTATTTTATCTTATTTGATGTTGCGAGGTCAATAAATATTGTTTAGCACTCCTGTGTACTCTAATTGTTTTAACTGGATGAGGAAGCCTTCAACTGGAATATTTATGTTCCCATAACTGGAAAGTATTTTGTATGTCTTATTATTTGTCTTGACAGTGAGGGGCTATTTAGACATCAGAGACCACATTTCTGGGGCTCTTTATTACTTAATCAATCCAGTACCATCAAGAAATGTGTAAAAGTGGGGGGAGGTTTTATAAAGCTGTAAGGCCACCAAATTCCAGCAAAATGTCATTCTTTTGAGCCTTATCAGTGTCAAGATCATATTGCACACTCCTTGCTTGAAGCAGAGGGCAAAGGAGCTATCAAGCTTGCAGTGCTCTATAACATCTATCTATCTCAGTAGTTCCCATGCCCCACAGTACATTAGCTGATCAGTGCTTTGGGGAATTGACTTACCATAGGCTTCTGGGAATTGAAGTCCAAAAACCAAAGGTTAGGAAACACTGATCTATCTCCATTCTAGAAGCTGCCGGAAGCCAGCCAGGCATAATCACTGATTTGAGCAATAGGGAGGAACAGTCTCTTCCTTTCATATTAAATTCTACAAGGATTGAAGCAGGCAGTCCTTCTGTGGGGTGGGGTGTGAGGAAGTCCATTTTTATATCTGTCAAGCACTCTGATATGAAATGTCCAAAATGACCAGTGGCATGGATGTGTGTGGAGGATTTCATCTTTTTGCCCATTTGTCACCATTCATTGCAGATGCTCATTCCTGTACTGAACAACAGCTTGAATAAGGGGGAGAAGAGGAAGGAGGCAAACAAGCAAATTAAAGACTTTTGTGTGCCCTTATTCAAGCTAGTGGAGATGTTGCAGAAACCCAAATATCACAATAATTCCATGTCTGTGTAAGGGTGGAGGGAGTGCAGAGAATGTCAGGTCAGCTATGGTCTGAAGGAGATGGATTAGCCCCAAACTGGGTCAAGGAATCTGTTCACAGTCCTAACTTAACCCATATCAGTGAAACTTTTATTTTAGAATACACTGTTTCACCACTCATCTTCTACAAAAATGATGTTACAGTAATAGAGGGAGACGTGTGTGATTAAGGGATTATGGGATGAAGCAGATGCATATGTCCACTGGAGTATTTCTGCTGCCAGAAATTTTAATGACATGAAAAGGGACTAACTCACATCTCTACTGTTGCCCCATGTGCACACCAAAATCTGTTCCAAAGAGCCAATCAACCAGCAAGCTGGCTTTTACCTAATTTGAAGTTGCTAGGTCAGTAATGAGCTGCAATGGGCTGTGAGGGAAAGAGAAATATCAATTTCCCCGCCAGTGGTGGCCAATGAAAATTTGAATTTAGGCCATGCTCATTTTTAGAAAACTTAAGGGGTTCCTTCAAGTTGGGAAGAATTAAGATACTGAAGTAAATGCTGAGTTTTTTGGGGGGGAAAGAAAAAAAATGAATGAGTCTTTACCACAACATTTTTAATAGTAATTGTTAGGGTAAAAGTCTTTATCCAGAATTCTACTTACATACATGAACAGATGGCTTACTTTTGTGAAGTTGGTTTCACTCTGGTTGCAGCTTCAGGCAAGTGGGTGAGTCAGCATGACCAACTGACCCTGAGGAAGGTGGGTGGGGGAATGACTGTGGAATTGTCCATAATAATAATAATAATAATAATAATAATAATAATAATAATAATAATAATAATAATAATAATAATAATAATAATAATAATAATAATAATAATAATAATAATAATAATAATAATAATAATAATAATAATAATAATAATAATAATAAACAACTTATGGCAACCCCTTCTAGGGTTTTATTGGTAGAGAATACACAGAAGTGGCTTACCATCCCCTTTTTTTGGGTGGGGTGGGGGCATCCTGAGACTGTACAACTTGACCAAGACTACACAGTCTGGTTCTCCCAGGAGGTGTAGTAGAGAATTGAATTCCCAGACACTGGCACTAAAACCAAATACCTAAACCACTGAGCTACTCAGCCAAGTATCACAATAGCTATCACAGAATTGTCCTTACATGTGTAGAAAATATTAACCCTATTTTGGCCATTGGCCATCATTGCTAGCTGTATCTTTTACAATTTACTACTTTTTAAAATTTCAGTTTAGAATCCTCAGTCCACAGCCATATGTATATAGTTCTATCTAGTGAGGATAATATTTCAGTCTGAAACAGTACTACAAACCCACAGATTTCCAGGTGTTGTTGAGCTCTATTGTCCATCATCCTTAGCTAACTAATTCAGTGGTGAAACATGGGAACAGTAGCATTATTATTATTATTATTATTATTATTATTATTATTATTATTATTATTATTATTATTATTATTATTATTATTATTATTATTATTATTATTATTATTATTATTATTATTATTATTATTATTATTATTATTATTATTTGGGGGTGGCGCAGTGGCAAATTTTCCCTGCCACTGTCTATAAGGCAACATAAAACTGTTTTCTTACAACAGATCAGTATGTGTAACCTTCAGGAAATTACTATAATAATAATAATTTTGTGTCAGAAATTATTCTGGGTTGAAAGGATTTTTGCGGGAGAAACTAGGCTCAGGGAACACCCAAATGAGACTCCATTCAAAGAGATGGGACAGAGATGGGTTTCGAACTTGCCTGCTTTCAAGCTAACAAGGTGAGTTTCTTAACCACTGAGCCACTGCAGCCCCTGGGAATTACTTACATGGCAAGAGTTAGTTTATCATTATTGCTGAAGAATGTACTATGGATATATGCAGTTTTACTTAGTTTTAATTAAGTATATACCTCATACAAAGTCTGCTTCGTACAACATCGAATTCATACAACATCACCTAATTCCTTGAAAAATGTTGCCTCATAAAAAGTCACTGCGACTTTGTATGAGGCATTGGGGTTTTCCCCAGGTTGCATTGTGCCTGGGCAGTATAAAAGGCAGGACACATGTGTGCATTGCTCTTGTGGGTTTTGAACAAGGTGAAGAGTGTTTAGGAGTGGTTTTGAGTGCGATTTTGGATTATTATTTTTTGAATTTTTTCATCAGAATTTTTAGACGCATTCCTGGGATTTTTGCAGCATTCTTCAGGGTTGTTTGACATGTTTTTGTAATGTAGTTAGCCTTTAGAGAATGATTTCTTAAAGTTCTGTCAGTTTCCTGTCTGTTTGCTTGACTTTGCCCTGAAGTCTGTGCTGTTAAAGTACAATGTATCTCTATGCAAATGACGTTGTACGAGGCATCGTGGCAAGGATTTGGACGTTGTATGAGGCATCAAAGCTAGGATTTTGCAAGTTTTAAACAAAGTCCAAATCCATATAAAGTCCAAACTTGTGGAACCAAGTTTGGACGTTGTATGAGGTATTACTGTACTGTTAGGCTAGGATGACATTTTCTTACGATGTGTATATATTTCTATGCATAAAGGAAGATTAAATTATTGCACTGCTTAACAAGATATCCTCCTGTGCCCTGCTATTGTGTGGCTACTGTAGCTGGTAACTTTCTTAACAGTCGTACAGATATATTTTAACAGACAACACTTCTCTGGCATTTAAATATTGGGCCATACTGTATTTGGCATCACTGAAAACTGGTTCAGATGAATAGGGGAAAGGAAAGTGGAATGATGAATAAATACATCATTCTGAATGCCAAGTAGTATAACAGTCACTAGATTTTTTTTCCCCAAATGCCTTTCTTTCTAGTTACATCTTCATCAGAATAAATAATTCTTCAACTCTAAGGGTGACATTGTTGGCCATGAACTGTTTCAACCTGTCTCCTTTGTGTTAGTATGGTGGTTTATTTTTGACTCGGAAGGAGATTTCATAAAAATAAATTGGCTGGCACACACAATGTGTACTTTTACTGGCCCATTATTTCTGATCATAGTTGCAAGATGCATGCAGACATAAATCAAAGGGACTTCAAAAATGAGAAGTTTCTCTCTGTATCTCCTACACACCTGGCAACTACCTTTAAGTCTGCCTTTATTCCTCCTCAGTACAAAATGACTGATTGATTGCTCACAGTTTGCATGACTCCCTGCTGCCCTAGATCCATTTCTGTTCCTCCTACTCCACACACTTCTTGCATCATTGACTTTCTGCCAGCCATTTTGCTGCCAGTGCCTGAGCTGACATTTAATGATCTTTAGACATAGTAATGTCACATTTATCACTCTTTATCAGTTGTGACAGACCCAAATTCACATGGAAACATGAAATGTAGACTGAATCCAGTCCAAACACTGATATGCTTTTGAGCGGCATCCATCAAAGGAGGTTGAACTAGAAAATGATGCTGAAATTGGTTTAATAATTTCCTTGACTGCAAGCACTTTTCATTGCAGAATTTGTGGAATAGCAGATCTGCTTCCATTTTAAGGAAACAGATGTGAACATTTTTTTCTGAATCATGAAGCATGATATTTTGGAGACGTATTTAGTGCTCTTCATGTTTTCTAACTTCATTTCTGTGTCATTTGCAGTGAAACAATCCAAAATTCTTGTGTAAGTCCAAGAAAGAGCCAGAATTCCCCCCACCCCGCTCCCCCCACATAGACCATACCATGAATCTCCCCTGTGTAAAGATTTAAGAAATCCAATCTACAACATAATGGAGTGCTTTAATTACTTCATGTCCCCAAGAACCTCTTTTGGGCATTCCCTGAGTGGAGTTTCTTCCACAAAAATCCTTTCAACCCAGAATAATTTCTGACACAAAATTATTATGTTTTGTATTTTGTATGGTAAACTTGTTGACAGACATTTAGCTCAATAAGTAATGCAGTACCTGGGTCTCAAACTGCATACTTGCCAGCCAGCCAGCTAACAAGGTGAGGTTCTTAACCACTGAGCCACTGTAGCCCCATAATACAATTAATGGCTTTTCTAGCCTCCTGTTTTCTTCAAAAATCAATCAGTTATTCTAGAAATTCCTTATGAACAATATCAGTATTGGCATGAGACCAAGAGCCATTTTTCAGAATGCCCCACTTCTCAGGGGCTGCATACCTGTAGGGGATGTGACCAGTGGAGAAAGAATGTAGCACAAACAGGAATTGGTATTGTTTGTGACCATAGATATAAAAAGGGAGTGTTTTTTAAAAAAACTGAATCTGCTTTTGCGTTGCATATTTAGTTAGCTGTTCTGCAACTACACAGCAGGGGAAACCTTCTCTAAGTTTTTCAAACTAAATCCTTACTGGGTTTTATGGGTGAAATAGCTGGACCCATCTGGATTAATACAAATATTATCATGTTGCAGGCATCAGCAAGGATGGAGGTAGAAAGTTGTGAATGTGTTGCTGAAGAAGTGCCAATTGGGAATCTCCCTTGGGACCACTCCTCCCCTTCATCTCTCTTTAAAAAAACTTCACACTAATCTGTTGCAGCACTAAGGTGGAAGAGTTTTTTTAAATTAAAAAACCCCATTAAACACTGTTCAGAGGTAACAGGCACTTGGTTGAGAGGAATTTGCATGCCTGCGAACATCACCTTTACATCGGATCAGAAACTCACACATGGCAGTAAGTGGAAAAAGCAATGCCAAGAAATTTGAAAAAAAAATCCATCAAGCTTAGTTTTATGTTCTGTAGTCACCAGTTTTAAACGCAATTTCATCAGTGCCAAATTTGACGCATACTGCCAATGTAGTTACCCATTACTTAGTTATTTTTCTTTTCATGTTTAATGTTGGGTTTTAAATTTAGTACCATTAAAACAAAATCCCCCAAATATAATTAGCTAACTAGCACTATGCTATGGTACTGAATGGTTCTTAAGTTATTGGTCAATCCTAGACTGATAGGGTTGTGTTAGACACAGGGCAACAAGTTTTACTCAGGAACCCAAGGTAAGATACCTACCTGGAGGCTAAATGATCAAGCGACATTCAGAGACACCACTACTAATTATGAAAGCTGAAAACAGAAATTAATCCTGGGGGAAAGCGATTAGTTGAATCAAAAAGAATCCTCATTGTACAGAGGAGCTCAAAGTGAAGCTTTCTGCCTGCTGCCAAATTTTAGCAAATTGTGCTATTGATTTTTAACATTAAATCATACCAACAAATTTTAGAGGCAGGATTTTTTTAATGGATCCCTTATTGGAGTGCTAGAAGGAGAAGGTTGGATTCCATGTACACCTTGCTGAGGTTCAAAATATGATAATATGGAAACAATATTTATGGATTTTGAAACAATTACACAATACTATGTCTGAAGAACACTACACTTTCAGATCTCATCTAAAGTAGATTTAATTGAGTATTTATTTATTTAAAATATTTCTATCCCGCTTCCCTCACTTGGGAGTGACCTGAAGTGGCTCAACATCATAGTTAAAACAAACAATAAAACAATTTGACTAACCCCATTGAAAAGCCCATTTTTTTACTTATGCATTTTCATGGTGCAATCATGGAGTGGAGCAAAGAGCCCAGAAGCAAAGAGCCCAGCAGTAAAGGGGAATTCTTATAGATTCCTAACATTTGGCTTTCAGCCATCACATTTAGAAGTATATGTGTGTGTGGGAGGGAGTTAAATAAGATGCTGAGTTGTTCACAATAGAGAAAGAGAAGATGTTCTTCACCCTAGCAAATGATCCATTCATCATTTATTAGATCATCAAAGTCTATGTCTACATCATGACTGATGTCTCATCTGGGGAATGGGAAGTGTAGGGAACAGAGAACAATGACAAAAAGTAGGACCTCTGCATTGCCTGGGATTTTTTTAAGTACCAGAAGAGTGTGCCCATTGTCTCTTCAGAGTCACTGACTTACATACTGATGGCTGCTTTAGGCAGCCACTTGTGGCTTTCTCTTGGTAGTTGAGAGGGAGAAAAGAGGGAGAATGGAAATAAAACAGTGCTTGTGGAGAAGATGGCTCACCAAATCTCAACTGACCAAGGACCTACTTGAGTGATCTTTTAGGAGTAGATTTGAGCCACAACTATGAAAACCCAGTAGAGTCATCAACTGACACGCCCATGCTATGGAGTCAACTAATTCATTATAGAGTTTACAACTAGAAACCAATATCATTTCATATAGAATAAAGGTGGGAAAATAAATTATATTGATCACCTGAAAAAGCCTCTTTGTAAGCCTTTTTGTCTGAAGACTAGGGCAAAATAGTCTGAACAGCTGGCCACAATCAGTTAGTCGATCAGTCAGTCATTCAACCAGTCCATAATAGCTCATGGCTAGGTTACAAACTATTTTTCTTAGTGGAACAATATTAGTGGCTCCCACAGCTGTGGCTTTCTTTCCCTTAACACATTAAACTGGCCTTAGAATAAGAGAATGTATTCTCATTAAAAAAAACAATTGGAAGCATTTTAAATATTTACAGTTAAATAAAACTATACATTTTATTAGTGCACATAAGTAGTAAAGTATACAGTATGTTTTATCTGTCTTTTAAAAGTTTTTGTTTTCAAATAGTTTTCTTAACATAGAATTACAACACTATATAGAGGGTGTATATATTTCTTTTGAAAACTGATCTTTCCATCAGCTCATGCTGTGTTTATTACAAATAAAACTCCTACACGGCTATTAAAAAGCATAAACCCTCTTTTTTCGTCTTCTGAGTAGTCAAGGTACGCTATATCACTACTTCTATTTATTATATTCTGGAGAAGTGATTTTCGAAGAACTCCTTGGGCATTGCAGTTGACAATGGAAAAGAGAACTGCTGTCAGCCAATAATGCAATATAGCAGCACATGGCAAAGATATTGTTTTTATGAGATCGCATTCTTTTATTTGAAAGGAGTGACAATATCACTTTCCAGAACACTCACTTCAACAGGCTTCACTTGCAGTGCATTTGCTATAAAGGGAGAAACAGATAGGTTGAAAATATCATTAGTCTCATGATTTCAAGCAATCCCTAACACTCTTCTTCAGTAATAATGCTACTTGGGTTAGATGAATATTTGCTGTGAAGAGGTGGGGAATTTTTGTTCAAAACTGTGAGCCTTGTGTCATTTTCCACACAGTTACAAGATTTCATCCTACGACGATGACGACAATAATAATAATAATAATAATAATAATAATAATAATAATAATAATAATAATAATAATAATAATAATAATAATAATAATAATAATAATAATAATAATAATAATAATAATAATAATAATAATAATAATGCAGTGGCTCAAGTGGCTAAGACACTGACTGGGAGGCAGAAGGTCAGCAGTTCAATTTCCGAGTACTGCAGGTCGGAATGAGCTTCTGTGGGAAGGTAACAGCGTTCTGTGCACTCCGGTATCTATCATAGCTGCCACATGACCACGGAAACGTCTGCAGAAGCAGACCGCGCTGGCTCTTCAGCTTTGAAACAGAGATGAGCACTGAACCCTAGAGTCGGATACGACTGTCTAACAAGTAGGGGAAATCTTTACCTTTATTACTACTATAACTACTACTACTAATAATAATAATTTTGTATCATAACTTATTCTGGGTTGAAAGAACCTTTGCTGGAGAAACTCCGCTCAGGGAAAGCCTGAACAAGGCTTCTTCTGCTTGCAATTTCTTGCTTTTGAACTGCTAGGTTGGCAGGAGCTGGGACACAGATGAGAGCTCAAACCATCATGAATCCAACTGAGAGTTAATTAATTACTAGTAAGAAGCCACTACAAGTCACCCGATATACCTTCTGCAGATGTTAGCTGTGCGGTAGGATTTTGGCTTTTGGAAACTGATTCAGGTAAATATATAAAAGCCCTACTTGTTTCAGATGATAAAATTAGATATAGTACTCATCCATTCTATTTTGAACAGTGGGATTGAAATATGCTTATTTTTTACTTTGATTCTCCCATGCCTGAGAATAATATACAGTTATCATTTTTATTTTTTAAAAAAACAGATTAAGATGAATTTTGCTAGCCTTTATCTTTTTTGCTGCTTTGACACACAAGTTAATTGCTGTATTCTACTAACAACTGTAACCAAAGAAGCAGCCAGTAATTAAATCTGAATCACAGGCCTTGTGCAACTCAATTTATAGAGACTAGTTCTCTGTGTTCTTTCTTTTCTTGTTTGTTTACACTGTTACATTTTGACTTTAAAATCTTCATCAAGAAGGAAAGATTTTTTGCACAGATACATTTTGTGTTTTAGAGTGTTTGAAATAGTCTTCAAAAGGAAGAAAAAAAGCTACCTGGACATATGTGAATTACCTTCCCAAAGTTTTCAGTGCAAGAGGATAGGTATGTATTTCATGTAGACAATCCCAGAATATAGCTAAAATGTCTTTCAGTCTGAAAATTTTACATAGGCTCTAAAGAGATGCATTTCAGTTTTTAATCAATGTTTCTACTGTTCTTCTATGAACATGGACAGATTGTTTCATCTAGAACTATTACCATCCATATTATGTTTCCCACTATGAATTCCTACAATATGAGTGGCAAACATTTCTATTTTACAGATGATGAGTTAAGGCTCTGAATCCATCAGCTCCCTTCCCTAAAGCCTCAAAATGTTTTCATGGTTGAAGTAGAATATAGAGCTACATGTCCCACCTCAATCACAATCCAATGTGTATTTTAGGCTGGCTCAGCACTGCATATTATCACCGTCCTTCTAAAAACTTCCTATTCACATTAAGTGTGATTGCAGAGTTTAGTTATTTGTTCTTTGAATCTCTTGGGTATTTCTTTAGATCATTGTGGACATAGTTATGTGCCTCTTAATATGAAATTAAACTACCTTTACATCCAGACTGGTTTTATCTACATTTAATGACAACACCTCTCCAAGTTCTCTAAGCAATGTTTTCCCACATAACTCACTACTTAATCCTTGTGAACCAGAAACATTAGAGAATGAGGGCCTGACCCAACTACCCATTAGGTGCATGCTGGATCAATCAGAAAATCACTTATTATGGTTGGGCAAAGGAGCTATGTGCCATTTGGCATCCTTCTCCTGTCAAAACAGGACTGAAAACTTCCTCTAATCATCTGCTGATGGTCAGGGAGAGTGATTTTTGTTGTTATTTTGTAGATGGTTAATGTTGCACTGAATTACTTAGATAATAGGAAAATATTTTTCTTTCCCTTTCTGTACATTTCCAATCAAAACTGTTTCTTCAGGCAGTTTCTTGATCAGCAATACAGAGAAAGGGAAAGAAAAAATTCTTATCATCTAAGCACTGCATCACAACAGTGATCATCTACCAAACTTTTTTTTAAAATCACTTCCTCCAAAAGGATTTCAGAGATAACCCTTGAAGCAGCTTTGACAGTTCCAATGATCCTATATATTTCATTCCCAGTGTTAACAGGTACAGTATTTATAGAAATGGGAGTGCAGCAGAATAGTAGAAACCCCTGATGGAGACTCAACAGGTGTACATGGGGGAAGAGGTTGGCTCACTCCAGTGCCCAACATGTGTGGACACCATAAAACAAAGTGGGCCAGCCAACCCCCAAAACATCCCAGATAGTAGGCTGTCTGGATCATCCCCAAGTTAGTTACTTTGCAACTAGTTATTTCAATCTCTGTCACTCACTTGCATACCCTCAGTTGCTCTGCTGCTGAAGGCTCGCAGACAGAACTGGGTTGGATAATACTACAGACTCATGAGAAGTTGCATCAGAGGGCTTTTAGTGGGTCAATATTTATGCCATTGTTGAGAACATTACATTGATAGGTCCTATACATTGATAGGCAGATGTCATCTAGCCATTTTTAATTCTATTTTGTTTTAGATGTGTTAATTTTAGCTTTGTATGTTATTATATGCTGGTGGTGCATCTGACATGAATAAAGATAGGTCCTATACATGAAAGGGTCTTTCTTTTTACTTTAGCAATAGTATTAAAGCAAGTGCCCATGAGAAAGGTTCAATTATCATGAATTTATTACATTTCTGTTCTACCTTTTTTTAATCATTTAGGGTCTCTGCTTATATCCAGCTCTTTGTTGAAGTGCTCAGATGATATCCTGGCAATCTGCATCTCTTACTACAATGTCCAAGGCCATTTGCTAGATCTTGTGGGCGTTGTCTGCCATCTAGTCTTAATAGCTTTGATGGCCCTGGGTTGAACAATAGGTGGGAATGTGAAATTCACTACCAATAGAGACATGTCATGCTCTATGAATCAACTGTGTCATGAAATGTAGAAATTTTGCCTTTGTAAAGAGGAATTTCCTTCATAGTTACAAGATTAATCTTTTAATCTTATAGTTCAACTTCTATGAGTCTTAATGGGCTTTATATAAACAGCCTGTTTACCATCTTGGGTCATCTCTTCAAAGAAATGGGTAGCATGTGTGCTTTAAAATAAGGATATTAAATAGAATATGGTAACACTTTCACAGAACTTTGCATCAATTTACTTGAGCTTGATAAAAACAGTTCCTTCCAAAATGCCAAATAAGGAGCACTCTTTTGAAGTATCATTTAGTGAATATCAGATAATGTTAAAAATTCAATAAAATTCCATGCATGCAAAGCAAGGATTCTGTATTCTCTTTTCATGACCAAAAGCTTAGTTTATGATTATAATACTCTGGATGATCTACCAGTTAATTAGCTGGAGTTTTTTGTTTGTTTTGTTTAAATAGATTTTAATTGACTTTCATTGTGGTTGTCATCTGTGAAAAAGTGCAGTAAATTAATGGCATAGTTGCATACAAAGCTCTCCTTTTGATTCAATAAATCACTTGTCTGCATTAGCTGAAAGAAGCTATTACATTGATTAAGCATCCTGAAAATATGATTTGCTGTGAGTTCCTGTATTATATTTTTGATTAGTTCATTGATTAAAGATTCAGAAAAAAATATTCATGATTGAAAGGACATAAATGTGAAATGGTGACAGGAAGTGCATCTTCATTGTCCTAAGTCAGGCAAAGGGCCTTTAACTCTTGACAAATGCAGAGAGATCGCAGGGTGAGGAGAAAGGAGAGGCACTAGAACTCTTTACTGAAATCATTTATCCCAGTACATATAATAGTTACATACCTCTTCATAGTGCAGTGTATAAGTAGATATGACATTCACAAGTATGAAAGAAATCATGGAAAACTTCAATATGTATGAGGGAATCCAGATAATGCTCAGGATGGTATAAATATTGCCAGTGTTGGCAATTCCAGAGGTTATGAAGTACAGTGGTACCTCATACAATGATTTTAATCCATTCCATGGGGCTCATTGTTGTACGAAACAATTGCTATAGGATGCATGCATCGTATAGCGATTTTCCCTATGGGATGCATCGTACAACGATTTTTTTTGCTAAGTGTTTTTTCCCATTGAAATATTGTTGTACAATTTTTTACATAGGAAAAATTGTTATGCAGGGCACCATTTCCCCCCGAAACCTAATTGTTATGCGATTTCATTGCTATACGGGGTGATTGCTATATGAGGTTCCACTGTATAATTGGTAATCAACTTAACGTTGCTAAAAAAAAAATAAGTCTGTTCTTTAAAAAAATCAGGTTTTGCCATTGTAATTTTTATACAGTCAAAGTTGAAAATAAAAAAAATCAGCAGTACAGTAAAACCCCGACTTACAAATGCCTCGAGTTACATAAAATTCAACTTACATAATGATTTTGTACTAAAACCCTGTCTCGATTTACACAATTTCCTATGTGTTTGCTTCAAGTTACATAAAGATTCATTTCCCTATGTGTTTGCTTCGAGTTATGTAAAAAATCATTTCCCTATCGGTTTGCTTCAATTTACATTAAAAAATTGCTATGTGTTTGCTTCGAGTTACATAAAAAACCAATTTAAGCAAAAGCCTACTGAATGGACTTTTTCATAAATAGGGGTTCTACTGTACTCTTAGTATTTTTGAGACTTAATATAACAATAGCATAGGACAGTGATAGCTATCCTTGGCACTCCAGGTGCTCTTGGACTTCAATTCCCAGAATAGCAAGTCAATACACCTGCTGATCAGGGATTCTGGGAGTTGAAGTTCAAGAACACCTGGAGTGCCAAGGTTAGCCATCACTGGCATTTGAGAAGAGGTAACACTTGTGGTAGTGAGATCATATGTTTTAGGAGATAATGGTTGGGATCCTACCTGTGTTTATACAAGGTTTGCATAACTGTGGCTTACTATAGTTAGTTGATAAGATACTGGGGTGCATCATATTTATGTAAATTTATAATTTAAACTCTTTTCTATGTCTGCATATCAACAGATATCTATCTTCACTTCACTTACAGATTGAAGAAGAGCTTTTCAAAGTAGTGGTGTGGAAGATGGAAGTGGAGACACATGCTCAGCAACTACCTTTTTTGGATTTAAGTTAATTCCACTCCACGTAAATGAATGGGGATGACAATGTATTAAATCTTACTACTTGAATTTTACTAGGCAGTGGATCACAGCCACAACTGTCTTGATGTGAAAGCATAGCTGAGCTATCAGTGATTTGTCCTGCTTTATAAACAGCTGATTTTCTGAGGAATTAGATCATAATCCTGTCAGAAAGTTTGAACTACCCATGGTCCTTTTGAAATTTTCAGCTGCTGCAGTGAACTTCATAATGACTAATCTCATGCCTATGTGCATTAACGTGAAATTACTTGTTCTACAAACAAAATGTGGGTTTGTTTTTCTCCTGTTCTTTTGCAAATTAAATGCTGCTGACAGCTTGAGTACAAATTGGATTTACAAATATTTCAAGACTTTCTGGCAAGAATGAACAAATTACTGCAACATTATTTATGTCCAATGCAACTGATTTTACTAAGCAAATATTTTGCACCATATTAATTTATTTGTGGGCACAGTCCTATGTAATTAGGCTGAAGCTATGCTGTATCCTTATGGCTCTCAGCTAAAAAGGGGAGGGGCTTCAGCTCGCCTAAGGGGTAAATAGCACAAGATGTTTTCATGGTCATGTGACAGGAAAGACTAGGCACCGGAGAGCATGGAATGCTGTTACCTTTTCACCAAAGTGGTACCTATTTATCTACTTGAAATTTCTTGCTTTTGAGCTACTAGGTTGGCAGGAGCCAAGACAGAGCCAGGAGCTCACTCCCTTGTGCAGCACTCAGGTCTCAAACTGGTTATCTGCTGACCATCCAGTCCTCAAGTTCAACATCTTAACACTAAGCCACTTTTAAAAAATCAAAGTGTTAATTTTGTATGATTTAAACATGAACAATGTTGCAGAAGAAATATTTTTGAGTCTGTTTTTTATATTATTTTTTCTCATAGCAGGGATGTATTATATACCTTATAAATCTGTCCAGAATATTCTCTCTTTCAGTTTATATTTTACATAGATGTTAATTCAAAGATGCTGAATGTTCTCCTTTGAGTAGATGACAGCCTAATCTGGATTGTTTTTATCAACTCTATAGTTTATCACTGCATGTGGCCATTGACCCGGAACAAAGATACAGAAATATTATTTGAAATTAACTAAGGGCCACAATATTATTTATTGTTAACTTTTAACTGAGTTTTGCCAAAGGAACCTAGAATCTTGTCTTTGATTTAGAGAGTAAGAGTCAGTTGTATGCTTCACGTAGAGAACTCTGACCTCATCCTAAGACCTCTTAACTTTGGCAAAATTCTCACTCTCACATTTTTCTGCTAGTACATATAGTAGCTACATAACCCCTCATAGTGCTGTGAATGAGTAGATATAACATTCACAAGCATGAAAGAAATCATGGAAAGCTTCAATATGTATGTAGGGATCCAGCTAATGTTCAGAACAGTAAAAATATTCCGAGTGTTGGCACTTGAGTAATATTGGTGTAGCTTTTCCTGCAATGGAGCCTGTGTAGTGTGGGGTTCTGCGATGGAACCAGGCATTTCTTCCTTGCCCCTGTCCCTGCTCCCCCTTAGAAAAGTCCCAAGGCCCCGAGAGTGGGCTGTCCAGTGACAGCAAACTCTCAGCCAGCCATTCAGGTTAAATTTGACCGATCACCCACCCACCCCCCACAGGCCCCAGGACCCTAGGTGGGTGGAGCATTCAGCAGGCCACCAGTGCAACTTCCCATCCCAGAACTGAATCTCTGGATCCTCATATCCTGGATGTTGGGCACTCTTGGATCCACTCCTGAATTAAGCTAGGAGCTCACCTATACTGTACTACATTTTTTCCTGTACTACAGCATGTTGTGACCTATTTAATATGGCTCTAAAGATTGACCCTTATGGCCCCAACAGAGATAATGTGGTATAGGCTAACAATTCACTCTGCCCTAAAGACAATCTCTGGTGGATGCAAAAATTCCTCTTTGTCCCTGAAGTGAGGATAAGAGGGAGTCACCTTTAAGGGAGATAAGAACATAAGAACAGCCTTGCTGGAACAGGCCACAGCCCATCCAGTCCAGCATTCTGTCACACACAGTGGCTTACCATTTGCTTCAGGGTATTCCCAAGCAAATGCCTTCACCTGCTTAGGATTCCCTGGAAATGGCATTGAGATATATCCTGCCTATCTCTCCAACCCGGAGGTTGTCCTTAGGTATCCATAATTATAGCCATTGATACCCTTGTCCTCCATGAACTTGTCTAATCCTTTCTTGACTGACAGCTGTCACCACTTCATCTGGCAGGGAGTTCCATAGACCAGTGATCCTATGGGTGAAAAAGTACTTTCTCTTATTTGTTTGAGAGCTAGTACCCAAAAGTTTCATGGAGTGCCCCTTAGGTCTAGTGTTATGCGATAGGGAAAACAGTTTTTCCTTATCTACTTTGTCCATACCGTGCATGATTTTATAAACTTCAATTAGGTCACCTCTTAGATGCAGTCGTTCAAGAGTGAAGAGGCCCAACCTCCTTCCCCATGCCAGATGGCAAGTTCATGCTGGAGCAAGCCAGGGGAGGTGATGTTACAGGGGAGGTTTGATGTTTGCAGATTGATACGCAGTAGGCAGCAGTTTAGGGGCCAAACACATCTTTATTGCAAGGTATGCAATCTGAACATGAGGTAATGGCGGAGGCGCAGCTCCTTTTATACAGAGTTGTCATTTGAATCTAGCCACACGGTTCCCCATTGGTTCCTTAGTGAGTGACATCATGGTGATGCCCCTCCTTCTTTACCTGGTTTACCTGTGGCGGGAATGTTTCCCACGGTAGGCTGTGATTGGATGATTAACACCATGTGGTCGCGAGTCACTGCCATCTAGTGGCAGGTGAATCGCGTTCCATCCAGCTGACTTACATTGAGTTACATTCTATTCAATTGAGGTTACATTCTTTCATTCTTCCTGTTACAGTTTCTCTTAAAGGCATATACTTCCATACACAACAGGAGGTGAGGACAAAATCCCTCTTCCTGGCAGTGAGCCCCTCAAAGGGGGTAACCTTGTGACCTAGACTACAAGATAAAGCAGAATCATTCTGTCATTGCTCTAGTATCTTAGACAGGGGCTCAAAGGCTTTACCATACATGGCGTTGAATTGCTTTACCATATATGGTAGCTGTTCCTATGTATATTCAGTGACAGATCGAGGGACTTTTTTTCATAGCACGTGAGACATTTATTTTAATATGTGAACTAGTATGGTGAAAAAGCTTCCAATCTACAGGAAGCTACTTAGATATAGTTCTTTCTGTGGTTGATGACTGTCATTTGGTTAAAAGCAGTCTCCAGGTTTAGGCACTACATGCAAGCAGACTCTCTCTCTCTCTCTCTCTCTCACACACACACACACACACACACACACACAGACTTTGTTTAATTAAGGAGAATAATTATGACTATAGTTGAGAATCCTTCAGTAGTTTCAGAGAAAAGCATATTAAAGCAAAATCTAAGTCCACTGGCTTCTGATATGAAAGTAAGAGAGAAAGATGAAAAGAATTGCAACTTCTCATGAAATTAATCTTCTGGGAGTGGGTGGAAACACGATCCACTACTCAGCTCCTAAAAATGGCATTTCTTTCTTCCTCAATTCCTATCAGTTGTATACAGTAAGCGTCAGAAGAGGCCAGACTTTTATGTACTAGCTGGACATTATGAATAATGCCTTTGCTTTACAGTAGAATTCACAGACTGTGCAATCCAGCAGTGTGGTCTTTTATGAACAATGTTTGGGAAGAAACAGAGGTAAAGATTGTTAAGTAACAATGACAATTGAGCTGGAACAAGCAGTTATCTTGAAAGAGTTTAAGCCCCTGCTGGTTTCTTTAAAAAGTCCTTTATTTCAAGCTAAAGAAACATAATGTATTTCTTTGAGTACTATGGCATTGCATTCACTCAATGAAATAATATCTGGCCACTTTCTTTCAGTTGCTGTAGTTTTGGAAAGATAATTTTCAGCATGAAAAAGCTGTATTTGATGCAGGAGGGGGAAACAAGTGTAGTTGTCGGATGTTCTGTGGCTCAGAATCAAAAGGTTTGCAGGCGGATAATATGATTTTCATGCTTGTACCCTTACAATATAAGACCAGGTAACTCTAGGATGCAGTTGCTAGGGAAATGTTTTTCTCATTTATCTGAATAAAAGGTTTGAAGGGATTAAATGGAAGCTAATGTTCTCCTGAAGACAATGCTCTGAATGAATGGGATGAAAAAGAGATGGTGCAAATGTACCTCATTGACCACATTCCTTTAAAATTATTTTCCTAAAATAGAGTGTCAGCCTTTCCATGGTGACTGAGAAGTCTGACTGAGTCCCGATAACTTTTTTCCTCCTAATAGAATTAGGTTTGCAGCCCTGAACTCTAATTATTTATTGATTATTTTTGTGAGATCAGTTCAGCATAGACAAATGCAAAGACCAGTGGTTCCCAATGTGGTGCACATGCCCCACAGGAAGACTTCAATTCCCAGAAGCCTAAGTCAGTTCATTGGCAGATCACTTTTTTGGGAATTGACTTAGGCTTCTGGGAATTGAAGTCCAAAAAGCCAAAGGTTTGGAAACACTTTCTTAGATGACTAGCACAGAAATTCCAGTCATTGAAGCTCTATTCCAGGAGTTCTCAACCTTTTTAAGCCAGGGGCCAGGTCACTCTCCCTCAGACAGCTTCGGGGGCTGGATGGCCATTTTGCCCTTCCCCCACCACATTGCACTTCTGGGTGTTGTGGATGCGGTGAGGTGCCACATGAAATTGCACCATGGGCTGCATCCGGTCAGCAGGCCGCAGGTTGAGAATCCTTGCTCTGTTTAAATCCAACGCTTGGATAATTAGGTCTCAGTTACTTTGATGGGGCTGATATATGCTCACATATCTCTGAATTGTATCCTAAAACAAAATGAGAAGCAAAATGGTACTGATTTATTTTTATTCATCTTACAGTCAAGCCTTATATAGTCTGAAACTAGTTTTTGTTATATTCTCAAAGCACCATCTGAATCCCTTCACAACCACTTGCCATCATAATTAGGATAGTAAACAATGCAGAGATGCACTTGTCCAGCTTTTGATCTGCTCCTATATATGTTGTATGTTGTCCTGGCTGGGAGGGTGCTCAACATGTAAAAAGAAGATCCTGCTGTTACCTTGGATTATTGTATTTTCATGGATTGCTGTATGTTGTGCATTATATCTGTATTTTTTTCTGTAAGCTGCCTTGAGTTGTGCTTGCGCTGAGTAAGATGGGATATAAATTAATTAAATAAATAAAAATACTGACTGAGGTAACATAGGGTCCACTTAATCTATTATTTGTCCTTCCAATTGGGGGAGGGAGTGAACCCCAGGGCTCTCCACATTAAATAAACATGCTACTGTCTTCCCTGCATGCTCAGAAGAATTTACCGATTAGTGTCCTGGAAGTCATACTTCATGGATAAGGTGGAATAGATGAAGAACCTACAGTGGACAGGTAATGCCAGAGCTTCTTCTTTCTTGTTCTAGGCAATTTTGAACTACCCTCTCAGCTGACTTTATATGGGAAGCAGTACCATAAGCTAAACAATTCAAAGGTCTATCAGGAGAATAAGTCTGTTGCCAAAATTAAAGGGGAAGAAAAGACAAAATATTTTTACTTACTGAATACAAATAGTTCTTATTGCTACATCCATATCTACTCAACTATTAGGGAATATTTGAAATGGCATGGATCCAGTTGTTCTCATGTTGGACAAATCCATTGGTTTCACTGTTCAGCAGTTGATTCAGTGGTATACCTTAATTGGAACTACTAACTAGGTTTACACCAACTTTTATTGCACAGGGAGCTAAATTCAAACATTTAGCACAATAAGTCTATCAAAGCTGGGTATTCTCTATCTTATAAACTTTGGAACTACAGCTTGTAATACAGAAAAAGAAAAAGAGATATAGTGTGAGCTTTGAAGTAAATGACTGCATTCTCACTGACTCATAGGGGAATTCCAGCTGTTTGTAGGGGTCATTTTGAGGTATTTCATGCACTTAAACCCTTTTTACTGCACTGCTCATCAACCACAATAAAGTTTGATAGATTGACTCATAGGGGAAAGGACTGAGAACAAAAGTTATGTTATTGATTTCACTGCCAATATTTTGTTGCAGCCAAACAAATCTTCTGTTTAGTCACCCAGATATGGTTTAAAAAAAAAACTTCCCCCTCTCCTCTAGTTTTTCCCTTCACAGGTATAATCATTCATTATCTGTCATCCTCCTCTCTATAAATTCCTCTTGACAGTCTCTGTATTATTTTTGCAAGAAACCTGTCACTTTATCCATTGACAATGTGCTGATAATCCTGTCTGTGGGTATTGATTGATCCATCATGTATTTAAGCAGCAGCAGCAGCAGGTTAATCAGATTTCTTTTCAGAATTATTTAAACCATGAAAATTAACCTTACTTCTAGACAAATGCAGTTTAAGAACATACAACATACCATGATCAACACTAAAGACCTGTTTTCTTATTAATTTCTTATGAACATAACAGTCATGGTTCAAAGTTTCTCCTATGTCTTCCATGGTCATTTGAACTATTCAAGGTTAGTGCTATTTTTATTTTCGTTTCAGCCTGAGGATGTTTTTACAGCATTAGAAACTGCTGATCTATTAGGTTTGTGAGGTGAATTCAGGAACACACTCAATTTGCATGAAGAAGACCAAGCAGCAAGCAATGGGAAGGCCTATCTATGTGAACAGATTATACCAGCTAAGATGCCTGCCCTTTTCTCTTCCTCTTTATTTACAACAAAGGAAGACCACAAAGGAAAAGACTGAAGTCATTGGTGGAATAAAAACAAGCTTTTCCCAGCAACTTTTTCTGGTGATGGGGCTCTAAATCTAGTGAGAATCTACACCAAATTTTTGTTGTCAGCGGCAGCTGTAATTTGTATCCAAGAATGCATTTTTCCCCTGAAGCAGGAAAAAAAGCCATTGGCGTGAATTTTTTAAAGGTGGATCCCAGCTTGCCATGAAGTGATCCACATACTATCATCACGGAGCCATCTCCTGCAGCACATATAAAATGAGACATGCAGGATTTAACACCAAGACTGCAATCGACTGCTGCAGCCTTGAGGATATTATCAAGCTGCGCCTTCAGAACCAGTCCATCTGGCATGGCCTCTTCTGCCTCCATGACTAGTTACTCCTCTGCTCATTTTTCCGTTGGGCCCAATATGATGGTTTCCAGTGGCATTTCCTCCACTGAGGGGATCATCACCCCACCCAAAGGGGCTCATCCACCCATAGCCGTTGGCCCCGTTAGGGAGTCAGGTTATTTACTTCCACCCAACACTTGGCATTGAGTCGCTGGCTCTATGGTCTACTCCATTATCCGTTATCATTCCATACTACAAAAAATTGGATATTGTTTTTAGTTTGGTAAGGTACTAAGAATTTGCTGCTAGAAAACTCTAATGCTCTAATGCTCTAATGTTCTTTCCTGAACTATAGTAATAAAAAAAATAACCATTTGAGGCTCATGAAATATGAATAACAACTTGGTTCAAAGTCTATATCTTGTTTAATATATAAATCTTCTTATTGAAAATAAAGAATATAATTCAAATAATATCTTTGTTCTATCAATTCAAGGGATCTTGTTAACAGCACAGACAATAATATTCTTCAATTCATCAAAATTATGGTTCTGTTAAAAAATAACTCATATACATATCCAATATCCAAAATGACACTTATTCAAATCCAATTCGAAATCTTATCTGGTAAAAAATATTTTTAAAATATTTTTTCTTCAGGAAAAAAGTAGTTCTGTATAGAAAATATAATACACATAATCCTTATTAAACAAACATTAAACACATGGTAAAAGCATTCTTCGAAGTCTGGAGCTTATCTTTATTCTCGTCTAAATGGCCTCAACAGCTAACTGCTTTGTGCCATATGACATTACTAACAAAAAATCTAGCTCTACTAAAATACTGACTCCATTCAATCTCACCTGTGTCTCATCAAGCAAAACTATTTAGTGGGGCCTGATTCTGTATGGAAGCATACATAGGGATACTAAAGAATAATCTTTTTCTCAACTTGTTACCTAACCCAAACTATCATCACGAAACTGAATGAGGAATGCCCGTACCACAGATCTATCTACAGGAAAGACTTCCATTCGATTTCTTGATTAAGACCTTTGGGGGCTAATGTCTGAAAACAGTGAATGTAATATGATTCTCTTCTTAGCAATAATTTATCCAGATCAGCCCTGTTATACTCCTGTGGTTTCATTGTTTCTATAACCAGAAACTTAAAGTCATGATCAGAATGATTCTTTTCGATGTAATGTTGAATCAAGGGGGCGAGAGTGTTACGATTGTGAATCCTACTCCTGTGCTCTACTAATCTGATTCTGATTGGCCATGATGTTTTGCCAACGTAGAAGAGGCCACACCCACAAACCCATAGATATACAGAAAATGAAGTTTTGCAATTAGAATAAGTCCGCAGTTTGTGTGTTATTCCTAAATGTGGAATATGGATTTCTTTAGTCTCCCAGCTATACCTACAATATTGGCAATTTTGGCATCTATAATGTCCTATTATTAAATCTGTAGAAGGTGCTTTAATAAGACTGTCACTCCATGTGACCATGTTCTCTATTGTATGTGTGCTTCGGAAACCTACCATAGGAAGTTGATCACAACCTGGGATGTCCAAAATTACGTGCCAATGTCTCATAATCACTCGTTTAATTTGATTTGCCAATGGAATGTACTCCAATGACCAAAATATTTTTCTACCTTCTGTAGTTGGTTTTCTCGCAAAAAATTGCCTTCTGGGAGCTTGATTTACCTTGCATTATGCTTGGAAAATGATGTTTCTTGGGTAGTCCCTAGACTTCAATTTCCTATTTAGATCAGCTGCTGATGCTTCATAATCTTTTTCTGACATGGAATTCCTCTTTGCCCTGGCTAGTAAGCTAAAGGGGATGTTATTCCTCAAATGACAAGGATGAAAAGACCTGTACTCCAAGTATGCATTATGATCAGTGGGTTTATGAACTATAGCAGAGGAGAATAGTTTATTTCACCAAATTACAAATCATTAGATTTGAGAGGAGATCATTAATGCTAAAGCAGCATCCAACTGCTATAATTATGCAGTGTAAATATTCAGAGAGATCCACACTTGCAGGCCTCCCTTGAGCAAACACCCACATTAGTGTGTAGACGGCAGAGAGTAGGACTGGCCACAGAATGCCACAGTAATTCTTAGTACCCAAGTTCTCAATAAACCTACATTAGCTTCAAGCTGTTCTGCAAGAGCTGCTTTGATCAAGAGAGCCATTAGGATTATATGATTCAATGAGGATGAAATAGACTTTGTATTTTGCTTTGATAAGATGCTTTTTGGTTGAAATGTATCATCATTAAATTACATTATCCATCTTTGTTATATCTTCAAATATTCATAATATATATGGTCCTCAAACCTTAGGCTGTTCGATGAATATTCCTAGGCAATCTTGCATTGAACTTATTGAATTACATGAAAGGATCACATTTGACTGTTATATAATTTGTATTAGGGAACCCAATTAGTTTAGAAAAGGACATTTCTTTAAAGGTGAAAGATTCAAGAAATAATAAAATTATGTAGTAAAACATGCACATACAGTACAAGTGAATTTGTGGGACATGGGATAAATATATCCCTGTGGTATAATCTTTGCATCAATAAAGCTTAAAAAATAAATATTTGCTTGGTCTAAGGAATGGTTGTAGAAAATTAATACACATCAGGAACACCACTGGAATTTAAAGTACAGTGTTTTTTAAAAATGGAGGAAAGAAAATCCAGCAGCCTCATTATTATGGCAATCAAGCTGTCATTTCCCTGAATCATATATCATCACCAGTAGAACTAATTTGAGGCTCTCAGTGTGTTTCTTACTCTCAAGAGATAGTTGTTGCTGGTGGTGATGAATGAAAGAGAATGCAGAAACTCAGAGTGATTGAGCTTATGAACCTGCAGAGCTAAAAGAGACAGAGTTAAAAATGGCTCTAGTTAGAATGCAGGCTTGTTTGAGATTACATGAAACAGCTACGAACATGAGGGTGACAGCAACTTGCATGTGGGCATAAAGTGCAATGGCATCATTAAATGTACATTGCCCTTCTATTCACCACCTCCAACACTACTATCACCACAAGCTAAAGTGTTTTCATATCATCCTAAATACACCACCTGGAAAGTGAGGGGGGAAATGCATTGTTATTACTCAGTGCATCATGATCCCATTTCTTATAAACTGGTAACTCAGTATATACAGCAACACAGTGAAAATGGACCTTTGGTGTTTGACCTTGAAGGAATGTTGTGCCTAAGAAAATCAGAAAGGGACATTTCTTTAAAGGTAAAGGAGCCAGATGTGTTTGCAGGCGCACCCCCCAATAAAGGACTCAGACACTGATGAAAGTGGATAACGGCATTGGGCCACATTTATTGATTCATGCCCTAGTCCGAATTATAAATTTCTATTGGTATTCAACCAATTATAATTCTTAAGGCAAGCAGGCCGAAGTAACACTGGTAAGGTTCCACCCAAAATTGCCAACGGCAATTGGTTACAATGTATCCATTTGTATCAATTTGTTTGTTGACAACAAACAAATTGTTGACCGTAGTCAATAATCTAACTACTGACCCCACCCTCTGACGCGTATCCGTAAAATAACGGGGTGATGCATGCTGCCTAGCTCTTGCCATCACCCCATCGCCTGGTTCGTCGTTGACCGGACAACGTTAATCAACTTGTGCCTGTCTAGTGTTGTCCAGTCAATTGCGAACCTGCCGGGTACCTGTGGGTCATAAATGTTTACCTTACCAGTGCTACCCGCCCATGTGACCAAAGTCAAAAAGAAACCCCTATATCAAACCATAGCAACAGTGTGGGATGGGCAAAAAAGCCAGGACCTGAAAGCCAATGTAGGTCCCAGCCAAAAATTGCCACCCGGCCCCGAAGCGACCAAAATATCACACTGTTAACTAGGGAGGGGGTGGAGGGGAAAAACTTCTCCTCTCCGTCGCTTGGCAAAATGGCAGCTCGGCTGCCTCGTGGCCGCCCCTTTTATAAGGGTGCTGGCCATGCCCCCCTGACTACCCGGATGTCTTCGTCCGGTGGGGGGAGGCCCGCAAAGAGCGTGGCGGCCATTTTGGCGCCGCGCTTGCATTGCAGGCGCACCCCCCAATAAAGGACTCAGACACTGATGAAAGTGGATAACGGCATTGGGCCACATTTATTGATTCATGCCCTAGTCCGAATTATAAATTTCTATTGGTATTCAACCAATTATAATTCTTAAGGCAAGCAGGCCGAAGTAACACTGGTAAGGTACCACCCAAAATTGCAAACGGCAATTGGTTACAATGTATCCATTTGTATCAATTTGTTTGTTGACAACAAACAAATTGTTGACCGTAGTCAATATCTAACTACTGACCCCACCCTCTGACGCGTATCCGTAAAATAACGGGGTGATGCATGCTGCCTAGCTCTTGCCATCACCCCATCGCCTGGTTCGTCGTTGACCGGACAACGTTAATCAACTTGTGCCTGTCTAGTGTTGTCCAGTCAATTGCGAACCTGCCGGATACCTGTGGGTCATAAATGTTTACCTTACCAGTGCTACCCGCCACACGGAGAGGCTCAATAAAGGCTCGACGCCCCCTCCCAGGCCGTCAGCTCGGCCAACAGGCCTGCTCGCCAATCACCTAACAGGAGGTCCGTACCTCCCTGCGACAGATGGACCCCATCCCCTGAATAAAGCTCATAATTTTGTAGGCTGATGGCGGGGTGTCGAATGACGCGCCCCCAAACCTTGTCGAGAAGGAACCGGGCAATAGCCCTGTTCACCGAGCGACGAGCTCGGTCAAGGGCCTGGAGGTCGAACCCTCCCCTGTAAGCATGCCGCGGTACCATGTCTGACCAAATGAGGGTTGTGGCAGGCCACACATAATGTAAGTAAGCCAGGTCACCGCAAATCGCATGCTTCAGCGATAGGCCAGTGACCTGCCCCACATCATTGCCCCCAAGGTGTATGATCAGAATATCTGGCGGGTCAGCATTCCTGCTGGATAAAAAGAATGGCAACAGTTCCCGCCATAACATGACGCGCTTACCATACCATCTGAGACTTGCGGATGCACCCAGTCCCAGTCGGGGTCCCCACTCTGTCGCCGCAGCGTACGACGCTGCCCTATGCACGTAGCTGTGGCCCACCAGCCATACTGCCACCGGTGTAATACGACACCCAGGGTCTGTCAAGGAAAAAAGGGGGGAGACACAGTGCAGTGACTAAACTGGTACTCACGGTTGAAGAGGGCGAACATAAAACTGAAAACATTAGCGTCTGAAATGTGTTGAGGAGACGCGAGCACGTGTCCCAGCCCCGTTCACCCCCGAATAAGAAATCATCCAGGTAATGGGCTACAGACTGAGAGCCTGACCTGCGAACGAAAGCCCACTGTAGGAAGGTGCTGAAACGCTCGAATGCCGAGCATGAAATGGAACAACGAAAAGGCATGGCCTTGTCGAAATAATATTCACCCCGGAACTTGAAACCCAGCAACTCAAAGTCGCCCGGGTGCACCGATAAGAGACGGAAGGCCAACTTGATGTCGCACTTAGCCAACAGTGCACCCGGGCCACATGAGCGCACCATGCGCAGTGCCTGGTCAAAAGATGTATACCTGACTGAACAAAGGTCATCAGGGATAGCATCATTGACCGATCGGCCGGCTGGGTAAGACAAGTGATGTATTAAGCGGAACTCGCCCAGTGACTTTTTGGGCACTAACCCCAAGGGGGAAACTTTGAGATTAGGAAACGGGGGTGCAGGGAAAGGGCCGGCGACCCTGCCGGCATCGACCTCCTTAGTAATGCTCAAGGCAGACACCTCCTCCCTTCCCCTGAGTGACAAGAGGTTGGGTGCATCTTGGGGAGCCCTGTCCCCCGTGAAAGGAATGCGAAACCCTTGCTGGAAACCCTCAAGCAGGTAAGCTGCATCTGCCCTCCTCGGGTACATCGTGAGCCAACGCTCCAACCTGTCCAAGTTAATTGGTGAGGGGGCCTTTCGCCTGACCAGCTCCCTCTGCGGCAGTCTTGCCCGCCCCCTGTCCACCTCTACCCCTGCCCCGCGCTCCTCCTGGCCTGGGACAGGCGGAGGCAGCATGGGGGCCAGCACAAGAGGGACACTCATGCCTATATCGGCAATTTCTCCTACTACAGGTACCATTGGCCGAGAAGGTCCAACACAGCAGGCGGGCTGGAACCCCCTGCCCCGCAGCCTGGCGGGGTGCCTGCGCCGGAGCAGCTCGCTGGACCGCATGTCCACAATGGTACCTCTCCCCAGGCGCAGGGCGCGTGGGGGTCATGTACAGAAGCCACAGCTTCTGGCAGGGCTCATCCCACCTCATCTCCGGGTGTAGGGGCACTCTCATGCGGAATTCTTCGTCGTAAGCCAACCACGACGGGCCGGGGAAGTCAACCATCGCCCGGTATATGTTATCCAAATACTGGACCATCGGAATGGCCAGATCCGGCCGGGCCCTGAGGTACACAGCCATGTATATGAGGTACGCTGGCAGCCAGTTGGCCCACGTGCGTGGCGGCTTACGACGACACGCTTGCTCCTTATCCTTCTCATCCTGCCCCTCCCTCTCCTCCTTGGTGGGTTCTCTATTCAGAAGGGAGAAAATGTCCACGTACTCCCCCCGCCAGATTTTTTCTTTGGTAGCCTGGGCCAGATGATCCCCAAGGGGTAAAGAATACCCCGCCGTAGGCAACGCCGATACCGGCACAGTGGCAGCAGTGGGGGCGGTGAAAGGAGCCTGGACCAAACCCGCCACCCCGAGTAAATTCCCAACGGGATAGGGGGCGCCACCCCAAGTGGGGCCCTGGGCCGAAGGTGCCGTCCCCGGCTGGGCAGGCGGTGGCTGGACCACCGCGCCAACCATACGAGGCCACGGCCACTGGAAGGCTCCCCCCAATGTAGGCAGTCGTGTGGGTGCACTAGTTTGAACCGTATACTCACACGCTGCACCCCCATGGGCCGCCCCCACCGGGGGTTCCGGCCCACTGCGGGCGTCGGAGCTCGCGACCGCAACCGAGCTCGTGGACGGGGCCTGGTCAGTACCTGATGGCAGCATCTGTTGCATGGGGAGCTGCGAGGCAGCGGCTGACGCCGACCCACGGGCCTCGAGCAGCTCAACCCGTCCGGCCGCCTGGCGATGACCGGGAGCCGATGCATCAACCTGTGATCCCAAAGGTGCCTCGGGTGGGTTAACCATCCCCAAGGACGCCTCGAGGGCCGCCATGCGGGCCAGAAGGGCATCGACGTTAACATAGCCCCCAACGCTATGGGGGGCATAGGGCCGGCCGGCCCACCGGTAGCAGGTGCCGGGCCAGGTCTCTGGACCCCGGGGCCCGAATATGGCCATGAACCCAGTACCGGCCCCTGGGGGGCCGGAGGCATGCCCTGCCAGGGAAGGGAACCCAACCAACCCCCCCTGGTGAAAACCCACCGCAGGAAGCTGCGGGCCAAGGGCAGAAGGCCCCGAGAAGTGAACCGGGCCAGGGCCGGGGGCCGCCAATCGTGGGCCGGAGGCCGCGGCCCCCGCCGGGCCAGTCTGAGGATGCCCGGTCTCGGGCCATGGGGCAACCGACCCCATCCCACCGGTCCCGGTGGGTGCCCCCGGCAAGGGAGGCTGTTGGGGGGGCGCAGTCGCGGTCCTCCGACCCGGCTGGCGCCTCCGTGCAGTGCGAACCGCGTTCGCCATCGCCTTCTTTTTGGAAGGCATCTGTAGAAGTGCTGGGAAGCCGAAGAAAAAGAGCAAAAAGGACCGCTGCCCAAGGTACGCTTCCCGGCAAAGGTAAGAGCGATGGAGCAATTGGGAAAAAACTTCTCCTCTCCGTCGCTTCGCAAAATGGCAGCTCGGCTGCCTCGTGGCCGCCCCTTTTATAAGGGTGCTGGCCACGCCCCCTGACTACCCGGATGTCTTCGTCTGGTGGGGGGGGCGCAAAGAGCGCGGTGGCCATTTTGGCGCCGCGCTTGCATTCTCTTACACCCAACAGAAGGCCTTGAGGCAGTTTGAAGATGTTTATTATTTCACAGTTTTCCATTGATTTAAGTCTGCTTTGTCAGATGGATTTTTCCTCCGTTATAGACAGGTGTAAAGGAAAATAAATATTTATACATTTGTTAAATAGCAGTGAAAATGAGGCAAGCCCTGTTCAAGCATTATAAGCATTAATTCTAGGAACGTGTGCAGCCTTACTCATTTCATTGTCATGTTCTACCCAATTTCAGCAGTCTAAAAGCAAGTTAAGCACTAAATGTCCTGAGTAGATAAACTTTGTTAACCCGGTAATATATCTATTTATTTATTTCTGGCTTGAGACTCAATATCAAGAAAACCAAGATAATGGCAACAGGCCCGATCAGTTCCTGGAAAATAGACGGGGAAGAAGTAGAAGCAGTGACAGATTTTACGTTCTTAGGATCTAAGATCACTGCAGATGGAGATTGCAGCCATGAAATAAAGAGGCGGCTGATTCTAGGGAGACAAGCCATGAGAAACCTGGGGAACATAGTGAAAAGCAGAGACATCACCTTGAAAACAAAAATTAGAATAGTCGAAGCAATGGTATTCCCAGTGGTAATGTACGGATGTGAGAGCTGGACAATTAGGAAAGCTGAACGCAGAAGAATAGATGCCTTTGAAATGTGGTGTTGGAGGAGAGTTTTGAGGGTACCTTGGACAGCGAGGAGAACAAATAGGTCAATCTTAGAAGAAATCAACACTGACTGCTCATTGGAAGGTCAAATAGTAAAGATGAGGCTAAAGTACTTTGGGCATCAAATGAGAAGGGAGGATTCACTAGAGAAGGCCGTGATGTTGGGAAAGGTGGAGGGCAAAAGAAGAAGGGGGAGGCCAAGGATGAGATGGATAGATGGTATTGTAGACACAATGGGCACAGAGCTGGGAGGACTGAGGGGGATGGTGGAGGACAGAGGCGCCTGGAGAACGATGGTCCATAGGGTCGCAAAGGGTCGGAATCGACTGTGCGACTGAACAACAACAATTTATTTCTCAAGATATTTCAGGTCCAAATATTTTTTTTAAATGGGAAGATTGGTAAAATTCATATCAAAATGAACTGAAAGAAATTATCCCTTTCCCCAGTCTTAGAACAATTATGGACATGATCTATTAACACAACATTTCTGAAACTGTGGGATGACTCCCATGGGAGTTCACTGTTTTGGAGGGCAGGAGAACTGCCAAGGATTGACAGCCATCAGTGCATAAGCATTTGAATATTTATTTATTTATTTATTGGGGGGGGGGCAAGATGCCTGACCTATATTAAGCTTACCTATGTAGTCAAATTCTAAAAGTATGCGAAACACAGAAGAATATATTGTTAACCAATTTCTTCTTCCTGGAGTCTACGGGGCAAACGTATGATCCCAGGTGGTGCAGTGGTTAAACTGCTCTACTATAGGCAAAACTACTGACATTGTGAGTTCAATTCTGATGGGATTCAAGGTTGAATCAGCCTTTCCTCCTCTGAGGTCAGTAAAATGAGTACCCAGCATGTTGGGGGCAAAATGCTAATTACAAGTTACTCTTTTTAATGACTTCAGAGGATGGAACCACCCAGACTGCCCTAAGCCATATGGGGCAGTATATAAGGGTAAGTGCTATTGGTATTTCCGCTAAACAGATTACAGTGAGTTAAGTCCCATTGATTTAATGATTGTGTTATTAATTATTATTAGGGGCTCTGATACAGGCACTAAGATAGAAGCATTATTGTGATTTAATTAGAAATGTATTGTTACAAACAATCCTGCCCTAGACAGGAACAGACACAGAATGTAAGATTGAGTGTGGAGAGTGTTCATGAAAAGAATACTCATCAAACAAGTCTTGAAACTCTACTGTGCATAGACAAGAAGTAACAGTTTGATAACAAGGCTAGCACTAAAATACAGCAGTAATTGTATCAAAGCCAAAATGTCTATCAAATTCTTGGTGTCATTTCATAAATGGTTGAGAACAGTTCTTTTATGTCAAATTTCTCAAGGCATTACTTGGCATTATTATACTGGTGAGCTAAACAACCTAAAGTGAAAGCCAGTGTGGTTTTGTGGCTAGATTAGGAGTAGGACTCTGGAGACCTGGGTTCAAATCTTCACTTGGTTATGGAATTTAGTGAGTGTCCTTCATGAATCTTTGCACCATTATAATGTTTATGCACAAGAGATGTGGCATTGTCTATGTGTATATATGCCATAGAGGCAATCTGTACAAAGACCTGTCCATATTTGCCAACAGGTAATGATAATTCTGTTGAGACAATATGCAGATGGAGCCAGAGGAATTCCTAGGGCCCAGATAGGTTATAGCAGCATAGTTTGTGGGGAGTGGGCCTAATCATCATTTTCAAAATTTAACTTGTCTATTTAAGTATTACAAATCTAATGGTCTACCCCTCTGGCCACCCACCCCCAGGTAGGAAAGGCTACTGTTGTCACTACTGCTACATCTGCACAAAGTCAGCAGTCTCTTTCCCTGGGCTGGCTCTTGTCCAGACAACTGGCCCCAATTGCATCCATCACTGCCAAAGCCATTGCCAACACCTCCACTGTCACTCCAAAAGACCCAAAAGACATAATACAAACTGAAATATACATGTACACACCTGTGATGGAACTAGGTATACCCTGTCTCTTTTTCAAAATGGCGATTTCAAATCTGGGGGAGAGTGGAAGAAAGTAAACATTTTTACCTCATGGGTTGCCTCGTGTTGTAGAAAGAATGAAACTTTATGTGTGATTGACATGTCTTGCTGTAAGATCATTGGTTGGAATCCCTAAGGGGAGGGCCAAAAGGTGGACCCTGTAGGGGAGATATAAGCCAGGCACACACACACACAGAGGGGTTGGCAAAATGTCACCTTTTGAGAGAAGGGGGGATGTGCTATCCCTTAGAGAAATAGCTTGTTTATTTCCTTGCTTTGAAATGCTTTTGCTGGATTGTATCCTGTATCTTGATATGCTTTCAATATATTTCTAAAATGCCTGAAGAGACTCTGGAGTGATGACTAGGCAAACGTTACCTGAATCTACAATAGTTTCATGGGCACCCTTTGCTCACTACCCAGATTTTGTTCAGGAGTGACTGGGCATACCGATAGGAAAACCTCTGAACTGCTGGGTCCGATTTGGGCCAGGAAAGCAGGATCAGGTGCAATCCCATCGCCAGGAGGCTGGAGGACTACTGAGTCCTACCTGGGAATAAGCGGATTGTCACAACACCTTTATTCAAAGAAGAATGCAGCAATTCGGAAATCACTGCAAATAAATCACCCCCAGTGGGTAGCTTAAAATAACCCAATTTCTGGCAAGATGATGCACACTTCAGCTATATGATATGTATTCCTTGAACTTTGAATTGATATTGAACTTGGCCAAACATATGAAAATGTAGGGTTTCTTATTAATCAAGATGTGTCCTAAGTTGGAATGAACTTATAGCAACATTAACAGGGCTGTTAAAGAAAGTGAGACATTTAAGATATGGTTTTCCCCATTGCACATTCCCTGTGGGCTTCCATGGCTGAGCAGGGATTTGAAGCTAAGCCTCTTGAGTCCTAGTTCATCACACTTTCCACTATACCAAATTGGTAATGGATATGGGTATGCATCACACCAAGGAACAGATTTTCAGCCAGCATGTTCTTTTTTGTTTCCTAAAGAGAAAATAAATGTTCTGTTTCTTCTCTCCCCTAGTTTGCTAGCCTTTTATTCTGATTAAGTACATAAGATTCTTTTCTTCTGAAACAAATACCAGTCCTTAGAGAGTAAAGAAAGGAAGTGCATATTAATTGTTTGCCCTAGCATTTTTAGACATCAGTAGAAAGCCAGTTTTCACATTGGGGCTCAGCTGTTGATTTAGATGAAATGAAAAATAAGCTAAGCACTTCTTTTCTTTTTGTATAAAAAGAAGCATTTTCAGCAACAAAAGCCAGAGGCTACTAGACTAACACCATTGTTGGAGTACAAAGAGCAGATGCAGAAAGTGAAGTGAAAAACAAGAGGAGGCCCAAATAATGAGCAAACAATTGTATATGATGTTGTTTGTTCCTTAATTTCCTCTTCCACCACAAGAGAAGTGAGTGATCATTTGAAATGAAGGGTGAAGCTTGACTTTTTCCAGTAATTTCAGAGAACACTCTAGATCAGGGGTTCCCAACCTATGGCCCGTGGACTGGATCTGGCCTCTGGGCCGAATTGCCACTGATGCTGGAAGTGCCCTGACATCACCAGAAATGCCAAAATTGCCACATTTTTGCACCAAAACACAGTGAAAATTTGGCAAAAACATTCAAAAATGGCACAGAAATGTTCCTCCCTTGCTCTCTCCTCCAAAAGAAGTGGCGGAGGTGGGGGGAAATGCCTGGAAATGTGGCACAAATGCAAGCAACGATGCCACCACCATCTGGAGGAACCACATGACTGGCCCGCTCAGCTGACAGAGGGGGCGTGGTCAGGCCCCTTACAGGAAAAGGTTGGGAACCCCTGCTCTAGACTGAGACACATATGACTTTGCTGTCCTGAGATTAGTGTGTGGTGGTTCCTTTTCCCAATGCACTTCTCCCTGACAGGGAAAGCACAGACAGCAAACGTTTGAAGATAATACACAGCATACTGTAATTGTTATCTTTTCAACAGTTATAGAGAGCCATGGGCATAAGACATTGGTTGCCCTGCGGCTTCTGTGTCAAAGGGTAGAGAGGAGAACAGAGTTCAAAGGATGGTGTCATGCTGACTTCAGGGACTTGTATGAAGTTCAGGGCAGGCATTAACTGAACTCTGCAGATAGGAAGGCAAGTATCCAGCTAAGCAGAATGTCCTCCCTTTCTATCTTTGAGGCCCAGGCAATCTGAGCAAGCTAAGATAAGCCAACTACAAAAGTAATAAATTAAGTCAATAGATAGCCTGGCAGTTCTGGAGGAAACCTTCCTGTACCTTTTGGGAATGGAATGTAACTGAACCTGGTCTGCCAGGGTAGCAGAATGAAATAGGGAATCCTGTGGTGATAGAACTATAGAACTGACTATACCAGGGATTCTCAACCTGAGGCCCATGGGCCAGATGTGGCCCATGGAACCATTTCATGAGCCCCCCCCCCCACTGCCTCCACCACACCAGGAAGTGCCATGTGGTGGAGGAAGGACAAAATGGCCATCTGGCCCCCAAAGCTGTCTGAGGGAGCATGACCGGGTCCCTGGCTTAAAAAGATTGAGAACTCCTAGACTATACCATTACAGATTGGGGGGAGGGGATATTTAGATTCTTTATTATTATTATTATTATTTGCTATGTAAAAGGAATGGACTGGTGGCTAATAATGAGATGTATATGAGATGTACCAATGAGATGTACCTATGAGATGTACCAATCAATACCTAAACAATAGCATAATATTATTCAGTACTGGTAAGAATTTTGTTGCTGATTTATGCATGAGTAAGTTAAACAGCCTAATTCCCTGATGCAACTTGTTGCTAACTGATGAGCCCCTGGTTGCATTACAAGGCATGCATCTGCTGTGCAATTGGATGCACATCTCATAGCATGACTGGCACCTTGTTAGTGGTAATTTGCTTCAAGGAGTTGGGCAATTTTCTATATGCATAAGTAAATCACCAACCTGATTGTGGCTGTTATGCTATCAACAGAGTCATGTAATGTTAGAAAAGTAATATACCAAATAAGACCAGGTACAAATTCAAGCATAGGCAGACAAATAAAAACATATGGAGTTTAAAAATACAAATTTTCAAATATGGATTAACACCATGAAATGAATGCGCTGAACAGGCCAAAGCCTTATGAAATGATGCTATGCAACGTCTCTCTGTGGCTTTTTCTTTTTCAATGTAAAATCCACCAACCCTGAGTCTGTTTGTTCATCTTCTAATTTTCTTCTACCAAATGGATTCCTAAGGAAGGCATAAGATGCTATGATCTTCCTTACAATACGATATTATTTTATGTTTTGTTTAAGAACATCAATGTAATGATACCAGATAATAGAATTATAAGTAAAGGAAGATCAAGCAGAAAATTCATATCAGTTCTAAAACTGAACTTTAACCTCATTTAAGACACTTGTTTCTAGAATTAACAACTGTATTTTAAAGAAATCTTTAAAGCATTAACAGTGCCTTGTAGACTGAGCAAAAGTGGTAGAGTGAGGAATGAGGAGTAGTCGTCCACTACCCACAAGCTGCCTCTTATTGAAATCAAATCTTTTCACAAGTTCTGTGCTGATTTGAAAAACTCCATGCCAGCAAATTTCATTACAAGAATAGAAGACATTGTGGATGTATGCTCCAGCCCTGAAGTCTTCACACTGAGCCTACAGATCTTGCTGAGGAAGATCTAGCAGGCAGCTGTAACCATGTATGAGTGAATGTGACTTTGGAATTCCAAACTAATGAGGCCCTGGTAAGGCAATGTAACCATAGCCCTATCTAGGCATTCCTTCTAGTGTTGAGCAAGTATATGAGGAGGAGAAGTGGTCTTTAATTTAATAATTTAATTTAATAGTCATATTTATATATGCCACCCACTCAGGTAGAACCCAACTCAGGTCTTGTCTTGTCTACACTGCCTCTTGCCTTGCTATGAATGTGGCTGAAGGGCAGAGCATTTCCTGACAGTAGGGATTCTCTATGTGAATATGAACCTTGGTTTTCTTGGTTCCTGCCAATACAGAAAATACACCCCTTCAGAATCATTGCCTTAACACAGGGGTTTGCAACCTATGGCACACAGGCTGGAATCGGCCCATGGTGCCATTTCATGTGGCCCACTACCACCACCACCGCCCCCACCAGAACTGGCAGAAGTGGTGAAAACAGCTGAAAAATATGTCATCAATGCACCTGCAGCAACGTTTACAGGAGGAGAACCATGTGTCTGACTCACTCAGCTGTCTAAGGGGGTGTGTTTTGGCCCGCAGCTGGAAAATATTGAGAACCCTTGCCTTAACATGTAGGAAGATGAAAGCAAAGACAGTGTGACAAAGAAAGAATGCCAAAACACAGCTAGTAAGAAATGGCTCATGATAAGTAAGAAATGGGGCTCATGGTTTCAGATACCCCCAAGAAACATAGAGAGGTCATGAAAAGATGGAGCAAGCTGGAACATTCACCCTAGCTTCCTTTACTTATGCTCCAAAAAGAGCTGCTGAATATGTCTTATGATATTGGTATGTGGATATAAATGAAGTATGAACATACTTGGTCAGTATCATATTGAGTTTCCACTGCAGCCCAGTATCAGCCTAATAACATGGGATCATACCACAAGAATTGCCATTGGCAAATGCCTGAGAGAGATTTTTTCAGAATGATCATCACATCTGCAACAGCTATATTTGCTCAACTGGTGAAGTCCCATTTTAGTAGGCAGGTGGGACTTTCTGCTCAGCAGATGTTGTGCAAAGCACTGGTTGAACATCCTATCTCGCTTCTTTTTGGAGTCTACAATTAGTGTACTCCAATTTACTAGATATGCTCAGATTATATCAGACATGCATTTTTCAATACATGGTTGGCATTGTGTAAAACATACATATATTTTCCTGTCATGGTACATTTCTAAAGACATGTTGTTATGGTTATGTGATGCTGAAGGACATGTGTGAGTTTTCTTTCTAAAGTTCATTAGTTGCTATGGGAACAATGATATCACAGCCAGGAAGATATTCAGACTTAGTTTGTGCACCAAGTAAGACCTCTTAAGGCTGTTGTCCTTATAAATATCATTCCTTCAATGCATGGTTAATTAAATCAATAACATTTGCTTGCATATGTAGGAGTTTCTTCCCCTCCCCCTCTATTTTTATGTATTATCAAGAGTTGATGTTTTTCTTTCATTTTATGTTATTTTTTAGTTATCGCTACATTTCCAATTTTTTAAAATAATCATAACTAGGAATCTAAATCTTTCCTGCTTCTTAGCCAAATTTCCTTATTAGCCAAATTAAGAAATTGCAGCTTTCCTGGCTGGCATAGAGAAATATAAGAAAGTTCTCTTAGGTTTTTAATAAAGTTCTCACAGTTGCAAGAACAATATTTTGCATAAAAATACTCACCTTTCTACATCTGCCCAGGTTTTGTACAAAATCATACAATTCATGTTTCCTCCAAACTATAATGATGGCTGCTTTATTTAATGATCTTACCCTAATTAGAGATTTGCCTCATATTTTCAGTGAAACATCCAGTTACATGACAGGCTCATGACTAGACATAAACATGTTGACTTGTTAATAAGTGACAATTGTGGTTTATCCAATTACATTTAAGCCAGCATAAATCCCTAGTCAGTTTCTGGCCATTATACAATAACAATGTAGAACAACCAACAGCAGATAATAAAGCAACAGCAATATAATACCATTAAATCTGAATGCTGCAACAAAATTAACACTGATCAGAAAGAAGTTGTAAAAGCTGTATCTTCCCTGCTCTAATGCAGACCAATAATAATACTCTTTATAAAAAGCGAGAAAGGAAAGCAGGGCACAAATCACACAATCTTCAATGTCTAAATACAAAAACAAGGAGTATAGGAAACAAGCAAGAAGAATTGGAACTCTTAGTTCAGGAAGGGAAATATGATTTGATAGCAATAACAGAAACTTGGTGGGATGAATCCCATGACTGGAACACAGCAAATAAAGGTTATAAACCAGTGCTTCCCAACGTTTGGTTTTTAGACTTCAATTCCCAGAAGCCAAAGTCAATTCCCCAAACCACTGATCAGCCAAAATACTGTATTTGGTTTATGGCAATTGATGTCCCTCTGTGGGTCATGGGCCTCACATTGGGAACCACTGCTATAAACCGTTCAAAAGAATGGAAAGGGCAGAAACACACACACACACACACACACACACACACACACACACACACAAGTATATTTTTCCCCGGCCTTGCCGGGCATTTTTAATATGTGTGTTGGTGGTTAGGGGTGGTTTTGGGTGTGCACAACCACCACCACCCGCTACATAAAATACCACTCCAACTACCAACATACAGATAATAATTGGCCAGCAAAGCAGGGGTGGTGTGTGTGTGTGTGTGTGAGTGAGTGAGTGAGAGAGAGAGGGAGAGAGAGAGAGAGAGAACGACACCCCTGCCTTGACGGGCAATAGTGAGGTGGGTTAGGGGGTGGGTTAAGGCAAGGTGGTGGGGTGGATGGGCGGTGTGGGTGCCTGGCCCATGCTTCCCTCCCCACCCCCTAACCCCTACCTCACATACCCTTCTTTGTCAGTTGAATCTTTTTTCCCCTGCGCGGCCTTCTTCGTTGGGAGGCACACCAGTGTTTCCTTTTTCCCTGTGGGCTCCAGGCGGGAAAGTAGGAAAAGTGGTGCTGGAATATGGGAAATCCCGGCCAGTACGGGATACTTGACAGGTATGGGCAAGTATGAAGTATAAGAGAAAGGGGCAGCTGGAAATCGATACAGTCAAGGAATACTTTATTACCTTGAAGGAGTTCAAATCTCCAGGACCAGGATATTGAAGAAACTGGCTGAAGAGATCTCAGAACCACGGTCTATCATTTTCTTGAAATCATGGAGGATGTGTGAAGTGCCCAATGATTGGAGGAGGGCTAATATTGTCCCTATTTTCCAAAAGAGCAAGAAAGGAAGAACTGGGGAACTACAGACCAGTCAGCCTGATGTCAATCTTAAGGAAAATTCTGGAGCAGATTATAAAATAGCCACTCTGCAAGCAATTTAAAACAATGCAGTAATAGCTTAGAAACCAACATGGATTTGTCAAAGTCCTGCCAGATTAATTTGATTTCATTTTTTGACTGGGTAACCTCCTTGGTGATCAGTGAGAATGCTGTCAATGTAATATATCTTCACTTCAGCAAAGCCTTTGGCAACATACCCCATGATATGCTGATTAAAAAATTAAACTGGGTGTGGCCTGGATAACACAAATGTCAGGTGGATATACAGCTGGTAACAGAATCATATTCAGAGAATTCTTATTATTGCTTCCTTTTCAATCCAGAAAGGGATAACAATAGAACCAACTACTTTGAGAGGTGGGGAGCACTCCAACAATGGAAGCATTAAAGAGAGAATTGGACAACCATCTGTCAGATTTTTTTTTAATTTAGATTCATGTATTGGGGTCTCATTGGCTTAAAATGCCACTTCCAACTCAGTTATTCTATGATCCAATGAACTCTTTAAGAATGCTTTCCACAGTTAAAGGGCCCAACAACTTGCATCCTTGACCATCAAAACCCAACTTTCACAGTTTTGCTGAGTGTGAAGAGCATGAGTGCAAGAAATAATACTGAACCCACCCTCCTACCCCAACCATGGTATCAGTAGATGCAAATTTATTAGTAGGCAGGGTGACCAGGTGTCCAAGAGGACAGCTTTCTTCTACCTTTACTACTTTATTTTGGGAGCAGGATGTTTCACCATCCTTTCATACATCTTACAGATAGTAAAAATGAATTAATGAGGTTCAGAATGGCATTCATAGAGAAGCAGAACTTGGATAGGGTGATAATGTTTTATAGAGTTGAACCTCCAGTTTTGGCTCAGTAGAACAGATTAGCTGAGATACTGTGAAGTTATTAGGTCTAATTTTTGTCACTGACTAGGAACATATTTTCAGTGTCACTGCTGCAGCATATCTTTCTACAGAAGGAAGCTGATTTGTTTCACTCTCTGTAGCCAATTTTATGGTTGACCTCTCTGCTACTTGTCTTCCACATCATTTATCATTTAATATACAGCCATGCAACCCCTCACCTTCCTTCCTTCCTCTCCGTCAAATTATTAAGGCAGAACCCCTGACACACCCACAGTCCACCAGGCAAGCAACAGCACTGCCTGACAGGTGACATCTCTGTACTGGGAGGAAAGAAGCATTACTGCTAGCTCTAGCCACAGAGTCACAATATCTTCTATATCACCACTTCATCTGCACATGGGGAAAATGTTTTTCAGATCACAAAGTAGACTGAAATCAAACAGAAGCAGCTGTGATGACATTTCTGTGAAAAATGAATGCTACACACACAGGACTGGGAGTGCCTTGAAGCATCTGCCTTGAGTGTGACAAGAGGTTCTGTCTTCTTGAGAGCTATTTCATGCATGATGTTTCTCCTACACAGAGGTATGGAACACTGCCATGTGTGAAAATTTGCTCAGTGTACACATGCCTGCGTTATGTGGAACACTTATTATACCACCACATGGAATTAAGGCACTTGTATCTCCTAACAGTTCTCCCAAGAGTTTGCATCCTGTTATAGCACAACAAAGAAAGGAAGGCTGGTCTTCCTGCTCAGATTCTTAGTTGAAGATTCATGCACCTCACATAGAGCCCTGCTACAGCCTTTGCAATTAGCCAATCTTGTTATCACATCTGAGACAATACAGGATGCATCTCTGTAATGCAGTCACATGTACACTTGTATTCATGCAAATGCACACATAGCTTTGTCCTCTAAAACCCAAGACCAAAGTTGGGGGAAGATGATCTTAACACCTCTCATTTCAGCTCTGTTGATGAAGATTATTCTTTTCCCACTTCTATTATCATTGAACCAGGAAACTTGGCAAAGTCATACATAGCTAGGTAAATATAAAACCTGTTAAAAGCAACATGGAAAGAAACAATGAGATTGTTCTCAGAAGGATAATAAAGGCTCCTTACTATAATCCTGATCTGCCAATCTCTTTTTCTGCTTTAGTATTACAGTTACATTAGGAGAATTATGATTTCTAGGAGTGGGATTAAAATCTGTCTAATAATAATTGCATGCTGTCAAGTCAATTCTGATTCATGGTGACCCTTTCCAGGGTTCTCTAGGCAGAGAATACACAGAGGTGGTTTATAATTCCCTTATAATTGTAGTACCCTGGAAGTGTGCAGCTTGCCCAAGGCTCTTCTCCCTAAAGGCACAGTGGGCAATCATCACCCTTACCCAAGAGTAATTTACTCAACAGGATTTTGGCTACAGATGCTGTGACTCAAGCGAGAACTTTGCAACCAAATCCAGTTATGCAATTGAGCCTATCCATATTAATCTCTGAGGTGGACAATCTTCCAGCCCATTTATGCATGAAGTAATATACTGTACACAGTTATTCACTCTAGATGCAAAGAGGATTCCTGGAAACAGGACCCATTGGTTGTTCTTATCCTAACTTTCTTGTCAAAAAGGACTATTCTTATTCTTTTCTCTCCCACATTCTCTGGGATTTGTTTTGAAGTGATAGAACAGCCCTTATTCCCTGGAAGAGATAAAAGATGTTTGACAAGATTGCAGCAGGTGGCTTGACTGATGCTAAGCAGCAGGCAACAGATGGCTCTAAGATCCGCTTTTAAGATAAGCTGAAAATGAATATTCATCACTGGAGCTTCTGATTGAACAACTTCTTCAATCAGCCTACATTTTCTAAATGTATGCATCATAGTTATATTTTGTAGAGCGCCTACTGTCAAAGAAAAAGACAGCAAAGGATTTCCAACAGGAGTGGGTTAAACTTGGAAAGGAAAAGGACTATGCCAGTCAGAATCCTGTACATTATTAGGTAGAGTGCAAATCATCAAATGTTAGGATGAACTCTTAAGGATTACAGGTAATCCATCCAATTTTAGTTCTGATAGCTCAAGCACTTATGATTCTTAGGAGGGATATACTGCATATATACAGGAATGGATGCTGCTACTGCTTTAAACCAATTTCCTATTATTGTTAGGATTTAGCATTTAATATAAAGTTTGCTTATTGTTAAATATATTTATTTATCATATTAAAGACACATGATATGTTCTGGCAATACTCTTCCACTTTAGTGTTGATACTGAAAAGCACAAGGTTTGGTTCCAAAGGATCATATATTTTGCATTGTATTATAATTTGTACCTGCTAGGTGATGTATCAGTTAATTGTAGTGTGTGTCCTGGAGGGCCCCCCTGCACACACACGCATGGGCACTCCCTTTGGGTTCTGATGGCCCGCTAGCCTCCAGTCTACCTCACAGGTTGAAAAGATGGTGATGCTTCCTTTTTGAAGCGGTGAAATGTGGTACCTCGGCTGAGACACAGTCCTTTTAAAACTGCCATCTTCCCATCAAACAAAGATGAAGCTTGCCCTGGGAAGCTGCCCTGAAGATAGCTTTTACCTTCAAAGACTGAGACGCCCCATCAGATAATATTCCCAGGCCGATGATAGAAGCAGGTGTTCCTCCCCAGGATCACTATGGTAACCTTATCTCCCTAAACTGAATGTCCTCTTTGAGAAGAGATGCACCTCAAGGTTATGCCTACCATACCTGTCAACCATCCTGTTTTACCCGAAAAAAACCCCTTATTTTTGCCGCTCTTCCTGCCCCTCCCGTTTTATTATTTTCCCTGTATTTTCCCTTATTTTCCCAGCGGGGGGTGAGGAGGAGGAGGAGCACCAGCTGGGCCATGGTGGGAAGGCCAGCTACCGCTGTGGCTGCGTGGCCTCTGTCCGGAGCTGGGCAGGGGCCACCCGGACCTGGAGACCACACCCCCAGCCGGGGGTGAGGAGGAGGAGGAGCACCAGCTGGGCTGCGGCGGGAAGGCCAGCTACCGCCGCGGCTGCGTGGCCTCCATCTGGAGCCGGGCGGGGGCCGCCTGGACCCAGAGACCACACCCCCAGCCGGGGGTGAGGAGGAGGAGGGACACCAGCTGGGCTGGGCAGGAAGTCCAGCTACCGCCACGGCCGCGTGGCCTCCGTCCGGAGCCGGGCGGGGGCCACCTGGACCCGGAGACCACACCATCAGCTGGGGGTGAGGTGGAGGAGGAGTAGCACCAGCTGGGCCACAGCGGGAAGGCCAGCTACCACCACGGCCACGTGGCCTCTGTCCAGAGCCAGGTGGGGGCCGCCCGGACCCAAAGACCACACCCCCAGCTAGGGGTGAGGAGGAGGAGGAGGAGGAGCACCAGCTGGGCCACAGTGGGAAGCAAGTGGCCGGGTACCTCAGAAGCTGGGGTGTCGGGTGGGTAGGCGGCACCGAGGTTCAGCCCCATCCGGGGCTTTGATTGTGTGGAGTCGTGAAAGTAGATCGGGGTTTCCCCTTTAATATCAGTGGGTGGGGGTTGTGATCCCCCTCTCCGCTGGGTCCCCTGGGGCCAGAAGGGTCGAGGTGATAGACCCCTTTTGTCCCCCCAACCCTCATGGACCCACGGGACCTAGGAGAGGGGGATCGCAACCCCCCACCCACTGATATTAAAGGGGAAACCCTGATCTACTTTCACGACTCCACACAATCAAAGCACCATAAAATGTTTTGGGCCAACTAACATGTCGGACTGTCAGATTAGTCGGCTTCAAGTTTGTGACATCATGTCATCTCCTGTTTGTAATACCTCCATGCTTTAAGGACTTCAGTCGGGAGAAGGGGGTGGAGCTAATTTGGCCATGCCCACCTATTTGGCCATGCCCACCTATTTGGCCACACCCACAAAATTTCCCTTATTTTAAAAGCCAAAAGTTAACAGGTATGATGCCTATGTGAAGATGTAGTTGTTAGCTTTGCCACAGCCCCTTAACTTGATCCACTGCACCATCAAATGTACTCCCTCCTGGCTTCAAAGATGAGGCTTTCTCGGTGTCTTTTCAGGCTTTTATTGAAGAAGTATTTTCATCCAAGTAATAATCAAAGCATAGATCAAAACAATAAATCTAACTAAACTTTTAATCCCTAAATACTCTATCATGTCCAGTGATAGGACCCCTATATCTATCTTAAACTGAAACAAGGTAACAAAATAAGAAATAGGCCATAGAAATAGAAAAATAAGCCATTCTTCTGTCAGACTCTAAGTACTTTGCCCCCAGATGGTTTAAGCAAAGACTCAGAGAATACTGTGCTGGGCTTTTGCCCCCATAGGATTTCTCCTAGGGTTCCATGTTGCTGGGTCAAAAGAACATAGGCACGCACCTACTCCAAAATAGGTGCTGCTCACTCAACTCCCAATTTCTGGGGTTTATATTTTATTTTGCCAACTCATTCCTCCCCTCAAGAATGTGAAGTATCTGATTGTTTTGACTAAAAGTTGTTTATCAAGACATGGGATGATGTAAGATTGATGTAATCCCTCTTCCAGGTGTTGGATATTCCATAATCCACTCCTATGAGAATGTTACCTTTCCCCCCTTTTAAGGTGATGGTGTAAAAGTCCAATGTGAAATGACAGGTTGAAAGTGTTCTTCCTGAGTGAAGTTCCCTTTCCTAGGTGAATGACCTTTTGTTACCTTGGGTAAACCCCCTTCTCTTCAAATTCTAATGCGCAACCGTGGGTCCTTTGCAGATGCTTTGTGACCTATTGATGTGTGGAATGTGAATGGCATGTGTATTGGAATGCTGCTGACATCAGAGTGCCTTCCCTATCAAGTTAGTCATTCTCAAACCTTACAGAGAATATGTTATATAAACTTTAATACTTCATAAATGTAAAGAAATTAAAATGTGTGACTGTCCCTTGGGATTATCACAATAGTATGGATGATTATTCTCAATTGGATATAATGCTGGTTACATGTCCTCTCCCAACTTTGTCCAACTAACAGCCTCATGAGGTTACAGTTTGAGACACAGTGACTGGCTTAAAGTCTCCTAATACGTTTTACAGCCAACTAGGGATGTATTTCAGATTAATCATTTGAATCACGGGGGTACACAGAAAGAGCCTCCTCGAAGATTGTGGTACTTTTGAACCATAGCCAGGTGTACCCGGAGCAATGGCAACCTTGTGTTGCTGGCTAATCTTTACCCCACTGGGTCAGGTGAAAGGAACAGCAGAATTAACTTACCAAAAGGTGCCTTCATTTCAGCAGTTTCACGTCTGGCTTAGACATGGAAGAAAAACTTGAATCACAATGAGGATCCTCCAAAGTCCTGAATATTTTTGATAGAGCTAAGTTTAGAAAGGCGGTGGGGTGGTGGCGGTTGGAAAAATACTTGGCACCAAAGAATCTCTCATGGAAAATGAAAGTAATACAGTAATACCTCATACAAAGTCTGCTTCATACAACATCGAATTCATACAACATTGCCTAATTCCTTGGAAAAAGTTGTCTCATACAAAGTTGCTGTGACTTTGTATGAGGCATTGGGGTTTTTCCCAGGTTGCATTGTGCCTGGGCAGTATAAAAGGCAGGACACATGCGTTCATTGCTCTTGTGGGTTTTGAGCGCGATTTTGGATTTTTTTTGGATTTTTTTGTCAGAATTTTTAGAAGCATTCCTGAGATTTTTGCAGCATTCTTCAGGTTCTTGGACAATCAGGGTTGTTTGACATGTTTTTGTAATGTTTTTAGCCTTTAGACAATGTTTTCTTAAAGTTCTATCAGTTTCCTATCTGTTTCCTTGACTTTTCCCTGAAGTCTGTGCTGTTACAGTACAATGTATCTCTATGGAAATGACGTTGTACGAAGCATCGTGGCAAGGATTTGGACATTGTATGTGGCATTGCAGCTAGGATTTTGCATGCCTCATACAAAGTCCAAATCCATATAAAGTCCAAACTTGTGGAACCAAGTTTGGACGTTGTATGAGGTATCACTGTACTGTAAAAGAACAAGGCAGCCCACGGCAGAAGGAGATTGATATCTCAAATTTTTCTAGAACCACAATTATGGAGCCTCTAGATTATTCATATTGACCGGGTAAATATCCCTTTCTCTATGATAGGTGATCATATCACATTTGCAGGACCTTTTAGTTTGTTAGAGATAGGTATTTTACATCACTTCAGTTTTTAGTAGGATGGGTGCGCCTTGGAGCATGTTTCTTCTTTTCTGCTAGGCAGTGGCAGATCTATTCAAATTGATTTGAGTGTTTGTGCATTTAAAACATATGCCATGGATGTCCTGAGACTTGGGGGGGGGGGGGGGTGTTATGTGGAATATATCACAGTAGCATTTGGAACAGGACTTAAATTTCTCTTTATGTCACATCTCCTACTTGCACTTTATTTTTTTAATACCTGATGCTAGATTTTATTTTTGCAGCACTTAATCCCCCCCCCCCCAAGTCTGTGAGACTGAGATTGTGTTTCATACAGGTCAGACTTTAGGCTTCATAGGGAAAGCCTTGTTCAGCAGTTTTTCTTTTTTTGTGTGTGTGTGTTAGCGGTGGAGGGGGCGGGCAGGAATCTCTGCCCTGGGAACCGAATAATACAGTTTATGTTAATTAAGTTTTTGAAGTGGTAGCTGTGTAAATCTGTGCAGACATATCAGAAAGAAAGAAACAAAACTAAAAATAACAAATAAAAAATAAAGAAGACAAAAATGTTGTGGCACATTAAAGACTAACTTACCTTGGATACCTTGGAATTGTTATTCAGCGAGGAGTCTGCACATTGGTAGACTAATTACTCTATTTTAATGTGAGCATTCCTGGATCAAGTCCACATCCTCAGACAAGGAGAAGGAAGAAAATGTAAAAGCAGGATTGTAGCTGAATATAAAGAGGACAAAAATTAATACTGTGTTGCAAAAGAACTACACAACTTTAATGTTGACAAGAAAAAAATTGAAATTGTTTTTTAAAATTGTATACCTTGGCTCAGTCTTCTATCCAAATGAAGAGAGCAGCAGGAAATCAGAAGAAGACTGAGATTTAAAATGGCATCAATGTAGAAACTAGAAATACTTATCAGGTGTAAGGATATCAGAGAGTAAACAAATCAAGAAGAGAAAAAAATGTTGTGATATCTTAAAGACTAACTGCTGCAATTTAATGTAAGCTTTCTTGGATCAAGTCCACTTCATCAGACATAAGAGTGAGACTTCATGGCAACAATTTATACACATCAGCTACAGAGGCACACAATGGTTGGGTAGCATAACAGATAAGTAAACAAATCAATGTGGCTTTTTATTTCTTTCATGCAGCCATGAAATAAAAATTAAATAAAAATTTAACAAAAATAAAAAGGCGACTGATGCTTGGGAGACAAGCTATGAGAAACCTGAGGAACATAGTTAAAAGTAGAGACATCACCTTGCAAACAAAAATTCGCATAGTCAAAGCAATGGTATTCCCGGTGGTAATGTATGGTTGTGAGAGCTGGATCATTAGGAAAGCTGAGCGCAGATGAATAGATGCCTTTGAAATGTGGTGTTGGAGGAGAGTTTTCAGAGTACCCTGGACAGTGAGGAGAACGAATAGGTTGATCTTAGAAGAAATCAACCCTGACTGCTCCTTAGAAGGTCAATAGTAAAGATGAAGCTAAATACTTTGGACATCAAATGAGAAGAGAGGATTTACTTGAGAAAGCCTTGATGCTGGGAAAGGTGGTGGGCAAATGAAGAAGAGGGTGGCCAAAAATGAGATGGCTAGATGCAATGGGCAGGTTGAGGAGGGTGGTGGAAGACAGTGGTGCCTGGCGGGCAATGGTCCATGGCGTCGCAAAGGGTCGGAATTGACTGTGCAACTGAACAACAACAAAACAACAACTGGTAATAATCATTTGTCAGGTGTAAATATGTGTCTCTGAAGCCCAAGGACAAAATCATCAACACTATTGTATTTCCAATTACTATGTATGGATGAGGAACCTAGAGAGTAAATAAAGTTGACTGGAGGAAATGATTTGTTTGAAATATGACACTGAAGGAAAGCTTTGCAATTATCTAGGACGGCAAGAAAGACAAAGCAGTGAACAACAGGTCAAATCTTGGCCTATGGCAATGGTTCCCAACATTCCTACTATCTCTTTCTCAATCTCTTTCCAAAAGCCTTTAACATCATTGTAGTTCCACCACATATGTTTGTAAGTTCCAACACTTTTATTACATCTCCAACCCATATTGTTTTTAGTCCTATCAATCTGGTTCAGTCTCACCAGGGTTAGGTACCTCCTCCATATCATTTTATGATTATGTTCGTTGACTTTAGATGACAATGTCCTCATTATCCTCCATTTCCATAAGGATCCCCATTTTGCCTCAGATATTTTTATGTTTAAATCATCTTCCCAATTTTTTTTCAAGGTCTCTTGTGGATTACCTTCTTTATTTAAAATCTTATAGATTTTAGCCACCAAACCCTTTAACCCAATCTCCCCTTTCCTTATTTTAAACAACTCAATTCTCAGAACCCTAAGTCAGTACATTGTCTGATCAGTGCCTTGGGGAATTGTTGTGTATTTAAGGAAATGTGTTTGCCATTTTGTCTTTGTTGTGATAGAGTTTGACATGCATTTGCTTTACTATGGTCTGAAGTCCCACGAGACTTCAGGAAGGTTTTGAACGAGAAGTGCATGAGACAGAGCTGTCAACGATTCCAACGTTTTTCCCCAACAGTCAGTTCTGATCGGAGATAAATAAGGCATGTGAGGGTGTGTTGTTAGCTCTTGTCACCTATTCTCATTCTGAATAAAGTTGTGTGTTGGCCCGCATTGTTGGCTGCTGCTTATTGCAGGCACACACCCCCAATAATGGACTCAGACACAAATGAAAGTGGATAACGGCATTGGGCCACATTTATTGATTCATGCCCTAGTCCGAATTATAAATTTCTATTGGTAAAACGACCAATCATAATTCTTAAGGCAAGCAGGCCGAAGTAACACTGGTAAGGTACCACCCAAAATTGCCAACGGCAATTGTTACAATGTATCTATTTGTATCAATTTGTTTGTTGACAACAAACAAATTGTTGACCATAGTCAATATCTAACTAATGACCCCACCCTCTGACGTGTATCCGTAAAATCAGGGGGTGATTCCAGCTGTCTAGTGGTAACCATCACCCCCTCGCCTGGTTCGTCGTTGACCGGACAACGTTTAAACAACTTATGCCTATCTAGTGTTGTCCAGTCAATTGCGAACCTGCCGGATACCTGTGGGTCATAAATGTTTACCTTACCAGTGCTACCCGCCACCCGGAGAGGCTTCAATAAAGGCTCGATGCCCCCCCCAAGACCGTCAGCTCGGTCGACAGGCCTGCTCGCCAATCACTCAGCAGGAGGTCCATACCTCCTCGCGACAGATGGACCCCATCCCCTGCATAAAGCCCATAATTTTGCAGACTAATGGCCGGATGAGGACTGACCCACCCCCAGCCCTTGGTCAAAAGGAATCGGGCCACCGCCCTGTTCACCATGCGCCTAGCGCGGTCCAAGGCCTGAAGGTCAAGGCCTCCCCTATAAGCGTGCCGTGGGACCATATCTGACCAAACAAGGGTTGTAGCGGGCCATACGTAATGTAAGTAGGCGAGGTCACTGCAAATCGCATGCTTCAGCGATAAGCCAGTGACCTGTCCCAAATCATTACCCCCAAGATGTATGATCAGGATGTCGGGGGGGTCAGCGTGCCTTGCCGAAAAGAGGAATGGCAAGAGCTCCCTCCACAACATACCGGGCTTACCGTACCATGTGAGACTTGCGTATGCACCGAGTCCCAGTCGGGGTCCCCAATCTGTCGCCGCAGCGTAACGCGCTGCCCTGTGCACGTAGCTATGGCCAACCAGGCATACTGTCACCGGTGTGATACGACACCCAGGGTCTGTCAAGTGAAAAAACAGGGAAGGAAGATATGTGTGGTGACTCAAAAACGGTACTCACGGTGGGAGTGGGCGAACATAAAACTGGAAACACTGCGAGGCCCACCTCCCCATGCTGCATATGTCAGCCCCGGAGTACCCGTAAGCAGCCGCAGTAGAGGCCGCCCCAATTCTAAATGAATGGGTGCCATAACGGGCCCCAGGGAGGCCAACCCTAACCAGTGCCTTCCCAGTCACCTTCCAAAATTGAAATTTAGTGAGGGGAGACCCATCTTGGTGACAGAAAAACGGGCCATGGTGCGTGCCACGCAGTGCAAGGAACTCCTGTAGGGCACCAACCGGACAGATGTCTGCCAAGGAACATCGTAGCAGTCTTACACCACTGCCTACGCCGTGCTGATCTGTTTTAGAGGAGCGTATCCTCAACTGAGCCCAATCATTGCAAACATAGACATCTTCGAGTTCCAGTGCCCTACGACTTGCATCCGCCTTAGTCAGCATCACAAGCTCGCTGATGCGGAGCGCTCCAAAAAAGGCCACCATTGTAGCCGCATGAAACAGGGCTGCCTCATACCTATTGAAACATAGGTCATGCCAGCCCCGTGCCAGTTGGGTAAGGACCCCCGGGGAAATTGGGTGGCGGTCGTCCAGGCTACGCCCACGTTCCCGCACCCACCCCTCCAAAACGTGTCTCACACGGAAATCAGCGGTACTGTCCGCGTGACCTCCCACCTTGGCCATAAAAGCCAGTACTGATAGCCTAGATGCTATGGTGCGGGGTGCCAGGCCCTGGGCGTGCAAGTAAACCATGAAACGAAGGAGGTGGGCCACTGGGATCGGCCAGGTATCTGGCAGGCGAGATTGGGTACAAAAGGTCTGAAAGGAAACCAACGCGTGTTGATACGCCTTACGCGTGCATGGCGCCAGAGACATGCCGATCGCCCGGTTCACCTCTCCTTGCCAAATGTCCATATCTCCTCCGGGAGTGGAGAGGGAAATTCCTCCGCATCCGGGGCCAAGGCACGGAACCGGGAGATCTGCAGGCGGGACAAAGCATCAGCAATATCATTATTCACCCGCGGGACATGCCTGGCCCTGAACAGTACATTGAGGCGCAGGCTGCGCAATACAAACTGGCGTACAAGGTCCATGACCCTGGGAGACTTAGAGGTCTGTGAGTTGACAATGTGGACAACGGCCGCATTGTCACACCAGAAATGCACCACAGAGTTGGCCCACTCCTCGCCGCATAGCATCAAGGCCCCCAGTATGGGAAAAAATTCCAAATATGTGAGATCCCTCAGGCGACCCGTGCCTGACCAGGCTGGTGGCCATCCACCATAGGCCCACTTCCCATTGAAGTACATCCCATAACCAAGGGATCCCGAGGCATCAGACTGAATCTGAAATTGAGGTGAAGCTAGGAGGTCGGACCTCCAAAATGAGACCCCATTAAACTCCCTCAGGAACTGGAGCCATATATGCATATCTGCCCTGATGCCCCGTGTCAATCTGGTCCTATGATGGGGTCTGGATAAGCCTGACATGGCGTCGCACAAGCGCCGAGCAAATGCCCTGCCAGGTGCGACCACCCTGCAAGCGAAATTAAGGTGTCCATGTAGCACCTGCAGTTCCCGAAAGGACGCCTTGCGCTTAGCGAGCAAGTCCGATAGAAGGGCCACTATCCTTGATACCTTGTCTTCCGGCAACCTAGACGCCTGCGCTACCGTGTCAGTCTCCACCCCCAGGAATACTAACTTATTAGACGGGCCTTCGGTCTTTTCGGGCGCTAAAGGGACACCGAGTTCCTCCATTAGCGTCTGAAATGTATTGAGGAGACATGTGCACGTGTCCCAGCCCCGTTCACCCCCGAACAAAAAATCATCCAGGTAATGGGCTACAGACCGAGACCCTGACCTACTGACAAATGTCCACTGCAGGAATGTACTGAAACGCTCGAAAGCCGAGCAGGATATGGAACAGCCGAATGGCATGGCTTTGTCAAAATAATATTCACCCCGGAATTTGAAACCCAGCAACTCAAAGTCACCCGGGTGCACTGGCAGGAGACGAAAAGCCGACTTAATGTCACACTTAGCTAACAGTGCACCCGGGCCACATGAGCGCACCATGCGCAATGCCTGGTCAAAAGATGTATACCTGACAGAACAAAGGTCATCAGGGATAGCATCATTGACCGAATGACCGGCTGGGTAGGACAAGTGATGAATCAGGCGGAACTCGCCCGGGGACTTCTTGGGCACTAGTCCTAGAGGAGACACTTTAAGATTGGGGAAAGGGGGCGCAGGGAAAGGGCCAGCGACCCTGCCCGCAGCAATCTCCTTATTAATGCTGGCGGCAGCCACCTCCTCCCTTCCTCTAAGTGACAAAAGGTTGGGTGCGTCTTGCAGTGACCTATCCCTCGTGAAAGGAATACGGAAACCCAGTTGAAAACCCTGAAGGAGGTACACAGCGTCTGCTTTCTTCGGGTACAATGCGAGCCAACGCTCCAGCATGTCGACATTAATTGGGGAGGGGGCCTTTCGGTGAACCCACTCCCTCCGTGGCAGTCCTACCTGCCCCTTGTCCGCCCCTACCCCTGCCCCTGTATCCTCCCGGCCTTGGACAGGCGGAGGCAGCATGGGGGCCAGAACAAGAGGGGCACTCGTGCTTGTACTTGCAATTTTTCCTGTTGCAAGAACCATTGGACGAGAAGGTCCAGCACAGCAGGCAGGCTGGAACCCCCTGCCCCGCCACTTGGCGGGGAACCTGTACCGGGGCCGCTCGTTGGACCGCATGTCCACAATGGTATCTCTCCCCAGGCGCCGGGCGCGTGGGGGTCATATACAGAAGCCACAGCTTCTGGCAGGGCTCATCCCACCTCATCTCTGGGTGCAGTGGAATCCTCATGCGGAATTCTTCATCGTAAGCCAGCCACGACGGACCCGGGAAGTCAACCATAGCCCGGTAAATGTTGTCCAGATACTGGACCATAGGGATGGCCAAATCCGGCCTAGCCCTGAGGTAAACAGCCATGTAAATCAGGTACGCTGGCAACCAATTTGCCCACGTGCGTGGCGGCTTACGACGACGCGCCTGCTCCTTATCCTTCTCGTCCAGCCCTTCCCTCTCTTCCTTGGTCGGCTCCCTATTAAGAAGGGAGAATATATCTACATACTCGCCCCTCCAGATCTTTTCCTTGGTGGACTGGGCCAGATGGTCCCCCAGGGGCAAGGAATACCCTGCCGTTGGCAATGCCGATACCGGCACAGAGGGAACTGTGGGCAAAGCAAAGGGGGCCTGTACCAGCCCGGGGATCCCCAACACATTCCCCACCACATAGGGGGCGCCACCCGGACCCGGGCCTTGTGTCGGGGGTGAAGTCGCCGGGTGGGCCGGGGGCAATTGGACCGCCGGGCCACCCGTGCGAGGCCATGGCCATTGGAAAGCCCCCCCCCAGGGAAGTCGTGTGGGTGCACTAGCTTGAACTGCATACTCACCCGATGCACCCCCACGGGCCGCCCCCACCGGGGGTTCCGGCCCGCTGGGGGCGTCGGAGCTCACGAACGGAGCTGAGCTCGTCGACGGGGCCAGACCAGCACCAGACTGCTGCACCTGTTGAGTGGGGAGCTGCGAGGCAGTGGCCGCCACCGGCCCGCGCGCCTCAGGCAGCTCAACCCGACCCGTCGCCAGCCGCTGTTCGGCAGCCAATGGGGGCACCTGGAATCCTAGAGGCACCCCTGTTTGATTGGCCCTCGCCAAGGATGCTTCAAGGGCCGCTACACGGGCCAGAAGGGCCTCCACGTTGACAAAGGCCCCAGCCCCAACAGGGGGCAAATGGGCAGCCGGCCCATAGGTCACGGGTACCTGTCCAGGCCCCTGAGTTCCAGGGGCCAGATAAGGCCAAGAGCCCATGCTCAGCCCTTGGGTAGCCGTGGGCACGCCCTGCAGAGGCAGGGAACCCAACCACCCCCCGTGGCTCGCTCCCCCCATGGGGAACTGCGCGCCCGGGCAAGAGGGCCCAGCCGCACGGACCATGGCGGGGGCATCGGTCATCGTTTGCGGGCCAAGGGCCGAGGCCCCGGCCGGGGCAGCCTGCGCGCACCGCGCATCGGGCCAAGGGGCCACCGATCCCATCCCACCGGTCCCGGTGGGCTCCGTTAAAGGTGGCTGCTGAGCGGGTGCAGTCGCGGTCCTCCGACCCGGCTGGCGCCTCCGCGCCGATCGAGCCACGTTAGCAGCTGCCTTTTTCTTAGAGGGCATAGCTGAGTTAGCTAGGAAGCCTAAGAAGAGAAAAAGCTGCCCAAAAAGGCTTCGCCTGGAAGGATACGAGCGACGGAGGTAAGAGGGAAAAACTTCTCCGCTCTGTCGCTTCGCCAAAATGGCAGCACGGCTGCCTCGTGGCCAGCCCTTTTATTAGGGTGCTGGCCATGCCCCTAACTACCCGGATGGCTTCGTCCGGTGGGGGGGGGCGCAAAGAGCGCGGCGGCCATTTTGGCGCCACGCTTCCATTATTTCCAGAACACCAAATTGGTGATGAGGATGGGATGGCGTCTGAAAAGAATTTGGCCAGGCCTTTTGACATTTCAGTGCCAGAAAATGGGTCCTCTATGAAAAGCAGTTCAAACACGCCATGGCGCCTGACAATATCATAGAGGAGGACCAGAAGCGTTCGTGTTTCCTGGCAAGATGTGGCCTGCCTACTCTCGAGCTGGCCATTCAGTTGGTGCTGCCAAGGGATATTGATGATGTTCCCCTCACTGATATCCTGATGGCCCTGTGAAGCCATTTCTAGCCAAGTGTCTCCAAGTGTCTCCTACCCAGGTGGTGTTTCACCACCATGACCAATGCCCCGGGAAGTCTGTGGCTGACTATGCTGCCGCCCTTCGACTCGCTGCTGCTCCATGCCAGTGGCTGAACATCGAAGAAGCCCTCCGTGACCGCCTGCTAGCCGGACTTCTAGATGAAGAGGCTCAATGCAGGCTGATGACCCGGGACATGCTCACCTTCAAGTCTGTGTTGAAGGAAGCGTTGGCGTCTGATGCGGCCAGGTCGGGGGTAAAGTCCTTCAAGCTATGGCCTGTCACCTCTGGGGCTCCTGAGTCCACTGTACAGCCCCACCACTGCTCCTCACCATTATGCTCGTCTTCAACAGCACCGCTGGCATCATCATCCATGCCTGGGCCCAGCGATGAGGATGGAGGGGTCGGGAAGGTCCGAAGGAAAAAGAAGAAACATGCCCCAAATGTCTTCAAAGGTGTGACGGCTGTGGAAGCAAGCACGACCGTCAAAAGTGCCCCTTTCAAAATGAGGATTGCCACCATCATGGCAAGCAAGAGCACGTTGCAAAGATGTGCTGCCAGAGGAGCAGGCAAACCCCAGCATTGGACCAGTGCCCAAGGAAGCGCATATCTCCAAGATCTCCACGTCAGAGACTTCATACAGCAATGTGGCAAATGTGTCCGGCCAATTCTTTGCTGACTTGCGACTGCAAGGTGTACCAATTTGCATGGAGGTGGACTCGGGTATGTCTTATTCCATTCTGCCCCCAAAAGAATTCTTTAAAATTCCCTCTGCCTCAGGGCCTAAGTTGCGGGTGTTGAAGATGTCCCTCCGAGATGTTCAAGGGTGCCAAATACCAATTCTGGGGGTGGGGGATTTCACTGTACATTTCAAGGGGTTAAATGTGTATATGTGGGGTGGGAGTATGTTGACAATAAAGATTTATCTATCTATCTATCTATCTATCTATCTATCTATCTATCTATCTATCTATCTATCTATCTATCTATCTATCTAAGAACATTTCCACCTAATTACTTCTTGTGGTGGTGAAGCAAGGAACTAACTGTCTGCTGGGAGTCCAGTGGTTCGACCTGCTTGGAATAAGACTGTCCGGAATCAATGCTGTGAGATCTGACCCAGTGCTGGATGTTTGCAACGTGCATCCGGAGGCTTTCAAGAAAGGACTTGGCACTTATGTGGGGGCCCCAGTCTCATTTGAACTTGACCTGGCCATACGGCCAGTCTGCCTTAAGCCTTGCCGTGTTCCTTTCACCCTTAAGGACAAGATAGAGGCAGAAATAGATACGCTTGTGGGTCAAGGTATTTTGGTTCCCGTTGATTCTGCAGAGTGGGAAACTCCTATTGTGACAGCAATAAAGTCAAATGGGGAGGTTAGGATCTGTGAAGACTACAAGTGCACGATCAACAATCAGCATACAATGTAACCATCTTGAACATCCAGGACAAATTAGGAGAATTCAAACAATCTTTATTGCAGTTTAAAGCAATTTTTTTTTGACAGAGATACAACAGACTACGCCGATGGAAAAGTTTATAGGTGCCATTTCCAATCTAGAACTTCATCCTTTAAAAGGGTGACATGGAAAGATCAAGTTTTCCCTTCAGATGCAGACACATCAGATAGTGATGGGGCTTCCTCTGTGGAACCTGGCACCTCTAAGCAATACGACCTTCGACACTCGAGAACCCAACCCACTCGCAGCACAGCTTTTTTAGCCCAACGCAGGCCTCTCCGAGGCAGGAGGAAACAATAGTTTTTAACGTTTCATCTAAGGTATTGGGTAAGGATGAAATTTCGGTTCTATCTAAAGGGTTAAGCTTTGTACCAACTCCTTGGTATTATTCCTTTGACACTCGAATGGATATTTTCAAACTGATAAGGTTACTTAAGCTAAAAGTTTTCTATAAAGGCTTTGAGGCCACTGTGACTGACAAATTTAAGCCAGGTTCGACCTTCTGTCCCAACAGCGATGGGTGTTTAAAAGATTAGTTTTAAAAGACATTTCGATATTGGAGCAAAAAAAACCCGAGAGGGCGCTTTAATCTTACTTGTAGTGAATGGCTAGCACTCCAACAGCTGTCTCAGGACACTAATATTGTGGTGGGATTGTGGTGATGGACAGAATTGATTATATTACTGAAGGTAATAGACAGCTCAATGGCACTACTTTTTACAAGGTTCTTATCCAGGATCCTACTAACAAAGTAACCAATATCATTAGAACTGTGTTGTTTGAAGGTCTGTTGCTTCATTATATATCTAATAAGACTTCTCATATCTCCTCAATGCCCACCCACGCATGCCTATATTTTACCTGTTACCTAAAATACACAAGGCGTCCCATGACTCTAAAGTAATCCCAGGAAGACCTATTGTCTCCGGGACGGAATCCCATTTGAAGCCGCTATCTAAATATTTAGACTCTTTTCTACCTCCCTTCAGTCGTATTACTCCATCCTTCATTCAGGACACGACACACTTTATACAATTGATGGAAGGGTTTGTTGCTCCACCAGACAGTTGCCTTTTAACTATGGATGTATTTTCATTATACACGAATATTCCACTCGATGAAGCCAGGTTACTAGTGGCAGACGCCTTATCCTCACGCCACAATAACAATCCCCCTATGCATTTCTTGCTCGATCTCTTAGATATAGTATTGGATTTCAACATTTTCCATTTTGGTGACACCATTTATTTACAGACCAAAGGTATCGCTATGGGTTCGTCAATCGCTCCAACCCTAGCGAACCTATACATGATTGAGTTAGAACAGAAATTCATCCTGGATCCGGTGAATAATCCGTTCTATAAACACATTCTTACTTACCACAGGTACATTGACGACCTTTTCTTTCTCCTTGATTCTGCTGATTGTGTTAGCGCGTTTTCACATTGGATTAACCATCAGAACTGTCACTTAAAGTTTACATCTCATTCTGATCAGCAATCGATCCCATTTCTTGACCTTTTGGTTTTTATCACCAACAATAGACTTCTTACTAAACTCTATCACAAGCCCACCGACAAAAATACTTACTTACATCACGAGCCAAAAGGAATTCTTCATGTGAGCATGATTTTGTACAGGCTGTGACCCAAATTAAAACCTTTCTCTCTCGGCGAGGCTATCCAGAGACCGTAGTTGACCATTGCTGATCTCCTACCCAAAATATATAATCTTTCCCTCAAATCAGGCTTTGTGCCTGATGACTGGAAGGTAGCGAATGTAACACCAATTTTCAAAAAAGGATCCAGGGGTGATCCAGGAAATTACCGACCTGTCAGTTTGACATGTGTCCCAGGTAAAGTGATGGAAACCATCCTAAAAGATAGAATTAATAGGCACATAGAAGAGAAGGCGCTGCTAAAGGAGAGCCAACATGGCTTTTACAAGGGCAAATCATGCCTCACTAATCTGTTGGAATTTTTTGAGAGTGTCAACAAGCATGTGGATAAGGGGGATCCAGTTGACATTGTTTATATGGACTTTCAGAAGGCTTTTGACAAGGTCCCACACCAAAGGCTCTTGAATAAACTTACCAGTCATGGAAAAAAGGGACAGGTCTTGTCCTGGATCAGCAACTGGCTAAGGGACAGGAAACAGAGGGTAGCACTAAATGGACACTTCTCCAAGTGGAGGGAAGTAAAGAGTGGGGTCCCCCAAGGTTCAGTACTGGGACCCCTGCTTTTCAACCTCTTCATAAATGATCTAGAGGTAGGAGTAAAAAGCAAGGTAGCCAAATTTGCTGATGACACTAAATTATACAGGGTAGTGAAAACTGTGAGAGATTGTGAGGAGCTCCAGAGGGATCTCTTGAGACTGGAGGAGTGGGCAAAACAGTGGCAAATGAGCTTCAACATTAGTAAGTGCAGAGTGATGCATGTTGGGGCAAAGAACCCCAATTACATTTATAAACTGATGGGGTCTGAACTCTCTGCGACAAACCAGGAAAGGGACCTTGGTGTCCTGGCGGACAACTCAATGAAGGTGTCAACCCAGTGTGCCTCAGCAGTGAAAAAAGCAAACTCAATGCTAGGGATCATTAGGAAGGGTATAGAAAATAAGTCAGCAAGTGTCATTTTGCCTCTTTATAAATCTATGGTGAGGCCCCATCTGGAATACTGTGTACAGTTCTGGTCGCCATACCTCCAGAAGGATATTATGGAGCTGGAAAAAGTGCAGAGGAGGGCAACCAGAATGATTAGGGGACTGGTACACCTTCCTTACCATCTGAGGCTGCAACGGTTGGGCCTCTTCACTCTTGAATGACGGCGTCTAAGAGGTGACCTGATTGAAGTTTATAAAAGCATGCACGGTGTGGACAAAGTAGATAAGGAAAAACTGTTTTCCCTATAGCATAACACTAGAACTAGGGGACACTCCATGAAACCTTTGGGTACTAGTTCTCCAACAAATAAGAGAAAGTACTTTTTCACCCAGAGGATTACTGGTCTATGGAACTCCCTGCCAGAAGAAGTGGTGACAGTTGTCAGTCTTGACAGCTTTAAGAAAGGATTAGACAAGTTCATGGAGGACAAGAGTATCAATGGCTATAATTATGGATACTTAAGGACAACCTCCGGGTTGGAGAGATAGGCAGGATATCTCTCAATGCCATTTCCAGGGAATCCTAAGCAGGTGAAGGCATCTCCTTGGGAATACCCTGAAGCAAATGGTGAGCCACTGTGTGAGATAGAATGCTGGACTGGATGGGCTGTGGCCTGTTCCAGCAAGGCTGTTCTTATGTTCTTATGTTCTTAATCCTTTGCAAAAGTTAAGTCTATTCCCCGGAGAGTGCTTTTAGAGAAAAAGGGTTCTGATGAGCACTCTAATAGAATTCATTTCTCTTTGTATTATTCTCCTTTGGCATCAGATATTAAACGAATTATATTACGTCATTGGCACATTCTTGATGACGTGCCGTTTTGTGGAGAAAAACCATGGGTTGGCTTTTAAAAGACCAAATCCTTGCATAATTTTCTAAGTAGCACTGATCTTAAAGGACTGCACACTACAAAATTCAGCGAGATCAGAGGACACTTCCGATGTCATAACTGCTCAGTTTGTAAGTTCACATCAGATGTCACTTCTATTAATATTCCTGGTACCGAGTATGTACATCACATGAGCAATTTAGCAACCTGCAAAACTATGAACGTTATTTATATCTGGATATGTCCTTGTGACCTTATTTACATCGGTGTTACCAGTCGAAACCTGAACACCCGCATTATTGAGCACTATTCTCGTATTAGAAGCCACACACCCAACGCTCGTTTGGTTGAGCATTACATTAAGAAAGGACACACTGACAGTCAATTTATGTTTTTTACATTGGAGACTATTAGACATAAACCCTTTGATAAATTTGATATCAATAAGAGACTCTTACAGAGGGAATCTTTCTATATTCATAAATTTCGTGCTCTTGAACCTCATGAGTTAAATCATGAGATTGAGTTCTCCTCTTTTCTGTAACCACCTTGTAACTATCTGATGAGCCACACCTGCCCCTAATGGGGTATATCTGTCTCTCATGTACTAACTTAGTTTAACGTCCTGAGCACATATGAAGTTACTCTTTGAGGCTCCGACGCTCATAATAATATTAATATTACTACTAAAAAAGAATTGTTGGTATGTATTATATCCTTCTTGTATTTGTTAATTGTTACTTCTTTGAAAGTTTGTATCTGACATATGCTGTTTATTTTCATTATATGTGGATTTTCATTGTATGTGGATGTTTACTATGCACCTTTGCTGCTAGGATTAATTGCAATATTATTTATATATTATATTCAGATTTCCTGATGAAAGCATAACCTGAAAAGTTTGATTATCTGGGATCAACTTTGGAATCTCCCCTTGATATTGATTGTGGAAATATACATTCAAAATTGTACTTTATAACTTCCACTTCGTTCTCAGTGAATATGGATATATTGTGAAATCATCACTCATTTTGGTTCTTTGAAGATTATTACTTTACCTTTCTCTGATGCAAGAGTTGCTATGATTATTCCTTTGTGAAATTTAAAACAGTTACTATTTTTGAACCCAAAGTAAGGAATTTTATTTTATATTAAAATCCTCTGAATTGCTATTATTCATTGCCTCAAGTGGTTTCTATACTGCTGCTGTAATGCAAACGATAGTCACCCATAAAGGGGCTTTCAAAGTCACATGCCTACAGTTCAGGGTGAATGCAGCCCCCAGTATATTTCAATTGCTCTTGGAGCGGCTACTCAAGGGTCTCCCTGGGGTTCTCCCCTACTTTGACAACATTTTAATTACTGCGGGAGACAAATTCGAACTTGCAGAGAGGTTGGACCGGATTTTGCAGAGGTTTGAAAATGCTGGATTCCATTTATGTAGAGATAAGTGTGTATTTTTTTGCTAAAGAGGTCGAGTTTCATGGGTTCAAAATAACTACCGAGGGAGTCAAACCCTCTGTTTTTAATGTTTCTGCTGTCCGTAACGTCCCACGACCATCTTCTAAGTCTGAATTACAGTCTTTCCTGAGCCTGCTAAACTTTTACCACTCCTTCCTGCCCAGGAAAGCATCTGTAGCTGAGCTGCTTCATCGCCTTCTTAAGAAGGACGCGGTTTGGATGTGGGGGCAGAACCAAGAAAAAGCATTCAAAGAGTTAAAGGAGTTGTTATCCTCTGAAGCATTTCTAACCCATTTTCACCCCTGAAAGCCCGTGGTGTTAGTATGCGATGCATTGCCGGGGGGGGGGGCTGTTATTTGCCACACATTGGATAATGGGACAGTAGTCCCAGTTGCCTTTTATTCAAGGTCCCTTTCCAAGGTTGAGAGAAACTATGCACAGAACGACTGTGAGGCTCTGGCCATAGTTGCAGGAACGAAAAAGTTCCACGATTTTCTGTACAGGAGGGAGTTCACAATTGTGACGGACCATAAGCCTCTGTTATGAATTTTTGTCACTTCAAAGCCCACTCCACAAATACTCCCCCCCCCCCGGTATGCTGAGATGGGCTATATTTCTAAATGCTTATCAGTTTACATTGATTCATCACCCAGGGAAAGAAATAGACCATGCCGATGCTCTCTCAAGATCCCCATTGACCGAACTTGGAGAGCCAGACTGCGAGCTAGAGTGTGATCATCAGGTGCTGATGATAGAATCTCTCGATTCACCCCCCCCCCTTGTTCCCTCAGAAATTGCTAAGGTTACTGCAAAAGATAAGCTGCTGTCCCAAGTTGTCACTTGGGTCCAAAAGGGTTGGCCCACAAATGCCCCCTCAGAGGAATTCAAAACCTTTTACAGGAAACGGTTGGAGTTTTTGCCTGACAGGGGTTGTTTATTATGGGGTCAGCGGGTAGTGATTCCTAGTGTTTTACGTTCCAAGGTGCTGTGCTTAAACTTCTGCACATTAGCCATCCAGGAATCATGCACTCCATAGCCTTGGCATGGAGCTATTGTTGGTGGCCACAAGTGGATACCGAAGTAGAACAGTACTTGCACTAGCTATCAGAGTTTCTGACCTGAGGAGTCCTGACTTCCCTCCCGGCAATGAGACAAGGCTTACAGACCATGGTCATAAATCCATGTGGATTTCGCCAGTCCACTTTGAGGCACCTTATTCCTTTTAGTGTTCGATTCATTTTCAAAGTGGTTGGATGTAATTCCTGTCCCAAGTACGATGTCAGCTGTGACTATTATGCAACTACGTAAGCTTTTCAGCTGTTTTGGATTGCTGGATGTGCTTGTTTCTGACAATGACACTACTTTTACATCTGGTGAGTTTCAAGCGTTTCTCGGGAGAAATGCCATCCGGCATGTCACTTCTGCCCTGTTTCACCCTGCCACCAATGGTCGGGTTGAGTGACAGGTCCACATGACTAAGGAAGCTTTATGATGCATAGGGCAGGGGGAAGTTGAGCTGCAGCTCTGTCAGTTTCTTGTAACCTATCAGGTTACCCCCCTGGCCTCGGGTTTATCTCCAGCTGACATTCTCATGCACAGAAAACCAACCACATTGTTGGACAGGTTGGATCCTTCCAGGGTGGAGGATAGGGGGGTTAACATAGAAATTAGGCAGAAAAAGGGTTTTGCAGTAGGGGATCCTGTGCACTGCTGGAATTATGTTGCAGGACGACCAGCTTGGGTTCCAGGTACTGTGTTGGAGCAATCGGGACCAGTCTACTACCGGGTAAAACTAGGGAACGACCTTCTGTGATGGAGACACGCAGACCAACTGAGGCATAAGGTAACAGACCAGTCACTGGAAGAACAGGGGGAATCTTTTGAATTTGGGGTACCCTCAGCCACCGAAACACGTAATAATTCTACATTAGAGTCCTCCCCCACTCACTTATTCCAAGGGGAAGACGAAGAAGGATCAGTCCTGTTTTCAAACTCTGAGCGAGCATCTTTGCCCCTTGCACAGGGTTCACCAGTCAGTTAAAGGATCGGGGGGAGTTTTTCAAATTTTTCCCTGGGACCCCTCATCCTCCTGTGTTAGAGTCTGTATTTAAGGGAACGTGTTTGTCATTTTGTCTTTGTTGTATTATGTATTTGCTTTACTATGGTCCGAAGACTCTCAAGACTTCGGGAAGGTTCTGAACGAGAAGTGCATGAGACAGATTTGTCAACGGTTCCAACGGTTTTTTCCAACAGTCAGTTCTGATCAGAGATAAATAAGAAATGTGAGGGTATGTTGTTAGCTCTTGTCACCTATTCTTATTCCGAATAACGTTTTGTGTTTGCTCGCATTGCTGGCTGCTGCCTATTATTTCCAGAACACCAAAGGAATTGACTTGGGCTTCTGGGATTTTAAGTCCAAAAACCAAAGGTTGGGAAACACTGTCCTATGGGAATATCAGTTGACCATTAGTGTGAATATTAAAAAGTAATGGTGCCAGCACATTACCCTGAAGGAGACTGTTATTTTGTTTTCTCCAGTGACTGTGCCTCCATTGAAATTCAACAAAGAACTGGCAGTTTTGAAGCAGAATGGTGACCATTTCTGTTAGTCCATGGTCTTTAGTAAGAAGGTAGGTCTTTCTGAGTTACAATTAATGGTGGAAAGAATCATATGCCATTGCAGGTTCAACAAATGCTGCTTCAGTTATTTTATGCATTTCAAAACTATATTCTATATGCTGGATTAGATATTTGAGCATTACAATTCTTTTCAGATCCCAAGTCTGCCTGTTTTAGAATTAGATGTGGTTCAGTTTTTGGGGCTAGATGAGTTAATATCAGCTTTATAAGTGGCACAGTAGGAAAGCTGGCCTGTAGCTTTTGGGATCTAGTCGTTCTTTGCTTGGTTTCAATATAGTGATTGATTTCATCTTCAACATATTTCTGGAATTTGTTTGGTTATCCAGGCAGAATTCTGGGAGTTCCTGCCCACACACACACACACATTAACTTTCTGTAATGTAGGTCCTACAAACACTTACATTTCATTCATGCACATCAAGGCCTATCTTCCCAGGTGTCTCAGCCCCATTTCTGGTACAAAAGGAAATCTGCCTTTATGGGAAACCTAGGATTTTGGGGGGAGGTTCTTTAGGTTAGGAGCATAGAAAGACTAATGGGCAGCAAGACAATACATCCCAGAAAGACATAAGGACTTGGGTAGTTCCTTTTTTGCATGGAAGAACATGCTTCCAATGTGAAAATATTACAGACTGGAGACAATTTTTGATATGTAAAAATCTCCATAATGAATATATTTTCTGATAAAGTTAATGACATCTCCACCATGAGACTTACAGTGATTTCTGCTACTTGGAAATATTACTTTACCCCACTCCCTTTTCAGCCTAAGAAATGCTGTGCCTGTTTAGGTAGGTGCATGAAGGCTGTAGATTGTGCTGAAACCGTGATGGAGCTAATTTACTTTCACAACAGCACTGTGTGAATTATCTCAGAGGTTTCAGTAAACAGTTGCCTTTTCCCTTTAGAAATTCCTATAGCACTTATTCACTGCATTTATGAACATGCTTTAGTTGCCACAACAGAGCCATGGAAATTTTTAACAGATGCATCAATTAGCTATTACAGAAATTAATTTATATCAAACAACTATAAGTGATATGATTTCAGAGATTGTGAGGAAGTTATCAATTTATGAAGAACCAAACCTACACAGACTGTAAAGGCTATTGCTTAATGCAGATGCTAAGCATACACCTAGTTACCTGGCAATATATTCTACTGAACAGCAACAGGATATATACATCAAATTAACAGTGATAGGGTTGAATTATTGTTTTCCCATCTTCAGGGCTCAGAAATAAACACTGGCTGATACATAATTCATGTCTTTACAGGTATCATCAATGGGGAAAATATAGCATTGTGGGATAGATTTTGAGATTAAAATCAAGCACCTACTACCGGTTTTTGGACCATAAAATGCACCTGACCATAAGACGCACCCAGTTTTCAGAGCAGGAAAAATTATTTAGTACTGTATTTTGCACCACCAACCAGTGGTGGTGCTGCAGGGGAAATGGGCAGGCAGGACAATTGCACTGAGGAAGGAAGTGATACTCCAGCCTAGCCTCTTGCTCTCCTTTCAACCAGGAAGCATGTTTTCCCCCTCCATTTTGTCCATGTGCAGTAGAGACAAAGGCATCAAGGTAAGTGAAACCCTTTCTTTTTAAGCACAGGTTTGGTTTCCCACTTAAATGCATTGGGAACATACGAACAGAAAACTTTTGAATACAAGAAATTTATTTCCAATGCATTTAAATGGGAAATTGCAATTTTTGCCCTCTAGTGGCCACTTGTTTTTCATATGTTTTCCTTTCCCCTGCCCTGGAACAGCTGAGAGGCGGCAGTAGAGGCCAGCTGCGGCTCTTGTAAAATAACCTTTACAACAGCCACAGCTGGCCGAAGACCAGCATTTGGACTATAAGACGCACCCTCATTCCCCCCCCCCCCACACACACACACACTTTTGGGGGAGAAAAAGTGTGTCTTATGGTCCAAAATACGGTAATTACCTTAGCTATATATATCTATATATATTTTGGGGGGGGGACCTCTCAGACCCCAGTGGACATGTTGGCTGAAAGGTTCTGGGTTTTTTTTAATGGCCAAATTATTTTTCCAAGAGGTGCTAATTTCACCCAGCATAATTAGTTCAGGGGCAACTGTGACTGATGTACCAGATCCATAACAGTTGTTCCCAAATCTCTCCCAGAATGTTTTTGAAGAGCTGGTGGCTTGGGGTGGATTTTTTTAAGCTCCTAGGTTTGGAGTTAAGAACATTGTAGGCTTTGGGTCAGGGGTTCCCAACGTTTTCTCACCAGGGGCCAGAGCCCACCACCGTGTTCAGCTGTAAAGGCCAGAGACATGGCTGTGCCCACTACTTATGTTTTCATCACCATCAAAGCCAGCAGCAGTGGGTGGTGGTGGGAATCATGCCATATAAGTGGGGTCTTGGACAGGCTATGCCACTTCCCAGGGTGGTGGGAGGCTTTTCAGAGTATGTTCACTTCAGGATGACCGTGGGCGACTTCCATGCCAGGTGGAGCTTACGTCAGTGCCTGGGATCTCAGTGCAGAACCAGGAAGTTGTCCATGGTTGTACTCTAGCTGCCAAAGTGCAGCCAAGAAACATAGGGAAAATCCCAAACTGGAGTGAACATGCTCTGAAAAGCCTCCCGCCACCCTAGAAAGTAGCGGAGACTGCCCAAGAACCTGGAAAACATCACGATTCCCACCACTGCTGTGGTAAGTGATGTATTGCAACTTGCAGTGTGTGAGAGTGTGTGTATGTGTGTGTGTGTGTCATACCTATCAAGCGCGGATCCGGAGTTTACGGGACCTGCGCAGAATGTTTCTGCGCAGGTTCATTCTACGCATGTGTAGAAGGCTTTTACGCATGCATAGAACAGACCTGCGCAGAACCGTTCTGCACAGCTCACTTCTACGCATGCGTAGAAGGCTTCTACGCATCCCCTTCTGCACAGAAGCCTTCTACGTATGCGTAGAAGGGTTCTACACATGTGTAGAAGAGCTCTACGCATGCATAGAAAGGACATGCACAGAAGGGATGCACAGTAACTCCTTTTCCCCACTGCCAAATTACGGGATAGCGGCAGCTCCGGGCAGCAAATGGCGAAAATTGGCACGGAAATACGGGAAATCCCGGCCAATCCAGGATACTTGACAGGTATGGGGGGCATCTAGAGGTGCCTGGGTGACCACTGCAGTCTGGATTAATGATATGCACAGGCTGGATTAGGCCCACGGGCCATAGATTGGCCACCCCTGTTATAGCTTCAGTAGATCCAAAGTCCAATTGAGCCCCATGTCTTTTCTCCTAATCTCATAGCTTTATTTGTGACAAGGCACCTACCTGCCTGCCTTCCTTCCTTCCTCTGATGAAGTGGACTTGCTCCATGAAAGCTCACATTTAAATACAGGAGTTAGTCTTTAAGGTGCCACAACGCTTTTGTCTCTTTTTTTGCTGTTCTGATTTATTTACTCTCAGATATGCTTGCACAAACTAACATGGCTATCACTTCAAACATTTGAAAATAATAAGTATTTCTTCTTATTGTGTATTTTGCTGCCATTGTCCATTTTTTGAATATATGTTTTACAATAGTGCTGAAGGGAGTAATTCCTTCCAGTCTGCAACATTAATGATGAACTACTTAACAAGATTGCTGTACTGCACACATCCTAAAGATCCCAAAAGGTCTTGAAATACCGTATTTGGTATAGATCAGTGTTTTCCCACCTTTGGTTTTTGGACTTCAATTCCCAGAAGCCTAAGTCAATTCCCCAAAGCACTGATCAGCCAATGTGCTGACTTAGGCTTCTGGAAATTGATGTCCCTCTGTGGGGCATGGACCCCATGTTGGGAACCACCGGTCTATACCTTTGCTCCATAAAGTTGCCAGAACATGGAGAAGCTCTTCATCCTATCATCACTACTGGCCACGAAGAACATGGAAACACACTGCACTCAACATCTCCACAGGAAGAAATGCTCTTTGATTTTTTTTTCAGCCCTGTGTAGGAATCGGGGCCGCTAGGACGGCCGTTTAGGTCCCGGAGGAGACTGATCAAGAAACGATACGAGGCCGTATGAAGCGAGATCAGATCAGTGGTTTATTGAAGGAAAAGTATCTACATTTATAGATCAGAAGGCAAGGCAGGAAAAAAACGTCATCTGACAGAAAATCACATCACCTATTTACTTGGGTTAATTGGGAATTTCTCTTGGGGAAGTTAATTAACGTGGGCAAACATTGACAGGGGAAACACCATTGTCTAGGGCTTAGACCGGGGTAAATATGGCCACTATTTGCACCAGGGATTAGGATAAACTCGGAGATGAGTGATTACCTTAATGGGTAACAGAGTCTAGAGAAATGCCTTCTCAGTGGAACCATCGGTCAGGTCATAATTGGGTGAATCAAACCCTATTATTAATCCACCCCCCTTAATTTCTCTGCCCGCAGAGCCCACGGGCCAGGAGCGTTCTCACCGAAGTGGCCTCTGCGCGGGCCGTTCCATGCCATTGGGGCATGGGGAATCCACATCTCCCCTTTTCGTTTTACTTAAGAGCCTGACCGGCGACTCTGCGCAAGAGGGGCACTAGCTGATGAGCGGGAATGGCGCTTCGCAGCTCCCTCCGGGAGCGGCACCTTGATATCAGTGAGGGAATACATTGCGTGAAGCAGCATACTGCTATGCCTAGTATAATCACCCCCACAATCACTTTGAGCACCGTCTGAAGCCATCCCCACGGAATCCATGACCACATCCAGTTCCACAATGAACTCAGCCAAGTTCCCCATGCAGAACCCTCCCTGATGCCCTCGACTATGGTGTGGAGGTCTGTGAGCTGACTCTGAACCTTACGGGAATTATCAGTGAGATTAAAGCAACACATACCATGAAAAGATTCGCAACCCAGATGATGTAGCAATAAGAGATAGTCTATAGCCGCTCGATTGTCGAGTATGGCATGGCGAAGCTCTGCCTGCACTTGGTTGAGCAGCGCTATCGCCAAGGAGGTATGGTTAATGGCTTTAGCTAGTCCGCAAGCCAGTCGACCAATCCTCCGAGCGTTGCCGACGGCTAAGCCTGGCACGCCAAAAATGCTGACTGCCAACGAGAGATATTCGGCTGAACTCATTACTCTAAAGCTGCTCTCACATGAGCTGTCTAACTGGGTGGTGCGAGTGTGTCGTATGGGTGCTGAAACCTTTGTAACATTTGTGCTTGGGGTGACCATATCCTTAGCTGGGAGTAACAGTGTCAAACGACTAATACAACATATAGCATCTGATACATTTGCAGGAATGTAGTTCCAAGTGTACTGATTACATGTAAAGAACCAACCAGATGGTAGGGTAACATGAGCATACATTGAACCAAGTGTCACTGGGTTATCACAAGTCCAATTGCCACTGCCAACGTTGAGGCAGCGGCGCCGGGTTCGGCCGACTGCGGAGCAGCCGGTCATTCGAGCACAAGTAGAGTTTGGGCTGACCGCCACTCGAGGAGTGTGGAGAGTGGCTGCATCAGCCGGCAAAGTCATGGTGAGCCACATTTCCCAACGGGCGTATTCTGAAGAAGCCGCTGGGTTGTACGGGCTGAAAATCCGTTTCACAAGCCAATCCCCATCCCGGGGCTGCACGCCTGGAGAGTGGCACACTGGGATGAGGCAGGTGCTCAAGATTGAGGCAGAACCAATGTCCTGTCTCAGGCAAAAATCGGACTGGTTGACGAGACCCGCCAACCTTTCCCATATGTTGTAATGCATCCTGGCAGAGAGGTCTCCGCCTGGCATCAAATCGTTGGCCTTCAATGAGGCGGCCTGAATGCCTCCCCCCGCAAGTAGGGAGAGGGTCAGGATGATGGTGACTGCCATGGTGTTAGCATGAATTCGGGCAAAGATTGCAGCCGTGAGGTTCTCCGGCGTTGGCTCCTTCTCCTCGCGCCGGATGACGTCCTCGGCCTCACTGCAAATGACCTTGACCATCCCCCAGGTGATCTTCGGTGCTGTCCTCTGTGGCCGTTTCTTCCGATGGGTCCTCTCGGTCAGAGTGAGGTCCTCCATCTCCGGGATCGGACTCGGGTCGGCCTGGGTCCACGCCATGTGGTTCCAAGTGGGGCTTGACACACCGAGCTGGAATCCAAACGACACCTGTAGGAGACATAACTGCAGCATACCCTCTTCCCCAGGTTACGAGTGGCGCCGGGCCCCTCCAGGAAGGGTCCGGTGGCACCCGGTATCGGACCATCGGTCGCGGGAGAGCTTCCGAATGGCAGAAGTGCTTCTCCTGCGGCGTGCAATCCGAAAAAACATTAAGGTGATTGTATGTGAACAATACCTTATTCAGACAATGCTGTGCCTGAGCCTGTGACTTGGGGAGGGCTGGTGGCTCCCCCCTTTCTGTTTGTTTGTCAATATAGGACTTGAGTGTCCGATTGACTCGTTCCACAATCGCTTGCCCCTGCGGATTGTAAGGAACGCCAAAAGTATGCTGAATATCCCAAGTGGCCATGAAGGCCGCCAGCTGCCTGGAGCTGTAGGACGGGGCGTTATCGGTTTTCACGTGCCGTGGCTTGCCCATGGCCGCGATGCAGGAAAGGAGGTGCTGCTCCACGTGGGAAGCAGTCTCCCCTTTCTCCGCCGTTGCCCAAACGAATTGAGAAAAGGTGTCAATGCAAACGTGCATGTACTGCCATCTGCCGAACTGCGGAACGTGTGTGACATCCATTTGCCACACCTGGTTAGCCTCTGTCCCTCGTGGGTTGACCCCCATGAGGGCCCCCCCGGTGCCCCTGCACAATGCTGGCAAGAGCGAACTATGCCTTGGGCTTGAGAAAGTGGCAGATTGAACTGTCTGGCGAGCGCTTTGGCATTCTGGTGAAAGAATGCATGACTCTGAATTGGCGTAGTGAAAACACCTAACACTGAACGTTGCTGAATTTCCTTTGCCGCCGCATCCGCTCTGCTATTGCCCGTGGAAATCGGACCCGGAAGGTCTTGATGACTTCGGATGTGGGCAATATAGAGCGGCTCCGTGCGGTTTCGCAAATGAAATTGAGCAGTGAGAAACAGACTAAGCAAATTCTTGTCTATCGTGGGAGTAATGTATGCTCCCGGTAGACTGTGAAGCAAGTTCCTGACATACTGACTGTCAGTAATGATGTTTATGCGCTCTTTGGTGAAGGTGCGCAAAGCAAGATTCACCGCTGCCAACTCTGCCCGCTGCGCGGACTTTTGTGGGAGAGTTAGCAGCGTGCACCAAGCCTGGCCCTCCTGCCAAGTCAAGACACCATATGTGCGACCCCCATCAGTAAAAACTGTCTTGGCCCCCTGAAGCGGGACCAGCGAGAGCAATTCGAACAAGCTGACTGTCTGCGTTTGAAGCGAGACAAGTCTGGGGTCCTTTGGCAAGTGGTATGCCAAGCATCCGGTGAATCCTTCCAAAGCAATTGGAAGCGAGTCACCGAGCTGCATCAACTGCTGAATCTGTTCCTTGGTGAACGGGACTACGATTTTGGCTAAGTCGTGCCCTGAAATGTCTCTAGCTCTCAGCCTTCCGCGGTAAACCACCGCAGAGACCAATTCTTGGGGAGGAACGATGTTCCGGGAAGAGGTGTTCGGCAAGTACACCCATTCCACAATACTCGCCCCTTTCTCGGAGTCCACTCCTAGGGCTCCGGTGAACATGGATCCTGCCCGAACAATGTACAAGTTCAGGATCGGAGCATATGGCTCCTGAGCAATCCTGTCCACCCATCTTTGGCTGAGAATTTGGTTGACTTTCTCGAGAGCCAAGCGCGCTTTTCGAGAAATTTGTACCTGGTCTGCTGGCTGCTTACCTAATGTGAGCAGCGAGAAGAGCGGTTTCAAGAGATCCGTATCCAATCGAAAATACGGTCTGGCCCAATTAATGTTCCCTAAAACCTGCTGCAATTCCACCAAGGTGACTGAATCCTTCAAGTTGATTTGGGGCAAAACTGGTGCTGCGAAAGAGCGGAGAAGCCGATGACCCAAGTATGAGAAGGCCTCGGTTCTCTGCACTTTCTCCGGGGCAATGAGTAACCCTTTCTTCCCCAGGCTGGCCTGGAGGTCAGAAAACATTTCGCTGCCGAGTTGTGACACCGCGACCAAGATGTCGTCCATGAAATGGCAAACTAAGGCTTTGGGGTGAAGGTTTCGAAACTTTGCCAGTGCGTTGTGAACATAAATTTGGCACAGGGTGGGCGAATTGAGCATGCCCTGTGGCAAAAATTTCCACGCGTAACGCTGCGTGGGCTCACTGTGGTTCACAACCAGCACCATAAAGGCAAACCTTTCCCGGTCCCTGGGGTCTAAGGGAATCGTGTAAAAACAACCCTTGAGATCTACAACTAGGATCTCCCACCCCTCGGGAATCATATTAGGATTTGGGATGCCGCATTGAAGTGGACCCATTGGCTGTATGCATTTATTGATCTCTCTGAGATCGTGGAGGAGTCGCCACTTCCCCGACTTCTTCTTAATGACAAAAATAGGCGAATTCCAAGGACTAGTGGACTGCTCTATATGTCCTGCGTCTAGCTGCTCTTTAACCAGTTGTTTTAGGGTGACTAATTTCTCTCCCACTACCGGCCATTGTTCCACCCAGACAGGCGTATCGGTGAGCCATTTAAGTGGCAACGCCATTACCCGAAGGTAAGCGTAGCACCGTACTGCTGTAAAATGTCTCGCCCCAAAGGTTGATATGCACGTCAAGAATGTGCGGCCGAATTACCGCTGTGCCGTCAGCCTTTGGGATTGTGACTGTCACCCACTCCCGGCTCCTAAACACTTCCTGGATGCCGCCTACCCCCCACACATCGGAGACCGGCTCAATGGCCCACTCCCTTGGCCACTGGCTTCTGCTTATCACTCTCACATCAGCTCCGGTATCTAACAATCCTGAAAATGATCTATTATTCAGAAATACCTCAATAACTGGGCGCTGTTTCCACTCAATGTTGGTCTCCACTGCCGCTAAGACCTGGTATCCTTGTACTGCCTCACTGGTGCTCGAGCGGTCCTCTGACCGGGACTCTGAGCTGTCCCTGAGCCTTCCCTGGCTATCTGCTGGCGAGTGAGAAGGAACCATAATCAGTTGCGCTAACGTGTCTCCTCTGTGAATTGTCTGGGGTAAGTGCGTCCAAAGCTGAACTTGGAGAATGCCTGAAAAATTGGAGTCAATGACTCCTGGAATTACAAGAATTCCGCGTGCTCCTGCTACACTGTGGGGCAAAACTAAACCTATAAAGCCCTTGGGCAGTGGACCCATGTACTGGGAGTCCACCAGATAGACTGTGCCTGGCAGGTCGCATGTGACGTCTGCCTGACAAGTCAATTCTAGCCCTGAACTACCCTTGGGGCTGGCCTGTGCCCTCGCAATGCCTGGGATGTGATCGGAACCTAGTCTACCTCTGGCGAGCTCTGAATGAGGGAAGCCTCTGTTTGGACCGGGGCCAGAGACGTGCCCGTGTGCCGGTTTCCCGAACTCGGACAGTTTCTGGCCCAATGGTAGCCTTTCTTGCACTTCGGACACGGGGTGTTTGGAGCCTTGGAACGGCCGGAATTTTGTCCGCCTCCCTTGGATCGGCACTCCCTAGCGAAGTGACCGACCTTGCCACAATTGTGACATGCTCCTTGGTTCTTACTTTTGGGTCTCTTACCCCCTTGCACCGCTGCCGCTAGCAGACCCATCTTATAGGATTCTGTGCCAACGTCGGCGCAAGCTCTAATCATGTCCGTGAGAGTCAAGTCGGGATGATTGCCCAGTGACTGCAAGATTTTACGGCAGTCTAAATTGGCATTGTCCTTGGCTAACTTCATCATGAGCTCTTGTTGGGCTTGCTCATTATCTATCTGCCTACTGATCGCTTCCTCCAAGCGATTGATGAAGTCCATGTAGGGCTCCTGTGCTCCCTGCTTAATTGCGGTATAATTCTTAGCCGCCTTGCCAGTCGCAGGGACCTTGAAAAAAGCCCTAAAGGCAGCCTCGGCTGACATCTGAAGAGTGGCGAGTGGCAAGTTGATCTGCGCATTGATGGATTCGAAGGCACCTGAACCATATAATTGGTCAGGAAGTACTGCGCCTCCCATCCTGGCAGCCCTAGTCTGATCCTCAAGGCGAAACTCGCTGTCCCAAATCAGGTACTGGCTAGGGTTGAGCATCATCCGCATGACGGCTTTCCAGTCGTGCGGGATGAACATGGTGTTCTCGCACACTTGCTGAAGCGTGCCCCTAGTAAACCGACTCTGGAGCCCTGTCTCTGAAATGGCCTTCCGTATAGCCATGAGAAGCTTATATGGGACTGGTGAGTGAACTATCTGCTGGGCCCCTGTGAGGGCATCCATTTCCATGCGAATTGGACAAATCTGACTAAGCTCAGCTAGTTCTTCCGCTGGCAATTCCCCCTTCTTGAGTTCTTCCTCAACTGTGCGCTGAAGGGCACTCTTGGTAACTTGGGAACCTGGAACTGTCAGAGAAGCGCCTGCGCTCCTCATTCCTTGCATTCCATCGGTGACGTCTGCAGCTGTCACCGAGGGAAAGCTCCCTACGCTACTCTGCCCAAACTGCAATGACGGATAGAGCGCCGTGGGCGCTGATGGTTCGGCTGGCGCTGGGGGTTCTTTGGCCTCTACCCGGACTGGTTCTATCTCCGCTAAGAGTTTCCTACATTTACTCCATGTGCGAATTACGCCTCCTGGAGCTTTCGGGGGTTGCTGAATGCAGTCTCCTATCTGATCCCAAAGCTTAAGGGTTAAGGTACCTACTTCTGGGTAAAGCAGGCAGTGTTCCCTTAGGTACGCCAAAAGTCTCGGTAGCTCTCGGCTGTGAAAACGTAACTGAAATACCCTGGCCAGGATTCTGAACTCTTCTTCACGAGTTCTTTGGCTAGCAGACGGACCTTGTCACTGAGGACAAGTCCCCATATTACCTGCGTGGGTCCTCCGAAGTTTCCTCCTCGGGACGAGTCGACGCGTCTTTGGGCAAGGTAATAGGCTCCGGCAACGATTCTCTGGGTAGAGCTCGGAGTGTGGACTGCTGCCACGGGCCCTCGGTGGCCTCTGCGCTGTCAGGGGTTCACAGCTGACCCTGAGCGGAACGCGTTTTTCCGTAACCTGCAAGCCGCCGCGAAAGTTGGGAGCAAGCTGTAGGAAGCCTCTCGGTAATGCTTCGCCACTTAGGCCGTCTTCCTGACCGGCTGGTTTACCGGCCGGGCTGCCGCGCTGTCCTCTGGGATGATCGGACGCGGTTCAAGCGCAGAACCGGACCGTGTGATCGCTTACTCACGGGTAAGATCACGTCGGGGTCACCAGATGTAGGAATCGGGGCTGCTAGGACGGCCGTTTAGGTCCCGGAGGAGACTGATCAAGAAACGATACGAGGCAGTATGGAGCGAGATCAGATCAGTGGTTTATTGAAGGAAAAGTATCTACATTTATAGATCAGAAGGCAAGGCAGGAAAAACCGTCATCTGACAGAAAATCACATCACCTATTTACTCGGGTTAATTGGGAATTTCTCTTGGGGAAGTTAATTAACGTGGGCAAACATTGACAGGGGAAACACCATTGTCTAGGGCTTAGACCGGGGTAAATATGGCCACTATTTGCACCAGGGATTAGGCTAAACTCGGAAATGAGTGATTACCTTAATGGGTAACAGAGGCTAGAGAAATGCCTTCTCAGCGGAACCGTCGGTCAGGTCATAATTGGGTGAATCAAACCCTATTATTAATCCACCCCCCTTAATTTCTCTGCCCGCAGAGCCCACGGGCCAGGAGCGTTCTCACCGAAGTGGCCTCTGCGCGGGCCGTTCCATGCCATTGGGGCACGGGGAATCCACAGCCCTGAAATCCCCTGTCAACCCCACCCCCAAAGAATGTGCAGTAGGACAAACATTTCCCAACTGGTCTCTTTTTGCACATATTCTTTTTATCTCATTCTTCTCTGGCAAAGTTGTATCAAAGGAGATCTGATCACTCAGTCCTGCTTTTCTCTTTAGCACTTCTCTGCCCCGTCCATTTCCTAACCACACTTTCAGCAAGCAGAAAACTGCTCATGTGGCTAGGCAATTATAACCCTACAATTATTCTAGCCTTTGACACTTCAAGAAATCACTGGTAACAATTTTATCTTGATCAGGGAAATAAATACTGACATTTATAGAGAAATGGGTTGCATCAAAGAAGGTGGAAGTGTTGTTTTGTTGAAAAAGATGGGGACTGCACCTTCCCATCTACTGCTGGCATCATCACACACTATTGTCTCTTTGGTGCAAGAAAAATGGGTAGCAATATGACTAAAGAAAGCTTCAGCATTTTAGACTGCGTTCGAAATACTGCCCTGTTGTACCTGGTAGAAATGATAATGCTGTATTTATTGATTAAAGTATTTAAAAATCCTTCTCCAGCAACAGCTCTTTACAAAAATATCTTTATTAATTCAACAAAATCTCAAAAGCCAATTTGGTGCATTGTAGAGATATGTTCACCTTTTTTTCAATTAGGAAAATGCAAAGCCATTTTAATGAATTCACTGTGAAATTATTTACCTTTGTTGGTTCTGAAATGCAGTTTACTTTTATATGGCTTTATGCTGCTGTTTTGCTGGACTAGTTTTCTTTTATCTGGAGAAAAAGAGTTTCATTCTTCATTCTTTAATAGTGGTATATCGATGAAACTTTTTGCTGGGGTGCAGAGTTTTAATGGTGCAATGGAAATTACACTTATATACCATCCTATAGCACTTAGGGCATTCTCTGGGTCACACAGCATTTTGTCCCCAACACACTGGGTACTCATTTTGCCAACCATGGAAGACTGAAACAACCTTGTTCCCCATCAGGAACAAACTCACAATGTTTTGGCTGCAGTACAGCAGTTTAACTACTGCACTACCAGGGCAATATACTCTCCCACCCCCTGATAGTGCCAGCTACCCCAGTTGTGTCCATTAGCTTGCTATATTTTAACTCCCTCTTCTCCTTTTCTGAATAAGCAATCTGTCAGGTAGGGTCTGCAGGCAGAGCCAAATTCCTCCCTATTCCATGCACAAAGCCAGCTGGGCTAATGGTTGGATTACACTTCAGTCCAAACGATAGGACTGTATCATCTAGCCTACCCAAGCTGACAGACTAGTTCAAGGTTTTTCAACCTTTTTGTGCCATGGGCTGTACCACTTCCCTTCAGACATCTGAGTGGGCCGGACACGTGGTTTCCCCCCGCCATAAATGCTGCCATAAACCACGGCAGGCACATTTATGGCTGTTGTAAATGTTTCCGCTTCCACTTCGGCTTCTGGGGTCGTCACCATGGGCTGGATGATTTGCCATCATGGGCTGGGTCCGGCCCACAGCCCATAGTTTGTGAACCCCTGGACTAGTTCAAGGAGCATGATTAGCTTTGCCTTCTAGGTGAAGTGAATGGTCGAGGGAACACCCATTCTATGCTGATTTTCCCCCCAGGTGCAATGCAGAAAAGGCTGTATAGTGACCATAATATTCATCTAAAGCTTTTCTTTATTGCCACTCTAGTTGTCTACCCCAAGAACTTTATTGATCAGAGCTTGTCAGAAAACCCAGGATTCTCTTCTCTGCCATCATGAAGGAGCATTGTGTCAATAGTACGGGTCATCTCGCAACAAGATCATCCACTCTAGCAGCTGGAAAATATCCCAGAACATTCAAGAATCCTTTTATATCCATTTGTCTCAGAGGAAAACCATTTTCTGTGGCTCTCCAACCTCTATAGATGTTAAGGGCCATTAAAGATTTAAACCTCTTTAGATAGTGGAGTTCTTTCAAAACTCTGCTCCTATAGATAGCTTTCATCTGCATCAGGAAAACTTAGTTCCAGAATATGTATAAGACTAAATATTAACTGAGACCATGCCATGACATCCTGAGTTTTTCCTGATGAGAGAATATTGCTGTGGGTATTAAAATGCCCCAGGACAATCAGGTTTTTTGGGGGTGAAACATCATCCTTAACACCATCCCCAACAACTCAGGAAAGGATGCAACTGATAAGCAGGACAGGCATTAAATAAACAGAATTCTAATTTCTGTCACAAGATATGCACACTTACACCACTGAGATTGTGAGTCACAATATCATGACAGAGGGTTGGATTCTATATCTTTGCCTGGTTGATAACACTGGACGAGCCTTCCCTGCCTGAATGTCACAAGTTTGTCATCATAATAAAGCTGGGAGGAACATAATCATACACTATCCTGTTTCTCTGAAGCAAAGTTGCAGTATAGATGTACTATACTAAACATACTATACCATTCCTTAGTAATTGATAACTAAGGAAAAAAATCTCTGGTCTATGTAGATGGGCAAACCTGCCCAGTACACAGCAAGTCAACATTCTCGTGTCATTAAAAAAATACACCTATTTTAACTATACAGTCAAGGACTCCTTTGCTAGTTTAGCCTCATTTAATTTGCCCTGTCTATGGTTTTCTTCTCCTTACATAATATGTTTTGCAGAATGAAATGCATAGTTTGTCAGTCAGTAGCAAAAGGAACCAAGCATTTTCAATCTGTATTTGCATAAATTACTTGGTTGAAGAAAGAGCCCTGAGGCACTACAAAATGTAAAGTGGTATACATTATTATAATTCGTAAGTGAAAGATGTCTTCTTGTCTCTTTCCACAGTTGCCTAGTTTTAACACTAACCACAGTAAAAGCTAACTAAGAAACATGCATGTACAAGCTGCTTTCTTCTACTATTTTCATTGCCACCCAATCCACCCCACGAAGCAGATGACAACCATCTGTTGGTCAATACATGGGCCTCTTTATTAATAATATAACAATACAATATTAGAATGACCTGCAATCGGGCATCCTAGAGGGTAAATGGTATTAACCTATGGGTGTATCTACCCATATCCAGATTATTGATTATGACCTTGTATGGAGTGATGACGTCTCATTCCATACCTCTTAGATTACCATTTCCTTCAGGCCAACAAGCCTCCTCCCTGTAACTGAGAGTTCCTACTCAGCGCCTCTGTCCTTCTGTTATGGTGAGGAACCCCCATTACGTATGTTCAGTTAACATAGTTTTGATTACCATTTACCCCACTACCGCCCTATTGGGTTTACATTGTTTACCTCTAGCTCCCCCTCGTATGTATGGAGAGGGCGAACAACATCATCACAAAGGCCAATCAGTGATGATGAAAAAATTCCCTCTTGGTCCCAAAGCGACCACAAAATTGACATACTTAAGAAAAGGGGGAGGGAGGGGCTTTTGTCAGATTATGAAGAGGAAGAGAGAGGGCGAAGCAGGAAGGAGACATGCTCTTATAGAGCACTAGCATATTTTGCCCGGCGGTGCCGGGCTTTTTAAAATTGTGTTGGATAGTAAAGGGTTTCGTTTTTTTCTTGAACCAATGGTGCTGGGCTGTTTTAAATGGTGTTGTAAGGTTTTGTGATTTTGTGGCTTCGAGGCGCTGCGTCCGCCTGTGGCGGACTTGCGCTCCCAGTGTTTTGTTTTGTTTGTTTTTATTGCGTGCTGGGCTCTTTATATTGGTTTTTGAAGGTTTTTGTTTTATGTTTATGCAAATTTTATTTTAATTTAATTTATTTAATTTAATTTTATTTTATTTACTTTAAAATTTAATTTTGGTTTTTTAAATCTTTATTTTTACGCATTTTTTATTTTGGTTTTTTGTGTGAAAAGTGTTTTCTGGTTTTTTTGGTATTTTTTGAGATTAGTGTGATTATTTTTGAATGTTTTTATAACTTATTTGATTAATTTTGGAATTAATCTTATTAGTTTCAATATTTTTGAATGTTTTCTCTCTTTTGGCCTCTGGGTGGGGGTGGTGAGCTTTTCTTCCTCTCTATAATTGTTCTCTTCTGTCCTCTGGGTATCGCTTCTGGTAAGTTTTTTCTTTTTTTTCTCATTTGAGTTCAGGTCCTCATGGATAGAAGACGTCTTTTGGTAAGCTCTCTGGGTTTTTTTGGGTGATGGTGGTTTGGATTTTTTTGGGGGGGAGGTCTGTGTGTTTATTCTTGTTTGTTTTGGCTGTTTTGTGTTTCATTTTTGGATTTTTGAGTGTTTTTGATTGTTTTTGGTTTGTGTTTCTTTTTCAGGAGGGTGGCTTTCTTTCCTGCGGGCCATGCTAGCTGGCCCATGGGAAGGAAGGGCAATGGCGGGGGGGGGGGGGGCTTTCTTTCCCACAGGCCATGCTGGCTGGTCCGTGGGAAGGAAGGGCAATGGCGGGGGGGGGTGCTTTCTTTGCTTTCTTCTCCACGGACCATGCTGGCTGGCCCGTGGGAACGGAGGGCAATGGCGGTGTGTGTGCTTTCTTTGCTTTCTTCTCCACGGGCCATGCTGGCTGGCCCGTGGGGAAGAAGGGCAGCGGCGGCGGGGGGTTTATTTTTTTTCCCTTGGGCCATGCTGGCTGGCTCTTGGGGAAGAAGGGCAGTGGCGGTGGGGGTTTCCTTTTTTTCCCCTGCAGGCCATGCTGGCTGGCCCATGGGGAAGAGGGGAAGGGAGACGGCAGGGGTGTCGAGAAGACAAGGAAAAGAGAGAAAACACCCCGAAAGAGGGAATAAACTACAAAAATGTATTTAATAGATGAAAATGCGAGTAAAAGGACACTCAATGACCGGTCAAACAGTGGAAATACAATATAAGTAGGCACACACCACGAGGAAACCCACACAAACGAGAGAAGCTATAACAATAGTATGTCCGAAAAAGCTAGTATATCAGCAGGGTGGAGCCTGATAATAAGGTAAGAATGTCCGTCAGCAGTTTCAAGTAGCAGAATATTAGTTCAGAACATGGGTCCCGTGGAGGTCCGTGTATGCATATGCAGAGTTCACTAACAAAACCAAGTATAAAAATGCAATAACAGCCAGGGGGGCTATATTAACATCCAAGCATACAGGAAGGAACGTGATAGCTACGAAAGCTGATGATGACAGCCAGGAGGGCTGTGTCAACGTAGGAGGGTAGTGTGGTGGCTAAGAGCATTAGTCAAAGTCAATGTCCATAATCCATCAAAGGTCAGGTAGTCCGGTCACAAACGTGCATGAAGGAAATACAATATAACAGCCAGAAGGGCTAAGCAAATGTCACCAAACAGGTACGAGGGAAGAGCAGATACAGGTCGATATTCTTCCGGTAGAGAATATTTTGTACTCTTTATCAAGATCTGCAAGGAAATCAAAACCCGAAGTGACAGTAATAAACATGAAAGAATAAAGCATATATGCATATATAAATAGACAATAAAATGCATCAAACAACACCAGAGATAAAGCTATAACTAAGCAGACATTACTGACGAAACAAGTAGTACCTGTAACAACGCGCTAACAACACCTCTATGTAGTAACTGATGTTGGGTGGAAGCTTTAGGGAAACTGCAAAAATACAGACTAGATATAGTTCTCAGGTGGGGACATGTGAGAAGGATGACGATGATAGGCAATTAGATTATAATTACAGGAGAAAGCTCTTTTAAATTCTTTTAAAGAGGCAGCGACAAGGAAAAGACAACTTGAAAAATTTTTAAAGGAAAGCCGAATAATCTTGTTCCGTATTTAAACCTGTGGGATGCAAAGTGGAGAAACGGTGAATGTAAAAGGCTTCACGTTGTAACAGAAAGCGTTCTTTATTGATGGAATGGAATTTACGCGGTGAAAATGATTCCAATACAGCAGCCTTTAGATCAGTTGGAGCGTGCTTCTTGTCAACATAATGGGAGACGAGAGGTGCTGTAAGAACGTTGTTACGGATACGTGAAATGTGTTCCCCGAGTCTAGTTTTAAGGGGTCTGGAAGATTGTCCCACATAAGGTAGCCCACCAGGACATATTAAAATGTATACAATGTCACGAGAATTACAATTAGAAAACCGCGAAAGGTGATGTATGAAAGTACAGTTAAGAATAGAAATTACATCAGTTCTCCACATATAACAGCAAAACTTACAGTGTCCGCAAGGAAAATGCCCAACAGGAAAGACCGAAGGACTGGAGGCAGAGGATAGGCAATCAGTTTTGGAAAGGATCCCGGCAATGGTTCTAGTTTTTCTGAACCCTATTGTAGGTTTATCTTTACACCCCGAGATGGAATCTAAGATATGCCAGTGGCGATGTATAGTTTTCTTTATTTGTTGCGCAAGCGGAGTGAAATCTATAGACCAAAAGATGTTATTGTTATGTGTATTTTTCGATTTACGTTGGAACATTGAATGTCTGGGTCTATTGGTTACTTTCTGGTAAGCGTTGTTAATCACATGAATGGGATACCCTCTAATGAGTAAAGATTGTCGAATGCTGATAGCAGATGATTTGAAATCAGAATCAAGTGTAGAATTCCTTTTTGCCCGAAGGAATAAACTATATGGTATGTTATTTTTTAGAGAGAATGGATGATAAGAGTGGAATTGTAAATAGGCATGCCTATCTGTTGGTTTATTAAAGAGGCGCATATTGAGTTGATTGGCAGCAACAAAAATTGGGCGTTTTTTTACTTTTATTTTTCACGCGCAGGCCGCCACAGCGTTCGGCGCTAATGGCGCTCAGGACGCTGGGGCTTGTAGTTTTGCCTGCACGTGTTTGCTTACTGTAGAGGTTTTTTCCCTGTGGCTTTTTTTATTGGCCACGGCGCATTTCCGAACGTTCCTTTTGCTGCGCCGCTCAGCCTGATTGGCTCTGGCGTGGTGCAAGGAACGTTGGGAATTAAAGTTCCCTTTTTTTGTTTGCGACTGGGGGGCTCCTGCCCCCTGGTCGAAAATTTCAACCCGACAGTTACCTGCGAACCGGGTTCGGGCGAGTGAACAGAGGCCCATTACGGGCTAGTGGGGTCTGGTGCAACATCCTTTGTCACATTCCAACGGTTAACGCACCATTTTATAGGTATAGATAGGCTCCTCCCCAAAACACTGAGGCCTCTGGGTGGTTGCCGCCTTGGGGTGGATGTGCGACAAAATGCATGCACATGTTAATTCATGTGACGCGGCCATTATTTGCACTACTGGCTGTCTTGCAGAGGTTAGAGCCAAATGTTGCCCAACAATGCAGTAGACTTTAAATACAATCTCCTTGTTCTACAATTCATTTCAAATGACCTTGTGCAGGAGAAAGTCCAAATAGACTATGTGGTTCTTATACATGTCAATATTCAAAGGTAGTTAATCAGTACTCAGTACCATTATCATATGCAGTACTTCATTTTCTTGTAAACATCTACAAACACAGCACTTAACATTCTGCAGAAAGAACCCTGGGGGTGGGGGGACAACTCACCCTAAATATAACCCAGTGGATAGGTAAGATTATAAAGGTTATCAAATAAAATGTTACAGTATAAATTCCAGTGTTTGTGGCATCGGCTTAAGAATACAAAAAAGAATACAATAAAGAGTCATTAACACACAAAGTGTGAAGTGAAGTTCAGTTTAAACAAATGGAAGATGTTCATTCAGTTAACTAGGTGGCCAGGGAGGAAGAAGTCATATTTTCTCTTAGGTGGAAAATTTGTGGACCAGAATTTTTCTTTTAACTGGGCTTTTTTTTTTGTTGTATACCAGCTGTGTCAACTTGCTGGATAGAGAAGTCATTCACAGCTTGATGTTAAGACGAGATTGTTGTAATGCATTCTTGATGGAGCTGACCTTGAAGAGAGTCCAGAATCTTAATTAGTGCAGAAGGCATCCATCTAGCTGATGCTGTAAATCCTTGCTTGTTTTGTCTTCACACATGATGATAAAGAATCATGGAATTATCTTTCCCACCCCCAGAAGAGGCAATATAGTAATGTAGTGCTATTGACAACAGAAGAACATGTTTACCTCCATCACTCTGCTGCACAGTCATACAACTAAGGGATAGCAGGTTGTGTTCAACCATCAATGAGGAGGTAGGATATTTTGTGCAGTAATGTATTAGGCATTGCTACACTTGTAAATTTTTGGGACAAATGTTGGATGGGCATAATGTCTACTTTAAATAAGGATGCCATACGTCCCATTTTTCCATGATTTTCACGGATTCATGCTGTCCCATCCGGTTCAAGGAAAAACATGTAAAAATCCCGGTTCAAGGGAAAATATGTAAAAAGCTACGGAGGATTCCTTCAGACTGCAAAGGGTTAAATGCATAGAGTCAGCATTCCTAGAGAGGAAGGGAACACTATGGATAGGAAGTGAGAAGGACAACTCTTCACTTCCCTTCCTCTCTAGGAATGCTGACTCTATGCATTTAACCCTTTGCAATCTGAAGGAATCCTCCATAGCTTTTTTACATATTTTTCCGTTCCAGACTTTTTAGAGCTTTCTTCCAAGGAAACCTCATGTGAGGTTTGAAGGTGAGTCCAACTCAATTGGGGGTGTGTGTGAAGGGTAGGGTAGGGGTGACTTCATTGAAAGGAAGGGTCTTACAGTTTGTGGTGTCTAATCATGCTTGCCACATGACCACAGAAACATCTGCAGAAGCAGACAACGCTGGCTCTTCAGTTTCGAAACATAGATGAGCACTGAACCCTAGAGTCAGATACAACTGGCTTTTGAGCAAGGTGGTCCCAGTTTGGGGGGGATAGAATTCTAGCAACCATAACGTGAAAGCACGTTTTAAAGCTGCTGTTTGCTTGCTTCAGTGTGCTGGTTTTGAACAGCTTGGGTCCGTTTTGCCTGAGTTTGCTCAATCCTATCTTCAATCAACATAATTTTGGTCAAATTTCATTAGAAAGAGGTTTCTCAGTTGGGTGGCCTTGGATGTTTTGCTGTCCTCTTTACATAGAAACATTTTTATTCTTTGTAAAAGCCCTGGTGTGGCAGTAGTTACACTACTGTAATGCAGCCAAAACTGCTGATGTTTTGAGTTTGATCCTGATGGGATCAAGGCTCACTTGGCCTTTCATCCTTCTAAGGCTGATAAAATGAGTACCCTGCATGTTGGGGCAAAATGCTAATTACTTTGTGAACTGCCCAGGGAGTGCACAAGCACTATAGGGAAGTATGTAAGCGTAATTGCTATTGCATCTTATAAGCTAAGGATAGCTTATAAGATCTTAAAATAAATCAACCCTGACTGCTCCTTGGAAGGTCAAATATTGAAGATGAAGCTAAAGTACTTTGGATATCAAATGAGAAGAGAGAATTCACTTGAAAAAGCCTTGATGCTGGGAAAGCTCAAGGATAAAAGAAGAAGGGGGTGGCAGAGAATGAGATGGCTAGATGGCATTGTTGATGCAATGGGCACAAATCCTGGCAGGTTGAGGAGGATGGTGGAGGATAGGGATGCCTGGCATGCGGTGGTCCATGGGGTCGCAAAGGGTTGGAACCAACTGTGCAACTGAACAACAAAAAGCTAAGATTTAGTGATCTTGCTACTGATGTTACCACTAGAGTTCTGGTTGTTTTAAACTTTGATGTTTTAACACATATTTTAACTGTTCTTTAAACTGCTTTGAGAATATAGATGAAAGCTAGTAAGCATAAACTATAACAGCATTCCGTGCACTTCGGTGTCTAGTCATGCCTGCCGCATGACCACGGAAACGTCTGCAGCAACAGAGATGAGCACTGCACCCTAGAGTCAGATATGACTGGCTTTCGAGCAAGGGAAACCTTTACCTTTACCTATAAACTATGTTAAACAAACATAGTGGCAGTGACAGCATTGAATTAACAGAGGTTGCTGTTAAAGAATATAGGTGTGTCCAGAAAAGGGATATTCGGGATATTCGGGATATTCGCCAATTGCGCACACTCCTGGACCGGGGCTCCTTGCTTATGGTCACCCATGCTCTGGTTACTTCCCGACTAGACTATTGTAATGCGCTCTACATGGGGCTGCCCTTGACGACCATTCGGAGGCTGCAGCTGGTCCAGAATGCGGCGGCCCGGGTGGTGATGGGGTGTGGGCGATATGCCCATGTCTCTCCCCTACTTCGGGAGCTGCACTGGTTACCAGTTTGTCTCCGGGTGCAATTTAAGGTGCTGGTTTTGACCTTTAAAGCCCTACATGGCAGGGGGCCGGGATACCTTAGAGACCGCATCGTCGGGGGTTGGATGGGGAGGGTCGGGGAGGTGCCGGAGCATTGTCTTGCTGTACGATCTGGGATCAGTTCGATCCTGTTGTCCCTGATGAAGTGGACAGGCTCCTTGCAGCTGTTCGTGCCACTACATGTCCTTTGGATCCCTGTCCTACTTGGTTGGTGAAAGCCTCCAAGGAGGTAACAGGTGGCTGGATAGGGGGGATAATAAATGCCTCTTTACGGGAGGGGGTATTTCCTGCACAGCTAAAACATGCTTTGGTGCGCCCCCTCCTGAAGAAAATGTCCCTCGACCCAGCTGTCCTTAACAACTACAGGCCAGTTTCCAACCTGCCCTTTTTGGGTAAGGTTTTGGAAAAGGCGGTGGCGCGTCAGCTGCAGAGTGTCCTGGAGGAAGCGGATTATCTAGACCCCTTTCAATCAGGGTTCAGGCCCGGATATGGAACGGAGACGGCATTGGTCGCACTGATGGATGATCTCTGGCGGGAGCGGGACGGGGGTTGTCCATCCGTCCTTGCTCTTCTTGACCTCTCAGCGGCTTTTGATACCGTCGACCACGGTATCCTTCTGGAACGGCTCGAAGGACTGGGGATCCAGGGCACTGTGTTGTCCTGGTTTTCCTCATTTCTAGAGGGCCGTACCCAGTCGGTATGGTTAGAGAGTGAGAGGTCCAGCCCTAGGCCCCTCAAATATGGGGTGCCTCAGGGCTCTGTGCTCTCTCCTCTCTTATTTAACATCTACATGAAGCCGCTGGGTGAGATCATTCGTTCCCACGGGGTGCGGTACCATCAGTACGCGGATGATACACAGTTGTACATCTTGGCCCGTGGGGACCCCAGTAATGCTGTTGAAATCCTATCCGGATGCCTAGAGGCCATTGGGGTCTGGATGGGGGCCAATGGGCTTCGGCTGAATCCCAGCAAGACAGAGTGGCTGTGGATAAGGGGCCCCGCGTTATCCAGGGAGTTACCATCTTTGGTACTGGATGGGGCTGTTCTGCCCCAGACAGACCCAGTGCGCAACTTGGGGGTTCTTCTGGATTCGCGGCTGCTGCTGGAAGAACAAGTGGCGGCTGTGGCCAGGAGGGCTTTTGCCCAACTTCGGGTGATTCGCCAATTGCGCACACTCCTGGACCGGGGCTCCTTGCTTATGGTCACCCATGCTCTGGTTACTTCCCGACTAGACTATTGTAATGCGCTCTACATGGGGCTGCCCTTGACGACCATTCGGAGGCTGCAGCTGGTCCAGAATGCGGCGGCCCGGGTGGTGATGGGGTGTGGGCGATATGCCCATGTCTCTCCCCTACTTCGGGAGCTGCACTGGTTACCAGTTTGTCTCCGGGTGCAATTTAAGGTGCTGGTTTTGACCTTTAAAGCCCTACATGGCAGGGGGCCGGGATACCTTAGAGACCGCATCGTCCCAAGAGTGTCTGCCCGTCCAACCAGAGCGGACAGGAGGGGTTCTCTAGTGGTGCCACCGACTAGGGATGCACATTTGTCTAGCACCCGAAGGAGGGCCTTCTCCGTGTCCGCACCAACTCTCTGGAACCTCCTGCCAATAGACCTAAGACTCCAAAGTGAACTGCTGCCCTTCAGGAAAGGAGTGAAGACCTGGCTGGCAGGGCAGGTGTGGGGCCCGAATGGGACTATGGTGCCCGCCTGCTGGCTTGTATAAGAACTTCCTCTTCCTCCTTTGTATAGTGGTTGGGATGGGTGGGTGGGACATGGGGGTTTTTAAAGGGGGTGGGTTGGGGTTTTTTTTTATAATTATTTTTTATAATTGTTTTTATGTCTTTTGTGAATTGTTGTGATGCCGCCCTGAGTCGGGTTCTGCCTGAGCGGGCGGCATATACAAATTTGACTAATAAATAAATAAATAAATAAATCTTTAAACAACAGTTATGTGTTATGTGAGAACAGCTTCTCCTATTGAGAAAAACTGAGTGATGTCCAAAATCAGGTACCAAAAACACGCTCTTAAGCAGCATATGGCTGTCCAGCTTTAAGCAGTCAAAACTGGTACAAAACACCCAATTTATGTACGACTAAAGGACAAAAATACAAAGTAAGCCAATAAGTAAATTAGTTTGCATGGATTTGTGAGGACATTTCCAACATCATTATTTAACTGCCTCTACCATGCTAACTCATTTTGAACAACGCTGCACGTTCTGGCCCCGGTAGGGGTAAAGAGGCCCTCCAGCCACTCCGCCGCCAGCCTGCTGGGCCCCGCCCTCCCCCCTCGGACTTAAAGTCTGGGGCTGAGATGCCATTGATGTTAACTCATTCCCCATCGCCCTCACCACCAGCATAGGGAAGAAAGCGGTTATCACCCTAGCTCCTTCCCCGGCCTGGCATTGGCCACCAGGAAGTGGGAGTACTTGGGTGGCACCTCTTAAAGGGTTTCTTTATGGGGCTTGATTTTGTATTTTGTATTTAATATTGTATTTTTTCCTGACTTGTAATCTTGTAACTTGATGACATTATTGCTTTATTATTGTATTATTGATCTATTGTGTTATATTTACTTGTCTTATTGTTACTGTGTACACCGCTTTGAGTCACCCGCTGGATCGAGTAAAGTAGTATAGAAATTAAACTTGAAATTGAAATTGAAACAATTAATACCTATGCAGACGTATGTGTAAAGCATGAAACAGATGGTCAGTTCTATGTTACACACACACTGGAATGAATTCTCAGCTACAGTGTCTACCCAAAATTGAGCTGAACTACCAAAAGCACAAAACCTAATGTTGTCCACATATTATTTCTATGTTTCAGCTCTGAAAGAACAACTTGAAAAGAAATCATATGATGAGGAAGGGAAAGCCCCAAAGAGTCATTATTGGTGCGTTGTGAAGCTGCTAGTGAAGCATACAGCTCCGTTTAGTCACAGTCTCCTTAATGTGCAGTTCAGCATATCTTCCCCCCAAAAAGGTAATAAGAGACCACTTTTTTTTTTGCTTTGCTAGTTTTTTTCAAGCTTCCTGGAGATTCTGCTTCAGGCCAACTGTTTAAGCAGACAAAAATAATTTGAAATAAGATATTTCAGGTTGGACAGGATTTGTTAAATAGGAATATTCCTCTAAGTTCTTTAACTCGTATAATATCCCTAGGAAATCAAATGCCAAACATAATGCCTGGGTTGGCATCTATCTACAAGAGACCGTCAAGTTTGTGTTTTAGACAGGATGGAATATTACTATTTGCTTCTTTTATAGGCACCTTGTATACTTAGCATGTTATCTGGCTAGTAGATGCTTGTGGAAGGTGACAGGATCCTGGAGTGTGATGAACTGTAACTACCTATGACCTCCCCGTATCTTTCCATGTGTTTGCAGTCTTAATATCAGATGTGCATAACTCAATATGTGCCAAAAAGTAGACTAAAGCCAGGAATGATGTGATTTACTGATAAACAATTCAACAGCTCATAAAGTGGGAATCTATTTGCATATTTAAATTTTGGCAACTTGTATGCACCACATGTATTTAAATATTATCATTTTCATATGTTAATGAAGACAAGCACCATCATTACAATAACAATTTAGACCTTGATGTAAATGGTCTCTCAGAAGTCTCAGCATTTCGTGGGCAGAGAATCTAAGGGAAGAATTTCACATAATTGTTCCAGAAGAAAGAGGAATCCCTTAATATCATCTCCAAAATGGAACAGATTACTGGGAGTATATCATAGCTTTCTCCCCACCCTAAACATAGAGTTGCCATAATTCTCTCCCACAAAACTGGGACAGAAGTATACTTGACAAAAATGGGCAGGTTATCTACAAAATAGCCTTTTTTAAACAAACATAATATAAAGATAGCTATAAGACACTTTCACATTAAATATATCAATATATAAATGCATTTATTTACAACAGTTAATTCTTACTGTAAGATGATCTGTTGTACTTCTGAGAAGTTGTGTCACAGTCAACTCTTAATGTTCTCAGTTCCAGGAAACACAGTGGTCACACTTATCTGGCAGTGGTGTGAGGCAAGGACGTTAAGATTTTTCTCCAGGTACACTCCAACTCAAATGTGGCAGGAAATCACTTGATGGTGAGAGTTTGAGTTTATTTTAATGGTGTGTTATAATACATAATCAGTAAGTTTAAAAAAATCCAGGACTTTAACATGATTTTTATTGAACTAGCCAGGACAATTTTTCCGACTTTGAATCTGAGACAATCCCAGTTTTTTGGGACGTATGACAATCCTACCTAAGTAGTGCCGGATTAAGCCAGTGTGAGGCCTGTATCATGTCAAGAGGCCTTGCTTAGATTTAGGATACCTATTTAAAAAACACCACCAGTGAAAACAAGCTAGTAAAAACAAACTTTTGCCTAATGTGAGAGAAATTATATTGCACTGGCTTCTTCTCAACTATTGTATTAGTAAACAGCAGCAGGCAAATAAACAACAAACACCACATAAGAATTGCAAGAGATAAAATGCCACAGCCACTCCCCATGCCATCAATTAAACAAAAATCTATAAAACAAAACATAGCTCACACATCAATCAACACTGCCACTCAACACAAATTCACAGTACTATGGAGTAGTGCATAAAATGCGTGAACAGACAAAGATGGCTCCACCTGCATGCACATCTTTACTCTTTGTCATGCAATGAATGCTCCAATGAGGCGTTGGTGAGTTTCTCCGAATGAACATTTTTTGAATATCCACTCAAATGCACTGAATATTTAAATTTGGATTTTCAATCTAACCAAGCACAGGGGCTGGAGGACCCAGAGACATGGGGCCCATAGCATTTGCTACTCCTGCTATATGGCTGATCTGGCACTGTCCCTAAGGGCTGTATCAACCAGTATGTTGACTTTGTGGCCACCATTATGAATCTTCTCCAATACCCCGGGTCTAATATCTTTCCAGGGCATTATGGAGGGAATGTTGGTTGCCATCAAAACAATGGAAAATATATTGGAAATTATTCTGTAGTGTACTTTTGACTCATATCAAATTGTTTGCATGGTTTCCCTTCTGTGAGACATTTTTATGCATGTTTTTTAAAAGTAACACCTACTGTTATGGGATGTTCTAAAACTGTCAGCAATAGCTAGGTGTGTGGATTTCTTCCCTCACTGAGAAATGTTACTAATCTTATCCAAAGTCTTTTTCTTTCCCTTCTAACACTGTTGAATTTCTGCCTTAATATGAATCATGACATTTATCAGAGATGTAGGGGGAGAAAAATACCTCACAAAGGCTACGTTGGGCACTCAGAATATTTCTTTTGGGAACACCCAGCAGGGCTAACCTTCGATCCAGCGTCCTACTATGCCTTAATGAGCACTCCTCACCGTAGCCCGATTCGCTGGGGTACAAGGACAGAGTAGCATATGGTAGGTAATATTGATCACTTGGCAGAAGCTAAGCTTCTTAGTGCTGAGTCCTATGACACACAGCTTATGATTTGCTACTCCTCCTCCTCCCCTTAACAAGACAGAGCAATCCCTCTCACCAACTTCTGGAAGGTTTCCAGTGTTGAAGTGATGAGGACAAGTGGAGCCACTTCTGCTCTGCTGGGTTTCCTTCTCCTTCTTTACAAAGGCAGGCAAAACATGACTGGCTTTTGAAGATTTATTGAAGGAAACACAATACTGGATACAGATCTTAAATTAATCTACACTACATAGAACACATGCTAATAAAACAAATAAGTGAAATAAAATCTTGCTAGCTCCCTAGCAGGCTCAAGCTTCTTGGTTTGGGGGGTTCTGCCCCTCATGGCTGAGTGTTAGCCCCAAAGAGTCATGTTGAGGAGCTGTCGGACAAAAGCTCCCGCTGAAATCAAGATCATGGTGTTCAGAGACAAGGGTTTCACCCTTGCTCCAGAAATGCCCCCTGAGTGCTCAGATTGGGCTCCTTTTATTGAGAAAAGGTGCTTTGGAATGTGGTGATCTAATTGGAAAGCACCTGTGTTCCCATGGGAATGGGACATGCTGTCCTTGTGGACAACTTGCAGGTGCAAGTGCCATCTGTTTGGCATGTGGCCCCCGCCTTTGCATTCCCTGGGAAAATTCCGTTCTGCAGGTGTCCTGGCAATTAGAGTTTGTTTGACATGAGTGGAGACGTCATCTCCCTCATGGGTCTAGCTATCAATCAGTAACCTTGTGGGACTGCAGGTGTTTCTTGGAATGTGTCCAGTCCTGGACACTCACGTTTCCCTCCTTCCTTTGGGGAGGCAACTATTCTAACTATGCATCACTGTCATGTCAGACTAACAGCCTGGCATTCCAACATGCTTTAAAATGATAGCTGGCTTTCTAAGCCTAAGAAAACTACAATATGTGTCTTAACACTACATGGATCAAATGTCACCTTAAAATCAAGACAAGGTCGCATGTGGAAACCATGACAACATTCACTTAGAATGTTACTTCAGATAAATTTGTAGAACTCAGCAAAATATGTCAGGAGAATGGTCCTGTTGGTTCAACATTGCTAAATAGTTTGGAAACTTAAGCACTATCAATTGCACTATCATTTCCCCACTTTCCAACTTGTAATGTACATCAACCTGATTCTGCTCTCACCCTCTCCTTTGTGGTTGTACTTTCTTTTGCTGTTATCTGTAATGTTTTATGATGAGTTTGATGTTCAGGAATTGAAGAGAAGCAGCCAGCATGAAAGGGCCAAACACAGCTTTATTGTAAGCAAACTGAACATGAACAGCAATAGTGCAACAGCTCCTTATATACACTGTACAATGGATACATTTGGACGGGAAACAATATGATTGGTTAGGAGAGGAGTGGGGTGATTGTGGGGTTACTGGATCGGATTGAAGACTTTGTGTGTCTTGTTAGAAAGGGCGGGAATGCAAGTCCCACGATAGTTCAGTACCAAGAAGACAAAATGGAGGATCACCCCAATCCCATAATAACAATTACACAACCTTACAGCAATAATTAAAGTTACATACACAACAGTGAGATAAGTTTGTCTCTCCAAATTTACTTTTGGCCAGGCATCATAACCATAATGTTTTCCAACGAAAGAAGTTAAATCTGAAAACTGACTATGAACACAGTGTGTAGTTTTGGTTCAGATTGTTCAGTGGCATAACTGCTGTTGATAATAGCGTCATTTAACTCTCCATTTTAATCTTCACTGCTACATATCAGAAGGCTTTTCTAAAAAATACTTTCCTGTCTTTGCATGACTAGCATACAAGAGCATTATGACCTGTGGAAACATCAGAACTTTTTCTTAACATTTCTATCAATATGCATCCATCTTTCCCCTTCACCCTTGATGTGTAGGCCACCCTGCTTTTCTCCCATCACTTAGGCAGAGCATGTCTTCTGGTATCCCTCTAGATTCACTATTGCTGCCTCTTATCTAATTACAGTATTCCAAGGCCAGTGGGGGCAGCATCAATTTGCACAGTAGGAAGAATAGAACAAGTCAGGACATCAGATAGGAGAATTCTAACTGCTTAGAATATTGGAAATCTGTCAAAGTAAGATGTCAGGTCATAAGGGAAAAAAGGTAGGTGACAGCCCCTGGAAGGAACCTGCATGCTATCCATATCAAACCATTTCATTTAGCCTTCTGGCAGGATACGTACTTTGAAAACTAAAATGCTTACTCTGAAAATACAGGCTGAGCACTGATACAGCTTCACAGAATTCCTTAGAGCATTTGGACAGATGTAAGCAAAGTTTGCAAATATATGCCAACCTTTATTTAAGCATTACCATATTTGTGGGCCTGCAAAACTCTTCACAGTTTATGTAGAGAGGGCCTTATTTTCTGATTTTTTTCCTCCTCAGGCACTGACCTCACACTGTCCTCTCTCTCCCCATAAGTCAGGGATGTGGAACCAGTACTTGAGAATTCTGTGTGAGTAATTCCAAACATAGGTAACCTTTCTGCAATTCATATTTTAAATGCACATACTTGCTTAGAGTAACAAATCCTATAATATGTGTTAAATGTGGACAAGTGCATATTGAAAGGGCAATGGGGACAGGAAGAGAAAAGAAGGGGGATAGGGTGAATAGACATGAAATATGTTTTGAATAGTGATATGAATTAGATTCAGGCAAAATCAACACAAAAACAACCAAAATGAAACCATAAGACCATAGAAGCTAGAACGAGATTTTCTCCTAGCTACATCAGAAGCAGTCCATCATACCTCATCCCATATCCAATCTTCCATTCCAGTATAGCCATGCCTCAAAATCCCAGATGGGTCCCTAGTGCCATCACCTTGATTCTCTTAGCTGGTCAGAATAGGATACTAATCCCACAGAGGAGCACATGCTTCTGAACTCAAAATATTGTCCATGAACAACCAGAAAAAAATCCACCGAAGTCCATCAGATTATGTAATTTATGGGTACTCATATTGTCGAGGACAACTCTACCACCAATGGCCAATTCAAGCAATTATTTCCCCCTTTCTTCCCAGTGTAGCTGCAGTTGGTGCAGCACCTATGCAGAATGAATGGGTTCTCAAGTAAATGGGTTCTCAAGTCTCCTAACCCCAAGCACTTCAAAGCCCAACTGTCAGTAGTTTTTAGCCTGCTGGACTCTTTCAGTTGTTGGCTGCAACAATGATTAGGTGGCAATGCTCTACAGAATTGTAACACTCTGGCCATTACATCTGGTTCTCTTCACTTGAACTTTGAACCTTTGGGATGCTTTTGGTGCTCTAGCATAGTGCCTATAATACCAAGGAAGCTCTTTCTTTCTTTTCTCTCTCTTTCTGTCTCTCTTTCATTTTACTTTTTCTCTTGTTTCTATCTGTATTGTCGATGTGTCCGCTACACACACAGAGAATTGTAGTCTCTTACTGCACAAGCAGTGTACATACATTGTAGATACCAGAGTGTAGAAAGAATCACAAACCTGTAGTGTTGAGTACACAGCTGAATATAGATGTTTTGAGAAATGAACTTCATCTTCTGGAAAAAGCTTATGTTGATAATGGCTAGCAGAAATATCCTTATAGCTGCTTCTCTGCAATTTGTCAAGGACTCTTTGCTCTAAAGCTGTGGTTCTCAATGTGGGGCCCATGGCCCATAGGGGGACTTAAATTCCCAGAAGCCTAAATCAGTACATTGGCTGATCAGTGCTTTGGGGAATTGATTTATGCTTCTGGGAATTTAAGTCCAAAAACCAAAGATTGGGAAACACTGCTCTAAAGGATGGGTCCCCAAACATTTTGGCCCATGGGCTGGTCACGTTTTACTTCTGCTTCCAGGAGTGACGAGGGCTTTGTGGGCCAAATGAATTGGCATTGGGGGAAAGATATGGCCCCAGGCTGTAGTTTGGGCACCCCTGCTCTAAAGGGACATACCCAGTGCTGGGCATCAGCCGGTCCGCCCCGGTCTGAGTGGACCGGTAGTAAACCTGGCTGGCCACACCCTCTCCCCACCCCACCCTGCCCACCTCTTCCCGGGAGAGCAGGTGGCCCAACGGCATCGGCTTTGGCTCTTCGTTCTCCTTCAGAGCGGCTGCTGCCGCCTCCTTAATAGGTTGCGGGTACTGCTCAGGTGGTGGTGGAGGGGGCGACGTGTGCGCACCTGGCCCTGGGGGAAGGGGAGGGGAGCTCACATCATGTGCCACCCAGAGGAACTCGTCTGGCTGCCCCGGTGCCCCACCGCCGCTCCTTGCCTCCTTCTAGCAGCAGCAGCACAACTTTTGCGATGCCTGGACCTAGTCCTGCAGGAAGAGAACTTCCTGCAGGATGTCTGTCTGGGCATTGCAAGAGGTGTCCAGGCAGCATGGCACAAGCAGGGCAAGTCTGGCAATGCCCACAGTCAGACAGACATCCTGCAGGAAGTTCTGTTCCTGCAGGACTAGGTCCAGGCATTGCAAAAGTTGTGCTGCTGCTGCTGCTAGAAAGAGGCAAGGAGCGGCGATGGGGTACGGGGCGGGCAGGCGAGCTCCTCTGGGTGGCGCGTGACATCAGCTCCCCCTCCCCTTCCCCCAGGGCCAGGCGCACACACGCCGCCACCTCCACCACCACCACCCGAGCGGCAGCCTATTAAGGAGGCAGGAGCAGCCACTCTGGAGGAAGAGAAGAAGGAAAGGAAGAGCCACCGTCGCTTTCCTGGGAGGAGGTGGGCGGGATCAGGAATCAGCAGCAGGGCGCAGGCACTGTGCTGGACTTGCTGGTCCTGGAGGACTAAAGGAGGAAAGCCAGAGCTGTCACGTGAGCACTCCTTCCTCCCCTCCCCCCCCCATGGGAGGAAGGAGCAGCCCGACGTGGCGCCTTCTGGGTAAGTGTGTCTTTTTGTTTTGTTTACTTCCCCCTGTGCGTGTGTGTGTGTGTGGGGGGGGGGAGCAGAGGCTAAAGGGATTTCCCAGGGGTGGTGGTGGAGGGGGAATGAGGCCCATGAAGCTCCCTAAACAGCAGTGAGTCTTTAAGGTGCCACAACATTTTTGTGTTTTTGTTTTGTTTACCTCCTGATCTGCTTGCACAGAATAAAACTTTAGAATTGGTGCCATTTTATTCTGTGCAAGCATATCAGAGAGTAAACAAAAAAAATGTTGTGGCACCTTAAAGACTCACTGCTGCTTCGAGGTAGACTGCAGCTGGCCCAGGGCACTCCACGGTAAAACAGAGATGACCACTACCCTAGAGTTGGATATGACTGGCTTTCAAGCAAGGGATACCTTTACCTTGCTTGAAAGCCAGTCGTATCCCATGCCAGGGTTCAGGTTGCTCATCTCTGTTTCAAAGCTGAAGAGACAGCACTGTCTACTTTTGCAGACATTTCCATGATCATGTGGCAGGCATGGCTAAACACCGGAGTGCATGGAACACTGTTTACCTACCCACCAAAGTGGTCCCTATTTATCCACTTGCAATTTCTTGCTTTCGAACTGCTAGGTTGGCAGGAACTTGGAAAGAGACGCGAGCTTACTCCAACATCCAGCACTTGGGTCTCCAACTGCTGACCTGCCACCTTCCAGTCAGAGCCCTAGCCACTTGAGCTCAGTGGTTAAGAAGCTTGCCTTGTTAGCTGGAAGGCCAACATGACCATTTGAGCTCCCGTCTCTGTCCCAGCTCCTAGCAACTGCAAGTTGATAAATAGGAACCACTTTGGTGGGAAAGGTAACTACATTCTGGTGTCTAGTCATGCCTGCCACATGTCCACAGAAACATCTACAAACAGACAGTGCTGACTCTTTGGCTATAAATTGATGAGCATTGAACCCTAGAGTCAGATATGACTGGCAGCTTTGGATCTAACAATAGGTAAAGGTAAAGGTTGCCCTTGCTCAAAAGCCAGTTGTATCTGACTCTAGGGTGCAGTGCTCATCTCCATTTACAGCCAAAGAGCCAGTGCTGTCTGTGTTTGCAGATGTTTTCATGGGCTATGTGGCAGGCATGACTAGATTGGACACCCAGTCACATGCCCACCGATTAGGTCACACCCACTGATTAGGCCACACCCACCAGTTAGGCCACACCCACCAATTAGGTCATGCCCATGGTGTGGTAGTAAAAATTCTTGGTGCCCATCACTGGACATACCTTGCCTCCAGATGGAAGAAAATAGAAAAATTATAGCTGTTTTTATTTCTCAGCAACAGACCTGTGATGTGGATTTCTGTATGCTGGGTTGAATTTAGAATAAGAACTGAGTCCAATTAAACCGCAGACTCAGGCTTCACATTGTACAAGGGAAGCAGGAAACTGCACAGCTCTAATAAATACCATTAGCTGCCTTGAGACGTATCTTAAGAAGAAAAGTGAGTTATAAATCTAGTAAGTGATCAAATAAATATTGGGATGGGAGACAAACAGAAAATGATTGGTATGGTGTTCCATAATGGAAGAAAGGCACAATAAAGGTAATATATAAATAAATATTGACATTTGTTAGGCTATTGTAGTTTATTTTACAAGGTAGACATATGAAAGTTTTAGTGATATCATCTATCATTTATGGTTTTCTCTCTCCAGAATGGTACTCTGTCATTCATGTCACCTTGGAGAACTGCATTTTCAGGACTAGTGAAAGAAAGGTAGTCAAACTTTCCAAGTGCCGCTCACAACCTTTTTGATTAAGGTGTCTACTTGGCCCTTCCTGGCAGCTCCAAACCAATTTGTGCAATCATAACGATTACCTATTGCAAAAGTAATGTTGTTCAAGAAGAATTTTGTCTGTTGCATGCTGGATTTGGGTAGGTCTTCTAGAAGCTTTGCAATGCGAGTAATCTGTAAAATTATGCAGGTTCTCTTACTTAACTGGAAATTTATTAGGCTCCCGTTAACAATGAAATGATCGCAAGGAAGGAAAATAGAGAAAAAAAGGGATGACGATGAAAGCAAGTTAGCATGGAGGCTTCATTCAGGAGAAGGCAAAGTAGTCAATTCAGAAATGTTGTTCTTTTCATTCCCTAGGAGTTGCTAAAGTATGCACTATTCTCTCTTATAGTTTTGTACCCTGTGATGACAAAGACTGATAGAAGAATTAGGAGAGGACGTCTGAACACTTGGAAGATAGCCTAGAGCTAGAGAAGGTAAACTTTTAATTCATTCATTTGGATGGAAATAACACCTGAGTTAACCCAGGAGCAAAAGTTGCCATGATGGATGTGAGCTGTTAGCAAGCTGTGTTATACAGGGACAAAAGCAAACAGTTGGAAATTCTATTCATGTAATCTGAAATAGCAAGAATAGCTGGTATACAGGGATGATGATGATAATAATGGTGGTGATGATTTCCATTGCCACCACCTCCACTAACAAAATCAGTACTGTTTTGCTATTGAAATGCTTCTCCTTGGAGGGTCATCCATCTTTTTTTAACAGGAATAATTTTTGTTGCATTATTCATGTTATTGTTCTAGCAATTTTCAGAAGATGTTAACTATGTCATTCCACAGAGTCAGAAAAGATGTCACAAATGTTTTCAAAAGTTGGATTTTTCTCCTTCTTGAAGTGTGAATAAAATTCATTGAAGCCGGTACAGCTGAAGAAATGGAGTATCACTGCTCTAGATCTATAATATGTTTAAAGAACTATAATCTAATCCTGATACTATTTTAAAGCCCCCCCCCCCCCCCCCCGCCAATAACTTCTTAGACTGTAATTCTACATTTCTTCTTGGGAATGGGAGCAATTTGGAAACAAGTCTGGAAATGCATCCATGAAGAATTATTGCTTTCAAAAGTGTATTCTTTCACAGGAGGTAGGCTTGAGGCAGTAAGCATGTTTGGAATAAGTTAAGCCTTTTTACCAACTAAGCTTTTGTTCTGAATTCTTATGCACGATTTCTATTTTTAATATGAATATGGTTAATTAACCGATGAAGGAGAAGGTATTAAGATACACTTGACAGGAAAGGCACATGAATAGTGATTTTAGCTGCTGGCCAGAGACCTATTATTTAGGCCCACTGGTGTAAGTCCATTGGTGTAAATCTCAGCAGTAAATTACCAATACTGTATTAAGAAAATGGGAGTTGTATTTTCTCTTGTATATCAGTTGTGTTTGCTAGGGAAGCAAGGACTTATTAACAATAGGCAATCCATTGATGAAATTTATGCAGATAGACTTCTGCTGGCACAAATACTCAAATGAATTTTGGCTGTAAAGGAATGAAGGCGGTTGTCACTTGCTTACGCTGGGTTGTGTTTATTAGTCATGCTAAACCTAAGAGTATGTTGGAAAAACATGAGGAGAACTTTTCAAACATGTGGACCATATTCCATGTGTTCAATAGAGGTAACGCGGGAGGGAGATTCTTGTGGTAACAATCTGCCATTCTCCCACTTTGAGAAGGAGGTTACATTGTTGAGAACTGGCACTGATAGATAGATAGATAGATAGATAGATAGATAGATAGATAGATAGATAGATAGATAGATAGATAGATAGATAGATAGATAGATAGATAGATAGATAGATAGATAGATAGATAGATAGATAGATAAAAAGAAAAGAGGAATCACTTTGGCATAACTCTAAGAAACTGAGTAGTCTAAGTTTAATTTGTGCATTCTGTGACTATCACAAAAGTTAAGAACATAAGAACATAAGAACAGCCTTGCTGGAACAGGCCACAGCCCATCCAGTCCAGCATTCTGTCTCACACAGTGGCTCACCATTTCCTTCAGGGTATTCCCAAGCAGATGCATGCTTAGGATTCCCTGGAAATGATATTGAGAGATATCCTGCCTATCTCTCCAACCCGGAGGTTGTCCTTAAGTATCCATAATTATAGCCATTGATACTCTTGTCCTCCATGAACTTGTCTAATCCTTTGCAGGCGCACCCCCCAATAAAGGACTCAGACACTGATGAAAGTGGATAACGGCATTGGGCCACATTTATTGATTCATGCCCTAGTCCGAATTATAAATTTCTATTGGTAATTGACCAATCATAATTCTTAAGGCAAGCAGGCCGAAGTAACACTGGTAAGGTACCACCCAAAATTACCAACGGCAATTGTTACAATGTATCTATTTGTATCAATTTGTTTGTTGACAACAAACAAATTGTTGACCGTAGTCAATATCTAACTAATGACCCCACCCTCTGACGCGTATCCGTAAAATCACGGGGTGATGCATGCTGTCTAGCTATAGCCATCAACCCATCGCCTAGTTCGTCGTTGACCGGACAACGTTTAACCAACTTATGCCTGTCTAGTGTTGTCCAGTCAATTGCGAACCTGCCGGATACCTGTGGGTCATAAATGTTTACCTTACCATGTGACCAGAGTCAACAGCAGCAACAGAAACCCTTATATCAAACCATAGCAACAGTGTGGGATGGGCAAAAAAGCCTGGACCCGAGAGCCAATTGTGGGTCCCAGCCAAAAATTCCCACCCGGCCCCGAAGCGACCAAAATATCACACTGTTAACTAGGGAGGGGGTGGAGGGGGAAAACTTCTCCGCTCCGTCGCTTCGCAAAATGGCAGCTTGGCTGCCTCGTGGCCGCCCCTTATATAAGGGTGCTGGCCACGCCCCCTAACTACCCGGATGCCTTCGTCCGATGGGGGGGGCCCGCAAAGGGCACGGCGGCCATTTTGGCGCCGCGCTCACATTGCAGGCGCACCCCCCAATAAAGGACTCAGACACTGATGAAAGTGGATAACGGCATTGGGCCACATTTATTGATTCATGCCCTAGTCCGAATTATAAATTTCTATTGGTAATTGACCAATCATAATTCTTAAGGCAAGCAGGCCGAAGTAACACTGGTAAGGTACCACCCAAATTTGCCAACGGCAATTGTTACAATGTATCTATTTGTATCAATTTGTTTGTTGACAACAAACACATTGTTGACCGTAGTCAATATCTAACTAATGACCCCACCCTCTGACGCGTATCCGTAAAATCACGGGGTGATGCATGCTGTCTAGCTATAGCCATCACCCCATCGCCTAGTTCGTCGTTGACCGGACAACGTTTAACCAACTTATGCCTGTCTAGTGTTGTCCAGTCAATTGCGAACCTGCCGGATACCTGTGGGTCATAAATGTTTACCTTACCAGTGCTACCCGCCACACGGAGGGGCTTCAACGAAGGCTCGACGCCCCCCCCAGACCGTCAGCTCGGTCAACAGGCCTGCTCGCCAATCACCCAACAGGAGGTCCATACCTCCTCGCGACAGATGGGCCCCATCCCCTGCATAAAGGCCGTAATTTTGTAGGCTAATGGCGGGGTGACGACTGACCCGCCCCCAACCCTTGTCGGCAAGGAAGCGTGCCACAGCCCTATTCACCATGCGTCTAGCACGGTCAAGGGCCTGGAGGTCGACACCTCCCCTGTACGTGTGCCGCGGGACCATGACCGACCAAACGAGGGTTGTGGTGGGCCACACGTAATGCAGGTAGGCAAGGTCGCCACAAATCGCATGCTTTAGCGATAAGCCGGTGACCTGGCCCAAATCATTGCCCCCTAGGTGTATGATCAGAATGTCAGGCGGGTCAGCATTCCGGCCTGAAAAAAGGAATGGCAACAGCTCCCGCCATAACATCCCGGGCTTACCATGCCATGTGAGACTTGCGTATGCACCCAGTCCCAGTCGGGGTCCCCACTCTGTCGCCGCAGCGTAACGCGCTGCCCTGTGCACGTAGCTGTGGCCCACCAGCCATACTGTCACCGGTGTAATATGACACCCATGGTCTGTAAGGAAAAAACGAGGAAGAGAAAGGTGCGGTGACAAAACTGGTACTCACGGTGGAAGAGGGCGAACATAAAACTGAAAACATTGCGAACCCCACCTTCCCATGCTGCGTATGTCAGCCCCGGAGTACCCAAAAGCAGCTGCAGTGGAAGCCGCCCCTATCCTGAAGGAATGGGTGCCGTAACGGGCCCCTGGGAGGCCAACACTGGCCAGCGCTTTGCCGGTCACCTTCCAAAATTGAAATTTAGTAAGGGGAGATCCATCTTGGTGACAGAAAAACGGGCCATGGTGCATGCCACGCAGTGCTATAAACTCCTGTAGGGCACCAACCTGACAGATGTCTGCCAAAGAACACCGTAGCAGTCTTACACCACTGCCTACGCCATGCTGATCTGTCTTAGAGGAGCGTATCCTCAACTGAGCCCAGTCTTTGGCAACATAGACATCTTCGAGTTCCAGTGCCCTACGACTTGCATCCGCCTTAGACAGCATCACAAGCTCGCTGATGCGGAGCGCTCCAAAAAAGGCCACCGTTGTAGCCGCATGAAATAGGGCTGCCTCGTACTTATCAAAACAGAGGCCATGCCAGCCCCGGGCCAATTGGGTAAGAACCCCTGGGGAAATCGGGTGGCGGTCGTCCGGGCAACGCCCACGCTCCCGCACCCACCCATCCAAAACATGTCTCACACGGAAGTCAGCGGTACTATCCACATGACCGCCCACCTTGGACATAAAAGCCAATGCTGACAGCCTAGATGCTATGGTGCAAGGTGCAAGGCCCTGGGCATGCAGGTAAACCATGAACCGAAGTGCATGGGTCACTGGGATCGGCCAGGTTTCTGGCAGCCGGAATCGGGTACAGAAATCTCTGAAAGAATTGAATGCGTGGTGATACGCATTACGCGTGCGTGGCGCCAGTGACAAGCCAATCGCCCGGTTCACCTCTCCTTGCCAATGGTCCATATCTCGTCCGGGAGTCGCGAGGGAAATTCCTCTGCATCCGGGGCCAATGCACGGAACCGGGAGATCTGCAGGCGGGACAAAGCATCAGCGATATAATTATTGACCCCCGGGACATGCCTGGCCCTGAAGAGGACATTGAGGCGCAGGCTGCGCAACACAAACTGGCGCACTAGGTCCATGACCCTGGGCGATTTGGAAGTCTGTGAGTTGACAATGTGCACAACGGCCGCATTGTCACACCAGAAATGGACAACCGAGTTGGCCCACTCCTCGCCCCATAGCATCAAAGCCCCCAGGATAGGGAAAAATTCCAGATACGTGAGATCACGCAGGCGACCCGTGCCTGCCCAGGCTGGTGGCCACCCACCATAGGCCCACTTCCCATTGAAGTACATCCCATAACCCAGGGATCCCGAAGCATCGGACCGAATCTGGAAGCGAGGGGAAGCCAGGAGGTCAGACCTCCAAAATGATACTCCATTGAACTCCCTCAGGAACTGGAGCCAGATAAGCATATCCGCCCTGATACCCCGAGTGAGTCTAACCCTATGGTGGGGCCTAGATAAGCCTGCCATGGTGTCGCACAAGTGTCGAGCAAATGCCCTGCCCGGTGCGACGACCCTGCAAGCGAAATTGAGGTGACCATGTAGCACCTGCAGTTCCCTCAGTGATGCCTTGTGTTTAGCAAGCAAGTCCGAGATAAGGGCCACTATCCTCGACACCTTATCCCCCGGTAACCTAGAAGCCTGCGCTACCGTGTCAATCTCCACCCCCAGGAATACTAGCTTAGTAGATGGGCCCTCGGTCTTTTCGGGCGCTAAAGGGACACCGAGTTCCTCCATTAGCATCTGAAATGTGTTGAGGAGACGTGTGAACATGTCCCAGCCCCGTTCACCCCCGTCCCAGCCCCGTTCACTTGTGCGAATAAAAAATCATCCAGGTAATGGGCTACAGACCGGGACCCTGACCTGCAGACGAAAGCCCACTGTAGGAATGTACTGAAACGCTCGAAGGCCGAGCATGATATGGAACAGCCAAAAGGCATGGCCTTATCAAAGTAATATTCACCCCGGAACTTAAAACCCAGCAACTCAAAGTCGCCCGGGTGCACAGGCATGAGGCGAAACGCCGACTTGATGTCACACTTAGCCAATAGCGCACCCGGGCCACATGAGCGCACCATGCGCAGGGCTTGGTCAAAAGATGTATACCTGACTGAGCAAAGGCCATCAGGGATAGCATCATTGACCGATCGGCCGGCTGGGTAGGACAAGTGATGAATCAGGCGAAACTCGCCCGGTGACTTTTTGGGCACTAAGCCCAAGGGTGATACATTAAGATTGGGGAACAGGGGTGTTGGGAAAGGGCCAGCGACCCTGCCCGCATCGACCTCCTTAGTAATGCTGGCAGCAGCCACCTCCTCCCTCCCCCTAAGGGACAAAAGGTTGGGGGCATCCTGGGGGGCCTATCACCCACGAAAGGAATACGGAACTCCTGTCTAAAACCCTGAAGTAGGTAAACCGCATCCTCCTCCCTCGGGTACAATGCGAGCCAACGCTCCAACATGTCCACATTAATTGGGGAGGGGGCCTTTCGGTGAACCAGCTCCCTCCGCTGCAGTTTTGCCGGCCCCCTGTCCGCCCCTTCCTCTGTCCCGCATCCCTCTAGGCCTGGGACAGGCGGAGGCCGCATGGGGGCCAGCGCAGGAGGGACACTCATGCCTGTACTTGCAATTCTTCCTGTTGCAGGAACCATTGGACGAGAAAGTCCAGCACAGCAGGCGGGCTGGAACCCCCTGCCCCGCCACCTGGCGGGGAGCCTGTGCTGGGGCCGCTCGCTGGACCACATGTCCACAATGGTATCTTTCCCTGGGCGCAGGGCGCGTGGGAGTCATGTACATAAGCCACAGCCTCTGGCAGGGCTCATCCCACCTCATCTCGGGGTGCAGGGGAATCCGCATACGGAATTCCTCATCATAAGCCAACCATGACGGGCCCGGGAAGTCAACCATCGCCCGGTAAATGTTGTCCAAATACTGGACCATCGGAATTGCCAAATCCGGCCGGGCCCTGAGGTAGACCGCCATGTATATGAGGTAGGCCGGCAACCAGTTGGCCCACGTACGTGGTGGCTTGTGACGACGCGCCTGCTCCTTATCCTTCTCATCTTGCCCCACCCTCTCCTCCTTGGTGGGCTCTCTGTTAAGGAGGGAGAAGATGTCCACATACTCCCCCCGCCAGATCTTCTCTTTGGTGGTCTGGGCCAAATGGTCCCCCAGTGGCAAGGAATACCCTGCTGTCGGCAAAGCCGACACAGGCACGGTGGAAACTGTGGGCATCTGTAAAGGAGCCTGGACTAACCCGGTCACCCCTAGAAGATTCCCGACTGGGTAAGAAGCACCCCCCACCACGGGGCCCTGGGTGATGGTTGAAGTCACCGGGTGGGGCGTAGGCGACAGGACCGCCGCACCACCCGTGCGGGGCCAAGGCCATTGGAAAGCCCCCCCCCAACGTGGCCATGTGTGTAGGTGCACTAGTTTGGACCGCATACTCACATGCTGCACCCCCATGGGCCGCCCCCACCGGGGGTTCCGGCCCACTGGGGGCGTCGGAGCTCACGACCGCCATAGAGCTCGTCGACGGGGCTTGACCAGCACCGGCCTGTTGATTGGGGAGCTGCGAGGCAGTGGCCGAAGCCGGGCCACGCGCCTCAGGCAGCTCAACCCGTCTCACCGCCTGCTGCTGCCCAGCAGACGATGGATCGACCTGCACCCCAAAAGAGGCCCCAGGGTGACTAACCCGGGCCAGGGATGCCTCAAGGGCCGCAACGCGGGCCAGGAGGGCCTCCACGCTGACATAGCCACCTAAACCAAGGGGGGGCAAAGGGCCAGCCGGCCCACTAACTACAGGCATCGGTACAGGTCCCTGTACCCCGGGGCCTGAATAGGGCCACGATCCTAAGCCCGGGCCCGGTAGGGACGGGGAAGTACCCTGCCATGGAAGGGGGCCACACCACCCCCCAAGGCTGGAAGCCCCCGCAGTAAGCTGCACCCCAATGGAGGAAGGCCCAGCGGAATGGGCCACGCCAGGAGCGGTGGCCACCGCTTGTGGGCCGAGGGCCGCGGCCCCTACTGGGCCCGCACGCGGACCCCCAGCCTCCGGCCAAGGTGGAATTAACCCCATCCCACCGGTCCCGGTGGGCTCGGGCATAGGAGGCTGCTGGGGAGGTGCAGCCGCGGTCCTCCGACCCGGATTGCGCCTCCGCGCAGAATGAGCCGCGTTCGCAGTCGCCTTCTTCTTTGAGGGCATTGCAGCTAGCCGATGGGAAGCCGAAAAAGGAGAAAATCAGCAGCCAAGAGGCTTCCCGGTGGGGTAAAGCGACGGAGGTAAGAGGGAAAAACTTCTCCGCTCCGTCGCTTCGCAAAATGGCAGCTCGGCTGCCTCGTGGCCACCCCTTATATAAGGGTGCTGGCCATGCCCCCTAACTACCCGGATGCCTTTGTCCGATGGGGGGGCGCAAAGGGCGCGGTGGCCATTTTGGCGCCGCGCTCGCATTCTTAAAGCTGTCAAGACTGACAGCTGTCACCACTTCTTCTGGCAGGGAGTTCCATAGACCAGTGATCCTCTGGGTGAAAAAGTACTTTCTCTTATTTGTTTGAGAACTAGTACCCAAAAGTTTCATGGAGTGTCCCCTAGTTCTAGTGTTATGCGATAGGGAAAAGAGTTTTTCCTTATCTACTTTGACCACACCGTGCATGATTTTATAAACTTCAATCAGGTCACCTCTTAGACGTCGTCGTTCAAGAGTGAAGAGGCCCAACCGTTGCAGCCTCAGATGGTAAGGAAGGTGTTCCAGTCCCCTAATCATTCAGGTTGCCTTCCTCTGTACTTTTTCCAGCTCCATAATATCCTTCTGGAGGTATGGCGACCAGAACTGTACACAGTATTCCAGATGGGGCCTCACCATAGATTTATAAAGAGGCAAAATGACACTTGTTGACTTATTTTCTATACCCTTCCTAATGATCCCTAGCATTGAGTTTGCTTTTTTCACTGTTGAGGCACACTGGGTAGACACCTTCATTGAGTTGTCCACTAGGACACCAAGGTCCCTTTCCTGGTTTGTCGCAGAGAGTTCAGACCCCATCAGTTTATAAATGTAATTGGGGTTCTTTTCCCCAACATGCATCACTCTGCACTTACTAATGTTGAAACTCATTTGCCACTGTTTTGCCCACTCCCCCAGTGTCGAGAGATCCCTCTGGAGCTCCTCACAATCTCTCACAGTTTTCACTACCCTGTATAATTTAGTGTCGTCAGCAAATTTGGCTACCTTGCTTTTTACTCCTACCTCTAGATCATTTATGAAGAGGTTGAAAAGCAGGGGTCCCAGTACTGAACCTTGGGGGACCCCACTCTTTACTTCCCTCCACTTGGAGAAGTGTCCATTTAGTGCTACCCTCTGTTTCCTGTCCCTTAGCCAGTTGCTGATCCAGGACAAGACCTGTCCCTTTATTCCATAACTGGTAAGTTTATTCAAGAGCCTTTGGTGTGGGACCTTGTCAAAAGCCTTCTGAAAGTCCAGATAAACAATGTCAACTGGATCCCCCTTATCCACATGCTTGTTGACACTCTCAAAAAATTCCAACAGATTAGTGAGGCATGATTTACCCTTGCAAAAGCCATGTTGGCTCTCCTTTAGCAGCGCCTTCTCTTCTATGTGCCTATTAATTCTATCTTTTAGGATGGTTTCCATCACTTTACCTGGGACACATGTCAAACTGACAGGTCGGTAATTCCCTGGATCACCCCTGGATCCTTTTTTGAAAATTGGTGTTACATTCGCTACCTTCCAGTCATCAGGCACAAAGCCTGATTTGAGGGAAAGATTATATATTTTGGCTAGGAGATCAGCAATTTCATCTTTAAGTTCCCTGAGAACTCGTGGATGGATGCCATCTGGTCCTGGTGATTTGTTAGTGTTTAGTTTAACAAGACATGCAAGGACCTCCTCCCTGACTATTTCTATCTGGCTTAATTCTTCAGTTTCCCTCCCTACGAAGATAGGCTCTGTTTTGGGCATGTGGCCTCTGTCTTCTTCAGTGAATACTGAAGCAAAGAATTCATTGAGTCTCTCTGCAATCTCTGTATCCTCTTTAATAACCCCTTGCCTTCCATTGTCATCTAATGGTCCAATGGCCTTCCTAGTTGGGTTCTTACTTCTAATGTACTTAAAGAAGTCTTTGTTATTTCTCTGAGTATTTTTAGCTATACGCTCCTCAAAGTCTTGCTTTGCTTTCCTGATTGTTGCCTTGCATTTGTTCGGCCAGAATTTATGTTTCTGCCTGCTGTCCTCATTCGGACAAGCCTTCCATCTTCTAAATGAGCTTCTCTTGCTCTTGATCACTTCCCGAACAGCTCCTGTAAGCCACATTGGAGTCCTCTTGGACCTGGCAGTGCCCTTTTTCCTTTTGGGTATGCATTCCAATTGAGCCTCTGTTATTGTTTTTGTAAACAGCCTCCATGCCTCTTGGACTGTTTGGACTCTCTCAATTTTCCCTTTCAGCTTCTTTTTTACTAGTTTCCTCAACTTTGGGAAATTTCCTTTTTGAAAATTTAAGGTCTCTGTGTTAGATTTTATCAGTGACTTGCGGTCTATGATCAAGTTAAACATAATTGAGTTGTGGTCACTGTTCCCTATTGGATCAGTCACATTAACATCTTGCACCAGATCCTGAGTATTACTCAGGATCAAGTCAAGGATTCTTGTACCTCTAGTTGCGTTTTCAACCATCTGTCCCAGGGAACAATCATTTAGCATATCTAGGAACTTTATCTCTTTATCATGTGCTGAACAACAGTTCACCCAGTCTATGTGAGGGTAATTGAAGTCCCCCATTATAACCAGGCTTGCCTTCTTGGATGCCTCCTTTACAACATTCTCCAACTGCCAGTCACCCTCAAGAGTTTGGGTCGGAGGCCGATAGTATATGCCTACTGTTAGACCATCCTTGTGGCCTGGTACTCTTACCCACAGAGCTTCTAATGGTGACTCCAAATCACCTAGATATTCCAATTCATATGATTTTATCACTTCTTTGACATACAAGGCCACACCACCTCCCATCTGCCCCTTCCTATCCTTCCTGTACAGTTTGTAGCCTGGGATAACTGTATCCCATTGGTTATCATCCGTCCACCAGGTTTCAGTGATACCAATAATATCAATATTCTTATCTATTGCTAAGTATTCCAGCTCCACTATTTTGTTCCGGAGGCTTCTGGCATTTGTATACAAGCATTTATATATGCTTTTCTGACACAGTCTTTTGTGTCCAGTTGCATTGTTAGACTGCCTCTTGCATCCTTCTGTTAGAATGCTAGTGACTAGCTCCTCGCTCTGCTCAGTAAATTTTGCATCCTCCTCACTACTCAAGTACACACTTTTCCGAACCGGATGCTGCCCAGCTCTTGTCGGCTTTCCCCCAGTTATCAGTTTAAAAGCTGCTCTGCAGCCTTTTTGATGTTGAGTGCCAGCAATCTGGTCCCATCATGGTTCAAATGCAACCCATCCCTCCTGAACAGATTTGGCTTGTCCCAAAATGTTCTCCAGTTCCTGACAAATCTGAAACCCTCCTCTCGACACCACCGCCTCATCCATGCATTGAAGCTTCTGAGCTCTGCTTGCCTGGTAGGTCCTGCGCGAGGGACAGGCAGCACTTCTGACAATGCTACCTTGGAAGTCCGGGACTTCAATCTTCTTCCTAACAACCTGAATTTGGCTTCCAGGACAGACCGCTTGGCCTTCCCAACATCATTGGTACCAACGTGTACCATGACAACTGGCTCGTTCCCAGTTCTCTCTAACAATCTATCTAGATTTCTTGTGATGTCTGCAACTTTTGCACCTGGCAGGCAAGTCACCATACGGTTATCATGTGCATCACAAATCCATTTCTCTGTATTTCTAATTATTGAATCGCCTAGTACAAGGAGCCTCTCTCCTGCAATCTGTTCATCTACATGCACCTCATCAACCATATTAAGGGAGAGAAACTCAGTTTGTTCCTGTTGTTTATCTTCCTGGATCTCATCAAGTGTGCTGAAGGAGAGATCATCAGGTGGAACAAGTTGTTCCTCTGTGTGTTCCTCATCAGGTGTGATGAGGGAAAGAGTCTCAAATTTATTCTTTAATTTCCGACTCTCAGAGTGATCCCCTACTCTTTTCCTCCTTTGAGTCACATTCCTCCAAACATCTCCCTCCTGAGTTAGTGAAGGGCCTTCTCCCTCAGAACTGTGCCCTGTCTCTACTTTGTCCAGCATAGTCTGTTCCGCTCTGTCCAAGAACAGCTCAAGCTCCTTAATTTGTTGATGGTTAGATATGCGGGCCTCTAGCTGCTGGAACTTCTCTTCTAGTAGTGCAACCAGCTTGCACTTGCTGCAAGTGTAGTTCTCCATATGCTTTGGCAAGAACACAAACATGGCACAAGTATTGCAGGTAACTACAACTGTTCCCTCAGAATCCATTTTAACAAGTGCAGTATTCCGGGCCTCAAAAATGTACACGTTTACTACCTTTCTACCTAGTAAGACTATATTCTCCCTTTGTTACTAGTTTGCAATCTCGCAGCTCTACTCCAACTGCAAAACTTACCAGTGCTCACTTCCTTTGTTTGGCTCTCCTCAGCAGCAGCTCTGCTTAAGAGCACATGCAGAGTCAAAAGGCCTGACCCTGAAAGAGCTTAGAGCTTTTAAAGGCTAGTGTGGCTCCGCCCCTATGAGTCACAGTTCAGGGAAGGGCCTGGTGTGGCTCTGCCCCCCTGCTTCTGGAAGCTTCAAACTGCTTCCTCTGTTTGAACAGAGGTGGCTCTCAGCAGTTTAAATTATCAATTTAAATTAGTGGAGGCCTCTAAAGCAGCTCTACTCCAACTGCAAAACTTACCAGTGCTCACTTCCTTTGTTTGGCTCTCCTCAGCAGCAGCTCTGCTTAAGAGCACATGCAGAGTCAAAAGGGCTGACCCTGAAAGAGTTTAGAGCTTTTAAAGGCTAGTGTGGCTCCGCCCCTATGAGTCACAGTTCAGGGAAGGGCCTGGTGTGGCTCTGCCCCCCTGCTTCTGGAAGCTTCAAACTGCTTCCTCTGTTTGAACAGAGGTGGCTCTCAGCAGTTTAAATTATCAATTTAAATTAGTGGAGGCCTCTAAAGCAGCTCTACTCCAACTGCAAAACTTACCAGTGCTCACTTCCTTTGTTTGGCTCTCCTCAGCAGCAGCTCTGCTTAAGAGCACATGCAGAGTCAAAAGGGCTGGCCCTGAAAGAGCTCAGAGCTTTTAAATGCTAGTGTGGCTCCGTCCCTATGAGTCACAGTTCAGGGAAGGGCCTGGTGTGGCTCTGCCCCCCTGCTTCTGGAAGCTTCAAACTGCTTCCTCTGTTTGAACAGAGGTGGCTCTCAGCAGTTTAAATTATCAATTTAAATTAGTGGAGGCCTCTAAAGCAGCTCTACTCCAACTGCAAAACTTACCAGTGCTCGCTTCCTTTGTTTGGCTCTCCTCAGCAGCAGCTCTGCTTAAGAGCACATGCAGAGTCAAAAGGGCTGACCCTGAAAGAGCTCAGAGCTTTTAAAGGCTAGTGTGGCTCCGCCCCTATGAGTCACAGTTCAGGGAAGGGCCTGGTGTGGCTCTGCCCCCCTGCTTCTGGAAGCTTCAAACTGCTTCCTCTGTTTGAACAGAGGTGGCTCTCAGCAGTTTAAATTATCAATTTAAATTAGTGGAGGCCTCTAAAGCAGCTCTACTCCAACTGCAAAACTTACCAGTGCTCACTTCCTTTGTTTGGCTCTCCTCAGCAGCAGCTCTGCTTAAGAGCACATGCAGAGTCAAAAGGCCTGACCCTGAAAGAGCTTAGAGCTTTTAAAGGCTAGTGTGGCTCCGCCCCTATGAGTCACAGTTCAGGGAAGGGCCTGGTGTGGCTCTGCCCCCCTGCTTCTGGAAGCTTCAAACTGCTTCCTCTGTTTGAACAGAGGTGGCTCTCAGCAGTTTAAATTATCAATTTAAATTAGTGGAGGCCTCTAAAGCAGCTCTACTCCAACTGCAAAACTTACCAGTGCTCACTTCCTTTGTTTGGCTCTCCTCAGCAGCAGCTCTGCTTAAGAGCACATGCAGAGTCAAAAGGCCTGACCCTGAAAGAGCTTAGAGCTTTTAAAGGCTAGTGTGGCTCCGCCCCTATGAGTCACAGTTCAGGGAAGGGCCTGGTGTGGCTCTGCCCCCCTGCTTCTGGAAGCTTCAAACTGCTTCCTCTGTTTGAACAGAGGTGGCTCTCAGCAGTTTAAATTATCAATTTAAATTAGTGGAGGCCTCTAAAGCAGCTCTACTCCAACTGCAAAACGTACCAGTGCTCGCTTCCTTTGTTTGGCTCTCCTCAGCAGCAGCTCTGCTTAAGAGCACATGCAGAGTCAAAAGGGCTGACCCTGAAAGAGTTTAGAGCTTTTAAAGGCTAGTGTGGCTCCGCCCCTATGAGTCACAGTTCAGGGAAGGGCCTGGTGTGGCTCTGCCCCCCTGCTTCTGGAAGCTTCAAACTGCTTCCTCTGTTTGAACAGAGGTGGCTCTCAGCAGTTTAAATTATCAATTTAAATTAGTGGAGGCCTCTAAAGCAGCTCTACTCCAACTGCAAAACTTACCAGTGCTCACTTCCTTTGTTTGGCTCTCCTCAGCAGCAGCTCTGCTTAAGAGCACATGCAGAGTCAAAAGGGCTGACCCTGAAAGAGCTTAGAGCTTTTAAAGGCTAGTGTGGCTCCGCCCCTATGAGTCACAGTTCAGGGAAGGGCCTGGTGTGGCTCTGCCCCCCCTGCTTCTGGAAGCTTCAAACTGCTTCCTCTGTTTGAACAGAGGTGGCTCTCAGCAGTTTAAATTATCAATTTAAATTAGTGGAGGCCTCTAAAGCAGCTCTACTCCAACTGCCAAACTTACCAGTGCTCACTTCCTTTGTTTGGCTCTCCTCAGCAGCAGCTCTGCTTAAGAGCACATGCAGAGTCAAAAGGCCTGACCCTGAAAGAGCTTAGAGCTTTTAAAGGCTAGTGTGGCTCCGCCCCTATGAGTCACAGTTCAGGGAAGGGCCTGGTGTGGCTCTGCCCCCTGCTTCTGGAAGCTTCAAACTGCTTCCTCTGTTTGAACAGAGGTGGCTCTCAGCAGTTTAAATTATCAATTTAAATTAGTGGAGGCCTCTAAAGCAGCTCTACTCCAACTGCAAAACTTACCAGTGTTCACTTCCTTTGTTTGGCTCTCCTCAGCAGCAGCTCTGCTTAAGAGCACATGCAGAGTCAAAAGGACTGACCCTGAAAGAGTTTAGAGCTTTTAAAGGCTAGTGTGGCTCCGCCCCTATGAGTCACAGTTCAGGGAAGGGCCTGGTTTGGCTCTGCCCCCCTGCTTCTGGAAGCTTCAAACTGCTTCCTCTGTTTGAACAGAGGTGGCTCTCAGCAGTTTAAATTATCAATTTAAATTAGTGGAGGCCTCTAAAGCAGCTCTACTCCAACTGCAAAACTTACCAGTGCTCACTTCCTTTGTTTGGCTCTCCTCAGCAGCAGCTCTGCTTAAGAGCACATGCAGAGTCAAAAGGGCTGACTCTGAAAGAGCTTAGAGCTTTTAAAGGCTAGTGTGGCTCCGCCCCTATGAGTCACAGTTCAGGGAAGGGCCTGGTGTGGCTCTGCCCCCCTGCTTCTGGAAGCTTCAAACTGCTTCCTCTGTTTGAACAGAGGTGGCTCTCAGCAGTTTAAATTATCAATTTAAATTAGTGGAGGCCTCTAAAGCAGCTCTACTCCAACTGCAAAACTTACCAGTGCTCACTTCCTTTGTTTGGCTCTCCTCAGCAGCAGCTCTGCTTAATAGCACATGCAGAGTCAGAAGGGCTGACCCTGAAAGAGCTTAGAGCTTTTAAAGGCTAGTGTGGCTCCGCCCCTATGAGTCACAGTTCAGGGAAGGGCCTGGTGTGGCTCTGCCCCCCTGCTTCTGGAAGCTTCAAACTGCTTCCTCTGTTTGAACAGAGGTGGCTCTCAGCAGTTTAAATTATCAATTTAAATTAGTGGAGGCCTCTAAAGCAGCTCTACTCCAACTGCAAAACTTACCAGTGCTCACTTCCTTTGTTTGGCTCTCCTCAGCAGCAGCTCTGCTTAATAGCACATGCAGAGTCAGAAGGGCTGACCCTGAAAGAGCTTAGAGCTTTTAAAGGCTAGTGTGGCTCCGCCCCTATGAGTCACAGTTCAGGGAAGGGCCTGGTGTGGCTCTGCCCCCCTGCTTCTGGAAGCTTTAAACTGCTTCCTCTGTTTGAACAGAGGTGGCTCTCAGCAGTTTAAATTATCAATTTAAATTAGTGGAGGCCTCTAAAGCAGCTCTACTCCAACTGCAAAACTTACCAGTGCTCACTTCCTTTGTTTGGCTCTCCTCAGCAGCAGCTCTGCTTAAGAGCACATGCAGAGTCAAAAAATAGTTCCCCAGCAATTTTTGAGTTCAAACCTATAAAAAAAAAGATGGCAGCATAGTATGAAAATATAGATATATTATTGTGTTAGGTAAATTACTTATTTTACTGAATAGTTAAACTATACTTCTTTGACATATTTTCCTCCTTCAGGGCTTTTTATATCATTTGTGCATCTAGTATAATTTATAAGGTTTTTCTTTTGCTGTACATATATATTATTCATTCATTTCATGTGAGATGTTTTTGCCCTTCTCTCTACTAGGTAACAAGCTGACTCAAAAAGAATCATACAGGAGGGAAAGACACTTGACAGGAAAGGTGCATGCATGGTGATTTTATCTTGGACAATGGAAATTTAATTGTGAGCTCTAATGTGATTGACTTTCACAGAAGCCAGGTTTCCTCAAAACTCTCAAAATGAGGCAGAATTAAATTTGGATGAAAAGTGGGATATCTAATGTGCAAAGCCTAACTCCACTTTCCTTTAAAAATACATTTGTCATCCCTTTCCCATTAAAGATAGCATCCTGGCAACTAGGGAAAAAAAGAAACAAAACAGAAGCTATAGAGATGGCACCATGTTAGCTGCCCTTTTCCTCTCATAATAAATATTTCTCACATTCCTCTCTAACAGCAGAATGTTTAGAGTCATAAATTATCTGCATTTTATTGCCTTTAGGTACTAAACAGTAGATATGATATATTTGTGGGAAAGAGGCATATCTAGAATGTAAGAGGAATTGAATTAAAGAAATTTGGATAATCTGAGATTATTTGTAGAAAAATGGATATATAAATCAGTTACAGAGAACATGATAAACCTTACATAGCAGATCTGTGGACTCCAAGTAAAGCCAAAGAGTTTTAAAGGAGGATTTTTTAAAATCCACTTGATTTTGAGGGAAGTAGCAGAGAGGCAATGATGGGTAGTAAAAGTTATTAAATTTTCACCAGAAGGGACTTAAGAGTGATCCAACTGCAAAGCAAGAGTTTTGTGTTCCTGACACTGTTTGGTGGCACCATGACTGGATCAAAGGAAATACTGAAAAGGCCATCCAGCTGGAAACAGACATTTCCCCCCTTTTGCCCATACCTGTCAAGTATTCCGTATTGGCCGGGATTTCACGTAATTTTGCACCGCTTTTCCTTCTTTCCCACCCAGATCCACCGCCATCCCGTAATTTGTCGGTGGCGGGGAAGTAGTCACTCTGCATCCCCTTCTGCGCGGGTCCCTTCTACTCATGTGTAGAAGGGATCTGCACAGAAGGGGATGCACAAATGTGTAAATGTTTATAATGCATAAATGTCTTGCATGAGGGTTAAATAGGGACAACATCAGTGGGAAAAGATCTTGGGAACATGAAAGGAGCCTCATTCAGGCATCCCCTGAATGGACTTTCTCCAGCAATGTGGTGCTCATTTCTGTTTACAGCCAAGGAGTCAGCAATATCTGTGTCTGCAGATGTTTCCATGGTCATGTGGTGGGAATGACTAGACAATGGGCACCGGCAAAATTCAGTTGTTTGCAGTTGAAAGGAAATGTAAACAACTTAAATCTATACCTATAAGAAGGTGTGTGGGCCATTCGTGTCTGGCATGCATGTCCACACCTGTCCCTACTATCCCATACTGAGTCGCCTACACTTACCTTAACACCCTGTGAGCATCGCCGCAAAGGTCCAACCGCTGTGAGTGGGGCAACTGCCCCATGAATGCGACCAGAAAAAAGAACTAAAAGGCTCAGCACTCTATGCGCCACACCACCCCTCAGCCAATCAGGCTGAAGGGCGCAAGCATGGAGAACACTGGGAAAGCCAGCGCGTGTGGTTTAAAAAAATCTCCGAAGCACTGCAAGCCCCTCCAGGAGACATTTCATCTCCCAGAGGGAAGCCATCCCCACCATCCCGGTGACCGAGGTCGGTGATGGCCATGCTGTGGTTTTGGCAGGGTTGCGGGAAGGAGGGGGAGCCCTCATCTTCCCACGGCCCCAGAGAGCGAGGCTGGCGCTGGCCCAGCAGTGGCTTCGGCAGGGTTGTGGGAAGCAGGGGGACCCCTCATCTTCCCGTGGGCCCGGCCTGGCGAGCGAGGTTGCCGCCGGCCTCACAGCAGCTTTGGCAGGGTTGCAGGAATGAGGAGGAGCCCCTCATCATCCTGTGGCCCCGGTGAGCGAGTCCACCTTCCTCACCAGGGGGTGGGGGATAAAAGGGGGAGAAAGAGAGGGGGAAGACAGAGAGAGAGAGAAAAGGAAAGAGAGAGAGGTGGGAAAAGAGAGAGAGGGGAGAAAGAGAGAGATAGGAGGGGGAGGAATAAAGAGAGAGAAAGAGAGAGAGTGGGGGGAAGAGACAGAGAGGTGGGGGAAAGAGAGAGACGGGGAAAGAATGCAAGAAAGAGAGAGGGGAAATGGAAAGAAAGAGGAGGGGGAAGAGAGTGGGGAAAGATAGGGAGAAAGTGGGGGGGGAGATAGGGAGAAAGAAGGGGAGTAAAAGAGAGAGAGACGGGGAAAGCGCATGCCAGAAAGGGAGAGGGGAGGGAGAGGGGGGGGGATAAGAGAGAGTGACTGAAAAAGTGTGTGCCTTCCCCACCAATGTGTGGTTGTGTTGTGTGTGTATTGTGTGGTTGTGTTGTGTGTGTATTGTGTGGTTGTGTTGTGTGTGTGTATTGTGTTTTGTGTGTATTGCGTGTGGTTGTGTGGGGGGGTTGTGTTGTGTGTGTGTTTCTTGTGTGTATGTAGTTTTGTTGTGAATGTGTGTATTGTGTTGTGTGTGTGTTTGTGTTGTGTGTGTTGTTGCAATGGCCCATTTAGGGGTCACCTGATGTGGTAATGGCCCACGGAGGTTCGGAATGACTGGCTGCAAGGGAAGGCACATGAGACGAGTGTGCAGTGAAAGTCCAGTCCCGATCTGTCTCGGGTGGACGTATTTATTACCCTGCCTCGAGGGTCTCGTGTCTAAGGCGCACGTGACCTTGTTACAGAAGGCTTTTGCATACATGGCACTTTGCTGACCAAGTTACATTCATCAGCTCTTGGAAGTTACTCGGAAGTTACTGAGTACCCTGGACCTCTGCTGAGGAACTAATTAACAGAATGGGTGAAACCCATTGTTCTTCACCTTATCTTGGAACCCGTATGTTCTAACTTCCTTAGCTGTTGACTCAGCGAGTTTGCCCAGCCCAACCCAACCTTATCTTCGGCCAGAAGAAGAAGAGCGAGTTTTACCCTGGTTAGGTATCTGTGCATTAACTTGGGTTCATCATCTTATGACATTTGCCCTACTTCTCTCAGAGCTGCCAGCCAAGGCAATATGAATTGCTCCCCATAACTATCATTAGCCCGTACCCCGATTTCCTTTCCATCCAAGCCTGTGGCTTCTCAAGCCGTGTGCTGGTAAGCGAACCATTCAGGAAAGATTTTGGCCAATTCATGAATGCGGGCAATCCACAGTGTGTGTGTGTGTGTGTGTGTGTGTGTGTGTGTGTGTGTGTGTGTGTGTGTGTGTGTGTGTGTGTGTGTGTACCCCCCAAAAATCACCCCAAACAGCCAACACTGCCCCCAAAATCACCAAAAACATAAAAACATAATTTATACCTGCCTGGCAGGGCAGGGCAAAAAATGTTAGTATAAATATAAGGAGACAAGAGACACAAACTCATGAAGCCATGAGACATGTCTCTTGCACTGGATACCAATAACATAAATATTGGGTGCCAGATATCAAAGAGAAGCAACATTTAGCAGAACAGCTCACTGCAGCACATCAGAACAGATGAGCACAACATGAATTTTCCTTCACAAATTCAAACTGGCTTTGATGGGTGAACACTTAGAATATTTTTCATGATGTCCAGTAATTTATAGATTTATATACTACCCCAATCAATAGACTCTGCGCAGTGTACATAGTCCAGCGAGCACCTCACTGGATGCTCAGCAACAATTAAAAACAATATAAAAACTGTTGAATGCCCTTTCAACATAACAATGCTCCCCCCCCCCCCGCTGTGCTTTTATTGATCTCTTAAAACAGGTATAAAAACAGCATCACATTAAAAATGATATAATCATTAAATCATTAAAAACCAATTACAAGAGGGGGGAGCTTCAGACAAACCAAAAAGGGGAGCTTGTTGACAATCTCAGCTCCCAGACCTGCTTCTCTAACCACATTTTCAGTTCTCTCCTAAATGGTAGCAACTGGGCCTGGAGGCGTAATTCTACTGGGAGGAGGTTCCATAGTGTGGGGGCTATGACAGGCACTGTTTCTTGTGCTGGAGAGGCATGCCTCCCCAACGGATGGCATATGGAGGGTGCCCTCTCAGTTTGCTCTCATGGGATAGGTTGATGTCCTAAAGACAATGCAGTCCCTGAGGTATCCTGATCCGCTACCATGAAGGGCTTTAAAGGTGATAACCAGCACTTTGAATTGCAACCAGAGACATATAGGCAGCCAGTGCAGCTCCCGCAGCAGTGGTGAGGCATGGGCGAAATGACCACATCCCACCACCGCATGGGTCGCTGCATTCTGGGCCAACAGCAGTCTCAGGATGGTCATCAAGGGCAACCCCATGTAGTAAACAGGAAAAGAAGAGTGCCCAACATTGCTTTGTATGAAAATTATCAGTGCTGTTTTCTTATCCTGAATAACTGTAGACTATTGCAATGATTAAGGAAAAAGTGGACAGTGTGAGGTTACATCAGTGATGGTGAACCTTTTAGAGACTGGGTGCCCACACTGTAACCCCAAACCAATTTATTTATCACAAAGTGCCAACACATCAACAGGGAAAGGAGAAAATGCTCACATTGGGCTGCTGGACAGAGGGGAGTGGTGAACTCTGTGCTGAGAGGAAGGAGGAAGTGCTTCCATTGGGCTGCTGGGCACAGGGGCAGGGCAAACTCTGTGCTGGGGTGACAGCATGGGTGCCCACAGAGAGGGCTCCAAGTGTCATCTCTGGCACGTGTGCCATAGGTTCACCACCATTGGGCTATATTGTCTTCTTGGGTTTATTTTCAGTAGCTCTAATGGTGCAGATCTGATGTTTCTTCTGCAAGCATCAGATTGGGATTAGGAACATTTTCCCCAAAGTGATCCAAAATGCAAAAGCTACGAAGCTGCAATCATTGGCATTCCTAACAACTTGACTGAAGGGGGGGGGTGCTGATAGGAGGACTTAACTGATGGCAACTATTATATCTTGAGGCAAGGAACAGGCAAATTCTGTTCAACTATTATGGAGTCCTTAATGAGTGCAGGCGTACAGACCTGCAGGCACATTGTGCTGAGGAGTGTGGGAAATACCATTAACAGTTTCAGCAGCCTCTTACCTCCACACTGTGGAATTTGATCAGCATTGACAGAAGGGAAAGTGCCACCTACTGAATTATAAACAGCACTTTCTGCAAAATCCCCTATTAAACCAATTTCCTCTGCAAAATTCGATGCGATCTCTGTCCACATTCAGGGGGGGGGGGTCCCATTACTTATTGAATTCAATATTTTGGCTTGTAAACCTTGTTGATTTGATATGAACACATTAAATAATAGAATTCTGGGTGATTTGGCAAGCAGAGAAGTCATAAATGATTCATTGCTGACTGAAAAGTATGTCGTGTTTGAAGCGTGCAGCACAGGTAAAACAGCTTAATCACTTGCAGCATGAACTAGAGGGTACACTTCAACATGTCTAATTAACCTGCAGTCAAGATAAACTATTTAGCCTAAATTCTGCAATTCTGAATATTGAAAAAGAGAGGCAGAAAATCCTTAATTAAGGTGCAATTCACAGTGGCTCTGGGGTAGGTGTTCTGCCAAGCAATTCTATGAGATGGTGAGGAAAACCATCAAGGGAAGACGAACCCTGTTATTGACTGGGTCTCTGTAATGTGCCAAAATACAGGAATTTTTCCCTAGTTTATGGAAGCATTACCTGTCTGGCTGGCCATCCCACTACAGTAATGGAGTAGACTGTACAGAGACTCAATGGAGTAGACTGTACAGTAATGGAGTAGACTGTACAGAGACTCAACACTGAGTGTTGGGCAGTGGTAAATAACCTGATTCGCTAAAGGAGGCAACAGCTGTGGGTGGATGAGCCCCTTTAGGTGGGGTAATGGTCCCCTCAGTGGAGAAAATGCCACTGGAAACCATCATATAGGGCCCAATGGCAAAATGAGCAGAGGAGGAACGCTGATTCCCAATTGTCATGGAGGCGGAAGAGGCCATGCCAGGTGGACTGGCTGTGAAGGTGCACCTTGATAACATCCTCAAGGCTGCGGCAGGTCATTGCAGTCCCAGTGTTAAATCCTGCATGTCTCATTCCATATGTGCCACAGGAGATGGCTTCGTGATCATAGTGTGTGGGTCACTTCATGGCAAGCTGGGATCCACCTTAAACAAATTCATGCCAATGGTATTTTTCCTGCTTTAGGAAAAAAATGCATTCTCGTATACGAGTTGCTGCTGACAAAAAAGGGGGGAGCATTGGATCAGTAATTTTCTATGCAAAATTAAAAGGACTCATGTCAGATCTGATATGGCTTGCTAGGTCATCAATGTCTTTGATAGGATCAGACCTACAAGATCCAGTAATTTGAGAGAAGCATGCATGAAATTTGGAACAAATCAGAGGCTAAAAAGGGTATGATGCAAAGGTAGGAAGTTTATGGACACACATAAAGTCTACAGATACACAGCATAATCCAGAAGTCACCTGGTTGGAGATTCTATGGCTATCCAGAAACCTCAACCACCATGGCAAATCCTAAAGAATAATGAAAACTGTGCTCAAAATCAGATTGAGAGGCTTAAAGTTTACTATCCCTGGCTGAATTAGTTATAAGCTTCCTTAGTAACTGCTTGGGGAAAAGCTAATTCTAGTATCTGAAGATATATGCTGTTTCCCTGGCTCCATGTGTGCATTTTAGCAACTACTGTTATAGCTGTTTAATTTAATTTAATTTAATAGTCATATTTATATATATGCCGCCTACTCAGGTAGAACCTGACTCAGGGCGGCATTACAACAAGTTATAAAAACACATAAAAACACTTTAAAAGACCCATATCCCACCCCCTTTAAAAGACCCATATCCCACCCACCCATCCCACCCACTAAAAAAAGAAGAGAGAGTTCTTAATTGTTTACGTAAGCCAGCAGGCGGGGACCGTGTTCCCAATCGGGCCCCACACCTGCCCTGCCAGCCAGGTCTTCAATCCTTTCCTGAAGGGCAGCAATTCTCTTTGAAGTCTTAGATCTGTTGGCAGGAGGTTCCAGAGGGTTGGTGCGGACACAGAGAAGGCCCTCCTTCGGGTGCTGGATAGATGTGCACCCCTAGCTGATGGCACTATTAGAGAGCCTCTCCGGTCTGCTGTGGTTGGACGGGCCGACACTCTTGGGACGATGCGGTCTCTAAGGTATCCTGGTCCACTGCCATATAGGGCTTTAAAGGTCAAAACCAGCACCTTGAATTGCACCCGGAGACAAACTGGTAACCAGTGCAGCTCCCGAAGTAGCGGTGAGGCACGGGCATATCGTCCGCATCCCATCACCACCCGGGCTGCCGCATTCTGGACCAGCTACAGCCTCCGAATGGTCATCAAGGGCAGCCCCATGTAGAGCGCATTACAATAATCTAGTCGGGAAGTGACCTGTTAAAGGAACCTTGCACCATACCTCTAGTACCTAGTCAAGAACAAGGAAAATATCAGACCTTTCCAATCTGATAGAGTTTGACTGTTTTATTCCACAAGATGTTTTCATATCTGGCTCATGCCAAGGGAAATGTTGCATGATCATAATAACCTAAAAATGTTTTACTGAAAGTTGTGAGTTAATGGTAAAGAATCTTCATGTTTGTATCTACATAGCAGCTGGTTTTGGGGCTGCACCACTACATTGTATAGATACATAAGTGCAAAATTGTTTTGTCTTCTTTGCCAACAAGGAAATTCATAACATATCCAAACATTTTGAGTTGGACACATTGACATTGAGAACATTGGTGACATTGCCGGAAAGGTTCATGCAAGGGAATCCTCCATCGTTAGTATCTTCTTAAGTCCTTGTATAGAGTCTGAGGGCAATACTGTTCCTCAGTCAGCTTGATCCAGCTTAAGCTTTTCTACTTCTGAAAAATGAAACTTTCATAGTAAAGAATCCAGCACAATGGCAAGCATTGGATTTGACTTGCATACTATAAGAAGGTTATTCTCTTGGGGAAGCATGAAAGCTCACTTTGGACACTAAAGTGATGTCATTCAGAGGAAGACAAGGACTTTTGCTGTCTGAGAGAGAGGACTGCATCAAATTGGCATAAACATTAGAAGAAACCTCCAAAATGGTGAAAGAAGATTTAAACAGTAAACCAACGATTGGGGGTGGGGGGGAGGGGGTGGGGTGGGATTTATAGAAGATGCTCTATATCTGTATTTCCAGCATTGAATAAAGATTTGGACTAGATGATCTACAAACATCTGTCCAATATTACTATATCTATCTCTAAAGAGGCAAAACTCCATTTGGAGGGAATTATAAAACCCCATGTTAAGACTGGAATAGAAAACATGACATCAATGTTTCTTCCAGGGCCAGGGGATGGCCAGGGTGGTCTTTGCCCATCCTGAGTTAGGAGTTTGCCCACCTTGAATCTCCCAGCTGCTTATATATATGACATATATACTGTATATGACATTGTTGCCCATCCTGAAAAAATATTTGGCCACCCACATCTAGAATCCTGCCTATGGCCCTGGTTTCTTCTCACCTTGAAATGTATGAAACATAGGAAATCGATGTGGTTAGGCTAGCTGAAGCTATGGGTAGGCTATTCACCAGAATTAAGGGTGTTTACAGGTTAAATCTCTGGAAGTAAGGGAAATGTAGTGTGGTTTGAGCACTTTTCACTTTGTGTCTAAATATGAGTAGCTAGACTAATGTCACTTGCTGAAACATGTCTCTGGATTTTTTTCTCCTTAGATGTTTTTCTTAAAATGTATTTAAAGCTTATGTGTCCCATCGGTCTCTTAGAATGTGCTGGCATGTGCTTTCCTTCTCTGCATAGCTAAGCTTAATAACAATGTTGTTCTGTTTGAACCTGCATTGGGAGTGGACTTTTCTGTCCAGTTAGATGTTGTGAAAAGGGGAAATCTGATTCTTTGGGGTCCCAAATCACCGAGGAAAACCCCATGTGTAGTAGACCACCTCTTCTTCAGACTACTTGTCTCCATAGAAGGAAAAAACAAAGTTTTCCTTCCCTTCTTCATCAGGCATTCAGATTATGTCTCTGTATGTTTATAAATCCAGCTCCGAAGCAGAACAAAAAAAATCTGAACAAATAATCAGGCCTAAGAAAAATCCGCAGACATTTTATGTGTCTGGCCTTAATTATTCAACAGTTGCTGCCATCATTCCATATTTTTTGCTATAAATGATTACAGCTGATACGAGCCAGAGGACTTTTTCTTTCTTTAGTTAGTACATTTTCACCTAGTACAGGTATATCCCTGAGGTGAATCCTGTAGTAGAAATGCAATATCTAGAGACTGCAGATTGGTGTCTGTTGTTTTCCCTTCTGAAGCAGAGAAATAACTCAGCCAGGTGGTACCACAGCTTGGCTAATACAAATTCTTTGAAGTTTATTACTTTTCTGAATGCTTGCTCCTGTTCCTGAACAACGGTGCAACACTTCCTTGTGACAACCCCAACAACTTCAGCAGCCTCTCTAAAAATAATGATGAGTGAATTGAATGAACATGATGTGTTGAAATACGTGCCTTCATTTTGTCACTCCGTTAAAGGGGGAAGCAAGAGCCATATTTGCATTAAGTGTCTATTCTGAGAAAGGTAGAAATGAGCCCTCTGAATTTGAAAGCTGTCAAAACAATGTTTTGTTGAACTGAAAAGTCTTTTGATTTAGCTATGTTTTGCTAACCATTCTAACTGATAAAGTCCTCTCTTTCCCTTGAGCATTTTCTTCTAGATCTGAATGCTTGTCAATTTGTCTTTCCATATTAAATTTTGCCTGCAAGGATGAGATGTAGACAGTATAGATTAGGGGTGCATTAATACCAACCAATCTGATTTATATCTTTTTATTTGTCATGTAGATTGGGATTCCTAACCTAGCTCCTGTCCTTCCATGATTCTCTCCAAGTTAGGACACTGTTACCCAACTGAGATTCATCCCTGGACCCTGCTAATGTCTTAATGGCACAGGAAAGTCTGTTCTGAACAGTGGAGAAAAATATCAATAGCAATCACATTTATATGGCACCATATAATGATTAGAGCACTCACTCTCTCTGGTTGGTTCACAATGCAATTAGCATTTTTGTCCCTAACATGCTGAATACTACTTTTACCAACATCAGAAGGATGGAAAGCTGAGTCAACCTTGAGCCCATCAGGATCAAACTCATGTTGTGAGCAGATTTGGCTGCAGTGCTACAACTTAATCACTATGCCACGAAGGATATTGTTTCTGCAAGTTCAGGCATGTGGCTGCAGAGAAAGAGGTTGTGAATTCAATTTCCCATTGTACCTGTGGCAGAAAAGCCACCCTGTGTAGCCTTTGGCAATTTGTACAATCCCAGGGTACTCCCAGAAGAAGAGAATGGGGGAAGGGAGAGAAGATGATCCCAGCGATACTTTGGCCAGTCTAGTTGAAGCTTTTACAGAAGAGAGCTGGTCATTTGACCCATATTCACACATACACTCAGTCCTACGTTTTACAAAGACTCTGTTAAACTACTTAATTTTTATTAACAGAAAGAAAATTCTAGAATATGGCCTGTCCAGCATGTTCTACCATTAGTTTACCATGTCTGGTTGTGAAATGGCTTTTTGGAGGAATGGAACTGACTTATACAGTCTGGTAGAGACAGTTTAAGTCAGATCCAGGGTCTCAGTGTTTGGATTTTCCAAGGGAGGTTTGAGTTTTATTGGTCCTTCTGCTGTTATTCTGTTTTGTCATGTCCTTATTTTGCTTCAGCAATTAGTGCCAATATTTTCCCCAAATATCAGCATATTTAACACACAAAATGTGATTGGAAGTTGTATATTAACCAAACAGAGGGCAATTGAGGGACACCCTATAGTTCTTCCATAAATGTACAGATTTGTCCCATTTTTCTCCAAAGCTGGTGTGTATTCTTAATACAGTAGCTGATTAATAACAAATACCTATTTGGAAAGATTGGGATGAGAAGCAAATGCCTCCCAAACCTCTTTGAATTAATAATAATTGTGCACCTGAAGATGATTTTGACTTATGGTAACCTTTTCCAGGGTATCCTAGATACAGAGTATTCTAGGAGCATTCTGGTATCATATGGGCTGCTTTGAAACTCTAACCCTGTGATGGTGAACCTTGGCACTCCAGATGTTCTTGGAGTTCAATTCCCAGAAGCCCAAGCCCCCATGAATCAGCACGAATGGGTTTACTGCAATTCATCTGCACCACCATTGTCACTCCTGGAAGCGGAAGCCGTGCGGATTCATGGGGGCTTGGGCTTCTGGGAATTGAAGTCCAAGAACATCTAGAGTGCCAAGGTTCACCATCATGGCTCTAACCCCTGGAACTACTGAACTATCCCAAAAGCTACTATTCTAAGCTATTTTTACTATTGCCAAGATGACTGGCACACCTGGGAGTTAAAGTCCAAATCATTTGGAGACCTAATAGTTCCCTGCCATTGACCATCTGCAAGGCGGACAAAAGATATAATTACACTGCACTTAAAACTACATTCATGCATTTTAAAATGCAAGCAGCTAAAATACACACAATTTTTAAAATACTAAGAAAAAGTCAACACACTAAATACATGTGTACAGGAAGTGAAAAACATGAGTAATTGTGAAGCTTACCATTTACACACAAATGCAACGAAACTAACTAGTTCTCAAAGTTCCAGTCAGATTCCTTCCATTCCATCTATCTGTTCTGTTCCATCTGTTCTGACCTTGTGAGAATTTCAAGCTTTGCTTTACTAGATTATTGGTTCCCATGGGTATTAATTACTTAGGCAATAACAATGCATGGAAACTACCAAAGACTTTTGACCTGATGTAATTTTCATATTTTAACTAATGTGCCGATACAGTTCCACAGAAATGCCTATAAAAATAAAGGTTTGAAATAGTTTCTTCTGCATGGGATTTTTCCCAATTCTCATATATGTTATCAAATTGCTCACCTGTGAGATTTTTTTTAGATTAACAGTAGTAGTGAATATTATATTTGAGACTAATCCAGAAGGGGAAAATGAATATGCCCCTTTACTCAATTTGTATGTACAGTTGTTGAAGGCACAGTATATTCTTCATTTAACCTATGTTTTGGTAAGACCTTGAGAATCTGAAATAAAATGCATATGTTTTTAGCAGTCATACTAGGGTTCCATGAATGATTAGATGACAGATACTGTTCAACCTGGCTTCTATTTCCCCCCTACATATTCTTAAAGAAACTTCATCCACGAGATCAATTATTTGACTCTTATTTTCACACAGGTAGCCCTTTTCTCAATGTTTTTATCTCAGAAGCATGGGGAAATGTGAATGAATGGGCAATACATGTTCTTGAGGATTTATTTGTGTTTACTACTTTCTTTTGTCCTTGTAAAATTAAATATTGGCAGTCATATTATCATTTTTGCCTCAAGAGGTATTTAGATAACACTAAATTATTGCCTAACCAGGCACCATAAATCCTCCTTTGAAGCAAAACATAAGCTTTGCCTAGTAGGTTTATACTGTATTTCTTTTGTTTGTAAAACTAGGCACCACAATGGCAAGAGCAAAGTCGTGAGACATTGTTTTCACATAAACACATTTACCTCAGTCCATAATCTTAACAACATATGTTATGATTGCAGTGAAAGCATATTATGAAATAAAATGTAATTAACAGTAATTATTGTTAAGTCAAGTCATAGTTATGCCAATCCTTTCCAGGGGTTTCCAGGTAAAGAATACTCAAAATTGGTTTACTATTCCCCTGGGACTGTGCAGCTTGCCCAAGACAATACAGGCTAGCTCTTTTTGCAAGTGGGATGGTGAAGAATCAAACTTCCAAACTGTATCCCTACAGCCAGATACCTAAATTAGTGGGCTATCTTGCCAGCTAAATTGCAATTAGAGAACTATGGATCTATTTAAGCTTGATACCTCTTAGGTCTTGTTTTTCTAAATTTGTTCTGATTCAAGCCAGTATAGTTGTACAAAGTCTATATTAAAACTTTCCCCCGATGTACCCATTTATTCTTGTATACTTCCTCAATTCCTCTACTTCTTTAGCACATCATAAGGTTTAAAATGCATTAACATGTGACTGATAATTTTGTTTAGGTCTGCATTCAGTTATGGAAAGTACAAATTGTGCAACATTAAAACATGAACGCAGCAAATTCCTCATCCTTCTATACCTGCAGCAAGCCTATTTTCTTTTTTAAAAAAAACTTTTAAAAACACTTTCTGGAATTAGCCTTCCTTTAAAAAATTATAAAGTCTGACCAAACAACCTTTCTACACTGTCCCCAGAGCGAAAAGGTCAAACTGACAGATGTTCTCAAATCCCCTGTTCTATCCCTGATATGTATAGGATCTCTGATGAGCTGTCATGTATCTGTTTAAAAAGAAAGGAACTAATCCAACACCCTTTAATAAGGAGCTATCGATTTTAAAACTGGCTGTATAGCTCAAAAGTTTCGATATCTGCAGAGCCTTGTGGTTGGAAGATGGAGTTCCCCATTACGTCTTCTAGAGGAAGAGCCAGCCTGACTCATCAAGTTAAACCATTTGTCACTGGGCACCAAGACCAAGGTCATTGATACTCTTGTATTCCTGATCATCCTGTATACTGGAAATAAATAAAGTTGATGAGAAAATAAGATTCTCTGGAGAGAAAAAGCCAATAATGCTAGGAAAGTTTGAAGACAGCAGGAAAGGGCGGGGTGGGGGGGGGGAGAGATCAAATGTGAAATGAATTAACTCTCTAAAGAAAGCCATAGGCTTGAGTTTTCAAAAGCTGATCATCACTGTTCGGGAGAAATATTTTGGAGATCTCTCATTCATGTGGTTGCCATAAATCAGAGCCATGTTGACAGTATGGAACAATAACATCTACCTACCAGATATTTTTTTAATACCCCCCCCCCAAGCCTTCACATTCTCTCCTCCTTGACACAGAGACAGAGACACACACAGAAACACAAACACACACACACTTCTACTGCCAAAAAAATTACATATTGATTTCCTTGGCAACAATACCTAGTAATTTCACTTTTGAGGATCTGACGACTTCCAAATGAAAACATATTTCATTGGAGAAATACACAGGTCTTCACAGCAGGTAAAATGTAATTTAAAGTGCACCATTTGTAAGGTAGCGTTCTTCATGAGAATGAATGAAAATGCCAGAGGCATTTTTTCTTTTTGAAATGGTTAGCCAGCTAAGGAAACAAGCTGACCACTTCATTTTGTATTAAGGGTTATATCCTTTGTTCTTTCTCTCTCTTCTTCCCTCTTTTGTAGAGTTGCAAAAATGTTTTCCCCAAAACAAAAAAGGATGCTTGAAAATGCTGTGTTAATAAAGGGCAGCAATCCACAGGGCTTTTAACAAATAAGCAGGCAGGCAGGCAGGAATGTAAGGGGAAAAATCAATGTTAGCTAAGCTTTCATTTTGTTTTTATCTAGTACATTTTACATTGATGCTGGAGTAACAAGGTGCTCGCATATGGTAAATTGCTGCATTTGAAGTTAGTTAAAACTCACACTATGGCGCAAGTCAGCTTTAAAATAGTCGCATATTTTTGCACACCTCAGTATATCTCACAGGAGATAAAATCCAGCAAGAGCTGACTATAAGAAGGTTCCTTGCGATTCCTTCCAATGTATGATGTATTTGGGTCCATAAGATTTATATGTCAGCCCAATTAATGGTTAGATTGGATCTGGCTTCTATTCAACGAATCAAAACATTAGTTGCCTCATTTGATAAATTTATTTTATCATAATGGTGTCATAGCATAATATGTTAGGGCAGAAAGTTGAGCATGTCCAGACAAACCAGCCCAGTTTCAAACTTAGGTCTGAATATGACTTTTGGTATAGAAATTCAAATTGTGGTACATAACAAAAAGCAGATTTATGGTTTCCTCACTGATTCTCACAGTTGAACAATTGTTGCATTCTTGTGAAATTGACCAGTTTAATCGTGAGAACAAATTATCCGATAGGCTGATCAATAACACAGGTTGTTAATTCTCTATGATGGTGAAAATGTCCTGTTCTTGGACCATCCTGGACCATCCTGAAACAATGATCTAGGAACATTTCCTTCTTGCTGTTGTAGGGATACAGAAATAGGTTGCATTCATCTATCATCAATTGAGTTGTTGTCTACCAAGGAAGATGGAACATCAATATGCTAGCAGACTACTGTTCCATGCTCAAATGGGAAACAGAAAATGGAAAGTGAAAGCATGTTTGGAGGAGCATAAAAGAGAATAAGAAAGGGTTTCACAGAAAAAAAGAGTGAACATGGAATGTTAAGTATATATTATGAAGAAATTGTTTGTTTAATTATAAGAAATAATTATAAGAAAGAAATAATAGTTCATTGTAAAAAAATAGTGATTTTCTCATCACTCTTATGCTTTTTAATGCAAAACCCTCATATTTTGCGGGGAAAACTTTACATGATTGGGGAAATCGAGGTCATTTTTGTATTCAGCACACTAGAAAACATAAAATTTACCAAAAATATCCTATGCAGCTGATTATTAATTTTTTTTTTTGCAGACCTGTGTATAATCAGCAAACATGTAATGAGGTTATTTCTGTGAAACACATTTAGAATGCAGAAGAAGAATAGATTATGTAATGTCTCATTCACCCAATGTGTGCCAACTTGTATCAAAATAAAAATCAACAGGAAAGTTTTGAGAACTTCCTCCTCACCTTTCAAAATAGTACATGTGGGTGGTTATTTCAGAAGGAAAAGAGTCCACTTGAATGCGTACGAGTCATAGGGAGTGATCAGACTGTCATTTTAATAGACATTTAAAATGCATTGTTCTATAAGCTCACACTTGTAGCAAACCAAATAAGTTAGCAAATCTTCAATCCTAAATGCATTCAGGCTTCACAGCCAGAGTAGTGAAGTCCACCGCCTCACCTCTTGAAGAGGATTTGTGCAATCAGAGCACGTATCCTATGAGAAATTAGTGTCAGTCCAAGAGTCACAAAGTGGGAGTTGCATTATCTTGATGTGCATGGCAATCTGAGAGACCTTGTTCTGTCATTTTAAGAGTTGTCTGCAGACAGTAAGAATATTCTAAAGATGAGTCAATATCCTGTGGCGATAAAGAGAATAAATCAACTGGAGGGAAGACAGAATGGAAAATATTTTCTGGGGCAGGCTGGGAATGAAAGACTTAAAACCCCAACACTCCATATTTTAATAGTACATTTCAAATGCATCCTGTTTTCCAGAGTTTCTGAGCTCAATTAAAAGAAGTTACTTGAATGGGACTGTGTCAAACAAAAACAAAAACACAAAATCACCTAAATCTTAGGCGTCTGTGTGTGGTGGCCCCCGAGTATGGGTCCATACTCTTGTTTGATTCTTCAAAATAAATCGTCTCAGAAATACATTCAAGCTAGAGTAACTAGATAGTGCCATGCATCTGTAACTTTTAACTATCTATTTAATCAGGCTGTGAATGAATTAAATAGGTTAATTCAAACAATCCTGCTTGGAGCAAGTAGCTGCTATTAGCTGTATTTGACATCCAGCCAACACCTGGTGGGACTGCAGGAAAAAGGTAAAGGAGAAATCGTTCTCTGAAATTTGTGATTCCCCTGTTTCCTACCCGATGGCAACATTTCCCTTTCAATATGTTTAGTAATACCACCACCAGCAATTACCAGTGTTCATGGCCATTAAAAGCAAAAGATATGCCAAAATGTGGATTAATTTGACTGCAGTTGGTGCATAGAAGTTTTATGACTGAAGCTCCTCCTCCCAAATTTTATGGAGAAATACCTGGGCTTTCGTGTTTGTTTTTGTTTTAATGTGCAAATTTACAATGTGCCATGCTTGAAAACAAAAATGACAATTACAGCTTGGAGGAGCTGGTGGCTGTAGTCTCTGATGATGGCTTGGAAATGATCTGTTTGCATATCATTAAGGCATAATCATAGGCAGATATTTCTTTATGTGCATGGTTAATCTTGATGTTCATTGTCTCTACTGAAAGGCCCCAGGGATCACTGTTTACATTGCTCTGTGAATGCTAATTTCTTTCTGCTTTCAGAGTGCCGGCAACTAGCCTCTTGTCTTTTCAAAGGTATTACACTACTCAATTTTCTTAGAACAATATTTGTTGAACTACGACTCAAAAAAGAAAATTGAAGTTTAAATAACCTACCACATAGTGAGAATTTGCTATGTTACAGAAGTGTAGAGAAAGTCTACCTCTGAAATGTTTGGCTTTTTAGCTCAGTTTTATACATGCTTTCTCAGAACCAAGTTGCCACATCTTCAAATGACTTTATTCTCCAATGAGTGAACTTAAGGTTGCAGCTCAGTTTGTTCTTCTTTTCTTTTCTGTGAAGCCATTTTACTTTCTTTATTCCTTTTTCTTTTGGGGAGATAGCTTTATGCAGGCAATTTGACATAAATAAGCTGTAACACCATTATCAAAAGTTAAATACCAAACAAAGCAAATCTGTTGTTGGTAGAGAAGACGTGCCTAATAGCATGTATAATTAGGTATTAGAATAAGATGAAATTGGGCCAATTGTCCCCCAATTGCCATTAGTCTGTGCCAGATTTGATTATGTTTCAGTGGGCAAACAAAGGCAGATGTGACAGAAGTCCCTAGTGTTTCATAATCCACTAGCCCAAGAATATTGGGATGATGACGTAAACATAAGAAAATTAGAAGCAGCATGGATTTTCTGAGTCACTGAACTCCAAATAGGCTGAGTTGAATATAATATGAATTTTGCTGCAAATCACATTTCTATTTTATAACAGGTAATCTTTCTTTTACAAAATTGTCAACATACCATTGTAACACTTATAAATCATAAGTTTGCATTGCATCTAAAATCTTCAACCAATATATAACTATTCTATTAATTTTGAACATTATAAGCAAGTTAATATGAAATAGACAATAAGTGAAGAATTCTATATAAGTCTACTCAGAATTAAGTCTCATTGTATTTAGTACCTCTTACTCCTATGCACTGGATTACAACATAAATGTGTCAGCAGATATATCTCAGTGCACATATTGAATTATGGCTAAGCTCACCAAAGCTCTTTCTACAATAGGGTGTGGACAGAATCATATTGGTATTTGTATAGCCTTTGTATAACTTTTTATGGTTAATTGAATAGGTACCAAAGTGTACCTTAACTGTGTAAGTAGAACCTCATCAATTAATTCCAATTAGCCATGGCAAGTAAATAGACATGAATTCTGGTCAGCCATAAACCTATGCTTTAGAATCCTCTTCAAGGATCAATGAAAACTGAGCAATTGAAATGACCCTGTGGATGATGACCATTTTCATCATCTTTATATTTATTAAAAATATTTTGCTGAACACCACCATGCAAATATTATAACTGCAAATGTAAATGTAAATAAAAATAATGATACAAATATAATTCCTTAAGTTAAAAATTAACTTAGTTAATTTTTCAGTGGCTGAAGTAGCTCAAGTAGCTAAGATGCTGACTGGGAAGCGGAAGGTCAGCAGTTCGATTCCCGATTACTGCAGGATGGAATGAGCTCCCATCTTTGTCCCAGCTCCTGCCAACCTAGTAGTTTGAAAGAAAGAAATTGCAAGTAGATAAATAGGGACCACTTTTGTGGGAAGGTAACAGCGTTCCGTGCGCTCTGGTGTCTAGTCATGCCTGCCACATGACCACAGAAATGTCTACAGAAGCAGACAGCGCTGGCTCTTCAGCTTGGAAACAGATATGAGCACTGCACCCTAGAGTCGGATTCGACTGGCTTTCGAGCAAGGGAAACCTCTAAAAATTCCTTGATTCCTTGGTTGACCAGACTATCACTGCCATGCTCTTCTTTTCCAGGTTCTACCAAAACTTTTCATAATTGGGTCCTCCCATCTTTTGGGGAGCCTGCCAAGGGTTCCTTTTACATCTCTGGGATACCATTCGGTGACTGCTGTTGTCCAACATCCGTCTGTCATTCAAGAGATATGTCCAGCCCAGTGCAATTTCCTTTTGTGATATTCAGCAACAGCTTTGTTGATTTCACTTTTTTCTCTTATCTAGGCATTGGGGATTTTAAAAAATATGTTATTTAAAAGATGTGTGTGAATTACTGCAGTGGTACTCTTAAGCATCATCAAGGTGGATGAAAAGACTATCTGGGCTCCAAAGTCCTCAAGTTTTCTACCCAGAACTTCAAAGTCTGATATTATTTCTTTGTAGAGTGGAACCTCTCTTAACAAATTTAATGCACTCTCCAGGACCTTTTGTACTATGAAAAATTTGTAAAGGAATGCATTGAATGCAGTTTCCCATGGGAATTCATTGAAAACCAAAATTTGTTAACTGAAACACGGTTTCCCATAGGGATGCACTTAAAAACCAATTAATCCATTAATAAAATATTGTTAACCGAGCCACTATTTTCTATGGCTTTTCTTTTGTTATGTGATTTTTGTGTTAACCGAGCCATTTGTTAAGCGAGGTTCCACTGTAGTTCCTTTTGGCTGTGTTGTAAATCATTATTTGAGGTATAAAGAGATAAAATTTGATTATCTAACAGAATTTCAATTTCATTGGGTTGCAGCCAATACATTGCACAAGGCAAAGAGAGTCAGAAGGATTCCCTCAATGTCAAGACAAAAGGCATACAGGACAAGCACATTTTATAGTCTACTCTTCTACATATACTAATTTACTTCTGCTTTTGTGGTGGGGTGGGCGGGTGGGGGAGCTTTTAGCTTCCTGTTTTCTTCTTGAATACCTGGAAAAGATTCCCCTTTTCTAGTAAGACAGGCTGATGTCATTGCTGAATTCATGATGGTAAAAACTAAGTAAGATACTAAGTGCAGACACAAAGTAAGACACTAAGTAAGTAGTAAGACAAGACTGCATTTTGTCACCCTGTTTATTTAACTTATATACAGAGCACATAATTCTCAATGCAGGATTGGATGATTCACAAGTTGGAATTAAAATTGCTGGGAGAAACATCAACAATTTCAGATACACAGATGACACTACCTTAATGGCAGAAAGTGAGGAAGACCTAAAGAAACTCCTGATTAGGTTGAAAGAAGAGAGTGCAAAAGCTGGCTTGAGACTCAACATCAAGAAAACCAAGATAATGGCAACAGACCCTATCAGTCCCTGGAAAATAGATGGGGAAGAGGTAGAAGCAGTGACAGATTTTACATTTTTAGGATCCAAGATCACTGCAGATGTTGATTGCAGCCATTAAATAAAAAGGTGACTGATTCTTGGGAGACATGAGAAACCTGGGGAACATAGTGAAAAGCAGGGACATCACCTTGAAAACAAAAATGTGCATAGTCAAAGCAATAGTATTCCCAGTGGTAATGTATAGTTGTGAGAGCTGGACCATAAGGAAAGTGGAGCACAGAATAATAGATGCCTTTGAAATGTGGTGTTGGAGGAGAATTTTAAGAGTACCCTGGACAGCAAAGAGAACAAATAGTTTGATTTAGAAGAAATCAACCCTGACTTCTCTTTAGAAGGTCAAATAGTGAAGATGTAGTTAAAGTACTTTGGACATCAAATGAGAAGAGAGGATGCACTTGAGAAACCTTTGATCCTGGGAAAGGTTGAGGGTAAAAGAAGAAGGGGGCGGCAGAAAATGAGATGGCTAGATGGTATTTTTGATACAATGGGCACAGAGTTGGGCAGGGTTGAAGAGGATGGTGGAGGATAGGGGTGCCTGATATGCAATGGTCCATGGGGTTGCTGGGGGTTCGAATCGACTGTGAGACTAAACAACAACAATAAAAAACTATGCTTATTCAGGCATATTAATATAATTGCATTTAATATCAGGCATAATATATTTATTAGCTCTTGATGAATATATGAGCAATTAAAATTTCTCATCACAGTGTCATTTGTTCCTGCTGTTCCCAGAAGAAAGGGATATCCATCTGTGGGCTTTATGAGTGATGGCAGTTCTTTCATCACACCCATACAAGATAACTGGAGGTTTCACGGATCTTCCAAGCATATTTCGGTTTCAAGCACACTCAGTAGGGAGTCTCCTGCTACAAGTACTTTTTTTAAAATTCTTTTTGTAGGATGAGAATGCAGTGATTGTGCTTGGCTGAGCTTCAAAATACAGTAAAACCCTTACTTACGGAAAAAAAGTCTGTTCCGTAGGCTTTTGCTTAAATCAGTTTTTTATGTTACTCGAAGCAAACCCATAGGAAAATTATTTTTTTACGTAACTCAAAGCAAACCCATAGGAAAAATAATTTTTTTATGTAAATCAAAGCAAACCATAGGGAAATGAATTTTTACATAACTCGAAGCAAACCCTTAGGGAAAATAATCTTTATGTAACTCGAAGCAAACCCATAGGAAATCATGTAAATCGGGACATGGTTTTAGCACAAAATCATTATGTAAGTCAAATTTTATGTAACTCCAGGCATTTGTAAGTTGGGGTTTTAATGTATTATATTCCTTCTGCAGGGTCTTTTGTTTGGATTCTTCCACATGTTTTCTTGCAGATTCCTTTTCAAGAATCTGAAAGCAGTTTTGAAGGTCCACTAGTGAACAATGTATTTTCCTTATTTTGCTCTTAACTCTTTCCCATAGTGCTTCCTCCACTATGTTTGTTTTCTCCTCAGCATTCTTCTCCACTGCTGCATCTTGCTATTCTTCTACCTCCAATGTCTCCTGTGGCTACTGCTGTTGCTAGTGAATTCTGTCTATGTACAGTACTCTCCATCCCTTCTTACAGTCTTAAGCATGGCCATTTGCTGCTTCAGTTCTCTTACTTCTTCTTCCAAAAGTGTAACCAGATTGTACTTGCTGCATGTGCATACCATGTTGTTCTCCAGTACAAATACATACACCACTAATGATCTCTTCCATGCATAATCCTTGTTACCTTTTTACTTTACTCTCTCTGTCTATGAGAGCCCTTTTGTTGTGTCCAAGTGTTATTGATTAAAATTGCTATTAGCGTCGTAAAGTCTACGGTGGAATAGCGTGCCTTTTGCAAAGGCGCCAATTTTAAACTACTGTCAAAATAGCTGATTGGTCAGTACAGACTTCCCGCTTCTCCGGAAGCCCGCCAAAAATGTTTCCACCTGTGACATGGCCATTCTCACTGTATATAAACTGGCCACCCTGTACATGTTCCCCAGTCTGGTTTCCTGAGCTGATAATAAATCACTTGTGTTTGACCCAATCCTGCTGGTCAGAATATTTCTTAAGCGCCAGACTCAACACCTTTCCTTTGTCTTCTTTGCCTTGAAGGATGCTGTGGAAGTCCAACCAATATATACAGTAAATATATTTAGTGGTGATTTTTGGTAACTAAGGACTTCATCTTTGTATTTTGTGGCTTCCCAGTTTTAAAAATGATTACAAAAGAGCCTTGGGATAGTTGTAGGAAATGTTTTATTTCTGAATAGTCAACCAGGCTGATGCCATTGTTTGTCTTTTGCATGAATAGTTATAGATTTCAGATAGAAGTTTTTACATTAAAAAAGGACTGTTAGGTCCTAAGTTTCTGCCTTGTCATTTGTGTTATAGCAGCTTTACTGTATTAGCTCATTAGCATTACATAATGTGTTTAAAACTAAGGCTTTAATCTGCTGGCTGTGTCATCAGTTTGGAGAAGTTTTGCTCTTGACGTCTGCATAGAGGAGAGTGGTCCATTGTTGGATTCCTGCATATTCAACTGCTGTTTTGCTTACTGGCTTTTTGCACTGGAACACTGCCTGCGGATTCCCCATGCCCATCGGGCATGGAAACGGCCCTTGCAGAGGCCACTTAGGTGAGAAGGCTCCCGGCCGTGGTTTCTGCGGGCAGAGAAATTAAGGGGGGTGGATTAATGATAGGGTTTGATTCACCCAATTCCTTGACCTGACCGGCGGTTCTGCTGAGAGGGCGAATATCTAACTCCGTTACCCATTAAGGTAATCACTCATCTCCAAGGAGAGCTTAATCCCCGGTGCAAATAGGGGCCATATTTACCCTGGTCTTATCCCTAAACAATGGTGTTTTCCCCTGTCAGTGTTTGCCCAAGTTAATTAACTTCCCCAAGAAAGATTTCCCATTAACCCGGGTAGATGGGTGATGTGATTTTCTGTCAGATGATGGTTTTGCCACCGTTGCGCTTTTCCTCCTATATATGTTGAAGTTTTCCCTCAATAAACTACTGAGCTGATCTCGCTCCATACTGCCTCGTATCGTTTCTTGATCAGTCTCCTCCGGGACCTAAACGGCCCCAATTCCTACAACTGCCAGCCCTGGAAAGCCGAGGACTGCCAAAGACTGCAAACTGGAATCCGTAATCTAGACTGTAAACAGCTGTTGCTTTGAAAGTTGCTTTGTAAGTTTACAAGACTTGATTACTTGCACAATGATCTGTGTTGCATATCTGAACTGTAAACAGCTGAGATAAAAACTGACCAGAGGACAAGGAGATGATATCCAATTTACTTTCTGCTTTTTCTGTAAGTACCTTTTAAACTTGAACTTATTTTTGCACATTCAGTAAATAACTTTGCACCCAAGCTTATCTGTGTTTGCCCGTGTGTACTCAAACTCTTGCTGCCACCATCTACATGAAGTTTACTCTGTGAAAAGATCCATAACACGGACTAAATAGCTGACAAAACAATAAAAGGTGGATTCCCTCACAGAATATAAATAAGGTTGCAGCCTCTCTTAATTGGAGGCTTGATCCACACAGAGCTCCCAGCCACATATTTGTTAATAATCAAGAAAAAATAAGGACACTTGTGTGAGAGAATTATTTTTTTTAAGAATGGTTGATACAAACATTGAATATGAATGCAAACAATAATGGAAATAAGCAACATAAAGATCACAACATTTTCTTTGCTACTCACATTTGCCAGGGTACATGGAGAAAAAGATGTCCACCAGATAAGATGGCAGAGTCAGCAGTGTGGGCAGTTAGGAGGCAGTCCCCTCATTGCTAAAGGCCACCTCCATTGTTCAAAGCCAGGTATGTCCTAAATATTAGTTTCTGAGTCAGCTTCAAAGTCAGGCTCTGTAACTGACTAGCAAAATTTGACCAGATAATCCATATGTTCCCTCAGACTACAGAATATATGAGGAAAGCAGAGGCTAACTTGAGTTATAGGGAACTTTACAAGCCTCACAGATTTTACAAAATACTCATGGGGGGGCGGCAGCTGCAACTTGTATCCGAGACTGCATTTTTTCCTGAAACAGGAAAAATGCCATTGGCATGAATTTGTTTAAGGTTGCCCTGAAGTGACCCACACACTATGATGATGGAGCCATCTCCTGCAGCACATATGAAATGAGACATACAGGTTTTAACTGCAATGGACTGCTGCAGCCTTGAGGACATTATCAAGGTGCGCCTTCACAACCAGTCCATCTGGTATGGCCTCTCCCACCTCCATGACCATTGGGAATCAGAGTTCCTCCTTCACTCATTTTGCCATTGGGCCCAAACTCATAGGGTAGCATAAGTGCTTCAGAATCTGAGTAAAGTGGTACCTCACTTGAAGAGCATAATGTGTTCCACGGGATTGCTCTTTAAGTGAGTTTGCTCTTTAAGCGAAACACCATTGTAAGTGACCAATTGTGACTTCTAGCGGGGAGGTGGTGGTTGCAAACCCCGATTTAGTTGTTAAGCAAGTTTTTGGTTGATTTTAGTTGTTAAGCAAGGCAACCATTCAAGAAAATTCTGCTCGTTAAGTGAGTTAGTCTCTAAGCAAGGTGCTCTTTATGCGAGGTTTATTGACAAACATCCACTTGGGACAACAGAGCCTTTCCCCATGATCTGGCAACACAATACAGTATGCTGCAATCTATTGCTCACAAATGTTCTGTTGATTACCAACAAAGTAAATGAAATATATAAAAAATAATGGTACAACTTGGTTATAGGAAAGTCTGGAACACTGAGATCTTTCTTTCAAAAATGCTAACTCTGAGTTACTTTTTAATTGCATTAAACCTTGTCTCACAGTACCTCCAAGATATGTGTTATCTCATTTCAGCACACACTTTATTATGTATTATTTATTACTATTGCAATGAATTTTCACAGAGGTTTCATTAACAGCAGAACATCAAGTAGTGAGCCCTGGTGAGCTTCTGCCTGACTTATTTACAAACTTGACAACAGAAAATGGAAGGAGTAAAAAAAGACTCCTGTTGCTATATCATCATAAATAACATGAGCGGAAGTAAGCTGAATCAATTTTAAGAACACACCAAAGAAAATGACAGCTCCTTTTGAAACTTTGATCAAATAATGATTTCAGAAGTGAACTTCTCATATCACCATAAAACCCAAGCTAACTTGAATGAAGTCCATAATATGATGTTTTTCAGATCTGAACACAAATACGTTCAAATTCTGCCTGCCCCAAAATTTAAAATATGAAATATGACAGCATCATGGCAATGACAGTAATGGGTATGGTTTAAACCAGGGGTTCTCAACACGGCCCTCAGTTTGAAAAGGTTGAGAACCCACAGTTAAACCCATATTGGGTGGCAAAACAGATGACAAAAGGCTAGAGATGTAAATCCCACCTTTTTGTGTGCTTGCAGTCAAGATAGTTTTGAGATAGCATTTTTTCTCACCATGAGATACAGGGGGTGTGTGTGTTGATGTTGGTTTATTGTGAAAGGTTTTTGTGCCTTTTTTCAGATGGGATTTGTTTTATATTTGCAGTAATTGTTGCATGGAGCAGTGAAAGCATAATTGATATATTTATTTATGTATTTAATTAAGAAGGTGGCTGGCTAGCTCAGGGAGTCATCTATCGCTATCCAATATTGCAACTGGTCTTAATCTGGAGGAATGACAGGCATGCTATCTGACTTGTACTTGGAATATTTATCCTGGGTGTTCTCCACCCCACTCTGTCACATACTGTTCCTAACAGAAGATTTTAATGTCTGCTAATAACTGGTTGCACTGAGGTATTCATGCTTTGGACACACCATAAAAAGACAAGTCTTGATGAAAAGGGCATTTTTTTTTAGGAACAGTTGAAGGCAGTAGGAAAAGAGGAATACTAAATGTGAGATGCATTGACTCCCTAAATAACCATAGCTTTGACTTTTCAAGATCTGAATAGGAGTGTAAGTAATACAACATTTTGTAAGTCACTAGCAGAGGTTGCCCGGCGTTGCCGGGCTGTTTTAAATTGTGTTAATGTTTTTTAAAAATTGCTTAGTCTGTAATTTTAATTTTTTAAATGTTTATTTATGTAATTTTTTTGGCTTGGCTGTTATTAACTGTGATCTGCTTTTTTTGGTTTTTTTGAGGATTAATAAAAGAAAAAAGTATGATATAATTTTTCAAATTGTTTTATGTAAGCGAATAATGTTTTAGTTTTTTGAATTTTTTTAATTAGTTGTACCATAGGTCATAATTTTAATAATGTAAAAGTAAATGTTTTTTACATTCAATGTTTTTAAAATGTGTTTAGATGTTTTGGGTTTAAATTTAAGTTAAAACTCAGCACAGGATTTTTAAAAGTTTCTATTGTATTTTATTGACATATGTCTGTGATTTGTGTTAAAGTGTGTTTTAGTGTAATGTTTTTGACTTGTTTTTATTGGTGTGATCTTTTGTGTAAAATTGTGAATTTGTGTTATGTTTTTGATTTGTTTTTACTCTTGTGGCCTTTTGTTTGGAGCTGTTGTGAGTTTTTGAATTGTTTTTACTATTGTGGCCAGCAGGTGGTGCTGGTAGGGGTTATTGTATTTTGACTGTTTTTTCTTTCCTGGCCTCTGGGTGGAGCTTCTTCTGGTAAGTAGTCTCTTTCTTTATTCATTTCTTTTCCAGTCCTGGTGGAGGTAGGACATCTTTTGGTAAGTTTGCTTGTTTTCTTTCTTTTGTGTGTGTGTGTGTGGGCGGGGTGGGGTGGGGTTGGAATTTGTATTTTTCGTCTGTTTGTTTTGTTTTTTATTGTGTTTTTGTTTACTTCGTATTGTTTTTGGTGTTTTTGTTTTTGTGTATTTTTGGATGTTTTTGACTGTGGTTTTAGTAATTTTTTAAAATTTATTTATTTGGTGGTGGGGAGGGAGCGTGGTCATTGGGGGTTAGGAAGGTGGGCTAGGTGGTGGGGAGAGGGGCATGGTTATTGGGGGTTAGGAAGGGTGGGCTAGGTGGTGGGGAGGGGGGCATGGTCATTGGGGGTTAGGAAGGGTGGGCTAGGTGGTGGGGAGGGGGCGTGGTCGGTGGGGGATAGGAAGGGTGGGCTAGGTGGTGGGGAGAGGGGCGTGGTTGTTGGGGGTTAGGAAGGGTGGGCTAGGTGGTGGGGAGGGGGGCTTTATTGTGTTATGGTGCTTTGAGTGTGTGGAGTCATGAAAGTAGATCGGGTTTCCCCTTTAATATCAGTGGGTGGGGGGTTGCGACCCCCCTCTCCGCTGGCTCCCCTGGGGTTGGGAGGTTTGGGGGGACAAAAGGGGTATGTCCCCCCAACTCTTCTGGACCCAGGAGACCAGGGAGAGTGGATCGATTCCTCCCCCCTTCCTTAAAACAACTCCGTTTTTAAAGAGAAGAAACTGCTTGGTTTCTTCTCTTTAAAGACGGAGTTTTTTTAGGAGGGGGGGGGAATCGATCCACTCTCCCTGGTCTCCTGGGTCCAGAATGGTTGGGGGGGCATACCCCTTTTGTTCCCACAAACCTCCCAACCCTAGTGTAGCCAGCGGAGACGGGGATCGCAACCTCCCATCCACTGATGTTAAAGGGGAAACTCCAGTCGGGACCTTCAGGCGCTGTTAGTGAGGGAAAGAAAGCCAGCTGGTGTTTGCTTGGCTGTGAGGTGGTGAGTTGTTTTTTGTTGGGGGTTATGAAGGGTGGGCTAGGTGGTGGGGAGGGGGGCATGGTCGTTGGGGTTAGGTAGGGTGGGCTAGGTGGTGGGGAGGGGGCATGGTCGTTGGGGTTAGGAAGGGTGGGCTAGGTGGTGGGGAGGGGTCATGGTCGTTGGTGTTAGGTAGGGTGGGCTAGGTGGTGGGGAGGGGGGCATGGTCGTTGGGGTTAGGTAGGGTGTGTTAGGTGGTGGGGAGGGGCGCATGGTTGTTGGGGTTAGGAAGGGTGGGCTAGGTGGTGGGGAGGGGGGCATGGTCATTGGGGTTAGGTAGGGTGGGCTAGGTGGTGGGGAGGGGGGCATGGTCGTTGGGCTTAGGAAGGGTGGGCTAGGTGATGGGGAGGGGGCATGCTCATTGGGGTTAGGAAGGGTGGGCTAGGTGATGGGAAGGGGGGCTTTAGTGTGTTATGGTGCTTTGTGTGGAGTCGTGAAAGTAGATCGGGGTTTCCCCTTTAATATCAGTGGGTGGGGGGTTGCGACCCCCCTCTCCGCTGGCTCCCCTGGGATTGGGAGGTTTGGGGGGACAAAAGGGGTATGTCCCCCCAACTCTTCTGGACCCAGGAGACCAGGGAGAGTGGATCGATCCCCCCCCTTAAAACAACTCCGTTTTTAAAGAGAAGAAACTGCTTGGTTTCTTCTCTTTAAAGACGGAGGTTTTTTTAGGAGGGGGGAATCGATCCACTCTCCCTGGTCTCCTGGGTCCAGAATGGTTGGGGGGCATACCCCTTTTGTCCCCACAAACCTCCCAACCCTAGGGTAGCCAGCGGAGAGGGGGATCGCAACCCCCCACCCACTGATGTTAAAGGGGAAACTCCAGTCGGGACCTTCAGGCGCCGTGGGTGAGGGAAAGAAAGCCGGCTGGTGTTTGCTTGGCTGTCAGGCGGTGAGTTGTTTTTCTTTTTAATTTTTCGGGCGCTGGTTTCCTCAGCATTCTGCACGCTTATGTCGTGCAGGACTCTGGGGCTTGTAGTTATGGGTTAGTGATTTGTGATTGTGGTGCGTTTTTTCCCCTGCGGATCAATTTTGATTGGCCGCAGTGCGTTTTTCAATGTTCTTTGTGGTCGTGCCTCTCAGCCTGATTGGCTGTGGTGGGCGCGGTGCAAAGAACATTGGGAAAGGAAGTTGTTTCCCTTTTTTCGCGTTTGTGGGGCTGTTGCCCCACTGCCTGTTTTTTCAATCCTTTGTTGACCTGCGGACCCAGATCGGCCATGTGCATGAAGGGTGAGTGCAGGCAAGTAGGGCGAGGCATAGCAACCTATAGCAAGTTCCAACGGTTAACCCTTGGATTTATAGGTTAAGATTCATTAAATTGAATGCAACATAGTAGCAGATTAAAGCATTAAACAGTAACTTTGGAATCAATGAAAAGCTTTCCTTCTCCCTCTGATTTACTTCTCAACAGAGACTGATGAGTACAAAATATTTCCCTCTGTCCCCACTTTCTTGTCTAAAATCTTTCTGATCAAATGACATCACAAAGTCAATGAATGTAGGCTATTTTAAAAGTCCCCTTTCTTTTCCTTTCAATGCATTATAACTCCATAGTTTCTCACATAAAGTTGATTGTACGTTTGATCTAACATATGGCTTGAGCAGACTGGCCATTTTGGTGTGGGCTGGTGCAGTGTAAATCTGGCCAAGTGAGTTGGAGGGAAGCGGCAATATCCCCATTGGGCATGATCCTATTGTCCAAATTGCTAACCAACCTCAAGCAAACCTTGGGCTTCTTCACTGTCAATTGAACAGTTGTTGTTGTTTTTGTTGTTGTTGTTGTTCAACTTGTATGCCGCCCCACTCTCAATGCGACTCTGGGCAGCTAACAAAGAGAAAGAGTATCACAAATTACAGTTACAATGTATCACATTAACACAATAAAAAAACATTTCAAGAGCAATACCCATTTCAAAGCAATACACAGGGGTGGTGGTGGGAAAATACATTGCAAAAACTCAGACTTATCCACTTCCCTCCAGGATGAATGGCAGAGGGAAAAAGTCCAGCAGCAGCATTCTTCTGGCCGACCGTGCTGCTCAGCGGTTCTTCATTCTCTCAAGGCTGGGCTGGTGGAGGGAAGAGTCCGGTGGTGGCATTGGCGTCAGCGGTGTTCTTATGGCCAGCCGGCCATGCTGCTCAGCTGTTCTTAATTCCCTCAGGCTGGGCCAGCTGAGGGATGAGTCCAGTGGTGGTGGCATAGGCATTGGAGTTCTTATGGCTGTCCGGCTGCTCAGCTATTCTTCATTCCCTCAAGGCCGGCCCAGCCAAAGGAAGAGTCCAGTAGTGGCATCGGCGTCAGTGGCGTTCTTATGGGCAGCCGGCCATGCTGCTCAGCTGTTCTTCATTTCCTCAAGGCCGGCCCGGCGGAGGGAAGAGTCCGGTTCCTCTGCTCACCTGTAGAGGAGTAGGGGAAGTGTCCCCCCCCATCTGATAAATCGGGATTAATGAACTGAATTACTTAGTTTAATTTTTTAAAAAAAACATTTTCCTTTGCCTGACCGTGTTGCACAGAAGCTGCAGCTGCAGCCAGTTTTTATTTTTGTTCAACCCTAGACTTTTTAAAGTTTAATCTAAATGATTGAATGCATAACCAACAATCTAATAAATGTGAAAACAATAATTTATCTTCCCTTGTCCCTCCACAGATGTTGAGAGAAAATATTCAATTTGCTGATATTTGCTTATAGGCCACTTCATGATACCAGAAATTGACACCAGAAGATGCCTCTGACAACAGCAAAGGGTTGAGTTTAGTCCATTCACTGTGACCACATGACAGTGGACCAACCTGCCACATCTGCATAGCAAACAGTGTGATGAATGCACATCTGGACAGGTCCTTAGACTAAGATGTACTGTTGATCAGATTTGCATCACCCATTCAGAAATTATCATTCAAAAGGAAATTGAATCAAGATAGTCTATCTCTATCCCATCCGAAAGCAAATATACTGCTCAAGAGTTTTTGAATAAGCATGAATATTCAGTTTTCATTGAGCTATTTTATGGGGAATCATGATGAGCTGATCTCCAGTCACCCATTTAACTGCTAGTGCTATGCTTCTGATATTACAATTTATTATTTTATTGGACTCTGAGAGACAACGTGAACAATGGTGGAGAACATTTGCTTTGCCACAAATGTGCCTACAACTCCCACAATATTTTACTATTGTTAAGAAAGGCTAGGATTTCTAAAGATGAACTCTGAAATAGCTATGGTCCAGTTTCCTACCTTGATGCAGAAGAAAATGGACGTGCGGCACCAAAATGGCCACCGCACTCTTTGCTGGCCCCGCCCCTGAGGCACGGGCACAGCAGCAAGGGGCCAGCCTCCCTTTATAAGGGGTGGCCGAGCCAACAGTCCCCCCTTCCTTGCATTTGGCTGGCCCCGGGCATGATTGCCGCCCTTTGCCAGCCATCCATTGCCGACTCGCCTGGCTCGGGTATGGGCCAGTGAGCCGCACGCTTTCTCTGCAGCCGACTGCCGTGCGGCTCTACACCGAGCCAGCTGGCTCAGAACCCCCTAATTTTACCGCCGTGCCAACTTGCGGCACAGCCGCTTTTGCTGCTCAGCCTTGCCCGGGAGCAGGCTTTGCTGGGTGATCCGCCCTCCTTTCTGCCACGGCGCAAGGCAGCTCCACTCGGCGGCGCGTACCTTGCCTGGGAACAGGCTGGTGCTTCACGCCGCTGCCTGTTTCGGCCTGCATGGCACCCAAAAAGAGGCACCAGCCGGCGGCCCGTGCTGGAGCGTGGCGAACACACGCCCCTGCGGGGCCCACACCTTCCTCCTCTGCTGCCCCGGCGCCTCGCACAGCATCGGCACCCACCTGCAGGCAATGCAGGGCACCATCCTGTCTCGCCTTGGGTAGTGAGCTGCTCTCGTCCCCGGCGGACCCAGCATCCTCTGTGGCCCCAGCTCAGTTGGCTACCCCCGTTGCCCCTCCTGTGGGGTTGGGGCCTTCTACCTCGGACACCTTGGCGGCCCCCTCCCCGGCGTTTGTTGAGGACCGGTTCATGGCCCTTGAGAGGGCCTTAGGCATTCCTCCGGGGACAGCGGCCCTGTGGCCCGGTGCCACCCGGGGTGGTGGCCAGGGTTCCCGTGACCAGTCTGCAGTCAAGCAGCGCTTGGCCAGGCTGGAGGCCATGCTGTTGGCCCGGTCTGCTCTGAGTGCTCCTGCACCTGGCCCTCATGTTGATCAGCGGGCACCAGGGCCTTCCCTGGGACCTGGCACAGCAGCGGGGATGGGGGCCGCGAGCTGAACCTCGTTCATGGGCTCCGACGCTCCGTCCCGGTCGGAACCCCTGGTGGGGGCAACCGGAGGGGTTGCAGCTGGTGGGTATGCTGATCAAGTGAGATCACCAACCACACTCCCTTCTGTATTGCCGATGGCTCCTTCCCTGATACCCCAACAGGGCCAGGCGGCATGGCCCTGGCACTTAACCCAACCTCTAGTGCCTTCTGCACAACCGGCCCCACCTATTCTGGGGGCCAGGCTGCTCCCGGCATGTGGCGGGCACCTTACCCCCCGCCCCCGCAGGGTACGACTGCAGCTGGGTGCACACTGCCTTATCCAGTGTGGCCTTATGGTCCCCCAACTAACACCGGCTATCACTCCGTGAACTCCTTGGCGTTGCCATCTGCGGGGTTGATCCTCCCCCTGGGTGACCACCTCCTCCCCGCAACCAGAGACAATATCTGGCGCAGGGAGTATGTGGATCTTTTCAGCCTTCTTAATAGGGAGCCTACCCATGATGAAAAGGACAAGTGTGGGAATTTATCTGGCTTCTGTCTGCCTGCTTCCTACACATTTTGTAAACAAAGGCCCCTTTGTTTACATGAGAGACAACGCTTGATTTTGGGCATGCGTAGAAAAGTGAGAAGAATTCTCCTTATTTGGTTCTGACATTCTAATTGGTTGTGTGTGCCTTAGTTTTGTTTCTGATATACTCTGTTTGAATAAAGAGACGCCATGATTATTCCTTTGTTCAGCCAAGACTGCAGTCGTGTGTATGTTTTCTCTCTATTTCTCTATCTCTTCCTTACTCTGCCTAATGAAGCTGGACTCCGTTAGACTTCTTAACTCTTCCTTTGTTTATCTGGGGCTATAAACTGCTCCTTATGAGGCTGATTAGATCTTTACATGAATCGGACTCCTACAAGTGGAGCCCCGTGGGAGGCGTTTGAATGAAATTCAAGGAACTCTTTGAAATCTGCTTCAGCAATTAGCGATTAGCATCTCATTAGCACCTCATTGCGACCAGGGACAAGGTCTCATTCACCCACGACCAGAGAAAAAGGTCCGACCGGGAAAGGTCAGTCAAGCGCTTGAAAATCATCCAAGTTTAACTTCGGATCCCAACAGGGTGAGTGAAAGATTTATTATGGGGTGTGTGCTAACTTCGCCAGAGCAGAAGTTTTGTCTGAATAAGAATGGGCAAAGAGCAGAAACAAAAGAAGTGCAAGATTTTCTACAAAAAATATTCTGTTGTCCCAGAGGCTTACTGCACCATTGCCACAGCTTTTGCCCCCAGCCAAGGGAGGGACTCTGGCGACGGCCCCTCCATCATATGAGAAACAACAGCATGAGCCCCCTGATGGAGATGGGGGTGGAAAAGGAGATGGGACATTATATCCTGCCTTGCAGCAATCAAGCACTTTTAGCCCTACAAAAACACTGTTCTCTGCAGCTTTTACTGCAGCTGTGCTGGATATGGAAACTGTTGCTGTATATCCAGTTAACAGAGAGGCTCTTGCAAATGGGACTGCTGCAATACTGCCTGCCAAGTCTAAAAAACAACTAGTGCCAGCTGATTGGGAACAAATGGTGGGGACCTCATCACAGATTGAAGTTATTAATGCATGCAAAGTGGCAGGAAGCAAGGAGTGTGATTCAAAGAGCAGCACAGGAGACCTCAGCTCGCCCCTGAAGCAACCCTCATCACAAGAGCAGGAGAAGCTGAGTAGTAAACTTGATTCCTCACGTTTGGGCAGGAAGTGGAAGGATGGCCCAGAGGAGGAATGCAGAAAACCCAAGCCCAGAAAGGGGTCTTCTTGCAAATACAAACTAACAGGTGCAGTTTGTCATAAAGGTGAGATTCAGATGCTGCAAATGAAAGAAGTCCAGAGGAAAAGGGGTGTGGATCCTTCCTCTATGGACAGCAGGCTTTTGCAAAAATACAAGGAGGGAGAAGACATACTCCAGTTTTTGGCTGATTTTGAACTGCCCAACCCTCAAACAAAGAGATCCAGAGTGGGCTGTTCCAAATTTCAAGCATCAGGATTGCAGGGAAAGCAAAGGGGAATTCCCTGTGCTTTTCATCTGTGTGGAAGTTACTTGCAACTTCTGGAGAAGTTGTTCTTTGTGCTCATACTTCATCTGCCTGCCTTAATACAGATGGGTGTGGCTGGAGCATGAAGGAATGTGTGTTTGCCTGAAAAGCTGAAAAGGGGGGTTGTCTGGTTGTCTTGTGAATTCAGTGAGAATTAATTTACGGCCTAATTTCAACCTTGCCATGCCAAGAACTGTGCTGGAGAGAAGATAGTGTTTAAGTTGTAATCTGAGAAGAAGAAAGCTTCAATCAACATTTGGACTTTTAATTTGGACATTTTAATTGGACTAAAAAGTTTGTGTGGACTCTAAAGAAGAATTGGCCTTGTTTGCATTATAAAACCTGAAAGCCTTTTTAACAATTGTCTACCTGCTCATGCCATGAGTGTGAAATGCTCTAATGATATTTGTACTGTATTTGATTTACCATGCTATGCTGGTTTTAAGTTATTGAATGCCTCTTTCACTTACACCTAGTGAGACAAGAAGAAATGTAATGCCTTACTCATGTAATTGGGGAGTGAGAAATGCTTGCTAGAATGCAACAGAGACCTCCTTCATGTAAGGAAGAAGAGAAATGTTCATGTTTTGTTCATGCTTAAATGTTTTGCTTATTCTCTTGCAGGGGAAAGACCTGTCTTTGCTTATGTTATATTTTGCCTTATGAAACTGCATATCTCAAGGTACCTCCAGAAGTACATGGAAGAGTTTTCAGTACCCTACACATGTAAATGGGTTTGTGACATTGCATTTGTGTTATATGTCAGGCATGTTTCATGTTTAGTTACATGGTGCTAGTAATAACATGGCACTGATCATCAAACAGGGCATGCTCCTGTTTCTTAGGGGAGTGTCTTCCTAAGCCATTGGTCGTTTATTGGCAACAAGGGGATCCTGAGTGTGTGGATTCCTGCCCGAGCGATCCGCCCATGGAGAGAGAAGAAGGTTACTCAGCTCCAGGATGGTGGTTCACCAGTGGACTAAGTTTGCTGACATTTGTTCTTTTCTTTCTTACTGTGCTTCCAGCTGTAAAAACAATGACTCATGGGGGCAACCCCAACTTTTGGCTTCGTCATGCTAACTATATGTTTGAGGTTCATGGTAAGAATGCAACGTTATACTATGAGCATCCACTGGCAGTGTCTCAAATGGCCTTTCTTCCGGCATTGTTCAACACGCCTGAGTTGGTTATTGGACACTTGCAACATATTGACAGGTCTACACTCTTCTCTAATCCCCCAGAACAATTTAACAACACCCGCTGGTGAAGCATGACATTCAAGAAATACACTAAAGGGCTTTGTTTCTGCTGTCATAGTTCTGGGGTCTGGAATAGTAAATGGAAGCACTGGACTCAAGCAAAAAGGGTTTCGCGGAATGTAGGCAATCATACGGGTTGTGATGATTATTTTTGGTTATGGGGTAGTTATAACAGTTCTTATAAGCTTAATTTTACCTTGTTTAACACTACTATTGAAGATATATATGATGTGTTTCCTATGTTTACTCCTGATTATTCTGCTATAGATAGTGGTTCAATTTGCAATGGATGGCAAATTAAGGATCCCAACATGTGGTTCTTTTTTAATGGAGTTGCCACGAATTTCCATCCAGGACAATATTAATGTGCAGCATTGGGTTATTTTACCTTACCCGTACAAGTGCAAATGCCGCTTCAGGCAGATGCACGGCGCCGGAGAGCTGTTGCCGGCCCGATGGGTTCTGGTTGCAATGATGAAGTGATAATCGATGTTCAGCTTTCTGATGGTAGCTCCTGGGGGAGAGCTATAGGGAGTGTTATCACTGGAGCACTCACCTTGGGATCATACCCAGGTGTCATTTCCCAGGAGAATAGAAGGTCCATTTTGGGACTCACCTGTAGGCTGGAGAAATCAATCAACGCCACAGGGAGGGTCATACGGGATCTTCAAATGGAAATCACTGAGCTCCATCAAGACCAAATGCAGGACAGACTGGCCATAGATTACCTGTTAGCAAAATCCGGAGGATTTTTGTAAACTGGTCGGGAACCAGGGATGTCGGGTAAAATTCCAGGATCTGAATAATACTATTGAGAAAGAACTTCAGAATTTACAGGAGAGCATTACTAACAATGTACGGACTGATGTTAATCTCTTTGATTGGATGACTTCTTGGTTGCCTGATTTGTCTGTCCTTAGACAAGTTTTCTTTTATGGGGTCATTATTATTATTTGCCTTATATCTTTGTGTTTTTGCATTTATTGTATTCCTAATCTTATTTCTATGTGTAACACATGTCCACTGCGTAGAAGGGAGACATCGGGTTTTGCACGACGGCAATTGTACTCAATGAGGTATCATCCTCTGGAACAATGTCCAGGAGGACAGTGATGATGTATATGGAGGAATAGTTATGGAGTATGATGACATGCAGGAGTATGATTAGCCGTCCCTCTCTCAAATTTAAATGAAAAAGGAGGACATGTGGGAATTTATCTGGCTTCTGTCTGCCTGCTTCCTACACATTTTGTAAACAAAGGCCCCTTTGTTTACATGAGAGACAACGCTTGATTTTGGGCATGCGTAGAAAAGTGAGAAGAATTCTCCTTATTTGGTTCTGACATTCTAATTGGTTGTGAGTGCCTTAGTTTTGTTTCTGATATACTCTGTTTGAATAAAGAGACGCCATGATTATTCCTTTGTTCAGCCAAGACTGCAGTCGTGTGTATGTTTTCTCTCTATTTCTCTGTCTCTTCCTTACTCTGCCTAATGAAGCTGGACTCCATTAGACTTCTTAACTCTTCCTTTGTTTATCTGGGGCTATAAACTGCTCTTTATGAGGCTGATTAGATCTTTACATGAATCGGATTTCTACAGACAAGGAGGATGATAAGGATAAGGAGCTGGCCTGCTGAAGGAAGCCCCCGCATACCTGGGCCAACTGGCTCCCAGCATACTTGATTTACACGGTCGTTTCCCTGAGGGTGCTGCCGGATTTAGTGATTCCCTTGTTTCAGTACCTTGACATCATTTATCGGGCGTACGTAGATTTTCCCGGCACTGCATGGCTAGCGTACGATTAGGAATTTTTTATGCACGCCGCCTTGCACCCGGAGATGCATTGGGATGAACCCAACCAGTTACTGTGGTTGTACTATATGACGCCATCCCGCCCTGCCACAGGTGATCGCTACCACTCTGGCCACGCCGTGCAATGGCCTTGCACTGTTTCCCAGCCAGCCGGCGGGGCAGGGGGTTCCAGTCTGGCTGGTGTGCTGGCGGTACTCCTCCGCGGCAGGGTGCTCCAGGCATAATTGTAGGTACCTGCATGAGTGCCCTAACTGCTCCGGCACTCACCCAGGCTCTGCCTGCCCCCATCCCGAGGGAACCTGAGCCAGGGGTAGGGGCCCCCAGGGCGCCACCCGAACTGGGGCCACCTCCAAAAGGCCCCCTCCCCAATTAGGTTGTCAGTTCTGGAACACTGGTTGAGGGTTTACCCCAGGCACTCCGACGTGGAGTACATCCGCGTTGGTTTTTCCAAGGGTTTCCGGATCCCTTTTGTTGGCCCCCGCGCCCCCCAGGATGCTCCTAACTTGTTATCTTTCCTGGGCCGGCGGGAGGTAGCTAGGGAGCAGATTTTCAACGAGTTCAGCGGAGGTAGGGTAGCTGGCCCTTTCGAGGAGCCCCCCTTCCCTAATTTGAAGGTTTCCCCCCCTGGTTTTGGTCCCGAAGAAAGTCACAGGTGAATTCAGATTGATTCACCATTTGTCGTTCCCAGCCGGCAGGTCTGTCAACGATTTGATACCGGATGAACTTTGTTCGGTCCGATATACTTCGTTTGACCAGGCACTTGCGATGGTTCGGGCGTGCGGACCGGGGGCGCTTTTGGTCAAATGTGACATCAAGTTGGCCTTCCGCCCCTTGCCCGTCCACCCAGGCAGTATTGAGCTGCTGCGTTTCCGTTTTCAAGGCCTATATTTTGGGGACAAGGCAATGCCTTTTGGGTGCTCGGTATCTTGCTCGGCCTTCAAGCTTTTCAGCTCATTCCTCCATTGGGCCTTTGTCTGACGGTCTGGGGCAGTTTTGGTGGCACACTACCTTGATGATTTTCTTTTTCGGCACCCCAGCGGGCACTGGCGAGTGTTCACACCTCCTGTCCACTTTCCAGGTGCTTATGGCTGAATTGGGCGTGCCTCTGGTGCCGGAAAAGACGGAGGGCCCGGTCACCACTTTGGTTTTTCTGGGGATCAGAATTGATACCATAGCCCAGTCCTCTAGGCTGCCCCCTGATAAAATAGCCCGCATTTCAGGCACCATCCTCTCCCTATTGGCCCAGCGTAAGGCGTCCCTCAGGGAGCTGCAGGTACTCCACGGGTATCTTAATTTTGCTTGCAGGGTGGTGGCCCCTGGTAGGGCCTTTGCCAGGCGCCTGTGCAACACCATGGCGGGGTTAACCCAGAAACACCATCGTGTCCGCCTGACCAGGTGTATCAAAGAGGATCTCCGGGTCTGGCTGGGTTTCTTTTCTGACTTTAATGGGATCTCCTTTTGGCGCGATGAGTGCGCGGTGGCTCCCATTTTCCAGGTCCAGTCTGATGCATTCGGGGCGCTTGGCTACGGGATGTATTTTGAGGGTCACTGGGCGTACGGCAAATGGTCAGAGTCATGGGGCGACTCTGGCGTGACCTTACATTCCTCGATTTTTTTCCATTTTAGGCACGCTACTCCTCTGGGGTGAGGCGTGGTCCAACTCTGTTGTCCATTTTTGGTGCAACAATGCGGCGGTTGTCCATATTGTCAACACAGAGACTTCCCGGTCCCCTAGGGTTATGGGCATGGTGCACCATTTTGTTTTGTGTGCTCTTCGGTGCAACATTTTGGTTAGAGCCAGACATGTCCCGGTAATCAATCATGATATTGCTGATGCTTTGTCTCGCTTACAGATTGAATAAGATAGCAATGAACCAAATAAAGTTCTGAAGCATCCACACTGATAAAATTCATAAAGTAAAGCAAAGCAAAGAACAGAGAAATTTTCTAATTTGCCCTTTAGCTGTTAAAGTTATGGATGGTGCAAAGTGGAACCTTTCAGTAAAAAAGAGGGGAGCAATCCTCATTCAGTACTAGTGAATGAAAACATAGGGTTCAAAGTCAAACTTTTAAGAGTTTTCTGTTTAGATATACAGCTGTCTTAATTGGACCACTCCAAAGATGGAGCGAGGCCATCTTTTTCTTTAAATTATTCTTCCAATATGTCCACAAACAGACTGTGAGAAAAACATTGTGTGTCCCCCTCCCCCAAACCAAGATGTGTTTTACAGTGTCCCTTGGAGGTAGATTTCTGGGAGAACTTGTAGTTATTGTTTCTTCATGCTCTCTGTACTTCTGCTGTGTATTTTTATACTCTGCTATTCATTGGGATTTTTATCAAAATTTCACATATCCTCAACAGTTCCAACTTATGGAAAGCTAATCCATATTGTTTGCCATAGACCACAGAGGTTGGCTCTTCTCCTATGAGGCAGAGCAGGGAATTAAACTCCTGATATCCAATGCTTTAGCTTGCTGAGCTCTCCCACACTGCCAACCACAAAGTCAAAGAAATCTAATGTTGATGGTGTGGGCAGAATTCCCATCACTTGCTTGGACCAAGTTTCAAGTTGTGTGTTAGAAACAAAATATGTGTTACCTTGTTAAAAAAAATCATGAAAGGGCAATTCCACTCCCCTGCAATGTCATGAAAGGGGGCGGGGGGGGGGAGAGGATATTTCTGCCTGGAAATTCATCACCACCTTTTCATAAAGCCCTGGACAGGCATGACAATGCTTAAACATTCATAATTTGGTGGTATTTGGGGACCAAAATTAAGTGCTTTATTTATTTGAAATCGTTTTACTCTGCTTTTCTTCTACAAAAATGACCCAAGTTAGCCTACATAAATTTTTAAAAAGACAATATAAAAGCTAAAATCAATTTTACAGTATTAAAAATAATTTAACAAATGCCATATCAAAAATAATACATAAAATGCTTAAAAACATATTTCAAAACAGGAAAGCACAAGCAATCCTCCATTGGAAGTGGGGGTGGGAAAACCTTCTTAAAAAGCCAGTCACTGAGACAAATCATACATGAAGAAGAATGTCTTTGCTTGCTTGCAGAAGGATAACAAGATGGGGCCAATCTTCATTTTAGAAAAGAGATAACATGTTTTAGAGAGAGGTAAAAGCACCAGGTTGTTTTTTTCCATCAAGGCAGAGTGTGAGCCTTAGACATCATAATGCTTCCTAGTTTCAGGGGGAAATATATAGTAAAGATTGTGATTATATGCTGAAGAAGTAATAATGTTAACCATGCCTTTGACATACAAGCTCCCTGCATGCAGAACTGTGGCTCTGTGGAGCACATTTTAATAATATTAGAATCCAGACAAAGGTAATGAGAATGTTATAAAACTAGATGAAAAAGTGGGGAAATTTATTCAAGATTCTGACCTTTGATTTTTTTTAAATCTGAAGTTGCTCTGCAGAAGGAAAAATAGGGGACTTCAGAAGAACTTTAGAAAAGAAAAGGAATAAGGAATCCAATCAAACCATGGAGGGCTGGGATATTCAGTTCAGTTTTACATTTTACAATACAGAACAACTACAGTTCGATACATACATGTGCTGCAGTTCAAATATTCTTAAATATACAAGAAACAAACTAGATCATGATTTAAATTAATTCTGTCAAAGGTTTCATTGATTAGATTAAATCACGAAATTTCTCTTCCATTAGACTTGTTTTGGCCACCGCACGTTCTATTACCATCAGAGCAGAAACATATTTCTTACTATGCCTTGTTGCAAAGCTTTTGAAACAGTTTTCACATATCTTTTGCTTCATCTAGTAGGCATATTTATTTCCCTATAGACTGGGTAAACAAAGTTCCTGTCTTGCCCTCCTGTGAAGCATCTTGAAGTATTCATTATTGACAAATGATAAGAGCTGAACTTCCTCCAGGGCTCCCAATCGAGGAGCAAAATTGTTTAGTGACCTTTTTACACTTTGATATAATAAAAGTTTATAAAACTGTTACACCATAGTCATCTGACAATTGTAATGCATTGTTGTGACTGAAAGGTGGCTAAGAAATAACTCCAGAGAAAAGAAACATTGTGGGGATTTTGTATGGTTCAGCTTCTGTTCAGTTAGTCTAGAATAAAAATAAGAAGTTAAAAGGTTGACATTCAGTCATATTCCTGTGCAAAATTAAAGTTTATCCTCTGGGGTTGTTCTTCCTCATATTGTCTCAATAACAGTAGCTTTTAAAGATCCCTCTGGCATCCTGGCAGAAGACAATGAGGAAAGAATGTTATTCATTCTGAACTAAGTAGGTTTAGAGATGGAACAAATTCATATTATCCAGGAGGGAGAGTTTCCTGAGTTTTCTCTCAAAGATTCATTGATAACATAAATGGCAAGGAAGGAGCTGAGGTACTTTTGTCTACCTGTCCATGCAGCCTAACCTTCATCTCACCAAATCAGATGTTACTTACAAAGACTGTTAAAAAAAGACATCCACAGAAATCTAGTATCTCAAGGGATATGAGGGTTCAACTTCTGCAGGCAGGGCCCCCTTTCCTTCTGTGTCTGCTGGTTGCTACATGAATTGTGCAATCAAATCACACAACGTTGGCTGCCTGAGCATAACACACTACAATCTTCCACAAGCATAACATCAACAGGATTTCAGCCAATTTACTATACCCAATTATCATTCATTTATCTGTTTACCTGCCTATCTGCCTATGAACACCCTATTAAAGTTAATAATCTAGACCATAAATTATAGTAGGTTATGGATACATCAAAAGCAAAAAATAAGTGAGGAGAAAAACAATGCACTCTAAACATTATCCCAATCTCTGGATTGTAACTAAAGAGGTATAACAGAATTGCATTGTTATGTCATGTAGCTATTACTTAGTATTGTTCAAAAAGCACAAAGAAAGCTTCTGCTGAAAGACAGATACATCTTAATGCATGTATTCTGTAAGAGGAACAGATAAAAACTCTCAAGCCATCCATACATTGCTGCCTATCCTAAATAAGTGGCAACCACACACTGACGCAAACAACTTTTAAGACACTACACCTGTATCTATGTATGGCTTCATTCTATTGAAGCCATTGAACTAGTTGCTGAGGTTGGGTCAATAACTCTTACTAGTGTTGTTTTATCATGGCAGGAAGTTGGAAAAGTGGGTAAGACATTTGTTGAGAATGATGAACAATCTTCAGGTTGAAAAAGTTGTGATAAAAGCAATCCCTGTTCAACAGTCAAGCTTTCTTAAGACACCCCCCTTCCCCTGCCTGATGCATAGAAGGTAGATCAGTGGTGGGATTCAGCTGGTTTGCACCAGTTCACCAGAACCAGTAGCAGAAATTCGGGCTTGCTCCACCCATCCAAGTTTTGAAATAAAGTAGTCTTAATTCAGGTGCAATGCAGGGCTTTCGCCCTGGCCAGGCCCATACCATACCCACAGAGTACGTGGTAAAAAAAAGTGAATCCCATCACTGAGGTAGATATATCTGAGAGTGCGTTATGGACAATAATGCCACCTCAAACCCTGCCCAAAGTTGGCCTTTCACTTAAGTTTTTGGAGGGATTTCAACCAGCTACTCAGCTTGAAGGATTATTTTTCACTTTTTTAAAGTTGTTGCAACTGTTTTATTTCTTGTGTTATCCTAAAGTGGTAGCATGTTTGTTTTCATTAATTGCATTCTTTTAAATGATAGTGTTGCAAATTGCCTTGAGAGATCCATGGAAAGTGATGAATCTCTCAAGGCTCTTATGCAATAAATGTTTAAGCCAAAATCTTCTTGTGAAAAAAACATGTGCTCAAGGTTGAGGGCAGAATGATTTCTTTCCTCCAACAGACTGTCTTTAACATGATCAAGTGCATGGCTGGTTACATGCCATTTTTTGAAACCAAGGAGCAAAGATTGAGGGATGTTGTATTCATTTCTCAAAACTATCCATTTTTGACAGGACAGGATAAAATCAAGACTTGAGCCCACAAGTGCTAAAAATTGCCTTCCATGATGGAAAATATTTTGATGATCACAAACATACAGTCTATTAGAAAAGATAATGAATTTCTATGTAAAGGAGGGAAGTAACTTAAGGGTAATACTTAATCCTAATAGGGCTGTATGGTGTAGTGAACAGAGTGATTGACTAAGACTCAGGAGGTCTGAGTTCAAATCCCTGCTCAGGCATGGAAACTTAGTGAAGGCATGGAATGGGTAAAATCATTGAGATCAATCAATTTTAAGAACCCTAACAAACCCACTAATTTTAAATAGCCCAAACTAACCAACTGAGAAGCTGTGATATATAAAATGAAATTGGGAGGTAATAGTAATACTTTGTTATTTGTGTAAATTAATGAAGCACAACCACTCACCATTTTCACTATTTTATCAAATTACATATCCACAAAAACCTGTTGATTGACACCAGTTTCAAAAAACAATAATGCTTGTGGTATGAAAAAAAGGTAACAGATTTAATTTTTCATAGTTTTTGTATGCTTCATCTTGCTTCATCAGATGCAATGTTCATGTTTAAGTTAAAACTTTTCATAATGTTCAAATTTTCATTGTTTCATTTTTAAGTTTCTGTAGTCTCCAACTGGAAAGGGTTCTATTTGACTTAAAGGGATACAAAGGTGAATGAAACATAAAAACTTTACATCACCAGAATGCTTCAAAGATCTCTTCCTTAATCACTGCAGAAAAACCTCTCCATTAATGAGAAGGGATTGCAGTTAATTCACAACAATACTACCGATATAACTGGGGCAATAGCCAAAAACAAAAAGTATCTCCATAGTAGGTTGATCCTCAGACAGTAGACATCCCATCCACCACTGCGGTCATACTTAAGCCTTTCAGCTTGGTAGAACATGCCATAAACCATGCAGCACAGACATAGCTCTGAAATTCCAGGGTCACCTCCATGTCAAAATGGAGGATTTTGCATAAGAAACCCTCACATAATGAATCTAAAATTGAAAAGGATTCTAATAATCTTCAAGCCAGTGGATAAAGTTTATGAATGATAATTGAGAATATGGAAAATAATGAACACTAAATCTCTGGGTTTAATTTACAATGCCCTTGTTTCACTTTGCAACCTTTATTTGTAGACTCTTATGCAATAAAATGTTTTTTGTGTTACCTCAGCATATGTGAGTGGCAAGTCTGTGGGAGAATAGCTTTTGAAATTAGACTCTTTCTTATTCACTCAGTGCAGGTGTGTTCTTCTAGAGGTGTTGACAAGGGCGCCATTTTGCTGAGGACAAGCACCACTGAGAAAAAAAGGCTTATTCAAAACTACTGTAGTTCAAAGAATAGCTGTTTGTTTCTACTGTTCTGTACTTAAAGAATGATGAACAATATTTTCCAATTACACCCCCTTGACCTACTCACCTGTGTTTCTAAGGCTGCTGGAATTGTGGGTCCGTTTTGTATTAATAAATATATGAAATAAATTTTGATAAAAATATGTTGAGAATGAAAAAGATTGTAAGCTTTATATCACCAAGAGCAGACATGTTGAAGTCCAACTGATTTAAATGTTAAAGCTATGCATCATCTTACACCTGTCACACAGTAATTTTAATGCAATGTTAAAACTCCTGTTTCAGGTAACTTTTAGAATGTGGAAGAATAGATTTATTGATGAGTGGAAAGTGTTGTGTGTATACTAAGACATACCCCAGGCAAGAGTGTGCAGTCAGGCAATCCTCCTTTCCAAAAGCATTGCAACATAAACTTGCTGATGATCCAATCTCAAACACTCAGCACAGACCCATATGTCAAATTTAGCTATCCAACCTCTATCTATACCAGTATTTTACAACCTTTATTTTTGGACATCAATTCCCAGAAGCCAAAGTCAATTCCCCAAGGCACTGATCAGGCTTCTGGGAATTGAAGTTCCCCTGTTGGGAACCACAAATGTAAACCCTTCCATAGGAGGTGTGTGTATATATATAAACTGGAATAAGTTTAAAACAAAGCAGGTATGCTCCAACTTTCCCATCAACCAGACAACTATGAGAAATTTGCCTTCATTCTAAGAGGGTGCAGAACCAACTGCATCTCAGTTCTCATTCAAAAACCACATGCCTAGTTCTAAGATTATATTTCAAACTTCAAAGAAAATCCTTGTAGTGACCATAAAATAAAAGCTGGGAGATGTTTGATCTCAACTCTTGCAACAACAAAAATAATTATTTGGGTAGACATTGTAACAGAGCTTGACATGCCAGAAAGCTTAAAGACTACTGAAAAGATTGAACAGTGATACAAACAAAAGGACACTGTATAGCCTCAAACCAAATATCACATCTGTGACAAGAAAGATCAATCAAAACATAATAAAAATAAACCACAAGGGATATTAAGAGCAAACATTAAACATTTTGGGGGAAAACACAAAGAAATGGTTCCTTCAACTAGCAAGCAAATCAGAAAAATATGTTGGAAAACTAAAGTAATCATTATACTGAAATTAGGTAAAGAACCATCAAGAGCTACAGGCCAATTTCCCAACTATGCCACTTATACAAAGTGTTTGAGCAAGCAGTATTAAATCATTTGTCCCTAAAATTAAACCTCCTCTAATTCCAGAACAGGCAGGCTTTAGACTTGGCAAGAGTTGTGTCACTCAAATCATAAATCTAACTCAACATATAGAAAATGGTTGTCCTGGGTCCTGGTGTTTGTGTTATCTGCCAGCTGCCCATGTCCCAGGACCTGACAACTATGAACAGGTTGTAGGATCCCATTTGGTTGTTTTAGACATATAGCTATATATCAAACAGGAAGGGCATACACACATATACACACATGTGAAAGTGATGTGATCTTTCTGTTTCATTTGAATGGGCTTGTATAGTCTCTGGAATGGCTCTGTGGCTTGAAAAATGGCTACTACACGTCCTTAGTTGAGATCCAATCAATATACTGTACATTTACTTCTGCGTAGATGTGTATAGACTTACATCGCTAACTGGTTCTGGTACATTATGATCTTCTCTAACTCTAAACTGTGCTGTACATTATCTGTGATATATTTTTTTAAATTGTGTCAGAAGCACACAAAGGTGCTTCCTGGATTGAAAGGATTTTTGCTGGAAGAACTCCACTCAGGGGATGCCCAAATGAGGCTCCTTTCATGTCCCCAAGATCTTTTCCCACCGAAGTGGTCTCTATTTATCTACTTGCAATTTCTTGCTTTTGAACTACTGGGTTGGCAAAAGCAAGGACAAGGACAGGTGCTCATTCCATCATGCAGTACTCAGGTCTTGATGATATGATAATATCACATGACTGATTAATTAAAATATAAGTATCCTATCAAATGTACTTATTTAGGGTCCATGAGAACTTCTTATTTCTACTCAATGAAACTAAATCACAGGGGCTGTGGTGGCTCAGTGGTTAAGAAGCTTGCCTTGTTAGCTGGAAGGTTGGCAAGTCGGCATTTTGAGACCCATGGAATGCATGATGGATTGAGCCCCTGTCTCTGTCCCAGCTTCTGTCAAACCTAGAAGTTCGAAAGCAAGAAATTGCAAGTAGATAAATAGGGACCATTTTGGTGCGGAAAGATCTTGGGTACATGATAGGATCCTGATTGGCGTGTCCCCTGAGTGGAGTTTCTCCAGAAAAAATCCTATCAACCCAGAATGATTTCTGTCACATAATTATTATAGATCACAGCTGCTGTATGCAACAGGAATAAATCATAATGTCCTGGCCACACGGGCAGTATTTTATTTTTTCATAATGTTGCTCAAATTCTGAGCTTGGCAAAAGCAAACCATGAGATCCAGACATATCCAAGGACAATCCTTTCTACACATATTTTAAAAGTTTGGGAATAAGAGACAGTTCACTAACATGAGATTGGTGTAACTTCACTTCAGAAATAGTATTGCTACTATAATGCTGGTAAACACTCAAACACTGTTTACCAATAATTTCCGTAATCTCTCTTTAATGTGTTGGATTTTATAGCCTGCATGCAGTTTACTTAGTGTGAATGAGTTCTGTTCCCTCAGTGTTTCAATTGTCTCGCAATCAATGGTTCCCTTTGAAGTCATTTTGCTGGTAGGCATTATTCATTTGAAGGGAAAGGAGATGAATCGATAACATTCTCTTATGCTCTCCTATTAGTCTCCATCATTCTCTGCAAGTCACAGCGGATCAGTGTTTGAAAGAAGAAAAGGGAAGGATGACTATTATTTTCTTTAGAAGGTTGCCTCAATATAGAAGAGGTCCCTCAGCTCGATGCTAAATATATAACAGGCCTCACAGTACTCCTCTTTCTGACTTGGACTAGTGTTCAATTACTCTGAGAACTTACTTCCACTACCATTGTAGTTGCAAAAGAACATATTGTACAGTTAATTGAGAGTTCTCCTAGAGATCTCTTCAGCCACTCAGTTGCTCCTTCTGACTTTTTTTTTAAAACATTCCATATAAATAATTTATCTCAGCATAGAAAGCCAATATTATTGTCACATGGTAAAAATGACTTTAGGAGGCTGTGGTGGCTTAATGGTTAAGATGCTGAACTTGATGATTGGAAGGTCAGCAGGTTATCATCATCATAGTTTTATTTGTACCCTGCTTCCCTCAACCCAAGGGTGACTCGAAGCGGCAAAAACAACAGTGGCAAAGCAGTACAGAACAATCCAATAATACAAAGTAAACAAATCAAAAAAAATCAATAATACATATCAAATTCCTTAAATATACAATAAATACAGTAAAAAAAACATCAGTACAAAATGATCCATATCAAAAACACAGGAGAGATAAGAAAACAACATCAAACCCCCTCCAACCGGAGGTCTACCATCAAACCGACAGCACCTAACTCCCATTCTGCTGCTGCGGCAGTGGGGCAGTGTCTCCGGCGTCCTTTATACTCCCCACCTGGGCAGGCCAAGAGGAGGAGTGCTGGGCGCAGCTTCCTCCCATCCCGAGGCCATTGACATGGGCCCTGGGAGAGACTCGCAAGTCCTCCAGCTGCAGCGGCGGCGGGGCAGCATCTCCAGTGTCCTTTATACTCTCTGTCCGGGCGGGCCAAGGGGAGGGGCACTGGGTGCAGCTTCCTCCCATCCCAAGGCCATTGATGTGGGCCCCGGGAGAGGCTCACAAGTCCTCCAGCTGTGGTCAGCAGTTTGAGACCTGAGTGCTGCATGGTGGAGTGACTGCCCATCTCTGTCCCAGTTCCTGCCAACTTAGCAAAGCAGTCACACTTCTATACCATGTCATAGCACTTAGTGCACTCTCTGGGTGGTTCACTAGTTAATTAGCAGTTTGAAAGCAAGAAATTACAAGTAGATAAATAGTTTCCACTTCGGGCAGGAAGGTAACAGTGTTCCACACACTCCGGTGTTTAGTCATGCCTGCCACATGTCCACAGAAACGTCTGCAGATGCAGAGAGCACTGGTTCTTTGGCTACAAACAGAGATGAACACTGAACCCTAGAGTCAGATATGACTGGCTTTCGAACAAGGACAACCTTTACCTTTACCTAATAATGATTTTGCAGTCACAGCAACAACTCTCATAGTGGTCAGCAAAGAAAACATTGGGAGAAAGATGTGCTACTTAACTGTGATGAGGACCTCAGGACTGCAGCCAACCCTGATTTAGCATCTGCAAAGTGGTGAGCATTTCTGGATTCGAGAACATAAAGTTGTAAGTTGATAAATAGGTTCTGCTTCAGCGGGAACAGTAACAGCCAGTCGTATCCATCTTTAGGGTGCAGTGCTCATCTCCATTTGCAGCCGAATAGCTAACACTGTCTGCGTACATATCCGTGGTCACGTGGGAGGCATGATTAGATGCCAGAGCACCTGGAATGTTGTTACCTTTCACACCAAAGTTGTACTGATTTGTCTAATTTCAATTCCTTGCTTTCGAACTGCTAGGATGGCAGGAGCTGGGACAGACACGGCAGCTCACTCCATCATGCAGCACTCAGGTCTCGAATTGCTGACCTGCCAATCTTCTGGTCATCAAGTTCAGTGTCTTAACCACTAGGCTACCACAGTCTAACAGAAATAGCTTAGCAGTTCCCTTTTTAGTTTAGCTTTGCAAAGCATTTTGGACATCAGCTCAAATACTTTAAGAGGAGAAATCATCACCATCTCTTTTTGCTTTAACATGAAAAAATGTAAATGGGTCCGGCCATGAAGTTGCACTTCGCAAGACAGGTTTCCCCTGGTTAATTTGCTCCAGCCAATCACATAGGAGCCAGCAGAGAGGGGAGGAAACCAGCATTGCTTACAGCTTGTTAACATTTTGAATCTTCTCCCTTTCTCCCAGCCCCACATGTAATTGGTTCCTGGGTTTCTGTTGTGCATAAAGGTTCATTCACAAGAAGCCCAGGGAGTGCTCTTGTAATGGAAAATGGCATTTTCCCACCAACCTTAATTGAAGCCTAAAGTGGCGCGAAATCCCCTGCAAAAAGGGCACATCAGTCATGCTAATCCAAGCCCTACCATAGGTTACAGTTTAGGATCCTGCTTGTCATTGGTTACTTTCATATATCCCCTACACTGATTGGTTAGTTACGTTTGTCCGGTGGGTCGCTACATTGTGTCCAATAGCAACTGCCAAGGAGACACTATATAAGCCCCACGGGTGGGGCCGGACCGGATCTATACTTCCTACTCCACAGGTAGCCTGGGTTGTGCTAAGCCTGGGTCCCTCCATTATGCTACAATCTTGGTAGCCTATTGCCGGGCACGAGTCCGAAGGGACTGACTCCGCTAGGAACGTATAGCCATCTCGGAATCCGGAACACCTTGTAAGCTGCACTCTAATGACTGTTATAATAAAGCCTGTTGCTGTTTTGTTCACTGTTGTCCTGGACTCATGCTTATAAGAGCCGGATCTAACAGTTTCCCTGTTTCCCTTTCTGTTCTGTTCCTTTCCTTTCCAAGGTTTGCTGTCCTTGCACTAAACCAGCTACAAGAACAATGCAAGCGCGGCGCCAAAATGGCCGCCGCGCCCTTTGCGGGCCCCCCCCCCACAGGACAGAGAATCCGGGTAGTTAGGGGCGTGGCCACCGCCTTGATAAAAGGGGTGGCCACGAGGCAGCCGTGCTGCCATTTTGCCTCAGCGACGGAGCGGAGAAGTTTTTCCCCCTGCGTCTCCGTCGCTCGTTGGTGCTACCGGGAAGCCTTTTAGTTCCGTTTACTAGCTAGCTTCCCTTTCTGCTGCGGTGAGATGCCTTCCAAAAAGAAGGCTGCTGCGAATGCAGCTCGGGTGGTTCGGAGGCGTAATCCGGGTCGGAGGACCGCGGTGCCGCCTCCCCAGCAGCCACCTTTGCCATCCCCGGCCGGGGCTGGTGGCATGGGGGCTATCGCCCCTTGGCCCGATCAAAGTGCGGGCGCGGAGGGAGTTCCGGCCCGCGGCCCGCGAGCGGTGGGCACCGCTCATCCTCCTGCTCAATCGGTTGGGCCTATTCCTGTTGGGCCGCAGCCTCTCCCGGGGCCCTCTAGCCTTGGGGGGTGGCCCGGCTCCCTGCCTTGGCAGGTTAATCCACCAGCCCTCCCGGGCTTCGGCGGTAGTCAATGGCAATATACGGCCCCTGGGGTGCAGGGTCCTGTCCCCATGCAAGGATCAGGTGGGCCGGCCGGCCCTTTACCCATGGTTAATGTGGACTCCTTACTGGCACGTATTGCGGCCCTCGAGGCGTCTTTGGCCCGGGCCAGTCAGGCAGGTGCCCCTTTTGGGGTACCTTTGGAGGCGCTAACGGCAGCAGGACAACAGCCGGCGGGGAGGGTTGAGCTGCTGCAGGCGGGTGGCGCGGCTACGGCCACTGCCTCGCAGCTCCCCAGCCAGCAACCTGGTGCGGGTCAAGCCCCGGTGATGAGCTCTACATCGGTCGTGAGCTCCGACGCCCCCAGTGGGCCAGAACCCCCGGTGGGGGCGGCCCACGGGGGTGCAGCATGTGAGTATACGGTGCAAACGAGTACATCTACACATATTCCCAATATAGGGGGGGCCTTTCAGTGGCCTTGGCCTCGCTCGGGTGGCGCGGGGACTACCCCTCTGGTGCCCCACCCGGCGACAACGACTGCCACCATGCCCACGGGGGTGGGCCTAGGCTCTTACACTGCTGGCAATGTCTTGGGGGTGGCAGGGTTAGCTCCGGCTCCCTTTACCAGGCCTGTTGTCCCCTTTTCGGCTTTGCCGACGGCAGGGTATTCCTTGCCACTGGGCGATCACTTGGCACAGGCTACCAGAGAAAAGATTTGGAGGGGGGAGTATGTAGATATCTTCTCACTCCTGAACAGAGAGCCCACCAAGGAAGAAAGGGAGGGTCAGGATGAGAAGGACAAGGAGCAGGCACGCCGCCGCAAGCCGCCGCGTACCTGGGCTAACTGGCTCCCCGCTTATTTGATATATATGGCGGTATATTTGAGGGCGCGGCCGGATCTAGCTATTCCCATGGTCCAATATTTGGACAACATATATAGGGCGATGGTAGATTTCCCGGGCCCCTCATGGCTAGCATATGATGAGGAATTCCGTATGAGGATTCCCCTCCATCCCGAGATGAGATGGGATGAGCCCTGCCAGAGACTGTGGCTCTTGTATATGACACCCACACGCCCTGCCCCGGGGGATAGATACCATTGTGGACATGCGGTCCAGCGAGCAGCTCCAGCGCAGGTTACCCGCCAACCGGCGGGGCAGGGGGTTCCAGCCCGCCTGCTGTGCTGGACTTTCTCGTCAAATGGTTCCTGCAACCGAAAGAACTGCAGGTATAAGCATGAGTGTCCCACGTGTTCTGGTCCCCACGCAGCCTCGGCTTGTCCCAAGCCTGGGGGGGCGCGAGGCAGAGGGAGGGGTGGACAGTGGGCTGGCAAGGCTGCCACGGAGGGAGCTAGTTCTCCAAAAGGCCCCCTCCCCAATTAAGGTGGACATGCTGGAGCGCTGGCTCGCATCGTACCCAAAGGGGGAGGACAGAGAGTATCTCATTCAAGGTTTTAAGCAGGGATTTCGTATCCCTTTTATGGGTGTTAGATCCCCTCAGGATGCTCCCAACCTGTTATCCCTCAGAGGAAGGGAGGAGGTGGCTGCGGCCAGCATTAAAAAGGAATTAGACGCGGGCAGGGTCGCTGGACCTTTTCCTGCACCCCCTTTTCCCAACCTTAAGGTTTCACCATTGGGTTTGGTTCCCAAAAAGTCCCTAGGTGAGTTTCGCCTTATTCATCATTTGTCCTACCCAGCCGGCAGATCGGTCAACGATGCTATACCTGATGACCTTTGTTCGGTCAGGTATACATCGTTCGACCATGCGCTGCGCATGGTGCGCTCGTGTGGCCCGGGTGCCTTGCTGGCCAAGTGCGACATTAAGTCAGCTTTTCGCCTCTTGCCAGTGCACCCGGGTGACTTTGAATTGCTGGGTTTTAAATTTAAAGGGGAATATTATTTTGATAAGGCCATGCCTTTTGGCTGCTCTATATCATGCTCGGCCTTCGAGCGTTTTAGTACTTTCCTAGAGTGGGCTTTGGTCCGCAGGTCAGGGTCCCGGTTTGTAGCCCATTACCTGGATGACTTTTTATTCGGGGGTGAACGGGGCTGGGACACGTGTGCACGTCTCCTCAATACATTTCAGACGCTAATGCAGGAACTTGGTGTCCCTTTAGCGCCCGAAAAGACCGAGGGCCCATCGACCAAGTTAGTATTCCTGGGGGTTGAGATTGACACAGTAGAGCAGGCTTCTAGGTTGCCGGGTGATAAGGTGTCCAGGATAGTGACCCTTATCTCGGAATTGCTGGCCAAGCGTAAGGCATCCCTGAGGGAACTCCAGGTGCTTCATGGGCACCTTAATTTTGCCTGCAGGGTGGTCGCACCGGGCAGGGCTTTTGCCCGGCGCTTATGCGACGCCATGGCAGGGTTATCCAGGCCCCACCACAGAGTTAGGCTCACCCGGGCTATCAGGGCAGACATGTTCGTCTGGTTGCAATTCCTGAGGGAGTTTAACGGGGTCTCATTTTGGAGGTCGGACCTCCTGGCTTCCCCCAATTTCCAGATCCAGTCTGATGCCTCAGGATCCCTGGGCTATGGGATGTACTTCAATGGGAAGTGGGCCTATGGTGGGTGGCCACCGGCATGGGCAGGCACAGGTCGCCTGCGGGATCTCACATACCTGGAATTTTTCCCATTCTGGGGGCTTTGATGCTATGGGGCGAACAGTGGGCTAATTCGGTAGTGCATTTTTGGTGCGACAATGCTGCTGTGGTACACATTGTCAATGCACAGACTTCTAAATCGCCCAGGGTTATGGATCTAGTGCGCCATTTTGTGCTGCGCTGCCTGCGCCTCAATGTCTTGTTCAGGGCCAGGCATGTCCCAGGGGTTAATAATGATATTGCTGATGCTTTGTCCCGCCTGCAGATCTCCCGGTTCCGCGCCTTGGCCCCGGATGCGGAGGAATTTCCCTCGCCACTCCCGGACGAGATGTGGACTATTGGCAAGGAGAGGTGAACCGGGCGATTGGCCTTTCACTAGCGCCACGCACGCGTAAGGCGTATCAACAAGCACTCAGTTCATATAGGGTTTTTGCCACTCAATTTCACTTGCCAGAGACCTGGCCTATTCCGGTGGACCATGTACTGCGGTTCATGGTCCACCTCCATGCACAGGGCCTTGCACCTCGCACCATAGCATCCAAGCTCTCGGCGTTGGCTTTTATGGCCAAAGTAGGGGGTCATGTGGATACCACCTCTGACTTCCGCGTGAGACACGTTTTGGAGGGGTGGGTGCGCGAGCGCGGGCGTTGCCCGGACGACCGGCACCCTATTTCCCCAGGGGTTCTTACCCAGTTGGCCCGGGGCTGGCCAGGCCTCTGTTTTGATCATTATGAGGCAGCCCTTTTTCATGCAGCCACAACGGTGGCATTTTTTGGAGCGCTCCGCGTCAGCGAACTCGTGATGCTGTCTAAGGCGGATGCAAGTGGTAGGGCACTGGAACTCGGAGATGTCTACGTTGCCAAAGACTGGGCCCAGTTGAGGATTCGCTCCTCAAAAACAGATCAGCACGGCGTAGGCAGTGGAGTAAGACTGCTACGGTGTTCTTTGGCAGACATCTGTCCGGTTGGTGCCCTACAGGAGTACCTGGCACTGCGTGGCTGGCACCACGGCCCGTTTTTCTGTCACCAAGATGGGTCTCCCCTTACTAAATTTCAGTTTTGGAAGGTGACAGCCATAGCCCTCACCAGGGTGGGTTTTTCAGGTGCCCGTTATGGCACACATTCGTTCTGTATTGGTGCAGCCTCTACAGCAGCTGCTTTTGGGTACTCGGGGGCTGACATACGCAGCATGGGGAGGTGGGGCTCACAGTGTTTTCAGTTTTATGTGCGCCCACTCCCGCCATGAGTACCAATTCAGTCACCTTACCTTCCTTTTTTCTCAATTTTATTGCAGACCCTGGGTGTCGTATTACACCGGTGACAGTATGGCTGGTGGGCCACAGCTATGTGCACAGGGCAGCGCGTTACGCTGCGGCGACAGAGTGGGGACCCCGACTGGGACTGGGTGACCACGCCAGTCTCGCATGGCATGGTAAGCCTGGGATGTTATGGCGGGAGCTGAGGCCTTTCCTTTTTTCTGGCCTGGGGGCTGACCCGCCTGACATTCTAATTATCCACCTGGGGGGCAATGATTTGGGCCAGGTCACCGGCTTATCGCTCAAGCATGCGATTTGCGAGGAACTCGCCTACTTGCACTATGTCTGGCCTGCCACAACCCTGGTTTGGTCGGACATTGTTCCGCGCCACTCTTACAGAGGGGGCGTTAACCTCCTTGCGCTTGACCGCGCAAGGCGCGCGGTCAACAAGGCGGTGGCGCGGTTTCTTACCACCAGGGCTTGGGGGCGGGTTAGTCATCACCCCGATATTAGTCTGCAAAATTATGACCTCTATGCAGGGGATGGGGTCCATCTGTCGCGAGGAGGTATGGACCTCCTGTTGGGTGACTGGCGAGCAGGCCTGTTGACCGAGCTGACGGTCTGGGGGGGGGCGTCAGGTCTTCTGTGAAGCCCCTCCGTGTGGCGGGTAGCACTGGTAAGGTAAACAGTATGACCCACAAGTATCCGGCAGGTTCGCAGTTGACTGGACAACACTAGACAGGAATAAATTAGTTAAACGTTGTCCGGTCAACGACGAACCAGGCGATGGGGTGATGGTGATTGCTAACCAGCATGCATCACCCCTGTGATTTCACGGATACGCGTCAGAGGGTGGGGTCATGAGTTAGTTATTGACTACGGTCAACAATTTGTTTGTTGTTGACAAACAAATTGATACAAATTGATACATTGTAACCAATTGCCGTTGGCAATTTTGGGGTGGTACCTTACCAGTGTTACTTCGGCCTGCTTGCCTTAGGAATTATGATTGGTCGTTTTACCAATACAAATTTATAATTCGGACTAGGGCATTGAATCAATAAATGTGGCCCTTTGCTGTTATCCACTTTCAATGTTGTCTGTGTCCGTTATTGGGGGGGTGCGCCTGCAATGCAAGCGCGGCGCCAAAATGGCCGCCGCGCCCTTTGCGGGCCCCCCCCCACAGGACAGAGAATCCGGGTAGTTAGGGGCGTGGCCACCGCCTTGATAAAAGGGGTGGCCACGAGGCAGCCGTGCTGCCATTTTGCCTCAGCGACGGAGCGGAGAAGTTTTTCCCCTCCACCCCCTCCCTAGTTAACAGTGTGATTATGGTCGCTTCGGGGCCGGGTGGGAATTTTTGGTTGGGACCCATATTGGCTTCGGGTCCTGGCTTTTTTGCCCACCCCACACTGTGGCTATGGTTTGATATAGGGGTCTTTCTCCATTACTGCTGTTGACTTTGGTCACATGGGCGGGTAGCACTGGTAAGGTAAACAGTATGACCCACAAGTATCCGGCAGGTTCGCAGTTGACTGGACAACACTAGACAGGAATAAATTAGTTAAACGTTGTCCGGTCAACGACGAACCAGGCGATGGGGTGATGGTGATTGCTAACCAGCATGCATCACCCCTGTGATTTCACGGATACGCGTCAGAGGGTGGGGTCATGAGTTAGTTATTGACTACGGTCAACAATTTGTTTGTTGTTGACAAACAAATTGATACAAATTGATACATTGTAACCAATTGCCGTTGGCAATTTTGGGGTGGTACCTTACCAGTGTTACTTCGGCCTGCTTGCCTTAGGAATTATGATTGGTCGTTTTACCAATACAAATTTATAATTCGGACTAGGGCATTGAATCAATAAATGTGGCCCTTTGCTGTTATCCACTTTCAATGTTGTCTGTGTCCGTTATTGGGGGGGTGCGCCTGCAAAGGGGGTGGGTGGCATGGGATTAGTTGACAGAGAAGAGAATGTTTTCATTGCAGCTATACTTCCAGCTTCCAGAGCCCTGTTGGCATAGTGGTCAACCTGCTGTACTGCAGCCAAAACATTGTGAGTTTGATCCTGATGGATTTTGCCATGACTGGTGACTAGCATAGCATGCTGCCCCCCTCATTCAGCTTTCTCTCCTTGCCCTCCTTCTATGCTACCTGTTGCTTGAGTAGCTTTCCTCTTGCTGAAAAAGGCTTTGCATACCCTCTGTATTACTTGATCTCATCATTTGTTGGGCTACGCATGCCAAGCAACACCACACCAACCTAAACATACTGATTTTGCCTAGTTTGGGATGCTAGGCAAAGTTGGACCTGGTTAATACTTAAAAGGAAAGGCTAGGAGGGAATACTAAGGCTCTACAGATAATGCTGGGGGAAAATTCTGATAAAATTTGTGAAGATCTACAGGGGAGGTCAGCAGTTCAATTCCCGAGTACTGCAGGATGGAATGAGCTCCCGTCTTTGTCCCAGCTCCTTCCAACCTAACAGTTCAGAAGCAAGAAGTTGCAAGTAGATAAATAGGGACCACTTTGGTCGGAAGGTAAACAGTCAGTGGTGGGCTCCCAAAAAATTTATTACCACACTGTGGACATGGTATGGTGGGCATGGACAGGGGGAAAGCCCTGTGTTGCACCCAAATTAGGACTATTTTATTTCAAAACTTGGATGGGCGGGGCCAGCCAGAATTTCTAATACTGGTTCCGGTGAACTGGTGTGAACCTGTTGATGCCCACCACTGTAAATAGCGTTCCGTGCACTCTGGTGTCTAGTCATGTATGCCACATGGCCACAGAAACGTCTGCAGAAGCAGACAATGCTAGCTCTTCGGCTTTGAAACAGAGATGAGCACTGAAACCTAGAGTCAGATATGACTGGGTTACGAGTGAGGGAAACCTTACAGGGGACTGTGGTGGCTTAGTGGTTAAGATGCTGAACTTGATGACTGGAAGGTTGGAAGGTCAGCAGTTCAAGACCTGAGTGCTGCATGACGGAATGCACTCCCATAGTCTGTCCTAGCTCCTGTCAAACTTGCAGTTCGAAAGCAAGAAATTGCAAGTAGATGAATAGTTACTACTTTGGTGGGAAGGTATATAGCATTCCGTGCACTCTGGTTTCTAGTTATGCCTGCCACATGACCATGGAAATGTCTGCAGAAGCAGACAGCACTGGCTTTCGAGCAGGAGCGGCCTTTACCATTACAGTCAATCACTGTTGTCAAAACTGTGCAAGATGAACAAATTTTCTGACAGTCCCTGCTGGTTAGGACAATGTAGGAGTCTGTGGTAAGTGAAATTGTGCTGGTGGCATCTCCTACAGTCTCAGTTGAACAAAGGTTTGCCTTTTTACAAGCCTTTTTGTTTGCTTTCTCCCCAGTTGGTGCAGGAGCAGTCTTCCATTTCCACTTTGCCTTCTGCCCTCCCCACTCTGCCAGCATTGATACTTACTTTTCTAGCAGCTATCATTATGAAGCAGCCACATTCATTTGCAGACAAATCTTTTTTGCTCTTACAGAGAACACCTGTTAAGTGCTAGATGCTGCTGCTGTGTTCCAGTTCATTTGATGCTTCTTCTTTAAGTGTTAGCAGAAGTGAAGTGGAGGAAAGGAGTCTTTTCTAGTCTTTTATCCGTGAGAAAATCAGACTAAGAGGAGATATAACACTCTTCAAATACCTGAAATATAATCATAAAAAGGAAGCACAGGATCTGTTCTCAACCATCCCAGAGTGCAGGTCACACAATAATGGGCTATAATAATAATAATTTTGTGTCATAAATTATTATGGGTTAAAAGGATTTTTGCTGGAGAAACTCTGCTCAGGGGATGCCCAAATGAAGCTTCTTTCATGTCCCCAAGAACTGGGGCAGAGATAGGAGCTCAATTCGTCATGCAGTACCCAGGTCTCAAACTGCCAGCTTGCCGGCCTTCCAGCTAACAAGGCAAGCTTCTTAACCACTGAGCCATTGCAGGGCTGAAACCACTGAGCCACCACATGGGCTGAAACCACTGAGCCACCACATGGGCTGAAACTACATGAATCCAGATATAAGCTGAATATCAGGAAAAAGGTCTTAACAGTTAGAGCAGTGTGACTTTGGAAACAACTAACTCAGAAGACTGTATCAGGAAAGCATATATAAATGCTTGTATACAAATGCCAGAAGCCTCCGTAACAAAATAGGGGAGCTGGAATACTTAGCAATAGATAAAAATATTGATATTATTGGTATCACTGAAACCTGGTGGACGGATGATAACCAATGGGATACAGTTATCCCAGGCTACAAACTGTACAGGAAGGATAGGAAGGGGCAAACAGGAGGTGGTGTAGCCTTGTATGTCAAAGAAGTGATAAAATCGTATGAATTGGAATATCTAGGTGATTTGGAGTCACCATTAGAAGCTCTGTGGGTAAGAGTACCAGGCCACAAGGATGGTCTAACAGTAGGCATATACTATCGGCCTCCGACCCAAACTCTTGAGGGAGACTGGCAGTTGGAGAATGTTGTAAAGGAGGCATCCAGGAAGGGAAGCCTGGTTATAATGGGGGACTTCAATTACCCTCACATAGACTGGGTGAACTGTTGTTCAGCACACGATAAAGAGATAAAGTTCCTAGATATGCTCAATGATTGTTCCCTGGGACAGATGGTTGAAGACCCAACTAGAGGTACAAGAATCCTTGACTTGATCCTGAGTAATACTCAGGATCTGGTGCAAGATGTTAATGTGACTGATCCAATAGGGAACAGTGACCACAACTCAATTATGTTTAACTTGATCATAGACCGCAAGTCACTGATAAAATCTAACACAGAGACCTTAAATTTTCAAAAAGGAAATTTCCCAAAGATGAGGAAACTAGTAAAAAAGAAACTGAAAGGGAAAATTGAGAGAGTCCAAACACTCCAAGAGGCATGGAGGCTGTTTACAAAAACAATAACAGAGGCTCAATTGGAATGCATACCCAAAAGGAAAAAGGGCACTGCCAGGTCCAAGAGGACTCCGATGTGGCTTACAGGAGCTGTTCGGGAAGTGATCAAGAGCAAGAAAAGCTCATTTAGAAGATGGAAGGCTTGTCCAAATGAGGACAGCAGGCAGAAACATAAATTCTGGCCGAACAAATGCAAGGCAACAATCAGGAAAGCAAAGCAAGACTTTGAGGAGCGTATAGCTAAAAATACTCAGAGAAATAACAAAGACTTCAGAACCCAACTAGGAAGGCCATTGGACCATTAGATGACAATGGAAGGCAAGGGGTTATTAAAGAGGAAACAGAGATTGCAGAGAGACTCAATGAATTCTTTGCTTCAGTATTCACTGAAGAAGACAGAGACCACATGCCCAAAACAGAGCCTATCTTCGTAGGGAGGGAAACCGAAGAATTAAGCAAGATAGAAATAACCAGGGAAGAGGTCCTTGCATGTCTTGTTAAGGTAAACACTAACAAATCCCCAGGACCAGATGGCATCCATCCACGAGTTCTCAGGGAACTTAAAGATGAAATTGCTGATATCCTAGCCAAAATATATAATCTTTCCCTCAAATCAGGCTTTGTGCCTGATGACTGGAAGGTAGCGAATGTAACACCAATTTTCAAAAAAGGATCCAGGGGTGATCCAGGAAATTACCGGCCTGTCAGTTTGACATGTGTCCCAGGTAAAGTGATGGAAACCATCCTAAAAGATAGAATTAATAGGCACATAGAAGAGAAGGCGCTGCTAAAGGAGAGCCAACATGGCTTTTGCAAGGGCAAATCATGCCTCACTAATCTGTTGGAATTTTTTGAGAGTGTCAACAAGCATGTGGATAAGGGGAATCCAGTTGACATTGTTTATCTGGACTTTCAGAAGGCTTTTGACAAGGTCCCACACCAAAGGCTCTTGAATAAACTTACCAGTCATGGAATAAAGGGACAGGTCTTGTCCTGGATCAGCAACTGGCTAAGGGACAGGAAACAGAGGGTAGCACTAAATGGACACTTCTCCAAGTGGAGGGAAGTAAAGAGTGGGGTCCCCCAAGGTTCAGTACTGGGACCCCTGCTTTTCAACCTCTTCATAAATGATCTAGAGGTAGGAGTAAAAAGCAAGGTAGCCAAATTTGCTGACGACACTAAATTATACAGGGTAGTGAAAACTGTGAGAGATTGTGAAGAGCTCCAGAGGGATCTCTTGACACTGGGGGAGTGGGCAAAACAGTGGCAAATGAGCTTCAACATCAGTAAGTGCAGAGTGATGCATGTTGGGGCAAAAAAACCCAATTACATTTATAAACTGATGGGGTCTGAACTCTCTGCGACAAACCAGGAAAGGGACTTTGGTGTCCTGGTGGACAACTCAATGAAGGTGTCAACCCAGTGTGCCTCAGCAGTGAAAAAAGCAAACTCAATGTTAGGGATCATTAGGAAGGGTATAGAAAATAAGTCAGCAAGTGTCATTTTGCCTCTTTATAAATCTATGGTGAGGCCCCATCTGGAATATTGTGTACAGTTCTGGTCGCCATACCTCCAGAAGGATATTATGGAGTTGGAGAAAGTACAGAGGAGGGCAACCAGAATGATTAGGGGACTGGAACACCTTCCTTACCATCTGAGGCTGCAACGGTTGGGCCTTTTCACTCTTGAACGACGGCGTCTAAGAGGTGACCTGATTGAAGTTTATAAAATCATGCACGGTGTGGACAAGGTAGATAAGGAAAAACTGTTTTCCCTATCGCACAACACTAGAACTAGGGGACACTCCATGAAACTTTTGGGTACTAGTTCTCAAACAAATAAGAGAAAGTACTTTTTCACCCAGAGGATTACTGGTCTATGGAACTCCCTGCCAGAAGAAGTGGTGACAGCTGTCAGTCTTCACAGCTTTAAGAAAGGATTAGACAAGTTCATGGAGGACAAGGCTATCAATGGCTATAATTATGGCTACCTAAGGACAACCTCCGGGTTGGAGAGATAGGCAGGATATCTCTCAATGCCATTTCCAGGGAATCCTAAGCAGGTGAAGGCATCTCCTTGGGAATACCCTGAAGGAAATGGTGAGCCACTGTGTGAGACAGAATGCTGGACTGGATGGGCTGTGGCCTGTTCCAGCAAGGCTGTTCTTATGTTCTTATGTTAGAAATATTTAAGAGAAAATTTGTCATATCTGCTTTAATTTGGATTCCTGCATTGAACAGGGGGGTTGGACTCGATGGCCTCATAGGCCCCTTCCAGCTGGGTTATTCTATGATTCTACGAAAGCTTGTCCCCCATATTTTTATGAAGTACAGCTGGGTAGCGCTAAGAGAGTCATTTACTGTGAGTGAACATTTGATGGTTCCATAGGTCAAGATGGGCAATGTGTAATCAGTTTGGATCCACCGTAAGCTCCCTTCAGAGTATTTATGACTTAACATGAGGAGATAAAAAGTATCTGGAAAAGATTCAAGTGCCAGCTTTATTATTTATGTTCTTTAGAAAGTGACACAAAGAGAGAGAGAAATCCAACCCAAAACACTTATAGAAGGTTTGGGCAGAAGTCAGGTTGCAAATGCCAACACAAGGTTAAAAATAAAAAAAACTCCTCCCTTCACATTTCTTATAATAATTTATGGCAGAATAACTGGACACACGTGGCATATACAGACTCACTTTCCTCTGTGTAAATCTTTACAGCTACATTGGCTGAGTCTCTGTGTACCCCTAACTTGTTAATGTATACTTTATAAAGCTCATATTTGGATTTCACTCATTTTGGAGGTGCTCCAGTTTGATATAGGTACAGTATCTCTAAAATAGTCAATATCTGTCTGAATCAGTCCTATAGCTATCTCAATTTAAACCATGCCCTTTAAAAAAAACTGTGCTACTGGTGCACTTTCCATTAGAGCTTTTTCCGTCCTACAGGAGGTAATTGCCAGTGCATTGCACAGAACAGGGAACATTGCACAGTATCCAGCGTTTGCCTCTTTACACTTGGTGAAGACATCATGAAATTGAGAGGATATTGAATATAAAATTATTCTATTAGAAGACTCAAGAGTGCTGTGTGCATGACTGAGAGAGAGAGAGAGAGCTCTGGTGGAGATGTGAATTGAAACCCTGTGTGTGCCAAAATCAAAAGAATCTGTTGACACCTACAGATAGCCTCCTGACAAACAGAATTTCAAAGAAAAACGGTGCAGAAGTCTTCCCTCTTGACTTGTAAGTAAGTAACTTGACTGTTTGCTTGACTGTTTACTTACAGTACTTCCCCTAGGATAGTGATGGCCAACCATGGCACTCCAGATATTCTTGAACTTCAATTCCCAGAAGCCCTGATCAGCAGGTATGTTGACTTGGGCATCTGGGAATTGAGGTGCAAGAACACCTGGAGTGCCAAGATTGGCCATCACTGCCCTAGGACATACAAATGGAGAAGTAATAGCAATGTCAGACTAACCAATGTGTAAACAACATGTTTGAGTTGTTAAATTCAATGGCCCATTGACTTGTATAAAAGGGATGTATAAAAATTAGTTAGTTAGCTTAACCTTTCCCTGAGAAGCATACTGCCTTGCTCACCTACTATAATGATGACTAGAGAAAAGATGACACTAATGTCCATTCAGATGTGAAGAGCAGATAAATAAGGTAGGTTATTTCCCTTGTGTGATCTCTTTGAATCTAAGCCACTGCAGCCCCCTAAAGCCATGAATTCTGCCTCTGTTGTCTGCTTCAATATTTTGGGAAAGCTTTTGTAACTGTGTAGATCAGGCGTTCTCAACCTTTAAAAGCTGGGGACCGGGTCACACTCCCTCAGACAGCTTCAGGAGCCAGACAGCCATTTTGTCCTTTCTTCACCACATGGCACTTCCTGGTGCGGGACCACATGAAATGGTGCTGTGGCCACATCTGGCCCATTGGCCGCAGGTTGAGAATCCCTGGTGTAGATTGAGTTGAATTTTTCATTCTTCCCTTTTTTTTCTTTTAATAAAATGAAAAAAATTCAATAAGCTGTTTGGATTTTTAACCTGAAGAATTATTGACCTGTCTATCTAACAGAAAATGATGATGGTTTATTTTTTCGATACAAGTGCCTAGTCTTGTGATTCTTTGAGAATTTTGGATTTTTTTTCAGCTCCCTAGAGCACTGCCAAGCCCATGGTGGATTGGAGCACTGAGAGTAATATGATTCCTGTCAGCATCCAAAGCTTCAATACATTCATCTACTCCCTGGGTGGATAGCAGCAACACTATTACTGTTGTAAATTTTGATTCAGACTGTTAAGTCTGTGAGAAGCTCTGTTAGGAGGTCTCTTAGCTATCAGAGTACAAACAGCAAAGTGTGTTCATGTGAGCTTTTAAGTTCACCTTATTGCTCTGTTCTTTGGAACAATAAATCAGGCCAAAGTTTAAAGAAAGGTTTATTATATGTAGAAAAACGTTTGATAGAAAGCCTAACCTAAATTAAATAAAAGGCCTTGTCTGAAAGCCGGAATACACATGGCCCAAAAAGGAGGAGTTTAGCCCATTTTCAAGAATGAAATGTGAACAGCTTGATGTCCTCTGAGAAACATTATTAGTCTTATGAAAATACGTGCTATTTGTCTGACTTTTATTTAATACTTTGCCTGAAGGTTCTCCTAATTCACAGACACTTTTGCTTGAGGCAGTATTCAAGGGACATACAACATTCCCTGCAAAAACCTTTATTTATTATAATTGAAGATTTTGGCTTTTTTTTAAAAAAATGTTAGAAATTTCATAAGGAGAATTCCCCAAATTAATTCAGATTTGACTTTCAGTAAACATTTCAGCACCACTTTGAATAAGGTAAGGCTTGAGAATATGTGTGGAGTGCTGCTTATCCAAACTTCTTACTGGTGAGAATCTCCGTAATGTCATCACAACATGGTGTCCACAGCAGCAACATCACTACAGTAGGAAATGCAAAACACACCATGCTGGGCCATCATTACTGCAAGGAGCGGTGGTAATTTGAAGAATTACAGAAAGTAAACCTAGAAGTTTCTGCTGTGCCAAAGAGTTGGCAGCTAGGTTCTGTACCTGCTGATATATTTCTAGCTGTGTCCCAGAATTTCATTTTTCTTCTTCTCAAAGAAAAAACAAACAATTCTCACCGTGTTGGGTTCAAAAGAAGAAATAAACATTTGGCAGCTTCTTAACAGTGGAAAAACTTTTGAAGAATATAAAGGAAATAGCCAACTAGAATTCAACATAGTATGTTAACACAGGTTGTTAAGGCTGCACAATTGTTGATGGCATGAGACATGGCAGGCAACTGACCTCTGTCCAAAGTCTGATTGGCCACAACTGCAAGAAATCCCTTGCAGTAACTGACTGGAGATGATGAAGTGGTCCTCCAAGGTCCTCTGCATAAAATCATATGGCTGAACTTGTTAAAAATGAGTATAGACTGGTTTTGCCCGTCTTCCTCTGGTACTAGAACTGCACAGAAATAGGTGTTTGCTATGAAACACAATTTAAATTTAGGAATAAACAAATATTTTGTTCATTGCCTATGGTTACATCCAAAGTCACAGAAAAAGCGAGGAGAACCAGAAGAAATAAATCACGATAGTATGGCACAGCTATATGATCTATCAACACAGCTAAGAACAGATACATATAATTATAAACAAGCTTCTGTAGAAATTCTGGTTATGCTGTCTAGTGTGCCTCACAGCTTGCCCATTCCCATTGTTCTCTGGACTCAGAACAAAGGCATTTAGCCTTAAGGAACTCAACTAATCTCGGTTGTGGCAGTTACCGGGGTGGGGGTGGGGAGAATATCCTCCTGAAGTTTTGGCCTGGAAAGGATGTTTGTTGTTGTTTTTTATTTTACAAGTAACACATGTCTGCAAGCCAGTCTTTCTGAGGTTGATGTGACTTCCTTCCAAACTTTTCTCTCTCAAGTTAACAATGGATGTATATCAGTAAAAAAAAAAAAGAGCACAGAAAGGTTCTGAAAGCACTGGTTATTTCTCCCTCAGGGAGAGCGTGTTGATTAAAACATGGTGTCTGTCTTAAATGTATTGAAAATCAAGATTGTTTGGCAATGTTTAATGCAAGAAGACAATAAATTAGCATTTCCTTCCTTCCTTTTATATCTTACCTTTCTTCCAATGAATTCAAAGTAGCATTCACAGACCTTTCCACCATCTTATCTTTGTACCGACCCAGTGCATTATTTCCAAATGATGCATATTTTGCAGATTAGTGAGCACTGGTGCGTGTGACATTTAATTGAATATAATTTAATTTTCAGATTTCTATGCCGCCAACTCAAGCGAACCCGATTTGGGGTGGCTTACAACAGATTAAAACATATAAAACAGATTAAAACCCCAAGTCACACCCCCTAACCACCCCCTACCTATTCATAAAGAAATGAAAGGAATGCGAGAAATACAGAGGGAGGGACACTCTAGATTAATGCTTAGCTTGGAGTGAGCCAACAGGCGGGGGCCATATTTCCATTAAGGCCCCACACCTGGCCCACTGCCATATAGGGTTTTAAAGGTCAAAACCTTGAATTGCACCCAGAGGCAAGCTGGTAACCAGTGAAGCTACCGAAGTAGTGGGGAGGTGTGGGCATAACATCCACACCCCATCACCACCTGGGCAGCCACATTCTGGACCAGCTGTAGCCTCCGAATGGTCATCAAGGGCAGCCCCATGTAGAGTACATTTACAGTAATCTAGTCTGGAGGTGACCAGAGCGTGAGTGACCATGAGTAAGGAGTCCCAGGCCAGGAGCGAGCACAACTGTTGAATTACTCAAAGTTGAGCAAAAGCCCTCCTGGCCACGGCTGCCACCTGGTCTTCAAGCAGCAGCTGCGAGTCCAGGAGGACCCCCAAGTTGTGCACTGGGTCTGTATGGGGCAAAACTGCCCCATCCAAGACCAGAGGTGGTAGCTACCCCGATAACCCGGGGGCCCTTACCCAAAGCCACTCGGTCTTGCCAGGATTCAGCTGAAGCCCGTTGTCCCCCATCCAGACCCTGACGGCCTCCAGGCATCCAGACAGGACTTTGACAGCATCACTGGTATCACCACAGACCAAGATGTACAACTGAGTATCATCCATGTACTGATGGTACCGCACCCTGTGGGAATGGATGAGCTCACCCAACGGCTTCATGTAGATGTTAAATAGGAGAGGAGAGAGCACCGAACCCTGCAGCACCCCATATTTGAGGGCCCCAAGGCTGGTTCTCTCACTCTCCAACCACACCGACTGGGTACGACCCTCCAGAAAAGAGGAAAACCAGGACAACACCGTGCTCTGGATCTCCAATCCTTTGAGCCATTCCAGAAGGATACCATGGTCGAAGGCTGCTGAGAGGTCAAGGAGAGCAAGGATGGTCAGATGTCCGCCATCCCGCTCCCACCAGAGATCATCCATCAGTGTGACCAATGCCATCTCCATACGATGTCCGGGCCTGAATCCTGATTGAAAGGGTCCAGATAATCCACTTCCTCCAGTGCCCCTGCAGCTGGCACGCCACCGCCTTCTCCAATACATTCCCCAAAAGGGGGAGGTTGGAGAATGGCCTATAGTTGGTCAGGACAGCTGGGTCAAGGGATGGTTTCTTCAGGAGGGGGTGCACCAAAGCATGTTTTAGCGGTGCAGAAAACACCCCCTCCCACAGAAATGTGTTTATTATTACCCTAACCCATATATATGAAATACCTTTGAGGGGAAAAAATAAGGAGTCACTGTTCATCTCCTGGACAAAGCAGTACCCCAATAGGTCCTTTGTACAATTCAGAAGTTGTGCAATTAAAAAGAGAGCCAGTGATTTGACTTGAGGAAAAAGGAAAATTGAAATAATACAGTAGACTGAGATGAAGTTCCCAAAGTAGAAAACAAGTGGCTATTGAACATCTCAAAAAAATCAAGATCTCCTCTAGACAACCACTGAATCAATAGGGAGCATTCATACAGTTTGTTTGTTTACTGCCCATCTGGGTGTTTCCCCCACTCCTGGAGATTTATAATATTAAAAATAATAATACGTAAGCAAGCATATTATAGTTACACACACACACACACACATGCATGCGGGGGCATGCACGCACATGCCGGCATGCATGCACGCGCACGCGCACGCACGCACGCACACGCACACGCACACGCACACGCACACGCACACTAATTAGCTACTGGAGAAGGCCCTGATGCTGGGAAATATCAAAGGCAAAAGGAGAAGGGGCAGCAGAGGATGAGATGGCTAGATGGCATCGATGCAGTGGGCATAGATCTGAGTGGGCTACAGAGGATGGCAGATGACAGAGGAGCCTGTTGTGTGGTGGTCCATGGGGTTACAAAGGGTCAAACTTGACTGTGCGACTGAACAACAGCTGTAGGAATCGGGGCCGCTGAGGGCCGTAGGTCCCGGAGGAGACTGATCAAGGAACGATACGAGGCAGTATGGAGAAGGATATGATCAGTACTTTATTGAGAAAAGGCTGCAACATATATAGAAGGAAAAACGCAACGGTGGCAAGACTGTCATCTGGCAGAAATTACATCACCTGTGTGCTCACGTTAATTGGGAATCACTTTGGGGAAGTTAATTAACCGGGGCAAACATGGACTTAGGAATCCTCATTGTTCAGGGATTAGGCAGGGGTAAACATGGCATCTGTTTGTGCCTGAGATTACACGGGGACACGGAGATGAGTGATTAACTGGGTTAGATATTTGCTCTATCAGCAGAACCGCTGGTCAGGTCAGGAGTTGGGTGAATCAAACCCTATCATTTATCCACCCCCCTTAATTTCTCCCTGCTGGCAAGGGCCAGGGGCCAGGAGCGTGCTCGCTAGGTTTAACCTCTGCCAGAGGCCATGCGTGCTGACTGGGCACATGGAATCCACATCTCCCCTTTAAATTTCATTTAAGGACCTGACCGGCGACTCTGCGTAGGAGCGGCATCAGCTGTTGAGCGGGGATGACGCTTCAGGGTTCCTTCTTCTGGGCGGCACTTCGAGATCAGTGAGGGAATACATTGTGCAAAGCAGCAGATGGCTATGCCCAGTATAATCACCCCCACAACCACCTTGAGTACTGTCTGGAGCCACCCCCATGGAATCCACGACCACATCCAATTCCACAATGAACTCCACCAGGTTCCCCATGCAGAGCCTTCTCTGATACCCTCGACTATGGTGTGGAGGTCTGTGAGCTGGCTCTGTATCTTGTGGGTGTTGTCTGTGAGATTTAAGCAACACATGCTGTGGGCAGACTCGCAACCCAAATGATGTAACCACAGGGGATAATCGATGGCTGCTTGATTATCCAGTATGGCATGGCGAAGCTCTGCCTGCTCCTGGCTGAGCAGCGCTATTGCTGAGGAGGTGTGGTTAATGGCTTTTGCTAATCCGCAAGCCAATTGACCAATTCTCTGAGCGTTGCCTATGGCTAAGCCTGACACGCTGAATATACTGACCACAGCCTGGTTTTTCAGAGCTGTGGGTCTGAATTCAGACTGCTTTCTGTAGCAAGGCAATATAATGAGATGTGTCATTGATACTGTGACCTGGGGTGAGTCTAAGCTATCTCTGCAGCTTCTGGCATTGTGCAAATGTCTTTCTAACACCTATGGGGAGGTGTGAAACTAACAATGGCTGGAGATAGCCGGCTACCGGGTGCTCAATCTTTCCAAGCAATGGGCTGGTGCAAAACATGGGCCGGTCTGGCTCCCTTTGGTGGAAGCTGGCCATTATTAACAATATACAGAAATTCAAGTGTCCCTTGCAAATCCCAACTGGAGCATTGTACAAGGCATGAATAAATAAAAAGCAACTACAGATAATAATAGCAATAAAAGACATTCAGCAGCTTTTCGAAGGATGAGGCTTCTCTTCTTGGTGGGGTTTCATGTGTAGCTTGAGCTTGGAAAAGTCTTGTTTTGGGGAAAAGCATGGTCCTCAGAAGTAGCACTGAGTATGCCATAGAAATGTCTTTGGAGATGTAAGTCATAAAGGAAGACGGACAGCTGATGACATCCAGGACAGTGACTGGTGCCGCTCTTTGCAATCATCCGGGTCTGATTCTGGCCTCTGGGACCTGCATGGGGAAGAGACTTGTTTGGGAGATAAAAATTCTGAAAGAGTTAGTTAGTTTTCTGCACTTATAGGATAGCAATTGCTGTGCAACTATGGGACGTGGTTTCCCCCCCTTTCTGTTTGTTTGTCAACGTAGGACTTAAGCGTCCGATAGACCCGTTCCACAATCGCTTGCCCCTGCGGATTGTAAGGAACGCCAAAAGTGAGCTTAATATCCCAGGTGGCCCTAAAGGTGGCCAGCTGCCTGGAGCTATAAGCTGGGGCGTCATCGGACTTCGTGTGCCGAGGTTCGCCCTTGGCCGTGGGAAAGGGAATGCTGCTCCACATGGGGAGCCGTTACTCCCTTCTGTGCTGTTACCCAAACAAACTGTGGGAAGGTACTAATGCAAACGTGCATGTACTGCCATTTGCCAAAATGTGGGGATGTGTGACGTCCATTTGCCACACCTGGATGGCCTCTGTCCCTCGTGGGTTGACCCCCCACGAGGGCCCCCCCCCGGTGCCGCTGCACGATGCAGGCAGGGACGGACTATGCCTTGGGCTTGGGAAAGTGGTAGGTTGAACTGTCTGGCGAGTGCTTTGGCATTTTGGTGAAAAAAGGCATGACTCTGTATTGGAGTAGTAAAAACACCCAAAACTGAACGTTGCTGAATTTCCTTTGCCGCCGCGTCCGCTCTGCTATTGCCCGCGGAAATCGGACCCGGTAGGTCTTGATGACTTCGGATGTGGGCAATATAGAGCGGCTCCGTGCGGTTTCGCAAATGAAATTGAGCAGTGAGAAACAGACTAAGCAGATTCTTGTCTATCGCGGGAGTGATGTATGCTCCCGGTAGACTGTGAAGCAAATTCTTAGGAAACTGGCTGTCAGCAATTATGTTGGAGCGTTCTTTGGCAAAGGTGCGCAAAGTGAGGTTCACGGCTGCCCACTCTGCCCGCTTGCGGAAGAGTCAGGAGCGTGCGCCAAGCTTGGTCCTCTTGCCAAGGAAGAACCTAATATGTGCGACCCCCATAAGTGAAAACTGTCCTAGCCCCCTGAAGAGGAACCAGTGACATTAATTCACACAAGATGACTGTCTGCGTTGAAGCGAGACAAGTCTGGGGTCTAATGGCAAACCTTGGCGCATGAAGCGCCAGGCTTCCCTTGGGTAAATTTCTCAAGAAGGCCCCCCTGCGCACATCCATTCATGGTGTGCGTGCACACTTTTAGAAGGGTGCCAGATGGTGGCTTAGCCTTTTGCCTGTGCTTAGACTAGCAGCCAAAAGGGAAGGGGTGGCCTAACAATGCCTGTATCTGATTGAAAGGTGTGACCTGACTGCACTCTTAAAATGGTCCTAGGCAGTCCTGGCTAATGAGTGGCACTCTGCACACGCTCAGGAGCTTAGGGGCTAATCCTTCCTCTGTGCTCCGGAGTTTGCAAAATGTGTCTGCTTACTAGAGAGGGTGCAGTGGGCCAGGTGCCATACTTAAAATGACCTACTAAGACTTATTAAAAACAAGCCAACTATGACGTGCCAGTTGTAAGGAAATAATACACAAAAAATGAAAAGACACACAAGTTAAACATTTCCAGCAGGGAGTTCCACTGGCGAAAGGAGGGAAGGAGGAAAGACAAGTCAGAAGTTAGCACAATGAGAATGCAACAACTCTTATCATAACGAAATCAGATTAGGTCAGGTAACTCTGGAGCCTGTGAAAGGAAGCAATTTAAGACTTAGAAGGAAACAAATTGGTTAGTTTTGTTCCTGTAAAAAGGTAAGCATTTTCTGAATATGCAGAGCGCAAGAATGTTTGCGTTCTTTTTCCTGTGAAAGGGGTACAATGAGTGAGTTACTTTACACAGATTAAAGTCAAAATACCAGAGCAGTATCTTTCCTAAGAGAATGAAGGAGAGTTAGAATGATTCTCAACCTGCGGCCAGATGTGGGCAAGTGGGCCGGATGTGGCCCATGTTGCTCTGCCACTCCCCCCACCAAGCCAAGAAGGGCTGTGTGGCGAGGGAAGGGCAGGATGACTGTCCGGACCCCCAGAGCTGCCTGAGGCCCCGGAATTTGGCCCCTGACTTTAAAAGGTTGAGAACCGAGGTTACAAGATGATAACACAATACACACATGAAGACAATGCAATTCTCTCACTCCTAGTGAGATACGTGACTTCAAGACGCTAAGAGACATTAAAAAAACCTTAAAACACAGAGATGGGGGTTTGAGGAACACAGACGTAGGGAGAGGCCCCATAGCTTATGATCTAGAGAGGAAAACTCATAGAAGTGATTTTTGTTTTCAGATCGCGCTTCTGAAAAGAAAAATCTGTTTTCCTGTGGCAAGGGTTGCAAAACCGGTTTCCAAGAGTGACTTAATCCTTTGACAAGGAAAAAAGTCTCAAGGGAAGAAGGGGGAACCACCCCGCCCTATTGCTGGTCAGGATTCCCCCCCCCCTCCTGCTTTTCGCCGCCCTTAAGCTGCTAAGCAGGCAAGGCAAAGGGTTTTGTTCATCATGCTTTCTCAAACTTTAAATAGTTCCTGCCCATGAGCAGAGTGCAAATTGTTTACCACATATTTCACAGTGACATTACCACGCAGTTACACACAAGGAACACTTTTTCAATCATACTGTGGTCATAGAGACAAGGCTTTTGCAATCATACACAGTTCTTGCAGTCATACATTCAGTGGTGCACCACACATACACACATCTATTTATGCATTCGCACATTCCTCCCCTGATCTGCAGCGTTCTATACTACACATGAGGAGATGGCTAATACACAGCTGGCTATTTACTACCACCTGGGTGCTTCTACTTAGGGGCGAGTTTCTCTGGGCTACTCCCAAGGTGAGACCAGCAGATTCTGCCTGTGCCTTGGGGGAACTCGGGGTACTATTGCTGGGATGGTTCTTCTGGCATGGCCAGGGCGATGGCTGCCTCCTTTCTAGCCTGGGCCAGATGCATGCCAGCGTGGCCATTTGGCATTAAGACAACCTTTTGAAGATCTGCCTGGTCTAGATTGGCTTTCTCTTCTAAGGTGTCTCATTTTACCACACTGGAAGCAGGCGCCTTGGGGTTTTGGCACTGCTCTGCGCCTGAGTGTGGTAATGGGTCTGCTCTGGAGCCCTGCGTGGCCAGGGGCCATGCAGATTTCCGTGAGCAGTGGGCGCTGAGCAGCCCTGCCTGAACGTGTGTCTGCCTTCAGATAGGCTGAGCACAGCAGTTGGGCGCTAGCTAATTGTGCCACTGGCAATTTCCCGGTGAATGGATCTTCCTCACCCATGCGCTGAATGGAGTTCTTTCTTTGCAGGGAACTTTTAACTGTCAGAGAAGCGCCAGGGCCTCTCATGCCATGAATTCCTTCAGTGACGTCTGCAGCTGTCACTGAGGGAATGCTCCCTACACTGCCCTGCTTAAGCTGAAATGACGGATAGAGACTCCTTGGGGCTGATGGTTCTGACTGCGCTGGGGTTTTCTGGGTCTCTATCCGGACTGGGTCTACCTTTGCTGAGAGTTTCCTACATTTGCTCCATGTGCGAATTATGCCCTCTGGAGCTTTCGGGGGTTGCTGAATGCAGTCTCCTATCTGATCCCAGAGCTCAAGGGTTAACGTACCTACTTCTGGGTAAAGCAGGCAGTGTTCCCCTAGGTACACCAAAAGTCTCGCTAGCTCTCCGCTGTGAAAACGCACATTAAAAACCCTGGCCAGGATTATGAACCCTTCCTCACGAGTTCTTTGGCTAGCGGATGGACGCTGTCGCTGAGGACAGGTCCCCATATTACCTGCGATGGGTCCTCCGAAGTTTCCTCCTCGGGACGAGTCAACGCGTCTTTGGCAGGCAATAGGTTCTGGCGACGACGCTTCTGGGTAGAGCTCGGAGCGTGGACTGCGGCCACGGGCCCTCGGTGGCCACTGCGCTGTCAGGGGTTCACAGCCGACCCTGAGCGGAACGCGTTTCCGTGCTGCAAGCCGCCGCGAAAGTCGGGAGCAAGCTGTAGGATGCCTCTCTGTAATGCCTCACCACGTAGCTGTCTTCCCAATCGGATGGCTTTCCGACTGGGGCTGCTGCTCTGTCCTCCGGGATGATTGGACAAGGTTCAAGCGCAGAACCTGACCGTGTGATCGCTTACTCTCGAGTAGACCGCTCGGGGGTCGCTTACTCACGAGTAGATCACGTCTAGGGGTCAACAGATGTAGGAATCGGGGCCGCTGAGGGCCGTAGGTCCCGGAGGAGACTGATCAAGGAACGATACGAGGCAGTATGGAGGAGGATATGATCAGTACTTTATTGAGAAAAGGCTGCAACATATATAGAAGGAAAAACGCAACGGTGGCAAGACTGTCATCTGGCAGAAATTACATCACCTGTGTGCTCACGTTAATTGGGAATCTCTTTGGGGAAGTTAATTAACCGGGGCAAACATGGATTTAGGAATCCTCATTGTTCAGGGATTAGGCAGGGGTAAACATGGCATCTGTTTGTGCCTGAGATTACACGGGGACACGGAGATGAGTGATTAACTGGGTTAGATATTTGCTCTATCAGCAGAACCGCTGGTCAGGTCAGGAGTTGGGTGAATCAAACCCTATCATTTATCCACCCCCCTTAATTTCTCCCTGCTGGCAAGGGCCAGGGGCCAGGAGCGTGCTCGCTAGGTTTAACCTCTGCCAGAGGCCATGCGTGCCGACTGGGCACGCGGAATCCACAAACAGCTAATTGGCATTAGCAAAGATGTTTAAACAGCAAGGATTTTAACTGTCTTTTAAATATATCTAAGTTTGGGTGTGGCACAGCTCCGTTGATAAAGTATTCCACTGTAGAAGGCCCTCTTCCTTGTCAAGGTCCTCATAAACAATGTCCAAAATCCTATTGGTTAGTATAGTAAATTACATTAGAGTAGTCTCATTAGTCAATTATGATTTGATGATTCAACTTTTCTGTAATGTCCATTGATTCAAATAAGCTAATTCTAATTTTTACTTACTATGCTAAAGTTCAATGCACTTAGAGTAGGCTCAATTGAATCAATGGAATTTAGAGGAGTTGTCTGACCATTGATTCAGTGGGTTTACTTTAGTGGCATTTACTACACTAAGCAATACATTTTTGGTGTATATATTCCATAGTAGATAATATGCCAACTGTTTTATGTTCCTGTACAGCAAAGAGAAAGATTTGTGTCACTACTATGATAGGCTTTTTGCATTCTAGAATATTCTTCATTTACTTTGTCTCTCATTAAGCTTAATGTATTAAACTTTGTTTAGGTGGTTTTGTGCCATTAAGTTACTTTTCACTTATGTGAGCCACACAGAGTTTCTGAGATATGTCAGATGGTCAAAGAGTGGTTTAACCTTGCCAGTTTTAGGAAGACACTCTATTCACTGCACCACATCAGCTCTCTAATATTCTGAAATGTTATTCCATTTTTAGAATTTTTGTGTATGAGTGTGGTTAGTGCTGTATGGCATTGAATTGATAGGTCAAGCAGAGTACTATGTAGGCCATTTTTTCATCACAGGAGAGAGGGAGAGAGAGAGAGAGTGTGTGTGTGTGCATCTATTCATAGGAATGGATTTTAAAAATGGAAATCCAGAAACATAGAAACAATATCATAGACCCACAAGCAGAAGAAATTTGAATGTCTCTTGATGAATATTAGGGTGAGGGTGACCCAGCCTTTATGGCTCACCCATCTCTATGCCTTTCATTTGAGTAAAGAGTGGGATTAGGGACTTTTATACTCCTACTGGTACAATAATTGGTTGTGTAGACCATTATGATTAATTCTGAATTACCTCTTCTGCTGAAGTAATTACTTTGTTGAAGACAGCGAAGAATTTTCTATTGAGTCAATATTACTGGGACATGACTGACCTAACCATTTTGGTATGTAAGGTAGAGCAAACCTCCAAATATCTCCATTCCACAAATTAAGAAAGGCATAACTGGGAATGAAGGAAAGTCCTTCTACATAAAACAAAATACTTTTATAATTGCACTGTATGTTGGATTCTATCACCACATGAAATATTAATATTTAAATATTACTAATTCTCTCTCCCTCTTTTTAAGTGGGTAGGGGTTGGAGTAATGCCCGATAACAGTTTTTAATCGGGTTTTTTAAATTGGGATTTTTAATTGTAGTTGGTTTTTATCTTTTATCTCTTGAAAATAAATGAAAAAATGAAAAAATATTTAATGCATTTACTCTCATGAAAACAAAATATATCCTATCAAACAACCAATGGAAATTCCAAATAAAAATCCAGAATCAACCAATCAAGCAGGTCGACCACTACATCTATCTCAGCTGCCTTATTGGGATGAACAACAATCAGAGAGCAGACCTAACCAGAAGAAAGAAAGTGGGATAGGTGGCATTTAATTACATCAAAGAAATCTTGTTAAACGAGAAAATCGACAAGAAACAATGTACCAACCTTTTTAATTTGACAGTACTACCTGCAGTCCTTCATGGGAATTAAACATGGTCATTAAACAAAGGCTGAGGAAGAAGAACTATCAAGAGCAGTAAGAGCCATGGAAAGATCAATGCTAAAGATATCTCTTTGCAACCACATCCCCAACTCTCAGACAAGAGAACAAAGTGCAATTAATGAAGCTGTTGCTGAATATCACAAACACAAATTGTGCTGGGTTGGACACATCTCTCGAATTACAGACAGGCATTGGACAGCAGCAGTCACTGAGTGGTATCACAGAGGAGTAAAAAGACCCCTTGGTGGGGCCCTCAAAAGATTTGAATATTTAATCGTGAAAAGTTTTGGTCAAACCTGGAGAAGAAGAGCATGGCAGCGAAACAAATGGAAAATGACTTTTGACCAGCAGGAACCTATTACTTGATAGTTTGGTCAATCAAAAAAATCAAGGAAATATCTTTTCATATTATGTAGACCAGGGATTCCCAACCTTTTCAAGCCTGGGGCTGGGTCACACCCTCTCAGACTGCTTCAAGGGCCAGATGGCCATTTTGCCCTGCCTGCATGATGGGGGTGGCCATTTTGTCCCAACAGCTTCAAAGGGCAGTCATTTTGTTTCTTGAATGCCCTTGGAGAGGTGGGGGCCACATGAAATGGCACCATGGGCCAGATCCGGACCATTGGCCTTAGGTTGGGTCCCCTGATGTAGACAATCTGATGAGAAGAAATAGGATATCACTGAAAAGACAAATAAAAGAAGCAAATAGTCTCATCAGATACAATGCCTTCTGGAATGTAGGTAGTGAGCATCAAGGGTTCAGGTGAGTCTCACATCTTAACAAATTTGTCTTTCAAAATGTCAACTGGGATTAACAGTCTGGTGCATCATTCACAGAAGGAAGTGGGGGGAGAGTTCTCAAAAGCTAACATTCCACTTCTTGCTAAGTTACTCCATTTCCAGTAGTAAGATATCAGACAGGCCCAGTAGACTGCATACAAATGTGCATGTGATGTGTGCCAAAATTATCAGGGAATGATGTAGAAGAACAAAGTGGGGGGCCTTCTGAAAGAAATGGGACAGCTGTACATTTCAGAGTATGCATGTGAGGGAAAACCTACATAGTTAACTTCCAGGAGTTATTTTGTGATAATATGCTAATAATGAAGTTGAACAGGAAGTTGATAATGAGCAAGTACAGCAGAAAGTATTACAGGAGACTAGGAGGTGCTCAGAGGAAAAATTACTTGAATAAGGAGAATGAGAGCATGTCAGCAGGAGAGGACTGATGCTTAATGGTGTATAGGAAGGCCTCCTGCTATGAGGAAATTGAGCAATTATGAAGAAGAAGAGAGTTAAGCAATAGCAAACAGGAATGCTGACTGCTCTTGAGAGGTGGCCAGTTATTGTGGAAAACTAGAAGGTTTCAACACTAAACTCAAAAAATGCTTCATTAACAAAATGCTATTATTACAGATCCCTCAGAGGGGTTGTGATATGCAAACACCACTTGGGGTAAATGGTTTGTGGTCTTCTGTGTGAGAAAATTTCCCAAACAGATCTCAAGAAGGTCATTAAACTGAAGTCAAAAGTAGTTCTAAAAAAAAACAAGTCTTAAATCCATGGATTTGAAACTGTATTGATGAAGAATAGGATAGGCAAAAAGAGGTGTGGAGGAGATCACAGAGGAAGAAGTGGCGAATTGCCCACACAACACATATGAGAATCCTGGCTTCCAAATGGATTGTGGTCATAATGACTCAGAAGGGGTGTGTGAGGGTTTCATAGTTGTGGAAGAGGAATCGAAAGAAGAACAGAGGGTAAGAGTAATGGTCAATGAGGAGGAGAGGAAGCAGCTGAAGAAGATCAGAGTGGAAGGGGGATGGCAATGGAGCAAAGTTACCTGAAACAGGAAGAATTGTGCCTGCCAATGAGGTGGAACTTTATCTTCATAGAGAACCCCTGGATTGGTGATTTGGTGCAGATGTGGGTGTCTCTGGAGGTGGTGGAATGCCAAACCAGGGTTAGGATATCCCACTTGCCCTCAGATGGGGTGGGGGAGGGAATGGCAGGAACAATGTGAGGCAGAAGCATGCGAGGCCCAGCAGATGGGAAGAACTAGCAAACAAAGAGAAAGCAGCTTATTGGGGACATGCCCAGACCAATGCACACACTGCCAGCATCATGTGGTGTGGCACAAAAGAGAGAAATGTGGGGTACATGGGCACTAACTCACCTCCTGAATGTAAATAGCTGTGATTGAATCAAATCTGTCAGTGAAAGAGTTTATATTGAAATTGAGTTTTGTTACACCTTGAAAACCATCAGTACCTTTATTGGCAAGATACATGAGGTGGATGGATGATAATAAATAATTCATCAAGCCCATGAATGGGGGAAAATCACTTTTTTAAAACAAGGGTGGGAACTGTCAAAGAGCAGTATGAATGTTGGAAGATGTAATAGCTGACAACCAAGAAATGGCAGCTTAATTCACACTGGCATGGATTATTTCTAACCATTGAGATATTGTACACCTGAATTTTTTCCATACACTCATTTGGGCTACAGCAAACAACTATATGGAAGGCAGCCATCTGCTGGCAGCAGACACTTTGTAAAGAATTTAAGACACATTTGCATATATGTTGTGTTTCTTCTGAAAAGTTTGGAAGGTGACTTTTTGAAAATAATTTATTAACTCCACTTATCACAGAAACCTCCAAATAGCTGTTTATAATTGTTTATTACAGTACTTTGTTAACATCCCTTTTTACAAAGAATGTTATTTGTAATTTGTTCTTTTTTGCTGATGATCTGGTGAAAATGCATCTTCAAAATTAGGAAAGTATCCTAAAATCTGCTCAGAATGCCTGAAGAAATAATTTTAACTTCCTGAAAGTATAAAGTGAATAATCAAATTGTAATTAATATGCAGAAGGATGTTACTCCACTGAAAAACCTTCCATAACTGAGGTGATGTAAAAGATAAATCTATGGTATCAATCGTCGAATACCTTATTCATTCTATTTGTTGTCCAATAATGTACATGCTTGTGGAAATTAGAAAGCAAAGTCCCTGTAAAAACAAGAACACCACTACCTGGAGTGAAATACTATTTCCTGAACAATGAGGCAAGACTATTTTCCACTTGTGCTCAAAATATGGCTGAAAAGGCAGAGAGCAATGATGAATTCCAAAACACTCACCCATCCCTCTCATTTTAGCCAAACACTCCACCCCTATCAATAACTTCTTTATTTGTGACATTTTACCATGAAGGTCCATTCTTATGATAGTCAAACCAATAGATGTACAATAGGGTAGGCACCCACGGGTTTATAGAAACTGTAGCCTACACAGAGAAAGCTAAAAAAATAATACTCCCTTGTGGTTTCCATATACAGTAGAACCTCGGATAATGTCCAAACTCCATTCTACAAGTTTGGACTTTATCTGTTTTTGGACTTCATCCAAATCAAATGGGCGATGCATCGGATAACGTCCAAAAAATGGACGTTATCCGAGGTTCCTATACCAAATACCTCGGATAATGTCATTTTTAAGCAGTTTTGGACTTTATGTGATGCATCACGAGTGCATGAAAACTGAGACTTTATCCAAATCAGACTTAATCTGAATCGGACTTTATCCAAGGTACCACTGTACATTAACAGACTGGACTGGGGACAGAATTACACTGCATTTTATAAGGTTGAAGGCAGGTGAACAAATCTTGCTTGAACCTCAGAATAGTTGGAGGGAGAATATGGAGGGTGCTGGAGAAAAGAAATGCTGTAGATTTGGTAAGGTTTTGTTTAACAAACTATAAAGCTGCAGAGATACATCTCCCCAATTAAAACTCAGATTGACAAATTAACACTTTAACTAATTTCCTCTATATTTTCCTACTTCTTTGGCACATTTCTAATGACCTAACAAATCATTGTAATTAATTTCAGCCCCTTTGGCATTTTAATGAGCTTTTAATGATATGAGTAACTAATCATGCTTACTTCATACCTGTTTAATTATTTTAATAGGCTGCAAAGGTAAATATTTCTTGTGTACCGAATATGAGTGGCTGTGAGCCGAATCTGTCAAATTCTATTTCATTCAGAGCGACAGTGTTATACTTTTCCTTTTTTTATCCTGATATCAGGGCAACTTAGTGTATAAAGAAGAAGCCAGTTCTAATTATATTTTAAGCCACCTTATGAATGGTCTTCAGTCACACAGAAAAGCTTAGGAAAGAAGGAAGGCTCAATTCGTGATAAGTGTTTTTCCCCCCAATCTCGTTGTTCTGTGCAGGACAATGACAATAAAGATTTATTTATCTATCTATCTATCTATCTATCTATCTATCTATCTATCTATCTATCTATCTATCTAACGTCCTTATTACAGTTTTGCTCAGTTTGTGAATACTTTTCTGTACAAAATAAACTCACAATGGAAAAAGTAAGTTCAGGGGGGAAATGTAAATACCTAGATATGGACTTTTGGAAGGCGAAGGTCTAAGTGTTAGAAGTGGGGTTCTTGGAGTTGCCTGTGCATGATCGGCTTTGGAATGTAGTAGTAATGGCCATGCTAAGATGCTGACTGAGAGGTGGAAGGTCAGCAGTTCGATTCTCGAGCACTGCAGGAAGGAATGAGCTCCCATCTTTGTACCAGCTCCTGCCAACCTAGCAGTTCGAAAGCAAGAAATTGCAAATAGGGACCACATCGGTGGGAAGGAAACAGCGTTCTGTGTGCTCCAGTGTCTAATCATGCTTGCCACATGACCATGGAAAACTCTGCAGAAGCAGAGAGTGCTGGCTTTTCGGCTTTGAAACAGAAATGAGCACTGAACCCTAGAGTCGGATATGACTGGCTTTTGAGCAAGGGAAACATTTACCTTTACCTTTACAGACTGCTCTGAAGTGAAACATAAAAGGAATTAAGAGAAAGATATGATTCCCATGGCTAAACTGGTGCACATGCTGCTAGTGCAGAGAGGTAGGCTCTCACCTCTAGATGTTTATGCAACAGCAGAGCCTTAAATAGCAATTTGGGAGCCTGGGGCTTCTCTACTTTATTAGTTCACCATGGGTCATAAGAACATATAAGAACATAAGAACAGCCTTGCTGGAACAGGCCACAGCCCATCCAGTCCAGCATTCTGTGTTCACCATTTGCTTCAGGGTATTCCCAAGCAGATGCCTTCACCTGTTTAGGATTCCCTGGAAATGGCATTGAGAGATATCCTGCCTATCTCTCCAACCCGGAGGTTGTCCTTAGGTATCCATAATTATAGCCATTGATACCCTTGTCCTCCATGAACTTGTCAATCCTTTCTTGAAGCTGTCAAAACTGACAGCTGTCACCACTTCATCTGGCAGGGGGTTCCATAGACCAGTGATCCTCTGGGTAAAAAAGTACTTTCTCTTATTTGTTTGAGAATTAGTACCCAAACATTTCATGGAGTACCCCCTAGTTCTAGTGTTTTGCGATAGGGAAAACAGTTTTTTCTTATCTACTTTGTCCACACCATGCATGATTTTATAAACTTCAATCAGGTCACCTCTTAGATTCCATCATTCAAGAGTGAAGAGGCCCAACCGTTGCAGCCTTAGATGGTAAGGAAGGTGTTCCAGTCCCCTAATTATTCTGGTTGCCCTCCTCTGCAATTTTTCCAGCTCCATAATATCCTTCTGGAGGTATGGTGACCAGAACTGTACACAGTATTGCAGATGGGGCCTCACCATAGATTTATAAAGAGGCAAAATGACACTTACTGACTTATTTTCTATACCCTTCCTAATGATTGCATGAGATTGGCACACCAAGGGGAGAGGACAGAGAAATGGAGAACAATGTCTGGATATGAATGTTCAACAGCCATATTGGTTTGATACAGGAGATCCTTCAGAGTAGTAGCTGGAGACAGAGCAAGTGGATTTGTGCCCATTCAACAGCATATAATTAGCAGATAATTTATTTACTTTTTTGCACATTTTTAGCATGCTGGTCTAACCACCACCACCCCATGCCTTGCCCTAATTACAGCTGTGCTCAGTAGTTAAAAATACTGCCAAGTAAGCATCCAAAGCAGTGTTGCACTGGTATTTCAATATAAATGTTTGTAGATGATTGCAAGTCAAGAATTGCTCTGTGTCAGTATTCCCCTGTAAAAATTAACCACACCAATAGGTGGTTTCCTAATACTTATGCTTCACTAACAAAACTTTTAAAGAGCTATAAAAGGATCTTGATGAAAGGAAAAAAATACCAGGAGTCATAATAAATTAATACAACTCCAGCATATTATGATATAATTTTGTACTGTCATTGGTGGGCCATTGGTCATTTTTCACCTTTGATCTCTCTTCTAAACAATTATTAGTTTCAAGTAGATGTTGAGACACATTTGTAGCCATGTTCTGCAAAATTCAATTCCTGAGACTGTGAGCATTTCATCAGTATGCTCAGGGCGTACATTGGTTGCTCTCTGCCACCCTCACTTTTTGACATCTTCTGAACCTTTCATAAAGCACATGTATTCCCCAGTGGCATTTCCATTTTTCGCATGTCAAGTGTCATTCCAGTTCTAACATCTTGCATAAACTTATTTCAAACACTGGTTCATTTTCATCTAATTTTTTAAAAACTGCTTAATTTAGTCTTGTTACCTAGCTTGTTGACTAAAGTCTATACTGGATAATATACTAGATTTTCTGTTGTATTTTAATGTGTTTTGTTGTTGTTGCTATAACTAGGTGGAATTTTGTGGGCTGACTCAAAGCAGTACTGAATTAAGGGATATTCATAGTATCTTTATGTCTTCATACTTGCAAATGCACAGTAACAAGATATAAACTGAATATTGGGGGAAACATCTTAACTGTTAGAGCAGAATGACAGTGGAACCAATTACCGCAGGAGGTACCTTTTAATATTTGGTTTTATTTTGATTGTTTACCTTTGAGTTTTTGTTATATTGTTTTTGGATGTTGTTAGCTACCCAGAGTAATTGGGGTGGGATACAAATCCAATAAAGAAATATAAATAAATAAATTCAAGAGTAAATTCTACAATCACCTGTCAGATCTGCATTCATGCTTTGAGCATGGGGATGGATTCAATGGCCTTATAAGCTCCTTCAAACCCAATTATTCTATGATTCTACGACACATCATACACCTAGGAAATGGTTGTGCTCCTATTCTTACAAAGTATTTTTAATTGCAGCAAAGCCATCGCTGAGGCTTGTGACACCAAAAAGATTAACAGGCTTTATTTGACATACATTTTTGCCAGGTACTTTACTATCAGGTGGAATTTCCAGAATAGATAATTCTGAAATAAGTAATGAAAGAAAGAAAGAAAGAAAGATCCCTAGTACTAACAACTTCTAGCCAAGGGCTGAGTTCAGTGGTGGGCTTCAACCAGTTTGCACTGGTTCAGGCGAATCGTTAATAAAACTGGCTGGCCCCACTCATCTCCCTGCCCCCACCATTCCCTCCTCCTCCTCTCACCCCTCTCCAGACACAATGAAGAGGCAGGAAAGTAGCTCTTCAGGTCCTTCTTTTCTGTGCCTCGCAGCCGGGCAGGAACTGGCCTCTGTGCCCTCGCCTCAGAGGCCAGGGAGGGAGTGAGGAGGAGGAAGAAGAGGATGAGGAAGAGCCACCACCATTGACCCAGGGGCAGGGAGGAGGAGGAAGAGCAACATTGGACTCCCCTGGGTGCCCCTTTCATTGTCAAAGTGCCCCTGTCACCGCTGCCCACCCTTCTTCACCGTGGCCTCAGGGTATCATCACAGGAGGAGGGAAGGCCAGTGGCAGCACTGGCAGTGGCTTTGGCTCCCTCATCGTGGCATAGTGGGGCTGCCACCCCACTGAGCCAGGCCACCCTGTAGGGCTGCCTGTTGGAGCCACTGCCCTGGCCCTCCCCACATCGGCCTGTGTCCACCACTCCTGCCCCTTCTGGGTCGGCTTCTTGGTAAGTGTGTGGGTGTGGGTGGGTGTGGGTGGGTATAGTGGTGTAGGTATGTGGATGTAGCTGTAGCTGTAGGGATGGAGGGGGAGGCTTAAGTGGTTAAGATGGTGTGTGTGTGGGGGTGGGTGTAGGTGTAGGGATGGAGGGGGAGGTTTAAGTGGTTAAGATGCTGTGTGTGTGTGTGTGTGTGTGTGTGTGTGTGTGTGTGTGTGTGTGTGTGTGTGTGTGTGTGTGAGGCTTAAGTGGTTAAGATGTTGTGGGGGTGTGGAGGGGGAGGTTTAAGTGGTTAAGACACTGAACTCAATGCTCAACTTGCTGACTGGAAGGTCAGAACTTGATTCCTGGGTACAGCATGACAGAGCGAGCACCCATCTCTGTCCCAGCTCCTGCCAACCTAGAAGTTCAAAAGTAATAAATTGCAAGTAGATAAATAGGGACCATTTCAGTGGGAGGGTAAACTGTGTTCTGTGTACTCTAGTGTCTAAAGAAGGGAAATCTGGCCAGACAGAAAATGCAGAGGAAACAGGGAAAGCCTGTTGCAGTGATTTCTCTAGTACTACGTTTGTCCCCCACTTTTTTACTCTAGTGTCTAGTCATGCCTGCAACATGACCTCAGAAAACAGCACTGACTCTTTGGCTATAAACAGGGATGAGCACTGAACCCTAGAGGTGGATATGACTGGCTTTCGAGCAACCTTTACCTAATAACAGTTGTTTAGTTGCAAGTGGTTAGTAAAGGCAAAGGTCGTCCTTGCTCAAAAGCCAGTCATATCTGACTCTAGGGTGCAGTGCTGATCTCCATTTACAATCAATCAATCAATGAACAATGGAATCTGGCCGGACGGTAATATGCAAAAATGAGAGAAAACCGTCCGAGGCAGGTGAAAACTTGGTAGAAAATTGTAATGAGTTTTAATGAGTTATAATCCTCAAGTGAGTATTTTAATCTTTAAATAAAGTACTGACAACCAGTCTGTAAATAATCTTGGTTTGTATTTTTGAGTAATCTCTCAAAAAATATTCATAATCATGCTTCTTCCAAAAATTTCACAAAATAGTTCCAATAACTCAAATAGTGAGATAACAGGCTCTCATATTATTCCTAGCAGTTTTGTAATTCTTCAAAAATCTACATGGTAAACTGAAAATAATGTTGATGTTGTCAACGTAATCTAAATGTCAATATAGTCCATGTAATCCAATATGATCAAAGCTTTCCCGTTTTTTTGAGATATTACTCATCGTCACTATTTGACATTCACTATTTGACCTTCTAAAGAGCAGTCAGGGTTGATTTCTTCTAAATCAAACTATTTGTTCTTGCTGTCCAGGGTACTCTCAAAATTCTCCTCCAACACCACATTTCAAAGGCATCTATTCTTCTTCACTCCACTTTCCTTATGGTCCAGCTCTCACAACTATATATTACTATGGGGAATACCATTGCTTTGACTATGCAGACTTTTGTATGCAAGATGATGTCCCTGCTTTTCACTATGTTCCCCAGGTTTCTCATAGCTTGTCTCCCAAGAATCAGTCACCTTTTTATTTTATGGCTGCAATCACCATCTGCAGTGATCTTGGATCCTAAAAATGTACACAGTCCACATTCCACAGTAGTACGTCACTGTTTCAGACAGCTTGAAATTACCAAGGACACATTCTAAAATACCAGACAAGTGATGGTCATCTTGAGATGTAGAAATCCGATAAGCAACACCTGAGAATTTAGGTTGGCATGATAACCAGTCAAAATAAATAGTTCAGAAGACATCATTAACATTCCAGATAGAGGGAGCAGAGACACCAAAACCCTATATAAACAGACATCAAATCTGGGGTCCGATATAGATCGTAGATCATTTGGGGAATTACAGAGAATTACAGAGATCGTCAGATTAGCCTTTTCACCTGGAACGATCACTCATCAACTGCATGAGGGCAAACCTGCCCGCATGGACTTACAATTTGGATTTATAATTTGGATTTGCAACATGGATTTACAATTGGAATAATTTTCCTTTATTCTTTGGATTTACAAATATGCTCAATAAAGCCTATTAAGGGATATTTGTTTCCAGCAGTCTCTTTGCTCTCAAGAGAAGGGAGTAAACTTGGTGGAGCACTGATAAGAGCACCTGCTCTTCGAAGGAACACAATCCTTAAAGTCTGCTTTGTTTGGGGGTGCCAGAAGTGGAGCTTCGTTAAGTTTCATTTCCTCACCTTGGATGTCACCAGTGAGGGCGGTTTCGATAAAGAAAGGTAACAACTTTATCACCCCAATGTCCCCTCTTAGCAGGGCTTTATCTTCACCAAGGAGAGTGTGGTTGTGTTGTAGGAGGTGGCAGATCGGGACTTTTTAATTGGACATCCCAAATAGCTACCAAGATACCTGCGACATAGTAGGAGTGCCATCCTTCTACCCATGAGCCAGTTTAAACTGGACAGAAGAATGCCCTGCCAGCCTAGTGGGCCAGTAAAGAGGAGTGCATTCTTAGCATAACCACAGACGGACTAGGAATGTGCACCGTCTAAGCGGGCCCAAGATTGGAAATAAAAACCCTTTGGGACGCGTTGGACAGGCGGGAAACCAGAACAGATGATAGGTAGGGACAGATCAGTCATATGGTTAACTCAGAAGAATATTTTATCCTACTTCTCCACAAGTTTATGATTCTAAATGCATAAAAATAAATATGATATTTAAAAGTACTCTGCTCCAGAAATTATTCTTTAAAAAAGACTTCTTTTACATATTCACAACCGTTCAAGCCAAGAGCTGTATCACAAAATTCTGAGAAGTTAAAAAACTAAGAGTATTCTTATCATGGGTTAGTTCAGGAAATATGAATTGGGTTGGTCTGTGAAATATTACAGACCAAATGAGTTTGACAAGGATTTCTACTGAAATATTTAATGTTATAAAATGACATTGAAATTCTCTCTCTGTGCTACATCAGTTGCTTCTGCTGTTGATTTTCAAATAGGCAGTGTGGAATCACAACTGCCATCACAAGTTTCAAACATTATATGTGAACAAATTGAGAAAAACTGGGAGCTATTTGACAGTTTTTGATCGTATGATGACAGACTCTGAAGTGGGAAATCTTTACCCTTAAGGTCTGTATAGTCTTAATCTTGGGACTATATAACATTAATAACATAATCATCTCTTGAGAGCTATTTCTCCCTAGCAGTTTTACTAACTGCAAAGTTCCTTTTAAAAGCCAAAAGCATATTTGCTTTAGTAAAACATTCCAGTGGCTGATTCAGTCATTGAATTCAAATAACCTAGATGAATATATATAAACCAAATGTTAATATAAACCCACGAGGGTAAGCCTGCTATTTTTGTAACAGCCTGAACACAAACATTTTCAAAACAGTAGGCATTTATTCTAAAACGTACTATTATTATATATATATATTGCATTTACAGTTTGTAAAGCATTTTCTTTCATGATCCTATTGGATCCTATTGGATCATGTAGATGATTTTGTACATTTTGAGCACAAGTTTGGATATGTGTTTATTATTCAGGAAGCATCATCTATATTTTGCCACCCAACAGCAATCTAGTTAACAGGAGACATAAAGCATGGGTATGCTTGTGTATCATCTGGAGTCACAGACATTATAGGAACAAATAATTTCCCCTGCCTCCAGATAGGAATTATGGGTAGTTCAATTCTGCAGTCAGTTTGGTTGTTGTTGGGTTTTTTTTGTAATCATTGTTTAAAAAGCTGCATCTCATGTCATTTGCTGGATTACATTTTTGTTCTTCTGAGCATATTCAAACCACAAATTGTGCTGTAAGCTAGGATTTTATACACTTGGGAAACAACTTTCTGAGACACAAAACCCACATTGGACGTTGGGTACTGAAAAATAGTTGGTCTAGTGTTCAGCTTCACACTTTAATCAATTAATGTAGGACACTACCATGCAAACTGGAAAGTGTGTCAGATTGGACACATTTTCTAAGGAAATTGCCATCTACATGTAAGTCTGGAGTTTTGAGGAAGTGAGGCAGGTCATCAGATTACTCAAAATACAATTGATAAAGGTGATGAACAATCATGTGTTTGGTGATATCAAAGATATGTAGCTTTATGCAAGAAAGGGCTGGCATGATAGTGCAATATTTTAAATATCTGGCTTTGGAGCCACAGTTTGAGAGTTCAATTTACTATTGTACATATCCAAGAGAGGAGAGGAGTGACAGCTGTGTGGGGCATTTGGGCGGCTATAAAAACTGCTGCTGCTGCCGCTGCCACCTGCCACCGGACCCCTTTCTCGGCCAGCCCGCCTTGAAGAGAGAAGAGGAGCGACAGCTGTGCGGGGAGGGGGGGTTGAAAAGGACGTTGCAGACTTGATCGTATTGTATTTTATTGTATTGTATTCCTGTTGTACTGTATTTTTGTTTTTGTATTGGTTGTATCGATTTTATATTGTATTGCTGTGTATTTGCTTTGTATATTGTTGATTTATGATTACTGTGAGCTGCCCTGAGTTGGCATATGCTGAGTGGGTAGCATACAAATCGAATCAATCAATCAATCAATCCAAGGAGCCAGCCTATATAGTCTTGGGCAAACTGCACAGCCCCAAGGCATCCCCAGAAGAAGGGAATGGTAAACTCCTTCTGTGTACCCTCTACCAAGAAAACCCTGAATAGGGTCACCATAGCTCAGAATTTATTTGACAGCGAACAGTTATTATTATGCAAGATAGAATAGTCATATTTAAAAACTTCAAACTACAATGCGTTGTATAGAATTCCTCAAAAATGCCCATGTATGGCCAAAATTGGACACTTTGTTTTTGAAGCCATGTACAGTAAAACCCCGACTTACATAAAAAGTCTGTTCCGTTGCCTTTTACATAAATTGGTTTTTTACATAAATTGAAGCAAACCAATAGGAAAATAAATATTTACATAAATCAAAGCAAACCCATACAAAAATGAATATTTATGTTCATCAAAGCAAACCCTTAGGGAAAAATTGAGTTTTTACATAAATAGAAGCAAACCCATAGAAAACTGTGTTACGTAAATTGAGACATTTTACGTAAATCAGGACACCATTTTAGTGATAAATCCTTATGTAAATTGAATCTTACGTAACTCAAGGCATACATAAGTCGTGTTTTTACTGTAATGTGAAATTCACAGACATGACTCCTGACCTCTCATAAGGTGCCCTTCATGAGTAGAACATTAATTGATGGGAGGCAGTTGAAATGGATTAATAGTAAAGAAAAAATCAACACATAATCTAAAACCAGACTACAGGAGAATTCAGAAACTTTTGGCTCCAAGCATGCTTCCTGAATCCAGTCATTGCTATTCTGTTTGCTTCTGTAAAAAAAACCACAGTAGAACACAGAGCTTGGCTGGTATAGAGCTTCTTCATTGGAAAAAATGAAGACATCATACCTGTAGCCACACAATTATTTAGAGATGCTGATCAGATTTTCATGGCAGCTTGCCAGAACATGAGCTCCCTAGAAATATTTGCACACTTAGGCTACAATTTGTCTTTACAAGTTTAGTATTCCACAGCCATCCTGACTGAGCTGCCATAGAATGTTTACAACTGAAGTACCATATTTTTGGACCATAAGTTTTCAGAGCAGGAAAACAAAAAAAAATATTAGTACTGTATTTTGCACCAGCAACCAGTGGTGGCGCTGCAGGGGAAATGGGCAGGCCAGGCCAATTGCACTGAGGAAGGAAGTGATACTCTAGCCTAGCCTCTTGCTCTCCTTTCAACCAGGAAGCAGGTTTCCCCCCTCCATTTTTTCCACATGGAGTAGAGACAAATGCATCAAGGTAAGTGAAACCCTTTATTTTTAAGCACAGGTTTTGTTTCCCACTTAAATGCATTGGGAACATACAAACAGAAAACTTTTGAATACAAGAAATTTATTTCCAATGCATTTAAATGGGAAATTGTGATTTTTACTCTCTAGTGGCCGCTTGTTTTTCATTTTTTTTCCCTGCCCGAACAGCTGAGAGGCAGCAGTAGTAGTCTTCGGCCAGCTGTGGCTCTTGTGAAATATCCTTTTACAACAGCCACATCTGGCAGAAGACCAGCATTTGGACTATAAGACGCACCCTCATTTTCTCCCCACTTTTGAGGGAGAAAAAGTGTGTCTTATGGTCCAAAAAATTGTAAACTACATAAGCCTGAACCATAAAGGCTAGAGGTGCTTTTGGTTTCCTCGACTTAGTATTTGAAACGTCCTTTGAGGGTTGATAATGTTCACCTGAAAATCCCTCTAAATTTTAATCTAGAATTCAACTATGCCCCCCTGGTTGGGGGTGAACAGGGGGCTTTGGCTGTAACTATTTGTACCCAGGCAAATCCCCTGGGGGGGCACCATTATTATGGTGGTGGCTAAGTTCTGCTGGGGACCAAGCATGAGTGGTATAACCCTAACAGCTGCAGATCATGAGGAAGGAATAGTCTTTGTCTGTGCAGCAGCTGCTGCACAGAGGCACTAAGAAGGCAGCCCCTTCACTGTGCTATGGTGCTGAAGGCCAATAATGTGCACACCCGAATTTAACTGATTAAAAGAACACACAAATAAGAACCAGAAGGAGAGATCCCAATGGAGATCCTTTATGTAATTTTCTACCCTGTAATATATAAGAGGAGGTGATTAAGTAAGTAAGTAAGTAAACTATGAACTAGAGAAACATTCCTGATTTATCCATACTTTGAAGAATTCTTTTTTTTTACCTTTTCTTTTACCCCTTCAGGTGTTGAGGGAATTTGAGAGGTTGGCCCTGAGAAAAATGGGGACATTCTTCCTTCCATTTAGTCAAATGATCCCCCATGACCTTTTTTCCATCTCTTCCCATATTCTTGCTGCCAACTCCTCAAAGTTGCTCCCCAAACAAAGTATCTGGTGATCTTCTGTGTTCACAAATATGAAGTCACCTGAGTGGATATTTGCAATGTACAGTAAAACCTCGGATAATGGTAAAACTTGGTTCCACAAGTCTTAGTGTTATCCGATTTTTAACGTTATCCAATTCATGCATCGGATAACGTTGAAATCCTATGGGATTAATCACATAACATTAAAACTCCATAGAGATATATTGTAACCGGCACAGGCTTTAGCGAATGTTATCTGATGCATCCCATGGGGATTTAACATTATGATATGCAATCCCCCCTCCCCCCCCAGATTGCTTAACGTTATGTAGTTTTAGCAAAATCTGATGCAAAAGTTATCCGAGGTATTACTGTATCTGACAATGTGTGTTCAGTAGTGTTTGAGAATTTTCTTTGGTTCTTACCTTTAGATGAGCTGACTAAACTCACATTTCAAGACTGGTATGGAGGCTGGAAAAGAGCTCTCCCTCAGACTGCACATTTCTCCTAATCTTATGATGTACCTCTTGGTTTAATAAATGCATATATAAATAGATACATGGGGGAGCACATTTAAATATGAATAATCTGAGTAAATCCATAATAAATATAATTTTTAGGGGATGCTGCATAGAAAAATAAATGAATGTGTGTGTTTTAATTTACAAACTGATGAATAAATTAGTCTAATAAATGGACACACAAAAGGTAAGAATAAACTGCCTGAGATTCCCTAAAGATATGTAGAAACTTCATCTAGCCTAATCTGGGATCTAATCTTCCAAAAGATAATAACTCTTTGTCAGTAAATTATATGTTTCAAGATGCCTTTGCAACCTCATCTGTAAAATATTCTGTTTTGTGCCAGCCTAGAAGTTTTTGTCTTTATGCTAATTAAAAGCTGTTTAAAATTTGTTTCTGTCACATCTAGGAATCTCAGTCAAAATTTTATCTGATATTCATCATTTCAGGAAGGGAAAAGACAAGAATATATGCTTTGAATATCAAAAGGGCACCAATCTAATGTATATTTAAAATACTTAAGAACACTAGTTTATACAGTCTTGTTTCTGATTGAAACAAGGTGACACTGAATGCAGAACCAATGCCTTGAACAAGAGCTGTTGAATGCACATAACAAAAAGGAAGAAAGTTTGGATTAGAAACAAATGACCTTGAGCAAAATATATGAAATACTGGCTTTGCAAATTAGAAGCAGAAAATCCTTAAAAGGCCCTTCATCAACAGGAGACTGAAAATTAGGTTTTTGGGGCGATGTCTTTTTGTTAACTGGTTATCAGGAAAAAGACCCCTGGGAACAGAGGCCCTGGATGTAGATGGACTTCATGGCTGAAGAATGTGAGAGACTGGTGTGGAATGTCCTCAAAAGAACTGTTCCACAGAGTTAAGAACAGGAAGACTATCGCCATGATGATAACCAATATCCGGAACGGATATGGCACATGAAGAAAAAGAAGAAGAAGGTCATCAGGAGCTAATAACTGGATTTCAATTAGGCATCTTTTCTCCAGGGATGGTCAGAGCTAGGCTGGTGATGTGAAGGCACCATTATCTTGACGTGTTATGCCCCATTGCCATGGAGTGAGACTTAAATTCCCACTTCACTCAGCAAGTGTTCTTTGTACCTTCCTGCCTACCTAATGCTTAGTCAATGTGTTCCTTGCTTACATAGAAAATGTGTGCATTGTGACACCTTTAACTGAATGCAAGCCTCAATAAAGATATTATGGCAAAACATAGTAGAGCAAAAGTTAAGTTCCCAGGCTAGTATGTGATTTTAAAGTCAAGATTAAATGACAGGTTTATCAAGTCAGTGTTTATGTTGGTGGGTTTTAGATTATAAATATTATAATATTTTCATGTGTCAAACATGGCTCTGTTGAGAAGAAGAAGCAATACTGATAGCAGCCATGGTGAACTCTCACCTAACCTACCATCAGGGTCTCCCACAAATTGCCAAAGTTTGGGTAAGGGCGGGAGCTGTGCTGGTTGCCAAAGGGCCTTGTATGTCAAGAGCAGCTCAGGAGAAAGATAGATGAGGAGGTAAGAAAGAAGGGTGATAGCTACTCCACTACCAGAAGCAGGGAGAGAGCTGTACTAGCTGGCACATTGCATAGAAACATATTCTTCAGTGGCTAGAATGTGGGATTTTTAAGCCCCTCTGCAGAATGACATGTACTCTGCCATGGCTGGGGGAGTGGCAAATTCACTGCCTCTAGTAAGCCGCCACCTGAAGCCTTTGCTTCACCCTGCCTAATGACAGGGGCTGGCTCAGCATGTCAATGACTTTCAGTGCCCAGGAAAGTGTTCTGCTTGCTGGAAGATGGAAATCTTATAGTCTCTTATTCCTGCACAGAATAGCCTCTTACCTGCAAAATGTTCCACAGAAAGATTGTTGAACTGTAGCTGTTTCTTCAGCAAAAGGACGGGTGAAAAATGAAAAGTACAAAGTACAAAGAAAAGGGGAAAAGAAGGAGTCCAATTTTTCCAAGAATACATGAAGTCTTGCTAGTGCAGTGGGGAAGTCTAAACCAGTAGTCTGGGCATGTTGTCATTTGGAAAATCATGCAGCATGCTAATACAAGGATAACTTTTATAAAATGTTTTATCAATGGTACTTAACTCCAGAAAACACAGCAAAGATACACAACAATGTGAACAATAGGTACTGGAAGTGCAAAAAAGAAAAATGAACACTTTGCTATATGTGGTTGAAATGTTGTAAAGCAAATAAGTACCTGGAAAAGATTAACAGGAAAAGTAAGGCAATATTGAAAGAAGAAATCAATTTTGCTTGGCATTATTCTTCTCAGGTTGGTGTGAACAGAAAGAAGTTGAAGAGACATTTGGAGGCTTTTAAGGATAGTGTTTGTCACTGCGCAGATTGTCTATGCAAAGCATTATCTTTTTGAGATATCCCCAATACAGAAGAATGAACTAAAAAATTAATGGACTTAATAAAAATGGAAAAATTGTTGAAGGATTTGAAGAAAAATGCACCAGTAGTTTTCTGGAAGATTTGGACCACCCTCATGGAAAATTGGACAAATACTTTTATTATTATTATTATTATTATTATTATTATTATTATTATTATTATTATTATTATTATTATTATTATTATTATTATTATTATTATTATTATTTGGGGGGGTGTTATAATGAGGTTAGTTTTAGACTAGTGGTTCCCAAACCTACAGCCCGCAGGCTGGACCCGGCCCATGGTGCCATTTAAAGTGGCCCACTGCCATCATTGCTGCACCCAGAAATGGAAGTGGATGTTTATGTCAGCCATAAAACACCCCTGTGCATGTGTAAACACACACACAAGTATTAAATGTGGAAGTTGGCGTGTTTACATCAGCCATAAATGTGCCCAAGTCCCTGTTATAGACCTTTAAATTGGAAATGTTACAACAAGAAGCTAAACCAACATGATTAATTTAGAAAAGCTTAAAGCTAAACAGGGGTTCTCAACCTTTTCAAGTCAGGAGCCAGATCATGCTCCTTCAAACAGTTGCGGGTCAGACTGGTGGTCCAGCCACCACTGCCACAGGAATCGGCCGTTGACTCATTTATGGCTGTTGTAAACACATTTACAACAGCTGTAAATTAGTCCATGGCCAATTCAAGTGGTGGCTGGAGTGATGGCAGGGGCCAGATTATTTGGTGCCACGGGTCGTAGGTTGAGAACTCATGAGCTAAAAGAAGGAAGTTAATGTTGTTAGGTATTTTTGATGTTGTTTTCTTTTTTCTTTCTTAGAATAAAGAAATACTGTATTTTCTGGCGTATAAGACTACTTTTTAACCCTGAAAAATCTGTGCCAAAGTCGGGGGTTGTCTTATAGGACAGGTACTTAACTGCAGCTTGTTTCCCCTTGCTTCATATGTCCGGCGCATATGGTGGGGGGTGCCGCGGCCGAATCCCTGCTCTGTCCGGGGAGTATGAAGCAAGGGGAAGCAAGCTGCACACATCTTCCTGTACCTCGAGGAGGAGAACGTGAGCGTGGATTGGCTCTCCACCAGAACCTGCCCATTCGACTCGGAGGGCTACGCGTCTTCGGGTTGAGTGTGGGTTAATTTTTATTTGGTGTGCATTGGAAGAGAGGTAGTCTTATACGGCAAGTATATTCCAAACTCTATATTTTAACTGGAAAAGTTGGGGGTCGTCTTATACGCCCAGTCGTCTTATACGCCGGAAAATACGGCATTTTTTTTCTTTTTCTTTCCCTCTCTTTCTTTTCTAAATAAAGTGATTCTAAGAAATCAGGAGATGTTTAGGAAAATTTAAAGCTTGTCAGTCATGACTACAAATAAAAGCCAGTAACCTATTGCCTTAAAAATTGCTACAAAGCCTAACACAGAAAAGGGCAGGTGGGGGTGATCTTTTAGCTTCTTGTGAGAACACCCACTAAATTTCTGCTCAGCATGAATGGTTGACTACCTTCCCCCACATTAACAGATGTAGATGTATTGAAATGCCATGCTGAGTTGAGACTGCCATGAAGGCATTAGCACTCCCTTATAAAGAGTCAACTTAACCTCCCCCTCATTGTCCATTACCTCCCAGTCCCTTGATGCAGGCTCTTGTCTTGCAATGTGTCTTCTATGATGATGGGTATATCAATTAATCTCCCCAATCTGCTCTTGCAGGAAGGAGAAGCTATTATGTTACTGGGATGTATATAATAAATGGAATAAAATGAATTGTGCCCTGATCTGCAGAGTAACCATCTAAAACTGATTTGCTGAGATTCAGCAGTAAAAAGAAATCTTCCAAGCATCTAAGTAACCTGTGGACCAAACCAACAGGCATTTGTGAATCACAAAGTTCAGCTCTGGTTAGAAAGAAAATGGTGATAACAATTGAATAGCTGCCTTGAAAGAAATTGTTCTTGGGAGAAATCTTAGCATCTGGGGAAAAATGATCGCACTCACCTTGATCTGGTAGTACAAGAGGATTTTTCTCTCACCTGTTGATTTATCACATGTTTTTCCTGAATGATTTATATGCTGAGTTTAGGATGAAGAGTGCATAGAGTGCAATACAGTACCTGGCTGAAATATTGCAACAGAGAGTTAATAGCTAGTAGGAGGATTTCTATGATAGGAGGTCTAACTAGACTGGCAATAAGAGTGGAGAGGAACAATAAAAATTGGATAATAGTTTCAGACTCAGATAGGCGGCCTCTGAATTCTTATATTATATATTAAAGAAACAAGGGAACCTCACCTTTAAAAGTCTGTTTTATCCTAGCTGATAATTGACAAGATAATCTGTGTCCTGATGCAACTGCAATATATGCTCAAACACCAACTCTCAGAATCAAATCATTGGCATTAAATAGGGTTCTCTTTTTAATAAATCTATTTATGTGTTTATCTATATAAATTTGATCACGCTTCTTTCTATGGTGGAGCAAACAGAGTTTTTGTTGATGACTGAATTTCCTTTGAATGTCCATGCTCAATAAAGACTTTGGCAGCTTTACATTTTGTTATGTGCTGTCAAGTCACCTCCAACTTATAGTAACCCTATGAATGAGTGATCTCCAAAATATCCTGTTCTCAACAATCCTGCTCAAATTGTAGTTTCCTTTAGATAATTAATCCATCTTGTACTTGGTCATTGATTTTTCCTGCTGCCTTCAATTATCCCCAGCTTCATTACAATACTCCAAAATATGACAATCTCTTAAGAATCCACTAATTTAGTCACCAATCATTGCATCAGTTGAATTTTTGAGGGCCTTTTAAAGGTTTGATACAGAGATGGTTTGTGGAAGAGACTAGGCCTAGAAAAATCCTCACTACAAAAATTTATGTAGGACACTACCCTTATTATGAATTAATTCCCTCGGTTGAAAAATCAGGAACTATCATATTACATTGGGATCACTATCAACAACATGAGATGTTCCTTAATGAAAATGATAAAATTTCTATTAAGGCAAAGGAATGCTGAAAGGCTGTTTTAATGCCATTAAAAATCTAGGCTAGGCCAAAGAAGATAATCCTAAAATTGATGTAAGATTAACCAAATTCTACTTGTCTATGTGTCATGTAGGACTGGGTGGGTGGGTGACGCCAACCCTTTCCAAAAAAAATTCTAGATACTAGCATATTTTGCCTGGCCTTGCCAAGCAGGGCTTTTTTTTTGGTGTTTTTTTGGTTAGGGGTGGTTTGGGTGGTCACTTGGATTTTGAGATTTTTGAATTTATTTGAATTTTTATATTTTATTTATTTATTATTTAGAATTTTTAAATATATTTTTCACTGTTGGATAGTCTTCTGGCCTCTAGGTGGGGCTGTGATTAAGAGTGCGATTGTCTTTGTCTCTTCAGTTCTGCTGCGGAGACATGGAGGGAGAACATTTTCCGTAAGTTCTCTTGAGATATTATTTTACTTTTTATTTTCTTGTGATTTTGGGGTGCTGTGCTGGGGGGTTTAAGTAGAGTGTTTGTTTATTTAATTTAGTGTTTTGGCTTGGTTTTTTGTATTGTTTTTGGATTTCCTATGTGGGTTTTTTTGTTTTTGTTTTTCTGGTTCTAATTTCTTATTTTGAACTTGTTTGTATTTATTTTTGTTCATTGTGTTGTTTTTCGATTTTTAGTAAGGTTTTTTTCGTGGTGTTGTTTTGTTGTAGATAGGTGGTTCTAGTGAGTTTTTCATGTTTTTGTTTGTTTTTGTATTTTGGATGTGTTTTGTTGTGCTTGTTGTTGATTGTTTTGTTGTTTACTTGTTTTGTTTGTTTATTTGGGTTTGTCTTTTTTAGTTTGGGTGTTTCTGCAAGGGTAGGGTGGTTTGTCTGGCACCCGGGGTGGATGCAGGGCTGAAGGACCCAACCACTGTCTCCTCCCCGGGCGAACGGGAAGTTCGCTGTGGGCACCTTTGCTGCCCTCGCATTCCCCGCTGTCGTGGAGGAGGCAGTGGCTGGGTCCTTTGGTCCTGCGTTCCCAGGCAGACGGGGAGTGCGCTGCGGGCACCTTTGGTGCCCTTGCATTTTCCGCTGCCCGGGGAGGACACATGGCTGAAGGATTCGGCCATAGTCTCCTCCCCGGCTAATGGACCAGCCAGCAAAAGGTAAGGGGGCAGGGATTGGTGGGGCCAAGGTGGTGGGGTGGGGGCATGGTTACCAGGGCCGTGCCTCCCCCCACTCCCTAACCCCCACCGACCGCACTTACATTTTGCCAGCTGCATCTTCATAAGTTATTTCCTCGCAGCGCGGTTTTTATTTTTAAACTGCTGTGCTGGCTGCCCCACCTCCTCCATGCTCACACCCTTCAGCCTCATTGGCTGAGGGGTGGCGCAGCGTGGAGGATGCTGGGCCTGGTACTTTTTTTGTTGGCCGCGTTCATGGGGCGGTTGCCCCACTGGCGACTGCCGGACCATTGCGGTGATGGTCAGTCAGGGTAAAGGCAAATGCGGGCGGCTCGGTAGGGGATAGTAGGGATGGGTGCGGGAGTTTTTGCCAGATTCTAACAGTTAACATCCCTCCTTATAGGTAAAGATAAAGTACTCAGAGGTAGTTTACCATTTCCTCCTTCTGGAAATGCTCTAGAACCATATACTTTGCCCAAGGCTTCAAAGGCTGTTTTTATTTTGTCAGGAGACACAGTGGGTAAATGAACTCCTAACCACTGGCTCTGTGGCCAGATGTGCCAGCTAATTCAGTTATACATTCAAAATAAAGTAAGCAGATTTGAAAGACTTGTTTTGCTCTGTAAATGACGACTTGACCTACTTGGCCTGTATTTAATAACCACTTGCCTAAACATTTCACCACAGTTCTCTAGATGCTCTGAGACAGAAGCCTCTGAAAATTCGACATTTTACATTTTGTTTTGAAGCTTCAGTGGTGACACATAAAGCACATTAGCCAAAATGCTGCTGCATGGTTACCATCAACAGAAAGGAAATGGGACAACATGGAGCTTACAGCAAACCACCATTCCCCTCTCCACCAGTGAAATAAAGAGGCAAGAAACATCTACTATGTTCAAAGGCACTGAGCCACAATTGTATTTAATTTTTAATTAACTTTAACCCCTAACCTGCGGTGTGACCTGATAATGCTATACCTAATATGAGACCAGGGGAAGCTAATCTGCCTCTTTTCGTACTAAATGGGCAAATCTTGGTCTGTGCACAGTACTGATCCTTGTCATCTACTGCCCAGGCCAGATGCAAGTCAGAGAAACCTTTGAGTACATTTCCAACTCTGTTCATGTGACTGAATGTTGGACATTCCCCAAAGGTGTTTCATGGTGTGCTCTGTATGCCCAACTGATTTGCACAAATTGCACCAGGCAATCAGAGCCATTTCATCAATAGATGCCCTAAAGCAGGGGTCCCCAACCTTTGGTTTTTGGACTTCAATTCCCAGAAGCCCAAGTCAATTCCCCAAAGCACTGACCAGCCAATGTACTGACTTAGACTTCTGGGAATTTAAGTCCAAAAACCAAAGGTTGGAGTTCCCTGCCCTAAAGGATTCACAGCTAAACCCATCCACCCAACACTAGTCACCAAATAATTGTGACCTATTTAGTAACACCACCCACCTCCACTAAAGGACAACTAACAAGCCAGAGTTGGCTAGGTGAACAACCACCTGTCTCCCAATTGTCAATCAGGACGCTCACAGTCCTTCACCTCCCCAAACACCAGGCAACGACAATGCATCATCCCCTGTGATTCTTCACTTGGGGTTGAAAAGGCACCCCCATCCTTTGAGCTGCTATGCAGCTATCATATGAGAGGGTGTGTGTGTGTGTGTGTGTGATAACAAATAATTAACAAGTCCCTGCTGGATTCTTTATCCATGTACAATGCAGCTAAGTGTAGCTTTAAAAAAAAGTGTGCCTAACTGCAGAAGGGTTTAAACCGGTTTTGTCAAACTCCCCAAGAGTTTTTTTTTATAGCTCTATTGGTACCATGTGAGTTACTTTTCTTTTTCTAAAATACTTCCCCCACTACGTGGTTGGGTTTTAAAATAAAAATGAATAGGAAAAGTTAAAGTTGAATCCTCTCACATGAAATGGACCTTATATAAAGCAGAGCCACACAATCCTGCTTTTGTCTTTTAAAAGTGGCTTTTAAACTCTACTGACAGTTTTCAGCTGCTGATGTAAAACATTTAACTGTTTTCCCATGCTATGAAATCAGACTCTGCTTTTCAACCTATCATCAGGTTTTATTCTTAAATAAAATTATCTGTTGAATAATATCATTACAGAGCTCAAGTGCTCCAGAACATTTCATGAGGAAAAAATAGTACAAAATCGGGGTAAGGTAGACATAGGTAGTGTAAATAATGTCAAATGTTTGGTAGTAATGGTTAGAAAAGCATATTTTTCTCAAATTTCTTAGAAGCTAGAAGATCCTATTTATTCAAACTAAATATTGCCTGTATGATATTTTAAATATACACTATACTTGTTAATTATTACATCATCATCACTCATCTTTTTACTCCTCCACATATTTCTTCCAGACAGAACTTATTAAGGAAAACTCAAATTCCTTCTCAGAAATTAGACTCAGTCGCTGCTGCCAAAGAGGAATCTTGGGAATTGAACAACTGCAAAGGATTACAGAAACTTTACCTCAAATAAACCATATGCTGGAATTACAGATGTATTTTTTTAAGGATGTGGCTATAAATGCATTTAAAATGTTTTTTGTAGAAAATTAAGAGCCAACTGCAGGATTTGAGCAAACAAAGAGATTAATTGAGAGTTCGCAGAATGAAAAATCTCTTTTTATAGTCCACGTGAAATATCACACAGCAGCAGAATGAAATCCTAATGTAGTGTCATATTAACAAAAGTCCAGATGGAAGTAAGCTAAAAATATTTCACAGATTAGGAATGGAAAATCATGCATGATTTACTAATGCAACAAATTAGCATTGCTTAAAATGGTATTTTATAAATTATCTCCCCGCTCCCCATGAGCAACTCAGTAACAAAAATTGCCAGTCTTGTTGGGCACAACTAAATCTTAATTATTAGCATCACATGAGTAAACCTCTCCCCCCCCCCATATAAGGCAATTTTATTTCTTTTATGCATTTCTCTCCTCTATAATTTACTTTTCCTTCTGAAAAGCTTCTGTCATAGTATTTCCCACAGAGATGGAAGATGGAGACCTTACATTGGATCATTACTCCAGCTATTCCCATTTGCTAATCAGCCTGGAGCAGTGAAATGAAATGGAGTAGCTGCTCAGGAATCTCCCTTTTTATTTGTATCACAGTCAATAAGCAAATGATTTCTCATCACCAACCTAAGATAATTTCAAACATCAGCAGAATATGGAAATGTTCCATGCCTACTATTTTGCTTAAATAAAAAGACTATTGAATCATAGCAAGGTCATGATAATCAAAACTGCCCATTCAATCAACTCCCTGTACAGTGAATAGAACAGATTATATGCTATAAATATCTGTCTTCTGATCTAAAGCTCTTGTAGGGCTAAATATATATCACAGCATGGAAAAGTTAGTGTCCTCCAGCTGGCATTGGTGAATGAAGTACAGATGAAGTCAAGGGCAGAAACGGACATTCCAGATAATTTGTCATCAGAGTTGATAGCATGTTACTGTTTCAGAGAGAGAGAGAGAGAATACAGGCAGGCATTTCTGCTTCAGAAATAAGACTGCCAGGGAGTCCCATGCTTACATCCTGATGACAAAGCAAGCTCCAGGAGTGCTTGCTGTGACACTTTCACACCTTAGGCTGATGGCTTGTCTCTACTGTCTAGCTCTAGCTTGAAGCCCAGCAAAATCTGCTCCATTAATTCAGACAATATACATAGATTCAGCCCTTTGATTCTGGGTTTTGGGTGGTTTTTAGAGGGCTTCGATGTATGTTTTTAATTGGGTTTGGATAAGGTTTTAGCTGATGTTTTAGTTGATGTCACCAATTGGGTCACCAATTGGTGAGGAAGACGGTATATAAATATTGTAAATAAATAAATAAATAAATGATCAGTGCCTCACAATTAACATTCAGACCAGCTGATACAGGTCTGAATGTAAATTGTGATTTGGAAATCTGTCTCTTCATATCTTCACTTCATTTACATTGTTGTTGTTGTTGTTGTTCAGTCGCACAGTCGATTCCGACCCTTTGCGACCCTATGGACCATCGTTCTCCAGGCGCCTCTGTCCTCCACCATCCCCCTCAGTCCTCCCAGTTCTGTGCCCATTGTGTCTACAATACCATCTATCCATCTCATCCTTGGCCTCCCCCTTCTTCTTTTGCCCTCCACCTTTCCCAACATCACGGCCTTCTCAAGTGAATCCTCCCTTCTCATTTGATGCCCAAAGTACTTTAGCCTCATCTTTACTATTTGACCTTCCAATGAGCAGTCAGTGTTGATTTCTTCTAAGATTGACCTATTTGTTCTCCTCGCTGTCCAAGGTACCCTCAAAACTCTCCTCCAACACCACATTTCAAAGGCATCTATTCTTCTGCGTTCAGCTTTCCTAATTGTCCAGCTCTCACATCCGTACATTACCACTGGGAATACCATTGCTTCGACTATTCTAATTTTTGTTTTCAAGGTGATGTCTCTGCTTTTCACTATGTTCCCCAGGTTTCTCATGGCTTGTCTCCCTAGAATCAGCCGCCTCTTTATTTCATGGCTGCAATCTCCATCTGCAGTGATCTTAGATCCTAAGAAAGTAAAATCTGTCACTGCTTCTACTTCTTCCCCGTCTATTTTCCAGGAACTGATCGGGCCTGTTGCCATTATCTTGGTTTTCTTGATATTGAGTCTCAAGCCAGCTTTTGCACTCTCTTCCTTCAAACCGATCAATAGATTCTTTAGGTCTTCCTCACTTTCTGCCATTAGGGTGGTGTCGTCTGCATATCTCAGATTGTTGATGTTTCTCCCAGCAATTTTGATCCCATATTGTGATTCCTCCATCCCTGCATTGCGCATTATGTGCTCTGTGTATAAGTTGAATAAGCAGGGTGACAGAATGCAGCCTTGTCTTACTCCTTTTCCTATTCCAAACCACTCTGTCATTCCGTGTTCTGTCCTAACTGTTGCTTCTTGGTTCATGTACAGATTTCTCAGGAGGCATATGAGGTGCTCTGGTATTCCCATCTCTTTAATCACTTGCCACATCTTGTTGTGATCCACACAATCAAATGCCTTAGTGTAGTCAATAAAGCAAAAATAAACTTGTTTCTGGTATTCCTTTGTTTTCTCCATGATCCAGCGTATGTTGGCAATGTGGTCTCTAGTCCCCCTGCCTCTTCTGAAACCAGCCTGCACCTCTGGTAATTCTCTTTCCACATGCTGCTGAAGTCTATCCTGTATTATCTTGAGCATCACCTTGCTGGCGTGTGGGATGAGCGCAATTGTTCGATAATTTGAACATTCTTTGGCATTGCCCTTTTTTGGGATTGGAACATATACTGATCTTTTCCAGTCCTGTGGCCACTGTTTTGTTTTCCAAATCTGCTGGCATATTGAATGCAGTAATTTGATGCCATCATCTTTTAGAGCTTTGAAAAATTCAACTGGGATACCATCATCTCCACTAGCTTTGTTGTTTGCAGTGCTCTTTAGGGCCTTTCTGACTTCACTCTCCAGGATGTCTGGCTCAGGTTCAATTTCTTCATCATTGTGACTATCAGGAGTGTTGAGTTCCTTTTTGTAGAGTTCCTCTGTGTACTCTTTCCATCTTTTCTTAATCTCTTCTGCATCAGCTAGCTCCTTTCCGTCTTTGTCCCTTATCATGTTCATTTTTGCTTTAAATGTTCCCTTGATTTCCCGGATTTTTTTGAAAAGATCTCTGGTTCTGCCTCTTTTGTTGTTTTCTTCCATTTCTTTGCACTGTTCTTTTAGATAGTTTTCCTTATCTCTCCTTGCTTTTCTTTGAAATTCTGTGTTCAAATGATTGTATTTTTTCCTTTCTCCTTTGACTTTTGCGTTCCTTCTTTCCTCTGCTATTTTAAGAGCCTCATCAGACAACCACTTTGCTTTCTTACTCTTCTTTTCTTTTGGTATGGTTTTCTTTGCTGCTTCCTGCATGATGTCCCTCATCTCTGTCCATAATTCTTCTGGCAATCTATCTATTGAGTCTAAGCCATTGAATCTGTTCATCACCTCCACCGTGTATTCTTTAGGGATGCTGTCTAGGTGATATCTGTCTGGTCTCTTTGTTTTCCCTATTTTCTTTAGTCTAAGCCTGAATTTTGCAATCAGTAGGTTGTGATCTGAGCCACAATCTGCTCCAGGTCTTGTTTTTGCTGACTGTATGGAGGTTTTCCATCTTTGGCTGCAGAGTATGTAGTCAATCTGGTTTCGGTGTTGGCCATCTGGTGATGTCCATGTGTAAAGTCGCCTCTTGTGTTGCTGGAAGAGGGTGTTTGCTATGACCAGTGCGTTCTCTTGGCAGAACTCTATCAATCTTTGCCCTGCTTCATTCTGTGTTCCAAGACCGAACCTGTCTGTTATTCCCTCCACTTTTTGATTGCCTACTTTGGCATTCCAGTCTCCTAGAATAATTTGAACATCATTTTTTGGTGTTTGTTCTATGAGGTGTTGTAAGTCCTCATAGAACTGGTCCACTGTGGCTTCATCTGCACCCGTGGTTGGTGCGTATATTTGGATCACAGTAACATTGAAGGGTTTGCCCTGAATTCTTACTGACATCATTCTGTCATTTTTGAGGTTGTATCCCATTACTGCTCTTCTCACTCTTTTATTGACAATTATGGCTACTCCATGTCTTCTAAGGTTTTCTTGTCCACAGTAGTAGATGTGATGGTTTCCAGAGCTGAATTCGCCCATCCCTGTCCATTTTAGCTCACTGATTCCCAAGATGTCAATGCTTATTCTTTCCATCTCATTTTTTACCACTTCCAGTTTACCTTGGTTCATTGATCTCACATTCCATGTCCCTATACAGTATTGCTCCTTACAACATTGCATTTCCCCTCCCCCTTTCCTGTCCCTCCCCTTTCTCCCCTCTGAGGTGTTAAGCATCCTGTATCACCTAGCCTGCCCTTTTGTTTTGCCTTTTGTTTTGGTCCATAGGGTTCTCTTGGCAAGCTTTGTGGCGTGGTTTGCCACAACTTATAGGTCTCCCCCCACACACACACACACACATAAGCACATGAATTTTGGAAACTTTGGTAGCTCCATTAGAAGGAATTGATACTGGGGGGAAATCAGACAGATGGGTGGAAAGTTGTTGGCTGCTACTCGTGTCCGAGGATACATTTCCCCTAAAAATCATTTTCACAATTGATGAATGAAAAAAGAATGACAAATAGGGGAAATGCCATTGGTGTGAATTTGATTAAGGTGGATTCCAGCTTGACATAAAGTGACCCACACACTGTGATCACTGAGCCATCTCCTATGGCATGTGAAATGAGACATGGGGGATTTGACACCAGGACTTCAATGGACTGCCTCTTCCGCCTCCATGACCATTGGGAATCAGAATGGTTTCTCCTCTGCTCATTTTACCATTGGGCCCAACAGGATGGTTTCCAGTGGTATTTCCTCCACTGATGGGGACCATCACCCCACCTAAAGGGGCTCATTCACCCATAACTGTTGGCCCCTTTAGGTAGTCAGGTTACATACTGCTGCCCAACACTCAGTGTTGAGTCACTGGCTGTACAATTGACACCATTACTGTAGCAGGATGTCCGGCCAGACACCTGGGGGGAGTATACCATTCTTTAATGTAAAGTGGTGCTGCTCTCCTTTAAAATATTTATTTAAATATGAAGTTGGCTAATACATGTGCTGCTAATACTTGGATGCATACTACTTCTGCGCTAAGACTTCCTCTTCGTCTAGGCAGACAGATAGCACGTTGGGATGTGTGTGAAATTATCTATACTCACACTTTGAAATATTTGCTATAATATCACAAAATCAAGGACACTTGATTGGTTACAGAAATACAGAAACATTCCAATATGCTTTCTTCTCCCCCTTCTTCTACTTTGAAATACATTTTAAATTATTTTTTATGCACTGTTTCCATGTAAAGTGTCCCATGATCTCGATGAGAAGGACATTTGGTGCATGAAAATAATAACTGTAATTATTCTTAAGTTAGAATGATAATATATCAACTCTAATTTTAGCTTATCCTTTGGAAAGTATTCTGACCACAGCATTTGACCTTTCGCAGTCCCTTTTTGAGACTGAGTACATTTGTTTCACAGACCTGTCTAGCAGTACTGTGGTATGATGAAGGACATCACTATTTTCGAAGAACTTCATAGCGTGAAGCATGAACCCAACATATTTATCTCATCTACTCTGTAAGGTACAATGATTAACAGCTGGCACAATGATTAACAGCTGGTTTATGTTCATAAACAACACTTCTATCCAGATATGAAAGATGATATAAAAAGAATACAAAGTGCACAACAAATATTTTTAGTACAACATTTACTTGATTTTCATAATATTCAAGGGTTGGAAATAGAAGTGGGTGTCACTGAGATTACCATCAGGTGTTAGTTTGACTATGACAAAGAAAAATAAAAGGATTCACCCCCTTGGATAGTTCTACTAGTTAATGCTCCACTGATATAGGAGTCAGTAGCTTCTGTGTGGGGCATAAATATGTACATTTACATAATCTTTTGAGACCTTCGTTATCTTGGGGATATTCTTCCTGGGCCGGCATCCTCTAGCAGTAGTGAAGACTAAAAACTGGGAGTGGGGAGCAGCACCAAAAACAGCAGTGGATGCAGACTCTCTTTGTTTCTGCCAATTACTTTTTCTCTATTTCTGATATTAAGTTTCCCCTTTTTCTCTTTCTCCACAAGCCCCCCCCTTTTTTAGTTCTGCCACTCTTCTTTCTTTCTTTCTTTCTATGTTTTCCTTGTGAGGAAGAATATTGTGAAAGAGGGTCTTCACCTCCTGACATTCCCAGAGCAAGAGTTTCCCCACGAGGAGTCCCCCAGTGAACTAGAGCAAGGAAAATGTAGAAATATCAGGACCTTTTAAGGTGACAGGGTGGACCTAGAGGAAGAGGAGGTAGAGACTTCACAAAGGAAGAAATAGTGAGGGTTGAGGAGAGGATGACTGAACTGGTGGTGAAGGAGATATAAGGAAAAGAAGAAACAGAGAAAGAGAGAGAGGAATCTGGGCATAGTAAAAAAGAGAAGGAAAAGGTGCCCAAAATTTATTTATTTATTCATTACATTTATATACCAGCCTTCTGGAAGGAAATTTCCATTCTGTGTGGTTTACAATGTAAAAACAGAAAGAATAAACCCTTAAAATTCCTTACACTAAATTCCCCTCCAAAGACAGTAGTATAGAAAAAATATAAACTAAATTTTTCACTTAGAAACGGGCCTGAAAATAATTAATCAAGGTTAAATGCCCATAGAGAGAAAGTCTTTATATACTTCTCTATACAAGTCTATGCAGTAAAACCCCGGCATATGACTGCCCTGGGTTATGTTTGCCATAGGTTACGACCACACATTTAATTAAAAAGATTCCCTAGGCTACGACCGGTTTTTGGTTTAGGACCAAAAATTGTTCTACAATATTTTAAACTCTAAGATGGTAGCGTTCTCCCTCCCTTTTCCACGCCATTTGGGGACCTTATCTGACAATGACGGCACCTCTGCAGCAGTAAGCACTGCATTGTGACATCAGGTGGAGGGGGCAGCCATTTTGAATCCTGGTGGCAGTGGGCATTTTGGAGTTCAGGACTACATCTCCCAGAAATCTTGGCAAGCATTTTGGAGTTCAAAATGGCTACCACCACCCCATTAGGATTCAAAATGACCCCCCCTCCACCCAAAGTCATAATGCAGGGACTTACTGCTGTAGAGGTGCCATCGTCATCATTGGATAAGGTCCCAAAATGGCTTGGAAAAGGTAGGAAGATTGATATGTTGCTTTTGTGGGGGTAGGGGACGATCACCTCCCTCCTCCTCCTCCTCCTCCTCCTCCCCCGCTTATTCCTCTTCTTCTCCCCCTTATTTCTCTTCCTCTCCCCTCATCTCTTGCATGTGCGCATGTGAGGGGAGAAAAAGAGGAATAAGGGGGGGGGGAGGAAGGAGGGAGCTGGGTTGATTCCAGTCAAGGTTCCAGGAGATGAGGTGAGGGAGAAACCTGCATTTCCGTGCGCTCTGTGGCGCCTCGACTGACTAATCAGCCCATGCCCGGCTGCCTCGCTCCTCCTCCCCTTATTCCTCTTCCTCTCCCCTCATCTCCTGTGTGCGCATGCCCAGCTGCCTCCCTCCTCCTTGCGTGAGGGAGACATGAGGGACCCTTTTCCTACTTGGGGCTGCCCTTTTCTCTTTCTGCCTCCCTCAACTGCCACCTGCCTCCCCTAACGGCTGTGGGAGCCACGGCCATGTTCCATCCCCCGCGTGGTGTTCATCTCTGTTTCAAAGCTGAAGAGCCAGCGCTGTCTGTTACTGCAGACATTTCTGTGGTCATGTGGCAGACATGACGACACCGAAGCGCACAGAACACTTTTTACCTTACCACCGAAGTGGTCCCTTATTTATCTACAGTACTTGCAATTTCTTGCTTTTGAACTGCTAAGTTGGCAGGAGATGGGGCAAAGACAGGTGCTCACTCTGTCCTGTAGTACTCGGGAATCAAACTGCTGACCTCCCACCTTCCAGCCAGTGTCTTAGCCACTTGAGCCACTGCTAGACTACAGTAGACATCTAAATACTAAAACTAAAACTACTAAAATCTAAAACTAAAGTAGTCCCTATTTATCTACTTGCAATCTCTTGCTTTCGATCTGCTATAAAAACAACTTGGGCTGGGGTTTCTTTTTGTGTGTTACCAATATATATTATATTGCATATTTTCAATTTATCTATGTTAGAAGGCATTAGCTAAGAAGGTCTAGAATGTCCTAGAATGACACTTTACCTTCAAAATGTATTGGTTTCTAAATATTATTACCGTATTTTCTGACGTATAAGGCGACTGGGCATATAAGATGACCCCCAACTTTTCTAGTTAAAATGTAGAGTTTGCAATATACTCGCCGTATAAGACTACCCCTCTTCCAATGGTGGCGTCTTCAGAGCATCCCAGGCTGGAGATGGCTCCCTTTATCTCCCCACCGGTGGAGGGGGCGGGGAGAGCGTGGCTGTAGTGAATGGTTTTCCCCGCCGCTCAGCTGGTCCTCCTCCTCCTCCTCACCACCACCCCCAGCCAGGAGGTGAGGAGAGGACCAGCTGAGCGGCGGGGAAAGCCATCCACCACCGCAAGGCTGGTGGTGGTGGTCTCTGGGCGGCCCCTGGCTCCGGAGACCTTGCGGCGGTGGCGGTGGATGGCTTTCCCTGCCACTCAGCTGGTCCTCCTCCTCCTCACCACCCCCACCCCCAGCCAGGAGGTGAGGAGGAGGACAAGCTGAGCGGCGGGGAAAGCCATCCACCACTGCGAGGCTGGGGGTGGTGGTCTCTGGGCGGCCCCTGGCTCCGGAGACCTTGCAGCGGTGGCGGTGGATGGCTTTCCCTGCCACTCAGCTGGTCCTCCTCCTCACCCCCCGGCTGGGGGTGGTGGTCTCTGCGCAGCCCCTGGCTCCAGAGTACCCAGTGTATAAGATGACCCCGACTTTGGCACAGATTTTTCGGGGTAAAAAAGTCATCTTATATGCCGGAAAATATGGTATGTTTCATTTTAGGTATTAATAATAGTTTTTAAGAGAAGTCTTTGCTGACAGATTAGTTAAGCATCAGAATTAAACAAAAAAAGATTTTCATTTTTCTATTAATATAGATAACTAATATTAATATGAAAAAACCTTATTAAAGATCTTCATTGTTGTATAGATCTGTATAGACAGGGGGGGGAAAGCTCATGTTAATACCTGTGCCAGAGTTCCTCCGAACTTTTTCCGTCCGGCCCCCTGTTCTGTCCATCTGTTTCTCTCCAGGCTAGCAAGAGTGAGAGGTGTGGCTTTCGCCTTCTCTGTTTTCCTGACCACTGAACCCTAGAGTCAGATACGACTGGCTTTCAAGCAAGGGAAACCTTTACCTTTATGTGGAGGCATGACACATGGCCAAATTTTGCCACGCCCACAGATTTTGCCATGCCCACAGAGGGGCATGGCCAAAATGTGTGGGGGGGGGGCAGTAGGATTGCTCAGTACGGGGCCCAGAAATTTCGGATGGCGGCCCTGTGATAAGCTATTCCATAATGCAGATGCTGTCACCAAGATGCCTGTCTTCCCAAACTGTTTAGGGCTTTATAGGTTATAACTTACAGTTAACACCTTGTGCCTTTTATGGTGTACAATCAGGAGCTAGTGCAATTGGGTCAGTGCAATTTGGGCTAGCATAACTGTGAAGGGTTACCAAGTCCAGGCAGGACATAAGAAAAAATGCTTCATTAGGGTATAGTATCTTTGCCAAAGGCACCAGATTTTTTCCCCAGCTCAGCATAGCTCTCAACACACAAGAGACTAGGTACCAAACATTTTTTTATTAATGTGCAGTTAGTAAGTTTCAAAAGCTTATAACAGAGAAACATCATTTGCAAACTAGCCATCCCATACATGAAAACAAAAATCTTCCTAGCTCCCAGGCTTTGGCCTGGTTATATCTAATTAGAGAACTACATTTTGGCGGTTTTTCTACTCACATTTCGATCCAGTGTAATGCAATCCTAAACTCCCATGGCATTTATAAGCATGGCTAAAACATGGCAAGAACCTCCTTGATCTGTCTCCCATATCAGAACACAGTTTTCACCTTTGGCCCTCCTTTTGAAGGATTCCAGCCAATTAGCACATAGCATTGGATGTCTATCAAAACTAAGTTCCATTCTCACAGAACACAACATATTATGTCTACTCTTTATCTTCCCCAGCTACCACTTTTGAAGGCAACATACCTTCCCTCTGGTGTGAACAAAATTCAGAAATCTATTTTGCTGTTTTAAAAAGCAAGCCCCCATTTTATTCCATTACAAATGTTTGATACTACCAATACATGGACCCATATTATTAAGGACCATCTATCCAAGAACAGGTGCAGTTGGGCAATCAGCCACAGATGAAAAAAAATGCAGATTTGGTCATGACAGCAATTTGCTGTTCTAATTTTAATATGGAATTAAGTTTGCCATCTTATTTTTCTGTCATAGATTCAAATCCTACTGCTTAGCATTGTTAAGTTGCAAGTAGAGTATGACCATTGAATCACTGGAGATTTGAGTAAAGCCATTTGAATAAATGAAACATACATGTGAGTTGAGTCATCAAGTTCCTGCTGATTAAATGGACCTACCTGAGTTTGATTTACTGTGCTAAGAAAAAAGATTTTTGACATAAATACCTCATCTTCAACAATTTATGTGACAGAGAGGTACAAGGCCTATAAGAATTATTTCCCTAGTGTGGATTAAGAGAGATATTGAGGCTTATCTCATCTCAGCTTCCATGTTATAAGAATCTCAATTACTGAACCAGTATTTTTGAGTTTTGAGAGAAAATAGTGTGTATAATCAACTAAGGGATGATTGTAATAATACTGCAATGACAGCCATGGCCACTACATGTAATCTCCATTGCCAACATTCCCAAACATTAGTACTAAGGGTAAAACAAGAAGAAGAGGTAGCAATAGTTGTAGTAGAAGTGACAACAATATTTCCTGTCACAACTTTGAAAGCTAAATCAGTCAGCAGTGCATTATTAGATCAAAACTGCAGGTCTGGTATTTAAGAGAGATAGCACTTGCTGCATTTTCTGGGTGGCTCACATGTTAATTAGCATTTTGCCCCCAACATGCTAGGTACTCATTTTACCAACCTTGGATGGATGGAGGGCTGGGTCAACCTTGAGCCCCATCATTCATAATGTTTTGGCTGCAGTACAGCAGTTGAACCACTGCACTACCATGACTCTCAGGACCTTTTAAAAATTATATCTCAATGGAGATGAACTTTCAAGAGCCACTCAAGTTTTTTCTATGTAAGATGGTATCTTTATATCACCTGTAGGATTTTTACAACAGGTTATATTGCTTTATTTTTGAAATAAGTATGTAAAATTAGTTAATAATAGCTGGCTCAAATAAGCTTCAGTTTTTCAGCAGAGATCAAATTTCACTTTCTTGTAACCAAACCTAATGGTCAAGACACTGAGTAACATTGGATCAAAAAGTCAACTCATACATGATGTTTAATAATCTGCAGGTTGTTTTAAGACTTCTGTTTGACAAAATGAAGCAAATTCTGTCTGCAAAAGAAAATTCCTGCATTTTAGCAGGAAAATCCGGCATACACATATCATTAATCTGGCCCACAGTGGCCATCTGGGTACCTCTAGACCCACCCTCACCTCTGGAAGTCATGATACATCACTTACCTTGGCAGTGGTGGGAATCGCATGGTTTTTGCCACTTCTGCACAGCCTCCGTCGCTTCCCAGGGCAGTGGCAGGCTTTTTGGAGCAAGTTTGCTCCAGTTTGGTAATATTCCGATGCTCCTCCACTGCACTGACTTCAGGTGTGGGGTGGAGGTTATGTCAGCACCTGGGATTCCAGCATGGAACCAGGAAGTCACTCACCGTCCTGCTCTAGCTGCTGAAGGGCAGCGGAGAAGTGTTGGAAAATTACTAAACTGTAGCGAACATGCTCTGAAAAGCCTCCCACCATGCTGGGAAGTGGCAGAGGCTGTGTATAAAGTGGCAAAAACCATGAAATTCCCACCCCTACTGCTGCTGCCGATGATGCCGATTAAGCCGAAAATGTAAGGTGTGAGTGAAGCCACGCCTCCAGCCCCCACAGCTGAGATTGGGAAAACATTGGGAACCTCTACCCTAGAAAGACAGAACTAAGACAATTTTTGGACAACACCATCCTAGCCCACACTTAATCATGTTAAATATTCTACTACACTCACACCCCAAATATTATTGAGCAATTGTAGCAGTGAGAATAACTTTGAATCCATTCTTGAATGAGAAAGAGAAATGCACAAAGATCATCAGCTACAAATATGTGTTTTTTATCATTTCTTACAACATTATTTCTGCATTTCCAAAAATTCTTTACACCTTAGTGTAGGCTTATTAGCACCCTAAAACTTTCTAAACACCTTGAGAATGCAAGCGCGGCGCCAAAATGGCCGCCGCGCCCTTTGCGGGCCCCCCCCACAGGACAGAGAATCCGGGTAGTTAGGGGCGTGGCCAGCTCCCTTATAAAAGGGGTGGCCACGAGGCAGCCGAGCTGCCATTTTGCCTCAGCGACGGAGCGGAGAAGTTTTTTCCCCTGCGTCTCCGTCGCTCGTTAGCTTACCGGGAAGCCTTTTGGTGGCGATTCTGCCTGGCTGGCTTCCCTTTTTTGCTTCAGGAGAGATGCCTTCGAAAAAGAAGGCAGCTTCGAGTTCAGCGCGGGCTGTTAGGAGGCGCAACCCAGGTCGGAGGACCGTGGTGCCGCCTCCTCAGCAGCCACCTTTGCCACCCCCGGCCGGGGCTGGTGGAATGGGGTCTATTGCCCCTTGGCCCGAGCAGAGTCCGGGCGCGGAGGGCGCTCCGGCCCGCGGCCCGCGAGCGGTGGACACCGCTCCTCCTCCTGCCCACTCCGTTGGGCCTATTCCTGTTGGGCCGCAGCCTCTCCCGGGGCCCTCTAGCCTCGGGGGGTGGCCCGGCTCCATGCCTTGGCAGGTTTCTTCACCAGCCCTACCGGGCTTTGGCGCTGGCCAATGGCCATATATGGGCCCTGGGGCGCAGGGACCTGTCCCCATGCCAGGATCAGGCGGGCCGGCCGGCCCTTTGCCCATGGTCAACGTGGACACCTTACTGGCCCGCATTGCGGCCCTGGAGGCGTCTTTGGCCCGGGCCAGTCAGGCAGGCGCCCCCTTCGGGGTACCTTTTGAGGCGCTGTCGGCAGCAGGACAACAGCCGGCGGGGAGGGTTGAGCTGCTGCAGGCGGGTGGCGCGGTTCCGGCCACTGCCTCGCAGCTCCCCAGCCAGCAACCTGGTGCGGGTCAAGCCCCGGTGATGAGCTCTACATCGGTCGTGAGCTCCGACGCCCCCAGTGGGCCGGAACCCCCGGTGGGGGCGGCCCGCGGGGGTGCAACATGTGAGTATACGGTGCAAGCAAGTACATCTACACACATTCCCAATATAGGGGGGGCCTTTCAGTGGCCTTGGCCTCGCGCGGGTGGTGCGGGGGCCACGCTGCTGGCGACCCACCCGGCGACAACGACTGCCACCATGCCCACTGGGGTGGGCCTCGGTCCTTACACTGCTGGGAATGTCCTGGGGGTGGCAGGGTTAGCTCAGGCCCCTTTTAATAGGCCGGCTGTCCCCTTTTCGGCTTTGCCAACGGCAGGGTATTCCTTGCCATTGGGTGATCACTTGGCACAGGCTACCAGAGAAAAGATATGGCGAGGGGAGTACGTAGATATCTTCTCACTCCTGAACAGAGAGCCCACCAAGGAGGAAAGGGAGGGTCAGGATGAGAAGGATAAGGAGCAGGCACGCCGCCGTAAGCCGCCGCGTACTTGGGCCAACTGGCTCCCCGCTTATTTAATATATATGGCGGTATATCTGAGGGCGCGGCCGGATTTAGCTATTCCCATGGTCCAATATTTGGACAACATATATAGGGCGATGGTCGATTTTCCGGGCCCCTCATGGCTAGCATATGATGAGGAATTCCGTATGAGGATTCCCCTCCACCCCGAGATGAGATGGGACGAGCCGTGCCAGAGACTGTGGCTCTTGTATATGACACCCACACGCCCTGCCCCGGGGGATAGATACCATTGTGGACATGCGGTCCAGCGAGCGGCTCCAGCGCAGGTTACCCGCCAACCGGCGGGGCAGGGGGTTCCAGCCCGCCTGCTGTGCTGGACTTTCTCGTCAAATGGTTCCTGCAATCGAAAGAACTGCAGGTATAAGCATGAGTGTCCCACATGTTCTGGTCCCCACGCAGCCTCTGCTTGTACCAAGCCTGGGGGGGGCGCGAGGCAGAGGGAGGGGTGGACAGTGGGCTGGCAAGGCCGCCACGGATGGAGCTAGTTCTCCAAAAGGCCCCCTCCCCAATTAAGGTGGACATGCTGGAGCGCTGGCTCGCATCGTACCCGAAGGGGGAGGACGGGGAGTATCTCCTTCAAGGTTTTAAGCAGGGATTTCGTATCCCTTTTATGGGTGATAGGTCCCCTCAGGATGCTCCCAACCTTTTATCCCTCAGAGGAAGGGAGGAGGTGGCTGCGGCCAGCATTAAAAAGGAGTTAGACGCGGGCAGGGTCGCTGGACCTTTCCCCGCACCCCCGTTTCCCAATCTGAAGGTTTCGCCATTGGGTTTGGTTCCCAAAAAGTCCCTAGGGGAGTTTCGCCTTATTCATCATTTGTCCTACCCAGCAGGCCGATCGGTCAACGATGCTATACCTGATGACCTTTGTTCGGTCAGGTATACATCGTTTGACCATGCGCTGCGCATGGTGCGCTCGTGTGGCCCGGGTGCCCTGCTGGCCAAGTGCGACATTAAGTCAGCTTTTCGCCTCTTGCCGGTGCACCCGGGCGACTTTGAATTGCTGGGTTTTAAATTTAAAGGGGAATATTATTTTGATAAGGCCATGCCTTTTGGCTGCTCCATATCATGCTCGGCTTTCGAGCGTTTTAGTACCTTCCTAGAGTGGGCTTTCGTCCGCAGGTCAGGGTCCCGGTCTGTAGCCCATTACCTGGATGATTTTCTATTCGGGGGTGAACGGGGCTGGGACACGTGCGCACGTCTCCTCAATACATTTCAGACGCTAATGCAGGAACTTGGTGTCCCTTTAGCGCCCGAAAAGACCGAGGGCCCATCGACCAAGTTAGTATTCCTGGGGGTTGAGATTGACACAGTAGTGCAGGCTTCTAGGTTGCCGGGTGATAAGGTGTCCAGGATAGTGACCCTTATCTCTGAATTGCTGGCCAAGCGTAAGGCATCCCTGAGGGAACTGCAGGTGCTACATGGGCACCTTAATTTTGCTTGCAGGGTGGTCGCACCGGGCAGGGCTTTTGCCCGGCGCTTATGCGACGCCATGGCAGGGTTATCCAGGCCCCACCACAGAGTCAGGCTTACCCGGGGTATCAGGGCAGACATGTTCGTCTGGTTGCAATTCCTGAGGGAGTTTAACGGGGTCTCATTTTGGAGGTCCGACCTCCTGGCATCCCCCAATTTCCAGATCCAGTCTGATGCCTCAGGATCCCTGGGTTATGGGATGTACTTCAATGGGAAGTGGGCCTATGGTGGGTGGCCACCGGCATGGGCAGGTACAGGTCGCCTGCGGGATCTCACATACCTGGAATTTTTTCCCATTCTGGGGGCTTTGATGCTATGGGGCGAACAGTGGGCTAATTCAGTGGTGCATTTCTGGTGCGACAATGCTGCCGTGGTACACATTGTCAATGCACAGACTTCTAAATCGCCCAGGGTTATGGATCTAGTGCGCCATTTTGTACTGCGCTGCCTGCGCCTCAACGTCTTGTTCAGGGCCAGGCATGTCCCAGGGGTTAATAACGATATTGCTGACGCTTTGTCCCACCTGCAGATCTCCCGGTTCCGCGCCTTGGCCCCGGATGCGGAGGAATTTCCCTCGCCACTCCCGGACGAGATGTGGACTATTGGCAAGGAGAGGTGAACCGGGCGATTGGCCTGTCACTAGCGCCACGCACGCGTAAGGCGTATCAACAAGCATTCAATTCGTACAGGGTTTTTGCTACTCAATTTCATTTGCCAGAGACCTGGCCTATCCCGGTGGACCATGTTCTGCGGTTCATGGTTCACCTGCATGCACAGGGCCTCGCACCTCGCACCATAGCATCCAAGCTCTCGGCGTTGGCTTTTATGGCCAAAGTAGGGGGTCATGTGGATACCACCTCTGACTTCCGTGTGAGACACGTTTTGGAGGGGTGGGTGCGCGAGCGCGGGCGTTGCCCGGACGACCGGCACCCTATTTCCCCATGGGTTCTTACCCAGTTGGCCCGGGGCTGGCCAGGCCTCTGTTTTGATCATTATGAGGCAGCCCTCTTTCATGCAGCCACAACGGTGGCATTTTTTGGAGCGCTCCGCGTCAGCGAACTCGTGATGCTGTCTAAGGCGGATGCACTGGAACTCGAAGATGTCTATGTTGCCAAAGACTGGGCCCAGTTGAGGATACGCTCCTCTAAAACAGATCAGCATGGCGTAGGCAGTGGAGTAAGACTGCTACGGTGTTCTTTGGCAGACATCTGTCCGGTTGGTGCCCTACAGAAATTCCTGGCACTGCGTGGCATGCACCACGGCCCGTTTTTCTGTCACCAAGATGGGTCTTCCCTTACTAAATTTCAGTTTTGGAAGGTGACAGCCAGAGCCCTCACCAGGGTGGGCCTACCAGGTGCCCGTTATGGCACGCATTCTTTCCGTATTGGTGCAGCCTCTACAGCAGCTGCTTTTGGGTACTCTGGGGCTGACATACGCAGCATGGGGAGGTGGGGCTCACAATGTTTTCAGTTTTATGTGCGCCCGCTCCCGCCATGAGTACCAATCCAGTCACCTTACCTCCCTTTTTCTCAATTTTCTTACAGACCCTGGGTGTCGTATTACACCGGTGACAGTATGGCTGGTGGGCCACAGCTATGTGCACAGGGCAGCACGTTACGCTGCGGCGACAGAGTGGGGACCCCGACTGGGACTGGGTGACCACGCCAGTCTCGCATGGCATGGTAAGCCTGGGATGTTATGGCAGGAGCTGCGGCCTTTCCTTTTTTCTGGCCTGGGGGCTGACCCGCCTGACATTCTAATCATCCACCTGGGGGGCAATGATTTGGGCCAGGTCACCGGCTTATCGCTCAAGCATGCGATTTGCGAGGAACTCGCCTACTTGCATTATGTCTGGCCTGCCACAACCCTGGTTTGGTCGGACATTGTTCCGCGCCATTCTTATAGAGGGGGCGTTAACCTCCTGGCTCTTGACCGCGCTAGGCGCGCGGTCAATAAGGCAGTGGCGCGGTTTCTTGCCACCAGGGCTTGGGGACGGGTTAGTCATCACCCCGATATTAGTCTGCAAAATTATGACCTGTATGCAGGGGATGGGGTCCATCTGTCGCGAGGAGGTATGGACCTCCTGTTGGGTGACTGGCGAGCAGGCCTGTTGACCGAGCTGACGGTCTGGGGGGGGGGCGTCAGGTCTTCTGTGAAGCCCCTCCGTGTGGCGGGTAGCACTGGTAAGGTAAACAGTATGACCCACAAGTATCCGGCAGGTTCGCAATTGACTGGACAACACTAGACAGGAATAAATTAGTTAAACGTTGTCCGGTCAACGACGAACCAGGCGATGGGGTGATGACGATTGCTAACCAGCATGCATCACCCCTGTGATTTCACGGATACGCGTCAGAGGGTGGGGTCATGAGTTAGTTATTGACTACGGTCAACAATTTGTTTGTTGTTAACAAACAAATTGATACAAATTGATACATTGTAACCAATTGCCGTTGGCAATTTTGGGGTGGTACCTTACCAGTGTTACTTCGGCCTGCTTGCCTTAGGAATTATGATTGGTCGTTTTACCAATACAAATTTATAATTCGGACTAGGGCATTGAATCAATAAATGTGGCCCTTTGCTGTTATCCACTTTCAATGTTGTCTGTGTCCGTTATTGGGGGGGTGCGCCTGCAATGCAAGCGCGGCGCCAAAATGGCCGCCGCGCCCTTTGCGGGCCCCCCCCCCACAGGACAGAGAATCCGGGTAGTTAGGGGCGTGGCCAGCTCCCTTATAAAAGGGGTGGCCACGAGGCAGCCGAGCTGCCATTTTGCCTCAGCGACGGAGCGGAGAAGTTTTTTCCCCTCCACCCCCTCCCTAGTTAACAGTGTGATATTATGGTCGCTTCGGGGCCGGGTGGGAATTTTTGGTTGGGACCCATATTGGCTCCGGGTCCTGGCTTTTTTGCCCATCCCACACTGTTGCTATGGTTTGATATAGGGGTCTTTCTGCGTTCCTGCTGTTGACTTTGGTCACATGGGCGGGTAGCACTGGTAAGGTAAACAGTATGACCCACAAGTATCCGGCAGGTTCGCAATTGACTGGACAACACTAGACAGGAATAAATTAGTTAAACGTTGTCCGGTCAACGACGAACCAGGCGATGGGGTGATGACGATTGCTAACCAGCATGCATCACCCCTGTGATTTCACGGATACGCGTCAGAGGGTGGGGTCATGAGTTAGTTATTGACTACGGTCAACAATTTGTTTGTTGTTAACAAACAAATTGATACAAATTGATACATTGTAACCAATTGCCGTTGGCAATTTTGGGGTGGTACCTTACCAGTGTTACTTCGGCCTGCTTGCCTTAGGAATTATGATTGGTCGTTTTACCAATACAAATTTATAATTCGGACTAGGGCATTGAATCAATAAATGTGGCCCTTTGCTGTTATCCACTTTCAATGTTGTCTGTGTCCGTTATTGGGGGGGTGCGCCTGCAAAGGATGGCATGCATATATGCACACCTCATCCTAAATTTCATGTAGAAGCTCTCTGGTTTTCATTATATAAATAAAGAAAGGTTCCATTACCCAAATAATGTAGAACTGGAATGAGTTTTGCCCTTGGATTCAGGTTCATGAGATAAGCCTGCTAAAATTAAACTGTGCTCATGGGGATGGATATATAACAGATTTAGAAGCAAGAGAAGTTGAGAGAGAGAAAGAGAGATGAACAGTATGGGGGAAAGGGCTGGAGACAAGAAGGAATATAAACAGAATCAAAGATAGGATTAAGCATAGGAGAAACACCACAGACGAGAGGAACAGATGGGCAGGAGATAGGGGGAATGAAAGATTGGAGCCATGGCACCAGGACAGGGATTGGGGAACAGAAAATGTAATGGCAGTGGAAAGGAGGAAGAAATAAGGGGGAAATCATGAAAGTAAGACTGGTTTTTTCTATCTCAGACAAATAGCAGTGGATGAAGAATAAAGCAGAAACAGAAAGATGAATAGAGATGTATTGACATAGGTTGATAGAATAGAAAAAAATAAATCTATTTGAGCAAAGAATAGGTTCAGTGTATGTGCTAACTAGGCATAATATTAACACAGCCATTCCATTCCCTTTTTAGAGAAAATGATTGTTAGACTTGCCTCCTTGCCTTGAAAATTAAAGCTTTTCAGCTTGAGCTTCCGTCCAAATAACGGGATTTTCATGGCCACTCCAGGGAGATGTACCAAGCAGAGGCTTAATCTGTTTATTCAGTTAACAACAAGGCTTCAATCCTTTGTAGACATCCTTAGAAGTTACTCCCTCAAAATTGTGGAACCTACTTCTGTGAGAAAAATGTTTATTTCTTTGCTTCCTTGCTTGCTTGTTTATAATGCTCATCTAATGTTAAGACATTACCCTAGTAAGTTTACAAAATATATCTAGGTTCCAGTTATAAGAGCTCTTGGCTAAGTTAGATACAGTATGGCAAAAATGGACGGATGGTGGGAAGTAAATAGCTGACTGTCCCAAAGAGAGAGAGAGAGAGCAGCGAAGTTGTCAGAGCATTATATCCTTCTTTACCTTCTTGTCCAAGTTCCTCAATCATTTATTTCCTTCATGGTTGGTTTAAGCAGCCTTTTGACTACTTAATGTCTTGAATAACAAAATCAATAATTCATGGTCATGGACTACAGTGTCTGCAACTTATGGAATTCGTGGTCCAAAACACTCAGATAATGTAAGAATATTGGTGGCGTCAGATTTAATTCAAGGAAATTGCATGGAGAGAAAAGTTAGTTCTACATTCGTAAGTGTCTTTGTCCAGGGCTACTACAGCTAGTTTTGAAATAAAGACCAAAGAGATTGGGAAATTTAGTCTTAGATTTATCTGTATTTGTCATGGCCAATAATTGAACATGCTATTACTTAGCTCACCTTCCTCCTTTCATGACCCTCACTCTATAGTTAATAGGGAACAAGCTGAAATTAGCATTCCAGATTCTGAGGAAGGAAGAAGATGAGGTAAACACCTCTCTGTAGATAATGCATTGACCATATGTCCTGCACAAGTGGTACTCAAAGACTCATTGAGCTCAGAAGGATTTCTTTCCAGAGCAGCTGTTTTGAACATGCTGAGACTTGAAGTATACTTAAAATTGTGCTGCTGAAACAAACTCATTTATTGATATAACTCTTCGGCAGAACTTACAGACAACTTTTCTAAGATCAAACACAAATGTGAAAAGAAAAAGAACTATAGTGTAGTCAAATAATGCATTTAAAAAGCTGTTATCTCTGGGGAAGGAAAAAGATGCTGCTGCTGAGGTTTTTATCTCTTTGGTTTCTGCCTGCCTAACCTCAGATAGTTAGGGGTACTTGAACCACAGCCTTTGAAGACAACTTCAAAACAAGGCACAGAGGAAGACTTGTCTCAAAAATCTGGTTTCTATTATTTGGGTCTTGTTCTCCCTGGGATGAGGCACTGAACCTCTTAAAAGTAGAAATCAACCCATAAGGCAAAAGTGAGCAGGGCAGAGAGCAATCTGAGTTTAAAAAACAAAACAAAGTGGTATGATTCCAGTGCTTGTAACATTTTCAAATAATAATTTCAACCATAACCAGATAGACAGCAGGTAACTTATAAGCAGTTTGTTCATACAACAAAGTCTACTTCCTTTCACATTCTGTGGCATATATTTTCATCCCAGACTTACCAATGTTGTGCAAAAAAATTAATTATTGGCATCTTTGAAAAATAGTGTGAAATGTCTTACTTCTCATACAATAATTCTGAAGAAAAAGGTTTGTTTAGAGTCAAGACAAGCATGATCTTTTATCTCAAAATATTTTTTATGACTTTTCTTTTCTTACATTGGTCTAATTTTAATGTAATTTTGTTCACAGGTTTATTTTAAGCATGATTTGAGAACAGAATAGATTATTGTCACAATTATAATAAGAGTAAGGAGAAGTTTCATTTCCTTTGTATTGTTTACCCACAAACAATTATATTACGAAGATCTTTGTATTTCTTTCAACTGACCCCTATAATTTTGTACATTATAAGATATATGGATTATTCCATTAAAGTGATTCATATTTGGATTGATTTAAATATCTGAACCTGAATGAATTAATCAGTTGATACAGCTCATTTTCCAGTTACTTAAATTATTAATCAAAATTATGTTATTACGTATGATAAAAAATGTTGAAGACCATTCTTTGCAATGAGGAAAACACCTTGCTCTGTCTTATCATTAAGTCTTGGTTAGATTACTGGTACTTGGTTTCCACTAGAATCAGTGGAACAAATTACTAACTTTTTACATTGATTTCCAAGCTACCCAAATGCAACTTTGACTGAGTCTAACCACACCATCCAGACAACTGATTTTCTTCCTAAATTATGACTCCCGAGAACTGCTCTGTCACACTGGAGGAGCATAAGAGGTGATGCAGGAGACAGTCTGAGGAATGGGGACAAGTGAAAGTCAATTTTCACAATCTCCTGCTAGCCCCTCAAGATCCCAACAGATAGACCTTTAATAAATAGATGAGTCCTTCTATCTACAGAACAACTATTGTAGATCCTGACTGATCTTTTGATTGTTTTTTTAAAGATTTTTTCCCACTGTAATATTTATTACAATACTCAAGTCTCAACTGCATTCCAGACCCATCTTCTTCCCTTTGTTTCCCACAAACTACTTTACTGGGGAGCCCTCATCTTTGTTTGTGGTTGCTGACAGTACAATTTAGAATCATGCCCTTCTGGTGCCCATAAATCATGTGAAAAATCTCCACAAATACTAAGGTCATAAGCCAAGAAATGATAGGGACAGGATGGAGAAAACAGGATGTGTCCTCACATCCATTTTCTCCTGTGTTGGTCCTTCAAGAACATATCACCAGAATAACATATATGGAAAGGAAGGCGCCCAGCTGACATAGCCATGACTTCTGTGAGAGCTGCTCCTATCAACCATGTAAAGGGAGGTGTGGATAGAGACAAGCAAAGGCAGCATCAATGCAAAATCATGCTTCTACAATTGTCTGTCTGAAAGTAACACACCCAATGCCTTTGTAAAAAACAAAAACAAAGCAAAAGCAGAGAGTTGTGTCCTATATTTCTTTTGCCTCATTGCTTCATTCATTGCTTCACTGATGTTGCAGTTGATCTGAAATGGTTAATGAGAGTCAAGAGTTTACAGTAGAAGAGTCCTTGAAATATGATTTATTCTTTCCTTAAGCAAGCTGTGTGCAGCTTAGTAGGGGTGTTGTTTCCAAAGGATGTTTGTCAGACTAGCAGCTCCAAAGGGCACATTTACTAAAGGCAAACATCAGTCAAAGCTACCTGCACAGCACTTATATATACATTAACAGCATGCCTGCCATGCAGCATGCTTGTCCCCTACAGTCTTCAGCTCTGATTTGTAGAGACAGAGTGCTGGCAAACACTGCCAACCTGCCGGAAACTAACCATAGAAGATGGCAGTTTGGCCTTTCCCCTTGACAGATGTTGGGTCCAGCCACTTAGGAGTGTACATGATGGCAGTGACAGATAGTGAATATAGTTTCAAGTAACACTCAGGCATGAAGCAAATGGCTGGTTCTTTTGGTTGACAGTTTGGATAGCATCCAGCACAGTTTTGTAAGAAGATGCACATTCCCCCTCTGGTCCCACCTCTTTCTTCAAAGTCAACTTACACTCCTCAGAGAAGCGTCATTCTGGAACAGTTCAGACGAAGGCAAATAAATTGGTTCCATAATAAGCTTCAGATGTTGTTATATCTGCTTTTTCAAAGTGTTACTCAGTTCACATAAAGTAAAAGTTCAGGCTAATTAGAAGGAATGTTGTTGGTGTTGGTGTCATGAACCATCATGTTACTTCTGATATATGACAACCATAATTAATGAACTTCTAAAAGGTTCTGTCATTAACTTCCCTGTTCAGCTCTTGCAACATTCAAACTACAGGTAGCCAGATAAAGGCTGGAAATCAAGAAAAACATAACTGCTAGAATGGTACAACAATGGAACCAATTAACTTGGGAGGTGGTGAGTGCTCCAATGGTGGAAGCATTAAAGAGGAAAATGGGCTCAGATTTTCTATAATTTAGATTCCTGTCTTGAGCAAGGGATTAGGCTTAATGGTCTCATAGGCCAATTCCATTTCCACTATTCTATATATGGTTCTATGAACCCAAAAGCCATGTCTTCCTTTACTGAATCAATCCATCTATTTGCTCTCCTTTAGGTTTTCTCAGCCATATTGTTTTGGTCGGTGTGTTTTGTCTCATGATGTACCGAGAGGAATCTACAAAGGTATAATGTCTACTGAAATTTCAAAAGATGTTTCAAAATTATTCAATAAGATACTATTTGACTTCCCAAAATGTACAGAAGGGTTGTGAGTGTGCATCCCAGTTTAATTTCGGTTTGATTCATCCATGCCACTATAATAACAATTTTGTGTCAGAAATTATTCTGGGTTGAAAGGATTTTTGCAGAAGAAACTCCACTCAGGGAAGACCCAAATGAGGCTCCTTTCATGTCCCCAGAGAGACAGACACTCAATCCGTCATGTAGTACCCGGGTCTCGAACTGCCGACTTGCCAGCCTTCCAACTAACAAGGTGAGCTTCTTAACTACTGAGCCACCACAGCCCCTCTTATATGATAGTTGTAAAAATCATATGGTAATTGATTTCTTGATTTCATGTAGCAGTCTCAGTTACTAAGCTTATCACATGATTTGATCCATATGCATTTTCTGCTTGAAGGGACTGCTTGCTGGACACATCTATCAGTAATTTGAAAGCATGACTAGGGAATGAATTCTAGCCTAGCCATTTCTTGTTGCTATCTCCATAATCATCTTTCTACACGTTTAAGGTAATTAAAAAAAACAGTGTTCTAGATAGTATAGAACACATATAGAAGACAATCTCCTCTCAGATTCCTTCTTGTCATGGGGAAAGCAATAGACAGGGGACTCCCTTTTCTATTCATGTTTTTAATACCTTAATAGGGCTTATGACTACCAGGCCAATAACTAAATGTTTACCAGTGAGAGGCTTTGTACTGCAGAGGAATGGATATCCTAACCACCATAACGATAACATATATCATGTGTATTGAAGGATTTGGATGTCTTAGCATGTGAGTGCATGTCTTTAAAAAATAGAAATACTTTTCTCTCTCAATTATTTGTCATCATACAAAAAATTGAGGCTTCCCCTGAGGTGCAAAAAAGATGAATAATTACTTAATGCAAGTGGTTTTCTTTTTCTAATAGGAAATAAAAATCTGAACATATTTTCCAACTATATATCTTCTGTTTTGTCCCATCATTGCCGGCCAACACAGCCATTCACTTGGCAGTTCTGCAGTTACTGCCCACAGCTGAATGTGACACTGTCTAGTTTTGAACTGCTGTTGTACACAAGACTGGCAGGGCAAAATTTGGGAGGGTTTAGTGTATGAAAACCAAGACACAGGACACAGCCTCGGGCTGGGTTAACTCAGGTTTATTGCATCGTGGACAGAGGGAACATGAGGTAATGGCGGATCGATAGCTCTTTATATACAGTAGTAATACATTTGAACGTGGTTGCATGGTAGCCCATTGGCTACTGTCTGCGTGACGTCATTGCTGGTCACGCCCTTCTTGTCCAGGTGTAGGTGGTGGCGGGAAAACTTCCCGCGCTGTTGCCTTTGATGAGTTTGGACCAAGAGAGCTTGGACGCTCGCTGCTGCCAGCTGGTGGTCATTAGCTCGCGTCCTATTACAGGGTTCACATGATACAGCTGAAGGTTACATTGTTGCTATAGGCACGGTTACATTGGTTCAGATACATTGTAATCCATGTGGAAGATAAAACCATTAGAACACAACACCCCTCCCCCCTAGGATGAGACAAAGTCTCGAGCCCACACTTAAACACACTCCCCCCCTAGGAGACAAAGTCTCTCAGCCAAGATGGCTTATTTCGAACACGTTGGGGTCTCGATGCAGGCTGCCCTTCCCCGGGTTTGCTACCTTTTCTTTGTTCCCTGGTTTCCTGTCCTGTAATTGGAGAGGGAGACTCGTTAGTGACTTGCCGCGGCTCCGCGGCGTTGTTTGGAGGTGTGCTCATTCTTAGGGAAGAACCGGGGGCATTGGGGGCTAACGAAAAACCCCTCTTCTCGCTTGGATGGGTGGGGGAACACTCCTGAAAAACCCCCCCGGCTCGCAAAATCAAAATCAAAATTACATTCGGGGGCAGCGGTCGCGAACTCCTCTCCCCCTTCCCCGACCTCTGGTAGAACTGGCGTATCCAAAGGGTATGAGTCGGGGCCGCTGCTTCTGCCTTCCCCCCTTGCTTGGGACTGTTGTCCGCTGCTGTCTCCCCCTTGGGCTAAACGGGTGGGGGAGAACCCTAACGCTGAATCTTGTTGCTGCGCCCCACTGACTGGCCCACTCACTCGGTGCCTCAGTTGGTCTGCGTGCCTCCTCCAGAGGAGGCCGGTGCTAGTCTCGACCCGGTACGACACTGGCCCCGTTTGTTCTACAACTGTCCCTGGTACCCAGGCTGGCCCTGCGCTGGCATAGTTCCTGCAGTGAACAGGGTCGCCGGCGGCGAAACCTTTCGAGACTGCCAACCCTATGTTTTTTCCTTTATCCTCGACTCTCGTCGGGTCTAGCCTGGACAGGATCGTGGTCAGTTTTCGCCGCATCAAGAGCTCTGCCGGCGAGTAACCTGACGCCAAGGGGGTCACCCTATACGCTAATAAGAACTGACATACTTGGTGATTTAGGTCCCCCGGGCCCATGCGCCGCAGCGCATCCTTTGTTGTACGCACCAGCCGTTCCACTTGGCCATTCGTGGCCGGGTGAAATGGCGCGGATGTGACATGCCGAATGGCGTTTGCCTCCATAAATGCCCCGAACTCCGCGGAGGTGAAGCAACTAGCGTTATCGCTGACTAAAGTGTCGGGTAAACCGAACGTGGAAAAGACTCTCCTCAGTTGGCTAATTGTAGTGGCGGAGGACGTGCTCTTTACTGGGATAACCTCCAGCCACTTGGAGAACGCATCCACCACCAGGAGAAACATGGTTCCTCGGAATGGGCCAGCGAAATCTACGTGCACTCTGGACCATGGCCCCCTTGCTGTGTCCCATTCCCTATGCGGGAGCCGGGCCGCCTCTGGTCGGGATCCCTGGCATGCCTCACAAGTGCCGACCATGTGCTCAATGTCTGTGTCTAGCTGTGGCCACCAAAAATAACTCCGGGCCAGCGCCTTTGAACGAACGATGCCCGGGTGGCTGACGTGCAGCAGTTCGAGCACCCTCGGACGCAGGGACGTAGGGACCACCACCCGTTGGCCCCACAACAGGCACCCCCTTTCTAGGGACAACTCTAGCTTTTTCCGAAAAAATGGGTCGAATTCTGTGCTTGGGGACGATGCCGGCCACCCCTTCTGTACCCATGAACTAACTTTCTCCAGCGTTCTGTCCTTGCCTGTCGCCCTAGCAATGTCGGCAGGTACTATTGGGGGTGCGTCCAAGACCTCAATTAACAACACCTGGCGGTCTCTTTCTACTCTCGCCTTTTGGTCGTCCGACAAGGGCAAGGGAGATCTCGAAAGTGCATCAGCATGGCTGATCTCCTTTCCGGGCCGGTACTCCAACTCGTGTTGGTATGCGTTGAGAAAAATAGCCCATCGCAGCATCCTCGGGGACAGGATCTGCGGCGTGGGCTTGCTTGCCGTGAAAATCCCTAACAGGGGCTTGTGATCAGTCACGATTTTGAACGGGCGGCCATACAAAAAATCGTGAAATTTTTTGGTTCCGGCTACTATTGCTAATGCCTCCCTGTCGGTTTGTGCGTAATTGCGCTCCGCTTGGGACAGGGACCTTGAGTAAAACGCTACCGGGGCCTCCCTTCCGTCATCCAACACGTGGCAAAGCACCGCCCCCACCCCCACCGGGGATGCATCGCAGACTAAGACCACTGGCCGTTTGGGGTCGAAATGTGTCAGGATTGCCTCAGATGTTAGGAGTTGCTTTAGTTCTTTGAACGCCCTCTCGTGCTCGTCACCCCACATCCATGTCTCCTCCTTTTTAAGTAACCGATGAAGCGGTTCGGCCACGGACGCCTTCCGTGGGAGGAATGTATGGTAAAAATTGAGGAGCCCCAGGAATGACTGTAGCTCGGTTTTGGATGTGGGGCGAGGGGCCTTCTTTATGGCTGCTACTTTGGATTTAGACGGCTTAATACCCTCGGGTGTGATCCGGAACCCTAAAAACTCGACCTCAGTTTCGAAAAAAACACATTTGTCCTTCCTCAGTCTCAGCCCCGCTTTCTCGAAAACAGTTAGTACTTTATCCAATCTCTTTGCCAGTTCGGCCTCACTCCCCCCTGTTATCAACACGTCATCAAAATAAGGCAACACCCCCTCCAGCCCCTTCAGGAGGCGTTCCACAAGCGACTGAAAAAGGCCGGGTGCCGAGTTCACGCCGAACTGTAAACGCGACACCTGGAACGCCCCTTTGTGTGTGACTATCGTTTGTGCCGCGGCCGTGGCGGGAGTTACTGGGAGTTGCTGATAGGCTTGTGCCAAATCGAGTTTAGCGAAACACTTTCCCCCATTCAGCCTGGCCAAGAGGTGGCTGACCACCGGCACCGGGTATGCATTAGGGCGGATCGCCTTGTTAATTGTGCACTTATAATCAGCGCAAATGCGCACCTCCCCGTTGGCCTTCAGAGCTGTTACAATTGGAGTTTCCCACTCCGCGGAATCAACAGGAATAAGAATCCCCTGGCCCACCAGTTTGTCCAGTTCCGCCTCTATTTTGTCCTTGAGTGCGAACGGCACCCTGCGCGGTTTGAGTCTTATCGGGCGGACCTCCGGGTCTAGGTCGAAGGCTACAGGGGGTCCCTTGAACTTTCCAAGTCCTTTTTCAAAGACGGCGGGATGCGCATCGCAAACCGCTTGTATTGGGTCCCCTCCCACTGTATGCACTCCCCCTATGAACAAGCCTAAGGGCTGAAACCACTGCGTCCCTAGGAGGCTACAACTTCCCCCCTTAAGGACAATTAGGGGCAGTTCCGCAGAATGTCTCTTAAAGCTGACCCGAAACTTTCCGACCCCCAACACCGGAATGCTGTTTCCCTGTACATCTCGTAGCGTGGACCTCAACGTTTTAAGTTTGGGCCGCACGTGGGGGTCGATTTTCAAGAACTCTTTCTGGGGAATTATAGAATAGGAGGACCCCGAGTCAATTTCCATCCTAATAGGGGCCCCTTGTACTAGTACCTCAACGAAGTAATGGGACTGTCCCGCGGACACGCTGAACACTGGGGCGTCGTCCTCGCTGTCGTCCGAGACGCGGCCCACACCGTCCTGCTTCCTCGTGGTCTGGGCGCCATCTTTGGACCTCGCTGGACGGTCCGGTCTGGTCGAACGGTCTTGTGACTGCCTCCGGCCCTCCTTCCGTTTTCTGCATGCCCTGGCGATGTGCCCCCGACGGCCGCAGGTGTAACACTCGGCCTTTCTGAATGGGCACCTCGCGCGCTCATGGGCCGCTCCGCAACCATCGCAGCGGCGCCCACCTTTTCGGACCTTCTGGACCTCCTCGCCGTCGCTGCCTTCCGTAGACGACTTTGAAGCCCGCCGGGTTGCGTGCACCGACTGTCCGGACTTCCCGTGCACCGAATTTTCCGCCTTGCCGGCTCTAGGACGCCACTCACGCCACTGGTGCATCTCGTCCACTCCCGCATTCGTGGACTCCGCGGCTTCCGCGGCCTCTACGACCTCTGCCAGCGTGGGTGGCGGCTCCTTGTTCATCAAGCTGCGCTGCACCTCCTTGTCCTTCAGGCCACACAGCACGCCGTCCCTGAGGGCCATCTCTAGGTTGTCCCATCTACAGGGGCCGGCGGCTATCCTCATGGCGGTCACGAATGCCTCAACCGACTCGTCCGGCGCTTGGACTCGCCTCCAAAACGCGCTCCGAGCGGGAAACATTGCCCTCGAGGGTCGGAAACGCTCTCGCAGCAGCTTCATGATGTCGTCTGCCTTAAATTCGCTCACCTTCTTCGGAGCGATGATGCCCACCAGCGTCCGCTTGGTTTCTAACCCAAGCATTCTGGTGAGGATGGCCCTCTTCCTCTCCTCGTCGTCTTCTTTGACTTTGAGTTCCACCAGTGCCGCCTGGAAGTCCATCTCCAACAGCTCCCAGTCTTGCGGTTTGGTGATGTTGAACCCGCTCTGTGCCCTGGCTGTTCCTTGGGGATCCATCATCCCACCTTCGTCGCCAATTTAGTGTATGAAAACCAAGACACAGGACACAGCCTCGGGCTGGGTTAACTCAGGTTTATTGCATCGTGGACAGAGGGAACATGAGGTAATGGCGGATCGATAGCTCTTTATATACAGTAGTAATACATTTGAACGTGGTTGCATGGTAGCCCATTGGCTACTGTCTGCGTGACGTCATTGCTGGTCACGCCCTTCTTGTCCAGGTGTAGGTGGTGGCGGGAAAACTTCCCGCGCTGTTGCCTTTGATGAGTTTGGACCAAGAGAGCTTGGACGCTCGCTGCTGCCAGCTGGTGGTCATTAGCTCGCGTCCTATTACAGGGTTCATATGATACAGCTGAAGGTTACATTGTTGCTATAGGCACGGTTACATTGGTTCAGATACATTGTAATCCATGTGGAAGATAAAACCATTAGAACACAACAGAGGGTGAGGCAGCTGCCTTTCAAAAGTGACTGGATTGTAGTTAAATTATGTCCTTCTTGCCACTATCCACTTCAAAATGCTGATGATGAAAATAGCTGAAAACTTATGAGTTACTAAAGGAAAAGTACTCTTTCATCTACATCTAAAAGTAGATGAAAAGCAAATGATGCAATAAACCCATTAAATAATCAATTTCAGATGGTAAAAAAGTTAGACAACCTGCCATAGAAATGCTACTCAACTCTGAGCGAAGTATGGCAGTTAGGGCCCTACTTTTGGCCAGGTTGATGAAATTGCCATTGGTAGCAGACGTTGAGAGGAGTCAGAGTTAGGACAATGTTCTGGGCTACACATTGTGCTCTGAAACTCCTGCAGCTATTGCATGTGCAGGAAGACTAGAGTCAACTGTTGCTCCAGTCACCTTCCATTTTATACCATCTTGTCCTCTACTTCATGTGATAAACTGTCTCAAGACTCCCCAGTGATATCTGGTATCCCAGGTCTCTTGCTAGTCATAGAAATCTTCCCTCAGTTTTCCTCTGTTAGTAATAACTGACAGCCTTGCAACAGAGGCTAAACAAGCTTGATCCACATATGTTCTTTCAACTTGACATCCTGGGGGTCAATTTATGGTTTTATTACCCTACTGCTGTACCAGCATTATGTTAGCAGCCATTTCCAGTGGTTGAATTTTAAAAGAAGAAAAGAGAAAGTCTTAAAGTGTAGCCAGGAAAAAGTTGGCTAATCTTTTCCAAGGTGAGCAAAGACACCTTACAATGCTCTAGGGGACACAGCAGCTGTCTCCTCTCTGATCAAAAAATATATTCATGAAAAATAGACAGGTGGAAGGGATGGGAGTGTGCACTGGAGGATGCGCTTCATAAGGGGAATGAGGTATGCAATCAATCTTTGGATTAGTCAGGGAATAGTAATGAGTTTGAGCAGTATCACATTAGGGCATTTGGATTTAGCCAGGAAAGGCATGAAGTATAGAGAGTCCTTCTCCAGAAATGAAACGAAGCAAGCAAAAAGTTACTTTTTTTTTTTACACTGCACCTTTCAGAATACAATGTCTCATTAAGGATGGCAGTAACCAAGTTTGCAGCTAAACTCAAAGGGAACCAAAAAGTCAGATAGGGTGGCTAATAAACTCATTTCCCCACTTATTTAAAAAGGCCCAATGTTTCAACCTTAGTGAGCCCAACACCATTGGGACCAAATGCAATTTTCTCTAAGAGCTGAAATCTATTGTAAATTTATTATCTAGAAGGAACCCACTCCTTTCTCCCTGTTCTTTCATCCTCTTTGATTTATCTCAGTTGTTCCATGCAAAGATTGTTTCCTTTGGCATAATTATCCCATAATGGTTCCAAGACCAAAGAGCAAAATATGTGCATTACATATAATTTTTGCCCCTGAGTGTAGACACTTTTCATAGAAAACCTCTTTCTAGGTTGGCCCTAGGAGGAAGAATATCATGTATAATATATACCTTCTCATCACTTTTGGTATTATTTATATACTATATACTATGTGTATTCTGTAAACCTTCCTATCTTTTTCTTCCCTGGCTGCAGAGCTGACTACACAAAGTCCAAATCTTTGCAATATCACTGTGTTGTTAATATCTCTGCAGTAAACTCTTAAGTGAATCTGACAGTTGATAGTGATTATTAACCTTCCGCTGAACCAGTAATTAATCTGTTCAAGCTGTAAAGGAGAGAGGGATGGGGTAGGGAGGAGAGCAAAGCAAATTTGCCTGCTGTGGCTCAGTGATTTTGTTGAATCTGAATGCCCTAATCTGATATTGTTTAAAATCATTAGTATTCCCTGTCTAATCTGGAGATTTATTACATGCATCATTTTCCTATAGCTCATACACTTATTTGCAATTTCCAAGACACATTTCACTCCCTCTACACACATATCAATCTTAGCATAAACAGTATACTGAAATACTGGTACTATTTACTTTTACCAAAACATTATTTCTTATGCTGTTGAGACTTTTTAAAACTTCACTAATCTTTGTTTTCCTGCAATGCATATCAATACTCAATAGAACCTTCCAATTAAAAATTAGAATTTCTTACAGAAAAGAAAGAGAAGTGTACACCCCTACTCTCTCAAAATCTGCACTTGAATAATGCTTCAAAAGGAGGAAAACAACGGGACTACTAGGTAAAGGTAAAGGTAGCCCCTGCTTGAAAGCCAGTTATATCTGACTCTAGGGTGCGGTACTCATCTCCATTTACAGCCAAAGAGCCAGCGTTGTCTGTATCTGCAGACATTTCCATGGTCGTGTGGCAGGCATGATTAGACACTAGACATTCCTGTAAATGATTTCCACTAGAAGATGGCCAATTGGTCCTGTGGAATCCCATGGTTACACAAAGTCTTATCAGAAATTTCATGAAGAGAATACTAGGATTAGAGTGAGAAGAAAGATTATGAAGACTTTCTTTGAATGACAACTTGCCAACTAATCTTCCTTCATTATTCATGTTTGTTATGTATCATCAAGACACATCTGATTTACAGCAGTCCTAATAGACTTTTCAAGGTATGTGAAACATTTAAGACAAGTATTACCATTGTCGACCTCATGGTGAGTTTCAAAAGCCAAGCTGGGATTTCAGCACAGGTATCTTGAGTCCTAGTCTGCTACCCCATTTTCATAGCACCGCATTGGCTTTCTTGTCATTCATAGCCACTAGGAAACCTTGGGTGTATTCTCTAGTACATTTTCAGCTCAGTCAGGACACCAATGAGGCCCAAATATAGTAAGTGGCTATAAAATATGTCACTATTTATCCCACCTATAAAACAGGTGAAGTTGATTTTTTTTCCTGCCCCAAAGACCCAAAGACTGAGTCAAATTCATCTGTGGCTTTCCCCCCCTTCCAAAGTGGCTATTTTCTGTGACACTGGAAGGCTTCTACTTTTTTCATGTTGGAAGGATTCGAAAGGGAATATCCCCTGCCCCCTTGAAGATGTATTATGGAGGGAAGGGGTGTGTATCTGTCAGCAGTGTTTTGGTAATGTTAGCTTTTGGGCATAATGTTCAGGGCTGTGGCAACATATTCCCCCATATTGTTTCTTCTGTCTCAATCAATCTTCTTTCTTTAAAAAAAGTATTAATGATAAGATTAACAGTATATTGCCCTATCGCCAGGTCATATTTATCTCCTTCCTTTCTCCAAACAACATTCATAAAAGAGAGAAAGAAAGTGTATATGTAAATTCATAAAAGGAGCAACAATGGTGCAAGGTGAAATATAAGGGAAAATAGAAATTACCTTTCCACAGGAGTGATGATTAGTCATCTGCTATGCCACTTTAGTGCTATGGCACCTCTGCAAAAAGAAAGAATTTGAAAACATGGGGGTGGGGAATGGTAATGGAAAGGCCCAATTGAAATCAGATGAAAGGCGAACAGTTCCTCTGAAGGGTTTGGAATGCTGACAGTTTGCCACTGTGCAATCCTTCAAACTCAAGGGCTAATATGGTATACCTTAAAATGAGTGCAAAGATGGGTTACGCAAAGGGAAAAAAAGAGGACAGAGGCAGGACCACAGGATGGAAGGTGAGAAAGGGCTACAGGTTGGATTGGATTGTCAGTCACATTGCCTGTGCTAGGACTTGTAGTCTCATGTCCAAGGACTAGTGTAGCACAATGGAAGGCAGCTCTAGTTTTGTAAAGCGAAACATGAATGATCAATAAGTATTGAAAATGAAGCTTTCAAGTAGAAATTCTGGCCCGTGTCATCCAAAGTAATGGATTACTTAGATATTCTACCAAAATGAATATTGCTATCTCTCCTGCAAGAATTCATGCAAATGCACAAATGGTCCAGTAAATTACATTTCAGAGTATTTTGGGCTGCGAATTACAGTCCAACATTATTGAAAGGTAAAATCAAGCTTTACTCATGGAGCAGATTTAGAAGCCAGTGGCCAATGTAGCTGAGGTGAAAATCTACCTCGCTTCCTCATTGCTTGGTGAGGTATGTTCTTTACTTAGGAGTAAGTAAATACTATCCACTTTGATTGGGTTCAAATTATTTTTGTTACAAATCATAGTCAATTTACTTTGCCACTATTGGTACCTATCCAATTTGATTTTAATTTGAATATTTTTTTTAAATGTGTACAAATTGTCTAACTAGTGAGGCTATCTCAAGGGCTGTAAGAATCCATTTGTATCTCCTCAATTTTAAAATATTGGGAGAGGTCAACAGGGGACATTTTTAGCAGGGATCCCGTCTGTGGAACATAGTTCTTTCAGAAATCAGATTACTCTCTTTTTGTCCTTCTGGCAAGCAAAAGTCTTCTTTTTTAGGTAGGCTTAATTTGGGCATTATAGGATGCTGTATATACATTTTATCGCTACTGAACTGAGATGGGGAAATCGTTTTTAAACTAATTTTAAATAGTTCCTGGAAAATTGATGGGGAAGAAGTAGAAGCAGTGACAGGTTTTACTTTCTTAGGATCTAAGATCACTGCAGATGGTGACTGCAGCCATGAAATAAAAAGACGACTGATTCTGAGGAGACAACCTATGAGAAACCTGGGGAACATAGTGAAAAGTAGAGACATCACCTTGAAAACAAAAATCTGCATAGTCAAACTAATGGTTTTCCTGGTGGTAATGTATGGGTGTGAGAGCTGGACCATTAGGAAAGCTGAACGCAGAAAAATAGATGCCTTTGAGTTGTGGTGTTGGAGGAGAGTTTTGAGAGTCCCCTGGACAGCGAGGAAAACAAATAGGTAAAAATCAACCCTCCATAGAAGGTCAAATAGTAAAGATTGTCATGGTTGCCACATGCGACCTTGTCTTGATTTTAAGGTGACATTTGATCCATGTAGTGTTAAGACACATTTTGTAGTTTTCTTAGGTTTAGAAAGCCAAATTTCATTGCAGAGCACATTGAAATGCCAGGCTGATAGCCTGACATGACAAATGATGCATAGATAAGATTAGTACTCTCTCCTAAGGGAGGAAGGAAAAATGAGTGTCCAGCCTTGGACTTATTCCAGGGACACCTGCAGCCCCACGAGGGACTGAGTGACAGCTAGGTCAGCTGACACACCACGAGGGAGAAACGTCTCCACTCCTGTCAATCAAACTGTTTGCCTGGACACCTGTCAGAATAGAACATTCCTAGATAAAGCAAAGGTGGGGGCCAGATGGCACCTGCACCTGCAAATGGTCCTTGAATACCTCACTCTTTCTCATGGGAAACACAGGTGTTTTCCCATGAGATTGCCATTAGATCACCACATTCAAGGGCACCTTTTTCTTATAAAAGAGCCCAATTTGAGCACTAAGCATGCACACTTCAGGAGCCAGGGGAAACTCTGGCCCCTCCACATAATAATCTTGATTGCAGCGGGAGCCCTTGTCGATGGGCATCCCAAAATGACTCTCCGGGGCTAACGCTTAGCCATGAGGGGCTGAATTGCCCCTAACCATGTAAGGGGGAAATTGCTAGGGAGCTAGCAAGACTTTCAAGTTCATTTATTTGTTTTATTAGTTTGTGTTTTATGTAGTATAGACTTTTTAAAGATCTGTGTCCTCTATCATGTTTCCTTGAAATAAATCTTCAAAAGCCAGTTGTATGTGCCTGCCTTTGTAAAGAAGCAGAAGGAAACCCAGCAGAGCTGAAGTGGCTTCAATTTGTCCTCATCGCTTCCAGCTTGACGGAAAGAGGTGAGAGGGATAGCTCTGTCTCAGAAAAGGAGGGGAAGAGTGGCAACTCTAAGAAGCTTAGCTTCTGCTAAGTGTTGATATTACCTGCCATATGCAGAAGGCTACTCTGTCCTTGTCCCCAGCAAATCGGGCTACGGGGAGGCGTGCTCATAGAGGCAAGCAGGTTGCAGGATCTAAGGTCCGCCTTGCAGGGTGTCCCCAAGAAAAATTCTGGGAGCCCAACGAAGCCTTTGTGAGGCATGTTCCGCCCCCTACATCCCTGATAAAGATAAAGCTAAAGTACTTTGGACATCAAGTGAGAAGAGAGGATTCTCTGGAGAAGGCCTTGATGCTAGGAAAGGTGGAGGGCAAAAGAAAAAGAGGGTGACCAAAGATAAGATGGCTGATGGCATCGTGGACACAGTGGGCACAGAGCTGGGCGGGCTGAGGAGGATGGTGTAGGACAGAGGTGCCTGGAGGTCGATGGTCTATAGGGTCGCAAAGGGTCGGAATCGACTGTGCGACTGAACAACAAAATGTTTTAGTTGTATTTATTATTCTTTAATTGATTGCGAACTACCTTGGGGGGGGGGGGGAAGGCATATAAATAAAAGGGGGAAAAAAAGAAAATAAAAGAACAGTCAGAAATAATTGTTAGAGATGTTGCAGATGTTAAGATAAAATATCTTTCCAATGGATGGAGTGTCTGCTGCCTACTCTCACACTACTCACACTACTCTCACACTAGTGTCTGCTGCCTACTCTCCATAATATTGTATGTTGTATTATTTTTAAGTAATTAAAAAGAAAAACAATAATAGAATTATGTTGTGGACACAGCTGAATGTTATGCATTAGTGAGCTTATGACATTGAAACCATATGATCTGAACATACTAGATGTCAAAAGCTATAATTATTTTTGTGCTGCTTTAACAAAGCAGACTTCCTTCATTTTTCTTATAGTTTTCAGTCACTTTACTCTTCACTGCTGTCAAAATATATTTCCTTTGTGTTCTCAGCTAAATTTTGTGGTATTTTCAACATGTTTCTACTTGATTTTTATTATTATTTTATCTTCAAACATTGTTTTCTGTTGTTCACAAAGTTTAGATTAGTGACATTCTGGAGCAATGTGACATAGGCTGAAATCTTGTTCTATTGGCTGAGTATGTGTGAGAATGTCATCAATGAGGGTAATTTTTTCAGAATTCAAACATTTCCCTGGAAAGTTCCTAAGGCTCCCATGGAGTCCCTTTCATTACTGGGAAGCCACTTGGCTCTACAGGACAACAGGGAAGTCTTTAATTACTAAAAATCACTGCTGAGAAAGTCATCCTGTCAGTGGAATATTTTTGATAATTAAATATATTCCCCCATCCCACTGCTTCCATCATTTCCTTGACAAAGAAAATGATTCCATGGGAGCCTTAGAAGAGAAACTGGAAATGTTTTATTTCTGAAAAAGGATATGACTAATGATAGCCTACAGCCTTACACCAAGAACAGGACTTCAATCATGTTTGGAAATACAGGTAATACCCAATCTGTACTAACCTTCATTCAAAACAGTTAAAAAATGAGTTTCGTGTTGTTCCCTTCACACGTTTTTACTTTTTAGATTCTGCATGATAGTTTTTTGCATTCTGTGGAATTCCATCTCTGTCTTGTACTGATACTTAAAACATCAATGGAAACTTGAATGTCCAAGTTAAAATAAGCTGAAAGGTTGAATGAAAATACAGTGGTGGGGAATGCTAAATGCCCACAAGCAAGGAAATACAAAATAGAGCAGTTTATATCTTCAATGTTCAACATTAAATTCTGAAATCTGCCTTGGAAGAGGTGCCCAAGTAAATTCCTTGGCTTCAATTAATCCCTTTTAACTTCCTGCTCTGATCAAGATCTTGGTTCTAATAGTTAAAGAGCATTTAGGAACCAGGTCCATACTTTTAGCAATGCTGACTTCTGGTAAACTGTGAACTCACTTCAACTCTTATTTAATGATACAAATCAAGCAGACCAGAATGAAGAATTTGAGAGTTGAAGATAAGATGATTATGGTCATGGGGATCTGAATGCAGAATGAACTTCAAGAGCAGATTAGAATAATTCAAAGTCTGGTCACTTTTGAGGTCATATTTCAAGACCTTCTCCTTTGGTAAAGCTTTTCCATCATCAGCATATTAACGCTAGTAATATCTATCATATTCTTAACTCTGAAATAGGGCTCACACAACTAGTAAGGTAAATGAATCCAAGGTTTTCTGAATGGAATAAAGAGATTTATTAGTGGAAACCTTATTAATTTAGGGATAAGAAAAGAGTACATACTATGGAACTTCACAAAAGTTCTTTTTTCAAAGGAAAAAAAGCTAATTAATGTCATCTTTATAGTAACTGGTAACATTTCTATTCCAATTTCACAAACCATTTTTAGAAACATATGATTTTCTCTTCTGGGAAAATATTTTTTTATTATCTACAACAAAATTTTGTGATTTTTTGAAAGATTATCAAAGTAAAACACAAAGTTAAATAAATTGATTTCCACCACAAGACTGCTCTTGAAATTATGTTTCCTCTAGAAAATTTAACTGTAACAATAATAAGAAAATATATGTTTATAAAACTTATGAGAAGATATGTATTTTGAGTAAAATATTTCCCCCCTAAGCACCTGCAAGGAATTCAATAGAGTTATGTATTGGTCTCCTAATTTGGATCAGGGATCAGTTTAAGAAATGAGGATAGATCTCAATTTAGTCAACAAAGACTTGGATCTTTCTCAGTTTGATTATTGCCCTTGTTCCAAATAGAATTCTTACTTCAGATTGCTTGCCCTCCTGTTCTCTTGGCTAGAATATCAAACAGTTATAGTTTTTTGTTTTGTTTTTGAGAAATTGTACATTTGTAGAAATTGTAGATTCTAAAGAGGGAGTAAATGTAACAAGTTTCAGACAATCAATTCCAGCAGTTTGCATAATGAGCACTTTTAGAATTTTCTTCTTGCAAGCACTGTGATTAAAAGGAAACTTTGCCCTTGGATGGATTTCACTGAGAAAGTCCCAACTCCCCAACTTCGATTACTCATTTGCATAAAGACTCTCAAAGATTTGCCCTGCTATCCAGAGGTGGGCTCCAAAAAAAATTACCACCACACTGTGGGTGTAGTGTGGTGGCCGTGACCAGGGGGAAATCCCTGTGTTGCACCTAAATTAGGACTACTTTTCTTCAAAACTTGGATGGGTGAGGCCAGCCAGAATTTCTGCTATCGGTTCTGGTGAACTGGTGCGAACCTGCTGATGCCACAACTGCTTCTGTCTGTCTGTCTGTTTGTCTGTCTGTCTGTCATTTTAGGCCACTTTTCTCCCAGTGAGGTGACCCAAGGCAACTCTCTATGTAAAAACAAATGATACTAAAAACAAAATAATTACAGATTAAAAAGCAATCAAGCTATGATAATAATTAAAAATCCATTAAGTAATTAAAAACATTTACAACTAAAAAAACTTAAAATATTTTTTTAAACTCTCTAAAACTTAGCCTTAAAAGACTTTGTCATGGTTATTAAATAGGTTCCCTGAAGAGGTGGGTCTTTAACTGTCAGAGGAAGGATAAAAGAGAAGGGCCTAACCTAACCTCCCAAGTGAGAACAATCAACAATATGGGAGCTGCCTTAGAATCACTTAAATAACTGAATCAATACAAATAGCTTTCACTTTGTTTCAGAACCCAATTGGCCAAAGTCAATAATAAGCATTTCTTCCTAAGTCTTTCTATATCTCATCAGATGAGATGATTTTTTTCAAAATGACACTGATAGCATATTGGGTTATTCTTAATTATTATAAAATTAGTTGAATTTCAGATTGATTGCACAACCCAGCATGATCTACCACCTGAATGTATAAGCTGAAATTCAATCCAAGAACAGGGTTCATAAAATGAGGAATAAGCAACATGGTAGTATATGAAGACACAGTTCATATATTTGGATCCTCTTTTAATCATTTTGTATTGGCAACTTTGAGTTGCACTTGGTTGGATCTTGACTCAAGTACCTCTAAATCAGGGATTCTCAACCTGTGGCCTGTGGGCCTGATGCGGTCCGTGAAACCACTTTGCATGCCCTCCCCCCGCCCCCGCCCCCGAACTGCCTCCACCAAACCAGGAAGTGCCATGTGGTGTAGGAAGGGCAAAATGGCCATCCGACCCCTGAAGCTGCCTAAGGGAGGGTGACCCAGTCCCCAGCTTAAAAAGGTTGAGAACTCCTGCTCTAAATTGTATTGGAAATTATGTAATACTAAATAGCTATATATGGTTTGCTAATTATAGTATTGATACAGCTACAGATATGAATGATGATAAAAATATAACCCACTTAACCCATTTTGGTAGGATTGTCTTTGAAGCAAATGACTTTTAAAAAGTTGTTTCTGTCTCCATCTCCCTCCCTCCCTCCCTCCATCTTTTGTGCAAATATGTAGGTTTCTGGTTTGAGGAAGATAATCAAAAAAAATTGCAGACAAGCTGGAGAAAACAGAAAACAATAAGCAAATTGAAATAAAACAAATAGACCACGATTGCACAAAATCACAGCATTCTTTAAAACCTATGGAAGTTATATAGTAGAGGTTTTCACTTTGTTTAAATGAAACTTGAATAGGTTTGATGTTTTATCTGAACATTGTAAACACTCTTTAAGAAATCTCCAGATTTCTTAAGATAGTTATTGCCTAGGTTTTCTGTTGGATTTCAGGATGTCATTGTGCAGAGTAAACTGCTTAATTTACATGGCAAGCTGGTGCTCATGAACTGCTTGCTGTGTGGAGATAGCCACCATGGGGAATACATGGCAGTCATTAATGTGTGCAAAATAAACAAACAAACCTCATGTTGGCTTCAGTCTTTACTTTACTTGCTATGGCATCTGATGCTTCCTTGTCAAGGTAGCCAGGGCCGCCATCAGGGCAGTACTACCAGTCCTGCCATATAGGGCCTGGAGCTGACAGGGGCTCTGCCACAGTCGGCCATAACTGTGACATTACTGTGAGACATTACTGTGGGGGGCCCAATAGGATTGCTCAGTATGGGGCCCAGAAACTTCTGATGGTAGCCCTGAAGGTAGCAGTATAATTTTCAAAACAGAGTAACCAATGCTATGTTGTTCTTTCATGATCAGGACCTATGCTACCTGAGGATTTCAAAATTATGATCTAATGTGTGCTACTGCAGTAGTTTTTACTAAGAAAATCATACCAAGGCTAGCTGTTCCTTCCCTTAACCCCAGTCACCCACAGCACTGTGTATTTAACTTGCTAGTTGAGCAGTATCTAGCCTGCTCAGAGGTCAGTTGCTAGAGTGTACTGCTGAGCATTGTGCTACATTTTGTACCATCCCCAGGAGTCCAAAAACAACATCTGCTTCTTGACAAGTTGCACAGTCCTGAAATGAGAGATTGATTAGGTTAGGTTTACTCTCTGGTCTCCCAGGAGGCAAGGTGTGTTGCATTATCATGCAGCCATCAGGCACAGCTAATTCAGCATCCTAAAAGGTGAACATAAAAAGGTTCATGCTAATTAGAATGGGAAAAAAGATTTTTTTCCCTTGCTGCCAAGGAGAAATGCACAACTCTAGTATGGCAACTGAAATACTGCTAACAGCTGTAAAAAAAGGTCAACTTCTTTTTTAAAAAATCTGTGAACATAATAAGTTTCTAAACATTTCTGGAGTAACTGGTGTCAATTTTTTTTAAAAAAAAACACACCAAGGTTCTTCTCTTTTGACTGAACACCTTTTACTCCTGAAACACAGAGAGGAAAGATCATCAAGTGTGCTCAAGCCAACATATATATGGAGATCAGAAAGGGCCCTATAAAGAAGCCTAAATTGCCTGCTGGCTAGACAGCTCATTGAATTATGTTTCTGGCTCAGAGTCACAGGTTGGGAGTGCAATTTACTGTAAATCTCCTAAAAGCCAGCATGGTCGTGGGCAAGCCATAGAATGCTCCCAGAAGAAGGGAATGGAAATCAACTTCTGAGTACTCTCTACCTGGAAAATCCTATAAAGATGATAATCTATGGTTGTCTGCAGGGAGGTAGAGAATAATAAATACATTTAGAGAATTCTGAATGAATGTATTATCATTTTATCACTCAGATTCACTGTTTTGTGATGGCATGTTAGCAATGCACGTGAATTATACACACTTAATGTTATGTATCTTCTCTGGAAGGATTCCTATGTTTTTAAGATCTACCATCGCCCCAAAATGTAATAACAATGTATTTTATACCATTTCTATTTTCTGAAAAATGGGTAGTTTTTTAAAAAAGAGATGGGACAGATTTATTGTTTTCACTGATTCAATGACACCACAAATTCCTGGGCTGAAAAAAATAACTCAGAAAAGAGAGGCAACTACAAATCAAATCATATGTTCCCAGCAAAAAATACTCTTCTGGTTCAGACAGAAGCATTAGAACTAACTATCAAAAACAAACTGAATGCCTTTTTCAATCATTTACAATGGTCTAATATCTAATTCAATAGTTACAGCTATTACTACAATGGTGAGATAGAAATTGAAAGAGAAAGTGGATTCTGCAGTGGATTAAGGTCATTCATTATTCTACAGTTGGTCTCTTTTTTTGGTCCTGTTGGCATCATGATGAGAGCAGCGTGCTTTGCATTCTTTCTCATTCCTTTCTCCCCAAAAAATGAAAATGAGTGTGAAGAGAAGAGGTTCCTTTTTTTAGCAGCCTCTGCACTTGAGTAAGTGTCCTGGAAAAGTTGTATTCCTGCTTGTATCTGCATGCAAACAAGAACCTTTTTTTCACACTATTTCCTGGATGCACAGAGAAGATAACTAGTCGCTCCCTTTTAATCATGCTGATGAAGTTAGATTAGAGAATAACAGAAAGGGCAGGTTGAGTGAGATCTTGAACATGGATCCCCTAAATTCAAGATCAATAGAATGTCATTCTATTTGTCCTAATTATTGTAATAGACAATGTTACAACTCTATATAGTGTACAGCCATTGGTAACACATCCTAAATCAAACAGGCTATGGAAAGTTCATTATGCTAAGAAATAGCAATATCAATGACTTCTTTTTTTGAGTAAGTTTTAGTAAATTGCATGGTTTCCACTGTGGGACAGGAAGTAAGGAATGAAGCAAGCAAGCAAGCAGGTGAGAGTTTTGTCTGTTGATCAGCTGTTCATGGCACAGAGTTTCATTTTCCATCCCAAGACACATTTTTACTATGCACAGTGCATGTTTTTTTCATTATTCAGACCTATATAAATATGTACAAATATTTTGAATATTTGGAAACAAATCACAGTCAATAGGCTATATGTCACTTCTAAGAGAATATTGGTAAAAATAATATTTTTACTGAATAGAAGCAGATGGCATTCACAAATCCCTAATTAACACTGTAATTTATTATTATTCTATGCCTTTTAGAATATAGTGTAACTGCATAGTGAAAGAAATGTGAATTCTCACACTCTCTTTCTTGGAAGTTGCACTGGAGCCTTTGGTTCTCTTTGATATAAGTGGCCCAACAGTAGAGGAAGAAAAAAGGCTTCTACTTGTAGTTCCATATGAAGCACCTGTAGGTGTTATGGATAAAAGAAAGCACCTTAAGAAGACTTTCCTTAATTACTATCTTATCCTTGTTTCCCAAAAGAATTTTTGAAGTTGTTAAAAAACAAATAAATCAGATTCCTTGTGGTGGAGGGGAGAAGCTATTAAAATTAAAAAAGTGTGTTGGGAGAGGAGAGGTTTTGCAGAGATAAGTGAATGTTGTGTCTGCTTGTGTGAATATGTGTTCATTGTTTCCCCAAGGATGCAGTTAATCACTTAATCATTTGTAAACTGTCGTGAGTCCCTTTTTTGAGAGAAAGGTGGGCTAGACCAGAACTGAAATGTATATTTAATTTATTTTTGTTAAAATTAGGAATGTTGTTGTGTCCAAAGGTTTATTCCTTTTCAAAAGTCAAACCGCGCCGAAAATAAAAAGCAGGAAGCACACCATTCTAAAAGGCATGAAATTCAAATACATGTTAGCTCGGTTAAATGTTGAAGTTGAACTTTGTTTGTACCTTCGGAAGCCCGCCTAAATATATCTTGTTTTGTAATGGTCAAATAACTGTATATATAGAGGCCACCCCTGTACATAGTTCCCAGTCCAAAGTATGAGCTGAATAAAGAATCACTGAGTTTAACCCGACATTGCTGATTAGAATACTTCTTGTCTCGGACTCAACAAATGTTGAACCAGTTCATAGGTTCATAAGTAAGTTCAAATATAAGTGCATTAACCTTTGCCAGGAAATAGTCCAGAGAAAATGAAATTTCCATGCCCTCACTTATTGCCAGCCAGTTCTTCATTAAAAGAAATTCCTAGTTTTTCATGTATATCTTCTAGAGTTATTGTTTCTAATGATATCCTTATTCTAACAGAATGAGCTCATTTTCTTGCACTCCTCTTAAAATCAATAAGGTGCTCTTGAGAAGCAAAACACTGTACTGTATGTGTGAATTAATGGCTACTAACTTTCCTTCAGCATCTTGGGATTAATCAGCTTTTCAGTTCCCCTTTGCCTTAATCGAAGCTGTAGCATTTTTGTTCAGCAACGTCTGACGCAGTCTATGACAATCCTAATGTTCTATGATGGTTTCTTGCCATTTATAGTTCTGTGTTCATGATGCCTTTCACTAGGAAGCAAGCATGAATGTGATCTACAGTCAGGTCCTTTCCAGTAAAACCGTTCTGGCAAAGTTGCCCATATGACCCGTCACTTAGAAGTACAGTACAGTATCTAGATCAGATTTAGTTCCTCAGCAAGAAGATAGGAGGGGAGGAGGGGTGAAAGCAATCAAAGGAGAGCTGTACTTTCTTAAGAAGAAAAGGAAGGAGTTCAAGAGTTGTCAGTTGTGGTTAGACATTTTTTCCTCTTTAATTATCTTGAGACACACTTGTGACTACTTCAAAGGTTCACATTTTTAAACAAGGCCACAGTGTGCAGCCCACAGGGACATGACAGTAATGATTCAGAAACACGTTAAAGACCAGTGAATTTACATTATGCCAAACATAGTCTCCCCAAGTACATTTTTAAAAACTTCAACTCCCAGAGTAGCCTAGCCAGTGTGGCTGCTGGCCAGTTTAAAGGTAAAGGTCTCCCTTGGTTGAAAGCCAGTCTTGTCCAACTCTAGCGGGTGCTGCTAATCCCTGTTTACAGCCAAAGAGCCACACTGTCTGCATCTGCAGACATTTATGGGGTCATGTGGCAGACATGAGTAGACACTGAAGTGCACTGAATGCCTATTACCTTTCCCACCAGAGTGGTACCTATTTATCTACTTGAAATTTCAGTTAGTTTTGAGTGAGTGTTGTAGCAGTCTGAGTTGCAATAGGTCCAAGAAAGAAGACTATACACCAGATTCAGTTAAAATTAAACTGGTATATTAATAACATTTACAGATAAAGTAAACCAGCATTACATTCAGCATTGTTCTGCTCAGCTCAGCTCAGCTCAGCTCACCTTTGCTCTGTGCTTCTGTGGATGCCTAAGCAGCAACCTCTATATCTACAGCCTGCAAAACACTTAAAGTTACAATGCATCTTATTAACTGTCAATCACAGCAGAGCTCAGCTAAGATGATTGTTTGCACCTGTTCCTTGTTAACTGACCTCAGCATGACCTTATTATCTCTGCACTTTGCCTCACTATATGGATATTATTGACAATTTCTTGCTTTTGAATTGCTAGATTGGCAAGAGCTGGGACCCTTACTCCATCACGCAGCACTCAGGTCTCAAACTGCTGACCTTTTTGACTAATTTTTATTTTATTTTTCACTACATTGACCAAAGCAATGTTGTGTGAGGGAAACACCAAAAGAGAGGCATTCTAAGTCTCATGTTGTCATTTGGTAACTGAGAAACATCAATGTGATTATAGTGAGCAGTTTACACCATCTTTGTTGCTTTGCCAACACAAGAAAAGGGAAGGATTTGAAAAAGAGGTTTCAGCTATCTTATAGGCTTTGCATGCAAAACAGGATCCTTGGGAAAACTAGATTATTGCCTCCACATAGAGTCTACACATGAACACCATGCTTATCCACTTCAAATGCAATGAGCAAGGGGTGGATGGGTCCAGCTTCTTTCATCTAACTGTGTGGATATTTCCAGATTACAGAATGACTAAATACAGCTAGTGTTATACCATATTTTCGTTGTTTAACTTGTTGGATATTACTATTCTCTGCCTTCCCCTTCAAATTTCAAACAGTGTAAACATGTGCTATGGCTTTACTGGTCATTCTTGTCACAGCTAGCCAGCTTTCTCCCTCCTTTTTAAAAACTGTCTTTATAGTAAATCCAATTCAATATGTACTCAGAAATAAGCCCCACTTTGATCAATAGAGCTTACTTCCAGGTAAAGGGTATAGGATTCCACCCTGAATCTCCTGGATGCATCTGAGCCTAGGTTTAAAAAAAAAACCACAACACACACAACCCTCTAATCCTCTCCAGCAATTCTAATTTAGCAAGAATGACTACATCTAGCTTTCTGTCAGGAAGATGGGGATCAATGATGTACTCTTCTAAAGAGAAGTTTTTCAGGGAAATGATTAATTTAAAATATCCCTTTCTCAGGCTAATAAAGAGTCATTCAAATTAAACCCTTTAATCATTAAATCCATTAAATAAATCAAGATAGATGAAGTCTCTGTCTTAGATTGACCAGGAACTTGTGCGGATCAAGAGGAGCTACCTAGCTGATACTCAATGAATTAATGAAACTACACATATAGTGGAAGGCACATTTCTTCCAGCTTTTGTCTCCTACAACAGGGTTTTTCTTTCCACAGAAGCCTCTGAAATTAGATTTACAGAGTCATGCCCATGTGTAATTTTCAATTACAAAACTAAGCATGAAAAGTGATAGTAGTTGAGAAAAGTAGTGTGCAATAGGAAACAAATTTCCTTCATCATCTACTTTCTCATGATCTACACAGTCAAAGGATTTGCTGTAGTGTATAAAGCATAAACTGATCTTCTGAAATTATTTGGTGTGCTCCAGTAGCCAGTGGACATTTGCAATATGACCTTGAATGTCCCCCACCCCCCAAAAAAATAATAATCCAGCTTGAACATCAAGCATTTCTTGCTTTATGTAAGGTGCCTTGGTTGCAACATCTAAGGCATCAATTGGCTTGAAGGGGAAATTAAAGCAATGGTCCTACAGTTACTTCACTCCTTGACACCTCATTTTTTGGGGGATTGGAAAGTATATTGAATGTTGCCAGACTGTGGGCCATTGTTTTCTTTTCCATTATTGTTAACATATTCTTGTTAGGATTTTAACAGATTCTATCTTTGTTTCATGAAATAGTTCTATTCATATTCCATCTATCCCTGGTGATTTATTTACTCCTAATGTTTTTAGAACCGCAGTGTTTTTAGGACTGCAAGGGACTGCAGTGGCTCAAGTAGCTAAGATGCTGACTGGGAAGCGGAAGGTCAGCAGTTCAATTCCCGAGTACTTCATGACGGAATGAGCTCCCGTCTTTGTCCCAGCTCCTGCCAACCTAGCAGTTCGAAAGCAAGAGATTGAAAGTAGATAAATAGGGACCACTTGGGTGGGAAGGTAACAGGATTCCGTGTGCCACATGACCACAGAAACATCTGCAGAAGCAGACAGCGCTTGGAAACAGAGATGAGCACTGCACCCTAGAGTCAGATACGACTCTAACTGGGAGATAGAAAGTCAGCAGTTCGATTCCTGAGTACTGCAGGATGGAATGAGCTCCCATCCTTGTCCCAGCTCCTGCCAACCTAGCAGTTCAAAAGCAAGAAATTGCAAGTTGATAAATAGGGACAATTTTGGTGGGAAGGTAAACAGTGTTCTGTGTGCTCCGGTGTCCAGTCATCCCTGTCACATGACCACGGAAATGTCTGCAGAAGCAGACAATACTGGCTCTTCAGCTTTGAAACAGAGATGAGCACTGCACCCCATAGTTGGATACGACTGGGTTTCGAGCAAGGGAAACCTTTACCTTACCTTTATCTTTAGCAGCAACACTATTTGTACTTGTACTTAGCTTTTCCCCAGTAACTGAGTCCTTTCAAACCTGGTGTCAAAAAGGTGACCTTGTCCTTTTAATCCAGTAGAAGTGGAGCAGTGAGCAATAAACAAAGTATTAATGCAGGGAAGACAGAATGAAAGCGTGGCGCCAAAATGGCCACCGCGCTCTTTGCACCCCCCCACCCGGACTCGGACATCCGGGAAGTTAGGGGGCGTAGCCACTCCTCTATAAAAAGGGTGGCCACGAGGCAGCCAAGCTGCCATATTAGAATGTGACGGAGCGGAGAAGTTTTCTCCGCCGCGTTTTTGATCTTCCCTTCATACCTTTAGCTTTTCTAACGGAGTTCCTTTGCTCTTTGATACTGCGGTACTCAGGGCACAGGATTCTGAGTTGGATCCCTGGCCAGGGATCATTTGCGAGCAGCTTTCGGCTTGGGAGACAACCCTCCCCTTTTCGCCTCTTTCCAAGAGGCTTGATTTCGTTAGCCTCCGTTCAAGGCTTCGTTTTCTTCGATTGGCTTTTAGAAGCGACTGGGTGGAGAAAGTTGCTCCGTCGCTTCCTCCCCTGTTAGCCTCTGTTCGAGGCTTCTTTTTACTTTGCTTGCCTCTTTGCAAGAGGCTTGATTTCTCTCTGGACAGCAGTGGCTCAGGTGGCTAAGAGGCTGACTGAGAGGCTGAAAGTCAGCGGTTCGATTCCGAGCACTGCAGAACGGGATGCTTCAATGTGGTGGGCTCAGCCCACCCCTTTATTTTGCAGGAGTTCCACCGGGCCAGAGGACTCGGCTGGCAACCCCACGGGTCCCACGAGCCCAGGCTGGGGGCTCGGGCGGGGGGTGGCACAGGCCTGCCCTGCTGGGGTTCTTACCCCCGCTGCTTATCGGCCCGGGTTGGGCATAGCGAACCACTTCGGCACGGTGTGGGTTTCCACCCCGCTGTCATTCCGGCCCCTCACGGGCCGCATTGATAGGCATGCCCCTATTATGGCCGGGGATTACCATGGGTTACCCCATACCAATTACCCGGTGGGGCCATCCGGCCCACCTCATCTTGGTGGGTTAGATGTTGCGGATGCTCCCTTGCCTCCAATTCGGCAATGGAGGCATCAATGGTCATTACTCCGCCACCTCGGATGGTGGGAGTGCCAACTTGGTGGTTCCGGCCCACGTGCCGGCCATGGCTGCGTAGTGGGCCGCCAACAGGGTTGAGCTGCCGGAGGCCTTCAGGCCAGCGTAGGCTGGCACCTCGCGGCTCCCCATCCAGCCCAGGACACACGGGAACACGGAGCGAGAGGGACATCGCGAACTCCGACGCCCGCCATGAGCCGGAACTCCCGGTGGGGGCGGCTCATGTGGGTGCACCGAGTGAGTATCCTGGTCAAGTTAGCACACCTCTGACACTAGATTGTCACGCTGGGGGGGGTGTAGTGGCCATAGTCGCAGCAGGACAATTACACTCTGGTTCTCAATGGGGTTACCGCCCCTATGCTTTTATTTACTTCCCCTGGGCCCGTAGGACCGGTTATGTGTTTATCCACTACAATCAGTGCCAACGGTGGTTCTGCTGTCGGCCGGTTGCTCTATGCCCCTGGGTGCCCACTTGTACTGGGCTATTAGCTAGGCACTGTGGTTTGGGGAATATATTCACGTTTTCTCCCTCCTGCATTGTGAACACACTGATTAAGGAATTAGGGGTAGGATAACAGGGTCAAGGAGTTGCCCTGTCACCGCACCCTGCCCCCCCCCCCACGGGGCTGATTGGTTGCCGGCCTATTGGGCATCTATGGCAGGATGTATGAGGGCCCGTCCTCATTTGGCCATTCTAATGGTGCAGTGCTGGGACAATGATGGCAGGGCCGTGGTTGTTTTCCCTGGCCCATCATGGTTAGCATACGTCAAGACTTTAGGCTTAGGGCGGCCCCTTACCCTATGAGGCCAGTGATGACCCCTGTTAGCGAGTGTGGTTACTGTATGTGACTCTTACGGGGCAACGCTTATGCTGCGTGCGAAGAGTCCACTTTCGGGCAACCACCTGTACCTTGATCTGGAGCTCCCAGATTCAGTTAGCCGCTACAACCTTCAACGGGGGAAATGTTTTGCAGGACACTGGCGCTAGATCATGGGTTGCGCGATCAGGAGTGGGCTCTGGTGAGGCTTCGCTCCTCAAGGGCCGATCAGCCGGGAGAGGCTACTAGCCTGGCGCTGCCATATGTCTGGTCGCTCCCCCACAGGTGTTTGTGGCAGCCCTTGGTTCGTGTCCCGGCCTGTCATCTGCCACCAAGCCGGGTCCACCCTGATTGAACTGGAATTGGTACCCATTCCTCCTGGTTGGGCGCCGCATCAGCTGCGGCTCCATTTGGGTGCCCAGAGCCCGACATATGTGCAGGGGCAGGTGTGGATTTGCCCAATTTCCTCTGTCCATTCGTCCCTGCACTGAATTAGTGCCTTGTCTGCCCTCTATTCTCCCTCCGTATTTTACAGACACAGTTTGTTCCTGCACACTGGTGGTAGTGTGGCTGGTGGCCCACAACTCTGTGCACTGGGGCGGCGCAGTATGCCACTTCGTTAGAATGGGGACCCCATCTCGGACAACGCGTAACCGTGCGTATGCAGCGGTATGGGTGCATGGCATAGAGGTGGCGGAAACTGTTGACATTCCTGATGTCCATCGGGGATGCTGGGCCGCCACATATTTCAATGCTGCACTTTGGAGGTGGTGATCTTACCCGGATTGCTGGCCTGGACTTAAAGACTTCCGAGTGCAGTGACCTGGCGTTTCTTTGCCATTTATGGACGTCTACACGATTGCTATGGTCATATATCATGCCGATGCAATATCATGGGCGACACTTTGTCCCAGCGTTTGGACCGTGCCCGACGGTCAGTGAACAGGGCTGCTGCCTGGTTCTTTATCTAGAATGGCCCGGGGACAGCCATTTGTAGTCTGGGGATAGGGTTACAGGAATTTGGCCTGTATTCTGGAGATGGGGTTCACAGATCAAGAAGCCGAGGCACCTCTCTTTTGAATGACGTGCAAGAGGGCCAGGTGACCGAATTGTCAGTCATGGTGAGCGGCCCCTGCTGCAAGGTGGCAATGTTGCCAAGTGGAAGGTGCCTCTACGAGAGTCACACGTGATGCAGGGCCGCATCAACTTCGCCTGCAGAGTGGTAATACCAGGCAGTGCTTACGTCTAGTATCTGGGTCATGCTAGGGCGGGTCTCGTTAAACGAAGCCGCGGGGTACAGCTGATTAAGGGTTTACGAGCGGACCTGTTGGTTTGGCTCACATTACCGCAGGACTTCCATGCTGTTGCATCGGGAGGTCAGCCCCAGTTACAAGTACAGTCGGATGCCTCGGCTCCCCGGGTGGGGGGATTTAATTAAGGACAGGGGTCTATGGTCATTGCCCCCAGGGGTCAGGGCACGGATCGCTTACGCGATCTTATGTTTCTAACATATCTTCTCAATTCTGGGTACCCTTTATGCTCTGGGGGACAGGCGGCCTGATTCTGTGCTTCACTTTTGGTGTGGTAATGCTGCGGTGGTGCACATTGTCAATGCCCGAACGTCTAAATCACCTGAGTCATGGCCTCAGTTTGCATATTGTTCTGGGGTTCATGCGCTTTAAGGCGCTACTTTGGGCTAAACGTGTGCCAGTCATTTATAACGATATTGCTTATGCTTTCCCCCACCTGCAGATCGCCCGGTTCCGCGGCTCGGCTCCGGACACTTGTGAGCTACCCTCTCCACTCCTGGCTGTGATATGGTCATTTGGCAAGGAGACGTGAACCGGGCGAATTGCATGTATTGGTAACTCGCACGCGCACTGCGCATTGGCATCCAATCCTTCACTTTAGAGCTTTTTTGTTGGTAAAGGCAATTGCCCAAAATGCGGCCGACATTGGTCGACTGGGTTTTAGATTGTATAGTCTGCCCTATGATCTGGGGTTGGCTCCACGCACCATAGCCACCAGTCTTTGAGCATTGATACTCATGGCCAAAGCACAGGGCTTTCCTGACTATGCGAGGGTCTTCTGAATAAGCCATGTATTAAGGGGGTGGACACGTGTACATGGCTGCCGCCTGACACATGTCGCCCTATTCTCACAGACATTCTGACCCACCTTGCACGAGGTTGGCATAGACTATATTGCAGTAGGTAGGAGGAGTCTCTTTTCATGCAGCTACCGATGTAGCCTTTTTCTGGAGCTCGACGACTTAGCGAGCTGGTCCCATGGTCAAAGGGGGACGTGTTTTGTAGGGCACTGGAACTCGAAGATGTCTATATCAAACAAGAGTGGGCTCAGTTGGGGATTCGTCCCTCGAAGGCCGATCAGCATGGAGTGGGCAGTGGTGTATACTGCCATGACGTACATTTGCTGACATCGTTCCGGTTGGTGCCCTACATGCGATTGGCAGTGCCTGCTGCACGCCCTAGCCTGTTTTTCTGCCACCAGGATGGGTCTACCCTTACCAAATTTAAGTTCCGAAGGGTGACCGGTACCGCGCTTCACAGTGTGGGGCCCGTTATGGCACCCATTTAATTAGGATAGGCGTCGCATTGACCGCGGCTGCGTTTGGGGTACTCGGAGGCGGATATAGGTGGGCACGTGGGGGTGTGCGCGTAATTTTCTATATGTACGTCCCCTCACTGTATGAGTACCTAGTTATGTCCTTAACCCCTTCTCCTCTTTTACAGATCCTGTGTGTCTCCGCACACCGGTGGCAGAGGGGCTGGTGCGCCGCAGCTATGTACACTGGGCAGCAGTATATGCTGCGGCAACAGAGTGTGGACCCCAGCTCGGGCTGCGTGCATCCACACATATGCGGTGGTATGTATGCGCGGCATGAAAGGGCGGGAACTGTTGCCTTTCCTGATGTCCATCAGGGATGCTGGACCGCCTGATGTTCTTATTCTGCACCTCGGCGGCAATGATCTCACACGGATCACTGACCTTTCCTTAAACTGTCGAGGTGCAGTGACCTGGTGTTTTATATCATTTATGGCTTACACACGGTCGCTATGGTCTAACATCATGCCGAGACACCAATTTAGAGGAGAAATGGATCTCCGCGGTTCGGACCGTCCCGGCGGTCAGTGGACAGGGCTGTTGCCCGGCTCCTTGCTGAGAATGGCTTGGGGACAGCCATTAGATATCTGAGGATAGGCGTACAGAAATTTTGGCCTGTAGGCAGGATATGGGGTCCACTTGTCGGCTAGAGGTATGTACCTCTTTTTGGATGAGGTGCAAGCACGCCTGGTGACCGAGCTGACGGTCTGGGGGGGGGGCGGTGAGTCATCATGGACGCCTCCCCGTGTGGCGGGTAGCACTGGTAAGGTAAAGATTTATGACACATAGGTATCCGGTAGGTTCGCAATTGACTGGCCAACACGTAGACAGGTACAGGGGAAAGAGGTTTGGCCGGTCAAGGGCGAACCAGGCAAGGGGTGATGTCAGGAGCTTCACAGCCTGCATCACCTTGATAATTAACAGATACACGTCATAGGGTGGGGTCAGTAGATAGTTTATTGACTCCGGTCAACAATTTGTTTGTGTTAACAAACAAATTGATACAAATAGTTACATGTAGCCAATTGCCATTGGCATTTTGGGAGGAACCTTACCAGTGTTACTGCGGCCTGCTTGCCTTAAAGAATTACAATTGGATGATTACACCAATTGAAAGTTATAATTCGGACTAGGGCATTATTCAATAAAAGTGGCCCGATGCCTTTATCCATATAGTGTCTGAGTCTTTCTTTGGGGGGTGCGCCTGCAATGAGTTCCGAACACCAGATCTGTTTTTTAGATGCTATTCGTGTAACATTTATTCTATACCAAGAGGCCCCAAACATACACACATTCATTCATGCCATACTCACACACTGAGCAAAATCTCCCATGGGTGATCAGCCCTCTTGGCAACTGGCAATAGGTGAACAAGGTACAGCACTGTTCTGACACAACTGAGATGTTTATAGTCTCTTTCCTTCGTGTTGTGTGTCATACAAGTCCAAGCTTATCAGTCACATTCTGGTCCATGCTGTGAGCATGTCGTACACGCACACCTCAGTATCTGTTCTTCATTGCAACTGAGTACATATCGTACATGTTTATCTCAGTCTCTGCTTATCTCAGTCTTCTAAGAACATCCCAGTTGTCATGCATTCCTTTTTTGGGCAATGCTGTGTCACCCAACTTCTCTTTGCTTCACTTTGTCAAGACTGCCTGATTAGAAGCCTGATTTTGCAAGTTTCTTAAATACCATAAGTCAGTTCATATTCTTCATTTTATATAGCTCAGACTTGGAACCCACACATTCATCCCACTGGGAGTCTTATCTTCCAGCATTATTGCTTGTTTCATTTTGGACTGTCTCATCATATGGTTTTCATGGTAGGAAAAATTCAGCAGGAGTTTATCATTATCACCTTCTGCTCAGAAATAACAAAAGTTAGCTTGAATGTCACTGCTGTTGCCTCCCTTGCCAGGCTCACCTTCAGCTACCACTACTGTCCATCACTGCTAGTGTCCATTCTCTTCTGCTATTGTAGCTGTTGCTAATGCACCCTCGAAGAAGGTGATGCATCTTAGTGTGGTGCCTCAGCTGTGAACGTTCCACCTTGAGTGGTCCTTCTTTGATTCCCAGCTTGTAGTGGAGTTTTGCCTCCTCATCGCATTGATCTTGACTTCACTGATCTACTCAAACTCCTTCACCACATGAAGGAGATTGATTACCTGAATAAACATTATTTCAGTCTTATGTTAAATTGGTGGTTATTTGTTTCTTTTTAGATGGATGGCTATGATTTCACAGACTAAGGGGTTTCATTTGATATAAGCTGTCATGGGCTGGAACCTGTCTCTTCAGGGGCAACAAGGGATCTGCCGTCTACAAATGTTTATGGCACAGCAAACTTGTCAAACAGTGATTCTAAATATTTTGTCATTTTTGCTTCAATGGACAATTTCCTCTGGATTTCAATAATAGTAGTACGAAGTATCCTGAAGAAGAATATTGTGATGCACCACAATTTTCTGTTGAGTGTTCTTGAAAAAACAGAGGAGGCAAAACAATGCATTTCATATACTGAAGATGTTTGTTTTCTAGGTTTTTTTTTAGAGCTGGCATAACATGGTTGGTGTAAATCTCAGTGATGAATTGCAACAAATTAAGGCAGTATCACTGGTATTTGCTGTTGAAAGTTGAGTCTTTAAATGACCTGGGGCAACTAGCCCAGACACAAATCTCATTTCTTCAAGTTCCTTGCATATATGATGCAATTATGTGATCAAAGCCAAGTCTGAGAAACCTGAAAATGCACTTGATTGGGTTTTGATTATGTCCCTATAATCTCCAGTAGAATGAAATTGTTTGAAGCTATAGCAAAATAAATAAATAAAACATAAAACTTGCTTGGAAAAAAATTTGAATGGTTTTTGGACTTTCTTTTGCTTTCTTTCCTTCTAGGCTGTGCAATGTCCAGTCTGATGGACTCGAAAGCTTGACCTTTTATGATATTTCAGTTGTTCAGTAAAGGTATTATCAAAACTTGTTTTTTCAGTTTAAGAAGAGATCAGAGCAAAGGTCTGTCTATGGCCGCATTATGTTCCCACAGTGGTTAATAGAGGCCTAAGATAAGCTCATAAGCAGGATGAAAGGGCAAAAGCACTCTTCCAGTCAGGTTACCCAGAAACTGGTATCCAGAGGCAAATGGCCTCTTTTACTGGAAGCAGTATATAATAATGATAGCCTTTCACAACCTCCTTTTATAGCAGTCCAAAGACTATATCTTCTGAAAAAGAACATATATGTTCTGAATCTCCCACCTCTCAATTTGTACAGATAAACTCAGGTTACAGAAATCTGGAAGAGTGGAAAAGTACTTGCCTGTCATTTAGTCCATTAAACCCATGCACACGTTAGTCCTTTCTCACCTTTTTGCTTAATTAAATATTCAGGCTGCCACCTATGTTGTTTGACTCCAACCCATTGTTTGCTTGGACTGCCATCTGTGACAGTTTTTCCAGATATGAAATGTAGTGACAAGAACTTGCTGTACAGAGCTTGCATTATAGATTTCTATAAAGCCATTATGATGTTGGCATTTTAAATTTTAGTTCATTTTGTAATAGTCTCCAATAATGGAATTTTTGACAACTACTAAACACCATGTTGATATTTTTATTGAGTTATGCACGGTAGCACCAAAACCCTTTCATCCTTTTCTCATATGTGAATTTAGGATTTTGTTTCTTTGTTTGCTCCCTATGTTTCTTATTTGGCCCAGCATTCAGTCCTTTCCATTGGATGACACCGAACAGCCACTCTAATCTTAATTCTCCCATTTAGAAAGATCCTATCAGAAAACAGCGTTCCGTGCACTCCGGTGTCTAGTCATGCCTACCACATGACCACAGAAATGTCTGCAGAAGCAGACAGTGCTGGCTCTTCAGCTTTAAAACAGAGATGAGCACTGAATCCTAGAGTCAGATACAACTGGCTTTCAAGCAAGGGAAACCTTTACCTTTACTATCAGGAATTTTCACTATCTTTTCTGTTTGTTTAATTAGGTGCCAAGAGCAAACTTGGCTGACTCTTTGTCTACCCCTAAATTTCAGATCATGAATGAACAAGTTAAGAAAGACTGGTCCGACTGTTAACCAGGGGGAGGCAGGAATAACATCTAACATTGTAAGAACCCTTTCCCCTATTCTAAAAAACTAGCCTTCTATTCATTCCTCTTGGTTTACGTTCTTTAGCAATTAGTAATTTCCTTCTTCAATTTACCTAGAACAAATGTTATATTAGGCTTCTCTAGTTTCTAGGAATTCATCCCCTAGTTTTCCTGAGATGCATTAGACTGGCGACTTTCTGGTTGTTTTGATATAGGTTCACTAATATAGCCCTTGCTCCGTTCCACTGATGGTGCTGTGGTTGAAATTGTCCCCAGTAACTAACTCCATGAGCTCCAGGAATCAGGTTTATTAAGATCTAGCATGGTGATACAGAGGTAGACTTTGTGCCATCCTCCTCTTGTGTAAATAGTCCACCGACTCCCTAGTTAAAGTCTCTTCAGTTCTACCCTGAGTTAAGTCCACCAGGTTGAAACAGCTGGAGTATCCCAATACATCTCTTCCTCTCATGGATGATTGGTATAGACAACTGGCTGACATCTGCTAAAACTCACTGGCCTCTGAAGCCTTTCTTTCTCGTGTCTATGTTGCCAATGCTGGCACGAAGTCAGGGCTGTGGGACTGGTTGACTTCCTTTGAATGCCATGTCAGCTGTAGTGAGGAGACCAGAGGAGCAAATATGAGAGCATTACTGCTCTGCCTGTGTTCCTCAGCCACCAGTACATCTACTCGAATGCCTCCCCAATGGTCATCTCCAATCTGTACTTAACATCCCCCTCAATGGGGTACACAGGAAGAGCCTCCTCAAAGATTGTGGTATTTTACAACCACAATCCAGTGTACCCTGGTAATGGCAACCTTGCATTGCCAGCTAATCATTCTCACACTATGTCAGGTGAAAGGAAATGCAGAATAAACTCACAAAAATGCCTTTATTTTGGCAGTTTCATGTCTGGCCTAGACATGGAAGAAAAAGATCCCCCTCAACAATGTAGAGGATTGTCTCAAGCTCCTCAGCTGCTTCCGCCACATTTCCTCACCTTTTAAGGTTGCTGTGTTATCATCTGTGTACCTCAAGGAACCTGTTGTTGTGTCCAAGCGTTATTTGTTATAACCGCTTGAGTGCCATAATGTCTATGGTGGAATCGCACGCCTTTTACAAAGGCGCCATTTTCAAAGGTTTGTCAAAAGAACTGATTCGTCAGTACAAACTTCCTGCTTCTCTGGAAGCCCGCCGAAACGTATCAACCTGTGTAACTGCCATTCCCACAGTATATAAGCCAGCCGCCTTGTACATGTTCCCCAGTCCATTATTATGAGCTGAATAATAAATCACTTGTGTTCGACCCGATCCAGCTGGTTTGAATACTTCTTCCAAGTGTCAGATGCAACACCTGTCCCATCCCCTTCCTTCTCACTGGCCCTATTGCTCTTCCTCTCTTCTCCTTTTATTTCCAACTTTTTCTTCCTCCTCTTGTTCTTCCAGCAGCTCCCAATTACTGGGCCCCTTGGCACCCATCAACTCTCCTTCCACTACACCCTGCTGGGACCCAAGACTTGCTTCCTTCTCTGGTCCCCTTCAGGGGCATGAGATAAGAGCAGAATCCAGGGTGTCGGCTCTGACCTCCCTCATATTCACTTATAAAGATGTTATCATATTTTTGCCAAATGACAAAAGACACAAGGAAGATGGCAGAGTAAGAATGAATTGTGACAAAGGTACCTTGTATTACACAGTAATAATGTAGTGCTTCGATGATTGAAGCCAAGCATTCCTTTCTTGATAACTGTTTAAGATGCATGTATGTTCAGGCAACTCCTCCATGCATTGAAAGTAGTCATTCAGTGTCCACCTGTTTGGCCAGCAAGCCAAACTCCTGTAAATGCAGCTGATTATTAATACACATCTTCCCAGTCAGAGCCCCCATAACATGGAGGAGTCCTAGAAGTATAGAATAATATGCACCCAGGGCCCCTCCACTTGCTGGTGGACTGAAAGGGTGGCCAGTGCGCATGAGTATTATCCATGGGGTTAACATGTTTGTATGAAAGAAACCCTACCATGGGTCCATGCATGGAACAATGTAGGGTTTGGGCTGTTACAAGCATCAGCCTGTTTTATCCCGCAGTGTTTGCATTTCTCTTCCCACTCTGAGCAGTAACCTATTTCATGTTATTCTGAAAGGTTATAGAGTAGATCTGATTCAATACTGAAAGAAATTTGGACCCAACTTATGTCAGCCAGAGCCACAAATTAATCTCTTATTGCAAGAGATTCTACTGCATTTCTGATGGTGTTTGCTTAGCTCTTGGATGCAGTCAGAAGCTCTGCAAAATAAATCTGCTTTCCAAATCCCTTAGCATTAAGCCTGAAAGAAAAGACAAAGAAATCAAAAGCACATGCAGTGTTTACAAGTAGATGAAAGCAGACAGACTTGACAGTTTGTCCCTGGACCAAACAAATGTATTGACAGCCCATTTTTGAAGCATTTGGTATTTCTTCATTCCTGAAGCAGAGAACAGGATACAAACACCTGATTAGAAGAAAAGGGGAAAGGAATGGAATTATGCACCTCAACCGTCATACGGTTGTATAACTTAGGGATGGCAGAGTGGGAAACAGTTTTGAAATTCATATGGTGTGACAGTCTCAATTGGATCATTATATCTGAATTATGGTGACTTGCCTTTAATAAGTATGCAGATCTTTGCAACAAGGGCCAGCACAACATTGCATAGGGCATGCCATCTCTGTATAATGAACCCCATGAACTGATATTTACAAGCAATTTAATGTTCGAGGTCAAGAATCACAAAGAAGTTATGTTCCTTATTAATTCATTAGAGGTGCATGGCTATTTTATTGGAATATAAAAGATAACCCTAACTTTGATTTAAACAAGCTGGTAAATCCAAAGCTTAAACGATTCTGCTATAAACAAAGAGCTTTTTAAATAGAAGAGTCTATTGTGCATGGTGCCTCTATTTCCAACAACATAAATGTTAATGTGATAGTAAAGTTGCTAATACATTGCTAAGCCATTCACTTTCATATAAACAACACAGTCTTCAAATTTACTTTTATCAATTTGTGGACACAGAGGTGGTGCAACTGCTGACTTCTGGGGCTGCCTTTGACTCTTTTCAAAACTCATTCTTCTCTGGTATGCCTTGAGTACATGGCAGGCTTGGTTCTGTTATTAGGCAAAAACAAATATGGCTAGAGTGGTAGAAATACAGGGGAAAAACTGGAGACCACTCAAAGGAAAAATTGAAGTCAAGTATTTTATAAAAAATATTCAAGGCACAATAAAGTTGCATTCATTCAAAATGTGACAAAGAGATCAAAATATCTGAAGGAGAGCAAACTAATATCTTCAGTACTTCACAATGTAGCACAAGATAGTTGCAAAAATAAGTAGGTCAACTTATGTCCAAAGCATGTCAAGACTGTTCCGGTAAGAGGCTCTTCTGACACACAATACAGGTAATATTTTGTTGGAATTCTGCTTCATGTAAAGATATCTTCTTTATTCAGCCTCATTAGCAGCAGTTTATATCCCTTTAAGATAGCAATCAGTCCCCTGAAGTCCTGCTTCATTAGGCTTTTTGTAGGGAGAAACAGAGGCAGACAAAAGCAGACACGATTGCTCTCTTTGGCTGGTCAAAAGCTACTCAAGCCCTTTTCTTTATTTAGGCAGTGAGAGAGAGAAACGAAACTAGCAATCATTGTATAGCAGAAACGAAACTCATTAGCCTACATAATCAATCAGAATGTCAAAACCCAAAGAAAGAGAGATAAGGAGCGCTGTCTCTCAGTGAGCAGAGAGGCTTTTGTATACAAAAAGTGTCAGAGACAGCCTGACAGAATCCAGATGCATTCCTACATGTCCTCCTTTTTCATTTAAATTTGAGAGAGGGACGGCTAATCATACCCCTGCATGTCATCATACTCCATAACTACTCCTCCATATACATCATCACTGTCCTCCTGGACATCGTACTCCTCCTGACTCATGGTACTTTGTTCCGAAGGAAGATACCTCATTGAGTACAATTGCCGTCGTGCAAAACTCGATGTCTCCCTTCTACGCAATGGACATGTGTTACACATAGAAATAAGATTAGGAATACAAGTAATGCAAAAATACAAAGGTATAAAGCAGATAATAATAATAAACCCATAAAAGAAAACTTGTCTAAGGACAGATAAATCAGGCAACCAAGAAGTCACCCAATCAAAGAGATTAACATCAGTGCGTACATTGTTAAGAATACCTTGAAGCTGTTGGAGTAAAGCAAAAATATCCCTATCCATCGATGGAGACAAATAAGCTTGAGCTAAAGTAAAGACAAGGCGGTAAACATATTGAGTATCCACAATCAGGTTAAAAGGCACATCAGAAAACGTAGAGAAAGCAAGTATGACCGCTGCCAGTTCCGACCGCTGGGCCGATGCTTGAGGTCCTGTAAAGACAACCTCCCATTCCCCAGTAGGACCCTGCCATGTAAGGACTCCACGGGAGGGGGAGCCATCCGAGAAAAGAGTAATGGCATGCAAGATAGGTTGCATGCAAAGTGGGGATGACAGGGAGTAAGAAGTGAGATTCAGCAAGGTAAACCGCTTATCCTTGGGGGGGTTAAATTTAACTTGTCCCACAAAGTCCGCCATGGCCACCTGAAATGCCTCAGAATGCTGTAGCAAGGCGGTTAGCTGATCCTGTGAAAAAGGAAAACAAACAAAGTCAACATCATAGCCAGTCAAATGCTTTGCCCTAGTACGGCATTTGAGGAAAAGATCAGCAATCGCATCAGGCAGGCGATAACAGTTTTTCGAGGGAGTGTGCGCCAAGTGTAGCCATTCCACGATGGCCACCTTCTGAGCATTGACAGGCGCGAACAAAACCGCAGTGGGCAGCCTCGGTGTAGGAAGAAGAGCGCATGCCAGCGCAATGGTGCCTGAGGGCACCCGATCCACAGCGATGGTATGCAGCTTTTCGTTGAGGCGTTGAAGAGCTGTACGCATCTCCGTTGTGCAGGGAATGATGTCCGCTGGAGAAGTGTGTCCAGAAAGAGCAGCAAAGAGTGGTGATAGTTCCTCCGTGCTCAGGGCCAAGAAAGGACGAGCCCAATTTATGTTCCCTAGCAATTGTTGCAATTGTCCATTGTAGTGGAAGTGCATGCAACGGCGCTGCAGGGGAGGTCCGTATCAAAAATTTGTCTGCAAGGTACACCCTGTTTTAGCCAGGAGATCCCGGCCCCACAGAGTAATAGGAATATCCATAATCAGGGGGTGAAGAGAAACTTTTGTTCCCCCTGAGGTCTCGAAGACGATTGGATGAACACTTTGCTGTGCTGGCTCGTACCCGCCCACCCCATAAACTTCCCTACAGGGGCGGACGGCCCATCCAGTCGGCCAATCTTTTTTTGCCACCACTGAAATATCGGCTCCTGTATCGACCAATCCAGACACTGAACGTCCACCCATAAGCAGCGAGCGGGTCGGTCTATCCTCGGTGATTTGTATCACCGCCATAGCCGCTGTTGCAGTCCCCTCCTGGGATGGAGTTGCAGTGGTCCCTAGTGGGAGCAGATGAAGGCGTCCTACAGGTTGTCCCTTAGGCAGGGTGATATGTTGCGTGGCTGAAGCAGGGATGACAATTTCTTGGTGACCCAACGTAACTGACCCTGCTGCAATGTGTACAGAAGCGGGTAAGGCGTCTGGACAAGGAAGAACGATGCCCATCATGCCCTGGAAATTAACATCATCAACCAGTGTGGGAAGAGCCTCCACACACCCTGGCATAGTAAAAGTACAGTCCTTAGATAACCTCAATAAAAGTCCTTCTTTTAGAGGATGGTTTTTTCTATATCGTGAAATCATTTCTTGGGCAAGTTCCATATCTTCTGCCAAAACCTCCTGTATTGCTTCTTCACTGACCTCTGGTAGCCCTATTATTTTGCCTGGGCCCGAGCCTGGCCCGCACTCCCATTTCCCTGCTGCTGTGGAGAAAAGTCAGAGTCTTTGTGCTGAGCAGCTGAGGGATTGGCATTAGGATTTGAGCGGCACTGATTGGCCCAATGGTACCCTTTCTGGCAAATGGGACACTTCCTTGAAGGGCGTGCTGCCTGCTTTTGAGAGGAGCGACATTGTGCTTTAAAATGCCCTTCCTTCCCACAGCCAAAACAACGTTTGTTTTGAGCCTGAGTTGTGGGCAATTGAACTGCAGCTGCCAGAAGTTGAGCCTTGTAACTGTGAGTCCCCACATTTTGACAAACTTTCATCATGTCTGCTATAGATGTTCCTGGCCTAGCATAAACAGCTGTCAGAGCTCCTTTACAATCCTCATTGGCATTTTCAAAAGCCAGTTGTTTCATGAGCATTTCCCGTGCCGGCACATTTTCCACCTGGCGGCTGAGAGCAGTCATGAGTCTGTTAATGAACTCAGTGTAATTCTCTTTAGGGCCCTGCCTAATTGCTGCAAATCCAGCAACGGAGCTGTCTCCTTTGGAAGGGATCTTACTCCAGGCCCGCATGACTATCTGAGCAATCTCTCCCAGCTGGGCATCATTGAGGGCCAATTGCTGTGTGGGGTTGGCAAAATTTCCCTCCCCACATAACATATCCATTGTGAGTGCAGGGCGTGTATGATGAACCTCCCAAGCCACATCCCTCCACTCTTGCAAGCAGAGCATGGCTTCTGCTGGGGGCAAAAGCGCTTTAATCATCTGTTTCCAATCCACTGGTAGCAATTTTTGAGATGCAATGGCTTCCAACAAAGCTTTAGTAAAAGGTGCATTAAATCCATAGTCACGTATGCTGACTCTTAGTTCCTTCAGATATTTGTAATGGAGGGTTTCATACCTATCTGGGACAGCCAGTGCGTTGCCCACAGCCGGAGCCCCCCTTATCACTGGGTATATTTCAGGAGATTGCATGTCCAGCACAGCTGCCGTTAAAGCATCAGAAAAATGTGTCTTTGTAGGGCTAAAACTGCTTGATTTTTGCAAGTCAGGACATAATGTCCCATCTCCATTTTCACCTCCACCCCCATCAGGAGTCTGTTGTTTCTCATATGATGGAGGAGCAGTTGCCATGGCTGCCATGGTTGCCATGGCCCCCCCTTTCTCTGAAGGCAAAAGCTGTGGGAGGGGATGGCCATCAAGTCTTTGAGACAATAAAATATTTTTTGGAGTAAGTCTCTGAAGGCAGTCCCTAACTGCCTCCCATGTAAATAATATTGACACAGAAATTCCATTATGCTTCTGCATTTCTCTCCCAATCTGTTTCCACTGTTTTAAGTCCAGACCTTCATATTTAAACCAAGGACAGAATTTTGCTATAACTTTAACCAGCTGCTGTATCTTCTTCTCATCTACCTTTCGCCCATTCTCATGCAAAAGATCTGAGATATCTTTACAAAGTTCCTGCATTTCTGAAGAAAGCAAACATCCCATAATTAAAATTAATCACTCACGTAATGTGGGACCCAAAGTTGACTTTGGATGAATCTCGAGCTCGATTTATGACCTTTCCTCCGGTCTGACCTTTTGCCTGGTCGTAGGTGAGTGAAGACCTTCCCCGGTCGATTATGAGATGTTAATTGCTGAAGCAGCTTTCACAGCAGGCTCTCTCATTGTAGTTCAAAGCGTCACACGGAGCGCCACTTGTTGGAATTCTGCTTCATGTAAAGATATCTTCTTTATTCAGCCTCATTAGCAGCAGTTTATATCCTCAGATCTTTAAGATAGCAATCAGTCCCCTGAAGTCCTGCTTCATTAGGCTTTTTGTAGGGAGAAACAGAGGCAGACAAAAGCAGACACGATTGCTCTCTTTGGCTGGTCAAAAGCTACTCAAGCCCTTTTCTTTATTTAGGCAGTGAGAGAGAGAAACGAAACTAGCAATCATTGTATAGCAGAAACGAAACTCATTAGCCTACATAATCAATCAGAATGTCAAAACCCAAAGAAAGAGAGATAAGGAGCGCTGTCTCTCAGTGAGCAGAGAGGCTTTTGTATACAAAAAGTGTCAGAGACAGCCTGACAGAATCCAGATGCATTCCTACAATATTGGTGATTGCACTATGTTTTCCTTGTTATCCAGAGCTTGTATCTATATTCAATAATGCTTCTACTATACGAATTATTGTTATTTATTATTGTTATTATTTTTATGTTTAGAACCAATGTCCTGATGAAGCTGTAAGGGAAAGACTAAGTTTGCCGGAACAGTCTTGACACGCTTTGGACATAAGTTGACCTACTTATTTTTGCAACTATCTTGTGCTACATTGTGAAGTATTGAAGATATTATTTTGCTCTCCCTCGGATATTTTGACCTCTTTGTCACATTTTGAATGAATGCAACTTTATTGTGCCTTGAATATTTTTTACAAAATACTTGACTTCAATTTTTCCTTTGAGTGGTCTCCAGTTTTTTTCTTGGTCCTGTTATTAGGCTGTATGAGGTACAGCACCAAGGGCAACCAATTCTTACTCTTCTTTGAAAATGGCTGTTGGTGCTCTGGAAAATTGTTTCTATGGGAGGTTCTCCTAAGACCTAATGCCTAAGACCTAATGAGAGAGAAGGAAAAAGTGGACCCCTCCCATCCCAGTGTACAACAAATTGGGAAGGAAGCAGAAGCAGCAAGTGAGAACAAATGCTCCTCCAGGTGGAAGGATAAAGGGGTAACATGAGATGGAAGAGGCTATATAGTATTCACCAGTGTTTCTCAACCTTGAGTCCCCAGATGTTCTTGGACTTCAATTCCCAGAAGCCCTGATCAGCAGATGTGCTGACTTGAGCTTCGGGGAATTAAAGTCCAAGAACACCTGGGGGGGCATGTTTGGAAAACCCTGATATACTTTCGGTCAGAGCTGGCTATTTCTTAAGTGAGTACTTGGTATTTTAAATAACACAGAGTTTTGTATAGAGCTTGCCTCTGGTAGGAGACATAGCCTATGTAGCTGTCACTACTGCCTCCTCTCCCTCTTTTCTTCTCAGACAGGGCTGTCAGTGTCTCTACCACAGCTTCTGTCCCTCTTATTCTGGGGAGGCCTGATGATGTCATTGTTGTTATTAGTGCCACCAGTCATCATCTGCTGCCTCCCATACTTCTCTTCTTTCTTCTCCAGGGATCGGGAAGTGGAGTAGGAGGTTTTGTCATGTATTCCTTCTTCTGGTACATTCTCTGCAATGGGAGGAGTTGCTTCTGACCTTGCATTTCCTCTCATGGTGCTGTAGCAATGTTTCCTGCTGCAGCAGAATAGGACAGGGAGGTGGTTGTGTTGGAATACAAGGAAGTACGGGGGGGTTACACATAACCATGTAAGGACTGCACCTGCTTCAGACAGTGGCAAGGCTTGGGCTATAATGATCCATTCTTTGATATGTATTCCTTGCAATGGTACTGAAAACAGGCCCTTTTGCTGTTGTTGTGCAGTCATATAGTTCAGATGCAATGCTTTGTTGTTGTTGTTCAGTCGCACAGTTGATTCCAACCCTTTGTGACCCTATGGACCATTGTCCTCCAGGCACCTCTGTCCTCTACCATCTTCCTCAGCCCACCCAGCTCTGTGCCCATTGTATCTACAATACCAACTAGCTATCTCATCTTTGGCCGCCCCCTTCTTTTTTTGCCCTCCACCTTTCCCAGCATCAAGGCTTTCTCAAGTGAATCCTTTCTTCTCATTTGACGTCCAAATTACTTCAACTTCATCTTTACTATTTGACCTTTCAATGAGCAATCAGGGTTGATTTCTTCTAAGATTGACCTATTTGTTCTCCTCGCTGTCCACGGGACTCTCAGGACTCTCCTCCAACACCACATTTCAAAGGCATCTATTCTTCTGCGCTCAGCTTTCCTAATGGTCCAGCTCTCACACCCATACATTACCACCGGGAATACCATTGCTTTGACTATACAAATTTTTGTTTGCAATGTGATGTCTCTATTTTTCTCTATGTTCCCCAGGTTTCTCATAGCTTGTCTCCCAAGAATCAGTCGCCTTTTTATTTCATGGCTGCAATCTCCATCTGCAGTGATCTTAGATCCTAAGAAAGTATATACCTCGACTCATTAATCATATTCTTCTGTTTTGAAGGGAAACTGCTGTGTGTGTGTGTGTTAACAGCTTACACTCTGAAAATTGCTCATGGATCTATCTAAACCTGGTAGTATAGATGTGATGGAAGGATGTACTGTTCCAATTTGAATCAGAAATTATAAAAAATTATTAAATTTGAGGAGTGACATTTAGTAGTTTGTTGGAGACTTGCCACTCCCAACAATTGCTTGCACTATGGCTGCGGGCTGCTTTCTCCTTGGCAGCTGAAGTTGTGTCAACATTGCCTGACTCTAAACAGGTTGGAACTAGACTATTGACCCAAGCACTGGGCCACCCAGTGGGATCATGGCTTGGTCTCTGATATGGGCAGGTTAGAGAATACAGAGAGACAATGAGTGTGATAGAAGTGTGTCACTGTTATTGTAGCTGTATGTTAGTTTATAATCTCATCTTTGCCAGCCCCACAATGTGCTAGAATGGTGATTTGCAAAATGCTGGTGCCAGTCTGAAAAGCTGGCACTATTGCTCATCAGAGTAACAAATATGATAGTCCCAATAAAATGGGGAGGAAACTAAAACCTAAAGCCAGTCTCTCCCCCCCTCCCCCAATATATGTTTTAGCTACAAGAGAGTTGAATAAGCAGTATTTGTAGCAATATCCTTCTTTAACAAGGTCTTTTCTAAGTTTAGATCCAATACTAATAGTGTATTGTTCACTATTTTTTTCTTCAGCTTTATCTGTGTCAAACTGGTGATTCTCCAGTCTCATAAGACTCTTAATCTGACTGACAAGGGACAATCTCTGCTGCCCATGCCCCCTTACTTTTACTGTTACTCTCTCCTTTGATCTCCTGTTTTTGTTTTCATTAATTAATGTGCTTGATTTCTCAATTTTCCCCCTCCTGTGTTCTGTTTTCTTTTTGGCTTCTAAATGACCTTGTGATCATTTGCAGTGTATTTCAGAGTGGCAAGATTAACCAGTGTTTAGCCACGCACTTCAAATCTTCAAAGAGCTAACAGTCTAGGATTAACAAGAATGCATCATGCAGCTACAGAAGTCCTCCTTTGTACATGCTCAATAGCTGGAGCAGGGGAGAAAGCTGGTTGGGGATGGAGATATCAATGAAAACGGAGAGAGGATAAAACAAGGAGGTGGATAAAGAGTAGAACTGGAGATTGTCAGACAGTAAGAACAGAGGGAAATAAAACAAGGAGAGAGGAAATGGGGCAACTGTGACCATGGGAGAAGAACAAATAATAGAGAATGGGATAATGGATGGAAACCAGGAAGAGAAACATGTGTATGGCATGGGAGAGGAAAGAGAAAGAGAATACCTGTGGGGGTGGTATAGAAGTGGGGAAAACCTTGTTGATACATCAAGTTTGTTGTTTATATATAACTACGGTGTGGTTCAGTCCTTCTCACAACATGCAGCACATCACTCCCCAACAGGTTTCCACATAAACGATACAGCTACCAAAAACCATAACCACACCACATGCCTAAAAAGGAAAAGAAAACAGCTTCCAAGGAAACAACCAGATCAGGGTGCCCTACCCCAAAACTTTAGAGTGAGATGCTTCTTGGTCCATGAGTTGTTCCTGTCCAAAACTGTGCTGTATCTGAAACAAAGCAGCAGAACGTAGGAAGGATACTTTTTATATTGTAACTTCCAGAATCCCCCTGACAGTGCAGCCAGTGGACAAAGAGCTGTGATCTAATAAGTAACATTCCCACACTTTGTGATGTAGCCATTATTTCTAAGTGGCAGCAAACATTGTGAAGTACAAACATGATTATGCTGTTCCAATGATACATCAGCATGTTTGACATGTAGGTATATGGAACATAATTTCTAAAATTTCAATCAGCTAATAGATGTAAAAATGTTATAAATATCCATCTTTCCATTTTGTTAACAGGATGGTCAACAAAAAAGCTCTAAGAAAGTCAAGAAACAGTGCTATTTTAATAATCTTGGAGATGGAAGAGGCCATACCGGATGGACTGGCTGTGAGGGTACACCTTGTTAATAGCCTCAAGGCTGTGGCAGTCCATTGCAGTCTTGGTGCTTAATCCTGCATATCTCATTTCATATGTGCCACAGGAGATAGCTCTGTGATCACAGTGTGGGTCACTTCATGGCAAGCTGGGATCCACCTTAAACAAATTCACACCAAAGGCATTTTCCCTGTTTTTTATTCTTCTTTTGTGAAAATGATTGCCAGGGGGGGAAATTGTATACTCGGATATGAGTAGCAGCCGATGACAATGACGATGATGACTCCTACAGTACTTTCCAGTGCTGTTACTGATAGACCATATTTAAGGTAGATATAAGATGTGACGTTCTAATTGTATTGTCTTTTTTAGAGGTTTCTTCTTTTATTTGGTCATGCATCTCCATGAACTGTAGGTTTGGTAGCGAACAGGATGTGAAGTAAATAGCAAAACAGATAAATAAAATGAACTGGTGCGCATCTTGGGGGTCTTCTTGGACTCACGGCTGCTGCTGGAAGAGCAGGTGGCAGCTGAGGCCAGGAGGGATTTTGCTCAACTTAGAGTAATTTGCCAGTTGCACCCGCTCCTGGACCGGGACTCCTTGCTCATGGTTACTCATGCTCTGGTCACCTCCAGACTAGATTACTGCAATGCACTCTACTTGGGGCCGCCCTTGATGACCATTAGGAGGCTACAGCTGGTGCAGAATGTGGCTGCCCAGGTGGTGATGGGGTGTGGGCATTATGCCCGTGCCTCCCCACTACTCCTGGAGCTGCATTGGTTACCAGCTGCATTGATTTGCCTCTGGGTGCAATTCAAGGTGCTGGTTTTGACCTTTAAAGCCCTATATGGCAGTGGGCCAGGTTACCTGAGAGACCGCATCATCCCAAGAGTGTCTGCCCGTCCAGCCAGAGGGGCTCCCTAGTTGTTCCTTCTGGCACACGAAGGAGGGCCTTCTCCATGTCCGCTCCAGCCCTCTGGAACCTCCTGCCAACAGAATTGAGGCTACAGAAAGAATTGCTACCTTTCAGGAAAGGTTTGAAGACCTGGCTGGTGGGGCAGGTGTGGGGCCCTAATGGGAATACGGCCCCAGCCTGTTGGCTCATCTCCAGCTAGAGTCCCTCCTTCTGTGTTTTTGTATTCTCCCTCCCTTTTACCTTTTACCTTTTAGTTTTAAATGGGGTGGGAGTAAGAGGGTGGATAGATGGGTGGATGACAGGGTTTTAACCTGTTTTTTTTTAATAAAAAAACATATTTTTAATTGTTGTATGCTGCCCTGAGTCGGATTTTTACCTGACTGGGCGGCATAAAAATTGAAATAAAATAAATAAATAAACTGTCAAGGAACCACTGGGTTTAGGGAATCCCAGTCTGAACATGTAGACACACTATCCTACTTATCCTGGAATAGGTGAATACAGGAGAGAGAACTGTGTTGACAGCTGGGTAACCTTCTAACACCTTAATTTGACCCAACTAAACAGTACTTCCAGGCAATTCCAAGAAATCCACAAGGTTAAGCACTGTAACTCTCACACCAACTCTGCAAGTTGGTGACACCACACTCACAAAGCACACAGACTTCCAGTAGGGTGGTCAAGGCAAGGCCTGTTTTTAAGTACCGCAAAGTCTCTGAATTCAAAACCCAAGCAACTAAATGGGGGAATAATTAAAAGTAAGAAAAAACAGGAAAGTTTCAAAAATAGTTTCAAACCAATTCAAAAAGACATCATAGATACTCTGGAACAAATAATCATTTAAAGCCTGAGGCAAAAGCAATACAGAGCAAACACAAAGGAATAAGAATGCTAACTAAGCTACCTAGCATAGCTTCAGCTAAGTCTCAGAGTACAAAGAAAGAGCCTCCTTGAAGATTGTGATATTTTTGAACCACTATCGGGCATACCCTGGGCAACAGCAACCTTGTGTTGCTGGCTAATCTTTCTCACACTATGTCAGGCAAGAGGAACTGCAGAATGTGCTCACCAAAAGGTGGCTTCATTTTGGCAGTTTCATGTCTGGCCTAGACATAGAAGAAAAAGAAGACGTCTCAGAGTAAACACAAAGTTTATTCCTCACAGCATGGCATAACAGGAAGGCAAATGAGTATAGAGCCTCCTGAGAGACAACTAAGGGAACTAAAGTAAATAAAGTATCTGCTGACCCCATTTTATACCTTAAGCTTTACCTTCAGGAATCTTCAAGAGGGGTTTCCAATCAGGTGTTGTGCTTTCTTGAACATTCACAAAGACAACAAGAACACTTACTGCCCCTTCTTCCATAGCTGAAATTATCTTCCCAATTGCCTTTGTACCAGGAAACCATTCAACCTGCCCTTGAAGTTCTTTCTCAGCCAAGATAACCTGCAGACTGTATTTAAGGTTGGTATAAAGCAGGGGTGCCGAAACTATGGCCCGGGAGCTGGATCCAGCCCCTGATGCCAATTCATCTGGCCCTTGCCACCCTCGTCACACACAGAAGCGGAAGTAAAATGAGTGGATGAATTGGCATCGGGGGCTGGATCCAGCCCCTGGGCCGTAGTTTGGGCACTCCTAAACCATGTACCAAGCCCATGGCCTGAAAGGTTTGGGCACCCCTGATATAAAGTGTCACTCCTTTCCAATTTTTAATGGGCCATGCCCCCCCCCCCCTTCATGGCCAGCCATTCTGAGGCACTAACTGTATAGCCTGATTTTCCAGGGGATCACCAAATCCCATTTCCCTCCAATTTCTAAATCTCTTTACACGAATTCTTTCTTAACAATATCCAAGATTATAGGTATAGTGATTAAAAATTAAACTTTAAAATATGAATGGAAGTACCTTTTTCCTTCTCAGAATTATAGAAAATACAAAATACATTGTATTTCTTTATCTGCCAATATTCAGACTTTCAAATACCTTTAGTCGATAGATGCTAATGGAGCATGGATTCTTTATCAGTTCTGTTCTGCACTTGCACACCAACATCAGTTGGGTGAATTCTGAATAACACTAAGCAAACTTTCATGTGAATGGTTTGTATAGTCCTTTGTCTAGTCTCTATAACCTTGGACAAAAGCTTTAATGTCATGTTCACACACATCCTGTAAATTTTGAAACAGGATATATATATATGAAATGTTATTTTCTCTTCCCCTCCTCCAAAAATGGTTGAGAGCAAAATATAAGCCTCCAATGCAGGACTAGATAACAGGGGTTCAGCATACCAGAATCCTGGCAAAGTACATACATTTCTAATTGCAGGAGTTGAGGCAAGTGCCATGATTCCACTTTATTAGCTAAAAAATTATGATAATTATGATTATCTCATATGCATTCATATTCTGATCTGCAGAATGGCAGCTGGATAAAATCAGTTAAATGTGCACTCACACAGCAAATATAAACAGCTGCACATTAAAAAGAATGATATGCTATTTGAAGATTTCTTATTTATGAAAAAAGGCATGGAAAACTAATTTCTTTGAGCATTTCTTAAAAAACAAAAATGAGGAGCCCATTCACCCCAAGATAGCTTTTAATAAAACATTAATGGCAAAGAAGAGCATATATCTTCTTCATAAATATTAAGCCAACTTCACAATTGTTTCAGTTTCAACTGATATGGAATACAAAGTTAATTGCTTTAATGTTCCAGCCCTCCGAGCTGTGCAGATGTTATGCAAATCATTTAGTGCTCATTTTGAGAAAGTAAAGAAGTTGTGGTAATTACTGGAAGAATTCTCTGGATATCCTGAATATTTGTTTGAAGTAGGTAATGTTGGAAGGAGAGAGGTTTGTGTTGATTTTGCAAAATATGTGGCTATTTGGCCATAATTGGGCATTGATTTACTGTGGTGGTGGGTTGAAGCTGGTAATAACCAGAATGGTTGAAATTTTACTTACAAAAGGACAAAATAGAAGACATCATTTTCTGTGCCTACTTAGCCATGGCTCACAAAAAAGGACTAATTAGGTTCTCAACTGGCCTGGTTACTCCTGGATTAGCTGCAGTAGTTTTGTACGCCCCCTCCTAAATCAAATCAAATTAATGTTTATTATGGTCCAAGACCAGCATGGCACTCAAAGATTGGGTCAGAACATCTCACATTATAGAAGTACAAATGGAGCACAAGGTGAGTCAATAGAATGGTTAACTGCTGAAATCCTGAAAACCTGTTGGATAATTAATCAAAATAATTACTTTTTAATAACACTTCAATGTACAGTAGCCCCCTCCTTTCTGTAAGGATAGTTACAAGATCTGCAGATGTCCAAAACTGCATAAAGCAGCAAACTCTGTATACACATACCAATCTTGCTATCCTTTAGAATCTCCTTTCCTTTTGCTTCCTGTATTTATCACAAAGAGGAAAGACAATGAAGATATTATGCCAAAAATGTGTAGCTCATGATGGATAAATAAGGACTTGATATCTCATCCATATGGATTTGAGAATCCTCAACAGGCCTTCTCACCATGTCACAGCAGGCTCTTTTCATCATGAATGAGACATTTGAGAAATTTCATAATTTCTCTACTGCAGGGGGCCTAAAGAGCTATAATGCTTGAAAACCCTGGAATGGATAAAATCAGGAATGAGATTATAAGGGAAAGATTTGGAATAGAACCAATCTCAAACTACATACAAAGGAAACAAATAAAGTGGTTTTCCCATTTGGAGAGAATGTCTTGGAATTCCATACCTTACAAAGCACATAGTGAAAGAGGAGAAGGAGAAAGACCATGAGGCAGACCCAGAGGAAGGTGGAGAGATAACATCAAAGACATATTACTATATCACCAAATAATCCTAGCGGAGGCTGCTAAAAGTGCCATAGCAAGAACCTTCTATCACCCTCGACACCCAAAGGGTGGTGGTGATGGTGGTGGTAGTAGTAGTAGTTGTTGTCATCATCGTAGTCATTGTTGTTGTTGTCGTTGTTGTTGTAGTGGTAGAAGAGGAGGAGGAGGAGGCATCTGGGGAATACTCAATTGTGTGTGTGTGGAGGACTCTTGGGTGTGTGACCATTAGGAGGACCCAATTGTGTGTGTGTAGGGGGGGAGTTTCTGTTGGTCCTTCTCAGCCATGCAAACCCTTGTAATCATCCCCACTTCTTGGTCACCTAAAAGAAGGAATTGCAAGCCTGGGAAAGGGCTGAATGCCCATCTCCCTCACTGAAAATTCACTTTGATTCACAATTCCAGCCCTTTGTTTAACCAAAAAAGCTGCAATGACACTTACAGGTTCCATCCCTTCTTGCAATCTTATTACTCATTGATATGCAATTATTCATTGACAGGCATGCATTATATAAATGGGTAGGTGAGTGGGCCAAGTCCAAAAGAAGACAGGCCAAAGAGAAGCTATATGTACCACCCTGTCAGACTAAATTGAAGACCATTTCATTTTGGTCCACTGGGCTGGCTCCCCTCCCCCAGCCATCCTTTGAATGCCTGAGGTTTCAAACAGCCGAATTTAACTGGATTTCAATCTTTCTTAGTTGATCACCCTTCAGCCAAGATCTCAAAGTTCCTGGGAATATGGAAAAATCACACCCATATTTCTAAAGGCCATGCTACAGTGATTTGGGGAATCTGATAAATATGGGCCTCATGGTGGAATTAGATTACATTTATACTCCTGGCCGTTATTGACAAATGAATGGAGTTTATTCTTTGAAGGTCGGTGTGATGACATGATGTTTTGATTTAATGCCAGGCTCAGCAAACACTACACTACCACCTGCCCTCTTCCCATTTTCATGCCCCAAATCAAGGGAGTTTTGCAGACAAATAATAAACAAGTTTCACTTCAAGCCAGAAAAGACTTCAATAAAATAATTGCTTGAGGTCTGACACTGATTGATGAAGGGATGCTTATTTGTTCCCTCTATTTCGATTACTTTAGTCTTTTTTTCTCACTTTGGCAGTGATTAGAGCTATTTCAAAACTGTCTAGATTAATTTTGGCAGAAAATGAAGGATTACCAGCATATATTCCCCTCCCTCCTTACTTGCCTCAGAAGATGTGGCATCTTTCGTTTCCTGTTTAATTGTTCTCAGCAAGTAATTATTTATGAGGGAAAGATAACTCATAGAATAAGCTTCGAATAGTGTTTTGCTAGGAGATTTTTTGAAAAAATCTTTCTTTGATAAAAATGAAAAGTTGATAAAGGATGATGAATTAATTTGAGAATCTAATATGTACATTATTGGGATAGACTTGGAGAGTAAAACCGGTTTTAAATGGTTCTGAGGGACTCTAAAACTATGAATTTCAATGAAAAATCTGATAGCACTGAGTTTCTAGAAAACAGTCAACCAGATATCGGACAAGTGAGTATGTAACTTCCTAGTTAAGCTAATCATTCATTTCTTTATTCCAACAATTCACAAGCAGTCAAATAATGAACATGACCAAATACTGAAGCCTTGCCAATTTCTTACTGGTGTACCTGAAGGGCTATTTATATATTTTAAAACATAGTTAATGTATTAGGAAATAAATTTTAGATGATCAGAAGATGTAAACCTCATCTGCACAGATGGGACATTTGTGAATGTGAGAGCTTTGTTCTGTTCCAGAAGTCATAAGGAATTAGACTCATGTATAAGAATTTGAATATCTGTAAAGAATGTCCCTCAGTTGTGGCAATAAAAAAAATTCTAACTATATTGCTTGCTTGCTTGCTTCCTGATGGCACTGAATTGCGAGACATTAGTTAACTGAAATGATTCACAAGTATGTAAGTTCCCTTTTAAACTAAACTAAACTAACCTAGACTAGACTAAACTAGACTAGACTAAATGATTAGTTTTAGTCCAAAACTCAATGGCACTAAATTTCATTCACCGTTCTACTTTATAGGCTTGCCTTGTTCACAACTCATGTCAGGAAGATGGTGGGGTTCTCGATTTTCTTGCTAGCCTGAATGCTTTCATTATTCATGTTGGTGAGCATTTTGCTGATCAGTCATGCTAACTGCAAAGGAGGTATCCAGATAGAGTATATTTGGTCACCTATATCCATGATAGCGAACCTTGGCACTCTAGGTGTTGTTAGATTACAATTCCCAGAATCCAAAACCAGTACTCCTGTTGATCAGGATTTCTGGGAATTGAAGTTCAGGGACAGCTGGAGTGTCAAGGTTTGCCAACACTGACTTATATGTACCTGATTATGTTTTACTGTTATTTGCTCTCCTCCCCCCCCCTGGCTATATGATACTAACTTTTATCTAATGAAGAGAGTGACATCCCCCTAAACCATTTCAGTGTCCCTCTTTTCAAGGCATGGTTAATTTTGTCCCAGTTGGTGCTGCAACCAGAGTTTTGTGCTACTGTGGTGGCTTAGTGGTTAAGATGCTGAACTTGATGACTGGAAAGTTGATAGGTCAGCAGTTCAAGACTGGAGTGCTGCACAATGGAGTGAGCTCCCGTCTCTGTCCCAGCTCCTGCCAACCTAGCATTTTGAAAGCAAGAAATAGCAAGTAGATTAATAGGTACCACTTTGGTTTGGAAGGTAACAGCATTCCATGCATTCCAGTGTCTAGTCATGCCTGCCACATGTCCACGGAAATGTTTGCAGATGCAGATAGCACTGGCTCTTTGGCAATAAACGGAGATGAGCACTGAACCCTAGAGTCAGATACAACTGGTTTTTGAGCAAAGGTGACCTTTATCTTATTTTCTATTTATTTTCATTTTTGGGACTAAAGCTGCCCTAGCCAGTGTGATCAAATGCCAAGCAATTTGTGGAATATGTAAAGAGCTTCGTGCTTATTGTTATCAAATAGAAATATGTTTAGAGTGTGGGCAGCTTAAGAAGAAAGAAGAATCCTCTCCTGACATACAGTTCCTTGAGAAGGATGTTAAGTGCTTCTTGCTTTTTAAGCAGCTTAGATTAGCCCTAAAGGCTGTTAATATACCATCAACTCATAATGATGCCATTTTATCAAAATTAGATGGGCTATTTTCACTGTTGAATTCCTTAATTTCTAAGGTAGACATCTTAGAAAAGCAACAAATCAAGTCAGATTCCTGGCCTACATTCCACATTTTTTTAAGTAGTCCCCTTTACTTCTTGGGATGACACTTGAAGACACTGAGGAATAGCAATCAAATAATATTGTGATAATGGTTTACCTGTATGGAGACTTTCTGTTCTGAAGTAACTTTGCCACAGTGAAGCAAAACCTTACCTCTTTATTAAAGATACTTTACAATAACTTTGGTATTCTGTCAATCAGCACATTCACAGGCACTTCAGTTCCCAAAATATTTCTTCTGTCCTTTTCATCTTCTAAAATTTATTTTCAGCTAATGAGGTCCAAAAGATATATTGCTAAAAGAGTAGTAATTCCCACAAGACATTTCCTTAACAAAGAAAAAAAAAGATCCCTCTTCTAAAAACAAAGGTAAATGCTCCTCCAATGGACAGAGGGATGCAAGACTGTCTCACTGACAATAGTGGATCTTGCTAAATCTTAAAATCCTTATAATCAAACAGAAACTAAGGACCAGACTGTTTCCTTTTCTGACTCTGAAGCAAAAACATTGAGCTGCTCATTCTCTGAACTTCCATTGAATCAACACCTCAGATGACACCGCAGATGATACCGCCCTAATGACAGAAAGTGAAGAGGATCTAAAGAGCTTCTTGATGAGGGTGAAATAGGAGAGTGCAAAAGTTGGCTCGAAGTTCAACATTAAAAAAATAACCAAGTCATGGCATCTGGTTCCATCACTCCCTGGCAAATAGAAGGGGAAAAAAGGAAGCAGTGACAGACTTTACTTTCTTGGTATCTAAGATCACTGTTGATGGCAACTGCAGTGTTGGAAAAAAAGATGCTTACTCCTTGGGAAGCAACCGATAGCACCTTAGCAGCATACTAAAAAGTAGAGACATTACCCTGCCTAAAAAAAAGTCTGCATAGTTAAAGCAATGGTCTTTCCAGTAGTAATGTATGGCTGTGAGAGCTGGACCATAAGGAAGGCTGAGCACAGAAGAATAGACTCCTTTGAACTGGGGTGCTGTAGACTTTTGAGAGTCCCCTGGACTACAAGAAGATCAAATCAGTCAACCCTAAAGTAAATCAACCATGGAAGGTCAAATACTGAATCTCATATACTTTGGCCACCAAATGAGAAGAGAGGACTCACTGGAGAAGTCCCTGATACTAGGAAATATTGGATGCAAAAGGAGAAGGCTGTGGATGACAAGATGGTTAGACACAGTGGTGGGCATAAAAAAAATTCTACCACACTGTGGGCATGGCCTATTGGCCATGTGACTGTTCTTCGCTATAGAGCTATGAAAATAGAAGCCTCTTCTATTTTCATCACTCTATAGTAAAACTCTGAAGCCAGAGTGGCTGAGGATGCGCTTTGGGGTGAAATGGAGCCCAGGAAAAGCCTTGGATGAAGGGGGGAATGGAGCCAGCCTCCTCCAACCCTCTTCTAGGAGGAGGAGGAGGTGGTGGTAGTGGCCGGGGTAGGGAGGTGGGCGGGTCCAGCCATTTTTACTACCAGTACGCACGTACTGATCCAATCCGGTTCATGCCCATCACTGGTTAGACAGTATCATTGACATGATGGATGTGAATCTGAGCAGACTCCAGAGGATGGTGGATGATAGAGGAGTGTGGAGTGCTATAGTCCATTGGGTCACAGAAGGTTGGACTCGACCGTGAGAATGAACAACAACAAGAAAACTGATTGTGCAAAAAGGATTTGCTATGGAGGAATACATACTTATTTTTTCTAAATAGTTTACCTGTATATGAACCATTGTGTAAATGGCAATAGTTGTATGGTGCATCTGTTAATACAGTGTGTTCTGCCCTTGGATTTTTGCATAAAGCCTGCTATGTCTAGTTTTTACATTTAAATGGATTTTTTCTCTTTTACCTAGATACTATCAGGAGAAGAAAGCAGTATAGTTTTGCCTTTGGGGCACATAAAGACATTGTCCCACTTAGAGAAATGGGAAAATAAAATCTTTTGTATAATAACTGCTACTCCATCCCATTTTATGAGGCCTGCACAGCTGCTAATTTACAAGCTTTGTATTTCTTTCTTCCAGAAGAAAGATCCATACAAATACAGCTGCTCAAACATCCCAAGCCATATAATGCCCAAAAGTGAACATGAAAAGAAAAGGCAAGAATCATGGATGACAAACATAGGTAGTGTGACAATAAAACAATTTTAATTTCATAATTTTGGAAATGTTAAATGTCTTCATCCTAATCAATTTCACATTATGGGAAAGTAGAATTGCATCCTTTTTCTTTACTTTTATGTGTGCACATTGGATTGTGAATGGAGGAATATTGTGTTTGGGTGTGGAAATTAGTGGTTTGCTCCTTTTTATTGCCTCCAGCATGTGAGGATGCATACTGATAGTTCCAAACCATAACTAGAATATAAATGTAGCAAAAGGCTATTATTAGTCACATTATAATGACAATAATTTTAAACACAATTTAAAATACAGTACAGTATTTGGATTGTTTTGTGGTATTCCCTCTTATTGCAATGAAAGCCCTATTTCTTTCTAATCGTGTCTTCATTTCTGGTTAACGACAATACTATATACTAGAGGTAGACACACATATTGTCTCTGAGGACTGACATTTGTGACAGGTTTGGAGCCAACTATTATATATGTACTAGCTGATTACCCAGCCTTGCTCAGGTTTTGTTTTTTCTTTAAAGGACGTATAGTTCTGTCGGCATGTCCTGCCTTGTAGTTCTGCTTTCTTCATCACTGCCTCTGCCGCCATTGCCTGCACTGTTAAATGAAATTCTAAAGGCCCAACCCATGGTACATTTAAACATATACTGTAGCATTACCGAATCAGAGAAATGAAGAAGTGGAAAAGAACCCAAGGTCAATCAAATCCAGCTGCCTGATAAAGCAGGCAATGCACAGCTAAAACATCCCTGACAAATAGGTATCCTATCTTGGTTTCAAAATCTTCAAGGACAGAGAGTTGAGCAGCGGACAGTCCGTTCTACTGCATCATCACTTAGCAGCAGGAAGAGATTCTTAATTGTAAGTAGGAAGAGATTCTTAAATGTTCCTCTAACCACCCTCCCTCCCTCCCTCCCTCCACGTTTTGCCGAAGGCAGGAATGGCTCATCCATCTCTTTCTCCTCCCACCTCACCGTGGCTGTTCGCCTGAGGCCTCCCCCCGTCCTCGCCCTCCAGGACCCGTGCACCGAGCCTTTCTTTCCCGCTTTCCCCCTACCTCAGCCCAGCACCCGAGCAGGCCTTCCAGCTCTTCATTGTCTGCTCAGCCGTGGATCTCATGGCCGTCCCCTCTGGCCTGGGCCGAAATGGAGGCTGTGGTGTGTGTGCGCAGTACTGCTAATCCGTCGCTTTTTCTCCTGTCAGTGGGGGTGTCCCCTTTGCGTCCCACGTTGGGGGACATAAATCCCCAAATAGGTTTTGTGACCCCCACAGTGCTGATCTCGCAAGCCCAAAGTATGTACGTGCCAAGTTTCAGCAACGTTGGTCCAAGGGTGTGAGTTCATTTAGAGCACATACAAACCCACACCTCTGTTTTATAGATACAGTATAGATATGTCTTATTTTTTGAAGTTGAATTGAATTACTCTTCTGTGTTGTGAGGGAAATGTTTGCCTGCTCCTGCAATATTCAATCACCTGCAAATCCTACTGAGCTCAAGATATGTGCACTATCTTCAGAGAAAGGTACTAGAATGGACCAAACCAGAATTATTTGTATCCTCTTTTCCTAGTGATATGGTCGGGCAATACAGTCTCAGTTATCCTCCTGGAAGATTAGCCATGCCAACAGATCACTCTGGTAGTACTAAGGCAAAAAAAAAAAAGTACCACAAGACAAGGGGAAGGAGTTTGACAGGTAAATCACAAATGAATACTCAGACATTTCTTGGGCAGTCCTACCACTGAGAGCCCAGAGGCAACTTAGAACAGGGATTCTCAACCTATGGCCCACGGGCTGGACAAAGTAGATAAGGAAAAACTGTTTTCCCTATCGCATAACACTAGAACTAGGGGACACTCCATGAAACTTTTGGGTACTAGTTCTCAAACAAATAAGAGAAAGTACTTTTTCACCCAGAGGATTACTGGTCTATGGAACTCCCTGCCAGAAGAAGTGGTGACAACTGTCAGTCTTGACAGCTTTAAGAAAGGATTAGACAAGTTCATGGAGGACAAGAGTATCAATGGCTATAATTATGGATACTTAAGGACAACCTCCGGGTTGGAGAGATAGGCAGGATATCTCTCAATATCATTTCCAGGGAATCCTAAGCAGGCATCTGCTTGGGAATACCCTGAAGGAAATGGTGAGCCACTGTGTGAGACAGAATGCTGGACTGGATGGACTGTGGCCTGTTCCAGCAAGGCTGTTCTTATGTTATGTTCTTATGGCACCAAATCATCCAGCCCACGCCTTCGCTCCAGGCTCCAGTTCCACCACTGCCAAAAGCAGATGCAGGCATGTTCCCAGTGGCCGCAGACATGTTCCCCGCAGCTGCGGCATTTTCTCCCGGCTGCTGCTGCTGCATTCCCGGCAGCTGTGGAGGTATTTCCAGTGGCTGTGTGAGGCTTCCTTCACCCACACCACGCAGCTCCTCCAGGCTGAAAAGCAGGGGAGTAGTGTGGGAGGAAGGGGGCTTTTGGGGGCATGGTGGGCTCGGGGTGGTCTCGCCTCCAGTCTGGCCCACTAATAGTCTGAGGGGACATGATTTGGCCCCTGTCTTAAAAAGGTTGAGAACCCTTGACTTAGAGTGAGTCACTGCAAATTATATATCCCTCTTCAGGTTTTAAGGTAGCTATTTTGCATTTGGGCATTTAGAGGAAGGATCATGATGAGTCCCCATCCTGATCCTAGCCCTTTGTTCTCCCCACATGCAGATTTTTCCTCAAACCTGCTAATCTGGAAACATAGAAATGTTCCCATGATCCTGAAAATAAATTGATTCAGGCCACCTCCAAAGTAGCTTGTGATGAATTGATCATGATCTGCATAACAAATATTTGGATATAAATCAGACTGGAAGTACATGAACACCCCTAAAATGTATTATTCTCTTTTGCAATTCACTTTCTTAAAGTGAGAGAAATTTAGTCACAGTGGTGCTTCCTTTGCTAAAGAAAGGTCAAGGTTTCTTACTGGAATGCTTCTCTAATTGTCTTCACTTGCTCAGCTGAAATGCTATGCACACTTTCACAGAAGTATATTCCATTTTCAATCCAATCCTGTGTGTATTTACATAGAAGTAAGCCCCTTTGGCTGAAAGGAAAGTAGATTTAACTATCTCTCTGAATAATAATTTCAAGTTATCTTCATGTACCAGTAAAACATGAACGATGAAGTTCCTGGAATGAAGGGCTTGAAGATCAACTTTACTCAGTTTTCAACATGAAGAAAACAACAATGGCAAACTGGAAGTACTGCTCACTGGTGTGTAGGGCAAAGAGAGATGTGTAAATAAATATTTATATTTGCACATAGTTTTGACAAATAAGGCATAGACATTTATTTCTCAGATACAAATCTGGAGGAAACAGCCAAGACCTACATTGTAAATCATTGTGACTACTGAACACAATCATTTCTGAAATGTATTGCATATGGCACTGCTTTACATCTTAGTCGTGTTTAATGATTCATTTTGGTTTCTCAGAGAAGCTCCACTGATGCAAAGCAGTTGCATGTAGTATGATTTATCAGCAACCTCACCTCCCTTTCTTGTTTCTCTCAAGCTCACAAGCAAGGCAGGAGCAAAAGGAAGAAGTGTATAATCTATTCTGTTTCTCATGTTTCACCCACCCTTTTTTCACCTCCTCCAGCTATTTCAGGAATTATGATTTACAGGTTTAGCTTATGGTTTCTGAATAAAATAGATTGGTAACTTGTAGAGGCGGCCAGCCCATACTCTGACTGTTAGTCCAGTTAAATTGTGAATAAATGTTGAGCTTCAAAAGTAGATGACAGGGAAGGGGCTATCTCCATATGAGACCAGGTCCAATCTTTGGTAACCCTGGAAGTGCACTTAGGAGAAATTCAAATTAGAAAGAAATAGAGGTAATACAGGAGTGCATTTCCCCACCACCACCACCACTATTTAGCTTCACATAAAACACAGGGATACACAGAAAGAGCCTCCTCAAAGATTGTGGCTTTTTTGAACCACATTCGGGTGTACCCTGGTAATGGCAACCTTTTATTGCTGGCTAATCTTTCTCACACTAGGTCAGGCAAAAGGAACTGCAGAATGACTTCATCAAAAGGTACCTTCATTTTGGCAGTTTCATTTCTGGCCTAAACATGGAAGAAGAATACATAAAATACAAACTCCTGCATTGAATCTAAGATGTATCAGGTTCAGCTCCACCTCTAAACTACCAATTAATTCTCCTAGGAGAATGGAAATATAAGCCATCCAGACAAAGACAACTACTCTCATCAATCAGTCAAAGGGACTCAGGTTTGTTCCTGAGTTTATAAAGGTTCCTGGATGCTGGCTTTTGCTTGCTAATGACTGCATTTGCCTTTTATTCTGACTCTTAGGTGCCCAACGCAGAAGGACCTGGATTTGAAAGACTTAAAGCCATCTAAGTAGTAATGTCCTGCTCACTTTGGTTCTTATTATTCTGAAAATTAGGTTGCCAGGAAATAGAGCTATGCACTAGATTTGGTCAAATTACAAATGCCAAAACACATCAGCTGGATTCTTATTGATATGTGCAAAGTCCAGATTGCAGCAGAATAGCCAGGTTTGATTCTAGGGCAATGCTAAATGAATTTACAAATTATTTTGTTTCCAGAGCACAAACTGATTCCAACCCCACCACCACCACCACCACCACAAAATACTTCTGATTTCTTCTTTTCTTTCACACACACCCAAGTTTAAAGGTGCCATGAAGTAAGCTATCTCAAATTCAATAGGTTTACTCACCAATTTAGAGTGTATCACTTTGCCCCATGATTCCAAAGGTGGGAGGGAAGTCCATCTTCCCAGCCACCGTTAGGATGAGGGGTGGGAGTCCCTAATTCCAAAGGTTGGAGGGAAGGTGCTCATTCTGCTATAAAAGGAGCAGCCTTCCAACCCTGATTTGGTCCTCTGGCTTGAGGCACCCCATGCTTTGCCAGCTGGATTCAAAATCCCACCCCCCCTGGGAGGACGCATACCCGAGATGTGCCCACCAGGGCTACTCCAAGGGAATCCCTCTAACTAACTATTGTTATGTATTTTGTGTATTCTGTCTCTGTTCTTTTTCAGATGCTTTGCCTTAATGGAACATGAATTGGAAAATAAAAGCTCTTTGTGAGTTTAACACCAATGGAGTGATGGTTGTTTATCAGGCATTATCCAAGTACCATGCTCTCTGCTTACTAACGCTACCAAATTGGAAATAACCACATACTCCCTGTGGGCGAAAGGTGGAGTTCATTGGGCTGACCAGGGTTCTGGACGGAGAGGTGATAATTGACTGTATTGGGAGTGTGCGGATAAAGAAGGAAAGTCACAGCCAAATGATTGCACACACCCTCTCCAACCCACTGCGTCAGGTCATGCCCATGACATGCTTTAGAGTGTATCATGTACACTTCCTTCTCACTCCAAAAAAAAATTTACGTTTGTGTTGATTTACCAATATAAGTTAATGGATTGCTTGCAAATTTACTTGGATCCAGGGGGTGAACTGAATTACACAAATTATCCTGAACTGAAACAGGATACCTCAAAGCATCCAGATGACCTACAGATCAGAGCTGGGGACTCCAACACAGCCCTAACAAAACAAAACAAAAGGGGACTATGATGCTAACATTAAAGTGAGTGTGCTTTTTGTAGCCACTTGTTTTAAACTGATCAGAATTAGACTAAATATCATCTCCTTTGGTGTTTTGTGCTTTCAGTATTTAAGCATGTGGTTCAGTTTAGCATTCCTTTTTATGTCAGAAATTGTGTATAGTGTAGCAACGGGAACGTTATGACTGTAATAGAAAAGAGGGAAACATCGAAGAGAGATAAAGAAGATATGAAAGGGCATGGCATTTCATCCAGTCATATTGCTGTGAAGCCAATATTGTTATAAAGCCAGATTTAATTCTCTAAAATTATTTTAAAAATACAGTCTGAATTCTGAAAGCTAAAAACACAATCTGCAGAAAAACAAAGCAAGAGAAGGAAAAGCAATTTTCTTTTGCTAGCATATACTATCAAATTTACTAATTTGGACGCTAACTCTATTCCGAAGCTTAGCCAGCCTTTAATAATTTAACAAGTAGCCCTGATAATCTGCTACATTGTGCATAGTCATTGTGCCATTTCTAATTAAAATTGACAAACCCCCTGAAACTTGCCCTAGACAAATATGCTGGCTTTAAAGCAACTCAAATAATTTAACTGTTTGAGAACATTTGTCTTAAAGATTGTCCTCATGGTTGAAATGGTGACAGAACATTCCATGTAATAAGGAATAATTGAAATTCTTTTGAAATGCCACAGGAACAAATTTACATGATTGAAAGTTCTTTTTTCCCCTTTTTAAAAAATATCTTTGTTTTCAAGCATGCTACCATCGCACTGGCAAAAACCTATTAGATAGGAAATGTAATAGATTATCAGTAACCTTCAAGAATAGGCCATTTCGTTTCATTCATGCAGGCATATGAATTAATTTCATTACTGAACACGGACCAAATGGTGATCACTACAGCAGGTTGTAGAGCAGAGGCAAAGAAAGAAATGGAGCTATACCACTGCTCTGGTGACTGCACAGTGGCCTGTCACCTGGTGGGCATAATTCCAGCAGCCTCTCTGAACCATTGAAATCCACCTGGCCATTATAAGAACTTGTAACTGAAATGTTTCTCCCCTTTTGGTTTCCTGTGGGGCGGGGGGAATGTCTTTCTCTCTATCTCTTTTTCTTTGTATGTAATCTATTAAATTTAGATTATAAATTTAAGGGCAGGGGCGGTTTCATAAATCACTATGGCAATTATTATTTTTTACTAGTGTGGTACAAATTAATCTTTTTAAAAATGCAGACTTTCTTCTTCAAGATTCATATCCATTCTGGCTATCATCATGGCAATAGCCTTCCACGCCAGTCTCTCAGGTCAGTCAACATTTAGGGCCTCTCTTCCCAATGATGTTCCCTTGCAGAATGAGTTGGAGTATTCTATACTTTATGCCATTCCTCATGATATGCCCAAGGTATTGTAGCTTTATTAGTTTAACGGTCTTAAACAGTTCTTGTTCTTTACTCATCCAGCACAACACTTCTACATTAGTCACATGATTCAGGCCTATTCTAGTAAATTATAAAGTCTTTGAGATATAGTCTAAAGATGCCAATGCAAGAGTGTAAATTGGATCTGCACAGAAATTGCTATGCAGTTTGCTCTCAACCTGTTTGATTATGCAACCATAGAAGCTCTATTCATACCTGTCAACCCGTGGCTCCAGAAAAACGGGACATGCGCAGATCGCTTGTGTGCAGGTCGCTTTCCATGCATGCGTGAAAGGGTTTTACCCCTTCCACGCATGCACGGAAGCGCTACGCCGCTTGTGTAGGGGCTGCGCAAGCGGCGTAGCGCTTCCACGCATGCATGGAAAGCGTTCCCCCCCCCCCGCTGCCAAATTACGGGGTTTTGGCAGCGCGGGGTGGGTTATGACGTCAATTGACGTCAAATTACGGGGTTTTCCCGGCCAAATCGGGATGGTTGACAGGTATGGCTCTATTTCTAGTAGTAAATATTCACCACAGGTATACTCATATGTTTCTTCCGCAGGCTGAAGAACTATGCAAATTAATCTGCTTTTTTCAATACCAGGGTTGGCAATCTGTGGCCCTAATGCTTGTTATTGTTCAGTCGCACAGTCGACTCCGACCCTTTGCGACCCCATGGACCATTTTTCTCCAGGCGCCTCTGTCCTCTACCATCCCCCTCAGCCCTCCCAGCTCTGTGCCCATTGTGTCTATAATACCATCTAGCCATCTCATCCTTGGCCTCCCCCTTCTTCTTTTACCCTCCACCTTTCCCAACATCAATGCCTTCTCAAGTGAATCCTCCCTTCTCATTTGATGTCCAAAGTATTTTAGCTTCATCTTTACTATTTGACCTTCCAATGAGCAGTCAGGGTTAATTTCTTCTAAGATTGACCTATTTGTTCTCCTCGCTGTCCAGGGGACTCTCAAAACCCTCCTCCAACACCACATTTCAAAGGCATCTATTCTTCTGCGTTCAGCCTTCCTAATTGTCCAGCTCTCACATCCATACATTACTACTGGGAAAACCATTGCTTTGACTATTCTAATTTTTGTTTGCAATGTAATGTCTCTGCTTTTCACTATGTTCCCCAGGTTTCTCATCGCTTGTCTCCCAAGAATCAGTCGCCTTTTTATTTCATGGCTGCAATCCCCATCTGCAGTGATCTTTGATCCTAAGAAAGTAAAATCTGTCACTGCTTCTACTTCTTCCCTGTCTATTTTCCAGGAACTGATGGGGCCTGTTGCCATTATCTTGGTTTTCTTGATATTGAGTCTCAAGCCAGCTTTTGCACTCTCCTCCTTCAGCCCAATCAAGAGATTCTTTAGGTCTTCCTCACTTTCTGCCATTAGGGTGGTATCGTCTGCATATCTCAGATTATTGATGTTTCTCCCAGCGATTTTAATCCCATATTGTGATTCCTCCATCCCTGCACTGCGCATTATGTGCTCTGTGTATAGGTTGAATAAGCATGGTGACAAAATGCAGCCTTGTCTTACTCCTTTTCCTATTCCAAACCACTCTGTTATTCCATGTTCTGTCCTAACTGTTGCTTCTTGGTTCATGTACAGATTTCTCAGGAGGCATATGAGGTGCTCTGGTATTCCCATCTCTTTAATTACTTGCCACATCTTGTTGTGGTCCACACAGTCAAATGCCTTAGTGTAGTCAATAAAACAAAAGTAAACTTGTTTCTGGTATTCCTTTGTTTTCTCCATGATCCAGCGTATGTTGGCGATGTGGTCTCTAGTCCCCCTGCCTCTTCTGAAACCAGCCTGCACCTCTGGTAATTATCTCTCCACATGCTGCTGAAGTCTGTCCTGTATTATCTTGAGCATCACCTTGCTGGCATGTGGGATGAGCGCGATTGTTCGATAATTTGAACATTCTTTGGCATTGCCCTTTTTTGGGATTGGGACGTATACTGATCTTTTCCAATCCTGTGGCCACTGTTTTATTTTCCAAATCTGCTGGCATATTGAATCCAGTAATTTGATGCCATCATCTTTTAGAGCTTTGAAAAATTCAACTGGGATACCATCATCTCCACTAGCTTTGTTGTTTGCAGTGCTCTTTAGGGCCTTTATGACTTCACTCTCCAGGATGTCTGGCTCAAGTTCAATTTCTTCATCATTGTGATTATCAGGAGTGTTGAGGTCCTTTTTGTAAAGTTCCTCTGTGTACTCTTTCCATCTTTTCTTAATTTCTTCTGCATCAGCTAGCTCCTTTCCGTCTTTGTCCCTTATCATGGTCATTTTTGCTTTAAATGTTCCCTTGATTTCCCCAATTTTTTTGAAAAGATCTCTGATTCTGCCTCTTTTGTTGTTTTCCTCCATTTCTCTGCACTGTTCTTTTAGGTAGTTTTCCTTATCTCTCCTTGCTTTTCTTTGAAATTCTGTGTTCAAATGGTTGTAGTTTTTCCTTTCTCCTTTGACTTTTGCGTTCCTTCTTTCCTCTGCTATTTTAAGAGCCTCATCAGACAACCACTTTGCTTTCTTACTCTTCTTTTCTTTTGGTATGGTTTTCTTTGCTGCTTCCTGCATGATGTCCCTCATCTCCATCCATAATTCTTCCGGTACTCTGTCTACCGAGTCTAAGCCATTAAATCTGTTCATCACCTCCACCGTGTATTCTTTAGGGATGCTGTCTAGGTGATATCTTTCTGGTCTCCGTGTTTTCCCTATTTTCTTTAGTCTAAGCCTGAATTTTGCGATCAGTAGGTTGTGATCTGAGCCACAGTCTGCTCCAGGTCTTGTTTTTGCTGACTATATGGAGGTTCTCCATCTTTGGCTGCAGAGTATGTAGTCAACCCTAATGCTGGAGACATTAATTTGCCTAATGTAGTTTTACACAGCTCTTTGTGAGAGACAAAGGAGACTCTTAACCTGCTTATCACAACTGTTAGTCAAGACAAGAGGCTAGCAGCTCTTGCTTCGTATGCATAGCCATAGGTAGAACAACCTTTTGGATAACTTTTAGAATACACCGGTCAAGTTGGCCAAAAAGTAGCCATTCCCAAGTCCATTTCTGCACTGCAACAAAGTATCACAGCATGTAACAAATGTGTTAATACTGTACACTAATACCAGAAGGCAAATCTTCTTTTCACTGCTCTTCAAATTTCAGCAGACTTGACTGGGACACAGTTTAGAAAACTCACATAGTTGGTGGTTTACAAGGTGGCCACTGGTTGGGGCAAAAGGGCAAATTTACCTACAAAAAATGCTATTCTTCCATAGGTGCTCCAGAATAATTCAAGAGGACCTTAATTGGACTAAATTACATACAATAACCTATGAAAAGTAACCATAATATATGGCACTTTGGGAAATGCCAACGTAATGTAAATTGAAATTTATATTCAAGGAACTTTCCTAAATATTTTATTAAAAATGAGTTTTCCTGCTGTTTTTCTCTTTTAATCTATTATGCCACATTAGAAAAGAAAAAATATGTTTGTATCATTTCCTTCCCATTCCTTCTACCTTGTCCAACTTATCTTACCCTACCCATTTTGAAATCAGTGTCAAGGCATTTTCCATGGGTTGATCGTTCCTGTTTAGGAATAATGAAGCAGCTGCCTCTAACAGAAGATATTGGGTAGGATGAAAAGGTAAGATATTTCATTTGCTTTTAATGCATTTTAATGCCAAATAAAAGGGAGTGATATTTGTTGACTTCCCGAGTCAAAATAACTTAGCAGCTTTTAGGTACTATGCACCTCCACAGAGGAGCAACTCACTGCTTCACCTTAAGCTGCAAAATGCCTTGGGGAGGCCAGAAGAATTATTGATTTCCAGTTTAGTGACATGGATACATTTTATCTCTGAAAATCAATTCCTTTGATTTGATCCAGTGTTAAAAAGATTTGCCGACAAGGTTGTCTCCCAGGGTAGGCCCAGCTGTATTCACAATCTTCATGGAAGCTCTTTCTGTGTAGAATCCTGCTTCTTAAAATAAATATTCTTACAAAAGATAACAAGCTAACTAGGGGCATTGGCAGCTTCCTCCAGCACCGGAGATTCTGTGTGATAATGAATGGAAAAATACAGCAGATAGAGGTTGCAGAAGAATGGACTACCCCAAGGAAATGTATTGTCCCCAACACTGTATAATATACAGTGGTACCTCATACAATAATTTTAATCCGTTCCACGGGGCTCGTTGTTGTACGAAAAAATTGCTGTATGATACATGCATTATATAGCAATTTTCCCTTTGGGATACAGCGTACAACGATTATTTTTGCTAAGTGGTTTTTCCCATTGAAAAATTGTTGTATGATTTTTCCCATCCATGGCCCCACCCATCCGAGTTTTGAAATAAAGTAGTCCTAATTCAGGTGCAACACAGGGCTTTCCCCTGACCACGCCCACCATACCACACCCACAGTGTGGGTTTTTAAGAGAATTGTTGAGAATTTTTAATGTTTTTAATTGTTTTTAGATGTTGACGTGTTTTTACTATTTTTGCTGTAAGCCGCCCAGAGTCATCAAAGTGAGTGGGGCGGTGTTAGAAATATAAATAAATAAATAAATAAATAAATAAATAAATAAATAAATTCAAGCAGCAATTGAGAATGGTGTAGCATCAGCTTCATTCTGGTATTAGACAAGTTCATGGAGGACAAGGGTATCAATGGCTATAATTATGGATACCTAAGGACAACCTCCGGGTTGGAGAGATAGGCAGGATATCTCTCAATGCCATTTCCAGGGAATCCTAAGCAGTTGAAGGCATCTCTTTGGGAATACCCTGAAGCAAATGGTGAGCCACTGCGTGTGACGGATTGCTGGACTGGATGGGCTGTGGCCTATTCCAGCAAGGGTGTTCTTATGTTCTTATGTATTAGTAGCTCCTGTTAATTATGTCACTTATAAATTGCTTTCTCCAGACTATAGCTGCAAAAAAAAAATTTGTAGCTGAGAAAGAAACTAATTTTCCTTGGAACAATGTGTTTTGCAAGCTATCCTTGTCACAGTGGAATGTATTTGAGGGTGGTTTCATTTTGAGAAGGTAATTAAGTGCCATTATCTTTACAAAAGACTTACTTCCCTGCTATGCACTAACCCAGTGCCTTCAGCATTTGGACTATTTTTTATGGATATGGTTGGGGAACTGTACAATGAACATCTGCAGTTATAGATTAATAGTTTACCCCACTGTCACCATTTCAATGGATTCTTGCCCTTAATGGTCTAGAATTAGCTTCTCCAAAGAGCTGTCCTCCAAATGTTCTAGACTGCCACTCAAGTCAATTCTGATCAATGCCACTGAAGATGGAGATTGTAGAAGGCATTAATTCTTGCAAGGAGCTGGGTGGGTGGGAAGAATAAATCAGGAGATAAACATATGTGACATAATGGAAATTAGAGTGCTGTGTTCCCATGCATGGAGGAGGAGGAGGAGGAGGAGGAAGGTGGTTAAGAGTTACTCTAAATAGAAAGAAAATGGATATTTTCCAGGGGAAGAATTGGTTACCAGATCTGATTCTTTGTCACTTGCTTAAGATCCAAGCAAGATAAAGGGCAAATAGTTGTTTGCTGCCTGTCATGAAAACTAAAGACCTGGGTTTGCTTCACATCAGAGACAGAAAACTAAAAGGTATTTATCTCTTTCCATCGGGGAATGGAAAGGAAATAAACCCTCACATAAACACCAATAAAGGTTTTGCCTGACAGCAAGTGATCTATCCGCTCTCTAACAGTTCCAGCATCCAATTTCCCTCATGCTGAGGCAATTCTTGTCTTTATCAACTTCTTTAGTACAGTGAGCCTAGAAACTAAATACAGATCAACAGCATAGAAATAAAAATATAGGCATCTTTTAAAAACAATATAGTTTATAATTGTATTAGGAAAATTGCTACTCCAGTTCCAATTCCTATTGTTCAAAATCCTACAATTAGACGAGATACAGTTAGCGAAGGGCTGGGAGAGCAATCAGTTACCCCATGGAATGACTTTGTGATACAGTAACTGCTTAAAATATTTCTGATCTGTATTGACAGATCCAAGGCAGGGTAAAACCAACAGATATCATGCTAAAAAAATATTTAAAAATTACAATACTTGAAACTATTAAGATACCTTTAAAAACACTTTAAGCCAGTTTAACTATATTTAGCCAATATAATTTCCCCTAGCAAATTGAAGGATGGAAGGCAAAGCCATATCTGCCTAACATTTCTGCAGTTATTTGATCTAGGTGGGGAACTTTATTTTTCTTTAGTGATTTGATAGCTTTAGCATCCTCTGTTTCAATAATCTCACCAAGGTTTGCTTCTAGTTCTTGTACCTGTTGAGGTTGGGGTTTGTTGGTTTAAAGTCATTTTTCTGTTGTTTATTAATTAAGATTTTGGCTTTTTAAACTATAATTGGCACATCAGTATGTATGTTTGTATGAAGTCTGTATGTAGGAGAAAGAACCCTAGAAGACCTGGAGTATATTTCATATGCAGTGTCTATGTAAGAGCTAGAAACTCGGCTCTTTTTTATTGGGTGGGTTTTTTATTGGGTGGGTTTTATAAGGTTTTATAATGTTTTTATGTATTTTTTGGAGTTGTTGTAATGCCGCCCTGAGTCGGGTTCTGCCTGAGTGGGCGGCATTTACAAATGTGAATGATAAATAAATAAATAAATAAATAAATAAATCAGACTTGTCATTGTGGATTTTGGGAAAGCTTGGTGCTAGAATTCTCCCTAGAATTAGAATGCAGTGAAAAATATATGGATTCCTTTTGCCAAAGTAGAATCTATATATCATTTAAAAAAAATAAATCCAGTTATTTTCTTTCACATATGTGGTCCTACTCTTTGTTTCTGTCTTGGTTGCATATCCAATTTTTAAAAAAAGAGATAGAAAAAGAAAAATATCACAAAAGTTATTTCCATCTGTGTGCTTCTTTTGTTGTGATATGTTGTTTGCTTTACAATGATGGCATTAGGGCAGGAAGGGATATCACCAACATAAATGCGTCCAACAAATGAAATGAAAAGCTAAGGTTGGTTGGTTGGTTGGTTTACTACCCAATTAGTGAGACCATTGTGAAGGAGATGTCATGCACTCAGTTGTTTGGGACTCATTCTGTGAGACACCACTATGAAGTAATTATTTGGGGAAGATAAAGAGCCTAACAAAGGGCCCATGGACAGTTTTTCAGGAGCAGCCCAAGACATTGTGAAGGACAAAGTGATGCCACCCATTCCACATATAGAAATTGGTCACATTTGTTACTCAGACATTAATGATGACACAGTATTCTTCTGCTGGTCATAGGGCAGGCCACACGGCCCATATTAACCCTGCTCGTCCACACCTTGCTATCACTTCCTGCTCTCCCCCAGCATCTGCTACCTGAAGTGGTTGCCTCACTGTGCCTCACAGTAGAATCCCAGAAGACTCTAAAGTCTTCAATGCTGCAGTTCCTTTCCTATCAATCCTTGCTCAATGAACCAGTAGCAAAATAAGTAGAGAGAAATGCACATTGGTTTCATTCAATTCACTCTATGATAACTACACATATTGACATAAATGGATTAGGTTGTGAACCACCATGGCAAAAAAAGACAATGAAAGCCACTCAGGAAGTGTCCTCTATCCACTAAGGACATCTTGCTCAAGAGCTCCCCCAGACCTAGAAAGAGAGCAATGGGAAAAGGTCACATGATGAGAAATCAACAATGGTTACCTAGTTCGTATGCTATATTTAAAAAGCAACTCTGAAGGTTGTGAAGGTGTTACTCTATCATTAACTATTTATTATGTTTGTAGTTCGTAGTGCCTTCTTCCTTAAGGGCAAAATTTCACAAATTCTAACTTCGAAAGTATTCTTTGTGAAATAACTGAATCAGGTCTTCATTCAATTATTAAAGGGTAAAATAAAGAGAATGGTATAATTTCTGAAGCTCCACTGGTTTGTCATATGACAAAGAAAGGCTGTTTCTGGGAAGATGAGAAGCAAAAAATCCTCTGCATCTCAGGACTTTCACCACATAACCCTTGGCATCAATACCAATAGATTTTCTTGCAGTATTATATGCATGGTCAAATATTTGCAAACAGCTCTTAACACTAATTCAGTGTTTAAAGTAAGCAGACTAAAATATTCATGAGCACTAGCATTAAAATAGTTGAATAGAAAATGAGTTTAAAAATAAGTAAAGTTCATTGTTTAGTATGGAATACACTTCTGTAATAATCCTGCTAGCCTTAACCAGTATCAGTTTCTGCAATATAATTTTGCAAATGACTTGATTGAGATTTAACTTGTTGTGTGATACCCAAATCATTTATGTGAGAAAGCTAGTAGATTGTTCTTTAAAATGAGATGTTTTGGTTTAAATAAATGAAATTTAGATAGCATGTGACCTACACGATGCTGAGCTATGGACAGGATTTGCTCATAATCTATCTCTGTCTCATTTCTATTTATGCTATATAGTGCATGTGCTTTATACCTTTTAGACAATATATGAATGCATATAAATGTGCTGACCCACCCAGGCAGGTATGGTCACCACACCGTGACGCTACACAGAGAATCTTGTTCGAGGAGTCCAGATATCAAAGTCCAAAAGGCAAGCCGAGGTCTGTTTACCGGTAGTCCAAGTCTAATCCAAAGAGTGTCCAGGGGCATCATCAGGGTTGGCAGAGATGTCAGGGTCATGGCAGGCAGTCTGGAGTCAAGCAGGATGTCAGTCTTTGCACAAGGGTTGTACTTATAAGCCTCCCAGCTAATCGGTATCAGCTGGGAGCCTTCTTTGGTGCTTCGCTCTAGCCTGCCTGTGTCTCAGGTGTAGTTGTTTCCTGGACCTCTCCCTGACTGAGGGCTGATCACTGTCAGAGCCAGATTCCTGATCTGACAGGTCAGCTGCTGGGGAAAACAGACTTTGGCCAGGTGCAGGCTGAGATCCCTGGCTCAGGGTATACTCGAGCTCAAGTGCAAGCAGAACTGGGCTGGGCATAGGGAGTGCCCCCTGATCCAGGTCCTCTTCTGAGTCAGAGGAGGGCTTGATCACAACAATAAACAAAAAAAGTAATATTTTCCCATTTATTTTATTTTGTTGTATGTTTTTATTTTGCTGCTCTTGTTTATTTGTATTTACACCATCCAGAGTTGGAAATGGGCAGTGTAAACATGTAATAAATAAATTGAATAAATAAATAAAATATCAGTATCCTTTTTTCAAGAATGCAGCTAAACTATTTCTATTTTTCTTTAATTCTCATCACTCAGTAAGGACATTTTCTTCATGTTGTTACGTTTAATATTATGCTGTGATAGTCGGATACGACTGGCTTTCGAGCAAGGGAAACCTTTACCTTTAACTAGTAATAAATGTAGTATCATTCACCTGACAGTTTTTTCCCCATTACCAACTAAATATCCTGTATACAACTTTGATATAGAAACTGTAGTTCATTCCTCATGTAGAAAATTCAAAGCTTAGAAAAGCTAATCTTCTGCAATACGGTTCCCAGAATCCCCTAGGCCAGTGGTGGTGAACCTATGGCACATGTGCCAGAGGTAAAATGCAGAGGCCTTTCTGTGGGCATGCATGTTGTCCCAGGTAAGCCCTGCCTTGCCTATGTGGCAGGTGAGAGCGGAGGTGAGAGCGGAGGCTGTAATACCACCTGGGAGGTGGTAGTGGGGGTGAGGTGGTGGTGCATGTGTGTGGGGGCACCTGTGGAAAGGCAGGGGCACCTGTCCGGGCATGTGCAACTGTGGGGGACAGGTGAACTCATGGGGGTAGGGGAACCCATGGGGGCATGCGAACCCACATAGGGACCAATGAGGACATGCACATGTGCATGCACCCACATGACATCACCAGCATGCCTCAAGTGGCACATGCGCTCTCACAGAGAGAGAGAGAGAGAGAGGACGTCACTCGAGATGTGCTGACAATGTCACATGGGTGCATGGGCATGCACAGTACCTGCCCGCATGCCTCCTCCTCCTTCTTGGGCACTTGGTCTTTAATAAGCTCACCATCTCTGCCCTAGGGAAATGTGAGAACTGTAGGCCAAAAAATGAAGCTTCAAAACTCTGGGTAAATCAGAAAGTTGCTTCAAGGCTCTGTAAGCTTTTTTGTCCTTACTTGAAGCATAGAATGGCTACTTCTACTCGTGTAGGCTATGAGAAAGCATGCTGAAGCCATGCTTGACTGAGCATACTTCCATTATGAACATGCTCAGCATTCAGTCTTTTTAAAAATAAATTTCCAATTTTTCGTCAGATACATTTCACCAAGATAAAGAGAACTAGTCTTTCTTTCTATACAACATTTATATCCCACTTTCCTCTAAAGAGCTCAGATGTGGAATACATGGATCTCCTATGAAGTAGAAGAAGCAGGCACAGAGAGAGAGGCCTAAAGTGAATTTAATAGCTCATTAGAAGCCTTCCTCATGTCAGTCTATGAAACTGACCAAAGGTCAAGCCATCAGATTTGCAATTATAATCAGAGTTTCTTTAAGAGGTAAAAGGACATTGAAGAAAGATATGTGAGCTTTCTACATTTCTGCAAGTTGAGAACTAACTAACTTTTGTCTGGTGACTAGTCATGTGAAGATTTGCAAGTTAAGTCTGCAGACACAAGAACTTTGAAGAGGTATGTCTCTGGAGGGATAATGTCATTGCAAAGCTGATGACTCAAATAGTTTAATGCTCTGCTGTGATGACATAACATCTTTTAAGTTTCTATTGGTTGAATACTGTTTTTAGTATACTGATTTGATTGTCTCTCTACTTTTTCTGATTGAAACTATGACCATGAAGAGCATGAGTGCTGTTGAAATACAAGCTTGAATTATAAGAGGACTGATCTTTAAAATAATAAAATATTTGCCTTATTTACTTTTTTATTTTTTAATAAGTACCAGCCTAATCACAGATATTTGCATGGTGGGGTGGGGGAGATTACCTGCTACCCTGATTTCTAGATTTATTTATTATTTTAATCTACATAGTCACTCATTTTGTATTGTGGTGAAGTGGGCTGTGGATTATACTAAAATAACCTCTGTGTAGCTTTGACCGTGCAGATGCTCGGCATACTTGAATCTTTCCAAATCGATATGAAAACAGGGAAGTCTAGATTAAAGCAACAAAAATAACAAACTTGAAATCTTGACGGTCATTATATTAGCTTAACATTTTTATACTGTATGTACTTTAAGATGTAGTTCTCTCATCACAGTTCTTCTGGCAGAGAGCACAAGGCCTCTTGCTCCTGAGAATTCCTTGTCTTCTCATGTGTCAAAAGCCCACTGTGTGGTGCACCTTTAATTCCCTCATGACAGCTGTCAAAATGTCACAAGACTGCACATGTCTTGCTGTGTACCAGGCCCATATTTTAAGGTACAGTGACATACAGTACCTCAAAAAATGACAGAAAATATTAAGGCACAGGAATTCCAGAAAAATAACAAAAATAAACCCTAGGGACTAAATATTTCAGGGAGAAAAAAAGGAAAGTAAAAATAAAGTAATGAAACCTGTATAAATAAGACTTTTGACTAAAAACAGGAAACATATACATTAGTGTCACAGACCCCTTAATATGTCACAAAATAAGAGTATACAGTACCTTGAATACACACCTGGATACATTAGGCAGGCAACATAATATTGAAACACTGAGATACATCTGTTCTAAGCAACACAGGTGGAGTTGCAGTAGACCTGGCCATATTACACAGACAGAACACATATGTTCATTTCACACTTAAAGCCATCTCACACTAGAATGATATTTTTTAAATGGTAGCTGTGTTAGTCTGTGTTTTTATCATATCAGAGAGAAAACAAAAAAAGACCAAAAGCATTGTGGTACTTTAAATGTTCTGTAAATAATAGGCAGCAGCCAGCAATATGGGCCAAACACACAACTTTATTCGGAATAAGAATAGGTGACCAGAGCTAACAACACACCCTCACATTCCTTATTTATCTTCGAAAAGAACTGACAGTTGGGGGGAAAAAACTGTTGGAATCATTGACAGCTCTGTCTCGTGCACTTCTCATTCAGAACCTTCCCGAAGTCTCACGAGACTTCAGGTCATAATAAATCAAATCCATATTAAATTCTATCACAACAAAGACAAAATGGCAAACATGTTTCCTTAAATACACAACAGGTACTATAAAGACTAATTGCTGATTTAATGTTAGCTTTTGTAGATCAAGTCTACTTCGTCAGATAAGTCCACTGCTCATTAGTGTACACTGATTTCAGGAACATGGGCAGCAAATATGCTTGTTTCCACTGAAGATACATTTGACAAAACTTTTTATTAATTTTCCTGGGAAATTATCTTACAAAAATAATGTAGAATGCCTCCTAATTAAATTGTCATTAGTCAGAGGAATCTTGTAAATATTAGCAGAACATGAAGCAAGAAAACAACAACACAGAGAGACAAAACCATAAAGAGTCTCTGTGTCCAATCTGTCTTTTCAATATCCAATACTTTAACCCTTCAAAATTACTCTTGAAGTATCAAAAAGAAAAAGTGTTCTTTACTTAGAGTCGAAATCTTCACTTACAATGAGAAGGAAAATTGAAAAGTGTGGCGTAAATGCAGTCTTCACCCTGTGCAGGAAATTGTCTCTGTTCGGTGGTATGGACAGAAGTTTGAAAAAGATTAACAAGCGAAGGCTGGGAGTGAAAATTAAGATGCTCCTGGTTAATGAAGCCAGGCAGCTGTTCCATGTACAGTTCTTCTGCAATCTCTCCATGAAGAAATGCAATCTTGACATCGAGGTGCTTGACTTGCATATGTTTGGAGGTTGCTATGCTCAGCGGCCCTCTCATACCGCTGTGCTTGACAACAGGGCTAAAGGTTTCATCAAAGTCTTCTCTGTTGTTTCAATAAGATCTCTTTGGCAACCAATCTTGCCTTGTAACTTTCCACTTCTACGCCTGCATCCTCCTTCACCTGTGTGTTGCCTTATTCTCTTTTTGGCTCAGGTTGTGAAGGCATTGGCACTTCTGCTCCTAGGAGAGGTTCAAGAGTAAGTTGTCTTACTCTTCAGAGCTATCTAACACAGTTCCTTTTTTGCCAACTTTCTTTTCTTAATTAAAAAAAACATCCAGTACTTATGTTAATTTCACCTGCTTTTAAGTTTATTTTATGGCCTTTGCTGCCAGGGGCACAGCCAAGCAAAATACTTTTTTCTGCTCTAGAGTATAATTTGTGCCTTTTCTGTTTTAGTATATGGGCATATGCCTGACTTTGAAAGACACTAATGTGTTCTATGGTTGATACTCTGATATGCCGTAACTCAAATTGTGTTTACTTTGGTTGGCTTCTGGAGATATGTTGCAGTTACAACTGCATCATCCCAATATGTATTAGGGACCTCTGCATCCACAAACATGCATTTTATTATTTCCAAAAGAGATCTGTTTCCTTTTGGCTGTTTCATTCTGTTCAGGAATTATATGTGACGCTCCTTCTGTGCAAAATACTTTGTTCCTCTGGGAAAGTTTACGTGTTGTGAAATGTATTAACCCCTGTTGTCTATCTGAAACACCTTGAAATTTCTTTTCAATTTGTTGCTTATCGGACCACATACTTCTTGGGTGTTTTATGTGTTCCATTCTTCACCTTCTGTAGTTAGATGCCATAGTACTGTACCTCAATAAATAAATAAATAAATCAAATATTAAAATAATAGTCCAAACCATCTAGGGCTGTAATGATTAAGACCAGGGATTTGCACCAAGCCCAGAAACAGACTGGAAGTCAATGTAAATTACAATGCATATAATCACGTTGTCCTTTTCATGTTATGATTCTCATTGTTCCACTTTGGATCAGCTGAAATAGAGATAACAGTTTCAAAGGTAACAGAAGAGATAAGACATAATACAATACTCCAAACAAGAGGCTACTAAAATTCAAACAATTACAATTAGGTTATCTAATTACAGTTTCAGTTGATGCCAGTAACAATGGTGAATATGGGATCACCAGTAAACTAGAAATCAATGATTTAGAAGAAAGGTGGGCAAAATATGGCCATTGGACTGCATGTGATTCCATTTCCCCTTTTTGCTACCACCAGTGCATCCCATGGACCCTGCAGAACTCCCCAGAAAATAGTTTTTATTAGCAAACCATTTTTAAAGGGAGCTACAATAAGGGACTGTGGTGGCTTAGTGGTTAAGATGTTGAACTTGAAGACTGGGAGGTTGGCAGGTCAGCTGTTTGAGCCCCAAGTACTGCATTTTGGAGTGAACTCACATCTCAGCTCCTGCCAACCTAGCAGTTGAAAGCAAGAAATTACAAGTAGATGAATTGGTACCACTTCAGCGGGAAGGTCTAGTCATGACTGCCACATGTCTACAGGAACATCTGCAGACACAGACATCACTGGCTCTTTGGTTGTAAACAGAGAAGAGCACCATACCATAGAGTCAGATAAGACTAGCTTTCGAGCAAAGGTAACCTCTATCCCTTGCTCTAAAGGAGCAAGAAAACCTTTCCTTAATGTTAATTTAGGTGAGAAACCTTCAACTGCCAATCTCTTTCCAGGTGCTACATAGGATATTCCTTTTTGGAACCTTGACTTGCCAGTTTCTCCTTGGTAGAGCACTGCTTGTGTTGTGGAGATGATATCACCAGCAATGGCAAATTGCTGAAAATTAAACGATTTATCTTTTAGTTTCAACCACACATGAAATCTTATTTTGTGAAAGTCGCATACATTCCAATTTTTTTAAAAATGAACACTTCAGTTAGCAGCAATATGGCAGTCTCAAGACATACTGGCAGAGCAACGCTAAAGGATAATGGCCAAAATATCTTCTAGATGGTTAACTCTTTTCCTCTTGTGAATGTTTAATCATTGTTTAACTAATTTGAATCTGAGGGTCTTAAGCCTCTTAAATAACAATTTAAAATTCAAAATAAGAAATAGCATAGAATTTAGCTACTTTTGCTATACATCACTCTGATTTAGCCATGTCCCCTCGAGAATGCACCCCTCAAACAACTGGATAAACTGAGAAATGGCCCTTACATACTTCTGCCTTAGGAGGAGTGCAATCTCGTCCAAAACAAGCTAGATGTCTTTGCAGGCGCAACCCCCCCCCCCCCCCCCCCCAATGATGGACTCAGACACAAATGAAAGTGGATAACGGCATTGGGCCACATTTATTGATTCAAGCCCTAGTCCGAATTATAAATTTCTATTGGTAAAACGACCAATCATAATTCTTAAGGCAAGCAGGCTGAAGTAACACTGGTAAGGTACCACCCAAAATTGCCAACGGCAATTGTTACAATGTATCTATTTGTATCAATTTGTTTGTTGACAACAAACAAATTGTTGACCGTAGTCAATATCTAACTAATGACCCCACCCTCTGACGTGTATCCGTAAAATCAGGGGGTGATTCCAGCTGTCTAGTGGTAACCATCACCCCCTCGCCTGGTTCGTCGTTGACCGGACAATGTTTAAACAACTTATGCCTATCTAGTGTTGTCCAGTCAATTGCGAACCTGCCGGATACCTGTGGGTCATCAATGTTTACCTTACCAGTGCTACCCGCCAATGTGACCAAAGTCAACAGTAGCACAGACAAAAACCCCTATATCAAACCATAGCAACAGTGTGGGATGGGCGAAAAAGCGAGGACTCAAGAGCCAATTGCGAGTCCCAGCAAAAAATTCCCACCCGGCCCCGAAGCGACCAAGAAATCACACTGTTAACTAGGGAGGGGGTGGAGGGGAAAAACTTCTCCGCTCCGTCGGTTCGCCAAAATGGCAGCATGGCTGCCTCGTGGCCAGCCCCTTTTATTAGGGTGCTGGCCACGCCCCTAACTACCCGGATGGTTTCGTCCGGTGGGGGTGGGCCCCGCAAAGAGCGCGGCGGCCATTTTGGCGCCACGCTTCCATTGCAGGCGCACCCCCCCAATGATGGACTCAGACACAAATGAAAGTGGATAACGGCATTGGGCCACATTTATTGATTCAAGCCCTAGTCCGAATTATAAATTTCTATTGGTAAAACGACCAATCATAATTCTTAAGGCAAGCAGGCCGAAGTAACACTGGTAAGGTACCACCCAAAATTGCCAACGGCAATTGTTACAATGTATCTATTTGTATCAATTTGTTTGTTGACAACAAACAAATTGTTGACCGTAGTCAATATCTAACTAATGACCCCACCCTCTGACGTGTATCCGTAAAATCAGGGGGTGATTCCAGCTGTCTAGTGGTAACCATCACCCCCTCGCCTGGTTCGTCGTTGACCGGACAACGTTTAAACAACTTATGCCTATCTAGTGTTGTCCAGTCAATTGCGAACCTGCCGGATACCTGTGGGTCATCAATGTTTACCTTACCAGTGCTACCCGCCACCCGGAGAGGCTTCAATAAAGGCTCGACGCCCCCCCCCCCAAGACCGTCAGCTCGGTCGACAGGCATGCTCACCAATCACCCAGCAGGAGGTCCATACCTCCTCGCGACAGATGGACCCCATCCCCTGAATAAAGCCCATAATTTTGCAAACTGATGGCGGGATGATGACTGACCCGCCCCCAGCCCTTGGTCGAAAGGAATCGGGCCACAGCCCTGTTCACCATGCGCCGAGCGCGGTCCAGGGCCTGGAGGTCAAAGCCTCCCCAATAAGTGTGCCGTGGGACCATATCTGACCAAACAAGGGTTGTGGCGGGCCATACGTAATGTAAGTAGGCGAGGTCCCCGCAAATCGCATGCTTGAGCGATAAGCCAGTGACCTGACCCAAGTCATTACCCCCAAGGTGTATGATCAGAATGTCGGGCGGGTCGGCATTCCTCGACAAAAAGAGGAATGGCAAAAGCTCCCGCCACAACATACCGGGCTTACCGTACCATGTGAGATGTGCGTATGCACCCAGTCCCAGTCGGGGTCCCCAATCTGTCGCCGCAGCGTAACGCGCTGCCCTGTGCACGTAGCTATGGCCCACCAGCCATACTGTCACCGGTGTGATACGACACCCAGGGTCTGTCAAGGGAAAAAACAGGGAAGGAAGAGATACATGGTGACTCAAAAGGTACTCACGGTGGGAGTGGGCGAACATAAAACTGGAAACACTGTGAGCCCCACCTCCCCATGCTGCGTATGTCAGCCCCGGAGTACCCATAAGCAGCCGCAGTAGAGGCCGCCCCAATTCTAAATGAATGGGTGCCGTAACGGGCCCCAGGGAGGCCGACGCTAGCCAGTGCCTTCCCAGTCACCTTCCAAAACTGAAATTTAGTGAGGGGAGACCCATCTTGGTGACAGAAAAACGGGCCATGGTGCGTGCCACGCAGTGCAAGGAACTCTTGTAGGGCACCAACCGGACAGATGTCTGCCAAGGAACATCGTAGCAGTCTTACTCCACTGCCTATGCCGTGCTGATCTGTTTTAGAGGAGCGTATCCTCAATTGAGCCCAATCATTGCAAACATAGACATCGTCGAGTTCCAGTGCCCTACGACTTGCATCCGCCTTAGACAGCATCACAAGCTCGCTGATGCGGAGCGCTCCAAAAAAGGCTACCGTTGTAGCCGCATGAAACAGGGCTGCCTCATACCTATCGAAACATAGGTCCTACCAGCCTCGTGCCAGTTGGGTAAGTACCCCAGGGGAAATTGGGTGACGGTCATCCAGGCAACGCCCACGTTCCCGCACCCACCCCTCCAAAACATGTCTCACACGGAAATCAGCGGTACTGTCCGCATGACCCCCCACTTTGGCCATAAAAGCCAGCGCTGATAGCCTGGATGCTATGGTGCGGGGTGCCAGGCCCTGAGCGTGCAGGTAAACCATGAAACGGAGGATGTGGGCCACTGGGATCGGCCAGGTATCTGGCAGGTGAGATTGGGTACAGAAGGTCCTAAAGGAAACCAACGCGTGGTGATACGCCTTACGCATGCGTGGCGCCAGTGACATGCCGATCGCCCGGTTCACCTCTCCTTGCCAAAGGTCCATATCTCCTGCGGTAGTGGCGAGGGAAATTCCTCCGCATCCGGGGCCAAGGCACGGAACCGGGAGATCAGCAGGCGGGACAAAGCGTCAGCAATATCATTATTCACCCCCGGGACATGCCTGGCTCTGAACAGTACATTGAGGCGCAGGCTGCGCAACACAAACTGGCGCACAAGGTCCATGACCCTGGGAGATTTAGAGGTCTGTGAGTTGACAATGTGGACAACAGCCGCATTGTCGCACCAGAAATGCACCACAGAGTTGGCCCACTCCTCACCCCATAGCATCAAGGCCCCCAGTATGGGGAAAAATTCCAAATATGTGAGATCCCTCAGACGACCCGTGCCTGACCAGGCTGGTGGCCATCCACCATATGCCCACTTCCCATTGAAGTACATCCCATAACCAAGGGATCCCGAGGCATCAGACTGAATTTGAAATTGGGGCGAAGCCAGGAGGTCTGACCTCCAAAATGAGACCCCGTTGAACTCCCTCAGGAACTGTAGCCATACGTGCAGATCTGCCCTGATGCCCCGTGTCAATCTCGCCCTATGGTGGGGCCTGGATAAGCCTGCCATGGCGTCGCACAAGCGCCGAGCAAATGCCCTGCCAGGTGCGACCACCCTGCAAGCGAAATTGAGGTGTCCATGTAGCACTTGCAGTTCCCGAAGGGATGCCTTGCGCTTGGCCAGCAAGTCCGATATAAGGGCCACTATCCTGGACACCTTGTCTTCGGGCAACCTAGACGCCTGGGCCACCGTGTCAATTTCCACCCCCAGGAACACTAATTTATTACACGGGCCTTCGGTCTTTTCGGGCGCTAAAGGGACACCGAGTTCCTCCATTAGCGTCTGAAATGTGTTGAGGAGACGTGTGCACGTGTCCCAGCCCCGTTCACCCCCGAATAAAAAGTCATCCAGGTAATGGGCTACAGACCGAGACCCTGACCTACGGACAAATGCCCACTGCAGGAAGGTACTGAAACGCTCGAAAGCCGAGCAGGAAATGGAACAGCCGAATGGCATGGCTTTGTCAAAATAATATTCACCCCGAAATTTGAAACCCAGCAACTCAAAGTCACCCGGGTGCACGGGCAAGAGGCGAAAAGCCGACTTAATGTCACACTTAGCCCACAGTGCACCAGGGCCACATGAGCGCACCATGCGCAACGCCTGGTCAAAGGATGTATACCTGACAGAACAAAGGTCATCAGGGATAGCATCATTGACCGAGTGGCCGGCTGGGTAGGACAAATGATGAATCAGGCGGAACTCGCCCGGGGATTTTTTGGGCACTAGTCCTAGAGGAGACACTTTAAGGTTGGGGAACGGGGGTGCGGGGAAAGGGCCAGCGACCCTGCCCGCAACAATCTCCTTATTAATGCTGGCAGCAGCCACCTCCTCCCTCCCCCTAAGTGACAACAGGTTGGGTGCATCCTGCGGTGACCTATCCCCCGTGAAAGGAATACGAAAACCCAGCTGAAAACCCTGAAGGAGGTACACAGCGTCTGCTCTCCTTGGGTACAATGCGAGCCAACGCTCGAGCATGTCGACATTAATTGGGGAGGGGGCCTTTCGGTGAACCCGCTCCCTCCGTGGCAGTCCTGCCTGCCCCTTTTCCGCCCCTACCCCTGCCCCTGTACCCTCCCGGTCTGGGACAGGCGGAGGCAGCATGGGGACCATCACAAGAGGGGCACTCATGCTTGTACTTGCAATTTTTCTTGTTGCAAGAACCATTGGACGAGAAGGTCCAGCACAGCAGGCGGGCTGGAACCCCCTGCCCCGCCACTTGGCGGGGTACCTGTACCTGGGCCGCTCGTTGGACCGCATGTCCACAATGGTATCTCTCCCCAGGCGCCGGGCGTGTGGGGGTCATATACAGAAGCCACAGCTTCTGGCAGGGCTCGTCCCACCTCATCTCCGGGTGCAGTGGAATTCTCATGCGGAATTCTTCGTCGTAAGCCAGCCACGCCGGACCCGGGAAGTCAACCATAGCCCGGTAAATGTTGTCCAGATACTGGACCATAGGGATGGCCAAATCCGGCCTAGCCCTGAGGTAAACGGCCATGTAAATCAAATACGCTGGCAGCCAATTAGCCCACGTGCGTGGCGGCTTACGACGACGTGCCTGCTCCTTATCCTTCTCGTCCAGCCCTTCCCTCTCTTCTTTGGTCGGTTCCCTATTTAGAAGGGAGAAGATATCTACATACTCGCCCTTCCAAATCTTCTCCTTGGTGGACTGGGCCAGATGGTCCCCCAGGGGCAAGGAATACCCTGCTGTTGGCAGAGCCGACACCGGCAGAGAGGGAACTGCGGGCAAAGCAAAGGGGGCCTGAGCCAGCCCGGGGATCCCCAACACATTTCCTAGCACATTGGGGGTGCCACCCCGACCCAGGCCCTGGATCAAAGGTAAAGTCGCTTGGTGTGCCGGGGGCCATTGGACCGCCGGACCACCCAATCGAGGCCACGGCCATTGAACACCCCCCCCCCAAGGAAGTCAGTTGTGTGGGTGCATTAGCTTGAACTGCATACTCACCCGATGCACCCCCACCGGCCGCCCCCACTGGGGGTTCCGGCCCGCTGGGGGCGTCGGAGCTCACGACCGAAGCTGAGCTCGTCGACGGGGCCAGACCAGCACCAGACTGCTGCACCTGTGGGGTGGGGAGCTGCGAGGCAGTGGCCGCCACCGGCCCATGCGCCTCAGGCGGCTCAACCCGACCCATCGCCGGCCGCTGTTCGGCAGCCAAAGGGGGCACCTGGAATCCCAAGGACACCCCTGTTTGGTTAGCCCTCGCCAAGGACGCTTCAAGGGCCGCAACCCGGGCCAGGAGGGCCTCCACGTCGACATAGGCCCCGGCCCCAACAGGGGGCAAATGGGGAGCCGGCCCATGAGTCACGGGTTCCTGTCCAGGTCCCTGAGCCCCCGAGGCCAAATAAGGCCAAGCACCCATGCTCGGCCCTTGGGCAGCCATGGGCACGCCCTGCAAAGGCAGGGTGCCCAACCATCCTCCATGACTCGCACCCCCCATGGGGAACTGCGGGCCAGAGCAAGAGGGCCCAGCCGCGCTGACCATGGCAGGGGCGGTGGTCGCCGTTTGCGGGCCAAGGGCCGAGGCCCCTTCCGGGGCAGCCGGTATACACCGCACTCCGGGCCAAGGAGCTACCGATCCCATCCCACCGTTCCCGGTGGGCTCCGCTAAAGGTGGCTGCGGAACGGGCGCAGTCGCGGTCCTCCGACCCGGCTGACGCCTCCGCGCCGATCAAGCCACGTTCGCGGCTGCCTTCTTCTTCGAGGGCATGGCTAAGGTAGCTAGGAAGCCTAAAACAAGAGAAAGCTGCCCGAAAAAGGCTTCCCCAAAAGGACACGAGCGACGGAGGTCAGGAGAAAAAACTTCTCCGCTCCGTCGGTTCGCCAAAATGGCAGCACGGCTGCCTCGTGGCCAGCCCCTTTTATTAGGGTGCTGGCCATGCCCCTAACTACCCGGATGGTTTCATCCGGTGGGGGGGCCCCGCAAAGAGCGCGGCGGCCATTTTGGCGCCACGCTTCCATTCAGTTTAATAGTTGACCTATTCAGGGGTTGGAATGCAAAATGAACAAATAAATAAAATGTTAAAATGTGAGTTGGTGGGTAGAAGATAGCATAGTACTATAAAGACACTGGAGTTTCATTCCAGTGAGAGTTTTCATGCCAAGGCAGACTAACATGGCTATTTCTTTGGAAATCTAGAAATTATCCCTCCAACTTGTGTGAATTTATTCCCACTTGATTAGCCCTGAAGTAGTTCATTACATGAAGGCCCCGAGATTTAATTAGAGGGAAAAGAGAAATAGACCTGGATGCCATTCACCTGTTGATGATATCTCAGCCACCTTTTCTGGATAGCCATTCACAGCATAGTGAATTAAACAGAAGTTTCAGAAATTCTATAACATAACTTCCCAGAATCTGTACAATTATTTCCGTGCCATTTTTGTTGGCTAACCTTTGCAGCATGTTGTAGCTAGCATGTGCCCAAGGATTAAGGCTGAATACTTTGAACTGCAAGCCCTCCTCAATTCCCCCTTTCTTTTCTCTTATTTCAATTATTGAACAAATATTCAGGTGTAGCTTTAGCAGAAGGGGAAAATAAATGTTTACTTACAAGGCTTGTGTTCCAATAAAGTTATCAAATGGCAAAAATATAATACACGGACGGATTCACTTCACCTTAGATTTAAAAAAGGCAGAAGAAAAATCTCTCAAGCAAATTATGGAGAACTGAGCAACTAGCTTTTGACATTAGCACATTTTGAGTCAGAAAGAGAGTAGGCTGAACAACTGTAGGGCTCTTCTAGCCTATAGGGCTGGTGGGCCAAGTCCCAGCATACCCTATTACGATTGGGCACCTCTGGGCGCCAAACACCAGTCCAAGGGGTGGCAGAATCTTTTTTCAAACCCAGGTGCAGCCGCCATTTTTTTTCAATCCTAGGGTGCCATTGGGCAGAATCGGACCAATGGAGCGCCCTTGTGTAGCCAGTGGCATAAGCTGTTACCAGGCAGCAGCTGAGGCAGAGTGCTAAGGCAGAGAGCTGAACAGTGGGTGCTTCAGGGCAAGTGGGTGGGTGGAATCCTTCATGGGTTGTGGCGGTGGAGTCTTCCTGCCTCATGAGGTACACAATGGGATTTTCCCTCAACACACTAAATGCCCCCTTGCAAGGTTGGCCAGAGGAAGAGGTTTTCTCAGAGGGCGGGAAGGGATTCCCTGGAGTCTCCCAGTGGTGGAAGGGGAGAATTCCCCCTTCCCATTTGTGTCACCCCAGCCCTGTGTAAGTAGTCTGAATGCTCCAAAGAGCCCCATGGAAGAGACTTGCAAGGCACCTCCCTTCGATTGTGGGGAGGTAGGAGGAGGAGGCAGTGGTGGGCATCAGCAGGTTCGCAACAGTAAGTGCATACATGTAAAAATGGCTGGGCCTAGGAAAAGCACCGGAAAAGCCTTGGAGGAAGGGGGAAATGGCTTCAGAGGTGGCTCTTCTCTATAGAGCTATGAAAATAGAATCCTCTTCTATTTTCATCACTCTGTAGCGAAACTCTGAAGCCCTTTTCCCCTTCGTTCAAGGCTTTTCCAGGGCTCTGTTTCACTGCAAACCGCATCCCCAGCCACTCCAGAGTGATGAACCAGAGTGCATTTACATGTGACCCTTTTTTTTTTTTGCAGAGGTCAGCCTACAGAGGACCAAACAGTTTCCATTCCAAACCTACTGAAATGGATATATAAAATTAATTTTGTTCAAGAATATCTGGCTGGCAAACACCATGGTTTAATAATGAAAAATATCCTGCTGGCAGCCACCATATTATATTAATCAAAATCATTTGACACTTTATCATAGGAAATTTAAAAAAAACCACCACTAAGTCTCATTTCATTGATCACTCAAAACTAGAAAATGCAAAGAACTATCACAGCCTGCAATTTCTCTTGTTTTTCATAGCCAAAATAGATACTGATAATGTATCATCACAGTAGGGGATCATTTTCTGAACCTGTCCATAGACCAGATTTTTAGTGAATATTGTAGCACAATATTGCATGGCAAAAGGATGGACACATTAGATAGTAGCAGCAGATTTGCAGAGGAGAACAGTTATTCTGGCAGAAACAGCTAGTAAAACAAAACAAAATTTTAAATAAACAGACTCTGATAGAGTAGCAACTAATAGTTTAGCCTTCCCTGTATGTTATTCATACACTTGCAATTTTTTCCTGCATAACTGATAGGTATAGAAACCTGCATGCATTCCTTCCTTCATGGGTATAATTATAATTGCTATTGCTACATTTCCCTCTTTCTTCTCAAGGATTCCTAATTTAACATGACTTTGCTGCCTCTCCCCATCTGATAACCATGCCCGCTGCAATTGTGGAACATCTAAGAATTTTCTTTCTTGATTTGGCTCAAGACCCTTTGCTGAGGCAGAACAATAAATGCTTCCCCCTCCAAATCATGTACATACCACCTAAGATCAGCCACGTTATCCTCACTCAAGCCCAGAAAAGTACATTTATCTTTCCCTCTTCAGGTCAATAAAAATATATAATGACTGTGAGATTGAATGGACACAGGATAAATACGTTGCCCTTATATGTTGCCCTATAGGCAGCTGCATCAATTTATCTAGTAATAGGGCCATATTGTCTAGAGGACTGGTTCCCAACCTGGGGGTCTATAGTGTCTGAACCCAGAGAGTAATAAACTTTTATTTGTTATCTGTTTTTATTTGTTTTTATCTGTTTTTACTCACTGTGTGAACCGCCCGGAGTCGGCTTTGGCTGAGTGGGCGGTATAGAAATTTAACAATAAATAAATAAATACTTGGACAGAGCTAGTTCAAACAACAACATACAAAATACGGTCTGGCATTTGCCGCGGGGGAAAGGCAACACCTGGGCTCGCTTGGCACAGCGAGAGACGTTAAAACCGGGCGCCACCACTGCCTCCTCAATCCTCTTCCCCAGTCTGGCAACACCTGGGCTCACCTGGCGCAGCGAGAATCTTTAAAACCAGACTAGTGTATTTTGCTGTGTTTTTCTGTAACTATTTCTTGATTGCTCTTGTATTTTTATATTGATTATTTTGTATCTGATATGTTTTTTGTTCCCATTGTTATTTTTCATTGTATTTTTAATGCTTTTGTTATTTATGATATTATGTTGGAAACCACTTTAAGTTATCCTGGATAAGAAAAGTGGTATACAAAAATAAGTATAATAATAAACATAATAATAACAACAACAACAACAACATGGTTTATTGCAAGGAGCAAAAGAACAGGGGAAAAGGTGCAGGGACACTAGCTTTTATACAGAACAAAATGGTTACATTTACCCTAGCTTCTGAAGAAGCGGGAAAACATTTACGGATCAGCTTTTACAATAATAGTGCCTTTTTTGTAAGGCACGCTGTAGCATAACCAATCTTAATACACAACATTCCTCCCCCCCCCCAGTGGGAGACCCAATCTCCGTATCATTTGGGTGGGCCACAGGCCTGCTTTGGGCGCCCCATCTGAGGGGAACCCTGAAACGTAGGAACAGAACACGCAGTATCACTAGTGCTGCTGGCGGTCCTCATGGGAAGCTCTGGGTGACCAGGACTTTGAGGAGACCCCTGAGCCTCTTGAGTCAGTGTTGGCACTGAACCCGAAAAATGGGGAGCTATCTCCCTCTCAGCTCTGAAGACATCCAGTTTGGGGGCGCTGCCTGGAGAAGCATGTGCAGGCAACAATTTGGATGGAAGTGGCTAGCTAATGAAATCTGAGCCTACTTCAAAATGTGGGGGCTCCGATTCTCCTTCCAATCGATTCAAGCTAAAGGACTCATCACACCCTTCTCCTCTGGAGAGACGTTTTGCCCAAAAGTGCAGGGGCGCATTTGGTCTGCTTGTCTTCTCTAAATGAACCCATTATCCATGAGCACTTTATATGACACAGGTCCCGTCTACTCTAGGACCTCTCCCCCCAGACACAGGAACCCCAGGGCATAATTACAACAATACATGGCCTGCCCCACTAAAAATCCCTTAGAATTGCATACATCTAGATTTCACCCCTTGTCTACTATGCGGTGTGGGTCCAATCAGTCAAAGACCATAGACAATTTCCTTTTCATTAGCAGGTCTGCCGGGGAAAACCCTGATACCAAAAGGGTAATCCTGTGAGTGAATAGGAATTGACATAGCTGCAAGTCTAAATCACCAGAACCCATTCTTTTAAGGGCCTCCTTTACCATTCGAACCTACCTCTCTATTTGCCCATTCGTGGCAGGGTGGAAAGGGGCAGAAGTTATGTGACGAACCTCATTACGTTTGAGGAAATCCTGGAATTCCACTGACATAAAGGTCGAAGCATTGTTGGATACGACAATGTCGGGCAAACCAAAAGTGCAAAATAACCTCCTTAGTTTACAAATTGTAATGGCTGCTGATATGTTCGGAACCGGGATCACTTCTAACCACTTAGAAAAGGAATCAACAATTAATAAGAATAGAGCACCATGGAACGGAATGACAAAATCAATATGAACCCTCGACCATGGGCCCTTGGCCGTATCCCACTCCCGTGTGGGTTGGTGGGTCACTTCTGGTCTTGATGATTGGCACACTCGACACCGCCCCACCCAATCCTCAATGTCCGAATCGAGTCTGGGCCACCAGAAGTAGCTCCTGGCAAGTGCCTTAGAGAGAACTATACCAGGTGACTCATGTGCAACATACGTAGAGCCTTGCCTTGTAGTGCTGGTGGGGTGACCACCCTATCCTCGCATACTAAACATTCCTGCTCCAATGACAGTTCATTTTGCTTAGTATAATAGACCCTAAATTCGTCAGAGGCAGGCTGTGGCGGCCAACCCTTTTGTACCCACAACATAACCTTAGACAATAGGGAATCCCTTTTTGAAGCTGACGCTATGTCCTGTATGGACATGGGTGGGGAATCCAACACTTCAATCATGAGGAACTGATGGTCTGCAGTAACCTTGCCCACAGACTCAATGGGAGATCTGGAGAGGGCATCTGCATTGGTTATAGAGGCGCCCGGGCGATGTTGCAAGTTGAACTGATATGCCTGTAAAAACATCGCCCACCAAAGCATCCTCAGAGACAAGATCTGGGGGGTTGGCTTGTCAGGGGTGAAGATGTCCGGGAGCAGCTTGTGTTCTGTAACGATCGTGAAGGGTCACCCATAAATGAAATCATGGAATTTCTTGGTCTCCGCAATAATAGCCAGGGCTTCCCTATCAAACTGAGCATACCTTTTCTCAGTGTCTGAGAGAGACCTTGAAAAGTAGGTGATCGTTGCCCCTCTTCCCTCCCCCAGGTCATGACACAGAACCGCCCCAACCCCTACAGGACAACCGGTTTACTGTGGTCGAAATGAGTCAGAATAGCATTGGATGTAAGGAGCTTTCTAACCTCCCCGAAAGCCTACTCCTGGGGGGGGGACCCCAATGCCACACAGCCTGTTTCCTCAGCAGATTGTGCAGAGGAGCCGCCACAGTTGCCTTTTGGGGAAGGAACGAATGGTAGAAGTTCAAGAGTCCTAAAAAGGACTGCAGCTCGGTCTTAGAAGTTGGACACGGGGCATACACAACTGCTGAGACTTTAGAGTCAGTCGGTTTGACACCCTCAGAGGTAACTTTGAACCCCAGGAAATCTACTTCTGTAACAAAGAAACAGCACTTTTCTTTTTTTAGGCGGAGACCAGCATTCTGGAAACATTCAAGCACATTTCCCAACTTGATAGCAAGGTCCTCCCTATCACTTTGTGATATTAAGATATCACCGAAATAAGGCAATACCCCAGGGAGACCCTTAAGCAACCTTTCCACCAACCCCTGGAAAATTCCTGGTGCTGCCAAGGTTGCTAAGAAACATTGCGCTCAGAGACATTCTAACTGTCCTACTGGACCACTTCAGGCCCAGGGTTGCTGTGATCCCTGCACGCGTGGCTTTCTACAGACGTGACCAGAAGGTCGGGGAATCCGTTGCTGAGTACGTTGCCACACTCCAACATGCTGCCATTCCTTGCCAATGAGAAAAGCTTGACATTGCTCAGGCTGATAGTAGGCTTTGGGGACAGGCTGATAGTAGGCATTGGGGACGAGGCCACACAGTGCCTCCTAATGAAAATGGATGTCCCGACGTTTGTGGCAGCACTTGAGGAGCCTCAAGCTGCAGAAATTGCAAAAGCTGGGGTCCAGTTCCTTCAATCAAGGCCTATTACCCCTGTTCAGAAAAGCTCAGTTGTTCAAAAACACCAAATTTCAAGTCCGTCCACGTCCTCCGACAGTTCAGAAGGAGAGGACGACATCAGTCAGACCTGGCGGCGGCTCACTATACCATCAACTTCACACAAGGATGGCATTGCACCATGTCAAGGGTGCGGGAGGCGGCACCTCCACACTGACAGCCCGTTTAGAAATGCTGAGTGCCACCGGTGTGCCAAGAAGGGGCACATTGCCAAGGTTTGCTGCCAGGAGTCAAGAGGATCGCACAAGGACAGCATTCGCCGGGAGAGGGACTACCCGATATCCAAGGTCTTTGAGGGCCACCGTTCAAGTTCTGGTGTCCAGGCAGTGTCAGGAAAGGTTTTCGTTGATGTCGACATCCAAGGTTGTCTGGTCAATATGGAGGTTGACTCAGGGACTTATTTCTCTATCACCACACAGAAATAATTTTTCCGCCTGCCCCCGTCTGCCTGCCCCAAGCTGCGGGTCCTGAAAGTCAGGTTGAGTGACGAATAGGGCAGACATATTTCTGTGCTTGGCATCGGTAAGAGCAACCTTCTGGGTACTTAGTGGTTTGGGCCCCTGGGTATTGCCATTTCAGGTATAAATTTTGTGGGGTTTGACCCCATTCAATCTGCCTGGATGTATTCTTCTCGGGATTGGGTCCAATTTGAGTTGGAACCCCATGTCATCCCCATCAGAATGAAGCCCTGCCAGGTGCCCTTTGCACTTAAGGACTGTATTGAGGCGGAACTTGATAGACTGGTTGCACAGGGCATTTTGGAGCTGGTGGATTCTGCTGATTGGGAGACTCCAGTTGTCACAGCCATCAAGTCCAATGGAGACATCCGCATTTGCACAGACGACAAATGTACTATAAATAAGACCATTCACCCAAACTCATATCCTGTACCGGATAAGATCATTAAGGAGCTCAAGTGTCGGCAACCCACAAAAAACGAGGAACGTCGATTTTTTCAGTGCCGGGTCAATCCTCTGAGAAGTACAATAATTTTTGAACTGGAACTTGTACATCGTCTAGGACTCTGATTTCGAGATGTCAAAGAGGCCCATTGACACTGGGGTGTCCGCCACCATTGTGATCCCATCCTCATCGCCAATTGTTGTGTCTGAACCCGGAGAGTAACTACTCAGACAGAGCTAGTTCAAACAACAACATGGTTTATTGCAAGGAGCAAAAGAACAGGGAAAAAGGTGTAGGGACACTAGCTTTTATACAGAACAACATGGTTACATCTACCCTTGCTTCCAAAGAAGCGGGAAAACATTGACGAATCAGCTTTTACAATAATGACGCCTTTTTTGCAAGGCACACTGTAGCATAACCAATCTTAATACACAACAGGGTCCCAGATGTTCTTGGAGTGAAATTGCCAGAAGCCTCTGCCACTAGCACTGCTAGCCAAGATTTCTGGTAACTGTGGTCCAAGAACATCTGGTGGCCCATTTTCTGGTCTAGAGGAAGGAAGGGACACATTCTACCCTCGTGCCACTGTTGAGATTACTGTGCTGCTGAATCCAGTGACTTTTTGCCATTTCACAACAGTGGGCTGGATCTGGTGGCACAGTGGTTAAACTGCTGTACTGCAGCCAAAAGGTTGTGAGTTCAATCCTGGACAGGCCTTAATGAAATGCTAATTAACTTGTGAAGTGCCCAGAAAGTGCACTAAGTGGTAGTGATTGCTTTGCTTTTGCTTTGCTCATGTCACCTTACAGATTTGCTAGAATGTTTCTTAGCATAGACAGAAATGGTCAGATTTTTAAAAAAGTGGTCTTTACCCCGCTAACAGTTGCAGGACTCTTGCTGTACACCAGTCCAATTGCCAGGGTTTACACTTTTGCTTTACCAAAAGGCAGTGTGTAATTTTGTCTCTTAGCTGTAAAACCAGAGAGAATTTAAAAAGAGGTTCAACCAAATTCTGAATGTTTGTCTCATTGTTACATTTCCTTTATTTAGTAACTCAGTAAAGGTGAATTAAGTGAATAAATTTGTGTGACCTGTTGACTGTTCTTTTCCACTTTTCAGTTATTTCAGGGATCCTTTAAAGGAAACTGCAATGTTCCCTCTAAAAAGGACTACTTGATCTAGCAGGCACAGGTTTAATGCCTGCAGCATAAAAACTGTATTTTCTGCCACTGTGGCTCAGCCTATTCTTCTTCCCCATGCTCTGTCTCCTTTTGTAAACAAATAAATTCACACATGAAATAATGTGGTGTAACTTAATAAATGTTTAAACATCGTTTCCTTCCGTTAACTGCCTTGTAGTTTGTGTCATTATGGGCAACTTTTCAACAGGAGAATGTCTTAATTTTGAGTGTATCAAATCTAATCCTACGGTTTATTGTGGGTAACCCTGGTTGGTCCTGTTTTAAGGCTTTCCCTTTCTTTTGGAGGAATAGGAGATGCAGGGCTCCACGGCTGGTGGCCTGAATCACCTCAATTTGTTTCAGCTATCAGAGGCAGCTGCTCTATGTGAAAGGAGTGTGGACCACTGAGCAGAACATTAAGAGTGACCTCAGGCTGAACGCAAAACACTCAGCCTTTTCTACTAGTCCACTGGAGCATGTGCAAACAGATTTGCTGAGGTACAAAATGCTTCAGTGAGTTAAAGCAAGTTTTCATCTCTTTTTTTCTCTCCATTTCTCTTTCAGAAATGAAACCGGACAGAAGACAGACTGGGGACAATCTTAGCAACATCTGTTCCTTTTCAGTCATGTCTTGGTGGAGGACAATATCTTTTCAGAAAGCACAGACATGCATGAGAAAAGTGGTGGTGGGAGGGGGGGGGCAGACTTCAAGAAAGAAATGTTTGGGCATGTTTCCCAACACACACAGTTGGTTCCTTTTTATGGGATGTCAACCACAATTCTTTTATCTACTTTTTTAAAAAAATGCACCACTCCCTTTTCCCATAAAATTCCCGTAAAATTCTGCAAAAACAAATCTTCAGCCAATTACAAAGTCCAAGAGAGTTCTTTTGCACAGCAAAATTGTTAAACTTCCTTTGTTTGCTTTGCTTTTCTCCTTGCTGAGAAAGGAGGCTTGACAACTCAAATCTTAAACACACTTAATAAGAAGTGTGAAGAAATGTATGTTTAACATTGATTCACATCTGTTACTTTTTAATTTTCTCATTAATTTAAACTGGATAATTATAGCTTTGGAGCAATGGCCCTACTTTCACACTTGTACTGTGAGTTTTACATTTTTGTCTTCTTGTTGTTTATAGCTGTTTACACAAGTTACTCTCCAGTCCCTCCATGACTATCCCATTCTCTTATATTTCACCCCTTACCACAACAAGCAAATGAAACCAATATTAACTTTAGCAAATACTAAAAGAGAAGCAATTATCTGCTTCCCCTCACCACCAAATTTCCTCACATGGCTTTTCACAAGCAATTTTCCTCAGATCATCCATGACATTCCTCCATAAAAATGACAGATGAAGCAGCTGAGGAACTGGTGGGTATATTATCCTCCTGCAGGCATTTGCTCTTCAGAAAAGTACCTCTATCTATTGTTTGGCCTGAGGAATGAGAAGTAAATTCCATATCATACATTAAACTATTCTTACATCCATTCTGCCACAATGGAGACAAATTAAATGAGAGTCAATGCCAAAGCAGCAGGGTTCACATAGATTAGCTACAAAAAATTCTATGCAGATAGTACTTTAAATAAACTTGAAGGTGTCATCAAACATCGACACAGAGAAGAGTTAACACATTTTAACATCTTAAAAAGCACAGCCACTAGAGCTTTTACACAAATAGCATTTACAGAAGTTATAGGTCGTGTTTATTTTGTTCTCTGGATTTTTCAGACTGTGTCTCTGCCCAGCATGAATTCAATTGTTAGTCCCAGTAGGATAGACTCAATGAAATAATAAGAATTATTAAGCCAAAACCTAACTCTCCCATTGATTCAATGGGTTACTCTAGAAATATGACTTAGCTCTTTGTAATTACACATTCCTCGTATAATGTGGAATTCAGATCAAATCACTCTAAAACAAAACAACTGGTTAGTATGTATTTAGGAAATTTCTATATAGATCAAATTATAAAAAATATTTAAGCCCATTTACTTTATTTAGGAAGAAAGAAAAATATACTTTTAATTGATTTGAGTCTCAAACCAAAGCCTCATTGGCTAAAGCTGTTTGCCTGACTTAACATGAGAGAAGCTGATCCTCTCTCCTGTTTTAGATTCTGGGGTTCCCTGGGGAATCCTCTTTGCCCAATCCTTGTGGTGACAATCTTGCAACAATTTTTGGCAATTAAAGCTCCCCTTCCATTGTGAGGATCCTAAAGGCTTCCCCAAAGCAAAACGGAGCCACCAAAAGACTCAGAACCTAATACAGGAGCAGAGGATAAGAAGTACTGTATTTAATTAATTTAATTTGAAGTTTACCAAAGGAAACTATGGGAATCTGATTTTGCCATTGTCTTAAGAAAGGCTTGGTTCAGAGTGAAGGTCAGACAGAAATTCCCTTTTGCTATTACTTTTGTTTGGGGGAATCATATCACTGCACAATCACTACTGTTTATTATGTATTTTGTCATGTGCTATGAGCTTTTCTTATCCTCGCCTTAGATGAAAGAAAGAAAGAAAATAGACCATGGTGGCATTTTATATAAAATACATCATCCAATCATCAGGACATTGTTGGTTATTTACTTTACTATAATTGCACTTATAGCAAGGAAGTAGTTGTGAGCGTTCCATGTGCTCTGGTCATGTCGTGGTCATGCCTGCCACATGACCACAGAAACATCTGCAGAAGCAGATGGCCCTGGCTCTTCGGCTTTGAAACAGAGATGAGCACTGCAACTAGTCATGCACTGCAGCAGGTTCTGTCAGGTTCTGCAGAACTGGTAGCGGAAATTTTCCCAGGCCACGCCCACTTGGTTGGCCACACCCACCTCCATAGCCCATAATGCAGGATGTTTGGCCACGCCGACAGATTTGGCCCCGCCCACAGAATTGGCCAGCCCACAGAGTAGGTAGTAAAAAATTTTGCAGTGCATCACTGACTGCAACCTAGAGTCAGATATGACTGGCTTTTGAGCAAGGAAAACCTTTAACCTTTAAAAGATGTGAGCACAGGTACAGGTGTAAAGTGACATGACTGTGTGTCTATATACTTTGCCTCAGAAAGCAAAATGAGTTGATCCTGAGATGAGCAGAGTTATGAGTATATTAGTTTACTCTATGGCTGAAAAGAAAATTTAATGATGAGGCATGTTAAAGTTACAGGGAGAAGGAGAGAAAACTAGAGAGGGAGGAGGAGGATAAAGGAGATGCCCCTAACATTGTCATGCCCCTAACATTTTAAAATCAATATTTGAATCAATATTTTACAACATAAGGATTAAGATTAGGACATGAAGTGATTGATGTGAGGGTTTAAAAAATACTTTATAGACTATATGTAGGAAACTACATGGGGGAGGAAAATAATATGGTTTTTTCCTTTCCCCTACCTAAGCCACATCTCTACTGCATGCCAAAACTCTGGTTCATGACTGGCAGTCTGTCCCAGTCCTCCATAACATAACAGAGTGAAGCTTCAGGAAAGGAAGGAAAGGAAAATCCCATCTTCTTGTATGCTGGAGTAGCCAGAGCTCCAGACAATATAGCTGGAAAGTGCAACATTTTTTGATAGGTCACGTTTGCTAGACTTCAACAAATAGGTTCATAAAACCTGATGAGGAGTTTGGAAGAACTTGAAAGCTCTTTTTTATCTGTAGCTTTCTAGTGATCTAATAAAGATGCTGCCTAACTAAGACATTTGCTTCTAAGAGAGCATCACATAATTACTTTTTTGTGCATGTCATTTCTAATACTGTAATCATTGCATTTACATGTACCTTTGAGAGAGGGATAACTATCACTGACTGTACAATTACTTGTGCCTGCTATTCTGATGCATCTAAAGCAGTGGTTCCCAAAATGGGGCACACACACCACAGGGGACTTCAATTCCCAGAAGCCTAAGTCAGTGCATTGACTGATCAATGCTTTGGGGAATTGACTTAGGCTTCTGGGATTTGAAGTCCAAAAACCAAAGGTTGGGAAACACTGATCTAAAGGCTGCAGCCCAGGGCCCTAGCCAGAGGGGGGCCGGGGACGCGCAAAAACCTTCCTGAGCTAACAGCCCACCCCCAACCACCCCATGGTGCCAATGTTAGATATGTGAGTGTGACACTGTTGCCCCTTCTGAAAATATATATATACTAGCATATTTTGCCCGGCGGTGCCGGGCTTTTTAAAATTGTGTTGGATAGTAAAGGGTTTGGTTTTTTTTCTTGAGCCAATGGTGCTGGGCTGTTTTAAATGGTGTTGTAAGGTTTTTTGATTTTGTGGCTTCGAGGCGCTGTGTCTGCCTGCGGTGGACTTGTGCTCCCAGTGGTTTGTGTTTTTTTTGGTTCTTTTTGGGTTTTTTTTTTTTTGCGTGCTGGCTTCCTCAGTGCTGGGCTCTTTAAATTGGTTTTTGAACATTTTTGTTTTATGTTTATGCAAATTTTAATTTAATTTAATTTATTTAATTTAATTTAATATTATTTAGTTTAAAATTTGATTTTGGTTTTTAAAATGTTTATTTTTATGCATTTTTATTTTTTGTTTTGGTTTTTTGGAGTGAAAAGTGATTTCTGGGTTTTTTGGTAATTTTTGAGATTAGTGTATTTATTTTTGAATGTTTTTATAACTTATTTGATTAATTTTGGCATTAATCTTATTAGTTTTAATATTTTTGAATGTTTTTTCTCTTTTGGCCTCTGGGTGGGGGTGTTGAGCTTTTCTGCCTCTCTACAATTGTTCTCTTCTGTCCTCTGGGTGTCGCTTCCGGTAAGTTTTCTCTTTCTTTTCTCATTTGAGTTCCGGTCCTCATAGATGGAAGACGTCTTTTGGTAAGTTCTCTGGGTTTTCAACCTGACAGTTACCTGTGAACCGGGCTCGGGCGAGTGAACGGAGGCCCATTACGGGCTAGTGGGGCCCGGTGCAACATCCTTTGTCACATTCCAACGGTTAACGCACCATTTTATAGGAATATATATATATAATCCTAGATAAGGCCCTGCTGCAGCCTCAAATTTATGCTTCTATTACCATAATAAGAAACCATGCAACTGGTGTACCTCCCATGAAGGTGTGTGTGTGTGGGGGCGTGCTTTTATGGTTTTTAAGCATGATGCTAGAGACACCCATATAAGCAGATGACTAGCGGGTAAACATCTTTGCAGTTGTAAAGATAGCACCAATAACATCTCTACAACTATTACACATGGTTGTAAAGTATTGCTTTTCGTAATGATGGGTCGACATTGCTGAGTGAAGCTATTACCACAGATGCATCTAGCTCAGACAGAAGGAGGGGTTGTTTTGCATATGAATAAAATTTATTCAGTGGAAGCAGGTTTATTATGAACTTTTCAGCAATAAAATAAATCATGTCCAAACTATGTTTTTTTTATTTAAAAAAAACTTATCATAGTATTCTTGCAAGCCTTGACACAAAAACAGGACTTCAGGTTCCCATTTGTACAAAAAGAAACATGACCTAAACTTATTGTATATGAGTTGGGTGATTATCATAGCTCTGTTTCTGTACAAGTAAAATGAAGCACATAAATATGTAAAACAAATATTAAAACATGAAGGATCTGAAATATCATTAGTTAGCATGAGGCTTGCTCTTGCTATAATATTTTAAACTTATTTACCATAAGTGGATAGCCAATTCAGGAAATGATATCCTGGGAGCATAAATCATCTGTATTTACATATTCACAAAATGGTATAGACCTACATCTTGCTATCTATAATGAGTGATGTCACTGTCTGCAACAGCCCATGACACTTGTGTATGACTATACTCCATGTCACACTAGCAATAGGCGTACTATCAAGAGAAAGAATAATAACAGAGTGCACCTGTTTCAGACAAAAGAAACTCAGCCTCCTTTTTGTGGAGCTAACACAGGGGTTGGCAACCCTTTTCAGTTCAGGGGCCAGGTCATGCTCCCTGAGACAGTTGAGGGGGTTGGACTGGTGGTACGCCCACCATTTATGGCTGTTGTAAATGCATTTGCAACAGCCGTAAACGAGTCAGCAGCTGATTTTGGCAATGGTAGTGTCTGCGGCGGCTGGAGGGAGGGTAGGGGCCAGATTATTTGGTGCTGCAGGCCGTATCAGGCCCATGGGCCATAGGTTGCCTACTCCTGAGTTAACAGATGGTTAAGAACTTGACATTTATTGCTATAAAAGCTAGTTGCATGAAAATGTCCCTTGGGCTAAGCTTATCATGATAACATCTACCTGTAAATTTTCAAACTGCTTGAGTTTGGTGCAATTAAATCAATAAAGAATGCAGCAAGGATGTTTTCATGAGAAGGAAAGAAAGAAGGAAATAATGATTTCTGGACATAAAATGAGCATAAGATGAAATGCATTCAAATTTCAAATAAATATTTTGCTTTTACAGCAAGACAATTATAATGGTTTTGGTTTTTTTGTAAAAAACAACAACAACTCTATTCAATATTCTTTTCTACAACATTATTTTTAGTTGGATTACCAGTTCTGCTATTTTTACTACCACAACTCTAAATAAATAAATGGCAGTGTTCTTCAGATAAGCAGAAAGTGATAAACAGCCCATGTATCTATTGACAAAGTGTGAATTCTTCAGGCACACAATCAAAATTATACCTGTTGTGATCCAGTCCTCATCAGACTCCGAAGATGACCTGGAGCAGAATACACTTCCTATGCCCAGCCCAGTTCTGCCTGCACCTGAACCTGAGAATGTCCTGAACCAGGAATCTCAGCCTGTGCCTGACTCAACTATTTCCCCAGGCAGAAGTCTGACTCTGACAGTGATCAGCCCTCAGTCAGGGAAAGATTTAGAAAGGAGCTACATCTGTGATGCAAGCAAGCTAGAACTAGTTACCAGAGAAGTCTCCCAGCTGATAGTTATTAGCTGGGAGGCTTTTAAGCAAGCTTGTTGCAGTATTCCAGCATTGGTAAAATTCTTAAGTGCAAAGACTGACACCTTGCTTGACTTCGGGTATCTCTTGAGATTGCCTGCCTAGACCCTAACCTGCTTGACGTGACCCTGACAACGCCCCTGGACATCCTTTGGACTAGACATTGCTTGAACTACTGGTAACCAGACATCGGCTTGCTCTTTGGACTTTGTTATTTGGACTCTCCTTGAATAGACTCTGTGTAACGTTGCTGTGCGGTGACCATGCCCGCTGGGGTAGGTCAGCACATTACCTTGTTAAACTTCACCACTCACATGTGTATGTTGTATTTTGTCTGCAAGAGCTCTGACACCCTGACATAGAATTAACAATTCTTTCTGCTAATGTAGACTTTAAGATGGAAAGTTAATCATTGTATTCAAAGGGACTGTGCACACAAATGCCTATGCAGACCTTTGCAAAAATAGAGGAAAGTCTGTCTGGCTTCCAGGTGAGGTGGTAATATATTTGGGTTTGATTACAGTTGCAGACACCATAGAACAGTGATGGTGAACCATGGCACTCCAGGTGTTCTTGGACTGCAATTACCAGAAGCCTAAGTTAGCACTCCTGCTGATCAGGGCTTCTGGGATTTGAAGTTCCAGAACACCTGGAGTGCCAAGGTATGCCATCACTGCCATAGGACAATGGAATGAATGATTCTGCCTCATCATAGAAAAGTTGGTAGAAAGAAGTTCATGTAGAAAGTTGGCATGCTGTCCCAAATTTTCTTATAGGAAATTCAAGGAGCAAAAGCAATACACCAAAAGCTAGTCCAACAGCTGCTGCAGGATATTGGAAATTAATAATTTCACCTTATCATCTGTGGATGGGTCAGAGCAAATAAAATAAAATATTTTTCTATACAATCTCTGTTGCACTGCATTGCTTTGAAGGAAGGGAAAAAAATTCTATATACTGCTGAGCAAGTTCGAGTCGGAAATTTTCAGTTTTTTTTTCATGACAGGTGTTTTCTGCTCTTTTGAGAAATGAGAATGAAAGAAATAATTGTAGATTGAAGAAAGTCAGACTATGTGCATCTGTGGTTGATTTATAGTTATATCAGCATGGATATGGAAATAGATTGCATTCTCACTTCTCAGTCTGAAGGTCATATATTCAAGTCACACACATGAATTTCAGCTTCCACAAAATGTATGTGTGAGTACTTGGAGCTACTGATTGTTCTTTAGGTGCTTATGCAGAAAATATGAAGCACTAAGCATGCTCCCCTTCTGATACAATATTAAATAGCATCCTACTTTTTAAAAAGTAGAGATAAGCATCTTCAGGACTTTTACCGGCAATTCTAGAAAATGAATGCTGTGTCTGGGGTTGTAATGCATCAATATTTCATGTGTGTTGTAAATTATTATGCAGTTTATGATTGATATTTTAAAAAACAAACTCTTTTTATGTGTTCTTTAAAAAGTATACAATTATTTCTGAATGTGTCACTTTTAAAGACAAACTATTCATTCTACAGATGGCCAACTAATGGCCTCTGCTTTCATGTGACTTCAAAAACAGTTTTGTCTGGTCCTGATGCTAGCAACAAATTGATCAATACAAAACATAACTTTAACCATTTTGAGGTTCCAGCCACAATACAATTATGGCTGATTTCCATGTTGCCTCTTCCACTACAAATAAATAGTAAAGAAACAAACATTGGGAATTTTATTTTATTTGAAACTTTTTTCATGCCATGCAGCTTTTTCTTCATTAATGCTGCAGTTTAACTGCTCAATGTTGCCAATTTATGGAAATGTTAAGTCTATACTTCACATGGACAATATATGTGGTGTGAAAACTGGTGTTAAACACCCACTAGCTTTTAGTGGATGTTGGATTGGGGCCGCGAAGCGGCGGTTGGGTCCCGGAGGAGATTGGTCAAGAAATGAGACATGAGGCAAGATGGAGCGAAGACCAGTGATTTAATGAGGCAAATCATCAGTATTTATCATGTACAGGCTGCATGCAAAAGAACTGCGATCTGGCAGAATCCATATGCCATGTTTACATGAGTTAATTGGGAAACTCTTCAGGGGAGTTAATTAACTAACTTAATCAATGACAGGGGGACTCCATTGTTCCAAGCTATCTGGGGTAAACATGTGGCTGGTATTGGTTTTAGGATTTAAGGTAATCCGCAGATGCGAGATTACCCATTACATGACTAGCGAGTTAGTCATTAGCTTCCTATTGTCCGAGCTGCTTGTCAGGTCAGCTGTAGGTGAATTAAACCTAATATTCCGCTCCCCCAATTTCTGTCCCTTCAGGAACCCCTGGTAATGATGTGATCACCCCTTACCGGGGTTCTGTCAGGGCCAGTATACCAATTGTGTGCACGGATACCACAAGTGTATTCCTTCTGCTCCTTGAATTTCCTATAAGAATTTTTTGAGCAGTACACCAACTTTTTATAAGATGACAAAGCCATTAATACACAGAACGTATTTAAGATACAGATTTAAACAGTAGCTCCCTTTGTGAGTAAATGTAACTTATTTAGAAATTCAGAATTCCTTGAGAGAATTTGGACTACTTGAACATTCAAACATGGTTAGAAGGACAAGGTCTTTTGCTACAGTGTTTCTGAAATTTTATGGTGCTCTTGACTGTTTGCTTTTAAAGAAAATACGCATAATAATGTTTCTTTAAGAAAATTGTACTTTATATTACTCATTAAGGGTAGACCCTCCTACCTTAATATGCCTATTTATCCATACATTTCAAAAAGTAGGGAAGTTCTCTGAAGAGAAAAAAAATACCTTGCATATTATGGCTGAAGCTACAATCTGTAAACCAAAGCAATTCAGGCCACAAACCAACCGCCTTTCTCATGCAAAACATGGACACATTGATGCACTCTTCTTAATATCCCAATCTCAACTAAATGGACAAAAGAAATTATCTTCACTCTTTGATACCATTAAAAGGACAAACTACTACAACAAATAAAAAAAGTAAAAGCTAAAGACCAAACCACAGTTTTGCTTAAGATGAAGCTCCTTAAACACAATAACTGACACCCTATTGTTTATCATAAGAGAGTAACTTTCAATCTGTTCCTAACCAGCCTTTTTTTTAAAAGTCCCTGTAGAAGTACACCTAATCAATGATACACTCTTTTCACAGAGGAAGTGACAGCTGTTTTATGGCACAAATTTGTTTGTTTTGGGAGTATAGCTTCAGACACAACTTTTCTGCTTTAAACCAAAGATATTTTTTCCTTTTAGCAACAAAACTGGGCCATTTTATAGAATCGTGCGGCTTAATCAAACTGTGGTATTAAATTGCTCCTAAGAAATACCTACTCAAAGCTTATTTTTAGAGACAAGATAAATCTATGCAAGATATCTCGTCATCACAAACTATGTGATACAATACTCAGTTAATGTCATGTTTGGACTGCTGCACTGAAAATGGGACAGAGTGCATAAAAAGAAAGTGGTTTTTAGCATGGGCTTGTGGAATTCAGAAGGGCCACACACACCTGGGAGTTGAAGTACCTGACAAAGAAATTGAGAGTACAGTAAAACCCCTACTTACGTAAAAAGTCTGTTCCGTAGTCTCTTATGTAAATTGGTTTTTTACTTAACTTGAAGCAAACCCATCGGAAAAATGAAATTTTTACTTAACTCGAAGCAAACCCATCGGAAAATGATATTTATGTAAATCAAAGCAACCCAATTGGAAAAATGTTTTTTTTTACATAACTCGAAGCAAACCCATAGGAAATTGTGTTATGTAAATTGGGACATTTATCTAAATCAGGGCATGGTTTTAGTGCAAAAATCATTATGTAAGTCAAATTTTATGTAACTTGAGACATATCTAAGTTGGGGTTTTACTGTATAGTACAAGTCCTCCTGGGCCCCAGTGTCTGAAGTTTCAGTACCCATGAGTCCAAAAATAGTCAGTGAAAAATCCCTGAAATAAGTAATATATAAAATCTATTACCGGAGGTACCTGGTATTTCCAAGATGCATGACCACTTCACTATCTACAGTAATGTTGAGATTGAGCAGATTGTTTCAGGTGGTCCATTTGACGAGTACATGTGAAAGATTGATGGAGGCATTTGCAGCAACACCTCACTTATATAACTCTGGTATTTGTGCTGTAATATGGGGTTCACTGCTTTCTTCAATTTCAGATATCCATGGGAGGACTTGGAACAGATCCCCTGTGGATATGGAAAATGTCCTCTATTACCATTGTTGCTCAGGACACATTCCCGCACATGTTATGAAGTCAGTTAGAATAAGATCCTCCCATTCTATGTAGCATATCAGGCAGCAATGGATCTTCAGCACTTTGGTCTTGAGCAAGTGCTTCAGCCTCCTCCCATGTCATTTCCTGGGTCTTCAAGTTAAGTCCTTACAGAACATAAATGCATCTGAGACCAAAGTCCCAGTAGTATAGCCTTGAAAACTCTTCTCAATGCAGCATTGTCCTTTCCTATAAAAGGGCAGTTGATCTCCATTTGATAAATCTGGTCCAAAAGTAGAACCTGTAATTCAGACACAGGCATAGATCATTTACTCTAGCTCAGTGTTTCCCAACCTTTGGGTTTTGTTGGACTTCAATTCCCAGAAGCCTAAGTAAATTCCCCAAAGCACTGATCAGCCATTGGCTTCTGGGAATTGATGTCCCCCTGTGGAACATGTGTTCCACATTGGAAACCACTGCTCTAGTTAGAGAAGTGCTCTTGCAAAGCTCTTAGGAAATAACAATGACCCATCAGATCTTTTTCCAGAAAAAGATAGAATCTTACTGGTGTTAGGACCAGGTGTGTATATCTTGTTGTAGCTAATTGAAGCTAATTGATGAGATGCTGGGGTACATCTTGATCAAGTGCCTTGTCACAAAGTTGATTGTGGAATTAAGATGTCTCCTAGCACTTAATAAATTAGCCACAACAGATTATACAACTTTGTGCAAGCATTAGCAGGCTTTTGGCTAATAATTTTTAATCCAAATAGAAATTTGAATTAAATTGACTCTAGCAATGAATTAGTTAATTACTGTATAAAGTTTCCAAAAAACTAAATCCATAAAAAACTGACATATGTATTCAAAATATGTAGTCAGGGCATTAATAAATATCTTTCCATGTAATCTGGGGCTCCAAAAGTACTAGTGATGTTACCAGGATATACGGTGAATATCAGTGACTGATAACATAACAAATCAAAAAGTTCAAGGAAATTCTGGTCTGCTATGGCAGTTACTGAGCTTACAAAATAACAATAATACAGACATGAGTTTTACTAAAACAAGAAAACATATCTACAGTACCTATAGCAATGATGGCAAAACTTGATATTCCAGGTGTTCTTGAACTTCACTTCCCATAAGCCCTGCTCAACAGGGGTGCTGACTTGGGCTTCTGGTAATTGAAGTCCAAGAACATCTTGAGTGCCATGGTTCGTGATCACTGACCTATAGGATTTCCCTTTTCTTATTATGGGTAGTGAGTGCAAAAGGAAGGTTGATTCTTTTAGGCTGCAGATCCCTAATTTTAGGAATGCTAATGCTATCAAATTCAGATCTTGTCTTTCTGTAAACTGTATAGTGCTTCCTGTATGATGCTTTCATTTTCTAGCATGGTGGGTTGCTATCAGAACTCCTCAAAATAGGCTTTGAGAGGGAGAGAGGCAAAACATGTAATAACTACTTTTAAAAGGAAATCAGCTATTCAGAATAGAGATGTCCAGTAAGTTCTGAATGCAACAATATCTTAGTAAGAACAGATTGAAGTTCTTACTGTGCTTGCATTCTGCTTATATAGAAGGTACTTCAAACTGCTTGGAGACAGGGCCTCTTTAGTGGTGTCACTATAATCTCTGCATTTTCTGATTTCATTTTCAGCCAGTTTTTAAATAGATCTCAAAAACATTTCTTTAAGGTTGCATTTACCAAAAATGTTTTACAGGGCATCTAAACAACTGCTGCTATTCTGTTATCTCTGGATTATATTTATTGTTCCATCATATTTTTTTCCATCCACTTTGAGATGGTTACCTTGGAAAATGATATACAGTAAAATCCCACTTTACGGAATTAATCCGTTCCATGGGATTTTCCTTATAGTGATTTTTCCTTAGGGTGAAGTGCCCATAGGAATGCATTGGGCAAAAATTCCATAAGCAAAGTGCGGTTTTCTATAGGAATGCACTGAAAACAAAAATCCGTTCCCCTCAAAAAATCCATGAAATGAGTCATCATTTCCTATGGATTTCTTTCCGTGTGGCAAGTTTTCCACTAAGCGAGCCGTCTGTAAAGCGGGGTTCCATTGTATACACTTTACTCACTCATTAATATTCATAAATGAATATAAAACCTGACTACACTGAAGTGCCTACTCTGAAGAATTTCCTGTTTTGGGACTCTGCTTGTTAAGGTTTCTACTCTCCTTCAACAACAACAATGAAAGCGCGGCACCAAAATGGCCGCCGCGCTCTTTGCGCACCCCCCACCTGGACTCAGACATCCGGGTGAGTTAGGGGGCTTGGCCACCCCTCTATAAAAGGGGTGGCCACGAGGCAGACGAGCTGCCATTTTAGAAATAGCGACGGAGAGGAGAAGTTTTCTCCGTCGCTGTTAGTGATTCAGTCTTCGGCTGTTTAGCCCTTTTGCTTTCCCGGCTGGGAAAGGAGGATCAGCGCACGCAGAGCCTTGGTTGCTTGGCTACCGCGTGCTTCGGCGCTAGGTTTTCGATCCCTGGCTAGGGATCCTGCTTTTTCTTCCGAACTTTCACCGGCCCTGCACCGGACTGGGGACAGCCATCGGGTCGGAGGACCAGGGCTGCGCCCCCGCGGCAGGGCACTGTGCCAGCCTTGCCCACTGATACCGGTGGGGCTACTCAGGCTGGCACTTGGCAGCCAGGCTCCAGCTCGGTGGCTGGCCAGCTACAGGCTGGCCCCTCAGGGGCTTCGGCCCCCAGCCCGCCATTACCGGCCATGGGTCAGGGCAGCGTGGGAGGGCCTGGTGTGGGCATACAACCCGTTCCCCTCCGGCCCCTCATGGGCCGGAGTTTTGGGCATGGCCCTATTATGGCCCTGGCTCGCCTTTCGGGTTACCTTTCTAACTGCCTAGTGGGCCGTCTGGCCCACCCAACCCGCCTTATGCTGGGGGCTCTGTAGCAGTGGATGCTCTGTTAGCACATTTAGCGGTGCTGGAAGCATCCTTGGGTATTGCACAGCCTCCTGTGGAGGGGGGGCACTTCTCTTTCTTCAACAGGGGCCCCTTCGTCGACCCCAGCTACCTTGCTGGCCGCTATGCTTCAGCGGGCGGCCAACCGGGTTGAGCTGCCTGAGACAGTCCGGCCAGCCCAGCTGGTGTCTCGCAGCTCCCCGTTCTACCTGATGTCCAGGCTGGGAGCAGTCGGGGGTGATCCCAGAGCTCGATTCCGGTCGCGAGCTCTGACGCCCGCTGTGGGCTGAAACCCCCGGTGGGGGTGGCTCACGGGGGTGCACCTAGTGAGTATCAGGTTCAATTTAAGTGCACCAACACCACAGCCCACTTACAGTGGTGGGGTTCAGTGGCCCTGGCCTCGTCAAGTTGATGCGAGCGGGCATCAGTTACCATCTTATCCCAGTATCCAATGGTTTCTCAACGGTCCCTCGTTAAGGGCGGGGATGTCCGCCCCTGGGGCAGTGCCGAGCATCGCAGGGGCTGTCCAGGTCCTGCTGCGTATGCCCTTTATACAGAATGTGCCGTCAATGGCTTTGCCGACGGCTGGTTATTCCTTGCCCCTGGGTGATCATTTGTCGCAGGTCACGAGGGATAAGATCTGGAGGGGAGTACGTGGATATTCTCCCTATTGAACTGTGAGCCCACTGAGGAAGAGAGAGAGGGACAGAACGACAGAGACAAAGAGCTGTCCTGTCGTCATAAGCCACCGCGCACCTGGGCCAACTGGTTGCCGGCATACCTTATATATATGGTGGCATGCCTCAGGGCCCAGCATGATTGGGCCATCCCGATGGTTCAATCCCTTGATAATATTTACAGGGCGATGGTTGATTTATGGGCCCATCGCAGTTGGCTTACGATGAGGAATTTGGATGAGGGTGGCCCTACATCCTGAGATGAGGTGGGATGAACCCTGTCAGCAATTGTTGCTCTTGTACATGACTCCCAGGTGACTGTCGCCTGGTGATAGGTACCATTGTGGTCATGCTGTGCAGCGGGCTGCTCAGACACAGGCTCCACGCTAACTGGTGGGGCAGGGGGTTCCAGCCCGTCTGCTGTGTTGGACCTGCTCAGCTAGTGACGTGTGTAATAAGCGCCAGTGTTGTTACCGACTTGGGTGTCCCCTTTTGCGCTGGCCCCTACGCCGCCTCCGCGTGCCCGCGGATTGGTGGGTTACGGGGCAGAGGTAGGGGTGCACAGGGGGTGATCAGAGCTCCGTCTGACGGAACTGGCCATGTCAAAGCCCCCCCTCCCCAATTAGTGTACTCATGCTGGAGCGATGGCACTCAGCTTATCCAAGAAGGGATGATGCGGGGTACCTGCTGGAGGGTTTCCAATGGGTTTTTCCATTCGGGGGTTTTAGGGCCCCCAAGATGCTACTAATCTAGTTCCCTTGAAAGGTAACGAAGAGGTTGCTCCACTGAGCAAAGCTAAGGGAGTTGAGGTTATGAGAGTAGTGGGCCCCTTCTTGGAACCACCTTTCCTAATTTGAAGGTCTCCCCTATGGGGCTAGTACCGAGGTAGAACCAGGGTGAATGTCGTTTAATCCTCCATTTAGCTTACCCTGTCGGTTCTTCGGTCAGGGATGCCATTCCCGATGACCTTTTTCAGTCAGGTAAACGTCGTTTGTTCAGCCCCTAAGGGTGGTACGCTCATGCGGTCCCGGTGCTTTCCTGGCACAGTATGATATGCACTCGGCTTTCCGTTTATTCCCTGTGCACCCAGGGGATTTTGAGCTATTGGGTTTCAGGTTCTAAGGGGAATTTTACTTAGATAAGGCCATGCCTTTTGACTGCTCTATTCCATGTTCGGCATTCGAACGATTCGGTACTTTCATTCAGTGGGCCTTTGCTCGCAGGTCGGGGTCCCGGTCTCTAGCCCATTACCTCGATGACTTGTGGTTCGGGGGTGAACGGGGCTTGGACACGTGCACGCGTCTCCTCACTACATTTCAGACACTCATGTGGGAACTGAGTGTCCCCTTAGCGCCTGAATATATCGAGGGCCCAGCTATTAAGCTCACATTTATAGGCATTGGAATTGACTCTGTCGCACAGGCATCCGGGTTACCCATGGATAAGGTGGCTCGGATCTCTGCGGCGATTTTGGCACTGATTGCCAAACATAAAGTGTCCCCTTGTGAGCTGCAGCTACTTCATGGCCACCTTAACTTTGCCTGCAGGGTGGTTACACCCGGCAGAGCATTGGCCAGGCGCCTGTGTGACGCCATGGCTGGCCTGTTAAACGTCACCACGGGGTCCGGCTGATCAGGAGCATATGGGCGGACCTTCCGGTCTGGCTCAAATTCCTCCAGGGATTTAACGGGGTCTCTTCCTGGAGATCAGACCTTATGGTCTGCCCTAGATTTCAAGTACGGCCAGATGCCTCCGACTCCCTGGATTATGGGGGTTTACTGAGGGTAGGGGGACTTACGACCGAGGGTTTCATGCATGGCTGGGCACGGATCGCCTCCGCGATCTTACCTTCCTTGAGTTTCTTCCCAAATTGGGGAGCACTGATGCTATGGGGCGACGAGTGGGCCAACTCAGTGGTCCATTTTTGGTGTGACAATGCGACAGTGGTGCACATTGTCAACACCCAGACGTGCAAATCCCCCAGGGTCATGTCATTGGTTTGTCAAGTCTTTGAGAAGCCTACGCCTAAATGTGCTGTTCAGGGCCAGACATGTTCCAGGTATTAATAACGATATCGCTGATGCTTTATCCCGCCTGCAGATCCCCCGGTTCTGTGCCTTGCTCCGGAAGCAGAGGAATTCCACTCGCCACTACCGGCCGATATTTGGACGTTTGGCGAGGAGAGGTGAACCGGGCATGTCATTGGCACCTCGCACGTGTAAGGCATATCAACATGCTTTCATGCGATTTAGAACTTTTTGCGAGTAACTACAGTTACCTCAAGTGTGGTCAATATCTGTGGACCAGGTTTTACAATGCATGTTTATCTTCGCAGTCAGGGTTTGGCCCCCCGTACTATAGCCTTCAGGCTTTCGGCACTGGCATTTATGGCCAACGTGTGGGGGGGGGGTTTCAATGACTGCGTGAGTTACTTCCGCATGCGTCGTGTTTTGGAGGGGTGGACACGTGAACGTGTCCACCGCCTGGACACGCGTCACCCCAGTTCGCCAGAGTTTCTGACCCACCTGGCACGAGGCTGGCATGACTTATGTTCGGATAGGTGTGAAGTGGCTCTTGGTCACGCAGCTACCACGGTAGCCTTTTTGGAGCGCTCCGCATCAGTGAGTGGGTACCATCTGTGTAAGGCGGATGTGTCTCGTAGGGCACTGGAACTCGACAATGTCTATGTCACACATGAGTGGGCTCAATTGGGGATACGGTCCTCAAAGGTTGTTCAGCATGGCGTAGGCAGTGGAGTTAGACTGCTACGAAGTTTCATTGGAGACATCTGTCCGGTTGGTGCCCTACATGAATTTTCGGCAGTGCCTGCTGCGCGCCCCAGCCTGTTTTTCTGCCACCAGGATGGGTCTACCCTTACCAAAGTAAAGTTACTGAGGGTGACCGTGCCGCGTTTCGCGGCGTGGGGCCCGTTTTGGCACCCATTTATTTAGGATAGGTGTAGCGTTGATCGCGGTTATGTTTGGGGTACTCGGAGGCGGATATGTGTGTACGCGTAATTTCTTATATGTACGTCCCCTCACTGCATGAGTACCTAGTTATGTCCTTCACCTCTTCTCCTCTTTTACAGATCCTGTGTGTCTCTGCACACCGGTGGCAGTGTGGCTGGTGGGCCGCAGCTATGTACACTGGGCAGCAGTATATGCTGCGGCGACAGAGAGTGGACCCCGACTTGGGCTGTGTGCATCCGCACGTATGCGATGGTATGGTATGCGCGGCACAAGGGGGCGGGAACTGTGGCCATTCCTGATGTCCGTCAGGGATGCTGGACCGCCCGATGTTCTTAATAGGCACCTCGGCGGCAATGATCTTATACGGATCACTGCTATTCCTAACCTGTCGAGGTGCAGTGACCTGGTGTTTTATATCATGTATGGCTTACACAAGGTTGCTATGGTCTAACATCGTGCCGAGACACCAATTTAGGGGAGACGTGGATCTCCGTGGTTCGGACTGTTCCGGCAGTCAGTGGACAGGGCTGTTGCTCGGTCCTTTGCTGAGCATGGCTGGGAGACAGCCATTGGACACTTGCGGATAGGCTTACAAATTTTTTTGCTGGTAGGCAGGAGAAGGGGTCCACCTGTCGGCTGGAGGTATGTACCTCTTTCTGGGTGTGGTGCAAGCAGGCCTGGCGACTGAGCTGACGGTCTGGGGGGGGGGGCGGTGAGTCATCATGGACGCCTCCCCGTGTGGCGGGTAGCACTGGTAAGGTAAAGATTTATGACCCAGAGGTATCCGGCAGGTTCGCAATTGACTGGCCAACACTTAGACAGGTACAGGTGTAATAGCTTTGACCGGTCAACGACGAACCAGGCAAGGGGTGATGGCAGGAGCTTTTCAGCATGCATCACCCCGTGATTTGACGGATACACGTCATAGGGTGGGGTCAGTAGATAGTTTATTGACTCCGGTCAACAATTTGTTTGTGTCAACAAACAAATTGATACAAATGGATACATTGTAGCCAATTGCCATTGGCAATTTTGGGATGAACCTTACCAGTGTTACTGCGGCCTGCTTGCCTTAAGAATTACAATTGGATGAATACACCAATTGAAAGTTATAATTCGGACTAGGGCATTATTCAATAAAAGTGGCCCAATGCCTTTATCCATATACCGGTGTCTGAGTCTTTCTTTGGGGGGTGCGCCTGCAAAGAGAGAATGCATTTGAAGGACAGAGTCAGTTCCTATACTTAATTGTGCTCAGATTCTATGTGTAATGAGACTTAAGAGTGCTACAAGCTTTTGTGGTAGAATACACCTTAGCATAAAGCATCTATAGCCTTGGTTGTATAAGTTTCAAATGGGCGATTTCTGGCGAATCCACCTTAAAAACATTTGTATCTGAACGTATAGTCCACAAAAGTTGTGCTGCCAATCTCTGACTCAGAGAATGTCATCAAAAGTGCACACTACAAAAAGAGGTTAAGAGATATTGTAGGGATTGTGCTAAAGCTGCTGTTTGATTTTGCAGAGCTTGTATTTTATGTTTCAAAAGCTACACAATTTGAGACTGACATGCTATTTGATTGTCTGGGTGATTAGGAGGAGAAAAACACATAACATCCAAACATCTTTTGCATTTTAAAAGGAGTGATATTGCTTTATTCTTGAGACATTTTGTTATCAGTGTTGTCACAGTTCACAATATCCTTTGAATTAAAGAACTACATTTAATCATAAATCTACATAACCGCTTTGCTCTTTGAAAGTGAGCAAAAGCTTTGAAGAAAAGGCTAATTTGCCTAAAAGGCAAATCAAAAGACTAGGTTTATTTCGATAAGATTTCCATGGTTGTGATCCATGTTTCTAAGAGCAGGGTATGTTAAAAACTATCTTAAAAACATGTGATTTTGGCACCAGGTCCATGCCATTTCATTTAAAGTTGTAGGATGATGCTATCTTTCAAGGTACCATCACTCCTTTATCTTTAGCCCTAAGAAAGAAATGGGTTAGACAATTTAGAAATTAAGAAAAATAGTGGGATTAGTTTTAGAAAGATGGCTGAGATTTCGATCTATTCAGATTTAATTGCAATATTTTCCAAAGTATTTAAAGTCTGTTGTCTGTTTCTGACTGGCATTAGCAAGGATTCTGCATATTTAGTTGGAATAGGATTCTATAACTACCACAATTTAGGTTAAAAACTCTGAGTGAACAAAGTCATGATAACAATGTTAGTTGCACAATACTTGGTTCCTAATAAATGTAATGGCGGAAAAAAGTGCATAGATCATGGTCACCAATTACACTGCACAACAACAATTTTGCTACTGGGAATAACACATGTGATTTACATGATATTGAGTGTGCTGACTCCAAATCTGAACTCAGATTTTTCCTATCACATACAGATTTTAAGGTGTGCTATAGCTGTTCAAATGGTTGCTAATTGGGTAATGTATTTTTACATGGGAACATTATAACAGGTGCAGCTACCACTATGCCTTCTGCCACCTCAACTGAATCATGTCCCCTGGTGGCATGCATATCCAGCAGCAGCTGGGTATGTCTGGGCAAGTCAGTGAGCTGACGTCAGAAATAGGTATAGGGAAGATGGTCCAAGGGCTTGTCTCTAGTGCGAAACCATCTTATTGGATAGTACAACTAGATCATAGTGAGTCTGTTTTGAGCTAAAGATGAGTATGCACAGCTGTGTTAATAAACTGGACAATTTTTGCTACATTTGTGGGTAATATACCCTGCATGATAAACACAAGAACCTATACACATAAGGACTGAGGAGGATGGTGGAGGATAAGGGTGCCTGGCATGCCATGGTCCATGGGGTCATGAAGGGTCAGAATAGACTGTGCGACTGAACAACAACTCAAAAATTACTTTTTGGACTTGAATTGCACAGCCTGGAGGAAAACAACTTTCTGTACCTGGGTCTACGAATAACTTTCCTGATTTCTCTCTCTGAAAGTACTCAAGGTCAGCTCTACAAATATGGCATAGAAGTGAATGGACACTTCTTCTTTTGTGTCCCGATGAAACCATTTCTTGGCTTCGTTATTGCCCAAATCCCAGTCCTTATTGGTGCATGTCTCTGGCAGCAATCGGATTCAATGTCTCCACATTTACACCATGTGTTGGTGTCTGCCAGCAGCCCCCACTTGAGCATGTTGGTTTTGCATTTAGGGACTCTGGCCCTCAGCCTATTCAGGGTCCTCCAAGTGACGTAGGGGAGTTTGAGCTCGTCAGCAATATCCTTCTTTAATGTTGTTCCTTGCCCAGTGAGCTCCTTCCTCCATCTTCAGCAGTTCGAAAGCAAGAAAGTGCAAGTAGATAAATAGGGACCACTTCGGTGGGAAGGTAACAGTGCTCTGTGCGCTCTGGTGTCTAGTCATTCCTGCCACATGACCACATAAATGTCTGCAGAAGCAGACAGTGCTGGCTCTTCAGCTTTGAAACAGAGATGAGCAATGAACCCAAGAGTCGGATACGACTGGCTTTTGAGCAAGGGAAACCTTTACCTTTACAATGACAAATCACAGCATTCCTTAGGATGGAACCTAAGTGGCATCCTCACTTGTTTACCTGAACTCTCCTCTTCTCATGATGCAGTTGCTTAGGGTAGGGAGGGGGTCTTCCAGAGAGTAAGGCCAATACTCTCTACTATCCCTCTCAAGTAGAACAGAGACATATTCTTGCTTACTTTAACCAGCTCTTTTAGAGTGCACCTACTTATGGGGTACAAGCAAGTTTGTGCATCTATTCCTCCCCTTTGTTTATGATTATCCTTTATAACTATCTTACATCTATCCTCTTTCCCCTTCCCCCAATATGTGTGTACACTTGGCAGTTATGGCAGTTTGACTCCACTTTAGCTGCCATGGCTCCATCCTGTGAAATTCTGGGACTGCAGTGGCTCAAGTGGCTAAGATGCTGACTGGAAGGTGGCAGGTCAGCAGTTCGATACGCGAATACTGCAAGATGGAATGAGCTTCCATCTTTGTCCCAGCTCCTGCCCACCTAGCAGTTTGAAAGCAAGAAATTGTAAGTAGATAAATAGGGACCACTTCAGTGGGAAATTAAAGAGCATTCCTTGTGCTAGTCATGCCTGCCACATGACCACAGAAACATCTGCAGAAGCAGACAGCTCTGGTTCTTCAGCTATGAAACAGAGATGAGCACTGAACTCTAGAGTCGGATACAACTGGCTTTCAAGCAAGGGTGACCTTTACCTTAACATTCTTGACTTTGTCATTGGCCAAAATTAATTCTTCCTCAGTGCACATTTCTGGTAATCAGCAGACCAGAAAATGAGAGCTGGATTCTGTATCTCTTCATTCACAGAGCATGCTGTTGTCTTCCAGCAGCCCACATTTAAGCATGTTGGTCTTGGATGTAGGGACTCCAACCCTCAGCCTATTCTGGGTTCTCCAAGTGACATAGGGGAGGCTGAGCTTCTCAGCCACATCCTCCTTTAATGTTATTCCATGTCCAATGAGCTCCATCTTCCATCTTTTAATTTGGCATTTCATAAAACTACAAATCACAGCATTCCTTAACCAGGGTGACTTTGCAACTCACAGAGGGAAGGTGAGTGTCTGAGAAGGTGGACACTTTCCCCTCATAACTCACTCCCTTGTGTACATCCTCACATTCCTTTGGGGTCCAGAGACTCACTGAACCATCTGGAGGGGGAAAAACCGCAGGAAGCAGAGGCAGCTTCTAAAGCAGGGGTCCGCAACCTACGGCCCGCGGGCTGGCCCCGGCCCCTGACACTATTCCATCTGGCACACAGCGCTGACCCCGGAAGCAGAAGTGGACACACTCGCACATGTGCCTAACACGGATGCGCATGTGCAAACATGCCCACTGGCAGGGGGGAACCAAGTGTCCGGCCAGCTCAGCTGTCTGAGGGAGAGGTGTCTAGGTCATGGTGCAGAAACCTGGGCGATGCACCAGGTTCCCTCCGGTGTACTTTTCTAGTTCCCTTAAGTCGAAGTCTCCCTTGTGTAAGAGCCCTGGTGGCGCAGTAGTTAAATTGCTGTACTGCAGCCGGAAATATTGTGAGTTCGATCCTGACCAGGTGCTTTAAAAATAAATAAAGGTTGACTCAGCCTTCCATCCTTCCGAGGTCGGCAAAATGAGTACCCAGCTTGTTGGGGGTGGGGTGGGGGAGACGCTAATTAACTTGTGAACCACCCAGTGCATTAAGCGTTATGGGGCGGTATCCAAGTGTATTTGCTATCGTGTTAGGGATGGTGGCAACGGGAAATCACACCCCCACCAGCGCTCTCACTCGCCCGGTTGCTACACAGAGTGGGCTGGTGTGCCAATTTTCAGGCACATCGCGGTGTGGGCAGTTGCCCCAAAGATTACGCTGTGTGGGAATGTAAGAAGGAAACGAGGCGGGGACGGAGGCACGTTGCCCAGTGGTGCTTTATAACTGTAACTTGGACCTGGGGCTGCGGTGGCTCAGTGGGGTTGAGAAGCTAGCCTCGTTAGCTGGAAGGCTGGCAAGTCGGCAGTTCGAGCCCCGGGGTACTGCGTGATCGAGCGCCCGTCTCTGTCCCAGCCGCTCCTGCCAGCGAAAGCAAGACATTGCAAGTAGATCAATTTCCCATTTCGGTGGGACAAAGATCTCGGGGACATGAGAAAGGCGCCTCATTCGGGCGGAGCAAAAACCCTTTCAACCCAGAATTATTTCTGACACGTAATATTATTATTATTATTAAAGGCAAAGGTTTCCCTTGCTTAAAAGCCAGTCGTATCCGACTCTAGGGTGCAGTGCTCATCTGTTTAAAAGCCGAAGAGCCAGCGTTGTCTGCTTCTGCAGACGTTTCCATGGTCATGTGGCAGGCATGACTAGACACCGGAGCGCATGGAACGCTGTTACTTTCCCACCAAAGTGGTCCCTATTTACCTACTTGCAATTTCTTGCTTTCGAACTGCTAGGTTGGCAGGAGCTGGGACAAAGACGGGAGCTCAATCTCCGCTTCCCAGTCAACGTCTTATCCACTTGAGCCACTGCAGTCATTATTATTATTATTATTATTATTACAGCTTTGGACTGCTCTCCTTGACAAGGATGCCAAAGGGATCCGGATGTGACTGCAATGCCGTCTCTTCCCCCCACTCCCACCACTCCCATCCCGGACACCGACTGCCTTTCCCTCCCTTTTGCCAGCCACCCCCGCGCGCGCAGCGCCCCCAAAATATCCCCACTTTCTCTCTTTCTTAGGCGCGCCGCGCGCCCTGTCGCCGCCGCCGCCGCCGCCGCCGCGCTCCAACAGGAGTCTTCGATTGGGCGAGGCAGGGGTGGGCCTGCCGCTCATTGGCTCCCGCCGCCGCTCGGCGTGGCTCTGATTGGAGGACGAGGAACTTCCCCCCCCCCGTGGCTCGGCGTCAGCCCCGCCCCCCGGCGCTCAGCCGCTTGCCTAGGCGAGCAAGTTCTCCGGCGGAGCCCCGGCACATGGTAGACGGGCACGGGTGGCCGAGGGAGTCCGCCGCTGCCGCTTGGATTTAAAGAGGAGGAGGAGGAGGAGGAGGGAGAATAAACAAAAAACCCCAACAACAATAACATTCAGAGGCGGGCAACTGGGGAATAGACTTAAGAGCACCTTGCCAGGTAAGGTTGTCCTTGTGTGAGCCTGCGGTTGCCCTTCTCTTTCCCTCCTGGTTCCCATCCCTTCTCTCGAGTTCCCCGGGCAAAGGCAGAGAGACCGGGATGCCCTTCGCTTGGCGGGCAGGTGCTTCAATGGCATCCCTGAAGTTTCCTTCACCTTGCCCTGATGTGCCAACGATGCTTCCTAGGCAAAGGGGGGGGTGGGAGAGGAGAGGGTACCTACCTACATACCTACCTACCTACCAATCCATCAATCAATCAACCAACCTACCAACCAGTCTGTCTGTCTGTCTATTTTGTTTTACTTATTTTAATTTTATTTAATTTTAAAGCATAGCTTACATAATAATAATAATAATAATAATAATAATAATAATAATAATAATAATAATAATAATAATAATAATAATAATAATAATAATAATAATAATAATAATAATAATAATAATAATACTGAGCCTCCTGAAGCAGTTTCTTTCTGGTCTTTCCGTCCCACCCTTCCCCGCTGCCTGGTCCAGAGTGCCTCTGGTAACAAGGGGGTGGGTGAGCAAAAGATAAATCGAGAGTGCTCTTCAGAATGACCTCTTGAAGAAGAAGAAGGAAGCCGGCAGGGTGAATATATTTCCTGGTGGTGATGGTGATGATGGTGGTGGTGGTGATGGTGAGGTCAATCATGTAAGGCAGCCGAGACAAAGTCTGTGAGTTTCAGGATAGGGAGCAACCCCCCCCCCCTCAATAAACCACAAAACCAACCACCCTATCACATCACACTGAAACTAAAAAGCAAGCCAGCCAAACTGATGGCCCTTATCTCTCTCTTTTCTCTCTCTCTCTTTTCCCCATCCTCTCATTTTGCGGGTGCTGGAAAGCTAAAAATGCCTTGGGCTTGTCCTGATGCTGCCCGGTCGGTGCTGATCCTGTAGGCTGGAGGGATAAGCGATGCAGGGAAAGCTCCCATCCTCCCAGGATGTTTCCCTGCTCTTGCCACTGTAGCGGTGAAAAGGTGGCATGTTTTAAAAATAGCTTTCGCTTGGGTAGGTTGTCTTTGTGGTGTATGGATGTTTCCTGCTGACCTCCTTTGGGGTATATATTTGAGCAGACTCGGAGATCCCCCCCCCCCAATAAATTGGGCTTTTTGCCCTGCTTGTCTGTATACTCTGGGTAATCAATAAAGTAAAATGGACATTTTCTCTAATGTTCAGGTCTTGCCTCCTCCATTTCAGGTTGGTTGTGGTTGCCTTACAGTTTGCTCCTGTTAGCAGAAATAAAGGTGGGTTTCTGAAAGGGGGAAAGAGTGACTGGTGAAGCGTTTTGATTATGCAACTTGAATCACATACTTCAATCTGTTTTTATTATTGGGGTAAAACAGTGCTTTTTAAAATAGATGGCAGCTGGAATAAATGTAGACTTTAAATGACACTTTTCTTTAACAAGACCTATACTGTCCTGCTCTCTTTTTCCTTTCTTCTTTTGCAAATGAAAGAGGGCCATCTTAAAGCTTTGCTAGATGTAAAAGTATATTGCGAGGAAAACAAAACTGCCAGCGAAACTATGAGCTTGATAAAGATGTAAACTTTAATATAGTTTTTTCCCCTCAGAGTTTATTGTGACTAATTTTTCTGGGAGATGTTTTGAAGTTGACATCAAATGTATCCCCTTTTTTGGGATGCTTTTAAAGTAGCAGTTGGGTATACAGTATGTTTCTTTTGGCCAAAGTAGTTTTCATTCCTGCATTCTGTGAGAGATGCCAGTGATATGTAACTAACTAACTATAATAGGCTAATCCTAACAAATGGAAGTTAGGGTTTATTGATATCTGGGATATGAATGATAAAGACACAACAGATAAAAGTTAACATGAAAGGTTTAACTGGCATGCTGACACTAATATTATAGAATTTCCAAGATTGTGGCATCATTGACCAAATGCTTAGCAATAAGTCTCATTAAAACGTAGGCAACTATCTTTGCTGTGATTATTACTACTGGAATCTCTAGAGGAAGACTTCTCATGAATCCTGAATCTCATTTTCAAGCTATTCCAAGATGTATCAGACAGATTATAACACATATAGCCTGTTTTGTTTACAAAGAATGTCAAAGAATCAAGCATGACAGAGCTACAATTAAGAAACTCTGTTGTAAAGAGGATGACTAAATGTGGTGGGCATTAAAATAATCTTCCGGTTAATTCCCTTGTGATCAAAGCAGAACTACTGGGGGATTAGATGGAGGAGGATACAATGAAACATGCATTGTGGTCTAAACCAGTACAACTGTTCATATGTGAATAGCATGTTTACATGTTTTGTATGAAGGGCATTTAAAATGTTTGAACTCTGTCATAAGTTGGGGGACATAACACACTCCCATCTTCAGTAACTATAAGTTTTCTTCAGATAGTAAAAAGATAGCAATTAGCAAGTACACTTATATACCACCCCAAACCTCTTGGCGGTTCACAAGGTAATTAGCATTTTGTCCCCAATATGCTGGATGCTCTTTAATTCTGCTTGCTTATTCTGAATACTAGTGGAAAGGAAATATATTAAATCTTTGAACCTAGTAAGAGAAAGATGTACTTTTTATGAAGTGTAAGGTTATAACACAAGGTACAGCTTTAGGTCAGAGGAGCGGTGTTAGAAATTAGGTTCACAAATTTGTGAATGATTTAATGATACTGTGCTACTTCACTTGCACATCATAGAATAACTGTTGAACATCTGTAGAACTGCAGTTCATGGTTGAGTTGACCACCATGGTCCCAAAAAATTTCATTCTCAGCATTAGCATCTATTTATCATTCATATCCAATGCTTTAGAACTACACCCTAGGTCTTTGGTACCTGCATATGTTTAACCTTTAGAAAAGTCAACTGTAAAAGGCTTGGCATATTTGCTCTTCATATAGAAAAGCATGTTTGATTCATCTTGAGTCAATGCCCTTTCAAGAAGAAGAGGGCTGGGGCAGTTTTTGCTTTTTCTTTCATGGTAAAAGTACTCCAAGTACAGGTGGCTAATGGAAGATGCTTTATTGTCAACTTTTCAGTCACCTGGAGTTACTTTAGATGAAGTAGGACTTCGCTTCGCATTCCAATAGTTGTTTTATTCTACCCCAAATAGTAGAATACCACCTTTAAAAAAGCTCTACTTATTTGCTGATCAGGCACCATTTGTTCATGTCCATCCTGAACTGTGCTTCTTTATGGCAATAAAGTATTAAAGGAGTTTTGTTGGGGAAGGGTGCATAAAGATGTATGGTATGCCTATTTCTGCCTCACATACCTATGTATGGAGCTATAAGCAGCAATACATGAGTGCCTCCTCTGGGAACCTAGTGGTTCTGCAGGAAGACATTGCAAAGCAATCCCTTCTCTTGGGTATTGCGGAGATGTCTTAATCTTGAGGGAGATATCAACACCAAACGGAGCCTGACTGAGTGCTACTATTAGATGCTTGCATCTTTCCTTTTTGTTGGAGAAATAGCTTCCTATAATGCTCCATGAGCCCTTCTTCCATCCTGCATTTATGGATGTTTGGGGAGTCCTTGGCAATTTTCTCTCCAATAGACATGGTGGAAGACAAAAGTAAAATACAGTACTTGTATATGGGCCTTGGACAAGCAAGGGTAAGCCTTGGTAAGCTGTTAATTGATGAACTACTCAAAATTGGAAAATAGCTTTCCTTTCAATCTAGGAAATATCTTTCCTTTCCACTTGTATTCAAAATAAGGAAGCAAAATTCAAGATTTAAGTCGAATCTATTTATTCATTAATATGAAATGCTTGTCCGGGATATACTAGAGAAGTAGTTCAGGTTGCTGGATCCTTGCTGCAAAAGTCAGATGTACTGGTTAGCAAGTTACTAAAATTGTTGTACTTTGGAACTCTTTCCCGAGCCAATATCATTAATTGTTTTTTTTTCTTCGCCATTCATTCATTGTGGAAAATGATGTAATTCCCAGAAGGATCCCTATTGCTTTTCATGGAAGCTTGTTGATCTCTTTCATTCAAGCTGGAATAACCTGGAGTAAAATTTAGCAGGCTATATGTTCAGACCACTGCACATTCATTGAATAGATTTGAATGGATCAGATTTAGATTTCAGGAAGCATACTATACTGTATATACCTTTGTGCCCATGTGAATATTCAGCTGAGTTTAACAGCAAGAGGATGAAGGCAAGTTAGAGCTCTTATCTGGTAGAGGGAATTAAATTGTTTTAATAATGTCTGCTTTAGATTCAGATTAGTCTTACTGAAAGGGTCTTTCTGCACTTTAAATAAAATGTCCTGTTGTTCATTGGGAAAGGAGGGGTTAACAGTTGTAATCTAAACCGTAATTTAGTTACAATTGTAATGTATCTTGCAGTTACCTAGTTCTCTTCTTTTCCCAACTGCCTAATGAAAAATGTGATACTGTAATGATTATACCTGTGAATTTTAAAAATATGCATGTACTGTATATTCTGAAATCAAAGATATAGTTCTAGTTGAATACCCATGAAAGAGGGACATCCTCCATGAATGGTATTTTTGAACAACAATTGGGCGTACCCTGGTAATGACAATCTTCTCTTGCCAGCTAATCTTTCTCACACTGGGTCAGGCGAATAGAACTGTAGAATGAACTCACCAAAATGTGTCACCATTTTTGCAGTTTCACGTCTGGCCTAGACACGGAAGAAGAAATTACTTTCTACTATAAAAATAATAGTTTTCCAAATGGGATTGTGAAACAGAATGACAAATTTTACATCCAGTAGGCACAGCCAATCAGTTATCTAGGGAAGACCTGCTGCTCTCACAGTATTCAAGGGGTCATAGTTCAGATGGCAGGCATAGCAGCAAGTATAGAATTAGTGCTACTGAGAGGGCATTACTTGATTTAATGACCGTGGAGCAGTGTGAAAATGAAGGGATAACTTTAGCACTGTTGACCTTAACAGAGTATAATTTTCAAGCTTCTATTGTCTGCACTCCACATCAGGGATGTTTTCAAGAATCATATGAACCAGGGTTAATAACCAGGCAGTGCCATAATACTCAGATGTTAAAAGCCACTGGAAAAAGGAATATATATATATATATATAGTAGGGGGGGTCACTTAAAGTTTCAAAAGACTATGTGTGCAGTGAAGAACTTTGCAAAGGAATCGACCCTTGGAAAACTCTTAGAACAGTTTCCTTTTTTTGGTATTGTAGTTCACTATAGTAAAGTATTGTTGGGTGTACAGTTTGGAGGTCATTTGTGGAGATGAAAAGTGATTGGGCAGAGGCCTCTACAGAAGATCAGTCTTCCAATGGATTAAAAACTGAATGTCAGTCTAGAAGGGGCTTCTGATGCATTTGTGAAGAAACAAGAAAGTGAGATTGTTACTGAAGGTAGTAGTTCTGGTAGTTTGGAAAAGTGTATGTTACCTTGAAAAGGCAAAAGTGTGTGTGCGTTGGGAGAGAGTTGTTTATTACTTTAAATAATTGTTCATGTCATACATTCTGTATTGTTCATTGAGTCATGACTTTGAAACCAATTCTATTAGCATATCTGGTGTCTTTCATTCTCCTGACAACAATTGAAATCAATATCAATAATTATATTTTTAAAGAAGATAATGGAAGATTTTTAAAATTGCACATCCAGTCTAATTCTGTGGCAGTATACTGCAATTACTTCCTATTATGATTCTTTGTATATTAGTGTGATTACTCACCCTTTTCTAACACCAGTACTCAATTCTCTGTTTGCATTTCAGTAAAGTTATATAATTTGTGCTCACAGTTAAATATTCCACAGGTCATAGTTTACTTGGAAACTATTTTGATTGAATCACTGAGATTTGTTGTGCTTGTGCATAAGGACATTTAGGCAAAAATGCACAGATTAGTATCATCAGTGAATTTTTCTTGCCTGTTTCTTTTGTAGTTAACCCTGCCCTGACAGAACACATAAAGATAGATACATATTACCAAGAATTTTAATAGAAAATGAGCTTTTAAGTGTTATAATACAAACTACCATAATAAACTTGTTGAAATGAACAAGAACAGAGAATTAATGGTGGATACTTAGGCCCTGTTTATTGACTTTTAAAATGCAGTACAGTCTTTTCAAATATGGTATGTATGAGAACTGCTGTTTCCTTTTCTAGTATAAAACCAATTTAAGATTCCTGTCATAGAATCTGCTTCGGAATCTCCTAGTATTCACCCTACTGTACTAAAATGCTGGACTGTCTCACACAGCACTTGGAGCATTATGATTAAAAATGAAAATATTCCAAATTAGTGTTAGAGTTTTTAAATAGAACTTGAGGGGTTTTTGGAACTCTTCTGATCTTTTTTGATCTTCAGTTATAATTAGTTGTTTAAGATATACACTAATTGCAACTGGAATCCCCCCCCCCCTCCAGCTCTTTTTGCCTATCCGTCAGTTGTGCATCAAGAAGACATTGAAGGTTGAGACAAGTGCATTTAAAAACAAAATATTTGAGTCTATTTCTCCTTCATGTCTTAGCACTTTACTCCTTGAAGCAGAGATGACATAAATGACACCTGAATCTTAGGAGGAAGGTGCAGTCTCTTTATTGCTTCAGTGGTGGTAATATCGGTTGCTCAAGCTGATAAACAGAAGCCTAAATGTATGCTTTGGCAGTTAAAAGGCCATTCAGTAATAAGAAAGCTGTTGGGATATTTAATGACTTTGTACAGTAAATGATCCTGAAACAATGGTTATTCCAGCACAAACCTAAAACACAATAAAATGTGTTCGTGATTTTGCAGCTATAATATTGACTTCTTTATGAAACAGGAGCTAAAGTATATTTAATAAATAATTGACTGTATTATAAACTAGATATTGCTTTCTCATTTTTTTAGAACTTACCATACTGCAGTGTTAAACAGTCTGGAAAGACAAAGAAATAAAAAGTTAAAATAAGTGCAGTTAAAATAACTACCATTAAGACTGAAGCAAGTAAACTACCCAGTTGGAAAAAATGTGTTGCCACTTAACTGAACAAAAATAATTAGAATAATGAAACTTTATTTGAAAATGGGTAAATAATGAAGTGCTTTTCCAAATGATACGAGTATTCTGTAAGCCAATTTTGTTCCACACAGCTATTTTCACAACAGTTCCCAGATAGCTGTAAAGTAAACAACTATGCAAGTTGGATACTAGGCCTATATAGATATTCCCTCCTTTTTAGGGCTTTTTTGTTTAGTATGAACATTAGTTTTTTTAAAAATGTTACAAATTCCCATTGTCCAAAGGATAGCTCTGTGTTCCATCAGTTATCAAATAAGAATCTGTGAGGTTTCTTGCCATTTTAGGTAGAAGTACAGGCCAATAGAAATAAAGGACTTTCAGGAAGAAAAGATAGAGCAGTGTTGAGTCTCTACCCTTCCCTGCTTAATTAAGTGATGCATTTGCATTGAATATTAGTTTGCCAGCAGCAGCCAATGATTGCGGAACAGGGCTAGCATAACATTTACTGTATAGAAGTCAGGACATAATGCAAATTTAACTTTAAATGACATGTCATGGAGATAAAAAAATATGACAAGTGGCTTTCTTTTCCTTTAGTAACCTACTGTTCATGAAAATGTATAGTTTCACACTTGTGATTTCCATTGGTTTGCCTCTGGCTCCTTTCTGTTTATGTCTGAGACTCTGCATTAGAGACTGTGCTCTACATGCAAGTACTTACACTGTTAGTCGGGTTTAGAAGAAAGGGTAGCAGCAATTTTATGTCACAATAAAGGTTACAGCAATCCTACAGTATAAATGTTTCTTTAGAGCAAGACATTTTAAAGTACTTTGAAAAGAAACCCTAGCATATTGCAAATGTTTTACTGACATTTCTTATGAAAATTGAGTCAGTATTTTTATCTCTGTTAAATAACAATCTGTTGCCTCTCTGAAATAAGTTGACAGTTTATCAATATCAGATGGCTACTCGAACTGAGCATGAGCTGTATGGCTTAGTAGCTTCTGAAAAGTGTGCTAATAGCAATGGCAATTAAACTTATATACCGCTAATAGGTTTTGTCCAGCCAAAGTCAGAGGAGACTTGAGTGTGTAGCGTTAGAATGTTTGAATGGGGAAACCATGATTTCCTTCAGCTATCAAATCAGAATTATAAATTATATTTTGGACATGGTTTATATTGTCTGTGGTTTTCTGAGATGGCTAATGTAGGTCACCGTATCTACAGCTTTAGTTTTGTGTCATAATAATAGAATCAGAAGTGTAAAACAAATGGAGTCTCCTGTACTCTCAGTATTGATATAATGATTAGATGGAAGACAGAAGCAGTTCCGATTATTTGTCTGAACATATTGTGGCTTAAACCATGGTTTGTGCTTTAAATTATGATTACTACAAGTGGTGGTCGAATATGGTATCTAAACTGAGTTCTTTTTCTACATAGAAAGCTGTTTCAAATTTTATTCATGAATTGAGCTGGGAACAATCAAAATTACATTTGATGTTCCGTTTAAAGCTGTGGTATAGTTAAAACTCCATGGTGGTCATGCCAGGCTATTTAAAAGATAGCCACTGTGCATTATAGGCCAGAATATTTGCAATCTAGGATAGACGTAACAGCTCTCAGCATGTCTTCCTATTTTTAAATAACTGCTGGAGATGGTAGAGGTGAATGATCCATTATGACTCATCATTTAGTGACTATGATATTGTCTACAGCCTTAAAATAGCTGTCAATACAGTGATCATGTCAGCAATGTAACCTATTCTCTCGTTTCCATTTCTAGTTATGATATTTGCTTGGCTATTATATGTGGGACATTAAACATAATGATAATTTAACACTTGCTCTCTCTTGGCATTGATGTGGATCTCAGCAGTTTGAAGTATTTGAAAAACTATTTTTAATTTCATTTCATACAATTTTTATCTTTTCTTAATGTCAGCTTTAAGCTATTGGCCATGACTAGTGAAACCTGGTCTCCAGTTTCCGTGAAATTCACTGGATGACCTTGAGCCAGTCATTATCTCTCAGGCCAGATTACATCACAGAGCTGTTGTGAAGATAAACATGAGAAGGAGGACCTTATATACTTTTTTTTGGAAATGTTGAAGAAAACAGAATCTAGAAGTGTAGATTTTTATACAGAAAAACAATTGAGACAGTCAAACTATATTATGTTGGCTAGAATCTACCGTGTTTCCCCGAATATAAGACACTGTCTTATATTTTTAAAAAATCCAAAATTAGCACAAGGTCTTATTTTCAGGGGATGTCTTATTTTTCCATGAAGAAGAATACCAGTCTCGATCGCGCTTCCCCACTCACAACCAAGGGACGCTTCCCTTGGTTGTGAGTGGGGAAGCGCGATCGAGACTGGCCTCAGCTGTGAGGCAGCCAGCGTGGCCCATAAGAAGGCCTGCCACGTCGGAGTCTCGATCCCGCTCTCACCAGGGGAAACTTCCCTTGGTTGTGAGTGGGGAGGCAATCGAGACTCCGATGTGGCAGACTTTCTTATGGGCCACGCCGGCCGCCTTACAGCCAGGAGGTAAGGAGGTCTTATTTTTGGATGGGGCCTTATATTTCAAAGGCAGGGAAAAAAAGGGGGGCTGTCCTATTATAGGAGGAGGTCCTATATTTGGGGAAACAGGGTAGTAATAAGTTACAACTAGAATAGACTCAATTAATCTTCAGGACTTTGGTGAGCCATCACCTAAGTAAGTTCCATGGGTGCAAAGGGTTGATTCTAATTGTGATAACGACAGAATTTCAGCTAATGTATAATAAACGTACCAGTTTATGTGAAAAGAAGCTCAAAATTAGATGATAAAACAGACAATATTTTTTCAGTACACTATTGTTTATAGAGTCCTGCATGGAATGGTTGATTCTTGGGAGGGGGGGGGGTTTGTTCCTCTCTTAGGTTGTCCTAAAAAGCCAAGGGTTTTGGAAGATTTTAAAGATTCTGTTTAAGCCAGGGTACCCAGTGTAGTGTAATGAACTAGAAGACCTGGGTTGGATTTCCTGGCTTTGCCATGGAAGCTCACTGGGAGGAAGTGTGGAACTGTTAAAATAACTCCTTAAATATTTCATCTACCTAAACAATCTTCTTAATACAGTAATAAGATTTGCATGTTGTCAAGTCAATTTCGACTTATGACAACACTTTCCAGAGTTTCCTAGGTAGAGAATACACAGAAGCGGTTTATCAGTCACTTCTTCTGGGGTACCCTTGGACTGTGCAGTTTTCTGTTGACAGGCTTACTCTTCTCTGAGAAGAACAGTGGGGAATGAAACTTCCAAATCTGGCTCCACAGACAAATATCTAAACCACTCACTGATATAGCCAGCCATCACAGAAACCCTATTAGGGTTGCTATAAGTCAGTTCTGACTGGATAGCAGATAACAATTTAAATCTCGGTTACTTGGAGTTACAATAGAGAAGAATTATTTTTCCAAAGGCTCGCCTTATTCAATATATAACTACTACTACTACTACTACTACTACCACCACCACCACCACCACCACCACCACCACCACCACCACCATTTCTTCTTCAACATCAAATTAGGGACACGGTGTTTTGTACAAGGTACATTTTTGTTGTTGCATACATGGATTTGTTGCGTCAATATATGCAACAGGCTGCGATGGCTCAGTGATTAAAAAGCTCGCCTTGTCAGCTGGAAGGCCAAGTTGGCAGTTCAAGACCCGGGTACTGCATGATGGAATGAGCGCCCGTCTCTGTCTCAGCTCTTGGGGACATGGAAGGAGCCTCATTCAGGGATCTCTTGAGCGGAGTTTCTCCAGCAAAAATCCTTTCAACCCAGAATAATTTCTGACACAAATTATTATTTTTATTACAATTAGAGTTTTGTTTTATTGAATAACAACTACAGTACTTGTTTCCATGGCTAAGTGGGGATTTAGACCTAAATATCCTGATTTTCAGTCTATCAATCTAGCTACTACGCTGTACTGGATTTCAGCACATACTTTTCTCTAAAGTTGTGTATTTTCTAACATTCTGCATTCAGGGAACAAGCAAATCAATTATATTTTAACTTTCAGCCAGGTATTTAGAGTGATTGTTGGGCTGCAACAGCTGAGTGATATTTTTAAAGTAAACAGGCAGGGTTAGCAATGCATTCGTATATTAAGATGGCTAACTGATTGAATATGGTTTAATATTTTGTAATCAGAGCAAGCACATGAGCAAAATCTTGTTCTAGCATTTCTCCTGACCACGTTTAGGGGTTATTGGGTTATTGGGTGAAGTTCTGTCTACTATGCTAGTAGATAGTGAGTCATTGGTGTTTAGTGTAGAGACTTAAATTGCTACCACCTATTTTACACAGTCAATTTTTAGCGTTCTCCCCCTCAATTGGCCACATAGTAGAGACTTTCCAGTGCAAGGAAGTACAAAGGGATTGTTATTTTTTAAAAAGCATTAAATAAATGGATTGTGTAATCAGGAATGTTTTTATATACATTATGGTTTTGCCCTCTGGGTACCTTTCAGAGAGTATTGTATAGAAACTACACAGCTGAAAGAACTGCTCATAGAGCCAACAGTGTTTAGCATAAGTGTGCTTTTAAGGCAGATGACAGTTATTAAATGCATGAGATGAATAAATGTATTATCTATTCTAGCATGTTTTGTGGCTTAGTGATTTAGTGATATGAAAGCTGGTGAATATGAATGCTTATTTCATTTGAGGCTTGCTAAAACACTTTCCCCCCTCAACAGGGTATATGACCTAGTGACTGCTTGAATTTCTCTCTTATTTCTTTGTTAGTATTTCCTCATCTTTAAATTGTCTTGACTGCTTGATATTCTCTAACAAAGAGAAGAAAGCCTTCCAATAGCAGAGAAGAAAACTTACATAGATTAAAATTGCCATAAGAGACATGTGCAGTATAAATCAGTATAAAGATTTTATTTGGAGGGCTTGTTGCAGTAGTAGTGCCTATCCTACCATAACATTATTCATAATGGTGAAACATCACACACAGGATACTTCATAATACCATAGAAAAACACATTTCTGCCAGTGATTGTGAAGTGTGTCCCTCTAGTGGTGACTTCCAGAGGAAAATACCTGGTATACCAGAATTTCCTTTCTAAGGAAAAATATTGTAAGCAAAGGGAGGACGACTGAACAAATGAATCACCTTTCTTAGAGACTGGCTTGTCTTTGTGCCAACATTACAATGAACATTGAAATCAAATTATTTTGCCATCTTTGAGAAAATATGTGGAGAGAATTTGATTGTGTTATAATACAATGTTGATTAAGTCAAATAAGGTGACAGCTTTCTTTCATTTATTCTTCCATTACCCCTATATTCCACTAAGAATACAACTTGACGTATCAGAATTATGAATATAGTAAAACCCTGACTTACATATGCCTCAAATTACATAAATTCGACTTACATAATGATTTTTTGCTAAAACCATGTCCCGATTTACACGATTTCCTATGGGTTTGCTTTGAGTTACACAAAAATTCTTTTTCTTATGGGTTTGCTTCGAGTTACGTAAAATTCATTTCCCTATGGGTTTACTTTGATTTACATTAAAATTTCATTTTTCCTATGGGTTTGCTTCGAGTTACGTAAAAAATAATTTTCCCTATGGGTTTGCTTCGAGTTACAGAAAAAAACGATTTAAACAAAAGCTTACAGAACAGACTTTTCCCCCTGTAAGTAGGGGTTTTACTGTATACTATTGATACAGTTTTTAACTGATAAGAAATGCATGTTAACCTTAACTCCCTGTGTCTAACCTTAAGTGGATTGGTAAGTAGATTGACTCCATATTCTGAAATGGAACATTGGTATCTCATAAAAAGGCTAGACGTGTGAATCTCCAGTGTACTCTTCTCATGAGAGAAACCAATCAAAATCATCCAGAGCAACTATGGCTGATGGGGTTGTGTGCCTTGTTACCTTGAAGACTGCAAATTCCTAAGCAGCACTAAAAGGAAGGAGTGTTAAACCACTTCTGTTGGCTTTTTACCTAGGAAATCCTATAAGAGATGCCATAAAATTAGAACTCTTCACATGCTCATAGTCAGTCAGCCACCCTTTTTGGCCCCAGTATTATTTAAGCAAGTTTCTGGCTTTCCCTACAATTGCTTTTATGTAGTGTTGTTGTTTAAATCCAGTTGCATTTGCATTTATTGCATACTATTTGTCTTATTTCTTATAATTTATTATAATTTTCTATTTTGCACAGAAAGGTAGAATATAGATCAATATGCACTATCATGTCATTTGTTATTTTTCCTTAAGTCTTGGCTATAGTTTGAACACTGTCATCAGTTGCCAGGAATCTTGTTTATAATATGTCACAGTACTAGTCCATATAACCTTGTGTTGAAGCTAGTAAATTTTAGGCAAAACCATTTCATTTCTAGGCACTTTAATTTGAAGTAGCAGATTTGAGTGTGATCTTGAATATACTGTATTCATTCAAGCACTGAGCTATGGGCAACCTATTCTTATTTGTATTTCTGCTATCTGAAAACCAGTTAGACAAACATTTTATAATAGGACTGGAAAATATGTTGCTCTTCAAATCAATTTTTCCCATGAACACACCTGGCATTGTCTGATTTGGGAAGCTAAGCAGAGTTGGGCCTAGTTAGTACTTTGATGAGAGATCACAAGGAATACAGAAAAGTTAGGAGATAATCATAGCTTTGGGTATCTGCAGCCATTTTGAGTTGACAATACAGTACTTGGAAGTAGATGGACTCATTATAATTATAAAACAATTTCATATATTCCTAAAGCTCATTAATATTGGTTTTGCTTTGTTTTGATCACATGACTCTCAAAATTCCTCCTACTCTGGTTATGCTTGCAAGGGGATTATGGCAGTTGTGATGAAGTAACTTTTCAAATGTTTGAGATATTGCTGAATTTTGCATTTTGTAATCTCTCCCCACTAGATCCAATAAGAATTTCAGTCCAACAACACCTGAGGTCCACATGTTTCTTCTACCTGTTATGCAATGTTCACTCTACAATTTTCCATGCCATTCTCTAACATGAGGGAATTCCTTTTGTCAGTCTTAGAATAAATGGTGTGAAATGACTTTAAATACTGCATGTATCCTTTATAATTTATTAGCAACTTGCTTGTGCTTATAGCTCAGTTGCCATTGCTTAGCGCAGGGGTTCCCAACCACGGCCCATGGGCCGGATCCGGCTGCTAATGCCAATTCATCCAGCCCAGAAATAAAACATGCCTGCACATGTACAAAACACTGTCATAAATGACTATGGCTGTCAACGTGGTTGAGTGGCCCGGTCATGTGGTTAAGTGGGCTAGTCACGTGGTTCCTTCCACCCGAAAAGTGGAAGTAAAATGCACCTGAACAAAAACACTGCCATAAATGCACCCACAGCTGTCACAAACGCGTTTATGACAGCTGTGGGTGCATTTATGACAGCGTTTTGAGCAGGCGCTTCTGGGTGGGAGGAACCACGTGACCGGCCCACTCAACCACATGACTGACCCACAGCCCAGAAAGGTTGGGAAAATGTTGGCTTAGCATTTCCCACAAGTGAGAGTGGCTAGACTAACCAGGAACTAAAAAAGTAACACTATGCATTGTGTTAGTTTTAAACTGTCTATAAATAACCATAGCATGAGGTTTCTGAAATACAAAAAGTTGCAAATCAATGTATTTTTGTTTTGCATTGATCACCTGGAGATAAATATAACTTCGTTTGCAAATTGGTTGTGCACACAACTGTTGCTTTGAAGATTACTTAATTTTGTATTTGTAGGGAACCACCTTCTGTTTCCAAGGCTAGAGTTTTGCATTGTTTGGTTTATTGCAAGGTATGAAACTGATTTGTTAGGAAAATGGCAAGCCAATGGTAACACAGTCAATTGGAAAGCACTTGGAAGGTCAAGATAATATGCTTCACTCCCTTGTGACAGGTGAAATGAAAGATTTTGTGAGGTGCAAATTGCATACCCGTCAAGCGCGGCTCTGGAAAATACGGGAACTGCTCCGGCCCAGGCACGCATGTGCAGCAACATCCCCTTTGCGCATGCGCAGAACCCCTTTGAGCATTCACAGAACCCCTTTCCGCATGCATGCATGCGCAGTAACCCCTTTCCTGGCCAACCAAAATATTGGATGGCCGCGAGAATGATCGTTAAAGAGGGTTGAAATACAGGATTTCCCAGCCATGGCAAATTGTACCAAATGAAACCCGAAAGAACTGTAATTTACAAGCAACAATTCTGACAACAATTCTTGTCTGTTTTTCCTTTATAGGTACCTCTTATACCATTTCTCTTGTGAAAGATATTCAGTAGTAGAGACTCTTTTTTAAAAAAAAAACAAGAACACTCCACAAATTATAAATCTCTGGACTCCCAGCTAACATCCTGCTGGAGGCTACAGCTACTAAGCCAACTGGAACTGTACCCGCTGTCTTGTCAAGGATTTTTTTTTTTTGTACACAGCAAGAAGAAGAAGTAAAAATGAAGCTGGGCAAAGTGGAGTTCTGCCATTTTTTGCAGATCATAGCTATTTTCCTCTGTCTTTCTGGGATGAATCAAACAGAACTTCCAAGGTCCAAATCAAAGCCCTATTTCCAACCTGGGAAATCACGAACCAAGCGCAGTTGGGTGTGGAATCAGTTCTTTGTGCTAGAGGAATACATGGGAACCGATCCTCTCTATGTCGGAAAGGTAGGAAACCTGAACAAACTTTGTATGCTACTGTTCTGCTTGATGGAAATCATTAAGATGCGATGGAATTGCAACTTAGAGAAAGCTGTTATTAAAGGCTTATTTCAACTTTTAAAAGAGAGCAGACAAATTCTTGGAGGGTAGAAATGATTGCTTTATGTATCTGTCAAGTCACTTCAATTCAAGGGGCACGTGCTCCTAGATTGTCCACTCTATGACAGTCTCAGATGTGACCCCATTGCTTCACTCCCCCAGACGGAGCTAAACAACTATATGTTCAGAGATATGCTCTCAGACAGATCTACTGACCTGACGGCTGCTGTAGCCAGATTTGCCTGGAGGACTACCAGGGTACGCCCCATTAGGGTGAATCAGCTACAGCGGCAGATCAAAAACCAACAATAATGATTTTATTCTACGCTAGTAATTATGTCTTACATCCAACTTACGTAATCATATCCGCCATGTGCTCTTGTATATATAGCCATTATTATCCCGATTTTATAATTGTTATCACAATTTTTAAACTGTTTTATGTGGTGTTTTATACTTTTACATTAGATACTGTTCCTGTTCCAATTCTAGCTCAAATTTACAAACTGTTTTTCCTCTGTTTGTTTTAATACTAATGAATGAGTTGATGAGGGTGTATTTTGTCAGCATTTCCTGGACTTAAACCTCTTGTACTGCAACTGGCCACTGGCCGCAATAATGAATTGATTGACTGAGATGATTGCTATATGATTGTTATATGTTGGTTCAAAGATCAGAAGCAGTAGCCACCTGGACTAGTGGCAGAAGAGAATTGTTGTCCTCATATATTACGTCCAGGCTTTCTAAGCAGATTTGGTTACTCATTATTAGTAATACGAGGATAGACTTAGTAGACCTTACGTTTTTGTAGCTGTTATCTTCTTATGTTTGTATATTGGGGGGAATGCTAAATTGTTCTGTTATAAAGCCTGCAGTACAATTTGTAGAGCTTGTGTGGGTTTTTAATAGACAGTGAACGGGTTGTTCTCAAGTATAGTAGAGTGGCATTTCTTTATAAGGAAACAAAATTTGGTAAAGTTTTCTATACAAGGGCCTTTGTTAATTTTTTTTATTGTTTAGCAAAGTTTTCTTATTTGTGTTAATTGGATTCATTTTTTAATTGGTCTTTCAGGTCTGAATTTGTGTCTGAGGTCAGCAATAGACTGGATAACAGTGTTGATTCTGGTCATTTGAAATACAAATCATAGAATAGGTATTCGCTCTGTGTCAGATGGGCCTATGCTTTAGCTGAAAACACAGATTTTTGCAGTTTTGCTGGATTTGTCCTTGAGCCTAGATGTCCAAGCTAGGAGTGCATTTGCACATCTAAAATTAGAATGCCAGCTTGCCCATTCCTAGAGATGTCTGACCTGGCCATGTTGACACAAGCCTGCTGGGATTACTGGAACTAACTCTGCATGGAGTTGCCTTTGGAAAGTGTTGAGAAATTCCAGCTAGTCCCAAATGCCCCAACCGGATTGCTAGCTGGAGCTGATTACAACATCACCTCTGTCTATCACTCCATTTCCAGGCATAGTTCAAAGTGCATGTATTGACCTACAAAGCTCTAAACCAGGGGTTTGCAACCTATGGCCCGCAGGCTAGACTTGGCCAGCAGCACCATTTCATGTGACCCGCAGCCCTCACCACTGCCGCTGGAAGTGGCAGAAGTGGCAAAAACAGCAAAAAAAAGTGTGAAAAACATCAAGAAAAATGCTACCCTTGCTCTCACTCCCACTGCCGGAAGCATCAGAAGTGGCAAAAACAGCCAAAAAGTGCTGTAAATGCAACAGCGGCTTTTGTAAACACGTTTACGACAGCCGCAGATGTATTTTATGGCAGTGTTTATGGTGGGGGAACCACGTGTCTGGCCCGTTCAGCTGTCTGAGGGGGCATGGTCCGGCCCACGGCAGGAAAACATTGAGTACCCCTGCTCTAAACGAATTGAGTCCAATCTACTTCAAAGACTGCCTCTCCCTTTTGGGGGCCTTCTTTGTCACAGATCCCAGGTTGGGCCTTCTCTGTCACAGATCCCAGGTTGTGAAATCTCATCTCAGAGGAGTCCAGACTAGCCACATTTTTGCTGTATTTCCACAGGCAGACTCCCCCCCCCAAAAAAAAGTCCCTGCCTAACAGGTGGCTGCTATTTTTGGGGTCTATTCCTTTCTCCTCCCCTGCTTCTAGATTTATATTGTTTGTTTTAATATTGTATGGCACATTTGGTTCTTTTGAGGAGAAAGATGTGTGACAAATGTTTTAAATAAATAATAAACAAATACATTGTAAATTGCTTTGGAATTTTTTAAAAAGAAAACATATCCTTAAAGAAATAAAATCAGCCTTGTCATTGTTGTCGACATCCTCCACCTCCTTATCTTTTCACTATTTGGCTTAATTGTTCAGCAACTTACTCGCGACATTTTTATTTTTGTTTATATCTCCCTCAACCCCCCCCTTTCTTCATGTATACATGATACTGTTTAGAAATGGATTGCCTTAATTTGCACCTGTATTTGGTACATATAAGATTATTATTCCCAGAAATCAAAATTCTGGAGATTCCCTAGTTTACACATTATGAGGGGCTTACAAGAGGTATATTTGCATGCAGTGATGTAGCACAACAGATGTGATGAATTCTTACTGAATATGGCTGCTGGTGCTTGGTTGGTTGTGCCGACAATCACAGCACGTAAAAAAATTGAAATGGTTGTGGGTACATTGCAGTAGGAATAGGAAATGAAGCATTTAATTGCTGAGTTCATTTGGTTGATCATACATACATTGGCAACGGTTAGGAAAGGGTAGGTGACTTGGAAGCCAACTAACTGCAAATGTTTGTTATTACTTTAGAGAATGCTGTGTGAAAATGAATTACTTTGTGCTTTTTGTACTTCAGCAGGGATTGCTTGGCATACAAATAACAGTACACAGTACTCTTAAATTCCGTTCATGTGGGTTTGAAGCTGCAGAAGAGGTATCATGTGCTATTATATTATTTGAGAAATACTGTAATTAAATTCTGTATGGAAATGCATGTGCAGAGGCAGGCAAAGTTAAAAATGTTCATGCAACCACAATATGGGAATTTCCATATTTTGTTTGACTACTTAACCATGCAACCCTAATGTTCTTTAATTTAGTTGCTTTTGGACTTAATACTGATAAGAATTCTCCAGAAGCAACTGGTATGGCATTTCAGTAGCAATAATTGTGTTCTGCTAAGTCAATTCTGTCCTATACTGCCCCTTTCCATAGTATTCTAGGTAGGGAATACAGAAAAATGGTTCAACATTTCTTCTGTATCCTGGGACTGTGCAGCTTGCCAGAACACAGGCTGGCTTTTCTACTTGGAGGCACAGTGGGGATAATAAAATCATAGAATAACTGAGTTGGAAGGGGCCTATGAGACCATTGAATCCAATCCTCTGCTCAGTGCAGGAATCCAAATCAAAGCAGATCTGATAGTTGTCAAACTCCCAACCTCTGGCTCCCAGCCAGATGCCTAAACCACTGAGCTATCCAACCAGGTATGTTAGCATTTTCAATACTTCCAGTATTATATAACATTTCTAAACAACTGAGTAGGTGAAACTTGGTAACATTATAAATCCTACAATACAAGTAGACAGATTGATAATCAGTTTTTTGATTTTATGACACCTGCCACAACCCACAATCCATTAGTCCATGTAGGAGGACACCTCATAGTCCTACAGTTACTTTTGGAACACAACTTTCATTATTTCTTACTATGGGCTGTGCTGGCAGGGTTGTTGCTATAAGTTGAGCTGTCTGTGGAAAATAGCTGTAGGACAACAATTGTCCATCCTTGCTTTCATCTAAAATTTACCCACACAATCAGTGGTAAAAATCCATAATGAATTAAAACAACTTAGTATGCCCAGACTGCAAATGTGTGATCCAGTTTCACACCTTGCATTTATAACCCTCTTATTTTTATATACTGTACTTATTATATTTGTTTGTTCTGAGTGTATATCCTAATTTATTGTATTTCCATGGAGCTTAGGCCCTGAGTGTCACTAGTGATGTGACTAAAACAGCATAACCCAGCCACAAGAGGGAGATATGAGCACTTAATGTACTCAGTGATTACTTAAAGCTAGTTAATGGGGGTGAGGAATGTTGGAAAGATGGGACATGAGGGAAGGGAACCAAATGGATTTGCTAGCTGAACAGCAGGATTACCCTGCACCTTTTTTTGCAGGTCTAATTCATAAATCATAATAATTGATTGAATAAAACTGGTGTTCTTATGTTTTCCATATTCAGCATGTTTTGAATAATCATAGTAGAATAAAGTCAATCATATTATTGTGAAGTGTGTTAAAGGACCCTTATGCTACACTTTTTCCTGTTCTAATTCTAACAAATGTATTTTTGGAGCCAAGTCTCCAAAATGATGCAACTTTATGTACATGAAAGTTGTATTACTCTCATCCTCCTAATCAAAATTAAGTGTCATCTAAAGGTTAAGTATAGTTTAGCTTTTCTCCTTCTTTTACATCTCTAAAGTGCTTTCAGGCCTGTGATAATGTATATACTCTAGATCATTACTTTCCCTGTTAGGCTTTTTGAGCAGAATATCCAGGGGTTGTCTTGAGTAAATTGGTTTGAAATATGTAGATATATTTTTCTGTATACATTTCAAACCAAATGGATTTTGGTTTCCGTAATACAAATTATGTAAAAATTTAAATTTTTCATGCCTTTATGGATTTTGCAATAGAGATCATAGGTGAAAAAATGTACAGAAGAAGACAGGTTTTAGATTCAACTATTCTGTTGAAACTTCACCAATGCACATTAAAAGCAAAGCAGAAATAGGATGGAATGGACTTAGATATGTTATGCCTCTAACATAAGCTGAAACTAGACCGATTGTTACATCTTCCCTTGGTTTTGGGGCAGCAGAGGCTAATAAAGTGGTTTACCATTTGGAGAGAATGTAATCGAATTCAATATCATACAAGGCTTATGTGAAAAGTGGAGGCAGACCTAGAGGAAGGTGGAGAGAATATTAAAGACATATTGCAAGAATGTCATGGTTGAAGGACCTAGAAGTGACATAACAAGGACATTGTTTCTCCCTCAACATGTTTGGTTGAAGATCTCAACAACTCTTCTCCATTTCTTTTGGGATCCTTCTCTCCTAAAATAACATGCAAAGGATTCCCACCCTGCACCTTACATTAAGCATATTTATGTTTCTCATAGCTTTTGAGTAGATGGATTAGTACAGACATCCACAGTTATTTCTTCATCTTCTTGGCTTGTCAAAGTAGCCTTTTTTCAATGCAGTCTTTTCCCCCAGTGCATCTGCATCTCTGTTTTAATTCCTCTACTGTACACTCATGACTTTGAGGCAAAGTATGTCCATCTTCATATGAGTCGTAGAAGGAAGGTCAACAAATAATACAATATTATGCTCTATATTTTCATAAAACTACATTAACAACTGAATTGTAACTTCTTGCTGAATTATATTTCTGTGTTCACAATGTAATGTTTTAAAATATTTCATTCCCCATTGAGTGTGTAAATTTGAATGAATGTGTGCACACATATACAGGTGCATATGTGTATTGTGAAATGTTTATAGTACTTCTGGGCAAAGTGTGCTCTTGACACTATAAAGGGTCTTGACCAGTGGTGATGAATATTGGGATAGTACTTCATCATGTATATCCATTGGTTTCTATTCCTGGCCTATGAAGTTACTTTTGATATTTTTGCAACAGGAATCCATAAGACTTTCTCCTGTATCAAATAGATGTCTCAAATGAATGGCTTTTGATGGGGTAGCACATGAGGAGGAGAGATCTAAACACCTCTTTTGTAACAGTTTTGATAATGATAATGGTCACTTTGAAACAAGAAAGCCAAAGAGGCCACTTACTGAAACCTGTGGAGTGACTGTCCCCTACTGATTTGATGTTTTATCTTGCTTTATACTGCTTTCCTGTTTGGCAGATTGTGTGTATTGTATGCTGCCATGTCACAGCTGATTTATAGTGACACTTTCAAAATAAGTGACATGTATGAGAAGTGGTTTTAAAAATACCATCCCGCTCTTTGCATTTCCATGGCTGAGCAGGCCTTCAAGCCTAGGTCTTCTGAGGCTAATTTATCACTATATTCACTACATAACACCGTTAGATACACTAAGTACAGCAGTAAGAAGATAACAAAAAAGTTTATGCTTCTGTTTTGGATGAAAGATATGAAATAATTAACAGCTTGTTTGAATAAAAGATTGTATTTGAAAAACCTAACTAACAACAATATTTTTCTTACTCATTTATTGAGCCTTTATCTCATGTTGTGTGCCTAATGACTGGAAAATGTTTATTCATTTTCATTCCCAATTTTTATATGTGGGATTGAAGCTGAGATCAAAAGCCTTCAAGAAACTCTACTGAGCTTCTGGCTATAGTGGGATTTCACATCTCTGATAGGAAGACAAGTATATTTTCTTTGATTCATGTAAGCTTTTCACTGAAGGTTTTATTCTACTGAGATCAGGGGAGAAACATGGCAGATGACTAATTGCTCATGTTTGAATGATTATTAACCAATATCATTGCATAGTCCAGTACATTTTACTTCTTAAAAATGCTTATTTGACAACCCGTGCAGAGAAATCTTAAATGTTTTCAGTCAGAAGTGAATCTTGTTGGGTTCTGTTGGGTGTGTTCTCACAGTAAATGGGTAGTGGCTATGTGTCAGCGCAGCATTAAAAGGGGGATGAAAGAGTGTGAATTAGCACACCTCCTATACTTGTCAATTCATGCAAACTAGTGAAGAAAATTTATGGTGCACTTGCTGGCCTTTTTTAGTCTGGTTGATCTTATATTTTAGTTCCTGTCTTTGAATTTTAAAGATTGGGGGCACAGGAGATTTTCAATATTTTACTCTTTTATTTATATACTAGCATAGTTTGCCCGGCGTTGCCGGGCTTTTTCCCCCCTGTGCTTTATATAAAACAATGAATGCTTTGTTGTTTTTTGTAAAAAAAAATTTTTTTGAGCTGCAAGAGCAAATTGGACACTCTTTATGACAGAATGACCAACCTTAAGTCTTACCTCTATAGCTAGTGAATCTCAAGGTTAGGTTTTTTCTAACCTTTGTCAATATATCTGAACATTTTAATTTTAGATTAAGTTTGTTTCTTGTAAAATTCTATACTGTGAATATTTTATTTTGCTCTGATAAAAACATGATACAGGAAGGGACTAAGCCTCTGACAATGAATATTTATAGGTATTTTGTCTCTACTCATCTCCCCCATTGAGAAAAGTTACTATGAATTTTTCACCTGCCATACATAATAATGTTGAAGACTCTAGTGCATTTTATATCAAATGAGGGACTATTGCTTGAAAATTTTTAAATGGATCCACCTCTGGAACTTTTGCTCACAGTGAAAACATCTGGTTTTACCTAAAAAGCTTCATTTCCCTCCCAAAGAAGCTGCTATTAGTACTTGCTTAATATAGTCCTTAGTTCATTCTCATTGGGGTAGGGAGTTATTCAGTATACTGTACATAAAAAGAGAGTTCATTTTATTTTTAAGGAATGCTGAAGGAATTTGTATCAAAATATTATGGTTTCAATTTAGTCAAGACCTTTTAGTAAAATTATACTGTACTTAGCATGTTTTTTAAGGTAGAAAGGAAGTTGGAAAAAGAATTGTGTTATGGTCACTTTATTTGAAATGTTTTCATCCTCATGTGAGGGGGTGCACAGAAAGAGCCTCCTTGAAGATTGTGGTATTTTTGAACCACAATCGGGTGTACCCTGGTAATGGCAACCTTATGTTGCTGGCTAGTCTTTCTCACACTGGGTCAGGCGCAAGGAACTGCAGAATGAACTCACCAAAAGGTGCCTTCAGGTTGACATCTGGCCTAGACATGGAAGAATATCTACAATGTCTGTTAGTCTGGTAGTCTCCAGCTATGAAAAAAGAAACACACCTCAGTAATTGTCAGCCTGAGCCACAACAAAGTAAACTTTCCTAGTGAACGATGTGTTTGGCTCCTTGGAGGACATCTATCTACACACCAGAGGTGTTGATTTGATAGTGTTTAAAACAAGGTGTAAGCTCAAGAAAAAAACATAGTGAATCCTAACCTCATGAGGGGGATTCATTCAACCTGGAGGAGGGGGTCTGAAATGCTGAACATTTCACAAAGAGAAATGACAGCCTTTACTTTCCAATATGCTTATTCTCTTGGATGCCGCTGTCCATGGTACTTGCATTTGGAATACCTATTCCAAGAGTTCTCAACCTTTTTAAGCCGGGGGGCCGGGTCATGCTCCCTCAGACAGCTTCGGCGGCCATGACGACCATTTTGTCCTTCTTCCACCACATGGCACTTCCTGGTGTGGTGGAGGTAGTGGTGTCCACATGAAATGGTGCCGTGGGCCACAACTGACCCACGGGTTGCAGCCCTGACCTATTCAGTTGACAGCAAGATTGGTAACTGTCTAGTCTATTTTTCTGTGAGCAGAATTGGTAACTGTCTAGTCTGTTTTTCTGCTCTTCTGACAATTCTCTTCAGTTTTCTTTGCAATCCAGTTAACTCCCACTTCCAATTTATAAGTGGCCTGAGTGCGCAGTGGAAAATTCATAGAGATTTGTATTTTACATAGCAGGTTACTTTTAAATCACTGCAATTTAATTCCATGCGATTTATTTGAAACTAGTAAGTCTGAACAGTTATAGCAGAATTACTTGTTAGCTGATGTGCATTATATAACAAATGTGCGTGGTCAGATCTCTTTCCCCTACCTCAGCATTTTTTCTGTCAGCCAGAGGCAACCATGGAGCTTTTCTACCTGACATATCAGATAGCGGACCACTTGCTATTGCTATCCATTCCTGGCACAGAGGAGGTGGTGGGGAATAACCACAACTATTTTCAGCTGCTTTTTGCAAGCAGCCATAATAAATGTCTGGTTTTGCTTCTCTTCTGAGCCCTGATCTAGTTCGGGATAAGCTGGTGCTGGCATATGTTGCTTGACTTGGCAGTTGGCTTTAACTTTTCTCCCCCTTTCCTTAAGCGGTTAATCTGCTGAAGATAGCAGGGATTGTCTACAGAGTAAACCCCATGGGAAAACATTAGAAGAGGAGAGTGGGCACACATGAAGCCACCCAAGGGCCAGGAGGAGAAATCAGGCAGAATTAGGCCATTATACTAGAGTTGACCTTCCCTTGGTGCACAGCTTCCATGGCTTATCAGGTCTGTAAATCAAATTAATATAAAAAGCATAAAATGAGAAAACTAAACACAGAATGCAGACTCATTTTTAGAGCACATGACATCCAAGTTAAAACCCCTGAACTGTGGAATATCAAACAGATTATGAGAGGGTGGTATAGCATAGATTTGTGGGTGATACATATGAAAATGGCAGTTCACAGGGATAGGATGGTCTATTCCAGTGATGGTGAACCTTGGCACTCCAGCTGTTCTTGAACTTCAATTCTCAAGCCCAAGTCAGCATTCCTGCTGATCAGAGCTTCTGGGAATTGAAGTTCAAGAACAGCTGGAGTGCCAAGGTTTCCCTTCACTGGTTTTGACTCAAATTTTACTGTTGAATGTTAGCATGGATTTCTTTATTGTGAATGATTGCATTTCCTCTGATTTACTTAGAGATGGCTGTTCAGCTTCTCTAACCTTGTAAAATTATGTGCTTGAAAGTGAAACAAGTGAAAATTAGTTCCAAACACCAGCTGAAAGTGATTGTGGTTGTTCCCGCTCCCTATTTTCTGTGCAAAGAATGGGTAGGAGTAGGCAGAGCTAGTGGTCCTCCATGGGATGTGTCATCTAGGAAAGTTCAATGCCTGGTGCAAAGTACTTGGGAACAGTAGAGATGATCCACACTGGCTACTTGACCACATTGTCTTACTTTCCTTGGGTGAGTGCAAACCCAGACTGTCCATGAGTCGGTGTTGTGGAGGAAATTCTCTCTAACCCTCCAGTCTCACATTTCTGATCATCAGAGCCACAGCATTATAGGACACTGAACCCAAACTCATCAAGAGTTTATTTTCTTCTTAAACTATAAGAAAAGGGGAAGAAAAAAAAAGGGGGGGGGAATCTATTTTTTGTCCCAGGAAATTATCTTTTTACATTGTTTCCTAATAATATCTCTGGTTTCAACTTGGAGTTCTTCTGGCTTATGCTCAATCAAGTTTAATACTGTAAATCTGTTCCTTACATGGACTTTACGAATGTTGTTTAATTTTCAGAACTTTTGTTTAAATTATATTTTGGCTCTGCAGTTCATTTTGTGTTTTTTTTCCAGGTTCACTCTAATGTTGGATATTAACAGTTCATGATCAGTGCCACAATCTGCACCCGGTCTTGTTTTGGCAGAGATAATATAATGTCTCTATCTCTTCAATTCCAATTATGTAGTCTATTGATTTTTAAATATTGACCAGTGATAACAGCATATACAGCTTTCTGTTCAGTTGCTTAAAACATGCATTTGCAATAAATGAAATGATGGTCTGAATTCTATGAGTTATTCTACTGCTTCATTTCTGCCCCTTAGGCCAAATTTTACAAAAAACCTTGGTTCTGCTTTGCTTCCTACTTTTGAATTCCAGTCACCCATGATTATGTGTTGTTTTGTGTGTGATCAATTTCTTTCTGGATGCTTGTGTAAAAGCTTTCAGTTTCCTCTTCAGTATCAACAGTTGGAGCATAGGCTTGAATGATTACATCAATAACCCCCCCCCCAAATATATATATATATTAAAAAAATCTGATAGATATTATTTGGTTATAGTTTAGATTGTAACCTCTAACTGCCTGTGATAGATTTTACCTTGGTATTATAGCCACTTTATTTCTTCTGAGCCTGTCATTTCCAGATTAGAATACATTGTACTCTAAAATAAAATACTTTGTAATTGCCAGTTTGAAAAACTCCACTTAGTTCACTGATAATGCAAGGTTCACGGCAAGGTTTCTATGCTCCATTTTTTGCCTTTTCGTATTCAATTTACCTTGATACATACTTCTCACATTCCTTGTTTCAATAGTGTGTGTTGTGCAGCGTCAGATATATCTTTTACTTTTATAAATGTCAGCCACTAAGTAACATTTCATCTTCAATTTAGTTGCATCATTAGCATCAGAGTTATTCATACTTGTCTTTGCACTTCTAAAGTATCTGATTTAGTGCTTTCCAACCTGGGAATTTCACCTTCTATCATTATCTCTTGTTTCATTTTGAATTGTCTCATCATATGGTTTTCGTGATATTCAGCTTACCAGTTTAACATCGTTACTTACTGCACAGTACTAACAAGAGTTAGTTTGGGTGTCATTACTATTATCTCGTCTGCTAGTGTCATCTTTAGCTACTGCTGCTGCCCAAGTAGCTGTCACCATCAACAATGCTGGAACTATCCTATCCCAGGGAGCCTGACTCTAAAACAGGGATTCTCAACCTGTGGTCCATGGGCTCGATGTAGCCCATGACACCATTTCATGTGCCCCCTCACCGCCTCCACCACACCAGGAAGTGCCATGTGGTGGAGGAAGGGCAAAATGGCTGCCTGGCCCCCAAAGCTGTCTGAGGGAGCATGAGCTGGCCCCTGGCTTTAAAAGGTTGAGAACTCCAAACTATCCAAACTATTTAACTTTGGGGACAATTTAGAGCAGTGTTTCCCAAACTTTGGCTTTTGGACTTCAATTCCCAGAAGCCTAAACCAATTCCCCAAAGCACTGATCGGCCAATATACTGACTTAGGTTTCTGGGAAATAAAGTCCCCTTGTGGGGCATGTGCCCCACATTGGGAACCACTGACTTAGATGTACCCAATAACCTCTTCCTCTTATATAAAGCTGTAACTGCTGTCCTCCACCATATCTCCTACGGTCTTGTACAGTTCTGCTGGCTGCTCTGTGACTTCCCCCATTACTCACTTTCTCCCAGAAAGCACACCCCTTACAAGTAAACAAAGTCTCTGGCAACAATATCAGAATAAATAAAATTAAAGAAGATTGTGAGTGTATCAAATGTAGGGGAGGAAGGGATACAAAAGAGAAGTTGGCACAAGGATCCTCTTGGAGTTCTGTTGGAAGCTCCACCCCAAATATATTACTTTGAAAATAGTTCAATCAAACAAAATATCAGGATTCAGCCATATGTGATGGCAAAGAGTGCTAATGAACTTTAGAAAGAGATTAGTGTCTCTTGAAAATTATGGAATGATTAACAGAAGGAGATTGTGGCAGGTATCACAGCTGGATCATTAAGAAGTGATGTTTAAAGCTTACAGTTTAAAAAGGTGAAGTAAAGCATTAAAGGTGCTTATGTTCAGTGTTCTGTCATCTAAAAGGTGTTCTTCTGTATGATAGAACACACATTTTCAGGGAATTTATGGAAAGCTTTCAAACAGCAGAAGCTAAAACAATATTGTGTGGTTTTTTTCTTTTAACTAGCACATGAAAATATGGTTCCTGTGATTTTAGTCCATCACAATATAGTAATCTACCAGTAGACACAGCAAAATGAAGGTAACACAATAAAAGTGCTATGACCACAGATTATTCTGAAGTTGACTAACAAGTCTATTACTTGGTAAAAAAATATAGCCAAGGAAAATATGAATGACATTGAGAGTCTTGGTTTCTCTTTAAGGGATTGTGTAGATACAACACACTCCGTTAAGATGAGTGATGTATTAGTCAGCTTTGGTAGACAAAACAATAAAGAGTCAGGTACTGTAAAATAGACGGGGAAGAAGTAGAAGCAGTGACAGATTTTACTTTCTTAGGATCAAAGATCACTGCAGATGGGGATTGCAGCCATGAAATAAAAAGGCGACTGATTCTTGGGAGACAAGCGATGAGAAACCTGGGGAACATAGTGAAAAGCAGAGACATCACATTGCAAACAAAAATTAGAATAGTCAAAGCAATGGTTTTCCCAGTAGTAATGTATGGATGTGAGAGCTGGACAATTAGGAAGGCTGAACGCAGAAGAATAGATGCCTTTGAAATGTGGTGTTGGAGGAGAGTTTTGAGAGTCCCCTGGACAGCGAGGAGAACAAATAGGTCAATCTTAGAAGAAATTAACCCTGACTGCTCATTGGAAGGTCAAATAGTAAAGATGAAGCTAAAATACTTTGGACATCAAATGAGAAGGGAGGATTCACTTGAGAAGGCATTGATGTTGGGAAAGGTGGAGGGCAAAAGAAGAAGGGGGAGGCCAAGGATGAGATGGCTAGATGGTATTATAGACACAATGGGCACAGAGCTGGGAGGGCTGAGGGGGATGGTAGAGGACAGAGGCGCCTGGAGGAAAATGGTCCATGGGGTCGCAAAGGGTCGGAGTCGACTGTGCGACTGAACAACAACAACTGTAGTACTATGGAAGATTAAGAAAAACATTACATATGGTGCTATGATTTTCTTGTTTTGAAACAATCAAACTTTCTATCTGTGTATAAGGGAACTATACCATCACCTTTTTTTAAGCAAAAATTTAATAACCCCATAATTACAGAAAATATAAAAATATATACACAAAATCCAAACAAACAGAAGATGGCTTATTCAGGCAATATCGTCAGGATATTTTGTTTCCTGTGTATATAAAGAGACAACAGAAAATGATAAATATAGAGTAAGTACAGACTGATAGAGCATAGTTGTCTTGGATTAGCAAACCTGAAATTTAATCAGATTTATCTTTCCTTTTCATTCAGGCAAGAAAAAACATTAAGTTCACACACTTCTATTGTATAAAGCCAGTAATCCTGCAGTCAAGCTGTTTTAAGCTGTCAACTACGGTTGTGCCATTGTACAGCCTGTAGTCTATCAGACAAGGACAACATCCCTCTCCTCATATGAGGGAAAAAAGCAAAACAAAGAAAAAATGAGCAATAAACAAAACCCAGTTCCTCTTTCAAAAAGTAACCAGACAAATAAAGGGGGGGGGGGGAACAAACAAAACCAATCAACCAACAAAAACAATCAAAGTCCCCTAGCCAAAACTACTAGAATATGAGGAGATTTCTTTTACCAACATCACCACTTCATTCCTTTTCTTCTTTTCTCTGAATCCAGCAGGCTGTGGAAAATAGGCTAAATAAGCAGCAGAAATAAGGAAAGAAAAGAAATGGGTAAAAAGAAATAGGGGATCCAGAAAACAATTGCAAGGAGGTATGTTGGCATAAAATAATCCAAAGAAATGTGGACACCCAACTCCAGTAAGAAAGCAGGGATCTAAAATGGAGGCATAGAAATATGCAAGAATGCAGGCAGTACAATCCAAGATAGAGGGGACCAGGAGCTCAGTAACACACAATAATGCAACCCACAAGGAACAATTGATGCAAAGAGCATACTTAACTGGGTTTGAACAAATTGAGAACCTTTTAGAGATTCAATATTTGTCACTAATGGCAGTGTCTGAAAATAGACTTAATAAAAAAATGAATTAGACTTAGGAATTTAGCAACCTGCCATATGGTATACCAAATGCATATGTTGTATGTGTTTATAACTGGCTACAATTTTCCAGGGACCAAGCCAAGGAATTTTCTATTAAGTGCTCATTAATACTTTTGGTTAAAGATGGTAGCGAACTGAACCTGAGATGATCTACCTTGGCTGTGCCTCTGATAATTACTCCCTTCTTTAGAAGCATCCTTCATTTCCTGTAATGTTCATGATCCTTCACCTTTAAGTCAATAGTTAAATTGACTTCACCGCTGCTTCCGGACTTTTCTGCGGCTGGGGTGAAGAGGCCTCTGCAGCAGTGGGCGCCAGGACCCTACCGTCGCCCCTGGGTCCCGCCCTGGCTGGGGCTTGAAAGGGATGCCACGGTAGCGGGTGGCAGGACTTTGCTGCTGTCACCTCCAGACTTTGCTGTGGTCGGGGCGAAGAGCCCACTGCAGTAGCAGGTGCCAGGATCCCGGTGCTCTTGAGCCCTGCCCTGGCCGGGGCTTGAAAAGGCTGCAATGTTGGGTTACCTGATTGGGCGGCATACAAGTGGGAAAATTAAACTGAATTAAATTAAATACCAAGTTTGAAAATATAGTCTCTGTATGTTACTACCCTTTTCTCTCATCAATTATAACTCAAGCAGTTTATGTAATAATTCTGTTCAATGAATTTTTGTTAATTTTTTTAATGCATGATAACTGAAAATAAATAATATGTTTAGAAGACTTTTTGAATTTGGGGCACCTTGCATGAATAGTCAGGTGTTAAAACTTGTATTTATAAGCAGAATGTATTTAGTATAAATACAGATTTGGGTAAGGTAAGATTGTATTGGATCAAGTTAATGGAATTGTCAACTAAAAATAGTAGATTTTATGTTTCACATAGGTTTTTTTGTTTAGGTGGAACATGTAGCCCATCTTTCTGCCCTTGGCTGTACCAGACAAAATGGTGTGGTTGTTTAACCAAACCATCAGAACATTATATTGCTATAGGTTTAAAAAGATGTTTTTGCTTTTTAAAAAGTCCTTTACAAGAGATAATGGCAGCCTCTTTAGGAGTCAGTTAATGATATACAACTTCCAAAAGTGCAGCAGCTCATTAGTGCATCGAGGCTGTAAAATGTTTTGTTGCTCCTGCAAAGTTATGTTCCAGACAAAGGGCACAATGGAACAGAATGCAGAAATGCCAGTGTCAACAAGAATTTGTCTTGTGAAAAACTTTGGTTGTATTCTTCAATGTAGCTGCGTAGAAGAAGGCTCTTGAAAAATACTATGCTATTCTCAGACCTGTTGGACCCCGATGGTGAACCTTGGCACTCCAGCTGTTCTTGGACTTCAATTACCAGAAGCCCAAGTCAGCATTCCTGCTGATTAGGTCTTCTGAAAATTAAAGTCCAAGAACAGCATTAGTGCCGCAGTTCGCCATCACTGCTAGGGTAATAGTACCCTGTTTCGTAGCCATATGAATTGGCTATGGATGACTACAGGAAGATGGTTTGTCTGAGCAGAAATGATGTGTTCAGCATGTTTTGGATACAGTAACACTTTTCAACGTGATCACAAGTCGAAGGACAAATGGGTCCATGTATTGTCCCTGCAGGCCAATGCATTCTGCAGAACAAAGAACCTTTCACCACTAAAGCCTGAGCATCAACTGTGAATTGTTTTATTGTTTGATATCTTCTTCTATGAGTTTTTGTGTAAGCTCCTCTCAGAAATTTTAAAATCAGAACACTACCACTTTTCATTTCAATTAAAGTGTATAAGGCAATTGTTCTTTAACGTGACCAAGACTTGGAATGAAATGTTGTGTGGTGTAAGTCCCCATGATCTGAGTAGATTTGTTTCCATGTAGAAATATACCACAGGATTGAGCTGAATGCTGATACAAATTCAAGTACTTTAGTTGAAAGAGTGGAAATTAAGCTGATAATGTAGTCCTCTTGAAACCCAAAATCCAATTGATTTTTCTTTCTCTGAATCATAAATGCCTCCATAAATAGCACATTGCCCTTTAGGGATATTTGGGAAGGATAGGATGTAAAATAAAGTAACTGCTCTAAAGAAAGTAAATGCCAATGTTAAAATGGTTTGTGTATCAAAATGGTGCACTTTTAAAGCAAGTTATAATTAGTGACAGAAGGCCAATCAATGAGACAGTAGTGCTTTACAACATAGAAAGATGAAACATTTTGGAGACAGAAAGCTTAAACATGGGTACATTAAAGTGGTTAACAGAGGGCCTGCAAACCTACCATATGTTTTGTACTTACAGTGATTAAATTGTGATCACATAGCACACATACATTGAAGTGATAGACAATTCTGTCAGGATGAGATTTGCAAATTGGATCAATTAGGAGAGAGTACGTAGACAATCTGGTGGAAATGTTTACATGCTGTGTCAAGTGAAACTTCAGAATGATCAGTCATCTGCATTGAGAGCAAATGATATCGGTTTTAGCCTCTAATCGTTACTAATAGCATATGCTTTGAGCAAAAAGTTAGGTTGAAAAATATTTTCCTTTTTTTTAAAAAAAAGTCCTTTACAAGAGATAATGGCAGCTCCCTTTAGGAATCAGCTAATGATGTATAACATCCAAAAATATGTCAGCCACATTAGTAAAAGTGAGCTAAATGAAGACAGATCTGGTAGAGGTAAGTGAGAACAGAAAGAGTCTGATTTAGTTTAGAGCTAATGGAATAATGTAAATACTTTGCTTACTGTCATCAAGATCATAATCCTTTAGTTAGTTTAGGCACATTTTACTTCTGCTTCCAGGAGCCATGAGGGCAGTGCTGGCTGGATGAATTGGCTTTGGGGGCTGAATCCAGCCTACGGGCTGTAGTTTGGGCACCCCAGGTTTATGCAGATAAAATGGCAGGTTAAAATCTATCATCCTGTTGTAAAACAGATTGCCGGGAGGAACATTGCCACTGCGCACCTGGCCCTGGTGGGGACGAAGAGAGGCCCTGCCAGCCACACCACTGGCCGGCGTTCGGGCCCCCGCTCTCCGCCTCGCCCTAGGACTTAAAAGGCAAGGGGGTGCCGGGAGGAACATCGTCGCCGCGCACCTGGCTCTTGGCGCTCTTGGTAACTTTGGTAATTTGTTATATCATGTGATGTTTTCATTCTTTGTGATTCTATTGTAATTATTGATTCTTTATTTTGATGTGGGGTTGTTATTTGTATTATTGTGGATTGTTTTGCCTTATACTGTATTTACGTATAACATTGTATTTATTATTGTGATTTGAATATTGTATCTTATCTGTAAACCCTGTGGGGTGTCCCGGGGTCATTTATATGTTGTTAGCCGCCCTGAGTCGGCCATGTGTTGAGTAGGGCGGGATATAAAATTGAATATTAAATAAAGGCGTGTTTTACTTCTGCTTCCGGTGGGAAGAATGACGTGACTGCCCCCTTGAACCATGTGACTGGCCTGCTGAACCACATGACTGGCCCATGGCCCGATAAGTTTGGGCACCCCTGAGTTAGATGAAAAAGTCAGCCTCTGGGTGTAGGTGAAGCTTACTGTGCTTAACCAGAGTTCGATTTATTTAGAAAAGAAGACAGCATCAGGAAAGATATGATTAGAATTGAGAGCTCTAATTTTAATCAGTGGTGTTGGAAGCCTTTCTGAGCAAAAACAATTTCTCTTCTGCTGAATCTTTGGTAAAGCATCTAATCAAGTGCATCTGTATTTAAATCTTAATTCTTCTTTGGTGAATAGACTGTAGAAAGTGACAGACTTGCCAGCAGACTCAGGATTTACTCAGACTGCAGAATTTGAGAGACAATGAAGGTTCAGCAAATTCACAGTACCAAAATATAACAGCACAAGGCACTTCTGTAATTTCTCACCATTGAGTTGTTAATGGAACATAAATCCAATATAACACCAGCAATTAGTAGTCATGGCTAACTTATAAGAAATGTGGAAAGAAGGGCACAGCATGAAAGAAACTCATGCCTTTTTTTTTTACTGATCTAAGTGAGTGGGAGAGGAGCTAATGTACTAATGTCTCAATTCCAATCCATTAATGTTTTCACTTGCACTTAAATGCTGCAAGGTGCTTTGTTAAATGAACACATTTCATTTGTATGGAGTGTGGGGATATTATGTTTATTTAGTGATGGATAGCCAGTGGAACACTGGGAGGCAGGAAACTATAATTGTCTAAAAATGTTCCAAACTCTTGTGGGCATGTAGCTCACCTTGTAGGTAGCCATGAGGAAGTCAGCCAATTTTGGTTTCGCCTCTATTTCACTTTAAAAAAAAAACACACAACGACTTCAAGTTCTTTCTGCCTCAACCATGTGATTAGAAAATTTTACCAGTTCTTAAAAATAACTAAGTAACTGGAACAACATTTACACCCATCTGTACTGGCTAAATTCAATAGGTAGAGCTACTTTGGGCATGGAAATGAACATATTATATTTTGGACTGTACAAAGATTGAAAGCTATACTTGTAAGAATTGAATACTGAAAGGCCTGAGCTTAAGTAAATGAATTCACCAATTTTTTTTGTTTGGTTTCAAGTTTTTTCTTTTGTTCTTATTAGTTACATTAATAACCCATTGATCCTACAATGATCTAAAAAGCAGTATACATGGCTCTCCTCCCTACATTGTCTCCTGGATACCAAACCCACATACAACAGTTGAACAGACAGTAATTGACCTAGGTCACCAATGAATTTTAATGACCAAATGAAATATCTTGAGTCATCACTCAACATTCTAACCATTACCTGTATATCACCCTGCTTAATGGACTGGTTATCACACACATACACAGTCTTTCAATGTCAAGTGTTTATGAATTACTAATTGCAATAGCAATAACAATTACACTTTTATATGCTCTGTAGCACTTGGAACACTCTCTAGTCCAGTGATGGCTAACCTTGGAACTCCAGGTGTTCTTGAACGTCAATACCCAGAAGCCCTGATCATCAGGAGTGCTGACTTGGGCTTCTGGTAATTGAAGTCCAAGAACACCTGGAGTGCTGACTTGGGCTTCTGGTAATTGACGTCCAAGAACACCTGGAGTGCCAAGGTTAGCCATCACTACTCTAGGTGGTTCACAAAGTATTTAGCATTTTGTTGCTCACAAGCTGGGTATTCATTTTACCAACCTCGGAAAATGGAAGGTTGAGTCAACCATATGTTCAATGGGATTAAACTCTGCTTGTGAGCAGTTTTGGCTGCAGCTGACCTTCTGTGCCATGGGTACTCTTTCCCATCTGTACTTAGACTCGGTGAAACTTTCTCCCATGTGTACATAGACGGAGCACATTTTCTGTTTATTATTTTAAAAATCATGCTTGTTTTCTTTTAAATTTTACTCTTTTTCACCCTGACTTTTTCAAGATAAGCTAGTCAGCATCTTCTGTGTTGCCTGACTTCACCATTCAATTATTCCTTTTTCATTCCTGTTCACACACTTCAGCTGATTATGAGAACATCTCAGCTATTTTGTGACAACTACACTTTATATAAGGTTTGTTTAACATATGCCTTCAGCCCATTCACCATGTGTGCACAGCGACCTCCTGTCCACTCAAATTCATATCCTTCCAACAAACTGTTTTGTCAGCATATGGTTCTATTTCATATTGAGGGGGAAGGACAGAGATTTCAATTGTAGTAGGGGTGGGGGAATAAAGATTCAACACTAGTTCTAAGAACACAGTCCTGGATGTCATAAAAATAAATCAGTGAAATGACATATTGTAACAATGTTTCTGTTGTTTATTTTTTTATATTCATCAACTGATGCTGTAGACAGCAACAGGAAAATACAGCTGTAGCAACAAGTAGGGTCATATCTCAAAGACCACTGCTGACACTTGTCTCCAGTGCAGTTGCCCAGACCTTTCACTGATCTGTGTATTTGTACATAGATTAAAATATGCATACACACGTCCTCACACATAAACTCAAACACATACTCATCTTACACATAGCACCTCTTCCCCACCTGCTTGCCCTGAAAGCTTCTAAAAGCCGTTGACTTAATTGGCAGCTTTTTAAATGCTGATAACTGTAAGGGAGGAGGGTTACAGGGAGAACCATGGCACTGGGAAGGAACAGGTTAATTTTTCCTTGACCAACCACAATATTTCCAAATACACTTCCCAAATTAGGAGGGAGGCCAATACCCACAGAATGACACCCTTATTTCTAACTTGGGGAGAACTTGCTGGCCTTGGAAGTATATTGTGTGTGTGGGGGTTGCCCGTTACCTTCTTCTTCAAAGATGTTTCACTGCATCTGGCTGGGAAGAGGCAAGCTGGGCTGGACTCCTCCGGACAGCTGGAAAAAACCCCACGATTTTCACAGGAGAAAGTTGCTATCTTCCCTTAAATAATGGCCCTTTCTATTTTAAAGTCTAGACTCTCTATCTCTCTCCGGTTTGGCTTAAGGAGGAAGAAGAACTGAGATTGACTCGGAAGCCAATTTAACGAGTTTATTAAACTAATAGAAATAATAGAATAAAGTTCCAATAAATGCACATAATACAGAAATCAAAGAAAGTAAAGAAAGCAATTAGCATAGCAGCACCTTAATCTAAGCTACCCTAAGCTGCGGCGCTTCTAGGCACCCCATCCAAGATGGGTTCGATAGCTCCCTCGATGGTAAGAAAGCCTATCAAATACGTGGAAGTGTGCTTATCTCTCTAAAAAGAGAGCTCTCTAGATTGAATTAAACTTCTGTTTGTATACCTTTTCTGATAGGAAAAGGTAGAGAACATGTCCTAATTGACTTGTCAAAATGACAGCTACTGTCTGGACGTCAAAGACACAGATGTGATCTTATCAGTGTTCTTCATCTAAGTGTGTGAGAGAGAACATCTTCAAGGTTTTCCCCCCCAAGGGATGGCTTTGAGAACTGGCCCCAAGGCAGCTCCTCCATCACCTTCTAGAAAATGGTGGAGAGATGCTCACAAAATGGGTGCACATAGGCTAAGTGTACGTAATCAGAATTAAACTAAATTAACTACATAGCATCTCTACATGATAACATACATGAAACTATGATTAGTGACATAAAAAAACCCATCATCTTATCATGGAACCATGACATGGTAATCCTATCATTCATTTAAGCACCTTCTTGAAAGCTCGTTCACCTTTTTGAGTTGTGACTGAAGTGTGGTTTAAACACCATTTCTGGAAAGAGATTCCCCATTCCCAACAGCTTTTATTACATTTGTATCTGATATGTGCTCAGTATACAGTATTTGGTACATTTGGTATTAGCACAATAGGAAAACAGAAGAGTTAGATTTATTATTAAAGCAAATTCACCAAATATCCAAGGTACAGTGATTACAGAGACAGAAAGCTTAATAAGATAACAAGGGAAAATATTTATTTGCTACATGTGTTTAGATATCTTGATAGGGTGGCATAGTGCAGGTAGGGAAATTCAGGTAAGGTAAAATAAATTTCATGTCAGAAATTGGTCTGGGTTGAAAAGATTTTTGCTGGAGAAACTCTGCTCAGGGGATGACCGAATGAGGCTCCTTTCATGCCCCCATGATCAATCATGCAGCACTCGGGTATTGAACACCAACCTTCCAGTATTCAAGCTCAGCATCTTAACCACTAAGCCACTAAAAAAATACATAAAATGGCTTCTTCTTAGTTGTGTGGGTTACGAAAGAAGAGAAATTGATAGAAGCCCCTGTCCCCTTTGAAGGCAAACAGACAATTCAGACCAGAATCAAGAAGGGTCACTATGTATGCTACTAAGGGACTGCGGTGGCCCAAGTAGTTAAGATGCTGAAGTTGATGACTGGAAGGTCAGAATACTGCATGACAGTGAGCTCCCGTCTCTGTCCCAGCTCCTGTCAACCTAGAAGTTCAAAAGCAAAAAATTGCAAGTAGATAAATAGGGACCACTTCAGTGGGAAAGTAAACCGTGTTCCATGCTCTCCGGTGTTGAGGCATGCCTGCCACGTGTCCACGAAAACATCTGCAGACACAGACAGCGCTGGCTCTTTGGCCATAAACAGAGATGAGCACTGAGCCCTAAAGTTGGATATGACTGGCTTTCGAGCAAGGAAACCTTATACATGCTACTTAGGGTCAATTGACCTTGTGGTCATTTATATGCCTCCCACTCAGGGGGCCCTCCCCCCGATTTAGGATGGCTTACAACAACAATGCAAAATATATACAACAATACGAAATACAATATACAATATAGACAATAATTAACACAACACTAAGGTACCAAGGTATGATGGCCTCACGGTGTTCTAGTTCTGTATGAAACAGGTTGTATAATGCAAAAAGACAGATATGAGGGTAATGCATAAAGTTAATGTGATCGCCCAATTTCTTTCTTTGTTTCAGAGCATTGCACAATTTTAAATTTTATATAAATGTTATATATAAAATTCAAACAAATTAAAATGTTAAAATGATCAGACTATTTTTGATCTCAGTTTTAGCCGTCATCTAGAACAGGGGTCAGCAAACATGTCTCTCTGGATGTTCTTGGACTTCAATTTCCAGAAGCCCTGATCAACAGGTGTACTGATATGGGCTTCTGGGAATTGAGAGCCAAGTTTGGCACTGTATTTTATAGTGCAGGATTTGATCCAGAGTGATGCCCCCTGTTCCAAAATCTTACCCTCTCAGCTAACATGTAATGTCCTATCTATTTCTTTAAGTGGAAGGCACAGACCAGTGTTTTAAAAGGGTTTGGTTGTTTTTGATAATATAAGGAAAGATCTTCTAATGCAAATGCTAGCTGGTGATCAATGGACTCAAACGTTCCCCCCTTGGACTATCATGACAAGATCATCACTCATAGATCAAACTCTTGGGAATGCCCAATTGATCATTTGTGTAAATCTTAAAAATAGTGCCAAGACACTACACTGTGGAAGACTGTTCCTTTCTTTAAATTCAACAAAAAATCTTCTGTTTTGAAATAGAACAGCGACCATTTGAACATAAGAACAGCCTTGCTGGAACAGGCCACAGCCCATCCAGTCAAGCATTCTGTCTCACACAGTGGCTCACCATTTCCTTCAGGGTATTCCCAAGGAGATGACTTCACCTTCTTAGGATTCCCTGGAAATGGCATTGAGAGATATCCTGCCTATCTCTCCAACCCGGAGGTTGTCCTTAAGTATCCATAATTATAGCCATTGATACCCTTGTCCTCCATGAACTTGTCTAATTCTTTCTTAAAGCTGTCAAGACTGACAGATGTCACCACTTCTTCTGGCAGGGAGTTCCATAGACCAGTAATCCTCTGGGTGAAAAAGTACTTTCTCTTACTTGTTTGAGAATTAGTACCCAAAAGTTTCATCAAGTGTCCCCTAGTTCTAGTGTTGTGCGATAGGGAAAAAAGTTTTTCCTTATCTATTTTGTCCACACCGTGCATGATTTTATAAACTTCAATCAGGTCACCTCTTAGACGCCGTCGCTCAAGAGTGAAAAGGCCCAACCGTTGCAGCCTCAGATGGTAAGGAAGGTGTTCCAGTCCCCTAATCATTCTGGTTGCCCTCCTCTGCACTTTCTCCAACTCCATAATATCCTTCTGGAGGTTTGGTGACCAGAACTGTACACAGTATTCCAGATGGGGCCTCACCATAGATTTATAAAGAGGCAAAATGACACTTGCTGACTTATTTTCTATACCCTTCCTAATGATCCCTAGCATTGAGTTTGCTTTTTTCACTGCTGAGGCACACTGGGTTGACACCTTCATTGAGTTGTCCACCAGGACACCAAGGTCCCTTTCCTGGTTTGTCGCAGCGAGTTCAGACCCCATCAGTTTATAAATGTAATTGGGTTTTTTTGCCCCAACATGCATCACTCTGCACTTACTAATGTTGAAGCTCATTTGCCACTGTTTTGCCCACTCCCCCAGTGTCAAGAGATCCCTCTGGAGCTCCTCACAATCTCTCACAGTTTTCACTACCCTGTATAATTTAGTGTCGTCAGCAAATTTGGCTACCTTGCTTTTTACTCCTACCTCTAGATCATTTATGAAGAGGTTGAAAAGCAGGGGTCCCAGTACTGAACCTTGGGGGACCCCACTCTTTACTTCCCTCCACTTGGAGAAGTGTCCATTTAGTGCTACCCTCTGTTTCCTGTCCCTTAGCCAGTTGCTGATCCAGGACAAGACCTGTCCCTTTATTCCATGACTGGTAAGTTTATTCAAGAGCCTTTGGTGTGGGACCTTGTCAAAAGCCTTCTGAAAGTCCAGATAAACAATGTCAACTGGATCCCCCTTATGCACATGCTTGTTGACACTCTCAAAAAAAATTCAACAGATTAGTGAGGCATGATTTGCCCTTGTAAAAGCCATGTTGGCTCTCCTTTAGCAGCACCTTCTCTTCTATGTGCCTATTAATTCTATCTTTTAGGATGGTTTCCATCACTTTACCTGGGACACATGTCAAACTGACAGGTCGGTAATTTCCTGGATCACCCCTGGATCCTTTTTTGAAAATTGGTGTTACATTCACTACCTTCCAGTCATCAGGCACAAAGCCTGATTTGAGGAAAATATATATTTTGGCTAGGAGATCAGCAATTTCATCTTTAAGTTCCCTGAGAACTCGTGGATGGATGCCATCTGGTCCTGGTGATTTGTTAGTGTTTAGCTTAACAAGACATGCAAGGACCTCCTCCCTGGTTATTTCTATCTTGCTTAATTCTTCAGTTTCCCTCCCTACAAAGATAGGCTCTGTTTTGGGCATGTGGTCTCTGTCTTCTTCAGTGAATACTGAAGCAAAGAATTCATTGAGTCTCTCTGCAATCTCTGTTTCCTCTTTAATAACCCCTTGCCTTCCATTGTCATCTAATGGTCCAATGGCCTTCCTAGTTGTGTTCTTACTTCTAATGTACTTAAAGAAATCTTTGTTATTTCTCTGAGTATTTTTAGCTATATGCTCCTCAAAGTCTTGCTTTCCTTTCCTGATTGTTGCCTTGCATTTGTTCTGCCAGAATTTATGTTTCTGCCTGCTGTCCTCATTCGGACAAGCCTTCCATCTTCTAAATGAGCTTTTCTTGCCCTTGATCACTTCCCGAACAGCTCCGGTAAGCCACATCGGAGTCCTCTTGGACCTGGCAGTGCCCTTTTTCTTTTTGGGTATGCATTCCAATTGGGCCTCTGTTATTGTTTTTGTAAACAACCTCCATGCCTCTTGGAGTGTTTGGACTCCCTCAATTTTCCCTTTCAGCTTCTTTTTTACTAGTTTCCTCATCTTTGGGAAATTTCCTTTTTGAAAATTTAAGGTCTCTGTGTTAGATTTTATCAGTGACTTGCAGTCTATGATCAAGTTAAACATAATTGAGTTGTGGTCACTGTTTCCTATTGGATCAGTCACATTAACATCTTGCACCAGATCCTGAGTATTACTCAGGATCAAGTCAAGTCAAGGATCAAGTCAACAACTGTTGATAGTATGCAGTGTCATATGCTGCTATGAGATCAACAAATGCTGATCTATTAATTTTATTTTTATTAATTAATTTATTTATTTATATTCAAATTTATATGCCGCCCAATCAGGTAAACCCGACTCTGGGCGGCTCACAACAAGTTAAAACACACATAAAACAGTACAACCAATTAAAACCAATTAAAACCCAACATACCCACCCACCTACCCCATTCCTCTTAAAACCCACATAAACCCACATTTTAAAAAAAACATTTTATGTGCTTCAATGCTATCTTTTTATGCTAGGTTAAATTTATGATCTGAGTCCTATGGACTGCCTGACAGAATAAGTTCAATTTTGTTGAGCTTTTAGTAGCCAATCCCATCATGCTTTCTTTGGTATACTAGCCTGCATAACTCAGAAGAAAGTCTGAAAACGTGAGATGTTTCTATAAAGTCTTAAATGTTTTTTGGAGTTTAAGTATAGTTTTGAGAATTTAGAAAAGTATCCTAATTGTGATTCTCAAACTTGATATCCAGGCCTCTGATAATGAATTGAAATAAGATAAATGTAGTCACACTTTACTCCCTGTTGAAAGAAAAGGGACAACTTAGCGTTGTCTTCTCATAATGCCTCTTTATTGCTTTTTTTGTCATCTTGTATCATCTTTCTGAGATACAAATGGGAGAAAATGGCTCCCAAGTCTTTGTCAAAATTCTAAGCGGCATTAAGATAAGGCTGCCATTTTTATTAAGGATATCTTATGGAGATGCAGTAATGTCATAAGGCAATGGTGGCAATCATTTTAGGGATTGAATGGCCAAGAAAGGAGTAGATGGGGAACAGGCCTCACATGTGCTGGTGACGTCACGTTGGTGCATGTGCATGCACCCATGTGATGTTGAAGTAGGCCTTGCCGCCACCCCTTCCTACACCCTTGCGGGCAAGCCCCCACACACCATTATGCCCAATGCCCAACCGTGGGTGGGCCCCACCCCCACCCTCCACTGCTGCAGGCAAACCCCTTGTCCCTTCCCAATCAGCCATGGGAGAGCTTCCCACTTGGCAGGGATTGGCACTGCCCACCTCCCCACCCCACTGCCGCAGGCCTATCTGGTGCTGTGCCAAGACTTAGAGCCCAAATATTACCCGAGTTAGTGGTGTTTCGGCTCCGTAAGGTATTCCAGCCTGTCCGGGGCTCTGCCATGCAGAGCTGAAATTCCCCCTCCCCATGATGTTTCACTCTGGAAGGCATGGCGGAGCCCCAGACAGGCTGACCACGCCTTGCAGAGCCAGAATGCCCCGTCCTGGCAGTTGAGGTAGGGCTTGTCCACACCATCTTGCATGCCCAGAGAAAGTCCTCTGCATGCCACACCACCTTGCATGCCCAGAGAGAGTCCTCTGCATGCCACAGGTCCGCCTACGCTGTCATAAGGGAATATCATTTTGGAGATACTACATGAAACTAATAAATTTTATTCAAAGGGTATTTTAGGAAAGTAAAGATGACTTCCACAAAATCCATAGTGCTCTAAGTTTAGGTGAGTTTTGAGAAACCAAGCATTTAAATTCATCCTGGTTTCCTGTAACTAATTGTGCTTCAGTAATTTGAGGGAATAATTTTGAAATTTGGAAATTTTTAGGACAGGTTTGGAATTCTTTTTATAGAAGTGTTTATTTGCCTTTACATCTTTTTAAAAAATCAAAACAGAGGAAATAAAAAAATAAAAATAAAACTCCTGCTTTTTTGACAGTAACTATAAAGCGTAAAATAGCTGACATAATTATATATGCCGTGTAGATGTATGTGTTCTGATCAGTCAAAAATGGAAAGGCAGATATATTGAGACAAATATCATTTATTAATGAACCCTATATTAATAAGTTAGCTTGCTCTAGACAGCATAGCTGAAGGTTTATCTTACTGACAGTGTGGGTTCCGAATCTTGAAACCAAACAGGAAACAATATGCCATAGTAGAAATATTTTAAGACAACTTGGCAGCTATTATTGTTATCCTAAGTTCATTACAGGGGCCAGACACAGACATTACAGATAGCCTATGATTGGTGCTGGAAGTCAATATTTAGCTGGGCATCCCACTACAGTAATGGAATAGAGACCATACAACCAGCGATTCAATGCCAAGTGTTGTGCAGTGGTAAATAACCTGACTCCCTAAAGGGCCAATGTCTACAGGCAGATGATCCTGAGGGGTGATGGCCCCCTCAGTGGAGGAAATGCCACTGGATACCATCATATTGGGCCCAAAGGCAAAAAAAGCGGAGGAGGAACTCTAATTCCCAATGGTCATGGAGGTGGAAGAGGCCATGCTGGATGGGCTGGCTGTGAAGGTGCACCTTGATAATATCCTCAAGGCTGTGACAGTCTATTGCAGTCCCGGTGTTAAATCCCGCATGTCTTATTTCATATGCACCACAGGAGATGGCTCTGTGATGATAGTGTGTGGGTCACTTCATGGCAAGCCTTAGACAAATTCACACCAATGACATTTTTTCCTGCTTCAGGAAAAAATGCATTCTTGGATACGAGTTGAAACTGAAGATGCTGGAAGCATGTTAATGTTGCAGGTAGGTGACTGGCAGTTTTTCCATTACTGTGAAACCATGCCTCAAAGGAATCCTGTGGCTTCTTGTGAGCCAGTCATCAAACAATGCAAGCTAATTTGCATAATTTGATAGATGAGAAAACCTCATGCTGTGACACTCAGACACATTACTTAAGAATTTACTTCTTCCAGTCATGGGCTAATTCTCACACATGTTTTTGTTTCAGACTAGCACTTTAACTCTTACAGTATATGTGATCCCTGGGAGAGGCAGAAAGTAGGATATGGATTAAAAGTCCTATTAGTGAAAAGGAGTTCCCTGATAGACCAATTTTGCCAACAGAAAAATTCAGGTGTAAGACCTTCAAACAGAGCACTTTGAAAGGAGGGTTGGGTAACTTTGGAATCAAAGCATCTCTGTTTCTTTGATGGGAGTCAGATTGTGCCACTACTGGAATCAAAAGCCCAGTAATCACCATTATATCTTTAAAAAGTAATAGTGTCTAAAGAGCCCTGGTGGTGCTGTGGCTAAGTAGCATACTGCAGCCAAAACTCTGCTCAGGATGTGAGTTCAAGCGTGATGGGGATCAAGGTTGACTCAACCTTCCATCTTTGTGAGATTGGTAAAATGACTACCCAGCTTGCTGGTGGCAAAATTCTGTTTACCTGTGAACTGCCCAGAAAATGCACTAAGCCCTATGGGGAGGCATATAAGTGTAATTGCTATTGCTACCGCTACCACATTATCTTCTGACTGGTATGGCTTGGTACAGCAAGACAGAAAATCCATTACTATGCTTCTCCATAACCCCATTTAGGATTGCAATTAACCATGTATAGAGATGAAGTATAAGACACAACGTCATGCACTGTTAGTTTTTGAGAGAAGAGTATCCAGATTTTTATTTTATATCTTAAAGTAAAGAAGGTTGAGAAGCAGCTAATCTTATTCAAGGGGTACTTTGGAAAGATGGAAGGTAGCATGAGCCTGTATTAAAACAGCAAATCATGTGCCAAAATACGACTTTCTCCTTCGTATAGTTTGTGAATCCCCACTATTGGGGTTATGCGCCTGCGCAGAACGCCGATCGTGTTCCAAAATACGACTTTCTCACACATTGCCCCTACTAAAGATTAATACTGAGGCTCTCAATAGTACTTAAGGAATATAGATTTCACAGCACAGACACTGCTTCCACCTATACCTTCCTCCTTTCATTTAAGTTTAATTAGAAATTAAGTCCAATGCCAAATAGTTGGCATTAACCACACACTTTTATTTAGATCCCCTTTTGTTTCTGTGGGAAACAATGCACTACACCTTCATCCAATTTGATCTTGTTTGTATTTGTTTTCAATTTGAGGGATGAATCTAAATTAAGATTGAGAATGCTATCTCCCTTGTTTATGCCTAAACGTCCAAAAAACGCTGCATCATTTCCCCACAGAACTAGATGAAATTTATGAGTATATAGACTTAAGTTGCTAGATAGCTGACAAAAATACAGGCATTGTTACCTGCAGGCATTGTTACCTGCATAAAAAAAGGGAACTGTCAATAACATGTTGCTTTCTTGGAAGAACTGGGAGATACCTGCAGAAGTACTTGCCTCTTTTGACGGAGTTAAGGTTCCATTTTTCACAAAAATATGCATAAGAATTTTTCTTCAAGGGCTGCCTTTTCATTCGCTGGCTACCTAGGAAAGGTTATGTTTGTTGTAGATCATTGCTTGACAGATTTTACACATCATAGATGTAGACATACACAGTATAAGACATCTGCAAGATTTCATGTGTATAGTGATTTGTGTTGAAAGGAAGTCCTAGCCTTGTTTCTGCATCATAATACCACATATACTTGAGTATAAGCTGATCTGAATATAAGCCGAGGGACTATGGTGGCTCAAGTGGTTAAGATGCTGAACTTGATGATTGGAAGGTATCCAAGTACTGCACGATGGAGTGAGCTCCTGTCTCTGTCCCAGCTCCTGCCAACCTAGCAGTTCAAAAGCAAGAAATTGCAAGTAGATAAATAGGGACCACTTCAATGGGAAGGTAAACAACGTTCCATGTACTCCGGTGTCTAGGCATGCCTGCCACATGCCCACAGAAAAGTCTGCAAACGCAGACAGCGCTGGCTCTTTGGGTATAAATAGAGATGAGCACTGAACCCTAGAATCGGAAATCACTGGCTTTCGAGCAAGGGCAACCTTTACCTTTACCTCACCTAATTTCTACCTGAGAAACCAGGAAAATTGATAGACTCGAGTATAAGCTGAGGGTGGGAAATGCAGCAGCTATGTGTGCCCACAGAAAGAAAGAAAGAAGCCAGAGAAATCTGCCACAAGCCCTGCCATACCAGGAGGCGATGAGGGAAGGAAGGGGTGAGGAAGACCACTCCAAAAAGCACGATTTCACCTGCCCCCCCCCACCATCACTGTTGACTGACAGGAGGTGATGGGGGAATGATTGGGTGCTGTGGGATGGGGAGCTTGTTTTTTTTTTTTGGGTGGAATGGAGTGGAAAGAGGGCTCCTTTGAAGTCCATTCCCCTCCCATCCCACAGCTGTTGAGTGCCAGAAGCTGGGGGGAAATGGACTTTAAATGAGTGATCTTCCCACCCCATTTTCCCCACCCTGGCTGCTGGTGGCCAGTGACTGTGGGGTGGGGGGAAGCCCATTTTTTGAGAGTGGAATGGGGTGGAAAGAGAGCTCCTTTCAAGTCCATTTCTTCCCGCATCCCACTGCTGCCGGTTGCAAGGACGTGATAGGAGAAGGATTGAGTGAAGAAAATCGCTCCAAAAGGAGTGATTTTGCTCCTCCTCCTCCTCCTCCTCCACCACCACCACCACCACCACCACCGTCTACCAGGAGGTGATGGGGGAAGAAGTGGGCGAGGAAGATCACTTCAAAAGGAGCTCTCTCGCCTGGCCCGCCCCCAGTGCAGCTGCCCGTCAGGCAATGACTTGAGTATAAGCCGTCTGCTTTTTTCAGCTAATTTGGTGCTGAAAACTTCATCTTATACTCAAGTAAATATGGTACATTATAAATTTGCTGAAAAGAACACCAGTAATTTTATAGAGGCATTGAGCAGAACACCAGTAATTTGACAAAACAAAAGAAAAAGCACAATGTGTGGCATAAGAAACACTTAAAATTGTAAAGGAAAGACTAGAAACAAAAGTAAAAGGTAATAGTAAACAGGGTCAGAAGCCTGGATACAGTTTTTCAGCAACTAGCACATTGAGACAAAGAGTACTATTCCAATGAAAGGAAACAGAGGAGAATGATACAAAGGGAAAAACAAGTCATCTCTTCCAGAAGGTCCAAGAAATTATAGGGAAATTTAAGCACACTGTCTAAGCAGGAGAAAATAAAAAAAAAAGTGGAAATAAATACTGACAATTTATACAAAAGCGATAAAAATATGATATATTCCTTTTAGAAAGAACCCTGTGAGGACAAAGAATACATAAATCACGGGTTCAAATAGAACGGTGCTGACGAACCTTTTAGAGACTGAATGCTCAAACTGGTGTCTGCATCACACCTTCATGCTGCATGTGAGCAGCCCGCCTTACCCCAGATAGAGGAGGGAGAAAGCGCTCCCATTCGGCTGCTGGGCAGAGGAGCGGTGTGAACTCTGTACTGTGGAGAGGGAGGAAGTATTCCCATTGGGCTGCTGGGCAGAAGGGCAGAGTGCACACTGTGCTGGGGCGATGGCACGTGTGCACACAGAGAGGGCTCTAAGTGTCGCCTCTGGCACATGTGCCATAGGTTTGCCACCACTGCATTAGAAGTATTTCATGCCACAGAGACTGAATCTGTATTTTTAATTAACATAAATAATGGGTATGCATTAGCTTAGTGATGAAGGTGCTAAGCTGGTGACTGGAAGGTCAGGTTTCAATAACTGAGAGCTGCACTTGGGGACATGAAAGTAGCCTCATTCGAGTGTCCCCTAAAAATCCTTTCAACCCAGAGTAATCTTTGACACAAAATTAATATTATTATTATTATGAGGTAGAAACTGGAGAACATTTGAAATACAGTAATGAGTATTTTTAGTCATGCTTTCATTTAGCAACTTTGGGTAATTTACTTAATTGCTTCACTCTTTTGTAAAGGTCAAAATGCACTCAAAGTTTTTTACGCCATTGCTGTATTATAAATCTTCCATCACTAAAATGTACCAATGCAAAGTGTTGCAGTCCATTGTTTTATGGGCTTCCTCTAAGAGAATTTGTTATATTAATTATTTCAGTGGCCTTATGTTCACAGTTTACAATGTATAGTTGTCTCATCAAGTCACAAGGTTGTTAGTGGGTTGGGTTAGTTTAGCTTTTTCAAAAACTGCTGAACAATTTTCAGCAAATCAAAGTAATGTTTTGTTTGTTTCTTTGGATTTGTTTTAGAAATACACTCTGGAAACCTATTTCTTTGCAATGTGATTTTGGAATCAATGTTCTGTAAGAGCATTGCAATGAACCAAGTGGTGCTGCAAGCTATTTTCAGTTGTTTACACTTAAATGAAATAATTATGTTGAGTAGAACACCAGTTATTTGGCAAAAGAAATGTATAGGTTACACAGTGACAACAAATTGCATGTGGTGTGTGTGTTTGTGTTTCAAAGAAATCCATATAAGGACATATATGATCTTTTAATGACTTTTAAATAATTTTAGAAACAAAGATTTTAATTTTTGAAACTCAAAAAGTTTGGGATACAGTATATTGTATATTGTTGCAGACATCTCTCTTTCGATTTGATTCGATTTGTTTTTTTAATTTGTATCCCGCTCTTCTCAGCTTACGCCGATTCAGGGAGGCTAAACAACATATCAATAAATACTGTACAATCAATAAAAATAAACATCAACATATCAAAAATACAGTACAATCAATACAGCAAAATATCAGCAATAAATACAAATACAATATTACAAAGCACAACACAATTGACACAGCAATACTCTGCTGCACTCACCCCAAACCCCAGCAAGTCCAAATAGAAATATAGAGATGCTGACATCCCCGCAATTCCAAGGTTCTAAATGGGGTAGGGGAGGGGCCCAGGATGCCGGCGGTGATGGTGCTCCTGGTGTCCAGGTGCTGTGGGGGCCACTCTGCCACACCCGCAAAGAAGACCGGAGGCAGCAGCAACAGTCCAATTGCCTCGCAGTCTTTTAAACCTCCCACCAAGGGAGGGACGTGGCCCAGGACGCCGGCAGTGATGGTGCTCCCAGCATCCAGATGCTGAGGGGGCCACTCTGTCATGCCCGCAAAGAAGACCAGATGCAACAGCAACAGTCTGGTTGCCTAGCAGTCTTTTAAACCTCCCGCCGAGGGAGGGCCGTGGCCCAGGACGCTGGCGGTGATGGTGCTCCCGGCATTCAGGTGCTGCGGGGGCCACTCTGCCATGCCCGCAAAGAAGACAGGAGGCAGCAGCAACAGTCTGGTTGCCTAGTGGTCTTTTAAACTTCCCGCCGAGGGAGGGGCGTGGTGCAGGATGCCGGCGGTGATGGTGCTCCTGGCGTCCAGGTGCTGTGGGGGTCGCTCCACCAAGCCCGCAGAGAAGACCGTCAGCGATGTCGGGGCTGGCGGATGGTGGCGTGAACATCTCAGCGCTGGGCTGCAGTCGGCCTTTTATTCTTCCCGAGAGGGCAGAGCTCAGGGAAGGAGGGTGGGAGCGACTCTCCACCGCCCGGCCTCACAGCTGTCATCGCTTCCCTCACCACCATGCTAGAACCAGTTTCATTTTATAACTAGAGTGCCTTTTCAGCTTTAAATTCTGTGTGTGTTTTTTTAATGAATTTTTATTAAATTTTATACATATAAGATACAAAACACAATACAAAAGTATACAACATAATACTTAAGAAGAAGAAAATAATTATTAAAATACACAGTATAGAAACAACTAAAAGAAAAAATATATATACACCTATCCGAATTCCTAAAATCGATCATTATAAATAAAATCTCTTGAATTGTTACTTAAAATTTATTCTCTAACCTTAGCTACCCTCTCTGAATCTCATTTTCCAATAAGTCAAATAGTACCATTATGGATAGGAGTACAAAAATATAAATGTAAATAATAAATCACCCTGTGTTTATTTACATTGCACTGGAGAGCTCAGAGTATCTCATTATTTTAATCCCAAAATCCATTTTGCTCAGGTACAGGTCTATGTCTTTCATCACCCATAAGGGAGTGATCCACAAAAGGTTCCCAAATATTCCAAAATCTATTTTCTTTCAAATTATCCCTCTTTTTCTTTATCTCCCAAGTCAATTTGTCATTCAATGCTAAATTCCACATTTCTTTATACCACTCTTCGGTTTGTGTGGGAGGAACCCACCATCTTCCAACAGGTTTGTATAATTACATCATTTTTCCAATGTCTAGCAATACAATGTCTAGCCGTTGTAATCATTATTTCTAATAACTCTTTCTTATCCTTATTTAAATTAATGCCTTCCACATTTGTTAACAGAGTGATACCGGATCCCAATTTTACCATCTTACCCAAAATTTCTCCAATTTCTTTTTCAATTCTATTCCAAAAATCTTTAACCACTTTGCAACTCCACCACATGTGTTCATACGTTCCAATGGTATCCTTGCATCTCCAACACATTTTATCGTTTTTATTGTCCATTTGGTGTAACCTCACTGGGGTCAGATACCATCTCCACAACATTTTAAAATTATGTTCCTTTATTCCAACCGACATAGTTCTCATAATCCTCTTTTTCCATTTATTTCTCCATATATCCTTTCCTATCTTTATATTCAATTCTTGTTCCCACCTTAATTTCAAATCCTTTTGTGGATCACCATCCTTATTTAGTATTGTATACAATTTACTAACTAATCCCTTAATATTTTTATCCCCCTTTCTAACTTTTAGAATCAGCTCTTCAAATTCCGTCTTTTCTCTTTCCAAATCATATTCACTCATATATTTACTGTTCCATTTAATGATCCTCAATCTCTGAAACCAATTAATTTTTAATTGCTCGAACAATTTTATCCTACTAGCCTCATCTCTACATATCCAAAACCAGTCCTTCAACAGGATAACCTCATTCTTCATCAGTACCTCCTTTATCTCCTCATTTATATTAAGTGGAAAACTCGCCATGTCCAATATTTCCAATATAGGTGAGACATTCGGAACCAAATCCTTCTTTACCCTCTTCCATACATTCATTAATCCTTTCAACATAGTATTTTTATTCACTACCTTTCCCAATTTGCAACCTAAAAAGACCATTTTACCCATATGTTTGTAGTCCCTCATCTCTATTTCCTCCCATATTACCTTTTCCCTTACCAAGATCTTCACAACATTCTTGATTTGAAATGCCCGATAGTATGCCATCAAATTCGGCATTCCCAACCCTCCTTCTTTCTGCGGTAAATACCATAACTTTTTTGGTAACCTGGATTTCTTTCCACCATTACAAAAGTTATTAATCAGGTTTTGGAACTCCTTAATTTCCTTATCCTTCAATTGAATTGCTAACGCATCAAATAAAAAGTTTATTTTGGGTAACAACATCATTTTAGCGAGTGCAATTCTCCCGAACCATGACAGTTTCAACTTTTGAAAACTTTGTATCCTATTCTTAATTTCGGTTTTCAAACTATCATAGTTCAGTCTTTTAAGATCTTCCAATTTGTTTGATATAATTATTCCCAGATATTTCAGCTTATTCTTGATCTGAATATTAACTGTATCCTTTATCTTCTTCTGATCTTTTTCATCCATATTGCAAAGCATCATTTCCGATTTATCCCAATTTATTTTCAGCCCAGTAATATCCTCAAAATCCTTTAGCTGTGTGTGTTTTTAAAGTTTAGTGGGTCTGCAGGTGTGCACATTAACCTGCCCAGCCATGTCCCTGTTTTAGTACAATACAGTATTGTTTCTCCGCATACACAGCAGGGGATCATGTGGATACAAATGATATTATGACAAGTAGAAGACCAAAGTCTCTTATTGATATACTTCTGATACAAACAATTATCTATTGCACCAGGTTGTTAAATTATAATTATTTTAGTAAATTAACAACTAAATCAAATAATAACCAGACATCACCTGCCATTACCATTTGCATAAAGCCATATTGATTTGTATACTTATCTGTTATGCTAACCAATCACTCTGTACCTCTGTACCTGATATGTATAAATTGATGCCATGAAGTCTCACTCCCAGGTCTGATGAAGTGGACTTGATCCATGAAAGCTAACATTAAAATATAACGGTTAGTCTTCAAAGTGCTACAGTGTTTTTGTTTTGTTTATTCTCTGATATTTTAGTATATGCGTTGACATTGAATCAACGTGAACACAATGTACACTGAACACAGAGAATAGCCTCAACTTGGGTTGAGGCAGACATATATTTTTTTGCCCAGTAGGACCAGTATTGTTCCCCAATGTTGGATGTGATCTGTTCTTCCAATACAATAAGCTAGGAATGGGATTTGGCAGAACAGTGGAAAAATTTGAAAAATGACTTTTCTACTGCAGCCCTTTTTACATTACAAAGGCTTCTTGTTCCAGAAGATTGAGATAGCCTCTGGAACTAGTTTTTGGGCCATACCATGGACTGTATGGTCCATGGGCCATACCATGGACTGCAGAAGAATAGATGCCTTTGAAATGTGATGTTGGAGGAGAGTCCTGAGAGTCCCCTGGACAGCAAAGAAAACAAATAGGTCAATATTAGAAGAAATCAACCCTGACTGTTCATTGGAGGGACAAATAGTGAAGATGAAGCTACTTTGGAAAAGGGAGAACTCACCTGAGAAGGCCTTGATGCTGGGAAAGGTGGAAGGAAATTGAAGAAGGGGGCATCCAAAGATGAGATGGCTAGATAGTATTGTGGACACAATGGGCACAGAGCTGGGCAGGCTGAGGAGGATGGTGGAGGACAGAGGTGCCTGGAGGAAAATGGTCCATGGGGTCACAAAGGGTCGGAATCGACTGTGTGACTGAACAACAAATGGACTGTAGGGAATGGAAAAAAGGAAGGACATTCCATTATTATGCTGCTGCTGTGCCAATGCAATACTGAATTCAGACTAATGTGGACATAATCGGTATGTTAAATGCAAGGTACAGATGAGGAGGGGCAGTATTGAGCAATAGGAAAACAGTGTCAGAAAAATCACATGAAATTGGATGCACAGAGGTGATTTCTTTCTTTCTTTATTTATTTATAATTCAAATTTCTATGCTGCCCAATCAGGGGAACCCGACTCAGTCAGGTGATCCAACAGTCAGAAGAAAATACTTGGAACCAATCAGGATTTCAGGGACCTTTTGAATAAATGAGAAAGTGAAAATATTTCTTTCTTAGCTGAAACCATGTCTCTGGATCTAAAAGGCATTTTTCTTTAGTGCAGGTGATAATTACACAGCATAATCAGAATCCTTCTGTCTGAGCTTCTTGCTAGTCATATGATTAATTTTTCTTCTTGAGGATGATAATGATGATGAGCCTGATTGATATGCATACCTAGTATCAACTTTTCTTCATTATTTATTTACCGTACATGATTATCTACATTGATGTTGATATAACAGCAAGCACAAATTCACCATCTCAAGTTCCTAGCTAGAGTTCCACATCCAAGTTTGAAAGCCATTGAAAGGCATGCAGGTCCTCCAGTGTGCCTCCAAATGCATGTAAAGGACACCTAAATATAATGTGTTCCATGGTTTGGCCTTCTTCTCCTCAGTCACATTAGGAAGAGAACTTCCATCCACATGTGAACAGAGTGGCTTCGCATCTACCACATCCAGTCCTCACTTTGTTCAGCATCCTCCACTGCCATCTTGGAAGGGAAAATCCAGTTGGCCATTCACAGGGATTCTTGATTATGTGTTGATGTGGAATCGGAAATAGATGTTGCCAGAGTTCCATCCAGACATTTGAGATATTAAAATGGTTATTCTGAAGGTGGATTGCAGTGTGCCAAGCAGGGTGTCTAGATTTAAATCATTGGGCTGAGAGAACAATTACCGTATTTTTGGACCATAAGACACACTTTTTCTCCCTCAAAATTGGGGAGAAAATGAGGGTGCGTCTTATAGTCCAAATGCTGGTCTTAGGCCAGCTGTGGCTGTTGTAAAAGGATATTTTACAAGAGCCGCAGCTGGCCGAAGACTACTACTGCCGCCGTTCAGCTGTTGGGGCAGGGAAAAAAATATGAAAAACAAGTGGCCACTAGAGGGCAAAAATCACAATTTCCCATTTAAATGCATTGGAAATAAATGTCTTGTATTCATAAGTTTTCTGTTTGTATGTTCCCAATGCATTTAAGTGGGAAACCAAACCTGTGCTTAAAAAGAAAGGGTTTCACTTACCTTGATGCCTTTGTCTCTACTCAACGTGGACAAAATGGAGGGGGAAAACATGCTTCCTGGTTGAAAGGAGAGCAAGAGGCTAGGCTAGAGTATCACTTCCTTCCTCAGTGCAATTGGCCTGGCCTGCCCATTTCCCCTGCAGCGCCACCACTGGTTGCTGGTGCAAAATACAGTATTAATTTTTTTTCCTGCTATGAAACCTGGGTGCGTCTTATGGTCCAAAAAATATGGTATATCGGCATGGATTGAAAGGAGAGGCTTGTTTATTATTTTTATCCATAGGTTTAATAATGCCAGTGATCTTCTTAGTGGTGGTGGTGGAATGTGGCTCAAGACAGGTAGCCAGTGGGTATTTGTTGGTCGAATGCAGCCTGTGATGATACACATTGCCTGATTTAGCGGTATGTCTATTAGTCCTGTGTGTGCACTATTAAGCCAAGATGAACAGCATTATTCAGCAACAGAACATGATAATGCTAGGGCGGTGGATCTAAGAATTTGAGCCCTGTCACCCCAAAAAGTGCCTGCTAGCTTCTGTAGGATGTTGTTTCTTGTTTTAATCTTTGCTGCCACACTGGAGAGGTGGCATTTATAGATCAAAGACCTATCTAAGGAGACTTGCAAGTACTTGGGATTACTACAGTATTGCAGATTTTCTCCTCTGAATGATACAGTTGGTTTATACCCCACATTTATGTTCTGCAAGTGAAAAGTTGACGCAGTAGTTTTCTGAGATTATTCTGACGGAGATAAATGTCCAAGATTTTTAAGTCTGATGAAAGCACTGGCTCAGTTCCAGTGAAGCTTTGGTGTTGAGCGACAAATGCTATATCATCTGCATAGATATGTTTCCTAGATATAGTATTTGGGAGGACATGTGTGTACAAGTTAAACAGTAAAGGAGCCAACACAGAACCTTGGGGAAGACCACCATTTATCATGAATACTCTGCTCTTAGAGTCATCTCAAAATATCTGGAAGTGTCTGTTGCTCAGAATGTTGCTGAGTAATGTAGTAAGTTTTAGACAAGGGATGATACTGATGAATTTAAGGAGGTGTTTGTCTCACCACACGGTGTCATAGGCAGCTGTTAGGTCTAGGAAGACACCTGTGCTCACCATCTTTTTCTCAAATTTGCCTTCTATAAGGGGTGACTAATGCAAGGACATGCTCATCATCTTCCGGGTCTAAATCATGCTTGTTCAATTGGGATATGCCGGTTGATTGTCTGAGATATTCTGTTATATATGACCCTTTCAAGAAGCTTTATAGTAACGCTGAGAAGAGTGATAGGTCTATAATTATAGATATGATACGTCAACCTACTTTGGGTACTTCTAGCTAGGGGAATTTGGCTGGATTAACGCAACCCAGAGGTTGGGTATATTATTCTCCACTGGGCCTCCTCAAAAAAGATCCAGTCTTTGCCATTTGTGGGCAAGCTGCACAGACCCAGAAGAAGAGACTGGTAAACCACTTCTATGTATTCTCTATGTAGAAAACCCTGGAAAGCATTGGCATAAGTTAGAATTAACTTAATGACATTTATTATTATTATTATTATTATTATTATTATTATTATTATTATTATTATTATTATTATTATTATTATTATTATTATTATTATTATTATCATCATCATCATCATCATCATCATCATCATCATCATCATCATCATCATCATCATCACTACTACTACTACTACTACTACTACTACTACTACTACTACTACTACTACTACAGGGGTGGGTGGGAGCTTGCCACAGCTGCCCCGAGTTCCCGCCGTGGGGCTAGAAGAGCCGCCGCCGCCGCCGCTGAGTCGCCACAACACCGCCGGCTCCCCACCGCCGGCGTTCCTGGGACCCGCCTGCAGCTGCCTCCGGCCAGGACTTAAAAGGCCGTTGAGGCAGCGAGACTTTGCCGCCCCCCCGGCCCTCCTGGCAGGGTGAAGGGATCCCTGCAGCGCCGAACACCGAGACCACCTCCGGCGTTCCTGGGACCCGCCTCCAGCTGCCGTTTATTGCCTCTGACCAGGATTTAAAGGCAGTTGAGGCAGCATTCTCTGTGTATTGTATTATTGAGTTCTATTGTTACTGTATTGCTGTATTTCTGTCCTTGCCCTATGCTATATTGTATTTGTCCATTGCAACATTGTATTTGCTATTGTATTTTTGCTATATTGTATTTTGTTTGATGTGCTGTGAGCCGCCCTGAGTCGGCATGTGCTGAGAAGGGCGGCATATAAATCAAATAAACTAAACTAACTAACTAAACTACTACTACTATGGGGAAATAATAGAAGTTTTGCCATTTCCTTCCGTAGCATTTTGTTTATTTGTTTTCATGTGTGGTGTTGGATGCAGCTGCAGTTCAGAATTGTGACTTCACTAAATTAAATCTTTAGTTGGATTCTCAAGATTAGTTACCCTTTGCTGCATTTTAATTCAGTAGATGTTATGTGTTGCTGAGACAATAGAAGGATATACAGTATTCAAAGAATGGTTAAAGATGATAAAGGGAGATTAATTTACATAAATGATTTTAGGGGCAAGAATAGCTAACAGATATTACAAGTTGGAATGCTTATGTAGAAAATATCAGATGATGATCAAATAGTGGATATCATCCAGGTGATATTTTTACCTTCCAGACTTGCTGCACTGCATTTAATAAAAAATGTTTTTACTGACAGGTGACAGTTTTGCTGATGGATATGCAATGATAGCGGTAGGTTGACATATCATATCTCCAGGACCGACTTCCCCTCTCCTTCACATTCTGTTCTCCTGTAATAGCTGCTGTCTTGTGGCTTTGCTTTGACTGAACTCCTTGTAGTGGCCTAGATTCACATTTCTTCCTAGCTAGAAGGCTTTTGGTGCAGTTATTAAAAAAGAAAATGGAGAAAGGAAAGTTTACTGCAATAGCAGCACAGATGGAAAATTGAGAAGGCCCAGCAAATAGATTGTTTTTATGTTTAGTTGTGGCTGAAACTTGGTATAGTGCTTGATCTAAAACTTAAGGAATACAAGTTGCTACATTTCCCATCCTTCCTCTTGCTCTCCCCCACATGTTCAGGTTTTCGGTGCAATAACTGGATTGCACTCTACATGGGGCTGCCCTTTATGACCATTCGGAGGCTGCAGCTATTCCAGAATGTGGCTGCTCGGGTTGTGTTGGGGCGCGGGTGCTATGCTCACGCCTCACTGCTGCTCCGGGAGCTTCACTGGTTACCAGTGTGCCTCTGGGTGCAATTCAAGGTGCTGGTTTTGACCTTTAAAGCCCTACATAGCATTGGACCAGGATACCTAAGGGACCATGTCACCCCAAGACATTCTACCCATCCTGCGAGGGCAGACTGGAGATGCTCAGTGTTGGTCTTTCACATGAGAGAAGCATACCTTACTGGGACTAGAAGACGAGCCTTTTCGGTGTCTGCTCCGGCTCTGTGGTACCTCTTATCCCCTGAATTGCGCCTCCAGACAGAGCTGCTCCCCTTTAGGAAAGCACTAAAGACTTGGCTGTGCCAGCAGGTGTGGGACCTGACAGGTGTGACGGCCCAGTCCCGCTGTCTGGTATAATGGCCTTGGTTCACAATTAATTTGTCTGATTTTATTCCTCCACCGTCTTCTTTTTATCTCCTTTTATTCCTTATTTACCGGTACCCCTTTTAAAACCTTTTTTCATTTCATTTCATTTATTTGATTTGTATGCCGCCCACTCAGCATACGCCGACTCAGGGCGGCTCACAACATATCAAACAATGATACAATACAGGAAAAATAAAATACACAATATAATAGGATACAGTCATACAAAAATACAATTCAAAATACAGTATCACCGAATAGAATACACATATCAATACAGTTGCAAAATACAAGTTACAATTCAAATCATAAACTAAAAAGTTAAATACAAAGTGCCAAATACAGGCCCCGGGAAGCGACCCCTTCCAGCGGTGCTCCAACTTCCCCGCGGCCAATGCCAGACCGGGAAGGGACCTCAGGAAACAACTACTATCTATTTTAGTAGTATTTAGTAGTATTTTAGTATTTTATCTATTGCACCCCCATTTATTTATTTTTTTTGCCCTTTTGTGATCTTTATTTTAAACTGTGCTTTGTATTTTTCTTTAATGGGGTTAGGGAGGGTATTGGAGGGTTTTGCTGTTTTTAAGATTTTGTATGTTTTTAATTCTTGTTGTACAGCGCCTTGGATCATCCCAGGATGAGGAAGGTGGGATAGAAATGATGTAATAAATAAATAAATAAAATAAATAAAAATCAGATTGGAGACACCAATTCAAATCATTCTGCATTATGAAACTTACTAGTGAGCTGGTGCAATTTATTATTTTCAGCAGTTTCTTGTTCTCAGGATTGTTATGAGAATATAATGGGGATAAAGAGAGCCATCTGTGCCACCTTGAGCTTTTAAAAGAGAAGGTAAAATATGTTGAGTATTTTAGTGCAGGGACTGTGGTGGCTCAAGTGGTTAAGATGCTAAACTCGCTGACAGGAAAGTTAGAGTTCTATTCTCAGGTACTGCATGATGTAGTGAGCTCCTGTCTCTGTCCCAGCTTCTGCCTACCTAGCAGTTCGAAAGTAAGAAATTGCAAGTAGATAAATAGGGACTACTTTGGTGGGAAGGTAAATAGCATTATATGTACTCCGGTGTTGAGTCATGCCTGCTACATGTCCACGGAAACATCTGCAGATGCAGACAGCGCTGGCTCTTTGGCTGTAAACAGAGATGAGCACTGAACCCTAGCATTAGATATAACTGGCTTTCGAACAAGGGCAACCTTTACCTTTCCCTATTTCAGTGCAACCCCAGTATGCAATGGTTTGTTAATGTTAATTTACCCCTGACTAACCAGTAAGAAAGTCTTCTGTCTTCCCGCCTCAAGGGCCACCTGATTTTTTTTTGGTATTAAGACAGGGGTGGTCAAACTTTTCGGGCCACGCACCAGTCACATGGTTCAGCAGGCCGGTCATGTGGTTCCTCCCACCAGAATTGGAAGTAAAACGTGCCTGCACATGCACAAAACACTGCCATGTATGCACCCACGGCTGTCACAAATGCGTTTACAACAGCCGTGAGTGCATTTATGGCAGCGTTTTACTTCTGCTTATGGGAGCGGTGTGGGTGGCGCGGGCCGTAGTTTGGACACCCCTGTATTAAGCCCTTGTTGTTCAGATCTCTCCCCTTCCTTCTCTTTCTTGTTGTTTTTGCCTTACAAGCAGAAGCATGTATGTGTAAGCTCACCATTTTGTTCAGCCACATTCCCAGTCCTTGAAAGACTTTAACAAAGCAGAGCAGAGCACATGTTTGCCTCTCTGAATTAATTAAAAGTAAAGAACTATTTTTATTATATTTCCGAACATCGTGTCGAGTGTGTTGAATTACTGGGCTAAAACGGAGAAAAAGCCTTGTGATTCAAGCTGCTTGTAAGAACTATCCTGCTTTACTGCTGCTGAATAAAAAACTTAACAAAATATAGGTTTCACTAGTAAATAATAAATTCATGAAGTGACCCACACACCGTGATCACGGAGCCATCCCCTGTAGCACACACAAAATGAGACATGCAGGATTCAACACCGGGACTGCAATGGACTGCCACAACCTTGACAAGGTGTGCCTTCACAGCCAGTCCATCTGGCATGGCCTCTTCCACCTCCGTGACAGGAATCAGAGTTCCTCCTCCTTGGGCCCAATGTGATGGTTTCCAGTGGCATTTCCTCCACTGAGGGGGATCATCACCCCACCTAAAGGGTCTCATCCACCTGTGGCCATTGGCCCCTTTAGGGAGTCAGGTTAGTTAATTGCCACCTGACACTCGGCTTTGAGACACTGGCTGTACATTTTACTCCATTACTATAGCAGGATGGCCGGCCAGTCATGGCAAGCTAGGATCAACCTTAAACAAATTCACAGCAGTGACATTTTTCCTGCTTCAGGAAAAAATATGCATTATTGGGTACGATTTGCAGTCGATAAATAAATTCATAAATAAATATAAACTACCAAAGAATAATGGGACTTTGTGGCCTAAGTGGTTAAGATGTTGAACTTGATGATTGGAAGGTCAGCAGGTTGGCCGGTCGAGACCTGAGTGCTGTACAACAGTGTGTGCTGCCATCTCTGTCCCAGCTCTTGCTGACCTAGCAGTTCAAAAGCAAGAAATTGCAAGTAAGATAAATAGGTACTGCTTTGGTGAGAAGGTAACAACATTCCATGTGATCTGGTGTGAAGCCCGTCTGCCACATGACCACGGAAGCATTTGCAGACACAGGTTTGGCTCTTTGCTGTAAACGGAGATGACCACTGCACCCTAGAGTCAGGTATGGCTGGCTTTCGAGCAAGGGCACCTTTTTACTTTTTACTAAGAATAAATGCATTCGATATAGTATTAGAACCTTTCATTTTCTAACCAGAGAATTGACATCTGCATTTGATCTCTCATGACATAATCTGAGTAAATGCTGCAATTTTTTTTAAAACTGTCTTGATGAGATGAAATTTTAATAATTCTCTGTTTCAAAAAATTGTTCTGTGCATTGGTTTGAAAGCACTCATACGTATTTAGAAGACTGTTTTAACTAACAGCACAGATTGAAAAGTCTCATAAGTTATCAAGGGATGACATTTCCCTAAGCTGTTTAGTTCTAGTTTTAGCATTGTTGTCCAGACAACGACACTGAAAACGTTGTTATGCAGTGGAGCATGTGGTGCATAATGACGCATTGTTAAGTGAAAATGGTGCTATCCCAACGCGTTATGTGAGGGTTGACTGTATGTCCCTTTTACTGATGGGTGGGGAGGGGAGGGTCTTTTTTAAATTTGGGATGGCTTTAAATAGTTTTTTATTGAGTTTTTAAAGGGGATTTGTATAATACCTATGTGGGGGTGCGCTGCCCTGAGTCGTCCTAGAGCGAGAGGGTGGCATATAAATCCAAATAAATAAATAAAATAAATAGTGCGTGTGTGATTAACAGATTGATGGAAGGTGTTGCTCAGGAAAGAAATAGATAAAAAAATAGATTTCAGTCTCATGAGATCTGTCTTGTTTTTTTAAAAAAACTGGGATCCTGTAGGCCACCTAGTAGAGGCCTGTGGTGTGAATATACACCTAGAATTAATAAACAAAGTGCTTCCGGGTACATAAGTCCAGAAAATTTATTTTCAGTAATATAAAATAATGCTCATTATTCTTTCACACAAAAATCTGCTCATTCTTTCCTCTTGACATTCTTAGCTTCATTAGCTTAATTTAGAGAGGAAAGAAGCCCTTTTGTCCTTGCTGTTACTAAGCAATTAGGAGCTACAAACAATTGTCAATCGATGTATCATTACCAGTGAATCTACTTGTGTTGGGTGGTACAAATTATGTAAAGGGCTAGGCAAGACAAGTGGAAATCTCCCTCCCTCTCTCTTGCTCACTCAATCGCTCTCTGTTTTGTTGTGTTTCTCTGGGTAACACCTTTATTTTCCTGTTTACTTGTTTGGCAGTGGGGGTTTTCAGTAACCAAAAACTCTTCCTCCATCTCTCAGCCTGTATGGGTCCCTGTCATTTGTGACTCATAGGGGCCTTGGAATGGGTAAAGGTAAAGGTAAAAGTTTCCCTTGCTTGAATGCCAGTCATATCCGACTCTAGGGTTCAGTGCTCATCTTTGTTTCAAAACCGAAGAGCCAGCGCTGTCTACTTCTGCAGACATTTCCGTGGTCATGTGGCAGGCATGACTAGACACCGGAAGACATGGAACACTGTTACCTTCCCACCGAAGTGGTCCCTATTTGTCTACTTGCAATTTCTTGCTTTCGAACAGCTAGGTTGGCAGGAGCTGGGACAAAGACGGCAGCTCATTCCGTCCTGCAGTACTCGGGAAGGGAAATGTTTAATTTTCAAAACATTTGCCTGGCTGATGACATAAACAGCCTTATGTCTCCTTTGTTTTCTCCCTCCTTTTTGCAGCAATGTCCTATAAGCCTCACAAATGGACACATTCTTAAAGTGAAATGTTTTTCTTTGTGCACCACATTTCAGGAGATATGAAATACTACCTTCATCAAGACTGTCAAATCTGGTATAATTCTCTTCTGAATTTTTTTTGAAGTTTGGAGGAGCTCCTCTGCCTGCCATATTGTTCAGGAAGCTTCCTCCTTTGCTCCATCTCTTGCCTTCCTAAGGACACAAGAGGCTGCTTTAAGTGTTGGATAAGTCCAACCATGGCACTCCAGCTGTTCTTTGACTTCAATTTCTAGAAGCTTGTGTGACTCCACATGGATGGGTATACTGCACGTATGATTCACAGAGACTTGGCCTTCTGGGAATTGAAGTCCAAGAACAGCTGGATTGCCAAGGTTCACCATCACAGAACTAGGTTGACATCCCCTTCTCCACAGGGGGTATATGAAAGAGGAGCACAGCTGGATGGACTTAGCCAACACTTAAGGCAGCCTCTTGTGTCCTTTAGTAAGGCAAGAGATGGAGCAAAGGAGGTAGGATTTTGGGAGGAGTTAGAGGTTCAGAGTGAGGTGACCAGAGAAAGTCCACAGGTAAATAGTTTCCTTTTAATTTACTGGAAGATCCCAATTGTTGTTGTTGTTGTTTTTTTGCTTTTGTCTAGTTCCATGGTTCCCAACATGGAGCACCCCACCACCACCACCACCACGGGGGGGGGGGGGCAATCTGAGAATGCATTATTAACTGTGAATGGCAAGAAGAAGTAAATGGCCTTTTAGGCCTCCTCCACATGAATAGGAGTTTACTTTTTGAATAATAAGAATTATATGTTGTGGCGGGGTGGGGATGGAGGTGGTGGTGTCAGGATGCTAGAGATGCTTAGGTCGGTTATGGCCCAAAAAAGTTTGGGAGCCACTGGTATAGTGGTTATATTACCATAACAAACCGAAAACCCAAAACATGGATTTTGCTGTTGTGATATATTTAGTTTCCATTAAATGATTAATCCTGCCAATCAGTGACTAGATCAGGAGTTCTCAACCTTTTAAAGCCGGGGGCTGGGTCACGCTCCCTCAGACAGCTTTGGGGGCTGGATGGCCATTTTGCCCTTCCTCCACCACATGGCCACTTCCTGGTATGGTGGAGGTGGTAGTGAGGCCACGTGAAATAGTGCTGCGGGCCACATTTGGCTGATGAGAATCTCTGGACTAGATCCATGCTATTGCAACTATTTATGTATTGGTCTCCCTGTTATTTGCTATAAGGTATAAAGCAATGGAGGAATTTATATACATACATTTTCACAACAGATTTCCAAGCCTTACAAAAATGTTAAAATTATAATTCATATATTAAAGTGCAAGTAGGAAAACAAAAGAGCAGTATAAATGCACTCAGCAGAATGAAAAACAAGTTGCATAAATTCAAGCAGCATAAAAGACCATGAAAATGAAATTTTATTTTTGTGGGACTAGAGCAGGGGTTCTCAACCTTTTTAAGCCAGGGGCTGGATCATGCCCCTTCAGACTGTTGGTGGGCTGGATTAGTGCCCCCCTTCACAGCAGAGGGACTATCCCAAGTGCCCACCATTCCCCCATGCTGCCGCTGCCACCAACACTCCCCCTGAACCACCAGTCCAACACACAAGCACTCACCCCAATGCTGCTGCCCCCATTTCCTTGCTTACCCGTCTGCCATGGGTGAAGGCCTGCCCTTGGCCAGAGCAGCACCCAGGAAAGATGCGGGCAGCCACGGGGTCTTTGCCACTTCCGCTGCTGCCATCTTATACCATCCACCCTGATATGGAGTGGTGTTAGGGACATACTAAGCCAGACAGAGGGGAAAAGGCCAGCTGCAGCAGTGGGAGAGAAGGTGCGGAATGGATGGAATGGCACCACGGGCTGGATCTGGCCCAAGGGCCATAGGTTGAGAACCCCTGGACTAGAGTGGCATCAAGGTAAGTTGTTGGCTTTTCTTTTCTTGATTTACATGTAAGGGGTCCCTCTGCTTAAATGAGGTCATTGAAGGTACATTCACAAGCAAAAAATATGGCTTGTTAAGTGAATTTGCAAAGGAAGTTCTTTTCACCTCCTCTTTGCAGTATAGCACAGTTGTACTTCATCAGACTTTCCTACTGAAATGTCCTCCCAGTCCTGAGGGCCAAGTGATGTACATAATCTTCTTGTCCATCTTAACCTTCAGCTGAAAGGACATAAGCTTTATTTCCAGTGAAATATCATCACAATTACTGCCACTCTCTTTTTGTTGTTTCTGTCTCTGTGAAATAAACCCTAAAGGATGTTGACCAGCTCAATGTAGAACAATCCCTGGGCTGCTTCAAATTACTGAGCAGGTTGCAGAGATAGTGTAAATAAGGGGGAGAGGGGGATGCAAGGCTGTTAAAAGCTATACAGTAAAACCCGACTTACATATGCCTTGAGTTACATAAAATTCAACTTACATAATGATTTTGTGCTAAAACCATGTCCCGATTAACACAATTTCCTATGGGTTTGCTTCGAGTTACATAAATATTCTTTTTCCTATGGGATTACTTCGAGTTATGTAAAAATGCATTTCCCTATGGGTTTGCTCCAATTTACAGTACATAAATTTCCCATTTTTCCTTTGGGTTTGCTTCGAGTTACCTAAAAAAATAATTTTTCCTATGGGTTTGCTTTGAGTTACATAAAAAACTGATTTAAGCAAAAGCCTACGGAACAGACTCCCCCCTTCCTACCATAAGTAAAGGTTTTACTGTATTTCTATTTAGTCTGCTAAGTCTGACAGCTGAGAGGCTGAACCTCAATTTTCAGCACGAGAAAACAATTCTGTTCCATAAACATGTGACCACTTGGTCAGAAAATCCATTTTTTAATAATTTCTTACAATATTTTTGATGTAAAATTGTATTACAATTTCACAATACAATTTTAGCTGTGTATATTGTGCAATGCAAGGCAGAGTTAGTAGCAGTTACACACAGGGAAAAACACAGGCTATAAACCATTTTTATATTATGGGCAAATGCTGGTTGCTGTTACAAAAATGGTAAATACTTCTTATAGATATGTGCAAGTCTGCCATTTATGGTGCTGAGGAAAAACATAAAGACTATGATTGGTGGATCATAATGTTCATATGATTTTTGCATAGCACCAGATTCTTTTCTTGATTTGTGTGTCATTCGGACCCTATTCTTAGAAACTCTAGTCACCATGCGCTACTGTTCCATATTTTTCCTCTGGAAGCTTTTCCCATTCTGTTGCCTTCTTTCCTACAGTTTCTGCTCTGGATTCTTTTTGTAGAATATGCTGCAGCTGATAAAAATGGACAATGTCCTTGTTCCATCAAATTTGGACACTTTTCTTTAAATCTGGTGCACATCCCTTATTGTCTGCAGTTAAAATGCCATTTCTGTCAGCATACCTTTATGCTTGCTGTATTGCTTTTTTTTAGTGTGTATGTATTTTTTCAAAGACTGTGTGAATACAAATTGAATACATTCATATAAAGGGAAAGACTAAAGCAAATCTCAATACATTGCTGAAAAGCTCAAAAGGAGGGAGGCATGAAATCCCATTATTAGAGACTGACAATAATTTCATAGAAATAAGGCCTGAGCAACAGTTATACTTAGCCCAATAGGTAGTTTCTTCTTCCGTGTCTAGGCCAGATATGGAACTGCCAAAATGAAGACACCTTTTGGTGAGTTCATTCTGCAAAAGTTTAGTACTGTAGTTCTTTTTAAGTGAACCTGCAACCCGCTCATGTTTCTTTTTGTTTATAGTCAACTAAAGTTTGTTTTTGTATGTTTTAAATCTATTTTTAGTATATTATTGTAGGTTTTTAGTATGTTAATTATTTTGCAACAAAACAACAGCAAATGGAATCTTTATTTTTTTTTAATCCTAGTTTAAAAAGTTTAAAGCTAGAAATTGTTCCCCCACTTTAGTCATTCATTTGGGGATGTATGCTGGAGTAACTTTACATGCATAAATTGCAGTAACGTAAAAGTCTCCCTTGCTTAAAAGCAAGTCATATCTGACTCTACAGGGTGGCCTGTAAGTCCCTAACCATCCATAAAGAATCTGAGTGTCCAAACAGAGGGGTGGAGTGAACTTTGCGCTGGGAGAAGGGAGGAAGCGCTACCATTTGACTGCTGGGCAGAGCGGTGGGGCAAATTCTAGGGAGATGGCATGCATACCCACAGAGAGGATGGGTAGGGACTTACGGGCTGGGTAAAGACTTGCGGGCCACCCTTTAGGGTTCAGTGCTCATTTCTGTTTATAGCCAAAGAGTCAGTACAGTATGCATCTGCAGATGTTTCCGTGGACATGTAGCAGCCATGACTAGACACTGGAGTGCACGGAACACTGTTTACATTCCCACCGAAGTGGTCTCTATTTATCTACTTGTAATCTCTTGCTTTCGAATTGCTAGGTTGGCAGGAGCTGAGACAGAGACGGGAGCTCACTCCGTCATGCAGTACCTGGGAATCGAACTCCAACCTTCCTGTCAGCGAGTTCAGTGTCTTAACCACTTGAGCCACTGCAGTTCCTTTTTTGCAGTAGATTGCCGTAGATGCCACTAATTAACAAGTTACTTCTCCATTCCTGTTCCTATGCCAGCAATGCAACTTGTTACATAACCAGCTGCTGAAAATTGATGCAGTATCTGGTATATGAGCTTGTTTATTCAATCAAGTATTCAGGGGCTCTTATTTCTTAGTGTTTACCTGAGATGACAACTGCTATCTAAGTTGAAAAGAAACTCAGTCAACCACCATGCTGACTAACGTAGGACTTTAAGTTCATCTTTACACCTGAATATAAGGACTTTGTGTTACCACCGGATTATATCATTATACTTGAGACCTTGAGTCTTACCTACGGACGGATTTCTGCTTGATTTTTGATTCTTATTCACCGTCTGGCCATTTTCTGTATTCCTGTGACTAACGTAGGTCAAGCAGAAGTTGCTGATCTCTAGGGACAGATTATTCTCAATAACCCCCATTAAGAAGAAAATGTTTTCCACCTTGTGTACGGGCCAAGAACCAATCAAGTCAGAATTTATGCCTCTGTATTATTTTTATAGTTTTTATGGTCAAAAATTGAGGAGAAAGGAAGTAAGCCAAAAAAAAAAAAATCAAAGTAAGTTGAGGTTCTATGCTTTTTCCCAGGGAGTCTCATCCTGTGGCCCACAGCACCATTTCATGTGCCCCCCCCCCCACTGCCTCCACCACACCAGGAAGTGCCATGTGGTGGAGGAAGGGCAAAATGGCTGTCTGGTCCCCGAAGCTATTTGAGGGAGCGTGACATGGCCCCCAGCTTAAAAAGGTTGAGAACTCCTGCTTTATCCTTTTAACATTTACCTCCCCATTTTAAAATCAATGAGCTTTATTTTATGCACATGAATGGTACACAAATAGTCCTTGCTGAGATTCATGGGGGGCAACCCTGCATTAAATCTGCGTGTTCCATATTTGATATGTAGTGTTGTGACTATGTGGAATCTCAGAATAGATTTCAGTTTTTGATGACATTAAACTCCAAGATGAGTTAACCCCATTCATATTGGTTCCAGAGCTGCCAGATGTGAAGAGGTTCTTTCAAAAAAAAATCTGGAACCAAAGTGAAGCTTTCCTAGTAATCAAGCTTTGAAAATACAGTAAAACTTCGAGATAAGAAATTAATCCGTTCCTCCAGGTTCTTTGTATCTTGAACTTTTTGTATCTTGAAGCAGGTTTCCCATAAGAATGCATGGGGAACAAATTTATCCATTCTGGAGATCTGAATTTTTTTTTCCCCAAGTGGTTGGTGGTTGGTGCCGTTCCCCACGCAACAGTAGAGTGCTGTGAGTTAATCCACTTTGGTTTGGGGATTTTCCGAGGTGTTTTCACTGTGTTTTTAAACTTAAAAATGACAGGGAGGAGAACTTCCTGTTTCTGTGAACTTCAATTCCCACAAGCCAATTCAAAGCTAGAAGCCCCAAATCACCCAGGCATAGAAAGCTTTGCATTGGTTTCTGGGAATTGAAGTTCACAGAAACCAGAAGTTCTTCTCCCTGCCATTTTAAAGTTAAAAAAGAGGTGAAAACACCCCAGAAAATCCCAAAACCAGAGCAGATTTACTCACAACATTACTGTTTCTGTGGGGAGTAGCACAGACTGTCAACCCCCCAACCCCCCCCCCAAAAGAAGAAGTGCATTTCGGAGGTCAGAAATCTGTACGTATCTCAAAAAAATCCTATTAAAAATCCTTATCTGGAGCCTGATTTTTGCCATTATTTCCATTCGTATCACGAGTTTTTTGTAAGTCGAGCCATTCATATGCCCTCTGCCCCATCTGCTGTTCTTATTTCAGTAAAAATGGCCAGGGTTGAAGAGAATGGGAGAGAGAGAGCTCAACTGAATAACTGTGGGATATACCTCCACTTTGTTATCATTGTGTGGATAGCTGTGAGTTACATAAAATACACACTTGTTCCCTCTGTCTTCCCAGTGCTACCTTTCTTTGATAGAAATCAAGACATATTTGAGTAACTTTCATGTGTTAAGTTGTAGTCTGGAGTGTCGGTTGAGCCAGTCTACTCAAGGCATCTGAACTCCCTAGTTCCACATATTCAATATTTTCGCAACTTTGTAAGATCCTTTGTAAGATCCGACGCCGCTGTCTGTAGGACTTTTGCCTTTTGCCCTGTCTGGGACTCGTTCTCTACGAGGGGAGTGACAGGTGGGAACCACTGCTGTCGACGCAGCTGCCCTTATGGTCTTTGAACCATTGGGCACCTTTGTGGCTGCTGGGTGGTTGAGGTTAATGTTTTTGGGTTTTTTTTTGCTCTGTTTATTGTATTTTTATATATGTTGTAAGCCGCTTTGAGTGGCACTTGTGTCAGGAAAGCGGGATAGAAAAATGAAAAATAAATAAATAAATAAATAAATAAGATCCTTGCCTAGATACTGTTATGTGATGTGCAGTATTTTCGTAAAACTGCTTTAAAACCTGATGGCAGGGGGAGGGAAGTCCACAAAAATAAAATGGGTCTTTCCTTCTGTACAAAGTGTGCATCCAAATTGTACAGGAAAGGCTCTGAATTACCAAACCAAGTGCCACGGGGCTCTGTCTTCAGCAAGGTGACACTGGGAAGGATAGCTACTACTTCAGAAAACAGTGAGGCCCCAATTACAGAACTGGAGAAAACTGAGTTTAGCAGATGGAATGTTTTTTCTGCATTTAAGCCTACATCAACATGAGTAGGCTTCTCATTTTGGATGCTATGTCCTGTTCAAGATACCATTGTTTAAGATGGAGATTGGAATGTGTCCAGTACTGGGTGGCGACATGACGAAAATTCTGGAGTGATCAGAGAAATGGCAGTGTTTAGCCTGAAGAAGAAGAAACTGACAGGTGGCAGAATAGGGTAGCCATCTATTATAAAGGGCTGTCACATGGAAGATGGAGTAAGCTTATTTCCTCTGGCTCCACAGGGCAGGAACAATGAACTCACTTTACAGGGAAGGAGACTCAAACTGAACATTAGTAAGAGTTTTCTTAAAGTAAGTTGTCTGACAGTAGCACAGTCCACCTTGAAAGATGGTGGAGGCTTTGACATGATGTTTAAAACTGAAATTGGATGGCCATCTATAGTCATTTTAACAGAGAGGTTTGGCAGGGAGGTGGGTGGATAACATGACATATCTTCCAACTCAATAAGTTTATAAGACTGTGAAATCAGAGTCAGAGCCACACTTTAGGCTTGGTACACTTTCTAAGCAGAAACTGCTACTTTCTCTTTTACTATTTAACTGGGACACAGAGCTGCATGCTAAGTTGCCACATTTTATTTAATTTATTTATTGTATTTAATTGCCCATTGACCAGTTACAAACTAAAAGTGTCTTGACTATAAAAAAGTGAGTTTTTAGTTGTTTTAAGCTACACTCACATAGTATTTGTGTCAGTTTGCAAGTCCTTCTTGAAAAATTGCCTGAACTAGTTTTTTAGCCCTGCATTGTTCATAAGGAGGGGCAATCCATACAACATATGACTTTTCAACTTTCTTGAATTGGAAATATATATATCAATCAGTTATTAGGCAGGCAGCCTTCATTCCCAAGAGGAGAAAAAAAATCTGTTGCTACTGCAGTCACCATTTTTACTTCTGTTGCAAAGCAGTTCATGGCTACAGTCCCCTCCAGGACAATGAGGCTCTTCCTGAGCCCGGCGTCCCATAGCAGCATGGCTGAAAGGACCTCACCGTCTGTCCAGTGAGGTCCTTTCAGCCATGCCTCTCTGGGACGCTAAGCTCAGGAAGAGCCTCGTCCTGGAGGCGAGGAGGAGGAGGAGTCCCAGAGCAGCATGGCCGAAAGGATGAGGCAGCTGAGGCTGCTGCTGGCAGGTCAGCTGGTCTTCTGCCTCTGGGAGCTGCTGGCGGGTCGGGCTCTCACCATCCGGGCGAGGCACACGGGAAACGCTGTGGGAGCTGCTGGCAGGCCAGCTGGTCTTCTGCAGCTAGGCACTGCTGGTGGGTCATCTCCTCGCCATCTGGCTGTGTTTTCCCTTCTGTGCTTCCTGTGCGCCTTTGGCCCCAGGTGAAGTGAGCTACAGCTACAGCTCTGGCTGCATATTTGGTTCAGAATATTTTTTCTTGTTTTCCTGCTCTAAAACTGGGTGCATCTTATGGTCAGGTGAGTCTTATGGTCCAAAAAATACGGACCATAAGACGCTGGGTAGCTGCCCATAACTCGATTAAGGTTCTCCTCTTCCATGTGTTTCCTGTGGTACTTTATTATTAAAAAGTTTAAATATGGGTCCCATGGTGTACATTAACCTTGTCTTAAGTAATATTATTAGAATACAGTAGAACCTCGGATAAAGTCCAAACTCCGTTCCACAAGTTTGGACTTTATCCGAATCAAATGGGTGATGCATCGGATAACATCCAAAAATGGACATTATCTGAGGTTCCTATACCAAATACCTCGAATAATGTCCATTTTTAGCGGGTTTTGACTTTATGCGATTCATCACGTGTGCATGAAAACCATTACTTTATCCGAATCGGACTTTATCCGAATCGGACCTCATCCGAGATACCACTGTACTATGTTATTTGGGGTTTTGGCAAGTCAGTTCATTTCCTTTTTTCCTTTGTCCCTTCTTAAATTGGCACCTTCATGGCTGTACTAATTCCATAGATTACATGACCATGCTGGATTCTTCTGTAGCAGACATCTGTATTTAGACTCCTCTCTGTATTCTATTTATATAATATGACAAAGAACTAAAGTATGAGAAAATGCATCAAGTCCTTTCAACATATTTTGTTTATATATTGTTCCCTTGTCACTTTCTTTCATTTTTTCTCATGTTGACACTATGAGACTCATAACACTTCACAAAAACTCTTCAATCTGTTCCTGATATGGGGGCGGGGGGGATCACAAATGCTGTAACAATGCAACCTATTGTATTTAGCTCCCCCTCCAAATGAATCAAGGCTTTTGAGCACAGAATAATGTTCTTTTAAAAGCAATATCTGCACAAAAAATCTCCACAATACAGTGGTAATTTGTTAAATGATCTAGCTTCTGCAGTGTAAATTAAATTTGTACAGGTTGCCCTCTATATCCAGTTATCTGCAGATCTAAAATACAGTTATCTGCAGATCTAATTTTTTTATATCCTGAAATACATAATATATATCTGTTTTATTATGCATTACCAGCCCTAGCCATTAGAGGCCACTGTGTTCAATGTAAAATACAAAGTTTGCTGTTATCTGCAGTTTCAGGTGTCCACGGGAGGTCTCAGAATGTATCCCTCTCTGTAAAACCAGAGTCCAACTCCCTGCTCAACGTAGGCATCCAAATCAAATCAGATCTGATAATTGTCCAGTTTTCTGCTATCATGTGAGTCTCATTCTTTCAAGGCTAAACATGCCCATTCCCTTTGGTCTTTCTTCATAGGGTTTAGTTTTCAGTCCCCTGATCATCCTTGTAGCTCTGCTCTGAATTTTGTTTTCCAGTTTGCAAGCATCCTTCTTAAACTGTGCTGTCCAGAACTCTAGATGTAATCTGACTAGTGCTGAATAGAGTGGGACTAGTACCTCTTGGGTTTTGGAGGCTATACTTCTTTTAATGCAGCCTAAAATAGAATTGGCTTAGAAACAGAGATGAGCACTGCACCCTAGAGTCGGATACGACTGGCTTTCGAGCAAGGGAAACCTTTACCTTACCTAAAATAGAATTGGCCCTTTTTGTAGCCATATCGTAATTTCTTGCAGTTAGAAGACACATAACCTTATAATTGCTGTTTGACAATGAACATTTTTCATAAACCCTAGCTGCAGGTACTTATTGAAGTATTAGTTGCCCAAACTTGTTGCCATTACTTGAGAAAACTCAGTGCTTGAGTCTCATTGAGATGAATAGGGATTATCTCCTGGCAAGAGAGTAGATTCCCATTGCATCCTTAGCATAGGACAGGGGTGCCCAGTAAAAGAACTGTCAACATTTGGATAACGAATAAAAACATACCAAAAAAGGAAAAGGGAAACCAAAAGGAAATAAAAAGTATACTGTACCCACATGCCACCAACACCAAAAGGGGCACCCCATTGCTTTAGTCTACTATTACTTACTCTTTACCTATTTACTTCTGTATCCATGATTTAAAATGCCAGGAAATAGCTCACTATTCTAGCACAATATCATATCCATGTTGCCATCAGGAAAACGGATGACAAGCTTTACTATCTTGAGTATAATATAGTCTATATTCATTGCCATATTGCAAGGGAAGAAATTCATGGAAATATATTTTTGCTTAGAATCAACAGGGAATCAATCCCTTAGGTGAAATTTGAACGGTAGATTATCTTGTTCAAAGCTTTAACTTTGAATAAGAATGCTTTAACATGTTTATCCATAGGGGAGGGGGAGTCAATACAATACATTTTTCCCCTGGATGTGCACTTTTAATTTACATCAAAAATAACAAAAATAACTGGTTGAATCACCCATCAATGGCAAGTAGTCAAATAGGCTTTAAAGTTCCACCAGTTGCAAAGGAATATGATCTTTGTTTTTTTAACCTATCATTATTGCCATTACTATTCAACTTCTATTTGTGTCACCACCTTGTGCTACTTTGAACTTATAGACAACTATTTCACCTTTGACAATAAAACCTATCTCCAGATCAACGGAACTGCCATGGGTACTTGCTTAATTCATGGCTGATCTAGAACAACATTTTCTTAACTGCTGTACCTACAAACTATGTATCAATTTGAGGTATGTCAATGAAATATTTCTGATCCAGACTCATGGAAAAGAAACCCTAGAGAAATACAATAATTTTCATCCAAATATTAAACTCAGCTAGACACCACTGTGAAGCTACAATATGCACATCTCAGTACAGTAATACCTCATACAAAGTCCACTTCATACAACATCGAATTCAAACAACATCGCCTAATTCCTTGAAAAAAGTTGCCTCATACAAAGTCGCTGTGACTTTGTATGAGGCATAGGCATTTTTCCCACATTGCATTGTGCCTGGGCAGTATAAAAGGCAGGACACATGCATGCATTGCTCGTGGGTTTTGCATGAGCTGAAGAGTGTTTAAGAGTGGTTTTGAGCGCAGTTTTGGATTTTTTTAATTTTTTTCATCAGAATTTTTAGAAGTATTCCTGGGATTTTTGCAGCATTCTTCAGGTTCTTGGACAATTAGGGTTGTTTTTGTAATGTATTTCTCCTTTAGACAATGATTTCTTCAAGTTCTGTCAGTTTCCTGTCTGTTTCCTTGACTTTGCCCTGAAGTCTGTGCTGTTACAATACAATGTATCTCTATGGAAACGACGTTGTACGAGGCATCACAGCAAGGATTTGGATGTTGTATAAGGCATCTTGGCATCTTTGTATGCATGCTTTATATAAAGTCCAAATCCGTATAAAGTCCAAACATGTGGAACCAAGTTTGGACATTGTATGAGGTATCACTATCCCACGATATATCCAAACCCACAGATAGATACACCTACCAACATGCTTCCATCCAGAACAGAAGACAAAATCCATTATCTTCAACCAAATCCTCAGGTATGACCACATCTGCTCAGACCTACAACACAGAGACGCTAAGCTCAAGGATTTACAAAATGCATTTCTCAAACTACAATAACCATCCAATGTGGTTAAAGAACAAATCAGCCAGTCAAGACGAATACCCAGAAGCAACCTACTGCATGGATCCAGAAGAGAAAACAATCACACCACTGGTTGTCACTTTCAGCTCACAACTAAAACCTCTCACACACATGATGAATGATCTCCAACCCATCTTGGACAAGAATACTTCACGCTCGAAAGCCCTTGGTGAGAGACCTTTTCTTGCTTACAGACAACTCCCTCCACCCCCAATCTCAATAATGAAACAGAGATGAGAACTAAACCCTGCTGCAAACTCAGATGTGAGCTGTGCCCCCATATTCACCCTGGTAACAGTATTACTAGACCCAATAGTGCCACATATAACATTAAGGGCAGTTTTACTTGTTCATCTGCCAATGTGATTTATGCCATCTTTTGCCAAAAATGCCCTTCTGCACTCTACATAGGACAAACAAGAAATCTCTATGCAAATGAGTTAATGGACATAAATCAGACATCAGGAATGACAATACACAGAAACCATTTCAATCTGCCTGGCCACTGTGCAAAAGCCTTGAAAGTTGCCATTCTGGAACAGAAAAATTACAAGACAAGGATACAGACACAGCAGAGATAAAGTACATATATATGCTAGACACCCATCTCAATGGTTTGAATATTAGTCAAGATTTTCTGGGACATTATCAACTTTGATACACCAACTTTATAGAAACTACTTCATTAGAATTCTGTATAATGCCAAAATGTTTGTCTTCCATTCAACAGGGTGAAGCTTCACAACTAATCTGAATAATAGGTATTACCAGTTGTAAAAAATGACATTGATTTGTATACAGTGGTACCTCACTTAAAGAAGATAATGCATTCCACAGGATCGCTCTTTGAGTTTATGCAAAACACCATTGTAAGTGACCAATTGTGACTTCCAGCCGGGGGGGGGGGATGATTGTGAACCCCCATTCAGAGAAAATTCTGCTCTTTAAGCAAGTTAGTAGCTAAGTGAGGTGCTCATTATGCGAAGTTTTACTGTACTTATCTGTTATTCTAACCATTCTGTACCTCTGTAACTGATGTGTATAAAGTGAGGCCATGAAGTCTCACTCTTATGTCTGATGAAGTGGACTTGATCCACGAAAGCTAACATGAAAGTACAGCAGTTAGTCTTTAAAGTGGACTAGAAAAATATTTTGCTGCTATCCTGCTTTCCTTTGTAATGACTACAAAAAAGAAGCTATACATTAAATAGCCAGTGCCCCGAGTGAAAGAAGAGTCTATAAAGGTCCCTGCCAAGCTTGTAACTAAGCCTTATATGAGATGCAGAGCAGAAAGTGTGGGCTTTATTGCTGTCTGGAGGATTTACAGTTCAGTATTTGTAACTGAATCATCAACATGTTATTGGTAAAGTGATCCATAATAGTTCACTTAATTCACCAAAAGGTTTTTTTCTGTGGGCAGCATCTTTCCCAACAAGTCTGTTCTTTGGTGTTGAAACACTGTCTGCCATCCATAACACTCAACTCAGAGGGTGGTCCTATCTCAAGCCTCATGGGCTTTTGAGTCTTTTTCACTTTTAGCATATTTTATGGCCAAAGTGGGAGAAGCCAAGAACTGACAGGTAAATACAGGGAGTGAAATACTGTATAAGAGAACTAGACCAACAATGAATGTCACTCTGAATTGGCACATGTGGTGAGTCTAAATCAGCTGAGCAGTGCTTTGCTAAAGAAGTGGTCTGAGGAGGGATGAGGGAAGTAGGCGATTGACTTTGATGGGGAGTGTATTCCCGATGTGAGCTACACCAAAGAGCACAGATGTAATTCCAATTAGGTAACTTGATTCAAAACAGTTTGGATCTAAACTTTGTAACTGTTCGTAAAAGAGGCAGTCAAATATAAGCCTAGAACTCTGTTGCTTTTACAAAAATACACTACTGCATTCAGGTACATTGCCTTTGCTGTGCAGGCTATGGTAACGTGATGTCAGGTCTTCGGAAGAATCTGATTCAAGGAGTTCTGTTTTTAATTCAGTGAGTAGCCCCTTTGGACATTCTTGAATAAGATGTTATGGCCTATGGACCTGCTCAATACTCCCAAGCCTTGCATCCCCTGCCTTCCTGGTCCTGTTGGTTCTGTTCCTCTTTGCCAAACTCCTTGCTGCACCTCAGGTCTGAAAGGGAGATGAAATATTGCAAGATGAGACTGGGGAATTCAGGTAGCTGAAGGTTTGTTTGGAAAGAATCAGAGTTTCGGCTTCTTCAGTAACTTTTTAGTTAAGAGGGAAATAGTAAAGATACTACACAGAGTGTGTCAAGAAAGAATTGGATCAGGCATCAGCGTAACAGACTTAGGGTGGTGCTAGGAGGTGACGACATGTACAGTAATTTTCAATTTACCCTGATTCTGTTTGGCACTTCATGATTGCTGATAGAAGTGTTTGGACAGATAAAGGGAAACACAGAAACTGACCTTGGATCAATAGTGTAAGCACACACACTCCTTAACCTTTCCTGAATATTCATGGGTCAAATATACTATATATAAACATTCCTTGTTCTGTTTTCCTTGGCATCTTAATTTAGTGCTTCACTTGAGGGCCATTTTCCCATGGAGTAAGATTATACAGAATTTGGAAGTGCTATACATTTTAATGTTTCTAAAAGACAACTAGAATGATTTAAAGAAGCTCCCTTTTTTATTAAGATGGAAAATTTGGCTAGTCTCTTCTTTGCTGTAAAGTTTTAAATGCCTGATAGAAATTGCTCTGTGTGTATCATAAAATTGACACTAGAAAAATTGCTTTCTTAAGACCACACAGTTAATTTAATGTGTGAGAACAACCTCAAACAACTCAGTCCGTTCCCATTCTTTCCATTTATGCAGTATGATTACAGAAATATTGATTTGCTGTCAAACAGCAACTATATTAAAGAAATGTGTGTGTATGGGCATTCATAAAAATCCATTGTCTTACATCTCTTTTATGATTTTAGAAACCTTTTAGAACATTTTTGTGATCTCTGAGCTGGATTAATATAAGGCATTTCACTAAGAGGAATTTTATTGTTCTCTCAAATTATTTTTTAGAAAACAGTTTAACTTACAAACCACATAGCCAAAAATGCAAAACTCAAATCATTTACTTCAGAGTAGGACTGGAGGTTTATTCTGGGGTGACTACTGCGAGTCTGTCATTCTTCTGATATTTGTTGCTATTTTCAGAGAAATCTACAGCAAGACGAAGATCTTTCTTTGAAGTGATGTGAAATGCTTTTGAAATATGTGAATTACTATTATTATTTTAGCATGTATTCATATTACTGGCTTTCTTGTAAGTTAATCTCATCTCTCATCAATTTTTCACCAGCTTCACTCTGATGTTGATAAAGGAGATGGCTCCATCAAATACATCTTGTCAGGAGAAGGGGCAAGTTCCATTTTCATTATTGATGAGAACACAGGGGACATTCATGCTACAAAGAGACTTGATCGGGAGGAACAGGCTTACTACACCCTCCGAGCCCAAGCCCTGGATAGACTGACCAGTAAACCTGTGGAGCCTGAGTCAGAATTTGTCATTAAGATTCAAGACATCAATGACAATGAGCCTAAATTCTTGGATGGTCCTTACACTGCTGGAGTACCAGAAATGTCTCCTGTGGGTAAGTACATATGGCTGAATGTAATTAGAGACCAAGTGTCCAAACTCAACAGGCTGCCATCCACACTGCAGAGGGGTAAGGCAAACTGTGTGCAGAGAGAAGAACCACTAGGCTGTTAGGCAGAGGGGAGGGGCTAACTCTGTGCTGGACCGATAGCAGTGGCGGGCTCAATTTTTTTTTTTACTACAACACTGTGGCCGTGGTATGGTGGGCGTGGCCAGGGGGAAAGCCCTGTGTTGCACCCAAATTATTTATTTATTTATTTATTTATTTATTATTTTGATTTCTATACCACCCACTTGGCCAAGGCCAACTCAGGGCGGTTCACAATCATAATAAAAACATGATTAAAAACTTCTTAAAAACTATCCTCCCCCTAAAAAAGGGTGCAGGGACTGATTGGGCCGGAATTTCACTATACCAGCCACCCAACGGAAGTCACCCTTTCACCTGCACCCCATACTTGGCCTGCCAGCCAGGTTTTAAGTTCTTTTCTGAAAGGCAGCAATTACGTCTGGAGATGTAGCTCTGTTGGTAAGAGGTTCCAGAGTGCCGGTGTGGACACAGAGAAGGCCCTCCTTGTGCTAGAGAGCCGAGCTTCTCTGGCGATGGTACAATAAGAGAGCCCCTCCGGTCTGCCCTGGTTGGACGGACAGACGTCCTTTGGGCGATGCGGTCTCTTAGGTAGCCTGGCCCACTGTCATGTAGGGCTTTAAAGGTCAAAACCAGCACCTTGAATTGCACCCGGAGGCAAACTGGTAACCAGTGCTGCTCCCGAAGCAGTGGTGAGGCACTACTTTATTTCAAAACTTGAATGGGCGGGGCCAGCCAGAATTTCTGCTACCGGTTCTAGAGAACTGGTGTCAACCTGCTGATGCCCAGCACTGGGCGATAGCATGAGTGCACACAGAGAGGGCTCTGATTGCCACCTCTGGCATGCATGCCATAGGTTCGCCACCACTGTTCTAGAACATTTAGTTGTGGAGACCTTGCTCAATGCCATTTTCAACAGAGGACAGCAATTATTTTTGTCTTTTGTTTATTGATTTGTTTTATTGGGAAATTGTAGGTTTAGACCCTTCATTGATAGGTCAGTTTATAACCTTTAGTATTTGTAACTTTATACAGGCCTGAAGACTAAACCTGCAAGGGAGGAAAGTAGTATTATGGAGGAAAGTAGTATTATGGAGACTGTGTAGGAAGTCTCCTGGCCATAGAATATGTTGTATAGTAGCTTCATATGAGAAGTCAACAGGATTCTGTTTGCTTTTTCCCATTCCACTGATAATCTTTCAGAGTAAATCTTACTATGATATACCTAGATGAAGTGAAGGAGAGGTAGAAGGATTTAAGTGGTAAGACAAGGTAAAGGTATCCCTTGCTCGAAAGCCAGTCGTATTCATCTCTAAGGTTCAGTGCTCATCTCTGTTTCAAAGCCGAAGAGCCAGCACTGTCTGCTTCTGCAGATGTTTCCGTGGTCATGTGGCAGGCATGACTAGACACCGGAGAACATGGAACGCTGTTAATGTCCCACCAAAGTGGTCCCTATTTGTCTATTTGCAATTTCTTGCTTTCAAACTGCTAGGTTGGCAGGAGCTGGGACAAAGGCGGGAGCTCATTCCATCCTGCAGTACTCGGGAATCGAACTGCTGACCTTCCGTCTCCCAGTCAGCATCTTAGCCACTTGAGCCACTGCAGTCCCTGGTAAGACAAGAGGCCTTCTTATATTCATACGCCTATGGTTTTATTAGTAAAGAAAAAGCTTCAGTAACATAGACTACAATCCATAGCTCATTCATGCTAGAGTAATCCAATTAATAGTTATATAAATTACATTTATATATTGCCCCATAGCATTCAGTGCACTCTCTCAGCAGTTCACAAAGTAATCAGCATTTTGCCTCCAACATGCTGGGTACTCTTTTACTGACCTTGGAAGGATGGAAGGCTGAGTCAACCTTGTGTCCCATCCGGATCTAACTCACAACATCAGTATTTTTGGCTGCAAATACAACAATTTAACCACTGCACCACCAGGGCTCATCAATTATCATCATTAATGTCACCCTGGCTTCCCTGGTATAAGTGGGTTGGAGCCAGTGATGCACTGCAGCAGGTTCTGTCAGGTTCTGCAGAACTGGTAGCGGAAATTCCCCCAGGCCACACCCACATGGTTGGCCACACCCACCTCCATAGCCCATAATGCAAGCTGTTTGATCTCGCCCACATATTTGGCCAGCCCACAGAGTAAGTAGTAATTTTTTTTGCAGTGCATCACTGGTTGTAGCTTGTGGCCATAGAAGTTGACTAGTTTATTATGACAGAAGCTTTTATAGCCATTAACCTACTTCATTTAACAGTGTTGCGCTGCAATCCTGTACATATGTACCTGGGAGTAAGTCCCATTGAATTTAATGGGCCCTGCTACTGAGTAAGTATCCAAAAAGTTGCACTATTTAAGATAATTTGTTTCTGCCTAAAGTTGACATGAGATAAATAGTATAAAATATGTGAACAAACTTACTGTGTTGTCCTAGGTTTTTCATGCTTCATTAAACTCCAGATTTTTATTTTATTTTAGTTTATCTTTGTAGATTGTTTTCTCCAGAAATGACCATGTATCAAAAGATTGTAGTACCATCTTGTGATACATTCTATTTTCTTCATTGTGAAGTGTGAATGCTTTAGCAAACGCCTCTTTCAAATGGCAGAGGGGATTTAAAAAAAATCCAAACTTATAGAAAGAAAATCAAATTGTTAAGCACTATACAGTATTTGAAATGTTTTATCCCTGTAGCAACATAAAAGAAGAGTGGTTTGAAACATGAGCTAGGGCAGAGGAAAGAGCAGTAAATCACTTTTACTACAATATGATTTTACTAAAATGTAAAGCATAAATATGATTTCTGAGTTGATAACTGGCTTTTATCCATAGTCCTTTAACACAATGTCAAGACAAAGAGAAAAAAGGAGAGTAACCTCTGAAACAAAAACGTAGATCTCACAAGAAAAAGATGAAGTAAAATGATTAAAATTCTTAAAGTTGTGGCCCAGAAGAGGAAAATATATAGATAATCCAATACTTTTAAGAACAAATAATCTCACAACTTCAAGAAATATATATATTTGAACAGAAAAATCCTCTGATTTTTTTCCCCTCTCATAGCTTCTCCTTGGGGTAAAAAAATTTGATAGAAGCTCCATGCTTTCAGCTGCCTTTGTACTAAATATATATTGTTCTTAAATCTCTTAGGTGGTTTTTTCCCAGTCAATTTGTATTCCCAGAGTTCAGCAGGGAGCAGCAAAGAAAAGTACCTCCCCTTTTCATCCTACTCCCTGGAGAGTACTGATACCCATTTTTCAAAACTTTACTTTAAAAAATCCATTTCCCTATTTATTTATTTTTTTTACACAGCAGTAGAATCCCTGAAATGTTTCCCCTCCCTCCAAAACAAAACAAAAGCTTCTTAGTCCCCTGGAGATGCAGTGAGGTTTGTAAAGTTTTATAGAATTGCAAACACTGCTTTTTCTTCTTAGTTTTGCAAAAGCCGTGTTTCATACATTAAAACCCCTACTTACGAAAAAAAGTCCATTCTGTAGGCTTTTGCTTAAATCAGTTTTTTATGTAACTCGAAGCAAACCCATAGGAAAAATTACTTTTTACGTAACTCGAAGCAAACCCATAGGAAAAATGAAAATTGTATGTAAATTGAAGCAAACCCAAAAAGAAATGAATCTTTATGTAATTCGAAGCAAACCCATAGGAAATTGTGTAAATCGGGACATGGTTTCATTATGTAAGTCTAATTTTATGTAACTCGAGGTATTTGTAAGTCGGGGTTTTACTGTATTTCCATGTCCTTCCACAACTTTTCCTTCACCCTAGTTCAGTGATGGCCAGCCTTGGCGCTCCAGCTGTTCTTGGACCTCAATTCCCAGAAGCCCTGATCAGAAGGAGTGCTGATTTTGGCTTTTGGTAATTGAAGTCCAAGAAGTGCCATGGTTGGCCATCACTGGAGTGCCAAAGTTAGTGTTGGGTGTGGTAGCGCTAGGTAGGGGTGTGCCAAGTTTGGGGGGTTTGGTCCAGAGGTGCGAGAACGCATACTGGTCATGTAGACCCAGGTCTCTGCTTCATAGGTATAGATTTGAAATAAAAAAAGTTCTTCTTTATCTCCTACAAAGGTTCTGAGGTTTCTTTGAGATCCTTCTTTGTCCTGCAGAGGAAGCTAGGGGCCATAGGATGGAGCAAGGTAGTCCTTAATTTCCAATACTTTTTGCCACCAGTAAAATCATCAAAAGAAATAGGTTTTTCTAATGTCACCATTCTTGCTGGATTTAAGCCAATACAGTGGTACCTCGCTTAAAGCGCATAATGCTTTCCATGGGATTGCTTTTTAAGTGAGTTTGCTCTTTTTTTTCCTTTAATTTTTTAAAAAAAATTATTGTAAAAAAAACAGGAAGAAAAATACAAAAACCAAGAATAACAAAATACACGAATTGTACAGGCAGCACGTGAGTTTGCTCTTTGAGTGAAACACCATTGTAAGTGACCAATTTTGACTTCTGGCAGGGGGGATTGCGAACCCCGATTTAATTGTTAAGCGAGTTTTTGGTTGGTTTTAGTTGTTAAGCGAGGCGACCATTCATAGAAAATTATGCTCTTTAAGCGAGTTAGTCTCTAAGTGAGGTGCTCTTTATGCAAGGTTTTACTGTACTTATTTACTCAGTCTCTTAAATTCTTTAGAGTTTCTTACTCAGAGATTGGGGCCACAGTTGTGTTCCAGATTTCTGTGGAAACCTTGGATCATCACATCTGCGCAGAATTCTTCCTAAATTTGCACAACATAGAAAGTAAATAACCTGAGTAACTTCTTTATGAATGAAAGTACAGAGACAGTATCCTGTAATCGAAGGGAGGACAAACTACAACTCGTGGGCTGGATCTGGTCCATGCCACTAAACCATCTGGCCTGTGCCACCCATGCTGCTACCAGAAGGGGAAGCGGACATGCCCCACACATGTGCGAAATGCTGCCATAAATGCACCCGCAGCTATTGTAAACACGTTTACGACAGCTGCATATGTGTTTTACGGCAGGAAGAACCATGTGGCTGGTCTGCTCAACCACATGACTGGGCCACAGCTTGAAAAGTTTGGCCATCCTTGCTGTAATCTAGCAGAAACTGTTTAGGTTCATTTAGTTCAAAGGAGGTAGAGTCACTGTTTGATTTGGTGTTGTGGTTTAAAACACACACACATACAGTGCAGTACACTTTGAATTATATTTATGATTAAAAGTCTAGATTTTTTTTTTCATTTTAATGTAGCAAATCTTTCCTCAATAATACACTGAATTTACCAACTTGAAGCCAACCTCTTTCTTTGTACATGTGCATGGGTTTAATTTTTGTCGTTTAAGCAGAGATGTGAATTTGTTTCTTAATTACAGATTCTGGGATCCCACAACTAGCAACTGAAATTCCATGCATTTCTCAATCTCTAAACCTCAGTAGCTGAGACCGCCTTATCATAACTGGATTGTTCACCCTGAAAATTTGACATTTACTGATGTGAACTTAGTACCCTATATATTGCTTACAGAAGCAGGGCCTTCAAGGTAGAGCACCGCTCAGTCCTTTCTTGGAAACTGTTTTGAGGTGGTTTTTCAAAGGATTTTTTTGGGATTTTTCTGCCTGCATGTTTTCATATTATTTTTATTACATATAGAACTTATTTTTGCATGTTATGCATTCATTTTCAGTGGCAAACTAGAGTGGGAGAAATTTATCATACAAAGACATGGGGAAAAGGTGTATAAATCACCAGAAAATAAGGTATAAATAGTTTTTTTTGTGGTGCATGGGCCTTGTATACTACAGCAAATTAAATTTACTTCAGGTTTCATGGAATGGTATATTGAAATGCCTTTGGGGTTAGCAGTGGAGTAATATTTAATACTGCATTAATATTGGATTAAGATTTTAGCAGCATGAATTGCTTGTGTGGCATCTATTTTACTTGGTCACATTGAGTCATAGTTTATTTATATGACACAGTTTCTAATTACACATCTACAGTATGCATGAAATATTAAGAGGAAACAAAGTATCTACCTCCTATTTTTGTTTAAAATTATATCCATGACAGTGATTTTGTTAATTGAGCGCTGAAGATACAACAAAACAATTTTCAGCCAAATGAACTGTGAAAGCTTAAAAACTAGCATTCTATATGAGATGTATAAAGATCCTAATCCCTTATAAATCCAGGTGTTTTTTCCTAGTGGATTTCTGGCTCTATAGCATCCTATCACAATAAAACCCTGACTTACATATGCCTCGAGTTACAAAAATTTCGACTTACATAATGATAATGATTTTGTGCTAAAACCATGTCCCGATTTAGACGATTTCCTTTGTGTTTGCTTTGAATAACATAAAGATTCTTTTTCCAATGGATTTGCTTCAAGTTACGTAAAAATCATTTCCCTATGGGTTTGCTTCAATTTACATTAAAAAAATCATTTTTTTCTATGGGTTTGCTTCAAGTTACGTAAAAAACCGATTTAAGCAAAAGTCTACAGAATTGACTTTTTTTTGTAAATAGGGGTTTTACAGTATACTTACAGTTTTCCTGCATTTTTTTCCTGCCATGTTTATCAGTGTGCCTAAATATTCTGGCACCTCAGTGAAATGCTTCTTGTATATTAAAGGCTGACCTGTTAGAAGGTCTTAATGAGGATTAAAAATAGAAGTCTGTGCATGTCTGGGTTTCTTTTAAAAAAAGAAATTAACATACAGTATAATGTAAAAGTTTTGCTGCTATGCATGGTTTAATCAGATTTCCTTTCTGGGTTTGTTTGTTTGTTTTGCTTCATTTGTGTCAGTTTCATCAGGCCGGGTTACTCGTTCTAATCTAGAAAATGCTAAAGTTCTTCATGGAACTGAATGAGTCTTACCATCTGGTGAGAGTGTTGAACATTGTAATTTCAGTTAAATAAGAGTGGGTATTCTCTTGAGCAGATTTTTCATATTTATATTTATTTATTCTATTATATGTTGAATTTCAGTATGCATTTCAAGCTAAGTACTTTACTTCATATTTTCCCAATAAGACATTGTTATCTTCTTTACATATTACATGAAGAGGCCTGGGCATTCTGGAGGTGATTTGCAAATCAGATTGTATACAAATTGCAGTACATATTCTAATTTCTATTTGATTTGACTCTTGGAGCTATGCAATTGAATTTGTTCCATCTGTGATATTCAACCAGCATTAGCAATTCAGTGGAATTTACAAGATGCCCCTTGTGTGGTCGTAGAAACTGTCATCACAGTTGTATATGTTTCTGTGGTTGCCTTAAGAATTATCAGAAGTCAACATGGAGCTTACTTCTGGAATAATTTGTAAAGACTGTTGTCAGTTCTTGAGAACTCTGTTAGCACTTCCCAGAGAGATTGTAAATTCCAATCAAACAACACACATGCATTCAGAAGAATTAATAGGCACTAAATAATAGGCACTAAGTAATTTGTATAGCCTTAAAAGGAAATTTTGATGCAGGACCTCATATCTCATTTACGTTAGATATCACAGTTAAAAGCTGCAATTTTACTGCCCCACTAAGACTTATTACTCTTGTCCAGCTGACAGAATAAGAAGATGACAAATCAGGGGAAAATATGTCAAATGCTTCCACTTTTATCTTCCTATTTTGTAATATATTTAATTAAGCCTGCTGCATTAGTATGGATATACACATATTGAGACACTTTTCTCACTAGGGAGGATACATAAATCACACTGAATTAAAAGAAACACAAAAGCTCTAAATAACTCCCATCTACTAACCTTAATCTTTGCTCCAGTGCTATCTCCACTGCTAGAACAGTAGAGATGCAGATGTAATTCTAACCCTAACTCTTAACACACTAGAATTCCTGTAAAGTCACAAAATGCCAAAAATAAATTAATAAATGTATATACAAGCACATTCATACATATACAGTAAAACTTCAAGATAAAAAGTTAATCTGTTCCTCAAGGTTCTTCGTATCTCAAAGTTTTCATATCTCGAAGTACAGTTTCCCATAGGAATGCATGGGAAACCAATTAATTTGTTCCAGAGGTAAGAAAAAAGTAAAAAAAAAAACAACCTCTTTTATCTCCCAACCACCAATTGGGGAGATTGAAGGGAGGGAGAGAAGGGAGGAATTCTCCCCTTCTTCCCTCCCACCCACCCACCACCCAAGCGAGCCCCAGCTGGGGAGGGCGATGGGGACAAGGGTGAGAAGGGGGATTCACTTCATTTCAGCTCACATAGATAGGCTTTTATCACATTGTTATGAACATATGCGTTTTGAAAAGAACCTTTGCCCATGTTTTCAGTGTAGGTCAGAGTGGGAAGCTGCTGTCAAAGCACACACTTTTTCTTGTAGGATCTTAGTATTGTAATTTGAAAGTCTCTAAGCCCTTCTGATCTAACAAACTCCAACTTTCTTTGTTGGCCCCTTGTATACAGCTTCTGCATATCAGTGGACATAGTAGTAATAGAATACTGCTGTTGACAAGTCACCCCCACTGTTGCTAAGGAAAACTTATATCCCAGTCATCAGGGTTGCAATCCAGCCGTGTATAGAATTTTCAAAGCTATGTTTCTACTTCAGATCTTGGAAGTGACTAATTACAACCAGCAAGGGAAAGCCTTGTAAAGCATGAGATCTCAGTCACCTGGAAGGTACAAGGTTGCAAAATTTTCTAATAGTTATTAATTTTTCTCTGATGTTATTTGCCCACAGGTGAAGATTTTTGTGTCAAAACTGCTGGGAGGGGGAGGAACGCGGAGCTCCGGCGTCCGGTGGTGGTGGAGGTGGCGCTTTTGAGGGTGCGGGCCACCCTCAGCTGTTCTCACTCTCCGCCAACCAGCTGGGCTGGGGGGGGGAGAGGAACGCGGAGCTCCGGTGGTGGCAGCGGCTGCGCTTTTGATGGTTTGAAATGTGCAGCCCAGTAGGTGTGTGTGTGTGAGAGAGTGTGTGTGTGTGTGTGAGAGAGAGAGAGAGAGAGAGGAGGCTGCAGTTGAGGAGGCTGTGCTGTGCCCGGGTGAGTACCTCTGGGGAAGTTGTTTGCTTTCCTCGGTGGGAGGGTTGCAAAGGCACCAGTGCCTTCGCCTCTACCCTCCCCCGTTGAAAGCAAAACACTTCCTCGGGAAGTAAAGGCAGTGGACAGAGCCCTGTTCACTGCCTTTGCTTTTGCTTTCCTTGGAGGGCGGTGGCCGAAGGGACCAGTGCCTTCACCCCCTGCCCCCAGTGGAAAGCGATGGCTTCACTCTGGGAGGCAAAGTCTGAGAATGGAGCGCCATTCTTGGCCTTTGTCTACCTCAGTGAAGCGGCAGCCGCAGGCATGTGGGGAGAAGATGGGCTTTCCCCATCTTCTCCCTGCTATGTTAGCTGGTGCGTTGGCGGTTTTTTTTTAGCATGCGCGCCAGCTTCCCAGTGTTCTCCGTGCTCACGCTCTTCAGCCTGATTGGCTGAGGAGTTGCGCAGTGCGGAGGACGCTGGGAACTAGGTTTTTTAGTTCCGATTCGTGGGGCGATTGCCCCATTCTCAGTGGTCAGACCCTTGCAGCGATGTTTGCAGGGTCTCAAGGTAAGTGTAGGCAGCTCGGCTCTGGATGGTTGGGCCGGGTGCGGGCATGCATGCCAGACACCAACGGTTAACGGGCCTCCTTATAGGTAAAGATGAGGCAACCCTTATCAAATTAAATAACAACCATTTCCAAATGTCAGAACATTTTTATCTTTTCAGATTTCATTAGTATCTAAAGAGAGGTGAAAATGTATGCATTTCCATCCATAGTAACCATTTGCTGTGAAGGTGAGACATACAGATATTTAGACAGAACAGCTCTTGCTTTCTGTGCATACTGATAAGTCAGTACTGTATTTAGTTAGGTAGCTCTTCTTAAATATGAATTCATAGATGTACAGTACTTTTATAATGAACTGAGAAAATTCAGTTTCTAAGCGACTACCAGTATATGTTTACATAGAAAATTACCTCTGCTCAAGGATTGTCTTGTTCGTAATCTCATCAGAAAGGCCAGAGGTTAAGTGTTCACAATGAACAAACAACCTGTTCACTTCTTGGTCTGGAGCAGACCACCTTTATACAAATGACTTAAGGAAAGCATTTTTGTGCCATTCTCTTCTAGTCCCTCTGTCGATTAGTGGAGCAGCAGCACCATTAAAAAGGAGTCAAATCAGCACTTTTTAGTAGAGGAAGGAATAATTTCAGTGACAGGAAAATAGGTTGAAATGCTTATTGAAAACTGAATTTGTCTCTGTTTTTAGTGACTCAACTATTTCTAGTAATAGCAAGAATAATTTAGATTGCCGTTTTACATTACAGAAACTTCTCCCGTCTCAAAGATCAACCAATATATAATTCCTATCAAAAGTCTGTCTGAGTTACTGGGTTGCCTAGTCTGTTGATTTGCAGGTATTTTCTTGTAGCAAAAAATTGAAAGAGCATTCTCTTTTTGTCCTCAGTTGTTTTGCAATATAGGAGTAATAGTAGTTGAACTGTTGATAGAGAAACTGTGCTTCACTGACCTGAAAAGAAATCACAGACATTATAGGTGATGTGAAGGAAATACATGTTAAGTTCTTAGCTTTTGTCCAGCTGAAGTTGACCCACTGAATCAGTGTGTATTTTCCAGGTCAATATTTATATAAATTCCATTGATTCAATGCTCTACAGGACTTGGAAGTAACTGTTGGATTTAAACCTTATTATTGGCTTTGGATATGAACTGTTAGTTGTATGTAGATGAAGATCTTCCCACACTCTCCAAGGCACTAGAATCACAAACCTCTGTTTCTTTATTGCATGACTGTCGTGTTTGGCAATGCCACACTTAATAAGGTTTTCATTGATCTGAACAGGAACCTCTGTGGTACAAGTAACAGCAACAGATGCAGATGACCCTACGTATGGAAATAGTGCCAGAGTGGTTTACAGCATCCTTCAAGGACAGCCTTACTTTTCTGTGGAGCCAAAGACAGGTAAATGTTCTCATACTTTCCATACCTAAAGGTTTTCTGACCAAAAAAAAATGAATACCCAAAGTAATATTGAAAACTTTTCAACATGGTTAATGTTTATGTTGAGTTTATTTAAATTTAGGATTGCAGCCTTAGGCTATCAGTCTGTGAAACCTTTTGTGAATAAGCAGACAAGTTAATGAGTGAGATAGCTTTAAAAAGCTCCATATTCAGAGTTATCATAGTATTGATTAGTACATCACTGACAGTCAAACAGCAAGGGGTTGATATCATTCTGATGACCATGCTGTACACATTTCAAAGATAACCTGCCTAGATTGACTTTGATCTGATTGAACAAAACAGCTCTTACAGGTAGAAGTCAAGTGTGCATTAGGTTTTCCTTTGCATTTTTTCTGCAGCAGTTCAGTCAGCTCTATTCATAACCTTTGCGGAAAGAACTCATTTTTTCATTAAAATGAAAGTATATATTGAATTGAAACTATAGTCCCGAATCTGGTTAATAGTTTCAGCTTGAGCAAATCCAATAAAGTAGCAAGATTTACATGTGCTGACCTATTATTCAGTAGCTGATTCAGTTGGGCCATACCTGTCAAGTATCCCGGATTGGCCGGGATTTCCCGTATTTCCACGCTGCTTCCTCCACTTTCCCGCCGCCATCCCGTAATTTGACCAGCGGGGAAAGTAGTTACTGTGCATGCGCGTATACACAGAACCCTTCTGCACATGCGCAAAAGGGTTCTGCACATGCGCTGAAGAGTTCTGCACATGTGAAGAAGGGTTCTGTGCAGAAGGGTGCTGCGCAAGTCCCATGTTTTCCGGAGCCGTGCTTGACAGGTATTAGTTGGACTAGCTATTGATGTATGCCAATTATGGTGCAATTCTAGACATATCTACAGTACATGGAAGTATGTCCCATCAATCTGGCAATGTTTATAACCAGCCAATTGTAGATGCTAACCTGATGCAGATGGGACTTGTAGTCCAAGAATATCTGGAAGGCCACAGGTTTATAGTCAGCAAGAGGGAGATATGGATTACAAGCCACTCACAATCCCTTTTGCACCACCTGAAGCCCCCCCAAGCCAGAAAAAAGTTTTTTTAAATGATTTTTATTAAATGCTTTGACAGACATACAAAAAAAAAACCAGTAGCAATACAATACAATAATAACTCAAAAATAACATCAATACAATATTAACTCAAATTCATAGAGGCTAGCACTTAACAGTACTTAAACTAATTGTTTACTATATAACCACCAATGTTAGATACCACAATATAAAATATTACACAATCAAACAATAAAAGCTTTCTGTGCTACCTCTATTATAATTTTTTAATAATTACAAATCACCCTGTGAATATATACAATGCCCGGAGAGTTTAGTTTCTATTTCAACTCCAAAAACCTCTTTGAGATGGTACAGGTCCTAAGCTATCATTTACCATGAGAGAGTGCTCCACAAACGGTTTCCATATATTCCAAAACCTATTCTCTTTTAAATTATCTCGTTTCACTTTAATCTCCCATGTCAATTTGTCATTCAATGCTAGACTCCACATTTCCTTATACCATTCTCCGATCTGTATATCTACATCATTTTTCCAATTTCTAGCTATGCATTGTCTACCTGTAGTTAATACAATTTCCAATAATTCTTTTTCCTCCTTATTCAAACCCAAACCTTCCACATTTGTTAAAAGAATGGTACCTGACACCAACTTAACATTTTTACCCAATATTTCACCAAACTCCCCTTCTATTCTTCCCCAAAAATCCCTCATTTTTTTACAACTCCACCACATATGTTCCATCAGTTTCTTTGCATCTCCAACATAACTTATCTCTTTTATTATCCATCTGATAAAGCCTTAGTAGTGTCAAGTACCATTGCCACAACATTTTAAAATTATGTTCTTTAATTCTTACAGACATTGTTCTCATGATCCTCATTTTCAATTTATTTCTCCATTCAACCTCCCCAATTTTTATATTCAAATTTTGTTCCCACTTCCGTTTCAGGTCTTCCTGTGAATCTTTACCCTTATTCAATATAATATAAAGTTTGCTTACAAGACCCTTAATACCTCTTTCGCCTTTTCTGATCTTTATTACCAATTCCTCAAATTCCGTCTTAATTCTATCTATCCCTACTTCTCTTTTATATTTTTTATTCCAATTATCCACCTTTAATTTCTGAAACCAGTCCAAATTTAACTTCTCAAATATTTTTTTTCTCTTAGTATCATCATCACAAGCTTTCAACCATTCCTTCAGTAAAAACATCCCATTTTTATCCAATATTTCCTTTTTTTCCTTATCTAATTTTATTGGGAAACACACCATATCAGTCAATTCCAAAATTGGAGAAAGATTTGGGACCATATCTATCTTTACCTTTTTCCACACTTCCATGAGACCTCTCATCATAGTATTATTTGGCCTTTTCAGCTTATCCTTTATTCCCAAAAAAATCATATTGCCAATATTTATATATTCTTTCATCTCCAGTTGCTCCCAAATTGTCTTTTCTCTTGCCAAAATTTTCACAACATTCTTAATTTGAAATGCACAATAATATGCTAACAAATTTGGCATGCCCAGACCCCCTTCTTTCTGAGACAGGTACCAGAGCTTCTTTGAAAGTCTAGATCTTTTACCTCCATTACAGAAACAATTAAACATCTTTTGAAACTCATTAATCTCCTTCTCCTTCAAGTGTATCGCTAATGCATCAAATAAAAAATTAATCTTTGGTAGCAATATCATTTTACAAATTGCAATCCTTCCGAACCATGACAGCTTCAACTTCTGAAACTCTTGTATTTTATTCTTGAATTCGGCTCTCAAGCTGTCATAATTCAATCGTTTAAGTTCTTCTAATTTATTTGAAATAGTTATCCCCAAATATTTCAGCTTATCTTTAATTTGTATATTAAATACTTCCACTATCTTGTCCATCTCACCTACCCCCAAATTACACAACATCAATTCTGATTTATCCCAGTTTATCATTAATCCAGTTATAGCTTCAAATACCTGTAGATGATCTTTAATCCTGTCCTTTACCAACTCCGGATGTTTCACCGTAAGCAATGTATCATCCGCATACATACTCACTTTATTACCCATAATCCCTTCTATATTTAAATCATCCCTTATATTTTTAGCTAATATCTCCATTGCCATAATAAACAGGATAGGAGATAATGGACAGCCCTGCCTGGTACCTGCCTCTAGATTTACCACATCAGTAAGCTCCTCATTTACTCTAATCCTAGCATTCCCTTTTTGATATAATAAGTCTATTACCCTATTAAATCTATCCCCAAACCCGTAATTTTTAACTATTTCCTTGATTGAAGACCACTGTAATGAATCAAATGCCTTAAAAATATCTAATGATACTAAACCCACCTTTTCCTTTGTTTGATTGACATTATCAATTAAATCTAATACCCTTCTAGTCACGTCCGCCATATGCCGACCCTTTAAAAACCCAACTTGATCAACATTTATATATTCTCCCATAAAACTATTTAGACGATTAGCCAAAATTGCTGTGACTATCTTGGCATCCTGATTTATAAGAGAAATTGGTCTGTACGATTCCACTCTTTCCAGATTCTTACCAGGCTTTGGCAGTAGAACGATTGTAGTGTTATACCATGAAGTTGGAATTGATCCTCCATCTAAAATGTAATTATATAGCTTCACCAATTTTGGAACCACTACTTCTTTGAATTCTTTATAAAACTCTGTCGATAATCCATCATCCCCCGGAGCTTTCCCCATCTTCAACCCACTAATTACCTCCTTAACCTCTTTATCACTGATCCTTTCCTCCATTTTCTCTCTATGTTCTTGTTTTATTCCATTCCCTAACTGTCTCTCCAATATCTTTTTGAGCCTCTCCAAATCTACTTCCTTTTTTGCATATAACACTTGATAAAATTCCCTAACGATTTTACATTTATCTCTATTCTTATTACACCTTAAACCTTGTTTATTAACCAATACCCCCATTTTTCTTTTTTCCCTTTTAACCTTGGCTGCTCTTGCTAATAATTTTGAGCTTCTGTTGCTAAATTCAAAGTATTCTCTATTTAAGTAAATCAAATCTCGTTTAACTTTATCAATATCCTTACCCATTAATTCTGCTTTAAGTCTTTGTAATTTCGTGAGGATTTTTTTATCTTTACTTTTCACATGATCTTCCTGTAACTGCTTTATTTCTCTTTCTTTTTCTATCTGTTCTACTTTACATCTTTTATATTTAAAACTCACCAACTTTATGCTTTCCCCCCTAAAAACCGACTTCATGGTATCCCATACAACATTAAAATTAACCTCATTATTGTCGTTCCACTGCCAGCTTTCTTTCCAACTTTCCATAATCTGCTTTTTACACTTCTGATCTTTAAACAAATTAGGATCATACCTCCAACTTCTTCCTCTTCGAATATCTTTTTGTATTTTCAATTCCAAATATACTTTGGCATGATCCGATTCCTTAATGATTCCAATTTCCATACCTTCTATATCTTTGATCAAATTTTCGGTAAGAAAAACATAATCTATTCTTGAGTAGGTCCCATGAACATGTGAAAAAAAAAAGAATATGCCCTTTAAGAGCCCTTAAACTCTCTCCAAGAATCCTTCAAACCCATTGCATCCATCCATTTATCCAGAACCTTCCCTTTCAAACCAATTCCACTTCTTGCTATGTTTGTACAATCTAGCCCCGACCTTATCAAATTAAAATCTCCCGCCACAATAGTTTTTGGAACATTCTCTAATTCCACTATTTTCCGAACCTTTTCTAAGAATTCCGCTTGATGATCGTTTGGAGCATAAATATTTACCAACATGATTTCCTCATCCTCTATTTTTCCTCTCACAATCAAATATCTGCCCTCTTGATCAGCAATACTTTTTGTAATCTCAAATCCTAGTTTTTTTAGAAATCATGATTGCTACCCCTCTTGCTTTTGAAGTTCCAAACGCCATCTCATAATATTGCATCCATCCCAAAAAAAGTTTATTCGTGTCTTTTGACTTCTGATGCGTTTCCTGTAAAAACAATATATCTGGTCTATCTTTCTTCAGCGCCAATTCCAGTCTCCGTCTCTTAAGAACAGAACCTGTACCCTTCATGTTCCATGATATTATTTTGATACTACCCATAACCTATCTCCTTTCTAAGCTCTAAACTCTCCATTGGGCGTGCCACCAACAACCCCTTACCCCTATACCACACAAAGTTACATACAACACACAATATTTCTCTCCCCACCTTCTTACAAAAAAAAGCCGCCTTTGACCACCAAAGAGGGGAGAGGGGGGACATGCAAGATGTGCCTTCCTACCGGTGCTATGCGCTATTCACCTTTCTATATCAATTAAATGCTTTAAATTGTTATAATCTAAATCTCATTGCTCCTTACTTGTCTCCTCCTCTACCATAATCAACGACAGCTCCTCCTCCTCTTCGCTGCGGTGTTCCACCTGTTGCCCCAGCAGCTTCCTCCCTCTCATATTCCCTCCCCAAAGCTCCCGATTCCATCAATTCCTTCTTAAGATTTATCCATTCTTCCGAATCTATTTTTACCAATTCCAACAAGCTCAAGTACTCCAATGGATTGGCCCCTTCATCAATTACTTGCATTCTTTTATCATAAAAAAAGCGCAGTTGCTGTGGAAATCTCCAATTATACCTTATATTTTTACTCATCAACAATTTAGTTACAGGCCTCATCTTGTATCTCCACGTTCTTTCTTTCAATGAGATATCATTATAAACTTCTACGTCAGAACCGTCAAATTTCAGGGCATCAGGACCAGGTCGTTTCAAATGGGCCATTACTCTTAGCTTATCGACCCAATTTGCAAATTTTACCAACACATTTCTTTGAACCACCCTCCCTCTTCTTGGGCCCACCCGAAATACACTTACAAAATCTTCCTGGACAAATTCTTTTCCCATATTCAAACCATTTAACCACTGAACCACTCTTTCTCTTAACAAGTCCGGTGTCCGTTCCACGACCTGACGGATCACAATGTTCTGCTTTCTCATCATATCTTCCACAGCATCAATCCTTCTCTCTTGTTCATCCAATTTCAGCTTATTCTCCCGCACCACCTCCTGAGTCCCTTTTATTTCCTTTTTATGGCAATTACCTCAGTTTGAACCAGTTTCACATTTCCCTCTATTTTTTTCAAACTTAAATCCACCTTTTTTGAAAAATCTGCAACAGATGATACCACCTTATCTTGCTTTTTCATCATTTCATTTCTATCTTTCACCCTTGAATCCTCATTCTTCTCCAATTTCTGAAACAACTTGCCAATTTCCACCATAATTTGGGTTTGATCATAGGGCACTGTAGGGGGAGATGAAGACTGAGAGGTTTCCTCCATTGGTACTTTTTCTTTCTTCTTAGGCTTCACAACTGGCTCTTCTTCCTTTGCTTTCCCTCTTGTACCTTTATCCATAATAATACAGTATATCAAAGTCCAATGTTGCAGAACGTTGTGGAAATTAGTCAATCAGATAAAACCTGTAACACTGCAACCCCTGGTTCCACAAGTGCAGAAGGAAAACTTGTATGTAGGAAGAAATCCAATTTAAATACTGTACTCCACAAAAAAGGCAGAAGGAATCAAAATGTACTCCCAACAGGCAGCAGGATCCACAGCAAATCCGTTTCCCCAAGGCAAGCAATCCAACTGATCGTTTTCCAAACTACAAAAATAAAGGCTCCAAGGAAACAGTCCAGAACTTCTCGTTTAAGTCCGAGCCGCCAAAAAAAAGGGGGGAGGGGGAGATGAAAGGAAAAAGAAGCCCAAAATCCAAGCAGGAAAGGAAAAAGGAGTGAGAAGCAATATACTCCAGAAGAAAAAAAAGTATTTGTAATCCACACGGTGAAGGGGCAAAAAAAAAAGCCCTATTAAACCTTCTCTTGAGGCAGACAAGTCAAAACGCCATTATTCAGCGGCTTCCTTAACTTCGGGGGTTAAAGCCCCCCTTCTTCTGTGGAACCGCAAACTTTTCCCACACGCTTCAAGCTGGGAAACACACTGCTACCTTCCAATATTGTAGCCCAGACAATAGCTTTTTAAACCACTTTGTTATCGCCAAAACGTGCCGCGGTTCTCCTGGGGTGCAAAGAAACCAAAAACCCAAACACGATCACTTTCGTTTTCCAGGACCGCCGCCATTAACGAACAGCCACTCGGTTTCATCTACTTCCACCCATTTCCATTTCAGAGTCCAGGCTCTTCTAAACAAAGTCCCCAGCCAAAAAAGTTTTGAAAAGTAGAATCATACTCCTGTCGTGATCCAGGAATTGTAATTGTCCTTTAAAACAAATTATATGCCCACCGTGTGCCTTGTTTGAATAAAATAAAAGAGGGTTTTGGTTTTTTTAAAAGTTGGCTTTGGCCATTTTCTGATTTGAAGAGGAAAGGTAATGGAGTTCATAGCAGACCCAGAAGGGAGGATTGGACCCTAAACCACCAATGGTGGATCATTTTACAGAGTGACTTCAACTTTTCAGTTTGGGGCCTACTATAAACAGTGAAATAAATTCACGTTCACTTTTCCATACATATTTGACAGACATAGATTGCATACTTGAAAGTATGAGATTTTTATTCTGGATTTAAATAGCTATGTATTTCTAGAAGAATAGTTGGGGTGGAGTATAGTTGTTGTTGTTCAGTCGCACAGTCAATTTCGACCCTTTGCGACCCCATGGACCATTTTCCTCCAGGCACCTCTGCCCTTCACCATCCTCCTCAGCCCGCCCAGTTCTGTGCCCACTGCGTCCACAATACCATCTAGCCATCTCATCTTTGGTCGTCCCCTTCTTCTCTTGCCCTCTACCTTTCCCAGCATCAAAGCCTTCTCAAGTGAGTCCTCCCTTCTCATTTGGTGTCCAAAGTACTTTAACTTCATCTTCACTATTTGTCCCTCCAATGAGCTGTCAGGTTTGATTTCCTCCAGTATTGACCTGATTGTTCTCTTTGCTGTCCAAGGGGCTCTCAGGACTCTTCTCCAACACCACATCTCAAATGCATCTATTCTTCTGCGCTCAGCCTTCCTAATGGTCCAACTCTCACACCCATACATTACCACTGGGAATACCATTGCTTTGACTATGCGAATTTTTGTTTTCAAGGTGATGTCTCTGCTTTTCACTATATTCCCCAGGTTTCTCATTGCTTGTCTCCCCATAATCAGTCGTCTTTTTATTTCATGGCTGCAGTCGCCATCTGCAGTGATCTTAGGTCCTAGAAAAGTAAAATCTGTCACTGCTTCTACTTCTTCCCCATCTATTTTCCAGGAACTGATCGGGCCTGTTGCCATTATCTTGGTTTTCTTGATATTTAGTCTCAAACCAGCTTTTGCACTCTCTTCCTTCAGCCCAAACAAGAGATTCTTTAGGTCTTCCTCACTTTCTGCCATTAGGGTGGTATCATCTGCATATCTCAGATTGTTGATGTTTCTCCCAGCAATTTTAATCCCATATTGTGATTCCTCCATCCCTGCATTGCACATTATAAATTGAATAATCAGGGTGATAGAATGCAGCCTTGTCTTACTCCTTTTCCTATTCCAAACCACTCTGTCATTCTGTGTTCTGTCCTAACTGTTGCTTCTTCATTCATGTACAGATTTCTCAGGAGGCATATGAGGTGCTCTGGTATTCCCATATCTTTAATTACTTGCCACATCTTTGTTGTGGTCCACACTAAGTCAAATGCCTTAGTGTAGTCAATAAAGCAAAAGTAAACTTGTTTCTGGTATTCCTTTGTTTTCTCCATGATCCAACGTATGTTGGCAATGTGGTCTCTAATCCCTCTGCCTCTTCTGAAACCAGCCTGCACCTCTGGTAATTCTCTCTCCACATGCTGCTGAAGTCTATCCTGTATTATCTTGAGCATCACCTTGCTGGCGTGTAGGATGAGTGCAATTGTTCGATAATTTGAACACTCTTTGGCATTGCCCTTTTTGGGGATTGGGACGTATACTGATCTTTTCCAATCCTGTGGCCACTGTTTTGTTTTCCAAATCTGCTGGCATATTGAATGCAGTAATTTGATGCATCCTCTTTTAGAGCTTTGAAAAATTCAACTGGGATACCATCATCTCCACTAGCTTTGTTGTTTGCAGTGCTCTTTAGGGCCTTTATGACCGCTCTTCAGGATGTCTGGCTCAAGTTCAATTTTTTCATCATTGTGACATCATTGTGACTATCAGGAGTGTTGAGGTCCTTTTTGTAGAGTTCTTCTGTGTACTCTTTCCATCTTTTCTTAATCTCTTCTGCATTGGCTAACTCCTTTCCGTCTTTGTCCCTTATCATGGTCATTTTTGCTTTAAATGTTCCCTTGATTTCCCTAATTTTTTTGAAAAGATCTCTAGTCCTGCCTCTTTTGTTGTTTTCCTCCATTTCTCTGCACTGTTCTTTTAGGTAGTTTTCCTTATCTCTCCTTGCTTTTCTTTGAAATTCTGCGTTCAAATGATTGTATTTTTTCCTTTCTCTTTTGACTTTTGCATTCCTTCTTTCCTCTGCTATTTTGAGAACTTCATTAGACAACCACTTTGCTTTCTTACACTTCTTTTTCTTTTGGTATGGTTTTCTTTGCTGCTTCCTGCATGATGTCCCTCATCTCTGTGCATAGTTCTTCTGGCACTCTGTCTATTGAGTCTAAGCCATTAAATCTGTTCATCACCTCCACCGTGTATTCTTTAGGGATGCTGTATAGGTGATATCTGTCTGGTCTCCTTGTTTTCCCTATTTTCTTTAGTCTAAGCCTGAATTTTGCGAACAGTAGGTTGTGATCTGAGCCACAGTCTGCTCCAGGTCTTATTTTTGCTGACTGTATGGAAGTTCTCCTTCGTATAGTTTGTGAATCCACACTCATGGGTTATGCGCCTGCGCAGAACGGCCGATCGGAGGCTTGAAAAGCTATTGGTCAAAAGTTTTGGCGATAAGACCGCCCACCGTACCGCCCACCCTGAGGCGCCCGCGCGCCATTTTACCTCAGTTCTCTTCTTTCCGCCGTAGCAGCAGGACGATCGTTGAGAGCTTCCTCAATTTTTTCGCCCTTCTGAGGGAAAGTCTTTTGGCAAACTTTACAAATTTTTTCGGTGATCTTGTCCTTTGTGCAGGATCGCCACCCCGGTGCTGTTTCTTCCTTCTGGTGGACTCAGTTACCTACTCGCTTCGGTCACCGTTTCCCCCCTCAAGGGGGTGGCGGCTGGCCAGCCCTTCGGGGTATCCGCGTTCCACAAATTTCCGTTTGAAGAATTTTTTCTTTGATGGCCGCGGCCTTCAAACAGTGTTCGGCTTGCCTGAAAAAGTTTCCGGCTTCCGACGGGCATAGCCTCTGCCTTTTCTGCCTCGGAGAGTCTCATCAGAGCCAGGCTTGCCCTCACTGCAAGAAATTCACTCGTCTGGCCATGCAAAACCGGAGCTACCGGCTTAAGGCCCACCTGATGGAACTCTCTCTGGCTCCCGTTGCGGCCGCTTCTACTTCGGCTGGTGTCTCTCAGCCTCCTCCGCCTTCGACCTCTTCTTCCACTACCATCAAGAAGAAGAAGAAGAGAGACAAGAACGGGGAGAAGAAAAAGAAGCACGGGCCGGAGAAGAGGCGATCACTCCCGCCTACTCCGCGCACCCCTGTTTCCCCGGGACCTTCGCCACCATACTCGGTCGCGAGATGCCCGTCTCCTGGGTCTTCCATCTGGGGAGGACGGTCCTCCTCGGGATCGCCTGGAAAAGGACGCAGGGCTGGGGCTCCAGCTCGCCCACTTCAGGTACTCCCGTCGCCACCTCGCGGAAGGGTCCGTTCGCCTACGAGACAGGCCTCCATCTCCCCAAGGCCCAGGACCCCGACGTTCGACGACGCGGTAATTACCATGCCGGCCACCATTTCGTCGCCGATTATACCAGCCACCGTTTCGTCGCCGGCTCCACCAGCCACCGTTTCGTCGGCCACCGTTTCGTCACTCCCGACGATGCCGGACCCAGCCCAGATGGAGCTCCTCAGAGGGATGTTTGAGGTCATGGCTCAGACTTTTGCCAACCAGTTTAAGACCTCCATGCCTGCGGCCTCTGCGGCTCCGGTCCTGACCACCGCAAGCCCCAGGGATGCTGGCCCTGCTGTGGCCCCTCCGACCTCCCGAGGGTCGAGTATCCGCTCCGCTGGCCCACCCACATCGTCGCGGGTTGGTCCAGACGTCGATGCGGTGGACTCCCATCCCGCCGGCCCGCCCAGGCCGTACTGGCGCAGTCCCTACGTGGATGTAAGAGTTCCTCCCTCGTCCTCCGATGACTCCAGCGCCTCTTCGGAGGAGGACGAGGGAGACGTCGACGCCGAGATGACGCCGGACCAGGCCATCGGCGCGGTTGACCCACCGCGTGGTGAGGATCAACGCTCACTTACGGCCATGCTGACACGGCTCGGCACTGCTCTGAACCTGAAGGTGGACCAGCCCCCACTGGAAGGTGAAGACCAAATGACCGCCAAGCTGGACAGAAAGGCGGTACGGCCGGTGCACATCACCATGCTGCCGTCCATGTTGACGTCGGCGAAGGCGACATGGAGGAAGCCGGTGTCAGCACACTCCGTTTCGTCCAGACTCGACGGCATGTGTAGAGTCCTGGACGAGAACGTCGAGTTCCTGCAGGCGCACCCCCTGCCAAATTCCCTGGTGGTCAAGGCCTTCCAGCACAGGACGGCCACCAGCGGGTTCCCGGTGCCTTCGACCCCGGAAGGGAAGAAGCTGGACGCGGTGGGCCAAAAATTCTACGCCACCGGTTCCCTCTTCCTCCGCGCCGCCAACTACTCGGCCGCCATGGGCCTGTACAAGTCTCACCTCTGGGAGCAAGTGAGGGCCGAAACGGCGAAGCTACCTGCCGACGCCCAGAAACGGATCGACACGCTGGCATCCGAGGGCGATTTCCTGGCGGAGCAACAAATGCGCACAGCCAGGCATATAAATGACTATGCGGCGAAGGACATGTCGTCTGCGATCCTGCTCCGTCGCCACGCCTGGCTTAGGGGCACCTCCCTCGATGATGCTATGAAGAAGCTCATCGAGGAGTTCCCCTTCGACGGACAGGGCCTTTTCGGGCAGGACACGGACAAGGTCCTCAATGAGATGCGGCAGACCAGCTCCACCGCCAAGTTCCTAGGGCTCACCACGCCGGCTCCTGCCGCCAGGCCGAGGTTCCAGCCCTTCACGCGGCGCTACCAAGGAAACCCCCAACAACAGGGTGGTCCCGCGGAACAGCCCAGGTCTGGCTCCTACAAGCAATGACGGCAGCACAAGCATCGCTACCAGCCCTACGGGCAGGGTAAGCGTTCGGACGCCAAGTCCAAGTCGCGCGTTTGAAGCTGCTACGGCCGAGTCTCTCTCGCTCCACATCCCGTACCTTCCCCTCCGGAACTTCCTCCAGGTATGGTCAGGCATCACGGACGACCAGTGGGTCTTAAAGATCTTGTCCTCTGGCTACGCCATCGAGTTCGTGCAAGCGCCTCGAGTAGGACGACATCGTCTCACCACCTCGTCTCCCCATTTGGAGGAATAAATATCAACTCTTCTGTCCAAGGGAGCCATCGAGCGGGTGGCACCGCCCGACTGGGACAACGGCTTCTACTCGAGGTACTTCGTGGTTCAGAAGAAGGACGGAGCACTCCGCCCGATTCTGGACTTGCGCCTCCTCAACAAATGCATCCACACCAGGAAGTTCCGGATGGTGACTCTGCAGACCGTCCTTCCCCTCATCAACAAGGGGGACTGGTTCACAGTCATAGACCTCAAGGACGCGTACTTCCACGTCTCCATCCTCGAGGAGCACCGAAAATTCCTCCGGTTCCGCATCGGCGACTCGGTGTACCAGTACCGATGCCTACCGTTCGGTCTGGCCACGGCACCACGAGTCTTCACCAAATGCATGGCTCCGGTGGCTGCCTTCCTTCGCCAGCGGGGAATCAGGGTCTTCCCATACATCGACGACTGGCTGATCGTATCCCCCTCCAGCTCGTCGGCCATTCGGGACACGCAATTCACGGTCCACCTCATGGAGAGTCTCGGCCTCAGGATCAACTTCACCAAGTCGAAGTTGGTTCCCTCTCAACGCGTCGAGTACATCGGAGCAATACTCGACTCGCTTGCAACCAGAGCCTTTGCACCCCAGAAGCGCTTGCAGGACATCGCGCAGGGGGTGAACGATTTTCGCACCAAACCGTGCGTCCGAGCGGAGAAGGCTCAAAGACTGCTAGGCCTTATGGCCTCAACGACGGCCGTGGTTCCCCACGCCAAGTTAAAGTTCCGGTCCCTACAGTCGTGGCTTCTACACGAATTCGACGCACTCCGGGAGAGTCAGTCCAAACGGCTAACCCCATCTCCGGAGCTGAGGGACCAGCTGCTCTGGTGGACAATGCCACTCAACGTTACAATGGGGAAGAGCTTTTACCCCCCACAACCCTCGCTGCAAATATTAACCGACGCAAGCAACCTCGGCTGGGGGGCTGCCTGCGGGACTCTCACGGTCAACAACCCTTGGTCGCCTCAGGAGATGGTGCACCACATCAACTACTTGGAGCTACTGGCCATTTGGAAGGCCCTCCGTTCCTTCGAGAGCTTGCTCTTGGGCAAGGCGATCCAAGTGGCATCGGACAACACCACGGCTGTGGCGTATTTGAACAAGCAGGGAGGAACACGGTCCACCACCCTTCTGTACCTCGCTGTGCAACTCTGGGAATGGTGCCTGGAGAGGCACATTTTCCCGATTGGAGTGCACATTCAGGGCAAGCTGAATGTCCTGGCCGACCACCTCAGCCGCCTCACCTCGACGACCCACGAATGGGAACTGAACGACGAGGTCTTCCAGTCGCTCTGCGAGGCCTGGGGGACTCCGAACATCGACCTCTTCGCATCGGAGTCCAACACGAAATGCCACAGGTACTGCTCCAGGGCGGGCATCGGTGCGAACTCCGAGGGCGATGCCTTCATGAAACGGTGGGATCAGGACTATTTCTACGCTTTTCCTCCGTTTCCACTGGTCCAGAAGGTCCTCACCAGAATGTACCAACACAGGACCAACGCAATCCTTGTGGCCCCAGCTTGGCCTCGTCAACCATGGTTTCCGCTGCTGTTGCGCATGTCATCTCAGCATCGCACGCTACCGGAGTCACCGACGCTTCTTCAAATGGAGCAGGGCCAGCTTCACCATTCGGATCTGCCCAGCCTCCACCTCACTGCGTGGAGGATAACCCCAGACTATCCAGGATCCTGGAACTAGCCAGGCGTCCCTCCACAAGGAAGTCCTACGCTTCTAAATACAGACGTTTCTGTGCTTTCCTGGCATCCCAGCAGACGCCCGTCTCCCAGGTGGGACTGCAGGACGTCTTGACCTACCTCCTCCACCTGGCGGAGTCTGGCCTCAGCATCACCTCCATTCGGGTACACCTCGCTGCGGTGGTGGCTCACTCGCCGGCTGGCTCGCCCGCTTCTGGCGCTTTCCGTGACCGAACGGTGAAACGTTTCCTCAAGGGGCTACGTAACGCCTTCCCTCCGGTCAGGACTCCGACGGCCCAATGGTCACTCTCTACCGTCCTCAACGCTCTCACCAGGACTCCCTTCGAGCCCATGGCTACCGCGGATGCCCGTCTCCTCACTTGGAAGACGGCTTTTCTTGTGGCCATCACGTCTGCTCGACGAGCTGATGAACTGGTTGCTCTGCGGGCAGACGCACCTTTTCTTCAATTCTTCAATGACCGTGTGGTACTCCAAGCGGACATCACCTTCCTCCCCAAGGTGGTCTCCCAGTTTCATATGGCACAGACTATCTCCTTGCCAACATTCTTCCAGAACCCCACTAACGCCCAAGAAAGGACTTGGCACACGCTGGATGTCAAACGAGCTTTATTGTTTTACACCAGCAGAACAAGGGAGTTCAGGAAGTCACAACGCCTTTTCGTGGCGTATGGGGGCAAATCCAAAGGTGAACCCATATCTTCACAACGGTTCTCCAAATGGATCACCTCTACCATCTACTTGGCCTACAAGTCGGCATCGCTGCCCCCTCCACCGCATGTCAGGGCACACTCTACTAGAGCGGTTGCAACATCCACGGCTTTTCTGGAGGGCACACCGCTAGAGGACATCTGTAAGGCTGCCGCCTGGTCCAGACCTTCTACATTTCTCCAGCATTACAGGGTGGACACCAGAGCCACTGCGGACTCCAGGCTTGGCCGTGTCGTCCTCACTCGGGGGCTCCGGGCCCATCGCCCTTGACAGCTCACCCTGCCTGACCGTCATCATCTTCATCGTGGGATCATCTCATCCGACTGCCCACCGACCAAGTAAGTGTGAGCTTGCTAATCTCCCATGAGTGTGGATTCACAAACTATACGAAGGAGAAAGTTCGGTTTCACTTACCAGTGATAACTTTCGTTCTTCGAGTATATAGTTTGTGAATACACACTACCCACCCTGCCTCCCCTCTTGAGCTGCACGGATGAGATCAATTGGTTTATCCTGTGCTTGGCTTAAGTATGGAACTGAGGTAAAATGGCGCGCGGGCGCCTCAGGGTGGGCGGTCTTACCGCCAAAACTTTTGACCAATAGCTTTTCAAGCCTCCGATCGGCCGTTCTGCGCAGGCGCATAACCCATGAGTGTGTATTCACAAACTATATACTCGAAGAACGAAAGTTATCACTGGTAAGTGAAACCGAACTTTCTTCATCTTTGGCTGCATAGTATGTAGTCAATCTGGTTTCAGTGTTGGCCATCTGGTGATGTCCATGTGTAAAGTCACCTCTTGTGTTGCTGGAAGAGAGTGTTTGCTATGACCAGTGCATTCTCTTGGCAGAACTCTATCAATCTTTGCCCTGCTTCATTCTGTGTTCCAAGACCAAACTTGCCTGTTATTCCCTCCACTTTTTGATTCCCTACTTTGGCATTCCAGTCTCCTAATATAATTTGGACATCATTTCTTGGTGTCTGTTCTATGAGGTGTTCTAGGTCCTCATAGAACTGGTCCACTGTGGCTTCATCTGCACCAGTGGTTGGAGCGTATATTTGGATCACAGTGACATTGAAAAGTTTGCCTTGAATTCTGACTGACATCATTCTGTCATTTTTTAGGTTGTATCCCATTACTGCTTTTCTCGCTCTTTTACTGACAATTATGGCTACTCCATTTCTTCTAAGGTTCTCTTGTCCACAGTAGTAGATATGATGGTTTCCAGAGCTGAATTCACCCATCTCTGTCCATTTTAGCTCACTGATGCCCAAGATGTCAATGCTTATTCTTTCGATCTCATTTTTTTACCACTTCCAGTTTACCTTGGTTAATTGATCTCACATATAATTATGTGCATATTATTTCCATGTTCTAGAAATGTTAACTTCTGTAATAACAAGTACATATTTGAAAAAAGTGCATGCTTGAAACTGTTGGTATTCATTTTTATCTTCTTGTTCTTGTGATCTTATACATTTCTTTACTCATTCCCCTAATCTCATTCATTAGCACGCCCTCAGGTTTTCTGAATCATGTTTTATCTTTTGAATATCAGGGGGATATTTTTTAGCAGATTTTATCTTTTTAAAGTGATGTTTGTACTCCCATAGTGAAAATATTTTTGAAGTGTAGAAACTGACTACATTCTGAATTATACCATTACCTTAACAGAGTGGTTCTGTCTCTTCATTAAATAAAGTATTTCCCCAATTACTAGGACATTTTGAGCACTTGCAAGCACCTTACAAATGGTATCTACCAGCCATGCATAATAGCACAATTAATGATCTTGGAGAGAGAAAGAGCACTTGCCACAACTGCATATATAAACACATAGTGCAGACTACATATTACTACAAATATGTATGACTCTGTAATGGAGACTGAACACTGTGCTATATACTGTACACTGTACACAAAAAGTGTTTTAAAGGCCTTGGGAAGAATCAGCGTATGCTGGGTGATGAAGAGTCACAGAGCTTCATCGATCACAATGAATCATAGATGCTCAAGGTGAAGGCTTGCAGAAAACATTGTAGTCATGTTCAGAGTTTACAGAGCACTCCTCAGACCTTTAACATACAGTGTGCAAAAGTCTAACAAACTTTCAGATGGAAATGTTTGGGAAGGAGGAGCTGATGTTTTGGCCTTTTTTTGTGGCTACCAGAAGGCCAAAGTGTTCAAATCCAGAGTTGCATAGTTCAAGATATTCTTATAGCCAGGAACATGTTTTTGAGTATTGCTTTTGCAAAGAAACTGCAAAGGCATGTGGTCACAGACACACACAAAAACAACAACCCAATCACAATATATCACAATACATTTAAAATTAAATACAATGAAAATACAGTATAATACAATGCAGCAACAAAAAAATAGCAACAAATACATCAACAGTATCAACAGTTAATGTCATAAGACAATTACAATTGCAAAACAGCTACAGTCACTTCCCTCCGAGTGGGCAACAGGAAGATGGGGCCCGATGTCCGGCCGCCCGAAGAGCCTGCGGCTTTTCTCCTCTCCAGCCCTGGGAGTGTGGGGCCCAAAGTCAGCTGGGTGGCAATGTCCGGCCGCCCAGAGAGCCTGCGGCTTTTCTCCCCAGACCTGGGAGGGTGGGGGCCAAAGTCAGCTGGACAGCACTGTCCAGCCGCCCGGAGAGCCTTCAGCTTTTCTCCTCCCCAGCCCTGTGAGTGTGAGGCCTAAAGACATCTTATAGTATGTGTAGGGTTTTGCAAGTGTTTCTCTTCTGTCACTTTACTGGAAATGAGATCTTCAGCTGTCTTAACAGTTGAAATAAGAGCAATGTCACAGGAAGGGCTTATACCAGTTATGGCGAACCTTGGCACTCCAGCTGTTCTTTAACTTCAATTCCCAGAAGCCCTGATCAGCAAGAGTGCTGCCTTGGGTTTTTGGTAATTGAAGTCTTAGAACATCTGGAATGCCAAAGATAGCCATCATGGGCTTTTACAGCCCAGTCCCTAACTACATCTACATAATATTTAAACTATTGCTTTGTGTCTTTTCTTTAACTGATCATTAACAGTGATTTTTCTCTTAGATTGGTTTAGGTAACTTTGCAATTACTTGTAATAGCATTACTTACAGAAGGCAACAATAATCTGCATAAAGAGAGATAATCCACAAACATGTGAGGTTGGAATATGATTTAGTTATGGGCAGAGTTGGAGAAATTGCACGTTAGCCTTCCCAGCCTGTTTAGTATGAGTAAAATAAAGCTATGAAATCTTGTTTCTGCAGCAGGAAGATTAATGGACTGCACTGAATTCAAAAGAAGGGGAAATAAATAAAACTGAAACTAAAGAGCTTACACAGAGATATAGAAGGCCCAGTGTGCCTCTTAGTTATCTACATATTTTATATTTTCTCCACTGGTGACATACTGTGATGGTGAAGTAAAAGCTTATTTCTCTGAAAATCAGTATCAGGAGCAGCGTTGCAATAGCAAGTGTAAAATAGTTGTAAATCCTTTTTCGTTTGAGGAATAATGTTTATTTATCTGATATTTGTGTGCAATAGCAGACAAATTTGAGCTATATATTTGGTAGAATGGTGGCAAGATCACATTTTTCTCTCCCCTTTTTCATCCCTTTTAAATTTCAAAAGCAGGAAGGAGACAATACCTTTTGCAGGTCACTTTAAAAATTCAAAACTTAGCAAGCTTTCATAGTTCCGGCTACTTCTTCAGGCCTTACGTGGCATGGAGTATGTAATCCCAAACCAGGCTTATTCTTAGATTTAAAATGGGAAAACGACAGAAACAAAAAGCAGCTTACATCCTACTTCTAAATTGTAAAAAGATGTAAGCTGCTGTTTGTTTCAGCTGTTCTTCCATTTTACATCTAAGAATAAGCCTGTCTCCATGCCATGTTAGCCTGAAGAAGTAGTCATGAACTATGAAAGCTTGCCATGTGTTGAATTTTTAAAGTGGCCTGGAAAAGGTATTGTCTTCTTCCTGCATTTGTTTGAATTTATGATGGGTCAAATGGCTGGATTTTGTTTATTTAAATTTTAGAGCATTAATACACATGGCACAGAGATAGTCAAATGGAAGAAACTGTAAAACTATTTCAGATAATGTTTTGTGTTCTTAAGACAGAAACAATTTTTAGTGGCCATGGTAGGGCTTTCAAGGTAAGTGAGATATTTGGTTGTACAAGTTCCACTGCCCATGGCTGAGCAGGGATTTGATAGTCTGTCAGTCTATCCATTATACCACATTTGGTTTCTCATTGCACATGATATACTGCCTCAAGTACTACCTAAAAGATGCTTAATTCCAATCAATGCTTTAGAAGTACAGTGGTACCTTGCTTAAAGAGCATAATGTGTTCCACGGGATTGCTCTTTAAGCGAGTTTACTCTTTAAGCTTAACACCATTGTAAGTGACCAAATGTGACTTCTGGCATGGGGGATTGCAAACACCTATTTAGTTGTTAAGTGAGTTTTTGGTTGGTTTTAGTTGTTAAGCGAGGCAGCCGTTCAGAGAAAATTCTGCTCTTTAAGCGAGTTAGTCTCTAAGTGAGGTGCTCTTTATGTGAGGTTTTACTGTAGTTACTGTTACTCTTTTTTAATGAAGATATTAGCTAATTCCAGAAAGTGAGTGATATTGTTCAGCAAAGCAATGTAAACAGAAGTTGCATATGCCCTACACTGTACAGTCCTACACTATAAAGAGAGGAGAGTATGAGTTATGAAGGATAAAGTGCACAGGTAACACAAAACAATGTACAGTCAACCCTCACATAACAATGTGTTCGGATAGCATCATTTTCGCTTAACAACGTGTCATTATGCACCACGTGTTCCCCCGCATAACGTTTTTAGTGTCATTGTCCGGACAACAACGCTAAAATAACCGTCATTATCCAGACATAATGTTGTTATGCGGGAAACTCCATAGAAACCCACATAACAACAAAAATTGCTTAGCAACGCTACTTGGGGAACCAAGTAACGTCGTTATGCGAGGGTCTACTGTATGTCATACAAAATTTATGGAACCATGGAAGGACTATTTGGTTTTAATCCAAGAATTTTTCAGGGGAAATTGAAATGGTAGTGGTCTAAAGTCATTTATTTAGTATAAAGTACCTGACATCATCACACACAAAGTGATTTTTTTGGGAGAAACCTGCTCCCATACCATTCTTCCAAGGTTTCCCCTCACCAGAGGGATTCTATGGAAGCTTCTAGATGTGTGTGTGTGTGGGGGGGTGTTAACTTTTTTTGTTTGTTTCTGAAAAGTCATAATGAAAAATGATGTTATAAGCTTTATGCAATATAGATCCATAAATAAGATTTCAGCTCCTGTGTTATATTTAATTTGTTTTCATATTTTTTTATTGAACTTAAAATTATTATTTATTAAGGCAATAATTACCAATTAACACATTGAATTTACTGATTTTTATTTGGTTCATTGTGTAGAAATAAATGTTTACATGTGGCTTATTGATAGGAAGTTTTACTGTAATGTGATTTGGCATATTCTAGGTATTATTAAAACTGCACTGCCCAATATGGATAGAGAAGCAAAAGATCAATACTTACTTGTCATTCAAGCAAAAGATATGGTTGGTCAAAATGGGGGCCTCTCTGGAACCACTTCTGTCACCGTCACTCTTACAGATGTCAACGATAATCCTCCACGCTTTCCCCGCAGTAAGTCTTTGTAATTAATATTTGTAGAAAGTAATATTTTAAGCAGTAACAAATTTACACTATTGTGTTGTCAGGAGAAGAATTTCAAGTTCATGTGAATCGAATTCAGTATATCACAGCTGCTTATTTTGGTTAAGTACTGAATCCAGACATGAAGTACTTTCTAGCTGCACTAATGACAAGATGTAAACCATCTTTTATAATCTGTGAACATATATGGTCCTAAATATGTACATACCATGTCATTTTTGGCATTTGCTGTGTCTTGGCTCAACATGATTGTGTGTGGTCCCATTCATAGCCAGCATATCCCGTCGTGTTCCCCCCCCCAAATCTGTTCATATCTCATTGCAATCTGAATGGTGTAGGTTTTAAAAAGCTGACCTGGTGTAAATTTGGTGAAGCTCAAAAGAAATTTGAATTGCTGTCACCACCATTTTGAAATTGATTTTTTTTTGTTTTCTAGACAGCTTTTTATTTATGAGTTTTGCCACTTATTGTCTTATTGCTTCTGCAATTAGCCTAGTGCAGTGATGGCAACCCTTGGCACTCCAGATGTTCTTGAACTTCAATACCCAGAAGCCCTGATCAGCAGAAGTGCTGACTTGGGCTTCTGGTAATTAAAGTCAAAGAACACCTGATGTGCCAAGGTTCGCTGTTGGTTTTCGTGTCAGATTACTCTGGATTGAAAGGATTTTTGCAGGGGACACCCAAATGAGGCTCCTTTTGTGTCCCCCATTGTGCAGCTCTCGGGAATCAAACCTGTCTTTCCAGTCTTCAGTCCTAGAACCTTAACCACTAGGCCACCAGGGGAGCTGGCCTAGTGTATCCCCTAAGAGTCTAGACAAATATATTTTACTTGAACCCATCACTTTTACCTTCCTTTAGCATGAAGAGTTCAGTCCCAAAATGTGTTTTTCCCCATTCCATTCTCAGATCTTCAGGTTTACTGACTTCCTGACACAGCATTTGCTTGTTCCATCCTTTTAATATTTCTCCTCCTCAGTTATCAAGTGGATATACAGTGGTACCTTGCTTAAAGAGCATAATGTGTTCCACGGGATTGCTCTTTAAGCGAGTTTACTCTTTAAGCTTAACACCATTGTAAGTGACCAAATGTGACTTCTGGCATGGGGGATTGCAAACACCTACTTAGTTGTTAAGTGAGTTTTTGGTTGGTTTTAGTTGTTAAGCGAGGCAACCATTCAGAGAAAATTCTGCTCTTTAAGCGAGTTAGTCTCTAAGTGAGGTGCTCTTTATGCGAGGTTTTACTGTAGTTTCTGTTACTCTTTTTAAATGAAGATATTAGCTAATTCCAGAAAGTGAGTGATATTGTTCAGCAAAGCAATGTAAACAGAAGGGAAGTCGCGGCGACCCTGCCAATTATAGGCCGACCAGCCTCCTGAGCATCCTTAGTAAACTTTATGCAAGCCATCTTCTAGGGAAGCTCCAAGATTGGGTTGAGGATACTAAGTTATTAGCCAATGAACAAGGTGGGTTTAGAGGAGGCCGCTCTGCGCTTGATCATTGTGTAGTCCTTGATTACTTTATTAACAAATATTCTTCTAATTCCTCTGTATCTTTATACGCAGCATTTGTTGATTTGAAATATGCTTTTGATACTGTCTCAAGAGTTCTACTATGGGAGAAACTGGAGAAAGCATCCATTGACCAACGATTATTGCTTCTTATAAAGGCGATTCATGGCAACACAAGTATAAGGGTGAAGTGCAGTGAGCAGGGACATCTGTCAAACTCTATAAAAACAAGTCGAGGAGTTAGACAGGGCTGTGTCTTAGCACCAACCTTATTCAATATATACATCAATGATATCGTCGAGTACTTACAATGCAGGGATCACCATCCACCCAAATTAGACAGCAAACATGCCCCAATCCTACTTTATGCAGATGATGCAGTTCTGCTTTCAAGAACACAGGTGGGGTTATGCAGGGCCCTGCGTTCACTTGCTAAGTATTGCTCTCAACACCAACTTGTGGTTAATTATTCGAAAACGAAAATAATGGCTTTTGCCAGAAAGCCCAAAATACATCGATGGTATTTAAACCATCAGGTACTAGAGCACGTCCTTCATTACAGCTACTTAGAAGTGATATTTCAGACTAATGGGTGAAGGAAGTTACATACAATGTATTTAGCTTCTAAAGCAAAAAAAAAGTGCGGCCGCTATACAAAACTTCCTTCAGAGGAAAGGTGGGCACAATGTAGTTGCGGCCCTTAGACTTTTTTCAGCGAAGTCGCTTGCCCAAATGTTGTATGGATCCCCTCTGTATTTTGACTCAAACATAAATCCGCTTGAGGTCACACAATCAAAGTTTCTTAGGACAATTTTACAGTACCCTTGCAGTATTTCCAACACGGCTTTGAGATTAGAAACTGGAATGTATACAGTGCGAGCGAGACTGTTAGTAAATGTGGCTAATTATTGGATAAGAATTCTGTTTGCCCCATCTGGCTTACTCAAACTGGTGATGTCCGACCCTTGGATGCCACCATGGATTAGCTCTCTTGAAAGGACACTAACCACTTATGGCATTTCAAAACCTTATGTTCTTTCCTTAGGATCTATTCATGCTAGAGAGTTAATAAAACAAAGAATTCTCGATATACATCGCCAAAATGATTTAAGTAAACTAGTTTCCCCATTGTTTGATAGATCAACTTTCAATGTTGCTAAGCCCTTAGCATACTTGTCTTTAATAAGAAATCCGGATCATAGACGTTCCTTCACACTTATTCGGTATAACATGCTTCCCTCCTCCTACAGGGAGGATTTCTTTAAGAAAGTCCCAGCACTCGAGCGTTTATGCCCATGCCAGTTAAATATGATAGAAACCTCTGAGCATGTTCTGCTAGAGTGTCCCCTATATAATAAACCCAGGAGAGAACTTTTTAGTGTTTTTCCGAACTTGAAGTCTAACAATAAAGTCAGCACACTGAATATTCTTTTATCGGGTGAAGGGCAAGATACGACGATAGCAGTCACTAGATTTGCATGGTGTGTAACTTGTATTCGTAAAGGCAAGATAAAATCAAAGGAATAAGGAAAATGCTTCCAGATTACAACTTGACTGTCATAGAATATGTCTGCAGGACATAGAAATAACAACCCTTGAAATTCTGGTTGTATGTTGCTATTGTATAAATAATCTAGTGTTCATGATTTTGTGACAGTTTTATTAGGTTGTCTCACTTGTGTCAAGCAGCTTGATTTTGTGATATTGTAACACTGGCCTTGGGCTGTAATAAAGAATTTGATTTGATTTGGAGCATAATGTGTTCCACGGGGTTGCTCATTAAGCAAGTTTGCTCTGTTAGCAAAACACCATTGTAAGTGACCAATTGTGACTTCTGGCGGGGTGGAGTTGCGAACGACGATTTAGTTGTTAAGCAAGTTTTTGGTTGGTCTTAGTTGTTAAGCGAGACGACCATTCAGAGAAAATTCTGCTCTTTAAGCAAGTTAGTCTCTAAGCGAGGTACACTTTATGTGAGGTTTTACTGTATAAATATTGATCTCTATTTGAGTGTTGTTTCTCACCTCGATTTGATGACTGTACTTATGTGCTCAATTGCATTAGAAGTGTTGCAAATGCCCTGGGTCACCCGATGCATAACTTCCTGTACTCTGATGTGCATTGCACATTGTCTGAATATGTTTGTCAGTTTTTTGTTCCTTCCCACCCTGCTGATGTTTAGTGTTTCATAAAAGAAAAATCAATCTGAGGAGAAGAAGAAAACACTCTGCCCTCAATTTACTTCCTTTCACCAGAGTGGCTCATGACTAAAATAGGAAAAAGAGGAACATGAGTTTATTTCCAGATAAAGCCCATGCTATTTATAAACAATCTGTTGCTTTCCCCTACCTTGTTAAGATCATTCTTGTAAATCCATTGCAAGAGTGAATTAAACTAATGTAAGAAACATATGCATGTCCACCTGGTCTCTTCTGAAGTCAGCATGAGAAAAATAAAACACAGGCCGATGAAAAGCCAGGATTAGAATTGGATTCCTCCCCCCCCTTGAATTATTTAGGCAATAATAAAGCACAAGGAAATTGGTTTCTAAAAGTTAGAGTGTTATAGCTTCAGTCTACATTTTGTTAAGCTGCAATCTGTATCAATTTCAGCTTGAGCCAAAGGTTCAGTTTTCAAGAAAGATGCTTTTGCAAGAATAGTATTTATCTCAATTACTTGACATTACTAGGCCAGGAAATAATCTCTTTAAGACACAATTAAGGTGTATATCTGATCTTTAAAATGTATTTATTATATTCCTTTGGGGGGAAAGGACATCTGTAAGAGAAAATGGCCTTGGCTGCGGTCTGCCTTGGTAGAAATGTAAGATTAAATAACTGAAAAGAATAATTTATCCATCATTTTTAAAAATGGATTAGTTCTTCATATATGCAAACAAGATTGCAAGAGGAACATTGCACTAGATCAGGGGTTCACAACATATGGCCTACAACACCATTCCATCTTGCCCGTTGCTGCCTTCGCTGCACCCAGAAGTGGAAGTGGAAGTGGGTGCATTTATGTCAGCCGTAAATGCGCCTGCCCCTGCGCAAACATGCCCATGGCTGTCATAAACATGGAAGCGGATGCATTTATGATAACCGTAAATGCATCTGCTACCAGAAGGCGTGATCTGGCCTGCTCAGCAGTCAGGGCACGTGGTCAGGCCTGTGGTGTACAAAGTTGGCCAACTTTGCACTAAATTTTACATGCAGGACGGCCTTTTGAGTGTGTCATGAAATTGACAGGCAAACTAACAAGTAAGAAGCTTTGTAGTACATTTTTGCCCCACTGGGGTCAAATGATAAACTTTTAGCTTAGTGATGGTAAACCTTGGCACTCCAGCTGTTTTTGAACTTCAATTCCCAGAAGCCCAAGTCCCTGTGAATCCACACAAATGGGTTTACTGCACATAGGCGCTATTCTTGTACTTGAATTCCCAGAAGCCCAAGTCCCTCTGAATCCACATGAAGTAAACCCATTTGTGTGGATTCCCAGGGACTTGGGCTTCTGGGAATTCAAGTACAAGAACAGCTGGTGCCAAGGTTTGCCATCACTGTCCTAGCCAATTATACAGTTTGTCTGTGTCTTTCTGAAATATTCTCAAAATAGTTTCTCTGCGATACTGAGGGCACAAAGCAGAGAATGCTGGTAAGTTTATCTTCAAATAACTTTTCACCCTAAGATATACTAAAGAAATACAAAATGCATGCATTCATAACAAAGATACTACATACTTTTATTTAGTACCAACTAATTGATCTATGAATAGTTCTCAATCCTCTGACTATTTTGAATTTTATAGGGTCCTATCAATATAATGTCCCAGAATCACTACCCATGGCTTCAGTGGTGGCTAGATTGAAAGCTATAGATGCTGATGTGGGACCTAATGCTGAAATGGAGTATAAAATTGTGGATGGTGATGGTTTGGGAATCTTCAAAATTACAGCAGACAAAGAAACACAAGAAGGAATCATTACAATACAGAAGGTAACTTGGTTTCATTATTTCTGTTTTTATTGACATAAAATTCTCATTCTAGTAGATGCAAGAAAGAGACTTTGCCTATACAAATATACCTGCACTGAAACACAAGTAAGCCTAATTAGAGGTAGATACTGTAGATTGTCTTTAGAAACATCTTGAAACATGGAATATACAGTACATTTCCTAATCTTCATGCCTCCATGAGGGAACATTGAAATACAAGTTACATAATTGTTGCAAAATCCTCTGAGAACTAGACTTGCAATGTAGATATTCTCTGGTGCTGTCAGTTGAATTGTCAGTTGTAAACAATTTCCCAAAATATTAGCCAGTTGCCATGGTTTTGGCAAACCGTGATGCAGCAAAGCAGAAGTGTAATGAGTGTTATGCTCTATTGGTCAATCATTTGAAACCATTGAGGGAGAAATGAAAATTCCTTTTGTGAGTGTATGGGTGGGGGTGACAACAGAATTCTGTTTCAAGATAATGTAGATATTCAACCCTAATCACAGACCTAACATGCAGGAGAATAGAATTCTCACTGAGGTTAAAAAAATCTCACTACTCCTACATGCAAGATTTTTTTTAACCTGAATCCATTAGAGTTATATAATATCTACCATAAATAAAATTCACTTGGCCTGGGAATATGGGCAGAAAAGAAGAAGAGAAAGCGTCAAAGAGTATGGAGAAATGTCATTATCAGCACTCATACTGCTGACAAAGAGTGGTTTGGGGACTAGAATAATTTGGGAAGGTGAGATGCTAGTCAGCAGAGGCAGGTAACAAGATAAAGCAATGCAAGTCTTATGCTTTCCTTATAAGTTCCATTGATTAAATCAGGGGTGCCCAAAATACGGCCCACAGGCCGTATCCTGGCCCCGATGCCAATTCATCCAGCCCACAAAGCCCTCATCACTCCTGGAAGTGGAAGGAAAACGCACTCGTACAGCATGCATTTTACTTCCGCTTCTGGGAGTGACAAGGGCTTCGCAGGCCAGATGAATTGGCATTGGGGGCTGGATACAGCTCACAGACCAAAGTGACTGGACCCTTGAACCATGTGACTGGCCCACGGCCCAAAAAGCTACCATAATTGTGATTTACCATTGGATTTCAGCCATAAACACGAGCAGTTTTTACTCTTCCTTTTATAAAAAGAAGTAATTTTACCATTAATTTGGTTTAAAATGGTTCCTCAGAGCCTAGAAAAATATAATAAATAAGTTTTAAACACCAGACGAGATAGCAGAACATGACTTGAAATTGTACAGGAAATTATCCATTTTTTCTTTTACTAGTATCTGTAACTTTTCCACAATGGGAAATTAATATATTCCAGAAGTAATTTCATGCCAACATGAAGAAAATAGCCCCAATAACTGTATTGGGATTAATAAGGAAGTATATTGGATAAACAAGAAAAGTACATTTACCATGGTCAAACAAGAAAATATATTTTTCGTTTTCTTGTTCAGTAGAAAAACTCAACAAAAAGGAAGTCTGAAATCAAAATAATCTTGTAGTCTACCAAATTTAACATCAGAAATCTAATGGAATCAGTTGCTTCGCAAACTGAGTCATTCTCATGAACCCAGAAGGTGAGCCAATGGCTTTCTCTTCTTAATCTGGCCAGGCAGGAAAACATGAATGTGTAGATACCCTGGATAAACTAGTTAATTGTTAAAAAAAATATTTGCCACATATTTTTTGTTTGTGTGTGCTAAAAACGTGTTTTGGTTATGATGGCTTTAATTCATTGAACTGCAAGGTGTTTTAATCTCTCTTTCCACCTAATCTGTTTTTAAGCAGTTAAGAATCTAAACAATTTATTATAGAAGGGATGTCCAAACTATGGCCAGGGGCCAGATCCAGCCCCTGGGCCATAGTTTGGGCACCCCTGGTTTAAGCAGAGAAAATAGCAGCCTAAAAATCTATCTCATTCTGTTGCAAAACAGATTGCAAGGCATGTTTTGCTTCCGCTTCCGGTGGGATGAACCATGTGACCAGCTCGCTGAACCATGTGACCAGCGTGCAGGCCAAAATGTTCTATAGTATTATTTGTTGTCTTATTTCTTGTAAAACTGCTTAGTAAAATAAAATATCTGTCTATTTCCTGTGAGTCTCATTTAACAGGGGGGGGGGGAACTACTCTGAGATCAGGATTTGCAAATAGTGCCTTGTGATAAGTTATGTTATTTGAACGTTACCATATAGTTTTGTTATAAGAGCTAGTCACAAAATTGCTCTGTGTGAAAAAAGAACAGCACATCAAGCTCCTGATCTCTTTTTGATTGGTATGGCTTATTTTGTCATTTCCTTGAGTCATCACAAAATGTCATTTTTTTCTGGAAAGAGAAGCAAGAAGGATGAATGGATGAGGCATAGGATCTAATGAGATAATGCTAATGCACAGATATTAATGAAGCTGTCAAGCTTCATTCACTCTGCTGAAGGAGGTACTAATGCATTCAACCTCTTTTTAACCTTCAGAGCTGTTGTAATGATTTTTGAGATGTTAGTTTGCCATTCTAACTAAATGCCATGATTCTGTCATAGTTATGAACGGGTAATCCAAATACCAGCCTGAATAATTATCGGTTTAGTATAAAACAAACATAACTATCAGATCAAAAGTGAAACAAAATGCCATTGTGAATACACTTTGTATATAACCCATTAGGTGGCGACGGCACAAATAAAACCATTTGTTACATTTCTCACATATCTCACAAGCTCTACTACAGCTGGTATCATTCAGCATCAATGCTCCACTATAAGTACGTAGGACTTACATCTGACCTGAAATATACAGGGTCACACACACACACATGCAGTGGTACCTCACTTAAAGAGCATAATGTGTTCCACGGGATTGCTCTTTAAGCGAGCTAGCTCTTTAAGCGAAACACCATTGTAATGACCAATTGTGACTTCTGGCGGGGGGATTGCAAACCCCGATTTAGTTGTTAAGTGAATTTTTGGTTGGCTTTAGTTGTTAAACAAAGTGACCATTCAGAAAAAATTCTACTCTTTATGTGAGTTAGTCTCTAAGCGAGACACTCTTTATGCGTGGTTTTACTGTATACAAGATTCCCTATGAGCATAGCTGTTTTCTGCTTTCTTGTTTAATATAAACTCAAGATTTCACAATAGTGCTTTCTATCAATCAATAATAATTGTTAAAAATCATTTTAAAACAGATTATTTGAATCAATAATAGAGTATGAAAGGCTGAACCAATCAACTATTGCCTGTCTGTTGGTCCAAAGTTAGCAACACTTTATAAACCCTATTCAGGCATTATCAAATTAATAATTTTGAACATGCTTCAATTCAGAAATATCCCTTACACTTCCATCTTTGTGCAATGCACATTTTCAGTCACTGGCCTGAAGAGAAGAGGCCCTGGGGCCCTTGGTAATATATAGAGCCTACAGATGAGCAAGAATATCTTCAGATTGGACACTGAAAGATCAAAGGCAAAAGGAGAAGGGGGCAGCAGAGGATGAGGTGGCTAGATGGCATTGTTAATGCAATAGGTGTAGAGCTGAGTGGGCTGCAGAGAATGGCGGAGGATAAGGGTGCCTGGCGTGCAGTGGTCCATTGGGTCACAAAGGGTCGGATTTGACTATGCAACTGCAACTGGACAAGAAAAAAATTAAAGTTGGTGGCCTTAGAGCAGGGGCGGTCAAACCTTTTGTGCTGGGGCCTGACCATGCCCCTGGATAGTTGATCAGGCTGGTCACGTGGTTCCTCCCACCGGAAGCAGAAATAAAATGTGCCCACACATGCGCAAAACGCTGCTGTAAATGTACTCATGGCACGTTCATAAACGTGCCATGAGTACATTTACAGCAGCGTTTTGCGCATGTGTGGGCACATTTTATTTCTGCTGCAGGTCCATTTACGGGAGTGTTTGCACATGCATGGGCATGTTTGTACATGTGTGGGTTACGTCTGCTTCTAGTAGTGATGAGGGTGCCGTGAGCTAGATGATTTGATGCCGCAGGCCAGATACGACCCATGGGCTGTAGTTTGGCCACCCCTGGCTTAGAGGATATCATATCACATTTTGAATGTAGGATTCCTTTTTGTCCAATTAGGATTGTAAAATTGGAAGGGGCTGGAAGTGGCATGTGGTAGTTGCAGCTTCAGGGGAAAAAATTGGCAGCAAACTGTGCCCACGCTCTTACTAGTTCAAAGGGAACAGAGAGGTGTTTCCAGCCATACACTTCTGAACACATAGAAGGGATTGCAGGAATGTGTGTCACTCCCATGAAAAACAATGCCTCACTCATTTATAGCAATGCCTGACTTAGATGTCTGATATTCAAGTGGGGTAGAGTCATTCCCTCTCTACAATAGAAGCTTTGATGTGATACACAATTTGCTGCACATCATGAAGTTCTCAAAGTGGTTTTCAGTGTTGCCTCTTAGCATTCTAAATCACTTGGAGAACCTCCATGGATATAGCAGTTTCTCCCTTCCAGCAAGTCACCATGCTTCCATGGAAAGCAATGAAAACTGAGTGTGAAGTGTAGGCCACACTAGGCCACACACATTTCTTTTTCCTATCTTAAGAGTGTCTGCCTGGTGCTTAACATAGTCCCAATTTCAGCTCAAAAGAGACAAAGGAATCAATAAATGGCCAGAAACCATAAATTAAAAATGTATGCCTCTTGCCAAATGGCCATTACCGTATGGTCAGCAAACTCTTTTATCTGGTTGTATTTTAATTAGGAAACGTACGAGAAGGATGCTTAAATGGTGGTGTTCTCTCTCTTTTTAACGTAGTGCCAAGTTATTTAATGTTTTAATGCCTTGGAAAGTTGTCTAACCCATACTTCATTTCATTTATTCCTAATGGGTGGCCTTGTCTTATAAACAGTGTATCATATGGTTTTTCCTCCATCACAAGCATTTGTTACTGACATTTAAAACATCTTATTTACTACATACTCTTACATTAATTCTGCTAATAATGCAGATTCCGCCTCCTTATTTGCAGGTTGAATATACATAGTTTTCAATAAGGTAAAGGTGGCCTTGCTTGAATACCAGTCGTATCTGACTCCAGGGTTCAGTGCTCATCTCTGTTTATAGCCAAAGAGCTATTGCTGTCTGCGTCTGCAGATGTTTCCGTGGACATGCAGCTGGCATGCCTCACTGCCGGAGTGCACGGAATGCTGTTAACCTTCCCACCGAAGTGGTCCCTATTTATCTACTTGAACTTTCTTTCTTTCGAACTGCTAGGATGGCAGGAGCTGGGACAGAGGCGGAAGCTCACTCCATCATGCAGTACCTGGAAATAAAACTCCGATCTTCCAGTCAGCGAGTTCAGTGTCTTCACCACTTGAGCCACTGCAATGCTAATACTGTATAGGCAGCTCAACAATAGCTGGAGGGCAATTCGCCTTCTGTTGTACACACTTACTTTTGATAGCAAGTCCACTGAACCTGGTGGGACTTACAGCTGAGCTGAAATATGTAGGATAGTCCTAGAAATAAAATGCATTATCTACAGAAGAAATATCAAATGAGCATTTTCAACATCTCAAGAAATAGCCAGCTCTGTCTGTTAGGTAAGAGTGCATACACAATAAAAAATCTAAATACATTATTAGTTTATTATTTCACTTCTAGCTAAATTGTTGAATTTCTGCTTGTTCTGATAGATATAAACAGGAATCTGAAAGGCTGTCAGATGCTTTTTTAATTAAAGGGCATAAAACATTGATTGGTTATAGAACTGATTCAGTCTCAAAAGAACAAAGTGACTGTCAGCTGATCTCATGCAAAGATGATCCTACCCTCCCTACACCTATGAACAGAAATGTGTCAGGTGTCTCTTATTTCTAATTTCTAAAATTTTAGAATGTGAAATTCCGACAACCATTTAAGCAAAGGAGGAACTAATATTAATCTTTAATAACTTTTCTGGTTTAAAATTCTGAATTTCCTTTTCCTGTCAATTCTGTAGTCTTCAACAGCTACAAGAAGTGCAGTATGGAAAAATAATTTAATATGTATGCTGTCTGGAGACTGGAGTTGTGAATATTAGTGTTTTTAAGCAATGCTGCCTGTGGAGTTGTGTGAGTTTTAGTCCAAAAACACAAATGTATGCATCTCTACTGCAAATATAAAACGTAAACTGTAGCCATAACAAGTGTAAGACTCTTATAGTGCCCTTGTAAGTGATGTTATATATAAGCAACAATATATAGAGAAGAAAAAATGGAGAAATGTGGGTTAGTTTAAGATGTTACTGCCTAGGCCCCATATAAAATTCCATAAATAAAACGATTTCACTGTAAAACAGCCCATATTCCCTTTGCCTGAATTAACACAGTCAGCGTGCTGTTGCTTAACTCTGTAAATTGCACTAGAATAAGCCCATTGAATCAATAAGAATCTGGCGAGTCAACTCTGTAAGTTCCGTAGATTCAAATGGGTTTGCTTTAACTGCAATTTACTATTTATTTATGCACATTTATATCCTGCCCTCCTGGTGGGTACACCACTCAGGGCGGCTAACAACATAATAAAAATTACAATAAAAACAATTAAGCAACAAAAGTTAAAACAGATCTAACAGCCCCAGTTAAAACCAACATTAAAAACACAAACAGATCATCATTAACAAACAACCCACCCCCACCCTACCCCCGTTAAAACAGAATAACCAAGCCAGGGAGCAGCCCCTCACATAGGCTAAATCAGCCACCGGGCTTGACTAGTAGAGTCAAGCGTGCCCCAAACCTGCTGGAAGAACCATGTCTTCAGCATCTTTCTAAAGGGGAGTAGTTCCATCTGGAGCCACAACTCAGGTGGTAAGAGGTTCCACAGGGCTGGGGCAGACACGGAAAAGTCTCTTTTCCTGGTTCCAGTAAGATGTACCTCTTTCACTGATGGGACCACCAGTGAGCCCCTCCTGTCTGCCCTAGTAGGACGGGCAGTGAGGCATGCTATATGTATCTGTACTGCATAATTACATCAGTTTGAAATCACTGTAACATGGATGCATCATAAATCTTAGGATTTGGTATGGTATGCAGAATTATCTTCTTATAACATGTTGTCCAGACATTACTTTGGGAGATAGACTTGCCACGCCATGAGTAGTGTGTCTAATCTTTCCCTTCATCATCATTTTCTCTACATAGAAGGCATCTACAGCAAACAAACAAACAAACATCCAGGCCCAAGAAATTATATGATTGGGCCTATATGCGTGGGAATGTTTCTTCTGCAGACATTGCAATTTCTATAGCGAAAATGTAGAGGAGAAGGGTAACCTATTGCCCTCTGTGCATGATAAGTCTACTCATGTAAATGATCTCTGAATAAGGTTGAGTACTGCTATTGCCATGCATTAGGTGTATAAAGAATGTGCTGGAGCTGCCCAGCAGAAAGACCTAAACACTCAATACTGTGGTCATTATGCAAGACTCCATAGATCAGAGGTGCCCAAACTATGGCCCGTGGGCCGTATCAGGCCCCCAATGCCAATTGATCCAGCACCCAACACTCTCGCCATTCCAGGAAGTGGATGGTGGATGTGCCCGCCAATGCGCATGTGCATCCGGGAGTGGTGAAACCATTTCCGGGAGTGGCAGGGATGTGTTTGTGCATGCGCAGAGACATCCGGAACCCCTTCCAGGAGTGGTGACACCACTTCTGGGAGTGGTGGGGATGCATTTATACATGCACAAATGCCTATAGAACCACTCCCGAAAGTGCCATTCTGATGCACATGTACAAATGTGCCCACTTCCAGGGGCGTGATTAGGCCTGCTCAGCTGTTCCAGGGAGGTGGTCAGGCCCCCTGCGCAAAATGTTTGGGCACCCCATAGATTATCATGAAGAGCTTGATGAAAAGGCATACAACCTCCTCAAAAAAATAATGTGACTCCATATTACCTGGCCCGGTCTGTCTTGTAATGTGTAGGCACTTTCCTCATCAGCTGCATTCTGCAGGACACTACAAATTGCTATGATAGTGACATTAGTAGTAATTCGTCCTACCATTCTTTTTGATCAATCTAATTTACATCTTAGATTGTGACATTAGCAGCAGATGAACCAATTTCTGTTTGGCTGCTTTATATGATTTGAAAGCACATTTGTATATTGGTACAATATGATTATGAACATTGCTTGTTTTGTTAGTATGGATTTTATTGTTTACTTGCCTTACATAAGTACATTGCCCTCTGTTTATATGTAGATAAGAGTAAATTACTTGCAAACCCTTGGTTTATTTTCTTAATCTTTCAGTGTTAATTTTCAGCCTTTTAAGTTTAGTAAAGTGGAACATTAGCCATTAAAATCATCATCTTCTGATCCCAATAATAATATCCAGGTTGTGTGACTCTCTTCTTCTGACATCAAGACATTTTCTGTAGAGTACCATGTATCTTTTACAGTATTCTGTAAAAGATTCTAACAAAACTAACTAAGAGATTCTATAAAATCTCTCTGATTTTCAAACTTTCATTAATGTGTTGGATTGACTGAATAAATTGGTGACTGGCATTTTTGCACACTACTTTACAGAAAGGATAACATTTTGTACATTTGTGAATGAACCCCTCTTATTCACTTGATTTTCAGATCACAGAAATTGCTGACCCAAATTTTGCAAGGATTTTAGCTGGTTATTCAAAATACTTTTTTCTCTCTGTAGGAGCTGGATTTCGAGGCCAAGGCCAGCTATACCTTGAGGATAGAAGCAGCAAATAAGCAGGTTGACCCTCGTTTTCTTAGCCTTGGACCTTTCAGCGATATGACAACAGTGAAAATTATTGTAGAGGATGTAGATGAACCACCTGAATTTACCTCACGCTTATACACTATGGTGGTATCTGAAGCAGCCAAAGTGGGCACCATTATTGGAACTGTAGCAGCTCATGACCCAGATGCATCTAACAGTCCTGTCAGGTAATTTTGCAGTTCATTTGTTTGTCCTGTAGGCTTGAAAACAGTGTTGTGCTAGACTGAAGTCCTTGTACGTTTCCCAGAGTAGGCTTCGGAGGGCTTTTGCTTTGTCCCCCCACCCACCCACCCTCAACAGGTTTTGGCAGGAGTAGTTACAGGGAAGGAATTTCTTCCCATTTCTCCTGATAAAAGCAGAATGTGTCAAGAAGATCACCCTGGAGTCTTTGTTTCTCCCTCTCTCTTTCTCTCTTTATCATAGGAATACACCTAGACAGCAGGAAACTATAAGGATAATACATTTCAGTTATCCCACTATCATAGTACTCGTTCCACCTTCCAGAGAACTCTACTCATTCCAGAAGCCCACATAAACCTTTGTGCTGCTTCAGAGTACCTGTGATCCTGCTCCAGGTTAGAGAAATCTATGATAGGTTTCAATCACTGACGGTTTATGCTTACAAACCAGCCAGATCAGGTAGGACATGCCATGTGAATTAGCTTAATTGTAGTGTTGCGAATAATGAAATAAAGGAACTGGATTTCTCCTACTACCTTAAGCTCTATGAATAAGTACACACCTTCTGGTTCCAATCAGGTGTATTTAGATGAAAAAATAGAAAAGTTCAGGATCAGGTACAAAACAGAAAAAAAGGAACATTTTACGAACCCTTTCCGAGCTAACACATTTGACTACATTTTTCACTATTTATTCACAACCTCGCACCATGGTAATTCGAATCATTGCAAAGCAATCCTAAATCATGCAGTTTCTCTCTCACATTCCAATATAACAAAAACCATTTTTCACTCATCCCTCCTCTTCCTGGATTTTAACCAATTAAATTTTTTCTAGCTTTTAACTGCCTAATCATAAAGTCATAATGCTTTTTTGAGTAAATCTCTTCTGGCCATATTTTTATAAAAATGCATTCTGACAGTGAAAGAGTGCTAACTGTGCATTCATTCCACCATTGTATCTTAGACTAATTAAATAATTCACTATGCTTTTATATCCTGTCTTTCTTCCAATAAGACCAAGGCAGCACATGTAGTTATTCTCTCCCCTTAGTTGGAAAATGTTGGAAAAATTAATGTACTGTAAAACAAAGTATAGATTAGATTTTGACATAAGAAGTGATAAAGTCTTCTACCTCACCATTTTCCAAAGCTCCATTAGGACCATGCTAACATGTAAAACCTTTGGGAGGCATGGGGGAGACTTTAATGCAGGAATACTCAAATTACAGCCTGTGGGCTCAATTAGGCCCATGCATATCATTAATCAGGCCCGTGGTGAGAACTCGGGCCCCTCTAGGAACACCCCACACCCTGCCCAACCGCCTGACGTCGCAGTACATCACTTGCAGCAGTGGTGATCACGCTCCCACCTTTCTGTTCCGAGCAGGCTTTGCTTGTCCCCAGCACAGCAGAAGCCTTCGCCAAGGGGGGCCAGAGTGTTTTGAATGTTTTTTGCCGCTTCTCTGCTTTGGAATCCACAGTGGTGTGAGGGATCCCTTGGCGCATGGCACCGACGTCAGTGCCGCATGCCAAAGGCCTCTCCCAGCGCTGCGGATTCCAAAGCAGAGAAGCGGCAAAAAGCTTTCAAAACACGGCAATCCCCCTTGGAAAAGGCTTCTGCTGCACTGGGGACAAGTGAAGCCTACTCAGAACAGAAGGGGGGAAGCGTGATCATCACCACTGCCACCGCTGTGTCTGATGTCAAAATGGTAGGCAACAGCAGCAACCCACCTCCGGCCTTCACAGCTGTGTGTCGTGGGCCAGACTGAAAAAAAAGTTTTTGCACCCCTGCTTTAATGCCTGAAAATTGCTGCAGCTGGAATCAGGATTATTGATGGTGATTTGGGGGATTAATGGCTCCCCCCATCTTTAGCCTCCCAAAATCTCCCCTAGGTCAAAAGGGATTCTAGAGGTGGCTCAAAATTAGGGGTGATAGTGGAATAGGAAACTTTTAATGGATTATGAAAGTCTCCGTCTGATGACATCATCAGCTTGCACAGATGTAAATTTATGCAAGATAATTTGGCCACTGTGAGTTGAGAAACTTTAGTGTCTTGCACGGGAGACAAAGAAGGATTCGCAGGAAGGACTAACACAGGTTTATTCATTGATGGTCAGTATGAACATGTGGTAATGGCGGAGGTACATCTCATTATATACAGTAACATAATGCATTTGAATCTTGTTGCACGGTAGCTCATTGGCTGCTACCGGCGTGGCCTCGCCCAGGTCACGCCTCTCTTCTTGTAGTTGTTTTCTGTAGCTCTTTGTCATGCGGGGAATCTCCCGCGGCTGTTCGTGATTTGGGGAATGTGGACCATGTGAGACTGAACGCTCGCAGCTGCCCTCCATGGGCGGCTTGCTCGCGTTCCTTAACAGCTGAGATACATTGTGATTGTGGACTGGTTACATTCATATATTTAAAGAAACATTGTACATAACATCCCTCCCCCCTAGGATGGGACGAAGTCCCTCAACCATTGTGGCTTGCCGCAAGTGCGCCTGAGGCGTGCGGCTGCCTGACCTAATACAGGGGAGCCTGTGACCCCTGGTTCCACGGAGTCTCGTCCTGCAACGGAAAATGGAGACTCGTTAGTGGTTCTGTGGGGAGCTTGCGATGCCCTTGTCTTGGGGGACGGGAATGGAATGAACAGCTGGGAAGTGAACCCCTGTCTATTGCCTGAGGAGCCCGGGGACCCTCCCAGCACGAACCTCGGGACCGACGAGGATGCCCTCGCGGTCCCGCCACCTCCTGTTGCCTGTTCGGGAGTTCGGGAGATTGCGGCGGGGGTGGGTGAGCTCCCGCCGGCTACCTGTCTTTTAGGGACCGGAGCTATGGTGTACTCTAGGATGCAAGAACTGGGGGGGCTGGAGGTACCAGGGGCTGAACTGAAACCCCTCTTCTCGCTAGGACGGGTGGGGGACCATTCCGCTAACTCCCCCTGGTACGGAAAATCATAATCATCCCCAAACTGATCCTTCTCTTTGAAAGTATCCTCCTCTGTGGGTGGGAACCCAGGATACGCATTTGTATCCGCGGGTTCCGCCGTGTCTCCCCCTTGGGTAATGCGGGTGGGGGAGGACCCTAACGCTGATGCCCCCTCCCCTGTGACTCGCCTTCTGAGTTGGTCGGCGTGCCTTCTCCAAAGTAGACCTGAACTGGTTTCGACCCTGTAGGATACCGGCCCCGTTTGCTCCACAATTGTGCCCGGTACCCACGCTGGTCCCGAGGCCGCGTAGTTCCTGCAGTGAACCGGGTCCCCTATCGCAAAACTTTTGGAGCTCCCTCCCCCTATGCTTATATTCCTCCCTTCATCCTCCACCCTGGACGGATCCATCCGGTCAAAAAGTGTTGCCAGACGCCTCCTCATGAGGAGTTCGGCCGGGGAAAAACCTGAGGCTAAGGGGGTTGTCCTGTAGCAGATGAGGAACTGGCACAGGTGCAGGTTCAACTCACCGGGACCCATGCGCCGCAGTGCGTCTTTCGTAGTGCGCACTTGGCGCTCTACCTGACCGTTTGTGGCGGGGTGGAACGGGGCAGCTGTGATGTGCCTGATTGGGTTCCTTTCTATGAACGTTTTGAACTCCGCAGACGTGAAGGTACTCGCGTTGTCGCTCACGAGAACGTCTGGCAGGCCGAAGCAGGCAAAAAGCTTGCGCAACTGCCTGATGGTTGCCACGGAGGAGGTACTGCTCATAGGAATTACCTCCAACCACTTGGAGTAGGAGTCAACTACCAGTAGGAACGTGGCCCCGCGGAAAGGCCCCGCGAAGTCGACATGAATCCTGGACCATGGCCCGCGGGCCGTGTCCCATTCCCTGTGGGGTAGCCTGGATTCCTTGGGCCGAGAGCTCTGGCAGCTCTCGCACGTGCCCACTAACCGTTCTATATCCGCGTCTATCTTGGGCCACCAAACGAAACTCCTGGCTAGGGCCTTGGAGCGCACAATCCCCGGGTGACTGGTGTGCAGTAGTTTTAGCACTCTCGCCCTTAACTTTTTGGGGATGACTACCCGCTGTCCCCAGAGTAAGCAGCCCCTTTCCAGGGAGAGCTCCACTCTGCGTCTGCAAAACGGTTGAAATTCCTCACCTGGGGAGGTAGTGGGCCACCCTTTTCTAACCCAGGAGCTGACTTGGGCTAGGATCTTGTCGGCCGCCGTCGCCTTGGCGAGGTCGGCCGGAACAATGGGGGGTGAATCGAGGGCCTCGATCAGCAGGAGTTGGTGGTCCTGCTCCACCTCGCATGCCGGGTCTCCTAGGCTAGGGAGAGGGGATCGGGACAGTGCGTCTGCATGGGAGATTTCCTTCCCTGGGCGGTAAATTAGCTCGTACTGGTAAGCGTTGAGGAATATGGCCCAACGCAGCATCCTGGGGGATAAAATTTGGGGGGTCGGTTTGCCGGTAGTGAAGATCCCCAGAAGCGGCTTGTGATCAGTCACCACCGTAAACTCGCGGCCATACAAAAAGTCATGGAACTTTTTCGTTCCCGCAATTATGGCCAGGGCCTCCCTATCCGTTTGTGCGTAATTGCGCTCAGCCTTTGAAAGGGACCTTGAATAGTACGCCACCGGGGCCTCCCGCCCGCTCTCTAGCACGTGGCACAGGACCGCCCCCGCCCCCACCGGGGACGCATCACATACTAGGACCACTGGCTTCCTTGGATCGAAGTGAGTCAGGACAGCATTCAAGGAAAGGAGTGACTTTAGCTCTCTAAATGCTTTCTCCTGCCTGTCCCCCCACCGCCAAGCCGCGTCCTTTTTTAGTAGGGCGTGCAGTGGCTCCGCGACCGATGCCTTCCTTGGCAGGAATGAGTGATAAAAATTGAGGAGCCCTAGGAAAGACTGCAACTCTGGCTTTGCGGTGGGGCGAGGGGCATTCTTTACGGCCGCAACCTTGGACTCCGAGGGGCGAATTCCCTCTGGGGTTACCTTAAACCCGAGGAACTCAACCTCTCTTGCGAAAAACACACATTTGTCTTTTCGTAGGCGAAGCCCCGCTTTTTCGAAAACTGAGAGGACCCCATCTAACCTCCTAGCTAGCTCTGCCTCGCTCCCCGCCGTTATCAGGACATCATCGAAGTAGGGGAGGACACCTGGGAGTCCCTTTAATAGGCGTTCCACGAGGGCTTGGAAAATCCCGGGGGCCGAATTCACGCCAAACTGGAGGCGCGTCACCTTAAAAAGCCCCCTTGTGGGTTACAATCGTCTGTGCGGCGGCAGCAGCTGGGGTTACCGAGAGCTGCTGATATGCCTGCGCTAAGTCTAGCTTGGCGAAACACCTTCCCCCATGTAACATGGCCAGTAGATGGCTGACCACAGGCACCGGATATGCATTTGGCCGAATGGCCTTATTAATCGTACATTTATAATCCGCACATATCCTGACCTCCCCGTTTGATTTAAGGGCCGTAACAATCGGCGTTTCCCATTCCGCCGAGTCAACTGGAACCAAAATCCCCTGCCCCACCAGTTTGTCCAGTTCCGCCTCGATCTTGTCCTTTAGGGCGAATGGCACTCTCCTTGGCTTGAGGCGGATGGGCCGGATCTCTGGGTCCAGTTCAAAGGAGACTGGGGGCCCCCTGTACGTCCCGAGCCCCTTTTTGAAAACGTCCGGGTGCGCATTGCACACATCCCGCATTGGGTCAGTCTCGATGGCGTTAATGCCGGACAGTTCGATTCCCAGGGGAGCAAACCACTGTGTTCCCAGAAGGCAGCATCTCCCCCCCTTGAGGACGACTAGGGGCAGTCTCTCGGAATAGTTCTTGAATTTTACTTTGAACTTTCCCACCCCCAACATTGGGATCCCATTTCCCTGCACGTCCCGCAAGTTTGACCTTAAGGCCCGCAGTTTGGGCCGCGCCTCTGGGGGGATGCACATGTACTCTCTCTGGGATAGGATAGAATAGGACGACCCCGAGTCTATCTCCATTCTCATTGGGAGCCCCTGTAACTGTACCTCAACGAAAAAACGTCGGTGCTCCAGTCCCACGCGGTTGACGCCTTCCTCGTCAAAGCCGGTTGAGACCTTCCTGGTGCCGGTCGCCTTCCGCTGGTGTCCCCGGGGTTGACTTGGGCCGCTCTTGTCCTCGGTCCGTCCGCGCCTGCAAACTCTGGCGATGTGCCCCTTCCGGCCGCAGTTGTGGCACTCGGCCTTGCGAAACGGGCACCTCGTGCGGTCGTGGGGCGCCCCACAACCGTCGCAACGGCGGTCTTGCCTGTCGCGGGTCTCACGATTCTCCCCGCATTTCCTTATCCGCTGGACGTCGTCGTCCTCGCTGGAACAGGGGTCTGCCATTGTGGACGACTCCTCGGACATCGCTGGTGAGCCGGCGGGCGGCTTGGGGGCCCGCCAGGCCATCTTCGCTGGTGTCCGCCGGGCCGCTTGCACTGGTGACTTGGCCCTCTCGGACGCGGTCCCTCGGGCCTTAAACAACCTGACCCCGCTCCTGGCCTCCTCGGCTGCTTGGGCCTCCCGCAGTACCTCGTTGAACGTGAGGCGGTTGTCGCGGGTCATCAGGCGCCTCTGCAGCTCCTCGTCCTTCAAACCGCACAACATGCGGTCTCGGAGGGCCTGGTCCAGGTCGTCCCATTGGCAGTGCACCGCTGCCAGCCTGAGGACCGCCGCGTAGGCGGACACAGATTCGCCGGGGCGCTGGTCTCGCCGATGGAACGCGACCCTGGCTGGGAAGATTGAGACCGGCGGTTGGAAATGCTCACGAAGCTTCTCCAAGATGCGGTCAATGGGCACTTCGTCCACCTTCCGGGGGGCCACGAGGGTCATCAAGATCCGCATCGCGGCCGGTCCCACCTGGGACAGGAAATGTGAGCGCATTTTCGCGTCGTCGTCGACGCCGGCGGCTTCCATCGTGTGCCGAAACTGGCACTCGTAGAGCTCCCACTGCTCAGGTTCGCTGACATCGAACTGGTACGGCTTGACTTTGGGATTCGCCATCGATCCCATCCTCGTCGCCAATTTAGTGTCTTGCATGGGAGACAAAGAAGGAGTCGCAGGAAGGACTAACACAGGTTTATTCATTGATGGTCAGTATGAACATGTGGTAATGGCGGAGGTACATCTCATTATATACAGTAACATAATGCATTTGAATCTTGTTGCACGGTAGCTCATTGGCTGCTACCGGCGTGGCCTCGCCCAGGTCACGCCTCTCTTCTTGTAGTTGTTTTCTGTAGCTCTTTGTCATGCGGGGAATCTCCCGCGGCTGTTCGTGATTTGGGGAATGTGGACCATGTGAGACTGAACGCTCGCAGCTGCCCTCCATGGGCGGCTTGCTCGCGTTCCTTAACAGCTGAGATACATTGTGATTGTGGACTGGTTACATTCATATATTTAAAGAAACATTGTACATGCATACATAACAGAAACCTTGGTCAGTATTTAAACCGTTTGACATGCTTAGGAATAAATACATGTATCTTTCCTTTCCTATCTCTCCAGTCTCATTTTGTAATTATTTTTCTTTAACACAGTCACTTGAAGGTCATTTATAGAGAACATTTTAAAACTGTTTTTTGTGTGCTGCCATTTCTTTTGTCAGATTTATATTCATTAATTCTATCACACAGAGCTTGTCCTATTTAACCTATGTAGAGTAGATGGGCATTGATGACAAAGAATGGCATAGATCATATTAGCAGATGCACAAGTAAACAAGCTTGCTGAGGATTACATTGTTGGGGCCCGTAACAGTGCTACCAAAGTAGATGTGGGAAGAGAGCTTGTATCTAGGTTTGCAATTTCCATCTCTGTATCTGTGTTGTGTAGTCAGTTGTGCTACATTGGTTGTTTGAGATTGAAAAGTTGTATGTATGCAACTACAGTCCAGTCATCAAGGGCTTGGCAAAGTGAAGTACAGTATTGTTGTCCGGAATGTGTTGTAGATAAATGATAACACTGCATCACAAAATAAATAAATATTGCCTTCTACTTGCTCTAATCCATGTGTCCTATACTAAATCAAGTGTGCTGAATCCAAATCTGAAGTCCAAGTCTATCTAGGACATCAGGATCTTAAGTTAATTACGCATATAGACATGACTGTCCCATTTATTAACACATCTGTGCCTATTCATCTTTAGCTCAAAACAGACTCACTATGGCCTAGCTGTACTATCCAATAAGAGGGTTTCACACTACAGACAAACCCTTGATCTATTTCACCTTATATTCCCATTTCTGATGTCAGCTCACTGACTTGCCCAGGTATGCCTAGCCACTGCTGGAACATGCATGCCACTAGGGGACGTTATTCAGCTGAGGTGGCAGCAGGCTCAGTGGTAGCTGCAACTATTATAATGATTCCATGCAAAAATACATTATCCAATTACAGACCATTTGAACAGCTATAGTACGGCTGTAACTTAAAATTGTACATGATAGGCAAATTCTGAATTCAGATTTGGAATCAGCACACTCGATATCATGTAAATCACATGTGTTATTCCCAGTAGCAAAATTGTTGTTGTGCTATGTAATGCATGTGAGTGGCTTTGGCAATGAACAGCAACTGATATGACTAATGGTGTTTAGTCATTTTCTTTTTCTGGGTCTGTCTTGTAATTGGTTGTTTCAGGCTATCCATCTGAGTGTACCTAATAGTAGCTGTCTGGATAGCTCAGTAACTTAGGTATCTGGCTGCAGAGCCAGAGTTTGGGAGTTCATTTCCCCACTGTATTCCAGAAGAACATGCCCATTCAGTCTCAAGATATACCTCCTTGATGGGCTGGATTCAATTATATATAATGCTGGTGGCTAACTTGGCACTCCAGCTGTTCTTGGATTTCAATTCCCAGAAGCCAAAATCAGCACTCCTGCTGATCAGGGCTTCTGGGAATTGAAGTTCCAGAACAGCTGGAGTGCCAAGGTTAGCCATCACTGAGTATAAGGTCTCTTCATGTCCTGCAGTTTAATGGTGATTATTATTTTCTTGCTTGCGTGAAGAAACTAAATATTCTAAACTATGATTCATGCCACTTTCAAGTGACTGGTCCCATCATTTAAATTTATGGAAAATTATTTTAAATATTTACATAGCCCAGGACTCAAATCAGCATGCCAGCTTTACAGAGCCACTGCTAAACTTCTAAATAATAGAAAGAAAAATATTTGATCTGCTTCAGCTTCATTATCCTAAAAGAGAAGTAAGAAATAGATGATAGAAATCAATAAATAAAAAGAGTTGTGAGCTATTGTTTAATCAGTAGATTCATCTGCTAGTTCTTTGATTTATTCATATAAGGAAAGGATAATTTCCTTCCATTCTCCCTTTTATTGCTAGGGTTGTCCAGCTCACAGAATAGAATTTCAGGGAGCAAAGAGCTGCTAAAGGGAGGGAGAAATAGAAAAATCAATTTCCACTCATGGGAAAAAAAGTCAGAATCTAAGCCATGTTTTCAGCATTTCAAAAACATGTTCACAATTACCTTTAATAATATGTGTTTGCTAAAAAAAACTTATTAATTACTCTTAGAAACAGATAATGAAATGAACAATTGGAGAGCTGGGCCATATTAAGAACCATACCAATCAGTATATAAGAACACAGAAAAGTTCCTTGTACAGCTATTCTGTACTCTCATATTACACTTACTATCTGGGATATTCTGCTTAGAAGCATGTACAATACTCTAGGGTTAAACAATGAGCTTACCTTTTAATATGAGGGAACTGGAAGCAGGTGAGGTCCAATTCTACTAACCAATTCTTGTTTGTGCATAACCATATCCCTATTACATAAATGAAAGTTTGGATTGAACTCTGCACAGTCAGGAGAGCAGAGTATCAAGAAAAGAGGGAAAGAGTTTAAAAGGTGATCTTCTTGGCATTTCGGCTAAGATTAGGTGTAGTATCTGTTCTTACCAGCTTAATATCTGATATGTCCTCTATTTGAGGACAATATATTAAATGGATGATTGTCTGGCGAGACATCCTGCTATGTTAATGGAGTAGACCGTACAGCCAGCAACTCAGCGTCGAGTGTTGGGTGGCAATAAGTAACCTGACACCTTAAAGGGGCTAACAGATATGGATGGATGAGTCCCTTTAGGTGGGGTGATGGCCCCCTCAGTGGAGGAAATGCCACTGGAAACCATAATATTGGGTCCAACAGCAAAATGAACGGAGGAGGAACTCTAATTTCAAATGGTCATGGAGGTGGAAGAGGCCATGCCAGATGGACTGGCTGTGAAGGCTCATCTTGATAATATCCTCAAGGCTGTAGCAGTCCATTGCAGTCCCAGTGTTAAATCCTGCATGTCTTATTTCATATGTGTTTCAGGAGATGGCTCTGTGATGATAGTGTGTGGGTCACTTCATGACAAGGTGAGATCCACCTTAAACAAATTCATACCAGTGGCATTTTTCCTGCTTCAAGAAAAAATGCATTCTCAGATACGAGTTGCAGCCGACAACATAATGGGTTATATTTTGGCGACCCATTTTCTTTTTCTGCTTCTTTCGGAATTTATTTTAAGAATAAATGTTAATTTGCAATTTCAGTCATTAGAATTGCTAGTCTTGGGGTTCTTTCCTCCAGCATTTCCAGAAATGAAATGCTGACTCATCTGGACTTTAATGCACATGTCTGTGTTAATAACCTTATATATTCACAATACCCCGTACAGGAAAGCTGAATTGTCATTTTAGTTTTTTAAATACAATATCCTTTTTCTTTTCTTTTAAACTCATGGCCATCTGCAGCTAACCACTTCTTGATCTTCTCAACCCAGAACTGAGTGCACTGCTTCACCTTTACCTATATCATTATTTATTTCTGTGGTACACTCTACTGATGTAATTGAAATTCTATAGGAAACAAAATCATAACTATTGTGAGATTAAATAATATATACAGTATCTTAACTTCTTTATATTGTAATTTCTAAACCAACAGTACAGTAGTCACTGTCAAACTAAAAATAATAATACTAATGCTGTTTATTCATATAATATTGTTCAGGTAAGAGTAGGCAATCTGGTATCTGTATGTTTTAGATTACAGCTCCCATGACCTAGCTGCTGATGCTACCCGTTTTTAGTTCTTCTTTTTCTTCTTCTTCTCCTTCTTTTTCTTTTTCTCTTCCTACTTCTGTGTCAAGGCCAGATGACTGCATTGTGGCACGTTCACGTTAAGTCATCTGGAGGGCACCAGCCTACATCTACTGTATACTAGTGTACATAGCAACTTACAAGTTGCAATATTGTAAGCTACTTTTGAACCTCTTGTTGAGAAAGACAGGGTACAAATAATAACAACTAATTAATTATTAATTAATGAAGACAGAGGCAGGAAGTGTGCAAGAGACCATTGAGCAGTACATAATGGGTGGTACGGGTGCAAAAACTGGGGTGTCCCTGTTTTCGTCTCTGAAACGATAGAAATGATGGAAATGTTGTAATCAGAAGAAAACTAGGACAAAGTTTGGCAATAGCCAAGCTACTCAGGAAAAGCTTTTGTGTTTGCACTTCAAAGTCATTTATTATACTTCTGTAGGAGCAGCACTTGGTATTCTTTTCATCAATAGGATGAAAAACTGTGCCATTCCCAAAAATATAAAAGCACTGTTGATTCAGGGAATAATTGTAATTTATTACTGTTCTGAGCAGCCTGACGAAGGCTGTCCATCTGGGAATAATACAGTAAAGTACAAATGAGCAAACTATTTCATCTACACAGTCAAAATCTTCATTGTTTGAGCTATGCCATGATTTTGAAGATAGATGAAAATATTCATTGAAATTTTCTTTTTAAGTACTTTTGTTTTGGGAAGAAAGGACATCTGGAGAAAGTGGGAGTGTTTCATGTGTATAGAACATAATTTATACCAGTTTTTCTTCCACAGTTTGCAAGTGATGATATTTATCTTTCAACACACTACAATATCTTATATTCACAGTCAGTGTATGGAAGATCTAAAACTTTTGCCACCTCCACCATCCTGCTTATGTATATCTTGATCGGTCAAACAGGAGAAAATCCTGACCTGGTCAATTATTACTGCGAACTGGGGTCTGTTTATTTGCATCTTTCTTCCTCATAACTTCATTGACTGGAATGCCTTGTATGCTTTGAATGTGCAGGGTTGGTTTTTTGCAACAGAAACTCTCTGTCAGGTAGTTTGCCGCAATGTATCTGTCTTAGTTGTAGAAAGCCTTGGTCACATCATTTTTGCCACTCTTATCACAACATGTTAGTAGCACGTTATGGAAACTATTTTGTTTTTGTTAAGCTTGGAGAAGGTTGAAGAATTTTCCTCACCACCGCTTTTACAGAGCATGACTGGGCTAGTCCATGGCCATTTTAATGCTCCTAATGTCCCCCTACCAAAAAAAAGGCAAGACATCACTGGTTATTCCTAGAAGTTCCTAGGAAAGGTAATACAGCTCCCAAACCCACCACCATCATCAGCAACAACAAATGTGGAACAATACTAAACTTTATTCTGTCCATTTGGGACCTGGTGTCATGCCAAGTAAGACATGGGAATGGAAAATTATCTCTTGAAACTCCAAAGTCCCCACCCCCATGTAGAGAAATCCATAATAACCTTGTTCAAGAACTTTTGTATTATACCATTTGTGTTCATGCAACAATTTTGGTTATGATTGCAAACAGGTGATTTTGAGCTATCATACATCTACTGTCAGTCCACATTCAGTTTAACACAATCTGGCCTACTGGTATATACTGTAGTGTTATGTCAATAAAAATGCTTTTCTATTTAATCTAAAAGTATAGAGACTTTATGAGAATGTCAATAAACCAGGGATTCCCAATTTACGGCCCTAGTCCAGACCCGGCCTGTGGTGCCATCCCATCTGTCCCATTGCCGCCTATGCTGCACCCGGAAATGGAAGCGGACGTGTTTACATCAGCTGTAAAATATGCCCATGCATGCATAAACGCGCCCACGGCTGTCGTAAACGCAGAGGTAAATGTGCCCGCTTCCGCTTCTGTTGTGGTCCAGCCCACTCAGCTCTTCAAGGGGTTGTGGTCAGGCCTGCAACGAAAAGGTTTGGCCACCCCTGAACTAAACAATCAAACAATGGTCTAGTTTTCCATTGTTCACAAAGTATTTTCTCCTTGATGGTTTTCCTTCTCAGAAACAGCCTAGAAACAGTGATGATGAACCTTGGCACTCCAGGTGTTCTTGGACTTCAACTCCCAGAAGCCCAAGTCGGCACTCCTGCTGATCAGGGCTTCTGGGAATTGAAGTTCAAGAACACCTGGAGGGCCAAGGTTCATCATCACTTGCCTAGAGAAACAAAGTAGAGCATGTTTTTAATGTCAGAGTTGCTAAGTGACTATATTTGTATGATGACAATAAAGCCCTAGGAGAAAAAGTGGTAATATGTAATCCCTGGCCTCATTTAGTAGGGTGTCATTACAAATGGAAATCAAGCCAGCTTCCTTCAGTATAGATGCATGTTGCACAAGAAAATGGTTCTGTGGATCATATTTTCCTCATCCTGGAAAAATTATAAAACATCTAATTAAAGAAGAGTAGTTGGATAAAAATAGAAAATAGCTATAGCTCTTCCACCTTAATGTGAAATCAATGAAACATTTTTAGCAAAGTGTAATTCTACATGCATCAAAAGTTTGCTTTTGTCTTCCATCCAGATACTCAATAGATCGAAATACAGACCTGGAAAGATATTTCAACATAGATGCCAACAGTGGAGTCATTACCACAGCAAAGTATTTGGACAGAGAAACAAATGCTGTCCATAATATCACAGTCTTGGCTATGGAAAGTCGTAAGTTGCCATTTCAAAGTTTTTGAAAAGTTTACAAAATGTACTGCGTTCCATTATGTCTGCTGAATAACGTGGAATGAATACTTTTTCTGAAATCCAGATAAATTATTAAACAGTTAAACATAAGGAAACAATTACATTAAATATAGAGTAAATATCTAATGGAATCATATACCATGTCTGGAATGTGATGTATTATAATTACAAATGTGCATTTTGGATTTTTAAACTAGGAATCTCATAATACTTATCACTAGTTGTCTCATTTCTAGGACCCAGATGTGACAGACACCTAAATTGTGCTCACCTGGAGAGAAGGCCCAGTTGAAGGGTCCTATACCTTAGATAAGCAATATTGGAGCAGCTTATTAATCCAACAGAAATTTAGGCCTTTCAAATGAGCCCAATTTTAGATGTCTGTAATATCTGGGTTGTGCAAGTGGGACCCCCAGAAAGGAAAATTAAGTGATAGTACAAAAAAACAAACCCGCTGATATGCACACACTAATTCTCATAGCAGAGGATCATAACGAAATAAGGATTTGTCAGAGGGCATCCCTACCATAAAGTATATCTGCCCTGACCCCTTCTGTAGATGAGCAATCTATCAATTTATAGCTCCCAGGATTTTTCTTTTGAAGGCCTACTGCTTGCTGATGCCTTCTGAAAATTGTTTAAAAGATAATTTTGTCATGCTGTCTGAAATAGATGGAGTTAGAATCAACATTGTAGAATTTACTGTAGCTCTATGGTGTGAGAGAGAAATTCTGATTCACATTATTTGACATAAGTGCAGCCATATTAATTAAAAGTAGAATCAAAATGATATAAAGGAAGTCATCACATGGATAAGAATGTTCTTTGTGGTTAGGTCACGGTGACCTGACAGAAAAGAGGAATCTCAGCAGGTGGCTCAAGTCAGGGTCACATGTGTCTCATACTGACCACAACACGTGTCTCATGTGTCTCTTTCTAACCTCAAAACGTGGCATGTTCTTTTAAAAAGGCAGTTTTAAAAGGTATATAAGGGAGGAGAAAAGACAGGCAATCAGGCATTGCAAACACGGGATCTTTGGGAAACCTGTCTTTGCTTTGTTCCAAATTTCTATATTATTGGCCAATCTTAACATTACTTTCATCTCTTTATTTGTTTGTTTGTTTGTTTGTTTGTTTGTTGTTGTTATTGTTATTATTATTACAGTAGAACCCCACATAACGGGGAAAAACTCCATTCTGCGAGTTGCTTTGCTATGCGTTTCCCCCCCGTTATGCAAAGCTAATGGGAGATGCCCCATTATGCCCCAAATGTTCATTATCTGGGGTTCCCATTGACCGGGTATACCCCAGTTACCAAAAACCTTGCATAACAAAGGATTTTTTTTCATTATGCGGGGTATCACCCTTGCATAATGAACACTTTGTTATGCGTATTTTTCGCTATGCGATACGTTTGTTACGCGAGGTACCACTGTATTGTAATGTCTTCTGATTTTATTTGACTTTTGCTTAAAGTTAAATGCTTAATAATATTTTAAGATACAGTATTGTACCTAGAGTACTTTTGTGTGTAGCAACTGGGAAAAATAGAAATAAAATTTCCCTGACAGAAATGGCGTAGTCGGCAGGATTCCAGATATCGGCTAAGGGAACCAACTGGGGCGTTTGCATTTTTGCCGGATGGTGCATGGATGCATTCATGCGCTTTCGGATTTTATTTCTGCCTGCCATGAGCTCCCTTGTGGTTTAAGCGAGTATCCTGGAATTCAAAAGCTTTTTGCTGCTACAGGACTCTCCCCCCCCCCCTTTGGGGTAAATAATTTTGTGGTTTACATTATGTGTTTAAGATTTATTTATTGTGTTGACAGTTCATGGGTTTGAACTGTGGTGTGATCTGATCAATCACGCTTGAGGCAGGTAGCCTAGGAAGGGTGGGAAATGCCCTAAAGGAATTTGCATTTTGTGTTTAAAGTGTGTTTAAGTTTAAAGTTTTGTAGTCAAGAAGATAGGTAAGTTTTAATATGATTATGTCTCTTCGTATGGGTGATGTTCTGCCTTTTCTTTCTTCATCTCCAGTTGACTAACGGCCTTCTATTACTTCTTGTTTTTGGTTTCCTTCTCTCTGTGGCCACAATACTTTTCTTACCCAAAGATCCCGTGTTTATATATTTTTCATCCAAAACACTACTGAATTAGATATAACTGGTGTGATAGTATGCTAGTTCTTACAACATAGTTTTAAAGAGAAGTTCCATCATATTAAAAAAATGGGTGTTAGAGGAAAGGAAATGGAAAAAGTTGGACTGTGTTAATTCCTTTCTTTGTACCTTTTGTACCTGGTCATTATGCCAGACAGTATACGTGATAAGCCATTGATGTGACCAACTATGGTAGTTCTTTTATTCTTTTCATTTTTGTTTTTCTACTGGTTACTAAAATTGTGCTGACTATTTTATTTTGTTACCCCAGATATATTTGATATGTAAAATACTTTAAAATTGGTTGATGAGGGGGAAAATATAACTAGTGCTTATGCTTTTAAACAGAAAACCCCTCACAAGTTGGAAGGGGATATGTGGCCATCACTATCCTTGACATCAATGACAACGCTCCTGAGTTTGCCATGGATTATGAAACAACTGTCTGTGAAAGCGCAGAACCTGGCCAGGTGTGGATTTATATTCCTAGCAGCTTGATGATATTTGCTGTGCAGCAGTAATTTGATTTGCAGGGATGCCTCTTTTAAGATAAAATATAATCAGTATATTGCAGTAAAAATGCTATGTTAATTTGAAACTAAACTTAAACATTAACTAGATCTGAAACCTGTGTCATCCAGGAACCCGCAAAAGAACTGAACAGGCAATCAATTCTGTATCACATACATGTTTAAACATCTTCTCTAAACTTCCTGCCTTGTGAAAATATAACATCTCAATTTTTCAATTTACTATATCTTACTTTGGCAAAGCAGAGAAATATTTTAGAGTAAGAATACACTAAGCCTCCACTGATCAGTTAAACTGGTGAATAAGGAATTGGTGGCAGATTCCATAAATAACCTTCTCTCATAATTGTCCTCAAGTGCTTAGAATAAATCTTACATAATTCCTATAGCCACAGTAAAACATTTGACATTCACTCATGTTGCAGATCATACTAATGTCACCATTTATTCTGTAGATGGAATCCTATCCCATATTTACACTGATTTGTCTCCATTCACTTTCATTTCAATGGTAAATTGTCACAAGTCAGTTTAGGTGTTTGCTGAATCACGTGACTGATATGTATGAGGAAATGCCTGTGCCAGTTTATTAATTTGTGACCACCCACTGCTGAAATTAATAGCAATAAACTTATACCAGCAGGTGTAAAAGCAACCATGTGATTCTGACTAATACTTTAAATATTTAAAATTTTGTTCAATTTTTTTATTTTCAACTCAGAATTGCATTTTATTTTTACCAGAGCTATATAAAATAGATCAATATTTTTCATACAGCTAAACTAGCACAATAGGGGCTCCCATGAAGATGAGCAATGAATGATATTCTGAACATCACTTCCTGTTAGAAATGATGAAACTTCATTCATGATTGATAGCAAGAAAAGGTTTCGAAGACTTACATTTCAGTCACTGAGAGCCGATAAGCACTGTTTTCTTTTCCACTGGGAAATTATGGTCTGAACATCTTCATTTGAGGAGATTGTCCCATTCTCCATGCAGAATGGATAACTTCCAAAACTCTAGGGGGGACTACAGCCCCATTGAATCTGGGATGACTCTACCCATACTTGGGTCTCCTAGAACACAGCTCTTTTGGAATCCCCCCCTCCTTGAAAATGATTATTGTGGTCTCTGTTACTGATGTTACCCTATCTTCGTGCACTCCCCCACCACACACACATACAACTGATTTTTATGTCTATGTTATGACTTAACTGTTATGTATTTGAACAGCTGCCTTTAGGCCCAAATTATTGATACTGGACTGACGCTTACTGTACTTTTTGCTCATCGGCTGAATTTTGCTCACCAATGTCCTCATGCAACATGAACCCTTTTTTATTTGATGAAAGGGAGATGCAATAAACTGGAAACTATGGCCACCCATTTAGCTGTTGAAGTAACTTCATTAAATATTGAAGGAACTCCTTCAAGAGTTCCCAGCATCCTACAATCGTAGTGATAAAAATGTATGCTTCATAATAAACACATGCATAGCATCTCAATGTCTGTTTGGTTAGTAGGTGAATCATTAAAAATATCAACTGCTGTTGTTCTTTCCCCCTGCATGATAAAATGATTGTCCAAATGCAATGGATAAGAAAAAAACATTGTAATACTACAATTCAGATTGTACAATGGAACTTTGCTCACCTGTCTTCTTGCCTAGTGCACAACATCAAGAATGCTGCTCTAGATGTTTTCTCGTCTTGAGCAGTTTTCGTAGAGGTAGGGAACTGCAGGAGTAAGTGGAAATCCATGCAAACAACAGATGCCACAAAAGGACCTTTGTTCAGGGATTCTCATTTCATGAGGCCTTGCACTGCCTCCACCACACTCAGAAGTGCCATGTGGTGGATGAAGGGCAAAGTAGACATCCGGGCCCCGAAGCTGTCTGAGGGAGCATGACCTGGCCCCCAGCTTTAAAAGGTTGAGAACTCCTGCCTTAGTTGAACACCCATGGGAAACTCACCATGTTGCCTTTTCAGTAAGTTACCTTGAAATTTCATCATGTCGTCTTTTCCCATTAAATTAAAATAAATACCATTGAGAGAGCAGGACTTCCTCTATCAGTTGCTTCAGCTAGAAGATGCTGGCTGCTGGCAGCAAGATGTTGGATGAGAAACATATGTGCCAGCTGCCCACATTTCATTTCTTAATCTGTCTTGTTTCCATCAGGTACAGTAGAAGACACTGTATAGGTCTCCCTCCCATATGTGTAAGAAATATGTTCTGAGATCTTCCATGAATACCTGAAACTGATAACAGCAATCCTATATTTAACACGTATACCTGAGCCATAGAAGAAAGGGAGGGGTTTCAAATGCTTCTGTCATTTTACATGGGAGCTACCAAAATCTCTGCCTCTATTCCTTGTAAATATTACTCTTCAGACAATGGCCTGTGTGTGTGTGTGTGCGTGCGCGCATGCGTGTGTGCGTGCATGTGTGTGTGTGTGTATGAGAGAGAGAGTGTGTGTGTGTGTGTATGAGAGAGAGAGAGAGAGTTGTATTTCAGGGATTTTAATTGGATATTTTTATACGCACAGATAATTGAAACTTTGGATATTGAACCTGCAGATAATTGACAGTGGGTGGGGTGGGGTGATCTGTACAGTATAGTCAACTGCCAGTCCAGTTAAGTTTTGAACCAGAAGTTGGAAAGAGCTCACCTGGCTTTTTGCTGCCATCTTGGTCTAACCTTAGGAGAAGGAAGCTCTAAATCTAATTCTAGCATGTATTTAATTGAAACAGGATTCTATGGATGGTAACAGAGAATCTATGCTTAAATTACTCCTTCACTTTAAAGCCTTGGGCAAGTCATCTTATATTAAATACAAACTAAAATCTTACATGAAAGCAAACCACTCTTTTTTCCCTCCAGGTAATTCAAAGAATCAGTGCCATTGACAAAGATGAACCCCCGAGTGGTCATCAGTTTTCCTTTAGTTTGGCAGGAGATGCAGCAAATAACCACAATTTTACTTTGCAAGATAATAAAGGTAAGGCACCAACTGCAGTGAACCACCCAAGGGCATTTGAGCAGTGACATGCCAGTGATCTTATTTCTTCAGACTAGCATTGCTGATTGTCATCTGGATTATCTTCCTTGTTGGGAAGACCATTAATTAAGAGCAATGAGACCCCAAAGTAATTCTTAAGTATAGATTATGTGTCAGCAGAAAGAAGCTGCTTTTTCAATCATTTTAAGCTATGAGCCAAAGAGATGGGCTTCATATCTTTGTTTAAACCGATTATTTTCACTTTTTATTTTTATCTAAATTAGATTGCACCTCAGGGCAGCAGCTGAAAAATTTCCTGGGTTTCATGTTTGATTAATGTAACTCAGGAGTTACAGAAATAAGCCCTTAAAATATATGGCAGTGTGGCTGATGCTTTAGGTATATACCTTTTTTCACCATATTACTTGCTGCATAAATTCTTTGGAGTTAAAAATTAAGGATTCTGCATTACTGGTTGTTAATAGTACTTCACTTATCTGCACATAACTACATTTTACTGGTGGTTGAAAATTCATGCAGAGTCTTGCTTGTATTGCTCTTCTATAATATTTATAATATTTTATATTTCCTTAGTGATGGATGGGTCCTAAAAGAACCCTTTGGCTCAAGCACACACACTGATTTCAGGCTGAGAGGATTCTGGTCAGACCATGGCTGTAGGAGCATAGAAGGCTAGCCTACACCAAATTAGACTTTTCAGAGCTTCATGCAGGAGTCTTTCCTACTCCTACATGGAAGTCCTTTGTATTTTCTGGTTGTCTCCATCCAAGTACCAACCAGACCCAACCTTGCTTAGCTTCCAAAATTTGGCAATATTTTATTAATGCAAGATGGTATGAGGGTCTCTGCTATCATGATGAAGTATTGTGGCACACTTTAAAAATGGAAAGCTATTGACTTCTCCACAAGGAACACTCATACTTATCAAGCTGTTGGCCTTGTTATGGGCATTGTGAAGAACAAGTTTGTGAAGGTTTACTTAGCCTATCTCCATGGTATTTAGTATTAATTATTCATTCTCCTTCTTACTTTTCACAAGTATATATGCTGCTCTTCTTACTCACTGACTGAAATCCAGTAGTTAAGTCACAATTAGAGTATGCCCATTATATCAGGGAAACTTAGAGAGGAGTTGATTTACCAAATCCCCACTGATTCCATGAGCCTATTGCATTAGCAGATTAATGCTGGATTTCAGTTTCTGGACCAAGGTTGGACCAATACTTAATCCCTAGATGTAGAACATTTCACTTCATTATGTTGTTTTCATCCCAGTGTTCAAGTCTATCAATTTTTAAACTGTTCCTGTCTTCCAAGGCATTGTGTCATTCATAAATATGATAAGTATTCCCTGCACCTCCTTTTCCAAGTCATTAATGAAAATGTTGAAGAGCATCAGGCCCAGGAGAGATTCTTGTGCTACCACACTTATTACACCCTTTTGAGAAGGAGCCATTAATAAGAACCCTCTGAGTACAATTCTGTAAAGAACTGTATATCCACCTGATACTTGTGCTATCCAGGCCACAGCCAGTTAGCTATCTAATCAGAATACCATGGGGCACTTTGTCAAAGGCTTTGGTGATGTCAAGATATATTATTTATATAGCATTTCCTCTGTCTACCAAAGAAGTTACCTGATTGAAAAATGAGCTAAGATTAAGCAAAGAAATTACACTTACAGTATATACCTCTCAATAGCGGTTAGTGCACTCTCTCAGCTGTTCACAAGTTAATTAGCATTTTGCCACCAACATGCTGGGTACTCATTTTATTGACCTCGAAAGGATGCAAGGCTGAGTTGACCTTGATCCCTGGTCAGGAATGAACTCACAACCTTTTGGTTGTAGGACAACAGTTTAACCACTGCACCATCCAAATTAGTTTTGTGATTAATCATTGGGAAGTTTATGGAGCTGTGGTTAAGAAGCTCACCTTGTTAGCTGGATGGCTGGCAAGTCAGGAGCTCAGGACCCAGGTACTGCATGACGGAATGAGCCCCCGTATCTGTCCCAACTCCTGTCAACCTAGCATACTGAAAGCAAGAAATTGCAAGTAGATAAACAGGGACCACTTTGGAGGGAAAAGATCTTTGGGACATGAAAAGAGACTCATTCAGGTGTCCTCTGAGCAAAGTTTCTCCAGCAAAAATCCTTTCAACCCAGAATAATTTCAGACAAATTATTATTATTATTATTATTATTATTATTATTATTATTATTATTATTATTATTATTATTATTATTATTATTATTATTATTATTATTGGAAAGTTTAAAAATTAGGCTTAATTTGTAAATCAGATTATTAAAGTACATATTTCTGTAGGTATCCTGTTGTAGGAAGGTACAGGTCAACAGAAGAAATTCACATTTGTGGAGGAGCAGATTCATAATGATCATGCACTAATAACATGTGATCAGACAAGCATCCCAAAAAGATAGTATGTTTCTCTTCTGTTTCAAAGTATGACACAGTTTGAGCAATATGTAAGCACCACATGGGACTCCCATGTGAAATTCTCCTTTATCTACATTTTTTTTTGCTGGCCGGTCCCACCCTTGACACACAGCTGTGGGGGCCAGAGGCAGGCTGCTCCCACTGCTGACAGTTTTGACATCAGCAGCGGTGGCGGCAATTGCGGTTTGTCCTGCCTGCTCTGAGCAGCCTCTTGCTCGATTCCATCTCCTCTGCAGCCTATGTCAAAGACGATCGCCATGTTAGGAAAATCTTCAGAGCCTCCTCTGTTTCAAAATCCATGGCTCTGGAAGGGTAAACCTGGTGCACAGCGGTGACATCATCCCAGGCGCGCCAGGGGGCTCTCCTAGCCGCACATTTTGAAACGGAGACAGGAGGCTCCTAAGATTTTCCTAACATGGCGATCGGCTTTGGCAAAGCCTGCAGAGGGGATGGGACCGAGCGAGAGGCTGCTTGGAGCAGCCAGGACACAGCGTGACCACCGCCGTCGCTGACATCAGGCGGCAGCGGCGGGTGGAGGGGCAGTCTGCGGTGAGCCTGGGTACTCACTGCAGGCCGCATTTATTTATTTATTTTTGCACATTTATATCCCGCCCTCTTGGTGGGTACATCACTCAGGGCAGCTAACAATATAATAAAAATTACAATATAAAACAATTCAGCAACAATAGCTAAAACAAGACCTAACAACCCCAGCTAAAACCAGCATTAAAACACAAACAAACAAATGATATGCAGGGGCCTAATTGGGCCCATGGGCTGTAGTTTGGGTGCCCCTGATCTACATGATATAGAGCATTTTTATATATTTTCCCCTAGGCCAACAGCATCTTCTCCAGGGTTTGCCTTTGATACTAAATGTAAGAGATGAAGCCTAAACTTCTAGCTACTCCTTTTCTTGCGCTTTTACTTAAAATCATACCAAGCATTTACCAAGTCTTTAGGAAATGGAGAAGGCATGTCACTGCCCAGCTATAAAACCAACTTCAACAAGGACAACATATTTCATATTTGCAAAGGGATTTACCCAACTCCAGAGGTTTATTCTTTGCTATTTCAAATTCACAAAGCTATAAGCTTGTTTATACCAGCATGGCTAAAAATAAGATGGTATTATGTTGAATTTAAATGACCCCTAAAACATTTATTTAACAGTTCTTGTGGTTTTTTCCCCACTTTTGTCTTTTTTATATATATAGACAACACAGCATCTATATTAACTAGACGAAATGGATTTCGAAGGCAGGACCAATCAGTATACTATTTGCCAGTGTTTATTGTGGACAGCGGCTCTCCATCACTCAGTAGCACCAACACGCTCACTATCCGAGTATGTGATTGTGATGCAGATGGTATTGCCCAAACATGTAATGCAGAAGCATACATCTTGCCAGCAGGACTAAGTACTGGAGCACTGATAGCCATCCTCGCTTGTGTTCTGACACTTCTAGGTATGTCTTTGGGTTTGTTCACATGAGGGAGGAAACATTTTTCCTGAAGCAAGTAAATTATTTATGTGTTTGTCACTTCGTCATGAAGGAACTTGAAGAACTGTATATACGGGGGTCTCAAGAAGGTTTCACGTAGAGGCGCTTACCAGATCCAAGCAAGTTTAGGATCAGTACATAAAGTTGTTATTGTAACCATCTTGAATATGAAGAATATAAGTTAATTTTTATTCAGTCTGTCAAAATATTTACTTTGATTAGTATCCAGTATGAGTGAAAAGTCCTGTACCAGTTCAGGTGGAGATTGCAATGAAGAAAACTCATTCTTAATTTTTGCAATGGCAACACTTGCACAGGTGGCAAATTTCTATGTTACTGTTCAACTGGAGACTTCTGCTCAGCAGAATTTATCACTCTTCCACAGAGTGACCAGGTACAATGATACACAGCTAAAACAAAGGAATAACATACAAATGTTCTGTATGAATTTTTACCCTCCTACAGAAAAATATTCATCCCATATGGAGTGTTTTGATCTTGAGTGTGTGTGTGCATGCGTGCATGTTTGCATGAGAGAGGAAGCGGAAAAGAGAGCATTTTTATTTTCTGTTAAATAGATTTTTTTTTTACTAAAATCAGGAAAAAATAAAATAAAAATAATTAAATAAATAGAAGAAATAATTTTAACATTAAGAGTATAAATATTCTTTAAAGAGATATCAGTACAGAACCAGATGTAATCTGTGGGTAAAAAACGGCCACAAGTAGGAGCAGGAAAGTAATTGTCAAAGATAATAGATTCTCAGGTACCTTGCATTTCAAATGCAGGCAATTTGGTGGGGTTGTTAAAAGAGATTGTTAGTCTGCAGTTCTTTGTTTGAAGAGCTGGGTGGAAAATTTCAGCCAAATGGTTCCTAGGCAGAGTCTGAAACCACAGACACACACACACACCCAAAGGCCTTTTGCAGCCAGTATTTGAACTCATCTTAGGAAGCATAACTGGCTCACATATCTGCTATGAATTTTGGTGACTCTCATGTATATTTTTTCTTAACTGTCTACAAAAACTCATGTTCAACATGAAGAATACAGATTTTTTTAGTGATCTAATAAAAGAATTACCTGTCCTTCTATTTGATTTTTTTGTCACTTCTGTTATAGGGATAGAACCGTGCTTATTATTGGAGAAGGATTATCTCACAGTAGTAGTGCTGACAAACAGTGTTCTGATAATGATGTCTCCTGTTCTTTTGTGAATATTGAAGTGATCACATGGATGATTCATAGACTAAGGCAGGGGTAGCCTACCTATGGCCTTGAGCCGACCCTGGCCCGCAGCACCATTTAATGTGGCCCGCTGCTGCCCTTGCCACTTCCAGAAGCAGAAGTGGACATATTTATGACAGCTGTAAAACATACCCTCACATATGTAAACACGCTCACACCTGCCATAAACACTGCTGTAAATGTACCCATGGCTGTTGTAAATGCATTTACGATAGCCATGGACATGTTTTACGGCAGTGTTTATGGCGGGAGGAACCATGTGACTGGCCCGGGGGTGTGGTCTGCCTGGGAGGCATGGTCTGGTCTGCAGCATGAAAAGGTTGAGAACCCCTGGACTAAGAGGTGTTTCACTCCAATTTTTGATTGACCCAGGACAAGCAACAAGGTGGATAGGAACAGAGTATTCTACGTACCATAGACTATCAGTTTGTACATCGAAATGTATTGTTTTACAACTAAAAAGTGCTTTATTTTAATGTCTTCAGTTAAAAAGAAAAATAGAGACTCATCTTTAAAAAAACTAAATTATTAGTAACAAACTAATATAAAACTGTAACTGTGACTACTTAGATTTTTTAAAATTAGCGTGCCAGGCTGTGGCCAACACAGAGGGCTCTTGTAGCAACAGGTTGCAAAATCCAAGTGTGGCTGCTAGCCTTGACAGCAGTTCAGACACACGAGCGGAATAAATGTTTTTGTGTTCATTTTAATATAAAGGCTGTATATATTCTCTCAACTTTCACAATACATTCAAGATCTCTGTAAATATGCTGGAATAAAATTAAATTAATCTGTGTTCCTATTTCTTGAATTGCCTTTGCAACTGAAGTGTCATTCACTCTATAGTCAACCATTTGTAGAATGAGTACAATAGTGACCCATCACTGTCAATTTTATTTTTAAATATTGCAGCTATCTATGGATATTGCCAGAATGAGATTGCAAATGGAAGTGATAAAATTCAAATCTGTACCACTTACGATCAAACATGGTATAGTCACAGAAAATTCTGCATGTTGTCAATGGGAAATCAGAGAAACAAAAGCAATATACAGTAAAACCTCGCACAAAGAGCACCTCGCTTAGAGACTAACTCACTTAAAGAGCAGAATTTTCTCTGAATGGTCACCTCACTTAACAACTAAAACCAAACAAAAACTTGCTTAACAACTAAATCAGGGTTTGCAATCCCCCCATACACACACACTAGAAGTCACAATTGGTCACTTACAATGGTGTTTCGCTTAAAGATCAAACTCGCTTAAAGAGCAATCCCATGGAACACATTATGTTCTTTAAGCGAGGTACTACTGTATTTTGGGTATTTAGTGTATCACTGTATCTATCTCTGTATTGGATTAATTTACTGGGAAACACTTTATAGAGGGGAAACATTAAAAAATATACCCTGTTTCTGAAGTTCTGCAGTCCATAATTCTACCTGCTCAGTTTATTATTTAATTCTGTATAATGAGCAGATAGGATGTAAATCTTCCAGATCTACACAGTGCTGTTCTTGAGAGCCTTTAGGCACAAGGCACGCCGTAAATCAAAAGTAAATTTTCTTTTAACATTGTATCAGCTATGGAGTGATGTTGTTTTCAGCCCCCTCCCCCCCCCCCCCGGCAGTCCCAGAAATGTAAAGTACAAATAGGATTGTAATTTACAAAAGCACATAAAAATCATCATGCTGGGTATCATGCCCTTTATGTTGTATATAATTCTTTAAAGAAATAAGTGAGAGATCTTTAATGCCTCTGAGAATTATATAGCAAGTCCAGATGAATGTTTTTTTAAAAACAAACATCATTTCTTATATGCCAGAAACTCAATAGTAATTGTTTTTATATCTGTTTAGCATAATCATAGCTTTGATTTTGTGTACACAGAGAATACTACTCTTTCCTCCATCATGACATGTACCACTTTCTGTATTTTCCAAGGTGTTACTGTATTGCACTTAGAAAAAAAATCCTTTCTGGATTTGAGGCAATGGTGGTACCTCATATAGATGTGGAAGTACATAACCCAAATGTGTGTGTCTAAGCAGTGTCTTGGTAGTCATTTTGTTATGTTGAACTGGACTCCGAAATAGATACTGTAAATCAACTCAAATCATGAAGTTGTCAGACAAGCTAGTCCTTCTTAACAGTTGTGTTGCCCTATTTTGGATCAGATAAAGTTACTGAATTTTGTCATTTTCAAGGGTGCACATTCAGGAATCTAGAGAAAGGGTTAAGATGTATAGATAAATATAGCAAGGACACTGTAGGAGGCATCCCTAGCCATATTGCAACTGTAGCTATAGATAAAAGAGGGGGGAGGTGAACATTTAAAAAAGAAATGAAGGAATTTATAAATGAAAAACCAGCCAGAGGAAATATGAGGAAAAGTCAGCCTTTCTGCTTGGTAAATCAAAAGCTGCTCTTTGGACTTCTGCCTATTCAAATTAAGGAGAGAGGAGACTTTGGAGACTGTTAAATAGTGCCTGGCCCTTTAAGAGCAGAAATTTTCTACTGGTGTCTCTACTAGCAGGGGTTCTCAACCTTTTTAAACCAAGGGCCAGATCACACTTCCTCAGACAGCTTCGGGGGCTGGATGGCCAATTTTGTCCTGCATGCCACAGAAGGCACTTCTGGGTGTGGTGGAGGCTGTGGGGGCCACATGAAATAGTGTCATGGGCCACATGTGGCCGCTGAGCCATAGGGATGTTAAAATCATAACTTTAAAACTGTTTGACCGTATGTCACCAAGTTTGGCAATGATCAACATTTGACTGTCTACTCTTACTGTTCCAAATTTAGTGCTTATTTGAAACCCAGTATAAAAATTACAATGTTTTGTTTGGGATGCTCCCAGTTTTAGAATTGTCTAGTAAAATGTTGTTTTGCACTGCCAGCACAATAACATCACTGCACTCCCATGCAGTGACGATTTGTTACGATCATGTAACGTACAGTAATGCATAAAAAGGGTGCATACTCACAGCAGCCAGAACCATATTACTTACATATGCTATCATAAATGAAATGGCACAAATAGAGACAGTAAATAGCTGATACTTAAGGAGTCGAGAGTTGCGTTCCAGACACATGATTTGGTGCTTCATAGGAAATACAAGCCTTGACTCTTCAATTAAATTTGCTGCTCTGATTTATGCTTTTGACTTACTCAAGCATATCTAAATAATACACTTCTGGGCAATACTTTTAGTTCTGCATTACTGCTTCTTCTAAACATGTATATAATGCCAACAGTGTACTGAGGAATGATGTAATTAAGGGTGTGATCAGATGGGCACTTGTTCCACTGTTTTGTCTGCTGCAGGGATGAGTTGGTTCTCTTCTATTTCCAGCAATCATACGATATAGATGCAGAAGCAAACCAGCCCATCCCCAGAGTGTATGTATCAGCACTTTTCTGATTTTTGTTAGGTGTTTCTGAGTTTTGGGTGGGTGGGTGGGTGGGTGGATAGGTAGGACCAGTCAGTTTTGCAGTTGCTAAAAACAAAACAAACCTGAGTTGTGGCTTAAATTTGCCTTTCTCTTTTATTTTCCATTGTTAAATGGCTAGAGAAGAAAGCCATTTCACAATATTGGGAAATTAAACAGATTAAAGGGTTTTTTTAAAAATGCGTTAGGCCTGCACTACTTGGGGGGGGGGGGGATTCTTCTCAGAAACAGGATGGAGTACATATGGCGATTTTCCATTTTCCTTAATGTTTCTTAAAAGCCAGATCAGGAACTTGTCTGAACCCACTGCTGAATACCATTCGCTTCTGGGAACAGAAGGAAGGGAAAAAAAATGTTTTTAAGCAATTAGGGCAGCACTAGCACACTGTACCTTGGATACCTTGGAGTCTTTATTCAGCGTGGAGTCCACACATTGGTAGATATCTCCGCGATGACATTCCGCACATGCAAATGGACCTGAGAAATCAAGTCCATTTGCATGTGGGTTTTTTAGCTATTTGTATATCACATCATCCCCTGGATAGGTGGACCATGACATGTGCTTTCTGCTTTCCCCTTGCCCTAACATCATTAGCAAGAGATGAGATAGGCAACACTGCCTAGTTAGACCGCTCAAGCCCCCGTGCCTTGACAAGGCTCTCACTGTATTACTTACAAAAAATATTTTAAAAGGAAAACTTTTCCTGGAAGCACTCCTGGACTGGAGGCCTTGCTCACGGTCACCCTTTCGGGCTCGTCTGAGGCGCCTCCCCCCTCCTGTAATTAATTTTTAACATTAAGGTGATGCTGTTTTTATATTTGTTGTTTTATAGTAATGGCACAGTGATGGGCAATACTGCTATGTTCTTAAGGGTTTTTAATTGTTTTATATTGGTTTTAACTTGTGTACACCACCCAGAGTCCATTGGATTAGGGCGGTATACAAAGCTGTCTATTAAATTAAAGCAAGAAAAGGGAAGGAGGGAGTTTTCCTTTTTGTTATTTTTTTTTCAACAGGTAGGTGAACTAAATAGGGTTGCTTGAAGTGAGTATGCTATGCTAGTTCTATGCAAAGAACAGGTCAAAAACAAGTTACACCCTACTTATTGGCAGGGAGATAAATTCCAAGATCTAATGGGGATACCTGAAAATTGAGATAACAATGAACCCTATATTTGTAATGCAGACATTGGCCAGCTCTGGTAATACACCATGGAAATACATATACAGTGCTGTAGTGTAAAAAGTAAATGTCTTTACGGATTTTTAAATTAAATCCACAGATAGTAAACCTGTGTATATAGGGGGGGGGCTTCAAAGTACTTATCTTTTGCTGGATTGTACTCTTTGTAATTAGCCTGTAGCTCATTATGAATAGGTATGCCATAGATGTTCTTCTGGGCCACACTTGTCTCATAAAAAATTAATCAGCAAGATTATCTTTGAGGAAATTTGAACTTTACTTGTATTATTCCACTGCTTGATATCAAAGTTAGACAGCCTGTCCTATGCATTTCTATGGAATTGCACCAAAACATTACATGAGAGACCAGTCAGAGGGTGTTGGGGAGGAATCTCACTTTCCCTGTAAAGTCCAAACCATTGTCTCCTACTGATAATTAGGAGCAAGCCTCTCTTCCCATTCTACTTTTAATGTAGAGTCCAGTGACGTGCAATATTTTGTTCAGCTCAAAAAGCTGTGGACCTTTTGATAGGTGAGGGAGATCTTTGATAATTTCTGTGTTAATCCAAGGCAAGCTTTGAAAGGGTTTTTTTTATTAACATCTCTTCTAAATTAAATGGTTTGATGAGAAACTTTTCATTTGCAGCAATGATGAATTTCCTGTTCTGAAGCATAGAATTGTTTCATTTAAGAATAATGGTAAATTCCTGGTAGTTCAATCACACAGTAGTTGTGTAATGGTTTCCTTATTTAAAAAATAGATTAAATGAGTTGTTTGTTGTGGTTGCTGCTGCTGATGTTATTGCATCATATTAAAAAACCCAAGTTGCATTAAAACTATTCCAGTATAGCGTTCATCCAGACCCAATTGTTCTTGCACGAAATTCATGACACACTAGTTTTACTGACAATGCCATATCTCGCTCTCAACTGCTAAAATGGCATTCATTCATGGAGAGGTTAGAAATTATTGTTCAGAAGCGGTTGGAGTGATTAGAAATTAATATTCTCTTAAAGCCATTTAAATGCTAAAATGTTTAACCTTTCAAGGGACTTCATATTTTTCTTGGCTTCAAGCAAATGCTGGTTGTGCAAGGCATAACCGCATAAAACATTCATTTTATCTTGATTTTTATTATACCTCTAGGCAGGCAGATCTACTGAGTTTAATATATTTTACACTTATTAGCAGGTACTTAACTCCCCAGATGAAGTCTATGGAACATATCATAGTGTGAAAAACACATTTTCACTGAAGTAAGGAAGAGATTGACTGCACAGCTCATGATTCTGGATTTATCCTAGTGCAGTCAGTTAAAGACAGAAAAACAGCTTCAGCAATTTCAGTCTAAATTTGCATTATATTATTATTCCAATTTTTATTTCATAAAATCTAAGGGTTAGCCACGATCCAAAAATACTTCTTATTTAAAGGATTTATACCCTTTGCCTTATTTCTGGTCAGGGTAGTCCTGTGAAGTAGAACAAGCTAATGGGTTTCATGATCAAACAAAGACAGGAAACACGCCTTTTGTGTCCAAGTGTTTTGTGCTGCAGAAAGCACATATACTGCAAAGTTCCACATGACTAATACTGTCTTCCTCAGGAAAGGTAAGATTACAAATGGCATTAGAGTATTTCTATACTGAAGGGTGGGAGGAAAGGAGACAAGGGGGAATGATACTGGTCAAGCAGATGAATATCAGGGAATGGACTAGTACTGGTATAGCGTAAGACTGAAGATAGTAGTCTTCCACAAGATTTTTTTTATTCTTAGAAAATATCTGAAGCATCTACTAAAAACCAATGTGGGTTGCCTAGAGATAAGATAAGCATAAATACAAAGCCAACGTCTCCCCAAAGATGTTGATGGTCATACTCTTTTGAAGTTCATACTGCAGATTGAAATGTCCAAGGAGTATTAAAAACTCGTAGTAGTGACATTCTATCTTTTTTCTGGATTTTCTTATATTCATGGTATGTGCATAGTTACAGTTCTACACATATATTTCACAAAACAATTTTGAACAGTGCTTCAAAGGGCAAGATTCAGGTTTTTCAATCTCTTGAACATAACATTTAGAGTAGTGTTCTCTGTACCAGGCTCACTTTCCAAGGGTGACTTCATTAACAGCAGGAATACAGTAAAACCCCAGTTTACGATCTTGGTCCATTGTGACAGCCTTTGACATAAACCCAAAAAGTCATAAACTGAAGCACGTTTTCCCATAGGAATGCATTGAAAATTTTTAAAAATGTCCCGACCAGACCCACATACAAAAACCCACCAAAAATTTTAAAATGCCAGACACGGTCATCCCCCACTCCTTGATCACTCCCACCAGCTGGAGAGGGGCTGGGGTGGAGAAAAGGGCGTGATCTACCCCCTCCTTCCCCCCTAACCCCAATGGTGGAGATCAATCAGAAAAAGGACACATATAGTACAGTAAAGGAAGAAGCGATCTCCCTACCTTTTGCATGCTGCTGCTTCTTCCTGAGGGCTTCATCTGGGCGGTGGCAGTGTTGGCATTTTTGGTGCTGTTTCCACAGTGCCTGCCGCTTCTACCAGCAACAGCAGACTCTGTGGACCATGTCTACTCTGTACTACAGCTGTCTACTACAGCCAAGAATGCACATATGGGTGCCCGGCGCATAACCAGGATGTTCCAGAGAGGCATGCATTCCAGGCTGTAGTGCTACGGGGGACCTCAAACAAAGACCGGAATAGAGCGGATATGGTCCCCAGAGACTGCCGCTGCCAGTAGAAGTGCCGGAAACTGTGGAAACCACCAAAAATGTCACCGCCACCTCCTCAGTGGTACGTGACGAAGTGCAACTTCCAGGGGTAAGGGGTGGATGCCATTTTAGAGTCAAACATGGCACAGAGCCACCATTTCAGACTCTAAAATTGTGCTGGAAGTGTAAGCCAGGATGTAATTTTTGTAGAATTTGCCATCGTAAACATAACCCAGGGCAGTCTTAAGCCGGGGTTTTACTATACTCATGGTTCACTTATTTCGAGTAAAACATTCAGTCCTAATCAACTGTTATAATCCAACCAATCCATTGTATTCTACAAAGGGGCATGACAAGCTGACTGAAATATTTAGCAGGATCCCTGCAACAATTTGTTACAGATGATAGTGGTGCTGGTAGTGGTAGAAAAAGTAATAACAAAGTGTTGTCAAGTCAATTTCCAGAACAGGGCACTCATCTTTTGAAGGGGCTTTGAGATTACATAGCTCATCCAGAACTGCAAAAGCTAGTTCATCTCCTACAAAACGTAGTGGAGATTCAAACACCCAACCTGGTGCTCTGATTTACCAAGTTATCCAGCCAGCTTTGGGAACAATTTGTTTATGTGTGTATACAGAAGAGGAGATATTGAGACACTGTGTGGAAAACATTGGAAAATTGTTTATGTTGTTTATGTTATATTCCAAAATGTTTGTATTGTGCTAAAACTATTGGTGAACTGCAGAGCTAAACATTATTTTAGTTGGATGGTATTTCTTGCAACTTCTGCTCTTCTAATCTCTTGCAAGTTTTATGTACAACTACTGCTGGCATCAACTAATACTACTGTAACAAATACTATATAAATAATAATACTAATGTTAATACTAATGTTAATAAAAACAACTATCACTATTATAAGAAAATGGCCAGTCTATGTTATGATCAGGGGCAGCTTTTGAGGAAGGGGCTCCTTCTTTTCATCACCTGCCAATGTCTGCAGTATCATTTAGATCCTCTCACTCTATTTAAGGCCTGCCAATACTGAAATTATCATGACCTTCAATTGAGTTATATTGTTAGGAATGTTTAGTAATGAAAATAAAATAATTTAGGTATTTCAATACTATGATAAAACTACATTAAAAATTTTTAAAGATATGAGTCATCTTGAAAATTATGCTCTACATTTATTTAAATTTGTGTAAGTGCAACTTGGCTGAAAGGAATGCTTGAAGTATGAACAATGCATGTTGGAACTCAATGTAAGCTTATAGTGAAGCTTAAATATTGAATGGTCTTGTTAATTCCCTGAACTTTAATCTTGGCACTAAAACCTGCAAGAAACTTTCTTAAGCAGCAGAGAGCTTAATGTTACTACCTCCTGGCACCATGGACTGATCTAATAAAAGCCAAGCTAGAAATAATTCATGTGGTGCAGTACTTTGTGAAATAAGGCAAAGTGTGACCTGTTAAAGCAGTGCCCAAGATTTGTGCTGGATATTATTTAACAACTCTGAAATTCCCAGTCAAGAATCAGATATTTCATCAGTCAGCTGATCCTCATATAATATAATAATTGAGTTACTTCTCACATTCTTAGAGTTAAATTATATATGATGTGTTTATTAATTCTCTTTTATCTCTTAGGTAATTAAGAGGTGGGGGGAAAGTCTGGTTCTATTTTATGGCTGTGAGATTGAAATATTTAAGTGAATCTGAATTTTAAAATTTATGTGTTGGCAGTTAGAAATACAGGTGATGGCATTAAATCAGAATGACTGTAGTAATAGGTTTTTTAAAAATAAAATAAAAACACCTAATAGCAATTTTGGAATCGCTTAGCAAATTAAAAAAAAACTGGCTGCATCCTGTGACTATTGTAGTACATAAAGTGCTGATTCTTGCTTAATGTAGGGATAGTCCCATTACTAACCAAGAGTTTGGTCAATTGGGCTCTGCATTTTCCCTTTGCATAAAAGTATCTCTGCTTTCCTTGCAGTGCTTGTTTTGCTGATCGTCACAATGAGGCGACGGAAAAAAGAGCCTCTTGTTTTTGATGAAGAAAGAGATATAAGGGAAAATATTGTACGCTATGATGATGAAGGAGGCGGAGAGGAAGACACCGAGGCCTTTGATATGGCTGCCTTGAGGAATCTCAATATCATTCGAGATACCAAGACCAGGAGGGATGTGACTCCAGAAATCCAATTCCTGAGCAGACCGTCATTTAAAACCATTCCAGATAATGTGATTTTTCGGGAGTTTATTTGGGAAAGACTAAAAGAGGCTGATGTGGATCCCTGTGCACCGCCGTATGATTCCCTGCAGACATATGCATTTGAGGGGAATGGTTCAGTGGCTGAGTCACTTAGCTCCTTAGATTCTATCAGTTCAAACTCTGATCAAAATTATGATTACCTCAGTGACTGGGGGCCTCGTTTTAAACGGCTTGCAGACATGTATGGAACTGGACCAGAAAATTTGTATTCATAGCCTTTGAATCTTTCTATGACAGTGCACTAAAGAAAAATAAAAGTGGAAAACTCAATATCGGGACTAAGAAAATCTGTAAATAATTCTCCATTTTTAACTTTTTGGGTTTGGGGTTTTGGTTGTTTTTTTTTATTTTATTTGCCTTGTTAAAGCATATCTTCATTAGAACTTTGTAATCGGACTGCACTGAACACACAGATCCTGAGCATCTGATGGCATTTTTGGTAATACTTAGGTGCTCGGCCATGTGCAAATAGATTGCAACCGTCCTATACCTGCAGAGGCAATTAATCTCTAAGAGTAAGTAGTGCACTGTGACTTCAATGAGCCAATGACATCCTGTAGATCCCTTCACAGTACTGCTGGATCTAGACTGCAGAATCGCTGCTCAGTAGGGAGAAAGACAAATAAATAATTCATCATTTGCAGTAGTACTACAAAGCATTGGCAAAAATCCTGTTGCATTTCATAGTAAGACCACTGAATCAGTGAGGATTTGGTGATTGAACCCCCCTATAAATTCAGATGAGCCTACTCCAGTTACAACTTACTATGCTATATCACAATCGAGTAAGTCCCTTTGAACCAATGGAACTTACATAGGAATTATCTCACCAAATCCCCAATGATTCATGAATCTGCTCTAGTGCAACCTACCACAATAAGCAACAGGATTCCAGCCACAATATATTACTATTGCAAATATGTCTTCTATTTACAGTGCTGCCTGTAACTTACTGGCTCAAAACATATGCAGCACAATGATCTTTTAAAATGTTGGGTGTGTAAGCTAATCAGTCCAAACACCTTTGTAAATATCTGGGTAAATCTGACAAGAGATTGCCATTTAGATCTGCAACATATGCCTTATCAAAGTTGTTCCAAGAATCTGTTAGAAAGATCAAAAGTTATTCTTGCAGTTTTTTGATGCCTATGAAGGTATGGGGAGAAGTTGCTGTCTATTTATTTTGGATTTTTTAAATTATTATCTCTTCTGATTAGTACAGGAGATGTTATACTTTCTTGTTTTTAAAAAATAAAATGTTGAGTAACTTTATTTTGGAGTTTCAGTCTCCATCACATTCAGGTTTATTATATTGCATCATGTTATTAGATGCTTGAGAACATGCTGTTTTTTCCTCCAGTCTCAGCTACATGAAGGAAACGAAGCATGGAAATAGAGAAATTACAGTGAAGCAACTGAGCCCGTCGTTCATCTCTCTGAGAGGAACACTGCTACAAGGACACACCACTATCATTGTTCTTCTGAGCCATTGCAGTGTCTGGGGTTTTTTTTTAATAAAATGTTTGTACTTTGCATTTTCAAAAGGAGATGAAGGAGGCAGCTAGAGATGTCTATAATGAAAGTTGTAGTTTTCAAGGTCATTCATTCTGTGTGTTCCAGTGATTTAAATAAACCTTTTCCTTCCGTCAAGTTCCCTACCTCTTGCTGCTGTAGAATCATAGGAAAGGACTCTTTTACATTTCTTTCATATGTTAAGCAGTATGATGCGATTAGCACCAGAGTCCTGTCTTCAGATCCTGACACACTTAAGTATTTCCCCCAAGGGAACTACCTTCGTAACATATAATCTTTATGCTGGTTGAGGTGTGCCAAACTTTAAGGATGATTGCAGTCAGTTAAAATAATGTTGGATTTTTTGAAGTACGATTTCTTAGACTATGACAAGTTTTTATGATTCAGGCAATATTTATATCTTGCTGTCCTGATTTATTACTAGCAAATAAGACATGGATTTATGTAGAATAGTGCTTTATTTAAATAGCCTTTTCCTATTTTATTCTTTCTCCATCCTTCTAAAGATTGCTCATTGCATTCCTGAGTAAGGACCAATCCTGAAAATATTTGCCTGCATGCTTAGTCATCAAGGCTTTGCAGCAATTACATATATGAAAATAGCACTAGAATCAGAATATTTGATGGGTGAGAAGCAGGGATTCCATAATTCAGGGGTTGTTAGAGTCTACTGTGATCCACCCTGTACCAAGAAGCAAATGAATTCAACTTAGATGAATTTTGTAGCTGGTCCAGATTGTTGTCCCAAGTGGAAATATCAACAGTCAGTCACACAAGAGAAGGGCCACCGAAATGGCTAGTGCCTCATAAAAAGGTGAAAGTTCCTTTAACAGCTGAGGAGTTTCTCACCTTCAAAAGCCATCAGCTACCACAGCCTGCCTATTAATTAGCTGGAGTTCTTTATAGGTTCATCCTCTCCACAGTGTGCAAAAGCAAATAGGTACAAAAATGAACCATAGTAATTAGAGAGACAGACTTGTGCCTTCTGTAGCAGCTGTTGATAAAGAATATGTAGAGGCCCACCGACAAGAATCCAGAATATAGAAGGTAGTGGTTGGTCTGAAAATAATTCATTTTGAAAAAAGACTTCTGTAGAAAAAAGATCTTGAATATACAAGCAGTGCAACAGAGGGAGGATTACCTTAAGCTCTGTAATGCTTGCAGCTCAGCATTATTAATGAACTACATGAAAGTGGCCTTCAGTTTTATCAAATGAATAAACTTTGATCATGCATAACACAGATTCTTACCTTGGTTGTAGACCAGAGATTCTCAACCTGTGGCCCGCAGCACCATTTCATGTGCCCCCCCCCCAATGCCTCCAACACATCAGGAAGTGTCAGGTGGTGGAGGAAGGGCAAAATGGCCATCTGGCCCCCAAAGCTGCCTGAGAGTGTGTGACCTGGCCCCTGGCTTCAAAAGGCTGAGAACTCCTGTTGTAGACAATCATTGTTTCATGATCCAGTAACGTAGCTTAGTCACATATATAAGATTTCCAATAAAAAAGCTGGGGGAGAGGGAGGAAATTAAACATGAAAATTCATTAGCCAGTTGAGCCGCAGGAGTTATGTAGGTATCACACAAACAGGATTCAGAATAAACCAATATGGAAGAATTTTCTTATTTTTAGCAAAATACTATTGTTCCAAGCCAGGAACCAAAGACCTGCACTCTTCATACCCAAAGAAATTGCTTGTGTTTTCAATTACTAGTCTCTCATACCATGTGGCAAAATATTTCTGAAACTCAGGAGATCTGAATTTGAATAACATCATTCAAGGAATGTGAGAGGGAGACATAAATCCCATTAAGCACTTTCAAGTCCTTTGAGAGACTTAGTTGCAATATTAAATACATTTAGTAGGTGTAACTCTTCCAATTTACTTCTGAATATGACATTTCTAGACAGACAGACAGACAGGAGGTTGCATTATTCAAGTATCTTCATGGATCCTGGTCACTATATTTCATTTAGGTGTAATATATCATTTAAAGTAGCATTGTAATGTGTGTATATGCCTTATTTTCTCTTTATAAATGTATAAATATAAAGCTATATACTGTCTTTTTATACATAAAAAGTACTAAGAAGGTTGTGTGTTTCTGTTATCTATTCTATGGTATGTCAGTAGGTTGCCGTTGCCTTTGCAGTCATCAAAAAATGTCATCCAAAAACGGATAGTTGAAACAATGCAATTCCAGTCTTTTACTCAAGTCTAGAGCTTTGTGTGTGTTCAGATTGTGTTTAGAAATCTCTTGCTGGCCTTGAATATGTTTTTTCTAAACAAAATTACTATGGCTCCCAGAATCCCTCAACCAGCATGAGATTTGTAGGCAAGATTGATTTTTCACCCAAAGTGAGAACTCCCATGTCAAAGGGGACACTTCATCTGCACATTTCTTTGTGCTTGGTGAGCAGTACTCCCCCACTGAAATGGATGTCTGCATATCAGAAAAATCTGTTAGAGTATAAGTGTTCATGCACCCTTAAGCAATTATTGGACAGTGATGCTTGAGTACAAGATGAATAATTGATTTTTTTAATTATTCCATAGATCTGATGACAGCCAGTCTAATGGTTGAATCTTCCCAGGGAATGAAGCCTTTGTCTACAGAGTTTTTGTTCACATAGAATTGTTATGGTGTTGAATACACACAATGAGGAGCATAAATTAAGTCAGAGAACACTAAGCATTGACATAAACTGTTAGGGAGAAAAGAGTCGATGTAAAAACACAGACATCTTTTTTCCCCAGCCAACAGTTGCGGATTCAATTGCAAATGTCTAATTTTATGTGTTGTTGAAACCAGAGGCCAAGTATATAGGCCAATTTATACCACAATCTGAAAATTGGGTCCACCAGTCAGATAATAAAGAGACTGTGTCAGCAGATGCAGAGCTATTCTGCTATCCTTCTTTGAAGCAAGGCTTAATGCACACAAATGTGCACACACACATGGAAAGAAAGAGAGATGATAATGTGTTTTCAATATGTGAAAATAATTAGATGAATTTATTCCTATACATTGCATTGTTAATGCCTCAGAGGGAAACTATCCCATTATCAGATTCTTTCCTGTAACATATTAGTAGCAATACCCTAGCTATCCAGTGATCTTTTATATAATTTTGTTCCTCACTGCCTTATTCCATATTACTTATTGCCACTACTGTAGCATGAAACATATATTATGGTGGTATTGTGTGGTTAGAGTCAATGGACCTGAGCAATAGCCGCTAATAGATCTTTCTCTCCCTGCTAAGAGATCACCTCTCAACACTTCCTTTGCCACCCCAGTACATACCTGTCAACCCGCGGCTCTGGAAAAACGGGACCTGCGCACATCGCTTGTGCGCAGGTAGCATTCCACGCATGCGTGGAAAGGTTTTATCCCTTCCATGCATGCGCGGAAGCGCTACGCCGCTTGCACAGCCCTTACACAAGCGACGTAGCACTTCCGCGCATGCATGGAAGAGGTAAAACCCTTCGGCGCATGCACGGAAAGCATTTCCCCCACTGCCAAATTACGGGGTTTTGACAGCGGGGGCTGGGTTATGACGTCAATCGATGTCAATTTACGGGGTAATCCCGGCCAAATCGGGAAGGTTGACAGGTATGCCCCAGTTACTGGTTCCTCATGGTTACTTAGTCTTCCAGAGGCAGTATCGGTAATCCCTAGAGGCTGTCCTCACTTCTGCTAGATTCTACCAATTTGCCACTAGGGGTCCCCACAATCATATTTCTCTGTGGTTTTAAAGTTTCTCTTCTAGCAAGGGGAAGGGGTGAACAAGGTGGCGCACCTTTCTATTTTCCAAGTACATTCTCAAGATACAGAGGAAGCTGCATTACATTGAGTCAAAATCTTGGTCCATCTGTTTTGGGATAGATGGCATTGACTGCCAGAGCAGCATTCCATCCTTTTGGACTGCATTTGAACCTGAGATCTTCTGAATGCAGAGTACATGCTCTGTATCTGAGCAATTTACTTCTGAAATCACCGTAGTAGTTTGAGCATTACTTGGAGCAAACCAATTTTTTGGTCATGTTCTGACAAAAGGGGGGACTTTAACAGTTCTTCATGATGTACTGTTGGCTTAATTCTGCTGCTAATAGTATACGTATCTGGCAAAGCCAGACCTAGAAACCTTCTGAGGTTCATTACCTGGAACATGGTGTCTTCATTATCCTTTATAGTGTAGACTTTGTCTGAGTATGTAACAAGGGGAGGAAATATGTACAAGAAGGAAGGTCAAGCTTCAAATTTTCCACACGCACTGACATTTATTCCATCCTTGCTCTGCCTCAGCACACCCTGATATAATTATAGTGTAGCCTCTCACTGAGACTAACTACTCCTCAATTGGGACTAAATGTGATATCAAACCAGACACTGAGCACCATTAGACCACTCAGGTCTGACCAAAATGGTCAGTCTAAGTTTTACTGCCTTTGTATTTCTAAATTAGTATATTAGAAAGGAGAGGGGAAAAGTCAGCCTATGAAATATTAGAACACAATAGTGGAGATGCGGGAAAAGAAACGCTTGTTAAATGATCACAGAAAATCCAGCCAAGGGGAAGGATGTGAAACAGCTATTAAAGTCATTAAGAAGGAGAGAAAGAAAGATGGGTGAATCAAATTTGAATACTCCATCAGTCTCTTAATTGCTTTCCTCATCCTTCCTGACACAGGTAAGCTTTCACTGCACTGCTACCAAATACGTGCACTGCATGTTTTATACCCATGATGGTTAACCTTGGCACTCCAGATGTTCTTGGACTTCAATTCCCCGAAGCCCCCGTGAATTCACATGAATGGGTTTACTGCATTTTACTTCCGCTTCCAGGAGCGACGAGGGTGGCGTGGGCCGGATGAATCACAGTAAACCCATTTGTGTGGATTCACAGGGGCTTGGGGGAATTGAAGTCCAAGAATATCTGGAGTGCCAAGGTTCACCATCACGGTTTTATACTCTCGCTTGGCAAGAATGCTTTAGCGGTACTACAGAACTGCTTTCCATTTGGTGCTGCACTTCACCTTGTGTTTTGAATCTGTGTCTTTGGGTTTCAAAAATAAACATGGCGTGTGGGTTGAACAGTGTCACAAGCAGTGGTGGGCTCCAAAAAAAATTACTACCACACTGTGGGCATGGTATGGTGGGAATGGCCAGGGGGAAAGCCCTGCGTTGCACCTGAATTAGGACTATTTCAAAACTTGGTTGGGCAGGGCCAGCCATAATTTCTGCTACTGGTTCTGGTGAACTCGTGCGAACCTGTTGATGCCCACCACTGCTCACAAGCGGTGTATTTTTTTTACCTGTTTCATAGCTGCTGTTGAAAATAAGAAAGAGAGGAATGATCCTAGAATTCATTAGGAAGAAGATCAGGACTGGCAGATCAGCTTCCTTGGAAAATAGCTTGCCTGATCTTTGTCAGATCTTCCTAAGTGATAGGCAGTCATGGGCCATACTGGCAAAATTTAATGGTAGCCTGTCAGTTGACACAAATGAATGGTGATCTTGTAAGGCTAAATAATGTTCGGGGTGGGTGGGGTGGGGAATGTGGACTTCCGAACACCTCTCAAACCTGGGACATTAAAGCCACCTTTCTATGAAAGAGATTGTGGAAACAGCTATTTTTCTCCCAAATCACTGCAGGCGCAAAATAGATAGCCAGATACTGTAATATGACAGTTGCCCTTGAATGTCATTTAAATTTGTATTAAAAGTATACCAGTATGATATTCTGGCAAATTACTCTGTAGCTACTTGCTTTAATCAGAAAAATCTATTTAATACTGTTTAACTATTGTAATTTACTGTGTTTTAAAGCCAGAATTTTTTAAAAAAAGTATAGTATGTTACAAATCACCTTGGGCCCAAGAGAGGAAATAAGATAACAGTATGATTCGCAGAACATAAACAGACAAATGCAAGTTAAAATGGACATTACTGGAATTCTCCTCCTCTTAGAAAGTAGTGGCTATCTGTTATTCTTGTTGCATGTTTGGAGAGCATGCCCTGTTCAATTGTTACTCACAAACACATGGAGAGAAATGTAACCCCGTCCTCTCCATCATCATTTCTATTGCCCTCTAAAGGTAAAGGTAAAGGTTTCCCTTGCTCGAAAGCCAGTCGTATCCGACTCTAGGGTGCAGTGCTCATCTCTGTTTCTAAGCCGAAGAGCCAGCGTTGTCTGCTTCTGCAGACGTTTCCATGGTCATGTGGCAGGCATGACTAGACACCGGAGCGCACGGTGCCCTCTACACATGGAATTTATCAGGTCTGAAAAGGAGAGTCTTTGTTAACCTTAGACTCTCTTTACATGAATTAGCTCAGTGATGGGCAGTCTTGGCCCTCCAGCTGTTCTTGAACTTCAGTTCCCAGAAGCCCAAGTCAACACACCAGCTGGTCAGGGTTTCTGGGAATTGAAGTTCAAGAACAGCTGGAGGGCCAAGACTGCCCATCACTGAGTTAGCTCCTTGTGAGCTGAAATGCTGGCAAAGCTCACTCATTTAAGAGAGTCTAAGGTTAATGGCAACTCTACACTTGATGCTCACATGTTTTGGGCAAAAGAACTGGAGACAGAAGAAGTGCACCTAGTGTGTTCACACTCATAAGGTCAGTAAATGCTTCTTCCTGGTCCCTGTGAATGCATACAAATGGGTCAAGTTCCTGTGCATGAGCAGAGAACCTGCCATGTTCCAGAACTGTGAAAGAACCTATCCTTCCCAGCTTGTGCCTCTCCTGCTCAGTAATCCCAGTTCTTTTTTCTACTGCCGCAGTGCTCAGATCTACTCACCATTTTCACTGTTTTCATTAGCAAATCCAATCAGATAGCAGGGGGCTATCTGATTGTTCCATTGAATAGCTTGGATGATTTTGAGCTCATGAAGTGCTATCTTTTTTCCTGCTCTATACTGTAGCTGAAGAATTTATCTGGCTACACAATAGAGTAACCGGGTGAATGTTTTTGCAATAATGCATACAAAATTAGTTACATGATTATACATACAGTATAGTCCATTTATCTCGGAAATCCTTCTCTAACAGTAATATTGTAGCCTTGCAAAGGTGATGGAGAAAATTTGACAGGCCACTGTTAGTTGTTGATACAGGGCAAAGATTATTAAAGGTAAAGGTCACCCTTGCTTGAAAGCCAGTCGTATCTGACTCTAGGATTCAGTGCTCATCTCTGTTTATAACCAAAGAGCCAGCGTTGTCTGCTTCTGCAGTCATTTCCATTGACATGTAGCAGGCATGCCTAGACACTGGAGTGCACGGAATGCTGTTTACCTTCTCACCGAAGTGGTACTTATTTATCTACTTGCAATTTCTTGCTTCCGAACTGCTGGGTTGGCAGGAGCAGGGACAGAGATGTGAGCTCACTCCATCGTGCAGTACTTGGGTATCAAACTCCGACCTTCCAGTCTTCAAGTTCAACGTCTTAAGCTCTATGCCACCACAGTCCGCAGGTAAAGAGTAAGGTAAAGGTAAAGGTTTCCCTTGCTCAAAAGCCAGTCGTATCCGACTCTAGGGTGCAGCGCTCATCTCTGTTTCCAAGCTGAAGAGCCAGCACTGCTTCTGCAGACGTTTCCGTGGTCATGTGGCAGGCATGACTAGACACCAGAGTGCACGGAACGCTGTTACCTTCCCACCAAAGTGGTCCCTATTTATCTACTTGCAATTTCTTGCTTTCGAACTGCTAGGTTGGCAGGAGTACAGAAGCATTTATTTTTGCTTTGCATTTTGTATAGTTACACAGCTATTCTCGTTGTCTGAGTCAAATAGTTATGTATATATTCACAAGATTATGTAGTTATTTTGCAATTTAACTTTATTTTGTTACCTTTGGTAAAGGAAAGGAACACCATGTAGTGTTGATCAGCCACGGGATTTCAAAACAATATCTACAAATACATCTCAATTAAACAAACACTTTCTCCCCCTTTATCTGCATTTTCTTGACCATGATGCCTCAATTGCTATTTAGGTCTTCTGCTTTGAAACCAACTTATATTTCTAATATGATGTTCAGAATTATTGACTAACTTGACAGTTATTGATTTTATAGGTCTACTTTAGGTAGGACTAGCAATTTGATTCAGACCTGTTTGGTTGTTTAACTGATTATCAGCCTTTCAAATTTCAATGAAGAAAACAAGTGTCATCATTTTGAAGTAGATAATAGCAACAGAGAAAGAAGAGGATAAATTCATCTAAATATTGGACTGATGGCACACCTAAAATAATTCCAAAAGCCACTAATTCAAACATAAGAGTTTTTCTAATCATCTCACAAAACAGCAGATGAAAAGGATTTCCCAGTAGTTTCATGCTAAAGATGAAGAAGAATTTGGATGGCCATTAGATGTAATGGATTGAACACTAGAGAATCGTATTCAAACAAATGCTCATCAATGAAGCTCATTGGGCCATGAGCATTCCCTTGCTTCAGCACAGCTAGGTGTCACCTGAAACCTAAGCTGGAGGGGGGGGGGAAAACAAATATGTGCTTTTTATTTATGAAATAGGGAGGCAAGAAAGAAGCAGAATATCACCTGGAGAAGCCACAGATTAAACCACTGTGACAATCCAAAATAACTGGTGGTATAACTTTAATTTATAAACATCACTGTCAGGATATTAAGCAGAAGGTATGCACCAGAAACAATCCCACCTGTAAACTTACAAATACTACATGGGGAGTGTAGTCTAATGTTATCCATACATCTGCCCTTGTCCTATGTTTCTCTGCTGCAAAGTATGCAACCCCAGTCTGAAGAAACTCTGCCCATGTTAGTCACATTAATGTGGCCCTTTAAGATACAGGCCATATAGTTACCGGCTGTTTATGACTGACACCTGTTAATGAAATTTTCTCAGCATGGGTATAGCACCTCCAGATATAAGAAGACAAATAGCAGCAGACATTGAGAAGAAAAAGCAAGAAACAGACCCAAGTCATCCAATGTTTGGACTTCAACATCACCCATCAAGGTTGAAGTTAGGGAAGAGTTTCCTAACAACACCAATTCCATTTTCAGCTGTTGCTCATCAAACTGAACTATGGAAAAGAATATTATCTGTAGGATAATGGGAAATGAAGGAGAAACCAACAGCAGATTACCATCTCCAATATGAGACATAGAAGATGCTGGATAGATACAACTGGGATGAGCTGGTGTAAAACAAGCCTAAAGAGACAGGACAATATTGTGGATAGTAAACAATGTGGATGTGGTGAGAGACAAGACTTTGAACTTTTTATTCTGTGCTAACTTGCCTGAAACATGTGATGTTGAGGATGTTGAGCTATGACTCCAGATGGAGTTGCTGCCCTTCAGGAAAGAGCTAAAAACCTGGCTGGCAAAGCAGGCATGGGGTACTGGGGAAGCAGTAACCCCCACCTGCTGGCTGATATAGTAATATTGCTCCCTCGCTCTTTTTAGCAGTCAGGGTAATTTCTTACTGTATTTTAATTGTTCTTTTTACTGGTTTTAACTTTTTAGATTGTAGTACTGATTTTAATGTTGTAAGCTGTCCACAGTCATTCCGAGTTGGGCAGCTAGACAAATTGGAAATTAAAATTAAATTAATTTTTTTAAAATTAAATTTACATTAAGCAAACAACAGGCCACTTCAAACTGTTGAATACTGGAAAAGTAGAGTGTAAATATGTCAATTATGTATGTAAACATTTTAGACAAATAGCTTTTTTTTAAATGCTGTTTTAAATTTTAGTGCTTTGGACTCAGATAAATAAACAAAGCACAGAAGGCTATTGTGAGAATCAAGTTTGGAAAGTTTGTCCTAAGACCTTTCCTGCTTCAGTTTAAACCATTTCATCTCCGGGTGTTACAGATCTCTCCAGGTAGGGCCTACTTACTTGGTATTTCTCTTCTAAAACCTGGAGCCATTGGGTTATCTTTTGTTTGAAATTCTGCCCCTTTCTTTTCTTACTAGCCTGGATCTTCCTGGTCCTTTTCTTCCAAAGTGAACCCTGCCAGGTAATCCATGACACAAAGTTTGCTTCCTTATTTATTAATTTCATTTCTATATTGTACACCTGATTTATAGTCACTCTTAGCAGGTTGTGTCTAAGAAAAATTGAGCCAATTGTGTGCTGTTGCCATCCATAACTGTGTGGTAGCTAGATGATGCCCTAAGACACCTACCACTTCTCAATGATGAAGGACTTCAACATAGCATCAAATTCATATTTCTTATGAATAATGTTCCAAGTTCTGATTTTGCTATCTGTGAACTCTTTGACCAGATGGGGTAAAGTCTGTCAAATAGACTTTTAGTTTTGGTTGAAAATGGGAAAGGATTGTAAATACTCTTCACACCTGATTAAATATTTGAAAAGATGCTTGCTTTCTGATCTCTCCTCTCCTCTCCAGAAAGTTCAAGGCAACCTGAGACTGTAAAGTTGCACATTTAATATGTTCACACTTTCAAGAAGTTCAGTTAGAATGTCACTGGCTGGCCAACAATAAAATATTGAGAGAACTGAAACAAAATAGGGCACTCGATATGACAGCCTATTAATTTTGTCCTCCAAAAGCATTATTCTCACCCATCAATTTAGTAGTGAGAGAGCCATCTACTGTCTGAAGTACAGCAGTATTTTGCATCTCCCTGATAATCACCCAATATTTACCAGACTTCTTTCTCTGTATGGAAACTGTATACAGAAGCATGTTAGTGGAGTCAATTACCTTGTGGCTACAGATGAGAACAGACAGTTTTAGGTATTCTGATCTGTTCCAGCCAGCACAGTTTTCTATAGCTTGATCCAGAGAAATGTGCCACTAGATTCAGCTAATGGGACTTGAGAAAATCTAAAACAATTGGCAGCTAGCTTATACCAAGTCAGAGCTTTGTCCCATTGGGTCCAATGCTGGCAACATCTTCCCAATCCTACGTAGCTTCTAAATTCAGACATGTTTGGGCACGTCTAGTATGGCAAGGTTATTTTTCTCTTGTTTACTCTATACAACAGTGCTTTCACTGCAATGACTCTGGATGGACCTATTTTTCTGCCCCCACCTCGAACAATCACACATTCATCGTATCCCTTATCATTTAAGAGGTAAAGTGTCTTCTTTTCCTCTTCCACAGGTGGAAAATAAGATGTCACTGTAGATAACTAGGTGGTCATTCAAGCTCTATTCCTTGGACACAATGCTGCTAAATCAGAAGTTGGCAGAAGTGAGTCTCTCAGCAGCATGTTGTTGGCCAGATGTTCCTTTAATTCTCAATCACAGACAAGGCTTGCTATGTCTGATGGGAACTGCACAGTAAAATCTAGACAGACATTTCATGTCATCTACCTACAGGAGGATATCTTGTAAAAAACTTCCAAAAAGACCAGAGGGATTATGTGCCTGGAAGACAAAATTCAGATAATTTGAATAAGCAAACAAATAAGAAGGATGATATAAACTGAAAGATTTCTTTTGGTTTTGAAAACCAGTTATACTTCAAAGATCATGCAGGACATTTTTCACTGAAAGTCCTACAATTTTCATTTTGTTGACTTACCAGGATCACTCAGAATTTTTGGCATTTAAAGTAATAATGCTAGTTAAATATTACAAACAATAACCGAATCACAAGCAGCAGAAGTATTTACATCTATCAGACATTACAGTGAATAAGGCTGACTGAAAGTAAGACTGCAAGATTGCAGCCCTACAAACATTTGGGCTGGGTTGTTTACAACCCAACACATTATTTGGTGAGCAGTTAACTCAGAGGCATGAAATTGACCACAGTATGGGAATGAGTAAAAACAGAAAATTGAAGACTAGAAATATAAACTGCAGTTTACAAGGAACTATAAATGGAACCTGTTTATACCTTTAAATTCAAAGGATAATGCTGTAATGCAAATCAGAGGCCACTCATATGAAGAAAATTGGTTTGTCATCCTTGCTGTTTATAAACCTTGGCTGCTTTTTTCTTTGCCTTTTTGAATGGAAACAGGCACATATTATGCGTGCGTGCGTGCACGCGCGCACACACACACACACAGTGAGGAATTCACTGTGTATATACAGAGAGGTTCCTCCCTTCATACAGAAAAGTTGATAACACAGCAAATATAAATAACAATTTTCTCAGTTTTTTAAAATAGTAACAAGCAGATCTTCTGAAAGTGGATTTGACTTTTATTTCAGTTTATGTCATCAGGCCTATTTGTTTACTTTTACAAATTAGTGGGATTGTTTCTTCCAGTTCCTTGAATCCTCTGGCTCTTTTGGAAGTTCTCTATGCCATACCCCTTGTCTAAGTGGGTAACATGAAGGTCGTATGTTAAAATGGATTTCATTTCTCCAGCAGTTCCTGCAATTAGAAAACTGTGGCACATAATTCCACAACAATTTCAACTAGATCCATCTTTACCTCCAAAATTAACATTATGGACCAATCCAGATATAAAAAATGGAAATAAATCTTTCCCATGGAAAGGTTCTGACAGACAGGGTAATTTTCACTTTGGAGCAATTGTAGTGACTATGAAGATGAGTTTCTGCCATTTTCAAGGCTGAGGGTAAGACACGATTTGCCAACTTCGATATATGCTACTGTAGCACTTGCTAGTATCAAAACACTGTCAGCCAGGTTTAAGCCCTCATAGTCTGATCTCCCTTTGGTAGTACTCACTGAATTAATGCAGAGTCTCATAATGTGTTTTTTTTTAAATGTTGAAATACATTTGTTAACTAAATGATATTAAAGTCTTTATTTTGATCATCATCACAAAGTTTGCAGCAGGACTGGAGTGAATATGTGTAAAAGACTGTCTGTGTAAATCCTCAAGATTGAAGTCTTTTGCTGATACACTTACTGCCCCCTGTGCCATTTTGCATTTTCTGGTAGTCTCCCCAAAACATCCCAGATGAAATTTTAAACTTTAGTAGCCCATTTCTTTAATGCCCCAGGGCTCCAAATACTGCATGCTGCTCACCTGTTCAAGTACTGTACTTTGTTTCTAAATGGCATTGAGAGAACCCAGAGCAATAACAAAATTGGCAGATGTCCCAATGTCATTAGGAGAGGAAGAAATGTGGGGGAGGGGAATTCAAGACACTATGCTACTGCATAAAATGTTAGCAATTAAACATAATTAAAACTCATTAAGGAACTCCCATCTTCATGCTCCCTGTTGGTGTTTATTTAAATTTGACATTACAGTTGTGGCCACCATAGGCATAGGCCATTGAACAAGCAGAAACCAAAAAGAAAAAAAAAGAATAAAAAGGGGGGGCTTGTTTATAATGTGATTTTCTTTCCCTCCTGCTGCTTTTGATGCTAAATCTTACCCAGGCAAGCAGTCGGTGCAGTTTAGAAACTTAAAATGATCACTCAGGGAAAGTGCAATGATGCTATTATGTGGTGGAACAAATCAACATTCTATTTGGCAATTCTAAGAACAGGTATAACTCAAACCAAAAACTTAGAACTTTTAAACACATTTAGAATTTTGGCACAGTTTTAGCAGGCAAATTATCCATATTTTCCAAGGTATAGATACCTAGAAAATGTGTTGGAAAGCAGCCTTGACAATTGCTTTGTGTTTGGGTGAAATGTGGTTAACTGAAGAAAAAAGGAGTTGGGTTCTGTGATTTTCCCCATTTCGTGTCTCTTTATGAATGGTAATGCGCACCTGTAGAGCACCTTGATTGCTGGCATTGGTACCGTCAACATTCTGGATGTAGTTTGCTATGTAAGGTTTGGCATCGTTTTTCATGCTGGCAAAATAGACACAATACTGTACTCTGAAGCAGTATCAAGCCATTTCCTGGCATTTTGAATCATGGGTGACGAAGCACAATATCCCTCATTACCTGAATTAACACCAACTAAACTCTTTCAAAAACATTTTTGCTACTAATAGACAACAAGGAAAGTGTACAAGAAGGAACAATGATAGCTCCATCACTGGTAAAGTCATAGTAGTGGGGGAGATTTTCCATAATTAAGGAATTCTCTCTTTCATCCAATGGTGCCCCATAGCTTCCCAATGAGGAAAGAGACTATATGCAACACTTAGTATCTTTGGGAGAGACATTGGAAATATTTAATTTCCAAAATTTTAATTTCCTTTGCTGCTGATGCCATCATGCACTAGAGTTACAGCAAAAGTATTTTAACCAATCAATATAATTGCAAAAATTATGGAGCTCTCATGAACAGAAAAGAGTGCCAAAGGCTTTCAGATTCTGTTCATGAACACCACAAATTAGGTCAAGTTTATGTATCTGTTGATATCTTCAATGAGGCATTATTATCATGTCAGCTTACCCTGGCAAAAATATTGAGCAACTCTTAAATTATGTCTTATCCTTTGTTCATTCAACTTTCCCCTGGTTCAGCAAGAAAACTTCCTGTATTTGCTGTTTCATCAAGTATTCTTCATTTTCTTGGATAAAATCTACTGTTCCTCGACCTCTTTCTTGTCTTTCTAGCTGAAAATTGGCATCTTACTTTTCCCTTTATCTTTTAGGTTGTTCCTAGTCCCATGGTGAAGTAAGCACAATATCAACTTTCATCACTGTTACAACTGCTTTAGTCAGCACACTTTTGAATACACATTGGTTCTTTCTGCATGTATCTTTAATATCATATTTTTTAAAAAGCTGTTTCACCAGTTCTATGCTTGGGCCATGTATCCATTACAATGCATTGGCAGATGCATCAGTTTCATATTCTCCCACCTCCAATTCTTTTTCACTTTTTAAAAACTTCCCTTCTGTCAAATTTAAGAAGAAAAAAGGTAAACGGTATAAATTGTAATTAAAAAGTAAACCCAAATTGCCCACCATCTGTTTTGGCCAAAGTCAGTAACCATGATTATTCCCTTTATGGAGAGGATTATGTTGTACCTGGCCGTCATATGAAAGTTGAGATGCTTGGCAGAAGAAAAGAGGTGGCACCCGAATTCAGCATCACAGACAGAAGAATTCAGACTGTTCAAAATCTAAACTCTTTATGTCCTCAGCCTGGTTGGGCAAAGAGTCATTATACATTTAAGAAGAAAGAGAGAAACAGAATCTCAAATTATTTTCCTTCTAATTTAGGAAGAAGTGTATGAATGTCTGAAATTCCTTGTTGAAAAATGAGCCAACATCTTAAGTCAATATATGTGTGAAGTATGATCTCCTGATTGAGATGAAATTCTTAAAGGACAGCTTGATGTTTATGAAATACAGATATGGTGGGTCTTCTGAAAGAGTGCAGTTTTCATTAGTGTGTCCTGCTGATTTAAGAGCTACAAGAAAACCAACTTCATGACAAATAGCCAAAAAATCAACTGTCGCTAAAGGGTATACCCATAAGACACTTTAGTACTAGACAGTAGTTCCATGGTACAGCCTTTGGGAAAACAGAAAAGCCAAATATTTGCTCCAGTCCTATGGAACCTCTTGCCAATAGAGCTGCATCTCCAGAGTTGCTGTCCTTCAGGAAAGGGCTAAAAACCTGGCTGGCAAAGCAGGTGTGGGGCACCAGCACCTGCTGGCTGATTTAATAAAAACACTCTCTCCCTCTTTTAATCTGTAGGGATTGGAGTAATTTTTGGTGGCAGTTTTAATGGAGTTTTTATTGGTTTTTAAAATGTGATTGGTTTTATTTTCTGTGAGCCGCCCAGAGTCTTTGGAGTTGGGCGGCAATATAAATCAGAAAAATAAATAAATAAATAAATGTTCTTTGAGGATTTTTTAAATGTCTTAGTAAATAAACCAGGTAGAATCTTTAGTTGCAGAACCAAAGACTGAAAGTACAGACAAATAGATATTAAAGGAAGACATTGGCAACCTGCTGTCTTTTAGTAACAATAGGAACACTGAAAAGACTACCACTTGACATTTTACACTAGGCTGTTGGATTGGGGCCGCGAGGCAACCGTTGGGTCCCGGAGGAGACTGGTCAAGCAATGAGACATGAGACAAGATGGAGCAAAGACCGGTGATTTATTGAGGGAAATCATCAGTATATATCGAGTAAGCGGGCTGCGTGTGATGAAACTGTCATCTGACAAGATCCATGTACCATGTTTACACGAGTTAATTGGGAACCTATCCCGGAGAAGTTAATTAACCAAATTAAACACTGACAGGGGAACTCCATTGTTCCAGACTATCTTGGGGTAAACACTGGCTGATGTTGGTTTAAGGCTTGCGGTAATCTGCAGGTGCGATATTACCTATTACATGACTAGTGAGTTAGTCATTCTATCTCCTCTTGCCTGAACTGTTTGTCAGGTCAGCTGTGGGTGAATTAACTATGGCTATTAATCCACTCCCCAATTTCTGTCCCCTCGGAACCAAAGCTCAAAGGAGCAATCTCCCAAATGATGGTTCTGTCAGGGACAGTATGCCAATTGCGTGTGTGGAACCCGCACTCCCCCTTTATTTGTTTGATTGGACCTGACAGATGGCTCAGCGTAGGAGTGGCATCAGCTGACATGGAGTGAGGACCTTCCGGGGTTCTCTCCATGGGGGACATCTCAACATCAGTGAGGGAATACATTGCACGAAACAACACAAGCTGTTCCCAGTATTATCAACCCCACAATCACCTTGAGTGTCATTTGTAGCCATCCCCATGGGAACCAGGACCATAACAAATTCCACCACCCCCACGTAGCTTCTTCCTTGATGTTTTTAACCACGGTATGGAGATCGGTGAGCTGATTCTGTACCTTGCGCGAGTTGTCCGTGAGGTTGAAACAACACATGCCATGGACGGACTCGCAACCCAAATGATGTAGCAACAGGAGGTAATCAATGGCTGCTCAATTATCCAAGATGGCATGGTGAAGCTCTGTCTGCTCTTGATTAAGCAGCGCTATTGCCGAGGAGGTGTGGTTAATGGCTTTTGCCAAAGCACAAGCCAAATGACCAATTCTCCGAGCGTTGCCTACAGCTAAGCCTGGAATGCCAAACAAGCTGACTGCTAATGAAACCTACTCAGCTTTACTCAGAATCCTAATGTTACTATCACATGAGCTGTCTAACTAGGTGGCAGGAGTGTGCCGTGTGTGTGAAGGTACATTCGTGCTTGGTGCAACCATGTCTCTAGTGGGAAGCAACAATGTCAAGTGACTGATACAACAATTGGAATCAGATACATTTGTGGGAATGTAGTTCCAAGTATACTGGTTACATGTAAAAAACCATCCTGAAGGCAAGGTAACATGAACATACATTGAATTAATAGTCTCTGGGTTATTACAAGTCCAGTTGCTGCTGCCGGGGTTGAGGCAACGGCGCTGTGGCCCTTCGACCGTGGAACAGCCGGTCATTTGAGCACAAGTAGAGTTCGGGCTGACCGCCACTCGAGGAGTGTAGAGAGTGGCTGCAACAGCCAGCAAGACTTTGATGACTTGGGATCCCCAGTGCGCATACGTTGAAAAGCCAGTCCTGTAAAATGGACCGAATATCTGCTTCACCAACCAGTCACCGTTCCTGATGCACGCATCTGGGGAGTGACACACCGGGATGAGGCATGTGCTCAGAATTGAGGCAGAAGCGGTGGTCTGCCTCAGGCAAAAATCGGACTGATTGACGAGGTTCGCTAATCTTTCCCAAATGTTGTACTGCAGCCGGGCAGAGAGATCTCCACCTGGCATCAGGTTGTCGGCTTCCAAGGAAGCTGCCTGAACGCCTCCCCCTGCAAGCAGGGAAAGGATCAGGATGATGGTGGCCATCACGGAATTAGCTGTAATCAGGGAAAAAGCTGCAATCAAGATGTTCTCCGGTGTCGGCTCCTTGTCCTCGTGCCGGATGACCTCCGCCTCCTCCTGGCATAGGGACTTGGCCATCCCCCAGGTGATCTTTGGTGCTGTCATCTGCTGTCGCCGCCTCCTCCGCTTGGCTCTCCCCATCAGGGTGAGGTTCTCCATCTCTGGGATCGGGTCCGGAACTGCCTGGGTCCACGCCATTGGACTCGAAGTGAGGCTTCACACACCGAGCTGGAATCCAGACAATGCCTGTAGGAGACATAATTGCAGCATACCCTCTTCCCCATGTTATGAGTGGCACTGGGCCCTTCCAGGAAGGATCCAATGGCACTTGGTAACACACCATCAGCCGCGGGAGAGCTTCCGAGCGGCGGAAGTGCTTCTCCTGTGGAGTGCAATCTGAAAAAACATTAAGGTGATTGTACGTAAACAATACCTTGTTCAGACAATGCTGTGCCTGACCCTGAGTTTTGGGGAGGGCAGGTGGTTCCCCCCTTTCTGTTTGTTTGTTAATGTAGCACTTAAGCGTCCGATTGACCCGTTCCACAATCGCTTGCCCTTGCAGATTGTATGGAATGCTTAATGTCCCAGGTGGCCATGAAGTCGGCCAACTGCCTGGAGCTGTAAGCTGGAGTGTTATCGGTTTTCACATGCCGTGGTTTGCCCATGACCGCGAAGCAGGAAAGGAGATGCTGCTCCACATGGGAAGCCGTTTCTCCCTTCAGTGCTGTTGCCCAAACAAACTGTGAAAAGGTGTCAATGCAAACGTGCATGTACTGCCATCTGCCAAACTGCGGAACATGTGTGACGTCTATCTGCCACACCTGGTTGGCCCCCCATGAGGGCCCCCCTACCACCCCTGCACAATGCGGACAGGAACGGACAATGCCTTGGGCTTGGGAAAGCGGCAGGTTGAACTGCCTTGCGAGTGCTTTGGCATTCTGATGAAAGAATGCATGACTTTGAATTGGAGTTGTGAAGACTCCCAAAACTGACCGTTGCTGAATTTCCTTTGCGGCCGCATCTGCTCTGCTATTGCCCACAGAAATCGGACCAGGCAAGTCCTGGTGACTTCTGATGTGGGCGATATAGAGCGCTTCGGTGCGGTTCCGCAAGTGAAATTGAGTTGTGAGAAACAGACTTAACAAATTTTTGTCTATCGCGGGAGTGATGTATGCTCCTGGTAGACTGTGAAGCAAATTCCTAACATACTGACTGTCAGTTATTATGTTCAAGCATTCTTTGGCAAAGGTGCGCAAAGCGAGGTTCACCGCTGCCAACTCCGCCCGCTGCGCGGACTTCTGTGGAAGAGTTTGCCGGCTCCAGCGTGGGTTGAGCCACCACACCCCTGGACTTCTGTCCCAACACCACCGGGGCCGAAAATGCCGGGAGGGGCGGCGCGGAGAAGAAGAGCCTGGCCGGTTCCAGCATCAGCTGTGAGTGAGCCGCCACACCCCCGGGCTTCTGCCCCCATGCCACCGGGGCTACAAAAGCCGGGGAGTGTGGCGCGGCTGGAAGGAACTTTGCCGGCTCCAGCGTGGGTTGAGCCACCACACCCCCGGACTTCTGTCCCAACACCACCGGGGCCGAAAATGCCGGGAGGGGCGGCGCGGAGAAGAAGAGCCTGGCCGGTTCCAGCATCAGCTGTGAGTGAGCCGCCACACCCCCGGGCTTCCGCCCCCACGCCACCGGGGCTACAAAAGCCGGTGAGTGTGGCGCGGCTGGAAGGAACTTTGCCGGCTCCAGCGTGGGTTGAGCCACCACACACCCCGGACTTCTGTCCCAACACCACCGGGGCCGAAAATGCTGGGAGGGGCGGCGCGGTGGCAGAAGGGCTTCTCTTATCCCACTTTCTTTAGTTGGGAGTGAGTGGGGGTCCTTTCTTTGAGTTTTGTTTTTCTTGTTATTATTGAACTGTTTTGTTTGTTATGTTGTTTAGGGTAATCTGATATTGTATTGCTTATGCTCTTGACATTTTGTATCTTACTTGCATATTGCTTTGTATTATTTGTATTGTATTTTGTATTGTTTAGTATTATTATTGTAAACTGCTTCGAGTTCCCTTTATGGGGAGTAAAGCGGTATAGAAATCTAAACAATAAATAAATAAATAAAGAGTTAGAAGCATGCGCCAAGCTTGGTCCTCTTGCCAAGTAAGAACACCATATGTATGACTCCCATCCGTGAACACTGTCCTAGCCCCCTGAAGTGGAACCAGTGACATCAATTCACACAAACTGACTGTCTGCAATTGAAGTGAGACGAGTCTGGGGTCTTTTGGCAAATGGTATGCCAAGCATCCAGTGAATCCTTCCAAGGCAATTGGAAGAGAGTCACTGAGCTGCATCAGTTGCTGAACTTGCTCTTTTGTGAATGGGATCATGATTTTTGCTAAATCGTGCCCTGAGATTTCCCTTGCTCTCAGCCTTCCTCGGTAAATCACCGCGGAGACTACTTCCTGCGGAGGAACGATGTTCCAGGAAGAGGTGTGTGGTAAATACACCCATTCCACGATACTCACCCCTCGCTCGGAGTCCACCCCTAGGGCTCTGGTAAACAGGGATCCAGTCCGAACGATGTACAGGTTCAGGATCGGAGCATATGGCCCCTGACTATTCCTGTCCACCCATCTCTGACTGAGAAATTGGTTAACCTTCTCGAGAGTCAATCGCGCCTCTCGAGGAATTTGTATCCGGTCTGCCGGCTGCTTACCTAACGTTAGCAGCGAGAAGAACGGCTTTAGAAGATCCGTATCCAATCTGAAATACGGTCTGGCCCAATTCATATTTCCCAAAACCTGTTGTAATTCTAACAGGGTAACTGAGTCCTTCAAGTTGATCTGTGGCAAAACTGGTGCTGCAAAAGAACGGAGAAGCCGATGGCCCAAGTATGAAAATGGCTCGGTTCTCTGAACTTTCTCCGGGGCAATGAGTAACCCTTTTCCCCCCCAGAGTGGCTTGGAGGTTTTTAAACATTTCACTGCCGAGTTGCGGCGCCGCGACCAAGATGTCATCCATGAAATGACACACTAAAGCTGTGGGGTGAAGGTTTCGAAACTTTTCTAGTGCATTGTGAACGTAAATTTGGCACAGGGTGGGCGAGTTGAGCATCCCCTTTGGCAAATATTTCCATGCGTAACGTTGCGTAGGCTCTCTGTGGTTCACGATTGGCACTGTAAAGGCGAACCTTTCCCGATCCCTAGCATCTAGGGGAATTGTATAAAAACAATCTTTAAGGTCTACGACCAGGATCTCCCAACCCTCGGGGATCATACTCAGATTCAGGATGCCGCATTGAAGCGGACCCATTGGCTGGATACATTTATTGATCTCTCTGAGATCATGAAGGAGTCGCCACTTCCCTGACTTTTTCTTGATGACAAATATGGGCGAATTCCAAGGATTGGTGGACTGCTCTATATGTCGCGCGTCTAGCTGTTCTTTTACCAGCTGTTTCAGGGCGACTAATTTCTCTCCTACTACCAGCCATTGCTCTACCCAGACTGGCGTGTTGGTCAGCCATTTAAGCGGCAGAGCCATTACCCGAAGGTAAGAGTGGCACGGTACTGCTGCAGAATGTCTCACGCTCAAAGGTTGATGTGCATGTCCAGAATGTGCGGTCGGATGACCGCTGTGCAGTCAGCCTCAGGGATCGTGACCTCCACCCAATCCTGGCTTCTAAACACTTCTTGGATACCGCCTACCCCCCACACATCGGAGACCGGCTCGATAGCCCACTCATGCGGCCACTGACTCTGGCTGACCACGCTGACGTCAGCTCCGGTGTCCAGCAACCCAGTGAAAGGTTTTTTATTTAAGTGACAAGGAACCATGATCAGTTGTGCTAACGTGTCTCCCTTGTGAATGGTTTGGGGTAGGTGTGTACAGAGTTGAACTTGGAGAACACCCGAAAAATTGGAGTCAATGACTCCCGGAATTACAAGAATTCCTCGTGCTCCTGCGACACTACGAGGCAAAACTAAGCCTATGTAGCCTTTAGGCAGGGGTCCCATGTACTGGGAATTGACCAGATAAACTGTGCCTGGCAAGTCGCATGTGACTTCTTACTGGCAAGTCAAATCTAGCCCCGTGCTGCCTTTAGGGCTGACCTGCGCCTTCGGAATGCCGGGAATGTGATCGGAATTTAATCCAGCTTTAGCTTTCCCAGAGCGATGGAGGTCTCTGTTTGGACTGGGGCCAGAGACATGCCTGCGTTCCGGTTTCCCGAATTCGGGCAGTACCTGGCCCAGTGGAAGCCTTTATTGCATCTCGGACACGGGGTGGTCGGAGCCTTGGGACGGCCGGCATTTTGGCCACTGCCCTTTGATCGGCATTCCCTATCGAAATGACCAATCTTGCCACAACTGTGACATGCTCCTTGGCCTTTGTTCTTATCCTTGGGTTTCCTACCACCTTGTACCGCTGCTGCCAACAGACCCATTTTGTAGGAATCTGTACCAACGTCGGCACAAGCCCTAATCATGTCCGTGAAAGTCAGATCGGGACGATTGCCCAGTGACTGCAGGATCTTACGGCAGTCGAGATTGGCATTGTCCTTAGCCAATTTCATCATGAGCTCTTGTTGGGCCTGCTCATTATCGATCTGTCTACTGACTGCTTCCTCCAGTCTATTGATAAAGTCCATGTAGGACTCCTCGGCACCCTGTTTGACTGCTGTGTAACTTTTTGCTGCTTTGCCAGCTGCTGGGACTTTGAGAAAAGCCCTGAAGGCTGTCTCAGCTGCCAACTGAAGGGTGGCGATCGGCAAGGCGGTTTGCGCATCGATGGATCCGAACGGACCTGAGCCATATAGCTGGTCAGGAATTACTGCTCCGCCCATCCTGGCGGCCCTTGCCTGCGCTTTGAGACGATATTCGCTGTCCCATAGCAGATACTGGCTAGGGTTGAGCATCATTCGCATGACGACTTTCCAGTCATGCAGAATGAACTTTTCCATTCGTGCAGAATGAACGGAACCGGTGAATGGACTACTTGCTGCTGGCCTGTGAGGGCATCTACCTCTAAGCGAATCGGGCAAATCTGCCTAAGCTCAGCTAGTTCTTCTGCTGGCAACTCCCCCTTCCTGATCTCTTCCTCAACCATGCACTGAAGGGCACTCTTGGTAGCTTGGGAACCTGTAGCTATCAGAGAAGCGTCAGCGCTTCTCATTCCATGCATTCCATCAGTGATGTCTGCAGCTGTCACCAAGGGAAAGCTCCCTACACTACCCTGCTTGAACTGAAATGACGGATAGAGAGCCGTGGGTGCCGATGGCTCTGATTGCGCTGGGGGTTCCTGGGTCTCTATCCGGACTGGGTCTACCTCTGCTAAGAGCTTCCTACACTTGCTCCATGTGCGAATTATGCAATCTGGAGCTTTCGGGGCTTGCTGAATGCAGGCTCCTATCCTGTCCCAAAGCTGAAGGTTTAGCATGCCTACTTCTGGGTAAAGCAGACAATGGTCCCTCAAGTACACCAAAAGTCTCGCTAACTCCCCGCTGTGAGTGCGTATCTGGTATACCCTGGCCAAGGCCATGAATTCCATTAAGTGAATTCTTTGGTTAGCGGACAGACGTTGCCACTGCGGACAAGCCCCCATATTACCTGCCGGTCCTTCAAAGTTTCCTTCTCGGGATGAGTCAACGCGTCTGAGCCCAGGTAATAGGTTTTGCGTGATGAATCTCTTGGAAGGAGCTCGGAGCGTGGGACTGCTGCCACGGCCCCTTGGTGGCCTCTGTGCTGAAATCAGGGGTTCACAGCCTGACCCTGAGCGGAACGCGTTTCCATGAGCAAGCTGCCTCGAAGCTCTGGAGCACGCTGTAGGATGCCTCTCTGGAATGCCTCGCCGCACAGCTGTCACTCTGACCAGATGGCTTCCGACCAGAGCTGCCACGCTGTCCTCCGGGACGAGTCGGACACGGTTCTAGCGTAGAACCGGACTGCGAAGATCGCTTACTCACGAGTAGAATCACGTCGGGGTCACCAGATGTTGGATTGGGGCCGCGAGGCGGCTGTTGGGTCCCGGAGGACACTGGTCAAGGAATGAGACACGAGACAAGATGGAGCGAAGACCAGTGATTTATTGAGGGAAAATCATCAGTATATATCGAGTAAGCGGGCTGCGTGTGATGAAACTGTCATCTGACAAGATCCACGTACCATGTTTACACGAGTTAATTGGGAACCTCTCCCGGGGAAGTTAATTAACCAAATTAAACACTGACAGGGGAACTCCATTGTTCCAGACTATCTTGGGGTAAACACTGGCTGATGTTGGTTTAAGGCTTGCGGTAATCCGCGGGTGCGATATTACCTATTACATGACTAGTGAGTTAGTCATTCTATCTCCTCTTGCCTGAACTGTTTGTCAGGTCAGCTGTGGGTGAATTAACTATGGCTATTAATCTGCTCCCCAATTTCTGTCCCCTCGGAACCAAAGCTCAAAGGAGCAATCTCCCAAACGATGGTTCTGTCAGGGACAGTATGCCAATTGCGTGCGCGGAACCCACACCAGGCTTTCTATAGGACTGCAATACAACCATTCCCTCCTGACTGTAAGGTTTTATGGCCCAGAAAGGACTGCAGCAAAATAACATTATTCATTGGGTTCCACAAGAATTCATACCCTTCTATAATTGAAAATTCCCTTTCCCAACCTCCTGGACATTCCGATTGGCTGCTGATAACAGCCCTCATTGATGATATTAAATAAACACATTCCAGGCAGTATGATAGACAAGAGATGAAGGAAAAGACAAACCAAAGACTAAATATGAAAAAAATCTAAAGCTTTTGTGACCCTCTCTTTCATTAAAATGGAACATTTGGATTTCAGGGACTATCTTTCAGAATTAAATAAAAGAACATAAAATAAAAGTAAGTGCTTGTTTCATGTTTTAATTTTTACATTCATGCCGTATAATTATATATCACAGAAAAGTCAATTGCACAGGATATGGTAATTATAATGAAAAGGATCATTTATATATTTTGGAAAAATTAAGCCAGTTTTACATTACAGTGGTCACATATAGAAGTACTGTATACCCAGAGATCACAGTGTCTCAAATCCCCTGGATCCATGTTGCTCTTCCTCTATTGGCACACACACTAAAATATTAAAATGCAATGTTTATAAAGTCCAGACACTTCTCTAATCCAACACTCTTCCTTCACCCAGGACCAAAGTCTAAATTACAGATAACCATAAAGTGATCTGAAATTTACCAAGTAAAGGAAAAAGATAGAAAATGACATGGGGTGTGTGTGCATATAAAGATTTTGTAATGGTCCATACCCCTTTACCATATGCATATATACTACTTGCCAAAGGAGGGGGAAGGAAATTGTATTGAGATCATTGATGTATACATGTCTGACTATGTCAGAGCTTCCCCTCAGCTTGTTTTTCTTCTATTTTATCTCACCCTTATAATAGAGATCCTTATTCTGGAGTCCTGCATATTGCTTTTCCTTCCTATTTGTTATATAATAATAACATGCCACCAAGTCAATTCTGACACATAGCAACCTTGTGTCAGGATCTGAGGCAGCTCTGCTATTCACAGGATGAATCCTCTAGACAGAGGTAGCTTTGATGCTCACAGGATTAGACCCTCAGCCTTGAAAGCAGCTCTAATACTTGCAGGGTTGGGCCCTCACCTTGTTGAAGCCACTAGGCCCCACTTGAGAGACATAGGGAAGTTCTGGACCTTCATAAACACCACCTAGAGGCCCTGGGTGACTCAATTATATAGGAACTGGTTCTCTTTCACCCCTGCAGAAGGTACCTCAGCAAAAAAAGTCACAAGACTTGTAATTGCTCAGCTCTTGAATTATTACTGGTTTCTGTTTCTGAAGATCTCTTGCCTTGCTCCTAGTTCCTGCCGCCACAATCTCCTACCTGATTTCTGTCCCCAAAGATTTCCTGCCCCTTTTCCAATTCCTGTGGACTGTTGTCATGCTTCACCTGGATTTTTGCTCCTTGAACCTGGCCCTTGCCCTGTTCCAGCCCCTGAAGGTACCCTGCCTCACTTGTTCTCTCAGTCACCTGACTTCTGGCTAGCTTAGACTACACTCTTGTCCAGAGCAACCCTATATACTTTTCTACCTAGGTTTTCATTTTGGACTGTGATATGGTTACTGCTTGTCCTGTTGCCTGGTTTCCCTGGTTCCTGGTGCTTATGTTACTTGCCACCCACCCACACCCTAGACCAGTGATGGTGAACTTTGGCACTCCAGTTGTACTTGGACTTCAATTACCAAAAGCCAAAGTCAGAAACTGATGTATCTGCCAAGTCAATTACCAAAACTCTTGCTGATCAGGGCTTCTGGGAATTGAAGGTGAAGAACAGCTGGAGAGCCAAGGTTCACCATCACTGCCCTAGACTCTGACATCTTAGAAAATACACAGCAGTGAGTTGCTGCTCTCTTCTTCTGGCATGCTCTGCGACTGTGCAGCTTTTCCAGGGCCACACAGGCCAGCTATTTTCCTGTGAAACACAGTAGGGATTTAAATTTATTCAATAAACATTGGCTTAAATTATGTTGCTTAGTACAGAAAGTCTCATTAGAGTAGCCCCATTGAATCAGTATAGATTTGGTGAGTCAACTCCTTAAGTTCCATTGATTCAAACAGGCCTGCTCTAGTTGTGACTTACTTTAGCAGCAGGACATATCGACGAATCTGTTTACCACATCCCTACTGTTTCAAATGTACATACCTTGGCAGGATTTACTAGGCTAAGCAACAGAAGTTCAGGCATTATGTTACTCTTTTACATAAATTATTTGTTTTTTCCTAAGCAGCCTGAATGAGAGTCAATTAGGTCTCCAATTAAATACAGAATGCTTTGTTTTAAGCCAATAGGTTTAACCTTATAGATCAGCCTGTGCAATCCCAAAGGAAAAAAACTAAACATATAAATTTTATGTATGTAAATTAATTTTCATATCAACCAGATTTTGCATAATGGAATGTTTTATTCATCTGCATCTAGTATATGCCCTGTTCCTAAAATTAATGAAAAGATAGTTCACTAAAAATGGGAGAAATGTGGGGGTAAAGTAGCACTTTCTCTCTTTGGGATATCACTTCCTCAATTAACTCATTGTTGTGTCATTACTGCTCATGTAACAGTTACATTTGTTTCATCAATTAACAATGACAGAAAAAGCTTTTGTTTACAGCACTTTCTGTTAAGAATTTTATTTGGGGAAGCTGACTGACAACCAAACCATTTTCTTAATGAGGTATTGATTTTCTTGAGGTTCTTTCCCACACCAGACATTGGCTGTAACCAAGAAAACAATTCAAGCAATATACAGTTCCTATATCTTATGTTCCCAACTTCCCATTAATTCTTGTTTGGTTGGGTTATTCCCTTATTCCTGCTCATGCTGTGCCCTTAACTTTCTAAATTACAGACTGTCTTCAAGGACACAAACAACTAAAGCTTGAAGATCTAATTAGAGTTTTGTAGGAGAATTAACACTTTATAGAAACCACTGTGATGTGTTATGGTGCCAGCTCTTTGAAATCGATTGTGTTCATGAGTTTTAAAGCTTTTCATTCCTAGACATTCCTCTTTAAAACTTGGTATTAAAGTTTTGAGGTATAAGAAGGTATCCAGTCAATATCTGAGCAAATAGACCTTTTACATAATAGTTTATACATCTTTAGTAATCACAATTACCATATGAAAGAAAGCAAATTGCACAAATAGGATTGGATTCAAAGTTTCAACTGGCAGAAATCCACTAATGCTGAAGGAAATGAGGAGGAGGCATTTCCTTTTCAATCCACTTTCAGCTTCATGGAACCTCTGACAATCTTATTTGGAGATGTTATGGTGAAGTAGGCAGGGGAATACTCCAAAGCAGAAGGAGAGGCAGAATGGGTGGAGTTGGCAGGGGGAAAAGCGTGAAAATGGTCTCCCTCCCTTCTTCTTGCAGAGAGTTGTTGCTAGATCAGTAGAGCTGATTCAACTTCATGACCAATATAAATAATGCTACAAATTAGGTTCTTAACAATTAAGCCAAATATTTTCAGCTGATTACCTTTAGCAAAAGATACTGTAAATTCTTAGCCTTGGAAAGCCCTGGAAGCCTACTGAGGTTGTCTTTCTTTAGTGAACACAAATTGGCTCTAGCTTTCTTAAACCTTTAAATATGGAAACTAAAACTCTATTAGCTATTTATGTATGAAGAACTGTAGCTCCCAATATTGAATGCCCAACTATTTTAAAGTTTTACTTCCTAGAAGCCAAGCCAGTAGAGCTAATAATTTCAGATTCTGGAAAGTGCATTCCGGAATATTGAGTGAGAACTACTGCTGTAGAAAAATTTCATCATGAGGGGTTTTACCAAGAAAAAGTAAATTCCTTTCGCCCCTTTTTTAAAAAAACCATTTGAAAGAGCCTTAGGAAAGGATTGGACTGTGGGTGGTGCTTTCCCAGTGTGAATGAAGGGGCAAAAAGCATGATATAGGTGGGTGGAATCAGGGTGACAGGCAGAATAATAATAATAATAATAATAATAATAATAATAATAATAATAATAATAATAATAATAATAATAATAATAATAATAATAATAATAATAATAATAATAATAATAATAATAATAATAATAATAATAATTTATATCCCACACTTTTTCAGCCAAAGCCGACTCAAGGCGGCCATTACAACATGTAGATATCATACAATACAATAATGAAGAAGCATGAAAAGTAAATTTGATACAATAATCAATAGTTAATAATAAACACTGGGTTAAAATAGATATTGCATGTGTTTGCAGAAAAGCAGCAAGCTGTCATTCACAGAGACACACTGAAGGAGAGGAAAACAGGCAAGGACCTAACTCTCCTTCTGATAGCAATGCAGGTAGGAATAAGCCAGCTGATGAGACTTGGAGACTCAAGTGGACCTCATCTACAATGGGTGAATCTGCACTGGAATTAGCCCCTTGCCCCGTATCCCTTCAACATTGATGTAAACAAAGTTTCTAGGTGCAGATCTGTCAGAACATTCGGACAAGGAGCCAGTTGACCAAGGTGGCATGATTCCCTGCATGCCTAGTCAAATTGTTGTAGCATCAGTTTGTGCTCTGGAGGGGACAAGTGTTGAGCAATATACTGGCCATAATTTATGTGTATAAAGGAACTGCAGTGGGCAGTGGCTCAAGTGGTTAAGACGCTGACTGGGAGGTGGAAGGTCAGCAGTTCAAAACCCGAGTACTGCATGATGGAATGAGCGTCCATCTCTGTCCCAGTTCCTGCCAACCTAGCAGTTTGAAAGCAAGAAATTGCAAGTAGATAAATAGGGACCACTTCGGTGGGAAGGTAAACAGCGTTCCGTGCACTTCGGTGTCTAGGCATTCCTGCCACATGTCCATGGAACAGCACTGGCTCTTCGGTGATAAACAGAGATGAGCGCTGAACCCTAGACTTTGGGCAAGGGTGACCTTTACCTTTACTATAAAGAAACAGCCAAGTGGCCACTTGGTTGTACAGGGGGAAATGGATACTGTGAACACATAGTGTGTTGTTCTCCCTGCTAGCGAATTTCCAGAACAAAAGAGAGGGAAAAGAACTTCCACAATGAACCACCCAAAGCGTTAGTTAAATCTCAAGGCTTTATTTCCTATATCCACAAGCAACATATTCTTTGATTAGGTCTTCAAAGGTTTATACTTAATACCTACTGCTGAATGTTTAATGAGGCTAGAGAGGGAAAGGATATATTTAAATCAAGCCAGTTAGGCCATAACATAAAGCACAGAGGTTTTGACCCCATAGACATAGAAATCTCAGCGAGTTAAATTGGTGATCATTATCACTTAGATGTACAGGCAAAAGAAGGGAACAAATTTGCCCTGATCTGTTCTTCTGAGTTACCTGCTGTGCTACCTAGTAATTTTTCTTCCCAACACTGTAGATAACTTCAGTGCTAAAAAAGTTATTATGGATTACTTCTGCTCCCAGTTTAATTTATTCATTCCATATAGAAGTGGAAGATGGGGAAGTAGTATGAAAGTCTTTAATAGCCTTTGTAACATTCTTTGCTATAAAGCATATAGATTACATTTCTCTTTACTATTTGAGTAGTTAGCATCATCACACACATCTAAAGTAGCCTGGAGGGTAAGAGAACTAAGTAAAGACAAAAGACTTTAAGGCAGTTCAAGGGAAACTACATGTGAATAATGGATTTTTTAAAAACATGAACCAGTGCTCTTACAAGAATTTAATTTTCCAAATTATTTTAGATAAGCAATTACATTTCCCTTCCAATTCAAAATGATACAGAGAAATATGCAGATCATAAATGGAAAAATTAGAGTAGACATTGGGGAGAAATGAAACAGTAAGGCAGAAAGAAAATGAAGAACAATAGAAATTGTGTTAGGATATGGTAGAAAGGGGAATTAGGGAAGGGAAGCTGAAGCAGCAATTTATCCCAACAAAAGATCTAAGAAAAAGGGAAATAGCATTTTTTCAAACCTAAATGGAAATCTGGAAACTATCAGGAAGGTTTTAAAACGCTCTGGTATAATTAAGAAGCACTATCTCTCAAACAGAAGAATGCTAAGACACAGGTACTATACTTAGTTCTAATATGGCCAGGTCAAGGGAAGATACCTTAATGAAGATTACATGTTCTTTATTTCTAGGCGTGACTCAAGATGGGAAACTAAGAGCAAGAAGGTAGATCCTAAGTTTTGAGACAAGGCATCCTCTCTGCTTGAATTGGGGCATTTCTTGTGTTTAGGTTGAATGATGATGGTAATAATAATAAAATCAAATTTATCATCATCATCAAAGGTGGATAATGTACTAAATTTGAAAATAATAATAATAATAATAATAATAATAATAATAATAATAATAATAATAATAATAATAATAATAATAATAATAATAATAATAATAATAATAATAATAATAATAATAATAATAATAATAATAATAATAATAATAATAATAATAATAATAATACATTTGAACCCAAACTTAGAGACACCTGACATAATAGTAATAAAATGAAGAAATGCCTGGATAATTTTTGGTGGCACAATGGTTAAACTGCTGTACTGCAACCAAAGCATTGTGAGTTTGATCCTGATGGAGTTCAAGTTTTCTCAGCCTTCCAAGGTTGGTAAAATGAGCAAGATGGTGGGAAATGCTAATGAACTTATGAACAGGTCAATCTCCAACTAATCAAAGTTCCCTTGGGCATTTTGTCCATGATGTTTGATGCTCCAGGTGTACTCAACACAATTCTGACCCAAAAGTTTGACATGTGTATCGGGGCATCCCTCATCTGGTGCAAGCCTTGGCTCCCTCCGATTCGGATGTCCAGAGGTGCAGCACAGGCGAGAGGTCCCAGTTCTTTGGCAAGCGAGGCAAGAAAGGTGCCCTTTCCAGAGGTTGGGCCAGGAAAGGCTGGTCCAGTGGGGCTGGTTAACAGGTTCGCAGGGAAATGGTGATCTGTGACTGATGTCGCAGAAGAAATTAAAACTGCAGAACCCCTTGGTATGGGACTCCAGATTCCCATGTGAAAAACACCCTTATCTCTTTTTGGGGAATATAACGGCCTTAGTGCTGTAAGTCAAAGGAGAAAGGAAAAAATACAATCATTTGAACACAGAATTTCAAAGAAAAGCAAGGAGAGATAAGGAAAACTATCTAAAAGAACAGTGCAAAGAAATGGAAGAAAACAACAAAAGAGGCAGAACCAGAGATCTTTTCAAAAAAATCCGGGAAATCAAGGGAACATTTAAAGCAAAAATGAACATGATAAGGGACAAAGACGGAAAGGAGCTAGCTGATGCAGAAGAGATTAAGAAAAGATGGAAAGAGTACACAGAGGAACTCTACAAAAAGGAACTCAACACTCATGATAGTCACAATGATGAAGAAATTGAACCTGAGCCAGACATCCTGGAGAGTGAAGTCAGAAAGGCCCTAAAGAGCACTGCAAACAACAAAGCTAGTGGAGATGATGGTATCCCAGTTGAATTTTTCAAAGCTCTAAAAGATGATGGCATCAAATTACTGCATTCAATATGCCAGCAGATTTGGAAAACAAAACAGTGGCCACAGGACTGGAAAAGATCAGTATATGTTCCAATCCCAAAAAAGGGCAATGCCAAAGAATGCTCAAATTATCGAACAATTGCGCTCATCCCACACGCCAGCAAGGTGATGCTCAAGATAATACAGGATAGACTTCAGCAGCATGTGGAAAGAGAATTACCAGAGGTGCAGGCTGGTTTCAGAAGAGGCAGGGGGACTAGAGACCACATTGCCAACATACGTTGGATCATGGAGAAAACAAAGGAATACCAGAAACAAGTTTATTTTTGCTTTATTGACTACACTAAGGCATTTGATTGTGTGGATCACAACAAGATGTGGCAAGTGATTAAAGAGATGGGAATACCAGAGCACCTCATATGCCTCCTGAGAAATCTGTACATGAACCAAGAAGCAACAGTTAGGACAGAACACGGAATGACAGAGTGGTTTGGAATAGGAAAAGGAGTAAGGCAAGGCTGCATTCTGTCACCCTGCTTATTCAACTTATACACAGAGCACATAATGCGCAATGCAGGGATGGAGGAATCACAATATGGGATCAAAATTGCTGGGAGAAACATCAACAATCTGAGATATGCAGACGACACCACCCTAATGGCAGAAAGTGAGGAAGACCTAAAGAATCTCCTGATCGGTTTGAAGGAAGAGAGTGCAAAAGCTGGCTTGAGACTCAATATCAAGAAAACCAAGATAATGGCAACAGGCCCGATCAGTTCCTGGAAAATAGACGGGGAAGAAGTAGAAGCAGTGACAGATTTTACGTTCTTAGGATCTAAGATCACTGCAGATGGAGATTGCAGCCATGAAATAAAGAGGCGGCTGATTCTAGGGAGACAAGCCATGAGAAACCTGGGGAACATAGTGAAAAGCAGAGACATCACCTTGAAAACAAAAATTAGAATAGTCGAAGCAATGGTATTCCCAGTGGTAATGTACGGATGTGAGAGCTGGACAATTAGGAAAGCTGAACGCAGAAGAATAGATGCCTTTGAAATGTGGTGTTGGAGGAGAGTTTTGAGGGTACCTTGGACAGCGAGGAGAACAAATAGGTCAATCTTAGAAGAAATCAACACTGACTGCTCATTGGAAGGTCAAATAGTAAAGATGAGGCTAAAGTACTTTGGGCACCAAATGAGAAGGGAGGATTCACTTGAGAAGGCCGTGATGTTGGGAAAGGTGGAGGGCAAAAGAAGAAGGGGGAGGCCAAGGATGAGATGGATAGATGGTATTGTAGACACAATGGGCACAGAGCTGGGAGGACTGAGGGGGATGGTGGAGGACAGAGGCGCCTGGAGAACGATGGTCCATAGGGTCGCAAAGGGTCGGAATCGACTGTGCGACTGAACAACAACAACAACAAGTGCTGTATAAGGTTGTGAGAGGAAACATGTTACCTCTGCAGCTGCTCGCTGTTATGTAGCTGGATTCCAGGCCGTGAAACAAAGTTTCTCCTTCAGAAGCAGCTCCCACGAGTAACCCAAAGGTTACAGTCCTTCTCTTAGGAAAAAGGCCTTTTTGTTAAATAGCCCCATTCAGTCCACTCTGCTTCAGGTGGAGCAGAGTGAGCACTCTTGACAATCAATGTCCTTTTATGGTTTATTGAAGACAATATCAAAGTCCAATAAATGCAAAATATAAGAAAAAAAGCATAGTCTCTGCAAAACCTAAGTGCGGATATCTCTGCTGATTCTAAGTCCGGCAATCCAAAGCCGCCCCATATGTGATGGTATGATGGAAGCCCCTCTCAGATGGCTGGAGAGATAGAGCTCCCACAGGACTTGAAAAGTGACTATTGAACTGAGAAAAAGGTCTGGTTTATATACCATTTTGCCTGGGAAAGTTTCCTGAGAAAGTGCTAATTACCTTCACAAAGTGACAAGTACTGTGCGTAGTTTAAAAGGATACCAGGTGGTCTATGTCCCATCTCAAACCCATCTATGTCCCATCTCAAACTGTGAGATAGAACATCTTCCCAGACAGTGACCTTGGAATAAGTACCAAAATGTACTTTCCCAGAGAAAAGGGATGATGTCATTTAATGGCATGTGCCAACTAAAGATGGCTCTGATTAGGCTAAGCAGAGAATATTGCAGAAACAAAGAAAAGCAGATTTAAAATCCTTACTTAATAACCTACATAAGTATGATGTAATAAACACAAATAACGTCATACCACACGGAACCACGACAATGTGTTTCCAAACAACCAACAAGAGTACATGATAAAGAAGACTGGGAAGGAAAAACTAATGTCAGGAGAATCTGAGCTTCCCCTGGTTATGATCTTGATAGATGGCACTCCATTGTTGCATAAATTGTTTCCCACATGAGTTTTCTTATTTTGAATACCAAATTAAAGGGATCCACTAGTAATCAGAGATTTTCAAGCTCAGCTCAGCTTTAATTTTTCAATTTAAGCCGATTTCATTTAAGTCCATATCCTTTCATATTTAGACAGATTTTTTATATGCCTCAGCTCTATTCTAGTTAAAAATGAAGGCTCACTTACACAGAACAGTTATCTGTCCTTGTCATTAAAATACACCTTGTCTTAAGAAGTTAAAGACTTGAGAGCAATGCATCAAAAAGGTTAACGGCAAATGAAATGGTGCATTTCAGTGTCATTCTGGACTTCATTAAAATTTAGTGTCAGTTATTGGGTGTTTAAAATATCACCATCCATTGCATCCCCCAATTTTGCCCTTGTCATTTTGTTAATAATTCAAAAACGTTTGCTTCAAACATTGCCTGTCAGCATCTTAGTCAACTCATACTGGTAACTCTAATATCATCCAAATACAGAAGAATGGAAATGTTGAGTAAGTTGTGTGTGTGTGTGTGTGTGCGCGTGCGTGCATGCGTGTGCGTGCGCGTGTGTGCGTGTGTGCGTGCATGCACGCGTGTGTGCATGTGTGCGTGTGTGTATGTGCGCATGCATGCATGCGTTCATGTGTGTGGTTGTGTGTGTGTGTGTGTGTAAAACAGAAATATCATTTCCTACTAGTGGGTGAGAGAAGGAATTTATTTTTCCATTGAATGAAAAAAAATGTGGTTGTTTAAAAGACTGGTACATTTTTTGTTTTATAAATAAAATTGTAAATCAATATACCAAAACCATTCTGAACATGATAGAATGAATATCTGCTTAAAAATGAACATAAGTCATAATATTTATAATGAACTGCTTAGAAAAATACTCTGTGCTCAACCTCTTCATTCAATTACAGATCTACAATTGTACTGCCAAGTACAGTAGAACCCCATATAACGAATGCCTCGTACAGTAATTAAATCATACAACAATGAGGATTTGAAAAAAAATGTGCCCCATACAACAACTACAATTGTTATACGATGCAATGCATCTCTATGCGAAAAACCGTGCAATGAATTTTTGTCGTTGTACGATTTTTTCCCATAGATATATTTGTTGTACAATGCATCCCATAGGGAAAATCGCTATACGATGCATGCATCGTATAGCGATTTTTTTGTACAACAACGAGCTCCATGGAACGGATTAAAATCATTGAATGAGGTACCACTGTACCTTTCCTCCCAAGTGATGATTTCCCTCAGCTGATGGATTATCTTAGAACTTAAGTCTTAAAACAATCATGTTGGGGTCAGCTAAGAAAAATCCAGATTGAAGCAGGTAGATGCTTATTGGAACTACCACTCTTAATAGACATCATCTCCAGCATTGGAAGTAGAATGCTCTTTACCTGGGAATACATGAGGAACAATACTATTGCACTCACCAACTTCTTTTTTTTTTTATATCTGGTGAGAACACAAACCTGAAGTAAATAGAATAATGGAGTTGGAAGAAGTCAATAAGGTCATCAAGTCCATCCTCCTGTTCAACGCAGAAATCAAAACCAAAGTATACTGGACAGATAGTTATTTAACTTTCTCTTGAATACCTCTAGCATTGGTAATTGGTTACATTGCTGTATTACTCTGACAGCTATGAAGTTCTTCCTAATATCGCCTGAAATGTTTTTTCCTATAACTTGAGCCCATTATTACATGTCCTGCACTCTGGGATGATCAAGAACAGATCTGGCCATTCTTTTGTAACCCTGGGTTACAACTGCCTCAGTTTAAGTTTGCTGCGGTTTACAATGGTTAATCCTATGGAAATGCTGTCCTGGTTTACCAATTTTTAATGTATTTTTTTCCAGTTTACAACAATAAATTCAGGACCATTTTTTTATTTTTCAATGCATCTTTATGGATGTTTCGGTTCACAATTTTTTTCGGGTTACAACGGAGGCTGTCGGAACGGACCTCTGTCGTAATCCAGGGTTTTACAGTATTTGAAAAGTGTTATCATATCTCTCCATATATGTAACCAGCTGTGTATCCATCCACCTGAGAGTTGTTCTCTCCAAGCCACACCCAGTTAACTTGCTAATCAGAGTATCATGAGGCACTTGCTCAGAAGCTTTGCTGAAGTCAAGTTGTTTTATATAGAATTCCTGTCATAGATTAGTCTGGTAAGATTTGTTCTCAGCAAATGCATCTTGGCTTCTAGTTATTGCTGATTTTAATTATTAGATATTAAATATTCCACTGGGACCTATAGTTCTTAGATACTTCAGGATTTTACTATTCCTCTGGTATTAATTACCATGGACTGTGACAAAGCAGTGTAAAGAGTGACATCACTGATGTTTGGAGTCTCAAAAGAAAATGAATCTTTGTGGCTTACGGTGCTTCACTCCCAAAAGTAAATATTCCCTTGTAGTGTGAGATAAAAATACATTCTTTCTTTCTTGAACATACAGCTGTCTCAAGACAGTTCACAGAATAAGGCTGTTCTATCCCACACACCCTACATTTTCCTAGGTCTTGACAAGACATTCCTTCACATCTCACATAAAACGTGTCTAGAAGAGCCTTCTTGGTGGTGGCACCAGTGCTGTGGAACACTATTTCAGCTGACCTGTGCCAGACTCCATCCTTGCTCCCATTCAAAAAACAGCTGAAAAACTGCTCTTTGAGGAAGCCTTTGTGAATGTTCTGCCTACAACTGGCCGTTAGTGATGCTGCCCTGTTTCTCTCCATCCCAAGTAGGTTGCACTTTTAGGTCCCTTGTTTAATGTATTTTCTGGCAATTTTAATGTTTTCTGACTGTTTTTATTGTGAGTTTTATTGTGAGTAACTTTTAATAATTATTGATTGTTTTATTGTTGGTTTTATGATGTTAGCTGCCCTGAGTAGAAATGATTTTTCCCTAGGGGGTGGAATATAATTGTAATTAATTAATTAATAATTTTTTTTGCATAAGACATCAAGTAAGGGACAACCCCAGAAACTTACTCCTTTTTAAATCTGTTAACCACTTTTCACTCAAACACAAAGTATGACTATTTTTTAAACAAGTGTGAATAGTAGTGAGCATGAGAGGGTATCCTGTAGATCAGTGGTGCCCAAACTTTTTTTGTAGGCCAGTCCTGCCCCCGACACACAGCTGCAGGGGCCGGAGGCAGGCTACTCCCACTGCTGACAGTTTTGATATCAGCAGCAGCAGCGGCGGCGATTGCGCTTTGACCGGGCTGCTCTGAGCAGCCTTTGGGTCAGTCCCATCCCCTCTGCAGCCTTTGCCAAAGCCGATCGCCACATTGGGGAAATCATCGGAGCCTCCTCTGTTTCAAAATCTGTGGCACTGGAAAAGTAAACCTGGCGTGATTAATTTAATTGTCACATTTATATACCGCTCACTCGGCCAAAGCCAACTCAGGGCAGTTCACAATAAAAATAAAAAAACACATGTTAAAAACAGTTAAAACTACCCACCCCCTAAAAACAAGGGGTGCAGGATCCAAAGGCACCATGGGGAGGAGTTCTTCTACACCAACCACCCAATGGAGGTTACCCTTCCACCTGCACCCCACATTTGACCCGCCAGCCAGGTTTTAAGTTCTTTTCTGAAAGGCAGCAATTCCATCCGGAGACGTAGCTCTGTTGGCAGGAGGTTCCAGAGGGCCGGTGCAGACACGGAGAAGGCTCTTCTCCTTGTGCCAGAGAGGCGACCCCCTCTGGCTGATGGAACAATTAGAGAGCCCCTCCCGTCTGCTCTGGTTGGATGGACAGATGTCCTCAGGGCGATGAGGTCTCTTAGGTAACCCGGCCCACTACCATATAGGGCTTTAAAGGTCAAAACCAGCACCTTGAATTGCACCCGGAGACAAACTGGCAACCAGTGCAGCTCCCGGAGCAGTGGCAAAGCATGGGCATAACGCCCACACCCCATCACCACCCTGGCTGCCGCATTCTGGACCAGCTGTAGCCTCCGAATGGTCGTCAAGGGCAGCCCCATGTAGAGCGCATTGCAATAATCTAGTCTGGAGGTGACCAGAGCGTGAGTGACCATGAGCAAGGAGTCCCGGTCCAGGAGTGGGCACAACTGGCGAATCACCCGAAGTTGGGCGAAAGCCCTCCTGGTCACAGCCGCCACCTTTTCTTCTAGCAGTAGCCGCGAATCCAGGAGGACCCCCAAGTTGCGCACCGGGTCTGTCTGGGGCAAAATAGCCCCATCCAGAACCAAAGATGGTAGCTCCCAGGTTAACGCAGGACCCCTTATCCATAGCCACTCAGTCTTGCTGGGATTCAGTTGTAGCCCGTTAGCCCCCATCCAGACCCCAACAGCTTCCAGGCACCTGGAAAGGACTTTGGCGGCATCACTAGGGTCCCCATGGGCCGAGATGTACAACTGAGTGTCATCCGTATACTGATGGTACCTCACCCCATGGGAACGAATGATCTCACCCAGCGGCTTCATGTAGATGTTAAATAGGAGAGGAGAGAGCACCGAGCCCTGAGGCACCCCCCATTTGAGGGGCCTAGGACTGGACCTCTCACTCTCCAACCACACCGACTGGGTCCGACCCCTCAGAAATGAGGAAAACCAGGACCACACAGTGTCCTGGATTCCCAATCCTTGGAGCCATTCCAGAAGGATACCGTGGTCAACAGTATCGAAAGCCGCTGAGATGTCAAGAAGAGCAAGGACGGATGGGTGACCACCATCCCGCTCCTGCCAGAGATCATCCATCAGTGTGACCAATGCCGTCTCGGTACCATATCCAGGCCTGAATCCTGACTGAAAGGGGTCCAGGTAATCCGCTTCATCCAGTACCCCCTGCAGCCGACGCGCCACTGCCTTCTCCAACACCTTCCCTAAAAAGGGGAGGTTGGAGACAGGCCTATAGTTGGTTAGGACAGCTGGGTCGAGGGAAGGTTTCTTCAGGAGGGGGCGCACCAAGGCATGTTTCAAAGGTGCAGGAAACACCCCCTCCCGCAATGATGCATTGATCATAGCCCCAACCCAGCCACCTGTCACCGCCTTGGAGGCTTTCACCAACCAGGTGGGACAGGGGTCCAATGGGCAGGTAGTGGCGCGCACAGCTGCAAGGAGCCTGTCCACTTCATCAGGGGCAACTGGATCAAACTGGTCCCAGATGGTATGGCAAGACTGTGCTCCAGCTCCCTCCAGACTCTCCCCATCCACGCCAGGATTAAACCCTGAGTGAATCCGATCAATTTTCTCCACTAGATGGTCAGCAAAGTCCTCAGCCGACCCCTGCCAACCAGGCACCGGAGTCCCCCTACCAAGGAGAGATCTGGTAACCCGGAACAGGGTGGCTGGGCGATTATCAGCGGAGGCAATAAGGGTGGTGAAGTATTGCCGCCTCACCACCTCCATCGCCACTAGATAGGCCCTAATAGCGGCTCTAGCTAGTGTCCAATCAGAGTCTCCCTGGGTCTTCACCCAGCGGCGCTCTAGGCGTCTCTTTGCCCGTTTGAGCTCCCGCAGTTCATCTGTGAACCACGGAGATGACCTAGCTCCATGAGCTCTGAGAGGCCGTAGTGGTGCGATTTCATCCACGGCCGCTGTTGTCATCCTGTTCCACAGGTCAACCAGCGCCTCGGGCGAATCGTGTTGCCGATCCAGAGGGAAATCCCCCAGTTCCCTCTGGAATCCATCAGGATCCATCAGTTGCCGGGGGCGGGCCATTCTAATAGGCCCTGCCTCCCTACAATGAAGCGTCGCACCCAGGAAGTCTAGAGCCACCAAATAATGATCTGACCATGGCACAGGTGTTATGTCTAATTTCCGTAGTCTCAGATCACTCTGCCACCGCTCCGACAAAAAGATTAAATCTGGTGTGTGGCCACTGCCCCTGGTCGGGCCCTGGATTACCTGAATCAGGTCCATAGCTGCCATGGAAGCCATGAACTCCTGAGCCACCTCGGAGCCAGTCCCCACAGAAGGCAAATTGAAGTCCCCCAGAACCATCAGTCTAGGGAACTCCAACGCCAATGCTGAGATGGCCTCAAGGAGCTCAGGCAGGGAGTCCCTTACCCTGCAAGGGGGCAGGTACAGGAGTAAGACTCCCAACTGACCCTTAGAGCCCAGACACAGAAGCAGGGCCTCACAACCCAGAATTTGTGGAGCGGTAGCCCTGGCGACTCCCAGTGACTCCCTGGCTATGATGGCAACGCCACCGCCCTTACCCTCATCCCTAGGCTGGTGCCAAATACTGAACCCAGCTGGACACATTTCTGACAGAGGAACCCCATTCTCTGGTCTCAGCCAGGTCTCAGTGATATATGCCAGGTCGGCCCGCTCCCCCATAATGGAATCTTGTATCAGGGGGGCCCTATTACATATCAACCTGGCATTCATCAGCAGCAGCCTAAGGGCAGGGTCACACTGGGTCAGCTGCTCAGGACCTAGAGGTGTAACCGGGGGGCTGGAATGAGGGACAGATACTAAGCATCTGCCCCTCATTCCCCGAGTGCGGCCCGCCCCTCGGTACCCACTATATCGCCCCATGCCCATCACAACCTCTATATTTGCCTCCGGAGCCTTCCTGATTGCCTTGGACAGAATGCTGCCTCTCCTTCCTGGCTGGCTGGGTGATGTGGTGACGTCATCCCAGGTGAGCCAGAGGGCTCTCCTAGCGCCACGGATTTTGAAACAGAGGAGGCCCTGAAGATTTTCCTAACATGGCGATCGGCTTTGGCAAAGGCTGAAGAGAGGATGGGACCAAGCAAGAGGCTGCTCAGAGCAGCCAGGACAAAGCGCGTTTGCCATTGCTGCTGACTTCAGGCGGTGGGGGCGGGGCGGTCTGTGGTGAGCCCAGGTGCTCACTGCAGTCTCCATTAATAATATGCAGGAGCCTAATTGGGCCCACGGGCCATAGTTTGGACACTCCTGCTATAAATTTAAAGCACAATATCCCATATTGACAAACTAGAGGTCTTTCTGAATAATTGAATTCTTTGGCTTTTTACAATGGAAATTTAACTATGCATACACTGCACACAAATTCCAAAGAAACTTTCCACAAGTAAAATTACTTGTGAACATGATAAGGATTGTATCCATTAGTATTAAGAATCCTATGTCTTTAATAGTGGAGATTGAAGGAGAACTTAGGCAGAAGTTACTGCTTCTAAATTCTTCCTTGCACTCTATTATTGCACCCCAGGACCGCTGTCTCTTAGTGAATCTGACCACCTCTTGTTAAACCAGACCTCAAGGCATCAGTACTGGTTGGCTTGCACAGCTCAGAAATCACAGCCAAGTTGTAATGGCATTCTATTTTGTATAAGCTGGTCATGTTCAGCTTAAGCGCTTCCTCTGAAATTTAAAGTGGTTCTAAACCACTGAACAAAGACAAACCCCTACTGTCTTTTGGCAAATCTGCATGTGCTGTTTCTCTAGCATCAAAGAAAGACTTGCTTATTTGGAGCGTTGTTTTGATGCATGCTACAAAAATAAGACTTGCAGGAACAATTACTTCCCTTCATCATCTGTCAATAAATCGCTAGCATAATGCAAGGAAATCCAAAAGCAAAACACATTTGCTATATTGCAATAGTATCCAGACAGGTTGAGATTTGCTGATAATAGAATTTATTTCCATTAATCCTTGAACATATTTACAAAGCGTTTCCTTGTTCCTGAATGAACTCCTGCTTGTTTTTGTCTTCTGCAGATTAACTCTTTTATTTAGGAAGCACTGTGTGTGGTTGGTATGTTTTCATTCTCCAGGGGGAGATAATGTTTGTTTTTAAGAAGAGTGGTTTATTAATACATGGTGCATGTGTTCACTTTGATTGTTTTGTAAAAGGCTTAACATGTTGGAATATCTGCTTTGTGGCCAAAAGCTTAGATAAGAGCTTCATGCAAATTTTCCTCAGAAATGCTGACATAACTGTGTGAGGTTAGGCTGATTTAGCAGAGACAAAAGCTTAGCAGGAATACAGTGTTAAACTATCTGAAAGTATTGGTATTCAGTGATGTTAACTTCCCTGACATCATTGCAAGATGCCTGGTATCTATGCATATAAATACTCTTTGAGTATGCTTATGCACACACAGACATTAAAGGTACAGTACATTCAACTACAAATTCAAGTCTCTATTTTCCCCAGTTCAACTTTTCTTCAGGTCACTAATCTGCTTGCTTGGTCAAATTAACTATTTCCCATCCCACATCCTCCAAGGGATGAAAAGTTCTTCACACTTCTCTTCCCTCTTTACTCTTCAAAAATCTTTATCAATTCCTTTGTTTCATAATGTCAACAGCAGATGTGTTTTTGTTTTAGCTATAAACACACATAAATGCAAATAAACATCATACATCACCAAAGTGACAGGGTTCCACTAAATATCATTTCCTTGTGTAAGAGATTTGCATGGTTCCCGAGAAGGAAGATGCTACTGACTTGCCTAATTTCAACTAAATCTCTATGTTTCTCATATGCCAACAGGGCCCTTGGCATTCCTTCTTGTTCGTCAGTAAGGATGTAACTACATTGCCATTTACCCTGCAGCTTGTGTCAGAGTTGGCATGGTTTAAATCAAAGTATTTAATGGCAACTACAGGGCATAAAGCTAAGTACAAAAAAGTCCCAGCTTTTTTCATGGACATTTATATCTTTTTGTTTGCAAGGTGGATGCATCTTGCATTGATCCATAATGCTTTATCATCTATGGCAGTGATGACAACCTTGACACTCCAGGTGTTCTTGGACTTCAATTACCAGAGCCCAAGTCAGCACTCCTGCTGATCAGAGCTTCTGGGACCTGAAGCTCAAGAACAGCTTGAGTGCCAAGATTCACCATCACTGACCTAGCTCAATCCAAAGGAACTGTCATGGGTGTGACCTATGTTACCCATCCAGGTTCACAAATCTTTTGCAGCTATGAACCTGACATACCAGACATGCAAACCAAGCTATGCTACCTCCCAACTGAGCAGTTACAAATCAAAAGCAAGCTAATTTTCCAAACATGGATTGAGGTGGTCTTTTAGGCTTCCTCCAACATCAATAGATGTTCACTTTTTTGAATAATAAGAATTATACATCAGGGGTGGAGGGGTGGGGGTGGGGGCAGTATCAGGATCAAAATATCCAGCTGAAGAACTTGGACCTATATTGCATAGAAAGAGGGAGGCATGCAGTCTATCATGAAAAGCTTAGAGCGTCGATATTATACAACCATCCAATTTGTACAGCACCATTGAATAGATCAGATGAAGCCCATAAACTGACTTTTTATCTTTTCTTTTCTCTCTCCTCTCTCTCCCTGTATATATTCAGAATCAATATAAGAGCCTATTTGATTTGCTTATTATATTTTTATATCTCCTTTCCACAGAAGTCACCAAACTGCATATAATAATACAATGTTACCTTGAAACATACAAATCACGAATAAAACTATGCCAGAATATTGCTGTACAATATTGCGGCCCTCCATCCTGCTTGTTTATTGCTATCATCCTCAAGGCATTTTCCCTCAGCCCCACACTGTTTCTCCTGCCTCAAGCAGCACTATTTACTGCCATTTCTCCCTGTCCCTTTCTTACAAAAAACACAACAACAACACTTTTTCTTCTGGTATCCATGATTCTGTCATCCCACTCTTGATCTTATCCTCAATACTGTACTAGGATTTTGACCGGCCTGGGTACTTTGCTAACAAGAAGAGCTTAGATGCCTGTACCTCTCCATACATTACAGTATGTGTATAAGGAAGCTAAAGCAGCTGTGCGGATGGGTGCAGGAGATGTCTGGCCTGCTTTTGCAAAAATAAGAAAAGTAAAACCAGTAATATTTTTGTAAAAAGCATGCACACTGTTTTGCATACTGAAAATTTCTAGGGTCTTCACCCATCAAGGTTCCTCCAAGTGGCTTCAAAGTTGAGGTTGCTGCTTCAGGCGAAAGCGTTCTTCCTTTCTCAACAATTGCTGGTGGCGGTGACTTTATGCCTTCCTTACTTTTGCCTTTCCTCCCCCACTCACTTTCACTAGATATTTTCTCATGCACCTGTGACTGTAGGAGTCAGTGAGTAGCTCCTTGGGCTGAGAGGGAAGGAGTGCTCACTTAGCATGGAAATGTATGGGATTCTTCTTCCCACATCTTCCTCCAATCAAATTCCCTTTCTCCTGGCTGCCATTTTGCTTATCATGATTGAGGCCTGGCAGGCAAACAGTGATGTCTAATTGCAACCTGCATGTAATTTGAAGCCAGCCAGCTTAATGGTGTATCCTCTACTCCAGGTTGGAGGCTGCCCTTTCATTCACTCTTTCTCTCTTTAGGTAAGAGTGTTACCTAAAAACTGGTGGTCCTCTCCTTCAGTTACAGGAGCTCTTATGGACCCCAAGGTGCAGTTAAAACTACCCGGGCTGATTGCTGGCAGAGCCTACCCTTCACCCAAGAATTACAGACAATTTATTTCAGGGAAACAAATGTGGTTTATTGACATGCATTTAAAGATACCAGAGGCGTCTAACTGTTACTAAAAAGGCTAGTCTCGCTCTACCTGGAGCACCCCAAGTTTGAAACAAGAGAGCTGCTGCCATCTACTATCAAGAGATTTTTATACCCTCCACCCCTGGGAGCTCAACCTTGCTCTACTGCTAGCTAATAGTTAAAAACTAAAAGAGTTTACAATGATTCAATAATACCAGCACCCGACTCTTTTGTTTACAAGTAAGAAGTTCAATAATGGGAAACAATATAGGTAAATAGGATTAGGCAGATGTCCTGGGGCAAGGAGGAAAAAGCAAAGTTCACGATTCAGAAAAGGTAGTCACTGAAGTCCTTCGGTGGACATCCAATGAGACTGCAGATTGAAAGTTGGCACCAATCAAAAAGTCCAGATTTGAATTCAGGATGGAAAAGGACCAGTGGCATACTTTAAAATCCGCTGAGGAGGCAGCATTGCTTGAGGCTCTTGGCAAACATTCCATTCCCACCCAGTAATTAATCTATCCTGAAGTCAACCCAAGCACTATCTACAATTGAATACAGGAGGGGTCCCAAAACAATGAGCATGCCAGGTGCAAGAGTAAACAGAAAACAATACAACAGGTAAACAGAGGAATCAAGGTGGCTTTTCTTGGGGCCAACTGTTAAGTGATGGCTTCCTGTGGCATGGAGCCCTCCTTGATGCTTGCAGGAGGTAGGCTTGAGGTGCAAGAAAGTTCCTGATTTGAGATACAAACAGAGCATGTAAGTTTTAGGACTTTTAAATAAACACCGCAGTCAATTAATTCAGGTTAGCTATATCAGTAGGCAAGCAAGGCTTCAAAGCCCTTAAAACACAAGTTAACTCTAACTGTAATATAAAGGAGCTTTTTGATGCTTGTGTTTTAAAAGTCTTTCTTTCTGCTGGCTGGATGACAGCTTTCCGAAGGGGGAGGGGGCTGATCCCCCGCTTCCCTCCACAGCAGAGAGGTATAATCTATACCTATAAAATGGTGCATTAACCGTTGGAATGTGACAAAGGATGTTTAGCCAGGCCCTACTAGCCCGTAATGGGCCTCCGTTCACTCGCCCGAACCCGGTTCGCAGGTAACTGTTGGGTTGAAATTTGCACAAGTGGAGCAGGAGCCCCCCGGATGCAAACAAAAAAAGGGAACTTCAATTCCCAATGTTCCTTGCGCTGCGCCACACCAGAGCCAATCAGGCTGAGCAGCGCAAGCAAAAGGAATGTTCGGAAATGCACCGCGGCCAATCAAAAATAAGCCGCAGGAAAAAAAACGCTGCACTAACTACAATCGCACACACCAAACTACAAGCCCCAGCGTCCTGCGCGCCATGAGCATGCAGAAAGCTGAGGCAGCCGGCACATGAAAAAAAGAAAGGCAGGCCATGAAACTTACACACCCCACTGCCGCATGCAGCGGCGATGGGATTCCAGTGGTCCGGCAACCCAGGCCACAATGCTGCATCAAGTGGCGATGGGAATTCCCGTGGTCTGGCCACCCAGGCTGGCCCACGGAAATACCTCCCACCCCAACGCCACATCAAGCGGTGATGGGAATTCCCGTGGTCCAGCCACCCAGGCCGGCCCATGGAAATACCTCCCCTCCCCATGCCGCATCAAGCGGCGAGGGTATTTCCGCAGTCCAGCCCCCGAGACCGGCCCACGGAAATACCCCAACCCCCAACACAAAACAATACCATCCAAAAACAGTCAAAAATAATCAAAACCAAAATAAAAACAGAAAAAGTAAACACAAAACATCCAAAAACACAATCCAAAACAGTCAAAAATATTCAAAACCAAAAATAAAAAACAGAAAAAGGAAACACAAAAACATCCAAAAACAAAGAAGACAAAACACACAGAACCCCCCCCAAACAAACACCCCAAAACAACCCCCCCCCCAAAAAAAAAAATTTAAACCAGAGAGCTTACCAGGAGACGTCTTCACTCCATGACGACTGGAACTAAACTGAGGAAAGAAAGAGACGACTTACCGGAAGAAGAAGTGACACCAAGAGGACAGTAGAGAAAAATTGTAGAATACAAGAAAAGCTCACCAGCCCCACCCAAAAGCCACAAGAGTAAAAACATTCCAAAAAAGAAATAAGTTTTCACTCAAAAAAACAAAACAAAACAAAACATCTAAACACAGTATAGAAACATTGATTTTTTTAAAAAAAAACCATATTCTTACACATTCTACAAATTATTATCCAAGGTACAACTATTTTAAAAAATTCAAATAGTAACACATTATTTGGTAAAATACAATAATTATAAAAAAAATTATATCATCCTTTCCTCTTTTTAAAAACAAAAAAACAAAAAATAAGAAATCACAGTTTATAACAGCCCATGCGTTAAAATAAAAATAAAAAAACACAATTAAAAACTAACCTCATTTGCATAAACATAAAACAAAAACCTTCCAACACAATTTTAAAGAGCCCAGCACCACCGGGCAAAATATACTAGTAAGAGATAAAATAAAACTGGGGTATGTGTGTTTCCCAAATGTGGGGCTACAAGTATATACCTTCAAGCGTGTGTGAATGGGTGCATGGCCAGAGCAGTGCTTGTGTACACATAAGCCTAATCAATCCTAAACGTGGGTGGCAAAATGAAATAAACGAAATACCTTTATTGTAAAGAAGAGAAACAAGATAACTTTATTAATAAGAGATAGAAAAGGCAAGATATAAAATGGGGTGTGCTTTCCCCCCCAAAAGTGGGGTTACAAGGATCTCCAGTTGTGTCTGACTCTAGGGTATGGTGCTCATCTCCATTTACAGCCTAGAGTAAGTGTTGTCTACATCTGCAGATGTTTCCATGGTTGTGTGGCAGGCATGACTAGATGCCAGAGTACACAGAATACTTTTACCTTTCCCACCAAAGTGGTACCTATTTAGCTACTTATAATTTCTTGCTTTTTAACTGCTAGATTTTCAGGAGCTGGGACAGATGATGGGCACTCACACGGTTGAACAGCATTTAGGTCTCAAAATGCTGACCTGCCAACCTTTCGGTCATCAAGCTCAGTGTCTTAATCACTAAGCCTGATGACCATAGCCTGACATTTTCTTAGAGAACTCCAATTTTTGAGCAGATGAGCAGATTTAAACCTCAAGACAGTATGCTTATTAAGAAATATTTCTCATAGTACTGAATGCAACTCTCCTATCTGGTAGGTCAGATTCATAATTCTTCCTAGCCTGTGCATGTCACCCAATATTCTTGTCGACTATAACATTTGAAAGGGACTACTACTGCAGAAAACCGTCCTTATTTTTATGCCTGAATAAAATTCAGCCCATCCAGTCCAGCATTCTGTCTCACACAGTGGCTCACCATTTGCTTCAGGGTATTCCCAAGGAGATGCCTTCACCTGCTTAGGATTCCCTGGAAATGGCATTGAGAGAGATCCTGCCTATCTCTCCAACCCGGAGGTTGTCCTTAAGTATCCATAATTATAGCCATTGATACCCTTGTCCTCCATGAACTTGTCTAATCCTTTCTTAAAGCTGTCAAGACTGACAGCTGTCACCACTTCTTCTGGCAGGGAGTTCCATAGACCAGTAATCCTCTGGGTGAAAAAGTACTTTCTCTTATTTGTTTGAGAGCTAGTACCCAAAAGTTTCATCGAGTGTCCCCTAGTTCTAGTGTTGTGCGATAGGGAAAACAGTTTATCCTTATCTACTTTGTCAACACCGTGCATGATTTTATAAACTTCAATCAGGTCACCTCTTAGACGCCGTCGTTCAAGAGTGAAAAGGCCCAACCGTTGTAGCCTCAGATGGTCCCCCTTCCAGGGACCTCCTCCTGCACACCAACAATCAATCTATGGGGCAAGGTGTGGGTCTGTGGAGAAGTCCACCAACTACTTCCCTTCCCAACTCCAACCCCACCCCAAGAAAAAACTTCTCTCCATGGTGGAAACTCCTCTTCCCTCCAGCCTCTGCTTCCCTTCTCCTTTTCTCCTTGTGGTGGGAGAGAAAAAGGACAGACAGGAAGGGAGGCTTTTCAGGAAGGGTCCAAGGGACCATTTCCTTTTCCCTCCAGCCTCTGCTCCCTCTCCACATTCCTCCTTTACTGCCTTGAGGGAACATTTCCCTCTGAAGTTCTTTTGGTAACTCAGCCCTCCAATGCTTCTAAAAGCATGTTTTTTTCCCTGCTTCTGGAATTTGATTCTCAGGTACTGCAGGACAGAGTGAGCTCCCTCCCGTCTTTGTCCCAACTCTTGCCAACCTAGCAGTTTGAAAGCAAGAAATTGCAAGTACTGTAGATAAATAGGGACCACTTTGGTGGGAAAGGTCGTCCTTGCTCAAAAGCCAGTCATATCTGACTATAGGGTTCAGTGCTAATCTCCATTTACAACCAAAGAGCCAGGCTGTCTGTGTTTGCAGACGTTTTCATGGCCATGTGGCAGGCATGACTAGATCACATGGCTACCCCCAGCAACCCACAGATTTGGCTCCACCCACATATTTGGCCCCACCCATAGAGGTAGTCCTGCCCACAGAGGTAGCACCGCCCACAGTGTGATAGTAATGTTTTTTATGCCCATCACTGGTTGAAGACCTCAGGCATAGATCCAACATTAATGTCATTTTTGGTAGTGCTACCAGGATCAGAAATCCAGAATGTAAAGGCTCTGTGGGCTCAGTACCTTGTAAGATTTGCATCTTGCAGTTATGCAAAACAGAGGCTGCCCCAGTAAGGGCAACTGGGTTTGTGAACATGGAAGGAGATAGTGAATATTGCTTTGGACAAACATGAGGGAGAAGATAAATATACACACAATAAGCTGCTGCATGTTCCAGATCGGTTTCCCCCAGCTTCCTTATTTTAAAGAGGAAATAGTTATAGTACAATAATTACAACTTTTTACATTATGATTTTTACAGCTTGTACCAAAAACTGAACAAAAAAGTAACAGTCAGACAAGATCAAAATAGTGTTTCCTTGTCTCTCTCTCTCTCTATATATATATATCTATATCTATATCTATCTATCTATATCTATCTATCTATCTATCTATATCTATCTATATCTATCTCTATATCTATCTATATCTATCTATCTATCTATCTATATCTATATCTATATCTATATCTATATCTCTATCTATCTATCTATCTATCTATCTATCTATCTATCTATCTATCTATCTATCTATATAATTAATGTAAAGTTCAATCAAAAAGGTTATTCCATATGTCACGGTGTATTGTTGAAAATATATGTTTTCATCATATTTTTCTCCAGTAAATGAAATAAAAAGAAACCATGTCTAATCAAAATCATTTTCTTTCTGTGTTCTCTTGCCAAATAGACCTTTTGAGTGAATTTCTCTAACAGAGCAATATTTCATACTCACCTAAGCCAACACTTCATGATTAGGTCCTTTCCACTGACCAACATTTCTTTGACTGACCAACACCTGTCTTGCTGTCAACAAGAGAAAGATCATTAAATCTTCATGTGTCACATCTTTATTACCACAAAAGTAGTGCTAGCAAGGGATTGGGGCTGGTTTGTTTATTTGCAACACCAGAGATTTATTTAATATATTTTTTTCATAAATTTCCAATTCACAGACAATCCTAAAATTTCTTTTTACACATAACATTCAAGATTTTTTTTACAAATGATCTACATTTAAAAAGGTAATATCAAGTTAATTATTTATAAATCATGCATATGACCATTCATAGATGGGTTATGGTGTTAAAGACTCTAGTGACCATTTCTGCATCATTAACTCTAAGCCTTCAAGTAGTGTTCATATTGCTATAATTGCAGAACAATAATGGTTTCAAAGAGTCATTCTATCATTGTCTAGACTTTCTAATTAGATGCCACTTACAGTAGTTCTGTTACTCTCATTTAGAAACTCTGACCTTTAACAGAGAAAAGTCATATATGTCCCTGTGTAGAGTGCAAAATACATGCTTCTCTACTTCTTTTAGTCAAATGGAATTACTCTTATTTACTCTTTCATTTAATGGAATCTATGCTGAATGAATTTATGTTTTTAGTAATATGAATCCAGGCTTACTTAATTTCCCCCATAACTGTACAACTGAGTTCCAGTTGCTGATCTTATTTCACAAGGATATTATCAATGCAAAATTATAGAAGAAATACAGAATTCAGTGTTCTCATGAAAGGTAAGGAAAGCTTAATGAATAAACACTTAAAAACAACACTGAATAATATTCACATTATTTATATGAAGGTGGGATAAAATTGGCAAGTGAAGAACCACATATCATGTAAACTAAAACTTCAAAAGTAAAATCCAAAATGAGACTTGTTTTTTGTCATTACTGAACCATTAAAATATTTCCCAAAGCTGAACATTTGGATCTTCAGACATGCTAGGAATAGCACAGCTTGACGTGCGGAAAGAAAGAGAAATGTATAAAATCATATTTGCCAAATCTTGAAGTCCCAAAACTAAAGTTAAGCTGAAGTTTCAAGCTGGAGACAGAAGATTGTAAGAATAAGATTCAGTTTGCGATGGTCATGGTTTGGATTGTAAATCCATCCCTATAGTCTCTTGCATACTTTTAAATGCCTTCTGTCAATGCACAGGGCTCCTTTTTTCTGCTGGAAACTGAAACACCAAGAGAAAAATCTGGAAGATTAAATGGAGGTGAAACCAAATATTAACTAGTTTTCACATGCCCTTAAGGTTTTGAAACCAATAACCAAGCCAGACTATTGTTTTGAGACCTACTTTCTTTCATGTTGTCACTGACTCTACAGGAGAATCCAAGCCAATATTTTCTTCAATGGCATTCTGGCAATATATGCTGTAAAGGGAAATTGAATATTGCACTAAACAATAAATGCTGATGTCCAAACAATTGGTGGGTATTCTGTCACCAGCATTGCGACAGACCTTCCTTAAACAACAAACTTTATGCCAAGAATGTACAGCACCTCCACGTTGATTTGTATATCTTACATTTAAAGAAATGTATTTTGTTAATATCGAGAAACGTTTTTAAAAAGCTCTTTCCCACATGGAGAAAAAAAGTCAGTGTGGACTTTGCTTTTCTTGGTGGTGTGGGATGGAGGAACCAAGCTATTTTGTCACACTAGTGGTTTTGCTTTTTTTGAAGTATGGCTATATCCTCCTTTTTTCTCAAAAGGATCCATTCAGTGGATGGAATAAGGAAGATACAAATACAATTATGTTAAACTGACTCCTAAAACTTTTGCTCACATACCTGCATTGTACTTAATTTTTTTTAAAAAAAATATTTATTTTGACCAACACACCATCAGTATACCTTAATAATACATTAAGCGAATGACACCTTCAGCAGCTTACTGGAGAAACATCTAATCATGGTCGCAGCCCCCTCCAATGATTTATCACTCCACCACATCATTGGAACGAGTTGGTCTAATAATGTATGATTAAAAAACCTACAGGGCCATTATACATGACTAGATTCAATTTAGGCTCTAGAAGGGATAGCATAAAACTGCATAAAACATGTGCATCATACTCATAACTGACCATAACTAACATTTCAGGAGGTTGATATACTTGCATCCCAGACACCTTGTGGGGTCAGCAAATTCTCTGTGCTAAGCGCATCCGAGCAAAGCAGTATAGAACTTCAAAATCTCCTTCACTGTGGCACAATCTTTCCAACACGTCTCAGAGTGAGACAAGGGCTTTACAGTGATTCAAGAACTGGCTTCGCTCCCATTTCAGGCCATTTAATGGAGCTATAACTGCTCTGCCCATAACAGGCTGACAGTGTGCTTCTGAGGAATTGTCTCAAAGGGAACATCCTGAGATATAATGCCACTGTAGAGGATCATAGCATTTATTATCACTGTTTACAAGGCCAAACACAGTCTGCACAGGGGAAAGGAGATGTTTGCAGTGGGATAAAATTCAAATAAATATATAAAAGCAATTTAATATATATATATATATATTAAAGCAATTTAAGCAATTAATTTAGTCTTATGAACTTCCATGCTCTAAGGCAGGGGTTCTCAACCTATGGCCTGTGGGCCAGATCTGGCCCATGGCACCAAATAATCTGGCCCCCACTCGCTCCAGCCATCACTGCTGCTGGTATCAGCTGTGGACTCATTTACAACAGCCATAAATGAGTCCGCAGCCGATTCCGGTGCTGGTGCCAGTGGCAGCTGGAGCACCAGTATTTTTTCTTTATTTTTGCTACCATGAATGTCCATAAGACACTGTGTTTCTTTTCTTTGGATGAATGGCATCTGCAATGACTTACTACATTATGCCTGCATCTTTCATTGTATGCTGCAATATTTGCTGCTACAAAATAATTCTGTAAGAGACTGAAGTATAGCATTAACAGATTCCCTCACAATGTTATTCTTAAGCAAGGGTGCCCAAACCTTTCGGGCTCTGGGCCGGTCACATGGTTCCTCCCAACAAAAGCAGAAGTAAACCATGTACGCATGAGCACATAACACATCCGTTCATGCACAGAACGCTGCTGTAAATGACCCACAGCTGTTGTAAATGCATTTACAACAGCTGCTGGTCATTTATGGCAGTGTACTGTGCATGAACATTTTACTTCTCCCTCCAGGAACAGTGTGGGCTGGATGAATTGGTGTCAGGGCCCAGATCCAGCCCATGGGCAGTAGTTTGGGCACTCCTTCTCTTAAGGATTGATCTCTACTGTGTTAGTTTTCATTTTCTTGCAGATATACTTTAGAATTTCTACCTTACTTAGAGGTTCTCATGAAATATTTTGATTTCTTCTATTAATATATTGCCCTTATTTACATACTCTATATTCAATGGTACTTTTTTATATTCGTTTCCTTTTGTAGTCACAAATATAATTGTTCCAAAATTTCTCTGAAGTATCACTGACCAGTGTACTGTGAGTTTTACTTGGCTTTGAAATTGAAGCATATTTCTATTCTGGGTTTTAATCTACCCTTTCCAGATGTTGTCCAAGATGCTGAACAAGCCTGTATGGACTTTAGCAAGCTACATACCCAGAAGGATACTGACCATGGTATCCTTCTGGGCCGGCTCTAAGGATTGGGGGCCCAGGGCACTGTGTTGTCCTGGTTCTCCTCATTTCTGAGCTGTCCAGTCCTAGGTCGCTCCTATGTGAGGTGCCACAGGGCTCAGTACTCTCGCCTCTATTGTTTAACATCTACATGAAAATGCTGGGTGAGATCATTCACTCCCATAGGGTGGGGTATCATCAGTATGCAGATGATACCCAATTATACATCTTGGCCCGTGGGGACCCGAGTGATGCAGTTAAAGTCCTGACTGGATGTCTGAGGTTGTTCGGGTCTGGATGGGGGACAACGGGCTTCAGCTGAATCCTGGCAAGACTGAGTGGCTGTGGGCTCGGGGTCCCGTGTTTACCCGGGAGCTACCAGCTTTAGTTCTGGATGGGGCATTGTTGCCCCAGACAGATCCGGTGCACAACTTGGGGGTCCTCCTGGACTCGCGGCTACTGCTCGAAGAGCAGGTGGCAGCCGTGGCCAGGAGGGCCTTTGCACAGCTTCGTGCAATCTACCAGTTGTGCACACTTCTGGACTGGGACTCCTTGCTCACGGTCACTCATGCTCTGGTCATTTCCAGATTGGATTATTGTAATGCGCTCTACATGGGGCTGCCCTTGACAACCATTCGGAGGCTTCAGCTGGTCCAGAATGCGGCTGCTCGGGTGGTGATTGGGTGTGGCCATTATGCCCGTGCCTTGCCACAGCTCCGGGAGTTGCACTGGCTCCCAGTATGCCTCTGAGTGCAATTCAAGGTGCTGGTTTTGACCTTTAAAACCCTTCATGGCATTGGTTTGGGGTACCTAAGAGACCGCATCTCCCCAAGGTATTCAGCCCGTCCTACAAGAGCAGACAGGAGGGGCTCAGTGGTGGTCCCATCCACAAAAGAAGCCCATCTCACTGAGGCCAGGAGGAGAGCCTTCTCCATGTCTGCCCCAGCCCTTTGGAACCTCTTACCACCAGAACTCCATCTCCAGTCGGATCCGCTATCCTTCAGGAAAATGTTAAAGACCTGGCAATGCCAGCAGGTGTGGGGTGTGCTTGATTCCACCGCGCAAGCTCGCTGGCTCATATAGCCTGTCTGAGGGATCCTGTGTATTTTATTTTGTTTGCTGTCAGTTTATTATGGGGGGAGGGAGGGTGAGGGTATTTAGTGTATGGGACCAAAGACAATGAAACAGACGAAAGGTTGGCTTAACACAGGTTTATTGCATGATGATCCGGAGGAACATGTGGTAATGGCGGATGGGTAGCTCAATATATACAGCTGGCTATACATTTGAATGTGGCTCGTTGACAGTCTATTGGTTGCTGCCTGCGTGACGTCATAGAAGGTCACGCCCTTCTTGTCCAGGTGTTGAGGTGGCGGGGATCTTCCCGCGCTGCTGATCCAGGGTGAATCTGAGCCATGAGAGCTGGACGCTCGCTATTGCCATCTAGTGGTCACTAGCTCGCGTCCTCTTATAGGGGTTACAGTGATACAGCTGAAGGTTATAATGTTGCACACGGAAAGGTTACATTGTTAAAGGCACAGCTTTACAGAACACAACATCCCTCCCCCCTAGGATGAGACGAAGTCTCTCAGCCAAGACGGCTTATTGCAAGTACGTTTGGGCCGTGATGTGGGCTGACCTGCCCCGGGGGCGCTACCGCTTCTTTGTTCCCTGGTCCCTTGTCCTGAAACGGGAGAGGGAGACTTGTTAGCTGCTTGCCGTGGTTTGGCGGCTTTAGGGGAAGGGAAAAACTCCATTGTGGGCAGACCGGGGGCGCTCGGGGCTAACGAAAAACCCCTCTTCTCACTTGGACGGGTGGGGGACCACTCCGAAAAACTCCCCCGGCTCTGAAAATCAAATCCTAACTCAGTTGGGGTATCCGTATTTGTGGGGGAATCCCGTGAGATATGTATAGGGTCGGGTTCCTCCTCCTCTGAAAGATCCCGCAGGATATCTATGAGAACAGACTCCCTTTCCTCCCCCCTTGGTGGGGACCCGCGGCCCCCTCTCCTCCCCCTTGGGCTGAACGGGTGGGGGAGAACCCTAACGCTGAGTTTTGTTCCTTTCGGTCTGCGCCCTGCTCATCGGGGACCCTGCGCCGGAGCTGGTCCGCGTGCCGCCTCCACAGTAAGCCTGTGCTGGTCTCCACGCGGTACGACACGGGGCCGGTTTGCTCCACGACAACGCCCGGCACCCAGGCTGGGCCCGCGCTGGCGTAGTTCTTGCAATGCACAGGGGCGCCTACGCTGAAACTCTTTGTGGCCTCTAGCCCGATGTTCCTTCCCTTGTCTTCTACTCTCGTGGGGTCTAGCCTAGTGAGGATGGTGGTCAGTTTCCTGCGCATTAAGAGCTCTGTGGGGGAGTATCCTGACGCCAACGGTGTCACCCTGTAACCTAGCAGAAACTGACACACTTGTAGGTTGAGATCCCCGGGGCCCATGCGCCGCAGCGCGTCCTTCGTGGTGCGGACGAGGCGCTCTACTTGGCCATTGGTGGCCGGATGGAAAGGGGCGGAGGTGATGTGCCGGATGGCGTTAATCTCCGTGAATGCCCTGAATTCAGCGGACGTGAAGCAACTAGCGTTATCGCTAATTAGGGTGTCGGGTATGCCGAACGTGGAAAAAATTCTCCGCAAATGCTTAATTGTCGCGGCCGAGGAGGTGCTCGTGACTGGAATGACCTCCAACCACTTGGAGAAAGCATCCACCACAAGGAGAAACAGAGTTCCTCGGAACGGGCCCGCGTAATCTATGTGTATCCGGGACCACGGCCCCTTAGCTGCGTCCCACTCCCTGTGGGGAAGACGGGCCTCCTCTGGTCTGGAGCATTGGCAACTCTCACAAGTGCCGACCATGTGCTCGATGTCAGCGTCTAACTGGGGCCACCAGAAATAGCTCCGGGCCAGGGCCTTGGAGTGTACAATCCCGGGGTGGCTGACGTGCAGCAGTTTGAGCACCCGCGGTCGTAGGGACGTAGGGATCACTACCCGCTGGCCCCACAGAAGGCACCCCCTCTCTAGGAACTCTAGTTTTTTCCAGAAGAACGGGTCGAATTCCGCTGCCGGGGAAGACGCAGGCCACCCTTTCTGCACCCATGAGCTAACCTTCGCCAAGGTATTGTCCTTGCCGGTCGCTTTGGCGATGTCGGCGGGCAATATTGGGGGTGAGTCTAGGACCTCTATCATCAGTACCTGGTGGTCTGGCTCCTCCCCGCCCACGTGGCTGCTATCCTGGGGTAGGGGGGATCTCGACAGGGCGTCCGCATGGCTAATTTCCCTCCCGGGTCTGTACACCAACGCGTGCTGATACGCATTGAGGAAAATGGCCCACCTAAGCATCCTCGGGGACAGGATCTGTGGCGTGGGCTTATCTGTGGTAAAAATCCCTAGCAGGGGTTTGTGGTCAGTCACGATGGTGAAAGGGCGGCCATACAGAAAATCGTGAAATTTTTTTGTCCCCGCAATTATCGCTAGCGCTTCCCTATCTGTCTGTGCGTAATTTCTCTCCGCTTGGGACCGGGACCTGGAGTAGAATGCTATCGGGGCCTCGCTTCTGTTTTCTAGCACGTGGCACAGCACCGCCCCCATCCCCACCGGGGATGCAACCCCGTTTGGGGTTGAAATGGGTCAGTATGGCATCAGACGCTAGAAGATGTTTCAGTTCACTAAATGCCCTCTCTTGGTCGTCGCCCCACTTCCATGCTTCGTCCTTTTTAAGCAGTTTGTGTAGCGGTTCAGCCACTGCTGCCTTCCGGGGGAGGAAGGAGTGGTAAAAGTTAAGCAGCCCTAGGAACGACTGCAGCTCGGCCTTGGAGGTGGGGCGAGGGGCCTTCTTAATGGCGGCCACCTTAGATTTGGATGGTTTTATCCCCTCAGGAGTCACACGAAACCCTAGGAACTCAACCTCGGTCGCGAAGAAGACGCATTTGTCTTTTTGCAGTCTCAACCCCGCCTTTTCGAACATTGCCAGAACCTTTCCCAGTCTCTTGGCCAATTCAGCCCGACTCCCCCCCCCCGTTATCAACACGTCATCAAAATAAGGCAACACCCCCTCTAGCCCCTTCAGGAGGCGTTCCACAAGTGACTGGAAAATTCCAGGCGCCGAATTTACGCCGAATTGAAGGCGGGCCACCTGGAACGCCCCCTTATGAGTGACTATGGTCTGTGCAGCAGCTGCGGCAGGGGACACCGAAAGCTGCTGGTAGGCCTGTGCCAAGTCGAGCTTAGCGAAACACTTTCCCCCGTGCAACCTGGCAAGCAGATGGCTGACTACCGGCACCGGATACACATTAGGGCGGATCGCCTTATTGATGGTGCACTTGTAATCAGCGCATATGCGGACCTCCCCATTGGCCTTTAGTGCTGTTACAATTGGAGTTTCCCACTCCGCAGAATCAACAGGAACAAGGATCCCCTGGCCCACCAATTTGTCCAGTTCTGCCTCTATTTTGTCCTTGAGTGCAAACGGCACCCGGCGCGGTTTGAGTCGTATTGGACGGACCCCCGGGTCTAGGTCGAATGTCACTGGGGGCCCCTTGAATTTCCCCAGTCCTTTTTTGAAAACTTCGGGGTGCGCGTCGCACACCTCCTGCACCGGGTGAGTCCCAACGGCGTGCACCCCCCCCCAATAAACAAACCCAGGGGCTGAAACCATTGAGTTCCGAGGAGACTGCAATCCCCCCCTTAAGCACGACTAGGGAGAGAGCCGCGGCGTGCTTCTTAAATTTGACCTGAAATTCTCCAACCCCCAACACTGGAATACTGTTCCCTTGCACGTCCCGTAGCGTGGACCTCAATGCTTTGAGCTTGGGTCGCATGTGGGGCGCAATTCTCAAAAACTCCCTCTGGGAAACAATTGAATATGAGGAACCCGAGTCAATTTCCATCCTAATGGGAACCCCTTGCACTAGTACCTCAACAAAGTAACGGGGGTGTCCCGCGGACACGCTGAATACTGGGGCGTTGTCCTTGCTGCCGTCGGAGATGCGGCCCACGCCGTCCCGCTTTCCCGTGGCCTGGGCGCCATCTTTGGGTCTCGTCGGGCGGTCTTGTCCCGTTGAACGGTCTGCCGAGCTCCTCCGGGCCTTGCGCCTCTTTCTGCATACTTTGGCGATGTGCCCGCGGCGGCTGCAGTTGTGACACTCGGCCTTTCTGAACAGGCATTTGGCACGGTCGTGGGCCGCTCCACAGCCGTCGCACCGCCGGCCCTCCTTCCGGACCCTCCGGACGTCCTCGTCGTCGCTGCTCTCTGCGGACGATTTCGAAGTTCGCCGGGCTGCGTGCACCGATGTCTCTGCCTTGCTCGTCTTCGGCCGCCAGTCCTGGAGCTCTTGCACCCCAGCCTTTGTGGCCTCCGCGGCCTGTGCCGCTTTCAGGACCTCCTGCAACGTGGGGGGTGGCTCTTGGTTCATTAGCGTGCGCTGAGTCTCGGCGTCGTTCAGGCCGCATAGCACGCAGTCCCTGAGGGTGATTTCAGCGTTCTCCCATTTACACGGGCCGGCAGCCAGCCGCAGGGCCGCCACGAAGGCGGCGACCGTCTCCCCGGGCGCCTGGACTCGCCTCCAGAACGCGCTCCGAGCGGGAAACATCGCCGTCGAGGGCCGGAAATACTCGCGCAGCATCTGTAGGAGCTCTTTGGCCTTGAAATCGCTCACCCTCTTCGGTGCGATCAGGTCCACCAAGGTCCTTTTGGTTTCTTGTCCAAGCATCCTGGTGAAGATGGCCCTTTTCTTTGCCTCATCCGTGACTTCGGCTTCGACCAGTGCTCCCTGGAAGTCCATTTCGAAGATCTCCCAGTCTCCCGGTTTCCTGATCTCGAAACCGGCGCATGTCTTGGTCCCGTGGGCAGCCATATCCCACCTTCGTCGCCAATTTAGTGTATGGGACCAAAGACAATGAAACAGCCGAAAGGTTGGCTTAACACAGGTTTATTGCATGATGATCCGGAGGAACATGTGGTAATGGCGGATGGGTAGCTCAATATATACAGCTGGCTATACATTTGAATGTGGCTCGTTGACAGTCTATTGGTTGCTGCCTGCGTGACGTCATAGAAGGTCACACCCTTCTTGTCCAGGTGTTGAGGTGGCGGGGATCTTCCCGCGCTGCTGATCCAGGGAGAATCTGAGCCATGAGAGCTGGACGCTCGCTATTGCCATCTAGTGGTCACTAGCTCGCGTCCTCTTATAGGGGTTACAGTGATACAGCTGAAGGTTATAATGTTGCACACGGAAAGGTTACATTGTTAAAGGCACAGCTTTACAGAACACAACAGGGTAGTATTTTTAATGTTTAACTGCTAGGTTTCTGGGTGTTTAATTTTGTTTTTAGCGGGGGTTGATTATTTTTAGGTAATGCTGTTTTTAATTGTTTTATTTTTTTGTATTGTATTGTATGTTGTTAGCCGCCCTGAGTGGTGCCCCAACCAGGAGAGTGGGATATAAATCCATAAAATAAATAAATTCATGATCCCAGAGTCCCCCAGAAGAAGGGATTGGTAAACCACTTCTGAGTACTGTCTACCTAACAAACAAACAAAAAACTCTGGAAAAGGTCACCACAATATATTTTATGGTGCTTAATTATTATTTATCATTAACTAAATCTGCCACATAAAGAAAAGAGCATAACAATCCCAACTGTTTTTATTTTTCATTTTCTATTTTGGTACAGTATGAATGAAGTCTAACTTTAAAACTCTGGAACAAAGCAGAGATGTAAGTACACCACCTTACCCTGCACTTTCTTGGAGCTTCGGACATCAGCCATTGTTAATTCACCTACCATATATATTTCTTTTCTTTTTGTTGTTTTTGCCTCATGTCTTCTCATATTTCAGTACATACCAAGAAGCAGCTAAGACAGGTCCTCCACATCGCAGTGACTTTATCTATCCTAACCTAACAAGCTCAAGTATTTTTAGAAGGAAGATTGAGAAAATTATGGGGTATAAAGCTATGGGTGGCTGGAAGTCATGACTTTTCAGCCTGGGACTGTGGTGGCTCAGTAGTTAAGAAGCTTACCTTGTTACCTGGAAGGTTGGCAAGTTGGCAGTTCAAGACCCGAGTACTGCATGATGGAATGAGCACCCATCTCTGTCCTAGCTCCTGTCAACCTAGTAGTTCGAAAGCAAGAAATTGCAAGTTGATAAATAGGGACCACTTCGGTGGGAAAAGATCTTGGGAAATAAAAGGAATCTCATTCAGGCATCCACTGGGTGGAGTCCCTCCAGCAAAAATCATGTCAACCCAGAAAGCACCTTTTTGTGCTTCTGGCATGATTTTTAAAAAGCCTGGAAATAACTCCTGATCCAGGTTGTTAGAGTCTTCATGGCTCTAAATATTTCACGATGTAACATTGAACTCAGAAATTCCAAAATAGTATAATACTGTAGTAGTTATAAAGAAAATAGAAAAACAAGAGATTGAATTGGACTGAAACATTAGGAAAACCTTGGTAAATAGCCAAATAAAAAGGAAGAAAGGAAGATAAAAATAAATAAATCCAAACAATGACCACCAGGGATTTTGATTCTGTACCTAAAGTATGAAACAAAAGTCATGAATTTAAAAGGAAACAAAAAGAGAGAGAGAGAGAAAGAAAAATGGAGGCACAGAGGTCTTCCCACAGGTTTCTGGTTGGCTGCTGTACAAACAGAAGGCTGGGATAGAAAGGAATTTTGTTATCTTTTTGACATGTTCTTGCATTGAAAACCATCTTCACTGAGAAAACTCAGGTTATGGATATTAACGATTTTCACCCCATGTTTCATAATGCTACTCTGCTATGTTGCCCCTTTCTGTTTCCCAAAACTAATCTTTGTCCAAGGCAAATGTAAATCTGTCCCCTGTGTGCACTATGAAAAAGATGCATTTACCCTAATTAAATAGGCCACCTTACATACCAGGTTTTAAAAAAATTAAATTCCTCATGCATGTGAGTGTTTTAAAGCAGGGGTTCCCAACCTTTTTGTGCCATGGGCCAGACCACATCCCTCAGACAGCTGAGCAGGCTGGTCACGTGGTTCCTTCTTCTGTAAATACTGCCGTAAAACACATCTGCGGCTGTCGTAAATGCTATCGATTTTACAGCAGCATTTATGGCAGTGCCGTATTTAGGATCTGTGGGACCCTAGGCTGAACCTGTGGCATGGGCCCTACTGGGGAAAGTATTTTTTTTAAAAAATTAACCTACAAAAACCGCATTTTCAGCAATTATCCAATTAAAAATTGAAAAATAAACATAATTGTGCTCCATGTTTTCTGATTTTAAAAACTGACGTAGAATCATGTGGTGCGGGCCCCCCTTTGTGGTGCAGGATGATAGGCTGCAGCCTAGGTAGACTATGCTTAAATCCGGCCCTGATTTATGGCAGGTGCGGGCATGTTTATGCAGGTGCGGGTGCATTTTACGGCTGTCGTTAATGCTTCCCCTTCCTCTTCCAGTAGTAGTGAGGGTGGTGGTGGGCCACATGAAATGGTGCAATGGGCTGGGGCTGGCCCATGGGCCATAGGTTGGCCACCCCTGTTTTAAAGAATGCTGAAGATAAAGTTTTTGACAAGGTGAGAAATCCTAGTATTATTTCTTAGCCTTGCTTTGTTTCAGAATATGCAAAAAATAAAAATGTCTGAAGTCTGTGCAAAATGCCCTTTGTTGTGTAGGGACTGAGCAAAGCAGTCAAAGAAAAGCAATCACACATATACCACCCCATAGTACTTAGTGCACTCTCTAGGTGGTTTACAAGTTAATTAGCATTTTGCCCCCAACATGCTGGGTACTGAGGGATTCACAGGGCACATATTCTTCCCAGAAAACTTTGAACAGTAATATTAAAATATTTCCCAACTTCTAGCTTCTTATGTGACAAATATTGCATGTCAATTATTTCTATTCAGCAATACCATCTTTGTTTTAGAGGTTCATTGAAAGAGGTGAATCCTCTCAGGCAATCATCTGACAAAATTTTAAACTTTGGATTATTAAAACATTCTGTATGTTTCACCTTCTGTGACATACCAAGGATGCCTTTTGGTTCTGCTGTTCTTTGTCCTTCGTTTCCTGTACTATTTAAGGTACAAAGACTTGACTGCATAATCCTGTCTTTAGGTGCTAACAATAATAACAATAGTTGTGTGCTGTTGGATTAATTCTGTATTATAGTGAAATTTTCTAGGATTTTTTTTTTGGGGGGGGGGGTTTACACAGAAGTGATTTGCCGTTCCCTTCTTTTGTGGGCAGGACTGCGGTGGCTCAAGTGGTTAAGACACTGAACTCACTGACTGGAAGGTCGGAGTTCGATTCCTGGGTACTGCATGACAGAATGAGTTCCCATCTAACAATAATAACAAAGCTTCTTTACTGTCTACTGCTGTCTTACCAACCAGGCTGGTTAGGCCTAATGGGCTCAGGTTCTTTTAGGTTCACAGAGACAATAAGCACTTAGTGGGTACAGCAACAAGGCTTTATTTGACAGTTCCCTAAGCATGTCATATCAGAGACAGAGCAAGAAAAACAGGGACAAGAATACAATATTTACCTAACGTGGATTCTTTCTGGTCCCTTTTCTAACCACCTGGTAGCCCAATTAGGTGTAAGGGACTCTTCTGGCACTTCTGATATTCAGAGAGCTCAAAAGTCTGGGGCCACGTTCTCCACCTCTTATAGTCTAAAGCTAAAATTCTATCTCATTTCTTTGGCTCTACGCCACTCACTTGAAGGATGTCCAAATCCAACAATGGTAATCTGGAATTGGATAATTGGTGCTTCACCCTTGCAGGTGGGTTATATCAGCTCATAATCAGCTGCGAACACAGGAAAGGGTCACCATGACCTGACTTATCCATTCCTTATTTAGTCAGGGACTTTCAGCCCATCATGAGACTACCCAGGTATCCATCTACTTTATCAAGCCAAGGATACAGATAAGCTCATAGCCATTCTGCCTCCTCTGTCTTCTGCCAAAAATTCCCCATCTATTCTTTATGGCTATACTAAATCTTACTAATTGATAAGCTTAATCAGGAGACTTTCCCAGTCAGTAAGACCTCTTAAATGCATTATTTGCTCAGCAGACCAATTCCATGACTTTAATACATGTCAATAAAAATTTAACCATTTCAGAGCTCAGAGGGGGAAATGGGAATATTGCTAACTCCTTGAAATTACAGTCATCCTCCGCAATGGCCCATGTTCCCATGGGCAATACAAGAGCTGGTGCAGATCATGAATTACTAGTTGGATTTACTGAATGAAAGACAGGGATAAAATACAACCTGGCACATTTATTCCCTTTATACAACCCCTGCCTCTTTGCTTCTTCCACATACATGGACATGAGTGGCACAGACAAAAAAAAAACCCTGTAGTTTAAATGGACTGAAATACATACATTTTAATGAGAAATACAAAAATTGCTTAATAATATTAGAGCAATGGTTCCCAACTTGGGGCTCATGCCCCACAGTGGAACTACAATTCCGAGAAACCTAGGTCAGTACATTGGCAGTGCTTGGGGGAAATAATTTAGGCTTCTGGGAATTGTAGTCCAAAAAACAAAGGTTGGGAAATACTGTATTAGAGCAAGGTACTGATTACACCTTCTGAATGCCCTACCATAACAAATGACTTTCCCCCAAACATTGTACATTTATATTCCCCCAAAGGGAATTAGTGGCAGAATCTAACACTAGCAAACTGTATGGTGGGGGAGGAGACAATGGCCAGTATGTTGGTGCTAGTTTCAACTAGAGTAGTAAAGGTTTCCCTTGCTCGAAAGCCAGTCGTATCCGACTCTAGGGTGCAGTGCTCATCTCTGTTTCTAAGCCGAAGAGCCAGCGCTGTCTGCTTCTGCAGACATTTCCATGGTCATGTGGCAGGCATGACTACTAGAGTAGACTCATTGATTATTACACTGGGTTTGCATAGATGCTGATTGCAAGATTATACTGGCCAATATATGTCAAACTCTTGTACATCTTTCATCCAACTTCTAGAAATAATGTCATTTCTTACCTGTCTCGGCTTTAAGCATATTTATCATACACTCTCAGGTTTCAGATTACCATATTGAGCCCTTTTCCTGAATATAAAAGAAATGGGCAGCATGTAGTCTCTGAATTGTATACTACCTGCTGTGCCTCCATTTCTCCAACCCCTCCCCCAAAAACAAACAAACAAACAACCCTCAGCTCCTACTCCTGTTGGGAAACTAAATTATCTTCAAAAGAAGAACTGAGCCTCCTGGAAGACGAACAGTTTGTTGGATGTCATTCATTCCACCCCATACTAATGGTAGATACCTGTGTTGTTCAGTGATATCATTTATGTGGACAAACCATGCTTTACCCTCCAGAAATGTACTGTGGATTATGAAGGAAGTCAGTCCAAAGCATTAGATAACTTTGCCAAAGGTTTTTGCAAGCTATAGTGTGGCCCTTCATTCAGCTAAGTTCAACAGGGTAGAGGGTATATTGTTCTCAATATCTATCTGAGGAAGGCACAGCTGCTGAATTTCTGTCTGTCACATAACTCATGCAGGGGCTGGGCGTATGCCCAGAGGGTGGCAGACATAAAACAGTGACAGGCCTAATGCATTATATAACTATATAAGTATTTGCACCCAAAATAATTTTGTAATGATTTCACCTTGGAATCAGAAAACACTGCACCCCCTTCAGTGTTTTAAATACCAGTTCACATCCACTGGCAGACTCATTCAGCTTCAATTTTGGCATCATCGGGAGACTGGCATCCTGAGATTTTAACACTTGGCCAGAATGTAAAGTGAAGGCAAGCTTATTAAACCAAGAGAATCCAAGGACAGAGAAGGTCTTGTAAGTCATGACATCTATTTTCACATCAACATAAAAATTGCCTAGTTGTCAGTGGAAGTGTCCAAACCCTAGGGGAGTACAAGGAGACACAATCTAAATAGGTTAAAATATTACTTTTACCCCATTACACTGACAGATTGCTTATTATGGCATTGGGTCAACGAGTAAAGAAATGTCACTGTAATAAATTTTGGCACATATCCACCCAAATATGTCCTTAATCTTAAGTGCTGAAATTAATAGGGCTATTCATGTGCTTAACCATACCTTGTGAATCAATGTATGAATGATTATGGACAACAAATTTTACTCAATAACTCTGTGGAAATATTATGCAAGAATGGGGGGGGGGTTTAAAATGAAAGAACAGGGAGAAAAATACTTCTTTCTTTCAGAAAGAAGGAGAGACTTTCCTCACATCACCCAAAAAGTTACATGTGTGTATGTATATTTTGGAAGAATGTGAATCAAACCACATAATATAATAATAATTCGCTGTTGTACAGCACATTACATCAAAAATGCACATATTATTTGCCTGGGAAGACGAAAATGTGTACATTTCTTAATTAATACACATACTTTACAAATGATCTTGGGAAACATTTTAAATGAATGAATTCATTTATTCTGATCAGCAACTAGCATCAAGAAACAGTTTGCTTATTTCTGGCAATTCTAGTAGGGATGGGTGTGTGCACATGCATATGATTTATAATGTTCATAGAAAACATGTTGTCATTTGTATAGATGTATACAGTTGTGATTGCATGCATGGGAAGGATGCTGTAATGATTGTTAGAATACCTATGTATGGTATTAAATGCTGATAGGGTGGTGAGAATGAGTGTTGGATAAGTTTTGTAAGAAATGGCAACTGGTTTGAGAATCTTGTTCTCAAGCAGTTGGGTTTTTGTTTGCTGGAAAGTGGTTGTTTGTGGCGTGTATATGTGCGTCATGAAGAAATATGGAGTAAGAAATAAGATGAGGGTTAGGTTTGCTCACAATTTTGTTCCTTGGACAAAGGAAGGAAGCAGCATCAGCAACCCTAATAATAGCCATCAAAGGTAGAAGAAAGGACATCATGGGCTATATCTGATAAAGTAGAATCAAGTAGACTCAAAATAGTTGTCTAGCTCCTCCTGCTTGTACAAAAAAAATAAAAATCTTCTTAAGTATAAACTGACTTGCATCCAATCACTTCCAATAGCTAGAACATAGAAAGCCTTAACATTAAACTAAATATGTATGTGTGGGTGCACAAATTAAATATACCGCTGTGTTAGAGCTGAAAGTTGATAGTAGGTGTCATGATGCTGAAATCATTCAGGAATAATCTACATTAAGGGCAAAAAACCAACAGATTTTTAAAACACTTAGGAGAGGGGCCATTGAGAATACATTGCTATTTCTTGCCATTTTGGATCAGAAAAAAGTGGGGAAGGGGAAAAAGGGAAATGTGTGTGTGGGAAGACAGAGAAAGCACAATAATTGTTACTGGAATCTGAAAACCTCTGGAGGGATTGAGGTGATTTGATGTAGTTCTGGGATAGGAAAGATTTTTATAGAATTGCTTGTTTGTGATGCATATTTGTTAAGTAGCTACATACTGTATATTTTATTTATTTATTTAATAAATATTATAAATATTATTTATTTCATAAGTAGTATAAATATGATGTCTTTTTCTACTGAACTTTCTTTCCAAGGCTACAAGTACTATTATTAAATTCATGCCAGTCAGACAAGTAGTCAGTACATTATGGTAAGAAATACTGAGTCACAAATGCATAATTCTCAATTGCTCACACACTTATAATTGTTAACATCAACAGCAGTAGCCATGCTGTTGATGATAACAATTTTTAAAAAATGTACCTTGGGTGTCTCAACTCATATAGGAGAGAAAGAGAATTTATTTTAAAAAATAAACAAAATAACTGGTATTTTTATTGACAATAGCTGGGATATAACTTTATTAGGATGCAAATGTTCAAGCTCTATAGTACCATAGATAACAAGGGTGAAGTACTGCTTGTAGGCTGCATGTACCTGTAGTCCTAAGGGAGTCCGAGCTATTATTCAAATATTAGTTCTACATATTGATTAAAAGTTATTCTGATATCCTGGGGTTGGTGTGGACATAAGACCTCCCCAACATCCTGATCTCCATAAATTTTATCTTATTTGTATTTTTAAATTGAGCAGTGCAGGATATGAAGGGGGTTGAGCCTTTTTAAAAATCAAATATTTTTAAAAGATAAAAGAACCATTGGGTTGGTAGGCTATATGGCCCAGATCCAGTATCACATGTATAGAGCACTGGAATTTGGGCTAGATGGTAAAAAGGTGAATGGGGGAAAGAATGGTCCAAATATTTGTCTATCTAATTAAAGGCATTGAGTCCCAGGTTGGAAAAAAATAAGACTTAAAGAGTCAGGGGGTCATGCAGGTATCACATGTAGCTAGTTACAGGGATGAGTTGGATTAGACCAGTACATGCATACCGGTAGTAAAAATGGCTGGCCCTACCCACTTCCCTGCCTCACCCACCTCCTAGAAGGAGAGGGGGCTGGCTCCATTTCCTCCTTTGTCCAAGGCTTTTCCTGGGCTGTTTCACTCCAAAGCGCATCCCAGCCACTCCAGAATGGTTGGGGAGGCACTTCGGGGTGAAACGGACCTCTGGAAAAGCCTTGGACGAAGGGGGAAATGGCTTCAGAGGAGGCTCTTCAATATGGAGCTATGAAAATAGAAGCCTCTTCTATTTTCATCACTCTATAGAAAATGTCTGAAGCCATTTCTCCCTTGTTCAAGGCTTTTCCAGGGCTCCATTTCACCCCAAATCACATCCCCAGCCACTCCAGAGTGGCTGGGGATGCGCTTCAGGGTGAAATGGAGCCCTGGAAAAGCCTTGGAGAAGGGGGAAATGGCTTCAGAGGTTCGCTATAGAGTGATGAAAATAGAAGAGGCTTCTATTTTCATAGTTCTATAGCAAAGAGCAGTCACATGGCCAACAGGCCACACCCACCCAGTCACATCGCCACACCCACAGTGTGGTAGGAAAAAAAATTATGCCCACCACTGCATGTAGCATAATTCACTGTGAATGTGAAGATTTTCCTTCTCTGTAAATATAAAGATAATAAAAACATGCAACTGCATTAATTATGGGTGAAACACAAGTGAAAGCTTACATTCTTTGAGCTTGTACATTTGGTCATAAGAAAGATGATGGTATTTGGATATTGAAGTTGATCTTGTTTTATGCCCATGGATCAGCCTTATATGTGGTTTTTTTTTAGCAATAGGGCTTCTTATTTCAAAATAAGTTATTTATCGTGGCCCATAAATAATGTTGTCCATAAAATTAAGATACAGTACATGTATATTTAGGGTGCACAACAGAAGATGCTTCCAAGAATCATTTGTTGATAAAAATTAAATTCTAAAAACATAATTATAATTCTGCCAGTTATCTTTCAATGCACAGTATGGCTCTGTGCTACGCATGAAGAAATATGAAAGATAAGAGAATATAGAAAGGGGGATGTTTTCTATAATGGGATTACAAAATGAAAGCAGGCTGTTATGTAAATTTACTAATTACTACAAGCTTTTCCTAGAGTGGTGTATTAACAAAAAATTACATTTATTAAGTCATGCTTTGACTAGAGGGCTAGTGGTGGTGTTCGTCAAACTGTACAAATTGTTTGACAAGATGAGCTCAATGTTGCTATACAAAGCTACAACCTGACAGATACTGGATGTTATGGCAGTTATATAGGTTGGATCTAAACTTAGTCATACTTAGAAATGATCTACTGAAATTACTGGGATTTATTTCAGTCATTGGTTTCAATATGTTTATTTTGAATTTAATCTGTTATCCAAGCAGCCTTCAGACATTGTGGCCATTTGACGTGGTTATCACTTTGGGGGCAACCAACACCTTCTTGCAACCTCTTCTCTCATGGTGCTGTTATTGTCATTCCAATCCATATCCCCCACTTCCCTATTTATTTATTTATTTTATTTATTTATAATTCAAATTTCTATGCCGCCCAATCAGGCGAACCCGACTCAGGGCGGCTCACAACAGAATTAAAACATACATATTAAAAACAATTGAAACCCCAACATACCCTCCCACCTATTAAAAACTAACCACATTAAAACTGCCTGCATTAAAAAGATGGGGAGGCTTTATTTTATAAGCCAACAGGTGGGGGCCACTCTTCCATCCGGGCCCCACACCTGCCCCGCCAAACAGGTTTTAATTCTTTTCTGAAAGGCAGCAGCTCCATCTGCTCCCGCAACTCTACTGACAGGAGGTTCCACAAGGCTGTTGGACTGTTCCCCCACATCCACTCGCATCCACTCTCCCTCTTCTGGAAATAACTCTTCACCTAGCAGAAAACAACTGAATCAGCCAAATTTGCAGTAACAAAGCCTGTGCTGTTCCTTGAAGTCCTCTCTCTCCTGGGAAAGAGGGTGTTAAAGGAAGACAATGAGCCAATCGGCTTCAAGTATATTTACATACAACATAAACAGGATACTTCTGTGGTTTTCTCTTAAACACAGAGTTTTTAAAAATGATAAGCATTGTTGCATGTTTTATTATTATCTGCTATTGCTGTAAATATACTATTATTATTTTTTTTATTAATGTTTGTAGATTTCTTGATAAAAGACAGCAAGTCTGAAAAGCTAATAAACTGGATAGCTTCGGAAATATTCTCATTTCTACATATCTATCTACAAGTTGTATTTCGTGGACATTCAGCATTTACTTATGGTCCCCTATACTAATATATTATATATTTTCTGCATATTTTTGCATATATTTACTAGACAGTAGCAATAATAAATGAAAAAAGCTTACCATAATTTTAGTAATTATTTATGTGCGTCCATTACCTCTCAAATCAAATCAAATCTTTATTATTACAGCCAAAGGCCAGACAGAGTGCACCAGATAACACAACCATTCTGGCATCACATATAGAATAAAAGGATTGCCGACACACCAAGCATATACAGTAAAATATTAAAAAATAAAATTTGTTTGAGAATCCTATAATACACACCATAGTATTTTACTTTAGTCTGACTGTCCCAAGTTCACGTTCGTGAATTTTAACATTGGAGGCTCACTATTTACTGAGCACTATTGGGGTCAAAAGACATGAATCGCCATACTTTTGCGAATGCAGGATGATTTCCATGCAAACCTGGCGACAGCGGCCATCATTGCCTTGGAAAGGTCAGATAGTAATACACTCATTTTTCTATTATCGCTGGAGACCAAATACGGAACTGCTAAAAAGAGTCTTTTCTGAGATCTTCATAAAAGGGACACTCTAAAAGAATGTGCTTGGAATTTTCTATCTTGTTGGTGTGACAAGCACATATACGTTCACAAACTGGGATTTTCTTAAAAAGCCCCTCCCTAAATGCTGAGGGAAGCATATTGTGTTGAATGAGACTAAAAGAGCATCTGTGGTCTCGGTTATTTAAAGAGGAAAGATAGGACAATGGTTTAAGCACGTTAAAATGCGGCCACTCAAACAAGGAAGAGGTAACTTTGGTTAGATCTATTTGGCGGTATATATCAGTTACCCTTTGTTTAATTTCCTCCCTGGCTCGATTTGGTCCCAGGGAAACAAGGTGAGTTTTAGAAAGTCCATATGATGTCAAAACTGCTTCTATATGAGAAATCCAAGGGGAAGTTACATTATCTGCCATCATTAAAGTAAGCAGACCCACTGGAGAAAACAGAAGTTTCACCCAATACATAGCGGCACATGTTAATAATCTGGCCTTCATGGTTAGCATGCCCATTTCTAACCTTAGGACAGCGTTAGAAATGCAAGATGGAGTCTGCATAATGGACCTCAGGAACTTAGATTAGACAATTTCTAAGGGGTGGACACTCGATGCAGCACTAAATGGGGCCCCATAAGACATTTGAGTAAGGGGTTTGGCTGAATACAGCCTTAGAGCAGCTACAACATTATAACCGTCTTTCTTCCAGAAAAAGTTTTGGATGGCGCCGGCACTACTCCTTGCCTTAGAGGCTAGGTGCATTATGTGTGAATTTTTGCTACCGTTAGATTGAAAGATTACCCCCAGGTAATTATAATAGTGGGTCTGTTTAATTACTTGTTGGTTTAGATACCACTGGTGTATTTTAGGTTTTGTGGCAAACACCATAGTTTTAGTTTTGGAGTAATTAATCTCCAGTTGGTTTTGGTGACAGTAATTGGCAAAGGTGCGAAGAGCCCTACGCATCCCAATTTGCAACCTGGAAAGTACAACCTCATCGTCAGCATAAAGAAGTATTGGGATATGCTTCGTACCCAGCTTTGGTGCATGGAAGTCCCTGCAGTTAAGACACTCTATGATGTCATTTATATATATGTGACGCTTGAATTAGAAACAATAGCCAAGGGTCGATGGAGGCTTTCTCCAACTTTTCCCACAGCAGTATCCTTGATACTGTGTCGAAAGCTGACTTCAAGTCAACAAAAGTGGCGTAGAGGGAAACAGTGGAGTTGGACGAGTATTTATGAATAAGGTGCTCTAAAAAAGCACAGTGGTTCATCACAGATCTACCTTCTCTAAAGCCTGCCTGTTCATCGGCAATTATCATGCCGTCTTCACACCAGTCCTGGAGTTTCCCTAAAAGATCACCTCTCTACGGATACTGTATAATGTGCGTAGGGACATTAATTAGGTCAGCTACTTCTAACACTTATGTAGAGAAAATATCACTAACAGGTGTGGAATGAAAAGCACCTGCACAGGAAAAGTAAAAAGGACTACTAATACTTACAGATCTGGAAGCTCAAAGAAAGGAGGAGAATTCAATTTCAGAATTGAGTCCCTGTGGGGCTAAAGTGTTAAAAAAATGAATATAGAAAGCTTCACGCTGCAAAAGTTTTTTGCGTACATTAATTTTCTCATATTTAGAAGGACAAACCTGTTCCAGAACTACAAATTTGATATCTTTATCAGAGTGACCAAATTCGACAAAATGCGAAGTGAGAGGTGCAGACAAATCATTAAGGCGAATTTTAGAACGATGTTTGGATATTCTGGTTTTTATAGGACGAGAACTTTGTCCAATATATCGTTTGTGGCAAGGGCATTCTATCATATATACCACATTAGAACTATTACAATTGCTAAAGTGTCTGATTTTAAAGGAATGTTGACCTGGAATGTATATCTCTTTAGTTTCCCAACTGTATCTGCATTGGATGCAGCTGTAGCAACGGAAATGTCCTGTAGCCAGGGGTGGTTCATTAGAGCAACGTGCTGTATGATCTGATTTAGAAATAATATTTCCAAGTGTTTTAGTTTTCCTAAACCCAATAGTGGGCTTATCTTGACATCCTGGAAGTTCTTGAACTGTATGCCAAAACTTGTAAATTATATTTACTAGACTTTACCTTGGGTTTCTGACCCTCCTCTTCTGATAGAAAATTGAGGCACACAAGGCTAAGACCGTAGACAATTAAGTGATTAAAGTGTAAAAAACAGTTCCATGAAAAATCACCATAATATGAAATGCAGTCGCAGCAGAGGATAGGGGGAAATTTAAAATAGAATTGTTACAATAAGTCTGGCCTTCTGCCTTCGTCCCCATGAGGGGAAGCAGTCATGCTAAGGGGAGTGCCTAGGGGGTGGTTCTTCCTCCACCAAGGGGAGCCCAACACTCCTCTTCTCTGGCTCTGGTATGAGGCACACACCTCATGAATAAAGATATAATACAATAATTTACAGGAGATTTACATGCCCCCTGGATTTTCTTTTAAAATACGAGAAATTATAAAAAATATGTGATGGCCAGAAGAGGGGCTAAATTACAGGTTTTCCTGGGCAATACAGAATACTTGACACCTATGCCCAGGATATGAAGCTATTCATGAATAGGCAAAGAGGGGCACTGCTGCCTTCACTAAGACTAATTCATGGCAGAATGGGTCTGGTCCTGCTGCAACATGGAAATTTTACTGGGAGTATGCCCCATTAAAGACAATAGAGCTTACTTCTGATTAGTCTCAAATAGGACTGATTAGCTAACATCTTATTACTTAGTGTATTAAATTGCAATTAGAGGAGGTCCATTGAATTAACAGAATTTATGGAGAAATTGACTCCCCAAATCCTCACTGATTCAATGGGCTTGTTCTAATTGTAAAGAGGATTTTGTCCACTGTGTTTCATTAAAAAATAAAATTAGACTCTGTATGGCCTTTAAGTGCAACATACAATATATTAAGTGAAATTTGGAACCAAAATGCACGAAGAAAGAGGAGAAAACATTTTACTCATATTCTATATTGTTATGGAATACTGAACAAGGAATCTATTTCAATATTACTATCGTACAAACACTAGACAGACCATTCTATTGTTTTTCTTACAAATTTTCTTGTGTTTTCTGATTACAATTTCATTTATCTTGATAGCTTCAAAGTAAATGTTTTCAAATTGCCATTTAAACCTTGTTTTATATAACCTAGTTTCAATTTGAATGAAGCAAATGATATTTGTTGAATCTTACTTGTTAAAGTAAGTACTTGGGCACACAGGACATTATGAGAAAACAGGCTACAACATTCCAGTCCCCAGTTTTAGAAAAATATGGTTCTGTCAATGTGAGATTATACAAAGGAGCAAAAGGTACCAAATGCTCCTTAGTAAAAACAAAAAAACAAAAAACAAAAAACATTCAGCCTTAAAAAACAGGGCTATGGAGGATGAAAAGTGCCCAGTGTACTTGGTCTATCGTTACCTAAAATAATGGACTAAATCCAACAATGTACTGGTGTCCTAAAACTGGTGGCAGTTTTTTCTCCTCTCCTTCCCCACAAGTCAGTCCAAAACTGGCCACAGAGTACTTCCCACTTCCCCTCCCCAGCATCACAAGGCCCAAATTTATATTCCTGTAAAATATAACAAAGTAACAATGTCTGTGGCTCTTCTTCTTCTGTTTCTCTTCTTTACTTCCTCTTTTGAGGGAGATACAAGGTTCTTGTTCTTGCAATTTTAGTGTTGTAATATGCCTTTCATGTTATCTCTCTATCTTCCTCTGGGTATGCTTTGACCTTCTCTCCACTTATATGCCTTGTATGGTATGGAATTCTATTTCTCAACGTACAATGTCTATTGGTTAATCCAATTTCTACCTCAAGGCATTTGAAATTATTTTATTTTTAGTTTGGCAATCTACCTCCATTGTTACAAGATATTGGAAAAACAAAGCATAGCTTTTTTTTAAAAAAAGAAAGAAAACAGTCACAGGTACACATAGAGGACATAATTTCTAAGTATATATTCACAGAGAAGATTGTACTATAAATAAATTTGCTACTAAGGTAGATAATAGATGTGTTTCAACCAAATATAAATTTTTATCAAGATGTCAAGCTCATCAAAACTGGAGAGGAAGTTGGTAGATTGACACAAAATCTTGAACTAAGTTTTACTGTCATCTTTTTTCTTCTTCTTTGACTCAAATATTTTCATATTGCGCGGAAAGCATTTTCCGAGGAGGGACGCCACCGCTGCCGCAGCCACAGCCGCGCTCTCCCCGCCCCCACCACCGGCGGGGAGATAAAGGGAGCCTCCCGTGGCCCGGGAGGCTCCGAAGAGGGACGCCGCCGCTGCCGCAGCCACAGCCACAGCCGCGCTCTCCCCGCCCCCACCACCGGCGGGGAGATAAAGGGAGCCTCCCGTGGCCCGGGAGGCTCCGAAGAGGGACGCCGCCGCTGCCGCAGCCACAGCCGCGCTCTCCCCGCCCCCACCACCGGCGGGGAGATAAAGGGAGCCTCCCGTGGCCCGGGAGGTTCCGAAGAGGGACGCAGCCGCCGCCGCCGCCGCCACGCTCTCCCCGCCCCCACCACCGGCGGGGAGATAAAGGGAGCCTCCCGTGGCCCGGGAGGCTCCGAGGAGGGACGCCGCCGCTGCCGCAGCCACAGCCGCGCTCTCCCCACCCCCACCACCGGCGGGGAGATAAAGGGAGCCTCCCGTGGCCCGGGAGGCTCCGAAGAGGGACGCCGCCGCTGCCGCAGCCACAGCCGCGCTCTCCCCGCCCCCACCACCGGCGGGGAGATAAAGGGAGCCTCCCGTGTCCCGGGAGGCTCCGAAGAGGGCCGCCGCCGCCGCCGCCGCCGCCGCGCTCTCCCCGCCCCCACCACCGGCGGGGAGATAAAGAGGCCATTCGGCCCGGGAATGGGAGGCAGGTGTGTCCCACCTCCCTTTGGGCCCTGCCTGTTGGGGGGCTTAAAGGGGAGGCGCCGCCGGAGGCCCGGAAACCATTGCGTTGCCTCTTCCCGGGGCCTTTGCCATTCGGCCCGAGAATGGAAATGGGAGGTAGAGGCAGACAGCGCTGGAGCCGCCGCCGCCGCCGCCGCCGCCGCCGCCGCCGCCGCCGCCGCCGCCGCCGCGGCCACACAGGATTGTCCCTCCCTGCCCCCTACCATTGGGCGGGGAGGTTGGAGGGCCTTTCTGGCCAAGGGAGCCAGAGGTGCCGTAACCATCGCGCTAGGCCGTCCCTCCCTGCCCCTTGCCATCGGGCGGGGAGTTTAGGAGGGCTCCTCATGGTAGTGGGGAGCCGAAGACGCTGCCGTGGATGTTGTCTCCACACACGGACGTCCCCTCCAGCTCCTTGCCTCCGCCCTCCCTATCTGGGGGGAAGAAAAAGGAGATGTGGACGACAGGACTCGCCAGCGCTTTTTGTGCGTTCTAGGAGCCAATGTTCGGTGCTGGAATTGGGGGGGGGATGGCGGAGGGGGAGGGAAGAGAGAGTGTTGGCCTTGCCAGCCAGGAAGGAGGGGCAGCATTCCGTCTAGGGAGGTTCCGGAGATTCATATAGGTGTTGTGACAGGCATGGGGCGGTATGGTGGGTATCGTGGGGCGGGCCGCACTCGGGGAATGCGGGTCCGATGTTTAATTGCGGTCCCTCATTCCAGCCCTACCGGTACATCTCTGGGCCCTGAGCGGCAGATCCGGAGTGACCCCACCCTTAGGCTGCTGCTGGTGAATGCCAGGTCGGTTTGTAATAAGGCCCCCCTGATTCAAGATGCCATCCAGGAAGGGCTGGCCGACCTGGCATGCATCACTGAAACCTGGCTGACTCCTGAAGATGGAGTACCTCTCTCGGACATGTGTCCAGCTGGGTTCGGTACTTGGCACCAGCCTAGAGGTGAGGGGAGGGGCGGTGGTGTCGCCATTGTTGCCAGGGAGTCCTTGGGAGTTGCTAGGGCCACTGCTCCACAAGTGTCTGGTTGTGAGGCCCTGCTTCTACGGTTGGGCCCCAAGGGTCAGCTGGGGATCTTACTCCTGTACCTGCCCCCTTGCAGGGTAAGGGATGCCCTGCCTGAGCTCCTCGAGGCCGCCTCGATGCTGGCGTTGGAGTTCCCGAGTCTTATGGTTCTGGGGGACTTCAATTTGCCATCGCTGGGGACGGCTTCTGAGGTGGCAAGGGAGTTCATGGCTTCCATGGCAGCCATGGGCCTGACTCAGGTAATTCGGGGTCCAACCAGGGGCAGTGGTCACATGCCAGACTTAGTTTTCTTGTCGGAGCAGTGGCAGAGTGATCTAAGATTACAGGATTTAGTCATCTCACCTGTGCCATGGTCGGATCACTATCTGGTGACTCTTGACTTTCTGGGGGCGACACTTCATCGTAGGGAGGCTGGGCCGATTAAAATGGCCCGCCCTCGGCGACTAATGGATCCAGATGGATTCCAGAGGGAACTGGGGGATGTTCCTCTGGATCGGCTACGCGATTCACCCGGGGCACTTGTCGACCTGTGGAATAGGTCGACAACAGTAGCCTTGGATGAAATCGCGCCACTGCGGCCTCTCCACGCCCGGGGGACTAGGTCATCTCCGTGGTTCACAGATGAACTGCGTGAACTCAAACGGGCAAAGAGACGCCTAGAGCGCCGCTGGGTGAAGACCCAGGATGACTCCGATTGGACACTAGCTAGAGCTGCTATTAGGGCCTACCTAGTGGCGATAGGGGTGGTGAGGCGGCAATACTTCACCGCCCTTATTGCCTCCGCTGATAATCGCCCAGCCGCCCTGTTCCGGGTAACCAGGTCCCTCCTTGGTAGGGGGGGATCGGTGCCCGGTTGGCAGGGTTCGGCTGAGGACTTTGCTGACCATCTGGTGGAGAAAATCGATCGGATTCGTTCAGGGTTGAATCCTGGCGTGGATGGGGAGGGTCGGGGGGGGGTGCCGGAGCGCAGTCTTGCTGTACGATCTGGGATCAGTTCGATCCTGTTGTCCCTGATGAAGTGGACAGGCTCCTTGCAGCTGTTCGTGCCACTACATGTCCTTTGGATCCCTGTCCTACTTGGTTGGTGAAAGCCTCCAAGGAGGTAACAGGTGGCTGGATAGGGGGGATAATAAATGCCTCATTACGGGAGGGGGTATTTCCTGCACAGCTAAAACATGCTTTGGTGCGCCCCCTCCTGAAGAAGATGTCCCTCGACCCAGCTGTCCTTAACAACTACAGGCCAGTTTCCAACCTGCCCTTTTTGGGTAAGGTTTTGGAGAAGGCGGTGGCGCGCCAGCTGCAGAGTGTCCTGGAGGAAGCGGATTATCTAGACCCCTTTCAATCAGGGTTCAGGCCTGGATATGGAACGGAGACGGCATTGGTCGCACTGATGGATGATCTCTGGCGGGAGCGGGACGGGGGTTGTCCATCCGTCCTTGCTCTTCTTGACCTCTCAGCGGCTTTCGATACCGTCGACCACGGTATCCTTCTGGAACGGCTCGAAGGACTGGGGATCCAGGGCACTGTGTTGTCCTGGTTTTCCTCATTTCTGGAGGGCCGTACCCAGTCGGTATGGTTAGAGAGTGAGAGGTCCAGCCCTAGCCCCTTAAGTATGGGGTGCCGCAGGGCTCTGTGCTCTCTCCTCTCTTATTTAACATCTATATGAAGCCACTGGGTGAGATCATTCGTTCCCACGGGGTGCGGTACCATCAGTACGCGGATGATACTCAGCTGTACATCTCGGCCCGTGGGGACCCCAGTGATGCTGTTGAAATCCTATCCGGATGCCTGGAGGCCATTGGGGTCTGGATGGGGGCCAATGGGCTTCGGCTGAATCCCAGCAAGACAGAGTGGCTGTGGATAAGGGGCCCCGTGTTATCCAGGGAGTTACCACCTTTGGTACTGGATGGGGCTGTTTTGCCCCAGACAGACCCCGTGCGCAATTTGGGGGTTCTTCTGGACTCGCGGCTGCTGCTGGAAGAACAAGTGGCGGCTGTGGCCAGGAGGGCTTTTGCCCAACTTCGGGTGATTCGCCAATTGCGCACACTCCTGGACCGGGGCTCCTTGCTTATGGTCACCCATGCTCTGGTTACTTCCCGACTAGACTACTGTAATGCGCTCTACATGGGGCTGCCCTTGACGACCATTCGGAGGCTGCAGCTGGTCCAGAATGCGGCGGCCCGGGTGGTAATGGGGTGTGGGCGATATGCCCATGCCTCTCCGCTACTCCGGGAGCTGCACTGGTTACCAGTTTGTCTCCGGGTGCAATTTAAGGTGCTGGTTTTGACCTTTAAAGCCCTATATGGCAGGGGGCCAGGATACCTTAGAGACCGCATCGTCCCAAGAGTGTCTGCCCGTCCAACTAGAGCGGACCGGAGGGGTTCTCTAATTGTGCCACCAACGAGGGATGCACATTTGTCTAGCACCCGAAGGAGGGCCTTCTCCGTGTCTGCTCCAACTCTCTGGAACCTCCTGCCAATAGACCTAAGACTCCAAAGTGAATTGCTGCCCTTCAGGAAAGGAGTGAAGACCTGGCTGGCAGGGCAGGTGTGGGGCCCGAATGGGACTATGGTGCCCGCCTGCTGGCTTGTATAAGAACTCTCTCTTCTTCCTTTTTCTTCCTTTTATAGTGGATGGGATGGGTGGGTGGGATACAGGGGTTTTTAAAGGGGTGGGTTGGGGTTTTTTATAATGTTTTATGTATTTTTGTGCATTGTTGTGATGCCGCCCTGAGTCGGGCATGCCTGAGCGGGCGGCATATACAAATTTGACTAATAAATAAATAAATAAATAAATATTGGTCCCCTTTCCATTCTTAGAGCTGCTGTCACATACATTTGATCCCACTGTTCCACTATTCTGGGGAATCTATGCTCATTTTAGTATTCCAAAGGGATAAGTGCATAAATTATATTAATGCAAAAATGAATTTCTCCATTACTTTTCACACACATACACAGAGAGGAACAAATTAATTTCTTGTTTCAATTTAGTTTCCTCCCCCTCCCAATTCAATATGCATTCTATTGAGATATGTTAGAAGAACACTGTGCCCTTCATCAAGTATATGGTGGGCAGTTAGAATGAGGTGGTGGGCAGAGACAAAGAGAATACAATGGATTTACTCAGAAACTTCAAATGATTGACATACAAGTGTGAAGGATGTAAAACATATACCATAGGTCAGTGATTGTGAACCTTCAATTCCCAAACACCCTGATCAGCAGGAGTACTGACTTGGGCTTCTGGTAATTGAAGTCCAAGAACACCTGGAGTGCCAAGGTTCACTATCACTGTCATAACATAAGAACATAAGAACAGCCTTGCTGGAACAGGCCACAGCCCATCCAGTCCAGCATTCTGTCTCACACAGTGGCTCACCATTTGCTTCAGGGTATTCCCAAGCAAATGCCTTCACCTGCTTAGGATTCCCTGGAAATGGCATTGAGAGATATCCTGCCTATCTCTCCAACCCGAAGGTTGTTCTTAGGTATCCATAATTATAGCCATTGATACCCTTGTCCTCCATGAACTTTCTAATCCTTTCTTAAATCTGTCAAGACTGAGAGCTGTCACCACTTCTTCTGGCAGGGAGTTCCATAGATCAGTGATCCTCTGGGTGAAAAAGTACTTTCTCTTATTTGTTTGAGAACTAGTACCCAAATGTTTCTGTCATAGATGTTAAAGCATTATGGATGTGTTTTTTTATTGAATAAGATACCTTCTGAGCACTTTTAAAAATACTTTAGGTATTCCTTTCCTCCTCCTCCTCCCCTCCATACAATCAAGGGTACAATTATAGGATAAGAATACAGTAAAACCTTGCATAAAGAGTGCCTCGCTTAGAGACTAACTCACTTAAAGAGCAGAATTTTATTTGAATGGTCACCTCGCTTAACAATGAAAACCAACCAATAACTCGCTTAACAACTAAATCGGGGTTCCCAATCCCCCCTGCCAGAAGTCATAATTGGTCACTTACAATGGTGTTTTGTTTAAAGAGCAAACTCACTTAAAGAGCAATCCTGTGGAATGCATTATGCTCCTTAAGCAAGGTACCACTGAATATACATGAATATTTGTCAAAAGCATTCTACTACAATTCCATGTTAGTCTTATAGAATGATCAAAATTGAAAATAAAACTGTATGTATTAGTAAAATAATTTAAAGAGGTTTTTTGGAAGCACAATAGTTCTCCCCTCCCCCGCCCCTGGAACTAGTAAAAGTAAAGGGTAAAGGTCTCCCTTGCTCGAAAGCCAGTCGTATCCGACTCTAGGGATCAGTGCTCATTTCTGCTTCAAAGCCAAAGAGCCAGTGTTGTCTGCTGCTGCAGACGTTTCCGTCATACCTGTCAAGTTCCCTGTATTAGCCGGGATTACCCCGTAATTCCACAACGATTTTCTCCATTTCCCGCCCGGAGCTGCTGCTACCCCGTAATTTGGCAGCAGGGGAAAAGGAGTTACTGCGCATCCCTTCTGTGCAGGTCCTTTCTACGCATGCGTAGAACCCTTCTACGCATGTGTAGAACGCTTATGTGCAGAAGGGGATGCGTAGAAGCCTTCTACGCATGTGTAGAAGGGACCTGTGCAGAACATTTCTGCGCAGGTCGCTTCTATGCATGTGTAGAAGGCTTTTATGCATGGGTAGAATGGACCTGCACAGAAACATTCTGCGCAGGTCCCGTAATCTCTGGAGCTGCGCTTGACAGGTATGTGTTTGCATTTATTTTATTTTATTTTCACGCTTATATACCGCCCACTCAGGTACATCCCAACTCAGGGCGGTTTACATAGCAGACAGTAAATACATAAAAGACACATGATAAAACAAAGTAAAAAGTAAAAAGTTAAAAAACCCACCCCTAAAAGGTGCGCATGAACCGAAGGGACCTTGGGGGAAGGCACACTTCTCTATACCAACCACTCAACGGTACCCCCATCCCCACCCGCACCCCAAACTTGGCCCGCCAGCCAGGTCTTTAGTTCCTTCCTAAAGGGCAACAACTCCGTCTGGAGACACAATTTCACAGGCAGGAGGTTCCAAAGGGCCGGTGTGGACACGGAGAAGGCCCTCCTCCTTGTGCCAGAGATGCGAGCCCCCCTGGCTGATGGCACAATTAAAGAGCCCCTCTGGTCCGCTCTGGTTGGACGGACAGACGTCCTTAGGGCGATGCAGTCTCTAAGATACCCTGGCCCACTACCATGTAGGGCTTTAAAGGTCATAACCATGGTCATGTGGCAGGCATTACTAGACACTGGAGGGCATGGAGCACTGTTACCTTCCCACCAAAGTGGTCCCTATTTATCTACTTGCAATTTCTTGCTTTCAAACTGCTAGGTTGGCAGGAACTGGGACAAAGATGGGAGCTCATTCTGTCCTGCAGTACTTGGGAATCGAACTGCTGACCTTCCACCTCCTGGTCAGGGATTGTGAGAAGCTCAGTTTCCTTTGAGGCCGAGTAAAACTGATTAGGCCAAATAAAATGAGCTATTTTCCGCTATTATTATTTTTTCATTTTCAACATCTCCTTGAGTTTAAATCACTCTATTTTTATCTCTTAGTCACATTTATTTACATAGATGTTGTCCATATTTAGGCCAGAGAGGTGCATAGTTACAGAATATCTTCTCTAGATGACTATTAAGTTTGTGTGGAAAGAATCTGCAACAACTCATTATGCATTTCTTTATCTTTCACAAAAGAACAGAGTCAAGAGCTGGACTCTAATGATGACTCTTTTGGTACTTCATCCTCATTATTTATCTTGCATTTTCTTGAGTTGTAAGAACTTTGAGATATAGTGTTATGACAGTAATCATAAAATGAAGGAGACCTTATGAAGAAGCAATGTAGGATGCTCTATATTTCTGAAGTCTTCAAAGCATGGAAGAAGAAGAAACAGTAGAGTGGAAAAGCAATGGAGCTATAGGTTGGCTTCCTCCATCTCCAGGACTTTTCAAGAAAACCTTACCACAAGATAGCACAAGAGTTTATCAAGACTGGTCTTATTGCTGATCCATGTGGTTGGAGGTGTGGTTGAAGGTTAAGAGCTGAGGATCCAAATCGATTTGCCATATCCAACATGCCTTTTCTTTTCTCAAAAAAGCAGAGTTATGCTTTGGCAGGTGAAGCCGTCACAAAAACCTCCACAGTTGTGTAGCCATTACACCACATAACAAACAAACAAACAAACAAACAAATAAATAAATATTCTGCCTAGGATGTCAGGATCTTAAGTTAATTATGCATATAGTTTCTTGTGTTGATCATATGGGGTATATTTGCCATAAATGTAACAAAAATTGTCCGGTTTATTCACACAGCTGCACCTACTCATCTTTAGGTCAAAACAGACTCACTATGTCCTAGCTGTACTATCTAACAAGATGGTTTCACACTAGAGACAAGCCCTTGGTCCATCTTGCCTTATATACCTATTTCTGATGTCAGCTCACTGACTTGTCCAGACATGCACAGCCACTGCTGGAACATGCATGCCACCAGGGGACGTGATTCAACTGAAGTGGCAGCATAGTGGTAGCTGCAACTGTAATAATGTTCCCACATAAAAAATACATTAGCATTTACTGACCATTTGAACAGCTATAGCACGCCTTAAATCTGTACGTGATAGGCAAATTCTGAGTTCAGATTTGGAATCAGCTCACTCGATATCATATAAATCACATGTGTAATTCCCAGTAGCAAAATTGTTGGTGTGCATTGTTATGTTTCCCTCTTTATCCTGTAGGTTCCTGCACCTGCTGAAAATTCTCTTCAAAATTCAAAATATACTATTACTGATTGACTACATTTCTATACCACATTTTCCCCATTAGAGAACAGAGTGGCCTGTGACAGGAAGGTGGAATCCACAGAGAATTGGATAGAAGAGACCTTTGGGCAGATCTAGCTAGCCAAGTTTTCCAAAAGTAATCTTTCCTGGTTCTACCCTTAAATTGAGATTTTTCTGCAGTGCAAAGTATGGGCTCTGCTACATGTTTGCCAGTCATATCAGTTTTATAAGCAACTTCCTTACTGGATCATAAGACAGAAGTTTTTCTTATAGATGGCTACAGCATCTGTTACTGAAGCATCCAGGGAGACTGTAAATTGAACATGGTTTTGGTGATAACATTATAGTTATAGTGAATAGCAATAAAAGACTTTAACTGGTATATGTGAATGTGTTCCTATTGATTTCACACATACACACACACACACACACACACACACACACACACATCTGTTTTTAAAGTTGGCAAATAATCAAGTCAAAGCTAAGCCAATTGAATCCTAACAGTTTCAGGAAGAAATCTTAGAAAATGTTTAAATGTCTCCCATTGGGATAAGTTACAATTATGGTTGTTTAATTCTGGCTAGGGCATGCCACAGATTGCTTTTTCCATTTTGCAAACAAAACAATTTTTTTTAAAAAAATAAAAATCATTACAGCTGACTTTGTCTTCGTCAGACTTGTGGAAACAATCAAAAAATCTTGTATTATACCACAGAACACTGCATGACATGCTTGGGTGAAGAGTACACACATATTTGTTTCTATATGGCATTTAATTCTATTTGACATTGCAAAATCTTTAAATAATAACCTTTATTTTTAAATGCTATTATTCGATTGAATAGCATATGGTTATATTTTCAGTGAGGAACAATAAAAATTCAAGGATAAATGGAAGCTAGTTTGGTACACTGGAGGTCTATCAGATAGGGAGCAAGAGACGCTAAAAACAAAGGAGCATGGTGGACCAGAACGAGATACTAGTTCTGGGAACTGCATAAATGCCTGGATTCTGATTTTACTTGTTTGCAGTTTCAGTTCTTCCCTTATAAAATCTACTGTTTACCAGGTATTCACAGCAGCAGGAATGTTTTTACTGTCGAATCTGGCTTAACCTTAGGTGAGCATTCAATTTCTATACTGCCAAGGGATGAGGAGATACTTCCTTTGAGGTTTCATTCACGTTTGAAAGAGAGAACATTCTGTGTGTAGGCCCAAGAAGTTGCCTTCCTCTCTAGTTAATGAACGGAAGCTTCTTTGAAACAAAGACTCGCCTGTTCATGGAGAAAAGGTAGGTGGTACCCTGCCAACCTAGCAGTTCGAAAGCAAGAAATTGCAAGTAGATAAATAGGGACCACTTCGGTGGGAAGATAACAGCATTGCATGCGCTCCTGTGTCTAGTCATGCCTGCTAATGACCACAGAAACATCTGCAGAAGCAGACACTGCTGGCTCTTCGGCTTTGAAACAGAGATGAGCACTGAACCCTAGAGTTGGATACGACTGGCTTTCAAGCAAGGGAAACTTTTACCTTTACTACCCTGTGAAAGACGTAAGAAACTTGAACCTTTAATAAAGAAACTTAAACCTTCATAAACAGCTTGTGTGTGATTTATTACAATGGATTTTATCTTTCTCTAATGATTTTGAGATACTTTCAGATGTTTAAAACCTAATAGATAATGTTGTCAGGCAAAATATAATAGGTTAAATTGTCAGGCATAGGTTACTGTGATTCAACTTGCTAACACATAGCAATCTCCCCCACTCCCTGAAAGAGAAATTGAGGTCAAAGACCTCAATTTCTTCATTTAGACCTCTCTATCACAATTCCAAACATCATATTTTAACCTTTGAATTTAAAGCTAGGAAGAAAAGGTTTTGCAGGTATGACCTCCCTCACAGATGGAAAACAAAACAAAACATTTTTGTTTGTTGAACTCAGGGTTTACAAGTTACGTAAATATTTGAGAGAATGGAGTGTTACCATTGCCATAATTGAGGTGAGATTGGAAGCCATGTCATAATTAAAATACTTTGGACCTTTCATGTTCTTTGATTGAAGCTAGAAATGAACTATCCACATTAGAGGTAACCCCTAGAATCTAGCTATATGCTGTTTACTGACCCGGAATCTAACCTTCTCCCATATATTGCTGTCAGAAGACACTAGAAGTGAAATAACAAAACTTCAAATTGATCAGATGGCAGATAAAACAGATAAAGAGGTGAAATCCAAAGAGGCTGATCTAGGTAGCCATTTGACAGTTTGAACGTTCTGGCCAGATGGAAAATTATTTTAAGATTTTCTTTCTTTCTTTTCTACTGCCCTATGTAGCATATAGCTACTCTGTGTGTTGTGCAACAATTTTAAAACACATAAATAATAAAATCAAAACAAACGTAATATATAATGAAAACATTAAAGAATATTAAAGAATATAGGTGGCAACACAAAACTATTTTACCATCCTCTGCCAGAGAGAATTTATGAAAAAGCTTGAATAGGGAAGTTTTAAGGAGTTTCTTAAAGATGCTAAGAATAGAAGCTTTACAGATTTTGTGGGTGACTGCATTTCACAATAAAGGTGCCACAATTGAGAAGGCCTGTCTCCTTTTCATTGACTTCTTGGCCTATTTCAGCATAGGCACCCACAACTGCAGATTATGTGAGTATTGGGTGAGCAGAAAAACTAATAAGGATATGACCAAACTGTTTATGGATTTATACAGGTAGGTATGTACCAATACCTTGAATTTTACGTGGAAACAGATAGAGAGCCAGATCAGACAAACCAGGATCAGCGAGATGTGTTCAAATCTACTTATACTCATAATCGGTCTGGCTGCCACATTCTAGACCAGTTGAAGTTCTGTATCAGTTTTAAGGGGAGCATCATGTAGAGGGCATTACACCACTTAATTCTTGAGACTACTAATGCATAGATCAATGTTATTAGGGATCTGCAATCTAGATAAGGGTGCAACTGGTCTAAACACAGTAGATGGAAAAAATGCAGAACTGACCACAGCAGCTATCCAGTATTCCATGGATAGTGTGGTCAAGAATCACACTTCATCATTCAGAGGGAGGTAAATCTGATCCAACTGAAGAGCACCCTCTCTCAAACTGGTAGAACTATCCAAGAACAAGACGTCCATCTTGTCTGGGTTCAGCTTCATTTTGTTAGCTCTCAGCTAGTCTAAGACTAAACAGTGTTTAAGACTGGTTGCTAAAGATTCAATTTTTGGGAGGGATTAGGCCTTATTATGGTTTCTTTCAAACTGCAAGGTAGAATACCTTCCTATAGTGAAGAATTTATGATATTCTTGGCCCATTCCAATAGGATCCAGGCTATTCATTGCAAGAAGGAAAAAGATGGTCTTGCAGTATGCAAGTACCCTATTAACCTCTTCAAGCGACACAGGCCAAAACTGATCTAGTTGTACAGGACAAGACAGAGTACTGGAAATCTCAATTTGAACTACTGTATTAATGAAGGAATTCTGCCTCTTGACTGGGTAGAATACAATTCAAACAGTTTCTGCTAAAGCCAGGACCTCTATCTTCTCCTTGTTCTCTGAGGGTGTGGTCAGATGGAGAAATATCTCATGTTTTGGAGTGCTTGTGACAACGCTTAGTGCAAGCTATTTTCTGGTGACTTCCAGGAGATCACCTCTAAGCTTTATTTTTTAAGTCATGCAGCAGGGCTTTACTTTCTTTGAACTGGATCAGAGTGATTCCTGCACGAAAGGCTGCTTCCGCCAATGTGCCAATGTCTGTGGAGGCAGAAGTTCTTTCTTCAGTCACCTGAATCGAACCATTGGGTGAAGCACCATTTGGTGCATTTCATCTGGCTGAGGGAAGGAGGGAGCATGGAACCCTTTTAGGCTGCTGCCCCCCCCCCCCCGCCCAACTTCTGCTGCTTTACAGCCATGAACTACCCACCCACCTGCCTTGTGTAGCTCAGAGTGAGATTAGTTGGTCATTGGGAGGGGGGATAGGAATATTGGATCCACCTAACCTGATTGGAATATTAAAAATGGGTACTTTTTGTCTAACCCGTACTGTTTGCTCTTGTGAGCTATTTATATGATCAAGGTCACACTGGCAGGAAGCATGGAAGGGAAGCTAGTTTCTGTAAATTCCCAAGGTATTTTGGGTGTAGATCCCAGGGCACCCAACATCTCGGTTATGCTGATCCCAAGATTCAGCCACTGGTGGTGGCCAGCAGATTTTTCCCACCTAAGGTCAAAAGGCTTAGAGAATAGCAGCCTGGAGGTTATATTCACTACTAGCAGATTTTGCCTAGCGGTGCCGGGCTGTTTTAAATTGTGTTGGAAGGTTTTTGTTTTATGTTTATGCAAATGAGGTTAGTTTTCAATTGTGGTTTTTTAAATTTTAATTTTTAGGCATGGGCTGTTATAAACTGTGATTTTTTATTTTTGGTTTTTGGTTTCTAAAAAGAGGAAAGGATGATAAATTTTTTTATAATTATTGTATTCAACCAAATAATGTGTTACTATGTGAATTTTTTAAAAATAGTTGTACCTTGGATAATAATTTTTAAAATGTGTAAGAAAATGTTTTTTTAATTAATGTTTCTATACTGTGTTTAGATGTTTTTTTTAGTGAAAACTTATTTCTTTTTTTTGAATTATTTGTGATTAGTGTGAATATTTTTGAATGTTTTTTATCTTGTGGCCTGTGGGTGGGGCTGGTGAGCTTTTCTTGTATTCTACTATTTTTCTCTACTGTCCTCTAGGTGTTGCTTCTTCTTCTGGTAAGTAGTCTCTTTCTTTCCTCAGTTTAGTTCCGGTCGTCATGGAGTGAGGACGTCTCCTGGTAAGGTCTCTGGTGTTTTTTTTTGGGGGGGGTGTTTTGGGTTTGGGGGGGTTGTGTGTTTTTTACTATTTGTTTTTGGATGTTTTGTGTTTTCTTTTTCTGACTTTTATTTTTGCTTTTGATTATTTTTGACTGTTTTTAGATTGTGTTTTTGGATGTTTGTGTTTACTTTTTCTGTTTTTATTTTGGTTTTGATTATTTTTGACTGTTTTTGGATGGTGTTGTTTTGTGTTGGGGTGGGGGTATTTCCGTGGTCTGGTCTCGGGGGCTGAACTGCAGAAATACCCTCGCCGCTTGATGTGGCGTGGGGGGGAGGTATTTCCGTGGGCTGGCCTAGGTGGCCGGACCATGGAAATTGCATTGCCGCTTCATGCGGCATTGGGGTGGGTTTTTCCCCGTGGGACGGCCTTGGTGGCCAGACCACGTGAATCCCATTGCCGCTTGATGCGGTGTGTATGGGGGGTATTTCCGTGGGCCAGCCTGGTTAGCCGGACCACTGAAATTGTATTGCCGCTTACATGTGGCGTTGGGGTGGGGGTATTTCCGTGGGTTGGCCTGGGTGGCCAGACCATGGGAATCCCATCACTGCTGTATATGGTCTGCGTGTGTGGGGGTTTCGCGGCCTGCTTTTTTATTTTTATTTTTCGTGCGCCGGCTGCCTCAGCGTTCTGCACGCTCATGGTGTGCAGGACACTGGGGCTTGTAGTTTGGCGTGTGCGATTTTAGTTTGTGCAGCGGTTTTTTTCCTGTGGCTTCTTTTTGATTGCCCGCGGCACGTTTCCGAACATTCCTTTTGCTCGCACATCTCAGCCTGATTGGCTCTGGTGCGGCGTGACGTAAGGAACGTTGGGAATTGAAGTTCCCTTTTTTTGTTTGCATCCGGGGGTCCCCTGCCCCACTGGTGCAAATTTCAACCCGACAGTTACCTGTGAACCGGGTTCGGGCGAGTGAACGGAGGCCCATTACGGGCTAGTAGGGCCTGGCTAAACATCCTTTGTCACATTCCAAGGGTTAACACACCATTTTATAGGTATAGATTGCTGGCTAGGAGTGTGATACTCTCTGACAGTGCAGTCTTAGGGCTTGAGACTCGCTCATGAAGGGAATGAGGAGGGGTATCATGGCAGCCTCTGACTGTAGGCATCCACAATACATCAGGCCTGCTGCAGGTTCAGGTGATTTCAGTTCAGTTAAACAGTTAATAAAGTTGTGATTTAGTTAAACTCCAGAACAGTGCCTGCCTCTTATTCCAACTTGGGAGTAGCAAGGGTTGCTTTAAGGAGAATGGCTCCTAAACAAGCAACCCTTTCCGGCATAATCAGAAAGGATCCTTTATTGCATTCTGATCTTAGCTTAAGTTGCATGGATGCTGCCAGACTGTATTAGAGATCAACTCAAACTGACCAGCTGCAACGTAAAAAGCATAATTGTTTAAAAATAAATCATTTCTAAATGTTAGATAACAATGGAAAAAATATATACAATTGAACATATTCCAATGTTTTGAATCTTACCTGTGGGAGTTTCCTGAACTCTTTTAGCTTTTAGCTTTTATAATACAGTACTGCCTTTTTGGTCCCTGTGCCTGGACAGAGATAATGCTAAAGACATTTCACTCATTCTAATGTGCTCAGGGTTTATGGAAAGTCCTTTTTTTATCAAAGCCTTAAAGTTCTGAGTCCTTGTTTGGACAATTTACACAATTAAATGATCTCTTCCACTGAACTCAGATTTGACAGTAACTTTCACAAGAGGGCAGCTGCCTTTCAGTAGAAATTATCCTGTGTTGTCCTGCCCTTGGCCATTGCACTCAGCTGCCATCCCAGGGTTCTCATCTTCACGATTCAGCTCATTCAGCTCTATACCTGTCAACTATCCAATTTCCCCCGTGAAAACCCCTTATTTTTACCCCTCTTCCTGCCCCCTCCTGTTTTATTAATTTCCCCGTATTTTCCCTTATTTTTTAAAAAATATCCTGACCGGAGCCCTCACAGGCAAAACTGCAGTATTTTTTCCTGGCCACCAGAGGTCACTGTGTGGCAGGCTTTTTGCTTGTGGAAGGAGAGAGAGAGAAGGTGTGTGTGTGTGTGTGTGTGGGGGGGGGAGCGTTCTGTAGTATCTCTTTCCCTTTCCTGCCAGCCACATGGTCCTTGAGGCTTCGTTTTGGCTGCTGGGAGCAGGAGTCTACTCTAGGTGAGTGATATATTTCATATATGCAGGGGCAACCTCATGCTTTATTGAGCTGTTTCTGCCCTGCCTCCTGGCTGGAGAATTTCGTTTCTAGAGTTCTAGAGTTAACTTGGGGGGGGGGGGTTTGCTTGATCACTATATGAGAGAGAGGGGGAAGTAATCCCTTGCTCCTCCACCCTAATGGGGGGGGGGGTGTTGCCTGATCACTATAAAAGAGAGAAGGGGGGTTCCCTTGCTCGAAAGCCAGTCGTATCTGACTCTAGGGTTCAGTGCTCATTTCTGTTTCAAAGCCGAAGAGCCAGAGTTGTCTGCATCTGTAGACATTTCCGTGGTCATGTGGCAGGCATGACTAGACACCAGAATGCACAGAATGCTGTTACCTTCCCACCAAAGTGGTCCCTATTTATCTACTTGCAATTTCTTCCTTTCGAACTGCTAGGATGGCAGGAGCTGGGACAAAGACGGGAGCTCATTCTGTCCTGCAGTACTTCTGCCTCCCAGTCAGCATCTTAGTCACTTAAGCCGCTGAGTAAACAAGAAAGAAAACAAAACAAAAGTCCCCCAAGAAGATGGGAAAAGGGTTCTTTGGCCCACACAGCTTTGTGCTCATTGCATCTACAATACCATCTAGCCATCTTATTTTTGGCCACCCCCTTCTTTTGTCCTCCACCTTTCCCAGCATCAAGGCTTTCTCAAGTGAATCCTCTCTTCTCATTTGATGTCCAAAATACTTTAGCACCATCTTTACTATTTGACCTTTAGTGAGCAATCTCGGTTGATTTCTTCTAGGATTGGCCTATTTCTAACACCACATTTCAAAGGCATCTATTTTTCTGCGCTCAGCTTCCCTAATGGTCCAGCTCTCACACCCATACCTTACCACCAGGAATACCATTGCTTTGACTATGCAATTTTTTGTTTGCAAGGTGATGCCTCTACTTTTAACTATGTTCCCCAGGTTTCTCATAGCTTGTTTCCCAAGCATCAGTCGCCTTTTTATTTTATGGCTGCAATTACCATCTGCAGCAATCTTTGATCCTAAGAAAGTAAAATCTGCCAATCGTATCCAACTCTAGGGTGCACTGCTCATCTCCATTTACAGCCAAAGAGCCAGTGCTGTCTGTGTTTGCAGACATTTTCATGTCCATGTGGAAGGCATGACTAGAGCCCAGCAAGTCACATGGCTATATTTGGCCACGCCCACAGATTTGGCCACACCCACAGAGGGTTGTGGCCAAAATTTTCCTTATTTTCAAATCCAAAAGTTGACAGGTATGTTCAACTCGCAACAATTTGTTTTGCACTTTTTCATTCTTGAGGCATATAGTCTACCTCACAAGATTCCTCTTAGGTTATGGCTTGGAAAAGAAACTTTTTTTGAACTGTGGATCTACAAATTTCCCTGCAGTGACCCTGTCAGCTGGTGGATTCCTACAACTAAAGTCTGCCTCCATCCCCCAGATCATAATGAAACATCTAACTATAATCAGAGCTAGTTCACATATGTGTTAGGTTCACTTGATTTCTTTGACCTTATTGATTGGCAGTTAAGATATTGTCTACATAAGCAATATGGGCTTAAAATTCTGTGGTGGTATTCTGCAACTACATCTGGCTGCTAGCAGTGAAGTCATTTACGGATGTGTCAATACAGTTAATACATTTTTACCTAACACATGATGTACTAGATTTCTCTTTGGGACCATGTTCCCATCCATGGTATGAAATAGTGCAGCAGGTTCTATCATCTCAGAATGGACACCCCAATAAATAGTTGCCATGCACCTTAAGGAATGGGGGTGCTTTTTCACACACACACACACACACACACATACACACACACACACACACACCTGAGTGAGAAAGAGGTGGGCACAGAGGCTAATGAGCAATTGCCACCTTCTGTGAAGTGCTGGGCAGGGTGTGGAAGTGATTTAAGCATGCTCTGCTCAGTAGCCAGCTTCCTTCACCATTTGCAGTGTTGAGGGAATAGGAATGAGAAACACTACATGTAGAGAAAATAAGACTGTGATAACTACTTGCAAAAAAATTTTTTCTCAGTTTTGTTTTGAGTCTTGCTATGCCAGTCCTCCCTACAAAGTTGGCATCCTGCATCTATGACATTTTCTAGCATCCTCTAAATACAAGATCCTAGTCTGGTTCTTCCTCTGCCTTCCCTTCAGTTTTGTCCTGTTGTTCTGCACAGAAGAGTGCCAAATTTAGTGCTGTCTAATGTAATTTCTGGTAAATTCTTTGCAGGAATTGCAACACTCTTACACTGCTACTGGTTTTCCAAATGAATATGCTGGAAGATGTTATTCTCCATCACAGCTTTTTTTTATTTCTAATGTTCCAGGTAAGCCTTACATAGAAAATACACCATTGTATGCAAACATTGTAATAATCCTGCACAACCTGGAATTTCTTCAAGAAGAACATGACCATTAGAATTCTGGTAAATCCCAGGCAATGGTTTAGGAGGGGAAAAAAATCTCATGCAGAAAATCCTCTCTGCAAGTAAAAGACAACAACAACAACAACAACAACAACAACAACAACAACAACAACAACAACAACAACAACACACACACACACACATTCTTTTAAGAGACTGTGTGATTCACATCACTGAGAGAAAATAGTGGCTATTTGAACACAATGGTAGTCAGATTTGATGAGAGATGAATGAAATCTCCAGGATAGTTATAAATTACACTAAGTGGTCAAAGTCATAAAATGAATCTTAATAAAATGTATTAATTGTATGTGACCCTGATGGATTTTTTCCATAGGTCAGTGGTCCTTGTTAGAATGAAAGGTCCTCCACATCAGTAGTTGATAAATGAACCCATTAATAAATAGAGCTACTCCTGAGCTTCTGTAACATATAATATTTTTAAGTATCTTAAACAGAAAATCTTCTTACATTTTGTTTGGCTTTTTCTAAGTAAAGATGCTTAGAGTTGCAGTTTCAAGCATAAATGAAATGGTATAGAATTGCAAAAATCCAAAATTATGTCTGCTGGGAAAGGAAAATAAAAAGCAAAACACTGTAGCATTTAAATTAACAGATAGATTACAATAAGAGTTTTTGTGGATTAAAATCTGCTTCTTCAGACATGAAGGTAAAGGTAAAGGTTTCCCTTGCTTGAAAGCCAGTCAGGTTTGACTCTAAGGGGCAGTGCTCATCTCTATTTACAGACAAAGAGCCAGTGCTGTCTGTGTCTGCAGGAGTTTCCATGGCCATGTGGAAGGCATGACTAGACACAGGAACACATGGAATGCTGTTACCTTTCCTGCCAAAGTGGTATCTATTTATCTACTTGCAATTTCTTGACTTCGAACTGTTAGGTTTGCAGAAGGTGGAACAGATGATAGGTGCTCACTCCATTTCATAGCATTCGGGTCTTGAACTGCTGACAAGGCTGAGGCTAGGATTCTAGATGTGGGTGGGTGAATATTTTTTTCAGGGTGGTCAACAAAGCTTCTTTTCAGTGCATTCCTATCAGAACTGCAAACCCACCCTGGTCCCCCTCTGGTTATGGCCCTGACCTCTGACCTGCCGGCCTTCCAGTTGTCAAGCTCAGTGTCTTAACCACTAAGCCACCATGGCCCTTCAGACATAGGTCATAACTTATACGAGTAATTTTTATTTATTCCCAGGTAGGCGAAAGTCACGTCCAGGTGAGCATCAAGATAATAGACAAAGTGAAAATGGTTTGTGTCATGATAATCACAACGGGTGATTTCATATTTTAATTTTCTTTACATTTATTAAGTGTTAAGATTCACATAGTATATTCTCTGTAGGGTTGAGGATAGCTAACTCTCAAAGGGAGACACTAATGTCATCTGCGTACCAAACACATTCTACACAATAATACGTCACAAAGTATTTAGGTTGCTAAGTAGCAATGCCAATCCCTTAGACACCTGTAAGGGAGCTCACACTTGCATAAGGGGGATTCCCAAGGTTACAATTGGTCAATCACCCACCACCTTACAGGAAGGAGAAAGGTGACTTTCACATAGAAGTGGATTATGGGATATCCAACATCTGGGGACAGGGTGACAACAACACCTGCACAGACACATGAGAATTTAAGGTTACATCATCCCATGTTTGGAAATTTGGTTACATCATATCCCAAGGTTACAATTGGTCAATCACCCACCACCTTAGAGAAAGGAGAAAGGTGACTTTCACATAGAAGTGGATTATGGGATATCCAACATCTGGGGACAGGGTGACAACAACACCTGCACAGACACATGAGAATTTAAGGTTACATCATCCCATGTTTGGAAATTTGGTTACATCATAAACACCTGTTTGGGTAAACAACATTTAATCAAAACAATGAGGTAATCTCACATGCTTAACATTCTGGAGGGGAGGTGTGAGGACCCCAAAAACATATTTAAATCCCAAAAATTGTGAGTTCAGGGGGACCTATTCCATGGTAGGCACAAGTCTGCATCCTTTCACACCAGCATCATGGACCGATAGGGAAGAAATACTAATGAGGGCTTTCAAGCCCATAGAGAAGAAATGCTTTCTTAGCGAAGTTAGCTATTTTCTTTATTTTATTTAGCTTGTTAAGTTAGTGTAGAATAGGTGTCTCTATCACTGAGTCATGATAGTGTATTTAGGGATTGAACGTGTTGTTAGATTGATTGTTTTGATCTATGTTTTGATACAATTTTGGATGATTCTTCTTCAATAAAAACCTGGAAAAAACAACATCGGAGTTTTTGCAGAGTTTTACAGACATGAGATAGGGCCAAACCAAGGGCTACAGCCCAGCCTTGGGAATGGGACTTTTCTCAAGGGCTGATATGGTCTCGATGGAGAGGGAAGGGAGTGAACCTTTCTGTTCCACCAGCAGGTCTGGGAAAGTATATTTTTGAGATGTCTCTGCCTTTGAAGGTGAATCTATTGGAGGGCAGTTCCCAGGGCCAGATAAAAGCTCCGTATCTCTCTGTGTGTGGGAAGGTGGCAATATAACGGACTGTTAATCAGCCTTGCTACCATATTTGCTACCATATTCCTGCCTAAAGTGCAGAAATGCATCTTTCCCATTCTTTAAGAAAAGTGAGTGAGGGAGGCTGTTCTTGGGGTAGGTGGGCCACTGAACCTAGAGGGATCGCCCCATGTGGGTACCCCAAGTCTGGGGCCCCTCTGGTACCTGTGAGACACGTCTTCCCCCGAGCACATGCGTCCCCTGACAGTTTGTTTACACAGAAATAGGACTAAATTGTTAATTAAGGAGCCCTAGTCAGAGTAGTAAGTTGTATGACAGGCAGGTTGGCAATCATACGGATACTAACAGTTGTTTAATGGGGAAGGAGTCTGCCAAGGAAAACAACTATTTTATAATCATAAAATATTACTAATTGTTGTGTGCAAAGAAGCCTCAATCTTGGTGTAAGCTCTTAGAGAGGGGATTCTTACCTGCTGGGAAATGCATGCTCCAAGGAAAAGAGGAATACTGAAAAAGGAAGACATGATTAGGGAGTCCTAGTTCTGCCCCCTCTCTGTTATTGTCTCCACAAGAAGAAGAGGAGATAGTTTGCTATATGAAAAGCCTTGCTGTACCATCACAAACCTGATTTTTCAGGATCACCAATTATATGGAAAGATTCCACACCTAGCAGAAGTTTTCTCCTTCACACAGTTTTTCTATATGTGAGAAAGAGAGTTTATGCTGTAGCAAGACAACCTTCTTGGCCAAGAGCCAAATATCTGACAAGAAGGAGATGCAAAGAATTCACTCTTATGGTTCCCTTCAATTAAACTTTAGCCTAAATGGGTAGTGTGGAATATTTGACCAAGCTTCCCTGTTACTGTTCTTGATTTCTTTATATTGTGCAGGAGATGGTGAACAAATGTTTCTGCCTTGCAACTCAAGATCAACTAGATGGTCCTGGGCTACTAATGAGTTCTATTATTTTACCCAAGAGCTTCAATGATATCAACTTTTCCACATAGCTTAAAAAATAGGTTCTGTGAAGTACTGAAAGGTATGCTAAAAGCAGGAAAGTAGTTATAAATTGAAGATATTAATGAACTGTAATGAAGACAGATTAATGTTTAATGCCATTTTAAGTAAAGTATATTAATATTTTATGTATAATTTTAAAGTTCTGGAGGCTGAAATTCTGTACTCATTGTAATTATAATGCAAACACATTTCCCCCTGATCCTGTGGCTATATCTGTGTCAGCAGTTCCTTATATTTAATTTAGTAAATAATGTTTAAATTACATATTTATCTTCCTAATTTTATATTAAAAATAGAATATGTCAAAATTACACAATGTACTTTGCCGCTAATGAATACATAGGAAAGAACAGAGTTCGTAATATGATAAAATCCCATAAAAGCTGTTCAAAAATGTTTAATTTTGTAACTGAACATACTGAACGGGTATTACAAATGTTCTATGTGCAGAGGCATTTAAAGAGTTTTGTAGTAATACATAAAGGAATAAAAATGGCTGTACAACTGAGATCAGTCGGAGAAAAACTTCCTGTTTCCAATTGTCTTTCTGTTTACATCAGGTGTAGACATCTGGAAATTGTGCTTGGTTGGCCACCTTTGCACCCCAATCTTTAAAGTTAATTCCCATTGTTTTAACTGAGAAAAACTCCATGCAAGGTTTGGTGGCAGAAATGGGAGCAATTTTTTTCTGTCTGTGAGCTGTTCTAAACGACTTTCTATTTTGAATCCCAATTCTTCAGCAATAAACATTGAGGAAGACAAAACTGGTGAAATTGTACCCCATGCCACCAAAAGATGTGAGAGCTTTTCAAGCAAAAATAATTTTTGAAGTATGGGCTGTTGGGCTTCTATGTGGAGAGCTTTAAGGTCCATAGGCCATTAGCGGTCATATGGAGAGATAAATAAAGGGTGAGAGTTTCATTTTTAATTTATTTTCTAGGTCTTTTTCAGGTAATCAATCCCAGATTTCCCGTGGATCTAATCTATACCATATATCAATTATTTCCATCTCATTCACATTTGTGCCAGATCACTCAACCTAGCATCATTTCTGTTTATGGGATTATGACATTGCTCTACATTGATGCTATGGCTAATTTTACTGAATCCTTGCATAAGAGATTGTAAGAACATAATTTATCAAAAATGTAGGTCTCATTGTTTTACACTGAGATTTTAAGAAAACAAATTTAAGAACATCAGAATAAATAGAAGCTGTTGTACAATTTCTGTGCTATTCATCACTCAATAAATCTGTTATTGCTGTCTATCACTTTTCTTCTGATTTTCATGCAGAGAAATGTGTTTGAAAACATTCTAGATGGTTTTACTGATTGTAAGATGTAGATTTATTCAAATGATTCTGGGGGGGGGGGGGGGATGATAATAGAATTGTTTGGAAAACATAAAGTATGTTGCCCTTCAGAGAATACATTTGAACTAATGTCCCTCAAAACATGTGTGATAATCATGATGATGATCCCATTTAGCTTTGCAGAAGTATATACAATTATGTAACACATAGAAGTACAGTGTAACAAATATATAATATATGTGAATATGGGAGATGGAAGTTATTTCTTAGCCTTCTATCAGTAGGAACATACATAACAAAAATGTATTTGTTTCATTTAGATTAATTTAGGGGATCCTTTTTGGTTTTTACATTTTTCATGTATTGGTCCTTCTTTTTTACCTGAAATGAATAGCCTTTTTAAAGTAATTGTGTTTTCTCTTTCCTGGCACTAGTACAAAATCCCTAAAGACTTTGGGGGAAAAAACTGCTCTAAAAGAAGAGGCAATGCAACAGAGAATCAATCTGCTCCAAAAGCAGATAAAAAGTGCATGGGAAAGAAAAAAAAACCCTATGCTGGCACCTACACAACCCATGGAACAATCACAACATCGACTCCTCATGTCACATTACCCCACAGAACCAAAGAAAACATACCCCAAAACCTCACAAAGGCTACATATTTAGAAGAATTAAACCACAGTAAATTAACCTAACAACATTTTTAAAAAATCAGTGAAAATAACCACACAAAAAGGAAAACATACAGCAAAGTAAAACACCCCATCTGCCTAAATCCCAGAAAAGCAAACAAAAAATTAAAAGAGAAAAAATACAATCAAAGCACCACCCAAGGTAAAACTACTAGAATATGCATAAACAAACAAATCAGCGATGTGATCCATATACAAAACAAATGTAGAAGAAGAAGGTGATACCTTCTTGGGATCACTAAATAAAAAAAAATCATTGCGAACTTTCGTGATTCAAAATCACTTCTTCGGACATGCCTGAAGAAGTGATCTTGAATCATGAAAGCTCGCAATGATTATTTAGTGATCCAAAAAAGGTATCACCTTCTTCTTCTACAAGAATATGGATACATTTTTCTCCCTCCTACCACTTAATGCTCTATGTTTTGTTCTTTGAGTCCAGCAAGCAGCAGCTGACAGGTCAACTAGGCAATAGTGACAACAATTCAATAAATGACTAAAGAGAGGAAAAGAATCCTAAAAGGGAATCAGAGGAGAAATTGTTAAAAAATATATTAAAAAGCGATGATAAGGGGAAAGATCTAAAATGGAGGATAAAAGGCAGGTAGCAAGGCAAACAATATAGTCTAAGATAGAGGGCACCTCCATAAGGAAGCAGCATTGAGGTCCAACTTGTTGTTGTTCAGTCGCACAGTCGACTCCGACCCTTTGTGACACTATGGACCATTTTCCTCCAGGCACCTCTGTCCTCCACCATCCCCCTTAGCCCTCCCAGCCCTGTGCCCACTGTGTCTACAATACCATCTAGCTATCTCATCTTTGGCCTCCCCCTTCTTCTTTTGCCCTCCACCTTTCCCAACATTAAGGCCTTCTCAAGTGAATCCTCCCTTCTCATTTGATGTCCAAAGTACTTTAGCTTCGTCTTTACTATTTGACCTTCCAATGAGCAGTCAGGGTTGATTTCTTCTAAGATTGATCTATTTGTTCTCCTTGCTGTCCAGAGGACTCTCAAAACTCTCCTCCAACACCACATTTCAAAGGCATCTATTCTTCTGTGTTCAGCCTTCCTAATTGTCCAGCTCTCACATCCATACATTACCACTGGGAATAAAATTGCTTTGACTATTCTAATTTTTGTTTGCAATGTGATGTCTCTGCTTTTCACTAGGTTCCCCAGGTTTCTCATAGCTTGTCTCCCAAGGATCAGCCGCCTTTTTATTTTATGGCTACAATCCCCATCTGTAGTGATCTTTGATCCTAAGAAAGTAAAATCTGTCACTGCTTTTACTTCTTCCCCATCTATTTTCCAGGGACTGATTGGACCTGTTGCCATTATCTTGGTTTTCTTGATATTGAGCCTCAGGCCAGCTTTTGTACTCTCCTCCTTCAACCCAATCAAGGGATTCTTTAGGTCTTCCTCACTTTCTGCCATTAGGTGGTATCATCTGCATATCTCAGATTGTTGATGTTTCTCCCAGCAATTTTAATCCCATATTTTGATTCCTCCCTCCCTGCATTGCGCATTATGTGCTCTGTGTATAAGTTGAATAAGCAGGATGACAGAATGCAGCCTTGTCTTACTCCTTTTCCTATTCCAAACCACTCTGTCATTCCGTGTTCTGTCCTAACTGTTGCTTCTTGTTTCATGTACAGATTTCTCAGGAGGCATATGAGGTGCTCTGGTATTCCCATCTCTTTAATTACTTGCCACATCTTGTTGTGGTCCACACAGTCAAATGCCTTAGTGTAGTCAATAAAACAAAAATAAACTTGTTTCTGGTATTCCTTTGTTTTCTCCATGATCCAACATATGTTGGCAATGTGGTCTCTGGTCCTCCTGCCTCTTCTGAAACCAGCCTGCACCTCTGGTAGTTCTCTCTCCACATGCTGCTGAAGTCTATCCTGTATTATCTTGAGCATCACCTTGCTGGCGTGTGGGATGAGTGCAATTGTTCGATAATTTGAACACTCTTTGGCATTGCCCTTTTTTGGGATTGGAACATATACTGATCTTTTCCAATCCTGTGGCCACTGTTTTGTTTTCCAAATCTGCTGGCATATTGAATGCAGTAATTTGACGCCATCATCTTTTAGAGCTTTGAAAAATTCAACTGGGATACCATAATCTCCACTAGCTTTGTTGTTTGCAGTGCTCTTTAGGGCCTTTATGACCTCGCTCTCCAGGATGTCTGGCTCAAGTTCAATTTCTTCATCATTGTGATTATCAGGAGTGTTGAGGTCCTTTTTGTAGAGTTCCTCTGTGTACTCTCTCCATCTTTTCTTAATCTCTTCTGCATCAGCTAACTCCTTTCCGTCTTTGTCCCTTATCATGGTCATTTTTGCTTTAAATATTCCCTTGATTTTCCTGATTTTTTTGAAAAGATCTCTGGTTCTGCCTCTTTTGTTGCTTTCCTCCATTTCTCTGCACTGTTCTTTTAGGTAGTTTTCCTTATCTCTCCTTGCTTTTTTAAAAAAATTCTGTGTTCAAATGATTGTATTTTTTCATTTCTCTTTTTACTTTTGTGTTCCTTCTTTCCTCTGCTATTTCAAGAGCCTCATCAGATAACCACTTTGCTTTCTTATGCCTCCTCTCCTTTGGTATGGTTTTCTTTGCTGCTTCCTGCATGATGTCCCTCATCTCCATCCATAATTCTTCTGACACTCTGTCTACCGAGTCTAAGCCATTAAATCTGTTCATCACCTCCACCGTGTATTCTTTAGGGATGCTGTCTAGGTGATATCTGTCTGATCTCCTTATTTTCCCTATTTTCTTTAGTCTAAGCCTGAATTTTGCGATCAGTAGGTTGTCATCTGAGCCACAGTCTGCTCCAGGTCTTGTTTTTGCTGACTGTATGGAGGTTCTCCATCTTTGGCTGCAGAGTATGTAGTCAATCTGGTTTCGGTGTTGGCCATCTGGTGATGTCCATGTGTAAATTCGCTTCTTGTGTTGCTGGAAGAGCATGTTTGCTATGACCAATGCGTTTTCTTGGCAGAACTCTATCAATCTTTGCCCTACTTCATTCTGTGTTCCAAGACCAAACTTGCCTGTTATTCCATTTACTTTTTGATTTCCTACTTTGGCTTTCCAATCTCCTAATATAATTTGGACATCATTTCTTGGTGTCTGTTCTATGAGGTGTTCTAGGTCCGCATAGAACTGGTCCACTGTGGCTACATCTGCACCAGTGGTTGGTGTGTATATTTGGATCACAGTGATAGGTCCAACTTATCCAGGCCTTTTTATAGGTTCAGATTTTCACTCTCCTCTTCTGGACATTATGAATGGCTGCTGACAGCAGCCCTCATGACAGACAAAGTGTGAATTAAAGGTTAAACAAAGCATAGAAACACAAAAATAAATGAAACATGTGCACCTCTCTTTTGTTGGAATGAAACATTTGTGCTCAACAGCCTCCCTTTTGGTAACTAACAATGGATATGAAACAGTAAAACAAGTGTCTCTTTTATGTGTTTCCATTTCTTAGAACCACGATGAGCCAATCCCTATCTATTATTAATACAGATCAGAATCTGCAGATGTAAAGGCAGCATAGTAGGGAAAAAGCCCTACCATTGAACTTCTGAGGTTCTCAGGAATACAAAATTTGCTAATCTAAAATTAAAGTCAGCAAAATAACCTTTATCTCAGCTATTGGGACTTTGGAGACACACAGTCAATATAGTCTCTCTCTTTCTCACACATACGCACACAGACACTTTTAAAAGCACAAATGTCTCATTTTTAAAAACATCATGGAGTTAATGATTTTACTACCTTTCTTTACTGTCTGCTTCAATTACAAATACTCCTTATGAAGATTCATGACAGCTGTACCAGTCACAGACATAATACTGATAAGGCACATTTATAAATATTAAAATATTTTATAGTCAATGCTCTAGGCATAAAATCTGCCTTGCTTTTCATCTTGCTCTTTTCTTTCTGGCCCCAGCGCCACCAACAACTCCTCTGAAAGAAAATCAACCTTTTGGGGCTAAATGTAGGCCCTTATCCACCTCCCACTGGTGCAGCCATGAAGGTTGCTTCCCAATTTACTAGCAGAAAGGCAAAACAGGAATGAGTTAGAATTTAATTTCCATTAATTTGAACTCAAAAAGTCTGGGAAATTCAATTCTGAAAGAAAATGAGGTGTACCTCAGGGTTGACTTCTACTTTGCATTTGTCTACTGTGTTTCATGTGTACCTGGCTAGCTTGACCTGTGTTCATTCACTGAAGGGGAACACAGGGAAGGAAAGTGGGATAAATGACAGCCCAGCTAGGATAGAGAATGATTTATCATTTATACAGGAATAAGATGGTGCACATACACGAGCAATTATATTAACATTATAATTAATTAATGAGTTTCACAATGCTTCAGAATGCCTCTGAAAATTTAAGAATGGTTCTAACACAGTTGCCATCAATAAAAAGACCAATTAACCACCTGCTCTTTTGTTTCACACAGCCACATTTCAATGTCCAATTGCTCCATTGGCTGGGCATGAAAAGGTAGAATTTTAAATGTAGTAAAACGTAATCCATCACCTCAAAGGGATGGGGACAAAAGGAAGCCCTAGGTTTTTGCATAAATGTGCTGCTTGTGACATATGCATACATATTATACATGTTGTCAGTTGCAAAAAAGAAGCGGTGTACTCTGATGTGAGGAAGTTTTAAAGAGCTTTTATGAATAAAAGGATTATTTTAGGGATTATGTTTTACAAGCTAAAAAAACATTCAATGTCCAAAGATTAACTGATCAAGAATTAATAAACGCAGTTGAGCTTGCATTAACTTTCCACCTGTAGGTTCTTGAATTTAAGTGAGAGCAAGGTTATTATTGTCTAGGTAATTCAGCCTCTGAATAAGTCATAAACTTTCTAGATGAAGCAGTTTAATTCCATGTGAAGCAATTGTTGACTTCCACCTCACACTTAACGTAGCAGCAGATCAGTGTTACGCATGAATGAGTGTAGTTTAAAATGGCCAGAGAGGGTAAAGAAGATCTACCACAAACCTAATTGAACAAAAGATAGAAAATTATGGATGAAGAGGGGACATTTTTGTTGATGTTAAAGCAGATACACAAGTTAACGTTAAATTTACATGCCTTGCATTTATTGAGACCAGTGGATTGTGCAGATGCTGATCTCAGCATATCTGATCCTTTCAGAAAAAAAGCTCCATATTCTTGTTGTTGACCTGAGGCATGCATACATAATCAGTCAGAGGCAAAAATTCAATTTTGGTTGCCGCATGGCAGCTTGTATCACGACGCCATCATAATTAATGGATGGAGAGCCATTCAAATGCATGAGATTTAATTTAGTTATGACTGACGTAAGTCCCACAGATTTTAAGGAGTGTAATCTAAATACTGAAGAATGACCTCTGTGGAAGCTTTTGGGGGACAGTTTTCTTGCCATTTTCCTGCTGTGGTATTACTACATTAAAATATGACCGTGAAGAGATACAGTGGCAGTGGTGTTGATCAACAACAAAATCAGGGAAATACTTTTATTTAGCCAATGTCACAAAGGAAGGAAGGGGGGAAAACTTTTGTGCAAGCTTTCTGTATATAAGATTTTGGGGGCATGGATTTCAGTAAACCTGGAATCAACTGTTCCTAATAATATGGTGTGTACATAAGGAAATAGGTCCTGACATGAAATAAGCTCCATTTTAAACTGTTTTTTTAATGATCTTTTTGTCCACCTAATTACCCTTGCTCATTCAATATGGCAAATTCAGATCAGGTGGACAGAGAATGGAATGTAAACATCCTTGCCTCATGAGTTGCCTCGTGATTTTAGAGAAATGAAACTAATATGTGATAGACATGTTATGCTGTAAGATCGTTGGTTGGAATCCCTAAGGAGGAGGAATACAAGGTGGACCATTTGGGAGGATATATAACCCAGAGACTCACACACAGACATGGAGACACACTCTTGGATGCTATGCTTTTGAACTGCAAAAATGTAGAGGCTTCAGAAAAGGGGGGCATTGGCTATCCCTTAAACAAGCAGCTTGCTTTCTGAGCTTTTGTTGGACTGTATACTTTATTATGCTTTGACTAGCATAGTTTGCCCTACCTTGCTGAGCAGTTTTTGTGTGTTTTTTTTTTGGTTAGGGGTGGTTTGGGTGGTGGTGACTTGAATTTGTGGTTTTTGAAATTATTTTATTTATTTTTTATTTTTATTTTTAAAATATTTTTTGACTGTTTTATACTCTTCCGGCCTCCGGCATTCTGGTTAACTGTTTTGTTTTGTTGTTGTTGTGTTTTGTGGGGTGAACAACGGCCTGTTTGTTGTTTCCTCTTTTTCCCATTGCTGTTTTAAAATTAGGTTTTGATGCAGTGATGGGGAAAAGGAAGAGCTGGCTGTGGTTAAGAGTACTGTGATTGTCTTTCTTTGTTGAGTTCTGTTCCGGAGGCATGGAGGTAGGATGTGTTTGGTAAGTGCTCTTGATTTTTTAATTCTGTTTTATTTTGTTTTGATTTTGGGGTGTTGGGCTAGGGAATTTAAATAGAGAGTTTCTACTTAACCCCCCCCCCCAAAGTGTTTCTGCTTGTTCCTTTGTTTTAATTGTTTTGGGTATTTCTGCTTGTTATTCATTTTTTGATTTTTTCCGTATTTATTTTTAAAGTTTGTGGTATTATTGTTTGTTGAGTTAGGTATTTTCGTGTTGTAGATAGGTGTTTTTAGTGAGTGTTCATGGTTTTTTCATTAGCCTTTGGTATTTCAGGTGTTTTTTTTATTGAATTGGTTGTTTATTGTTTTGTTGTTTACTGGCTTTATTTTAATTATTTGTTTAATTATTTGTGTTTAATTATTTTTGATGCTTGGCATTCTGGTTAACTGTTTTGTTTTGTTGTTGTTGTGTTTTGTGGGGTGAACAACGGCCTGTTTGTTGTTTCCTCTTTTTCCCATTGCTGTTTTAAAATTAGGTTTTGATGCAGTGATGGGGAAAAGGAAGAGCTGGCAGTCAGCTCGTTCTTCATCTGGTAAGGTTCGTTAGGTCGGTTGGGGGAGAAAGAGGCAGAGAAGAGCTATCTGCTTCATGATGGTTCTCTCCTGTTGGCCTTCTTTTCCCCAGGCTTACCTAACGGGTGATCAACAGGCAATGATCTGTAAGGGGTGGTGCACTTCCTTGCGGATTGCTGGCTGCTGCTTTTCGATTACCTCCACTGCTGTTTCATGCTAGTTCTCGAAATAGCGGTGTGGGTAGTACAAAGGCAGCATCCAGTCATTCGCCAGGGTGTGTGCGTCCCCTGATGAATTGCTGCCTGCTGCTTGTTTTTTTCCACCCCGGCTCAACTTACCTTGAGGCTGGCTGTGGTCTCGTCGTGTCTTTGGCAGGGTAGTGGGAAGAAGAGGGAGTCCCTCTTTTCTCCGTTGCTCTGGGAAAGAAGGCCTGCAGTTGTCTTTCTGTGGTTTTTTGCAGGTTTGGGTTAGCGAGGCTGTGAGGTGCTGCATCCACCTGGCACTCCCGTTGCAGGAGCCGTTGCATCTGCCTGCAGTGGCCTTGCGTTCCCATTGCGTGAGGTATTATTTTATTATATTTTTCATGTGCCAGCTTTTTCAGCATTCTGCGCACTCACACCCTTCAGCCTGATTGGCTGAAGTGGTCACAGCGCAGAGGACGCTGGGACTTGAAGTTTTGTTTCTTTTGTTTGAGTTTGTGTAGTGGCTTTTTTTCTGTGGCTCGTTTTGGATTGGGCGCGCCGGCTTTCCCAATGTTCTTCTTGCTCTCGCCTGTCAGCCTGATTGGCTGAGAAGTGGCATGGTGTGGAGAATGTTGGGACTTGAAGTTGTTTTGTTTTGTTTGTGTTCATGGGGCGGTAGCACCACTGCTGACTGCTGGACCCTTGCAGTGATGGTCGGGTAAAGGCAAGTGCAGGCGGCTCAGTACAGGATAGTATGGATGGATGCGGGCATGTATGCTGGAGTCCAATGGTTAACGTCCTTCCTTATAGATAAAGATTTCAATATACTTTTACAATACCTGAAGAGACTTGGAGTAATTACTTGGCTCGGTGCTACGTTATCGACACATATCTAGATGCCTAGGTTGTCCAGCCAGGGATCTGCAACTCAGAAGAATGATAGGGCCTACTCAAGAGTAAGGCATCCTATCATTACCGGTCCTCATCCAGTTCATGGAAAGTGACAACACTGTGGAAACTGCGAAAAGCACTGTGTTAAATTAAGACTGCATTGGCTGAAGCATCAAGGACAAAGTTTATTTCCAGTCATAGCTTAATCCTTACTATGGACTCACCTTGCCTGCTACTATTCCCAAGCTGTCTTCAGGGGTTAAAAGCAGGGGGGAATAATAGTTCATTTTCACTCCATTGAGATTTTCTTATTCTTGAATTGATTTCACATTTTAAAGTTCACCAGTAGTCAAGCAGAACAAAAACAATTTATAAACAGCTGAAGTCTGTATCTTCCAAAATGAGATCTATTTGCTTTGGTACATGCAGTTATTCATCCATACTGACTTCAGTATATCACTTATGTAGACCACTAGTAAGAGAAATGCTACCCGAGGAAAAAGAATCATTGTATGAAATGCTCTTTATGAAATAAACATTATTTTCACAATAATTCGAGCATTGGACAAGCAAATACCATCTTTGCTGTACCCACACCCCAATAACGACGCGGACACATAATTTATGGATGAAAAATCGGGCCACTTTTATTGATAATCAAATAGGCCTACCTTAACAATGGTTAAGACTCAAATGGGTCCAAATAGCACTGTCAAGGGGCAAATTAAAATTATAACTAAAACACTAACTAAAAGCACCTGTTGCAGCGGCAACTGGGTGTAAGCTTCCATCAACAACATGCTTCCTCATCAATATGTCGTTGACCCCTTTCAGCTGTAACTTATCCCCAGTAAGTTGACTGGCCATACAAATCTGGTTAACCTTGTCCTCCCTATGGCCAGCCAATTGCCTTGCCTTATTAATTACTAATGCAGTTGCCCCTTACCAGTGCTATCTGCCAAGTGACCAAAGGCGTCACAAGAAACACCCCGTAAGTCACACGTCGGCAGTGTGGAGTGGGTAAAAAAACGAGGACCAATGCGCCAATCAGGTCTCCGCCAAAAATTCCCACTCGGCCCCGAAGCGACCAAACGAGTCACACTGTGACCTAAGGGAGGGGGTGGTGGGCAAGCGCGCCCGGGGCCAGCCAAATCAAAAGGAGGGGGATCGTTGGCTGAGCCGCCCCTTATAAAGGGCGTCCAGCCACGCCCCCTGCCTTGTTGCTGTGCCTGCGCCTCAGGGGCAGGGCCAGCAAAGCGCGCGGCCGCCATTTTGGCGCCACATGTCCATTTCCCAAAGCACATTTTTGACATCAAGCTGTACTTTAGACTTCAGGAACATGTGACTAGGAACTTCCCACTGGCTGCTACTGAGACTGAAAACAGACATTATAGCCTATTGGCTGGAAGAGGGAAATTCTTAATTAATGGAGTGTGCAACACTGTTTCTCTTACCTCTGAGATTATGCAAACTAGCTTGTATCATTTGGTGAGTGGTTTTCAGGATTTAGGGACTGCAGTGGCTCAAGTGGATAAGAAGCTGACTGTAAGGCGGGAGGTCAGCAGTTCGATTCCAGAGTACTGCAGGACAGAATGAGCTCCCATCTTTGTTCCAGCTCCTGCCAATCTAGCGGTTTGAAAGCAAGAAATTGAAAGTAGATAAATAGGGAGCACTTTGATGGGAAGGTAAACAGTATTCCATGTGCTAGTCATGCCTGCCACATGACCACGGAAATGTCTGGAGAAGCAGACAGTGCTGGCTCTTCGGCTTTGAAACAGAGATGAGCACTGAACCCTAGAGATGGATATGACTGGCTTTTGAGCAAGGGGAACCTTTACCTTTACCTTTCAAGACTTAAGCAAGGCATTCCTTTAAAATTTGTAAATGCTGTGATAACTTTTCAAGTCTGGTTTTGGCCTGAGATGAGTTCTTTTGGAATTATTAATATAAATTTTCCCAACCATCTTTTCTCCTATTTAATACTGGATACTTCTGGTCTTCAAAGTTTTTCCAGATGGGGAAAAGTTCCACTTTAATTGGTCATGGATTGGCACAAATGAAAGCAGGTTTTCTCAGTACTCCCATTCAACTTAAACAGAAAAGGCCACATTTTTTTTTTAAAAAATCCTTGGTATTTATTGAGAGAAATCGTTAAAAGTATGCTTCCTCACTGACATTGTTTACAAAACTCAGTTTTCCTTCTTTGCAGGCGCACCCCCAAAGAAAGACTCAGACACCGGTATATGGATAAAGGCATTGGGCCACTTTTATTGAATAATGCCCTAGTCCGAATTATAACTTTCAATTGGTGTATTCATCCAATTGTAATTCTTAAGGCAAGCAGGCCGCAGCAACACTGGTAAGGTTCCTCCCAAAATTGCCAATGGCAATTGATACAAACAAATTGTTGACCGGAGTCAATAAACTATCTACTGACCCCACCCTATGACGTGTATCCGTCAAATCACGGGGTGATGCATGCTGAAAAGCTCCTGCCATCACCCCTTGCCTGGTTCGTCGTTGACCGGTCAAAGCTATTACACCTGTACCTGTCTAAGTGTTGGCCAGTCAATTGCGAACCTGCCGGATACCTATGGGTCATAAATCTTTACCTTACCAGTGCTACCCGCCACATGGGGAGGCGTCCATGATGACTCACCGCGCCCCCCAGACCGTCAGCTCGGTCGCCAGGCCTGCTTGCAACACACCCAGAAAGAGGTACATACCTCCAGCCGACAGGTGGACCCCTTCCCCTGCCTACCAGCAAAATTTTTGTAAGCCTATCCTCAGGTGTCCAATGGCTGTCTCCCAGCCATGCTCAGCAAAGGACCGAGGAACAGCCCTGTCCACTGACTGCTGGAACAGTCCGAACCACGGAGATCCATGTCTCCCCTAAATTGGTGTCTCGGCACGATGTTAGACCATAGCGACCGTGTGTAAGCCATACATGATATAAAATGCCAGGTCACAGCCCCTCGACAGTTTAGGAACAGCAGTGATCCGTATATGATCGTTGCCGCCGAGGTGCCTATTAAGAACATCGGGCGGTCCAGCATCCCTGATGGACATCAGGAATTGCCACAGTTCCCACCCCCTTGTGCCGCCCATACCATACCATCGCATACGTGCGGATGCACACAGCCCAAGTCGGGGTCCACTCTCTGTCGCCGCAGCATATACTGCTGCCCAGTGTACATAGCTGCGGCCCACTAGCCCCACTGCCACCGGTGTGCAGAGACGCACAGGATCTGTAAAAGAGGAGAAGAGGTGAAGGACATAACATGCAGTGAGGGGACGTACATATAAGAAATTGCGTGTACACGCATATCCGCCTCCGAGTACCCCAAATGTAGCCGCGATCAACGCGACGCCTATCCTAAATAAATGGGTGCCAAAACGGGCCCCACACTGCGAAGCGCGGCACCGGTCACCCTCAGTAACTTTACTTTGGTAAGGGTAGACCTATCCTGGTGGCAGAAAAACAGGCTGGGGCGCGCAGCAGGCACTGCCGAAAATTCATGTAGGCACCAACCGGACAGATGTCTCCAACAAAACTTCGTAGCAGTCAGACTCCACTGCCTACGCCGTGCTGAACAACCTTTGAGGACCGTATCCCCAATTGAGCCCACTCATGTGTGACAGAGACATCGTCGAGTTCCTGTGCCCTACGAGACACATCCGCCTTACACAGATGGTACCAACTCTGGCACCCACTCACTGATGTGGAGCGCTCCAAAAAGGCTACCGTGGTAGCTGCGTGACCAAGAGCCACCTCACACCTATCCGAACATAAGTAATGCCAGCCTCGTGCAAGGTGGGTCAAAAACTCTGCCGAACTGGGGTGACGCATGTCCGGGTGGCGGACACGTTCACTTGTCCACCCCTCCAAGACACGACGCATACGGAAGTAACTCACGCAGTCATTGAACCCCCCCACGTTGGCCATAAATGCCAGCGCCAAAAGCCTGAAGGCTATAGTACGGGGGGCCAAACCCTGACTGCGAAGATAAACATGCATTGCAAAACCTAGTCCAGGTATTGACCACACTTGAGGTAACTGTAGTTACTGCGTGCGAGGTGCCAATGACATGCCCGGTTCACCTCTCCTCGCCAAACGTCCAAATATCGGCCGGGAGTGGCGAGTGGAATTCATCTGCTTCTGGAGTAAGGCACGGAACCGGGGGATCTGCAGGCGGGATAAAGCAGCAGCAATGTCGTTATTAATACTTGGAACATGTCTGGCCCTGAACAGCACATTTAGGCGTAGGCTTCTCAAAAAGAATAGACAAACTAATGTCATGACCCTGGGGGATTTGCATGTCTGGGTGTTGACAATGTGCACCACTGCCGCATTATCACACCAAAAATGGACCACTGAGTAGGTCCACTCATCGCCCCATAGCATCAGTGCTCCCCTTTGGGAAGAAACTCAAGGAAGGTAAGATCGCGGAGGTGATCCGTGCCAAGCCATGCGTGATGCCACTGGCCGTAAGTCCACCCACCCTCAGAGTAAACCCCCATAAGTCAGGGAGCCGGAGGCATCCGACCATACTTGAAATCTAGGGCAGACTATAAGGTCTGATCTCCAGGAAGAGACCCCGTTAAAACCCAGGAGTAATTTGAGCCAGACCGGAAGGTCCACCCGTATGCCCCTGATCAGCCAGACCCTGTGGTGACGTTTTAACAGGCCAGCCATGGCGTCACACAGGCGCCTGGCCAATGCTCTGCCGGGTGGAACCACCCTGCAGGCAAAGTTAAGGTGGCCATGAAGTAACTGCAGCTCATGAGGGAACACTTTATGTTTGGCAATCAATGCCAAAATCGCCGCGGAGATCTGAGCCACCTTATTCATGGTTAACCCAGATGCCTGTGTGACAGAGTCAATTTAGAAATGTGAGCTTAGTAGCTGGGCCCTCGGTCTTTTCAGGCGCCAAGGGGACACCCAGTTCCCACCTGAGTGTCTGAAATGTAGTGAGGAGACGCGTGCACGTGTCCGAGCCCCATTCACACCCGAACCAAAAGTTGTCGAGGTAATGGGCTAGAGACCGAGACCCCGACCTGCGAGCAAAGGCCCACTGAATGAAAGTACCGAATTGTTCAAATGCCGAACATGAATTAACTCAGTCAGAAGGGGTTGGCCTTATCTAAGTAAAATTCCCCTTAGAACCTAAAAAACCCAATAGCTCAAAATCCATTGGGTGCACTGGCAGTAATCGGAAAGCCGAGTGCATATCACACTGTGCCAGGAAAGCACCGGGACCGCATGAGCATACCACCCATAGGGGCTGAACAAACTATGTGTACCTGACTGAACAAGGTCATCGGGAATGGCATCCCTGACCGGAGAACCCACAGGTAAGCTAAATGGAGGATTAAACGACATTCACCCTGGTTCTACCTTGGTACTAGTCTCATAGGAGAGACTTTCAAATTAGGAAAGGTGGTTCCAAGAAGGGGCCCGCTACTCTCATAGCCTCAACTCCCTTAGCCGTGCTCAGTGGAGCAACCTCTTCGTTACCTTTCAAGGGAACTGGATTAGTAGCATCTTGGGGCCCCTAACACCCCCAAATGTAATACAAAAGCCCCATTGGAAACCCTCCAGCAGGTACCCTGCATCATCCCTTCTTGGATGAGCTGAGTGCCATCGCTCTAGCATGAGTACACTAATTGGTGATGGGGGGGGTGGCTTTGACAAGGCTAGTTCCTTCAGACGGGCCTCTGATCGCCCCCTGTGCACCCCTACCTCTGCCCCGTAACCCACCAACCCGCGGGCATGCAGAGGCGGCGTAGGGGCCAGCGCAAAAAGGGGCATCCTAGTCGGTAACGACACTGGCGCTTATTACACACGTCGCTAGCTGAGCAGGTCGAACACAGCAGGCGGGCTGGAACCCCTGCCCGACCAGTTAGTGTGGAGCCTGTGTCTGAGCAGCTCGCTGCACAGCATGACCACAATGGTACCTATCACCAGGCGCCAGTCACGTGGGAGTCATGTACACGAGCACAATTGCTGACAGGGCTCATCCCACCTCCTCTCAGGGTGTAGGGCCACCCTCATCCAAATTCCTCATCGTAAGCCAACTGCGATGGGCCCATCAAATCAACCATCGCCCTGTAAATATTATCAAAGGATTGAACCATCGGGATGGCCCAATCAGGTCAGGCCCTGAGGCATACCACCATATATATAAGGTATGCCGGCAACCAGTTGGCCCAGGTGCGCAGTGGCTTACGACGACGGGACAGCTCTTTGTCTCTGTCGTCCTGTCCCTCTCTCTCCTCCTCAGTGGGCTTACAGTTCAATAGGGAGAATATCCACGTATCCCCCTCCAGATCTTATCCCTTGTGACCTGCGACAAATGATCACCCAGGGGCAAGGAATAACCAGCCATCGGCAAAGCCATCGATGGCACATTCTGTATAAAGGGCATACGCAGCAGGACCTTGACAGCCCTTGCGATGCTCGGCACTGCCCCAGGGGTGGACACCCCCGCCCTTAACGAGGGACCATTTAGAAACCATGGGATACTGGGATAAGATGGTAACTGATGCCCGCTCGCATCAACTTGATGAGGCCAGGGCCACTGAACCCCACCACCGTAAGTGGGCTGTGGTGTTGGTGCACTTAAATTGAACCTGATACTCACTAGGTGCATCCCCGTGAGCCGCCCCCACCGGGGGTTCCGGCCCACGGCGGGCGTCAGAGCTCGCGACTGGAATCGAGCTCTGGGATCACCCCCGACTGCTCCCAGCCTGGACATCAGGTAGAACGGGGAGCTGCGAGACACCAGCTGGGCCGGCCGGACTGTCTCACGCAGCTCGACCCGGTTGGCCGCCCGCTGAAGCATAGTGGCCGGCAAGGTAGCCGGGTCGATGAAGGGGCCCCTGTTGAAAAAAGAGAAGCGCCCCCCACTCCCCAGGAGGCTGTGCAATGCCCAGGGATGCTTCCAGCACTGCTAAATGTGCTGACAGAGCATCCACTGCCACAGGGCCCCCAGCATAAGGTGGGCCGGGTGGGCCGGACAGCCCACTAGGCAGTTGGAAAGGTAACCCAAAATGGCGAGCCAGGACCAGAATAGGGCCATGCCCAAAACTCCGGCCCATGAGGGGCCGGAGGGGGAACGGGTTGTATGCCCACACCAGGCCCTCCCACGCTGCCCTGACCCATGGCCGGTAACGGCGGGCCGTGGGCCGAAGCCCCTGAGGGCCGGCCTGTAGCTGGCCAGCCACCGAGCTGGAGCCCGGCTGCCAAGTGCTAGCCTGAATCGCCCCACCGGTATCGGTGGGCAAATGTAGTGCCCCGCCGCGGGGGCGCAGCCCTGGTCCTCCAACCCGATGGTTGTCCCCCGTCCTGCGCAGGGCCAAGAAAAGTCCTCCCCTTTGGCCGCGGCTTCGTCACCGGTGCCTGCCGTTTGGGAGGCATATCTCCAAAGAAAATTAGGATCCCTTTCCAGGAATCGCAAACCTAGCGGCAAAAACACGCAGTAGCCAAGCAAACCGAGACTCTGCCTGTATCAATCCTCCTGTCGCAGCCGGGAAAGGATCGAGGCAAAAAGCCGCAGGCTAGAGAACAAACAGCGAAGGAGAAAACTTCTCCTCTCCGTCGCTCTTTCTAAAATGGCAGCTCGTCTGCCTCGTGGCCACCCCTTTTATAGAGGGGTGGCCATGCCCCCTAACTCACCTGGATGTCTGAGTCCGGGTGGGGGGGGGCGCAAAGAGCGCGGCGGCCATTTTGGCACCATGCTTTCATTGCCTCACTGCTAGGAGGAAAAGATAAATTCCTCCAGATTAAAAAATAACAACAGTATTATGTATGTTAACTGTGTTTTCTGACAGGAGCAGAATGTATCTTTTCTCATGTATCTATTGTTATGCAAATAAGTGGATGAAAAAATGTGCACACTCTGTTAGCCAATGGGCTTGTTGTATTATTGTTACTGTTACTGTTTATAGGAGCGGAATGTATCTTTTCTCATGTATCTATTCTTATGCAAATAAGTGAATCGAAAAATGTGCACACTCTGTTAGCCAATGGGCTTGTTGTATTATTGTTACTGTTACTGTTTATAGTGTATATAAGTCCGAGTTTTGCCCCATCCAAACTGTGTTCAAACCCCACTAATAAAGAGCTGAATATCACTACTTCATTTGTCTGCTTCTTCATTCCTTGAACACTAAAAACAGTCAAAACATTTTGATGGCAACAATGACCAGAATCATGACTTGCTTTCTATTTACCCACATTCCTGCCATGTTGCTGAACCACTGCCTAAGTCTGTGAACCTTCTTCCACATCTCTGTTCAGTAATGATAAGGATCCTTGAAAAGTTTTTATCTTTGTTTAGCCTTTTGTAAAATTCAAACCAAAAATACTTTGACATCAACATAATTGATTATACAATGGACATTTGATATGTTGCTACTTAACATCATTTCATTTTTACTGACATGTTGGTTTTGTTTTAAAATTCTCTTTTCGAAAACATTGGTTGTAATATTTTCACATATTCAGTAGGGCTAAATCCAAGAGATACAATGAAAACTGTTAGCTTTTATAAGAATATATCAAATAGAAAGAATCTTAACCTATAAAACCAAGTGTTCACCGTTGGAATGGGCTATGGGCTGCTATACGTCGCCTTACTTACCCGTTCCCTCCCTTCGAGAGCACGGGCTAAGTGCCTACGCAGGTCAACGAATGGTTTAAAAAATCGCGTTTGGGGCATCAGCCCCACCATTTGAAAGAAAGGGAAACAACTTCATTACCCGAAATCCATTGCGTTTCTGCGTGTTTCTCCCTGTGTCAGCCAATCACGATGTAAAAAACAACGGAATCATTCTTTCATTTACGAGCCGCAACCAATCAAAAGTAGCGTAACAAAATCTTGCCGAGCGATGGACGGCAGAAACTAATCACAAAATACATATCCCAGCATCCTTTACACTGTTACACCATGGAAGGTTTTGCGCTGCAGCCAATGAAATGCTTTGGACTGCATGCATCATCATTAACGTAATCAACCACGCTTCAGCATGGAGGAGGCTGGAAAAGCCAATGCGCCAACAACTTCCCTCCAGGAGGCACTTCGTCTCCCGGAGGGAAGCCATCCCCAGCTCATCACGGTGGGCGGCTGGCCATGTCGGATCCTGGACTGCCTGCTTTTGGCGGCCCCCACCCAACCGGTGAAGACCTCGGCACCAGCGGAGAGGGAGAAAAGGCTGCGCCACAGAGGCATGGAAGGTGAGGCCCGGCACAGAAAGCTGCACTGGGGAGACGTACAGTACGAAAGGCCCAACTGGCAACGGGTAAGTGGGGCGGGGGAGAGGAATTGAGGAGGGGAACGGGCCTGGGGAGCACGCCACCCACCCAGGTCATAGAGAAGAAAGGGGGAGAACGAACCCACCTCCTTCCCCCCAGTCTCAGTCCCCTGCCCCACTTACCTTTTGGCAGCTGGGCAATTCGTACTCTGCGCCTCCCCAGAGCGGCCTTCTGTGCTGAGCCACTCACCTTCCATGCCTCCATGGTGTGGCCTTTCCTCCCTCAATGCCGGCGCCAAGGCCTTCATCGGTGGGGTGTGGGCCACCAAAATCAAGCAGCCCAGCCGGCAAACGATGCTCCCGCCCGCCAAGCAAAGGCCTCCTGGGTGTCCTCACCAAGGCTTGCGGGGAGGAGGAAGAGCTCCTCCTCCCCCTGCAAAGCATCAGCATGTGTGTGTGTGTGTGTGTGTGTGTGTGTGTGTGCTCACCAAGGCTTCGGGGGGGGGGAAAGAAGAGCCCGTCCTCTCCCCATAGAGCTATGGCATGTGTGTGTGTATTGTGTGTGGGTGTGTTTGTGTTGTGTGTGTGGGTGTGTTGTGTGGGTGGTTGTGTTGTTTGTGTGGATGTGTTGTGTGTAGTTGTGTGGTTTGTGTGGTTGTGTTGTGTGTGTGTATTGAGTGTGTGTGTGGTTATGTTGTGTGTGCTGTGTGTATTGTGTGTGTTGTTGTGTGTGTATTGAGTGAGTGTGTGGTTGTGTTGTGTGTGTGTTGTGTGTGTGGTTGTGTGTGTGATTGTTTTGTATTTGTGCACTGAATGAGTGTGTGGTGATATTGTGTGTGCTGTATGCGTGTATTGAACGAGTGTGGTTGTGTTGTGTGTGCTGTGTGTGTATTTTGTGTGTGTGTATGTGTTTTGTGTGTGTGTATTGTGTGCGCGTGTGTGGTTGTGTTGCATGTATGCTTATATAGTGTGTATGTCTACCCCTCAAAACCACCCCAACCACAAGCACACATGTTATACCTGCCCGGCAGGGCAAAAAATGCTGATCTTAACCTATAAAACCAACCTATAAAACTTTAAAAAGTTAAAAAAATAAAAAATTTACAAAAAACAACAAAGCATTCATTGTTTTATATAAAGCACAGGGGGAAAAAAGCCCGGCAACGCCGGGCAAACTATGCTAGTATGACATAAAAAAGAGTCAAAATGGATTCTATTCAAGAGACAATGTAAGTCTGAAAACATGTATCAGCTAATATTTAATAGTAGAATGTGGAGTAGGTGATTGAATCAGTGGAAAGTACATAAGATTTGACTCCTCATAATTCCAACTTGGTTGATATTCAGTTGTGACTTATTACTGCAATGATAAAATATATCATGTCAAATTAGCAGTAACCTGCCTAGATTTTACTGAGACGAAAACAAATGCAATTTTTTTTTGCAGCGGGGTAAGAATTAAGTTGTTGATTATGCTTCATAAGTGAGAATATATTTGGAGAACTGTTAATTTTTTAAATTTTCAAATACTTATGAATTTTTTTGTAAGATGATAGCACATACTGGCTAGCAGAAAAGAATTGGCATAACCTGCGGTGGCAAATTGATTCTAATTAACAAGACCCTGATTTTTTCCCATCATGCACCACTGTTATATGGTGAGAATTCATGGTGGAAGACTCATTAATTAGCAGCAATTTGCTGTGGTGAATTAAGCCATTTCTCTTCAGTGGTGGAAATATACATGAGGATTTTGGCTAACCCCTGGAAGACTTCGTAAGATAAATGAGAACTTTAGTTTTAAAAGAAACAGGCGTACTTTTTCAGAATTGAAATATTTTTTGTGTCTGGTTTTGGGGTATTGTTTCTGGAAGAGCTGGCAGGTCTGGAGAAATATCTACAATGTGAACAGGTCCTTTTTCTTAAAATATGACCCAACCAGTTGTGCTTCATAGGAACTGGACCAGAGGGTTTAAAGATAGTAGAACTAGTATGTCAGACTATATATTCATTTTATTTCATGTAAAGATGTTATGCTTTCACTTCACAACTATATCCATAAACCCCAGCCTGTTATTAATCTCTTTTTTCATGGTATTTGCTCAGGGGTTTTTTATCTGCTCTTTCTGTAGCTAGTCCTGAGGTACTTGCATGAAGAATGCTTTACAAATCTAATGTGATTTATTGATTAACCAAGAGACTGTGACCCATTTTTGGTGGCTGAGCAAACACTGGTGCTTTCTAAAAGAAATGTAGACACTTAGAGTGAATATACAGATCCACAGGATTTCTTTAGGCAAGCATTCTTGCACACCATTGCTCAGAGGGGAAATGTCAGCCAATGGCATGAAGTCAAATATTTGAGAAAGGGAAAAGAACTGCAAAGTCCAAGAGCAGAGGGAAGACACATTTAACAATAGACAGGCTACTATGAGCAACATGATAGGGAGAATGGTATATAAACAAGATGCATAATGGAATGCATAAATCAAACCTACAAGATTTTAAATTGTGCCAGATCTGGTACACTCTATAATTACCAACTTCATACTTCTCAGTGAAGATAGGTTATTTGATTTGTGGATATAGTGAGTGGAAGAAAGATTCACAATGTAGGCTTGACTCTAATTATAGCAGTCCTGTTGAATCAAGTGGGATTTACATAAATTACTCTATTTAGGACTAGCACTGGATTTTGATCATAATTATCTCAGTCCAAAATTCCTTGTCTCCTCAAAGAATTTATAGTCCCCTATATCTCTGCATTGTCATTAACAACTTATGAGGTAAATTAGTTTGACAGAAAGTGACTGACCAATGAGTTTCACAGTTGAGTATCAAGAATTTAAATGACTAACATGTTGATTAGGTACAAATCTCAGAAAAAATACAAAAGCAAAAATAATTGTGCAATGTCTCACACGGGTGAGTCTGTCAAAGAGATAAATGTATATCCCTTGTAAACTGGAAACACTAGAAAGGTATTTGTAATAATAACAGAGAGCTAGCAAAAGGTGACCTGCCTAGCAGTTCAAGGATTTGAAGATTCCTTTCAGTTATGTTTCCCTGAACAAGAGACATTAGGAGCCAGACTATCATTCAGAGTAACTAGCCAAGTAATAGAGAGGTGTGGCCAGTTGTTCTTGAAAAGAGGGATTCCTAGGGAAGGGAGAGGTCTTTCATCTATCTTTCATGAGGGAGCAGGATGGAGGTCTAGATATGTTTTCCTATAGAAACAATCTATACCTAATGCAAATGTGTGGGTTTGGTGTCCGTAATGGTCTGCTGCACCCCTTCGGCACACATGTACCTTGCACATATGATCAAGTCACTGTCGGGGTCCTGAAGCCCATAGGGGGTTGCCACCTAAAATGATCTGCAAAGGGTGTATATTCGACAGGAGGGTTTGTGTCTGCCCTAGTGCTAGGCCAACTGGGGGTGGGTTGTGATGTCATCGTCAAACTCATATCACAGGCCCACCCCTGGCCAGTGGGTTTCCCGGGCAACACTGGCACTCAGCTAGCTGGGTTGGGACCACCTGTGTGAAGCCAGGCACCCCTGCTAGTAAAACATAAAAGTCTTGCTGTCTTTCCAAAAATCTGAGGGGCTTACAGAAACATAAATGTACAAACTAGGAAATGCATTTTGTTATTTTGTTGTGTACTTTATTTCCATCTGTTTATACTTTTATGGAAGTTTTCACAACCTTTTATCCTTGTTTTATCTATTTTTTTAAAAGTTTTTGTTTCTTTCTTTTTAATAACACACATACAATCTATTCTGGCATTTGGAATTGGATTCAGTTAAAGGAAATCTTGCACTAAACCTCATCCTTGACTATTCCTGCTACAATCTACCAGGATAAATATAGTTTGTTAAACATTTTGGCTTTCATAAGGTAAAGGAGGTGACAACAGCAAGATTTTTAGTCTTCATAAACTGATCAACATTAGCTGAAAATATATTTCCATAACTTTCCATGAAAGTGTGAAAGAACAAAGTTGATCCTCTTGAACTCAATTAGAATCAATTAAAAAGAACTATCCAGCATAAAACTAAAGATGCAAATTGTCATTTTACGTTGTTAGGACCCAGTGACCAGATTCCTGTTGGTTAATATGTTTTAATTAATTTGGTGGCTTAAAGGGACTGTGGTGATATAGCGGCTTAGATGCTGAATTTGATGACTAGATGATCGATAGGTCAGCAGTTCAAGACCTGAGTGCTGCACGATGGAGCGAGCTCCTGTCTGTGTTCCAGCTCCTGCCAACCTCACAGTTTGAAAGCAATAAATTGCAAGTAGATAAAAAGGCAACACTTCACTGGGAAGGTAAACAGCATCCCATGCACTCTGGTGTCTAGTTATGTCTGCCACATGTCCACAGAAATTACCTCAATTAAATTGAATAGTTCGCAGCAGTTATTTACTTTTAACTAAGAAGGTACTGGCTGCATGTATCTTAGTCTATAGTTTCCTTCAGATAAGAAAGGACTCTTCCTTTAAGGAAGCATTCATTTGCCCTAAGCAATTGGTGAATGGAGGAAATCTCTGTAGACAGATGTGTAAACTGTCATTAATCTCATCCCTGATAAACCAATAGAGTTTTCCCTCTAATATGTGGGTTTTGAGTGAAGTTTTGCTTTCTCATACAAAAGTGCAATCATGAGACTTCAGATTGCCTGAAGTTCTCATATACATTTTAAAATATGGCTTAGGCTAAATAAACATGACACATTTTTACAGGGCCGGCATCAGAAATTTCCGGGCCCGGTATGTGCCCCCCCCATTTTGGCCACGTCCCTTTAGTTTCCTGCACATGCGTGGTTTGTTTGTGCATGCGTACATCAGTGGTTACCTGGCAGTGTCATGCCCCTGTGGTTTTCTGTGCATGCGTGGTTTGTTTGCGCACATGCACATCAGTGGTTTCCCGGTGGCACTGGGCCCCCATCATCTCCGGGCCCGGGACGGGAGTTCTGATCATCCGCCCCTTATGGCGGCCCTGCATTTTTATGTTACATTAGTGGAAAGTAGATTCTGAATTATATGTTCATCAAATCTTGATTGAGGAGCCTAGTTCTTCTGTGGCTTCCACCAAAATGGTAGCAGACAGAACTTCTTGTGGAAATATCACTTTTCTGTGTAGCACTGGCAATTAATATGGAGAGAAAGCAAGGTATGCCTTTGCGACCTCCTTTCTCAAAGTTCTTGCACAGCTACATTAGGCTTTAGCCATTTTAGCTACATTAGGCTTTAGCCATTAGGCTTTAGCCATTTTATCCATGTCTGAAATCTTGCTTTGTTTGCTTGTTTTCCTCTTACATGCTGCTCTTCTCTCTGATAACAAGCATAATGGCACCCCAAAACAAAACATTAAGGCTTATAAAAAAATCTAAAGCTGCAGAAATAGCTAAGTGGTGAATGCATAGATAAAATAAAATAAAATTAAATTAGAATAAAAAATTAAAATATATCTCTGAAGGCTTGCAGAAAACAATTCCTATCTCAAGGACAGCATGACCTATAGTTGAAGGAAAGGCAAGGACTGGTGCCATATGGCTAAGTTCTTAATGCAAACCATTCATAAAGCCATTCTGAAATTTTAGCACTGCCTTATAGCCCCTCTCCCTGCTGTTAACATTACTATCATCCCATTATGATAACACTGGGGAGTGGGGGATATCTTATTCCCCTTCCCTCAACACAGTGCTTCTTTAATTCTAAGATTTCTGTCATTGTGTGAATGTCATCTAAAGTACCATCTTTATCACCTTGGTAAAGTGGTCTTGGGTTTTTCTTTGCTATAGAAATCAGCGGATGGTTATCAGAGACCTGGTATTAACCATACATAAAGAATACAGTCTGTTATGAGAGGAAATAGCCAGCATGTCTCTCTTCCCTTGCCCTGCCTTCCTTTGGCTGGGTATGAAGAAACCATAACTTGAAAAAAGAAATCAGATAATGGACAGACCAATTGTTAATGTGGTTTGATAAACTATATAGGGTCCTAGTTGCTCCCTAGAATTCTGATATGGCAGCAGTAAGCTTGGGTGTATCTGTTGGGCAGTTTAATGCTGCACCTCCATCTATTTTAAAGCTGCACAGCTGTAAATAGCTATAGATACAACAAAATCTCAAAAAAGGCTTCAGTGGCCTACTTCCAAAGGAACTCAGACACAGTCATGCTGCATTTTTAAAACCTTTCATCACACAATGAATCAGACTTGACATAATTTGGATATAATGCTTTCGTAAAGATGTGCCAGTATAAGATCTCAGTTGTAGTGCCAATGGCTCCAGATGCCATGAGTAGTTAGAAGCAACACTAAAGGTAAAGGTTTCCCTTGCTCGAAAGCCAGTCGTATCCGACTCTAGGGTGCAGTGCTCATCTCTGTTTCTAAGCCGAAGAGCCAGCGCTGTCTGCTTCTGCAGACGTTTCCGTGGTCATGTGGCAGGCATGACTAGACACCGGAGCGCACGGAACGCTGTTACCTTCCCACCGAAGTTGGGGCAGACCCAAAATATTTTGCTGGCTAATACTGGATAGTGCTTTCTTCCAATTTCATGTACAGAAAATGGATGGAATACCTGCAAAATATTACTTCAAATGTAACATTGGGACAGTGCCCTAAAGTAACTCCAGATTAGTTTAGGAGGAACCTAGACATGTTGTATGGTATGAAGAACTGTTCTTGAATACAGAAAAATATTTAGGTGGCTGCAACTGCTGCCCTTACCATCAGCCAACTGATGTAATTGCCAAATGTTACCTAATGATAGGGCTGGCCTGCACATCAAGGGATATGGATTAATATCTTGTAAGGTGAAAATTTGGCACTTAACAGCTGCAGACCAGAATTTGAATATCACCCAACCTCTACACCAATGTTTCCCAAACTTTGGTTTTTGGACTTCAATTCACCAAAGCACTGATCAGCCAATGTACTGACTAAGGCTTCTGGGAAATAAAGCCCATCAATGTTCCATGTGATAAGTAATTGAGTTACCTTATCACTATTTAGTTGAATTCTTTATATTTTGTTGCTTTTCCTTTTCATACAAAGATTTTCCATTTCACACCAAGATTGATTACTAGTTCTGAAATAACTAATGAGATATTTTTTAAACTTCTGACTACATATATAACCTCTCATTTCATATATCCAGTATTAACTAACGTAACTTTCTTTAGTCTGTAACTTTGTGTTAAATTGTGATAATATGTATGATAGTAAAATACTGGTGTAGAAACCGGCAAACCACATCAGGAACTTTGCCAAGAAAACTCCATAGAGAGGAATAAAAGGTAAAACAAAATGACAAAATAGATGGAACAGGATGTTGAGCCCATCAGGTCGGAAGATGGGGGTGGATAGGATAATGGGAAGAGAAATAAGATGTTGCAAGGAACAATACTGTATAGGGACATGGAACGTAAATCTATGAATCAAGGCAAGCTGGAAGTGGAAAGAATAAGCATTGACATCTTGGGAATCAGTGAGTTAAAATGGTCAGGGATGAGCAAATTCAGCTCTGGAGACCATCATATCTACTACTGTCAACAAGAAACCCTTAGAAGAAATGTAGTAGCTATAATAGTCAATAAAAGAGTGAGAAAAGCAGTAATGTGATATAATCTTAAAAATGACAGAATGATTTCGGTCCGAATCCAAGGCAAACCATTCAATATCACTGTAATTTAAGTCTACACACCAACCACTGGTGAATATGAGGCCACAGTTGACCAGTTCTATGAGGAATTACAGAACCTCATAGAACTGACACCAAAAATGATGTCTGTATTATTATAGGAGATTGGAATGCCAAAGTAGGAGATCAAAAAGTAAATGGAATAACAGGCAAGTTTGGTCTTGGAACACAGAATGAAGCAGTGAAAAGGCTAATAGAGTTCTGCAAAGATAATGCACTGGTCATAGCAAACACCCTCTTCCAGCAACACAAGAGGTGACTTTACACATAGACATCACCAGATGGCCAACATTGAAACCAGATAGATTACATACTCTGCAGCCAAAGATTGAGAACCTCCATACAGTCTGCAGAGAAAAGACCTGGAGCAGACTGTGGCTCAGATCATAATCTACTGATTACCACATTCAGGATTAGATTAAAGAAAATAGGGAAAACAATTGGGCTACACAGACAACATCCCTAAGGAATACACGGTGGAGGTGTGGAACAGATTTAATAGACAGAATACCAGAAGAATTATGGAGTGAGGTTCGGGACATCATATAGGAGGCAGCAAGGAAAACCATGCCAAAAGAAAAGAAGTGTAAGAAAGCAAAGTGGTTGTATGATGAGGCTCTTAAAATAGCAGAGGAAAGAAAGAATGCAAAATGCAAAGCAGAAAGGGAAAAAATAATCAATTGAATAATTCAAAGGAAAGCAAGGAGAGATAAGGAAACATTCTTAAATGAACTGTGCAAAGCAATAGAGGAAAAGAACAAAAGGGGAAGGACTAGAGATCTTTTCAAAAAATTGGGGAAATCAAGGGAATGTTTAAAGCAAAAATGACCATGATAAGGGACAAAAATGGCAAGGAGTTAGCTGATGCAGAAAAGATTAAGAAAAGATGGCAAGAGTACACAGAGGAACTCTACAAAAAGGACCTCATCACCCCTGATGAGAACATTGAACCTGAGCCAGACATCCTAGAGAGTGAAGTCAGGAAGGCCCTAAAAAGTACTGCAAACAACAAAGCCAGTGTAGATGATGGTATCCCAGCTGAATTTGTCAAAGCCCTAAAAGATGATGGAATCAAAGTATTGAATTCTATATGCCCACAGAAATGGCCACAGGATTGGAAAAGATCAGTATACGTTCCAATCCCCCAAAAAAGGTAATGCCAAAGAATGTTCAAATTATCGAACAATTACACTCATCCCACAAATAAGCAAGATTATTCTCAAGATAATACAGGATAGATTTCAGTAGCATGTGGAGAGAGAATTACCAGAAGTTCAGGCTAGGTTCCAAAGAGGTAGGGGAACTAGAGACCACATTGCCAACTTACATTGGATCATGGAGAAAACAAAGGAATATCAGAAACAAGTCTACTTCTGTTTCATTGACTACACCAAGGCCTTTGATTGTGTGGATCACAACAAAATGTGGCAAGTAATTAAAGAGATGGGAATACCAGAACACCTTATAGGTCTCATGAGAAATCTGTAAATGAGTCAAAAACAACCATTAGGACTGTATAAGGAATGACGGAGTGGTTTGGAATAGGAAAAGGAGTAAGACAAGGCTGCATTTTGTCACCCTGCTTATTTAACTTACATGCAGAGCACATAATGTGCAATGCAGGGTTGGATGAATCACAAGTTGGAATTAAAATTGCTGGGAGAAACATCAACAATTTGAGATATGCAGATGATACTATCCTAATTGCAGAAAGTGAGGAAGACCTAAAGAAGCTCCTGCTTAGGTTGAAAAATGAGAATGCAAAAGCTGGCTTGAGACTCAACATCAAGAAAATCGAGCTAATGGCAACAGGCCCTATCAGTCCCTGGAAAATAGACGGGAAAAGTAGAAGCAATGACAGACTTTACATTCTTTAAATCTGAGATCACTGCAGATGGTGACTGCAGCCATTAGATAAAAAGGTGACTGATTCTTGGGCGACAAATTATGAAAAATGTAAGGAACATAATAAAAAGTAGAGACATCACACTGCCAGAAAAGTCCACATAGTCAAAGCAATGGTATTCCCAGTAGTAATGTATGGCTGTGAGAGCTGGACCATAAGGAAGGCTGAGCGAAGAATAGACACTTTTGAAATGTGGTGCTGGAGGAGAATTTTGAGAGTATCCTCGGTAGCAAAGAGATCAAATAAGTCAATCCTGAAGGAAATCAACCCTTCTGCTCCTTGGAAGGACAAATATTGAAAATGAAGCTAAAGTACTTTGGACACCAAATGAGAAGAGAGGATTCACTTGAGATAGCCTTGATGCTGGGAAATGCTGAGGGCAATAGAAGAAGAGGGTGGCATAAAATAAGATGGCTAGATGGTATGGTTGATGCAGTGGACACAGAGTTGGGCAGGTTGAGGAAAATGGTGGAGGATAAGGGTACCTGGTGAGCAATGGTCCATGAGGTTGCAAAGGGTTGGAATCGACTGTGCAACTGAACAACAAAATGTTCCTCGGAACATAGCTTGGGAAGCACTGCTCTACACAATGGTCATAAAATTTAACTCATAATGGTATAGCTACCCAAGGTAAGAATTCAAAATTGGATGAATGTATGCAGAGATCTATGCAATGTTCAGGAGAATGTGTATCTTACCTTGGAGAATTCTAGGTCTATGAGTCTAATAACACTTTTATTTTATTTTTAAAAATCACCTTACCTTTCATCAGATGATTTAAAGTACAGTTCTTGCACACATGAATGCAGCAACCTTCACATAAATATAAGAAGCAAAACAAAAACAGAAATTGTTCCTTGTTCCTGTAAAGAATCTGTCTGTGTGACATCTTTTGCCCCCCTCCCCCAACACAGCAATTATGTGCCAGTTTTAGACATGGAAATAAAAATATGTATTCATAGAAGAAAGAGAGAATTAAAGCAGACAGAATCCAAATGCGACAGCTGAATTTTAGTGTAGAATTGTAGGATTAGTCTCTCTGAGATTATGATATTGTGAAAGCAAGCAGTGAAATAACAAATTAGAAATCAAACCTTGTATGTCTATGAAGGATGACAATGCAAATTTCACCCTTTTGTTGCTGCTTGATCTGGAATGTTTCTTCCAATAAGAATGCACACCAAACTTGTCTTATTCGGAATATTCTGTGAGACTGAACAGTCATGCTGCATATATAACTAAATGGAGCCATGTTCAAATTTTGTTTGAGCTCCCAGGTAAGCCATCTGCTTCTTGTCTAGATGGATCTCACTTTTCACCTCAATGGCATGCTCAACACACCTCATCATGCTGCATCTAGGAAATTGTAAAGTGGGGTAGGTTAAGCATAGGACCAGGCTTGGAGTTTTGCTGAAGTCCATAGCACTTTTAGTATGATACTTTTGTACAGGAGAAACAGGCATACACATGAGATATTTGCTTTAGGTTAGGAAATGATTTGGAATCCAAAATGAAACAGGGATATTTGTCTATTTCCATAATCATCTGAAGTGAAATGATGAAGCCTGAAATGGCACATGGATCTACAATATTTAGGATTCATTTCAATTGCTTCAAGGGGTTGTGAAATCTTTCTGGGATTAAAAAAGCTAAAAATTTATCATAGAAGAACCCAAAGCAGAAGGGACTTGACGTCTCAAGAGCTGGTTGGGGTGGGGTGGGGACTCTCAGGGCACCTTTTTCAAATTGCTACTTGGTCATCAAAGCTCATCAGGGGTGGCCATTGTGAATTACTCTTTGAATATCTTACATACTTTGAAAACCCTACTGAAAAAAATTGACAAGAACATAACAATGATACGTACATATGTAAAAATGAGTGTGGATAAACACATCATCATCGGCTGCAACTCATATCTGAGAATGCATTTTTTCCTGAAGCAGGAAAAATGTCATTGGCGTGAATTTATTTAAGGTGGATCCCAGCTTGCCATGGAAGTGACCCACACACTATGATCACGGAGCCATCTCCATCAGCACACATGAAATGAGACATGCAGGATTGAACACCAGGACTACAATGGACTGTTGTAGCCTTAAGGATATTATCAAGGTGTGCCTTCACATCCAGTCCATCTGGCATTGCCTCTTCCGCCCCCATGACCATTGGGAATCAGAGTTCCTCCTCCGCTCATTTTGCCATTGGGCCAAATCTGATGGTTTCTGGTGGCATTTCCTCCACTGAGCGGGACCATCACCCCACCTAAAGGGACTCATCCACCCATAGCCATGACCCCTCAATGACACCCCTCAATGACCCTTGGCACTGAGTTGCTGGCTGTACAGACTACTCCATTACTATAGCGGGATGCCTGGCCAGACATATGGATACACACATACACATGTCCCTAACATGAACTTTTTTTGTTATGTCTATATGCATTTGCAGGCTGAGGAGCATGAGAAGCAACTCCTCACATGACATTTCTCTTGAATGTTGCAACTGCAAAATGATGGCCGGCCCCAGACAGTGTAGAAGCCTTCTTCTTCTCTATAATTAACCTTTTGTTCTAATAAGTTTTTAGAGGCCACATACTCCATTCCTTCCACTCTGATGAATACCATCATTAGCTTCTTCAACTAAATTATTGTATTACATTTAAGTAACTTCTTAATTTGGTGGAAAATACTTCTTTAAGCAGTTAATCCAATATATGGAGCTGAATCCAGATTTAGGCATGTGCAGATGCAAGCAGTTTGAAGCAGAGCTGCCGTTTACTTTCTTCTTTTGGCTACTCTTCCAGCCCCTAAAAATGCCATACAGAGTGTATAAGAATCCTAATGAATGGGATGGAGCCTTCTGGAAGCAGGTTCCTTCCACTAGGTTGCTTTTGCTTGAAAGCCAGTCATACCTGACTCTAGGATTCAGTGCACATCTCTGTTTATTATGAATATGCACACGCAGAAACATTGATTATCTAACTAACAAGAATATCAAATGCTTGTACTGTGAAGTATAAACACTTTAACAAACCTTCCATTAGCAGAAGGCATATTCAAATTATGGTCTCCTGCCACACAATTTTTTTTTGTCTACTTAGATATTAACCCTCCACACATTGACCTAGAAGGATGACCCATTACAGTAGAATGGGGTAAGATGATAGCCATGAAGTGCTTCTATCTTGCCTTTGTTTGCTCAAAAATGATTACAGCAGTTTAGGAAAAGCACTGAAATATGAACATTAAAGTGAAGTGGGCTTTTTTTATAAATTAACATTTGCAAATGAGCATGCAGCTATGTTTTTATTACTCTTTTATATAAATACACATTCTGAAATATATGCCTCTGTGTTTGTTTGTTTTTGAAAAATGCCAGTTGTAAGTATGAAGATACACTCACAGAAACATTGATAATCTAATTAACAAGAATACAAAATGCTTGTACTGTGAAGTATAAACACTTTAACAAACAAAGAAAAAAACTTTGGGAGTATTTTAGCTCATTCAAAATCAAATACATTCACAAAACTGCCATTTTCAAGGGGGGAAATGAAATAAACACTTTAATGTAGTAATACAGTACATTTCTGCTGCTCAGAGTTGTGGATATTCTACTCACAATTTATGCAGTTTTTGTAGAAACTCAAACAAAATACTTACTAATAAATTTATTTATTTATTTATTTATTTATGTATTTATTTTTCACACTTATATACCGCCCACTCAGGTACAACCCAACTCAGGGCGGTTTACATAGCGGACAGTAAATACATAAAAGACACATAATAAAACAAAGTTAAAAGTTAAAAGTTAAAAAACCCACCCCTAAAAGGTGCGCAAGAACCGAAGGGACCTTGGGGGAAGGCACACTTCTCTATACCAACCACCCAATGGTACCCCCATCCCCACCTGCACACCAAACTTGGCCCGCCAGCCAGGTCTTTAGTTCCTTCCTAAAGGGCAGTTCCACAGGCAGGAGGTTCCAAAGGGCCGGTGCAGACACGGAGAAGGCCTTCCTCCTTGTGCTAGAGAGGCGAGACCCCCTGGCTGATGGCACAATTAGAGAGCCCCTCCGGTCTGCTCTGGTTGGACAGACAGACGTCCTTAGCGCGATGCGGTCTCTAAGATACCCTGGCCCACTACCATGTAGGGCTTTAAAGGTCAAAACCAGCACCTTGAATTGCTCCCGGAGACAAACTGGTAACCAGTGCAGCCCCCGAAGCAGTGGTGAGGCATGGGCATAACGTCCACACCCCATCACCACCCGGGCCACGGCATTCTGGACCAGCTGCAGCCTCCGAATGGTTATCAAGGGCAGCCCCATGTAGAGCGCATTACAGTAGTCTAGTCTGGAGGTCACCAGAGCGTGAGTGACCATGAGCAAAGAGTCCTGGTCCAGGAGTGGGCGCAACTGGCGAATCACCCGAAGTTGGGCGAAGGCCCTCCAGCCACCACCTGTTCTTCTAGCAGTAGCCGCGAATCCAGGAGGACCCCCAAGTTGTGCACCGGGTTTGTCTGGGGCAAAACAGCCCCATCCAAAACCAAATATGGCAGCTCCCGGGATAACGCAGGAACCCCTATCCATAACCACTCAGTCTTGCTAGGATTCAGCTGTAGCCCATTTGCCCCCATCCAGACCTCAGTAGCCTCCAGACAGCTGGAAAAGACTTTGACTGCATCACTGGGGTCCCCACGGGCCGAGATGTACATCTGTGTGTCATCCGCATACTGGTGGTACCGCACCCCATGGGAACGGATGATCTCACCCAGCGGCTTCATGTAGATGTTAAATAGGAGAGGAGAGAGTACCGAGCCCTGAGGCACCCCATATTTTAGGGGCCTAGGACTCGACCTCTCACTCTCCAACCACACCGACTGGGTCCGGCCCCTCAGAAATGAGGAAAACCAGGACCACACCGTGCCCTGGATCCCCAATTCTCAGAGCTGTTCCAGAAGGATACTGTGGTCAACGGTATCGAAGGCTGCTGAGAGGTCAAGAAGAGCAAGGATGGACGGATGACCGCCATCCCACTCTCGCCAGAGATCATCCATCAGCGCGATCAATGCAGTCTCAGTACCATATCCAGGTCTGAATCCTGACTGGAATGGGTCCAGATATTCCGCTCCATCCAGTACCCCCTGCAGCTGATGTGCCACTGCCTTCTCCAGAACCTTCCCCAAAAAGGGAAGGTTGGAGACAGGTCTGTAGTTGGTTAGTATTGCTGGATCGAGGGAAGGCTTCTTCAGGAGGGGGCGCACAAGAGCATGTTTCAGCAGTGCAGGAAACATCCCCTCTCGAAAAGACGCATTGATTATAGCCCCGACCCAGCCACCTGTCACCGTCTTAGAGGCTTTTACCAGCCAGGCGGGACAGGGATCCAATGGACAATTAGTGGCACGGACCACCGCAAGGAGCCTGCCCACTTCATCTGGGGCAACTGGATCAAACCGATCCCAGGTAACACCGCAAGACTGTGCACTGGCTCCCCCTGGACCCTCCCCGTCCACACCAAGTTTGAACCCCGAGCGAATCTGATCGATTTTCTCCACCAGATGGTCAGCAAAGTCCTCAGCTGATCCCTGCCAACCAGGCACAGGCCCCGCCCTACCCAGGAGGGACCTGGTCACCCGAAACAGGGTGGCTGGGCGATTATCAGCGGAGGCAAAAAGGGAGGTGAAGTACTGCCTCCTCACCACCCCCATCGCCACAAGGTAGGCCCTAATAGCGGCTCTAGCTAGTGTCCAATCGGAATCGCTCTGGGTGAAGACCCAGCGGCGCTCTCGGTGTCTCTTTGCCCGTTTGAGCTCTTGTAGTTCTTCAGTGAACCATGGGGATGACCTAGCTCCACGGGCTCTGAGAGGCCATAGTGGAGCGATTACATCCAAGGCAGATGTCGTCGACCCGTACCACAGGTCAACAAGTGCCTCAGGTGAATCGTGTCACCGAACCAGAGGAAATTCCCCCAGTTCCCTCTGGAATCCATCCGGATCCATCAGTTGCCGGGGGCGGGCCACTTTAATCGACCCTGCCTCCTTACGATGAAGTGTCACCCCCAGAAAGTCTAGAGCCACCAGATAGTGATCTGACCATGGCACAGGTGTTATGTCTAGCTTCTGTAAACTCAGATCACTCTGCCACTGCCCTGACAAAAAGACTAAATCTGGCGTGTGGCCACTGCCCCTGGTCTGGCCCTGAATTACCTGACCCAGGTCCATAGCTGCCATGGAAGCAATAAACTCCTGTGCCACCTCGGAACCAGACCCCAGCGAAGGCAAATTGAAGTCCCCCAAAACCATTGTAGAATGTAATCCAGTTTTCCCCGTTGGATTTCACACACACAAACACACACACAAACACACACACACACACACACACACACACACACACACCACCACCACCACCACCACCACCACCACCACCACCAACAACAAGAACAACAACAAGAACAACAACAACAACCTGTGCAATGTGTTTACAAGTGCTTCTCTAGAGCCAGTGTGCTTATACCTGATGCTATAGGAGTAGAAATTGTAGTTGAAAAAGTGTTGTTGTTGTTGCTGGAACTACCTCTCTCAGAAAATATACCCTCTTGTTGTTATTGTTCCACCTAAGATCAGGAAAGAAGTAGCAGCAGATGCTGAGAGAACTAAACAAGAGAACTTCCCACAACACCCTCTGAATGGATATGAGCCTCAGGTCTGCTGGCTCAGAGCCAGGAAGAGCTTTTTGGCAAGAAGAAACATTCTTGAGGCTACACAAGAGCAAAACCAAATTAGAAGATGTAGGAAGGAGCTCACTGGTCAAGGAACATTATTAAAGGTGGATATAGCTGAAGATTCCATCTCCCCTATGTCATCTGGAAGACCCTGAGGGTTGGAGTTCCTAAATGCAAGACCAGAATGCTAAAATGGGGGCTTGTCGGCGGACAACAACACACAGTGTGAATATGGAGAGATACAGAGTCCAGCTGGTTTACTGGTCTGCCGACTGCTGCCAGAGACATACACCGATGAGGACTTGGGTTTGGACAAAGAAAGCAGCTTCATTTGGGCAGTCCAGGGTTTGATCAGGCCACGAAAGAAGAAGAAGAATCAGAATGGTGGGGGTATTCTACGAGTTGTGTATTTTAAAATTGGAGGGGGGGGGGAGGCTCCAGTTCTACAGAAAGCATGGATCAATTATCACTCTTGTGAGATGAGTTAATTAAATGCCAGCCTTATGGGGTCAGCAAAACAGCTAGTCATGAATTCAGAGTAATATGCAATATGCTCTGTATTTATGACTAGCTCACTTGCTAATTTAAGGACATTCATACACATATCTGGATTATGTGTCTCCAGAGTCTTGGGAGGGACTTGACTCATAGAATCTATTGATGTGTCCATGTTCAAGTGTTAGCTTTCTAGAAAAGATATCCTTTATAAGCCAATGCTATTTTGTATTGACTTTGCTTTCTTTATGATGGTTTGATTGGAGAGCTAGCCAATTATTTTTCAGTTACCTTTAGCACAGTATTTTCAAAGCTCTTTTTTAAAAAACAACAACAACAAATAACATTTTCAGAGTAATATTTGAAATGCTCACAGTCAACTGGAACAAGACTATTTCAATCAGATAATTATGAACTATTTCCTTTGGAAGTGATTAACTCAAAATAAACTATCTGGCTGTAACATTGACAAGATGTGATAAAAGCAGTTAGTAGCTATAATGCAAATTCTGGCTGAGTAATGTCAATCAAATAATGGAAATTCTATCACCTGACAATTATTCAAGTCTATGCTCCAGCTACAGAAAATGTAGAAATAAAACTGGAAAGCTTTTGTGCAATGTATAGGATTAGATCAGTCATACAACAAAACAGGATATACAAATAATCACAAATGACTGAAACACAAAATAATTATTTTTCTTTCTTTCTTTCTTTCATTTTGGCCAAGAGTTTCCATACTCTGGTATTGCCAATTGCTATGCATGGATGTGAATACTGTATATTTGTTTGGTATGTGGTTTGGGGAGAGAGGATATTCAGTGTGGATTGATGGACAGAGTGATGGACTTTTTTGGGCCAGAAGAGGGAAAGAAAGTATAATTAAACAAGCAGCTAGTTCAGCCATGGAAATTCACTGGAGTTGAAAAACTGGTAGAACTATTCCTTAAATATTTCACATACCTTGAAAAACCTATCAGGGTTATTTTTAATTGGTTCTGACATGAGGGAACATAAAAACAACAACACGAGCTTACATATAACCATGGAAACAGGAAATACCATGAAACCTGTAAAAGGCAAAGAAGTGAATGTTAGAGCAAATCAAACTTGAGGATTCCGAGATCTGTTAGAAAGAGAAGATCTACTAGCAAAGAGAATAATGCTGTGAAAAAAGGAAGGTGCTTGGAACATAATACCACATTAACAACATATCTGTAGAACTAAAGTTAAAGGGTCAGATTCTGATGCCATTGAAGTCAACCTGCATTTCAGAGGCCCATTGTTGCATCTGTGCATCTTGACATAATCTCATGTTTAAATAGATAAATGTATACACCTAATAGGTATGAGACCTGCTATTTCTATAATCAGTACATTTCATTTAGAAGACAGCCATGATGGCAAAGATAAATGATTAGGTTAGCTTAAAAACTGCTGGGTTACAATTCAAATGGTGATCATATTAGTTTCCTGTACAATTCTTGTCATCTCCTTCAGGAATCTGCTTATTCAGACTTTCTATCTGATTGATAGGCTGTTAAGGTGCAACATTATCTGTATTTTTGTAACATGACTCTGTGGTCCATGATGTTCTTTCATCTGCCTTATTTTTTATCATTTACATTTTTTAAAAAATGGGAGCGTCACATGCAAACCTGTTAAAAAACTGAATTCTGACTCTCCCAAAGGTGAAACAAAGTCAAATTCCAATTTCCAAGATACCAGTGGTTCTCAAAAATAACACAGCAAGACAGGTATATACAGATTGTAGTTTTCTTCTAAAATTCAATTCAGTTCTCTTAACAGGAAGTCAAGCAGTAAAGAATTTCACACTACTTTAAGGAAAATGTCCCAAAATATATTTAGCCCAGTATGTGTCAGTTTTAATGCACTTACTGTCTGCTATTTAAAAATATACCCACAGACTTAGGCACTTATTTGGGGCTTTTATAGGGATTTCTATAAAGTAAGGAAATAAATAATACACTCCTCCCGGCAGAAATTCCATTCATTAACAGAACCAACTTGCCATAAATTTTCTTCTTGACCATATTTTTACAGAAAACTGTGGATGTTCTTAAACAATGTGACCTTAAAACTACTTCATTGGAAGCCATTGATTTTCATTAGTACATTTGAGATCAGTGCCAGATGGAAATGACTAACTTGGTACAATGAAAGAATTTTGAGATCCAGGATTGATTTAAATGATCAGTACTTAACTGGGCAGAACCAAGCTGTTCTACTGGGCGGGGGTGGGGGGAGTTCACTCGTCATTACTCCAAAGTCTTTTGGTGTCAGGTCCACAAAGCACCGAGTCATTTTCTCAGTGTTTCACAATATGCAGGTTTTCTTCATTTTCTGTGCCTCATTCAATGTGTCATTCTCCTGTTTGCTTGATAAGGGAAACATACCCACTCTAGCCAGCTGCTAAGCAAATACTGGCTTCATCTCTTTTCCACTCCCTTCACACATCTTAGATGGCACTCAATTTCAAGTGCTGACTTTATTTATTTATTTATTTATATTCAAATTTATATGCCGCCCAATCAGGTAAACCTGACTCTGGGCGGCTCACAACAAGTTAAAACACACATAAAACAGTACAACCAATTAAAACCAATTAAAACCCAACATACCCACCCACCTACCCCATTCCTCTTAAAACCCACATAAACCCACAATAAAATAATAATTAAAAAAAGACAATTAAAAGAAATGGGGGCTTAATTTATAAGCCAACAGGCAGGGGCCACTCTTCCATCCGGGCCCAACACCTGCCCCACCAACCAGGTTTTTAGGTCTTTTCTGAAAGGTAGCAGCTCCATCTGCTCCCGCAACTCTACAGGCAGGAGGTTCCACAAGGCCGGTGCGGACACGGAAAAGGCCCTCCTTCGTGTGCCAGAGAGACGAGCCCCTCTGGCAGATGGAACAATCAGGGAGCCCCTCCGATCCGCTCTGGTTGGACGGGCGGACACTCTTGGGATGATGCGGTCTCTAAGGTATTCTGGCCCACTACCATGAAGGGCTTTAAAGGTCAAAACCAGCACCTTGAACTGCACCCGGAGGCAAACTGGTAGCCAGTGCAGCTCCCGAAGTAATGGTGAGGCACGAGCATAATGCCCGTGCCCCATCACCACCTGGGCTGCTGCATTCTGGACCAACTGCAGCCTCCGAATGGTTGACAAGGGCAGCCCCATGTAGAGCGCATTGCAATAATCTAGCCTGGAGGTGACCAGAGCATGTGTGACCATGAGCAGGGAGTCCCGGTCCAGGAGCAAACACAACTGACGGATGACACGAAGCTGTGAGAAAGCCCTCCTGGCCACAGTCGCCACCTGATCTGCTAGTAGCAGCCCCAAATCCAGGAGGACCCCTAAGTTGCGTACCGGTCTGTCTGGGGCCAAAGCAGCCCCATCCAAGACCAAAGTTGGCAGCTCCCTGGATAACGCGGGACCCCCTATCCAAAGCCACTCAGTCTTGGAGGGATTCAATTGTAGCCCATTGTCCCCCATCCAGACCCCAACTGTTTCCAGACATCTGGATAGGACATTGACTGCATCACTGGGGTCTCCATGGGCCGAGATATATAAGTGGGTATCATCAGCATACTGATGATACCTTACCCCATGGGAACGGATAACCTCGCCCAACGGCTTCATGTATATGTTAAATAGGAGAGGAGAGAGCACCGAGCCCTGAGGCACCCCATACTGTAGGGGCTTAGCGCTGGACCTCTCACTCTCCAACCACACCGACTGGGTATGACCCTCCAGAAATGAGGAAAACCAGGACAGCACAGTGCCCTGGATCCCCAAACCTTTGAGCCGTTCCAGAAGGATACCGTGGTCAACTGTATCGAAGGCCGCTGAGAGATCCAGAAGAGCCAGGACAGATGGATGACCCCCGTCCCGCTCCCGCAAGAGGTCATCAACCAGTGCAACCAATGCAGTCTCAGTTCCATATCCAGGCCTGAAACCCGATTGATAGGGGTCCAGATAATCTGGACTTGTTCTAAGGCCTTCAGGGGATGTACATCAGATGTGGGTATGGGGACTAGGCATGGATCCTGGTACAATGCACTGGCTATGTGGTCTTCTTCTTCTTCCATGTCTAGACCAGACATGAAACTGCCAAAATAAAGCTATGGTGAATTCATTCCGTAGTTCCTTTTGCCTGATGTAGTGTGAGAAAGGTTGCTGTGGCCTGGGGTATGCCTGACTGTGGCTCAAAAATACCACAATCTTCGAGGAGGCTCTTTCTGTGTGTCTCAGCTATGTGGTAGTAGTATACATACAGAAATATATTATAAATATTATGAGTTTAGATTGTGGCATAAGCATCTACTAGAAATCCATGTTTAATAACAAATAGTTCCATTCATGACAACTGTATCTATAGAACTAGAGATTTCATTAAGGCTATTACAAGGGTTCAGAAGAACTGAAATGAGAAACATGGCGCTTAAGAGCAAATGCATCATTCTGGGTGGTGGCACATGTTGCAATGAAAGGAGCCTATACAAATTCATGATCAAACCATTTATCTATTATTCTCCTAAACCCAGATTATTCACTAAGACTTTCTTTCTCTGTTTATGATATTTATACCTCACCATAATGACCTCAACCAGATTAGACAGCTCAGTGATTTAGCAGTATCATTGCAGAGACAGAGGTTGGGAGTTTGATTCCCTACTGTGCCTTCCATGAGAAAGCTAGCCTGCACAGTCTCGGGACATCCCCAGAAGAAGATAAACCACCTCTTTGTCTTCTCTACCTAGAAATCCCTGGAAACCATAACTATAAGTCAGAATTGACTTGATGGTGGACAATGATGATGATGATGATGATGATGATGATGATGATGATGATGATGATGATGATGATGATGATGATGATGATAACCACCTCATGACAGTGTACATGACTCTATCTATCAGACTAGCTTGGTACTTGTGTGTCTCACCCAAGGTCACCCACATCAAACACCTATTTTGGGTGCTATGTGCACAATTGCTATTCCACATGTGGTAGTACTTTCTTCTATGTATGGAGAAAAAAGATCAATATCCTCTTCATCCTGTTTAGCTGCACACCAGAGATCATACAGTGTACTCTATTAATGGCACCATTAGGCCTTGCGTTTCAAAAATTGATTTTGCCCCTGGTGAGGCATGTGGAAATTTGAAATCAAGTCTTTTGCCATGGTCAAATGGCCTAACCATGGACCACATTATATCTAGGTGTCCTTTACATGTGTTTGGAGACACACTGGATGACTTGCATAGTGTCACAGATGAAGCCTTTCAATGGCTTTCAAACTTGGATGTGGAATGGTAGCCAGGAACTTGAGACAGTCAATTTGTACTTGTTGTTATCTCAAAATCAATGTAGATATTCATCATATGATAATTAAATAAAATGGCCTAACCACTACACCACACTTGTTCTAGAGTGCAAAGGCTATCTGTGCAGGTATTTGTGATGTCCAGATCAGAGAAGAATATAAAAAGAGAAGAAAGAGATAATTAATGGTGTATTAACTCAAATTAATTTTGTGATTACGTTGTTGTATTTGCCGTCCTCCTTTTTTTACCTGCATCATATTTCTATTTACCTCATATTATATTTTGGCACTGCCAGTAGTTGCTAAAATCAACAAAAACAGATTTACAATAAATAAATCCACATAAATCCTTTTCAAGAGAAGAAGCTAAGAATTATGTCCCAGAAAATGTGGAATCAAGATTTCATTTGGTATGCTCCATTATCTGTCATTGTAAATAGTATGAATTATTTTTTCCCATTCAAGAAGCTTTGAATTAATGGCCTGGTGCTTCATTTTAACTAGGTAAAGTCATAAGGTTGAACACATTGCCAATTTTGTTAGAAACTATTTAGTTGAAGCCTATTCTTACAGTATTAAGTGAGTCACTTCCTCCTTTCTCACTATATTTTCATTGACACTGCCTTCTTACGATATGAGGGGCTGTGGGGAAAATTAGTTATGAGGAAATTCTTGCTTTCCAAATTACTGAATACCGAAGATTGTTAACAGCATGGGAAATGATGAATGTGCCTCTCAGTGAGCCATTCTTTTCTACCAAAACCAAACAAATACATACAGAGATAAATAACATCTTGACAGATTAATAAAAACAGTTTCAGTAGCCCATTTCTGTAATAATTAGTTAAAAACCAGTCTTCCTTTTGCTTTCAAACCCCTATGCCGCAGTGAGTGACATATCTATTATATGAAATGTTCCCAAGAAATGATCTTTTTAATTCAGTATTTGTGCAAATCTGATTTGATAGAAAGAAACATGCTTACAAGGCATATAATTCCTTCTTTACACAGAGTATAATTACTAAGGGAATTACTGATCTAAATCTACATAATCACTAACTGAAAAAATCCTCTGCTTTTCACACAGAATATTCTAATAACCTTCAGTAACATATTGCAAATTTTTACTTTAAGAATTTTTATTTTTTGAAAAATTAATACAATTAATTTGTTGGGAAAGGTGGAGGGCAAAAGAAGAAGGGGGAGGCCAAGGATGAGATGGATAGATGGTATTGTAGACACAATGGGCACAGAATTGGGAGGACTGAGGGGGATGGTGGAGGACAGAGGCGCCTGGAGAACGATGGTCCATAGGGTCGCAAAGGGTCGGAATCGACTGTGCGACTGAACAACAACAAAATACAATTATTATTACTATTTGCCATATTGTGTAAGATGGGTTTCTTGTCCATATTTGCTGAAGGAGCTTTTATTTGATGATATACTTTTATCCCTTTGTTTTACAACACAAAGAGATTTCAAATGCAATGTTTTATTCTTTTTCAAAGTCCAAAACTTCTTAAAGGTCTCAGAAGATGTCCCTCTCCTTCTCTAACTGTGGGTGTGAATATGTAGGAGCACCAATAATTGGCAACAGTAAAGTCATTTTTGTGCCACAGAAATATGACTTCTTTTCTCAGTTCTTAATGTCAAGAGTTTTGCTTTCTTTTTGATCCTCCTACTTACTGCAAAAGCAGACAGGAAGTTCAGGGTTACCTGTTCCTGAATGGAGTTACTCTGTCTCTTTTCCTTCAAGTAGAAGCAAAAGGTCACAATGAAAAAAGTTGTCAAGGACAAACTGTGACATGAAGGTGTCAGAACCATTTAAAGTTTCAGTCTGCCAGACAAAGGAGGTTTAAAATGAGACATGAGGGTCAAACTTACAAGATAAAATGGAATATTTGGATAAGTGGTCCCAAACCATCCACAATCCATCCTTGTCCCTCTGTTATTTTTAAAAATTGTTATAATAATGTGTTCCCATGGACCAAAGTCAGTAATGCATTTGCTGTATTTTGAACCAACAGCAGTTTCTTAAAGGTAAAGGTAAAGGTTTCCCTTGCTCGAAAGCCAGTCGTATCCGACTCTAGGGTGCAGCGCTCATCTCTGTTTCTTAGCCGAAGAGCCAGCGCTGTCTGCTTCTGCAGATGTTTCTGTTGTCATGTGGCAGGCATGATTAGACACCGGAGCGCATGGAACGCTGTTACCTTCCCACCGAAGTGGTCCCTATTTATCTACTTGCAATTACTTGCTTTCGAACTGCTAGGTTGGCAGGAGCTGGGATGAAGACGGGAGCTCATTTCCGTCCTGCAGTACTCGGGAATCGAACTGCTGACCTTCCACTTCCCAGTCAGCGTCTTAGCGACTTGAGCCACTGCAGTCCCATTCGACCATAGCAGTTTCTTAGCAGTCTCTAAAATGGAATAACATTAATCAGTGGGTTGGCAATGCTCCCCAAATATTCTCAGACTACAACATCCATTAGCCCTACATAAGATAGTCAATGGGGAAAGATGTTGGAAGGTTTGGGCCACATTTATTTAAAAAAATTGAATCAACTGACCTGTGGGGGCTGGTAGTGTAATTCTTAATACTGAAGCAGGAGACACCTTGTTCCCTAGACTAGATGGACAAATCTCTTGCCCCCAGAGAGTGCTATACCTTCAACAACTACTACCCAAGCCAGCAAAATCAGGGAGGTATCCCCTCAGGTATTTCCAACTCTAGTAATCTTAACGGATGTTGGACGTACTGCATTAGATGGCTCATGGTGTGCCCAGAGTTCCCAACTGATACACCCAAATCGTGCCATGCAGCCAGGTTTCCCCTTGTACAATGACACTCTAAAGGATTCACTAATACCACCCTAACCCAACACTACCCACCTAAATGTGACCTATTTAACAGGCCATGCACCTAACCCACAATTAGCCTGTGGTCCAGAGTGGGATAGGCAAAAAAATAAACACTTCCAAATGCCAATCCAGAAGATGGGCTAAAAAGTTCCAATCCAGACCTCAAAGGCAGTCCTAACACTCTAGGCACAGGGAGGGAAGGTGGGGCATTGCAAACAGAAGGCATTAAAACAAGCCACTTGCCCTGCCCAGACCTTCTTGCCTCATGAGCCAGAAGGAGCAAAAGTCCCTCCTTCATCCAGGCTGCATTGTAACTGAATCTGCAAAAGGAACATTGTAAATACAGTAGGTATAGTTTGGTGAGGAAGGAACCTAGCATGGTTTTTTAAAAATCTAATTTGCTGTTTATAAATAAAAAAATTAAATGTCTTGGTCTAATTAGCTGCTGGTTTTAATTTTTTCTACTGAAATGGGTTTTTCTTCACCATACCTGTCAACCGCGGCTCCGAAAAATACGGGACCTGCGCAGAACGGTTCTGCACAGGTTGCCTTCTACGCAACTTGCACAGAACGGTTCTACGCAGATCGCCTTCTACGCATGCATAGAAGGCTTTTACGCTTGTGTAGAACCCTTCTATGCTTGCATAGAACCCTTCTACGTATGCGTAGAAGGCTTCTACGATCCCCTTCTGCACAGATCCCCTTCTACGCATGCATAGAAGGGTTCTACGCAAGCGTAGAAGGGTTCAACGCAAGCATAAAAGCCTTCTACACATGCGTAGAAGGCGATCTGCGCAGAAGGGATGCACAGTACCTCAGTACTTCTTTTTCCCCTGCTGCCAATTCCGGGGTTTTGGCATCTGTGGGCGGGAAATGGCGCAAATCGGCACCAAAAATCGGGAAATCCCAGCCAATCCGGGAATGGTTGACAGGTATGTTCTTCACTAGGGGAGAAAGGTGGAGGAAAAAATAAATGAAAATCAACAATCAATCAATAGTGCTGAAGGTGCAGATCAGGAGAGATGTCCTTGAAAATTTGGGGTGAAATCCCCACTTAGTCCAGGAGATGCATTACTGATTAAGACCAGTAACAAAGTATGTCAGTTTTAAACCAGCGACTTCTCTATTTAAAAAGTGATGCACAAATATGACAAATCAATTAAGAAAAACCTTTAACACTCAATGGATAATAAACTTTATAACAGGCATTAATCAATTCACTTTGATAAATGCAATATACATACCTGTCAATTTTTGGATTTGGAAATAAGGGAAATTTCCTGGCAAATATTAAGATCACTGCAGATGGAGATTGCAGCCATGAACTAAAAAGGCAACTGATTCTTGGGAGACAAGATATGAGAAACCTGGGGAACATAATTAAAAGTAGAGACATCACCTTGCAAACAAATGTATGCATAGTCAAAGCAATAGTATCCCCGGTGGTAATGTATGGGTGTGATAGCTGGACCATAAGGAAAGCTGAGTGCAGAAGAATAGATGCCTTTGAAATGTGGGGTTGGAGGAGAGTTTTGAGAGTACCCTGGACAGCGAGGAGAATGAATAGGTCAATCTTAAAAGAAATCAACTCTCACTGCTCCTTGGAAGGTCAAATACTGAATATGAAGCTAAAGTACTTTGGAAATCAAATGAGAAGAGAGGATTCACTTGAGAAAGCCTTGATGCTGGGAAAGGTTGAGGGCAAAAGAAGAAGGGGTGGCAGAGAATTAGATGACTAGATGGTATTGTCGATGCAATGGGCACAGAACTGGGTGGGTTGAGGAGGATGGTGGAGGATAGGGGTGCCTGGAATGCAATGGTCCTTGGGGTCACAAAGGGTTGGACTCAACAAAAGGCATATTTACTGAGAATGATATCCCTTGGAGTTCAACAAGTTACACAGGTTTGCATTGTTAAGTATAAATTAATTAAGCTTTTACTATAACATAAGTTTATGTTATAGACAGATATGAAAACAAACTTAGATAAATATAATAAAATCAAATTGTTCTCTCTCCAGATTGGAACCATTGAAGAAATGCAACTTGTAAAGTCAATTCCTATGTACAGCAATACCTCATACAAAGTCCGCTTCATACAACATCGGATTGATACAACATTGCCTAATTCCTTGAAAAAAGTTGCCTCATACAAAGTCATGCGACTTTGTATGAGGCATTGGGGTTTTCCCAGGTTGCATTGTGCCTGGGCAGTATAAAAGGCAGGACACATGCGTGCATTGCTCTTGTGGGTTTTGCATGAGGCGAAGAGTGTTTAGGAGTGGTTTTGAGTGTGATTTTTGATTTTTTTGATTTTTTCGTCAGAATTTTTAGAAGCATTCCTGGGATTTTTGCAGCATTCTTCAGGTTCTTGGACAATCAGGGTTGTTTGACATGTATTTGTAATGTTTTTAGCCTTTAGACAATGATTTCTTAAAGTTCTGTCAGTTTCCTGTCTGTTTCCTTGACTTTGTCCTGAAGTCTGTGCTGTTACAGTACAATGTATCTCTTTGGAAACGACGTTGTATGAGGCATCACGGCTAGGATTTTGCATGCCTCATACAAAGTCCAAATCCGAATAAAGTCCAAACTTGTGGAACCAAATTTGGATGTTGTATGAGGTATCACTGTACATCCAATTGAATCACTGGCTAGCACAGACTGATACTGTAAATAATTCTGTCTGCTGATCTCAATACAGTACATTTAAAAGATTAATTATAGTTGTTGAGTGCCTTTTTCATGTTTGAAGGGGGGGAATAATCTGATATTGATATTTTGGATGCAGACAATGTTTGTCTTATATTTTTGTATTTAGCTAAAGAAATGTGTGTTACATGTTGCTTAAATATTAAGGCTGGGACCATCTTCAGTCATTCTGCTCATGTAACTAACTGTTATGTATGAGTGATATGAATTTGAGTGAGTAATATAAATATTTTAGTTGATAGTGCAGAGCCAACAAATATCTTCTTGTCCACATGACACCTGTACAGATCAATGGGCAATTTCCATTTGGAAAACTGGAGCAGAGAGATCCTATCACGGTGTCTGCCCGGTTAATTCTAATCAGGATTGCCTTGCATCTATCATATCAGGTAAATATTGTAATCAGACACTGAAATATTTATTTATCATACGTAGTTTTATTTTACAATGGATGCCATATTTTTAGAGAATGAGGTCTTGAGTTGTTTTTATAGAAAATTCTTTTGATAAATAATTCCTTGAAACACATTGGGAACCATTTCTGTTGTACTTGTCTTTTTCATTTTTGGACTTTTCTAAGCTCTTATTGATTATTTCTATTTGTATAATTCAACTCTAGCTTGAAAGAGATAAATAGAACGAGAAACAGGCCCTCCATCAACATTGTGGATGGCCTTTATGCTTCTTTCACAATCTCTTTCTAGTAGAGCTTTTAATTATGTCTAGTTCTGAACTGATTGCTGATGCTCTGATGTTCATCTAAAGTGAATTTTGAGAAAAAGTGGATAATAATTTTGAGACATTTCTGAAGGTGAAAAGACAAGGAAAGACAAGGAAAAGACAAGTAAAATTTTTTATGGGATTTGCACATCAATTTCAATAAAAGATTAAATTTGGGCCAAATTTCAAATCTTCTATAAATCATCTGAAGAACTTTGCAGGAAGCTGAATGCATACCTTTCAACCATCCCGTTTTACCGAGGAAAACCCCTTATTTTTACCCCTCTTCCCACCCCCTCCCGTTTTATTGATTTCCCCGTATTTCCCCTTATTTTTTAGAAAGAAATATCCTGACCGGAGCCCTCACAGGCAAAGCTGCAGTATTTTTTTCTGGCCACCAGAGGTCGCTGTGTGGCTTTTTGCTTGTGGAAGGGGAGAGAGAAGGTGTGTGTGGGGGGGCATTCTGTAGTTAGTTTCTCTTTCATTTTCCTGCCAGTCACATGGCCCTTTTGACTCTGCATGTGCTCTTAAGCAGAGCTGCTGCTGAGGAGAGCCAAACAAAGGAAGTGAGCACTGGTAAGTTTTGCAGTTGGAGTAGAGCTGCTTTAGAGGCCTCCACTAATTTAAATTGATAATTTAAACTGCTGAGAGCCACCTCTGTTCAAACAGAGGAAGCAGTTTGAAGCTTCCAGAAGCAGGGGGGCAGAGCCACACCAGGCCCTTCCCTGAACTGTGACTCATAGGGGCGGAGCCACACTAGCCTTTAAAAGCTCTGAGCTCTTTCAGGGTCAGCCCTTTTGACTCTGCATGTGCTCTTAAGCAGAGCTGCTGCTGAGGAGAGCCAAACAAAGGAAGTGAGCACTGGTAAGTTTTGCAGTTGGAGTAGAGCTGCGAGATTGTAAACTAGTAACAAAGGAAGAATATAGTCTTACTAGGTAGAAAGGTAGTAAACGTGCACATTTTTGAGACCCAGAATACTGCACTTGTTAAAATGGATTCTGAGGGAACAGCTGTAGTTACCTGCAACACTTGTGCCATGTTTGTGTTCTTGCCAAAGCATATGGAGAACTACACTTGCAGCAAGTGAAAGCTGGTTGCACTACTAGAAGAGAAGGTCCAGCAGCTAGAGGCCCGCATATCTAACCACCAACAAATTAAGCAGCTTGAGCTGTTCTTGGACAGAGCGGAGCAGACTATGCTGGACAAAGAAGAGACAGGCACAGTTCTGAGGGATTAGGCGGGAGTCAGGAGGGAGATGGTTGGAGGAATGTGACTCAAAGGAGGAGAAGAGTAGGGGATCACTCTGAGAGTCTGAAATTACAGAATAAATTTGAGGCTCTTTCCCTCATCACACCTGATGAGGAACACACAGAGGAACAACTGGTTCCACCTGATGATCTCTCCTTCATCACACTTGATGAGATCCAGGAAGATAAACAACAGGAACAAACTGAGGTTCTCTCCCTTAATATGGTTGATGAGGTGCATGTAGATGAACAGATTGCAGGAGAGAGGCTCCTTGTACTAGGCGATTCAATAATTAGAAATACAGAGAAATGGATTTGTGATGCACATGATAACCGTATGGTGACTTGCCTGCCAGGTGCAAAAGTTGCAGACATCACAAGAAATCTAGATAGATTGTTAGAGAGAACTGGGAACGAGCCAGTTGTCATGGTACACGTCGGTACCAATGATGTTGGGAAGGCCAAGCGGTCTGTCCTGGAAGCCAAATTTAGGTTGTTAGGAAGAAGATTGAAGTCCCGGACTTCCAAGGTAGCATTTTCAGAAGTGCTGCCTGTCCCTCTCGCAGGACCTACCAGGCAGGCAGAGCTAAGAAGCCTCAATGCGTGGATGAGGCGGTGGTGTCTAGAGGAGGGCTTCAGATTTGTCAGGAACTGGAGAACATTTGGGACAAGCCAAATCTGTTCAGGAGGGATAGGTTGCATTTGAACCATGATGGGACCAGATTGCTGGCACTCAACATCAAAAAGGCTGCAGAGCAGCTTTTAAACTGATAACTGGGGGAAAGCCGACAGGAGCTGGGCAGCATCCGGTTTGGGAAAGTGTGTACTTGAGTAGTGAGGAGGATGCAAAAATTACTGAGCAGAGCAAGGAGCTAGTCACCAGCACTCTAGCAGAAGGATGCAAGAGGCAGTCTAACAATGCAACTGGACTCAAAAGACTGTATCAGGAAAGCATATATAAATGCTTGTATACAAATGCCAGAAGTCTCCGGAACAAAATAGGGGAGCTGGAATACTTAGCAATAGATAAGAATATTGATATTATTGGTATCACTGAAACCTGGTGGACGGATGATAACCAATGGGATACAGTTATCCCAGGCTACAAACTGTACAGGAAGGATAGGAAGGGGCAAACAGGAGGTGGTGTAGCCTTGTATGTCAAAGAAGTGATAAAATCGTATGAATTGGAATATCTAGGTGATTTAGAGTCACCATTAGAAGCTCTGTGGGTAAGAGTACCAGGCCACAAGGATGGTCTAACAGTAGGCATATACTATCGGCCTCTGACCCAAACTCTTGAGGGAGACTGGCAGTTGGAGAATGTTGTAAAGGAGGCATCCAAGAAGGGAAGCCTGGTTATAATGGGGGACTTCAATTACCCTCATATAGACTGGGTGAACTGTTGTTCAGCACATGATAAAGAGATAAAATTCCTAGATATGCTAAATGATTGTTCCCTGGGACAGATGGTTGAAGACCCAACTAGAGGTACAAGAATCCTTGACTTGATCCTGAGTAATACTCAGGATCTGGTGCAAGATGTTAATGTGACTGATCCAATAAGGAACAGTGACCACAACTCAATTATGTTTAACTTGATGATAGACTGCAAGTCACTGATAAAATCTAACACAGAGACCTTAAATTTTCAAAAAGGAAATTTCCCAAAGATGAGGAAACTAGTAAAAAAGAAACTGAAAGGGAAAATTGAGAGAGTCCAAACACTCCAAGAGGCATGGAGGTTGTTTACAAAAACAATAACAGAGGCCCAATTGGAATGCATACCCAAAAGGAAAAAGGGCACTGCCAGTTCCAAGAGGACTCCGATGTGGCTTACAGGAGCTGTTTGGGAAGTGATCAAGAGCAAGAAAAGCTCATTTAGAAGATGGAAGGCTTGTCCAAATGTGGACAGCAGACAGAAACATAAATTCTGGCAGAACAAATGCAAGGCAACAATCAGGAAAGGAAAGCAAGACTTTGAGGAGCGTATAGCTAAAAATACTCAGAGAAATAACAAAGACTTCTTTAAGTACATTAGAAGTAAGAACCCAACTAGGAAGGCCATTGGACCATTAGATGACAATGGAAGGCAAGGGGTTATTAAAGAGGAAACAGAGATTGCAGAGAGACTCAATGAATTCTTTGCTTCAGTATTCACTGAAGAAGACAGAGACCACATGCCCAAAACAGAGCCTATCTTCGTAGGGAGGGAAAGCGAAGAATTAAGCAAGATAGAAATAACCAGGGAGGAGGTCCTTGCATGTCTTGTTAAGCTAAACACTAACAAATCACCAAGACCAGATGGCATCCATCCACGAGTTCTCAGGGAACTTAAAGATGAAATTGCTGATCTCCTAGCCAAAATATATAATATTTCCCTCAAATCAGGCTTTGTGCCTGATGACTGGAAGGTAGCGAATGTAACACCAATTTTCAAAAAAGGATCCAGGGGTGATCCAGGAAATTACCGACCTGTCAGTTTGACATGTGTCTCAGGTAAAGTGATGGAAACCATCCTAAAAGATAGAATTAATAGGCACATAGAAGAGAAGGCGCTGCTAAAGGAGAGCCAACATGGCTTTTACAAGGGCAAATCATGCCTCACTAATCTGTTGGAATTTTTTGAGAGTGTCAACAAGCATGTGGATAAGGGGGATCCAGTTGACATTGTTTATCTGGACTTTCAGAAGGCTTTTGACAAGTTCCCACACCAAAGGCTCTTGAATAAACTTAGCAGTCATGGAATAAAGGGACAGGTCTTGTCCTGGATCAGCAACTGGCTAAGGGACAGGAAACAGAGGGTAACACTAAATGGACACTTCTCCAAGTGGAGGGAAGTAAAGAGTGGGGTCCCCCATGGTTCAGTACTGGGACCCCTGCTTTTCAACCTCTTCATAAATGATCTAGAGGTAGGAGTAAAAAGCAAGGTAGCCAAATTTGCTGACGACACTAAATTATACAGGCTAGTGAAAACTGTGAGTGATTGTGAGGAGCTCCAGAGGGATCTCTTGACACTGGGGGAGTGGGCAAAACAGTGGCAAATGAGCTTCAACATTAGTAAGTGCAGAGTGATGCATGTTGGGGCAAAAACCCCAATTACATTTATAAACTGATGGGGTCTGAACTCTCTGTGACAAACCAGGAAAGGGACCTTGGTGTCCTGGTGGACAGCTCAATGAAGATGTCAACCCAGTGTGCCTCAGCAGTGAAAAAAGCAAACTCAATGTTAGGGATCATTAGGAAGGGTATAGAAAATAAGTCAGCAAGTGTCATTTTGCCTCTTTATAAATCTATGGTGAGGCCCCATCTGGAATACTGTGTACAGTTCTGGTCGCCATACCTCCAGAAGGATATTATGGAGTTGGAGAAAGTACAGAATGATTAGGGGTCTGGAACACCTTCCTTACCATCTGAGGCTGCAACGGTTGGGCCTTTTCACTCTTGAACGACAGCGTCTAAGAGGTGACCTGATTGAAGTTTATAAAATCATGCACGGTGTGGACAAAGTAGATAAGGAAAAACTGTTTTCCCTATCGCACAACACTAGAACTAGGGGACACTCAATGAAACTTTTGGGTACTAGTTCTCAAACAAATAAGAGAAAGTACTTTTTCACCCAGAGGATTACTGGTCTATGGAACTCCCTGCCAGAAGAAGTGGTGACAGCTGTCAGTCTTGACAGCTTTAAGAAAGGATTAGACAAGTTCATGGAGGACAAGGGTATCAATGGCTGTAATTATGGATACTTAAGGACAACCTCGGGGTTGGAGAGATAGGCAGGATATCTAAGCAGGTGAAGGCATCTGCTTGGGAATACCCTGAAGGAAATGGTGAGCCACTGTGTGAGACAGAATGCTGGACTGGATGGGCTGTGGCCTGTTCCAGCAAGGCTGTTCTTATGTTCTTAATATGGCGGCTTCGTTTCATGCTGGTACTAGGGACGGGAGTCTACTCTAGAGGTGAACAATATTTCATATATGCAGGGGCAAATCAGCTCTTGGTCTTGGGGCAGAGACTTCTCTCTCACTCTCATGCTTTGTTGAGCTGTTTCTGCCCCCTGTCTCTGTCCTGGCTGGAGGATTCCGTTTCTAGAGTTCTAGAGTTAATTTGGGTGTGGGGGTTGGGGTTGGGGGGAAGTGATTGATCACTATATGCTAAAGGTAAAGGTTTCCCTTGCTTGAAAGACAGTATTTTCTAGAGTGCCAAGGTTCGCCATCACAGTCAGAGATTCCTACACTATATATGAGAGAGAGAGAGTGTGTTCCATTTCTGTTCTAGAGTTAACTTGGGTAGGGGGTGGGGGTGGGGGTGAAGTGCTTGATCACTATATGCTAAAGGTAAAGGTTTTCCCTTGCTTGAAAGACAGTCATTTCTAGAGTGCCAAGGTTCGCCATCACAGTCAGAGATTCCTACACTATATGAGAGAGAGAGAGGGTGTGTGTGTTCCGTTTCTGTTCTAGAGTTAACTTGGGTGGGGGGGCGGGGGGAAGTCCTTGATCACTATATGCTAAAGGTAAAGGTTTCCCTTGCTCAAAAGACAGTCATTTCTGGAGTGCAAAGGTTTGCCATCACAGTCAAAGATTCCTACACTATATGAGAGAGAGAGGGTGTGTGTGTTCCATTTCTGTTCTAGAATTAACTTGGGAGGGGTATGTGTGTGAGTGCTTGCACGGTTGTGTAAGGGGATCTGAGTTAGGTAAAGGTAAAGGGTCGCCCTTGCTCAAAAGCCAATCGTATCCGACTCTAGGGTTCAGTGCTCATCTCTGTTTCAAAGCCGAAGAGCCAGTGTTGTCTGTGTCTGCAGACATTTCCGTGGTCATGTGGCAGGCATGACTAGACACCAGAGCGCACGGAACGCTGTTACCTTCCCACCAAAGTGGTCCCTATTTATCTACTTGCAATTTCTTGCTTTCGAACTGCTAGGATGGCAGGAGCTGGGACAAAGACAGGAGCTCATTCCATCCTGCAGTACTCAGGAATTGAACTGCTGACCTTCTGCCTCCCAGTCAGCATCTTAGTCACTTAAGCCACTGAGCAAACAAGAAAGAAAACAAAAGTCCCCCCAAAAAATTGGGAAAGGGTTCTTTGGCCCACACAGCTTTGTGCCCATTGCATCTACAATACCATCTAGCCATCTTATTTTTGGCCACCCCCTTCTTTTGTCCTCCACCTTTCCCAGCATCAAGGCTTTCTCAAGTGAATCCTCTCTTCTCATTTGATGTCCAAAGTACTTTAGCATCATTTTTACTATTTGACCTTTAATGAGCAGTCAGGGTTGATTTCTTCTAGGATCGACCTATTTCTAACATTACATTTCAAAGGCATCTATTTTTCTGCGCTCAGCTTTCCTAATGGTCCAGCTCTCACACCCATACATTACCACCAGGAATACCATTGCTTTGACTATGCAATTTTTTGTTTGCAAGGTAATGCCTCTACTTTTCACTATGTTCCCCAGGTTTCTCATAGTTTGTTTCCCAAGCATCCTACGAAAGTAAAATCTGCCAGTCGTATCCAACTCTAGGGTGCAGTGCTCATCTCCATTTACAGCCAAAAAGCCAGTGCTTTCTGTGTTTGCAGACATTTTCATGGCCATGTGGCAGGCATGACTAGAGCCTAGCAAGTCACATGGCTATATTTGGCCACACCCACAGATTTGGCCACATGCACAGAGGGTTGTGCCCAAAATTTCCCTTATTTTCAAATCCAAAAGTTGACAGGTATGGCTGAATGAGATTCACAGAGATCAGTGAAACCTGTTAGAAACGTTTAATTTATGCTTATCAGCCTCATCTTATAGATTCAGTGAAGCTGATTAGTCTCCTTGTGTCATGCTTCCTGTCACTATAACCCTGATGGTTCTTTCGGCTGTTATTTGCTATGAGGTTAGCTCCAACCTATGGTGATTTTATGAATAAGTGTCCTCTAAAATGTATTTCTGTTGACTGCCCATCAGCTCTTGCAAACTCAAAACTATGGTTCATTTATGGAACCAATCCACCTCATATATGGTCTTCTTTGTCTGTGGATTTCAACTTTTCCCAGCATTATACTTCTTTTTACTTAGTATTTTCTTCTCATGATGTGCCCAAAGCATGACAGTCTGTTTCATCATGTTTGCTTCTAGAGAAAGTTCAGGTTTAACCTGATCTAGGACCTAATTATTTGTCTTTCTGACAGTCTATAGTATCCACATAGCTCTCTACAAGTGCCATATTTCAAATAAATCAGCTTTTTTTCCTCACTGCTTTTTTCACTGTTCAGCTTTTGAATCTGTGTCTCCAATGACATGTCCTTATACTTGATGATCTTCCTAGTTTTGTCATTACACCTCTGGCAATGTCAAAACTTCATTTGTGGTAAAATAATAGTGCAACATTTTAAGCTATTCTGTGTTATTTCATTGGGGTGAGCCATTCATCCTCCCCCCCCCCCCACTTCAACTCCCAGAATTTGCCAAGAATTTCTGGAATAAATTCTGGGTGTTCCGGCCCACAAGCCCATACCTACATATATTTACTGGCACATTTTTCTCAGCTGGAACAGGGCATATCCTTGAAGGTCAGTGGCTTTCTCACACCTGACTTGCTGCTATCTATTTGCCAGGACTCTTCCTGGGAGTTATCGTTTTGCTTCCCTTTTGGCTCTATAAATGGTAGCCCCCCCAAAAAACTGTGGATCTCACAAAGCACTGTGATAACTTCTTTTTTTGTGCAGCCCAAGACAACCATGCAGCCTCAAAGACAAGCCATACTAAAGGTGAATGAAATATACAGTAAATATCTGTATGTGTCTGTAGATTTGAGCTGAAGGCTAGAATTCCTAGAATTCTGGAACTCAGAGTCAAAAAAAGACAACTACAAATATCCAAGTGGTGCTTCATTCAATACCTAGGGAGCTTTATGAACTTTGGAGACCCCAAGGTAAACATGACTTTTACAATAAAAAAAATGCAGGAGGAAGGTGATGCCTTTTATGGGGTCACTTAAAAAATTACACATTTTGAAAGCTTTTGTAATTCAAAGATTACTTCATCAGGCAAAAGAAACTATCATGGCATGCTATATAGGCCAGGTACAATTGCTTAGGTGTTCAGTGGGGACAGAAGCAGCAGATTACATCTTTCTGTAAACAGGAAGCTCTGTATTTCCATATCTCCTTCCCAAATGGCTCTTTGAAGCTGAAAAGCTTTGTTTGTGGCTGGGGAAGGAGTAATTTAAACCCAGTGCCCCTCAGAATTGTGCAACACATTTACTTCACCCACTAGACTTTTACTGTAAGTTTAAAGTAGTACTTGAGATATGCTGGGTAGCACAACACTGAAATAAGGTAAGAGTTTGAAACAATCTGAATAAAGTCAATCCCTTATGCACACTGAAATATAAAGAGGTTAGGTGAAAAACAAGTTCCCTTTTGGATCTTCTCACAGTGAATCGTTAAAGCAGTCAGCCAATATGTAAATCTAGCTATTGTTCATATAGCTAGAAGTGCAAACTCAGCTAATTTCTGAAAGTACAATTCAAGGCTATTATTCAACACCATCCATTTTTATAAAGGGTGAAAATGTTGAGAGCAATTTAGCAGCTTTTTAAATGGAATTTTAATTGATTTCTTAAAAATTTAAATTGCACAATCCTTTTTATTACGAATGAATTATGGATACAAATCCAATAGTCTTTTAAAACAAGAAACATTATTTTCAATGCTTTTTAATCCAAATCATTTGCTATATTTCTAGATATATTACTAGAGATAGTATAAAGTTATAAATGTGTCAACAGAATCAAACCTATCAAAAATCATTTCTAATGATATTAATCCAATACAAATGAAGTTGGGTACAATTATATTTTCAAAGTCAATCTGTTCAAAAAGTAAAAATTGTTGAAAGATATATGTTAAGTACCTTTCAAAATAATTACCTCATTTCAGAGCAAAGGCCATTTTGAATTTAACTTCTTTTTCATTTTCTTTTCTTTTCTATTTATTTTTATTAAATTAATATCATCTAGGTATATTTCTGTTGCTGTTAACAATTACAGGAGAAGCAAACTTACTTTCCTCTGCGTAAAGTTTAGATTTCAGAACTAAGATCCTGCACAATTTTATGGGAACTTTTCTAGCACCAGCTCAACAAACCTTTTGATGAGTTATGGTTTGTTAATTTGTCAAGGAGAACTAGCCTAAGACAGGTTACGAAGGTCAAGATGGTACCAACTCCAGGGGTATGGAATCTGATCAGAACATGACTAGCAACTGAATTTAGCACCAACATTAAGGAATAAATGGTGTCCTCTTCACATCTGAAGTGGCCAACTGGTCTTGATGGGCAAGATGCATAGCAGAGGGAATAAATGAAGAATTCATAAGGAGATTGTCACCTTTGTCTCCCAAGATTTGTTGCCTAAGGGTCTTGCTCTGCCTAATGATAGGACCAAGTCTGCCTCCAAGACAGCCTGAGACTATTTAACAAATATTTTTAACAAACATGAAACACCGTCTTTGTTCTTGGATTTCTCTCTTGTGGGATAAGGAGGCTACTTAGAATGGTAGACAAAGTATGCCACACATATTTTCTTTCCATGAGCATTCAGTTGTAAAGAGCTGAACAGACACAAACTATTCTGCATGTTTGGCATGCATTAATGTAGCTGATTCTTATGAACACCCAGATCCAGATTTCAACAATAAAAATGATTAAACAGAAGCAATAGCCATATGTTCAGTATTATTTCAATCTGGCCCTAAAATTAGCAGAAATGTAAACTCAGTAACAGACTAATAAATCTTAAAAATAGGAAGTTATGTTAGTGCACTTCAGAATGTACAGTTTCCCCACCCCAAAGTATTGTGGTATTTAGAGACAAACCAACTAATATTTGTGGATCACCACCAGATACATGGAACATAATAGTAAAGCCACAGCTTTGCATACATGGCTATCTAGTAGTAATAGTAGGGTGGGAACTGGGGTACATAGAAAGAGTCTCCTCAAGGATTGTGGTAGTTTTGAACCACAATCAGGTGAACCCTGGTAACGCCAACCTTGTGTTGCTGGCAAATCTTTATCATACTAGGTTAGGCGAAAGGAATTGCAGAATGAACTCACCAAAAGGTGGCTTCATTTTGGCAGTTTCACATTTGGCCTAGACATGGAAGAAGAAGAAGCAGCAGGGTGGGAACCAAATGACATGGGGGAAAATAGAGTGACAGATTAATTATGAGTTTTCAAAGTAACAATGGCATTATCAATAGGAATGGAATTTCGGGGTTAACCAGAATGAAGTGAAAACATAAAAGAGGCTCTTTCTTTCATTTTTAGAGTCTCTTATGGTTTAAGGACAGACAGCCTCTGAAATACAAATTATTCAAAATTGCAAAGGAGAGGGTAATGAAACATTTCTATTTTATTCATAGTTCTTCATTTGTATTACTTCTGTTTGACCTTTACATGCAAAATTGCCTCATTGATATTCTAACACCCTCTCTAGCACCCCAAAGGTTACATGATGCTTTGATAATTGAGGATGCTGATGATCATGACGCTGATGCAGTAACATAAAGTGCTGCTGCCTTATACTTATGATAACGATCTGATGATATATCTGATGCTTCTCTTTCTCCTCTGTATCCTTTCCTACTGCTGCTTATTTTACTTTTTATAAAGCTTTTGATGATGTGATGTTGAGAATGTTAATGAGCAATCTTAAATCATCATGCCTGCTGCATAGGGCTGCTGCTGATTTATTTTTGTTTCTCAGACTCTATTGTATTGCCTGTTTCTCAATGAGCTTTTCTATTGCCTTGTCCTCCTGCTTTTGTGAAGCAGATTTTTAGCGTTCTGTAGGGCTTAACTTGGTCTTATGCCAGAAACTAGAATGAGGAAAAGAGAAATTAAAGAACACCAAAAATTTAGGTATTTTCAGGTTTACCAAAAGAACTGATAACCTATCATAACTTAAACCCTGAAATAATTTAAGAACTTGTAACATGATATTTTGAATGCAAAATATTTTGACATATTATAATATCACCCTTAGTCTGATTTCTATATTCTTAAATAAAGTTACTTAAAACTTCCAATTTCTCTTGACACAGGTGGAGCTGGAAAGTTAATGGACAATAAGCCAGGCACCTGATTTCTTGGAAGCTGCCTTTTGGGATGTTAATGTGTCTGTCCTGGCTGCCCAAGAGCTATTGTTAAACTTGAAGCTCAGAGTGGCATTAGAGTGATTTCTTTTAAAATAGGTAACTTTCATTAAAACCTGCCTCTCTGTGTGCATGATTACTAACTCTGAATGTTATATCTTATCATTTCAAGGAACAGTGCTGATAAATTCTGATAAAAGCATATCTATCAATGACCATATCCTGTGCTCTCAAGGAATTGTTGTCAAAGAAGGAGTCAACTACCATCATCCAGATATGGACAATTTGTTGCCATGGTTGCTTCTTATCCAGCCTTTTGTTTTACTCAAATCTCTAATTGTAACACTTGCAATAGCTATTTGGTTTCTGCTACATGAAAAATAATTGTAAAATGCTGTTTCTGCCACATGAAGAATATTGCAAAATGACTCTGTATTTTCTGAACTCCCAAAATGTTTCTTTTTCTTTAAAACTTGAAGTACATCAGGATAGTTGTTTATGCATGGTACAGGATGAAGGATTTGACAAGGAGGTGACACTGCTTTCATCCACAGATCAAAGACTACTATCTCAGAAAATGGGCTGTTTGGGAGGGGGCTATGTAGATTTCTGTATTGAGATTTATGGTTATGCAATTTTGGGGTTTAGCCATTTGCTACTGATATTTCGGGCATCACTTCATGGAGGAGGGGACTGTCCATCACTAATTTACCATGTAATCCTGTTTGGACCAATTGAAATTGTCTGGATTTTTGAATTGTTTCATCTATAAAGGAAGGGTTTCTTGAGACTCTCGGTCTTCTGCACCTTCACCTTCTCACTCCCTGATCCAGCGTGGTCAGGATGGCTTTCTCTCTCTCCCCCCCTCCTTTTCTCTCTCTCTTTCTTTCTACCTCCAGCAAGCTTTTCCTCCCTATCTCTTTCTCTTCCTTAGGCAAATCTTAAGCATGTGATTTCTAAGCAATCTTCTCTTCCTTTCCCCTGCTTCTAATTTTCTCTGCTTTTCTTTATTCTTTCCTTTTTAAGGTTCATTCATTTCTAAGTAGGCCTTTAAGTAACTATGTTGTTTATTTCAAAGTAACTTCTTTATCTTTAAGTAATTTCTATCTTTATGTAAGCTTTTCATTTATAGTAACTTCTTCATTTATTTTTATTTCTGAGTAACTCCATATGTCTAAGTATTTTTAAGCAATCTTAGTATTTCTAAAGTGAACTCCATCTAACTGGATTTCTTATATTTTTCTTATTTGGTACTTTATTTCCTTATTTGATTCATAAGTAAACATCTTTAAATTTGTTCCTGATGCAACCCTGCCTGTGTATGGTCCCATAAAAGGTTGCCAATTTTCAGGTAAAAAACTCTCCCCATCAAAATAATCCAAAACAAATGAAATCCAAACGTTTTCCCCTTGCACATGCCTAATTACCAACATTAGAAAAATCTTAGTATTGATTATCTAGAGATCCTTCTAATAGGTGGAGCAATCACCTTGTCTGTCTATTATTAGATATGCTAGAAATGTAGGTGGAAATGTTTTCATGAAGGTGTGCTGAGGTTAGAGTTATGTCAAGAAAAATAACTGTTGGGTTATACCTATATCCAAGAATGTAGTTGAAGCCAAAACATAACTACAGACAGTGCACTAAGAGTTCTTTATCTTTCTTTAATGTAATCCTCTTGATGTACAAGATGAACACAGTCCACCTCTGTTATGTATGTTAACTGTGTTTTCCGACAGGAGCAGATTGTATCTTTTCTCATGTATCTATTCTTATGCAAATAAGTGGATCGAAAAATGTGCACACTCTGTTAGCCAATGGGCTTGTTGTATTATTGTTACTGTTACTGTTTATAGTGTATATAAGTCCGAGTTTTGCCCCATCCAAAATGTGTTCAAACTCCATTAATAAAGAGCTAAATTTCACTACTTCATTTGTCTGCTTCTTCATTCCTTGAACATGAAACTGGCGATGAAGGTGGGATGGCGTCCCCACATGGCAGCAACATCGGCCCATTCGACCCAGCACATCCAGAGAAATGGGCAACATACGGACACTGGTTCCACCATGCAATGGCCTTGCAGTAGATCACCGATGGAAACCAGAAGCGCTCCTGTTTCCTCGCTCAGTGCGGTTCTGAAATGCTTGAGGTGGCAACCTACCTCATTCTCCCAAGGGACGTCGATGTGTTGCCACTCATGGAAATCATGTCCGTAGTGAGGAAGCACCTGCACCCAGAAGTCTCAATTTTCCCGGCCAGGGTGGCCTTCCACAGAAGAGAGCAGCGACCCAGTGAATCCATTGCAGACTTTGCTGCCACGCTGCGCATTGCTGCCACCCCGTGCAAGTGGGACAACATTGTAGAAGCACTCCGGGACCGTCTGCTGGCCAGCATGAGGGATGAAGATGCTCAATGTCGCCTCATGATCAGAAAGACGCTAACCTTCACGGATGTACTAGAAGAGGCTGTAGCATCTGAGGCTGCACAGTCTGGGATAAAGCTTTTCCGGCATTGCCATTCCACCACCAGTGCCACCGACTCAGCTGTGCAAGCTCAGCAAATTTCACCTTCATCCTCCTCAGCATCACCTGGTTCCACCTCTTCATCGGAGTCCAGCGATGCAGAGGGAAAAGTCCGAGCGGTCTGACGAAAGCACCGAGAGCACCATGACGATCGGGAGAAGAAATTCCTTCACAAGTGTGATGGCTGCAGAACCCGGCATGACTGCAAGAAGTGCCCATTCCGCACCGCAAAATGCCACAACTGTGGGTGAAGAGGGTACATTGCTAAGGTATGCTGACAGCAAAATCAAAGATCCTCAGTGCCTGTGCCCAAGAAGAGTCATCACCACAACACGTCTATCACCAAAGTGTCACCCGAGCCTGAGCTGTGCCAAGCGGGCATCGTCAGCGAGCGTTTCTTCACAGACCTGAGCCCACAGGACATCCCCTTCAAGATGGAGGTGGATACAGGTACTACCTTTTCCATAATCACACAATGGGAGTTTTTGAGAATTCCCCCTGCCTCTCGGCCCAAGCTTAAATCCTTTAAAACTTCCCTCCAGGATGTGCAAGGTTGCTAGATTTCGGTCCTGGGGATGGGTAATTTCTTGGTTAAATTCAAAAACATTCACACCTCCTTGCCATTGGTTGTAGTTAAACAGGGCACTAACTGTCTTATTGGGACCCAATGGTTTAGGCCCCTGGGAATCCGACTTTCTGGCATCCACACAATAGACTCTGACCCAATCCGAGACATTTGTGCTGCACATCCTGAGGTATTCAAAAAGGGTTTAGGTTTATACAAAGGACCCCCTGTTGACTTTAAGCTTGACCCAACCATCTGGCCCATCCGGATGAAACCACGTCGGGTACCCTTTGCTTTAAAGGAGAAGATAGAAGCCGAGCTGGACAAACTGGTGGGGCAGAGCATCCTAGTGCCGGTGGACTCCGCAGAGTGGGAGACACCAATTGTGTCTGCTTTGAAAAGTAACGGGGAAGTCAGGATATGCGCTGACTACAAGTGTACCATCAATAAAGCTATTTGCTCGAATGCATATCCTGTGCCCATGGTAAGCCACCTTCTTGCCTCCTTGCATGGAGGAAATTGCTTCACAAAACTTGACCTTGCTCAGGCTTACCAACAATTAACTGTGTCTCCTGCTGCTGCCATAGCCCAGACCATAGTAATGCATAGGGGGCTATTAGGTAACTAGACTACAATTTGGGGTGAATGCGGCCCCTGGAATATTTCAATCTCTTGTAGAACATATTTTGAAAGGGTTGCCTGGTGTCCTGCCATATTTTGATGATGTCCTGATGGCCCAGGCTCGATCGAGTCCTGTCATGTTTCGAGAGGGCCAGTCTACGTCCTGGACCCACAGTACAAATACAGACACTCAACGTTAGGGTTGGCCCCCACCGGTTTAAACCCAGGGGACAGCAGTAATAGTCAGCAGCAAGCTCACTTAGACCCAGAAGTGTGTTCTAGGGACCAATTTCAAGGGAAAATTGTGGAATGCTCCCCTACTCCGGCCATGTGTACCCCTACACTGTCCCAGCCTAGCACTCTGGATTCCTTTATTGATGATGACCAATTTTGTTCAGAGTTCCCCTACACTCTTAGTACACACAGGAGGGACCCTGAGTTGTCTTTATCATCCACAGAATTAGATTTTGGTTTTGAGCGATCCCCTGCTCCTCCATCTGACAAACGGTGCTTTAATTTGAGTTTACAATCCTTCCCCTCTAGTCAATTCCTTCACTCCATTCGGATTGCCCATCCTACGAGCCCCTGAGCTGGCTCAGCCAAGCGTCCGACCCAGAAGGGAAACTAGACTGCCATCCTGGTTAAAGGATTTTGTTTTTACCTAGGGAGGAAGAATGTTATGTATGTTAACTGTGTTTTCTGACAGGAGTGGAATGTATCTTTTCTCATGTATCTAATCTTATGCAAATAAGTGGATCGAAAAATGTGCACACTCTGTTAGCCAATGGGCTTGTTGTATTATTGTTACTGTTACTGTTTATAGTGTATATAAGTCTGAGTTTTGCCCCATCCAAACTGTGTTCAAACTCCACTAATAAAGAACTGAATTTCACTACTTCATTCGTCTGCTTCTTCATTCCTTGAACACGAAAACCTCAACAGTCTTTCTCTCTCATATAACAATAAATGTATGTATCATGTCAGCTCTGAATTATGTTGTCTCTTTGTAAGGGTCACTAGGTAGAAAATACTCAAAAGTAGTTTAGCATTCCCTTATGGGGCATCTTGGGACAATGCAGCTTGGCCAAGGTTATACATGCTTGCTGTTATCCTGGGAGGCACAGTGGGGAATTTAGCTCCATAGTCAGATATCTGGGCTTTAGCTCCATAGTCAGGTATCCTGCTTGAGAGTGGCAAAAGCAAAACAGCACCCTGAGAAGCCTGCCAGGGAGGGGAGACACTTGCAAGTGAGATAACTGAAAGAAAGGCACAGAGGCAGTGAAATAACTCTTTGCAAAAATCACTTTTCTCACCTTGAAGTTTGGGGGACAAGGAGTCGTCCTCAACCCTTTTCCTCGAAACCTGGGATGGAGCAAGAAATACCCATATCTAAGAAGCCAAACCTACACCATACACTGGGAGGGAGGATTCCTTCTTCAGTGACCGCAAAGGGTTAATTGCATAGGGATGGTATTCCTTGAGAGTAAGGGAAATAGGATGGACAGAAAGTGAAGAGTCCTCTTTGCAAAGGTCCTCCTCCAAAATAAGTCCCTTCCTGTCTCCTGCTTTTCTCCTTCTGGTGGGAAACGGAGGCGCCATGGACTGCATTGCTGTTCCGGGCCCCTTTTTAGAACTTTCTTCCAAGGGATCCTTGTGTGGGATTTGAGAGTGAGTCTATTTCAGTGTGTGTGTGTGTGTGTGTGTGTGTGTGTGTGTGTGTGTGTGTGTGTGTGTGTGTGTGTGTGTGTGTGTGTGTGTGTGTGTGTGTGTGTGTGTGTGTGAAGGGGAGGGTGGGTGACCTCAAGGGGAGGAAGGGTGGTTTCAAGAGTGACCCAAGAAATTTTATGCAAAAAATAGAAATAGAAACAGAAACATCAAGAATAGTCTTTTGCAAGAAGAATCACACAGGTAAAAACCTCTTGACTACAGTTTATTTTAAACTGATGAAGGCTGTCTGCCCTGGACAGGGATTCTGCGGAGTCTTAGAGCCATGTTCTCCCTGACAGCCCTGTCTGATGGATGTGCCATTTAAACAATGCAATGACATCACATGGCTGTCTCGGTTTGGCGGGAGAGAATTATGGTAACCCTATAAGTAAGGGCAAATCCCAGAAGCTGTTTCCTTTTTCTATCAGTTTACCACTTCTTCCCCAAGAAAAAGCAATTGTCATGGCTGCTTTCTGACAAGTGACATTTTCTGCTGCTTTGAATTGTGGATACAGAAGCACAATATCTCACATTCATAAACTAGTTATTGTAAAAGAAATTTAGTCCTTAAGCACAGTACTACATGTCCCTTTTTATGAACATTTTCCAAAACTGACCATAGTCCAGGGAGCCCTGGTGATATTTAATGTAATCAGTTTCTGAACAGAGTGGGGGTAAAACTCTGTTACTTTAAAAATAACTAAAAAAATTATCTAAACTTCACCAAATTTGGCACAGTGCAAGAACAGACTGTCAGATACAACTGTGCCAAATTATGCTGATCCAAAACACTTTTAGAATTGCCTTACAGAATGTTGATTTGCTCTGCCAGCACAAGATCATTGCTTCACTCTCATTCAGCAATGATTAATCCCCACGGAACTCCATGAGGTTTTGTTTTCAGTACCTTTGGATAAGACTGTAGTTAAATCATGAGATCACCTTAAGAAACCATATTCTTTGTCCCAGTGATGCTGGTAGTTCAGAACCTTCTAATATTGGTATCATAAAAACTTGGAATTATTTCTCCAAAGAGATTGTGTCATGAATGATAGCCTTTCATGTTTCTTTTGTTCAGACACCCTCTGAATTCTTATTACTCTTCCTGATCGGGAAATTTTTACCTGATGCCTTTATTTCATTGCTTTTTATGCGTCAAGTATAATTTGGATACTTTGCCATTAATCTGTTTTATTCTTAAATTGACTTCATTAATGAGATTTTACAAGTCACTTTGGGGGGGGGGTGTGTGTGTGGAAAGCTGAAGCTTGGATTTAATCCATATTGACAGGACTTTTAAGAGAGAGAGAGAGAGAGAGAGAGAAAGCAAGCATAGGTCAAATAGGAACCAACCTGTCCAAGCAGGACTCAATAGACCAAAATTGGAATATTTGCCTGTTCACTGAAATCATAGTCAGATTATGAATTTTGCATCCATTAATTATAAAAGTATATATACACATGTATATGGCTGTTATGAATTATGAGTTTACAAATGTTTAGGGCTATTTGTTCTCTCAGAATGGAGTCATGTATTCCTTGTTGGTCCTTATCTAATTCACCTAACAGATGCAATACAATTCCCAAGTCCTCGCTGAGGGTGTTTCTGTCCAAGTTCCATAATGAATGACTGCTGCTTTGCCAGCACATCCCTTGTGGTTTTCTGTATTAAATAATCAGCCGGCATGCTTGAAATACTAAATACAGAACTGACAGCCAGGACAAGCATATTTCCTGAGACATATTTGAAGGACTCTAGCTTTCAGCAGCTCTCCTTGTACATAATCTTTGGCTATAGGTAGCTCTGCTTCAGAGATGAAGGAGGAGGCAGAAAAATGACCACTGTTCTCCATTTTTTGGAAAAAAATGGGTGATGAGTACAATATGCAAAAACCTCCTTGTGATTTCAGCTTCAGCAAGAAAGGGGAGAATAAAATGTTTAAAAACACTTGTCTGCAAAAAGAAATAAAAAAGATGTCATCCTACTCAGTTTCTAATTTACAGGTTATATACTTCAGATCCTATTATTTGGTATGTATTCCTGTCCTTTTGAAGGGCCAAAGCTGTGCCATTTTTATTTCATTTTAACAGAGGGGAAGATGCAGATGTGTCTCCTCGTGTAGAAAGGAGAACTGGTTCCCCCCCCCCCGCCGCCGCCCACCCTTGGACAAGGTTCTTCCAGAAATGTTACTAAGTGATCAGGAGAGGTGGGTTCATTAGGACTCTGCCTTAGGCTACATCCAGCCAGCAACCCTACCACCTGCTTTTTTTTTAAACCTGAGCAGAGGATTAAGGCCCCACATGTTTTTATCTTCTGCTGGACACAATGCTTGCTTCATTGCACTGTGTTTGGGTAGGAAAGTGAGACTAAAAGAGAAGGAGGGTCACAGAAACAAAATGAGAAAATGAATGGGAGTCAAAAGTCATCTGACTACCTTTTGAGATCAGGCAAAGAAAATAGCAACAAACAACAACAACAACAACAACAATGAATTCCATGGATTCTGGCTGAAATCACTAACAAACCTTCATACAAGATTGGCAAACCAAATTAATCAGGTTTTGGAAACACCAGCAGATGAAAATTGGTTAACAACTGGAAGGACACTGTTAATTCAGAAAGATAAAGAAAAGGGAAATGGGCCTGGAAACGATAGACCAATAACTTGTCGATCAACATATTACAAATTACTCACAGGCCAAATTCAAATATAATATATGGTCATTTGAAAAACAACAAATTGCTACCTGTAGAGCAGAAAGGATGCTACAAAAACTCCAGAAGAATCAAAGATCAACTATTAATGTGACAAATTGGCTTTGAAGAATTCAAAGAAAAGGCAAACAAATTTGTTTATGGTTTGGGTTGACTATAAAAAGGCATATGATTCCATTCCACACAGCTGGATTGAGAAATGCCTTGACATTTTTGGAATTAGCAACAACATTCAAAGTTTCATGAAGACTTCAATGAAGCTATGGCAAGTAAAGTTAATGGTCTGTGGAGAAGAATTTGGTGAAGTTGAAATTAAGTGTGGGATTTTTCAAGGGGACTCACTATCACCTTTGCTATTTGTGCTATCAATGGCACCACTGACAACTATTCTAAATAGAACAAACTATGGATATGACTTGGCTAAGAAAGGACTAAAGGTTTCACATTTGCTTTATATGGATGATCTAAAATTGTTTGTAAAGACAAGAGCTGAATTAAAAGCACTTGCTGGAAACTACAAATAAATTTAGTAAAGATATTGGAATGCAATTTGGAATTGATAAGTGTGCAATAATTACTGTTAAGGCAGGCAAAATTGTCAAAGGTGATGGATTTGAGTTAGATAATGGAGAATATATCAGAGCAATAACATTCAGAAGAAGGATACAAATACCTGGGAGTTCTGGAAGCTTCTGACCTACTACATAACCAAGTCAAAAGAGCTACTTCTTCAAAATACATAAAGCGGGTTTGGAAAATCCTGAGGTCAAAACTGAGTGGCGGCAATATCATCAAGGCAATTAATACCTGGGCAACGCTTGTTATGCGTTATTCAGCTGGGATAATTGATTGGACCCAAATGGAATTAGACAGACTAGACTGAAAAACAAGGAAACTAATGACCATGCATCATGCCCTGCACCCAAAAAGTAATGTTGATCATTTGTACTTACCAAGAGCTGAGGGTGGCAGAGGACTCCAACAGGTGAAACAAACAGTAGAGGAAGAAAAGCATCACTTGAATGACTACATTAAGAAAATTGAAGACCCTATGCTTTAGGAAGTGAACAAAGAAGAACTTTTAAAAAACAATGAAGAAGAAAGCTGAATACAGAAAGGAAAGGATAGACAGTTGAGCTGCAAACTGAAAAAAACAACCCAATTCACGGTCAATATTTGAAAAACATAGGAGGCAAGGCTGACTCAAAACTGACATGGGGATGGATACGAGCAGGAGTTTTGAAGAAGGAAATGGAAGGATTTATCTTGGCAGTTTTGCCAACAAATTTCATGAAGACAAAAATATAGCACATATCCAACAATAGCAAATGCTGGCTTTGTAATGAAAAGGATGAAACAGTAGATCATCTGATCAGTGGATGCAGCAAAATTTCACAGACTTATTATTTGCACCATCATAACAGGGTTGCAAAAATTATCCATTGGAAACTTTGACAGAAGTTTGGATTTGAATGCAGTAAAAATCATTGGAACATCAAGTAGAGAAAGTTTTAGAGAATGAGAGAGTCTAGATCCTGTGGGACTTTAAAATTCAAACAGATAGACATCTGCTTCACAACAACCTGATATAACTGTTGTGGAAAAGAAGAAGGTCTGGTTTATTGGGCACTAATTGAAGACAAACAACTGGAGAACATCACAAAACATTGTGATTTGCAAATTGAAGTTGAGCGTCTATGGCAGAAGAAACCTGTTGTTGTTCCCACCATGATCTGAGACTTTGGAGCAGTACATAAAGGACTCACTAGATATTTGGAAATTTTGGACTTGTCTGATTTGAACATCCTAACTCTCCAAAAAACAACTCTACTGGGGACTGCATATACACTATACTCAGATATTACCTTAACAGCTCTTAGGTCCTTGGTTATGGCTTGAACTGTTAATTTTATTCCAGTCCTCGACTGTGAACCAAATGGTTGATTTGTATAATAATAATAATAATAATAATAATAATAATAATAATAATAATAATAATAATAATAATAATAATAATAATAATAATAATAATAATAATAATAATAATAATAATAATAATAATAATAGATTACGTAAAAAACAGTAATGGAGGTCAAGAACAAGGTGTTGCTTAAAACACAGCAAACAAAGATTCAATATAGGAAAACAAATGATGCAAACACGGGCTGACAGCTGGTACAACAAGGCATTGCACGGACAGTTCCTTGAAAAGATCGAAGGAAAAGTAGATGATGATGATGATGATGATGATGATGATGATAATAAATCGGGGGAAAGTACATTCGGCCCTTGGACAAGATGGATTGGAACTCTTTGGATCCAGACTGTGGTGGCTTAGTGGTGAAGACACTGAATTTGACGACTGGAAGGTCAGCAGGTCAGCAGTTCGATACCTGAGAACTGCACGAGGAAGTGAGTTCCCGTCTCTGTCCCAGTTCCTGCCTACCTAGCCATTCAAAGCATGAAATTGTAAGAAGATAAATTGGTACCACTTTGATGAAAAGGTAAACAGCGTTCTGTGCACTCCAGTGGTAGTGGTAGTAGGCAATGATTTGTTTGCTTATTTGACGATATTTTGAAGCGTCTAAACTTTGATCAAAGCAGTAAGTTAAACAAAATCCTATTTAAAGCTCTCCTTTCTCTGATCATGTTCTTTTGTTTGCTTTTGCAGAGCCAGGGGAATAGCTTCTTATAGTTACCAGACACAGGCTGTTTATCATTGTTTTTAACTGCCATTGTTTTCAGTGCCAGCTTCTGGATCTAAAGGCTAGGAAATTATGCATTCTCTCCTATTCAATTAAACTGCTTAATTGTGCAGCATCTTGTGCACTAAATTGTGGTTGCAGAACTGCAATCATTTTTATTAAAATTGCTACTATATTTGGAGTATTTACCCACACCTGCAAATACACAGTTGTCACTCTGAGAAAAACAAAGGTAAGTCACTGGAGCCCTGGAAATATATCACAGAACCTTACTTTATTTAAACATATTTCATATTTACGCTAGATCTAGTTCTTCTGCTACAGTGTTAGACAATCCAAGCTTCTCCATTCACTGGACAGATTTAACTAAGGTGCAGGAAATCATACATCCTAGCTCAAATAATTTCCACAATGTAATGGCCTATTTGCATTTTAATACAGATTTTGACTACTGCACCTGAGGCTTCCAATGAAGCAGTGATTTAAATTTTAAGGTAATTAAAGACTAATCAAACTATGCATTTGTTTTATCTGTTTAATAAACCTGCTAACTGCTGTCAGCAACAGTGTGCCTGACCTCAACTTGTCCTAAGCTATTAGGCAGAAAATATGCATAATTGTTCTTACTCAGGATAGAAGCATATTTTGTTTCCTCATTAATTACATGTTTAAAGAGGAATGCCATTTTAATAAGGAAGTTAACTTTTTATGAGAGAAACTGGGGGAAAATCTTTTCAGGTGGTATAACTAAATGGGGAAAAAGACAAAACTTCTAGCCAATTAGTTATTTTATGACCTTCATCACATTAATATATCAACAACCTCTACTGAGGTCTCTGATAATGTGTTTCAAATTCTGCTTCCTAAGTGGCATTTTCATCTCAGGATCCCATTTTCCTTTCACTACTGGATTTCACCACATCTTTTCATATATATTGCTTTTACTTAAATCAGTAGACCTAATCAAAGGGACAAAAAGAAGAGCTAATATTAATCCATGATTGGAAAGATTGGGTTACCTTCCCTCTCTATCATAATTTATCCATGCAGAGCTAATTCCAAAGCAGAGAAAAATCTCTCTCTCTCTCTCTCTCTCTATCTAGATAGATAGAAAGATAGATAGATATAGATATAGATATAGATATAGATATAGATATAGATATAGATATAGATATAGATATAGATATAGATATAGATAGATAGATTTTCAACGCTGTTGTGAACTGTTATGTTTCAAGTTTTCTGGTCATATGAAGAATCTCAAGGGAAAAAGACCTCTCTTCAGAATTAGCTCTATGTACACAAGAGCATCTGTGGAGAATGCATGGTTAGTCTGCTCCTTTTGGTCATAAAATTAATCTTGCTACTGAACTTCTAAACGGGGATCATATGATCAGAGATTCAATGAGGATCCATCTGGTTTGGTTTCTGCAATAGATGATGCGCTTCAATTAGTGTTGTCCGTTATTATTACATTCCTTTGGGGATTTAGAGCAGCATTTGACTTGGTTGCATTGTATATGAGTCATAGCTAAAGGTCACCCTTGCTCAAAAGCCAGCTTAACCGGGAGCAAGTCCCATTGAACTCTATAGGACTTCACAGAAAGATATAGGTGAAACTCATAAATTTAGAATATCATGCAAATATTCATTCAGTCCAATAATGCAACTTAAAAGGTGAAACAAATATACGATATAGATTCATTGCATGCAAAGAGAGATAGTTCAAGCCTTAGTTCGTTATAATATTGATGCTTATGGTTTACATCTTATGAAAACCCCAACCCCCTAATCTCATGTACCCCATAATCATCACATAATCTCATGTACGCCATGATCATCACAATTATAATGAATTAAGGCATGACATCTCTCGCTTTACATGTAGTGAGTCTATCTCATATATTTATTTCACCTTTTAAGTGAAATGAATGGACATTTGCACGATATTCTAATTTTCTGAGTTTCACCTGTATAGCCTTGTGCTGCTTGTGCTGTTTTTATGCCTTTCCCTAGTTTCCTTCCACTATTATTCATGACACCAAATTACAAATATGTTGAATAGTAATATGCTTGCTCTTCTTTGCAGCCATGAGATATATAAATGAGCTAAATTTTATGCTTTCTTTTTCTACTGTGTGAGTAAATTTAGAAATAAATTCATTCTGACCTCTCCTCAGGGCAAATATGATTGACAAAATCCTAGTGTATATGGTATTAATGTACACAATACTTAAGCTACAGCTTTTCTCGACTTATATATTATATTGATTGCACAGTATTTGTAAAAGCAGTGCAAAATATAGATTAACATTCATATATGATCATATACGTTAAGAACATGTCTTCACTTCTTTTCTTTGCCAGTTGGGTAGGTGGGTAGGTGACCTGGGGTTTTAGTGTGTTTTATATGTTTTTTTAATTCTGTTGTAGCCGCCCTGAGTCAGGTTCGCCTGAGTAGGCGGCATAGAAATCTAAAAATTAAATTAAATTAAATCTCTGCTTCTCCTGCATATTTTTTGATTCTTCTTCTGCAGGTCTGTTCGTGGAGGCCATACAATTCAGCATGTGTTGAAGGTTATAGGCTGTATTCTGGTTATTTATTTTTAACAAAATATTGAGCAGTAGAGAAAAGAAAGAACTTTTTTCATCTGAGGTTGGTGGGAGTGCCAAATTAGGTGAACCAATTATCTACCTCACTGCATAGCATAGCAGCTTAATTTAGATTTTGTATGATCTATGTCATTTATCTCTCTGTATAGGTTGCAGTGGCTCAAGTGGCTAAGACGCTAACTCATACCTATCAAGTTTCAGGAAATTTCTGTCAAATAAGGGAAATTTCCTGGCCAAAACAGGAAACTAGCCAGCTATGCTTATCCTGTGCTGGCCTCCAGTCTCACTCCAGTCTAATTGTAGTCTAACTAATACGGGATGATGGTGGGAAAGAGTGTAAAATACGTGGTTTTTACAGAAATTTCCAGAAACTTGACAGGTATGCGCTAACTGGGAGGCAGAAGGTCAGCAGTTCAATTCCCGAGTAATGCAGGATGGAATGAGCTCCCGTCTTTGTCCCAGCTCCTGCCAACCTAGCAGTTCGAAAGCAAGACATTGCAAGTAGATAAATAGGGACCACTTCGGTGGGAAGGTAACAGCATTCCATGTGCTCCGGTATTTAGTCATGCCTGCCACATGACCACAGAAACATCTGCAGAAGCAGACAGCGCTGGCTCTTCGGCTTTGAAACAGAGATGAGCACTGCACCCTAGAGTTGGATACGACTGGCTTTCCAGCAAGGGAAACTTTACTTTACAGATATCTTTTATAAATGCAAGTGTTGCTTTAAAAAAACAAAACAGTCAGCTTAATTTATCTTCCCACACTACTGACATATTTATAGGGAGTCCAGAACTGATAAAAATAGGATTTTCTTCCTTTACCTGCCCCAGTCTGGCCATTGTATTTGGGTGTAGTTTTTCCAACTCTAAGCCTTTCAGTTGCTGTTCTTGGGGTACACTTTTGTAATCGAAAGGAGGAATACAGTTGTGATATTAAAAAGGCTTGGTTGCTATGTAATATCCCCTAGTTTCATGGCTGAATCTCCTTTTGTGGCTTAGATACTTTAACAAAAAAATAATTGTGTGCCATCATGTCAATTCTGACTTATAGTGACCTTTTTCATGGTTTTCTAGATTAGAGAATACACAGAGGTAGTTTACCATTCTTTTCTTCTGGGGCACCCTGGGACTACATAACTTGTCCAAAGCCACACAAGCTGGTTCTTCTCTTGGATTTTACAGGGGGGAATTGAACTTGCAACCTCTGATTCCCTAGTTAGATGCCTAGCTCCCAGAGCTATCATGCCAGCTAGATTCTTTAAACAGCTGCTTAATGTTTCATTTTTGTATATTTTCTAAGGGTTTGCTGCCTTTCAGATATATTTGTTTGTTCTTTCAGGCACAGTGCCAAGTCTGGCAACCTGGACTACATGGGATCATCAAATAATTATCTAGATGGGTTATTAGTCTAGCTGTGTGGTTGAGTATGAGAAAATGTATCAGTCTTTTCAAGGTCAGATGCAGTTAATGTAAGCATTAGGGCACATAGTTTCAGGAACATCTCCGACAAGCAAACTTTAACATTGATCAATATAGTGGAATGAACTATGATGGACTAATTCCAGGGGTGAATCAGGGGTTCTCTGAGGGGTTCCAATTAACAATTTACTGATTTGTTACTGAGATTAATATTCAAATTGAATGCACACTGTGCTCTGGTAAATATTGTGATAGGTCTAATCATGGGACTAGTTCTACCAAACTGACAGTAATCTGTCAACTGGCAGAGAGCAGGCTGAGCCACAGAAGGAAATAAATGCCCCTAATACTAAACTTAATTTCACATCTTCTAGATCAGGAGTTCTCAACTTTTTTTAAACTGGGGGGCCGGGTCACACTCCCTCAGACAGCTTCAGGGGCCGAATTGCCATTTTGCACTTCCTCCACAACATGGCACTTCCTGGTGTGGTGGAAGCGGTGGGGGCTCACATGAAATGGTGCAGCGGGCCACATCTGGCCCATAGGCTGCAGGTTGAGAATTCTAGTTTTTAGGTTCTAGAGAGTTATTTCTTGATATGTTAAAAAAACCAGCTTTAGATGTGCATGACGTAAGCTATACAACTCCTGGTCCACAGAAATCACTGGATGGCAACTCCAATCAGCCTGCATCAACATTATGTTTGACAAAATCTAGAGTTAAAAATTGTCCTTTTCTAATGTAGAGACATGCAAATGTGGTAGCATAAACCACACAATAGTGGTAGTCCTCTGCACAAAATTAAACAAAACATTCAACAATTAGTGTAAGAAAATGAGAATAAACCAGATGATTCAGTATATTCCTGAAACTGTCTCCAGAAATTTTCTTTGGAATTTTGCCTTTTTAAATTCAAAGGTTTCCTGGGGATCCATTTTGAACAGGGGAAGCTTTTGTAAGCATTGGAATTGGATAGGGAGATTTTAGTATAGAAAGATTATCACAGCTAGTCCCAGCATTGAGACCAGATTCAGCATTTTTTATATTAAAGTTTCCACCTTTTTCCTCCTGTGAAAGTGCACAATTAGATTTCAGACACTATTTTTTATCATTCTATCTTCATAATTTAAAAAAGATCCCCCCCCCTAAAAACAGAGGTTATCTTTTTAAAAACCTTTAAAAATAAGCTTTTAAGGAACCTATCCTTACAAATATACAGAGGTAGAAACTCTCTTTTTGACACACAGGTCAATGCGTTGGCTTTTTAAAATGTACACATAATTAAATCGCAATTCTCATGTTTCAGACAGTTCAATGCTATTAAATGGTAGATTGATTGCACCATCCCTCCCTTTCACCTTTAAATATATACAGAGTTGATTTAGCATTCACCTTGAAATGTTTATTTGCTCCATGACCTTGACACTTAAAGGGCTGGTTCATACATTGTCCTGAAATTGAAATTTGACACAGAGGCGGGGTTGTTTGTAAATTTAGTCTAATTTTACATAGAGCATAAAGCTTGGTAGCAGTTGCTCATAAATATTCAGGCTTTGCCCACATTATGTGACCTTGACAGGAAAGGGCTGGATGAATTTGTGTTTGTTGTTTTTTGTGCTCATGGCTTCACCTCACAAACTATGGTCTATGCAGATTTGGGAGCATAGGTAGAAGTCACTAAATAATAATAATAATAATAATAATAATAATAATAATAATAATAATAATAATAATAATAATAATAATAATAATAATAATAATAATAATAATTATTATTATTATTATTATTATTATTATTATTATTATTATTATTATTATTATTATTATTATTATTATTATTATTATTATTATTATTATTATTATTATTATTATTATTATTATTATTGGGTTGCCCACGGGAATAATTGGCCAAACCTTTCCCCAGAGGCTCGCCCGGCCTTCAACAGATCCGGGGACCAACCAGGCTTGGCAGGAAAGGCAATTGGGATGCAGGCTAATTAGTTAGTTTGGGGGGCAAATCATAAAGCCTTGGCTGATGGCTACGATAGAAACAGGGCAAAAACCAAAGACGATGACTCTAATGGAAATACATTAGAGTATTCTGGCTGCAGATTAAGATGGGCAAATAAGCCGTGCCAGACAGCAGAACTAACTAGGCAACCGGAGTCAATATACATAAGGCTCTGAGATAGGGCAGGAACAATGGGTTTCGCCAGCCCAGACCTTAATTAGTTGTGGGTTGTCTATTAACACAGGGCAATGTCCAAGAACAGGCATTGTACTGACCACCGGAAAATGCCATGTATGCAAGCCTTCTGTACTAGGGGGTCACGCGCATCTTACGTGCCACCCGACTCCGTTTGGGGCTGGACTTCACCGCACAATTGTCTCGCGTGTCTTCCTTGCGACCAGCCACTCCCACACCTGGGAGCCATGGAAACAAATAATAATAATAATAATAATAATAATAATAATAATAATAATAATAATAATAATAATAATAATAATAATAATAATAATAATAATAATAATATGGACCAAAACAAAAGGCAAAACAAAAGGGCAGGCTAGGTGATACAGGATGCTTAACACCTCAGAGGGGAGAAAGGGGAGGGACAGGAAAGGGGGAGGGGAAATGCAATGTTGTAAGGAGCAATACTGTATAGGGACATGGAATGTGAGATCAATGAACCAAGGTAAACTGGAAGTGGTAAAAAATGAGATGGAAAGAATAAGCATTGATATCTTGGGAATCAGTGAGCTCAAATGGACAGGGATGGGCGAATTCAGCTCTGGAAACCATCACATCTACTACTGTGGACAAGAAAACCTTAGAAGACATGGAGTAGCCATAATTGTCAATAAAAGAGTGAGAAGAGCAGTAATGGGATACAACCTCAAAAATGACAGAATGATGTCAGTAAGAATTCAGGGCAAACCCTTCAATGTTACTGTGATCTAAATATACGCACCAACCACGGGTGCAGATGAAGCCACAGTGGACCAGTTCTATGAGGACTTACAACACCTCATAGAACAAACACCAAGAAATGATGTTCAAATTATTCTAGGAGACTGGAATGCCAAAGTAGGCAATCAAAAAGTGGAGGGAATAACAGGCAGGTTCGGTATTGGAACACAGAATGAAGCAGGGCAAAGATTGATAGAGTTCTGCCAAGAGAACGCACTGGTCATAGCAAACACCCTCTTCCAGCAACACAAGAGGTGACTTTACACATGGACATCACCAGATGGCCAACACCGAAACCAGATTGACTACATACTCTGCAGCCAAAGATGGAGAAACCTCCATACAGTCAGCAAAAACAAGACCTGGAGCAGATTGTGGCTCAGATCACAACCTACTGATTGCAAAATTCAGGCTTAGACTAAAGAAAATAGGGAAAACAAAGAGACCAGACAGATATCACCTAGACAGCATCCCTAAAGAATACACGGTGGAGGTGATGAACAGATTCAATGGCTTAGACTCAATAGATAGAGTGCCAGAAGAATTATGGACAGAGATGAGGGACATCATGCAGGAAGCAGCAAAGAAAACCATACCAAAAGAAAAGAAGAGTAAGAAAGCAAAGTGGTTGTCTGATGAGGCTCTTAAAATGGCAGAGGAAAGAAGGAACGCAAAAGTCAAAGGAGAAAGGAAAAAATACAATCATTTGAACACAGAATTTCAAAGAAAAGCAAGGAGAGATAAGGAAAACTATCTAAAAGAACAGTGCAAAGAAATGGAAGAAAACAACAAAAGAGGCAGAACCAGAGATCTTTTCAAAAAAATCCGGGAAATCAAGGGAACATTTAAAGCAAAAATGAACATGATAAGGGACAAAGACGGAAAGGAACTAGCTGATGCAGAAGAGATTAAGAAAAGATGGAAAGAGTACACAGAGGAACTCTACAAAAAGGAACTCAACACTCCTGATAGTCACAATGATGAAGAAATTGAACCTGAGCCAGACATCCTGGAGAGTGAAGTCAGAAAGGCCCTAAAGAGCACTGCAAACAACAAAGCTAGTGGAGATGATGGTATCCCAGTTGAATTTTTCAAAGCTCTAAAAGATGATGGCATCAAATTACTGCATTCAATATGCCAGCAGATTTGGTAAACAAAACAGTGGCCACAGGACTGGAAAAGATCAGTATATGTTCCAATCCCAAAAAAGGGCAATGCCAAAGAACGTTCAAATTATCGAACAATTGCGCTCATCCCACACGCCAGCAAGGTGATGCTCAAGATAATACAGGATAGACTTCAGCAGCATGTGGAAAGAGAATTACCAGAGGTGCAGGCTGGTTTCAGAAAAGGCAGGGGGACTAGAGACCACATTGCCAACATACGTTGGATCATGGAGAAAACAAAGGAATACCAGAAACAAGTTTATTTTTGCTTTATTGACTACACTAAGGCATTTGATTGTGTGGATCACAACAAGATGTGGCAAGTGATTAAAGAGATGGGAATACCAGAGCACCTCATATGCCTCCTGAGAAATCTGTACATGAACCAAGAAGCAACAGTTAGGACAGAACACGGAATGACAGAGTGGTTTGGAATAGGAAAAGGAGTAAGACAAGGCTGCATTCTGTCACCCTGCTTATTCAACTTATACACAGAGCACATAATGCGCAATGCAGGGATGGAGGATCACAATATGGGATCAAAATTGCTGGGAGAAACATCAACAATCTGAGATATGCAGACGACACCACCCTAATGGCAGAAAGTGAGGAAGACCTAAAGAATCTCTTGATCGGTTTGAAGGAAGAGAGTGCAAAAGCTGGCTTGAGACTCAATATCAAGAAAACCAAGATAATGGCAACAGGCCCGATCAGTTCCTGGAAAATAGACGGGGAAGAAGTAGAAGCAGTGACAGATTTTACTTTCTTAGGATCTAAGATCACTGCAGATGGAGATTGCAGCCATGAAATAAAGAGGCGGCTGATTCTAGGGAGACAAGCCATGAGAAGCCTGGGGAACATAGTGAAAAGCAGAGACATCACCTTGAAAACAAAAATTAGAATAGTCAAAGTAATGGTATTCCCAGTGGTAATGTACGGATGTGAGAGCTGGACAATTAGGAAAGCTGAACGCAGAAGAATAGATGCCTTTGAAATGTGGTGTTGGAGGAGAGTTTTGAGGGTACCTTGGACAGCGAGGAGAACAAATAGGTCAATCTTAGAAGAAATCAACACTGACTGCTCATTGGAAGGTCAAATAGTAAAGATGAGGCTAAAGTACTTTGGGCATCAAATGAGAAGGGAGGATTCACTTGAGAAGGCCGTGATGTTGGGAAAGGTGGAGGGCAAAAGAAGAAGGGGGAGGCCAAGGATGAGATGGATAGATGGTATTGTAGACACAATGGGCACAGAACTGGGAGGACTGAGGGGGATGGTGGAGGACAGAGGCGCCTGGAGAACGATGGTCCATAGGGTCGCAAAGAGTCGGAATCAACTGTGCGACTGAACAACAACAACAACAACAACAACAACAACAACAACAACAACAACAATAATAATAATAATAATAATAATAATAATAATAATAATAATAATAATAATAATAATAATAATAATAATAATAATAATAATAATAATAATAATAATAATAATAATAATAATAATAATAATAATAATAAATCATCTGTCAGAAATGATTTTTGTGGAAGAAACTTTGCTCAGGGAATGCCTAAATGAGGCTCCTTTCATATCCCCAAGAGCTGGGAAAGAGACAGGTGCTCAATCTGTCATGCAGTACCAGGGTCTTGGACTGCCAACATGCCAGCCTTCCAGCTAACAAGCCTCCAGCTAGCAAGCAAGCCTTCTTAAGCACTGAGCCACCGCAGCCCCCACATCATTATCTCTCACCAGAAGTAAAAGTTGTAAAATCTGCTACAGCAGGGATTCTCAACCTGTGGCCTGTGGCATCATTTCATGTGGTCCCCCAGTGCCTCCACCACACCAGGAAGTGCCATGTGGTGAAGGAAGGGCAAAATGGCCATCTGGCCCCCAAAGCTGTCTGAGGGAGCGTGACCAGTCCCCCAGCTTTAAAAGGTTGAGAACTCCTGTGCTAAAGGATCATCAGGTTTGCCCCAGTTTGCCAGAACCAGTAGCAGAAATTCTGGCTGGCCCAGTCCATCCAAGTTTTGAAATAACAGGGCTTTTCCCCTGGCCACACCCACCATATCATGTCCACAGAGTAGATAGTAAAAAAAATTGAATCCCACCACTGAATAACACATTATTTTTCTCCACATCAAAGAATGGGAAACTGGAACCAACTGTTCTCTTAGTTGTCCACATGCAAGTGCCATCATTTCCCTGTGTATAAGAACACATTTCCCTGTGTATAAGAACCTTTAAAGCCCTTCATGGTAGTGGGCCAGGATACCTTAGAGACTGCATCGTCCCAAGAGTGTCCACCCGTCCAACCAGAGTGGATCGGAGGGGCTCTCTAATTGTTCCATCTGCCATAGGGGCCCGTCTCTCTGGTACACGAAGGAGGGCCTTTTCCGTGTCTGCACCGGCCTTGTGGAACCTCCTGCCTGTGGAGTTGCGGGAGCAGATGGAGCTGCTACCTTTCAGAAAAGACTTAAAAACTTGGTTGGCAGGGCAGGTGTGGGGCCCGGATGGAAGAGTGACCCCTGCCTGTTGGCTTATAAATTAAGCCCCCATTTCTTTTAATTGTCAATGAAGGCAGTTTTTAATGTGGGTATTTAAGAGGAATGGGGTAGGTGGGTGGGTATGTTGGATTTTAATTGGTTGTATTGTTTTGTGTGTGTTTTAACCCAGAGTCGGGTTTACCTGATTGGGCAGCATATAAATTTGAATATAAAATAAAAATAAAATAAAAATAAATAAAACACATTCATTTATTTACTTCTGTGCAGCAAAAATGTTTCCAACTTATCATAAACGTCAAGTGTATGAAGGTGATTATCACATCAGAATACTAAATCATGTGATTGCCAGCTTCAGTATATATAGCTTTTTCTTGTTGAAGAATTATTTCTTTGATAAATAATAAAGAGTTGCAAAGTCGACCACAATAGAGCTTACTAGCTGAGCCCAGAAAGAATAGCAGGAGTTGATCGTAATACCATTTCTTGAATCCTGGAAGATAATCAGAAGCTAAATCTATTGCCATTTCTCTTCTCACACATTTGTCATGAAAAATCTGTTTCTTGAGCTGATGTTGGGGATAGCTTTTCTTTTATAGCTTTGCAAAGATTTTCGAGAGTTTGACTTGAGTCACAACCATTCATTGTTATCCAGCAAAATAGATGGGTCATGCAGCATTTCTCCAGATGCCCTAAAGTATGAAATTAACTAGCTATTTTGCCCAGCCTTCCTGGGAAGGTACTGTATTGATTTTGTGTTTGTGGTGGGGTGTTTTGTGTGTGTGTGTGTGTGGGGGGGGAGGTGGCTTGATGCTGGTGAAGGTTGAGGGCAAAGGAAGGTAGCTGCGTTTGGGGGAGTCTCAAACTGGCTCCTTGCCTTGCGATGGAGAGGGGATCTAGTTTCCCCCCTCCTCCTCACAAGGAAAGAGACTGGCTCCTTTCCTGGTCACAGACTTTGGGACTTTAGTTCTCCCCCACCCCCTCCCCCTGAATCACCCTCTGCTGATCCTGATGAAGGCCCATAAAGAGTTTAAAGCTAGATTCTGTGTGAGAATTTAGTGGACCACAAGTTTTAATTTTTTAATTTTAATTTAATTTAATTGTCAAATTTATAGACCGCCCACTCGGCCAAAGCCGACTCAGGGTGGTTCACAATGACAATTTAAAAAACATGTTAAAAACAGTTAAAGCTACCCACCCCCTAAAACAAGTATTATAGTATTGAGAGGTTCAAATAGTACAACCTTAGCAGAATGCAATGAAATTCTTCATTCCCCTCATAAGCATACACTTATTAGGGATCAGACCAGTGTGCCACTTAAATGTATTGCTGCATCCTGTTTAGATGTGTCTGAAGACGGCTTTGATTGAGTCACAAATAAGCTAAAAACTGTTACTGGAATCATCTCTGCTACAGATTCTTTAGTACATTCTTACATTATGAAAATGGCCAATATGTCTATGTGAATGATATCAACTAAAGAAAATAACAGCAGAACAAAATGCAAAATATTTTTATTTAAATTTCATCTGGCTTCTTGATAAGTCTAAATTACAATTTACTTTAAACAACATCATATAATAAAACTATACTAGGAGGCAGTAGTAACAGGTAGTAAGAGAACCACAAAACATGAAATATTAAACATTGTGGTAGAAATAAGTGCCACAGTGTGTAAATGAATACATTTAGAATGTACTGTGTTCTTTGAATAAATGATGATATCTATCAATTGCGTTTATAGATGCAAAGCTATTTGCATTCACCTACCTGTCTAAATAAGAGCACAAATATATGATGGCTGTTTGAACTTTAATCTGAAAGAGCACAACCTTAATTCATTTGCCCGTGTCATCTAATCGCAGCTGCAAAACTTTAGATGAAAGTTAAGTAATGGCATGGTAAATAACCCACAAGACCAGCTTATGATTACTTTGGAGAATAAAAATCAATTGTGTGGTATAAGTGAAGAAAAGCATATGCAGAAAGTGAACAATTTATAGCTGCCACTTAAGATCAGATTTTGCTCATGAATAACCACAGCAAATTCATCACCTAACTACAGATAATGACAAATGCTGTAAATGGTGTCAACGTGCAGAATCAATAGATCACTTCATTGCAAGTTTCCCTGTACTGTCAAATACTGATTACCTTGCAGGGAGCAAACACCGAACAGAACAAGCATGATATTACATAAAAATATCTGTAATAAATTTGCTAAAGAATTACAGAGAGGTAGCCATGTTAATCTACTTCAGCAGCAGTGCAAATAGCAAGCAGTTCTGTGCTATGTTAATCTACAGTACCTATAAAAGTTTTTATTGGCTGAAATCCAGTATTGTCGCAAATACAGAGTGTCACTAAAGTCACCATATATATCGAATTTGCATAACAGGTATCTTTGAATGTTCACCATGAGTGGGGGAGATGACTTTGTGTGTGTGTGTAAAAAATTGGCCAACATGTAGAGAATATTTTATAAATATTTTGTAAAAACACTAGGATGGATATTTTCTACATAAAGGTACATTTAGCTACATTTTCCCATTTTTCCTATGTGTGGTGACTTTGGGACACCCTGTAGAGAAGGGGTGGCCAACCTTTTAATGTTGCAGGCCTGACCACACCCCCGGACAGGTGAGTGGGCCAGACCACACACCCCAGAAGCTGAAGTGGGCACATTTATGGCTGTTGTAAATGCACTCACTTCCACATTTATGACAGCCATAAACATGTTTGTGCATGCATGTACACATTTTATGGCAAACATAAACATGCCTGCTTGCACTTCTGGGTGCGGTGGAGGTGGTAACGGGCTGGATGGGATGGCATCATGGGCTGGGTCCAGCCTGCGGGCCCTAGGTTGGGAACCCCTGCTGTAAAGTAAGCCCATTGAATCAATGTAGTTCACATTGATGTTGACTTGCCAGATCTCACTGGTTCAATGGATTTTCTCTAACTGCAGCTTACTTCTTGATTTTAGCCATTCGTTCAGTCGTTGCTCCCTATGCATTTTCCCCAGGCATGTTTCCCCATTTCATAATCCTTCTGTGTCAATAACTGATGGTCTAATAGTGTTGTTGGATCTGCAAAAGAATTTTGTATGAGTTTCAGTAGAAGCTACAAAACAACTGTATAAAAATAGTCCAGAATAACACTAATAACCACAGTGAGAGTAATACTTAAGAAACAATGGATATCAATTATTACTTCTTCCTTCTTTTTGAGGGGAAGTAATTTTTAATTTAAACACTCCTGCCTTTTTGAAGTTATATTCTTGATATGAAATAATTATATTTCCCCCTGTCAGCCTGTGGCCCCTTCTGAGGAAGACTTAAGAATATGTTAAAGGTCACCCTTGCTCAAAAGCCAGTCGTATCTGATTCTAGGGTGTCGTAGTTGAAGGTAGAGAAAGGAGAGGTATGTTTTATAATTAGAAGGGCATGTGGAAACTTAACAAAAGAATCTCCATCCCCAGAAAGTGGAATAAAGTTCATTCTTAATTAAATTATATGAAATGGAAGACATGTTAATCTGTGCAAGTACAGTGGAACATCGGTTAACAAACGGCTCAGTTAACATAAAAATTGCATAACAAAAGGAAATCCATAGAAAATAATGGCTTGGTTTACAGAATTTTTTGGGGAATGGATTAATTGGTTTTCAATGCATTCCTATGGGAATCCATGTTTCGGTTAATGTATTTTGGTTTTCAATGCATTCCTATGGGAAATTTGGTTAAAGTAATTTTTGCTGTAAGAAACATCCCAGGGAATGCATTAATTACATTAACTAAGGTAACACTGTATATCAGATAGTAAATATAGTCAAAAAAGACAAAAAAAGTTGTGCCATCTTAAAAACAAAGGGGTGACATATCCTCCTAATTTCACTTGATTCTGAGGGAATATAACCATTATTTATTTATTTATGTATTAGACCTGTATGCCGCCCCACTCGCAGAGTGACTCTGGGCAGCTCACAAAGATACAAAATATAGAAAATATACAGTACAATTACAGATTACAAAATTACATATCAGTATCGACCACAGTAACAAAGCATTAATTTCAACAAGAAAAATGTATACTTCACAACCACAATCATAATCAATATACAATACAATTGCAATTTCTTTCAAAAATGGAACATTCCTCTCAACCAAATCGAGGAAACCATGCACATCATATCATGTACATCATATATGACTGACCAGAATAACTGTTTAAGTTTTATGTGTAGTATGGTAATTGATAGATTTGCACATTTTAAAATGCAATTATTGTTTTTTATACATTCGTAATATGTACTGTAACTTGTAACAGTTTATAAAAATACAGTCACTGACAGGATGGATTTGAAATTGGCAAATGCAGATCAGAATTTCTGGGAAATCCACACCTCTTTTTAAACCTAACAAGCAAAGCTGCCAATGGTTCCCTAATGTCATTATGAAGGAATTTCTTCTTCAGGAACTCAGTTAAGAATTCATTGAGGGCTAAGGCTGTGTGTTCAGACAAACGTGCAAAAAAGAACCAAAGAGAAGGGTTTGTGCAAGTCTAGCATTTTCCCATTTTACATTTTTTCTTATTCTTATCTAGCTATTATGCCCCTTTCTTACATATGCATCAAGTTGTACATGCCAGTGGTCATGCCATAAGGAACCCTGCTACCACTCTCTTTACCTCACTAAATATTAGTAACAGGCATTACATCAAGTAATATAATGAGTTACTTTTTTGACATTGTAGCAAATATTATGCAAGAGCTCATTTTCAAAAGGGAATAAATTAAATTTTAAAATGTTTGAAGTGGTAGACGTGTTAATCTGTACAAGCATATCTGTGAATAACCAAAACAGAACAGGGGAAAAAAGACAAAAAATGTTGTGGCACCTTAAAGAATAACTCCTGTATTTAAATGTGAGCTTTCGTGGACCAAGTCCACTTGCTGTTCTATTTTGTTTATTCTCAGATATACATTTTAAAAGTATCTTTCCTCCCCTTTTGCCTTCACAGTGACCGTGTGAAATTGGGTAGGGTAGAAAGCAGTGCTAGTGTGTGGTGAACAGTATTTCAGTAGAAAATTATACCTTAGTGAAAGATTTGGACTTCTAAATTCTGATCTGAAATTTGATCTTTCACATCCCAAATGGCCTACAAGTAAATAGAAATGACACCCTGTGGCTAAGCAATCCAGGATTTCAGCTAGCCTTCTTACATGTCCTGACCATAGTCCTAGCTGCCAGTAAGGTAGCGGATAATAAAATAGCCAACTCCAGTCATTTTCAAGTCTTTTAAAAGTATATTGTAGCAAAAGTAGGCGACATAAACAAAGTTTCAGGAAGCAAAATCATTCTAGGCAAACTGAAACATCTTTAATTCAGAAAGCACATTAAAAACAATGAAACCTGAGTAAGCTTTGAAGCCCTAAAGGGCTCCACCCTCTAGACCAAGAGAGTGTCCTGCACCCTCCCTCTGTTTTTTATCTCCTCCAACAAGTTCCACCTCTGGCCATTCCCCTAAAGGATTTTAGCCAATGACTATACAGTATTACATGTCTATCCAATTCTAAGTTTCAATTCTCCAACAACACGAGGATTTAGAATGTTTTGACTATTAAGCAGTTTCTGCCCAGTGACAACCCATAGTGCAACACTGCCACCTCCCTCCTGGTTATAGTACACAGAAATCTCCATTACAGATTCAAAAGACACACTGGCCCCATTTCTATCCCATGACAATATGACACCCTAATCACAAAACCACACTGGGTGTGTAACTGTACAATATTACATCCACTGCTTACTGAAGTTTCATGATGAATTGGTTAAATTTAAAGAAATCCCACCAGTATCCATCTCTCTCTCTCTCTTTTTGGGGGGTGGGGGTGGGGAGGAGAACAGGCCTTCTCAAGGCAAAAGCAACCTGCCAAGCACTGGCTTTTTTCATGTTTACTCAGCAGAAAACTAGACAGGCTGGATCAATTATTTTAAAAGAGAGAGAGAGAGAGAGAGAAATAACCCAATACTGTTGTGTTTCATGAAAGAAAGGACAGGTTCACACATTTCCCAATAATATGCATGCTAGAGAAATGCACACACATTAGTTTTGAAAGGTACACAATCTCACAAAAAGTGAGACAAGGAGAATTATTTTGTGCTTTCTTATTTTCTGTCCAAGGATGAACTAGGTTCATGATGGCGAACCTTGGCACTCCAGATGTCCTCGAAGTGTTTTACTTCTGCTTCTGCTTCTGGGAGCGATGAGGGCAGTGCAGATCAGATGAATCACAGTAAATCAATTCGTGTGGATTCACATGGTGCTTGGGCTTCTGGGAATTGAAGTCCAAGAACATCTGGAGTGCCAAGGTTCACCATTATGGAATTAGGTTAAGATATACATCTGCACATGAGGTATGATCATCCACTTATCCACAACAGTGTCATCCAAAACAATTTACTGTACTTCTAGTAGATAAGCTAATGGCATCATGGAGAACCCATGAACAAAAAAGAAACTGACTTTAAAAGGCATAGGCTGAAAATTTTTCAAAATGGTAGGTGGTGCATTTTAACTTTGTTCAGAGAAAAACATCCTGGACACTAAATATTTTAAGGAAAATATTTTCAGGAGGACAATATAATTTGATAAAGCTTTAGATATCAAATTTAGGAGTGGTATATAATTCTTACCTATCTCAAATCCTAGCTACTTAATCGCAACTATGATATTTTAATTTAATTTAATTTAATTTTTGCACTTATATGCCGCCCACTCAGGGAGAACCTGACTCAGGGTGGCTTACATAATAAATAACAGTATAATAATATACAACAATATCCACAATATACATAGTAATACACAGTAATGCACTATACAAAAAATCCCAAATCCCAAAACAGCATAAAACATAATAACATAATAATATATCACAACACAATCCCTTCCAAGCCCAAAGGGGGGTGGGGCCCAGGAGCACTGGCAGGTGTTGCAGGTCCTAGCACTCGGAGCCAGTGGGCCTTCTAGCCCCATTTGAGGCCTAAGTCTGTGGGTGGCAGCGGCGGAGAATCCATCCACCCGCCGTCGCAGCAGCCTTTTAACTTGGCCCAGGGGCAGGGCCCGGGAGCGGCGACAGATATTGTGGGTCCTGGCACTCAGAGCTGGTGGGCCTCCTCGCCCCAGCCGAAGCTGAAGTCCATGAGCGGTGGTGGTGGAGAGTCCATCCACCCACCATCGTGGCAACCTTTTAACTCGGCCCGGGAGCATTGGCAGGTATTGCGGGTCCCGGCACTTGGAGCCAGCAGGCCTCCTCGCCCCAGCTGAGGCCAAAGTCTGTGGGCGGCCGCGGCAGAGAGTCCATCCACCTGCCGTCATGGCAGCCTTTTAACTCAGCCCTTGGGCGGGGCCCGGGAGCGCTGTCAAGTTATGCAAATCTTACATATGCCTAAAGGTATTTCCAATATTATTTTGACACACAATTAAAAATATAAATATACAAGTCCACAAACAAAACCAGCAAAGATCCAAATGTCTGTTGGTGATTACAAACACTGCATGGCCACTGTTCTAAGAAGAGGTGCTCCAAATGGCTACATTCATGAGGGAAAATCTTTTTTTAAAAAAATTAAAACCAATAGTATCAATCAATTCTGGAAATTGTCTATTTGAAGTACCTTTTCTGACTTCATGTTGCTAAATTTTAGAAAAAAGAGTGGTACAGGGGTTTAGTATTTATGACCTTCTTCATTCCTCTGATGGAAACAAGGAAATTCATCTGTACAAAGCATGCATATTGTCAGAGGTTTGGGCTAGTTTCCGTTATTCCACATTTTTTATCTGTTGTACATTGCACTGACTGTTGTTACAGGGTGTGTTTGCAAACAGTGCAGTATTTTCATTAAACACAGAATAAATTTTTGTAGATGATTTACGGCAGAGCTATAGGAATGTCTAATCAGAATTACAGCAGATTAAATCCACCTAATTGTGTTTAAGGAAGTCTTCAATCAGGTTGTTTACTTCCTGGCTTTCTTACAATGTTAATTGGATAGTGTTTGTTATTCCTACTGTATGTTTTGATAGTTAGGAATGGTTATGCATTAGAAAATCAAAGCTCTGTTGTTCTCTGATATTTAAGCAGTTCCTCATCATCAAGACCTGCAATAAGAAATAAGCCTCCTGTTAACATGAAAGGAAGTTATTTTACAGGAAGTAAACACTCCAGCTGACAACTTCCTTACACAGTTAAGAAATTTCAGGCAGAGAACTATAATTGCACAGAAGTTGTAAATGTATAATTATTGAATAAACTAAAATCAGAATAATTAAATATAGTATTGACCCTGGCACCTTATCAATTAAATGCAACTATTCATGGCAAATTATGCAAATCTTACATAAAAATCAGTGAGATTATGTTGTGTATTAAGGCAGAATTGCAAGTTGCTCTGGCAACACCTTGCAAAAATAAAATGGCGGTTCCCGCCATCCAAATTAGGAGCTAAAGTTGGCGTGAATTCTCCCTCTCTGGGCACGCTCATTATGTTAATTAGAGTCCTGTGATTGGTTACAGTTTTGGATCCTGTTCCTGATTGGTTAATACTCATATATCCTGTTATGATTGGTTGTCTATGATTATCTGGTGGGTCGCTACATTGTATCAAGGAGTCACTGTCGGGGAGACACTATATAAGCCCTACAGGTAAACAAGGGTGGGGGCGGACCGGATCTATACTTCCCGTTACCGCACAGGTTAGCCAGCGTCGGAATAAGCCTGGGTCGCCTCTATATGCTATCACACCAAGGTGTAGCTTAGTCACTGCCTCTACCCAATTTTCAGGGTGGAATAGGCTCCTGATTTTTACTATCTTAAAATAATGCCCTCATTTGGGCATTCCCTGAGCAGAGTATCATCTGCAAAAATCCTTTCAACCTAGAATAATTTCTGACACGAAATTATTATTATTAACTTATTTTGTTCATTATTTGGTACACCTCTCAGTGAGTGACAATGACAGCCAAATAATGTCAGAGAGCCAACAAAACAAAACAAAACAAAAACTGCCGTGGCACCTTAAAGACTAACTCCTGTATTTTAATGTTAGCTTTCATGGATCAAGTCCACTTCATCAGACATAAGAGTGGATATCATTGTATACATTTTATAAATATCTGATATAGAGACCCAGAGTGGCTAGGATTGGTTCAGGAGATGCACATGCAAATCAATGAGTTATTTACAACTGGTAATAAAATGCAATCAGTTTGTCAGACAAGTCTTTGATGTGAATTTAATTTTAATTTTAATTTAATTTAATTTCTCACTTGTATGCTGCCCAATCAGGAAACCCGACTTAGGGCGCCTCACATAATAATTATACAATATACACAATAATACAATATACACAATAATTATATAATATTCAACCTTCAAGAACAGCATATAATAATATACAACAATACAATACTGCAGCGGCCTCTCCACCCTGGCTGCAGGCAAAGTCCGAGGGCAGTGGCAGCGAAGTCCTGCCACCCGCTGTCATAGCAGCTTTTTCAAGCCCTGGCCAAGGGTGGGGCCCAGGGGCATCTGTGGTGGAGGGGTCCTGGTACCCATTGCTGCAGTGGTCTCTCCGTCCCGGTTGCAGGCGAAGTCTGGTGCGGTGGTGGCGAAGTCCCGCCGCCCACTGCTGTAGTGACCTTGTCAAGCCCCAGCCAAGGGCGGGGCCCAGGGGCACCAGCGGTGGAGGGGTCTTGGTGCCCATTGCTGCAGCGGTCTCTCTGCCCCAGCCACAGGCAAAATCTGGGGATGGTGGCGACGATGTCCTGCTTCCCACCACTGTAACAGCCTTATGAAGCCCCAGCCAAGGGCATGGCCCAGGGGTGCTTGTGGTGGAAGGACCCTGACTCCCACTGTTGTAGCGGCCTCTCTGCCCTGGGCGCAGGCAAAGTCCGGGGGTGGTGGCAGAGAAATCCTACCGCCTGCTGCTGTAGCAGCCTTTTCAAGCCCCAGCAAAGAGCGGGGCACAGGGATGCCAGTGGTGGAGAGGTCCTGGCACCCGTTGCTGCAGCGGCCTCTCTGCCCCAGCCACAGGCAAAGTCCAGGGGCAGGGGCAGCAAAGTCCTGCCACCTGCTGCCATAGCAGCCTTTTCAAGCTCCGGCCAAGGGCAGGGCTCAGGGGCACCAGCGGTGGAGGGATCCTGGCACCCGATGTGAATCAGTTTGAGGAATAAACATTCTGACATATATATCCTAATGAGTTGATTGAGAAACTTTTATGGGATAAGGCACAGTCAGAGGTCAGCTGCCCTGAGAAACAACCACATCTGGGACCTTGGTTAACAAATCATTTGGTTAACATAAAAATTGCATAACAAAGGAAATCTATAGAAAATAGATTAATTGGTTTTCAATGCATTCCTATGGGAAACCATGTTTTGGTTAATGTATTTTGGTTCTCAGTGTATTTCTATGGGAAATTGCATTCAATGAATTCCTATGGGAAATTTGGTTAAAGTAATTGTCACTGTAAGAAACGTCCTGGAGAATGCATTAATTGTGTTAACCGAGGTTCCACTGTTGCTTCTGGTATGTACTTTTTGTTTGGTGTTTAAATTCGGTGTTTTGAAGGTCAGAACATCCAGACTTTGGGTTAGGGTGATGTTTAAAAATCTTGCCTTTCCAGATAACTCAGACCTTCCTCTGAGCTTCTCTGTTTTTCAAGTGGAAGTCAAAAGCCAGGAATTGGTTTCAGCTGGTTGTTTTTGATAACATAAGGAAAATCTTCTAATTCAGAGGTTAGCAGGTAATTGATGTGGCTCCAAGGTTTTCCACTTAGACATGTGGTGGACAACCTTGGCACTCCAGCAGGTGTGCTGACTCGGGCTTCTGGTAACTGAAGTCGAAGAACAGCTGGAGTGCCAAGGTTGGCCACCATGGACCTAGACTGTCAAGATAACATCATAAGCATAGGTGAAATTCCTGGAGTATGGGAATATTGGTTGTTCATTTTGGTAACTGTTTAAAAGCAATGGTGCCTGTGGGAGACTGTTCTTCAACAACTATGCTTCCCTTGAGATTATTTGGAAACTGAAGTAGAACAACAACAGTTTTTGTTAGTCCATGTTCTTTAGTAAGGAGGTAGAGCTCTTTTGGCAGCAGGTGATGATGGAAATTATCCTATTCTGCTATTAGGTTGATAAATCTACTTTGGCTATTTTATGTATTAAAAACCATATATATTGTACTGGGTTAGATTTAAGATGTGACACATACAGCAATTGCTAGGCCTAATGTCTGAGATTATAACTTCTACAGAATCATATAGATTGAGGTCAGATGGCTGAGTTGATCTGGCATAGAATGAGTCGGTGTTGAGTGTTTGGGATTGGATCATCTTTGTTCTTATTGCATTGTTCTGTATTTTGTTCAGTCCCATAGTTGAGTCTGACCCTTTGTGACCCCATGGACCACTGCATGCCAGGCACCCTTATCCTCCACCCTCCTCCACTGCCCACTCAGCTCTACACCCATTGTGTCAACAATGGCATCTATCCATCTCATCCTCTGCCACACTTTTGCTTTCGAACTTTCCCAGCATCAAGGCCTTCTTGAGTGATTCCTCTCTTTTCATTTGGTGTCCTAATTACTTTACCTTCATCTTCAATATTTGTCCTTCTAAGGAGCAGTGGGGGGGGGGGTGTTTAAAAGGCAGCAGTGCCTCCCCTCCCCCTCCACCGGTGGGGTGGTTTAAAAGGAGCCTCTCGCGGCCTGAGAGGCTCAAAGATGCCGCTGTCGAGCCGCAGCACCTCCTCGCCCCCCCACCAGCGGGGGGTTTAAAAGGAGCTTCTTGTGGCCTGAGAGGCTTGAAGACACCGCTGTCAAGCCGCAGCACCTCCCCGCCCCCTCCACCGGTTTTTTTTAAAAAAAGGAGCCTCTTGTGGCCCGAGAGGCTTGGAGACGCCGCTGTCGAGCCGCAGCACCTCCCTGCCCCTCCACTGGCAGGGGGGTTTAAAAGGAGCCTCTTGCGGCCCAAGAGGCTCGAAGACACCACTGTCGAGCTGCAGTGCCTCCCCGCCCCCTCCACCGGTGGGGGCTCTAAAAGGAGCCTCTTGCGGCCCGAGAGGCTCGAAGACGCTGCTGCCACCACTGAGCCTCTGGCCCCACCGGCTGAGAAGTCCACCCAGTGCTGGACACTGGGGGGCTTTCCATCTCCTCCGGTGTCCTTGGACACCCCCTAACCCCCAGGGAGAACTTAAGGGCCGTAGAGGCGACAGGACTCTTGATGCTGCCTCTGGTCTCACCGGTGGTGAAGCCCGCCCAGCGTTAGATGCTGGGGGCATTCCATCTCCCCCGGCATCCTTGGACCCCCCCCCCTGACCCCCAGAAAGGTCATATTCATTGTTATTTTCTCTTGCTGTAATTGAATTGTATATTTTGTGGTTTGAGTTTTTGTAACTGTACCTTTGGAGATGTGTTACTGTATTATTATTATGTATTTATTGTCTGCCATGTAAACCTCCCTGAGTCGGGTTGCACCTGAGTGGGCGGTATATAAGCGCGAAAATTAAATTAAATTAAAAATTAATTTCCTTCAGGTTTGACTTATTTGATCTCCTTGCTGCCCAGGGTACTCTCAAAATTCTCCTCCAGCACCACATTTCAAAGGCATCTATTCTTCACTCAGCCTTCCTTATGGTCCAGCTCTCACAACCATACATTACTACTGAGAATACCATTGATTTGACTATGCGGACTTTTGTTGGCAGGGTGATGTCTCTACTTTTTATGGTGTTCCTTACATTTCTCATAGCTTGCCTCCCAAGAATTGGGATCCAACTGTTTTGTTATAGGCTCCCAAACAAAAATTAGACCTGGATTGTAACCTTTCTGCCACCTGCCAATTTTATGTGAATTGGATAGTTGAGGATCTGTTATAAGGAACACAGAATGGGATTCTGCCCATTTTATATTGGATTCACTGTTTTTGTCATTATGTTCCTAGCCTCATGTTTATATTGCATTGGCTGTTAAAATCTATAACTAGAAAATGTTCTATGTTAGATTGCTTCTTAAAGCGTAATGGTATATTAGGTGGCAGCCATATAAATTGATGTTACTATATATGCAGTCAGTTAACTGTCAAGATGTCTATCTTGTCCTCTTCAGTATAGTCAATTGAGAGGTTGATACATCGATGTTGCTATATATCAATATCTGGTTTTACAAAAAATAACACTTCTATATTGTTTATGGGGCCTCTCAGCAGCTAGGTACATGCCAGGTTAGTATTGATTAGTTATTCTGTGAAATTCCTGTACACAAAAGATGTCATATTTTAATTTGTGTCAAAATGAAGGTGACAGTTCCTTTTTAGATGAAAAGGTGTTCTCTATATTAATAAAAATATTATAATTTGTGGTCCTAAAAGAGACCATTCAGTCATTTTACTCACCAGCAAGTTTATAGTACAATGCTTCCAGAGAGGAAGGAACAGCTGGCTACATGCCATAGCCCAGGGAATGCTTGAATGTACTTGCAATGCTTTCCACTCTTCAGGAAAACTCCTTCTATGTTCTCACATGAATATTATGTGTCGTCTTGGGGTTAGAAATTAGAAGCTTTTTTTGGGCTTGGGTGGTGACTAATTTATCACAGTCATTGTTGAATGCTCAGGGATTCAAATCCTGACTTTTAAACGTTAAGTCCTCAAAATTTGGCACCTCATTGGACATAGCTGGAAATTACTTTCAATTTCTAATCTCAGGCTCTTTCAAATATGAATATGATGAATTTGGAGAATTTGGAGAAATCTGCTTTAAGAATGAATGGGAAAAAATCAATTCCCACAGGGTAATGTCATGTATGTTCCAATTGCTTAAAAATAAGTCCCATTGAACTCAAAGAGATTTCGACTACCAGTAGATATGTGTAAGAGTTTATGACAGAGGTGCCCAAACTATGGCCCTCAGGCTGGATATGGCTCATAGCACCAAATTATCCAGCCTGCACTGCCCTCACCATTCCCAGAACTGGAAGTAAAATGCACATGCTTGTGTGCATAATGTGTCCACGCATGTACATAACACTGCCATAAATGACCAACAGATGTCGTAAACACATTTATGTGGATGCACATGTGGATGCAGATGTGCATTTTACTTCTGCTTACAGTGGGAGGAACCATGTGACCGGTACACTCAACCATGTGACCGGGCCACGACCCAAAAAGTTTGGGCACCCCAGTGTATGACAAAGTTGTTTAATTCACATAATGATTCCAATAAGGTCTGCATTCAGAAACTGTAGAGTATAATATATATGATAAACTCCATTTCCACAGGCATCTGGACATATATAAATCACTATGTTAGTAAAGGAATTATATTAACACAGGTACATGTCTGTGGCACTAAAGTGTTTTTGATTTTTTTAAAATAGATTTTTACATCAAAATGTCCTTAATTGAATTTCCTCAGAATAAAATTAAGTATTATATATGTACTTTTACAAAAATCAGGAGGTTGCTGAGAAATTGTCTTCCCCCACCCCCTGCTTCAAGGGCTGCAGTCCTGGCAGAGGTCACATGATAATGGTGATGGGACTGATTAAAACAGATCACAGCTAGAATGTTTATCCAATTTCTTTCTCTCCCTGCCCCTGTTACAATTCTTTTTCCTTCTCTCCCTTCCCATTTCTAAATGGACTGTCCTATAGAGTAGAAACCACTACAGTAATGGAGTAGACCATACAGCCAGCAACTCAACGCTGAATGTCAGGTGGTGGTTAACTAACCTGACTCCCTAAAGAGGCCAATGGCTATGGGCAGATGAGTCCCTTTATGTGGGGTGGGGTGTGGGGTGGTCCCCCTCAGTGGAGGAAATGGCACTGGAAACCATCATATTGGGCCCAAATGAGTGGAGGAGGAACTCTGATTCCCAGTGATCATGGAGGGGGAAGAGTCCATTCCAGATGGAATGGCTGCGATCACCTTGTCCATATTGAGGATTCCGCGTGCCCGGTTGGGCATCGGTGGCCTCTGGCAGAGGTTAAACCAGTGAGCAGACTCCTGGCCTCTGGCCTTTGTCGGCGAGCAAGGGGGGAGATTAATGGTAGGGATTAATCCGGCCGCTTATTGCCTGACCAGCGATTCTGCGAGAAGCTCATCTCGCTGACCCCAGTTACCCATTAGAGTAATGACTCATCTCCTACCCAAGGTTATGCCCGGTGCAAACAAGGGCTATGTTTGCCCCTGCCTAATCCCTGAACAATGGGACTCCTAAGTCCATGTTTGCCCCAGTTAATTAACTTCCCTTTGAGGTGTTCCCCATTAACCCGGGTACGTGGGTGAGGTAATTTTCCTGTCAGATGACAGCTTGCCACCGTTGCTCTTTTTTCCCTATAAATGATGTTGCCTTTTCTCAATAAAGTACTGATCTGATCTCGCTCCGTTTGCCTCGTGTCGTTACATGATCAGTCCTCCTCCGGGCTCCCCGGCCCTCAGTGGCCCTGATTCCTTCATCTGGTGACCCCGACGTGATTTACTCGTGAGTAAGGGACCCAGGAGAGGTCTACTCGCGAGTAACGATCCACGCGGTCCGGTTCTGCGCTTGAACCGCGACCTGTCAGCCCGGAGGACAGCGCGGCGCTCTGGTCGGCAGCCAGCTGGACAGAGAGACGGCCAGCGGCGAGGCATTCCAAAGAGGCATTCCTACAGCTTGCTCCCAGCTTTCGGGGAGGCTTGCGCAAAGGGAAAAACGCGTTCCGCTCAGGGCAGGCTGTGAGCCCCTGACAGCGCAGAGGCCGCCGAGGGCCCGTGGCAGAAGGTCCACGCTCCGAGGTCTACCCCAGACACCCGACGCCCGAACCTGTTGCCTGCAAAGACGCGTCGATCTTCGTCCCGAGGAGGAAACTTCAGAGGACCATCGCAGGTAATATGGGGACTTGTTCTCATGGACCAAGTCCGTCCGCTAGCCAAAGAACTCATGAGGAAGAGTTCAAAATCCTGGCCAGGGTATTTCAGTTACGATTTCACAGCAGGGAACTAGTGAGACTTTTGGCGTACCTCAGGGAACACTGCCTACTTTACCCAGAAGTAGGTACGTTAACCCTGCAGCTCTGGGATCAGATAGGAGACTGCATTCAGCAGCCCCCCAAAGCTCCAGGAGGGATAGTTCGTACTTGGAGGAAGTGTAGGAAGCTCTTAGAACAGATCGAGCCAGTCCGGATAGAGGCCAATGAACCCCAGTTAGAGAAGTCATCAGGCAGGCCAGTCGAGCCGACTGCGCCCACGGCACTCTATCCGTCAATCAGCTATCAGCATAGTAGCGCAGGGAGCCTTCCCGCGGTGACAGCTGCAGACGTCACCGAAGGAATGCAAGGAATGAGAAGCGCAGGCGCTTCTCTGACAGCTCCAAGCTCCCTAGTCGTGAAGAGTGCCCTTCAGCGCACAGCAGAGATAGAGCTCAAAAAGGGGGAATTGTCAGCGGAAGAACTAGCTGAGCTTAGACAGATATGTCCAATCCGAATGGAGATGGACGCGCTCACAGGCGCCCAACAAATCGTCCATTCCCCAGTCCCGTACAAGCTTCTCATGGCTTTGCGGAAAGCAATCTCAGAGACAGGGCTCCAAAGCCGTTTTACCAGGGGCACGCTCCAGCAGGCGTGCGAAACCACCATGTGGATTCCCCATGACTGGAAAGCCGTCATGAGGATGATGCTAACCCCTAGCCAGTACATGATCTGGGACAGCGAGTATCGGCTCGAGGCTCAGGCCAGAGCCGCTAGGATGGGAGGTGCGGTAATTGCTGAACAGCTATATGGTTCAGGTGCCTTTGAGCCCATCAACGCTCAGATCGCCTTGCCTCTAGCCACCCTAGAGATGTCGGCCGAGGCCGCCTATAGGGCATACTTCAAGGTCCCAGCGACTGGCAAAACGGCCAAAAATTACACTGCGATCAAGCAGGGAGCCCAGGAGCCCTACATGGACTTCATCAATCGCCTGGAAGAAGCAATCACCAGGCAGATTGATAATGAGCAAGCCCAGCAAGAGCTCATGATTAAGCTAGCCAAGGACAATGCCAACTTGGACTGCCGTAAGGTTTTGCAGTCGCTAGGCAATCGTCCTGACTTGACCTTAACGGACATGATCCGAGCATGTGCTGACGTTGGCACAGATTCCTACAAGATGGGTCTGCTAGCGGCAGCCGTGCAAGGGGGTAGAAGATCTCATCCTAATTGAAAGACCAAAGAGGCATGTCACACTTGTGGCAAGGTCGGCCACTTCGCTAGGGAGTGCCGATCCAAGGGAGGCGGACAAAAGTCCGGCCATTCCAAGACTCCGAATACCCTCTGTCCGAAGTGCAAGAAAGGCTATCATTGGGCCAGATATTGTCCGAGTTCGGGAAACCGGAATCCGGGCACGTCTCTGGCCCCAGTCCAAACAGAGGCTTCCTTCACCCAGATCCAGAACTCCCCAGAACTAGACTAGGTTCTAGGCACATTCCAGACATTACGAGGGCACAGGCCAGCCCCAAGGGTAGCACAGGGCTAGAATTGACTTGCCAGGCAGACGTTACATGCGACCTGCCAGGCACAGTCTATCTGGTCGATTCCCAGTACATGGGTCCCCTGCCCAGAGGCTTTTTAGGTTTAGTTTTGCCCCGTAGTGTAGCTGGTGCACGTGGAATTTTCATAATTCCAGGAGTCATTGACTCGAATTTTTCAGGCGTTCTCCAGGTGCAACTCTGGACACACCTGCCCCAGACCATTCATAAGGGAGACACCTTAGCGCAACTGATCATGGTTCCTTGTCACTCGTCAGCAGGCAGCCAGGGAAGGCTCAGTGACAGCGCAAGTGAGGCAGTGCAAGGATACCAGGTCTTAGCGACAGTGGAGACCAACATTGAGTGGAAGCAGCGCCCCGTTATCGAGGTATTTTTGAACAAAAGAGTGTTCTCAGGGTTACTCGATACCGGAGCGGATGTGAGCGTGGTAAGCAGGAGCCAGTGGCCTAGGGAGTGGGCCATTGAGCCGGTCTCCGATGTGTGGGGGGTAGGTGGAGTTCAGGAAGCGTTTAGGAGCCGAGAGTGGGTGGAAGTCACAATCCCAAGGGCTGAGGGCACGGCGGTAATTCGGCCGCACATTCTTGACGTACACGTCAACCTTTGGGGGCGAGACATTCTCCAGCAGTACGGTGCCACCCTTACCTTCGGGTAATGGCGTTGCCACTTAAATGGCTCACCGATACTCCGGTCTGGGTAGAACAATGGCCGGTAGTGGGAGAGAAACTAGTTGCTCTCAAGCAGCTAGTGAAAGAACAGCTAGACGCAGGACACATAGAACAGTCCACAAGCCCCTGGAACTCGCCAATTTTTGTGATTAAGAAAAAGTCGGGGAAGTGGCGACTCCTCCACGATCTCAGAGAGATCAATAAGTGTATTCAGCCGATGGGTCCGCTTCAATGCGGCATCCCTAATCCTAATATGATTCCCGAGGGGTGGGAGATCCTAGTGGTAGATCTCAAGGATTGCTTTTATACAATCCCCTTAGACCCCAGGGACCGGGAAAGGTTTGCTTTTACGGTGCCGGTTGTGAACCACAGTGAGCCCACGCTCCGTTACGCGTGGAAATTTTTGCCACAGGGCATGCTCAATTTGCCCACCCTGTGCCAAATATATGTTCACAACGCGCTGGAAAAGTTTCGAGGCCTTTACCCACAAGCTATAGTTTGTCACTTTATGGATGATATTTTAGTAGCGTTGCCGCAACTCGGCAGCGAAATGTTTTCAGACCTCCAGGCCAGCCTGGGGGACAAAGGTCTACTCATTGCCCCTGAGAAAGTGCAGAGAACCGAGCCCTTCTCATACTTGGGCCATCGGCTTCTCCGCTCTTTTGCAGCGCCAGTTTTGCCTCAGATAAATCTACAGGACTCAGTCACCCTCGTAGAATTACAGCAGATTTTAGGAAACATTAATTGGGCCAGACCGTACTTCCGATTGGATACGGATCTTCTAAAACCGCTCTTCTCGCTGCTAACTTTAGGTAAGCAGCCGGCAGACCGGATAAAAATCTCTCGAGACGCGCGCTTGGCGCTCGAGAAAGTGAACCAAGTTCTCAGTCAGAGGTGGGTGGATAGAATCGCCCAGGGGCCGTATGCCCCGATCCTGAATTTGTACATTGTACGGTCAGGATCCATGTTCACTGGGGCGCTAGGAATAGACTCAGAGAAGGGAGCGAAAATTGTGGAATGGGTCTACTTGCCTAATACATCTTCACGGAACATCGTCCCGCCCCAAGAGCTGGTCTCCGCGCTGGTCTACCGCGGCAGGCTGAGAGCTAGGGACATTTCAGGAAATGATTTGGCCAAAATTGTGGTTCCGTTCACCAAGGAACAAATTCACCAGTTGATGCAGCTAGGCGACTCGCTTCCGATAGCTTTGGAAGGTTTCACCGGCAGTTTAGCATATCATTTGCCCAAAGACCCTAGGCTTGTCTCGCTTCAGACAGGAACAGTCAGCTTGTTCGAATTGCTCTCGCTGGTCCCGCTTCAAGGGGCCAGAACAGTCTTCACAGACGGTGGTCGCACCTACGGTGTTTTGACCTGGCTGGAGGGCGAAGCTTGGCACACGCTGCTAACTCTCCCACAGAAGTCCGCTCAGCGGGCAGAGTTGGCAGCCGTGAACCTTGCCTTGCGCACCTTCGCCAAGGAACGTTTAAATATCATTACTGACAGTCTGTATGTAAGGAATTTGCTTCACAGTCTACCGGGAGCTTACATCACTCCCGCGATAGACAAAAATTTGCTTAGTTTGTTTCTCACCGCTCAATTTCACTTGCGAAACCCCACAGAGCCGCTCTATATTGCCCACATTCGAAGTCACCAAGACCTACCGGGTCCGATTTCCGTGGGCAATAGCAGAGCGGCCGCGGCCGCGAAGGAAATTCAGCAACGTTCGGTTTTGGGAGTTTTTACTACTCCAATCCAAAGTCATGCCTTTTTTCACCAAAATGCCAAAGCACTCGCCAGACAGTTCAATCTGCCACTTTCTCAAGCCCAAGGCATAGTTCGCTCTTGCCAGCATTGTGCAGGAGCACCGGGGGGGCCCTCGTGGGGGGTCAACCCACGAGGGACAGAGGCTAATCAAGTGTGGCAGATGGATGTCACGCATGTGCCGCAGTTTGGTAGATGGCAATACATGCATGTTTGCATAGATACTTTTTCACAGTTCGTTTGGGCTACGGCGCAGAAAGGGGAAACTGCGACCCATGTGGAGCAGCACCTCCTTTCCTGCATAGCTGCCATGGGCAAACCACGGCACGTTAAAACAGATAACGCCCCTTCCTACAGCTCTAGGCAGTTGGCCGCCTTCATGGCCACTTGGGACATCAAGCATACATTTGGGATTCCCTACAATCCGCAAGGGCAAGCGATTGTAGAGCGGGTCAATCGGACGCTAAAGTCCTATATTGACAAACAAACAGAAAGGGGGGAGCCACCAGCCCTCCCCAAGTCACAGGGAGAAGCACAGTTTTGTCTCAACAAGGTATTGTTCACTTACAATCACCTTAATGTTTTTTCGGATTGTACGCCGCAGGAGAGGCACTTCTGCCGTTCGGAAGCTCTCCCGCGACCTATGGTCCGGTACCGAGTGCCACCAGACCCTTCTTGGAGGGGCCCGGTGCCGCTCATAACCTGGGGAAGAGGGTATGCTGCAGTTATGTCTCCTACAGGTGTCGTTTGGATCCCAGCGCGGTGCGTCAAGCCTCACTTGGAACCTCATGGCGTGGACCCAGACCGACCCGAGTCCGATCCCGGAGATGGAGGACCTCACTCTGACCGGGGAGACCCACCGGGAGACGCGGCGGCTGCGGACCCCAGCACAGAGGATCACCTGGGGGATGGTCAAGACCCTTTGCTGTGAGGCCCGGGACGCCCTCCAACGCGAGGGGAAGGAGCCGACACCGGAGAATTTCGTTGCAGCTGTCTTTGCCCAGATTCACATCAATTCTGTGATCTACACCATCATCCTGGCCCTCCTCCTGCTTTTGGGGGGAGGCGTTCAGGCCGCTTCACTTCAGGCCAACGGCTTGCCGCCTGGTGAAGATCTTTCTACACGAATGCAGTACAACTTGTGGGAAAGGTTGGCGGGTCTCGTCAACCAGTCCGATTTTTGCTTACAGCAGGACATTGGTTCTGCATCAATCCTCAGCACCTGTCTCATCCCCGTGTGCCACACTCTGGATGCGCGCACCAAGGATGGCGACTGGCTGTTGAAGGCGTTCTTTGGCCCACACACTCCCACCACCTTCTCAGCATACGCACGCTGGGGGGGATTGCGACTTGCACCAACCTTGCCGGCTGACGCAGCCACTCTTCATACCCCTCGAGTGGCGGTCAGCCCGGACGCTGCTTGTACCCGAATGACCGGCTGCACCTCAGGCGGTCAGACTCGGCGCCGCTGCATTGACCCCGGCAGCGGCAACTGGACTTGTAATAAACCAGAGACACTCATTTCGCTGTACGCTCATGTCACCCTACCTTCAGGGTGGTTTTTCACCTGCAACCAGTTCACATGGAACTATATCCCTGCGAATCTGTCGGACTCAATGTGTTGTATTATTCGTTTGACACTGTTACTTCCTACCAAGGACATGATTGCCCCAAGTACAAATGACACGAATGTACCAAATGTTGATGGTTCCCCACTCATACGGCACACACGCACAACCCAGTTAGACAGCTCTTGTGACAGCAGCTTTAGGGTAATGAGTCCCGCTGAGTATGTATCGCTAGCAGTCAGCCTAGTCGGCGTGCCAGGCTTGGCCGTCGGCAACGCACGGAGGATTGGCCGCTTGGTTTGCGGTTTGGCTAAAGCCATTAACGATACCTCCACGGCGATAGCGCTCCTCAATCAGGAGCAGGCAGAACTTCGCCATGCCGTTCTTGACAATCGAGCGGCTATCGACTACCTCCTCTTGCTGCACCACCTGGGTTGCGAATCTTTTCATGGAATGTGTTGCTTCAATCTTACTGATAACTCCCGCAAGATCCAAAGCCAGATCACGGATCTCCACGCCATAGTTGCAGGCATTACAGAAGGCTCCGCGTGGGGAGCTTGGTGGAGTTCCCTGTGGAATTGGATGTGGTCATGGATCCCCTGGGGGTGGCTGCAAACGGTGCTTAAGGTAGTGGTGGGGATAGTCATACTAGGCATCACGATTTGTTGCCTTGCTCAGTGCATTCCCTCGCTGATCTCTAAGTGCCGCCCCAAAGAGAAACTCCATGACGTCACTCCCGCCCAACAGCTGATGCCGCTTTTGCGCGGGATCGCCAGTCAGGCTCTTAAATTAAACAGAAAGGGGAGATGAGGATTCCGCGTGCCCGGTTGGGCATCGGTGGCCTCTGGCAGAGGTTAAACCAGTGAGCAGACTCCTGGCCTCTGGCCTTTGTCGGCGAGCAAGGGGGGAGATTAATGGTAGGGATTAATCCGGCCGCTTATTGCCTGACCAGCGATTCTGCGAGAAGCTCATCTCGCTGACCCCAGTTACCCATTAGAGTAATGACTCATCTCCTACCCAAGGTTATGCCTGGTGCAAACAAGGGCTATGTTTGCCCCTGCCTAATCCCTGAACAATGGGACTCCTAAGTCCATGTTTGCCCCAGTTAATTAACTTCCCTTTGAGGTGTTCCCCATTAACCCGGGTACGTGGGTGAGGTAATTTTCCTGTCAGATGACAGCTTGCCACCGTTGCTCTTTTTTCCCTATAAATGATGTTGCCTTTTCTCAATAAAGTACTGATCTGATCTCGCTCCGTTTGCCTCGTGTCGTTACTTGATCAGTCCTCCTCCGGGCTCCCCGGCCCTCAGTGGCCCTGATTCCTTCACCATATCTTCAAGGCTATGGCAGTCCATTACAGTCCCAATGTTGAATCCTGCATGTCTCATTTCATGTGTGCCACAGGGGATGGCTCTGAGGTCATAGTGTGTGGATCACTTCATGGCAAGCTGGCATCTACCTTAAACAAATTCACGCCAATGGCATTTTCCTGCTTCAGGGGAAAATGCATTCTCAGATATGAGTTGCAGTTGATGACGATGATGATGATAGAGTAGAGGTCACCTACCCTGTCAAAGAAGGAAAAGGAAAAGGTTAGATTGAAGAAAACAGTTATTTCTCATTTTCTTTATTTAATGTATTTTCTCTTATTCCCTTCTGGTCTTCATAATCAGTGATGTTTCATCATGTAAGAATGTTGATCATGAATATTCATAAACAATTATGGACAAGGCAGAATGAAGCCATTCAACCAAAAATGGTACATAAGCCAGTTTCATTGCAACTATTTATGGTTCCTAATGCAGTTTGGAATTAAGCATGAAATTGCATTAAGTGTTTGATATTGAGTCAGTGTAATTCATAATGCTATTGTTTCCGCAGTTCTTTATGATTGGTTTGAGCATAATCAAAGTTTATAATGGGTTTGGGTGGTAAGTGGTAGAAACAAATGAAGAACTTTTCAGATTATGACTCAAGTTCAGCTATGAATATGGAAATAAAACAGTTAGTAACTACATAAAACAAGTAAATAATCTGAAATAAATGTACGGTATCATTATATTCCCTAGCCTTCGTTATTTGACAAGTAGTTCTTGAAATTGCTTTTTTTATAACTTTTTAATAGGGTACTTATGTGCCTTTGTGCTGCTGTGGTTTTAATCCTCTGAATGAGCCACTAACCAACTACTCTGATTGGTAGTTCACAATTTCCATTCAGCAGCACAATTCTTATGCCTTCATAATGCAAGGTGTCACATACCACCAGAACAAGACATAATTGCACAAGGGTGAAACACAAAATGCAGCGAGTTGTTTTTTCTTGACTAGATATTTACATTTATATGAGCTCACATGCATTTGGATCCAAAAATATAAGAGCAGGCCTCAGGCAAGCTCAGAAAATATAGTTAGTCTTTAGTATTTACCCAGAATGCACCTGAAAACTTTGAATCAGACTCCTCAGGGAATTTTAGAACTATTTCACAATCTATACCCTTGACACCATGTACTATGATCACAAAGCACAAAATGTATCCAAGCTTTTTCATTCCTTTTCATTTCTTTGGATAATCCCGTCCCATAAATGCAGACTTCTTTTACAAAGCAAAATGCCTTTCATTCCTTGCAGCTTTTAACCAATAACAATGTATTTTACATAAGTAGTAAAAAAAAGTGTTTTGAAATTAATGTCAAGTAATTGAAAAGGAAGGAAGGGTCTCTGCTAAGGGTGCGGAGCACTAATTACAGGGGTCTCTTACACATTTATGTGTTGTCTGGCCGGACAGCCCACTATGGTAATGGAGTAGACCGTACAGCCAGTGACTCAATGCCGAGTGCCAGGTGGCAGTTAACTAACCTGACTCCCTAAAGGGGCCAATGGCTATGGGCGGATGTGCCCCTTTAGGTGGGGTGATGGTCCCCCTCAGTGGAGGAAATGCCACTGGAAACCATCATATTTGGTCAAACGGCAAAATGAGCAGAGGAGGAAATTTGAATCCCAATACTCATGGAGGTGGAAGAGGCCATGCTGATTGACTGGCTGTGAAGGCGCACCATGTCCATATCCTCAAGGCTGCGGCAGTCCATTGCAGTCCCGGTGTTGAATCCTGCATGTCTCATTTCATGTGTGCCATGGGTCATGGCTCCAAGATCATAGTTTGTGAGTCACTTCATGGCAAGTTGGGATCTACCTTATACAAATCCACGGCAATGGCATTTCTCTTGCTTCAGGGAAAAAAATGCATTCTCAGATACGAGTTGCTGCCGATGATGTGGCAGAGCATTATGAAAGCAGCTTCTCTCACTGAGTTTGGTGGCCTTACTCCCAAGTAAGTGCGTATATGATTATTGCTTTAAATGGAGTTCCATAATGGTTGAAGAGATGCCACATTAAACTCTAGCTTTTTTCTTTTCTTTCTCAGCACATTTAATTTTTGAAAAATCTGGGTTTTTCATGAGTTTTATTGCAGCATATAATACAAAACACAGCAGAGTTGGTCAATTCAGATCTAATAGTGTTAGCTGCAGTCTAAGCCCCTGCACAGAATAAAAATTTAGGAATAATAACACTTGTCTTTAATTCCCCACATGTGGAGCTTTTCATTTAAAAAAAATCCCTTGCTTTCAGAATTTTCATTGTAGTGTTTTTAAAAAATGAAGCAGAGCAGAGCCAGTCAATATCAATCTAATGGTGTTAGCCTCAGCATAAGCCCCTGCATAGAATAAAATTCAAGATAATAATACTTGTCTTTAATTCCCCACATGTGGAGTGCAGCCATCTATTTCTAAAAAGGATGAAGATAATGCTTTACGTGGAGGAACAGGCTTCACAGTATCATTATTACTGAAATTCAATGTTTGTATGCTATTTCAGCCTTCTAGGGTGTTCAATGTCTCATCCTCCCGGGGCAACAAAAACATAGTTTCACAGTAATATATTCGTTCAAGCCAAGAAGGCTGCAAAATTCAGTTTCTATTCAAACCCAAAAGCCTAGAGCTGAAATAAACATCATTCTTATCTCTGCAGCCCAATTGCTCAACTACACACACTGAACATTTCTTCTTGATTCGTTGGTGTATTCTACAAACAGCGGAGTTCATATCTTGTGTGGAGAGCAATATGAAGGATAGCATCCCTTTGTTATTCAAAATATCGAGCAAAATTGATACATTCCCCTATGGCTTAGGAAATAGTTCAAGAACATAGAAAAAAATTGTTCCACTACCTAGGCAAATTTGAAAGCATCATCAGGGCCTTCATTTTCTGCGACAATGCACAAAACACTTAATTCTGACAGTTTCACATTTGAAAAGACCTAGGACAGTATAACTTTTAATGGCTGCCTCCATTGTTGGAAGGCTTATGCAGACTTACCAACAGCACTCTGAACAGCTCAGGATATAATGAAATACTTTTAACAATCAATAGATCTAGTGCTCCATACTATTAGGAAAATCAGGTTTAATTTGCTGTTAAATGAAAGTAGACAAGCATCATGGTCAGCTCTATGATTATGATGGAGACCTGTTGACTAGACCAAAGATAAGAGAGATATGAGAGAGTAACACCAATATTCTGATGCTATGCAGCCTATGCTTTGCCTAGGCTTCCTATATGAGGAAGATATTTAGTAAGCAAATTAAAGCATTGTTTGAGGGAAGAGGGAGTGGGATATTTTGTGATCCTCCATGAGCCAGATTCCGCTGAATCCTAAACTGAATGGTGTGTCAGTGCAGTGCTACCCCCAAAAAACTTGTACTTTCTGAGACAGATGTTTCCAAAATACTCTACATATCAGGTTCTTGAGATAAAAATGTGATTTCATTGCACATATTCCTTCAGTTCTTTGTCTCTGTGTACCAGAATCTAATGATAGAACCATGAGCTGTCATATTCTGTAAAGTAATGTGATTATAACTATACATTTTCAGTTATACCTTCAAGAAAGCATTTCTTGTTTCTGAAAACAAACTGAACCTGAACAAACAATGATAAATGTTACTGATAATCCACATTTCCAGAGTGGCACCACAACACTTTCTTGTAAATATTAATTCTTTTTTTAAAACAACAACAACACGATTTTAGGAATGTGGGATATTGTGCTTTTCAAAACAGTATTCCAAATGCCAGGGAATGGCCTAATATTAATGCACAGTATTGTGCCTTCATTGTGTAATGAACTGAAATTGAGGCTTTGCTTTTGGAAGTTTAAAATGACTATTGTTGTTCCCTTTTTCTTCCTAAAATAATAGTGAATTCCTGAGAAGCCAGAGATTTTGAGTTTGGCTTAGGGCCCAGGTGTGGATTCCTTTCATTTGAAAAGAGTTATCACAATCTGGGACTGTGGGAATGGAAGGGAATGTTTAATAGATGTTGAAATGTGCAGTTTTATTGGAGGATAGAGAGGAAAAGGTGGGACAAAGGATGAAGGATGGATTCTGTGATCTTCGAACAGGAGTTCCCAACCTAAGGCCCATGGGCCAGATCCAGCCCATGGCTCCATTTTATGTGCCCCCTCCAAGGGCATTTGAGAAACAAACAAAATGGCCACCCCTTTGAAGCTGTTGGGACAAAATGGCCACCCCCCATCATGCAGGCAGGTCAAAATGATTGTCCAGCCCCCGAAGCTGACTGAGAGTGCATGATCCGATCACCAGCTTGAAAAGGTTGGGAACACCTGTCTTAGAATATTAGGAGAAGAAACACCATTATTGCTAAGCATGTTCAAAGCAGGAGGAAAGAGAAGTCTACCTACTCTTGCTTGTGAGTAGAAAAGTAGAAGAATGTAATCCTGATTGCATTAGCTGGACTAGCCAGGGGGGGGAAAAGGCAACATAGATAGTTACATTACTTGTCTTGACTATGAGAAAGGGGGAAAATAAAAATGTTCCTTTATTTCCCTCCCCCAGGTCAATTTTTTACCCCATTAAAATGCTGTTGTCTCTTTTCCTCTGCCTGTTAAAAAACAATATCCCTCACTTCCCCCTCTTCTTCCATCTTCATTTCTTGTCCATCTTTTGTCCCCATTTGTGGAACAGGCTTCAAAGTAAACTATCAAACTGCCACTGTGTTATGCTTCCTCAATCCCATTTCATTCTTCACAATGCTCAGATCTCATCTTTGTTGTAGGGCTTCAGTGGCTCAGTAGTTAAGATGCTTGCCTTGTTAGCTGGGAGGCTGGCAAGTCGGCAGTTCGAGGCCTGGGTATTGCATGATGGATTGAGCGCCCGTCTCTGTCCCAGCTGTTGGGGACATGAAAGGAGCCTCATTTGGGCATTCACTGAGCAGAGTTTCTTCCACAAAAATCCTTTCAACCCAGAAAAATTTCTGACACAAAATTATTATTATCTTTATTGTTTTTCCCCTTCCCTATGAAGATAATCCTCTGAACTGACTGTTTGACTGAACACTGTAGCTTTTAATAGACAAAAAGTATCCTAGTTTCTGGCTCAACTCTGACAGCCAGATGTATCTTTGTTTTCTAGAGTCAGTGTTGAAATGAGAAACACTTTTCTTAGCACATTTGAGCTCATTACCTCACAATGGTTTGTTTTCCAGAAAGGCTTATTTTTTAAAGAGAGAGTAGTAGTACACACATGCACATGGGGTTGTCACTTTTGAGTACTCGAATAATAAATTTGAAAATATTATGTAATTATGAACTAGCTATGTACCTGGGAGTTGTTACAATGCATTGTGATTATGTGCAATATGTAAATTACAAAAGAAAGAGCTCATATTGTGAAACTACAACCCCACTTCCCCTTTCTTCTTTGTTCTTCACTTGACCCTTCCCCTGTCATAAATCAAAATGACTGCTTTATCTCTGGAGAGAATATGAGCTTTGTTTTGTTTAGCATGGACACCTATCATGTGATTTGCACATCCACATATGGCTTTCTGATCAGAACATTTGCCCCTCTTGGTTTACATGCATAATCTAACCTGGCTTCAGCCCAGAAATAATTTCTATGGATCTTAGTGCTGATATAGGATCCATCTACCATTTGGCTATGTCAGTTACTGCACTACAAAGCAATGTCTTTGATTTGGTGACATGCAGGACAATTTCTGCATTTTGTGAATTCAGGTTATGAAAAGTTGTTGAGTAGAAACCTTACCTTGGGCTAAATCTGATACTTAGTTTTGCTAGTTCCATTGAATGAATGAAACTTGTTAAGCTGATGTTTACAGAAGTCTCATCAATTCAGTGGATCTGCCTCCTTGCCACTTATATCTGGATTTAGCCTCTGGCTCCAAAATAGAGAAATCTCATTCATAGGAACAGATTGTTGAATCAAATGATGGATAAGGAAATGGCAGAGAAGACACATTTGGGATGGTGGCTGCCAGACAGTAATTTTCACTGCAAAGGCACAATGACTGCCTTCAGATTAGGAATTTAGCCCACTAATACTTTTTCCATGATTGCTAATTAGCCCTATCATCAGTCAAAAATGTATTCTTGCAGATCCTACTTTGCTGTGACAGTATACTGCATGATATATTTGCACTTTTCCATCTGACAGCTATGTTCATATATTGCAGAATGAAAGAAACTAAATTTAGCTGGCAGATAGTGAGGAGGAAAAATTAAGAGAAATATTCTATGTTTCAAAGAGGGATTAACTGAGTATGTGAATGACCAATTTACTCACTTTAATGTACCTATATCCAGTATAATTAGCTTGTTCAAAAACTTTAAAGGAAAATTCATTGTAATAGTATTAAATAGCCTAATTATTTATACCTTTAATGCATAGGCTAATTGTGCTATGGTAGTAGAGTAGACCATACTGCCAGTGACTCAACACTGAGTGTCAGGCAGTGGTTAACTAACCTGACAATCCTGAGGACTAACGGACTTGGGTGCCCAAGTCCAAAGGGAAGGGTGATGGTCCCCAAGTGGATTAAATCCCATTTGAATCCATCGGCCTGGGGATGGGAGACAGGTGTGATGCCCTCGCCGCCCTCTGAGCCCCACCTGCTTGGAAGACAGAAAAGACACCGCAGCCACCCAAGGACTCACCACTCTCCCCAGGCCCCTCTCCATTCACCCGGAGATGGGAGACAGGTGCACCACCATTGCCGCCCTCTGAGCCCCACCTGCTTGGAGGGCAGAAAAGATGCTGCAGCTGTCTGAGGACTCGCCACTCTCCCTGGGGCCCTCTCCATCGGCCCGGGGATGGGAGACAGGTGTGCCGTCACTGTCACCCCCTGAACCCTGCCTGCTTGGAGGGCAGAAAAGACACCACAGCTGTCCAAGGACTCACCGCTCTCCCAGGGCCCCTCTCCATTCACCCGAGGATGGGAGACAGGTGCGCCGCCGTCGCTGCCCTTTGAGCCCCACCTGCTTGGAGGGAAGAAAAGACACTGCAGCTGCCTAAGGACTCGCCACTCTCCCTGGGGCCCTCTCCATCGGTCCGGGGATGGGAGACAGGTGTGCTGCCACTGTCACCCCCAGGCCCTGCCTGCTCAGAGGGCAGAAAAGACACCGCAGCCATCCAAGGACTCAGCGCTCTCCCCGGGGCCCTCTCCATCAGCCCGGGGATGGGAGACAGGTGTCCTGCCATTGCCACCCTCTGAGCCCCACCTGCTCGGGGGGCAGAAAAGACGCTGCAGCTGCCCGAGGACTCACCACTCTCCCTGGAGCCCTCTCCATCATCCCAGGGATGGGAGACAGGTGTGCCGCTATCACTCTGCTGGAGTCACCTTATTGTATTGTATATACTTTTATCCTTGTTAATACATTGACTTGATTTGATGCTGTGACTTATGGACAGTTGGATTATATTTTGTACTTGATTATTTTATTGTATTATTGCTTGTATTTATGCCTTGTGTATTTTGTGAGTGTGAACTGCCTTGGGTCGCCCTGGGGTGAGAAAGCAGTATATAAATTAAAATTGAAATGAAAATTAAATTGAAATTGACTCCATCTTGATGGAGGGCAGCAGCTTCATCAATACTGGCCTGGGGCTGATGAGGACGTTGTGTGCCAAAATGGCTCAGGACCAGAAAGTGGCTCATGGGATTGAATCAGTGGTGCGGGTGTCATGCTGCGATGTGGGAGATGAAAGGCCACTGCATTATATACTCAGTACAGTCTTCATGGCTGATCACCATGATGATCACCAATATTCGGATCCTGATATGGCAGAAGAAGAAGAAGAGGGAGAGGGAGGAGGAGGAGGAGGAGGAGAATGAATAGGGCAATATCACTGAGATGCCCATGCTAAAAGCAGTTGTGAGTACTTCTGAAGATTATGTTTTTAAAGTAAATTGGCCTATCAAGGAAAATGTACAATCCTTAGTGTAATTAATTGCCCTACAGTAGGCAACTACTCAACTACTCTGTATAGTCCATTGATTCAAACATTGTTTCTCAAGCATTCAGTAGTAAGTTACATTTAGAATACAGTAAAACCCTGGGTTACAACCACCTCGATTTAAGTTTGCTGCGGTTTATAACGGCAAATCCTATTGAAATGGCATTCTAGTTTACAAATTTTTAATGTATTTTTTTCCGGTTTACATCAATTAATTCAGGACTTTTTTATTTTTCAGTGCGTCCCTATGGATGTTTCATTTTACAATTTTTTCAGGTTACAACAGAAGCTGTTGGAACAGACCTCCGTTGTAACTCGGGGTTTTACTGTATGTTCATTTGAATCACTACAATTTACAGAAGAGTTGGCTCACCAAATGCCCATTTATTCAAAGGGGCTACTGTAGTGCAATTTACTACACTACATAACAGGCTTTTCATCATAAACTGTTAAACATTTCATACTATGGATAATAGGTAAAGGTAAAGATCGCCTTTGCTCAAAAGCCAGTCGTACCTGACCCTAGGGTTTGATGCTCATTTCCATTTATAGCCAAAGAGCCAGCACTGTTTGCACCTGCAGATATTTCCATGGACATGTGGCAGGCATGCCTAGACACCGGAGTACACAGAACACTGTTTACCTTCCCACTGAAGGCATGTAGGTACCTTTTTATCTACTTGCAATTTCTTGTTTCGAACTGCTAGGTTAGCAGGAGCTGGGACAGAGACAGAAGCTCACTCCATGGTGCAGCACTCAGGTCTTGAATTACTGATCTGCCACCTTTCTAGTCATCAAGTTCAATGTTTTAACCACTAAGCCACCAAAGTCCCCTATGAATAATACTTAAATACTAACTTCATTCTTTGATAAAATACTATACTCATTTGTAATAAGAGTTATGCAATAGCTATCATTAGATGTAGATATAAAAGTAACTGCCAAGAGGGCCCAACAGGGTAGCAATTATGAATAGTAGGGGAAGGTTACAGCTCACCTTCTACATATCTTATGACCCTAGCTTGGATTTGGGCACCTCAGTTTTCTTCTGAATAAAATGCCAGGACACTCTAAACAGTATCATGTTCCTTTTAAGATATGCAAAGTGTCTGCTTCAGGTATGGATGTTCTGTATCCAGTGTTTGCATGGGGACACCACAAACACTTTGCTCAAGTGGCAAGCTCTGTCAACAACGAAAAGGCATTTTCCAGCTTGTCTCACTGCAAGTAGGAGATCATGGGGAACCAACTAATTGTGGAGCTATTGTTCTAGCCTGTGTATTTTATGTAACATATAATGTGACCCTACTTTGACAAGAGAAGGAAGAATCTGAACAACAGGGATGGATAGCTACATTGTTTTGCTTTTCCTTCATTTATTGAAAACAGCAGCAACAAAATCCCCCTTCAAATATTTCCTATCAATTTAAGAAGAAGTTTGTGAATTTCAGAAATGAACAAAACAACATTTTCACCAATATGCACTGGAAATTCATTATGCACAGCCATTTTCTGCCTGGAGAAATCCATATCATTCTTATCTGTTGGTTAGATGTCTGGGGTTGAGGTGGGGTGGGGTGGAAGTGGCGAAAGCAGTTAAGCACTCCAGGCACAGTAAATAAACAGGGACTCAAAAACAGGCATTAGAGCTGAGCATCCAAAGCCAAACGTTATCTCCAGGATTAGATAAACCTGTTGGTTTTATTTTCATCCACATTCTTTTAAATATTTTATTCTAAAATTGTTCTGAGGAACAACTTCTGCTTTTAGTTTCTACTAGCAAGGCATGTGTCTTTTCCGAAAGATGAAGATTAAATATGTTGTGATTCGAAAACTTGAACTTCATATTCCTTCCTTTATCTCTGATGAGCAGTAATAGTCCAGGTGCAATGCACGAAACACTGTGATGAAACCTCCATTCATTTTAATGGGGACTAATACAAGCAAAACTCAACTGAAGGAACCTCCTGTGCATGGTGCTGCTTAATAAATTGCTTCCTTTCAGGGCAAAGTTATTTTAAACATTCTGTGGCTAAATGAGATGCTTTGTGAACTGCTAACTCATTGCTAATTTGGTATGTCATGCCCTGTTTCCAGGTGCAGCTTCTCGGCTATAAGGACATGAGCAGATTTGTTTCTCATTTGTTACAGATGAAAACAATATGCTTGTGAGGGGCACTGAGGGATGAATTGTCCATATGGCTTTGCCTACTTAACACATGTCCATTCCTGTTCTTTTCTTTCTTATTTCTTTCCCCAGGAGCAAAATAAAAGAAAATCTAAATCTACACATTCTAAATAGCTATGGCTCATGCAGAGATTCTCAAGAAATTGTTACATTCCCATTCCAAAGGGGAGGAAAACCCCAAGACAAATAAAAAATGTCTTAAATTTTCTGTGGGCACTCTAAGTAGCCAACACAGTTAACTGCTTATGGTCCTGGTAGCTAACCTTGGCACTCCAGCTGGACTGGAACTTTAATTCCCAGGAGCCCAAGTCAGCACTCCTGATGGTCAGGGCTTCTGGGAATTGAAGTTCAAGAACTCTTGGAGTGCCAAGGTTAGCCATCACTGGCATATGGCATAGATCTCAGGTAAAGTCTGGGACAACAAGGTCCCTGTCTGAATTAAATTCCTCTCATCCTGGCAGTATAAGACTTAAATGTTTGGAAGGGGGCAATATAGGCAAAAGAAGACTTGAGAGACAAAGTCATTGCTTGCATATTGGTGCCAGTTGCCTCAATCATGTGAAGATTGTAAGCAGTAGCTGAATATATATTGTTCACCAGTGAAACTGGAAGTTTGATAGGTTCTTGGCAGCAGGGGAGATTTTGGGCAGCAGGTATATGATCTCTGCTTGAGAATACCCTGAAGCAAATGGTGAGTCACTGTGTGCGACAGAATGCTGGACTGGATGGGCTGTGGCCTGTTCCAGCAAGGCTGTTCTTATATTCTTATGTACTCTTGTACTACCTAGACCCTTGATGGTGAACCTTGGCACTCTAGAAGTTCTTGGACTTCAATTCCCAGAAGCCCAAGCACCCTGTGAATCCACACGAATGGTTGTACTGCGATTCATCTGGCCCGTGCTGCCCTTGCCTCTCCCAGAAGTGAAAATAAAACGCGCCCGTACAGGTGCATTTTACTTCTGCTTCTGAAAGCGGCGAGGACAGCGTGGGCTGGATGAATCACAGTAAATCCATTCGTGTGGATTCACAGGGTGCTTGGGCTTCTGGAAATTGAAGTCCAAGAACATCTGGAGTGCCAAGGTTCACCATCACTGACATAGTGTTGGATCTGGGCCGCGAAGCAGGTTGTGCAAGCTGGATCGGCACCGTGAAGTGGCTGTTGGGTCCTGGAGGAGACTGGTCAAGCAATGAGACACGAGGCAAGATGGAGCGAAGACCAGTGATTTAATGAAGGCAAATCAACAGTATTTATCATGTACAGGCTGTGTGTAAAAGCACTGCGATCTGGCAGAATTCACACACCATGTTTACACAAGTTAATTGGGGAAGTCTACAGGGGAAGTTAATTAACTAACTTAATTAACGGCAGGGGAAATACATTGTTCCATGTTATCCGGGGTAAACATGTGGCTGGTATTGGTTTTAGGGCTAAAGGTAATCCGCAGGCGCGAGATTGCCTATTACGCACCAAACACATTAGTCATTAGCTCTCTGTTGACCGAGCAGTTTGTCAGATCAGTTAGTGATGAATTAAACCCTATCTAATATTCTGCTCCCCAATTTCTGTCTCTTCAGGAACCCTGGTAACGATGTGATCACCCCTTACCGGGGTTCTGTCAGGGCCAGTATACCAATTGTGTGCGTGGATCCCGCAACATAGACTGTGTCAAAGTACCTCCTCTTTCATGCCTTTAGACACTAGGTTAGGCAAAAGAAATGGCTGAATGAACTCACCAAAATGTGTTTCATTTTGGCATTTTCATGTCTGGCCTAGACATGGAAGAAGAAGCCAGTACAATGGGTTTTACCTTTACTATACATCTCTTCCCTCCAGCCAGTTGCTTGCAGCATTCCTGTGTTGCTAGGCAGTGAAATGTTTCCTGACCAGCCAACCAGGAGGCTATTACCAGTTTATCCAAACAGTTATCTGACTTTTCTTTTTTGTCATAGCTCCTGTTGACTGGGCAACTAATCAAACAAGACTGAATACTTCATCTCAGTGATTCTCTTGGAAAATAATACTCCAACATTGACATACTTTATCAGACTTCCACTTAAAAGGAAGAATATGTGAAAGATTTTATATATTAGGCTTGACCTATACAATACACCAGAAATGAACTAAAATCAGAAATATATGAAGAATTAGGGGGGGGGCACACAAAGCCTCTGGGTCTAAGAAAGAGAAGTTAACTTAAATTACTTGATGGGTACAAAATGCAAGATATAATTCACAGCTGCAATTTATACTAATAGATTTAGACCAGGGTGATTTTTTAACCAGCTGCTGGCCTATATGTGATAATCACTGTCAATATGGTGAGTTTGTTATTGTAGCTTTGTTTTACCATTGCTCTGTCTCCTGTCAGATTATGCCGATCATTCAGTAAGTCTTTTGCAAGCCAGTCCACCCTTGAAATGAAGGGACCTTCTTTCTCTAATATTAATTATCAAAACATATTAATTACTAGCAGGGGTACCCAGCATTGCTCGGGTGGGAGACCCAACCCGGGGCAAGGAGAGACCCAGGCGGGCCCCCCTGGGGGCCCCATGGTGACTTACCTTTTTGCGCCTCTGCGTTGGTCTCTCAGTGGTCCTGTGGGTGCCGGACAGGCCTGGAGGCAGCCTAATTTCCCCCAGTCACATCACATCACACACAGCACATCACACCCATACAAGACCCACCCATGACACACCTGCACAACACACACACACACACACACCCGACACACCACACACACCACACACACAACACACCCAGACCCAACACTCAAGACACAACACACCCACACAACATACTCAGGCACAACACAGACACACAACACACACAACACCCCCCACAATACACACTCACAACACACACACAGGACACACACACACTACCGACACACAACCCACTCCCACCACTGCCACCCACAGCACACATGACACAACACACATGCACAACACCCACCCACAACTCATACACACAACACACATGACACACAATACACACAGGAGACAGACATCACACAGGACACAACACACTCGCACAACATCCACCCACCAGCCAGAGTGAAGTAAGATGGGATGTGCTGTCAGGCAGGGGCTACCCGGGGGCCGTGTCCTCCGGCCGAATTGGTGGTGAGCCAGTGGAGGCTCCCAACCCAGGTGGCGACAATATGCATGCATGGGAATCCACGCAGGCACAGGAGCCTGCCCGGAATTCCTGGCAGTGGTGCTGGCTACAACTCTGGGCAGTCTTTTGTGCCTGCATGGATTCCTGCGCATGCATACTGCTGCCTCCCGGCCATTGCATGCTGCCAGTGTGTGTGTGTGGGCTTTTGAGGCTGGCTTTTGGGGTGAAGAACCCCGAGGAACGCTGCCGGTACCCTTCGCCGGACTGGCCAGGCACTTAAGGTAGGCGGGCCATGAGTTTCTGGGGTGATGGGGGCCAAGGCGGCGTGGCATTTCAATAACAACCGCCATGACACTTTGGTTTTACTTATATATAGATCAAAACATTGTTAAATTATTAAAATTATCAACTCTTTGGCTGAAATGCTGTATGCATAAGGTAATCCAAGTTGTTTATTTTGGTCCATTCCTTACTGATAGTATGATTCTGGCAGCTAGGTGGACATCCATCAAAGCACTTGGTGGTTGTGGTGGTAGTGGGGTTACCAGCAAGAATCTGACAGGATTTCAGCCCATGAATATTAAATATTGTAAATGTTTGTCAATTCTTGTAAATATTTTAAATCTCAGTTTCGATTTGAAAATGTCTGGAAAATAAATATATCCCTCCCTCTTCCCTTTAACCCCTTTTGAGTTGCTCATCACAATACAAGTCACATGGGAGATGCACCAACAGTGCCTTATTAACTAGTGGTAATTAGGGTAAAGGTAAAGGTTACTCATCTCCATTTATAGCCAAAGAGTCTGTATCTGCAGACTTTTCCATGGACATGTGGCAGGTATGACTAGACACTGGATTACAAGTAATGCTACTTACCTTCCCACCAAATTTCTTGCTTTCATACTGGTAGGTTGGCAGTTACTGGGACAGAGACGAGCGCTCACTCTGTTGTGCAGCACTTGGGTCTTTAACTGCTGACCTGCAGACATTTCAGTCATTGAATTGAATTGAAATTTTGATTTATATACCGCTTACTCACTTCAGCATCTTAGCCACTAACCCACCACAGTCCTAGTGGTGATTAGCTACTGTGGTAATTAGCCACTGTGGTAATTAGCCACTGTGATTTATGCCACTGGAGTTAAAGCTGGTTCTTCTTCCATGTCTAAGCCAGACGTTAAACTGCCAGAATGAAGCCACCTTTGGTAAATTTGCTCCGTAGTTTCTTTCATCCGTCTTAGTGTGATGAAGATTAGTTGGCACAAGGTTGTTGTTGCCCGGGGTACTTCCAATTGTGGTTTAAAATTGCCACAATCTTCAAGGAGGCTCTTTCTTTAACCAAAAAATTTCTGGACTGTGGCTCTCAATTGGTGCTCACTTTATCGTAAAATTTGAGCACACAAGCATAACTGTGCAGCAAAATATATTCCCAATTGATTTTAGCTGAGCCTAATGACAGCACCTCTAGAACAGTTTCCCCAATCTGGTGCTCTCCAGATGTTAAGAGGCATCTTACATGTATACTAGAATGTTTGGCCATTGGATCGTTGTTTAAAAGACTTCTCCAAATGCAAATGTTTATTTTCAGATTTGAAGAGCAGATGAGGAGGGAGGTCTGCTTTTTCACCATTGGCATTCTTTCAGAATTATACTCTGCACATAAAAGAGCTAGAACTGAAAGTCCTCCAAGAAATGTGCTAGTGTTATAAAACTGTGTGTTTGCATAAGAGTGAATTTCTAATTAAAGATACCAAAGTCTCTCTTGGCATCACAGCACTGTCAAACTACTTGTGACATTTGCTTCAAATGTACAACTTCTTTTGCATATATTAAACTGAATTCCCCCCTTGGTGTAGGAACAAATGTGTGATTTTACACTTTCATGAGAGAGGGAAATGAATAGTAAATCAAATATTTTATTAGAGTGCTTTTCAGATACAGCTACAAAGAGGGAAATAGTCCATTTAGTCCTTAACCTGGCAGGCATGACACTTCTTTTAATGTAACAGCTAGCATTAATCCCAGATACTGCTTTGATCTGAAATTCTTCTTTGTATCTGAATTGGTCCTGCATAGCCTCAAACTCATTTTAAATTGTTCTGCTTACAGCTGTTTGCAAGTGATTTTACAAAGAGGGAGATACTGTGGAGAAAGAGAGAGAAAGACAATTCATTTTTTCCCCACCTCTCTCTTCACATTTATCTTTTGCGGGTAAGCTACGATGTGCTTGTGTATTTCGACACTACCAGAAGTCGTGTCTACATTTTAATTTCTCTGACAAGGTTTAGAAGTTATGTTTCATAGAGCCGCTTCTTTGCTATGTAATTCCATTCCTGAAAATCCAGAGGTAAGATTGACTATATATCCTGCAGTGTTAATGCTACAGTAAAAGGTTCTTGTGACAGATCTCTGTAACAATGACAGAGTTCCTTGGGCACCCTATGACTTAATATTTATTCCATTCAAAATAACCTCAATTCAAACAACAGAGGTGTGTCTAAATCAAAACCTTAAATGATTGACAACCTCCAGCTACCCAGTTCATAAAAATATACACTTTCCCACTTCATATTCAGTATCAAGATACCACATTATCTTTTCCAGAGAGTTTCCATTGCTGTGAATGATTTCTGACTGTTGCCTATCTGGACAAAACAATGCACAATACATTTGCCAAAGAGAACAAGGATTGGTAGAAGTTGTTTTTATTTATTTATTTTAATGTTTTGCTCACCAGAGTGCCTGCACTGTGCTTTCAAAGCAAAATTGCATTCCACTGAGCTCCACATAATACTCCCTCATTTCTTTCATTCAAAATATTCTTCTCAGTATTTTGCATATCTTGTATAATGGCTTCTGTATATAGCCTAAGATAAGTAATGTGACTTTGTAACAGGAACAAAGAGAAGAAAACAACTCAAGTTTACAACAACAAAAATCCATTTCACATTGTTTAACTTTTGAATAGAGTACTCTCTTTCTGACAGTAGCGAAAGAGATAGCTATTTTTGTTGCTGGTTTGATCTACAGCAGCAAAAAGTATGGCTTTTGCTCTGTAATTGGAATACTATTCCCCTCACATTTGCTTCTCAATTTTCATTGCAAAATTAAGAATGGGGTGGGGGTGGGCTTTTTCTTTTCTTTTCCCAGAACAATGTTCCACTGTGAAAATATTTGTTAATTGTTGTTTAGTTGCACAGTTGAGTCCGACCTTTTGTGACCCCATGGACTGCCACACACCAGGCTCCTCTGTCATATGCTATCCTCCGTAGTCATCCCAGATCTATGCCCACCTCATACACGATGCCATCTAGCCATCTCATCCTCTGCCACCACCTTCTCATTTTGTCTTCGATCTTTCCCAGCATCAGGGTCTTCTCCAGTGAGTTCTCTCTTCTCATTTGGTGGCCAAAGTACTTGAGCTTCAGCTTCAGTATTTGTACTTCCAAGGAGCAGTCAGAATTGATTTCCTTTAGAATTGACTGATTTGATCTCCTTGCAGTCCAGGGGACTCTCAGGTAGCTGGTTGGAGTGATTTCTTTCATCTCCTTCTCCAGACAAAGAAAAAAGGTCCTATTTGGGTTAAAAGTACCATGAAACTTGCCAAAAGATAGCTACTGCAGTCCTTTGGATGATAAGGTACCGTGGAAGGTGTTGAAGGTCCTGTTGAAAAACTATTTGCTGAAAAATCTTCTGTTGAAAAATACCAGACAGAAAAGTGATAAGAAGCAGAGGCCTTTGGCTGCAAGGCTTTTAAAGCAATAGACCTGCCATCTCCCTTTTGTTGCTGTGAGGACTTTCTTTTTCACCTCTTTACATCTGATACAATTTTGGACGAAAAGGCTTCATACAAGATTGGTTTGGAAAAGTTTACAGTTTACAGTTTATCCACTAAAGCTGTTACTTTTTGTTGCCGTCCTAATTTCAGAGGGAGGAACTGCCATATTGGGCTGAGCCGACAGAGCTGGTATGAAGCCAGGTGCTTTTTGTGATAAGATAAAGCTTTGTGGTTGTAAATTAAAATAAAACTGCAGTCTCTTAGTAGATGGTGGAAAAAAATATTTGTGGACTATTGATAGCTGCAAGTTGCTGAGCAAATAATATCAGGTACTGGAAGAGAGACAACAGTAAGAGACTTTTTTTTTACAAGAGTTACTGCAACAGTGGTGGATCAAAGACAAAGAAGAATCTGAAAATATGGATGCAAGACTACCCTCTAAGGAAAAACCGAGTGGAGATCTGAATCTGTTGGAATTAAAAGACTTTATAACTACAAAATCTAATGAAGATAAAACAGAAATTAAACAGTTTGTTAAAGAGGTGGTCAGAGAGGAAGTGCAATCTCTGGAAAAATCAATTTCTGGATTAAACATGAAAACCAGTACTTTGGAGTCAGAGGTTAAGGACTTGGTGGAGATTGCAGTAAGGCATGAAAATACTATGGACAAAAGATTTAAGCAATTGGTGAAGCTACAGGATCAATTGAAAAAGAAAACCATCAGGATTAAGTTTTCCCCTGACATGGATAAAGACAATTTAAAAATTGAAGTGGTTAAAAGGTTACAAACCTTTGCTTTGGACTCTGGCCCAATTAAAGAAGAGATCGAAGCAATTTTTAAGGTTGGTTTCAAAAGAGGTCAACACCCCAGAGATATGATAATTACTTTTGTATCAGGTTATAAAAAAGATTAAGTAATGGACTATTTAAGGAAGCATGGTGACTCTGCATTAAAGATAGGAGAAGTAAAAGTACAAGTATATCATGATTTAAGTAATGAGACTATTCAATGGAGAAGACAGATGAAGCTGATAACTGAAATTTTGTTTAATTGCAATACAAGATACCAATGGGGTTTCCCTATCTTCTTAAATATATTTCATGATGGGAAGGTGGTTAGAGCAGAGGACCCAAAGGGAGCAATGAGACAACTTGAATTACTTAAAATTATAGCGAAGGGAGACCCAAACTGGGGAAAACTGGTAAAAAACTCTATGGAGAAGGTTCAGAAGGATCAAAGGGGAAAGAGGAGTATCAAGCAAAGGGGAGAGACCATTCAAGGGAGAAGCAAAGGGAGAAACCTTTGGGTTATGGAAGTGGAGGGGAAATAAGAGGAGAAAAGGATGCAGAATTGTCTGGTGCAAAGATAAAGCCAAAAGCCAAAAAGTAAAAATAATACATAAATATAAATAGGCACAGGCAAGAAAGTGTTAATAGAATATGGACCAAAACAATTAAAATAGAGGAAAAATAAGAGAAGGAGGTGGGGAATAGTGAAAGAAGGAATTTAGAATAGAAGGGATGGGCTCTCCCTCCTCCCCCCATTCCCTAAATGGGAGCAGCCAGGCAATAATTAACCTGGCGGGGGTGGGGGATGAGATTTTTGAGTGTTGCGTGGTGGTGGGTGGAGGGTTATATGTTACATGTTGCATGTTATATGTTATAAGAAAACTGGAAAAATCCCTATAAAAAGATAGTCACATCACCAATGGTTGCTGCTGTTGAACTACAATACAGGGGGGAGAAAACAGCAAGGGTGTAATATGAACAAAGAGCAAAAGGCGAAGCCAACACCCAAAGAGTGTAGAACTAGGAATGTATAATATAAACAGGAAATTTAATATAGTATAAAATGATACTTTCGGAAAACTGTGGCACAGAAAACGAATGATAAGAGGGTATAAAGAGTTATTAAATATTATATGGTCAAGCAACAAGACGAAACGTCTGAATAAGTAAGTAAATCATGTAAAGAAACAATCATACACTTAAACAAGGAACATAAGAAGTGCAATATAAATTATATGCAGTGATATGTACAACAAGTCTGGAGGATCAAAATGTAATCACATAAAAGAGCGCATGTTCCAGGAGCAATAAAGGTAAATATATAAGTCCATAGTAATGACAAGTCCTTCAGAAAATAACAATGTCCATCATAAGGAAAGGGTCAATATAGAAAACTATATGGAGGTGAAAAATCACAGAGATGGTGCCCAGGAATCCAGGTGAACGAAAATCAGAATGTCAATCAAATACAAAATGCAGAGATTCGATATCCTTCCCAGATAAAACGGATATTTTGATACTTTGTCGAGAATCTGTAACATAAATAATAATGAACACATAATACAATGTAAGGAGGTAATGTAAGGAACATAAAGTGGAGAAACAAAGAACATCCTGACAGTATAAATAATACATAGGAAAAATTACCTGTATGATATACTAATGCGCTCCACAAAGACCTCCAAATGGAAATTCATATCGGGTCAGAGCGTTACAAGAGGAGTATTGTAAGGGAAATATAAAGAGAACCAATAAGCGGGCTCACATGTGTCTTGTTACAAAAGGATTAAGATGGTAAAGTCCATGAAAACTCGCGTATGAAACTTAAAGGAACCGGTGAACACTTATAGAAAGGCTGAAAAATCTTCAGTATTTAACCCAAAGGGAAATAAGGTCGAAAAGGAATGGATATAAAAAGCTTCCCTCTGAAGCAAAAAACATTCAATATTAACAATAGTATGTTGTCGAGGAGTAAAGGATTCTAAAACAACTACCCGCATGTCTGTAGTGGAGTGGTGTTTGTGAACAAAGTGGGGGACCATGGGAGCTATAGTAACGTTATTACGTACCCGTGATTGATGCTCACCCAGTCTGGTCTTCAGGGGTCTACTTGATTGGCCAATGTAGGCCAATTGACAGGAACATAAGACCATATAGACGCAAAATCGAGTATTACAATTGGAGAATCGGGAAAGCCGAAGATGAAACTTACTGCCGGGAATGAAAACTTCATCAGTGCGCCACATGAAGCGGCAGAACTTGCAGTGGCCACAGGGATAGTGTCCCGTCGGAGATCGGGATATGACAGGTGAATTGACCACACAGTCTGTCCTAGAAATGAAGCTCGCGATGGTTTTCGTCCGTCGGAAGCCTATAGTAGGGCGCGCTGCGCAACCAGGTATAGCGTCCAATAGATGCCAATGTTTGATAATAGTTTTCTTAATGCTGTTTGCCAAAGGGGTAAAATCAAGAGACCAAAAAATGTTGGACATAGTAGATGTGTTTCGGCAATGAAAAAGGGAGGATCTGGGTCTGAATTGGACTCGATGGTGTACTGATCTAATGACGTGAGTAGGGTAACCCCTATGTTGTAGAGAGTCATGTATAGCCACAGCTGCTGATTGAAAATCCGAATCTAATGTAGAATTGCGCTTGGCCCTGAGGAGAAGGCTGTAAGGAATGTTATTTTTTAAAGAATGAGGATGATAGGATTGATACTGTAGATATGCATGTCTATCGGTTGGTTTGTGATAAATTTTGGTATGAAGTTGATGATTAGAAATGAAAATTTCTAAATCCAAAAAAGGTAAAGAATGAAAACTGAAAGAATGTGTGAAGGTTAAGTGATCATTGACTGAATTAATCCATTTCAAAAAACCAGAAATCATAGAAGGATCATGAAAAATAAAAAATAAGTCATCTATGTATCTTTTGTATATGACAATATTATTGAAGAAGGGGTTAACCAAGGAATCTAGAACATAAGTTTTATCAAAGTTGTTCATGTAGATGTTTGCCACCGAGGGTGCAAAATTTGATCCCATAGAAACCCCTTGTGCTTGTAAATAAAAAGAATTCTCAAACCTAAAAAAGTTGTGTTCAAAAGCAATGTCCAAGAGATCTTGATTTTACCTCTTTGGCAAACAGCATTAAGAAAACTATTATCAAAAGTGGCATCTATTGGACGCTACACCTGGTTGCGCAGCGCGCCCTACTATAAGCTTCCGACGGACAAAAACCATCGCGAGCTTCATTTCTAGGACAGACTGTGTGGTCAATTCACCTGTCATATCCCGGTCTCCGACGGGACACTATCCCTGCGGCCACTGCAAGTTCTGCCGCTTCATGTGGCGCACTGATGAAGTTTTCATTCCCGGCAGTAAGTTTTGTCTTCGGCTTTCCCGATTCTCTAATTGTAATACTCGATTTTGCGTCTATATGGTCTTATGTTCCTGTCAATTGGCCTACATTGGCCAATCAAGTAGACCCCTGAAGACCAGACTGGGTGAGCATCAATCACGGGTACGTAATAACGTTACTACAGCTCCCATGGTCCCCCACTTTGTTCACAAACACCACTCCGCTACAGACATGCGGGTAGTTGTTTTAGAATCCTTTACTCCTCAACAACATACTATTGTTAATATTGAACGTTTTTTGCTTCAGAGGGAAGCTTTTTATATCCATTCCTTTTCGACCTTATTTCCCTTTGGGTTAAATACTGAACAAGATTTTTCAGCCTTTCTATAAGCGTTCACTGGTTCCTTTAAGTTTCATACGCGAGTTTTCATGGAGTTTTACCATCTTAATCCTTTTGTAACAAGACACATGTGAGCCCGCTTTGCAGGCGCACCCCCCCAATAACGGACTCAGACAACATTGAAAGTGGATAACAGCATAGGGCCACATTTATTGATTCAATGCCCTAATCCGAATTATAAATTTGTATTGGTAAAACGACCAATCATAATTCTTAAGGCAAGCAGGCCGAAGTAACACTGGTAAGGTACCACCCCAAAATTGCCAACGGCAATTGGTTACAATGTATCAATTTGTATCAATTTGTTTGTTGACAACAAACAAATTGTTGACCGTAGTCAATATCTAACTCATGACCCCACCCTCTGACTCGTATCCGTAAAATCACGGGGTGATGCATGCTGGCTAGCTATCGCCATCACCCCGTCGCCTGGTTCATCGTTGACCGGACAACGTTTAACTAATTTGTTCCTGTCTAGTGTTGTCCAGTCAATTGCGAACCTGCCGGATACCTGTGGGTCATACTGTTTACCTTACCAGTGCTACCCGCCACACGGAGGGGCTTCAAAGAAGGCCTGACGCCCCCCCCCCAGACCGTCAGCTCGGTCAACAGGCCTGCTCGCCAATCACCCAACAGGAGGTCCATACCTCCTCGCGACAGATGGGCCCCATCCCCTGCATACAAGTCGTAATTTCGTAGGCTAATAGCGGGGTGACGACTGACCCGTCCCCAAGCCTTGTCGGCAAGGAACCGTGCCACCGCCCCGTTGACCGCGCGCCTAGCGCGGTCAAGGGCCAGGAGGTCAATGCCCCCTCTATAAGAATGGCGCGGGATCATGTCCGACCAAACCAGGGTTGTGGCAGGCCAGACGTAGCGCAAGTAATCAAGGTCCCCGCAAATCGCATGCTTGAGCGATAAGCCGGTGACCTGACCCAAATCATTGCCCCCAAGGTGTATGATGAGAATGTCAGGCGGGTCAGCACTCCTGCTGGAAAACAGGAAAGGCAGCAGCTCCCGCCACAACATCCCAGGCTTACCATGCCATGTGAGACTGGCGTGTTCACCCAGTCCCAGTCAGGGTCCCCACTCTGTCGCCGCAGCGTAACTCGCTGCCCTGTGCACATAGCTGTGGCCCACCAGCCATACTGTCACCGGTGTAACACGACACCCAGGGTCTGTAAGAAAAATTAAGAAAAAAGGAAGGTAAGGTGATAGGATTGGTACTCACGGTGGAAGTGGGCGCACATAAAACTGAAAACATTGCGAGCCCCACCTCCCCATGCTGCGTATGTCAGCCCCGGAGTACCCAAAAGCAGCTGCTGTAGAGGCTGCCCCAATACGAAATGAATGTGTGCCATAACGGGCACCTGGTAGGCCCACCCTGGCGAGGGCTCTGCCTGTCACCTTCCAAAACTGAAATTTAGTAAGGGGAGACCCATCTTGGTGACAGAAAAACGGGCCATGGTGCATGCCACGCAGTGCCAGGAACTCCTGTAGGGCACCAACCGGACAGATGTCTGCCAAAGAACACCGTAGCAGTCTTACACCACTGCCTACGCCATGCTGATCTGACTTGGAGGAACGTATCCTCAACTGGGCCCAGTCTTTGGCAACATATACATCTCCGAGTTCCAGTGCCCTACAACTTGCATCCGCCTTAGACAGCATCACCAGTTCGCTGATGCGGAGCACTCCAAAAAATGCCATCGTTGTGGCTGCATGAAAAAGGGCTGCCTCATAATGATCAAAACAGAGGCTTGGCCAGCCCCGGGCCAACTGGGTAAGAACCCCTGGGGAAATAGGGTGCCGATCGTCCGGGCAACGCCCGCGCTCGCGCACCCACCCCTCCAAAACATGTCTCACACGGAAGTCAGAGGTGCTGTCCACATGACCCCCTACTTTGGCTATAAAAGCCAGCGCCGAGAGCTTGGATGCTATGGTGCGAGGTGCGAGGCCGAGAGCATGCAGGTGGACCATGAACCACAGAACATGGTCAACCGGGATAGGCCAGGTCTCTGGCAGGTGAAATTGAGCAGCAAATGCCCTGAAAGAATTAAATGCTTGTTGATACGCCTTACGCGTGCGTGGCACTAGTGACAGGCCAATCGCCCGGTTCACCTCTCCTTGCCAATGGTCCATATCTCGTCCGGGAGTGGCGAGGGAAATTCCTCCGCATCCGGGGCCAAGGCACGGAACCGGGAGATCTGCAGGCAGGACAAAGCGTCAGCAATATCATTATTAATCCCTGGGACATGCCTGGCTCTGAACAAAACGTTGAGGCGCAGGCAGCGCAGCACAAAATGGCGCACTAGGTCCATAACCCTGGGCGATTTGGAAGTCTGTGCATTAACAATGTGGACAACAGCAGCGTTGTCACACCAGAAATGCACGACCGAGTTAGCCCATTCCTCGCCCCATAGCATCAAAGCCCCTAGTATAGGAAAAAATTCAAGATATGTGAGATCACGCAGGCGATCCGTGCCTGCCCAGGCCGGTGGCCACCCACCATAGGCCCACTTCCCATTGAAGTACATCCCATAACCCAGGGATCCTGAGGCATCAGACTGGATCTGAAAATTGGGGGATGCCAGGAGGTCAGACCTCCAAAATGAGACCCCATTGAACTCCCTCAGGAACTGTAACCAGACAAACATGTCTGCCCTGATACCCCGGGTAAGTCTAACTCTGTGGTGAGGCCTGGATAACCCTGCCATGGCGTCGCATAAGCGTCGAGCAAAAGCCCTGCCCGGAGCAACCACCCTGCAAGCGAAATTCAGGTGACCATGTAGCACCTGCAGTTCCCTCAGTGATGCCTTGCGCTTGGGCATCAACTCCGAGATAAGGGCCACTATCCTGGACACCTTATCCTCCGGTAACCTAGAAGCCTGCGCTAACGTGTCAATCTCCACCCCCAGGAATACTAGCTTGGTAGATGGGCCCTCGGTCTTTTCGGGCGCTAAAGGGACACCGAGTTCCTCCATTAGCGTCTGAAATGTGTTAAGGAGACGTGCGCACGTGTCCCAGCCCCGTTCACCCCCGAATAAAAAGTCATCCAGGTAATGGGCTACAGACCGGGACCCTGACCTGCGGACGAAAGCCCACTCTAAGAAGGTACTAAAACGCTCAAAGGCCGAGCATGATATGGAACAGCCAAAAGGCATGGCCTTATCAAAATAATATTCGCCCCGAAATTTGAAACCCAGCAACTCAAAGTCACCCGGGTGCACCGGCAGGAGGCGAAAGGCCGACTTAATGTCGCACTTGGCCAGCAGGGCACCCGGGCCACACGAGCGCACCATGCGCAGCGCGTGGTCAAAAGACGTATACCTGACTGAGCAAAGGTCATCAGGGATAGCGTCATTGACCGACCGGCCGGCTGGGTAGGATAAATGATGAATAAGGCGAAACTCGCCTTGAGACTTTTTGGGAACCAAGCCTAGGGGCGACACCTTAAGGTTGGGAAACGGGGGTGAAGGGAAAGGGCCGGCGACCCTGCCCGCATCTAACTCCTTCCTGATACTGGCAGCAGCCACCTCCTCCCTCCCCTTGAGGGACAAAAGATTGGGGGCATCCTGAGGGGACCTATCACCCATGAAAGGGATGCGGAAGCCGTACTTAAAGCCTTGAAGGAGATACTCCCCATCCTCCCCCTTCGGGTACACTGTGAGCCAACGCTCCAACATGTCCACCTTAATTGGGGAGGGGGCCTTTCGGTGAACCAGCTCCATCTGTGGCAGCCTTGCCAGCCCACTGTCCGCCCCTTCCTCTGCCCCGTGTCCCCCCAGGCCTGGGACAGGCGGAGGCTGCGTGGGGGCCCGAACATGTGGGACACTCATGCCTGTATTTGCAATTCTTCTTATTGCAGGAACCATTGGACGAGAAAGCCCAGCACAGCAGGCGGGCTGGAACCCCCTGCCCCGCCGCTTGGCGGGTAACCTGTGCTGGGACTGCTCGCTGGACCGCATGTCCGCAATGTTATCTGTCCCCTGGCGCGGGGCGCGTGGGTGTCATGTACAGAAGCCAAAGCCTCTGGCACGGCTCGTCCCACCTCATCTCCGGGTGGAGGGGAATCCGCATACGGAATTCCTCGTCATAAGCAAGCCACGAAGGGCCCGGGAAATCAACCATTGCCCTGTATATGTTGTCCAAATATTGGACCATCGGAATAGCCAACTCCGGCCGCGCCCTCAGATACACTGCAATGTAAATTAAATAAGCCGGCAGCCAGTTGGCCCAGGTACGTGGCGGCTTACGACGACGCGCCTGCTCCTTATCCTTCTCATCCTGTCCCTCCCGTTCCTCCTTGGTGGGCTCTCTGTTCAGGAGTGAGAAGATATCTACATACTCCCCCCGCCAAATCTTTTCTTTGGTTGCCTGTGCCAAGTGGTCACCCAGTGGCAAGGAGTACCCCGCAGTTGGTAAGGCCGAAAAAGGCACCACAGACACCGGGAAAGGAGCCTGAGCTAACCCAGCCACCCCCAGTACATTTCCCGGATTGTGAGAAAAACTACCCACCCCGGTGCCCTGGGTGGCAGTTACCGTCGCCGAGTGGAGTGCCGGCTGCTGTGCCACCGCACCACCCGAGCGAGGCCAAGGCCATTGAAAAGCTCCCCCCATAGAAGGAATGTGTGTAGGTGTACTGGCTTGGACCGCATACTCACATGCTGCACCCCCGTGGGCCGCCCCCACCGGGGGTTCCGGCCCACTGGGGGCGTCGGAGCTCACGACCGACGTAGAGCTCATCATCGGGGCCTGACCTGCACTCGTATGCTGGCTGGGGAGCTGCGGGACAGTGGCCGAAGCCACGCCACCCGCCTGAGGCAGCTCAACCCTGCCTGCCGCCTGTTGTCCTCCCGCCGACGGCGCCGCAAAAGGGACGCCAAAAGGAGCCCCAGCCTGGCTGGCCCGAGCTAAAGACGCTTCGAGGGCCGCAAGGCGGGCAAGTAAGGCCTGCACGTCGATCTGGGGCCAAGGGCCGGCCGGCCCACCAAGTCCAGGCGCGGGTACAGGTCCCTGTACCCCAGGACCCGAATAGGGCCATTGCCCAATACCGAAGCCCGGTAGGGTCGGTGCAGGAACCTGCCAAGGTAGGGGACCACACCACCCACCCAGGCTAGAAGGCCCAGGAGGAATAGAGGCAGGCCCAACAGGATGAGCAGGGAGAGTAGCGGTGTCCACCGCTCGCGGGCCGCGGGCCGAAGCCCCTGCCGCGCCCGCATTCCGATCCCCCACGTCCGGCCAAGGGGCGATAGACCCCATTCCGCCGGGCCGTGCAGGGGCCTGGACAGGCGGCTGCTGGGGAGGCGCAGCTGTGGTCCTCCGACCCGGGTTGCGCCTCCTCACAGCTCGAGCCGCACTCGAAGCTGCCTTCTTCTTCGAAGGCATCTCAACGCAGGAGAGGGAAGCCGAAAAGAAGATTCGCCGCCAAAAGGCTTCCCGCAAGGTAAGGAGCGACGGAGACACAGGGGAAAAAACTTCTCCGCTCCGTCGCTGAGGTAAAATGGCAGCGCGGCTGCCTCGTGGCCACCCCTTTTATAAGGGAGCTGGCCACGCCCTAAACTACCCGGATTCTTCGTCCTGTGGGGGGGGGGGCCGCAAAGAGCGCGGCGGCCATTTTGGCGCCGCGCTTGCATATTGGTTCTCTTTATATTTCCCTTACAATACTCCTCTTGTAACGCTCTGACCCGATATGAATTTCCATTTGGAGGTCTTTGTGGAGCGCATTAGTATATCATACAGGTAATTTTTCCTATGTATTATGTATTATTTATACTGTCAGGATGTTCTTTGTTTCTCCACTTTATGTTCCTTACATTACCTCCTTACATTGTATTATGTGTTCATTATTATTTATGTTACAGATTCTCGACAAAGTATCGAAATATCCGTTTTATCTGGGAAGGATATCGAATCTCTGCATTTCGTATTTGATTGACATTCTGATTTTCGTTCTCCTGGATTCCTGGGCACCGTCTCTGTGATTTTTCACCTCCATATAGTTTTCTATATTGACCCTTTCCTTATGATGGACATTGTTATTTTCTGAAGGACTTGTCATTACTATGGACTTATATATTTGCCTTTATTGCTCCTGGAACATGCGTTCTTTTATGTGATTACATTTTGATCCTCCAGACTTGTTGTACATATCACTGCATATAATTTATATTGCACTTCTTATGTTCCTTGTTTAAGTGTATGATTGTTTCTTTACATGATTTACTTACTTATTCAGACGTTTCGTCTTGTTGCTTGACCATATAATATTTAATAACTCTTTATACCTTCTTATCATTCGTTTTCTGTGCCACAGTTTCTGAACGTCTCATTTTATACCATATTAAATTTCCTGTTTATATTATACATTCCTAGTTCTACACTCTTTGGGTGCTGGCTTCACCTTTTGAACTACAATACAGAGCAACATCACTCCATTTGTGTAAAGGACAAATGTACTTTCCCTACATTCATTTAAGTATCATTTGGTCAAATAATAAGCAAAATAATCATATTATTGTATACAAATCTACCATTTGATTCACAGTCTAGGAAGACTGGAATAAAATTACCAATTCAAACCATAATCAAGAACCTAAGAACTGTTAACATAATGTCTGAATATATATGCAGTTCCTAGTAGAATTTTTTTGGAGAGTTAGGATGTTCAAGTCTGATAAGTCCAAAATTTCCAAATTTATCGAGAGTCCTTTAGGTATTGCTCTGATCACTATGGGCACAACAACAAATTTCTTTCTTCATAGACGCTCGACTTCAAATTGCAAATCACAATTTTTTATGATTTTCTCCAGTAGTTTGTCTTCAATTTGTGCATCTCCTGGTACAGCAATGTCAATAAACTAGACCTTTTTCTTTTCCAGAACAGTTATATCAGATGTTTTGTGAGACAAATGTCTGTCTGTTTGAATTTTAAAGTCCCACGGGATCTTGGCACTCTCATTTTCTAAAACTTTCTCTACTTGATGTTCCCAATGATTTTTACTGCATTCAAATCCAAATTTCTGGCAAAGTTTCCAATGAATAGTTTTTTTGACTCTGTTATGTCATTGCAAATAATCAGCCTGTGAAATTTTGCTGCATCCACTGAACAGATGATCTACTGTTTCTTCCTTTTCATCACAAAGCTGGCATTTGCTATTGTTGGATATGTGCTGTATTTTTGTCTTCATGCAATTTGTTGGCCAAACTTGTTCCTGAGCTGCCAAGATAAATCTTCCATTTCCTTCTTCAAAACTCCTGCTCTTAACCATCTCCATGTCACCTTTGGGTCAGCCTTGCCTCCTATGTTTTTCAAGTATTGACCATGCATAGGCTTGTTTTTCCAGTTTGCAGCTCAACTTTCTATCCTTTCCGTATTCAGCTTTATTAAACCCTGCAGGTTGTGTGCAGAAGTTGGGACAAAGTCCTCTGCAGACCAAATGTGACTGCTCTGACTACTTTTATGCTTTGTTTCTTTTTCAGTGGAAAAAGTTTTAAAAAGCAAAATACATAATTTACGTATGCTTAATTTCCACATTTCATGAATTGTTTATGGATTGTTGGTTATGGTTTATGGTAATGTTGTTCCACTCATGACAGAATTATTTGCAAACCATTAGTTAGAATTACTCTAACATAAAAATGAGCATAGACATTGAGTGAAGATAACATGGTTTATGAAGGTAGCTGTCATCAGACTAAGGCTTAGCATTGTTAATAATTATTCAAATAGAGCTGGTGACAGCTAAGCTAATGTATCTGGGCAAGCTTACTTCCTAAGAGTTGTACATCATTCATAGTATGACTTTCCACTGTGGAGTATAGGTGATGTAGGTTGCAAAATGCTGACCTCAGGCTTTGAGCTGTCCATAACTGGGATATAAAACTGCAAAACCTTACTGAGTTTTTGTCAACTTTTGGTCTTAAATCAAACTGGAGCCCCCTACTATTGAAATTCCTTTGCAAAATTTATCTATTTCTTGAATGGCCATTTCCAGCCTGACACCGTATAATAATAAAACAGTTTTTAATGGCAGCATTAGTCATTTAATTTATTCAGTGACAGCTCTGTGTTCTGACAGTTTTTCTTTCCCTTTTTCATTGACTGAAAGGTTCTATGGTTAGTTAAAGAAATTAGGGAGCAATACCATTTTTTGTACCTACCCAGTAACACATCAAGTCTTGGAGACCTAGATTTCATTCCCTAGCTATACCATGGGAATTCTCCGAGGAGTGGAACTGGTAAAACTGCTCCTTAAACACCTCAAAAAGCCTATTAGGGTTGCTATACTTCAGTTCTGATTTGATAGCATGTAATAACATGCTTTCTTGTACAAGTATTTTTGTAGACGGTTGTTGTTGTTATTCCCTAAACTTTGACTCCAGATTAGCAGGAAGGAAAGGATGTATGGAAAGCTGGTGTGTGGGGTAGAAGCGATTCACCTGTCCTTTTCTTTCTGGTTAGTGTCACCCTTGCTCGAAAGCCAGTCATATCCGACTCTAGGTTTCAGTGCTCATCCCTGTTTATAGTCAATGAGTCAGCACTATCTGCAGACATTTCCATGGACACGTGACAGGCATGCTTCAACACTGGGGTGCTGTTTACCTTCCCACTGAAGTGGTACATATTTATCTACTTGCAATTTCTTGTTTTTGAACTGCTAGGTTGGCAGGAGCTGGGATAGAGACAGGGCCTCACTTCGTCGTGCACTACTTGAGAATTGAACTCTGACCTTCCAGTCATCAAGTTCAACATCTTAACCACTTGAACATAGTATGCTATTTCTGTTTGCACAATCAGTGAATGTTCCGGGTTGCTTTTATCTATCACATCATTTAATGGGTTGAAGTTGCACTGGCTCTTTGATGTCCAATATCTGTACAGACATCTTTCCTGTCATCTTCTGATGGCTTACAACCCCTCCCAACCCCCAACCCCTAACCCCCCCAAGAAACTGGATGTAAGATGGCAGGCTCATTTAAAGGGCTTGCCATTAGAAATATTCATTGACTCAAGATCTTATTGAAGAACTCCTTGTAAGATGCAGAGGTCTTCAAGATGGCATGATCACTCTTTTAATGTCTTTGCAAAAGACCCATCCCCTAACAAAAGATCAAAACGAGCTGGGCACTGATTCTAATGACTCATGATCAACAAGAAAATATCATTCCCTATGGTCTCTTGATCCCAGCATACTGTTCTTTTAATATTTAAGGCACTGAGAAGGAAAGAAAGAATATAGAATTTTAGCAAGAATTTCTTCTACATGCTGCAGTTATTAAGAAGTTAGTGGTAAAGGAAGCAGGGTTATAGGAACATAAAAATAATCAAGACATAGGCAATAGTGTTCAGAGTAAAATGGTGAAAGCTTGTTATAAAACATAATTTAGTATCATCTTTCAAAGGTGGGACGATAGCAACAGCATCCTGTTGCTGGGAGGAAGTTGCTGGCCTCCTGGAAGCAGAAATACTGGAATATTAGGATGCAATTTCTTTAGCTAGCCAATGGTGGTTCAGTCTTTTCATTTAGTCTTTTAGATTTCACTTGGCAGTCCATCCAAGTCTCTCAAATATCCTGGCATCCCTAGTGCTGCAGTGCTGTTCTGTGGGAGCTAGAGATAGGTGAGAACTTTATTTTAGTTTGTTTGGAATTGGAATTGGCCAAATACTTCATATTCAAATGAAGAAGAAAGATTCATGTCATACCTGTTGTGTATTGAATGTATTTGTAACCACACGAATGAGTGGATGTAACAATCTCTAATTGTAACACTGTAACCTTCTGTATGAGGACGCGAGCTAGTGGCCACCAGGGGCAGTAGCGAGCGCCCAGCTCACATGGTACACATTCCCCAAATGCCTTCAGCTGCGCGGGAAAGATTCCCGTGCTCACCTCACCTGGACAAGAAAGGCGTGACCAAGGATGACGTCACTTGGACAGTAGCCAATGCCTGTCGAAGAGCCATATTCAATTGTATAGCCACCGCATAAAAGAAGCTGTTTGTCTGCCATTACCTCATGTTCATGCTGTACTCCATGCAATAAATATGTGCTAGGCTAGCATACAGCCATTTCCATTGTCTTGATTCCCAAACACTAAAATACCTCAGAAGAACAATGGCAGGATGTCATGTCTCCTATGGAAAGATCAGAAGCAGAACAGTTCAAGCTCCAAACTGGGAGCCCTTTAAAAGCAACACAGAAAGCTGAGGCAAATCCTGGTCCATCCAGTGAAGACCCATCCCTTGCAGATGGCAAATTTGCTGACAAGATAAAACACTTTCAGCCACCAAGAGCACTGATGTTTCCAAGTACAGCTGAGATGAAGTGCCTGGTTCCACAAAAGACAATGCAGCTGCAGAGATTATAAATTTGAGCTGTAGAAGGTGGTTGAGCATGCCACAACCAGGTAAGAAGACATTCCAGACTCCGACTGAGTGCTGAAAACAGGTTTCTTATCTTTCTTGCTTTGATCTCTGCTCTCAGCATTCTTTGTCTTGCTACCCAGTCAGCAAGACAATGTCTTGCTCCTACTGACTGATACAGACTGTTTACTGACCTTGCTTCTGTCTGCTCCCTGTCTGGCTTATTGGCCTAAGAAGACACTGGATTATGGACGAATCCCAGCTTGAATCTTGGTTGTTCTTTAAACCTGCTCTTTGAACTCTTAATAACATCTCTACATTGTATCAGCTCAACTTGGCTTTGCACTCCTTTTCATCCTAGCTAAGCAGAGATTGCCCCTTTAGCCAGCATACCTCCTGGCTTGCTGGTACTTGTGGCCTGAAAACAGGACAGCACATGAAGCTGACAGATATTTCTATTGCTAGATGAAGTTATATCTAGTTAGTCTGTAAGAGTTAACACACACACATCCCTCTGGTAGAAGACAGAGAACATTCCAATAGTGCCTTCTATAGCATGATGCAGCTTATTGATGCCTCATTGTAGGTGCCTGGAGAGGAATCATTTAATTTTATATTCCTGCAGTTTGCATACAGTGCCACATACTGTATGATTGTATGCTCTCAGTTCTTCCCATATGCAGCAGTATTAATGATATTCAGGTGCATATGAGTAAATCATGCATATGAATGCATAAAGATGTGGGGAGTTTGTTTTGTTTTTCAAGTTTTAATAATGCACGTTCTTAATGCTGCAAATGAAAAGATTTCAGAAAGTTGAAGGAAATAGACTTCCTTGTGAAAAAAGGTACTTTATTCTCCGTGCAGTGGTGGACTCCAATTTTTTTTACTACCAAACTGTGGGCATGGCTAACTGTGGGCATGGCCTCATTTCCCCCTCCCCCCAAAAAAAGAAAAAGAACAAAGAAAAGAAACCGGGCAGGTAACTACCGTGCTTTCAGAGCGTCGCTCCCAGCAGAGGCGGGAGACTCTGGCGCAGCCAGGGAGGAGGAACTGCTGCCACCATCACTTGCCCAAAGCGGCATGACTGGGGGAGCCAGGAAGAATAAGAAGAAGAGGAGGAAGACAGAAGAGGTGCCGCAGTGAGATCCAGGGGGGAGGAGCCACCCCTGCCGTTTTCCCAGAGCAGCATGACTGAAAGGACATCACCATGCCGCTCTGGGATGCTGTGCAGACTCAGAAAGAGCCTTGTTGTCCTCCAGACAAGGAGGAGGAGCCCCAGAGCAGCCAGGCTCACCGTCCAGGTGTGCTTTTACCTCCGCACTTCCCATGCGCCTTCAGGGGGTGGGTGGGGTGGGTTGGTGGACTGATGGCCTCCCCCGCCCAGCAGCACCGGCAACGCTTGCCATGCACCTTGCCCAGGGCTGAAGGAGTGTGGGAAGTGCGGAGGTGAAAGCGCATCCGGACGGTGAGCCTGGCTGCTCTGGGACTCCTCCTCCTTGTCTGGAGGACAACGAGGCTCTTCCTGAGCCCGGTGTGGCATCCCAGAGCAGCATGGTGATGTCCTTTCAGTCATGCTGCTCTGGGCAAGCAGCGAAGGTGGAGGGGGGGGGGGTTTAAAGCGGCGGACCCTCCTCCTCCTTCCTGGCTCTGGCTGTAGCACCTCTTCTGTCTTCCTTTGCTTCTTCCTGGCTCCTGGTCATGCCCAGAGTGAGGGGAGAGGAGGAGGAGGTGGGTGTGGTGTGAGAGGTAGGTAGGTGTGGCCAGCCATGTCTGCTACCGGCCCAGTCAGACCAGGGCAGACCTGCTGATGCCCAACACTGCCTCTGTGGCATTGTCAAAGAAGACCTCATGTTTCGGCTACTTCCCCATGCCCCCTAAAATGCCATGGCCCTGGCCCCCACCGACCCACTACTGATGTCCAGGAGTACTGCTAGAATAGGAAGTACTTTTGGACACTCCCCATGGGAAGCCTTTCCATAGAGAAAGAGGAAACACTCCTTTGGTGTATGAAAACCAAGACACAGGACACAGCCTCGGGCTGGGTTAACTCAGGTTTATTGCATCGTGGACAGAGGGAACATGAGGTAATGGCGGATCGATAGCTCTTTATATACCGTAGTAATACATTTGAACGTGGTTGCATGGTAGCCCATTGGCTACTGTCTGCGTGACGTCATTGCTGGTCACGCCCTTCTTGTCCAGGTGTAGGTGGTGGCGGGAAAACTTCCCGCGCTGTTGCCTTTGATGAGTTTGGACCAAGAGAGCTTGGACGCTCGCTGCTGCCAGCTGGTGGTCATTAGCTCGCGTCCTATTACAGGGTTCATATGATACAGCTGAAGGTTACATTGTTGCTATAGGCACGGTTACATTGGTTCAGATACATTGTAATCCATGTGGAAGATAAAACCATTAGAACACAACACCCCTCCCCCCTAGGATGAGACAAAGTCTCGAGCCCACACTTAAACACACTCCCCCCCCTAGGAGACAAAGTCTCTCAGCCAAGATGGCTTATTTCGAACACGTTGGGGTCTCGATGCAGGCTGCCTTTCCCCGGGTTTGCTACCTTTCCTTTGTTCCCTGGTTTCCTGTCCTGTAGTTGGAGAGGGAGACTCGTTAGTGACTTGCCGCGGCTCCGCGGCGTTGTTTGGAGGTGTGCTCATTCTTAGGGAAGAACCGGGGGCATTGGGGGCTAACGAAAAACCCCTCTTCTCGCTTGGATGGGTGGGGGAACACTCCTGAAAACCCCCCCGGCTCGCAAAATCAAAATCAAAATTACTTTCGGGGGCAGCGGTCGCGAACTCCTCTCCCCCTTCCCCGACCTCTGGTAGAACTGGGGTATCCAAAGGGTATGAGTCGGGGCCGCTGCTTCTGCCTTCCCCCCTTGCTTGGGACTGTTGTCCGCTGCTGTCTCCCCCTTGGGCTAAACGGGTGGGGGAGAACCCTAACGCTGAATCTTGTTGCTGCGCCCCACTGACTGGCCCACTCACTCGGTGCCTCAGTTGGTCTGCGTGCCTCCTCCAGAGGAGGCCGGTGCTAGTCTCGACCCGGTACGACACTGGCCCCGTTTGTTCTACAACCGTCCCTGGTACCCAGGCTGGCCCTGCGCTGGCATAGTTCCTGCAGTGAACAGGGTCGCCGGCGGCGAAACCTTTCGAGACTGCCAACCCTATGTTTTTTCCTTTATCCTCGACTCTCGTCGGGTCTAGCCTGGACAGGATCGTGGTCAGTTTTCGCCGCATCAAGAGCTCTGCCGGCGAGTAACCTGACGCCAAGGGGGTCACCCTATATGCTAATAAGAACTGACATACTTGGTGATTTAGGTCCCCCGGGCCCATGCGCCGCAGCGCATCCTTTGTTGTACGCACCAGCCGTTCCACTTGGCCATTCGTGGCCGGGTGAAACGGCGCGGATGTGACATGCCGAATGGCGTTTGCCTCCATAAATGCCCCGAACTCCGCGGAGGTGAAACAACTAGCGTTATCGCTGACCAAAGTGTCGGGTAAACCGAACGTGGAAAAGACTCTCCTCAGTTGGCTAATTGTAGTGGCGGAGGACGTGCTCTTTACTGGGATAACCTCCAGCCACTTGGAGAACGCATCCACCACCAGGAGAAACATGGTTCCTCGGAATGGGCCAGCGAAATCTACGTGCACTCTGGACCATGGCCCCCTTGCTGTGTCCCATTCCCTATGCGGGAGCCGGGCCGCCTCTGGTCGGGATCCCTGGCATGCCTCACAAGTGCCGACCATGTGCTCAATGTCTGTGTCTAGCTGTGGCCACCAAAAATAACTCCGGGCCAGCGCCTTTGAACGAACGATGCCCGGGTGGCTGACGTGCAGCAGTTCGAGCACCCTCGGACGCAGGGACGTAGGGACCACCACCCGTTGGCCCCACAACAGGCACCCCCTTTCTAGGGACAACTCTAGCTTTTTCCGAAAAAATGGGTCGAATTCTGTGCTTGGGGACGATGCCGGCCACCCCTTCTGTACCCATGAACTAACTTTCTCCAGCGTTCTGTCCTTGCCTGTCGCCCTAGCAATGTCGGCAGGTACTATTGGGGGTGCGTCTAAGACCTCAATTAACAACACCTGGCGGTCTCTTTCTACTCTCGCCTTTTGGTCGTCCGACAAGGGCAAGGGAGATCTCGAAAGTGCATCAGCATGGCTGATCTCCTTTCCGGGCCGGTACTCCAACTCGTGTTGGTATGCGTTGAGAAAAATAGCCCATCGCAGCATCCTCGGGGACAGGATCTGCGGCGTGGGCTTGCTTGCCGTGAAAATCCCTAACAGGGGCTTGTGATCAGTCACGATTTTGAACGGGCGGCCATACAAAAAATCGTGAAATTTTTTGGTTCCGGCTACTATTGCTAATGCCTCCCTGTCGGTTTGTGCGTAATTGCGCTCCGCTTGGGACAGGGACCTTGAGTAAAACGCTACCGGGGCCTCCCTTCCGTCATCCAACACGTGGCACAGCACCGCCCCCACCCCCACCGGGGATGCATCGCAGACTAAGACCACTGGCCGTTTGGGGTCGAAATGTGTCAGGATTGCCTCAGATGTTAGGAGTTGCTTTAGTTCTTTGAACGCCCTCTCGTGCTCGTCACCCCACATCCATGTCTCCTCCTTTTTAAGTAACCGATGAAGCGGTTCGGCCACGGACGCCTTCCGTGGGAGGAATGTGTGGTAAAAATTGAGGAGCCCCAGGAATGACTGTAGCTCGGTTTTGGATGTGGGGCGAGGGGCCTTCTTTATGGCTGCTACTTTGGATTTAGACGGCTTAATACCCTCGGGTATGATCCGGAACCCTAAAAACTCGACCTCAGTTTCGAAAAAAACACATTTGTCCTTCCTCAGTCTCAGCCCCGCTTTCTCGAAAACAGTTAGTACTTTGTCCAATCTCTTTGCCAGTTCGGCCTCACTCCCCCCTGTTATCAGCACGTCATCAAAATAAGGTAACACCCCCTCCAGCCCCTTCAGGAGGCGTTCCACAAGCGACTGAAAAAGGCCGGGTGCCGAGTTCACGCCGAACTGTAAGCGCGACACCTGGAACGCCCCTTTGTGTGTAACTATCGTTTGTGCCGCGGCCGTGGCGGGAGTTACGGGGAGTTGCTGGTAGGCTTGTGCCAAATCGAGTTTAGCGAAACACTTTCCCCCATTCAGCCTGGCCAAAAGGTGGCTGACCACCGGCACCGGATATGCATTAGGGCGGATCGCCTTGTTAATTGTACACTTATAATCAGCGCAAATGCGCACCTCCCCGTTGGCCTTCAGAGCTGTTACAATTGGAGTTTCCCACTCCGCGGAATCAACAGGAATAAGAATCCCCTGGCCCACCAGTTTGTCCAGTTCCGCCTCTATTTTGTCCTTGAGTGCGAACGGCACCCTGCGCGGTTTGAGTCTTATCGGGCGGACCTCCGGGTCTAGGTCGAAGGCTACAGGGGGTCCCTTGAACTTTCCAAGTCCTTTTTCAAAGACGGCGGGATGCGCATCGCAAACCGCTTGTATTGGGTCCCCTCCCACTGTATGCACTCCCCCTATGAACAAGCCTAAGGGCTGAAACCACTGCGTCCCTAGGAGGCTACAACTTCCCCCCTTAAGGACAACTAGGGGCAGTTCCGCAGAATGTCTCTTAAAGCTGACCCGAAACTTTCCGACCCCCAACACCGGAATGCTGTTTCCCTGTACATCTCGTAGCGTGGACCTCAACGTTTTAAGTTTGGGCCGCACGTGGGGGTCGATTTTCAAGAACTCTTTCTGGGGAATTATAGAATAGGAGGACCCCGAGTCAATTTCCATCCTAATAGGGGCCCCTTGTACTAGTACCTCAACGAAGTAATGGGACTGTCCCGCGGACACGCTGAACACTGGGGTGTCGTCCTCGCTGTCGTCCGAGACGCGGCCCACGCCGTCCTGCTTCCTCGTGGTCTGGGCGCCATCTTTGGACCTCGCTGGACGGTCCGGTCTGGTCGAACGGTCTTGTGACTGCCTCCGGCCCTCCTTCCGTTTTCTGCATGCCCTGGCGATGTGCCCCCGACGGCCGCAGGTGTAACACTCGGCCTTTCTGAATGGGCACCTCGCGCGCTCATGGGCCGCTCCGCAACCATCGCAGCGGCGGCAACCTTTTCGGACCTTCTGGACCTCCTCGCCGTCGCTGCCTTCCGTAGACGACTTTGAGGCCCATCGGGTTGCGTGCACCGACTGTCCGGACTTCCCGTGCACCGAATTTTCCGCCTTGCCGGCTCTAGGACGCCACTCACGCCACTGGTGCATCTCGTCCACTCCCGCATTCGTGGACTCCGCGGCTTCCGCGGCCTCTACGACCTCTGCCAGCGTGGGTGGCGGCTCCTTGTTCATCAAGCTGCGCTGCACCTCCTTGTCCTTCAGGCCACACAGCACGCCGTCCCTGAGGGCCATCTCTAGGTTGTCCCATCTACAGGGGCCGGCGGCTATCCTCATGGCGGTCACGAATGCCTCAGCCGACTCGTCCGGTGCTTGGACTCGCCTCCAAAACGCGCTCCGAGCGGGAAACATTACCCTCGAGGGTCGGAAACGCTCTCGCAGCAGCTTCATGATGTCGTCTGCCTTAAATTCGCTCACCTTCTTCGGAGCGATGATGCCCACCAGCGTCCGCTTGGTTTCTAACCCAAGCATTCTGGTGAGGATGGCCCTCTTCCTCTCCTCGTCGTCTTCTTTGACTTTGAGTTCCACCAGTGCCGCCTGGAAGTCCATCTCCAACAGCTCCCAGTCTTGCGGTTTGGTGATGTTGAACCCGCTCTGTGCCCTGGCTGTTCCTTGGGGATCCATCATCCCACCTTCGTCGCCAATTTGGTGTATGAAAACCAAGACACAGGACACAGCCTCGGGCTGGGTTAACTCAGGTTTATTGCATCGTGGACAGAGGGAACATGAGGTAATGGCGGATCGATAGCTCTTTATATACCGTAGTAATACATTTGAACGTGGTTGCATGGTAGCCCATTGGCTACTGTCTGCGTGACGTCATTGCTGGTCACGCCCTTCTTGTCCAGGTGTAGGTGGTGGCGGGAAAACTTCCCGCGCTGTTGCCTTTGATGAGTTTGGACCAAGAGAGCTTGGACGCTCGCTGCTGCCAGCTGGTGGTCATTAGCTCGCGTCCTATTACAGGGTTCATATGATACAGCTGAAGGTTACATTGTTGCTATAGGCACGGTTACATTGGTTCAGATACATTGTAATCCATGTGGAAGATAAAACCATTAGAACACAACAACTCCCCATAACAAGAGTCAACTGAAGGGATTATTGGCTAGTAATGGAGCAGTCAGATGCTCTTATTGAAGAACTCCTTGTAAGATGCATTCTGGCTAGCAAAGCACCCAGAATGGCTACAGTGATACTATGGAGGATAAGACCAAGAGGAGGCTAACAGAAGGAGCCATGGAGATCAGAAGAAACAATGTTGTTATTGGTTGTTTTTTGTAAGAAAGGATTGGGGAAAACAGCAGTAGACGGTGCTACTTGAGGCAGGAAGACGTGTGGGACTAAGGGAAAATGCCTTGGTGTAGCAAAAAAATTAGATTGGAGGGGTCACACCGAACAAACTCAGGGGCTGCATCTGGCGTGTGATCCACAGATTGAGAACCCCTGGTAAATATTAACTCGAAACACCACTTTACGAATTATTTTGGACCTGTTCTCCAGCACCACATATTTGCATTTAAGGATTTTTTCCTAGTTCCTTCAAAGTCACAATTTCAAGTGTGTCTTCTGTGGTTGTTTTTGCAGTCTCTCATTAGAGTGATAATTGAATCAAGGTGTAGAAAAACATTTAATAGTTCCAGCTTGTCTCTGGTAAAGTTATGAATTCATGTTTGTTTGTTTGTTTTGCCTCATCATAGAGTTTACAATGTATGAAATATTAAGAAGAGTTTGACCATTGCCTTCTTCAGTGTATTTCAAATAAACTTGATTGCAGGCGCACCCCCCAATAAAGGACTCAGACACTGATGAAAGTGGATAACGGCATCGGGCCACATTTATTGATTCATGCCCTAGTCCGAATTATAAATTTCTATTGGTAATTGACCAATCATAATTCTTAAGGCAAGCAGGCCGAAGTAACACTGGTAAGGTACCACCCAAAATTGCCAACGGTAATTGTTACAATGTATCTATTTGTATCAATTTGTTTGTTGACAACAAACAAATTGTTGACCGTAGTCAATATCTAACTAATGACCCCACCCTCTGATGCGTATCCGTAAAATCACGGGGTGATGCATGCTGTCTAGCTATAGCCATCACCCCATCGCCTAGTTCGTCGTTGACCGGACAACGTTTAACCAACTTATGCCTGTCTAGTGTTGTCCAGTCAATTGCGAACCTGCCGGATACCTGTGGGTCATAAATGTTTACCTTACCAGTGCTACCCGCCACACGGAGGGGCTTCAAAGAAGGCTCGACGCCCCCCCCCAGACCGTCAGCTCGGTCAACAGGCCTGCTCGCCAATCACCCAACAGGAGGTCCATACCTCCTCGCGACAGATGGGCCCCATCCCCTGCATAAAGGCCGTAATTTTGTAGGCTAATGGCGGGGTGATGACTGACCTGCCCCCAACCTTTGTCGGCAAGGAAGCGTGCCACAGCCCTATTCACCATGCGTCTAGCGCGGTCAAGGGCCTGGAGGTCGAAACCTCCCCTGTACGTGTGCCGTGGGACCATGTCCGACAAAACGAGGGTCATAGCGGGCCACACGTAATGCAGGTAGGCAAGGTCGCCGCAAATCGCATACTTTAGCGATAAGCCGGTGACCTGGCCCAAATCATTGCCCCCTAGGTGTATGATCAGAATGTCAGGCGGGTCAGCATTCCGGCCTGAAAAAAGGAATGGCAACAGCTCCCGCCATAACATCCCGGGCTTACCATGCCATGTGAACTTGCGTATGCACCCAGTCCCAGTCGGGGTCCCCACTCTGTCGCCGCAGCGTAACGCGCTGCCCTGTGCACGTAGCTGTGGCCCACCAGCCATACTGTCACCGGTGTAACACGACACCCAGGGTCTGTAAGGAAAAAATGAGGAAGAGAAAGGTGCGGTGACAAAACTGGTACTCACGGTGGAAGAGGGCGAACATAAAACTGAAAACATCGCGAACCCCACCTTCCCATGCTGCGTATGTCAGCCCCGGAGTACCCAAAAGCAGCTGCCGGGGAAGCCGCCCATATCCTGAAGGAATGGGTGCCGTAACGGGCCCCTGGGAGGCCAACACTGGCCAGCGCTTTGCCGGTCACCTTCCAAAATTGAAATTTAGCAAGGGGAGACCCATCTTGGTGACAGAAAAATGGGTCATGGTGCGTGCCATGCAGTGCAATAAACTCCTGTAGGGCACCAACCGGACAGATGTCTGCCAAAGAACACCGTAGCAGTCTTACACCACTGCCTATGCCATGCTGATCTGTCTTAGAGGAGCGTATCCTCAACTGAGCCCAGTCTTTGGCAACATATACATCTTCGAGTTCCAGTGCCCTACGACTTACATCCGCCTTAGACAGCGTCACAAGCTCGCTGATGCGGAGCGCTCCAAAAATGCCACCGTTGTGGCTGCATGAAATAGGGCTGCCTCATATCTATCAAAACAGAGGCCAGGCCAGCCCCGGGCCAATTGGGTAAGAACCCCTGGGGAAATCGGGTGGCGGTCGTCCGGGCAACGCCCACGCTCCCACACCCACCCCTCCAAAACATGTCTCACACGGAAGTCAGCGGGACTATCCACATGACCGCCCACCTTGGCCATAAAAGCCAGTGCTGACAGCCTAGATGTTATGGTGCGAGGTGCAAGGCCCTGGGCATGCAGGTAAACCATGAACCGAAGTACATGGGTCACTGGGATCGGCCAGGTTTCTGGCAGCCGGAATTGGGTACAGAAATCTCTGAAAGAATAGAATGCGTGGTGATACGCCTTACGCGTGCGTGGCGCTAGGGACAAGCCAATCGCCCGGTTCACCTCTCCTTGCCAATGGTCCATATCTCGTCCGGGAGTGGCGAGGGAAATTCCTCCGCATCCGGGGCCAAGGCACGGAACCGGGAGATCTGCAGGCGGGACAAAGCGTCAGCGATATCATTATTGACCCCCGGGACATGCCTGGCCCTGAAGAGGACATTGAGGCGCAGGCTGCGCAACACAAACTGGCGCACTAGGTCCATAACCCTGGGCGATTTGGAAGTCTGTGAGTTGACAATGTGCACAATGGCCGCATTGTCACACCAGAAATGGACAACCGAGTTGGCCCACTCCTCGCCCCATAGCATCAAAGCCCCCAGGATAGGGAAAAATTCCAGATACGTGAGATCACGCAGGCGACCCGTGCCTGCCCAGGCTGGTGGCCACCCACCATAGGCCCACTTCCCATTGAAGTACATCCCATAACCCAGGGATCCCGAAGCATCAGACTGTATCTGAAAGCGAGGGGAAGCCAGGAGGTCAGACCTCCAAAATGATACTCCATTGAACTCCCTCAGGAACTGGAGCCAGATAAGCATATCTGCCCTGATACCCCGAGTGAGTCTAACCCTATGGTGGGGCCTGGGTAAGCCTGCCATGGCGTCGCACAAGCGTCGAGCAAATGCTCTGCCCGGCGCGATGACCCAGCAAGCAAAATTGAGGTGACCATGCAGCACCTGCAGTTCCCTCAGCGATGCCTTGCATTTATCAAGCAAGTCCAAGATAAGGGCGACTATCCTTGACACCTTATCCCCCGGTAACCTAGAAGCCTGCGCTACCGTGTCAATCTCCACCCCCAGGAATACTAGCTTAGTAGATGGGCCCTCGGTCTTTTCGGGCGCTAAAGGGACACCGAGTTCCTCCATTAGCATCTGAAATGTGTTGAGGAGACGTGTGCACGTGTCCCAGCCCCGTTCACCCCCGAATAAAAAATCATCCAGGTAATGGGCTACAGACCGGGACCCTGACCTGCGGACGAAAGCCCACTGTAGGAATGTACTAAAATGCTCGAAGGCCGAGCATGATATGGAACAGCCAAAAGGCATGGCCTTATCAAAGTAATATTCACCCCGGAACTTAAAACCCAGCAACTCAAAGTCGCCCGGGTGCACAGGCAGGAGGCGAACGGCGACTTGATGTCGCACTTAGCCAATAGCGCACCCGGGCCACATGAGCGCACCATGCGCAGGGCTTGGTCAAAAGATGTATACCTGACTGAGCAAAGATCATCAGGGATAGCATCATTGACCGATCGGCCGGCTGGGTAGGACAAGTGATGAATCAGGCGAAACTCGCCCGGTGACTTTTTGGGCACTAAGCCCAAGGGTGATACCTTAAGATTGGGGAACGGGGGTGTTGGGAAAGGGCCAGCGACCCTGCCCGCATCGACCTCCTTAGTAATGCTGGCAGCAGATACCTCCTCCCTCCCCCTAAGTGACAAAAGGTTGGGGGCATCCTGGGGGGACCTATCACCCACGAAAGGAATACGGAACCCCTGTCTAAAACCCTGAAGTAGGTAAACTGCAGCCTCCTCCCTCGGGTACAATGCGAGCCAACGCTCCAACATGTCCACATTAATTGGGGAGGGGGCCTTTCGGTGAACCAGCTCCCTCCGCGGCAGTTTTGCCGGCCCCCTGTCCGCCCCTTCCTCTGCCCCGCATCCCTCCAGGCCTGGGACAGGCGGAGGTCGCATGGGGGCCAGCGCAGGAGGGACACCATGCCTGTACTTGCAATTCTTCCTGTTGCAGGAACCATTGGACGAGAAAGTCCAGCACAGCAGGTGGGCTGGAACCCCCTGCCCCGCCACCTGGCGGGGATCCTGTGCTGGGGCCGCTCGCTGGACCGCATGTCCACAATGGTATCTCTCCCCGGGCGCAGGGCGTGTGGGAGTCATGTACAGAAGCCACAGCCTCTGGCAGGGCTCATCCCACCTCATCTCGGGGTGCAGGGGAATCCGCATACGGAATTCCTCGTCATAAGCCAACCACGACGGGCCCGGGAAGTCAACCATCGCCCGGTAAATGTTGTCCAAATACTGGACCATCGGAATTGCCAAATCCGGCCGGGCCCTGAGGTAGACCGCCATGTATATGAGGTAGGCCGGCAACCAGTTGGCCCAAGTACGTGGTGGCTTGCGACGACGCGCCTGCTCCTTATCCTTCTCATCTTGCTCCTCCCTCTCCTCCTTGGTGGGCTCTCTGTTAAGGATGGAGAAGATGTCCACATACTACCCCCGCCAGATCTTCTCTTTGGTGGTCTGGGCCAAATGGTCCCCCAGTGGCAAGGAATACCCTGCTGTCGGCAAAGCCGACACAGGCACGGTGGAAACTGCGGGCATCTGTAAAGGAGCCTGGACTAACCCGGTCACCCCAAGAAGATTCCCGACTGGGTAAGAAGCACCCCCCACCACGGGGCCCTGGGTGATGGTTGAAGTCACCGGGTGGGGCGTAGGCGCCAGGACCGCCGCGCCACCCGCGCGAGGCCAAGGCCATTGGAAAGCCCCCCCCAACGTGGCCATGTGTGTAGGTGCACTAGTTTGGACCGCATACTCACATGCTGCACCCCCATGGGCCGCCCCCACCGGGGGTTCCGGCCCACTGGGGGCGTCGGAGCTCACGACCGCCATAGAGCTCGTCGACGGGGCTTGACCAGCACCGGCCTGTTGATTGGGGAGCTGCGAGGCAGTGGCCGAAGCCGGGCCACGCGCCTCAGGCAGCTCAACCCGTCTCGCCGCCTGCTGCTGCCCAGCAGACGATGGATCGACCTGCACCCCAAAAGGGGCCCCAGGGTGACTAACCCGGGCCAGGGATGCCTCAAGGGCCGCAACACGGGCCAGGAGGGCCTCCACGCTGACATAGCCACCTAAACCAAGGGGGGGGGCAAAGGGCCAGCCGGCCCACTAACTACAGGCGTCGGTACAGATCCCTGTACCCCGGGGCCTGAATAGGGCCATGATCCTTAGCCCGGGCCCGTTAGGGCCGAGGAAGTACCCTGCCATGGAAGGGGGCCACACCACCCCCCAAGGTTGGAAGCCCCCGCAGTAAGCTGTGCCCCAACGGAGGAAGGCCCAGCGGAATGGGCCACGCCAGGAGCGGTGGCCACCGCTTGCGGGCCGAGGGCCGCGGCCCCTACTGGACCCGCACGCGGACCCCCGGCCTCTGGCCAAGGGGGAATTAACCCCATCCCACCGGTCCCGGTGGGCTCGGGCATAGGAGGCTGCTGGGGAGGCGCAGCCGCGGTCCTCCAACCCGGATTGCGCCTCCGCGCAGAACGAGCCGCGTTCGCAGTCGCCTTCTTCTTTGAGGGCATTGCAGCCAGCCGATGGGAAGCCGAAAAAGGGAAAAATCAGCAGCCAAGAGGCTTCCCGGTGAGGGTAAAAGCGACGGAGGTAAGAGGGAAAAACTTCTCCGCTCCGTCGCTTCGCAAAATGGCAGCTCGGCTGCCTCGTGGCCGCCCCTTATATAAGGGTGCTGGCCATGCCCCCTAACTACCCGGATGCCTTCGTCCGATAGGGGGGGCGCAAAGGGCGCGGCGGCCATTTTGGCGCCGCGCTCGCATTGTCACTATTGTTGTCTATGAAAGGTCATCTTCTTGTCACCTTCAACTACCACTGCTACCTGATGATATCTGTTCTTCAAGACTTTATTTTTATCACCATCAACAATGAAAGTATCCATTCTCTTTTGCTGATGTCACAACTAATCCTAAAGAAGATGATCCTTTTAGGATTCCAGACTCAATTAGGTGTCTGACCTCCTGACAATATTGCTTTCAGCTTCCCTGACATGCTTACACCCCTTTATCATATTAAGGTGTACATGCAAGCAGGAGATCCACATAACTCTGCTTTTTTATTTAAAAAAAGTCAATTTCCATGCAAACATTACCAGAAACTTTCATAACTTTCAAGTCAGCTTTATATATTGAGACAACTCAAAATGAATTAAAAGAAAACTTAAAATGAAGATAATAACTTGAACAGAAGTTTTAAAAGTTGTGATAATAAGTGTATGTAACAGCCATTCAAAACAGTCAGTGCAGCTATGCGAATTCTTCCATTCAACTGAGTATGATGTCTATGAATATACAGTGATTTTACTACACTAAGCAAAAACTGGGTGCCCAAACTTTTCATTCCAGGGGCCGGTCATGTGGTTCCTCCCACCAGAAACAGAAGTAAAATATTCCTTGCAATCTGTTTTTTAACATATATGTTTTGCAACTGGATAAAATAGATTTTTAGGTTGCCATTTTCTCTGCTTAAACCAGAGGTGCCCAAACTATGGCCCGTGGGCTGGATGAATTAGTGTCAGGGGCTGGATGTGGCCCACGGGCTGTCGTTTGGGCACCCCGGTATGGTAAATCACAACTAGAATAGGCCCATAGAGTTCATGGAACTTATGGAGCAACTGACTCACATCTTCACTGATTCAGTAGACCTATTCTAGATGCGGCTTACAAATGTTAAGGAATAAGATTTCAGCCATTATATTGTAACCTTGTTTCAGAACTAAAAGACATTCATTAGTATAAATGATGTGAATATTATCAATATTAAAATGCTAGGGCAGTACCATTTATATACACATTGGTCCCAAATGGTTCAAGATTATTGAATTAATTTTATTATTTCTTTTTGACAGACACATTGATTAGAGAAAATAATCCCCCAAAAATGAGTATTTCATTTGTTTTGCACTTTAGAGTGCACTTTAGAGTGCATAACTGATGTTGAAAATAACCAAATTATGTCAGAAAAGGAGAGATATGAAGGAAAAGGTTAATATCAGGTGGTGTTTCCTACAGGGATAATATTTCTGTATGCTGGTATTATTTCTCTGGAGGCTACAGACTATTAAACCACACTGATTATACCTGTTACATGAATGCATTATTCATGAAATTGGCACCAGAGCATCTTCAAACAGCCTGTCATTTTTCATTAACTTCCATCAATGAAACCATATGCTGTTCTCATAGTATATTGCTATGAGGTCATATACAAAGCAGACATACAGGCATTATCTGTTTCCGGGTAAGCATTGCTTTTCAAACAGTTATTCTTAAACACCAATTTTATGGATTGTTTGATTATTCAGTGGTTAAACTGTGACACTTTTACAAATGGGGAGGCTGATGCTTGTTCTCAGACATGAGTGAAAGTAATGTTCTTCTTGTACAAGACAATAAATTGCTTTTCAGTTGATAGCACTAATATGCTTAAACACTAGTGGTAGATTTGGTTTCCTAGGCTACACACAAATATGCTAGGCATTTGAACATTGCCTTACCCCCGCCCCCACTCCACTTTTCTCTTATTAGCATTTACCTAAAGAAAACTTGATTCCAGACTTTTCCAGGAGGAAGCATTTTATTGTCAGTAGCAGCTCTGGATCTGGAAAATTCTACAAGCACCATTTTGAAAGAACTTTCTGTTTTCCAGAGGTTGAAGTGCTTTTCTTTGATAAAGCATGCCTGAACAATGTGGTCCCCTCAGGCCTATACTAATAATGTCATGTCAGAGATTACTCTGGGTTGAAAGGATTTTTAGAGGACGCCTGAAGGAGGCTCCTTTTATGTCCCCAAGTGCAACTTTCAGGGATCAAAACTCAACCTTCCAGTCTTCAGCTCAGTGTTTAACCTCTAATCTACTGGGGCTGCTGCCTCGGTGGAATCTGGATGTCCAACCCAAAAGACACTCTATTAGAAATTGGTCCTTCTCACGGGTGGTCACAATCTTATAGAATATTGTACCATCTCATGTTTGAGAAGCCCTATCACTTTGGACATTCCACAAGCTTATGAAGACTGAACTGAACAAGGAGGTGTTTAAGAATATTCTGCCTCTTTAGTTGCTCTTTTCCTTTGCTTAAGTTGTTATTTGTTTCTCTTCTGTCATCTTTGCTGTTGTTGTTACTATGTGTATGCTTGAATTCATTGTCAGACTTTACTTTGTGTTTTATTTACATCGGTTAGGGTTATATGCATTTATTTTGTTTCATTTCTTCATTAACTTCCCAGAGTAACTGTACTGTCATATGGGTGGTAAACAAATTGAATAAATAAATGTATAAATTCAAATTGGCTGATCAGGTTGACCAGTGTTAGGAGGGAATTCCCAGGAATTTCCAATCCAGTTCACTTGAGAAGAATATAAGGTGATGTCTTCAAAGTTGAAAGGCTGTTTGTTTTGGACTTGGTCCCAAAGGCCCTCCCTCAAGCTCTTTTACTGTACAGGTAATTGGTTCAATTAGTTTGATTGGCTTTACTGAGTTTAGATTAGAGTCGGTTAATTTATCATAACTTTTTGCAGGAGTGGTTTGAAGCATAAGAACAGATCCAGATGGTAGAGGGATGATGCCCTCCCCCCCGCAACACAGTTGCAAAGCTCCCCAGGAGAAAGTGTGAGTGTGAGTGCAAGTGCGAGTGTGAGTGATTATTCCAGTTCACTGGCTCTAGAAACCAGTTATCAGGCTGGCCAACAAGTGACAAGCTGTTTAATATTTCTTAAAGGTGTCTAGTTCCATGGCTTCAGAGTAAATTGGGATGTCAGAAAAAGGGTTAGCTGTTTGGCTTAGTGGTTAAGATGCTAAGCTTGATGACTGGAAGTTCAGCAGGTCAGCAGTTCAAGACCTGAGTAATGCATGGCAGAGTAAGATCCCATCCCCACCCCCCAGCTCCTGCCAACCTAGCAGTTTGAAAGGAAGAAATTACAAATAGATAAATAGGTACCACTTGGGTTGAAAGGTAGACAGTGTTCCTTGCACTCTGGTGTCTAGTCATGCCAGCCACATGTCCACGGAAACGTCTGCAAATGCAGACAGTGCTGGCTCTTTGGCTGTAAACAGAGATGAGCACTGACCCTAGAGTTGGATATGACTGGCTTTTGAGCAAGGACAACCTTTACCTAATTTTTGACTTTTCAGACAAGCAGATAGATGTCACCTCTCATGATACAAAATGTTATTATTCACAAAATTACTTGCCACATTTTGTTGTGGCTGACAGAGTCAAATGCCTTGGTGTAGTCAATAAAACAGAAGTAGACTTGTTTCTGGTATTATTTGGCTAAAAACCTGATACTTTTTTCTTTTCCCAATATATATCATGGAATGAAACTGCAAAACAAAACAAACAATTCCTAAATAATAAAAATAAACAGATCTGAGGAAATAATTGTATTGTATCTGACAAGTGGTTGAAATTAAGGACAATAGTGATAGTATTGTAGAATACCTACTCAGTAGATTTTGTTCTATGTGGTTTCTCCAATGAAATCTGTATTTGGGAGATTAATATGTTCCATCAAAAACTACATTAGTATTAAAAGGCAATAAATTTGCTTTCTTCCAGACTTTGATAGCTAAAAATTTACAAGCTCATCTCACTGTGTATATAAAAAACATCTGTAGTACTATATTCACTAAGATCAGTATGAAAGTTACTTTCTGCATTAGAGGATATTGTCTCTAAACTGAGACTTCAAACATAACCATCCCTGAGACTATAGGTCTTGCCAGATATTTTTAGTAGAAGAAGGATAGGTAAACAATAGATAGAGTTAATGGCAGTACCTTCATGGAATAGTGAAAATTCATAGATCAAACACATTAATTCGTGAAAAGGACCATGATAAACAATATGGTGATATTTACCATATTTTTCAGTTGGCTTGTCTCTTTGTATTAATGGAGACAATTTGACAATATTTATTTGGAAAAGTTCTACAGGAAAATATATAGTTTCTGCAAATGCCTTGAACTACTACTGCTAATCAACTCCTTGTCTTTAATGATACAATTTAAAAAAATTCTTGAGAATGTTATGGATAGAAGAGTGCATGCAGGATTCCTATTTTAAGCATTTAAGTAAATATAGGCAGAGCTTGAAAATGGCTTATTTCTCAAAATGGTATGCTTTGTCTGGCTCTCTGTCTCATCTACCTACCTGCCTAGAAGTTTCTTTCTCTTTTCTCCTGTAAACATCCCAAACAAAAACTGCATTGCTCCTTTCAACCAATCTCTGTTGCTTTCTGCTCCCATAAGAGCCTCCAACCTGGTTTTGAGCAGAAGTGATAGGCGATAAACACAATTATTCTGGTAACTCCAATAGAGCTGTTCACAGCATTGATTGGGAACAGCATCTTCATGAATTACCACAGAAAACTGGCACACAGAGTATGTTTCCTTCTGAAATTTCTGGAGCTTATATTTTGAGTTCCAGTCCCTCATGGGAAAAGAGTTGTATTACCAATCAACATTCTGCCTGTGGTGTTCTGGAAGTTAAAATGAACCTCTTCCATTTCTGTTCTCCTGGACATAGGAAGTACCTGGAACTCCTGCTATTTTTTGTGTCTGAAGATAATAGGGGTGGTGGTGATTTCAAGGAAACCACATAAAGAGAGGAAGATGTTCTCAGAGCCAAATTAGAGGACTAGTACATAGCCAGCTCCAATTTGAACCAAAAGGACTGTGCTAAATTAACAAGAATATTCTTTCAGCTAGCTGCTCCGAAGGCATGTGAAACCTTCCTTGCCTATACGATGGATTTAAAACACATTGCTCCCAGTGTGCTAGGGATTAATTAGAAATTGACAAAAAGACATGCAGTGGTTCTCAACCTATGGACTGCAGGCTGGATTCAGCCCACAGTACCATTTCTTGTGGCTTTCGCACCATTAGCCACTTCTGCCTCTGCCTCCTTAATCCTTTTTCCCTCTGCTTGGCTAGGCATGTCCCTAAGCCTTACAACATCCACCCTGCTACAGATTACCGTTAGGGACACACCAAGTCAAGTGGAGGGGAAAAGAATTGAGGCAGCGTTGGCGGTGGTGGATGCACATGGATGCCCATGTCTTTTCTAGGGGCCACTCTGGCTGAGTGAGGGCAAGAAGGATAGTCTGGAATCCTCCATGCATCTCCTCCAGGCTGGTAAGCAGAGGCAGTGTGTGAGGGGAGTGGGGGAGGGGTGCTCGGGTTGGTCCTGCCACTGGCAGGTGGGGAGTGGGGGGGTGTCAGGAGTCCGGCTGCCATCACCACCATCATGGGCAGTGGTGGTGGGAACACTCCAAGCCCTCTCCTCCCTGCTGGCTGCAGTGGTGGTGGTGGGTCCAGTCCACCAACAGTCTGAGGGGGCATGGTCTGGCCCATAGCTAAGGAAGGTTGAGAACCCCTGATGTAAAGGTACTGCCTAATTTGATCCTTTCAAATATTCAAAACACTTTCAATAACTTGGGGACTAAGGCAGGTAAAAACCTCCCCACCTCCTAAATGTTGTGAGTAGACATAACTTTGCACTTTCTGGGCCTGTTGTACCTTGTACAGCAACACAAAGAAAAACACAACTGAGATTTCATTGCACAGAGATCTTATTTGCATCTTGACTGCCCAGCTCCATCTTATGTTGAACATGAATACATGAGGGACGGTTTATGCATTCAGAGAAGTGATGAAAGCATTGTCAGCTTGTATTCCCCTTTTATAATGTAGGAGGTAAGGCTTGCAGACCTCTTGCATGCTGAGCTTTGAAAGCCTGGCAGGGTGTTTGCAGCTCCACCTGTCACATTACTTCACAAACATAGTTGTGTCCAAAATAGCTCTAATATATAACACAACATAAATAAAGATAAAAATTCAAAAGCAGAAAAATCACTATGCCAACCAGTAAACCTAACACATATTTTCAATTTTTGTGCATTTATGTGTTTTTCTGTCCCAAAACATCTCAGAAAAGACAGAAATCAGACACATGGAATTTATACTACTGATTTCCCAACAAATATAATTTGTTATTGGTTCCCCTAGAGCAAACTGTTTGCCAGTTGGTTGATTGGTTTCTATTGAAAGACCTCTGAAATGGTAAGAGTGTGAAACAAAATTTAGAGGGAGTACCACTGATTTCATCTCTTAAAGAACTGGATTGGTTACATGTCAAAAATCAAAGTCTCTGTAGCACTGTTGATTCATAGATAACATCGATAAGTATCAGAGTAGACAAAGGGAGAGCGGTACAAAATCAAGCTTTTGGAGGGGGGAGAACACAGAAGGCAGTGAACTTTTGAGTGCAGAAATCACATTTGTTTTAACAGGCAGTAAATATTGAAATGAATGAAGAGAAAAAAGCCCTGTGTAGAAAATAGCTGGGTGAAAAAAAGAAAGATAGATTGCTGAGGTAGAGGAAGACTGATGGCTGGACTAATGGCAGTCTGAAAATGTTTGAGTATGAGACACTTTAACAATTGGAAAGTAGAAGGAGATAGGAATTGTATGTATTATGATATAGAGGTGGCCAACACATAAAGAAATATTTTGGAAATATTTTGTAAAAAATTGGGATGAATATTTTGTACCTCAAGGTATATTTAGCTACAATTTCCACTTTTTCCCTATGAGTGGCAATGTTTGGGACAACCTGTAGATTTTCAACCTGGAAAATCCAGGTAATTTATGTACTAACCAAAACCCTGTTGCTTAGCACAGTAGATCATACTATAGTAGGCCCATTTAATCAATGGAGATTTAGTGATGGAACTGCTCCATAAATTCCATTGATTTGAATAGGCTTACTCCAACTATAATTTACTATGCTAACGTAAGTCTTAGTTAGATTAGGCCCATTTGAATCATTGGAGCTTGTGGGGGAGTTGACTCATTAAATCCAGTGATTCATTGGACCTACTCTAGTGCAATTTACTATACTAAGTAATAGGATCTGGTCCAATAATTCAAACAATGAAAAATGCAAATAGCCTAACCCAGGAGCATAAAACTGAACAGGTGAAAGAGAAAATGTATTCCAAAGATAGACAAGGCCATATAGATTGTTATTTCACTCAAAGACAACATGAGCATTCTGTAAACTTCTGAACACAAGCCATAATAATAATTTTGCACAATCAAGAGTTCTGACTTCCTAGATAGAGAGCACTCAGAAGTGGTTTACCATTCACTTCTTCTGGGGACACCCTGGGACTGAGCAGCTTAGCTAAGGCCACACAAGCTGCCATGTGGAACTAAACTCCCAACCTCTGACTCCACAGCTAGATGCATAACTCACCACACCATACCTCTCACTTATTGCAATGTTTACTTCTGTTCTCACCTGAGTCTTCTAGGTTAGTTTCTTCTTCATCTTTCATTTGGGGAAAGAAGAATTATTAGCTCACTGACAAGCCCCCACAATAACTTTCAAATAGTATTACTCTAGAGGTAAAGTTTCCCTTGCTCGAGAGCCAGTCATATCCGACTCTAGGGTTAGGTGCTCATCTCCATTTACATATAAAGAGCCAATACTGTATGCAGACATTTCTGTAGTCATGTGGCAGGCATGACTAGACACCGGAGTGCATGGAACACTATTCACCTTCCCACCAAAGTGGTACCTATTTCTTGCTTTTGAACTGCTAGGTTGGCAGGAGCTGGAACAGAGGTGGGAGCTCATCCCGTTGTGCAGCACTCAAGTCTCAACCTGCTGACCTTCTTCATCAAGTTCAGCATCTTAACCACTAAGCCACTGTAGTCCCTTTTCACAGTCTCAAAGTAAGAAGTTGCTTCTCACTACTAGTGTACTTCTGGCACTGTATTCAAATAGCATCTTTATAATGCTCTGTCATGGTGAATAAGGGGACTCAGTTTGAAAATAAAGAATTTCTTGATGCTGGTCTCTCTCTGTCAAAATCCTGGTCATGAAATTAGACTAGGAATCTTAAGAAACATTTTAAATTAAGTGGAAATCAGATCATAATAACAGCAAAGAACTTCCATGGGCAATATAATGTCCATTTTAGAGTTAAGAATTAATAATTTCTAAAATGTCTCTGGAGGTTTTAAAGCCATATATCATATATAGAAGCAGCTTGTTACTTTAATTCAGTTTGGTAAGGATAGAATTATTTTATAGATAAAATACAATACAATAGCAGAATATATTCCCAGGGATGTATAGCATACAGCTTACTTGTGTGCCCTGTTAGGGGCATGACATCAAATTATCATTTAAAGTTTTGGTCCATTACTAGGACTGTAAGTGAATGAATCCTCCACAATAACAAGAAGCGAGTTTTAAAGGGCAATGCATGTATTACTGTTAAGATTCTTTCATTCTAAAGATCATGCAATCAAATTTGACAAAAAGACACTGAAGAACAGACCCAAGAGATGCCTGAAAACTGGCAGGAACATTTTTTTAAATAAAACAAGCAGTCCAATGCATTGTTTCCTATTATTGTCTTTTGCTCTTTGAGCACAGTGGGATTTCTTTCACTTATGAAAATAATTCAGACTTAAATAAGGTCACAATTTCATTACAACTTGAAAAACACAATATACCAGAAAACACAAGACAGAAAACTGTACCAATAATCGTAGTCTATTCCACAGCATCAGAAGATTTTTAGAAGCACAATAGCTCTTCCTGTTGCTAGTTATTTGACAATTGTCCTAGAAAGGTAATGACAACGAAGAACCTTAGATGAAGCTATTTAAGCATCGCTTAGGCTATTTTGCTGTGTTTATTCTTTTTCTTATGCTGTGGCCCATGGAGTCAGGAATGTATCATCCTCAATGTACTCTCCATAACCAACATGGTGCTTGTCTTCCAGTTGTCTAAAAGGTTTCTTTTCCTGTGAAAGAAAAGTCTACTTCTTTCTTTAGTTTTCACATTCTTCCATGACTTTATAATGGACCTCAGAAATGGACCCTGAAAGATAGGTTAACGAAACTCTCTCTCAACCCACCAATCATTCTCCTTTTGGAATTCCTCTAGCTGACTCTTGTATGGAAAATTATCACCTCACTGATAATCAATCGAACAACATGAAGGCTGCCAGCAAAAGAGCTGTCAGGGGCCATTTTGGATCCAGATAACATTCTGGAAGGCTGGAAGTTTGAATCTTTAAAAGGCTCTGGAAAACTGAAAGGACTGCTACTTAGCTGGTTGGTGACTTGTTTACTATTGTTACTGAAACAGTTCCTCTGGTACCAAGTTTGAATTGAATTTATTCCTTTTTTCCTGGTTCTGCTCTTTCCTTTCCTTTCGGATTCGTTTCTTGATTACTTGAACTCCCTTGCTCTCTCTCTCTCTTTTGCATTTTCATTTTATTGATTTTTGGAGGGGTTATGCCCGATTTTATTTATTGTTACCCAGAGTGCCTGCCCACCTTTCACTTGGTGAACTACTACTCATGCTGGTGGCCTGAAGCCACTGAACTAGTGGGAAGGAAGTTATCTCCTCAATCTTCCATATTCTATTTTGGTGGTTGGGGTGGTTTTTAAAAATTATTATACTGCCCTTAGTGAGGGTATGTGTACATTATTTTAGTTATGTCATGATGTCTTTCTCAACTGCACTGTTTCCTGTTGATGAACCGATGAGGATGGTGAGGATGAGGATGTGATGATAAATTTGTACTTAAAAATACTATTAATGTTTGTATAGGTCTGTGCATTACACTAAAACCCCAGGTTACAACCAAGGTCCGTTCCAATAGCCTCCATTGTAAAAAAACAAAAAAAAATGTAACCCGAAATATCCATAGGGATGTATTGAAAAATTTAAAAAATGGTCCTGAATTGATCGTTGTAAACTGAAACAAATACATTAAAAATTTGTAAACAGTGATGGCATTTCCATAGGATTTGCCACTATAAACTGGAGAAAACTTAAACTGAGGTGGTTGTAACCCGGTGTTTTACTGTATTTTTTTAAAATTTCTCCAATACTGTCCCTATTGTCTATTTATGAAGAAGATTGTCTACTGTCTTGTCCTTGTTTTTTCTGAACTAGTTTTGAGAATTCTTAATTTGCTCTTTTGCCAGAGAACCAAATGAAGAAAAACAAAGTGAAAGTTCTTGAAAAATTTGAGGATTTGGGTATTTACCAAAAGTCTTGTTAGCACTGTGTCTCCTGATTGAAGTTGCCATCAATTTTCAAAGAGAGGGGTGTCTTTCTCCACCAAGGAAATATAGAAGGAGGCATAGAACCAGAAGGTATTTTTTCATATTGGTCTGCAGATCCCCATAGCATTTATTGTTAAAATGTTCTCCTGTGCAAGCCTGTACTACAGCAGTTTTCGCTGTGTCCTTTTCTGATCCTTCAATTTACATTTATATTCTATCCATCACATGGTAAACTATTTACTTAATATAGTATAGTATATTAAGTATTGTATATATACTTATTTATCGCTGGACAATATTGTGCCCACATTGTCAGCAAGAAAACCGAAGCTACACTTTACGAAGCAAAGGGTATCTTGAATGTTGACAACACCAATGACAGCCATCAAGACAATTAACGTTCTCATATAGAATAATTTTGTTGTTGTTGTTCAGTTGCATAGTCGATTCCGGCCCTTTGCGACCCCATGGACCATTTTCCTCCAGGCACCGCTATCCTCCACCATTCTCCTCAGCCCACCAAGCTCTGTGCCCATTGTGTCCACAATACCATCTATCCATCTCATCTGTGGACGCCGCCTTCTTCTCTTTCCCTCCACCTTTCCCAGCATCAAGGCCTTCTCAAGTGAGTCCTCCCTTCTCATTTGATGTCCAAAGTACTTTAGCTTCATCTTAACTATTTGTCCCTCCAATGAACAGTCAGGATTGATTTCTTCCAGTATTGACATATTTGTTCTCTTTGCTGTCCAAGGGATTCTCAGGACTCTCCTCCAACACTGCATCTCAAAGGCATCTATTCTTCTGCGCTCAGCCTTCCTAATGGTCCAGCTCTCACACCCATACATTACCACTGGGAATACCATTGCTTTGACTATGCGAATTTTTGTTTTCAAGGTGATGTCTCTGCTTTTCACTATATTCCCCAGGTTTCTCATTGCTTGTCTCCCCATAATCAGTCGTCTTTTTATTTCATGGCTACAGTCACCATCTGCAATGATCTTAGATCCCAGGAAAGTAAAATCTGTCACTGCTTCTACTTCTTCCCCATCTATTTTCCAGGGACTGATCGGACCTGTTGCCATTATCTTGGTTTTCGTGATATTGAGTCTCAAGCCAGCTTTTGCACTCTCCTCCTTCAATCCAGTCAAGAGGTTCTTTAGGTCTTCCTCACTTTCTGCCATTAGGGTGGTATCGTCTACATATCTCAAATTGTTGATGTTTCTCCCAGCAATTTTGATCCCATATTGTGATTCCTCCATCCCTGCATTGCACATTATGTGCTCTGTGTATAGATTGAATAAGCAGGGTGATAAAATGCAGCCTTGTCTTACTCCTTTTCCTATTCCAAACCACTCTGTCATTCCGTGTTCTGTCCTAACTGTTGCTTCCTGGTTCATGTACAGATTTCTCATGAGGCATATGAGGTGTTCTGGTATTCCCATCTCTTTAATTACTTGCCACATTTTGTTGTGGTCCACACAGTCAAAAGCCTTGGTGTAGTCAATAAAGTAGACTTGTTTCTGGTATTCTTTTGTTTTCTCCATTGTCCAACGTATGTTGGCAATGTGGTCTCTAGTCCCCCCTGCCCCTTCTGAAACCGGCCTGCACCTCTGGTAGTTCTCTCTCCACATGTTGTTGAAGTCTATCTTGTATTATCTTGAGCATCACCTTGCTGGCATGTGGGATGAGCGTAATTGTTCGGTAATTTGAGCATTCTTTGGCATTGCCTTTTTTTGGGATTAGAACGTACACTGATCTTTTCCAATCCTGTGGCCACTGTTTTGTTTGCCAAATTTGCTGGCATATTGAATGCAGTAGTTTGATTCCATCATCTTTTAGGGCTTTGAAAAATTCAACTGGGATGCCATCATTTCCACTAGCTTTATTGTTTGCAGTGCTTTTTAGGGCCTTTCTGAATTCACTCTCCAGAATGTCTGGTTCAAGTTCACATTTCTTATTATTGTTATTATCAGGAGTGTTGAGGTCCTTTTTGTAGAGTTCCTCTGTGTACTCTTGCCATCTTTTTTGATCTCTTCTGCTTCAGCTAACTCTTTTCCATCTTTGTCCCGTATCATGTTCATTTTTGCTTTAAATGTTCCCTTGATTTCCCCAATTTTTTTGAAAAGATCTCTAGTCCTGCCTCTTTTGTTGTTTTCCTCCATTTCTTTGCACTGTTCATTCAGGTATTTTTCCTTATCCTTGCTTTTCTTTGAAATTCTGTATTTAGGTGGTTGTATTTTTTCCTTTCTCCTTGGACTTTTGCATTCCTTCTTTCCTCTGCTATTTTAAGAGCCTCATCAGACAACCACTTTGCTTTCTTATGCTTCTTTTCTTTTGGTATTGTTTCTCTTGCTGCCTCCTGAATGATGTCCCGCGTCTCTGTTCATAATTCTTCTGGTACTCTGTCTATCAGGTGCAGGACATTAAATCTGTTCATGACCTCCACCGTGTATTCTTTAGGGATGTTGTGTAGGTCATATCTGTCTGGTCTAATTGTTTTCCTCATTTTCTTTAGTCTAAGCCTGAATTTTGCGATCAGTAGGTTGTGATGTGAGCCACATTCTGCTCCAGGTCTTGTTTTTGCTGACTTAATGTAGGTTCTCCCTCTTTCACTGCAGAGTATGCAATCAATCTGGTTTCGATGCTGGCCATCTGGTGATGTCCATGTGTAAAGTCACCTCTTGTGTTGCTGGAAGAGGGTGTTTGCTATGACTAGTGCATTCTCTTGGCAGAACTCTATCAATCTTTGCCCTGCTTCATTCTGTGTTCCAAGACCAAACTTGCCTGTTATTCCATTTACTTTTTGATTTCCTACTTTGGCATTCCAATCTCCTAAGATAATGTGGATATCATTTCTTGGTGTCTGTTCTATGAGGTGTTGTAGGTCCTCATAGAACTGGTCAACTGTGGCTTCATCTGCACTAGTGGTTGGTGCATAGACTTGGATTACAGTGATATTGAGAGGTTTGCCTTGGATTCTGACTGACATCATTCTATCATTTTTGATGTTGTATCCCATTACTGCTTTCCTCACTCTTTTGTTGACAATTATGGCTACTCCATTTTTTCTGAGGTTTTCCTGCCCACAGTAGTACAAATGATGGTTTCCAGAGCTGAATTCACCCATCCCTGTCCATTTTAACTCACTGATGTCCAGGATGTCAATGCTTATTCTTTCCATCTCGTTTTTAACCACTTCCAGTTTTCCTTGATTCATAGACCTCACATTCCATGTCCCTATGCAGTATCGTTCCCTGCAACACTGTATTTCTCCTCCCCCTTTCGTATCCCTCCCCCTTTTCAGATTTGCTGTGCTGATCATCCCCTTGTTTTGCCTTTTGTTTTGGTCCATAGGGTTCTCTTGGCAAACTTTGTGGTGTGCCTTGCCGGTCTCTACGCCAGTCTTTTCCCATCACACATGTTATCACAGTTTAAACAGTTTTAAAACAAAGTATTATGATGCACAATATCACAGTTTATCACATAGTATCAAAGTAAAAGTTGAACTAATTAATGAAAGGGAAAGAAAGAAAGAAAGAAAAAGTCCATTATAACAAGTCTCTATGTAAGTCAGTTTCTTGTACAGTCACTATGTCAGTTGCCATAAGCCATCTATGTTTAGTCAACTATATTATTTCAGTTCGATTACTTATCCTTTGCATGCATGCAGCAGCTCTTGCCTCCCTTCGGCCGCATGGAGTTGGTCAAAGGGACCAGCTCGGGCCTCGCTATGATGGTGGTTGTGGATGGTATCTCCTGGGGGTGGTCGGGGGTCTCCTGAGGTGTCCTTCTCTCTGGCCCCAGGTCTTTGAATGGGGAGGGAGGGGCAAGATCCTTTACTCACCTCCCCCTTGGGCCTCTCTGGATGGCAAATGGGCAGTAGAGCTGGGCCTTCCTGATTCCTTTTCTTCCTCTCCAGGCCCAGGTCTTTGGATGGGGAGCGAGGGGCAAGATCCTTTACTCACCTCCTCCGTGGGCCTCTCTGGATGGAATGGGCAGTAGAGCTGGGCCTTCCTGATTCCTTTTCTTCCTCTCCAGGCCCAGGTCTTTGGATGGGGAGGGAAGGGCAAGATCCTTTACTCACCTCCCCTGTGGGCCTCTCTGGATGGAATGGGCAGTAGAGCTGGGCCTTCTTGATTCCTTTTCTTCCTCTCCAGGCCCAGGTCTTTGGATGGGGAGGGAGGGGCAAGATCCTTTACTTACCTATAGAATAATACCATTCATATTATACTATTTACATGGAGTTGCCAAACAATGAAACATTCCAGAATCTGATTGCTTTTTTCCTCAGTTAAACACTTCTCTAAAAAAGTTATAGGTTGACATTCCTATTAAAAATGATAGTAGTAATATTTGTGTGGTGTTCAGTCAGACAGCATTTTAGCAAAGAAAATCCTAGATAGAATTATGAACAAATAACAAAGATGAATCTGAAGTACTTTGGACATCAAATGAGAAGGGAGGATTCGCTTGAGAAAGCCTTGATGCTGGGAAAGGTGAAGGGCAAAAGAAGAAGGGGATGGCCAAGGATGAGATGGCTAGATGGCCTCGTGGACACAGTAGGCACAGGGCTGGGTGGGATGAGGAGAATGGTAGAGGATAGAGGTGCTTGGTGGGCAATGGTCCATGGGGTCACAAAGAGTTGGAATCGACTCTGCGACTGAACAACAACAACAAAAGATTAGACTATACATACCTGAGGACTGAAATTGCCAGGGACTGGCAGCAACTTTAATGGGTTCCTCTACTGTCTTCCTTCCTCTCTAGATAACATTAGGTTAAAAACTTATTTGTTGCACTTGGATTTTATAACACTACCTCCCCTACTGCCTCCCTACATGCTAACACTGACTGGAACAGCCAGCAAAGAGAGTAATTTTGTCCCTTTTGTTCTCAGAATTTTAGAGAAGCAATAGCATCTTTTAGCTCTTTCACATTCCCATTCAGAAATTGAATTGGTTTCAAGCCAGGAGAGAAAAATAATACAGCACACTGATAAGGGCATTTTACTTTTGCAGAGTGCATGTGCTGCATATTCAAGGATCTGGGTTCAACCGCTCTTCCTAGGATGCAGCTGATATGGAATATGGCTTTTTCACACTGCAAAAAGGAGTCAGCTTCTGATATTTTCCCTTGTTTGGTGTCTCAATGTGAATAATATTATTGAATGATACTATTTCACTATGTGAATGTAAACCATCTCATTTTGAGTGTAATGGAGTTCTGAATATCTGAATTTGAATGGACATTCTGAATTTTTAAAATTCCTAGGGATGTAATTACAAATTCTGAATTAAAATTTTGATGCACATCCTTTGTCACAATATATCACTGTGGTATCTTATTATTTAAAGAATAATCTCCATGGGACTCATCTTTAGCTCATAATTGGTTATATATGTATTTAGTTTAAATTGTTTTGCCCCCAAAAGGGATGAATTAAAGCCTGCTCAGATATTTTCCAATTGACTTTAATTCTATGCTGACCCATTTCCAAAATATTATTTTTGAAGTGAAGGGAAAAAAATGGATTGTGTTGGGGAGGGGGGGTATAATTAGCTTTTCCTCATATAGAGAATATCTCTTAATGTCTTCAGGGTTGTAGAGCTCCTCTATTGTACAAAAATATTAGGCCTGTTTCCTGTGAGACATAATAAAGGCAGCAGTGCTAAATTACAGGCTTAAGTTTGATATAGCTTTGAGGTCCCTTGATCCCTACTTCTCTTATCTGAGATTTGATTTTGAGACTTATTTATTTCTTAATATGGTAGGTTAAATTTTACTCCTGATGGAGGATAGCCAGAGGGGAAAGAAAGAAACCAATAGTATGTTTCCTGTAGAACTAGTGTATTTGTGTGAGAGAAAGAGACACTGTATGGGGTGGTGGAGATGTATTGATTGTACATGTCCACCTCCTACATCTTTTGCTGTAACCATGCCCACATTGCCATATCCCTCTGTAACAGAAGTTAAAGAGTGACATGGCCCTTCAAGGAAAATATGGTCAGGAACTAGCCACTCATTATACCCTCACAACAACTGGCTACCAGCCATTGCAGTAAGATGATTTCTTAATGACACCATGCTGAATGTCAGCCAGTCAATGCTGCATACAGTCAACATCTACTTTGGGTGTGTATATAACTCTGGTGATGATAATGATGACAGGAATGAATCAAAATGGCTCAAAATTACAGGTACATTTAAGCTAAGCACAGTGTGGTTGTTTCCAGTCTGAACCTACTTGTGTCCTATATAATCTTTAATACTAAGATAATATACAATGTTAAAGTTAAGAAGGGGTGGATAAGTAAGAATATTTGGGCTGAATTTAGTGATTTTATATAAATAAAGGACAAGGGATGTGCAACTTCATAGGAATCAATGCTATTTTGGAAGGGGATATGGCATAGTGGTTAAACTGCTGTCCTGCAACCAAAAGGTTGTGAGTTTGATCCTGACCAAGACGCAAGGTTGACTTAGTCTTCAATCCTTCTGAGGTTGATAATATGAGAACCCAGCATGTTGGGGGCAAAATGCTAACTAACTTGTGAACCACCCAGAGAGTGCACTAAGCACTATGGGGCGGTATATAAGTGTGATTGCTTTGCCTTCACTTTGTTTTTCTGTTGTAGTTTTGTGTTGTTTTTGTTTGTTTGTTTTGCAGGATTTGTGCGATTTTGTTTTGTTTGTTTAAACATATAAAAAAATGTGAAGTACAGTAAAAAAAACTGTGTTAGCAAGAATCTATTACACTTGGGAAGTGTCTCAGAACTATGCCCCAGTATTTGATAGGCTGCTTGCAGGACTGCTACGTTTTAAAACCTTCAACATTGTATTTACCCAGTGCTGAGAATATGCTCCAGCAACATGCAGCCTGGAAACATATAGGGCTCAAGTGGTGGTGGAACGAAGTTCCCATGTCTAACTACTTAGGTCAAGGTTTCTCAAACTTGGCTCTCCAGTTGTTCTTGGACTTCAATTCCAAGAAGCCCTGATCAGCAGGTGTGCTGACTTGGGCTTCTGGTAATTGAAGTCCAAGAACACCTGGAGAGCCAAGTTTGAGGAACCTGGCTTAGACCATCTAGGCCAGTGATGGGCAGTCTTGGCCCTCCAGCTGTTCTTTAACTTCAATTCCCAGAGGCCCTGATCAGCATGAGTGCTGATTTGGGCTTCTGGGAATTGAAGTTCAAGAACAGCTGGAGGGCCAAGACTGCTCATCACTGATCTAGGCAGTTTTCTTCACTAAGAATGAGAAGAGCTTTAGGACTTCCAGGTAGGGAATCAGGAGGATGAGGCTTAGAGATGCTTCCATGTTCCCACAACTCTTTGTGCTTTACACATTTTGAAGCTAAATGTGTATAAATGGCTAATATCCTCCAGCTTTCCAAAGAGGTTCTGGTTAGTTGGGTATTTTTTGAACTGCCACAATGACAACATTGAATCCAGCCATAAAACAGCAGCTTTTTAAAAAAAGTGATTTTGAAAATATAGGCATGGTCATGCATATTACAGTATCAAGGAGCATGATGAAATATTACAGTAATAGACTCAGCAAATTGAACAAAGCATCCTTTCAAAATAATAATAAGCCGTTTATAATTCCATTGCTGTTTAGATGCAGTATTGACCTCAGTATTGACATGCTATTCCCCTTGGTGATGGCATTACCTTCTCTGCATCCTCTTCATCTGTTCAGCTGCCACTCATTCACAATGTAGAATGTAGCAACTTCCCAAACTACCAGTGATGGGTAGGCATGCGGGAATACACATTTCATTGTGTTGTTGTTGTTTTTTGAAAGTGAAAAAATAAAGAATAGAAGTTGAAACTCTTATTAAATGAAACTGAAAAAGACGGTTTGCATAGAAATGACAAGAAAATGCACCCCCCCCATTTCTTATAAGTATATAATTTTTTAAAAAACCAATATACAGTTTAACTGGGACATAGGATATAAGTTGTCTTTTATAGCACATCTGTTCAGCTCTGTGAGTAAATGATTGGGGAGTGGTATCCAATTCTGAAATAGTGCATGCCATGATATGTCAAATATTTTCACCCCATAATGAAATTTAATACTGTATCTCAACCTTTCTGTATCTTGTAACTCACTAATCACTCCACCAGAGAAAATGGACAGAAATCACAATAAATATAAAAGTCCAGCTTTTTCTCAGAATAACAATTATAGGTTTATATGTATTATTATATTTGCTATTTTTGCTAAGCTTCAAAGGCACAAAAACTGCAGCAGCATTATGGACTAATTTTTTTAAACAAATTCTATTGGTAGCAGAAATTGTAATAATATTGCTGAATAGAAATTTTGTTGCTATTGTACGTATAAACCACAAAGCAATGCATTTAAAAAACCTGCAGCATTATTACTGGGAATAAATGTAATTGCTATTACTAAACACAAAGAAAAAACATCATTCTGTGATGAATAAGCCTGGGAAATTTGGCGGGGGGGAGGGGGGGAGAAATGCTGGAGATTATCTCTAGGTCAAAGCAGCAGATCAAAGTTATGGATACCAGAGCTCAGGATTTTAACCCTAAAATGTATTTTTGGGTGTTTATTCTCTAAGTCTCAAGCTTTGCCACTACCTAAAGATGACTATCTGAAGATGACTCAGAGATATATTAGCCAATCCAGAGATCTACACTTGTCCCCTTTCCTTTTATGTGTACTCTTGTTTCCCCCTGTGTGCTGCAGCTTTCATCCAGCTAACCTCTCCCCTGGAGATTTTTGAAGTGGTAGCCATGTTTGTCTGTGCAAGGACATCAGAGAGTAAAACAAAACAAAACAAAAGACAAAAAAGAAAGGAGTTAATCTTTAAGGTGGCATAGCTTTTTTTTTGTCTCTCCCTTGGACAGACCCTGTTACTGCTGGTTAAGACTAGAATATCAGTATTTCTCAGATAGGTAATTCCTGTTTTTGCTGCTTATTTGCTATTATTTGTTTTGTTTGAAGTTTATGTCATGATGATTTTCTATTGTTGGTTTGTTCAACTTTGATTGTACTTTTGTTGTAAGCAACCCAGAATAGTGGTTTAACTAATTGGGGTAGGATATAAATCCAACCAATCGACCGACTGACCGACCGACCAATCGAGGCAGAGTAGATAGAAAAGGGAAGCGTGGTGGCACAATATGGTCATAGCACTCTTTGCCAGCCCTGCCCTGAAGATACGGGCACCTGGGGCTTGGCAGCATGGTGTGGCCACGTCCCCTATAAAGGGGGTGGCCATGTGCTCACCCGCCGCCATTTTACAAGATTGGCTGGGCTAGGAGCATGTTTGCACTCCACCCCCTCTCTAGGTGACAGTGTGACTAATTTTGGTCACTTTGGGGCTGGATGGGAATTTTTGCTTGAACCTGCATTGGCCCCTTGGTTCTTGGCATTTTCGCCCATCCCACACTGTTGCTGATGGTTGAGATAAGGGGTATTAATTTTATTTTTACTGGTCACTTTGGTGGGTAGCACTGGTAAGGTAAAAGTCGAGGACCCATAGGTATCCGGCAGGTGCGCAGTTGATTGGCCAACCCAAGGGCAAGGTACAGGGAAACTGCGGCTGGCCAGTCAAGGGCGAACCATGAACAGGGTGATGCTATGATCTATGCAGCCTGCATCCCCTTGATATTTTACTCAGATGCTGGAGTCAACAGGTAGCATCCTGACTGGGGTTAACAATTTGTTTCATCAGTAAACAAATTGCTACAATTGGATACAAAGTAGCCAAATATGATTGGCAATTTAGGTAGATTCCTTACCAGTGCTATTGCAGCCCGTTTGCCTTAACAACGTTAAGGGAAGTTTAAAGTTATAAGTTAAAATGAAGTCATAATAAAGTGGCCCAAAATTTTAAATCCATTTCTGGTGTCCATGTCTTTATTGGGGGAAGTGGGCCGGCAATGACATACAGTATGAAGGGAAGGCTGTCTCCACGCCAATATGACAATTCTTCATTCCAGACATATTCTGTAGCAAAAGCTACAATTTTCTCTCATATTTTCACCTCAGTGCATCTTGACTTCAGTACATCTGATCCTCCATGACCTAAAAACACATACCCCTTTACCTTTAGATGAGGGTGTTACACATAAGAAGACATGTAGGTGGAGTGACAGTGAATTATTAGTAATTAATGTATTATGAGAACCCTGTGGCCTATCTATACCACTTTTGTGTATCACTGGTGAAATATTCCTACTACTTTAGAAAAAATCTGTGTGTGTGTGTGTGTTTGTGTGTTCCACATATTGGTATAATTGTACATCTGGATTCAAATCCTTCTTTGGCAATCAAACTCACTTTGTGGTGCTGTACTAGTCACATCATCTTATGTGGCTGTTGGGTTGATAACAGAGGGGTGGATCATATATGATACATTAAGCTTATTTAACAAATGGTAGGATAAAAACCTCATGATGAAATAATTCAGTAATGAAAAAAGTAAGATGGGGTGGAGAAACAATAGCTTGTCACCAGGAAACTTAACCACAGTCATCTGAACTTTTTAATTAAACATCTCAGAGTAAAGTATGTAGTAACTGTGCAAAATGTTGCACCTGTCTTATACTTCTTGAGAATTTCCCTCATCTTTGATTGCTGTGGGAATACACAGGTAAATCGTCTGAGATTACAAATGGATGGCATAAATCATTTTTGCTGACATGCAGTTTTATAGATGGGAATTTTTCTCTTCATTTATACAACTGGAAATTACTTGATGATGTGTTTTTGCTGTGATTATCTCCGCATAATTTATAAGTGCAATTTAAATAAATGCAATTCAAAATGGTTTGCCAGTGGTATAAAGCTCTCTTTATATGTAATTAAGCCTATGGACTTTTAGTTCTTTTTCTTTTTCTTCTTCTTTTAATATGGTGTAAATCATATTAATGAAGATAAATTACTGAAGATAAATATCCTGAGGACTGAGAGCAAAGTCAAGAGAAGGGATTTTTTTTTTTAAAAAAAATAAAACACTTTAGCACCTAACATGATTTTGAAAAATAGGATTGCTAATGCTTGGAAATCACAAAGATATTTTTTTAACAGCAATAATTGGGAACAATAAAGACAAGAGAATAGATGGATGATTTTAGGACTTCTTATGGCTTATTTTCCCAGAAGTTTTGAAGCAAAGACTGTAATTTTTACAATTACAGTAAGCCATTTTTTAAGGAAAGTGAATATCTATCACTGTAGTATTTTAGGCTTCCTCCCTAATACATTCCTGATAAATGAAGTAATTCACCATGAAGTTGCAAAGGCCAGGGATTAGAATACAAAATGTACTATTATTGTAGCTTTAGTTTCACACTGTAGGTTCTCTTTGAAGACAAAGGGGGAGATTTCTATCAGTGCAGTATCTGCACAAATTCCTTCCTATCCACAATCATTCTCAAAGAAGCATTCATAGACAGAATTATCAAAGTGCAGAGACATTGAGCCTCTGTTCCCTTACCAAGTCACTACCATTCAGTCAATTACTGGTTAAGCACAATAGAATGTTGTTTATGATGGATTTCAAGGACTAATCTGAAATATACTGGGAATGTAGGGAGAGGGTATAACATATCTTAAAGATGGTAAATGACTAGTCAGGTCAATGGCTAAAGCAGCGATGGCCAAACTTTTCAGGCTGTGGGCCAGTCACATGGTTGAGCGGGCTGGTCACTTGGTTCCTACCCATACCTGTCAACCCACGGCTCCAGAAAAAATTGGACCTGCGCAGATCGCTTGTGCGCAGGTTGCTTTCCACGCATGCGTGAAAGCACTATGCTGCTTGTGCAGCCCCTACGCAAGCGGCGTAGCGCTTCCACGCATGCGTGGAAGGGTTTTACATTTGTGTAGAACCCTTCCACACATGCGTGGAAGCACTCCACCGCTTGCGTAGGGGCTGCGCAAGCGGCATAGCGCTTCCACGCACGCGTGGAAAGTGTTCCCCCCCCGCTGCCAAATTATGGGGTTTTGGCAGCGTGGGGTGGGTTATGACGTCAATCGGCGTCAAATTTCGGGGTAATCCTGGCCAAATCGGGATGGTTGACAGGTATGTTCCTACCACCGGAAGTGGAAGTTAAAAATGTCCGTGCATGCATAAAACACTATCATAAATGCATTAGTGGCTATCATAAATGTGTTTACGACAGCATTTTGTGCATGTGTTGGCACATTTAACTTCTGCTTCCTGGAGCGGTGAGGGTAGCATGGGCTGGATCCGGCCCACAGGCCATAGTTTGGGAACACCTGGGTTAAAGCTTCAATATATCAACTTCTTTTTTTGAGTCAACAGTCTATTGTAGTAAGGACTAACAATTAGATTGAGACCTTAGATAGCAGCATCTAGGCAGAACACATAACTTCTATGGTATGTTGAACCAATGTACACTTATAGAGAACATTTGTTTTATTGAGACTTCAGAAGAGGGAAACTGCTGTCCTATTTTCAATTGATGCACTGGGGTATACACAGAAAGAGCCTTCTAGAAGATACTGGTATTTTTGAACCACAATCAGGCTTACTCAGTGGTGGGTTCAAAGAAAAATTTCTACCACACTGTGAGTGTGGTATGGTGGGTGTGGCCAGGGGGGGGGGGGAGACCTGCATTGCACCTGAGTAGGACTATTTTATTTCAAAACTTGGCTGGGTGGGGCCACCCAGAATTTCTGATACTGGTTCTGGCAAACTGGTGTGAACCTGCTGATGCCCACCACTGGACATACTCAGGTAACAGCAATGTTGTGTTGCCAACTATTCTTTCTCACACTAGGTCAAGTGAAAGGAACTTCAGAATGAACTCACCAAAAGGTGGCTGCATTTTGGCAGTTTCACGTCTGGCACATGGAAGAAGAATTGAAGCAGTTTTTATTTGTTTGTTTATTTACTTATTTTAAGATAGTATGTAATTATTGATAACTTTATTGATTTATTCATCAAATGAATCTTTCATTTTATACCACTAAAACACAATGTAAAAATTTGTTTTTTCCCCTGATTTAATATACACACAATAGCTGTAAGCCTGCATAGCCATTCTTTAAAACGTGGAGAAAAATAGGGACACAATCACAAATCATATCTCCAAGGGTACTTAACACTCTTATAAAAATTCATGAATATACCATAAATGAGTTTCAATGAATACAAAATAAGGTTTGTATGTATTTTAAAACAGTTGATGAACCTGTCAGGAATATTGCTAAAATATTCATGAGTGTAGAAATTTATCGTTTCTATCAGTAGTTCATAAATACTTAAGTCTTGGCCTCTAATAAAGTAGGTGGAAAGTGCCTCAAAGATATGTTGCATCATAATGGTGGTATAACTTATGCACTATGTTTCCAAAGCTATAATACTATAAGCAGGTATACAGGTTTAATATCCCTTGATGTCAGCTGGACTTAAGGCTGAGTCTAGAGCTGTGTGCAGCTCATTCAGGAACAGAGTTTATCCATCCTTAAGGATAAAAAAAATTCGTGTCAGAAATTACTCTGGGCTGAAATGAGTTTTGCTGGAGAAACTCTGCTCAGGGGATGCCCAAACGAGGCTCCTTTCATGTCCCCAAGATCCATCATTCAACACTCAGTTATCAAACACCAACCTTCCAATCTCAGTTTCTTAACCATTTAGGATTAGAAAAAGGCAGAGTAAGGCAATCAGCTCAAGCAGTAGATGCTAGGGTGCAGGTGTGTCTGGTAACTGCTACATTGTGGGAGTGGTTAAATGAGCTCCATGTTTTATTAAGACTTTTACAGAAGCTATCCCAGATTCTGAACACAGATTCCATTAAATAGGTTCAGCATTTTGGGTAGCTTTTTGTGATTATGAATTAAAATCCAAAGGGAATTTACCACTTTGTGATACTGGAAACACTCATTTCCACTGATAGCAATGTTCTAGCTATTTTTCCAGATATTCCTCAATTTTAGAAGACAGAATTATTTATGCCATATTTTTGTTCACAGAGCACTCCTAAGCTGTCATGTTGCCGTTAAATGTGATATGGGATATTATACCATTATTAAAGCTAGAGTAAGGTTCAGTGGCTACCATTGTTGGGCTATGTGGAATAAAGAAAATGCCATCTTTTGCTTTTCTTTAGGCAACAAAATGTCTTGAGCCAGCTCTGTCCAAGAGAGCACTATAGCAACTATCAATCTATTGAGACTGAGGCACTTAGAAAACAGTTTGTAAAGGTTGTAGTGTGAAGATTTCATGAAGTAACTGCTGAAGAAACAAACCAACAAAACACACACAGTCGGCATGAATTCACCAGTTGCAATGTTCTTAAGTAGCTGTTTAGCAAGCTCAGTTGGATACCCAGCTGTGTGGTCTTGAACAAAGTCCAAGAGTGCCATCAGAAGAGGTCAATGGTAAACTACTTCCAAATATATTTGTGAAGAACTTGCCCCAGAAACATTAAATCTAATAATAAAACAACTTAAAGGGTATAGTCTGATGTTCTTGAAAGTGTAATATTGGAGCTGGCTAGGGGCACTGGCATGCAACCTCCTTATCTCTCGTCTTTCCCACTTTAGTCTTGGCAGTAATCATCACAACTGAGGACAAACTAATGAAGGATCTCTAGGCAGGGATGAGCTTACCACAGGGTGGGCTGTAGCCCAGCAGAAAATAGTCCTATGACACTTACCTTCACAATACTGTCCCTAGAATACCCCAGAAAGGACATTTGTAAGTTAGAATTGACTTGACAGCATTAATTTTCACAATTTCCCCCCGATTTTTCCAATTGTTCACTATATATATGCCAAACACTCTCTATATGAGGGCATGGTTTGATAAACATAACTGGTAACTTCAGGTAGTATTAAATATTCAATGAAGAAAAGCCTTTGGGCACAACATTGTGCTAGCATAACCTTGACTGTGTGCTGAAAGTATTTAATTTAAATGAATGAAAGCTCATACCCTTCTCTTTTTAGGTTACAAGGCTCCTTGGGGGTGCCTTTGCCGGACCCACTCCTCAATAACGAGATGGACACTTGTAATGGATTTAAAATTGGGCCACTTTATTTAACTTGTAGCTTTCTTATCTTTTAATAAACGGGCCGAAATAGCACTGGCAAGGACTAGCTGCTACTACAGCTCTTAAATTAGCCACATTGTATCAATTTGTTTACTTAATTAAACAAATTGTTGACCCCAGTTATGAAGCTACTTATGACCCAAGCTTCTGATGTACATCCGGTGAACTTTCAAAGGTTTTGCAGGCTGTCACCTTGTTCATGGTCTGCCTTTGATTGGCCAGCCCGACATTCACTCTACCTTGTCCTTCAGGTGGCCAATCAACTGCGTACCTGCTGGATTCCTAGGGGTCATCCACTTTGTCCTTACCAGTGCTAGCTGCCACACGGGGAGGAGTCTTACACGACTCACCGCCTCCCCTGACCGCCAGCTCTGTCACCAGGCCCGCTTGCAAGGAAGCCAAAAATAGGTTGATGCCCCATGCAGAGAGGTGCACCCCATCTCTACGATACAAACTGGCATCCTGTATACGAATCGTGGGATGCTGGACCATGGTTCCAAAACCATACTCCTCAAAATGTCGAGCCACTGCCCAATTAATAGACCACCTTGCCCAGTCAATCCGACGGGGATCACCACCTCCCCAGAAATATGTTCACGGAATCATGTAAGACCACATGATCCGTGCCCTTGGCCAACGTTGGCAAATTAGGGCCAGGTCCATACGGATCAATATGATTAGATCCAAGCTGGTCACCTGGCCCAAATCATTGCCACCCAGGTGTATTAACAAAATGGCAGGTGGAATTGAATTCCCATTAGAGAGAACAAAGGGAATTAACTCATGCCACCTCATTCCTCAAAATCCATGCCATGTCAGGTGTGCAACTGCATGAATCCCCAGGTGTGTGCCCCACGTAGACGAAGCCACATGGCGAGCGGCCCAAAATATATAACTATGGCCAACAAGCAACACCCGCACTGGTGCATCCAGGAGTTCAGGAGTTGTAAGAGAACAAACAAAACAAGTGCCAGTGGGATGCTCAATGAAGCATGGGGTGAACATATGAACAGAAGTGAGCAGATCCCCATTGGCCCATCCTACGGATGTCATCATCCGAATAGCCAAAAGCTGCAGCTGTAGATGCAGCATCTATATGGAATGAATGTGTACCATATCTCGCTCCTGGAAAACCCAGCTGGGCGAGTGCAGTCCCCATAACCTTCCAAAACTATATTTTGTAAAGGGTGAACCATCCTGGTGGCAGAAAAGGGGGGCCTTGTGCTGTACCCCAAACAGCCAAAAATGATGTCAGGGCAAGAACCGGGGAAATCGCCTGGGTGCTGCAACTGAGCAGGGTGACCGTGTTGCCCCTGCCCAGTTGATCCTCCTTCGAGTAACGAATGGTCAATTGGACCGAGTTGTTAGAGACGAAGACATCGTCGCGCTCTAAGGCCCGACGTGACCAGTCATTCTGTGAAAGAGCAACTAGTTCACTCACTCTCAAGGTCCCAAAAAAGGCCACTGTGGTGGCAGCATGGAAGAGGGCCACTTCAAAATGGTCATAACAAAGGGCCGGCCAAGTGTCTGCCAGGCTCAGAAGCAGTGCCGGGGACACTGGTTGCCACGAGTTGGGGTGAAGGCCACGTTCCTGAGCCCAATCCTCCAGTACTTGGCAGATACGGAAGTCCCCCATAGAATCCTGGCAGCCGCGTACCTTGGCTGCAAAAGCCAAAGCGGAAAGGTGTCCGCCAATGGTACAAGGAGCCAGTCCATGACTGTGCAAGTGTACCATGTATTGAAGTACATGGTCAACCAGCACAGGCCACAAGTCCGCCAGCGGCACATTCGGATGGAATGTAAAGAAGGCCTGATAAGTCTGTTGGTACGCCTTATGGGTGCGGCCGGCCAGGGAAAGGCAGATGGTCCTGCTAACTTCAACTCGCCAAATGTCCTCATCTTGTTCAGGAGTGGAGAGGGGAGGTCCTCGACCTCTGGGGCTAATGCCCAAAAACGGGCCATCTGCAGGTGGGACAAAGCATCAGCGATATCATTATTAATGCCCGGAACATGCCTAGCCTTAAAAGGATATTGTGGCGCAAGGAGCACAATACAAATTCACGTACCAGAGAAATAACACTAGATGAACGAGATGTTTGGATATTGACAATGTGTACCACGGCAGCATTATCGCACCCAAATATGCCCCATAACATCAGTGCACCCAGGATGGGAAAAAATTCTAAAAAAGTTAAATCCCAAAGCAGTTCTGTACCCTGCCATGCGTTGGGCCACTGTCCACAGCACCATCGGCCATCAAAGTAAATGCCGTACCCCTGTGACCCCAAAGCATCAGACTGAACTTTAAATTTTGGTGTAATGGAAAGTTCGGTCCGCCAAAAGGACACCCCGTTAAAGTAGGCCAGAAAAGCTAGCCAAACCCGAAGGTCGGCCCGCATACCCCTCGTGAGTCGGACTCTGTGGTGCTTCCGTGATAAACCCACCATAGCATCACATAGGCACCTGGCAAAAGCCCGGCCAGGTGTGATAACCCTGCAAGCAAAGTTGAGATATCCGTGAAGCACCTGCAGGTCATGGAGTGAAACCTTGCACTTGGTCAACATGGCCCAGATTGCATCAGAAATTCGGCTGACCTTCTCATTGGGCAGCCTGGACGTCTGGGCTATGGTATCAATTTAAATACCCAAAAAGGTTAATATAGTAGCCGGGCCCTCGGTCTTTTCCGGGGCCAATGGAACTCCCAGTTCAGCCATTAGCCCCTGAAAAGTGACCAGCAGTCACTCACATGTTCCAGAGACGTGGCTCCCTCCAAACAGAAAAGCATCCAGGTAATGAGTCACGTTTTGAACCCTGGACCGGTGAACAAATGCCCAATGAAGGAAAGAACTAAAACATTCAAAGGCCGAACAAGATACAGAACAGCCAAAAGGCATAGCCTTATCCACGAAATATTTCCCTTCAAAGTGAAAGCCTAGCAATTCAAAATCATCTGGGTGCACAGGGAGAAGCCGGAAGGCGGATTTAATATCACACTTGGCCATCAGTGCCCCCTTACCATGGGAATGGACCATCTATAATGCTTGATCAAAGGATGTATATCGCACGGAACAAAGTTCCTCCGGTATAGCATCATTGACAGATGAACCCGCTGGGTAAGACAGGTGGTGTATAAGACGAAATTCACCTGAAGACTTCTTGGGTACCAGGCCAAGTGGGGACACCTTTAGATTCTGGTATGGGGGCTCACTAAAAGGACCAGCTACACAGCCCTCCCTTACTTCCTTAAAAATCTTTTCCCGTGCCAAATCCTCCCTACCCCTCAATGATTGTAAATTGGGCGCATCCTGTGGTGCGCGTGCACCTGCGAAAGGAATGCAAAAACCAAACAAAAAACCTGCTAACAAGTAGGCAGCATCCACCCGATTAGGGTAGATGCGAAGCCAACGTTGAATGGCCTCAATTTGAATTGGGGAGGGGGCCTTTTGAAGTTGTTGCTGGGTCTGAGGGTGCACGAATCGAGGCCTGTTGACCACGACCTCTACCTCGTGACCCGCCGGATCGGAAGCAAGTGATAGCCGAATGAGGTCCAGCACAGATGGAACACTCGTGCTTGTATTTGCACTGCTTCCGTGTACAGCCCCCGGGGGATGAGAAATTCCAGCACAGCAGGTGGACTGGAACCCCCTGCCGGGGAGATTGTACGGAACTGGGTTGCTGAACGACATGGCCACAATGTTAATGATCACCGGAGGCAGGGCAAGACAGTGTCATGTAAAGGAGCCAAAGAAGCTGGTTGGGCTCATCCCAGTGCATTTTGGGGTGGAGGGCGGCCCGCATACAGAATTCCTCATCATAAGCAAGCCATGACTGTCCCGGAAAATCTATATATGCCCTGTATATAATATCCAGATACTGGATCAACGGGATCGCCAGATCTGGGCGGGCCCTAATGGACACTGTGGCATAGATCAAATAAGCTGGCAGCCAGTTTGCCCAAGTCCGTGGAGGTTTGTGACAACGGGCTAATTCCTTATCCCAGTCATCCTCCCTCTCCTTCTCTTCCCTAGTTGGTTCCCTATATAGGAGACTAAATAAGTCCACATATTCATGGGACCAGATCTTATCCTTGGTCGCCGGCAAAAGGTGATCTCCAAGTGGCAATGAGATACCAGCAGTCTGTATTGCCAAAGTAGGGACTGTATGATACGCTGCATTCACCGGGGGCCCATAAGGCCAAATTGGGTATGGCATAATGGGTCCTGCTGGCGGGACCCTGGGAGGTACCGGTGGGTATGGCGCCCTCCAAGGGCTAACTTGCAGGGTTAAAAACCTGGGACCCTGGGAAGGAACAACTGAAGTCGACTGCTGCAGCCAAGGCCAATGAACCACGGAGGTTGAAGGCCAGGAACCCATGTAATGTGAGCTGACTTGACCTCCATACTCACCAGATGCACCCCCCCAGCTGCCCCCACCAGGGGTTCCAACTGGTGTGGGGCGTCGGGGCTCATGGCTGAATTAGAGCCCACTGGACCAGGCACAGATGAATCCATGACGTCGGAGCTGTCCGCCTGGGTGGAAGTGGGATGGCTGGCTGGAATGGCCCCAGTTGGTTGAGGCACAGAAGGAGGCCGTGCGGCCTCCAATTGTTGCACTCTCTGATCGAGTAATGCAGACAACTGGGGCCAGTCCATGTTCGCCTGGTTAAGCCCTGGCGACGTGGGCTCAAGACCTGCGGCCCACTCCAAGGCCGCGATACGGGCCAGGAGGGCCCCGGCATCGCAAGGCAAGGCCTCCTGCGAGGCATGCTGTCGTGCCCCCCTTGAGGGGGCCGGGAAAACTCCCGATGTTGGTTCAGGCACAGGCACTGCCCGAGCAGGCTTGGACCTGGCCCTGCCTTGCCCAGAGGCCTCGTTGGGGGCTGCAAGTCCCGGCCTCACCTGACCCCTATGACTCGGGGGAGGTCTGGATTCCAGCTCGAGAACTGGGGCCCTGGCAACTGATATAGGCCTCGTGGGGGCCGGCACCAACCTGGGTGTTCTGGTGCGGCATGACTGCGAAGGCCCACCCGAGTGGGCCCTTTTCTTTGGTGCCATGGCACGAGATTCAGTGGAGGGAATACTCCCACTCCAGGGAAGCAGCCCGCAAAAGGCCCTCATCAGGCCAAGGGGCCTAAAACCTAGACCGTGCGGCACCTTGAAGGCGACCAAGGCAGCTATCCTCGCAGCCTACTAGGGCACCATGCCCTATGAAGAGGTCCACGGCCGAACACTGCCAAAATTGGCTCTGATGGAGCCTGGAAATCGGCTGGGGAAAGGGGACCAAACGCGCCCTTGGCCCAGCCAATTTAGTTGCGAAGACGGCAAGGGCGTGCAGAGCCTCCCCTTTTAAAGGGAAACTCGGCTCCACCCCCTCGCTTGGCCAAAGTGCCCGGCTCTCAGGGGCAGCGGCAAAGCGTGCGGTGGCCATATTGGTTGCCGCCACGTGTCTCTTTGTGTTGGGGAACTTTTGGAAGCCCCAGGATTGGAAGAGCCTTAAATAGTAATAATTTGCTGCCAGATCATTGCCAAATGGTCTTGATCCCAGCAGTGGCAATCCCACAGTGGTTTTCCCCACTTATTATTAAAAGCTTTTTCCTCAATTCTTTAAATGCTTTCTAAAGCTATCCTTAAGGCAAAAGGGATAGCCAATCTGTGGCCAGAATCCAATGTTTTATCTATGTCTAAGTGCAATAGTGAAATCAAAGTAGTGAGATATTATTAAAGAAATCACCACTTGTATTCCTTAACCAATCTCTCAGGGTCTTTAGTCATGAAGTCCGTCTATGTCCAGGGCCTCTCTTCCCAGGAATTTTTCCTTGTAGAGCGATTTGGAGTATTCTATATTTTATCTTGTTCTTCATGATATGGCCAAGTTATTGGAGCTTTCTTTGCTTAATGGTCTTAAAGAGTTCTTTATCCATTCAGCACAATACTTCTACATTAGTCACTTGTTCAGCCCATGATATCCTTAGCAGCTGTCTGTAGAACCACATTCCAAAAGTTTTGATTCACTTTTCAGATGTTCTGGTCAATATGCAAGCTTTGACTCCATATAGCAACACTGGGAATATTCGGATTTTTTGGTGGAGAGTTACATCTCTATTGCAAATCAAACGTTGCATTTTTATTAAGGTGGATCATGATTTTTCTGTTTGTATTTTAATCTCTACCTCGGGATCCCAATTTTCATTAAACATACTCCCCAAATAGACAATTTTATCTACACTTTCAATTTCTTGTGTTTCTGCCATTAGCTTGCCGTTTGTTAGTATTTGGCTTATAACCAGATATTTCATCTTCTTGGTGTTGCGATCCAAACCACATTCTCTGCTTGAAGCTCTAACTTGATCCAGCATCAACTGAAGATCTGCAAGGTTTGTGTCCAACAACACTGTGTCATCAGCATATCAGATCTTATTCAGCTCTTCCCCATTAATTTTAATGCCCATGTTTAAATCTGATAGTGCTTCTGAAAAAAATACTCTTTGAATATATATTATACAGTGTCAGGGACAACACACAGCCTTGTTGCACACCTCTGTGAATTTGAAACTGCTCCATCAGCTGCTCTTCAACTCTGACTTGAGCTGTCTGATTCCAATAAAGTTTGGTAATGATTCTGATATCTTTATCATCTGCACCTATTTTCTTCAGTGCAATGGCCATCTTCTCATGCTGGTATCTTTTTCATAAACTATAAAACATGCATCCACATTACATCTCATATCTCTACATCTTTGTATGAGGACCTGCATTATAAACAGTGCCTCTCTGGTACCATAGAATTCCGGAATCAAATTGTGTTTCATCTGTGCTTTCTTTGCACTTATAAATTCTACTATGGATGATTTTCAAGAAGACCTTAAGAGCATGACTGATGCATCTTACACAATACAGACATGCTGGATACCACAATCCTATCAGTATGTTTCAGGGTTTTGCTTCCTTTAAAGTCTCGAATGCCTTTTTAGCATTTAATGAAAACATTGTGTGAGTTTATTGAATGCTAGTAAATTAGTACACTGATACCTCATACAACGTCCAAACTTGGTTCCACAAGTTTGGACTTTATACAGATTTGGACTTTGTATGAGACATGCAAAATCCTAGCCGCAATGCCTCATACAACGTCCAAATCCTTGCCACGATGCCTCGTACAACGTCATTTCCATAGAGATACATTGTACTGTAACAGCACAGACTTCAGGGTAAAGTCAAGGAAACAGACAGGAAACTGACAAAACTTTAAGAAATCATTGTCTAAAGGCTAAATACATTACAAAAACATGTCAAACAACCCTGATTTTAGGGGATAAACCATACAACAAGTTTTTAATTTTTGAAAACTTTATGAAGTGCAGGTTTAAAAGTTAACATGTCCCATCATGCACCACAGTGTTAATCTGCAGCCATGCGGCTGATTATCCATTTTGTACAAGCTACTGTAAACAATTACTGGATGGACGCAAGGACAAAATGGATGTCAACATGTCCCATCATGCACCACAGTGTTAATCATCCAAACAGCAGCAAACACCAAACAATTGCCCACCCCACCAAACTGTGCTCCCCCAAAAAAGACCAACATAGGAACAAATATGGAGCATGCAATCTGTTTTTAAAAACCACAGCAGCAAACACCAAACAATTGCTCACCCCACCAAAAAATTGCCCTCCCTCATCCACCTCCCCACCCCAAGCCAATCAGAAACAGAAAACCTCATTTACCTACCTTTCCATTGTGCCAAAGAATGGTACAAGAACCTGAAGAATGCTGCAAAAATCCCAGGAATGCTTCCAAAAATTTTGACAGAAAAAATCAAAAAAATCCAAAATCGTGCTCAAAACCACTCCTAAACACTCTTCACCTTGTGCAAAACCCACAAGACCAATGAACGTATATGTCCTGCCTTTTATATTGCCCAGGCACAATGCAACCTGGGGAAAACCCCAATGCCTCATACAAAGCGACAGTGGTACCTCGGATAAAGTCTGATTTGGATAAAGTCCGATTCGGATAAAGTCACAGTTTTCATGCACACGTGATGCATCGCATAAAGTCCAAAACCGTTAAAAAATGGATGTTATCCGAGGTATTTGGTATAGGAACCTCGGATAAAGTCCATTTTGGGATGTTATCCAATGCATCACCCATTTGATTCGGATAAAGTCTAAAAGCGGATCAAGTCCAAACTTGTGGAATGGAGTTTGGACTTTATCCGAGGTTCTACTGTATTATAATTACACCACCAAGTTGGCAAGAAAAAGCTATCAACTGCATAACAATATTTACATCTGACAAGTGTAGAACCATAATCTTTCCTTTTTACTCATTTATTTGCCTGTCTTTCCAACTATGTGTTTGAGGGATCAGGGGAGGAAATTCAGTCATTTTAAAAAGTCTGTACTTATATTTTTAAGGTAAAGGTAAAGGTTTCCCTTGCTCGAAAGCCAGTCGTATCCGACTCTAGGGTGCAGTGGTCATCTCTGTTTCTAAGCCGAAGAGCTAGCGCTGTCTGCTTCTGCAGACATTTCTGTGGTCATGTGGCAGGCATGTCTAGACACCGGAGCGCATGGAATGCTGTTACCTTCCCACCGAAGTGGTCCCTATTTATTTACTTGCAATTTCTTGCTTTTGAACAGCTAGGTTGGCAGGAGCTGGGACAAAGACGGGAGCTCATTCCGTCCTGCAGTACTCGGGAATCGAACTGCTGACCTTCCGCTTCCCAGTCAGCATCTTAGCTACTTGAGCTGCCTGTAGTTCACAACCTATGACCTTTTCATAGAGTTATTTCTTTACACTTGAATTGGTTTGCTTCATCCTCAAAATATAATAACAGAATGTGAGTCATTAAGAAAATAAGTTCTGCATTTTTCAAGTTGTATACTTGGGTGTTCAAGCTATCACACATACACTAAAAATGTCCATATACATTTTCAAAATGTATATTTCTTATGTTCCCAAATAAACAGCTTTGTTAGTGTGTCTCAGTGTGTTGTTAAAAATTAGAAGGTGGTGAGGAATGGAGAAAAATCATGTTGCTACCTTGGTATTTCAAAATTGCAAGCGCGGCGCCAAAATGGCAGCCGCGCTCTTTGCGCCCCCCCCACCGGACGAAGACATCCAGGTAGTCAGGGGGCGTGGCCAACACCCTTATAAAAGGGGCGGCCACGAGGCAGCCGAGCTGCCATTTTGCGAAGCGACGGAGAGGAGAAGTTTTTCCCCAATTGCTCCGTTGCTCTTACCTTGCTGGGAAGCATATTTCGGGCACCGTTCCTTTTTGCTCCTTTTCTTCGGCTTCCCAGCACTTGCACGGATGCCTTCCAAAAAGAAGGCGTTGGCGGACGCGGTTCGCACTTCGCGGAGGCGCCAGCCGGGTCGGAGGACCGCGACTGCGCCCCCCCAACAGCCCCCTTTGCCGGCAGCGCCCACCGGGACCGGTGGGATGGGGTCGGTTGCCCCATGGCCCGAGACTGGGCGTCCTCAGACGGGCCCTGCGGGGGCCGCGGCCTCTGGTCCGCGATCGACGGCCCCCGGCCCTGGCCCGGTTCACTCCTTGGGGCCTTCGGCCCTTGGCCCGCAGCTTCCTGCGGTGGGCTTTAACCACGGGGGTGGTTGGGTTCCCTTTCCATGGCAGGGTATGCCTCTGGCCCCTCAAGGGCCATGGCCATATTCGGGCCCCGGGGTCCAGGGAACTGGCCCGGCGCCCACTACCGGTGGGCCGGCCGGCCCTATGCCCCCCATCAGCATTGGGGGTTATGTTAATGTCGATGCCCTTCTGGCCCGCGTTGCGGCTCTTGAGGCGTCCTTGGGGATGGTTAGCCCACCCGAGGCGCCTTTGGGATCACAGGTCGACGCATCGGCTGCCAATCATCGCCTGGTGGCCGGACGGGTCGAGCTGCTCGAGGCCCGTGGGTCGGCGTCAGCCGCTGCCTCGCAGCTCCCCATGCGACAGATGCTGCCGTCAGGTACTGAACAGGCCCCGTCCACGAGCTCGGTTGCGGTCGCGAGCTCCGACGCCCGCAGTGGGCTGGAACCCCCGGTGGGGGCGGCCCATGGGGGTGCAGCGTGTGAGTATACGGTTCAAACTAGTGCACCCACACCATTGCCTACATTGGGGGGAGGCTTCCAGTGGCCGTGGCCTCGTATGGTTGGCGCGGTGACACAGCCACCGCCTGCCCGGCCGGGGACGGCACCTTCAACCCAGGACCCCACTTGGGGTGGCGCCCCATATCCAGTTGGGAACTTACTTGGGGTGGCGGGCTTGGTCCAGGCCCCTTTCACCATCCCCACTGCTGCCACTGCGCCGGTATCGGCGTTGCCTACAACGGGGTATTCCTTACCCCTTGGGGATCATCTGGCACAGGCTACCAAGGAAAAAAATCTGGCGGGGGGAGTACGTGGACATCTTCTCCCTTCTGAATAGAGAACCCACCAAGGAGGAGAGGGAGGAGCAGGATGAGAAGGATAAGGAGCAAGCGCGTCGTCGTAAGCCGCCACGCACGTGGGCCAACTGGCTGCCAGCGTACCTCATATACATGGCTGTGTACCTCAGGGCCCGGCCGGATCTGGCCATTCCGATGGTCCAGTATTTGGATAATATATATCGGGCGATGGTTGACTTCCCCGGCCCGTCGTGGTTGGCTTACGACGAAGAATTCCGCATGAGAGTGCCCCTACACCCGGAGATGAGGTGGGATGAGCCCTGCCAGAAGCTGTGGCTTCTGTACATGACCCCCACATGCCCTGCCCCTGGGGAGAGGTACCATTGTGGACATGCGGTCCAGCAAGCTGCTCCGGCGCAGGCACCCCGCCAGGTGGCGGGGCAGGGGGTTCCAGCCCGCCTGCTATGTTGGACCTTCTCGGCCAATGGTACCTGTAGTAGGAGAAATTGCCGATATAGGCATGAGTGTCCCTCTTGTGCTGGCCCCCATGCTGCCTCCGCCTGTCCCAGGCCAGGAGGAGCGCGGGGCAGGGGTAGAGGTGGATAGGGGGCGGGCAAGACTGCCGCAGAGAGAGCTGGTCAGGCTAAAGGCCCCCTCACCATTTAACGTGGACATGTTGGAGCGTTGGCTCACGATGTACCCAAGGAGGGCAGACGCAGCTTACCTGCTTGAGGGTTTCCAGCAAGGGTTTCGCATTCCTTTCACGGGGGACAGGGCTCCACAAGATGCACCCAAGCTCTTGTCACTCAGGGGAAGGGAGGAGGTGGCTGCCTTGAGCATTACTAAGGAGGTCGATGCCGGCAGGGTCGCAGGCCCTTTCCCTGCGCCCCCGTTTCCCAATCTCAAAGTTTCCCCCTTGGGGTTAGTGCCCAAAAAGTCACCGGGTGAGTTCCGCTTAATACATCACTTGTCTTACCCAGCCGGCCGATCGGTCAATGATGCTATCCCTGATGACCTTTGTTCGGTCAGGTATACATCTTTTGACCAGGCACTGCGCATGGTGCGCTCATGCGGCCCGGGTGCACTGCTGGCTAAGTGCGACATCAAGTCGGCCTTCCGTCTCTTACCGGTGCACCCGGGCGACTTTGAGCTGCTGGGTTTCAAGTTCCGGGGTGAATATTATTTTGACAAAGCCATGCCATTCGGCTGTTCCATATCCTGCTCGGTTTTCGAGCGTTTCAGTACATTCCTGCAGTGGGCATTTGTCCGTAGGTCAGGGTCTCGGTCTGTAGCCCATTACCTGGATGATTTTGTTTGGGGCTGAACGGGGCTGGGACACGTGCACACGTCTCCTCACCACATTTCAGACGCTAATGCAGGAACTCGGTGTCCCTTTAGCGCCCGAAAAGACCGAAGGCCCATCTAATAAGTTAGTATTCCTGGGGGTGGAGATTGACACGGTAGCGCAGGCGTCTAGGTTGCCGGAAGACAAGGTGTCAAGGATAGTGGCCCTTATATCGGACTTGCTGGCTAAATGCAGGTCGTCCCTTCGTGAGCTACAGTGGCTGCATGGTCACCTCAATTTTGCTTGCAGGGTGATCGCACCTGGCAGAGCCTTTGCTCGGCGCTTGTGCGACGCCATGACAGGCTTAACCAAGCCCCACCACAGGGTACGTCTTAGCAGGGGCCTTAAGGAGGATATGCTCATCTGGCTCCAGTTCCTGAGGGAGTTCAATGGGGTGTCATTTTGGAGGTCCGACCTTCTAGCTTCCCCTCGTTTTCAGGTCCAATCCGATGCATCGGGGTCCCTGGGTTATGGGATGTACTTCAACGGGAAGTGGGCCTACGGCAGGTGGCCGCCAGCCTGGTCGGGCACAGGTCGCTTGCGCGATCTCACGTATCTGGAATTTTTTCCTATTCTGGGAGCCTTGATGCTATGGGGTGAGGAGTGGGCCAACTCGGTGGTTCATTTCTGGTGTGACAATGCAGCAGTGGTCCACATTGTCAACTCGCAGACGTCTAAATCTCCCAAGGTCATGGAGCTGGTGCGCCAGTTTGTATTGCGCAGCCTGCGCCTCAATGTGCTATTCAGGGCTAGGCATGTGCCTGGTGTTAATAACGATATCGCTGACGCTTTGTCCCGCCTGCAGATCTCCCGGTTCCGTGCCTTGGCCCCGGATGCAGAGGAATTTCCCTCGCCGCTCCCGGACGAGATATGGACACTTGGCAAGGAGAGGTGAACCGGGCGATCGGCATGTCGCTAGCGCCCTGCACGCGTAAGGCGTATCACCATGCATTCACCACTTTCCAGGCCTTTTGTGCCCAGTTTCGACTACTTGAGGCTTGGCCTATCCCAGTCGCCCACATTCTCCAATTCATGGTTTACCTACATGCCCAGGGCCTAGCCCCCCACACCATAGCATCCAGGCTGTCAGCATTGGCATTCATGGCCAAAGTGGGGGGTTATGCTGAAAGCACCACTGATTTCCGTATACGACATGTTTTGGAGGGGTGGGTGCGGCAGCGTGGGCATAGCCCGGATGACCGCCACCCAATTTCCCCAGGGGTACTTACCCACCTAGCACGGGGCTGGCATGACCTCTGTTTTGACAGGTATGAGGCAGCCCTGTTTCATGCGGCTACTACGGTGGCCTTTTTTTTTTTGGAGCGCTCCGCATCAGCGAGCTGGTGATGCTGTCTAAGGCGGATGCAAGTCGTAGGGCACTGGAACTCGACGATGTCTATGTTTGCAATGATTGGGCTCAGTTGAGGATACGCTCCTCTAAAGTTGATCAGCACGGCGTAGGCAGTGGTGTAAGACTGCTACGATGTTCATTGGCAGACATCTGTCCGGTTGGTGCCCTACAGGAGTTTCTTGCACTGCGTGGCATGCACCATGGCCCGTTTTTCTGTCACCAAGATGGGTCTCCCCTTACTAAATTTCAATTTTGGAAGGTGACCGGTAAGGCACTAGCCAGTGTTGGCCTCCCTGGGGCTCGTTACGGCACCCATTCCTTCAGGATAGGGGCGGCTTCTACTTCAGCTGCTTTTGGGTACTCCGGGGCGGAAATACGCCGCATGGGAAGGTGGGGATCACAATGTTTTCAGTTTTATGTTCGCCCTCTTCAACCGTGAGTACCAGTTTAGTCACTGCACTGTTTCTTCCCCCCTTTTTTTCCTTGACAGACCCTGGGTGTCGTATTACACCGGTGACAGTATGGCTGGTGGGCCACAGCTATGTGCATAGGGCAGCGTCGTACGCTGCGGCGACAGAGTGGGGACCCCGACTGGGACTGGGTGCATCCGCAAGTCTCAGATGGTATGGTAAGCACAGCATGTTATGGCGGGAACTGTTGCCATTCCTTTTATCCAGCAGGAATGCTGACCCGCCAGATACCCTGATCATACACCTTGGGGGCAATGATTTGGGGCAGGTCGCCGGCCTATCGCTGAAGCATGCGATTTGCGGTGACCTGGCTTACTTACATTATGTGTGGCCTGCCACAACCCTCATTTGGTCAGACATGGTACCGCGGCGCGCTTACAGGGGAGGGTTCGACCTCCAGGCCCTTGACCGAGCTCGTCGTTCGGTGAACAGGGCTATTGCCTGGTTCCTTCTAGACAAGGGTTGGGGGCGCGTCATTCGACACCCCGCCATCAGCCTACAAAATTATGAGCTTTATTCAGGGGATGGGGTCCATCTGTCGCAGGGAGGTATGGACCTCCTGTTAGGTGATTGGCGAGCAGGCCTGTCGACCGAGCTGACGGTCTGGGGGGGGGGGGGGGCGTTGAGCCTTTATTGAGCCTCTCCGTGTGGCGGGTAGCACTGGTAAGGTAAACATTTATGACCCACAGGTATCTGGCAGGTTCGCAATTGACTGGACAACACTAGACAGGCACAAGTTGATTAACGTTGTCCGGTCAACGACGAACCAGGCGATGGGGTGAAGGCAAGAGCTAGGCACCATGCATCACCCCGTTATTTTACGGATACCCGTCAGAGGGTGGGGTCAGTAGTTAGATATTGACTACGGTCAACAATTTGTTTGTTGTCAACAAACAAATTGATACAAATGGATACATTGTAACCAATTGCCGTTTGCAATTTTGGGTGGTACCTTACCAGTGTTACTTCGGCCTGCTTGCCTTAAGAATTATAATTGGTTGAATACCAATAGAAATTTATAATTCGGACTAGGGCATGAATCAATAAATGTGGCCCAATGCCGTTATCCACTTTCATCAGTGTCTGAGTCCTTTATTGGGGGGTGCGCCTGCAATATGGCATGCTCAGTATTCTGAACACAAAATACATTTAGTCAAAATTTATTCTCAGGTTGTGTGGACAAGTGAACAAAGTCTGTATTCAGATGGTGCATGCAAATCTATTAAATATGTGATGAATGCTTGCTCTTGATTAGTGAAAGATGAATGGAGGAACATGGTCACAAACACCTTGTAAATCATCTCTTAAGCTATCCATGAGTTTGGAGCAGAATTGGGTCCTCAGTTTTACATCCATTCACACTGAAGTACAATCTCACTGATTTCATTGCTGTAGACTTACAGTAAGCAAATTGTGTTGAATCAAAGCCACAGTCCTGGTTTAGGCAGATGGTTCCACGCAAATCTTGAACAGACCAGCATTCTGTAATAGTAATTGTTCAGAAAATTGTGCTTTCTAATTTACTACTAATCTTTGTATTTGGACATTCCTATTTTAAAAACAAATGTACTTAACCACAATACTTGCCAAATCACATTCAAGGAAAGATGTAAACTTATCACATATTGGTTTTCTCCAAAAGTATAAACTGGCCTCGCTGGAGTCAAAACAATTTATATTGGACTGTTCATTTTATTTTGATACTCTATGCAGTTTGAAAATGATATAAACAGATTTTCAATGTATGTAATAATTCCCAGAGTCATTTTTTCCAAAGTGTATCAGAGCTCATGAAATTTAGAAGCCTCCAGATACAAATGATTCAAATGAAAGCACAGACTTAACTTTTCCCAACAGCTACACTTACAAAGCACATTTTCTGCCAAGAGTTAACTGATTCCGAAGCTGATTGTCGCATATTAACACAATTGTTTTGTTGTATTTTAAAAGAAAATAATAATGATTCCAAAGATTCTGGAAGATACTAGTATTGATTCAATTGAATAAAATCAGTTAGAGATGTTCTGAGAGAGAGAGAATTTGCCAATTGTACAAAATCATGTGTGACTTCTCTCTGATTTGATGGATCCTGATTTGATGGATCCTGTGCAACAAACAGGCATTAAAACTGCCCATAATTAGAGTCAGAGCATATGAATGCTGCAGATAAGTTGATAAGGCAGTCTTTCTGAGTCTGTGTAGTCAATTTCAAAGGAGTCCCATGCTTATATTTTGCAGATCAATCACTAAACAAAGCAAGCTAATCTGGATCATCTCAGAAAGTGAGGAAAGCACATGCTGTGGTCACACTGGTTAAGAATTTCCCTTTTCCAATCATACGGCACTTCTGATATCTGTTTCTGAGTTTCATAAAAGGAGAAAAATACTGTATACTGCATACTTTAACACTTTTGTAAACTGTACTGACTTGGGAGCTTTCCCTGTTTTCAGATTAGTAGCAAATAAAAAATGTGTAAGGAGTGCTACAAGACTAGAGGTCTAGGTCTTGGTCAAAGAATTCTTTCCCAAAATCTCAACAGACTGCCAATTAAATAGTCCAGCTTCTTATATTGTTCTCCTGCTACTGCACAATATATGTGGTTCAGTTCAAGTTATATGTGGGCATTTACATTGGGATGCAAGCAGAAGTGATAACCTTTTCATTCAGGATAGTAAATGAGCTAAGAAAAATATTGTAGTTGACCAGAGGTTCTGTAAGTCAAAGTCAGTTCACACAACCAAACTTTCTCTTCTCTCCTCCTTATTACCAACAATTATTTGTTTGTTGATTTGATTTATGAGGAAGTCAAGAATCACCCACTTGTATATAAATTTGAACATTTAGTCATGGATTATGACTTATGTCATCATTAACCTAACACACATGTACATGCCCCCCACAGGTTGAAATCATGAGTTTCTATGAGAAATCCTGAAGACAATGATATGAATTGTATTAATCTCCTCACTTAATTAGCACAATTCTGTTGTTAGTACTCAGTTAATTGTGACCAGAAGTTCTGTAAGTTCACACAACCAAACTTTCTCTTCTCTCCTCCTTAGTACCGCCAATTATTTGTTGTTGTTTTTTGTTTGACCTATATCCTACCCAATTGATGCAAGCACTATTCTGGGTGGCTCACAACATTAAATAAACAAAAACAAGATAAAAAAGCAAATTACATTAACCAACAATTACCAAGATAAAATCATATAAACAAAGTTGTCTACCTCCAAATGACAATTGCTGGGACCCATTCGTCTCTCCCCGAGTTGCCAAATTGGTGGGGTAAGGCCAGCCTCTCATGGCCAGGGGGACTCTGCTTTTGCTGAGGCTGCTGCCGATATGCGGAACTCCTTCCTCAAACTGCAGGGGAAGTGGAAGAACCTGCACTGGCTTTTTATGGCCTTAAGGCTGTCATGGCTGTCAACGACACTGAGTGCCTTGAACCTTCCAAATGGTTTGTTGTACTATTTTATACTTATTCTGTATTGATGTATGATTGTATAATTTGATAATTTGTAACTAGACCCTTTATTGCATTTTGTATTTCGCCTTGTTACATTGTATTTTGGTTCTGCTACATTGTATCCATATTTAAATGTTTTTAAGCAATCCTGAGACAACCTGCGCTGAGAAGGGTGGGGTATAAATTGAAATTGAAATTGAATCCAGATATTCAGATAGCCTCCTGAGCCACTGGCATATAGTGTTGTGGCTTAAGGGCTGACTGCTCCAAACTAGGTGGACATATCTCACATCAGAAGACACGCTACTGAAGATTCCATAGCTGAATAGCCTTCCAAATGGTTTTGAGTAATTCCTCCCCTACCCCTACTGCCCCTGGGATTTGCTGCTGCTCAGAGTAGGTTGTAGAACTCTGATTATTCTTCAAAGCAGAAAATAAAATGACAAAGTTTGGTTGAACCAGCTGACTTACACCAATGTAGCCATCTAGTTGCTGCTCACTTCACTTGTACCAGAATATGTCTTGGAATGTTTTTGTTTACAATGGTTGTCAGCAGAAATAATTTTTGTCTCAAAAGTTATTTCCAACTGTTTCTGTTATGTGATTTGAGCATATCATCACCCACATAACTAGTTGGCATGCCAAAAATTGTGGTTGATGGAATAACTTTCCCCCTCAAGGTACAAGTTCCCATTTATTTATTGCAAAAAGCCAACATGGCAACAGGGGAGGGAGGAAACTCTCACATTGGGCTGCTGGGAAGAGGGGCAGGACTCTGTGCTGGGAGAGGGAAGAAGTGCTCCCATTGGGCTGCTGGGCAGAGGGGTGGGGTAAACTCTGTGCTGGGGGAGGGGGTAGTGCTCCCATTGGGCTTCTGGGCAGAGGGGCAGGTCAAACTGTGCTGGAGCAACCACATGGGTGCCCACAGAGAGGGCTCTGAGTGCCACCTCTGACACACGTGCCATAGGTTCACCACCACTGCCTTATACCTTTCCCAACATTGTTACCTTTTCAAAGGAGTCTTGCTTTCTCATGATGTACCCAAAGTAGAAGAGTTTTGATTTTTGCCTCTGGAGAAAATTTAGAGTTGATTTCATCTAGGATCTACCTCATCATTGTTTGGCAGTTGAGAGTATCCACAAAGCAATCACCAGCACCACATTTCAAACTAATCAATGGTTTTCCTGTCAGTTTTTCTTTACTGTCCAGCTTTAATATGGTGATTAGGAATACAATACTAGGATGATCCTGGTCTTGATCTCCAGTGAGATCCTTGGATAACCTTGAAGTCATTATTCAGTCCACACATTGGTAGACATTTCTGCAATGACATTCAGCACATGTGAACAGACCCAAGAAATCAAGTCCATCTGCATGTGGTTTTTAGCCATTTGAATATAACGTCAGCCGCTGGCTAGGTGGACCATGATATGTGCATACTCCACTTTCATCTTGCCCAAGGGATCTGACAGAGGATGCTTTGGTGAGTTTTAGTCCCAGCCTAACACCATTGACATAGATGGGCAACACTGCCTAGTTCAATCACTCAAGCCTCGTGCCCCAACAAGGCTCTCACCTAGCAGGTATAACAGCCTTACACTCGAACTTTTCTAATTCCTTTGTTGTTGCCCTTCTGAGCCTCAGTCTTCTTCTGATTTCTTGGTTGCAGTCCCTATTTGGGTTGATGATATACAATTTCTACTATCTAGGTATCTTGGTTTCTCTTGCAATTGAAATTCCTCTTGAAATCCCTACCCTTCCTCCTGTCCCAATTTATATCTATACCATTTTATAGATATGAAACAAACCCCCCTTGTTCTCCTGTTTCTGGGAGAAAGACAGGATAGACAAGTGTTGGCAAACCTTAGCACTCCAGCTGTTCTTGAACTTCAATTCCCAGAAGTCCTGATCAGCAGAAGTGCTGACTTGGGCTTCTGGTAATTGAAATCCAAGAACACCTGGAATGCTAAGGTTTGCGCTTATGGGGATAGAGCATCAATCATTAAAATAAAAAATAAAGCTTGATGCAGCTTTTTAAAAAAGTGGAAGCTTATCCTCTTTATCGGGTGATAACTGAAAATGATCTTTGCATGAGTTGCAGCTCAGCTGATGCCAGTGTTTTCTGTAGCTTTTACTGGAAAGAAGCAACCCTTTGTCTTTCTGACAGCAAAGGGTATGCTGACCATTAGAACATCAGCCAAACGATGTTCCAGGAACAACTTTGTTTAACATTCTTTTAATTCCAGAAGACAAAAGGGTTACCATCAACACTATTTGCATTACTTTGTACTTCTGAAGTGAATGTGAAACCCATTTTTCTAGTGATATTTAATAATCTGGAAACACCACTGTAGCAAAGAAGATGTATCATATGTGCAATAGAGATTTGTATCTTAACCTATAAATCCAAGGGTTAACCGTTGGAACTGGCTATAGGTTGCTATGCCTCGCCCTACTTGCCTGCACTCACCCTTCCTGCACACGGCCGATCTGGGTCCGCAGGTCAACGAAGGATTGAGAGAACCGGCAGTGGGGCAACAGCCCCACAAACGCGAAGAAAGGGAAACAACTTCACATCCCAACATTCCTTGGGTCGCGCAGGCTGAGAGGCTCTCGCATGGTGCAGCGTTCGGAAACGCACTGCAGCCAATCAAAAGAAAACCATTTTAAACAAACGCAGCACAAACACAAAGCACCAACCCATAACTACAAGCCCCAGCGTCCATGAGCGCGCAGAACCCTGAGGAAGCCGGCACCCAAAAAATAAAACAAAAACAAAGGGAGAGCAAGTCCACCAAGCCGCGGGAACCAAAGCCCCCCTCCCCCATCGGCGCCTGAAGCTCCTAATCGGAGTTTCCCCTTTAATATCACTGGGTGTGGGCGGGGGTGTTGTGCTCCCCCTCTCTACTGGCTCCCCTGGGTTTGAGAGGGTGGGGGGGGACAAAAGGAGTCTGTCTCCCCCACCCTCCTGACCCCAGGGGACCCGGCAGAGAGGGGATTCCCTCCCCCCCCACACACACACGCCCCATATTAAAGAGAAGAAACCAAGTGGTTACTTCTCTTTAAAAATGGAGTTGGGGGGAATCCCCCTCTCTACTGGCTCCCCTGGGGTTGAGAGGGTGGGGGGGACAAAAGGAGTCTGTCTCCCCTACCCTCCTGACCCCAGGGGACCCGGCAGAGAGGGGATTCCCTCCCCCCCACACACACGCCCCATATTAAAGAGAAGAAACCAAGCGGTTACTTCTCTTTAAAAACAGAGTGGGGCAGGAATCCCCCTGTCTACTGGCTCCCCTGGGGTTGAGAGGGTGGGGGGACCAAAGGAGTCTGTCTGAGAGGGGATTCCTCCCCCCCCCGGACACCAAAAAACACAAAAACAAACAATCAAAAACATTCAAAAATACACAAAAACAAACAAAAATAACACCAAAAAAGTAAACAACAACAAACATTTCCAAACACACCCAGCCCCCAGCCAAACACCACAAAATCCAACCACCACCACCACCCCAAATAAAGAAAAACAGCTAACTCACCACCACACGACCTCATACCACGACTGGAAAAGAAATGAATAAAGAAAGAGACTACTTACTGGAAGAAGCTCCACCCAGAGGCCATGAGAGAAAAAACAGTCAAAATACAAGATAACCCCTACCAGCAGCACTTGCTGCCCACAATAATAAAAAAATTCAAAAAGACACAATAGCCCCACACAAAAGGCCCCAAGAGTTTTTCGAAAAAGTATATCATCCTTTATTCTTTTCTTCATCCACAAAAACCAAAACACCAAACAAAACTCATCACAGTTTAAAATAGGCAATCAAAAAAATTGTATAAATAAAAAATTTTAAAATTTCAAATATAGATTACCCTCTTCTTTACAAACATTAACAACAACAACAACAACAACTTTCCAACACCATTTAAAACAGCCCTGCAACGCCGGGCAACCTTTGCTAGTCATCTATAAAGCCCAACAGCTCAAAATTCTGTCAGCATGTCTTTAGGAAAAGACAGCCCTATGCAGGTGATAGAGATCACCTTTGTAGGAGTGTAATTCTTCACTTAATCTATCCTCAAGCTGTGAATTACAAATTTCTAAGATTTTTATCTTTGATTACAAGTATTTTTATGCATGTTTTACAATTCATGACTTTTTCTCCTCCATGTTTGCAGGAGAGATGTTTTACACAAAGCACTTACATGCTGTGCAGAATATCCTTGTATGGTTTGTCACTGGTTTGAGATTGGGACATGCAGTGGGGAGTCTACCAGGGAGACAGGGACACTTCACACAATTTCTCTTCTGATCCACATTTAGGCAACAGGATACTAGTCTTTAGTTTGTTTTCCTTGTAACAACTGTACATGTAACTTTCAAAGTTTCTTGCTAAGCCAAAAACATTATACCAATTTAACTGGAATAGCATCAGATATAGAAGGGAATGGGATCTCTATCACCCTGTGATATGGCTATAGCTTTTATTTTCAGAGAGTATTTTCCCCTAGCCATGAAATAAAGAGGTGAAACACAAGCAATTTGTTGAAAAATGGCCACAACATGATATAACTATTTATATCCCTAACCAAAGGGGATGAACTTTAATCAAGGATCAGGAGGTCCTGTCTGGGCATGGAGAAATCCAGAGACCTAGGACTCTGCTGTACCTAGCCAGCCTTGTGTTGGCCAACCCATCTGGAGGAGACCAAATGGAATCTAATTCCCACCCAAGAGCCATGATTTAAGGCCGGTCACAACCATACCTGTCAAGTTTCGGGAAATTTCTGTCAAATGAAGGAAATTTCCTGGCCAAAACGGGAAACTGGAAAGCTATGCTTATCCTGTGCTGGCCTGCAGTCTAACTCCAGTCTAATTACAGTCTAACTAATACGGGATGATGGTGGGAAAGAGTGTAAAATATGGGGGGTTGACAGAAATTTCCCAAAACTTGACAGGTATGGTCACAACCCATGATTGACTCAGTATGCCATTTCATAATTTGTGAGATGCAACCTGAGTTCCCATTTGCCAAATTGTGCAACTTGGGCCTCAGCTAGGGTTGCCATAATTCTCTTCCGCCAAATCGGGACAGCCATGTGACATCATTGCATTTTTCAAACTGCACATGCATCGGTTGGGGCTGTCAGGGAGACCATGGCTCTAAGACCCCGTGGAATCCCTGTCCAGTGTGGACAGACTTCATCAGTTTTAAAAAAACTGGTCAAGAGATTTTCTATGTGAGTCTTCTTGCAAAATACTATTCTTGATGGTTCTATTTTTATTTTTTTGAATAAAATTTCTTGGCCACTCTTGAAATCACCCTTCCTCCCCCTGAGGTCACCCCACCATCCATTTTACACATACCCCACTGAAATAGACTCGCCCTCAAACCCCACATGAGGATCCCTTAGAAGAAAGTTCTAAAGAGGGGCCCATAAAGGCAAATGCAGTCCATAGTGCTTCCATTTCCCTCCGGAAGGAGAAAAGCAGGAGACAGGAAGGGACTTATTTTGAAGGAGGACCTTTGTGATGGAGGACTCTACACTTTCTGTCCACCCTGTTCCCTTCCTCTCTAGGAATACTGATCCTATGCAATTAACCATTTGTGGTCATGTGAAAAAGGAATCCTCCATCCCAATGTATGGTGGAGGTTTGGCTTCTTAGATATGGGTATTTCTTGCTCCCTCCCGGCTTTTGAGGAAAAGGGCTGAGGACAACTCCTTTCCCCCCAAACTTCAAGGTGAGCCAAGGGATTTTTGCAAAGAGTTATTTCACTGCCTCTGTACCTTTCTTTCAATTTTCTCACTTGCAAGTGTCTCCTCTCCCAGGCAGGCTTCTCAGGGTGCTGTTTTGCCTTCGCTGCTTTCAAAAATCTGGGACTTTTACATGTTTTTTCTTGAACTGGCTGATGACATCCAAGATCTGCCCATGTATCTGGTAAGAATCAGAGTGGGTTGTGCAAAAAATGTCCAGAGACTCTTGTTCAATATGGCCATCAGGTGACCCAGGCCAAAAATTCCTATATGCCTCTAAAGCAGCTGCTATAATCCACATGGGTGTACATGGCAGGCAGGCTAAGTGTGCCAAAGAATGTATCTGCACTTCCACTTTCCACTTTCTGCTGTTGCCTCAGCACAATCTTCACAGAGTAGAGATGAAAATTCAGGCTTTACTTTTGCAAAGTTTATGCTATTTCTAAATGGTGGACCTTTTTATTATTATTATATCACCTTCTTCGGGGAAGCAAGCAGACACATCCTTCCATTCAGCTGTATAGCAGTGGCAGGAGAAAGAGACAATGCTACAGACAGATACAACCATGTCACTATATGGAATAGCTGTATTGCTGGCTTACCTATAAAATGAAGTATTTATTTTTTTTCTTCTAAAAATTTTAAAACCATTTCTCTTTTTAGTTTTGAGATGCTATATGTTGCCCAGGATGCAAGATAAGAGATCCAGTCTGGACAGTACACATCTGCCAAGATTTATTTATAATACAATACATATAATAGATAGCAGCAGACATTTGTGTGTGAATCAGCTCAAGTTATGAACAATGAGCAAGATTCAAATAGGGATGTGAAATGCTTTTTCTTCATTTGGTAGCCTTTTTCTACATCCACCTTCATTTTTGTCCATCATTATTTGTGTCACATTGCTTCATTTATTTTTTCCTGCCTGCATATACAGTCTGACACATTTCTGATATTTTCCTCTAATTTTTAATCATTTTCCCACATGCATGTATTTTTATTCTGCTATCTTTATTTTCCAGCTGTGTGAATTTTGTAGTTATTCAGAACTCTAAAATGCATTGTGTGAATATTTTACCGATTTTTAAAGGGTTTTGTGGTAATTTATTTATCCAAAATGTATTGCAGTTCTCAAAAATATTATGTTTCTCTTGCTTCAAGTTTTGGAAATGCCAGATAGATTTATTCTTTGTGAATATTGTTGGGTGGGGTAGGTTTCCATGGCTAAACAAGGATCTGAATTAAGCTGAGTCTGAATTCAACAGTATATCCACTACATGACACAAGCACATTGAAAATAAAACACTCGGATATTATCTGCTCACAAAGTTGATGGCATGACATGATTTGAATGGCTAAATTGCCTTTAAGAAACCTAACATCAAGTTTTCAATCCTGGCTGAATCTTGTAATTTTCCCACCTCACTTTTCTGCCCCCAAAATACAAATTTCCAATTTGGGTGCAAACAAAATAATGCACTACATTATACCACCTACCCCCAGGGAGACATGCCCTCAGACCTAAATTTCCTTATTCTTTCCTTGTGTTGTAGTGGTACATATTATGCTCCGAGTCATCTTAACATAATAGGATAATTTTTACATACTCCCATATCACATAGTTTCAGTCTTTCAAATTATATTGATTTTGATACAATGCATACATATTAGTTCTGCATTCATTTGCACGCATGCATGCACACAATAGAAATTAATACATTTTGGTTTTGCAGAATTCATTTGTAAATAATTGATAGTTTATTATTCTCACTGTGATGGAATTGATTAAATGGGAGGCACCAAACATACAATAGAAGCTCCAGGAGCTTCTGTTTGTATGAATGGAAATAACTAACTTGCTCAGGTATCAGTTGAAAGCCAGTGTGAGACACAAACAAAAGAAAAAATGAAAAGCTTCAAATTGGCATACTGCAATTCAACAACTGCAGGAAAGGAACTTCAGAGAAGGTCTAAAATGAAAATACCACCTCAGGTTTAAACTGTGACACCAAAGGTGATTTGGCTCCCTTGCCTGAAGACATGCAAATGGAACAATAAAATAAAGGAAGATGCCAAATGGATGTTCAAGGTGTTGAAATTGAATGGACCATTGAACTACTGAATTAAACACTTGGCTTTGCCTTACTCAGAAATAGGGGGGATATTGTCCATGAGTCAAGCTTTCCTCTTAGGAGGATTACTAGCAAAAACTGTTGTCCATCTTGCCATTCTTTGATGCTATGCCAGGAAGAGACATAGTATGTAAGTGTCTCAGAATTAACCTATCTTTCTACCGAAGTGTGAGTATAGACATAGCTAGGTTTTTTTTTGTTTTCTTGTTTGTTCTCTTTAAATTTATATAATTATGCTTCTGTACTTTCATCCATAACTTTGGGAAACCTTTTGTAACTGTAACCATTTGCATTCCCTAACCTTTTTCTTTCGTTATTCATTTAATAAAATCAAAACATCCTTTCAAGTAATTGGCTGGACTTTCAGCTCAAAGGGTTATGGTACTTAAATCTTGGTCTGGCCTCAACAACCTGCTGGAAGGTCTGGATATGGTGGTAGCAATAACTTTTCTTCCCAGTGCCTAGCCTGTGTATACACTGAAAATATATGATCACAACTCAGTGAGGTACATAGATCTGAGTAGCTCTCATCCACTTTCTTCCAACCTTCCTTTTTTCCTTCCTATCCAAAGCAACAATAAATCTTTTTTCAGCTCAGGGATCATAACAGTCATGGCAGCAGGCTGCTATACACTTTTGATACCCACTTTCATATAAAATAGCAAGTAGTCCTTGATACTTTAAAACAAGGGTTGCCAACCTTTTTAAGTCAGGGGGCTGGGTCATGCTTCCTCAGATAGTTGGCAGGCCGGACTAGTGGTCCAGCCACCACTGCTACCACCGCTACTGGCGGTGGCGGCGGCCTCATATATGGCTATTGTAATTACAACAGCCATAAATGAGTCTATGTCTATCGTAATTACATTTACAACAACTGTAAATGAGTCTGTGGTCGATTCCGGCAGTGACAGCAGCAGCTGGAGCAAGGGTGCAGGCCAGATCTGGCCCACAGGCCTTAGGTTGCCTACCCCTGCATAAAACCTAACACATTTTATCTGGCAGCAGCTTTTGTGGTTTACATCAGGTGGATAGTGAGAAGAGGTTTACTGACAACTCTTTTCTGAGAGCCTGAGCTAGTCTTCTGTTTAGAGGCATGTTACATATTAGTTCAAGTGAGAAAATGGGTTTCCAAGGTTTCATTGCTAGTGTCTAGCACAGAACAGAAGAGAAAAGGGCAGGTTGCAAAACTGACTCCTGCCTTACCCACACTACATGCTAAGTAACACACACCAATACTGAGATATGGTGGAGAGTGTGAAGTGGTGGCTACAAACTGACTGATAGGTGGCTATTGATTGGGGATGAATTATTTAATTTCTGGTGGATAAAATTGGAGAGTGGAAAGTACCGGTGATGGATTCATCTACAAGCAGGTTTTTAACCCAATTTTAAGACAAGTCAAAAGAAAAGAAAAAATTCTCCCTCATTGCCTCTTCTTGTTTCCTCATTATATATATATATATATATATATATATATATATATATATATATATATATATATATATATATATATATATATATATATATATATATATATATATATATATATATATATATATATATATATATAAAAGTGATTTAGTGCATAAGCACTGCCCTCATACAGTCTAAAAATATACCTTCTCTCCTTCTCCACAGAGCCAATGAAGTGTTTGTTAATATCTTGAGGTGTCTGTCTTCTTAAGTCACCTTACAATATGCAAAATTGATGGCAGAGGAACCAAATAGGGTCACTTGAGGTGTGTATGCCATTTGTATGTAAGGACCACACTCAATGACATACCTCTCCATGACCTCTGGATTTAGCCCAATCATCCCACTACAATGAGCCCATGTAGATACAATCTTATATATAGTATATATTAGTCTTTTCCAAACAGCATAACTAGATAGCAGATAAATACAGGTATCTTGGCTACTCTGCAATGACCATTATTTGAAGAAAAAGAAATAAGTTAACAGCTATTGTTATGCTTAACTTTACACTAGAAAACATGATAACTGCTTTGCACTGTGCCAGCTTTATAGTACACAAAAAAATTCAGATTTCTTTTTTCATAGGTAAAACAAAATGTTGGGCAAATAATACAGCTCCTAATGCAAACTTTTAAAGATCAATCTTCTTTAGATTGTATGTTAAAAGTTTAGGACAGGGCTCCTCAACCTTGGGCCCCCAGATGTTTTGGGACATCAATTCCTGGAAGCCCTGATCAGCAGGCATGCTGACTTGGGCTTCTGGTAAATGAAGTCTAAGAACACCTGGGGGCCCAAGGTTGAAGGACTCGGGTTTCGAATACACAACTCTGTGCTTGTAGTCAATTTTGTAAATTCTCATAGAGTAGTCTAATATATAGCCTTGACAGTTAGTGAACATCTTATTCTACACTGTTTGGATGTAAGCACTTTTTGTATTTGAATATAACCCTGATGGGATATATATTACATTTATAAAATCCCCCAAATCAATCTATTTGCTATCAGAGTATCATGACCACTGGATGCACTAGAGAATGGTCCATCACCTTTCTCTGAAGCAGAAAGCAATAATAACATCTGCTGAATATTTGGCTGTGTGTTCCAAAAAATTGAAACAAATGTTGTATGTCAAAGATGATAAATAAGATCATTAAAATACATTTCTCAATTTGATTAAAATATATTGTTTAATGCACAGTTACTGCTTGCCCACAGGGATCATCTAACTAGGTTTTGAACAAGGAGAAATAAGTATTTGGCTTTCAAATGAGTAAAGGAGATGCCAACAATGAAAAATTAGTTTCTAGTATATCTCTTTGTTTTCCTTGAGTAGCCAAACCAATAAGACAACAACCTCTTCTTGAAATGACTAACTAGTATGACTGGGATCATCCTTTAGTTGAGAGGAGTTCACATTCTGAATATCACTTTATTTGGATGCTATATGGCAGTGATGGCAAAACTTGGCACTCCAGATGTTCTTGAACTTCAATTCCCAGAAGCCCTGGTTAGTAGGAGTGCTGACTTGGGCTTCTGATAATTGAAGTCCACGAACTCTTGGAGTGCCAAGGTTCACCATCACTGCTCTATGGTGACTATGAAATCACTTACATTCATATGCAATTATTTTAAAATAAAACGCAACGGGTTTGACATCAGAATGAAAGCTATTTTGGCTCAAGATCTATAAAACCAGAAAAATTAGAAGCTAAGACTAATGCCTTAATAAATGAATGAAGTAAATGATTAATTATCATGTGCAATGTCACAAATAATGCCTGTTCACAAGCTACTTTCCAGGCTCCCACACTTTAACTTGGTCTTTCAACCAAAGCCCAGATGGGAAAATGAAATGCCTGAGGCCAGCAAAAAGTGGTATCTTTTACGGCTGCAGCAATTCTTTTGGAACTTATGTTTGTTTATGTCAATTTTTAGCCTGACATACATGGGACAAGTTGTATAAATTGGCTTCAAATCTGTCAGAACTATAGACTGTATCAAAGACAATGTGGTTTCCATGTTTTAAGGTAACAATGCAGGGGTCACTTTTAGAAACAATGGAATGTTGACACATCAGCAACTCACTGTGTTCAGTTTAAATCCAGGTTTGTAGCTCTATGGGATTTACAGATGACAAGCACATGCCACTTTAATTTCCCCCCACCATTTCATATCCACAAACTCAAGAAATAAGTCTTATTGAACTAAGTGGGGCTTACTGTAAAACACTTACACAATTTTACAGCTATATATGTTTATTATATGGAACACAATCCTGATCATATTTTTTTCTGGCTGCACCTTCTTTGCTGGTAAAAGTACAGGTCGCCCTTGCTCGAAAGCCAGTCATATCTGACTCTAGGATTCAGTGTTCATCTCTGTTTATAGCCAAAGAGCCAGTGCTGTCTGCATCTGCAGACATTTCCATGGACATGTGACAGGCATGACTAGACACTGGAGTGCACTGAATGATGTTTACCTTCTCACTGATGTGGTACCTATTTATCTGTTTGCAATTTCTTGCTTTCGAACTGCTAGGTTGGCAGGATTTGGGACAAAGATGGAACCTCACTCCATCATGTAGTACTTGGGTCTTGAACTGCTGACCTGCCGACCATCCAGTCATCAAGTTCAGTGTCTTAAGCATTAAGCCACCACAGTTCCTCTCTGTTAGTAGAAACAGTCTAAGTATGTTATTGTCAGAGTCTGGCACTAGCAGAGCTCTATAGCTGGTTAGAGCAACAATGCAAGCGCGGCGCCAAAATGGCCGCCGCGCCCTTTGCGGGGGCCCCCCCCACAGGACAGAGAATCCGGGTAGTTAGGGGCGTGGCCAGCTCCCTTATAAAAGGGGTGGCCACGAGGCAGCCGAGCTGCCATTTTACCTCAGCGACGGAGCGGAGAAGTTTTTCCCCTGTGTCTCCGTCGCTCGTTAGCTTACCGGGAAGCCTTTTGGTAGCGATTCTGCCTTGCCGGCTTCCCTTTTCCGCTTCGGAGGAGATGCCTTCGAAGAAGAAGGCAGCTTCGAGTTCAGCTCGTGCTGTTAGGAGGCGCAACCCAGGTCGGAGGACCGCGGTGCCGCCTCCTCAGCAGCCACCTTTGCCAGCCCCGGCCGGGGCCAGCGGAATGGGGTCTATTGCCCCTTGGCCCGGAGCGGGCGATCAGAGTACGGGCGCGGAAGGGGTTCCGGCCCGCGGCCCACGAGCGGTGGACACCGCTCCTGCTCCTGCCCACTCTGTCGGGCCTACTCCTCTTGGGCCGCAGCCTCTCTCTGGGCCCTCTAGCCTTGGGGGGTGGTGCGGCCCCCTGCCTTGGCAAGTTTCTCCACCTACCCTGCCGGGCCTCGGTGCTGGCCAATGGCCATATGTGGGTCCCGGGGTACAGGGACCTGTACCCATGCCTGGATCAGGCGGGCCGGCCGGCCCTTTGCCCATGGTCAACGTCGACACCTTGCTGGCCCGCATTGCGGCCCTGGAGGCGTCGTTGGCTCGGGCCAGTCAGGCGGGCGCCCCCTTCGGGGTTCCTTTTGAGGCGCTGTCGGCAGGAGGACAACAGCCGGCGGGGAGGGTCGAGCTGCTGCAAGCGCGTGGCGCGGTTTCGGCCACTGCCTCGCAGCTCCCCAGCCAGCAACCAGGCGCGGGTCAAGTCCCGGTGATGAGCTCTACGTCGGTCGTGAGCTCCGACGCCCCCAGTGGGCCGGAACCCCCGGTGGGGGCGGCCCGCGGGGGTGCAGCATGTGAGTATACGGTGCAAGCGAGTACATCCACACACATTCCCAATCTAGGGGGGCCTTTCAATGGCCTTGGCCTCGCGCGGGTGGTGCGGGGGCCACGCTGTCGGCGACCCACCCGGCGACGACGACTGCCACCTTGGGCACTGGGGTGGGCATTGGTCCTTACACTGCAGGGAATGTTCTGGGGGTGGCTGGGTTAGCTCAGGCCCCTTTTACCAGGCCGGCTGTCCCCTTTTCGGCTTTGCCGACGGCAGGGTTTTCCTTGCCATTGGGTGATCACCTGGCACAGGCTTCTAGGGAAAAGATATGGCGAGGGGAGTACGTAGATATCTTCTCACTCCTGAACAGAGAGCCCACCAAGGAGGAAAGGGAGGGTCAGGATGAGAAGGACAAGGAGCAGGCACGCCGCCGTAAGCCGCCGCGTACCTGGGCCAACTGGCTCCCCGGTTATTTAATATACATGGCGGTATATTTGAGGGCGCGGCCGGATTTAGCTATTCCCATGGTCCAATATCTGGACAACATATATAGGGCGATGGTCGATTTCCCGGGCCCCTCATGGCTAGCATATGATGAGGAATTCCGTATGAGGATTCCCCTCCACCCCGAGATGAGATGGGATGAGCCGTGCCAGAGGCTGTGGCTTTTGTATATGACACCCACACGCCCTGCCCCGGGGGATAGATACCATTGCGGACATGCGGTCCAGCGAGCGGCTCCAGCGCAGGCTACCCGCCAGGCGGCGGGGCAGGGGGTTCCAGCCCGCCTGCTGTGCTGGACTTTCTCGTCGAATGGTTCCTGCAATCGAAAGAACTGCAGGTATAAGCATGAGTGTCCCACATGTTCTGGCCCCCACGCAGCCTCTGCTTGTCCCAGGCCTGGGGGGGCGCGAGGCAGAGGGAGGGGTGGACAGTGGGCTGGCAAGGCTGCCACGGATGGAGCTAACTCTCCAAAAGGCCCCCTCCCCAATTAAGGTGGACATGCTGGAGCGCTGGCTCGCATCGTATCCGAAGGGGGAGGACGGGGAGTATCTCCTTCAAGGTTTTAAGCAGGGATTTCGTATCCCTTTTATGGGTGATAGGTCCCCTCAGGATGCTCCCAACCTTTTATCCCTCAGAGGAAGGGAGGAGGTGGCTGCGGCCAGCATTAAAAAGGAGTTAGACGCGGGCAGGGTCGCTGGACCTTTCCCCGCACCCCCGTTTCCCAATCTTAAGGTCTCGCCACTGGGTTTGGTCCCCAAAAAGTCCCTAGGTGAGTTTCGCCTTATTCATCATTTGTCCTACCCAGCCGGCCGATCGGTCAATGATGCTATCCCTGATGATCTTTGTTCAGTCAGGTATACATCGTTTGACCATGCGCTGCGCATGGTGCGCTCGTGTGGCCCGGGTGCCCTGCTGGCCAAGTGTGACATTAAGTCGGCTTTTCGCCTCTTGCCGGTGCACCCGGGCGACTTTGAGTTGCTGGGTTTTAAATTTAAGGGGGAATATTATTTTGATAAGGCCATGCCTTTTGGCTGCTCCATATCATGCTCGGCTTTCGAGCGTTTTAGTACCTTCCTGGAGTGGGCTTTCGTCCGCAGGTCAGGGTCCCGGTCTGTAGCCCATTACCTGGATGACTTTTTATTCGGGGGTGAACGGGGCTGGGACACGTGTGCACGTCTCCTCAACACATTTCAGACGCTAATGGAGGAACTTGGTGTCCCTTTAGCACCCGAAAAGACCGAGGGCCCATCGACCAAGCTAGTATTCCTGGGGGTTGAGATTGACACAGTAGCGCAGGCTTCTAGGTTGCCGGGTGATAAGGTGTCCAGGATAGTGGCACTTATCTCGGAATTGCTGGCCAAGCGTAAGGCATCCCTGAGGGAACTGCAGGTGCTACATGGGCACCTTAATTTTGCTTGCAGGGTGGTCGCACCGGGCAGGGCTTTCGCCCGGCGCTTATGCGACGCCATGGCAGGGTTATCCAGGCCCCACCACAGAGTCAGGCTCACCCGGGGTATCAGGGCAGACATGTTCGTCTGGTTGCAATTCCTGAGGGAGTTTAATGGGGTCTCATTTTGGAGGTCTGACCTCCTGGCATCCCCCAATTTCCAGATCCAGTCTGATGCCTCAGGATCCCTGGGTTATGGGATGTACTTTAATGGGAAGTGGGCCTATGGTGGGTGGCCACCGGCATGGGCAGGCACAGGTCGCCTGCGGGATCTCACATACCTGGAATTTTTTCCCATTCTGGGGGCTTTGATGCTATGGGGCGAACAGTGGGCTAATTCGGTGGTGCATTTCTGGTGTGACAATGCGGCTGTTGTACACATTGTCAATGCACAGACTTCCAAATCGCCCAGGGTCATGGATCTAGTGCGCCATTTTGTGCTGCGCTGCCTGCGCCTCAACGTCTTGTTCAGGGCCAGGCATGTCCCAGGGATTAATAATGATATTGCTGACGCTTTGTCCCGCCTGCAGATCTCCCGGTTCCGCGCCTTGGCCCCGGATGCGGAGGAATTTCCCTCGCCACTCCCGGACGAGATGTGGACTATTGGCAAGGATAGGTGAACCGGGCGATTGGCCTGTCACTAGCGCCACGCACGCGTAAGGCGTATCAACAAGCATTCAATTCTTACAGGGCATTCGCTACTCAATTTCTCTTGCCAGAGACCTGGCCTATCCCGGTGGACCATGTTCTGCGGTTCATGGTTCACCTGCATGCACAGGGCCTCGCACCTCGCACCATAGCATCCAAGCTCTCGGCGTTGGCTTTTATGGCCAAAGTGGGGGGTCATGTGGATACCACCTCTGACTTCCGGGTGAGACATGTTTTGGAGGGGTGGGTGCGCGAGCGCGGGCGTTGCCCGGACGACCGGCACCCTATTTCCCCAGGGGTTCTTACCCAGTTGGCCCGGGGCTGGCCAGGCCTCTGTTTTGATCATTATGAGGCAGCCCTTTTTCATGCAGCCACAACGGTGGCATTTTTTGGAGCGCTCCGCGTCAGCGAACTCGTGATGCTGTCTAAGGCGGATGCAAGTGGTAGGGCACTGGAACTCGAAGATGTCTATGTTGCCAAAGACTGGGCCCAGTTGAGGATACGCTCCTCTAAAACAGATCAGCATGGCGTAGGCAGTGGTGTAAGACTGCTACGTTGTTCTTTGGCAGACATCTGTCCGGTTGGTGCCCTACGGGAATTCCTGGCACTGCGTGGCATGCACCACGGCCCGTTTTTCTGTCACCAAGATGGGTCTCCTCTTACTAAATTTCAGTTTTGGAAGGTGACAGCCAGAGCCCTCACCAGGGTGGGCCTACCAGGTGCCCGTTATGGCACACATTCGTTCCGTATTGGTGCAGCCTCTACAGCAGCTGCTTTTGGGTACTCTGGGGCTGACATACGCAGCATGGGGAGGTGGGGCTCGCAATGTTTTCAGTTTTATGTGCGCCCACTCCCGCCATGAGTACCAATCCAGTCACCTTACCGCCTTTTTTCCTCAATTTTCTTACAGACCCTGGGTGTCGTATTACACCGGTGACAGTATGGCTGGTGGGCCACAGCTATGTGCACAGGGCAGCGCGTTACGCTGCGGCGACAGAGTGGGGACCCCGACTGGGACTGGGTGACCACGCCAGTCTCGCATGGCATGGTAAGCCTGGGATGTTATGGCGGGAGCTGCGGCCTTTCCTTTTTTTCTGGCCTGGGTGCTGACCCGCCTGACATTCTAATCATCCACCTGGGGGGCAATGATTTGGGCCAGGTCACCGGCTTATCGCTCAAGCATGCGATTTGCGAGGAACTCGCCTACTTGCATTATGTCTGGCCTGCCACAACCCTGGTTTGGTCGGACATTGTTCCGCGCCATTCTTACAGAGGGGGCGTTAACCTCCTGGCCCTTGACCGCGCTAGGCGCGCGGTCAATAAGGCAGTGGCGCGGTTTCTTGCCACCAGGGCTTGGGGACGGGTTAGTCATCACCCCGATATTAGTCTACAAAATTATGACTTGTACGCAGGGGATGGGGTCCATCTGTCGCGAGGAGGTATGGACCTCCTGTTGGGTGATTGGCGAGCAGGCCTGTTGACCGAGCTGACGGTCTGGGGGGGGGCGTCAGGTCTTCTTTGAAGCCCCTCCGTGTGGCGGGTAGCACTGGTAAGGTAAACAGTATGACCCACAAGTATCCGGCAGGTTCGCAATTGACTGGACAACACTAGACAGGAATAAATTAGTTAAACGTTGTCCGGTCAACGACGAACCAGGCGATGGGGTGATGACGATTGCTAACCAGCATGCATCACCCCTGTGATTTCACGGATACGCGTCAGAGGGTGGGGTCATAAGTTAGTTATTGACTACGGTCAACAATTTGTTTGTTGTCAACAAACAAATTGATACAAATTGATACATTGTAGCCAATTGCCGTTGGCAATTTCGGGGTGGTACCTTACCAGTGTTACTTCGGCCTGCTTGCCTTAGGAATTATGATTGGTCGTTTTACCAATACAAATTTATAATTCGGACTAGGGCATTGAATCAATAAATGTGGCCCTATGCTGTTATCCACTTTCAATGTTGTCTGTGTCCGTTATTGGGGGGGTGCGCCTGCAATGCAAGCGCGGCGCCAAAATGGTCGCCGCGCCCTTTGCGGGCCCCCCCCACAGGACAGAGAATCCGGGTAGTTAGGGGCGTGGCCAGCTCCCTTATAAAAGGGGTGGCCACGAGGCAGCCGAGCTGCCATTTTACCTCAGCGACGGAGCGGAGAAGTTTTTCCCCTCCACCCCCTCCCTAGTTAACAGTGTGATATTATGGTCGCTTCGGGGCCGGGTGGGAATTTTTGGTTGGGACCCATATTGGCTCCGGGTCCTGGCTTTTTTGCCCATCCCACACTGTTGCTATGGTTTGATATAGGGGTCTTTCTGTGTTCCTACTGTTGACTTTGGTCACATTGGCGGGTAGCACTGGTAAGGTAAACAGTATGACCCACAAGTATCCGGCAGGTTCGCAATTGACTGGACAACACTAGACAGGAATAAATTAGTTAAACGTTGTCCGGTCAACGACGAACCAGGCGATGGGGTGATGACGATTGCTAACCAGCATGCATCACCCCTGTGATTTCACGGATACGCGTCAGAGGGTGGGGTCATAAGTTAGTTATTGACTACGGTCAACAATTTGTTTGTTGTCAACAAACAAATTGATACAAATTGATACATTGTAGCCAATTGCCGTTGGCAATTTCGGGGTGGTACCTTACCAGTGTTACTTCGGCCTGCTTGCCTTAGGAATTATGATTGGTCGTTTTACCAATACAAATTTATAATTCGGACTAGGGCATTGAATCAATAAATGTGGCCCTATGCTGTTATCCACTTTCAATGTTGTCTGTGTCCGTTATTGGGGGGGTGCGCCTGCAATGGGGGAAGGGGCGCTTCTCCTTGCTTCAGGTTTCAGAAGGAGCAGAGCAGAGTCTTTGTTGCCAGTGGAGTCATACTAGAGGTGCAGGGGTCGTCCAAGGTCACAGTCCGATGAAGCCAGGAGCACAGTGTTGGGTTCACCAAACTGACAAATTGGCCCAACAAGGGCCTGCCGGTATGCCTCTCCTTTAAGGGGAGTCAGACCATACCCGTCAAGTGCAGCTCCGAAAATACGGGACCTACTCTGGCCTGGGAGCGCATGCGCAGCAACAATTCCTTTGCACATGTGCAGAACCCCTTTGTGCATGCGCAGAACTGCCTCTGATGGGCACGCATGCGCAGTAACCACTTTCCCCATCATTCAAAATACGGGACAGCAGCGGGAAAGGGGAAGAATGAGCGCTGAAATATGTGAAATCCCGGCCAATACAGGATACTTGAGTATCCTTGAGTCAGACCCCACAGCTGAGGGTCTGTTCAGGAGGCATGCCCGGGCCCTCCTCCTCAGCTGCATCTGATGCCTCAATGAAACCCTGTAACAAGCAGGCATGCTCCTGGGTAGCCTGCCTGCTGGCACCTGGCCTAGCTGTCAAACTCCGATCCTCTGGCCTGGCTTGGCCCTGCTGGACAAGCTCTGGAGTGACAGCTGGCTATGAGGCTGGTGCCATGTCCATGTCCTCTGACTCGGCCTCCTGATCTGAGCCAGCCATGGCCTGGGAGACTGGCAACAGGTCCTCCTGAGGCTCAGATTCCAAGTCAGAGCTGGCAGCAGGCAGCTAGGCCAGCTGAAAGTCCTCCTCCTTCTCACACCCAGGACCCTAAATCACAACAGTTATTCAGTCTTTAGTTTTAATCTGATTTCTACTGGATGAGAGCAAATTTTAGGCCAAGCTGCGGTGTTCCAGTATTTGCCTTTTTAAGAGTTGAGTCACCATAGGCACCTTTGGGGTCTATTAAGAATGAAGTTATACAGCACAGAAACACCAACAAATTGAGGCTTCCCTCCTACTTTTGTTTCCTGTCAGGCAATTTAGAGATTTTATTTTTATAGATGTGGAAAGCTTCCTCTGAAAGTTACTTATTGACTGATGAGGGAAATACCTAAGGCAGAAAAAACATAAACAAGGGGGGAAAGAAAGCAAACTAAACCATTACTAAAAGCTTTAGAGCACTCTCTAGGCAAAGAGTCTCAGGGCACCTATATGTAGAGAGGGGAAAACATTATAGTTGTTCTCCATAGGTCATTTTAAAAGGTAAGGAATGCAGGCTTTCCCATTCAACATGACAGGAACTGAGCCAGAATTGGAATGTTACAAAGAGCATGTAACCCACAAAGAGCCCTTTGGCTGGCTGCAAAGTATACATATGTGTCACTGACTAGAAGGAATTATTGTATTTCCATGCCATTGAGCTGTAATAGAAGTCCTGTACAGTACTCGCTTTTTAGTGATAGAGTCTATATGATGGCATAAATGACAATGTAAGGATCGGAAAGGTTTATGACCTGTGCAAGGGTACTTTTAACAAACCTTGCATTGATCATGCATCCCCAAAATAAATAGTGCAATAAAAGAGGTGTGTTTGTTAGATATAGTTAATTATTTGAGGTGGGGTACTATGGTTAGAAAGATGCAAAATTGTGAGCACCACTAGCCCCTGCTAAGTGTAGGGGTGGTGGAGAAAATGTTATCTGGTCCAACCTCCATAGACTCAAGCAGTTGAAACAGGGGAGTGAGGTACATCAACTGAAGTCAATCTATTTCTCTCCCAACTGGATGGTCTGTCCAGTTACTAATGTTCTCAGCATTAGTTCCTGGGAAGGTTCTGTCCACTCTGGTCCCCAAGTTAATTCCACTGAGGTTAATGAGTCCACAGTCAGTGTCTGGGGGGATGGGGGTGGCGCTGTCCGAGCCAGCTGGCCGTATGCAAGGAAGGCTTGTTATACTGACCCCCAGACAAAGCCTATGGTCCCCTACTTGTTGGAGAGGATTTTGACATTCCATTGGCTGTTGTGCATCCAGTGCCTTCTCTGGATGGAGTTAGGGTTCAGTTTCCAGTTGCCCCTCTAGTTAATGGGGTCTCGGGGGGGGGGGGGGGATGGCTCTCCAGATATTAGTTAAAAACCTTACCTGTTGCAGCCTCTCTCCTGGGGTAGTAAAATCTGAATGAGGATATCTGCCCATAGTACACAAAGTCCTCCTTACTTGGCTCATCTTGTGCATCACCTGGGATTCCTTCTTCTTTGGACTCACTTGTACCAGATTGTCAGTTTCTATTTCCTGTTCCAGAATTAATATTCCCCAGAAAGTGTCCTCCAATAGATCCTTCCATCTCTTTCTCATGCTCGCTCCTTATGCAGATGTATTCCTTTTGCAGTTTCTTCCTCCACATCCCCCAGGACAACTGGTTCACCTCTGTGACCACCTTGATCATAGCAAGATCTGATAAGCTCTCCTGGGGATGAAAAGCAATGGCAGATGGACTTGGTTGACATACAGCAGGGGGTACCCAAACATTTTGGGCTGTGGGATGGTCATGTGGTTCAGCGGACTTGTCACATGGTTCCTCCCACCGGAAGTGGAAATAAAATGTGCCTTGCAATCTTTTTTGCAACAGGATGAGATAGATTTTAAGTTGCCATTTTCTCTGCTTAAACCAGGGCTGCCCAAACTATGGCCCAGGGGCTGGATCCAGCCCTCGACAACAAATCATCTCGCCCACACCACCCTCAATGCTCCTGGAAGCGGAAGTAAAACACGCCTGTACAGGCACATTTTACTTCCACTTCCGGGAGCAATGTGGTCTGCGTGGGCTGGATGAATTGGTTTCAGAGGCCAGATCAGTCCCCTGGGCCTTAGTTTGGGCACCCCTGACATACAGTATTTGCCTCCTTTATTTTTCTTGAACAAACGTTAACTTTAGGAAGCTTGAGCAAAGTGTACTAATTCTTGTTCTTTTCCTAAGACAAAAGACACTTAAGACTGCTACGTCCCTGCCTTCCGAGCCCCGGAGGGCTCAAAGGACGCTGCCCCGCGCCACCTGAGGACCCGTCTTACCTCTCCTCGGGACTCGCAACATCTGGTCCCGGTGGATGGGAGGCCAGGTGCTGCTGCTACGTCCATGCCCCGACGCTACTGTGGGTGGAATGTCTCACCACAGTTGAGGGCTCAACGTAGATCTGAAAGAATGCCCCACCACTTCCATCACCGCCGGAGCCTTGCGGAGGGTGGTGGGGGGAGTGAGTGGGGCGGTTTTATATGGGGGTGGAAAGGAGGGAGGGAGAGACTGCTCGGCCAGCCAGAAAGGAGAGGCAGCATTCTGTCCAAGGCTATCAGGGAGGCTCCGGAGGCCAATATAGAGGTTGTGATGGGCATGGGGCGATATAGCGGGTACCGAGGGGCGGGCCGCACTCGGGGAATGCGGGGCAGATGCTTAGTATCTGTCCCTCGTTCCAGCCCCACGGTTACACCTCTAGGTCCTGAGCAGCTGACCCAGGGTGACCCTGCCCTTAGGCTGCTGCTGATGAATGCCAGGTCGGTATGTAATAAGGCCCCCCTGATACAAGACTCCATTATGGGGGAGCGGGCCGACCTGGCATGTATCACTGAGACCTGGCTGAGACCAGAGGATGGGGTTCCTCTGTCAGAAATGTGTCCAGCTGGGTTCAGTATTTGGCACCAGCCTAGGGATGAGGGTAAGGGCGGTGGCGTTGCCATCATAGCCAGGGAGTCACTGGGAGTCACCAGGGCTACCGCTCCACAAATTCTGGGTTGTGAGGCCCTGCTTCTGCGTCTGGGCTTTAAGGGTCAGTTGGGAGTCTTACTCCTGTACCTGCCCCCTTGCAGGGTAAGGGACTCCCTGCCTGAGCTCCTCGAGGCCATCTCAGCGTTGGCGTTGGAGTTCCCTAGACTGATGGTTCTGGGGGACTTCAATTTGCCTTCGCTGGGGACTGGCTCCGGGGTGGCTCAGGAGTTCATGGCTTCCATGGCAGCTATGGACCTGATTCAGGTAATTCAGGGCCCGACCAGGGGCAGTGGCCACACACCAGATTTAATCTTTTTGTCGGAGCGGTGGCAGAGTGATCTGAGACTACGGAAATTAGACATAACACCTGTGCCATGGTCAGATCACTATTTGGTGGCTCTAGACTTCCTGGGTGCGACGCTTCATCGTAGGGAGGCAGGGCCTATTAGAATGGCTCGCCCCCGGCAACTGATGGATCCTGATGGATTCCAGAGGGAACTGGGGGATTTCCCTCTGGATCGGCAACATGATTCGCCCGAGGCGCTGGTTGACCTGTGGAACAGGATGACAACAGCGGCCTTGGATGAAATCGCACCACTACGGCCTCTCAGAGCTCATGGAGCTAGGTCATCTCCGTGGTTCACAGATGAACTGCGGGAGCTCAAACGGGCAAAGAGACGCCTAGAGCGCCGCTGGGTGAAGACCCAGAGAGACTCCAATTGGACACTAGCTAGAGCCGCTATTAGGGCCTATCTAGTGGCGATGGAGGTGGTGAGGCGGCAATACTTCACCACCCTTATTGCCTCCGCTGATAATCGCCCGGCCACCCTGTTCCGGGTTACCAGGTCTCTCCTTGGTAGGGGGACCCCGGTGCCTGGTTGGCAGGGGTCGGCTGAGGACTTTGCTGACCATCTAGTGGAGAAAATCGATCGGATTCGCTCTGGGTTTAATCCTGGCGTGGATGGGGAGAGTCCGGAGGGAGCTGGAGTTCAGTCTTGCAATACCATCTGGGACCGGTTTGAGCCAGTTGCCCCTGATGAAGTGGACAGGCTCCTTGCAGCTGTGCGCGCCACTACCTGCCCATTGGACCCCTGTCCCACCTGGTTGGTGAAAGCCTCCAAGACGGTGACAGGTGACTGGGTTGGGGCTGTGATCAATGCATCATTGCGGGAGGGGGTGTTTCCTGCACCTTTAAAACATGCTTTGGTGCGCCCCCTCCTGAAGAAACCTTCCCTCGACCCAGCTGTCCTAACCAACTATAGGCCTGTCTCTAACCTCCCCTTTTTAGGGAAGGTGTTGGAGAAGGCAGTGGCGTGTCGGCTGCAGGGGGTGCTGGATGAAGCGGATTACCTGGACCCCTTTCAGTCAGGATTCAGGCCGGGATATGGTACTGAGACGGCATTGGTCGCACTGATGGATGATCTCTGGCGGGAGCGGGACGGTGGTCACCCATCCGTCCTTGCTCTTCTTGACCTCTCAGCGGCTTTCGATACCGTTGACCACGGTATCCTTCTGGGACGGCTCCGAGGATTGGGAATCCAGGGTAATGTGTGGTCCTGGTTTTCCTCATTTCTGAGGGGTCGTACCCAGTCGGTGTGGTTGGAGAGTGAGAGGTCCAGTCCTAGGCCCCTCAAATGGGGGGTGCCTCAGGGCTCGGTGCTCTCTCCTCTCCTATTTAACATCTACATGAAGCCGCTGGGTGAGATCATTCGTTCCCATGGGGTGCGGTACCATCAGTACGCGGATGACACTCAGTTGTACATCTCGGCCCATGGGGACCCCAGTGATGCCGTCAAAGTCCTTTCCAGATGCCTGGAAGCTGTGGGGGTCTGGATGGGGGCTAACGGGCTACAACTGAATCCCAGCAAGACTGAGTGGCTATGGATAGGGGGTCCTGTGTTAACCCGGGAGCTACCATCGTTGGTTCTGGATGGGGCTATTTTGCCCCAGACAGACCCGGTGCGCAACTTGGGGGTCCTCCTGGATTCAAGGCTACTGCTAGAGGAACAGGTGGCGGCTGTGACCAGGAGGGCTTTCGCCCAACTTCGGGTGATCCGCCAGTTGCGCCCACTCCTGGACCGGAACTCCTTGCTCATGGTCACTCACGCTCTGGTTACCTCCAGACTAGATTATTGCAATGCGCTCTACATGGGGCTGCCCTTGACAACCATTCGGAGGCTACAGCTGATCCAAAATGCGGCAGCCCGGGTGGTGATGGGGTGTGGGCGTTATGCCCGTGCTTTGCCACTGCTCCGGGAGCTGCACTGGTTGCCAGTTTGTCTCCGGGTGCAATTCAACGTGCTGGTTTTGACCTTTAAAGCCCTATATGGTAGTGGGCCGGGTTACCTAAGAGACCGCATCGCCCTGAGGACGTCTGTCCGTCCAACCAGAGCTGACCGGAGGGGCTCTCTAATTGTTCCATCAGCCAGAGGGGCTCGCCTCTCTGGCACAAGGAGGAGAGCCTTCTCCGTGTCTGCACCGGTCCTCTGGAACCTCCTGCCAACAGAGCTACGTCTTCGGACGGAATTGCTGCCTTTCAGAAAAGATCTTAAAACCTGGCTGGCGGGTCAAGTGTGGGGTGCAGGTGAAGGGTAACCTCCATTGGGTGGTTGGTGTAGAAGAACTCTTCCCCATGGTGCCTTTGGATCCTGCAGCCCTTGTTTTTAGGGGGTGGGTAGTTTTAACTGTTTTAACTGTTTTTAACTTGTGTGTTTAATTTTTATTGTGAACCGCCCTGAGTTGGCTTTGGCCGAGTGAGCGGTATATAAATGTGATAATTAAATTAAAATTAAATTAAATTAAGACATGATCAAAATGGCAATACCCTCCCCACACATAGTTGCAATATTAGTAAGTATTATTACTAATCTAAATATAGGTGAAAACAGACAAGACATCCCTCCCTCATTTATCAGATAATCTTTACCTATAAAATGGTGGATGGGCCATGTGTGTCTGTCATACGTGGCCACACCAGGCCCAACCATCCTGTACCAACCCTTACCTTATGTCCCTACCCTTATGTCACCGCAAGGGTCCGTATGCTGTGAGTGGGGCAACCGGCCCACAAACATGAACAAAAAAAAAACCTACGAGGCCCAGCACCCTCTGCACCGTGTCACCCCTCAGCCAATCAGGCTGAAGGATGTGAACACGGAGGAGGCTGGGAAAGCCGGCACACAAAATAAAAAAACTGCCTCACGCAGCGGGAGCACAAGGACGCTGAAGGCCGATGCAACGCTTTGCCACCCTCACTTCCCCAAAAACCCCAAAGCCGCAGCAAGGCCGGCACTGGCTTTCTTCCCCAGAGCCACAGGAAGAAGAGGGGCTCCCCTCCTCCCCTCTACCCCACCGAAGCCATAGCAAGACCAGAACAGTGGTGGGGGTAATAGAAAGGTGGCAGCCAGCGATCCACCAGGGAGAGAACATCCCCTTACAGATCGCTGCCTGATGCCTTTGTTTTTCCCCCATTAACTGTTTCAAAGGCTGACACGAAGCAACCTTCGAAACAGTTAATGGGGAAATGCAAAGGCACCAGCCAGCGATCCGTAAGGAGAGGCGCTCTCCCTGGTGGATCGCAGGCTGCCGTCTTTCTATTACCCCCACTGCTGTTTCATGTCAGCTCTCGAAACAGCAGTGGGGGTACTACATAGGTGGCAGCCAGCGATCCACCAGGGAGAGCACCTCCCCTTATGGATCACTGGCTGGCACCTTTGTAATTCCCCCTAAACAGTGGAGGCATCCCACCCCCCATGGCAGGGAAAAGGGGAAATGGAAAGCTTCCGGCTCCCATCTTTCCCTACTTCCCCACCCCCACCCCAGAAAGGGAAAGGGGGAAATAAATGCTTCCGCCTCCCCCCTTCTCTCCCTACTCACCCTGGCACAGCCTCCTCACCTGCAGCCCTCTCTCTCTCTCTCTCTCTTTTTCTTTCTCACCCCTGATGGACTGCTTCTCTCTCTCTCACACACACACACACATACTTTCTCTCTCTCTCTCTCACCCCTGCTGGACTGCTTCTCTCTCTCTCTCACACACACACACACACACTCTCTCTCTCTCTCACACACACACCTGCTGGACTGCTTCTCTCTCACACACACCTGCTGGGCTGCTTCTCTCTCTCTCTCTCACACACACACACACACACACACACCTGCTGGGCTGCACATTTCAAACCTGCCCAGCAAGGCTGGGCACAAATAGCTAGTATGAAACAAAACAGAAATGGAATATTCAGCCTGCAGTTCAAGATGTATGGGAACAATAAACAGAGATTCAATTGTTGGAACAGTTGGCAGGGAGGGAATCAAAATGGCAAGTGAGGGGATCAGAGTAGGGTACAAGAGCTGGGAGTTTTACTTACCCTTTTCAGCCCTGCTCCAACAACATAATATTAGGTCAACCACATTTTCTCTCTGTATTGCCTGTCGTCACACAGATATAAAATCTCAATGGGTCAGTCATTGACCTGGGCTTGTTCTCGGATACAGGGAGTATGACATAAGCATTTGAATCATCCTCATCTTCAGATCTGTCTGGGATGTAGACCAGATACTCTCCACTACTGTCACTCTGTTTATTCCTTTCTTTTCCCCTTAGGGTTCGACTGTACACAAGAAGGTGGGAAAGCAAGAGTTATCTGTCATTTCTTCTTGATCATATTGGAGAGGGTCAGTGAACAGGCAGTAACAACAAAAGATAATTAAAATGGACAAAAAGCTTGACGCTCGCGTAATGGGATGAGTGTATCATTGCTGGAGCCCACACCTAGGAATGTGATCCTGAACTTTTTTGCCACTTTTCCTAACCCTAAAGGCTCTTTTTACCTTGTGGTATATGCCAAAGAATGTTCAAATTATCGAACAATCGCGCTCATCCCACACGCCAGTAAGGTGATGCTCAAGATAATACAGGATAGACTTCAGCAGCATGTGGAAAGAGAATTACCAGAGGTGCAGGCAGGTTTCAGAAGAGGCAGGGGGACTAGAGACCACATTGCCAACATATGCTGGATCATGGAGAAAACAAAGGAATACCAGAAACAAGTTTACTTCTGTTTTATTGACTACACTAAGGCATTTGACTGTGTGGACCACAACAAGATGTGGCAAGTAATTAAAGAGGTGGGAATACCAGAGCACCTCATATGCCTCCTGAGAAATCTGTACATGAACCAAGAAGCAACAGTTAGGACAGAACATGGAATGACAGAGTGGTTTGGAATAGGAAAAGGAGTAAGACAAGGCTGCATTTTGTCACCATGCCTATTCAACCTATACACAGAGCACATAATGTGCAGTGCAGGGATGGAGGAATCACAATATGGGATTAAAATCGCTGGGAGAAACATCAACAATCTGAGATATGCAGACGACACCACCCTAATGGCAGAAAGTGAGGAAGACCTAAAGAATCTCTTGATTGGGCTGAAGGAGGAGAGTGCAAAAGCTGGCTTGAGACTAAATATCAAGAAAACCAAGATAATGGCAACAAGCCCAATCAGTTCCTGGAAGATAGATGGGGAAGAAGTAGAAGCAGTGACAGATTTTACTTTTCTAGGATCAAAGATCACTGCAGATGGGGATTGTAGCCATGAAATAAAAAGGCGACTGATTCTTGGGAGACAAGCAATGAGAAACCTGGGGAACATAGTGAAAAGCAGAGACATCACACTGAAAACAAAAATTAGAATAGTCAAAGCAATGGTTTTCCCAGTAGTAATGTACGGATGTGAGAGCTGGACAATTAGGAAGGCTGAACGCAGAAGAATAGATGCCTTTGAAATGTGGTGTTGGAGGAGGGTTTTGAGAGTACCCTGGACAGCGAGGAGAACAAATAGGTCAATCTTAGAAGAAATTAACCCTGAATGCTCACTGGAAGGTCAAATAGTAAAGATGAAGCTAAAATACTTTGGACATCAAATGAGAAGGGAGGATTCACTTGAGAAGGCATTGATGTTGGGAAAGGTGGAGGGCAAAAGAATAAGGGGGAGGCCAAGGATGAGATGGCTAGATGGCATTGTAGACACAATGGGCACAGAGCTGGGAGGGCTGAGGGGGATGGTGGAGGACAGAGGCGCCTGGAGAGCAATGGTCCATAGGGTCGCAAAGGGTCGGAACCGACTGTGCGACTGAACAACAACAAATAGCTCCCCCAGTGGCTTAGTGGTTAATGTGCTGAGCTCAGAGACTGGAAGTTCAGGTTTCGAAACTAGAGGGCTGCACTTGGGGACTTGAAAGGAGCCTCATTCAGGCGTCCCCTGAGTGGAGTTTCTCCAGCAAAAATCCTTTCAACCCAGAGTAATCTCTGACATGAAATTATTATTATCACTTTGTGGTGACTATTTCCAAACACAGCCTGATAAAATAATGGCATGATGTTTTATTTCTCTCTCCCACCCTTACTAAACCTGTGGAAATCTTAGAAAATCAGAAGGGGATCTTGAGATTGTTCTTCAGAAGAAAGCACACTGAATACCCATTTCACACTTAGATTAGGTTCACACTTAGACTCAAGTGTTGCTGAGTTTATATCCGGTGTGTGCATTACCCATTGCTGTCTATGTGATAAGTGTTGGAATGATATGCTGGAAATGTCTTTGGTCTGTTCCTTCAGTGCTTTTAAACTAAATGTTGCAAATTTAGGATTTGTCAACATAGTTCTTGTAGAAAACGAGTAGGCAACTTATGACCCTCAGGATGTTTTGGGTTACACATTCCATGACCCTCAAGCCTATATGATTGATCATATAGGAAGACTGGGAATTGCAGTATAACAGTTTAACCGATATGGACAAATGTAGGGAAGGTAACAGTGTTCTGGGTCTGCCACATGACCATGGAAATACCTGCAGAAGCAGACAGAGCTGGCTCTTCAGCTATGAAATAGAGATGAACACTGAACCCTAGAGTTGGATATGACTGGCTTTCGAGTAAGGGTGACATTTACCTATCGCTATTCTTCTGAAGTCTGTATAAAGTCCTCTCATTTGACTTAGTAAAAATATTTTTAGATGACTTAGAGATATATGTCTAAGAACGGCAAATAAACCCTTAGGGCCATGATGGTGAACCTTGGCATGCCAGGTGTTCTGAAACTTCAATTCCCAGAAGCCCTCATCAGCAGGAGTCCTGACTTGGGCTTCTGGTAACTGAAATCCAAGAACACCTAGAGTGCCAAGGTTTGCTATCACCAATGCAATCCTCCCTACATTCCTAATTAGATTAACTCTTTGTGGTGTGCCAAAATGTAAGAAGGAATGCCTGCAATTCCTCAGGATTACCATTCGAAAGTATACCTCAGTTCAACAGTAAGCATCAGGATCCAGCAACAACATTTTGCTGTCTGAAACACAGCAACACGTGGCAATCCAGCTACCCAGTTCTATGCCCTTGAATTCTAAAACAGAAAATCCAACAGCTTTTTTCCATGTTCTGGCAGTAAAAATACAACAACCACAGAGAAAATAGCATATCAGCAAGTGATCAAAACAGAGAAAATAGCTATACTTTTTCTGTCTTCATGACAACCAGTTTCTTCTATTGGGGGAAACTCTGCCTAATATGGAATCCATATTTCAGCAACATCGGATAATACTAATGGGATACTCTTTTTAAATATAACCTGAAAATAAATCTTTTTTTTAAAATGCCACATGCTTATTTTCTCTAGTTTTCCTAATGAAGAAATGCTCAAATTGCTGTTCAAAATGGAACACTCCAAGAACTTGAGCAAAAAATTGGTTGAATTAGAGCCTCCCGTGTTATTTTAAATGACACATATTATATGTTCTAAATTGAGCCCTATAAATCCAAAGGCAGCTTTGCTATGAACATAAATCTGTTTTTGTTTTTTTTGTTTTTACAAACCAAAAGTGTTGTATAGCCAAAATGTGATACTGGGAGCATTTTAGGCTGGTAAAACATCAGATGATGCCATCATTTAAACTGAGCATTTGTGCTAAATAGCTGATTGTCATGAAGTTGCTGTTTTTGAAAATGAAAAGGCCTGTGTATAAATAATGCTATATCTTCACCATTTATTATGCCTGTTTGTCATATACACACTGGAAGACTAATTGCACATTGAGGTCCCCTATGGCAACATCTGAAAGTGTTATAAATTAATGACTCACAAATTGTCATACAAATTAAAAGCAATCGTACACGTTAGTCTCTTGACTTATAGCTGGATTTTGCAAGCTCTACTCATTGTCAGTTATGATAATCCTCAGTAAGTTCTCCTGTTTAATTACTAACCCTCTTGTATGCATATGATTTAATAATTCATGCAAACCACCATGCTGTTTGGTGTGATAAAATTTTTATCTATGCACATTGGGAACAGATGAGGAGTAGTATTAATGCTCAGTTTATTCTTCCCCAATAGTTCATGACATTTACATCAGTCTCCTGTGATCATTAATATGCCAATCCAACGGCTATGTGCAATCATATTTTGGATGATTGGCATGCTATCTATAAAAAACCTGTTTTTAATAAACAGAAGCTGACAATTGCCCCATTCATCATAGATTCATCACCATCCAGTATACGTCAATTTACTGGTCAGCTGCCTGCAGTTCTTCTTTGATCATTCTTTATGAGGTGACAAGCTTAGGATTCATCCTCCAGCTGGAATTATTTGAGTTCTGATGTTAAATAAGCAGCCTTTATCATGAAAGTACAGGAGGAATATATTAACTGTTAAATAGAAAACAGGCTTGTTCTTTTAAAACTGGGCTTCCATCTTGTTTAGCATTCTTTTGACAACAGTGTTTGAGCATAGGTTATGCTGCACTGGTCATTACCAAGACTGAACTCAGTCCCACTTAGGTAAGTAGAAAAATGGATGTGATGTCCATTACCTGTTTGCAATTAATAGGTCTATCTAGTCTTATCAACACTAGGTCAGGTGGAGAGAATTGCAGGATGAACCCACCCAAAGGTGACTTCATTTTGGCAGTTTCACGTCTGGCCTAGATACGGAAGAATAATAATGTATGTAATAATGATTGAGATAGATAGATGGATAAATCTTTGTTGTCATTGTCCTGCATGTGTGGTCAGGTTTGAGACTTTGAAGCTGCCAGATAATTTCTTCCTGGTAATCAGATGGAAGGCCACTTGGAGTTTTGGAGGTGAAATTATTCACATTAAGAATGCACTATAGAATAAATATATAAGCCCCATACAAAGCACCATGATCCCAACATGTTTGTTCCTGATTTACCTGTGTTGATCTGTGTTGTGAATGAGAACCACATATTTAACATCACAAATCAAGTTTCATCTTGGTAATTTAATTAATGCTTTTGAGTTAGAAAGACTTTATATGTAGTACTGATAACTTAACTGGCTCCTCTAGATGTTCACAAAGTGAGGTACTGTATTGTAATTCAAACTTCAATTTACCATTGGGGAGGGTCAATACAGTTTTGGTTCCTGGATATTTTTAATGCTTTGGTTCCACCCACCCTTCTTCTGACCCTCTTCCCATCCATCATCTTCTATGCTCATGGCATTCAGATAACTTTGCCACATAATTTTGATTCCTTCTACCTTTATGATAGAGTATACTCTCCATTGACTTGTTTGCTCCTTCTCCTGCAGTCCATGAAAGGTTTAGAGGTTGTGTTTTGTAAACTTGTAAAAATGTCATGAAACTGACAGGTTTAAAGCTAGCAAAATCTACGAGGCTTAAAAGTCATACAACTGAATTTTGGATGCAAGTGACAGGTATTAGGTAGCATACAAGTGGTTGTAAAAGCAAAGGGTAGTAAATCAACCCTTTGCAAGTTGAAGTCTACTGTACATTTCAGCAGTTTTAAAATCACCCAGTAAGCCCAAAATGGGCAATATCTACGGGTTTGTGGGAGCTAGGTAGTCACAGCCCTTTCTGATTTTCCCAATCTTCAAACCCTGAAAAAATGAATATCCAAAATAGCAAACCATACCCCCACAAGTCTTAAGGGATGCAACTTTCCCTATATATCTAATTGTGATCTCTCCACAGTCTTTGTTAGTCAGAAAAGGTATTTTTTTAGAATGAGGAAGTGTTGGGTCACTTTTGGTTTGTAAAAAAAGTTACTTTTTGCCCCTGGTTTGATTTGCTTCTTTGGGGGCTCATTTTGTGGGTGTTCTGAACTGAGTGATTAGAAGGACTCAGGGAAGGCTTTCTGTGGAACTTGCAGGTAACATGTAGCTAAGGTCTGCAGTCCCTCCCATCCTGATTGTATGTTAAGTCACTTTTAAATTATGATTAAATTATTAAGATTAGGCCATGTAACCCTGATTGAGAAAACCTTTCCACATGCTTTCAATGAATGGCAATTTATCTATAGCTTTTCTGGATTCTAGATTTGCATATTTCAGTATGCTGCTACTTCTGTATTTGCTTCTGCAGACCATTTATTACTGGATGTGGGTTAATACGAGAGTGCCTCCCAAAACACATGCAGCCTTTAAACCATATTTTAGAACCATGAGCATGAGTCCTGCAATTATATTTTACACAACCTGCCAAACAGATTGTCGTCCCACCCCCAAATTGTGGGATTCTCTGTCTTTCACTTTGATATTTCAATAGGTAAAGTGGAAATAAACAAAGCAAGAATGCTTAACAGCTGATTATATCAACAGCCAACCGAAGCATCACAAAGTAAAACTACCCTGCATCATCCTGGAAGGACAACATCCCTAGCCAGAAAGCCTTATGGTATCTTAAGTGTAGTTCAATTAATACGTGAACTAATTTCAGATTACAAAGACATGCCATATTTCTTCTTCCAAGTGATTTCTAACTGTGTAAGAGATGTATCCCTATAGGAGAGCACTCCAGATCAGAGTACACTAATCTTAATTGCCAGTGGAGATTCTCCTTATCAAGAGACCACTTTGTTATTTGCTTATAAGGCAGCAGATGGTAGATGTAATATCAATGTCCTGAAACTAGAGTTACAGTTCCCTGGGTGCATGACCTTGTAGAATATCATGTTTGACACTGCAGCTCTTGTTTTCCTTAGGCATTTCGCTGCTAATAGATTCTTCTCTACAATTCTGGCTTTGTGTATCTGTGATTGTAAAAAAAAATATGTTGTGCTATATTTGGGGAGGTCAGGGTATAGTCTGCACTAGTAAAGTTGGTTCACAATGGCCAAATGACACTACCATGTATTATTTAAATAAAATGTACTATCTGATTCTAGTTTTGTCACTTGTGGTAACATTTAATCCATTTTGACAGTCTTGAATGGAATGAAAATTGAATGCAATATTGTAATATCTTATTTTAAAAGATGACGAAACCAGCTTTAAAAAATTATGGAAGTCTTCTGAGCATGCAGACTTTGCATACTACTAAGCCAAGCACTTTCCGGAAGAAAAAAGCCAAAAAGTCTTATGCTTCTATCAACAATGGTTAGACTCAAGCAAGCTTTTATCATGGAACCAGTTGGACTGTAATTGCCCACCACAAATATTGTCCCTCTTTTAAGTATGTTCCTGAGAATTAGTAGGCCTATCAAAGTGGATATTTAGGGACACAGGGGTTTTGTTGAAACTGATGTACCTCCTTGCTGTCTTCGATTGGTGGTCAGTTGGATTCCACCTAGAGTCTCCAGGTGATGATATTCCCCTAATGTTTTTTTTTAAAACATAGACAGATTTGAGATAAGGACAAATAATGGAACGAACTATGAGTCAGTTTCTCAGGAGCTACTATAAAACTAGATCATGCCAGTTGATCAGATGGCAGCAGTGACTTTAGTTCCTTGCTTCTCAGTGAAGGAATCCACTAATCATTCATTCATTCCAAATTGTGCCTAGATGTTAGAAACTACAGTAAGATTGTAGCATCTAGGTTAAAAAGAAAGAAAAGTCTGGTAATGAAAGACCTAAAGACAAGCGATTCTTAAGAGGAAACCACTATCACTCCTTGGAACCTTTCTACCAAGAAATATCTGTTCTATGCAAGATAATTTCCTCGGTTGTTTATCAGCATGTCAATACTAGATAAGTATCAATGATTTGAAAGCATAAGAAACATTTATCTGAATAAATAAATAACAGCTGGCACTTACAAGAAGAATACAACTTTAGGCTATGGATTCTGAATTCATTGGTAATTTTGATACTATCACTACTGAAAACTGTTGTTTCAATTCAGATATTAAGACTACATTTTTCCTGTGCTGTTTTATTGTGAGTTGCTGCACATGTTGACTGAATCATACAACTTTAAGATAAGACCTTGTATTTTTTTCTATATACCAATGTCATTTGTTATGTTTTCATATTCTTTCTCTGCTCTCAAAATGTTATTGCTCATTTATGTATTATATCTAGCAAGTGCATTAGTAAACTATTTCTTTTTTTAAAAAGGGGTTTAACTCCACAATAAATTTCAGTTGCAATTCCAGAAAAACCTTGTTGTGTAGCACAGAATTCTTTGTTTTTTTCAATAGAAAAGACTAGCATGGTTAATTCCCCAGATAACAACTCTCATCAATGTTATAAATAATCTGGATTTATTTCAAGTGTGTACAGATATTTATGAGGGCCAGCTGTAATGTCAGCACAACAGTATTCATTCTTTACTAGCTATACTTTCTCCATTGATCTTGACAGTCAAAGATAGGACAATTGTGTTCAAGTTTAATTTTCATTTGCAAGTACAGTACTCTTATTTACTAATGTCCTAATTTTGCATCAAATGTTTTATGACTTCAGTAGAAGGGAATCAATTGAAGATTCCATTAAACTTATGGGGAGGTTCTTTTTTGTTTTCCAAAGCAAGGTTCACTCACCACAAGCAATCACCATTACAATTATCAGATGTGAAGAAAACTTTTGGGAAACAAGCAAGCAAATTAGGTCAGTAACCTAAGGCTAAATGCTTCCTATTGTGGGTTTGTAATTATCTAGATGTGGCTCACCATTAAATTAGTCAAGGGTATCTATTTAAATGAATCAATATGTCCTGGTTCGATAACTCAATGAGTTGGGTACAGAAGCAGAGAATGGGAGTTCAATTTCCCACTGTTCCTCCAAGAAGAACCAGCCTATATAGTCTTGGGCACGTTGCATAATACAAGAGCATCTCTAGAATAAGAGAGTAATAACTTCATGCCTAGAAACCCCTGGAAAGGATGACCACATGTCAGAATAGGTTTTCTGGTATATAATTGTTGTTGTTGTTCAGTCGCACAGTCGATTCCGACCCTTTGCGACCCTATGGACCATCGTTCTCCAGGCGCCTCTGTCCTCCACCATCCCCCTCAGTCCTCCCAGTTCTGTGCCCATTGTGTCTACAATACCATCTATCCATCTCATCCTTGGCCTCCCCCTTCTTCTTTTGCCCTCCACCTTTCCCAACATCACGGCCTTCTCAAGTGAATCCTCCCTTCTCATTTGATGCCCAAAGTACTTTAGCCTCATCTTTACTATTTGACCTTCCAATGAGCAGTCAGTGTTGATTTCTTCTAAGATTGACCTATTTGTTCTCCTTGCTGTCCAGGGTACCCTCAAAACTCTCCTCCAACACCACATTTCAAAGGCATCTATTCTTCTGCGTTCAGCTTTCCTAATTGTCCAGCTCTCACATCCGTACATTACCACTGGGAATACCATTGCTTTGACTATTCTAATTTTTGTTTTCAAGGTGATGTCTCTGCTTTTCACTATGTTCCCCAGGTTTCTCATGGCTTGTCTCCCTAGAATCAGTCGCCTTTTTATTTCATGGCTGCAATCTCCATCTGCAGTGATCTTAGATCCTAAGAAAGTAAAATCTGTCACTGCTTCTACTTCTTCCCCATCTATTTTCCAGGGACTGATCGGACCTGTTGCCATTATCTTGGTTTTCTTGATATTGAGTCTCAAGCCAGCTTTTGCACTCTCTTCCTTCAAACCGATCAAGAGATTCTTTAGGTCTTCCTCACTTTCTGCCATTAGGGTGGTGTCGTCTGCATATCTCAGATTGTTGATGTTTCTCCCAGCAATTTTGATCCCATATTGTGATTCCTCCATCCCTGCATTGCGCATTATGTGCTCTGTGTATATAATTATTAGTTGGCTAAACAACTGAGTGAGCTGGTTACCTGGTTGTGGACCAAGAGGTCAGGAATACAGTTTTTCTCTGTGCTTCCTTGGAGAAAAACAATTCTGTACAACGTTTAACAAGCTATGCAGTCAGAAAAAGAAAGTTGGAAAAGTTGCCAAAAGCCAGAATTAACATGATGACATGTAATCATTATTATGTGGCTAATTCAAATGTCTTAAACATCGAAGAATCACGTGGTGTCTTTAATTTAGGTCTAGCACATTTATTATAGAATATGGTTCTGGAAAACAGTTTATTTCCTCAAATGCACAAGGACTAATTTTAGATGTTTGTGTACATATCAACTGCACATGATTGCAGACAGGGTATTGATCATGAGGATAACAACATGAGAGAGACTAAGATTAACTTTGGCCATTGACCAACCTGTTGATTATTAATCAAACCTCTGGACCATAAATATGACACATCATGCACATAGAGTGATATGCACATGTTGTCTGATTAGAATCTTCTGCTGAACATCATAATGATATGATTGCCCATTGAGGTTTATTCATATTCCAAAGCAACAAAGACTAGTTTCTAAATCAGTGATCACTAGAACATTCATTAAAACTACCCGTTAGCTAATTACTCATACAGCAGGACTGATGTAGAAGCTACAAGAAGAGGATAGAATTTAAGAACATTAGAACCAACAAGACATTCATAGTTTATTGGCTCTTGTCCATAGCCTCTCCCAAAGATAAAGTTAACTTCCCTTCTAGTTTTTCAAGTCTAAGCAGTCAGCCAGCCAAAATAACAAGTTTTAGTCAAGCTCAAGGGGGTCACTATGCTGTTGGGAGTGTATTTTTGTTTAGAGGGCAGGGGCTTACATCTTTTGCAAGACATTTCCAAATCTTTCCATGTGAGCAAAACAACAACAAAAAACAGAACAAGGTGGGGGTGGGGGGTGACAGTTATGTAATTAACAGTAACCTTTAGTGCAACCTGCACTTCCTGTAAGAAAAACAAAGTTTACTAGTTAGAAGCACAAGAAATGTTCTATTTCTTGGTGCCTGATAAATCTGAAACTGGCCTTAGACTCCCCCTCGCCCCTGCCATTCTGCTACTTTTGTTAAAAAATGCTGCAATCCTTTATTTTAGCATTTCAATTATGTAGCATATGGTATAATTATACAAGACAAAGAAATATCTGGGATTTCATCATATGAGATTCAATACAAAACTCAGTGACATACTTTAGTGTATGGGACCAGAGACAATGAAACAGCCGAAGGGTTGGCTTAACACAGGTTTATTGCATGATGATCCGGGGGAACATGAGGTAATGGCGGATGGGTAGCTCAATATATACAGTGGCTATACATTTGAATGTGGCTCCTCGACAGTCTATTGGTTACTGTCCGCGTGACGTCACGGACGGTCACGCCCTTCTTGTCCAGGTGTAGGTGATGGCGGGAATCTTCCCGCGCTGTTGTTTGCTGGTGAGTCTGGGCCAGGAGAGCTTGAACGCTCACTATTGCCACCAGGTGGTCATTAGCTTGCGTCCTATTGCAAGGGCTACAATTAAGCAGCTGCTGGTTATAATGTTACACAAGCATGGTTACATTGGATACACGTGAATGGATACATTGTAAAAAGTACAGTACAGAACACAACATCCCTCCCCCCTAGGATGGGACGAAGTCCCTCAGCCAAGATGGCTTATTGCACACGCGTTTGGGCCACAATGTGGGCTGACCTGCCCCAGGGGCGCTACTGCTTCCTCGTTCCCTGGTCCCTTGTCCTGAAACGGGAGAGGGAGACTTGTTAGAGGCTTGCCGCGGTTTGGCGGTTTTGGGGGAAGGGAAAAACTCCATTGTGGGCAGACCGGAGACACTCGGGGCTAACGAAAAACCCCTCTTCTCGCTTGGACGGGTGGGGGACCACTCCTCAAAACTTCCCCGGTTCTGAAAATCAAAATCTAACTCTGTTGGGGTATCCGTATAAGTGGGGAGATCCCGCGGGATATCTATGAGATCGACTTCCCTTCTCTCTGCTGACCGATCCCGCAGGATGTCTACGAGGACAGATTCCCTTTCCTCCCCCCTTGGTGGGGACCCATGGCCCCACTTTCCTCCCCCTTGGGCTGAACGGGTGGGGGAGAACCCTAACGCTGAGTCTTGTGTCCCGTGGTCCGTGCCCTGTTCGCCGGGGATCCTGCGCCGGAGCTGGTCCGCGTGCCGCCTCCAGAGTAGACCTGTGCCAGTCTCGACGCGGTACGAGACGGGGCCGGTCCGCTCTAGGATGACGCCCGGTACCCAGGCCGGACCCGCGCTGGCATAATTCCTGCAATACACGGGGGCACCCACGTCGAAACTCTTTGTGTCCTCTATCCCAATGTTCTTCCCCTTTTCCTCTACTCTCGTGGGGTCTAGCCTAGTTAGTATGGTGGTCAGCTTCCTGCGCATCAGCAGCTCTGCGGGCGAGTATCCTGACGCTAGGGGAGTCACTCGGTAGCCTAGCAGAAACTGGCACACTTGATGGTTTAGGTCCCTGGGCCCCATGCGCCGCAGCGCGTCCTTGGTGGTGCGCACAAGGCGCTCAACTTGGCCGTTTGTGGCAGGGTGAAAAGGAGCGGAGGTGATGTGCCGAATGGCGTTGATTTCTGTGAATGCCCTGAACTCAGAGGACGTGAAGCAACTTGCGTTGTCGCTTACGAGGGTGTCGGGTAAACCGAACGTGGAAAAGACCCTCCGCAAATGCTTTATGGTTGTGGCCGTGGACGTGCTTGTAACTGGAATGACCTCCAACCACTTGGAGAAGGCATCCACCACAAGGAGAAACAGCGTCCCACGGAACAGGCCAGCAAAGTCTACATGAACTCGGGACCACGGCCCCTTCGCCGCGTCCCACTCCCTGTGAGGCAGGCGGGCTTCTTCCGGCCTGGAACTTTGGCAGGGTTCACAAGTGCCGACCATGTGCTCGATGTCGGCGTCTAGCTGGGGCCACCAGAAATAGCTCCGTGCCAGGGCTTTGGAGCGCACAATCCCAGGGTGACTGACGTGCAGGAGTTTGAGTACCCTCGGCCGTAAGGACGCCGGGATCACTACTCGCTGGCCCCACAGAAGGCACCCCCTCTCAAGGGACAACTCTAACTTCTTTCGGAAAAATGGGTCAAACTCCGCTGCCGGGGAGGACGCTGGCCACCCTTTCTGCACCCAGGAGCTAACCTTTGCTAAAATGTTGTCCTTGCCGGTCGCCTTGGCGATGTTGGCGGGCAGTATTGGGGGCGAGTCGAGGACTTCTATCATCAGCACCTGATGATCTGGCTCCTCCCCGCCCACGTGGCTGTTCTCCTGGGGAAGGGGGGACCTCGATAGAGCGTCCGCATGGCTGATCTCCCTCCCGGGCCTGTACACTAACGCGTGCTGATACGCGTTGAGAAAAATGGCCCACCTTAGCATCCTAGGGGACAGGATCTGTGGCGTGGGCTTATCTGCGGTAAAGATGCCTAGCAGGGGCTTGTGATCGGTTACGATTGTGAAAGGGCGGCCATACAGGAAGTCGTGGAACTTTTTTGTTCCCGCAATTATTGCTAATGCTTCCCTGTCTGTCTGGGCGTAGTTTCTCTCCGCTTGGGACAGGGACCTGGAATAGAACGCTATCGGGGCCTCCCTTCCGTTTTCCAGCACGTGGCACAGCACCGCCCCCACCCCCACCGGGGATGCATCACAGATCAGGACCACTGGCCGCTTGGGGTTGAAATGGGTGAGGATGGCGTCAGACGCCAGAAGCTGCTTTAGCTCATTAAATGCCCTCTCTTGCTGGTCGCCCCACTTCCATGCCTCGTCCTTTTTAAGCAGCCTGTGCAATGGCTCGGCCACGGCTGCTTTCCGGGGAAGGAAGGAGTGATAAAAGTTCAGCAGCCCTAGGAACGACTGCAACTCGGGCTTGGAGGTGGGGCGAGGGGCTTGCTTGATGGCGGCTACCTTAGACTTGGACGGCCTTATTCCCTCAGGAGTGACACGGAACCCTAGGAATTCGACCTCGGTCGCGAAGAAGACGCATTTGTCTTTTCGCAGTCTCAACCCCGCCTTTTCGAATATCGCCAGGACCTTGCCCAACCTCTTTGCCAATTCGGCCTGACTCCCCCCGTTATCAATACGTCATCAAAATAAGGCAACACCCCCTCGAGCCCCTTCAGGAGGCGTTCCACGAGTGACTGGAAAATTCCAGGCACCGAGTTTACGCCGAATTGAAGGCGCGTCACCTGGAATGACCCCTTATGGGTGACTATAGTTTGTGCAGCAGCGGCAGCTGGGGTCACCGAGAGCTGCTGGTAGGCTTGTGCTAAGTCGAGCTTAGCGAAACACTTTCCCCCATGTAACTTGGCCAGCAAATGGCTGACTACCGGCACCGGATACGCATTAGGGCGAATGGCCTTGTTGATGGTGCACTTGTAATCAGCGCATATGCGCACCTCCCCGTTGGCCTTCAGTGCTGTTACAATTGGAGTTTCCCACTCCGCAAAATCAACAGGAACAAGAATCCCCTGGCCCACCAATTTGTCCAGTTCCGCCTCTATTTTGTCCTTGAGCGCGAATGGCACCCGGCGCGGTTTGAGTCTTATTGGGCGGACCTCAGGGTCTAGGTCGAATGCTACTGGGGGTTCCTTAAATTTCCCAAGTCCCTTTTTGAAGACTTCGGGGTGCGCGTCGCACACCTCCTGAATCGGGTCAGTCCCAACGGCAACGGCGTGCACCCCCCCAATGAACAACCCCAGGGGCTGGAACCATTGAGTCCCGAGGAGGCTGCAATTCCCCCCTTTGAGAACAACTAGGGGGAGAGTCGCGGCGTGTTTCTTAAATTGGACCTGAAAATTCCCAACCCCCAACACCAGAATGCAGTTCCCTTGCACGTCCCGTAGCGTGGACCTCAAAGCTTTGAGTTTGGGCCGCACGTGGGGGGCAATTTTCAGAAACTCCTTCTGGGGAATGATGGAATATGAGGAACCCGAGTCAATTTCCATCCTAATGGGGGCCCCTTGTACTAGTACCTCAACAAAATAACGGGGGTGTCCCGCGGACACGCTGAACACTGGTGCGTCGTCCTCGCTGTCGTCGGCGATGCGGCCCACGCCGTCTCGCTTCCTCGTGGCCTGGGTGCCATCCTTGGGTCTCGTCGCGCGGTCTCTCGAGCTCTTCCGGGCCTCGCGCCGTTTCCTGCAGACCTTGGCGATGTGTCCGCGGCGGCCGCAGTTGTGACACTCGGCCTTTCTGAAGGGACATTTGGCGTGGTCGTGGTTCGCTCCGCAGCCGTCGCAACGCCGACCTTCTTTCCGGACCTTCCGGACGTCCTCGTCGTCGCTGCTCTCCGCGGACGACTTCGAAACTCGCCGGGCCGCGTGCACCGAAACGTGCACCGAAGTCTCTGCCTTGCCCGTCTTTGGCCGCCAGTCCTGGAGCTCCTGGACCCCGGCCTTCGTGGCTTCTGCGGCTTGTGCCTCCTTCAGGACCTCCTGCAATGTGGGGGGTGGCTCGCGGTTCATCAATGTGCGCTGAGTTTCGGCATCGCTCAGGCCACACAGCACGCAGTCTCTTAGTGTGATTTCTGCGTTCTCCCATTTGCATGGGCCGGCCGCCAGTCGCAGGGCCGCTGCGAAGTTGACGACCGTCTCCCCAGGCGCTTGGACTCGCCTCCAAAACGCGCTCCGAACGGGGAACATTGCCGTCGAGGGCCGGAAGTACTCACGCAGCATGTGCATGAGCTCTTTCACCTTGAATTCACTCGCCCTCCTCGGCGCGATCAGGTCCACCAAGACCCTCTTGGTGTCTGGCCCCAGCATCCGGGTGAAGATGGCCCTTTTCTTTGCCTCATCCGTGACTTCGGATTCCACCAGGGCTCCCTGGAAGTCCATCTCGAAGATGTCCCAGTCTGCCGGTCTCCTGATTTCGAAACCGGCGCATGTCTTGGTCCCGTGGGCAGCCATATCCCACCTTCGTCGCCAATTTAGTGTATGGGACCAGAGACAATGAAACAGCCGAAGGGTTGGCTTAACACAGGTTTATTGCATGATGATCCGGGGTGTTGTGTTTCAATACTATGCATTGTGTTTTTCCATACTGTGCCTTTAAACCATACATCAATGGAACCCGCTCCAATCAGGACGCGAGCTAATGACCACCTGGTGGCAATAGCGAGCGCCCAGCTCACAGGTCATAAATTACCAAAAGAACAACAGCGCGGGAAGATTCCCGCCACTACCTCACCTGGACAAGAAGGGCGTGACCAAGAATGACGTTACGCTAACGGTAGCCAATGGGCTGTCGTGGAGCCACATTCAAATGTATAACCACCGTATATATTGAGCTGCTCATCCGCCATTACCTCATGTTCCCTCTGACCACTCCGCAATAAAGATGTGTTAAGCCAATCCTTCGGCTGTTCCTTTTGTCTTGGTTTTCAAATACCAAATTGGCGACGAAGGTGGGATATGGCTTCCCACGAGACCAAGACACATGCCGGTTTCGATATCAACAAGCCGGAAGACTGGGAGCTCTTTGAAATGGACTTCCAGGATACACTGGTGGTGTCCGACATTACAGATGAGGGGAAGAAGAGAGCCATCCTCACTCGGATGCTGGGAAACGCCGCTAAGCGAGTTTTGGTGGACCTGGTAGCACCAAAGAAAGTGAGCGAGCTGACGGCCAAACAGCTTCTAAAGGTGATGCGAGACCATTTCCAGCCCACGGTCCCGATGTTTTCGGCTCGAGACGCATTCTGGAAGAGAGTTCAAGCGCCCGGTGAATCCATCGCCGCCTTCGCAGCGGCCCTAAGATTGGCCGCCGGCCCATGCAAGTGGGAAAACCTCGAAATCACCCTCAGGGACCGTTTGCTGTGTGGCCTGTGGGATGAAGAGGTTCAACGGAAACTGATGAACCAGGAGCCGCCACCGTCGTGAAGGCGGCCCAGGCTGTGGAGGCCACGAGGGCCGGAGTTAAGGGGTTCAGAGAGAGACCTCCGCCACCCGACAAGGCCCCGGCCTCGGTGCAGGCAGCCAGGCGCACGCCGAAGTCGTCCACGGAGAGTAGCGATGATGAGGACGTCCGGAAGGTGCGGAAGGACGGCCGACGCTGCGACGGCTGTGGAGCAACCCACGACCGCATCAAGTGCCCGTTCCGGAAGGCCGAGTGCCACAACTGCGGACGCCGGGGTCACATCGCCAAGGTTTGCAGACAACGGCGTAGAGACCAGAAAAACCCATCGGACCGGCCGCCGAAGACCAAGGAGGGCGCCCGGCCCGCGAGGAAGCAGGACGGCGTGGGCCGCATCTCCGACGACAGCGGCGACGAGACCCCCGTGTACAGCGTGTCCTTGGGACACCCACGTTATTTTGTTGAGGTACTGGTGCAAGGGGCCCCTGTTAGGATGGAGATAGACTCGGGTTCTTCATACTCAATTATGTCCCAGCGGGAGTTTTTGGGAATTTCTCCCCACGTGCGCCCTAAGCTCAAAGCATTGAGGTCCACGCTGCGGGACGTGCAGGGAAATAGCATTCCAGTTTTGGGGGTTGGAAGTTTCAAGGTCCAATACAAGCAACATGCCGCGGAACTGCCCCTGGTTGTTCTCAAAGGGGGAAGTTGCAGCCTCCTAGGGACTCAATGGTTCAAGCCCCTGGGTTTGTTCATTGGGGGGGTGCATGCCGTCGGGACTGACCCAATACAGGAGGTGTGTGACGCGCACCCCGAAGTTTTCAAGAAAGGACTTGGAAAGTTCAAGGGACCCCCAGTAGCGTTCGACCTGGGCCCGGAGGTCCGCCCTATCAGACTCAAGCCACGCAGAGTGCCTTTCACACTCAAAGACAAGATAGAGGCGGAACTGGACAAATTGGTGGGCCAGGGGATTCTTGTTCCTGTTGATTCCACGGAGTGGGAAACTCCGATTGTAACTGCGCTAAAGGCCAACGGGGAGGTTCGCATTTGCGCTGATTACAAGTGCACCATCAATAAGGCGATCCGCCCAAATGCGTATCCGGTGCCGGTAGTCAGCCATCTGTTGGCCAGGTTACACGGGGGAAAGTGTTTCGCCAAACTTGACCTTGCGCAATCCTATCAGCAACTCTCTGTAACCCCAGCTGCGGCTGCTGCACAAACGATAGTCACTCATAAGGGGGCGTTCCAGGTGACGCGCCTACAGTTCGGTGTGAACTCGGCGCCGGGTATTTTCCAGTCACTCGTGGAACGCCTCTTAAAGGGTCTGGAGGGGGTCTTGCCATACTTTGATGACGTGTTGATAACGGGGGGAAGCGAGGAGGAGCTGGCTGAAAGGCTGGACAAAGTGCTGGCGGTGTTCGAAAAGGCGGGGTTGAGGTTGCGGCGAGACAAATGCGTTTTCTTCGCCAAAGAGGTTGAGTTCTTAGGTTTCCGGGTAACCCCCGAGGGGATCAAACCCTCCAAATCAAAGGTAGCCGCCATTCGAAATGCCCCTCGCCCCACCTCTAAGCCCGAATTGCAGTCGTTCCTAGGGCTCTTAAACTTTTACCACTCCTTCCTACCGCGGAAGACAGAGCCACTGCACAAGCTACTTAAGAAAGACGAGGCGTGGAAGTGGGGCGAGAACCAAGAGAGGGCATTCGTTGAACTGAAGCAACTCCTAGCGTCTGACGCTATTCTAACCCACTTTGATCCCAAGAGACCGGTGGTTCTGATATGTGATGCGTCCCCAGTGGGGGTTGGGGCGGTGCTGTGCCACGTGCTGGAAAATGGGAGAGAGGCCCCAGTAGCATTCTACTCGAGATCCCTGTCCCAGGCAGAGCGGAATTACGCCCAAACAGACAGGGAGGCGCTCGCCATAATCGCGGGGACGAAAAAGTTCCACGACTTCCTCTATGGCCGCCCTTTCACCATTGTGACCGATCACAAGCCCCTGTTGGGCATCTTTACTGCGGACAAGCCCACTCCTCAGATCCTGTCCCCTAGGATGTTACGGTGGGCCATTTTCTTAAACGCGTACCAGCACGCGCTGGTCTACCGCCCGGGGAGAGAAATTAGCCATGCAGACGCCCTGTCGAGATCTCCTCTTCCCAATGTTAACAGCGTCGTGGCCGACGAGGAGCGAGACCGCCCAGTGCTCCTGATCGAAGTCCTAGATTCGCCCCCCATTGTGCCCACTGATATCGCTAAGGCGACCGGCAAGGACAAGACACTTGCTCTCGTCAGCTCCTGGGTGCAGAAAGGGTGGCCTGCGTCCTCCCTGGCGGCCGAGTTCGCCCCGTTCTTCAGGAAGAGGCTAGAGTTGTCCCTAGAGAGGGGGTGTCTTCTGTGGGGCCAGCGGGTGGTGGTCCCTGATTCCCTGAGGTCTAGGGTACTCAAACTGCTGCACGTCAGCCACCCTGGGATTGTTCGCTCCAAGGCTCTGGCCAGGAGCTATTTTTGGTGGCCCCAATTAGATGCCGACATCGAGCACATGGTGGGCACTTGCGAGAAATGCCAATGCTCCCAGCCCGAAGAGGCGCGTCTGCCGCACAGGGAATGGGACGCGGCAAAGGGGCCATGGTCGCGGGTGCACGTTGATTTTGCGGGGCCATTTAGGGGGACACTTTTTCTCCTCGTGGTGGATGCTTACTCCAAGTGGTTGGAGGTAATTCCAGTGTCAAGCACCTCGTCAGCAACGACAGTGAAGCATCTGCGGAGGGTCTTTAGCACGTTCGGTATACCCGACACCCTAATTAGCGATAACGCAAGTTGCTTCATGTCCGCTGAGTTCAGGGCGTTCATGGAGATCAACGCCATTCGGCACATCACCTCCGCCCCTTTCCACCCGGCAACAAACGGCCAGGTGGAGCGCCTCGTGCGCACCACTAAGGACGCGCTGAGGCGCATGGGTCCGGGGGATCTCAACCTTCAAGTGTGTCAGTTCCTGCTAGGATACAGGGTGACCCCCCTAGCTTCAGGGTACTCGCCCGCAGAGCTCTTAATGCGTAGGAAGCTGACAACAATCCTGACCAGGCTAGATCCGACGAGGGTGGAGGACACGGGGAGGAACATGGGGCTACCGGCCATGAAGAGTTTCGCAGTGGGTGCCCCGGTGCATTGCAGGAACTACGCTAGCGCGGGGCCAGCCTGGGTCCCGGGCGTCGTCGTTGGGCAGACGGGTCCCGTGTCTTATTGTGTGGAGACAAGTACGGGTCTACTCTGGCGGCGACACGCGGACCAGCTCCGGCGCCGGGTCCCAGACGGCCGCCCCGCGCATGGCGCGGCAGTGATTTCAACGTTAGGGTTCTCCCCCACCCGTTCAGCCCAAGGGGGAGGAGAGGGGGATCGGTGGTCCCCACCTAGGGGGGAGGGAAAGGAGCCCGAAGCGGTCCCCAGAGATATCCTGTGGAATCTTTCTAATGTAACCCCAGGGGATAATTCTGATTTTCAGTTACAAAACCGGGGGGGTTTTCAGGAGTGGTCCCCCACCCTTCCAAGCGAGAAGCGGGGTTTTTTGTTAGTCCCCAGTGCCCCCGGTTTTTCTGCCCCTTCCCCAACAGCCGCTGAGCTGCGGCGAGTCACTAACGAGTCTCCCTCTCCCATTGCAGGACAAGGAGCCGGGACAAGCCAGCCCACAACACGCCCAAAGCGCATTTGCAATAAACTATCTTGGATGAGAGACTTCGTCTCATCCTAGGGGGGAGGAATGTTGTGTTTCAATACTATGCATTGTGTTTTTCCATACTGTGCCTTTAAACCATACATCAATGGAACCCGCTCCAATCAGGACGCGAGCTAATGACCACCTGGTGGCAATAGCGAGCGCCCAGCTCACAGGTCATAAATTACCAAAAGAACGACAGCGCGGGAAGATTCCCGCCACTACCTCACCTGGACAAGAAGGGCGTGACCAAGAATGACGTTACGCTAACGGTAGCCAATGGGCTGTCGTGGAGCCACATTCAAATGTATAACCACCGTATATATTGAGCTGCTCATCCGCCATTACCTCATGTTCCCTCTGACCACTCCGCAATAAAGATGTGTTAAGCCAATCCTTCGGCTGTTCCTTTTGTCTTGGTTTTCAAATACCAAACGGGGGAACATGAGGTAATGGCGGATGGGTAGCTCAATATATACAGTGGCTATACATTTGAATGTGGCTCCTCGACAGTCTATTGGTTACTGTCCGCGTGACGTCACGGACGGTCATGCCCTTCTTGTCCAGGTGTAGGTGATGGCGGGAATCTTCCCGCGCTGTTGTTTGCTGGTGAGTCTGGGCCAGGAGAGCTTGAACGCTCGCTATTGCCACCAGGTGGTCATTAGCTCGCGTCCTATTGCAAGGGCTACAATTAAGCAGCTGCTGGTTATAATGTTACACAAGCATGGTTACATTGGATACACGTAAATGGATACATTGTAAAAGGTACAGTACAGAACACAACACATACACATTTTAAAATAAAACCAAATTAAAATGGGGGCAGCCCCCTCCCCTTACTGGTATAACTATCTTCTGATCAAGGTCTATATTATTATCCTCAGCTATCTACCTGGAAGTATGCTCATTTCATTCAATTGGGCTTACTTCTAGATAGGCATCATTCAAGGTAGTTTGGCCGTTAGGTAATCATGACTACATGGAAGATTCTCTTTGCTTCATTTATCACTTCCCCAGGCTCATAAGAAAAAGCTCACAGAAGTCAACCATTACATCTAAAATTCAGTTTAATAGACCCATAGGTATTTAATACATCTGCAGTTGCTGAATACAAAGTAGAAAAATGGAACAGAAGATTTTGCTTTTGCTGATATGACTCAGACAAAATCACTTCCTCTAATAATAGATTAACAAGTAATATTTTTTAACAAAATTAATTGTGTCCATCCTAGTCATTTGATCTTTATGTTATTTTCTGCATGCCTATGTGTCTCGTTTTTTGATATTGTACTTTTTCAACATCTTTAATAAAAAATTTCTAATAATGTCACACACACACACACCCCTTTCTTGTACCACAGTACCTTATTACTTTGCGTTTTTCTTTCTTATCCTTCTCATTATACTGGGAAAGGAATGTTTTGTTCCATGCAGTGTCAAATTCTCTTTTCATAATGTGTTGCTGTTTTTCTTCTTCTTCCATATTGTGAATCTAACTTCCTGGTTCTTTTTATTATACTTAAACATTTTACCCCTTTGCAATATTCTGAAATTATTAAGTGAATACCTATGAACTTAATTTGGTATTGAGTGCCACCTCTTCTTAAGTACCCATCTTAAAACACATAGTCAAAGATCAAAAGTACAAAAGAAGATTTTCCATGAATGGGGAAAAAATCTCCTAGTCATAACAGTATATTAGTATATAATCATCTGTTATTCTAAAGAACAGTGGTCTTTAAAGGATTGGTCTTAATGAGGTGGTTTCCTGTGACCATGGGAGCTTCACTGTGTTCCTGCCAAACTGATTGATTCTCTTATTCACTTAGATAGAAAGGACAACTTTATTTGAATGTGAATGCTATGCTATCCTCAACAAAGTGAATAAGTTACTGTACATTTTACAGTGAACAAGATACTATATTTTGGATTGAAACCTTTTGTTAATTGTCACTGACAAGGAACAGAGTGACTCTTTTGTGCCAGGATTTGCAGCTGCTCCTCTAAGTCTTCCAAAACTGGAGTCCACAGCATGGAAGCAGCTGCTCTAAATCCTTCAGGACTGTACCCTCACCCTGCTGCAGCTCCTAAGATCCACTTGTGAGCTCTGGGAAGGTTCTAGACCTTCATTGGTTCCACCTGGAGTCCCTGGGTGGCTTAGTTACATAAGAACTGAACAGTTTCCCCAGAAACTGTTTCAGCAGTTGATGTCAATAGACTTCCAGGGATCTCTTGTTTTGTCCCTGTTTTCTGCTGTAAGTCTCTGCCTTACTTCTGATTTCTGCTCCAGAGGATCTCCTGTCTTGCTCCTGCTCATGAAGACTTCCTGCTTTTTCCCTATAGTCTTTAGATATGCTGTTGCTTTGCTTCTGGTTCTGAAGACCTCTTGTCATGTTCTGTTTTTATAGAAGACTAGCATTTTTGCCTGGCAAGCCGAGCATGTTTAATGTGTGTGTTGGTGGTTAGGGGTGGTTTGGGGGGTGGTGACTAAATTTGGAAGAATGGTTTTGTTTTAGTTTTCTCTGTGGTTGTTTGTTTGTGGGGAGATTTTTTCTAAAATAAATTAGCTTTTCTGGTTTTGGGTATTTGATTTTTATTAATTTGGTTATATTTTATTTGGATTTTTAAAAAAATATTTATTTGCCTGTAGGATACTCTTCCATACTTGTGGGTTGCCCAGGCCACTAATTGGACAGCTACCTTTCCCAAAGGGTTTGTCGGGGTCTGCAAATGATCCCGAGACCATCCTGACTTGTCAGGAAAGGCAATTGGGTACGGGTGAATCAGCAGTAGGGAGCCTTAGTGACTCCATCTTTACTTGGCAGAGGGCACTGAGTGCAGTAGAGCAAGTGTCCTGAGGAGAGAGACTCAAGGTCCCGCAAACAGCCCCAGTGTCTCACTCACGTCCATGTAAAAAGGGCTGACCTGACACTAACCACAGTTAGACCAAACAGCTATGCATTTGTATGCAGAGCTTTGCAGGCGCACCCCCCAAAGAAAGACTCAGACACAGGTATATGGATAAAGGCATTGGGCCACTTTTATTGAATAATGCCCTAGTCCGAATTATAACTTTCAATTGGTGCTCATCCAATTATAATTCTTAAGGCAAGCAGGCCGCAGTAACACTGGTAAGGTTCCTCCCAAAATTGCCAATGGCAATTGGCTACAATGTATCCATTTGTATCAATTTGTTTGTTAACACAAACAAATTGTGACCGTAGTCAATAAACTATCTACTGACCCCACCCTCTGACGTGTATCCGTCAAATCACGGGGTGATGCATGCTGAAAAGCTCCTGCCATCACCCCTTGCCTGGGGTCAAGGGCACGGAGGTCAATACCCCCCCGTAAGCGTGACGTGGTATGATGTCCGACCATAGCAGCCTTGTGGACGGCCACACATAATGCAAATAAGCTAGGTCACTGCAAATCGTGAATTTTAAAGAAAGGCCAGTGACCTGGGCGAGGTCATTGCCCCCGAGGTGCACTACAAGGACATCGGGCGGTTCAGCATCCCTGATGGAAAAAAGGAATGGCAACAGTTCCCGCCATCTCATTCCACGCTTACCGTACCAATGTATGCATGCGGATGCACGCAGTCCAAGCTGGGGTCCCCACTCTGTCGCCGCAGCATACTGCGCTGCCCAGTGCACGTAACTGTGGCCCACCAGCCATACTGCCACCGGTGTGCGGGGACACACAGCGTCTGTAAGAGAAAAAAGAGAACAGTGACTTAACTGGTACTCATACCTGAAGAGGGCGAACATATAATGCAAAACGCATAGATCCCCATCTTCCCATACAGCGTATATCAGCCTCAGAGTACCCAAATGCAGCTGCAGTTGAAGCAGCACCTATCCTAAACGAATGGGTGCTGTAACGAGCCCCAGGGAGGCCAACACTGGATAGTGCCATACCGGTCACCTTCCAAAATTGAAATTTAGTAAGGGGAGACCCATCTTGGTGGCAGAAAAATGGGCCAGGGTGCGTGCCACGCACTGCCAAGAACTCCTGTAGGGCACCAACCGGACAGATGTCTGCAATGGAACATTGTAGCAGTCTAACTCCACTGCCTACGCCGTGCTGATCAACTTTTGAGGACCGTATCCTCAACTGAGCCCACTCATTAGAAACATAGACATCGTCGAGTTCCAGTGCCCTACGAGTCGCATCCGCCTTAGACAGTAGTACCAACTCACTGATGCGGAGCGCTCCAAAGAAGGCCACCGTGGTGGCCGCATGAAAAAGAGCCACCTCATACCTGTCAAAACACAGGTTATGCCAGCCTCGTGCAAGGTGGGTAAGCACCCCTGGGGAAATTGAGTGGCGAGTGTCCGGGCGGTGGCCACGTTCCCGTGTCCACCCCTCCAAAACATGTCGAATGCGGAAATCGTTCATGCTGTCAGCAAAACCCCTCACCTTGGCCATAAATGCCAGTGCTGACAGCCTGGATGCTACAGTGCGGGGAGCGAGGCCCTGACCGTGCAGATAAACCATAAATTGTAAAACTTGTTCCACTGGAATGGGCCACACTTCGGGCAACTGAAGTTGCACGCAAAAATTTATAAATTGAACGAAAGCATGATGATATGCCTTACGCGTGCGGGGCGCCAAAGACATGCCGATCGCCCGGTTCACCTCTCCTTGCCAAATGTCCAAATCTCGGCCGGGAGTGGCGAGGGGAATTCCTCTGCGTCCGGAGCCAAGGTGCGGAACCGGGGGATCTGCAGGCGAGATAAAGCATCGGCAATATCATTATTAATGCCTGGTACATGTCTGGCCCTAAAAAGCACATTCAGGCTAGGCTACGTAACACAAACTGGCGAACTAGAGCCATTACCCTGGGTGATTTAGACGTCTGAGCATTAACAATGTGCACTACCGCAGCATTGTCACACCAAAAGTGGACCACTGAGTCGGCCCACTCCTCGCCCCATAGCATCAGAGCTCCCAGGATTGGAAAGAACTCAAGGAATGTAAGATCGCGGAGGCGATCTGTGCCCCACCATGCTGGAGGCCATTGGCCATAAGCCCACCTCCCCTCAAAGTAAATCCCATATCCCAGGGAGCCGGAGGCATCCGACTGTACTTGAAACCTAGGGGAAACTAAAAGGTCAGATCTCCAAAAGGAGACCCCATTGAAGTCCCGCAGGAATGTGAGCCAAACCAAAAGATCAGCCCTCATGCCCCTGGTCAGTCGGACCCTATGATGGCCCCTTGACAGGCCAGACATGGCGTCACATAGGCGCCGAGCAAATGCTCTGCCAGGCGTGACCACCCTGCAGGCAAAGTTAAGATGGCCATGTAGAACCTGAAGCTCACGAAGTGACACTTTACGTTTGGCTAGCAAGGCCAAAACCATCGCGGAGATCTTGGTGACCTTACCGATGGGTAACCGGGATGCCTGTGCGACCGTAACAATTTCAATACCCAGAAATGTGAGCGTAGTGGATGGGCCCTCGGTCTTTTCGGGGGCTAAAGGGACACCCAGTTCCTGCATTAGCGTCTGAAATGTGGTGAGGAGACGCGTGCACGTGTCCAAGCCCCGTTCACCCCCGAACAAAAAGTCATCGAGGTAATGGGCTACAGACCGAGACCCGGACCTGCGAACAAAGGCCCACTGAAGGAAAGTTCTAAAACGTTCAAATGCTGAACAGGATATAGAGCAGCCAAAAGGCATGGCCTTATCTACGTAAAACTTCCCTTGGAATCTAAAACCCAATAGCTCAAAGTCCCCTGGGTGCACTGGCAACAATCGGAATGCCGATTTAATGTCACATTTTGCCAGGAGGGCACCAGGACCACAAGAGCGCACCATTCGCAGGGCTTGGTCAAAAGACGTATACCTGACTGAACAAAGGTCATCAGGAATAGCATCATTGACAGAATAACCCACTGGGTACGATAAATGGTGGATTAAACGAAATTCCCCCGGGGCCTTTTTGGGTACCAACCCCAAAGGGGAGACCTTCAGGTTGGGAAAGGGTGGTACAGAAAAGGGGCTGCTACCCTCTTGGCCTCTACCTCTTTGGCAATACTCAGGGCAGCCACCTCCTCTCTACCCTTCAGGGACGGTAAATTGGGTGCATCTTGGGGTCCCAGCACTCCTTTGAATGGGATACGGAAGCCCCACTGAAAACCCTCCAGGAGGTACCTCGCATCCTCTCTCCTTGGATAAGTTGAGAGCCATCGCTCCAACATATACACATTAACTGGGGAGGGGGCCTTTTGTCTGGCTAGCTCCATCAGCAGAAGCTCTGCCCGCTACCTGTCCACCTCTACCTCTGCCCCGTGACCCACCGGCCCGCGGGCACGTGGCGGCGGCGTGGGGGCCAGCGCAAGAGGGACACTCATGTTTGTATCGGCACTGCCGCTTACTGCACACGCCATTAGCCGAGAAGCTCCAACACAGCAAGCGGGCTGGAACCCCCTGCCCCGCCGGCTGGCGGGGAGCCTGTGTTGGAGCAGCTCGCTGCATGGCATGGCCACAATGGTACCTATCCCCAGGCACCAGACGTGTGGGGGTCATGTACAAAAGCCACAATTTCTGACAGGGCTCATCCCATCTCATCTCCGGGTGCAAGGGCACCCTCATTCTGAATTCCTCATCGTAAGCCAACCACGATGGGCCAGGAAAATCCACCATCGCCCTGTAAATATTGTCCAAATATTGGACCATAGGAATGGCCAGGTCAGGCCAGGCCCTAAGGTACACCACCATATAAATAAGATATGCGGGCAACCAGTTGGCCCAGGTGCGTGGTGGCTTACGACGGCGAGACAGTTCTTTGTCTCTGTCGTCCTGTCTCTCTCTCTCCTCCTTAGTGGGCTCACGGTTCAATAGGGAGAATATATCCACGTACTCCCCCCGCCAAATCTTTTCCCTCGTGACCTGGGACAAATGATCACCAAGGGGCAATGAATAACCAGCTGTCGGCAAAGCCGTCACTGGCACATTAGGTACACGGGGCATACGCAGCGGAACCTGGACAGTCCCTGCGATGCCCGGCACTGCCCTGGGGGCGGAAACCCCCACCCCCAATGTTGTGCCAGTAGGGAACCAAGGGGCATTGGGATAGGCTGGCAACTGATGCCCACTCGCCTCGACTTGACGAGGCCATGGCCACTGAACCCCACCACTGGAAGTGGACTGTAATGTGGGTGCATTAACTTGAACCTGATACTCACTAGGTGCACCCCCGTGAGCCGCCCCCACTGGGGGTTCCGGCCCAAGGCGGGCGTCGGAGCTCGCGACCGGAATCGGGCTCTGGGGCCACACCTGACCACTCCCCGGCTGTAGCTCTGGACGAACAGGGAGTTGCGAGACACCGGCAGGCGCAGGCCGGAGCGTCTCAAGCAGCTCAACCCGGCTGGCCGCCTGTTGCAGTGTGGCAGCCGTCGAGGTAGCTGGTGGACACGAAGGGCCCCCAGCAGAGAGAGAAGGGCCCCCTCTCATGAGGTTGTGTGCAATCCCCAAGGATGCCTCAAACACAGCTAAACGCGTTAGCAACGCATCCACTGCCACAGATCCCCCAGTATAAAGTGGGTCGGGTGGGCCGGACGGCCCACTAGGCGTTTGACCAGGAACCCCAAAGTGAGAGCCTGGGCCCGAATAGGGCCATGCCCAAAACTCCGGCCCATGAGGGGCCGGAGGGGGAACGTGCTGTGCACCCACACCAGGCCCTCCCCCGCTGTCCTGACCCATGGCCGGCAACTGCGGGCCAAGGGCTGAAGCCCCTGAAGGGCCGGCCAGAGGCCGGCCAGCCGAGGACCAAGCACGAGCCTGCATCGCCCCACCGGGATCGGTGGGTAAAGCTGGGGTAGTGCCCTGCCGCGGGGGCGCAGCCCTGGTCCTCCGGCTGAGGGCTGCCCCCCGCCCTGCGCAGGGCCTGCAAAAGTCCTCCCCTTTGGCCGTGGTTTCGTCGCCGGGGCCTTCCATTTGGGAGGCATATCTGTTAGAAAGAGCAGCCAGCAAGCCCAAGGCTCTGTGCAAAATCCTTCCTTCCCAGCGGGAAAAGAGCAAGGGCTAAAGAGCCGAAGAGTCGAAGGAACTGCGACGGAGAAAACTTCTCCTCTCCGTCGCTATTTTAAAATGGTAGCTTCTCTCCTCTCGGCCTCCTTTTCCCCTGGTTTACCTAATGGGAAATCTGTATTTGTGGCTGTGAAGCTGTTTATTTTGTAAAATTGTACTGTGGCAGGCAATGATCCATAAGGGGTGGCACTCTTCCTTGCGGATTGCTGGCTTCTGCTTTTCTATTACCTCCACCACTGCTTTGTGCTAGTTCTTGCAACAGTGGTGTGGGTAGTACAAAGGCAGCAGCCAGTCATTCGCCAGGGAGTGTGCCTCCCCTGACTAAGTTCTGCCTGCTGCTGGTTTCCCTCCCCACCTCAACTTACCTTGAGGCTGGTGTTGGTCTCGCTGTGTCTTCTGCGAGGTAGCAGGGAGGAGGGGGAGTCCCTCATCTCCCCGTTGATCTGGAGAAGAAGGCCAGTGGTAGCCTCGCTGTGGCTTTGGCTGGTTTGGGGTAGCAAGGGCGTGAGGCGCCGCGTCTGCCTTCAGCGGCCTTGTGCTCCCATTGAGTGAGGCATTACTTTATTTTATTTTTCATGCAATGGATTTTCCAAAGTTCTACAAGATCTCACCCTTCAGCCTGATTGTCTGAGTGGTCATGGCTTGGAGGATGCTGGAACTTGTAGTTGTTTTTTTGTCCGTGTTCATTAGGCAGCTGCCCCACTTGCGGCTGCTGGACCCTTGCGGCGATGCTCGGACGTTGTAAAGGCAAGTGTAGGGGTCTCAGTATGGGATAGTAGGGACGGGTGTGGGCGTGCATGCCAGACACCAATGGTTAACACCCCTTTTTATAGGTAAAGATCTCTTGCCTTGTTCCTGGTAAGGACTTCTGAAATTCTCTGCCTAGTTATTGGTTTCTGTGGACTGTTGTGCCTTGCCTGGGCCCTTGCTCCTGGAACTAAGTCCTTACCTTGCTCCAGGCTTCAGAGGTATTCTGCAGTGTCTGTTCTCCCAGTTATCCGGCTTATTTGGACTAATCTTTACTCCTCTGAACCGATCTGCATCTCTGATTTGACTTGGACTCTAGATTGAGCTATTTTTAAATTATGCTGTGAGGAGGAAAAACATCTTGAAATCTCACATGGACATGAATTATTATATTCATCACCCTAATTGCATTATGTAAAATTGCAAAGATGGCTCTAGAAAAGCAGCTTGTGGGTGTCTGGGTTTCAACGGTGTTTTTGTCACCATTCAGGTTGTTCATTGGCATGTTGGCACTACTTTCTGGGCATCAGAACAAGAATTAAATTGAGTTTAATGGTTGGCAATTGAGCAATTTCATATTTTTGAAACATCTGACCTATTCAACTCTTTGTTATGAGCCTTTCCTCCTCTTCTCCTTTTTAGTACTCAAGGCTAATAGTGATTTGTGACACACCAAATCCAAACATTTGTCAAAGTACTCATCCTCAGTCATATGCTTCCAAAATTTTCTTTAGATAAAAGTCCTTTCAGGGGAAAAAACTGTATAATATTAACCTGGTAGGAAAATTGCTTGGTAGTTATATTTCCTTACCTATTTCTTCAAAGGTACTCAAAATAGTTGTCTTAAAGAATGAGTGGGCTCTGCATACTATCAATCTCAATTTAGAATTAAGCAGACTCATTGTTTTCATTTAGGTTCCAACACATTCAGAGGTACTTATTAAGTAAAGAAGTCGGGGTTAAAGCATATGGCAGACAGCCATAAATTGGATTAACTGCTAAAATAACCTTTCAGTTGGCTTATGTTCACAATGATTTCAAGTGAAGTAGCTGCTCAGTCTTATTGAATACTACTGCAATAAAAAATTATTGACATGTGACATAGGCTTCCTGCCACTCGTTAGAGCTCTTGGGTATTGCTTCTAGTTACAGCGGCCACACACTGTGGATACTGGAGCATTCAAACCTTGTCCCTGAATGCTCCTTTTTGAATTCATAGCAGAGGGTTCAACTTTTTTGGGCACTCACTTTTAGCTCCTTCACAGCAAGAGTGGTCAATGAGGTGGGCTAAAAGTGAGACCTGCAGCTGCTAAAGTCTAGTTCCTGATGAAATGATTGTTATACTGAAGTTGTTAACTAATTATATTTGGAAGCAAAGTTTGTGTGTTACATTTATATACCATCCATCTGGGTAATTTCCCACCCTAGGTAGTGTACAAGATTAAAATTATCTAACAATCACTGCTAAAAGATGTAGTAACAGAATACCTGATAAACAAATTAAGGTGGGCTTGCCATATTGCATGCACAAGTGACAATAGATGGAGTGCCAGAATCAGTGGTAGGCAGCTACTGGTCTGCCCCAGTCCACGCAGGGGGGGAGGGGTAGTAAAAATTTCTAGTGGCCACGCCCACTTCCCACTGCTTGTGTGCCAAGCAAGCCAAGCCTGGCTGGCATTTCCAGCTTTGAGCATGGGGTGGTGGTGGTGGTGGGGGAGAACAGCAGGTTCTCGTGACAGGTTTGGGACCCCCAGGTGTGGGAAGATGATGGTGACAAGGACTCATTGGGAGTATAGACTTCCCCTGACTCTCCAGCATTGGGGTGGGGTGTGGGGTGGGGGAGAGGGCCATTGGGAAGGGAGAGGGAGGGGGCTGTTTCTTCTCCTGAAAGATTCATGAGTGTTATGTATGCATGTACAATGTCTTTTTAAATGTATGAATGTAACCAGCCACAATCACAATGTATCTCAGCTGCTAAGGAACGCGAGCAAGCCGCCCATAGAGGGCAGCTGCGAGCGTTCAGTCTCACATGGTCCACATTCCCCAAATCACAAACAGCCGCGGGAGATTCCCCGCATGACAAAGGACTACAGAAAACAACTACAAGAAGAGAGGCGTGACCTGGGCGAGGCCACGCCGGTAGCAGCCAATGAGCTACCGTGCAACCAGATTCAAATGTATTATGTACTGTATATAATGAGATGTACCTCCGCCATTACCACATGTTCATACTGACCATCAATGAATAAACCTGTGTTAGTCCTTCCTGCGACTCCTTCTTTGTCTCCCGTGCAAGACACCAAAATGAGGGACCTCCCTTTTTAAATTAAGTTTTAAATCTCTCTTTCCCAGGCAGATTTTGGGACTACTCGGGCTGCCTCATCCCACCCTCCATGTATGAAAATGAATTTCTGTATTTTAAATAAATGTCTGTTAATGTATTTTTCCCTGTTGTGTGTGTTAGTGTAGTTGGTCCTAATAAGGAAAGGAGGGATTCAAAATGAGGCATGGAAGGAGGAGGAAGAGTGGGTTTTAAATGGGGAAAAAATATTCTGTGTATTTCTCCACCAAATAGGAAAAAAATTGGAAAGAGTCACAAAATCAGTATGATTTGACTTGATGTTTTTCTTTCTTTCATTTTCTTTTTTCTTTTTCTAATTCCTTCCTTTCCTTCTATTGCTTCCTTCCTTTTTCTTTCTTTTTTCCTTCCCTTCTATCCCTCTCTCCCTTTCTCTTATTCCTTCCTTTTTCTTTTCCCTTCCTGCCTTCCCTTTTATTCTTTCCTTCATTTTCCTTACTTCCTTTCCCACGTTTCCCTCTTTTCTTCCCTTCTTTCTTCCTTTTTCTCTTTCCTTTCTTTCTATTCTTTTCTTTCCTTCTTTCTTCCTTCCCATTCTTCCTTCCTTCCTTCTTTCTTGCTTTCTCTTTCCCTCCTTCCTTTCCTTCTTTCTTCCTTTCACTCCCATTATTTCTTTCTTTATTCCTTTTTCACTCTTTTTCCTTCCTTCCCTTCTATTCCTTCCTCCCTTTCTTTTCATTCCTTCCCCTCATTCTTTCATTCCCTTCTTTCATTTTTCTTTCCTTCTTCCTTTCCTTTCTTCCCCATTCCTTTCTTCCTTTTCCTTTCTTTTTTGTTTCCTCCCTACTTGCTTTATTCCTTCCTTCCTTCCTATTCCATCTTTCCTTTTTCTCTTTCCTTCCTTCCTTTCGCTCCTTCACCCTTCCTTTCTGTCCTTCTATACCTTCCTTCCTTTTCCATTCTTTCCTTCCTTCTCTTCTGTTCTGTTCTTTTCTTTTTCTTCCTTTCCCCCTTTCACTTTCTTCCTTTTTTTCTTTCTCTCCTTTCTTGCATTCCTTCATTTCCTTCCTTCCTATGTTCTTTCCACCTTTGCTTTCACTCCATTTCTTTCTTTCTGTTTCTACCTCCCTTTCCTTTCCTTCTTTTTCCATCTTTCTTTTCCTTCCTTCCTTCATTCCCTTCTTCCTTTTGTTCTCATTACCCTCCCCCCCTCACATACACATCCCCAGTGAGTTTCAAAGGCCACTTGCAGGGATTTGAACCAAGGTCTCTTGAGTTGTAGTCCACCACTCTATAAATAGCTCTCCAGCCCTCCTCTTAATTCTTTTGAAAACACCCCTGTGAGGTAGAGCTGCCTCCCCTGGAACCTAAAATGCTTAAAAGAAACTGCAAACACATTTAATATTATGCCCAAGCCCACAGCAGCAGACTTTCATGCCAGCAGCAGCATGGCAACAAAAAGAACTGTAATGTGGTGTTTGCATTGTGAATTAAATGTTTTTGCTGTGTTTCGAAAGAAAAAGGAGAGCAGTGGCCGAATGGAACTCTTTCTAGAAACAAGCAAAAATCCATTTGAGGCTTGGGAACTTTTGGGAGCTTTTGTGCATCCAGTCCACTGGCTGTTTGGCTATAAACAGATGAGCACTGAACCCTAGAGTTGGATATGACTGGCTTTCGAGCAAGGGCAACCCATACCTTTACCTATTAACAGAAGATCCCTGATTGGTATTCAAAATTGCTGTGAGGTTTTGCCTCTGTTTAGTTGCAAGTGGTTAGCAAAGGTCCCCCTCGGCCCTTGCTCGAAAGTCAGTAGTATCCATCTCTAGGGTGCAGTGCTCATCTCCATTTATAGCCAAAGAGCCAGTGCGATTTAGCCATACCCACCGATTTGGCCACACCCACCATTTTGGCCACACCCACAAAATTTCCCTTATTTTCAAAACCAAAACTTGACAGGTATGCCATAGAAGAGGAAATAACAGTGACTGTCTAGATTAGTGGTTCCCCTCATGGGGCCCACACCCCACAGAGGGACTTCAATTCCCAGAAGCCTCAGTCAGTATATTGGCTTTTGGGGAATTGACTTAGGCTTCTGGGAATTCAAGTCCAAAACACAAAAGTTGGGAAACACTGGTCTAGATTGTAAGAGAGTTTTCTCTTAAATGACTCATTCTGGTAAGGAAATCAGGATCTCACCTTACACCACCGAAAGGTGATGTGAGGTAATTAAACAATAGGGTCCCCCTGTTCATACTCTATAATTAAAATGAAGGGGTACACATAAAGAGCCTCTTTGAAGTCTGTGGTATTTTTGCACACCCCAGGCAATGACAAACTTGTGCCAGCTAATCTTTCTACAGACTAGGTCAGACTATGGAATGAATTCACTAAAAGGTGGCTTCATTTCAGCAGTTTCACATTTGGCCTAGACACAAAGAAGAATTAAATTAAAAAAGGAAATGTGTTTTGCAGTAAACCAATAATGATAAGGACTAGTGTCATAAAGCCTATGGTGAAAGTGCTTTTGGAAACCTGGACTTGATATGTTTATAAGCAGTGAATACTGCCTGCATTCCCATGATAATGGAACTGAGATTTGGAAGAATTTCCACACTACACCCAATTGCTAAAAGTTAGGGTGGGTTGCAAATAAGTAAGATCTTTAGAGGCCTAGTATTTTAAAAGTGTTGAGACCCCATGTGGAACTTCTTTCCATGTAATGTACTTCATAGTCGACATATTGGGAAGGATCTGTAACATTTCTATCATATCTCAAATCAATACTTTAGAATGTTTTTAAGAGATGAGAAAGTTGTTTGCTCAAAAGTTCAACCACTTACCATGGAACAGGGTTGTGCATGGTGGAAACTTAAATTTGGGTTTCAAAGTGGTTTCTTTTGGTGAGCATTCCACTTTTGCTTTTGGTTTTCTGTGCTCTGCTCCTTTCATTTACCATAAAACAGGGTGTCTCTTTTGGGTTGTTTATTTTTGTTTTCTACCCACTTGGTGGTGGAGAGGCAAAGAGAAGAAAGAGCAGAGTAGTGGTGAAGAGAAAGAAGAATGAAGTGTGAGAAAATGTCTGACAGGTCTAGATAGCTCTTAGTCCCGGAGGCAAGACAAGTGGAGGGAAGGGAGTGAGAGCAAGGTTGGTAGACCATGTAGTTGCATAGGGTAATGGTAGTGGTGGTGGTGGTAGCAATAACAAGGCAAAAGGAAGGGCAGGAGAAAGAATGAGCTGGTAGAGCAATGAGGAGATGCACGATGGTGGCAGTAAGGGAGAGGAAACAGTAAAAAGGGGTGAGGCAAATGGCAATGAAGGAAATTTCCTGGGTGATTTAGGCGAAAGGCTTAATTAAAAAAAGAATCACAGAAGACATATGTTTCCCTGTTTTGCTTAAATTAATCCTTTGTTTAGGAGTCTCTTTTTCCAGGAATACATCCAAGAAAATCTGACTAAAGCAAAACTAATAGCCTCTTTGCATGCTTTTTTTAACTTCACTTTTAAGCAAAAGTCTCAACTCTACATTTGATCCACTTATATGCATCTTCTTTCTCTCTTGCTCTCTTTTTTAATTTTATGGTGAATTTCTAAGACAAGAAGACAGTGAAAACACTCTTCTGGGTTTCCGTTAGGAATGTGGAAGAATTGATAATATATTTGTTTTTGTTTTTTTGCTTGCTTTTCCACTTTTCTGTGAGGCTGGCAATCAATGGGAAGGGAATTGACTTAGATGAGCTCTGAGACACATCTAAATTTTATTCCATGCTGAAGTCATGGTCTATCTTTCCCCATTCCATCACCCACAACTACTTTGTCCCAGTCTGCTGTCAGTGTTTTAAGGGAGGGAGGAATGAGCACTGTCATAGAACTGTCTATGATATTAGGAAGATGCCAAGAGTTGATATCTCCCCTTCCATGGCTGAACCTGGAATACTGTCAAAAGCCTATGCAATATTTATAAGACTAGAAGAACAACAATACAGTATATAGTTTCTCTGGGTTCTGGTTCCCTGAAGTACTATCATTCATAGGGCCAGAAACATTGCAGGGATTTTTTAGTGGTCACCATCAAGGCATTGTAATTTGTGATTTTAACTGCAGTTTTATGAGGCTTGTTAGCAGCTTTTAGCCTCTATGATGAAAGGTAGGACATTAATCAAATTAACACTATTATTCTCAACAACCAACTTTCAAAGCTGCAGATATGATGGTTGGAGTATCATTTCTTCTTCTTCACCAAATAACAAAGTTGACGTTAAGCCAACACATCAGGGGGGGCTGGCCAAGATGGCCGCTGAGTAACATCTAGTTTCGGATGCTCGCGCTAAACAAAGTGGTAAAAAATGTGATGGAGTGGAATGGAGAAATTTTAAAGTGGTAAATTCTAAAGATAAGATCCTTGCCTGTCTTCCTGAAAAGTTTAGTGCTCTTTTGAGGCTGGATGGTCGAAGTTCGGGAGGTTTTCTGGTGGTTGAAGCTGTGACGGTAGTCGCGGCTTTTCTGCCAGGGAGCCGAGGACGGGACCAGTGAAACTGCTGAGAAGGTTTTGGAATTGGCTTTGGAATCGGCAAGGAGCTGCTGGACGTGAAAGTAATTTATATGTAAGTGCCTGACTGGAACTATAAATCTTAAAGCTGGCTGGGATTTTTTTTTTTTAAAGGAGCTCGGACACTGAAATGGAAGAGGGGAGAAGAGTTGAAAGCAAGTGCTGGCTTTGTAATGGCGGCGGTCCTGGAAAATGAAAGTGACTGTGTTTGGGTGGTGGTTCTTTTTTTCTTTTTCTACACTCCAGAAGACAGTGCCACGTTTTGACAACAAAGTGGATTAATTACTTTTGTCTGGGCTAGACTATTGGAGAAAGACTGTTTCCCGGCTCAAGCTGCTTGGAGGAAGTTTTTTTTTCCTCTCTTTGTTCGCTCCTCAGAAGGAGAAAGGGTTTTTTTCTTTTCTCCAAAAGTTCAGGCACTTGCTGGAAAATGGCGCTTTGACTGTCCACTTCAAAGGAAGGATTAGGTGGTTTTGATTGTTTGCTCCCTTCACCGTGTGGATTGCAAATATTTGTTTGCTTATTGTGGAATATACTGCCCCTCACCTCGTCCCCAAGCTGGTTGGATTTGGGGTTTTCCTTCCTTCTGGTCTTCCCCCCTTTTTTTCTTTTCTCTCCCGGTTGGCTTGGTTTTTTTTTTAAAGAAGAAACTTGGGTTGACTGTTCCCCTGAAGCTCCTTTACTGTGATTGGAAGACGGCTGATTGGATTATTTGCTTTGGGGAAACGGACTCGCTGTGGATTAATATTTTTTATTGCTCTCCCCCCCCCTTTTTTTTCTTTTTCTTTTCTCTTTCTTAAAGTGCCTGTTGGGAGAGTTGTTTCCTTCTGTTTTATCGTTGTGGATTGCAGTAATTTTTGGATCTTCTGCTGACATAAGAACTTTCCTGCTGTATCTGTGGAACCAATGGCTGCAGTGTTGTAAGCTCTATTGTATTGACAAACTGTTACAGCGATCTGCAGCAGTGGGTTTGAAATATATTGCATTATTATGGATAAAGGTACAAGAGGGAAAGCGAAGGAAGAAGAACAAGTTGTAAAGCCTAAGAAGAATGAAAAAGCACCAATGGATGAATCTGCTCAGTCATCATCCCCGCCCACAGTGCCATTGGATCAGACTCAAATTATGGTGGAAATTGGCAAGTTGATGCAAAAATTGGAGAAAAATGAGGCTTCAAGGGTGAAAGACAGAAATGAAATAATTAAAAGGCAAGACAAGACGATGTCATCATTGGCAGATTATACAAAAAAGGTGGACCTAATTAATTAAAAGGCAAGACAAGACGATGTCATCATTGGCAGATTATACAAAAAAGGTGGACCTAAATTTGAATAAATTTGAGGGAATGCTGAAATTGGTTCAAACCGAAGTGGATGCTGTAAAGAAGGAAGTAAAAGGGACTCAGGAGGTGGTGCGGGAGAACAAGCTAAAATTGGAGGAACAAGAAAGGAGGATAGATGCTGTGGAAGATATGATGAGAAAGCAGAACATTCTGATCCGTCAGGTGCCGGAACGCACTCCGGATTTGTTAAGAGAGAGGGTGGTTCAGTGGTTAAATGGTTTAAAAATGGGGAAGGAATTTGTTCAGGAGGATTTTGTAAGTGTATTCCGGGTGGGTCCAAGAAGAGGGAGAGTGGTTCAAAGAAATGTGTTGGTTAAATTCGCAAATTGGGCAGATAAATTAAAAGTAATGGCTCATCTGAAACGAGTTGGTCCTGATGCGTTGAAATTTGATGGTTCAGATGTTGAAGTTTACAATGATATTTCATTAAAAGAAAGAACATGGAGGTATAAGATGAGGCCTGTTACTAAATTATTGATGAGTAAAAACATAAGGTATAATTGGAGATTTCCACAACAATTGCGCTTTTTCTATGATAAAAGAATGCAAGTTATTGATGAAGGCACTAATCCACTGGAATATTTGAGTTTGTTGGGGTTGGTACAAGTAGATTCGGAAGAATGGAAAAATCTTAAGAAGGAAATGACGGATTCTGGAGCTTTGGGGAGGGAATATGGGAGGGAGGAGGCCGGTGGGGCAACAGGTGGAACACCACAGCGAGGGGAGGAGGAGGAGGAGCCGTCCTTGATTATGGTGGAGGAGGAGATAGGTAAGGAATAATGAGCATTAGATAGTAGTTATCTTAAGTACCTAATAGAGGTAGAATGGGTAAATAGCGCATAGCGCTGGCAGTAGGGCGCATCTTGCAGGTCCCCCCTCTCCCCTCTTTGGTTGACAGAGGCGACTTTTCGTTGGAAGGTGGGGAGAGTGAAAATGTGTGTTTTATGTAGTTGGTATGGTGAAGGGTTGTTGGTGGCACGCCCGATGGAGAGTTTAAAGTTGGGAGAAGAATTTGGTTATGGGAAGTATTAAAATAATATCATGGAATGTGAAAGGTACAGGTTCTGTTCTTAAGAGACGGAGGCTGGAATTGGCGTTGAAAAAAGATAGACCAGATATTTTGTTTTTACAGGAAACACATCAGAAATCAAAAGATACGAATAAACTTTATTTGGGTTGGATGCAACACTATGAGATGGCGTTTGGAACATCCAAAGCAAGAGGGGTGGCAACTATGATTTCTAGAAAGTTAGGATTTGAAATCACAAAAAAGATTGCTGATCAAGAGGGTAGGTATTTGTTGTTAAGAGGAAAATTGGAGGATGAGGAAATTTTGTTGGTAAATATTTATGCTCCGAATGACCACCAAGCAGTGTTTCTTGAAAAAATTCGGAAAATAGTGGAGTTGGAAAATGTTGCAAAAACTATTGTGGCTGGTGATTTTAATTTGATTAGGTCAGGATTAGATTGCACAAACATAGCTAGAAGTGGAATTGGTGTGAAAGGGAAGGTGATGGACAAATGGATGAAAGTTATGGGTTTGAAGGATTCGTGGAGAGAGTTTAAAGGCTTGGAAAGGGCATATTCCTTTTTTTCGCATGTACATGGGACCTACTCGAGAATAGATTATGTTTTTCTGTCGGAAAACTTAATTGGGGATATAGAAGGCACGGAAATTGGGATTATTAAGGAATCGGATCATGCTAAAGTATATTTGGAATTGAAAGCACAAAAAATATTCAAAGAGTTAGAAATTGGAGGTACGATCCTAATTTGTTCAAAGATCAGAAAAGCAAAGAGGCAATTATGGAAAGTTGGAAAGAAAGTTGGCAATGGAACGATAATAATGAGGTTAATTTTAACGTTGTATGGGATACCATGAAGTCAGTTTTTAGGGGGGAAAGCATAAAATTGGCAAGCCTCAAATATAAAAAGTATAAAGCAGAACATATAGAAAAAGAAAGGGAAATTAAACAATTACAGGAAGAACACGCAAAAAGTAAAGATAAAAAATTTTTCTTGAAATTACAAGGACTTAAGGCAGAAGTAATGGGTAAGGATATTGATAAAGTTAAACGAGATTTGATCTATTTAAACAGAGATTATTTTGAATTTAGTAATAAGAACTCAAAACTATTAGCAAGAGCAGCTAAGGTTAAAAGGGAAAAAAGAGAAATTGGGGTGTTAGTTGACAGGCAAGGTTCAAGGTGTAATAAGAATAGCGATAAATGTAAAATAGTTAGGGAATTTTACCAGGTGTTATATGCAAAAAAAGAAATAGATATGGAAAAGCTTAAAAGGATATTGGAGAGGCAGTTAGGGAATGGGATAAAACAAGAGCATAGGGAGAAAATGGAGGAAAAGATAACTGATAAAGAGGTTAAGGGGGTAATAAGCGGATTGAAGATAGGGAAAGCCCCGGGGGATGATGGATTATCAACAGAGTTTTACAAAGAATTTAAAGAGGTGGTGGTCCCGAAATTGGTGAAGTTATATAATTATATACTAGATGGAGGATCAATCCCGACTTCATGGTATAACACTACAATTGTTCTTTTGCCAAAACCTGGTAAGAATTTGGAAAGAGTGGATTCGTACAGACCAATTTCGCTTATAAATCAAGATGCGAAGATCTTCACGGCAATATTGGCTAACCGTTTAAATAGTTTTATGGGGGAATATATAAATGTTGATCAAGTTGGGTTTCTAAAAGGACGACACATGGCGGATTTGACTAGAAGGGTATTAGATTTAATAGACAATGTTAATCAAACAAAGGAAAAAGTGGGATTACTATCACTGGATATTTTTAAGGCATTTGATTCATTGCAGTGGTCTTCAATTAAGGAAATAGTTAGAAAATATGGGTTTGGGGATAAATTTAACAGGGTTATAGATTTACTATATCAAAAAGGAAATGCCAAGGTTAGAGTAAATGAGGAGCTTACGGATGTGGTAAAGCTAGAGGCTGGTACTAGGCAGGGCTGCCCATTATCTCCTATCTTGTTTATAATGGCAATGGAGATTTTAGCTAAAAGTATAAGGGAGGACTCAAATATAGAAGGGATTATGGGTAATAAAATGAGTATGTACGCAGATGATACATTGCTTATGGTGAAGCACCCGGAGCAGGTGATGGATAGGATTAAAGATCATCTGCAAGTATTTCAAGCTATAACTGGATTAAAGATAAATTGGGACAAATCTGAATTGATGTTGTGCAATTTGAAACCGAGCGAGATGGGTAGCACGGTGTCGACACTTAATATACAAATCAAAGATAAGCTGAAGTATTTGGGGATAATCATTTCAAACAAATTAGAAGAACTCAAACGATTGAATTATGACAGCTTGAGAATTGAATTTAAGAATAAAATACAGGAACTTCAGAATTTAAAGCTGTCATGGTTCGGAAGGATTTCCATGTGTAAAATGATATTGTTACCAAAGATTAACTTTTTATTCGATACATTAGCGATCCATTTAAAAGAGAAAGAAATTAATGAGTTTCAAAAAATGTTTAATGGTTTTTGTAATGGAGGTAAAAAATCTAGGCTTCCAAAGAAATTATGGTATTGGTCTCAAAAAAAAGGGGGTTTGGGTATGCCAAATTTGTTATTATATTATCGAGCATTTCAAGTCAAGAATTTTGTAAAGATCTTGGCAAGAGAAAAGGTAATTTGGGAACAATTGGAAATGAAAGAGTATAGAAATATTGGAAACTTGATTTTTTTGGGAATGAAGGATAAGGTGAAAAGGTCAAATAATTTTATGATGAAAGGTCTCATGGAGGTGTGGAAGAAGGTAAAAAAAGATATGGTTCCGAATCTCTCTCCAATTTTGGAATTGACTGATATGATGTGTTTCCCAATAAAATTAGACAAAGAAAAAATGGAAATATTGGATAAAAATGGGACACTGTTATTGAAGGATTGGTTAAAAGCGTGTGATGTTGATGCCGAGCGGAAAAAAATGTTTGAGATATTAAATTTGAATTGGTTTCAGAAGTTAAAGGTGGACAATTGGAATAAAAAATATAAAAGAGAAACAGGGATAGATAGAATACATACGGAATTTGAGGAATTGGTAAGGAAGATTAGAAAAGGGGAAAGCAGTATTAAAGGTCTTGTAAGCAAGCTTTATAATATATTGAATAGAGGTGCAGATCCACAGGAGGACTTGAAACGGAAGTGGGAACAAAATTTGAATATAAAAATCGGGGAGATTGAATGGAAAAATAAATGGAAAAAGAGGATTATGAGAACAATGTCTGTAAGAATTAAAGAACATAATTTTAAAATGTTGTGGCAATGGTACCTGACACCATTAAGACTTTACCAGATGGATAATAAAAGAGATAAGTTATGTTGGAGATGTAAAGAATTTGATGGAACATACGAACATATGTGGTGGAGCTGTAAAAAAATAAGGGATTTTTGGGGAAGAATAGAAAATGAGTTTGGTGAAATATTGGGTAAAAGTGTTAAGTTGGTGTCGGGTACTATTCTTTTAACGAATGTGGAAGGCTTGGGTTTAAACAAGGAGGAAAAAGAATTATTGGAAATCGTACTGACAACGGGTAGACAATGTATAGCTAGAAATTGGAAAAACGATGTAGATATACAGATTGGAGAATGGTATAAAGAAATGTGGAGTTTAGCACTGAATGATAAATTGACATGGGAGATTAAAGTAAAAGAGATAATTTAAAAGAGAATAGATTTTGGAATATATGGAAACCGTTCGTGGATCACTCTATTATGGCAAGTGATAGTTCAGGACCAGTACCATTTCAAAGAAGTTTTTGGAGTTGAGTAGAAAATAAACTCTCCGGGCATTGTACATATTCACAGGGTGATTATTATTTGTTAAAAAGATTTGTGGTAGTACAGAAAAAAATTTTTTTTCCTATCATTTTGGACTTTGAAATAATGGCTCTTAATATTTGGTAGTTAAATAGTAATTAATGAGTATAGATATTGTTATGTGCTAGCATACAGCAATGTTTGTTAGTATGATACTATGGATTTGTTAGTGTATTCTATTGTTAACGTATTGTTAATGTTTTCTTTTCTTTTTTGTATGTTTATTAAAAACTCAATTAAAAAAAAAAGCCAACACATCACACATAAGGTTCTCTAAGTTGACCAAATTAATAACACATAATGGGAAATAACTTTGGGATGTGCCCAGAAAAGGAAGAGGCACTCCAGATCATATTCAGTGGATACTGGAACATGTCAAAGACTTTCAGAAGAAGGTCATTTTATGCTTTATAGACTACAACAAAGCCTTTGACTGTGTGAATCATGAGAAACTATGGGTGGTTCTTAAAGAAATGTGGGTGCCCTCAACATTTGATTGCCCTGATGCAAAACTTGTATTTTAGACAAGATGCTATTGTTATGACAGAATAATGCAAGATAGAATGGTTTCCTATAGGAAAATATGTTAGACAGGGATGCATTTTATCTCTTTATTTTGTTCAATTTGTATGTAGAAAGCATCATACAGAAAGCCAGACTAGACTCAGATGAAGGAGGAGTAAAAACTGGAGGAAGAAATATTAATAATCTATGATAAGTAAATGGCACCATCTTACTGGCAGAAAACAGCTTTGACTTGAAACTATTTTTTAAAGACAGTGAAAGAAGAAAGTGCCAAAGTAGGGCTGCAGTTGAATATTAAGAAGACACAAATTATCTCTACAGAAGAACTACACAACTTTAATGTTGACAATGAAGAAATTGAGATAGTGAAAGATTTTTTATTCTTAGGTTCACTTATCTATTTAAATGGGGATTGCAGCCAAGAAAGCAGAAGACTGAATTCAGAAAGACAGCAATGAAGAAAATATCAAGTGTAAGGATTTATTTATTTAAACTTGTATGCCGCCCACTCACAATGTGACTCAGGGTGGCTAACAAAAAATCACAAAGTATCACCATTACTATAATACAATAAAAAGAGTTATAGAGTATCACATTTCCATAATACAAAAAAAATCAAAGACAATGCACAAAAAACAATACATAAAGTATTGCTAAAAAACTCAAACCCCAACAGCTATGTCCACTTCCCTCCAGGCCGGGTGGGCCGAGGGAAGGTGTCCTGTGGTAGGGCAGTGCCGGTCTTGTAGCTGCTGGGCTGCAGCAGCTGCTCCCACTTCCCTCCAGACCGGGAAGGAGTCTGGTGGTGAGGCAGTACCATTCTTGTAGCAGCCTCACTTAGAGATTAAGGCCAAGACTATCCTCACTAGTATATCACCACGTAAGGGTGTAAAAGCTGACAGTATAGAAAACTGACACGAAAAACATTGATTCATTTCAAATACAGAGCTGGAGGAATGCTTTGCTGATATTCCAAACTGCCAAAAAGTCAAACAAGTCCTAGAGCAGTAGTGGCGAACTTATGGCATACGTGCCAGAGGTGGCACTTGAAACCCTCTCTGTGGGCACAAATGCTGTCATGGGCAAGCCCCGTCCCATGGAGGGGGCGGGTACAAGAAAAGGTATGAGCTGAGTCTGGTAGCAGGTGGAAGGAGGGAGGGGTGGAGCATGGCAGGTTTGGGGCACTCGGTCTCTAAAAGGTTCGCCATCACTGTCCTAGAGCATATTAATCTTGAATTGTCACTGGAAAAAATGATTAAGCTAAAGCAAAAAAACAAAAACAAAAGAATGCTGGGAAAGGTGGAAGGCAGCAGGAAAAGAGGAAGGCCAAGTGAGAGATGGATTGATACACTATGGGAACCATAGGCTATAACTTGCAAGAACTGAGTAGTAATGTTGAGGACAGGACATTTTGGAGATTTATCATTCATAGAGTTGACATTAATCAAAGATGATTTGGTGGCTCATAACAACAATAAATGAAATACATTTATGACATATTATCTCCTTCTCTTTCAAATTGAACAAAAATCTGTCTCAGTTTAGTTCTAGTGAATCTCTTCTTGATGAAATCTCTATGTGGCATCATATAGTTTCAGACAATTTTGTTTGCTTACGTAAACAGTGGTTGTCAATTTTGTATGATATCTTCTCATTTGAGTTATAGTTTCTTGGAGACACTGATGTAGTTTGATATCTTCTTTGATATCAAGCTAGCCAAGGGGCAGTGTAAACTTTCTTAGTAAAGCAGATACAGAATCATGAAATCCTTTGAGAATGTAAACATTTTATAGACGTAATCAGCACATTTGTTCCTATGCAAATGTGTTGTACTCCAAGGCATACATGTAGTATAGTTGTCGATAATTTTCTCCCAACCTGTAAAAAAATTATATTTTTCAAAAAATGTGTGGAAAAGAGAAGAAAGTGAAAACATTGCCAGTGAGAATTTACTGGATAATTGCTAATTTAGTTTTGTGAAGGTAATACCCAAATGCTGAGAAATCTTGGCTCACATGAGGAAAATGTATTTTAGCATAGATAATAGTCATCACCAGTGACAAGTGCATTCACAATGTCCGATATATCTTGTCCCAGTGGATGGCAGAGTTGGTAGAAACTGACTAATGAGACAATTGTTCTAACTCTAGATTTTCTACCAGAGATGTGAGTGTAGCTAACATTTTTTTTATGGGAGGGGGGGCTTAAAATAGGTGTCAAGACAATTTCCATGTCACCTCATTCCAACAAGTCTCTTTTTCAAAAGCTATGGGGGATATCTCTGCACTTAAAATGAGTGCAGATTAAAATCTGTAAGTTTGCAGGAAGTTAAAGTCTAATATTTTCAGTTAATGAACTGAAAACAGTTTAGAATGAGCTCAATTGACAGAGACATATTTTTCCAATTAACAAATATATTACAGGTAGAAGTGATTTGTCAGCCCACTTCACAATATGCCTTCAAGCTAATGGCACACTTTAATATGGCACATTATGTAAAAGACTGGGGGAGCCTATCAAGTCTGTCGAGCCTGGAGGAGGAGGAGAAGAAAGAAGAGGAGGAGGAAGATAAATTCTGAAACCTGTGACTAAGAATGAATAAAAAAATGACTCGAAGTGTTGACATCAGGTTTTTTTTTGCTTTTTTTTTGCAATTGTTCAGTTGCACAGTCAACTCCGACCCTTTGCGACCCCATGGACCATCATTTGCCAGGCTCCTCTATCTTCCACCATCCTCCTCAGCCCACTCAGATCTATGCCCATTGCATTGACAATGCCATCTAGCCACTTCATCCTCTGATGCCCCCTTCTCCTTTTTCCTTCTATCTTTCCCAGCATCAAGGCCTTCTCTAGTGAGTCCTATTTTCTCATTTGGTGGCCAAAATACTTGAGCTTCATCTTCTGTATTTGTCCCTCTAATGAGCAGTCAGGGTTGATTTCCTTCAGGATCAACTGATTTTTTCTCATCACAGCCCAGTGGACTCTCAAGGGTCTCCTCTAGCACAACAGTTCAAAGTTTTGGTACACTCCCTGTGCCTGCTGCTACTTTGTGGATTTTCTCCCAAATTCTTTTCAATTCATTTTTGAGGAGACACTATCCCTTTTTTCCCCTTTAATTTTTGCCTGGAGCCTAACTCAACTGGACTCATGTCCTGTGGACTGGATCACATCTACTGGACTAGTGTTCGTATAGAGAAGGCATTGAATTGTTGGCTGATATTTAATCTCACAAATTCTCATTCAGTTTTTTGAGTGTTAGGATTTTTATTCCTAGAGAAGGGGATCCCTGAAAAGAGGGAGAGCTGGAGAGAGACATGTAGTAGTACATAGCAGTATATATATGTGACATAGAGTAAAGTTATATAAGAAGAGTAACAGCAACAACAATAGGAAGCTTGTCACATTCTTTGGTGAGATAGGTATTACACTGAGTTAGCCTGTTCCAAACCTCAAGGTATGCTATAATGCCAACTTTTTTATTCATTTTAATGAAGGAAGCAAATATGAGATCACAATAGACAAAGATTTTAAAAGAGGACCAAATAAAAACAGATTACAATTTTTCAAGAATTTATTTGTAATTAATCAGAAATTAATTTATACATTTTTAAAAAGTTTAGCATTTTAGTAATAAAAAATGTGTTGAAATACATCTAGCTTTTATTCCCAGTTATGTAGACCAATTGAATCAGTTGGACTCTAGAAAGTCAATATTGATGTAACTTCAACCAAATCCTGTTACTTAGCATAGTAAGTCATACTACAATAGGCCTACTGAGTTCTTATCAATTTGTTGACTTAACTGTTTCATAAGTTGCATTGATTCAAATAAATTTACTCTAGTTGTGATTGTAAAAGGAATAGGCCCATTTGAATCAATAGAACTTTATCTATTTATTTTTTATTTTAAATTCAGATTTCTGTGCTGCCCAATCAGGTAAACTCGACTCAGGGTGGCTCACAACAAGTTAAAACATACATAAAAACAATTAAACCATTAAAACCCCAACATACCCACCCACCTACCCCGTTCATCTTTAAAAAACTACCCACATTAAAACTGCCTGCATTGAACAATTAAAAGAAATGGGAGCTTATTTTATAAGCCAACAGGTGGGGACCATCCTTCCATCTGGGCCCCACACCTGCTCCGCCAAGCAGTTTTTAGGTCTTTTCTGAAAGGTAGCAGCTCTGTCTGCTCCTGCAACTCGACAGGTAGGAGGTTCCACAAGGCCGGTGCGGACACGGAAAAGGTCCTCCTTCATGTGCCAGAGAGACGAGCCCCTCTGGCAGATGGGACAATTAGGGAGCCCCTCCGGTCCGCTCTGGTTACATATGAGTTATCTCACCAAATCCCCACTATTTTAATGGGTCTACTAAGTGTTGTATCCAAATGTTATATTGCTTTATTGCTTTAATTCTGCAATTGGCATTAAGTCTTTGCTGTAAAAGTGTGCCCTTCCTGTAAGGCGCCACATTCGTATTGTTGTCAATGTAATCTGATTGGTTCTAACACAGGTTTCCTGCATTGTCAACAGCCCAGACAAATGTATCACGGTAAATGCCGTCAGGCATGTATATAAGTAGCTACCTCATCCCTTGTTTTCCCAGTCCAAACAAGCCTTAACTGAGCTGATAATAAATCACTGATGTTTAACCCCGAACTTGCTGTCACATTGCTAATTACTCTTGGACTCAACACTAAGTGATTAAGACACTGAACTTGACGACTGGAAGATCGGCAGGTCAGCAGTTCGAGACCTGAATGCTGCATGATGGATTGAGCTCCCATCTCTGTCTCTGCTCCTGCCAACCTAGTAGTTTGAAAACAAGAAGTTGCAAGTAGATAAATAGGTACTGCTGTGGTGGGAAGGTAACACATTTTGTGCACTCTGATGTATAGTCATGCCTGCCACATGGCCACAGAAACATCTGCAGATGTAGACAGTGCTGTCTCTTTGGCTGTAAACAGAGATGAACATTGTACCCTAGTGTCAAATAGGACTGGCTTTTGAGCAACGGTGACCATTACCAATTTTTATGTGACTTACAATGCTAAGCAATAGAATTGCAGCCACTGGGTCTACTCTAGTTTGAACTATTGAATTTCCATTACCAAAATCTGGGTACTTTAAGGAATTTAATATATTTGATTGCCATTGGGCTAATTCAATTTGCAATTTGTTTTTATAATTAACTGACCATTCATTCCTACTTAAATACAAGACAATTAATGTTGCATGCACTGTAAAAGTCACAACCAAAATGTCTAAATATTATTATTCTTCCATGTCTAGGCCAGATGTGACACTGCCAAAATGAAGGCACCTTTTGGTGAGTTTGTTCTGCAGTTGCTTCACCTGACCTAGTGGGATAAGGATTAGCCAACAACACGAGGTTGCTGTTACCAGGGTAACTCCAATTGTGGTTCCAAAATCCAATCTTTGAGGAGGATCTTTCTGTGTACCCCATCTAAATATTAACAGCAAATAATTAAAATGCATTGCATTTGGGGTTGAATGAAATATGATTCAAATATTAAGAAATCTCATGCTTCTAAATTGCATTTTGTAGGGCTATGTTAATTCACTTCTCTTTAGTCTTTTGCTACAACATCATCATGTCCACATCATAATTTATGAAGTTTTATAATTTATAAATGTATAAATCCTGAACAGATGTATAATTTATATTTTACATCAGAACTGAGTGTGTAAACTCAAGAGATCATTGGTGTATACTTCAAATTTCTTATATTTCCTGATTATCTGTTTTTAACAATTTGTGTGCACTGCAATCCATCAGATTTTTTTTTAAAAAAACCCCAGATATCTGGATCTCATGACCAGGGTTTGCTGGTGTAGAGTTTGTGCCAGAATCAACAACACTCCCATCTCCCTGCAGTGCTCCACAGAACCTAAAATCCTGATCTCCAGATGAGAATTTTAGATTCTGTGGAACACTGCAGGGAGATGGGAGTGTTGTCTGGGGAATTTTGTGGGGCTAAATTTTTTTTTAGCACTATAGAGCCTGTAGAAGGAGAGGGAGAGGGAGAAAGTCCCAAATCAGCAGAGCTGCCAGAGAGCAAATTATATTATTTTCACCTAGGATTTGTGAAATAGAAGTATATCAGTCATAAAATAAGTATAAAATAATATAGAATTCAACAATTGCCACATTTTGCAAAAATGAACTGATTTTCTGATGGAACATCTACACCTTACCCTTCCCTTGCATTAAGGCATAGGTGCCCAAACTACGGCCCCCAACATCAATTCATCCAGCTTCCAACACCAATTCATCCGCTCCCTGACACCCTCACTGCACCTGGAAGTGGATGGGGGATAACCCCACCAATGCACATGTGCATCCTGAACCCCTTCCCGGGAGTGGCGGGGACACATTTATGCATGTACAGAGAAGTCCAGAACCACTTCCGGGAGTGGCTCCTGACATGCATGTGCAAACATGGCCACTTCTGGGGGTGTGGTCAGGTCTGCTAAGCTGTTACAGGGGTGTGGTCAGGGCCCCCAGTGCAAAAGGTTTGGGCACCACTGCATTAAGGGATATGAGGTAAAGGCTTGACATATCTGCTGACATGAATATATGACTTGTAATCTTAAGCTGTTCGCCTGTTTATTTTTATTGTATTATCATACATCACAGCGATCATACCCCAAATATGTTCCCTATTCCAAGGAAAGACTTGATTCCCATGTCAGACCTTATTTATTATGCGAATGCCTGCCGGGAGGATTGGAGGCCCCTGTGCCGGCCCCTGTGAGGGGGATAAAAAGAAGACTCTCCGGTTGCTTTCCCGTCACCAGCACCAATGCCGAGCTGTGGAGCCCATCTCCCAGTATGGCAAACCAGGAGGATTGGAGGCCCCTGCGCCAGCCCCTGTGAGGGGGATAAAAAGAAGACCTTCTGGCCGCTTCACCGTTGCTAGCACCAAAGCTGAGCTGTGGAGCCAGTCTCCTGGTCCAGCAAACCAAGAGGATTGGAGGCCATCTCGGTAGATAGCAGGTTGGACTGTCTGCTGCCACCCCCACTTGTGGACATGACCTGTTTTGGGCAAGGAGATCTGTCGGCCCTGAGCACTTGTCGGCGCACCCAGCCCTCTCCTGGTGTTTTGTTTTTGTTGATTTCTCTTTTACTTGAAGCCATTCTGTGCTATTTTCCATTGTATTTTGTAATTTTTGTAAGTTGTTCTGGATCTTTTATTGTTTTTGCTTTCTTACACTCTATTGTTGTATTGTATTTTTAAATATGTTGGTAGCTGCCCTGAGTTGGCCTGTGCTGAGTAGGGCGGGGTATAAATTTATTATTATTATTATTATTATTATTATTATTATTATTATTATTATTATTATTATTATTATTATTATTATTATTATTATTATTATTATTATTATTATCATCATCATCATCATCAATTCACGCTCCTAGTGATCACAAATGGAGCACAGGAACCCATGTTGCAAAGACAACTGAATTATGGTACAACTCTTCATTAAAGAAATGACAGGGATCCCTTGGCAAAGGAAAGCTATTTTCAAAGGCATCTCTCTAGAAAATATGTCATGTACATCTGCATAGGCAGGTACTTCACAACTGTAGCAGGGAACATTTCCTCTTGTTTATTACCAGTCATCTTTGTAATTCAAATATTATACACCAGGGTTTCTCAGCCTTAGGCCCTCAGATGTTCTAGGACAGTGATGGTGAACCTTGGCACTCCAGGTGTTCTTGGACTTCAAATCCCAGAAGCTCTGATTGAAGATCAGCAGGTGTGCTGACTTGGGCCTCTGGGAATGGAAGTCCAAGAACACCTGAAGGCCCAATGTTGAGAAACTGTGTTATACACTATTCCATATAGCTTTTTAGATTAAAATCTAAAATCTCAGCCTATTTTGTAGATATAATCAATCTCTCATGTTCATATACTTGAAAATATCAGAACAAATGCCTGTCTAGTACATACTAGCTAACTTAGAGTAGGCAAGCCTTTCCTCACAGGGGAAATCATTGTTACCTTTAATAGAAAATGACCTTACTGCCTCTGAATGTTCCTTAATTTCTTTTATTGCTGTCTACTCATAGATGGTTGGCAACCTTCATGGAGTAGGTGTCTCTAGTCTGTGCTTTTCATATCAAAGTAAGCCACTTCATCAATGTTAAAGCATTGGTGAAGGTTCTGCATCCACAAAAACCTTCTCTGTCCCAGTCCATGTTTCCCTTCCATTTTACCTTCAATGATAAGTTTCATAAAATTATATGTCTCATTGTAGAAGATGTATCCAAAATATGCTGATTTCCTGTATTTTGTGATGCTCAGAACTTCACATATTTTCCCAGCACAAGAAAGCATCTCCTCATTAGTGATGTGGTCTTCTCTTAAAACTTAATGAGACTTTTAAAAAAGAAGTTAGCATTTGTTATTAATACTAAGTCTTTGTTATTTAAGTAGGTCACCCTTGCTCGAATGCCAGTCATATCCGACTCTAGGGTTCAATGCTCATCTCTGTCTATAATAAAAGACCCAGCACTGTTTGCATCTGCAGACATTTCTGTTGACATGTGGCAGGCATGACTAGACACCGGAGTACATGGAACATGGTTTACCTTCCCACAGACATAGTCCTATTTATCTACTTGCACTTTCTTGCTTTCGAACTGCTTGGTTGGCAGGAGCTGGGACAGAGATGGGAGCTCACTCCATTGGCTCCCAGGAGTGGAGACAGGTGGGAGATACTGCTGCTGCCCCGCAGCTGACTTCGCTCTCCAGGCTGGCCCGCCTGGAGAGCATAAAAAGGGAAGCTGCCACCACCACCACAACAGACTTCCTGTCTTGCCCGGGAGCCTAGTCATCAGCTCCCAGGAGTGGAGACAAGTGGGAGATGCCACCTCCCCCCATAGCTGACTTCACTCTCCGGGCTGGCCCGCCCAGAGAGCAGAAAAGGGAAGTCTCGCCCGGGAGCCCACACCATCAGCTCCTGGGAGTGGAGAGAAGTGGGAGATGCCGCTGCTGCCCCGCAGCTGACTTTGTTTTCTGGGCTGGTCCATCCGGAGAACAGAAAAGGGAAGCTGCCGCTGCCACCATAAGAGACTCCCTGTCTCGCCTGGGAGCCCAAACATTGGCTCCTGGGGGTGGAGACAGGTGGGAGATGCTGCGGGTTATCCTGGTCGACCCCCCAGGATACCTCACCACCATCTTCTTGCCACTGGCTAGGACCTGGGGCCAAGATGGCAATGGGTCTATTTTCCCCACTCTGGGACTTTTCGGGGGGCTGGGGGCTGGGGTGAGTTATTGTGCTTATAGCATCTTGTATTTGTTGGTTGATTACTTACTTATTACTGTATTCTGTATTTGTTGCATTGCTGTATTTAGCTTATTGTGTGATTTCTGATGCTTTTGATTTTGTATATTGTTATTATTGTTTCTTGCACTTTCCTTGCTGTAAACTGCTTAGAGTCACCTCTGGTTGAGTTAAGCGGTATACAAAAATAAAATGAAATGAAATGAAATTCGGGTCTCAAACTGCTGACCTGTCAACCTTCCAGTTGTCATGTTCAGCAGCTGCAGATGTATTCAATACCAATGCGTCTATTATACTGAATTTTAGATGTAATGGTTGACTAAGCCACCGTAGTCCCTGTAGGCAACCCTATTTCAACAAAGAAATGTGAAGTAGATGGTTTTCAAATTAATTTATAATTGTTTTATAATTCATTACCTCCAATTAAATTTCAATAGATTTGAGGGAACATTAATGAAATCTCTCTCCCTCTCTCTATATCAATCAGTTGGCCAAATGACTGCAGAAATGGTCTATTTTTGATTAAAACAGAAGCTTATGCAAAGTGCAGTGACAGAATATTAAAGTGATTTTTCTCTTTTAAATCAGAACAACAGAAACTTCACAAGAATTCTTTTGAATGTTAGAGGTAATGTAGAGCTTGATAACAAGTGGTAGCTGTACTCCATCAGAATTGTTTGGTCTACTACTCCCATCAGTTTTCACTACTTGTTAGGATGGTTATAGCTAATGGAATTGTTGCTAATCATCTCACCTACTTCTTTAGCCCCATCCCTATACTAAAAAAAAAAACATCCCTTGTACTGCACCTTTGCACTGGACTATTTTCCTCAATTCACCAACAATTTATTACATAGCAAAGTAAGGGGCTAAGTCATTAGAGAGCAACTGACTGAAATTATTTAGCAGTACTTGGACAGTTAAATCTGTACAGTGTGATATGACCAGTCTCTGAATGAATTAAAACAGGCATATTTTATTAAAGAAAATGAGAAAATATTTCAAAAATAAGTTCTATTTCCTGGTTGATAGTGGACAAAGTATCACACTTTTCATCCATAATTTTAAATGATGACAAATTTGAATGGTCACAGGACACAGAAATTAAATTTCCATGCTGTATTCTCAATTATCATTATCAATGTTGATGACTAATGTGAATTCCCAATAGTAGCAAGAAGTATAGGTACATATTTCAGATTGTCTAGTTTCCATATTTCTTTGTGCTAGCCTTGAAAATACATTCCTGCTTTACTGGCAGAAATGTGGAGATATCACATTCTTTATGTTTTGCTTTTGAACTTTGAATCAGTCACTTTCAGTTCTCTGAACACTTGCAAACTCAGAGATCAATAAGGGCAGAACAATTAACTTTGGACTTAATCACTGAGGCCCAATTCTAGATGCTATCTATTCAGAAATGCCCTGCTGTCTCCATTAGTACTTGTTAGTTCAAGGAGTATGTAGCACTTTGAAAGAAGAGTTCCTTGGGAGTTCAGATAGTCTTACAATCGTTTATTCACTCTAGTTCTTCACATTGTCTTCCTCTCTGGCTTTGACAACAGCCTTGCAATTCTTCTGCAGAAAATGCGAGCGCGGCGCCAAAATGGCCGCCGCACCCTTTGCAGGCCCCCCCATCGAACGAAGGCATCCGGGTAGTTAGGGGGCGTGGCCAGCACCCTTATATAAGGGGCGGCCATGAGGCAGCCGAGCTGCCATTTTTGCGAAGCGACGGAGCGGAGAAGTTTTTCCCTCTTACCTCCGTCGCTTTTACCCTCACCGGGGAGCCTCTTGGCTGCTGATTTTCTCCTTTTCGGCTTCCCATCGGCTAGCTGCAATGCCTTCAAAGAAGAAGGCGACTGCGAACGCGGCTCGTTCTGCGCGAGGCGCAATCCGGGTCAGAGGACCGCGGCTGCGCCTCCCCAGCAGCCTCCTATGCCTGAGCCCACAGGGACCGGTGGGATGGGGTTAATTCCCCCTTGGCCGGAGGCTGGGGGTCCGCGTACGGGCCCAGTAGGGGCCGTGGCCCTCGGCCCGCAAGCGGTGGCCACCGCTCCCCATTGCTCCCCCTTGGTTTAGGTGGCTATGTCAGCGTGGAGGCCCTCCTGGCCCGCGTTGCGGCCCTTGAGGCATCCCTGGCCCGGGTTAGTCACCCTGGGGCCCCTTTTGGGGTGCAGGTCGATGCATTGTCTGCTGGGCAGCGGCAGGCGACGGGATGGGTCGAGCTGCTTGAGGTGCGTGGCCCGGCTTCAGCCACTGCCTCGCAGCTCCCCAATCCACAGGCCAGTGCTGATCAAGCCCCGTCGGCGAGCTCTATGGCGGTCGTGATCTCCGACGCCCCCAGTGGGTCGGAACCCCCGGTGGGGGCGGCCCATGGGGGTGCAGCATGTGAGTATGCGGTCCAAACTAGTGCACGTACACTCATGGCCACGTTTGGGGGGGCTTTTCAATGGCCTTGGCCTCGCACGGGTGGTGCGGCGGTTCAGTCGCCGATGCCCCACTCGGTGACTTCAACTACCACCCAGGGCCCCGTGGTGGGGGGTGCTTATTACCCAGTCGGGAATCTTCTAGGGGTGACTGGGTTAGTCCAGGCTCCTTTACAGATGCTCGCAGTTTCCACCGTACCTGTGTCGGCTTTGCCGACAGCAGGGTATTCCTTGCCACTGGGGGGCCATTTGGCCCAGACCCCAAAGAGAAGATCTGGCGGGGGAGTATGTGGACATCTTCTCCCTCCTTAACAGAGAGCCCACCAAGGAGGAGAGGGAGGGGCAAGATGAGAAGGAGAAGGAGCAGGCGCATCGTCGCATGCCACCACGTACGTGGGCCAACTGGTTGCCGGCCTGTCTTGTATACATGGCGGTCTGCCTTAGGGCTCGGCCGGATTTGGCGATTCCAATGGTCCAGTATTTGGACATCATTACCGGGCGATGGTTGACTTCCTGGGCCCGTCGTGGTTGGCTAATAACGAGGAATTCCATAGGCGGGTTCCCCTGCACCCCGAGATTAGGTGGGATGAGCCCTGCCAGAGGCTGTGGCTCCTGTTCATGACTCCCATGTGCCCTGCGCCCGGGGAATGATACCATTGTGGACATGCGGTCCAGCGAGCGGCCCCAGCACAGGCACCCCACCAGGTGGCGGGGAAGGGGGTTCCAGCCCGCCGGCTGTGCTGGACTTTCTCGTCCAATGGTTCCTGCAACAGGAAGAATGCAAGTACAGGCATGAGTGTCCCTCCTGTGCTGGCCCCCAGGTGGCCTCCGCCTGTCCCAGGCCTGGAGGGATGTGGGGCAGAGGAAGGGGTGGACACGGGACTGGAAAACTGCCGCAGAGGGAGCTGGTTCGCTGAAAGGCCCCCTCCCCAATTAATGTGGACATGTTGGAGCGTTGGCTCGCATTGTACCCGAGGGAGGAGGATGCGCTTTACCTCCTTCAGAGTTTTAGACGGGGGTTCAGTATTCCTTTCGTGGGTGATAGGTCCCCCCGGGATGCCCCCAACCTTTTGTCCCTTAGGGGGAGGGAGGAGGCAGCTGCTGGCAGCATTACTACGGAGGTCGATGCGGGCAGGGTCGCTGGCCCTTTCCCGACACCCCGTTCCCTAATCTTAAGGTATCACCCTTGGGCTTAGTGCCCAAAAAGTCACCGGGCGAGTTTCGCCTGATTTATCACTTGTCCCACCCAGCCGGCCGATTGGTCAATGATGCTATCCCTGATGACCTTTGCTCAGTCGGGTGTGCATCTTTTGACCGAGCGCTGAGCATTGTGCGCTCATGGGGCCCAGGTGCGCTGTCGGCTCAGTGCGACATAAAGTCGGCGTTTCGCCTCCTGCCGGTGCACCCGGGCGACTTTGAGTTGCTGGGTTGTTTAAGTTCCGGGGTGAATATTACTTTGATAGGGCCATGCCTTTTGGCTGTTCCATATCATGCTCGGCCTTCGAGCATTTCAGTACATTCCTACAGTGGGCTTTCGTCCGCTGGTCAGGGTCCCGGTCTGTAGCCCATTACCTGGATGAATTTTATTTGGGGGTGAACGGGGCTGGGACACGTCCACATGTCTCCTCAACACATTTCAGACGCTAATGGAGGAACTCGGTGTCCCTTTAGCGCCCGAAAAGACCGAGGGCCCATCTACTAAGCTAGTATCCCTGGGGGTGGAGATTGACACGGTAGCGCAGGCTTCTAGGTTACCGGGGGATAAGGTGTCAAGGATAGTGGCCCTTATCTTGGACTTGCTTGCTAAATGCAAGGCATCAATGAGGGGACTGCAGGTGCTACATGGTCACCTCAATTCGCTTGCTGGGTCGTCGCACCGGGCGGGGCATCTGCTCGGCGCTTGTGCGACGCCATGACAGGCTTATTTAGGCCCCACCATAGGGTTAGACTCACCCAGGGTATCAGGGCAGATATGCTTATCTGGCTCCAGTTCCTGAGGGAGTTCAATGGAGTATCATTTGGAGGTCTGACCTCCTAGCTTCCCATCACTTTCAGATACAGTCCGATGCTTCGGGATCCCTGGGTTATGGGATGTACTCAATGGGAAGTGGGCCTATGGTGGGTGGCCACCAGCCTGGGCAGGCACTGGTCGCCTGCGTGGTCTCACGTACCTGGAATTTTTTCCTATCCTGGGGGCTTTGATGCTATGGGGCGAGGAGTGGGCCAACTCGGTTGTCCATTTCTGGTGTCACAATGCGGCCGTTGTACACATTGTCAACTCACTGACTTCCAAATCGCCCAGGGTCATGGACCTAGTGCGCCAGTTTGGGTTGTGCAGCCTGCGCCTCACTGTCCTCTCCAGGGCCAGGCATGTCCCGGGGATCTATAATGATATCGCTGACGCGTTGTCCCGCCTGCAGATCTCCCGGTTCCGTGCCTTGGCCCCGGATGCGGAGGAATTTCCCTCGCCACTCCCGGACGAGATATGGACCATTGGCAAGGAGAGGTAACCGGGCGATGGGCCTGTCACTAGCGCCACGCACGCGTAAGGCGTATCACCACGCATTCAATTCTTTCGGAGATTTCTGTACCCAATTCTGGCTGCCAGAGACCTAGCCGAGCCCAGTGACCCATGTACTTTGGTTCATGGTTTACCTGCATGCCCAGGGCCTTGCACCTCGCACCATAGCATCTGGGCTGTCAGCATTGGCTTTTATGGCCAAGGTGGGCAGTCATGTGGATAGTACCGCTGACTTCCGTGTGAGACATGTTTTGGAGTGGTGGGTGCGGGAGCGTGGGCGTTGCCCGGACGCCCGCCACCCAATTTCCCCAGGGGTTCTTACCCAACTGGCCCGGGGCTGGCATGGCCTCTGTTTTGATAAGTACGAGGCAGCCCAATTCATGCGGCTACTACGGTGGCCTTTTTGGAGCGCTCCGCATCAGCGAGATTGTGATGCTGTCTAAGGCGGAAGCAAGTTGTAGGGCACTGGAACTCGAGGTTGTCTATGTTGCCAAAGACTGGGCTCAGTTGAGGATATGCTCCTCTACGACAGATCAGCATGGTGTAGGCAGTGGTGTAAGACTGCTACGGTGTTCTTTGACAGACATCTGTCCGGTTGGTGCCCTACAGGAGTTTCGTGCACTGCGTGGCATCCACCATGGCCCGTTTTTCTGTCACCAAGATGGGTCTCCCCTTACTAAATTTCAATTTTGGAGGGTGCCGGGAAGGCACTAGACAGTGTTGGCCTCTCTGGGGCTCGTTGCGGCACCCATTCGTTCAGGATAGGGGTGGCTTCTACTGCAGCTGTTTTTGGGTACTCCGGGGCTGACAAACGCCGCATGGGAGGGTGGGGATCACAATGTTTTCAGTTTTGTGTTCGCCCTCTTCAACCGTGAGTACCAGTTTAGTCACTGCATTGTTTCTCCCCCTTTTTTCCTTGACAGACCCTGGGTGTCGTATTACACCGGTGACAGTATGCCTGGTGGGCCATGGCCACGTGCACAGGGCAGCGCGTTACGCTGCATGGGGCAGCACGTTACGCTGCACAGGGCAGCGCGTTACGCTGCACAGGGAAGCGCGTTACGCTGCGGCGACAGAGTGGGGACCCCGACTGGGACTGGGTGCATCCGCACATCTCAGGTGGCATGGTAAGCGCGGCATGTTATGGCGGGAACTGTTGCCATTCCTTTTCTACATCAGGGATGCTGACTCGCCTATGTCCTGTTTATGTACCATGGGGGCGATGGCTTGGGACATGTCACTGGCCTATCGCGGCACCTTGCGATTTGCAGTGACCTGCCCTACTCACATTTTGTGTGGCCTGCGACAACCCTCAATTGGTCGGACACGATACCGCGGTACGCTTACAGGGGAACGTTCGGCCTCGGGGCTCTTGACTGAGCCGACGCTCCATGAACGGGGCTATTGCCCGGTTCCTTTTCAACAAGGGTGGGGGACGCGTCATTAGCCTCCCCGCCATCAGTCTGCAAAATTACGAGCTTTACTCAGGGGATGGGGCTCATCTGTCGCAGGGAGGTATGGACCTCTGGTTAGTGGACTGGCGAGCAGGCCTGTTGACCGAGCTGACGGTCTGGGGGGGGGGCGTCGAGCCTTCTTTGAAGCCCCTCCGTGTGGCGGGTAGCACTGGTAAGGTAAACATTTATGACCCACAGGTATCCGGCAGGTTCGCAATTGACTGGACAACACTAGACAGGCATAAGTTGGTTAAACGTTGTCCGGTCAACGACGAACTAGGCGAGGGGGTGATGGCTACAGCTAGACAGCATGCATCACCCCGTGATTTTACGGATACGCGTCAGAGGGTGGGGTCATTAGTTAGATATTGACTACGGTCAACAATTTGTTTGTTGTCAACAAACAAATTGATACAAATAGATACATTGTAACAATTGCCGTTGGCAATTTTGGGTGGTACCTTACCAGTGTTACTTCGGCCTGCTTGCCTTAAGAATTATGATTGGTCAATTACCAATAGAAATTTATAATTCGGACTAGGGCATGAATCAATAAATGTGGCCCAATGCCGTTATCCACTTTCATCAGTGTCTGAGTCCTTTATTGGGGGGTGCGCCTGCAATGCGAGCGCGGCGCCAAAATGGCCGCCGTGCCCTTTGCGGGCCCCCCCCATCGGACGAAGGCATCCGGGTAGTTAGGGGGCGTGGCCAGCACCCTTATATAAGGGGCGGCCATGAGGCAGCCGAGCTGCCATTTTTGCGAAGCGACGGAGCGGAGAAGTTTTTCCCCTCCACCCCCTCCCTAGTTAACAGTGTGATATTTTGGTCGCTTCGGGGCCGGGTGGGAATTTTTGACTGGGATCCACAATTGGCTCTCGGGTCCTGGCTTTTTTGCCCATCCCACACTGTTGCTATGGTTTGATATAGGGGTTTCTGTTGCTGCTGTTGACTTTGGTCACATGGGCGGGTAGCACTGGTAAGGTAAACATTTATGACCCACAGGTATCCGGCAGGTTCGCAATTGACTGGACAACACTAGACAGGCATAAGTTGGTTAAACGTTGTCCGGTCAATGACGAACTAGGCGAGGGGGTGATGGCTACAGCTAGACAGCATGCATCACCCCGTGATTTTACGGATACGCGTCAGAGGGTGGGGTCATTAGTTAGATATTGACTACGGTCAACAATTTGTTTGTTGTCAACAAACAAATTGATACAAATAGATACATTGTAACAATTGCCGTTGGCAATTTTGGGGTGGTACCTTACCAGTGTTACTTCGGCCTGCTTGCCTTAAGAATTATGATTGGTCAATTACCAATAGAAATTTATAATTCGGACTAGGGCATGAATCAATAAATGTGGCCCAATGCCGTTATCCACTTTCATCAGTGTCTGAGTCCTTTATTGGGGGGGTGCGCCTGCAAAGGTAGTATGTCAAGGGCACTGGACTGCTAGGCCCCAATGGCTACATTTCAATGTTTGTCCTTGGTTCTGAACCACTGAAATGTGCTATACTGTACTAGCAAACTCTTTATCTCTTACCCATTCCTCTAACTGTTCACTGACTTTACCATGAAGTCTGTTCCATGTTACAAGCCATGAAAAAGGCCATTATAGAACCAAACTAGAGATCTTTGCTTTAATAGTTTGTTATGAAATTAGAATAATAAATGAGGCTATGGAAGAAGCCATATTTTTGTATGTATAATGCACTTTGAAATTTCAGTACTTCATTGATGGGATGAGAAATGGATTGAGGCCCATATTTCTCCATATGTATACATCATCAGAAATCTGGTCATTAGCAATGAAAACAAAAGGAAAGATTACATTACTCTGCATAAAGCTACCTATGGTCATTTATATGTATAGACCCAAAATTAAAAATAAATTATTTAAGTATATTCTTTAAGTATATTACTATACTTAAAGAATCCAAACCCTATTCTTTATAATTGTAAGTTATAACAACCCCCCCCCCCCCCAACGCCTGAAATAAAGAGGCATGACACAGGCAAATTTGGTGTAAACTTAGGTCACAACTTTATTGAAATTCAAATAAACCCTGATCTGCAGAGGGCCTGGTAGTTCATCCCCTGGTACAAGAACAGGTACATTCCTGTTTACCTCTCTAGCCTAGACTGGCAAATACCCCATCACTATACAATGATGATATTTGCCAGCTACTATGCAGGCCAGTAGAATCAGGGAGATATCACTGCAATTGTTTACAAATCAGCTCCCAAGAGCATACATTGGCTGTATCACAGAGCTGTCCCATGGTGTTCACTGTATACACAATTGATTCACCTGAACTGTGACAAGTGTACAGTCTCCACCTTGTCCAATAACATCCTGTGGGATTTACCTCTACCACTCTAACATCTCACTGCCTGCCATACTATTGTTGTGACCTACGTAAATGTCCCAAATGTCCCATAGACCAGAGTGAGATAGGCAAATGATGAATTGGCTTCCTCATTCAAATCTGCCAATCGGGCCAGGCCCAAAAAATCCTATCTGGCCCTAGAGAATGACCCCTAGGCACTCAGGCTTTCCAGGAAGGTGGGTGGGCTGTCTGAAATGGTGGCAAAGAGACTGACGCAAGAGCAGGCTGGGCACTAAATACCCAGTCTGCCCTCATGTCAGCAAGTAGCAATGAAAAATGTTACATTTACCCCTGAGGAAAGCCTACCTCCCCATGAATTATTTTCAAGTACCCCTCCCTTCATAGTTCCCCTTATGCTCAGCTTGCTTCTCAGACCCCACCTCCAAAATAATAATAATAATAATACTCAGACCAAATATTTGTGGTTTAAAAAAGAAAAATATATTTACTCACTAAACGCTCAGAAATCTTAACAGGTTGATTTCAATTTCATTAGAGGAGGGTAAAGATTTAGTTTAGTTAGAAGGGGGGAAGAGGTTTTCCTATGGCCATACCTGTCAAGTTTCGGAAAATTTCTGTCAACCCCCCGTTTTTTACACTCTTTCCCGCCATCATCCCGTATTAGTTAGACTGCAATTAGACTGGAGTTAGACTGAAGGCCAGCACAGGATAAGCATAGCTGTCCAGTTTCCTGTTTTGGCCGGGAAAGTTCTCTTATTCAACAGAAATTTCCCAAAACTTGACAGGTATGCACATGGCTAAAAAAATGACAGAAAACAATTAAAATTGGCTGCATCTCTGTCAAGAACCAGCTCCCAACAAATAGGTGGCAAGGCATTAGGGATAGGCAATCAAAGTTAAGGTGCAAAGGCAGGGGCTTTTTCTGATTAGTTAGCAAACAAAATATGCAAACAAGTTAGTCCGAGTAACAGGATCTCCCTTCTCCCAAGGATTATGTTAACACTTTGCATATTGAATTTCCATATCTGTTGTGTATTCAGATACATTTGCAAGTAGTGTGGGCAGCGCCTTTGCAAGAGGAAAATGGTGGTTTCCCGCCATCCAAATTAGGAACAGAAAGTGGCACGAAAACCTCTGCACAGTGTAGGAATGTATCTGGTTTCTGTCTCCTGTCTTCTGACACATTTTGTAAACAAAAGCCTCTTTGCTTGCATGAGAGACAACGCTCCTTATCTCTCCTTATTTGGTTTCTGACATTCTGATTGATTATGTAGCTTAAGTTTCGTTTCTGGTATACTCTGCTTGAATAAAGAGAAGTGATTAGTATCCTTTGTTCAGCCAAAGACTGCAGTCGTGTTTTCTGTCTCTCTCTGTTCTTTCCTTACTCTGAGCCTAATGAAGCTGGACTTCGTGGACTCTTAAGTTTCTCTCTTAAAAGATCTGAGGATATAAACTACTGCTTCATGATACAGATTGAGAAGAGATCTTTACATGAATCAGATTTCTACAACTGGTGCCCCGTCGCGAGGCCATTGAATGAAATTCAAAGGAATGCTTTGAAGAGATCTGCTTCAGCAATTAGCACCTAATTATCACCTCATCGACCGGGACAAGGTCTCATTCACCCCAACCGGGAAGGTCATAAATCAAGCGCTCGAAATTCATCCAAAGTCAACTTTGGGTCCCACACTAGGTGAGTGACAAAAGAAAAAGAAAATATTATTTTTTTATCATGGGGTGCGTGCTTACTTCGCAAACGCAAGAGCTTTGTAAAGATATCTCAGATCTCTTGAATAACAATGGGCGAAAGGCTGATGAGAAGGGGATACAAAAGCTAGTCAAAGCTATAGAAAAAAACTGTCATTGGTTTAAATATGAATGTTTGGACTTAAAACAGTGGAATCAAATTGGAAAAGCATTGCAAAAGCATGAGAGAATTTTTGTATCAGTTCAATTTACGTGGGAGGAATTCAGAGACTGCCTTCAAAGACTCACTCCAAAGAATATTCTGTTGTCTCAGGGGCTTGCTGGCCCCCTCCCAAAGCTTTTTCCCCCAGCCAAGGGAGGGGCTATGGCAACTGCCCCTCCATCATATGAGCAACAACAGCTTAAGCCCCCTGATGGGGATGTGGGTGGAAAAGAAGATGGGACATTATACCCTGCCTTGCAGCAATCAAGCACTTTAAGCCCTACCAAAACACTGTTCTCTGCTGCTTTAACTGCAGCTGTGCTGGACGTGCAATCTACTGAAATATACCCAGTGATCAGGGGGGCTCTGGCTGTGGGCAATGCACTGGCAGTCCCAGATTTATTTATTTATTTATTTATTCAATTTATATCCCGCCCACTCAACACAAGGCCGACTCTGGGCGGCTAACAACATAAAAAGTAACCACAGGGCAACCCAAGGAGTTTACAGACAATATTAATAATCCTAAAAACAGTTAAAACAGTAAAAAAGTTAAGACTACCCACCCCCTAAAAAGCAGGGGCTGCAGGATCGAAAAGGCACCATTGGGAAGAGTTCCTCTACACCAACCACCCCATGGTGGTTACCCTTCCACCTGCACCCCACACTTGACCTGCCAGCCAGGTTTTAAGATCCCTTCTGAAAGGCAGCAACTCCGTCCGAAGACGTAATTCTGTTGGCAGGAGGTTCCAGAGGGCCGGTGCAGACACGGAGAAGGCTCTCCTCCTTGTGCCAGAGAGGCGAGCCCCTCTGGCTGATGGAACAATTAGAGAGCCCCTCCGGTCCGCTCTGGTTGGACGGACAGACGTCCTCAGGGCGATGCGGTCTCTTAGGTAACCTGGCCCACTACCATATAGGGCTTTAAAGGTCAAAACCAGCACCTTGAATTGCACCCGGAGACATACTGGCAACCAGTGCAGCTCCCGGAGCAGTGGCGAAGCATGAGCATAACGCCCACACCCCATCACCACCCGGGCAGCTGCATTTTGGACCAGCTGTAGCCTCCGAATGGTCATCAAGGGCAGCCCCATGTAGAGCGCATTGCAATAGTCTAGTCTGGAGGTAACCAGAGCATGGGTGACCATGAGCAAGGAGTCCCGGTCCAGGAGTGGGCGCAACTGGCGAATCACCCGAAGTTGGGCGAAAGCCCTCCTGGTCACAGCCGCCACCTGTTCTTCTAGCAGTAGCCGTGAATCCAGGAGGACCCCCAAGTTGCGCACCGGGTCTGTCTGGGGCAAAATAGCCCCATCCAGAACCAACGATGGTAACTCCCGGATTAACGCAGGACCCCCCATCCATAGCCACTCAGTCTTGCTGGGATTCAGTTGTAGCCCGTTAGCCCCCATCCAGACCCCCACAGCTTCCAGGCATCTGGAAAGGACTTTGACGGCATCACTGGGGTCCCCATGGGCCGAGATGTACAACTGAGTGTCATCCGCGTACTGATGGTACCGCACCCCATGGAAACGAATGATCTCACCCAGCGGTTTCATGTAGATGTTAAATAGGAGAGGAGAGAGCACCGAGCCCTGAGGAACCCCCCATTTGAGGGGCCTAGGACTGGACCTCTCACTCTCCAACCACACCGACTGGGACCGACCCCTCAGAAATGAGGAAAACCAGGACCACACAGTACCCTGGATTCCCAAACCTCGGAGCCGTTCCAGAAGGATACCGTGGTCAACGGTATCGAAAGCCGCTGAGAGGTCAAGAAGAGCAAGGACGGATGGATGACCACCGTCCCGCTCCCGCCAGAGATCATCCATCAGTGCGACCAATGCTGTCTCGGTACCATATCCAGGCCTGAATCCTGACTGAAAAGGGTCCAGATAATCCGCTTCATCCAGTACCCCCTGCAGCCGACACGCCACTGCCTTCTCCAACACCTTCCCTAAAAAGGGGAGGTTTGAGACAGGCCTATAGTTAGTTAGGACAGCTGGGTCGAGGGAAGATTTCTTCAGGAGGGGGCGCACCAAAGCATGTTTTAAAGGTGCAGGAAACACCCCCTCCTGCAATGATGCATTGATCACAGCCCCAACCCAGCCACCTGTCACTGCCTTGGAGGTTTTCACCAACCAGGTGGGACAGGGGTCCAAAGGGCAGGCAGTGGCGCGCACAGCTGCAAGGAGCCTGTCCACTTCATCAGGGGCAACTGGATCAAACCGGTCCCAGATGGCATGGCAAGACTGTGCTCCGGCTCCCTCCGGACTCTCCCCATCCACGCCAGGATTAAACCCAGAGCGAATCCGATCGATTTTCTCCACTAGATGGTCAGCAAAGTCCTCAGCCGACCCCTGCCAACCGGGCACCGGGGTCCCCCTACCAAGGAGAGATCTGGTAACCCGGAACAGGCTGAGGGCAGTCATGAGTCTGTTAATGATATGAAACCCTCCATTACAAATATCTGAAGGAACTAAGAGTCAGCATACGTGACTATGGGTTTAATGCACCTTTTACAAAAGCTCTGTTGGAAGCCATTGCTTCTCAAAAATTGCTACCAGTTGATTGGAAACAGATGATTAAAGCACTCCTGCCTCCTGCAGAAGCTATGCTCTGCTTGCAAGAGTGGAGGGATGTGGCTTGGGAGGTACATCATACACGCCCTGCACTCACGATGGATATGTTATGTGGGGAGGGAAATTTTGCCAACCCCACACAGCAGTTGGCACTCACTGATGCCCAGTTGGGAGATATTGCACAGATAGTCATGCGTGCCTGGAGTAAGATTCCTTCCAAAGGAGATAGCTCAGTTGCTGGGTTTGCAGCAATCAGGCAGGGCCCTAAAGAGGATTACACCGAGTTCATTAACAGACTCATGACTGCCCTCAGCCGCCAGGTGGAAAATGTCCCGGCACGGGAAATGCTCATGAAACAACTGGCTTTTGAAAATGCCAATGAGGATTGTAAAGGCGCTCTGACAGCTGTTTATGCTAGGCCAGGAACATCTATAGCAGACATGATGAAAGTTTGTCAAAATGTGGGGACTCACAGTTACAAGGCTCAACTTCTGGCAGCTGCAGTTCAATTGCCCACAACTCAGGCTCAAAACAAACGTTGTTTTGGTTGTGGAAAAGAAGGGCATTTTAAAGCACAATGTCAAAAGCAGGCAGCACGCCCTTCAAGGAAGTGTCCCATTTGCAAGAAGGGGTACCATTGGGCCAATCAGTGCCGCTCAAATCCTAATGCCAACCCCTCAGCTGCTCAGCACAAAGACTCTGACTTTTCTCCACAGCAGCAGGGAAATGGGAGTGCGGGCCAGGCTCGGGCCCAGGCAAAATAATAGGGCTACCAGAGGTCAGTGAGGAAGCAATACATGAAGTTTTGGAAGAGATGGCAGAAGATATGGAACTTGCCCAAGAAATGATTTCACGATATAGAAAAAAACATCCTCTAAAAGAAGGGCTATTATTGAGGTTATCTAATGACTGTACCTTTACTATGCCAGGGTGCGTGGAGGCTCTTCCCACAATGGTTGATGATGTTAGTTTCCAGGGCATGATGGGCATTGTTATTCCTTGCCCAGACGCCTTGCCCGCTTCTGTACACATTGCAGCAGGTCAGTTACGTTGGGTCACCAAGAAATTGTCATCCCTGCATCAGCCACGCAACATCTCACCCTGCCTAAGGGACAACCTGTAGGACGCCTTCATCTGCTCCCACTAGGGACCACTGCAACTCCATCACAGGAGGGGACTGTAACAGCGGCTATGGCGGTGATACAAATCACCAAGGATAGACCGACCCGCTCGCTGATTATGGGTGGACGTTCAGTGTCTGGATTGGTCGCTACAGGAGCCGATATTTCAGTGGTGGCAAAAAAAGATTGGCCGACTGGATGGGCCGTCCGCCCCTGTAGGGAAGTTTATGGGGTGGGCGGGTACGAGCCAGCACAGCAAAGTGTTCATCCAATCGTCTTTGAGACCTCAGGGGGAACAAAAGTTTCTCTTCACCCACTGATTATGGATATTCCTATTACTCTGTGGGGCCGGGATCTCCTGGCTAAAACAGGGTGTACCTTGCAGACAAATTTTTGATACGGGCCTCCCCTGCAGCGCCGTTGCATGCACTTCCACTACAATGGAAAAACACCCCGCCAGTGTGGACGGATCAATGGCCGCTCTCAAGAGAAAAGCTCCAGGCGGCGGAGGCCCTTGTACAGGAGCAATTAAATCTGGGACATATTCAAACAACCACTAGTCCTTGGAACTCTCCAATTTTTGTGGTGAAAAAGAAGTCTGGAAAATGGAGATTGTTACATGATTTGAGAAAAGTTAATGAGCACATCTTGCCAATGGGACCTCTACAATCTGGACTCCCTAATCCGAACATGATTCCGGAAGATCATCAACTCATGGTTATAGATTTGAAGGACTGTTTTTATACAATCTTGCTAGCACCACAAGACAGAGAAAAATTTGCATTTACATTGCCAGTATACAATAATGAACATCCTACTCAACGGTTTGAATGGTGTGTCTTGCCTATGGGTATGGCCAACTCGCCGACTCTATGCCAACATTTTGTGAACATGGCTTTGGAACCTTTCAGGCAACGCCATCCAGAGGTTAAAGTCTATCATTACACAGATGACATTTTATTGCATGGTCCACAAGTCACGGAGAAACACCTGCAGGACCTAGCAGACATTTTGCAACAAGCGGGCTTGATCATAGCTCCTGAAAAAGTACAGCTGATGTATCCATTCCAATATCTGGGACATAGGCTCTCAGCTACAGCTTCAACTCCGCTATTGCCAACAATAGCCATTCCAGAGCAGTTCACTCTTGTACAATTGCAACAATTGCTAGGGAACATAAATTGGGCTCGTCCATTCTTGGCCCTGAGCACGGAGGAACTGTCACCACTCTTTGCTGCTCTTTCTGGACACACTTCTCCAGCGGACATCATTCCCTGCACAACAGAGATGCGTACAGCTCTTCAACGCCTCAACGAAAAGCTGAATACCATCGCTGTGGATCGGGTGCCCTCAGGCACCATTGCGCTGGCATGCGCTCTTCTTCCTACACCGAGGCTGCCCACTGCTGTTTTGTTCGCGCCTGTCAACGCTCAGAAGGTGGCCATCGTGGAATGGCTACACTTGGCGCACACTCCCTCGAAAAACTGTTATCGCCTGCCTGATGCGATTGCTGATCTTTTCCTCAAATGCCGTACTAGGGCAAAGCATTTGACTGGCTATGACGTTGACTTTGTTTGTTTTCCTTTTTCGCAGGATCAGCTAACCGCCTTGCTACAGCATTCTGAGGCATTTCAGGTGGCCATGGCGGACTTTGTGGGACAAGTTAAATTTAACCCCCCCAAGGATAAGCGGTTTACCTTGCTGAATCTCACTTCTTACTCTCTGTCATCCCCGCTTTGCATGCAACCTATCTTGCATGCCATTACTCTTTTCTCGGATGGCTCCCCCTCCCGTGGAGTACTTACATGGCAGGGTCCTACTGGGGAATGGGAGGTTGTTTTTACAGGACCTCAAGCATCGGCCCAGCGGTCGGAACTGGCAGCGGTCATACTTGCTTTCTCTACGTTTTCTGATGTGCCTTTTAACCTGATTTTGGATACTCAATATGTTTACTGCCTTGTCTTTACCTTAGCTCAAGCTTATTTGTCTCCATTGATGGATAGGGATATTTTTGCTTTATTCCAACAGCTTCAAGGTTTTCTTTCCAACCGTACGGTCCCATTCTTTATTGCCCACATATGCTCTCACACAAGGATCCCAGGTTATTTGACGGAGGGCAATGCACGAGCAGATTCTGCTCTCCGAGACTCTGCTGAGGTTTTTTCTCTCTTTGACAACCCCATTGACAGTCATGCAATGTTTCATCAATCTGCTAAGGTTTTGCATAAACGATTTTCCATTCCTATGTCACAGGCTAGAGACATTGTGTCATCCTGTGCTTCCTGTACGAAGTCTCCTATATTCCTGCCATTTGATGCTGTTAATCCTCGAGGAACAGAAGCTAATCAGCTATGGCAGATGGATGTCACGCTAGTACCTGCTTTGGCTCCGCTTTCTAAGTTACATGTGACTGTTGATACCTTCTCTGGATTTATATGGGCTACACCCTTACGGGGGGAAACATCCAGACATGTTATACAACATTGCATTCGATCGTTTGCGGCAATGGGTAAACCTAAAAGTCTTAAGACAGACAATGGGTCATCATATGTTTCTTCTGCCTTTCAGGACTTTTGCCGTCAGTGGGACATTAAGCTAAACCATGGAATACCCTATAACTCGACTGGACAGGCGATTGTTGAAAGAGCCCACCTGACATTCAAAAATTTGTTACACAAGCAAGTGGGAGATAGAGGGGTTCCTGTGGCTGAAATACCTACAGCTGTTGCTAAAGTACTGTATACTCTTAATTTTCTTCTTGCTCCCCATAACAGGTCACACTCTCCAGTCGAATTGCATTTCAGGACCGAGGAGTGTCTTCCTAAGCCATTGGTCGTTTATCGGCAGCAACCGGATCCTGAGTGGAAGGGTCCTGTACCTCTAATCACCTGGGGACGAGGATACGCAGCGGTTTCTACAACCTCAGGACCTGTGTGGATTCCTGCTCGAGCGATCCGCCCATGGAGAGAGAAGAAGGTTACTCAGCTCCAGGATGGTGGTTCACCAGTAAACTAAATGTGCTGACATTTTTTCTTTTCTTTCTTACTGTGCTTCCAGCTGTAAGAACAATGCCTCATGGGGGCAACCCCAACTTTTGGATTCGTCATGCTAACTATATGTTTGAGGTTCATGGTAAGAATGCAACGTTATACTATGAGCATCCACTGGCAGTGTCTCAAATGGCCTTTCTTCCGGCATTGTTCAACATGCCTGAGTTGGTTATTGGACGTTTGCAACATGTTGAAAGGTCTACACTCTTCTCCAATCCTCCAGAACAATTTAACAACACCCGCTGGCGAAGCATGACATTCAAGAAATACACTAAAGGACTTTGTTTCTGCTGTCATAGTTCTGGAGTCTGGAATAGTAAATGGAAGTACTGGACTCAAGCAAAAAGGGTTTTGCAGAATGTAGGCAATTATACGGGTTGTGACGATTATTTTTGGTTATGGGGTAGTTATAACAGTTCTTATAAGCTTAATTATACCTTGTTTAACACTACTATTGAAGATATATATGATGTGTTTCCTATGTTTACTCCTGATTATTCTGCTATAGATAGTGGTTCAATTTGCAATGGATGGCAAATCAAGGATCCTAACATGTGGTTCTTTTTTAATGGAGTTGCCACGAATTTCCATCCAGGACAATATCAATGTGCAGCATTGGGTTATTTTACCTTACAGACTGGCCATAGATTACCTGTTGGCAAAATCCGGAGGATTTTGTAAACTGGTCGGGAACCAGGGATGTCGGGTAAAATTCCAGGATCTGAATAATACTATTGAGAAAGAACTTCAGAATTTACAGGAGAGCATTACTAACAATGTACACACTGATGTTAATCTCTTTGATTGGGTGACTTCTTGGTTGCCTGATTTATCTGTCCTTAGACAAGTTTTCTTTTATGGGTTTATTATTATTATCTGCCTTATACCTTTGTGTTTTTGCATTTATTGTATTCCTAATCTTATTTCTATGTGTAACACATGTCCACTGCGTAGAAGGGAGACATCGGGTTTTGCACGACGGCAATTGTACTCAATGAGGTATCATCCTCCGGAACAAGGTACCAGGAGTCAGGAGGGGTACGATGTCCAGGAGGACAGTGATGATGTATATGGAGGAGTAGTTATGGAGTATGATGACATGCAGGGGTATGATTAGCCGTCCCTCTCTCAAATTTAAATGAAAAAGGAGGACATGTAGGAATGTATCTGGTTTCTGTCTCCTGTCTTCTGACACATTTTGTAAACAAAAGCCTCTTTGCTTGCATGAGAGACAACGCTACTTATCTCTCCTTATTTGGGTTCTGACATTCTGATTGATTATGTAGCTTAAGTTTCGTTTCTGGTATACTCTGCTTGAATAAAGAGAAGCGATTAGTATCCTTTGTTCAGCCAAAGACTGCAGTCGTGTTTTCTGTCTCTCTCTGTTCTTTCCTTACTCTGAGCCTAATGAAGCTGGACTTCGTGGACTCTTAAGTTTCTCTCTTAAAAGATCTGAGGATATAAACTGCTGCTTCATGAAACAGATTGAGAAGAGATCTTTACATGAATCAGATTTCTACAGCACAGGGCGTGCTCATTATGCTAATCAAAGTCCTGTGATTGGCTACAGTTTTGGATCCTGTTCTCCATTGGTTAAATACATATATTCCCTGTTATGATTGGTTAGTTACAGTTGTCTGGCAGGTTGCTACTTTGTATCAAGAAGCCACCACTGGGGAGACACTATATAAACCCCATGGGTAAACAAGGATGGAGCCGGACCGGATCTATACTTCCCTCTCCATATAGTGTAGCCAGCAACGTGGTAGCCTGGGTCTCCTCCATTATGCTACAATCCTAAAGTAGCTAGGTATTGCCTCATTCCTTGGCACACTCCAGAGGGACTGATTCCATGGTACTGTATAGCCATCTCCGTGTCTGGAACACCTTGTAAGCTCATCTTGAATAGACTGTTAAATAAAGACTTGTTGCTATTTTGTTCATCGTTGTCTGGACTATTGCTTGCAAGGGCCGGACATAACAATATCCCAATAATATTGTGTTAGCAGGGGGAAAACGGTGCCAACCTTATGTAGCAAAGGACAGCCACTGTTATTGTCAACAGTCAAGATTCTCTGTTCTGCTCACTAACATTCATGTATTGACATCAAGAAAGAGAAAATCAGAGAATATAAATCCTTTCTCCATCAGTTAACCACTCCTTACTTAAACACAAAGCAACTGTCATGACTCCTGCTGGACAGGTTCTCTAGATATTTATTGCTTGGGACACAAAGCAATCCAAATCATGCAGGTGATCTGCTTGCCAGAATAGTCAGAAGGAAGTCTGAATAAATTCCATGATGCTTATTCTATGATAAGGCTAATGCATTCTCTTGACCATACATAAACCTCACTTACTCAAAGAGATGTACTACTAAATTCAGGTGCTGAACTATGACTGAAGAGGGCAGATTTTAAAGTACACCAACACTGGCTTGCTCCATCTGAATGATACCAAAGAAATGAAGGAGGGGAGGGGAGGGGAGGAGATGCTTTTAGATGCTTGTGGCCACAAAATATTCCAGAGAAGCTCTACATCTTGTTTTGCTTCTCTGTAATTTCCTTTTCTGTGTTTTCTCGCTGTCCTTTGCTCCTCTTTCACTTAGTTTTAGTCTATAGCTCCCCACCCCATCATGCTCCTCCATTTTTCCTCTACAGCTCTGTTCTCCTTCCCTCTATCTATGCAGCTTCTATCTCTCTCTGGTTCTCTCTCTCATTCTAGTTCTATCCCTCTCCCTTGGCTTCTCTCTCTCTCTCTCTCTCTGTTTTCAAAGACATTCTTCTGATAAGATTAAAGTCCCAATCTGGCATCTTGCATAAGAGAAAGCCTTATTCATTTGTGTGAGACTCCTTGGTTTCCTGCAGTAGCGTCAAGAGGTTTGGGCAGTTGCTACAGAATATTTCAATAAGCATGTGTATAAAATGGAAATTGTCCTATATGAAATAAACATTGTTGAAATCTTATAAACAATATAATGAATCAACTTTATTTTTAATTTAAAAATCCTAACCGGAATGATTTGAAGGCATTTGAAAATTAACTGCAAAATTTGCCATGAGCTGTAAGAAAATGGTAGCAAGTTCACAAAGTAGGGGAGACATTTTTAAATAATAATAATCAAAATTGGATTTATAAAAACAATTGCCCAACATTTTCCAAATTGTAGGACAGAGAAAGCACACACTATTTACATTCACTCTGTTAGATATTATCCTGATTAGAGGGACCTATTCAAAAGTTTTATTGGTTTGTTGGGAGTGCCTCATTCTCCAAATCAGTGGTGGTGAACCTATGGCACACATGCCGGACATGGCACTCCCAGCCCTCTCTGTTGGCACATGCACCATCACCCCAGCACACAGTTTGTCCCACCCCTCTACCCAGCAGCCCAATGGGAGTGCCCCTCCTCCCAGCACAGAGTTCACCTTGCCCCTCTGCCCAGCAGTCCAATGGAAACTCTTCCTCCCTCCCTCAGCACAGAGATTGGCCCACCCCTCCATTTGGGCACTCTGTCTCTAAAAGGTTCACCATCACTGCTCTAATTAATGGCTTCTGGAATGCTGTTTTGACAGGTGATGCAGTGTCAGAGGCAGAATCCTGTGTATTTGCATCCACAAGATGAAAAGAATTACAGTGCCACTAACTTAACAGGGGACATGTATTAAAGTAGTAGAATTTGATTGTTGGGCAACTAATGTGTTTAGAAGGGCTTGCTGACCAGGAAGGGGATGTTTCCCTATTAAACTTATCAATTAATAAGATTTAGTAGAACCATAAGAATAGATGGTATTTTTGGCAGGAGAAGACAGAGGTGATAGGATGGCTCTGAGTGCATCTGTGTCCTTGGCTGATGAAATGGACAAGCTCCTGGGAAGTCTCATGCTGGGTGGAAAGCCCCTATTAGAGCAAGGAAGTGATAAGACAGGTCACAGTGACCCTTTCCTGTGTTCCTGGTTGATAAAGCTACCTACAAAGATCAAGCACCAATTAGCCCAGACCAGATGGCCATTGCTGGGTTTGGACATCCTCTGAGCAATGGGCCAAGAGCCAAAGAAGATAAGACACCATTTTAGCTGCAGGTATAATAGAAAGGGGACCTAGTCACCAGACTTTAGAGCTCTCCCAATATCAGAACTGCCAGAAGCATCTCTGCCACCTAACTGGGCTTCCAGATGGCTAGGGAAAGGACAAAGGGAGTCTATACTAGGTAAATATATCTCATTTGTGTTCTCACTCTTGGTTTTTTGTGCTCTGGCTCTGTTATGTTTTGCTTGGAGAACTGTCTAAAAAAGCTTTGTTTCTCCACCTTTGGAGTGCTTATGGTCTCTAAGATCCTAAAAGAACCTGAGCCCATCAAGCCTGGACAGCCTGTTGGCATGACAGGTTGTGATGGTAAGATGGAAGCAAAAAAATAATTTCTCTGACCATCACTTTCCAAGACAATTTATGTCAGCAAGTGGTTAAGATGCTGACTGAAAGGCATCAGGTCAGCAGTTCGATACCCAAATACTGCAGGATGGAGTGAGCTCCCATCTTTGTCACAGCTCATGACAACATAGCAGTTTGAAAGCAATAAATTGCAAGTAGATAAATAGAGACCACTTCAGTGGAAAGGTAAACAGCATTCAGTGCACTCCGGTGTCTACTCATGCCTGCCACATGTCCACAGAAACATTTGCAAATGCAGACAGCGCTGGCTCTTTGGCTATAAACAGAGATGCACACTGAACTATAGAGTCGGATACGACTGGCTTTCGAGCAAGGGTGACTTTAGTGTATGGGACCGAAGACAATGAAACAGCCAAAGGGTTGGCTTAACTCAGGTTTATTGCATGATGATCTGGAGGAACATGTGGTAATGGCGGATGGGTAGCTCAATATATACAGCGGGCTATACATTTGAATGTGGCTCGTTGACAGTCTATTGGTTGCTGCCTGCGTGACGTCATAGAAGGTCACGCCCTTCTTGTCCAGGTGAGGAGGTGGCGGGAATCTTCCCGCGCTGCTGATCCAGGGTGAATCTGAGCCATGAGAGCTGGACGCTCGCTATTGCCATCTAGTGGTCACTAGCTCGCGTCCTCTTATTAGGGTTACAGTGATACAGCTGAAGGTTATAATGTTGCACACAGAAAGGTTACATTGTTACCACATGGCTAGGTACATTGTTAAAGGCACAGCTTTACAGAACACAACATCCCTCCCCCCTAGGATGAGACGAAGTCTCTCAGCCAAGATGGCTTATTGCAAGTGCGTTTGGGCCGTGATGTGGGCTGACCTGCCCCGGGGGCGCTACCGCTTCTTTGTTCCCTGGTCCCTTGTCCTGGAACGGGAGAGGGAGACTTGTTAGCTGCTTGCCATGGTTTGGCGGCTTTAGGGGAAGGGAAAAACTCCATTGTGGGCAGACCGGGGGCGCTCGGGGCTAACGAAAAACCCCTCTTCTCGCTTGGATGGGTGGGGGACCACTCCGAAAAACTCCCCCGGTTCTGAAAATCAAATTCTAACTCAGTTGGGGTATCCGTATTTGTGGGGGAATCCCGCGAGATATGTATGGGGTCGGGTTCCTCCTCCTCCGAAAGATCCCGCAGGATATCTATGAGAACAGACTCCCTTTCCTCCCCCCTTGGTGGGGACCCGCGGGCCCCCTCTCCTCCCCCTTGGGCTGAACGGGTGGGGGAGAACCCTAACGCTGAGTTTTGTTCCTTTCGGTCTGCGCCCTGCTCATCGGGGACCCTGCGCCGGAGCTGGTCCGCGTGCCGCCTCCACAGTAAGCCTGTGCTGGTCTCCACGAGGTACGACACGGGGCCGGTTTGCTCCACGACAACGCCCGGTACCCAGGCTGGGCCCGCGCTGGCGTAGTTCCTGCAATGCACAGGGGCGCCTACGCTGAAACTCTTTGTGGCCTCTAGCCCGATGTTCCTTCCCTTGTCTTCTACTCTCGTGGGGTCTAGCCTAGTGAGGATGGTGGTCAGTTTCCTGCGCATTAAGAGCTCTGCGGGGGAGTATCCTGACGCCAACAGGGTCACCCTGTATCCTAGCAGAAACTGACACACTTGTAGGTTGAGGTCCCCGGGGCCCATGTGCCGCAGCGTGTCCTTCGTGGTGCGGACGAGGCGCTCTACTTGGCCATTGGTGGCCGGATGGAAAGGGGCGGAGGTGATGTGCCAGATGGTGTTAATCTCCGTGAATGCCCTGAATTCAGCGGACGTGAAGCAACTAGCGTTATCGCTAATTAGGGTGTCGGGTATGCCGAACGTGGAAAAAATTCTCCGCAAATGCTTAATTGTCGCGGCCGAGGAGGTGCTCGTGACTGGGATGACCTCCAACCACTTGGAGAAAGCATCCACAACAAGGAGAAACAGAGTTCCTCGGAACGGGCCCGCGAAATCTACGTGTATCCGGGACCACGGCCCCTTAGCTGCGTCCCACTCCCTTGGGGAAGACGGGCCTCCTCTGGTCTGGAGCATTGGCAACTCTCACAAGTGCCGACCATGTGCTCGATGTCAGCGTCTAACTGGGGCCACCAAAAATAACTACGGGCCAGCGCTTTGGAGCGCACAATTCCGGGGTGGCTGACGTGCAGCAGTTTGAGCACCCGCGGTCGTAGGGACGTGGGGATCACTACCCGCTGGCCCCACAGAAGGCACCCCCTCTCTAGGGACAACTCTAGTTTTTTCCGGAAGAATGGGTCGAATTCCGCTGCCGGGGAAGACGCAGGCCACCCTTTCTGCACCCATGAGCAAACCTTCGCCAAGGTATTGTCTTTGCCGGTCGCTTTGGCGATGTCGGCGGGCAATATTGGGGGTGAGTCTAGGACCTCTATCATCAGTACCTGGTGGTCTGGCTCCTCCCCGCCCACGTGGCTGCTATCCTGGGGGAGGGGGGATCTCGACAGGGCGTCCGCATGGCTAATTTCCCTCCCGGGTCTGTACACCAACGCGTGCTGATACGCATTGAGGAAAATGGCCCACCTAAGCATCCTCGGGGACAGGATCTGTGGCGTGGGCTTATCTGCGGTAAAAATCCCTAGCAGGGGTTTGTGGTCAGTCACGATGGTGAAAGGGAGGCCATACAGAAAATCGTGAAATTTTTTCGTCCCCGCAATTATCGCTAGCGCTTCCCTATCTGTCTGTGCGTAATTTCTCTCCGCTTGGGACAGGGACCTGGAGTAGAATGCTATCGGGGCCTCCCTTCCGTTTTCTAGCACGTGGCACAGCACCGCCCCCACCCCCACCGGGGATGCATCACAGATCAGGACCACCGGGCGTTTGGGGTTGAAATGGGTCAGTATGGCATCAGACGCCAGGAGATGTTTCAGTTCACTAAATGCCCTCTCTTGGTCATCGCCCCACTTCCATGCCTCATCCTTTTTAAGCAGTTTGTGTAGCGGTTCAGCCACTGCTGCCTTCCGGGGGAGGAAGGAGTGGTAAAAGTTAAGCAGCCCTAGGAACGACTGCAGCTCGGCCTTGGAGGTGGGGCGAGGGGCCTTCTTAATGGCGGCCACCTTAGATTTGGATGGTTTTATCCCCTCAGGAGTCACACGAAACCCTAGGAACTCAACCTCGGTTGCGAAGAAGACGCATTTGTCTTTTCGCAGTCTCAACCCTGCCTTTTCGAATATTGCCAGAACCTTTCCCAGTCTCTTGGCCAATTCAGCCCGACTCCCCCCCGTTATCAACACGTCATCAAAATAAGGCAACACCCCCTCTAGCCCCTTCAGGAGGCGTTCCACAAGTGACTGGAAAATTCCAGGTGCCGAATTTACGCCGAATTGAAGGCGGGTCACCTGGAACGCCCCCTTATGGGTGACTATGGTCTGTGCAGCAGCTGCGGCAGGGGACACCGAAAGCTGCTGGTAGGCCTGTGCCAAGTCGAGCTTAGCGAAACACTTTCCCCCGTGCAACCTGGCAAACAGATGGCTGACTACCGGCACCGGATACGCATTAGGGCGGATCGCCTTATTGATGGTGCACTTGTAATCAGCGCATATGCGGACCTCCCCATTGGCCTTTAGTGCTGTTACAATTGGAGTTTCCCACTCCGCAGAATCAACAGGAACAAGGATCCCCTGGCCCACCAATTTGTCCAGTTCCGCCTCTATTTTGTCCTTGAGTGCAAACGGCACCCGGCGCGGTTTGAGTCGTATTGGACGGACCTCCGGGTCTAGGTCGAATGTCACTGGGGGCCCCTTGAATTTCCCCAGTCCTTTTTTGAAAACTTCGGAGTGCCGTCGCACACCTCCTGCACCGGGTCAGTCCCAACGGCGTGCACCCCCCCAATAAACAAACCCAGGGGCTGAAACCATTGAGTTCCGAGGAGACTGCAATCCCCCCCTTTAAGCACGACTAGGGAGAGGGCCGCGGCGTGCTTCTTAAATTTGACCTGAAATTCTCCAACCCCCAACACTGGAATACTGTTCCCTTGCACGTCCCGTAGTGTGGACCTCAACGCTTTGAGCTTGGGTCGCATGTGGGGGGCAATTCTCAAAAACTCCCTCTGGGAAATAATTGAATATGAGGAACCCGAGTCAATTTCCATCCTAATGGGAACCCCTTGCACTAGTACCTCAACAAAGTAACGGGGGTGTCCCGCGGACACGCTGAATACTGGGGCGTCGTCCTCGCTGCCGTCGGAGATGCGGCCCACGCCGTCCCGCTTTCTCGTGGCCTGGGCGCCATCTTTGGGTCTCGTCGGGCGGTCTTGTCCCGTTGAACGGTCTGCCGAGCTCCTCCGGGCCTCGCGCCTCTTTCTGCATACTTTGGCGATGTGCCTGCGGCGGCCGCAGTTGTGACACTCGGCCTTTCTGAATGGGCATTTGGCGCGGTTGTGGGCCGCTCCACAGCCGTCGCACCGCCGGCCCTCTTTCCAGACCCTCCGGACGTCCTCGTCGTCGCTGCTCTCTGTGGACGATTTCGAAGTTCGCCGGGCTGCATGCACCGATGTCTCTGCCTTGCTCGTCTTCGGCCGCCAGTCCTGGAGCTCTTGCACCCCAGCCTTTGTGGCTTCCGCGGCCTGTGCCGCTTTCAGGACCTCCTGCAACGTGGGGGGTGGCTCTTGGTTCATCAACGTGCGCTGAGTCTCGGCGTCGTTCAGGCCGCATAGCACGCAGTCCCTGAGGGTGATTTCAGCGTTCTCCCATTTACACGGACCGGCAGCCAGCCGCAGGGCCGCCACGAAGGCGGCGACCGTCTCCCCGGGCACCTGGACTCGCCTCCAGAACGCGCTCCGAGCGGGAAACATCGCCGTCGAGGGCCGGAAATACTCGCGCAGCATCTGTAGGAGCTCTTTGGCCTTGAAATCGCTCACCCTCTTCGGTGCGATCAGGTCCACCAAGGTCCTTTTGGTTTCTTGTCCAAGCATCCTGGTGAAGATGGCCCGTTTCTTTGCCTCATCCATGACTTCAGCTTCGACCAGTGCTCCCTGGAAGTCCATTTCGAAGATCTCCCAGTCTCCCGGTTTCCTGATCTCGAAACCGGCGCATGTCTTGGTCCCGTGGGCAGCCATAATCCCACCTTCGTTGCCAATTTAGTGTATGGGACCGAAGACAATGAAACAGCCGAAGGGTTGGCTTAACTCAGGTTTATTGCATGATGATCCGGAGGAACATGTGGTAATGGCGGATGGGTAGCTCAATATATACAGCTGGCTATACATTTGAATGTGGCTCGTTGACAGTCTATTGGTTGCTGCCTGCGTGACGTCATAGAAGGTCATGCCCTTCTTGTCCAGGTGAGGAGTTGGCGTCCTCTTATTAGGGTTACAGTGATACAGCTGAAGGTTATAATGTTGCACACAGAAAGGTTACATTGTTACCACATAGCTAGGTACATTGTTAAAGGCACAGCTTTACAGAACACAACAGTGACCTCTACCTTTACCTTTACATTCTTAAAGATTGGCTCTGAGACTCCACATATCTGTCTAGTTATTTCTCTAAGTCCCTGTTAGAAAACTGCACACCTCTTCAGTTTGTCTTCCCTCCTCACAAAGGGAGGAAATGTCGGCTGCTCTTCTATCAAATTAACTGAAGTCTCTCCCCCACCCACATGTACTTTCATGTCTGCTGGTATCCCAAAGGCGGCCTTGTCTGTCACATAATGACTTTTGCTGCTGTTCTGTAATTGACCTGATTCAGACACTGGATGGAAAAGATGTTCCCTGCACAAGGCAATGGAATCCACAGTGTACCAAAGACACCTTGCTAAATCTATATAATGGAAGAAGCAGACTAAATAGCATACTGTAGAACAAAAGGTATTGCTGGTACACAGCTGCTTTGAATTCTATTAATCAAGGAAGTGCAGCTTTATGTATTAGGACAAGGCCATGCTTGCAAACTCTTTTTGCTTGGTTGTATGTACTACAGTAGAACTCCGTATAGTGATCGCCCCATACAGCGATGAAATCGCATAGCGATGAGGCTTGGAGGGGGGAAGGCGTTCCTCATAGTGATCGTTCCTATGGGAAAATCCATACAATGATTTTCCAATGAGAAAAACCACTTAGCGCCAAACATTGTTGTACAGTTTTTCTCATTGGGAAAATCGTTGTATGGATTTTGCCATAGGGAAGATTGTACAATGACAAAAAACGCATAGCAGGGGGATGTGGCTGAGATGGTGCCTGAGTAGTACGTATTTCGATCGGCTCGTGCTGGAGCGGAGGATTAAAAGTGGAATTTTTTTAAAAATTGGATGGTTAACTGTTGAAAGAAAGAGTTATTTGGATCTTTGGAGTACTGGTGATTAAATTGATATTGGTATGGGATCGGAGTCCGGATATTGGGCGGTGAGTGAGATGCGACGTAGGTCATGTTGAACAAACCACACTGATCTTGGACGGGAGCCCTGTGCATGAAAAACAGCGGATTTAGCCTGAATTGTAAAGCTCTCCTTCTGGATCACCGAATTGGATTATAATTTTGGGTTTTTTTCTCCACCGATTTTACTGTTCTGCCATTTCAAGCCGGAGCTAGTTTTGGGAGTGGAATATTGAGTCACATCATCTTCTTTTCTTTCTTCTTCTTTGGAGCAACAATAACAGTAACAGTATTTTTAAAAGTTGCAACTTTCCCTTGGGATCATTAAATTGGATTATAGTTCTGGGTTTGCCTCTCCCCCCCAAAAAACCCCCATTTGGAATATAATTTAAAAAATTAGAATCATCCGGCTGGAAGTATATTAACTTTATTTTTTTCAACTGGAAATGTATAAATGGAAACCTTTATCTGAGCTTAGGACTTTTGGATGTAATTTTGCAATTGGATTACAATAAAGAAGCTTCCTATTTGGTTGGATCATAACGTGTGCAGAGGAATCCTGGAGCTGTATTTGGATTATAATCATTGAAAGTGTGCAGCTGCATTTAGCTAATTTTTTGTTTTGGATCTTGAAGAAATAATAGAAGTTACAAGTTAATAAGTTTATCATAATTAATTGAATTTGAAATTTGACTAGGAAATCGGGTTTGGGGGAAATAAAGGGGTAGCTGTATTGAGATTACTATTTGAAGTTATAATGGAAAAACTTAGAAAAGGAAAAGGAAAGGAGGAAGAGGTGGTGAAGCCTAAGAAGATGGATGCGAAGAAGGACAAGAAGAAAGACAAATCAGCAAGTGAAGAAGCACCCCCATCGACAGCAGCACCAGAACCTGTACCAATGGACCAAACACAAATTATGGTAGAGTTGGGGAAATTGTTTAATAAAATTGAGAGGATGGAGGAGGCAAATGTGATGGGTTTTCGTGAGGTCAAAGAAATAAGGGTAAAAGACAAAGATGAAATAATGGAAAAACGGGATAAACTGGTTGCAATGTTCACTGATTTTTCTAAGAAGGTTGATTTCAATTTTTAGAGGATGGATATAAGTGTTAAGTCGATGCAAAAATATATGAAATTGATGCAGGAGGATATGAAAGGGTTACATAAGGAAGAAAAGGAAACTAAAATGAAAGTAGGAGTGCAGGAGAAAAGGATAGATATGATGGAAGAGATGATGAGAAAACAGATCATAGTAATTCATAATCTCGTGGAAAAAATGCCAGACCAGCTGAAGGAAAGAATAGTTAATTGGCTAAATGGTTTGAAAATGGGGAAAGAGTTTAAGAATGAAAATATTGCAAATGTTTATAGATTGGGTGCAAAAAAGGGAAAAGTGTTCAAAGAAATATTTTGGTTAAGTTTGCAAATTGGGGGGATAAATTAAAGGTGATGGCTTTTATAAAACAAGCGGGGTCTGGCATTTTAAAAATTGATCGGAATGATGTTGAGGTATACAATGATATATCAGTGGATTAATGTGGTTGATGTTATAAGATGAAACCAGCAACAAAAATTTTGATGGAACGTGGGATAAAATACAATTGGAGATTTCCACAACAATTGAGATTTTTTTTATGATAAGAAAATGCATACGATTGATGCAGGAACTGATTCTTTGGAATATTTGTGTTTAATTGGCCTGGTTAAGGTGGCTTTGCAAGAATGGCTTGGATTAAGGAAAGCTTTAATAGAATCGGGAGGAACAAAAAGAGATTATGGAAATGTAGAAGAGAGGGGTGCTACAGGAGGAACAGATGTGGACTCTAAAGTACTGACTGTGGTTGATGAAGGGTGAATCAGGGTTTCGTTGATGGAGAAGAAGATAGAGTGATGCAGGGGAGAGAAATAATTTTTAAAAATGTTTGTTTGTTTCTAAAAATATGATTGTGCGCTAGAGCATTAGATAGTAGGCACATCTTCCACGTTCCCCCCATACCCCTCTTTGACTGTCAAAGGCTACTTTTTGGAGAAAGAAGTGGGGAGGGTAGGTATGAATGTTCATTGTTTTAGCTGTTGTTATTGTTTATGTGTGGTAGAGGGAAACATGCCCGTAGGAGGAAGGTCATAGAAGCTGGTTTTTAAGATTAAGATGTGAGAAATATTAAAGTGTTATCATGGAATGTGAAGGGTACTGGTTCTCAAGTGAAGAGAAGAAGAATAGAATCAGACCCGAGGAAAGATAAGCCGGATATAGTCTTCTTACAGGAAACTCATCAGAAATCAGGGGGATACAAACAAGATCTTTTTGAGATGGATGTAAATTTAGGAAAAGTCCTATGGTACTTCAAAAGCAAGAGGGGTAGCAGTTCTGATTTCAAGTAGATTAGGTTTCGAGATGATAAATAGTATTTCTGACCCAGAGGGTAGATATTTAATAATAAAAGGGAAGATTGATGATGAGAAAATTATTTTAGTGAATATATATGCACCAAACGATCATCAAGGCGAGTTTTTAGATAAAATGTATGGTAAACTGGAGAAAGAAAAAACAGCAAAAATGCTTGTGGCTGGAGATTTTAATTTAATAAGGTCAATTTTATACTGTACAAATATAGCAAGGAGTGAGTACCCATCACTCTATATTCTTCTCCATCCACTAAACCCTGATTCACCCTTCATCAACCACATTCAGTACTTTAGAGTCTACATCTGTTCCTCCTGTAGCACCCCTCTCTTCTACATTTCCATAATCTCTTTTTATTCCTCCCGATTCTATTAAAGAATTGTCCTTGCTCTTCTTGACCTCTCAGCGGCTTTCAATAGCATTGGCCATGGTATTCTTCTGGAATGGCTCAAAGGATTGGGGATCCAGGGCACTGTGTTGTCCTGGTTTTCCTCTTTTCTGGAGGGCCGTACCCAGTCGGTGTGGTTGGAGAGTGACAGGTCCAGCCCTAGGCTTCTCAAATATGGAGTGCCTCAGGGTTTGGTGCTCTCTCCTCTCCTATTCAACATCTACATGAAGCCACTGGGTGAGATCATTCGTTCTCACGGGGTGCAGTACCATCAGTACACGGATGACACTCAGTTGTACATCTCAGCCCATTTGGACCCTAGTGATGCCGTTGACATCCTATCCGGTTGCCTGGAGGCTGTTGGGTTCTGGATGGGGGCCAATGGGCTTCAGTTGAATCCCAGCAAGACAGAGTGGCTATGGATAAGGGGCCCCGTGTTATCCAGGGAGGTACCATCTTTGTTACTGGATGGGGCTTTTTTGCCCCAGACAGACCCGGTGTGCAACTTGGTGGTCCTTCTGGACTCGTGGCTGCTGCTAGAAGAACAGGTAGCGGCTGTGGCCAGGAGGGCTTTTGCCCAACTTTGGGTGATTCACCAGTTGTGCATGCTCCTGGACCGGGACTCCTTGCTTATGGTCACTCATGCTCTGGTCACTTCCCGACTAGATTACTGTAATGTGCTCTTCCATTTGGAAGCTGCAGCTGGTCCAGAATGCGGGAGCCAGGGTGATGATGGGATGCGGACAATATGCCCGCACCTCTCCACTACTTCGGGAGCTGCACTGGTTACCAGTTTGTCTCCGGGTGCAATTCAAGGTGCTGGTTTTGACCTTTAAAGCCCTATATGGCAGTGGGCAAGGATACCTTCGAGACCGCAACATCCCAAGAGTGTCTGCCCGTCCAACCAGAGCAGACCAGTGGGGCTCACTAATAGTGCCATCAACTAGGGGTGCACATCTATCCAGCACCCGAAGGAGGGCCTTCTCCGTGTCCGCACCAACCCTCTGGAACCTCCTGCCAACAGATCTAAGACTTCAAAGAGAATTGCTGCCCTTCAGGAAATGATTGAAAACCTGGCTGGCAGGGCAGGTGTGGGGCCCTAATGGGAACACGGTCCCCGCCTGCTGGCTTATGTAAACAATTAAGAACTCCCTCTTCTTTTTTATAGTGGGTGGGATGGGTGGGTCGGTGGGATATGGTTTTTTTTTAAGCAGGTGGGATATGGGCTTTTAAAGTGTTTTTATGTGTTTTTAGAACTTATTGTAATGCCGCCCTGAGTCAGGTTCTACCTGAGTGGGTGGCATATATAAATATGACTATTAAATTAAATTTAAATTAAATTAAATTAAAATTAAACAGCAGATTCTTGATAAATGGATGAAATCTCTAGGCTTGAAAGATACATGGAGAGAGTTTAAAGGGTCGGAAAGGACATATACATTTTTTTCACAGGTACATAATACATACTCCAGAATAGATTATATATTTGTAATAGAGAGTATGATCAGGAATACAGATGAGGTGGAAGTGGGATCTTTTAAAGAATCAGATCATGCAAAAGTGTTGGTGGAATTGAAGACAGAGGGAGTAAAGAAAATTAGAAGGAACTGGAAATATGATGCTAAATTTTTTAAAGACCATAAATGTAAAGAACAAATAATTGAAAAATGGAAAGAAAGTTGGTATTGGAATGATACGGATGAGGCGAGTTATAATATGGTATGGGATGCCATGAAGTCGGTTTTTAGAGGGGAGAGCATTAGAAACAATCAATTCAAGGAAACACAAGACATAGTTGAAAAAGAGATAAAGCGGTTACAAGAAGAGCATGTAAAGACAAATGATAAGAAGGTTTTTGACAGGATGCAAAGATTAAAGACGGAATTGGAAGGAAAGGACATTGAAAAAATAAAAAGAGATTTGGTATATTTAAAAAGGGAATATTTTAATACAACAATAAGAACTCAAAATTATTAGCAAGAGCCACCAAAGAAAAGAGAAATAAAAGGGAAATTGGAATTTTGATTAATAAAGATGGAATAAGATGCAATAGGATTAGAGATAAATGTAAGATTGTTAAACATCTTTATCAGGATTTATATGCTAAAAAGAATATAGATTTGGAGAAGTTAAAGGATCAATTGGGGAAATAAATAGAAAATAAGATAAAACAGGAACATAGAGATAGAATGGAAGAGCGGATAACAGAGAAATAAATAAAAGAAGTAATAGCCAACTTGAAGTCAGCTAAAGCCCCGGGGGAAGATGGGTTATCAGCTGAATTTTATAAAGAATTTAAAGACTTCATGGTTCCAAAATTGTTGAAATTATATAATTATATATTGAAAGGAGGGCAAATTCCAACCTCATGGTATAGAACTATAATTGTTCTATTACCAAAACCTGGAAAGGATTTAGAAAAGGTGGAATCATATAGGCCTATTTCCCTGATAAATCAAGATGCCAAGATTTTTACAGTGATAGTGGCAAACAGATTGAATAGTTTTATGGGTAGTTATATAAAGGAAGATCAAGCGGGTTTTCTGAAAGGAAGACATATGGCGGACTTGATAAGGAGAGTTTTAGATTTAATAGATATTGTAGGTCAAACAAAAGAGAAAGTAGGATTATTATCATTAGATATTTTTAAGGCATTCGACTCATTACAGTGAGTAACAATCAACAAGATAATTAAATGCTATGGATTTGGGGATAAATTTAAAAGGATGATTGAACAATTATATCAATATGGTACTGCCATTGTTAAATGGTGATGTTACAGAAGAAGTAAAATTAGAAGCTGGAACAAGGCAAGGTTGTCCATTATCACCAATATTATTTATTATGGCAATGGAGTTGTTGGCAAAGGCTATAAGAAAAGATAAGGATATTGAAGGAATATTAGTAAATAAGATAAGTTTGTATGCAGATGATACTTTGATAATTGTGAAGCATCCTAGGAAGGCATTAGAAAAAATACAAGAGCAGTTAAAAGATTTTGAAGAGATGACAGGTTTGAGAATAAATTGGGATAAATCGGAAATAATAATGTGTAATATTGACAAGGAAGAGCAACAGAAAATAAAGGGTAAATTTAAATTACAGATTAAAGATAACTTGAAGTATTTGGGAATAAACATTTCAAATAAATCCGAGGATCTTAAGAAATTGAATTATGGAAAACAGAAAATGGAAATTAAGGATAAAATACAGCAATATCAAAAGTTGAAGTTGTCTTGATTTGGCAGGATTGCGGTATGTACAATGATGTTGTTACAGAGAATTAATTTTTTATTTGATGACCTGCTGATCCAATTAAATGATAAAGAAAGTAAGGAATTTCAAAATATGTTAAATAATTTTTGTAATGGTGGAAGGAAACCCAGAATTGCCAAAGAATTTTGGTACTTATCTCAGAAAGAAGGAGGACTAGGATTGCCAAATTTGAGGAATTATTATAGAGCTTTTCAAATTAAAAACACTGTGAAAATTTTAGCAAGGGAAAAGGCAATTTGGGAAGAAATTGAGATGAGGGATCTAAATCAAATGGGGAAAATGGTCTATTTAGATAGTAATATGGGGAAAATAGTTACAAAAAATAAAATGATGAAGACAATATTGGGAGTATGGAAAAAGGTGAAGAAGGAATTGGCCCCAGATACATCTCCTATAATAGAAATAGAGGATACTAAAAATTATCCAATAAAAATTGACAAAAGGGTGAAAGAAATTCTTTTTAGAAATTATGTTTTCCTGTTGAGAGACTGGATATGGGCCTGTAAAGATAGAGACTGAAAAGCAGAGTTGTATGCGCAGTTGAGGTTGAACTGGCTCCAGATAGTGTTGGTAAATAAGTGGAATAGTAAATATTTGAGGGAAGTCAGTTTGGAAAGAGGTAAGACTGAGTTTGAAGAACTGATATCAAAGATAAGAAAGGGAGAAAGGGGTATTAAGGGCTTGGTAAGCAAAATCTATATAATGTTAAATAAAGATGGTAATCCACAAGAAGCGTTGAAAACAAAATTGGGAACAAGAATTGAAAATAAAGATAACAGATGAGGTTTGGGAAAAATAAATGGAAGAAAAGGGTCATGAGAACTATGTCTGTTAGAGTGAAAGAACATAATTATAAAATGTTGTGGAACATAATTATAAAATGTTGTGGAAATGGTACTTGACCCCAGTGAGGTTACATCAGATAGATAACAATAAAGATAAAATGTGTTGGAGATGTAAGGATACAATGGGAACATATGAACACATGTGGTGGGGTTTTAATGTGGTAAAAGATTTCTGGGGGAAAATTGAGAAAGAGATTTCTGCTATTATGGGCATGAGACTTAAATTGGGGCCAAGTACTGTTTTGTTGTCAGATGTGGAAATATGAATTTAAATAAGGATGAAAAAGAGTTACTGTCAATAATGTTGACAACGGGTAGACAGTGCATCGCTAGAAATTGGAAAAATGAAGTAATTTTGAAAATAGAAGAATGGTAAAAGGAGACGTGGGATCTCACATTGAATGATAAGCTAACATGGGAGATCAATAAGAAAAAGGGTATAGTCAAAGAAAATAGATTTTGGAAAATATGGCAATTATTTGTGGATTACTCATTGAAGGGGGATGAAGGGAATAGACCAGTACCTGACCAAATGAGTTTTTGGGAATAGAAAATAACTGTGACACTCCGTCTTCTCCAGGGCATTGTATAAAACACTGGGTGTATAATGTTTATTGTTTATTGTATTTTAATTATTGCATTTTTATTTTTATTTAGTAGTTGTATTAAATTAAGGAGTTTAAGAATTGAGTTGAATATGTATATTAGGATAGTTGTAAGAGTGTTACAATGTATTAATTTTCTTTTTGAAATATAACTAAAGATGTAAAGAAGATAGGGGAAGGTATCATATTATCAAGTCCTAATTTAATTGCATTTTTATGTTTGTTCTTTCTTCTTTTGTTATATATATTGTATTTGTAAGTTTATTGTTTGTATTTTTATTCATAATTGTTGTTTCTTTTTAAAGTTGTATTATTGTTGAAAACTTAATAAAAATTTATTTTAAAAAAACACATAGCAATTAGCTCCGTGGAATGGATTAAAATCACAATACGGAGTTCTACTGTATTTTGCTGCAGTATTGAAAATGTAGTGCACTTTGTAAAGTTTTAAAACTTTAGGTCGCTTTTGCTCGAAAAACATTTGTATCTGACTCTAGGGTTTAGTGCTCATCTCTGTTTATAGCAAAAGATGCACTGTCTGCATCTGCAGATATTTCCATGGAAATGTGTCAGGCATGAACACGGTTTACCTTCTTACTGAAGTGGTACCTATTTATCTACTTTTGATGTCTTGTTTTCGAACTGCTAGGCTGGCAGGAGCCTGGACAGAGATGGGAGTTCATACTGTCATGCAGTACTCATGTCTCAAACTGCTGACCTTCCAATCATCAAGTTTAGCATCTTAACCACTTGAATCATCACAGTCCCACATTTAAAACTTGACAGCAGGTTAAAAAAAATCAACAATAACAACAATACAAGCCCAGACTAAACTAGATACAGCCTACATATATGCTTCTGTACCAGTAAAATGCCAGAGTAGGAATTACTCGAAATAAGTCCTGCAAAGTCTCTGAAATTAAAAAAACCCAAGCTATCCCACACCCTCAATAAATAAATATGTTGATTGAAAGGGGGGGGGGGGAAATGTAGAGCAGGGGTCGTCAACCTTGGTGCCCCAGGTGTTCTTGAACTTCAATTCCAAGAAGCCCTGATCAGCTGGTGTGCTGACTTAGGCGTCTAATAATTGAACTCCAAGAACACCTGGAGCACAAAGGTTGGCCACCCCTGTTGTAGAGCCTTAAAATACATAGATAGGTACAAATGCATAATAACATACCAAAGAATTTGCCTTTCCTTGATACTTTTGAGCAGTGGTGGGTGTCAGCAGGTTCGCACCAATTCGCCAGAACCTGTAGCAGAAATTCTGGCTGGCCCCACCCATCCAAGTTTTGAAATAAAATAGTCCTAATTCAGGTGCAATGCAGGGCTTTTCCCCGGGCCACACCCACCATATCACGCCCACAGTGTAGGTAGTAAAGGAAGAGGAGCATCGTGGCAGACTGAGCACATCGTTTTTCTCATCACTGTCTGGAAAGGGGAGCCAGAAATGTGGATTTATAGTGCTAAACTGTTACATTTTTGAAGGAAAATGTTTCCGGAAGAAATGTGAAGTTGGTAGATTGTGATTGGAGGGATTTGGAGCCTGGAGGACAACGGAAAAGAATAAAATTGTTGCAGTTGTTCCTCAAGTGTGGAGAGCCGAGTTAGTGGCGCTGCTGGAGAATGGAGTTTACGAGCGGAGGTGACAGCAAAGAGAGGCGCTTCCTTGTGAGCTGGCAGTAGCTGTATTCGAGAGGAGTGAATTTTGGCAAAATCTGGGGTTCGGCAGTGCGTGGAGAAGATTTGAGTGGCGGAGTGGAACGGAGGGGAGAGGAGGAGATTCGAGCATGATTTCGCGTGCAGAGTTTCGGGGTGGAAGGAATATCATTGATTTGGTCTCGGCTGGAGTGGCGCTGCCGGAGAACAGAAGACGGAGTTTAGGAAGGAGGTCTCGGCAAGGAGAAGTGCTCTTGTGAGTGGCTAGAGTTTTGGTGGCACTTGGAGTTTGGGGACGCTGGAATGCAAAGTGGTCAGGAGAGTGCTCTGGTTGTGTCGGGCTGAGAAGGAGTTGCTATTTTGTGGGGATAGGGGTCTGAAGGGAGTCAATTGGGGGTTGGGAAGTGAGTCCTGTTTGATTCCAAAGGGCCCTAATCCAGAGCAAGAGTCTGGGCAGCTAGTGTTGACCAGAGCATTGGATGGATGTGCGTCCCCCGAAAATATTATTGAACGTTGGCTGAGAGTGTGGAAGTCATTAAGGAGTGTTATTTCCTCTATTCCTGGGATTTGGATTTGGATTGTGTTGAATTTATTTCACAAGTAGCGTGCTGGAAAGGCAGAGCATATTGTGTCTGACAGATTGCTGGGACAGACAGGATCCTTCCTTGAGCCCTGATCATTGGACCATTGTGGGGGTATAAAATAGAGTTGGTGTTCAGATGGTGGAGTAGCACTTTGTGACTGTGACTGTGATTTTGACTGTGGCAGAAAGAAGAAAGAAAGGAAGGGGGAAAAAAAGAAAAAAAGAAAATTAGTTTCCACATCTGCTGTGCCAAGGACAGTGATAAAATCAAGGCTAGCCCTGGAGTTGCTTTATCATCAAGTGCAGCTGTGTACTGCTCAATTGGCTGGATTATAGGAACAATTTTTTCAAGATCTGTGTTTTGTATACATGCCTCGTGTAGAGTAATAAGCTGGATTAACTTTAATGTCCAAAGTGGTTGAAGTTAACTATAAAAGGGATTTGTAAGTTATGGTTGTTTATGTATAGAGGTATAAGGAGATAATTGCATAGGGTATATTGGCTAAAAACGTGGATAAAGTTGTGTAGATCTGTTTAGGACTATTTTGGAATAGAGTGAATGAGTCGAAAAGAAAAAAGAAAGCAGCAGAGAGAAGAGATAGAAATAGATCCAATCTGGCTAAGAACAGGTAGATTAGTAAGAGCAGACAGTGGGGAACGAAGGAAGTCTTTAAAGGATGAAATTTTGGAAGCTGAGGAGCTGGATAGGCTTAGAGCAGGCATGGCAGCAAAGAAGAAATTACAAGAGAAACAGCAATCACAACAGTTAGATATAAATCAAGATGATCAGCAAATTGAGTTTGAAGAGGCTAGTGCTCGGGGAGCTATAAAAAAATAAAGCAATAGAAGGAGGTGCGGAGGAAAGTGTGGAAGGGGACAGCCCCTAGGTTTTGGATGTGAATGAATGTAGAGGCTCCATTGAAGTGAGGCTAGATAGTCTTGAGAAGTATCTTCAGACCAAGTTCCAAAATTTAGAAGAGCAGCGAGCGAGGGATACTCAAGAATTTATTAAACTGCAGCAAGAGAGTTTTGAGGCTTTTCAGCAAAAAATGTTGTCAGTGGTGGCAGGTTTGATGGAATCAACTAAAGTTGAAACAGCCAAGATAATGAAAGAGGTGAATGATATAAAAGAAGGAATGGGTTCAATTTCAAAGGAGGTTGAAAATGTAAAGAGAGATGTCCAAGAGGTGCAGGAAAAAGCTAAAGAGAGAGAAGTAAAAGTGGATGATCATGAAGTGAGACTGGAGTTACTTGAAGACCAATCTAGAAAAAGAAACATAATAATTAGGCATGTTTCTGAGGCCTGCCCTGATCAGTTGAAGGCCAGAATAATGAGTTGGTTAAATGATTTAGGTATGGGTAGGAAGTTCGAGGCTGAGGATGTATTAAGTGTGCATAGATTAGGGTCTAAGAAACATAATGCAGGAGATAGAAATGTGCTATTGAGGTTTGCCAGTGAAGGTTTGAAGGTGATGTTAATGCAGCATATCAGGAAATCTGGGCCAAGTATATTGAAAATGGAAGGGAATAGCATAGAGATTTATAATGATATTTCCATCGGTGAGAGAACTTGGAGAACACAAATCAAACCAGTAACCAGGAAGTTGAGAGAAAAAGGAATTGTTTACTTTTGGCTTGCCTTGAAAAAAAAAAACTAAAATTCATAGTATCTGGAAAATCATATGTGTTGAGGGATGGGTCATATGTCTTAGACATACTTGCAGAGGCAAAGATAATTGACAGAAACTCAAAGGAATGGGAAGATCTTAAAGAGGAGCTGGTAATAGCAGGGGTTTACACAACATATGACAGGGAAGAGGAAGAACGGATGAAGGATATTAGGGTTGCGTTGTCTGGCCAGGAAGAACTAGGTAGCGTGGAATGACATAATGACGTAAAATTTGCAATTGAAGTAACTGTAATGCACAATATAAAGTGATGATAGAATCCTCATGTGGAATTGGTGGCATGAAAAATTAAATAGTATTTAGAATGGGTAATTAGGCAGGATAAGTGGTGGTTTGGTTTGTGAGTGTTGTTTCCCCTCCCCCTCCCCCTTGTTTTACAGGGGTGTCTTTCTTTTTCGTTTCGAAATGGTGGGGAGGGTGATGATTTATTGTTTTATGTTTTGTGTTCATTTTTTTATGTTTTGTGGGTTGGATTAGCACATGCTTGTAGGAGATGGAATTTATTGCAAGGGAAAAACAATAAAGAATCATGAAATCAATTAGGGTGGTATCATGGAATGTTAAAGGCACGGGCAGTATTATTAAGAGGAAACGTTTAGAAGCGGTAATTAGGAAAGATAGGCCAGATGTGATATGCTTGCAAGAAACACATCAAAAAAGTGAAGATGTAAATAATTTGTATATAAAGGGGATAGAATATTATGAGAAGGCATTGGGTACGTCTAAGGCAAGAGGGGTTGCCATATTAATATAAAAAAAGTTAGGATTTATAAAAGTAAAGACAATTGTAGACCCAGAAGGGAGATTTCTTATAACAAGGGGATTTATTAATAATGAGGATATAACCTTTGTTAATGTATATGCACCAAACAAAAAACAGGAGGAATTTTTAGATAAGGTGTATCAAAGTATAGAATCAGAAAGGGTGTCCAAGTTAATAATGGTTGGAGACTTTAATCTGATTATATCAGGTTTGGATGCTACAAACGTGGCTAAACGCACATGTACTAATAGGGTGATGGATAGGTGGTTAAAATGATGGGACTACAGGATGTTTGGAGGAAAATTAGAGGCTCAGAACGGGGATATACATTTTTTCGCATGTGCACAATTCTTATTCACGAATTGACTATGTTTTGGCTTCAGAAAGCATGATAGATAAGGTTGAAAATATTGAAATTGGCATGATTAAGGAATCTGATCATGCTAAAATAATTATGGAATTTAAACTAAGAGATGAAAAACAAAAAAGGGGTACATGGAACTATGATACAAGGTTATACAGAGACCAAAATAGTAAGGAAATGATAGTAAAAAGATGGGAAGAGTGCTGAGAAATTAATGATACAAAGGATGTAAATGATGGAATATTATGGGATACCATGAAGGCAATATTCAGGGGAGAAAGCATTAAGCTCTCTTGTATTAACAATAGGCAAAATAAGGAAAAGCAAAAAGAGTTAGAGGACGAAATAAAGAAATTACAGGGTATTCATGCAAGAACGGGAGATAGGGACATATTTGATAAAATGCAAAAATTAAAAAGAGAATCTATTGAAAAAGATATTGAAAAGGTTAAGAAGAATCTAATTTATTTGAAGAGATTACTTCAAGTACAGTAATAAAAATTCTAAGCTATTAGCTAGAGCGGCTGAAGATAAGAAAGATAAAAGAGGAATTTCAGTTTTGATAGATAATTATGGCGGAAGATGTAACAAGTTAGAAGATAAAATTCAAATTGTTAAGGCTTTTTATCAGGAATTGTATTCGAGGAAGGACGTAAATAAGGACGAATTAGAGCGATATCCAGATAAGTGGTCAAGAATAAATTTAAATTCAGAACATAGGAGTTATATGGATGAAAAGATAACACAAAAGGAAATAAAGGAGGTCATAAAAAGATTAAGGATAGGCAAGGCTCCAGGCGAGGATGGTTTATCGGTGGAGTTTTATAAAGACTTTAAAGAGATGTTGTTACCAAAAATGAAAAGGATTTTTAATTAAATTTTGGAGGGAGGGAGAGTTCCTAAATCGTGGTATAGTACAATTATAATTTTAATTCCAAAGGTAGGGAAAAAATTGGAAAAAATTGAATCCTATAGACCGATTTCCCTGATGAATCAGGACGCAAAAATTTTCACTGCGATTTTAGCTAACAGATTGAATAATTTTAGTGGCAAATATATTAATAAGGATCAAGTGGGATTTATGAGGGATCGGTATATGTCGGATTTGACGAGAAGGATGGTTGACTTGACAATTATTGCTCAGCAACAAGAGGAGCATGTAGGCCTTTTCTCCCTGGATATATTCAAAGCTTTTGACTCGATCCAATGGATAACTATAAAGGAAATTATAAGGAAATATGGATTTGGACATAAAAATTGTGGGGTAATTGAGCAGTTGTATCAGCAAGGCTCGGCTAGGGTTAAATTAAACGAGGAATTAACAGGGGAGATTAAATTGGAAGCGGGCACAAGGCAAGGAGACACATTGTCTGCATCTTTATTTATCATGGCCATGGAATTGTTAGCTAATGTAATAAGGGAAGATAAGGAATTAATTGGAATTGAGGGTATAAAAATTAGCCAATATGCTGATGACACCCTAATAACAATAAAAAAATCCACAGAATGCACTAGGGAAGATATATGGGCATTTAGTGGAATTTCAAAGGGTGACTGGACTCAAGGTAAATTGGGATAAGTCAGAAGCAATTTTTTTTAATATGGATTTTGGACATACAAGAAAGTTTAAAGGCTAAATTTAAAATACAAATTAGAGATAATATAAAATACCTGGGGATAAACATTTCAAATAAATACGATGATTTAAGGAGATTAAATTATGATAAACTGGAAAAAGAATTAAAAGAAATGATTTTAAGGTATAAGAAACTAAATTTGTCGTGGTTTGGACGTGTTTCGTTATGTAAAATGAAGCTTTTACCCAAATTAAATTTTGTATTTGACACCCTGCAATTATATATGAAAGAGAAGGAATTAAAGGTTTTTCAAACTATATTAAATAATTTTTGTAACGGAGGAAAAAGGGCTGGGATACCAAAGTTTTTATGGTATTCTCTACAAAAAAAGGGCAGGTTAGGAATTCCAAACATTAAAAACTATTATTGGGTGTTTCAATTGAAGAATATTTGTAAAATTTTAGTGAAAGAAGAGCCGATTTGGGGGAAAATTGAATTGCGAGAGAAACTGGGTGAAGAAATATTAATGTTTTTGGGCAAAGGGAAAGCTAAGACTAATACTGCAAATAAAATGTTAAAAGCTCTTTTAAAAACTTGGACACTATTGAAATATAGACTGGCCCCAGGGTTGTCCCCAATAATAGGCTTGAGTGATATGAAATCATTCCCATTGAGAATGGATCGGAGAGTAGAAGAAGTATTGAATAAGAACAAATTAACTTTATTAAAGGATTGGATAGCAGCATGTAGAGTCAAGGAAAGAAAGTTAGATATAGGTAGACAACTCAAATTGAACTGGCTTCAAATGATGTCTATTGACAGTTGGAATAAAAGATATACAGATGAATTGAGCTTGGATAGGGAATGGACGAAATTTGAAGAGTTGGTACATAGTCTAAAAAGTGGGCAGGTAAAAGTTAAGGGGTTAGTAGGCAAAATATATAAGGTTTTAGATGACTCGGATCAACATCGGATAGCTGTAAAAGAAACGTGGGAGCTAGATTTGAATATTAAAATCACAGATGAGCAGTGGAATGGTAAATGGAAAAGGAGAATCTGTAAGAATAAAAGAGCATAACAATAAATTACTGTGGAAGTGGTATTTGACTCCAGTACGACTATACCAAATTGACAATACAAAGTTGAAATTTTGTTGGAGGTGTAAGGTGGAAATTGGAACATATGAACATATGTGGTGGGGGTGTAAAGAGACGAAATCATTCTAGATGAAGGTGGAACATGAAATTGGGAGAATTCTAAATGTAAGAATGAAATTGGATGTAGTTTTAATTTTGTTAACGGATGTGGAGGGGGTAGAGTATCAAAAAAGGGAATTATTAGCAATTATGTTATCTAGTGCTAGACAATGTATAGCGCGATATTGGAAATGTGATGTTACCCCAAAAATAGAGGATTGGTATAAGGAGCTGTGGAATACAGCGTTGAATGATAAGCTCACCTGGGAGTTAAACTTAAGAAAAGGGTTAATTAAAGAAAACAAATTTCAGGAAATTTGGAAATGTTTGATAGACTATACCTTGATTAATGGTCATGGGCAATTGCCGGTGCCGGATTATATTGCATTTTTGAGATGATAATAGATAAAAGGGGAAATTCTGTCTCCGTAGCATTGTATATAGCACGTGGTGATATTTTTTTTGTTTCCTTTTTTTCCTGCTTATTTATATTACTGTGCATTTTGTCTTTTCTTTTCTTATATTGTTCTGTGTGTTATCCCTTTTTTACATTTTTGTATGTGTATTAAGAAAATAAAAAAAATTAAAAATTAAAAAAAAAGAGTAGGTAGTAAAAATTTGAATCCCACCACTGCTTCTGAGCAATATATTGAAAAAGGATGAGAGCCAGACTTCTGCTCTTAAGGGAATAGGACCCTTCCTTCACAGGGTTTTTTTCTGACCAAACACTGAAATTTTTCAATCACAGCTCCTTCTTTAAGATTTACCTACCAATTGGGCTAAACCAAACAGTCTACGGGGAGGCACACACACAAGCCCTATATATCAATAACACTTAGACCAGTGGTGGGCTCCCAAAAAATTGCTACCACACTGTGGGTGTGGTAAGGTTGGCGTGGCCAGGTGGGAAAGCCCTGCACTGCACCCAAATTAGGACTACTTTATTTCAAAACATGGATGGGCGGGGCCAGCCAGAATTTCTGCTACTGGTTCTGGTAAACTGTCGTGAACCTGCTGATGCCCACCACTGACTTAGACCCACTTACAAGAGCAGATGGATATCAACCAATACTGTATACTAGTTTATTTGGAAAATACAGAGCATTAGCATTGTCAAGCCTAATGCAGAGATATAGTCCTGGCCCACAAGGGAATAATTTGGAGACACTTGGGCATGAATAGAAATTTGAGTAATTCTAAATGAGACACTCAAAGGGATTAGCCTGTAAAGAAAGAAACCCTTCATTTCTGCCATGGTATTGAATAACTCATTGACTATTCTTTTAGGAAATTGCCATTCCCTGTGATTAAAACTGGAAGCTTTTTCAATTGTCATTAGTCTGTTTCCCAAGAAGCAAATGATTATTAAATATTCGCAATCACTGGCACTCTTTAAAATTATTACAATAACACCATTAATTCTGCTTCATATATAGTATCCTAAAGAGTAGACTTTGAATAAGTGTGAGGCATGCAGCCAAGTGCTGCAATGCTTGTATGATCTGACGGTTTCCTGTTGCCCCAGGCCATGGCTCTGAATGCCACCCATCTGTTTTAACAGACTTCCACCATGGAAGTTTAAAAAAATATTTTTAAAATTATGTGCAGCTGTATTCTACAGTTGGCCCATACAAGTACAGGTACAACACACAATATTTTTGTTCAAACGCATGTTTCCCACTATCTCCTGAACATATCTTGTCAGGAAATGAGTTTACTCATGAGTAGGTCTTCCTGCTTCTGAGCTGCCACCGTCCTGGCTAAGCAACCCAGGTAATTAGATTAGTGTAGACAAAGTTCTATGCGCTTCGGTGTCTAGACATGCCTGCCACATGACCACGGAAACATCTGCAGCAGCAGACAGCGCTGGCTCTTCGGCTTTGAAACAGAGATGAGCACTGAACCCTAGAGTTGGATACGACTGGCTTTCGAGCAAGGGAAACCTTTACCTTCACCTTTAGACAAAGTAGCGAATAGCCAAGTAAATACTCCAGGCATTTTCAGGTATTTTTAAAGTACTGTATAATGTAATCAGAGTAAGTTACAGAAGAAAGTTCATCAAAAGTTCAGAAAGCACATCAAAACAAACAAAGTGTCTCTATGGGGAAAGCCCAGGGGCCCCTTCTTCTTAAGCAACTACATGTTTTGGTTACCCCTTTGCTCAGAGCATTGGATCAAGAGAGTGTCTTGCCTCCTCCCTCTGGGTTATATCTCCTCCCTTAGGACCCACCTCCTTGACATTCCCCTAAAGGAATACAGCCAATGATCACATGGTATAACATGTCCATCACACATAAGGCTCCATCTCTTCTGATCCATGAGGCCAGCATGTTTACACATTCCAATCTTTCTGGTATATTCTAAAAGGTTCTCCCCCACATTGAAATCTCCATCTTAGATGAGGCTAAAACCAGGGCATAAATTCTGCCCAGACATATTTATGGAAGCTAACAAGAAACCATGAGCTACTTGTCAGTGTTGCTTTTCAAATATGGGAACCCAAAAACTCTTAAGCATTCACTCTACTTATTAATGCTCCATAACTGATGGCTAGAGTAGCACAAACACACACAACATTGGTCAGTCAGTAGATTGCCAGCACAAACACACACAACATAGGTCAGTCAGTAGATTGCATAAAGGACCCAAGCACCTATACCTCTGGTGGCTAACCTTGGCACTACAGCTGTTTTTGGACTTTAATTCCCAGGCTTGGGCTCTGGGTAATTAAAGTTCCAGAACAGCTGGTGTGCCGAGTTTAGCCATCACTGACCTATACCAATGATGGGAAAACTAGGCACTCCAGATGTTCTTGAACTTCAATTCCCAGAAGCCCTGATCAGCAGGAATGCTGACTTGGGCTTCTGGGAATTGAAGTCCAAGAACACCTGGAGTGCCACAGTTTGCCATCACTGACTTATACAAAAAGTCATACAAATCCCTAATAATACTTCCAAAGGCAAACACATCTTTAACCTTTAATTTATTTTTATTCATTTATTTTAAAAAATATATATAAACTGGCTTTTTTCTCAAGGCAGTAGCCTCCCGAAATACCCAAAACTGAGAAAAAGGCACCCAATGGTGGGTAGACTGTATAAACTTTAGCAACAAGAAGAGTCTGGAAAACGTTAGTAGACCTTCCAATATCCCTACCCAACAACATTTTCATGCTCTGGATTTAAAATTAGTAAGTAGTACTAGACTGGCTCACTTCTTTAACTTCACATCAATGATATCAAATATACAGTAATACTCTACATGTGCTCTTAAGCAGAGATGCTGCTGAGGAAAGCCAAACAAAGGAAGTGAGCACTGGTAAGTTTTGGGCGTGTTTGCAGTTGGAGTAGAGCTGCTTTAGAGGCCTCCACTAATTTAAAATGATAATTTAAACTGCAAAGTCCACCTATGTCCTAACAGAGGAAGCAGCTAGAAGCTTCCTGAAACAGGAAGCAGGGGGCAGAGCCACACCAGGCCCTTCCCTGAAATGTGACTCAGAGGGGCGGAGCCACTCTAGCTTTTAAAAGCTCTGAACTCTTTCAAGGTCAGGCTTTTTGATTCTGCATGTGCTCTTAAGCAGAGCTGCTGCTGATGAGAGCCAAACAAAGGAAGTGAGCACTGGTAAGTTTTGGGTGTGTTTGCAGTTGGAGTAGAGCTGCTTTAGAGGCCTAACGGGGTGCAAGATTTCAATCAAAAAACAAAGGAAGAATATATTCTTACTAGATAGAAAGGTAGTAAATGTGCAAATTTTTGAGGCCCATACTGCACTTGTTAAAAATGAATTCTGAGGGAGCAACTGTAGTTACTTGCAACACTTGTGCCATGTTTGTATTCTTGCCAAAGCAAATGGAGAACTACACTTGCAGCAAGTGCAAGCTGGTTGTGCTACTAGAAGAGAAGGTCCAGCAGCTAGAGGCCTGCATATCTAACCATCAACAAATTAAGGAGCTTGGACAGAGCAGAGCAGATTATCCTGGACAAAGAAAAGACATCACAGTTCTGAGGAAGAAGTCGTTTCACTAACTCAGGAGGTAGATGCATGGAGGAATGTGACTCAAAGAAGTAGAAGGGCAAGATTTCACTCCGAGCATCTGAAGTTACAGAATCAATTTGAGGCTCTTTCCCTCATCACACTTGATGAGATACAGGATAACAAACTGAAGTCCGCTCCCTTAATAAAGTTGATGAAGTGCATGTAAATGAACAGATTGCAGGAGAGAGGCTCCTTGTACTAGGTGATTCAATAATTAGAAATACAGAGAGATGGATTTGTGATTCACATGATAACCATATGGTGACTTGCCTGTCAGGTGCAAAAGTTGCAGACATCATGAGAAATCTAGATAGCTTGTTAGAGAGAACTAGGAAAGAGCCGGTGGTCATGGTACATGTTGGTACCAATTATGTTGGGAAGACCAAGTGGTCAGTCCTGGAAGCCAAATTCAGGTTGTTAGGAAGAAGATTGAAGTCCCGGACATCCAAGGTAGCATTTTCAGAAGTGCTGCCTGTTCCTTGTGCAGGACCTACCAGACAGGCAGAGCTCAGAAGCCTCAATGCATGGATGAGGCAGTGGTGTCCAGAGGAGGGAACTGGAAAACATTTTGGGACAAGCCAAAACTGTTCAGGAGGGATGGGGTGTACTTGAACCATGATGGGACCAGATTGCTGGCACTCAACATCAAAAGGGCTGCAGAGCAGCTGTTAAACTGATAACTGGGGGAAAGCCGACAGGAGCTGGATAGCATCCGGTTCGGGAAAGTGTGTACTTGAGTAGTGAGGAGGATGCAAAAATTACTGAGCAGAGCGAGGAGCTAGTCACCAGCACTCTAGCAGAAGGATTGATAAAAATATTGATATTATTGGCATCACTGAAACCTGGTGGATGGATGATAACCAATGGGATACAGCTATCCCAGGCTACAAACTGTACAGGAAGGATAGGAAGGGGCAAACCGGAGGTGGTGTAGCCTTGTATGTCAAAGAAGTGATAACATTGTATGAATTGGAAAATCTAGGTAATTTGGAGTCACCATTAGAAACTCTGTGGGTAAGAGTACCTGACAACAAGGATGGTCTAACAGTAGGCATATGCTATCAGCGTCTGACCCAAACTCTTGAGGGAGACTGGCAGTTGGAGAATGTTGTAAAGGAGGCATCCAAGAAGGGAAGCCTAGTTATAATGGGGGACTTCAATTACCCTCACATAGACTGGGTGAACTGTTGTTCAGCACATGATAAAGAGATAAAGTTCCTAGATATGCTAAATGATTGTTCCCTGGGACAGATGGTTGAAGACCCAACTAGAGGTACAAGAATCCTTGACTTGATGTTGATGGAAGATGTTAATGTGACTGATCCAATAAGGAATAGTGACCACAACTCAATTATGTTTAACTTGATCATAGACCACAAATCACTGATCAAATCTAACACAGAGAACTTAAATTTTCAAAAAGGAAATTTCCCAAAAACGAGGAAACTATTAAAAAAGAAGCTGAAAGGGAAAACTGAGCGAGTCCAAACACTCCAAGAGGCATGGATGATGTTTACAAAAACAATAACAGAGGCCCAATTGGAATGCATACCCAAAAGGAAAAAGGGCACTGCCAGGTCTAAGAAGACTCCAATGTGGCTTACAGGAGCTGTTTGGGAAGTGATCATAAGCAAGAAAAGCTCATTTAGAAGATGGAAGGCTTGTCCGAATGAAGACAGCAGGCAGAAACATAAATTCTGGTAGAACAAATGCAAGGCAACAATCAGGAAAGCAAAGCAAGACTTTGAGGAGCGTACAGCAAAAAACACTCAGAGAAATAACAATAACTTCTTTAAGTACATTAGAAGTAAGAACCCAACTAGGAAGGCCATTGGACCATTAGACAATGGAAAGCAAGGGGTTATTAAAGAGGAAACAGAGATTGCAGAGAGACTCAATGAATTCTTTGCTTCAGTATTCACTGAAGAAGACAGACCACACACCCAAAACAGAGCCTATCTTTGAAGGGAGGGAAACCGAAGAATTAAGCCAGATAGAAATAACCAGGGAGGAGGTCCTTGCATGTCTTGTTAACAAATCACCAGGACCAGATGGCATCCATCCACGAGTTCTCAGGGAACTTAAAGATGAAATTGCTGATCTCCTAGCCAAAATATATAATCTTTCCCTCAAATCAGGCTTTGTGCCTGATGACTGGAAGGTAGTGAATGTAACACCAATTTTCAAAAAAGGATCTGGGGTGATCCAGGAAATTACCGACAGGTCAGTTTGACATGTGTCCCAGGTAAAGTGATGGAAACCATCCTTAAAAGAGAGACTTAATAGGCACATAGAAGAGAAGGCGAGCCAACATGGAGAGCCAACATGGGTTTTGCAAGGGCAAATCATGCCTCACTAATCTTTTGGAATTTTTTGAGAGTGTCAACAAGCATGTAGATAAGGGGGATCCAGTTGACATTGTTTATTTGGACTTTCAGAAGGCTTTTGACAAGGTTCCGCACCAAAGGCTCTTGAATAAACTTACCAGTCATGGAATAAAGGGACAGGTTTTGTCCTGGATCAGCAACTTGCTAAGGGACAGGAAACAGAGGGTAGCACTAAATGTACATTTCTCCAAGTGGAGGGAAGTAAAGAGTGGGGTCCCCCATGGTTCAGTACTGAGATCCCTGCTTTTTAACCTCTTCATAAATGATCTAGAAGTAAATAGCAAGGTAGCCAAATTTGCTGACAACACAAAATTATACAGGATAGTAAAAACTGTGAGAGATTGTGAGGAGCTCCAGAGGGATCTCTTGACACTGGGTGAGTGGGCAAAACAGTGGCAAATGAGCTTCAACATTAGTAAGTGCAGAGTGATGCACTTTGGGACAAAAAAACCCAATTACATTTATAAACTGATGGGGTCTGAACTCTCTGCGACAAACCAGGAAAGGGACCTTGATGTCCTGGTGGACAGCTCAATGAAGGTGTCAACCCATTGTCCCTCAGCAGTAAAAAATGCAAACTCAATGCTAGGGATCATTAGGAAGGATATAGATAATAAGTCAGCAAGTGTCATTATGACTCTTTATAAATCTATTGTGAGGCCCCATCTGGAATACTGTGTACAGTTCTGGTCGCCATACCTCCAGAAGGATATTATGGAGTTGGAAAAAGTGCAGAGGATGGTAACCAGAATGATTAGGGGACTGGAACACCTTCCTTACCATATGAGGCTGCAATGGTTGGGCCCCTTCACTCTTGAATGACAGCATCTAAGAGGTGACCTGATTAAAGTTTATAAAATCATGCACGGTGTGGTCAAAGTAGATAAGGAAAAACTGTTTTCCCTATCACACAACACCTAGAACTAGGGGGCACTCCATAAAACCTTTGGGTACTAGTTCTCAAACAAATAAGAGAAAGTACTTTTTCACCAAGAGGATCACTGGTCTATGGAACTCCCTGCCAGAAGAAGTGGTGACAGCTGTCAGTCTTGACAGCTTTAAGAAAGGATTAGACAAGTTCATGGAGGACAAGGGTATCAATGGCTATAATTATGGATACCTAAGGACAACCTCCGATTTGGAGAGGTAGGCAGGATATCTCTCAAAACCATTTCCAGGGAATCCTAAGCAGGTGAAGGCATCTGCTAGGCAATACCCTAAAGCAAATGGTGAGCCACTGTGTGAGACAGAATGCTGGACTCGATGGGCTGTGGCCTGTTCCAGCAAGGCTGTTCTTATGTTCTTAATGTGTGCCCCAAACAATGTTAAAACCAGATAATGTTGGGAAATTTGAGGGAAACTTTTGCACCGGACTACATTAAGTTTTCCTCACATTTCCTGACATTGATCTCTGGATCGCTAATGGGCTTAGCAATCCAGGCGGGGGGGGGGGTGTTCTGAAGAGAGGCTAGGAAAGGGTTCCTTAGCCTCTCTTCAGAAACACCGCCCCCCCGTTCTGGATCACTAAGTCCCTAAGTGATCCAGGTGGGGGGTTTCTGAAGAGAGGCTGGGGAAAGGTTTCCCCAGCCTCTCTTCAGAAACATACACACCCACTTGGATGGCTAACAGGCTTAGTGATCCAGGCATGGGGGTGTTTCTGAAGAGAGGCTGGGGACCCTTTTCTCAGCCTCTCTTCAGACCCCCCCGCCACCACTGCCTGAATCGCTAAGACCCTTAGCGATCCAGGCAGGCGTTTCTGAAGAGAGGCTGGGGAAAAGTTTCCCCAGCTTCTCTTCAGAAACAGTCCCTCACCCACCCACCAGCCTGGATTGCTAAAGTGCTTAGCAATCCAGGCAGGGTGATGGTGGTTCTGAAGCAATCCAGGCAGGGGATTTCCTCTTCAGAAAGGGAACCGGGCTTTTTTAACGTTGTGCGATAAATGTATCACACAATGTTAAAAACCGCATAATGTTAAGACTTGTGGAACAAAGTTTTAATGTTATCCAGGATATTACTGTATACAGTGCTACCTAACGTAACAAACGCTTCACATAGCAAAAAATCGCATAATGAAGCATTCATTATGCAAGGGCAATACCCCGCATAATGAAAAAAAATAGTTCATTATGCTGGGTTTTCAGTAGTTAGGGTATATCTGGTCAATGGGAACCCTGTATAACAAACATTTTTTGTTCATTATCCGGGGCATCTCCCATTAGCTTCACATAATGAAAAAACTGCAAAGCGAAGCAACTCACAGAACGGAGATTTTTTTTCTAAAATAAAATTCATCTGTAAATCACCTTTCTTCATCTGTCTGTCTTCTCTCTCTCTCTCTCTCTTACACACTCTCTCTTACACACACACACACACACTCTCTCTCTCTCTTCACCTTTATATGAAATTAGTTAAATTCCCTAAATGGATAGATAAGAATAGAAAAATGTATTGATCCTAATATCTCAAAGGAACAAAACCTTAGCTTATACATTTAAAAATGAAACAAAAAAAAAGTCACATTTTTTTATCGTTCTTGGTAGCACATTGTGTTTGGGACACAAAGAGCATGCATGTATTTATAATACCACCCTGAGTGATTTCTCATCAAATGCAGCATTTAAAAAAAACCCTACAGAGATGCATAGTGACAACAGATAAATATGTTGTTAGAATTTTAACATTAGAGCCAGGAATCACCTGAGTATTCATCCTTAATTTTTATTTTTTAATGTTTTTGTTAAACAGTTTTCCTTTTGACAAGTTACAATGCACCTTTATTTTACATTCACCTTTTATCTGACAATTGCAAATGAAGGATGGAAGAACAAGGCGTGTGTGCTGATTTCTACTCAGGGAAAGCAGGTTTTCCTCTGCAGACCTATTCACATGGAAGAATCTAAAATATTCAGTAAGAGGCGGGGAAGAGATGACAGTGAAAACCTTCCTGACCTTTCTCAAAGCCCATTAATGTGGTCCACTAACACATGTTTGATAATTAATGTACTAATCAAGACAGTAAGGTTCACCCATTACTATATTTCAGGAAACCATTTCAAATATGTTGGTACTGTTTCTGTCTCAATTACTTGCCAGCCATTTGTACAACCATCTAGAATGGCAGTGGGGAAATTGCTTGCAAATTTGTAATGCATGAAAGTGAAGCAATCCCTCAAGTGTATGTGCACATTTTTATGTATTATGCTGTTTTCATTTCCACTGCAATTGCTCATGGTTCATACGAGGCTCACCATCAACTGTTTGAATTGAAAGGAACTTTGGGGCTGTACTTCGGAATCAGTGGGTGAGCCTTCTGCAATGCAGAGTGAAAAGGGCAAACAAACAGTCAGAACCAGACCTGCTTACCTTCTGTTCATAGAGACTGGCTTGCACATCACATCCTTTTGTCCACTTGCAATATTAATACCTTTGCAATTGCTAAAATGTCACCTGGAAAGCAAAGAATGTTTTTGAAAACTGTCATGTGAATAGAGTTCCCATGGAAACCAGATTCTACAATATGGAACAGAATTACCTGTTCTTCTGACTTGTGTATGTTTTTTGTAGTTAACAGAAGAGAAAGAAAAACAACCTAAAATCAGGTTTAAAATAATGTAAAATGTAGAAGGATAATAACCTTGCTTTATTATGCCTTTTGCCATTTCCCTTATGTTCTTTTGTACTTTATACCTTTAACTCATTTTTTTATGAGTCTGGAAAAAAGAGAGATAGAGATATTAACATAGATCAAAACTGAATGAATGCAACATTGGAATTTACACGATAGTTCCATTCTGGGACTTGCAAATATGACCCTCTGAGACTCTCTAGCTCATAAGCTTCTTTCTACTCCTCACAGAGGGATTCAGAAGTTTACAAGCCAGTAAGATTGGCGCCTTGCTTTCTAGATCATGCAAACCCAAATACAATGCCTAGAATCCTATGGCAAGGCTCTGTGTCATGCAACTCAGGTTATGCTATCAGCCACAGCCATTTGAGGGGAATTAAACATCTCTTATTGTTCCTCAAGTTCTGGGAATTTTGGAGGAGTGCATAAAATAAAAAATCTCATCACTGTTTAATGTTTGTCTGTCTGTCTGTCTATAACAGGTGTAGGCAACCTATGGCCCATGGGCCGGATCTGGCCCATGGCGCCAAATCAACCTGCCTGCTCCCACACCCTCACTCCAGTTGCTGCCGCTGCCAACAGAATTGGCAATGGACCCATTAACGGCTATTGTAAATGACAGCCGTGACTGTATTTACTGCATCTGTAAACAGCAGGGGGGTGGCCAGTCCAGCCCCCTCAACTGTCTGAGGGAACATGACCAGGTCCCTTGCTTAAAAAGGTTGACAACCCCTGATCCATATCATGCCTGATCAATGAAACCACTACTCTGGACAGCTTACAATAAAGTTAGAAACAAAATAGAACAAACAGATAGAATCAGAATCCCTCAAATTGCAACACATAATGATAGAATAACAGTATAGCTTAGACTAATTCAGGCTTAGACTAAGGAAAATGGGGAAAACAATTAGACCAGACAGATATGACCTACACAACATCACTAAAGAATACACGGTGGACGTCATGAACAGATTTAATGTCCTGTATCAGATAGACAGAGTACCAGAAGAATTATGGACAGAGACGTGAGACATCATGCAGGAGGCAGCAAGAGAAACCATACCAAAAGAAAAGAAGCATAAGAAAGCAAAGTGGTTGTCTGATGAGGCCCTTAAAATAGCAGAGGAAAGAAGGAATGCAAAAGTCCAAGGAGAAAGAAAAAAATACAATCACCTGAATACAGAATTTCAAAGAAAAGCAAGGAGAGATAAGGAAAACTTCGTGAACGAACAGTGCAAAGAAATGGAGGAAAACAACAAAAGAGGTAGAACTAGAGATCTTCTCAAAAAAATGGGGAAAACAAGGGAACATTTAAAGCAAAAATGACCATGATAAGGGACAAAGATGGAAAGGAGTTAGCTGAAGCAGAAGAGATAAAAAAAAGATGGCAAGAGTACACAGAGAACTCTACAAAAAGGACCTCAACACTCCTGATAATAACAATAATGAGAAATGTGAACTTGAACCAGACATTCTGAAGTCAGAAAGGCCCTAAAAAGCACTGCAAACAATAAAGCTAGTGGAAATGATGGTATCCCAGTTGAATTTTTCAAAGCCCTAAAAGATGATGGAATCAAACTACTGCATTCAATATGCCAGCAAATTTGGAAAACAAAACAGTGGTCACAGGATTGGAAAAGATCAGCGTACGTTCCAATCCCCAAAAAAGGCAATGCCAAAGAATGCTCAAATTACCAAACAATTGCACTCATCCCACATGCCAGAAAGGTGATGCTCAAGATAATACAGGATAGAGTTCAGAAACATGTGGAGAGAACTACCAGAGGTGCAGGCCGGTTTCAGAAGAGGCAGGGGGACTAGAGACCACATTGCCAACTTCCGTTGGATCATGGAGAAAACAAAGGAATACCAGAAACAAGTTTACTTTTGCTTTATTGACTACACTAAGGCATTTGACTGTGTGGACCACAACAAGATGTGGCAAGTAATTAAAGAGATGGGAATACCAGAGCACCTCATATTCCTCCTGAGAAATCTGTACAGGAATCAAGAAGCAACAGTTAGGACAGAACATGGAATGACAGAGTGGTTTGGAATAGGAAAAGGAATAAGACAAGGCTGCATTTTATCACCCTGCTTATTCAATCTATACACAGAGCACATAATGTGCAATGCAGGGATGGAGGAATCACATTATGGGATCAAAATTGCTGGGAGAAACATCAACAATTTGAGATATGCAGACGATACCACCCTAATGGCAGAAAGTGAGGAAGACCTAAAGAACCTCTTGATTGGATTGAAGGAGGAGAGTGCAAAAGCTGGCTTGAGACTTAATATCAAGAAAACCAAGATAATGGCAACAGGTCCGATCAGTTCCTGGAAAATAGATTGGGAAGAAGTAGAAACAGTGACAGATTTTACTTTTCTAGGATCTAAGATCACTGCAGATGGCGACTGTAGCCATGAAATAAAAAGATGACTGATTATGGGGAGACAAGCTATGAGAAACCTGGGGAATATAGTGAAAAGCAGAGACATAACCTTGAAAACAAAAATTCGCATAGTCAAAGCAATGGTATTCCCAGTGGTAATGTATGGGTGTGAGAGCTGGACCATTAGGAAGGCTGAGCGCAGAAGAATAGATGCCTTTGAGATATGGTGTTGGAGGAGAGTCCTGAGAGTCCCCTGGACAGCAAAGGGAACAAATAGGTCAATACTGGAAGAAATCAACCCTGACTGTTCATTGGAGGGACAAATAGTGAAGATGAAGCTAAAGTATTTTGGACATCAAATGAGAAGGGAGGACTCACTTGAGAAGGCCTTGATGCTGGAAAAGGTGGAGAGCAAGAGATGAAGGGGGCATCCAAAGATGAGATGGATAGATGGTAATGTGGACACAATGGGCACAGAGCTTGGCGGGCTGAGGAGAATGGTGGATGACAGAGGTCCTGGAGGAAAATGGTCCATCGGGTCATAAAGGGTCGGAATCAACTGTGTGACTGAACAACAACAAATAGCTTTCACGTGCCCATTATATAAACTAGTCAGCTCTGTGACCAAGGTACTTAGTTCTGTTATCCTGGAAAAACTTGTTGAAATAAGCAAGTTTTTAGGGATTTATGAAAGGCCAATAAGGTGGCAGAAGCTCTGATTTCAATAGGTAACTCATTCCAGAACCTGGGGGCCACAACCAAAAATACACAATTTCTGGTGCAAGTTTCTCTTACTTCTTTTGGTGTGGCAACCCTCCATTTCATCATTTTGATGTTCTAGGTATTATTCCATAGGAAGAGGAACTTCTGAAGGTAGTATGATCCCAAACCATATCCTGTATATGTTAGTACTAAAAACTTTAACCTGGTGTGGTATTTAATGGGAACCCAATGCATGGTAGCTGGGAACAAGGTAATATGATCACAACAACCAATACCCACAGTCAATCTAAATGCTGCATTCTGCACCCTTTGGACTTTCTATACCATCCTCAATTCTGGAGATTACCAAGGCATCGGCAATAGTAAGTAAGGTGCTCCTATCCAGGAATGGGCAAAGCTAGGTAATGTGCCACAGTCAGAAAAATGTGGACTAGATCACAGCCACCACCTGCTGCTCCATGGATAGCATAGGCTGTGATGGCAAAGCTTTTAGATAGTGATTGCCCAAGATCAACAGGCTGCCATCTGTGCCTAAGAGGGACGGGGTGAACTCTGTGCTGGGGAAAAGGAGGAAGTACTCCTATTGGGCTGCTGGACAGAGTGTGAGGTGAACTCTGTGCTCTGAACATGCCAGATGGGGCTCTAATTCCCCCATCTGGCACACATACTATAGGTTCACCAGCACAGCCATAGGGTCAAGTTGCACACACAGATTACATATACCCTCCTTTACAGGGAGGGTGATACTCTTTTAATTAAGGGAGATTCTCCCAACCTGAGACTGGTTGTTTCCACCAGCATGACCTTTGTCTTGTCCGGGTTCAATTTCATCCTATTTTCCTCCATCCATTGTATGACACCCTCCAGGTAACCCTCCAAGGTACAAACAACATCATTTACTGAGATGGAGAAGGATAGGTGGTATGTAACTGTGATTGCTATTGCTATGTTATTCCTAAATAATTATCCCTCCTAACTCCTCCAAGATCTCAAGTCTTAACAGACATATTTCCTCATGCAATCATGTCTATAGTCTTGAATTGTGAATGTATGTTCTTCTGATTTGTTAATTCTTGCAAAAAAAATAAGTACAGTATTTAGGTTGAAGGTACTGAATAGTGCAGGTTTCCCTTGCTCGAAAGCCAGTCGTATCCGACTCTAGGGTGCAGTGCTCATCTCTGTTTCTAAGCCGAAGAGCCAGCGCTGTCTGCTTCTGCAGACGTTTCCGTGGTCATGTGGCAGGCATGACTAGACACCGGAGCGCACGGAACGCTGTTACCTTTCCACCGAAGTGGTCCCTATTTATCTACTTGCAATTTCTTGCTTTCGAACTGCTAGGTTGGCAGGAGCTAGGATGAAGACGGGAGCTCATTTCCGTCCTGCAGTACTCGGGAATCGAACTGCTGACCTTCTGCTTCCCAGTCAGCGTCTTAGTGACTTGAGCCACTGCAGTACCCTACTGAATAGTGCAACATTTATTAATTATAAGCAGACATATGCTAGAAGAAAACATCACTAATGGGGGAAAAACATCTCCACTCCTGGTCAATGTATTCCAACAAAACAAAGTTTACAAGCAAGACATATTTATGCCGATTTAACAATTTTTTAAATATAGAACATAGTAAAGAGAGATCAATTACCATGAATCAACTTTCCTGGCACTTCTACTTCGCATTAGCTAGTTCCATTAGTTGGTTGTACTCGGTACCATGTTGGCATCTGTTATACTTAGAACTGTCATCTATCTTGTCCTCCACTCATTCCTTTCTTACTACTCAGCAAAGTAATGGTGGCCCATATAAAAGAAAGACGTTTTAAGACACTTTATGGAACATAGATATTTAAACAAACATAATATAATATTACCTCCGTTAGGTGCCTTATTGAGGCACGGGGGCTTGAGTGGTCTAACTAGGCAGTTTTACCCATCTCTTGTCAATGATGTTAGGCCGGGACTAAAACTCACCAAAGTGTCCTCCATTGGATCCCTTGGGCAAGGTGAAAGCTGAGGGCACATGACATGGACAGCTTAGCCAGTGGGTGACATGATATCCAAATGGCTAAAAAACTACATGCAAGTGGTCTTGATTTCTCAAGTCCATTTGCATGTGCAGTGCGTCATCATGGAGATGTCTACCAATGTGTGGACTCCTCATTGTATAATGACTCCAAGGTATCCTAGGTAAGGTAATATAATTTTAAAAGTTATTTAGATGCATATAATCAATGAGCTCCTTAGCACTAATTGCCCATATCAGGATATTGACAATTTCCCATGGACTGATATAACTTAACAGTCTTCTAATGATGAATATTACAGCATGAATGTTTGTAGTGAAGATGAAAGAGTATAATGTCAGATAATGTCTAGGAACAAAGCTGTCACCCTGTTGAAAAATCAATTCAACATTTTCATTTAAGAAAAGCCCTGTATTTAAATTTTAAGATTACTAGAACTTAAATTCAGTGTGCATTATCACAATTTCCTCCTTCCACTTTAATGATCTTCTATTGTTCTTTGAAGCATAAGATCACTGCACTCCTACAGGCTGCTGCCACTTCTTGTTGCCCAAATGAAAAGCAGCCAGGCCAATTCAGAGTGGCAGTGGTGATGACAGCAGCAGTCCATTGTACAGAAAGAAAACAGGAAATTGGCAGTACACAAAGGAAGAAGAAATGAGGATCCAGACTGTTTTGGCAAGGCCATCTCAGTAGAGAGCTAGTCAGGGAAAGCAACATGCCCATATCAGACATTAATGATTTTGGAGATTTGAGTACCAAATAAAACTAATTCTTTTTCTGTCGAGATTTTAATATCTTGCTGGCATTTTTGAAAGGGCTTTCAATATATTGTTACCTCTTTGTTGCTGCAGCTTTGAAGAAGTTAAAATGAAAAGTAACTGTATTTTCAGTTAGTAAATAAAATATACACATGTCCTGAAAAAATAATAATAATGTAATAATCTTAAAACTGCAAAACTCAAAAGGACCTAGTGGGTCATGAAGTCCACACCCTGTCAAGGAGGTTTCCAGGTCTGCCACTGAACTATTCAACACATTTTTCTTGCTTTACACAGCAAGATTATTAGGCTTTAATTCTATTTGTAATATGCCTAAATAAGCTTCACTAATGTCTCTGAGAATTATTTCTGTTTCAATGTGCTTTGGATAGTTTTCTGAGAGAAACAGACCACCCAAAATAGCAAATATCTAATTCAATTGATAATAGAGTGTGAGATTTTAATTACTGCAGCCTCCTAAAATAGGAGCAATCCATAAAAATGGTAAACACATGGAAATTCTAAACTCACATGAACAATTGTTTAAATGTACACAATTTTATTTTCTGTTCTGCTGTTTCAATATATTGCCCTACAGTAGAGCTCATTTGATTTTTTTTAAAAAAATTAACTAACCCCATATCTATCAGGAGACAAATTTGGCCTAATATGGCTCTTCCAAGAAATTCATGGCTTGTGTGACTAATAATTTTCTCCTACAAAAAGTGGAGGAAGAAACTAGAGGAGTAGCTATCTGATTCTGTTGTGATCCAGCCCTCCTCCAACTCCAAAGATGAGCTGGATCAGGAGACACTCCCTATGCCCAGTTTGGTGCTGCCTGCACTTGAGCCTGAGGATGTCCTGCACCAGGGACCTCAGCCTGCACCTGGCCCCTGCCTGTTTTCCCCAGCAGCTGAAGTGTAATATCAGGAGCCTGGCTCTGACAATGATCAGCCCTCAGTCAGGGAGAGGTCCGGGAAACTGCTACACCTGAGACGCAGGCAGGCTAGGGCGAAACACCAAAGAAGGCTCCCAGCTGATACCTATTAGCCAGGAGGCTTATAAGCAAGCTTCTTGCAGCCTGCCAGCATCGGTACAACTCTCGTGCAAAGACTGACGTCCTGCTTGACTCCAGACTGCCTGCCTAGATCTTGACCTGCCTGTTGTGACCCTGACTACTCTGCCAACCCTGAAAATGCCCTTGGACACCCTTTGGATTAGGCTACAGACTTTGGACTTGCTCTTGGACTTTGGTATCTGGACTATCCCTGAACAAGACTCTCTGTGTAGTGCCACCATGCGGTGACCATGCCAGCCCGGGCAGGGGAGCACAGATTCTAACCAATGCTACAATCAATAAAGATCTTGGAATTATTGTAGATCACAGGCTAAATATGAGTCAACAGTGTGATCTGACTACAAAAAAGGCCAACACTGTTTTAGGCTGCATTAACAGAAGTATAGTTTCCAAAACCCATGAGGTACTAGTTCCCATCTATTCAGCACTAGTTAGACCACATCTAGAGAACTGTGTTCAATTCTGGGCACTGCACCATAAGAAATATTCAAATACATTAGAACAGGTACAGAGAAGGGCAACAAGGATGATCAGAGGATTGGAAACCAAGCCATATGAGGAAAGAGTCAAGGCACTGGACATGTTTAATCTTGAGGGAAGGAAATGAGAGGGGATGTGATAACACTCTTCAAATACCTGAAAGATAACCATAAATAGTACGGACAGAATCTGTTCTCTTCATAACTGCATCCAGTGTTGGAGCACTCACCACCTCTCAAGGCAGTTGGTTCCACTGTTGTACTGATCTAACTGTTAAGAGGTTTTTCCTAATATTCAGCCTATATCTGTCTTCCTGCAGGACACATAATAACACACTGAAACTACAGGAAGACAGATATAGGCTGAATATTAGGAAAAACCTCTTAACAGTTAGATCAGTACAACAGTGGAACCAACTGCCTTGAGAGGTGGTGAGTGCTCCAACACTGGATGCAGTTAAGAGAGAATGGGACAACCATGTGCCTTACTTACGATTCATATTCACTAAGGTGATTAGCCAAAAGCTCAGGGTTTGTTTGTTTTTGTTTTGGCGAGCGGATTTTTCTGTGTTCTTTTACTCAGTAATAGCCTACTAATTACTTGTTATACAACTGCATGTTTCAGTATCTACTGTAATTATATCTGAAGTAACATTGGCATTTGCAATTTGTGGGAGCCTGCTTATGTTTTTGCAGGCGCACCCCCCCAATAACGGACACAGACAACATTGAAAGTGGATAACAGCAAAGGGCCACATTTATTGATTCAATGCCCTAGTCCGAATTATAAATTTGTATTGGTAAAACGACCAATCATAATTCCTAAGGCAAGCAGGCCGAAGTAACACTGGTAAGGTACCACCCCAAAATTGCCAACGGCAATTGGTTACAATGTATCAATTTGTATCAATTTGTTTGTTAACGACAAACAAATTGTTGACCGTAGTCAATAACTAACTCATGACCCCACCCTCTGACGCGTATCCGTGAAATCACAGGGGTGATGCATGCTGGTTAGCAATCGTCATCACCCCATCGCCTGGTTCGTCGTTGACCGGACAACGTTTAACTAATTTATTTCCTGTCTAGTGTTGTCCAGTCAATTGCGAACCTGCCGGATACTTGTGGGTCATACTGTTTACCTTACCAGTGCTACCCGCCCATGTGACCAAAGTCAACAGTAGGAACACAGAAAGACCCCTATATCAAACCATAGCAACAGTGTGGGATGGGCAAAAAAGCCAGGACCCGGAGCCAATATGGGTCCCAACCAAAAATTCCCACCCGGCCCCGAAGCGACCATAATATCACACTGTTAACTAGGGAGGGGGTGGAGGGGAAAAAACTTCTCCGCTCCGTCGCTGAGGCAAAATGGCAGCTCGGCTGCCTCGTGGCCACCCCTTTTATAAGGGAGCTGGCCACGCCCCTAACTACCCGGATTCTCTGTCCTGTGGGGGGGGGGCCGCAAAGGGCGCGGCGGCCATTTTGGCGCCGCGCTTGCATTGCAGGCGCACCCCCCCAATAACGGACACAGACAACATTGAAAGTGGATAACAGCAAAGGGCCACATTTATTGATTCAATGCCCTAGTCCGAATTATAAATTTGTATTGGTAAAACGACCAATCATAATTCCTAAGGCAAGCAGGCCGAAGTAACACTGGTAAGGTACCACCCCAAAATTGCCAACGGCAATTGGTTACAATGTATCAATTTGTATCAATTTGTTTGTTAACGACAAACAAATTGTTGACCGTAGTCAATAACTAACTCATGACCCCACCCTCTGACGCGTATCCGTGAAATCACAGGGGTGATGCATGCTGGTTAGCAATCGTCATCACCCCATCGCCTGGTTCGTCGTTGACCGGACAACGTTTAACTAATTTATTTCCTGTCTAGTGTTGTCCAGTCAATTGCGAACCTGCCGGATACTTGTGGGTCATACTGTTTACCTTACCAGTGCTACCCGCCACACGGAGGGGCTTCACAGAAGACCTGACGCCCCCCCCCAGACCGTCAGCTCGGTCAACAGGCCTGCTCGCCAGTCACCCAACAGGAGGTCCATACCTCCTCGCGACAGATGGACCCCATCCCCTGCATACAGGTCATAATTTTGTAAACTAATATCGGGGTGATGACTAACCCGTCCCCAAGCCCTGGTGGCAAGAAACCGCGCCACTGCCTTATTGACCGCGCGCCTAGCGCGGTCAAGAGCCAGGAGGTTAACGCCCCCTCTGTAAGAATGGCGCGGAACAATGTCCGACCAAACCAGGGTTGTGGCAGGCCAGACATAATGCAAGTAGGCGAGTTCCTCGCAAATCGCATGCTTGAGCGATAAGCCGGTGACCTGGCCCAAATCATTGCCCCCCAGGTGGATAATTAGAATGTCAGGCGGGTCAGCCCCCAGGCCAGAAAAAAGGAAAGGCCGCAGCTCCTGCCATAACATCCCAGGCTTACCATGCCATGCGAGACTGGCGTGGTCACCCAGTCCCAGTCGGGGTCCCCACTCTGTCGCCGCAGCGTAACGCGCTGCCCTGTGCACATAGCTGTGGCCCACCAGCCATACTGTCACCGGTGTAATACGACACCCAGGGTCTGTAAGAAAATTGAGAAAAAGGGAGGTAAGGTGACTGGATTGGTACTCATGGCGGGAGTGGGCGCACATAAAACTGAAAACATTGTGAGCCCCACCTCCCCATGCTGCGTATGTCAGCCCCAGAGTACCCAAAAGCAGCTGCTGTAGAGGCTGCACCAATACGGAACGAATGTGTGCCATAACGGGCACCTGGTAGGCCCACCCTGGTGAGGGCTCTGGCTGTCACCTTCCAAAACTGAAATTTAGTAAGGGGAGACCCATCTTGGTGACAGAAAAACGGGCCGTGGTGCATGCCACGCAGTGCCAGGTACTCCTGTAGGGCACCAACCGGACAGATGTCTGCCAAAGAACACCGTAGCAGTCTTACTCCACTGCCTACGCCATGCTGATCTGTTTTAGAGGAGCGTATCCTCAACTGGGCCCAGTCTTTGGCAACATAGACATCTTCGAGTTCCAGTGCCCTACCACTTGCATCCGCCTTAGACAGCATCACGAGTTCGCTGACGCGGAGCGCTCCAAAAAATGCCACCGTTGTGGCTGCATGAAAAAGGGCTGCCTCATAATGATCAAAACAGAGGCCTGGCCAGCCCCGGGCCAACTGGGTAAGAACCCCTGGGGAAATAGGGTGCCGGTCGTCCGGGCAACGCCCGCGCTCGCGCACCCACCCCTCCAAAACGTGTCTCACACGGAAGTCAGAGGTGGTATCCACATGACCCCCTACTTTGGCCATAAAAGCCAACGCCGAGAGCTTGGATGCTATGGTGCGAGGTGCGAGGCCCTGTGCATGCAGGTGAACCATGAACCGCAGAACATGGTCGACCGGGATAGGCCAGGTCTCTGGCAAGTGAAATTGAGTAGCAAAAACCCTGTACGAATTGAATGCTTGTTGATACGCCTTACGCGTGCGTGGCGCTAGTGACAGGCCAATCGCCCGGTTCACCTCTCCTTGCCAATAGTCCACATCTCGTCCGGGAGTGGCGAGGGAAATTCCTCCGCATCCGGGGCCAAGGCGCGGAACCGGGAGATCTGCAGGCGGGACAAAGCGTCAGCAATATCGTTATTAACCCCTGGGACATGCCTGGCCCTGAACAAGACGTTGAGGCGCAGGCAGCGCAGTACAAAATGGCGCACTAGATCCATAACCCTGGGCGATTTAGAAGTCTGTGCATTAACAATGTGTACAACGGCAGCATTGTCGCACCAGAAATGCACCACTGAATTAGCCCACTGTTCGCCCCATAGCATCAAAGCCCCCAGAATGGGAAAAAATTCCAGGTATGTGAGATCCCGCAGGCGACCTGTGCCTGCCCATGCCGGTGGCCACCCACCATAGGCCCACTTCCCATTGAAGTACATCCCATAACCCAGGGATCCTGAGGCATCAGACTGGATCTGGAAATTAGGGGATGCCAGGAGGTCAGACCTCCAAAATGAGACCCCGTTAAACTCCCTCAGGAATTGCAACCAGACGAACATGTCTGCCCTGATACCCCGGGTGAGCCTGACTCTGTGGTGGGGCCTGGATAACCCTGCCATGGCGTCGCATAAGCGCCGGGCAAAAGCCCTGCCCGGTGCAACCACCCTGCAAGCAAAATTAAGGTGCCCATGTAGCACCTGCAGTTCCCTCAGGGATGCCTTACGCTTGGCCAGCAATCCAGAGATAAGGGTCACTATCCTGGACACCTTATCACCCGGCAACCTAGAAGCCTGCACTACTGTGTCAATCTCAACCCCCAGGAATACTAACTTGGTCGATGGGCCCTCGGTCTTTTCGGGCGTTAAAGGGACACCAAGTTCCTGCATTAGCGTCTGAAATGTATTGAGGAGACGTGCGCACATGTCCCAGCCCCGTTCACCCCCGAATAGAAAATCATCCAGGTAATGGGCTACAGACCGGGACCCTGACCTGCGGACGAAAGCCCACTCTAGGAAGGTACTAAAACGCTCGAAGGCCGAGCATGATATGGAGCAGCCAAAAGGCATGGCCTTATCAAAATAATATTCCCCTTTAAATTTAAAACCCAGCAATTCAAAGTCGCCCGGGTGTACCGGCAAGAGGCGAAAAGCTGACTTAATGTCGCACTTGGCCAGCAGGGCACCCGGGCCACACGAGCGTACCATGCGCAGCGCATGGTCAAACGATGTATACCTGACCGAACAAAGGTCATCAGGTATAGCATCGTTGACCGATCGGCCTGCTGGGTAGGACAAATGATGAATAAGGCGAAACTCCCCTAGGGACTTTTTGGGAACCAAACCCAATGGCGAGACTTTAAGATTGGGAAATGGGGGTGCGGGGAAAGGTCCAGCGACCCTGCCCGCGTCTAACTCCTTTTTAATGCTGGCCGCAGCCACCTCCTCCCTTCCTCTGAGGGATAAAAGGTTGGGAGCATCCTGAGGGGACCTATCACCCATAAAAGGGATACGAAATCCCTGCTTAAAACCTTGAAGGAGATACTCCCCGTCCTCCCCCTTCGGGTACGATGCGAGCCAGCGCTCCAGCATGTCCACCTTAATTGGGGAGGGGGCCTTTTGGAGAACTAGCTCCCTCCGTGGCAGCCTTGCCAGCCCACTGCCCGCCCCTCCCTCTGCCTCGCGCCCCCCCAGGCTTGGGACAAGCAGAGGCTGCGTGGGGACCAGAACATGTGGGACACTCATGCTTATACCTGCAGTTCTTTCGATTGCAGGAACCATTTGACGAGAAAGTCCAGCACAGCAGGCGGGCTGGAACCCCCTGCCCCGCCGGTTGGCGGGTAACCTGCGCTGGGGCCGCTCGCTGGACCGCATGTCCACAATGGTATCTATCCCCCGGGGCAGGGCGTGTTGGTGTCATATACAAGAGCCACAGTCTCTGGCACGGCTCATCCCATCTCATCTCAGGGTGGAGGGGAATCCTCATACGGAATTCCTCATCATATGCTAGCCATGAGGGGCCCGGAAAATCGACCATCGCCCTATATATGTTGTCCAAATATTGGACCATGGGAATAGCCAAATCCGGCCGCGCCCTCAAATATACCGCCATATATATTAAATAAGCGGGGAGCCAGTTGGCCCAGGTACGCGGCGGCTTACGGCGGCGTGCCTGCTCCTTATCCTTCTCATCCTGACCCTCCCTTTCTTCCTTGGTGGGCTCTCTGTTCAGGAGTGAGAAGATATCTACGTACTCCCCTCGCCATATCTTTTCTCTGGTAGCCTGTGCCAAGTGATCACCCAATGGCAAGGAATACCCTGCCGTTGGTAAAGCCGAAAAGGGGATAGCCGGCCTATTAAAGGGGGCCTGAGCTAACCCTGTCACCCCCAGGACATTCCCAGCAGTGTAAGGACCGAGGCCCACCCCAGTGGGCATGGTGGCAGTCGTTGTCGCCGGGTGGGTCGCCAGCAGCGTGGCCCCCGCACCACCCGCGCGAGGCCAAGGCCACTGAAAGGCCCCCCCTATATTGGGAATGTGTGTAGATGTACTTGCTTGCACCGTATACTCACATGCTGCACCCCCGCGGGCCGCCCCCACCGGGGGTTCCGGCCCACTGGGGGCGTCGGAGCTCACGACCGATGTAGAGCTCATCACCGGGGCTTGACCCGCACCAGGTTGCTGGCTGGGGAGCTGCGAGGCAGTGGCCGGAGCCGTGCCACCCGCCTGCAGCAGCTCAACCCTCCCCGCCGGCTGTTGTCCTGCTGCCGACAGCGCCTCAAAAGGTACCCCGAAGGGGGCGCCTGCCTGACTGGCCCGGGCCAAAGACGCCTCGAGGGCCGCAATGCGGGCCAGTAAGGTGTCCACGTTGACCATGGGCAAAGGGCCGGCCGGCCCTCCTGATCCTGGCATGGGGACAGGTCCCTGCGCCCCAGGGCCCATATATGGCCATTGGCCAGCGCCAAAGCCCGGTAGGGCTGGTGAAGAAACCTGCCAAGGCAGGGAGCCGGGCCACCCCCCAAGGCTAGAGGGCCCCGGGAGAGGCTGCGGCCCAAAAGAAATAGGCCCAACGGAGTGGGCAGGAGGAGGAGCGGTGTCCACCGCTCGCGGGCCGCGGGCCGGAGCGCCCTCCGCGGCCGCACTCTGATCGGGCCAAGGGGCAATAGACCCCATTCCACCAGCCCCGGCCGGGGGTGGCAAAGGTGGCTGCTGAGGAGGCGGCACCACGGTCCTCCGACCTGGGTTGCGCCTCCTAACAGCCTGAGCTGAACTCGCAGCTGCCTTCTTCTTCGAAGGCATCTCTCCTGAAGCAAAAAAGGGAAGCCAGCCAGGCAGAATCGCCACCAAAAGGCTTCCCGGTAAGCTAGCGAGCGACGGAGACACAGGGAAAAAACTTCTCCGCTCCGTCGCTGAGGCAAAATGGCAGCTCGGCTGCCTCGTGGCCACCCCTTTTATAAGGGAGCTGGCCACGCCCCTAACTACCCGGATTCTCTGTCCTGTGGGGGGGGGCCGCAAAGGGCGCGGCGGCCATTTTGGCGCCGCGCTTGCATTGTTTCCATAGAAAGCCAATCAAGTCCTAGTGAATATTCCATTTCAACAGCTACAAAAATATGTATTGTAATTTCTCCGGTCTTGATTCAGAGCATAGCAAAGCCAAAATATAAAAATAAACACATCTCAATTCTCTAATTAAGCTAGGAATGAAATATGTTGCCTATGTGGCCTCTGCATAAAACTATTGTGAAGGATCAGGGTGGGGAAAAAACCAACAAGCCTCTTCTATAAACAAACTACAAAGTGGTTGTTAACAGTGATTCTCTCTCTTCTTTTCTGAAACATTTGTTAAACAATATCTCAGTTTGGGCATGGAGGAGGCGGAGAAAAATCAATTTGTAGGAAGCAATACTCATGCCAGGACTTGTTCTAACATCAGCAAAATGAGACAGAGTGTTGTTGATATGATATTAGAAGTTCTCTAAGGGGTTAAATTCAGTGATATACTGAAGCAGGTTCTGTCCTGTTTGGGAGAACGGGTAGCGGAAATTTCCCCAGGCCACACCCACCTAGCTGGCCACGCCCACCTGGCTGGTCACGCCCACCTGGCTGGCCACGCCCACCTCTATACCCATTTATTTATTTATTTATTTATTTATTTATTTATTGTTAAATTTCTATACCGCCCACTCAGCCAAAGCCGACTCCGGGTGGTTCACAATGGGTAAAAACAGATTTAAACCAGCAATAAGAACCCACCCCTAAAAAGAGAGGGGTGCAGGAACTGAAGAAACCGTGGGACAGGCATCCTCCCCTATATTAACCACCCAATGGAAGCCACACCTCCACCTGCACCCCAAACTTGTCCTGCCAGCCAGGATTTTTGTTCTTTTCTAAAGGGCAACAACTCTGTCTGGAGATGCAGTTCCAAAGGCAGGAGGTTCCAAAGGGTTGGTGCAGACACAGAGAAGGCTCTCCTCCTTGTGCCAGAGAGGCAAGCCCCCCTGGCAGATGGCACTATTAGAGAGCCCCTCCAGTCCACTCTGGTTGGATGGACAGACGTCCTTAGGGCGATGCAGTCTCTAAGGTAACCTGGCCCACTTCCATACAGGGCTTTAAAGGTCAAAAGCAGCACCTTGAATTGCACCCGGAGGCAAACTAGTAACCAGTGCAGCTCCCGAAGCAGTGGTGAGGCATGGACATAATGTCCACACCCATCACCACCCAGGCCGCCACATTCTGGACCAGCTGCAGCCTCCGAATGGTCATTAAGGGCAGCCCCATATAGAGTGCATTACAATAATCTAGTCTGGAGGTCACAGTACAGGAGTGTGCGCCCAAAGTTGGGCGAAGGCCCTCCTGGCCACAGCCGCCACCTGTTCTTCTAGCAGCAGCCGCGAATCCAGGAGGACCCCCAAGTTGTGCACCGGGTCGGTCTGGGGCAAAACAGCCCCATCCAAAACCAAAGATGGTAGCTCCCGGGATAACGCAGGAACCCCCCCCCCCACAGCCACTCAATCTTACTAGGATTCAGCTGTAACCGATTCGCCCCCATCCAGATCCCAACCGCCTCCAGTCAACTGGAAAGGACTTTGACTGCATCACTGGGGTCCCCACGGGCCGAGATGTACAACTGTGTATCATCCGCATACTGGTGGTACCGCACCCCGTGGGAACGGATGATCTCACCCAGCGGCTTCATGTAGATGTTAAATAGGAGAGGACAGAGTACCGAGCCCTGAGGCACCCCATATTTTAGGGACCTAGGACTGGACTTCTCACATTCCAACCACACCGACTGGGTCAGGCCCCTCAGAAATGAGGAAAACCAGTACCATACCGTGCCCTGGATCCCCAATCCTCGGAGCTGTTCCAGAAGGATACCGTGGTCGACGGTATCGAAAGCCACTGAGAGGTCAAGAAGAGCAAGGATGGATGGATAACCGCCATCCCGCTCTCGCCAGAGATCATCCATCAGCATGACCAATGCAGTCTCAGTACCATATCCAGGTCTGAATCCTGACTGGAAGGGGTCCAGATATTCCGCTTCATCCAGTACCCCCTGCAACTGACGCGCCACTGCCTTTTCCAATACTTTCCCCAAAAAGGGGAGGTTGGAAACAGGTCTGTAGTTGGTTAGGACTGCTGGATCGAGGGATGGCTTCTTCAGGAGGGGGCGCACCAAAGCATGTTTCAATGGTGCAGGAAACATCCCCTCCTGAAAAGACACATTAATTATAGCCCCAACCCAGCCACCTGTCACCGTCTTAGAGGCTTTTACCAGCCAGGCGTTGACCATGCCCACAGACTTGGCCCTGCCACAGATTTGGCCTCACCCACAGAGGTGGTAGTAAAAAAAATGGAGTGCATCACTGGTTAAATTAACACTTCTGGGCACTTCTCTGGCTCCCTTAAGCTGGCTTGTGGTGGTGGTGAATTATAGAGATCAACATCAACATTTTAAAATAACCTGTGTCATCTAACTAGATTTGTTTTTTAGGTAACAAGAGTTTCAATGTCATTTCAATTTAAACTACACTTGAATACTAGAATTAAGTTGGAAGTTAAACTGATTCCAAGTTACATTATAACTCCCACAAGTTTATGTTACCTTGGCACTTGAAGAAAGATCTGAAAAGGAATACAGTACTGATGTAAAGTTTTACTTTGCTTCAGTTTCCACAGGCTCTCCAACTCACCTCTCCTTATGCCCCTCCTTATGCTACTGAATGAATGTTTATTAATTGATTAGTCTTACAACCTTATCAATAACATAGCAGAAGTATTAAACTCTGTGTAATAAAATGGAGTGCAACGAAATACAATAAAAATACAATAAAATACAATACAAATGCAATATGTACATACCTGAGCTACTTTTAAAAGGAATGTAAACTGGGGATGTGCCTTAATATAATTAATGCATGCATATCCTTAGTCAGATAAGTAAATCTTCCTTGCAGGATACCCCAATTTGATTGATATATTGGATTATTTTAGCTGATGCCTTAATTATAACCTTGGCAGTTCTACATACAGTGTGCATGTCAGACCCAGGAGGAGATAGGATAGTTTGTGATTAGAGTCCCAAAAAGATGTTTTTTTTCCCCAATAGGGATGCAAGGTATTTAAATCTAATATCAGTGTATAACTGGCAATCGAATAAATTATGAGAGATATTTTCAATATTTGGAGAACCACATATGCACGTTCTTTCATTATATGGTAAGTGGTGAAAACACCCATATTTATTCATGGAATCTAGTAACTTGAATCTTCTTAACCTTCTTAAAGGATGAGGGAGGCACATCAATAAAAAAATTTCAGGTTGAAACGTAATTTTGTTAGCAGCCAGCCACCGTAAAGAACCATTTTGGCCAGTAGTTCCAAGTCAGATTATGCAATGACATCTAAGATTCTTTGTTTAAAAATTTCCTTGGCCTGAGTGGCCACTGAGAGCAAATACTGAACTGAAAACCCATAATGAGAAATTAATTTGCAGAGTTGACTAACCCAGGATTTGGGATGATCCCACTTTATCTGTTAGGTTCAGCATAATTTGGGAAGCCTATTAGAGTCCATTGATTGAATCCTCAACAAATATGAGAATGTTTTAAATACTAAATGGCTATACACAGAGTGGAAGCCCAATTCTGCTCTGATTGCAGGGACTGACGTGTTGCTATCAGTTCCTAAAATAATTCTTAGGAATTGGGACTGTATTTGTTCCAGAAGTAGAGCTCTATTTAGACCCCACAATCCTGCCCTCATAGACTCTTTGAACTTATGGCAGCCCTTGATGAAATTCGCTTAAAATTATTTAGCCATGTCCCTGTATTGGACAAAACCACTCCAAGATAGTTAAAAGAGTTATCTTGTTCAATAGACTCCCCATTTATCTGCCAATTGTAAATCTTGCTTCTCCTACTAAAAACCAATACTTTGCATTTGCTTTTCCTTATGCCACTGAGAAACAAAGGTTGCAAGAGGATTTCCTCCCTGCTCCTTAATGAGTTCATATTTCAGAGGAGGAGGTGATTGAATATGCTCCAATCTTGTGTTTGGCTTTGATATTTCAGTGAGACAAATAACAGCAAATCTGTCACTATATGAAGGCTGTGTGGGTTGAAGGCTTTGTTCATGGGTGCAGGCTGTGTTGGTTAGATGAGATTTCAGGTTCCATGCTTGAACTGCTTGTGGATACAACAGGACATCAGTGAAAATCTAATTGGAGAAAAACTATGTGCCTAAGGACAATTGTGCAGCAGGTTTCCCCTTATTTTTGACTCCCTGTAACATGATCAATTGGATACATGGCAGAACACCTGGTTTTGCAAGCAGTGGAAGATCAGACATGTGATGGTAATCCCCCATGATACAATTGTTGAACTGCAGTACTGCAGCTAAAACTCTGCTCACAATCTGAGTTTAGCTCTAACATGCACAAGGTTGACTCTGAGGTTGGTAAAATGAGTGCCCAGTTTGTTAGACACAAAATGCTAATTACCTTGTGAACCACCCAAAGAGTGATCCAAGTGTGCATGAGCATCCTTGACTGTCCTGGGACTGTGGCAGCCTTTATCATCCTCTGGAGGTGACGGGGTCTGGAGGGCAGCGAGGGCAGCGAGCAGGAGTATCCTCCACCACCTGAGCAGCTACAGCTGCCATGGTCCTCCATAGCTGGTACGGTCCTCCTCCTCCAGGTGATGATGGGGCCTGGAGGGTAGCGGGTGGGAGTGTCCCTGACCGTCCTGAGACTGTGGCAGCCTTTATCTTCCTCCGGGAGGGGGGGGGGGGTCTAGAGAGCAGTGGGCGGGAGCGTCCTCCACTGCCGGAGCAGCCACAGCTGGCCTGGTCCTCCTCCTCCAGGCAAAGTTGTGGCTCTAGTTAATACAGTAACTTTGTGTCTGTGTGTTTATTCCTGGCTTTAGGAATTCAAGGTGATTATTTGGATTCCTTTTATCATTTAGTTTCGGCAGTGGGCTATCTGTGCATGAATCTGACGAAGACTATTTATCTGGTAGCTTTGTGTGCACTCTTTCTGGCTTTCAGTGCTTTGGTGTATGAAAACCAAGACACAGGACACAGCCTCGGGCTGGGTTAAATCAGGTTTATTCATGGTGGTCAGAGGGAACATGAGGTAATGGCGGATCAATAGCTCTTTATATACAGTAGTAACACATTTGAATGTGGCTCCAGGATAGCCCATTGGCTACTGTCTGCGTGACGTCATTGCTGGTCACGCCCTTCTTGTCCAGGTGTAGGTGGTGGCGGGAAACTTCCCGCGCTGTTGCCTTTTGATGAGTTTGGACCAAGAGAGCTTGGACGCTCGCTGCTGCCAGCTGGTGGTCATTAGCTCGCGTCCTATTACAGGGTTTATGTGATACAGCTGAAGGTTACATTGTTACCCGTTGGCAAGGTTACATTGGTTAAGATACATTGTTATCCATGTAGAAGATTACTCCATTAGAACACAACACTCCTCCCCCCTAGGATGAGACGAAGTCTCGAACTCAACACTCCCCCCCCCCTAGGATGAGACGAAGTCTCTCAGCCAAGATGGCTTATTTCGAACACGCTGGGGTCTCGATGCGGGCTGCCTTTCCCCGGGTTTGCTACCTTCTCTTTGTCCCCTGGTTTCCTGTCCTGTAATTGGAGAGGGAGACTCGTTAGTGACTTGCCGCGGCTCCGCGGCGTTGTTGGGAGGTGTGTGCTTTATTGGGGAAAAACCGGGGGCACTGGGGGCTAACGAAAAAACCCTCTTCTCGCTTGGATGGGTGGGGGAACACTCCCGAAAACCCCCCCGGCTCGCAAAATCAAAATCAGAATTAAGTTCGGGGGCAGCGGTCGCGAACTCCTCTCCCCCTTCCCCGGCCTCTGATAGAGCTGGCGTATCAAAAGGGTATGAGTCGGGGCCGCTGCTTTCCCCCCTTGTTTGGGACTGTTGTCCGTTGCTGTCTCCCCCTTGGGCTAAACGGGTGGGGGAGAACCCTAACGCTGAATCCTGTTGCTGAGCCCCACCGACCGGCCCCCCACTCACTCGGTGCCTAAGTTGGTCCGCGTGCCTCCTCCAGAGGAGACCGGTGCTAGTCTCGACCCGGTACGACACTGGCCCCGTCTGTTCCACAACCGTCCCTGGTACCCAGGCTGGACCTGCGCTGGCGTAGTTCCTGCAGTGAACAGGATCGCTGACGGCGAAACCTTTCGAGACTGCCAATCCTATGTTTTTTCCTTTGTCCTCGACTCTCGTCGGGTCTAGCCTGGACAGGATCGTGGTCAGTTTTCGCCGCATCAACAGCTCTGCCGGCGAGTAACCTGACGCTAAGGGGGTCACCCTATACGCTAATAAAAACTGACATACTTGGTGATTTAGGTCCCCCGGGGCCATGCGCCGCAGCGCATCCTTTGTTGTACGCACCAGCCGTTCCACTTGGCCATTCGTGGCCGGGTGAAACGGCGCGGAAGTGACATGCCGAATGGCGTTTGCCTCCATGAATGCCCTGAACTCAGCGGAGGTGAAACAACTAGCGTTATCGCTGACCAAAGTGTCGGGTAAACCGAACGTGGAAAAGACTCTCCTTAGTTGGCTAATTGTAGTGGCGGAGGACGTGCTCTTTACTGGGATAACCTCCAGCCACTTGGAGAACGCATCCACCACCAGGAGAAAAATGGTTCCTCGGAACGGGCCAGCGAAGTCTACGTGCACCCTGGACCATGGCCCCCTTGCTGCGTCCCATTCCCTATGCGGGAGGCGGGCCGCCTCCGGTCGGGAGCCCTGGCATGCCTCACAAGTGCCGACCATGTGTTCAATGTCCGCGTCCAGCTGTGGCCACCAGAAGTAACTCCGGGCCAGCGCCTTGGAACGGACGATGCCCGGGTGGCTGACGTGCAGCAGTTCGAGTACCCTCGATCGCAGGGACGTAGGAACCACCACCCGTTGGCCCCACAAAAGGCACCCCCTCTCTAGGGACAACTCAATTTTTTTCCGAAAAAATGGGTCGAATTCCGTACCTGGGGATGACGCCGGCCACCCCTTCTGTACCCATGAGCTAACCTTCTCTAGCGTTCTGTCCTTGCCTGTCGCCCTAGCAATGTCGGCTGGTACTATTGGGGGTGAGTCTAAAACCTCTATTAACAAAACCTGGTGATCTCTCTCTGCCCTTTCCTTTTGGACGCCCGACAAGGGCAATGGAGACCTCGAGAGTGCGTCTGCATGGCTGATCTCCTTCCCGGGCCGGTATTCCAACTCATGTTGGTATGCGTTGAGAAAGATAGCCCACCGCAGCATTCTTGGGGACAGGATCTGTGGCGTGGGCTTATTTGCAGTGAAAATTCCCAACAAGGGCTTGTGGTCAGTCACGATTTTGAACGGCCGACCATACAGAAAATCGTGAAATTTTTTGGTCCCCGCTACTATCGCTAATGCCTCCCTGTCGGTCTGTGCGTAATTACGCTCTGCTTGGGACAGGGACCTTGAATAAAACGCTATCGGGGCCTCCCTTCCGTCGTCCAACACGTGGCAAAGCACCGCCCCCACCCCCACCGGGGATGCGTCGCAGACTAAGACCACTGGCCGTTTGGGGTCGAAATGCGTCAGGATTGCCTCAGATGTTAGGAGCTGCTTCAACTCTTTAAACGCCCTCTCTTGCTCGTCACCCCACATCCATGTTTCCTCCTTTTTTAGCAACCGATGGAGCGGCTCGGACACGGACGCCTTCCGTGGAAGGAAGGTATGGTAAAAATTGAGGAGCCCCAGAAATGACTGTAGCTCGGTTTTGGATGTGGGGCGAGGGGCGTTCTTGATGGCGGCTACTTTGGATTTGGACGGCTTAATACCCTCTGGCGTGACCCGAAACCCTAAAAACTCAACCTCAGTTTCGAAAAAGACGCATTTGTCTTTTCTCAGCCGCAGCCCCGCTTTCTCGAACACAGTCAGTACTTTATCCAATCTCTTTGCCAGTTCGGCCTCACTCCCCCCTGTTATCAACACGTCATCAAAATAAGGTAACACCCCCTCCAGCCCCTTCAGGAGGCGTTCCACAAGCGACTGAAAAAGGCCGGGTGCCGAGTTCACGCCGAACTGTAAACGCGACACCTGGAACGCCCCTTTATGTGTGACTATTGTTTGTGCCACGGCCGTGGCGGGAGTTACAGGGAGTTGCTGATAGGCTTGTGCCAAATCGAGTTTAGCGAAACACTTTCCCCCATTCAGCCTGGCCAGAAGGTGGCTGACCACCGGCACCGGGTATGCATTAGGGCGGATCGCCTTGTTAATTGTACACTTATAATCAGCGCAAATGCGCACCTCCCCGTTAGCCTTCAGAGCGGTTACAATTGGAGTTTCCCACTCCGCGGAATCAACAGGAATAAGAATCCCCTGGCCCACCAGTTTGTCCAGTTCCGCCTCTATTTTGTCCTTTAGTGCGAATGGCACCCTGCGCGGTTTGAGTCTTATCGGGCGGACCTCCGGGTCTAGGTCGAAGGCTACAGGGGGTCCCTTGAACTTTCCAAGTCCTTTTTTAAAAACGGCGGGATGCGCGTCGCACACCGCTTGTATTGGATCCACCCCCACTGTATGCACTCCCCCTATGAACAAACCTAAGGGCTGAAACCACTGCGTCCCTAGGAGGCTGCAACTTCCCCCCTTAAGGACAACTAGGGGCAGTTCCGCAGAATGTCTCTTAAAATTGACCCGAAATTTCCCGACCCCCAACACTGGAATGCTGTTCCCCTGTACGTCTCGCAGCGTGGACCTCAGCGTTTTAAGTTTGGGCCGCACGTGGGGGTCGATTTTCAAGAACTCTTTCTGGGGAATTATAGAATAGGAGGACCCCGAGTCGATTTCCATTATGATAGGGGCCCCTTGTACTAGTACCTCAACGAAGTAATGGGACTGTCCCGCGGACACGCTGAACACGGGAGCGTCGTCCTCGCTGTCGCCCGAGATGCGGCCCACGCCGTCCTGCTTCCTCGTGGTCTGGGTGCCATCTTTGGACCTCGCTGGACGGTCCGGTCTGGTCGAACGGTCTTGTGACTGCCTCCGGCCCTCCTTCCGCTTTCTGCATGCCTTGGCGATGTGCCCCCGACGACCGCAGGTGTAACACTCGGCTTTTCTGAATGGGCACCTCGCGCGCTCATGGGCCGCTCCGCAACCATCGCAGCGGCGCCCTCCTTTTCGGACCTTCTGGACCTCCTCGCCGTCGCTGCCTTCCGTGGACGACTTCGAGGCCCGTCGGGTTGCGTGCACCGACTGTCCGGACTTTCCGTGCACCGAATTTTCCGCTTTGCCGGCTCTAGGACGCCACTCACGCCACTGATGCATCTCGTCCACTCCCGCATTCGTGGATTCCGCGGCTTCCGCGGCCTCTACAACCTCTGCCAGCGTGGGTGGTGGCTCCTTGTTCATCAAGCTGCGCTGCACCTCCTTGTCCTTCAGGCCACACAGAACTCCGTCCCTGAGGGCCATCTCTAGGTTGTCCCATCTGCAGGGGGCGGCGGCTATTCTCATGGCTGTTACGAATGCCTCAACCGACTCGCCCGGCGCTTGGACTCGCCTCCAAAACGCGCTCCGAGCGGGAAACATTGCCCTCGAGGGTCGGAAGCGCTCACGCAGCAGCTTCATGATGTCATCGGCTTTGAAATCGCTCACCTTCTTCGGTGCAATGATGCCCACCAGCGTTCGCTTGGTTTCTATCCCAAGCATTCTGGTGAGGATGGCCCTCTTCCTCTCCTCGTCGTCTTCTTTGACTTTGAGTTCCACCAGTGCCGCCTGGAAGTCCATCTCAAAAAGTTCCCAGTCTTGCGGTTTGGTGATGTTGAACCCGCTCTGTGCCCTGGCTCCTTGGGGATCCATTATCCCACCTTCGTCGCCAATTTGGTGTATGAAAACCAAGACACAGGACACAGCCTCGGGCTGGGTTAAATCAGGTTTATTGCATGGTGGTCAGAGGGAACATGAGGTAATGGGGGATCAATAGCTCTTTATATACAGTAGTAACACATTTGAACGTGGCTCCAGGATAGCCCATTGGCTACTGTCTGCGTGACGTCATTGCTGGTCACGCCCTTCTTGTCCAGGTGTAGGTGGTGGCGGGAAACTTCCCGCGCTGTTGCCTTTTGATGAGTTTGGACCAAGAGAGCTTGGACGCTCGCTGCTGCCAGCTGGTGGTCATTAGCTCGCGTCCTATTACAGGGTTTATGTGATACAGCTGAAGGTTACATTGTTACCCGTTGGCAAGGTTACATTGGTTAAGATACATTGTTATCCATGTAGAAGATTACTCCATTAGAACACAACAAGTGCCCTAAGTATAATTTCATACCCATACCTATGGGCTAGTTGATTGTAGTTTGAAAACATGTTTCACAGAGGACATATCTGTTTTGAAAGCTGGATATTATTGGTAGCCTCCTGTTCAATGCAAGGGCTGTAACATCCTTCAGGAAGCCATCTACTCCATCAAGTTAAATATGAAACCACTAGAACAGATTGGCCCAGGTTTTGTGCCTTGTTTCCTGAGTTATTAAATGTTATTAATACATTTGTGTGTTATTAAATATTATGCTTTTATGCTTTGATTACATTTTTATATTGTATTTAGTAAGATCATTTATGGTGGGAAAAGAGGGAGATAATTTAAATGAGTGAACAATAAAAGTACAGGAGTACTAACAAAGAATAGATGGCAAATTCCAATGGAAAAAAAACATCTCACTTAGTTTTGTATGCATGTATCCCCCCCCCCCCAACTATTTGTTTTTCCTGCTCCTTTCCTTAGTATTTTTCACTTGTCATGTACTTCAGGTAACTTTGCTTCCTACCTGAAGTACATGAAAATGAGGAAAAAATAGTTGGCTTAATTAGCATTCCCACTGCATATTTCAAATTCATGACAGCAGCATCAACACTTTAATAAATTCATATATCTTATGAGCTGAGATTAAAAGAACCTGGCTTGTTTAGCCTAGGGAAAAGATGTTGGTTGTTCAAAATATAGTTTTTTTTCCTTTTAAGTGAGAGTTACATAGCAGATGGCAGGGAGGAATGAGCTGGTTAGGTTGAAGGAGAATTAATGGCCACAAATTAGCAATTAAGCCATTTCACGGCTATCAGACATTTTTTAAAATTTCACAGTGTACAGTTCTAAAACAATTTTTCTTAGAATATCTTGATGGTTCCAACACTTCTACCCTTAAGAGCCTTATTTACTTAATCATTCTATTTATATCCTGTTATTTGTAAGAATCCAAATAAGAGTGGCTACAATTTTAACAACTATGAAACAATGAAATAAAACAAGATGGCTATGTAAGGCTCTTTTGATGGAAAATATGAGGGTTTCCCCCAGAAAAATATTATATTTTTGAACTAGAACTCCAAGATTCATCAGCCATTGTAATAGCATTTATGGATAACATACATTGGCTGAACCCACATAGTTTGGGCACACTTTATTGTTTTGTGATCCCATTATCTCCCTACTCCCTGTATAATCTCGCATTAGGATGTCTACTGTATACATGGACAGTATGCAAATATGCTGGATTTTTGAGAACAGAATTGAAATTATTCTAGTTCTCACCAACAGCTGACACCACCAGCTGACACCTCCTACTCTATCTTTGTACCCTAAAGAAGAAATGAACTCCATCTTTTAGGGCAAAGGAAGGGCAACAGAACACAAAGACAACTTCCTTGAAGGTGGAAATTTTTATCTTTAGTGATGCAAGCTTTGCTTCTTTCCACCAACTCTTTGTAAAATGAATGCACTACTGTGTATAAAGTGCTTTGTCTTGTCCTACTGAAGGAAATGGAGTTAAGCAGTAATCCAGTGACATCAAATGCAAAATACTTTCCATTTAGCAAGATACAACATGTACAGTCAGGTCCAGAAATATTGAAACATTATATGGCCTCTTCACCCCAACATGGTGATGATGAAAAGAAAAATTCAAGATGTGAGTGAAGTCAAAACTGTCAACTTTAATGCAAGGGGTTTGACAAAAGGGGTTTGACAAAAGGGCCTTCTCTGTGTCCACCCCAATCCTGTGGAACCTCCTGCCAGCAGACCTACGGCTACAGACGAAATTGCTGCCCTTTAGGAAAAGGTTCAAAACCTGGCTGGCAGTTTGGGGGTGCTGACGGGGTGCTGACTCCCACTCGTTGGCTCTGTTAGAACTTTTTGTCCCTGTTAGAACTAAATGTCCCTTTTATTGTTGGGAGGGAAGAGAGGGCTTTTTAATTCGGGATGATTTTAAATAGTTTTTATTGAATTTTTAAAGGGGATTTTGATAATATTTATGTGTAAGTGTGCCACCCTGAGTTGCCCTAGGGCAAGAGGACGGGATACAAATCCAAATAAATAATAAAGTGGGGATAAACCAGTCAGGAAGTACAGCCATTGGCAGAGACACACACCCCTCATTTTTAGTGGCTCATAAGTAATGGAATAAATGGCTGACAAGCAGTTGCAGCCTGTTTCCTGGGTTCCCAATGACCAATGAAGCAGATAAAAGGCCTGGAGGTGGTTCTGAATATTACACTTGCATATGGTAGCTGTTCACTGGAACTGTCCACATGAGGTACAAAGAAGTGTCCATGCAAGGGTAGGAAGGGATCATTAGGCTAAGGAAAAAAATTAGAACAACAGCTTGGAACATCCTGGAAAAGAAGGAAGAAACTGGCAGGCTCAGCAACAGCAAAAGGCCTGGTAGACCATGGAAGAAAGCTAAAGTAGATGAACAATCATGGAGAAGAGGAATTCTTTCACATACCCATCAAGTGAGGCTCTGGAAAATAAGGGAACTGCTCCGGCCTGGGTGCGCATGTGCAGCAACAACTCTTTTGTGCATGTGCAGAACCCCTTTATGCATGTGTAGAACCCCTTTGTGCATGCACACATGTGCAGTAACCCCTTTCCTGGCCGGCCAAAATATGGGATGGCTGCGGGAACAATCATTGAAGAGAGGTGAAATACGTGATTTCCCAGCCAATTCGGGATACTTGACAGGTACCTACCTCATAAGGAGGTAGACATGTCATTGTCCAGGTCTACAGTAAAAGATGGCTTTATGAATGTAAATTCAGTGCTGGCTCTTTGGTTATAAATGGAGATGAGCATTGAACCCTAGAGTCGGATATGACTAGCTTTCGAGCTAGGGCAATGTTCACTTTTTACGAGGAGGAACACAGGATTTATTTGCATAAACCATTTTTACCAGGTGAGGATCTGCTTGCAAAAAGAGTAAAATCCTGCTGTGCTGAAGAAGCGTTATGCTCCATCACTGCTAGAGGGATCCTAGCCAATGAAACTTGCCTTAGATAATAGGGAAGTCATTTTACAATGCCTGCATCTAAATTTTGATTAACAAACTCAAGCTCTTAAAGCTATCACAAAGCAATCACACTTCTATACCACCCCATAGTGCTTAGTGCACTTTTTGGGCAGTTCATAAGTTAATTAGCACTTTGCCCCCAACATGCCGATTACTCATTTTACCTACCTTGGGAGGGAGGAAGATTGAGTCAACCTTGTAACTGGTGTTGCTCCGAAGTAGACCCTTCAACCTACAAGTAAGTGGGCCTGCACCTGAATTGATGCCCTCTAGGTAAACATTTCAGAATTTCAGCTAACCTTTACACAAATCCTGACCTGAGCCCCATTTCTATCCCATGACACCTGGCCAGGATTGAACTCACAACTTTTTGGTTGCAGTATAGCAGTTTAACCACTATGCCACCAGAGCAACATTTAGACCATTCAAGCTGGTATGTTCAGAATCATTTTTCACACATAGCTCTGTATGTGTTCTGTATCTTGGTACAAGATCTTTTCCGCATTCCAGAATATTGAGTTAATTATGTGCATGACAGCAGGGGCTCTAAAGCTGAATGTAATAGGAAAACCAGATACTGTACCAGGATGTGCATATTTCCTCTATTGTGTCCGATTCAACACAAATTACGCTCCATGTCAAATGACATGATAGCTGTTTCTTTAGTCATTCCTGAGGTCTAGCTATGATGAATCAAAAGCACATATCCAGTTTGACAGAAAGCTGTCCCCACTTTGGGTTGTTATTAGAAGAAAATGAAATTAGATAAGAATGACCTTTCTCTCTCTCTCTCTCTCTCTGTTTGATAAATGAAAAAAGGTTTAAATGTATTGCTGGAACTTTATAAGAAAGAATGAGTGGTGCATTTAGTATACTGATTTTTAGATATTCAGAAAGAAGTGACCTATTGTAAGAGGGCGGGGGGGATGGTGCCCCTGGACATGTCTGCTTTTCACCACATCAGACCTGTCAGCTTAAGTATTCCATAATATGAGGGATGTGGATGTACAGCACAAAGTCACATCTGAGTCTGGAATATGTAAGTGCATGGCATTTCTCTTGATGGAACTGTGTATTTTTCTTCAGAAGACAGGTTGCATGAGATGAAAATAAATCACAGTGAATATCAAGTACATTAGGCTACATTCATCCAAAGGTTGAAGGAATCATACAGATATCTAGATTATTTTTGAAGGAATATATATAATTTGTGATAGTTTTCATCTCTGTGCCCTAGCTAAAGAATATCTGTTAAAGAGGTATTTTCCCTCTTTGGATCTTGATCCTCAGTTGGGTAGCTTAATAGTGTTAACTCACCTATACATTACTATTTTCTTCATGTCCCAAATGGAAAGAAACAGAAAGGTCCTACTTCATGTGCGAAATCTATGAGCTTAAGCATGCCTAACTCTACTTTGAGTTTTGGTCAATTTTAAGCAAAGCAAAGCCAAAGCAAAATCACACTTGTATACCACCCAATAGTGCTTCGTGCACTCTCTGGGCAGTTCACAAGTTAATAGCATTTTGCCCTCAACATGCTGGATACTCATTTTAAACAAAGCACATGTAGGAGAAACAAAAAATGTCAGATTTATCTGTCCAGATCCTGAGCACAAATAAAACTGTTAGATTTTCTCATCACTAATATAAATCTCATTATGGATGCACTTAGATTATTCAGTTTGGCAGTCCATACATAAATATTTTAGCAGCACTAGGGACATGAAAATCTCTGACTCAATTTTACTCCCTTTCTCCAAAGCCCACCTATAGTTTCTTCTTCACCTTGTTTAGTGTCAAGTTATTAAACTTTGTTATTTCTTCCTGCATTAGAATATGTATGTGGGAGATAAGGTTACATTTTTCCAGGATGTGCCTTTATGCATTTTACCTAATTTGTGTTCCCCCAATAGAGTAACATGTGTTTGTCATTTTGCATTTATTACTTGGAATCGTTCTGACAATTCACATTTCAAATAAATCAAATTTAGGAGTGCAAGGCTTCACACAAACTTTATTTGCCCCCAATACTTTTAAACCTTAGCTAGACATTTCAGTTCTTGACATGAGTTGGGTTTCTATTTACAGTTAGTCTCAAGAGGTTAAAAAACCTACTTCTGTTGTCGAATTTGTGCTTACTTTAATATCTTTTCCATGATAAATTATCACACTATGACTGAGCTGAATGATTACTTCTGATCCACTCAGGTGATGGGTCATATGAGGATGAGTAATTCTTCCATTCAGAAGTGTAAATGAAGAACATAAAAGATGAAGCAAGGGTAAACACAAATTATCCATCTACAAGAGAACAGCAGATATGATATAGGGATCATATCTTTGTGAACCCATTTCTCTTTGAATGGAATCTGATTTAGCAAAACACAGAGTAAATTTATTGGTGTCACAGTGTTCTTTGTCCTCATATTATTATACCAGAGTGGAATAAAATACTCATATTACATAGAAGAAGAAACAAAATTCAGAACATAATGAGACAAAAATATAGAAGAGAATGAAAAACTCATATCTTGGGGAATCTCATTGTTCCAGTTATGAAAATACAAGCAGGAGTTCTTCGCCTTGCAGTTGCTACTGCAAATTAAATAAACTTCAAAAGTGCATTACATTGAACCAAATAGTACAAGTTCAATGCTCAGGCATTTGATCCAGAGAAACAAATATGCAGATGTCTCACAAGATTTTAAAATGTGGCTCAACTTTATAGTTTTCATCCCAGTTCTTTGTAAAGATACTTCTTTGCAGGCGCACCCCCCAAAGAAAGACTCAGACACCGGTATATGGATAAAGGCATTGGGCCACTTTTATTGAATAATGCCCTAGTCCGAATTATAACTTTCAATTGGTACTCATCCAATTATAATTCTTTAAGGCAAGCAGGCCGCAGTAACACTGGTACGGTTCCTCCCAAAATTGCCAACGGCAATTGGCTACAATGTATCCATTTTGTATCAATTTGTTTGTTGACACAAACAAATTGTTGACCGTAGTCAATAAACTATCTACTGACCCCACCCTCTGACGTGTATCTGTCAAATCACGGGGTGATGCATGCTGAAAAGCTCGTGCCATCACCCCTTGCCTGGTTCGTCGTTGACCGGTCAACGTTATTACACCTGTACCTGTCTAAGTGTTGGCCAGTCAATTGCGAACCTGCCGGATACATCTGGGTCATAAATCTTTACCTTACCAGTGCTACCCGCCACACGGGGAGGCTTCAATGAAGACTCACCACCACCACCCAGACTGTCAGCTCGGTCAACAGGCCTGCTTGCAAATCTTCCAAAAAGAGGTTCATACCTCTATCCCAACAGGTGGACCCCATCCCCTGCATACAGATCGTAATTTTGTAAACTAATGGTGGGGTGTCGGACGACCATCCCCAAACCCTTGTCTGCCACGAACCGGGCAACTGCAGTGTTCACCGAGCGATGAGCGCGGTCAAGGGCACGGAGGTCAGTACCTCCCCTGTAAGCGTGACGTGGTATGATGTCCGACCATAGCAGCCTGGTGAACGGCCACACATAGTGCAAATAAGCTAGGTCTCTGCAAATCGCGAATTTTAATGAAAAGCCAGTGACCTGGCCGAGGTCATTGCCCCCGAGGTGCAGTACAAGGACATTAGGCGGTTCAGCATCCCTAATGGAGAAAAGGAATGGCAACAGTTCCCGCCATCTCATTCCACGCTTACCGTACCAACGTATGCATGTGGCCGCACGCAGTCCAAGCTGGGGTCCCCACTCTGTCGCTGCAGCATACTGAGCTGCCCAGTGCACGTAACTGTGGCCCACCAGCCATACTGCCACCGGTGTGCGGGGACACACAGGGTCTGTAAGAGAAAAAAGAGAACAGTGACTTAAATGGTACTCATGTCTGAAGAGGACGAACATACAATGCAAAACGCATAGATCCTCATCTTCCCATACGGCGTATATCAGCCTCAGAGTACCCAAATGCAGCTGCAGTTGAAGCAGCACCTATTCTAAATGAATGGGTGCCATAACGAGCCCCAGGGAGGCCAGCACTGGAAAGTGCCATACCGGTCACCTTCCAAAATTGAAATTTAGTAAGGGGAGACCCATCCTGGTGGCAGAAAAACGGGCCAGGGTGCGTGCCATGCACTGCCAAGAACTCCTGTAGGGCACCAACCGGACAGATGTCTGCAATGGAACATCGTAGCAGTCTAACTCCACTGCCTACGCCGTGCTGATCAACTTTTGAGGACCGTATCCTCAACTGAGCCCACTCATTAGAAACATAGACATCGTCGAGTTCCAGTGCCCTACGAGTCGCATCCGCCTTAGACAGTAGTACCAACTCACTGATGTGGAGCGCTCCAAAGAAGGCCACCATGGTAGCCGCATGAAAAAGAGCTGCCTCATACCTGTCAAAACATAGGTTAGGCCAGCCTCGTGCAAGGTGTGTGAGCACCCCTGGGGAAATTGGGTGCCGAGTGTCCGGGCAGCGGCCACGTTCTCATGTCCACCCCTCCAAAACATGCCGTATGTGAAAATCGTTCATGCTGTCAGCAAAACCCCCCACCTTGGCAACAAATGCCAATGCTAACAGCCTTGATGCTATAGTGCGGGGAGCGAGGCCCTCACTGTGTAAATGAACCATGAATTGTAAAACCTGTTCCACTGGAATGGGCCACACCTCTGGCAACTGAAGTTGCACATGAAAGCTATTAAATTGAACGAAAGCATGATGATACGCCTTACGTGTGCGGGGCGCCAAGGACATGCCAATCGCCCGGTTGACCTCTCCTTGCCAAATGTCCAAATCTCGTCCGCAAGTGGCGAGGGGAATTCCTCTGCGTCCGGAGCCAAGGCGCGGAACCGGGGGATCTGCAGGCGGGATAAAACATCAGCAATATCATTATCAATGCCTGGTACATGTCTGGCCCTGAAGAGCACGTTGAGGCGTAGGCTACGTAACACGAATTGGCGAACTAAAGCCATCACCCTGGGTGATTTAGATGTCTGAGCATTGACAATGTGCACTACTGCAGCATTGTCACACCAAAAATGGACCACTGAGTCGCCCCACTGCTTGCCCCATAGCATCAAAGCTCCCAGGATTGGAAAAAACTCAAGGAATATAAGATCGCGGAGGCGATCCGTGCCCCGCCATTCTGGAGGCCATTGGCCATAAGCCCACCTCCCCTGGAGGTAAATCCCATATCCCAGGGAGCCGGAGGCATCCGACTGCACTTGAAACCTAGGTGAAACTAAAAGGTCGGACCTCCAAAAGGATACCCCGTTGAAGTCCCGCAGGAATGAGAGCCAAACCAAACGATCAGCCCGCATGCCCCTGGTTAGTCGGACCCTATGATGGCGCCTTGCCAGGCCAGACATGGCATCGCACAGGCACCGAGCAAATGCCCTGCCAGGCGTAACCACCCTGCAGGCAAAGTTAAGATGGCCATGCAGTACCTGAAGCTCCCTAAGTGACACCTTACATTTGGCCAGCAAGGCCAAAATCATCGCAGAGATCCAGGTAACCTTGTCAATGGGTAACCGGGATGCCTGTGCGACCGTGTCGATTTCTATACCCAGAAATGTGAGGGTAGTGGATGGGCCCTCGGTCTTTTCGGGCGCTAAAGGGACACCCAGTTCCTGCATTAGCGTCTGAAATGTGGTGAGGAGACGCGTGCACGTGTCCAAGCCCCGTTCACCCCCGAACAAAAAGTCATCGAGGTAATGGGCTACAGACCGAGACCCGGACCTGCGAACAAAGGCCCACTGAAGGAAGGTGCTAAAACGTTCAAATGCTGAACAGGATATAGAGCAGCCAAAAGGCATGGCCTTATCTACATAGAACTTCCCTTGGAATCTAAAACCCAATAGCTCAAAGTCCTCAGGGTGCACTGGCAACAATCGGAATGCCGATTTGATGTCACATTTTGCCAGGAGGGCACCTGGACCACAAGAGCGCACCATCCGTAGGGCTTGGTCAAAGGACGTATACCTGACCGAACAAAGGTCATCAGGGATAGCATCATTGACAGAATAACCCGCCGGGTACGATAAATGGTGGATTAAACGAAATTCCCCTGGGGCGTTCTTGGGTACCAACCCCAGAGGGGAGACCTTCATGTTGGGAAAGGGTGGCACAGAAAAGGGGCCTGCCACCCTCTTGGCCCCAACCTCCTTAGCAATACTCAGGGCAGCCACCTCCTCTCTACCCTTCAGGGACAGTAAATTGGGTGCATCTTGGGGTCCCCGCACTCCTTTGAATGGGATTCGAAAGCCCCACTGGAAACCCTCAAGGAGGTACTTCGCATCCTCTCTCCGTGGATAAGTTGAGAGCCATCGCTACAACATATACACATTAACTGGGGAGGGGGCCTTTTGCCTGGCTAGCTCCCTCAGCAGCCGCTCTGCCCGCTCCCTGTCCACCTCTACCTCTGCCCTGTGACCTGCCGGCTCGCGGACATGCAGTGGCGGCGTGGGGGCCAGCGCAAGAGGGACACTCATGTTTGTATCGGCACTGCCGCTTATTGCACACACCGCTGGCCGAGAAGCTCCAACACAGCAAGTGGGCTGGAACCCCCTGCCCCGCCAGCTGGCGGGAAGCCTGCGTTGGAGCAGCTCGCTGAACGGCATGGCCACAATGTTACCTATCCCCAGGTGCCGGACGCGTGGGGGTCATGTACAATAGCCACAATTTCTGACAGGGCTCTTCCCATCTCATCTCCGGGTGCAATGGCACCCTCATTCTGAATTCCTCATCGTAAGCCAACCATGATGGGCCAGGAAAATGCACCATCGCCCTGTAAATATTGTCCAAATATTGGACCATAGGAATGGCCAGGTCTGGCCGGGCCCTGAGATACACCGCCATATAAATAAGATATGCGGGCAACCAGTTGGCCCAGGTGCGTGGTGGCTTACGACGGCGGGACAGCTCTTTGTCTTTGTCATCCTGTCCCTCTCTCTCCTCCTTAGTGGGCTCACGGTTCAATAGGGAGAATATATCCACGTACTCCCCCCGCCAAATCTTTTCCCTCGTGACCTGGAACAAATGATCACCAAGGGGCAACGAATAACCAGCCGTCGGCAAAGCCGTCACCAGCACGTTAGGTACCCGGGGCATACGCAGCGGAACCTGGACAGTCCCTGCGATGCCCGGCACTGGCCCGGGGGCAGAAACCCCCACCCCCACCGTTGCACCGGTATGGAACCAAGGGGCACTGGGATAAGGTGGCAACTGATGCCCACTCGCCTCAACATTACGAGGCCATGGCCACTGAACCCCACAATTGGAAGTGGACTGTGATGTGGGTGCATTAACTTGAACCTGATACTCACTAGTTGCACCCCCGTGAGCCGCCCCCACTGGGGGTTCCGGCGCACAGCGGGTGTCGGAGCTCGCGACCGGAATCGAGCTCTGGGGCCGCACCTGACCACTCTCCTGCTGTATCTCTGGCCGAACAGGGAGCTGCGAGACACCAGCCGGGGTAGGCCGGAGCGTCTCCGGCAGCTCAACCCAGCTAGCCACTTGCTGCAGTGTGGCGGCCATTGAGGTAGGCGGAGGACCCAAAGGTGCCCCCGTAGCAAATGAAGGGCCACCAGGCACGGGGTTGTGTGCCATCCCTAAGGATGCCTCGAGCACAGCTAAACGCATTAGCAATGCATCGACTGCCACTGATCCCCCAGTATAGAGTGGGCCGGGTGGGCTGGACGGCCCACCAGGCATTGGACCAGGAACCCCGGTATGAGAGCCAGGGCCCGAATAGGGCCTTGCCCAAAACTCCGGCCCATGAGGGGCCGGAGGTGGAACGTGCTGCGCCCCAGCACCGGACCCACCCCCGCTGCCCGGGCCCATGGCCGGTAGCTGCGGGCCGAGGGCCGAAGCCCCAGAAGGGCCAGCCGAAGGTTCACTGGCCAAGGGCCAAGCAGCCTGCATCGCCCCACCGGTATCGGTGGAGGTAGAGCCCTGGTGCATGGGCGCAGCCCTGGTCCTCCGACCCGAGGGCTGGCCCCGCGCAGGGCCAAAAGTCCTCCCCATGGCCGTGGCTTCGGCGCCGAGGCCCTCCGTTTGGGAGGCATATCGGAAGGAGCAGGATCCCTTTCTAGCGATCGAAGAGCACAAAAAGGCACAGAGGAGCCAGCAAGCCAAGGCTCCGTGCGAAATCCTTCCTTCCCTGCCGGGAAGGACCAAGGGGAAACAAACAGCGACGGAGAAAACTTCTCCTCTCCGTTGCTCTTTTTAAAATGGCAGCTCGGCTGCCTTGTGGCCACCACTTTTATATCTGAGTCCGGGTGGGGGGCCCCCGCAAAGAGCGCGGTGGCCATTTTGGCGCCGCACTTTCATTCTAAGATTTTCAAAGAGGTGCTTTGCAGGCACACCCACCCAAATAAAGACTCAGACACCGGTATTGGATTAAAGGCATCGGGCCACTTTTATTGAATAATGCCCTAGTCCGAATTATCACTTTCAATTGGTGTATCATCCAATTGTAATTCTTTAAGGCAAGCAGGCCGCAGAAGCACTGGTAAGGTTCCACACTAAATGCCAATGGAAATTGGCTACATGTATCAATTTGTTTGTTGACACAAACAAATTGTTGACCGGAGTCAATATATTATCTACTGAACCCACCCTATGACGTGTATCCATTCAAATATCAAGGTGATGCAGGCTGTGAAGCTCCTAACATCACCCCTTTCATAGTTCGCCCTTGACCGGCCAAACCTGTTTCCCCTGTACCTATCTACGTGTTGGCCAGTCAATTGTGAACCTGCAGGATACCTATGTGTCATAAACCTTTACCTTACCCAGTGCTACCCGCCACACGGGGAGGCGTCCATGATTACTCACTGCCCCCCCCCAGACTGTCAGCTCGGTCACCAGGCCTGCTTGCACAGAAAGAGGTTCATACCTCTGGCCGACAGGTGGACCCCATCTCCTGCCTATAGGTCAAAATTTTTGCAAGCCTATCCCCGGATGTCTACTGGCTGTCCCCAAGCCATTCTCAACAAGGAACCGGGCAACAGCCCTGTCCACTGACCGCCGGGGACGGTCCAAACCACGGAGATCCATGTCTCCTCTAAAACAGTGTCTCGGCACGATGTTAGATCATAGCAACCATGTGTATGGCCATAAATGATGTAAAAATGCCAGGTCACTGCACCTCGACATTTTAAGGAAAGGCCAGTGATCTGTGCGAGATCATCGCTGCCGAGGTGCAGAATAAGAACATCAGGCGGTCCAGCATCCCTGATGGACATCAGGAATGGCAACAGTTCCCGCCCTCTCATGCCGCGTATACCATACCACCGCCTACGTGCGGATGCACGCAGCCCGAGATGGGGTCACCACTCTGTCACCGCAGCACATACTGCCGCCCAGTGTACATAGCTGCGGCCCACCAGCCCCACTGCCACCGGTATGCGTAGACACACAGGATCTGTAAAAGAGGAAAAGGAATTAAGGACATAACTAGGTACTCATACAGTGAGGGGACGTACATATAAGGAAAAAATGCGCGGTCCCCCACGTGCCCAACATACATCAGCCTCAGAGTACCCAAACGCAGCCACAGTTGATGCGATGCCTATCCTGAATGAATGGGTGCCATAACGAGCCCCACACTGTGAAGTGCGGTACCGGTCACCCTCCAGAACATAAATTTGGTAAGGGGAGACCCATCCTGGTGGCAGAAAAACAGGCCAGGGTGAGCAGCAGGCACAGCCAAAATTGCATGTAGGGCACCAACCAGACAGATGTCAGCAAATGTACATCGTAGCAGTATAACACCACTGCCTACTCCATGCTGATTGGCCTTTGAGGAACGAATCCTCAACTGAGGCCACTCCTGGTTGATAGACACATCTTCGAGTTCCAGTGCCCTACAAAACACGTCCCCCTTTGACCATGGGACCAGCTCGCTGATTCGCAGAGCTCCAGAGAAAGCTACGGTGGTAGCTGCATGAAAAGAAACTCCTCCTACCTACTGTAACATAGTCTATGCCAACATCGTGCAAGGTGGGTCAGGGTCAGAATACCTGTGAAAACAGGGCAACGTGTGTCCGGGCGGCGTCCACGTACACGTGTCCACCCTTCCAATACATGGTGTATGCGGAAGACACTCGCACAGTGAGTAAAGCCCCGTGCCTTGGCCATGAATGTCAATGCGTAAAGCCTGGTGGCTATGGTGCGTGGGGCCAACCCCAGATCATGAAGGTTACATTGTAAAACCTAGTTGACCGCTATCGGCCACATTTCAGGCAACTGCCTTTGCCCACAAAAGGCTCTAAAGTGAAGGAGTGGATGCTGATACGCCATACGCGTGCGAGGTGCCAAGACAAGCCACTCACCCGGTTCACGTCTCCTCGCCAAATGTCCATATCTCAGCCAGGAGTGGAGAGGGGAGTTCCCCTGGGTCTGGAGCCAAGTCACGGAACCGGGAGATCTGCAGGTGGGATAAAGCATCGGCAATATCATTAGAATGCCTTGCACATGTCTAGCCCTAAGGAGAACATTAAAGCGCACGGACCCAAGAACAATAGGCGAGCTGAGGCCATGACTCCGGGGGATTTAGATGCTTGGGCAGTGACAATGTGCACCACCGCAGCATTGTCACACCAAAAGTGAAGCACAGAATTAGCTCACCTGTCCCCCCAGAGCATAAAGGGGACCCAGAATTAAAAAAACAAAAATCTCCGAGCCGGAGGCATCCGACCGTACTTGGAACTGGGGCTGACCATAAGCTCAGACCTCCAAAAGGAGACAGCATAACAGATCTGTGGGAATGTGAGCCAAACCAACAGGTCCGCTCGTAAACCCCTAGTCAGCCGTACCCCATGGTGTCATTTGTAAAGACCCGCCATAGTGTGACCCAGACACCTGGTGAAGGCACTGCCTGGTGTTACCACTCTGCAGGCGAAGTTGATGTGGCCATGCATCACCAGCAACTCTCGGAGAGGCACCTTACACTTGGCAACATGGCCAAAATCGCAGCAGGGGCCGCCCCCCCCTTGACTGACAATTCGGTCGCCTGGCCCTCTTGCACGTTATTCAAAAGAGAGGTGCATCCGCTTGTTGACAGGTGAACCCCATCTCCAGAATACAGGCCAAATTCCTGTAACCCTATCCCCAGACGACAAATGGCTGTCCCCAAGCCATTCTGGATATGGAACCAGGCAACAGCCCTGTTCACTGACTGCTGGGCACGGTCCAACCATAGGGTCAAAGCCTCCCCTATAATAGTGCCTCGGCATGATGTATGACCATAGCAACCGTGTAAATGGCCATAAATGGCAAAGAAATGCCAGGTCACTGCACTCGGAAGTCTTTAAGTCCAGGCTAGCAATCCGTGCAAGATCACCGCCTCTGAGGTGCAGAATTAAAACATCTCGCGGTCCAGCATCCCCAATGGACATCAGGAATGGCAACAGTTCCCGCCACCTATATGCCATGCACATCATACCACTGCAAACGCGCGGTTACGCGTAGCCCGAGATGGGGTCCCCATTCTGACGAAGCAGCATACTGTGCCGCCCCAGTGCACATAAATCGTGGCCCACAAGCCACACTACTACCAGTGTGTGGAAACACACAGGGTCTGTAAAATAAGGAGGGAGAATAGACGGCAGAACAAGGCACTCATGCAGTGAGGGGACGAACAGACAGAGAAAAATGTGCAAATCCCCACCTGCCCATGCAACGTATGTCAGGCTCCAGGTACCCAAATGCAGCCGCAGTTGATGCAGTGCCCATCCGGAAGGAATGGGTACCAATTGTAATTCAGTAAGGGGAGACCCGTCTTGGTAGCAGATGACAGGCCAGGGCGTGAACCACATGCTGCCACAAACACATGTGGGGGAGCAACTGGACATATGACAGCACCAGGCTAGTACCCTTTTCCGGCTGACTGGCCCTTGAGGAGCGAAACCTCCCCAGAGCCCACTCCTGATCGAACAACACATATTCTAGTTCCAGTGCCCTGCAGAACATGTCCCCTGTTGAAAATGGTAGCAGCTCACTTAATCTGAGAGCTCCAGATAAAGGCACAGAGGTATTTGCCCGAAAGTAGACTCTCTGTACGGAGCATAGGCGCTGGCCACGTAGGAGTCATATATATTAGCCACAAGTGCTAGCAGGGCTCGTCGCTCGCATCTGAGGGTGAAGGGCTGCCCTCATCCTAAGGTCTTGGCCATAGGCTAACCATGACGGGCCAGGGAAATCAACCACGGCCCAGTAAATATTGTCCAAGCACTGGACCATTGGGATGGCCAAATCAGGATACCCTGCCATGGATACCCAATAGGCCGGAAACCGATTGGCCCCATTGTGAGGCAGCTTGCGGCGATCGGGCAACTCCTTGTCCCTGTCCTCCTGCCCCTCCATGTCCTCCTCAGTGGGTTCACATTTTAGGAGGGGGGAAATGTGAATATATTCCCCACGCCACATCATCTTGCTAATATCCCTGGACAAATGGTCACCCAGGGTTATGGAGTAACTGGCCGTCGGCAGAACCACCGTTGGCATAGATTGGAGTGGGGAAACACATAATAGGCCCTATAGGACTCCCAAGAAGTTAAGGTAAAGCATAGGGGCGGTCATCCCTGTAAGAACCAGGGTGTAATTGGCGTGTTGCGGCCATGGCCACTGTACCCCCCCGCGTTATGAGCTAGTGTCACAGGTGTGCTGATTTAACAAGGATACTCACTCGGTGCACCCCCATGAGCCGCCCCCACTGGGGGTTCCGGCCCGTGGTGGGCGTTGGGGTTCGTGATGCCCATCAAGCTCCGTGTTTCCGTGCTTCCAGGCTGGATGAGGAGCTGCGAGGCACCGGCCTGTGCTGGCCTGATGGCCTCCAGCAGCTCAACCCTGTTGGGGGCCCGCTGCGCAGCCATGGCCGGCATGTGGGCCGGAACTGCAGAGTTTGCATGCCCACTATCCGAAGGTGGTGGAGCAATGTCCATTGATGCCTCCAGTGCCGAATTGCGGGCAGGAGAGCATCCACAGCATGACCCACCAAGATAAGGTGGGCTAGATGGGCCGGATGGCCCACCGGGTAATTGATGAGGGATAAACCCATGTGGTAATCCCTGGCAAGAATAGGGCCATGCCCAGTAATCCGGCCCGTGAAGGGCCGGAATGACGGTGGGCCTGAAACCTGCACCGTGTCCCAGTGGGCCGCTATGGCCTAAGCCGGGCAAAGAAGCAGCGGGAGTAAGAACCCCTGTGGAGCAGGCCTGTGCCGCCGCCCCCCGCCCGAGTCCTCAGACTGGGCTCATTGGTCGCAGTGAGTATGATAACCCCACCACCCCCCTGCGGGGGTGCCGTCTGAGCCCTCCGGCCCGGTGGCACCCCTGAAAAAGTAGAGTGGTTGGGCCAAGCCCCCCCCCCTTGGCATGACCAAGGGGGCCACCTGAGCCTTGGGCTTGGGTAAGGAGTATTCCATCCTGCGGTACTCAGGAATCAAATCGCTGACCTTCTGCCTCCCAGTCAGCATCTTAACCACCTGAGCCACTGCAGTCAGGAGCGAGCCTCTTTAAAAGAGGCGAGGAAGGAAGGAAGCGACGGAGCGAACTTCTCCGCTCCATCGCTTCGCAAAATGGCCGCCAGGCTGCCTCGTGGCCACCCCTTTTATAGAGGGGTGGCCACGCCCCTTAACTAGCCCGGATGTCTGCGTCCAGGTGGGGCCCCCCCGCAAAGAGCGTGGCGGCCATTTTGGCACCACCCTTGCATTCTAGTCCTTTCAAGATATGAAATAGAGGTGGTGTGAATCCATTAGTATGTCCCTCTGGGTTTGTCATTGATTTACATGAGGCCTGATCTTTGACTCCTGTGTTCAGACTTTTTAGAACATGGAAGAAGTCATAGATGTTGGCTCTGAAACTCAAAAAGGATGGAGCTGACACTGTGACTTTCATTTTTAACTGCTATTTGCAAGAAAAAAATCACTTCCATGTTCTGTTGTGAGGTTTTCTGTTGACAACCAATTCTTCTTTTTATTTTTTGATTCCAACTTCTGTTCTTTAGTTTCCTCCCTGAAATCCTAAGTTTATTTTTCTATAATGCTATTGAAGTTGAACAGTAAGTCTTTGGACCTCATAGCAGCATTAAGCACAAATACACTGCAGACAGCTATTCAGAGAATGAAGTAAAACCAAAGGAGGTAACCTTTCTGAAGGACTCACTGCAACATGTCATCATCCCATTAGAGTAAATCAACAAGCAATTACAGGCATACATTGTGACAGCATGCCAGTCCACCAACCAAAAATAATGGTTTTGATAAATCATCCAAATCTATGGCACTTAAATTAGTCATGACAGATTTAAGCCCCATGGTTTTCTAGGGGATTCAGTTATTAGGATTACCCTAGTTGCCCAGTTTATGTACAGTTGCAATATAAATGCAAAAGAGTTTGAACTAAAAAAAGGCCTATACATTCTGTGTGTAATGAACCTAGGTAAAGGTAAAGGTAAAGGTAAAGGTAAAGTATAAATAAATGTATTTCTTCGATTATTTGAATTTCACTAAAATAAAACAAGGGAGGCATGCCTTCTTCTCAAAGAGAATTGCAATTACTGGGGGATCTTGGAAACAATGCTCTCCCCACCCCCATCCCACCCTACCCCCTTAAAAAAATCCAACACATTGGGGAAAATGAGAGCACTGAGTCCTATGTGAGGACTGCAAAATGGCTGACTGCAGGGTCTGTAACAACAGTTTTGGGAGAGTTGCCATCCCTAAGTTTGCTAAAAGAAAATGTGTGGCAATTGACCAATCACTGGCATTGACTTTCTGCATTAAAAGTGTTTGAAGCTCTTGAAATTTGGTGGGACAGTGCAGCAAGTTCTCAGAAGGCCTCTAGTTACATGTGTTTGTGCCATTCTTCATGGAAGTAATATTGGAAATGAGTATGATTTATTTGGAGAGAAACATCTCAATACTGTGAATTTCATATATATAAAAAAAGAGAAAGCAATAAACTACAGGAATTCCTAACTGGGTAAAAATAAATAAAAAATAAATAAATAAATGACCTTCTAGCATTATAGTATTCTTTTGCACATACAACATACATATTTCATCTTGGCTTTCAAATGATTTGATATTTCTATGTTTCATTTAACTTATATCTTTCAAGGTTTCTTTATTATGTTACACTTTTCTTCTTATTGACAAAGGTACCGTAAAGCTTTATGCTGAGGCACATTATTTCTGGGAGAATGTGAAAGCTACAGCAGGAAAACAGAGAAAGCTCAGTATTTCATGTGCTTTCAAAATAACTACATACCTTTTGTATGTTTAATTAAAAGATGTCAGAATGAACTGGACTACATGAGCTTTATTGAATTTTGGTTGAAATGAGAATGGAATTAAGTAGATCCACAATCCACACTTATTACAAGACAACTTCCACACTTATTACAAGACAAGAACTATGGCAACTTCCTAACTCACAGCTTCTTGACACATGCACAGTTTGGAAGTAACCAGTGGTGGGCATCAGCAGGTTCGCACCTGTTCACCAGAACCGGTAGCAGAAATTCTGGCTGGCCCTGCCCATCCAGTCCTATTTCGGGTGCAATGCAGGGCTTTAACCCCTGGCCATGCCCACCATACCACACTCACAGAGTAGGTAGTAAAAAAAATTGAATCCTACTACTGGACAGGCATGACTAGATCGCATGGCCAATCACATGGCCATGCCCATAGAGTAGGCCATGCCCACAGTGTGGTAGATTTTTTTTTGGAGCCCACCACTGGAAGTAACTCATTAATGGATATCTTGGAGTCGCTATTCAGCGAGGAGTCCGTGCATTGGTAGATGTCTTCACAACAATATTCCACACATGCAAATGGACTTGAACACAATCAAGTCCACTTGCATGTGGTTTTTTAGCCATTCAGATATCACATCACCCGCTAGCTAGGCAGACCATGACATGTGCCCTCCGCTTTCACCTTGCCCAAAGGATCCGATGGAGGGAGCTTTGGTAAGTTTTAGTCCTGGCCTAACATCATTGGGCAACACTGCCTAGTTAGACTGCTCAAGCCCCTGTAGACCAACAAGGCTCTCACCTAGTGGGGGAATAACCAGTTACTGCAGTTAATACCTTTTTTCCTAACAATGAAAGGATAACTAGACTACTATAATTCTAATTCAACTAGGTAGATTTGAATTGCTACCAGCCTTGTGTTTTTAGAAATGGAGTCACAATTTTCTCCCCTTCTCAGTAGACTTCACTAGGTATAAAGTGATATCTGAACAACTGCCATTGACTCACACCATTTACATTCTTCATTTTGAGGGCTTAGTTTAGGTACTGATCTCACGGTTAAAACATGTAGGCATTTTAATCCTCATCCCACCCTTCACAATGAGGTTTTTTTTTAACCTCCCAGATGAATAGCAAGTTTTGGAGATTTCAGAAACATGAATAGCACTGTGGAGCTGCAATTACAATAAACACATTGCCTGAATGTAAGTTTCAAACATTATTTTTAATTTTCCAAGTACTTTCATGATGGGAATATAGTAGATGTATCTGTGTTTCATTCAGATTCATTTTTGGAAGAAAAGTAACTGAAGGAACTGTTTTCATTTACTGTATTTTGAGAAATGGGAACGAAATAGGTTTTTTTGCTTAAAATACTGCTATTATAGTGATTAATGTTTAGACTTTGGAATTAAATTGTTAACTAATGAACAGGGATGTGCAGAAACCCCTCATTTGTGATGTACTCAAATAAGGGGCATACAGATTGGGCTTGACCTGCCCTATACCCTCTTAGAAAACATATTGTTCCTGAGCCCCATTACATTATCTACACACTTACATACTCCAGCTTAAGAAAGGGAAAATCCCACAAATGGAGATGGAAAACAAATGATTATGACCTGGAAGGTTTATGCAGCACTCTAATTGTGTGACCTATTTACTCAATGCCCATAAATGATTTGCCCTTCCAAAATTACACAAATGCAGAAACCTAATATTTCATAACTAAGCTAACTTAGAAGATAAAAAAGGAAGAAAATGCAAAAAGGAGAGAGAGAGAGCGTGCCTTCCAAAATTACACAAATGCAGAAACCTAATATTTCATAACTAAGCTAACTTAGAAGATAAAAAAGGAAGAAAATGCAAAAAGGAGAGAGAGAGAGCGTCCTCTAACATGGAGACCTGTGAAATAAAAGACAGCCTTTTTGCCCTATTTTTTTATTCTCTCAAACCTTCAAAAACACAGAACTGTCACATCCTGAAAAGCTTTGGTGATTCCATCCTCTGTAGCTGAGTAAAAGAAGCAGAGATGTCCCCATTTTCTTGTGAACACATTTAAACATGTGAACACAGGAGATTGGAGCAGGGCTGACATCAGAAATTTCTGGGCATGGTACCCGGGGGGGGGGAGATTTTGGCTATGCCTCCATGGTTTCTGCACATGCGTGGTCTGTTTGCACTTGCATACATCAATGGTTTCCTGGCGGCACCACACCACCTTGATTTTTTGCGCATGTGTGGTCTGTTTGCGCATGCACACATCATTTGTTTCCCAGTGCCAATGGGCCCCCGTCATCTCTGGGCCCAGAGTCCTACTTGTCCCCCCTCCCTCCTGATTGCTGCACTGGATTGGAGTACAAGTTGGGAAGACCTCCTTTTTGACTTTTAGATTTTAAGCAGTGGATAACACAGATAAACCAAATGCTTATATGAGATTTTTGTTCATGGGAAATTACAGCAGTTCCCAGAAATATTGGAAGCACCAAACAGTATTACAAACTGGCCTGGAGTTCTTCACATCTCTTAATATAATGTAGAGTCACATGTCACAATTCTCCAGCTACAACTTATAACCTCCTTTCTTCCTCCAGCTCTGAATCAGTAAAGCAGTATTTGGAAAGAAAGTGGTTATAATCATTTATACATTTTTTGTTGTTCATGCTGAGGATTTTGTAGAATTTGCCACACACAGTTGGCCAAATAATAACTTTAATAAAAGAACATACATTTACAACTTTTAAACAAGGTTTTGTTCCAGTATCCCCATTTATATACTGATTTTGTAATTCTCTGCATTAAACTGTAATAAATCCTACTGAACTCCATGGCATTTACCTTTAAGCAGACATGCATGTGACATCATGCTGTCAGTCTTACACAATCTGTTATTAAATCTGTACATTTCTTAAAAGGAGCACAAGAACAGGTAAAGCCAGGGGAAAAACAAGCAAATCAAGCAAACAAACAACAGATAACGAATAGGCAAGCGGTTCCCCAACCAGCTCTGTGCCCAAACAAGGCTACACACATTGGAGGTGATCCACCTTGCACCATTTTACATAACTGTCCAACACAATTGTTATCTAGGTCCATAATAATATTTGTACTCTATGAACACAAGAAATCGAAAGAGTGTATAAAATTGTCTATTTGAAATGTGGATCTACAAATGGCTGCTAAGGAGATCATGGGTTGATCATGTGACTAATTTAGACGTATTGCACTGGATGAATAAAGAAAAAGAAGTTGTTAAGGTCATTAAGCAAAGAAAGCTCCAATATCTTGGCCATATCATGAGGAACAACATAAAGTATAGAATCATCCAACTCATTCTGCAAGGAAAGATCCCTGGGAAGAGAGGCCTTGGACGTAGAAAGACTTCATGGCTGAAGAACTTGAGAGACTGGTGTGGCATGTCCTCGGAAGAACTGTTCCAAGGAGTTAAGAACAGGAAGATTATCACCATGATGATAGCCAATATCCAGAACAGATTCTTTTTTATATATAATAATTTTTTTTTTAAAAAAAGAACGATAATACAAAATTCAAAGACAACAATAAAAAAACAGCACTTAATAATCAACATACATTTAAATTTGCCACTAAAACACTAAATCAAAAAAAATAATACACTTTCATTATAACTTCTTCCAGTTAGCATATAGTTCAACACTTTATTTTAGACTTCAATCACTTTAATTATCACAGCCAATCTTCTTCCTAATTTTCCATTTCCAAAAATATTCTCATCAGTGCTGTGATAATCAAGTCCACTATAATCTATCATTTTTTTTAAAGAAAAAAAATCAAAATAGAATACAAAAGAAAAAAAGAAATAAAATTCATTAAACAAGATATAGTTACAATAAACACCTTATGTGCCTATACCTATAAATGAGTCCACGGAATGTCACATTTATTTATTTATTTATCTTACTGTTTCCAAAAATATATTTGTTCCGGTGACCGGCTTTCCCCATTCCCTCCCTTCAATGAATGATCAACAAACAATCGCCATATTTTCCAAAATCTATTTTCCTTATCTCTCCCTTTATATTTATTTATTTCCCATGTTAATTTATCATTCAGTGCAAAATCCCACATCTCTTTATACCACTCTTCTATCCTCAGTATTCCATCTGATTTCCAATTTCTTGCAATACAAATTCAGCATTAAAGACAGTAATTCCTTTTTATCCTCATTCAAATTTACTTTGTCAACATCTGTTAGCAGCACCATTCTTATATCTAGCATGCATTTCATCCCCATAATTTCACTTATTTCCTTCTCAATTTTTCCCCAGAAATCATTTACCACTTTACATTCCCACCACATATGTTCATATGTTCCCAGGGTATTTTTACATCTCCAACAATTTTTACTTTTGTTATTATCTATTTGAAATAGCTTCTCTGCCGTTAAATACCATTTCCATAACATCTTGTAATTATGCTCCTTTATTCTGACAGACATTGTTTTCATATACCTCTTTCTCCATTTATTTTTCCAACTTTTCTCAGGTATCTTTATATTCAAATCTCATTCCCAACCCGATTTCAACGTTTCTTGTGGGTTGCCTTCCTTATTTAATATTTTATATAGTTTGCTGACCATGCCCTTTAATCCCATATCTCCTTTTCTTATCTTTATTAACAATTCCTCAAATTCAGTTTTTTCTCTCTTTAAACTTAATTGCTCCTTATATTTTTCATTCCATTTATCAATCAATGCTATCTGGAACCAATTCAGATTTAACTGCTTATAAATTTCCGCTTTTCTCCCTCCATCCTTACACTCTCTTATCCAGTCTTTCAACAGGTAAACATTATTTCTTAATAATACTTCTTTCCAGAACAGATTCTTGCAAATGAGGAAGCACAGCACAGAGTGAATGGGGATAGGCAGTACAGAAGGACATCACCAGCAGTGTTCAAAGCACAACTGTCTGTTTTATTTTATGGTTACTTTTTCCTAGTCAGCAAGCAAGCTCTGATCAGCTTCCTAGGGCAGCGACTAGGAAAGAAATTAGTAAGGGAAGTAAAAGAGCAAAGGACACAGTTGTCTTTGATTGTGTCTTTAAAGAGCAATGCAGTGAGCTTGCTCTTCTTTACACTTCCTGTCTTTTCTCTTCCCCCCTCCTCAACTTTTCTTTTCTCTGTCTCTGAAACTAGTGGTGCTACAGCCAGAAGACTCTGATAATGTAACCCATGACTGCATCCCAAATGGGAAATAAAGTTCATTTCTAAGGTAAGAAAATTGTCTCCTTCCTCTTCCTTGGTGCCAGACTGAACATAACAAATTGGTTGGTGTGGTGCATTTTCTTGTTAATACCTCTGAGCTCCTTACTCCATCCTATGATTGCTTCAACAAAATCCATTTCATTTCCCCCATCAGCCTGAAGAGGCTGCATATCTCTACAAATAAACTCCTCTACTATGGTATTTGACTGCCACAGAGTGCTAAATCTGAATTGTATGAAGAGCTCCCCCCAACAACACATTCAACCTCAAAAACACACACACCACAAATCATATTCTTCCCTAAAAATTAAAAGATATAATGGCCAAAATGCTATTGAATACTTATGCACACTGAACTCCAATTGCCAAAGCATCTTGTGAACAGCATCTTTGGCAATCTGTCAAGATGGCAATTATATGACTGCTTGTGTGTAACTGGTTCAGCACCTTGCATAGTTGGATATCAGCATATGCGTACATATTTAAGCCACATGGAACATTCAAAAGTCTATGTCAAAACCAGAGCTTATTATCAGAAGAAACATTAACCACCATGCGAACAACACTCCTGAACATTGTATAGTTTAGTAGCACACAACACAGAATTAGAAAATGTCAAGAGAATAGGAAAGGAAAAATACTCCATCCACCTGAAACCTGCCCACTCCACAAGGCTTGTAACAGCACTATGCAGCTTCACTTCCAGGTTGCCTGGATCTCCAAAAGAAATCCTGGAAGCAACCACAACATCTGTTGCAGGACTCCACTTGTCAAAATGTTTCCAGTAGTGTGGCTCAGTCCAATATCCTATGGCTCTTGCCACAAATTAATTAAAAAAAACAACATGTCTGTCTAAATCAGATAGAATATCTTCCAGACTTTTTCAGCAAGGGGAAAAGAGAATAGCATGATATTTAGACAAGACTCACAATTTTTCATTTCTGAAACTCATTGCTATGGAAAAGCCAGGCCTGCAGAATTCAACCTGGCATCATATCCATATCATATATGTAAAATATGTAATGGAAAAAAATAACCTGACAAGTACTAGTCCATGCCAGTATTTTTCTTTGGCGAAAATAAGTGCCATCTGTTGTCCATCATGCCAACTGAATAAAATACCAAAAATGCATAAACATTAGAGAAAGAACCATATCTCAGTGGTAGACTCTATGCTTTGCATGCAAGTACTGTACTCCCAGATTCTGGGCTAATGGTCTGATTTGATGTGGCAGATTCCTATGTATATAAGAGCCAAAACACCACAAAACAGGTGTGAGTTGCTCAGGTGTGTTAAACTGGACAAAGGTCCAAAGCTCAGTAAAAATAAGACTAGCTTCAATGGTGTATTACAGCAGATGAATAGAAAGGAACACCCTGTTAATAGATTCAGACAATGCCACAATTTTCCTATAATGTTTAAATGCAAGTCAAGAGTTTTGCCTATGTGCTTTTCATCTTCTGTTATAATCTTAAGTGTGATAACTAGCTTTTCTATTTCTTTCACTTTTTCTTCCAAAAATGTTACCAATTGACACTTGCTACGTGTGTGTGCTATGTTGTTCTCAGACAAGAAGACAAACATTGCACTTACCTTTCAGAACACTACCACTGAAGAGTCTCTTCCCTCTATAACCTCTGTATTTATTGATTTTTGTTCAAACCTTAAGAACCTTTTCTTTGTATTTTAAAGTTCATTCTTTGCTATTTAAAGTTCTTGGCAGTTATCAGACCACATCCCTTTTGAGCCCCTGTTCTTTCCTCTAAGCCACTCCTCATCCTGTCAGGCTGAACACAGTTATCCAGTGCGATCTGTTCAAAGTCAGCTGGCAAATGTTGCACACCAAGTGTTTGTTTGCAAGGCTATGTAGAAAAATGAACATTACCTATCCTATCTTCCCTCCCTCCCTCCCACCCACACTTTTACAGTTACAATACAAAGGACCAACCTCTGTGGCATCCCAAGACACCTATTCCCTATGACATCAAGGGTCCACATCCTGTTCACAGGTTCAGTAGACTTGTACAAGTATAGGCTCAAAGGCTATGGGAAAGGAAGAACATGATTATTTATTAACATGAGTTTTTGAATGGAGCAGTTCATGAACGAGAGCCAGCAAACTGTAGTAATAATAATTTTGTGTCACAAATTATTCTGGGTTGAAAAGATTTTTGTGGGAGAAACTCCACTCAGGGAATGCCCAAATGAGGCAGGGTGCTCAATCTGTCATGCAGTACCTGGGTTTTGAACTGCTGACTTCCCAGCCTTCCAGGTAACAAGGCGAGCTTCTTAATCACTGAGCCCCTGCAGCCCCTGTAGTGATTACTATATATGGATGTAAGACCTGGATATTTTAAAAAGCCAACAGGGGAAATTGCTGCATTTGAAATATAGGGTGGACACTCTGGACTTCCATAATGACCAATAAATGGGTCCTTGATCGAATCAATTCTCTAGTGGCAAAAGTGATGAACCTGAGGTTAACATACTTGAAAGGAAGGCTTCATTGGAAGATGTAGGAATGGCTACCAGATGTAGGAGTGGCTGGCCACAAAGAAGACATGCGGAGACAATTGTGCGGTGAAGTCCAGTCCCAGTCAGAGTCGGGGGGGGGGGTACGTATTTATTACCCTGCCTTGGAGTGATATGTGCCTATGATGCGCGTGACCCCCTAATACAGAAGGCTTGCATATGTGGCATTTTCCGGTGGTCAGAGACAATACCTGCTCTTGGACATTGCCCTGTGGTTAATGGACAGCTCGCAGTTAATTAAGGTTGGGCTGGCAAAACCCATTGTTCCTGCTTTGTGTATTGACTCCGGGTATCTATCTTTGTCTGTTGTCTGGCTTGGCTTGTTTGCCCAGCTTAATTGCAGCCAGCAGCTGAAGATCTTGTGGCTCCACTAGAGCCCTCATCCTAGTTTTACCCTGTTTCTACTGTAGCCATCAGCCAAGGCCTTATGATTCACCCGCAAACTAGCTAACTAGCCCACACCCCAATTTCCTTTCCTGCAAAGCCTGGTTGGTCCATGGATCTGTTGAAAGCTGAGCGAACCCCTGGGGAAAGATTTGGCCAATTATTCCTGCAGGCAACCCACAGGAAAAGACATAATACTAGGAAAAGTTGAAAGAAGCAGGAAAAGAGGAAGACCAAACATGAGATCAACTATCTCCATAAAGCAATCACAGGCTTGAGATTGCAAGAGCTGAGCAATGCTATTAATGACAGTACATTTTGGAGGTCACTCATTCGTAAGGTCACCATAAATTGGAAGTGACATGACAGCACATAACAATAAAAAAAGTCTAGTGAATAGAGCTGGATTTAGAAATTGCTACGTACAAATCACTGCTTCTTCTATGAATCATACTGGCTGACTTTATGGCACTGATGAGCTCTTATCACTTTAAACTAGCTCACACCATTACTGAGAAGATTAAATGTTAAAACATCATGTTCAGCACCTCAAAGCAAAAAAGAAAAACCAATCAGCCCATCAATCAATACAACAATGTTGCTCTGTTTTTGATTCTTGCTTTTGGTTTAATTAAAAGCAACCTATGGAGGCTGAGGTTTTGAGTGGTGCTGGTAAGAAGGGGGGGGGGGCATAAATTGAAATCTCTTTCCCTTTTAGTCTTCCAGAAGCATATGTATCTAAAACCCTTGCGGATACAAAGGCAAGCTTGTAGAGCAACTAGAAATGGAATCAAAAGAAAAGCAAAAATGAAACAATCCCAAAGAACAAACAATGAGTGGGGAAAGAATTATACAGGAACTTGCCAGATAATATTATGGTTTTTAGGGTATAAAAATAGAGCTATTTCAGCTATATAGTTAATGTATGTTTAAGATATAGTTAGCCATTTACCCATTTGGAGAAATAGTAGGAAACAAATAACAATGAAGATAACAATGTCCAATAATACTCTTTCAGGTGGAACTGTTCTTTATTTTTTCAGCAACAGAAGAAATGGCTTCCTCCCAGTAATGACATTAATAACCATACCTTTTCACCAATGCACAAAAGCCCTCTAGTGTTCTGAAAACACATGTACTATGGAGAAAGAAAATTATGTATGCTAATTGCAATTCCACACACAAAAAGCTAGTGACTGATTATGCACACTGGCTCAGGGGACTCAAAAATTATAAAACGTTGTACAAGAGCTAAATATCATTATGCTTTAGCTTAGGATGATTAGCAATGTGTATGTGTGTGTGGAACTCATTTTGTGTGTGCTTTTTTCTAGGGCAGGACTATGAAATGGTTGAGACACTAATGGAAAGTTCACCAAAATTCAAAAGCTCTCTGTGTTTGCTAAGACAATTTCACACCTGCTCCCTTTTCTTCCACCATATGTTTGCCACCAGTGAAACATTCTCTCCAGAAGAGCCTTTTCAGTGAGAATGATTATGGCATGTCTCATTATCTTCTGCGAATTAGATGGTCCAGGCTTTGAACTGTTGAACATTAGCCTGCACAGGTCTTGTCTGTAATGCAGACTTTACTGGGCAGTAGCATAATTGAGCTGAACTCCTGATATAGATTGTGATCTCTCTGCTCAACTGGGAGAGCTGGAGTTTTTGAATTGTAATACAAAGTGCACAACCAGGTATTCCTCCTTAATTCAAAGCCTGCAAATCCTTTAAATAATTCTAAACTGTAGCTGAACAATTTTAATACAGAATGAATGGTTACCCTGACATAAGTCATTATATCTGTGATTTTGACAGTATGAGTCAGACACTTGTAAGTCTGAACCAAAACTTTAAAAGCTTTCCGGAAACCAGGTTCGTGCTCATTCAGACATGCTATAATTTTTACTGCTTCATTGATTCCTTTTCAAACAAGAGAAAAGATTAAATTATGTTGGAAGACATTTGGGTAAATCAAAACTTCTTGGGGAAAATCTGTTGACTTAAAGGCATTGGCTACAGGATTGTTAGATTTTAAACATAATACTAGTGCAAAACTAATTCTATTTGCTTTAAAAAATATGAAAGTACTAAACAAATCTCCCTTGACATCCAATGAGATAAAAGATGAAGCAAAGAAAAAGATTAATCTAATCAGGGGTGTAAATTTCTTTAAGATTCTGTGGTTGTTATTCTCTTTTTTTCTTGGAACAAATGCCAAGACGGTTACAGTGATGCACTGCAGCAGGTTCTGTTAGGTTCTGCAGAACTGGTAGTGGAAATTCCCCTAGGCCATGCCCACTTGGTTGGCCACGGCCACTGCCATAGCCCATAATGCAGGATGTTTGGCCCCACCCACAGATTTGGCCAGCCCACAGAGTAAGGAGTAAAACTTTTTGCAGTGCATCACTGGATGGTTACAATTTCTGCATAGAATGTCATCATTCCTTCACAGGATTGACAGAGAGGGGAATTATGCTTTGTAACATGTGATAGTTTCCTGAAAAGGGGAGTTGGAAGGCAAGATTGGGTTCACAATTTCACAGAAGGCCAGGCACTGTTGCTTGTTCAGGAAGAAGCCTCAATGGGGAGTCTTGCAATGGGACCCAACAATGAGAATAGCAGACTTCAATGTACACTTGCCCTAGGACATCCATACATTGAGATGTACCATATTTGGCCCAGTCCAGCACACAAATGCCAATAATCTATATCACTAACTATAAGATAATGACACACATAGTCTAGTAGAGAATCTTATAAAATACACAAGCAGCTGACAGCCCACAGCTGGGAGGAGAAAGCTGAGGAGAAGCTCACACAGCTCACAGCTCAGATGAGGGAGGAAGCCTTATCAAGATGCCTTACTTGACTTGATGCCAATGCAAACTTCATGGGGGCAAGTCCTGCCCAAACCAAGAAGCCAATTAGCCAGAGAAAACAGGTAGCTATGAAAGATGAATTTTTTATGTTTCTTTTTTGCACTCATTGAATGCTCAGAGGAGTGAGACAGGATTTTAAGAAGCAAGTTTTTAATTGTTGTTCAAATGGCTATTTTATAGAAAATAGCTCTTTTGCTAATAAAGAGATCCTATGCTGATGGAACAGTGTGTTTCTTCAAAGCAAATAAGAAATTGAGAGTGGAAGGTGAGATAAGAAATTTAACAAGCTCTAAACAAAGAGCCTATTCCTTTAATCTCCAAAGACTTGGAAACCAGAAGTCCTGAGAAGAAGGGTAGCGTGCCAGCCTTCACCCTTTAAGAAAAGGGGACAAAGTGAAGGAGGAGCTTCAGTGAAGAAGGCTCGGGGCCACAACTTGGCACCCAAGTATCTCAGAAGGACATATTCATTCACCTTCTATTCTTCCGAGTGCAGCAAGGTGATAGGGAAGAGGCACTTACTTATAGGAGTCAAAGAAAACTGACTTCATTTATAGAGCCACCCTTTACCCAGCTAATAAAGAGAAGCAGGGGAGGCCCTTCTCTCACCAAGGTAATCTACTACAGGTCAGGGCAGAAGCTACCAAAGCAAGGCCGATGCACTGGGCATTTTGAAAGCACCCTAACTGATGAGACCCGGGGTGGCTAGCAGAAAATTAATCAGGGGTAAATCAGGTTAGAGTAACAGCATGTGGTCACCATGTGGGACGGCAAAGCGGTGCTGACAAAGGGTTCTCAACCCTTTTAATCCATGGGCCAGACCACACCCACTCAGACAGCCGAGCGGGCCGGACTGATGGTTCCCCCACCATAAATGCTGCCATAAAACACACCCACAGCTGTTGTAAATGCAATTTACAATGCATTTACAACAGCCATGGTCACATTTGTGGCTGTCGTAAATGTGCCTGCTTCCACTTCCGGTTGTTAGATTAAAACTGTGGTCCCCCCACATATTTTAATCTAACATCAATGAAGATTTATTTTGGGTTTTCCCCTTCTTCGTTGACCACTGGGCCTTCTTCATTGGTCTACATTTGTACACATGTAATTTAAGCATTGCACAATCACACAACAAAAATTGAAATCTAACATGCCTGAAAATCCACAGCAATTCACTCAAATGGAATCTGGAAATTAATGGAATCTTCATTCCTTTCTAAAATTCATTTTGGAATTAAAACTGAAAGGTGGCTGAACTTGGAGTCACATTTGACATAAATTAACCTGTCAATCTCACTTCAGGCAGTTGGCTAAATGCCTGTCTCTCCTGCCCGCCAATGCAACTGTTTAAACTTGAGGCTCAGCTCTTTTGTTCAAAGATAAAGTTTATTTCCTTTAGGATAGGAATGATAGGTAACTTTTATGGAACAATGTCTGTTTGTGTCTAACTGTAATATTAATATTGGTTTTTTTTATCTCCTTATTCCAAGGAAAAGTCAGTTGGAAAGTCATAACTAAAGGGCAGTTCTGATATTAGATCAATGCAGATATGTGGAGGAACACAATATTAAAAAGGATTCACCTTAAGGAAACCTTATTAAAGGACTTTTGTTTCAAACCAGTTTTTCTAGCCTTCCAACCAGATGTGTAATTCAGCACCTATTGTTGTGGAAATGGAGCTGGCAGAGGGGAATTTCCAGTTTGCATATCAATGTGTTTGCAAGAAGTCAAGAGACCAGTTTTCATTGGAAAACTAGTCCCCATCTATGATGTATCACATCTTGTTTGGTCTTCAACTTTTAAAATTATAACTCTGATTGGCTCATATTTACAATCTCTGATATGATTTGTCCTTCATTGTGAAGGCTGGGATGCATAATTAAAAGACAGTGATTTGTTACTGTATTGTTTTTAATTGAAGAAACATTTGTTGCTTTTGTATTTCTGATCTGTGATACTTATTTTCTATCTGTGTACTTATCTTCTTTGAATGGCCATGAGTTTTCTCTCTTGTCTTCCTTTGTATTGACTTAAACTGTAAGATTCACCATAATGACCTTCAATAGTTAGCTGGCCTTGCTGATTCTGCCACATGGAACATTATTTTAAAAACCTCAACTCTGAATTCAGACCTCACCTCACTCCTGGCTCTTCCTATATGTCTAGTGTAGGTCCTGAGCAGATATTTTGCTCTTTTGAAATGGTGCCTTCAAGGGGTAAAATTCTGCTTTGGACTATTTCTTATATTCTTATTTTCTCTAAGTAAAAGTCTTATTTGTATCAAGTTATTCAGTCTGTGGTTTCCTTATCAAATCTTCCACCCGTGAAACATTCCTTAAATTATTAAAACAAATAATTTCTTACTCCATGGCTTGGGTGCCTGCAGCTCTGAGACATGGAGTCTGAAAATTTAAGTAACGCGGTGGCAGTGGCGGTGACATGGGGCACATAAAATGGTGCTGTGGGCCGGGTCCAGCCCGTGGGCTGTAGGTTGAGAAGAGAACCTCTACTCTAGTTCCACTAATATAAAGACAATAGAAAGTTCATTGGATGTTGTGCTTTTCCATCTGAAAACAAAGTTTAAATTTTTGCTTTAAGATTTAAGGTTTTAAATTTTGTTTCATTTCTCAATTTTTTAAAATGTTGCAACCTTCTTACACATGAACATCTCTAGGATATTTTAATCAGAAAGGCAGTATAAAACTTAGAATTAATAAATAAATATAAATAAGTCTGTATGATTTAAGAACAAACGAACAAAGCAATAAACATGTGAGATGGTCATAATCACTCTCCTTCAAATTTTAAATATTATTTTTCTATAAAACCATGACTTTTTCCCACTTAAAGTTTTGCAGGTTTGATAACCAAAACAAATTTCATGATAAATACAAATTTCCACACCATACGTTCACAAATGAGCTATGGGGATAAGCATGTTCTTTTTTTGTAACCCATCAGGTTGTAACTCCCTTGCAGAAAGTATCTGTTACTTTTTTTCACTTTGCAGACTTCATCACATTATAAGTACCCATTATAAGTACCAACTACCTCTGAATATTCCATCCAATTCTACTGAGAAGGAAAAACTGTCATTTGTGATATAATTTTTAAAAAATATAGATGTGTTCTATTCTATTTCTGGATAGGCAGATTTCATCCTAGACATGAAAGGAGCTTCATTCGGGCATCCCCAAATGACATGAAATTATTACTATCCTAGTAGCCAGATTTTAATCACTTGTGGTTCTTATGAGCTTAAAAATAACAATTAGATAAGGAAAATCCCTAAGTAGACTCAGAAAACAAAGTAAAAGTCAGTCTGAGCCCAAACTGTATCCAGATATTTCAGATAAGTGGTATTTATGGAGAGGGTCAACTTGTGTACCTCAATTTTATTTTTAATACTGTGTTTAAGACAAAACCACGGAAATATCCTCATTATGTTGTATGCAAATATACGTGAAGACGATTGGCTCATTGTCTCTTCCCTTTAACACCCTCTTTCCCAGGAGAGAGGAGAGATAATGAGCCAGTCAGCTTCATGTATATTTGCATACAACATAAAGAGGATATTTCCGTAGTTTTATCTTAAACACAGAGTTTTTAAAAATGAAATTGATGTACACAAGGCTAAGACAGTAGACAATTAACTGATATAAGTGTAAAAAAACAGTTCCATGAAAAATCACCATAATATGAAATGCTGTCACAGAAGATAATGGGAAAAGAGATTTAAAATAGAATTATCACAGTAAGGCTGGCCTGTTCCTTGTTCCCCATGAGGGGCAGAAGTAGTGCTAAGGGCAGTGCCTAGGGGGTGCTTCCTCCTCCACCAGGGGGAGCCCAACACTCCTCTCTGGCTCTGGTATGAGGAACATACCTCATAAATAAAGATATAATAATAATACAATAATACACGGGAGATTTACATGCCCCCTGGATTTTTTTAAAAATAGAGGAGATTATTAGAAAACACGTGATGGCGGGAAGAGGGCTAAATTATGGGGTTTCCCTGGGCAAAACAGGATACTTGACAGCTATGTTGTGTTTTTATGCATAGTTTCTAATTACTGATTCCCAGTATATTTAATCCATGTTCATTAACACTGTAGTATATTTCACAAAACATGATTAATTTCATTCCTAGTAATTTTACTACAATAACCATGATGGATTTCTCTTGGCAAAATGAGCAGCCTTTCCTAAGTGCTTTTATAGCACTTTCTTTATAATACAACATTAATTATGGTAACATTTTCAACCATAATGTTACTTGTTCACTGTGTTTCTATAGCAGCAGTAATGGTCAGTCATCAGTACAGAAAACCTATTTGGGAAATCTTAACCTATCAATAACCTTCTGAAAATTGAGAGTTTGGTAGAAAAATGCAAACAAAAATGTATTTGTCTTATTTAGCACTTCTTGAATGAGGATTTGATGCCAAGTCCTTCCTCAAGTTGAAATAACTTTTCACCAGTATGTCCTTTATTGTCCTATGGCATAAGACAGAAAAGAGGTGGGGAGTGGGACAAATGATATAAGAAAACAGAAAGTGATGCATAATATAGTCGGGGAGACTCAACTGGTGCTAAGGTAGAAACAGAGTGATAGCATATGACCTTCAACTCACCAATAAAACTGAAAACCTCTCCTGGTCAGTTTAGTCACTGAAACACTGAAACACTATAGAAGGATCAGAATGTCACTAGCTGCCATATATCACCTTGAAGCCACTCGACCTACAATTTCTCATAGCTTCAGGGCAAAATGAAAGATTTAGGTCATCAGTACTACTTAGAATTATTTTCTAGAATTTTCTGTTCTAACTTTCCTATCCATCTTGGGGGAAAGCTCTTCCTTCTGGGGCATACCTGTCAACCTTCCCAGATTGGCCGGGATTTCCTGATTTTCAGCGCCGATTTGCACCATTTCCTGCCCACAGCTGCCAAAATCCCGGAATTGGAAGCGGGGGGGGGGGAGAGGTACTGCACATCCCTTCTGCTCAGATTGCCTTCTATGCATGCATAGAAGGCTTTTACGCTTGCGTAGAACCCTTCTATGCTTGTGTAGAACCCTTCTACACATGCATAGAAGGCAAACTGCACAGAAGGGGATCGTAGAAGCCTTCTACGCATGCGTAGAAGGGTTCTACACAAGCGTAAAAGCCTTCTACACATGCGTAGAAGGCAATCTGCACAGAACCATTCTGCGCAGGTCACGTAGAAGGTGACCTGCGCAGAACCGTTCTGCGCAGGTCCCCTATTTTCCGGAGCCGCGGTTGACAGGTATGTTCTGGGGAAAGCAATGAGCGAAACCTTGCAGTTGAATCACAATCTTATCAAACCAAGGACATAAATATAAATTCTGGGTAGTCTCCAAAATCCAGCTATAAGATTCCTCCACTCAGAAGTGTTGGCTGCTTGTGACAATAGTTCAATGCTCCAGACATAGCCTGTTTTGCACCTAGACTCTCCTGCTTACTCCTTACTGGATACAGCCCTTGGATTCATGGACTATAAGCCACAGATTTCTCTTGCTTGAATTTGACATACTTGGTGTAGTTTGACATCAGACTGTCATTTGGTTTTACCCTTTGAGGTGTAGTTTGACATCAGACTGTCATTTGGTTTTACCCTTTGATTTTGAGTAGACTGTATCTGTCACCTCTGAACTGCTTTGCTCTTGGTTCTATTTTCCTAGGGATTGCTGACTGCTCAACCCAATCTTTTGGAATCCAATCTGTAAGAGAAAAAGACACATTCACCTCTCACCAACCCTCATTTTACTTTTTTGTGCAAAGGCATAGGTACACCTTGGTGCCATTACTAGAAAAGTGTCTGTAGTTAAAATAATTAAAAGACTCCTGTGTTTCTATTTAAAGTACATCAGTAGATGAGGCTGTGCAACTCCAGAATAAGTCATAACTCTTTGGTGTCTCTTATTTATGGGATTAGGATTTTTCACAGATATTTAGAAAGGAATAAATACTGTAATGGACCCAGAGAAGAATTGGGATGGAGGAAAGATCAGAAGGTTAGCTCATATTCCTGATTTTAATGATGACAGGAATGTGTGTTCCATAGGAATGAGTTCACCAAAGACAATATAGTGGAATTTACCATTGAGGTGAATTTCTGAATGTGCAGTATCTACAAAAGCTAATCAACCCCCTCCACCTGTTTAATTTTACATCTATTTTGACTAGGCTTGAAAGTGACCAAGGTGATTGCAGAAGTTGTCAAAAGAGCAGTTGATGCTTTTCACAACTCAATTATCCTAATGGATGTTTTCTCATTTCATAGACTTTAGATAATGCACTGGCACTGATAGACAGTAATCAAAGCAAATGTTGTGGGTGGCCCTCAATGAGTCATCTATAGCCATTCTCCAGAACACAGACTCAATGTTCTTCTGAGCAAATTGCCTGGTGGTAATAAGATGCCGTGCTCCACTGTATACAACACAGAATGGAGAATATATTTCTTTCTATTGGACAGAATGCAAGCGCAGTGCCAAAATGGCCGCCGCGCTCTTTGCGGGCCCCCCCACCCGGACGCAGACATCCGGGCTAGTTAGGGGGGCATGGCCACCCCTCTACAAAAGGGGTGGCCACGAGGCAGCCTGGCTGCCATTTTGCGAAGCGACGGAGAGGAGAAGTTCGCTCCGACACTTCCCTCTTTGCCTTCACCTCTTTTTTAAGAGGCTCGCTTTCCTTACCTGATCTTAGATCGGAGGTTTTCTCTTCCTCCGAACAGCACCTGCTTGGGCCATGGCGCCCAAGCGCAAGGCTCAGGCGGCCCCTCGGTCGCGTTAAAGGGGGGGCTCAGCCCACCCCCTCCACTTTCTCGGGGGTGCCACCAGGCCGGAGGGCTTGGACGGCACCCCCGCAGGGTGGTGTTGGGGTTTTCATACCCACTGCCACCAATGAGCCCAGTCTGAGGACTCGGGCAGGGGCGGCACAGCCTGCTCCGCTGGGGTTCTTACTCCCGCTGCTTCTTTGCCTGGCTCGGGGCATAGCGGCCCACCCGGGCATGGTGCAGGTTTCTGCCCCACTGTCGTTCCGGCCCCTTATGGGCCGGATTACTGGGCATGGCCCTATTCTGACCAGAGATTACCACATGGGTTTATCCCTCTGCAATTGCCCTGTGGGCCATCTGGCCCACTTTATTCTGGTGGGTCGGAGAGTGTGGATGCCCTCCTTGCCTTCATTTCGGTGCTGGAGGCTTCAATGGGCATTGCTCCACCACCTTCGGATGGTGGGCTTGCCAACGCTACGGTCCCGCCCACACGCCGGCCATGACTGCGCAGTGGGCCGCCAACAGGGTTGAGCTGCTAGAGGCCATCAGGCCAGCCCAAGCTAGCGCCTCGCAGGTCCCCATCAGGCCGGCACAACAAGGCTTTCCATCGGCTCCTACTTGGCAGGGGTGAATTGGGATGCAGAGCTCGATACCTGTCGCGAGCTCCGACGCCCACCGTGGGCCGGAACCCCCAGTGGGGGCGGCCCGGGGGGGTGCGCCGAGTGAGTATCCTGGTCAAGTCAGCACACCAGTGACACTAGCCAATACTGCTGGAGGGTACAGTGGCCATGGCTGCAACAGGTCAATTACACCCTGGTTCTTACAGGGGTGACCGCCCCTGTAAGGGGCTTTCCCTTAACTTCTCGGGGGTCCGATAGGGCCTATTATGTGTTTCCCCACTCCAATCCATGCCAACGGTGGCTCTGCCGATGGCCGCTTACTCCATACCCCTGGGTGACCATTTGTCCTGGGCTATTAGCAAGACGATGTGGCGTGGGGAATATATTCACATTTTCCCCTCCTGCAACATGAACCCACTGAGGAGGAGATGGAGGGGCAGAACGACAGGGACAAGGAGTTGCCCTGTCGCTGTAAGCTGCCTCGCAATGGGCCAAATGGTTACCGGCCTATTGGGTATCCATGGCAGGATATATAAGGGCCCATCCTGATTTGGCCATCCCAATGGTCCAGTACTTGGACAATATTTACCGGGCCATGTTTGATTTCCCTGGCCCGTCATGGTTAGCCTATGGCCAATACCTTAGGATGAGGGCAGACCCTTCACCCTGAGATGCGAGCGATGAGCCCTGCTAACACTTGTGGCTAATATATATGACTCCTACGTGCCCAGCACCTATGCTCCGTACGGAGAGTCTACTTTCGGGCAACTGCCTCTGTGGCTTTCTTTGGGGCTCTCAGATTAAGTGAGCTGCTACCACTTTTAGCAGGGGACATGTTCTGCAGGGCACTGGAACTAGAAATTGTGTTGCTCGATCAGGAGTGGGCTCTGGGGAGGTTTCGCTCCTCAAGGGCTGGTCAGCCGGAAAAAGGTAGTAGCCTGGAGCTGCCACATGTCCGATTGCTCCCCCACATGTGTTTGTGGCAGCGTGTGGTTCACGCCCTGGCCTGTCGTTCTGCTACCAAGACGGGTCTCCCCTTACTGAATTACAATTGGTACCCATTCCTTCCGGATGGGCACTGCATCAACTGTGGCTGCATTTGGGTACCAGGAGCCTGGCATACGTTGCATGGGCAGGTGGGGATTTGCGCATTTTTCTCTGTCTGTTCATCCCCTCACTGCATGAGTGCCTTGTTCTGCCCTCAATTCTCCCTCCTTATCTTACAGACCCTGTGTGTTTCCTCATACGGGTAGCAGTGTGGCTTGTGGGCCACAATTTATGTGCACTGGGCGGCACAGCATGCTGCTTTGTCAGAATGGGGACCCCATCTCGGGCTACGCATAACCGCACGTATGCAGTGGTATGGTGTGCACGGCATATAGGTGGCAGGAACTGTTGCCATTCCTGATGTCCATTGGGGATGCTGGACCACCAGATGTTTTAATTCTGCACCTCGGAGGCAGTGATCTTGCACAGATCGCTAGCCTGGACTTAAAGACTTCTGAGTGCAGTGACCTGGCGTTTCTTTACCATTTATAGCCGTATACACAGTTGCTATGGTCAAACATCATGCCGAGGCACTATTATAGGGGAGGCATTCACCCCCGCGGTTGGACCTCACCCGGCGGTCAGTGAACAGGGCTGTTGCCTGGTTCCTTATCCAGAATGGCTTGGGGGACAGCCATTTGTCATCTAGGGATAGGGTTACAGGAATTTAGCCTGTATTCTGGAGATGGGGTTCATCTGTCAGCAAGAGGCTGCACCTATCTTTTGAATAACGTGCAAGAGGGCCAGGTGACCGAATTGTCAGTCAAAGGGGGCGGACCTCTGCTGAGATTTTGGCAATGTTCCCAAGTGTAATGTGCCTCTCCGAGAGTTGCAGGTGATGCATGGCCACATCAACTTCGCCTGCAGAGTGGTAACACCAGGCAGTGCCTTCGCCAGGCGTCTGGGTCATGCTATGGCGGGTCTTTATAAACGACACCGCAGGGTACGGCTGACTAGTGGTTTACGAGCAGACCTGTTGGTTTGGCTCACATTCCTGCAGGACTTTCATGCCGTCTCCTTTTGGAGGTCTGAGCTTATGGTCAGCCCAGTTCCAAGTACGGTCGGATGCCTCCGGCTCCCTGGGGTGTGGGATTTATTTTAAGGACAGTGTGCCTATGGTCATTGGCCCCAGGGATGGCAGGGCACGGATCGCTTACGTGATCTTACGTTTCTGGAGTTTTACAATTCTGGGTCCCCTTTATGCTCTGGGGGGACAGGTGGGCTACTTCTGTGCTTCACTTTTTGTGTGACAATGCTGCGGTGGTGCACATTGTCAATGCCCAAACGTCTAAAGCCCCCGGAGTCATGGCCTCAGTTCGCCAATTGTTCTTGGGTCTGTGCGCTTTAATGTGCTCCTTAGGGCTAGACATGTGCCAGGCATTAATAATGATATTGCCGATGCTTTATCCCGCCTGCAGATCTCCCGGTTCCATGACTTGGCTCTAGATGCAGAGGAACTTCCCTCTCCACTCCTGGCTGAGATATGGACATTTAGCGAGGAGAGGTGAACCGGGAGAGTGGCATGTCTTGGCACCTAGCACGCGTACGGCGTATCAGCATACACTCCTTCACTTTAGAGCCTTTTGTGGGTGAAGGCAGTTGCCTGTAATGTGGCCGATACCGGTCAACTAGATTTTACAGTATATTGTGCACCTTCATGATCTGGGGTTGGCCCCATGCACCATAGCCACCAGGTTTTACACCTTGACATTCATTGCCAAGGCACGGGGCTTTACTGACTGTGCGAGTGTCTTCTGCATACGCCATGTATTGGAAGGGTGGACACGTGTATGTGGCCACCGCCCGGACACACGTCGCCATGTTTTCACAGGTATTCTGACCCACCTTGCACGAGGTTGGCATAGACTATGTTACAGTAGGTAGGAGGAGTTTCTTTTCATGCAGCTACCACCGTAGCTTTCTCTGGAGCTCTGCGAATCAGCGAGCTGGTCCCATGGTCAAAGGGGGACATGTTTTGTAGGGCACTGGAACTCGATGATGTGTCTATCAACCAGGAGTGGGCTCAGTTGATGATTCATTCCTCAAAGGCCGATCAGCATGGAGTAGGCAGTGGTGTTATACTACTATGATGTACATTTGCTGACATCTGTCCGGTTGGTGCCCTACATGCAATTTTGGCAGTGCCTGCTGCGTACCCTGGCCTGTTTTTCTGCCACCAGGATGGGTCTCCCCTTACCAAATTTAAGTTCTGGAGGGTGACCGGTACTGCACTTCACTGTGTGGGGCTCGTTATGGCACCCATTCATTCAGGATAGGCGTCGCATCGACTGCGGCTGCGTTTGGGTACTCTGAGGCTGATATATGTTGAGCACATGGGGGTCCACGCGTTTTTTCCTTATATGTACGTCCCCTCACTGTATGAGTACCTAGTTATGTCCTTAATTCCTTTTCCTTCTTTTACAGACCCTGTGTGTCTACGCACACTGGTGGCAGTGGGGCTGGTGGTCCGCAGCTATGTACACTGGGCGGCAGAATGTGCTGCAGCGACACAGTGGGGACCCCATCTCGGGCTGTGTGCATCCGCACGTATGCGGTGGTATGGTATGTGAGGCATGAGAGGGTGGGAACTGTTGCCATTCCTGATGTCCATCAGCGATGCTGGACCGCCTGATGTTCTTATTCTGCACCTTGGTGGTGATGATCTAGCACGGATCACTGGCCTTTCCTTAAAATGTCGAGGTGCAGTGACTTGGCATTTTTACATCATTTATGGCCATACACACGGTTGCTATGGTCTAACATCGTGCCGAGACACTGTTTTAGAGGAGACATGGATCTCCATGGTTTGGACCATCCCCGGCGGTCAGTGAACAGGGCTGTTGCCCGGTTCCTTGCTGAGAATGGCTTGGGGACAGCCAGTAGACATCCGGGGATAGGCTTGCAAAATTTTGACCTATAGTCAGGAGATGGGGTCCACCTGTCGGCCAGAGGTATGAACCTCTTTCTGGAGGATGTGCAAGCAGGCCTGGTGACCGAGCTGACGGTCTGGGAGGGGGGGGCGGTGAGTCATCATGGACGCCTCCCCGTGTGGCGGGTAGCACTGGGTAAGGTAAAGATTTATGACACATAGGTATCAGGTTCGCAATTGACTGGCCAACACGTAGATAGGTACAGGGGAAACAGGTTTGGCTGGTCAAGGGCGAACTATGAAAGGGGTGATGTCAGGAGCTTCACAGCCTGCATCACCTTGATATTTGAATGGATACACGTCATAGGGTGGGGTCAGTAGATAGTATATTGACTCCGGTCAACAATTTGTTTGTGTCAACAAACAAATTGATACAAATTGATACATGTAGCCAATAACCATTGGCATTTAGGGTGGAACCTTACCAGTGCTACTGCGGCCTGCTTGCCTTAAAGAATTACAATTGGATGATACACCAATTGAAAGTGATAATTCGGACTAGGGCATTATTCAATAAAAGTGGCCCGATGCCTTTAATCCAATACTGGTGTCTGAGTCTTTATTTGGGTGGGTGCACCTGCAAAGCCATTGCTACCTCTAATGCTATATTCTTACTCTTAATGATGGATATAGACTTGTACCTTGCGGACTTGTTCAAGTTTTCTCATCTCACACATTTTCATCATAAAATAAAGGTGTCAGATTAAAATTCACACCAAAAGTTAAATTACCTGTCACAAGCTTTTGCATTTGCCTGTAAAAGACAAGACGGATGGAGAAAAGTTATGGTCCGATATTCAAAGTATATTATAGAAGATCCTTGAATGGGAAGGAGTTTTTTTCTTCATTTTTTTCATTTTCATACTTTTTAATATTTCACAGCCTATTAAAAGTAAAAATGTTTGGCCAATGGTCTGTGAAACTCACTTTCCCTAATATGCATGCACACACAAAATACAAAATGCATTTCTAGTAATCTAGTTTATTGTCTCACAGTGCTATTCTTTAAAGACATTTTGAAGTGCAGTATATATTGGCTTTACTCAATGCACTGAAGTATCACCATTTTCTTCAAAACATGTTTCTCTTACCTTGAAAATGACTTTGTCTAACCTAAATAATATATTGTTAAATTCTATTGTACGCCAACCTGAACAATTTCTAGAAGGCCATAGTTTTAGTGAGAGAAGGAGGTTGAATCCAATTGTTTGTTGCATTTTCTGTCTCTTCATTGGATCTAAATAAAAAACTAGCTCAAATGCTACAATAAATTCAGAATTTAAAAAGAAGGGAAGGAAAAAAGAAATCCAGGAATGGATTAGCTTTTCTTTCAGCATCTTGCTAAATAACAATATTTGGTATAAAGAGAAGTGTCTGATTTCACATTTTAGGCATGTTTGTACTCTAATACTCATATTATGTTCTCTCTTTTTTATGAGCAGGTTCCATATATTCCATTGAATCTACCATGTCCCATAGTCGCAGGGCAAAATGATAGATTGTCTAGCCTAGGTTTAGTTTAGATTATACAGTTTACATGGATTGCTTCTGAAATTTTAATGCATCTGACCCCCTTCTTCTTCTTCTTTTGCCATATTCCACCCCACCCCACATAATATAAATATGCTTGCAATTTGTGCCTTAAAGCAGAAAATAAGTACACTAATAGCTATATATTTCTTACTCCCTCACCCCAACTATTCAAGAAATGAGACAGGAACCAGATATGATTCTTGCAGTGGAAAGTCAAATTACCATATGTTTACTGTGCTCTTCAAATTAATGTGGATAGAATCCAAGGTTTTCTGGATTCTATTCCATGTACTCATGGCATGCTTCATAGTTTGAATAGCTGTTGTTGCTGCAGAAACAATCGGCCAGGACATGAAGGTCAAAATGCAAAGCACAGCCAATTCTAGACTTCTTTTATTTTTGCAGAACATTTCTTCTTTATAGAGGAACTCAAGAAATCTTGAGTTCTTTTTAACGGGTCAGATCTGGAACACATTAGTCCAGAATGATGCAAGACCGATTTCCTTCTGTGACAATAAGGGCCTGTCCAGATTGCCCATTTAGCTGCATGCAGGATCAACCTCAAAAACACTGCTTACAATCAAGGGGAAGTGCAACATGCCATTTGGCATGCTCCACCTGTCCAATTGGGAAGCAACCTATTTAAAAAAAAACATATGTATATCATCACTGATTTGTTGCTTCACTTTGTTTAAATTTGCTTGAATGTGTGTGTGTGTGTGTGTGTGTGTGTGCGCGCACACACACACACACACACAAACACATCCGTGCATCCATGTATCCATGTGTGCATGTGTGTGCGTGTGTGTGTGTGCGTATTGCTAATTTGTTTGTCTTTGTTTGTCTGTATATTGCGAACTGAGAACCTCTAGATTATGGTACTTTTGTTCATTATAATGTTTGGTGATGTTTTTATTGTAAATTTTATGTGGTGTAATATTAAATAATTTTAAATAATTTTTGATTTTTTATTATTATTAATTTTTATTATTTAAAAAAAGGAAAAGTAATTCACAAAGAAAAAAGACATCAATACATAATAAAAATAACATAGAAATACAAATTACAAGTAAAAATTAAAAGTAAAATCACATACTTTAGTTTCCGGCGTATAAAATGACTTTTTAATCCCAAAAAATCTGTGCCAAAGTTGGGGGTCGTCTTATACGCCGGGTACTCCAGAGCCAAGGGCTGCCTGGTGGGGAAAGCCATCCACCGCCGCCGCCACCGTGAGGCCTCTGGAGCAAGGGGCCGCCCGGATACCACCACCCCCAGCCTTGGGGCAGCAGTGGCGGCTGGCTCCCCCCCTGCCAGTCAGCTTCTACTCCTCCTCCTCACACACACCCGGCTGGGGTGGTGGTATCCGGGCGGCCCCTTGCTCAGGAGGCCTCACAGCGGTGGTGGCTGGCTTTCCCCACTGGTCAGCTGATGCTCCTCCTCCTCCGCACCACCACCCCGAGGCCTCTGAGGCCTCCGGAGCAAGAGGCTGCCCGGATACCACCACCCCCAGCCTTACAGCGGTGGCTGGCTTCCCCCCCGCCAGTCAGCTGCTGCTCCTCCTCCTCACACACACCCGGCTGGGGTGTTGGTATCCCTGCAGCCCCTTGCTCAGGAGGCCTCACAGCGGTGGTGGCTGGCTTTCCCCACTGGTCAGCTGATGCTCCTCCTCCTCCTCCACACCACCACCCCGAGGCCTCCGAGGCCTCCGGAGCAAGGGGCCACCCAGATGACACCACCCCCAGCCTTGCGGCGGTGGCGGCGACTGGCTCCCCCCTACACACACTGCTCAGCTGCTGCTCCTCCTCATCACACACACCCAGCTGGGGTGGTGGTATCCTGGTGACCCCTTGCTCAGGAGGCCTCACAGCGGCAGCAGCTGGCTTTCCCCGCTGTTCAGCTGATGCTCCTCCTCCTCCGCACCACCATCCTCACACACACTCGGCTGGGGTGGTGGTATCCGGGCGGCCCCTTGCTCAGGAGGCCTCACAGCGGTGGTGGCTGGCTTTCCCCACTGGTCAGCTGATGCTCCTCCTCCTCTGCACCACCACCCCGAGGCCTCTGAGGCCTCCAGAGCAAGAGGCTGCTCAGATACCACCACCTCCAGCCTTGCGGTGGTGGCGGCTGGCTCCCCCCCGCCGGTCAGATGCTGCTCCTCCTCCCACATACCCAGCTGGGTGGTGGTATTCGGGCAGCCCCTTGCTCAGGAAGCCTCACAGCGGCGGTGGCTGGTTTTCCCTGCCAGTCAGCTGATGCTCCTCCTCCTCCACACCACCACACAGAGACCCCTGAAGCCTCCGGAGCAAGAGGCCACCCAGAAACCACCACCCTCAGCCTCGCGGCAGCAGCTTTTCCCACCGGTCAGCTCTTCCTCCTCCTCCTCACCCCCTGGCTGGGGGTAGTGCTGCGGAGGAGGGGGAGCATCAGCTGACCAGCAGGTGAAATCAGCCGCCACCGCCGCGAGGCCTCTGGAGCAAGGGGCCACCCAGATACCACCACCCTCAGCCTCCAGCGGTGGTGGCGGCTGGCTTCCCCCCCTCCCGGTCAGTTGCTGCTCCTCCTCCTCAACTTCCCCTAGCTGGGGTGGTGGTATCCGGGCATCCCCTTGCCCCGGAGGCCTCGCCGCGGTGGCAGCGGCTGGCTTTCCCCACCGGTCAGCTGATGCTCCTCCTCCTCTGCACCACCCCCAGCCGGGGGTAAGGAGGAGGAGGAGGAGGAGCTGACCAGCGGGAAAAGCCAGGTGCCGCCGCTGCCGCAAGGCTGAGGGTGGTGGTATCTGGGCGGCTCCTTGCTCCTCCTCCTCTGCACCCCCCCCAGCCTTGCAGCGGTGGATGACTTTCCCCGCTGGTCAGCTGCTGCTGCTCCTCCTCCGCACCACCACCCCCAGCTGGTAAAGGGAGCCATCCCTGGCCCGGGAAGCTCCGAAGACGCCGCCGTTGGAAGAGGGGTAGTCTTATACGGCGAGTATATTGCAAACTCTACATTTTAACTAGAAAAGTTGGGGGTCGTCTTATACGCCCAGTCACCTTATACGCCGGAAAATATGGTACTTAAAAATACATTAATTAGAGATAGTGTATATTCATTTTATCTTATTTAAACCCTCTTGTTTAGACATATACTATTTTAATGTGGAAAATACACTATCTTAAAAAGAAAAACAAATCTAAACATAAGATAATACCCCAGTGCTATGTACATTGCCTTGGGAGTTGCAGAGCTGCCCAGCATCATATATTATAGCCAAAAACTCATGTGACTTGGGGCTGGTCTGTTACCATTACCTTCAGACAGTGTATGAACCAGAAATGGTTTCCAGATGATTCCAAATTTGTTTTTATCTGTCATACCTCTTTTTATTTTCAATTCCCATGTAAACTTATCATTAAGTGCAAGATGCTACATTTCTCTATACCATTCCTCTATATCCACTGTAGAATCATTCTTCCAATTTCTAGCAATACATTGTCTTGCAGTTGTCAATATAATTGTTAATAGTTCTATATTGTGTTCTTCCATATTCTTTTTGTCAAATTCCATCAATAAGGCGGTACCTGACTCCATCTTAAAGTTACAACCCATTATTTGTGATATTTCATTTTCTATTTTAAGCCAAAAAGCGTTAACTACATCACAACTCCACCACATATGTTCATAAGACCCTGCAACAGTCTTACATCTCCAACACATTTTCGTTTTAGTACAATCCATCTGATTTAACTTAATCGGTGTCAGGTACCACCTCCACAACATTTTATAGTTTTGCTCCATAACTCTCACAGACATAGATCTCATAATTCTTCTTTTCCATTTATACCTCCAACTTTCCTCCAAAATTCTAATATTGAAATCTTTCCCCCATGTTTTTCTTCATGTTTCCTGTGATCCGTCATCACCATTTAACATTTTATACAATTTACTAACAAGGCCCTTAATTCCTACCTCTCCTTTTCTCATTTTAAATATCAACTCTTCAAAATCTGTCCTTTCTCTTATTAAGCTGGTCTCCAAAAAATATTTATTATTCCATTTATTCAATAAAATGACTTGAAACCAGTTCAAATTCAATATTTTTTCTTTATTTCTACATATCTGAATCCAATCTTTTAGCAGGAATACATCATTTTTCAGAAACACATCCCTCACCTTCCTATCCAACTTCAACAGAAAATTCCTCAAATCTTCCATTTCTGTAATTCGGGACACATCTGGTGCTAACTTCCTTTTCAATTTCTTCCATAAATTCAATGTTGTTTTTATCAATCTATTTTTAAATTCAATTTTTGCAAATATTTTGTCCAAAAAAATTGCTTTGCCAACCTGCTTCACTTCCTTCATCTCAATTTCCTCCCATATAATCTCTTCTTTCATTAATATTTTCACCACATATTTTAATTGAAATGCCTTATAATAAGTATCTATATTTGATATTCCTAATCCACCCTCTTTCTGTGCTAAATACCACATCTTTTTTGATATTCTTGGTCTCTTTCCCCGCCCCCATTACAATAGTCGTTCAAAAAAAATTGAAAATCATTTTATCTCTTTATCTTTAAGTTGTATTGGTAACGCATCTAACAAAAAGTTAAATTTCAGCAATTTCATTTTACACAGTGCAATTCTACCGAACCAAGACAGGTTCAGCCTCTTATATTGTTGAATTTTTTCCTTCATTTCTTTTTTGTTTTTCATAATTTAACTTTATTAAGTCCTCAAATTTATTTGATATGTTTATCCCCAAATATTTCAAATTGTCCTTAACCTGAATATGATATTTTAGTTTAATCTCTTCTCTTTTCTCTTTATTCATATTACAAAATATTAATTCTGATTTATCCCAGTTTATTCTCAGTCTAGTCATTTTCCCAAATTCTTTAAGATGCCATTGTATTTTTGCTAAACCTCATTTTGGATCTTTCATAATTATTAGGGTATCATCTGCATACAAGCTAATTTTATTCCCTTCCAATCCTTCAATGTTTTTATCTTCCCTTATCATATTTGCTAATATTTCCATTGCGGGGGCGTGTCAAGATGGAGAGCTGAGAGGAGTGAACTTTCTTCCGCTCAGAAAGGAGGGAAACGAAAGTGACTGTTAAAAGTGAGAACAGTTCCTGAGACTTGTAAAAAAATGGATTAGAATATCTATAAGAAAAAATAGTTGTGGAAATTACCTTGGACGGTCCAAAGTTGTGCCGAGAAAGGGAGAAAAACGTGAGTTTCGATCTTGGAGAGAGCGGGGGATGGGCGGCCCTTAATGGCGCCGACTCAACAAAGCTCTTAGCTGAAGAACGGACGGTTTGGAAAATGGTGTGGAGATCGGCTCGCTGGCAAAGTTCGATAAAATGCAGGCAAACAGATAAGCGGACGATCGGATCGAAAAGGGTAAGCCCGGTGGGGATCCGAAAGGGGGAAGCTGAAGCGAGCCTCGCTCGGCCTCACCAGTCCTTTCGACCGGAGCCGTGTGGAGCCTAGCGGAGCCGGAAAATTGCTTAAGCGGAGAAGTGGAGAAACCCTGACGGTGAGCAAATTTGTAAAAATAGACGGGGAAGGAGAAAGGGAGAAGAAAAGTGAAGTAATTAGGACCGGACCTTTTGTTTTTTTTCACGCCAGTGGAGCGCTGTAACAGTGATAATACCGGGACCTTTTGTTTTCTTTTTTTTCCTTTCCCTTCTTCGTTGCTGTTTGAGTTTTGGACTTTGAAATTTGGGTATTAAAGAGAAAGAGAGGAAGAAGAAGAAAAGTTGGACTTTTGGAGAATTGGATCTGGCTTTGTCTTGCATATTTTTTCCGGGGCGTAAAAAGGAATAAGATGGTGCTGGGACCCTGAAATGTGCTGTGAGAGATAAAGTGTTGTTTCCTTTGAATCTTGGAGAGCAGACGCCTGACCTTGTCTTTGCTTTCTGTTTTTTTTTTCTTCTCGGCCTGGAACAATATAAGGGTTATTTTTCCTTCTTTGTTTTTTTAAGTTGGACAGTGTTTGTAAGCTGCAACAGTAACATAAAGTCAGTTGATGGAAGAGAAATAAAATATCAGCTTTTTTTCTTTTTTTGTGGGACAAATATTGATGATTTTTTTTCTTTTTTCCTTCCTGCTGTGGTTTTTTTTGTTGTTGGACTCCTTTTTCTCCTTTTTCTCCCTTTCCTTATCTCCCCTCCCATTGGGAGATGAAGATTGAGGATTAAATAGGGAATAAAGTGGAAGAACAGTGATCAAATTTTGTTTTCTTTTTCTTTTTACTCTTTTTGATAAGGATTTTTGTTTTCTTTTTTTTTCTTCCCCCTTCTTTCTTTCCCCCCTTTTTTGTTCATCCAGGGTAAAATATTAAAATTTAAGAGGGAAATTAATTTGGTCTGAATTGGGATTTTTTTTCTTCTTATCTTTTTTCCCCATCCATATATTGATTTGAACTTTGGTGGATGTATATACATATATTCATATATGTGTGTGTATATGCGTACGTAGGTATACATACAGATATTTGATAGAGGGGGAGGGGGGAGGGGAGGATAAAGGTCTAATACTGTACTTGGAAATAAGTATATTAAAATTGGTTAGAGTCAATATATAAGGTGGACCTAAACAGTAAATTGTTCATGTAAATTGTTAAAGTCACGTAATTGGAAATATGTTTGGATGAAATGGCAGGGGAGAGGGAGAGAGAAGGAGAAGAAATTGGCCTGGACAAGAGTGGAAAGACCAACCTCTTCGGACAGGAGTTTTAGGAGGCTTACAAGGTTGGAGGAGGAGGAGGACGAGATGAAGAAAACAACGCAACAAGAGATGAAGGATTTGAAGGAGCAAGAGACAGTGAAGAAGATAGCACAACAACTACAACAGCAACAGCAGCAGAAGACAATAACATCCCCAACTATGATTGCACCAACTGCAGTAAAAACAATTGCTATAACAACAGCAAAGGTAACAACAGCAACAACTGCTACAACAACTGTAACAACTACAGCGGCGACAGCAGGGACAACACTGACAACGATTGCAACCACAGCTACAGTAATAACACCAACAACATTGGCAATGAAGGGGGGGCAAGGACTTAAATCTGATTTTGAAAGATTTAATGAGAAGGTGGACAATCTGGAATATAAAATTGGGAATATGTTGGCTCAAGATAAACAAGAACGAAAACAAGATATGCAAGATATGCTGGCAGACATCTTGAAGGGAATTGATGGTTTAAAAAAAGGACAAGATAAGCTTAAAAAAGAACAAGAAGTTATTAAAAAAGAACAGGCAACGATTAAGGTGGAGGTCATGGAATTGAGAAAGAGAGAGAAAGAAAGAGAAAATAAGGTTGGAGATCATGAAAAGAGATTGGAAACCGTAGAAGAACATTTAAGACGAGCAAATGTCATAATCAGAAAATTGCCAGAGAACTCCCCAGATAAATTAAAAGAAAGAATAGTGAAATGGCTGGACGAAATCATGGAAGATGGTTTGACACCGCAGGATGTTGTAAGTGTATTTAGGCTGGGTTCAAGAAGGGGTAAAACCGGGTTAAGGAATGTGTTGTTAAAATTTGCTAATGTGTCAGACATTTGCTAATGTGTTTAATGGCTCTTATACGGGAAAAAGGTGCAGAAGTGTTAAAAATGGAAGGCTTTGACATCGAAGTGTACAATGACATTCCAATTGAGGACCGCTTATGGAGACAATCGATGAAACCAATCACAAAGTGATTCCAGGATAAAGGAATAAGGTATAATTGGAAATTCCCACGACAATTAAGTTTCTTCTACCTGGGAAGACGTTATTTGATAAGTGAAGGTCCTAATGTTTTGGATGTAATGGTAGATGCAAAGTTACTGGAAGCAGGAACTAAAGAGTAGTTTGATCTGAAGGAAGAATTGATTATATCTGGTGGATATATAAGACGGGAGAACAACGGAAATGAGAACATGCCTAAAGGTGCGGAAGGAGGAATTGTTCTGGGTGGAGATTAGGTTCAGATCTCCTCGGGGCTCACACAGTCTGTCGCACCTCCCCCCCCTTTGTATTTCAGAGGCTATTTGTAAAAAATGGGGAGGGTTAGTAGTAGAATGTATAGTGTGTTTTCTTTAGTTGTTCTTCATTTTTTTTTCTTTATTTGTTTAAGGTGAAGGAAGTGTTACATGTTAATCACATGCCTGTAGGAGGAAGTGGGAAATGTAAAAAATTATGGGAGGAAAATAATAGATGAGGAATATAAAAGTAATAACATGGAATGTGAAAGGTACTGGTTGTCAAGTGAAGAGAAGGAGATTAGAAGCAGCACTCAGAAAAGATAGACCGGATATAATCTTTCTGCAGGAAACCCATCAGAAATCGGAAGAAACCAACAAGCTATTTTTAGGATGGACTCAGTTTTATGAAAAAGCATATGGTACTTCAAAGGCTAGAGGGGTAGCAACTTTGATATCAAACAGGTTGGGATTCAAGATGGTAAAAAGTATTTCAGACCCAGAAGGTAGATATCTGATAGTAAAGGGAAAAATAGATGAGGAGGAAATAACGTTGGTGAATTTGTATGTGCCAAACGAACATCAAAATAGCTTTTTAGATAAGGTGTACCGAATATTGGAGAAATAAAAAACAACAAAAATGATTGTAGCTGGAGATTTTAATTTAATAAGATCAAATATAGATAGTACAAACATAGCAAGATGTGTGGGAGGAAATAAAATGTATGTGTTAAATAATTGGTTGAAATCTCTAGGGCTGAAAGATACATGGAGGGAACTTAAAGGATTGGAAAGGGTTTATACATTTTTCTCACACGTCTATAACACGTATTCCAGAATAGATTATATATTTGTTACTGATAATTTGACAAGAAATTTAGAAGACATAGAAATAGGAATTTTTAAAGAGTCTGATCATGCAAAAGTATTGTTGGAAATAAAAATAGATGCTACAAAGATTAGGAAAAATTGGAGATATAATGCTAAATTGTTCAGAGATATAAAGTGTAAAGAGCAAATGGTAGAAAAATGGGAAGAAAATTGGAAGTGGAATGATACAGGGGACGTTAGATTCGGTATTGTATGGGATACAATGAAAGCAATATTCAGAGGTGAAAGTATCGGGTTGGTAAACATTAAAAATAAACAGTTAAAAAGTAAGCAAAGTAAGCAAATTAGGAAGGGTATAGAAAATAAGTCAGCAAGTGTCATTTTGCCTCTTTATAAATCTATGGTGAGGCCCCACCTGGAATACTGTGTACAGTTCTGGTCGCCATACCTCCAGAAGGATATTATGGAGCTGGAAAAAGTGCAGAGGAGGGCAACCAGAATGATTAGGGGACTGGAACACCTTCCTTACCATCTGAGGCTGCAACGGTTGGGCCTCTTCACTCTTGAACGACGACGTCTAAGAGGTGACCTGATTAAAGTTTATAAAATCATGCACGGTGTGGACAAAGTAGATAAGGAAAAACTGTTTTCCCTATCGCATAACACTAGAACTAGGGGACACTCCATGAAACTTTTGGGTACTAGTTCTCAAACAAATAAGAGAAAGTACTTTTTCACCCAGAGGATTACTGGTCTATGGAACTCCCTGCCAGAAGAAGTGGTGACAGCTGACAGTCTTGACAGCTTTAAGAAAGGATTAGACAAGTTCATGGAGGACAAGAGTATCAATGGCTATAATTATGGATACTTAAGGACAACCTCGGGGTTGGAGAGATAGGCAGGATATCTCTCAATATCATTTCCAGGGAATCCTAAGCAGGCATCTGCTTGGGAATACCCTGAAGGAAATGGTGAGCCACTGTGTGAGACAGAATGCTGGACTGGATGGGCTGTGGCCTGTTCCAGCAAGGCTGTTCTTATGTTCTTATGTTCTTAAGCAAGAAGAAATTGAAAAAGAGATTAAATGGTTGCAGGAGAAACATATAATAACCAAGGATATAAAAATTTATGAAAGAATGCAGGGCTTAAAGAAGGAATTAATAGGAAAAGACATTGAAAAGGTGAAAAGAGATTTGGTGTATTTAAAAAGGGAATATTTCGAATACAGTAATAAAAATTCAAAACTTTTAGCAAGAGCAGCTAAGGAAAAAAGAAGTAGAAGAGAAATAGGGACTTTAGTAGATAAGGAAGGTGTAAGACATAACAAGATTAAAGGTAAATGTAAGGTGGTTAGAGAATTTTATCAGGATTTATATTCTAAAAAGAAGGTAAATATAGATAAATTAAAAGATAAATTGGGAATGCAAGTTAAAAATAAAATAAGTCAGGAACATAAACAAATGGAAGAGTTAATAACTGAAAAAGAGATAAAAGAAGTAATAACTAAATTGAAAGCAGATAAATCACCGGGAGAAGATGGATTACCTGCAGAATTTTATAAAGAGTTCAAGGATATAGTAACTCCAAAATTGTTAAAATTGTATAATGGTATACTTAATGGGGAACAGATACCACCATCATGGTATAGAACAATAATTGTTTTATTACCAAAACCAGGAAAAGACCCAGAAAAGGTAGAGTCATATAGGCCCATCTCTCTGATAAATCAAGATGCCAAGATTTTTACGGTGATACTGGCAAATAGATTAAACAGTTTTATGGATAAATATATAAATAAAGATCAGGCTGGATTTGTGAAAGGTAGGCACATGGCACATTTAGTAAGGAGAGTTGTAGACCTGATTGATGTTGCAGGGCAAAATAAGGAGAAAGTTGGATTACTATCATTAGATATCTTCAAGGCATTCGACTCCTTGCAATGGATAACAATTAACGAGATAATTAGAAGTTATGGATTTGGTGATAGGTTCATAAAAACAATAGAACAATTATATCAACAAGGATACGCCAATATTAGGGTTAATGACGGTCTCACAGAGGAAGTGAGATTAGAGGCTGGGACAAGACAAGGGTGCCCTTTATCACCAATATTATTTATTATGGCGATGGAAATATTAGCAAATACAATAAGGGAAGACATAAGTATAGAAGCAATAATGGAAAATAAAATTTGTTTATATGCGGATGATACTTTGATAATTATGAAACACCCTAGAAGGACTTTGGAAAGCATCCAAAAACATTTAAAGGAATTTGAACAAATAACAGGCCTGAAGATAAATTGGGATAAATCTGAAATGATTTTAAGTAATATTGAAAAGGATGAGCAAGGGAAAATAAGGGATGAATTTAAACTGCAGATTAAAGAGAGTCTGAAATATCTAGGGATAAATATCTCTAATAAATTGGATGATTTGAAAAGATTAAACTATGATAAACAAAAGAAAGAACTTAAAGATAAAATTTTGCAATACCAAAAATTAAGGTTGTCTTGGTTCGGCAGATTACCATTGGCTAAAATGATGTTACTACCAAAATTAAATTTTTTGTTTGATGCCTTACCAATTCAACTGACGGATAAAGAAATTAAGGAATTTCAAAAATTATTAAATAATTATTGTAATGGGGGCCGCAGACCTAGAATTTCAAAGAGAATGTGGTATTTATCTCAAAAAGAAGGGGGTCTAGGAATTCCTAACTTAAAGAATTATTATAAAGCATTTCATATAAAGAATGTAGTTAAGATTTTAATGAAGGAGCCAGTTATTTGGGAGGAAATTGAAATGAAGGAACTAAAGGAAGTGGGTAAGAGCCTTTTCTTAGATAAGGAAACATGGAAAACACCAGTTAAAAATATAATGCTGAGGTCAATGTTGGGAGTATGGAAGAAGGTCAAAATAAAATTAGTTCCGAATATTTCACCGATAATTGAAATAGAAGATTTGAAAAAGTTTCCAATAAGAATGGACAATGAGATGAGAGAAATCTTGTTGACGAATGGGGTTCTCCTGCTGAAAGATTGAATACGAGTCTGCAAAGATAAAGTGATGAAACGAGAGCTATACACTCAGATGAAGTTGAATTGGTTTCAGATAGCGATGGTGAACAAGTGGAATAATAAATATTTGAGGGAACAGAGCCTGGAAAGACATAGGACAGAATTTGAGGAATTAGTGTGGAAGATAAGGAAGAAGGAAATTGGAATTAAAGGAATGGTTAGTAAAATTTATAAAATAATAAATACAGAAGTTAATTCACAAGAAATATTAAGAAACACATGGGAACAAGATTTGAATATGAAGATAACAGAAAAGGAATGGCAAAATAAATGGAGAAAAAGAATTATGAGATCTTTGTCGGTCAGGGTAAAGGAACATAATTTTAAAATGTTATGGAAGTGGTATTTGACCTCTATGAGATTACATCAGATGGATAAAAAGAATAATAAAATGTGTTGGAGATGTAAAAATACGTTGGGCACATATGTCCATATGTGGTATGAATGCAAGGTGGTAGAAAATTTTTGGGCAAAAATCGAGAATGAGATTGATAAGATTATGGGATTGCGTCTCAAATTGGGGCCAAATAACATTTTGCTGACGGACGTAGACAATATGAATTTAGATAATGATAAGAAAGAATTGTTGTCCATGATGCTTGTAATAGCTAGAATGTGTATCGCAAAAAATTGGAAAAATGACTTAGTGTTAAAGGTGGAGGAGTGGTATAAGCAGATGTGGGATCTCGCATTGAATGAAAAATTAACATGGGAGTTAAATTTTAAAAAAGGTATAATAAAAGAAAATAGATTTTGGAATACATGGCGAAAATTTGTTGATTATTCATTGACGAGAGACGGAACAAATAAACTGCCACCAGACCAAATGAAATTTTGGGTACAATAGAAATTAATGGGAAATCCCACATCCTCCAGGGCAATGTACATAGCACAGGGTGATGATGTATGTAATGTGATGAGTTTGATATTGTTTTTGGAAAACACTTTGTAAATCTTAAAACGGAAGTATAATAGACCTTGGCAAGGTTGAAGAGTTTAATAAAAGTAAAGTATGGATATAAAAGTAGACTTGAAAAATGTGGACTAGACATGGAAGATAACGGTTAATAATAAGATAAAAGTATAGTGTGTAAGTAAGAATATTTTATACTGAAATAGAATTCAAGGCTATGACAGATGTTTTGTCCTTTCCTTATTTTTGATGTATATGTATTTTCATGTTTTTTCTATATATATAGTTATTTTTATTGTGTTAGATTATTTGTTTTTTATTATGTCTTGAATGTTGTCATATATTTTGAAAAATCAATAAAAATTGTTAAAAAAATTAAAAATTAAAATAAAAAATATTTCCATTGCCATTATAAATAATATTGGTGAAAGTGGGCAACCCTGACATGTTAAGCTCTACCTCATCTGGAAAACCTTCATTTACTCTCACTTTAGCAAAACCATGTTGATAAAGTTGGTCTATAGTCCTTTTAAATTTCATACCAAACCCATAATTATTAACCATCTCTTTAATTGTAACCCATTGTAACGAATCAAATGCTTTGTATATATCCAAAGATAATAATCTCACCTCCTGTTTAGTTTGAAGTGCTGAATCTATTAAATCTACTACCCTCCTTGTTAAATCTGTCATCTGCCTCCCTTTTAAAAACCCTGCTTGGTCCGTGTTTATGTAGTCTGTCATGAAACTATTCAACCTTTTTACAATAATGGCTGTAAATATTTTAGCATCCTGATTTATTAATGAAATTGGTCTGTATGATTCTACTTTTGTTAAATCTTTCCCAGTCTTAGAAATCAATAAAATTACAGTCCCATGCCATGAAGTCGGCATCTTATCTCCTTCCAAAACAGAATTGAACAGCTTCAAAAGTTTAGGACCTACCATTTCATAAAACTCTTTATAAAACTCAGCCGTAGTCCATCCTCCCCAGCGGATTTCCCTCCTTTCGACTTCTTTATAACATCTTTAATTTCCTTCTCAGTTATGCTTTCTTCCATTCTATTTCTATGTTCCTCTATTAATTTAAATTTGGAACCATTCTCTAAATATTTTTTCAACTTTTCCGCATTAACTTCTTTTTCTGAATATAATTCTTGGTAGAAATCTTTTACAATTTTAAGTTTATCTTTTGTTTTCTTACATCTAATACCTTCACTATTTATTAATGTTCCCATTTCTCTTTTAGTCTTTTTCTCTTTTGCAGCCCTAGCCAATAATTTTGAGTTCTTATTACTACATTCAAAATATTCTCTCTTCAAATAATTCAAATCTCGTTTCACTTTTTCTATATCTTTCCCAATCAGTTCAGCTTTTAGTCTCTGCATCTTTTCATAAATCTTTATATTCTTAGTCTTAACATGTTCTTTTTGGAGCTGCTCAATTTCCTTTTCCAAATTTTTGTTTATTCTTCCACTGTCTATTTTTGATACTAGCTAATTTTATACATTCTCCTCTAAATACCGACTTCATGGCATCCCACACTACATTATAATTCACTTCACCCATATCGTTCCATTGCCAACATTCTTCCCAATTTTTCATTATTGATTCTTTATTCTTAGGGTCTTTGAATAGATTTATATCAAATCTCCAATTAATTCCTCCCTGATTCAGTCCCTCCAAACTTAATTCTAACAACACTTTTGCATGGTCTGATTCTTTAAAAAGACCCACTTCCATCTCTTCCAAATTTCTAACCATATTTTCCGTAACAAAAATATAATCCAATTTAGAATATGAATTATGAACTTGTGAAAAGTAAGTGTACAATCTTTCTGACCCTTTAAGTTCTCTCCATGCATCTCGCAATCTCCATGATTTAATCCATTTGTCAAACAAATGCATTTTTACCCCAGATCTATATCTAGTCAAATTTGTACAATCTATATCAGATCTTATTAAATTAAAATCACCTGCAACAATAATTTTTATTGACCTTTCTCTATCTATTATTCGATAAATTTTCTCCAAAAAATTATCTTGATGTTCATTTGGGGCATACACATTAACCAATGTGATCTCTTCATCTTCAATTGTTCCTTTAACTATCAAATATCTCCCTTCTGGGTCTGAAATACTTTTTGTAAGTTTTTGATTGTTGTATGAGGGATTTTAATTTAATTTAATTAATTTAATTTAATATTTCAATTTGTTCACCACCCACTCAGGGAGACCTGACTCAGGGCGGCTCACATACTTAAAAAACCCACATAAAAACAGGTTAAAATTTTATGATTTTATGATGCTAGCTGCCTTGATTAGGGGATGATTTTTTCCCTAGATGGTCAGGATATAAGTGCAATAAATAAAGAAATAAATGAAATCTCCACAGCTGCAGCTTTAATCAGCAATTCAGATTAATTTTTGTTTTAAAAATTTAAACACAGTGATGCATCACAGCAGTGATAATCTACAGACATTTAAAAAGTACTTTACTCCCCTGACCATTCACAGATAATCAGGATAAATTTTCAATTTTCAATATGTTGAAGTGGCTTGCTCTTGCATCCAATGCATCAAAGTGGACTAAACACCTGTCTGGAAAGGCCCTAAATCTAGTTCCAGCTTATTTATGTTACTTATACAAGCGACAATCAGACAAGTAAAAAAATTTCAGAGCATGTTAAGTTATACTGCAGGTAGTCAGAATGAATCTTGGAAACTCCCCTGAGTCTGTATCTAAATGCGTATCAAGATGGCAATTGCCTCTGCTTTTTAGTTGATTGGTACAGTGCCCAATTGGACATTGATTCTATTTCTAAAGATACCCTTATGAGTTTCATGATCATGCTTGACTTGCAACATTCCCTGCTATCTGTATGCCCTCATTGTGGACATATCATCCCTCACTTCAGCAGACAACTTTGAGAGGGTGGAATTCTGTTGGGAACCAGAAAACCAACAGTCTACTGTGGAATCCAGTGGACAGAACTGATAATAATAATAATTTCATGCCAGAAATTATTCTGGGTTGAAATGATTTTTGCTGGAGAGATTCTGCTCAGGGGACACCTGGATGAGGTTCCTTTCATGTCCCAAGATCTTTTCCCACTGAAGTGGTCCCTATTGATTTACTTGTAATGTCTTGCTTTCGAACAGCTAGGTTGGCAGGAGCTGGGACCTGAGACAGGTGTTCAATCCATCATGCAGTACCCTACCCCCCAATAGGTGACACCCCCTCCCTCCCTGTCCCACGCTCTCTAACGGTAGCCAGCATGGGCCTGTACATTGCAAAATTAACATTCAGGAAAGGTTTGAAGATCTGGCTGGCGGAGCAGGTGTGGGGCCCTAATGGGAATACGGCCCCAGCCTGTTGGCTCATCTCCAGCTAGAGTTTGTGCTCTCCTTCTGTGTTTCTATATCCCCCCCCTTCCCTTTTAGCTTTTTGTTTTTATTTTTAAATGGGGTGGGAGTAGGAGGAGATGGGTAGATGATGGGGTTTTTAACCTGTTTTTAATTGTTGTATGCCGCCCTGAGTCAGGTTTTTACCTGAGTAGGTGGCATAAAAATTGAAATAAATAAATAAAATAATATAAATCTTATATTTGTAATTTGGCATAAATGGTCCTGAAAGCAGCTTGCAATGCTGATCTCTCATCACGAGGTGATCTTTAAATTATATAATCTGACCTGTATGTGTTTGAGGACCAGCATTCTTTCATACTGTACTGATTAGAAGGAGAAAGCTTGCCATCTGTAGCAATTGCATTTAAAAACTGCCCCATAATGGTTAGTGAACTCTCTGGGTGGTTCCCAGAAAAATTAGTATGCCCCCAACATGCTGGGTACTCACTTTACTGACATTGGAAAGATGGAAGGCTGAGTCAACATTGTGCCCTGTCATGATCAAATTCATAATGTTTTAGTTGTAGTACAGCAATCTGTCTCCTGATTCCATGGCTAGTTTTTGCCATTAGGCAGAAGGAAAACAGTTCCTTGGCCAGCCAACTTGGGATGTTGTGAAAAGGAAGGAAACTATTACTTAGTTAACTTATCATTTTTCAGTTTTTACTTCTGGGGAATTGTCTGTCTCATGTACCAAAAAAACATGGTCAGGTTTGTATGTTGCCTTCAGCAGGTCAGACCATTTTTCTGCTCCACCTCAGTAGAAGAAAACTGTAGGCTATGGCTATCTCTCCTTTACCTAATACTAGAATAGTAAGGAAATAACTGAGTTAAGTTCTTTCCAAGTAGGCAGGTCCACATCATACCTTAAAAGTCACTGCATTACTCCATCCCAAAATCCTGTGGGATCCTAGGTATGGAAATAAATTATTTTGCCTTTTCTTTACTCCTTGTTAGGATTTGACAACAATAAGCAAAAGAAGGAAATGTGTCTTTTGCCATTATATTAAATGTAAAAGGTCACCGTCAATTGGTTCAGTGGTATTTGTCAAACAGCCAGAGATAAAAGCATGCCAGATTTCTTAGAAATCATGTCACTGATGCCTAAATCACTCAAAGGCCTATTTTCAGCTTTTGACATTTTCTAGCATGGAAACAAGTTACAAGAGATCTCATACCCAAATGCACAGAAAGAAATATTAGTTCTATAAATAGCTAAAGTGCACAGTAAGATACTCTGTTAAATCAAACCCAATTTTATGTGAAATCTGCTATATAACTACTTTCACATAAGGAAAGCATGTGATTTAGCTGAAGTATGGCAGGAAAACAGAAAAAGAAGCTATAAAGTGTGTGTTAAAAGGAATGACAGTTCACTATATGTATCATATGTAGTTTGATTTGTCTATGCACAGTGTTTCCCAATCTTTGGGTTTTGGTTTTGGACTTCAATTCCTAGAAGTCTAAGTCAATTCCCCAAAACACTGATCAGCCAATGTGCTGACTAAGGCTTCTGGGAATTGAAGTCCACCAGTGTTCCATGGCACATATTTTGGAAAACACTGGTCTATGGCATTTAAAACTCATCCTTCTTCTAAGGCAGGGGTTCACAACCTATGACCCATGGGCCGGACCCAGTCTGTGGCACCATTTCATGTGGCCCACTGGCTTCGCTCCCACTGTCACCTCCACCGCCAGAAGTGGCAGAAGCAGCAAAACATCTGAAAACGCACAGCCCTTGCTCCTGCCACCACTAGAAGTGGTGAAAACAGCAGAAAATATACAGGTGTCATAAATGCACTTATGACAGCCATGGATGCATTTTATGGCAATGTTTATGGCAGGAGAGCCATGTGTCTGGCCCACTCAGCTGTCTGAGGGGTGTGGTCCAGCCCATGGCACAAAAACATTGTGACCCCCTGTTCTAAGGAGCCACAGGCAGAGTACAAGCTTTTCCTTCTCCATTTTATCCTCACCCCAACCTTGTACGGCAGGGTAGGCTGAGAAATTAAGTGGGCCTCATGGTTAAATCAGGATTTGAATCTGCATCTCCATGTTTAATTTAATTTAATTTCTAGTTTAATTTCTGTTGGTTCTTAAACATGTATATATGCCAGATCATGGGATGTTAACTTTTAGGACAAATAAATGCAATGGGAAAGTGATCAGAGGTAGGATGACACTCTGGTTTTCAAAGCATACTTTTATCAACTGTTATTTCAACATGGCATTGCACATATGGCTTTTTGATTCCATTACAATCAGTAGATTAGGTAGCCAGAGGTTGAAAGTTCAATTCCTCACTGTGCCTCCTTGGAGAAATGCCAGGCTGTGTGGCCTAGGAGAAGCTGCACATTTCCAGGGACACCTCAGAAGAAGAGAATAAGTCACTTCTGTGTATGATTTATCTAGAAAATTGTGGAATGGGTTATCATAAGTCAGAATTGACTTGATTGTACACAATTATCATTATATTTCTGGATATTCCTATGAAATTTAATATTATCTTTGACATTATGGTTAAATTGTACACCACCCTGAGTGCTTTTTTGTTGGATTGGGGCCGTGAAGCGGCCATTGGGGTCCCAGAGGAGACTGGTCAGAAGAAGAAGCGAGACAAGATGGAGCAAAGACCAGTGGTTTATTGAGGGAAAATCATCATCATATATAGGAATTCAAGGCAGCGTATGATAGAATCATCATCTGACAGAAAATCACATCACCCATTTACCCGGGTTAATTGGGAATCTCTCTTGGGGAAGTTAATTAACTGAGGCAAATACTGACAGGGGAAATCCATTGTTCATGGCTTGCACAAGAATAAACATGGCCACTATTTGCGCTAGGGCTTGGGCTAATCTCCAAGTGTGGAATTACCTAATTCCTAACTTGAGTTAGATATTCAACTTCCTCCTGCTGAACTGCCTGCCAGGTCAGATATGGGTGAATCAATCTTATGACTATTAATCCGCTCCCCAATTTCTGTTCCCGCAGAGGCCAGTGACCAGGAGCCTTCCTCGACCGGTGTAACCTCTGTCAGGGACAGTTATGCCAATTGTGCTCGTGGATACCACACTCCCCTTTTTCTTGTTGTGGACCTGACAGACGGCCCTGCGTAGGAGTGGCATCAGCTGGTGTGGGGGGATGACGTTTCGGGGTTCCTTCCATGGGGGACATCTCGATATCAGTGAGGGAATACATTGCATGAAACAACACACTGTTGTGCCCAGTATTACCACCCCCACAATCACCTTGAGTGTCGTCTGAAGCCAACCCCATGGAAACCACGACCACAACGAATCCCACCACCCCCATGAAGCATCCTCCTTGATGTTCTTGACTAGGGTGTGGAGGTCCGTGAGCTGGCTCTGTACTTTGCGTGTGTTGTCTGTGAGATTAAAGCAACACATGCCGTGGACAGACTCGCAACCCAAATGATGTAACAACAGGGGATAATCAATGGCTGCTTGATTATCCAGTATGGCATGGCAAAGCACTGTCTGCTCCTGATTAAGCAGCGCTATCGCCGAGGAGGTGTGGTTAACGGCTCTTGCCAAAGCGCAAGCCAATTGACCAATTCTCCGAGCGTTGCCTATGGCTAAGCCTGGCACGCTGAATATACTGACTGCTGCCTGGTTTTTCAGAACTGTGGGTCTGAATCCAGACTGCTTTCTGTAGCAAGGCAAGATAATGAGATGTGTCATTGATCTCTTACTGTGACCTAAGGTGATTCTAAGCTATTTCTGCAACTTCTGGTGTTGTGCAAATGTCTTTCTAGCACCTATGGGGAGGTGTGAAAATAACTTACAATGGCTGGAGATTACCGGCTACCGGGTGCTCAATCTTTGCAAGCAATGGGCTGGTGCCAACACGGGCCAGTCTGGCTTCCTTTGGTGGAAGCTGGCCGTTATTGACAATATACGACCCTACGTATACAGAAATTCAAGTGTCCCTTGCAAATCCCAACTGGAGCATTGTACAAGGCATAAATGAATAAAGAGCAACTACAGATAATAATAGCAATAGAAAACATTCAGCTGCTTCTCGAAGATGAGGCTTCCCTTCTTGGTGGGTTTTCATGTGTAACTTGAGCTTGGAAAAGTCTCGTCTTGTGGAAAAGCATGGTCCTTAGAAGTAGCACTGAGTATGCAAAATGTTCATAGAAATGTCTTTGGAGATGTAAGTCATAAAGGAAGACAGACAGCTGATGACATCCAAGGCAGTGACTGGTGCCATCCTTTGCAGTAGCTGAACTTGGCATCCAGGTCTGATTCTGGCCTCTGGGACCTGCATGGGGAAGAGACTTGTTTAGGAGATAAAAATTCTGAAAGAGTTAGTTAGTTTTTGCACTTATAGGATAGCAATTGCTGTGCAACTATGGGATGTTGTTCCCCCCTTTCTGTTTGTTTGTCAATGTAGGACTTAAGCGTCCGATAGACCCGTTCCACAATCGCTTGCCCCTGTGGATTGTACGGAACGCCAAAGTTGTTCTTAATATCCCAGGTGGCCATGAAGGTGGCCAGCTGCCTGGAGCTATAAGCTGGGGTGTCATTGGACTTTCATGTGCAAGGTTCGCCCATGGCCGTGGGAAAGGAGATGCTGCTCCACATGGGGAGCCATTTCTCCCTTCTGTGCTGTTGCCCAAACAAACTGTGAGAAGGTATTAATGCAAACGTGCATGTACTGCCATCTGCCAAAATGTGGGGCATGTGTGACGTCCATTTGCCACACCTGGTTTTCCTCTGTCCCTCGTGGGTTGACCCCCCCCTCCCGCGAGGGCCCCCCTACTGCCCCTGCACGATGCAGACAGGAACGGACTATGCCTTGGGCTTGGGAAAGTGGCAGGTTGAACTGCCTTGCAAGTGCTTTGGCATTCTGATGAAAGAATGCATGACTCTGAATTGGAGTTGTGAGAAACAAACTCAGCAAGTTTTTGTCTATCACGGGAGTGATGTACGCTCCCGGTAGACTGTGAAGCAAATTCCTAAGATACTGGCTGTCAGTAATTATGTTGAAGCATTCTTTGGCAAAGGTGCACAAAGCGAGGTTCACGGCTGCCAACTCTGCCCGCTTGCGGAAGAGTCAGGAGCGTGCGCCAAGCTCGGTCCTCTTGCCAAGTAAGAACCTAATATGTGCGACCCCATAAGTGAAAACTGTCCTAGCCCCCCGAAGGGGAACCAGTGACATTAATTCACACAAGGTGACTGTCTGCGTTTGAAGCGAGACGAGTCTGGGGTCTTATGGCAAACCTTGGCGCATGATGTGCCAGGCTTCCCTTGGGTAAATTTCTCATGAAGGCCCCCCCCTGCACATATCCGCCCATGGCGTGCGTGCACACTTTTACTGGAGCTATTCTTGTGCTCCTGTGAGAAGGGTGCCAGATGCTGGCTTAGCTTTTTGCCTGTGCTTAGACTAGCAGCAAAAAAAGGAAGGGGTGGCCTGAAAATGCCTGTATCTGATTGAAAGTGTGACCTGACTGCATTCTTAAAATGGTCCTAGGCAGTCCTGGCTAATGAGTAGCACTCTGCACATTCTCAGGAGCTCAGGGACTAATCCTCCCTTTGTGCTCTGGAGTTTGTGAAATGTGTCTGCTCATTAGAGATGGTGCTGTGGGCCAGGTGCCATACCTAAAATGACCGACTAAGACTTATTAAAAACAAGCCAACTATGACGTGCCAGCTGTAAGGAAATAATACACAAAAATGACAAGACACACAAGTTAAACATTTCCAGCAGGGAGTTCCACTGACGAAAGGAGGAAAGACAAGTCAGAAGTTAGCACAATGAGAATGCAGCAACTCTTATCATAACGAAATCAGATTAGGTCAGATAATTAAGACAACCGGGTCCTCCTGTTAAGAAATCCCTACCAGTAATTAACTCAGGAGCCTGTGAAAGGAAGCAATTTAAGACTGTAGAAAGAAACAAATTGGTTACTTTTAAGGCCTGGAGAGGAGTTTTATTCCTGTAAAAAGGTAACGATTAAGCATTTTCTGAATATACAGAGCACAAGAATGTTTGCGTGCTTTTTCCTGTGAAAGGGGTACAATGAGTGAGTTACTTTACACAGATTAAGGTCAAAATACCAGAACAATATCTTTCTTAAGAGAATGAAGGAGAGTTAGAACGATTCTCAACCCGTGGCCAGATGTGGGTAAGTGGGCCAGATGCGGCCCACGTTGCTCTGCCACTATCTCCACCAAGCCAAGAAGGGCTGTGTGGCAAAGGAGGGGCAGGATGACTGTCCGGACCCCCAGAGCTGCCTGAGGCCCCGGAACTTGGCCCCTGACTTTAAAAGGTTGAGAACCGAGGTTACAAGATGATAACACAGTACACACATGAAGACAATGCAATTCTCTCATTCCTAGTGAGATACGTGACTTAAAGATGCTAAGAGACATTCAAAAACCTTAAAACACAGAGATGGGTTTGAGGAAAACAGACGTAGGGAGGGGCCCCATAGTTTATGATTTAGTGAGGAAAACTCATAGAAGTGATTTTTGTTTTCAGATCGCACTTCTGAAAAGAAAAATCTGTTTTCCTGAGTGGCACGGATTACAAAACCGGTTTCCAAGAGTGGCTTAATCCTTTGACAAAGGAAAAGTCTCAAGGGAAGATGGGGGGGTCACCCTGCCCTATTGCAGGTTAGGATTCCCCACCCACCCACCCTTCTGCTTTGTTGCTAAGCAGGCAAGGCAAAGGGGCTTTGCTCACCATGCTTTCTTAAACCTTAAATAGTTCCTGACCATGAGCAGAGTGCAAACTGTTTAACACATATTTCACAGTGACATTACCACGCAGTTACACACAAGGAACACTTTTTCAAACATACTGTGGTCATAGAGACAAGGCTTTTGCAATCATACACAGTTCTTGCCGTCATACATTCAGTGGTGCACCACGCATACACACATTTATTTACACATTCACACATTCCTCCCCTGATCTGCAGTGTTCTATGCTGCACATGAGGAGATGACTTATACACAGCTGGCTATCACAACCATCTGGGTGCTTCTACTTAGGGGTGAGTTTCTCTAGGCTACTCCAAGGTGAGACAAGTAGGCCTGTGCCCTGGGAGAGCTCGGGGTACTATTGCTGGGATGGTTCCTCTGGCATAGCCAGGGCGATGGCTGCCTCCTTTCTAGCCTGGGCCAGATGCATGACGGAGGGCCGGACTCGCGGATCTCGGTGCTGCCTCCTTTCCAGTGCCAGCATGGCCATTTGTTCGTAAGCTTATCCGGACAACCTTTTGAAGATCTGCCTGGCCTAGATTGGCATTCTCTTCTAAGGTGTCTCATTTTTCCACTCTGGAAGCAGACGCCTTGGGGTTTTGGCACTGCTCTGCACCTGAGTGTGGTAATGGGTCTGCTCTGGAGCCCTGCGTGGCCAGGGGCCGTGCAGATTTCCGTGAGCAGTAGGCGCTGAGCAGCCCTGCCTGTATGTGTGTCTGCCTTCAGATAGGCTGAACACAGCAGTTGGGCGCTAGCTAATTGTGCCACTGGCAATTTCCCTGTGAATGGATCTTCCTCACCCATGCGCTGAATGGAGTTCTTAATTGGCAGGGAACTTGTAACTGTCAGAGAAGCGCCAGGGCTTCTCATGCCATGAATTCCTTCAGTGACGTCTGCAGCTGCCACTGAGGGAATGCTCCCTACACTGCCCTGCTTAAGCTGAAATGACGGGTAGAGACTCATTGGGGCTGATGGTTCTGACTGCGCTGGGGGTTTCTGGGTCTCTATCGGACTGGGTCTACCTCTGCTAAGAGTTTCCTACATTTGCTCCATGTGCGAGTTACGCCATCTGGAGCTCTCGGGGGTTGCTGAATGCAGACTACTATCTGATCCCAGAGCTGAAGGGATAACGTACCTACTTCTGGGTAAAGCAGGCAGTGTTCCTTCAAGAACACCAAAAGCTGCGCTAGTTCTCCACTGTGAAAGCTTATCTGATATACCCTGGCCAGGGTTTTGAATTCATCCTCATGAATTCTTTGACTAGCGGACGGACGTTGCCGCTGAGGACAAGTCCCCATATTACCTGCCGGTCCTTTGAAATCTCCTTCTCAGGATGAGTCGATGCGTCTAAAGTTCAGGCAATAGGTTTTGCATGACGAATCTCTGGGTAGAGCTCGGAGCATGGGCTGCTGCCACGGGCCCTCGGTGGCCTCTGCGCTGTCAGGGGTTCACAGCCGACCCTGAGCGGAACTCGTTTTTCCATGCTGCAAGCCGCCGCGATAGCTGGAGCAAGCTGTAGGATGCCTCTCTGAGATGCCTCGCCGCGTAGCTGTCTTCCCAATCGGATGGCTTTCCGACTGGGGCTGCCGCGTTGTCCTCCGGGATGAATCGGACACGGTTCTAGCGTAGAACTGGACCGCGTAGATCGCTTACTCACGAGTAGGATCACGTCTCGGCTTCACCAAATGTTGGATTGGGGCCATGAAGTGGCCCTTGGGGTCCCGGAGGAGACTGGTCAGAAGAAGACGCGAGACAAGATGGAGCGAAGACCAGTGGTTTATTAAGGGAAAATCATCATCATATATAGGAATTCAAGGCAGCGTGTGATAGAATCGTCATCTGACAGAAAATCACATCACCCATTTACCCAGGTTAATTGGGAATCTCTCTTGGGGAAGTTAATTAACTGAGGCAAATACTGACAGGGGAAATCCATTGTTCATGGCTTGCACAAGAGTAAACATGGCCACTATTTGCGCTAGGGCTTGGGCTAATCTCCAAGTGTGGAATTACCTAATTCCTAACTTGAGTTAGATATTCAACTTCCTCCTGCCGAACTGCCTGCCAGGTCAGATATGGGTGAATCAATCTTATGACTATTAATCCGCTCCCCAATTTCTGTTCCCACAGAGGCCAGTGACCAGGAGCCTTCCTCGACCGGTGTAACCTCTGTCAGGGACAGTTATGCAATTGTGCTCGCGGATATCACACTTTTTAGGAGAAAACAGCATATGAATTATCAGTGTTGGTGATTTAAAAATGAAAACAACAACAACAACAAAACAAACAACCATGCGTATGTTGAATAAATATTGAATGAGACATTATTTAGCCTCTAAAGCATAGTGAGTTACTACCCCCCTCTTCATATTCTTGTTTATTGCATTCATACTCTACCTTTCCAGTAGAAAGCATTCAAGGTGTCTTACAAACTTCATAACACAGAACAAAGGAACCAAAAAAAAGGCAAAGTAAATTTAACCATAAGTGTTCTCCTGTATCTTTGTGAACATAATCTGTGTTGAGTTGTTATGGAAGCCAAAATTCAATAACATCTAGTGGGTCACACGTGCCCGCCCACCCCTGCTCTAAAGACAGAAGGCTACAAAATAGTGTGGCAATTCATTTAGAGACATATCTCCTTCTGGAGCCTGATATAGAAATTTCAAGCAGGCATTCTCAATGACATTTGAATACTAATATCAACAATGTAATAATGTTTATTTGGTTCTAAAATGTTTTCCCCCTCAATGCATATATTTTTCTAAGCGTTTTTACGTATTTTTAAATAAATATTTTCAGTCTTTCAAACATTTGCTTTGAAAGGAGCAAGAGGATGAGGAGGTTTAAGAATTGAGGGAAAAGTTATCTTCCCTTTGGATAGCCATCATAGTTACCAAAATGGAATAAAATTGGATCAGAAGAGGGTTGTATCCCTTATCTTCCCCTTCTGTTTTAATCTTTCAGTCCTGGAGCTCATTCTTATCATTTAAGAACACTTTGGTTTGGGAGGTTTCAAAAAATAAAATCACTCAGAACTTCCTAGCTGGATATGGCAGTCAAGAAACAAAAGCACACTTCTTGATCCAGAGTTAAAAGCAGAAAGGCTGAGCTACTAAAAGCACTCAGAAGTTTTGATCTCTAGGCAATATGTTCTTACATCAGAACTGGTTAAGAGTTGAAAAGGCACCAATATATATGAAGTGCATCAAACATCCCACTTTGTAGCAGAGAAATGGTGCTCATATCTCATTGACCTCTTTGTTAGTTGGAGAGGCATCCCATGGCTCCAGTCATCTCACCAGGTGGGGGAGGGGGATAAAAAAAGACAACTGGTGTACTTTCTTGCAACAACTCATGCTTAGTTCACCAAGATGATGTTAGCAAAGTTTTCGGAGCAAGTGTATTGCTATGCCTATTGACTGTACTAAACTCCAAGCACTACACAATTTACAGAGTCATCAGCCTCTTCAACTGTGAGTGGGGAAAACTACTTCTGGGAGTCAGAATGTGTGTTGCTACACAGCATAAATCTGACTGATGGCAACTCCTCCCTTCAAATACACAAACCTCAGTTGGTAGACCTTAGCTACAGTAGAATCAATGGGACATACAGTATCTAAGTGTTGGCTTTCTGCTCAAAAATTGATTGAAATGGTTCTATTCCAATTGGTACTAGTGATTGGCTCTACATTGCATTTTTGGTTTTAAAAAGGTACATGGGAGTGTCCTTTTTTAAAAAGGTGCTCAGCATTTTCAGATAGTTCTATCAACACTAATCAGTTTTTTAAAAAAAGTTTGCATCTCTCATAGGCCTTGTTTTAAAATGCATCTTTTTAAAAAGCGTTTTATTTCTGCAACATCAATTGCTTTTGGAGAACCTTTGGCAGTGCTGTAGGCAGAAACACGTTGCAGTCATATATTGGTGGGAGAAAGAAAAAAAAAGGACTACAGTGTTTTTCTCACAAGTTGGTCAGGCTCTTTTGTGAGCATGAGTTCATATGGTAGTAGATGGGACCTCCATAGCCAGGGCCATGGTATCTAAAGGGTTAACAGCAGCATCTTAACTTTCTTGTTAGGAGAGACCATAGAAGGTTAGTGTAGCCTCTGTCTTCAGATTTTACCTCCTCCACAGTGGTCAATGGAGGATAAGGTTAGGGAAGGGATGTGTGTGAATGTGAGATAGACAGAGAGACAAAGATAGAGAATACTGAAAGTATATAGATCTGTAGGCTGACATTATGTTAGCAAGAAGAACATGCACACCTGGAAAAGAAAGTGTATTTTAATTAAATTGTTCAGGGATGAAAACATTTAATATTATAAATTTTAAAATGATATATTGTCATTGGCTGCTACTCGTGTCCGAGTATACATTTCCCCCCTGAAAATGTCAAATCCTACAGTCTCATTTCATACATGCCACAGGAGAAGGCTTCGTGATCATAGTGTGTGGGTCACTTCATGGCAAGCTTGGATCCACCTTAAACAAAATAATATATATTACAAAACCTAAGAATTTATTTTGGTTTTTAAATTTACTATGGGTAACTTCATTCATATTCAATCAGTTCTTATGTAAAATACCACACTTCACTGAAATTTAGATTCTGCTACTGACTTTTAAAACTTGGAGTAGCATAAATCTGTGGCTTATTGAACATTTGCCCCTAGAATGTCACCCTTCTGGTTTATTAAATCTTATAGTCTTATATAAAATTAATAATTTGTTTAATTGTGTCATATAGATGCCAGATGGATGCAGGTGAACTTGGCATTCATACAAAATATTCTTTGGCAGCTACATGGCTGCTGTGCTGTGGGAGGCTATGAGGACAAGGTTGTTGAGTTGAGGGGGGTAGAGTGTGTTATGCTTAGGCAATGATTTTTATACACTTCTGTTTTGACATCTGTTCTGCCTTCACAGTCTCATGTACACTGAGAAGCCAGGAGTGGAGCTTTAAATGTTTGCACAATATCTTGTTGTACTGTTACATCATAGGTTCTGTGGGAGGCTTAAAATTACTAATGTAAATCACCTAGCACTGACCCCATCACTTCCCAGGTCACCAGGTCTCAGGGTGCTGGCTGAAATTTCATGGACCTCTTGTATTTTATCAAGGCTTTGAGCAGAAGGAAATATTTTCAGAAAACTGGTGCTAGAGGACAAAAAAGTTGGATTTTCTTAAATGTGGTGGCTTAAAAACATGGATAGCCATTACTCTCCATTCCTAACAATGCTGACAGAGTTTACACAAACGTGTTTGTATGTAGACTTTTCTCATTGCATTTGCAGAAGAGATAATTTGGGAAGGCCACACTGTTTGTCTTATTCTTTCTTAGTTATACATATTTCTGTTAATTTGCAATTGTTGCAAAACGACATGTAACATTTCCAGGGCCCAACCCCTGAAGGCATGTTTTTAGCCCCAACTCTTTAGGGAACAGGAAGCTGATGATCTGGCCATCTTACCAGTGCTGTGGCCTGTCACTTTTAAGAAAGACCTCTGGTGCACACTAAGGTAGGATGGGGCTGCCAATAGACTTTTGCTGAGAGGCACATATATGAAGAACACCCACTAAACACCTCTTTCTGTTTGATTTAAGCTGTCATGCCATGAAGAGACAGACCAGTGACCAATTTTCAAGTCCAGAATGATTTCTTGTTTTTGTCATAAAAATCAAACATTTTCATGCCTTTGAGATGTCTGAGATTTGTACAATTGGTGTCTTTGGTGTAAAAGTAGTGTCTTTTCCCTTTGTGAAATGATACAGACGAGGGGGGGAGAGGAAGAAAATAATTGGTTAATTGATTGGAAAGATGTAAGAAATAAAAACCCACCATCATCAAATGGTTTAGCCTTTCAACCATCTATGCAACAAGGGAACAGCTAAGCATGTATTGGTGCACCTTATACTATTGGGTTTATTTGTACTGCTTGTGTTATTTGCTCAAAATTACAGTTGAAAGACCAATACAAAAATCTCTTCTTGCAAGTGGCTATTTAAAAAGAAAATGTCCAGTTTCATAGTCTTGGGCATGAAAACAAAACAAACTAGGACTTCCCTACTGAGAGCCCATCATGCCCAAGACTATGTCAATTCTGTCAACAGCTGATAAGAAGAGCATCAACAAACATAACCACAGGAATAGGAATGCATAGGCTGACTGCCTTAAACATGCTATCCCACCAAACACAGAATTTTGGATCATGTTAAGGGGCAACAGTTATTAATAAAAGAAGTTCTGATAAGGGACAAAGACAGAAAGGAGCTAGCTGATGCAGAAGAGATTAAGAAAAGATGGAAAGAGTACATAGAGGAACTCTACAAAAAGGACCTCAACACACCTGATAATCATAATGATGAAAAAATTGAACTTGAGCCAGACATCCTGGAGAGCTAAGTCATAAAGACCCTAAAGAGTACTGCAAACAACAAAGCTAGTGGAGATGATGGTATTCCAGTTGAATTTTTCAAAGCTCTAAAAAATGATGGCATCAAATTAATGCATTCAATATGCCAGCAGATTTGGGAAACAAAACAGTGGCCGCAGGATTGGAAAAGATCAGTATACGTTCCAATCCCAAAAAAAGGGCAATGCCAAAGAGTGTTCAAATTGTCAAACAATTGCACTCATCCCACAGACCAGCAAGGTGATGCTCAAGATAACACAGGATAGACTTCAGCAGCATGTCTAGAGAGAATTACCAGAGGTGCAGGCTGGTTTCAGAAGAGGCAGGGGAACCACATTGACAAAATACGTTGGATCATGGAGAAAACAAAGGAATACCAGAAACAAGTGTACTTTTGTTTTATTGACTACACTAAGGCATTTGACTGTGTGGACCACAACAAGATGTGGCAAGTAATTAAAGAGATGGGAATACCAGAGCACCTCATATGACTCCTGAGAAATCTGTACACGAACCAAGAGGCAACAGTTAGGACAGAGCACGGAATGACAGAGTGGTTTGGAATAGGAAAAGGAGTGAGACAAGGTTGCATTTTATCACCCTGCTTATTCAATCTATACACAGAGCACATAATGCGCAATGCAGGGATGGAGGAATCACAATATGGGATCAAAATTGCTAGGAAAAACATCAACAATTTGAGATATGCAGACGATACCACCCTAATGGCAGAAAGTGAGCAAGACCTAAAGAACCTCTTGATTGGACTGAAGGAGGAAAGTGCAAAAGCTGGCTTGAGATGTAATATTAAGAAAACCAAGATAATGGCAACAGGTCTGATCAGTTCCTGGAAAATAGATGGGGAAGAAGTAGAAGCAGTGACAGATTTCACATTCTTAGGATCAAAGATCACTGCAGATGGTGACTGTAGCCATGAAATAAAAAGACGACTGATTATGGGGAGACAAGTGATGAGAAACCTGGCGAATATAGTGAAAAGCAGAGATATCACCTTGAAAACAAAAATTCGCATAATCAAAGCAATGGTATTCCCAGTGGTAATGTATGGGTGTGAGAGCTGGACCATTAGGAAGGCTGAGCGCAGAAGAATAGATGCCTTTGAGATGTGGTGTTGGAGGAGAGTCTTGAGAGTCCCTTGGACAGCAAAGAGAACAAACAGGTCAATACTGGAGGAAATCAAACCTGACTGTTCATTGGAGGGACAAATAGTGAAGATGAAGATAAAGTACTTTGGACATCAAATGAGAAGGGAGGACTCACTTAAGAAGGCTCTGATGCTGGGAAAGGTAGAGGGCAAGAGAAGAAGAGGACGAACAAAGATGAGATGGCTAGATGGTATTGTAGACGCAGTGGACACAGAGCTGGGCAAGCTGAGGAGGATGGTGGCGGACAGAGGTGCCTAGAGGAAAATGGTCCATGGGGTCGCAAAGGGTCAGAATCGACTGTGCGACTGAACAACAACAAGAAGTAATTTTTCTGCAAGTACTTGCAAAACTAATGTATCAACAAAATGCAAGCGCGGCGCCAAAATGGCCGCCGCGCTCTTTGCGCCCCCCCCACAGGACGAAGAATCCGGGTAGTTTAGGGCGTGGCCAGCTCCCTTATAAAAGGGGTGGCCACGAGGCAGCCGTGCTGCCATTTTAGCTAAAGCGACGGAGCGGAGAAGTTTTTCCCCTGTGTCTCCGTCGCTCCTTACCTTGCGGGAAGCCTTTTGGCGGCGAATCTTCTTTTCGGCTTCCCTTTCCTGCGATTGAGATGCCTTCGAAGAAGAAGGCAGCTTCGAGTGCGGCTCGAGCTGTGAGGAGGCGCAACCCGGGTCGGAGGACCACGGTGGCGCCTCCCCAGCAGCCGCCTGTCCAGGCCCCCGCCGGGCCCGGCGGAATGGGGTCCATCGCCCCTTGGCCGGACGCGGGGGATCCAAATGCGGGCGCGGCAGGGGCTCCGGCCCGCGGCCCGCGAGCGGTGGACACCGCTACTCTCTCTGCCCATCCTGTTGGGCCTGCCTCTCTTCCTCCTGGGCCTTCTAGCCTGGGCGGGTGGTGTGGTCCCCTACCTTGGCAGGTTCCTGCACCGACCCTACCGGGCTTCAGTGTTGGGCAATGGCCCTATTCGGGTCCTGGGGTACAGGGACCTGTACCCGCACCTGGACTTGGCGGGCCGGCCGGCCCTTGGCCCCAGATCGACGTGCAGGCTTTACTGGCCCGCCTTGCGGCCCTCGAAGCATCTTTAGCTCGGGCCAGCCAGGCTGGGGCTCCCTTTGGCGTCCCTTTTGTGGCGCCGCCGGCGGGAGGACAACAGGCGGCGGGCAGGGTTGAGCTGCCTCAGCCGGGTGGCGTGGCTTCGGCCACTGCCCCGCAGCTCCCCAGCCAGCAGACGAGTGCAGGTCAGGCCCCGATGATGAGGGTCGTGAGCTCCGACGCCCCCAGTGGGCCGGAACCCCCGGTGGGGGCGGCCCACGGGGGTGCAGCATGTGAGTATACGGTCCAAGCCAGTACACCTGCACACATTGCTTCTATGGGGGGAGCTTTTCAATGGCCTTGGCCTCGCTCGGGTGGTGCGGTGGCACAGCAGCTGGCACCCCACTCGGCGACGGTAACTGCCACCCAGGGCACCGGGGTGGGTAGTTTTTCTCACACTGCGGGGAATGTACTGGGGGTGGCTGGTTTAGCTCAGGCCCCTTTCCCGGTGTCTGTGGTGCCTTTTTCGGCCTTACCAACTGCGGGGTACTCCTTACCACTGGGTGACCACTTGGCCCAGGCCACCAAAGAAAAGATTTGGCGGGGGGAGTATGTAGATATCTTCTCACTCCTGAACAGAGAGCCCACCAAGGAGGAAAGGGAGGGACAGGATGAGAAGGATAAGGAGCAGGCACGTCGTCGTAAGCCGCCACGTACCTGGGCCAACTGGCTGCCGGCTTATTTAATTTACATGGCAGTGTATCTGAGGGCGCGGCCGGAGTTGGCTATTCCGATGGTCCAATATTTGGACAACATATACAGGGCAATGGTTGATTTCCCGGGCCCTTCGTGGCTTGCTTATGACGAGGAATTCCGTATGCGGATTCCCCTCCACCCGGAGATGAGGTGGGACGAGCCGTGCCAGAGGCTTTGGCTTCTGTACATGACGCCCACGCGCCCCGCGCCAGGGGACAGATACCATTGCAGACATGCGGTTCAGCGAGCTGTCCCAGCACAGGTTACCCGCCAAGTGGCGGGGCAGGGGGTTCCAGCCCGCCTGCTGTGCTGGGCTTTCTCGTCCAATGGTTCCTGTAATAAGAAAAATTGCAAATACAGGCATGAGTGTCCCACCTGTTCGGGCCCCCACGCAGCCTCCGCCTGTCCCAGGCCTGGGGGGACACGGGGCAGAGGGAGGGGCGGACAGTGGGCTGGCAAGGCTGCCACAGATGGAGCTGGTTCACCGAAAGGCCCCCTCCCCAATCAAGGTGGACATGTTGGAGCGTTGGCTCACAGTGTACCCGAAGGGGGAGGATGGGGACTATCTCCTTCAAGGCTTTAAGTACGGGTTCCGCATCCCTTTCATGGGTGATAGGTCCCCTCAGGATGCCCCCAACCTTTTGTCCCTCAAGGGGAGGGAGGAGGTGGCTGCTGCCAGTATTAGGAAGGAGTTAGATGCGGGCAGGGTCGCTGGCCCTTTCCCTTCACCCCCGTTTCCCAACCTTAAGGTGTCGCCCCTAGGCTTGGTTCCCAAAAAGTCCCAAGGCGAGTTTCGCCTTATTCATCATTTATCCTACCCAGCCGGCCGGTCGGTCAATGACGCTATCCCTGATGACCTTTGTTCAGTCAGGTATACGTCTTTTGACCACGCGCTGCGCATGGTGCGCTCGTGTGGCCCGGGTGCCCTGCTGGCCAAGTGCGACATTAAGTCGGCCTTTCGCCTCCTGCCGGTGCATCCGGGTGACTTTGAGTTGCTGGGTTTCAAATTTCGGGGCGAATATTATTTTGATAAGGCCATGCCTTTTGGCTGTTCCATATCATGCTCGGCCTTTGAGCGTTTTAGTACCTTCTTAGAGTGGGCTTTCGTCCGCAGGTCAGGGTCCCGGTCTGTAGCCCATTACCTGGATGACTTTTTATTCTGGGGTGAACGGGGCTGGGACACGTGCACACGTCTCCTTAACACATTTCAGACGCTAATGGAGGAACTCGGTGTCCCTTTAGCGCCCGAAAAGACCGAGGGCCCATCTACCAAGTTAGTATTCCTGGGGGTGGAGATTGACACGTTAGCGCAGGCTTCTAGGTTACCGGAGGATAAGGTGTCCAGGATAGTGGCCCTTATCTCGGAGTTGATGGCCAAGCGCAAGGCATCACTGAGGGAACTGCAGGTGCTACATGGTCACCTAAATTTCGCTTGCAGGGTGGTCGCTCCGGGCAGGGCTTTTGCTCGACGCTTATGCGACGCCATGGCAGGGTTATCCAGGCCTCACCACAGAGTTAGACTTACCCGGGGTATCAGGGCAGACATGTTTGTCTGGTTACAGTTCCTGAGGGAGTTCAATGGGGTCTCATTTTGGAGGTCTGACCTCCTGGCATCCCCCAATTTTCAGATCCAGTCTGATGCCTCAGGATCCCTGGGTTATGGGATGTACTTCAATGGGAAGTGGGCCTATGGTGGGTGGCCACCGGCCTGGGCAGGCACTGATCGCCTGCGTGATCTCACATACCTTGAATTTTTTCCTATACTAGGGGCTTTGATGCTATGGGGCGAGGAATGGGTCAACTCGGTCGTGCATTTCTGGTGTGACAACGCTGCTGTTGTCCACATTGTTAATGCACAGACTTCCAAATCGCCCAGGGTTATGGACCTAGTGCGCCATTTTGTGCTGCGCTGCCTGCGCCTCAACGTGTTGTTCAGAGCCAGGCATGTCCCAGGGATTAATAATGATATTGCTGACGCTTTGTCCCGCCTGCAGATCTCCCGGTTCCGTGCCTTGGCCCCGGATGCGGAGGAATTTCCCTCGCCACTCCCGGACGAGATATGGACCATTGGCAAGGAGAGGTGAACCGGGCGATTGGCCTGTCACTAGCGCCACGCACGCGTAAGGCGTATCAACAAGCATTTAATTCTTACAGGGCATTTGCTGCTCAATTTCACCTGCCAGAGACCTGGCCTATCCCGGTTGACCATGTTCTGCGGTTCATGGTCCACCTACATGCTCTCGGCCTCGCACCTCGCACCATAGCATCCAAGCTCTCAGCGCTGGCTTTCATGGCCAAAGTAGGGGGTCATGTGGACAGCACCTCTGACTTCCGTGTGAGACATGTTTTGGAGCGGTGGGTGCGCGAGCGCGGGCGTTGCCCGGACGATCGGCACCCTATTTCCCCAGGGGTTCTTACCCAGTTGGCCCGGGGCTGGCCAAGCCTCTGTTTTGATCATTATGAGGCAGCCCTTTTTCATGCAGCCACAACGGTGGCATTTTTTGGAGCGCTCCGCATCAGCGAACTTGTGATGCTGTCTAAGGCGGATGCAAGTTGTAGGGCACTGGAACTCGAGGATGTCTATGTTGCCAAAGACTGGGCCCAGTTGAGGATACGTTCCTCCAAGTCAGATCAGCATGGCGTAGGCAGTGGTGTAAGACTGCTACGGTGTTCTTTGGCAGACATCTGTCCAGTTGGTGCCCTACAGGAGTTCCTGGCACTGCGTGGCATGCACCATGGCCCGTTTTTTCTGTCACCAAGATGGGTCTCCCCTTACTAAATTTCAGTTTTGGAAGGTGACAGGCAGAGCCCTCGCCAGGGTGGGCCTACCAGGTGCCCGTTATGGCACACATTCATTTCGTATTGGGGCAGCCTCTACAGCAGCTGCTTTTGGGTACTCCGGGGCTGACATACGCAGCATGGGAAGGTGGGGCTTGCAATGTTTTCAGTTTTATGTGCGCCCACTTCCACCGTGAGTACCAATCCAATCACCTTACCTTCCTTTTTTCTTAATTTTTTCTTACAGACCCTGGGTGTCGTGTTACACCGGTGACAGTATGGCTGGTGGGCCACAGCTATGTGCACAGGGCAGCGCGTTACGCTGCGGCGACAGAGTGGGGACCCCGACTGGGACTTGGTGAACACGCCAGTCTCACATGGCATGGTAAGCCTGGGATGTTATGGCGGGAGCTGCTGCCTTTCCTGTTTTCCAGCAGGAGTGCTGACCCGCCTGACATTCTCATCATACACCTTGGGGGCAATGATTTGGGTCAGGTCACCGGCTTATCGCTCAAGCATGCGATTTGCGAGGACCTTGCTTACTTGCACTACGTCTGGCCTGCCACAATCCTGGTTTGGTCGGACATGATCTCGCGCCATTCTTACAGAGGGGGCATTGACCTCCTGGACCTTGACCGCGCTAGGCGTGCGGTCAACGGGGCGGTGGCGCGGTTCCTTGCCGACAAGGCTTGGGGACGGGTCAGTCGTCACCCCGCTATTAGCCTGCGAAATTATGACTTGTATGCAGGGGATGGGGTCCATCTGTCGCGAGGAGGTATGGACCTCCTGTTGGGTGATTGGCGAGCAGGCCTGTTGACCGAGCTGACGGTCTGGGGGGTGGGCGTCAGGCCTTCTTTGAAGCCCCTCCGTGTGGCGGGTAGCACTGGTAAGGTAAACAGTATGACCCACAGGTATCCGGCAGGTTCGCAATTGACTGGACAACACTAGACAGGAACAAATTAGTTAAACGTTGTCTGGTCAACGACGAACCAGGCGACGGGGTGATGGCGATAGCTAGCCAGCATGCATCACCCCGTGATTTTACGGATACGAGTCAGAGGGTGGGGTCATGAGTTAGATATTGACTACGGTCAACAATTTGTTTGTTGTCAACAAACAAATTGATACAAATTGATACATTGTAACCAATTGCCGTTGGCAATTTTGGGGTGGTACCTTACCAGTGTTACTTCGGCCTGCTTGCCTTAAGAATTATGATTGGTCATTTTACCAATACAAATTTATAATTCGGATTAGGGCATTGAATCAATAAATGTGGCCCGATGCTGTTATCCACTTTCAATGTTGTCTGAGTCCGTTATTGGGGGGTGCGCCTGCAATGCAAGCGTGGCGCCAAAATGGCCGCCGCGCTCTTTGCGGGCCCCCCCCCACAGGACGAAGAATCCGGGTAGTTTAGGGCGTGGCCAGCTCCCTTATAAAAGGGGTGGCCACGAGGCACCGTGCTGCCATTTTAGCTAATGCGACGGAGCGGAGAAGTTTTTCCCCTCCACCCCCTCCCTAGTTAACAGTGTGATATTTTGGTCGCTTCGGGGCCGGGTGGGAATTTTTGGTTGGGACCCACATTGGCTTCCGGGTCCTGGCTTTTTCGCCCATCCCACACTGTTGCTATGGTTTGATATAGGGGTTCCTTTCGTTTCTACTGTTGACTCCGGTCACATTGGCGGGTAGCACTGGTAAGGTAAACAGTATGACCCACAGGTATCCGGCAGGTTCGCAATTGACTGGACAACACTAGACAGGAACAAATTAGTTAAACGTTGTCCGGTCAATGACGAACCAGGCGACGGGGTGATGGCGATAGCTAGCCAGCATGCATCACCCCGTGATTTTACGGATACGAGTCAGAGGGTGGGGTCATGAGTTAGATATTGACTACGGTCAACAATTTGTTTGTTGTCAACAAACAAATTGATACAAATTGATACATTGTAACCAATTGCCGTTGGCAATTTTGGGGTGGTACCTTACCAGTGTTACTTCGGCCTGCTTGCCTTAAGAATTATGATTGGTCGTTTTACCAATACAAATTTATAATTCGGATTAGGGCATTGAATCAATAAATGTGGCCCGATGCTGTTATCCACTTTCAATGTTGTCTGAGTCCGTTATTGGGGGGGTGCGCCTGCAAAAGAGTGTGGGGTCGCTATAACACACAATGCTTCCTAATAGTTTTGCTTTGCTTTCCCCCCTTTTTTCTTTCTGATAAAAGCATCTTCCCAACAGCATACCAAGAATGCTGGCACATACCACAAAACAGATGGATTATCTCTCTCTTCTCCCAACATATTCTGATACTTCCATTCTGGCAGTTACAGTTTTTCTTGCATTTGTTTCCTTGGGATATAGCAACTGCTTTGGCATTCATGGTGATTGCTATCTATCCAAACCTCATTGAATTTATAAGGGGAAGATGTTGAGAATCAGCTCCACTTTTTGCTTTTTCCAAGGATACAGATTCTTTAACCAAAGTGGAGGATCATTTTGAAGCAAGACAACGTTATCTTTAATCAACTTCCTAAGTTCCCAGTTTCACTAAATACTTCAACAGAAATTCCAATGTTTTGCAACTCTCGTTGGCCAAATTTCATTGGTACAACTCTGATCATATGAGGAAACTAGTAAACTGGCCCTAGATATATGCTTGCAGGTATTCAGATGTTAAAGATCAAGAGGCTCTTGGGGAATATAAATAAATTAACATTAATTTAAACAACAACAACATAGCATTTGTAAAATTTAAGCATTTTAAACCGCAACTCTTTATCAAATTATCTGATCATTTAAAATTTACTCACATTTGTTTTCATTTTCATTTTGTATTCTATTTCTTTTCAGTCCCTTATGCGAATAAATGCGGTACATTCTTTTCAGAAAAGAAACTGAGACAAATTCTCACCAATACTTAGGGCCAGTCTGCATATTGTTTTCCCACATGATCAGAAACTTTGGGGTTGCCACAGTTCATAATCAGCCTGTGTTGTCTTTTGTATGCCAAAATATGGCAACTAGAGATACTCTTCACATCCACTTGCAACATGCATACATCAAGTAAGGTCAGGCAAATGGGTCTGATATTCACCTTGCATATCACTATCATTTACCTGCCCTGGAGTATACTTTACCTTGCTTTTGCTAGTATATATCAAATGTTATAATAATCACAATTTTAGAATAATATGTGCATACTCATTTGGCATAAAAATAAAACATACACATTTAAAAGCAAAAGACTGAAAACAGATTTTCTTCTTCATCTTATTCTCTCATGATGTTGTGAACCTTGTATTTAAACTCCCAACAATGTATCAGTCTCCAGACTTTTTACAATCTAAGGCAGGCTATGTTGAAGTAAAAATTCTACACAGCAATTACTCAACTATAATTACCAGCTTACCTTTTGTAAAAGTATATGCCAAAGTAATAAGGAAGATTGACATCAGCAGTCATCAGAGAGTGATCCTTTTCACCTAAATTAACACTAGCATTGAAAACCATTAGTATGTAACACCAAGACTAAAAGGTGAGAGCAGCTAGTTCAGCAGAATGTTCAAAAGGAATAATTTAATTTGCAATCTAATTTAGTACCATGATACTATGACAAGAGAGGAAGGCTTGTAGGAAAATACAGATAGGATACTTTACTTAGGCTGCCCATGTGTGTGTTTGTATATACAAATTTTTTTTTTGTTATCTCATGTATACCTTTTCCTCTATAATATCATTTGAAATAATTTACAATAATTTAAAATACTGTGATACCTCATACAATGTCCAAACTTGGTTCCACAAGTTTGGACTTTATACGGATTTGGACTTTGTATGAGGCATGCAAAATCCTAGCTGTGATGCCTCATACAACGTCCAAATCCTTGCCGCAATGCCTTGTACCTGGATGTTTGGCAGGCATGCCTAGAAACTAGAGTACATGGAACACTGTTTACCTTCCCACCTATTTATCTACTTGCAATTTCTTGCTTTTGAACTGCGAGGTTGGCAGAAGCTGGGACAGAGATGGGAGATCTCTGACTTGATCCTGAGTAATACTTGACTTGATCCTGAGTAATACTCAGGATCTGGTGCAAGATGTTAATGTGACTGATCCAATAGGGAACAGTGACCACAACTCAATTATGTTTAACTTGATCATAGACCGCAAGTCACTGATAAAATCTAACACAGAGACCTTAAATTTTCAAAAAGGAAACTTCCCAAAGATGAGGAAACTAGTAAAAAAGAAGCTGAAAGGGAAAATTGAGAGAGTCCAAACACTCCAAGAGGCATGGAGGCTGTTTACAAAAACAATAACAGAGGCCCAATTGGAATGCATACCCAAAAGGAAAAAGGGCACTGCCAGGTCCAAGAGGACTCCGATGTGGCTTACAGGAGCTGTTCGGGAAGTGATCAAGAGCAAGAAAAGCTCATTTAGAAGATGGAAGGCTTGTCCGAATGAGGACAGCAGGCAGAAACATAAATTCTGGCAGAACAAATGGAAGGCAACAATCAGGAAAGGAAAGCAAGACTTTGAGGAGCGTATAGCTAAAAATACTCAGAGAAATAACAAAGACTTCTTTAAGTACATTAGAAGTAAGAACCCAACTAGGAAGGCCATTGGACCATTAGAAGACAATGGAAGGCAAGGGGTTATTAAAGAGGAAACAGAGATTGCAGAGAGACTCAATGAATTCTTTGCTTCAGTATTCACTGAAGAAGACAGAGACCACATGCCCAAAACAGAGCCTATCTTCGTAGGGAGGAAAACCGAAGAATTAAGCCAGATAGAAATAACCAGGGAGGAGGTCCTTGCATGTCTTGTTAAACTAAACACTAACAAATCACCAGGACCAGATGACATCCATCCACGAGTTCTCAGGGAACTTAAAGATGAAATTGCTGAACTCCTAGCCAAAATATATAATATTTCCCTCAAATCAGGCTTTGTGCCTGATGACTGGAAGGTAGCGAATGTAACACCAATTTTCAAAAAGGGATCCAGGGGTGATCCAGGAAATTACCGACCTGTCAGTTTGACATGTGTCCCAGGTAAAGTGATGGAAGCCATCCTAAAAGATAGAATTAATAGGCACATAGAAGAGAAGGCGCTGCTAAAGGAGAGCCAACATGGCTTTTACAAGGACAAATCATGCCTCACTAATCTGTTGGAATTTTTTGAGAGTGTCAACAAGCATGTGGATAAGGGGGATCCAGTTGACATTGTTTATCTGGACTTTCAGAAGGCTTTTGACAAGGTCCCACACCAAAGGCTCTTGAATAAACTTACCAGTCATGGAATAAAGGGACAGGTCTTGTCCTGGATCAGCAACTGGCTAAGGGATAGGAAACAGAGGGTAACACTAAATGGACACTTCTTCAAGTGGAGGGAAGTAAAGAGTGGGGTCCCCCAAGGTTCAGTACTGGGACCCCTGCTTTTCAACCTCTTCATAAATGATCTAGAGGTAGGAGCAAAAAGCAAGGTAGCCAAATTTGCTGATGACACTAAATTATACAGGGTAGTGAAAACTGTGAGAGATTGTGAGGAGCTCCAGAGGGATCTCTTGACACTGGGGGAGTGGGCAAAACAGTGGCAAATGAGCTTCAACATTAGTAAGTGCAGAGTGATGCATGTTGGGGCAAAGAACCCCATTCACATTTATAAACTGATGGGGTCTGAACTCTCTGCGACAAACCAGGAAAGGGACCTTGGTGTCCTGGTGGACAACTCAATGAAGGTGTGCCTCAGCAGTGAAAAAAGCAAACTCAATGCTAGGGATCATTAGGAAGGGTATAGAAAATAAGTCAGCAAGTGTCATTTTGCCTCTTTATAAATCTATGGTGAGGCCCCATCTGGAATACTGTGTACAGTTCTGGTCGCCATACCTCCAGAAGGATATTATGGAGCTGGAAAAAGTGCAGAGGAGGGCAACCAGAATGATTAGGGGACTGGAACACCTTCCTTACCATCTGAGGTTGCAACAGTTGGGCCTCTTCACTCTTGAACGATGGCGTCTAAGAGGTGACCTGATTGAAGTTTATAAAATCATGCATGGTGTGGACAAAGTAGATAAGGAAAAACTGTTTTCCCTATCGCATAACACTAGAACTAGGGGGCACTCCATGAAACTTTTGGGTACTAGTTCTCAAACAAATAAGAGAAAGTACTTTTTCACCCAGAGGATTACTTGTCTATGGAACTCCCTGCCAGAAGAAGTGGTGACAGCTGTCAGTCTTGACAGCTTTAAGATAGAATTAGACAAGTTCATGGAGGACAAGAGTATCAATGGCTATAATTATGGATACTTAAGGACAACCTCCGGGTTGGAGAGATAGGCAGGATATCTCTCAATGCCATTTCCAGGGAATCCTAAGCAGGTGAAGGCATCTGCTTGGGAATACCCTGAAGGAAATGGTGAGCCACTGTGTGAGACAGAATGCTTGAGTGGATGGGCTGTGGCCTGTTCCAGCAAGGCTGTTCTCATGTTCTTATGTAGATCACTCCATTGTGCAGTACTTGGGGCTCATACTGCTGATCTGCCAACCTTCCAGTTATCAAGTTCTGCATCTTAACCACTAAGCCACTGCAGTCCCCTACTTTCATGTTCAGGGAATGAAGAGGCAGACGAGTGAAGTAGTAAAATTCAGCTCTTTAACAGTGGGGTTTGAACACAGTTTGGATGGGGCAAAACTTGGACTTATATACACTATAAACAGTAACAGTAACAATAATACAACAAGCCCATTGGCTAACAGAGTGTGCACATTTTTGATCCACTAATTTGCATAAGAATAGATACATGAGAAAAGATACATTCCGCTCCTACAACAAGCCCATTGGCTAACAGAGTGTGCACATTTTCCATCCACTTATTTGGATAAGAATAGATACATGAGAAAAGATACCTTCCGCTCCTGTCAGAAAACACAGTTAACATATATAACACCTACTTACTGTATAAAGGTGATATAAAGGTGTACTTCCTCATATTGCCCATTACTAAAACACTTTGAACAGCATTTCTGGGGAGAGGGATAGAAGAAATGCAAAAAAGTACTATCCCATTCCTTGCAGTATCTCATTTTAATATTGTACATTAAAAGTACTGATGCATTGTTTTGAGTTACTTGTGAACTGCCAGGTCCCTGTGGTGAAATTGTATTCTATTGTGCTTCATTATAACTGTTAAAAAAAACCCAGTAACTGTTCATTTGGCACAATTCCCACACAGTAGGAATGTAATTGTCATTCCTCTTCTATTGGATTCTCATTGGTTGTTGCCCTTTCTATTTTGTTGGGGTGGAATATGAAGCAACAAACATACAGTATGTGATCAGAATCCTAAATTGTAGAAATAAGTCTACTTATATAAGATAAGTTCAAGCCTTTCAGTCCTTGCTTTTCCAGTGTGTCGAAACCCCCCCAAATAATAATAATAATAATAATAATAATAATAATAATAATAATAATAATAATAATAATAATAATAATAATAATAATAATAATAATAATAATAATAATAATAATAATAATAATAATAATAATAATAATAATAATAATAATAATAATAATCTTTTTCAGGAAATATATCTGATCTTGATTCCTCCTTTTAGGTATGTATAAGTTGCTTCCTGGTGAAAATATCCTGTCCAGCTTCATCTCTCCATGTTTCCCTCAGTAGCTGTTGTGTCTGTTAGCTGACCATTTGCTGGTTATTGCAAGATTCTTGCCTCTGTTCCACCTACCTACAAGCTTCAACATTAGTAACCTACAAACCGAGAAAGTTATAAACAAGTTAGAAGGAACAGGATTACAAATAAACCGGGAATAACCATTTACTTGTAAATAATTGTTTTCTTCAATATAACTGGTGCTATCAATAAAAAATGTATATTATAGTTTTCAGTTGGTCCATTTCATTTTGAGGAAATGATGGAATTTTCATTGGGTAAAGGAAATACAATACAATAAAACCCCAACTTACGACTGCCTTGGTTTACATTTGCCTCAGTTTACAAAGGCAAATCTAGAGAAAATGACATCCCGGTGTATGATTTTTTTTTACCTTATATCCAGGATTTCCCCAGATTCCAAAATAGCTATGGCGATATTTAAGACCACCTGCAGCCATTTAGGACTCTAGGCAACCTTGCCTAGTGCATTCATAGCGCCTTTTCCGGAACCATCACTAAAGCATGGGATGTCTTTTAAATCTGGTGCTTTTAGGGGGGGGGGCTCTGGAAGAAGTACTGTGCATGCGCAAGGCAAGGCCTCCCCATTGTGACCACCTTTCCCTCCCTTTGCAGCACCAATCCAGACACAGAAGAGGGGAAAGGCGGTCACAATGGGGAAACCTTGCCTTTTGTGTGCACAGCACTTCTTTCAGAACCTCTGCTAAATGAACTAGATTGAAAAGAATCCTGCACTTTAGTGATGGCTCTGGAAGAGGTGTCGTGCATGTGCAAGGCATGGTCTCCTCATTGTGACCACCTTTCCTCACTTCTGTGCCTAGATCAGTGCTGTGAAGAGAGGTAAAGGCAGTCACAATGGGCAGACCATGCCTTGCACATGCATGACACCTCTTCCGGAGCTGTAGCTAAAGTGCAGGACATCTTTTAAATCTGGTGCTTTTAGTGGGGGCTCCAGAAGAAGCTCCATGCACGCATATGCACAACTGTAACCAAGTACTGTACATTTAAATAATTCTGCCAGTACTTAAACTATGAGGAGAAAGTTTGAGAATTATAATGAAATCCACTAGTACTTTCCCTTGATTGCTATTATTTTTAGACAATACATACCTCTCCTCCAAATCTTCTTAAACCAGCACATACCAAACATATAGCAAAAGCCAGTTATTATATGACCCCTGCCTTCCTGAGTGATAAGTAGAAGATAATCCCTTCCTTTGAATGTCTCCTCACATGAAACTGATACTCTATTATTCCCTAAAATTGTTTGTATATCATCAGTTTCTTCCCTTGCTCAGTTTTATTTTGTTTTTTTTTTCTATGCTAACACCTGTTCTATTACTTGTACAAATATTTTCACAACTTTTTACTGGTTGAGCAATTTTTGGGGTGTACCAAAAGGCTACTTCCAGCATCTTTGCAAAGGCTACAAGATGGTGTATAATTTCAAGTAAATAATGTATGAGACCAGAAACCATTCCCTTGAACAAGTGGAAAACTAAACTGACAAATTTCAATTATGAAACCCAAATGTCAAACTCTGCGGTAAAATTTACCATCAAATGGGAAAAGTCAAGGAAGAACATTGTCACAATTATGCATAATTTCCAGAGCTGAATAGAATCTCTGTTCTGTGGATATTAAGGAATGAAATGATATAATCCTGTTAGGAATCAACCCAAGCTAGCAACTGTTCATGGAAAATGACAGCTTATGTCCCGAGCTTTCACCCTTTTCTTACACTATTATGACAGTTTATTTTGTTTCCATTCTGAGATGTATGGTGGGGAGGATGGAAAGAAAGGCGTTCATGGGAATGAAATTGGACAAAATGAGGTTGTCAGAATTTTATTCACACTAAGTGACCTAGCATGTTGCAAGAATCCTGAGGAAGCTATGTTGGCTCCCCACCAAACATCAAATTGCTTTTCAAATTGCTGTGGTGGTTTTATAAAACAGGACAGTTTTGGGCACTGTGTATTTATCAACGGAACTATCTCAGCATGAGATTAGTCACTCTTTGAGATTATATGTAGCAAGTAAATTGGACACTTGGAAAAACACAGTAAAGTTAAAAAAATCTTTGGTTCTCACACTGAACTGGCTTGTACCACAGATCCTTTGTGTTTTAAGTAACTAAACTTTGCAATGTGTAGTTCACTGGTCCAGCCTCAAACTAATATATTATGATTCAAACTTTGGATATGTTTCAAGAAGAATTAATTAACAATTGCATTAGAATCTCACAGTCCCATCCTATCTAGATCTTTGTGGAAGATACTTCCAGAAGGTTTTAGGGATGAGGTATTATTTATTTATTTATTTATTTATTTATTTATTTATTTATTTATTTATTTATTTATTTAGATTTAGATTTAGATTTAGATTTAGATTTAGATTTATATCCCGCCCTCTTGCTCCAGGGCAACTCAGGGCGGCATACAACATATAAAAACATTACAATATAAAACCCCATAAAAACTACAATAAAAACTCTTTATAAAACCCAACCCATGTCTAAAAAAGACCCGCCCCTTCCCAGAATCATTGAAAGGACATGTAACATCAACTGAGCCAACATGCAGGAGTCAATACCCCATCAGACCCCCAGACTTGCCCTTATGATGTGGGTATACAAACTGTTTGTACAAAAGTTGTCAATCAATCTTGTGACCCATTAGTTGCAAGAAAAAAAAAGATATTTTTCCCTCCAGCTTCTTTGTTGATGTACTGAGTATTCAAATGAAGAGTCAAAGGTGCTCACAATAAAGCAATTCTATCTTAACTTTCAGTTTCTAATACACATTCTGATGTCTGCATCAAGATGAGTTATCTAAAAAAGAAATTGTTGAGCACAGTCCTTGAATACACTATATGCTTATTTAATACTTGTAATTAATGAAGCTATCTGTACCATATGGTACCATAACTACTATTACAGTTTACTGCCACTGGTCAACTGAAAGTTTATTTATGTACTACTCTCTCCCTGAATGACCTGCATTGCAGGTGCACCCCCCAAAGAAAGACTCAGACACCGGTAATGGATTAAAGGCATCGGGCCACGTTTATTGAATAATGCCCTAGTTGAAATATCAAGGTGATGCAGGCTGTGAAGCTCCTGACATCACCCCTTGCCTGGTTCGCCCTTGACCAGCCAAACCTAATTTCCCTGTACCTGTCTACGTGTTGGCCAGTCAATTGCAAACCTGCCGGATACCTATGGGTCATAAATGTTTACCTTACCAGTGCTACCCGCCACACAGGGAGGCGTCCGTGATGACTCACCGCCCCCCCCCCCCCCAGACCATCAGCTCGGTCACCAAGCCTGCTTGCTCATCCTCCAGAAAGAGGTCCATACCTCTGGCCAACAGGTAGACCCCATCTCCTGCATAGAGATCAAAATCCTGCAAGCCTATCCTAGGATGTTGAATGGCTGTCCCAGAGCCATTGTCCCCAAGGAACCGGGCAACAGTCCTGTTCACCGACCACCGAGCTTGGTCGAGAGCACGGAGGTCAATACCTCCCCTGTAATACTGTCTCGGCACGATGTCCGACCATAGCAGCCGCGTAGACGGCCATAAGTGATGTAAATAGGCTAGGTCGCTGCACACCGACAATTTTAAAGAAAGGCCAGTGACCTGTGCGAGGTCATTGCCACCGAGGTTCAGGATTAGGACATTGGGCGGTCCAGCATCCCTGATGGAGAACAGGAATGGCACCAGTTCCAGCCATCTCATGCCGCGCTTACCATACCATCGCATACATGCGGCTGCACGCAGCCCGGGATGGGGTCCCCACTCTGCAGCATACTGCGCTGCCCAGTGCACGTAACTGTGGCCCACCAGCCATACTGCCACCGGTGTGCGTGGACACACAGGGTCTGTAAAAGAAGAAAAAGAATTAATGACATAAATAGTACTCACACAGTGAGGGGGTGTACATATAAAGCAAAGCACGTAGACCCCCATCTGCCCATCCGGCGTATATCAGCCTCAGAGTACCCATACGCAGCCGCAGTGGACACGGCGCCTATTCTAAAGGAATGTGTGCCGTAACGAGCTCCAGGGAGGCCAACACTGTGAAGTGCCATACCGGTCACCTTCCAAAACTGGAATTTAGTAAGCGGAGACCCATCCTGGTGGCAGAAAAACGGGCCAGGGTGTGTACCACGCACTGCCAAAAACTCATGTAGGGCACCAACCGGACAGATGTCATCAATTGAACATTGTAGCAGTCTGACACCACTGCCTACGCCGTGCTGATCAACCTTTGAGGACCGTATCCTCAACTGAGCCCACTCTTGGGTAATATAGACATCGTCGAGTTCCAGTGCCCTACGAGACACGTCCCCTTTTGACAATGGGACCAGCTCACTGATACGGAGCGCTCCAAAGAAGGCTACGGTGGTAGCTGCATGAAAGAGAGCCTCCTCGTACGTATCGTAACATAAGCTATGCCAACCTCGTGCAAGGTGGGTCAGAACACCTGGCGAAATGGGGTGATGTGTGTCCAGGCGGCGGCCATGTTCACGTGTCCACCCTTTCAAAACATGTCGTATGCGGAAGTCATTCACGCAGTCAGTGAAGCCCCATGCCTTGGCCATAAATGCCAATGCTGAAAGCCTAGAGGCGATGGTGCGAAGGGCCAACCCTTGACCGTGAAGGTAAACCATGTATTGTAAAATCTGGTCAACTGGAATCGGCCACACCTCGGGCTACTGCCTTTGCCCACAAAAGGTTCTAAATTGTAGAAAAGCATGTAGATATGCCTTACGCGTGCGAGGTGCCAAAGACATGCCGATTGCCCGGTTCACCTCTCCTCACCAAACGTCCAAATCTGGGCTGGGAGTGGAGAGGGAAATTCCTCTGCTTCTGGAGCCAAGGCACGGAACCGGGAGATCTGCAGGCGGGTTATAGCATCAGCAATTTCATTATTAATGCCTGGCACATGTCTGGCCCTGAACAGCACATTGAGGCGTAGGGATATCAAAACAAATTGACGAACCAATGCCATGACTCTGGGGGATTTGGATGTCTGGGCGTTGACAATGTGCACCACTGCAGCATTATCACACCAAAAGTGGACCATCGAATTGGCCCACTTGTCGCCCCATAGCATTAGTGCTCCCAAGATGGGAAAAAATTCTAGGAAAGTAAGATTGTGTAAGCGATCCGTGCCCTGCCATGCGTGAGGCCATTGGCCATAAGCCCACTTCCCCTCAAAATAAATCCCATAACCCAGAGAGCCGGAGGCATCCGACTGTACTTGGAACTGAGGGCTGACCAGAAGGTCTGATCTCCAGAAAGAGACACCATTAAAATCCCGGAGGAATGTGAGCCAAACCGAAAGGTCTGCCCATAAACCTCTGGTCAGCCGCACCCTGTGATGGGGTTTTGATAGGCCAACCATGGCGTCACACAGACGCCTGGCAAATGCTCTGCCTGGGGTTACCACCCTGCAGGCAAAATTAAGGTGGCCGTGAAGCACCTGAAGCTCCCTAAGAGACACCTTACGTTTGGCAAGCATAGCCATAATCGCCGCCGAGATCCGAGACACCTTTTCCACAGGTAACCTGGATGTCTGGGCGACAGTGTCAATCTCAATACCTAAAAAGGTGAGTGTGGTGGCTGGGCCCTCAGTCTTTTCAGGTGCTAAGGGGACACCCAGTTCCCGTGTAAGCCTTTGAAATGTGTCAAGGAGACGGGTACACGTGTCCGAGCCCTGCTCGCTCCCGAACAAAAAGTCATCGAGGTAGTGGGCTACAGACCGAGATCCCGACCTACGAACAAAGGCCCAGTGGAGGAAGGTGCTAAATTGTTCAAAGGCCGAACATTAAATAGAACAGCCAAAAGGCACGGCCATATCTACGTAGAATTTGCCCCGAAAACAAAAACCCAACAGCTCAAAGTCATCAGGGTGCACCAGCAGTAATCGGAATGCCAATTTGATATTGCACTTTGCCAGAAGCTCCCCGCGACCACACGAGCGTACCATCCGTAAGGCCTGGTCAAAGGACCTGACCAAGCAAAGGTCATCAGGTATCGCATCGTTGACCGAGGAACCCGCAGGATAAGAAAGATGGTGAATTAGGCGGAATTCACCCGGGGACTTTTTTGGGACTAGATCCAAAGGAGATACTTTTAGATTGGGGAATGGTGGGTCGGGAAATGGCCCAGCAACTCTCAATGCAGCTACCTCCTTCGCTATGCTTTGTGCAGCAATATCCTCCTTACCCCTAATGGAAAGTAAGTTCGGGGCATCCTGAGGCCCACGAACACCCCTAAAGGGTGTACGAAAAGCAAACTGGAAACCTTCGAGTAAGTACCTCGCATCACCCCGTCTAGGATAAGCGGAAAGCCATCGTTCCAGCACTGGGACATTAATTGGGGAGGGGGCCTTTTGCATGGCCGGCGCCATCAGAGGGCACTCTGACTGCCCCCTGCCCACCCCTACCCCTGCCTCGTGACCCACCAGCCCGTGGGCACGCAGAGGCGGCATGAGGGCCAGAACAAGAGGGACACTCGTGCTGGAATCGACACTGATGCTTGCTGCACACTCCGGTGGCAGAGAAGCTCCAACACAGCAGGCGGGCTGGAACCCCCTGCCCCGCCGGCTGGCGGGAAACCTGTGTAGTCACAGCCCGCTGCATGGCATGGCCGCAATGATACCTGTCACCAGGTGCTGGCCGTGTGGGAGTCATATATAAGAGCCACAATTGCTGGCAGGGCTCATCCCACCTCATCTCAGGATGGAGGGCCACTCTCATCCTAAACTCCTCGTCGTAAGCCAACCACGACGGGCCAGGAAAATCAACCACCGCCCGGTAAATATTATCAAGGTATTGTACCATCGGAATGGCCAAATCAGGCCGGGCCCTCAAGTATACCGCCATATAGATGAGATAGGCCGGCAACCAATTAGCCCAGGTACGCGGTGGCTTACGATGACGGGACAACTCCTTGTCCCTATCATCCTGTCCCTCCCTCTCTTCCTTGGTGGGCTCACGGTTTAGGAGGGAGAAGATGTCCAGCATATTCCCGCCGCCAAATCTTCTCCCTCGTAGCCTGGGACAGATGATCGCCCAGGGGCAAGGAATAACCTGCCGTCGGCAGGGCCGCCGTCGGCACAGATTGGATTGAGGGTATGCGCAGCGGGCCCTGAACAGCCCCTGCAACGCTTGGCATACCCACAGGGGTGGTGACCCCTGACATAACCGGGGAGGAATTAGGCCACCAAGGTTAACAGGGCAGTGTGAATACAACTGCCCCCCCCCCCCCACAGGAACCTGTCGTGGCCATGGCCACTGCACCCCCCCCAGTGTGACTAGATAGTGTCGCTAGTGTACTCAATTGACCAGGATACTCACCCGGTGCACCCCCGCGGGCCGCCCCCACAGGGGGTTCTGGCCCACGGCGGGCGTCGGAGCTCATGACAGATATCGAGCCCTGCGTACCACTGCACCCCTGCCACACCAGACTGGTCCCCAGCGGCAAGCCCCGCTGTGCTGGTGGTGCGGGGAGCTGCGAGGCACCAGCTTGGGCTGGCCTGACGGCCTCAAGCAGCTCCACCCTATTGACGGCCCGCTGGAGAGTGATGGCCGACGTGTGGGCCGGAATTGAAGCACCCGGAAGCCCACCATTGGCAGGTGGTGGGGCAATGCCCATTGATGCCTCCAGCACCGAAATGCGTGCGAGGAGGGGATCGACAGTCTCAGAGATACATGGGTGCATGTAAGGTGGGCCGGATGGGCTGGATGGCCCACTGGGTAATTGTTGCAGGGGAAACCCAAATGTGGATCCTGGGCCCAAATAGGGCCATGTCCAATAATCCGGCCCATGTGGGGCCAGAGGAATGGTGGGGCAGAAACCCACACCAGGCCCGAATGGGCCGCCCTGCCCCAAGCCAGGCAAAGGCCCTACAGGGGCAGGGACCCCAAAGGGGTGTGCCGGCCCCGACTGCAATCCAGAGTCAGGCTGGCAGGCAGAAGCCTGTTCACCCGCATTAGTGGCAGTGGGTAAAGAAACCCCACTACCCATTTGCGGGAGTGCCGCCTGAGCCCTCCAGCCCGTAGGCGGCCCCCTGGAGGAAGAGGGGGTAGGTAGAACCCTCCCCCGCAGCCGTGGCTTGAAAGCCAGTGCCTTGCGCTTGGGAGCCATGTCTCCCAAGCCGAAAGCTGCCCGCAAATGATCCCTGGCCAGGAATCCAACTCACAATCCTGTGCCCTGAGTACCGCAGTATCAAAGAGCAAAGGAACTCCGTTTGAAAGCTAAAGGTACGAAGGGAAGAAGCAAAGATCAAAAACGCGGCGGAGCAAACTTCTCCGCTCCATCGCGTTCTAAAATGGCAGCTCGGCTGCCTCGTGGCCACCCCTTTTAAAGAGGGGTGGCCACGCCCCCTAACTCACCCAGATGTCTGAGTCCGGGTGGGTGGGGGCACGCAAAGCGTGCGGCGGCCATTTTGGCGCCACGCTTGAAATCTTCTTATATATTTTCCTTGTTCACAGAGTTTGCTTTGTGCAGAATATATTGAGAAGTATCTCCTTTTTACTTAACTGCAAAAACTGCCACCAGTGCTGTCATATTTTTGGACTCCAAAATTAATGGCTTCATGACCCATTATCACTCATTTCCTTAGGCATCCCAGGCCTAGTTCCAACTGAAGTGATGGAAGTGGATGAGGATATGGAGTCTCACAGAAATCAACACTATCATTGAGCACATATAGTAGGTAGGCCAGAACCTTTTGGTGTGCATCAAATTTAACCATACACTGAAACACAAACTAGATATGCAAATTCATGGTGGTCGCAGGACAGAGCCAAGAACCAATCACAGTATGGACTAGCACTATGAAGGACACCATGAAGGATTGTTTCTCCTACATATTTATTGAGCCACTGCGGAGGTCTTTGAGTGAAACCATAAGGCTGCATATTGTCTTGCTGCAACCTATCATAGCATTTGGCTTAGCTTCAGCATTTTGTAACATAACAAGTATTGTGACTTGCATGGCCACCACTATAGTACAGTAAAACCCCAGGTTACAAGTGCCCCAGGTTACATTTGCTGTGGTTTACGATGGTAAATTTAATTAAAACAATTGCGCAGTTTATGAACTTTTTTGGTTTATGACCAAAAAATGTGCTATTTTAAACTCTAAAATGGCACCACCACTATTTTAGAATTTAAAATGGCTGCCACCCCCTCCACCTGAAGTCCCAATGCCTGGGGGGGGGATGCACATTTTCAGCTGTAGCACTGGACAGGAAGCTTGGAGGAAGGTTGGAACCGAGTGGATAAAGTCCTCAAATGGTGTGGAAAAGGTAGGGAGATCACTTCCTTTGTTTTTGTGGGGTTGGGCCACAATCATGTCTGACATTTTCGGCTTTTTTTTTTGTATAATTTTTTCTTTTGGTCCAGTTGGGACTGTTTCCCTTTTTGGTGTATGTGTGAGGGATGATCATGTCTGACATTTTTTTGATGTTTTGCGGTTTCTTTGTTTTTTGTATTTTTTTGTATTATTTTTGGTCCTGTCAGGCCTTTTTTTATTTTCAATGCATTCCTATGGGAAAACATGCTTTGGGTTACGAGTTTTTCACGTTATGATGGAGGCTGTTGGAACGGACCTCTGTCGTAACCCGAGGTTTTTCTGTAATGAGTTTTCTTTCAGTTTAAAGCTTAACTATACCATTAGTAAGTGTGAATGGAGGTGAATGCCTGTATTTATGAGCTTTGAGTGTTTAGATCAGAACTTCACTTCAGGATGTCCATGCATGTATCTTGCAGCTATGCCATTTGTTTTTTGCATTCATCTATACCAGGAGTTCTCAACCTATGGCCCATGGGCCATATCCGGCCGATGGCATCAACTCATCTAGTCCATGACCTCACTCCAGCCGCCACTGCCGCCACTGCCACTGCCACTGCCTCAGTCCTTGTCTCCTCCACTTGGCTTGGCATGTCTCTAATGGCATTCTATAGCAGGGCAGATGTTGTAAGGCTTACTACATCTGCCCTGCTATGGAGCACCATTAGGGACATGCCAAGCCAAGTGGAGGAAACAAGGATTGAGGCAGCAGAAGCTGAGGTGGTGCTGGATTGAGGTTGTGGGCCAGATGAGTTGGTGTCATGCAATGGTGTCATATCCGGCCGATGGCATCAACTCATCTAGTCCACGACCTCACTCCAGCCGCCACTGCCGCCACTGCTGCCACTGCCACTGCCTCAGTCCTTGTCTCCTCCACTTGGCTTGGCATGTCTCTAATGGCATTCTATAGCAGGGCAGATGTTGTAAGGCTTACTACATCTGCCCTGCTATGGAGCACCATTAGGTGCTGGATTGAGGTTGTGGGCCAGATGAGTCGGTGTCATGCAATAGTGTCATATCCGGCCGATGGCATCAACTCATCTAGTCCACGACCTCACTCCAGCCGCCACTGCCGCCACTGCCACCACTGCCACTGCCTCAGTCCTTGTCTCCTCCACTTGGCTTGGCATGTCTCTAATGGCATTCTATAGCAGGGCAGATGTTGTAAGGCTTACTACATCTGCCCTGCTATGGAGCACCATTAGGGACATGCCAAGCCAAGTGGAGGAAACAAGGATTGAGGCAGCAGAAGCTGAGGTGGTGCTGGATTGATGTTGTGGGCCAGATGAGTTGGTGTCATGCAACTCATGTGGTCGCTGGTGGTGGTGGCAAGGGTGGAGTAGTGGGTGGATCGGGGGGGGGGGTCCCACCACTACCACTGCCAAAGGCACCTACTGGCCCACCAACAGTCTGAGGGCGCATGATATGGCCCCTGGCTTAAAAAGGTTGAGGACCCTTGATCTACACCATTCAACTATACCAATAGCAAAGCTAATAACAGGCTGCCTCTTTCTCTTTTTCTTGTGTCTTCTGACCTTGAGGGATAAAAATAATTCTTGTACAGTGATACCTCATACAATGTCCAAACTTGGTTCCACAAGTTTGGACTTTATACGGATTTGGACTTTGTATGAGGCATGCAAAATCCTAGCCGCGATGCCTCATACAACGTCCAAATCCTTGTTGCGATGCCTCGTACAACGTCGTTTCCATAGAGATACATTGTACTGTAACAGCACAGACTTCAGGGCAAAGTCAAGGAAACAGACAGGAAACTGACAGAACTTTAAGAAAACATTGTCTAAAGGCTAACTACATTACAGAAACATGTCAAACAACCCTGATTATCCAAGAACCTGAAGAATGCTGCAAAAATCCCAGGAATGCTTCTAAAAATTCTGATGAAAAAACCACTCCTAAACACTCTTTGCCTTGTGCAAAACCCACAAGAGCAATGCATGCATGTGTCCTGTCTTTTATACTGCCCAGGCACAGTGCCACCTGGGAAAAACTGAATGCCTCATACAAAGTCGAGCGACTTTGTATGAGGTACCTTTTTCCAAGAAATTAGGCGATGTTGTATGAATTCGATGTTGTATGAAGCGGATTTTGTATGAGGTATTACTGTATATATAATTCTGATTGCTCTGTGTAACAGGTTTTGAGAACAGGTTTTGCCAAGGTCATATTGCAGGTTAGGGATAAATTTTAATAAATGCAGCTCATACCTTTCTCCAAATATTGTTGTCTCGTCTCTTTATTCCGCGGGTTGGGTGGGAAATTGGGGATCATAAAATTTGGTCTATTAAAGGAAGTTACTGCCATCAAATTTTAGGAATGCAGGTCTTATGTTTTTTTAGTCCCTGCTTGGAAACAGCTGGCTAAAAGTGGAGTAACATCTGCATCGTATCTTGGCTGAGAGAAGCTTTCAAGGCAAGGCATCTTGTTCCCTGGTACTGTGCTAATTGTGAAGATGATTTTAGTTGGCAGGAGGGTAGGAAATGTTCTTGTCTTCATGAACATTCAAGGGAACTCAAAGTTGATATAATGTGATACTTGATGTATAAAAGGAAGTTCAGAAGTTATGTTAATTGCCTTAGCTTACCTGTCATGAGTTGCTATGCTCAGTTACTGCCCTGTGACGCTGGCTGGGAAAGATACATTCTATGCATGCTCCACAACTGTGTTGATGATATGCTAATGTGTGAGTATTAAGCAAATTAGCTAGCTTTCTTTCTTTTAGGTTTTTCTCTTAATTGTGTAGTCTTTTGCCTCAAATTGGACTGTTTGCTCCACATGCTTTTGAATATTTTTTTGAAAATTACAAAAAAATTGCCTTTTTTCTCTTTCACTAATAAAATAAGCATAATTTTTTTAATAAAGTATAAACATTCATGGACTCACACATTCCAGGGTAAATGGGGGAGATGTGCTCAGTGGCTAGAGTGAGATTCCCTGAAGCTGGTGAGCCTAACAAATATAACTAAGAATGCCTTTGCAATCATTTTCATATTATTAACTAGCATATTTTGCCCGGCAGTGCCGGCCTTTTTAAAATTGTGTTGGATAGTAAAGGGTTTTGTTTTTTTTTCTTGAACCAATGGTGCTGGGCTGTTTTAAATGGTGTTGTAAGGTTTTGTGATTTTGTGGCTTCGAGGCGCTGCGTCCGCCTACGGCGGACTTGCGCTCCCAGTGTTTGTTTGTTTTTTGCGTGCCAGCTTCCTCAGTGCCGGGCTCTTTAAATTGGTTTTTGAAGGTTTTTGTTTTATGTTTATGTTTATGGCGGTGGGGGGTTTCTTTTTTTTCTCTTTTGGCCTCTGGGTGGGGGTGGTGAGCTTTTCTTCCTCTCTACAATTTTTCTCTTCTGTCCTCTGGGTGTCGCTTCTGGTAAGTTTTTTCTTTATTTTCTCATTTAAGTTTCGGTCCTCATGGATAGAAGACGTCTTTTGTTAAGCTCTCTGGGGTTTTTTTTGGGCGGGGGGTTTGGTTTTTTTTTGGGGGGTCTGTGTGTTTTTTCTTCTTTGTTTTTGGCTGTTTTTGTGTTTCCTTTTTGGATTTTGGATTTTTGTGTGTTTTTGATTGTTTTTGGTTTGTGTTTTTGTGTTTACTTTTTCAGGGGGGTTGGCTTTCGTTCCCACAGGCCATGCTGGCTGGCCCATGGGAAGGAAGGGCAGCGGCAGGGGGGGGGGCTTTCCCACGGGCCATGTTGGCTGGCCCGTGGGAAGGAAGGGCAATGGCGGGGGGGGGGGGGCTTTCTTTCCCATGGGCCATGCTGGCTGGCCAATGGGAAGGAAGGGCAATGGCAGGGGGGCTTTCTTTTCCACGGGCTATGCTGGTTGGCCCATGGGAAGGAATGGCAGTGGCGGTGGGGGGTTTCTTTTTTTCCCCACGGGCCATGCTGGCTCGTCTGTGGGGAAGAAGGGCAGCAGCGGTGGTGGGTTTGTTACTTTTATTTTTCATGCACCGGCTGGCCCATCGAAAGGATGGGCAGCAGCGGTGGGGGGTTTCTTTTTTTTTCCAACAGGCCATGCTGGCTGGCCCGTGGGGAAGAAGGGCAGCGGCGGCGGGCATTTTTTTACTTTTATTTTTCGCGCATCGGCTGCCTCAGCGTTCTGCGTGCTAATGGCGCACAGGAGGCTGGGGCTTGTAGTTTTGCCTGTGCGTGTTTGCTTACTACAGCGATTTTTTTCCTGTGGCTTTTTTTTTTGATTGGCCGCAGCGCGTTTCCGATTGGCTCTGGCACGGCGCAGCGCAAGGAGCATTGGGAATTGAAGTTCCCTTTTTTTGTTTGCATCTGGGGGGCTCCTGACCCCGGGCCGAAAATTTCAAGCCGACAGTTACCTGCGAACCGGGTTTGGGCGAGTGAACGGAGGCCCATTATGGGCTAGTGGGGCCGGGTGCAACATCCTTTGTCACATTCCAACGGTTAACGCACCATTTTAGAGGTATAGATGAAAAAGAAGTAGACATGTTTCTGGTATTCCTTTGTTCTCTCCATGATCCAATGTATGTTGGCAATTTGGTCTCTAGTTCCCCTGCCTCTTCTGAGCCCAGCTTGCACTTCTGATAGTTCTCTTTCCATGTGCTGCTGAAACCTGTCCTGTATTATCTTGAGGATGACCATGCTAGCATGTGGGATGAGCACAAATGTTCAACAATTTGAGCATTCTTTGGCATTACCCTTTTTCGGGATTAGAACGTATACTGACCTTTTCCAAACCTGTGGCCATTGTTGTGTTTTCTAAATTTGCTGGCATATTGAATGCAATACTTTAATTCCACCATCTTTTAGGGCTTTGAATAATTCAACTGGAATGGCATTGATATTGGCAGTACTTTTTAGGGCTCTCTTGACTTCACTCTCCTGTTCAAAGCTCTCATCACTGTGTACTCTTGCCATCTTTTCTTATTCTCTTCTGCATCAGATAAACCGCTGCCATTTTTGTCCATTATAACAGTCATTTTTGCTTTAAATGTTCCCTTGATTTCCCCATTTTTAAAAAAGATCTCTAGTCCTTCCCCTTCTGTTGTTTCCCTCTATTGCTTTGCACCGTTCATTTAAGAAGGTTTCCTTATCTCTCCTTGCTTTTCTTTGAAAATCTGTGTTTAATTGATTGACTTTTTCTCTTTCCCCTTTTCCTTTTGCATTCCTTCTTTCCTTCGCTATTTTAAGAGCCTCATCAGACAGCTACTTTGCTTTCTTACACTTCTTCTTTTGTTATAGTTTTACTTGCTGCCTTCTGTATGATGTCCCAAACCTCCATCCATAATTCTGGTACTCTGTCTATCATGTCTAAACCATTAAATCTGTTCCACACATCAAGGTCTAGGTTGTCTAGGTCATACCTGTGTATCCTAGTTGTTTTCCTTATTTTCTTTAATCTAAATCTGAATCTGACAATCAGTAGATTATGCTCCGTGTCAGAATCTGCTCCAGGTCTCATTTTTGCTGACTGTATGGAACTTCTCCATCTTTGTCTACAAATTATGTAATCAATCTGGTTTTGGTGTTGACCATCTGGTGATGCCCATGTGTAAAGTCACCTCTTGTGTTGTTGAAAGAGGGCGTATGCTATTACCAGTGTGTTCTCTTGGCAAAACTATATTAGCCTTTGTCCTGCTTCATTCTGTGTTCTGAGACCAAACTTGCCTGTTATTCCATTTACTTCTTGATTTCCTACCTTGGCATTCCAATCTCCCAATATAACATATACATCATTTTTGGTGTCAGTTTTATGAGATGCTGTAATTCCTCATAGAACTGGCCAATTGTGACCTCATCTGTGCTAGTGGCTGGTGCGTAGACTTGGATTACTGTGATACTGAGTGGTTTACCTTGGATCCTAACTGAGATCACTCTGTCATTTTTTAGATTATATCCCATTATTGCTTTTCTCACTTTTTTATTGACTATTATGGCCACTCCATTTCTTCTAAGGGTTTCTTGGCCACAATAGTAGATATGATGATCTCCAGAGTTGAATTCTCCCATCCCTGTCCTTTTTAGTTCACTGATTCCCAATATGTCAATGTTTATTCTTTCCATCTCTTTTTTAAAACACACACACACACACAAAAACTTCAATATATTTTAAAGAAAGACTTTTTTGCTTATTCAATTAAATTCAATTTCATTGTGCATTTTTTTTATAACAGATATCAACAATCCTGCTGACATTTTCAATATGGCTATCAATGTCTTTCATTACAATTACTTCAAGAGCTTTGAACTTTATGCTTTGACAGGGAAGAAAGAAACATTGATGACATTAGGTTTTATGTTTTCTTAACAAGCCCCTGTAGATTATGCTTAAAAAGTAAAAGTGTTCTAGAGCATAAAATCAATTATATTTATGGGAGAAGGAAAGATGAGGCATACACTTGTGTCAGCTTCTAGAATTTAAATTTACTTTTAGCTGACTTCTAAAAGTAAAGTAACTTGGTAATATTTGATATTAATACTGTACCATTCTGTAGTCATGCTGAACCTTATAAAATCCTCCCAAGTGAAAAATGTATAAATATTTTATGTACAGAAGCATACCTATGAATCCTTTACAAAGAAAACAAATGACAGAAAATACTTTTTGATTTCCTCAATTACTTTCTCAAGCTGAAAATCAGATGATATATAGCTTACAAAAGGGAAAAGACTAGTAGGGCAGTACTCAAACACTTTCTAAAACAGGAGTTCTCAACCCTTTTAAGCCAGGGGCTGGGTCACACTCCCTCTGAGTGACCACTGCATTCGTCTATTAAAATATTTCCAATAATAAAAAAGTCTAGTTGTCTCACAGGGCTGGCCAGTTTCTCACTTCTTCTGTATCTAAACATTTTAAACTTCAAGTTCTTTCTGTCCCAAAAACATGGTTTGGGAATTCTGGACATTTCTTTCCAACACTGAAAGGCCATTTCAGTGTCATCTTGTATATAAAAGATGAGGAAAAATTCAAGAAAAAGAAAAGAGAATTATGGCAGTCTTAATTCAGTCCCAATTCAGTGAGGAAGACCTAAAGAATCTCTTGATTGGGCTGAAGGAGGAGAGTGCAAAAGCTGGCTTGAGACTAAATATCAAGAAACCCAAGATAATGGCAACAGGCCCAATCAGTTCCTAGAAAATAGATGAGGAAGAAGTAGAAGCAGTGACAGATTTTACTTTTTTAGGATCAAAGATCACTGCAGATGGGGATTGTAGCCATGAAATAAAAAGGCGACTGATTCTTAGGAGACAAGCAATGAGAAATCTGGGGAACATAGTGAAAAGCAGAGACATCACATTGCAAACAAAAATTAGAATAGTCAAAGCAATGGTTTTCCCAGTAGTAATGTATGGATGTGAAAGCTGGACAATTAGGAAGGCTGAACGCAGAAGAACAGATGCCTTTGAAATGTGGTGTTGGAGGAGGGTTTTGAGAGTTCCCTGGACAGCGAGGAGAACAAATAGGTCAATCTTAGAAGAAATTAACCCTGACTGCTCATTGGAAGGCCAAATAGTAAAGATGAAGCTAAAATACTTTGGACATCAAATGAGAAGGGAGGATTCACTTGAGAAGGCATTGATGTTGGGAAAGATGGAGGGCAAAAGAAGAAGGGGGAGGCCAAGGATGAGATGGCTAGATGGTATTGTAGACACAATGGGCACAGAGCTGGGAGGGCTGAGGGGGATGGTGGAGGACAGAGGCGCCTGGAGAACAATGGTCCATAGGGTCGCAAAGGGTCAGAACCGACTGTGCGACTGAACAACAACAAAAAAATTCAGTCCTAGGTAAAGGATAAAGGTCACCCTTTCTTGAAAGTCAGTCATATCTGACTATAGGGTTAAGTGCTCATCTCTGCTCATAGACAAAGATCCAGCGCTGTCTTCATCTGCAGATATTCTACCAGCAATTTCTTGCTTTTGAACTGCTAGGCTGGCAGGAGCTGGGACAGAGATAGGTGCTCACTCCATCATGCAGTACTTGGGTCTCAAACTGCTGGCCTGCCAACCTTCCAGTCATCAAGTTCAGCATCTTAACCACTAAGTCACCACAGTCCCTTAGTTCAGTCCTAACACATCTGAATAAGCTGCAGTTCAAGCACAACACATAAGTCAACATAAGATTTGCTTTTGTTTTTAACCACTTTGGAAGAGAGTGGGAAAGTTTACATGGACTTGCTTTATGAGAAAACATAATGTAACATACTGTACTGTAGCTTCTTGATGAGCAATATTTATTTTGTAATTAAGTAACTATATATTTAGAGTTTTGAGAAATTATGTAAAACCATCTTCTTTACAATGCTTTGATATCAGTATAGATGTTAAAGAGTTTATTTACAAGAAAACCTTTTTAAAATATAGTAAAATCTCTACATATGATTTTTTCCATTCCACGAGGTTATTTGTATGTTGAAAAAATTGTATGTTGAAAACACATTGCAGGCGCACCCCCCCAAATAAGGACTCAGACACCGGTATTGGATTAAAGGCATTGGGCCACAGTTATTGAATAATGCCCTAGTCCGAATTATAACATTCAATTGGTGTATCATCCAATTGTAATTCTTTAAGGCAAGCAGGCCGCAGTAGCACTGGTAAAGTTCCACCCAAAATGCCAATGGCAATTGGATATTATGTTTCAATTTGTTTGTTGTCACAAACAAATTGTTGACCGAAGTCAATATACTATCTATTGACCCCACCCTCTGACGTGTATCCGTCCAAATATCAAGGTGATGCAGGCTGTGGAGCTCCTAGCATCACCCCGTTCATGGTTCGCCCTTGACCAGCCAATCCTGTTTCCCCTGTACCTATCTACGTGTTGGCCAGTCAATTGCGAACCTGCCGGATACCTATGGGTCATAAATTTTTACCTTACCAGTGCTACCCGCCACACGGGGAGGCGTCCATGATGACTCACCCCCCCCAGACCGATAGCTTGGTCACCAGGCCCGCTTGCATGTCCTCCAGAAAGAGGTGCATACCTCTGGCCGACAGGTGGACCCCATCTCCTGCATACAGGCCAAAATCCTGCAACCCTATCCCCGGGTGTCGAATGGCTGTCCCCAAGCCATTCTCAACAAGGAACCGGGCAACAGCCCTGTTCACTGACTGCCGGGCACGGTCCAAACCACGGAGATCAATGCCTTCTCTACAACAGTGTTTCGGCACGATGTCAGACCATAGCAACCGTGTGTACGGCCATAAATGATGTAGAAACGCCAGGTCACTGCACACTGACATTTTTAAGGAAAGGCCAGTGATCTGTGCAAGATCATTGCTGCTGAGGTGCAGAATCAGAACATATGGCGGTCCAGCATCCCTGATGGACATCAGGAATAGCAACCGTTCCCGCCACCTCATGCCGCACAAACCATACCACTGCATACGTGCGGATGCACGCAGCACGAGATGGGGTCCCCACTCCGATGATGCAGCATACTGTGCCGCCCAGTGCACATAACTTTGGCCCACCAGCAACACTGCCACCGGTGTGCGTGAACACACAGGGTCTGCAAAAGAAGGATTGAGAATTAAGGACATAACTCAGTACTCATGCAGTGAGGGGATGTACATATAAGGAAAAATGCATGGATCCCCACCTGCCCATCTGACGTATATCGGCATCTGAGTACCCAAACGCAGCCGCAGTTGATGCAGCGCCTATCCTGAATGAATGGGTGCCGTAACGAGCCCAAGGGATGCCCACACTGTGAAGTGCCGTCCTGGTCACCCTCCAGAATTGAAATTTGGTAAGGGGAGACCCATTCTGGTGGCAGAAAAATGGGCCAGGGCATGCAGCACGCACTGCCAAAATTGCATGTAGGGCACCAACTGGACAGATGTCAGCAAACGTGCATCGTAGCAGTCTAACACCACTGCCTTCTCCATGGTGATCAGCCTTTGCGGAACGAATCCTCAACTGAGCCCACTCCTGGTTGATAGATACATCTTCCAGTTCCAGTGCCCTATGAGACATGTCCCCCTTTGACAATGGGACCAGCTTGCTGATTCTCAGAGCTCCAAAGAAAGCTACGGTGGTAGCTGCATGAAAAAGAGACTCCTCATACCTACCGTAACACAGTTTGTGCCAACCTCAAGCAAGGCGGGACAGAATACACGGTGAAACAGGGTGACGTGTGTCCGGGCGGCTGCTGCGTTCACATGTCCACCCTTCCAAACAATGGCGTATACGGAAATCACCCATACAGTTGGTAAAACCCCGTGCCTTGGCCATGAATGCTAAGGCCGAAAGCCTAGTGGCGATGGTGCGTGGGGCCAATCCCTGACCATGCATGTACACCATATACTGTAAAACCTGGTCGACCATTATCGGCCACATTTCAGGCAACTGCCTTTCCATGCAAAAAGTCCTAAATTGAATGAGTGTATGCTGATACGCCTTATGCGTGCGAGGTGCCAAAGACATGCCTCTCCTCGCCAAAGTTCCACATCTCAGCTAGGAGTGGAGAGGGAAGTTCCTCTGCGTCTGGAGCCAAGGCACACAACCGGGAGATCTGCAGGCGGAATAAAGCATCGGCAATATCATTATTAATGCCTGGCACATGTCTGGCCCTGAAGAGCACATTAAGGCGCAAGGACCTAAGCACAAATTGGCAAACTAAGGCCATGACTCTGGGGGACTTAGACGTTTGGGCGTTGACAATGTGCACCACAGCTGCATTGTCACATCAAAAGTGAACCACAGAATTAGCCCACATGTTCCCCCAGTGCATAAGGGCACCCAAAATCGGAAAAAAACTCCAGGAACGTAAGATCGCGTAAGCAATCCGTGCCCTGCCATTCTTGGGGCCATTGACCATAGGCCCACTTTCCTTCAAAATAAATCCCATACCCGAGGGAGCCGAAGGCATCCGACTGTACTTGGAACTGAGGGCTGACCATAAGCTCAGATCTCCAAAAGGAGACGCCATCAAATTCCTGTAGGAAAGTGAGCCAAACCGACAGGTCTGCTCGTAAACCCCTAGTCAGCCTGACCCTGTGGTGTCGTTTTGAAAGGCCCATCATAGCATCACTAAGACGCCTGGCGAAGGCTCTACATGGTGTCACCACCCTGCAGGCGAAGTTGAGGTGGCCGTGAAGCACCTGCAACTCCTGGAGAGACACCTTACGCTTGGCAAGCATTGCCAAAATCGCATCAGAGATCCGAGTCACATTTTCCATAGGTAATCTGGATGTCTGGGCAACTGTGTCGATGTCAATACCCAGGAGTGTAAGGGTGGTGGCTGGGCCCTCTGTCTTTTCAGGTGCTAGGGGGACACCCAGTTCCCCCATAAGCACCTGAAATGTGTCGATGTCAATACCCAGGAATGTAAGGGTGGTGGCTGGGCCCTCTGTCTTTTCAGGTGCTAGGGGGACACCCAGTTCCCCCATAAGCGCCTGAAATGTGGTGAGCAGGCGTCCACACGTGCCCGAGTCGTGTCCACCCCTGAACAAAAAATCGTCGAGGTAGTGGGCTACAGACCAAGACCCCGACCTACGAACGAAAGCCCAATGGCGGAAGGTGCTAAATCATTCGAAGGCCGAGCACGAAATGGAACAGCCAAAAGGCATGGCCTTGTCCACATAAAACTTGCCCTGGAAACAAAAACCTAACAGCTCGAAGTCGTCTGGGTGCACCGGCATCAATTGGAATGCCGATTTGATATCACACTTTGCCATGAGCGCCCCGGGACCATCTGTAAGGCCTGGTCAAAGGACGTATGCCGGACAGAGCAAAGGTCATCCGGTATAGCGTCATTGACCGAGGAACCCGCAGGGTAAGAAAGGTGGTGAATCAGATGAAATTCACCTGGGGACTTCTTAGGAACTAATCCCAGAGGGGATACCTTTAAGTTAGAGTATGGGGGGTTGTTAAATGGCCCCGCCACCCTCTGTTCTCTAACCTCTTTGGCTATCTTCTCCGCAGCAATGTCCTCCTTACCCCTGAGAGACAGTAGGTTCGGGGCGTCCTGAGGCCCACGAACACCCCTGAATGGGATGCGGAAGCCAGACTTAAAAACCTCAAGTAGGTAGATCGCATCATCCTGTCAAGGATAGGCACGCAGCCAGCGTTCAAATACCGGGAAATTAGTTGGGGAGGGGGCCTTTTTTATGGGTAGCGGCATCAGAGGGAGCTCTGGCCATCCCTTGAAATCCCCTTCCCCTGCCCCGTGACCCACCGGACCGCGGGCACGAGGAGGCAGCATGAGGGCCAGAACAAGAAGGGCACTCGTGCCTAAATCTACACTGGCGCTTGTTGCACACTCCGTTAGCGGAGAAACTCCAACACAGCAGGTGGGCTGGAACCCCCTGCCCCGCCGGTTGGTGGGGAGTCTGTGTAGTAGCCGCCCGCCGTACGGCATGGCCACAGTGGTACTGGTCACCCTGGCGCTGGCCGCATAGGGGTCATATACAGGAGCCACAACTGCTGGCACGGCTTGTCCCACTGCATCTCAGGGTGAAGGGCCACCCTCATCCTAAATTCTTCGTCATAGGCCAACCATGATGGGCCAGGGAAATCAACAACGGCCCGGTAAATATTGTCCAGGTACTCGACCATTGGGATGGCCAAATCAGGACGGGCCCTGAGATATACCGCCATGTATATCAAATAGGTCGGTAACCAATTGGCCCAAGTGCGAGGCAGCTTACGACGATGGGACAATTCCTTGTCCCTGTCGTCCTGCCTCTCCCTCTCCTCCTTAGTGGGTTCACGGTTAAGGAGGGTAAATATGTCAATATATTACCCCCGACATATTTTCTCCCTAGTAGCCTGGGACAAATTGTCACCTAGGGGTAAGGACAATTCCTTGTCCCTGTCGTCCTGCCTCTCCCTCTCCTCCTTAGTGGGTTCATGGTTAAGGAGGGTAAATATGTCAATATATTACCCCCGCCATATTTTCTCCCTAGTAGCCTGGGACAAATTGTCACCTAGGGGTAAGGAGTAACCGGCCGTCGGCAGGGCCGCTGTTGGTACGGAGTGAAGTGGGGGAATATATGATTGGCCCTGTCGCACCCCAGAGAAGTTAGCCGGAACAGTTGGGGCAGTCTTACCCCTGTAAGTACCTGGGGGTAATTAGGGGCCCAGGAGGTAACAGGGCAGTGCAGAGTGAACTGCCTTCCCAAATTAGCCTGTTGCAGCCATGGCCATTGGACCCCCACAGTGTTGTGGCAGCGGTGTGCTGACTTGACCAATATACTCACTCGGTGCACCCCCACGGGCTGCCCCCACTGGGGGTTCTGGCCTGTGGTGGGTGTCGGAGCTGGCCTGTGGTGGGTGTCGAGCTCTGAGCCTCAGTGCATCCATGCCAAGCAGGACCGGTCCCCGGTGGAATGCCCTGCTGGGACGGCTGGATGGGGAGCTGCAAGGCGCCAGCCTGCGCTGGCATGATGGCCTCCAGCAGCTTGACCCTGTTGATGGCCCACTGAGCTGCAGTGGCAGGCATGTGGGCCGCAGCTGAGGAGCTGCCAAACCCACCCTCCCTTGATGGTGGTGCCATCCCCATGGATGCCTCGAGTGCCGTTATATGGGCAAGGAGAGCATCCACGGTGGCAGACCCACCAGAATAAGGTGGGCTGGGTGGGCCGGACAGCCCACTGGGTAACCGGTGAGAAATCGGAGGAGGAAAACCCTGCAGCAATCCCTGGCCAGAATAGGGCCAGGCCCAATAATCTGGCCCATGGGGGGCCGGTGGAATGGCGGGGCGTGGTCCCGCACCATGCCCGCATGGGCCACTGTGACCCATGCCGGGCAAAGGGTCACCAGGGGCAGGAATCCCAGGAGAGCAGGCCCGCGCAGCCCCCGCCCGAGTCCTACGACTGGGCGGGTAGGCAGGGACCTGGTCACCCGCATTGGTGGCAGTTGGTGTAATAATGCTGCTACCCCCCCATGCCCATGGGGTGCCCGCCCGAGCCCTCCGGCCCGGTGGCGGCTCCCTGGATGAGGTCAAGGGGGTAGGCTGAGCGCTCCCCCTAGGATGCAGCCTCGAAGCCGCGGGAGCCTTTCACTTGGGTGCCATTGCAACCCAGGCGCTAGGGTAGTGATCAGATGTAAGATATCTTCCGATCCAGCAAGCAAGAGACTGGAGCCTTAATCCAGCACCTTAGAAAGGGAACAACAGCATCGGAGCGAACTTCTCCGCTCCGTCGCTGTTCTAAAATAGCAGCAAAGCTGCCTCGTGGCCACCCATTTTATAGAGGGATGGCCACACCCCCTAACTAGCCCGGATGTCTTCGTCCGGGATAGGTGGGGGCCCGCAAAGAGCGTGGCGGCCATTTTGGTGCCGCGCTTGCATTGCATTAACAGAAGAGGCCACTGGATATCACCATATATTTTTTGTATGTCAAATTTTTCCTATCAAAAATTTGCATGTTGGAATTTTTTTTTGCCAGGATTTCTATTTGTATCTCAATTTATTTTGTAAGTTGAACTGTTTGTATGTCAGGGTTCCACTGTATTCTTTTAACTTCTGTATTTCTTTTTCTCAGATTACAGTTTTGTTTCATGTTTTATTTTGTAAAATATAGCCCCTATTTTTAAAATCTATTTGTAACAATAATATCAAAGTTGAAAATATCATTCTTGGCCTTTTAGGAAAGTTTTCAAATAGTAAGTTATGTGGGTAAAATTTGACAAAAACAAACAGAAAATATTTAACTTCACTCTGGCAAGCTAGATTGATTGATTACTGAGAATTCAGAAAAGGCCGGAGGAGGGGGGGCGACTCACAAATGAAGGCACATATATTATTTTAGCATCTATTATTTTCTTTTTCTTGAACAACAAATATCGACCTGCTATATTTGTACCCTTTAGTTATCATTGATTTATTATTTCTTTTCCCACTATGCATCTATATACTGACACTTAAAAGTACCTTACCTACAAACATTCCTTCTCATATTACATTTCTAATAATGTAGCTTCTTAAATATCAAAACAATTAGACCCTTGACATATGCCCAAGTTGAATAACAGTTTTTTACTGTAACGTTGGTTTAGCAGTTAACATTTGGGTAGTGCCTATTATCTGTAATATTTATATTTATTTCACTGTCATTTCTAAACAGGGACTGTGGTGGATTATTTCTAAATGATTTTGGGCTCTGGCCTTATTTATGATTACCTACTTTTCTTCATCCTGCCTGGCGAAGATGCTTGAGCATTCCAAAAATGCATAATTTATACAAAAGATTTATTGCTGGTTTAAAGAATTCTTGGGTAAACAACCTTGCTAATACTTCCACCAGATTAAAGGATAATATTATTGGTAAGGAATATAGTAAAACCCTGGATAACGACTGAATTGGATAACACTAAAATCGGATAACGACGTAAAGTTTTGGGGAAAAAAATGGTTGCACCGGATAGCACCATTTTAATTTTATCGAATGCATCATGTTTGATCTCCTACCTTTTCACGCTGTTTGGGGATAAAAAAAATCACCATTGTCGGGTGCATGTTTCCGGGTCTCCGCCTCCCCTGCAGCCTCTGGGAGGGTTGGAGGACCTATTTCGCGCTATTCCCACCTTCCTAGGACATCCCTGGGCCGCACAGCAGCTGAAAACAGTTGTGGCTGCCATTTTGTTTAAGAGAGATAATGCTCCTGCAGTAATCAAAATTCGACCCTCGAACAGAGCAAAAGCCCTGGTTTTTATACCATTTTTCCTCGGAAAGTTTCCTTGAGAAGTGCTAATTGACTTTTCAAAGTGGCAAGTTCTGTACATAGATCAAAGGATATCAGGTGGCTATCCTATCTATGTTCCATCTCAGACTGTGACTTCCCAGACACTGACTTTGGGAAGAAGAATCAAAATGTACTTTCCCAGAGAAAAGGGATGATGCCATTCAATGGCAGGTGCCAACTAAAAATTTGTACACTATTTTATAACTAACAGCTCTTTCTGTTGCTCAAAAGATAAACTAATAAGTATAAAGATGAAACAATACAATCAAAATTAAGCTACATTAATTGTGCTAGCTGAACAAAACAGGACTATCATATACAAAGACCCCTTCTACTTATGGAATACAAAGGTACACCAAGATAATGAATTTATGTTGGGATTATATCACTGTTGGGTTGGCAGAGAAGCATAGCATTGGCATGAAAGCATCAGGATGTATGCAATAATTAAGACAATGAATGAATTTCAGAAAGATGGAAATATCATTCTTGCTTTTATTCTTGCTGCCAGAATCATGCCTGACACCATATTGTGGAAAGATTTGATTGGTTTTTGAGACTGCAGAGTGAGGGATGAGGGATTAAATATTTATTTATTTATATTTTATTGGATTTCTATAGCTGCCCCTCACCAAAGCGACTCTGGGCGGCACACAATCACCATAAAAACACTCAAATATGAAAACATCCCCACAACAATTAAAATCATAAAAAACATTTAACATTTAAAAGCTGTTAAAATGCCCTTCCAACAATCACTATAAGTTAAAACTAAAACCCGAATGGCCTTTCAAAATTGCTGTGCCAGCCATGTTTTTAGGCCTTTCCTAAAGGTCAATAGCTCTGCCTGGAGGCGCAGCTCGGTCAGCAGGAGGTTCCACAGGGCCAGAGCAGATTCCGAAAAGTCCATCCTTTTAGTGCTAGAGAGCCTCTCTAGTTGATGGAACCATTAGGGAGCCTCTTTGGTCTGCTCTGGTGGAATGGGCAGATGTCCTTGGGGTAATGTGGTCTCTTAAGTAACCTGGTCCACTACCATCTAGGGCTTTAAAGGTAATCACCAACAGCTTGAATTGCACCCAGAGGCAATTCAATTATCTCGATTTCATTACTATGTCGGCTTATGTTGAAGGAAACCAGCAATTGGCAGATAATTTAAATGTGTTTTATTGCAGGTTTGAAAGGAAAGCACAGCTATCTACCCCCACAACTGCTGTCTTAGATACACCAGCAAGAATCAAGTCTATGGAATCTTATACTACATCTGGTGATTACAGAGAAGGAGGTGCAAAGTCTATTGTACAGGCAAAATTCAAGGAAAGCACCAGGCCCAGACAAAATAACTCTCTCTTGCCTAAAAACCGGTGCTGAACAACTAGCTCCCATCTTTACTCGTAACTTTAATAAATCACTGGAGATGTGTTATGTTCCATCCTGCTTTAAATATTCTACTATTATTCCAGTACCAAAAAATTATCTACTAAGGAACTAAATGATTTTAGACCGGTTGCTTTAACATCTGTGGTCATGAAAACTTTGGAGAGGCTTGTGCTGGCATACCTGTAGACCATCATAGATCCACTATTGGATCTGCTGCAATTTGCTTATCGTGCATATAGATCAGTGGAAGATCATGTAAATATGACTTTATACTATATATTAAACCATCTTGAATCTCCAAAATCCTATGCAAGGGTCCTTTTTGTTAATTTCAGTTCAGCATTTAACACCATCCTTCCGGACATTCTTAGAACTAAATTAAGACAGCTGGCTGTACCGGACCACACTTGTAAATGGATTCAAAGTTTCCTAACAGACAGGAGGCAGCAGGTGAAGCTGAGTAAAATTAGATCAGAAACCAGAATAATCAGTACAGGAGCTCCTCAGGGCTGTGGGCTCTCTCCACTTCTCTTCTCCATGTATACCAACGATTGCATCTCAAAAGATTCTTCTGTTAAATTAGTTAAGTTTGCAGATGATACCACAGTGATTGGACTTATCTGAGACAATGATGAGTCTGCATATAGAAAAGAGATTGAACAACTAGTCTTGTGGTGTAGTCAAAATAATATTGAATTGAATGCAGGCAAAACCATAGAAATGATAGTGGACTTTAGGAGGATTCGATCCCCATATTCATTGCTTACAATACTAAATAATCCAGGATTAATAGTGGAGTCCTTCAAGTTCTTAGGTATTGCCATATCTCAAGATTTAAAGTGGTCATCTAATACTAGGAACATCATTAAGAAAGCACAACAGAGACTGTTCTTTCTGAAGCAACTCAGAAAGCTCAAGTTGCCTAAAGAGTTGTTGATCCAGTTCTACAGAGGGATCATAGAATCCATCATCTGCACCTCTGTAATTGTCTGGTTTGGTTCTGCATCTCAACAAGATAAACATAGATTCCAACAAGTAATTAGGATTGCAGAAAAAATATTGCTGTTAATCTATCTTCCATTGAAGATCTATATATTACATGAGGTAAAAAGAGAGAGGAGAAAATATACAAAGACCCCACACATCGTGGCAATAACTTGTTCCAGCTTCTACCATCGAAATGACGCTTTAGAGTATTACATACTAAAACAACCAGATACAGGGATAGTTTTTTTCCAAATTCTATCAATCTGCTGAATAACTAAATCGTGTGATTTTATTGTATTGTTATTGTTTCTCTAGGGATATGTGAGATTGTTGTTAGTATTATGATTAGCACCTATTATTAAGTGTAGTAGATGATCTAGTAAATGTAATTTAATTTTTCATATATATAGAGAGCATATGTACCAAAGACAAATTCCTGGTGTGTTTAGCACACCTGGCCAATAAAGGATTCTATTCTATTCTATTGATATTAAATGATATTTCAGCAATTTCAAACTGCATTTTCATGAAACATTACAAAACAAAGCAATATTCACTAATCATATGTTTATATACGCTGGAGTGCCCACATGTACACATAATAATTGCACTCAAAAAGGCTGAATGTTTGATGAAAATCCACACTGATGTGCAAGGCAATGAAGAGCTAGAGTAGATCCATTGAATCAATGAGACTGATAAATTAACATGTTAACTGCCATTAATGCAACAATGTGGGTTTATCAATGAGTGCGAGATCATCAATAATACAGGGAGTGGGAGGCAATGTTCTCCTCGAAAAATAGAAATCTGTGTCAGACTGGAATATGTTCAATGTTTTGTACAAACAGCCAAGGCGCAGAAGAACCTTGGATCACTTTAAATACCTTTCTCTGGCATAAGGTTGTGGGTTTTTTCTGGTTTTTTTTAGTGTAGCCTACTTTGCTAGACTTGTGGGCTACAGTATGTAAAACCTTATGCCACATAGAATATTCTATTCTTGAAGATGTCACAAAGCCGTTTCTTTTTCTGAAACAGACTAATATTAACACTCCCTTGGATATTTTTATTATTGGAAATAAAAGAGAAAGAGTGGTTCCTACTAACTCAGATTCACTTCAGAAACACAGCCAATTAATTCTTTTTTATTACTAATTACTATAAATGAAAATACAAACATCATACTTACAAATACAATATATATAACAAAAAATATAAAAGAAAAAAGCATAAGAATATAATTAAAGTATGACTGAATAATATACTACCTTCCTCTTTCTTCCATACATCTTTAATTATATTTCCATTTTTTTAGTACATTATAATACTCTTATAACAATCCTAATATACATATTCAAACTCTATTCTTAAATTCATCAATTTGATACAACTATTAAGTCACAGTAAAAATACAATAGTTAAAATACAATTTTCACATAATACACCTAGTGTTATTTACAATGCCCTGGAGAAAACGGAGTGTCACCGTTGTTTTCTAACTCCAGAAACTCATACTGGTCTATTCCCTTCATCCCCCTTCAATGAGTAATCCACGAATAGTTGCCATATTTTCCAAAATCTATTTTCTTTAACTATACCCTTTTTCTTATTCATTTCCCATGTTAGCTTATCATTCAATGAAAGATCTCACATCTCCTTATACCATTCTTCTATTTTCAGAGTTGCTTCATTTTTCCAATTCCTGGCTATACACTGTCTGCCCGTTGTCAACATTATCGACAATAGCTCTATTTTATCCTTATTTAAATCCATATTTTCCACATATATCAACAAAACAGCACTTGGCCCCAATTTAAGTCTCATACCCATAACAGCACAAATCTCTTTCTCAAATTTTCTCCAAAAATCCTTTACCACATTACAACCCCACCACATGTGTTCATATGTTCCTAGTGTATCCTTACATCTCCAACACATTTTATCTTTATTTTTATCTATTTGATGTAACCTCACTTGGGTCAAGTACCATTTCCACAATATTTTATAATTATGTTCTTTCACTCTAACAGACATTGTTCTCATGATCTTTTTCTTCCATTTATGTTGGAATCTGATTCATGTAAAGATAATCAATCAGCCAGCCTCAGTTAGCAGCAGTTTATATCCTCAGATCTTTTAAGATAGAAACTTAAGAGTCCACGAAGTCCAGCTTCATTAGGCTCAGAGTAAGGAAAGGAACAGAGAGAGTCAGAGAAAACACGACTCCAGTCCTTGGCTGACAAAGGATACTAATCCTACTCTTTATTCAGGCAGAGCATAACAGAAACGAAACTTAACCAAGCAGAGTATACCAGAAACGAAACTTAAGCTACATAATCAATCAGAATGTCAGAACCCAAATAAGGAGAGATAAGGAGCGTTGTCTCTCAGTGAGCAAAGAGGCTTTTGTTTACAAAAAGTGTCAGAAGACAGGAGACAGAATCCAGATACATTCCCACATGTCCTCCTTTTTCATTAAAATTTGAGAGAGGGACGGCTAATCATACCCCTGCATGTCATCATACTCCATAACTACTCCTCCATATACATCATCACTGTCCTCCCGGACATCGTACCCCTCCTGACTCATGGTACCTTGTTCCGGAGGGTGATACCTCATTGAGTACAATTGCCGTCGTGCAAAACTCGATGTCTCCCTTCTACACAATGGACATGTGTTACACATAGAAATAAGATTAGGAATACAAGTAATGCAAAAACACAAAGGTATAAAGCAGATAATAATAATAAACCCATAAAAGAAAACTTGTCTAAGGACAGATAAATCAGGCAACCAAGAAGTCACCCAATCAAATAGATTAACATCAGTGCGTACATTGTTAGTAATGCTCTCCTGTAAATTCTGAAGTTCTTTCTCAATAGTATTATTCAGATCCTGGAATTTTACCCGACATCCCTGGTTCCCGACCAGTTTACAAAATCCTCCGGATTTTGCTAACAGGTAATCTATGGCTAGTCTGTCCTGCATTTGGTCTTGATGAAGCTCAGTGAGTTCCATTTGAAGATCCCGTATGACCCTCCCTGTGGCATTGATTGATTTCTCCAGCCTACAGGTGAGTCCCAAAATGGACCTTCTATTCTCCTGGGAAATGACACCTGGGTATGATCCCAATGTGAGTGTTCCAGTGATAGCACTCCCTATAGCTCTCCCCCAGGAGCTACCATCAGACAGCTGAACATCGATTATCACTTCATCGTTGCAACCAGAACCCATCGGGCCGGCAGCAGCTCTCCGGCGCCATGCATGTGCCTGAGGCGGCATTTGCACTTGTACGGGTAAGGTAAAATAACCCAATGCTGCACATTGATATTGTCCTGGATGGAAATTCGTGGCAACTCCATTAAAAAAGAACCACATGTTAGGATCCTTGATTTGCCATTCATTGCAAATTGAACCACTATCTATAGCAGAATAATCAGGAGTAAACATAGGAACCACATCATATATATCTTCAATAGTAGTGTTAAACAAGGTATAATTAAGCTTATAAGAACTGTTATAACTACCCCATAACCAAAAATAATCATCACAACCCGTATAATTGCCTACATTCTGCAAAACCCTTTTTGCTTGAGTCCAGTACTTCCATTTACTATTCCAGACTCCAGAACTATGACAGCAGAAACAAAGTCCTTTAGTGTATTTCTTGAATGTCATGCTTCGCCAGCGGGTGTTGTTAAATTGTTCTGGAGGATTAGAGAAGAGTGTAGATCTATCAAGATGTTGCAAATGTCCAATAACCAACTCTGGCGTGTTGAACAATGCCGGAAGAAAGGCCATTTGAGACACTGCCAGTGGATGCTCATAGTATAACGTTGCATTCTTACCATGAACTTCAAACATATAGTTAGCATGACGAATCCAAAAGTTGGGGTTGCCCCCATGAGGCATTGTTCTTACAGCTGGAAGCACAGTAAGAAAGAAAAGAACAAATGTCAGCAAATTTAGTCTACTGGTGAACCACCATCCTGGAGCTGAGTAACCTTCTTCTCTCTCCATGGGCGGATCGCTCCAGCAGGAATCCTTCCACTCAGGATCCCCTTGTTGCCAATAAACGACCAATGGCTTAGGAAGACACTCCCCTAAGAAACAGGAGCATGCCCTGTTATTACTAGTACCATGTAACTAAACGTGAAACATGAGTGACATATAACACAAATGCAATATCACAAACCCATTTACATGTGTAGGGTATTGAAAACTCTTCCATGTACTTCTGAAGGTACCTTGAGATATGCAGTTTCATAAGACAATACATAACATAAGCAAAGACAGGTCTGTCTCCTGCAAGAGAATAAGCAAACATTTAAGCATAAACAAAACATGAACATTTCTTTTCTTCCTTACATGAAGGAGGTCTGGTTGCATTTTAGAAGGCATTTCTCACTTCCCCAATTACATGAGTAAGGCATTAAATTTTTTCTTCTCCCACTGGTGTGAGTGAAAGAAGCATTCAATAACTTATAATCAGCATAGCATGGTAACTCAAATACAGTACAAATCTCATTAGCATGAGCAGGTAGACAATTTCTTAAAAAGGCTGTCAGGTTTTATAATGCAAACAAAGCCAATTCTTGTTTACAATCCACACAAACTTTTTTTCCTTTTTAGTCCAATTAAAATGTCCAAATTAAAAGTCCAAATGTTGATTGAAGCTCTCTGAAACACTATCTTCTCTCCAGCACAGTTCTTGGCATGGCAAGTTGAAATTAAGCCATAAATTAAGTCTCACTGAATTCACAAGACAATCCCACACAACCCCCCTTTTCAGCTTTTCAGGCAAACACACATTCCTTCATGCTCCAGCCACACCCATCTGCATTAAGGCAGGCCGATGAGGTGTGAAGGCACAAAGAACAAATTCTCCAGAAGTTGCAAGTAATTTCACACAGAAGAAAATCACAGGGAAGTCCAAGTTGCTTTCCCTGCAATCCTGATGCTTGAAACTTGGGACAGCTCACTCTGGATCTCTTTGTTTGAGGGTTGGGCAGTTCAAAATCAGCCAAAAACTCCTTGTATTTTTGCAACAGCCTGCTGTCCATCGAGGAAAGATTCACCCCCCTCTTCCTCTGTATTTCTTTCATTTCCAGCATCTGATTCTCAACCTTATGACAAACTGCATCTGTTAGTTTGTACTTGCACCCCTTTTTGGTCTTGGGTTTTGGGCCATCCTTCCATTTCTGCAGGATCTTCCTGCCCAAACGTGAGGTATCAAATTTACTACTCAGCTTCTCCTGCTTTTGTGATGAGGGTTGATTCACGGGGGGGCTGAGATCCCCTAAGCTGCTCTTTGCAACACAGTCCTTGCTTCCTGCCACTCTGCATGCATTAACAGCTTCAATCTGTGATGAGGTCCCCACCATTTGTTCCCCATCAGCTGGCACTAGTTGTTTTTTAGACTCGGCAGGCAGTATTGCAGCAGTGAACAGGTCTTTTGTAGGGCTAAAAGTGCTTGATTGCTGCAAGGCAGGATATAATGTCCCATCTTCTTTTCCACCTCCACCCCCATCAGGGGGCTGTTGTTTCTCATATGATAGAGGGGCAGTTGCCATAGCCCCCCCTTTATCTGGAGGCAAAAGCTGTGGGAGGGGGCCATCAAGCCTCTGAGAGAATAACATATTCTTTGGAGTGAGTCTCTGAAGGCAGTCTCTAACTTCCTCCCATGTAAATAATACTGATACAGAAATTCCATTATGCTTCTGCATTTCTCTCCCAATCTGTTTCCACTGTTGTAAGTCCAGACATTCATCAAATTTAACCCAAGGACTGATTTTTTCTATAGCTTTAACTAGCTTTTGTATCTCCCTCTCATCAGCCTTTCGCCCATTGTTATTCAAAAGATCTGAGATATCTTTACAAAGTTCCTGCATTTGCGAAGCAAGCACACATCCCATTTTCACTCACCTAGTTGTAATTCTCAAGCGCTCGATTTATGACCTTCCCGGTCGGGTGAATGAGACCTTGTCCCGGTCGATTATGAGGTGCTAATTGCTGAAGCAGAGTTCAAAGCATTCCTTTGAATTTCATTCAATTGCCTCACGAGGGGGCGCCAGTTGTTGGAATCTGATTAATGTAAAGATAATCAATCAGCCAGCCTCAGTTAGCAGCAGTTTATATCCTCAGATCTTTTAAGATAGAAACTTAAGAGTCCACGAAGTCCAGCTTCATTAGGCTCAGAGTAAGGAAAGGAACAGAGAGAGTCAGAGAAAACACGACTCCAGTCCTTGGCTGACAAAGGATACTAATCCTACTCTTTATTCAGGCAGAGTATAACAGAAACGAAACTTAACCAAGCAGAGTATACCAGAAACGAAACTTAAGCTACATAATCAATCAGAATGTCAGAACCCAAATAAGGAGAGATAAGGAGCGTTGTCTCTCAGTGAGCAAAGAGGCTTTTGTTTACAAAAAGTGTCAGAAGACAGGAGACAGAATCCAGATACATTCCCACACATTTATTTCTCCAAACCTCGTCTGATATCTTTATTTTCAATTCTTGTTCCCAATTTATTTTCAGTGCTTCTTGTGGATTACCATCTTTATTTAACATTATATATATTTTACTTACTAGGCCCTTAATACCCCTTTCTCCCTTTCTTATCTTTGATATCAATTCTTCAAACTCAGTCATACCTCTTTCCAAACTGACTTCCGGCAAATATTTACTATTCCATTTATTTACCAACACAATCTGGAGCCAGTTCAACCTCGATTGTGCAAACTTATCTGCTTTTCTCTCTCCATCTTTACAAACCCATATCCAGTATTTCAACAGGAAAACATCATTTCTAAACAAAACTTCTTTCACCCTTTTTGTCAATTTGTATTGGAAAATTTTTGATATCCTCTATTTCTATTATAGGAGATGTATCTGGAACCAATTCCATCTTCAACTTTTTACATACTCCTAATATTGTCTTCATCATTTTATTTTTTGTAACTATTTTCCCCATATTACTATCTAAAAAGACCATTTCCCCCATTTGATTGAGATCCCTCATCTCGATTTCTTCCCATATTGCCTTTTCCCTCGCTAAAATTTTCACAATATTTTTAATTTAAAAAGCTCCTTAATAATTCCTCAAATTTGGCAATCCTAGTCCTCCTTCTTTCTGAGATAAGTACCACAGATTTTTTTTACAATTCTATGTTTCTTTCCACCATTACAAGAATTAACAAATTTTGAAATTCCTTAATTTCTTTATCACTTAATTGGATTGGCAGGGCATCAAACAAAAATTAATTCTCGGTAGCAACATCATTTTACATAACGCAATCCTGCTGAACCAAGACAACTTCATCTTTTGATATTGCTGTATTTTATCTTTAATTTCCACTTTCTGTTTTCTATAATTCAATTTCTAAAGGTCCTCAAATTTATTTGAAATATTTATTCCCAGATACTTCAAATTTTCTTTAACCTGTAATTTAAATTAACCCTTTATTTTCTGCTGTTCCTCCTTATCAATATTACACAATATCATTTCCAACATATCCCAATTTATTCTCAAACCTGTCATCTCTTCAAAATCTTTTAACTGCTCTTGTATTCTTTCTAATGCCTTCCTAGGATGCTTCATTGTTATCAAAGTATCACCAGCATACAAATTTATCTTATTTCCTGTTGTTGTTGTTCAGTCGCACAGTCGACTCCGACCCTTTGCGACCCCATGGACCATTTTCCTCCAGGCGCCTCTGTCCTCCACCATCCCCCTCAGCCCTCCCAGCTCTGTGCCCATTGTGTCTACAATGCCATCTAGCCATCTCATCCTTGGCCTCCCCCTTCTTCTTTTGCCCTCCACCTTTCCCAACATCAATGCCTTCTCAAGTGAATCCTCCCTTCTCATTTGATGTCCAAAGTACTTTAGCTTCATCTTTACTATTTGACCTTCCAATGAGCAGTCAGGGTAAATCTCCTCTAAGATTGACCTATTTCTTCTCCTCGCTGTCCAGGGGACTCTCAAAACCCTCCTCCAACACCACATTTCAAAAGCATCTGTTCTTCTACGTTCAGCCTTCCTAATTGTCCAGCTCTCACATCCATACATTACTACTGGGAAAACCATTGCTTTGACTATTCTAATTTTTGTTTGCAATGTGATGTCTCTGCTTTTCACTATGTTCCCCAGGTTTCTCATCGCTTGTCTCCCAAGAATCAGTCACCTTTTTATTTCATGGCTACAATCCCCATCTGCAGTGATCTTTGATCCTAAGAAAGTAAAATCTGTCACTGCTTCTACTTCTTCCCCGTCTATTTTCCAGGAACTGATTGGGCCTGTTGCCATTATCTTGATTTTCTTGATATTGAGTCTCAAGCCAGCTTTTGCACTTTCCTCCTTTAGCCCAATCAAGAGATTCTTTAGGTCTTCCTCACTTTCTGCCATTAGGGTGGTATTGTCTGCATATCTCAGATTGTTGATGTTTCTCCCAGCGATTTTAATCCCATATTGTGATTCCTCCATCCCTGCACTGCGCATTATGTGCTCTGTGTATAGGTTGAATAAGCATGGTGACAAAATGCAGCCTTGTCTTACTTCTTTTCCTATTCCAAACCATTCTGTCATTCCGTGTTCTGTCCTAACTGTTGCTTCTTGTTTCATGTACAGATTTCTCAGAAGGCATATGAGGTGCTTATTTCCTAGTATTCCTTCAATATCCTTATCTTCTCTTATAGACTTTGCCAACAACTCCATTGCCATAATAAACAAAATTGGTGATAATGGACAACCCTGCCTTGTTCCAGATTCTAATTCTACTTCTTCTGTAACATCATCATTTACCCTAACAATGGCAGTACCATATTGATATAATTGTTCAATCGTCCTTCTGAATTTATCTCCAAATCCATAACATTTAATTATCTCATTAATTGTTGCCCACTGTAATGAATCAAATGCCTTGGAAATATCTAATGATAATAATCCAACTTTCTCATTTGTTTGTGCTACAATATCTATTAAATCTAAAACTCTCCTTGTCAAATCCGCCATATGTCTTCCTTTCAAAAAAAAAAAAAACAACGTTTGATCTTCATTTATATAATTACCCATAAAACTGTTCAGTCTGTTTGCCAATATTGCTGTAAAAATCTTAGCATTTTGATTTATCAATGAAATAGGCCTATATGATTCCACTTTTTCTAAATCTTTTCCAGGTTTTGGTAATAAAACAATTATAGTTCTATACCATTAAGTCGGAATTTACCCTCCTTTCAAAATATAATTTTATAATTTCATCAATTTTGGAACCACAATGTCTTTAAATTCCTTATAAAATTCAGCTGATTACCCATCTTCTCCCGGGGCTTTAGCTGACTTCAAGTTGGCTATTACATCTTTTATTTCTTTCTCGGTTATTCGCTCTTCCATTCTATTTCTATGTTCCTGTTTTATCTTATTTTCTATTTGTTTCCCCAACTGATCCTTTAACCTCTCCAAATCTATATTCTTTTTAGCATATAAATCCTGATAATTTTTTTTGACAATCTTACATTTATCTCTAATCCTATCATATCTTATTCCCTCTTTATTGACCAATATTCCAATTTCCCTTTTATTTCTCGTTTCTGTAGCAGCTCTTGCTAATAATTTTGAATTCGTATTACTGTATTCAAAATATTCCCTTTTTAAATACACCAAATCTCTTTTTACCTTTTCAATGTCCTTTCCTACCAATTCCATCTTTAATCTTTGCATCTTGTTGAAAATCTTCTTATCATTTGTCTTAACATGCTCTTCTTGTAACCGCTTTATCTCTTTTTCAACCTTGTCTTATGCTTCCTTAAATTGTTTATTTCTAATGCTAGCCAACTGTTGGAAGATGGTGGGGGCATGTGGGGATCTGATAGGGATGGACAATAAGCCAAGTTCATCGAGGGTGCACACACCCCTGCTTGTTTTATGAGTTCTTCTTGAGAGATGCCCTGCATCCTTTTACTATGTTTCAATATCTCCCTGAAAGAATGTCAGCACATGTAATCAAGGTCTTTGACTTTTGCTATAGAGAGGCTGATCATGCAGACTTCACGAGGCTAGTATGCTGTTTAGCTGCTTTAACCAATCAGGATTCTAATCACATAGTTTGCATGATTCTCACATGGTACCCTAATGTTAGAAACAATGTATGCCAAATGTAACCTACGGCTGAATATTCTCTATTGTTCCTTATGCTACCAATTCTGCTGTTGAATGCACTATTGTTCCTGTACTCTTATCTGCTACTGAAATTTTGGCAATAAAATATACTGGTTGAGGTTGGTTACTTCAGAGTTCTCCTCAAGCAGCTGGCTGGACCATGCTTGGGCATTGTCATGGTATCAGGATTTCCTCCCACAGCCAACTTAATACTCTCCCCTCTAAAAACCGACTTCATGGCATCCCATCCCATATTATAACTCACCTCATCCGTATCGTTCCAATACCAACTTTCCTTCCACTTTTCAATTATTTGCTCTTTACATTTATGGTCTTTAAAAACTTTACCATCATATCTCCAATTCCTTCTAATTTTCTTTACTCCCACTACCCTTAATTCCATCAACACTTTTGCATGAACTGATTCTTTAAAAATTCCCACTTCCACCTCATCTATATTCCTGATCATTCTGTTACAAATATGTAATCTATTCTGGAGTATGTATTATGCACCTGTGAAAAATGTATAAACCCTTTCTGACCCTTTAAACTCCCTCCATGTATCTTTCAAGCCTAGAGATATCATCCATTTATCAAGAATCTGCATTTTAGGTCCTCTTCCACTCCTTGCTATATTTGTACAATCCAAATTTGACCTTATTATATTGAAATCTCCAGCTACAATCATTTTTGTTGCTTTTTCTTTCTCCAATATACCATATATTTTGTCTAAAAACTTCCCTTGATGATCTTTTAGTGCATATATGTTCACTAAAATTATTTCTTCATGTCACTCTTCCCTTTTATTATTAAGTATCTACCTTCCCGGTCAGAAACACTATTTATCATCTCAAAACCTAGTCTACTCGAGATCAGAACCGCAACCCCTCTTGCTTTTGATGTACAGTTTGATGTACCATAGGACTTTTCATAAATTTGCATCCATCCTAAAAAAAATTTATTTGTATCCCCCAATTTTTGATGAGTTCCCTGCAAAAAGACTATATCCAGTTTATCTTTCCTCAGGGCTGATTCTATTATTCTCCTCTTCACTTGAGAACCAGTACCTTTCACAATCCAAGATAACACTTTAATATTTCTCATACCTTAATCTTAAAAACCATCTTCTATGACCTTCACTTCCTCCTACGGGTGTGTTTCCCTCTACCGCACATAAACAATAACAACAACTATAACAATAAACATTCATATCTACCCTCCCCACTTCTTTCTACAAAAGGTAGCCCTTGACTATCAAAGAGAGGAGGGGGGAATGTGCAAGATGTGCCTACTGCCTAACGCTCCAGCGCTCAATCTTATTTTTGAAAACACACAAACATTTATAAAGATTATTTCTTTCTCTTGCATCATCCCATTTTCTTCTCCATCCCCTAAATTCTGATTCACCCTTCATCAACCACCATCAATGCTTTAAAATCCACAACTGTTCCTCCTGTAGCACCCCTCTCTTCAGCATTTCCATAGTCTCTTTTTATTCCCCCCAATTCTATTAAAGCTTTCCTTAATCCAAGCCATTCTTGTGAAGCCACCTTAACCAGACCAATCAAGCACAAATATTCCAAAGCATCCATCCCTCCATCAATTGTATGCATTTTCTTGTCAGAAAAAAACCCTCAATTGTTGTGGAAATCTCCAATTATATTTTATCCCACATTCTGTCAAAATTTTTGTTGCTGGTTTCATCTTATAATGCCAACCACATTATTCCACTGATATATCATTGTAAACCTCCACATCATTCCCATCAATTTTTAAAACACCAGACCCAGCTTGTTTTATAAAAGCCATCACCTTTAATTTATCCCCCAATTTGCAAATATTTATTTGAATACTTTTCCCTTTCCTTGCACCCAATCTATAAACATTTGCAATATCTTCATTCTCAAAATCTGTCCCCATTTTCAAACTATTTAGCCAATTAACTATTCTTTCCTTCAGCTTGTCTGGCATTTTTCCCATAAGATTACAAATTACTATGTTCTGTTTTCTCATCATATCCTTTTCTTCCTCATGTAACCCTTTCATGTCATCCTGCATCAATTTCATATCTTTTTGCATCAACTTAACACTTATATCCATCCTCTGAAAATTAAAATCAACCTTCTTAGAAAAATCAGTGAACATTGCAACCAGTTTATCCTGTTTTTCCATAATTTCATCTTTGTCTTTTGCCGTTGTTTCCTTAATTTCACGAAAACCCTTCAAATTTGCCTCCTCCATCCTCTCAAATTTCTTAAACAATTTACCCAACTCAACCATAATTTGCATTTGATCCATTGGTGCAGGTTCTGGTACTGCTGTTAATGGGGGTGCTTCTTTGGATGCTAATTTATCCTTCTCATCCTTCTTCACATACATCTTCTTAGGCTTCACCACCTCTTCATCCTTTCCCTTTCCTTTTCCAAGTTTTTCCATTGTAACTTCAAATAATAATCTCAATGCAGCAACCCCTTTATTTCCTCCAAATCCGTCTTCCTGATCAAATTCCAGATTCAATTAAATATAGTAAACTTATAGAGTTATGACTTCTATTAATTCTTCAAGATCCAAAACAAAAGTTTAGCTGATCGTTACTATAATCCAATTGTAATATTGCTTCAAAATGTCCTAAACTCAGTTAAATATTCCCAGTGACTATATATAAAATTAATTTCTTAGTAACAATTTCTTTTTCTTTCAATGTACAATTTTACAATTTTGATCAATTGACTTATAAACAATCAAAATACTTAACTAAAAACATATATAATTTTTGTATTGTCCTTATTATAACTAAGTTATCAATTAATCATACCCAGTCAATTAAATCAAGTGTAGTATATGTAGTATACATTGAGTTTAATTTATCGATTTATTATTTTAAAAATTTGATTTGTAATTAATACCCAATCAAGCCAAATTAATCTACAATTGATGATTAACCAAATAATCTATATAAAAACCAATTACATGCTGGATCAATTTATAATAATTAAAATGAAAAAATGAAAAAACTAAAAAAATATCCAAAAAAGAAAAAAGAGAAAAAGAATTGCCTCTTTATATGTATTTTTTTAAAAAAATTAAGAAAGAAGAAGGGGGAGGAGGGAATCTTCATCATCTATCCTCTGTATATATCAGGAGAGAGAGAAGGGATCAGAGCAGGGGAAAAACCACATTAAAGAAAGAGGAAAAAACCCAGTCTCCAAACTTCATCCAATTTATTAGTCCGTCAGTCCAACTTATTATAATAAAAGCTCAACTAACTCCAACATGCAACAAAAAGAAAAAGAAAAAGATAAAAGGAAAAATTTCACTGCAGCCTCTGAGACCAGTCTTCTTTCTTCCTCCTCCTCCTCCTCCCGCCCAAACTCGCCAAAACCATCTGTCTTAAACTTTCCTCCAATCTTTACTTCTTTCTTTAATTCCTTCTTCCTTCCTCTCTCCACACCTCTTCCCAAAATCCACCACCTCTGCAACTACTCTGCCATTGCTTCCCCTTCACTCTTCAACTTTCATTTTCTTTTTCTGCCACCATTGACCACCATCCACTCACTCACTCTCACTTTCTTTTGACTTCCACCCTCCTCTTTCCTCCTCACCGTTTCCTTCACCAGGCACCCAGAATCAGCTCACCAGTCTTGTCTGCCACCAACACAAAGTTCATGCTTCCACTTAGGCTTTTTCTTCACATTTCTCTCCCTTCAATCTCCTCTCAGAAGTCTTGCCCGCCCGCAACCTGTGATCAGCCTGCTCGGCCCCCGGCTTTCACCGCAAGCCTCACCTGCTGCTGCCGCTGCTCCGTGGCCTTCGACTACCAGCACCAATGAACAAAGGTAACTTTTTCCGGACACTTAAAATCCTTGATGTTGTTTTTCCCCCCATTTTTTTAGTAAGAAAATCTCATTTAAAAACACATTGTAGGGCACACAGCGTTAAAGCAGATGTTAATCCTTTGCCATCGTGGGCATGCCCTGCCAATTAATTCTAAACTTTACAATATGATAGATTATTAGATGAAGATAATTATGCAAATATCTCTACATTTTATGCCTTTGAGAAGGTTGCCAGTACAAGGAGGCAAATGTTGTCCACTCTTCAATATGTTTATTTAATTTTAACTGAGTTAGTAAGTAAGTTTCAGGTTTTTTTGGAGGAGGGTTAGTAAAACGGTGTTATGAGAACCCTAGAAAATGATTTTGCTTCTTAAAAGTAGGAGAAATAATACTATTTCATCATTCTGTGATATTTTGCTTTCATTTTCTAGCACTTTTAAAAACCTTTTGGCTGTCCTTTTTTAAAAACTCACTCATACCCAATCAAGAACTCTCTGGCAACATTTCACCAAGTCTTCAGTAATAAGCTGGGAATAATTTGTTACCCCATTGATTTTAATAAATACTATCCACTGGCTCAAAGTAGCTAATTAGTTTTCAAGCTATATTTGTTGCCTTTTCAGCAACAGGCTTCTACAGTCAGACAAAAATAGCATTTCTAGCATTTTCTCACTCAGTAATTTTGTGTTCACTCCCCCTTTTCATTTAGCAAAAGTAAATCATGTAATTGCACTTTCATCTTGGTCATCTTGGAGGCTTTATTCAGCGAGGAGTCCACACATTGTTAGATGTTTCAGCAATGACATTCCACACATGCAAACATACTTGAGAAATCAAGTCAATCTTCATGTGGATTTTAGCTATTTAAATATCATTTCACTTGCTGGCAAGGTGGAGCATAATGTGTGTCCTCTGCTTTCACCTTGCCCAAGGGATCTGATGGCAGATGCTTTGGTGAGTTTTAGTCCTGGCCTAACATCACTGACAGAGATGGGCAACACTGCCTAGTTAGACCGCTCAAGTCCCCGCACCTCAACAAGTCTTTCACCTAGCAGGGGATGTTCACTTACATAACCAAATAATTCTTCAGAAATGATTGCAACACATAGCTCTTCCCAGCAACTTTGTCTTTGGAACTACAAGTTGCTGGGGAACACAAGAATACTGTGGCATCCTGAAGAAATAACATATAACCACAGTTTGAGAATATACGGCTTCCATCTCAGCATTGCAGAATGTCTCATGATCACAAGCCACTTATAGATCTGATCTGTTCTTCTTTCAATGCTCCCTTTCATTGCTTTATTTCCCCTCCTTTATATTTTCCATTCAGCACTTTTGCTCAGCAGGTTTATAACACAACAAAACTGTGCCCTGTCACTTGTCTACTTTTTTAGCCACTCTAAATGGAAAATGGAATAGATGCCAAATGGATAGATGCCAAAGAGTGTCTCCCTCTGGAACAAGAATCTGGCTGGACCATCTGGACACCATTTAACAGACTTTAAAGTGAAGTAAGAAGATCAAAAAACAATCAAGTGAAATGGGGCTACTTGGGTACAGAACAAATTTTCTGTGACTGTGGAGAAACTCAATCAATGCATTATTATTGTACATTTAATTTATGTCCCTCCACACTACAAAATATCTATTAAATGGTTGGAATAATGCTACTGAAGTAGCCCACTGAAGTCAGAAATTGTCCAATTATTTTAACATTTAATTGGTTATGAATATTATGTATATTCTATATACAGTACTGGTTGGAGGAAAGTTCAGTTAGTGATTTGGGGAAGGGTAACTCAGCCATTGAGCAACCTGGAACCACCAAAATTGGAAAGGGTCTTCCACTGACTCTCCCAAATTCAGATAATTTTGAAGTTAGGGTATCTGAGTTATGAACCTCCCAAATCACCCACTGAATTTTCCCCAAACTAGCTGTTGATGGCCTTAGACTTTGCCCGTCAACCCTTGGAATAAAGAGACAGAGACAGTGTGTAGTTCCTCCCCTCCCCCGGTCCGGCACACCCCTGGGCATTCCTGCCCTCTGTCTCTCCTGGGGGAGGGGGGGCAACGCCACACCAGGGCCATACGTCCCATGGCGTGTTTCCTTTGCAAAGTACTATATGTCCATAATTTTAAATTGTGCAATGCTCTGATATGAATAAATAAATAAAAGTGACTTGAAAGCTTCACCCCTTTCATTATCCATCTACATACTCCACCATCTGACAGCAATCTCATCTGGCTGTTTTTAGCTCCTCTGTTTTCTCCACTTGAGACAGCATGCATAGGAAATAGGCTTTGAAGGCTTCTGCAGTTAGTGTCCCACAGAACTCATTTGGAACAATGGGAAATCTCTGAATGTTCACATGCCAGCTGAACATCTGCTCAACATTGTATGCATCTTCCTATATGAAATTCCTGAGTCATTCTAAATTACATTCTTCCTAGGTTGAATATTGCTCTTAAATTAAATATCAACACCCATATTTGCATTTTTGGTTCGTTGAGACCAGACATGAAGAGAAAGCCTAGCCTAGGTTTATGGTGCTCTAGTGTTTTACATGAGACTTTTGATCTAATTTCTGTTAAATTTTAGTAAATCTCTCTTCCATGCTTTAAAAATACATAGAGGTTTGGCAGCTCACATTTGGCTCTCCCTGTAACACAGGAGGTTATAGAAGTGGGGCACACAGAGAGGTGGGATTTCTTTCCATGCTTTGAGTTACTGCTACAAAAGTTTGTACAGCAAGGGAGGCTTAGGAGCAATCCACTTTCTATGTTGCTTTAAATGGCCCAGTGGGAGCAAGACTGATGTGCTGGAAATGCCTGGACTGGAGATGAAAAGATTGAGGAGAAGTCTGATAACTATCTGCACCTGGGCTATTGCTTTGTGCTGTGTTATCACATCCCCAAGCCTGAAAGTCACCTCACATGTGAAACTCTCTCCTCCTTCATTACCACATCCCCTGAGATGTGTCTCCTTGCCAGAATTGGAGGAGCACGGAAATGTCATGGGACTTCAACTAATGATGTCTTGAGAACTAATAATCCTAGTAAAAATGATTTCTAGGCTTACTTGGGTTTTCATTCTTAAAGACAGGGTTGCAGTGGCTCAGTGGTTAAGAAGCTCACCTTATTAGCTGGAAGGCCCGCAAATCAGCAGTTCAAAACCCAGGTCCTGCATGACAGATTGAGCATCTGTCTCTTCCCAGCTCCTGCCAACCTAGCAGATCAAACGCAAGAAATTGCAAGTACAGTAAAACCCTGACTTACAAATGCCCCAAGTTACATAAAATCCATCTTACATGATTTTGTGCTAAAACCATGTCCCGATTTACATAAATTTATGTAACATGACTTCCTATGAGTTTGCTTTGAGTTACATAAAAATTAATTTCCTATGGGTTTGCTTTGATTTACATTAAAAAAATCATTTTTTCTGTAGGTTTGCTTCGAGTTACGTAAAAAATAATTTTTCCTATGGGTTTGCTTCGAGTTACATAAAAAAATGATTTAAGCAAAAGCCTACGGAATGAACTTTTTGTGTAAGTAGGGGTTTTACTCTCGATAAATTGGGATCACTTCAGTGGAAAAAGATCTTGGGGACATGAAAGGAGCCTTATTCAGGCATCCCCTGAGCAGAGTTCCTCCAGGAAAAAAATTATTTCAACCCAGAATAATTTCTGACATGGAATTATTATTATTCTCCTTAAAGAGAAGACATTGGTGTTATAATTGAGTATGGGAGTAAATGAAGAATTCACATGGCTGCAAAGCTGCTGATAGAGACAAAAACATGGTAAGTGCATAATGTTAGACACAAATAAGACATTAGGAAGAAGAAATAGATTGTTTGGGGTTTAACTAAGCACACACTCAGACAGAAAATATAATAAGCAGAAAGACATTAAAGATTAATAAGTACTATGATTCTTTCTTTATTCATTTCAGAGCTGTGCAAATAAGAACTATGATGAGCTGTGATGATTACAGTATTTTGGAAATAATAGTTTTTCCAGCAGTCTTTTCAACCATAATTATGCTGATATAAACCCTGTAATTTTCTTTCTTTCTTTTATTTGCACTAGATGAGTAGTAAGCAAGAGATGTGTAAATGTTTGGAACTTGGTTATGTAATGGGAAAGAAAGAAGGGGAAAAACAAAGTCCAGAATTATTATAGATCAGATGAAAATTTTGAATAATTATTCATCATTTTGAGATCACTTGGCTGGCACATGGAAATAAAATAGCCACTTTATTGGTGTCTGGAAATAGTTACTACATTTCCATTCTTAGAGACCAAGGTAATGAAATGCACTTTCCTTTCCAGGATACACATTACAATGAAGCACTTATTAGTTTTCACTGTCAAAAGAATTGGGCTTCCAATTGTGTCTTTAAAAACTGAATTAAAGTTGTGTGGTGATTCTGTCAGATTGTGCATCCTTTGCTCAAACAGGTAATTTAAAACCCTGTAAAACTCCTGCTAACCTAGCAGTTCGAAAGCAAGAAATTGCAAGCAGATAAATAGGGACCACTTAGGTGGGAAGGTAACAGTGTTCCATGTGCTCTGGTGTCTAGTCATGCCTGCCACATGACCTTGGAAATGTCTGCAGAAGCAGACAGAGCTGGCTCTTCAGCTATGAAACAGAAATGAGCACTGAATCCTAGAGTCGGATACGAGCAAGGGAAACATTTACCTTTAGAAGGGGTTGCAGTGGCTTAATGGTTAAGAGGTTGAGCTTGATGACTGGAAGTTAAGCAGTACAGCACTTCAAGATCCGAGTGCATGATGGAGTAAGTTCCTGTCATCTGTCCCAGCTCTTGCCATCCTGCCAGTTTGAAAATAAGAAATTGCAAGTAGATAAATAGGTTCCACTTTGTCAGTAAAGGTAACAGCATTCTTATCATGCCCACAGAAACGTCTGCAGACACAGACAGCACTGGCTCTTTAGCTGTCATTGGAGATGAGCATTGTCCCCTAGAGCCAGACATGACTGGTTTTGAGCAAGGGAGAATTATCTGTGGTTACCAAGTTGCCTCCCATTTCCCCCCTTCCTGGTAGATTTCCTGTAGTGTTGTTCTTTATTTTAACTTATCCCAGCTGTCACTACCAAAGAGAAGATATCTGTTGTTGACACAGTTGTTGCCTCTACCTCATCAATGCTACAGCCATGCAGTTGCACAAGAGGATTTCAATCTACAAGTGACATGTTCCACTCATTTTGTTTTTCTTCAGAACAAAAATAACCAAAAAGAAAATGAAAGGGAATGGACATCATAAATGATTTGCCCTCAACAGCTGCTAAATGTAACAGCTGAGCATTACTCCTTATAGCAGGGGTGAACAAAGTGAGACCATCCAGATGTTTTCTGCCTACAGCTCACATCTAGCCCGAGGCAGCAAAACATAATTATGTTTCTGACATATTGCAAAAATGTCAACATTATCCTCTTATTCCTTAAAAAAAAGGGAAAAGGAAAAAACAAGCAAAGAATGCATTATAGGCAAGTATGCAAGCCATTATGCCCTACATCCAAACACTGCCTATTTGATTTTTTTTAATAGGCACCCTCACTCCTAATTTTCTTCATATTCTTTAAAGTTTTTGATTACCTACGCATTTCTTGGTAGACCTATTTTGGCTGCAAAACTAGGTTTATTATTTATATATTGATTTTTGAACAGAAACCCAGGAATTGTCTAACTGTGGGCATGGGGTGGTGGTAGTGGAAGCAAATTTGGAAGCGACCAATAGATGCCAGTCGCCTGGATTTTGCCAGAGGGTTCAGAAAATCACTATGGATCATGAGTAAAACACTACCCCTTCAGGACAGTGAAAGCACTGAATTGTTAGAGTGCTGAGAAATTGTTATTTAAAGTAATTAAGCTTGATTGCAATATGTTCTTAGGATACTTCTTCTGATTGTCACAAAAACCACTATCTACACTGAATTTGCAGCTACAAAAAACAAAATATTTTTCACATGCACAAAGATCCAGCATAGCTTTCTATGTCACATTTTACAGCCTCAGGAAATACAGGTGGGTAAAAATTTTGATTAGCCCTCTTTTTAAAAAAAATAAATTCCCAAAACTATACACACATCATTCCAAATTTGAAAGAAACAATTTGAGTGGGATTTTAGTTGACATTTAGGGAGGGGAAAACTGTTAGATTAATCCATGCAGGCAATTGTACTTTGAATGCTCTTCTCTCTCATGGTCCTCTCCACACTAGAAATAGTGGTATGGATTCATTGACGTTGGCTGCTACTACTATCTGAGTATACATTTTTTCCTGGAAATTGTTTTCAGGAAAAATACCACTGGTGTAAATTTGTTTAAAGTGGATTCCAGCTTGCCATGAAGTGACTCACACACTGTGATCACAGAGCCATCTCCTGCGGCATGTATGAAATGAGACATGCAGGATTTACCACCGGGACTGCAATGGGCTGCCAAAACCTTGAGGATATTAACAAGGTGCACCTTTATAGCGAGTCCATCAGGCATGGCTTCTTCTGCCTCCATGACTGTTGGGAATCAGAAAGTGGTTCCTCCTCCACTCATTTTGCCCTTGGTCCAAATATGATGATTTCCAGTGGCATTTCCTCCACTGAGGGGAATATCACCCCACCCAAAGGGGCTCATCCACCCATAGTCATTGCCCCCTTTGAGGAGTCAGGTTATTTACCACTACGCAACACTTGGTGTTGAGTCTCTGGCTCTATGGATTGACGCAGATGGATATGGATTTTATCTGATTCATTTTTTGACATGGAGTAACTGAGCCAAATTTGCTAGTTTCTTCATAAATTGGATGGAAATAATTATAAGTTTTCAAAATTCCAGAATAGAAGGATATGTAGCTGTTAGAACTGTCCATCCATCATGGGAAGCAGAGGCAATTTGAGAAATGTTCTGAAAGCCAAATGTAGGCTTATGCCAGTAAGAGATGATGAGAGAGGGAAAACAGTGTTCTTTGTGCAACATCATGTATTGATGGGGAATGTGTGATCACTGGCATGCAGCTGAGAGAAGGCAACCAGTGTCATCTAGGTCAGCCACCATAAAAGGAAGAAGAACATCACTACTACTGCCAGGGTTTGGTACATAAAAGATGTGGTTAGTAAGCAAACTAAAAGGAAAAGACAATTATGTCAGTCATAATACAAGTCAGAGACGGGTAACATATCGAATTCTTTTCTGGTAATCAATTTAAAAAATGTAAGTGTAGTTGTAAATAAACCATGTGTCATGGTTGCCAGAATAACATCAAACAAGACACAAATGAGTTGGAAACAAGCTGGGTAAGGATCTTGATGTACACTACTACTACTACTACTACTACTACTACTACTACTACTACTACTACTACTACTACTACTACTATGCAATTTTAGGCAAAGATGACTTGGGTTATGGTGTGATGAAATATCTGCTCCAGGATAGGTCTTTGCTGAAAGATGCTGTTACGAAACCTTTTGTTTATGAGTCTAGAGCATGGATTCTCAACCTGCAGCCCATGGGACAGATGCGGCCCTCAGCACCATTTCACGTAGCCCCCTACTGCCTCCACCACACCAGGAAGTGCCATGTGGTGGAGGAAGGGCAAAATGGCCACCTGGCCTCCAAAGCTGTTTAAGGGAGAAGGACCCAACCCCCGGCTTAAAATGGTTGAGAACTCCTGGTCTAGAGCAAAAAAGACGTGTCCATCATACTAAGGCCAGAAGTTTTGTTGCACTTTTTTGTTGCTCCTTCCTTTCTCTTCTTACCTCACTTGGTGGTGATGCCTTGAGCAGAAGAATGGTTGGAACAGAGCTTTCAAAATGGCCAGTTTAGTATGGGACCAGAGACAATGAAACAGCCGAAGGGTTGGCTTAACACAGGTTTATTGCATGATGATCCGGGGGAACATGAGGTAATGGCGGATGGGTAGCTCAATATATACAGTGGCTATACATTTTGAATGTGGCTCCTCGACAGTCTATTGGTTACTGTCCGCGTGACGTCATGGACAGTCACGCCCTCCTTGTCCAGGTGTAGGTGATGGCGGGAATCTTCCCGCGCTGTTGTTTGCTGGTGAGTCTGGGCCAGGAGAGCTTGAACGCTCGCTATTGCCACCCGGTGGTCATTAGCTCGCGTCCTATTGTAAGGGCTACAGTTAAGCAGCTGCTGGTTATAATGTTACACAAGCATGGTTACATTGGATACACGTGAATGGATACATTGTAAAAGGTACAGTAACAGAACACAACATCCCTCCCCCCCTAGGATGGGACGAAGTCCCTCAGCCAAGATGGCTTATTGCAAACGCGTTTGGGCCGCGATGTGGGCTGACCTGCCCCAGGGGCGCTACTGCTTCCTCGTTCCCTGGTCCCTTGTCCTGAAACGGGAGAGGGAGACTTGTTAGAGGCTTGCCGTGGTTTGGCGGTTTTGGGGGAAGGGAAGAACTCCATTGTGGGCAGACCGGAGACACTCGGGGCTAACGAAAAACCCCTCTTCTCGCTTGGACGGGTGGGGGACCACTCCGCAAAACTTCCCCGGTTCTGAAAATCAAAATCTAACTCTGTTGGGGTATCCGTGTTAGTGGGGAGATCCCGCGGGATATCTATGAGATCGGCTTCCCTTCTCTCTGCTGACCGATCCCGCAGGATGTCTACGAGGACAGATTCCCTTTCCTCCCCCCTTGGTGGGGACCCATGGCCCCCCTTTCCTCCCCCTTGGGCTGAACGGGTGGGGGAGAACCCTAACGCTGAATCCTGTTTCCCGCGGTCCGTGCCCTGCTCGTCGGGGACCCTGCGCCGGAGCTGGTCTGCGTGCCGCCTCCAGAGTAGACCTGTGCCGGTCTCGACGCGGTACGAGACGGGACCGGTCCGCTCTAAGATGACGCCCGGTACCCAGGCCGGACCCGCGCTGGCGTAATTCCTGCAATACACGGGGGCACCCACGTCGAAATTCTTTGTGTCCTCTATCCCAATGTTCTTCCCCTTGTCCTCTACTCTCGTGGGGTCTAGCCTAGTTAGTATGGTGGTCAGTTTCCTGCGCATCAGCAGCTCCGCGGGGGAGTATCCTGACGCTAGGGGAGTCACTCTGTAACCTAGCAGAAACTGGCACACTTGATGGTTTAAGTCCCCGGGGCCCATGCGCCACAGCGCGTCCTTTGTGGTGCGCACAAGGCGCTCTACTTGGCCGTTTGTGGCAGGGTGAAAAGGAGCGGAGGTGATGTGCCGAATGGCGTTGATTTCTGTGAATGCCCTGAACTCAGAGGACGTGAAACAACTTGCGTTGTCGCTTACGAGGGTGTCGGGTAAACCGAACGTGGAAAAAACCCTCCGCAAGTGCTTTATGGTCGTGGACGTGGACGTGCTTGTAACCGGAATGACCTCCAACCACTTGGAGAAGGCATCCACCACAAGGAGAAACAGCGTCCCACGGAACGGGCCAGCAAAGTCTACATGAACCCGGGACCACGGCCCCTTCGCCGCGTCCCACTCCCTGTGAGGCAGGCATGCTTCTTCTGGTCTGGAGCTTTGGCAAGGCTCACAAGTGCCGACCATGTGCTCGATGTCGGCGTCTAGCTGGGGCCACCAGAAATAGCTCCGTGCCAGGGCTTTGGAGCGCACAATTCCAGGGTGACTGATGTGCAGGAGTTTGAGTACCCGCGGTCGTAAGGACGTCGGGATCACTACTCGCTGGCCCCACAGAAGGCACCCCCTCTCAAGGGACAACTCTAACTTCTTTCGAAAAAATGGGTCGAACTCAGCTGCCGGGGAGGACGCTGGCCACCCTTTCTGCACCCAGGAGCTAACCTTTGCTAAAATGTTGTCCTTGCCGGTCGCCTTGGCGATGTCGGCGGGCAGTATTGGGGGCGAGTCGAGGACCTCTATCATCAGCACCTGGTGGTCTGGCTCCTCCCCGCCCACGTGGCTGTTATCCTGGGGAAGGGGGGACCTCGATAGAGCATCCGCATGGCTGATCTCCCTCCCGGGCCTGTACACTAACGCGTGCTGATACGCGCTGAGGAAAATGGCCCACCTAAGCATCCTTGGGGACAGGATCTGTGGCGTGGGCTTGTCTGTGGTAAAAATGCCTAGCAGGGGCTTGTGATCGGTTACGATTGTGAAGGGGCGGCCGTACAGGAAGTCGTGGAACTTTTTGGTTCCCGCAATTATCGCTAATGCTTCCCTGTCTGTCTGGGCGTAGTTTCTCTCCGCTTGGGACAGGGACCTGGAATAGAATGCTATCGGGGCCTCCCTTCCGTTTTCCAGCACGTGGCACAGCACCGCCCCCACCCCCACCGGGGATGCATCACAGATCAGGACCACTGGGCGCTTGGGGTTGAAATGGGTGAGGATGGCATCAGACGCCAGAAGCTGCTTTAGCTCAGTAAATGCCCTCTCTTGCTCGTTGCCCCACTTCCATGCCTCGTCCTTTTTAAGCAATCTGTGCAACGGTTCGGCCACGGCTGCTTTCCGGGGAAGGAAGGAGTGGTAAAAATTCAGCAGCCCTAGGAACGACTGCAACTCGGGCTTGGAGGTGGGGCGAGGGGCTTTCTTGATGGCGTCTACCTTAGATGTGGACGGCCTTATTCCCTCAGGGGTGACACAGAACCCTAGGAATTCGACCTCGGTCGCGAAGAAGATGCATTTGTCTTTTCGCAGTCTCAACCCCGCCTTTTCGAATATCGCTAGAACCTTGCCCAACCTCTTTGCCAATTCGGCCCGACTCCCCCCCGTTATCAAGACGTCATCAAAATAAGGCAACACCCCCTCGAGCCCCTTCAGGAGGCGTTCCATGAGTGACTGGAAAATTCCAGGCGCCGAGTTTACGCCGAACTGAAGGCGCATCACCTGGAACGCCCCCTTATGGGTGACTATGGTTTGTGCAGCTGCTGCGGCTGGGGTCACCGAGAGCTGCTGGTAGGCTTGTGCTAAGTCGAGTTTAGCGAAACACCTTCCCCCATGTAACCTGGCCAGCAAATGGCTGACTAGCGGCACCGGATACGCATTAGGGCGAATGGCCTTGTTGATGGTGCACTTGTAATCAGCGCATATGCGCACCTCCCCGTTGGCCTTTAGTGCTGTTACAATTGGAGTCTCCCACTCCGCAGAATCAACAGGAACAAGAATCCCCTGGCCCACCAATTTGTCCAGTTCCGCCTCTATTTTGTCCTTGAGGGCGAATGGCACCCGGCGCGGTTTGAGTCTTATTGGGGGGACCTCAGGGTCTAGGTCGAAGGCTACTGGGGGTCCCTTAAATTTCCCAAGTCCCTTTTTGAAGACTTCGGGGTGCGCGTCGCACACCTCCTGTATCGGGTCAGTCCCAACGGCAACGGCGTGCACCCCCCCAATGAACAAACCCAGGGGCTGGAACCATTGAGTCCCGAGGAGGCTGCAATTCCCCCCTTTGAGAACAACTAGGGGGAGAGTCACGGCGTGTTTCTTAAATTGTACCTGAAATTTTCCAACCCCCAACACCGGAATGCAGTTCCCTTGCACGTCCCGTAGCGTGGACCTCAAAGCTTTGAGTTTGGGCCGCACGTGGGGGGCAATTTTCAGAAACTCCTTCTGGGGAATGATGGAATATGAGGAACCCGAGTCAACTTCCATCCTAATGGGGGCCCCTTGTACTAGTACCTCAACAAAGTAACGGGGGTGTCCCGCGGACACGCTGAACACCGGTGCGTCGTCCTCGCTGTCGTCGGCGATGCGGCCCACGCCGTCTCGCTTCCTCGTGGCCTGGGTGCCGTCCTTGGGTCTCGTTGCGCGGTCTCTCGGGCTCTTTCAGGCCTCGCGCCGTTTCCTGCAGACCTTGGTGATGTGCCCGCGGCGGCCGCAGTTGTGACACTCGGCCTTTCTGAAGGGGCATTTGGGGCAGTCGTGGTTCGCTCCGCAGCCGTCGCAACGCCGGCCTTCCTTCCGGACCTTCCGGACGTCCTCGTCGTCGCTGCTCTCCGCGGACGACTTCGAAACTCGCCGGGCCGCGTGCACCGAAACGTGCACCGAAGTCTCTGCCTTGCCCGTCTTTGGCCGCCAGTCCTGGAGCTCCTGGACCCCGGCCTTCGTAGCTTCCGTGGCTTGAGCCTCCTTCAGGACCTCCTGCAACGTGGGGGGTGGCTCCCGGTTCATCAATGTGCGCTGAGTTTCGGTGTCGCTCAGGCCGCACAGCACGCAGTCTCTTAGTGTGATTTCTGCGTTCTCCCATTTGCATGGGCCGGCCGCCAGTCGCAGGGCCGCTGCGAAGTCGGCGACCGTCTCCCCGGGCGCTTGGACTCGCCTCCAAAATGCGCTCCGAGCAGGGAACATCGCCGTCGAGGGCCGGAAGTACTCACGCAGCATGTGCATGAGCTCTTTCACCTTGAATTCACTCGCCCTCCTCGGCGCGATCAGGTCCACCAAGACCCTCATGGTGTCTGGCCCCAGCATCCTGGTGAAGATGGCCCTTTTCTTTGCCTCATCCGTGACTTCGGATTCCACCAGGGCTCCCTGGAAGTCCATCTCGAAGATGTCCCAGTCTGCCGGTCTCCTGATTTCAAAACCGGCGCATGTCTTGGTCCCGTGGGCAGCCATATTCCACCTTCATCGCCAGTTTAGTGTATGGGACCAGAGACAATGAAACAGCCGAAGGGTTGGCTTAACACAGGTTTATTGCATGATGATCCGGGGGAACATGAGGTAATGGCGGATGGGTAGCTCAATATATACAGTGGCTATACATTTTGAATGTGGCTCCTCGACAGTCTATTGGTTACTGTCCACGTGACGTCATGGACGGTCACGCCCTCCTTGTCCAGGTGTAGGTGATGGCGGGAATCTTCCCGCGCTGTTGTTTGCTGGTGAGTCTGGGCCAGGAGAGCTTGAACGCTCGCTATTGCCACCCGGTGGTCATTAGCTCGCGTCCTATTGTAAGGGCTACAGTTAAGCAGCTGCTGGTTATAATGTTACACAAGCATGGTTACATTGGATACACGTGAATGGATACATTGTAAAAGGTACAGTAACAGAACACAACAGCCAGGTTGCTTCATCCTGTTGCATATTGGAAACTGGCTCTCAAACAACCATGCTGGTGTAGCAACTGAGCAACCACCATCCCTTATCTGAACTAACCAGATTTCTTTTATCAAATCACACTCAGGAGACATCAAGTCACCCCCTCCTTTGTTTCACCATTAGCTGACAGAAATCTGTTACCTTCCACTGAGCTGTTTCATGGACCACTATGGACTGCAATCTCTTTGGGGCATTTTAAAAACTCCCTTGAGTTTAAGAATCAGCTTGCAGTTCATTCAGGAAGAAGGCTGCAGTTCAGGAATGAAGGCAATGAACACCTGCTGTGCATGTGATCTGTGTTGGTCAAATCCTTAGAGGAGACCTGTCAGGTTAACAGCTGAGGGCTGGAGCTCAGCCATTCCATCTGCCTCTGCTTCCAAATAAACTCATTGTAAGATCTTACCACTGACACAGTTCACTGACCACAAGGTGAAACACAAATATGTACTTATATATCCCAAGAAGTCAAAAGTGAGCAGGGAAACAAATTTGCAAACAAGTCTTAGTTCACATCAGAAATGTTTGAAAGCCTGTTCTGTTAACAGAGCAGAAAATCTGAATTCCAACAGAGAAAAGAACATGTAATAATGCTATTAAGTGCTCCAAAATGTTTTTCCAGAAGTACAAAAGAAAACAGCAAGATATTTGTTCTCAGGATAAAATATAGATTATACTTTTACTCTTGATGTTATTTAAATATTAACTTAATTCATCCAAGAATAATTACTCAAAGAAAGGGGTGATTTCTTCCACTTGTTCTCATCTCAATTTACCCATTCTTTATCTGTGATATAATAATTGTCAAAACTAAAATGAAGTCTAATCCAAAGTCCTATTTTTAAACACAAGGCAAAACTCTGTTGTTGTTGTTGTTGTTGTTGTTGTTGTTGTTGTTGTTGTTCAGTCATACTGTCAAGTCCAACCCTTTACGATCCACATGGGCCACTGCATGCCAGGCTCCCCTGCCCTCTGCCATTCTCTGACCCTCTGCCAGATCTGCGCCCATTGCTTCTACTTTTCTTTTGCCTTCTCCTTTTGCCTTCAATTTTTCTCAAGTGAGTCCTCTCTTCTCATTTGGTGGCCAAAGTGTACTTGAGCTTCAGCTTCAGTATTTGTCTTCCAAGGAGCAGTCAGGGTTGATTTCCTTCAGGATTGAGTGATTTGAGTGATTTAATCTTCTTGCTGTCCAGGGGACTCTCAAGAGTCTCCTCCAGCATCACAGTTCAAAGTTGTCTATTCTTCTGCTCTCAGCCTTCCTTATTGTAGGTCAAAGTCACCACTTTGATTTTTAAATTTGTAACTCAGTCTGTCTATAAATCTATCATCAGCCATTCATTTATTTCAAGCTCTATGTTACCAAACTGGCCAGATTTGTACAACACCCCTGTAGAACCCCAGTCTTACTGAGACAAGAATATGAACACAACAAACTGATCCAAATGGAAAACATGCCAGGCCAAGGAGAAGTATTGGTTAAAAACAGTGACTGAAAAGAAATAGCCTTGTGCCTCAAAGTGAGCCACCAAGAGGAAACAACATAATTATATCTCTCAATGACTACTATCAAAATTACATAGGAAACATGAATAATCCAGACAAGGAGTCATTTCAGTCATTTCCTGTGAGATACTGCAGAAATTTGCCATTCAGCTTGAATCTCAGAACCCTCCCAGCCATGCAAATTTTCTTCTTTTAAGTATGTTTCCTTTTATTAGTTACATGTTTCATTGAGATTTTTGCTGTATTTTAATTATTTTCTATTTGATAAAATTTACATTTGGTGTTAAAACAAAGGCAAATACATTTTGATGTGAAGTCTTCTTCGGCGGAGGCTTGTAACAAAGCAGGAACTCTTTTTTAAATATGAAACAGAATTCCTTGGCCTTAAGCCCTACCTGCAGACCTAAGAATACTCTCGGCCAAGCTTTACCAAATACTAAGGCATTGAAATCCTCCAGTTGAACATTGTAATGGAATGTAGAACAGAAATGTATCACGTTACCAAAAAAAGTTATCGATATTGTCTCACTGAAGGAACCTCCATAATTACACATCGAGACATGTCTGGCCTGCTGTATTGTCAAGTATATCAGAAAAAATATTCATCTTGAGTTTATGCATCTTTATATGACTGTGGGGGCTCAAGTGGTTAAGGCGCTGAACACAAAGATTGGGAGGTTGGAGTTCAATTCCCAAGTACTGCACGACGGAGTGAGCTCCTGTCTCTGTTCCAGCTCCTGCCAACCTAGCAGTTCGAAAGCAAGAATTTGCAAGTAGATAAATAGGTACCACTTCTTTGGGAAGGTAAACAGCATTCTTTGCATGCCAGTGCCTGCCACCTGTCCATGGAAATGTCTGCAGTCACAGATAGTGCTGGCTCTTTGACTATAAACAGAAATTAGCACTGAGACCTAGAGTCAGATACAACTGGCTTTTGAGGAAGGGTGACCTTTACCTTTACCTATATGAATTTTATATGGCACTACATTCCTTTTTTATTTTATTTTTATTTTAAATTCAGATTTCTATGCCACCCAGTCACGTAAACCCGATTCAGGGCGGCTCACAACAAGTTAAAACATACATAAAAACAATTAAACCATTAAAACCCCAACATACCCACACACCTACCCCGTTCATATTTAAAAAAATCTACCCACATTAAAACTGCCTGCATTGAACAATTAAAATAGATGGGGGGGGGGCTTTTTTTTATAAGCCCTTTCTTGAAACATACATTTAATTAATCCATAAATTTTAACTGCAACATTTTCCATTAGACATTATTGCATCTCCATTCCATAGTCACAACTGAGACATATCATTAAGTTCTATAGGACTCTTCCTCCAGCAAAGATGGCATAAATTTTGGGTTCAAGCAGGAAATCCAAAATTGTACCACATGGCTCATTCAGTTGGATTCTGAATGAAAAACAACATAAATGTTTTGTTTTTGCTTTAGTCCTCAGCGGAAGGTTTATTTTCACAAGCATATGCCAGTGTTTTAAAAATAAGAGATAAAGTAGGCATTGAAAAATGCATTTCATTTCAAATTTGTTACACAAAGCAGTAACCTGGTAAGCATGTAATCTAGATCAACGTATTTCTGTATGATTCTTTCCTCCTGAAATCATGGCATCATCCAGCAGAACAAGGTTTTGGGTCCCATTATATAAGTTAAAGGGATTGCGGAAAACAGATTGTTCTGGAAAATCCAGCTTGCTTTAGTAATCTGCATCGTGACATTCAGACTGGTTCTAAACCACATCTTGCATAAGATGTTTGATTTACTTTTATGCCATGGAAATCATGGAAACAAAGTATTTTATTATGTATAGTCCATTTAAGGTACATCTGAGCAGTCAGTGTAACTAATGGATAAAGTCAGCTGAAAGACTTGCATTCTATATACGTTTTAACCTTGTAAATTCCTGCTTTCCAATCCCAGTTCTCAAAACAAATTTCACATTGTTCTTTACAGAGGGACAAGGATGACAGATGATTCCCTGAGTTACAATTTGGTCCTGAAAGGGTAATGCAGCCATTAATTGTTCATGGGTAATAGGATCTTGGTGCAATGGATTCAACCCTTTTAACTTTATTTGACATGAATCAAATATAGTGTTTACATGCTTCTGTTACAGATCTGACTCATTATATTGGTCACTCTTTTAAGAGATTACTGTACAGATTTATCTGTGTACACGAGCGATTCGAAAAAACATATGCTAAGCCTAATAAAATATATACAGTATATTTTTAGTCTGTATCTAATCCACATATAATGCAGTGTTGTTATGATATGGTTATAATAACTGTGCTATCAAGTGAATTCAGATTTATGGTGAATCTTTTCTAGGGTCTTCTAGGTACAGAATCTTGCAGAGTTTGCATTTCTGGTAAAGGGCTGCTCCAGAAAAACTGGTGAGGGAGGATAAGAGCAATAAATGCAGTGATTACATGAAGACAATGTCTTGTCATCTATCAAAAACATGTCAGAAAATAAACAAAACAAAAACAAAAACACTGTATCACTTTAAAGACTCACTGTTATATTTTAATATAAATAAAAGATACAGAGGCACAGAGTGATTAGTCAGCATTCAGCATGACATATAAGTATACAAATAAAATGAGCTCTTGCTGTTATTCTGATTAGCTCTAAATGTCCCCTTTTCAATTGCAAATATTGGGAAGATAAAAAACCCACCCAGAATTGAACATTTGCTACTGTGTGAGTACATCCTGTGTTCTATAAGACGTGTTGTGAAAGAGAATTTTACAGGAAAGTTAGTGAAGGTGGTATAATATAACAAATAATATACAGAAAATATAGCAGCATATAACAATCTGTGCATCAGATTTGATAATGTCCCAGAAACCCTTGGCTAAAATTGAAACCTTTGTGATGGGTGTCCAACAGATGGATGTATTTTATTTCGGTTCTCTCTCTCTGAATCCTAGTCTTGTGTCCAATAGATGGATGTATTTTATTTCTGCTCTCTCTCTCTGGATCCTAGTCTTGTAATTTCTCTGTTCCAGAATCACAACTTTTAGCTCTTGGGTAGAACGTCCAGGTAGACTGAAATGGTTTGAAATGGGTTTCTCTGTGTTGCCATTCTGGATGTCTGATTCATGTCTGTTAACCCTTTTGCACAAAGATTTTCCTGTTTGTCCTATATAGAGCATAGGATGACATTTTTTTGGCAAGAGATGGCTTTATTGTTGTGTGTGGTGCCATTGGGTCCAGTAATACTGCTTCCAGAATGAATGTGGGGTCAAAGCTGACATCTGGGTTTGCAGCAGGGATTAGTTCCCATCTCCGCTTCACTTTTGTGTAGTCTGTTGTGTGTCAATAGTTGTTTGAGATTGGAGGGTTTATAAGTAAGTAGAGGTCTGTCTGTCACCAAGAGCTTTGGAGAGTTAAGTATTTTTTGTTCAAGATGGGTTGGAAATCTTTCATTATGCATGTGAGGGGTCTAAATTGAGGGCTGAAAGTGACAATCAGTGGTGTTCAATTGTTTTCTCTTCTGGGCCTGTCTTGTAGTAGGTTACTTCTGGGTATTCATCTAGCCCAGTTGATTTGTTCTTTAACCATATTGGATGGGTATTATAGTTTGAGAAATGCATTTTGTAGGTCCTTGAGCTTGGCATCCCTGTCTTGTGGGTCAGAGTATAAACAGTTGTACCTGATTTTGTTGTGTGTTCTGGATGGAAGCTGGAGGCATGCAGGTAGGCGTATCTGTCTATGGGATTACGATATAGAGCGCTATTGAGATGTCCATTTTGTAGTATCACAGTGGTATCTAGGAAATTTACTTGTTGTGTAGACTGGTGCAAGTTGAGTTTAATACTGGGATGAAAATTATTGAAATCCTGGTGAAATTTCTCTAGGGTTGCTTTTACATGTGTCCAGATGAAAAATACAGGTACATGTGTCATTGACGTACCTCAAAAAGATAAGTGGTTTATTGATACAACAGTTAAGAAAACATTGTTTCAGATAATAATAATAATAATAATAATAATAATAATAATAATAATAATAATAATAATAATAATAATAATAATAATAATAATAATAATAATAATAATAATAATAATAATAATAATAATAATAATAATAATAATAAGAAGAAGAAGAAGAAGAAGAAGAAGAAGAAGAAGAAGTTTTATTTCTACCCTGCTTTCCTAGCACAAGTGCTACTCAAAGCGGCTTACAACATATATAAATACAGTAACACAAATATAATTACACCAATAATCAACAATAATACAGTATAAGATTAAAAAACAAAAACATAGTATCAGTATATCAAATAATACATAATTACATAGCATCAAAAATATTCAATATTAACAAAATCCCCAGGTGATGGAGCACAGCTCACATCTCCGTTGGCGCCCCTGCCCAATGTCTTCAGCTGCAGTAACATCAGCCTGTCTCCATGTCCATCTGACTCTCTCTCCCTCTCCCCGCTCCCGCTCTCACCATGGGCGGGGAAGTGACAAATCCAGCGGCTCCATCAGCGGCATGATAGTAAAGCCACGATGGTCGCCCCACAACTGGGGGCCAGTCTTTTGCCAGTCTCTCTCTTCACCCATGCTCACACCAAGGGTGGGGGTCCGAGAATGTAGCATGACTGGCAGAGTCTTAAAGCTGTAGAGCAGCTGCCAGAGTCCAGGGCGCCATCGGTGTTTCTCCAGCATGGCCGCCTGTTATACCCCTGCCGAGGAGAGGGGTGGAGAGGGGCGGGACTGTCCGGGACGCCGGCGTTGGGGCTCTCCTGCCAGCTGCCAGAGTCCAGGGCTCCATTGGCATTTCTCCAGTGTGGCCACCTCTTATACCCCCGCAGAGGAGAGGGGCGGAGGGGGGTGGGGCTGTCCGGGACACCGGTGTTGGGGCTCTCATGCCAGCTGCCAGAGTCCAGGGCGCCATCAGCATTTCTCCAGTGTGGCCGCCTCTTAAACCCCCACCGAGGAGAGGGGCGGAGGGGGGTGGGGCTGTCTGGGATGCTGGTGTTGGGGCTCTCCCACCATCTGCCAGATCAGCCATGAATATATTAGCACATCGTGGAGCCATGCAAGTACCCATGGCAGTTGGGTTGACCTGGAGGTAGGTAGGTTTTATTGTCAAAGGTGAAGTAATTGTGTGTAAGTACAAAGTTGACTGCATGGGCTTCATCTTTGTTTTGCATGGTGTTCCTGATGGCTTGTAATCCATCTTTGTGAGGGATGCTGGTGTAAAGAGCTTCCACATACATGGATGGTGTTATCTGGGTGGTCATGTGTGTGTTGAAGTTTTCTTAGAAAGTTTGTGGTATCTCTTACATAGCTGGGTACATTGGTAGCATATGGTTGAGAATGGAGTCCACATACTCCAACAGTGATGGTGTTGATGTTTGAAATAATGGGTCTCCCAGGGTTTCCAGCTTTGTGAATTTTAGGTAGTAGGTAAATTGTAGCTGGTTGAAGTTCTTATGGTGTGTTGTTCAAGAATTGATCATGTATATTTCCAGGAACATTTTTTTAAAGAAGGTTTTGCAATTCGTTTTGATATTTGGTGGTTGGGTCCATAGTTAATGGCTGGTAAAATGTAGAGTTGGAATGTTGCTTGTAAGCTTCCTGTGTGTAGCTCAATTTGTCCATGTCTGACAACTACAGCACCATCCTTGTCTGCCTCTTTGATGATGCTGGGATTATTTTTGAGGTTGTTAATTCTGTTCTGTCCCTGGCTGATTATCTCTGCTTGTACACAGTGTCAGAAATATTCAATGTAGAAGTCCAATTCCTTGTTCCAACCCTCTGGAGTAGGGTTCTTCTGGGAGTAATTCTGGGAGTAGAATTCTTCTGGGAGTAAGTTGTGGATCTGTGCATGGTTCCTCCTCATAGTGTAGCTAGTGATGAACAGCTTGTGAATTGTCATACTGGTTGTTCTCTGGGCTGTGGAAATCAAAAGCAGAGACTGTTCTGGGACATCAGCATGGATCGCAGCAGCAAGTGTAATGTCTAATGGTGATTCGGGATAGTTGTAAGAGGCAGGTGGCCAAAATGCAGGCAATAGATATCTTATGGTATTTTAGTTGGCAGAGTATCAGATTGGAGTTCAAAGAAATGAGAATGAATAATGAGAGAATATCCAGCAACCACAATCTTTTCAGCTGAAGTGTTCCTTTAACAGACATAAGTTTATTAAAGTCCTTTATGAAGTAACCTATCTGACTCCCACTGAAAAGTTAATCACAAGAGGAAGCTGAGACTGGATATGGGGATTTCCCCCAATAAGCTCTGTGAGCTGCAAAGAACTGCTCTGTAGCACTTCCATGCTTTACATCCGAAGGCCTGGACCCACAAAAACACTTTAAACTGTAAAGAAAGGAAAGGAACACAGTAATCAGAATTTAACCTAATATGAGAGCATGAAAGGATCTGTATAATCATATACTTAGTGAAAGCTGCTTGTGAGGTAATTCTCACTAAGCACTCATTCCTAATGTCTTCACATAGACAGCAGACCTATTCTTGTCAGCAAGTAAAATTACTGCAAGCACAGCAATTCTCTATCCCCCCCCCCCTTCCTTCCCATTTTTAAAGTTCAAAGCTCAGTGTATTTACTTTACACTAATCCCACAGTTTGGCAAAAACTGTGCTAGAAAGGAGATATAGATATAGAAATATTTAATGACATGATCAATTAACTTCTTTCATCTTTAGCTGTCAGGCCATTTAATGAGCTATGTTGACCGTAGTGACCATATATATTTCTAGATTTAATGTGAGGCTGTGTAGCTTCTGTTGTGATGTTTACAGAAAAGTTTACATTTCCAAATGTGGAAGAGGCAACAACTGTTATCCTATCAAAAAAAAAGTGCCAATTCCTACTTGTCTGGATAGCATGTTGTTGCTACATGCCATAAATGCACCTCCAATTTATGGTGACCCTATGAATGAGTGACCTCAACAAGGGCATGTCCTCAGCAGCTCATCTTTTACAAATGCAAAGGTGTGACTTTTTAGAGTCAATCCATCTCACATTCAGTCTTCATCTTTTCCCAGTATTATGAAATTTCCAAACATTTGTGCAGGCTCACAGTACCACTCAGCTTCAAACTGAAGGGGGCATACCTGCATTTCATCAGTGGATACAGACAACACCATAGTGGAACACATTTATGGTAAGGAGGGTGACGCAATAATTTGATGTTGGCTGATGGGCACATCTCACTTTAAGATATGGGAGCATAAACTGTGGCCGATGGGCCGGATCTGACCCTTGGCACCATTCCATCAGGCCCTCGTAACCCTCAGCATTCCTGGAAGCAGAAGTAAATTGCACCCACTCATGCACGTAACGCTGCTGTAGATGACCTGTGGCTGTCGTAAATGCACTTATGACAGCCATGAGCACATTTACAGCAGCATTGTGGTCATGTGCAGGCACGTTTTACTTCCACTTCCAATGGGAGGAACCACATGACCAGCCCACTTAACCAGGTGACAGGCTCCAGCCTGAAAAGTTTGGGCATCCCTGCTTTAAGAGCTACAATGGTAATGAAGGACATGAAATTCTGTTTCAATTTTGTCACTCATTTATCCCTGTCATGGTTTCCACATGCAACCTTGTCTTGATTTTAAGGTGACATTTGATCCATCTAGTGTTAAGACACATATTGTAGTTTTCTTAGGCTTAGAAAGCCAGCTCTCATTTTAAAGCACATTGGAATGCCAGGCTGTTAGTCTGACATGACAGTGATGCATAGTTAGAATAGTTGCCTCCCCAAAGGACACATTCCAAGAAACACCTGCAGTCCCACAAGGTTACTGATTGACAGCTAGGTCAGCTGACCACACCACGAGGGAGATGACGTCGCCACTCATGTCAATCAAATTATAATTGCCAGGACACCTGCAGAACTGGACTTTCCCAGGGAATGCAAAGGTGAGGGCCACATGCCAAACAGATGGCATTTGCACCTGCAAATGTCCATGGACAGCACGTCCCATTTTTCATGGGAACACAGGTGTTTTCCCATTAGATCACCACATTCCAAAGCACCTTTTCTCAATAAAAGGAGCCCACTCTGAGCACTCAGAGAGCACTTCTGGAGCAAGGGTGAAACCCTTGTCTCTTAACACCATAATCTTGATTTCAGTGGGAGCTCTTGTCCGATAGCTGCCCAACATGACTCTTCAGGGCTAAAACTCAGCCATGAGGGGCAGAACCACCCCAAACCAGCAAGCTTGAACCAGCAAGATTTTATTTCATTTATTTGTTTTATTTGCTTGTGTTTTATGTAGTGTAGATTAATTTAAGATCTGTATCCAGTATTGTGTTTCCTTCAATAAATCTTCAAAAGCCAGTCATGTTTTGCCTGCCTTTATAAAGAAGGAGAAGGAAACCCAGCAGAGCAGAAGTGGCTCCAATTGTCCTCATCACTTCAACACCGGAAGCCTTCCAGAAGTCAGTGAGAGGGATTGCTCTGTCTGTTAAGGGGAGGAGGAGTAGCAAATCATAAGCTGTGTGTCATAGACCTCAGCACTAAGAAGCCTAGCTTCTGCCAAGTGATCAATATTACCTGCCATATGCAGAAGGTTACTCTGTCCCTGACCCCAGTGAATCGGGCTAGGGAGAGTAGTGCTCATTAAGGCAAGCAGGACGCTGGATCGAAGGTCCGCCCTGCTGGGTGTTCCCAAGAGAAATATTCTGGGTGCCCAACGTAGCCTTTGTGAGGCATTTTCCTCCCCCTATGTCCCTGATAATCCCTTTTAATATGATGGTGCACACATATAAATTTGTATGTCTCCTTCTTCTGCCCCTTCTTGCTAATATTCCCAGGCTACCTTCTACATTTTATATTGTATCTTATCTGGGCTTTATCTGGTATTGCAACATTTCCAATTTTTATTACTTGCAAAATGCCACTTAAGTTCTGTTAATTTTTATCTTCTAGATCATTACTGCAGGTGTTGTAAACAATGTGAATCCTGTTTTGCCCCAGGGAATGTTTTCTTCTATTTGATACAATGAAGTTTATCATCTCTTTTATTTATGATCCTTCGGCTATTTTCCAATTCTCTTGACAAATCAGGTAAACATAATCCTCAAGAAAAACAGTATCATCCGACTCCCTAATTTACCATGAAAATTTGTTATATTTGCTTTGTTCTTGCTTGATTTCAATATTATATTTGCTTTAACTATCAATCAAGCACCAGTCAGCTAGTCCTTTTAATGTAACTTTAAAACCCAAAGTATAAGTCTCCCCTTCTTCACTGCAGTTGACCTCATTTCTAGAAATGCAACTAGCTCCTTCATAAATTGTCATAAAGCCAATCTAGGGAAAAATGAGGAACATCTGCCCCCCCCCCCCCCCCCACACACACATATATTGAAGTTCTTTAGAGTTATCAAGGAAATGTCTCATATTTATCAAGGAAAGGAAATTAAGTATTCATTGCCAACACTGGAAGGGAAGAAGTCCATGCTCTGTGTATACAGTTACATGTGAATTAGGTTTGAAATTCTCATTTTTCATATTTCTACAGTACATAATTTGATATATAATTAACATTTGTTCCATATTCAACTGCACATACATTCCATAACTACATATCAGTTATTGGTACAAGCTCAGCTTCCATCAGAGGATATACTTTGATATTTAACTAGTAGGATTTCTATACAGGTACCACATACATTTTAAAGAAGGTGGTTGATGGAATTTCTGACCTGCAGTGTTTCTTCCTTTATCTTTCACATTTCCACCTAAACCTGATACTGCAGAAAGCAGTACCTGAAAACTCAAAGTACTATGTTGCATGGGATTTGTGTGCCTTTGATAGCTTCTGGTTACGGGGCAGGTAGAACAGTTCATTCTTTCAAATATCAATGCACTGAACTGATTTGTCAGAATCCTGGAAGAAAAAAAAATTAAACACATACTTTTCTGTCTCTCATAAAAGAGCTCAGAACATGTTGGCTTAGCTAAGCAAATCTTTTGTCTTTGAGTCACTTTGCTCTCATGGGATAGCTCAGCCTGAGATAGAGTGATGCATCTGAATGGTTTGAGGTAATTTAGCAAAGACTGTAGGCCCATTCATACTAGTTGTTGACTTCAATCAATGTGATTTGAGACTGCAGTACCTTTCTCTGTTAATCTAGATTTACTCACACCAAACTTCCATACCTGTAGTGATTTTCCTTTCAGTCTAAACAAGATAAGGAGTTTCCAAGGTCTGTGGAATTCTATCTATGGAAGTTATCAAGAAAAGGTTTTAAACTGTGTTTTAAAGTGGTTAGAGTTATTGTTGATACTGTTTTATTTTGTTTTAGGATTAGGCACTGAATTAGTTTACAATTACCAATATAGCCCTTTCCATTTCTAAGATAATATAGTTAAATTGGCATTCGTTTTCCAACACAAATATTCCTCTTTTTTTGCCTAACAAGCAAATCATGGTGTTAATGCTGATCAATACAATTTATTTTAGTTTTTCCTTTCTGCTTTAGCTTCACTTGCGATTTCTTGGCTGATTTTTTAAAAAGAAAGCAGTTAACTGACTTCTTTCCTTATCAACTGCCAGGTTCAACTGGTATTTTAATGTTTCAGTTGATTACATGACACTGAAGCTATAAAATAAACACCTAATAGAAACATGGTAAATAAATAAGAGGCTGGGCTTTCTGAGTTGAATGGATGTCCCATGAACAAATTCAGTGAGTTTTAGATCACTCCATTTCATACTGATGAACCTGGGAGATAAAGTGACGGAAAATAATAGTTCACTGCCAATTTTATATTGGCTGTAGGTTGTGCAAACAAAAATACAGTAAGGGAGTTTAATTTGGAAGCTGGACTTGTTTCCCGAGAGATGAAATGGAGTGGAATCATTTTCTGAAGAGCTGGATCAACATTAAAGTGTTTTACTATCATATTATCTAATGTTATACATAAAGTTTTATGTTCACCAGCTTAGCATTTTAAAGATCTCTAATACTATGACAATAAAATTGAGTGCTGTAGCTAATTTTATATTTCATAATAAAAAATAAATCTATGCTGAAAAATCAGTCATCTTTTAAGCTCTTAATAAAAGGAGAAATTTCCAGATGCGACTGGCATTTAGTTTAACGTAATATGGTTGATTATCATTTTTATGTTGAATATTGATTCATATTTGAACCACCTCTATTTTTATTTTTTAGATTTGGCTACTGTAGAAACTAATATAGAGTTGTAGCATTATTATATGTAGTTTAATAAAAAATTACCATAATTATACCTAAATGTTGACTATAACAAATCCCTCTTTTAATTTTGATACACTATATCCAATGGAGTTTGATCTCTTTGCTGTTTGAAGAACTAGAATTACATTTTAAGCTGCATTTTCCTCATTTTATCAAAATCTGCTCTAGAGAATTGGGAAATCTTTTAGAGCAGATTTTCAGATGGTGCTGTTGGAAGGACCATTTCTTTGATTTCTCCATCAGCTGCATTGTGCTTGGAAAACTATACCTATAAATGACAAATGTCCCCATATGGGTCCAGAATACAAATCCACATGCCTTAAATGTCCCCATCCACACTGTGCACACACTTACCTGTCATGGGAGAGATGGTCAACGTAGGGGTCAGGACTGCCGTGGGGGCCCTAAGCCCCACAAAACTGAAAACAAAAAACTACAACCCCCAGCAGCCAGTGCGACTTGGCGCGGCCAATTGGGAAAGACAGTACACAAGTGTGTGAAGAAAAACTGGTTGGAACTTTGGGGCACCAGACAAAAAAACCTGATTGGAACATTGAGGCTGCTGACGTGCATGCAAGCAGAGCAGCAAAGGCCAGCTAGAGCCAAAGATGGGCAAGTCGGCATGATGGCAGAAGTAGACATGACAACCGCCCCACTACACACACACAAAAAAAACAAAGATCAGAGAGGGTCGCAGCACTCAGGCATGCCCACAACATCAGCAGTGCACAAGGCCACGGCCCAGTCACGGAAGGCATCACCGCAGGCCCCATTGGCCATGGCCATAGAAGGCAAAGGATGCAACTGAGCATGTGTCAGGGGGCTGCAGGAAGAGACATTTGGCCCCATTTCCCTCACCTCTGTTCCCACACCACCGCCTCCTCCTCAGCCACAGAAGGCCACTTTAGCTGCCACCTTAGCCCGAGGTGGCCCAGCCGGGGACTGATGATGGACACAGCCCCCCCCCCCCAAGCAGCAGGAGACTGGGTCATGGAGGTGCAGGAAGAGAGAGACCCTGTGCCGTGATCCCCACCCTGGCCGGACATGCAAGGCCACCAGAGGCAGCCACCATGCCCCTCCCAATGCTGCTGCCCACACGGCCACCACCACTGTGCTACAAGGCCCTCTTGGTAAGTTCGACATTGGCTGAGACCAAAACGGCCCCCACCCATCCCCGGGGCGAAGCCCGAAGAGCCATGCTAGTCACCCAATAATCTATGGTTTTCCAATAACCTATGATTTTGTGAATTTAAAATATTTTGTCAAGTGGGAGATTTTCTTCAGCAAGGTTGCATGGTTGACTGTGTCATAAGCTGCATTGAGATCTATAAACACTACACCTGTGATTTCCTTCAGTTTAAAACCATCTTCTATATACTGTGTTAGGTTAAGAATTTGTGCTGTACAATCTTTGCCAGGTCTGAAACCAGCTTGCTGTGGTATAAGTAGGGGCCCTGCTATTGTAGATAGTCAATTCAGAATTAAACGTTCATATATCTTGTATAAGTGGCTAAAAAGAGATATGAGCCTGTAGCCTTTTGGACCTTCTGCTGGCTTGCCTAATTTATGTATAGCTATCATCCAAACCTTCCTCCATATCTGTGGGATCTGAACTACATTCAAGCAGTTATTGTACAGGCTAATTAACCTTTTTTTTAAAAAAAATATTGGTCCAAAATATTGGAGGTCTAATGTAGATGTAAGAATTTCCACCAGGGACAAAATGTATCTCCTCCACTATAAGCTCTGAGATAGGCATGAGGGAGGGCAGCATTGCATCAAAGTCTAGGAAAAAAAGGTGAAACTAGTGCTCTGCCACAATTTGTTCTCCTGTTCTCCAAAAGTTCTTCATGAAAAAAGATTTATTTTTTTCCATCTCATTCTCAGGACACTTTAGAATATCTTATGGTTTTGTTTTTCAGTTTCCCGCCTCCTCCGCCTCCCCTCTCTCTGCTTCTGATGATGAAAACACACAAAAACAGTAAAACAATGTTGTAAAAAACTGACTAGTATTATATAAGAGATAAAAAAATTTAACCAAAAATATATCACATTAAGGTCTTCTGCAACTCTGGTAGACCAATCCAGTTTTATTTAGAAGGGGCCCTGGTGGCACAGTGGTTAAACTGCTGTACTGTAGCTGAAATGTTTGAGTTTGATCCTGACAGGGATGAAGTTGACTCAGCCTTCCATCCTTCAGTGGTAAGTAAAATGAGTGCCCACCATGTTGGGGCAAAATGCTTTCATGGTCAGAAACACATGCAACTCACTTGTGAACCACCCAGAGAGTGCACTAAGCACGGTGAGGTGAAATATAAGTGTACTGTAATTGCTATTGCTAGAATTATTGAGAAGGGATTAATAAAATTGAATTTGTTACAATGAATCCCCTTGACATATTCCTCTTTTGTTATTGAGTTCCCTAGTTTCTTCACCTTAACCCATTACAATAGTTTTCCACTTTCCCTTGGTTTTCTTTAGAAATTTCAGAATATTTTTGCCAATCCCAAATATTTTAGCTAAGTGTTAATCCAGCTGTGTGGCAATGAGTCAAATGCTTTTACAACATATTCAAATGTTGATTTGATTTTCATTTTTTTAGTTGCTTGATTTGTGCAAATATAATTCATATTCTCATTCCCTTCTCTTGCCAAGAGTGCCATAAAATACTTACCCTCTGGCAGAATGAGTAGAATAATTTTGAGTTCCTGTATATGGCAATGCATGCAAACATTCACCTCCTTGTGTAAACTCACATCCTTATGTGGAGGGAAGAATAAAAGTCCTACTATGCTAGCAGAATTAAACTTGTACATTCTTGACTCCTAGTCATGAATATTAACTTGATTTTTGTTCATCAGTAATTTTGATTTAGAGTCATAAACATAAGCCTAAGCACAAAGGACAAAATTCAGGTGAAAATGTCCCCCCGCCCCCCCATAAATGACCATAAAAGTTTTTAGATCCAACCATAACATAAACAAGATTACTCTACAACTGAATCTATTTTATGAAAGATAATACATTTTAAAAGATATCAATTTATGGTTTAAATTATTAAATTGTAGTCAATGCAACTTGGAAAAAGTTGTATGCCTTAAACTGTACAGAATATCTATAGGAAACCTTTCCCTGTCCCCCATGTATGTATCAGAAAATTAATGCCTTTGTTTTTTTCATTGTCAGATACCACTAGCCTAGTTCCAGTCATCTGAAATTATAATATGGACATCTTTTCAAAATTAATAAACTCTATACATTAAACAGATGGAGAAATAGAGAATGCTGCCATAGCATAGTGGCAGAGGCTCATTACTTCCTTAAATCTGTAGCTTTCCTTCCAGCTGGGCAAGTGAATAAACTCTAATTCCAACATCATCCCAATTATGTCATTACACTTCTGGCAAGCGAAAGCCAATATAACAGTTTAAATAATATGATTTAGTATGATTGAGCCGAATATCAACATGACTCGCCACTGCCATAAACTCCCATGTGTCCAACTTTTCTGCTTTCATTCCATCAGAACTATGGTCTAGCCATTGGTCCTAGGCCTTTTCCATTGTGTGCTAGCTGATTATCCTTAAAAATCTGTTGTCTTTGCAGAGCGGTGAGTGCTTCCTGCTTGTTTGAAGCTGAGGTCCAGTTCGAGAAAGTAATCATCAGAACTTGCATCTAGATCAGTTGAACTTGATCCTAAAGAACTGAGAGAACCAGCTAGTGACCCATTTCCTTCAAAAGCATAAGTCTTAAGGCAATCATAAGGGGGAACATTAGGGTCAGAGTTCGCTTCTTCTAGCTTTTGTGAAATAAATTCCCGGAATATAGCACTCTCAGGGCCAACCTGCAGAGATTGCCTGTAAAGGCTCTGGATCTGTGTTGTGATATTTCTTCGAGGCTTGTGATCTCTCAGAACAGTTTGGTTCCTCAGTGCAGAAATATCAAAAGCCTCCGTGTCTTGCTCTCCACCACCTTCATCATCATACTTAACAATGTTATCTCTAAATACTTCTCCTTTCTCATGAAATAATGATGGTTTTGTCTGCTGCTTCAAGGCCACAATTGCCAGAACAAACACTGGAAAGGAAAGAAGTAAAAAGGAGGAAAATATTTAAAAATACTAGAACACTATATAAAGAGTAGAATTAACTAACAGAATTAACAAGTAGATTAACTTTCCAAGTGCTTGCAATCACTCATTGGCTGCTATGCAAGTTACCACTTTATGGCAAAGATGGACAGCAGCAAAATTTAGTGTAGTCCACTGTTAGCCCACACAACGTGTGAACAGAGACAGGTGATACACAAAAATGATGCATCAGAACCACGTCAGGAAACAGAGTTGCATGTTTGAATCAGCTATATTGATAGAGTGTAGGCCATTTGTACATGATAAAAAATGAGTACCATATATACTCAAGTTCAGTATAAGCTGACCCAAATATAAACTGATACCTAATTTTGACCTGAAAACCCAGGAAAATAGATTTACCTGAGTATTAGCTGAGAGTGGGAAATGCAGCAGCTGCTAGTGAGCTTCAATAATTAAAATACATGAAAATACAGTAAAATTAATTAATTTAGTGCATTTTTAAACTGTTTTTCCACCACCCAACCAGAGGTGGCACTTCAGGGGAAGTGGGTGGGCAGGTCAATTGCATTGAGGCAGGAAGTGTTGCTCTAGCCAAGCCTCTTGCTCCCCCTGCAAGCAAGAAGCATGGCTTTCCCCTCCATCTTGGCTAGAGCAGGGACAAAGACAAGAAGGTAAGTGAAATCCTTGCTTTTTCCACACCAGTTTGGAAAGGGGACACAATTGCATTGTAGAGCATCTCTCTTCATCAAGCCGGGGGTTGGGTCATGCTCTTTCAGTCAGCTTCGAGGGCTGGATGGCTATTTTGCTTTTCCTGAACAATAGGATGGTCAATTTGTCCCAACAGGTTCAAATGGTTTGAAATTTTGTTTCTCGAATGCCCTTTGATGGGTGGGTGGCCACATGAAATTGTGCTTAGGGTCGGATCTGGCCCACAAACCTTAGGTTGGGAACCCCTGTTTTATAATATGCAGAGTTGATTCCAGGTATGTTGAAAGAGGCAGGCAGAAGCTCTCATCTATCCCCCTCTTAACAAGAGCTCAGTTCAACTGAAAATCATCTTTGCATGCCACGAGGAATGGGTGAGTGGGATGATCTTGCGGGGGGGGGGGGGAAATAAAGAGTAGGCTCATATTTTTGGAAGATTGATGTCAGAAAAAGCAGCTTTTATCCACCTCCTTCCACAGGTGTCTACTTGGATCCAAAGCATACTGTTACAGTCAACTGATTCATGCAACCTGTTTTAATCAGCAAAAAGGCTGTGGTGGTACATATTGCAAGAAATTTATAGACATGTTGTCTTACCTAACATTATTAGAGCACAAGCCACAACGGCAACTAATGCCTGTACACTGATACCCATTGAAAACAGAATTGCTCCATATCTACAGGATTGAATGTGAACTTCTTCATCACAGTCACACACAGTGACAGTTAAAGTGTTCGTACTGGTGAAGGATGGGGTTCCATTGTCAGCAATTAGAATTCTCAAGGAGAAAAGAAATTGATCTTGAGGATGGAACCCACTTCTTGTGGTAATTATTCTGGCTGTGTTATCTGGAACAAAAAGAAATATGTATCACAAATGTGGCTTCTCAAATACAAGAAGATTCTCTTTATATATAGATCCAAACTACTGTGTGACATCTTTATTACAGTGAAACAATCTATTCCTAATTCAGGCCAATGTAATGATTTTATTAGAATAACAACAATACCACAAATCTGGCAAATATTAAAGTGCTTCAGATTGCTTCATAAGGAGAGATAGTATAATATTTATAAGACTGAAGAAAAAATAAAGAAGTCTGCAGATTTGTCACTGTATATTGGCCACTGTCTCTGCATGCTACTTAACTCCCAAGATAGAGATTGCAGATCCAGCCAGTTTAGTGTCAGTTTTAGTCAGGGGTTCACAACCTACGGCCGAAAGGCTGGATTTGTCCCGTGGCACCATTTAATGTGGCCCACCACCCTCACTCCTGCCACTGCTGCAGAAAGCAGCAGAAACAGCTGAAAACATGCTGCCCTCACTCCCACCACTGCCACCAGAAATAGCAAAAGTGGTGAAAACAGCTGAAAACACGCCATAAATGCACCCATGACTGTCATAAACACATTTACAACAGCCGTGTTTATGACTACCACATTTACGGCAGTGTCTACAGTGGGGCAAACCATGTGTCTGGCCTGCTCAGCTGTCTGAGCGGGCATGGTCCAGCCCATGGCTTGAAAACATTGAGAATCCCTGGTTTAGGTAGTTCATTAATAATAGGGGCTGCAGTAGCTCAGTGGTTAAGAAGCTTGTCTTGTTAGCTGGAAGGTTGACAAGTCAGCAGTTCAAAACCCAGGTACTACATGACAGATTGATTGTCCGGCTCTGTCCCAGCACTTGGGGACATGAAAGGAGCCTCATTTGAGCATTCCCTGAGCAGAGTTTCTCCCGCAAAAATCATTTCAACCCAGAATAATTTATGGCATGAAATAATAATAATAATAATAATAATAATAATAATAATAATAATAATAATAATAATAATAATAATAATAATAATAATAATAATAATAATAATAATAATAATAATAATAATAATAATAATAATAATAATAATAATAATAATAATAATAATAATAATAATAATAATAATAATAATAATGTTGATGATGATGATGATGATGATGATGATGATGATGATGATAGCTCTCCCCCCTATGCTAAAGTTATGGCCCCTAAAGACTTGTTTATTATTGGCAGAGTTACACCGGCAACTCAGCTAACCAGTACTCTATGCATGGAAAAAGAGATGGTACCTTCATGAATCTGAGGGTGAGAGATAGTGGTTGGTTTCCTTCAAGGTACCTACTATTATGGGCAATGAAATGTAAGTATCTTTTTATTCAAAATACAGTGAACTTTCCAAAAGTTAGTTGTATTGATTTATTCACCTAGCCAGAACATTCATATAATTAGCAAAGTCAATATGAGCAATGTATACTTTAGTTGAATTTTAAATAGCTCTTCTTCTAAGTCTCAGAAGGCTGCCTTTAAGTGATCTTCTTTCCTGCAATTTCATCAGCACCTGAACTTAGGTTTTCCCTTCAGATTACTTTCGATTGGTGTCCCCCGTACGATTCTTTTCCCAGCCTTTGGGATCAATACAAATGCCGCCTAACACCACATTGTGGAAAAGTCATTCATATGATGTTATCAGTATATTGATGAAAACAGTGTAATGAGGAACAAGAAAAAAAAGGTTAAATAATTGTGACCTGTATGCTTCTGTCTTTAATTTTGTTAAAGTGGAACTAAATAAAAGTATAAGCTTTTATTAACATTAATTCTTTGTTTTATTTAAAATCAGCTTTTCCTTACCATTTGCTAATGTTACCTGGCAACAGATAATGGGAGAGTTATTGCTATAAGCCAAAACATTTACTGCTCAATCAACAGAGCATTGCAATATTATATTACTACTAGCATTTTTTGCCTGGCAAACTGGGCAGGTTTTTTTTGTGTTGGTGGTTGGGGTGGTTTTGGGGACACACACACACACACACACACACACACACACACACACACACACACACACACACACACACACACACACACACACACACACAGGGGGGAGAGAGGGGGGAAGAGAGAGGGGAGAGAGAGTATGTATTGTGTGTGTGTGTGTGTGTGTGTGTGTGTGTGTGTGTGTGTGTGTGTGTGTGTGTGTGTGTGTGTGTGTGTGTGTGTGTGTGTGTGTGTGTGTGTGTGTGAGAGAGAGAGAGAGAGAGAGAGAGAGAGAGAAGCAGCCCGGGTGAGTAGGGAGGGAAGGGGGAGGCGGAATTGTTTTTCCCCTTTCCCTTCCTGGGGGGGGGGGCAGGGAAAGGGGGAGGTGGAATTGTTTTTTCCTCATTCCCTGCTTGGGGGGTGGGCAGGGAAGGGGGAGGCAGAATTGGTTTTTTTCTCTTTCCCTGCCTGGGGAAGAGAAGGGGTGGTGGAATGTTTTTCCCCCCTTTCCCTGCCTGGGGTGGGGGCAGGGAAGAGGGAGGCGGAATTGTTTTTCCCCCTTTCCCTGCCTGGGGGGGGGGCAGGGAAAGGGGGAGGCGGAATAGTTTTTTCCCCTTTCCCTTCCTGGACGGGGGGCAGGGAAAGGGGGAGGCGGAATTGTTTTTTCCCCTTTCCCTTCCTGGGGGGGGGGCAGGGAAAGGGGGAGGTGGAATTGTTTTTTCCTCATTCCCTGCTTGGGGGGCGGGCAGGGAAGGGGGAGGCAGAATTGGGTTTTTTTCTCTTTCCCTGCCTGGGGAAGAGAAGGGGTGGTGGAATGTTTTTCCCCCCTTTCCCTGCCTGGGGTGGGGGCAGGGAAGAGGGAGGCGGACTGTTTTTTCCCCCTTTCCCTGCCTGGGGTGGGGTGGGGGGAAGCAGGGAAGGTTGTTTTTCCCCTTTAACTGTTTTGAAGGCTGCTTCATGTCAGCCTTCGAAACAGTTAATGGGGAAAATACAAAGGCAGCAGACAGCGCTTCGTCAGGGGAGGCACTCTCCCTGTTGGATGGATGGCTGCCACCTTTCTGTCAGTGAATGAGGGGTTACTTCAAGCCTTTGCAAGAGAGAAAAACATATTTTCCCTGGAGAATTGCTTTGCCAGCCCTGCAAACCCTTATCAAGCTCTGTGCCCAGTTCCTCATAACATGGCCAAGCCAGAGCCTTTCGCCATAACACCTCCATTAGAATGCTCTGCAGAAATGTGGGTATACTGAAAACTATGCCCCTCTCCCCACTAGATTTTGCTTGTGCCAAATTAAAAAAATAGACCAATTTGCTATGTTAAAAAAAACCAAGAAGTAACTTTAAGTAATCTGATGTGGAGAAAGAGATATTTCCAAAGTATTAAATTGAATTTTGCATTTTGAGTGAAGCACATAAGATACTGAGTGACCTGGTTCTCAGATTTGAAGTTTTATTTGTTACATTAAATATTATTCTTAATGCCATCAAATCCCTTCCAATTTACAGCAGTTACATGAATGAATGACCTTTAAAATATTGTAATTTTAAGAGCTCTGCTCAGCTCTTGGAAACTCAGATCCATGGCTTTGCTGCCTTAAACTTGTAAAGTTTTAAAAGTTTTCACTGAGTGTTGGCTTCTCACAATAAGCCCAAAGTGAAATGGCTTCATTTCAATCAAATATCAACAGGCCTGATCATGGCCCTAGGGATGTAGCAGAAATGACCACACATACAACTTCTTTTGGTATAAAATTGGCCATAACTTTATTGGTTGCAGTAGCCAATAGCCCCTGGCACTAGTAATATAGGAAAGAGATTCCTGTCAGCTACCTTGATTGGTGTCTGAAGAAGACCAGGTAAACAGATAACCACATGGATTTAGGTTACTGAATGGCCCTGCCTGTCCCCGAGGGAGCAAGACGGACACAACAGCCTTTGAGGTGGGTTTTCACATGACCTCCACATCTCCTACTCCATAAAGCAGGGGTGCCCAAACCTTTTGGGCCATGGGCCGGTTATGTGGTTCCTCCCACTGGAAGTGGAATTAAAATGTGCCTACACATGCACAAAACACTGTCATAAATGCACCCGCGGCTGTCATGAACACATTTAGGTAGGAGAGACGGCTGGGGTGTTGTAACAGTAAAGGGGGAAGCGACACTCCCAATAGTTCAGTGGTAAAATTCAAAGTGATTTAATAAAGGAATAATTCTCATATATGTCCTATGTTGAGGTGAATCGAGCAGGATATATATTGGTGAGTCACAGAGCGCAGAGAATATATATACACAGTTCAGTATACCAAAAGGGTACTAATAATAATAATAACAGTTTTTCAATGCACGAAGGAATACTCAAACCAATAACATAATAAATGAATGAACCTCAACATAAATGCATCACATACTGGGACCCCCGAGGGTGAACCATGTACCCGTGGCACTGCTATAGACAAATAAAGTCTGACCAAACCAAGAGAATAATATACGTAACAATGATGAGATACAGTCTTTGGAAGTCCGTGGTCAGAAAAGTTCTACTCGGCTATTGCAAGCGCGGCGCCAAAATGGCCGCCGCGCCCTTTGCGGGCCCCCCCCACAGGACAGAGAATCCGGGTAGTTAGGGGCGTGGCCAGCTCCCTTATAAAAGGGGTGGCCACGAGGCAGCCGAGCTGCCATTTTGCCTCAGCGACGGAGCGGAGAAGTTTTTTCCCCTGCGTCTCCGTCGCTCGTTAGCTTACCGGGAAGCCTTTTGGTGGCGATTCTGCCTGGCTGGCTTCCCTTTTTTGCTTCAGGAGGGATGCCTTCGAAAAAGAAGGCAGCTTCGAGTTCAGCTCGGGCTGTCAGGAGGCGCAACCCAGGTCGGAGGACCGTGGTGCCGCCTCCTCAGCAGCCACCTTTGCCATCCCCGGCCGGGGCTGGTGGAATGGGGTCTATTGCCCCTTGGCCCGATCAGAGTGCGGGCGCGGAAGGCGCTCCGGCCCGCGGCCCGCGAGCGGTGGACACCGCTCCTCCTCCTGCCCAATCCGTCGGGCCTATTTCTTTTGGGCCGCAGCCTCTCCCGGGGCCCTCTAGCCTCGGGGGGTGGCCCGGCTCCCTGCCTTGGCAGGTTTCTTCACCAGCCCTACCGGGCTTCGGCGCTGGCCAATGGCCATATATGGGCCCTGGGGCGCAGGGACCTGTCCCCATGCCAGGATCAGGCGGGCCGGCCGGCCCTTTGCCCATGGTCAACGTGGACACCTTACTGGCCCGCATTGCGGCCCTGGAGGCGTCTTTGGCCCGGGCCAGTCAGGCAGGCGCCCCCTTCGGGGTACCTTTTGAGGCGCTATCGGCAGCAGGACAACAGCCGGCGGGGAGGGTTGAGCTGCTGCAGGCGGGTGGCGCGACTCCGGCCACTGCCTCGCAGCTCCCCAGCCAGCAACCTGGTGCGGTGCAAGCCCCGGTGATGAGCTCTACATCGGTCGTGAGCTCCGACGCCCCCAGTGGGCCGGAACCCCCGGTGGGGGCGGCCCACGGGGGTGCAGCATGTGAGTATACGGTGCAAGCGAGTACATCTACACACATTCCCAATATAGGGGGGGCTTTTCAGTGGCCTTGGCCTCGCGCGGGTGGTGCGGGGGCCACGCTGCTGGCGACCCACCCGGCGACAACGACTGCCACCATGCCCACTGGGGTGGGCCTCGGACCTTACACTGCTGGGAATGTCCTGGGGGTGGCAGGGTTAGCTCAGGCCCCTTTTACTAGGCCGGCCGTCCCCTTTTCGGCTTTGCCAACGGCAGGGTATTCCTTGCCATTGGGTGATCACTTGGCACAGGCTACCAGAGAAAAGATATGGCGAGGGGAGTACGTAGATATCTTCTCACTCCTGAACAGAGAGCCCACCAAGGAGGAAAGGGAGGGTCAGGACGAGAAGGACAAGGAGCAGGCACGCCGCCGTAAGCCGCCGCGTACCTGGGCCAACTGGCTCCCCGCTTATTTAATATATATGGCGGTATATTTGAGGGCGCGGCCGGATTTAGCTATTCCCATGGTCCAATATTTGGACAACATATATAGGGCGATGGTCGATTTCCCGGGCCCCTCATGGCTAGCATATGATGAGGAATTCCGTATGAGGATTCCCCTCCACCCCGAGATGAGATGGGATGAGCCCTGCCAGAGACTGTGGCTCTTGTATATGACACCCACACGCCCTGCCCCGGGGGATAGATACCATTGTGGACATGCGGTCCAGCGAGCGGCTCCAGCGCAGGTTACCCGCCAACCGGCGGGGCAGGGGGTTCCAGCCCGCCTGCTGTGCTGGACTTTCTCGTCGAATGGTTCCTGCAATCGAAAGAACTGCAGGTATAAGCATGAGTGTCCCACATGTTCTGGTCCCCACGCAGCCTCTGCTTGTCCCAAGCCTGGGGGGCGCGAGGCAGAGGGAGGGGTGGACAGTGGGCTGGCAAGGCTGCCACGGATGGAGCTAGTCCTCCAAAAGGCCCCCTCCCCAATTAAGGTGGACATGCTGGAGCGCTGGCTCGCATCGTACCCGAAGGGGGAGGACAGGGAGTATCTCATTCAAGGTTTTAAGCAGGGATTTCGTATCCCTTTTATGGGTGATAGGTCCCCTCAGGATGCTCCCAACCTTTTATCCCTCAGAGGAAGGGAGGAGGTGGCTGCGGCCAGCATTAAAAAGGAATTAGACGCGGGCAGGGTCGACCTTTCCCCGCACCCCCGTTTCCCAATCTTAAAGTTTCGCCATTGGGTTTGGTTCCCAAAAAGTCCCTAGGTGAGTTTCGTCTTATTCATCATTTGTCCTACCCAGCCGGCCGATCGGTCAACGATGCTATACCTGATGACCTTTGTTCGGTCAGGTATACATCGTTTGACCATGCGCTGCGCATGGTGCGCTCGTGTGGCCCGGGTGCCCTGCTGGCCAAGTGCGACATTAAGTCAGCTTTTCGCCTCTTGCCGGTGCACCCGGGCGACTTTGAATTGCTGGGTTTTAAATTTAAAGGGGAATATTATTTTGATAAGGCCATGCCTTTTGGCTGCTCCATATCATGCTCGGCTTTCGAGCGTTTTAGTACCTTCCTCGAGTGGGCTTTCGTCCGCAGGTCAGGGTCCCGGTCTGTAGCCCATTACCTGGATGATTTTTTATTCGGGGGTGAACGGGGCTGGGACACGTGCGCACGTCTCTTCAATACATTTCAGACGCTAATGCAGGAACTTGGTGTCCCTTTAGCGCCCGAAAAGACCGAGGGCCCATCGACCAAGTTAGTATTCCTGGGGGTTGAAATTGACACAGTAGTGCAGGCTTCTAGGTTGCCGGGTGATAAGGTGTCCAGGATAGTGACCCTTATCTCGGAATTGCTGGCCAAGCGTAAGGCATCCCTGAGGGAACTGCAGGTGCTACATGGGCACCTTAATTTTGCTTGCAGGGTGGTCGCACCGGGCAGGGCTTTTGCCCGGCGCTTATGCGACGCCATGGCAGGGTTATCCAGGCCCCACCACAGAGTCAGGCTTACCCGGGGTATCAGGGCAGACATGTTCGTCTGGTTGCAATTCTTGAGGGAGTTTAACGGGGTCTCATTTTGGAGGTCTGACCTCCTGGCATCCCCCAATTTCCAGATCCAGTCTGATGCCTCAGGATCCCTGGGTTATGGGATGTACTTCAATGGGAAGTGGGCCTATGGTGGGTGGCCACCGGCATGGGCAGGCACAGGTCGCCTGCGGGATCTCACATATCTGGAATTTTTTCCCATTCTGGGGGCTTTGATGCTATGGGGCGAACAGTGGGCTAATTCAGTGGTGCATTTCTGGTGCGACAATGCTGCCGTGGTACACATTGTCAATGCACAGACTTCTAAATCGCCCAGGGTTATGGATCTAGTGCGCCATTTTGTGCTGCGCTGCCTGCGCCTCAACGTCTTGTTCAGGGCCAGGCATGTCCCAGGGATTAATAACGATATTGCTGACGCTTTGTCCCGCCTGCAGATCTCCCGGTTCCGCGCCTTGGCCCCGGATGCGGAGGAATTTCCCTCGCCACTCCCGGACGAGATGTGGACTATTGGCAAGGAGAGGTGAACCGGGCGATTGGCCTGTCACTAGCGCCACGCACGCGTAAGGCGTATCAACAAGCATTCAATTCGTATAGGGCTTTTGCTACTCAATTTCACTTGCCAGAGACCTGGCCTATCCCGGTGGACCATGTTCTGCGGTTCATGGTTCACCTGCATGCACAGGGCCTTGCACCTCGCACCATAGCATCCAAGCTCTCGGCGTTGGCTTTTATGGCCAAAGTAGGGGGTCATGTGGATACCACCTCTGACTTCCGTGTGAGACACGTTTTGGAGGGGTGGGTGCGCGAGCGCGGGCGTTGCCCGGACGACCGGCACCCTATTTCCCCATGGGTTCTTACCCAGTTGGCCCGGGGCTGGCCAGGCCTCTGTTTTGATCATTATGAGGCAGCCCTTTTTCATGCAGCCACAACGGTGGCGTTTTTTGGAGCGCTCCGCGTCAGCGAACTCGTGATGCTGTCTAAGGCGGATGCAAGTGGTAGGGCACTGGAACTCGAAGATGTCTATGTTGCCAAAGACTGGGCCCAGTTGAGGATTCGCTCCTCTAAAACAGATCAGCATGGCGTAGGCAGTGGAATAAGACTGCTACGATGTTCTTTGGCAGACATCTGTCCGGTTGGTGCCCTACAGGAATTCCTGGCACTGCGTGGCATGCACCACGGCCCGTTTTTCTGTCACCAAGATGGGTCTCCCCTTACTAAATTTCAGTTTTGGAAGGTGACAGCCAGAGCCCTCACCAGGGTGGGCCTACCAGGTGCCCGTTATGGCACACATTCGTTCCGTATTGGTGCAGCCTCTACAGCAGCTGCTTTTGGGTACTCTGGGGCTGACATACGCAGCATGGGGAGGTGGGGCTCACAATGTTTTCAGTTTTATGTGCGCCCACTCCCGCCATGAGTACCAATCCAGTCACCTTACCTCCCTTTTTCTCAATTTTCTTACAGACCCTGGGTGTCGTATTACACCGGTGACAGTATGGCTGGTGGGCCACAGCTATGTGCACAGGGCAGCGCGTTACGCTGCGGCGACAGAGTGGGGACCCCGACTGGGACTGGGTGACCACGCCAGTCTCGCATGGCATGGTAAGCCTGGGATGTTATGGCAGGAGCTGCGGCCTTTCCTTTTTTCTGGCCTGGGGGCTGACCCGCCTGACATTCTAATCATCCACCTGGGGGGCAATGATTTGGGCCAGGTCACCGGCTTATCGCTCAAGCATGCGATTTGCGAGGAACTCGCCTACTTGCATTATGTCTGGCCTGCCACAACCCTGGTTTGGTCGGACATTGTTCCGCGCCATTCTTACAGAGGGGGCGTTAACCTCCTGGCTCTTGACCGCGCTAGGCGCGCGGTCAATAAGGCAGTGGCGCGGTTTCTTGCCACCAGGGCTTGGGGACGGGTTAGTCATCACCCCGATATCAGTCTACAAAATTATGACCTGTATGCAGGGGATGGGGTCCATCTGTCGCGAGGAGGTATGGACCTCCTGTTGGGTGATTGGCGAGCAGGCCTGTTGACCGAGCTGACGGTCTGGGGGGGGGCGTCAGGTCTTCTGTGAAGCCCCTCCGTGTGGCGGGTAGCACTGGTAAGGTAAACAGTATGACCCACAAGTATCCGGCAGGTTCGCAATTGACTGGACAACACTAGACAGGAATAAATTAGTTAAACGTTGTCCGGTCAACGACGAACCAGGCGATGGGGTGATGACGATTGCTAACCAGCATGCATCACCCCTGTGATTTCACGGATACGCGTCAGAGGGTGGGGTCATGAGTTAGTTATTGACTACGGTCAACAATTTGTTTGTTGTTAACAAACAAATTGATACAAATGGATACATTGTAACCAATTGCCGTTGGCAATTTTGGGGTGGTACCTTACCAGTGTTACTTCGGCCTGCTTGCCTTAAGAATTATGATTGGTCGTTTTACCAATACAAATTTATAATTCGGACTAGGGCATTGAATCAATAAATGTGGCCCTTTGCTGTTATCCACTTTCAATGTTGTCTGTGTCCGTTATTGGGGGGGTGCGCCTGCAATGCAAGCGCGGCGCCAAAATGGCCGCCGCGCCCTTTGCGGGCCCCCCCCCCACAGGACAGAGAATCCGGGTAGTTAGGGGCGTGGCCAGCTCCCTTATAAAAGGGGTGGCCACGAGGCAGCCGAGCTGCCATTTTGCCTCAGCGACGGAGCGGAGAAGTTTTTTCCCCTCCACCCCCTCCCTAGTTAACAGTGTGATATTATGGTCGCTTCGGGGCCGGGTGGGAATTTTTGGTTGGGACCCATATTGGCTCCGGGTCCTGGCTTTTTTGCCCATCCCACACTGTTGCTATGGTTTGATATAGGGGTCTTTCTGCGTTCCTACTGTTGACTTGGTCACATGGGCGGGTAGCACTGGTAAGGTAAACAGTATGACCCACAAGTATCCGGCAGGTTCGCAATTGACTGGACAACACTAGACAGGAATAAATTAGTTAAACGTTGTCCGGTCAACGACGAACCAGGCGATGGGGTGATGACGATTGCTAACCAGCATGCATCACCCCTGTGATTTCACGGATACGCGTCAGAGGGTGGGGTCATGAGTTAGTTATTGACTACGGTCAACAATTTGTTTGTTGTTAACAAACAAATTGATACAAATGGATACATTGTAACCAATTGCCGTTGGTAATTTTGGGGTGGTACCTTACCAGTGTTACTTCGGCCTGCTTGCCTTAAGAATTATGATTGGTCGTTTTACCAATACAAATTTATAATTCGGACTAGGGCATTGAATCAATAAATGTGGCCCTTTGCTGTTATCCACTTTCAATGTTGTCTGTGTCCGTTATTGGGGGGGTGCGCCTGCAAAAAGCTGGCGTCGGGAGTGGTCGAATATGATTATAAACGAGGGTTCCCAGATGACGAGCATCAGACGCGATGGTAAGTAAGAAGGCGTAGACAAACAACAACGATGCCCTTCCGGTATATGGACATTTCGAATCTCTTCCTCAAGTGTCTGTAAGAAAATAAGCTGCGCGTATCGCATCTCTACTTGTGTTTTTCTCTCCTAGCGTGCACACTAGGAGAGAAAAACACAAGTAGAGGTGCGATACGCGCAGCTTATTTTCTTACAGACACTTGAGGAAGAGATTCGAAATGTCCATATACCGGAAGGGCATCGTTGTTGTTTGTCTACGCCTTCTTACTTACCATCGCGTCTGATGCTCGTCATCTGGGAACCCTCGTTTATAATCATATTCGACCACTCCCGACGCCAGCTTTATAGCCGAGTAGAACTTTTCTGACCACGGACTTCCAAAGACTGTATCTCATCATTGTTACGTATATTATTCTCTTGGTTTGGTCAGACTTTATTTGTCTATAGCAGTGCCACGGGTACATGGTTCACCCTCGGGGGTCCCAGTATGTGATGCATTTATGTTGAGGTTCATTCATTTATTATGTTATTGGTTTGAGTATTCCTTCGTGCATTGAAAAACTGTTATTATTATTATTAGTACCCTTTTGCAAGCGCGGCGCCAAAATGGCCGCTGCGCCCTTTGCGGGCCCCCCCCCCCCCCACAGGACAGAGAATCCGGGTAGTTAGGGGCGTGGCCAGCTCCCTGATAAAAGGGGTGGCCACGAGGCAGCCGAGCTGCCATTTTACCTCAGCGACGGAGCGGAGAAGTTTTTTCCCCTGTGTCTCCGTCGCTCTTTAACTTACCAGGAGGCCTTTGGCGGCGATTTTTTCCGTTTTGGCTTCCCTTTACTCGACCGCGGTGCCGCCTCCTCAGCAGCCGCCTTTGCCCCTGCCGGGATCGGCGGAATGGGGTCTATTGCCCCTTGGCCCGGAGCGGGCGAACAGAGTGCGGGCGCGGTAGGGGATCCGGCCCGCGGCCCGCGAGCGGTGGACACCGCTCCTGCATCTGCCCACCAGGTTGGGCCTGCTGCTCTTGGGTCGCCGCCTCCCCCGGGGCCCTCTAGCCTTGGGGGGTGGTGCGGCCCCCTGCCTTGGCAGGTTTCTCCACCGACCCTGCCGGGCTTCGGTATTGGCCAATGGCCATATTCGGGTCCTGGGGTACAGGGACCTGTACCCGCGTCTGGACCGTGTGGGCCGGCCGGCCCTTGGCCCCAGGTCACCGTGGAAGCCTTACTGGCTCGCCTTGTGGCCCTTGAAGCGTCGTTCGCGCAGGACAGTCAGGCGCCCCCCCCCTTTTGGGGGTTCCTTTCGAGGCGCTGTCGGCAGGAGGACAACAGCCGACAGGGAGGGTTGAGCTGCTGCAGGCGCGTGGCGCGGTTTCGGCCACTGCCTCGCAGCTCCCCAGCCAGCAGCCAGGTGCGGGTCAAGCCCCGGTGATGAGCTCTATGTTAGTCGTGAGCTCCGACGCCCCCAGTGGGCCGGAACCCCCGGTGGGGGCGGCCTGCGGGGGTGCAGCATGTGAGTATACGGTGTAAGCGAGTACATCCACACACATCCCCGGGGCCCCGTGGTGGGGGGTGTTCCCTACCCTGAGGGGCATGTTTGGGGTGGCCGGGTTGGTCTAAGCTCCTATTCTTACTGCTAGTGACCACTTGGCACAGGCCGCCAGGGAGTAAATTTGGCGGGGGGAGTATGTGGATATTTTCTCACTCCTAAACAAGGTGCCCACCAAGGAGAGATGGAGGGGCGGAATGAAAAAGATAGTGGCAGGCGCGTTTTCGCAAGCCACCAAGTATGTGGGCCAAATGGTCGCCGGCCTGCATCATATGCATGGCGGTGTACCTTAGGGCCCGGCCGGATCTGGCAATTCCGATGGTCCTGTAGTTGGACAACATCTACCGGGCGATGGTTTACTTTCCGGGCCCAGCGTGGTTGGCTTGTGACAAGGAATGCCTAGGCGGATTCCCCCACACCCTGGGGATTAGGCGGGATGAGCCAGGCCAGAGCCTGCGGCTTTGGTACTTTACGCCCAAGCGCCCTGTGCCCGGGGAGATATACCATTGTGGGCATGCGGTTCAGTGGGCGGCACCAGCATAGGTCACCTGCCATGGGGCGGGGCGGGGGGTTCCAGCCCGCCTGCCGTGCTGGACTTTCTTGTCCAATGGCTCCTCTAATGGGAGGACTTGTATATACAGACAGGGATGTCCCACCTGTGTTGGCCCCCATGCGGCCTCTGCCTGTCCCAGGCATAGAAGGATGCGGGGTAGAGGGGGGGGCAGGCAGGGGGCTTGCAAGACTGCCGCAGATGGATCTAGTCCACCTAAGGGCTCCCTCCCCATTTGAGGTGGACATGTTGGGGCGTTGGCTCACATGGTATCTGAAGGGAGAGGATGCGGGTTATCTCCTTCAGGGTTTTAGGCAGGGGTTCCGGATCCTTTTCATGGGTAACGGGTCCCCTCAGGATGCCCCCAATCTTTTATCCCTTAAGGGGAGGGAGGAGGTGGCCGCTGCCAGCTTTGACAAAATGGTCTATGCGGGCAGGGTCGTGGCACTGTCCCTGCACCCCCGTCCCGGGGAGCATATTATTTCAATGATGCCATGCCTTTTGACTATCCCATTGGGGCTCGGTATTCGAGCGTTTCACCATTTTACTAGATTGCGCTTTTGTCCGCAGGTCAGGGTCCCGGTCTGTAGCCCATTCCCTGGATGGTTTTATTCGGGGCTGAACGGGGCTGGGACACGTACACACGTCTCCTCAACACATTTCAGACGCTAATGGAGGAACTTGGTGTCCCTTTAGCGCCCGAAAAGACCGAGGGCCCATCTCCACAGCTAGTATTCCTGGGGTGGAGAGCAACACGATAGCGCAGGATTCTAGGTTGCAGCGGTATAAGGTGTCAAGGCTAGTGGCCCTTGTCGCGGTCTAGCTGGCAGAGTGCATGGCATCACTGAGGGAACTTCTGGTGCTACATGGTCACCCCAGTTTCGCTGGCAGGGTCTTTGCACCGGGCAGGGCATTTGCTCTGCGCTGGTGCGACGCTATGCCGGGATTATCCAGGCCCCACCACAGGCTCAGATTTACCCGGGGTATCGGGGCAGACGGGCTTGTCTGGCCATAGATCCAGAGGCAGTTCAACGGGGTGTCATTTTGGGGTCTGATTTCCTGGCTCCCCCTTGCTTTTAGATGCAGTCCGATGCCTCAGGATTCCTGGGTTTCTGGGATGTACTTCAATTCGAAGTGGGCCTATGGTGGGTGGCCACCATCCTGGGTAGGCAAGGGTCGCCTGCAGGGTCTCACGTATCTGGAATGTTTCCCTATCCTGGGTGCTTTGATGCTATGGGGCAAGGGGTGGGCCAACTTGGTTGTGCAACTTTGGCATGGCAACGCGGCTTTTTTCCGCATCGTCACTGCACAGAATTCCAAATCGCCCGGGGTTATGGAGCTAGTTAGTTGGTTTGTGTTATGCAACCTGTGCCTCAACGTTCCCTTCAGGGCCAGGCATGTCCCAAGGGTTGTTAATGATATTGCTGCTGCTTTGTCCTGCCTGCAGATCTCCCGGTTCCGTGCCTCGGCCCCCGGATGCGGAGGAATTTCCCTCGCCACTCCCGGATGAGAGATGGACCGTTGGCAAGGAGAGGTGAACCGGGCGATTGGCCTGTCACTAGCGCCATGCATGAGTAAGGCGTATCACCACGCATTTATTTCCTTAGAGTATTATGTACCCGATTCTGACTGCCAGGAACCTGGCCTTTTCCAGTAGCCCATGTTCTGCGGTTCACGATTTACCTGTATCCCCAGGGCCTTGCACCACGCACCATAGCATCTCAGCTGTCGGGTTGGCTTTTAGGGCCAAAGTGGGAGGTCGTGTGGACAGCACCAATGACTTCCGGGTGAGACATGTTGGGAGGGGTGGGTGCGCGTGCCCGGGCGTTTCCTGGGCGACCGCCACCCCATTTACCCAGGGGGTTTATGACCCAGTTGGCCCGGGGCTGGCCTGGCCTCTGTTTTGATAGATGAGGCAGCCCACTTCATGCGGCTACAACGGTGGCCTTTTTGGAGCCCTCCGCGTCGGCGAGCTTGAGATGCTGAGTAAGGCGGATGCAAGAGTTTCCCAGGGTTTTTATCCAATTGGCCCGGGGCTGGCCTGGCCTCAGTTTTGATAAATGAGGCAGCCCACTTTATGCGGCTACAACGGTGGCCTTTTTGGAGCCCTCCGCATCGGCGAGCTTGAGATGCTGAGTAAGGCGGATGCAAGATTTTCCCAGGGTTTTTTACCCAATTGGCCCGGGGCTGGCCTGGCCTCTGTTTTGGAAATGAGGCAGCCCACTTCATGCGGCTACAACGGTGGCCTTTTTGGAGCGCTCCGCGACAGCGAGCTTGAGATGCTGTATAAGGCGGATGCAGGTGTAGGGCACTGGAACTCGAGGATGTCTATGTTGCCAAAGACTGGGCCCAGTTGAGGATACGCTCCTCTAAGACAGATCAGCATGGCGTAGGCAGTGGTGTAAGACTGCTACGGTGTTCTTTGGCAGACATCTGTCCGGTTGGTGCCCTACAGGAATTCCTGGCACTGCGTGGCAGGCACCACGGCCCGTTTTTCTGTCACCAAGATGGGTCTCCCCTTACTAAATTTCAGTTTTGGAAGGTGACAGCCAGAGCCCTCACCAGGGTGGGCCTACCAGGTGCCCGTTTTGGCACACATTCATTCCGTATTGGTGCAGCCGCTACAGCAGCTGCTTTTGGGTACTCTGGGGCTGACATACGCAGCATGGGGAGGTGGGGCTCGCAATGTTTTCAGTTTTATGTGCGCCCACTCCCGCCATGAGTACCAATCCAGTCACCTTACCGTCTTTTTCTCAATTTTCTCAATTTTCTTACAGACCCTGGGTGTTGTATTACACCGGTGACAGTATGGCTGGTGGGCCACAGCTATGTGCACAGGGCAGCGCGTTACGCTGCGGCGACAGAGTGGGGACCCCGACTGGGACTGGGTGAACACGCCAGTCTCACATGGCATGGTAAGCCAGGGATGTTATGGCGGGAGCTGCGGCCTTTCCTTTTTTCTGGCCTGAGGGCTGACCCGCCTGACATTCTCATCATCCACCTGGGGGGCACTGATTTGGGCCAGGTCACCGGCTTATCGCTCAAGCATGCGAATTGCGGGGACCTCGCCTACTTGCATTATGTCTGGCCTGCCACAACCCTGGTTTGGTTGGACATTATCCCGCGCCTTTCTTATAGAGGGGGCGTTCACCTCCTGGCCCTTGACCGCGCTAGGCGCACGGTCAACAGGGTGGTGGCGCGGTTTCTTGCCAACGGGGCTTGGGGACGGGTCAGTCATCACCCCGATATTAGCCTACAAAATTATGACTTGTATGCAAGGGATGGGGTCCACCTGTCGCGAGGAGGTATGGACCTCCTGTTGGGTGATTGGCGAGCAGGCCTGTCGACCGAGCTGACGGTCTGGGTGGGGGCGTCAGGTCTTCTTTGAAGCCCCTCCGTGTGGCGGGTAGCACTGGTAAGGTAAACAGTATGACCCACAGGTATCCGGCAGGTTCGCAATTGACTGGACAACACTAGACAGGAATAAATTAGTTAAACGTTGTCCGGTCAACGACGAACCAGGCGACGGGGTGATGACGATTGCTAACCAGCATGCATCACCCCTGTGATTTCACGGATACGCGTCAGAGGGTGGGGTCATGAGTTAGTTATTGACTACGGTCAACAATTTGTTTGTTGTCAACAAACAAATTGATACAAATTGATACATTGTAACCAATTGCCGTTGGCAATTTTGGGGTGGTACCTTACCAGTGTTACTTCGGCCTGCTTGCCTTATGAATTATGATTGGTCGTTTTACCAATACAAATTTATAATTCGGACTAGGGGATTGAATCAATAAATGTGGCCCGATGCTGTTATCCACTTTCAATGTTGTCTGCGTCCGTTATTGGGGGGGTGCGCCTGCAATGGTATACTGAACTGTGTATATATATTCTCTGCGCTCTGTGACTCACCAATATATATCCTGCTCGATTCACCTCAACATAGGACATATATGAGAATTACTACATGAACACATTTAGGACAGCCATGGGTTATTTATGACAGCATTTTGTGCATGCACGGGCATGTTTTACTTCCGCTTCTGGGAGCAGCGAGTGCTCTGCAGGCCGGATGATTTGCCATCAGAGCTATTTAGTTTGGACACCCCTGCCATAAAGTGTGTTAATGAAGGAGAACATCCTGCACTTGCAAGGCCCTATCAGTATTACCTGGATACATCTGCATGGTTGACAAATGTTCCCAACAAACTGTGACATGCAGGTAAATAAATGGAATTATGTTATTTACCAACATGTCACAGTTTGTTGGGAGCATTTGTGAACCATGCAGATGTATCCAGGGGATATTGACCAACACATTTTAACAGCCTCCTGTTAACCAAACATATATGATTTTTTTTAAAAAAAATTATTAGGTGAAAAAATCTCCTGAAAAGGAGTGAGATCTTCAGTGGCTGCACAATGTTTTAATTTGTAGACCAAATTGGAAACCCAGTTCTTCTAGTCCATCAGAAGAACTGCTCCCACCCATCAAACACTCAGATTTAAACCTGAGGAAATAATAGCCTGCTGTCAATGTGAAGGAGAGGGGCCTCCAATATAGGTTCTTCCATGCCATCTGGCCCTGATGCAACCGCTGATGGCAATACATGGTCCCTTGGTGAGTTCAGGACTGGTACTTTTGCTTCTAAAGAAAACTTTGAATTTAATTATATAGAGACAGTGTGAATTAAATAAATAAATGGGGTATTTCTCTTTTGAAAAATATTTCAGAAGCTACAAGTGTGATACCTACTTTGATTATTGTCAACTGCAAAGCCTGAGCTGTTTGTAGTCTCCTCAGCCAAGTAGTAGAAGAATTGGTGGCCTTCTGAAGGATCATCTTTATCCATTGCACTGACAGTCTGAATCAGCTAGAAACATAAATTGAAAAACAATATGTTTGTACAAAATTTTCCTGATTGTGTGTTTGTTTGTTTTTGTAACAAACTGTACCACGATTGCATTCTAGCCTTTCTGTTCAATTAACAAAGTCACATTTTTCTCTTTTAAATAAACAACAACAACAAAGCATGGTGGCATCTTAAAGATTCACAGATTAAGTCCCATGAAAGCATTCATACATTGCAATCTACTTCTTCAGACACATGGAATACCATATCCCTTTCAATATTCCTTAATTTGCCCCCTCGTATCTAAAGGGCAGGAAATGAATTCACTGCTGCTACAAACACACATCACTTAACACAACCCTATTGAGTCTGTTGATTTTCTAACATTCTACAATTATGCCACTTGATTTTGTATTGATTGGAAGATAAACACTATTAGGCTAATGCAAATGGCTTCTAGAATTAAAAATACAAAGGTTAAACCAAGTTTCTATATGCAAAAGAAAAAAAGAGAAGAAAAAATGTATAAAGTATTCTGCCCTTGCTTTGTTCACCAAGGTGAAAAGTATATCATTTTATATTTGAACACATCCTTCAAAACGAAAACCTATTTCCTTCCAGCCCACAAACATCACAGCCTTCACTCAAGTGATGTATTATTGTTGCCGTGACCGCAAGATTGTGACAAGTTCATGTGCTGAATTGTTGATTCTTTGAGATTGTAACAGATTGATTATGGGAACACTTGGTTATGTTTTCAAGGAAACAAAATAGCCCACATTTCCAAACATATTGAACCACATCATCATTTGTAATAGAAGAAGGTCCAAATTAGCATCTTTGTATTCAAAAATCATAGATCCCATTTTCTCAAATAAACAAGTCATGTTGCAGTTGTTATAATGAGCAGTCATTCAACTCAAAAAGAGTAAATATTTGTTACCATTATCAGTTGATGCTGTTTGAGGACTCATATGTTATCAATGATAGCATTCTTTATCTTGCTATTTCATTCTGACATTATCTTGCCATTTCAATGCAATGCCAATTCATTTTTTCCCATTAGAATGGTAAGTCGTCTAAAGTACTCTTTCATAGCCAATAATTTGGGGTTTAAAAATTGAGTCTTGCCAAGTGCAGAGTCAAAGAAGCCTACAGACGGTTACAAAAATTACTTTGTGATTATGGCACAATCATAGTTCAGTTGAATGTTCTTGTGGGCTAATAGAGCTCTTTTATGCAATGGTGCCCCCCCCCCCCCACACACACACACTGATAATAGTCTGATTCTATCATTTGCTGCCTTTCTGCTTAGGATGAAGTACAAGCTGCTATATCTCCTTGATATGAAAAATAGTATGAATATTAGATCTACGGCATCCTTGAGTTATTACATCAGTCTTAACATACACTTTCTATCATACTTTTTCAACTACTGCTTTAAATAACAGTTGATGACGCTGGTTTAATTTTACATCAGCTACATCTCCATACTGTTAGAACACAATCATGGAAAGGTGAAGTAGGATACACAGTGTCCCCACTTCCCTGCAGAAACAATAGGATACCCTTAGGTAGTATAATATATGCTCCTTATAAATCACTTCCCCTAAGGCAGTACTACTGGCTTTAATAGAATGAAAAAACAAACAAACATGGCTCTTCTCCAGGTTGTAAACAGTAAGGATGGATGAATTTTTTTGTTCTTTTTAAAAAAAAACACCTCTTTTTTGGGGGGAGTCAATTATAGGCAATAAGTATGAATAAAATTGGGGTAGAATTAGAATTGCCACCTCTTTTGCCCCTTAGCAAGCTGCTCACTTTTAAGCTCATTTTATTACACAGCAAACAAGAAAATTATACTTTCCCTACTGGGAATAGTTGTATCTAAAGCACTTGACCATGGAGAATGATGTTGTTGTCACCATTGCTTTTTTTTAAAAAGAACATTTTTTAAAAAAAATCTTCAAATTAAATATGGGATGGAAAATGTGAGATTTTAACAAGTTTAATGAGGGGGAGGAGAGTGCAAATCTGCCATCTGTGGGATCCGCGCACACAATTGGTATACTGGCCCCGACAGAACCCCGGTGATGGGTGATCACCTCGTTACCAGGGATTCCTGAAGGGACAGAAATTGGGGGAGCAGAATATTAGATAGGGTTTAATTCACCTACAGCTGACCTGACAAACAGCTCGGACAATAGGAAGCTAATGACTAACTCGCTAGTCATGTAATGGGTAATCTCGCATCTGCGGATTACTCTAAATCCTAAAACCAATACCAGCCACATGTTTACCCCAGATAGCTTGGAACAATGGAGTTCCCCTGTCATTGATTAAGTTAGTGAATTAACTCCCCTGAAGAGTTTCCCAATTAACTCATGTAAACATGGCATGTGGATCCTGTCAGATCGCAGTTCTTTTGCATGCAGCCTGTACATGATAAATACTGATGATTTGCCTTCATTAAATCACTGGTCTTTGCTCCATCTTGCCTCGTGTCTCATTGCTTGACCAGTCTCCTCCGGGACCCAACAGCCGCTTCGCGGCCCAGATCCAACAGCCATCCTGGAAGAATTGTGTTAATTTTGGGTGGGGGTAGGTTTCTGTCTTGTGGAAATACTGCAGGATAATACAACAAAGCTTATAATGATTGATTTTCAAAGCTTTGATCTAAAATTTAGTTTAACCACTACTATTTCATTTACTATTATTTCCTATTCTATACTGCCCCACTAGTGTTATCACTCTTTTGGCAGTTCACAATATATAATAAAATCATACTATAAGAAACACAACATAATAAACACAATAAAAGTACAAACTACAATAAAATAGAATGAACCCTGTCACTAGCTGAAAATAATAAAGCTGCCTTTAAATCAATACACAAATTAAACTCATGTGAACAATAAACATAGTATAGTATTTTTATTTTCAAACCCAGCCCTTTAAGTGGTTCTTGCCTCAGAAAGGTTTGTACTGCAAATTAAATATCACACTGGTAAGAGTAGTCACAAACATCCTTACACAACAGGAATTTGGACGAGACGAGAACATAAATAGCACAGGGCAGAAATGTATGTCTCAGGTGTGAAGCAACTCTAGGAATGTGATCATATGTTAACGTCAAAACAGACAAAAAGGACTGCTTTGAACTTAGCAGTTGAGCTAGCTGAAAAACACAATTATATCTCTGATGCTTTTTCTCACTTTTGCAATTTACAAATTAATTCAGTTTTGCTTGGTGATTGATCACAGATCATATGGACACTTCTGGTGTAGAGCCAACAGCTTGGAAAAATACGTTTCAGGGGAGGGAAATAAAGTTACACCACTTTTTAATGCTCCTAGTTGCAAAGTTACACATCTTATGTGCTTTGAACTTATGGGTAGGACCACAATCTTATTTTAGCAACACTTTGAACATTTTCCCCCATGGGAAAAACACACACATAAATCTCCTCATCACCCATTTATCACAGTTGGTGCAGCTGCAGGTGCCACCACCAAAGATGGCTTGAAAGTCTATAACTAGAAGTAAAGCCTTCTCCGTGGAGGCACCAACACTGTGAAACACTCTACCAGTAGAGCTGCACCAGGCCCCATCACTGGCTATCTTTTAAAAACAATTAAAAACTCTCTTGTTTTTCAGGGTGTTGTTCCTTAACTGATAAAATTAGTCAGTCAGGTTGACTCCCTATTCCCTCAGACACCAGTTACTTTATTTTATGTTATTTTGTGACATATTTGTCATTTGTCTGTTTTGATTTGCTGTGTGTTCTGTTGTTATTTGTTATCTGCTTGTACACCACCCAGAGTGGGATACCACCCAAATGGGTGGTATAGAAATGCAATCAATCAATAGATAGATAGGTAGGTAGATAGATAGATAGATAGATAGATAGATAGATAGATAGATAGATAGATAGATAGATAGATAGATAGATAGATAGATAGATAGATAGATAGATAGATAGATTTGTACTGCTTGCACAATGGCCCCTTTTGTCAATGGTTGGTTTCCCTCCCAATCCCAAAACAAAGAGGCAGCACACAGAGAAATTTGGTGTAAATTTAGGTCACAAATTTATTGACATTAGACTAAATCCCCTGACCTGCAGTGTTCAACCTGGCACTAAAGCAAGCAAATTCTTTTCCTTCTCCCAGACTGGTAAATCCCCAGCCCCTTGCCATCTACTGCACAGATCAGCTGAGTCAGGGAGACATTGCTGCATACATTTTCAACTATTCACAGGAACAGATGTTGGTCATATTGCAGTGGTTTCCCATGGTATCTCCAGCATGCCTCACTGATTCACATGAATCATGTCAAGCATACAATCTTCACCTCCCCTAATAATTCCCTGAGGGATTGACTTCTACCACCCTAACTCCACACTATCTGTCTGAGACCAATTTAAAGATGACTCCACTAAAAGCCCTCAGTGTCCCACAATGCAAGAGTAGGAAAGGCAAAAAAATGGCCTGGGATTCTTTGCAGGCACACCCACCAAATAAAGACTCAGACACCGGTATATGGATAAAGGCATTGGGCCACTTTTATTGAATAATGCCCTAGTCCGAATTATAACTTTCAATTGGTGTACTCATCCAATTGTAATTCTTAAGGCAAGCAGGCCGCAGTAATACTGGTAAGGTACCTCCCAAAATTGCCAATGGCAATTGGCTACAATGTATCCATTTTGTATCAATTTGTTTGTTGACACAAACAAATTGTTGACCGAAGTCAATAAACTATCAACTGACCCGACCCTCTGACGTGTATCCATCAAATCACGGGGTGATGCATGCTGAAAAGCTCCTGCCATCACCCCTTGCCTGGTTCGTCATGGACCGGTCAAAGTTATTACACCTGTACCTGTCTAAGTGTTGGCCAGGCAATTGCGAACCTGCCAGATACCTATGGGTCATAAATCTTTACCTTACCAGTGCTACCCGCCTAAAGTGACCAAAGTCAAAGAAAACCCCTTTGTCAAACACTAGCAACAGTGTGGGATGGGCAAAAAAGCCAGAACCCAAGGGCCAATTGTAGGTTCAGGCCAAAAATTCCCACCCGGCCCCGAAGCGACCAAAATATCACACTGTTCACTAGGGAGGGGGTGGAGGGAAAAACTTCTCCTCTCCGTCGCTATTTCTAAAATGGCAGCTCGTCTGCCTTGTGGCCACCTCTTTTATAGAGGGGTGGCCCCTCCCCCTAACTCACCCGGATGTCTGAGTCCGGGTGGGGGGGGCCCCGCAAAGAGCACGGCGGCCATTTTGGCACCACGCTTTCATTGCAGGCGCAACCCCCAAATAAAGACTCAGACACCGGTATATGGATAAAGGCATTGGGCCACTTTTATTGAATAATGCCCTAGTCCGAATTATAACTTTCAATTGGTGTACTCATCCAATTGTAATTCTTAAGGCAAGCAGGCCGCAGTAACACTGGTAAGGTACCTCCCAAAATTGCCAATGGCAATTGGCTACAATGTATCCATTTTGTATCAATTTGTTTGTTGACACAAACAAATTGTTGACCGAAGTCAATAAACTATCTACTGACCCCACCCTCTGACGTGTATCCGTCAAATCATGGGGTGATGCATGCTGAAAAGCTCCTGCCATCACCCCTTGCCTGGTTCGTCGTTGACCAGTCAAAGTTATTACACCTGTTACCTGTCTAAGTGTTGGCCAGTCAATTGCGAACCTGCCGGATACCTATGGGTCATACATCTTTACCTTACCAGTGCTATCTGCCACACGGGGAGGCTTCAATGAAGACTCACCACCACCACCACCCCAGACCGTCAGCTCGGTCAACAGGCCTGCTTGCAAATCTTCCAAAAAGAGGTTCATACCTCTAGCCGACAGGTGGACCCCATCCCCTGCATAAAGATTATAATTTTGGAGATTAATGGTGGGGTGTCGGATGACAATCCCCAAACCCTTGTCTGCCAAGAACCGGGCAACAGCCCTGTTCACCGAGCGGCGAGCGCAGTCAAGGGCACGGAGGTCAATACCTCCCCTGTAAGCATGACGCGGTATGATGTCCGACCACAGCAGCCGTGTGGACAGCCACACATAATGCAAATAAGCTAGGTCACTGCAAATCGTGAATTTTAAAGAAAGGCCAGTGACCTGGGCGAGGTCATTGCCCCCGAGATGCAGTACAAGGACATCAGGCGGTTCAGCATCCCTGATGGAGAACAGGAATGGCAACAGTTCCCGCCATCTCATTCCGCGCTTACCGTACCACCGTATGCGTGCGGTTGCACGCAGTCGAAGCTGGGGTCCCCACTCTGTCGCCGCAGCGTACTGCGCTGCCCAGTGCATGTAACTGTGGCCCACCAGCCATACTGCCACCGATGTGCGGGGACACACAGGGTCTGTAAAAGAAGAAAAGAGAACAATGACTTAACTGGTACTCATACCTGAAGAGGGCGAACATATAATGCAAAATGCATAGATCCCCATCTTCCCATACGGCGTATATCAGCCTCAGAGTACCCAAATGCAGCCGCAGTGGACGCAGCACCTATCCTAAACGAATGGGTGCCGTAACGAGCCCCTGGAAGGCCAACACTGGATAGTGCCATACCGGTCACCTTCCAAAATTGAAATTTAGTAAGGGGAGACCCATCCTGGTGGCAGAAAAACGGGCCAGGGTGCGTGCCACGCACTGCCAAGAACTCCTGTAGGGCACCAACCAGACAGATGTCTGAAATGGAACATCGTAGCAGTCTAACTCCACTGCCTACGCCATGCTGATCAACTTTTGAGGACCGTATCCTCAACTGAGCCCACTCATGAGAGACATATTGTCGAGTTCCAGTGCCCTACGAGTCGCATCCGCCTTAGACAGTAGTACCAACTCACTGATGCGGAGCGGTCCAAAGAAGGCCACCGTGGTAGCCGCATGAAAAAGAGCCACCTCATACTTATCAACACAGATCATGCCATCCTCGTGCAAGGTGGGTAAGCACCCCTGGTGAAATTGAGTGGCGAGTGTCCGGGCGGCAGCCACGTTCCTATGTCCACCCCTCCAAAACATGTCGTATGCGGAAATCATTCACGCAGTCAGCAAAACCCCTCACCTTGGCCATAAATGCCAGTGCCGACAGCCTGGATGCTATAGTGCGAGGAGCCAGACCCTGACTGTGTAAATAAACCATAAATTGTAAAACTTGTTCGACTGGAATGGGCCACACTTCGGGCAACTGAAGTTGTACACAAAAGGTTCTAAATTGAACAAAAGCATGGTGATACGCCTTACGCGTGCGGGGTGCCAAAGACATGCCGATCGCCCGGTTCACCTCTCCTTGCCAAATGTCCAAATCTCGGCCGGGAGTGGCGAGGGGAATTCCTCTGCTTCCGGAGCCAAGGCGCGGAACCGGGGGATCTGGAGGCGGGATAAAGCATCAGCAATATCATTATTAATACCTGGTACATGTCTGGCTTTAAAAAGCACATTCAGGCGTAGGCTACGTAGCACAAATTGACGGACCAACGCCATCACCCTAGGTGACTTAGACGTCTGAGCGTTGACAATGTGCACTACTGCAGCATTGTCACACCAAAAATGGACCACTGAATCGGCCCACTCCTCGCCTCATAGCATCAAAGCTCCCAGGATTGGAAAGAACTCAAGGAATGTAAGATCGCGGAGGCGATCCGTGCCCCACCATGCTGGAGGCCATTGGCCGTAAGCCCACTTCCCCTCAAAGTAAATCCCATATCCCAGGGAGCCGGAGGCATCCGACTGTACTTGGAATCTAGGGGAAACTAAAAGGTCGGATCTCCAAAAGGAGACTCCATTAAATTCCCGCAGGAATTGAAGCCAAACCAAAAGGTCAGCCCGCATGCCCCTGGTCAGTCGGACCCTATGATGGCGCTTTGACAGGCTCGACATAGCGTCACATAGGCGCCGCACAAACGCTCTGCCAGGCGTAACCACCCTGCAGGCAAAGTTAAGATAGCCATGAAGTACCTGAAGCTCACGAAGTGACACTTTATGCTTGGCCAGCAAGGCCAAAATCATCGCGGGGATCCGGGTGACCTTGTCAATGGGTAACCGGAATGCCTGTGCGACCGTGTCAATTTCAATACCCAGAAATGTGAGCGTAGTGGATGGGCCCTCGGTCTTTTCGGGCGCTAAAGGGACACCCAGTTCCCGCATTAGCGTCTGAAATGTAGTGAGGAGACGCGTGTACGTGTCCGAGCCCCGTTCACCACCGAACAAAGAGTCATCGAGGTAATGGGCTACAGACCGAGACCCGGACCTGCGAACAAAGGCCCACTGGAGGAAAGTGCTAAAACGTTCGAATGCTGAACATGAAATAGAGCAGCCAAAAGGCATGGCCTTATCTACATAAAACTTCCCTTGGAATCTAAAACCCAATAGCTCAAAGTCCCCCGGGTGCACTGGCAGTAATCGGAATGCCGATTTAATGTCACATTTAGCCAGAAGGGCACCGGGACCACAAGAGCGCACCATCCGTAGGGCTTGGTCAAACGACGTATACCTGACCGAACAAAGGTCATCAGGAATAGCATCATTGACAGAGTAACCCGCCGGGTACGATAGATGGTGGATTAAACGAAATTCCCCCGGGGCCTTTTTAGGTACTAACCCCAGAGGGGAGACCTTCAGGTTAGGGAAGGGTGGTACAGAAAAGGGCCCCGCAACCCTCTTGGCCTCTACCTCTTTGGCAATACTCAAGGCAGCCACCTCCTCCTTACCCTTCAGAGAAAGTAAATTGGGGGCATCTTGGGGTCCCTGCACTCCTTTGAATGGGATACGGAAGCCCCACTGGAAACCCTCTAGGAGGTACCTAGCGTCCTCCCTCCTTGGATAAGTTGAGAGCCATCGCTCCAACATATACACATTAACTCGGGAGGGGGCCTTTTGACTGGCTTGCTCCATTAGCAGAAGATCTGCCCGCTCCCTGTCCACCTCTACCTCTGCCCCGTGACCCACCGGCCCGCGGGCATGCGGCGACGGCGTGGTGGCCAGCACAAGAGGGACACTCGTGTTTATATCGGCACTGCCGCTTATTGCATTCGCCATTAGCCGAGAAGCTCCAACACAGCAAGCGGGCTGGAACCCCCTGCCCCGCCGGCTGGCGGGGAGCCTGTGTTGGAGCAGCTCGCTGCACGGCATGGCCACAATGGTACCTATCCCCAGGCGCCGGACGCGTGGGGGTCATGTACAATAGCCACAATTTTTGACAGGGCTCATCCCATCTCATCTCCGGGTGTAGGGGCACCCTCATTCTAAATTCCTCATCGTAAGCCAACCACAATGGGCCAGGGAAATCCACCATCGCCCTGTAAATATTGTCCAAATACTGGACCATAGGAATGGCCAGGTCAGGCCGGGCCCTAAGGTATACCGCCATATAAATAAGATATGCCGGCAACCAGTTGGCCCACGTGCGCAGTGGCTTACGATGGCGGGACAGCTCTTTGTCTCTGTCATCCTGTCCCTCTCTCTCCTCCTTAGTGGGCTCACGGTTCAATAGGGAGAATATATCCACGTACTCCCCCCGCCAAATCTTTCCCCTCATGACCTGGGACAAATGATCACCAAGGGGCAAAGAATAACCAGCCATCGGCATAGCCGTCACCGGCACATTAGGTATCTGGGGCATACGCAGCGGGACCTGTACAGCCCCTGCGATGCCCGGCACTGCCCCGGGGGCGGAAACCCCCGCCCTCAATGAGGTGCCATTTTGAAACCAAGGGGCACTGGGATAGACTGGTAACTGATGCCCACTCGCCTCAACTTGACGAGGCCAGGGCCACTGAACCCCACCACTGGAAGTGGGCTGTGATGTAGGTGCACTAATTTGAACCTGATACTCACTAGGTGCACCCCCGTGAGCCACCCCCACTGGGGGTTCCGGCCCATGGCGGGCGTCGGAGCTCGCGACCGGAATCAAGCTCTGTGGCCACACCTGACTGGTCCCTGTCTGCAGCTCTGGACGAACAGGGAGCTGTGAGACACCAGCCGGCACAGGCCGGAGCGTCTCAAGCAGCTCAACCCGCCTGGCCGCCTGGTGCAGTGTGGCAGCTTCGAGGTAGCCGGTGGACACGAAGGGCCCCCGGCAGAGAGAGAAGGGCCCCCTCCCATAGGAGGCTGTGCAATCCCCAAGGATGCCTCCAGCACTGCTACACGTGCTAGTAAAGCATCCACTGCCACAGATCCCCCAGCATAAATTGGGCCGGGTTGGCCGGAAGGCCCACTAGGAATTTGGAAAGGGACACCCAAATGAGAGCCTTGGCCAACATAGGGCCATGCCCAAAACTCCGGCCCATGAGGGGCCGGAGGAGGAACGGGTTGCGCACCCGCACCAGGCCCTCCCCCACTGTCCTGACCCATGGCCGGCAATTGCGAGCCGAGGGCCGAAGCCCCTGAGGGGCCGGCCTAAGGCTGGCCAGCCAAGGCCTGCTGCCAAGTGCCAGCCTGAATCACCCCACCGGTATCAGTGGGCAAGGCTGGGTTAGTGCCCTGCCGCGGGGGCGCAGCCCTGGTCCTCCGACCTGATAGCTACCCCCCGTCCTGCGCAGGGCTCGAAAAAGTCCTCCCCTTTGGCCGCGGCTTCATCGCCGGGGCCTTCCGTTTGGGAGGCATCGTCGAAAAGAAAGAGTAGGATCCCTTGCCAGGGATCAAAACCGAGTGCCGAAAGCGCGCAGCAGCCCGCAAGCAAAAGGCTCTGTGCGCGCTAATCCTCCCTTCCCAGCTGGGAAGGTATCAAGGGCTAAACAGCCGAAGACTACGATAAACAGCGACGGAGAAAACTTCTCCTCTCCATCGCTATTTCTAAAATGGCAGCTCGTCTGCCTCGTGGCCACCCCTTTTATAGAGGGGTGGCCACGCCCCCTAACTCACCCGGATGTCTGAGTCCGGCTGGCACCACGCTTTCATTCTTACATTTGCCAATCGGGAAAACAAGCCAAGAAATTCCTAACCAGCCCTTGGGTCTGCAGGGCAGGCTGTCTGAAACAATCTCAAAGAGCATGTACAGAGGGCAGGATGAGCTTTAAAAGACTTGTAGCCCTGCCCTCAAGACAGCAAGCAGTAATGGTAGCACGTCCCTCTCAATCCTGCGTCCTCATCTGGTCTGAGGAAGGGGGACCCCTTCTTCCTTGCCTCATATCGGCAGGGATCGTGAGTGTGAAATTTTGACAACTTATGCAAGAGAATGTTCATGACATCCTTAGGCACAAAGGAACCTCAATTTACAGTGGGCAGTGTCTTGCCTGTGCAACTGTAGGCTGTACATAAAAGTGAGTGTTCTGTTGCACACTTACTTCCTGACAATATTATACCCTAAATATGTAGCAAGGAAATATTATTTAATGTATGAACTGTATGTATGGATGTGTGCATGCACGCACATAAAAGAGTTTGCATATATACTATTTATTACATTTATATTAAATAACCCCCTTTTAACAATATTTTCAGTGTATGTAATATTTTCAATCATGTTAAAGCAACCCCCTCCCCCAAAAAAAGAAAGATAAGAAATGAAAGACAATTACATTAACATTAACAGTAGACCTGTTTTCAAAAGTTGATTAACATAATATAAATGGCTGATGTGACTTTTTTGTTGACTGCTATTCCTGGCCTTTCTTTTGGTTTTCTATATTTCTGTGCAAACAATGTTCATTACCAATTATGCTGAGCAACACACATATATATATATATTTATAAACACCAAACCACATTTTTACCCTAGTGCAAAGTTGTATACACATTTATACACAGCAGTTCCACTGAATGCTATCCTATTGCTGATTTGAACAATATAGGCGCCACACTCAATCAATTGCTGAATGGTGTCAGCACTAATGTAATTCCCACCGAGTCAATGGGAGTACTCTAAGTGAAACTGCCAACATGGTAGAGCCTAATAGGCTCCCTATTTAGTCATTTGGTACAGTAACTAGCCCCATGTGCTCCACTATCATTTTACACATGTGTTGAATATGGAAGCATAATAGATGGAAGGCTGCTGTGTCCATGTGGCCTATCCACAAGAGTCAAAACTCTGCTTTTTCCTACTTCTTTCTGCTAAGATGACACAACTTTAACTGAATTTTTGAGCTTGGCAAACTGTTAGTTACTTTGTGCTAACATTTACCTGTATAATCCATAGATATTTATTCAGAAGTAGCTCCAAGTTTTAAAACATTCCAGGGGGGAAACACTGGCATGGTATTTTTAATAGGTCATTAAAAAGACTTTGGAAGTTGGAAAGTTAGAAACAGTTGGTTTTCCCCCTTATAAAGTAGGAGTCCCAACACTGAACTTTGAGCTTTATTGATTCTGCCAGAACTCACAGGTTCCCTAGCTGGTAGAAAACAGAGATCCACCAGGCAGTCTTTACATTGTCAATGTGGGAAATAATTCTATAGATACCAGATTAAAGTAAAGGAAGTCAATAGAAAGGCAACTGGGTGATTTTACCCATTGTACTGAATAAATATCCAATTTCTAGTGTTATAGACTTCTGTGTTGGATATCACTGCTGGATGATTAAATTTGATATCCACAAGATCACAAATAAAAGCAGGGGCAACCGTGTTGGCACAGAACAAATTTCAAAATCACCACCGGGATGACACACTAATTGCGTCAACCAAAAAAAGCACAAGAAAGTGTGAAAGTTTTAAAGATTGCCATCTCTTCATCAGATAAATTTCAAATGATTGAGAAGAAGGAGGATGTTAGTTCCTTAGAGTTCACATGGATTTCCCATACCTAGCCTGCCCCTAACTTAATTACTTGAAAGGAACAGTTCACTGTGTAAGCTGTAGTCTATATTTTAAAACAATAAGACTGCAGTAATTGTTTCTGGATCAATTCTTTAAAAACCTGCATAGTTTCTTGTTAAAGCAATGATAATAGAGTTTAGCATTATTGTGGAAAACATGATTCAGTCACTTTATTTATTGCACTGAAATCTAATTACCAATAATTCTTTTATATCAAGGCTCATTAATCTGAACAGTGTTGTAACCTGCAGGATGGTAGAGAAGATGTCAACTGAGCAATTTATTTAGCAAATTTTACCTACAGTATATTAGTAAAGAGAGCAATGCTTTATATGCTGTCAAGGGCTTTCAATGTAAGTGAAGCAACCTATCAATTCCATGTCCACCCCATCCATGAGTTTCCATAGCCAAATGGGGATTTGAACCCACATTTCTCAGCACATAGTCCATCATTGTATCCACTACATCACACTGGATATTCATTACAGCATTGTTTTAATGTATACAGACTGTTTTCCTATTTTCAAAGGCATATCTGACTTGTATCATGTTACTCTTTGAAGCAGTTGAAGTGACTGTTTTATAGGGCGCTAAAGTCAAGTAAGTAGTCATCATATTTAATGTAACTACTGACTATTTTATTTTATGCAGAGTGCTTTGTAAATAAGTGCTGTCTCTGACTCAAAGTGCAAAATACCTGTACACATTAATCAAATTTACAATCTAATAAGTAAATGGTTGAGTAAATTGCCACATCAAAGTCAATTCATGGATGATCCTCAAATTACAGGTATTTGTGCTAGGATAAATATCTATTAGAAAAGGTAGCATTAATTATGAATAAATTCAATGCTTTCTCTTCATTTAAAGTTTGGTACTTGTACCAAGGAAACCAAGAGCAGTATCCACAAAACATGACATTACACATTTAAACCTGTTTTTCACCTTGATAATAGTGACTTCCATGTCTGTTCACAGTCACTACCAAGCACTCAACACTGGTGCCCAGATTACATGATGCTTTCCAAGGCTGATAATCTATAACAATGAGAATCATATACAGTACTAGAGAAATAGTATATGCGGTAGATGTGGTTATTGGTAACATAACCTAAGGACAAATGAAGACCAATTACAGTCACTATTTCCTGTACAAATCATATGCTCAGCCATAGGCAAAGAAGGACATAGGCAATGGACAATAAAATATTGGGGTGTAATTAACAAGGGAAATCAATAATTGGGCTCTGGTGCTAGCATATGAGATGGATATCCATCAGCCACATTACCTGGTTTCTGACGCAGACCAGGGAGACCGATACAGTTTTAACCACATGGACATAGGCCACTGCATGGGCCTGCCTGTCTCTGAAGGAGTGCACAACAGTCACTGAGCTGTGTGTACAACTGAGCTGCCCTCCCATCCCATAAGTGGATTCAGTAATGGAGGAAATCTTGCACGCACAGTGTCCAACTACCACTACCTGGATCTATACACATGCTTCCATGATGCTCCCCAACAAAGCTATGGGAAGAGAATATACTCCAAATCTTCTTTGACTAATCACATATTTCCAGTACCCACTTTTTAACCAGGACACTTCTAAAAATTCAAAACACCGAAGGTTGGGTAAGCTCTGGGATGGTTAGCAACAATTTTTAAATCCCCTGGTAGATCAGACATGACCTCAAGACATCCCGACATGGCTGGGAAACTGCTTCTGCCCATTAGCCACTTCTACTGCCCTATTTGATGTCCAGAGCAGGGGCAGTCCACCTAACATGGTGCGACCGGGAAAGTGAAAAGCACCATCAAGATCGCATTTGCCATGTCATATCTTTCATTACTTTCAACATTTTTGAGATTGGTGAACCACTTCAGTATATTCTTTACCTAGAAAACCATGGAATTGGTCACCTTAAGTCAGAAATGACTTTATGGCAGAATAGATAACAATAATAAATATGATTATCCTGTTGTTAGAATACAAAGCATAGCTACAATCTCTCTTTTTTTGGGGGGGGGGGCATGAACCAGCTGAAGAATGCTTGTCACTGGAAGCTGCATGTAGATGGGTTTGAATAAATGATAAAGACACCACTGAAAGATGAGTGGACATATTTCAGTCATTAAATGTAACTTCTTTCTGCCATCTAGTGAGTATTCAGGGTTTGGATTTAGTGGCATTGTATGTCTTAGCTGTCAGAGATTGTGGATATGGGCACTTCTTGTTAACTCTGTCTGATGAAAAACAAGTCTGACATTTTATTTCAGTTTCACACCTGATTAATGTCAACCATAGTTTTGTTCCCTGTAGATTATTGTATCTACAGTAGAGAAAGTAAGGAAGAAAATATAGATAAAGATACGTAGAGACAAAGAGACTACAACTTTTATTAACGGTATGAATAACCATTATGTGAGTTTTGTACCACAAAAGTAGGAAATGACATTGAGCACTTGACAGGAAATGAGGAAAAACAGACATTAATTGCTTTAATTGTTTGTTTCTCCGTTTTCTTCTACTTCTTAATGTGAACTTTTGTGGATCAAGTCCACTGATCCACGAAAGCTCACGTTAAAAATATAGCAGTTGGTCTTTAAAGTGCTGCAGCGTTTTTGTTGTTCTTTGTTTTTGTTTTCTATTATGGCTGAAACACAGACTAACATGGCTACTATTCCAAAAAAATGCTTCTTCTTCTTATGCTGTATCCAATTCTGAATATTGGTGATCCTCATGATGATCAGCTATAAAGATTGTCCTATGAATATAATTTCATGGCCTTTCACCTGCCTTCTGTATTGCAGCGTGACCCCAGTACCACTGATCCTGCTCCGCAAGTCACTTTCTGGTCCTCAGCCCTTTTGGCATGCAAAATTCTCATCAGCCACAGGCCAGTATTGGTGAAGCTGCTGCCCTCAAGTTGGATTTAATCCACTTGGAGACCATCACCATTCCCTGTGGACTTCACCAAGGCTGCTAGTCCTCAGGTTATCAGGTTAGTTAACTGCCGGCTGACGCTTAGCATTGAATTGCTGACAGCATGGTCTACTCTATTACTCTACTCTATTATCATAGAAAGATAACCTGGCCAGACATTTTCAGTGTTATCTGTTCTATTTCTTTGACAGTTTGCACACAAATACTCAATTCAATAGTTCCAGTTCCAGTATTGAAGAATCTTGCTCAGCAGTCCATAAGAGAATTGATTATTACCCTTGGTTTGTGTTTCTTAATAAAGGACTGATACTTACCAAGGATACTAAATTCTGTATTACAGAGTGGTAACACTCAAGACCATAGTCACTGGCTCATTATGATCCCATCTTTCTCCTGGTCTTCTGAGCTATAACTACATACAATTGTAGTGCCCTAAATCTAATTGCTATATCCTATGCTGCTGAATAAAAAAGCTACATAAATTCCATTGATTCAATCTGACTTCTCTAAATAAGAGTAGAACTGGAATTAAGCCTGTAGGTTCTTGATACTGAAAGTGTAATGAAAGGAAAATTAGATGGGAAGACCCATGAACTCCTAGGACAAAGCAAGGCCTCAACTGCCATTTGAGCTTTGAGTTGGACAAAGGAAACAGTTCATATATATCTGCCATTCTTACCTGACCAGATTTTGCATTCTGACACACATATGTCTCATAGGATTCAGAAAATTCTGGTGCATATTCATTGATATCAAGAACTTGAATATAAGCATTCACTTTTGATGTCTGTTCTGGGTTTCCTAAAGAAAGAGGGGTAAATATATATATATATTAAAAAAATCGACAAATCATGCTCTGTCATTGCAATATTGTATCTTTGCATACAATTTTAATGCTCAAATATTTTCTTCAGTTATAATAGTTGCCTCTTGTAAAAGAGTCTTCTGAGGGGTAAAATGTAGCTTCAGTTTCAATAATACATACCATGTCATCGTCAGCTGCAACTTGATCTGAGTATACATTTTTTTTCCTGCCTCAGGATGCCGGGAGGCCTGGTCTTGTAGCCCAGGTGGTTCTGGACCGCCTTCCCCCTCTATGGTAATCAGGAAAAATGCCACTGGCATGAATTGTTTAAGGTGAATCCCAGCTTGCAATGAAGTGACTCACATACTATGATCTCGGAGCCATCTCCTGTGGCACATATGAAATGGGATATACAGGATTTAACACTGGGACTGTGATGGACTGCTGCAGCCTTGAGGAAATTGACAAGGTGCGCCTTCACAGCCAGTCCATCTCGCATGGTGTCTTCTGCCTCAATGATAGTTGGGAATCAGAGTTCCTCCTCCGCACATTTTGTTGTTGGGACCTATATGATGGTTTCCAGTGGCATTTCCTCCACTGAGGGGGCCATCACCCCACCTAGAGGGGCTCATCTGCCTGTAGCCATTGGCCCTTTAAGGAGTCAGGTTATTTACCGCCGCCCAACACAGTGTTGAGTCACTTATTGTATTCTTTTTTGCCCCAATATATTGAAAATAATGATGATGATAATGCAGGATTTATGTATAACATGGCTCATTGCATACTTATAAAGTATTTAACTGCAGCAATTTGTGAATTGGTCATGAATGACTCAGATGTTATTGGGTCTCAGCTACCAAAAGTTCCAACCAACCGACCAATGCTCAGGGACTTTGCTAGTGGTCTCCCATCAATATCTCAGGTTCCATTGTTAGGGAAACATCTCACTTGATGATATCCAAAACTGATTAAACAGAGTAAATAAAACATGTGTATTCCTGAAACACTCTGGACCAAATCCTGTTGATGAGTGTAGTAAATCACATTTAATCGACAGGGATTTAATGAGTCAAATTCTCCATAGGTTCTCCTCCCCCCAAAAAATCTACTTAATCTGATTGCAATTTATTATGTTGAAGCAAATCTGAAATAGAGTATTTCTATTTGAATTAATGGATCTTACTGAGGAACTGACTTACCAAATTCCCATAGATTCAATAAGTCTACTTTAGTGAAATGTAGTACATTAAGCAACAAGATTTTGGCATATATTTTAATTGGGTTTAACTTGTATTTTCAGAAGTAATTTGTCAATTAGTGAGTGATCAGGTGTTAGAGCTAGGTTAACAGGAAAAAGAATTACAAAACAAAAGGTGAAAGAATGACATAGAAGCATACCTGTCAAGTATCCTGTACTGGCAGGGATTTCCCATAATTCAGCACCACTTTTCCTACTTTCCCGCCCAGAGCCGCAGTCATCCCGTAATTTGATGGTTGGGGAAAAGTAGTTACTGCGCATCCCCTTCTGCGCAGAACCCTTTTATGCATGTGCAGAACACTTCTATGCATGTGTAGAACCCTTCTCTGCATGTGTAGAACCCTTCTACGCATGTGCGGAAGGGTTCTGCACAGAAGGGGATTGCAGAAGGCTTCTATGCATGCATAGAAGGGTTCTGCACAGAAACCTTCTGCGCAGGTTCCTTCTGCACACACGTAGAAGGCTTCTATGCATGCACAGAAGGGACCTGCGCAGAAGGGTTCTGCGCAGGTCCCGTATTGTCCGGAGCTGCGCTTCACAGGTATGCATAGAAGAGCAACTCTGAAAATCATTCATAGAAAGTGTGCTAAACTCAAGAACTGCAATGGCAACAAAGTAGACTCAATGAGTCAATGGAACCAACAAAGTCAGTTCAGTAAATCATCATTCGTTGAACATATTTACTCTAATGACAGCTACTACCAAAATTCAGTCAATGCATTTGGAAAGATGACCGTCCAACATTTACTCAGATTGAGTCTAGCATCTGCAAATGCCAAGCTGACCCTGTCTCTGTGAAGATCTGCTGCTGGGCAGGCAAGAAAGCAAAGCTCAGGTAAGTTTAGGCATACCCATAAGACATACCAGCTGTGTAGGGATGCCATACATAACTGAAAACCGTGAATTTCACAGTTTGAACCTGTCCCACCCTGTTCCATTAAAAACATTTAAAATTCATGGGTTTCAAAAAGAAAAATGTATCACGCCTTTTTCTTGCAAGCTTAGAGCTGCACCTCTATTGAAGAACCAGCAGGTGGCATCTGTAGCCTACGGAATGGCTCATGAGTCAAAATACATCAGCTAGTAAAGCATAGCAGAGAATGCTCTTTTGGAAGGAAAGGTCCTCAACTTGGATTGGGTGGATAAAAAGGATTTCCTGGTTCACAGGAAGAGGCTGGTGTTGAGCGAAGCTCCAGGTTTCACTTAAGAGACTAGAGATCTTGCAATATTTCCTGTTTTTGGCTTCCTTGGTGGCCAAGGAAGAAAGAGGGGGAAAAGTGCACCTTTTTCTTGCAGCTTGGCCGAAGAAGAAAGAGATCACAGATCAGGTAAGCTTTTATGCAAATAGAAAGTTAGTAAATAGGGACCACTTTGGTGGGAAGGTAAACAGCGTTCTGTGCACTCCGGTGACTAGTCATGTCTGCCACATGACCACAGAAATGTCTGCAGAAGCAGACAGCACTGGCTCTTCGGCTTTGAAACAGAGATGAGCACTGAACCCTAGAGTCGGATACGACTGGCTTTCAAGCAAGGGTGACCTTTACTTCTGTCCCAGTTTTATTGTGGGGGAATTGTGGCATCCCTACAGCTGTGGGGTATGTTTTTTTTAAAATGGAGTGCTATTTGAGAAAGCCAAGCACCCTCCTATTTGGACAAGTTTTTGTCCAAAGTGCTTCTGAGAGTTCATTTTAATTCCTAGTCATTTCCATTGTGCTGCTAGAAAGCAGCTATACTGAAATACATCCATAAATAGTGCCAGAAATTTGCACTTTCAATAGAGGTATTCTTATATCTTATACACAAAGCTAAAGTACTTTGGACATCAAATGAGAAGAGAGGATTTACTTGAAAAAGCTTTGATGCTGGGAAAGGCTGAAGTCAAAAGAAGAAGGGGCAGCAGAAAATGAGATGGCTGGACGGTATTGTTGACGTAATGAGCACAGAGCTGGGTGGGTTGAGGACAGAGGTGCCTGGTGGGCAATGGTCCATGGGGTTGCAAAGGTTGGAATCGACTGTGTGACTGAACAACAACAGCAACAACAAAATTCTTTTTTGGTATTTGCACAGAGATATTTGTGCATATGAGCTTCTTCTTCTGTGTCTAGGCCAGATGTGAAACTGGCAAAATGAAGGTACCTTTGGTGAGTTCATTCTGCAGTTCCTTTCACCTGTCCTAGTGTGAGAAATATTAACTGGAAACACAAGATTGCTGTTACTAGGGTGCACACAATTGCAGTTCAAAAATACCACAATCTTCGAAGAGGCTCTTTCTGTGTGCCCCTGTACATGAGCTTGAAATTATATAGCATGTAGTGTAACCCTCTAAAATATTTTCTGAACTGTTAAGAATGTATGTCAAAGATTTAAGGTTTACTGCTTTCCACAAAATATTTTAGATCATTTTATGACAGGACTTTTTGTCAGAGGGAGAAAAATAAGTTTCATATGTGTTACCACTGAAAGAAATCTTTAAATAATATAATTATCATTTCCAATATGGCATTTGATTCCAATTGTACATACTCTACTTTTAGCAGGTTCAGTGGAATGAAAATGATGAAGAATGTAGTCTAAAAAAGAGGTAGGTGACATCTTTCAAATATGTTGGTCTTCTATTAATATTATCACTGACCAGACTAGTTTGGTCTTATGGGTCTTACAATTCAAAAGCTGGATGGGGCTAGGCTGTTTATCTGTGTATTAGATTACTACATGGTAGGTTAAAACAAACCTGACAGTGAGCCACAATTTTAAAAATAATTTACTTATCAACTTTCTTCACAAAAATGATGCTACTATGATTTTTCAGTGCTGCATTGTTTTTCTTTTGATATCACTGAATTTTTGTGAGCCTTCTTCTGTATAGCTGAAAATTCCATGGCTCAACATATGGTGGTGATGGAGTGTGGGCGTTATGCCTGCGTTTCACCACTGCTCCGAGAGCTGCACTGGTTGCCAGTTTGTCTCCAGGTGCAATTCAAGGTGCTGGTTTTAAGCTTTAAAGCCCTACATGGTAGTGGGCCAGGATACTAAGAGACCGCATTGCCCTAAGGACGTCTGTCCGTCCAACCAGAGCAGACCAGAGGGGCTCCCTAATTGTTCAATCAGCCAGAGGGGCTCACCTCTCTGGCACAAGGAGGAGGGCCTTCTCCGTGTATGCGCTGGCTCTCTGGAACCTCCTGCTAACAGAGCTGCTGCCTTTCAGAAATGAACTTAAAACCTGGCTGGCGGGCCAAGTGTGGGGTGCAGGTGGAAGGGTAACCTCCATTGGGTGGTTGGTGTAGAAGAAACTCTTTCCCCATGGTGCCTTTGGTTCCTGCACCCCTTGTTTATGGGGTGGGTAGTTTTAATTGTTTTTAACATGTTTTAAAATTGTGATTGTGAACCGCCCTGAGTCGGCCTTGGCCGAGTGGGCGGTATATAAATTTGACAATTAAATTAAATTAAATTATTGAACAAAACATTGAGGTTCTTCTACATCATTCCTTATGATATTTTCACATCTCTTTGCATCGCAAGGGACTAAGGTTTGTTCACACACAATTCCAGGTTCACAACTATGGCCCTCACTTTTTTCTTTCTTCCTTTTTTTGAATTACAGCTCAAAGGCACAGTCATTTGTGAAAGTACAAATGAGGCAATCTGCAATTGATTTTGAGACTAAAGTAACAAGTGAAATCTGTATAAGGGATATTTTCTGTTTTAGGTACAGTTCTGTGGAAGTCTGCCTGATAAAATTCCTGTTTTCACAATTAATCTGACACACAGTTTCCTGCCTGGTGTTAAATTAAACTCTGGCTAATGTCATGCTAATCAAAAATCTTCTGTAAAATTAACCGGAATCTACTTTAATGTAAGTTCTTGAATAGGGACAGCAATTTTATATTCTTCAGTGTTCTTAAGACTTAATAGTTTCAATCACATAATTTCTCTTCCCTTTTTTTAAAATGAGCAACCTTTTATGAAACAGTCCAAGGCTCAGAAAATCAAATATTATTTAGCATTTAGCAGTTTTATAATCTGAATAACACTACTTAACATAACAAGCATCAGGATACATTCCCAAATTGGTGGTGAGCGGGAATGTTCTGGAGATAATATAACAAATAAATATTGATAAATGTATATCACAGAATAAACAAAACAAAAACATTGTAGCACTTTGAAGACTAACTGTTATATTTTAATGTTAGCTTTTGTAGATCAAGTCCACTTCATCAAACATGCTCAGTGGACTTGATCCACGAAGGCTAACTTTAAAATATAACAATTAGTCTTCAAAGTGCTACAGCATTTTTGTTTTGTTTATTCTCTGATATGCTTGAAACTCAGACTAGCATGGCTACTATTTTTTTAAAAAATAATAAATGTAGTATATTGAGCAAAGATTTCCATAAAGTCTTACTCACTTGATTCTGTGGCTTGGATGGTTATGTTATGCCATGCTGCTATCTCCCGGTCCAGAGGTTTAGTTAAACTGATCGTTCCATTGTGTTCATTGATGCTGAACAATCTCTTTGAATACTTGCTGTGGACAATAGAATACCTGCACACCACAGTGAAGGGGGAAAATACCTTATGACTTCCTTAGACATTGAATAGAAACATTCCTTCTGAAACAAGGACATATAAGCTATTTTCAGACAAGAAAAGAGAAGTGTGTAGAAATGAATATGGGTGCATATTCCAACTAGTCAGAAATCATGAAAAATGTACACTGATAAACATTTAAAATTCATTGCTGCCAAGATCAAAGCGCTTCTTTTTATGAAACTAAATATGCCTCAGACCTATATTAATGTGAACCAAATCTAAAATGCATTATTCATTCTTTTTTCACAGATGGGCTCACAGCAGGTAAATGACTGGATTCAAAAGAAACAGCAAAGTGCCACTTGTGAAACGACTCACACTGGCAACTAAGTCAGGGTAGAACAGTAAATTTATTTCATCCTGGCTAGCATGATACAATGTCAAGGAAACAACAGAAAGGAGGGAGAGAGAGAAAAGCACCTATTGTACAGCACACCTGCCACTTCTGTTAAATACAAAGAAAAGGGAAGAAAATCATACTGACAGAAAAAGAAAAAATGTGGGTGGCGGTGGTGGAGGAAATTGTAGGTTTACGTCTCAAAAACTGTTGTGTACACCAGCTCCATATTATTTATTTAGTTATTTTGCAAAGACGGGAAAATGACTTGTTTCCCCCCACTTGCTTTATTTGAGGCTGACCACATTGGGAAGGCATGAGTATCAAACCTTTATTCCTTTTTCTTTGTGCATGAGGGATCGACAGCTGCAATACTGGAAATCAGTCTCTGTCACCCACTTCTGAATTAATGATGTGTGAGGAATGCCTCTGGTGAACTTTTTTTGAGGACGTTTCTCAGTCTGATCAGGTACACTTTGTACTTCTGCATCTACACATTACTATTTGGCTTTCTACATCTGATAGTATATACACCATTGTAATATGCACATAAATAAATGTATATTTCAAATTTCAAAAACCAAGTTTAGTCTGGGGGATCAAGCAAGCAATGGAATGGAATGAAATAACCCAAGACATATGACAGAACATTGTATATCTTCTTTTATAGTGACAGATTTTGGACTTATGCAAAACGGTTTTTTTTTAAAAAAAACAACCAAAATCTCTTGAATCAAAATAGCAACCAACAAAGTAGGTAGCGAATTAAGACCAGGAACAAAATGAAATACATAAAATGCAAAAAGATAAAGTACTTTGGGCTTGTAATGAAAAGTAGAAACAATGGAAATATTGTTATGGCTGATCATTAAAAGGTGAAGTGTATAAAAACTGTGAGGGAGAAAAACAGTTATATGTATACCCTTAGATACTGGTTTGAATGTTTAAATCTGTGACTTACAAAATCAGGGTGGCAAGAATGATAACCAGCCTATTTAAACATTTTTAACTTCAATGCTGATCTTAACTTGAGGAATGTGTAGGAATAATTAACAAGCAAGCAACTATACTTATATACCACTTCTTATTGCTTGGAGTGAGCAATATTATGTGAGTAGTTCACAAGGCAATTAGCCTTTTGCCCTCAGCATACTGGAAACTCATTTTAACAACCCTGGGAGGTTGGAAGGCTGAGTTGACCTTGAACCCATTGGGATCAAACTCAGATTGCAAGCAGAATTTTAACCAGTGTTACATGATGGGTTTTGTAACCTTCATTACAAGGGCACCAACACTTTGTTTTGCACTGCAGTTGTCCTAAAAATACATAACCCTGATTCACTCCATATTTCTAAAGTTGTCTGAAGACAACAGACTCTTGAACTTATCACTTATGCTGCTTATTGCTTGGATTTTATTTTATTTTCTCCTGTATCTCAAGAATGATTGTCTCATATAGGCTGAGTGTCTGTGATAATTTGATGTGTAGACTGCTGACATGAAGGGAGACTGCTGACATGAAGGGATCCACTAGTAGACTGCTGACATAAAGGGATCCACTAGTGATATATTGTGACTTGACACTCGCCACTCAGCCCTGAAATTCTATTTCATATCATCCCTAGACAACACAACAATGTGTTTTATTTGCTTTTCCCATTCTGAAATCAAGCATTTTGGAAATCAATGAGAATTTAAATTGCCCATTTAGAAAAATAATAGGCAGAAATGAAAACTGGGGCTTGGTTAGCAGTATAAGTGATATGAACTATATTCATAATTAGATATACACCACCAGTTTGGTGGTAAGTGGCTTTTCTTCCTCTTGCCCTTTTGGCAAATTCTCCTATTCTCAAAAAATATTCATCTACTAGAGTTCTGGCAAATCCTACTGAATGGGCTGAGAGCACCTCCCTGGAAATTGGATGCTGACTCCTACTGCGAGTAAAGTTATTCTGCTCATGAAAGACAGATCTTGTTACTAACCTAACTCCTATTCAGAACAGAAAAAATGTTAATTTGAAGGCATGAGTAGGAAGAATTTCAGCCTTACTTCTTCCCTATCATCATCTTAATGTAGACAGGACTGTATGAAAAGACTTTTCCTCCATGAAATAAGGATCCTGAAATGTCAAGATTCCCACTCACATAAAAAAGCTCCACATATTGCAGATTGTCTTCTCTTCAGGATGTTCATTATGGGAAGGAACTACAACTCTCCCCTGATCATGCTTTCCAGTTAGCTAGTTTTGAACACCTAAATAGGAAATCAGTAAGTAAGATCATGGTTGAAAGGGAAGCACGGCAGCACAATATGGCCGCCGCACTCTTTGCTGGCCCCACCCCCCGAGAGACAGACATCCGGGCCTCTCAGGGGGCGTGGCCACCCAGTATAAAAGGGGTGGCTACGAGGCGGCTCGCCGCCATTTTAAAGAGATCGGCTGGGCGAAGAAGTTTGCTCCAGCTGATATTCTTCCTTTTTGGAGCCTTCCTTCCTGTTTTTGGGGCAGCGATGGCCCTGAAACGGAAGACTCCTGCTCCCCAAGCGTGGCGCCTGCGAGGGCAGGCTTGCCCCTTGCCGCCCGTGCCTACACCCGGTCGCTCCTTGGGCCAGAGGGCTCGAGCGAGGGCTGGACGGGTGGCAGCATCTGGGGCTTTGCCCCCTGAGGCTCTCGCCACTGCAGGGCAATCTGGAGGGGCGATCTGCCCCAGTGCTGAGCCCCCACCAAGTCAGAGGACCCGGGCGGGGGCCGCCCGGGCACCCCCCACAGCAGCGGCTTTGCCCCCTGTCTTACTTGCCCCTACTGGGCATTCTGAGAGGGGCCTCCTCCCTGATTTGGATCCCCCCGGGTCGGAGGACTAGGGCGGGGGTTCCACCAGTTGTGCCCATGGCAGCCTCCCACAGCCAGGAGCCGGACAGCCTCCCTTGGCCTCAAGGGGGCCTGGGGCCAGTTCTGGGGCCCCTACCTCATGGGCCAGACTTCCATTCATGGCCCTATGTAGGCTGGGGGCCTACCCACAGGGGGCATGGGCTGGGCGCCCACTCACAGCCCCCTGCAGGCCTGGGGCCTCTCCCCGGGCATGATTATCAACAGCCCGGTGGGCCGGATCCGGCTGGCACACACGCACTTTTGGCACGCATTGCGGCGTTGGAGCATACCGCGGGCATTGTTCCATCGCCCCTTGATCCTTTGGAGGTCTCCGAGCCAGGGTGGCCTCAGGCATCGCAACAGGCCCTTAGCCGGGTTGAGCTGCTTGAGGCGGTCCGGCCCACGCCCGCTGCCCCCTACAGCTCCCCACGCGGCCACATCTTCAGGGCTTGCCTCCGGCTGGCCCACCAGGATGTCTTGGACCACAGGTGGCACCGAGCTCGGCTTCACTCGTGAGCTCCGACGCCCCTCGTCAGCCGGAACCCCTAGAGGGGGCGGCCAGGGGTGTGTGCGACGTGTGAGTATGTTGGTCAACCTAGTACACACTCCACTCTTCCCACAGCAAATATGGCAGCACAGTGTCCCTGGCCTCAATAGGCTATGTCGGCCTTGCCCGCTCCCGCCTTGCAGCCCCCTCTTCCTTGGAGGGTTCCTTATGCAATGGCCATTCCTAGTGTTGCCCCTCCTGCTGTTAATCTGCCATACCCCAGTTGGCCGTATGGCCCGTTGGCCAACGCGGCGTATTGCTTAGCACCTACCACTGCCCTGCCTACGGCCAGCTACTCTCTACCCCTTGGTGACCACTTGTCACAGGCAACTAGGGATAAGATATGTAGGGGGGAATATGTTGATATCTTTGGTCTACTTAAACATGAACCCACCAAAGAAGAGAAAGAGGGGCAGGATGACAAGGACAAGGAGTTGTCCCGTCCCCACAAGCCGCCTCACACGTGGGCTAACTGGCTCCCCGTGTACCTAATTTACATGGCAGTGTATCTGAGGGCTCGCCCTGACATGGTGATCCTGATGATACAGTATTTGGACACCATTTACCGGGCTTATGTCGATTTTCCCGGCCCGTCATGGTTGACCTATGATGAGGAATTTAGGATGAGAGCAGCCCTGCATCCTGAGATGAGGTGGGATGAGCCGTGCCAGCTCTTATGGTTACTGTATATGACCCCATCATGCCCGGCACCCGGTGACCAATATCACTGTGGCCATGCAGTGCAGCAGCCCGGCGCAACGCAGTCTCCCCGCCAGCTGGCGGGGCAGGGGGTTCCAGCCCACCTGCTGTGTTGGAGCTACTCATCATCTGGTGTCTGCAATAGGCGCCAATGTAAGTTCAGACATGAGTGCCCTTCCTGCGCTGGACCGCATGCTGCTTCCACATGCCGTGGGCTGGGGGGTCACGCGGCAGGGGTCGGGGGCAGCACTGGGCAGTTAGGAGCACCACTGATACAGCCCCAAATCCTAAAGGCCCCCTCCCCAATTCATCTTAAAGTTCTTGAACGGTGGTTACGGGTCTATCCTAGGAAGGATGACATGGTTTATTTGTTGGACGGTTTTACCTTTGGCTTTCGCATCCCTTTCGTGGGTGTGTGCACACCCCAGGATGCTCCAAATCTGCTGTCACTTCGGGGTAACGAGGGCATAGCTGCAGAAAAGATAGCCAAGGAGCTTAGGGAGGGAAGGGTAGCCGGACCCTTTGATGACTCCCCATTTGTGAATTTAAAGGTGTCCCCTCTCAGCTTAGTTCCTAAGAAGTCCTCTGGTGAATTTCGTTTGATTCACTACCTTTCCTACCCTGAAGGCTCGTCGGTCAATGATGCTATCCTGGATGACCTTTGTTCTGTCCGGTATACATCTTTTGACCAAGCCTTGCTCATTTGGTTGCGGGGCGCCTCTGGCAAAATGTGATATTAAATCGGCATTTCAATTGTTGCCAGTACACCCTGATGACTTCGAGCTGTTAGGTTTTTCATTTCAAGGTAAATTCTATGTCGATAAGGCTATGCCCTTTGGCTGCTCCATTTCGTGCTTGGCCTTTGAACGCTTCAGCACCTTCCTTCATTGGGCTTTTGTTCAGAGGTCGGGGTCCCGGGCTGTGGCTCACTACCTAGATGATTTTTTATTTGGTGGTGAACACGACTCGGGCACCTGTGGACAGTTGTTAGCTACTTTTCAGGAGCTCATGGTGGAACTTGGTGTTCCCCTTGCTCCTGAAAAGACAGAGGGCCCTGATACCACTCTCACTTTTTTGGGTATAGAGATTGACATCTTGGCACAAACGTCCAGGTTACCTCGTGAGAAGGTGACCCAGATCTCTGATGCAATTTTGTCTATGCTGGCCAAACGTAAGGTGTCTCTTTGCGAGATGCAGGTGCTCCACGGGCACCTCAACTTTGCTTGCAGGGTAGTCACCCCGGGTAGGGCATTTACCAGGCGGCTTTGTGATGCCATGGTGGGTCTTTCCAAAAAGCATCACAGGGTTCAACTCACCAGGGGCTTGAAGGCTGACCTGTCCATCTGGCTTGATTTCCTCAAGGAGTTCAATGGGGTGTCTTTTTGGCACACGGAATTGGTTGCCACCCCCCACTTTCAGGTCCAGTCAAACACATCCAGTTCACTGGGTTACAGCAACTATTTTATGAGTAGGTGGGCTTATGGCAGGTGGCCCGAAGAATGGCAGGATACTGAGCATCTCCAGGACCTCACGTTCCTGGAGTTTTTCCCCATTCTGGGCGCACTCATGCTCTGGGGTCACATGTGGACTAATTCCGTGGTTCATTTCTGGTGTGACAATGCTGCAGTGGTGCACATTGTCAATGCTCAAACCTCCAGGTCCCCCAGGGTTATGGCCCTTGTTAGGCAGTTTGTGCTGCGGTCCCTTCGCCTTAATGTGCTGTTCAGGGCTAGACATGTTCCAGGTATTAACAATGATATTGCTGATGCTTTATCCCGCCTGCAGATCCAGCTCTTAGCACCAGACACAGAGGAACTTCTCTCTCCACTTCCGAGCGAGATGTGGACCTTTGGTGGGGAGAAGTGAACCGGGCGATCGGCATGTCTCTAGCCCCGCGCATGCATAAGGTGTACCAGCACATGTATCTTTAATTTGCAGCATTTTGTACGGATGTGCACCTGCCTGACTTGTGGCCAATCCCGGTCGAACATGTCTTCTGGTATATGGTGCACATTCACAGTCAGGGGTTGGCTCCACGTACTATTGCAACTAGGCTTTCTGCTTTGGCATTTGCTGCCAAGGCACGGAGTTACCCTGATCTCACTGGAGACTTCCGCATACGTCGTGTCCTGGAATGGTGGATGCGTGAATGCGGCTGCTGTCCTGACATGCGCCAACCTGTTTCCCCTTCTCTGCTGGCTGGCCTCGCTAGGGCTTGGCATAGCCTTTGCTATGACCAGTACGAGGAGTCTCTTTTTCACGTGGCTACCACAGTGGCCTTTTTTGGGGGCCTTAGGATCAGTGAGCTGGTCCCTCTTTCTAAAGGCAACATGTCACGTAGGGCATTGGAACTTGCTGATGTTTCCCTCACCCAGGATTCAGCTCGCCTGAGGATTGGATCCTCTAAAGCTGATCAGCAAGGCAGAGGTAGTTGTGTGACACTTCTCCGCTGTACCTTTGCTGACATTTGTCCTGTTGCCACCCTCCATCCATTCTTGGCAGTGCGGAGTTCGCACCCTGGCCTGTTGCTTTGCCACCAAGATGGGTCCCCACTCACCAAATTCCAATTCTGGAAAGTTACGGGTACTGCACTTCGTGGTTTAGGGTTCCCTGGTGCGCGGTACAGCACTCATTCCTTTAGGATAGGTGCCGCATCGACGGCTGCCGCGTTTGGGTACTCAGAGGCCGACATACGTTTGATGGGCAGATGCGGATCTGCACGTTTTGCTTTGTATGTTCGCCCTATCCTTGCATGAGTGCCTTCCCTGCCCTTACTTTATTCTCTTTCATTGCAGACCCTGTGTGTTGGCGCCTACCGGTGGAAATCTGGCTGGTGGGACACAGCTATGTGTACTGGGCTGCATGTTATGCAGTGTCATCGGATTGGGGTCCCCATCTCGGACTACGTGCAGCTGCGCGTCTTCGGTGGTACGGTTTGCACGGCATGAGGTGGCCGGAACTGATGCCATTCCTTATGTCCATTAGGGACACCCCACCTCCGGATATCCTACTAATTCACCTGGGAGGTAACGATCTCACACAGATCACCGGCCTTGGGTTGATTGTATCTGTGTGCAGGGACCTGGAGGTTTTGCACCGCATGTGGCCGCGGCTGCGGCTGCTATGGTCCCAGATCATACTCAGACACCACTATAGAGGAGGACTTGATCCTCGTGGGTTGGACCATGCCCGGTGGTCGGTGAACAGGACTGTGACCTGGTTCTTTATGCAACACGGTTCGGGGACATCGATCCCACATCCGGGGATAGGGCTACAGGACTACAGCCTGTATCGTAGAGATGGGGTACACTTTTCAGTGAGAGGTATGGACCTCTTTTTGGAGGATTTGCAAGTGGGCCTGGTGACCGAGTTGATGGTCAGGGGGGCGGTGAGTCATCATGGACGCCTCCCCGTGTGGCGGGTAGCACTGGTAAGGTAAAGTAGATGACCCATAGGTATCTGGCAGGTCTGCAGTTGATTGGCCAACCCAAGGACAAGGTATAGGGTAATTGGGGCTGGCCGGTCAAGGGCAAACCATGAACGGGGTGATGCTATGATCTAGACAGCCTGCATCACCTTGATATTTTACCGGATATACGTCAGATGCGGAAATCAACAGGCAACATCCTGACTTGGGTCAGCAATTTGTTTATAGTGATAAGCAAATTGATACAAATGGATACAAGGTAGCCAATAGTAATTGGCAATTAAGGGTAGGTACTTACCAGTGCTACTGTGGCCTGCTTGCCTTAATAGTTACAAAAGTTGAAGTTTAAAGTTAAGTCATAATCTAAGATTAAGGCATATTCAATAAAGTAGCCCAAATTTTAAATCCAGCAACGGTGTCTGTGTCTTTATTGGGGGGCTGGACCGGCAAAAGCAATTATACTTAGGCAGGGTGAAATAAGCCTGTTTCCTAATATGCATATGACTTACTAATTCTCCTTTGTGCTCTAGCTTCAATTTGTCTGTCTAAAATAGTAAAAACCCTATGCTTATATTACAAATAAAGACTGCAGTAGCTCAAGTGGCTAAGATGTTGACTGGAAGGCAAGAGGTCAGCAGTTTGATTCCTGAGTACTGCAGGAGGGAAATGAGCTCCCATCTTTGCAGGCACACCCCCCAAAGAAAGACTCAGACACCGGTATATGGATAAAGGCATTGGACCACTTTTATTGAATAATGCCCCAGTCTGAATTATGACGTTCAATTGGTGTATTCATCCAATTGTAATTCTTAAGGCAAGCAGGCCGCAGTAACACTGGTAAGGTTCCTCCCAAAATTGCCAATGGCAATTGGCTACAATGTATCCATTTGTATCAATTTGTTTGTTGACACAAACAAATTGTTGGCCGGAGTCAATAAACTATCTACTGACCCCACCCTATGACGTGTATCCATCAAATCACTGGGTGATGCATGCTGAAAAGCTCCTGCCATCACCCCTTGCCTGGTTCGTCGTTGACCGTTCAAAGCTATTACACGTGTACCTGTCTAAGTGTTGGCCAGTCAATTGCGAACCTGCCGGATACCTATGGGTCATAAATCTTTACCTTACCAGTGCTACCCACCACACGGGGAGGCTTCTATGAAGACTCACCGCCCCCCCAGACCGTCAGCTCGGTCAACAGGCCTGCTTGCAAATCTTCCAGAAAGAGGTTCATACCTCTAGCCGACAGGTGGACCCCATCCCCTGCATAAAGATCATAATTTTGTAAACTAATCGTGGGGTGTTGGATGACCATCCCCAAACCCTTGTCTGCCAAGAACCGGGCAACAGCCCTGTTCACCGAGCGGCGAGCGCGGTCAAGGGCACGGAGGTCAATACCTCCCCTGTATGAATGACGCGGTACGATGTCCAACCATAACAGCCTTGTGGACGGCCACACATAATGCAAATAAGCTAGGTCACTGCAAATCGTGAATTTTAAGGAAAGGCCAGTGACCTGGGCAAGGTCATTGCCCCCGAGGTGCAGTACAAGGACATCAGGTGGTTCAGCATCCATGATGGAAAACAGGAATGGCAACAGTTCCCACCATCTCATTCCGCGCTTACCGTACCAACGTATGCGTGCGGTTGCACGCAGTCCAAGCTGGGGTCCCCACTCTGTCACCGCAGCATACTGCGCTGCCCAGTGCACGTAACTGTGGCCCACCAGCCATACTGCCACCGGTGTGCGGGGACACACAGGGTCTGTAAAAGAAGAAAAGAGAACAATGACTTAACTGGTACTCATGCTTGAAGAGGGCGAACATATAATGCAAAATGCATGGATCCCCATCTTCCCATCCGGTGTATATCAGCCTAAGAGTACCCAAATGCAGCCGCAGTGGATGCAGCACCTATCCTAAATGAATGGGTGCCGTAACGAGCCCCGGGGAGGCCAACACTGGATAGTGCCATACCGGTCACCTTCCAAAATTGAAATTTAGTAAGGGGAGACCCATCCTGGTGGCAGAAAAACGGGCCAGGGTGCTTGCCACGCACTGCCAAAAACTCCTGTAGGGCATCAACCGGACAGATGTCTGCAATGGAACATCGTAGCAGTCTAACTCCACTGCCTACGCCGTGCTGATCAACCTTTGAGGACCGTATCCTCAACTGAGCCCACTCATTAGTGACATAGACATCATCAAGTTCCAGTGCCCTACGAGTCGCATCCGCCTTAGACAGTAGTACCAACTCACTGATGCGGAGCGCTCCAAAGAAGGCCACCGTGGTAGCCGCGTGAAAAAGAGCCGCCTCATACTTATCATAACACAGGTTTTGCCAGCCTCGTGCAAGTTGGGTCAGTACCTCTGGTGAAATCGGGTGTCGAGTATCCGGGCGGCGGCCACGTTCCCGTGTCCACCCCTCCAAAACATGTCGTATGCGGAAATCATTCACGGAGTCAGCAAAACCCCTCACTTTGGCCATAAATGCCAGTGCCAACAGCATGGATGCTACAGTGCGAGGAGCCAAACCCTGACTGTGTAAATAAACCATAAATTGTAAAATGTGTTCCACTGGAATGGGCCACACTTCGGGCAACTGGAGTTGCAAACAAAAGGATCTAAATTGAACGAAAGAATGTTGATACGCCTTTCGCGTGCGAGGTGCCAAAGACATGCCGATCGCCTGGTTCACCTCTCCTCGCCAAATGTCCAAATCTCGGCTGGGAGTGGCGAGGGGAATTCTTCTGCTTCCGGAGCCAAGGCACGGAACCGGGGGATCTGCAGGCGGGATAAAGCATCAGCAATATCATTATTAATGCCTGGTACATGTCTGGCCTTAAAAAGCACATTCAGACATAGGCTTAGTAACACAAACTGATGAACCAATGCCATCACCCTGGGTGACTTAGACGTCTGAGCGTTGACAATGTGCACTACCGCCGCATTGTCACACCAAAAATGGACCACTGAGTCGGCCCACTCCTCGCCCCATAGCATCAAAGCTCCCAGGATTGGAAGGAACTCAAGGAATGTAAGATCGTGGAGGCGATCCGTGCCCCGCCATGCTGGAGGCCATTGGACATAAGCCCACCTCCCCTCAAAATAAATCCCATATCCCAGGGAGCCGGAGGCATCCGACTGTACTTGGAATCTAGGGGAAACCAAAAGGTCGGATCTCCAGAAAGAGACCCCATTAAATTCCCGCAGGAATGTAAGTCAAACCAAAAGGTCAGCCCGCATGCCCCTGGTCAGTTGGACCCTGTGGTGGCGCTTTAACAGGCCAGACATGGCATCACATAAGCGCTGCGCAAATGCTCTGCCGGGTGTCACCACCCTGCAGGCAAAGTTAAGATGGCCATGAAGTACCTGAAGCTCACGAAGTGACACTTTACGTCTGGCCAGCAAGGCCAAAATCATCGCGGAGATCTGGGTTACCTTCTCAATGGGTAACCTGGATGCCTGTGCGACCGTGTCAATTTCAATACCCAGAAATGTGAGCGTAGTGGATGGGCCCTCGGTCTTTTCGGGCGCTAAAGGGACACCCAGTTCCTGCATTGCGTCTGAAATGTAGTGAGGAGACGCGTGCACGTGTCCGAGCCCCGTTCACCCCCGAACAAAAAGTCATCGAGGTAATGGGCTACAGACCGAGACCCGGACCTGCGAACAAAGGCCCACTGAAGGAAAGTGCTAAAATGTTCGAATGCTGAACATGAAATAGAGCAGCCAAAAGGCATGGCCTTGTCTACATAGAACTTCCCTTGGAATCTAAAACCCAATAGCTCAAAGTCCCCTGGGTGCACTGGCAGTAATCGGAATGCCGATTTAATGTCACATTTTGCCAGAAGGGCACCAGGACCACAAGAGCGCACCATCCATAGGGCTTGGTCAAACGACGTATACCTGATCGAACAAAGGTCATCAGGAATAGCATCATTGACAGAGTAACCCGCTGGGTACGATAGATGGTGGATTAAATGAAATTCACCCGGGGACTTTTTAGGTACTAGCCCCAGAGGGGAGACCTTCAGGTTAGGAAAAGGTGGTTCAGAAAAGGGGCCCCCTACCCTCTTAGCCTCTACTTCTTTGGCAATACTCAGGGCAGCTACCCCTTTGAACGGAATACGAAAGCCCCACTGGAAACCCTCCAGGAGGTACTTAGCGTCCTCCCTCCTTGGATAAGTTGAGAGCCATCGCACCAACATATACACATTAACTGGTGAGGGGGCCTTTTGACTGGCTAGTTCCATCAGCAGAAGCTCTGCCCACTCCCTGTCCACCTCTACCTCTGCCCCGTGACCCACCAGCCCGCGGGCACGCGGAGGTGGCGTGGGGGCCAGCGCAAGAGGGACACTTGTGTTTATATTGGCACTGTCGCTTATTGCACACGCCATTAGCTGAGAAGCTCCAACACAGCAAGCGGGCTGGAAACCCCTGCCCCGCCGGCTGGTGGGGAGCTTGTGTTGGAGCAGCTCGCTGTACAGCATGGCCACAATGGTACCTATCCCCAGGCGCTGGACGTGTGGGGGTCATGTACAAGAGCCACAATTTTTGACAGGGCTCATCCCATCTCATCTCCGGGTGTAGGGCCACCCTCATTCTAAATTCCTCATCGTAAGCCAACCACGATGGGCCAGGGAAATCCACCATTGCCCTGTAAATATTGTCCAAGTATTGGACCAAAGGAATGGCCAGATCAGGCTGGGCCCTAAGGTATACCGCCATATAAATAAGATATGCCGGCAACCAGTTGGCCAGGTGCGCGGTGGCTTACGACGACGAGACAGTTCCTTATCTCTGTCATCCTGTCCCTCTCTCTCTTCCTTAGTGGGCTCACGGTTCAATAGGGAGAATATATCCATGTACTCCCCCCGCCAAATCTTCTCCCTCGTGACCTGGGACAAATGATCACCAAGGGGCAAGGAATAACCAGCCGTCGGCAAAGCCGTCACCGGAACATTATGTATAGAGGGCATACGTAGCGGGACCTGGATAGCCCCTGCGATGCTCGACACTGCCCTGGGGGCGGAAACCCCTGCCCTCAATGAGGTGCCATTTTGAAACCATGGGGCACTGGGATAGACTGGTAACTGATGCCCACTAGCCTCAACTTGACGAGGCCAGGGCCACTGAACCCCACCACTGGAAGTGGGCTGTGATGTAGATGCACTAATTTGAACCTGATACTCACTAGGTGCACCCCCGTGAGCCGCCCCCACTGGGGGTTCTGGCCCACGGCGGGCGTCGGAGCTCACGACCGGAATCGAGCTCTGGGGCCACACCTGATTACTCCCAGTCTGCAGATCTGGACGAACAGGGAGCTGCGAGACACCGGCAGGCGCAGGCCGGAGTGTCTCAAGCAGCTCAACCCGCCTGGCCGCCTGGTGCAGCATGGCAGCCGTCAAGGTAGCCGGTGCAAATGAAGGGGCAGAAAGAGAAGCGCCCCCCTTCACAGGAGGCTGTGGAATACCCACGGATGCTTCCAGCACTGCTAAACGTGCTAGTAAAGCATCCACTGCTACAGAGCCCCCAGCATAAGGCGGGCCGGGTTGGCCGGAAGACCCACTAGGCAGTTGGAACGGTACACCGAAAGGAGATCCAGGGCCAGAATAGGGCCATGCCCAAAACTCCGGCCCATGAGGGGCCGGAGGAGGAACGGGTTGTGTGCCCGCACCAGACCCTCCCCGCTGCCCTGACCCATGGGCAGTAACGGCGGGCCGAGGGCCGAAGCCCCTGAGGGGCCGGCCTGTGGCTGGCCAGCCAAGCCCGGCTGCCAAGTTCCAGCCTGAATCGCCCCACAGGTATCGGTGGGCAAGGCTGGCATAGTGCCCTGCCGCGGGGGCGCAGCCCTGGTCCTCCGACCCGATGGCTGTCCCCCGTCCTGCGCAGGGCTAGGAAAAGCCCTCCCCCTTGGCTGCGACTTCGTCGCCAGTGCCTTCTGTTTGGGAGGCATGTCTCCAAAAAGAAAACGTAGGATCCCTTTCCAGGGATCGAAAACCTAGCGCCAAGAGCACGCAGTAGCCAAGCGAACCAAGGCTCTGCATGCGCCAATCTCCTTTCCCAGCCAGGAAAGGATCGAGGGCTAAACAGCCGAACACTATAGGACGAACAGCGATGGAGAAAACTTCTCCTCTCCGTCGCTATTTCTAAAATGGCAGCTCGTCTGCCTCGTGGCCACCCCTTTTATAGAGGGGTGGCCACGCCCCCTAACTCACCCGGATGTCTGAGTCCGGGTGGGGGCCCCCTCGCAAAGAGTGGCCATTTTGGTGCTGCGCTTTCATTGTCTCAGCTCCTGTCAACCTAGCAGTTGGAAAGCAAGATATTGCAAGTAGATAAATAGGGACCACTTCGGTGGGAAGGTAAATGGTGTTCCATGTGCTCCGGTGTCCAGTCATGCCTGCCACATGACTGCAGAAATGTTTGCAGAAGCAGACAACACTGGTTCTTCGGCTTTGAAACAGAGATGCGCAATGAACCCTAGAGTCAGATACAACTGGCTTTCGAGCAAGGGAAACCTTTACCTTTACTATATTACAAATGGGCATTGAACATTTCTCCTATTTCTAAATATGACACTATATAGTCCAATCTAGTAAATCTCATCAGGGATCAGATATGACCACAGAGTTTTCCCACTAATAAGTGTTCTGGCAATCATATTTAACAGGAACTGAAGCCTGATAAATGTATAATTTACCAATATGCATGGATAGTCCTTTCTAGAGAAAAAATAGGGGAGATAAACACATCCAAATTGGGCATACAGCCTTTAAAAAGTATTCAACAATCTATGGATGTATCAGTTCCAGACCTATCTTCATACATTTTAAATGGTCACATACCTTCTGGAGGGGTACTGCAGTGGCTCAAGTCGCTAAGACGCTGACTCGGAAGCAGAAGGTCAGCAGTTCGATTCCCGAGTACTGCAGGACGGAAATGAGCCCCCGTCTTCATCCCAGCTCCTGCCAACCTAGCAGTTTGAAAGTAAGAAATTGCAAGTAGATAAATAGATAAATACCTTCGGTGGGAAGGTAACAGCGTTCCGTGTGCTCCTGTGTCTAGTCATGCCTGCCACATGACCACGGAAACGTCTGCAGAAGCAGACAGCGCTGGCTCTTCAGCTTAGAAACAGAGATGAGCACTGCACCCTAGATACGACTGGCCTTCGAGCAAGGGAAACCTTTACCTTTACCTATACCTTCTGGATGGTCAATAAAAAGAGTGTATTACAGTAAGTTATATAACAAAGCACAAAATGGCCAACTACTTCAAGATTTTTTCTTCCTCATTGAGAAGAAAAAGACCAGCACTTTTTCATGGTAGGAGGATGATACCTTTTGCACAATAAGCCTTTGTTTTGCATTTTTAAAACCTTGCATTTTTGTGCAAAATACAAGTATTTCTGCATCTGATAGAATGTTTTTGTGTGTAGAAGCATATCTAAATGTATTTCACAATTTTGTGCAAAAATGGGGAAAATCAGAAAAATTCTTGTAATTTCATCCATTGTGGATAAAACTTGCATTTTTAAATTTTTACTTGTGACATCAAAATAAGGAAAGATTTATATCCACACCTGATAGGACTGTTGGCATGATCTGGGTCTTTGGCACTTACAGCTCCCACAAGTGAATTGTTCATGTCTTCTTCAAAAACTTCCATCAGAAATTCATCCGACACAAAAACTGGAGGTTCATCAACATCTTGCACTCTGATCCTTAGAACTGTCATATCTTCAAATCTAGTGCCTTCTGTCAGGAAACGCTCATCGATGTATATGTTGATCCCTTTGACTCTTATATCATATACATTTTGAGTCTCATAATCCACTCTCTGTATAAAATAAATAAATGAAAAGAATGACAAGAAAGTGGAATAGCTTTCATTCACCATCAAGAAATTAATAATAGATCAATGATGAGTTCAAGATTAAAGACAAGAAAGAATGGTATACTTCTTTTGGGAATGTTTTCAAACTACTTAACTTCAATAGAGATTTTTCCTTCGTGCTGTAAAAACATATTAATGATTCATCCTTGCCTCGTTTCAAATAGCTTTTACTATCAAGTTTACTGCCTTGGTTTTCTGGTGTCATAATTCTACAGCAATAAGTCAACACATTCCCATTCCTGTTGATTTAAGGATAATGTGATGCAGATCACTGTGTGTATTTTTTCTTCTTTTAAGGTAGATTTACTTACTCTGAGAACAGATTTAGAGAATATTCACTAAATTCCTTGTTTTTATCGATTTAGGTTGTCTCAACTCAACGAGACATTAGAGTGATGAATTTCGAAGCTCTGCAAACTTCTTTGCCTCCAGACAAGATCAAGACAAAAAGCTATTTTTCTCATAAAAGTGTTGTCAATTTGCAGAAAAAAGGAAAGAAAAACATTTGTGAAAATGTAGTGTCCCCTTTGAGAAGCAAATTACATGCATACACACACGCACACACAAACACAACCAGCAGAAAATAACTGACTGATTATTAAAAAGAGGCAATCATTTACCAAAGCTTCTACTCAATTCAATAATGCAATAATGATTTGCATTCAATGCAGTTTGAATAATTTACCTCAAAGCAATAGCTCTGCAAACTTAATTTAAAAAATATATATCTTGGTCTTATTTGACTAGGGGCTGTGGTAGCTCAGTGGTTAAGAACACCTTTTTAGATGGAAGGCTGGCAAATCGGCAGTACGAGACCCGGGTACTGCATGATGACCGTCTCTGACCCAGCTTAGTATTATTGGATACAAATCAACCATTTGATTCACAGTTCAGGACTGGAATAAAATTAGCAGTTCAAGCCATAACTAAGGGCCTAAGAACTGTTAAGGTAATGGCTGAGTATATATGCTGTTCCAAGTAGAGTTGGTTGTTTTTTGTGTTTTTTTGAGAGTTAGGATGTTCAAGTCCAAAATTTCCAAATATCTAGGGAGTCCATTAGGTATTGCTCCAAGGGCTCCGATCAATATGGGAACAACAACAGATTTCTTCCTCCATAAAAGCTTGACTTCAGTTTGCAAATAATGGTACAGTTTTTTGTGATTTTCTCCACTTGTTTGTCTTCAACTCATGTGTCTCCTGGTATAGCAATGTCCATAAACCAGACCTTTTTCTTTTCCACAACAGCTATATCAGGAGTGTTGTGAGGCAAATGTCTATGTGTTTAAATTTTAAAGTGTCACAGGATCCGCTCCGTCGCGTTTCTAAAATGGCAGCTCGGCTGCCTTGTGGCCACCCCTTTTATAGAGGGGTGGCCACGCCCCCTAACTCACCTGGATGTCTGAGTCCGGGTGGGTGGGGGGCTGCAAAGAGCGCGGAGGCCATTTTGGCGTCGCACTTTCATTTTTGCAACTCTGTTGTTGTTCAGTGGCACAGTCAATTCTGAATCCCTGCAACCCCATGGGACATTGCACGCCAGGCACCCTATCCTCCACCTTCCTCCTCAACCCGCCCAACTCTGTGCCCATTGCATCCATAATACCACCTAGCCATCTCATTTTTGGCCATCCCCTTCTTCTTTTGCCCTCACCTTCCCAGCATCAAGGCTTTCTCAAGTGAATCCTCTCTTCTCATTTGATGTGCAAAGTACTGTAACTTCATCTTCAATATCTGACCTTCCAGGGAGCAGTCAGTGTTGATTTCTTATGAGATCAACCTATTTGTTCTCCTCACTGTCCAGGGTACTCTCAAGACTTTCCTCCAGCACCACATTTCAAAGGCATCTATTCTTCTGTGCTCTGCTTTCCTTATGGTCCAGCTCTGACAACCATACGCTACTACAGGAAATACCATTGATTTGACTATGCAGACTTTTGTTTGCAAGGTGATGTCCCTACTTTTTACTATGTTCCCCATGTTTCTCATGGCTTGTCTCCCAAGAATCAGTTGCCTTTTTATTGCATGACTGCAATCACCATCTGCAGTGATCTTGGATCCTAAGAAGGTAAAGTCTATCACTGCCTCTACTTCTTTCCCATCTATTTTCCAGGAACTGATTGGGCCTGTTGCCATTATCTTGGTTTTCTTGATGTTGAGTCTCAAGCCAGCTTTTGCACTCTCTTCTTTCAACCTAAGCAGGAGCTTCTTTAGGTCTTCCTCACTTTCTGCTATTAGGGTAGTATCATCTGCATATCTCAAATTGTTGATGTTTCTCCCAGCAATTTTAATTTCAACTTGAAATTCATCCAGTCCTGCATTGCGCATTATGTGCTCTGTATATAAGTTAAATAATCAGGGTGATGAAATGCAGCCTTGTCTTACTCCTTTTCCTATTACAAACCTCTCTGTCATTCCAAATTCTGTCCTAACTGTTGCTTCTTGACTCTTGTACAGATTTTGCATGAGACCTATAAGGTGTTCTAGTATTCCCATCTCTTTAATTACTTGCCACATTTTGTTGTGGTCTTGTTATGGTGTTGCAAATAATAAGTCTGTGAAATTCTGCTGCATCACTGATCAGATGGTCTACTGTTTCATCCTTTTCATTATAAAGTATTATTATTATTTGACTTCCCTCCTGTTGAGTGATGAAAAATACCTCTTTAACCTCATGAATCAAGGAGAACAATTCTGTGGTTCCTTCTAATTGCATACAGCAAACAGATAAACAAATCTTCAGAAAACAAAGGGGGATGGGAGAGGAGAAAATGTTCCTCCTGAGCTCAGCAATGGGCTGGATAAGGGTGAAAAAGCTGAAGCTAAATCCTGGCAAGACACGGGTGGCTGGTAGAAAGTCAGATTTGGGAATTGGGGTTCAATTAGTTCTAAAAAGGGATTGCACTCTTCCTGACCGGCCTGGGGTTTCTCCTTGACCCAACACTGTTGCTGGACTCTTAGGTGGCAAGAGTGAGGAGGAGTGATTTTACCCACTTTTGCTATGACCTTTCCTGAGTCCATCTAATTTAGCAACAGTCACCCCTGTCTTAGTTACATCACATCTCAATTACTGCAATGAGCTGGGGGATGGGGGCTACACTTGAAGGGGCTCAAGTGAAACTCACAGCCACTAGGTTGCTAACTAGAATGTAATATCATGACCATACAACTCTGATACTGAAAGACATGCACTAGCTGTCAGTTGCTTACTGGAACCAATGAAAGATGTTGGTTTAAACCTTTAAAGTGACCAGCTACCTGAGGGATGTGCTGTCTCATTATGAGCTTGTCCAGGCTTTAAGACCTTCAGGCGAGACCTTCTTAAAAACACCAACTTTCTCAGAAGCCCACCTAACAAGCATATGAGAGAGGGGCTTCATTTGTATAGTTCCAAACTATGGAATGTGCTTCCTTCTGAGATAATACGAAAGATGATACATCTTTTTAACTAACGCACTGACTTGATTTTAAAAGTGTTAGACTGAGGCTAAATTTATATACTTTTATGATTTTTAGTTAAATGTGGTTTTATCTGTTTTTATTTACAATATTTTGAAGCCACCTTGAGTGCTATCTTTTAGTACAAAAGATAGTATAAATGTAATAAATGTTAATAATAATACCATCATATCATGTAGCTATCAAGAGCTGCATCTTCTGCTCTCTGTTTACCCTTTTCAAACAAATATACATGCCAAGCTAAAACATCTCATTTTATACTTCTGTCTCTAATGAATGATAGTAGAGGTGGATTGTGTGCCTGCACACAATATTCCAAGTAGGAGTAGAAATACTAATCTGGCCCTCCTTGATGAGGATGAAGAACTTCAATGCTCTTTCACCTCTCTGATGAAATATCCCTGTTATTCTTCACTATTTGTGTGAATTACATAAAACGGTTGCCGTTCTATGCATTGGATGGGTCATATGCACCTTTTTAAATTATCATACAGTCCTAGTGAACTTGCTCCTTCCTCTGCATCCACACTGCTTTTCAAAGGGAAAAATGTACATATTATAGTTACTGTATATGTATGCAAATCATACAGAGTTTAAGCAGGGGACAACACCTTATCTTGTTTTCAGCTAGAGATGAGGAATGTCGCAGGATGAGGAAATTAAGACGTTTTCTTCACATCCGGCTCCAAGGCCAGTTTTTCAGCCCTCACAGTATTGCACAGCTTCCATCATCAAAATTGCCACATCAAATTATATGCCCTACCCAGCACTTCTCATTTCTCACTCCTCTTTGTCCCTGCCTGATGTAGCGGCACTGCACTGAGCCACTTGGAGCTGCAGCTTTATGGTGGAGAAGGACATTGCGGCAAATGAAATCTTCAGAACTGCCCTTTATATAAGATAGATGTCTCATCCTGACTCAAATACAATCCTGTAACAATCTTGTCTGTTTCAGTGATTTCTATAATATGCCTTTGCTAAGTAACATTTTATGTCTCACCATGTTTAATATGACAATTCCTTCTTGAGTCTCGTTGTTATTAATGATATCAACAATGTGAGGGGTTTCTCCTTGTATTATATAGTCCATGGCTGTGTTGTCCCCTATATCTCGGTCATCTGCCTTGATTTTGCCTAGGACAGTGCCCATGGGTGCTGCCTCAGATACATACATTTCATAGCGCTCTGAAAGAAACAGCCAAGTATCATTATAATCTGCCAGGGAAGTCAGTGCAGTGGTAAATAAATGCAAATTACCATATACTCCGAAAATCCCTGTTATAAAAAGATACAGTTTAGATGTGTGTTTTTTTTTCATTTCATGCTTTTTAAAAAGGTATCTATAAAACAGATCTTTCTTCCCATCCATCACCCCTTGTTGCATTGTTAGCTGGTTTGTAACTCCATCTCAACAATGAAATGTCAAATTGAAATGTCATTTCTGCATCTGGAGTATATCTACCTCCATGGTCAATTACCACATTGATAGTCACAATCTCTTCCAAAGTGTATGCAGGGAGTGGATGAGGTAGAACAAACTGAGCCATACAAATGAAAGACTGAAGCTCCAACATCATTTTAAAGGGAGACTAGAAATGTATGTGATATACTGTAATACAATGTACAGATGCACTTATCTGTGTTTCTGGGTTATGTTTCTAGATGACTGTGGACTTCTGAGACTTGTAGTCCACAACTACAAATTTGAACATCTCTGATTTTGATATGCTCTTTTGACTGTCATCTAATCTTGAACACCTTCAGGGAATTGTAGGCTAAGTGGATACAGTGATATGTTCTAAATTTTAAAGCAGACAAGATGAGCATGATGCTTACTAACTTTTGAAGGGCTTAGGTTAATTGAGGCAAGAAGAGTGGAATTACCCTCTTCAGAAAGGAATGCCAAAAGGAATGCTCCTAGATACCTGTTTCTAAATAATCAAGTAGTAGTAAAAGGCAACCATGTACAGTATTGAGAAGAGGGGGCATAATATTTCTTATTTTTTAACTCGCTTGTCACAGTATGCAGAACAGGGATGCCTTGCCTTCAAATTGGCTACAATATAGCTATATCCATTGTTAATGGCGACAGCTGATAGCCATGCCCTTGAAGGCCACATCTTTGACTTGGCAGTGACCTCAATTCCCACATCTCCTGTTGTATTCTAATAGTTCAACAAGATCGTCCATGCTGTTACACAGTCTGTAAAATATGAGTTCTTGTTTTCCCTTAAATTTAGTTATTTTGTTGTGTTGTTATGTAATGTTCTTCTATTTAGCTGCCTGCATTTTAAATGTTAGCTTAAAATAAAATTCCCTGTGAGAAGGAAAAATTGATCAAATATTCATCAGTAAAAAAAAATTAAAATGCCTGACAACATGCTGAGTGACCTGGCCAAACTGATTTCCCAATGTAAGATGTTCCACAAGCCAGGAGTAATTATCAAAAAGGTACCCTTTTATTAACCAAGGAGGCATGACATGGTCAGAAGTGGGACATTGTGAAGAGCCTCTCTGAGAGACAACTCTAGTAGATAAAGAATTGCTTACAACTGAAGTTAATTTGAGAAAAATGCATAACCATCATCTGGACAGCTAAATGAATTATGAATCTCCAATTATGAAACTTATTTTCAAGAAGAGTTCTGCTCCATCTATGGGAAGATAAATCACTACTCCAATTTTTTTCTTTTCCTGACCAGAAAAATCTTAGTCTTGTCCAAATTAAACATGATTGTGGATCATTGACACCTCCAGTCATAATCTTAGAGTAGCAACTCTTTGACCCAGAAGAAAATATAAAGTTGAGCTGGGTTTCATTTGTAAATTAATGACAGCAACTCACTTCAGAACCTTGAATCACTTTTCCCATTGTTTTCACACTGGTACAATGTTAAGACCACCACTTCTAGAGCATTTATTTTCATGCTTTCATTTCACAGTGACAAGCCAGTATCCTCCAGTGAGGGGGTTGCTGTCAGAACCCCAAGTGGGTTGACAACATTTTTAGAAGGCTCCAAAAGGTAGACGACACATGGAATTCAGGAGGGCTTGGTAGAAGGATAGTTGTTGGTTGCTGAGGGCCCCAGCAATCAGGTTCAACTGGGAGAACTAGTGAGGGCAGTCGAGAGAAAAATAAAAGAGTAAGAGAGACAAGAGCAAGAGGCAGAAAAATGCAGCAGGCAGGAAAGGCTTCCTCAGGGACTGTAGAAGACGACACTATTTAAGATGGTGAAGAAAGGTTGGAAGCCACTAAGGAGCTAATGTTCTGTGCTGAAATGATCTTCAAGTACTGGGTGAAGGAAAACCCTTGGCAAATCATCTTGGTAAAGGTAGTGGTGGCTCAAGTGCAATCACCCACTTCTATTCAACACTATCTGGTAGATGTGTATTGCAAGTGAAAACAAATTAATATGGGCTTTCCCTCTTTTGGACATCTCAGTGCTACAGCTGCTCTTCTTGATGAAGGATGTTTGAGAAGATTAATGGGAAAGCCCCTAGAATGCAGGTTGAAAAACTCTGCCATAAATTATAGATTCTTCTTTAATAAGCAGCTAATCTGGAATTATCGTTTCTTCAGCTGAAGCCTGTTAGATTAGAGTGAGGAATATGGCTTCTTGTGTTATTTGGTTTATAGGTAAAGGTAAAGGTTTCCCTTACTTGAAAGCCAGTAATATCTGACTCTAGGGTACAGTGCTCATCTCTGTTTCAAAGACGAATAGCCAGCACTGTCTGTTTCTCCAGATGTTTCTGTGGTCATGTGGAAGGCATGACTAGACATCGGAGTGCACGGAAGGCTGTTTACCTTCCCACCGAAGTTGTCCCTGTTCCTTTTCTATCACTCATTTATATCAGGAGTTCTCAACCTTTTCAAACCAGGGGCCGGGTCATGCTCCCTCAGACAGCTTTGGGGCCCGGATGGCCATTTTGCCCTTCCTCCACCACATGGCACTTCCTGGTGTGATGGAGGTGGTGGTGGGCCACATGAAATGGTGCCATGGGCTGCATCCGTTCCACAGGTCGCAGGTTGAGAATCCATTATTTAGATGGAGGCAATATCTGCAATGTCCTAGCATTTTAGAGCTTGATTCAATATAGAATGCCTTTAATACAACATGTTCCACCATTCTTTTTTCTTCTCCAGAGAAAACTTTAAACTTTCAAAATGACGCCCCTTTTGGGGCTTTGTCATTGGCCAAAATTAAACCATCATTGGTACATGTTTCTGGTAGTATTTGACAGACCAGTGTGTGAACTGGCCTCTGTGTCTCTTCACATTCATATAGCATGCTGTTGTCTGCCAGCAGTCCCCACTTAAGCATGTTGGTCTTATATTTAGGCAGTTCGACCCTCAGTTTATTCAGGGTCCTCTAAGTGATATGGGAGAGGTCAAGTTCCTCAACCAAATTTCCTTTAATGTTATCCCTTTTTCAACAACCTGCCTCCTCCATCTTCTAATTTGATTTTGTTCAAGAATATGTTACATCATAATGTTTTGTTAACTGATTAACTAATAGACAATCCAACAAATTTATTCCCAAAATCTAACATGCATTTTTGCACAATATTTTGACACATTAATTTCCCCACCAATGACAAACCAAACCAATCCAATAACCACAAAACCCTGAACTCCTGTTAAGAAGAGAGAGGCAAGAGATAAAGGTTGGGGAGAAGTAAACTATTGCTATGATCTTAAGTGTTCTTTATTTATAATATGATCTGCAGATAATGGGTGCTACTGGCTTTTATACCCTATTGTAGCAGTGTTCATTCATCTGAGAAATGCAAATCTACTCCTCAGACTCATGAAGCCTTCTGAGTTCCCAACTATCAAAACAGCCTACCAACCTCTGAGTGGTTAGGGTAGGGAGTGAAGAATATCTGCTGACAGGAGACATTCTACTCACTGTGGCGAAATCGTGGAGGATTATCGTTAACATCAGAGATGATGATTGTTACAGTTGTTGTTGCTGAACGTCCACCTGCTTGGCCAGCTCTGGCTTGGATGACCACAAAGTACTTATCTTGGGTTTCTCTGTCTACTGGGTAAACAGTTCTAATCACACCTACCAAAAATACAGAAAGAACATAGAAATTTCTCTCCTGATCCAAACCAAGTCCTACCCAGGTTGGTGTTCTGTTCCTACAGAGGCCAAACAAATGTCTATAGGACACATCCAGTTAAAAAATCAGTTTGATAGGCCTCTCATAATTGTGTTCCTTAGCAGAGAACTATGAAGATAAGAGACATATCAGAGGATTCTAAAACTCTTGATGATATATTGCAATTATAAGTTATGGCGAGTATATATTCATAGAAATCCTGATCATGAGTTTGCCTAATTTCTTTTAAAGGTCCAACTCATTTTTAAGACTGTCACTTCAATTTGCAGAAGAAACTCCCCTTGCTGAACCATGAAGAAATATTTACTTTTGCCCACTCTTAACCATCCAATTTTTGGGGAGGATTTCAAATCCTACTATTGTGAGAAAGGCTCCTATCAATTTATCTACTTCCCACCTCATGGATAATTTTATACATCTCTGTCATGCCTCCTCTTTCGCATTACCCCTCAATTTTGTTGTTCTTGAATATACAGTGCTGTGTCTGTCAGAAGCTGCAATCTTTTTTTAAAAAAATATTATTTTATTTTATACCCCAACACAATTGGTATAAACTCCACTCTGGGCAGCTTACAACAATAAAAGAATTGACAGATAGTCGAGAAGATTGGGACTCTCCTGCATTTTTTAAAATAATTTTTTGCTCTTACATAATCAATTATTTCTTTCGAAATTAGGTTTACAGTGGACCCTCAATTAACGATGTTACTTGGTTCCCCAAGTAGCATCGCTATTCAAATAACGTCATTATTCAAATAACAACAAAAATGTCATTATTCGAATAACGATGGTAAAAATAACATCTTTATTCGAATAATGTCGTTTTTGGTCATTATCCGAATGCTCACATGGGGTGCATCAGTAGCATCATTAATCGAAAATGACGCTATTTGAACACGTCATTAATCGAGGGTCCACTGTAGTTCTTTTCTAACATCTCTGAAGCCAGCTGTTTGACCCTGTTTCCATCATGGTCATTAGTGTGCCTGTACATATAAACCTGCTATAAGGGATTCTGTGGTCATGCCTAGGTTTTAAATTATCTTATCCTGAGTGGATATAGGCTTCAAAATAACTTTGGACTTTTTGTTATAATATTCATGATTTTGCACTTCTTCATACTGAATCACTATTGATATTTTAATGCACATCTGGCTGGAAATGTTGAGTTAAGGCTCCTCTCTCAATCCATAAACTGCTTCTGATTGCCAGTAAAACTCTCTTTTCCTTTATATTCCTATTCAGGGAAAGAGAACATATCCTTTCCATTCTTACTTTTAAAACAAAAGACACAACTCATCACCGGCCTCTACATCAGGCAATGAGAGAGCAGAATAGTTCTATGCTTCCCTGCCTCCTGACACGCTTCCTTACTGGAAATTACAGGCAACTACTACCTTTAGCTGCACAAATCCTGGCTGTGGGGATTGAACTATTCTTTCTTTTAAAAGGCCTCTCAGAAGGGTGAGACAGTAACTGTTCTAAACAGCATTAAAGATGCTTTCCACTACGAACATTTCTAAGAATAATCACTGAGCTGTGAACGTTTGACCCCTGCAGGAGTACATAATTACCTGACACTCTAGAAAGCATTAAAAAGGAATTCCACTTCTGGTTGTAAAAATATTTTAGGAGACATTTTTAAAACTATAGAGAACAAGGACTCATTCATTTAGGCTGTGAAATTTTCTTCTTTGTGTCTTTGAATGGTCTTAACTGATATTATTGGAGCATTGGTGCCCATTCCACCTGTCTTGTCACTATGCAATTTGAAAAGGAAAAACCTCCAAAGAGGTTATGTGCCATTAAGTTACTTCTGATGTGGGGTAACTAAATGAATTAAGGTCCTCTAAAATGTCCTTTCATTAACAGCTCCATTCGGATCTTGCAGATCAACATTACCTCATATTAGGTTGTTCTATTTTCCTCCACATAACCCCTTTTGGCAATATTGTCTTTCCCCTTTACTTTTGCTCAGGTCTTGCATACTAACAGCTTATAGCTTTCTTTATTGAGTCAACCTATCTCATGCCTTCCTTTTTTCTTAATCTCCCCACCACACACAGACTTTTTCCATCAATATTTCATTTTATGGCCAGTTCTGCATTTTCATTATATGTGAATGGAAGAATTTACCCAGCTCTAGTGAAAGTTCAGGGTTAACTTGATTGAATAATTACTTGTCTGCCTTTCTGGCTTTTTATGGTGTCAGGCTCTCTTTCATCTAGTTGGTTTTTCCCCTTGTCTTTCTTATACTTAGTATGGATAATGTTGACCTTGGTCTCCAGTAACAATCTTTTTTTAACTCCCACCCCTCCCTAATTTAAAAAAGTGAGGAGATATCTTAGGGGAAACATTCACACAGCATGTTCATAGAGCTTTTGGCCTGATGTAGGTCTCCTTTCTTAGGTTGCCTAACTCAAAGAAAGGTTTTATAAATTTTAACATGGTTTCCTAGTCTGCATTCTGTCGAGCAGGCATAGCATTTTGCATCAGAGGTTAGGATGTGCCTGTTTCTCTGTTGTATGTGTTCACTTACTCACATCTTTACTTCACAATTTCATTAAATCCAAAACAATCCTTCAAAATATTTTGGCACAGAGGATATAGCCATATTCCAGCTGTCCTTGCTTGTGTCCTTTCCCATAAAACATAGTACAGATCATATGCTCATCTCCTAGGACAGTGATGGTGAACCTTGGCATTCCATGTGTTCTTGGACTTCAATTCCCAGAAGCCCAAGTCAGCACTTCAGCTGATCAAGGCTTCTGGGAATTGAAGTTCAAGAACACATGGTGTGCAAAGGTTTGCCATCATGGTTTTAGGATAATTTAATACTGAGTAATTTTACATGACTGAAGTTTCTGTTTGAATTTGTGTGTGGTGTATGTATACTTAAATTTCTGTTTTAAAAAGCCAGAAATTCAATAATAATTAAAAAAAAACAAAAACCTTCCCTTCGTTTTATGAATTTGGGATATTGTGCCTCTATAGCCAACATTCAAAACACAGGAAATGACCCAATATTGCTGCACACTTCTAGAAGGGGGGAAAGATGTCAAGCTTTACATAGCAAAGAGAAGTATGAATGTTCCTAGAACTAATGGCCACAGACAAAATGGTCTACATTAACATAGAGACACCAAGCAAGGCAAAATCCTAGATGCTTATTCTCTCCCCCCCCCCCCCAATTAGTAAGAAACTCCTCAGCTAAAGAGGAAAACAACAATTTTCATGGCTGTTTTTTGGCAAGTGTGAATGGTAGTGAACACAAGAGTGTATCTGTAGATCATCTTGATTGCTACCCTTGGTGTCAACATTCAGGTTGGCTTTTGCTATTGAAAAATTATCATCCTTTTCCCTGCTGGCAGCATAAACATGATATTGTGCAGTAATACCAGTTCATTTCCTGACAATCTGAATTTTGAATATCTAAGCACAATATTCCAATTTATTTAGATATTAAAGAACCTGGGTATGTAAATTTCAGTTTCAGTCATTCATCTCTACAAAAATAAATAATTCCACTGATTTGCCCTGCAGAGTTTTCATGAACATGGATTTATTGAGAGAAAAATAATTAGAATTAATTGCCAATTTGAAAGAATTAATTGCTATAGAATTTATGTTGCAAAAAGAAATTAATTATTTTAAGCCCCTACAACAATAATATAAGGAGTTCACTTGTGATATATCAAGCAATACCTGTTGCTGGTTCCACAGAAAAATAGGGCTGTTCTGAAAGGATGTGGTAAAATATGCGAACACCAGATGGATCTGAAGCCTTAACCTGAATCACTGACGTACCTGAACATGCAAGGGATGAAAAGCAAAAGTTGTTATGGAAGTAGACATGCAGGAGAATTTCATTTCAGATGACAGCATGATTTGAGCCTCTGGGATAAATAATCTCACTTCTGCAGTTCTTGGTCCCATTATTTTATTATTTGTTTTGTTTATTTATTTATTTTTCAATTGTGCATTTGAGTGTTTGGAAGCTCTGATGATGGATATTTCATTCTACTTCTTTTATTTATGGAATTTTCATAGATGTACACCGTCCTGTTCCTTTTTGTGTTGTATTCTATGAGTAGGCAGATAAATCTGATGGCTGTGTAACCCCCTCCCCTCTCCTAAACTACTTACGTTTTTCCATTCACAAAATTTCATTGACTTTCATAGGCATCCGAAAATGCACATATACCACACAAGGATTATGGTAGATCACAAGTCAGGTTACACTGTGACTAGGGTGCCCTTCTCTGCATATACTAAATATGTATACATTCTACAACTGCCAACCTAGCAGTTCAAAAGTAAGAAATTGCGGTAGATAAATAGGAGCAGCTTCGCTAGGAAGGTAACAGCTTTACATGCAGGGGCGTGCTGGCTACCCTAAAAGGGTGCTGGACAGGGAGTAATTAGTGTGTCTAACCCTAAAAATTCATATTTGTTCCCACTCGCCTTCTAATTTCAACTCCCCTCTGGGGATTTGAACCCCATCTCCTGTTTACAAGGCAAAATTTCAACCTCTAAGCAACAGCAGCTAAACTATCAATATAACTGCTTTTGACAACCTTATAAGAGAGAACTCTTATGTTAACCAGAGAGAATATTATTGCTTTAAAAAATCAGGTTTAATGAGTATTCCTTAGTGGATAAGTGGTTAGTGTTTTTGACTATGCCCCAAAGGTACTGAGTTTGATTCCCACTTAGGACTTTTTTTTAAAAAAAAACTATATTATTATAAATATAATTACAATTATAATAATAAAAATAATTTAAAAATATTGTTCAATGTTGCATCCTTTCTTAAAACAAAGGGCCTCTCCTGTGGCAGAGTTTGATTCCCATTTAGGGCTTCTACAGCCCAGATTTTAAAAGCAATGATATCCTCTCTGGTTAATATAGAGTTCTCTCTTATAAGGTTGTCAAAAGCAGTTATATTGGTAGTTGAGCTGCTGTGGCTTAGAGGTTGAAATTTTGCCTTGTAAACAGGAGATTGGGATTCGATTTACCAGGAAGGATGGTGAGAACATGTATATTGGCCAGAGACAAGGTGGGAGGAAGGCGCCCATCCTGCAGGTGTTGCCACCCCACCTCTGCTTCCCCTTGAGTTAAGCGCTGTGCAGCGCTGGCTTGGCTTCTCCCTTCCTTCCCTTTGGTTAAGAAAAAAAATGACATTTTTAAAGATTTCTGGGGTTGAGTGGGACATTGTCTAATTGCCCAATACCCCAGCATGCCACTGATTACTTGTGCTCCGGTGTCTAGTCATGCCTGTCACATGACCATGGAAATGTCTACAAATGCAGACAGCACTGGCTCTTTGGCTATAAATAGAGATTAGCACAAAATGCTAGAGTTGGATACAACTGGCTTTCAAGTAAGGGTGACCTTTACCTTAACATGAAGCTTTGCACACAGAAATTAAGTAACCATATAATGTGTTTAACTGCTTACATGATTACCACACAATTCTACATTATAGTCTTTTGAATAAACCTCTTTGGTTTATCAGGACTGCAAAGAGGAAAACACCATCATTCAGTTCTGCTGATTAGTAGTAGGTCCATCAGTATATGTTTCCTACAGGCTTTTTAAAAAATGAAGTACTTGTACTTTTCATAACTTTTCTCACAATCTGAAATAAGATAGCTAAATTTTTTGGCATCTAGCTATGGAGTCCGGGGTTGGGAATTTGATTCCCCATTTTGTCTCCTGGGAAACTAAGCAGTCTATGTATCCTTTGGCAAACTACATAGTCTGTGGATGCCCCTAAAAGAAGGGAACCGTAAAAAAAAAAATCTGAATACTTTCAGACTGGAGGGGCTCTCTAATTGTACCATCGGCTAGAGGGGCTCGTCTCTCTAGCACAAGAAGGAGTGCCTTCCCTGTGTCTGCACCGGCCCTATGGAATCTCCTGCCAATAGAGCTATGGTGGCAGACGGAATTGCTGCCCTTTAGAAAAGGTGGCTGGCGGGGCAGGTGTGGGGCCCTGATGGAAATGTGGCCCCCACCTGCTGGCTTGTACAATAATCAAGATCCTCCCTTTTTTATGAATGGGGTGGATGGGTTTTAATGGGGTGGTTTTATCTGTTTTTACTTTTTACGTTTTTATCTGCTGTTTTTAGCTTTTTGTTATTTGTGATTGTGTGTTTAGTGTGTCTTTTTTGCTTGACTGCTATGTGAACCGCCCTGAGTTAGGATTCCTGAGTGGGCAGCATATAAGTACGAAAATTAAAGTAAATTAAAATATTAAAATAAATATGGCTGGGCCAAATGGAAGTAGGTATAGAATAATACAGTATTTTTGCAAATATTAGATTTCTCACATTTATTTGCAATTTAAATGTTAAGTTACATTTCTTGCAAGATCAAGCAATCTTGTCCCTTTGTATGACTTCTTTAAACTTTCTTCTTTTGCCTGCATACTTATTCACTCTGTGTGAGAGGTTTTTTTCTTAATTTCAGCTGTCTATGGTTTTCAGAAAATATTATACAATTATTATACAATAGTGGATTCAGGATTAAATCCCTAATTTAATGTCTGCTGTACTGTGCTGTCTAAAAGAGAGAATAAAACACACACAAAACAAGTAATCCATCCAAGAGACTCAACAGGAGACTGATAGCAGTCTATATCCTTGAGGTCTGTCATTAGCATTTTTCATTGAAGTAAAGATAGTAAATCCATCCACAGAAGACAATCTCATTTCTAGTCAGGAGCTGTCCACATCCTAGATCTAAATCTATAAAGGAAATATTCTTCAGCTTTATTTTTTTAAAAAATGCAACAGTCTAATTCATTTCTTTGTTAACTTCTGAATTAAAACTTCTGAATTAAAACTGTCTAATTCATTTCTTTGTTAACTTCTGAATTAAAATACAAATTATGTTTCTTTTGGGGACAAACCATATCCATCCATGTACCATAGCTTATCACTCCTCATCCTAAAACATTCTGCTATTGAGCGTTTCACCGAGCTAGCTCACCGGTAAATTAGCCAGCACCCCATGAGGATTTTAAATTGCCGATGGACATGTGGCATGCATGACTAGACACTGGAGCACACAGAATGCTGTTACTTCCCACCGAAGTGGTACCTATTTAACTACTTGCAATTTCTTGCTTTCAAACTGCTAGGTTGGCAGGAGGTGGTACAGAGATGGGAGCTCACTCCATCATGCAGCACTCGGGTCTCAAACTGTGGGCATGCCAACCTTCCAGTAATCAAGTTCAGCATCTTAACCACTAAGCCACTGCAGTCCTGCATCAATATAAGAAGCTGTAAAATAATGACCAAATAAAATAATCCTTAGAATAATGTCTCATCTTCAAATCTCTTCCTTTATGCAGTTTTGACCATGTAATTCAAATGTAAATGAGTTATTGAATAATAATACACTGGGCATCTGGCTTTCAAATTACAGTGCTTTCCCACACATATTTGCTCTTACTTGTGTAAATTTAAGCATAAATTCTGAACTTTGTTCAGACATTTTTCCTATTTCATAACCCACTCACCCCATAATAGGGAAATGACCAAGCATGACTGACATATATAGAAATAAAGTGCTATGCTATTATTCCTCTTGTAACACCCCATGCTCAGACTCTTATAGATATACAGTGAACCCTCACATAACAACATGTTCGGATAGCATCACTTTCGCTTAACAATGCGTCATCATGCACGTGTTCCCCCACATAACAAAGTTTTTAGTGTCGTCCAAACAACAACGCTAAAATAACCGTCATTATCCGGACAAAAACGTCGTTATGTGGGAAACTACATAGAAACCCGCATAACAACAAAAGAAGAAGTAATAAAGAAAATGGTTTAAGAGGGAGGTGATACATTTCTTTGGTGAATACCCAAATCTCTCAAGTATTACTGTATGTAAAAAGGAATTGATAGTTTCATGTTTTAAAATTTTTTTTTCCATGACAGCAATGAAGCAACTTCTCCTTTCCTTGTAGAAGTAGACAATTTAGAACAGCAGAAATTACAAATAAGTAGGAATATGCAACATGGTAGTTCCAGAAAATCTCATTATGGAAAATCCTATTGGGTATAGTAAGACACAAATTTTAAGACTCTGAATCTATTCAGTTTTCTTTGAAAAGTACACTCCCTGATAACAATTAGTTCATGAAGGCAAAGACTGCATCAATAAAAAGGAAGGGTTACATTCAGGATACCTTCTGCACACATTTCAGGAACAGTAGCTTCATAAGGCTCGTCCAAGAACTTAATCTCTTTATCAGCCTGAAAACCATCTTGCTTATCTAAATTAGACAACACCTGGAGAAATAATGAGTAACAAATTGATCTCAAAGTAACATTAAAGCAAAACAACCTAACAGTATTTGATTGAATTAGGTTTCTTAGTTTATTTTTATTTCCTTTTTGTCATTTGCTTGTTCCTTACAACTAGACCTATGTTCAAAAGATTATGCCATACCATGACATTTTATTCCAGCTGCAAAATAAATGGTGCATTGCTGATCTATACTCCCTTGTGTGGTTTTTTTGTATCATAGGGGTGAGGAGTTCCCAGTGGCCTGAGGCCTGCATTCATGACCTTGAAACCTGTCTGACCTCTCATTCCATCACAATTTCTCAACATATTTTTAAATTAAGAAACAATCAAACATATAATTTAACACTATCAATATGTTATTTCAAAATTAGAAGTGATCTGGAAGTCTGTGATTGGTCTTTTGAGGTCGAGGGACTCTCTGGGTTCATACCCGTCAAGCGCTGCTCTGGAAAATACAGGAACTGCTCCGACCTGGGTACGCACGTGCAGGAAAAACTACATTGCACATGTGCACAGCCCCTTTGTGCATTCACAGAACACAAGTGCTGTAACCACTTTCCCCACCATTCTAAATATGGGATAGCATTGGGAAAGGGGAGGAACGTGTGCCAAAATATGGGATTTCCCTGCCAATCCAGGATACTTGACAAGTATGTCTGGGTTTCAGTTGAGACTCAGTGGTACACACTGCCTGTAGGCTATACTTTCTCCTGATGTGTGCAGTGGTTTAGTTATCTGGCTGTGGAGCCAGAGTTTGGAAGTGTCTCCTCAACAGGGTTTGGACTCAATGATCCATAGGTTCCTTCCAGCTCTGCAATTCCAAGATTATTATTATAATTATATTATTATTTAAAAGTACTGGTGTCACAAAGAAAAACACATTTCTCTCTGGCTCTAATAATGGTGTATTTGCACAGTCAAAGATGTAGCGTTCTGTGGAAGAGCCTGCAACAGCCATTCACTGTTCAGAATATTTTCCAACATGTTCAGCTTCTAAATAGTTCCATCAAACTTCATAGGATCTGGGCAACAGATAGATACAAATTATACAAGGGAACAATTTCCCACAAATCAATTTTACTTCATCTCTTCCCCCCCACCCCCAAATAGTAATATGTTTGCAACTTTGTTTGTGGCTGCATTTGTTTTCTAGGGCCCAGGAAAAAGTAGACTTCTCCTTCTACAGAAGCTAACACTTTTGATGGACTTCCTCAGAACCCTTTGTAAGAAATCAGATGTTGGATTGATATGGTAAGATTGCTCCCTTCCACATAGCTTACAAGTTCCCAAAGCAGTTTATAATGGGCCATTTGGAAACCTATAAAAATGCTTAAAAATGAGCCAAAGCCCCCCCCCCCCCCATGCAGTGTCTTTTAAGACAAAGTTGGACAAAGTCTGTACTTCCAGATGTGGAAGACTATGATGTCCATTAGTTCTGGTAGCTAGCTGTGAAGGGAGCTGGGACATGCAATCCCACAATACCAGGAGGATCACAATTATCCACCTTTGATTTATATCACAAAATATAGATAGTCAGGTTAATTTGTTTTGTGGGGGAAAGCCTGTATGTGAATACCATAACTGCTGTTTTTGATTAGTTTGTAACCTGCTGTTTTTGTTTCATGAAAATAAGCCAAAGGCTTTTCCCCCCATGCAGTGTCTTTTAAGACAAAGTTGGACAAAGTCTGTTCTTCCAGATGTGGAAGACTATGATGTCCATTATTTCTGGTAACCAGTTATGAGGGAAGCTGGGACATGCAATCCCACAATACCAGGAGGATCACAATTATCCACCTTTGATTTATATCACAAAATATAGATTCTTTTATCCTGGTCTCTTATTTTCTTTCTTCAACTTGAAATTTCACATTTCATTCCCTAGCTGCTGCTGCTGTTGCTAATACTTTTGTTGTTGTAACTCTTCAACAGTTTAATGCATTTTGGAGAGACTTTCCTTTTTTAAAAAGGGTTAATATGTTTGTGGCTGAACAAAATACAAAGTGATTCTCTACATTCTTCTTTATAAGGAATACATCATATATCCACAATAGTTGCTTTTAAAAAGCTGTGGAAAGTAATTAATGCAGTTTGAGCATTTCGCCCTTTGGGCCTAATTAAATTTTAGTGCTAGTTAATTTGTGGTTAAACTTTTTGACATCCATTCATTTTGAAAGTTAACTTACAGAAAAGGATGGGAGATCTAGAGATTTTTATAAAGGCTTTAGCTTTGCTGTTGTTTTGTTTTTGAAAAAGAAACTAAGTTTAGAAGGAAAATCATTAAGAAAATTATCAGGTGGCATATGCTTTAAGTAGGGTGAAAATATAATTGCTTACTATGCCAAAGCCACATTAATCTAATGAACCATGCAGGTTCCCAGAAATTTCTTACCTGGACAAGGATCTAGTATTAATTAGTGTCATTAAAATTAATGAGACAAATCAGCCACAACTTGATGTAACAGACTGTCTAACTGAAGAGTGTAGGTAAACTCAAATACAGTTGGTCTAGGTCTACTCTTAGATAGTGCTGAAGACGTTATCTCTTGTCCAATATTGATAAAGCAGACCTTGGTTTGCCTCAAAAGAGAGATGGCAATAGAGAATATTTTATCAATACAGTGTTTGATATTACTTTTAAATTGGAAGTTGTCTTTTTCTGGTTGACAATCCCTCCACATGGTAATTTAATCTTTAAAGTGCCACAACAATTTTTGTCTTTTTGTTTTGTTTACTCTCTGATATGCTTGAAAAACAGACTAACACAGAAACCATTTCAAAAATCCCAAATCTTCTGAATTGGTCTGGATTCAGTGTCTTACCAATCGCCAAGATCCAGAAAAATGCAAAGAAATGCTTCATAAGAGTCTAGTTTGTTTATAGCCATTTTCAACCAATCAAGTACTTTGAGGTCTTTAAGAATCTGTCATTGCTCCCTAGCCAGGTATAAGTTGTATAGAGCCTAAACTGTTACCAGGTCTACTCAAGATTTTGTGATGTAGAAGTAATAGCACATCATTACTTCTAGTAGCATAGAATGGTATGTCTGAGGAATTGGACTTGATCAATAAAAGCTCATATTAAAATATAGCAGTTAGTCTTTAAAGTGTCTTTATATTTTTACTTTTCTTTACTTCATACCTGTCATGCATGGCTTCTGGACAATACGGGACCTGCGCAGAACCATTCTGTGCAGGTCCCTTCTATGCACACGTAGAAGGCTTCTATACATGCATAGAAAGGTTCTACATAGAAGGGGATGCACAGTAAGTACTCCCCCCCCCGTCAAATTACGGGATGGTGGCGGCTCCAGCCAGGAAAGTAGGAAAAGCAGTACTGGAATACTGGAAATCCCGACCAATACAGGATACTTGACAGGTATGGTTTATTAATGTTTCTTATCTGATATGCTTACACAGACTAACATGGCTACTACTTTGAAAACTAGAAGTATAGTAAAACCCCGACTTACATATGCCTTGAGTTACATAAAATTCAACTTACATAATGATTTTGTGCTAAAACCATGTCCCGATTTACAGAATTTCCTATGGGTTTGCTTTGAGTTACATAAAGATTCTTTTTCCTATGGGTTTGCTTCAATTTACATAAAAATTTCATTTTTCCTATGGGTTTGCTTTGAGCTACGTAAAAAAATATATTTCCCTATGGGTTTGCTTCAAGTTACGTAAAAATCCAATTTAAGCAAAACCTACAGAATGGACTTTTTTTTGTAAGTAGGAGTTTTACTGCAATGGGAATACATTATAGAGTGAGGGCACATATGCTACTTATTTATCTCTCCCAGCATGCTTTTGCATCAGAATAGTTGCAGACTCGAGGGAAATTGATTGAGCTAAGTAAAGCTTAGCAAAGCAAGGAGATGTTAATCAACACCTAAATTCATTGATAAACCCAGGGGTGGGCTCCAAAAAAATTAACTACTACACTGTGGGCATGGCCTACTTTGTGGGTGAGGCCTACTTTGTGGGTGTGGCCTACTTTGTGGGTGTGGCCATGTGACTGGGTGGGTGATCTAGTCATGCCTGCCCAGTGGTGGGATTCAAATTTTCACTACCTACTCTGTGGGTGTGTTATGGTGGGTGTGACCAGGGGGAAAGCCCTGCGTCACACCCGAATTAGGACTACTTTATTTAAAAACTTGGATGGGCAGGGCCAGCCAGAATTTCTGCTACTGGTTCTGGTGAACTGGTGCGAACCTGCTGAAGCCCACCACTGGATAAACCTCTCATAAAAGAGTTAAGTGGTCAAGTGGTTAAGACACTGAACTTGACAACTGAAAGGTCAGAAGATCAGCAGTTTGAGACCCAAGTACTGCATGTCAGAGTGATTTCCCGTCTCTGTCCCAACTCCTGTCAACCTAGCAGTTTGAAAGCAAGAAATCGCAAGTACTGTAGATGAATAGGGACCACTTCAGTGGGAAGGTAAACAGTGTTCTGTGCACTCTAGTGTCTAGTCATGCCTGTCACACGTCTACGGAAACTTCTGCAGATGCAAACACTACTGGCTATTTGACTATAAACAGAAATGAACACTGAATGCTAGAGTTGTATATGACTAGCTTTTGAGCAAGGGTGACCTTTACCTTACCTTGTTTGAATCCAAAGGATGTGTTATCAGCAAGTCCTCATGCACAACCAGCAATCTTCGAACATATGTGTGTTTCATTTTTTGTGGACTCAAGAACTTTTTGTCCCATTCCTCTGTATTGTGGTTGGGTATATAAGAAAAATATGTCCCAAACTGAGCCAGAGTCAGAGCAAAAGAGAGCCATTTACAGCAATGCATGCTGAAATTTCCTTTGTAATCAATATACATCTGTGGGTAGATAAAAAGTGACCCTTACAAAGCAGCACAAATATGAATTTTATGCCACACAAAAGACTTAATTTTCACTATAAGCAAGTATTTCTCTTCTTTAAACAAAAGTTAATAGACTAGAGCCATACTTTTTTTTAAGAAATGCAAAATGTAAAAACAAAACAGAAAAGTCATTTGGACAGAAATGTATAAACTCCTGCAGCCCTATTTCATCCAGAAAGGGAAATTATCTTCCACTTAATTTATCTGACAAATTAAGGCTGGGAATTACTGTGGTGCATCCTAACAACAATTTAATGGGAGCTTATTGTCACTCTTCAGCTAAACCAAAATTCATTTTTATGCTGTAGATGCTTGAAGTGTGAACAAACAACTTTTACCAATCCCAGTAGGTGACAGAGAGGTAATCTAAGTGGCTTGAATACACATTCTCTAAGAGGTATAGGCAGGCGGCGGGAGAGGTCGTGATCCACCGCCGACGCCGCGAGGAGGCTGCCCGCGGCCAGGAGCAGCCGCGAGACCACCCCAGCCAGGGGTGAGGACGACCAGGCAGGCGGCGGGAGAGGTCGCGATCCTCCACCGTCGCCGCCACGAGGAGCCTGCCCGCGGCCAGGAGCAGCCGTGAGACCACCCCAGCTGGGGATGAGGATGACCAGGCAGGTGGCAGGAGAGGTCGCGATCCACCGCCGCCACCGCGAGGAGGCTGCCCACGGCCAGGAGCAGCCGCGAGACCACCCCAGCCAGGGGTGAGGACGACCAGGCAGGCGGCGGGAGAGGTCGCGATCCACCGCCGCGTCACGAGGAGGCTGCCCGTGGCCAGGAGCAGCCGCGAGACCACCCCAGCCGGGGGTGAGGACGACCAGGCAGGCGGCGGGAAAGGTCACCATCCACCACCGCCGCCAGAGGCAGAGGAAGAGGAACAGCTGAGCCATGGGGGAAAACATCCACTGCCCGCCACTGCGATGTCCCTGGAGCAAGGGACCCAGAGACCACAACCCCACCTGGGGAGTGAGGACACAAGGATAAGTAGCTGATGTGAAAAAATGTAGATGAATTAATATAGCAACTGACATAGAGACTTTACACTGACTTAATATAGCAATTAACATAGAGACTGTGTTTTTGAGTGTGATAATATGCATGATAATATGTTGTTTAAACTGTTTTAAACTTTTAAAACTGTGATATGATGTATGAAAAAAATGGCGTAGAAACCGGCAAACCACGCCACAAAGCTTGCCAAGAGAACCCTATTGACCAAAACAAAAGGCAAAACAAAGGAGCAGGCTAAGTGATACAGGATGCTTAACACCACAGAGTGGAGGAAGGGGAGGGACAGGAAAGGGGGAGGAGAAATGCAATGTTGTAAGGAGCAATACTGCATAGGGACATGGAATGTGAGATCAATGAACCAAGATAAACTGGAAGTGGTAAAAAATGAGATGGAAAGAATAAGCATTGACATCTTGGGAATCAGTGAGCTAAAATGGACAGGGATGGGCAAATTCAGCTCTGGAAACCGTCACATCTACTACTGTGGACAAGAAAACCTTAGAAGACATGGAGTAGCCATAATTGTCAATAAAAGAGTGAGAAGAGCAGTAATGGGATACAACCTCAAAAATGACAGAATGATGTCAGTAAGAATTCAGAGTAAACCCTTCAATGTTACTGTGATCCAAATATATGCACCAACCACGGGTGCAGATGAAGCCACAGTGGACCAGTTCTATGAGGACTTACAACACCTCATAGAACAAACACCAAGAAATGATGTCCAAATTATTTTAGGAGACTGGAATGCCAAAGTAGGCAATCAAAAAGTGGAGGGAATAACAGGCAGGTTCAGTCTTGGAACACAGAATGAAGCAGGGCAAAGATTGATAGAGTTCTGCCAAGAGAATGCACTGGTCATAGCAAACACCCTCTTCCAGCAACACAAGAGGCGACTTTACACATGGACATCACCAGATGGCCAACACCGAAACCAGATTGACTACATACTCTGCAGCCAAAGATGGAGAACCTCCATACAGTCAGCAAAAACAAGACCTGGAGCAGACTGTGGCTCAGATCACAACCTACTGATTGTAAAATTGAGGCTTAGACAAAAGAAAATAGGGAAAACAAAGAGACCAGACAGATATCACCTAGAAAGCATCCCTAAAGAATACAGGGTGGAGGTGATGAATAGATTCAGTGGCTTAGACTCAATAGATAGAGTGCCAGAAGAATTATGGACAGAGATGAGGGACATCATGCAGGAAGCAGCAAAGAAAACCATACCAAAAGAAAAGAAGAGTAAGAAAGCAAAGTGGTTGTCTGATGAGGCTCTTAAAATAGCAGAGGAAAGAAGGAACACAAAAGTCAAAGGAGAAAGGAAAAAATACAATCATTTGAACACAGAATTTCGAAGAAAGCAAGGAGAGATAAGGAAAACTACCTAAAAGAACAGTGCAAAGAAATGGAGGAAAACAACAAAAGAGGCAGAATCAGAGACCTTTTCAAAAAAATCCGGGAAATCAAGGGAACATTTAAAGCAAAAATGAACATGATAAGGGACAAAGACGGAAAGGAGAGCTGATGCAGAAGAGATTAAGAAAAGATGGAAAGAGTACACAGAGGAACTCTACAAAAAGGAACTCAACACTCCTGATAGTCACAATGATGAAGAAATTGAACCTGAGCCAGACATCCTGGAGAGTGAAGTCAGAAAGGCCCTAAAGAGCACTGCCAACAACAAAGCTAGTGGAGATGATGGTATCCCAGTTGAATTTTTCAAAGCTCTAAAAGATGATGCCATCAAATTACTGCATTCAATATGCCAGCAGATTTGGAAAACAAAACAGTGGCCACAGGACTGGAAAAGATCAGTATATGTTCCAATCCCAAAAAAGGGCAATGCCAAAGAATGTTCAAATTATCGAACAATTGCGCTCATCCCACACGCCAGCAAGGTGATGCTCAAGATAATACAGGATAGATTTCAGCAGCATGTGGAAAGAGAATTACCAGAGGTGCAGGCTGGTTTCAGAAGAGGCAGGGGGACTAGAGACCACATTGCCAACATACGTTGGATCATGGAGAAAACAAAGGAATACCAGAAACAAGTTTACTTTTGCTTTATTGACTACACTAAGGCATTTGATTGTGTGGTCCACAACAAGATGTGGCAAGTGATTAAAGAGATGGGAATACCAGAGCACCTCATATGCCTCCTGAGAAATCTGTACATGAACCAAGAAGCAACAGTTAGGACAGAACACGGAATGACAGAATGGTTTGGAATAGAAAAAGGAGTAAGACAAGGCTGCATTTTGTCACCCTGCTTATTCAACTTATACACAGAGCACATAATGCGCAATGCAGGGATGGAGGAATCACAATATGGGATCAAAATTGCTGGGAGAAACATCAACAATCTGAGATATGCAGACGACACCACCCTAATGGCAGAAAGTGAGGAAGACCTAAAGAATCTCTTGATCGGATTGAAGGAAGAGAGTGCAAAAGCTGGCTTGAGACTCAATAACAAGAAAACCAAGATAATGGCAACAGGCCCGATCAGTTCCTGGAAAATAGATGGGGAAGAAGTAGAAGCAGTGACAGATTTTACATTCTCAGGATCTAAGATCACTGCAGATGGGGATTGCAGCCATGAAATAAAAAGGCGACTGATTCTTGGGAGACAAGCTATGAGAAACCTGGGGAACATAGTGAAAAGCAGAGATATCACCTTGAAAACAAAAATTAGAATAGTCAAAGCAATGGTATTCCCAGTGGTAATGTACGGATGTGAGAGCTGGACAATTAGGAAAGCTGTACGTAGAAGAATAGATGCTTTTGAAATGTGGTGTTGGAGGAGAGTTTTGAGGGTACCTTGGACAGCGAGGAGAACAAATAGGTCAATCTTAGAAGAAATCAACACTGAATGCTCATTGGTAGGTCAAATAGTAAAGATGAGGCTAAAGTACTTTGGGCATCAAATGAGAAGGGAGGATTCACTTGAGAAGGCCGTGATGTTGTGAAAGGTGGAGGGCAAAAGAAGAAGGGGGAGGCCAAGGATGAGATGGATTGATGGTATTGTAGACACAATAGGCACAGAACTGGGAGGACTGAGGGGGATGGTGGAGGACAGAGGCGCCCGGAGAACGATGGTCCCTAGGGTCGCAAAGGGTCGGAATCGATTGTGCGACTGAACAACAAAAAAGAGGAATATACATGCTGAAGAATAAATGCCTCAGTTCATTCCATCTCATTTCCAGGTAATTTTGTGACTTCTTAAATAATGTACAGTTTTCCATAATGCATTTGTTTTTATGCATATTTCTCATTCACAAAACTGTGCCACAAAATGTAGAGAAGTGCACATAATATATACTTGTGCAACAATCATTTTCATTTCTGATACAGTATATGCCCACTTCTCTTATCATAGATTTTGTCCATATTTTATGGTTTGTTTTAACTATGCTTGCTTGCTTCTGTGAGTGGCCTATTGGCTAAAAGGGCAGAATATAAATAAAATAACATAAAATAAGCAAGCAACCAAGTAAGTAAGTAAGTAAGTTGCAAATATTTTTAATCTAAAGTTGTATTTTTGACATTTCTAAAAGTAAAACAAAGTCTGGCTTGGTGCTTTTCCATCATGCTATCAACCACCATTTATTCCATATTTTTGTCTAAAATAAAATGAGTTTCTATAGCATAATCACACTTCAGAGACAAACTAGGTGGCCTAATCATTACCAGTGCACTGTAGAATATCTACAGTGATGACTGCCAGTTTATCCCCACCACTGCAGAATTTGTATTGTCTGAGTATAAAATTTATTTTTTGCTTATCCCATTTGCCATCCAGAGAGGCCCAGGGGGAGGTGAGTGAAGGATCCTGCCCCTCCCACCCCATTCAAAGACCTGGGGCCAGAGAGAAGGAAAAAGCATCAGGAGAAAGACACAGGACTCAGCTCTGCTGCCCATTTGCCATCCAGAGAGGCCCACGCTGTGGCTCCAGTCAACCACGGACACCTCCAGAGACCCCCGACCACCCCCAGGAGATTCCATTCACAACCACCATTACAGCGAGGCCCGAGTTGGCACCTTTGACCAACTCCATGAGGCCAAAGGGAGGCGAGAGCTGCTGCATGCATGCAAAGGATAAGTAATTGAACTGAAATAATATAGTTGACTAAACATAGATGGCTTATAGCAACTGACATAGTGACTGTACAGGAAAATGACTTACATAGAGACTTGATAAAGTGGACTTTTTCTTTCTTTCTTTCCCCTTCATTAATTAGTTCAACTAATAGGGTTGTGATGACCTGCATGTATGTTTGTATTGTGTAAGATGCATGAAACTGTGTCTTTAAGAGATCCTTCAGCACTGCACCCACCTGTAACCACTGAGTGGGTGACGGATCAAATTGTCGAGTATAAATCTAGGCTTCTCAGAAGCCACTTTGCTTTTAGCCACAGGCTTTTATGCCACTTTGCTTCATGCCAAAACTCTTGCTAGCCAAACTGCTTGCTAGCCAAACTGCTTGTATGCAAAACTGCTTCTGCCAGGATGCTTCAGCTCCTGGGGTTATGATACTGGAAGAGAGAGAGAGTGAAACTCTCCAGAGGATTGGAATCCAACTGAATGAACAAGTGAGTCCAGTTTCCAGAAGCAACGCCTAGCAGAGACACTGAGCCTGGAGTCTCTGACATTTTCCTCAAGCCAGGACAACAAGGCTTTGCATAGCCTACAGCCAGCCTGGGAGTAAGTTGGAGTTTGTGGTGAGTACTTTGACTGGGACTCAGACCTTGAAAGTACTGCTTAAAAAGACTTACAAACTGTTTACCTGACTTTGTTTTCATAGAGAGGAATCTAATGTTTTGTGTTGACCTTATGAACTGACTTGCTAAGTAAAAGCTATTTTGGTTTCATCGTTACTCTGCATATTATTGTCTGGATGAGAGTAAAAACACTACACGGGCACCACCGCTGCTGCCACAAGCTAACTGCTTAGCTCTGCAGGATTCACACCCAGACCCCAATACCTAACAGATACTATGTGATAAACTGTGATATTGTGCATGATAATACTTTGTTTTAAAACTGTATAAACTGTGATAACATGTGTGATGGGAAGAAACTGGCGTAGAGACCGGCAAGGCACACCACAAAGTTTGCCAAGAGAACCCTAAGGACCAAAACAAAAGGCAAAACAAGGGGATGCTCAGCACAGCAGATCTGAAAAGGGGGAGGGACATGAAAGGGGGAGGAGAAATACAGTGTTGCAGGGAACAATACTGCATAGGGACATGGAATGTGAGATCTATGAATCAAGGAAAACTGGAAGTGGTTAAAAATGAGATGGAAAGAATAAGCATTGACATCCTGGGCATCAGTGAGTTAAAATGGACAGGGATGGGTGAATTCATCTCTGGAAACCATCATATCTACTACTGTGGACAAGAAAACCTCAGAAAAAATGGAGTAGCCATAATTGTCAACAAAAGAGTGAGGAAAGCAGTAATGGGATACAACATCAAAAATGATAGAATGATGTCAGTCAGAATCCAAGGCAAACCTTCCAATATCACTGTAATCCAAGTCTATGCACCAACCACTAGTGCAGATGAAGCCACAGTTGACCAGTTCTATGAGGACCTACAACACCTCATAGAACAGACACCAAGAAATGATGTCCACATTATCTTAGGAGATTGGAATGCCAAAGTAGGAAATCAAAAAGTGGAGGGAATAACAGGCAAGTTTGGTCTTGGAACACAGAATGAAGCAGGGCAAAGATTGATAGAGTTCTGCCAAAAGAACGCACTAGTCATAGCAAACACCCTCTTCCAGCAACACAAGAGGCGATTTTACACATGGACATCACCAGATGGCCAGCATCGAAACCAGATTGATTGCATACTCTGCAGTGAAAGATGGAGAACCTCCATTAAGTCAGCAAAAACAAGACCTGGAGCAGAATGTGGCTCACATCACAACCTACTGATCGCAAAATTCAGTCTTAGACTAAAGAAATGGGGAAAACAATTAGACCAGACAGATATGACCTACACAACATCCCTAAAGAATACACGGTGGAGGTCATGAACAGATTTAATGTCCTGCACCTGATAGAGTACCAGAAGAATTATGGACAGAGACGCGGGACATCATGCAGGAGGCAGCAGGAGAAACCATATCAAAAGAAAAGAAGCATAAGAAAGCAAAGTGGTTGTCTGATGAGGCCCTTAAAATAGCAGAGGAAAGAAAGAATGCAAAAGTCCAAGGAGAAAGAAAAAAATACAATCACCTGAATACAGAATTTAAAAGAAAATCAAGGAGAGTTAAAGAAAACTACCTGAACAAATAGTGCAAAGAAATGGAGGAAAACAGCAAAAGAGGCAGGACTAGAGATCTTTTCAAAAAAATTGGGGAAATCAAGGGGACATTTAAAGCAAAAATGACCATGATAAGAAACAAAGATGGAAAGGAGTTAGCTGAAGCAGAAGAGATCAAAAAAAGATGGCAAGAGTACACCAGAGGAACTCTACAAAAAGGAGCTCAACACTCCTGATATTAACAATAATGAGAAATTTGAACTTGAACCAGACATTCTGGAGAATGAAGTCAGAAAGGCCCTAAAACGCACCGTAAACAATAAAGCTAGTAGAAATGATTGTATCCCAGTTGAATTTTTCAATGCCCTAAAATATGATGGAATCAAACTACTGCATTCAATATGCCAGCAAATTTGGAAAACAAAACACTGGCCACAGGATTGGAAAAGATCAGTTTACATTCCAATCCCAACAAAAGGCAATGCCAAAGAATGCTGAAATTACCGAACAATTGCGCTCATCCCACATGCCAGCAAGGTGATGTTCAAGATAATACAGGATAGAGTTCAGCAACATGTGGAGAGAGAACTACCAGAGGTGCAGGCCAGTTTCAGAAGAGGCAGGGAGACTAGAGACCACATTGCCAACATACGTTGGATCATGGAGAAAATAAAAGAATACCAGAAACAAGTCTACTTTTGTTTTATTGACTACACCAAGGCTTTTGACTGTGTGGACCACAACAAAATGTGGCAAGTAATTAAAGAAATGGGAATTCCAGAACACCTCATATGCCTCATGAGAAATCTGAACATGAACCAAGAAGCAACAGTTAGGACAGAACACGGAATGACAGAGTGGTTTGGAATAGGAAAAGGAGTAAGACAAGGCTGCATGTTATCACCCTGCTTATTCAGTCTGTACACAGAGCACATAATGCAAGCGCAGCGCCAAAATGGCCGCCGCGCCCTTTGCGGGCCCCCCCCCCCCCCACAGGACAGAGAATCCGGGTAGTTAGGGGCGTGGCCAGCTCCCTTATAAAAGGGGTGGCCACGAGGCAGCAGAGCTGCCATTTTGCCTCAGCGACGGAGCGGAGAAGTTTTTTCCCCTGTGTCTCCGTCGCTCGCTAGCTTACCGGGAAGCCTTTTGGTGGCGATTCTGCCTGGCTGGCTTCCCTTTTTTGCTTCAGGAGAGATGCCTTCGAAGAAGAAGGCAGCTGCGAGTTCAGCTCGGGCTGTTAGGAGGCGCAACCCAGGTCGGAGGACCGTGGTGCCGCCTCCTCAGCAGCCACCTTTGCCACCCCCGGCCGGGGCTGGTGGAATGGGGTCTATTGCCCCTTGGCCCGATAAGAGCGCGGCCGCGGAGGGCGCTCCGGCCCGCGGCCCGCGAGCGGTGGACACCGCTCCTCCACCTGCCCACTCCGTTGGGCCTATTTCTTTTGGGCCGCAGCCTCTCCCGGGGCCCTCTAGCCTTGGGGGGTGGCCCGGCTCCCTGCCTTGGCAGGTTTCTTCACCAGCCCTACCGGGCTTTGGCGCTGGCCAATGGCCATATATGGGCCCTGGGGCACAGGGACCTGTCCCCATGCCAGGATCAGGAGGGCCGGCCGGCCCTTTGCCCATGGTCAACGTGGACACCTTACTGGCCCGCATTGCGGCCCTCGAGGCGTCTTTGGCCCGGGCCAGTCAGGCAGGCGCCCCCTTCGGGGTACCTTTTGAGGCGCTGTCGGCAGCAGGACAACAGCCGGCGGGGAGGGTTGAGCTGCTGCAGGCGGGTGGCACGGCTCCGGCCACTGCCTCGCAGCTCCCCAGCCAGCAACCTGGTGCGGGTCAAGCCCCGGTGATGAGCTCTACATCGGTCGTGAGCTCCGACGCCCCCAGTGGGCCGGAACCCCCGGTGGGGGCGGCCCGCGGGGGTGCAGCATGTGAGTATACGGTGCAAGCAAGTACATCTACACACATTCCCAATATAGGGGGGGCCTTTCAGTGGCCTTGGCCTCGCGCGGGTGGTGCGGGGGCCACGCTGCTGGCGACCCACCCGGCGACAACGACTGCCACCATGCCCACTGGGGTGGGCCTCGGTCCTTACACTGCTGGGAATGTCCTGGGGGTGGCAGGGTTAGCTCAGGCCCCTTTTAATAGGCCGGCTGTCCCCTTTTCGGCTTTACCAACGGCAGGGTATTCCTTGCCATTGGGTGATCACTTGGCACAGGCCACCAGAGAAAAGATATGGCGTGGGGAGTACGTAGATATCTTCTCTCTCCTGAACAGAGAGCCCACCAAGGAAGAAAGGGAGGGTCAGGATGAGAAGGATAAGGAGCAGGCACGCCGCCGTAAGCCGCCGCGTACCTGGGCCAACTGGCTCCCCGCTTATTTAATATATATGGCGGTATATCTGAGGGCGCGGCCGGATTTAGCTATTCCCATGGTCCAATATTTGGACAACATATATAGGGCAATGGTCGATTTTCCGGGCCCCTCATGGCTAGCATATGATGAGGAATTCCGTATGAGGATTCCCCTCCACCCTGAGATGAGATGGGATGAGCCGTGCCAGAGACTGTGGCTCTTGTATATGACACCAACACGCCCTGCCCCGGGGGATAGATACCATTGTGGACATGCCGTCCAGCGAGCGGCTCCAGCGCAGGTTACCCGCCAACCGGCGGGGCAGGGGGTTCCAGCCCGCCTGCTGTGCTGGACTTTCTCGTCAAATGGTTCCTGCAATCGAAAGAATTGCAGGTATAAGCATGAGTGTCCCACATGTTCTGGTCCCCACGCAGCCTCTGCTTGTCCCAAGCCTGGGGGGGCGCGAGGCAGAGGGAGGGGCGGACAGTGGGCTGGCAAGGCTGCCACGGAGGGAGCTAGTTCTCCAAAAGGCCCCCTCCCCAATTAAGGTGGACATGCTGGAGCGCTGGCTCGCATCGTACCCGAAGGGGGAGGACGGGGAGTATCTCCTTCAAGGTTTTAAGCAGGGATTTCGTATCCCTTTTATGGGTGATAGGTCCCCTCAGGATGCCCCCAACCTTTTATCCCTCAGAGGAAGGGAGGAGGTGGCTGCGGCCAGCATTAAAAAGGAGGTAGATGCGGGCAGGGTCGCTGGACCTTTCCCCACACCCCCATTTCCCAATCTTAAAGTCTCGCCATTGGGTTTGGTTCCCAAAAAGTCCCTAGGGGAGTTTCGCCTTATTCATCATTTGTCCTACCCAGCAGGCCGATCGGTCAACGATGCTATACCTGATGACCTTTGTTCGGTCAGGTATACATCGTTTGACCATGCGCTGCGCATGGTACGCTCGTGTGGCCCGGGTGCCCTGCTGGCCAAGTGCGACATTAAGTCAGCTTTTCGCCTCTTGCCGGTACACCCGGGCGACTTTGAATTGCTGGGTTTTAAATTTAAAGGGGAATATTATTTTGATAAGGCCATGCCTTTTGGCTGCTCCATATCATGCTCGGCTTTCGAGCGTTTTAGTACCTTCCTAGAGTGGGCTTTCGTCCGCAGGTCAGGGTCCCGGTCTGTAGCCCATTACCTGGATGATTTTCTATTCGGGGGTGAACGGGGCTGGGACACGTGCGCACGTCTCCTCAATACATTTCAGACGCTAATGCAGGAACTTGGTGTCCCTTTAGCGCCCGAAAAGACCGAGGGCCCATCGACCAAGTTAGTATTCCTGGGGGTTGAGATTGACACAGTAGTGCAGGCTTCTAGGTTGCCGGGTGATAAGGTGTCCAGGATAGTGACCCTTATCTCTGAATTGCTGGCCAAGCGTAAGGCATCCCTGAGGGAACTGCAGGTGCTACATGGGCACCTTAATTTTGCTTGCAGGGTGGTCGCACCGGGCAGGGCTTTTGCCCGGCGCTTATGCGACGCCATGGCAGGGTTATCCAGGCCCCACCACAGAGTCAGGCTCACCCGGGGCATCAGGGCAGACATGTTCGTCTGGTTGCAATTCCTGAGGGAGTTTAACGGGGTCTCATTTTGGAGGTCTGACCTCCTGGCATCCCCTAATTTCCAGATCCAGTCTGATGCCTCAGGATCCCTGGGTTATGGGATGTACTTCAATGGGAAGTGGGCCTATGGTGGGTGGCCACCGGCATGGGCAGGCACAGGTCGCCTGCGGGATCTCACATACCTGGAATTTTTTCCCATTCTGGGGGCTTTGATGCTATGGGGCGAACAGTGGGCTAATTCAGTGGTGCATTTCTGGTGCGACAATGCTGCCGTTGTACACATTGTCAATGCACAGACTTCTAAATCGCCCAGGGTTATGGATCTAGTGCGCCATTTTGTACTGCGCTGCCTGCGCCTCAACGTCTTGTTCAGGGCCAGGCATGTCCCAGGGGTTAATAACGATATTGCTGACGCTTTGTCCCGCCTGCAGATCTCCCGGTTCCGCGCCTTGGCCCCGGATGCGGAGGAATTTCCCTCGCCACTCCCGGACGAGATGTGGACTATTGGCAAGGAGAGGTGAACCGGGCGATTGGCCTGTCACTAGCGCCACGCACGCGTAAGGCGTATCAACAAGCATTCAATTCGTACAGGGTTTTTGCTACTCAATTTCAATCGCCAGAGACCTGGCCTATCCCGGTCGACCATGTTCTGCGGTTCATGGTTCACCTGCATGCACAGGGCCTCGCACCTCGCACCATAGCATCCAAGCTCTCGGCGTTGGCTTTTATGGCCAAAGTAGGGGGTCATGTGGATACCACCTCTGACTTCCGTGTGAGACACGTTTTGGAGGGGTGGGTGCGCGAGCGCGGGCGTTGCCCGGACGACCGGCACCCTATTTCCCCAGGGGTTCTTACCCAGTTGGCCCGGGGCTGGCCAGGCCTCTGTTTTGATCATTATGAGGCAGCCCTTTTTCATGCAGCCACAACGGTGGCATTTTTTGGAGCGCTCCGCGTCAGCGAACTCGTGATGCTGTCTAAGGCGGATGCAAGTGGTAGGGCACTGGAACTCGAAGATGTCTATGTTGCCAAAGACTGGGCCCAGTTGAGGATCCGCTCCTCTAAAACAGATCAGCATGGTGTAGGCAGTGGAGTAAGACTGCTACGGTGTTCTTTGGCAGACATCTGTCAGGTTGGTGCCCTACAGGAGTACCTGGCACTGCGTGGCATGCACCACGGCCCGTTTTTCTGTCACCAAGATGGGTCTCCCCTTACTAAATTTCCGTTTTGGAAGGTGACAGCCAGAGCCCTCACCAGGGTGGGCCTACCAGGTGCCCGTTATGGCACACATTCGTTCCGTATTGGTGCAGCCTCTACAGCAGCTGCTTTTGGGTACTCTGGGGCTGACATACGCAGCATGGGGAGGTGGGGCTCACAATGTTTTCAGTTTTATGTGCGCCCACTCCCGCCATGAGTACCAATCCAGTCACCTTACCTCCCTTTTTTCTCAATTTTCTTACAGACCCTGGGTGTCGTATTACACCGGTGACAGTATGGCTGGTGGGCCACAGCTATGTGCACAGGGCAGCGCGTTACGCTGCGGCGACAGAGTGGGGACCCCGACTGGGACTGGGTGACCACGCCAGTCTCGCATGGCATGGTAAGCCTGGGATGTTATGGCAGGAGCTGCGGCCTTTCCTTTTTTCTGGCCTGGGGGCTGACCCGCCTGACATTCTAATCATCCACCTGGGGGGCAATGATTTGGGCCAGGTCACCGGCTTATCGCTCAAGCATGCGATTTGCGAGGAACTCGCCTACTTGCATTATGTCTGGCCTGCCACAACCCTGGTTTGGTCGGACATTGTTCCGCGCCATTCTTACAGAGGGGGCGTTAACCTCCTGGCTCTTGACCGCGCTAGGCGCGCGGTCAATAAGGCAGTGGCGCGGTTTCTTGCCACCAGGGCTTGGGGACGGGTTAGTCATCACCCCGATATTAGTCTACAAAATTATGACCTGTATGCAGGGGATGGGGTCCATCTGTCGCGAGGAGGTATGGACCTCCTGTTGGGTGACTGGCGAGCAGGCCTGTTGACCGAGCTGACGGTCTGGGGGGGGGCGTCAGGTCTTCTGTGAAGCCCCTCCGTGTGGCGGGTAGCACTGGTAAGGTAAACAGTATGACCCACAAGTATCCGGCAGGTTCGCAATTGACTGGACAACACTAGACAGGAATAAATTAGTTAAACGTTGTCCGGTCAACGACGAACCAGGCGATGGGGTGATGACGATTGCTAACCAGCATGCATCACCCCTGTGATTTCACGGATACGCGTCAGAGGGTGGGGTCATGAGTTAGTTATTGACTACGGTCAACAATTTGTTTGTTGTTAACAAACAAATTGATACAAATGGATACATTGTAACCAATTGCCGTTGGCAATTTTGGGGTGGTACCTTACCAGTGTTACTTCGGCCTGCTTGCCTTAGGAATTATGATTGGTCGTTTTACCAATACAAATTTATAATTCGGACTAGGGCATTGAATCAATAAATGTGGCCCTTTGCTGTTATCCACTTTCAATGTTGTCTGTGTCCGTTATTGGGGGGGTGCGCCTGCAATGCAAGCGCGGCGCCAAAATGGCCGCCGCGCCCTTTGCGGGCCCCCCCCCCACAGGACAGAGAATCCGGGTAGTTAGGGGCGTGGCCAGCTCCCTTATAAAAGGGGTGGCCACGAGGCAGCAGAGCTGCCATTTTGCCTCAGCGACGGAGCGGAGAAGTTTTTTCCCCTCCACCCCCTCCCTAGTTAACAGTGTGATATTATGGTCGCTTCGGGGCCGGGTGGGAATTTTTGGTTGGGACCCATATTGGCTCCGGGTCCTGGCTTTTTTGCCCATCCCACACTGTTGCTATGGTTTGATATAGGGGTCTTTCTGCGTTCTTGCTGTTGACTTTGGTCACATGGGCGGGTAGCACTGGTAAGGTAAACAGTATGACCCACAAGTATCCGGCAGGTTCGCAATTGACTGGACAACACTAGACAGGAATAAATTAGTTAAACGTTGTCCGGTCAACGACGAACCAGGCGATGGGGTGATGACGATTGCTAACCAGCATGCATCACCCCTGTGATTTCACGGATACACGTCAGAGGGTGGGGTCATGAGTTAGTTATTGACTACGGTCAACAATTTGTTTGTTGTTAACAAACAAATTGATACAAATGGATACATTGTAACCAATTGCCGTTGGCAATTTTGGGGTGGTACCTTACCAGTGTTACTTCGGCCTGCTTGCCTTAGGAATTATGATTGGTCGTTTTACCAATACAAATTTATAATTCGGACTAGGGCATTGAATCAATAAATGTGGCCCTTTGCTGTTATCCACTTTCAATGTTGTCTGTGTCCGTTATTGGGGGGGTGCGCCTGCAATGTGCAATGTAGGGATGGAGGAATCACAATATGGGATCAAAATTGCTAGGAGAAACATCAACAATTTGAGATATGCAGACAATACCACTCTAATGGCAGAAAGTGAGGAAGACCTAAAGAACCTCTTGATTGGATTGAAGGAGGAGAGTGCAAAAGCTGGCTTGAGACTCAATATCAAGAAAACCAAGATAATGGCAAGAGGTCCAATCAGTCACTGGAAAATAGATGGGGAAGAAGTAAAAGCAGTGACAGATTTTACTTTCCTGGGATCTAAGATCACTGCAGATGGTGACTGTAGCCATGAAATAAAAAGATGACTGATTATGGGGAGACAAGCGATGAGAAACCTAGGGAATATAGTGAAAAGCAGAGACATCACCTTGAAAACAAAAATTCACATAGTCAAAGAAATGGTATTCCTGGTGGTGATGTATGGGTGTGAGAGCTGGACCATTAGGAAGGCTGAGCGCAGAAGAATAGATGCCTTTGAGATGTGGTGTTGGAGGAGAGTCCCTTGGACAGCAAAGAGAACAAATAGGTCAATACTGGAAGAAATCAACCCTGACTGTTCATTGGAGGGACAAATAGTGAAGATGAAGCTAAAGTACTTTGGACATCAAATGAGAAGGGAGGACTCACTTGAGAAGGCCTTGATGCTGGGAAAGGTGGAGGGCAAGAGAAGAAGGGGGCATCCAAAGATGAGATGGATAGATGGTATTGGGGACACAACGAGCACAGAGCTAGGCAGGCTGAGGAGAATGGTGGAGGACAGAGTTGCCTGGAGGAAAATGGTCCATGGGGTCGCAAAGGGTTGGAATTGACTGTGTGACTGAACAACAACAACAGCAACAACATTCCATGTGTTTTAAAATAAAATATTGAATGAGGGGGTTTATAAATGGAGGATACTTTATGATTACGTACTTATGTCCACTGCTATTATATCTGCATCATCCTGTTCTATAAAGTGATAGATGCTATTTGGTGGTCAGGCTTGACCACATAGAACCTCTGTACTGTATAAGAAGTCTCTCAGCTGCAGGTCTTATGCCAGGTATTTTGAGACATCAGTATGTTTTTCTCGGATGCAAAGTATATCACAATTATGTGTCTGGCAGAGCTGATAATCTTTATGTATTGATAGGCTTGCTATGTTATTAGAGAGTATTGTTAGCTTTGGTTCTAACAGTTGTCTTTCCATTATCATGGGTCACTTGTGTGCAACTATCAAAGCTAAGTAGTCAAAGTCATATAGTCAATCATCCAATGGTGAATGATAACATTGGTGCATCTGGAGTGGATCATCCAACAGATGTTGTCTTTGATGAGGGTATGCCTGAATGTGTTCTTAATTTAAAGTAGCTCCTTCTAAGTCAAGTCTTTCTGAAGGCTTTGGTGACACACACTGTGCCTCTGCAATATGGCAGATAGGCACAATTAGGCTTGACAAGCCATGTACAAATACCAATAAGCTTATGGTCAAGCTTATTTGATCCTTGCTTGTTGGTATGGATTTATGTTTTACAGTTGTTTATTAACTAAAGGACTTTGGTAAATCTATTATTACCACATTCTTTCCCCCCTCCCCCTCTTGATAAATCCTGATAAAACATAATCTGAAATGAAATTCCTCCTAACCAATACTTTGGTTCTATTTTAACCTCTTTACATTGTGTTATTAATATTGAAAGCCATAAGACTATTCAGAGGCAGTATTTGACTTTGATTAACATATTTTGAACCTTCAAATACCATAAGCAGCACTTCTTTTCACTGATTAATGCCCCTAATTTAGAGATGTGTAGAATATTCACAAGATTATTCTTTCATGCTGAGGCAGCTTTCAAGAAAATTATATCTCTGAGTTTCCTCTTGTCTATGAAAAGAACGAGACAAGTTTTTTTCACTTAAGTTTCCACAATTTGCATAGCAGTTTTCTAGGCCTCTTCAATTTCTGAAAAAGCACATGTACACATAGACCAAGCTCCCAGAGAAGGATTGGCTGATTAGTCAAAAAGATGCTAATAACCCATTCAATATGTGTAATTTTTAAAAGACCACACATCAAAACAGTGGGTAATGTAGTTTTGCACCATATTATTAATTTGCAAAAACAAAGAAAGTCCTCACGAACACAAAAACTCTAATTGCACCAAGAGAAAACATTTAGTCACTTGACATGCCCTGTATAGTTAGTCTATGAATTAAATAGCTAACCTGGGTTAACATGCAATTTATATAGGGAAACTCTTCCTTCTGGGTTTCTCTTATTTCCAAGTGAACATCTCATAGGAGAACTATGACCAAGGAGTGGTAGACATCTGCTTTTCAGTTGGCATCTAAGGGAAGTTTGAAAGAGATTTTCCTGCTGAAGAGATTTTCCCTTTAACTACCTTTTACAGGTTCCACTACATATTCCATATTTGCCTGAGTTCTTGCTCACTTCCTTCCTCTTACCTTCAGACTTGTCACTGTTTGTGTGGCTAAAATGGTGACCAGCAGGGAAGGGCTAAGCATTTCCCTCTTACCATTTTGACAAAACTGGATTGGACACTGGCTGAGCAGAGCTACAATTGGGTCTTAATTCACCATCTCATCTTATCTTCTGATTTAGCTGATTTGCTAGTGAGAGAACCCATGCATACTTGCTTGGTGATCATTGCTCTATTTTAATAAAGAACAAGACCAAAACCCATACGATGGTAATATCTTTATTTGTACAATAAAAATAATAATAGAACAACATTCTACAAATGTGTGCAAGCTTTTCAGTCCTCTAGAACTCTCCAGCATCCAAGTGATTTTTAAAAATGGAAGGAGATGTTGGAAACTCCAAAAATTTGGGCAGCAGTTGCTGCAGTCAATATTAGTCCATAGTTAAATCTAGACAGCTTTTAAGATGGACATTAGTCTCAAGACACACATTTCAGATAAGAGACTAGTGAATGGTTGTGCAGATACCAGATTATATCAAACATTGCCTACTGGGATAAAGGGAAAATAATGCTCTTCATTTTCCAGCACATAAGACTAGTGATATTTCAGATATTTGTCTTTCTTTAATCACATCAGTCCCTGAGGGAGTACAGGTCAGTTTATGCCTGGAAAGAAATCTGTTGGCATTTCTCCTACTGTTCTGCTAATTCTCTTGCCATTTTACTGCAACTGTTTTTTTTTAAATATACATATATCTCTCCCACTGAAAACACAGGCTGTGAAAGTGTAAGAGAAATGGAGAAGCTTTGCACCCAGTGGATGCCTGCCTACTCCCAACAACATTGACACACACAGATTGATTATCTCTAGTGGAGGAGTTAGGCCCATGGTGTTCCCAGGGACCTTTGGCAGCATGAGCACCATCCTACTGCTAAATCTTCCTTTCCATGGTGGGACCACACTTGCTGCCCAAATTGGGCCCATTCAGTCAACCTCTTTGGGATGGTAGAATAGCAGCTTTAAAGGTAAAAGTCTTGCTCGAAAGCCAGTCATATCCAACTCTAGGATTCAGTGCTCATGTCTGTATCATAGCTGAAGAACCAGTGCTGTCTACTTCTGCAAACACTTCTGTCGTCATGTGGTAGGCATGACTAGACACCGGAGTGCACGGAACACTGTTTACATTCCCACCAAAGTGGTCCCTATTTATCTACTTGCAATTTCTTACTTTTGAACTGCTAGATTGGCAGGAGCTGGTACAAAGTTGGGAGCACATTCTGTCCTTCAGTATTCGGGTATCAAACTGCTGACCCGCTGCCTCCCAGTCAGCATCTTAGCCACTTGAGCCACAACTCTATTTAGCTAATAAATGAAACTTCGAGCCTTGATTGAATCTTGCCTGTTTCTGCCTCTCTTTGTTTTTAAAATATTTTGAATCTATCTTTTTGTGGGATGGTTGTGGTTTATAGTTGTTTTATAAATTAATTCAAACTGTACAGAATGCCCAATGTTAAAGGGATAGTATAAAAACCCAAGAAACAAACAAATCTTATGGAATATATGTACAATTACTGTTCTGTATCAATTATACCAGATGCCACATCTACAGTTCACCTGGCAAATAATCAGTTAAGATTTGAAATGGAGCCTACATTTTACTTTGTAAAAGAAACAAGTTCAGTGCCCAACATATCATTTTCAGCTATGTCACAAATAATTTTATTTCTTCTTCAGCCTAGCAGACAAATATCAAAGCTCAGAACTGTCCTAGTGGAAAAATAATTTCTGATGTTAACGAGCTGAAATTTTGGCAACTATAGTACAACCAAGTTCAAGTGTGTCCCTCCAGTGCAGGGAAAAGAATGTTACAAAGGGATGCTTGTTAGTATACTTTGATGATTCATGTCAAAGGTAGGTCTATCAACTTCATAAACATGTGGGGTATGTGACACACAAAGAAAATGTTCAGCAACAGCCATCAGTGGTAGAAATGAGAGAAAATATGACTGGAACCTCAGATGGTTCGGGGATATAATATAGATATAGAGAGGGGAAAAAAGGTACTGAATCAATACTAATGCTGAGGATGTTTCAGTATTTTTGGTTGAAGCCTAGTGGGCTTCTTGACAAAGTCTCAAAAAGAGGCTTTTAGCAATGCTTCTAATTTTCTCTCTCACCCAAATCCCTGTCAGGATTTTTAAATTACAAAACCACCTTATCCACTTTAGAACAGAGGCAATAAAAGTCTTCATTCTCCACTGTTTTTCTTTCAAGATTTTTCAGAGACTGATGCTGATTCGTGTTTGCGCAACTTTTGGTTCCCTCAGCTAATTTGCAGCTTTTTATCCCATCAGTATAAATGATGTGCAAGTAACAAAGAAAAAAAATCAGTCAAGACACTAACAAATAACAATCAGCACATAAATCTCTCAATGTTTACTTTGAAGTAAACCCCAGGCTCAATGCTTAATCCCTATTTTATTTTAATTTTCTTAATACGCCAATTGTAAACTCCACCTTTTCTTCAAAGAACTAAAGACACCTAAACACAAACAGCAGCAATTGCTGTAAATTTGCACAATTGTATAATTATTGTTCTTGGATATGTGAGAATTCTCAAAGACACAGGCAGAGAACATTTCACCATCCTAGTAAGGGATGTGCTATTTCCTATTTTTCCATCAGAAGATTTACATGCTTAGCCTGATGCCATAAAATATAACAACCATTCTGGGTCAGGCCAAAGGCAGTTCTTGTCCAGCACTGGGTTCACACAGTGGGTTCCCATTTGCTTATGAGCAAACCACAAATAGGAGATGAATGCAACCACACCGACCTGTTCACATTTCCTAACAACTGCCTTTATAAAAGGAACCACAAATGTGGGACTAATGGAAGGAAAGATCAGAACTACAGATAAACTACACAGGTGCAACTCGGAAAATTACAATATCGTGCAAATATTCATTCTGTTAAGTAATGCAACTTAAAAGGTGAAACAAATATATGAGATAGACTCATTGCATGCAAAGCAAGATAGTTCAAGTTGCTTTGTTATAATATTGATGCTTCTGGCTTACAGCTTATGAAAACCCCAACCCCACAATCTCATGTACCCCATAATCATCACATAATCTCATGTACGCTGTACGCCGTGATCATCACAATTATAACGAATTAAGGCATGACATCTCTCGCTTTGCATGTAGTGAGTACGTCTCATATATTTGTTAAACCTTTTAAGTGAAATAAATGGACATTTGCATGATATTCTAATTTTTTGAGTTTCACCTGTAGCTATGACACATATACAGTAAAACCACAAATTACAAATGCCTCGAGTTACATAAAATTTGACTTACATAATGATTTTATGCTAAAATCATGTCCCGATTTACATGATTTCCTATGGGTTTGCTTCGATTTACATAAAAAAATAATTTTCCCTATGGGTTTGCTTTGAGTTACGTAAAAAATAATTTTTCCTATGGATTTGTTTCAAGTTACAAAAAAAATACGGTTTAAGCAAAAGCCTACAGAATGGACTTTGCAGGCGCACCCACCCAAATAAAGACTCAGATACTGGTATTGGATTAAAGGCATTGGGCCACTTTTATTGAATAATGCCCTACTCCGAATTATCACTTTCAATTGGTGTATCATCCAATTGTAATTCTTTAAGGCAAGCAGGCCGCAGTAGCACTGGTAAGGTTCCACCCAAAATGCCAATGGCTATTGGCTACATGTATCAATTTGTATCAATTTGTTTGTTGACACAAACAAATTGTTGACCGAAGTCAATATACAATCTACTGACCCCACCCTATGACGTGTATCCGTCCAAATATAAAGGTGATGCAGGCTGTGAAGCTCCTAGCATCACTCCTTTCATGGTTCGCCCTTGACCGGCCAATCCTGTTTCCCCTGTACCTATCTACGTGTTGGCCAGTCAATTGCGAACCTGCCAGATACCTATGGGTCATAAATCTTTACCTTACCATGACTAGACACCGGAGTGCACGGAACACTGTTTACATTCCCACCAAAGTGGTCCCTATTTATCTACTTGCAATTTCTTACTTTTGAACTGCTAGATTGGCAGGAGCTGGTACAAAGTTGGGAGCACATTCTGTCCTTCAGTATTCGGGTATCAAACTGCTGACCCGCTGCCTCCCAGTCAGCATCTTAGCCACTTGAGCCACAACTCTATTTAGCTAATAAATGAAACTTCGAGCCTTGATTGAATCTTGCCTGTTTCTGCCTCTCTTTGTTTTTAAAATATTTTGAATCTATCTTTTTGTGGGATGGTTGTGGTTTATAGTTGTTTTATAAATTAATTCAAACTGTACAGAATGCCCAATGTTAAAGGGATAGTATAAAAACCCAAGAAACAAACAAATCTTATGGAATATATGTACAATTACTGTTCTGTATCAATTATACCAGATGCCACATCTACAGTTCACCTGGCAAATAATCAGTTAAGATTTGCAATGGAGCCTACATTTTACTTTGTAAAAGAAACAAGTTCAGTGCCCAACATATCATTTTCAGCTATGTCACAAATAATTTTATTTCTTCTTCAGCCTAGCAGACAAATATCAAAGCTCAGAACTGTCCTAGTGGAAAAATAATTTCTGATGTTAACGAGCTGAAATTTTGGCAACTATAGTACAACCAAGTTCAAGTGTGTCCCTCCAGTGCAGGGAAAGGAATGTTACAAAGGGATGCTTGTTAGGATACTTTGATGATTCATGTCAAAGGTAGGTCTATCAGCTTCATAAACATGTGGGGTATGTGACACACAAAGAAAATGTTCAGCAACAGCTGAAGGAGGCATCCATGATGACTCACCGCCCCCCCCCCCCAGACTGTCAGCTCGGTCGCCAGGCCCGCTTGCACATCCTCCAGAAAGAGGTTCATACCTCTGGCCAACAGGTGGACCCAATCTCCTGCCTACAGGCTAAAATCCTGCAACCCTATCCCCGGGTGTCAAATGGCTGTCCCCGAGCCATTCTCAACAAGAAACCGGGCAACAGCCCTGTTCACTGACCACCGGGCACGGTCCAAACCACGGAGATCCATGCCTCCTCTAAAACAGTGTCTCGACACGATGTCAGAACATAGCAACCATGTGTACGGCCATAAATGATGTAGAAACGCCAGGTCATTGCACACCGACATTTTTAAGGAAAGGCCAGTGATCTGTGCGAGATCATTGCCGCTGAGGTGCAGAATCAGAACATCAGGCGGTCCAGCATCCCTGATGGACATCAGGAATTGCAACAGTTCCAGCCATCTCATGCCGCGCATACCATACCACCGCATACGTGCAGATGCACGCAGCCCAAGATGGGGTCCCCACTCCAATGATGCAGCATACTGTGCCACCCAGTGTACATAACTGCGGCCCACCAGCCACACTGCCACCGGTGTGCGTAGACACACAGCTTCTGTAAAAGAAGGAAAAGGAATTAAGGACATAACTAGGTACTCATACAGTGAGGGGACGTACATATAAGGAAAAACGCGCAGACCCCCTCCTGCCCATCCAACATATATCAGCCTCAGAGTACCCAAACGCAGCCACAGTCAATGAGGCACCTATCCTGAATGAATGGGTGCCATAATGAGCCCCCACACTGTGAAGTGCGGTACCGGTCACCCTCCAGAACTGAAATTTGGTAAGGGGAGACCCATCCTGGTGGCAGAAAAATGGGCCAGGGCACGCAGCACGCACTGCCAAAATTGCATGTAGGGCACCAACCAGACAGATGTCAGCAAATGTACATCGTAGCCGTCTAACACCACTGCCTACTCCATGCTGATCGGCCTTTGAGGAACGAATCCTCAACTGATCCCACTCCTGGTTGATAGACACATCTTCGAGTTCCAGTGCCCTACGAGACACATCCCCCTTTGACCATGGGACAAACTCGCTGATTTGCAGAGCTTCAGAGAAAGCTATGGTGGTAACTGCATGAAAAAGACACTCCTCATACCTACTGTAACACAGTCTATGCCAACCTCGTGCAAGGTGGGTCAGAATTCCTGGTAAAAGAGGGCGACGTGTGTCCGGGCGGCGGCCACGTCCACGTGTCCACCCTTCCAATACATGGCGTATGCGGAAGTCACTCACACAGTCAGTAAAGCCCCGTGCCTTGGCCATGAATGCCAAGGCGTAAAGCCTGGTGGCGATGGTGCATGGGGCCAACCCCAGATCATGAAGGTGCACCATATACTGTAAAACCTGGTCGCTCGGTATCGGCCACATTTTAGGCAACTGCCTTTGCCTACAAAAGGTCCTAAAGTGAAGGAGTGTATGCTGATACGCCTTAAGCATGCGAGGTGCCAAAGACATGCCGATCGCCCGGTTCACCTCTCCTTGCTAAATGTCCATATCTCGGCCGGGAGTGGAGAGGGAAGTTCCTCTGCGTCTGGAGCCAAGGCACGGAACCGGGAGATCTGCAGGCGGGATAAAGCACCGGCAATATCATTATTAATGCCTGGCACATGTCTGGCCCCAAGGAGCACATTAAAGCGCAAGGACCTAAGAACAATTGGTGAACTAAGGCCATGACTCTTGGGGATTTAGACATTTGGGCATTGACAATGTGCACCACCGCCGCATTTTCACACCAAAAGTGAACCACAGAATTAGCCCACCTGTCCCCCCAGAGCCTAAAGGGCACCCAAAATTGGAAAACTCCAGGAACGTAAGATCGCGTAAGCGATCCGTGCCCTGCCATCCCTGGGGCCATTGACCATAGGCACACTGTCCTTCAAAATAAATCCCATACGCCAGGGAGCCGGAGGCATCCGACTGTACTTGGAACTGGGTTGACCATAAGCTCAGATCTCCAAAAGGAGACACCATTAAAGTCTTGCAGGAATGTGAGCCAAACCTACAGGTCTGCTCATAAACCCCTAGTCAGCCGTACCCTGCGGTGTCGTTTATAAAGACCCACCATAGTGTCACCCAGATGCCTGGCGAAGGCTCTGCCTGTTGTTACCACTCTGCAGGCGAAGTTGAGGTGGCCGTGAATCACCTGCAACTGCTGGAGAGGCACCTTACACTTGGCGAACATTGCCAAAATTGCATCAGAGATCCGCCCCCCTTGACTGACAATTCGGTCACCAGGCCCTCTTGTACGTCATTCAAAAGAGGTCCATCCTCTTGCTGACAGGTGAACCCTATCTCCAGAATACAGGCTAAATTCCTGTAACCCTATCCCCGGATGACGAATGGCTGTCCCCCAAGCCATTCTGGATAAGGAACCAGGCAACAGCCCTGTTCACTGACAGCCGGGCGCCGTACAACCGCGGGGGTCAATGCCTCCCCTATTATAGTGCCTCAGCTTGATGTATGACAATAGCAACCGTGTGTGCGGCCATAAATGGTAAAGAAACGCCAGGTCACTGCACTCGGAAGTCTTTAAGTCCAGGCCAGCGATCTGTGCAAGATCATCGCCTCTGAGCTGCAGAATTAAAACATCTGGCGGTCCACCATCCCCAATGGACATCAGGAATGGCAACAGTTCCCGCCACCTTATGGCATGCACACCATACCACTGCATACGGGCGGTTACACGTAGCCCGAGATGGGGTCCCCATTCTGACGAAGCAGCATACTGTGCTGCCCAGTGCACATAAATTGTGGCCCACAAGCCACACTGCCACCGGTGTGCGGAAACACACAGGGTCTGTAAGATGAGAGAGAATTGAGGGCCGAACAAGGCACTCATGCGGTGAGGGGACAAACAGATGGAGAAAAAAGGTGCAACTCCTCACCTGCCCATGCAACGTATGTCAGGCTCCGAGTACCCAAATGCAGCCGCAGTTGATGCAGCGCCTATCCGTAACGAATGGGTACCAATTGTAATTCAGTAAGGGGAGACCCGTCTTGGTACCAGAACAACAGGCCAGGGCGTGAACCACGCGCTGCCACAAACACATGTGGGGCACCAACCGGACAGATGGCAGCACTATGCTACTACCCTTTCCCCGCTGATCGGCCCTTGAGGAGCGAATCCTCCACAGAGCCCACTCCTGGTCGAGCGACACAACTTCCAGTTTCAGTGCCCTGCAGAACATGTCCCCTGTTGAAAGTGGTACCAGCTCACTTAATCTGAGAGCCGCAAAGAAAGCCACAGAGGTAGTTGCCTGAAAATAGACTCTTCGTACGGAGCATAGGCGCTGGCCGTGTAGGATTCATATATAGTAGCCACAACTGCTAGCAGGGCTCGTCCCTCTGCATCTCAGGGTGAAGGGCCGCCCTCATCCTAAGTTCTTCGTCATAGGCCAACCATGACGGGCCAGGGAAATCAACCATGGCCCGGTAAATATTGTCCAAGTACTGGACCATTGGGATGGCCAAATCAGGACGGGCCCTTATATATCCTGCCATGGATACCAAATAAGCCGGTAACCAATTGGCCCCATCGCGAAGCAGCTTTCGGCAACGGGACAACTCCTTGTCCCTGTCGTCCTGCCCCTCCATCTCCTCCTCAGTGGGTTCACGTTGCAGGAGGGGGAAAATGTCAATATATTCCCCACGCCATATCTTCTCCCTAGTAGCCCGGGATAAATGGTCCCCCAGGGGTAGGGAGTAACCGGCCGTCGGCATGGCTGCCGTTGGCACGTATTGGAGTGGGGGAACACATAATAGGCCCTATCGGACCCCCGAGAAGTTAAGGGGAAGGATTGGGGCGGTCACCCCTGTAAGAACCTGGGTGTAATTGGCCTGTTGTGGCCATGGCCACTGTACACCCCCCCAGTGTTATGAGCTAGTGTCACAGGTGTGCTGATTTGACCAGGATACTCACTTGGTGCAACCCCATGGGCTGCCCCCACTGGGGGTTCAGGCCCGTGGCGGGCGTCGGAGCTCGCGATGGCCATCGAACTCTGTGTCTCCATGCGTCCATGCCAAGCAGGACCGTTCCCCGGTGGAATGCCCTGCTGTAATGGCCTGATGGGGAGCTGCGAGGCAACAGCCTGCACTGGCCTGATGGCGTCCAGCAGCTCAACCCTGTTGGCGGCCCGCTGTGTGGCTGTGGCCGGCACGTGGGCCGGATCGAAGAGCTGGCAAACCAACCATCCGAAGGTGGTGGAGCAATTTCCATAGATGCCTCGAGTGCTGATATGCGGGCAAGGAGAGCATCCAGTGTCAGACCCACCAGAATAAGGTGGGCTGGGTGGGCCGGACGGCCCGCCGGGCAATTGATGAGCGGGCGGAGGGATAAAATTGTGTGGCAATCCCTGGCCAGAATAGGGCCATGCCCAATAATCCGGCCCATGGGGGGCTGGTGGAATGGTGGGGCGCGATCCCACGCCATGCCCAAATGGGCCGCTATGAGCAAGAGTTGGAGAGGGGTAGAAACCCCAGGGGAGCAGGCCCACACAGCCCCCTCCCAAGTCTTCCGACTGGGCAGGCAGGCCAAGGTCTGTTCACCCTCATTGGTGGCAGTGGGGATAATCACCCCGCCACCCCCCTGTTGGGCGGCCGCCCGAGCCCTCTGGCCCGGTGGTTGAGTCAAGGGGTTGGGCCGAGCCCTCCCCATAAGTCGCGGCCCAGGGGCCGCCATGACTTACACTTGGGTGCCATAGCCCCCAAGCAGGCACTGATCGGAGGAGAGATATCCTCCAATCAAAGTTTGAGAAAAAGGCGAGCGATCCGGGGAGCAGCGTCGGAGCGAACTTCTCCGCTCCGTCGCTTCTCTTTTAAAATGGCAGTGAGGCTGCCTCGTGGCCACCCCTTTTATAGAGCGATGGCCATGCCCCCTAACTGACCTGGATGCCTGAGTCCGGGTGGGGGCCCCCCGCAAAGAGCGCGGCGGCCATTTTGGTGCCGCACTTGCATTTTTCATAACCCCATTGGGTTTAGTGCACTCTCTGGGCAGTTCATTAGCATTCATTCATATTTTGCCCCCAACATGCTGGGTACTCATTTTACTGACCTTGGAAGGAACCTTTATCTCCTGTTAGTATTGAAATCACAACATTTTGGCTGCAGTACAACAGATCAACCACTGCACCAACTTGTTTTTAGAACTGACCACACAAGGGAAAATCCTCATTTAATTTGGAAAAGTTGAATCCCCCAAGCAGCACAACAAGAAGAAAAAACAGGCTTGGGAGGGAGAAGCTCCAGATGGATTTGAAAGTGCCTTTATGTCATGCAATTAGTAAACAATACTTTAAATTCACAATTTTTTTTAAATGGAGCAACTCCCAATATTTGAAGATATAGCGAGGCAGTCACTTATTTTAAGGAGTCTTCCTCTTCAAATCAAGTTACTTGTCATTGCTACAGAAAAAGGAGAACAAATTCTATATAGAAGCAATTCTTATGTGCTGCTGAACAACCAAAAAACTAGTATGCTAAAGGGTTGTATAGGATTACTAGCATATTTGTGCCCGGCCAGCTGGGCAGTTTTTATTTGTGTTTGTGTTTTTTTTGGTTAAGGGTGGTTTGGGTGGGGGTGTTTTGCATTTGTGGTTTGTGACTTTTTTTGATCTATTTTATTAGATTTATTTGTGATTTTGATTTATTTCTTATTTTTCTGACTTGTTTTTACTCTTGTGGCCTCTAGGTAAGGCTGTTAGCAAGAGGGCTGCTTTGAATCTTTTTGCCTTATTTTTAATCTTCCAGCCTGCAGGTGGGGCTGTTAGTAATAGTGTTGGATAATTTTTTTGTTTGACTTGTTTTTTCTCTCCCGGCCTCTAGGTGGGACTTCTTCCGGTAAGTAGTCTTTGTTTCCTCATTTCTGTTCCATGGTCGTGGAGGGAGGACTTGCTGTTTTGTTTTTGTGGTGGTGGGCTGGGAGATGTTTCTGTTTGTTCTTTTGGGTTTTAGATTTGTTTAATTGGTTTGTTTATTTCTGGTTTGTTTCATTTTTGTAATTTTGTTGGTGTTTATTTGTGTAATTTGTGTTAGTTGTGTTGTTAGAGTTAGGTATTCTCGGGTTGTAGTTAGGTGTTTTTTCTGTGCTTTTCTGGTATTATGGATGTTTTTGTTTGTGGATTTTGTTGTTTACTTTTTTGTTTATTAATTCATTTTTATTATTTAATTATTTGTGTTTTATTAATTTTGGTGTTTTGTGTTTTTGGTAAATGCTTGGTTTTGTTGTTGTTGTGCTTTTTTGTGCAAAGAACGGGCTGCCTGTTGGTTCCTCTTTTCCCCATTGCTGCTTCGAATTTTGTTGGGATGCAGCAATGGGGAAAAGGAGGAGCCAGCAGTCAGCTTGCTCTTCCCCTGGTAAGGTTCGTTAGGTAGGTCGGGGAAGAAGGAGGCAGAGAAGAGCTATCTGCCTGACCATGTTTCTCTCCTCTCTGCTCCTTTTTCACCTGGCTTACCTAACTGGAGATTGGCAGGTAGCAATCCATAAGGGGTGGTGCTCTTCCTTGCAGATTGCTGGCTGCTGCTTTTGTATTACCTCTGTTGGTAGTACAAAGGCAGCAGCCAGTCATTCACCAGGGAGTGTGCTTCCCCTGATGAACTGCTGCCTGCTGGTGGTTTTTTCCCCACCCCGGCTCAACTTACTTTGAGGCCAGTGGTGGTCTCGCCATGTCTTTGGCGGGGTAGTGGGGAGGAGAGGGAGTCCCTCTTCTCCCCGTTGCTACAGGAAAGATTGGTGGTGGTCTTGCTGTGGTTGCTTGTGTGTGTTTGTTTTGCGATGCCGTGAGGTGCAGCATTCAACTGCAGCGGACTTGTTGTCCCGTTGCGGGTGGCTGGTGTGTTTTTATTTTATTTTTTACTTGCCGGCTTTTTCAGTGTTCTGCATGGTTGCACCCTTCAGCCTGATTGGCTGATGTGCTCACGGCACGTAGGACGCTGGGACTTGGAGTTTTGTTTGTTTTGTTTGCATTCATGTGGTGTTTTTTTTCCTGTGGCTCAATTTCAATTGGGCATGCTGCGTTTCCCAACGTTCTTTTTGCTCACGCCTCTCACCCTGATTGGCTAAGGCATGGCGCGGTGAAGAGGACGTTGGGAATTGAAGTTGTTTTCCTTTGTTCCCATTCATGGGGCTGTTGCCCCACTGCCGGCTTCGGCAACCTTGCGGCGCTCTGTGGTCCGGGTTCGGATGAGTGCAGGCGGCTCGGTATGGGATACGATAGTTGGGTGCGGGCGTGTATACCGGAGACCAACGGTTAACACCTCTCTTTATAGGTAAAGATAACTTCAGTTAAAGGATTCACAAGAATTGTGAAAACTTTAGAACACTAAAACTCTAAAATGGGACTGACAGAAACCCTGCCAACAGTAGCTCTGTAAAGCTTTATTTGCATTACTGCACTGAGGTTGTATCAGTGGGAAAAGCCCATCTCTTGCTGTTGGTCCTGTGTCATTCTAATCTCCTAGGCTCATTTTGATGAAGCTGCTTGCATGATTTGCATCCAATGGTATCTTTCTCTGAGGAGAATGGGCAGCAGTAGTCAGATTCCTTTCCCATCCAGAACTGTATCTCACTCTGATAGGTTTAGGCAGGCACACTTGTTATACAACTCTAGGTGTAGCACTATGGCTGTATATTGTGTACATTGGTGACATATGTCCAATTGAAAAATATCTATTTGGTTTATAAATACAAGCTTTTCTGGTGGTTCTGCTGAAAATGCTCCTGGTAGCTGAGGGAAAGCTGTGTGACAAGTCATTCTTGTTTGTGGTAATGTGCTTTCAAACTGTTTACTCAGAAAACCTAGTCTCACCCTGACCCTAATGTCATCAGACAAAATTCTTGTATTTTCCATTTTGCCTATAGTTTTTAACTTATGCTGTATTTTTTTTTCTTGTGATAGTTTTTGTATTTTGTATGTTTAAATGATTGTATCCCCATTTGCAAACTGTCATAGAATGTTTTGATTTTTTAATTAGAACAATGACAAAAAGATCCTTACATGAATAATATTGATCTTACACAGATATTAATGTTGTATACATGGAAAAACGTGGCAGTCCAAATCCTCCCTGGGTTACACTTCTTTTGATAGCAAAAATAAAAAGATTATATTTCATTATGTTTCTGATTAATAATCATTTGTTCCTGGGATAGGTATTTTTTTTTACCTGAAAATTGATATCATGGTCAAAAACACAATAATGTTATTAAATTACTTTAGCAAATACATTCCATGTAAATAATCCATAAATTCAACTAAACAAATAAAAGTAAGGAATTCTTAGGAACCATTACAAGAAAATTTGTACAATAGGTACATCTTAGATTATGATTGCCTTTACTTGTGTTGCCATTAATGGTTCTTCATAATGAAATTACATTGTTAGTTATGATGCCTTGCTATGTTCTCAAGCTTAGTTGGCATGACCATTGTTTAGGGATAAGATGCACTATAACAGCCATTATACTAAGCATAGAAGAAAGTCACTCAGTAAGAATGCAATTTGTGTTTTCAGAAGACAGATTTCTTAATCGAGTATAGATCAGAATCATACCCATCAAGCGCGACTCTGGAAAATATGGGACCTGCGGAGAACCCTTCTGCACAGAACCCTTCTGTGCATTCGCAGAAGGGTTCTGTGCATACACGCATGCACAATAACAACTTTCCCCGCCGGTCAAATTATGGGGTGGTGGTGGGAAATTGGAGGAAGTGGTGTGGAACTATGGGAAATCCCGGCCAATCCAGGATACTTCACAGGTATGATCAGAATCAGAGGCTAGAAATGTTACTCTATGTATTGCAGCTTCCAGAAACTTCAGCCAGCTTGATCAAAAGAAATATTTACAATTTTTGTTCAGAATACAAATTAAATCTGCTAAAAGTTTATTGGAGCTTCTTTTTATATATTCCAAAGAATATCACAGTAATGCCAGAGAAGTGGTCCTCCAGATATGGCTAACTTGCTAGCAGTGTGGTACTAGATACCTGATCTGTAATTTGTATTGTGAAAACAGGAGAGGAAGTAAAATAGCTAAACTAGTGGTCTTGTACCATTGACATCTGCCACCAAGTAAAAGTCTTTATTTCCTAAATGCCTCCACTCAAACATTCTTATTAGCTATAAAACTGATTTGCTTGCTTTTGCTGTTATGTGCCAGCAAGTCACCTCTGACTTTGAATGAGCAATCTCCAAATGTTCTGTTCTCAATAGCATTTCCCAGCTCTTGTAGACTCAAAACAATGTCATCCTTAGGGAGTCAATCTATTCCACACTTTTTGTTCTTCTTCTCCTTCTTATGCATCACATATATATTTCCAGCATTATTGTCTTTTCCAAAGAATCTTCTTTCTCATGATGTGCCTAAAATAAGACTCTCTCACATTACTCATTTCTGTATTTGAAAAGACTTAACTTATTGTTTATTTGCAAGTCTGGTCAAATTGATGATATAAGTGAGGCCATTTAATGCTGGAAAGTGATAAATTTTCAAAAGATGGGGACAGGGAGCAGCCATCAACCAACCACAGATTGTGGGTGGAGTTGTTGTAGAGGCAAGCACAGAAAGTATTCTGTGGGTACACGGAAAGAGCCTCCTCAAAGAAAGTGGTATTTCTGAACCACAATCAAGTGTACCCTGGTAACTACAACCTTGTGTTGCCAGCTAATCTTTCTCACACTAGGTCAGACGAAGGTAACTATGGAATAAACTTACCAAAAGGTGCCTTCATTTTGGCTGTTTCACATCTGGCCTAGACATGAAAGAAGAAGAAGAAGAGGGAAACAAAAATTTCAGGAAAATGCGTCTATGGTGAGAGTACTATACAGTATTAATAAATCCTACATAGACTTCAGTTTCTGGAAAAAAATATTTTGATTCCTCAGTTCTGTCTTAGAACCATTTGGTGTTTGACAGGCAATCAAGAAATCAAGATAGATGAACTGGAAAACATGCCATGACACTTTTACCCTGGCAAACTAAAGGTCATTGTGTATTTTTATTCTTTATTGTTTTATATTTACAATTAATCAACTTCTCTCTCCCTCCCTCCCTCACTTTGAAACTTTGGAGGTAAGGGGAAATTTGGAAAGAGCAATAACGGCAAAGATAATGCTGGTGCATCCAGGAGTTGATGCTAACGAGACTCTGTAAGTTGGTTCCCTATGCTCCAGTTCACAAATACATTTTTTGGAGACCAAATAAATGACAAAGTGAAATGACAAAGAGAAAAATTTACTTGAGAAATCCTTGATGCTTCCCTTCACTATGTTGTGAAATGTGCCATTAATTTTGATGCATTTTATTCTCTTACGTTCCTTTTGCCCGCCCCGCGCAGCCTGATTGGCTCTGGTGCGGCGCAGCACAAGGAACGTTGGAGCTTGAAGTTCTTTTTTTTTGTTCGCGACTGGGGGGCCCCTGCCCCCGGGTCGAAAATTTCAATCCGACAGTTACCTGCGAACCCAGTTTGGGCGAGTGCAGGAAGGCGAGTGCAGGAAGGCTCGGACGGGGCTCGTGGGGACCGGTGCAACATCCTTTGTTACATTCCAACGGTTAACGCACCATATATATATATATTGCTCAGACAAAAGACCCATATAAGCAACTGCTTGAGAGGAAAAAACAACCTGAGAAGGATACATGCAGCTGATGGAGTTCATCTACCTGGTGAGAAATTGCCAGAAAGAACACATGATAATTTGCTAGCTGGAAATGCCTTTTATCAACAGCATGGGGCTAACTTGGAAGACATTCCAGATGTTTCACTGAGGCAGAATGTAACACCTTGGTTGCTGATGCTTATAAAGTTTTTAAATGACTAAGCAATTTGGCAGAATGTATTGGCTCATTCTTCATTTTCAGGCCCAATTCCAAACACTGATATGAAGGTTCCAATTGTTTGATGTTTTGAGAGAAGGCTACTTAAGGGACTATCTCCATAAGAAAGAAACAATTTTGGTGGGGCTGGTGGCCAAATTCTGCACTCTAGAAATGCTACCACAGACCTGCAAATGCTGTTTTATTGAAAGAACGAAAGAAAGAAAGAAAGAAAGACAGAGGGGATGAATGGAAGGATGGTGGGAGGCTATCAAAATTAAAATTGGAAGTAGCCAAATATATACTTTCAGTTTTAACTTTGGGGTGTTCTGAAGGGAGGAGGGAAAGTTTGGTTGATTAAAATTTGTCTGATTAACCAAAACAAAATTTTAATATAGGATTTTTATAGGATTTATACCACACATCCACCCACTTATACAAACCTGATTTATTATTCAGCATATCTGTCAAAGCAGGCTGCAGCCCATAAAATACATGCCAAATAAAATATGATGGTCTTTAAGGCGATCAAAACTTTTTGTTGATAGTATTTATTTGGACTTTCAAAACACTTTTGATAAATTGCCTCATAAAATATTGCTAAAGAGACCCAGTTATGGCATAAGAGGAAATGTTCTCTCATGGACTGGTAACTGGCTAAAGAACAGAAAGCAAGGACTAAGAGTAAATGGTCAGTTCTCACAGTATATGACAGGGATTCTTAACCTGCAGCCTGTGGGCTCGATGTGGCCCACAACACCATTTCATGTCACACACACCCCACTACCTCCACCACACCCGGAAGTGCCATGTGGTGAAAGAAGGGCAAAATGGCTATCCGGCCCCCAAAGCTGTCTGAGGGAGTGTGACTTGGCCCCCAGCTTTAAAAGGTTGAGAACTCCTGGTGTACAATATAAACAGTGTAGTTAGGAACCGTGGGATTTATCAACAACCCCTTTAGGTTAAAGGTTTCCCTTGCTCAAAAGCCAGTCGTATCCAACTCTAGGGTGCAGCGCTCATCTCTGTTTCAAAGCCGAAGAGCCAGCATTGTCTGCTTCTGCAGATGTTTCCGCGGTCATGTGGCAGGCATGACTAGACACCGGAGTGCACTGAATGCTGTTACTTTCCCACTGAAGTGGTCCCTATTTATCTACTTGCAATTTCTTGCTTTTGAACTGCTAGTTTGGCAGGAGCTGGGACAAAGATGGGAGTTCATTCCGTCCTGCAGTACTCGGGAATCGAACTGCTGACCTTCTGACTCCCAGTCAGTGTTTTAGCCACTTGAGCCACTGCAGTCCTGACAAACCTTTTAGAGTATACTAATAAAAATGGACAGCCACAATAAGCACCAAAAAACAGCAACCCCCATACAACCTCTTCAGAATGAAAAATGGGCATTAAAATGGCAAAATCCACTATAAACAAGCTAATGTGATACAATTTAGGGTAAAAAAGAAAATCTCAGCTTCATATATACATTAAATGGGTCTGATCTGGGGACAATTGGTCAAGAAAATGGTTTTGATCTATTGTAGGTGGGTTTCTCAAAGAAAATGTCTTCCTATTGTGTATCCTCCAGGCATAATTAGAAAAGGAATTCAGAATAAAACCACCTGTACCATAGTGCCCTTACAGAAATCTGGATTGCCTGCCTGGCAGAAGGCTATAGTTCCAGGTCTATGATCTGTGAATGGCAACACATGAGATACTGTGTCCCGTTTGGTCATTAAATTCACAGAAGACATTTAAGATGTGGGAAATGTGCAGAAACGGACAATCAAAATGATCAAGGATCTGGAGAAACCACCCTTCAAGTAAAGGTCACCACAACATTTTGTTGTTTTTCTGTTAGCCTAGAAAAAAGGCAAAGTAAAGGTGGCAGGCATAATCAAAGCCCATTAATGGACGAATAACATTAAAAATAGCATTTGTCAAATTCATGGAGGACAGAACTATCAGTGACTCATGGTAATGATGGTTATATATTATCTTCACTAGCAGCATATTTGTTGCTAGGAAACAGAAGTAGGTACTTCTGTGATCAAGTCCAGCTTGTAGGCTTTCAATAGAAATCTGCCTGGCCACTGTGGGGACAGAATTATTTATTTATTTATTAAATTTGTATAGCCGCTCCAATTGACGTGTGACTCTCGGTGGCATACATAAAATCCCCAGCGCTTAAACTATAGAGAGCCTTAAAATTTCTAAAAACACTGAAAAACTACCTCCCACTTGCACCAATAAAAAGTCTAGTTAAAAACTATTAAGAGCATGAGTGATCCTCCTCTAAATGAGCCTGGGGGGGGGGGGGCTCCCTCTCCACTGCCCCAAACCTGCCCTGCCAGGCAGGTTTTCAGCTCTTTCCTGAAGGGCAGCAGCTATGTCTGGAGATGCAGTTCAACTGGCAGGAGGTTCCATAGGGCCAGAGCAGATACCGAAAAGGCTCTTCTTCTATTTTTAAAGAGCCCCTCCGATCCACTCTAGTGGGATGGGCATATGTCCTTGGGGTGATGCAGACTGTTAAGTATCATGGCCCACTACAGTGGAACCTTTGTTAATGTAACTAATGCATTCTCCAGGATGATTCTTACAGCAAAAATGATATTAACCATATTTCCCATAGGAATGCATTGTAAACCAATTAATCCATTTTGGGAGGGGTGGGGGTGTGTGGGGTGAAAATGTATAAACTGAGCCACTATTTTCTATGGATTTCCATTTGTTATGCAATTTTTATGGTAACCAAGCAGTTTGCTAACCGAGGTTCCACTGTACCATGTAGGGCTTTAAAGGTAATTACCAGCACTCTGAATTGCACCCGGAGGCACACTGGAAACCAATGCAGCTCCCGTAGCAGGGGTGAGGCATGGGCATAACGCCCGCACCCCATCACTACACAGGCAGCTGCATTCTGAACCAGCTGCAGCCTCTGAATAGTAATCAAGGGCAGCCCCATGTAGAGCACATTACATTAATCCAAAATGTCCAAACAGCCATTCTGTCTCATCTAGCACAGTTATTCTTAAATTCTTACAAAATAACTAACCTACATCCCAGCCTAATACATATACTGTATAACTTTTATTTATATTGGTTTGACTTGACAAGATGTAGTTTGGAAAATAAAAGGGAAGCATCCAGAAAACTCCATAGTAAACTAATTCTTACTTCATATTTAACATATAAATTGAATTGGATTCAAATGGCAGATTATTAAATAGCTGAAATACCTCATGCTTTTTTATATAAAGAAACTGACCCATGAAATACATGGATAGCATTAAGAAATGTCATGCAGACATAAACTGTGTTGATTACTCAGAGTCCTGTTTGTAAATACAAATACTGTATACTAATTACATGAAGTAAAATGTTCTTGAGTTGACTAAGATAAATGGTGAGATGTGCAAATATTGTGTATGTGTATATACATATACATATACAGATATACATATACATATACATATACATATACATATATACATATATACATATACATATACATATACATATATATATATATATATATATACATATATATACATGGGGACATTGTATATATGTGTATATATATGGGAGGGTTACCATGGAATCAGACAGGATCTTGAAGGAAAATTCTCAAAGATTATCAAAAGCACTTTCTGAAGAAAGTGACTTAGAGCCTGACTATACTATTTAAAAACCACAGGTGAATTTGACGTGCTTTTTGCTGCCCACAATACACAAAGGCTGAATTGAATCCATCTGGTGCTTCTGGCTCACAAAGCAGTTTCCCACCTATCATTCAGGGCCTTCTACTTCTTCATTTTGTAACTAATTGAAAGGGCTATTTTCTGTGTGACTATGCAATCTCTTCTCTCCATTCCTTCCTCACCATGGTCACTACAGGGATAGAGGGTGAAATATGTGAAGGTAGTGGAGTGCTGGTGGGTAATTGGTCTTGATCACTCCCCACATCCCCAATTTCCTTTCATCTCCATTATCACCTCACTAGAGTGGCTGACTGATTTTTCAATGCAAAAATAGCAAACAAGAGCCAACATCAAAGTCTATTGCCAGTGAAAAGGCACAAGTGCACATGGAGAGGATGAAGAGAAGGCAAGGATGGAGGAAGCGGGAGGACAATGAATTGGTTTCAGAGCTGGATGTCTTGGTTAATATTTTTCAAAGACCTGTTTTTAAACTATCCGGAGATCAGGAGGGTGAGTCATATTTGTGGCATGCTCAGATACATTATTTAGATTTTTTCTCTCCTCTAGGAGATTCATCTAAAAGTCCAATGTGAGCACTTACTGAGGTAACAACGGCTATGCTTCTGATTCGCAATGTAGTCACATTTATGGCTCTATTTTAGGAAGCTAGCTCTATACAAACTTATGTGATGGAACTTAATGGGATTTATATCCACCTAACTATGCACCAGGCACATTTCAAGATGCATATGTTGTAGGTAATTGCCCCTGAAAAGCTCAGAAGGAAGACACTAGAGAAATACTAGTTAGTTACACAGTATTTGCACTGCATGTTAGCACCCTCTTAATAGCTATGTTTGGATGATGTGCTAAATCAGGAAAATCAGTGTTTGGAGCAAGACAAACATTTCCTCACTTTCATTGTTTTTACTTTCACCTTCAGGCCTTTCCAGCAAACAAACCTGAATGATACCACCAAGCGGAGGGGGTAGGGGGAGGAGAAGAGCTCCAGGTACTGTTAAAAAAAATTTATTATTAATTTCTTTTTGGTGAGCCAGCTTGTTTCAGTCAGCAGTTCATCTGCACACCAAATACCACAGGAAAACATTCACTACAACAAGAGATTATATTTGAAAATCCCCTAAAGAAATACTATGTGTCCTCAGTTAAGTAGTAGTACAAAAACTTCAAACTACCAAACATTTAGGCAAGAAATTAAAAGAACATGGAAGCAGGATATGTCCCATACTAAGTTCAGCAACTAGAGACATTCCTCAATGTTTGGTTACCAGTTTAAAAAAGAATTGCTAATAGCTGCTAGTTTGCTCCATGAAATCCAGAAATCCATAGTTTTGCAAACATGTCCTCTCATCTACAAATGTATCAGAATTGGTTCCTTATAGGCTTGACTTTTTGGTCTGTCTCCAAGCAGCAGCAGCACTGAGAAATAACAATTTTTTTTATCTGCAACTTCTACATTTTTCCTTTTCACCGCTTCCACTGCATTTACATTTCTCTACCATTATTTCTATTCTCCATTATTCAACCTTTTCCCCTTTCTTTCTCTCATCCCACCACCACAAAAATTGTCAATCTACTCATTCTCTCTTCCATACTGTCTTTCAGACATATTCCCTATGCCACTCACTATATTTTTGAAGTTCCTTCAAAGGAGGGGAGATAACATAATCCCTAGAAGAGCATGAAACATACCAATCAGAGGTTAGTTCCAAATGATCCTCTCCATAATTGCTGTAACTGCCAAATTTTAGCCTGACCTTCCAATCTCCCTTCTGGTCTTTTTCTCTCCCCCCACCCCCAAAAGTACCCATAGGGAGTATAAGGAAAAAGTCCTTGAGCAGAACTAACCATCAGTTAGAACAGCCTTTCCCAAACTATGTTCAGTGGAACACTGGTGGATTTCAGTACTCAGAAACCTAAATCAGTACTTTTTGGCTGATCAGTGCTTTGGGGAATTGACTTAGGCTTCTGGGAATTGAAGTCATAAAACCAAAGTTTGGAAAACACTGATCTAGAAGATGGCTGATAGCAGTCACTAATAGTGGTAGGTGTGCAGTGTTATTCTGAAGAAACTAAGTTTTGGAGGAACAAGTTGCAATACAAAGAAGCAACCAAGAAGCATTCCTCTAATACCTATTGTTTCATTTCACATAGTTTTAAGTTACAGTAGTACCTTGAGTTACAAACGCCTCATATTATGAAATTTTTGCAATACAAATGAAAATCCGTTTAAAATGGAGGGGGCAAGGGGGCGGAAATAGAAATGTGAGTAGCAGTAGTAGTAGTAATAACAATAACAATAACAATAATGCCTCGAGTTATGATTTTTTTCAGAATGGATTAATTACTTTTCAATGCATTCCTATGGGAAGCAGCGTTTTGGGTTACAAATTTTTCGTAATACCTAATGTCCCAGGGAATGCATTAAATTCATAACTCGAGGTAACACTGTATATCCTTAGCCAATATAGGAGGCATTGTGCCCCTATCTTCTTCTGTAAATGCACACCCTCCTCCATTTAGAACAGTGCAGAGTGGTTTTGTATCAAGAAACAGTGGTGAAACAATTGGCTTCCATTCAGACACATCTGCTAAATTGTATCACTGGAATGGCTCCAAGGGAAATCTAGTTGAACCTCGTGTGAACACAGGAAATCACCTGAATTTTGTGGGCTAGTACTAACACTTTTTGAAAAGTCAAAGATGCCAACCTTAAAAGAGGGCTTTAAGCAGAGACCTGTATCTCTCAACTGTTACTCCATTATTCATTAGCACTGGAGAGTAGAATAAGAGGATGATGGGAACTGAAATAAAGAGTATCAATATTTTATAGGATACTGTATACTCAATTCTCTGTGGCAACACTATCCTATAAACCTCTGATAACCACACCTATTGAAACAACAACATAGTAATAGCAGTAACAATCATGAAGAGGTTAAAGGATTCAAACTGATCTAGTCATACTAAAAATTGTAAGAATTTGTGTTGATTTTATAATTAGAATGGGGCAAATTACTATGCTAAGCTTGTCTCTATGAATTAGAAGTAATCATTCAGGATGCTTAAGCTAAGGTAAAAGCAAAAACTTGGTTTATTTTTTCAAGAAATCTGTTCTGGATAAAACAATTAAGTTTGGAAAAACTGAATTTGATAAACCTCTGATTAATGAATGTGGAATATTGTGCCTCTATATCCCTGATTCAAAACACAAGGGATTGCCCAATATTGCTGCTAAATATGTCTCCATTGCCAACGTGAAAAAGGATGCAAATTTTTACTTAGTAAAGGGTATCCATGGCACCAGTGGCAGCCATTAAGATGGTGTACAGGAAACTGTCATGTGCTCACTACCATCCACAAAGAGACATGGCACAAGGGAAAAATCTTAGAAACTGACTTCTTTTTTGATTAGTTAACCACTTCTTACCCAAACACAAATCAAATGGGATGGCTGTTTTTCAACAACTATGAGTAGTAGTGAGCAGGAGAGAAAATCCATAGACAATCCTGACTTTTGCTACTGGTGCTGTCAAAAGTCAGGCTGCCCTTTGCTATGTAAAACTTGATATAATTTCAGAAGCACAATCTCCCAATGTATGAACAAGAGTTGTTAGGTTCTTTTTGAAGAATTGAATTTCCTGACATTTAAAATCAGACTTTTAAGAACACAAATACTACATGCAAACTCCATGAGAAACTTCCCTCATTTAGAATTTTCCAGTACTAGAGGATCCCAGAAGATGAGCACATGAGGACAAAAGTAATGACAGTTGCAATGTGGCTGTAGTCTCTATGTGCTCATTTCACATGCTATCAAGGCCATGCTCAAGATCCTACAAGCTAGGCTTCAGCAGTATGTGAATCAAGAACTACCAGAAGTACAAGCTGGGTTCTGAAGAGGCAAAGGAACTAGAGACCAAATTGACAACATTCACTGGATCATGGAAAAAGCAAAGGAGTAATGGAAAAATGTCTCCTTCTTGTTCATTGACTATGCCAAAGTCTTTAATTGTGTGGATCACAACAAAATGTGACAAGTCCTTAAAGAGTTGGGAATACCAGACAACCTCACCTGTCTTCTGAGAAACCTGTATGTGGGTCAAGAAGCAACAGTTAGGACTTGATATGGAATAAGTGGTTGTTTTAGATTAGAAAAAGGTGTACAACAAAGTTGTATCATGTCACCCTATTTGTTTAACTTATATGTCACTCGAGAAATGATATCTCCTCTGGGGGCAGAGAGTAGTAATTCCTGAGGTCCTGCAAGCCAAGGTGCTCCATTTGCTCCATACAAGCCACCCGGGGATCGTGAAGTCAAAAGCTCTAGCAAGGAGCTACTTCTGGTGGCCCAAGATAGATGAGGACATAGAGAAACTGGTGGGCCAGTGCAAGAGTTGCCAGCAATCACGGCCCGAGGAGCATAGGCTACCCCCCAGGGAGTGGGACACAGCACGCGGTCCATGGTCCAGACTCCACGTGGACTTTGTGGGGGCCTTCAGGGGCACAATGTTCCTACTCGTGGTCGACACATTCTCAAAATGGCTCGAGGTCATTCCAATGCGTAACACGTCCTCCGCGGCCACAATCAAACATCTACGAAGGATGTTCATTTGTTTCAGCATTCCCAACGTGCTAATTTTGGATAACACATCCATATGCACGTCCGTGGAATTCCAAGCATTCGTCGAGTGGAACGCAGTCAGGCACGTCACATCTGCCCCTTTTCCCCCGGCCATGAATGGCCACGTAGAGCACATGGTCCGCACCACAAAAGAGGCCCTAAGGAGGATGGGTCCGGGGGATCTGTAGCTACAGCTCTGTCAATTACTCATATGCTATAGGGTCACCCCACTAGCCTTGAGGCATTCCCTCTTAGAGCTCCTAATGCGGAGAAGAATCCCAACATTACTCGATCGCCTAGATCCGTCCAGGGTGGAGGATAGGGGTACGAATGTGTCGATACAGCAGAAAAAGGTGTTTGGGATAGGTGACCTGGTTTATTGCAGGAATTATATGAGTTCAGGGCCAGTGTGGGTACCTGGGGAGGTAGTAGAACAAACCGGACCTGTATCATACAAAGTCATGACAGAGTCGGGGTTACTGTGGTGCAGACACGCTGACCAATTTAGGAGAAGGGTCACGGAAGCCACCAGGGGAATTGATCCAGAGGAACCCCCTGAGAGGAGAGAGAGGGGAGAGTCAGCATTAGGGTTGCTCCCCATCCGTTTAAACCAAGGGGGGATACGGGATTGAGTATGACTGGCTGCATGGAGCCATGGGAGTCCATCTTTCAGCCCGAGGAAGAAGACCCCCAATTTGATTTTTTTGTTTCAGGATGAGGGGAGTTTTCACGAGTGTTCTCCCACTCATCCTAGTGAGCAGCAGGGCTTTGAGTTCTCCCAACGGTCCTCTCATCCTCCTCAAACTAGGGATACCCATCCTTTCCCCTGCCAGGATTCAATGGGACCCTTCAGTTTTCCCGGGGGAGAAACCCAGGCACCTCAGGCACCCTGGGGAGCACCTCAGAGCCAGCGGGCTGGCCACAGCGAAACCACCGGCCCCCACAATGGCTAAGGGACTTCATCCCATCCTAGGGGGGAGGGATATTGTGTATGCAAGCAGCTAGTTCTGCACGGAATTCAGCAGGTAGCAACTGAAGGAGATAACAGCTGAAGGAGCCAAACCCATGCGGCTCCAATCACCCAATTAATAGCTAGTGCGGGGAACTCCCCGCCTCCAGGGTGTTCATGGTCGGGAATACAACACAATGGGTAATCATAGGCAGGAATACAGTGACGTCAACCAATGGGTATTGTGGCGGGGAATTCAAATGCATTATAAAAGGAGCTGCGTCTCCCAGTGTAACCTCAAGTACAGATTGACCATGCTGAAATAAAGAAGTGTTTGGCCCGCCTGCCGGCTCCGTGTGCAATCAATCTGCCTACATCAAAGTACATCATGCATAATGCAGGGCTGGATGAATAACAAAGCAGAATAAATACTTCTGGGAAATATATCAACAAGCTGAGATATGCAGATGACACTACCCTAATGGCAGAAAGTGAAGAGGATCTAAAGAACCTGTTGATGAGAGTGAAAGAAGAGAGTACAAAACGGACTTGAAACTCAACATCAAAGAAACCAAGAACATGGCATCCTGTCCAATCACACCCTGGCAAATAGGAGAAATGGAAACAGTGATGGATCTTACCCTCTTGGGATCTAAGAGAACTGCAGAGGGTGACTTCAGTCATTAAATAAAAATATGCTTACTCTTTGGGAGGCAAGTTATGGCAATCCTGGGCAGCATAATACAAATTAGAGCCATCACCCTACCAACAAACTTTCTCATGGTTGAAGCGATGGTATTACCTATATTAATGCATGACTGAGAGCTGACCATAAAGAAGGCTGAGTGCAGAAGAATAGACACCTTCAAACTGTGGTGCTGGAGAAGACTTTTCAGAGTCCCCTGGACTGCAAGGAGATAAAATCAGTCAATCCTTAAAGAAATAGACCCTGACTGCTCCTTGAAAGGACAGATAATGAAGGTGAAGCTGAAATACCTTGGCCATCAAATGATAAGAGAGGACTCACTGGAGAAGGCCCTGATGCTGGGAAAGTTTGAAGGCAAAGGGAGAAGGCTGCAGCAGAGAATGAAATGGTTAGACAGCATTCTTGACATGGTGGGCATGGATCTTGGCAGATTCCAAAGGATGGCAGATGACAGAAGAGCTTGGTGTGCTGTGATCCATGGGGGTAACAGAGAGTCCAACTCAGCAGTGTGGATGTTGTGTTCCTAATACTATGCCTTTGCAACAATGTAACACCCATCAACTGTAACACTGTAACCTTCTGTAATAGGACGCGAGCTAGTAACCACTAGGTGGCAGTAGCGAGCGTCCAGCTCATATGGTTCCAATTACGCAATAACTCCAGCGCGGGAAGATTCCCACCACTACCTCACCTGGACAAGAAGGGCGTGACCAGGGATGTCGTCACGCGGGCGGTAGCCAATGGGCTATCGTGGAGCCACATTCAAATGTATAGCCACTGTATATATTGAGCTGTTCGTCCACCACTACCACATGTTCCCCCGGACCACCATGCAATAAAGATGTGTTAAGCCAATCCTTCGGCTATTCCTGTGTCTTGGTTCTCATACACTAAATTGGCGACGAGGATGGGATCAATGGATCCCCACGAGATCAAGACACATGCCAGTTTCGACATCAACAAGCCGGAAGATTGGGAGCTCTTCGAAATGGACTTCCAAGATGCGCTGGTGTTGTCCGACATTACGGACGAGGGAAAGAAAAGGGCCAACCTCACCCGGATGCTCGGGAATGCCGCAAAAAGAGTATTGGTGGACCTGGTATCACCGAAGAAGGTGAGCGAGCTGTCGGTCAAACAGCTCCTGAAAGCGATGCGCGACCATTTCCAGCCCTCGGTTTCAATGTTTTCGGCTCGAGACGCGTTCTGGAAGAGAGTTCAAGCGCCTGGTGAGTCCATCGCCTCCTTTGCAGCGGCCCTGCAGTTGGCCGCCGGCCCATGCAAGTGGGAAAATCTGAAAATTGCCCTCAGGGACCGCATGCTGTGTGGCCTGTGGGACGAGGAGGTTCAGCGAAAGTTGATGAACCAGGAGCCACCCCCGACACTGCGCGAGGTCGTCAAGGCGGCGCAGGCCGCAGAAGCCACGAGGGCCGGAGTCAAGGGGTTCAGAGAAAGGCTTCCACAGCCCGACAAGGCAGCGGGCTCGGTGCATGCGGCCAGACGAATGCCGAAATCTCCCACGGAGAGCAGCGACGACGAGGACGTCCGGAGGGTTCGGAAGGAAGGCCGACGCTGCGATGGCTGTGGAGCGGCCCACGACCGCATCAAGTGCCCGTTCCGGAAGGCCGAGTGCCACAACTGCGGACGCCGGGGGCACATCGCCAAGGTCTGCAGACGGCGGCGCAAGGACCAGAAAAGCTTGTCAGACGGCTCGCCGAGGACCAAGGAGGGCGCCCGGCCCGCGGGGAAGCAGGACGGTGTGGGCCGCATCTCCGATGACAGCAGCGATGACGCCCCAGTGTACAGCGTGTCCTTGGGACACCCCCGTTATTTTGTTGAGGTACTGGTGCAAGGGGCCCCTGTTAAAATGGAGATAGACTCGGGTTCCTCCTACTCAATCATGTCCCAGCGGGAGTTCTTAGGAATTTCCCCCCACGTCCGCCCTAAGCTCAAAGCGTTGAGGTCCACGCTGCGGGACGTACAGGGAAATAGCATTCCGGTGTTGGGGGTTGGAAAATTCAAGGTCCAATACAAGCAACACGCCGCGGAACTTCCCCTGGTTGTGCTCAAGGGGGGTAGTTGCAGCCTCCTCGGGACTCGATGGTTTAAGCCCCTGGGTTTGTTCATTGGGGGGGTGCATGCCATCGGGACTGACCCAATACAAGAGGTGTGTGACGCGCACCCCGAAGTTTTCAAGAAAGGACTCGGAAAATTCAAGGGACCCCCAGTAGCATTCGACCTGGACCCGGAGGTCCCCCCAATAAGACTCAAGCCACGCAGAGTGCTCTTCGCACTAAAGGACAAGATAGAGGCGGAACTGGACAAATTGGTGGGGCAGGGGATTCTTGTTCCTGTTGATTCCGCGGAGTGGGAAACTCCGATTGTAACTGCACTAAAGGCCAACGGGGAGGTTCGCATATGCACTGATTATAAGTACACCATTAATAAGGCGATCCGCCCAAATGCGTATCAGGTGCCGGTAGTCATCCACCTGTTGGCCAGGTTACATGGGGGAAAGTGTTTCGCAAAACTTGACCTGGCGCAAGCCTATCAGCAACTCTCAGTAACCCCAGCTGCAGCTGCTGCGCAAACGATAGTCACTCATAAGGGGGCGTTCCAGGTGACGCGCCTACAGTTCGGCGTGAACTCGGCGCCGGGTATTTTCCAGTCGCTCATGGAACGCCTCTTAAAGGGGCTGGAGGGGGTCTTGCCATACTTTGATGACGTATTGATAACGGGGGGAGCGAGGCAGAGTTGGCTGAAAGGCTGGACAAAGTGCTGGCGGTGTTTGAAAAGGCGGGGTTGAGGTTGCGAAAAGACAAATGCGTTTTCTTCACAAACGAGGTTGAGTTCTTGGGTTTCCGGGTAACCCTGCGGGAATCAAACCCTCCAAATCAAAGGTAGCCGCCATTCAAAATGCCCCTCGCCCCACCTCCAAGCCCGAATTGCAGTCATTCCTAGGGCTATTAAACTTCTACCACTCCTTCCTGCCTCGGAAGGCATCGGTAGCAGAGCCACTTCACAAGCTACTCAAGAAGGACGAGGCGTGGAAGTGGGGCGAGAGCCAGGAGAGGGCATTCATTGAACTGAAACAACTCCTAGCGTCTGACGCCATTCTCACCCATTTTGACCCCAAGAGACCGGTGGTCCTGATATGTGATGCATCCTCAGTGGGGGTGGGGGCGGTGCTGTGCCACGTGTTGGAAAACGGGAGAGAGGCCCTGATAGCATTCTACTCCAGATCCCTGTCCCAGGCAGAGCGAAACTACGCCCAGACAGACAGGGAAGCGCTAGCAATAATCGCGGGGACTAAAAAGTTCCACGATTTCCTCTATGGCCGTCCCTTCACCATAGTGACCGACCACAAGCCCCTGCTAGGCATTTTCACTGCAGACAAGCCCACACCTCAGATCCTGTCCCCTAGGATGTTAAGGTGGGCCATCTTCTTAAACGCGTATCAGCACGCGTTGGTGTACCGGCCGGGAAAGGAAATAAGCCACGCGGATGCCCTGTCGAGGTCTCCCCTCCCCCACGCTAGCAGCATTGTGGGCGAGGAGGAACAAGACCGCCAAGTGCTCCTGATAGAGGTCTTAGATTTGCCCCCCATTATACCCGCAGACATCGCCAAGGCGACCGGCAAGGACAAAACGCTAGCTCTAGTCAGATCCTGGGTGCAGAAAGGGTGGCCAGCGTCCTCCCCGGCGGCAGAGTTCGCCCCGTTTTTCAGGAAGAGGCTAGAGTTGTCCATAGAGAGGGGGTGCCTTCTGTGGGGCCAGCAGGTGGTAGTCCCCGAATCCCTGAGACCTAGGGTACTCAAACTGCTGCACGTCAGCCACCCTGGAATTGTCCGCTCCAAGGCTCTGGCCAGGAGCTACTTCTGGTGGCCCCAATTGGACGCAGACATCGAGCACATGGTGGGCACTTGCGAGAGCTGCCAATGCTCCCGACCCGAAGAAGCGCGTCTGCCGCACAGGGAATGGGACGCGGCGAAGGGGCCGTGGTCCCGTGTGCACATTGACTTTGCGGGCCCATTCAGAGGAACACTTTTTCTCCTCGTGGTGGATGCTTACTCCAAGTGGTTGGAGGTAATCCCAGTTACAAGCACCTCTTCAGCATCGACAGTAAAGCAATTGCGTAGGGTCTTTAGCACGTTCGGTATACCTGACACCCTAATTAGCGATAACGCGAGTTGTTTTACGTCCGCCGAGTTCAGGGCATTCACCGAGATCAACGGCATTCGGCACATCACCTCCGCCCCTTTTCACCCGGCGACAAACGGCCAGGTAGAGCGCCTCGTGCGCACCACCAAAGACGCGCTGAGGCGCATGGGCCCCGGGGACCTTAACCTGCAAGTGTGTCAGTTCTTGCTGGGCTACAGGGTGACTCCCCTAGCTTCAGGGTATTCGCCCGCGGAGCTCCTAATGCGTAGGAAGCTGACCACGATTCTGATCAGGCTAGACCCTACGAGGGTGGAGGACACTGGGAGGAACATAGGGTTAGCGGACACAAAGAGTTTCGACGTAGGCGCCCCGGTGCATTGTAGGAACTACGCTAGCGTGGGGCCAGCATGGGTCCCGGGCGTCATCGTTGGCCAGACGGGTCCCGTGTCGTATTGTGTAGAGACCAGTGCGGGTCTACTCTGGAGACGGCACGCAGATCAACTCCGGCGCCGGGTTCCGGGCAGCCAAAGCGCGGACGGCGCGCAGAAGGATTCAACGTTAGGGTTCTCCCCCACCCGTTCAGCCCAAGGGGGAGGAGAAGGGGGCCAGTGGTCCCCACCAAGGGGGGAGGGGAAGGAGTCTGTCCTCATAGATAGCCTGAGGGATGTCCCCAATGACCCAGTAGATGATTTTGAGTTTCAGTTACAAAACCGGGGGTTTTTTTCGGAGTGGTCCCACACCCATCCAAGCGAGAAGCGGGGTTTTTCGTTAGCCCCCAGTGCCCCCGGTTTTTCCCACAATGGAGTTTGTCCCTTCCCCAAAAGCCGCAGTACCGCGGCAAGTCACTAATGAGTCTCCCTCTCCCGTTACAGGACAAGAGACCAAGGGACAGAGAAGCAGTAGCGCCCCCGGGACAAGCCAGCCAGCAGAACGCCCAAAACGCGCTTGCAATAAGCCATATTGGATGAGAGACTTCGTCTCATCCTATGGGGGAGGGATGTTGTGTTCCTAATACTATGCCTTTGCAACAATGTAACACCCATCAACTGTAACACTGTAACCTTCTGTAATAGGACGCGAGCTAGTAACCACTAGGTGGCAGTAGCAAGCGTCCAGCTCATATGGTTCCAATTACGCAATAACTCCAGCACGGGAAGATTCCCGCCACTACCTCACCTGGACAAGAAGGGCGTGACCAGGGATGTCGTCACGCGGGCGGTAGCCAATGGGCTATCGTGGAGCCACATTCAAATGTATAGCCACTGTATATATTGAGCTGTTCGTCCACCATTACCACATGTTCCCCCGGACCACCATGCAATAAAGATGTGTTAAGCCAATCCTTCGGCTGTTCCTGTGTCTTGGTTCTCATACACTAAAGTGACTGAACAAAAATGCCAAAACAGAGGACAGTATAGTAATCAATTGCTAAACACAGATGTTGTGTACATGCTCTGAATGTTCTGAATAATCAAGAGATGAGAAAAGTATCTATGCTCATGCTTGTATGCATTTCTTTCTAATAAATTAAACAGGATGATTGGATATGGGCAGCTCTTTTCTTTTTTGCTCTTTCAAACTTATTGATCAAAGAAAGAAGCATGAGACTCAGTTTGCTGATTTCTTTAACTGAGCACCATTTACTACATACGTTATTACAACTTTAAACGCAACTATTTAAATTTAAATATTTTGATTGATACATTTGCGATATCCTTTTAAAACTAGCTAATATATTTGACTTGCCTTAAAACATGGGAGAGTCTTCAAAAAGACAAAAAGAATACATGTAATGATGGGGGAAATGTTGGGTATTTTTAAACAGCTCGTGTTTTGCTCTTCCTCAAAGTAAAAGTCAATTTTATATAACAGAGATGTGACCATTTCTTCTTCTTTCAAAAGTTTGGGAAATAAAATTCTGTTTTCAACCTTCCCCAAATATATATTGTAGCTGACATAATCTTGTAGTGTCAAAGAGATAAAATAAAGACCTTTCATCTTTCAAAATGCTAAACAAAACTATTTGTTCACGGGTATAGGGAGTTCTTGGCTAAGCATTCTGTTTAAGATTGGTTTTCTGCAGACAGGACTAGGCCCAGGTTTAGGCATAAGGCTTCTTTTACATTGTTGATGCTTTTCTGCCATTCTGTACATTTTTATAACTCTTTAGAAGAGAAAGAGAGGGCACAACTCAATCAAAATAGCTATAGTTTAATCATAATAATTTTTTTCTAAGCCGTATCATGCACTGAAATTATTGGAACATGATGAAAGGTGTTTAAATGTAGTTAAGCTGAGTCTTTACTAACAGTTCTTTTTTAAAAATATACATGCTTGGAGAGAGGAGTACATTTAAGGAAAGACAGCAATAATAGAAACAATAGATTGTTATTAAACAATAGCGCCTCTAGTCCTGATAGTGTTTCAGTCATTTAGAGTACATCTTCTAAATAATAATGGCAGAGATTTCTAAATGGCCATAACTACAGTGAAGTAAGAGGACATGTTTAGATTAGTCTTACAATTGTAATTTTAAAAACTTTTATGCTTAAATGACTATTTTTCGCAGAGAACAGATATTATGCAGCAGGAAATAAATATAGCAGGGAACAAGAAATAATCATTTAAATGAACAACTTACTTAATACATAGTTTCACTGTATGGACTGGCAGCAGTGATTTCCATCCTTGAGAAGGCTGACCCAGAAGAAAGGGGACCCTTAGGGATCCTCAGAACCTGATGGGCAGATGGGAAAAATTTAGTTTGCTGAAATGCCATAGTATGGCTACTGCTGCTGATGTCACTTTAGATCTGCAACATAACTTATACTAACAGGAATCTGACCATTAATTCCTATTGTTTTCAACCAGTCTTACTACCAGAGATGTGAGTACAATATTGTAGCCTAGATTAAGCACTGAACATTGAGCTGAATAGGATCAATTTTGTTTCAGAGATATATGTCAAGCAGGAACTATTTATACTCCAGCACTGTCCACTTCTACTTTAATTTATATGTTTTTCAGTGATTTACACTGTGAGACTTTTTTGCTGTCTATATTCAGCCTCTTCACAGGCAAATTATCATCCCTTTGCTTATAAATTCAGTCCAAGCCCTTCTTGCAGCCATTATTTCCCAATGGTTTGAATATTTTCATGGTATGCTGCACTTACAGTGAAAAACGCTTGTTTTTGAGGCTATTTCACTTCTACAATGCAGTAAAAAAATCATCAATTTTTTTAGGGCTTGGCTATTTGATCAGCTAGCATGAAATTAATACAAACCAAAATGAAAGAGAGAAACATGAATTGCTGAGTTGAATATTGCCTTAGTAAGGTATTCAGTGGCAAAATGAGGAATCAAATACAGCAGGGAGCCATTCATTCCTTTCCACAAATATCACAAAAAATGGAAGAAGCAAACAAACTGAAAAAAGCAGATGTTCCCCCATGTACTTTCTTTCCAACTGTGGTGTCTTCCAGTAAATAGAGATTAATAGCTACAATAACAAAATCCTTGACACAAACAAATTATTCTCTTATGAGAGATAGCACAGCTGTTCAGTCAGCATATTAGCTTTAATTCAGAATTAAATTCCACTAATTTCAGCGAAGCTGATTTCTGACCATGTTTGCTTGTTTCTGTAGCCTAAGGTAAGTAAGTAACTGCATTGACTTTTTAGACCAAAACTAAACAGAAATTTGAGCAGATCTGGGGAGCACAACTTTTTACCTATAATCACTGAGAAGAATTACTGTCATTCCCTATTCAACCAAAAAATTCAGTGGAGTGGGGTTGTTAGTTTGTGCATAGAGGAAGATGATTTGTAATTGCTTGTCAACGTTATTTTCCATCCCATTACCATCTCTGCTCAAAGAAGATTGGCAGATTATAATAGTGTGTTTAAAATCTGAGAAACTTCTGTAATCCAAGATGCCAGAAGGAACAAAGAAATAAGTGGACAGGTATTTGTATAGTTCTACATATCAATACATTTTAAAAATATTTATTATTATGGACTTCCACCACAGATAGTCTAATCTAATTTTGAAGTTGATTAGAGGAATAGCAAATGACACCAGGATTGTACCTTCTTTGTACTCTAAAAGTTCTATAGCGAAAACAAAATTAATAATAGATTTCTTAGCCATTCTGAATAAAACCTTATATCTTATAGCACAATGTCTTTATCTAAACCAATATATGCCATTTCCTAATGTGTTCGGAACCAGTGAATTGGTATTTCAAGAATGTCCAGTTAAAAATTTGGTTAGTTTTAGTTCCTTTATTTAACCGTTATAGTCTGACTTTTCTTTATAGGAAAAAGTATTGAAAACTTACCTGTGTGGCACCAGGCCCTCCAAGCTTTAGAAAAACGAATAATATAAAAAATGGCTTAAACCTCTGATGAAAAGAAGATAAACTCTTTTGACTTCACGGCTTTCCAAAAGCTTTTGCAAGCAACAATTTCCTGTCAGTAAAAGGCACTTATGCTTTGGGGTTTGAAAACTCACAGTATGTCACTGCTTGTTGCTTGCTATTTTGGGTGTTTCTTCTAAGACACAGACTCTTTTGTGTCTCATAATGCTCCTCTGATGTTTAGGCTGAACTCAGAATTAAATGCAGCAAGATGGCTGTAGCGAGCAAAACTCAAACTGGTTTTCTTCCTTATTATATCCCTGTTATGAGAAGGGGGGGGGGGAGATTTAATAGAAAGTTCCAGAAATGATTCATTTTCCATAAGAATATTTTCCAAGTGAAAAGAGCCATGCCCTCCATTTAAAGATAGTCAAGAAAACAAAGGACTAGTTCACAGGCAGTAAAATGGTTACATGGAATCAGAGAGTGGTTCTGCTGTCTCTACCCACCCTACTTCCATGTACATGGATATTTTTACTTCCTTTTTTGCCAGAGGTAATGAATTTATTAAACTTTTCACGCTTGTTATATATCCATGTGCTCAAGCTGTGAATAAATCTTTCACACCATATTGTTCCCTAGGTTGGACTTAACTTTGCAATTCAAGTTGAGTTGCATTTCTGTCTAAACATCTTTAACTAAAAGTTAGGCTATGTGACATTTCGAAAACAATGAAAATACAGTAAATGAATTTAGGCTGTCAAACCTGTTAAAATTATAAATTGTTATACAAATTTGGAGCATGTATTATTAGCCCAAATGCTCAATTTGGTAAAATTTCATTTAGAGGATCCAAAACTCTAATTTGATTTACATTTACATTGGTGGATCTTATTTTTATTCATTAGTCAATTGTTTAGGTTAAATATTAAGTTATCAGTCAGTTTTGAAGAGAAATCTAAGGGAAGAAAATATACAGATGGAACTCAAAAAAATAGAATATCGTGCAAATGTCCATTCATTTCACTTAAAAGGTGAAACAAATATATGAGATATACTCACTACATTCAAAGCAAGAGAGGTCATGCCTTAATTCATTATAATTGTGTTGATCATGGCATACAGCGTACATGAGATTATGGAGTACATGAGATTGTGGTGTTGGGGTTTTCATAAACTGTAAGCCATAAGCATCAATATTATAACAAAGTAAGGTTTGAACTATCTTGCTTTGCATGCAATGATTCTATCTCATATATTTGTTTCACCTTTTAAGTTGCATTACTGAACTGAATGAACATTTGCACGATATTCTAATTTTCCAAGTTTCACCTGTATGTTATAGCAATTGACATTTTATTGGTTACTCTTTCAAACTGGTCCTTTTTGTTTATTCAGGGGGCAAATAGATAGGGCTTTTACCTTGCAATTTGCATCAGATTGTGCACACGGATGTCCAAATTAAAACAGTGACTAAATAATGTAAAGCTAAATTCAGGGAAATCCATTGTAATAGAATCTTCTCTTTTAAGCAGGAAACCAATTATTTATTTATTTTTGTTCAGATGGCAATGTGGATTAAATTTGTTCTGCCTAAATGACACTACTTTTCTCTGCTGTCTACTATGTGTGACTGTCTGATCCAAAGGCAAAGGGGCACACAAAGAACTGTTCCTCATCTCCCAGGAGTTTCTTTCAAGAAAAAAAGCTTTAAAATATATCCTGGAAGTCACCAAGACACTTATGAAAACTAATTTTTTTTTTTAAAAAAAGAGGTGTAATTACAAATTCCACAATTCAGCTAATAATAACAATAATTTCGTGTCAGAAATTATACTGGGTTGAAAGAATTTTTGCTGAATAAACTCAACTCAAATGAGGCTCCTTTCATGTCCCCAAGATCTGGGACAGAGATGGCCAGTCAATCCATCATGCAGTACCTAGGTCTTGAACTGCCAACTTGCCAGCCTTTCAGCTAACAAGGTGAGCGTCTTAACCACTGAGCCACCACAGCCCCTCACAATTCAGCTAATATCTGGGGAATGGGATAATTTGCACTCAAATATTCCTGGAAAGTGCCAAATTGAAGAATATAGCTTCAGAACATGGATGTCACAATCTGCCTAATTCACTGTTGTCTGTTCTGCATCTCCCTTCTCTTGTTTCATTCCTTTCAGCCTCTACAGCACTTATGCTTCACGCTAACCTTTCAAATCTCATGGGCTGTTTGTCAGAATATGAGAAAAATGGTCAATAAAGAATGATGCCTTCAGTTGGATGACACTAATCAAGTGCAATGCTGAAGTACTCTCAGTGACTATACTGAAAGCGCGGCGACAAAATGGCCGCCACGCTCTTTGCGGGCCCCCACCCACCCGGACTCAGACATCCGGGTAGTTAGGGGCCGTGGCCACCCCTCTATAAAAGGGGTGGCCACGAGGCAGCCGAGCTGCCATTTTGTAAAAGCGACGGAGAGGAGAAGTTTTTCTCCGTCGCTCCTCGTCTCTTTAGAGAGCCGTCTTGGCTCTTGATCTTCGGCTTTGCAGCCATCGGGTTTCTGATCCCTGGAAAGGGATCGTCCTTCATGATGCCTCCTGAGGAGAAGGCTATGGCGACTCCGGCTCGCCCTAACAGGAGGCAGCAGTCGGGTCGGAGGACCGCGACTGCGTCCCCCCAACAGGACTCCTTACCGGAGGCACCCACTGGGACCGGTGGGATGGGGCAGCTTAGGCCGTGGCCCGCGGCCCTCCAGCATCAGACTGGCCCTACAGGGGCTTCAGCCCCCAGCCCGCAATTGCCGGCCATGGGTTTAGAGCGGGGGGGGGCTGGTGCGGTTGCACAGCAGGGCTTACCCCCGGCCCCTCATGGGCAGGAGTTTTGGGCATGGCCCTATTTGGGGCCTGGCCCTCAAGTAGGGGCCCCTGGACCATTGCCTGGTGGGCCGTCCAGCCCACCTGACCCCCTTTATGCAGGGGGATCTGCGACGGTGGATGCATGACTGGCCTGCGTAGCGGCGCTAGAGGCATCCCAAGGGATCGGCCCTTTAGAGGATCCAGCCCTCAGCCCACGGCTACCGGCCACGGGCCGGAACGATTGGGGGGAGGGCCTGGTGCTGGCTCACAGCACGTTTTACCCCATTAGGGGCCGGAGTTTTGGGCATGGCCCTATTCTGGCCCAGGCTCTCAAATTAGGGCCTCTGGCCCAATCCCTAGCAGGCCGTCTGGCCCACCTGGCCCACCTACTAGGGGTTTTTGTGGCAGGGGATGCCTGGTTAGCACGTTTGGCTGTGCTGGGGGCATCCTTAGCTATCCAGTTGGTGGGGGGCCCCTTCCCTATCTACCGGGCCCCTTTGTGTCTGCCGGCTACTTCGACTGCTGCCACTATGCAACAGGTGGCCAGCTGGGTCGAGCTTCTCGTGACACTCTGGCCTGTGCCCGCCGCTGTCTCGCAGCTCCCCGTTTGTCCAGAACTGCGGCTGGAGTGCGTTGGAGGTCGCCCCAGAGCTCGATTTCGGTCGCGAGCTCCGACGCCCACCGTGGGCCGGAACCCCCAGTGGGGGCGGCTCACGGGGGTGCAACTAGTGAGTATTAAGTTCAAGCCGAATGCACACACTCACAGTCCATTTCCAGCGGTGGGGTTCAGTGCTCTTTGCCTCGCCAATTTGAGGCTGGTGGGCATCACTTGCCATCCTATCCTAGTGCCCCTTGGTTGCATTCGGGCACGACATTGGGGGTGGGGGTTTCCGCCCCCGGGGCAGTACGTGGCATCACGGGGGCTCTCCAGGTCCCGCTGTGTATGCCCTGTGTACATCATGTACCGGCAATGGCATTGCCGATGACTGGTTATTCATGGCCCCCCAGTGATCATCTGACCCAGATCATGAGGGAAAAGATTTGGTGGGGGGGAGTACGTGGATATATTCTCCCTATGAACTGAGATCCCCATAAGGATAGGAGGTACGGACAGGAGGACAGAGACATTGTGTGGTCCCGCCGTAGTAAGCCACCACGCACTGGGGTGTCCGCCCCCGGGACAGTGCTGAGCATCGCAGGGGCTGTCTAGATCCTGCTGCGTAGGCCCCCTTTATACAGAATGTGCCGTCAAGGGCTTTGCCGATGGACGGCTATTACTTGCCCCGGTTGATTATTGGCCGCAGGCCATGAGAGGTAAGGGCTGGAGGGGGACATGTGGATATTCTCCCTATTGAACTGCGAGCCCACTGGGAGGAGAGAGAAGGACAGGATAGCTGAGACAAAGAGATGTCCCATCGTCATTAGCCACCGCGCACCTTGGGCCAACTGGTTGTCGGCATACCTTGTACGTATTGTGGTATGCCGCAGGGCTTGACCTGTTTGGGCCATCCTGATGTCGATCGGATGGGCCCATGACAGTTGGCTCATGGTGAGGAATGTGGACGAGGGTGGCTCTATATCCCGAGGGGAGGGGAGATGAGTCCTGTCAGCAAGGGTGCTCGTGTACATCATTCCCACGGGACTGGTGCCTGGTGATGGGTACCATGGTGGTCATGCTGAGCAGCGGGCTGTTCAGACACTGGCTCCACGCAAACTGGTCGGGCGGGGGGTTCCGGCCCGCCTACTGTGTTCGGCCTGCTCGGCTGACGATGTGTGTACTAAGCACCACGGTCATTACCGACTTAGTGCCCCCTTTTTGCGCTGGCCCTCACGCCGCCTCCGCGTGCCCGCGGGTTGGTGGGTTACGGGACAGAGGTGGGGGTGCACAGGGGCGATCAGAGCTCCGTCTGAAGCAACTAACTTTGTCATAAGCCCCCCCGTCCCAATTATAGTCAGCCTGGAGGGATGTCACTCAGTTCATCCAAGAAGGGATGGGGTGGGAGACCTGCTGGAGGGTTTTCAATGGGGCTTTTGTATCCATTCGGGGGTGTTGGGGCCCCCAGGATGCTACTAATCTGGTTCCCTTCCAGGGTAACGGAGAGGGGGCTCCACTGTCCACAGTTAAGGAAGTTGGGGGCTATGAGAGTAGCGGGGGCCCTTCTTGGAACCACCTTTCCTTAGTCGAATGTATCCCCCATGAAGCTCATACTGAGCTAGAAAAAGGGTGAATGTACTATAATCCTCCATTCAGCTTACCCTGTGGGTGCTCCATTCAGGGATGCCCTTCCTGATGGCCTTGTTCGGTCAGGTACTCGTAGTTGCCTCGGCTACTATGGGTGGCGTGCTCACGCAATTCTGGTGCTGTTTTGGCACAGTGTGATATGCACTCGGCTTCCAGCTTTTTGCCAGTGCACCCGATGATTTAGACCTATCGGGTTTTTAGGTTTTGAGGGGAATTTTAATTAGATAAGGCCAATCCGTTTCTGACTGCGTTACTTCAGGTTCAGCACCCGACCGATGTGGGACTTTCATTCAGTGTGCATTTGCTCACAGGTTGGGGTCTTGGTCTCCAGCCCATTACCTCGACGTCTTTTGGGTCCGGGGTTAAACGGGGCTTGGACACGTGCACGCGTCTCCTCATCACGATTCAGACACTCAGGTGGGAATAGACCGAGGTCCCATCTTCTAACATCACATTTCTGCCTCGATGCTGTCGCGCGGGCATCCAGGTTAACCATTGATACGGTGGCTTGGATGTCCATGGCGATTTTGGCATTGATTGCCAAACATCGAGTGTGCCCTTGGGAATTGTAGTTAATTCATTGCCCCCTTAATGTGTTTGCTCTGGCTCAAATTACTCCTGGGTTTAGAGGGGTCTCTTATGGGAGATCAGACCTAGTGGTCTGCCCTAGATATCTAGTACGGCCAGATACCGCCGGCTCTCTGACTTAGGGGGTTTACTCTGAGGGTGGGTGCACGGATCGTCCCCGCGATCACCTTAATCGCGTTTTCTCCCGTTTTGGAGAGCACTGATGCTATGGCGCAATGAGTGGGCCTACTCAGTGGTCCCATTTCGGCGTGACAATGCGGCAGTGGTGCACATTGTCAACACCCAGACATGCACATCCCACGAGTCGTGACATTAGTTTGTCTATCCTTTTGAGAAGCCTACGCCTAAATGTGCTGTTCCAGGCCAGACATGTTCTAGGTGTGAATAATGACTTTACTGCTGCTTTTCCCCCACCTGCGGATCACCCGTCTCCGTGCTTTACTCCGGAGGCAGAGGAATTCCACTCGCCATGTTTGGCCGATAGCTGGACGTTAGGCGAGCTGAAGGGAACCGGACATGTCATTGGCACCTCGCACGCGTAAGGCGTATCACTATGAGTTTATGTGTCATGTCGGTGAGGGGTGGACACGGGAACGTGCCCGCTGCCGCCACATGCGTCACTCCTTTTCCCAGAGTTTTTGACCCACCTTGCACGAGGTGGCATTACTTATGTACAGATAGGTGGGAGGTGGCTCTTAGCCACGCAGATAACACGGTAGCCTTTTTGGAGCGCTCCGCATCAGTGAGAGGGTGCCAGAGTTGGTACCACCTGTGTAAGGCAGAGGTGTCTCGTAGAGCACTGGAGCTCGAAGATGTCTCTGTCACACACGAGTGGGCTCGAGTGGGGATACGGTCCTCACGGGTGGTTCAGCACTGTAGGCAGTGGTGTATACTGCTACTAAGTTTTCGAGGCATCTGTCCGGTTGGTGCCCTACATGATTTTTCGACGGTGCCTGCTGCGTGCCCCAGCCTGTTTTCTGCCACCGGGATGGGTCTACCCTTCCCATAGTACAGTCCCTGAGGGTGACCGGTGCCGCGTTTCGCGGTGTGGGGCCCGTTTTGGCTCCATTTACTTAAGGTAGGCGTCGCGCTGATCGCGGCTACGTTTGGGGTACTACGAGGTGGATATGCGTCTACGCGCAATTTCAGATATCTATGTCCCCTCAGTGTATGAGTACCTGTTTATGCCCTTCGCCTTTTTCTCCTCTTCTACAGATCGTAGGGGTCTCAACACACCGGTGGCATGGGGTGGTGGGCCGCAGCTATGTACACTGGGCAGCGGTATAGGCTGCAGCGACAGAGAGTGGACCCCGGCCGGGCTGTGTGCATCCGCATGAAGGCTATGGTATGGTATGCGCGGCACATGGGGGCAAGAACTGAGGCCATTCCTGCTGTCTGACAGGGATGCTGGACCGCCCTATGTTTAACAGGCACCCCGGTGGCAGCGATATTATACAGATCACTGCTGTTACTAAACCGTCGGGGGGCTGTGACCTGGCTTTTGTATATCACATTTGGCTTACATACGGTCGCTATGGTCTCACATCGTGCCGAGACACCAATTTAGGGGAGATGTGGATCTCCCTAGTTCGGACTGTTCTGGCAGTCAGCGGACGAGGCTGTGGCTCCATCCAGCCATTCTGAGCATGGCTGTAAGACGGCCATTGGATACCGGATAATAGGATCAGAAATTTTTTTGCTGGTAAGCGGGAGAAGGGGTCCACCTGTCGGCTAGAGGTATGTACCTTGTTCTTGGTGTGATGCAAGCAGGCCTGGCAACCGAGCTGACGGTCTTGGGGTGGGGGGCGGTGAGTCATCATGGATGCCTCCCCGTGTGGCGGGTAGCACTGGTAAGTAAATATTTATGACCCACAGGTATCCGGCAGGTTTGCAATTGACTGGCCAACACTTAGACAGGTACAGGTGTAATACCGTTGACCGGTCAACGACGAACCAGGCAAGGGGGTGATGGCACGAGCTATTCAGCATGCATCACCCCGTGATTTTACGGATACACGTCAGATGGTGGGGTCAGTAGATAGTTGATTGACTACGGTCAACAATTTGTTTGTTGTCAACAAACAAATTGATACAAATGGATACATTGTAGCCAATTGCCGTTGGCAATCTGGGAGGAACCTTACCAGTGTTACTGCGGCCTGCTTGCCTTAAGAATTATAATTGGCTGAGTACCAATTGAAATTTATAATTCGGACTAGGGCATGAATCAATAAATGTGGCCCAATGCCGTTATCCACTTATACCGGTGTCTGAGTCCTTTTTTGGGGGGTGCGCCTGCAAAGGTCCCATGGTAAACCAAGGATGGGGAAATTTTAATTTTAAGTAATTTTGATGTTTCAATGCAAAACATTTTATGCTTTGCTAAACAGTTGCATCTGTTGACATCCGAATTACATCCAGTTGACATTGTTTATATCCAGTTGACATTGTTTATCTGGACTGTCAGAAGGCTTTTGACAAGGACCTGCACCCAAAGCTCTTGAATAAACTTACCAGTCATGGAATAAAGGGTAAGGGAAAGGAAACAGAGGGTGGCACTAAATGGACACTTCTCCAAGTGGAAGGAAGTAAAGAGTGGGGTTCCCCAAGGTTCAGTACTGGGATCCCTGCTTTTCAACCTCTTCATAAATGATCTAGAAGTAGGAGTAAATAGCAAGGTAGCCAAATTTGCTGATGACACTAAATGGACACTTCTCCAAGTGGAGGGAAGTAAAGAGTGGGGTCCCCCAAGGTTCAGTACTGGGACCCCTGCTTTTCAACCTCTTCATAAATGATCTAGAAGTAGGAGTAAATAGCAAGGTAGCCAAATTTGCTGATGACACTAAATTATACAAGGTAGTGAAAACTGTGAGAGATTGTGAGGAGCTCTAGAGGAATCTCTTGACACTGGGGAAGTGGGCAAAACAGTGGCAAATGAGCTTCAACACTAGTAAGTGCAGAGTGATGCACGTTGGGGCAAAAAACCCTAATTACATTTATAAACTGATGGGGTCTGAACTATCTGCGTCAAAAAAGGAAAGGGACCTTGGTGTCCTGGTGGACAGCTCAATGAAGGTGTCAACCCAGTGTGCCTCAGCAGTGAAAAAAAGCAAACTCAATGCTAGGGATCATTAGGAAGGGTATAGAAAATAAGTTAGTAAGTGTCATTTTGCCTCTTTATAAATCTATGGTGAGGCCCCATCTGGAATACTGTGTACAGTTCTGGTCGCCATACCTCCAGAAGGATATTATGGAGCTGGAAAAAATGCAGAGGAGGGCAACCAGAATGATTAGGGGACTGGAACACCTTCCTTACCATCTGAGTTTGCAACAGTTGGGCCTCTTCACTCTTGAACGATGGCATCTAAGAGGTGACCTGATTGAAGTTTATAAAATCATGCATGGTGTGGACAAAGTAGATAAGGAAAAACTGTTTTCCCTATCACATAACACTAGAACTAGGGGGCACTCCATGAAACTTTTGGGTACTAGTTCTCAAACAAATAAGAGAAAGTACTTTTTCACCCAGAGGATCACTGGTCTATGGAACTCCCTGCCAGAAGAAGTGGTGACAGCTGTCAGTCTTGACAGCTTTAGGAAAGGATTAGACAAGTTCATGGAAGACAAGGGTATCAATGGCTATAATTATGGATACCTAAGGACAACCTCCGGGTTGGAGAGATAGGCAGGATATCTCTCAATGCCATTTCCAGGGAATCCTAAGCAGGTGAAGGCATCTGCTTGAGAATACCCTGAAGCAAATGGTGAGCCACTGTGTGAGACAGAATGCTGGACTGGATGGGCTGTGGCCTGTTCCAGCAAGGCTGTTCTTCTGTTGGAGCCTTTTAAAATATAGCCTCACATTCTTCCTCTAGTTGGAGTGACTGGGAGTAATTATTCTGGGCTGGGATGACTGGGTTATTCAGCAATAACCAATTGTACCTTTCAGTATCTGAATTCATAGACAACTTTGCTCTGTTATATTCCTTCCTTCTGTTTTGTTGTTTCGTGTCAGTTATTTTTTTGCTGTTTGATCTGTTCAGCTGGTTGCTAGTATGCACAGAATTTAAAAAAACAGTGTGCACCTGTTTGTAATTCCAAATAACTGTAAATAAAGAAACATTTTTCTCCTACAAATGAATCAGAGTGAGATACTGAGACTTTGAGTGCCAGTTAATGAGAAAGGGATGGACTCCAGAAGACTTCTAGCTATTTTCTTCTGTGAGGCTCTGAAATTCTACTGCACAGATGAAGAGACTTTTACCAGATGTTCAAAAATTCTGCAACACCCTCCTCTGCCGCTTCACTAACTTAAAACCGAGAAGCGTGTGTAGGAGTGGGACTATTACCTTCTTATATTGAAAGAGTGATTCGGATATCACTTGCCATAGTATAGCTGCTTTAAAAAACTGAGTGGTAAACATCTTCAGCTTCTCCAAACTCATTTTCCAACTGACAACTGTCATCTGATTCCTCATTTCCATCCCAACCATCATGTCTGCAAAAGTGGTTGTGGTGTGTATGTGTGCATAGAGAGAAGAAATGTGCGGCGGCCATTTTGCTGCCCCTGCCCCTGATGCATGGGCACACTAGTCCGGGGGCGTGCTGGCCGACCCTTTAAAAGGGGTGACGGTGGCCACGCTCTCCGGCTTTCAAATTCGGCTGGGCCAGGGCGCGTTTGTCCCCCCCCCTCCCTAGGTCACAGTGTGATTAGTTTGGTCACTTCGGGGCCGGATGGGAATTTATGCTTGAACCTGAATTGGCTCCTTGGTTCTTGGCGTTTTTGCCCATCCCACACTGTCGCTGTTGGTTGGGATTTGGGTTTTTCCATGCTTGTTCCTTGGTCACTTTGGCGGCTAGCACTGGTAAGGAGAAAATGCATGACCCATTTTATCTGGCAGATAGGCAGTTGGTTGGCCATAGGGTGGACAAGGTTCAGTCGAAACTTGTATGGCCAACCAGATAACAAACAAACCTGTTGCCATGCTTAACCAGCAGGCAACTACTCCACAATTGACAGGAGATATTTCACCATCAGAAGCTACCAAATAGCATCCTGACCAGGATCCACAACGGGTTTCAGTAGAAACAAGTTGTGGGCAGGGTCACACAGTTTGTTGTAGTGGCAGCAAATTGTGAAGTGCATTCAGTTGAGTTAGTTTTACAGGTTCACTCCTTACCAGTGCTCTTACAGCCCGTTTGCTTCTTTGGCAGTAGCCAAAGATAGTTTTATATGTAGTTAATAAAGGGGCCCAATTTTTCATCCAATTCAGTGTCCGTGTCATTATTGGGGAGTGAGTACAGCAAAGAGTGTTTGCATGATTTTATTTCTGGTTAATCATCTGAAGTAATCTTCAGTTCACATGGTGGAGTATCTTAAGCAAAAGTGTCCACTCTCCTTGCTTGCAACTGCTGCTGTTATGCTTTGCTGCCATTATCAGCTTCCATTCTCATGGCCATAGTTCAGACCTTTTACATACCTTCACTGTACGTTATAGCCCCAGTAGGTAAATTTTAAGGTAAAGGTAAAGGTTTCCCTTGCTTGAAAGCCAGTCGTATCCGACTAAAGGGTGCAGTGCTCATCTCTGTTTCAAAGCCGAAGAGCTAGCGCTGTCTGCTTCTGCAGATGTTTCTGTGGTCATGTGACAGGCATGACTAGACACCGGAGCACACAAAACACTGTTACCTTCCCACCGAAGTGGTCCCTATTCATCTACTTGCAATTTCTTGCTTTCGAACTGCTTGGTTGGCAGGAGCTGAGACAAAGATGGGAGCTTATTCCATCATACCTGTCAACTTTTGGATTTGAAAATAAGGGAAATTTTGGCCACACACCTCTTTAGTCATGCCTGCCACATGGCCATGAAAATGTCTGCAAACACAGACAGCACTGGCTCTTTGCCTGTAAATGGAGATGAGCACTGCACCCTAGACTTGGATACGACTGGCAGATTTTACTTTCTTAGGATCAAAGATCTCTGCAGATGGTGATTGCAGCCATGAAATAAAAAGGTGACTGATGCTTGGGAAACAAGCTGTGAGAAACCAGGGGAACATAGTTAAAAGTAGAGGCATCACCTTGCAAACAAAAAATTGCATAGTCAAAGCAATGGTATTCCCGGTGGTAATGTATGGGTGTAACAGCTGGACCATTAGGAAAGCTGAGCACAGAAAAACTGATGCCTTTGAAATGTGGTGTTAGAAATAGGTCAATCCTCAAAGAAATCAACCACGACTGTTCATTAATGGTCAAATAGTAAAGATGACGCTAAAGATGACATCAAATAAGAAGAGAGGATTCACTTGAGAAAACCTTGATGCTGGGAAAGGTGGCCAAAAATAAGATGGCTAGATGGTATTGTAGATGCAATGGGCACAAAGCTGTGTGGGCCAAAGAACCCTTTCCCCATTTTCTTGGGGGACTTTTTTTTTTGTTTTCTTTCTTGTTTGCTCAGCGGCTTAAGTGACTAAGATGCTGACTTGGAGGCAGAAGGTCAGCAGTTCGATTCACGAGTACTGCAGGATGGAATGAGCTCCTGTCTTTGTCCCAGCTCCTGCCATCCTAGCAGTTCGAAAGGAAGAAATTGCAAGTAGATAAATAGGGACCACTTTGGTGGGAAGGTAACAGCGTTCCGTGCGCTCTGGTGTCTAGTCATGCCTGCCACATTACCACAGAAATGTCTGCAGATGCAGACAACACTGGCTCTTCAGCTTTGAAACAGAGAAGAGCACTGAACCCTAGAGTTGGATATGATTGGCTTTTGAGCAAGGGCGACCCTTTACCTTTACCTAACTCAGATCCCCTTACACAACTGTGCAAGCACACTGGATCTGTGAGCTCTGATAATTCTCCCCGTGTATTTTGGATCTGCTCTCTCATACAAAAAACAGCTTCTTGCTCTAAAAATTGGCCGCTGAAGGAATCTATGACTGTGATGGCGAACCTTGGCACTCTATAGATACGACTGGCTTTCAAGCAAGGGAAACCTTTACCTTTAGCATATAGTGATTAAGCACATCCCCCACCCCACCCCACCCCTCCCAAGTTAACTCTAGAACAGAAACAGAAACCCCCCCTCTCTCATAGTGTAGGAATCTATGACTGCGATGGCAAACCTTGGCACTCTATAGATACGACTGGCTTTCGAGCAAGGGAAACCTTTACCTTTAGCATATAGTGATCAAGCACATCCCCACCCCACCCCTCCCAAGATAACTCTAGAACAGAAATGGAACCCCCCCTCTCATATAGTGTAGGAATCTATGACTGTGATGGCGAACCTTGGCACTCTATAGATACGACTGGCTTTCGAGCAAGGGAAACCTTTACCTTTAGCATATAGTGATCAACCACATCCCCCACCCCTCCCCTCCCAAGTTAACTCTAGAACAGAAATGGAATCCCCTCTCTCTCTCATAAAGTGATCAAGCACCATCCCCCCCACCCCTCCAAGTTAACTCTAGAACTCTAGAAATGGAATCCTCCAGCCAGGAGGCAGGGCAGAAACAGCTCAATAAAGCATGAGAGTGAGAGAGAAGTCTCTGCCCCCAGACCAAGAGTTGATTTGCCCCTGCATATATGAAATATCGCTCACCTCTAGAGTAGACTCTCGTCCCTCCCAGCATGGTGGCTCCGACCAAAAATGAAGCCACCATATTGGCCATGTGGCAGGAGGAAAATGAAAGAGAAACTCAGAACACACACACACATCTTCTCTCTCTCCCCTTCCACAAGTGAAAAGCCTGCCGCACAGCAACCTCTGTTGGCCGGAAAAAATATACATATAAAAAGGGAAAATATGGGGAAATTAATAAAACAGGAGGGGGGTGGGAAGAGGGGTAAAAATAAGCTGTTTTCCCGGGGCTCCCTAATTGTTCTATCTGCCAGAGGGGCCCATCTCTCTGGTACACGAAGGAGGGCCTTTTCCATGTCTGCACCAGCCTTGTGGAACCTCCTGCCTGTAGAGTTGCAGGAGCAGGTGGAGCTGCTACCTTTCAGAAAAGACCTAAAAACCTGGTTGGTGGTGCAGGTGTGGGGCCCAGATGGAAGAGTGGCCCCCGCCTGTTGGCTTATAAATTAAGCCCCCATTTCTTTTAATTGTCAATGAAGGCAGTTTTTTAATGTGGGTTTTTAAGAGGAATGGGGTAGGTGGATGGGTATGTTGGGTTTTAATTGGTTGTATTGTTTTATGTGTGTTTTAACTTGTTGTGAGCCGAAGAGCCAGCGTTGTCTGCATCTGCAGACATTTACATGATCATGTGGGAGGCATGACTAGACACCAGAGCACATGGAACTCTGTTACCTTCCCACCAAAGTGGTCCCTTTTTATCTACTTGCAATATCTTGCTTTCGAACTGCTAGGATGGCAGGAGCTGGGACAAAGATGGGAGCTCATTCTGTCCTGCAGTACTCGGGAATCGAACTGCTGACCTTCCACCTCCCAGTCAGCATCTTAGACACTTGAGCCACTGCAGGATAATCAGGATTAAATTAATTTGAGGATTAAAATAATTTAAGGAACCATGTTAATTCCTTTTTCTCTCAGTTGAATATCATTAGATTAGCCTTATTAATAAAACACAATTAGTTTAATCTGAGCTCTGCCCAAGACCACAAGGAAACAATTGCATAGTACGTTTCCCCCTTTATGTTATTTCAATAGCAAGCTCAGCTTTTATGGACTACAAACGATGTAACTTTGGCTTAAATTCTATTGCATAGAAAGTCACAATTAAAGTACTGTATGCCTATTGAATCATTGGGGGTTTGGTGAGTGAGGCTGTCCATAAATTCAGTTGATTCAGTGGGCTATCCTAGCTGCAACTTACTATGCTAAGCAACAGAATTTCAGCCATTATGTCCTAGTGATAGAAACGAATGTGTTGGTGGTATTGTAGTGGTGTCACTAGAAGAAGAGTTGCCTTTCTCCATCCACTTTTCTTCAACTAGAATTGCTTCCCCCCATCTGTCATGTAGAAACAGGAAAGATACCTTTAAGGCCACATGCCTTCGTAGGGAGGGAAACCGAAGAATTAAGCCAGATAGAAATAACCAGGGAGGAGGTCCTTGCATGTCTTGTTAAACTAAACACTAACAAATCACCAGGACCAGATGGCATCCATCCACGAGTTCTCAGGGAACTTAAAGATGAAATTGCTGATCTCCTAGCCAAAATATATAATCTTTCCCTCAAATCAGGCTTTGTTCCTGATGACTGGAAGGTAGCGAATGTAACACCAATTTTCAAAAAAGGATCCAGGGATGATCCAGGAAATTACCGACCTGTCAGTTTGACATGTGTCCCAGGTAAAGTGATGGAAACCATCCTAAAAGATAGACTTAATAGGCACATAGAAGAGAAGGTGCTGCTAAAGGAGAGCCAACATGGCTTTTGCAAGGGCAAATCATGCCTCACTAATCTGTTGGAATTTTTTGAGAGTGTCAACAAGCATGTGGATAAGGGGGATCCAGTTGACATTGTTTATCTGGACTTTCAGAAGGCTTTTGACAAGGTCCCACACCAAAGGCTCTTGAATAAACTTACCAGTCATGGAATAAAGGGACAGGTCTTGTCCTGGATCAGCAACTGGCTAAGGGACAGGAAACAGAGGGTAGCACTAAATGGACACTTCTCCAAGTGGAGGGAAGTAAAGAGTGGGGTCCCCCAAGGTTCAGTACTGGGACCCCTGCTTTTCAACCTCTTCATAAATGATCTAGAGGTAGGAGTAAAAAGCAAGGTAGCCAAATTTGCTGACGACACTAAATTATACAGGGTAGTGAAAACTGTGAGAGATTGTGAGGAGCTCCAGAGGGATCTCTCGACACTGGGGGAGTGGGCAAAACAGTGGCAAATGAGTTTCAACATTAGTAAGTGCAGAGTGATGCATGTTGGGGCAAGGCACCCCAATTACATTTATAAACTGATGGGGTCTGAACTCTCTGCGACAAACCCGGAAAGGGACCTTGGTGTCCTGGTGGACAACTCAATGAAGGTGTCAACCCAGTGTGCCTCAGCAGTGAAAAAAGCAAACTCAATGCTAGGGATCATTAGGAAGGGTATAGAAAATAAGTCAGCAAGTGTCATTTTGCCTCTTTATAAATCTATGGTGAGGCCCCATCTGGAATACTGTGTACAGTTCTGGTCGCCATACCTCCAGAAGGATATTATGGAGCTGGAAAAAGTGCAGAGGAGGGCAACCAGAATGATTAGGGGACTGGAACACCTTCCTTACCATCTGAGGCTGCAACGGTTGGGCCTCTTCACTCTTGAACGACGACGTCTAAGAGGTGACCTGATTGAAGTTTATAAAATCATGCACGGTGTGGACAAAGTAGATAAGGAAAAACTGTTTTCCCTATCGCATAACACTAGAACTAGGGGACACTCCATGAAACTTTTGGGTACTAGTTCTCAAACAAATAAGAGAAAGTACTTTTTCACCCAGAGGATTACTGGTCTATGGAACTCCCTGCCAGAAGAAGTGGTGACAGCTGTCAGTCTTGACAGCTTTAAGAAAGGATTAGACAAGTTCATGGAGGACAAGGGTATCAATGGCTATAATTATGGATACTTAAGGACAACCTCGGGGTTGGAGAGATAGGCAGGATATCTCTCAATATCATTTCCAGGGAATCCTAAGCAGGTGAAGGCATCTGCTTGGGAATACCCTGAAGGAAATGGTGAGCCACTGTGTGAGACAGAATGCTGGACTGGATGGGCTGTGGCCTGTTCCAGCAAGGCTGTTCTTATGTTCTTATGTTCTTAAGATAGGGGTTCACAACCTATGGCTCACAGGTCAGCCCGCAGCACCATTTCACATGGCCTACTGCCCTTGCTCCCACTGCCACCACCACCAGTGGAGGAAGCGGCAGAAGTGGCAAAACCTGCCAAAAACATGCCACCCTCACTCCTGCCACCACTGCCAGAAGCAGCAAAAGCAGCGAAAACAGCCCAAAATGCCATAAATGCACCTACGGCTGTAGTAAATGCATTTACGACAGCCATGGATGCATTTTACGGCAGCATTTACAGCAGGGGAACCACGTATCTGGCCTACTCAGGTGTGTGGGGGCATGGTATGGCCCACAATGCAAAACAACAACAACAACAAACAATTGAAAGCCCCTGTTTTAAGAGGAGAGGCACATGGAAGTGCTATAGGGCCCGCCAATAACTCATCTCATCCAATTTCCTTCATAGGTGACGTTGTTCCTCTAGAAAAGCCAAGAAGAGGGAATGGAAACAAAAGCTAGAGCTTAGAAATGGTATCCTTTTTTCACTCTTACTACCAGAATCCTAAATCAACATGGTCTCTGCTCTGTTCTTTTCTCCCCAACAGCTGCTTTTCATGTACATACTTATCCGGAGCCCAGAGGTTTTCTATAGTCCACATAATTAGTGAACTGATGGCCTTTCCTTCCTTAAATATATCTAGTTTGTTTCTAAGTCCATCTGAATAGATATGAAGGTCATCATCATCATTTCTCAACCACTTAGGTTCTCTTGCCTCCTTCATGTTCTATATTTAATGGCAGATGAGGAAGACTGAAATAGCAGAAACTGGACACGGCCTCTCAGAGCTCATGGAGCTAGATCATCCCCGTGGTTCACAACTGACACTCAGTTGTACATCTCGGCCCATGGGGACCCCAGTGATGCTGTTGAAATCCTATCCAGATGCCTGGAGGCCATTGGGGTCTGGATGGGGGCCAATGGGCTTTGGCTGAATCCCAGCAAGACAGAGTGGCTGTGGATAAGGGGCCCCGTGTTATCCCGGGAGTTACCATCTTTGGTACTGGATGGGGCTGTTTTGCCCCATACAGACCCAGTGCGCAACTTGGGGGTCCTTCTGGACTCGCGGCTGCTGCTAGAAGAACAGGTAGCGGCTGTGGCAAGGAGGGCTTTTGCCCAACTTCGGGTGATTCGCCAGTTGCGCACGCTCCTGGACCGGGGCTCTTTGCTTATGGTCACCCATGCTCTGGTCACTTCCCGACTAGATTATTGTAATGCGCTCTACATGGGGCTGCCCTTGACGACCATTCGGAGGCTGCAGCTGGTCCAGAATGCGGCAGCTCGGGTGGTGATGGGATGTGGGCGATATGCCCATGCCTCACCGCTACTTCGGGAGCTGCACTGGTTACCAGTTTGTCTCCGGGTGCAATTCAAGGTGCTGGTTTTGACCTTTAAAGCCCTATATGGCAGTGGGCCAGGATACCTTAGAGACCGCATCGTCCCAAGAGCATCTGCCCGTCCAACCAGAGCGGACCGGAGGAGCTCTCTAATGGTGCCATCAGTTAGGGGTGCACATCTGTTCAGCACCCGAAGGAGGGCCTTCTCCGTGTCCGCACCAACTCTCTGGATCCTCCTGCCAACAGATCTAAGACTTCAAAGAGAATTGCTGCCCTTCAGGAAAGGATTGAAGACCTGGCTGGCAGGGCAGGTGGGGGGGGGGGGGCGAATGGGAACACGGTCCCCGCCTGCTGGCTTATGTAAAGAATTAAGAACTCTTTCTTCTTATTTTTATAGTGGGTGGGATGGGTGGGTGGGATATGGGTCTTTTAAAGTGGGTGGGATATGGGTCTTTTAAAGTGTTTTTATGTGTTTTTAAAACTTGTTGTAATGCCGCCCTGAGTCAGGTTCGGCCTGAGTGGGCGGCATATATAAATATGACTAATAATTAAATAAATAAAATAAGAACTGCGGGAGCTCAAACGGGCAAAGAGATGCCTAGAGCGCTGCTGGGTGAAGACCCAGAGAGACTCCGATTGGACACTAGCTAGAGCTGCTATTAGGGCCTACCTAGTGGTGATGGGGGTGGTGAGGCGGCAATACTTCACCACTCTTATTGCCTCCGCTGATAATCGCCCAGCCACCCTGTTCCGGGTTACCAGGTCTATTCTTGGTAGGGGGGGCCCGGTGCCTGGTTGGCAGGGGTTGGCAGAGGACTTTGCTTACCATCTGGTGGAGAAAATCGATCAGATTCGCTCGGGGTTTAATCCTGGCATGGATGGGGAGAGTCCGGAGGGAGCTGGAGCATAGTCTTGCCATACCATCTGGGACCAGTTTGATCCAGTTTCCCCTGATGAAGTGGACAGGCTCCACTACCTGCCCATTGGACCCCTGTCCCACCTAGTTGGTGAAAGCCTCCAAGGTGGTGACAGGTGGCTGGGTCGGGGCTATGATCAATGCATCATTGCGGGAGGGGGTGTTTCCCGCACCTTTAAAACATGCCTTGGTGCGCCCCCTCCTGAAAAAACCTTCCCTCGACCCAGCTGTCCTAACCAACTATAGGGCTGTCTCCAACCATCCCTTTTTTGGGAAGGTGTTGGAGAAGGCAGTGGCGCATCGGCTGCAGGGGGTACTGGATGAAGCGGATTATCTGGACCCCTTTCAGTCAGGATTCAGGCCTGGATATGGTACTGAGATGGCATTGGTTGCACTGATGGATGATCTCTGGCGGGAGCGGGACGGTGGTCACCCATCCGTCCTTGCTCTTCTTGACCTCTCAGTGGCTTTTGATACCATTGACCATGGTATCCTTCTGGAAAGGCTCCGAGGATTGGGGATCCAGGGCACTGTGTGGTCCTGGTTTACCTCATTTCTGAGGGGTCGGACCTAGTCGGTGTGGTTGGAGAGTGAGAGGTCCAGTCCTAGGCCCCTCAAATGGGGGGTGTCACAGGGCTCGGTGCTCTCTCCTCTCCTATTTAACATCTACATGAAGCCACTGTGCAAGATCATTTGTTCCCATGGGGTGCGGTACCATCAGTACGTGGATGACACAGTTGTACATCTCGGCCCTTGGGGACCCCAGTGATGCCTTCAAAGCCCTTTCCAGGTGTCTGGAAGCTGTTGGGGTCTGGATGGGGGCTAACGGGCTACAACTGAATCCCAGCAAGACTGAGTGGCTATGGATAAGGGGCCCTGCGCTATCCTGGGAGCTACCATCTTTGGTTCTGGATGGGGCTATTTTGCCCCAGACAGACCTGGTGCACAACTTGGGGCTCCTCCTGGATTCATGGCTACTGCTAGAAGAACAGGTGGTTGCTGTGACCAGCTGGGCTTTTGCCCAACTTCGGGTGATTCGCCAGTTGTGCCCGCTCCTGGACCGGGACTCCTTGCTCATGGTCACTCACGCTCTGGTCACCTCCAGACTAGATTATTGCAATGCGCTCTACATGGGGCTGCCCTTGATGACTATTCAGAGGCTACAGCTGGTCCAGAATGCAGCAGCGTGGGTGGTGATGGGGTGTGGGCATTATGCCCATGCTTCACCACTGCTCCGGGAGCTGCACTGGTTGCCAGTTTGTCTCTGGGTGCAATTCAAGGTGCTGGTTTTGACCTTTAAAGCCCTATATGGTAGTGGGCCACCTAAGAGAGGGCATCGCCCTGAGGACGTCTGTCCGTCCAACCAGAGTGGACCGGAGGGGCCCTCTAATCGTTCCATCAGCCAGAGGGGCTCGCCTCTCTGGCACAAGGAGGAGAGCCTTCTCTGTGTCTGCACTGGCCCACAGGAACCTCCTGCCAACAGAGCTACATCTCTGGATGGAATTGCTGCCTTTCAGAAAAGAACTTAAAACCTGGCTGGTGGGTCAAGTGTGGGGTGCAGGTGGAAGGGTAACCTCCATTGGGTGGCTGGTGTAGAAGAACCCCCCCCATTGTGCCTTTGGATCCTGCACCCCTTGTTTTAGGGGGTGAGTAGTTTTAACTGTTTTAACATGTTTTAAATTTGTCATTGTGAACCACACTGAGTCGGCTTTGGCCAAGTGGGTGGTATATAAATTTGACAATTAAATTAAAATTAAATTAAATTAAAAGCTTATTTTACTCTCTCCCCAAATATTGCTATGGTCCCAACTTGGAGGTCCTTTTCTTCTCAGCTGATCTTAAGTGAGTCTGAAGAGTTAAAGACATCTGATCACAGATGTACCATATCATATCTCATATGGTTTTCAGGCTGTCATGTTCCTATAAATGCAATATAGTATTTTAAAAAAGATATATATGGTGTAACATATTCACTTCATCTACTGAAGATTTCTCTGGACTCAAAGGATCAAATGACTCAGGAAATTTAGTTGCATCCCCTAAGCCCAGCAGAGCAAAGACATTAGATACAATATATGGTTATTTTTCTGACCTGTATTATCGATCAGAATAATTTATCTCTATTTTTAGTTGTTCCACTTTCAGCCATAGCTTCTTATTCTGGCTTCCTACTAGCTTATTTCACCCCATGTTGTCAGCCTTTCAAGGCATTATCAGTTTCTTCCTTTGTGGAAAAAAAAGGCAGACAGTTCACTTTAGACTGCGGCAATATCTTACATGTAGAGCTGCATTTGAACACTACCCAAGTCAAAACAAGAACAAAAACCACTCTTAAGTTAAAGTAAAGTAGCTAGGACCATTATATTAACTAAATAACTAATTAATTAATTAACCAAACAGCTCCTCCATAAATTTATCCCCTTTTAGTATGAAGAGAGCCACCTGGGAAGGACTAACGATTAAAAGATTCCTCAATTAATACTGTTCTATTGAGCAAATCGTTCACAGATAGCACTATGTATCGCTTCCTCTTGCTTTAATTGCTCCCTTGTGAGAAAAGAACAGGACAGCTTTTATGTGAACAAAGTCTGTGATTACATAGAATTCCACTGTTAAAACTATTAGTGTTGGAGGCTGTGAATGAGGGTGTGGGGAAGGGGCTCAAAAGCTTGGTTCTATAATTGTTAGTGATCATTACCATTGAGCAAAGTTCCGACACCATTCTATGCAACTTCTCAGAAAGCAACATTTCTGTTTTGCTTTAATGTAATCATATCAAAAGAAATAAAACTGTAAATTTCCTGCTGTAATTATTTCTTGACATGATTAAGAGAAAGAACTTCACTATGGGTGTGAAAAATACTACCTACCTCAGTTCAATCTTAATTACCTTTTTTGCCAGTGTATAAGACACATTGGAGTATAAGACACACTCCATTTTTTCAGTGTATTTTAAGGGGGAAAATGCATTTTATGCACTGGCAAATATGGTACTTGCCTAACAAATCACATTCACTCACACTCTTGTACACATATACCTAAATATCATAGTACTTTGTGTGAATGAACAAAAGTGAACTAGTATAAGGCATTTTGTATTAGAGAGATACACAGTTTTTAATCTAGAAATGAAAAACTCAGAAGATTAGTGTAGCTCTATTGCCTAGGAAAGATGTTGCACAAGCAGTTAGAGAAGACAATTATTTACTAATTAAATATGGCAAATCAAATTTCTTGAATAAATTATCAACATGACCATCATTCAAGTTTGTATGGCAAGTACAGATGCTTGAAGAATAAATAAAAAGTTTTTATGTAACCATTCTTGAGTAAACTAATCACACATTAAAATGAGACACGCTGATAATAAAAGTAACTGGAACAAAAAAAAAATAAGGAAAGAAAGCAGAACCAAACATTGTTAGAAAACTTGGCCTAGCAGTTAGAAATTAAGCAGAAAAATGACTGATAGAATTTGTGAAGCCAAACCTGTTGTATTAAGAATATATTATGTAGGCATCCCAGCAGATGACATCACCAGATAGCTGATACAGAAATGAAATTCATCACATACTCAGATGTAGTAGATGGAGAAGCTGTACTCTCTTCATCTATACAAGACAAAGCCAAGGAACAGTTTTTGGTACTGACCATGAGTTCTTAATATCAGGCAAGTACACAATGAAAGATTCAATTTTTATCTCATTTTAGGAAATTTTTGGAGGGAGTTTCTTTATTTTTTTGTATTTTCATTCACTAATCCTTTTATTTAACATAAATAGACTGCCTCTATCAGGTTATTTCAGTTGATCCCCCCCCCCCCCCCAATTTGTGTTGTCTGGCTTTAGCCTGAAAGAAAGAAAGAAAAAGAAAGAAAAAAGAAAGAAAAAAAGAAAGGCCATCCTGATGAACCCATACAAACTGTCCTAAAAGGTGGGGGCAAGGTAGCAGAATCAGACTGTTCCAAAAGCAGTATAGCCATCAACCACCACCAAAATGTTCAATACCCATCCCAAATGCCCATTGCTAACATAATAGATAAAATACAAATAAATTAATCAATTCTTTTTTTAAAAAAAATCAAACAGGAAACACACACACCTGGAAGTAGGTAATAAAAATAGAGATGTCTCCCCAACATAATGATTGAATATAGGAAGATTCCCTCCCAGCACAACTACTTGCTTTCTCTTCTTTGAGTCCTACATAGCAGCAGGTAGATATCAAAAATAATCCAACAAAGGAAAGGACCAAATAGAAAAAAATATATTCAGATAGGCAGTGGTTCCAACATTGTACCCCAGATATTCTTGAACTACAGCTCTCAGAAATCTTTACCAGTACAGACATTGGTGAAGGCTTCTGGGAGTTTTACTCCAAGAACACCTCAGGACCCAAGGTTGGCATTGGAACTCACAATATCATACATATTTTCATTTTCCCAACTATTTGTGTTAAGATATGTCAAGAGCATTAGTTTTAGGTATAACCTCAAGATAAACAGATTGCAATAATCATGATTTGACTACTCCATCTGTCACAAACAATCTGTACTAGTTGACACAGACTTTATAGGATACTTTATAGGATACGGGACTGCATTGGCTCAAGTGGCTAAGATGCTGACTGGGAGACGGCAGGTCAGTAGTTCAATACCTGAATACTACAGGACAGAATGATCTCCCATCTTTGTTCCAGCTCCTGCCAACCTAGCAGTTCAAAAGCAAGAAATTGCAAGTAGATCAATAGGGACCACTTTGGTGGGAAAGTAAACAGCGATCCATGCACTCTAGTCATCTCTGCAACATGACCACGGAAATGTCTGCAGAAGTAGACAATGTTGGCTCTTCGGCTATGAAACAGAGATGAGCACTGAATGCTAGAGTCAGATACGACTGGCTTTCGAGCAAGGATGACCTTTACCTTTATCTTATAAGATACTTCTAAACATGGATATCAAGCAAGAAACAAAACAGAAAAGAAAAGATAAAAATGTTGTGGCACCTTAAAGATAGTTATATATTAATGTGATCTTTAATGAATCAAGTCAATTTCTTCAGGCATAACAGCGACATTCTTACATGGCAATTCTTTATACAAGGTTCCAATATAAAGAGACAATGCATGGTTAGTCGTCACAAGTTATAACTTCCTTCCTTCAGCTTATATATCACTCCCATTGGTGCAAACACTACTTCGGGCCATCCACAAGTTTCAATATTAAACTCCAAACTTACAACCAACAACAAAATTGTGTGAGTCAATATGGCATTCCACACTTAGTAATGACTTAAGACCCTGGTTTGATATTCAGTTATTTTTCTTTGAAGCTTTGTTGCATTAAAAGTGGCAAATACTAGTGGCTATCAATAACAATTGTAGAAATTACATAGTCAGTGGGGAATTACACTTATGGCAGTGAGTTTAAAATCCTTGATGTCACTATAGAAGCTTGTTCTATAAAACTGGCAGTGATCAGTAGGGAAGGAAGGAGGCGTATGGAAAATAAAAGCAGATTAAAGCATAATTATTGAACCATTTCACATTTGGTATTGATTTAAGAACCATTGACTAATATTTAACTCTCCACAGTAGCAACATTCAAATGCTGTGAAGGGTAGACTGAAATGGTACGAAACAGGTTTCTGTGCAATGTATTGCCATTTGTGCTTTCTGATTTAAACCCATTACTTTTTTTGCACAGAGATTGGATATGCGGCTGCAGGGAATCTCACAGCCGCGCACTTTTGCCGGCTCCCACCCTTAGAGATGGGCACCAGGGCCGAGCACAAGGGGCGGAGCTGAGCACCTTTAAAAGGAGCTCTGCGTGCCCATGCCGGCCTCTTCAATTTCGGCTGGGCCAGGGTGCGTTTGGCTCCTCTCTCCCAGCCGATCGCCCTGCTCGAGCGAGGATCTAGCTGCGGCACTCGGATGCCGCTTTTGGCAATTGGCCTAATCCAAGGCCAGCAGCGGTCCCCGAATGCTGATCTGGGCAGGAGCCTTTCCAGGCTGATCCGCTTGCCGCAGTGCTTTGTGATGGCCTGGAGAAATCCCACCAAAGCGGCCCCTGGTCTGGGGTGCCTCACTGGGGCCTGGTTCTTTAGTGCCAGCACCCTGAGGCATCCTTCTGCTGGCCTGCCCCAACACTTCTCTGGGGCCTATTACTGTAAATTGTGCCACAAAATGGCACCAAAAAAGAGGACCTGCTGTGTTCAGAGCAGGTCCTTGGGTCAGTAATCGGGGCCTCCTCCCAGGCCTGCGGCACAATGCAGCAGGGCCTCTGCAGGGCCCAGGATTGCCTGCAGCCCTGTACACTCTGCAGGGCATTTGAATGCAAGGGCCCCTGCTGGGCCCAGGTTTTCTTCTGGCCCTCCGATGTCAGTTGGACCTCCCAGGCATGGGCCTCAACCTACCCTGGAGGCCTTGCCATTGGACCCCAGGGCCTTAGTTGCCCGCATCACTGCGCTTGAGCATGCTGTAGATCTTGATGCTGGACTGGCCACTTGCCAGTCAGCCAGACAATCGGCCCACGAGGTGGCTGATCCATTTGCCACTGACTGGACCCAGTTGATGTCCCTCCTCAATCAGAGGGTTCAACATCTCAAGGCAGCATGGTCTTCACCTGTGTGGAGCCTTTCCTCCAGCTGACTGCTCAGACCTTGACAGGTTGTTGCCTCCCTTGTCCGGTCCTGTGGGCTCTAATTCGGTCCTGATCCCCAACGCTATGTGACAGCTGGAACCCCCGGTGGGGGCGGTTGCTGCGAGTGCACCTGGTGAGTATAGTGGTCAAGTAAGCTCACACTACGGGGGGTTCATGGCATCTGGCCCCTATGGTTCAATGGCCCTGGCCGCAGCAAATGGCCCCAGAATTTCTGCCCCACGGCCCACTGCTCTCGGCCCCGAATGTTACTCCATGGCTGGCACCTTATCCACCAGTGCCTCCCGGCATTCAACCCACAGGGCCTACTGTTCCTTATCTGATCTGGCCTTACGGCCCTCCAGTAAATCCGGCCTACCATTCTGCATCACGGTTGTCACTCCCAACCATCAGTCTTTCATTGCCATTGGGAGACATCCTCCTGCTGGCCACCAGGGATAAGATCTGGCGCAGCAAATATGTGGATTTGTTTAGCCTCGTGAATAGGGAAATGACTAGGGAGGACAAGTAGAAGGAGGATGACAGCAACAAGGAATTGGCCCGTTGCCAAAAACCTCCCCACACATTGGCTAATTGGCTTCCAGCCTACTTGATTTATGCTGCAGTTTCCATTCGAGCCCATCCGTACCTAGTGATACCATTGATTCAATATTTAGACATAATTTATAGGGCATATGTCGACTTCCCGGGGCAGTCATGGCTTGTGTATGATGAGGAATTTCATATGCACGCGGCCCTGCACCCTGAGATGCCTTGGGACAAACCTACCCAGTTGCTTTGGCTGCTGTATATGACCCCATCCTGCCCCGTCTCTGGTGACCATTAACATTGTGGCCATGTAGTTCAGCACCCTGGCCCAGCGCAGTTTCCCCACCAGACTGTGGGGCAGGGGGTTCCAGCCCACCTGCTGTGCTGGGATTTCTCCTCCATGGGATGTTGTGTCCAGAAGCAGTGCAAGTTCAAGCACGAGTGCTCTATTTGTTCAGGGCCTCATTCTGCCAGCTCCTGCTTCTGGTCCGGTGGGCCACATGGGCAGGGCTGTGATCAGCAGGGCCCAAGGTGTGCCCCCCCCCCAGATGTGGCTACCGCTTCAAAAGGGTCCCTCCCCAGTTCGAATTGAGATGCTGGACCATTGGCTTAACATTTACCCTAAGCGGGGGGATGCTGCCTATTTATTGGCTGGTTTCTCAATGGGTTTTCAAATCCCTTTTGTGGATGTGCGCGCGCCACAAGATGCATCCAATTTGCTGATTTTGCAAAGCAAGGAGGATGTGGCCCGGTCTAATTTTTTTAAGGAGGTGCGGGAGAGGCGGGTTGCCAGCCCCTTCAATGAGCCTCCTTATCTTAACTTGAAAGTATCCTTATCCATCATTTATCTTACCTGGTGGGTTCTTCGGTCAATGATGCCATACCAGATGAACTTTGTTCTCTCTGGTATACCTCTTTTGACCAAGCCTTACGGATGGTCCGTGCTTGTGGTCACGGGGCGTTGCTAGCCAAGTGTGATATAAAGTCTGCTTTCTGGCTCCTCCCTGTCCACCCTGACGATTTTGAGTTGTTGGGATTTTGTTTTGAGGGCCAGTATTTTGTCGACAGGGCCATGCCTTTCGGCTGCTTCGTATCATGCTCCGCATTTGAATGTTTTAGTTCTTTTCTTCATTGGGCACTTGTCCACAGGTCCAGGGTCCACAACGTCACCCATTACTTGGATGATTTTTTGTTTGGGGAGCGGCAGGGCTCTGGGATATATGAACAACTTTTGCTTTCTTTTCAGGAGCTGATGGGTGAGTTGGGAGTACCATTGGCTCCAGAAAAGACTGAGGGGCCTGCAACCACACTTACATTCTTGGGGATAGAAATTGACACCTTAGCACAGGCATCATGGTTACCCAGGGACAAGGTTGAGCACATTTCTGAAGCCATTCTTTCCATGCTGGCCAAGCGCAGGGTTTCACTCCATGACCTGCAGGTTCTTCATGGATATCTCAACTTCACTTGCAGGGTGATTGCACCTGGCCAGGCTTTTGCAAGGCACCTGTGTGATGCCATGGTTGGTTTATCCAGGAAGTACCACAGGGTTCGGCTCACATTAGGTATGCGGGCCGACCTTCGGTTTTGGCTTGCATTCCTGGCTGATTTCAATGAGTGTCTTTTTGGCGTTCTGAGCTTTCTCTCACACCAAAATTCCAGGTGCAGTCTGATGCTTTTGGAGCCTTGGGCTACGGCATCTACTTTGATGGCCACTGGTGCTGTGGCCAGTGGCCAGAAGCATGGCAGGGTTCTGAACTGCTTCGGGATTTGACATTCCAAGAATTCTTCCCCATTTTGGAGGCCTTGTTGTTATGGGGAAAATTCTGTGAGAATTCAGTAGTACATTTCTGGTGTGACAATGCTTCCGTGGTGCATATTGTAAATGCCCAGATGTCCCATTCACCTAGGGCTATGTCCCTTGTTCACCAGTTTGTATTATGCTCCTTGAGGCATAATATTGTTTTCAGGGTTAGGCATGTTCCAGGCATTAATAACAGCATTGCCGATGCTTTGTCCCGCCTGCAGATTTCACAGTTTCGGGCACTAGTGCTAGGTGCCAGGGAGCTTCCTTGTCCACTTCCGACTGATATGTGGACATTTGGCGAGGTGAAGTGACCAGGGCCATTGGCCTGTCCCTTGCTAACCATACCTGCAAGGCGTATCAAAGGGCTTATCAGACATTTGCTATATTTCATCAGGGAGTTCCTTTGACTGATACATGGTGCACTTGCACAGATGTGGCCTTGCCGCCCGTACAATTGGTGACTGGCTTTCCACCTTGGCTTTTGTTGCCAGGGCCCGGGGTTACCCAGACACCATGGGAGATTACCGTATCTGCAGAGTTCTGGAGGGCTGGGCTTAGGAATGCGGCCCTCGCCCGGACATGCGGCAGCCGGTATCCCCAGAGGTCCTATTGTGCCTGTATGAGGCTTGGCCAGCTCTTTGTAATGACAAATTTGAATCTGCCCTCTTTCATGCTGCCACCACATTGGCCTTTTTTGGGGCTTTGAGGGTCAGTGTTCTGGTATCCTTTTCCTGGGCAGACCATTCATGCAGGGCTCTGGAGTTGGCAGATGTGGCTTTGTCCACTGATTCTGTCACGTTGGCCATCCGCCACTCCAAGGCGGATCAGCGGGGCAGGGGCACTACAGTGGTCCTGCTCCGCTGTGGTATCCGGGCGATTTGCCCAGTTTTGGCTTTGGCATCCTTCCTGGCTGTGCGTGGCTCTCTTCAGGGACCTCTTTTCTCCCATCAGGATGGGTTGCCTCTGACGAAACACCAATTTTGGAAGGTCACGGGTTCTGCCCTTGCTACTTTGGGCATCCCAGGGGCGAAGTATGGCACCCATTCATTCTGCATAGGTGTCGCATCAACGGCAGTGGCCTTTGGGTATTCGGATGATGACATACAACGGATGGGTCAGTGGGGTAGTGATTGCTTTCGTTCGTATGTTCACCCTATGTTGCAATGAGCTTCTCGCTGGCACTTGTTCTCTGTTCTGTTTCTTTCAGCTCCTGTTTTGCTTGCCGTTCCAGCCCGGGTGTGGATCACTGGGCACAGTTACATTTTCTGGGCGGCCTGACATGCTGCTTCATCCCTTTGGGGGATGCACCTGGGGCTCAGTGATGTGGCGTACCTGATGTGGCGTAGCTTCCAAGGGATGAGTTGGCGTGGTTTGATCCCGTTTGTCCTTGCTGCCTGGAGTTGTGTGCCACCTGATGTTTTAGTCCTCCACCTGGGTGGTAACGACTTGCGCCAGGTCACCAGCTTGGACTTGGTGGTATCCATCTGCAAGGACTTGGGCTTGATCCAACATCATTGGCCGCAGGTCCACTTCATCTGGTCCTACATCATTCCAGGTGCATTTTTCTGGGGAGGCGGTGATCCCCGCCGGATTGACCGTGCCCGGCGTTCTGTGAATCGAGCTATTGCTCAATATTTTTCAGAGCAGGATTTGGGCACAGTGGTGGAGCATCCGGCGATCCAGATTGAGAGCCCAGCTTGTATCACGGAGATGGGGTGTACCTCTCCATGTGTACAGTTCTGGTCGCCATACCTCCAGAAGGATATTATGGAGTTGGAGAAAGTGCAGAGGAGGGCAACCAGAATGATTAGGGGACTGGAACACCTTCCTTACCATCTGAGACTGCAACGGTTGGGCCTCTTCACTCTTGAACGACGACGTCTAAGAGGTGACCTGATTGAAGTTTATAAAATCATGCATGGTGTGGACAAAGTAGATAAGGAAAAACTGTTTTCCCTATTGCATAACACTAGAACTAGGGGACTCTCCATGAAACTTTTGGGTACTAGTTCTCAAACAAATAAGAGAAAGTACTTTTTCACCCAGAGGATTACTGGTCTATGGAACTCCCTGCCAGAAGAAGTGGTGACAGCTGTCAGTCTTGACAGCTTTAAGAAAGGATTAGACAAGTTCATGGAGGACAAGGGTATCAATGGCTATAATTATGGATACTTAAAGACAACCTCTGGTTTGGAGAGATAGGCAGGATATCTCTCAATGCCATTTCCAGGGAATCCTAAGCAGGTGAAGGCATCTGCTTGGGAATACCCTGAAGGAAATGGTGAGCCACTGTGTGAGACAGAATGCTGGACTGGATGGGCTGTGGCCTGTTCCAGCAAGGCTGTTCTTATGTTTGTTCTTATGTGTAGCATGGATCTTTTTCTGGCGTCATTGCAAGTGAGCCTGGTGACTGAGCTGGCAGTCGGCGGGGGGGGGGGGGGTTGAGTTGAAAAATGACACCTCCCCGTGTGGCAGTTAGCACTGGTAAGGACAATCAGGCGACCCCTAGGAACCCGGCAGGTACGCATTTGGTTGACCATCAGAAGCACAAGGTAGAGGGAGAGTCGGGCTGGCCAATCAAATGTGGACCATGAACAAGGTAATGCTAAATTCGGATACTTGTGAAACCTTTGACAGTTCACCGGATTTCTGTCAGAAGCTGGAGTCAACAAGTATCACTTCTGACTGGGGTCAATAATTGGTTTAAGGAAGTAAACAAATAGATACAATGTAGCAAATTAAGTTCAGGAAATAATGACTAGTCCTTACCAGTTCTATTCCGGCCCATTTGCCTTAACTCAGTTAAATAAAGTTACAAGTTAATAAAGTGGCCCAATACAGGTTTTCATCTCTTTATTTGGGGATGGGTCTGGCAATGTCTCATTTATCCTACATAGAATGTAGGGCATTCTTGGCAAAACATGGCACAGATCACAATAGCAGAGGAACAAATAAAATTGCCTTTGATATTGTGTCTGTTTGTCGGATCCTGTGATCAGATTGCTAAAGTAAACATGGGGATGGAGTTGGCATCTGGGATTGCAGCATGGCATAGTCTCTATCACTGCATCAGTATTGTGTAAGCCATGTGTCAATAGTTGTTTGAGACTTGTGAGTAGTCTAAAAACAAGTATTGGCTTGCCACCAAGGTCTTGGGAGAGTTAAATATTATTGCCAAGGATGGGTTGGAGATCATTTAGGATGTGTGTGAGTGGCCTCAGTTGAAGGCTGAAAGTGTCAACTAATGGTGTTCAATCATTTTTTTTTCCTGCATCTGTCTAGGGTCATACCACCCTGAACACATCCAATCTCATCATCTGTCTTGTAGTAATGTGTTTCTGGGTGTCATCTTGCTTGGTTGATTTGTGCCTTAACCATATGGTTGTTGTCTAAGAAATGTGTTTTGTAAATCCCTGAGTTTGAAGTCTCTGACTTGTGGGTCTGGGCAGATGCAATTGTACCTGAGGGCCTGGTTGTAAATGATAGATTTTGTGGGGTGTTCAGAATGGAAGGTGGAGGCATACAAATAGATGTAACAATAAGAGGGTTTTCAATACAGCCTAGTGCCAAGATGTTGTAGCTTCATAGATATGTCTAGAAAACATCCCTGTTGTGAGGATTGGCCCAGGCTGAGATTGATGTTCAGATAAAAGTTATTGAAATCCTGCTGGAATTTCTCTAGGACTTCCTTTCTATGAGTCTAGAGAGAAAAAAACAACAATTTCATCAATGTACCACAGATAGAGGATTTTTTAAGGAACAACAGTTGAGAAAGGTTTGCTGTAGGCTATTAATGTATTTACATGTTGTGGAACCATGTGAGTTCCCATGTCATTCTAGGTAAAGGTAAAACGAAACTGCAGTGGTTCAAGTGGCTAAGACACTGACTGGACATAGGAAAAATAAGACAATGTCTGAACCAAAGAATTAATGGTGCATAAATTAGACATCAGGATTCTAAATGTAGGTGGTTCATAGAGCAGGTTGGAGAGGCAGCCTCCACCCTGATCATGAGCCTATCACTGTTTCTAGGAGTCTAAAAAAGACCAGGGACAAATCATGAACTTTCTGTTTCCAAACTCTTACTACTAAATGGAAGCAAAGAACCAATCACATAGGTTCTGTCGGTGGTTGCAACTCAATTCCGAGTATACATTTTTTTCCTGAAGCAGAAGAAATGCCATTGGTGTGAATTTGTTTAGGGTGGATCCCAGCTTGCCATGAAGTGACCCACACACTATTATCACAGAGCCATCTCTTGTGGCACATATGAAATGAGACATGCAGGATTTAATACTAGGACTGCAGTGGACTGCCACAGCCTTGAGGATATTATCAAGGTATGCCTTCACAGCCAATCTCTCTGGCATGGCCTCTTCTGCCTCCATGACTTTTGGGAATCAGCATTCCTCCTCTGCTCATTTTGCCTTTGGGCTCAATATGATGGTTTCCTTTGGCATTTCCTCCACTAAGGAAACCATCACCCCAACCAAAGGGGCTCATCCACCTGTAGCTGTTGGCCCCTTTAGGGAGTCAGGTTATTTCCCACCACCCAACACTTAGCGTTGAGTCGCTGGCTTTATGGTCTACTCCATTACCATAGCGGGATGTCTGGCCAGACATAGGTTCTGTATTTGGTACCAAAAACTACCTGAAGTATGACCAATAACAGTTGTATTTATTTAGGAATAATATAAGTCTATGGGGAACCAGATAAATTATTTTGTTTATATACAACAGGCAGAACAGGAGTAAAAGCTATCTTACCTAGCTTTACATAGATGCTCACTTATATACTTATGTGTAAAGGTGTCAATAATAAAAACACTTTGATTTCTTTGAACATACTTCATTCTATGGTCTGCTACCAATCAATTTTTCTGTCTCTATCAAATCGTAGAAAACAGCAGTAGTAAACAAGGGAGAATGAGCAGTTCTTTAACAAATTTCCCTAAATTATTGGTGTGTGTGTGTGTGTGTGTGTGTGTGTGTGTGTGTGTGTGTGTGTGTGTGTGTGAATCTTTGAGATACCCAACCCAAAGCCTGTTGATATTTTATTATGTGTGAATTGTGCCCTTTGGGCTGGATGAGAAACAACTCTCACAAAAATGGGTTTTCTCGGAGAGAGAGAGAGAGAGAGAGAGAGAGAGAGAGAGAGAGATGATTCAAAGATTTTAACATGCAGTAGATATCAGAAATATGATTTTTGACATTTGTCATTACACCTTTCTACCAATCATTCATTTACCACTGTAATCCAAGCATGTCCATAGATACATGTTTTTAAAAATCATGGCATTTACTAATAAGGCCTTCCATAAAATGGTGTGGAATCATTTAAGCACATACTCATTCTGAAGCAATGATTTATTGCAACTTTCCAGTGACAACACACTCTCATTTCAGGGGAGTAAGAAAAATCCCCACAACATTCTCATATTTTTTACTGCTTCAGAGATAGTAAACTGCTAAACAGAATTGTGTTAGTTTTTTTAACCTTTTCACTGATTCTCAGTGTGTTTAGGTAAATTGTTAATGATCAATGTCAATTTTGTTTCATTTTCTGCATCTATTTCCCTGTCACATACAGTGTGTCTTGCCATGCAGTCTGGCCAGGTCAGATGGACTCAGGTTCTTTTAGGATCTCAGAGACAATAAACCAGGGCTGCCATCAGGGCAGTACTACCAGTTTTGCCATATAGGGCCAGGAACTGACAGGGGCCCTGCCGCCGCCGTCCATAGTATGTGTGTGTGTGAAGGGGAGGAGCAATAGGATTGCTCAGTATGGGACCCAGAAATTTCTGATGGTGGCCCTGCAATAAACACTCAGTGGGTGAAGAAACAAAGCTTTATTAGACAGTTTTTTAGGCAAAAGATAACAGAGCCAGAGCAGGAAACAAGAGACAAGAATACAAATAGGGTATGCATAGCAGCATGGATTCCCTCTGGGCATCCTCTAACCACGTAGGAGCCTGAGACAGTGGCAGAGATGCTCCTGGCATTTCTGATGTTTGGAGACCCCCAAAGTCTGGGGCTAAGTCCTCCTTCTTTATACCATAATAGCTAAAATGCTGCCTCATCTTCTTTAGCTCTAAGCCCTTGCTCAGAGGATGTCCAAACTCATCAATGGTCATGTAGCTTAGGCTAATGGGTGCTCCCTCTTTGCAGGTGGGCTTCATCATCTGGAAATACATGAAAGGGTCATTGTGACCTGTCTTATCTCTTCCTTACTTAGTCAGGGACCTTATGCCCATCATGAGACATCCCAGGTGTCTGTCTACCTTATCAAGCCAAGGACACGGATGCACTCAGGGCCATCCTACCTCCTCTGTCTTCTTCTGCCAAAAACTCCCAATCTATCCTTATGGTCCTACTAAATCCTACTAATTGATAAGTTTAATTGGGGGAAATCCTTTTTGCAGGCGCACCCCCCAATAAAGGACTCGGACACTGGTAAAAGTGGATAACGGCATCGGGCCACATTTATTGATTCATGCCCTAGTCCGAATTATAAATTTCTATTGGTAAAACGACCAATCATAATTCTTAAGGCAAGCAGGCCGAAGTAACACTGGTAAGGTACCACCCCAAAATTGCCCACGGCAATTGGTTACAATGTATCAATTTGTATCAATTTGTTTGTTTACAACAAACAAATTGTTGACCGTAGTCAATATCTAACTAATGACCCCACCCTCTGACGCGTATCCGTGGAATCACGGGGTGATGCATGCTGGCTAGCTATCGCCATCACCCCGTCGCCTAGTTCGTCGTTGACCGGACAACGTTTAACCAACTTATGCCTGTCTATTGTTGTCCAGTCAATTGCGAACCTGCCGGATACCTGTGGGTCATAATGTTTACCTTACCAGTGATACCCGCCACACGGGGAGGCTTGCAAAGGCTCACCGCCCCCCCCAAGACCGTCAGCTCGGTCGACAGGCCTGCTCGCCAGTCCAGTAATCCAGAGGTCCATACCTCCCTGCGACAGATGGGCCCCATCCCCTGAGTAAAGCTCGTAAATTTGCAGACTGATGGCGGGGAGGCTAATGACGCATCCCCCGCCCTTGTCAAGGAAACCGGGCAATAGCCCCGTTCACAGAGCGTCGTCTCAGTCAAGAGCCCCGAGTCCGAACGCCCCCCTGTAAGCGTACCGCGGTATCGTGTCCGACCAATTGAGGGCTGTGGCAGGCCACACATAATGTGAGTAGGGCAGGTCACTGCGAACCGCAAGTTTCCGCGATAGGCCAGTGACCCGCCCCAAACCATCGCCCCCAAGGTACGTAACCAGGACATCGGGCGAGCCAGCATCCCTGATGTAGAAAAGGGATGGCAACAGTTCCCGCCATAACATGCCGCGCTTACCATAGCACCCGGGACGTGCGGATGCACCCTGTCCCAGTCGGGTACCCACTCTGTCGCCGCAGCGTAACGCGCTGCCCCCATGCAGCGTAACGCGCTGCCCTGTGCACATGGCTACGGCCCACCAGGCATACTGTCACCGGTGTAAAACGACACCCAGGGTCTGTCAAGTAAAAAAGGGAGGGGGGGAGAAACAGTGCAGTGACTAAAACTGGTACTCACAGTTGAGGAGGGCGAAGACAAAACTGAAAACATTGTGATCCCCACCCTCCCATGCGGCGTATTTCAGCCTTGGAGTACCCAAAAAACAACTGCAGCAGAAGCCGCCCCTATCCAGAATGAACGGGTGCCGCAACGAGCCCCTGAGAGGCCAACACTGTCTAGTGCCTTCCCACCACCCTCCAAATTGGGATTTAGGAATAGAAGACCCACCTCGGTGACAGAAAAAACGTGCCATGGTGCGTGCCACACAGTGCACGGAAATCCTGTAGGGCACCAACCGGACAGATGTCTGTCGAGGACCATCGTAGCAGTCTACTCCACTGCCTACGCCGTGCTGATTCGTTTTAGAGGAGCGTATCCCCAACTGAGCCCAATATTGTCTACACAGACATCTTCGAGTTCCAGTGCCCTACGACTTGCATCCGCCTTATACAGCATCTCAAGCTCGCTGATGCGGAGCGCTCCAAAAAAGGCCACCGTTGTAGCCGCATGAAGTGGGCTGCCTCATTTATCAAAACAGAGGCCAGGCCAGCCCCGAGCCAATTGGGTAAAAAACCCCAGGGAAAATCTTGCATCCGCCTTATTCAGCATCTCAAGCTCGCTGATGCGGAGCGCTCCAAAAAGGCCACCGTTGTAGCCGCAGGAAGTGGGCTGCCTCATTTATCAAAACTGAGGCCAGGCCAGCCCCGGGCCAATTGTGTAAAGAACCTTGGGAAAATCTTGCATCCGCCTTATTCAGCATCTCAAGCTCGCTGATGCGGAGCGCCTCCAAAAAGGCCACCGTAGTAGCCGCATGAAATGGGCTGCCTCATCTATCAAAACAGAGGCCAGGCCAGCCACGGGCCAATTGGGTAAAAAACCCCTGGGTAAATCGGGTGGCGGTCGCCCGGGAAACGCCCGCGCACGCACACCCACCCTTCCCAAACATGTCTCACACGGAAGTCATTGGTGCTGTCCACACGACCTCCCACTTTGGCCATAAAAGCCAACCCTGACAGCTGAGATGCTATGGTGCGTGGTGCAAGGCCCTGGGCATACAGGTAAACCATGAACCGCAGAACATGGGCTACTGGGATCGGCCAGGTTCCTGGCAGTCAAATTGGGTACATAATGCTCTGAAGGAACTAAATGCGTGGTGATACGCCTTACTCATGCATGGCGCTAGTGACAGGCCAATCGCCCGGGTCACCTCTCCTTGCCAACGTTCCATCTCTCGTCCGGGAGTGGCGAGGGAAAGTCCTCCGCATCCGGGGCCGAGGCACGGAACCGGGAGATCTGCAGGCGGGACAAAGCAGCAGCAATATCATTATCAACCCTTGGGACATGCCTGGCCCTGAAGAGAACGTTGAGGCACAGGCTGCATAACACAAACTCGCGCATTAGGTCAATAACCCCGGGCGATTTGGAAATCTGTGCATTGACGATGCGGGCAAGAGCCGCATTGTCACGCCAAAAATGCACAACCGAGTTGGCCCACTCCTTGCCCCATAGCATCCAAGCACCCAGGATAGGGAAACATTCCAGATACGTGAGACCATGCAGGCGACCCTTGCCTGCCCAGGATGGTGGCCACCCACCATAGGCCCACTTCCAATTGAAGTACATCCCATAACCCAGGAATCCTGAGGCATTGGACTGCATCTGAAAGCAAGGGGGAGCCAGGAGATCAGACCCCAAAATGACACCCCGTTGAACTACCTCTGGATCTATGGCCAGACAAGCACGTCTGCCCTGATACCCCGGGTAAATCTAAGCCTATGGTGGGGCCTGGATAATCCTGCCATGGCGTCGCACCAGCGCAGAGCAAATGCCCTGCCCGGTGCGACGACCCTGCCAGCGAAATTGGGGTGACCATGTAGCACCAGAAGTTCCCTCAGTGATGCCATGCGCTCGGCCAGCAAGTCCGAGATAAGGGCCACTAGCCTTGACACCTTATCCCGCTGCAACCCAGAATCCTGCGCTACCGTGTCACTCTCCACCCCAGGAATACTAGCTGTGGAGATGGGCCCTCGGTCTTTTCGGGCGCTAAAGGGACACCAAGTTCCTCCATTAGTGTCTGAAATGTGTTGAGGAGACGTGTGTACGTGTCCCAGCCCCGTTCAGCCCCGAATAAAACCATCCAGGGAATGGGCTACAGACCGGGACCCTGACCTGCGGACAAAGGCCCACTCTAGGAAAGTGGTGAAACGCTCGAATACCGAGCCCCAATGGAATAGCCAAAAGGCATGGCATCATTGAAATAATATGCTCCCCGGGACGGGGGTGCAGGGACAGGGCCAACGACCCTGCCCGCATAGACCCTCTTGTCAAAGCTGGCAGCAGCCACCTCCTCCCTCCCCCTAAGGGATAAAAGATCGGGGGCATCCTGAGGGGACCTGTTACCCATGAAAGGGATCCGGAACCCCTGCCTAGAACCCTGAAGGAGATAACCCGCATCCTCTCCCTTCAGGTACAATGTGAGCCAACGCTCCAACATGCCCACCTTAATTGGGGAGGGAGCCCTTCGGTGGACTAGATCCATCTGCGGCAGTCTTGCCAGCCCCCTGTCTGCCCCACCCTCTGCCCCGCATCCCTCTAGGCCTGGGACAGGCAGAGGCCGCATGGGGGCCAACACAGGTGGGACACTCCTGTCTGTATTTGCCATTCTTCCCATTGCAGGAGCCATTGGACAAGAAAGTCCAGCACCGCAGGCGGGCTGGAACCCCCCGCCCCGCCCCCTGGCCGGTGACCTGTGCTGGGGCCGCCTGCTGGACCGCATGCCCACGATGGTATATCTCCCCGGGCGCAGGGCGCGTGGGTGTCACGTACAAAAGCCGCAGCCTCTGGCATGGCTCACCCCACCTAATCTCGGGGTGCGGGGAAATCCGCCTACGGCATTCCACGTCACAAGCCAACCACGATGGGCCCGGAAAGTAAACCATCGCCCGGTAGACGTTGTCCAAATACTGGACCATCGGAATTGCCAAATCCGGCCAGGCCCTAAGGTACACCGCCATGCATATGATGCAGGCTGGCAACCATTTGGCCCACATACTTGGTGGCTTGCGACGACGTGCCTGCCACTATCCTTCTCATTCTGCCCCTCCCTCTCCTCCTTGGTGGGCTCTCTGTTTAGGAGTGAGAAGATATCCACGTACTCCCCCCGCCAAATTTACTCTCTGTTGGCCTGTGCCAAGTGGTCACTCAGCGGTAAGCAATAGGGGCTTGGACCAACCCGGCCACCCAAAACATTCCCCTCGGGGTAGGGAACACCCCCCACCACGGGGCCCTGGGTGGTAGTTGTCATCGCCGGGTGGGGCGTCAGCGGGTGCACCGCCGCACCACCCACGCGAGGCCAAGGCCATTGGAAAGCCCCCCCAAACGTGGCCACGTGTGTAGGTGCACTAGTTTGGACCGCATACTCACGTGCTGCACCCCCGCGGCCGCCCCCACCGGGGGTTCCGGCCCACTGGGGGCGTCGGAGCTCACGACCGCCGTAGAGCTCGTCACTGGGGGCTGACCCGCACCGGCCTGTTGGTTGGGGAGCTGCGAGGCAGTGGCCGAGGATGTGCCACGCCTCAAGCAGCTCAACCCGTCCCGTCGCCTGCCGCTGCCCAGCAGACGACGCGTCGAAATGAACCCCAAAGGGAGCCCCAGCATGGCTGGCCCGAGCCAAGGACGCCTCAAGGGCCGCAACACGGGCCAGTAAAACCTCCACGCTGACATGGGGCCAAGGGCCGGCCGGCCCTCCTGCTACAGGCACAGGTACAGGTCCCTGTACCCCGGGACCCTAATAGGGCCATCGCCCCACGCCGAGGCCCGGTAGGGCCGATGTAGGTACCTGCCAGGGCAAGGGGCCACACCACCCCCCAAGGCCAGAAGGCCCCGGGGTGAGCTGCGCCCCCGCCGCTGGAGGCCCAACAGGATGGGAAGCACCAGGAGCGGCGTCCACCGCTTGCGGGCCGCGGGCCACAGCCCTCACTTGACCCATGCTCGGGTCCCCCGCCTCCGGGCAAGGGGGAATAGACCCCATTCCACCGGTCCCGGTGGGTACCAGCAAAGGCGGCTGCTGGGGAGGCGCAACCGCGGTCCTCCGACCCGGACTGCGCCTCCTAACAGCGCGAGCCGCGCTTGCGGCCGCCCTCTTCTTCGCAAGCATCGCAAGGAAATCTAAGGGAAGCCAAAAGAGAAAATTCGCCGCCAAAAAGGCTTCCCTGGCAAGGTAAGAGCGACGGAGACAAGAGGGGAAAAACTTCTCCGCTCCGTCGCTTCGGAAAATGGCAGCTCGGCTGCCTCATGGCCACTCCTTTTATAAGGGAGCTGGCCACGCCCCTAACTACCCGGATGCCTTCGTCCTATGGGGGGGCCCGCAAAGGGCGCGGCGGCCATTTTGGCGCCGGGCTTGCATTCTGGTCAATAAGACATTTTAGATGCATTGATTGCTCAGCAAGCAAAATCTCCTACTTTAATACATATTCATATTATTTTAACTATTTCAAATCTTGGAGGGGTGAAATGGGAATGTCATCTTCTGCAAAGGCTATTTCCCCCCGAGCAATACACAGTGCGGTGGTGTACTTGCACCCTATTATTGTACTGCATGTAACTGAAGAAAAGGATTGCAATCCACAGAACTTTCTGCTTAAATGTAGAAGAAGGCGTATACCGTTTCTGGATCACTAAATAAAGAAAATCCTTGCAAGCTTTTGTGATTCAAGATCACTTCTTCAGGCATGCAATGGTAGGGAAATCATCAATGAAAGTCCAAAAGTTTGTGGCATGGTGCTGTTTGCCAGGCTATGTTCTTTAAAAATAAATGTGCAGTAGCAGTCCATTTTATATCCCTCTCCCATTTAACAGACATCGGAAACCAGGCCTCTGCTTATTGCGCTTTCCAAATGGCTCCATTGAGGCCACAGACCCACTTTTTTGACATGTCTAAGCAATACAAATTTCAGTAACCTCCATCAGGGAATGGAAAGGGGGATTTGGTTTACACACTATGTATTCCAATTGTAGCCAATTCAAAGTCAATTTAAATATTACCTAGTGGTTCAATTTGTAGTGGTGTTGTCAATTTGTAGTGATGTTGTTCCTGCTTAAATGAATCTGTCAGTGCTAAAAGTACCACAGGACTTCTCATTATTCTATAAAGAACATTGTTAGGGATAATCTAAATGACATTTTTCTTAGAAATTATAAGAATTATAGATTAATTACAATCTAAAACATTTGTTTAGAAAATTATCGGTCCTGACTATATAATATAAATTGAAAAAAGTATGAACAGTTTCTCATTCTCTGGCCTTTACTACAAGGGAAAGCATTTCTTTCTGACTCACAAAACATGTTTTAAAAAGAAAACTAACTGGTGTTATGTTTTGTTTTTAAATGTTTTTTTTTTAAAAAAATGGGGAATGCTGTTTGAACAATCTCTGATGAAAAGTGTAAAGTATGGGGATCTTTGCCAGTTGCTTTGTTCCAAAACCAAGAGCATTAACATTGATACAGTGGAATATGTGATATTTGGGAGGTTTTAACAAGAGGTGCTTGCTTAGAAAATGTTGAATGCTCCAAACTCCTTTTTCTTTCCTGTGACAACAACTGAATGGAAGACATAGAAGGGATGAGTGCCCGAGCGGATTCTCCGGGGTCGCACTTTGTGCGTCCTCACCTGGGGCGACACACACAGATGATGTGGCACTGGGGGAGGAGCAGACCCTTTAAAGGGGGCTGGCTCCTTCACGCCAGTGCCATTTTCAAGCTGCTGCTGATCATATTCGTGAAAAGGGGGAGGGGAAACAGAACAGAGAAGTAGTGACTCGCTCTGGCCAGATTTTAGCTTTTTCCAAAAATCTTTCTAACATTTCTAATCTTCAGAAATGTTGCAGGTTACTTAACTCAACTCACCAAGTCACCTCTATACTGAGTACGATTTCCATGATTTGCTATGCCTCTCCACCCACAAATTTAGTAGATGGATGAGTTCTTTCTACATCATTCCCCCCCTTTTTTCTCTCTCTCTCATGGTAAAATCTCTAGAATAAAGCTAACTGCAGTACAAAACTAATTCTGTCCATTTTTATTAGTTTGACCGTTCAAGGTAGATCAACTATCCTTGTATTTTTCATCCAGTTCCATCAAGAAATAAACAGATTATGGCCAGTTGCCTTTAAAAGGAATCAAAACTTAAATTTGTGTAGCAAGAAAAATACAAATCACACTTGTTTCATATTTTATAGGCAAAATCTCTCCCTAAGAAGCTGTTATTTCTGTAACATTAAAGTTTAGTAGCAGCAGCAGCAGAAGCTATTTTTGTTGATTTATAATGATTGCTGGAAGACCTGAAAATACGACTGTCTAAATTGAAAATTGGATTCCAACCTGAGTTGAGTCAGTTGGCCTCCAAGTGAATCTAAGATCTGCCAAACTAAGATCTGTAAACAAATCTGGGGGTCAGTGCATATCTGTGCTGTGAGTCTCCCCAACATATCATGTTGTTGAGGGCAAACTATTTTTCAAAGAGGGTTGACTGCCGTTATTATTGCTGCACAAGAGTGCACTAAATGATACTGTGCAGCAAAGGAAATCAACATTCTACAAGGCAAATTTAAAAATGGGGACACCTCAAACAATTGTAACTTTTATACAGTACTTCAAATAGCAATATGTCTGGCACAATAGGAGAAGACAGTTGGATGTTTCTCTGTTCTCAATTTTGTGGTGTTTGGTAAATAGTTTTAATTTTATGATTACTGTATTATTATTTTTGAAATAATTATAATTTACACCTCCCCATTCAAATACAAACAGATATTTCATCACAGCATTTGATGATTATACATATTTTCAAAGCAATAGATACCTAGAGAATCTGTTGAACAACAGCACCAACAATTGCTTTATGTTGGGTGAGAAGTGGTTAACTGCTGAATAAAGGAGTCAGGTTTAATGATTTTCTTTTGCTTTGGGGTCTCTTTGTGAATGGCAGTGAGTAGGAGAGAGTGTCCTGTAGACATTGCTGTTGTCAACATTCAGGCTGCCCTTTGCTATATAACGTTTGCCATTGTTTTGTCCTGGCAACAATGGAACAATATTGTTCAGAGATATTGGGCCATTTCCTGGCATTTTGAATCATGGATACAGAAGCACAATATCCCCCATTCATAAACCACAGAATCTTTGAAGAAGTGAATTGATTATGTGGCTGAAGAGTTCCAGATATTCTGACAAGCTGCCAAATTCTCACAATACTGTTGTAAACCACAGGTCTAAATGAACAGAATGGCTGATTTTATCTAGACAAAATAATAATAATTTAAAGACGCTGAATCAAGGTTCAACATGTCACATTATGCTTAATAATCTTAATTTAAAATTTTCTGTTTAATTGCAGGGTAGATCAAAATGTTGATCTCTATAGATTATATTTTGATGACATTGGTAGAAGAAATATACTTCAAGGAAATTGTACCATTTCTTCTTATCAAAATGCAGTTCCTTTTGGAGCACAGCAAAATGCACAGCCCCCAATCAACTAAGTGAAATCAAACTGACTTTGGGTATCTAATATTTTGCCTTGAAAGGTTTTCTGTAGGAGTGGTAAAGTACCAACTCACTCAAGTGAGGTTTTGATGTATAGACCAAATTAAAGCTCTAAATGGTTCCATTCATCTTTTAATCCAAAAGAAACTGTATAAAAGTGAAGAGTATATTGATGGCAGGAAAATAGAAGATATTCTGGAAAAGCTTTCAGGTGGCAAAGAAAATGGCCTGAGAATTAACAGATGATGGCTCTTTTAACTCATTCTCCTTTTTTCCTTGTCTGCTTATAGAGTGACAGTATTGCATTGCTTTGCAGCAGTGCAAATGAAAGCGCGGCACCAAAATGGCCGCCACACTCTTTGCGGGCTCCCCCACCTGGACTCAGACATCCGGGTGAGTTAGGGGGCATGGCCACCCCTCTATAAAAGGGGTGGCCACGAGGCAGCCGAGCTGCCATTTTAAAATAGCGATGGAGAGGAGAAGTTTTCTCCATCGCTGTTTGCTGTCCAGTCTTCGGCTATTTAGCCCTTGGGCCTCCCTGATCGGAAGGGAGGATCGCACAGAGCCTTTTCACTCTGGTGGCTCTGTGCTTTTGGCGCTGATTTCGATCCCTGGAAAGGGATCCTCTCTTCTCGACGGAATGCCTCCCAAGCAAAAGGCCCCAGTGCTGAAGCCACGGCCAAGAGGGAGGACTTTGGCGGGCCTTGCAAGGGCGGGGGGCAGCCCTCGGGTCAGAGGACCAGGGCTGCGCCCCTGCAGCAGGGCACGATACTGGTTTTACCCACCGATACCAGTGGAGAGGGGCAGGCTGGAGTATGGCCCTCGGCTCCCCAGCCTCAGGCCGGCCCTTCTGGGGCTCCGGCCCTCGGCCCGCAGTTGCCAGCCATGGGCCGGGACAATGGGGGAGGGTCTGGTGCTGGCACGCAGCACGGTTTACCTCCGGCCCCTCATGGGCCGGAGTTTGGGCATGGCCCTATTCTGGCCTGGGCTCTCAAATTGGGGATCCTGGTCTAATGCTTAGCGGGCCGTCCGGCCCACCTGGCCCACTTTATACTGGGGGTTCTGTGCGGTGCTGGAGGCATCCTGGGGATTACACACAAACCCGTGGGAGGGGGCCCTTCCTTATATACTGGGGGCCCTTCGTGCCTGCCGGTTACCTCGACGGCTGCCACACTTCAACAGGCGGCCGCCCGGCTCGAGCTGCTTGAGACACTTCGGCCGTGCCTGCCGCTGTCTCGCAGCTCCCTGTTCATCCTGAGCTACAGCCGGGGAGTGGTCAGATGTGGCTCCAGAGCTCGATTCCTGGTCGCGAGCTCCGACGCCCGCATGGGCCGGAACCCCCAGTGGGGGCGGCTCACGGGGGTGCACCTAGTGAGTATGGTTCAAGTTAATGCACCCACATCACAGTCCACTTCCAGCGGTGGGGTTCAGTGGCCATGGTCTCGCCAATTTGAGGCGAGTGGGCATCAGTTGCCAGCCTATCCCAGTGCCCCTTGGTTGCATACTGACACGACATTGGGGGTGGGGGTTTCCGCCCCCGGGGCAGTGCCGGGCATCGCAGGGGCTGTCCAGGTCCTGCTGCGTATGCCCCGTGTACCTCATGTGCTGGTCACAGCCTTGCCGACAGCTGATTATTCATTGCCCCTTGGTGATCAGTTGTCCTGGGTCACGAGGGAAAAGATTTGGCGGGGGGAGTACATGGATATATTCTCCCTATGAACCGAGAGCCCACTAAGGAGGGGAGAGACGGACAGGGTGACAGAGACATAGAGCTGTCCCGCCGGAGTAAGCCACTACGCAGGGGGGTGTCCGCCCCCAGGACAGTGCCGAGCATCGCAGGGGCGGTCCGGGTCCTCCTGCGTATGCCCTTTATACAGAATGTGCCGTCGATGGCTTTGCCGACGGCTGGTAATTACTTGCCCCTGGATGATTATTGGCCGCAGGTCATGAGGGGTAAGGGCTGGAGGGGGACAGGTGGATATTCTCCCTATTGAACTGTGAGCCCACTGTGGAGGAGAGAGAGGGACAGGACGACTGAGCAAAGAGCTGTCCCATCGTCGTGAGCCACCGCGCACCTTGGGCCAACTGGTTGGCGGCATGCCTTGTATATATGGTGGTATGCCGCAGGGCCCGGCCTGATTGGGACACCCTGATGGTTCCATCCATCGCTAAGATTTACAGGGCGATGGTTGACTGGATGGGCCCATAGCAGTTGGCTTACGGTGAGGAATGCGGATGAGGGTGGCTCTATACCCTGAGAGGAGGTGGGATGAGCACTGTCAGCAGTTGTGCTCATGTACATCACTCCCACGTGACTGGTGCCTGGTGATAGGTACCATGATGGCCATGCTGAGCAGCGGGCTGCTCAGACACAGGCTCCACGTAACTGGTTGGGCAGGGGGTTCCAGCCCGCCTGCTGTGTTCGACCTGCTCAGCTGGCAATGTGTGTGCTAAGTGCCAGTGTCGTTACCGACTTGGTGTCACCTTTTGCGCCTGCCCTTACGCCGCCTCCACGTGCATGCGGGTTGGTTGGTTACGGGGCAGAGGTAGGGGTGCACAGGGGTGATCAGAGCTCCGTCTAAGGAACTAGCCTTGACAAAGCTTCCCCCCCTCCCCAATTGGTGTACTCAGGTGGGAGAGATGGCAATCAGCTCATCGAAGAGGGGATGGGGCGGGGTACCTGCTGGAGGGTTTTCCATGGGGCTTTTTGTATTCCATTCAGGGGTGTTAGGGGTCCCAGGATGCTACTAATCTGGTCCCCTTGAAGGGTAACGAAGAGGGGGCTCCACTGTGCACAGCTGAGGGAGTTGGGGCTATGAGAGTAGTGGGGCCCTTCTTGGAACCACCTTTCCTAAGTCGACTGTCTCCCCTATGAGGCTCGTACCGAGCTAGGACCGGGGTGAATGTCATTAATCCTCCATTTATCTTACCCTGTGGGTTATCCATTCAGGGATGCCATTCCTGATGACCTCGCTCAGTCAGGTACTCGTAGTTGGTTCGGCCCCTATGGGTGGCACGCTCACCCAGTCCTGGTGCTGTTTGGGCACAGTGCGATATGCAGATTATTGCCAGTGCACCCAATGGATGTGCAGCTATTGGGTTTTTAGGTCCCGAGGGGAATTTTACTTAGATAAGGCCAACCCCTTCTGACTGAGTTAATACATGTTCAGCACTCGAACGATTCGGGATTTTCGTTCAGTGGGCCTTTCCTCATGGGTAGGGGTCTTGGTCTCTAGCCCATTACCTCGACGACTTTTGGTTCAGGGGTGAATGGGGCTTGGACACGTGCACGCGTCTCCTCATTGCATTTCAGACACTCAGGTGGGAACTGGGTGTCTCCTTGGCGCCTGAATAGACCGAGAGCCCAGCTACTAAGGTCACATTTCTAAATCGACTCTGTCGCGCGGGCACCCGGGTTAACCATGAACAAGGTGGCTTGGATCTCCGCGGCGATTTTGGCATTGATTGCCAAACATAAAGTGTCCCCTTGTGAGCTACAGTTACTTCATGGCCACATTACTTCTGCCTGCAGGGTGGTTCCGTCCGGCAGAGCATTGGCCAGGCGCCTGTGTGACACCATGGCTGGCCTGTTACAACGTTGACACAGGGTCCGGCTGATCAGGGGCATACGGGTGGGCCCTCTGGTCTGGCTCAAATTGCTCCTGGGTTTTAATGGGGTCTCTTCCTGGAGATCAGACCTGATGGTCTGCCCTAGATTTCAAGTACGGTCGGATACCTCCGGCTCCCTGACTTATGGGGGTTTACTCTGGGGATGGGTGCACGGATCGCCTCCGCGATCTTATCTTCCTTGCGTTTCTCCCCATTTTGGGGAGCACTGCTGCTATGGGGCGATGAGTGGGCCTACTCAGTGGTCCAATTTAGGTGTGACAATGTGGCAGTGGTGCATATTGTCAACACCCAGACATGCAAATCCCCCAGGGTTAGGACATTAGTTTGTCTATTCCTTTTGAGAAGCCTACGCCTAAATGTGCTGTTCTGAGCCAGACATGTTCCAGGTATTAATAACGACATTGCTGCTGCTTTCTCCCGCCTGCAGATCCCCCGGTTCCGGGCCTTACTCCGGAAGCAGAGGAGTTCCACTCACCACTCCCGGCCGATTTCGGACGTTTGGTAAGGAGAGGCGAACCGGGCATGTCATTGGCACCTCGCACGCGTAAGGCGTATCACCATGCATTCATGCGTCGTGTTTAGGAGGGGCGGGCACGGGAACGTGTCCGCCACCCGTACACGCGTCACCCTAGTTCCCAGGTTTTTTTACCCACCTTGCACAAGGCTGGCATTACTTATGTTCAGATAGGTGTGAGGTGGCTCTTGGCCACGCAGCTACCACGGTAGCCTTTTTGGAGCGCTCCGCATCAGTGTGTGGGTGCCAGAGTTGGTACCACCTGTGTAAGGCGGATGTGTCTCGTAGGGCACTGGAACTCGACGATGTCTCTGTCACACATGAGTGGGCTCAAGTGGGGATACGGTCCTCACAGGTTGTTCAGCACGGCGTAGGCAGTGGAGTTAGACTGCTATGAAGTTTTATTGGAGACATCTGTCCGGTTGGTGCCCTACATGAATTTTCGACAGTGCCTGCTGCGCGCCCCAGCCTGTTTTTCTGCCACCAAGATAGGTCTACCCTTGCCGAAGTAATGTTAAGGAGGGTGACCGGTGCCGCGCTTCGCGGTGTGGGGGCCTGTTTTGGCACCCATTTATTTAGGATAGGCGTCGCGTTGATCGCGGCTACGTTTGGAGTACTCGGAGGCCAACATGCGTGTACGCGCAATTTCTTATATGTACGTGCCCTCACTGTATGAGTACCTAGTTATGACCTTAACCTCTTCTCCTCTTGTACAGATCCTGTGTGTCTCTACACATCGGTGGCAGTGGGGCTGGTGGACCGCAGCTATGTACACTGGGCAGCAGTATATGCTGCGGCGACAGAGAGTGGACCCCGACTTGGGCTCTGTGCATCCGCACGTATGTGATGGTATGGTACGCGCGGCACAAGGGGGCGGGAACTGTTGCCATTCCTGATGTCCGTCGGGGATGCTGGAGCGCCCGATGTTCTTAATAGGCACCTCAGTGGCAACGATCTTATATGGATCACTGCTGTTACTAAACTGTCGAGGGGCTGTGACCTGGCGTTTTTATCACGTATGGCTTACACACGGTCGCTATGGTCTAACATCGTGCCGAGACACCGATTTAGGGGAGACGTGGATCTCCGTGGTTCAGACTGTTCCAGCAGTCAGTGGACAGGTCTGTTGCTCAGTCCCTTGCTGAGCATGGCTGGGAGACAGCCAATGGACACCTGAGGATAGGCTTACAAAAATTTTGCCGGTAGGCAGGGGAAGGGGTCCACCTGTCAGCTGGAGGTATGTACCTCGTTCTTGGTGTGGTGCAAGCAGGCCTGGCGACCGAGCTGACGGTCTTGGGGGGGGCGGCGGTGAGTCATCATGGACGCCTCTCCGTGTGGCGGGTAGCACTAGTAAGGTAAATATTTATGACCCATAGGTATCCAGCAGGTTCGCAATTGACTGGCCAACACTTAGACAGGTACAGGTGTAATAACGTTGACCGGTCAACGACGAACCAGGCAAGGGGTGATGGCAGGAGCTTTTCAGCATGCATCACCCCGTGATTTGATGGATACACGTCAGAGGGTGGGGTCAGTAGATAGTTTATTGACTACGGTCAACAATTTGTTTGTGTCAACAAACAAATTGATACAAATTGATACATTGTAGCCAATTGCCGTTGGCAATTTTGGGAGGAACCTTACCAGTGTTACTGCGGCCTGCTTGCCTTAAGAATTATAATTGGATGAGTACCAATTGAAAGTTATGATTCAGACTAGGGCATTATTCAATAAAAGTGGCCCAATGCCTTTATCCATATATCGGTGTCTGAGTCTTTCTTTGGGGGGTACGCCTGCAATGAAAGCGCGGCGCCATAATGGCTGCCGCACTCTTTGCGGGCCCCCCCACCCGGACTCAGACATCCGGGTGAGTTAGGGGGCGTGGCCACCCCTCTATAAAAGGGGTGGCCACGAGGCAGCCGAGCTGCCATTTTAAAATAGCGATGGAGTGGAGAAGTTTTCCCTCCACCCCCTCCCTAGTGAACAGTGTGATATTTTGGTCGCTTCGGGGCCGGGTGGGAATTTTTGGTTGGAACCCACAATTGGCCCTTGGGTTCTGGCTTTTTTGCCCATCCCACACTGTTGCTGAGGTTTGATATAGGGGTTTTCTTGCTCTTGACTTTGGTCACTTAGGCGGGTAGCACTGGTAAGGTAAATATTTAGGACCCATAGGTATCCGGCAGGTTCGCAATTGACTGGCCAACACTTAGACAGGTACAGGTGTAATAACGTTGACCGGTCAACGACGAACCAGGCAAGGGGTGATGGCAGGAGCTTTTCAGCATGCATCACCCCGTGATTTGACGGATACACGTCAGAGGGTGGGGTCAGTAGATAGTTTATTGACTACGGTCAACAATTTGTTTGTGTCAACAAACAAATTGATACAAATTGATACATTGTAGCCAATTGCCGTTGGCAATTTTGGGAGGAACCTTACCAGTGTTACTGCGGCCTGCTTGCCTTAAGAATTATAATTGGATGAGTACCAATTGAAAGTTATAATTTGGACTAGGGCATTATTCAATAAAAGTGGCCCAATGCCTTTATCCATATACCGGTGTCTGAGTCTTTCTTTGGGGAGTGCGCCTGCAAAGACTTTCATGATTGATTGTGTGCGGGCGCATTTGCACGTCCCTGAAAATATATGAAGAAGGGGAAAAATTCCACATGCCATAACAGTAGAAATGTTAGTTTATGATGAGGGAGACACTGATTGAAATCTCTGCTTGGCCATGTAACTGGTTGAGTGAACTTGAGCTAGTTATTAGCTCTCAGCATTTACTTAACTTGCAGAGTTGCTATGATGACAAAACTGAAAAGGAGAGTCATGTGTCCCACCTTTCACATCTTCAAACAAAAGGCAGGATATAAATGTAACGTATATATGCATAAACAACAAATAACACCCAAACCTTCCACTTTGCTGCTGTATGTATTGGAAACAGTCGTGCTTTGCTTTGTCAATAGGAGAACCAGATTATGTACAGTATTGGCAAAGTTTGGGGGGAAAGGAGGATTCCTGCCAGTTCTTTTATAGCATACCTCCATGTTTCTTGCTCACCAAACTGGGAGACAGCCATTCATCAGCATAAGCACTGCAATGAAAATTGTCTTTTGCCCTTCCTGCTATAAAGGATGACTGATTCTCAATTTAATGTTCTTCAAAGAGGTGTCTGCTGGTGGACAGCAGAACAATTGTCAAACAAGACAGCTGAATAGTGGGGTGAGAAAGGCCAGTGTGGAGACAGAAAGTGGCCCGGCTTCTGTCAGAAACTGAAAAATGCCGGTTTGACAAATATTATGCTGTGGTCCCCTTCCCTCCATCAATCAAGTGTTTATGGACACTTGGATCACATGGTAGCATATTATCTAACTGCACATTTCACAATTCACTGTTGAACTGTATTTAACTAGATATTTCATTTATGTCTGTCTTTTTAACTCAAAAAGGAAAAATAAGTCATAAGCCACCAGTCTCTTTGTCATTGAAGTTATTTATTATTGTACTGTTTCGATACATTTATATCCTGCTTTTCCTCCAATCAACTGAAAATGGCATGCAGAGTTCTCCTCCACTCTTCTTGATGTACAGGACAACCCTGTGAGGTTGGGAGAGAGAGTGATTGGCCCAAAGTCACTTGGTCTGTTTTATGGCTCAAAGAGAATTTGAATTTGTGTATCACACATTCTAGTCTAACATTTTGGCAAGATAGTAACTCCATGGTAGCTTATCTAGGTACTATAACATCTTTCTCGGGCAAATGCATTTAGCTATGGTTGTGAGATGCACCATAGGCCAGATGTGATCAAACATACCATATGTACAGAATCCTACTCTTTTTAGGGTATGCTTCTGGTTTCTTTTCCTTCTAATATTAAAACCAAACATCTGCATAAAAAGGCACTAGTAAAAACATGATTTACCAGAGAATTTCTGCATTAATGATTCAGCATGTCAAACAAAGCAAATTATTGTGTTAGGAAACTGATAAATGGAAATGGATGGATGTGCCCTTTTCCATTTAAATCATTTACAAAATTATAAGTGTGTCTGAGGGCAAAATGAGTGAGATTACGTTTTTCCAAAATCTTCATCTTTAATACAGGTCTCCTCCAATATTCTCAGGTTCAGTATATGCAGTTTCAATTATCCACAAGTCCAAAAATATTCAGTGAAAATCTTTGAATTACGTAGTATGTATGTACTGCACTTCCAAAGTGTGGCTACTAGAGGTCATTATCTACAATGTAATGTTGAAAAGGAACAAATTATTTTCCCAGGAGAATCACTTCCTGAGTGGACCTGAAAAAATGATGGATACACATGCAGCAACCTCCACTTGTACAACTTAGGTACTGTATTTCTACTTTCTGCAGTTTCAGGCATCTGCGGAAGTTCTTGGAACATATACTGCACAGATGTGGTGCGGGGAGCAACCTGCAAAACACATAAATTCAATCCAAAGAAAGGAAGGAAGGAAGAGGAATTCAGATTATCTTTATGACTCTCCAGTTAAATAGGAATAAAAGCTTACCTCTTCATGCAATTTGAAATGGATAGCAACTACTCCACTAACAACAGATTTCTAGCAGTTACTCCCCATATCACTATTGAACTCATGGAACAGAAATCTTGGCAGTCAACCCTTCAGTCTCAAAATGGGCAATAGGCAACATTTCCTGGCCACCTACCAGTAGGCATTCTTCCTAACTATGACTGAGGGAAGGACCCAGGAGGGTTGTTTTACCTTCTCATCCACTAAGAGGTGCTCCTAAATTCATAGGCTGGGATCCTGTTGCTTAGTATACTAAGTTGCAATAAAGTAGGCCCAAGCTGTTGCTTAGTGTAATAAATGGGGATTTGGTGAGTTAATACCTCCATAAATTCCACTTATTCAAATGGGCCTATTCTAGTGCAAATTATGATTGGTTGTAATTTACATTAACATGGTGAATCACAGCTAAAGTAGGCCCCTTAAGGGTCTATTCCAGTGTGACTAAGCAGCAGCATTTCAACCACCTGATTGCAGCACTGTCTTGGAGCAATCTACATTGCAGAGGCTCAGCCTTCCCTACAATGGTATCCAATATCCCTGCTGTTGCAAAATAAATTGAGCCAATTTTATTTAAACTGGCTTAGAAGTTTTGTCAAAATTGGTTATTTACTTTATAAAGTTATATATGAGTTTTGTGGTCTCCAGATGTGATAACCATTGACAAATTTTCTCATTCTCTATAAAAAGAGCATTTAAACACAATGAAACAACTCTTTTTTTAAAAAAAAAAAATAGTCAATCATTGCAGGGGGTTTCATGTCTACCTTAGAGCAAACATACCAGTACCTATTAGCAATAGCCTTAACAATAACCAATTGTATTTTGTTGCAAAACCTTGCAAGATCTTTCATTCAAAGTGCCAGATTTGTGTTCGAAAACACTACATACAAAAACTGTTATCCAATCCCCCTTTTTTAGAAACAATGGGAGAAAAATAAAAGGAAGTGTGGGACTCTTTCAAAGACGTAGTTCACAAGTTTTTAGGGAATGCTAAAGACCGTCACTACAAAACCATTGTACAATGCATGTTGAATGCATATAAAGCTCAAGGATGCAAGATGAGCTTAAAAGTTCATTTCTTACATTCCCATGTCAACTATTTTCCTGAAAACTTGGGAGCCTACATTGAAGAGCAGGGTGAAAGATTTCACCAGGATGTCCGTGATATCAAGAGATGCTACCAAGGAAGATGGAATGTCAATATGCTAGCTGACTGCTGTTGGATGCTCAAATGGGAAACAGAAAATGGAAAGCGAAAGTGTGTTCAGAGGAGCATAAAAGAGAAGAAAAGGTTTCACAGACAAAAAGAGTGACCATGGAATGTTAAGTATATATTATGAAGCAATGGTTTGTTTAATTATAAGAAATAATATGTTTAGTTCATTGTAATAAAATAGTGATTTTCTCATCACTCTTATAATTTTTGATGCATAACCCTCATATTTTGTGAAAAAACTGTACATGATGGGCGGGGGGGGGGGGGAATTGAGGTCATTTTTTGATTCAGCACACTAGAAAACATAAAATTTGCCAAAAATATCCTATGCAGCTGATTATTATTTTTTGGCAGACCTGTGTAATTCATCCATGGCTCATGAATATTGTACCTCCTGATGGCTGTTTGCTATGATAGATGAAATAGAACCTTCATGGTTAAAACTAGCATATCTACTGCCAGATTAGTGAGACAAAACTGAGACAAAACTGAAGGTAGTTCTTGTCATTCTTGTGTTGTTTTCCATAAAATCCTAGATATACATCTGATCAGTTCCAGGGAAAGAGAGTGCTACCCTGTTTTTTGATTTGATCTAATATGCCAGTTCTTATATTTATGTTCTTTGGTCTGTATCAAAACAGTAACAATAATAAATGTCATTAGACTTTCATTCGTCTCCTGCCCAAACAGAAATATTTATCTGGAACTGTCACCTGCTTACACGATGTGTCAGATAGTAGCAAACTATCATTTTTGTCTCCACATATTTGACGATTTCAAGCTGATGAGTAAAAGGTACAAATAGGAGAAGGAAAGATTTATTTGTGGCTAAGTATTTCTGTGAATGTGTAAACATGTGTGAATTTGCATGAAATGCTCTTGGATGAAAAACAATTTGCATGCTGAGAAGCTAGATGTAATCTAGAGTGCAGGTTCATTGGATTTAAATGAGAAGTCTTGCCTTCCTCCCCCATTCTTTACATATTTTGGCTTGAAGATAAATAGCCGAGTGCCACTTATTGAATATCCTAAAGTGCTATGTATCAAGAAAAATTACCAGCATAGATATCTGAGCAAATTTGTGCATCACATTAGATTATTTTTATGTCAGCCCTGAAGATGTATGAGTTCTCCACAACATATCTTCATGAAGATTTAATGGGTTATTTTTAATGAGTAAGCTTTTCTCCTCCTTCTGGTATTTTTCTGTCATGTTAATTGTTACCATATAAAGTTGATATAGCTCTTTGTCTCCCACCCTAGTATTTAGTAATGTTTAGAACAGTGTTTCCCAACCTTCAGGTTTTGGACTTCAATTCCCTGAAGCCTAAGTCAATTCCCCAAAACACTAATCATCCAGTGTACTGACTTAGGCTTCTGGGTATGGAAGTCCCTCTGTAGGACGTGTGCCCCATGTTGGGTACCACAGGTTTAGACAGAAAGATTCCTTCAAATTCTCTGTTGCAGTACTGTTCTCAAAGGTATTTTTTCCCCACGTTGGTTGTTTGGTCAACTTGCTTGGTGGAAACAATAGGAAAAACTTTGAAGCTATTCATAGAAATGGAAAAAAAAAGGGGTCACAGGAAATTAAGATGTTCAGTGTAATCAGATGCCATACCAGATGGATCTCACACTGAGGATGTCCTAGTGCAAGGGGCTATGACCAATGTGCTTCTTCCCTTTCTTTTGTGAAACCTTTAGTTTTAGCTGTATTTCTGTCTTTCCCCCATTCCCCAACTAATGTGTGATCATAGGGAAATTTAAAAAAATACTTTTGGAATCTGGGACAAATTATGCTATAAACAATTATAGGAAAACCTCAACTTACATAGGCCTCATGTTACCTAATATTCAACTCACATAATGATTTTGTGCTAAAACCATGTCCCAATTTATGTAAATGTCCCAATTTACTAACACAATTTCCTATGTGTTTGTTTCAAGTTACATAAATAATTCATTTTTCCTATGGGTTTGCTTCCCGTTATGTAAAAATTCATTTCCCTATTGGTTTGCTTCAATTTACATAAAAATTTCATTTTTCCTATGGGTTTGCTTTGATATACATTACAAAACACACGATATATGCAAAAGCCCACAGAACGGACTTTTTATGTAAGTAGGGGTTTTACTGTAATATGAAATATTATTATTATTGTTATTGCTCAAATTGTATGCCGCCCCACTTGCAAAGCGACTCAGCAAAAGCAGTTTCTGAACTAGCCCAAGCAGTGGCAACCGCATCTCCACTGTATTGGCTGTTGGACATGATTTCCAGATCAGAGGAGCAGGTAAACTTTCTATTATTCATTAGTTTTCTTAATGGAATACTGGGCCAATTAGCCTAATGGCATGATCCAACAAATACATTCTTATATTATTTCACATAACAGTGAGTCATGTTTAGTGAGAGTGATGTCAAATCTCATTGCTTAAAACACTGATTGCATGGCATATGCTTTGGCTTTTGCATTTCTGATTTGTTTGTTTTTCACCCACTTTGTCCTGTGTTATGTGGACAAGACATTTTTAGGAAGTAAATACAGAAATATCTTTAGTCATCTCAAATTAGATTTCAGCAAACCATCATGAGGCTAGTTATGACATGTTTCCATTAGCGACAATCTTATGTTGTTCATAATGTACATGCTATAATAATAATTTTGTGTCAGAAATTCTTCTGGGTTGAAAGGAGTTTTGTGGAAGAAACTCCACTCAGGGAATGCCCAAATGAGGCTCCTTTCATGTCCACAAGAGCTGGGACAGAGATGGGTGCTCAATGCAGTGTATGGGTCTTGAACTCTCAACTTGCCAGCCTTCCAGCTAACAAGGTGAGTTTCTTAACCACTGAGCCAACGCAGCCCCAATGTGAACTGCTAAGTAACTTAACCTTTACTGCCTTGAAGCTATGCTGAAGAAGTATGTTGTTACATTGACTTTCTGTAATGGCTAGTAGTTTTCTACTAATCTCTCTCCTTTAAGAAATACCTACTGGGTTCAGTTTCCCACCTTGGACACTCTCCAGACCACAAATACAAGGAAACAGGTAAAACACATTGTACTCATGATTTATACTCTAAAGAACTACCATAAAATACCCCTCAATTTCATTCTTAATTTCATCACTCTGATATATGCCTTCACCTTATCTCACTCACAGTCCCTCTCACTTTTTCCTATCTTTTTCAACTCCAAGTCTCTATCTTTCACTTTCATTTTCACTCATGCCATAAAAATTCAAATTATATCTTCTCCCACATTCTCTCAGCCAAGCCTCATCTTTACATAAATATTTCTGCCAATCATTTCTGTCAATCATTTTCTCACTCCACACAGGTGCCCATCTATTAGAATCATAGAACCATAGAATCACTTAGCTGATTCTATCAAATAAGCTTTCAGAGATGGGAACTAAGTGGCAGGTCATTTCCCTCTCTCCCTAGCCCCTCAATAGGCTTCACAAAGCTCAGTCATACTCCCTGAGACTTCTGGCAGCATTACTAGGGTCCTTTTAGGCCAGGGGTTCCCAAACCTTTTGCACTGCAGGTCAGTCACATGGTTGAATGGGCTGGTCACATGGTTATGTGGTTCCTACCACTGGAAATTGAAATAAAACATGCCTGCACATGCACAAAATGCTGCCATAAATGTGCCAGAGGCTATCATGAACACATGTGTGGGTATGTTTTACTTCTGATTCCAGGAGTGGAAAGGGTGGTGCAGACCAGATGATTTGGCATTGTGGGCCAAATCTGGCCCACATGCCATAGTTTGGGCATCCATTTTAGGCTATCAAGTCTAACCCCCTACACAATGAAGGAAGTCAAATCAAAGCAGATCTGACAGATAGTTGTCAATATTACTGAGCGAAGTATTCCCCATCTTGTAACTGTGTAACAATTGTCACATATCAAATATTAAGACAATAAATGAAAAGGATATGGAAGCAAGATCAAGTCTTCCACTTCCCCAGACTGATTTCAGCAGCTGGAGTAATTACACAATCTTTGGTTTCTAGTTTAAAACAATAATGCGTAATTGCTAATTTGCTTCCTGAAATTCAAAAAATCAGTGATTTTTGCAAACATATTACTTCATCAACATGATGCTTTGTTCCTCCCCCATACACCAACAATGCCGAGTAAAAAGATGTGTATTTATATTAATAAATGATGTACTTCCTCCTCTGCAACTAGTCTCTTTCAGCACACAGAAATACACAGTAACCACATAGATTTCCTTCAACAAATCTAAGATCCATTATCCCTCCAAAATTGGTGCAAAACCTGAAAGTCATAAATTGTGTATGAGATGATTGACTTTATCATGAAGCAAAGCTGTTACTGATGCTAGCAAGCATCTGGCAGCATTGTGTTTGATTTACTCTGTTGGGCATTTTTACAGATGTAAACCTGTTTTGCCAAGACAAATGGACTGGTAAATCCAATAAACTAAATTCTCATTGTAAAAGAAGAGCAAAGCAGAAGGGATGGGGGAAAAGGATGGGTGGGGGACATGTTTCTAAGAAACCGTCTTCAACTTTCATAGAGGATTGGGGGGGGGGGCACATTTTTTCCTCTTAGGAGAAAGAAACAGTAATAAAGGCAGCCCTGCTGAGGCCAACCTTTTTATTTATTTCCCTCCTTCCATACAAAAAGCACCACAGTAAACAGTGCCAGATGTCTCTGTGACAGAAAAAGTGGCAAACAGTCATCTCACTTCTTTCGGCAGAGTCAAGCTGCTTTTTCCACCCCATTCAGCATGTTTACGAATGTGTGATTTGGTCAGAAGAAACAAAAGGTCTAACACACACACACACACACACACACACACACACACACACACACACACACACATAAAAGGGCAAGAGTTCTGGAATTCAACAGAAGGTCAAAATGGCAATCTTTTTGCCAGGCCCAGCTTCTTTTTTACACTCTGACATCTGGTGCCCATTACCAGGACAAATTGGAGCAATTCAAACCATTTGTGAGTTGAAGAAGGGAGAGGAGAGGGTTTCTCTTCTTTTCATACCATATCAGCTACAAATTTGAGTGCAGGAACTAGAGTTCTGTGTAATGCAGTGTAGCAATAGATTGGCCACACTTGTTTCACAGGCTTTCAATACAACAAATGTAATCAGTGATTACGGCAAAGATGGCCACCCTGCAAGCACAGTAGTCCCACAAAAGGAAGAAAAGAAATAATTATCTGGACGAGCTTGCACAGAATTTTCCGGTTGTACAGCACGAAGCTCAGACATCAAGCTGGAAACTTTGCATTATAGCTGTCTCAAGTGTGATATCTGCTCTCTTCCCTGTCTAGTAATTTATTATGAGTTCTCTGTGAAGTTGTGCTTTCAACTGTGAGCCAAATCGCTGTGTGGCATCCTTGTATTTGCAAGTGAAGCCATGTTTCTGTGTGGAACAATGTTCCAAAATGCAACATCAAAACAGCTTCCTTCCATGAGTCTATCTCTTCTACACTCGAATAGGCTTTTGTTTCCTTTATGACATCATTTTGCCAAGTTCAGGAAACAGTTGCTTGATGACCCATGATGCACAATTAACAACCCTAGACAATACATCTGCTACAGGCAACAACAGGTCTTGAACATATAATCAATATCTGTAAATATGTACACTTCAGAGAAGAAGCAACACCTTATGTCCAATTGAATTTCAATTTGTGAGGGTAGTAATAGTACAGCTATTTCGCAATAGCAATTATACTTATATACCCCCCATAGTGCTTTGTGCACTCTCTGGACATTATACAGGCAATTAGCATTTTGCCCCCAACATGCTAGGTACTACTTTTACTGACCCAGGAAGGCTGGAAGCCTGAGTCAGCCTTGAGTCCCATCAGGATTGAACTCAAAATGTTTTGGCTGCAGTACAGCAGCTTAACCACTGCATCACCAGGGTTCTTGTACTGTTTAACCCAATTCCCTATTGTTTAAAGTAGTTGCTTATTGAAGCACAAATTCTATATCCTTGACAGTTTTCCATTTAGGTCCAAATAGATCAATCATACAAGTAATGTCTAAAGGTGACTGTTCATTTTAATAACAGAATTATGTCTTAAAGAAATGAGGATGGGGAATCAAATCACATGAATAAAAAGTGATGGTTTGGCTGTTTACCTTGATTTGAGCACAGCTACAGAAGGCTAATAATTTAATGAAGGAAATGGTATTGGTAGAGGACATTTTACTTAAGTTCTCTATCTCACTGGTCCTTAAAATAACCTTTGAGTTAATAAGACCTCTAGATAATAAGGGGTATCACAAGAGCATTATTTAAGTGTTTTTCAACCCAGGGCTATAAATTTGCATAGAGAAGCATAGAATGGAATGGTTACAACTTCATTTCTGAAAAGAAGAATACTCCTACTCCCATGTAGATTCTACATGTGAGGAAGAAAGATTTTCTAGTTTTCTTTGTGTGTGTACAGCCTTACATGAACAAGAACTTTGCAGGCGCACCCACCCAAATAAGGACACAGACACCGGCATTGGATTTAAGGCATTGGGCCACTTTTATTGAATAATGCCCTAGTCCGAATTATAACTTTCAATTGGTGTTTCATCAAATTATAATTCTTTAAGGCAAGCAGGCCGCAGTAGCACTGGTAAGGTTCCAACCAAATTGCCAATGGCAATTGGCTGTTATGTATCCATTTGTATCAATTTGTTTGTTGTCACAAACAAATTGTTGACCGGTCAATATACTATCTATTGACCCCACCCTCTGATGTGTATGCGTTAAAATATCAAGGTGATGCAGGCTGTGAAGCTCCTAGCATCACCCCGTTCATTGTTCGCCCTTGACCGGCCAAGCCTGTTTCCCCTGTACCTATCTACGTGTTGGCCAATCAATTGCGAACCTGCCGGATACCTATGGGTCATAAATTTTACCTTACCAGTGCTACCCGCCACATGGGGAGGCGTCCATGATGACTCACCCCCCCCGACCGACAATACAGTCATCAGGCCCGCTTGCACATCATTCAAAAAGAGGTCCATACCCCTCACTGACAGGTGAACCCCATCTCCAGAATACAGGCTAAAATCCTGTAACTCTATCCCCGGGTGACGAATGGGTGTTCCCAAGCCATTCTCAATAAGGAACCGGGCAACACCCCTGTTCACTGACCACCGGGCATGGTCCAAACCACGGGGGTCAATGCCTCCCCTATAATAGTGTCTCGGCACAATGTCTGACCATAGCAAATGTTTGTACGGCCATAAATGGTGAAGAAACACCAGGTCACTGCACACGGAAGTCTTTAATGCCAGGCCAGTGATTTGTGCGAGATCATTGCCTCCGAGGTGCAGAATAAAAACATCTAGCGGTCCGGCATCCCCAATGGACATCAGGAATGGCAACAGTTCCCGCCATCTCACGTCGCGCACACCATACCACTGCATACGCGCAGTTGCACGTAGCCCGAGATGGGGTACCCACTCCGATGAAGCCGCATACTGTGCCGTCCAGTGCACATAACTGTGGCCCACCAGCCACACTGCCACCAGTGTGCGGAAACACACAGGGTCTGTAAAAGAAGGATAAAGAATTGAGGGCATAACAAGGCACTCATGCAGTGAGGGGACGAACATACAGAGAAAAACGTGCAGATCCCCACCTGCCCATGCGACGTATGTCAGCCTCTAATGTACCCAAATGCAGCTGCAGTTGATGCAGCGCCTATCTGAAATGAATGGGTACCGTAATGAGCCCCAGGGACCCCCGCACTGTAAAGTGCCGTCCCCGTAACCCTCCAAAATTGAAATTTCGTAAGGGGAGACCCATCCTGGTGGCAGAACAACAGGCCAGGGCATGAACCACGCACTGCCAAAAACGCATGTAGGGCACCAACCAGACAGATGTCAGCAAACGCACATTGTAGAAGCATCACGCTACTACCCTTCCCGTGCTGATAGGCCTTTGAGGAGTGAATCCTCAACTGAGCCCACTCGCGGTGGAGAGAAACATCTTCCAGTTCCAGTGCCCTATGGGACATGTCCCCTTCAACAGGCCAGGGCGTGAACCACGCGCTGCCACAAATGCATGTAGGGCACCAACCGAACAGATGTCAGCGAATGTACAATGTAGGAGCATCACGTTACTACCTTTCCCTTGCTGATCAGACTTTGAAAAGTGAATCCTCAACTGAGCCCACTCCTGGTTGAGAGACACATCTTCCAGTTCCAGTGCCCTACGGGACATGTCCTCTTTTGAAAGTGGGACCAGCTCACTGATTCTCAGAGCTCCAAAGAAAGCTACGGTGGTGGCTGCATGAAAAAGAGACTCCTCATACCTATCATAACACAGGCTATGCCAGCCTCGAGCAAGGTGTGCCAGGAGACAAGGGGAAACAGGCCAACATGTGTCCGGGCAGCGGCCGCGTTCACGTGTCCACCCTTGCAACACATGGTGTATACGGAAGTTACTCATGTACTCCGTAAAGCCCTGTGCCTTAGCCATGAATGCCAAGGCCAAAAGCCTGGTGGCAATGGTGCATGGGGCCAGACCTTGATCATGAAGGTGCACCATGTCCTGCAAAACATGGTCAGCCGGGAACAGCCACATGTCATGCAGCTGCCTCTCCCTACAGAAAGCCCTAAACTGTAGGAGCATGTGCTGATACGCCTTACGCGTGCGCGGGGCAAGACACATGCTGATCGCCCAGTTCTCTTCTCCTCGCCAAAGGTTCACATCTCGGCCAGAAGTGGAGAGGCACGGAACTGGGAGATCTGCAGGCGGGATAAAGCATCAGCAATATCATTGTTAATGCCTGGCACATGTCTGGTCCTAAAGAGCACATTAAGATGCAAGGACCTAAGGACAAATTGTCGAACCAAGGCCATGACTCTGGGGGACTTGGATGTTTGGCCGTTAACAATATGCACTACGTCAGCATTGTCACTCCAAAAGTGAACTACGGAATTAGCCTACATGTCTCCCCAGAGCATGACGCCGTCGCCGCCACAGCTGCCGCGCGGGGCCGTCACTCCCCGCCCCCTGCCACCGGGCGGGGAGGTTAAAAGGGCTCCTGGGCCAAGGGAGCCGAAGACGCCGTCGCCGCCACAGCTGCCGCACGGGGCCGTCACTCCCCACCCCCTGCCACCGGGCGGGGAGGTTGGAGGGGCTCCCGGGTTGAGGGAGCCGAAGACGCCGTCGCCGCCACAGCTGCTGCGCGGGGCCGTCACTCCCCGCCCCCTGCCACCGGGCGGGGAGGTTGGAGGGGCTCCCGGGTCGAGGGAGCCGAAGACGCCGTCGCCGCCACAGCTGCCGCGCGGGGCCGTCACTCCCTGCCCCTGCCACCGGGCGGGGAGGTTGGAGGAGCTCCCGGGTCGAGGGAGCCGAAGACGCCGTCGCCGCCACAGCTGCCGCGCGGGGCCGTCACTCCCTGCCCCCTGCCACCGGGCGGGGAGGTTAAAAGGGCTCCCGGGCCAAGGGAGCCAAGGACGCCGCAGTTGCCGCCACAGCCGCTGCGTGTGGTTGTCCCTCCCCGCCCCCTGCCACCGGGCGGGGAGGTTGGAGGGGCTCCCGGGTCGAGGGAGCCGAAGACGCCGTCGCCGCCACAGCTGCCGCGCGGGGCCATCACTCCCCGCCCCCTGCCACCGGGCGGGGAGGTTGGAGGGGCTCCTGGGTCGAGGGAGCCGAAGACGCCGTCGCCGCCACAGCTGCCGCACGGGGCTGTCCCTCCCCGCCCCCTGCCATCGGGCGGGGAGGTCGGAGGGGCTCCCAGGCCAAGGGAGCCAAGGACGCCGCAGTTGCCATGCAAAGCCGTCCCTCCCCACCCCCTGCCACCGGGCGGGGATGTTGGGGGGGCTCCCGGGCCGAGAGAGCCGAGGACGCCGTCGCCGTCGCAGCTGCCGTGCGGGGCTGTCCCTCCCCGCCCCCTGCCATCGGGCGGGGAGGTCGGAGGGGCTCCCGGGCCGTGAGAGCTGGAGACGCCGCAGCCACCGCGCGAGGCCGTCCCTCCCCGCCCCCTGCCACCGGGCGGGGAGGTTAAAAGGGCTCCCGGGCCAAGGGACCCGAAGACGCCGCCGCCACTGCCGTGCAACTCCCCGGGCGGGGAGTCTAGGATGGCTCCCCGTAGCTTTGGGGAGCAGAAGACGAAGCCGTAGACGCCGCGTCCGCGCATGGTCGTCCCTCCCAGCCCCCTACCGCCGCCCTCCCTGCCTGGGGGGAAGAAAAAGGAGATGTCAACGACAGGACTCGCCAGCGCTCCCTGTGCGTTTCGGGAGCCCATGCTTGTTGCTGGAACCAGGGGGGGATTGCGGATGGGGTGGGAAGAGAGAGAGTTGGTCCTGCCAGCCAGGAAGGAGGGGCAGCATTCCATCTAGGGAGGTCCCGGGGATCCATATAGGTGTAGTGATGGGCATGGGGCGGTATGGCGGGTACCGTGGGGCAGGCCGCACTCGGGGAATGCGGGTCCGATGTTTAAGTGCGGTCCCTCATTCCAGCCCTGCAGGTACATCTCTGGGCCCTGAGCAGCAGATCCAGAGTGACCCCGCCCTTAGGCTGCTGCTGGTGAATGCCAGATCGGTCTGTAATAAGGCCCCCCTGATTCAAGATGCCATCCAGGAAGGGCTGGCCGACCTGGCATGCATCACCGAAACCTGGCTGACTCCTGAAGATGGAGTACCTCTTTCGGACATGTGTCCAGCTGGGTTTGGTATTTGGCACCAGCCTAGAGGTGAGGTGAGGGGCGGTGGTGTCGCCATTGTTGCCAGGGAGTCTTTGGGAGTTGCTAGGTCCACTGCTCCACAAGTGTCTGGTTGCGAGGCCCTGCTTCTACGGCTGGGCCCCAAGGGTCAGTTGGGGATCTTACTCCTGTACCTGCCCCCTTGCAGGGTAAGGGATGCCCTGCCTGAGCTCCTCGAGGCCGCCTCGATGCTGGCGTTGGAGTTCCTGAGGCTTATGGTGCTGGGGGACTTCAATTTGCCATCGCTGGGGATGGCTTCTGAGGTGGCAAGGGAGTTCATGGCCTCCATGGCAGCCATGGGCCTGACTCAGGTAGTTCGGGGTCCGACCAGGGGCAGTGGTCACATGCCAGACTTAGTTTTCTTGTCGGAGCAGTGGCAGAGTGATCTGAGACTACAGGATTTAGTCATCTCACCTGTGCCATGGTCAGATCATTATCTGGTGACTCTTGACTTTCTGGGGGCGACACTTCATCGTAGGGAGGCAGGGCCTATTAAAATGGCCCGCCCTTGGCGACTAATGGATCCAGACGGATTCCAGAGGGAACTAGGGGGTGTTCCTCTGGATCGGTTACACGATTCACCCGAGGCACTCGTCGACCTGTGAAATAGGACAGCAACAGCAGCCTTGGATGAAATCTCGCCACTGCGGCCTCTCCGCGCCCGTGGGGTTAGGTCATCCCCGTGGTTCACAGATGAACTGCGTGAACTCAAACGGGCAAAGAGACACCTAGAGCGCCGCTGGGTGAAGACCCGGGATGCTTCCGATTGGACACTAGCTAGAGCTGCTATTAGGGCCTACCTAGTGGCGATGGGGGTGGTGAGGCGGCAATACTTCACCACCCTTATTGCCTCCGCTGATAATCGCCCAGCCGCCCTGTTCCGGGTTACCAGGTCCCTCCTCGGTAGGGGGAGATCGGTGCCCGGTTGGCAGGGTTCGGCTGAGGACTTTGCTGACCATCTGGTGGAGAAAATCGATCGGATTCATTCAGGACTGAATCCTGGCGTGGATGGGGAGGGTCGGGGGGGGGGTGCCGGTGCACAGTCTTGCTGTACGATCTGGGATCAGTTTGATCCTGTTGTCCCTGATGAAGTGGACAGGCTCCTTGCAGCTGTACGTGCCACTACATGTCCTTTGGACCCCTGTCCAACCTGGTTGGTGAAAGCCTCCAGGGAGGTAACAGGTGGCTGGGTTGGGGGGATAATAAATGCATCACTACGGGAGGGGGTATTTTCTGCACAGCTAAAACATGCTTTGGTGCGCCCCCTCCTGAAGAAAATATCCCTCGACCCAGCGGTCCTTAACAACTACAGGCCGGTTTCCAACCTGCCCTTCCTGGGTAAGGTTTTGGAGAAGGCGGTGGCGCGCCAGCTGCAGAGTGTCCTGGAGGAAGCGGATTATCTAGACCCCTTTCAATCAGGATTCAGGCCCGGGTATGGAACGGAGACGGCATTGGTCGCACTGATGGATGATCTCTGGCGGGAGCGGGACGGGGGTTATCCATCCGTCCTTGCTCTTCTCGACCTCTCAGCGGCCTTCGATACCGTCGACCACGGTATCCTTCTGGAACGCCTCAAAGGACTGGGGATCCAGGGCACTGTGTTGTCCTGGTTTTCCTCTTTTCTGGAGGGCCGTACCCAGTCGGTGTGGTTAGAGAGTGAGAGGTCCAGCCCTAGGCTCCTCAAGTATGGGGTTCCTCAGGGCTCGGTGCTCTCTCCTCTCCTATTTAACATATATATGAAGCCACTGGGTGAGATCATTCGTTCCCACGGGGTGCGGTACCATCAGTACGCGGATGATACTCAGCTATACATCTCGGCCCGTGGGGACCCTAGTGATGCTGTTGAAATCCTATCCGGATGCCTGGAGGCCATTGGGGTCTGGATGGGGGCCAATGGGCTTCGGCTGAATCCCAGCAAGACAGAGTGGCTGTGGATAGGGGGCCCCGCGTTACCCAGGGAGTTACCACCTTTGGTACTGGATGGGGCTGTTTTGCCCCAGACAGACCCTGTGTGCAACTAGGGGGTCCTTCTGGACTCGCGGCTGCTGCTGGAAGAACAAGTAGCGGCTGTGGCCAGGAGGGCTTTTGCCCAACTTCGGGTGATTCGCCAATTGCGCACGCTCCTGGACCGGGGCACCTTGCTTATGGTCACCCATGCTCTGGTTACTTCCCGACTAGATTATTGTAATGCGCTCTACATGGGGCTCCCCTTGACGACCATTCGGAGGCTGCAGCTGGTCCAGAATGCAGCGGCCCGGGTGGTGATGGGGTGTGGGCGATATGCCCATGCCTCACCGCTACTTCGGGAGCTGCACTGGTTACCAGTTTGTCTCCGGGTGCAATTTAAGGTGCTGGTTTTGACCTTTAAAGCCCTATATGGCAGTGGGCCAGGATACCTTAGAGACCGCATCGTCCCAAGAGTGTCTGCCCGTCCAACCAGAGCGGACCGGAGGGGCTCTCTAATAGTGCCATCAACTAGGGGTGCACATCTGTCTAGCACCCGAAGGAGGGCCTTCTCCGTGTCCGCACCAGCTCTCTGGAACCTCCTGCCAATAGATCTAAGACTTCAAAGTGAATTGCTGCCCTTCAGGAAAGGAGTGAAGACCTGGCTGGCAGGGCAGGTGTGGGGCCCGAATGGGACTACGGTTCCCGCCTGCTGGTTACTGTAAGGATTAAGAACTCTCTCTTCTTCTTTGTATGGTGGGTGGGATGGGTGGGTGGGATAGGGTTTTTAAATGGGGTGGGATGTGGGTTTTTTATAGTGTCTTTTATGTGTTTTTAGAATTGTCGGGTTCTGCCTGAGTGGGCGGCATATACAAATGTGACTATAAATAAATAAAAATAAAAAAATAAGCGCACCTAAAATCGGAAAAAACTCAAGTAATGTAAGACCGCATAAGCGATCCATGCCTTGCCATTCCTGGGGCCACCTCCCATAGGCCCACCTACCCTCAAAATATATCCCATATCTGAGGGAACCTGAGGCATCTGACTGGACTTGGAAATGAGGGGAGGCCATATGCTCCTACCTGGTGTTACCACCCTGCAGGCAAAGTTGAGGTGGCCGTGGAGCACCTGCAACTCATGGAGAGACACTTTGCGCTTGGCAAGCATTGCCGAAATGACCTCTGAGAGCCGAGTCACCGTCTCCATGGGCAACCTGGATGTCTGGGCAATGGTGTCAAGTCAATACCTAGAAAGGTAAGGGTGATGGCTGGGCCCTCTGTCTTTTCAGGTGCCAGAGGAACACCAAGTTCCACAATGAGTGCCAGAAATGTGGTAAGCAGGTGTCCACACGTGCCCGAGTCACGTTCACTCCCAAACAAAAAATTGTCGAGGTAGTGTGCCACGGACCGGGATCCCGACCTCCAAACGAAGAAGGGTGCTAAAGCCTTCGAAGGCCGAGTACGGAATGGAGGAGCCAAAGGGCATAGCTATGTCCACATAAAGCTTGCCCCGAAAACAAAAACCTAAAAGCTCAAAGTCATCAGGGTTCACTGGCAACAATCGGAGTGCCGATTTAATGTCACATTTCACCAGTAGCGCCCCACATTTTAAAGATGGGAGTTCATTCCATCCTGCAGTACTCTGGAATCGAACTGCTGACCTTCTGCCTCCCAGTCAGTGTCTTAGCCACTTGAGCCACTAGAGTCTACTTGCAATTTCTTGCTTTCGAACTGCTAGGTTGGCAGGGCCTGGGACAGAGACGGGAGCTCACTCTGTCATGCAGTACCCGGGAATCAAACTCCAACCTTCCAGTCAGTGAGTTCAGTGTCTTAACCACTTGAGCCACTGCAGTCCTCGAATGCGGAAGCCAAAAGTAAAACCCTCTAGTAGATAAATCACATCATCCTGTCTAGGATAGATGCACAGCCACCTTTCTAGCATGCAGAGATTTATTGCGGAGGGGATCTTTTGTATGCGCGGCGGCATCAGAGGGAGCTCTGGCCGACCCCTGGTATCCTTTTCCCCTGGCCCCGGGACCCACCGGCCCATGGGCACGTGGAAGCAGTGTGCGGTCCGGCACAGGAAGGGCACTCATGCCTAAATTTACCTTGGCGCCTGCTGCACACTCCATTGGCGGAGTAGCTCCAACACAGCATGGGGGCTGGAACCCCCTGCCCTGCCAGCTGGCGGGGAACCTGTGTAGTGGCCAACCGCTGTACCGCATGGCCGCAGTGGTAACGGTCACCTGGCCGTGTAGGGGTCATATAAAGGAGCCACAGTTGCTGGCAGGGCTCATCCCATCGCATCTCAGGGTGAAGGGCCACCCTCATTCTAAATTCCTTGTCATAGGCTAACCATGATGGGCCAGGGGAATCAACGACAGCCCGGTAAATGTTGTCCAGATACTGGAATGGCCAAATCCAGACGGGCCCTAAGATATACAGCCATATAGATTAAATAGGCTGGTAGCCAGTTGGCCCACGTACGAGGGGGCTTACGACGATGGGACAATTCCTTGTCCCTGTCATCCTGCCCCTACTTCTCCTCCTTGGTTGGTTCCTGGTTAAGGAGGGTGAAAATATCGACATACTCCCCCTACCATATCTTTTCTCTTGTGGCCTGAGACAAGTGGTCACCCAGGGGAAGGGAGTAGCCGGCTGTTGGCATTGCCGTAATCGGCACAGAGCGAAGTGGGGAAATGTATAATGGGCCCTGTTACCCAACAGGAAATTGAGGTGGAGCCAATGGGGCGGTTGTGCCCGGCAAAAACTTGTGAATAGGTAGGAGCCCAGGAGGCCAGAGGGTACTGAGTAGTGAACTGCCCACCCGAAGTAGCCTGGTGAGGCCAGGGCCACTGTATCCCACTGGTAGCCTGTGTTAGTATAGATGGTGTGCTGACTTGACCACCATACTCACTTGTCGCACCCCCCTGGGCCGCCCCCACCGGGGGTTCCGGCCCCTGGTGGGCGTCGGAGCTCGCGATGGAAGTCGAGCTCTGAGCCGATGGAAGTCCAGGCCAAGCAGGACTGGTCACAAATGGGATGCCCTGCTGGGGGGGGCGCACAGGGAGTTGCGAAGCACCACCATGCGTGGGCCTGATGGCCTCCAGCAGCTCAACCCAGCTAATGGCCCGCTGAGAGGCCTGCAGAGGCAGATGGGCAACAGCCGTAGAAGGGCCAAACCCAGATTCCAGTGGTGGTGGGGCGATCCCCATGGATGCTTCAAGGGCCACAATGTGGGCCAGAAGTAAATCAACCGTGTCTGACCCACCAGAATAAGGTGGGCCGGATGGGCCATGCGGCCCGCCAGGCAATTGTTGGCCGGTGTAAGGAGGGAGCATGCGGCCCAGCCCAAGGCTGACCACAGGCAAAGGGGTGAGGCCACGTGCCAGCCCCCGGCCACAGTAGTGCCAGTCCAGATCATCCAGCCCATGAGGTGCCGGGGCCATGGCAGGGTGCGATCCTGCGCCATGCCAAATCGGGCCATCTTGCCCCATGAGCTCGGACGATGAGTCCATGAGAGCCGAAGCCCTGGGGGGGCAGGCCTGCGCAGCCCCCGCCCGAGTCCTATGACTGGGCATGGGGGTAGAGGCCTGGTCACCCTCATTGGTGGCAGTGGGTATAGAAACCCTGCCAACCCTCCTTGGCACCCCCGCACAGGCCATCCGGCCCGAGGGTAGCCCAAGGGATGTGGTGGGGGGGTGGGGTGAGCCCTTCCCCCTGCACATGGCTGCGGGGCTGCGGCATTCTTCTGTTTGGGGGCCATGGCCACCCAAATAGAGGCACTGATCGGCGGAGAGCTTTCCCCGATCAGATAAGAGGCAAAAGGGACAAAATTAGCAGCGACGGAGAAAACTTCTCCGCTCCGTCGCTTTTCTAAAATGGCGAAGGGCCGCCTCGTGGCCACCCCTTTTATAAGGGGTTGGCCACGCCCCCTGACTACCCGGATGTCTGAGTCCGTGGTGGTGGTGGGGGGGCCGCAAAGAGCGCGGCGGCCATTTTGGCGCCGCGCTTGCCTATCTTCAATCCCAACATTGTAACTGTAAAGGACACAACAATATGGGGTGGGTGGGGATGAACACTTCTCTCTGTATTCTTAGTGCTCAACTGAATAACACTATTACTGGGCTTAACTCTTTTCAAATAATCATATTGATGGTCCTTTACTTTGGGGGCCAGTAAATATCACTGTGTGTTTATTTTTATTATGTAAGAAATGTCATTGCTACCCATAGAATTCTGGAGGCTACCCTAGTCCTTCTTAACACTCTCAGTGTAAAATGGACTAAATCCCTTACTGATCTCAGCAAGGGCAATGCCACTGAATCAATGTAACTTTCATAAGTCAGCTTTCATAAGTCATCAAGTGCCATTGATCCAATAAATTTACTCTATTTAAGATTAATAATTGGATTTAGCCCAATTTAAAAAGAACTCTGTTACAGAGATCAAATGTTTTGACAGAATGTGTGAAGATTCTTGCATGCATATCTATTACCAAACTACCTTCAGAAGTTTTAGCATTTACTTAAGGGTTTTTACCCAGTGTTGGGCTCCCAAAAAAAATTAATACCACACTGTGGGTGTGGTATGGTGGGCGTGGCCAGGGGAAAGCCCTGCGTTGCACCCGAATTAGGATTACTTTATTTCAAAACTTGGATGGGCAGGGTCAGCCAGAATTTCTGCTACCGGTTCTGGCGAACTGGTGCGAACATGCTGATGGCCACCACTGGTTTTACCTTTATTTGAGATCATCTACAGAATGCTGCTAATTTAATAAAGGATCTTGGTAGGGAACATCTTACTTCATCTCTCTGTTCTTAATCTAAATTGTTTCTCTTCAAAGTTAATTAGCAAAATATATATGTACGGTATGTTTGTGTGTGTTAGTAGCAAAAGGTCCAAATGGAAAGACTATACTATTTTTAAGGAGCTCATCAGTAAGAATCACTGATTTGAGCCAGAGGTTAGTAGAGGTTAACCAAAATTCCTCTTACTTTTTAATGCAAAATTCCATACTTTTCAAAAGTAGAGGCAACTATTCATTTGGAAGTATACAGGTAAATTTCTGAGACGTTATGGGTTACCTTACTTAAAATGGCTGCTAGCACTGGACTTTCCTATTAATGAAAAGGCTGAAACATTACATAATATTGTCTGTACATTTTTATCCATGAAGACAGTAATCTTTTTTTAATCAAAGAACTCCCCTGAGAACCATAGTACGCTCACATAGTGTCATTCTTATTGAATATTTTGATATATGGGAATACTAAACACAAACAGTGGGGAATCTCATTGCAGGCGCACCCCCCCAATAACGGACACAGACAACATTGAAAGTGGATAACAGCACCGGGCCACATTTATTGATTCAATGCCCTAGTCCGAATTATAAATTTGTATTGGTAAAACGACCAATCATAATTCATAAGGCAAGCAGGCCGAAGTAACACTGGTAAGGTACCACCCCAAAATTGCCAACGGCAATTGGCTACAATGTATCAATTTGTATCAATTTGTTTGTTAACAACAAACAAATTGTTGACCGTAGTCAATAACTAACTCATGACCCCACCCTCTGACGCGTATCCGTGAAATCACAGGGGTGATGCATGCTGGTTAGCAATCGTCATCACCCCATCGCCTGGTTCGTCGTTGACCGGACAACGTTTAACTAATTTATTCCTGTCTAGTGTTGTCCAGTCAATTGCGAACCTGCCGGATACTTGTGGGTCATACTGTTTACCTTACCAGTGCTACCCGCCAATGTGACCAAAGTCAACGTTATGAACACAGAAGACCTCTATATCAAACCATAGCAACAGTGTGGGATGGGCAAAAAAGCCAGGACCCGGAAGCCAATATGGGCCCCAGCCAAAAATTCCCACCCGGCCCCGAAGCGACCAAAATATCACACTGTTAACTAGGGAGGGGGTGGAGGGGAAAAGACTTCTCCGCTCCGTCGCTGAGGTAAAATGGCAGCTCGGCTGCCTCGTGGCCATCCCTTTTATAAGGGAGCTGGCCACGCCCCTAACTACCCGGATTCTCTGTCCTGTGGGGGGGGGCCCGCAAAGGGCGCGGCGGCCATTTTGGTGCCGCGCTTGCATTGCAGGCGCACCCCCCCAATAACGGACACAGACAACATTGAAAGTGGATAACAGCACCGGGCCACATTTATTGATTCAATGCCCTAGTCCGAATTATAAATTTGTATTGGTAAAACGACCAATCATAATTCATAAGGCAAGCAGGCCGAAGTAACACTGGTAAGGTACCACCCCAAAATTGCCAACGGCAATTGGCTACAATGTATCAATTTGTATCAATTTGTTTGTTAACAACAAACAAATTGTTGACCGTAGTCAATAACTAACTCATGACCCCACCCTCTGACGCGTATCCGTGAAATCACAGGGGTGATGCATGCTGGTTAGCAATCGTCATCACCCCATCGCCTGGTTCGTCGTTGACCGGACAACGTTTAACTAATTTATTCCTGTCTAGTGTTGTCCAGTCAATTGCGAACCTGCCGGATACTTGTGGGTCATACTGTTTACCTTACCAGTGCTACCCGCCACACGGAGGGGCTTCAAAGAAGACCTGACGCCCCCCCCAGACCGTCAGCTCGGTCAACAGGCCTGCTCGCCAATCACCCAACAGGAGGTCCATACCTCCTCGCGACAGATGGACCCCATCCCCTGTGTACAAGTCATAATTTTGCAGGCTAATATCGGGGTGATGACTGACCCGTCCCCAAGCCCTGTCGGCAAGAAACCGCGCCACCGCCCTATTGACCGTGCGCCTAGCACGGTCAAGGGCCATGAGGTTAACGCCCCCTCTGTAAGAATGGCGCGGAACAATGTCCGACCACACCAGGGTTGTGGCAGGCCAGACATAATGCAAGTAGGCGAGTTCCTCGCAAATCGCATGCTTGAGCGATAAGCCGGTGACCTGGCCCAAATCATTGCCCCCTAGGTGGATAATGAGAATGTCAGGCGGGTCAGCACCCAGGCCAGAAAAAAGGAGAGGCCGCAGCTCCCGCCATAACATCCCAGGCTTACCATGCCATGTGAGACTGGCGTGTTCACCCAGTCCCAGTCGGGGTCCCCACTCTGTCGCCGCAGCGTAACGCGCTGCCCTGTGCACATAGCTGTGGCCCACCAGCCATACTGTCACCGGTGTAATACGACACCCAGGGTCTGCAAGAAAATTGAGAAAAAGGCGGTAAGGTGACTGGATTGGTACTCATGGCGGGAGTGGGCGCACATAAAACTGAAAACATTGCGAGCCCCACCTCCCCATGCTGCGTATGTCAGCCCCAGAGTACCCAAAAGCAGCTGCTGTAGAGGCTGCACCAATACGGAACGAATGTGTGCCATAACGGGCACCTGGTAGGCCCACCCTGGTGAGGGCTCTGGCTGTCACCTTCCAAAACTGAAATTTAGTAAGGGGAGACCCATCTTGGTGACAGAAAAACGGGCCGTGGTGCATGCCACGCAGTGCCAGGAATTCCTGTAGGGCACCAACCGGACAGATGTCTGCCAAAGAACACCGTAGCAGTCTTACACCACTGCCTACGCCATGCTGATCTGTTTTAGAGGAGCGTATCCTCAACTGGGCCCAGTCTTTGGCTACATAGACATCTTCGAGTTCCAGTGCCCTACCACTTGCATCCGCCTTAGACAGCATCACGAGTTCGCTGACGCGGAGCGCTCCAAAAAATGCCATCGTTGTGGCTGCATGGAAAAGGGCTGCCTCATAATGATCAAAACAGAGGCCTGGCCAGCCCCGGGCCAACTGGGTAAGAACCCCTGGGGAAATAGGGTGCCGGTCGTCCGGGCAACGCCCGCGCTCGCGCACCCACCCCTCCAAAACATGTCTCACACGGAAGTCAGAGGTGGTATCCACATGACCTCCCACTTTGGCCATAAAAGCCAACGCCGAGAGCTTGGATGCTATGGTGCGAGGTGCGAGGCCCTGTGCATGCTGGTGAACCATGAACCGCAGAACATGGTCCACCGGGATAGGCCAGGTCTCTGGCAGGTGACATTGAGCCGAAAATGCCCTGTAAGAATTGAATGCTTGTTGGTACGCCTTACGCGTGCGTGGCGCTAGTGACAGGCCAATCGCCCGGTTCACCTCTCCTTGCCAATAGTCCAGATCTCGTCCGGGAGTGGCGAGGGAAATTCCTCCGCATCCGGGGCCAAGGCGCGGAACCGGGAGATCTGCAGGCGGGACAAAGCGTCAGCAATATCATTATTAATCCCAGGGACATGCCTGGCCCTGAACAAGACGTTGAGGCGCAGGCAGCGCAGCACAAAATGGCGCACTAGTTCCATAACCCTGGGCAATTTGGAAGTCTGTGCATTAACGATGTGGACAACAGCAGCATTGTCGCACCAGAAATGCACCACCGAATTAGCCCACTGTTCGCCCCATAGCATCAAAGCCCCCAGAATAGGGAAAAATTCCAGGTATGTGAGATCCCGCAGGCGACCTGTGCCTGCCCATGCCGGTGGCCACCCACCATAGGCCCACTTCCCATTGAAGTACATCCCATAACCCAGGGATTCTGAGGCATCAGACTGGATCTGGAAATTGGGGGATGCCAGGAGGTCAGACCTCCAAAATGAGACCCCATTGAACTCCCTCAGGAATTGCAACCAGACAAACATGTCTGCCCTGATACCCCGGGTAAGCCTGACTCTGTGGTGGGGCCTGGATAACCCTGCCATGGCGTCGCATAAGCGCCGGGCAAAAGCCCTGCCCGGTACGACCACCCTGCAGGCAAAATTGAGGTGACCATGTAGCACCTGCAGTTCCCTCAGGGATGCCTTACGCTTGGCCAGCAATTCCGAAATAAGGGCCACTATCCTGGACACCTTATCACCCGGCAACCTAGAAGCCTGCACTACTGTGTCAATCTCAACCCCCAGGAATACTAGCTTGGTAGATGGGCCCTCGGTCTTTTCGGGCGCTAAAGGGACACCAAGTTCCTCCATTAGCGTCTGAAATGTGTTGAGGAGACGTGTGCACGTGTCCCAGCCCCGTTCACCCCCGAATAAAAAATCATCCAGGTAATGGGCTACAGACCGGGACCCTGACCTGCGGACGAAAGCCCACTCTAGGAAGGTACTAAAACGCTCGAATGCCGAGCATGATATGGAGCAGCCAAAAGGCATGGCCTTATCAAAATAATATTCACCCTTAAATTTAAAACCCAGCAACTCAAAGTCGCCCGGATGCACTGGCAAGAGGCGAAAAGCCGACTTAATGTCACACTTGGCCAGCAAGGCACCCGGGCCACACGAGCGTACCATGCGCAATGCATGGTCAAACGATGTATACCTGACTGAACAGAGGTCATCAGGAATAGCATCATTGACCGATCGGCCGGCTGGGTAGGACAAATGATGAATAAGGCGAAACTCGCCTAGGGACTTTTTGGGGACCAAGCCCAGTGGCGACACCTTAAAATTGGGAAACGGGGGTGCAGGGAAAGGTCCAGCGACCCTGCCCGCATCTAACTCTTTCTTAATGCTGGCCGCAGCCACATCCTCCCTCCCTCTGAGGGATAACAGGTTGGGGGCATCCTGAGGGGACCTATCACCCATGAAAGGAATACGGAATCCCTGCTTAAAACCCTGAAGGAGATACTCCCCATCTTCCCCCTTCGGGTACGATGCGAGCCAACGCTCCAGCATGTCCACATTAATTGGGGAGGGGGCCTTTTGGAGAACCAGCTCCATCCGAGGCAGTCTTGCCAGCCCACTGTCCACCCCTCCCTCTGCCTCGTGCCCCCCCAGGTCTGGGACAGGCAGAGGCTGCGTGGGGGCCCGAACATGTGGGACACTCATGCTTATACCTGCAATTCTTTCTATTGCAGGAACCATTGGACGAGAAAGTCCAGCACAGCAGGCGGGCTGGAACCCCCTGCCCCGCCGCCTGGCGGGTAACCTGCGCTGGAGCCGCTCGCTGGACCGCATGTCCGCAATGGTATCTATCTCCCGGGGCGGGGCGTGTAGGCGTCATATACAAGAGCCAAAGCCTCTGGCACGGCTCATCCCATCTCATCTCGGGGTGGAGGGGAATCCTCATACGGAATTCCTCATCATACGCTAGCCATGAGGGGCCCGGGAAATCAACCATTGCCCTGTATATATTGTCCAAATATTGGACCATGGGAATAGCTAAATCCGGCCGCGCCCTCAAATACACCGCCATGTATATTAAATAAGCGGGGAGCCAATTGGCCCAGGTACGCGGCGGCTTACGGCGGCGTGCCTGCTCCTTGTCCTTCTCATCCTGTCCCTCCCTTTCCTCCTTGGTGGGCTCTCTGTTCAGGAGTGAGAAGATATCTACGTATTCCCCCCGCCATATCTTTTCTCTGGTAGTCTGTGCCAAGTGATCACCTAGTGGCAAGGAATACCCCGCCGTCGGCAAAGCCGAAAAAGGCACAGCCGGCCTAGGAAAAGGGGCCTGAGCTAAACCAGCCACCCCCAGCACATTCCCCGGAGTGTAAGAACAAGTACCCACCCCAGTACCCAAGGTGGCAGTCGTCGTCGCCGGGTGGGTTGCCGATAGCGTGGCCCCCGCACCACCCGCGCGAGGCCAAGGCCATTGAAAGACCCCCCCCATATTGGGGATGTGTGTGGATGTACTCGCTTGCACCGTATACTCACATGCCGCACCCCCGCGGGCCGCCCCCACTGGGGGTTCCGGCCCACTGGGGGCGTCGGAGCTCACGACCGACGTAGAGCTCATCACCGGGGCTTGACCCGCACCTGGCTGCTGGCTGGGGAGCTGCGAGGCAGTGGCCGGAACCACGCCGCGCGCCTGCAGCAGCTCGACCCTCCCTGCCGGCTGTTGTCCTCCTGCCGACATCGCCTCAAAAGGGACCCCGAAGGGAGCGCCCGCCTGACTGGCCCGAGCCAACGAGGCTTCCAGGGCCGCGATGCGGGCCAATAAGGTGTCCACGTTGACCAGGGGCAAAGGGCCGGCCGGCCCGCCTGGTCCAGGCGCGGGTGCAGGTCCCTGCACCCCAGGACCCGAATATGGCCATTGGCCAGCACCGAAGCCCGGCAGGGTCGGTGGAGAAACCTGCCAAGGCAGGGAGCCGCACCACCCCCCGAAGCTGGAGGGCCCCGGGGGAGGCTGCGACCCAAGATGAGTAGGCCCAACAGGGTGGGCAGATGGAGGAGCGGTGTCCACCGCTCGCGGGCCGCGGGCCGGAACGCCTTCCGCGCCCTCACTCTGATCGGGCCAAGGGGCAATAGACCCCATTCCGCTGGCCCCGGCAGGGGCCGGCAAAGGCGGCTGTTGAGGAGGCGGCACCGCGGTCCTCCGACCTGGGTTGCGCCTCCTAACAGCGCGAGCTGCACTAGAAGCTGCCTTCTTCTTCGAAGGCATCTCCACCGAAGCAAGAAGGGAAGCCAGCAAGGCAGAACTGCTACCGAAAAAGGCTTCCCGGTAGGCTAAAGCGCGACGGAGACACAGGGGAAAAGACTTCTCCGCTCCGTCGCTGAGGTAAAATGGCAGCTCGGCTGCCTCGTGGCCATCCCTTTTATAAGGGAGCTGGCCACGCCCCTAACTACCCGGATTCTCTGTCCTGTGGGGGGGGCCCGCAAAGGGCGCGGCGGCCATTTTGGCGCCGCGCTTGCATTGTCCTTATAAGCAGCAGTAACCATCTTTAAAGAGTCAAAACAGAGGAAGACCCTTTCTCTAACTTCATCTAAACTGATGCAAAACAATGCCTCCTTGAAATTTTAAGGGGGATTTTATCTCCCATCTCTGTTGTACCTGAGGGAATTGCAATGCAAACTGATTGAAAGAGATGGCCTTACTCTAGGGTGAAAACAATTTTAAAAGTATATACAGTTTAACAAAGCAGAATGCATGAATGAGCAACTATACTTGCCCTCTCTTCCAGCATTTCTAAAGCTGTGGGCTCATGCTGTGGGCTTTCAACTGACAGTCTTGTTTCAGTTTTCTAGCCAAATAGAAAAGAAAATTCAACAACAAGAGAATTGCCTGAGGTGATATCCTTTCACTTTAGAACTTGTTAAAGGAGTAGCTGAACTCAAAAAGTTGTGGACCCGATTTTGCCTTTACTGCCTCTGAAGCACTTTTCCTTCCAGTGTCTCCAATGTTTTATAATGCTATCACAAAGATTTCACATCTGAAGGAAGCAGACTGCACAAAACTTACTCTGAGTAAAGTAGGAGTACTGATAAATGATATTGTGTGTTTTTGGTACCTTAAGAGAATAACAAAACTCTCAGGAAAGGGGATTAATGGTGGGGAAAGTTGAAGCTAGCACAAATAAATGAGAGGGAATGAGTCAAGTGAAGCTGTGGGCTTAAGCTTGGCAAGATATGAGCAAGGCTGTTAATGATAGGACCTTCTGAGATGCCATAAGTCAAAGATGATATGACAGCAGACAACAAAAATAACTTATAAATGAAAAGGGGTTTCACTGTTGCCACACACTCCCTTTCCTTTTGTTCCTTTTAATAAGGCTAACCAATGCCCAAGGAGATCGACATTTGGTGATACTGTGGCCTACCATGATGCTTCTTCTGGAAAGAAGGCAGAAAGAAAAAATAAGTATGAAGGCTATTGTCAGCTGCGTATGAAAGGAGCAGAATGGGCTGCAAGGTTATGCAAGAAAGATATTTCGTCATATACTTTTCTTCTTCCACTTTGGGTACCAAGGGAGATACAAGGTTGTTGCTTTGGCACTTCTGGCAGCCTCCACTAGTGTTAGATGGTGTTCCTATAATATTTACTTGATGTCTCTCCACCTTCTTCTGGGTCTGCCTTGTGCTCTTTGTCCTCCTTTTTTCACATACCTGTATGCATTGTATGGTATGGAATTCCTTCCAAAGTTTAACCCCACATCCATGGTGTGAAAGGAGGTAACAGATCAAATTAAGGGATTGCTTATATTGGCTTTGTGCCATAGGAGCTCTACGGCAGCCATGAAGGTTATCTTGAGTCACACTGATACAATCTGGCAATCTGACTCTCAGGAAGTTGTGACAGACCCAGCAAGCTGGCAATGGATAGTACTGTATATTGCTACAGAAATCCAAGCAAGATAAAAAGGGCTGATTTTTGCCTTTAATAAACAATATAGTGCTTCCTATATATAACAATCTACAGGACTGCATATTTATTCAAGGAACAATACAAACATTGTTGCTCTTTACTTCCTCACGATTTTCAGAGAGGCAGCAATAATAATTTCAACAACTGGAGTGAGGAAGAAATGGAACAATCATAACAGAGCTAGCAGTAACTCCTGAGAAAAGAGGTTCTTCTTCATTGCTATGTATTAGTTCTCTGACTGCAGGAATATATCAGGCATCTATTAAAAAGCAAATCTTTCCATTCATTATTTCGTTTGCATGCTATCACTCAGTCATTCCTCCAACTCATCATATTTTGGGGACATAATCTGAAATGGGGATTTTCCCCCCACCCCACCCCTTTCTCGAGTGTTTCGTTCATAATCTTCTCATGAATTTCTCAAAAGAGGCAGCAAAATTTTTATGATTTGGACATTTTCACCCACACAAAAAGAGCAGGAGGGGAAACCGAAACACTTCTGTATGCAGAAAGTGGCAAGCACTCTGTCCTAGTCTGGTACAAAAAGCTTCATTGTGGGCCTGAAGCCAAGTACTTTATGCAGCAAGCTAACAATAGCAAATGATTTCATTAACATCGGCCCTGTTCTTGAGTTCTGATAGAAGCTTTGACTCATTACCCCCTCATTTCTCATTTCCACTCTGTCCTTTCCTTGTCCTCTACCCTGCCTCATCTGGGCTTGTAACAAGACTGCCCTTCTTTACTAAATTCTATTTCGGTTCAAACCAATTATAGCCTTCCCCACAGTTATGTTCCCACACATTTCCCAAGCAACATCTCATGTGCCAAATGCTAGAATAACACTCCCAACTTTTTTCGCTCTCTCCTTTTCTCTTTTGGTATGAAGATTCCTCCATAAGTATCCAGAGAACACAAAAATTGTGGTGCGTGACAATACTGCTAAGTCTATCATGTCTGTGCTCTTAGTCATCGTAGATTGTGGACCCGGATAAGAAGCTTCATGCCCACGTTATGTACCCCCACCCCAGTTGTGAGCCAATCATTTTTTTTATGGCTGGCCTGTTACCAGACAGAATGGAAGAAGAAACCATGATCCAATGACTGAGAGTTAGTCACTTACATTTATTTCCAAAAGCATCTCAATTTATTTTACCAGACATGAAAGAAAGTGTGAGGAGGTTCACAGCACGATCGCTGTGGCTAATGGCAAACCATTGCCATAAATCGTGGGTGATCGTTCTCCTTACCTCATCTGTTTTTATGCCGTAACCTAGAGGCCCCAGTTTGGGCCTCTGACTCAAGGCTTTTTGGCCCTCCCCACTATGCCCAGGGATGGCACGCAGTCATTCAGCTAGCACGCAGCTTCTGTCCAATTAGCAAGGTGAGCACGAGGCAGACATGCTGATATTTAGCCAATTAAGTAACCTTATGCTATCGCAGGTAACCAATGAGGATATATTGCATACCCTTCTCTGGAATTTTCTTTGTCCTGTTATTCCTAATAAACTCCGACCGGGCTATCTTGCCCTATTGCCTCTTCATGAATTAAGCCTCCGCTGTCTCCTTGATCCCAAAACACAACATCTGGCGACCCGCGACGCGATTGCTGGATCCCAACTCCCCGACTCACCGGCTGGAATAGCCCCCTGGTGCACCTCTCAGCTTTCTCAGCTGATTGTGAGTATGGGGGGGGGGACTTTCTTTAGGGCAAAAGACCCATGCAAAGGAATTGCAGAAACTCATCAAGGAGAGCGGATGTCCAGACATCATGCTTAATAGTCTAGAAGACTTCATTAAGGAAGTCGAATGCCAATGTCCTTGGTACCCAGAAATTGGATCAATCAAACGGGATGATTGGCAAAGAATTGGAACAATTTTATTGGAAGAACCGAGGGCAGCGGTTCATCATTTATTGATTTGGCAAAGAGTTAATGAGGCAGTCAGGAAATTAGTACCAGCAGAGGCATCCCTGACCAATCCTCTGACTCATCTACCTGAGGACCCACCACCTCCTTATCCAAAAGTGCTGCCTGCTATTTTACCACATACGGCACCCTTGGTGCTGCCTGTCCCGAGCCTGGTTCTCCAGGTGCCGCCCGCCTACCCTGGCGGTGTGATGGGAAATGTTCGCTCTGCCATACATCGAGCCAAGAGCGATGGGGTTTTGTCCCTAGAGGAGGCGGAAGAGTGGCAAGGAGAGAGTCCTTCTGCTTTTCCCATTACGGTTGAGATGGGGGTGGGGGCGGATGGGAATCCAGAGGAACGTATCCATTGGCAAGCTCTGTCATATACAGTAATTAGGGAACTTAATAAAGCTGTTAGAGAGGCTGGTGTCCGATCACATTTTGTGCAAGGGTTGCTTGAGGGAATTGGAAACGGGTACACCATGTTACCCCAAGACTGGAAAGATTTGTTTCGAATGATTTTGACTGCTTCACAGTATGTTGTCTGGGATAGTGAATTCCGAGCGGCTGCAGTGGCGGCTGGTACGCCACAAAACACCCCTGAGCAGATTTATGGAGCAGGTGCATTTGCTACCCTCCAACAGCAGATGCAACTCCCCCGGGAGTCTTTCCACCGCACGTTCATGTGCGTCATGAGAGCCTTTAAAAGGGTCCCCGTCTCTGGGAAACCCACACGCTCCTTTACTTCCACACGGCAGCAGCCCACTGAACCCTATCCACAGTTTATTGATAGATTGAAGGAAGCCATACAAAGACAGATAGACAACCCTGATGCCCAAGGAGAACTCCTGAAACGGCTGGCTTTTGAGCAGGCCAATGCCGATTGCAAGAAGATTTTGCAGAATGTCATTCACCGCCCTGAGTATAGTTTAGCTGACATGATTCAAGCCTGTATGGAGGTGGGCACTCAAACACATGCAATGGCCCTTCTGGCTGGAGCGCTTCGTGCCGGAAACAAGCCCACTGGCAATTGTTTCAACTGTCAGAAACCGGGCCACTTCAAGAAAGACTGTCACGCCCCCGGAGGGGGAGCGCATAAGGGGGGTGCAAAGGATGTCAAGCGCCCCAGCAAGAAGTGCCCCCGGTGTGGCAAAGGATACCATTGGGCTAGCCAGTGCAGAGTCAACCCCTCACCACAGGGAAACTAGATATCGGGCCCTCCCCGGGCCCCGGAAAAATAAAGGGGACACGGGTCGATCAGCGCAAGGCTGCTACTGCTGGCAGCGCTGGACTCGATCTCGTTAACACACAAGACATGACAACTGCATTGCCTGGGGAGCTTATCCTGATGCCTGCCGACCTTACTGGCCCCTTGCCAAAAGGGACCGTTGGTCTGGTACTGCCACGTTCATCAGCGGCCAAACATGGCATCATGATAGTTCCTGGCGTGATAGACGCAGACTACACAGGCATCATTTATGTACAATTTTGGAGTCACCTCCCATTGCAACTGCACAATGGGGACTCCTGGGCACAATTGATTATTGTTTCTTATGAGACCCCAGGGGGAGCGGAGCCCGCCCTTCGCAGAGGGGGGTTTGGTTCCACCCGTGCCGGGGCCGATGGGGACACCTATCATCCACAGGTTGCTGCCCATCAAGAGCAGATAGGACAGCAGAAGCCGACCCGTAAGTATTGGGTAAACGGTAAGTTGTTGGAAGGACTGTTAGATACGGGGGCGGATATTTCCATGATAGCCGCTGGGCACTGGGATCCCTTGTGGCCAACCGAAACCGCTCCCTCAGTTTGGGGCATCGGTGGTAGCCAGGCCTCCCGGAAAAGTGCTCAGTGGTTATCTGTCAGTCTCCAACCTGGCGGGCCTGAGATCGCTCGCATCAAGCCCTGTATTTTACAAATTGATCTCAACTTGTGGGGGAGGGATTTGCTGGCGCAAGTTGGCACCACCCTCATAACTCATGAATAGCCATCAACATTGTGCTCTTCCACTCTCGTGGAAGACTGATCAAGCCGTGTGGGTGGAGCAATGGCCACTTCCGCAAGAGAAGTTGACTGCGCTTAAGCAGCTTGTCCAGGAACAACTGGACGCGGGTCACATTGAACCGACTAGTAGTCCATTCAATACCCCGGTATTTGTCATCAAAAAGAAGTCCGGGAAGTGGCGGTTGCTCCATGACCTGCGGGAGATCAATAAGATAATTGAGCCGATGGGCTCGCTCCAGTGTGGAACCCCGAACCCAAATTTGATACCCCATGATTATGAGATGGCTGTCATTGACCTCAAGGATTGTTTTTATACCATTCCCCTTCAGGAAAAGGACCGGAAGTATTTTGCTTTCACGGTCCCAGTGTTGAATAACTCCCAGCCCACAGTCCGGTACCATTGGAAGGTATTGCCAATGGGAATGCTCAATAGCCCCACCATGTGTCAGTTTTATGTAAATGCAGCTCTCATGCCGTACAGAAAGGCTTACCCTAATCTGGTTATATATCATCACATGGATGAAAAACTGACCGTTTGAAGACCGATAACGGCCCCGCCTATTGTTCTACTGCCCTAGCAGAGTTTTGTACCCGCTGGCAGATTGTCCACACATTCGGCATCCCTTATAATTCTCAGGGACAGGCCGTGGTTGAGCGGGCCAATAAAACACTGAAAGAGGCACTGGATCGCCAAAAAAGGAAAGGGGGGACTATCCCCCTCTCACTTCCGGAAAAGGAGGAGTGGCTTGCTAGTGTACTGTTTACTTTAAACCACCTTAACTTGTCTCAATTTAATTCTCAACTTTTATCCAGGGCTCAGCGTCACTACCGCCAGCTTGAGGTTCTGCCTGCCCCCCAGGTCCAGTACAGATGCCTGCCGGACCCGGAGTGGAAAGGGCCTGTTCCCCTCATCACCTGGGGAAGGGGCTATGCTGCAGTGTCTACGCCAGAAGGTCCTCTTTGGGTCCCTGCCCGGTTTGTTCGACCGTGGAAACATGGCACGGCATCACGGTCTCAGCAACCCCATTCCAAACTTCGACCTTCACCTGCACAAGCTCCCGGAGAGGAGGCGGAACCGAGGGGGAAGGCGAAGGGGGCAGAACCCGTCGATAACCTGGGGCCAGGTGAAAGCATTGTCGGATGAAGCCCAGTCCGTGCTGGACGAAATCCGGGTGGAAAAGACTTCTGAGAACTTTGTTGTTGCTATCATAGCTTGTCTAAATGCTAATTCTATAATGATTCTTTGTTGCTACATGCTTCTCTTTCCAGGAGCGCTTGCCGTCCAAGATGAGCTGTCCCAACGCTTTGAGTATAACCTGTGGTATAAGCTTGCCCGCATTTCTAATCAAACTGAGTTTTGCCTTAAGCAAAGCATTGACTCCTATCACCTGTTAAGCACCTGTCTCATTCCCATTTGCTACAGTCCCCAAAACGTCAGTAGGTCAGTGTTGGGTTACGATATGGCCGACTTTAATGACCAGGTCAAAAACAAATATGCTCTTAGCCCCTTTTGGGGAAAGGCAACCAAAAGGCTGCCCTTTGATGCCCTGTCTCTCTATACTCCTATTGTAGCTGTTAGCAATGCTAGTAAATGTGCCAGGGTTGTGAACTGTACTCAACATAAGTCAAAGCCTCGCTGTTTCCAGCCCGGTCGTGGCCTTAATTGCACCGGGAGAGAAACAGAGGACCTTCATTTTAACTTTCAGCACATTCTGTTGCCTTCTGGGTGGTTCTGGACCTGTGGGTCACGAACTTGGAACTATATTCCTGCTAACCTCTCTAAAACCACTTGTTGCCTTCTAGCCACCTGCCTGCAAGGTGAGCACGAGGCAGACATGCTGATATTTAGCCAATTAAGTAACCTTATTCTATCGCAGGTAACCAATGAGGATATATTGCATACCCTTCTCTGGAATTTTCTTTGTCCTGCTATTCCTAATAAACTCCGACCGGGCTATCTTGCCCTATTGCCTCTTCATGAATTAAGCCTCCGCTGTCTCCTTGATCCCAAAACACAACAAGAAAGCAAAACATAAGGTGTCTGCCACCTACCAGCTGCCTTTCTAACCTTGTAGCACTCAATTTCTATTCAGGACTGCAGTGACTCAGTGGTTAAGAAGCTCACCTTGTTAGCTGGAAAGTCAGCAATTTGGCAGTTCAAGACCTGAGTACTCCATGATGGAATGAGCACCTGTCTCTGTCCCAGCTTCTGCCAACCTAGCAGTTTGAAAGCAAAAAAATGCAAGTAGATAAATGGGGACCACATTGGTGGGAAAAGATCTTGGGGACATGAAAGGAGCCTCATTCGGGCGTCCCCTGAGCAGAGTTTCTCCAGCAGGATATGCCTGATTGTGGTTCAAAAATACCACAATCTTTGAGGAGGCTCTTTCTATGTACCCCAAATCAGTGGATTTTAAAAAGGAATAAAAGCTATCAATACCTTACATGGGGGACCTTGACCCAGTGTCAAAAGAGGAGACTAACAAGCTCCATCACCACTACCAAGGAAGTCCTAGACCTCTTCTGCTCATTCCAGTGAGCAGAGGTGAATATTTGGGTGAATTCACCAGGCTGTAGCAGCCTGCTTCCTTTTCTTTTTAACCTGAGGTGCAGAAAGGCATCAGATAATATTCCACACTGCCTGGGCTATGCCTTTTCTTTCCTTCATTTTATACACCTATTTACACTAATGAGTGTTCTTGAATCTGTGCAATTGGGGCTTATGCAAACAAAAACTCACTTTGGAACATTAAGGTTTTCTCTCTCAGCATTTCATTTTTCTTTTCTTGCATTTGTAATATGTTGCCAACTCAGGGTGGCCAGGCCTGATCGGCACTCAGTGGGTGAAGAAACAAGGCTTTTTTAGACAATTCTCTAGTAAAAACATATCAGAGACAGAGACAGAAACACAAGAATAGTAAAGGTAAAGGTCGCCCTTGTTTGAAAGCCTGTCCTATCCGACTCTAGAGCTCAGTGCTCATCTCTGTTTACAGCCAAAGAGCCAGCGTTGTCTGCGTTTGCAGACATTTCAGTGGACATGTGGCAGCCATGCCTCAGTGCATGGAACACTGTTTACCTTCCCACCGAAGTGGTCCCTATTTCTCTACTTGCAATTTCTTGCTTTTGAACTACTATGTTAGCAGGAGCTGGGACAGAGATGGGAGCTCACTCCATCATGCAGTACCCAGGAATTGAATTCCAACCTTCCGGTCAGCAAGTTTAGCATCTTAACCACTTGAGCCACCACAACACAATAATACAAGCAAGCTATTCATATTTGCCTAGAATGGATTCCCTCTGATCCTTCTCTAAGCCACCTGGGAGATCAGGTTAGATGGCAGGAATGCTGCTGGGACTTCTGCTGTCCAGAGAGTTCCAAAGTTTGGAGTTTAAGTCTCCCTTATTTATAACTGAAGCTAAAATGCTGCCATCTTCATCTTTGGCTCTATGCCCCTTGCTTGGAGCATGTCCAAACTAATCAATGGACATCTAGGATCAGTCTGCCCTTCCTGGTGGCTTACATTAGATCATCACTGGTCATAAAGCTTAGGAACACAAAAAAGGGTTATCAGAATCTGCCTCCCTTCCTTGTTTAGTCTGGAATCTTCTGCTAATCATGAGACTTTGCAGGTGTTGTACACCTATTCTAACAAGCCAAGGACACAGATTTCTCATAGACATACTCTCTTCTCTGTTTTTTTTTTGCCTGAAACTCTCCATATGGCTCTACTACATTGACAAGTTCCATTGGAAAACATCCTTTTTCAGTCAGCAAAATCCTTCTAAATGCATTAGTTGCTCAACAGGCAAATTCTACTACTCTAATACACATTCATATGATTTTAAATATTTCAGAGCTTGGAGGGGGAAAATGGGAAATATAATCTTAACTCCTTGGGTTTACAAATTATTTATTTATTTATTAGTCACATTTGTATTGCCACCAACTTGGCAAGTGATTCTGGGCGGCGTACAACAATTGTATCACAAACTACATAAATCCCACTTGAGAACTATAAAAAACTTAAAACCAGTAAAAAAAACACATTAAAAATACAATAAAAACATGAGCCCGACAACTAAAACTCTTCCACAAAGCCAATTATCCCCAGTGGCCAATACAGGTGGTGGTGGTTGTCATTCAGTTGCATAGTCGAGTCCGACCCTTTGTGACCCCATTGACTATTGCACACTGGGCATCCCTATCTTCCACCATCCTCCTCAACCCACCCAGCTTTGTGTCCATTGTGTCAACAATACCATCTAGCTATCTCATTCTCTGCCACCACCCCTTCTTCTTTTGCCCTTGACCTTTCCCAACATCAAAGCTTTCTCAAGTGAATCCTCTCTTCTCATTTGTTGTCCAAAGTACTTTAGCTTAATCTTCAATATTTGACCTTCAAGGGAGTCAAATATTTGACCTTCCAGGGAGCAATCAGGGTTGATTTCTTTTAAGATTGACCTGTTTGTTCTCTTTGCTGTCTAGGGTACTGTCAGAATTCTCCTCCAACAACACATTTCAAAGGTGTCTATTCTTCTGCACTCAACTTTCCTAATGGTCCAGCTCTCACTACCATACATAACTACCAGAAATACCATTGCTTTGACTATGCGGACTTTTGTTTACAAGGTGATATCACTGCCAAAGTTCATAATAGTTGTATCCTGCATCTCTCTCCACCCATGTGCCTGTGTATGTGCAAAACACTGCTGTAAAGAACCTGCAGCTGTTGTGCATTTACAGCAGCATTTTGTGCGTACATGTTTTACTTCTGTTTCCGGTGGGAGGAACCACGTGACTGGCCTGTGGCCCAAAAAGTTTCAGCACCCCTGCTTTATGGTAATGCAGAAACTGCTGGTATAGACATAGACAAATCTGAGTGCTCTCATTTGTACATTGGCTGAACCAAGATCAGTGCCATCATCTCAATAGAACCAAGCTCCTTTTACCAGGAAGAAAGGTCAGGGCCGCCATCAGGGGGGACCATTAAGACTCCCGTCCCAGGCCTGGAGATGATGGGGGCCCAGTGCCACCATGAAACCACTGATGTGCACATGCACAAACAAACCACACATGCGCAGAAAACCACAGGGGCATGTCCAAAATGTGTGTGTGGGGCATGCGTACTGGGCCCGGAAATTTCTGATGTTGGCCCTAAGAAAGGTAGGAAAAGGTCTTCCATCAGTCAACACACTTCAACAAAGAGGCGACAGACGGAAATGTCCTGTATTTAGGGGAACATTTCTAAAATAGGTACACTATTTAAAAGAAGCCCATTGGCTGCAAATAACATAGCACTGAATTATGGGAAAATATACATTTAAAATCATCTTGTTCTGAATGGATTTTGTAGTCCAGCAAATTACAGTTTTCCTAGACATCACAATTAGAAGAGGAGAGATCAGTGAACAAAAAGAAAGGGAGGGAGAGAGAGAGAACATGTCGACACAAAGGCAGGTTCTCTGTACATTGTGCCAACCCGTGGTTTAGCACTGCATCTGACTCAACTGGAAAGCCCCCTGCCTGAAAAAAAGCACTTCATTCATAAAACATTTCATGTTATGAATCTTAATGTGGTGATATCTTGAACAAAATTACAGATGAAAACATCACCTGCAAGAAGCATAGCTGTGGTTATTAAATCTTACAATGACAATGATTATGTTGAGATAATGAGGCAAAAGGGAAAATATTCTATATATTGTAGAGTTTAGTTACTGAAACATGAGCAAAGGAATGAAATGCTAACAGCTGGAGACAGAATTGTTTGGGCCATTGCAATGCAAAGTAAAACACCACCATACAATTAACATGTTGCTTTAAGCAAATGGCACATGCTTCTGTATAGGATTAGACCTGTACAAATGCATTGCTTCCTTTGCCGAGTTCACCTTATGGTTGCCGTATCCCAAGAAAAGATTAGCCAGTGGTACATTAAACAGCAGATTGACAATGTTCCAGGTTTCTTCATTTTATTTTCTGGGATGTCATCCATTTTTATTTCATTTCCTTCTTCCTTGTTTCAAGATTAGCAAGAAAAGCAGGGTTCTTTGCTAAGTAAATTGCATCTCTTTTGGTTTTTGTTTAATTTGTGCACGTGTTTATCCTATCCAGAAAATCTGAAAGGCCTTAGTATCATCCAAAGATAAATCATGGCCCATTTTGTCAAAGAACTAAACAGGGACAATCTTAGGCACCATTAACCTGATGGAAGTGGAGAAAAATCTTTGCAAGGGTGATAGATTGTCAAATACAGTATCTGTGTTTGGGAAGAAAAAAGAGAAGAAGAAGAATGCATCCAAGGATGTGTATTCTATTTCAAAAATTGGTCCACAACTGAAATCCTAACCAGCAGCCTTGTTAGACACACAGAGATAGAGAGAACAATGAGATTGCAAAACCACTTATCGACCCAACAAAACCTAAACAAAATATAACTATACAAAATTATCAACATACTCCCACCCCACATATACACATTTAACCCCTAAAAAGCTCTAAAACTCTTTGCCTGACCCACTACCCAATAACGACACGGACACTAGAATTGGATTAAAAATTGGGCCACTTTATTATCTTTTTATCTTACACTTTCCTTAACTACTGTTAAGGACCAAACGGGCCATAATAGCACTGGTAAGGAGTGAATCTTAATTCCGAATACAATTGAATGCATGTCACAATTTGCTACTACTGCAACAAACTGTGGTGCCCTGTCAACAACCTGTTTCCACTGAAACACGTTGTTGACTCTTGTCAGGATGCTATTTGTTAGCTCCTGATTGTAAAATGCCTCTGGTCAATTATGGAGGTGTTGCATGCTGATTAAGCATGGCAACAGGTTTAGTTATCAGCTGGTTGGCCATTACCAGTTTGCCTCAATCTTGTCCTCCCTATGGCCAACTAACTGCATATCTGCCAGATTAAATGGGTCATGCACTTTCTCCTTACCAGTGCTAGCCACCACACGGGGAGGAGTTCACTGACTCACCGCCCCACCCTGACTGCGCACGTGGTCAACAGGCCCATTTGCAAAGCCATCAGGAAGAGGCCCATGCATCGAACGGAGAGATGCACCCCATCACCGTAATACAAGCTGGGATCCTGTATGTGGATCAGGGGATGTGGGACTACTGTCCCCAAACCAGTGGTATAAAGATACCGGGCTACTGCCCTGTTCACAGACTGCCAGGCCCAGTCAACAGCACGAGGATCACCACCTCCTCGGTAAGATACACGTGGCACCATCTGTGACCACATGATCCGCACCTATGGCCAGCGATGACCCAACAGGCTAAGATCCCTGAGAATGGCGAGGAGCAAAGCCACGCCTGTGATCTGCACCAGATCATTCCCACCCAGATGTATCACCAGGACATCCGGTAGACCCTGGTCACCCATGGACATCAGGAACGGGAGCAGTGCATGCCACCTCATTCCCCGGAAACCAAACAACCAGAGACGCGCCATTGCACCAATGCCCTGGTGGATTCCCCATATGGTGGATGCAGCGTGGCGGGCAGCCCAATAAATGTAACTGTGACCGACGATCCATACCCTCATCGGTGCCATCGGGCGGTCAGGAACTGAAAGAAAAGAAAGAGAAGGGGAACGAGCAAGGTGCTACTGCAACAAGAGACACACATAGGAGCGGAAACACATAGATCCCCACCTTCCCATGGATCGTAAGGCATCCTCAGAGTATATGTAAGCAGCTGCCATGGAAGCGGCGCCTTTGCAGAAAGAATGGGTCCCGTAACGCGCCCCAGTGAAGCCTAACTCGGCCAAAGCAGCCCCAGTAACCTTCCAGAATTGGTACTTGGTCAAGGGGAATGCATCCTAATGACAAAAGAGGGGACCAGGGACATAACCACGCTGAGCCAGGAAAGAACTCAATGCATGAACCGGGCAGATAGGGGCATTGCTACACATGTAAAGGGTGATTACACAACCCCTGCCATGCTGGTCAGTCTTAGAAAAATGAATGGTCAGGCGTATCCGATCCTGAGACATTGAGACATCAGACAGCTCCAATGCCCTGTGGGACGCATGCCTACGGGATCCAAAGACCAGCTCACTGACCCTGAGTGCCCCAAGAAATAGCGGCCATGGAGGCAGCATGAAAGAGAACCGCCTCGTACTGGTCCCAGCAAATGAGCGGCCAAACCCTGGCCAAGCATGTAAGGAGGTCAGGGGAAACCAGCTGCTGAGAGTCAGCGCAAGGGCCACATTCACGAGCCCAACCCTCCAACACCTGACGGATCCGAAAATCAGATGTGGCGTCCGGAAGCCCATTGACCTTTGCATGAAAGACCAATGCCGACAAATGCCCGCCAATGGTGCAGGCGACCAGCCCCTTGTAATGAAGATGCACCATGAACTGGAGCAGGTGGTCAACCGGGATGGGGCAAAGACTCGGCAGGGAAGCCTCGTGACGGAATGTGAGAGTGTATGCCTTATGGGTGCTGCTAGCCAGCGACAAACCAATGGCCCGGTTCACTTCCACATCTCGGTCGGGAGTGTCAAAGGAAGCTCGTCGGCCTCCGGCGCCAGGGCCCGGAGCCGATCTATCTGTAGGTGAGATAAAGCATCGGCAATGTCATTATTGATGCCAGGAACATGTCTGGCTTTGAACAGTATGTTGAGGCGTAAGGCCCGCGACACAAAACAGTAGACCAGAGCCATAACCCTGGGTGAACAGGATGTCTGGGCATTGACTATGTGGACCATGAATGCAATGTCGCACCAAAAGTTGACCACTGAGTCAGCCCAAGTCTCCCCCCACAGCATGAGTGCACCGAGGATGGGAAAGAACTCTAGAAATGTGAGGTCACGAAGCAAGGCAGTGCCGTGCCATGCCTCTGGCCACTTGCCAAATGACCAGTGACCATTGAAGTAAATGCCGTAGGCAAACGCTCCAGACGCATCTGACTGGACCTGAAACATGGGTGCAGCCGAACGTTCGGTGCGCCAGAAGGAAATTCCATTGAAATCCAAGAGGAATCCTAGCCACACCCTGAGGTCGTCCCTGGTACCCCTCGTGAGTCGAACCCTGTGGTGCTTCCGGAATAAGCCAACCATAGCATCACACAGGAGCCTGGCAAAAGCCCGGCCAGGCATGATGACCCTGCACGCAAAATTGAGGTATCTGTGAAGCACCTGCAGGTCATGAAGGGAGGCCTTGCACTTCACAAGGATGGCCCGAATAGCGCCAGAAATGTGGGCTATTTTGTCCATGGGCAACCTAGATGTCTGTGCCATCTCAATCCCCAGGGAAACCAAAGTGGTGGCGGGTCCCTCAGTCTTTTCAGGGGCCAATGGCACCCCCATTTCGGCCATAAGCCCCTGAAACATAAGAAGCAGATGTTCATATGCCCCAGAGCCCACAGCAGCACCAAACAAAAAATCGTCCAGGTAATGTGCCACCGAATGCGCTCCGGAGCAGCGAAAAAAACCCCAATGTAGGAATGAACTGAAAAGCTCAAAGGCTGCACACAAAACAGAACACCCAAAAGGCATGGCCTTGTCAACAAAATACTGCCCCTGGAATCTAAAACCCAGCAGTTCAAAATCATCTGGGTGGACCAGGAGAAGGCAAAACGCAGACTTAATGTTGCATTTGGCCAGGAGCGCCCCATGTCCAAACGCACGAACCATACCAAGTGCCTGGTCAAACGACATATACCAGACCGAGCAAAGCTTGTCCGGTATAGCATCGTTGACAGATGCACCCGCAGGGTAGGACAAATGGTGAATTAGATGGAACTCACCAGGGACTTCTTGGGGACCAAGCCAAGGGGTGACACCTTCAGATTGGGAAAAGGAGGCACAACAAAGGGTCCCATAACCTGCCCTTCCTGAACCTCCTTGAATATCTTAGTCCTGGCCAAATCTTCCTTCCCCCTTAATGATACCAAATTAGAAGCATCCTGGGGTGCGCAAGCACCCACAAAGGGGATACGGAACCCTGTAGAAAAACCCATCAAAAGATACTCGGCGTCAACCCTTTTCGGGTAGATGCGTAACTAATGCTCCAACACATCAATTTTGTTTGGGGAGGGGGCCTTTAGAAATTGATGCTGAGTCAGGGTTAGCACAGCTCGCGCCCTGCTGACCTCGTTCCCTCCCATGTGATCCCCTCAGCCTGGTGCAAGCAGTGTCTGGGTGTGGCCCCAAACAGATAGTGCACTCATGCCGGTATTTACACTGTTTTCAGGAACATCCTGCTGTGGACAAATAGTTCCAGCACAGCAGGCGGGCTGGAACCCCCTGCCCTGCCACTTGGTGGGGTGACTGTGCGGTGCCTGGCTGCTGAACGGCATGGCCACAGTGGTATCGGTCACCTGCAGCCGGGCGGGACGGGGTCATGTATAGCAACCAGAGAAGTTAGTTGGGTTCATCCCAACGCATCTCCGGGTGAAGCGCGGCCCGCATACGGAATTCCTCATCATACGCCAGCCACGCTTGCCCTGGGAAATCAACATAGGCTCAGTAAATAATATCTAGGTACTGGATAAGGGGGAGCGCCAAATCTGGGCGAGCCCTGATTGACACAGCCGCATATATCAAATATGCAGGTAATCAATTGGCCCACGTGCGCGGAGGCTTGCGACGGCAGGCCAACTCCTTTTCCCTGTCATCCTCCTTCTCCTTCTCCTCCCTAGTGGGCTCCCTGTTCAACAAACTAAACAAATCGATGTACTCCCTGTGCCAAATCTTGTCCCTCATGGCATGGAATAAATGGTCACCCAAAGGCAGGGAGACACCCGCTGTCGGGAGGGCCAAAGTGGGTACCATGTGATAGCCGGTGTTAGCTGGGGGGCCATACGGCCATACTGGGTACAGTAAGCTCGGGCCAGCAGGCGGGACCCCAGGCAGCCCCAGCGGGTATGGAGCCCTCCAAACCCCAGGTTGAGGGGCCGAGAATATCGCGGGCTGGGCTGGAGGTGCGGGCAGCTGCTGCATAGGCCAGGGCCACACCTGAATAATCGGCTGAGGAACAGTGGGCACCACGTGTGAACTAACTTGACCACCATACTCACCCATTGCCACCCAGCCAGCCGCCCGCACTGGGGATTCCAGCCGGTCCGGGGCGTTGGAGCTCGCGATCGCGGTCGAGCTTGTCCAGTCCTGCCCTGAAGATCCCGGTTGTGCAGCGCCCATGCCCTGCATCAGCACGGGCAAGTCAGCACCGGTAGGTCCGGTGCCGCATTCGGGTGCAGCAAAGAGTGCCGCCTCCAGGTGGGTCAACCTCCAGTCCAGGGAAGTCGGGGGTAGGGGCGCTCCCAAACCCCCACCCCCCCAGCCGGCTGCCCAACAGGCCAGCAGGCAGCAGTGCCAGCGGTCAGGCCCGCCGCACGCTCCAGGGCCACAAAGCGGTCCTCCAGGGACAAGGGGCCAACAGTGGAGGCCCCTGTGAGAAGCGCCGGTCCTGCGGGCCCACAGGCATGGGGGAACTGGCCCGAGGGGCAGTGGCCCCCTCCTGGTCTGGGTGGCCAGGTCGGGCCTTGGTGCCGGCCCGCCCCACAGCCTGCGCCACAGGCAACGACCTGCCTCCCGCCCAAGCCCTTTGGCTGGGCGGAGGCCCAGGGTCCAAAGATGGCACGGGCCGGACATGATGCCTGACCCTGGGCTGCACTGCTTGCCGTGGGCACCATGCCACTGCTGCGCCGCTGGGTGCGGACTTCTTTTTGGGCGCCATGTGCGCCTAACCACTGGCCTTATGGCCCAAGCCCCGATCGGGGCAGCAAGGGTCGGCGCAGTCCGCCAATTCCCGGGTGCATGGTGCACGGCCTGGGCTCACTACCGGCAGTGGCCGGAGTGAGCCGGATAGAGTCGGCTGAGCAAGGAAGGGGACGCGCCTAAAACGCGACCCTGGCCCAGCCGAATTTCGAACTGCTGGGGCCATGCGGGGTAGGCTGGCCACACCCCGGCTCCATCTTCCATGCCCATGCCTCAGGGGCAGGGCCGGCAAAGCGCGCATGGCCATTTTGTCGCCGTGTGTTCCAAATCCCTAAAAACTATATACAGAAGCTCCCTCATAGACTGCATTTCACTGCATTCAAAGCCAGAACTGCTTTTGGTCATGGTCTTTATGACCCTATACCTTCTGCTAGAAGGCAGAAGCTGAAAGAGATCATTTCCAGGGTGCGTACTATCCTGCACAATCTCTACAGCTTTCTTATAGCATCTGGTGGCATAGATTTGATTTAGAGTGGGAAGAGTACACCCGATTATCCTCTCCACAGTCTTTACGGCCCTGGACAGCATTGTTCTTTCCCTAGCTGTACAACTCCCAAACCATAAACACAGACCATAGGTTAACACACTCTCTACGGTATAGTGGCAGAATGCCAACAGCAGGTCCGTTGAAAGATTGTTCTTCCTGAGGATTCTCAAGAAGTATAACCTCTGCTGTGCAATCTTCATCAGATCTTTGGTGTTTGCTCCCCATGTTAGATAATCCCTCAGCTCCATTCCCAGAAATCGAAACACCAAGGCCTTTTCCACTCAATTCCCTTTAATAATAAGTGGTTGGATGTTCAATTTGCATTTTCTGAAGTCCACAATGATCTCTCTTGACTTTTTTACATTGAGGAATAAATTGTTTTCCCTACACCACTCCGTCAGCATCTCAACCTCCTTCCCGTAAACTGACTCCCCCTTCCCAGCAGTAATCAGACCAACCACCATTGTGTTGTCTGCAAACTTAATGATCTTATTGCTGGCATAACTGGGAACACAATCATATGTGTAAAGTGTGTACAAAAGCAGGCTCAGCACACACCCCTGCAGCATCCCCGTACTTATACTGAGATCCGCAAAGACGTGAAAGCCCATCCTGACCCGTTGGGAATGATCTGATAGAAAATCTAGTATCCACCTACATAAGCATGGTGGAAGCCCCAGATCTAATAATTTGGGCACCAGTCTATGTGGGAGAATAGTATTAAATGCAGAACTAAAATCTACAAATAACAGTCTTGCATAATTCCCTTGTTTCTCCAAATGGGTCAGAACAGCATGTAGGGCTGTAGCCACAGCATCCTCCATGGATCTCTTTCTCTTATATGCAAATTGATAAGGGTCAAGTACAACTGGTAAATGTGCCATAATATGGTTCTGCACCAACTTTTCAAAACATTTCATTATGACAAGTGTAAATGCCACAGGGCGGAAGTCATTCAGACTATCTATGTTAGGTTTTTTAGGCAGAGGTATAATAGTAGAGGATTTCAGACAAGGTGGGACAGTGGCTTGGGCCAAAGACCGATTAAAAATCTTCATAAAGGTTTCTGCCAGCTGTTCTGAGCAGTCTCTCAGTGCCCTACCAGCTACTCCATCAGGACCCATAGACTTCCTCATTTTTATCCCTTTTAATATTCGCCTCACTTCTCCCTCTTACACCCTGGCATCATTCCCTATGGGGAGTAATGACGATGACTCTGGCAATGCTGCTGGAACCACTACTGGTGTCACCTCAAATCAGGCGAAGAAGGTATTCAGCTCCTCCACCAGAGAAGCACTGCTCTCTACAGGCGATGAATTACTGGGTTTGTAGTCAGTAAGGTGCTGGATCCCCTGCCACACTTGTCTGGTGTCGTGACTACTCAAGTGATCTTCAATTTTCCCTCTATACACAGCTTTTGCCTTCCTAATACCCCTCTTCAGGTTCACCCTTTCTATACTATACAATACCCAGTCTCCAGTTCTAAAAGCAAAATTTCTGGCCTTCAACAGTCTCCGAACTTCACCCGTCATCCAGGGCTTCCTGTTTGGATACATTTTTACCTGCTTTTCCCTGGTGATGTTGGCTGTGCAGAATCTAATATAATCCAGGGCCGTTGATGTGTAGGTCTCCAGATCGTGATGGTCAAACACATTCCAATCGGTCTCCTGGAAACAGTCCTGTAGCTGTTGAGAGGCTCCCTCAGGCCACATGGTAACAATCCATGTTTGTATCAGGGCTGTAGTCTAGAAAGTTATGGGTGAAACATATTATTGGCTAATGGTTGTCAGACAAGTAGATATAAAAATAGCTAAATCTAGGAAGAAAGGGAGACCCTATTCCAGTGATGGCAAACCTTGGCACTCAGATGTTCTTGAACTTCAATTCCCAGAAGCCCTGATCAACAGGAGTGCTGACTTGGGTTTCTGGTAGTTGAAGTCCAAGAACACCTGGAGTTCCAAGGTTTGCCATCACTGCCCTATACCTTGAGATTCAGCATATTATGCTGGCAGTAAGAACTGTCAATCTGCATTAGCTGAGACTCTGCTAAGTTTACTCATGAGGTCATCCAGTGTTTAGAAAAGGATATATATCTTTATTGTTTTCCTGTGTGTGAGTTTCGTTTACTTACATTTTTTTTTCATTTTGCAGCTAGTTGGCTTCCTGTTTTAAGAGCATTTTCTCTTTTAGTAATATGTTTTCATCACTTTCTCATTATTGAATTAAAATAATTTTGTATGTTCTCAGGGTATGGTTGGGAAAGTGCATAGAAGAACTAAGACTGACTATCCAAAATTTTCCCCTTTAATCATTAGACGCACAGTTCAATGTTGATCTATCTTGAAGGGAAGTGTTAGCTCCAAAAGGAAGAGATTTGATGGACTGCTGTTGCTGCTGCTGCTGTTGTTACAGAACATCTTGTTGTCTACATGGACAAGCACAGTTTTCTTCATCCTTAATTCAATCTGCATTGAAACATGGCCAAATAGGGCATCCATATTTCTGGTCTTACAGTCCCAGATATATAGAGCCAAAGTGTGGGATGGAAGAAAAAAACAGCTGAACTAAGTTGTTCCCCCACTCTGTAGCTTTGTTGTTTCATGTGGACTATTACATTCATGACAAGAAATATCAACCACCTATAGTATAACATGTACTTTGACTCATTAGAAATAATGTCCTAAATCTAACTGCAAATATGAACTGAAGTAGAGGCAGCCACTGAAGTGTTGAATTCCCACTAAACAGTTGATCCAATGGATCTATTTTAGTTAAGACCAAGGAAAACATTTACCTTATAGAACATTGGTATCTGTCATAACATCACAGAAACTCATGCAATCAAATCAGTCTCTCTGTGTACAACAATACAGAGGATCTTAAATAAAAATGAACCCATTTATCTGAATGCTGCTGTGTGCCTGTCAAGATTTCAGAATTTTGGCAGCTTGACAGAGCATACATCTTGCATACCAAGTGTTTGTGTGGGGAAACAATTTATTTACAAAAGAAGACCATCAAGCATCAAAGGTAGAGGTCCTTTTTAAGGTAAACTGCCAATTCCAACATCTAAAAGGATTCTTACAAATCCCCTTTCCTGGGTGCTTTCTATCCTTCTCCATTCTATATGCTCAAGTAAAACTGAATGCATTTGAAGTGTAGCAGCTTAAAAAACAGTCATATTCCTAGGACTGGTGCCAACAATTTGCCATCCCTCAGCTAAGCAAGGTTGTTTATATCTAAATGGAAGACATTCTTCCTTTAAGGGATCATTTTCTCCTCTCCCACAGCTTCCAACCTCTCAGAGAACCTCTGTTTTCAACAGATAAGGACATCATACATTTCCCCCCAGATTTCTCCATTTCACTTTCTTTGATGGCATCTCTTTTGCTTTCTTTATTTTTAAAAAAGATTAACTAAAAAGGTGCTGTTCCTCGAACCCCCTATTTATCCTTTGTGTTTGTTATTTCATTTTACTGTCATGCAGATTAAAATGGCTAGATTAGATATGTAAGACAAGACCACAATTTCATATTTAATACATGTGTAAAAACACATTCAAATGTGTTTTACAGTCCTTTACATGGTAGGCTTTAGACTCAGTGCAAAGAAAGCTCATTTTGATGAACATTGTCAGTAACAGCTATGTGTTTCCACAAGTTTCTTAATAATGTGCTTATGTTAATCAAAGAAATGCCACCATAGTTGCCAAATGCTAGTGTGAAGATATGTATGATAGAAAAATACCGGTGTAGGGGCAGGCAAACCATGTCAGAAATTTTGCCAAGAAAACTCCAAGGGCAACAACAACAAAAAGGCAAAGTAGATGGAACAGGATGTCAAGCCCCTTAGGCAGTAAGATGGAGTGGATAAGATAGTGGGAAGGCAAATGCAATGCTGCAAAGAACAATATTTGATAGGAACATGAAATGTAAGATCTATGAATCAGGGCATGCTGGAAGTGGTAAAAATGAGATGGAAAGAATAAGCATTTATATCTTGGGAATCAGTGAACTAAAATGGTCAGGAATGGGCGAATTCAGCTCTGGAGACCATCATATCTACTACTATGGCCAAGAAAACCTTAGAAGAAATGGAGTGGCCATAATAATCAACAAAAGAGTGAGAAAATCATTAATGGGATATAATCTTAAAAAATGACAGAACGATCTCAGTTTGGATCCAAGGCCAAACCATTCAATATCATGGTAATCCAAGTCTACACACCAACCACTAGCACAGATGAGGCCACAATTGATCAGTTCTATGGGGAATTAAAGCACCTCATAGAACTGACACCAAAAAATGATGTCCGTATTATACTGGGCGATTGGAATAGCAAGGTAGGAAGTCAAAAAGTAAATGGGATAACAGGCAAATTTGGTCTTGGAACACAAAATTAAGCAGGGCAAAGGCTAATAGAGTTCTACCAAGAGAACGCATTAATTATAGCAAACACCCTTTCCCGACAACACAAGAGGCGACTTTACACATGGACATCACCAGATGGCCAACACCAAATCAGATTGATTACATAATCTTCAATCAAAGATGGAGAAGTTCCATACAGTCAGCAAAAACAAGACCTGGAGCAGACAATAGCTGAGATCATAATCTACTGATTGCCAAATTTAAGCTTAGATTTAAAAAAACAGGGAAAACAACTAAGACACACAGGTATGACCTAGACAACATCCCTAAGGAATACACGGTGGAGGTGTGGAACAGATTTAATGGTTTAGACTTATAGACAGAGTACCAGAAGAATTATGGACAGAGGTTCAGGACATCATACAGGAGATAACAAGTATAACTATACAAAAAAAAAGTGTAAGAAAGCAAAGTGGCTGTCTGATGAGGCTCTTAAAATAGAGGAAGAAAGAAGGAATGGAAAAGGAAAAGGTGAAAGAGAAAACGTTAATCAATTAAACACAGATTTTCAAAGAAAAGCAAGGAAAGAGAAGGAAACCTTTTTAAATGAACAGTGCAAAGAAATAGAGGAAAACAATAGAAGGGGAAGGCTAGAGATCTTTTCAAAAAAATGGAGAAATCAAGGGAACATTTAAAGCAAACTAGCAGAGGTACCTGCTGTTGACCGGGTGGGGGATCCAACCTGGGGCAAGGAGAGACCAGAACGGGGGCCCACATGGCCTCCATGGTGACTTACCTTTGTGCATCTGCGTGTTGTTCTCTTGGTGGTCCCATGGGTGCCGGGTAGGCCTGAAAGTGGCCTAAATTCCCCCCAGTCACATCACACATGACACAGCCGCACAACACACACACACAAACAAAACACACACATGCCGCACAATACACACAGGCGAAAGACATCACACATGACACAACACACTAGCACAACACCCACCCACCCACCCAGACACACAACACACACGCCAGACACACCACACCCAGACCCAACACTCAAGACACAACACACCCACACAACACACTCTGACACAACACACATCCACACATGAAACACCCACACAATACACCCCACACACAATACACACTCACATCACACACAGGACACACACAACCCACTCCCACCACTGCCACCCACAGCACACACAACACAACACACACATACAACACAAACCCACACACAACACACACACAACACCCACCCACCTGATACACCCCACCACACAACACACACTCACAACACACACACACAACCTACACACACACTCCCACCACTCCCACCCACAGCACACAAGGCACAACACACTCGCACAACACACTGACACACACACACACAGACACAAAACACACATGACACAACACGCTCATACAACACACACAGAGAAACATACCCTGATTACCTGAGCAGTGGAAGCCCCCCCCCTCTGGCACATGTCTCTCCACACGCAGCCAGCAATGGGGTGGCGGATGAAGCCACCCGGCCAGTTGTGTCTTGAGGTGGAAGGAGCAATGGCGATACGGTTGTTCAGCGGGGTGAGGGCCGCCATGCCAAACAACCAGTGCTGCCATTGCAGCTCCTGCCACAAGATGCAACTGGCTGGGTGGCTTCATCCGCCACCCCATTGCTGGCTGTGTGCGAAGAGGCACGTGCCATAGGTGGGGGTGGTTTCACCTGACTGGCCCTCCCATCTCCCCCCTCTGGTCAGTGCCCCTTCGCCCCTGGTGGATGCATGATGAGAGATCATTATATTCCATTTCAATAAGATTTCGAGTTTCAGCTAGAAAGGCACGTGCGGCAGCCGTTTAGCTGCCACGCACTTTGCTGGCCCATGCCGAGGCATGGACACTGCCTTGGGGAAGCCAGGGGCATGGCTAGCCATCCCCTATAAAAGGGGTGGCAGCAGCAGTGCTTACCGGCATTTCCCCCCACAATCAGGCTGGGCCAGGGTGCGTTTGCACTCCTCCTGCCCAGCTGAAGTGGAGATTGGGTAGCTTGGCTAAGGCAGCCTTCAGCGGCCTGATATCTTGATCTCCCAGTCCATTCCGTTGGAGCGGAGGACCAGCTGGTACGGGGGAAGACCAGCTGGTACGGGTTGCTGGGCTAAGGCTGCCTTCGGTTGCCCGAGCTTGATTTCCCCATTAAATTGTTAGAGCAGAGGACCAGCTGGTACGGGGGAGGACCAGCTGGTGCGTCGGGAACAAGCCAGGCTAGTGAATAGCAGTGTGGCGTGCAATCGAGACAGAAAGAAATCTTCCTGTCTCGACCATTTGCACCCCAGTTGGTCGGGAAACAGACCAACTGGTACAGGCTAGGGCTAATGCTAGCCCGACTTTGGATACCATTCTGGGTCCATTTACAGAACATTAAATGGGCTCATTTTATCATTAGTCGGCCATAGGTTTTAATTTGGTGACATAACTACTGGGTGGGTTAATAATTAGACAAACATAGGTCCATTTGGTGGCATACTACGTAAGGTATCCTACCATTTGTTGCATAAGCAATGTCCTGCATCAATTTTACAGGACTAATCAGCACCATTTGGCACCTTAGTGCCCTGCCCATTTGGCAGCAACGGTTTGTCTGCTCATCAGGACAGCTACCGTTGCCACTTGGTGCCCTGAATACATAACATACCATTTGGTGCCACTGATATAGCATAATTAACCAGTTAGGTAGCCTCCATATCCATTTGGTGAAAATGGTACGGGCTTGTTCAACAGTCTGCAGTCCATCAACACCATTTGAAGATCACAGTACATGCTGTTTGACCAATAGCCCAACGAGCAACAACATTTGGTGGACACAGTAAGCCTAATTGCCCCATTTTATGGCCATCAACACCATTTGGTGGCAACAGCACAGGTAATTACCATTTGTAAGGCATTAAGGGCAGCTCTTATGGCGCCCAAAAGAAAGAAAGCCGCTTGCGTTAAGGAGACCAGGAAGCGCTCTAGGCAGGCTACTCGAGCTACTTTCAGCACACGTTCACGGCCAACAGCAACATCAGAATCTGCCCCAACATCTGGACGGAGAACTCAGTTAGGGCCAAGGTCAACAACTATAACTCAAAGGAAGGGCAGCTCAATTGGCAGGACACAGTAACACAATACACACAATACAGCTAGAGAGGGTTTAGATACTCCTCTGCCCAATTTGCATCACACACAAGCTGACCAGGCACCAAACCCATTGTGTGGCGCCTTCCCTATAGGCACTGTACCACTTGAGGACCGCTTTGCAGCATTGGAACATGCCATGGGCATGACTACACTACCAGTAACCCCAGGGTCAGCAAACACGCCATTTGAAGAAGCTGACTTAACACAACCTGCTTCTTCATTGGATTAGAGGCTGGCTCCCCTCGAGGCAGTTCTTTTAGCAACACATGCAAGTAGCATTGGAGGGGCCAGCACAAGCCACCTTCAGTCACAGTCTGGTGCAGCTGCAGTGCTTCATGATGCACCAGGAGCGGAATGAGTTATCAATGCTGTAGGTATGGAGTCCTCAGTGGGTGCTGCAGGGAACATGACAACAGTTGAGACCAGTGGATGGGTAACCATACCAATGTTGCCAGGATACCTTAGAGACCGCATCGTCCCAAGAGTGTCCGCCCATCCAAACAGAGCGGATCGGAGGGGCTCCCTAATTGTTCCATCTGCCAGAGGGGCCCGTCTCTCTGGTACACGAAGGAGGACCTTTTCCGTGTCCACACCAGCTGTAACCGTAAGCATTGCAAATACAAGCATGAATGTACGATTTGTTTGGGGCCGCATTCGGCCACAGTCTGTCCTAAAATGGGAGGGGCAAGGTGGAAGGGGCGAGGTCAGCAGGGGGCAGGATGCATAAGCACAAATTCAGGGCCTTCTTCAAAAGGCACCCAGCCCAATCAAAACTAAGGTGCTTGAACAGTGGCTGCGTGCCTACCCAAAAAGGGAGGATGTGAAGTATCTTTTACAGGGATTTCTTGTTGGGTTTCGCATACTTTTGTGGGTGTGAGAGCACCGCAGGATTCTCCTAATTTGCTATCGTTAAGAGGAAAGGAGGATTTAGCCAAAGAAAAAATATTCAAAGAAATAAAGGAGGGGCGGGTTGCGGGACCATTTGCAAGACCGCCTTTTACTAACTTGAAGGTTTCACCCCTGGGACTGGTACCCAAAAAGGTCCCGGGTGACTTTCGGTTAATACACCATTTATCGTACCCGGCGGGAGAGTCAGTTAATGACGCCATACCGGACGAACTGTGTTTGGTACGGTATGCATCATTTGACCAGGCAGTTTGGATGGTTCGTGCGTGTGGTCAGGGAGCACTTATGGCTAAGTGTGACATTAAATCTGCATTTCGCCTGCTGCCTGTCCACCCGGACGACTTTGAACTTTTAGGTTTTCGGTTTCAAGGACAATACTTTGTGGACAAGGCTATGCCTTTTGGGTGTTCTGTATCATGCTCGGCTTTTGAGCATTTCAGTACATTCCTACATAGGGCTTTTGAACACCACACAGGAGTGCACAAGGTGGTACACTACCTGGATGATTTCTTATTTGGGGCTGCCATGGGTTCTGGAGCGTGTGCACACATGTTTGCAATGTTTCAGAACCTGATGGCTGAATTAGGGGTACCGTTAGCACCAGAAAAGACTGAGGGGCCTGTAACTAGACTAGTATTCCTGGGAATTGAGATTGATATGGTGGCTCAAACATCTAGGTTTTTATCATCCTGAAATGATAAATCTCGCAGGGCATTTTTCTAAAAAGGACCAGCGTGAAAAGGGCAACACCCTTACGCTGAATAAGTGTGGCAATGCTACTGTTTGCCCGGTGCTTGCTCTGGGAGCCTTCCTGCCCATACATGGTTTGGCGCTGGGTCCCTTATTTTGTCACAAGGATGCTATGCCCTTAACCCGTTACCAGTTTTGGAGGGTTGTTGTGGCGGCCTTGTCCAAGCTGGGACTACACGGGGTAAGCTTTCAATCACATTCTTTTCGCATTGGCGCAGCATCAACGGCTGCTGCTTGCGGCTACTCAGATGGGGAAATTCGAACAATGGGCAGATGGGGGTCCAGTCGCTTCTGCTCTTATGTACGTCCATTCTTACTGTAGCATCCTACTGGTTTGTTTTTATTTCTTTTATTTCAGATCCTGCTTAAGTGTGCGCACTTGGAGGCACCAGATGTATTGGGATAGTCCACTTGTTTTGGGCTGAACATGAAGATCTACAGAATGGGCAGTGGCTCACTGTATTGATAATATCAGTTTGGGGATAGTGGTCCCAAATATCCTGATACGGATCAGGTGCATTTTCCAGCAAGGGGTATGGACCTCTTCCTGGCAGCTACCCAAATGGGCCTGTTGACCTTGTAGGTGGTCAAAGGGGGGGCAGGGAGTCGGTGAACTCCTCCCCATGTGGCGGTTAGCACTGGTAAGGAATAAAAAAGGAACGACCCATTAATTTGGTATATACAGTTGGTTGGCCATAGGGAAGACAAGGTACAAACAAAAAGTGTGAATGGCCAACCAGCTTTAAATAAAATTGTTGCTATGCTTAAACATCAGGGGAAGCAGGAGGCAACCACCCCAAACAAAGGAGTCAATCAAGGAATAAAATCAAAGCATTTAATATGCGGAAGCAGAGCAACCTGGACCAAATCCAAATAGAGCAGCTGAGAAGCAGGATGTCACAGTTAGAAATTCATGCTGGTCAGACTAAGTACTAAATGTGGTGATCAAGGAAACAATGAATGGTACAAATACGGTAAGTACTAAGTGACCACAATGCAATCATACATCAACCAATGTGGTCACTATTTGGCCCTGGCCGACACAGCCGGTCCCTACACCTTCGTTACAGCAGCCAGTTAATGTGACCACACAACAGAGGGTTTTGGGGGCATCAATTCCATCAATGATAAATGGAGTACCTACGGCTAATACGGTTTTCCCTCAACCAATATGGCCTTGTTGCTTTCTGGTCAGGTCCTCCATATTACTAATAGTGGTCAAATTTTATGTAGCTACCATAGCTTGTTGCTGTTCTCTGGTAAAACAGTGTTGTTTTTCTTCCTATGTTGAATACTTATAATACAATTTTATATACTATGAATGGCATTGCACATTCTGCTCTGTTTTGCAATGTACTTTTGTTTGGTGCTGCTATTTGATCATGATAATGTAAATGTGAGTTCTACCAACAGTGCGTTCAAGTTTGCTTTCATCACATGTAGGGGGATGAGGTTTCTTTTGGACAGCAACTCCCAGAATTCACCAGGCATTCTCACAGCCAATATCCTGGGAGATATTGCCCAAAAACAATAGTTTAAAGGTGAGCTTCTCTCACCGCCAAGTGGTCCTTCTTCACCACTACATTGGCCTTTCAAAAAGAACAAAACTGTTCCTAGTGGTTTCTGGGAGTAGGGTTCATATGAGAATCAAAGATAGGCACTTTTTCCATAGAGCCAATCAGTTAGTGAAACTATCCATTCCATGATCCCTTGAACACAAGATCATGGGTGTGCAAATAAAGCACAAAACATAATCTTTAACCATAGAGATAAAATGCTTACACTCAATGGGTTAATGAGAACGTGTACATATTGAGGGTTAGCAGCCAGGTTAGGGCTAAATCAAATGCATACTTCTTGTATTTCATGAACCAACTGAAAACATGGGATTAAGCAAATCACATAAGTTCTACTTGTCAATATCATATTATACCTCTTGAAGTACTGTATAAGATATTTTGTTCAGATATGCTACAAAACTGCCGCCGCCAACATCGGATGCTCCCCGGCCAGCCACCGACCTGGAGGGAAGGCAGCAGCAGATGTGTGGCTGGCAGGCTACAAGACCCACTGCTGCCTCCTCCAACACTGGACACTCCCCGGCTGGCCACCGACCAGGAGGGAAGGCAGTAGCAGCTGTACGGCCGGCGGGCTACAAAACCCGCCACCGCCAACACCAGATGCTCCCCAGCTGGCCACTGACCTGGAGGGAAGGCAGCAGCAGCTGTGTGGTTGACAGGCTACAAAACCCGCCACCTCTACCACTGCCACTGGATGCCCCCTCGGCCAGTCTCAGCCTGGAGGAAAGAGGACACGAGTAGTGGGGTTGAGTTAGTGTCATTTTTAAAAAAGTTTTATGTTGGGATGGGTTGATGCTTTACAATGGTGGGTGGTTGGGATATTTGTTGAAATGCTTCTGAAATGTTGAAATGCTTCTGATATGTTTCTGTGATTGTTATTTTGTAATTAAAACTGTGAAATTGTTTTTCCTTGTTATCCGCCCAGAGTCACTCTGCGAGTGGGGCAGCATACAAATTGAAAATTGAATATACTACATTTACTGGGGGGGGAAACAAATTACATAAATGTCAAAAAAATCGATTGGTTTAGGGGGACATTTTAATCCCAAATAAGGATTAACTTCTGTACAACTTTCGTCATGCAGACATGATAAAATGTATCAAAGAGCATGGCTCAGGGAGGTTTCAGCTCTTTTCAATGACAAAGTTACTGGATGGAGGTACATGTAGATCTAGCTCAGTTCTGTTGGGATTCTGCAATTAAATGTGAGTCCAGGGATCTAAAATGGACTTGTCTGAGGACTGAAGGGCAGTCTTATATTTCCTGTGTGATTTATGATTTACATCAGACTATACCTTACTTTCGACCCATGTACACTTTTAGAGCCACTTAAGAAACTACATTTGCAGTGACATGTTAAAAGCTGACAGTCTGAAATCAACAAAAGGGTCAGATGGCTGGCTTCCTGCCTCCCTCCCTGCCTGCCTTCTTATAGATTATACATTTCCTCCAGGTCTTTATGGTGGTGATCATTTTAAAATTCTAAAATGCCTCAGAATTATGGAAATTCTCTCCATCTGGAGTAAATGAAGGTGATGACTGCAATCACAACTCTGCAGCTGCCATGGGCACATACACCACCTCAACAGTGAGATTTACTGGATATTATCTTGTAAAAGAAGATTTATAGTTTATACTCTGTAGTTTAGCATATGTAAAAGGAATATAACTGCAGAATAATTGAGGATAAAGTTCTTGGTTTCTGAACCTAAGTTTCTTAACCAAACTTCTGATTTTAGAAAGATGCATTTTTAAACTTTTCCTTACATGTGCAGTTCATTTTATAGTATCTATTTAGATGATTGTTTAGGCAGAGAACATGTAGCAGTTTTCTATTTTAGAAAACATTTTGTTTTTTTGAAAGTTTATGGGTAAGAATGACAGAAATTTGTTTTGTTTCTTCCACAATGTTTTGTACTTCAAATTTTCATACCTTCAGATTTTCTCCAGTAAAAAGACACAAGAATGGCAATTACCATGATTTCTTCCCATTCTGTGATGTATTAGCAAAATGAATCCCTCTCATATCTCTATAATTACAATGCTAGAGATCTGTGTGTATGCCATTAACCTGTTATCTTTGTCCTTTGTTGATCTGGATATACCATGAGCAGTTCAGGGACTGCATTCTGAGTTCTCTGACAATGTTGAAGACATATAGTAGAAATATACACACTTAGGAAAGCTCCAACTGTGAATTCTGCTTTTATAGTGCACTAGCAGAGGTTGCCCGGCGTTGCTGGGCTGTTTTAAATTGTGTTGGAAGGTTAAATTGTGTTAATGTTTTTTAAAAAATTGCTTAGTCTATAATTTTAATTTTTTAAATGTTTATTTATGCAATTTTTTTGGCTTGGCTGTTATTAACTGTGATCTGCTTTTTTGGTTTTTTTTGAGGATTAATAAAAGAACAAAGTATGATATAATTTTTTCAAATTGTTTTATGTAAGCGAATAATATTTTAGTTTTTTGAATTTTTTTAATTAGTTGTACCATAGTTAATAATTTTAATAATGTAAAAGTAAATGTTTTTTACATTCAATGTTTTAAAAATGTGTTTAGATGTTTTGAGTTTAAATTTGAGTTAAAACTCAGCACAGGATTTTTAAAAGTTTCTATTGTATTTTATTGACATATGTTTGTGATTTGTGTTAAAGTGTGTTTTAGTGTAATTTTTTTGGCTTGTTTTTATTGGTGTGACCTTTTGTGTAAAATTGTGAATTTGTGTTATGTTTTTGGTTTGTTTTTATTTGGAGCTGTTGTGTGTTTTTGAATTGTTTTTACTATTGTGGCAAGTAGGTGGTGCTGGTAGGGGTTATTGTATTTTGACTGTTTTTTCTCTCCTGGCCTCTGGGTGGAGCTTCTTCTGGTAAGTAGTCTCTTTCTTTATTCATTTCTTTTCCAGTCCTGGTGGAGGTAGGACATCTTTTGGTAAGTTTGCTTGTTTTCTTTCTTTTGTGTGTGTGTGTGTGTGTGTGTGTGGGCAGGGGTGTGTGTTGGAATTTGTATTTTTGTCTGTTTGATTTGTTTTTGATTGTGTCTTTGTTTACTTCGTATTGTTTTTGGTGTTTTTGTTTTTGTGTATTTTTGGATGTGTTTGACTGTTTTTAGTAATTTTTAAAAATTTATTTATTTGGTGGTGGGGAAGGGACGTGGTCGTTGGGGGTTAGGAAGGGTGGGCTAGGTGGTGGGGAGGGGGGCATGGTCATTGGGGGTTAGGAAGGGTGGGCTAGGTGGTGGGGAGAAGGGCATGGTCATTGGAGGTTAGGAAGGGTGGGTTAGGTGGTGGGGAGGGGGCATGGTCGTTGGGGGTTAGGAAGGGTGGGCTGGGTGGTGGGGAGGGAGTCGTGGTCGTTGGGGGTTAGGAAGGGTGGGCTGGGTGGTAGGGAGGGGGCCTTTATTGTGTTATGGTGCTTTGTTTGTGTGGAGTCGTGAAAGTAGATCGGGGTTTTCCCTTTAATATCAGTGGGTGGGGGGTTGCGACCCCCCTCTCCGCTGGCTCCCCTGGTGTTAGGAGGTTTGGGGGGGACAAAAGGGGTATGTCCCCCCAACTCTTCTGGACCCAGGAGACCAGGGAGAGTGGATCGATTCCCCCCCTAAAACAACTCCGTTTTTAAAGAGAAGAAACCGCTTGGTTTCTTCTCTTTAAAGATGGAGTTTTTTTAGGAGGGGGGGAATCGATCCCCTCTCCCTGGTCTCATGGGTCCAGAAGGGTTTGGGCAACATACCCCTTTTGTTCCCACAAACCTCCCAACCCTAGGGTAGCCAGTGGAGAGGGGGATCGCAACCCTCCCACCTACTGATATTAAAGGGGAAACTCCAGTCAGGACATTCAGGCGCCATGGGTGAGGGAAAGAAAGCCGGCTGGTGTTTGCTTGGCTGTGAGGCGGTGAGTTGTTTTTCTTTTTAATTTTTCAGGCGCTGGTTTCCTCAGCGTTCTGCGGGCTCATGACGCGCAGGACGCTGGGGCTTGTAGTTATGGGTTGGTGATTTGTGTTTGTGCTGCATTTTTTAAAAATGCTTTTCTTTTGATTGGCTGCGGCGCGTTTCCGAATGCTGCACCGTGCGAGAGCCTCTCAGCCTGATTGGTTCTGGCGCGGCGCGGCGCAAGGAATGTTGGGAAGTGAAGTTGTTTCCCTTTCTTCGTGTTTGTGGGGCTGTTGCCCCACTGCCGGTTTTCTCAATCCTTCGTTGACCTGCGTACCCAGATCGGCCGTGTGCACGAAGGGTGAGTGCAGGCAAGTAGGGCGAGGCATAGCAACCTATAGCCAGTTCCAACGGTTAACCCTTGGATTTATAGGTTAAGATAAAACAGTACTAAGAGATTCAACTCAAGCTAAGGTTTATGGTAAACTGTTTTTCAAAAATGATAAACCTGGGCTGGGAGAAAGTTGAAAAAATAATTTTCTAAGTTTTATGATTATTAGAACTGAGAAAGTCTACTTTCAGTTCAATGAGAAAGTCTACTTTCAACAAATGTATGTTACAAATATTTATACATCTTACCTGTTAATGGATTTTCTCAACAAACTGCAACAAGATAAAAATATAATACGAGAAGTACAATCCTTATCAAGTGAATAGATTGATTGAGTCAGTGAGTTGTTTCTTCTTACAGTGATCATTCTTATCTTTAGGTAGTAAGGGTTGCAACATATATTACAGACAGCATGTCAGTATAAGATGGTATTGGGGAAAATCTTAAAAGATTTGTAATTAACACAGAGATCAAATCTCCCATATTTTGAAAATTGCTTTACCTTCTTCTGATTAGGGCATTAAAGGTAAGCACAGGCTTTATTTCCAGGTATAATTGTTCAAACCCTAGAATTCTAATGTGATTTCAGCTTCTAACATCCTTTGTATGTGTGGTAAATAATTGTCCAAGAGGATGCCATGATGGATGGAATCAAAAGCCAATGAGAAATCCAGAAGGATCAACAGAGACACTCTGCCCCCATAGGTCATCTGGCAAGGTGACAAATGGCATTTCAGTATCATGGCCTAGACTTAACCCAAATTGAAATGGATCAAGATTATCAGTCTCCCCCAAGAATCAGTGTAGTTGTCCACAACCACTCTCTCCACCAACTTGCCCATGAAAAGGATGTTAGCCACATCACATGATTTGGAAACTATACTTCTGTTAGTGCAGCCCAAAATAATAATTGCCTTTTTGCAGCCATGTCACACTGTTAACTCATATTCAACTTGTGATGTACAATTCTAAGACCTTTCTCAGATGTAATATTGTTAAATCAAATATCTCCCATCCTATAACTGTGCATTTGGTTTCTTTTTCCTTAATATATAGCAAATATTTCCCATTTATTTCAATAGGAACTAAGCTCAAATAACTGAATCTGGAGTCGACATTTTTTTTCCTTTTTAGTCAAAAGATGAAATACATCTCACTGAGGACTGGCCAATGTAGGTTTACTATCACATTATAGCATTCAATGTTTTGTTCATCACATATTTGATAATTGTCTGGACATATGGATGGAACAGGTGGATCAATGTCTTCTTGCTCTTTGGAAACTCACTGTGTGCTCTACTTGCCATATATCACATCTGTGTTAGGGATACATGAACTGGATCTCAATCATGGGCCAAGCACATAATTGCACCACCAGAGATTAAGCAAGTAAAGAAGGAGAAAAGTAGCAATAACTGTAATGCAGTCAGAGGCGAATGATGTTCAGCTTCTGAAACTGCTAATTTGTTTAGTATTCAAGAGTCACATAAGAATATTTTGTCACATCATCCATCACAGAATGGAATGGGAGAGACGGAGTTTAGAAAAATTAAACACTTGTTTGTTACTGTAAACTGAAGAACATGAACAACATCCATCAAATACAGACAGAGGTGAAAGATAAATAAGAGTTGTTTGGAGCCAATTGATGTGCACTGATATTTTTCCTTAAAAGAATGCTTCAGATAGAGATTAACTATCTGCAATGCAATATTTATCTTCTTTCCTCACCTCACCTTATGCGCTGCTGCACATAAAAAAATTGAAGCACTTAAAATCTTAATTGGAAAAAATATTTTTCTACTTTTTATATAGTTTTACTGTTGTGTGGAAAAGACAAGTAGATAAGCATTTTCCAAAGTGTTGTAGCACATAACAGACATACCTCCTAAATCTCTTGTTTTATTTAACCCTATTATCCTTTGCCATCCCACTGAATTTGGAACTCATTGGTCACAGACTCACAGATTGGAAGGGAGTTGAAAGGTAATCTAGTCCAGCCTCCTGTCAGAGCAGGAAATTTGCAGTTAAAGCATCTCTGAAAGATTATCATCAGACCTCTTTTTGAAAATCTCTTAAGAGGGCAAAGAATGCAAGCGCGGCGCCAAAATGGCTGCCGCACTCTTTGCGGGGCCCCACCCACCTGGACTCTGGCATCCGGGTTAGTTAGGGGGCGTGGCCACACTCTTTAAAAGGGGTGACCACGAGGCAGCCTGGCTGCCATTTTAGAAGCGACGGAGCGGAGAAGTTTGCTCCGTCGCTTCCTTGCTCGCCTCTTCGGAGGCTCGATTTGCGTTTCTCTTTCTCAACACCGGACTGCAGTGGCTCATGTGGCTAAGAGGCTGACTGGGAAAGAGAACGTCAGCGGTTCGATTCCGGAGCACTGCAGGACGGAAGACTTGAATCCAAGGCTCAGGCGACCCCCTGGGTGGTGCCTGGGGGGGGCTCAGCCCACCCCCTCTACTTTGCGAGAGTGCCACCGGGCCGGAGGGCTCAGATGGCACCCCCGCAGGTGGGTGGTGGGGTTATAGGACATACTGCCACCAATGAGCCCACGATGCGGGCTCGGGCGGGGGTGCGGCACAGGCCTGCCCCACTGGGTTTTTTACCCCCGCTGCTTCTTTGCCCAGCTTGGGGCATAGCAGCCCACTTGGGCACGGTGCGGGTTTCTGTCCCACCGTCATTCTGGCCCCTCATGGGCCGGATTACTGGTCATACCCCTATTATGCCTAGGGATTACCACATGGGTTATCCCGTATCAATTACCCGGTGGGGCCATCCGGCCCATCCGGCCCACCTTGTCCTGGTGGGTTAGATGCTGTGGATGCTTCCCTGCCTGCAATTTGGCAATGGAGGCATCAATGGTCATTGATCCACAACCTTGGATGGTGGGCGCGCCAACTCGGTGGTTCCGGCCAACATGCTGGCCATGGCTGCGCAGAGGGCTGCCAACAGGGTTGAGCTGCCGGAGGCCATTAGGCCAGTGTAGGCTGGCGCCTCACAGTTCCCCATCTGGCCTGGACCCACGGGAACACGGAGCTGGATGGACATCGCGAACTCCGACGCTCACCGCGGGCCGGAACCCCCAGTGGGGGCGGCTCGTGGGGGTGCACCGAGTGAGTATCCTGGTCAAATCAGCACACCTGTGACACTAGCGCATTACACTGGGGGGGGGGGGTATAGTGGCCATGGTTGCAACAGGCCAATTACACTCTGGTTCTTATTGGGGTAACCCCCCAATGCTTTTCCTTAATTTCTCTGGGCCCGTAGGGCCAGTTACGTGTTTATCCACTCCAATCCATGCCAACGGTGGTTCTGCCGATGGCCGGTTGCTGTATGCCCCTGGGTGACCATTTGTCCTGGGCTATTAGCTAGACTCTGTGGTTTGGGGATTATATTCGCATTTTCCCCCTCCTGCAATGTGAACACACTGGTTAGGGCATTAGGGGCAGGATGACAGGGTCAAGGAGTTGCCCAGTCGCCGCAACCTGCCTCCCTATGGGGCCAATTGGTTACCTGCCTATTGGGCATCCATGGCAGGATATATGTGGGTCCGTCCTGATTTGGCCATTCCAATGGTCCAGTGCTTGGACAATGATTGCCGGGCTGTGGATGTTTTCCCTGGCCCGTCATGGTTAGCCTAGGTCAAGACATTAGGCTTAGGGCGGCCCTTCACCCTTAGATGCCAGCGATGAGCCCTGATAGCACTTGTAGTTACTATATGTGACTCTTACGTGGCAACGCTTATGCCCCGTGTGGAGAGTCCACTTTCGGGCAACCACCTTTGTGCCTCGATCTGGAGCTCTCAGACTGAGTTAGCTGCTACCATCTGCAACGGGGGACATGTTTTGCAGGGAACTGTCCCCAGATTATGGGTTGCTCGATCAGGAGTGGGCTCTGGTGAGGCTTCGCTCCTCAAGGGCCCATCAGCTGGAAAAGGGTACTAGCCTGGCACCACCATATGTCTGGTTGCTCCCCCACAGATGTTTATGGCAGCACGTGGTGCACGCCCTGGCCTGTCGTCTGCTACCAAGCTGGGTCTACCCTGACTGAACTAGAATTGGTGCCCATTCCTTCCGATTGGGCGCCGCATCAGCTGCGGCTGCATTTGGGTGCCCGGAGCCTGACATATGTTGCATAGGCAGGTGTGGATTCGCCCAATTTTCTCTGTCTGTTCATCCCTTCACTGAATGAGTGTCTTGTTCTGCCCTCTATTTTCCCTCCTTATTTTACAGACCCTGTGTGTTTCCGCACACTGGTAGTAATGTGGCTTGTGGGCCACGACTCTGTGAACTGGAGCGGCGCAGTATGCTGCTTCATCAGAATGGGGACCCCATCTCGGGCTACGCGTAACCACCCGTATGCAGTGGTATGGTGTGCACGGCATAGAGGTGGCGGAAACTGTTGACATTCCTGATGTCTTTTGGGGATGCTGAGCCGCCACATGTTTTAATTCTGCACCTCGGAGGCGGTGATCTTGCATGGATTGCTGGCCCAGATTTAAAGACTTCCGAGTGCAGTGACCTAGCGTTTCTTTGCCATTTATGGCCATCTACACGATTGCTATGGTCATACATCATGCCGGTGCAATATCATAGGCGAGACTTTGACCCAGCGATCGGACCGTGCCCGACGGTCAGATCACAGGGCTGTTGCCTGGTTCCTTGCCTGGAATGGCTCATGGACAGCCATTTGTCGTCTGGGGATAGGGTTACAGGAATTTAGCCTGTTTTCTGGAGATGGGGTTCACCTGTCAACAAGTCGAGGCACCTCTTTTTTGAATAACGTGCAAGAGGGCCAGGTGACCGAATTGTCAGTCAAGGGGAGCGGCCCCTGCTGCAATATGGCAATGTTGCCAAGTGGAAGGTGCCTCTCTGAGAGTCACAGGTGTTGCATGGCCGCATCAATTTCGCCTGCAGAGTGGTAATACCAGGCAGTGCTTTCGCCTAGTGTCTGGGTCACGCGATGGTGGGTCTCGCTAAATAACACTGCAGGGTACGGCTGATTTGGGGTTTACGAGCGGACCTGTTGGTTTGGCTCACATTCCCGCAGGACTTCCCTGCTGTTTCCTTGGGACGTCTGAGCTTCTGGTCAGCCCCAGTTCCGGGTACAGTCGGATGCCTTCGGCTCCCTGGGTGGGGGATTTAATTAAGGACAGTGTGCCTATGGTCATTGGCCCCAGGGATGGCAGGGCACGGATCACTTACGCGATCTTACGTTTCTAAAAAAATTTCTCAATTCTGGGTATCCCTTATGCTCTGGGGGGCCGGGGGGCCGAATTTTGTTCCTCGCTTTTGGTGTGGCAATGCTGCAGTGGTGCACATTGTCAAGGCCCAAAACGTCTAAATCCCCCGGAGTCATGGCCTCAGCTCGCCTATTGCTCTTGGGTCCGTGTGCTTTAAATCACTCCTTAGGGCTAAACATATGCCAGGCATTTATAACGATATTGCTGATGCTTTATACTGCCTGCAGATCTCCCGGTTCCGTGACTGGGCTCCAGATGCTTGGGAACTACCCCCTTCACTCCTGACTGAGATATGGTCATTTGGCAAGGAAACGGGAACCGGGCGAGTGGCATGTCTTGGCAACTCGCATGCGCACGGCGCATCAGCATCCACTCCTTCACTTTAGAGCCTTTTGTGGGCAAAAGGCAATTACCCAAAATGTGGCCAACATTGGTCAACTAGGTTTTATAATGTCTACTCCGCCCTTATGATCGGGGGTTGGCTCCACGCACCATAGCCACCAGGCTTTACGCCTTGATATTCATGGCCAAGGCACGGGACTTTCCTGACTTTGCGAGAGTCATCTGCATACACTGTGTATTGGGAGGGTGGACACGTGTACGTGGCCGCTGCCCGGACACATGTCGCCCTATTCTCACTGATATTCTGACCCACCTTGCATGAGGTTGGCATAGACGATGTTGCAGTAGGCAGGAGGAGTCTCTTTTCATGTAGCTACTGCTGTAGCCTTTTTTTCTGGAGCTCGACGACTCAGCGAGCTGGTCCCATAGTCAAAAGGGGACGTGTTTTGTAGGGCACTGGAACTTGAAGATGTCTAAATCAACCAAGAGTGGGCTCAGTTGGGGATTCGTCCCTCGAAGGCCAATCAGCATGGAGTGGGCAGTGGTGTATACTGCTATGACGTACATATGCTGACATTGTTCCGGTTGGTGCCCTACATTTATTTATTTATTTTATTTATTTATTTTTTCACGCTTATATACCGCCCACTCAGGTACAACCCAACTCAGGGCGGTTTACATAGCGGACAGTAAATACATAAAAGACACATGATAAAAAAGTTAAAAGTTTTAAAAAAACCCACCCCTAAAAGGTGCACAAGAACCGAAGGGACCTTGGGGGAAGGCACACTTCTCTATACCAACCACCCAATGGTACCCCCATCCCCACCCGCACCCCAAACTTGGCCCGCCAGCCAGGTCTTTAGTTCCTTCCTAAAGGGCAACAACTCTGTCTGGAGACGCAGTTCCACAGGCAGGAGGTTCCAAAGGGCTGGTGCGGACACGGAGAAGGCCCTCCTCCTTGTGCTAGAGAGGCGAGCCCCCCTGGCTGATGGCACAATTAGAGAGCCCCTCCGGTCCGCTCTGGTTGGACGGGCAGACGTCCTGAGGGCGATGCGGTCTCTAAGATACCCTGGCCCACTACCATGTAGGGCTTTAAAGGTCAAAACCAGCATCTTGAATTGCACCCAGAGACAAACTGGTAACCAGTGCAGCCCCTGAAGCAGTGGTGATGCGTGGGCATAACGTCCACACCCCATCACCACCCGGGCCGCGGCATTCTGGACCAGCTGCAGCCTCCGAATGGTCATCAAGGGCAGCCCCATGTAGAGCGCATTACAGTAGTCTAGTCTGGAGGTCACCAGAGCGTGAGTGACCATGAGCAAAGAGTCCCGGTCCAGGAGTGGGCGCAACTGGCGAATCACCCGAAGTTGGGTGAAGGCCCTCCTGGCCACAGCCGCCACCTGTTCTTCTAGCAGCAGCCGCGAATCCAGGAGGACCCCCAAGCTGTGCACCGGGTTGGTCTGGGGCAAAACAGCCCCATCCAAAACCAAAGATGGTAGCTCCCAGGATAACACAGGACCCCCTATCCATAGCCACTCAGTCTTGCTAGAATTCAGCTGTAGCCCATTTGCCCCCATCCAGACCCCAACAGCCTCCAGACAGCTGGAAAGGACTTTGACTGCATCACTGGGGTCCCCACGGGCCGAGATGTACAACTGTGTGTCATCCGCGTACTGGTGGTACCGTACCCCGTGGGAATGGATGATCTCACCCCAGCGGCTTCATGTAGATGTTAAATAGGAGAGGAGAGAGTACCGAGCCCTGAGGCACCCCATATTTTAGGGGCCTACGCCTGGACTTCTCGCTCTCCAACCACACCGACTGGGTCCGACCCCTCAGAAATGAGGAAAACCAGGACCACACCGCACCCTGGATCCTCAATCCTCGGAGCCGTTCCAGAAGGATACCGTGGTCAACGGTATCGAAGGCCGCTGAGAGGTCAAGAAGAGCAAGGACGGACGGATGACCGCCATCCCGCTCTCACCAGAGATCATCCATCAGTGCGACCAATGCAGTCTCAGTACCATATCCAGGCCTAAATCCTGACTGGAATGGGTCCAGATATTCTGCTTCATCCAGCACCCCCTGCAGTTGACGTGCCACTGCCTTCTCCAGAACCTTCCCCAAAAAAGGAAGGTTGGATACAGGTCTGTAGTTGGTTAGGATTGCTGGATCGAGGGATGGCTTCTTCAGGAGGGGGCGCACAAAAGCATGTTTCAGCAGTGCAGGAAATATCCCCTCTCGAAAAGACGCGTTAATTATAGCCCCGACCCAGCCACCTGTCACCGTCTTAGAGGCTTTTACCAGCCAGGCGGGACAGGGATCCAATGGACAATTAGTGGCACGGACCACTGCAAGGAGCCTGTCCACTTCATCCGGGGCAACAGGATCAAACCGATCCCAGGTAACACCGCAAGACTGCGCACTGGCTCCCCCCGGACCCTCCCCGTCCACGCCAAGTTTGAACCCCGAGCGGATCTGATCGATTTTCTCCACCAGATGGTCAGCAAAGTCCTCAGCCGATCCATGCCAACCAGGCACAGGCCCCGCCCTACCCAGAAGGGACCTGGTCACCCGAAACAGGGTGGCTGGGCGATTATCAGCGGAGGCAATAAGGGAGGTGAAGTACTGCCTCCTCACCACCCCCATCGCCACTAGGTAGGCCCTAATAGCGGCTCTAGCTAGTGTCCAATCGGAATCGCTCTGGGTCTTCACCCAGCGGCGCTCAAGGCATCTCTTTGCCCGTTTGAGCTCCCGTAGTTCTTCAGTGAACCACGGGGATGACCTAGCTCCACGGGCTCTGAGAGGCCGTAGTGGAGCGGTTATATCCAAGGCAGATGTCGTCGACCCGTACCACAGGTCAACAATTGCCTCAGGTGAATCGTGTCGCCGATCCAGAGGAAATTCCTCCAGTTCCCTCTGGAATCCATCCGGATCCATCAGTTGCCGGGGGCGGGCCACTTTAATTGACCCTGCCTCCTTACGATGAAGTGTCACCCCCAGAAAGTCTAGAGCCACCAGATAGTGATCTGACCATGGCACAGGTGTTATGTCTAGCTTCTGTAAACTCAGATCACTCTGCCACCGCCCCAACAAAAAGACTAAATCTGGCGTGTGGCCACTGCCCCTGGTCGGGCCCTGAATTACCTGAGCCAGGTCCATAGCTGCCATGGAAGGTATGAACTCCTGTGCCACCTCGGAACCAGACCCCAGCGAAGGCAAATTGAAGTCCCCCAAAACTATAAGTCTAGGGAACTCCAAAGGAGCCCAGGCAGGAAGTCCCTTACCCTGCAAGGAGGCAGGTACAGGAGTAGGACCCCCAACTGACCGTTAAGGCCCAACCGCAGGAGCAGAGCCTCACAACCCAAAATTTGAGGAGTGGTGGCCCTGGCGACTCCCAATGACTCCCTGGCTATAATGGCAACACCACCGCCCTTACCCACATCCCTAGGCTGGTGCCAAACACCGAACCCGGCCGGACACATCTCTGATAGAGGCACCCCATCCTCAGGTCTCAGCCAGGTCTCAGTGATGCATGCCAGGTCGGCCCGCTCCCCCAAAATAGAGTCTTGTATTAGGGGAGCCTTATTACAGACTGACCTGGCATTCATCAGCAGCAGCCTAAGGGCGGGGTCACCCTGGATCAGCTGCTCAGGACCTAGAGGTGAAACCGGGGGGCCAGAACACGGGACAGATACTAAGCATCGGTCCCGCGTTCCCCGAGTGCAGCCCGCCCCACGGTTCCCGCTATAACGCCCCATGCCCGTCACAACCTCTAAATGAGCCCCTGGAACCTCCACCATTAACCCAGACGGAGTGTTGCCCTCTCTTCCTGGCTGGCAAGGCCATCTCCCCCTCCCTCCCTAACCCACTTAAAACATACCCGCTCACTCCCTCCACCACCCCCTAACAGAACTCCAATGACGGGAGTCTCCTCCTCCCAGCCCTGGTCCAAGCACTGTAAGGCCACGGGGGTGATGGGGAGGGGGGGCACCGCCCCTAAGGCTGCCAAGAAACCCCAGGTGCGGCCATAGTTCTCCTCCCCACCCTGGTCCACACGGCACGAGGCGCAATGCTGCAGGGATGGCGAGGGGTGCCACTTTTGAGGCCGCAAGCAACCCCAGGTGCGGCCAATGTTCTCCTCCCCACCCTGGTCCACGTGGCACGAGGCGCGATGCTGCAGGGATGGCGAGGGGTGCCACTTTTGAGGCCGCAAGCAACCCCAGGTGCGGCCAATGTTCTCCTCCTCGCCCCAGTTCTGGCAGCGCAAGGCTCGTGGCTACTAGGATGGTGGAGGGGGCCGCTTTTGTGGCCGCAAGCGACCCCAGGTACAATCAATGCTCTCCTCCCCACCCCAGTCCTGGCAGCGCAAGGCTCGTGGCTGCGTAGATGGTGGGGGGCGCCATCTTTGGGGCCACAAGCGACCCCAGGTGCAGCCGATGTTCTCCTCCCCGCCCCCGGTCCTGGTGGCACAAGGTCCTCCCTGTAGCTGCTGCGACGGACCTGCACAGCTGGGAAAAATATGCCCTCTCCGAAACCAGCCATGGGATGGAAGACAAACATCCAATGTTCTCAACGGCCTCCACTCCCGAAGATGAAACCGGCTAAGCAGTGGTGGAGGCGGTGGAGGCGGTGGAGGAAGCCTTGGAGCCCAACCAGGAGTCCAGAAACCGGCCTGCCTCAGGTGTTCTCGCCAGTCTCGCCAGTCTCCCTCCCGAAGGCAGTGTACATGCAATTGGCAGTGCCTGCTGTGCACCCTGGCCTGTTTTTCTGCCACCAGGATGGGTCTCCCCTTACCAAATTTAAGTTCTGGATGGTGACCGGTACCGCGGTTCACAGTGTGGGGCCCGTTATGGCACCCATTCATTCAGGATAGGCATCGCATTGACCATGGCAGCTTTTGGGTACTCGGAGGCAGATATATGTGTGCGCGTGGGGGTGTGCGCATATTTTCCTTATATGTACTTCCCCTCACTGTATGAGTACCTAGTTATGTCCTTAACCCCTTCTCCTTTTTTACAGATCCTGTGTGTCTCTGCACACCGGTGGCAGTGGAGCTGGAGGGCCGCAGCTATGTACACTGGGTGGCAGTATATGCTGTGGCGACAGAGTGTGGACCCCAGCTTGGGCTGCGTGCATCCGCACGTATGCGGTGGTATGGTATGCGCGGCATGAGAGGGCGGGAACTGTTGCCATTCCTGATGTCCATCAGGGATGCTGGGCCGCCTGATGTTCTTATTCTGCACCTCGGCGGCGATGATCTCACACGGATCAATGACCTTTCCTTAAAATGTCGAGGTGCAGTGACCTGGCTTTTTTACATAATTTATGGCCGTACAGCTGTTGCTATGGTCTAACATCGTGCCGAGACACCATTTTAGGGGAGACATGGATCTCCTTGGTTTGGACCGTCCCTGGCGGTCAGTGAACAGGGCTGTTGCCTGGTTCCTCGCTGAGATTGGCTTGGGGACAGCCAGTAGACATCTGAGGATAGGCTTGCGAACATTTTGACCTATAGACAGGATATGGGGTCCACCTGTCGGCTAGAGGTATGTACCTCTTTCTGGAGTATGTGCAAGTAGGCCTGGTGACCGAGCTGACGGTCTGGGGGGGGGGGGGGCGGTGAGTCATCATGGACGCCTCCCCGTGTGGTGGGTAGCACTGGGTAAGGTAAAGATTTATGACACATAGGTATCCGGCAAGTTCGCAATTGACTGGCCAACACGTAGATAGGTCCAGGGGAAACAGGTTTGGCCGGTCAAGGGCGAACTATGAAAGGGGTGATGTCAGGAGCTTCACAGCCTGCATCACCTTGATATTTGAACGGATACACGTCATAGGGTGGGGTCTGTAGATAGTATATTGATGCCGGTCAACAATTTGTTTGTGTTAACAAACAAATTGATACCAATTGATACATGTAGCCAATTTTCATTGGCATTTAGGGTGGAACCTTACCAGTGCTACTGCGGCCTGCTTGCCTTAAAGAATTACAATTGGATGATACACCAATTGAAAGTGATAATTCAGACTAGGGCATTATTCAATAAAAGTGTCCCGATGCCTTTAATCCAATACCGGTGTCTGAGTCTTTCTTTGGGTGGGTGCGCCTGCAAAGCCCATTCTACTTACCATTAGGAAGTTGTTCTTTGTACCCAACAATTAAAACCTTGCTCATTTTCATTAGAACCCATTGGTTTGACTTCTGAGCTATGGAGCAGTAGGAAACATGCTTGCTCCATTTTATTCATGACAACCTTTACAGTATTTGAAGATGAATATCATAACACTTCCACATCCATATTTCCAAAGGTGAAATATGTTCAACTCCCTTATACAGTAAGGCTTGATTTCTAAACCTTGTACCTTTTGATTGTCCTTATCTGGACACATTCCAGCTTGTAACTCTTCTTAAACTGTGGTAAACCTTCTTCTTAAACCAGGCATTCTCAACCTATGGCCCATGGGCCAAACCTGGCCCCCAATGCCAATTCATCTGACACCCTCACCGATCCTGGAAGCGGAATTAAAATGCATTCTGCGCATGCATAGAATGTTCTGCACATGTGCGGCACACATTTTACTTCCGCTTCTGGGTGGGAGGAACCACATGAATGGCCCGATCAGCAGTCCAGGAGGCATGGTCAGGCCCACAACCTGAAAAACTTGTGAAAGCCTGTCTTAAACAATGGTTTAAAAAGCGATACAGTACTTTATATATATAATATCATTGTTACCCTTTGGGACAGAGTTTGCCACATTATGTAGAACAGTTGTGAACAATAATATTAAAAATAACACTAATAAATGCATGTGAGTAGGTGAAACTGTATACAATCATATTTGAAAATAAATGATAAATGCAAACATTGACTGACCCATTGCTAATGATCACTCAGCCTATGCTGGCTAACTCTCTGAGGTGAGTCTGTCATGTGATGCCCGAGTCTGATGTGAATTAAAAATGAAAATCACACTTAAGTTCTTTACTCATTTTCATGCACCATCCAGACTTGTCACTGATTAACTCTGAAGTTTTCACACAGAAAAGTAGATAAAATGTTCTTTCAATGCAATCTTTACTGCCATTCTTCCCCACAAAACAACTGCCAAATTTCCATCTGAACTCAGTATCAGTGTTATAGACATTCCCTTCTATTCCCTGCTTTTGTGTTCAAATAATTATTTACTTGATTATAAAGCCTGGTTTGATGGGACACAATCACAATTCTGTTCTCAGTTTCTTACTCAAAGCTGTATTACTCAGAGATCCCTTTGAAAAACAAAATGATCTAATGGACCAGTCCTCTCTCATGTCTGTTTTCAAATGTCAAATCAAATTCTCCCCCTCTCCTTTTTATTTCACCCAAATAATGGAAGCAAGATGCAACTTGATCTATAACTTAGAGCCAGTTCACACTTTGTAAAAAATAAGGTGACTCTGCCGAATCCCCACAGTCATTATACCAAAGAAAAGGGAATAAAACCACAGCTGACAAATTCTATGCCCATTTCACAATACCCCAATCCATTCTCTGTGTACAACACTTATAAATACTTTAAAAATAGCACCAGGGTGTGTGGCTAAGATGGCTGACGAGTAACATATCGATTTGGGCGCTCACGCTTATCAAAGTGGTAATCAATGAGAATAAGTAAAATGGAACAATTTTAAAGAGATATTTTGTGGCTTTAAGACTCCTGCTTGCCTGCTTGGAAAGTTGTTGCTGGGCGGTCAAAGTTCGGGAGGTATCCCTGGCGGGAGAGGCACGTGACGGAAGCTGCGGCTTCCCCAGCCGAGGAGCCGAGAACGGGACCAGCGAGACGGCGGAGATCCGAGGAAGTAGGAAAATCAGCAAGAAAGTGAGTTAATGAAATCTTATGCTGACGGGAGTTAGAGGCAACAGGGGATTTTGCTTTGAAGAGCCTGGACTTGGCAGTGTGTGCAGAAGTGGATAGAAGGGTGGTGGTTGAAGCGATAATGGCGGCGGTCCTGGAAAACGAAAGTGGTTGCTTTTTGGACAATGGCTTTTTTGTGTCCCAGGAGAGCCGCGGCATGGTTTGGAGGCTTTGAGAAGTGGTTAAAGAAGAAACCGATTGGGTTCGAGCTTTTGGTTACTCCAGTGCTTTTCGAAGTTAAAATAAGGGAGAGCAGTTTTTTTAAAAAGTTTGCTGGTTTGGAGAGGAAGAAGGGGTGGGTTCCCCCTGAAGCCGCCACAGCCGCTGGGAAACGGGTGTTTTGTTTCGTTGGCTCCAAGAGAGGGATCATCAACTTTTTTCACTCCTTCGCTGCGTTGATTACAGCTTTTAATTTTTTATATATATACTTCTCCTCTTCTTCTTTTTTCATCACAAGTTGGAGCTTGGGATTTTTGGTTTTCCTTCCCCGCGGTCTTTACACAAGTGGATATATTTGGCCATCTGTCTCCTTGGAATTCCTGTTCATGCAGTTGGGAGTATTCTATTTGCTTGCAAAGAGGAGAATTTTGTGAAAGATTTGATTTTTTTTTATAAGGGCAAACTTTGCGAGTTGTTGTTACCTGGGCTGAACTGACTATTTTTGGGGACGAGCTTCCTGTGGATTACAATATTTTTTTGTTTGGGGTGTTTTTGGTTCCTGCTCCCTTACGGATTACAATGATCAAATTCTTCGCTGGACCTCCTCTTTTCTTCAAGTTCCAACATAATTAATAGGATTGCTGTCAGTTTTGGCTGCATCTGAATAGGTTTAAGTGGAGTGTGTAACGAACTTACAATACGCTGCAGCATTAAAACTTTTTAGGGGTTTCTACCATGGATAAGGGCACAAGAGGAAAAGCAGAGGAGGAGGAGCCAGTGGTGAAATCTAAGAGAAAAGAAAAAGCACCAATGGAAGAGGTCCCTCCGTCATCATCACCACCACCTGAACCTTACGATCAAACTCAAATCATGGTGGAAATTGGTAAATTGTTTCAGATGATGGAGAAGATGGAAGATTCAAGAGTGAAGGATAGAAATGAAATGATGAAAAAACAGGATAAGGTGGTAAATACTGTTGTGGACTTTACAAAAAAAGTAGAATTAAGTTTGCAAAAAATAGAAGGAAATGTGAAATTGGTCCAAAATGAGGTGAAGGTTATGAAAAAGGAAATAAAAGGGACTCAGGAGGTGGTGAGGGAGAATAAACTGAAAATGGATGAACATGAGAAAAGGATTGATGCTGTGGAAGATATGATGAGAAAGCAGAATATTGTGATTCGTCAGGTGGTTAAAAGGACGCCAGACCAGCTGAGAGAAAGAGTGGTCCAGTGGTTAAATAATTTGAGCATGGGAAAGGAATTTGTACAGGAGGACATTGTAAGTGCATATAGGGTGGGTCCAAGAAGAGGGAAGGCGGTTCAAAGAAATGTTTTGGTAAAATTTGCAAATTGGGGAGACAAACTTAGAGTAATGGCCTTCTTAAAACAAGCTGGTTCTGGCGCCCTGAAAATTGATGGTTCTGATGTGGAAGTATATAATGATATTTCAATAAAGGAAAGAATTTGGAGATATAAGATGAGACCAGTAACTAAACTGTTGATGAGTAAAGGTGTAAGGTACAATTGGAGATTTCCACAGCAATTGCGTTTCTTTTATGAGAAAAGAATGCAGGTTATTGACGAGGGGACCGATCTACTGGAATATTTGAGTTTGCTGGAGCTTATTAAAGTGAGTTCGGATGAGTGGTTAACTCTTAGGAAAGATCTGTTGGAATCGGGGGCTATAAGAAGGGATTATGAGGGGGCAGATGCCGGTGGTGCTACGGGTAGAACCCCGCAGGGAAGAGAAGAAGAGGAGTTGTCATTGATCATGGTGGAGGAGGAATCAAGTAAGGAGCATTGAGCAATAGATTAAGATGAATTTTTTTTATATTACTTAAGAATGTATAAAGGTGGGTGGCGCGATGCACTAATCTGAACGTACATCTTCCATGTTCCCCCTCTCCCCTCTTTGGTTATCAAAGGCGTCTTTTTTTCCGGAGAAAGTGGGGAGAGAGATATTGTGTGTTTTATGTACAATTTTGTGTTTTAGTGGTAAGGGGTTTGTGGTGGCACAACCAATGGAGAGTTTAGAAAGCGTAATAGATTATGGGAAAAATTAAAGTATTAACCTGGAATGTAAAGGGTACAGGTTCTGTTCTTAAGAGGAGGAGGTTGGAATTGGCTTTGAAGAAAGACAGACCCGATATAGTGTTTTTACAGGAAACGCATCAAAAATCAAAAGACACAAACAATTTTTTTTTAGGATGGATACAACATTATGAAATGGCATTTGGTACCTCAAAAGCAAGAGGAGTAGCAATTATGATTTCTAAAAGATTAGGATTTGAGATAACAAAAAGTGTTGCCGATCAGGAAGGTAGATACTTGATTGTAAGAGGAAAAATAGATGATGAGGAAATAATGTTGGTGAATATTTATGCTCCAAATGAACATCAAGCGGAATTTCTAGAAAAAGTCCGAAAAGTTGTGGAGTTAGAAAAAGTGGTAAAAATGATTGTGGCCGGAGATTTTAATTTGATAAGGTCAAATTTAGATTGTACGAACTTAGCAAGGTGTGGAGCTGGATTGAAAGGGAATGTTTTAGATAAATAGATGGTCGCGATGGGACTGAAGGATTCTTGGAGAGAGATCAAGGGTTCGGAAAGGGCATACTCTTATTTTTCATACGTTCATGGGTCCTACTCTAGAATAGACTATGTATTTTTAACGGAAAACATGATCAAAAATATTGAGGGAATGGAAATAGGGATTTTCAAGGAGTCAGACCATGCTAAAGTACATTTGGAATTGAGATTACAAAAGGATAACAGGAGAGGAAGAAGTTGGAGATATGATCCCAACCTATTTAAAGACCAAAAATGTAAAGAACAAATTATAGAAAGTTGGATGGAAAGCTGGCAGTGGAATGATAACGAAGAGGTAAATTTTAATGTGGTTTGGGATGCCATGAAGTCGGTTTTCAGAGGAGAAAGTATAAAGTTGGCGAGTATAAAGTACAGAAGATATAAGGCAGATCAGGAGGAAAAAGAAAAAGAAATAAAACAATTACAGGAAGAACACTCAAAAAAGAAGGATAAAAATTTTTTCGCTAAATTACAAAGACTTAAGGTAGAATTAATGGGTAAGGATATAGATAAAGTTAAAAGAGATTTGATATATTTAAATAGAGAGTATTTTGAATTCAGCAACAAAAACTCAATATTATTAGCAAGAGCAGCTAAAGCTAAAAAGGAAAAAAGGGAAATTGGGGTGTTGGTTAAAAAACAAGGGATAAGGTGCAATAAGATTAGCGATAAATGTAAAATTGTGAAGGATTTCTATCAAGCATTATATGCAAAAAAAGAGATAGACGTTGGGAAGCTTAAAGGGATATTGGAGAGGCAGTTAGGGAATGGAATAAAGCAGGAACACCTGGAAAAAATGGAGGAACGGGTTACTGATAAAGAGGTAAAAGAGGTAATTAGTGGTTTGAAGTTGGGGAAAGCCACGGGAGATGACGAATTATCGACAGAGTTTTATAAGGAATTTAAAGATGTTGTGGTTCCAAAGTTAGTGAAGTTATATAATTATATTCTAGATGGTGGACAAATTCCAACTTCATGGTATAGGACCATAATTGTTCTGCTGCCAAAATTGGGAAAGAATTTGGAAAAAGTGGAATCATATAGACCAATTTCTCTTATAAATCAGGATGCCAAGATCTTCACAGCAATATTGGCTAATCGGTTAAATAGATTTATGAGGGAATATATAAATGTCGATCAAGTTGGTTTTTTAAAAGGAAGGCATATGGCTGATTTGACTAGGAGGGTGTTAGACTTAATTGATAATGTTAATCAGACGAAGGAAAAGGTGGGTTTAATATCGTTGGATATTTTTAAGGCATTTGATTTGTTACAATGGTCTTCGATCAAGGAAATAGTTAAAAACTATGGATTCGGGGATAGATTTAGAAGGGTAATTGATTTATTATATCAAAAAGGGAGTGCTAGGATTAGAGTAAATGAAGAGGTTACAGATGAGGTAAAGCTTGAGGCAGGCACTAGGCAGGGCTGTCCATTATCTCCTATCTTGTTTATTATGGCAATGGAAATTTTAGCTAAAAATATAAGGGAGGACTCAAGTATAGAAGGGATACTGGGTAATAAAGTGAGTATGTATGCAGATGATATGCTGCTAATGGTGAAACACCCAGAGGCGGTAATGGATAGGATTAAAGTACAAATAGAGGACTTTGAGGCTATAACTGGATTGATGATAAATTGGGATAAATCGGAAATGATGTTGTGCAATATGGGGGAAGAGGAGAGGGAAAAGATGGCGGGGTTATCTAATATACAAATTAAAGAAAAGTTGAAATATTTGGGGATAACTATTTCAAACAGATTGGAAGAATTTAAAAGATTGAACTATTACAGCCTGAAAGCAGAATTTAAGAATAAAATACAAAGTTTTCAGAAGTTGAAGTTGTCATGGTTTGGGAGGATTGCAATTTGCAAAATGATGTTGTTGCTGAGGATTAACTTTCTATTTGATGCACTTGCAATCCAATTGAAGGAAAAGGAGATTAACGAGTTCCAAAAGATGGTCAATAATTTTTGCAACGGAGGTAAAAAATCTAGACTTTCAAAGAAACTCTGGTATCTGCCTCAGAAAGAAGGGGGTTTGGGAGTGCCAAATTTGTTAGCATACTATCAAGCATTTCAAATTAAGAATGTTGTGAAGATCTTGGCAAGAGGAAAAGTAATTTGGGAGGAAATGGAGATGAAAGATTATAAGAATATTGGTAAAATGATTTTTTTGGGAACTAAGGTTAAAATGATAGGTACAAGTAACACTATGATGAGGGGACTCATGAGGGTGTGGAAAAGATTAAAGAAAGACTTGATCCCAGACCTCTCCCAATTTTGGAATTGGCAGATATGGCGTGTTTTCCGATAAAAATAGACCAAAAAAAGGAAATATTGGATAAAAATGAAGTTTCCTTGGTGAAAGAATGGCTAAGGGTTTGCGAAGATGAAATTAAGAAGAATTTTTTTTTTGAACAGTTAAAATTGGATTGGTTTCAGATAATGAAGATTGATAATTGGAATAAAAAATATAGAAGAGAATTAGGTAGAGATAGAGAAAAGACCGAATTTGAGGAATTGGTTTTAAAGATTAGAAAAGGTGAGAAAAGCATCACGGGTCTAGTAAGTAAACTTTATATTTTAATAAACAAGGGTAGTGATCCACAGGAAGATTTGAAATTGAAGTGGGAACAGGACTTGAATATAAAGCTAGGAAATGATGAATGGAGAAATAAGTGGAAAAAGAGGATAATGAGAACAATGTCAGTAAGAATTAAGGAACCGTTTGTCGAATAGATTTATTATAGAAATCTTCTCAAAGTAACACAAAAGATCCGAAACCCTTTCGATACAGGATTTTTCAAAAGTTTTCCTCAGGGATCTAAATGATAATTTGATACCATTACTAATCGTCATATAAAATACAATATACATACAATACATATATACAAATATATACACGATCTTGGATGAACAAGGTATACATACCTATAGTGTTGTATTAATTTATAAAGTTTTAAAGTATTCTACCGCGTCCTAGACCTCCCCAGTTAATTCTTTTGGTGTCGACGGACGTTACTCAATCTAACTCAAAGAACATTTTTAAAGAGATTTTTCGCACAGCTGATTAATCATAGGAAACAAGTATAATCAATCTCTTGATTTAGCCCATATGGGTGCAATGTGTTGAAGCGATGAATGAAAAAACTCTCCCTCTGTCTTAAAGCAATATCCATGTTAATGTGATAATAAGGTGGCTCTTTGATACATTCCAAAACCACAAATTTGAAATCTTGGTCACTATGGTTTGCTTCAATAAAGTGGTTGACTAATGGTGCAGACAGATTCTGTTTACGAATTTTGGACCTGTGTTCCCCCACCCTAGTTTTAACTTTCCGGGAAGTTACCCCCACATAACCCAATCCACAAAGACAGGTTAGTAGGTAGATACAACCCGAACTGTTGCAATTCGAAAAATGGTTTAGATGTAAAGTGTAGTTGCTACTGTGGATCGAGACCACTCTAGTTTGCCAAGCTAAAGAACAATGTGTACATTGACCACATTTAAAATGTCCTGTTACTAATGGTTGCTTGGGTAAAGAACGAACTGAGCATATGTGGTGGAATTGTAAAATGATAAATGAATTTTGGAGAAGAATAGAAGGAGAGATATGGAAAATAATGGGTAAGAAAATTAAGCTGGCATCAGGTACCATTTTGCTAACAGATGTGGAAGGTATATGTTTGAATAAGCTGGAAAAAGAGTTATTAGAAATAATGTTAACTACGGGCAGACAATGTATCGCTAGAAATTGGAAAAATGATGTAATTATACAGACAGGAGAATGGTACAAGGAAATGTGGAACCTAGCATTGAATGACAAATTGACATGGGAGATAAAAGTAAAAAGGGATAAATTGAAGGAAAATAGATTTTGGAGTATTTGGAAGCCTTTTGTCGATCACTGCCTTATGGGTAGGGATAGTTTTAGACCTGTACCATCTCAAAGTAGATTTTGGAGATAATACAGAGATTAAACTCTCCAGGGCAATGTAAATATACACTGGGTGATTTGTAATTAGAAAATTAGGAGCTTGATGGTTGCTAACAAACAATTGTAATATTGAAAGCTTTTATGAAGGTTATGGTTATAGTACTAACTTATAATGTGGATATTCAATAGTGTGTGTACTATGACAAATAACCAGTTCAACTATCATGTATGTGGTTATTTTTCATGAGTTTTATGTATTATTGTTATGATATTTGATGTATTGTTTTTTGTATGTTTGTTTTTTTCTTTTGAAAATAAATAAAAAAATTATTTTTAAAAAAATAGCACCAGAAAGGAGTAGTTTTCTTGTGCCTCTTCCTTTTCCATGTCTATACCAGATGTGAAAGGGTCAAAATGAACCCACCTTTTAGCGAGTTCATTCTGTAGTTCCTTTTACCTGGCCTAGTGTGGGAAAGATTAACAGGCACAAGGTGGCAGTTGCCCAGGTACACCTGATTGTAGTTCAAAAACACCACCATATTTTATGAGGCTCTTTCTAAGTACCCATCTCTCTTGTACTGTTCTGGATAATAAGAACACTCAAAATGCACATCATACTATGCGGAGTTAAACTGAAGCTGAGCAATTCAATTATCACTTCCCATATTCATATTCCTTGGACATTTGTCTGTTATTTTCAGACATCTTTTAAAATTCTCTTGTGGTTAAATCTGAAATGGGAGTAATTAATTTCAGACTCCCGAAAGCCTATTCCAGCAACCTGGCAAATTGGATAATGGCCTACAATAGGCAAAACCATGTTGTCAAGATAATTTTATTTCAGCCTGATGTTTCTTGTGCTGTTCTAATAAAGAACACCCCATTTCACACACATAAAAACTATATTGACAATCAATTCTGCACACTCTGGCTATTCCTAACCATTTGCTCTCTTCCTTTAATGCCCCAGGACACCTCTGCATTAACTTATGGCATGGCACGTCAGCTTGTTGCATACTTAAGATTTTTAACAAGTGCAATAAAATCTGAAGCAGCTTATCAGCCAAAAAAAGGGAAAGAGTTTCTCCCCTTTAAATTGCATGCACCATGGGAAATACTTGGAAGGTTTTCAGCCAGTTGTAATTGATTTCTATATATCATGGGTGGGCATCTGGCCAGGGCCTGAGGGCTAAATCCACTCCACTTTTACCACCACCCATAATCCTAGTAAGCTGCCTTCTCCCCTTATTTCTCCAAAATCTTTCTTTTCTTTCCACAGAAGTTGCTATTACAGAGAAAAAGCAGGTCTAGCTCACAACACATTATTATTGATAGCACCAGGATCCCTCTGTCTGGGATCACATACCCAGTAAATCTTATATTTTGTGTCTTGCGAGCAGAAGAAAACATGGGAGAGCTAAAAACAAGAGTGTCTCTTGAAATTTACCATGGGGCAGGGACAAAGCTGCATGTTGCCATTTCCATGATTCATGTATTTAAGTGCATGCCACTCAAAGCAGTCCATCTTTCTGTGTGTACTAGAATTATCAATAAATACTGGATTCCAAGAAGGGCACACCTGCCACATTATTTATTTATTTATTTCCACTTGTATGCCGCCCACTCGCAATGCAACTCAGGATGGCTAACAAAGTATCACAAAGTGTCACAGAATATCACAACATATCAGATAAACATGAAAGGCACAATAAATCCCAATAAATAAATACAAGCAATAGAACAACAAATAAATCAGGTAAACCACGTTGTCCTCTGTTGGCACTGTAGCCAGATAATAGGGGGGCCCAGGGGTCAGAACCCAGAGCTCAATGTCTTCAATGGAGTCCAGGTTCAATGTCCCCCGATGGAGTCCGGGCTCAACGTCCTTGATGGAGCACAGTTTATCTACTCCCTGACCCCAGGAGGGAGGGTCGAGGGCAGCAGCCTGAGGCGAAAGAGATGCAGCACCAGGCATCTTCAGCTGCCTCAGGACCCAGGTAGCCCTTTATCCTCTCCATTGTTGGTGTGGCCAGAGGGGGAGGAGACACAGTGCCAGGCTTCTTACCCTGTAGATAGCTGTAGTTACAAATGGGAGGTCATATCATCTGATCTCCCTGTAAATGTTCCATTAAAAGTTGAGTGATCACATGTCAAAAAGCATCTTCTCAAAACACTCCATGTCATAGAAATTTGCTTCTGCTTTTTCATTCATAGTTTTCTTCCGGTGAAATCTTATCTGAATCTTGGCTAATATTATTCCACTCTATTTTTATTAAAAATATTTAGACCCTCCCCTCTCTGTCTTTTTGTCTGTCTCTCTGAAGATTCCCAAATGACTGACAAACAGCAAAAACTTTGCAGTTAATAACACACCTCCACAAGATAGAGCACAGCTTCAGGAATAGAAAGAAGCAATACACAATGATCAAAACATTTCCAGTTATTTAAAAGCATTGACTAATTAAAACAGAAAGCTAATGCTGAACACTTTAATTCAAACCATTTAAGCTCCAGTGTATGGAACAGTGAAAAGATCACCATAAATTGAAATTCTCCACTTTCATTTTGCTGACAGAAGACTGGAGGGGAAAAGTGATTTAAAGTGCCTGGTTTTTTGGTTGTTTTTTTTTTTTGAAAGCCCAAGGTGGAAGATGTCCCTGTAAAACAGTCATTTCTGTGAAATACAAAACAGAGTGCATTAAGTAATAGTTGAGGCTGCATCTGAATTTTTGCAGAGATGCCAATTAGAAGATGAAACATGCCAAGCAAAATGTTTTCCCCATGTATTACATGATTAAAAGGTAGCCCTTCTTTGCTATATGCCCACCATCTGACTCTCTTTTGATGGATACAGCCATCCTTCTGAACTCTATCCAACAACAAAAACAACAAAAATAGCTTGTTTTGCTGAAAGGGCAAAACAAGTCATGAATTGCTGGTATCTCCTTTCAATTACCAAAGTTATGTGTCAGTCAGCTTTCCTGTATAACCCAGGCCACCAAAAATATGATCATCAGGGAACGTACATTGGCAGGGATACCTTTCTGTTTGCTGTATATTCATTCATTCATTCATTAAGTGGAACTACTAGCAGTTGTTGTTTTTTCATTTTGAAGAACTTGAAGACATTTGCAAATTTAGTTTTGTCTTCTTCTTTGGGAAACAAGACATCTGTCACATGAGTATGTAAAGTTGGTTGGTTGACTTCTCCATTTGTAGTTCATTTTTTAAAAGGACATAATTTATTTAGGTCAACAGTTTGAGACCCAAGTACTGCATGATGGAGTGAGGTCCCATCTCTGTCTCAGCTCCTGCCAACCTAGCAGTTTGAAAGCAAGAAATTGCAAGTAGATGAACAGGTACTACTTCAGCTGGAAAGTAAACAGCATTCTGCACATTCTGCCTGGCACATCTGCAGATGCAGACAGTGCTGGCTCTTTGGCTATAAATGGAGATGAGAACTGACCCTAAAGTTGGATAGAGTTGGATAAGGCTGTCTTTCAAGCAAGAGTGACCTTTACCTTTACCTAATTCAATATCAGTATCTTAAACCTAGCATGGAGTGCCACAGGCAACCAATGCAAATTGACCAAGACTGGGTTTATACGATTTTGTACCCATTGAAGCTTCTTTACCAAGTTCAAGGGCAGCCCCAGGTAAAGAGTGTTAAATAGTTGATCTTGGAGATTACCAGCACATAGGTCAATGTTAACAGAGAGTTCCTGTCAAGGAACGGGCAAAGATGGGTGATATATCATAGTTCATAAAACATAGACTTGATTACTGAAACCACCTGCTCTCCCATAGAAAGCCTCGGGTCAAGTTTCACCCCCAGATTATGCACTCCCTCACCTCGACAGGAGAGAGACACTCATCAATTTGAGGGAATTTTTCCCCACCTGAGACAGACTATTGCCTACCAGCATGGCCTCAATTTTGTCGGGATTCTGCTTCAGCTTATTCTTCTCCATCTGCTCCATAACTGACTCCAGGCAAGCCTCCAAGGTTCAGACAGCAGCATCTGCTGAGGTGGAGAAGGAGAGATAAAGTTGCATATCATAAACATACTGATGAAAACACATTTCAGATCTCCTGATGACCTTCCCCCAGCAGCCACTCATAGCTGTTAAACAGCATTGAGGAGATAGCTGAATCCTAAGGCACACCATATTGTTGCACCCAGGGGTCTAAAAACAATCTCCCCCCTCTTGAACTATTCTCTCTGAACCCAACCCTCAAAAAAAGACTGGAGCCAAGCTAGAGACTATGGATTTCAATTGGTTGAAACTACTAAAGGTAAAGGTAAAGGTTTCCCTTGCTCGAAAGCCAGTCGTATCCGACTCTAGGGTGCAGTGCTCATCTCTGTTTCTAAGCCGAAGAGCCAGCGCTGTCTGCTTCTGCAGACATTTCTGTGGTCATGTGGCAGTCATGACTAGACACCGGAGCACACAGAACGCTGTTACCTTCCCACCGAAGTGGTCCCTATTTATCTACTTGCAATTTCTTGCTTTCGAACTGCTAGGTTGGCAGGAGCTGGGATGAAGACGGGAGCTCATTTCCGTCCTGCAGTACTCGGGAATCGAACTGCTGACCTTCCGCTTCCCAGTCAGCGTCTTAGCGACTTGAGCCACTGCAGTACTACTAGGATATAATAAATAAAGTAGAGGAAGTCAGTGGATCTGATAAAATTTGGCAGAGCAAATCACAGGATCTGCGAACACCTCCTCCTCTCATGTCTATGGACTTTCATTAGTAAATATGTTTACTGTTGGATGTGCTATGGTATAGTGACCTTGCTTTCAGACCTGGAGAAGGTAGTTAATTGTTTTGCAGTTATAGATATATTGGACAGCGGAGTGGTGCAGTGGTCAGAGGTTCACACCTGGCCAAGTATTCTCTTGTAAGAAATGCAGGCAGTCCTGAATTAGGTGCATGAAACTCAAAGCAAGTTTACTTAAAAGGTGGAAGGGTGGCACATATTTACAGGTGAAACAACTGGAACACAAAATAGATAGAGTTTCTCAAACTGCTCAGTTAACTTCACTGAGGTAGTACAATTGTGCTATATGTTGTGATCTTGAGTTGACAGCCTCATTTTAAAAAGCAGCTAAGGCTTTGCCAGGCCTCTGCTAGCCCTTGTCAGCTCAAGGCCAAATGTTGCTACGGAGTGAAAATTCTCTGTTCTATCTCTGCACTAGGCACATATCTGTGCACACAGATCTATTCCTATCTCTGCACACAGCCTCAACTCCTGAAATGAAGAAGCTTCTTGTAGCTTGTTCAAATATGGTCTTTCCTATCAGATAAGGAGGATTCTGAAGGGTGGCAGAGAGACACCTTTTCTCTATATAAAAAATACTTTTTCTTTAGCAAATTGGTTCTCTAGCTTGAGGCAGAAATGCTTCATTATTGAACTCATATTTCCTGAGGGAAATCAAACACCCAATCCCTGGATGCGCCCACCCGGGCTATTCTAAGGGGAACCCCTGACTAACTATTTCTATGTTTCTTTTCTGTTCTTGTCTTTTTTGTTGTTGTTGTTCAGTCGCACAGTCGACTCCGACCCTTTGCGACCCCATGGACTTTATACAGATGGACTTTAGACATGTCTTTATACAGGTATAATGCTATGCAATGCTTATTTGAAACTGCTTATTGGAAAATAAAGCTCTGTGTGAGTTATACTATCTGATTCTGTCTCAGGCAGTTGATCAGGCATAGCCAGGCAATATTGCTCTCTACCTAAACATGCTAACAAACCAAAAGAAATAACCGCAGACTCCCTGTAGTGGAAGAGCATGACAACCTGGGATTCATGGAAGGAGAGGTGACAAAAAGGCTGTAAGGGAGTGTGTAGATAAGGAGAAAATGGAACAGCCTATTGATCACAACCAGCCTCTTGAACCCAGTCAGCTTCATGACACTATATACAAGTCCTTTAACAGCAACAGTTCAGTTCAACAGAGTAAAGGGAAGCTGTAGCCAAAAACAAGGTAAAAGAAGTTCTTCAGCATTTGTTCTCCCAGTGGAGTTTTACCCCAGTTAGTTCTCCTTAGTTCAGTAAGCAAGGATGGAATATCCAGCCAAAAGCTATCAGTAAGAACAATGGCAAAGGTTCAGTCCATACGGCAGGTTTCAGAAGATACAGGAATCTTCATTCAGTGTACCAGCCTGCAGACATAGTAAGGTGAGCATTGTAGTTGAAGATATGCAGGCTTGCTTTTTCCTATATACACTGGTCTCTTGGAGCACAACAGGGAAAACACTCAGCACCGGTGTGCCCCAGCAGTATAGTCTTAAAGGTATAACAGGCATGCCCTGCAACTAGTTAGGGAGAGCAGCAAAGATCTACATTCCCTAACAGCAGTGACTTTTGATAACCTGTTGTTCAAACCTTGGGTTATTTTTTCTATATAACCCATAATTATTTTAGCACTCCATACATGCACAATTTCACATCTTGACATGTTGAGGCTAACCTCAACAATTTCTCACTGCAGTTGAAGCTAGAAGGTTATGAAAAGCTGATTGCTGATAAAGCTTTATTTTAGAGGAAATAGCCACAAGGAATGAATTCCCACCTAATCCTATCTAGACAAATACCCATGAAAAAGCCTAGATATTTTAGGAGGGAAACTCACTAGCATGACACCTATAGACTTTTTCATGTCTCCCTGATAGCTAGCAATACAGACTAGAGAAGATAAGAAGCCCCCTTTTTTAAATTTAATAACCAGGCTCTCCATACTTTGTGCAAGTTGATCTCTACAGAAAACTGGAGTTCTTGGTTTGTTTGTTTTTTGAAAAACAGAGTCCATGTCCACAAAAAGCTAAAAAGACTGGCTGTTTGTGTAAAAAGACAAAACATATCTCCCCCTACAGTAAAATGTTATCTGTTAATTTTTGCAAAATTTCACCAAAAAAGCTACACTTGTGTATCAAGAGGAAAGTAATTTTGCAGTTCCTTTTCTTCCCATGTGATAAGCAAAGAGCGCTATGCCCTTTTCTTAGAGTGCAGACAGTTGTTCTGAAAACCTGGCCCCTCGCTGGCTCTTTTCAGCAGTTTTAATGCTGTCCAAGGTCCTGAACAACTGTCTCCAGGACTGTGAATTTCAAATAATAAAAATTAAAACATATGAGTAATTTGGTCTTCCTCTATTGCACTGGCTCTTTGGCTATACACAGAGATGAGAACTGAACCATAGAGTCAGATACGACTGTTGATTCCTTTTAAAAACCCACTAATTTAACTTTATATATATAAAGAACACATGCATACTGCAGAGCCATTTAACTAATCAAATGAAAAACAGAGCACTGGAAATTAATTCAGTACATGTAGGCTAGCTCCATATCATTTTGACAGGTCTGCACCTAGCAGTCCTTGAAACAAAAGCAAAAAATAAAATAAAAAATATCTTCCCTGGTCTCCAGCTCTTCCAGAATTTATATATACTTAAAAGTCCTTTCCCCAAGAGAACATTTTACTGTTCCCTTGAATGGTGCCTCACCATTCTCGTCAGAAGGAATGAAATGACCCCAATAAAACAAGCAACTTTGCTGCTAAAAAGTTTCTGTGTTTCTTCCCTTCTTGTTATCTAGGTTAAGGATTTAACTTAGTGGAAAGTTACTTATGCAGAATTTGTCTTCCTGAAAACTTTATGTGGACACACTAAGCAGTAATGACAATTTTGGTCAGAAAAACAACAACCCAGCAATTGTTTTAGTGCTTGTTAAGAAATATATGCCAATGTGTCCACATACCTGCCTGCTTTCCATCTATCCTCCTTCACTCTTTTTTCCTCCCTTTTCTTCTCTTCTAGCATACAATGTAAATTCATACAACTCTTGCAAGTTTGAACTGAATAAAACTGATTTTTTTTGTGATAGTGCAAACACTGCAGAAAAATTAAAGAAGGTCCCTGCTGCTTACAATTAAAATACATTATTTAGTCGTTCTGACTCCGCCAACACTCTGAAAAGAAAGCAATAACCAAATGAACACATGAAACAATGGGGGAAACTTTTTTACTTTTTATTTTTGCAGACAAAATATAAAAATAAAAATAAACTAACAAAGAATGGAACACAAAAACAGGACAAAACAGAAATAGGCATGGTAAATACAATAATAACTGTGCACTGTCAAGTTGATCCCAATTTATGGTGACCCTTTCCAGTGTTTTCTAGGTAGACAATACTCAATACGTATTTTCCAGCCCCTTCTTTTGGGGGTGCCCTGGGACCTACCCATCATTACACAGGCTGGTTCTTCTTCCTTTTTTAAAAAAATAATTTTTAATGGTTTTCAAACAATAATTTTTATTGGTTTTCCTGGGCCATCGGCCCAGGATGGGAGCCACCTGCAGACACCGGCCCCACCTCCCTCTGGCCCTGCCTTGACCGGAGGGATAAGAGGACGCCGCGCCGCAGCCGGGATGCCACGCTGAAGCTCTCCTGGGCCCCCGCCATCGGCCCAGGATGGGAGCCACCTGCGAACACCGGCCCCACCTCCCTCTGGCCCTGCCTTGACCGGAGGGATAAGAGGATGCCGCGCCGCAGCCGGGACGCCACGCTGAAGCTCTCCTGGCCCCCCGCCATCAGTCCAGGATGGGAGCCACCTGCGAACACTGGCCCCGCCTCCCTCCAGCCCTGCCTTGACCGAAGGGATAAGAGGATGCCGTGCCGCAGCCGGGACGCCGTGCTGAAGCTCTCCTGGGCCCCCGCCATCAGCCCAGGATGGGAGCCACCTGCGGCTCTCTCCCAGGGCCAAGTCGGTCAGGGGAGATGGGAGCATTGGTGCAGCTGTGCCTTGTTCTCGGCGGGGAGTTTGCAAGCTGCTGCCACCGAGACGCTGAAGCCAACACACCACCTCGGCTCTCTCCCCTGGTCTGGGGAATGTGGGGGGGGGCAGGGAGGGAGACAGAGGGACTGAGGCTGATGCTTGCCGCAGCTGGGGAAGTTGGGCTGGGCACTATATGGGATGTGAGCTGTGCTTCATCTCTTGGAGATTTTGTTAATATTGATATTGATTATTTCTGATGCTTTGTACTTATGTATTATGTGATGTATTGATATTGTGGGTTTTTCCCCCCTGAATTTCTCTTGATGTAATTGAACTGTATTATTATGTGTCATTGTATTATTATATTGTATTTATTGTCCGCCATGTAAACCACCCTGAGTTGGGTTGTACCCGAGTGGGCGGTATATAAGCGCGAAAATTAAATTAAATTAAATTAAATTATAACACACATGTACATATAGGAAAATAGAAAATACATTTTGCCCATACATACACAATATATCATTTTACCTTCTGGCACCAATATCTTTTTAAACTAATACATTAGTGCATTATTAAACAATTTTATAGCTGGTGATTTAAACTTTAAATCTCAAGTAATGTGCATGATATACCCTTTATTTCACAAATTTATTATTTATAATAAAACATTACAGTATGCATATATATGCACCAGCGCATACATGCACCTGCGCACATATACGCACACATACAAACCTACATACATGCATACCCATATAAAATTATATGGGCATGCTCACCCCGTGATATTTACAATGTCCAGAGAAATCAGAGATTCTTAATACTTTCCATCCAGAAGGCAATTTGATCAGGTACAGGTTTGCTTACTTCTCCCCCTCTAAGAGAGTGATCCACAAAAGCACGCCAAATATTCCAAAATCTATTTTCTTTAATAATACCCTTTTTCTTATTTATTTCCCAAGTTAATTTATCATTCAATGCTAAATTCCACATCTCCTTATACCACTCTTCTATCTTTATATTTATGTCATTTTTCCAATTTCTAGCTATGCATTGTCTAGCCGTTGTAAGAATTATTTCCAATAATTCTTTTTCATCCTTGTTTAGGTTAAAACCTTCTAAATCTGTTAACATGGTGGAACCCGACCCCAGTTTAATTCTCTTACCCATTATATCTTTAATCTCCTTCTCCACCTTTCTCCAAAATTCTTTGACCACAGTACAACTCCACCACATATGTTCGTATGTTCCAATTTCCTTTTTACATTTCCAACACAATTTATCTTTTTTATTATCTATTTGATGCAACCTCACCGGGGTCAGGTACCACCTCCACAACATTTTAAAGTTATGCTCCTTAATTCTAACTGATAACGTTCTCATTATCCTCTTTTTCCATTTATGCTTCCATATATCTTTTTCAATCTTTATATTCAATTCCTGTTCCCAACTTGACATTAAGGCCTCATGTGGATCACCCTCGATATTCAGCATTTTATACAATTTACTAACTACACCCTTAATAGCTCCATCTCCTTTTCTTAATTTTGAAATCAACACCTCAAATTCTGTCATTTCTCTATACAATTCCGGTTTTCTCCAGTATTTACCATTCCATTTATTTACCATCACAGTCTGAAACCAGTTCAAGTTCATTTCAGCAAACAAATCATTTCTTCTATCATTAACTTTACATGTCTGTATCCAATCTTTAATAAGGGTTACACCATTTTTTACCAATATCTCTTTTATCCTTTTATTTATTTTTACTGGAAAGTCTGCTATATCTTCCAATTCTATGATTGGTGAGGTATTTGGAGCCAAAACCTTCTTTACTTTTTTCCAAGTGTTTACCAGTCCCTTCATCATAGTATTTTTAGTTATTAATTTTCCCGAACTAGCCCCTAAAAAAAGGATTTTGCCTATGTGTTTATAATCTTTCATTTCAATGTCTTCCCATAGAGCTTTTCCCTCAGCCAAAATCTTTACCACATTCTTGATTTGAAATGCTCGATAGTAAGACAACAAATTCGGCATCCCTAGTCCACCTTCTTTCTGAGATAAATACCATATTTTTTTGACAATCTTGATCTCTTTCCACCATTACAAAAATCATTAAATAATTTTTGAAATTCCTTAATTTCCTTCTCTTTCATTTGAATTGCCAGAGCATCAAATAAAAAGTTTAACCTAGGCAAAAGCATCATTTTAGTGATAGCTATTCTTCCAAACCATGACAATTTTAGTTTTTGAAGATTCTTAATTTCTACTTTCATATTATTGTAATTCAATCTCTTCAAATCTTCAAAATTATATGAGATATTTACCCCTAAATATTTCAGTTTATCCTTAATTTGAATATTACCCATCCCTTTCATCCTCTTCTGATCTTCCTTACTTATATTACATAACATCATTTCCGATTTATCCCAGTTTATCCTCAAGCCTGTAATGTCTTCAAATTTTTTTAATTGAGTTTGAATCCTGTCTAAAGCCCTCTCTGGATGCTTAGCAATTATCAGAGTGTCATCGGCATACAAACTTATCTTAGTTCCCATGACTCCTTCTATTCCTTTATCGTCCCTGATAGCCTTAGCTAACAACTCCATGGCCATAATAAACAAAATTGGAGATAACGGGCAGCCCTGTCTCGTTCCTGCTTCTAATTTTCACTCTAACAGTAGCTATGTCTTGTTGATATAACTGATCAATTATTCTTCTAAATTTGTCGCCAAAACCATAACTTTTAATTATTTCCTTTATTGCCACAAACTGCAAACAATCAAATGCTTTAAATATATCCAAGGATATCAAACCTACCTTTTCCTTTGTTTGCCTCACTATATCCAATAAATCTAATGTTCTTCTTGTCAGATCTGCCATATGTCTTCCTTTCAAGAAACCAACTTGGTCTACTTCTATATAATTGCCCATAAATTTATTTAACCTATTTGCCAATATTGCGGTAAAAATTTTGGCATCTTGGTTGATCAATGAAATAGGTCTATAAGATTCCACTTTTTCTAGATCTTTTCCAGGTTTTGGCAGCAATACAATCGTGGTCCTATACCATGAGGTCTGAATTTGTCCCCCATCCAGAATATAATTGTACAATTTTACCAACTTCGGAACCACTATATCCTTGAATTCCTTATAAAAGTCAGCCGGTAACCCATCTTCCCCTGGTGCTTTACCAATTTTCAATCCAGCTATTACCTTTTTTAGCTCTTTTTTCTGTTATTCGTTCTTCCATTTTTCCCCTATGTTCCTGTTTTATACTAGTATATTTTTGTCTCTCTAATTGAGTTTTGAGTTTGTCTATATCTAGCTCTTTTTTTGCATATAAGGCCTGATAAAATTCTTTCACAATTTTACACTTATCTCTAGTTTTATTACATCTCACCCCTTGTTCATTTATCAAGACTCCAATTTCTCTCTTTTCCCTCTTTTCTTTAGCTGCTCTTGCTAATAACCTTGATTTTTTGTTACTAAATTCAAAATATTCTCTTTTTAAATACACCAAATCCTCCTTCACTTTTTCTATATCCTTACGAACCAATTCCTCCTTTAATCTTTGCAAATCCTCAAAAACCTTCCTATCCTTTGTCCTTGCGTGTTCCTCCTGCAATTTCTTTATATCCTTTTCATTTTTGTCTTGCAAAGTCTTAAACTTTTTGTATTTAATACTAGCTAATCTAATACTTTCAACTCTAAAAACCGACTTCATGGTATCCCAGACCACATTAAAGTTTACCTCATCATTATCATTCCAACTTCTATTTCCTCCAGATTTCTAATCATATTCTCTGTTACAAATATATAGTCAATTCTGGAATATGAATTATGGACCTGTGAGAAATAAGTATAGACCCTTTCTGTTCCCTTAAGTTTCCTCCAAGTATCTTTCAGTCCCAAGGATGTCATCCAATTATCCAATGTTTGTCCTTTAATTCCTTTTCCACATCTTAATATATTGTACAATCTAAGTTAGATTTTATCAGATTAAAATCCCCAGCCACAATCATCCTCGTTGTTTTTTCTCTTACCAATATTTTACGAATTTTTTCTAAGAAGTCAGTCTGATGATCGTTTGGGGCATATACATTCACCAATGTTATTTCCTCCTCATCTATCTTCCCTTTCACACTCAAATATCTACCCTCGGGGTCTGATATCCTATTAACTATCTCAAACCCCAGTCTAGTCGCTATCAAAATTGCCACCCCTCTTGACTTTGATGTGCCGTATGAACTCTCATAATGCTGCATCCAGCCTAAAAAAAATTTATTTATATCCTGAGCTTTTTGATGAGTCTCCTGAAGAAAAACTATATCTGACCTATCCCTCTTCAATGTTGATTGAATTCTTCTCCTCTTAATCTGTGAGCCTGTACCTTTCACATTACACGATAATATTTTAATAGAACTCATAATATAATTACCCACCTTATTCTACCATCTCTGATTTCTCCCTTGGACGTGATGCCATCTAACCCACAATAACTAAAAAAACAAAAAACACAAAAAACATTCACTAATACTTTTCCCGCTTCTTGAGCCAAAAAGAACGCCTCCGCCATCCGAAAAGGGGAGGGGGGGAACATGAAAGACAACGTTACAATGAAAGCTCAAGCGCTAATATACCTCTTATACAAAATCTGATTTAATTCACAATCTTACTTCAACTCATCTTCCCTACAAACATCCCACCTATTTTCCAGCCTGCTGACCCTCACTTCCCCCCATTTCAGTTACCATCAACACTTGCAACTCCGGCTCTTCTATGTCCTCTCCTCCCGCTGCCCCCTCCTCCCTTGCTCCACCGTAATCCCTTTTTATCGCCCCAGATTCCAAAAAGGCCTTCCTCAATGCCAACCATTCCCTTGAAGATGCCTTAACCAAGTCATTCATACACATATATTCCAATGCATCCATCTCTGCATTAATCACATGCAACCTCCTTTCATGTACACACTCTGTACACACTTGCAATATCCTCATGAACAAAAACTTTTCCCATATTCAAATTATTTAACTAAACAATTATTCTATCTTTTAGTTTATCTGGCATTTGTTCCACCATTTTGCATATCAAAATATTCTGTTTTCTCATCATCTCTTCCATAACATCGATTCTTTTTTCCTGCACATCCACTTTCATCTTAATTTCCTTTTCCCCCTCATGTAACCCTTTAATATCCCCCTGCATCAATTTCATATCATTCTGCATTAATTTTACATTAGCATCCATTCTTTGAAAATTAAGATCCACTTTCTTTGAAAAATCTGTAAACATTGTAGCCAATTTGTCCTGTTTTCCCATAATTTCACTTTTGTCTTTCGCTCTTGACTCCTCCATCTTTTCCATTTTCTTGAATAACTTCCCAAATTCTACCATTATCTGTGTTTGATCAAGTGGTGGTGGTTCCGGAGATGATGTCGGAGGAGATGGGTCTTCTGATAAAAGGTTACCTTTTTTTTGGCTTCACAACTTCTTCTTCCTTGCTCTTTCCCCTTGCAACTTTATCCATTGTAATATCAAATAGCAACTTCAACCCAGCAACTTTTCTTACACCCTCTTGTTTCTCAACTTGATGCTGCTCCAGAGTTATAATCCAATTATGTTAAGTCACTCAACAAGCCAAGAATCAAACCATAAAATAGTTAATCCACCACAGGCAAGGAAGTGTTTGTTGGTATTATGTCTCCCGTGTGAAGGTCAAACAAAAAGCAAAAGCCAGACCAAGCAAGATAACGTGACTGTAATCCAGTAACAAAGAAGGGGTACTCCAACAGCCAAACTTTCAATACTGAGGCCAAATGATTCCAAGCTAATACAATCCAAAAATAAAAAAGGGATCTTGCTGATATAAGCCAAATTTTTATTCCACCTGGTAATCCAGTAGCTTGATTGAAGACTTTCTCCAAAAATTGGCAATGGTTTATTGTAATCCACTTTATAACAATGTTCCGATAAGCAAATCCCCCAGTGCTATCCAGGGACTAGTATCCAAACTCTTGCAAGGAAGAAGGAAGAAGACGGAGAAGGAGGGGCAAAACAGGGACTCAGGCAAAAGTCAAGAAAAAGGAATACTTAAATTGTATTTAAAAACAGAAGGAAAAAAAGGAGATCCAGCACATATCTATTTAGTCCTCTGGCGCGAACGCCAGCCACATCTTCTGCACCGGCTGCGGGTTCGTGGGGTGTCCCTCCTCCCTTCTTCTCCAAAGCGTGCAAAACCTCCAAAATCTCCAATCACCCCTTTAATCTCCGTACCTTCAACAACACACACACTCCAAAATCTTCACCTTCTTGCCCCCCTTCCTTCCTTTCTCTCCCTTCCGTCTGTAAAACTCCAAAAGCTTCTACCGTTGTTTCCCCTCCTTAAGTTTCACTTTCTGCCACCACCGCCGCCATTATCCCTCCTTTCTTACTTTCTTTCACGTGATCCTTCAATCACTTGCCTTCCTTCGTTCCGTTTTCCAATCCACCCCCGTCCGTAATGCAGCCGGCAATCTTAGTTTCAGCCTTTATATTTTCAGTAAACTTACAGCTTCTTACTCCAATCTCCTCGATCCCGTTTGCCGCGGAACCGCTGGGAGAGTCGCGGCTTTAGCCGCTTGCCTCCCCAGCCAAATCTGCTCTCGAACTTCAATCTTCAGTTCAGATTTTTACTTGCCGGATCTTTACACTTTCCTCATGTAGAATCTTTTGAAATTATTTGTATTCAGATTTAATTTCTCATTTAATTCCTCATTGAAAAGCGCGAGCCCACAAAAAAAGTGTGTTATCTCGTTGTCATCTTAACCACGCCCCCCTGGTTCTTCTTCCAAGAAGAACTAAACTACCAACTTCTGGCATCTCAGTCATATACCTAAATCACTGAAATATCCAACCAGTTAATACTTGTTATAAATCTATACCTATAAACCCAAGGGTTAACCGTTGGAACTTGCTATACATTTCTGCACCTGTCCATCCTATCCCATACCGAGCCTCCTGCACTTGCCCAAAACCGGTCCAGAGGTTACTGCAGGGTTGAGAAAGGTGCCAGCGGGGCAAGAGCCCCACAAATGCAAAAAAAGGAAAAGAGCTTCACTTCCTAACATTCTCTGTGCCGCGCCATGCCACAGCCAATCAGGCTGAGAGGCGCAATAAAAAAGAACATTGGAAAATGTGGTGCAGCCAAATAAAATTGAGCCACAGGAAAAAAAACACCACACGAACGCAAACCAAGAACGCAAAACTACAAGTCCCAGCGTCCTACCCGCCGTGAGCACACAGAACGCTGAGAAAACCAGCACACACAAAAATGAAAATTCAAAAACGCAACAGGAGTGCAAGTCCCCAGCAGGCAGAAGCAGCGCCTCACAGCCTTGCAAAACAAAAAGCCACAAAACTCCACCGCAAGACCCCCGCCAGCCTTCTTTCCCAGAGCAACAGGGAGAAGAGGGACTCCATCTTCTCCACGCCACCCCGCCAAAGACACGGTGAGACCACCGCCAGCCTCAAGGAAAGTTGAGCCAGGGTGGGGAAAAAAACACTAACAGCAGCAGGCAGCAGTTCGTCAGGGGAAGTACCCTCCCTGGCAAATGACTGGCTGCTGCCTTTGTACTTCCGACGAAGGTAATACAAAAGCAGCAGCCAGCAATCCACAAGGAAGAGCACCACCCCTTACAGATCGCTGCCTGCCGATCTTCGGTTATGTAAGCCAGGAGAGAAAGGAGACAGAGAGGAGAGAACCATCGTCAGGCAGATAGCTCTTCTCTGCCTCCTTCTCCCCTGACCTACATAACAAACCTTACCAGCCAGGGGAAGAACCACTACCACATATTACACAAATAAACAACAACGAAATCACAAAACACCAATAAATCAATAATTAAAAAACCCCATTAATACACAAAAAACAACAAAATCCACAAACAAAAACAGTCACAATTCCAGAAAAGCACAGAAAAAACACCTAACTACAACATGAGAATACCTAACTCTAACAACACAACTACCACAAATTACACAAATAAACAACAATGAAATCACAAAAATTAAACAAACCAGAAATAAACAAACCAATTAAACAAACCTAAATACCAACCAAAAGAACAAACGGAAACACCTCCCAGCCCACCACCACAAAATCAAAACAAAGAAAAACCCCAGAAGAAAGAAAACCAGAGAACTCACAAGCACATCCTCCCTCCACGAGATCGGAACAGAAATGAAGAAACAAAGACTACTTACCGGAAGAAGCCCCACCTAGAGGCCAGGAAAGAAAAAAAACATGTGAAATGAAAACAAAACCACTAACAGCCCCACCTGCAGGGTGGAATATTAAAAACAAGTCAAAAACAATAAAGCCCCACCTAGAGGCCACAAGAGTAAAAACAAGTCAAAAACAAAACAATAAATCAAAAGTTTACACAAATAACAAACATATGTTAAATAAATAAAATAAAAAGATTTAAAGCATACTCTGTTGAGTTTTAACTCAAATAAAAACCCAAAGCATCTAAACACAGTTTAAAAACATTGAATGTAAAAAACATGTACTTTCATATTTTTAAAAATATTACCTACGGTACAACTATTAACAAAACAAAGTCACATACTAAAATGTTATTTGGTTAAATAAAACAATTTGAAACAATTATATCATCCTTTGTTCTTTTTTTAATCCACAAAAAACAAAACAAAAAAAGCTGATCACAGTTTATAGCAGCCCGGCAACGCCGGGCAACCTATCCTAGTACACTATAAAAGCACCATTGTAAATTTGCAGTATGGATATCATTGTAACCATCACTACATACATCTCAAACTACTGATATAAGTCAGAGTAGGTCTTCCAGATTTCCAAGTAACTGTTCTCATGCAATTGTTGCCTGTATGATACATGCTCAAATGCTAACAGATCCTTCAGCCATTATAAGCTTGGAGTACCAGTCTATTAGCCAGTATAAGAGGTCATAAACTCCAGTTTTTTTGCCCATTTATTAGACACCGTTGATCAGGGATATAAACAATAGGAAAACTCATAGGGTCACACATTAAAGTTGGTATTGCTCACACTTTTTTGTTTATCTCCATAAACAAGTCAGTGTGGCTACAAAACAAAAAACACCATCAGGAAACATTTGCTGTGTCTTCTAAAGTAATGGGTTCTCTCCAGGATTTTTCTCTCCTTACTTCTAATTGGTACAGTGAATCAGTAATTCCTTTCAATGGCTAAAAATAAACAACATTCAAAAAATATAGCAACATTCTATACTTCATGAAAGAGCAAGTGCATCAATAAACCAAAACATCTCTTGGTGAAGGTGATGAGACTTCTTGGAGTTCATGGGAACAAATGCAAGCGCGGCACCAAAATGGCCGCCACGCTCTTTGCGGGCCCCCCACCCACCCAGACTCAGACATCCAGGTTAGTTAGGGGGCGTGGCCACCCCTCCATAAAAGGGGTGGCCACAAGGCAGCCTGGCTGCCATTTTCCGAAGCGATGGAGCAGAGAAGTTCGCTCCGTTACTTCCTTGCTCGCCTCCTTGCAAGAGGCTCAATTGCTCCCTCCAGGAGAGAAACATTTACGTGTTTCTCTCTTTTAAAATTGCCTCGGAGGTTTCCCTTCCTCCGAGCAGTGCCGGACGGCAGTGGCTCAGGTGGCTGGGAAGCTGACTGGGAGGCAGACGGTCAGCAGTTCGATTCCTGAGCACTGCAGGACTGAATGCGCTTTGCCCAAGCGCAGGGCTAGGGCGGCCCCCTTGGTTGTGCCTGGGGGGGCCTCGGCCCACCCCCTTTGCTTTTCGGGAGTGCCACCGGGCCGGAGGGCTCGGACTGCACCCCCGCAGGTGGGTGGTCACAGGCCGGCTCCACTGGGGTTCTTCTCCACGCTGCTTCTTTGCCCGGCTCGGGGCATAGCGGCCCACTTTCCTACACCTAGTGGGCCAGATTACTGGGCATGCCTCTATTCTGGCCATGGATTATCACATGGGTTTGTACAACATCAATGGGTTTGTACAACCTTGTCCTGGTGGGTTAGATGCTGGGGATGCTCTCCTGCCTGCAATTTGGCACTTGAGGCATCAATTGACATTGCTCCACCACCTTCGGATAGTGGGCATGCCAACTCGGCGGTTCCGGCCCACATGCCATCCATGGCTGCGCAGCAGGCCACCAATAGGGTTGAGCTGCCGGAGGCCATCAGGCCAGCGCAGGCTGGCACCTCGTGGCTCCCCATCTGGCCTGGACGCACAGGAACACGGAGCTAGATGGCTATCGCGAACTCCAACGCCCACCACGGGCCGGAACCCCAAGTGGGGGCGGCTTGTGGGGGTGCACCTAGTGAGTATCCTGGTCAAGTCAGCACACCTGTGACACTAGCTTACAACACTGGGGGGGGGTATAGTGGCCATGGTCACAGCAAGTTAATTACACCCTGGTTCTTACTGGGGTGACCGCCCCTATGCTTTTCCTTAATATCTCTGGGGCCCGAAGGGCCGATTATGTGTTTACTCACTCCAATCTGTGCCACCCGTGGTTCTTCTGACGGCCGGTTACTCCATACCCCTGGGTGACCATTTGTCCCGGGCTATTAGCTAGACTATGTGGCTTGGGGAATATATTCACATTTCCCCCCTCCTGCTATGTGAACACACTGATGAGGGGATTGAGGGGCAGGATGACAGGGACAGGGAGTTGCCCCATCACTGCAAGCTGCCTCCCTATGGGGCTAATTGGTTACCAGCCTATTGGGCATCCATGGCAGGATATGAGGGCCCGTCCTGATTTGGCCATCCCTATGGTACAGCGCTTGGACAATACTTACCGGGCCGTGGTTGTTTTCCCTGGCCCGTCATGGTTAGCCTATGTCAAGACCTTAGGATGAGGGCGGCCCTTCATCCTGAGATGCCAGCGATGAGCCCTGCTAGCACTTGTAGTTAATGTATATATGACTCTTACGTGGCAGCGCTTATGCTCCGTGTGGAGAGTCTACTTTCGGGCAACCTCATTTGTGCCTTGATCTGGAGCTCTCAGATTAAGTTAGCTGCTACCATTTGCAACAGGGGACATTTTTGCAAGGCACTAGAAATAGACTATGTGTTGCTCGATCAGGAGTGGGCTCTGGGGAGGCTTCGCTCCTGAAGGGCCGGCCAGCCAGAAGAGGGTACTAGCATGGCGCTGCCATATGTCCGGTTGCTTCCCCACAGGTGTTTGTGGCAGCGCGTGGTTCACGCCCTGGCCTGTCGTCTGCTACCAAGCCGAGTCTACCCTTATTGAACTAGAATTGGTGCCCATTCCTTCAGGTTAGGCGTCGCATCAACCGCGGCTGCATTTGGGTGCCCAGAGGCTGACATATGTTGCATGGGCAGGTGGGGATTTGCCCAATTTTTCTCTGTCTGTTCGTCACTTCACTGAATGGGTGCCTTGTTCTGCTCTCTATTTTCCCTCCTTATTTTACAGACCCTGTGTGTTTCCGCACACTGGTAGTAGTGTGGCTTGTGAGCAACAATTATGTGCCCTTGGGTGGCACAGTATGCTGCTTCGTTGGAATGGGGACCCCATCTCGGGCTACGCATAACCGCGCGTATGCAGTGGTATGGTCTGCACGGCATATAGGTGGCGGGAACTGTCAACATTCCTGATGTCCATTGGGGATGCTGGCCACCACATGTTTTAATTCTGCACCTCGGAGGCGGTGATCTTGCACGGATTGCTGGCACGGACTTAATGACTTCCGAGTGCAGTGACCTGGCGTCTCTTTGCCATTTATGGCCGTTTACACGATTGCTATGGTTATACATCATGCCGAGGCAATATCATAGGAGAGACTTTGACCCAGCGATCAGACCGTGCCCGATGGTCAGTGAACAGGGCTGTTGCCTGGTTCCTTATCTAGAATGGCTTGGGGACAGCCATTTGTCATCTGGGGGTAGGGTTACAGGACTGTGGCCTGTATTCTTGAGATGGGGTTCACCGGTCAACAAGTGGATGCACCTCTCTTTTGAATAACGTGCAAGGGGGCCAGGTGACCGAATTGTCAGTCAAGGGGAGTGGCCCCTGCTGCAATGTGGCAATGTTGCCATGTGGAAGGTCCCTCTTCGAGAGTGGCAGGTGATGCATGGCCGCATCAACTTCGGCTGCAGAGTGGTAACACCAGGCAGTGCCTTCGCCTGGTGTCTGGGACACACTATGGCGGGTCTTGATAAATGACACCGCAGGGTACAGCTGATTAGGGGTTTATGAGCGGACCTGTTTGTTTGGCTCACATTCCCGCAGGACTTTCATGCTGTCTCCTTTTGGAGGTATGAGCTTCTGGTCAGCCCTGTTCCAAGTACGGTCGGATGCCTCTGGCTCCCTGGGGTGGGGGGATTTATTTAAGGTCAGTGTGCCTATGGTCATTGGCCCCAGGGATGGCAGGGCATGGATCACTAATGCGATCTTACATTTCTGAAAATTTTTCTCAATTCTGGGTACCCTTTATGCTCTGGGGGGGGGGGGACAGGTAGCCTAATTCTGTGCTTCGCTTTTGGTGTGGCAATGCTGCAGTGGTGCACATTGTCAATGCCCAAACGTCTAAATCCCCCGGAGTCATGGCCTCAGCTCGCCTATTGTTCTTGGGTCCGTGTGCTTTAAGGCGCTCCTTAGGGCCAAACATGTTCCAGGCATTATAACGATATTGCTGATGCTTTATCCCGCCTGCAGATCTCTCGGTTCCGTGAATGGGCTCCATACTCTTGGAGACTACCCTCTCCACTCCTGGCTGGGATATGGACATTTGGCGAGGAGACATGAACCAGACGAGTTGCTTGTCTTGGCACCTCGCACGCGTACGGCATGTCAGCGTCCACTCCTTCACTTTAGAGCCTTTTGTGGGCAAAGGCAGTTGCCTGAAATGTGCCCAATACCGGTCGCCTAGGATTTACAATGTATGGTGCGCCTCATGATCTGGGGTTGGCCCCACGCACCATAGCCATCAGGCTTTACGCTTTGACATTCGTGGCCAAGGCACAGGACTTTACTGACTGTGCGAGTGTTTTCCGCGTACGCCATGTATTGGATGGGTGGACACGTGTACGTGGCTGCTGCCTGGACACACGTCACCCTGTTTTCACAGGTATTCTGACCTTGACCCACCTTGCACGAGGTTGGCATTGACTATGTTACAGTAGGTGGGAGGAGGATCTTTTTATGCAGCTACCACCGTAGCTTTCTCTGGAGCTCGGCGAGTCAGCGAGCTGGTCCCATAATCAAAGGGGGACAATTTTTGTAGGGCACTGGAACTCGAAGATGTCTCTGTCATCCAGTAGTGGGCTCAGTTGAGGATTTGTTCCTCAAAGGCCGATCAGCATGCAGTAGGCAGTGGTGTAGACTGCTATGACGTACATTTGCTGACATCTGTCCGGTTGGTGCCCTACATGCAGTTTTGGCAGTGCCTGCTTCACGCCCTGGTCTGTTTTTCTGCCACCAGGATGGGTCTCCCCTTACCAAATTTAAGTTCTGTAGCATGACCGGTACCGTGCTTCACAGTGTGGGGCCTGATATGTCGCCCATTCATTCAGGATAGGCGTCGCATTGCCCGCTACTGTGTTTGGGTACTCGGAGGGGAATATGTGTGGGCACGTGGGGGTTTGCGCGTATTTTCCTTATGTACATCCCCTCACTGAATGAATACCTAGTTATGTCCTTAATTCTTTTCCCTCTTTTACAGACCCTGTGTGTCTCCGCACACCGGTGGCAGTGGGGCTGGCAGTGGGGCTGGCAGTGGGGCTGGTGGGCCGCAGCTATGTACACTGGGTGTACATAGCAGCAGAATATGCTGCGGCGACAGTGTGTGGACCCCACCTCGGGCTGCGTGCATCCACACGTATGCGGTGGTATGGAATGCACGGCATGAGAGGACGGGAACTGTTGCCATTCCTGATGTCCATCAGGGATGCTGGACTGCCTGATGTTCTTATCCTGCACAACAGTGGCGATGATCTTACATGGATCACTGACCTTTCCTTAAAATGTCGAGGTGCAGTGACCTGGCGTTTTTACATCTTTTATGGCCATACACACGGTTGCCATGGTCTAACATCGTGCTGAGACACCGTTTTAGAGGAGACATGGATCTCTGTGGTTTGGACCGTCCCCAACGGTCAGTGGACAGGGCTGTTGCCCGGTTCCTTGCTGAGAATGGCTTGGGGACAGCCAGTAGACATCCGAGGATAGGCTTGCAAAAATTTTGACCTATAGGCAGGAAATGGGGTCCACCTGTCGGCCAGAGGTATGAACTTCTTTCTGGAGTATGTGCAAGGAGGCCTGGTGACTGAGCTGACGGTCTGGGGGGGGGGGGTCGGTGAGTCATCATGGACGCCTCCCTGTGTGGCGTGTAGCACTGGGTAAGGTAAAGGTTTATGACACATAGGTATCCGGCAGGTTCGCAATTGACTGGCCAACACGTAGATAGGTACAGGGGAAACAGGTTTGGCCGGTCAAGGGCGAACTATGAAAGGGGTGATGTCCGGAGCTTCACAACCTGCATCACCTTGATATTTGAACAGATACACGTCATAGGGTGGGGTCAGTAGATAGTATATTGACTCTGGTCAACAATTTGTTTGTGTCAACAAACAAATTGATACAAATTGATACATGTAGCCAATTTCCATTGGCATTTAGGGTGGAACCTTACCACTGCTACTCCGGCCTGCTTGCCTTAAAGAATTAAAATTGGATGATACACCAATTGAAAGTGATAATTTGGACTAGGGCATTATTCAATAAAAGTGGCCCAATGCCTTTAATCCAATACCAGTGTCTGAGTCTTTATTTGGGTGGGTGCGCCTGCAATGCAAGTGCGGTGCCAAAATGGCCGCCGCGCTCTTTACGGGCCCCCCACCCACTCGGACTCAGACATACGGGTTAGTTAGGGGGCATGGCCACCCCTCCATAAAAGGGGTGGCCACGAGGCAGCCTGGCTGCCATTTTCCGAAGCAACGGAGCGGAGAAGTTTTTCCCTCCACCCCCTCCCTAGTGGACAGTGTGATTTTCTGGTCGCTTCGGGGCCGGGTGGGAATTTTTTGCTTGAACCTACATTGGCCCTTTGGTTCTTGCTTTTTTGCCCATCCCACACTGTCGCTAGCGTTTGAGACACGGGGTAAGTTGACTTTGGTCACTTTCGGCGGGTAGCACTGGGTAAGGTAAAGGTTTATGACACATAGGTATCCAGCAGGTTCGCAATTGACTGGCCAACATGTAGATAGGTACAGGGGAAGCAGGTTTGGCCAGTCAAGGGCAAACTATGAAAGGGGTGATGTCAGGAGCTTCATAGCCTGCATCACCTTGATATTTGAACGGATACACGTCATAGGGTGGGGTCAGTAGATAGTATATTGACTCCGGTCAACAATTTGTTTGTGTCAACAAACAAATTGATACAAATTGATACATGTAGCCAATTTCCATTGGCATTTAGGGTGGAACCTTACCACTGCTACTGCGGCCTGCTTGCCTTAAAGAATTAAAATTGGATGATACACCAATTGAAAGTGATAATTTGGACTAGGGCATTATTCAATAAAAGTGGCCCAATGCCTTTAATCCAATACCGGTGTCTGAGTCTTTGTTTGGGTGGGTGCACCTGCAAAGATTTTTGAACCTAATTCAGGTATAGATTTTTTAATCCCATAGAAGTACTGCTTATGTTTCCTTCACGTACTTACCTTTAATATAGCCACATCATTTCTCACTCATTTTTCCAATAGCTGGAGTCTGACCTTCTTAATCGTAAACATATGTAACATACACATTTCCCACCACATGACAAGTTTCTTAGCATAGAGGCAGATTTTAATCTTTAAGAATTTTTTACATATTTGTAAATTTAATTTAATTTAATAGTCATATTTATATATGCCGCCCACTCAAGCAGAACCTGACTCAGGGCAGCATTACAACAAGTTCTAAAAACACATAAAAAACACTTTAAAAGACCCATATCCCACCCACCCACCCCATTCCAAATTTAAGAAACTGCAGTTTCTAGAAAATGAAACTACTGTACTGAGACAAGTGAGTTATCATTGATAAGCCAGCTGATTTTAGTATACTGAATGTTATACTTCTGGATGATTAGCAAAGAAAAACATGCCTTGTAGAACTTGGCATACTATCAAAAAACAACCTCAGAAGTATAGGAAATGCAAAAAAAGTGAAGCAAGAAATTTAAATATAGTAATATCCCCGGATAGTGTTTGCACCAGATAACGCTAAAGCCGCAAAACATTAAGCAATCTGGAAAAAATATTGCATCGCATAATGTTGAAATCCTATGGGATGCATCACCTAGCATTCACTGAATCCTGTGCCAGTTACAATGTATCTCTATGAAGTTTTAATGTTATGCGATTCATCCCATAGGATTTTAATGTTATGTGATGCATGTATCACATAATGTTAAAAATCAGATAACGCTAAGACTTGTGGAACCAAGTTTTAGCGTTATCCGGGGTTCTATTGTAATATGGAAGCAAGAACATGTCATCCTTCTCCCCAAACTAATTATAGTAATTCCAAAATATTTGGTTAACATTTTAAAACAATTGTCAATAGTTAGTAACTAGCAGGGGTACCTGCTTCGCTGGGTAGTGGATCCTTACCTGTGCTCTGGGAGGTGGCCACCTGCGGCGCCCTTGCCTCGAACGGTGGTGCCATGGTGGGTGCTGCAGCCGCCTATGGTGGCCTTGCCGCTGTGGTTGCCTGTGGGGGCCTTGCTGCTGTGGTTCCCTGCACCTGTGGCAGCGTCAGCTCAGGCACCGGTGTGTATTGCCACCTGGAGCACCCCATTTGGAGCACTCCATTTGGCTGGTATCTTCCGTATTATTCTCTACTGGATGGCCGGCATTTCAGCCAGAGGACGGCACTTCTTCGGCAGGCATGGGCCAAATGGGGCTCTCTAGTTGGCCCATGCCTGCTGGAGAAAGCGAGGCAGCTGGCCCTTCTCTGGGAGGCCAGGGTGGATCAGAGTGCTCCATTCGGCTCCTGCTTCCCGGAGAACGACTAGCTGCATCGCTTTCTCCGGGAGGCTGAGGCAGATCGGAGTGCTCCGTTTGGCCCCTGCCTCCCGGGGAAGGCCTGGCCACCTCACTTTCTCCAGGAGGCTGGGGCAGATCAGAGTGCTCCGCCGCCTCTTTTTCTCCAGGGAGGTGGTAATACGCATGCACCAGATGCTGTGAATGCTCAGAAACCTGTCTGGAGTTCCAGGTGCCATCCCAGCCTGGAACTCCAGGCAGGCTATGGGGTGTGTGCGGATTCTGGCACATGCATATTACCGCCTCCCCGGCCATTGCATGCTGCTGTGGGGCTTTGTGGCCAGTTTTCGGGGTGAAAGACTTCGTAATGGTCTGCCGGTCCCCCACGCTGGTCACACCTGGGGTTCGAGGTAGGCAAGGCCGGCATTGTCAGGGATGGGGGTGCAGGTCTCGCACTGTGTGTTGGTAACATATAGCGTGACACCTCGATTTTAGTTATTTAGATTGGCTTCGTGAACCCCAAAAATCAGCAATTGCACAAACACATCATCTCGCTCACAAAATTGTACGACCCGATTTATAATTTCTAGGCTTGACCTTTTGGTCTGCCTTCCAGCATCAGCAATGCTGAGAAATAAGAAGTACATTGTCATTGCTGTTGTTGTTGTTACAGAGCCTTACAAGAATATCAGAAAAGTTTTTTAATAAGTATGGAGAGAAATAATGAAGAAAGAAACTGAAAGGATTATCTTGGCTGACAGCAAGAATGGAAGCGCGGCGCCAAAATGGCCGCCGCGCTCTTTGCGGCCCCCCCCCACCGGACGAAACCATCCGGGTAGTTAGGGGCGTGGCCAGCACCCTAATAAAAGGGCTGGCCACGAGGCAGCCGTGCTGCCATTTTGGCGAACCGACGGAGCGGAGAAGTTTTTTCCTCCTTACCTCCGTCGCTCGTGTCCTCTTGGGGGAAGCCTTTTCGGGCAGCTTTCTCTTGTTTTAGGCTTCCTAGCTACCTTAGCCATGCCCTCGAAGAAGAAGGCAGCCGCGAACGTGGCTCAATCGGCGCGGAGGCGTCAGCCGGGTCGGAGGACCGCGACTGCGCCCGTTCCGCAGCCACCTTTAGCGGACCACACCGGGAACGGTGGGATGGGATCGGTAGCTCCTTGGCCTGATGCGCGGAGCATACCTGCTGCCCCGGACGGGGCCTCGGCCCTTGGCCCACAAACAACGACCACGGCCCCTGCCATGGTCCGTGCGGCGGGGCCCTCTTGCCCGGGTGCGCAATTCCCTATGGGGGGTGCGAGCCACAGAGGGTGGTTGGGTTCCCTGCCTTTGCAGGGCGTTCCCACGGCTCCCCATGGGCTAAGCATGGGCTCTTGGCCTTATCTGGCCCCTGGGGCTCAGGGACCTGGACAGGTACCCGTGAATTATGGGCCAGTTGCCCAATTGCCCCCTGTTGGGGCCGGGGCCTATGTCGATGTGGAGGCCCTCCTGGCCCGGGTGGCGGCCCTTGAAGCGTCCTTGGCAAGGGCCAACCAAACAGGGGTGTCTCTAGGTTTTCTGGTGCCCCCTTTGGCCGCCGAACAGCAGCCGGCGATGGGTTGGGTTGAGCCGCCTGAGGCGTGCGGGCCGGTGGTGGCCACTGCCTCGCAGCTCCCCACCCCACAGGTGCAGCAGTCTGGTGCTGGTCTGGCCCCGTCGACGAGCTCAGCTTCGGTCGTGAGCTCCGACGCCCCCAGCGGGCCGGAACCCCCGGTGGGGGCGGCCCGCGGGGGTGCAGCGGGTGAGTATGCAGTCCAAGCTAATGAACCCACACAACTGACTTCCTTGGGGGGGGCTGTTCAATGGCCTTGGCCTCGCTCGGGTGGCCCGGCGGCCCAATGGCCCCCGGCCCACCCAGCGACTTTGCCCGTGACACAGGGCCTGGGTCGGGGTGGTGCCCCCAATGTGCTGGGAAATGTGTTGGGGATCCCCGGGCTGGCTCAGGCTCATTTTCCTTTGCCCGTAGTTCCCTCAGTGCCGGTGTCGGCTTTGCCAACAGCAGGGTATTCCTTGCCCTTGGGGGACCATTTGGCCCAGTCTACCAAGGAAAAGATTTGGAGGGGCGAGTATGTAGATATCTTCTCCCTTCTGAATAGGGAGCCGACCAAGGAAGAGAGGGAAGGGCTGGACGAGAAGGATAAGGAGCAGGCACGTTGTCGTAAGCCGCCACGCACGTGGGCAAATTGGTTGCCAGCGTACCTGATTTACATGGCCGTTTACCTCAGGGCTAGGCCGGATTTGGCTATCCCTATGGTCCAGTATCTGGACAATATTTACCGGGCTATGGTTGACTTCCCGGGTCCGTCATGGCTGGCTTACGACGAAGAATTCCGCATGAGGATTCCACTGCACCCAGAGATGAGGTGGGATGAGCCCTGCCAGAAGCTGTGGCTTCTGTATATGACCCCCACGCGCCCGGCGCCTGGAGAGAGATACCATTGTGGACATGCGGTCCAACGAGCGGCCCCGGTACAGGTACCCCGCCAAGTGGCGGGGCAGGGGGTTCCAGCCCGCCTGCTGTGCTGGACCTTCTCGTCCAATGGTTCTTGCAACAGGAAAAATTGCAAGTACAAGCATGAGTGCCCCTCTTGTTCTGGCCCCCATGCTGCCTCCGCCTGTCCCAGGCCGGGAGGATACAGGGGCAGGGGTAGGGGCAGACAAGGGGCAGGTAAGACTGCCATGGAGAGAGCGGGTTCACCGAAAGGCCCCTCCCCAATTAATGTCGACATGCTGGAGCGTTGGCTCGCATTGTACCCGAGGAGAGCAGACGCTGTGTACCTCTTTCAGGGTTTTCAACTGGGTTTTCGTATTCCTTTCACGGGGGATAGGTCACCGCAGGATGCACCTAACCTTTTGTCACTTAGGGGAAGGGAGGAGGTGGCTGCCGCCAGCATTAATAAGGAGATTGCTGCGGGCAGGGTCGCTGGCCCTTTCCCCGCACCCCCGTTCACCAACCTTAAAGTGTCTCCGCTAGGACTAGTGCCCAAGAAGTCCCCGGGCGAATTCCGCCTGATTCACCATTTGTCCTACCCAGCCGGCCACTCGGTCAATGATGCTATCCCTGATGACCTTTGTTCTGTCAGGTATACATCCTTTGACCAGGCATTGCGCATGGTGCGCTCATGTGGCCCGGGTGCACTGTTGGCTAAGTGTGACATTAAGTCGGCGTTTCGCCTCTTGCCCGTGCACCCGGGTGACTTCGAGTTGCTGGGTTTCAAATTCCGGGGTGAATATTATTTTGACAAAGCCATGCCATTCGGCTGTTCCATATCCTGCTCGGCTTTCGAGCATTTCAGTACCTTCCTGCAGTGGGCATTTGTCCATAGGTCAGGGTCTCGGTCTGTAGCCCATTACCTGGATGACTTTTTATTCGGGGGTGAACGGGGCTGGGACACGTGCACACGTCTCCTCAACACATTTCAGACGCTAATGGAGGAACTCGGTGTCCCTTTAGCGCCCGAAAAGACCGAAGGCCCGTCTAATAAGTTAATATTCCTGGGGGTGGAAATTGACACGGTAGGGCAGGCTTCTAGGTTGCCCGCAGACAAGGTGTCGAGGATAGTGGCCCTTATATCGGACTTGCTGGCTAAGCGCAAGGCATCCCTTCGGGAACTGCAGGTGCTACATGGACATCTCAATTTCGCTTGCAGGGTGGTCGCACCTGGCAGGGCATTTGCTCGGCGCTTGTGCGACGCCATGGCAGGCTTATCCAGGCCCCATCATAGGGCGAGATTGACACGGGGCATCAGGGCAGATCTGCACGTATGGCTCCAGTTCCTGAGGGAGTTCAATGGGGTCTCATTTTGGAGGTCTGACCTCCTGGCTTTGCCCCAATTTCAAATTCAGTCTGATGCCTCGGGATCCCTTGGTTATGGGATGTACTTCAATGGGAAGTGGGCATATGGTGGATGGCCACCAGCCTGGTCAGGCACGGGTTGCCTGAGGGATCTCACATATTTGGAATTTTTTCCCATACTGGGGGCCTTGATGCTATGGGGTGAGGAGTGGGCCAACTCTGTGGTGCATTTCTGGTGTGACAATGCGGCTGTTGTCCACATTGTCAACTCACAGACCTCTAAATCTCCCAGGGTCATGGATCTTGTGCGCCAGTTTGTATTGCGCAGCCTGCGCCTCAATGTACTGTTCAGAGCCAGGCATGTCCCGGGGGTGAATAATGATATTGCTGACGCTTTGTCCCGCCTGCAGATCTTCCGGTTCCGTGCCTTGGCTCCGGATGCGGAGGAATTTCCCTCGCCACTACCGCAGGAGATATGGACCATTGGCAAGGAGAGGTGAACCGGGCGATAGGCATGTCCCTGGCGCCACGCACGCGTAAGGCGTATCACCACGCGTTGGTTTCATTTCGGACCTTTTGTTTCCAATCTCGCCTGCCAGATACCTGGCCGATCCCAGTGGCCCACATCCTCCGTTTCATGGTTTACCTGCACGCCCAGGGCCTGGCACCCCGCACCATAGCATCTAGGCTATCAGCGCTGGCTTTTATGGCCAAGGTGGGAGGTCACGTGGACAGTACCGCTGATTTCCATGTGAGACATGTTTTGGAGGGGTGGGTGCGGGAACGTGGGCGTTGCCTGGACGACCGTCACCCAATTTCCCCTGGGGTACTTACCCAACTGGCACGAGGCTGGCATGACCTATGTTTCGATAGGTATGAGGCAGCCCTGTTTCGTGCGGCTACAACGGTGGCCTTTTTTGGAGCTTGTGATGCTGTCTAAGGCGGACGCAAGTCGTAGGGCACTGGAACTCGAAGATGTCTATGTTTGCAATGATTGGGCTCAGTTGAGGATACGCTCCTCTAAAACAGATCAGCATGGCGTAGGCAGTGAAGTAAGACTGCTACGATGTTCATTGGCAGACATCTGTCAGGATGGTGCCCTACAGGAGTTCCTTGCACTGCGTGGCACGCACCATGGCCCGTTTTTCTGTCACCAAGATGGGTCTCCCCTCACTAAATTTCAGTTTTGGAAGGTGACCGGGAAGGCACTGGCTAGAGTCGGCCTCCCTGGGGCCCGTTACGGCACCCATTCATTTAGAATTGGGGCGGCCTCTACTGCGGCTGCTTATGGGTACTCCGGGGCTGACATACGCAGCATGGGGAGATGGGGCTCACAGTGTTTTCAGTTTTATGTTCGCCCACTCCCACCGTGAGTACCTTCTGAGTCACCATGTATCTCTCCTTCCCTGTTTTTTCCCTTGACAGACCCTGGGTGTCGTATCACACCGGTGACAGTATGGCTGGTGGGCCATAGCTACGTGCACAGGGCAGCGCGTTACGCTGCGGCGACAGATTGGGGACCCCGACTGGGACTGGGTGCATACGCACATCTCACATGGTACGGTAAGCCCGGTATGTTGTGGCGGGAGCTTTTGCCATTCCTCTTTTCGTCGAGGAGTGCCGACCCGCCCGACATTCTGATCATACACCTTGGGGGTAATGACTTGGGTCAGGTCACTGGCTTATCGCTGAAGCATGCGATTTGCGCGGACCTCGCCTACTTACATTACGTATGGCCCACCACAACCCTTGTTTGGTCAGATATGGTCCCACGGCACGCTTATCGGGGAGGCTTTGACCTTCAGGCCCTGGACCGCGCTCGGCGCATGGTGAACAGGGCGGTGGCCCGATTCCTTTCGACCAAGGGCTGGGGGCGGGTCAGTCATCATCCTGCCATTAGTTTGCAAAATTACGGGCTTTATTCAGGGGATGGGGTCCATCTGTCACGAGGAGGTATGGACCTCCTGCTGGGTGATTGGCGAGCAGGCCTGTCGACCGAGCTGACGGTCTTGGGGGGGGCGTTGAGCCTTTATTGAAGCCTCTCCGGGTGGCGGGTAGCACTGGTAAGGTAAACATTGATGACCCACAGGTATCCGGCAGGTTCGCAATTGACTGGACAACACTAGATAGGCATAAGTTGTTTAAACGTTGTCCGGTCAACGACGAACCAGGCGAGGGGGTGATGGTTACCACTAGACAGCTGGAATCACCCCCTGATTTTACGGATACACGTCAGAGGGTGGGGTCATTAGTTAGATATTGACTACGGTCAACAATTTGTTTGTTGTCAACAAACAAATTGATACAAATAGATACATTGTAACAATTGCCGTTGGCAATTTTGGGTGGTACCTTACCAGTGTTACTTCGGCCTGCTTGCCTTAAGAATTATGATTGGTTGTTTTACCAATAGAAATTTATAATTCGGACTAGGGCTTGAATCAATAAATGTGGCCCATGCCGTTATCCACTTTCATTTGTGTCTGAGTCCATCATTGGGGGGGTGCGCCTGCAATGGAAGCACGGTGCCAAAATGGCCGCCGAGCTCTTTGCGGGCCCCCCCCCCACCGGATGAAACCATCCGGGTAGTTAGGGGCGTGGCCAGCACCCTAATAAAAGGGCTGGCCACGAGGCAGCCGTGCTGCCATTTTGGCGAACCGACGGAGCGGAGAAGTTTTTCCCCTCCACCCCCTCCCTAGTTAACAGTGTGATTTCTTGGTCGCTTCGGGGCCGGGTGGGAATTTTTGGCTGGGACTCTCAATTGGCCCTTGAGTCCTGGCTTTTTCGCCCATCCCAAACTGTTGCTATGGTTTGATATAGGGGTTGTTCTGTGCTACTATTGACTTTGGTCACATTGGCGGGTAGCACTGGTAAGGTAAACATTGATGACCCAAAGGTATCCGGCAGGTTCGCAATTGACTGGACAACACTAGATAGGCATAAGTTGTTTAAACGTTGTCCGGTCAACGACGAACCAGGCGAGGGGGTTAAGGTTACCACTAGACAGCTGGAATCACCCCCTGATTTTACGGATACACGTCAGAGGGTGGGGTCATTAGTTAGATATTGACTACGGTCAACAATTTGTTTGTTGTCAGCAAACAAATTGATACAAATAGATACATTGTAACAATTGCCGTTGGCAATTTTGGGTGGTACCTTACCAGTGTTACTTCGGCCTGCTTGCCTTAAGAATTATGATTGGTCGTTTTACCAATAGATATTTATAATTCGGACTAGGGCTTGAATCAATAAATGTGGCCCATGCCGTTATCCACTTTCATTTGTGTCTGAGTCCATCATTGGGGGGGTGCGCCTGCAAAGCAAGCACTCCATACTAATTCAATTAAAACTCTGATTGAGAAGTCATATAATCACAGTGACTGTTGGTTGCATAAAGAAGCAGAAGAAACAGTGAGACACCTTGTCTATGACCTTAGGAAGACTGTGCAGACAGATTATTTGAAAAGGGATAATATAGTTGCAGCAATGGGCTGTCTATAAGAAATATAATATGCCAATGGCCAAAATATGCTGAGAGCACAAAACTGAAGAAGTTGTTTTTTAAAAAGAGAAGTAAAATGTGCAGAAACATTTGATTTAAACTGGTAAACATCTGGCCCAAAACAGATGTTTAGCAGATATAGTAATACTTGAGGACAATAGAATTAAAATAAGAAATGTGAAAAGACTGCCAAATACAAAAATGTACAGATTGAGATTGAATGATTTGGGCCAAAGATGAGTAAATGTGTCCCAGTTGGTATTAGAGCTTTAGGTGCATTACTGAAAGATCTACAAAACCATCTTTGTACTCTAGATTTAAATGTGACCATGATAAATGTGACCCTGATAAAACTGCAGAAGGTTGTCTTTCATGATCAGCAATGTTTAGATATGGTGCAATAAGAGTAGATAGAACACTGGACTAAGACTCAAGAGACCTGGATTCAGAATTCCATGCTTAGTTGTGGAAGGTCAGTGGGGACAAGGGCAATGGAAAACTACTCCATGAATATCCCACACAGTTTGAGAACTCAGCAGGATTTTCATTAGGCAGAAATGACTTCAAAACACATAACTAAAAAAAGTATCATCATTGACATTGAAGCACATTAAAGCAACAGTATTGTCCACTTGACCCATCTGAAGGAGCTCTGTTCTAACTCCTCCTGCTTTATGCTGAGGTTCAGAGACTAGCTCTCATGGGCAAATTCAGAAATAAGCCAGAGATGCTGAGTGGTAGAATATTTGTCCTGCAACAGTGTTTTGGCCTACAACTCCTTAGACAGTAGCCCAGAGGCCAGCAAACTTGGCTCTCCAGATGTTCTTGGACTTCAGTTTCAAGAAGCCCTGATCAGCAGGTGTACTGACTTGGGCTTCTGGTAATTAAAGTCCAAGATCACATGGAGAGCCAAGTTTGCTGACCCCTGGTGTAATCAATGTTAAAGGGTGCTAGAAGTTGCAGATGAAAAAAATTACAAAGCCAAAACTTTCTCACCTTTGTTTTTCAACATCATGGCAGTCAAATTAAAACAAAATGTGTCCATAAAATTGAGCAGGAGATTCCTCAAGCCAAGCAAGATCCTTATACTTCTACATCACTTTTGAGGTATTTGACTACCAAACTATAACAAAAAGGACATTATTAATAACAGAAAAGGAATGGTGGCTGTAAGATACCTGGGTTGTACATAGCAGGGCTTGATTTGTAGAAAAAGGCACAGCTCTGGATTTTTAATAAAAATACTCTGAGCAGGTTCACCACTTTTGATTAATGACAGTAATTTCTCATACATTCATGATGATGAGAAGGGCATTGAAAGCAGAAGAAGACACACTTTTTAAAAATTAGAAATTAAGCCTTGCTGCTGCAGAGATAACTTTGAACCCATTGATACTGTAGTGAGAAAAACTGATGCTGGCAAGCCACATAGTCTCATCCCTACCATTTGGTAAAGTGAGGTGGCTAGCATTGACAGCAGATTTTGTGTCTAATAAATTAAGCAGCAATCTAATTTAAGGAGGTGGGGTATTCTGTTGCTTGCTATGCAGGGGAAAAGGTGCTTGCAGGGTTTCCTGCCTCATGTGGCAAAATAAGTGACTGACCTGGGTACTATGCACTCTGATCTATGTGAGTGTGTTGGAGTGCAGTTGCTCAAGCAAATGGCCTTGGAACTACTCAACTGAAATGATATAGTGCATTTGCTAAACTGGGTAGGTTGTTTTGTGATGCTAGTAACAGTACAGCATGTGAAAAAGCTAAGTAGCCTTAAGAGAAACCAGTCCCCAGTCTAAAAGGGCAGGTGCCAGTGGAACAATCATGCAGCCAAGCATAACAACAGAGGATTCCCCATTGTGAGCTAAAGAGCAAGCTGAAAAATAGGAGATGAGGCTTTTCAAAAGGAAAACTCTGGATTCTATGTAAAGGGTGAACCACCTTTCACTGGCTGATAATGACATCCAGAGGTCATTGGCTGAAATGGTAAAACTCCAAGCAAGACCCAGGCATGGTCATTCCTGTAAATTATTGAGCTGCAAAGGAGGCTACACTTGCTTGGAGAGGCCTACTCTGATGTCTTTGTCCCATACCTATTTTCCACTTCAGTGAAGATATTGGTCTGAAAAAGTGTTGGATGTGCAACGAGATCTTGCCTGCACATTTCTCTCCAGAGTCTCCAGTTTTGAGTAGGTAAAATGTGGGTGCTGATTTTAACAATCATCAAATGGTCTATAGATACTTTGGTTTTATATCTGACTTCAGTCTCCTCTCTGCCTTTGGTTTTGACAAAAACTCAAACCATAAATCTTCAAAATAATAATGTCAAATATTAGAGTTCCCAATCACAGAAGCATTAGTTGACAGGCATTTAGATTTCTGCTAATGCTAGCTAGCATATGGTGAGAAGAAAACTACATCAAATTGAACCATTTATGAATACAACTGTCATTTGGGCATATGTTGCTACTATTTAAAACTCTTCTATCCATGTTTATATACAGTCTGGGGGAAAAAGAGAAGGAAGTTGAGAAAGAAATGAAGAGGTTTTTACCTTTAAAAAAAAGGAATTTCATCCATCAAGCACTTCAAATTCTCCTGTTTCTCCTGCATTTCTGTTATTTGTGTTTTGTATAATAGGCAGAAAAAGAAGATTTTTTTCATTCACTGGAAATGCCATTAGTCATAATTATCAAGATAAGCTTCTAACTTGAGCTTTGTATAATGTAACATTTCACATATCGAGAAAAGATTGGAGCACCATCGCTACTAGGATTGCCAGTTTCTAACTCTGTCTTCCATCATACCTGTCAACCACGGCTCTGGAAAATACGGGACCAGCGCAGAATGGTTCTGTGCAGGTTGCTTTCTACGTGACCTGCGCAGAACGGTTCTGCACAGATCGCCTTCTACACATGCGTAGAAGGCTTTTATGCTTGCATAGAACCCTTCTATGCTTGCGTAGAACCCCTACGCATGCGTAGAAGGCTTCTACAATTCCCTTCTGTGTAGATCGCATTCTACGCATGCGTAGAAGGCTTCTACACAAGCGTAGAAAGGTTCTACAAAAGCGTGAAAGCCTACTACGCATGCGTAGAAGGTGATCTGCACAGAAAGGATGCACAGTACCTCTCCCCCCCCCCCCCCCCCCGCTGCCAATTCCGGGGTTTTGGCAGCTGTGGGCAGGAAATTGTGCAAATCGACGCCGAAAATCGGGAAATCCTGACCAATCCAGGAAAGTTGACAGGTATGGTCTTCCATTCCAAGAGAGAAAAATATAATGTGGCTTTCCCTGAAGTATATAAAAAAGATTACACAACAAATATAGCAATAGTTTATCCTTCTTTGGCCTAGGATCCTCCTGCCAAGGGGTGTGATGACAAGTTACCCTTATTCCTCTGTTATTTTTCCTGTGTCATTTTCACCAGGTTAAAGCCATAGACAAGCATGGATAGAGTCAATGAAGTTAACAGCAGTGGTGGGCTCCAGCATATTTGGACAGGTTCGGGAGAACCGGTAGTAAAACTGGTTGGCCCCACCTACTGCACTGCCCTGACCCATCCACCTCCTCCTCTGCCTCCTCTCACCACACTCTGGATGTGACTCAAACATCCTTGCTGCTGGGTCCAGGTGCCCGGAGTGGGGTGAGGCTGAGCTAACAGTTACTCTGCTGCAGTTACTCTTTAAAGGAAAATTAGAGCATCAAAGTGTAATGCTAACTAATGGTCTGATGAAATGGACTCGATCCACAAAAGTTCACATTAAAATACAGCAGATTAACCACGCCCACCCAGTAACCTGGCCATGCCCACAGAGTTGGCCACACCCACAGAATTGGCCATACCCACAGTGTGGTAGTAAAAAAACATTTGAAACCCACTACTGGTTAACAGGATGACTTGGTAATAACTATGGCAATGGACCTTCTTGGCCAAAATTCCAAAAGCCAAAATATCCAGAATTCCAAAAGCCTAAATATCCAAAATTCTGAGCCATACCAGAATTGTTCAAATGGATCTTGGAGTGGACTGGATGGAAACTGGTAGTCCTGCTTCATTTCCACAGCAGAGCAGGACAGCTCCAACATGGTACAGTGAAATTTGGGATTCCGAGGCTAAAAATTTATGGAGGTTCACAGAAATGCATAAAAGAGGAAATACAAACTTCAAACACAAAGAATGAAAGCACGGCACCAAAATGGCTGCCGCGCTCTTTGCAGCCCCCCCCCCACCCAGACTCAGACATCCGGGTGAGTTAGGGGCATGGCCACCCCTCTATAAAAGGGGTGGCCACGAGGCAGACGAGCTGCCATTTTAGAAATAGCGCCGGAGAGGAGAAGTTTTCTCCATCGCTGTTTGTCCTTTAGTCTTTGGCTGTTTAGCCCTTGCGGTTCTTTCCCGGCTGGGAAAGGAGGATCAGCGCACGCAGAGCCTTGGTTTGCTTGGCTACCGCGTGCTTCGGCGCTAGGTTTTCGATCCCTGGCTAGGGATCCTGCTTTTTCTTCCAAACTTTCACTGGCCCTGCACCGGGCGGGGGACAGCCATCGGGTCAGAGGACCAGGGCGGCGCCCCCGCGGCAGGGCACTGTGCCAGCCTTGCCCACTAATACCGGTGGGGCTACTCAGGCTGGCACTTGGCAGCCGGGCTCCAGCTCGGTGGCTGGCCAGCTACAGCCCGGCCCCTCAGGGGCTTCGGCCCCTGGCCCGCCATTACCGGCCATGGGTCAGGGCAGCATGGGAGGGCTTGATGTGGGCATACAACCTGTTCCCCCTCCAGCCCCTCATGGGCCAGAGTTTTGGGCATGGCCCTATTCTGGCCCTGGCTTGCCTTTCGGGTTACCTTTCCAACTGCCTAGTGGGCCGTCCGGCCCACCCGGCCCACCTTATGCTGGGGGCTCTGTGGCAGTGGATGCTCTGTTAGCACGTTTAGCAGTGCTGGAAGCACCCTTGGGCATTGCACAGCCTCCTGTGGAGGGGGGGTGCTTCTCTTTCTTCAACAGGGGCCCCTTCGTCGACCCCGGCTACCTTGCCGGCCGCTATGCTTCAGCGGGCGGCCAACCGGGTCGAGCTGCATGAGACGGTCCGGCCGGCCCAGCTGGTGTCTCGCAGCTCCCCGTTCTACCTGATGTCCAGGCTGGGAGCAGTCGGGGGTGATCCCAGAGCTCGATTCTGGTCACGAGCTCTGACGCCCACGGTGGGCCGGAACCCCCGGTGGGGGCGGCTCACGGGGGTGCACCTAGTAAGTATCAGGTTCAATTTAAGTGCACCAACACCACAGCCCACTTACAGTGGTGGGGTTCAGTGGCCCTGGCCTCGTCAAGTTGATGCGAGCGGGCATCAGTTACCATCTTATCCCAGTATCCCATGGTTTCTAAATGGTCCCTCGTTAAGGGCGGGGGTGTCCGCCCCTGGGGCAGTGCCGAGCATCGCAGGGGCTGTCCAGGTCCTGCTGCGTATGCCCTTTATACAGAATGTGCCGTCGATGGCTTTGCCGACGGCTGGTTATTCCTTGCCCCTGGGTGATCATTTGTTGCAGGTCACGAGGGATAAGATCTGGAGGGGAGTACATGGATATTCTCCCTATTGAACTGTGAGCCCACTGAGGAAGAGAGAGAGGGACAGGTATGACAGAGACAAAGAGCTGTCCCGTCGTCGTAAGCCACCGCGCACCTGGGCCAACTGGTGGCCGGCATACCTTATGTATATGGTGGTATGCCTCAGGGCCCGGCCTGATTGGGCCACCCCGACGGTTCAATCCCTTGATAATATTTACAGGGCGATGGTTGATTTCATGGGCCCATCGCAGTTGGCTTACGATGAGGAATTTGGATGAGGGTGGCCCTACATCCTGAGATGAGGTGGGATGAGCCCTGTCAGCAATTGTTGCTCTTGTACATGACTCCCACATGACTGGCACCTGGTGATAGGTACCATTGTGGTCATGCTGTGCAGCGGGCTGCTCAGACACAGGCTCCACGCTAACTAGTGGGGCAGGGGGTTCCGGCCCGCCTGCTGTGTTGGACCTGCTCAGCTAGCGATGTGTGTAATAAGTGCCAGTGTCGTTACCAACTTGGGTGTCCCCTTTTGCTCTGGCCCCTACGCCGCCTCCGCGTGCCCACGGGTTGGTGGGTTACGGGGCAGAGGTAGGGGTGCACAGGGGGCGATCAGAGCTCTGTCTGATGGAACTAGCCATGTCAAAGCCCCCCCTCCCCAACTAGTGTACTCATGCTGGAGCGGTGGCACTCAGCTTATCCAAGAAGGGATGATGCGGGGTACCTGCTGGAGGGTTTCCAATGGGGCTTTTGTATTCCATTCGGGGGTGTTAGGGCCCCCAAGATGCTACTAATCTAGTTCCCTTGAAAGGTAACGAAGAGGTTGCTCCACTGAGCACAGCTAAGGGAGTTGAGGCTATGAGAGTAGCGGGCCCCTTCTTGGAACCACCTTTCCTAATTTGAAGGTCTCCCCTATGGGGCTAGTACCGAGGTAGAACCAGGGTGAATGTCGTTTAATCCTACTTTTAGCTTACCCTGTGGGTTCTTCGGTCAGGGATGCCATTCCCGATGACCGTTTTCAGTCAGGTGAACGTCGTTTGTTCAGCCCCTAAGGGTAGTACGCTCATGCGGTCCTGGTGCTTTCCTGACACAGTCTGATATGCACTCTGCTTTACGTTTATTGCCTGTGCACCCAGGGGATTTTGAGCTATTGGGTTTCAGGTTCCAAGGGGAATTCTACTTAGATAAGGCCATGCCTTTTGACTGCTCTATTCCATGTTCGGCATTCGAACGATTCGGTACTTTCATTCAGTGGGCCTTTGCTCGCAGGTCAGGGTCCCGGTCTCTAGCCCATTACCTCAATGACTTGTGGTTCGGGGGTGAACGGGGCTCGGACACGTGCACGCATCTCCTCACTACATTTCAGACACTCATGTGGGAATTGGGTGTCCCCTTAGCGCCTGAATAGACCGAGGGCCCAGCTATTAAGGTCACATTTATAGGCATTGGAATTGACTCTGTCGCACAGGCATCCGGGTTGCCCATGGATAAGGTGGCTCAGATCTCTGCGGCGATTTTGGCATTGATTGCCAAACATAAAGTGTCCCCTCGTGAGCTGCAGCTACTTCATGACCACCTTAACTTTGCCTGCAGGGTGGTTACACCCGGCAGAGCATTGGCCAGGCGCCTGTGTGACACCATGGCTGGCCTGTTAAACGTCACCACAGGGTCCGGCTGATCAGGAGCATACAGGCGGACCTTGCGGTCTGGCTCAAATTCCTCCAGGGATTTAACGGGGTCTCTTCCTGGAGATCAGACCTTATGGTCTGCCCTAGATTTCAAGTATGGTCGGATGCCTCCAACTCCCTGGATTATGGGGGTTTACTCTGAGGGTAGGGGGACTTACGACCGAGGGTTTCATGCATGGCTGGGCACGGATCGCCTCCGTGATCTTACCTTCCTTGAGTTTCTTCCCAAATTAGGGAGCACTGATGCTATGGGGCGACGAGTGGGCCAACTCAGTGGTCCATTTTTGGTGTGACAATGCGGCAGTGGTGCACTTTGTCAACACCCAGACGTGCAAATACCCCAGGGTCATGGCATTAGTTTGTCAAGTCTCTGAGAAGCCTACGCCTAAATGTGCTGTTCAGGGCCAGACATGTTCCAGGTATTAATAACGATATCACTGATGCTTTATCCCGCCTGCAGATCCCACGGTTCCGTGCCTTGCTCTGGAAGCAGAGGAATTCCACTCACCACTACCGGCCGATATTTGGACGTTTGGCGAGGAGAGGTGAACCGGGCATGTCATTGGCACCTCGCATACGTAAGGCGTATCAACATGCTTTCATGCGATTTAGAACTTTTTGTGAGTAACTACAGTTACCTCAAGTGTGGTCAATATCTGTGGACCAGGTTTTACAATGCATGTTTATCTTCGCAGTCAGGGTTTGGCCCCCCGTACTATAGCCTTCAGGCTTTCGGCACTGGCATTTATGGCCAATGTGGGAGGGTTCAATGACTGCTTGAGTTACTTCCGCATGCGTCATGTTTTGGAGGGGTGGACACGTGAACGTGTCCACCGCCCTGACACGCGTCACCCCAGTTCGCCAGAGTTTCTGACCCACCTTGCACGAGGCTGGCATCAGTGAGTTGGTGCCAGAGTTGGTACCATCTGTATAAGGCGGATGTGTCTCGTAGGGCACTGGAACTCGACGATGTCTATGTCACACATGAGTGGGCTCAATTGGGGATACAGTCCTCAAAGGTTGTTCAGCACGGCGTAGGCAGTGGAGTCAGACTGCTACGAAGTTTAATTGGAGACATCTGTCCGGTTGGTGCCCTACATGAATTTTCGGCAGTGCCTGCTGCGCGCCCCAGCCTGTTTCTCTGCCACCAGGATGGGTCTACCCTTACCAAAGTAAAGTTACTGAGGGTGACCGGTGCCGCGCTTCGCGGTGTGGAGCCCGTTTTGGCACCCATTTATTTAGGATAGGTGTCGCATTGATCGCGGCTACGTTTGGGGTACTCGGAGGCGGATATGTGTGTACGCGTAATTTCTTATATGTACGTCCCCTCACTGTATGAGTACCTAGTTATGTCCTTCACCTCTTCTCCTCTTTTACAGATCCTGTGTGTCTCTGCACACCGGTGGCAGTGGGGCTGGTGGGCCGCAGCTATGTACACTGGGCAGCAGTATATGCTGCGGCGACAGAGAGTGGACCCCGACTTGGGCTGTGTGCGTCCGCACGTATGCGATGGTATGGTATGTGAGGCACAAGGGGGCAGAAACTGTGGCCATTCCTGATGTCCGTCAGGGATGCTGGACCGCCCGATGTTCTTAATAGGCACCTCGGCGGCAATGATCTTATACGGATCACTGCTATTCCTAAACTGTCGAGAGGCAGTGACCTGGCGTTTTATATCATGTATGGCTTACACACGGTCGCTATGGTCTAACATCGTGCCGAGACACCAATTTAGGGGAGACGTGGATCTCCATGGCAGTCAGTGGACAGGGCTGTTGCTCGGTCCCTTGCTGAGCATGGCTGGGAGACAGCCATTGGACACCTGCGGATAGGCTTACAAAATTTTTTGCTGGTAGGCAGGAGAAGGGGTCCACCTGTCAGCTGGAGGTATGTACCTCTTTCTGGGTGTGGTGCAAGCAGGCCTGGCGACCGAGCTGACAGTCGGGGCGGCGGCGGTGAGTCATCATGGACGCCTCCCCGAGTGGCGGGTAGCACTGGTAAGGTAAAGATTTATGACCCAGAGGTATCCGGCAGGTTCGCAGTTGACTGGCCAACACTTAGACAGGTACAGGTGTAATAGCTTTGACCGGTCAACGACGAGGCAAGGGGTGATGGCAGGAGCTTTTCAGCATGCATCACCCCGTGATTTGACGGATACACGTCATAGGGTGGGGTCAGTAGATAGTTTATTGACTCCGGTCAACAATTTGTTTGTATCAACAAACAAATTGATATAAATGGATACATTGTAGCCAATTGCCATTGGCAATTTTGGGAGGAACCTTACCAGTGTTACTGCGGCCTGCTTGCCTTAAGAATTACAATTGGATGAATACACCAATTGAAAGTTATAATTTGGACTAGGGCATTATTCAATAAAAGTGGCCCAATGCCTTTATCCATATACCAGTGTCTGAGTCTTTCTTTGGGGGGTGCACCTGCAAAGGCTCCATAATACCATATAGGGAAGCAGCCAGGGCAGCATGATATGATGAAGAATATCTTTACTCAGTAACAACTTTAGCCATCACAATAAAAGGAAAGGACCATTCAGCACTGTCTTACAACAGAGATATGGTGGCTGTTCCTGCAGGAAACTACTTGGATTTCATATTGTCTTGTATATCATTTTTTTCTGTGCAGTTTGTTTAGATCTTAGTTAGTTATGGTAAGATTAGTTAGTTTGTTTGGCGTTTCACCTCCTGAGAGTTGTTCAGTATGATTAACTTTAAGACTGTGCATATGAATGCTTTGGAGTTGGAAGTTTTCAGCCTGGTGTTAGCCAAAGCAAACGTTCTGTACTGTACCAATGACTTGATCTTGGTGCATGTTGTCTATATACTGTATACAGGATACTGACTGTGTCTTCCCTCTCCCATTTGGCATGAGGTGTGGAAATAATTACTACCAGAAAAACCGAGAGGGGGCTGGAACAAAATCCTGAAAGCTTGTTGAACTTGAGCCAGACATTCTGGAGAGCGAAGTTATAAAGGCCCTAAAGAGCACTGCAAACAACAAAGCTAGTGGAGATGATGGTATCCCAGTGGAATTTTTCAAAGCTCTAAAAGATGATGGTGTCAAATTACTACATTCAATATGCCAGCAAATTTGGAAAACAAAACAGTGGCCACAGGATTGGAAAAGATCAGTATACGTCCCAATCCCAAAAAAGGGCAATGCCAAAGAATGCTCAAATTATCGAACAATTGCACTAATCCCACACGCCAGCAAGGTGATGCTCAAGATAATACAGGATAGACTTCAGCAACATGTGGAGAGAGAACTACCAGAGGTGCAGGCCGGTTTCAGAAGAGGTAGGGGGACTAGAGACCATATTGCCAACATACGCTGGATCATGGAGAAAACAAAGGAATACCAGAAACAAGTTTACTTTTGTTTTATCGACTACACTAAGGCATTTGACTGTGTGGACCACAACAAGATGTGGCAAGTAATTAAAGAGATGGGAATACCAGAGCACCTCACATGTCTCCTGAGAAATCTGTACATGAACCAAGAAGCAACAGTTAGGACAAAACACGGAATGACAGAGTGGTTTGGAATAGGAAAAGGAGTAAGACAAGGCTGCATTTTATCACCCTGTTTATTCAATCTATACACAGAGCACATAATGCGCAATGCAGGGATGGAGGAATCACAATATGGGATTAAAATTGCTGGGAGAAACATCAACAACCTGAGATATGCAGACGATACCACCCTAATGGCAGAAAGTGAGGAAGATCTAAGGAGCCTCTTGATTGGATTGAAGGAGGAGAGTGAAAAAGCTGGCCTGAGACTCAATATCAAGAAAACCAAGATAATGGCAACAGGCCCCATCAGTTCCTGGAAAATAGATGGGGAAGAAGTAGAAGCAGTAACAGATTTTACATTCCTTGGATCAAAGATCACTGCAGATGGGGATTGCAGCCATGAAATAAAAAGGCGACTGATTCTTGGGAGACAAGCCATGAGAAACCTGGGGAACATAGTGAAAAGCAGAGATATCACATTGCAAACAAAAATTAGAATAGTCAAAGCAATGGTATTCCCAGTGGTAATGTATGGGTGTGAGAGCTGGACCATTAGGAAGGCTGAGCGCAGAAGAATAGATGCCTTTGAAATGTGGTGTTGGAGGAGAGTTTTGAGGGTACCCTGGACAGCGAGGAGAACAAATAGGTCAATCTTAGAAGAAATCAACCCTGACTGCTCATTGGAAGGTCTAATAGTAAAGACGAAGCTGAAGTACTTTGGACATCAAATGAGAAGGGAGGATTCGCTTGAGAAGGCCTTGATGTTGGGAAAGGTGGAGGGCAAAAGAAGAAGGGGGAGGCCAAAGATGAGATGGCTAGATGGGATTGTAGACACAATGGGTACAGAACTGGGAGTGCTGAGGGGGATGGTGGAGGACAGAGGCGCCTGGAGAAAAATGGTCTATAGGGTCGCAAAGGGTCGGAATCGACTGTGCGACTGAACAACAAATATTGTCAGGTATTATGTAAATGTGTGCTCAATTGTCAGAGTTTCTATATTCAAGAGAATGGGAGCCACAGAGCTCCAGATGCCCAAAGTGTAGTTTAGTTTCATGATTCAATGAAGACCTGGAACACTCAAAACAAACTGAATCCAAATCTGAATTGCCAGATCACCAGCCAAATCAAATTGGGAGATAAGTGCATAACTGTAGATATAACTAATTTAAATCCCATTGATTTCAGTGAGAGTACTCTAGGCATGAATCAGACTGGAAGCCGTTACTATAGTCAAACAAATGTTCACATTATTCCATAAGTGGTTCATAAAATCACATAGTGTTAATACACTATGAGCCTTCCCTCCTCCAAAGCAACCTTTCAAGATGTACAGGGAGGAAGAAGTCAATTGAAAGGAGGCAGGTGCAGAAGAGCAATCAAAATATTTGTAGCCTGCCCCCTTTCTCTGTCCTATTTCTCAAGTTAAAAAAATCTGTTCAATGACACTCAGGATCCAACCCAGCACATATACAGCATCAAAGCATAATCAAGGTTGACAAAAATTTAGCTGTTTAAAATGGCAGTAGTGAAGGGAATGTGTCTTGTAACTAGCCCATATCTATTGATTTTCCAAGTCAACTCCCAGTGATAGACAGCTCCAGCACTCCTCCTCTCTTTGTCTTAGCAATTCAGAGGATTCAGAATTCTGTGAAAGGAAGATGAGAAGGGGAGGGCAATGACATTCCATTTTGAATGCTGTCTGAGTCTGAGAAATGTGTTTCAAGAAAGTGTGAATATTGTGATCCGCATTTGGCCATCAGAAGTGGTGGTGAGAATTTGGTTATATTGCTACACATCTCCCACCATCTCTGAAATCTAACAGTATAATTATTTCATCCATTCATTCATTAGATTTTTATACCTTCCATCAGGCATATTTCCCATCTCTGGCTGGTGTAAAGCAGTTAAAACCAGAAATATACAAACAAGACAGTTGATGGTATCCAAGCATGGCATAATCCAAATATACACTTATTAACTGGCACAGGGAAATGTTATTAAAAGCCTCTTTAAAGATTACTGTTTCCAGATTTTTAAAAAATATATATCCAATGCTAGGGCCTGGTGTAACTCCACCGGGAGAGCTTTCTAGAGTGTGGGAGTAGCTACCAAGAAGGCTCTTTGCTATCCTTGGGGGTGGCACCTGGAGCAACGCTGAATGGGGTGGATGACTGATGCAAGTTGATCTATCTATCGAACTAACTAAAACCAAAGTGTCATGGTGTTTGTTATTGCTCCCACCACCTCAGAAACTCACACCCCGCCTACCTTGAGCACCTGGCCAGTCTGGCATGGGGTACCTGCAGTGTTCTTCAGGGACCTTCACCCCAAAAACCAACATCAAAAGCACCCCCCTACCGGCAGCATGCGATGGCTGGGGAGGCGGCACTACGCATGTGCAGGAATCAGTGCAGGTGCAAAAGCCTGCCCGGAGTTGCAGCCAGCACCGCCTCTGGTATCTCTGGGCAGGCTTTTGCACCTGTGCTGATTCCCGCACATGCATATTGCCTCCTTCCGGGATGGGAGCCTCCACTGGCTCACTGCCAATTTGGCTGGAGGACGCGGCTCCCAGGCCTGTGTCAGGTGGTGGCACAGGCGGCCCCTGCCTGCCTGCCTGTCCCATCTTACCTCACTCTGGCCAGCGGCCACCTCAGACTGACTCCTCTGCCCTCCTGGGGTATGCCTCAGGCAGCAAAGAAGACCCACAGGGATGGACCGCCACCTTCAAAGGAACCATGCAGGCGAGGACGCCACACACACACCCTGGCGGAGACTCCCATCCACCTAAGGTACCCCTTGGGGGGGGGGCAAAGTGGTGCCACCTGGAGGGGGGAGGTGGGACGGCCAGTCAGCCAAAACTACCCCCACCTCTGGCACGTGCCTCTCCATGCATGGCCACAAATGGGGTGGCGGACAAAGCCATCTGGCTGGTTGCATTTTGTGGTGGGGACCGCCATGGTAGCACTGGTTGTTTGGCATGGTGGCCCTCACCCCACCGAATAACTCATGCCAACATTGCTCCTCCTGCCACAAGACGCAACCAGCCTGGCGGCTTCGTCCACCACCCCATTGCTGGTCATGTGCGGAGAGATGCATGCCGGAGGGGGGCTTTTGGCATGGATGTCACCAGGTAAGTTGGGCCCAACTTACCTGCACAGGGGGGTCTACCTCCTCTACCTCCAGGGCTCCCTCTCAGGCCTCCCGAGCCTGTCCCAGAGCCTGCTCCACCAACTGGGATGCCACAGGCTGCGGCGGCACTAGAGACGGGGTGGCGGTGCCAAGACCAGGTAATTGGGGTGTGTGTTTCTGTGTGTGTACGAGCGTGTTGTGTCGGGTGTTGTGTGTGTTGTGTGGGTGTGTTGTGTGTCCGTTTGTGTTGTGCGAGTGTGTTGTCCCGTGTGTGCCGTGGTGGGAGTGGGTTGTGTGTAGGTTGTGTGTGTGTTGTGAGTGTGTATTGTGGGTGTGGGGTGTATTGTGTGTGTGTTGTGTCAGTGTGTACTGTATGGGTGTGTTGTGTCATGATTGTTGGGTCTGGGTGTGCTGTGTTGGGGATGTGTGTTGTGTGTCTGGGTGGGTGGATGTTGTGAGAATGTGTTGTGTCCTGAGTGATGTCTGCCGCCTGTGTGTGTTGTGTGGCATGTGTGTTGTTGTGTTGTTTTTATTGTGTGTGTGTTGTGTATGGGTGTGTGTTGTGCGTGTGTGTGTCATGTGTGCTCTGGGTGGCAGTGGTGGGATTGGGTTGTGTGTAGGTTGTGTGTGTCCTGTGTGTCCTGTGTGTGTGTATTGAATGGGGGGTGTATTGTGTGTGTGTGTGGGTTGTTTGTGGATTTGTGTTGTGTCAGAGTATGTTGTGTGGGTATGTTGTGTCTTGAGTGTTGGGTCTAGTTTTGGTGTGCGTGTGATGTGTCGGGTGTGTGTGTTGTGTGTCTGGGTGGGATGGTGTGGTGAGAGTGTTTTGTGTCATGTGTGATGTCTGTTGCCTGTGTGTGTTGTGTGGCCTGTATCTGGTGTGTGTGTGTGTGTGTGTGTGTGGTGTGTGGTGTGTGTGTGTGTCATGGGTGGGTGTTGTATGGGTGTGCTGTATCATGTGTGATGTGACTGGGGGAAAATTAGGCTGCCTCCAAGCTTGTCCGGCACCCACGGGACCACCGAGAGGACAACACGCAGGCGCACAAAGGTAAGTCACCATAGGGGGCCCAGGGCCCCCCGCCCAGGTCTCTCCTTGCCCCGAGTTGGGTCCCTCACCCGGGCAACACCAGGTACCCCTGTTCGTGTTCTATAAATGAGATGCTTTGAAGGTCCCAAACCATGAAGGGCTTTGATGGTTAAAGATAGCACCTTGTGTCTGATATGGAAAAGGACAGGCAATCAGTGCAAGCCTGTTGTGTGGGTGTCTTGTGTCTTGAGTGTTGGGTCTAGACTCGGGAAACATGTTCAAATTTCTTCATTCCTGTCACCAGTCTGGCAGCCATGTTCTGGACCTGCTGAAATGTTCCTATCAGGCACAAAGGCAGCCTGATGTAGAGATTATTACAGTAGTCAATACATGAGACTTCCAGTGAATACACCAGTGTTGTAAGAAAACATCAGTCCAAGTAGAGATGCAACTGTGCAATCTAATGTTTTGGGGAGTTCACAAACTTTCCACAAAGGTTTCTCAGAAAGACCAGAGTTTCCTGCTATCCTGTAAATCCATACTCTTCCCCAAGCAAACTCGACTATGAGAATAAATGCAGAGGTAGCCTCAGGAGCAGGAGTTTTCTGTAGTTCATTTTAAAGGTCTGGATTGTCCAGTACATATAGATTGGGATTGTAAAAGCCTTTGGCAGAAGTGTAGGCAATCAATTCTGGATTTTGTTGCTGTCACAGAGACTAGCCAAATTAACATAATGATGGAGAGAACAGTTTGATTTCACAATATTAAAGAGGATGCAGAAAATTGCTACTTTTCTCTTTCTTTCTTTAGATTTGGGAAACTGTTCAAAAAGATGATACAGCCGCCTCTCCTTCTGCTCTCTATCTCTCTTTTAGGAATATGTTGCTGCTTCTGTTGATGTTGTGTATTAAAATAATAGGAGATGATCAGGCAAAGCAGAGAACACACTGAGGAGAAGAAAGAATGTCTGCTAGTGGCTGGAAATTAGCGAGAAATGCAAACTGTATTTTCATATGTCTGTACAAAATAAATCAATCTAGTCCATGGCTTGAGTTTTCTTGCAATATATTTATAAGTGCACACTGAGAACAAGTATCTAAAGCTTTTCCGGTATATTATAAAGCTTTTCTGGGTATTAACCCTTTCATCAGGGAATCTAAAATTAATTAATACTAAATTAGAATAAGCCTTATGTTGGAACATTTGTAAAAGTACAGTGCAAATATACAGTAACAAAGTGCAATGCATGAACTAACAATAAACAGTGATACAAATAATATTTACAATATTTACAACCAGATAGATTATTATTAAGATTTGTTGCCCATTAGAAAAGAACTAAAAACCTGGCTGGCGGGCCAAGTTTGGGGTGCAGGTGGAGGGGTGGCTTCCGTTGGGTGGTTAATATAGGGGAGGATGCCTGCCCCATGGTTTCTTCAGTTCCTGCACCCCTCTCTTTTTAGGGGTGGGTTCTTATTGCTGGTTTTTATCTGTTTTATTTGTTTTTATCTGTTTTTACCCACTGTTGTGAACTGGCTGGAGTCGGCTTTGGCTGAGTGGGCGGTATAAAAATTTAACAATAAATAAATAAAATAAAATAAAATAAATAAAGATAGTATTAAGTGAATAAAATTGATTCACATTTTTAACTATTAACTATTAACTTGATCATTAAAATAATCAACATGTGCCAAAAACTGACACAATATTACTACAATGCTGTGGAATCAAATGCCCCTTTAATCAAACTTTTTAAAGGGAAAAATGCCACTAAAGGGTTCATATTACTACTACTTTCAAGTGTAAATTCAGATCTTGTCTGTTATGATGGATGCAGTGTGATTGTAATGATGTTTTACAGCATGAACATTTGTCAACCTTTTTCATACATAAACCTTTACTGACTAATATAGTTTATCTCTACTCTATAACCTTTTTGGGTACTCCCCATAATGTTATTCACATCTCACCATCTGCCGGAGTGGGGGGGGGGGGGGCACTTCATGTTAACAGAGCTTAGAACTCTATAATTTGTCTATATATGTGTGCTTTGTCTAAAGCCTAGCATTCTTCTCTTTTCATAGAGTTTCCTCATAGCCAGAATGGAAATGACTTTCTTATAAAAAATGAGATACAAAGTATGATTCCAGGGAAGTGCATTCCACTGGATTCAGTCAAAAGTACAGTGGTACCTCATACAAGGATTTTAGTCCGTTCCACGGGGCTCGTTGTTGTATGAAACAATTGCTATACGATGCATGCATCTTATAATGATTTTCCCTATGGGATGCTAAGTGGTTTTTCCCAATGAAAAATTGTTGTACATTTTTTTCCATAGGGAAAATTGTTGTGCAGGATGCCATTTCTCCCTGAAACCTAATGTGATTTTTTTTTGCTCTGCAGGACAATTGTTGTATTAGGCTCCACTGTACTTAAAAATGATATAAACTATGCAAAGTGGTAACCTTTTACTGAACTATTGCTCTTGAAATGGAGGGTAACATTGCCACTCTATCCCCCAAGGAGCAGACAGGCAACCATTTCTTTGGTAAAAATTTGGACCACTTTATTTTAATATAACAGATTATAACACAACATAAATATGACGTGCAATGCGGCATCTTGGTGTGAAAATGGCCAGTTATTTATTGGTACACCTACCCATTTCTTCATAACTGGTTATTCAATGTGGAGGGCTGTCCCCTTCCACATCATACACTTACGATATAAGATCATGTGATGCAAGGCTGCCTAGCCTGCTATCACAATTTTAGATATATGAGGGTTCCCTTCATCAGCCAGTAGACACCACCAGTGCCTATGTCTTTCTGGCCAATGAAAGGACCCCCATTCTCAATAATCCAATTCTGGATAATTTAGATCGCCATTTTCCACAATACCATCACAGTTACCAGTGTACAAATCTAACCTTGTTCTCCCCCATGTAAGTATGGAGTGGGCTAAAAACACCATCACAAGTGCCAATTAGTGATGGTGAAAAAATTCCCACTTGGCCCCTAAGCAAACAAAATTTCACACATAAGTTAAAGGGAGGGAGGGAGAGACAATTGTGAACAGTTTCTGGAATGCGAGAGTGAGAGGGCGAAGCTGGAAGGAGTCACACTTATATACAGGGCTTGGCTCCTCCCCTTAACATCAGTGGCCACTAACATGGTTTCCTGCCTTGGGGGGAAAGAACAGCAAATTGTGTGTACCCGTTATCCCTGGTGCCGCATCCAGCAGGTGGAGAAACATATCTTCTAATAATATTGGCCCTGTCTCCTAAGAAAGTCTACACATTTAATCATTTGTTCTAGAGAACTCTGTGGGAATGTGATTGTTTCGTATACAGGAGAAAAATACTCTTCCTTTGGGGGCATAGTGATAGAATAATGACAGGAATTCACACTGAAAGAATATAAAGAAAGCATTTGAATGTGTCAGCCCTTGTTGTGTCCTAATTCTTGTCTGTGCATTTTAAAACAAACTGACAAGAATATATTTATTTCTTGGCAGAAATGGCTGTCATTTGCAAGGTTAGTTGCTCTCCTAAGAGAATCAAGGCTGCCAGATTTCAGAATGAGAGACTCGGGGACTTTCATGAAAAAGCAGCCTTCACAGCAGCCATAAAATGAAGTATGTATCTATCTCATTCAAATAAAATCAGGAAGGGGGTTAATATAGAGGTGGCTACAGATATTAATTCTTACTTGCCTTATTCTCTAGCACAGGGTTGGCCAACATTGGTGCTCCTGCTGCTCTTGGACTTCAATTCCCAGAAGCCCTGATCAGCAGGTGTGCTGACTTGGGCTTCTGGGAATTGAAGTTCAAGAACACCTGGAGTGCCAAGTTTGGCCACCTCTGCTCTAGCACATGAACAAGAAAACACAAGTCTTTTCTTTCTCCTTGCCTTTGAGACAACACAATATTTTCGGTTGCTTTCAGTGACAGCCTCATATTTCCCAAGACAATTGTTGTTGTGCAAATTTTATAAATTGCAGAAACTGAATTGTGCAAATTATGTATATCTACAAGAAATGCTCCTTGCTGCAAATTCAGATTTTTGAAAAATCAATAAGCTAAATGTCTCTGGTTTCTAAGTGAGTGCTTTGTTTCACAAAGAGTCTGTTTCCACTAGTTCTTCAGAGACATTTTGCCCTTTAACACCCTCTTTCCCAGGAGAGAGAAGAGACAATGAGCCAATTTGCTTAAAGTATATTTGCATACAACATAAAGAGGATATTTGGGTGGTTTTGTCTTAAACACAGAGTTTTAAAAAATGAAATTGAGGTACACAAGGCCAAAACAGTAGGCAATTAAGTGATATAAGTGTAAAAAACAGTTCCATGAAAAATCACCATATTCTAAAATGCTGTTGCAGCAGAGAATAGGAAAAAAATTAAAATAGAATTATTATAGTAAGGCTGCCCTCTATGGGCTGGCCCATTGCCTTGTTCTCCATGAGTGGCAGCACAGCAGTGGTGCTAAGGGGAGAGGGGGAGTGCTTAGTGGGTGGTTCTTCCTCCACTGGGGGGGAGCCCAATACTCCTTCCTGGCTCTGGTGGCTTCTCCTCTTCTAGGATCTTAGATGTGCCTGGATTTTGGGGAGGAGGGTGTGTGGCCTGGTGGGGAGAGGGGTGTGGCCTATTTTCATGTATGATTCAGGTATCATACAGGTATGATTCAGCAGTCACGATCCCCAGAGTCCCTGTTCCACCTCCCCAGCCAGAAGGCCTCCCTCGCTGCCTGGTGGCTCCAACAGACAAGGGAGAGAAAGCCCTGCTCTGAGAGGACCGAGTGAGTCCCCATACCAATGGGCCCGGGGAAGAAGCAAATGACGGAAGGCTCCAGGCCCAATGTGGGGGGGAGGCAGGGGGATGGAAAGGCAGTGGGATGTTTTAAGGGGCACAAAGATGGGGCAGGAATGGCTGGCACCCTCTTCTTCTTCCTGGGTTGTTCTCATCTTGCCCTGTAAGAGGGCTTTGGTCCCAGGACTGTGTCCACGTCCGCTCTCCCCAGTGGTTCTGGCAGGGGCGCTCTCTCTCTCTCTCTCTGTGTCCTCATGGTCCCTCTTGCCCCCTCCAGCCTGGGCACAGTGTGTGTGTGTGTGTGTGTGTGTGCGTGCGTGCGTGCGTGCGTGCGTGCGTGCGTGCGTGCGTGCGTGCGTGCGTGCGTGCGTGCATGCATGCATGCATGCATGCATGCATGCATGCACATCTGTCCTCACGGCCCTTCCTGCCCCTCCAGCCTGGGTGCGGTGTGTGTGTGGGTGTTTAAGGGCAGGTGGAAATCTTCAAAAGACACTGTGGAGCCATACCTTGCTTCACAGCATGTGGGATTTTTACCCACTAAAACCACCTCCCATTACGCACCACCACCCTGCGGAACCACCGTCAGGCATTACTTTGCAGGGGGCAGACTGGCTGTTAAAACCCCACCTCCAAATTGGCTACTCACCCTCCTCCACTATGCCTCTGGCTGCTCTCTTCTCAGTTTCTCCACACATCTAAGTTCCATGATGACCCCAGCCACATAATTGGACATTGCGACCCAGGTAGTCTCCCTGCTCAACATCTCACCAATGATGTCTTCCGGAGACAACTATTGCCGAAGATGCCTCTGTAAAATTTTTCATTCTGCATCAAACCGTGGACAGTGAAAAAAACACGTGCTCTGCATAATCCTGCATGGGCTGGCAGATGGGGCATGAAGCATCATCATCCAGCCTAAAGCGATGTTGGTTGGCTCTGAAGCAGCCATGCCCTGCCAACAGCTGTGTGAGGTACTAATCCACCACTCTATGCTGTCTTGTTAACCAAACATTAATGTCTGGGATGAGGCAACGTGTCCACCGTCCCTTGGTTGATGTATCCTAGATCTGCTGCCAACAGCTGTGTGAGGTAGTAATCCACCACTCCATGCTGTCCTCTCTCTGTCCTCTCTATCCTGACTTCCATAGCAATTGTGCACCATTCCATTACCTGATTTTCTTGCTTCCACCAGTAGATCTCCGCCCGTTCCTCTGCCATCAGATGGATCAGCATCATATCGGCAATGATACACACGGCATAGTATGAGATCATTCAAAATGTGTGTGTGTGTGTGTGTGTGTATGTGTGTCCTCACGGCCCCTCTGCTCCCCTCGAGCCTGGGCGCAGCAGGACCAGGAGCCCTCCTTCTCACCTCATCCACGGTGCTCATGGCTTTGCTCAGGTTTTTTTTCCTGTAAAGGAAGCCTTTCGTTCCTGCTTTTTTTACCTCAGCCACAGAGCTCATGGCCGCCCCCTCTGGCTGGCCTGAAATGGAGGCTGTGGTGCATGTGCACACTACCGCTTTTCCTAGCTTTTCTTCCCATTGGATGGGGTGTCCCATTTGTGGCCCAATTAGGGGGCATAAACCCCCAAATGGACCCCCCAGTGCTGATCTCACAAGGACAAAGTAGGTATGTGGGAAGTTTCAATGAGTACAGTCCAGGGGTGTGAGAGCCTATTGAGCACATACAAGACCACACCTCTGTTTTATAGATATAGATATCTGTTATTCTAATTCATATGGGAAAATATCTCAAAAAGGCTGGTCATCCTGATTGTAAGATTCTAAGAACTAAGAAGTAACACACCGATCTCATCCTCTGGACATATGTATGTGTATGTGTTTCAAAATATTGATGCCACTTTGATGGCAAGCATGTAGTAATGCTAATGGTTGCAATAACTTAAAATCTATCCTTCATTAGAAATATTTACATGGCTGTAAAATTGGTTATAAAATGTTTCTTATCTGAAGATACTGTTTGGGTCACTTACATCATTATTATTCTCTTTGCTGCTCATTGTAAATATCCTCAAGCAAAGACTTTTGGAAAGATCGCTGTAATAAACATTGAAATAAAAATAATGAATGTATGGAAAGCAGGGTCATCTAAGTCAAAGGCAAAGCTACTGTGCCTTTAATAGTGAGGCAGAAGAGAATATTTTGGCAGGGGTCATCCTAATGCTGAATCAATTACTTAACCATCTTACCATATGATGAATTCTACACAGATCCAATGAAGCCTCATTCTCCTTTTGGTTCAGAGAATTGGCTGTGACATTTATTATTGTCCAAATTTATTTTATCTCTTTATTTAGGTGCACAACTTTCACAAAATATGCAAATAGGGCTGCCATTTCTTCAAAGGTTCATTATTCAAATAGTATTATTTCTCTTCCTTTTTGGTCTTTAACATTAATTTGTTGCACCGTGCATGTAATTTTAGTGAGATAACTGCTAGGGTTGCATTTCACTTATCCGTGGATATAGGTCACTGGAGGGGAGAGGCAGCAATAAAAAACTCAACATTTAATTTTTCAGAGTATAAAAAGTGCATTCGCTCTCTCTCTCTTCACTGTTTTATGGAACATCCCTTCTTATCACTCATCAGGATGGCCTGTTTGTCCTCTGGACACAAAGTTTATCCTCTAAGGAACAATGTTGTAATGTTATAGCCTCATAAAGCTATGCAGCAATACTCTGACTGTTTAATTAGAATTCAATATAAAGTATTGTAGACAGATCCCTGAAATTGATTGTTTTGTTTAATTGCTAGTGATAAAATAATATTAAACACCTTCTTTGATTAATTTTTTATATGTAAAAATACTGTAAGTCTATGTGCAAATAATATATATGGGGCTATTACTACATGCCCATAAGGACTTGTTTAATTTTATAAGGCTTATTAAGTGCTGTGTGTTCTTTTTTCCAAACTGAATAAGAGGATGTTCCCAGTCACATGGGAATAACTAGTTTCTGTAAGAGCTTGGGTTAAATAATTACACTGTTTTGATATGCTAAAATAGCATTGATTCCAATAATGGACAGTTTCCAAACAATGCAGTAAGTAGTGTCATTTTTAAGAAAAGGGTAGGGATCATGTGGACATTCAGATCTTAATGTACTAATAGCTCCATTATCCCAGAGCAATAACCAAGGGAAATGGAGCTGAGCAACATCAGCAAGATGATCAATTACAGACGTAAACATATACAGTAGATATGTATCTATAGCTTTTAAAACAAAGGAGACTGCTGAAGAACAGAGAGGAAATTCATTACACCATCACAAGTCCTATTCAGACTTTGTTCCTGCAAGTGTGCAGAGGGATAAATGGGTTGTAGGGATATGGCAGGGGTGCCCAAACATTTCAGTCCATGGGTCGGCCACATGGTTCCTCCCATCGGAAGCAGAAGTAAAACGTGCTCGTGTGTGCACAAAGCACTGCCATAAATGCACCCACAGCTGCATTTTGCACATGCATGAGCATGTTTAACTTCTGCTTCCATGAGTGGCACAGGCCAGATTATTAGGCGCCATGGGCCGGCTCAGGCCCGTGGGCTGTAGTTTGGCCACCCCGGGATATGGAAATGCATGTAAACCCTGCCCCAAATGTCTGTTGTATTAAACACAAGCCTTATCCAGTGAATAGGTTTGTCAGAGCATCTTCTCTTTGTGCATAACACATGAATAGCTGTACTCTTATTTGCTTTACTTTAGAAACCAAGTTTTTTTTGTGGAACTAACCTGAGCTGTGAGAAAAAAAGAAAATGTCAGAAGCCAGAATTCTGTTACTCACATTCACCAAGATAAGTTAGTGTTTTAAATCTCACTGTTGAATTACCACTAGAATTCAAAGCCTGCATTTCATGTGACATACAAAGACATGCTATTGATGTGCAATGAAAAGTAGTAGTATCAATTTCTTCAAATCAATCAGTATCAATTTCTCAATTAGTAACAATTTATCAATGAGTATCAGGAATTTGTTAAAACATATAATCAAAACAGAGAAGTTTATAGGAGTTTTGGTTGTTACTGAAGGCCCACTATATTTCTGGTTTTAATAGTCAGATTTTTCATATCTCAATCTCTTAGGATGGACAGAGAGTTTCTGTTAAAGAAAGAAAGCAGATTGTATGAACTTTTCTTACAACTTTGAGGAAGGGCTACAGCTGCTCCTCCTACACTATTGAAACTGTGAGTTGGAAATAGTTGGTAGGGAAAGAATCCTCACTAAATTCCTAGATCTTATTTAACTAGGTCTAGGCTATTCGGACATCATGAGATGGCTTGCCAAAGCACTTGAAAGCTCTGAAATCCCTTACTTCCAGCCCAAAACAAAATTAGAGCTGACTTTCCACTTTATAAGTTCTTTCTACTATGTAGAAAATGTCTCCCCAATCATTATCTTTTGAGATTCAAGCACATACACACATACCACACAACCACGGCAAGCACAAGAAGGCTGTGCTATTACTAAGAAAAAAGCAAGCCAACCAAAGATGCAATTCTCCTAGTTCTGTGTCATTTGTTTAAATAAGCAAAATGTGCAATGTTGGGCAAACATTTTTTGCACAAAACTCACCAATGTAGGATCTCCCAAAAAAACTGAAGACATTCCTCTCGATATCCTCCAATAAGAATAATGTTTCTTTCTCCATTTTCATGTATGAGAACAAGATGGAATTATATCACTAAAGCGGATGTATTTGGAGGGAGGTTTTTAAATATAGGGTTAGGTTTTATACGGTGTACAGGCTTCACAATCTCAAGGTGCAATTTTAGTCCTGGAACTGGTACTAGTACTTAGTCCTGGAACTAGTCCTGGAACTAATCCTGAAAACAACCAGAAGGTGGGGGAAAAGAAAGAAATTGGTTGCGTGGGACAAAAGAAGAAGAAAAAAGAAAATTTTCTCACTCTTCTACCTTATTAGCCAGAGCCAGTAGACAATAGGAAAACATGATTCCTCTCTACCATAGTTTCTCCCTCTCCATGCCCAATACCATTACAATGTTCATATATGTTTAATACAATTGCAATGCTTCTATGTGTTTTATAAGCTTTTGAGCATCCAACTTTTGCTTGGAGAATATGAGTCTGCTCTTTACCTTATTTGGTTTCTGGAACAGTTATGTGGCCACTGTTCTACTGCCAATCAACTATACCAATTGAAGTCTGTATCATTTTGTGTGCCTTGACCACTAAAACCAAGAAGAAATGAAGATGACCAAGGAAAACTTGAGAAGTGTATGGGGTTTATACTCTGGATATTCAAATGTATAGAGTTTTGAAACAGTATTGTCAAGACTTCAGTCTCTTTTGCCCATGGCGACTGCAGTAGTTTTAGTTCTTCAAGGCATCAGGTAGAGTGTCATCCCAACCTAGCTACCTAAATTTGTTTGAACTGGAAATATAACTTGGTATCTTGCACTTGCAAACCATGAGCTCTATCACAGAAGCACAGAATTTCCATGCAAAGTTCACTAAAACAATTTTAGCAGGAACTCTTTGGAAAGCTTCTAAAATTCTACATTCTCTCTCTCCCTCCCCTGAAAAATGTGTTCTCAAATGTTTGCTTGGCAATGAGCAAAGAACTCAATCATGCCATTTTAACAGAGCCATCTTAAAGCAATCCCAAATGCTCTACAGACAGTAAAGTTCTCAAATGACTTCAGTAGAAAATGTTCATAAATAAAAGGACAGGTGTTTAGAATAAAAATGATAAAACTCACATTTTTTCACCAAGCTTCCTAGCAATATATTTGCCAGTGAGCTCTTCATAGGAATGAGAATATGAAAGTAAGCATTGATAAGAATAGTTTTCTGGAAATGTTTAAGTGCTAATAGACAATCGACAGTTTCCAACTAAAAAGAGTATCAAGCCTCAAGAAGATGGTGAAAAGTGCTTGAAAATGTTCACTACAAAAGGCACTTGCCCAATCTTCATGGGAAGAATCACAAATGTATAATAAAAAAGTTTTTTAAAAAGTAAAATCTCAACATGTCAAATAATTTGCATCTATAATAAAAGATAAACTACAGGCAAGAAATTGAAGGTGTACTTTTCCCCCCGGATCTTCTTATCCCTGCTCTTTCTGAACATCAGTTTAATTTTGAGCCAACTGATGAGTGAGTCTTTGTACAATGAAAAGGTGAAATAGCAATACTGTGACACTCCAAAGATCATTGTAAAATAGACTGGAATAACTTCTTCATATATGTTGAGAAAAAAAAGTTTCTGACTGTTTCACATTGTGAATCCTTTCAGAGAAAACTATTTTTTCCATAGTTTTTTTCCACAGATGTGGCAAAGTTTAGGCCCAGTTCACAAGACATGATTTCTAAGTATAGGTATATTTGTACGGTAATTTTTCCTTTTATAGTAATTGCAGCTTTTTACAGACTATGTGCCTTTGTGGATAATTCTCTTGATTGCTCATGTTCCATTAAGATGAATAAAAAGCAAAGTAGTTTGTTGGGACAAAAAACTGTTATCTCCTCTCTCCGTTCTATATATTTTTTTCACTAACAAATACTGAAAGCTGTTGTATTAAAAACTCACTAGTTACTGCACATTAACTGAGAAATAATGATGGTCTTGGGTAATAAAATGGAACTTGGGAGCAAAGTGTGTACAGATCATGTTGTTTTAAAAGATCAAATGGCAAAAAATTATTAAAAAAATCATCACAGCTGTATTTTCAATACAGGGAACAAATTACATCACATACTTTCTCTCTCACACTAATGGTAAGGGAGGTCTTCGTTTTCACAGAGTGGAATTCAATGAAAACCCCGAACCATCTGAGATGCCCATATTGTGATTCTTTACTATGTGAGACTTCTTCATCTAAGCACTGCAAATGTGTACATTTCTGAGCAGGGACTGAGGACCATAAAGAAAGAAAAATGCATATGGCAACATGCCCAAATTTCAGGAAATATTCCCTTTCTGTGCTCTTAAAAGTGCACCAAAACATTTCAACAGTGGGACAATGTGTCTGTTAATGCATCATCACACACACAAAAGTGGCACAGGGATTTTCCATTAATACACACAGAAACACACATACACACATACCTATAGATCTCGATAAAGGCATAGATACCTCTCTAACACAATGAGCACATAATGTATTTTTGTATATGTGCATTTATGTGTACATACATACATGGACACATTTATGTAACCAGCATAGGCAGAAAATGCAAGTGCGGCGCCAAAATGGCCACCGCGCCCTTTGCGGGCCCCCCCCCAGGACAGAGAATCCGGGTAGTTAGGGGCGTGGCCACCGCCTTGATAAAAGGGGTGGCCACGAGGCAGCCGTGCTGCCATTTTGCCTCAGCGACGGAGCGGAGAAGTTTTTCCCCCTGCGTCTCCGTCGCTCGTTGGTCCTACCGGGAAGCCTTTTAGTTCCTTTTACTAGCTAGCTTCCCTTTCTGCTGCGGTGAGATGCCTTCCAAAAAGAAGGCTGCTGCGAATGCAGCTCGGGTGGTTCGGAGGCGTAATCCGGGTCGGAGGACCGCGGTGCCGCCTCCCCAGAAGCCACCTTTGCCATCCCCGGCCGGGGCTAGTGGCATGGGGGCTATCGCCCCTTGGCCCGATCAAAGTGCGGGCGCGGAGGGAGCTCCGGCCCGCGGCCCGCGAGCGGTGGGCACCGCTCATCCTCCTGCTCAATCGGTTGGGCCTATTCCTGTCGGGCCGCAGCCTCTCCCGGGGCCCTCTAGCCTTGGGGGGTGGCCAGGCTCCCTGCCTTGGCAGGTTAATCCACCAGCCCTCCCGGGCTTTGGCGGTAGTCAATGGCAATATACGGCCCCTGGGGTGCAGGGACCTGTCCCCATGCAAGGATCAGGTGGGCCGGCCGGCTCTTTACCCATGGTTAATGTGGACTCCTTACTGGCCCGTATTGCGGCCCTCGAGGCGTCTTTGGCCCGGGCCAGTCAGGCAGGTGCCCCTTTTGGGGTACCTTTTGAGGCGCTAACGGCAGCAGGACAACAGCCGGCGGGGAGGGTTGAGCTGCTGCAGGCGGGTGGCGCGGCTACGGCCACTGCCTCGCAGCTCCCCAGCCAGCAACCTGGTGCGGGTCAAGCCCCGGTGATGAGCTCTACATCGGTCGTGAGCTCCGACGCCCCCAGTGGGCCAGAACCCCCGGTGGGGGCGGCCCGCGGGGGTGCAGCATGTGAGTATACGGTGCAAACGAGTACATCTACACATATTCCCAATATAGGGGGGGCCTTTCAGTGGCCTTGGCCTCGCTCGGGTGGTGCGGGGACTACCCCTCTGGTGCCCCACCCGGCGACAACGACTGCCACCATGCCCACGGGGGTGGGCCTAGGCTCTTACACTGCTGGTAATGTCTTGGGGGTGGCAGGGTTAGCTCAGGCTCCCTTTACCAGGCCTGTTGTTCCCTTTTCGGCTTTGCCGACGGCAGGGTATTCCTTGCCACTGGGTGATCACTTGGCACAGGCTACCAGAGAAAAGATTTGGAGGGGGGAGTATGTAGATATCTTCTCACTCCTGAACAGAGAGCCCACCAAGGAAGAAAGGGAGGGTCAGGATGAGAAGGACAAGGAGCAGGCACGCCGCCGTAAGCCGCCGCGTACCTGGGCTAACTGGCTCCCCGCTTATTTGATATATATGGCGGTATATTTGAGGGCGCGGCCGGATCTAGCTATTCCCATGGTCCAATATTTGGACAACATATATAGGGCGATGGTAGATTTCCCGGGCCCCTCATGGCTAGCATATGATGAGGAATTCCGTATGAGGATTCCCCTCCATCCCGAGATGAGATGGGATGAGCCCTGCCAGAGACTGTGGCTCTTGTATATGACACCCACACGCCCTGCCCCGGGGGATAGATACCATTGTGGACATGCGGTCCAGCGAGCAGCTCCAGCGCAGGTTACCCGCCAACCGGCGGGGCAGGGGGTTCCAGCCCGCCTGCTGTGCTGGACTTTCTCGTCAAATGGTTCCTGCAATCGAAGGAACTGCAGGTATAAGCATGAGTGTCCCACGTGTTCTGGTCCCCACGCAGCCTCGGCTTGTCCCAAGCCTGGGGGGGCGCGAGGCAGAGGGAGGGGTGGACAGTGGGCTGGCAAGGCTGCCACGGAGGGAACTAGTTCTCCAAAAGGCCCCCTCCCCAATTAAGGTGGACATGCTGGAGCGCTGGCTCGCATCGTACCCAAAGGGGGAGGACAGAGAGTATCTCATTCAAGGTTTTAAGCAGGGATTTCGTATCCCTTTTATGGGTGTTAGATCACCTCAGGATGCTCCCAACCTGTTATCCCTCAGAGGAAGGGAGGAGGTGGCTGCGGCCAGCATTAAAAAGGAATTAGACGCGGGCAGGGTCGCTGGACCTTTTCCTGCACCCCCTTTTCCCAACCTTAAGGTTTCACCATTGGGTTTGGTTCCCAAAAAGTCCCTAGGTGAGTTTCGCCTTATTCATCATTTGTCCTACCCAGCCGGCAGATCGGTCAACGATGCTATACCTGATGACCTTTGTTCGGTCAGGTATACATCGTTCGACCATGCGCTGCGCATGGTGCGCTCGTGTGGCCCGGGTGCCTTGCTGGCCAAGTGCGACATTAAGTCAGCTTTTCGCCTCTTGCCAGTGCACCCGGGTGACTTTGAATTGCTGGGTTTTAAATTTAAAGGGGAATATTATTTTGATAAGGCCATGCCTTTTGGCTGCTCCATATCATGCTCGGCCTTCGAGCGTTTTAGTACTTTCCTAGAGTGGGCTTTTGTCCGCAGGTCAGGGTCCCGGTCTGTAGCCCATTACCTGGATGACTTTTTATTCGGGGGTGAACGGGGCTGGGACACGTGTGCACGTCTCCTCAATACATTTCAGACGCTAATGCAGGAACTTGGTGTCCCTTTAGCGCCCGAAAAGACCGAGGGCCCATCGACCAAGTTAGTATTCCTGGGGGTTGAGATTGACACAGTAGAGCAGGCTTCTAGGTTGCCGGGTGATAAGGTGTCCAGGATAGTGACCCTTATCTCGGAATTGCTGGCCAAGCGTAAGGCATCCCTGAGGGAACTCCAGGTGCTACATGGGCACCTTAATTTTGCCTGCAGGGTGGTCGCACCGGGCAGGGCTTTTGCCCGGCGCTTATGCGACGCCATGGCAGGGTTATCCAGGCCCCACCACAGAGTTAGGCTCACCCGGGGTATCAGGGCAGACATGTTCGTCTGGTTGCAATTCCTGAGGGAGTTTAACGGGGTCTCATTTTGGAGGTCGGACCTCCTGGCATCCCCCAATTTCCAGATCCAGTCTGATGCCTCAGGATCCCTGGGTTATGGGATGTACTTCAATGGGAAGTGGGCCTATGGTGGGTGGCCACCGGCATGGGCAGGCACAGGTCGCCTGCGGGATCTCACATACCTGGAATTTTTTCCCATTCTGGGGGCTTTGATGCTATGGGGCGAACAGTGGGCTAATTCGGTAGTGCATTTTTGGTGCGACAATGCTGCCGTGGTACACATTGTCAATGCTCAGACTTCTAAATCGCCCAGGGTTATGGATCTAGTGCGCCATTTTGTGCTGCGCTGCCTGCGCCTCAATGTCTTGTTCAGGGCCAGGCATGTCCCAGGGGTTAATAATGATATTGCTGATGCTTTGTCCCGCCTGCAGATCTCCCGGTTCCGCGCCTTGGCCCCGGATGCGGAGGAATTTCCCTCGCCACTCCCGGACGAGATGTGGACTATTGGCAAGGAGAGGTGAACCGGGCGATTGGCCTTTCACTAGCGCCACGCACGCGTAAGGCGTATCAACAAGCACTCAGTTCATATAGGGCTTTTGCCACTCAATTTCACTTGCCAGAGACCTGGCCTATTCCGGTGGACCATGTTCTGCGGTTCATGGTCCACCTCCATGCACAGGGCCTTGCACCTCGCACCATAGCATCCAAGCTCTCGGCGTTGGCTTTTATGGCCAAAGTAGGGGGTCATGTGGACACCACCTCTGACTTCCGTGTGAGACACGTTTTGGAGGGGTGGGTGCGCGAGCGCGGGCGTTGCCCGGACGACCGGCACCCTATTTCCCCAGGGGTTCTTACCCAGTTGGCCCGGGGCTGGCCAGGCCTCTGTTTTGATCATTATGAGGCAGCCCTTTTTCATGCAGCCACAACGGTGGCATTTTTTGGAGCGCTCCGCGTCAGCGAACTCGTGATGCTGTCTAAGGCGGATGCAAGTGGTAGGGCACTGGAACTCGGAGATGTCTACGTTGCCAAAGACTGGGCCCAGTTGAGGATTCGCTCCTCAAAAACAGATCAGCACGGCGTAGGCAGTGGAGTAAGACTGCTACGGTGTTCTTTGGCAGACATCTGTCCGGTTGGTGCCCTACAGGAGTACCTGGCACTGCGTGGCATGCACCACGGCCCGTTTTTCTGTCACCAAGATGGGTCTCCCCTTACTAAATTTCAGTTTTGGAAGGTGACAGCCATAGCCCTCACCAGGGTGGGTCTTTCAGGTGCCCGTTATGGCACACATTCGTTCCGTATTGGTGCAGCCTCTACAGCAGCTGCTTTTGGGTACTCGGGGGCTGACATACGCAGCATGGGGAGGTGGGGCTCACAGTGTTTTCAGTTTTATGTGCGCCCACTCCCGCCATGAGTACCAATTCAGTCACCTTACCTTCCTTTTTTCTCAATTTTATTACAGACCCTGGGTGTCGTATTACACCGGTGACAGTATGGCTGGTGGGCCACAGCTATGTGCACAGGGCAGCGCGTTACGCTGCGGCGACAGAGTGGGGACCCCGACTGGGACTGGGTGACCACGCCAGTCTCGCATGGCATGGTAAGCCTGGGATGTTATGGCAGGAGCTGAGGCCTTTCCTTTTTTCTGGCCTGGGGGCTGACCCGCCTGACATTCTAATTATCCACCTGGGGGGCAATGATTTGGGCCAGGTCACCGGCTTATCGCTCAAGCATGCGATTTGCGAGGAACTCGCCTACTTGCACTATGTCTGGCCTGCCACAACCCTGGTTTGGTCGGACATTGTTCCGCGCCACTCTTACAGAGGGGGCGTTAACCTCCTTGCGCTTGACCGCGCGAGGCGCGCGGTCAACAAGGCGGTGGCGCGGTTTCTTACCACCAGGGCTTGGGGACGGGTTAGTCATCACCCCGATATTAGTCTGCAAAATTATGACCTGTATGCAGGGGATGGGGTCCATCTGTCGCGAGGAGGTATGGACCTCCTGTTGGGTGACTGGCGAGCAGGCCTGTTGACCGAGCTGACGGTCTGGGGGGGGGGCGTCAGGTCTTCTGTGAAGCCCCTCCGTGTGGCGGGTAGCACTGGTAAGGTAAACAGTATGACCCACAAGTATCCGGCAGGTTCGCAATTGACTGGACAACACTAGACAGGAATAAATTAGTTAAACGTTGTCCGGTCAACGACGAACCAGGCAATGGGGTGATGGTGATTGCTAACCAGCATGCATCACCCCTGTGATTTCACGGATACGCGTCAGAGGGTGGGGTCATGAGTTAGTTATTGACTACGGTCAACAATTTGTTTGTTGTTGACAAACAAATTGATACAAATTGATACATTGTAACCAATTGCCGTTGGCAATTTTGGGGTGGTACCTTACCAGTGTTACTTCGGCCTGCTTGCCTTAGGAATTATGATTGGTCGTTTTACCAATACAAATTTATAATTCGGACTAGGGCATTGAATCAATAAATGTGGCCCTTTGCTGTTATCCACTTTCAATGTTGTCTGTGTCCGTTATTGGGGGGGTGCGCCTGCAATGCAAGCGCGGCGCCAAAATGGCCGCCGCGCCCTTTGCGGGCCCCCCCCCCCCCACAGGACAGAGAATCCGGGTAGTTAGGGGCGTGGCCACCGCCTTGATAAAAGGGGTGGCCACGAGGCAGCCGTGCTGCCATTTTGCCTCAGCGACGGAGCGGAGAAGTTTTTCCCCTCCACCCCCTCCCTAGTTAACAGTGTGATTATGGTCGCTTCGGGGCCGGGTGGGAATTTTTGGTTGGGACCCATATTGGCTTCGGGTCCTGGCTTTTTTGCCCACCCCACACTGTGGCTATGGTTTGATATAGGGGTCTTTCTCCATTACTACGGTTGACTTTGGTCACATGGGCGGGTAGCACTGGTAAGGTAAACAGTATGACCCACAAGTATCCGGCAGGTTCGCAATTGACTGGACAACACTAGACAGGAATAAATTAGTTAAACGTTGTCCGGTCAACGACGAACCAGGCGATGGGGTGATGGTGATTGCTAACCAGCATGCATCACCCCTGTGATTTCACGGATACGCGTCAGAGGGTGGGGTCATGAGTTAGTTATTGACTACGGTCAACAATTTGTTTGTTGTTGACAAACAAATTGATACAAATTGATACATTGTAACCAATTGCCGTTGGCAATTTTGGGGTGGTACCTTACCAGTGTTACTTCGGCCTGCTTGCCTTAGGAATTATGATTGGTCGTTTTACCAATACAAATTTATAATTCGGACTAGGGCATTGAATCAATAAATGTGGCCCTTTGCTGTTATCCACTTTCAATGTTGTCTGTGTCCGTTATTGGGGGGGTGCGCCTGCAATAGGAAAGTGCACAATCATTGCAATGATCTATTTATTCCTAAACCACAACACCTCTCAAATGCCCTGGCACTGTATGTGGTGTTTGACAAACATTCTTAATGTTTTTCTAGCAGTGAGGCCGGGGGACTGCAGTGGCTCAAGTAGCTAAGACACTGACTGGGAAGCGGAAGGTCAGCAGTTCGATTCCCGAGTACTGCAGGACAGAATGAGCTCCTGTCTTTGTCCCAGCTCCTGCCAACCTAGCAGTTCGAAAGCAAGAAATTGCAATTAGATAAATAGGAACCTCTTCGGTGGAAAGGTAAACAGTGTTCCGTGCGCTCTGGTGTGTCTAGTCATGCCTGCCACATGACCATGGAAACGTCTGCAGAAGCAGACAGCGCTGACTCTTCGGCTTAGAAACAGAGATGAGCACTGCACCCTAGAGTCAGATATGACTGGCTTTCAAGCAAGGGAAACCTTTACCTTTACCTTTACTAGCAGTGAGGCCAGAGGTTGAGAATTGATTACAGGTACCAGCAGACTATCTTGACAGTTAAACAGGAATAAGTGGGAAATGTTCTCACATAATCTAGCAAAGAATCTTGGCATGCCTTCATTGGCTCTCTGTTAGTTTGCATGCTCAAATTAAGGTACTGATCATAGATTATTAAAGTGTTGGTCATAATTTATAATGGTTTAGGATCTCTATACTTGGTGAGATATCTCTCCCACAAAACATCTACCCATGTTACCCACTCCTCACACCCCTTGATACTAAAATTTATGATACTCAAGGAAGCTAAAACAGTTAATACCAGAAACTGAACTGTCTTGATCATGGCCCATTTTCTCTAGAGTAAGCCCCCTACAGATTCTAGTAGTGTTGAAGTGTTGACCTTCAATACTCAAGTAGGTTTTAATATGTATAATTCTATCTAAAGGTAGGTTCATTGTTTTAGCTAGTGGCAGGGTCTTATTGTATTTTTTGTACATGAGAGGTGTCTATTGCATGATTTTATTGTATGTTGTGAACCACCAAGAGGGTTTTTTGCACTAATGCGATGGAATGGAAGTGGGAAGAGAAAAACCTTACAAGCATTGTTGCAGGATTTTTAAAATCTTGTAGAAACTTCCCTTTCCTTATGTAAATGGGGACATATTTATTCATAAAAATAACTAATTAAGACTCAGATTCTGTCTTTCTGCAAAACAAAGACAAACAATCCTTTATGTCCTCAGAGGCATGATTTGTCCATGATTTGGTTTCTAGAAATCTCATATCTGTCTGCTGAACAACACTTTGCCCCTTTAAAGTCCCTCAGCATAAGAAATGAAGTGTTACGAATAACAGCTCCGTAATTTCAATGTGAGATACATTTCTCATTTTAAGAGGTTTATTACAAAGGTCACTGCTGAATGAATAACATGTGGAAATAAGATATTTAATAGAAGTGCACAGAACTGCAACAGCTCTCTAAAATCAAAGACCAAAAGAGGCAGTTAGGATCATTTGAAGGACAGACAGGCACATTGCTATTTTGATATAACACTTCTTGTAACCACTGTTTACTTCGATATCTCCCCTTGTTATCAAACTTCAGAGACTTGCTTTTTTATATATATATTTAAAGTAGATTTTTGAAGGCCACTAAAAATCTCAGAAAAAAAGCACCAAATAGGAGATTAGTGGATAAATGGATTAATACTGTACAGAGGCAGGGGCTGAGGTAGCTATAAACGATCTTTTACATCAGGGAGGTGGATAATGAATGCTTCCATTTTTATCTTGACAGTTAGTCAGGAATAAGTAGAAAATGTTCTCACATAATCAAGCAAACAATGTGTGTTTTTAGTAGGTGTACTCTCACCTTTTCCTGATTCTTTTCTGTTGAAAGGAAAGGCAGTAGTCATTTTGGCTTCTGAAGAAAGAAGCCAACTGAAACTTTGGCGAAGCTCTCAAAAGTGTGGGTGGAAAGCAATTTTCAAAGAACAGTAAAAACCCCATTTTACAGAAGCCTCATTTTACAGAAGCCCCATTTTACAGAAGGTTTTTTTTGCTGAAAAACATGTCCTGTTTTAAAGAAAAACCCCGTTTTACAGAACGTGATTTCCCAGAGTGCATTACACCTGGTGGGCTATAAAAGACCACCCACAGCCATTCTGGGCCCTGTGGTTGGTAGTAGAGTGGTCTGGAGAGGAGTTAGGGTGTTTTTATTTGTATTATTATTATTATTATTATTATTATTATTTTATTATTATTTGTATTATTGTTATTACTTTTTAAAAATGCATTTTCATGAGAATGCCTCATTTTACAGAAAAAAATAGAGTTAAGGAAAAAGCTATAGAACAGACTTTCCCCATAAAACAGGGTTTTATTATACAAACAGAGAATGCAGAAATGGATTCTTTTGGAACTATTTGCCTCCTGCAACTTCTCTAACGTTGGTGTTATTTAGAAAAGTTGGTTTCTTTTTAGCACTGCAAATGGCCAAGTTAATTACCCCAAGATGTTCTGGAGTGAGAAGTTCAAAGAGTAATAAGGTGTACTTGGATCAGACAGTTCCTAGCAGATGTTATGCTTTAATGTCCAGCTCCGTCATCCTTGACTGTCTGGTTTGGTCATCAGTTTGCTCATTAGTGAGATGTCAGAGCCACTGCTTACCATCAACCCTATTCTTCTAGGAAGCTGGACAGACTAGACAAGGAATCCACCAGTCATTAATAAACTAGAATAAGACAAAATATGTTCCCTGATTTTATCCACTACTTTAAATTAAGATTTTTCATAGCTAGATGAGTGAGGAGACCTATTAGAAACAAAATGTAATCAAGTCTCTGACATATGTTGAATTTTTTAATAGCTCATGTTAGTACAGAAAAACAAAATGCCATTTATTAATGATCACAAAGAAACCTTCCCTCAGAATAAACCAGTCATATCTGCCATACAGCACAGTCAGGGAATTTGTGCATTATGTGATGACCATGGTGTGTGTGTGTGTGTGTGTGTGTGTGTGTGTGTGTGTGTGTGTGTGTGTGTGTGTGTGTGTGTGTGTGTGTGTGTGTGTGTGTGTGTGTGTGTGTGTGTGTGTGTGTGTGTGTGTGTGTGAAATCCAACACTGGCATGTTGCAATTAGATGTAGGTAGCAGGAAAGGAAAACTCAGTGAGATTAGAAAAGCTGAAGGAAAGTATGTTACCACAAAAATTAAATTTATTTGCCTTTCCTGCTGTAAAAAAATATGATTAATTCATAAAATACTGTACCAGGGCTGCCAAACTGCATTGAGGGATCCCCCTCTACAGGCACAAGTAGTTCCAAGAAAGGTATGTGAGATTTTCATACTAAAATATAATTTGTTCAGGTTAAACAAATTTCTGTGATTGCTACTGCTACTTGCATTTATAATTCTGAAGGAAAATGTTGTGCTTTTTCTTTATTAAAAATGATTACATTTTGAGGGTATTTTTAATCTTAAATTAGGAATTGACCTTTTATGTTACAAAAAAGGAATCCTAATGATGGTAAAGCAGAGGTGATAGCTTCTGAAAGATCAAATGTGGGTGTGATGCCCAAATGTAGCCATGATTTCATAGATTTTGGATTGAGAGAAGAGAATGCAAGCGCGGCGGCAAAATGGCCGCCGCGCTCTTTGCGCCCCCCCCCACAGGACAGAGAATCCGGGTAGTTAGGGGCGTGGCCAGCTCCCTTATAAAAGGGGTGGCCACGAAGCAGCCGAGCTGCCATTTTACCTCAGCGACGGAGCGGAGAAGTCTTTTCCCCTGTGTCTCCGTCGCTCATTAACTTACCGGGAAGCCTTTTGGCGGCGATATTTCCTTTTTGGCTTCCCTTCACTCCGGTAGACATGCCTTCGAAGAAGAAGGCAGCTTCGAGTGCGGCTTGCGCTGTTAGGAGGCGCAACCCGGGTCGGAGGACCGCGGTGCCGCCTCCCCAGCAGCCGCCTTTGCAGGCCCCTGCCGGGACCGGCGGAATGGGGTCTATCGCCCCTTGGCCCGGAGCGGGTGAACAGAGTGCGGGCGCGGTAGGGGCTCCGGCCCGCGGCCCGCGAGCGGTGGACACCGCTCCTGCATCTGCCCACCAGGTTGGGCCTGCTGCTCTTGGGTCGCAGCCTCCCCCGGGGCCCTCTAGCCTTGGGGGGTGGTGCGGCCCCCTGCCTTGGCAGGTTTCTCCACCGACCCTGCCGGGCTTCGGTGTTGGCCAATGGCCATATTCGGGTCCTGGGGTACAGGGACCTGTACCCATGCCTGGACCGTGCGGGCCGGCCGGCCCTTGGCCCCAGGTCAACGTGGAAGCCTTACTGGCCCGCCTTGCGGCCCTAGAAGCGTTGTTGGCTCGGGCCAGTCAGGCGGGGGGCCCCCTTTGGGGTTCCTTTTGAGGCGCTGTCGGCAGGAGGACAACAGCCGACAGGGAGGGTTGAGCTGCTGCAGGCGCGTGGCGCGTTTTCGGCCACTGCCTCGTAGCTCCCCAGCCAGCAGCCAGGTGCAGGTCAGGCCCCGGTGATGAGCTCTACGTCGCTCGTGAGCTCCGACGCCCCCAGTGGGCCGGAACCCCCAGTGGGGGCGGCCCGCGGGGGTGCAGCATGTGAGTATACGGTGTAAGCGAGTACATCCACACACATTCCCAATATGGGGGGGGGGGCTTTTCAATGGCCTTGGCCTCGCACGGGTGGTGCGGCGGTGCACCCGCTGACGCCTCACCCGGCGATGACAGTTAACACCCAGGGCCCCGTGGTGGGGGGTGTTCCCTACCCTGAGGGGAATGTTTTGGGTGGCCGGGTTGGTCCAAGCCCCTATTCCTTACCGCTGAGTGACCACTTGGCACAGGCCGCCAGAGAGTAAATTTGGCGGGGGGAGTACGTGGATATCTTCTCACTCCTAAACAGGGTGCCCACCAAGGAGAGAGGGAGGGGCAGAATGAGAAGGATAGTGGCAGGCACGTTGTCGAAAGCCACCAAGTATGTGGGCCAAATGGTTGCCGGCCTGCATCATATGCATGGCGGTGTACCTTAGGGCCCGTCCGGATCTGGCAATTCTGATGGTCCAGTATTTGGACAACGTCTACCGGGCGATGGTTTATTTTCCGGGCCCAGCGTGGTTGGCTTGTGACGAGGAATGCCGTAGGCGGATTTCCCCGCACCCCGAGATTAGGCGGGATGAGCCAGGCCAGAGGCTGCGGCTTTTGTACGTGACGCCCACGCGCCCTGCGCCCGGGGAGATATACCATTGTGGGCATGCGGTTCAGCAGGCGGCCCCAGCATAGGTCACCTGCCAGGGGGCGGGGCGGGGGGTTCCAGCCTGCCTGCTGTGCTGGACTTTCTTGTCCAATGGCTCCTCTAATGGGAAGACTTGCAAATACAGACAGGAGTGTCCCACCTGTGTTGGCCCCCATGCGGCCTCTGCCTGTCCCAGGCCTAGAAGGATGCGGGGCAGAGGGTGGGGCAGACAGGGGGCTGGCAAGACTGCCGCAGATGGATCTAGTTCACCGAAGGGCTCCCTCCCCAGTCAAGGTGGACATGTTGGAGCGTTGGCTCACATGGTACCCGAAGGGAGAGGATGCGGGTTCTCTCCTTCAGGGTTCTAGGCAGGGGTTCCGGATCCCTTTCTTGGGTAATAGGTCCCCTCAGGATGCCCCCAATCTTTTATCCCTTAAGGGGAGGGAGTAGGTGGCTGCTGCCAGCTTTGACAATAGGGTCTATGCGGGCAGGGTCGTTGGCCCTGTCCCTGCACCCCCGTCCCGGGGAGCATATTATTTCAATGATGCCATGCCTTTTGGCTATTCCATTGGGGCTCGGTATTCGAGCGTTTCACCACTTTCCTAGATTGCGCTTTTGTCCGCAGGTCAGGGTCCCGGTCTGTAGCCCATTCCCTGGATGGTTTTATTCGGGGCTGAACGGGGCTGGGACACGTACACACGTCTCCTCAACACATTTCAGACGCTAATGGAGGAACTTGGTGTCCCTTTAGCGCCCGAAAAGACCGAGGGCCCATCTCCACAGCTAGTATTCCTGGGGTGGAGAGTAACACGGTAGCGCAGGATTCTAGGTTGCAGCGGGATAAGGTGTCAAGGCTAGTGGCCCTTGTCTCGGTCTTGCTGGCCGAGCGCACGGCATCACTGAGGGAACTTCTGGTGCTACATGGTCACCCCAGTTTCGCTGGCAGGGTCGTCGCACCGGGCAGGGCATTTGCTCTGCGCTGGTGCGACGCCATGGCGGGATTCTCCAGGCCCCACCACAGGCTCAGATTTACCCGGGGTATCGGGGCAGACGTGCTTGTCTGGCCATAGATCCAGAGGTAGTTCAACGGGGTGTCATTTTGGGGTCTGATCTCCTGGCTCCCCCTTGCTTTCAGATGCAGTCCGATGCCTCAGGATTCCTGGGTTTATGGGATGTACTTCAATTGGAAGGGGGCCTATGGTGGGTGGCCACCATCCTGGGCAGGCAAGGGTCGCCTGCATGGTCTCACGTATCTGGAATGTTTCCCTATCCTGGGTGCTTTGATGCTATGGGGCAAGGAGTGGGCTAACTCGGTTGTGCAATTTTGGCATCGCAACGCGGCTGTTGTCCGCATCGTCACTGCACAGATTTCCAAATCGCCCGGGGTTATGGAGCTAGTGCGTTGGTTTGTGTTATGCAACCTGTGCCTCAACGTTCCCTTCAGGGCCAGGCATGTCCCAAGGGTTGATAATGATATTGCTGCTGCTTTGTCCCGCCCGCAGATCTCCCGGTTCCGTGCCTCGGCCCCCGGATGCGGAGGAATTTCCCTCGCCACTCCCGGACGAGAGATGGAACGTTGGCAAGGAGAGGTGAACCAGGCGATTGGCCTGTCACTAGCGCCATGCATGAGTAAGGCGTATCACCACGCATTTAGTTCCTTCAGAGTATTATGTACCCGATTCCGACTGCCAGGAACCTGGCCGATCCTAGTAGCCCATGTTCTGCGGTTCATGGTTTACCTGTACGCCCAGGGCCTTGCACCACGCACCATAGCATCTCAGCTGTCGGGTTGGCTTTTATGGCCAAAGTGGGAGGTCGTGTAGACAGCACCAATGACTTCCGGGTGAGACATGTTTGGGAGGGGTGGGTGCGCGTGCGCGGGCGTTTCCCGGGCGACCGCCACCCCATTTACCCAGGGGTTTTTTACCCAGTTGGCCCGGGGCTGGCCTGGCCTCTGTTTTGATAGATGAGGCAGCCCACTTCATGCGGCTACAATGGTGGCCTTTTTGGAGCCCTCCGCATCGGCGAGCTTGAGATTCTGAGTAAGGCGGATGCAAGATTTTCCCAGGGTTTTTACCCAATTGGCCCGGGGCTGGCCTGGCCTCAGTTTTGATAAATGAGGCAGCCCACTTCATGCGGCTACAACGGTGGCCTTTTTGGAGCCCTCCGCATCGGCGAGCTTGAGATGCTGAGTAAGGCGGATGCAAGATTTTCCCAGGGTTTTTACCCAATTGGCCCGGGGCTGGCCTGGCCTCTGTTTTGGAAATGAGGCAGCCCACTTCATGCGGCTACAACGGTGGCCTTTTTGGAGCGCTCCACACCAGCGAGCTTGAGATGCTGTATAAGGCGGATGCAAGTTGTAGGGCACTGGAACTCGAGGATGTCTATGTTGCCAAAGACTGGGCCCAGTTGAGGATACGCTCCTCTAAGACAGATCAGCATGGCGTAGGCAGTGGTGTAAGACTGCTACGGTGTTCTTTGGCAGACATCTGTCCGGTTGGTGCCCTACAGGAGTTCCTGGCACTGCGTGGCATGCACCACGGCCCGTTTTTTCTGTCACCAAGATGGGTCTCCCCTTACTAAATTTCAGTTTTGGAAGGTGACAGGCAGAGCCCTCACCAGGGTGGGCCTACCAGGTGCCCGTTATGGCACACATTCATTCCGTACTGGTGCAGCCTCTACAGCAGCTGCTTTTGGGTACTCTGGGGCTGACATACGCAGCATGGGGAGGTGGGGCTCGCAATGTTTTCAGTTTTATGTGGGCCCACTTCCGCCATGAGTACCCATCCAGTCACCTTACCGTCTTTTTCTCAATTTTTCTCAATTTTCTTACAGACCCTGGGTGTCGTATTACACCGGTGACAGTATGGCTGGTGGGCCACAGCTATGTGCACAGGGCAGCGCGTTACGCTGCGGTGACAGAGTGGGGTCCCCGACTGGGACTGGGTGAACACGCCAGTCTCACATGGCATGGTAAGCCTGGGATGTTATGGCGGGAGCTGCGGCCTTTCCTTTTTTCTGAGTGCTGACCCGCCTGACATTCTCATCACCCACCTGGGGGGCAATGATTTGGGCCAGGTCACCGGCTTATCGCTCAAGCATGTGATTTGCGAGGACCTCGCCTACTTGCATTATGTCTGGCCTGCCACAACCCTGGTTTGGTCGGACATTATCCCGCACCTTTCTTATAGAGAAAGCTAGGCGCACGGTCAACAGGGCGGTGGCGCGGTTTCTTGCCGACAGGGCTTGGGGACGGGTCAGTCATCACCCCGCTATTAGCCTACAAAATTACGACTTGTACGCAGGGGATGGGGTCCATCTGTCGCGAGGAGGTATGGACCTCCTGTTGGGTGATTGGCGAGCAGGCCTGTTGACCGAGCTGACGGTCTGGGGGGGGGGCGTCAGGCCTTCTTTGAAGCCCCTCCGTGTGGCGGGTAGCACTGGTAAGGTAAACAGTATGACCCACAGGTATCCGGCAGGTTCGCAATTGACTGGACAACACTAGACAGGAATAAATTAGTTAAACGTTGTCCGGTCAACGACGAACCAGGCGACGGGGTGATGGCGATAGCTAACCAGCATGCATCACCCCATGATTTCACGGATACGCGTCAGAGGGTGGGGTCATGAGTTAGATATTGACTACGGTCAACAATTTGTTTGTTGTCAACAAACAAATTGATACAAATTGATACATTGTAACCAATTGCCGTTGGCAATTTTGGGGTGGTACCTTACCAGTGTTACTTCGGCCTGCTTGCCTTAAGAATTATGATTGGTCGTTTTACCAATACAAATTTATAATTCGGACTAGGGCATTGAATCAATAAATGTGGCCCGATGCTGTTATCCACTTTCAATGTTGTCTGTGTCCGTTATTGGGGGGTGCGCCTGCAATGCAAGCGCGGCGCCAAAATGGCCGCCGCGCTCTTTGCGGGCCCCCCCCCACAGGACAGAGAATCCGGGTAGTTAGAGGCGTGGCCAGCTCCCTTATAAAAGGGGTGGCCACGAAGCAGCCGAGCTGCCATTTTACCTCAGCGACGGAGCGGAGAAGTCTTTTCCCCTCCACCCCCTCCCTAGTTAACAGTGTGATATTTTGGTCGCTTCGGGGCCGGGTGGGAATTTTTGGCTGGGACCCACATTGGCTTTCGGGTCCTGGCTTTTTTGCCCATCCCACACTGTGGCTATGGTTTGATATAGGGGTTTTTTCTTATGTTCCTACTGTTGACTTTGGTCACATTGGCGGGTAGCACTGGTAAGGTAAACAGTATGACCCACAGGTATCCGGCAGGTTCGCAATTGACTGGGCAACACTAGACAGGAATAAATTAGTTAAACGTTGTCCGGTCAACGACGAACCAGGCGACGGGGTGATGGCGATAGCTAACCAGCATGCATCACCCCGTGATTTCACGGATACGCGTCAGAGGGTGGGGTCATGAGTTAGATATTGACTACGGTCAACAATTTGTTTGTTGTCAACAAACAAATTGATACAAATTGATACATTGTAACCAATTGCCGTTGGCAATTTTGGGGTGGTACCTTACCAGTGTTACTTCGACCTGCTTGCCTTAAGAATTATGATTGGTCGTTTTACCAATACAAATTTATAATTCGGACTAGGGCATTGAATCAATAAATGTGGCCCGATGCTGTTATCCACTTTCAATGTTGTCTGTGTCCGTTATTGGGGGGTGCGCCTGCAAAGGATAGATGTAGAAAGAGACAGTTAGTGTAGCTTCTTTTTAAAAGACAGAACTCACACTAGGTCAAGTGAAAGGAACTGCATTATGGACTCCCAAAGGGTGGCTTCATTTTGGCAGTTTCACATCTGGCCTAGACACGAAGGAAGAAGGAGCAGGAGGGATGTGCCCTTTTGCCCTTTTAAAGTCCTCGCATCCTGGTGACTGTTGTTGGCCGCTGATGGGAGATTATTTTTGGCTGCTATAAAGAAGAAGCAGAAGAAAATCAGATAAAGGCAGATCTCCCAACTCTGCAGATTGTTCCTGCTTTACCAGAAGGCCCTTTATATGAGAAGTCTATGACTTGTTTTTGCTATTTGCATTTCCTCAATGGAGATAGGGTGTTTCAGAGAATGGAAACACACAAACAGTGGCATGAACCCAGAAAAAGATTGACCTGAGTGTCTCCCAAATAGCAAAGTGAGTCATGCACCAAAACAGTGTGTTCTTACAACTTACAGCAGGGACACAGAATTTCCCTAGTGTTGAGAATGTGATATGCCATCGACACATCATCTTCCCAGGTGCAGACATCCACTCACTATATGTTCCACAAATTGAGAAGTTCTGATAATGGCTAAAGTGGTGTGTATATATAAAGTGTGTGTGTGTGTTTTCCCCACCCTCTTCTTCTTCCTTTTCTCTCAACTTACCTCCTTTCCACTTCATCCATCTCCATCTATACACATGCAACTTTAAAAAGAATTATATCTTAACTTATTTCATCTTCTGTAAGTGAAACTGGAGATAGCCTCCAAGCCCTTAGAAATGAGCCCTGATGGTTAAACTGCTGCACAGCAGCCAAAATTTGGTGAGTTCAATCCTGATAGGGGATCAAGGTTGACTCAGCCTTCCATCCTACCAAGGTCAATAAAATGAGTACCCAGCATGTTGGGGGGAATGCTAATTAGCTTGTGAACCGTCCTGAGAGTGCACTAAGGACTATGAGGTGGTATATAAGTGGAATTCTTATTATTAAATGAATAACCTAAAAAAAGAGTTAGAATATTTGGATGAACCAGATGCTTGATGGGTTACAACTCTTTTCATCCTGTAGTGGCTTGGGTTCATGGAATTTGGATTTGAGTGACATCTGGACGGTCAGAGGATCCTCATCTCAGTTGCTTGCCTCACTAGAGATATGAACCCTTTTCTCTACTGGACCATGTTTGTTTGCAGGCGCACCCCCCAAAGAAGGACTCAGACACCGGTATATGTGGATAACGGCATTGGGCCACTTTTATTGAATAATGCCCTAGTCCGAATTATAACTTTCAATTAGTACTCATCCAATTATAATTCTTAAGGCAAGCAGGCCGCAGTAACACTAGTAAGGTTCCTCCCAAAATTGCCAATGGCAACTGGCTACAATGTATCCATTTGTATCAATTTGTTTGTTGACACAAACAAATTGTTGACCATAGTCAATAAACTATCTACTGACCCCACCCTCTGATGTGTATCCGTCAAATCACGGGGTGATGCATGCTGAAAAGCTCCTGCCATCACCCCTTGCCTGGTTCATCGCTGACCGGTCAACGTTATTACACCTGTACCTGTCTAAGTGTTGGCCAGTCAATTGCGAACCTGCCGGATACCTGTGGGTCATAAATATTTACCTTACCGGTGCTACCCGCCCATGTGACCAAAGTCAAGAGCAAGAACCCCTGTATCAAACCATAGCAACAGTGTGGGATGGGCAAAAAAGCCAGAACCAGAATGCCAATTGTAGGTTCCAGCCAAAAATTCCCACCCGGCCCCGAAGCAACCAAAATATCACACTGTTCACTAGGGAGGGGGTGGAGGGAAAAACTTCTCTCCGTTGCTTTTCTAAAATGACAGCTCGGCTGCCTCATGGCCACCCCTTTTAAGGGGATGTCTGAGTCCGGGTGGGGGGGCCCCGCAAAGAGCGTGGTGGCCATTTTGGCGCCGCGCTTGCATTGCAGGCGCACCCCCCAAAGTAGGACTCAGACACCAATATATGTGGATAACGGCATTGGGCCACATTTATTGAATCATGCCCTAGTCCGAATTATAACTTTCAATTGGTACTCAGCCAATTATAATTCTTAAGGCAAGCAGGCCACAGTAACACTGGTAAGGTTCCTCCCAAAATTGCCAATGGCAATTGGCTACAATGTATCCATTTGTATCAATTTGTTTGTTGAGACAAACAAATTGTTGACTGTAGTCAATAAACTATCTACTGACCCCACCCTCTGACGTGTATCCGTAAAATCACGGGGTGATGCATGCTGAATAGCTCCTGCCATCACCCCCTTGCCTGGTTCGTCATTGACCGGTCAACGTTATTACACCTGTACCTGTCTAAGTGTTGGCCAGTCAATTGCGAACCTGCTGGATACCTGTGGGTCATAAATATTTACCTTACCAGTGCTACCCGCCACACGGGGAGGCATCCATTATTACTCACCGCCCCTGCCAAGACCGTCATCTCGGTCGCCAGGCCTGCTTGCATCACACCAAGAACAAGGTACATACCTCTAGCCGACAGGTGGACCCCTTCTCCCGCTTACCAGCAAAATTTTATCTAATCCTATCATCCGGTATCCAATGGCCATCTTACAACCATGCTCAGAACGGGATGGAGCCACAGCCCCGTCCGCTGACTGCCGGAACAGTCCGAACTAGGGAGATCCGCATCTCCCCTAAATTGGTGTCTCGGCACAATGTTAGACCATAGCGACCGTATGTAAGCCATACGTGATATAAAAAGCCAGGTCACAGCCCCCCAACGGTTTAGTAACAGCAGTGATCCGTATAATATCGCTGCCACCGGGGTGCCTGTAAAACATAGGGCGGTCCCGAATCCCTGTCAGACAGCAGGAATGGCCTCAGTTCCCGCCCCCATGTGCCGCGCATACCATACCATAGCATACGTGTGGATGCACACAGCCCGGCCGGGGTCCACTCTCTGTCGCTGCAGCATATACCGCTGCCCAGTGTACATAGCTGCGGCCCACCAGTCCCCTGCCACCAGTGTGTTGAGACCCCTAGGATCTATAAAAGAGGAGAAAAAAGGTGAAGGGCATAAACAGGTACCCATACATATCTGAAATTGTGCGTAGACGCATATCCACCTCAGAGTACCCCAAACGTAGCCGCAATCAGCGCGTCGCCTACCTTAAGTAAATGGTGCCAAAACGGGCCCCACACCGCGAAACGCGGCACCGGTCACCCTCAGGGACTGTACTATGCTAAGTGTAGACCCATCCCGGTGGCAGAAAACAGGCTGGGGCGCGCAGCAGGCACTGTTGAAAAACCATGTAGGGCACCAACCGGACAGATGTCTCGAAAACTTAGTAGCAGTATACACCACTGCCTACCGTGCTGAACTGCCCGTGAGGACCGTATCCCCACTCGAGCCCACTCATGTGTGACAGAGACATATTCGAGTTCCAGTGCCCTACGAGACACCTCCGCCTTACACAGGTGGTACCAACTCCGGCGGGGACGATCCATGCACCCACCCTCAGAGTAAACCCCATAAGTCAGAGAGCCGGAGGTATCTGACCGTACTCGATATCTAGGGCAGACCACTAGGTCTGATCTCCCAGAAGAGACCCCTCTAAACCCAGGAGTAATTTGAGCCAGAGCAAACAAATTAAGGGGGCAATGAATTAACCACAATTCCCAAAGGCACACTTTATGTTTGGCTATCAATGCCAAAATCGCCATGGACATCCAAGCCACCGTATCAATGGTTAACCTGGATGCCCGCGCGACAGCATCAAGGCAGAAATGTGAGGTTAGAAGATGGGACCTCAGTCTAGTCAGGCACCAAGGGAACACCCAGTTCCCACCTGAGTGTCTGAATTGTGATGAGGAGACGCGTACACGTGTCCAAGCCCCGTTTAACCCCGGACTCAAAGTCGTCGAGGTAATGGGCTGGAGACCGAGACCCCAACCTGTGAGCAAATGCCCACTGAACGAAAGTCCCACATCGGTCGGGTGCTGAACCTGAATTAACGCTGTCAGAAGGGGGTTGGCCTTATCTAATTAAAATTCCCCTCGAAACCTAAAAACCCGATAGGTCTAAATCATGGGGTGCACTGGCAAAAAGCTGAAAGCCGAGTGCATATCACACTGTGCCAAAACAGCACCAGAATTGCATGAGCACGCCACCCATAGTAGCCGAGGCAACTACGAGTACCTGACTGAACAAGGTCATCAGGAAGGGCATCCCTGAACGGAGCACCCACAGGGTAAGCTGAATGGAGGATTATATGACATTCACCCTTTTTCTAGCTCAGTATGAGCTTCATGGGGGATACATTCGACTAAGGAAAGGTGGTTCCAAGAAGGGCCCCTGCTACTCTCATAGCCCCCAACTTCCTTAGCTGTGGACAGTGGAGCCCCCTCTCCATTACCCTGGAAGGGAACCAGATTAGTAGCATCCTGGGGCCCCCAACACCCCCGAATGGATACAAAAGCGCCATTGAAAACCCTCCAGCAGGTTTCCCGCCCCATCCCTTCTTGGATGAACTGAGTGACATCCCTCCAGGCTGACTATAATTGGGGTGGGGGGGGCTTATGACAAGGTTAGTTGGTTCAGACGGAGCTCTGATCGCCCCTGTGCACCCCCACCTCTGCCCCGTAACCCACCAAACCGAGGGCACACGGAGGTGGCGTGAGGGCCAGCGCAAAAAGGGGGCACTAAGTCGGTAACGACCGTGGTGCTCAGTACACACATCGTCAGCTGAGCAGGCCGAATACAGTAGGCGGGCCGGAACCCCCCGCCCGACCAGTTTGCGTGGAGCCAGTGTCTGAACAGCCCGCTGCTCAGCATGACCACCATGGTACCCATCACCAGGCACCAGTCCCGTGGGATTGATGTACATGAGCACCCTTGCTGACAGGACTCATCCCACCTCCCCTCGGGATATATATAGCCACCCTCGTCCACATTCCTCACCATGAGCCAACTGTCATGGGCCCATCCGATCGACATCAGGATGGCCCAAACAGGTCAAGCCCTGCGGCATACCACAATACGTACAAGGTATGCCGACAACCAGTTGGCCCTCAAGGTGCACGGTGGCTAACGACGATGGGACATCTCTTTGTCTCAGCCGTCCTGTCCTTCTCTCTCCTCCCAGTGGGCTCGCAGTTCAGTAGGGAGAATATCCACATGTCCCCCTCCAGCCCTTACCCCTCATGGCCTGTGGCCAATAATCAACCGGGGCAAGTAATAGCCGGCCATCAGCAAAGCCCTTGACGGCACGTTCTGTATAAAGGGCCTACGCAGCAGGATCCAGACAGCCCCTGCGATGCTCAACACTGTCCCGGGCGCGGACACCCCAGTGCGTGGTGACTTACTACGGCGGGACCACACAATGTCTCTGTCCTCCTGTCCGTACCTCCTATCCTTATTGGGATCTCAGTTCATAGGGAGAATATATCCACGTACTCCCCCCCCACCAAATCTTTTCCCTCATGATCTGGGTCAGATGATCACCGGGGTGCCATGAATAACCAGGCATCGGCAAGGCCATTGCCGGTACATGATGTACACAGGGCATACACAGCGGGACCTGGACAGCCCCTGTGACGCCACGTACTGCCCCGGGGGCGGAAACCCCCACCCCCAACGTCGTGCCAGAATGCAACCAAGGGGCACTGAGATAGGATGGCAAGTGATGCCCACCAGCCTCAAATTGGCGAGGCAATGAGCACTGAACCCCACCACTGGAAATGGACTGTGATGTGTGTGCATTCAACTTGAACCTAATACTCACTAGTTGCACCCCCGTGAGCCGCCCCCACTGGGGGTTCCGGCCCACGGTGGGCGTCGGAGCTCACGACCGAAATCAAGCTCTGGGGCGACCTCCAACGCACTCCAGCCGCGGTTCTGACAAACGGGGAGCTGCGAGACAGCGGCGGGCACAGGCCGGAGTGTCTCGAGAAGCTCAAGCCAGCTGGCCGCCTGCTGCATAGTGGCAGCAGTCGAAGTAGCCGGCAGACACAAAGGGGCCCGGTAGATAGGGAAGGGGCCCCCACCCACTGGATAGCTAAGGATGCCTACAGCACAGCCAAACGTGCTAACCAGGCATCCCCAGCCACGAAAAACCCCTAGTAGGTGGGCCAGGTGGGCCGGACGGCCCGCTAGGTATTGGGCCAGAGGCCCTATTTTGAGAGCCTGGGCCAGAATAGGGCCATGCCCAAAACTCTGGCCCCTAATGGGGTAAAACGTGCTGTGAGCCAGCACCAAGCCCTCCCCCCAATCGTTCCGGCCCGTGGCCGGCAGCCGTGGGCCGAGGGCTGGATCCTCAAAGGGCCGGCCCGTGGCTGAAAACGGGAGCTAATTCTGACCTGCAGTAGGCAGGAATTGAACCACTGACCTTCCACTTCCCAGTCAGCGTCTTAGGCACTTTACACTCCGTGTCTTAGCCACTTGAGCCACCGCGGTCCCCCTACGAGCTAAATAAAAAGATCCCTGTATGGGGATCGTGAAGCTCGGTTACAGGGACGCAGCCATGGAGGCAAATTCCTCCCTTTTGGCTGCAGCCTAGAGAAAAAGAGCAAATCAAGCCTCTTGCAAAGAGGCAAGCAAAGGCAAAAAGAAGCCTCGAACAGAGGCTAACAGAGGAGGAAGCGACGGAGCAAATTTCTCCACCCCGTCGCTTCTAACTGCCAATCGAGCCTCTAGCACAGAGGCGAGAGAAAATGAAGCCTTGAACAGAGGCTAGCAAAATCCAGCCTCTTGAAAGAGGCGAAAAGGGGAGGGTGCGACGGAGAAAACTTCTCCTCTCCGTCGCTTTTCTAAAATGGCAGCTCGGCTGCCTCATGGCCACCCCTTTTAAGGAGGGGTGGCCATGCCCCCTAACTCACCCGGATGTCTGAGTCTGGGTGGGGGGGGCCGCAAAGAGCGCGGCGGCCATTTTGGTGCCGCGCTTGCAATTGCTTAAAAAAGTAAACAAAAGCGGAGAGGAGAGTTATTTAACGGTATGAAATAGAAGCAACGCATACTGTTATTATGCATGATGAAATTCTGTGTTTAGGATATACTAGCATCTTTTGCTTATGATCAAACTGATTACTATTCACAAATATTTGCCATTCACTTGGACTTACAGTGGAGTGTAACAGCTTTCATTAAAACATTCATTGTGATGCTCCAAAGCCTTCAATGGCACTTAAAAGAGATCCCAAACTGCACATTACACACAGCTTTCCATTGCACACTGCACAAAAAATGTCCTTGACATTCAAGACTTTGCCATACATATTTTAGCATGCATCACTCCTGGGTGTACTTGAAAATATCCTCCACTTGCCTTTAATAATAATAATTTTTCATACGGAGTCCAGATCTTGGTTAATCTAACATAATACAGATTTGATGGTTTTTATTAACTGTCAAATTAAGCCCAATTGCCGTCAGAAACATTTTCCCCTTCTGTCATGCGTTTGTTCCTAGCATGCTTCATCCCTGACCACTGTCAGAAAAGGTTAATAAACTGCAGCATTAGATGCCATTAATATTCAGTATGCACGGCATGCAAATAATTTTGCAGGCTTTTGATTTTGAAGACATAGGGCCATTAACATGTCATTTCTGCAGCCATGTAAAAGGGCACCATACTGGATACATCCCCCTAATTTGAAAGGTTTGTGAAGATTCCTCACTATATTAGTCAAGTCTCACCTTGACTGAAATTCAGACTGTGGTTTCTGAATTTCATGAGGCTCATTTTGCCTTCTCTTTCCCCCTTATCTCCCATTCTTGTTATTTAGGAGTTATTATTAATCCAATTTTCTTTTATATGCATCTCTACTTAGTGTCAAATAAATGTAAAATGGATATCAGGCAGTAAAGACTTCAACTGGCATTTGAGGCTATTTGATGATTAGTATCAAAAGGTTACTGATCATCTCTTCTTTTTATTTCAATAGCATTATAAACTCCAAAGAATCTGGATATCTATGATGGAGGAAAAATTTCCTACCCCAACAATTCTCTTAGTACAGTATGGGGCTGGGATAAATGTCATCTATTCCATCACATGTATTAATAGAGCAAATACTTAGGAAATAAGCCAAATGTGGGTGTGGTTTTTAATTAATTAATTTATTTTCCCAAATACAAGAACTAGAAAAAGTTATCTGAAGACTATACTGGGGACATGTGAACCAAACTGAATGGAGAAGATAAATCATCTCAGGTTTGCAGATGATGTAGTACTGATTGCCAGAAGTGCTCAAAGACTTCAAAAAATGCTGTGTGACCGCGAAACAGAAAGTAGGAAGGTTGTCCTAAAATGAATGGCATGAAAACAAAATATATGCATCAACCAACTAGCAGAATTTCCAAATAAGAATCCAGAATGAACCCATCGAGCAGGTTGACCATCTCTGCCATCTGATTGGGATGAACAATGATCAGAGAGCAGAACTAGTCAGAAGAGAGAGAGAAAGCAGGGTGGGCGGCATTCAACTCCATCAAAGGAATCCTGCTAAACAAAAAACTTGACAAGAAACAACATGCCAAACTTTTTCATTTGACAGTACTACCTGTGGTCCTCTATGAGAGTGAAACATGGTCACTAACAAAGGCTGAGGAAGAACTATCAAGAGCCATATGAGCCATGGTAAGAACAATGCTAAAGATATCCCTTCACCCAGATAAGAAAACAAAGCAGAATTAACCAAGCTGTTGCCGAATATCATAAACAGAAATTGTGCTGGGCTGAACAAGTCTCTTGAATGACAGATGGGCATTGAACAGCAGCAGACACTGAGTGGTATCCCAGGCGAGTAAAAAGACCCACTTGGCAGGGCACCCAAAAGATGGGAAGACCCAATCGTGAAAAGTTTTGGTTGAACATGGAGAAGAAGAGTGTGGTAGTGAAAGCAATGGAAAGTGAGTTGCGACGAGCAGGAACACCCCCCCCCCCCCTGATAGTCTGGTCAATTAACGAATTGAGGAATTTTTCCAACAGTACCAATTTTAAGATGTGAGGAGGATAATTGAAAATCAAATGAAATATGTGAAATGTCTAATAAGTATTTATCATCTTCCAACATTAAACATTAAAAAAAAACTAAATGAGAACTGAAGTGCATAAATAAAGAAGTAGAGAAATAGTAAAACACACAAGAAGTAGGCATATGTACAGTATGTTTCTGTGTATTCAGAAAAGGGAAGCGCGGTGGCACAATATGGCCGCCACGCTCTTTGCTGCCCCCACCCCCGAGAGACAGACATCTGATCCTCTCATGGGGCGTGGCCACCCCAGCATAAAAGGGGTGGCAAAGAGGCGGCTTGCTGCCATTTTGATCAGATCAGCTGGGCGAAGAAGTTTGTCCAGCCGATCTCCTTTGCTTTTACTTTTTCAGGGCTCCGTTGGCCCCGAAACGAAAAGCTCTCACCGCCCCAGCACAGCGGATGCGGGGGCAGGCTCGTCCCTTGCCCCCACCTAATGCACCCGGGCGCTCCTCGGGCCGGAGGGCTCGAGTGAGGGCTGGCCGGGTGGAGGACTCCGGGGCTTTGCCTCCTGAGGCTCTTGCCCCTGTGGGGCACCGTGCGGGGGTGATCTGCTCCAGCGCTAAGCCCCCCTCTGAGTTGGAGGACCTGGGCGGGGGCCACGCGGGCACCCCCCCATGGCAGCGGCTTTGTCCTCTGCCTCCCTTGCCCCTACTGGGCATTCCGGGGAGGGGATCCTCCCCAGTTTTGATCCCCTTCTGGGCCGGAGGACTTGGGTGGGGGTTCCACTGGCTGTGCCCATGGTAGCCTTCCCCAGTCAGGGGCCGGACAGCCTCTCTTGGCCTCAGGGGGACCTGGGGCCTGCTGGCCCCCGACCTCATGGGCCGGGCTATCTTTCCTGGCCCTATGTGGGCCAGGGGCCTGCCCACCATCCCACTATGCCACCCCCAGGGGGCATGGGTTGGGCCTCCACTCACGGCCCCTTGGAGGGCAGGGGCCTCTCCCTGGGCCCGATTTCCAACAGCCCAGTGGGCTGGATCCGCCCAGCCCACGTGCCCTTTTAGCGTGCATTGCGGCATTGGAGCGTGCCGCGGTCATCGCTCCACCGCCCCTCGATAGTTTAGAACGGCCTGAGGCAGGGTGGCCTCAGGCGTTGCAACAGGCCCTCAACCGGGTTGAGCTGCTTGAGGCCGTCTAACCCATGCCTGTCGGCCCTCCACAGCTCCCCGTGCAACTACCTCATTGGAGCTTGCCTCCAGCTGGCCCCCCAGGATGGCTTGGACCACAGGCGACACAGAGCTCGGCTATGCTCACGAGCTCCGATGCTCCTCGTTGGCCGGAACCCCCAGTGGGGACGGCATGTGAGTATGCTAGTCAACCAAGAACACACTCCACTCATCCTAATGCGAATATGGCGGTACACTGGCCCTGGCCTCAACAGGCCATGGCGGCCTTGCTCGCTCCTGCCTTGCTGCCCCCTGCCACTTGGGGGGCTCCTTATGCACTGGCTGTTCCCAGTGTTACACCTCCCGCTGTCAATCTGCCATACCCCAGTTGGCCGTGTGGCCCGCCGGCCAATGTGACATACTGCTTTGTGCCTACCGCTGCCTTGCCTACAGCCGGCTACTCCCTACCCCTTGGCGACCACTTGTCTCAGGCCACTAGGGATAAGATATGTCGGGGGAATACGTGGATGTCTTTGATCTACTTAATCGAGAGCCCACCAAAGAGGAGAAAGAGGGGCAGGACGACAATGACAAGGAGTTGTCCCGTCGTCGCAAGCCGCCTCGCACGTGGGCTAACTGGCTCCCCGCCTATCTCATCTACACAGCGGTGTATCTGACGGCTCGCCCTGACATGGCGATCCCCATGATACAGTATTTGGACACCATTTACCGGGCTTATGTAGATTTTCCCGGCCCGTCATGGGCCCTATGACGAGGAATTTAGAATGAGAGCTGCCCTGCACCCCGAGATGAGGTGGGATGAGCCGTGCCAGCTATTGTGGTTGCTCTATATGACCCCATCATGCCCGGCATGACCAGTATCACTGTGGCCATGCGGTGCAGCGGCCCGGCGCAACGCAGTCTCCCCGCCAGCCGACAGGGCAGGGGGTTCCAGCCCGCCTGCTGTGTTGGAGCTACTCGTCTTCTGGAGTCTGCACTAGGCACCAATGTAAGTTCAGGCACGAGTGCCCTTCCTGCGCCGGACCGCATGCTGCTTCCGCATGCCCGCCGGCCGGAGGGTCACGCGGCAGGGATCAGGGACAGCAAAGGCCAGCCAGGGGTGCGACTGACTCAGCCCCAAATCCTAAAGGCCCCCTCCCCAATTCGTCTTGAGGTTCTTGAACGATGGTTGTGCGTCTATCCTAGGAAGGATGATGCAGTTTATTTGTTGGAGGGTTTTTCGTTTGGCTTCTGCATCCCCTTCGTGGGTGTACGCGCACCCCAGGATGTTCCAAATCTGCTGTCACTTCAGGGTAAGGAGGGCATAGCTGCAGATAAGATAGCCAAGGAGCTTAGGGAGGGGAGGGTAGCTGGGCCCTTTGATAACCCCCCATATTTGAACTTAAAGGTATCCCCTCTCGGCTTAGTGCCTAAGAAGTCCTCTGGTGAATTTCGTTTGATTCACCACCTTTCCTACCCGGAATGCTCCTCGGTCAATGTTGCTATACTGGATGACCTTTGTTCCATCTGGTATACATCTTTTGACCAAGCCTTGCAAATGGTCCGCTCATGCGGTCGCGGGGCGCTACTAGCAAAATGTGATATTAAATCGGCATTTCGATTGTTGCCAGTACACCCAATGACTTCGAGCTGTTAGGTTTTTGTTTTCAGGGGAAGTTCTACGTAGATAAGGCTATGCCCTTTGACTGCTCCATTTCATGCTCTGCCTTTGAATGCTTCAGCACCTTTCTTCATTGGGCTTTCATTCAGAGGTCGGGGTCCCAGGCTGTAGCCCACTACCTAGATAATTTTTTATTTTGTGGTGAACATGGCTCAGGCACCTGTGGACAGTTGTTAGCTACTTTTCAGGACCTCATGGTGGAACTTGGTGTTCCCCTTGCTCCTGAAAAGACAGAGGGCCCCGATACCACTCTCACTTTTTTGGGTATAGAAATTGACACCTTGGCACAAACGTCCAGGTTACCTCGTGAGATGGTGACCCGGATCTCCGATACAATTTTGGCCATGCTAGCCAAACGTAAGGTGTCTCTGCGTGAGTTGCAGGTCCTGCATGGGTACCTCAACTTCGCTTGCAGGGTAGTCACCACGGGCAGGGCATTCGCCAGGCATTTATGTGATGCCATGGCGCATCTTTCCAAGAAGCATCATAGGGTCTGACTCACCAGAGGCTTGAGAGCCGACTTGTCGGTGTGGCTTTATTTCCTCAGGGATTTCAACGGGGTGTCTTTTTGGCATACAGAGTTAGTTGCCACCCCCCCATTTTCAGGTCCAGTCAGACGCATCCGGTTCGCTGGGTTATGGTATCTATTTTAAGGGCAGGTGGGCTTACGGTAGGTGGCCTGCAGAATGGCGAGATATGGAGCGTCTGAGGGACCTCACGTTCCTGGAGTTTTTCCCCATTCTGGGCACACTTATGCTGTGGGGTCACATGTGGACTAATTTCATGGTTCATTTCTGGTGTGACAATGCTGCGGTGGTGCACATTGTCAATGCACAAACCTCCAGGTCCCCCAGAGTTATGGTCCTAGTTAGGCAGTTTGTGCTGCGGTCCCTTCACCTTAATGTGCTGTTTAAGGCTAGACATGTTCCAGGCATTAACAATGATATTGCTGATGCTTTATCCCGCCTGCAGATCTCCCGGTTCTGGATCTTAGCGCCAGATGCAGAGGAACTTCCCTCTCCACTTCTGAGCGAGATGTGGACCTTTGGCGGGGAGAAGTGAACCAGGCGATCAGCATGTCTCTCGCCCTGCGCACGCATAAGGTGTATCAGCACATGTATCTTCAATTTACAGCATTTTGTAGGGATGTGTACCTGCCTGACATATGGCCAATCCCGGTTGAACATGTCTTGCAGTATATGGTTCACCTTCATAGCCAAGGGTTAGCTCCATGCACTATTGCCACTAGGCTTTCTGCTTTGGCCTTTGCTGCAAGGCACGGGGTTACCCTGATCTCACCGGAGACTTCCGCGTGAATGTGGCCACTGGCCCAACACGTGTCAACCTGTTTCCCCTTCTCTGCTGGCTAGCCTTGCTAGGGCTTGGCATAGCCTTTGCTATGACCGGTATGAGGAGTCTCTTTTTCACGTGGCAACCACAGTGGCCTTTTTTGGGGGCCTTAGAATCAGTGAGCTGGTGCCCCTTTCTAAAGGTGACATGTCACATAGGGCATTGGAACTTGTTGATGTTTCCCTCACCCAAGATTCGGCTCAGCTGAGCATTCAATCCTCTAAAGCTGATCAGCAAGGCAGGGGTAGTTGTGTGACACTCCTGCGATGTACCTTTGCTGACATTTGTCCCATCGGCACCCTGCATCGATTCTTGGCAGTACGGGGTTTGCACCCTGGCCTGTTGCTTTGCCACCAGGATGGGTCCCCGCTTACCAAATTCCAATTCTGGAAAGTTACGGCCACTGCACTTCGCAGTTTAGGGGTCCCTGATGCGCGGTACGGCACTCATTCCTTTAGGATAGGTGCCGCATCGATGGCTGCCACATTTGGGTACTCAGAGGCTGACATACGTCGGATGGGCAGATGGGGATCTGCGTGTTTTTCTTTATATGTTCGTCCTATCCTTGCATGAATGCCTTCCCTGCCCTCATTTTGTTCTCATTTATTGCAGACCCTGTGGGTTGGCACACTCCGGTGGAGGTCTGGCTGGTTGGGTTGCACGTTATGCGGTGTCATCGGATTGGGGTCCCCATCTCAGACTATTCGCAGCCGAGCATCTTCGGTGGTATGGTTTGCGTGGCATGAGGTGGCCGGAACTGATGCCATTCCTTATGTCCATTAGGGACGCCCCACCTCCGGATATCCTAGTAATTCACCTGGGAGGTAACGATCTCTCACAGATCACCGGCCTTTGGTTGACGGTATCCGTGCACAGGAACCTGGAGGTTTTACACCGCATGTGGCCGCAGACGTGGCTGCTATGGTCCCAGATCATACAAAGACATCACTATAGAAGAGGACTTGATCCTCGTGGTTTGGACCATGCCCGGCAGTCGGTGAACAGGGCGGTTGCCCGGTTCCTTTTTTCAACACGGTTCAGGGACATTGGTCCCACATCCGGAGATAGGGCTACAGGACTACAGCCTGTATCGTAGAGATGGGGTACACCTTTCCGTGAGGGGTATGGACCTCTTTTTGGAGGATTCGCAAGTGGGCCTGGTGACTGAGTTGACGGTCGGGGGGGGGGGGGCGGTGAGTCATCATGGATGCCTCCCCGTGTGGCGGGTAGCACTGGTAAGGTAAAGTAGATGACCCATAGGTATCCAGCAGGTCCACAGTTGATTGGCCAACCCAAGGACAAGGTAAAGGGTAATTGGGGCTGGCCGGTCAAGGGTGAACCATGAACGGGGTGATGCTATGATCTAGACAACCTGCATCACCTTGATATTTTACCGGATATACGTCAGATGCTGGACTCAACAGGCAGCAGCCTGACTTGGGTCAACAATTTGTTTATAGTGATAAACAAATTGATACAAATGGATAAAAGGTAGCCAATAGTAATTGGCAATTAAGGGTGGGTCATTACCAGTGCTACTGCAGCCTGCTTGCCTTAATGAGTTACAAAAGTTGAAGTTAAATTTAAGTTAAAGTCATAATTTAAGATTAAGGCACAATCAATAAAGTGGCCCAAAATTTTAAATCAACCAATGGTGTCTGTGTCTTTATTGGGGGCTGGGCCGGCAAAATATAGCTTCATTCATATAACAGTTAAATCCCAAGCAAAATTGGCTTCATCCCACATCTACATCTTGGGGGAAGGTCAGGCGCTGTGAGTATAAGCTGTATTAGTTCTATCCTGGCACACTTTATAGCAAGTGGAACACACATGTATTGAGAGGAGGACATGTAACACCTATATCCTGTTTGGCTTAAGTCATCTAGCAAATAAAACCTGATGGAGGGTCTAGGATTGTAAAGTTTTAATTTAGAAAGAGAGAAAGAGACCTGAGAGAAAAAAAGTTTTCCTTCTCCTGGAACTGGAATTAGTCTCCTTGTCTCTTTGTTTTAGAGAACAAAATTTCAATACCTGTGTGAAGGAGAGGCAATAGAAAGATGAATCACTGATGTGATATTATGTTCTTATGTCAGTACTTTTACTGAGGCACACTGGCATAACGCAAACAACTTAACTTTTGAAGATGAATTTTGTCGAGTTAAGAAATCTTCATAGACATAAGAACATAAGAACAGCCTTGCTGGAACAGGCCACAGCCCATCCAGTCCAGCATTCTGTCTCACACAGTGGCTCACCATTTCCTTCAGGGTATTCCCAAGCAGATGCCTTCACCTGCTTAGGATTCCCTGGAAATGATATTGAGAGATATCCTGCCTATCTCTCCAACCCGGAGGTTGTCCTTAAGTATCTATAATTATAGCCATTGATACTCTTGTCCTCCATGAACTTGTCTAATCCTTTCTTAAAGCTGTCAAGACTGACAGCTGTCACCACTACTTCTGGCAGGGAGTTCCATAAACCAGTAATCCTCTGGGTGAAAAAGTACTTTCTCTTATTTGTTTGAGAACTAGTACCCAAAAGTTTCATGGAGTGTCCCCTAGTTCTAGTGTTATGCGATAGGGAAAACAGTTTTTCCTTATCTACTTTGTCCACACCATGCATGATTTTATAAACTTCAATCAGGTCACCTCTTAGACGTCGTCGTTCAAGAGTGAAAAGGCCCAACCGTTGCAGCCTCAGATGGTAAGGAAGGTATTCCAGTCCCCTGATCATTCTGGTTGCCCTCCTCTGCACTTTTTCCAGCTCCATAATATCCTTCTGGAGGTATGGCGAACAGAACTGTACACAGTATTCCAGATGGGGCCTCACCATAGATTTATAAAGAGGCAAAATGACACTTGCTGACTTATTTTCTATACCCTTCCTAATGATCCCTAGCATTGAGTTTGCTTTTTTCACTGCTGAGGCACACTGGGTTGACACCTTCATTGAGTTGTCCACCAGGACACCAAGGTCCCTTTCCTGGTTTGTCGCAGAGAGTTCAGACCCCATCAGTTTATAAATGTAATTGAGGTTTTTTGCCCCAACATGCATCACTCTGCACTTACTAATGTTGAAGCTCATTTGCCACTGCTTTGCCCACTCCCCCAGTGTCAAGAGATCCCTCTGGAGCTCCTCACAATCTCTCACAGTTTTCACTACCCTGTATAATTTAGTGTCGTCAGCAAATTTGGCTACCTTGCTTTTTACTCCTACCTCTAGATCATTTATGAAGAGGTTGAAAAGCAGGGGTCCCAGTACTGAACCTTGGGGGACCCCACTCTTTACTTCCCTCCACTTGGAGAAGTGTCTGTTTAGTGCTACCCTCTGTTTCCTGTCCCTTAGCCAGTTGCTGATCCAGGACAAGACCTGTCCCTTTATTCCATGACTGGTAAGTTTATTCAAGAGCCTTTGGTGTGGGACCTTGTCAAAAGCCTTCTGAAAGTCCAGATAAACAATGTCAACTGGATCCCCCTTATCCACATGCTTGTTGACACTCTCAAAAAATTCTAACAGATTAGTGAGGCATGATTTGCCCTTGCAAAAGCCATGTTGGCTCTCCTTTAGCAGCGCCTTCTCTTCTATGTGCCTATTAATTCTATCTTTTAGGATGGTTTCCATCACTTTTCCTGGGACACATGTCAAACTGACAGGTCGGTAATTTCCTGGATCACCCCTGGATCCTTTTTTGAAAATTGGTGTTACATTCGCTACCTTCCAGTCATCGGGCACAAAGCCTGATTTGAGGGAAAGATTATATATTTTGGCTAGGAGATCAGCAATTTCATCTTTAAGTTCCCTGAGAACTCGTGGATGGATGCCATCTGGTCCTGGTGATTTGTTAGTGTTTAGCTTAACAAGACATGCAAGGACCTCCTCCCTGGTTATTTCTATCTGGCTTAATTCTTCGGTTTCCCTCCCTACAAAGATAGGCTCTGTTTTGGGCATGTGGCCTCTGTCTTCTTCAGTGAATACTGAAGCAAAGAATTCATTGAGTCTCTCTGCAATCTCTGTTTCCTCTTTAATAACCCCTTGCCTTCCATTGTCATCTAATGGTCCAATGGCCTTCCTAGTTGGGTTCTTACTTCTAATGTACTTAAAGAATTCTTTGTTATTTCTCTGAGTATTTTTAGCTATACGCGCCTCAAAGTCTTGCTTTCCTTTCCTGATTGTTGCCTTGCATTTGTTCTGCCAGAATTTATGTTTCTGCCTGCTGTCCTCATTCGGACAAGCCTTCCATCTTCTAAATGAGCTTTTCTTGCTCTTGATCTCTTCCCGAACAGCTCCTGTAAGTCACATTGGAGTCCTCTTGGACCTGGCAGTGCCCTTTTTCCTTTTGGGTATGCATTCCAATTGAGCCTCTGTTATTGTTTTTGTAAACAGCCTCCATGCCACTTGGAGTGTTTGGACTCTCTCAATTTTCCCTTTCAGCTTCTTTTTTACTAGTTTCCTCAACTTTGGGAAATTTCCTTTTTGAAAATTTAAGGTCTCTGTGTTAGATTTTATCAGTGACTTGCGGTCTATGATCAAGTTAAACATAATTGAGTTGTGGTCACTGTTCCCTATTGGATCAGTCACATTAACATCTTGCACCAGATCCTGAGTATTACTCAGGATCAAGTCAAGGATTCTTGTACCTCTAGTTGGGTCTTCAACCATCTGTCCCAGGGAACAATCATTAACATTAACAGGGAACAAACATTAACCATTGCATATCAGGTTATGTAACTCAGCACATTCTTAGTAATGTCTATGGTGATTTCTTACCTTGTCATTTGCTTAGCTACACAGGAGTATTTTGTTTTATGACCTTGCAAGATTTTATCTCTTCAATGTTATACCTTGCATTCTTTTTTTAAAAGACTCTGTGAGATTGTGAGGTCCTGATATGTTTTTTACTATTGATGTTTTAATTGTTTGTGTATTGTGTTTCTCTTCTGTTGTTTTGCCACCCTAAGTGGTGTTTACACCAGGAGGGTGGGGTGGGTACAAATAAACAACAACAACAACAACAACAACAACAACTACTACTACTACTACTACTACTACTACTACTACTACTACTACTAATAATAATAATAATAATAATAATAATAATAATAATAATAATAATAATAATAATAATAATAATAATAATAATAATAATAATAATAAATCCATGACACATTTTGGATTTTGCATGAGTTTATTTTCAACATTTTCTGTGCACTTGTTTGTGCAGAGAACTCAGATATGTTCTAAGAGTATTCCATTTGGGGTATCTTTATATTGTTGTCATTGTTTCTTCTGGTACCTATTTTGAAGTTGATTGTGTTTGCAGTTCCTGTTGGAACCCCACACCAAGAGGGACACTAGTTTTGAACTGCTCTCTTAGTCCTATTTAAAAGTGTATTGTAAACTTAATGGCCAAAATCCTGTTGCTTAAAATAACAAGTCAGTAGGTTAACTCTTCTGTAAGTTCCATTGATTCATTGGATCTGCCACTTACTATGCCACTGAGGTCACCCTTGCTGGAAAGCCAGACATATCTGACTCTAGGGTACAGACAGTGTTTGCCTCTGTTTATAGGCAAAGAGCCAGCACTGTCTGCATCTGCAGATGTTTCTGTAGACATGTGACAGGCCTGATAAAACACCAGAGTGCACAGAAAGCTGTTTACCTTCCCACTGAAGTGGTACCTATTTATATACTTGCAATTTCTTGCTTTCGAACTTTTAGGTTGGCAGGAGATGAGACAGAGGTGGGAGCTCTCTCCATCATGAAGTACCTGCATCTCAAACTGCTGACCTGCCAACCTTCCAGTTGTCAAGTTCAGCATCTTAACCTCTAAGCCACCACAGTCTCTTTTACTATGCCACTTAATATGCCAAATCACAGGATTTCAGTCTGTGAGGTATGGAATGTCATGTCAGGTAATAGAGAGGCATGTTGTTGAGCTAGATGGCAATTCTAAGTTTATATTACCTTAATTCTAGTTATAAAGACCTGTTGCTTCATGCCATCATGTTGCTTCTCACTAATGATGACCCTTATAATGTTTTTGAAATATGTGAGATATTCTAGGAGTAATTTATCATAGTCACATGCATGTATGCACAAAAAGTGAGGTTTCCTGAGTGCTGCTATCTATTACAATAAGCCCCAGTGTGGTATAGTATATAAAATAATGGACTAGGACTTAGGTGGTCTGGGTTTGAATCACCAATTACAGGTGAAACTCATTGGGATCTGGGTCTGGTAAAAACACTCCTTAAATATCTCTCCAACCTTGAAAGCCCTACTAGGGTCACTATTAGTCAGTTCCGATTTGACACATATAGGGGCTGTGGTGGCTCAGTGGTTAAGAAGCTTGCCTCGTTAGCTGGAAGGCCAGCAAGATGGCAGTTTGAGACCTGGGTACTGCATGACAGTTTGAGCACCTGTCCTGTGTCTGTCCCAGCTCCTGCCAACCTAGCAGTTCAAAAGCAAGAAATTGCAAGTAGATAAATAGGGACCACTTAGTTGGGAATGGGAAAAGATCTTGGGGACATGGATATAATTATATTATGTTGGTCAGGATCCTATGTAGCACTGGCACAGATGAAAACATATGTGGTCTCTTGGTGATAATGGAGCTATACTGGCAACTGGAAAAGAGGTGGACTATTATTGCTTCTGCAAAACCAACTGCAAGGCTCTGGTATTTCCTTATTCATCAGAGGGGATTTGGGCCTAGAAAAAGGAGGCTTTGCAGGGAACTGTAAAACAAGGATATAATAGGTACCTTGTAGTGTTGATTTCAGAACTGAAAGAACTGGAGGCAAAAAGAGTAGTTATATGAGAGTAATGCACTTATCTGTACCTTTTTGATACTAGCACAGCTATGGCAATGATCTCCTTAAACAGTAGAGAGAAATGTCACTAAACAGTGGAAATGGATGCCACATGTTTAATATTCATACCTAGCGCATGAATGTTCAGTCTGTTTTATTCCCCTTCTTCTTTATGTCATGTTGTATCTCATTCTGCTGCCTCATGCTGTTATGGTTTTGAGGCAAGGAAAGTTTGCGAACCAGGAGATGAAGTGCCTCACACCCAAATATTCCATAGGTCTTTCACTGGTCTTGATTACAAGCTGCCCTTATAGTGAGGTGAAGAGAAGAAAGAAGCCAGAGTTTTGTAAGCATTCAAATAATTTTCAACTCATTAAAAAGTTAAATCTTTAGTTATTTTCATGAAATATGTGTTTAAGAATAACTAATTCCTTTGGGGGATGTTGGAATTGTGATATTTCTTAATTGCAGACTGATACATGTCAATTTTCAAAACACATGTTTTTAGGTAGACGTCAACATTTTGAAACAGCTAAGAAGAAAATAGATTTTAAGATTTGGGCCCAGATTGGGCCCAGATTCATATTGAGATATTTCTGAATATGTAGACATTTTCATTGATTTTCTATGGCTGCTCTCTTAGAAGTCAAAACCTTCAAAGCCTTCCCTTTCTGGCTCCCTGTAGGAAGATTAAATCATTCAGAAGTCCAGTGTATTTATAACCTAACTCAAAACTCAGTGTCTGTTTCAATCTGGGTCAGCAGATCAAACTTCCTGCACAGATAAAGCCTTGTAACAGGTAGTGAAACTCTTGAAGTCCCATCTGATCATGAGAGACAGTGTAAGTGCTCTTCTACTGATGAAGTTCCAACTTCCAGTACCTGTTTTTTCCAGCAGAGCTAATGGAATTTTACTTAACCCTGTGATAGCACTCTGCGGCACATGACCATAGCCTGTGGTTACGTTCATTATTGACTTATTTAATTGAGCTTCTTGTCACAATCAATGAACAGTAGAACCACATATAATGAAAAAACTCCATTCTGTGGTGTTCTTCACTATATAGTTTTTTCCATTATGCGAAGCGCATTGGCGATACCCCACATAATGAAAAAAAAATGTTTGTTATGCGTGGTTTCATTAAGCGAGGTATACTTCACTTAATGAAAGCACCGTATAATGGGAAAAACTTTTGTCATGCGGGGTATCACCAATAGCGCACAAATGCTTCGTTGTATGGATTTTTCATTATACGAAGCATTCATTATACAGGGTTCCACTGTACAGGGTAAGTCTCTGAAACCCAATGGGGGAAAATATCACTGCCACAAATCTTAAAACTTATAAGATATTGATAGATGTGAACATAGTCACGAATATTAAGCAAAAGCTACTTTACATGGTCATTCAATCAACTAATTATCCATAAAATGTATTGCTACTTGAAGTACTGCTTACCAAAGAGTACTGTGGCAGACTTTTAGATGAATGTGGACCACAACACTTTTTTGTATATTGTGGGATTCCCCTTAAAACCATATTCAGAAATGGTATAAATATTTCTATATACAGGTTGAAGGAGGATGCCTATTGATTCATATGGCAGTGTGTGAGATCAAACATATCCAGTGTATTTTGATTTCAACATCATGCCAGATATTATTTTTAAGCTTATAAAATGCACAGAATTAACTTTTAGCACCCCTTGAACAATATGAGGAAAGCTAAACTAAAAAGAACATTGAAAAATGAGAGAAGCATCTGCTATACTCAAAGAACCTCCCATGTTTTCAGAAAGGGAAAGTACACTCTGTATGTTAAGGTGGGACTAGGTTCAACAGACAGGTACCCATGGCTAGAAAATATTTGCCATGCGGGTCTAGAGCAATAAACAGTGTTACTATGTTTAGGCTATCACTTCAGTCTCTGATGAGCAGCCATTAGGGTCTGGGCTGGCAGAAGTAACACTCAGCAATGCTCCCTTGCCATGGTTATGAATTAGAGGAGGTACCATCTCAAGAAGGATATCAGTATGCACTGATTTATATTGGAGTGGCTTTTATTAACAGAATGGTACTGATGAGTACATTGGTTCAAAGTGGGCCTGAGACTCTTGGTGCTACAACAAGAAAGGTGGTGAGGACTGCCACCAAGGACAATTTCCCATGACTTACTAATGGAACTTGACTGGGATGAATCATATGAGTACTACTTATGACTATGTGGCAATCTGTGGCTGCATGGTTATATGTTATATAAAGAGACAGGGTGATAGACAGATCTGATGACACCTCAATAGTATACATTTTACTGTGTGGAACAGTTGAAATCAATGATAGGTGTTTCCTTTAGCAAAACCTGATGTGACCTGAGAGAAGCAAGAGAGAGAGAGAGAGAGAGAGAGAGAGAAGTGCCTCTCATCAGTTTTACAGTTTTAGTTTTTAACCTTATTTTTATTTTATTTTATTTGGAGGCATTATCAGTAGTCCTGTGCAGTAAGGGAGGGATGTTTCACATTTTCCCCATCTGCTATTGATCTTTTCTAAATTTTTGTTGCCCATATCTTTGACTCCCCGTATCCTTGGGGAGATGTGGAGTAGCAGATAGTGGACGCAGAAGTTCTGCACCTTCCCCATCCCTTCTTCCAATAGGAATGAAAAATAATTTCTTAGATTGTCTGCAGACCACAATTCTAGAAACTCATACAATGAAATATGTCTCATGTCAAAAGTCCATATATTTGTGAAGCTTGCAGGGAGAGATACACTGTGCTCAAGTCAATGCACCAATTTCCCCCCAAATATGAACAGCTTTAGAAAGTGTACAATTGGAAAAATAGGGAGAGGTACTCTCTGTTCAAAGGAAAACTTATGTGTGTCAGGTAAAAGTTCAGATGCATGGAATCATTAGGACAGATATCTTTCAAATGTGTTAACAAATTTCCATGGTCTCCCCTGCATATGTCTGACAACTTGATGCAAATAAGAGCAAGGTGGAAATAGAGGTGGCATTCTGAGTACCTAGAAAACCCTAAGAAAAGTCACCTAAAGTCAGAACCTACTTGATGGCACATATTTTTGTTATTATAATAATTCAGAGAATTTTTATTTAAAAAAATGGACTGAGGGCTTGTCCAGAACAGATGAGGTCTTTGTTCTTCATTTTGTACCCAACTATAGACTAATGATATTTGTATTTTCCCCAGTTTCAAGACAATGCAACACCTATTCTGATACCAACAGGGATGATGCACAGAAAATCTTGTGATGGTCCATGTTTTTAAAACCACATCCTGTAAGTACTTTTGTTTGTGTTTTTCTGTTTGTTTGTTTTTTGCTACCAAGGCAGCAAGAAGCAATCCAGCTGGAAATGTTCAATTTTGTGCTAATCTACTCTTGTAGAAACAACCACCCACAAAAAAGTAGTACTTAAAGGTACTTGCAAATGCAAGCAGATACAGGGATGTAAGAGCAGTAGTCACAATAGTGGGACAGCAAGAAGCTTCAATAAAATCCCTGACTGCAGCAATGCTAAAAAGCTGAGAGCCTGGGTGCTTTACTTAGTCCAGGTGACTCTCCTTTCTGTCTCTTTTCACTCCTGCAGTGTTGCCACATGTTTGCACATATTTGTGCATGCCTCCTCCCCCACACTCTCTCAACACTGGTATTGTCACTAGGGTTTCATAAAAGGCTTTCAATTTAGCACTAGTATGCTAAAACAGAAATGTCTTCCCTTCTCCCAATGACACCTTGAGACATCAGCTCTCTTCTTTCCCCTCATAACTCTCCTCCTTTTCCTGTTCTGTTTGTGTGCAATTTTTAAAATGTGTTCCTTTTCAGAGTGTGGGCAGAAATCCTGGTGAGATCTGATAGGATCGACTCTCAGGTATTACCATCCATCACAAAAAGAGGAAGGACAGGCCTTGATGGGATGAACCCTGAGAGGCTTTCACCTCTTTAGTTTTCATGCCTGGATCTTACCTTTTATGAACCTTTTTGTTTTTTTCCTTTTTTTTAATGAAATCAAATGAATAAAAAATAAGAAAGCTGGAGTCTCCTATGCCCATTTAGAACTCTGTGGAACCTCTAGTAAGCTATTTGCCCTCGTCCCACATCCCCCCATTGACTTGATGAAGATGCTGATAGGAGGGCACAGTAAAGGCTCCAGTTGGTGGAAGAAGAATTAGGGGCTGATATGGCGAGGAGAGAAGTCCAAGCCACTTGGAAAGAGCCTGGTTTAAAGGAGGAGGAAGGAGGAGGAAAGAACTTGACATCATCAGCAGAATCCAAGGGAGATGAAGTCTAGTGGGGAGCTGGACCCAATTTTCTGTGCCTCAGAAGAGGCAGACTATTGTCTCAGAGGAGGCAGAGAATTGTTAGCATATGGAAGCAATTTGACTTCTTGTAGAAACATCAAAAAGCTCAAACTAGTCACCAGTGCTTGTGCAAGCATTACCATCATATGGGACTCTGGCTGTTTGCAGCGGCAACACCCTTTCTCTTCTCCATCTTCTGACACATTTTCTGGCACCACGCTTGAAAGCAAGTGAGAAACTTGATAGCAAAAGATCTGAAAATGAAACCTTATGAAAAAAATTGTAAAATAGGTGATTGTGTTTAGTCTTGAGAGAATGGAAGATTAAAGGGAATAGCTGAAGCCTTCATGTCTCCAAACAGTAAATCACACAGAAGATTAAGTAGACTTAACTTCTTATTTACCATATTGATCTCCCACCTTTCTTTCAATGAGCTCAAGGTATAGCTTTGCCCCCACTTATCCTTGCAACACTCCTGTAAGTCAGGCTATAAACGAATCATCATACCATACTGGACTTCTTCTTCTTTTTCATCGCCACCATTAAGCAGAACAGATAAATGTATGTTGATTGCAAGGGACTGAATGTAGGCTAAATATATTGAGAAATTTCAAGACTGGATAAGCTATTTAACAGTGGAGCAGACTGTATTCTGCAGTTGTTGAAATGTCCCTCCATTGTTACAGATCCTGTTTTAGCAATGGGCTGAACTGGTTAGTTTACACTGCAAGTCCCTGCCCATGATTCTATAATTCAAAATACCTTCCTCATCACCACAATGAATTCAAAATGCAGAGTTTGCTGGGTAAACCCATGTTGGCCCATTCCTTGTACTTTAAAATCTGGGGACTTTAAAATCTGCCCCAAAACGCAGACGCCACCACGACTCCTTCTCCTGGTCGGGCATTGGCCGCGGGGGAAGTGGGATCAGGTGGAGGGGCGGCGGGGACTTTAAAATCTGCCCCAAAACATGGACGCTGCCACGGCTCCTTATCCCAGTCAGGCATTGGCCACGGAGAAGTGGGAGCAGATGGAGGGGTGGTGGGGACTTTAAAATCTGCCCCAAAATGCAGACGCCACCGCAGCTCCTTCTCCTGGTCAGGCACTGGCCTCGGGGGAAGGGGAGCAGGTGGAGGGGTGGCGGGGACTTAAAAAACCGGCCCCAAAATTTGGACAACGCCATGGCTCCTTCTCCTGGTCAGGCATTGGCTGTGGAGGAAGTGGGAAGATGTCGATGTTTCTGCTCCTTGGGACTTACTATGGTTGAGAGGGGGCTATATTGTTCTGTGTAACTTTGTAATTGTTGTGCACTTGGATATATTGTATTTTAGATATTTCTATGTAGCCTTGCCTCCAGCTGAGACACATTGTATTATTGTATACTTATGTATTTTACTTGTATTTTTTCTATATATTTTGAATTTTATATGTATTTGTTTTGGATTTCATATTTTGTATGTAAGCCCTTTGGGGGTATGTATATGTTGTTAGCTGCCCTGAGTCGGCCTGTGCTGAATAGGGCGGGGTATAAATCGAATAAACTAAACTAAACTAAACTTTTAATGTATTCATGTTGTGTATGCATGTCACTGTACTGATAGAATGTAACCACTCCATTTACAATGAATCTCAGCTGTAAAGGAACGCGAGCAAGCAGCCCCATAGAGGGCAGCTGTGAGCGTTCAGTCTCACATGGTTCACATTGCTCAATCATGGACAGCCGCGGGAAATCCTTCCCCGCATTCAGCAGCAGGAAAGAAGAACTACTGAAGAGAGGTGTGCCTGGGCGAGGCCACGCCGGTAGCGGCCAATGAGCTACCGTGCTACAAGATTCAAATGTAAAACCCTACTGTATATATAGAGATGTATCACCGCCATTACCTCATGCTTCACCCGGTCCTCATGCAATAAACCTGAGTTAAGCCAACCTTTCGGCTGTCCTGTTGTCTTTGGTCCCATACAGTAAATTGGCGACGAAGGTGGGATATGGCTGCTCACGGGACCAAGACATGCGCCGGCTACGAGATCAGGAAGCCGGGAGACTTGGAGCTGTTTGAGATAGACTTCAACGGGGCGCTGGTGGAGTTCGAAGTCTCAGATGAGGACAAGAAGAGGGCCATCTTCGTCCGCATGCTCGGACACGAGACAAAGAGGACCCTGGTCGACCTGATCGCATCGAGGCAGGTGAGCGACTTCAAAGCCAAAGAGCTTCTGGCTGTGTTGCGCGCCCACCTCCGGCCTGCGATAGCGATGTTCCCCGCTCGGAGCGCGTTCTGGAGGCGAGTCCAAGCGCCCGGGGAATTGGTCGCCGAGTTCGCCGCGGCCCTGCGGCTGGCCGCCGGCCCCTGCAAGTGGGAGACCCCAGAAGTCACCCTCCGCGACTGTCTGCTCTGCGGCCTGAGGGACACCGAGACCCAGCGCACGCTCATGAAACAGGAGCCGCCTCCCACGTGGCAACAGGTCCTCGACACGGCGCAGGCCGCGGAAGCCACGACGGCCGGCGTGCAAGAGCTCCAGGACTGGCGACCAAAAACCACCAAGGCAGAGAGCTCGGTGCGCGCGGCCCGGCGGGTTTCGAACTCGTCCACGGAGAGCGGCGACGACGAGGACGTCCGGAAGGTCCACAAGGAGGGCCGGCGCTGCGACGGCTGCGGCGCCGCCCACGCCCGCGCCAAATGTCCGTTCCGCAAGGCCGAGTGCCACAACTGCGGCCGGCGCGGGCACATCGCTAAGGTCTGCCGGAAGCGGCGCGAGGCCAAGAGGAGCTCCCCGGACCGTTCGGCGAGGCAGGACCGCACCACGAGGCCCAAGGACCACGGCACCCGGACCACGAGGAAGCGGGACGGCGTCGGACGCATCTCCGACGACAGCGAGGACGACGCTCCGGTTTTCAGCGTATCCACGGAGCACCCCCGATACTTCGTCGAGGTAGTAATACAAGGGGCCCCTGTTAGGATGGAGGTGGACTCGGGTTCTTCTTACTCTATTATCTCCCAGGGAGAGTTCCTAAAGATAGCCCCCCACGTGCGGCCCAAGCTCAAGGCGTTGCGGGCCACGCTAAAGGACGTGCAAGGGAACCGCATCCCGGTGTTGGGGGTTGGGAAATTCCAGGTCCAGTTCAAAAAGTGCGCCGCAACGCTTCCCCTAGTCGTCCTCAAGGGGGGTAAATGCAGCCTCCTCGGGACTCAATGGTTCCAGCCCCTGGGGTTGTTCATTGGGGGGGTGCACGCCGTGGGAGTACACGCCGCCGGGACTGACCCAATACAGAGCGTGTGCGATGCCCACCCCGAAGTTTTCAAAAAGGGACTCGGAAAATTCAAGGGCCCCCCAGTGACTTTCGACCTGGACCCTGGAGTACGTCCAATCAGACTTAAACCGCGCAGAGTGCCTTTCGCACTAAAGGACAAAATAGAGGCGGAGTTGGACAAATTGGTGGGCCAGGGGATTCTTGTTCCTGTTGATTCTGCGGAGTGGGAGACTCCAATTGTAACAGCGCTCAAGGCCAACGGGGAGGTCCGCATATGCGCTGATTACAAGTGCACCATCAATAAGGCGATCCGCCCCAATGCGTATCCGGTGCCGGTAGTCAGCCACTTGTTGGCCAGGTTGCACGGGGGGAGGTGTTTTGCCAAACTCGACCTGGCCCAAGCCTACCAGCAACTCCCGGTCACCCCCGCCGCAGCTGCTGCGCAGACAATAGTCACCCACAAAGGGGCGTTCCAGGTATCGCGCCTCCAATTCGGCGTGAATTCGGCACCCGGGATTTTTCAGTCACTCGTGGAACGCCTCCTGAAAGGGCTAGAAGGGGTGTTACCCTACTTTGATGACGTATTGATTACAGGGGGGAGCCGGGCCGAATTGGCAGAAAGGTTGGGAAAGGTCCTGGAAAAGTTCGAAAAGGCGGGGTTGCGGTTGCGGAAAGACAAGTGCGTCTTCTTCGCAACTGAGGTTGAGTTTCTAGGGTTCCGGGTTACTCCCGAGGGAATAAGGCCATCCCAATCCAAGGTGGCCGCCATCAAAAAAGCCCCTCGCCCCACCTCCAAGCCCGAGCTGCAGTCGTTCCTTGGGCTGCTCAACTTCTACCACTCCTTCCTTCCTCGGAAGGCAGCCGTGGCGGAACCGCTACACAAATTGTTAAAAAAGGACGAGGCATGGAAGTGGGGCGACGACCATGAGAAGGCCTTCAATGACCTAAAGCGACTCCTGGCATCAGATGCTGTACTGACCCACTTCAATCCAAAACGCCCAGTGGTCCTGATTTGCGATGCATCCCCGGTGGGGGTGGGGGCGGTGTTATGCCACGTGCTAGAGAACGGGAGGGAGGCCCCGATAGCGTTCTACTCTAGGTCCTTGTCCCAAGCAGAGAGAAACTACGCCCAGACAGACAGGGAAGCACTAGCGATAATTGCGGGGACCAAGAAATTTCATGATTTTGTGTATGGCCATCCCTTCACCATAGTGACTGACCATAAGCCCCTGCTAGGCATTTTCACCGCAGATAAGCCCACACCCCAAATCCTGTCCCCGAGAATGCTCAGGTGGGCCATTTTTCTCAACGCGTATCAGCACGCGTTGGTGTACCGGCCCGGGAAGGAGATCAGCCATGCAGATGCCCTGTCGAGGTCCCCCATTCCCCGGGATTGCTGCCACGTGGGCGAGGAAGAGAGGGACCACCAGGTCTTAATGATAGAGGTCCTAGACTCCCCTCCAGTAGTACCGGCCGACATCGCCAAAGCGACCGGTAAGGACAAAACGTTAGCTACAGTTTGCTCCTGGGTACAGAAAAGGTGGCCCGTGTCTTCCCCAACAGCGGAATTCGACACATTTTTCAAAAAGAAATTAGAATTGTCCCTAGAGAGGGGTTGCCTTTTGTGGGGACAGCGGGTAGTGATCCCCACGTCCCTCCGGCCGAGGGTGCTTAAACTGCTGCACGTCAGCCACCCCGGAATCGTCCGCTCTAAGGCACTAGCCCGTAGCTACTTTTGGTGGCCCCAGCTAGATGCCGACATCGAGCACATGGTCGGCACTTGCGAAGCGTGCCAAAGCTCCAGGCCAGAAGAGGCTCGTTTGCCACATAGGGAGTGGGACACAGCAAGGGGGCCCTGGTCCCGGGTACACATAGACTTTGCAGGGCCGTTCAGGGGAGCGCTTTTCCTCCTTGTGGTGGATGCGTTCTCAAAATGGTTGGAGGTCATCCCAGTCTCGAGCACCTCCTCGGCCACAACAATTAAACAGTTACGGAGGGTCTTTTCCACGTTCGGTTTACCCGACACCCTCGTCAGCGATAACGCTAGCTGTTTCACGTCCGCCGAGTTCAGGGCATTCATGGATCTCAACGCCATTCGGCACATCACCTCCGCCCCTTTCCACCCGGCCACCAACGGCCAAGTAGAGCGCCTCGTGCGTACCACTAAGGACGCGCTGCGGCGCATGGGCCCCGGAGACCTTGACTTACAACTATGCCAATTCCTGCTACGGTACAGGGTCACCCCACTAGCGTCAGGGTACTCCCCCGAGGAGTTGCTAATGCGCAGGAAGCTGGCCACGGTAATCTCCAGGCTAGACCCCACCAGAGTAGAAGACAAAGGGCGAAATGTAGAGATGGATTCCTCAAAGAGTTTCAGCGTAGGCGCCCCCGTGCATTGCAGGAACTACGCCAGCGCGGGACCAGCCTGGGTGCCCGGCATTGTGATAGAACAAACCGGCCCCGTCTCATACCGCGTAGAGACCAATACAGGCCTCCTGTGGAGGCGGCACACGGATCAACTCAGGTGTAGGGTCCCCGGAAAGCAGGACGAAGACGAGAGCAGCAACGAATCAGCGTTAGGGTACTCCCCCACCCGCTTAACCCAAGGGGGAGAAAAAGGGGGACATGGGTCCCCACCAAGGGGGGAGGAAAGGGAATCGATCCTCAGAAATCTTTTGCGGGAGTTTGCGGTGGAAAGGAAGGGCCCCGATCCCACACACATCCCCCGGGAGCGTCTCCAAAATACAGATTTCCCAAGAAGTTTAGACCCTGATTTACCGTACCAGGGGGAGTTAGCGGAGTGGTCCCCCACCCGTCCTAGCGAAAAGAGGGGTTTCAGTTCAGCCCCTGGTACTTCCACCCCCAGTAGCCCCTGTGAGTTAGAGTGCAACATAGCGCCAATGTCCCGGAGACCGACACCCCCAAGACAGGAGGCGACGGCGAGTCCATCTGCCACAATCTCAAGGTCCCCCGAGCGGGGGACAGAAGGTAGCAGAACCACAAGGGCATCCTCATCGGTCCCGCGGTTCACGATAGGAGGGTCCCCGGGGTCCGAGGGAAACAGGCAGGGGTTCACTTCCCAGCTGTTCATCCCATTCCCATCCCCCAGCGCAAGGCAGGCACAGACGCCCCACAGAGCCACTAATGAATCCCCGTTTTCCGTTGCAGGACAAGCACCCACGGAGTCAGGGATCACAGGCTCTCCTGTACTAGGGCAGGCGCAAGCACGCCCCAAGCGCATGTGTGGCAAGCCACATTGGTTGCGGGACTTCGTCCCATCCTAGGGGGGAGGGATGTTGTGTATGCATGTCACTGTACTGACAGAATGTAACCACTCCATTTACAATGAATCTCAGCTGTAAAGGAACGCGAGCAAGCAGCCCCATAGAGGGCAGCTGTGAGCGTTCAGTCTCACATGGTTCACATTGCTCAATCACGGACAGCCGCGGGAAACCCTTCCCTGCATTCAGCAGCAGGAAAGAAGAACTACTGAAGAGAGGCGTGCCTGGGCGAGGCCACGCCGGTAGCGGCCAATGAGCTACCGTGCTACAAGATTCAAATGTAAAACCCTACTGTATATATAGAGATGTATCACCGCCATTACCTCATGCTTCACCCGGTCCTCATGCAATAAACCTGAGTTAAGCCAACCTTTCGGCTGTCCTGTTGTCTTTGGTCCCATACAGTAAAATTCACCTTCTGGTGCTCTCATGAAGAATTCTCTGGGCAATTAAAGTAATTCTGGTGTGACAGAAAATATGTATAGGTATAAACCAATTTTTTTGCAAATGAGCTAAAGTGCACGCAAGAGTGAGCAGTGTTTCTGCACACCTTTAATTAGGCATCTCTATATGTGCAGATAGTTTACAATGGCAATAAGGCTCTCCAATGTGAGCAATGTACACTGCTAATTCATCCCTGGTCGCATAGGTAGTATCTGATCCCCAGGCTCACAACTAGCAATGGCACAGTGTGGAATGATTTAAGGCAATCCAGTTTATGTCCCTGCCATTATCTTATGGCTTAATTAAAAATGAGCTACTTTATTAAGGTGAACAATGAAATTTCATCCCATATCCATATCATCATCAACCGTGATCAGACATCATTTTTAGCAACACTAAACCTGTTCTTTCTTCCTTCAGCCTTGTAAAGGTAAAAGTAAAGGTTACCCTTGCTTGAAAGCCTGTTGTATCCGGCTCTAGGGTCCAGTGCTCATCTCTGTTTCATAGCCAAAGTGCCAGAGCTGTCTGCTTCTGCAGATATTTCCGTGGCCATGTGGCAGGCATGACTAGACACCGGAGTGCATGGAACGCTGTTTACTGTCCCACTGAAGTGGTCCCTATTTATCTACAGTGGAACCCCAGACAACAACAAAACTTGGTTCCACAAGTTGTGTCATTGTCCAGTTTTTGTCGTTGTCTGGGAGGCAGAAAAACACTCACCCTCTGGAGGGAAAACCGGCCTAGCGTGTCACCACAGAATTTCCCCCCCACCCATTTCGGCTTCTCCGCCGCATCTGGTTCTGACCTCCCCTGATCTCTCTCTGGGCGATGGTGCAAGGAAAAACCATGGATTTTTTTCACCCAGTTTGGCTTCTCCGCCAGCGCTGGTGCCTCTGTTAGGCATCAGGGAGGCAATGCACATTGTTTCCAACACACACACACACACCGGGTGATGGTGCAAGCCAAAACACCAGGGAAAACTCAATCGTCAGCTTGAGGTTTTTCCTTGCACCATTGCACAGGGGGGGGGGTCATGGGGTGTCAGAAACAATGTGGAGTGCTTCCCTGGAGCCTAACAGAGGCTCCTGGGCTGCCTCTGCCCACCCCCTCAAAAAGGACAACATGGTCTCCTACCTGTTCACGCTGGTTGGAGATGAAAAAAAATCACCATCTTTGGGTCCCTGTTTCCGGCTCTCTGCTTACCCAGGAGTATCTGGGAGGCTGGGAGGATCTATTCTGTGCTGTTCCAACCTTCCTAGCACCTCCCTGGCCCGCCCAATAGCTGAGAAAAGTTGTGGCCACCACCTTATTTTTTATTTTTCAAAAACAAGATGGCAGCCACAACTTGTTGGAACTCTAAACTTGTTGGAACTCTGAACTTGTTGGAACTCTGAACTTGTTGTAGCCTACATAACAGGCACAGGGAAGCCCGACATAAAGAGCATTACAGGAATCAATACGTGAGATTACCAGCAAGATAACTAGTGTTATGGCTCAATTGCCCCTTCAGCATGTTGGATATTGCAATGAAACATTTCCCTTGCTCCTTTACAGAGGGACAGGGAAAGTGTAATAGTTTATTCTCCTTCCTTGCTGACTGCTGTATTGCTGAATTAGTTAGGAGGGTAATTTTTGTACTTCACTACTACTCCTCCATGCAGTGTTGTTTGAGAAACTGTGGTTTCTTTCCTGCACGGACAAACATGGCTACCACTTTGAAAATGACAAGAGTGAGACTAAGGTGTGATGCCCTTGAAAATCAGGAAAGGGGATCCAAAAATATATCGAAGATGCTGAGCCAGCACCAAAGGATAAAACTGTAAACCTAACTATATGTCCCTTCTGGAGTTCAAGGACTGTCCCATGTACTCCAATGATTAAAGCATTTGGGAAGTGCCTCTGGGTGAGGTCACTAGTCTTCAGTGGCTTCACTTTGCAAATTTTTTTGTTTTGTTTTAAATGCAGTGTGAACTAAGGGATTTCCATCAGGGTATCCTATTGCCTGGGCTTCTCTCACCTGGAGGTGTGCAAATGATTTTGCAAAAATAAATAAATTATTATACCACTATATTACTATCCTCTGCAAGTTATAGCAATTTCTGTTTCCCTATTTTCAGTGAGGTCTCCCCTGCTAATATCTAGAAACACAGAGATACTGCAGAGACCCAGTCAAAGATCAGGTCACAGTGTTGCCAAAATGGTACAGGGCAGGTCAGAGACCAATCTCTGGATTCTTAGTTTTATTACCGTATTTTCCGGTGCATAAGATGGCTGGGCGTATAAGACGACCCCCAACTTTTCCAATTAAAATATATATTACCCCTCTTCCAATGCACACCAAATAAAAATTAACACACACTCAACCAAGACGCGCAGCCCTCCGAGTCGAATGGGCAGGTTCTGGTGGAGAGCCAATCCACACTCACGTTCTCCTCCTCGAGGTACAGGAAGATGTGTGCAGCTTGCTTCCCCTTGCTTCATACTCCCCGCACAGAGCAGGGACTCAGCCGCAGCACCCCCACCACCATATGCGCCGGACATATGAAGCAAGGGGAAACAAGCTGCAGTTAAGTCCCTGTCCTATAAGACGACCCCCAACTTTGGCACAGATTTTTTGGGGTTAAAAAATAGTCTTATACGCCAGAAAATACAGTATTTTTTATTTATTTATTATTTAGATTTGTATCCCACTCAACTCGGCACAGGCCAACTCAGAGCGGCTAACAACAAGTTAATATAAGTACAATGTAACAGTGTGATAATGCAAGAATAAATAATCAATACACTTACAATACAATAAATTCCACAACACAATATATCAGTACAACAAGTCAAAATATCAACAATCAGTATATCAAAAGGACATATCCAAAAAACATATCAATAAGCATATCAACAAAACAGTGAAGCCACAGGACATATCAAAAACAATCTAACCAGTAATAGAAAAAGAGACTTGGAAAATCCAGCTGCAGATGAGGTAGTGGCAGCTCCAGCGTCTTTTGAGCTCCCCGCCTGGTGGGGGCCTGAGGAATGGATGCTGGGCGCAGCAGCCTCCCATCCCGGGACCAATGGAATAGGCCCTGGGAGAGGCTCAAGTCCGGTGTCATCTGGAGGTGGGGAATCGCTTTTGGGGCCGCGGAAAAGCGAGCCCCAGGTGTGGCCAGTTCTTTCCTCCCCACCTCCTCCTCCGACTGGCTGCCAGGCGAGCAGCTGTTTTCACTCCCTGCTGACCGGCCAGGCCGGGGGGAGGGCACAGAACTTTGACGTCCGGGGCTGGTGGCGGCGCTTTTGAGGGCATGCATCGCCCTCAGCTGTTTTCACCTCCCGCTGACTGGCTGGGCCGGGGGGAGGGCACAGAGCTTCGGCGTCCGGGGCTGGCGGTGGCGCTTTTGAGGGCGCACTCGCCCTCAGCTGTTTTCACTCCCCGCCGACTGGCCGGGCCGGGTGGAGGGTGCAGAGCATGGGCATGGACCAGGTCTTGTGAGCCACTGTACATCTTTGTGTGTCAAACTCTATGGCCTTCCTATTGTACTCTATGTGCCTCAGGAAGTGGATTGTAAATAGCAACAGTTTACGCTGAAATTGATCTGTTAGAATTTTCAGGTGCCACAACACAATTTTTATTTTGTTTTCTTCATACAAGCTGAAATAGATAACCATGGCTGTCTCTCTAAAAACTGCTCAAATGCTAATAAAACAGAAATGTTGTTATTATATAGAATTTACACTATGTTCTTCTTGTCCCTCAGGGCAACTTGTAATATATCAGTACTCGTTCATTTTCATGTCAGATATTACTCTGTGAAAAGGATTTCTAAAAGGATTTTTGCAGGGGATGCCCGATTGAGGCTCCTTTCATGTCCCCCATTGTGCAGCTCTCGGGTATCAAACCCTTCTTTCCAGTCTCCAAGCTTATCACCTTAACCACCAAGCCACCGGGGGAGCTGCTATATCAGTACTAATAATAGTAATAATAATATCAATATCCAGGGACATGAAATGAGCCTCATTCAGGTGTCCCATGAGCGGAGTTTCTCCAGCAAAAATCATTTCAACCCAGAATAATTTCTGACACAAAATTATTATTATCAATATCCAGACCCCTCCCCACAAATTTCCAAAAACAAAATAAACAGTACTATAGCACCTTAAAGTCCAATACAAACAGTATTGTACCACCTTAAAGACCAATGTCTTCAAACATCTTTTTTACTAATAATAAATACTAGTATCATCATTATTATTCCTAGAACTAGTAATGATAACACCTGAATGCTTTGTTAATGAAGGACCTCCCCCCCCTCTTTCATAATACTAGGACCTGGGGTCCTACATTGAAAATGAGTAGTAGATTCAGGACAAATCAAATTAAATGCATTTTAACACTGAGCACAATTAAGCTAAGAAAATTGTTACATAAGATGTACAAGCATCACTAATTTGGAAGGTTTTAAAAAAGCATTAAACATATTCATGGAAGATATGTCATCTATGGCTTCTTGGCACAATGGATATTTACTCACTCTAATATCAAAACAAGTCTGTTACTTTGTGGGGGGGAGAGAAAAAGTAGGTGTTGTTACATTCAGCATGGCACTCATTACTCTAGAGAAGACAGACCTTATTACTGGCTTCCTATGGGCAACTACACAACCAGAAGCAGGAATAGATAGGACTTTGCACTGGTTTGGTATGTCTTTTATTAGTGTTCTTTCTATAATCTTCTTCTTATCTCACAATGCTTTCGGAAACAAATGCAACGGTGCTCAACAAGGCTGACCCTGTAGCTAGAGTTAATGCAGGAAATCCTTGCCGTACCCACTCCCCAATGATGACACGGACACTTCATTTGGATGAAAAATGGGCCACTTTATTAACTTTATTTAACTTTGCTTGGCTACTGCCAAGAACCAAACGGGCCGTAATAGCACTGGTAAGGAGTAATCTAATTATAAACCCACCTTAAATGCACATCACAATTTGCTACCACTGCAACAAACTGTGACCCTGTCCACAGCCTGTTTCTATTGAAACACATTGTGGACCATAGTCAGGCTGCTACTAGTTAGCACCTGATATTGAAATACCTCCTGTAAATATTGGAGGAGTTGCCTGCTGGTTAAGCATGGCAACATTTTAGTTGTAATCTGGTTGGCCATTCACAAATCTTGGCTGTACCTTGTCCTCCCTATGGCCAACCAACTGTGTATACCAGATTAAATGGGTCATGCAATTTTTCCTTACCAGTGCTAGTCACCAAAGTGACCATTAATATACTCAACTGAAAACCCCAATCTCTACCATCAGCCACAGTGTGGGATGGGCGAAAACGCCAGAAACCAAAGTGCCAATACAGGTTCAAGCAAAAATTCCCACCCGGCCCCAAAACGACCAAAATAATCACACTGTCACCAAGGGAGGGGATGGTGGGCAAATGCACCCTGGCCCAGCCGGATTGTGAGGAACTGCCGGGGAGCACAGCCGTTGCCACCCCTTATATAGGGGTTGGCTAGCCACGCCCCCAGCTTCCTCGAGCCATGCCCGTGCCTTGGGGCGAGGCTGGCAAAGTACACGGCCACTAAAGGGCTGCCACACATGCCTTGCTGTACCCACTCCCCAATGACAACACAGACACTTCATTTGGATGAAAAATGGGCCACTTTATTAACTTTATTTAACTTTGCTTGGCTCCTGCCAAGAACCAAACGGGCCGTAATAGCACTGGTAAGGAGTAATCTAATTATAAACCCAATTTAAATGCACATCACAATTTGCTACCACTGCAACAAACTGTGACCCTGTCCACAACCTGTTTCTACTGAAACACGTTGTGGACCCTAGTCAGGCTGCTACTAGTTAGCACCTAATATTGAAATACCTCCTATAAATATTGGAGGAGTTGCCTGCTGGTTAAGTATGGCAACATTGTAGTTGTAATCTGGTTGGCCATTCACAAATCTTGGCTGTACCTTGTCCTCCCTATGGCCAACTAACTGTGTATACCAGATTAAATGGGTCATGCAACTTTTCCTTACCAGTGCTAGCCGCCACATGGGGAGGAGTTCACCGACTCCCTGCCCCTCCCCTTGACCACACACTTGGTCAACAGGCCCGTTTGGATAGCCACCAGGAAGAGGTCCGTACCTCTAGCTGTAATATGCACCCCATTTCCATGATACAAATAGTGTTTCTGTATCCAGAGTAGGGGATAATGCAAGCGCGGCGCCAAAATGGCCGCCACGCTCTTTGCGGGCCCCTCCCCCACAGGACGAAGAATCCGGGTAGTTTAGGGCGTGGCCAGCTCCCTTATAAAAGGGGTGGCCACGAGGCAGCCGCGCTGCCATTTTACCTCAGCGACGGAGCGGAGAAGTTTTTCCCCTGTGTCTCCGTCGCTCCTTACCTTGCGGGAAGCCTTTTGGCGGCGAATCTTCTTTTCGGCTTCCCTCTCCTGCGGTTGAGATGCCTTCGAAGAAGAAGGCAGCCTCGAGTGCGGCGCGAGCTGTGAGGAGGCGCAACCCGGGTCGGAGGACCACAGCTGCGCCTCCCCAGCAGCCGCCTGTCCAGGCCCCCGGCGGAATGGGGTCTATCGCCCCTTGGCCCGACGCGGGGGATCGGAATGCGGGCGCGGCAGGGGCTTCAGCCCCCGGCCCGCGAGCGGTGGACACCGCTACTCTCCCTGCTCATCCTGTTGGGCCCTCTGTTCCTCCTGGGCCTTCTAGCCTGGGTGGGTGGTGTGGTCCCCTACCTTGGCAGGTTCCTGCACCGACCCTACCGGGCTTCGGTATTGGGCAATGGCCCTATTCGGGTCCTGGGGTACAGGGACCTGTACCCGCGCCTGGACTGGGCGGGCCGGCCGGCCCTTGGCCCCAGATCGACGTGCAGGCCTTACTGGCCCGCCTTGCGGCCCTCGAAGCGTCTTTAGCTCGGGCCAGCCAGGCTGGGGCTCCTTTTGGCGTCCCTTTTGCGGCGCCGTCGGCGGGAGGACAACAGGCGGCAGGCAGGGTTGAGCTGCCTCAGGCGGGTGGCGTGGCTTCGGCCACTGCCCTGCAGCTCCCCAGCCAGCATACGAGTGCAGGTCAGGCCCCGATGATGAGCTCTACGTCGGTCGTGAGCTCCGACGCCCCCAGTGGGCCGGAACCCCCGGTGTGGGCGGCCCGCGGGGGTGCAGCATGTGAGTATGCGGTCCAAGCCAGTACACCTACACACATTCCTTCTATGGGGGGAGCTTTTCAATGGCCTTGGCCTCGCTCGGGTGGTGCGGTGGCACAGCAGCCGGCACTCCACTCGGCGACGGTAACTGCCACCCAGGGCACCGGGGTGGGTAGTTTTTCTCACAATCCGGGGAATGTACTGGGGGTGGCTGGGTTAGCTCAGGCCCCTTTCCCGGTGTCTGTGGTGCCTTTTTCGGCCTTACCAACTGCGGGGTACTCCTTGCCACTGGGTGACCACTTGGCACAGGCAACCAAAGAAAAGATTTGGCGGGGGGAGTATGTAGATATCTTCTCACTCCTGAACAGAGAGCCCACCAAAGAGGAAAGGGAGGGACAGGATGAGAAGGATAAGGAGCAGGCGCGTCGTCGTAAGCCGCCACGTACCTGGGCCAACTGGCTGCCGGCTTATTTAATTTACATGGCAGTGTATCTGAGGGCGCGGCCGGAGTTGGCTATTCCGATGGTCCAATATTTGGACAACATATACAGGGCAATGGTTGATTTCCCGGGCCCTTCGTGGCTTGCTTATGACGAGGAATTCCGTATGCGGATTCCACTCCACCCGGAGATGAGGTGGGACGAGCCGTGCCAGAGGCTCTGGCTTCTGTACATGACACCCACGCGCCCCGTGCCGGGGGACAGATACCATTGTGGACATGCGGTCCAGCGAGCTGTCCCAGCACAGGCTACCCGCCAAGCGGCGGGGCAGGGGGTTCCAGCCCGCCTGCTGTGCTGGGCTTTCTCATCCAATGGTTCCTGCAATAAGAAGAATTGCAAATACAGGCATGAGTGTCCCACATGTTCGGGCCCCCACGCAGCCTCTGCCTGTCCCAGGCCTGGGGGGACACGGGGCAGAGGAAGGGGCGGACAGTGGGCTGGCAAGGCTGCCACAGATGGAGCTGGTTCACCTAAAGGCCCCCTCCCCAATTAAGGTGGACATGTTGGAGCGTTGGCTCACAGTGTACCCAAAGGGGGAGGATGGGGAGTATCTCCTTCAAGGCTTTAAGTACGGGTTCCGCATCCCTTTCATGGGTGATAGGTCCCTTCAGGATGCCCCCAATCTTTTGTCCCTCAAGGGAAGGGAGGAGGTGGCTGCTGCCAGTATCAGGAAGGAGTTAGATGCGGGCAGGGTCGCCGGCCCTTTCCCATCACCCCCGTTTCCCAACCTTAAGGTGTCGCCCTTAGGCTTGGTTCCCAAAAAGTCTCAAGGCGAGTTTCGCCTTATTCATCATTTATCCTACCCAGCCGGCCGGTCGGTCAATGACGCTATCCCTGATGACCTTTGTTCAGTCAGGTATACGTCTTTTGACCATGCGCTGCGCATGGTTCGCTCGCGTGGCCCGGGTGCCCTGCTGGCCAAGTGCGACATTAAGTCGGCCTTTCGCCTCCTGCCGGTGCACCCAGGTGACTTTGAGTTGCTGGGTTTCAAATTTCGGGGCGAATATTATTTTGACAAGGCCATGCCTTTCGGCTGTTCCATATCATGCTCGGCCTTTGAGCGCTTTAGTACCTTCTTAGAGTGGGCTTTCGTCCGCAGGTCAGGGTCCCGGTCTGTAGCCCATTACCTGGATGACTTTTTATTCGGGGGTGAACGGGGCTGGGACACGTGCGCATGTCTCCTTAACACATTTCAGACGCTAATGGAGGAACTCGGTGTCCCTTTAGCGCCCGAAAAGACCGAGGGCCCATCTACCAAGCTAGTATTCCTGGGGGTGGAGATTGACACGGTAGCGCAGGCTTCTAGGTTACCGGAGGATAAGGTGTCCAGGATAGTGGCCCTTATCTCGGAGTTGATGGCCAAGCGCAAGGCATCACTGAGGGAACTGCAGGTGCTACATGGTCACCTGAATTTCGCTTGCAGGGTGGTCGCTCCGGGCAGGGCTTTTGCTCGACGTTTATGCGATGCCATGGCAGGGTTATCCAGGCCTCACCACAGAGTTAGACTTACCCGGGGTATCAGGGCAGACATGTTTGTCTGGTTACAGTTCCTGAGGGAGTTTAATGGGGTCTCATTTTGGAGGTCTGACCTCCTGGCATTCCCCAATTTTCAGATCCAGTCTGATGCCTCAGGATCCCTGGGTTATGGGATGTACTTCAATGGGAAGTGGGCCTATGGTGGGTGGCCACCGGCCTGGGCAGGCACTGATCGCCTGCGTGATCTCACATACCTTGAATTTTTTCCTATACTAGGGGCTTTGATGCTATGGGGCGAGGAATGGGCTAACTCGGTCGTGCATTTCTGGTGTGACAACGCTGCTGTTGTCCACATTGTTAATGCACAGACTTCTAAATCGCCCAGGGTTATGGACCTAGTGCGCCATTTTGTGCTGCGCTGCCTGCGCCTCAATGTTTTGTTCAGAGCCAGGCATGTCCCAGGGATTAATAATGATATTGCTGACGCTTTGTCCCGCCTGCAGATCTCCCGGTTCCGTGCCTTGGCCCCGGATGCGGAGGAATTTCCCTCGCCACTCCCGGACGAGATATGGACCATTGGCAAGGAGAGGTGAACCGGGCGATTGGCCTGTCACTAGCGCCACGCACGCGTAAGGCGTATCAACAAGCATTTAATTCTTTCAGGGCATTTGCTGCTCAATTTCACCTGCCAGAGACCTGGCCTATCCCGGTTGACCATGTTCTGTGGTTCATGGTCCACCTGCATGCTCTCGGCCTCGCACCTCGCACCATAGCATCCAAGCTCTCGGCGCTGGCTTTTATGGCCAAAGTAGGGGGTCATGTGGACAGCACCTCTGACTTCCGTGTGAGACATGTTTTGGAGGGGTGGGTGCGCGAGCGTGGGCGTTGCCCGGACGATCGGCACCCTATTTCCCCAGGGGTTCTTACCCAGTTGGCCCGGGGCTGGCCAAGCCTCTGTTTTGATCATTATGAGGCAGCCCTTTTTCATGCAGCCACAACGGTGGCATTTCTTGGAGCGCTCCGCATCAGCGAACTTGTGATGCTGTCTAAGGCGGATGCAAGTTGTAGGGCACTGGAACTCGGAGATGTATATGTTGCCAAAGACTGGGCCCAGTTGAGGATACGTTCCTCCAAGTCAGATCAGCATGGCGTAGGCAGTGGTGTAAGACTGCTACGGTGTTCTTTGGCAGACATCTGTCCGGTTGGTGCCCTACAGGAGTTCCTGGCACTGCGTGGCATGCACCATGGCCCGTTTTTCTGTCACCAAGATGGGTCTCCCCTTACTAAATTTCAGTTTTGGAAGGTGACAGGCAGAGCCCTCGCCAGGGTGGGCCTACCACGTGCCCGTTATGGCACACATTCATTTCGTATTGGGGCAGCCTCTACAGCAGCTGCTTTTGGGTACTCCGGGGCTGACATACGCAGCATGGGGAGGTGGGGCTCGCAATGTTTTCAGTTTTATGTGCGCCCACTTCCACCGTGAGTACCAATCCTATCACCTTACCCCCCTTTTTTCTTAATTTTTCTTACAGACCCTGGTGTCGTGTTACACCGGTGACAGTATGGCTGGTGGGCCACAGCTATGTGCACAGGGCAGCGCGTTACGCTGCGGCGACAGAGTGGGGACCCCGACTGGGACTGGGTGAACACGCCAGTCTCACATGGCATGGTAAGCCTGGGATGTTGTGGCGGGAGCTGCTCCCTTTCCTGTTTTCAAGCAGGAGTGCTGACCCGCCTGACATTCTCATCATACACCTTGGGGGCAATGATTTGGGTCAGGTCACCGGCTTATCGCTCAAGCATGCGATTTGCGGGGACCTTGCTTACTTGCACTATGTCTGGCCTGCCACAACCCTGGTTTGGTCGGACATGATCCCGCGCCATTCTTATAGAGGGGGCATTGACCTCCTGGCCCTTGACTGCGCTAGGCGCGCGGTCAACGGGGCGGTGGCGCGGTTCCTTGCCGACAAGGCTTGGGAACGGGTCAGTCGTCACCCCGCTATTAGCCTACGAAATTATGACTTGTATGCAGGGGATGGGGTCCATCTGTCGCGAGGAGGTATGGACCTCCTGTTGGGTGATTGGCGAGCAGGCCTGTTGACCGAGCTGACGGTCTGGGGGGGGGGCGTCAGGCCTTCTTTGAAGCCCCTCCGTGTGGCGGGTAGCACTGGTAAGGTAAACAGTATGACCCACAGGTATCCGGCAGGTTCGCAATTGACTGGACAACACTAGACATGAACAAATTAGTTAAACGTTGTCCGGTCAACGACGAACCAGGCGACGGGGTGATGGCGATAGCTAGCCAGCATGCATCACCCCGTGATTTTACGGATACGAGTCAGAGGGTGGGGTCATGAGTTAGATATTGACTACGGTCAACAATTTGTTTGTTGTCAACAAACAAATTGATACATTGTAACCAATTGCCGTTGGCAATTTTGGGGTGGTACCTTACCAGTGTTACTTCGGCCTGCTTGCCTTAAGAATTATGATTGGTCGTTTTACCAATACAAATTTATAATTCGGATTAGGGCATTGAATCAATAAATGTGGCCCTATGCTGTTATCCACTTTCAATGTTGTCTGAGTCCGTTATTGGGGGGGTGCGTTTGCAAAGGACTACTGTCCTCAAGCCAATGTTATCCAGATGTCGGGCCACTGCCATTTTCGCAGACCACCAGTTCTGGCCCAAACACGAGGATCACTCCCAAACGTCCGGTGTATCCTGGTGCCATCACGTAGCCAGGAGCTGAAATAAAAGAAAGAAGGACAAACAAGCAGGGTGCCACTGCAACAAATGACGTACCTAATAGCGGAAATCACGTGAGTGAGTATGCCTTATGCGTGCTGCTAGCCAGCGACAACCAATGACCAGTCTCACTTCTCTCCTGCAAACTGCCATATCTCGGCAGATCATCAGCCTCGGGTTCCAGGGCCCTGAACCGCTCTATCTGTAATCGGGATAAAGCATCCGCAATATCATTATTTATGCCTGGTACGTGTTTAGCCCTGAAAAGTATGTTGAGGTGCAATGCACGAGACACAAATTGACGTACTAGGGCCCTTACCCTCGGGGAATGTGACGTCTGGGCATTGACTATGTGGACAACAGCCGCATTGTCACACCAAAAGTGTTCTACAGACTTCGTCCATGTCTCCCCCCACAGCAGCAAGGCACCTAAAATTGGAAAGAATTCTAAGAAAGTTAGGTCACGAAGCAAAGCCGTTGACTGCCAAGCCTCCGGCCACTTGCCGTAGGACCAGTGCCCATTAAAACAAATGCCATATCCAAACGTTCCTGACGCGTCCGATTGCACCTGAAACATGGGCTGATTCGAACGCTCCACCCACCAAAAGGACACACCATTGAACTTTGAGAGAAAGTCCAGCCACACTGCAGGTCGTTCCTGATACCCCTTGTTATTCGCACCCAGTGATATTTGCGTGATAAACCAATCATGGCATCACACAAGCACCATGCAAAGGCCCTACCAGGTGTCACCACCCTGCATGCAAAATTGAGGTACCCATGGAGAACTTGTAATTCATGAAATGAAGCCTTACGCTTAACCAGGAGGGCCTGAATAGCATTTGAAATAGGGCTATTTTTTCCATGGGTAACCTAGATGTTTGGGCCACTGTATCAATTTCAATCCCAAGGAAAACTAAATTAGTTGCAGGTCCCTCAGTCTTCTCTGGTGCTAAGGGCACCTCCAATTCAGCCATAAGCTCTTGAAATGTTGCAAGCAGTTGTCCACACGCCCCAGAACTCACGGCAGCCCCAAACAAGAAATCGTCTAGGTAATGAACCACCGTATGCACTCCAGTGTGGTGAACAAAAGCCCAATGTAAGAATGTACTGAAATGCTCAAAAGCCGAGCATGACACAGAACATCCAAAGGGCATGGCCTTGTCGACAAAATATTGTCCCTGGAATTGAAAACCCAAGAGTTCAAAGTTGTCTGGGTGGACAGGTAGAAGGCAAAATGCAGACTTAATGTCGCATTTTGCCATAAGTGCCCCATGACCACAGGTACGAAACATGTGAACTGCCTGATCAAATGACGCATACCGAACAGAACAAAGTTAATCTGGTATTGCGTCATTGACCAACCCATCTACAGGGTAGGACAAATGGTGGATCAAATGATAATCACCCGGAACCTTCTTGGGAACTAGTCCCAGGGGCGATACTTTCAAATTTGCAAAAGGGGGATTGCGGCCCCAAACAAATCATACATTCAAGCTTGTACTTCCACTGTTTACGGGAACATCCAGCCGTGGACAAAAAATCCCAACACAACAGGCGAGCTGGAACCCCCTGCCCCACCAACTGGCGGGGTAATTGTGCAGGTCCAGGCCGTTGTACGGCGCGACCACAATGAAACCTATCTCCCACAGCTGGGCGTGATGGGGTCATATATAATAACCAAAGTAACTGGTTGGACTCATCCCAACGCATCTCCGGATGGAGCGCGGTCCGCATATGAAATTCTTCATCATACGCAAGCCACGCCTGACCCGGAAAATCTACGTAAGCCCTATAAATTATGTCAAGATACTGTATGAGGGGAAGTGCCAAATCAGGATGAGTCCTAATCGACACCGCCACGTATATTAAATAGGACGGCAACCAATTAGCCCACGTGTGTGGCGGCTTGCGACGGCGGGACAACTCCTTGTCCTTGTCGTCCTCCTCCTTCTCTTCTCTTGTTGGTTCCCTGTTTAGTAAACTAAACAAATCTACATATTCCCTACACCAAATCTTATCCCTAGTGGCCGGCAACAGATGGTTACCAAGGGGCAGGGAAACGCCCGCAGTAGGCAAGGCTGAGGTGGGCACAGCTCGGTAGGCAGTGTTGCTGCCAGTGCCATATGGCCAGACAGGATAAGGCAAAACTGGAGTAGCCTTAGGAACCCCGGGCAGCACTGGTGGACACTGTGCACTCCAAACCCCTGGAAGAGTGGCAGCCCGTACTGGAGGCTGAACCGAATGAGTTGTCACCAGCTGCATAGGCCAGGGCCAAAGAGGAGCTGTCGTTTGGTTGACATTGGGCAACATGGTTGCTCCAAATTGTCCACCCTACTCACCCGTAGTTTCCTTACCTGCTGCACCCTCTGATGATTCCAGGCAGCCAGGAGCATTAGAGCTCGTGATCATAATTGATCTCGGCTGCTCTGCCCCTAAAAATCCGTGATGGTCTGTACCTGCAAAAGGCACCTGTGCTGGCTGGCCTGCACTGATCATTCCAAAGCCGTTTCCAGGCATGCCAAGCATGGCTGCCTCGAGGCGGGCCAGCCTCCAGTCCATCATTGCCGGAGGCTGGGACACACTGGCCCCATCAAATAAAGTGCCAATAGACTCCGAGGGCCCAGTGTTTGGACTCAGGCCCAAGGCCCGTTCAAGGGCAACAAAGCATACCTCGTAAGGTGCTGGGCCAGTAGGATTGACGCTTGGCATAGGAGACTTACTTTGTAAGTTTTGGGCTTGGGACAAAGTGGCCATCGGTGTCACCGCCTCCCCCCTGTCAAAGCCATGCGCTCGAGCACCCATGGATGCTCCCTCTGCCAGTTGTTGTTGCTGCGGCACCCGTGACCCACCCCGAGCCCTCCGGCTTGGTGGTGAGTTGAGGGCTGGACTCAAGGTGGGCCGTGAACGCGGCCCTGGAGCAGCTCGCATTTTTGATGTGGGGCCTGAATTTGTAATCTTCTTTTTAGACGCCATGAGTGGCAAAATAAGGCCTGCTCAGATGGCAGCCAAAATAAGCTCTGGACCACAGGCAATTAATAAGTCAAAAGTAAAGGTTTGTGCAGTACAAAGGCGTGCTAGTCAGCCACTCACACGTGAATTGGGGCCCTATAGTGTGATTAAAGCAAGGGGCAGTTATAGTCACGCTCGAGCCCACTCCCAGATCAACAGTGCGGAAGTATACTTAAAGCATGTGTCCCCAAATAATAGCCCAATTCAAACCCTTAAAGGTTGCCACAACTGTCACTGGACACACGTACTGACTGGGCAAGAGATGCGCTCAAACGCACCCTGGCCCAGCCTAATTGCAATGAATGGCTTTGGGGGCTCGTCTGGGATCTGAACCCGGGACATCTTTGGGACATCTTTGGGCAGGCTGGGCAAGCATCTTCTATATCCAAAAGGGCTGTATCTGCTGGCCAATACACTGATCCTGGCCGGCCAACCTCACACACACACACAAAAAAAATTTGCCCCAGGGCTACAATACCTCCCTTGACAGTGCGTGCCCCAGCCACTCTTACCCTGTCTTTCCCCTGAGAGTGGCTCCCAACTCGGCAGCTGAAAAGAGCTGCCAAAACTGTGCCCCAATAAGCCCCGCCGCGAGGAAGTAGGCTGTGCGGTTCATCCGATCCTGTGCGAACTGCACCTAGAAAAGCCTTGCTGTTTGTTGCGAAGGAACGGGCGAGAAGGGGTCTCTAGGCTCTCTGTTGAGAGCTGGGAAAACAGCTGGGTGAAGGAGCACCCCTATTGGCCAGTTCACAGGCGAGGGGTCTCTAGGCTCTCTGTTGAGAGCTGGGAAAATGGCTGAGCAGGAGGTGCGCTCAAACGCGCCCTGGCCCAGCCGGATTGTGAGGAACTGCCGGGGAGCGCAGCCGTTGCCACCCCTTATATAGAGGTTGGCTAGCCATGCCCCCGGCTTCCTCGAGCCGTGCCCATGCCTTGGGGCGAGGCTGGCAAAGCACGTGGCCACTAAACGGCTGCCACACATACCATGTTTGAATTTTCTAATACAGTGGAACCTCATACAACAATTGCCTCGTATAACAACAAAATTGCATAACAATTAGGTTTTTGGGGGAAATGGCTTCCTGCATAACAATTTTCCCTATGGAAAAAATCGTACATCAATTTTTCAATGGGAAAAACAACGTAGAAAAAAATCATTGTACGATGTATCCCATAGGGAAAAATTGCTATACAAGGCATGCATCATATAGAAATTGTTTTGTACAATAACGAGCCCCGTGGAATGGATTAAAATCATTGTATGAGGTACCACTGTATATCCATATTTAGCTCGAGGTATCTGTTAAAGGCTTCTAAATTTCACTGGAACAATGGTGCTGGAATAAGTGTAATTTAACTCTGCTTGCATTCTTTAGAAAGAATCTGAATGACTTGAAATCTATTGCAATGTAGAGGATCTCAAATTAAACTTAGATGAGGGCAACTGGGGTTCCAATTTCTGCTTGGCTGAGAGGTTTATTGGTTGACCTTGCAGGGAGGAGGGGATTCCTTATTTCCACCTACAAGTTTTCACTGGGTTGTTGTGCTGCAATAATTTGATGTGCCCATACTCTCCCACCCCGCCCCACTCCCTGTTCTTTTGAGGAGCAGTAGTATATAAATGGAATTGATAAATTACTTTTACTAAGAGATCTTAAGAGGAGGTGATTTGGGTGGGAACCATGAAGGGCAGGATGAGAAAATAAATGGACTAGAAAGCAAGAAGCGCCTGTCTCATTTTATTGTTTAAAATTCAGAGTGAACTTCGGGATCAATTTAAGTTCCCCTACACATTGACCTTCTAAAATGAAGCTCTGATCCATGCTGCTGAAATTACAATGTGCCAGATTTACTTTCACTGTTTCTCCTCAAGAACAAACCAGCCCTGTTTCTATCCAATTATGAGCTCTGTTTGTTCTTCTATTTGTATTCCTCTAATTGATCATCACTAAAAGTCTGTCACTGGATGATTCCTAAGAACATTACCAAACATTTTGGTAATGACTCATGCAGAGCTGAGATATCTTTCTTTATTTTCCTAATCAGTATCACACTATTCAATTTTCCTAGATCATTACCTTTGGCATGTGTCACAATACTTCTGGGACCTCAGAAATTACCTAACAATTCAGAAATGAAAACCAGTGGTTACTGCCAAATCAACCCTTTCTGTCCCTGTCATATAGCCTAGTATGTAAGAAGGCTAAAGAAAATTTGCTACTGAAATACTGAGCAAGATTTGAATGTATTTGTTATGTATGTTAACTGTGTTTTCTGACAGGAGCGGAATGTATCTTTTCTCATGTATCTATTCTTATGCAAATAGGTGGATTGAAAATGTGCACACTCTGTTAGCCAATGGGCTTGTTGTATTATTGTTACTGTTACTGTTTATAGTGTATATTAGTCTGAGTTTTGCCCCAACCAAACTGTGTTCAAACCCCACTAATAAAGAGCTGAATTTCACTACTTCACTCGTCTGCTTCTTCATTCCCAGAACACGAAACTGGTGACGAGGATGGGATGGCATCCCCACACGGCAGCAACATCGGCCCATTTGACCCAGTGTGTCCAGAGAAATGGGCAACACACGAACACCGATTCCGCCACGCAATGGCCTCGCAGAAGATCACCAACAAAGACCAGAAGCGCTCCTGTTTCCTCGCTCAGTGTGGTTCTGATACGCTTGAGCTGGCAACCCACCTTGTTCTCCCAAGGGATGTGGATGTGATGCCGCTCGCAGAAATAATGTCTGTACTGAGGAAACACCTGCAGCCAGAGGTCTCAATCTTCCCGGCCAGGGTGGCCTTCCACAGAAGGGAGCAGTGACCTGGGGAGTCCATTGCAGACTACGCCACCGCTCTGCATATTGCTGCCGCCCCGTGCAAGTGGGACAACATCAAAGAAGCACTCTGGGACTGTCTGCTGGCTGGCATGAAGGACGACGATGCTCAATGTCGCCTCATGATCAGGAAGACGCTAACTTTCAAGGCTCTCCTTGAAGAGGTGGTAGCGTCTGAGGCCACACGGTCTGGCATCAAGCTTTTCCGGCATTGCCACTCCACCACTAGTGCCACCGACTCAGCTGTGCAAGCTCAGTAAAATTCATCTTCATCCTTCTCAGCATCGCCTGGTTCCACCTCTTCATTGGAGTCCAGCAACACAGAGGGAGAAGTCCGAGCGGTCCGATGAAAGCACTGAGAGCACCGTGACAATCGGGAGAAGAAATTCCTTTGCAAGTGTGCTGGCTGCAGAGCCCGGCATGACCACAGGAAGTGTCCCTTCCACACCGCAGAATGCCACTACCGTGGGCGACGAGGGCACATTGCTAAAGTATGCCGACAGCGAAAGCAAAGAACTCCAGCACCTGAGTCCAAGAAGAGTCATCACCACAAAACGTCCATCACCAAAGTGTCACCAGAGCCTGAGCCATACCAAGTGGGCATTGTCAGCGAGCATTTCTTCGCAGACCTGAGCCTGCAGGACGTCCCCTTCAAAATGGAGGTGGATTCAGGTACTACCTTTTCCACAATCCTACAGCGGGAGGTTTTGCTCAAATCTTTTAAAACTTCCCTCCGGGATGTGCAAGGTTGCCAGATTCTGGTCCTGGTGGTGGGAAATTTCTTGGTCAAATTCAAAAACATTCGCACCTCCTTGCCATTGGTTGTAGTTATGCAGTGCACTAACTGTTTTATTGGGACTCAATGGTTTGGGCCACTGGGAATCCGGCTTTCTGGCATTCACGCAATAGACGCTGACCTAATCCGGGACATTTGTGCTGCACATCCTGAGGTATGCAAAAAGGGTCTAGGGTTATACAAAGGCCCCCCTGTGGACTTTGAGCTTGACCCAACCATCCGGCCCATCCGGATGAAGCCACGTCGGGTACCCTTTGCTTTAAAGGAGAAGATAGAAGCCGAGCTGGACAAACTGGTGGGGCAGGGCATCCTAGTGCCGGTGGACTCCGCAGAGTGGGAGACACCAATAGTGACTGCTTTGAAAAGTAATGGGGAGGTCAGGATATGTACTGAGTAAAAGTGTACCATCAATAAAGCTATTCATCTGAATGCATATCCTGTGCTCATGCCAAGCCACCTTCTTGCCTCCTTGCATGGAGGAAATTGCTTCACAAAACTTGCCCTTGCCCAGGCTTACCAACAATTAACTGTGTCTCCTGCTGCTGCCTTAGCCCAGACCATAGTAACGCATAGGGAGGCATTTAAGGTAAGTAGACTACAATTTGGGGTGAATACAGCTGCCGGAATATTTCAATCTCTTGTAGAACATATTTTAAAAGATTTGCCCGGTGTCCTGCCATATTTTGATGATGTCCTGATCGTCACCGTCAAACTAGCAGCCAGGCTCGATAGAGTCCTCTCACATTTCAAGAGGGCCAGTCTATGTCTCAGAAGAGACAAATGTGTGTTTTTGGCACAGGAACTGGAGTTCCTGGGGTACCGAATTACACCCCAAGGTATCATGCCCTCTGACTCCCTCTGACTCCAAGGTGGCGGCCATGCAAAATGCACCCAGGCCAAAATGTAAAGCTGAATTGCAATCATTTCTAGGATTGTTAAACTTCTATCATGCTTTTCTCCATCGCAAAGCCTCAGTTGCTGAACCATTACATCAGCTTCTTAAGAAAGATACTGTTTGGCACTGGGGCCATTGCCAGGAGAAAGCGTTCCTAGAACTTAAAAGACTGCTATCTTCGGATGCTGTATTAACTCATTTTGATCCTAACAAGGCAGTTGTTCTTGTGTGTGATGCATCCCCTGTGGGGGTGGGAGCTGTGTTATGCCATGTACTAAATGACGGGAGGGAAGCCCCCATAGCATTCTATTCCCATTCACTCTCAAAGCCTGAGAAAAATTATGCTCAGACATACAGGGAGGTGTTGGCAATCGTTGCTGGCACTAAGAAATTCCACGATTACCTTTACGGAAGACCTTTTACCATCGTAACTGACCACAAGCCCCTCCTTGGAATCTTTGTGAACGGGAAGCCCACACCTCAAATTCTGTCCCCCAAGGATGTTGCGTTGGACAATTTTCCTAAATGCATACGATTTTACTTTGGTGCACAGGCCTGGCAAGGACATCAGCCACACTGATGCCCTGTCACGTTCTCCACTGCCAGGGGTTGGGGAAGCCGATTGTGTGATCGAAAGTGACTACCAGGGCCTTATGATTGAGGCTTTCGACTTGCCCCCAGTCTTCCCTTCAGATATAGCCAAGGCTATGGCCAAGGATGTAACATTGACTAAAGTAATGTCTTGGGTACAAAAAGGCTGGCCTGTCTCTCCTCTAGCCGAGGAATTCAGAACATTCCACCGCAAGTGTTTGGAACTGTCAGCGGAATGAGATTGCCTTCTATGGGGCCAGCGGGTGGTCATTCCTGTCACTTTCAGGAAAAAGGTTTTACATCTACTTCACACAAGTCACCCAGGAATTGTTCGTTCCAAAGCCCTTGCCCATAGCTACCTTTGGTGGCCTCAAGTGGACCAAGACATAGAACAAATGGTCGACACTTGTGCCAGTTGTCAATCCTCTCACTCAGAGCAATCCCACCTTCCCTCTTAGGTATGGGATTCTGCTCGGGGCCCGTGGTGCAGGTTGCACATAGATTTCGCAGATCCATTTAGGGATGCCCTATTTTTGTTGGTTGTGGATTCATTCTCTAAGTGGCTGGAAGTGATTAGGGTGCCTAATACCACTTCAGCCACCATGATAATGCACCTAAGAAGGCTGTTTGCAGCATTTGGACTTCCAGATGTGCTGGTGTCCGACAACGTGTCCACGTTCACATCTGCAGAATTCCAATCCTTCATGGAAAGGAATGCAATTAGGCACATCACTGCTGCCCCATTCCACCCAGTCACCAATGGCCAGGTAGAGCGGCAGGTGTGCACAACTAAAGATGTGCTTCGGCGTATGGGTGAAGGGGATTTGGAGCTCCAGTTATGCCAGGTTTTTTCCACATATAGGCTCTCCCCCCTTGCCTCAGGCCTGTCCCCTGCTGAATTGCTCCAGCGAAGGAAACTGTCATCCTTGCTGGACAGATTGGATCCCTCTAGGCTAGAGAACAAAGGCACAAATATAGCAATCCAACACCAGAAGGGTTTCTCATCCAGAGACCCTGTTCATTGCCACAATTATGCAGCTGGTGGCCCTACGTGGGTGCCTGGGTTTGTGATCGATCAAACTGGTCCTGTTTCTTACAGAATCGAAACAGCCATTGGTGTGATCTGGAGGAGGCACACAAATCAATTGAGACCCAGAGTACTGGACCCACAAGACAAATACAGACACTCAATGCTAGGGTTGGCCCCCACCCGTTTAAACCCAGGAGGCAGAGGTAATAGTCAGCAGCCAGCCAACATTGACCCAGAAGTGTCTTCTAGGAACCGATTTCAAGGGAAATTTGTGGAATGCTCCCCTATTCCGGCCAGGTGTGTCCCTACACTGTCCCAGCCTAGCACTCTGAATTCCTTTATTGATGATGACCAATTTTGTTCAGAGTTGCCCTCCACTCACACAGGAGGGACCCTGAGTTGTCTTATTCATCCACAGAATTAGATTTTGGTTTTCAGCGATCCCCTGCTCCTCCATTTGACAAATGGGGCTTTAATTTAGGTTTACAATCCTCCCCCTCTAGTCAATCCCTCACTCCAGTCTGGTTGCCCATCCTACGAGCCCCTGAGCTGGCTCAGCCAAGCCTCCGACCCAGAAGGGAAACTAGACCGCCATCCTTGTTAAAGGATTTTGTTTTTACCTAGGGAGGAAGAATCTTATTTATGTTAACTGTGTTTTCTGACAGGAGCGGAATGTATCTTTTCTCATGCATCTATTCTTATGCAAATAAGTGGATCGAAAAATGTGCACACTCTGTTAGCCAATGAGCTTGTTGTATTATTGTTACTGTTACTGTTTATAGTATATATAAGTCTGAGTTTTGCCCCATCCAAACTGTGTTCAAACCCCACTAATAATGAGCTGAATTTCACTACTTCACTCGTCTGCTTCTTCATTCCCTGAACACGGCACTATTGGATGTTTATTATTTGACTGATTGGATTAAAAAGTAATTTACAGTTGTTGCTGCAAGAATAAGAATAATTGTATAAAATATACTGGGGTTATGGAGGGTATTTGTTATTCTGCAGCACATACCTGTTTTCAATATTCAGAGTTTTTATTATTTGTATTTTAATCACACTATTATGAGGGGTGCTTCATTTTGAACTAATCTTTACCAGTCAGTACTTCAGAATATATTGAAAGGATTTTGCACTGAATTTTACATGTCTTATTGAAGGATGATAATGTTCCCATATTCTCAAATCTCTTCACAAGCATGATGGAGACAGCTTGAGATTTTAGAATTCTGGATGTGAGAGAAAGACACATTAACCCCCCCCCCCAAGAGGCTCTTTGTTCGTAATATCAAACGGCTTGTGTGTGACAAGGAAGTACTTTACTTGCATTTTCAAAATGGAGATTTATGTTGAGTTGTTGTTCGTTTATAGCCTTTTTTTTGTTCCCAGAAAAATTAGGAAGCATTAAAGTGTGATGTAAACCCTAACACCTAAGGAACTGTACTGTCAGGAACTTAGCGATAGCAATTACACTTATATACCACTCCGTAACGCTTGGTGCACTTGTTGGGCAGCTCTCAAATTAATTAGCATTTTGACCCCAACATGCTGGGTACTCATTTTACTGACCTTGGACTCATTTTACCGACCTTAGAAGAATAGAAGGCTGAGTCAAAATTGATCCCCATACAGCTGTACTTATTTTGTACACTATTGGAGTAGTTTTTAAATTTAATTATTCAAGTATTTTGACAAAAGAGGATATTTTTTCTCTCTGATATTGATAATGATGCAGTAACGTACATGACACTTTTCAGAATGCACTGGGTGTTTACTGTCCACATTCACTGTGCATCAGCATGTTTGGTATAAGTATTCATTTTATGAGACTCTACAGCAGGAGTTCTCAACCTTTTTAAGCTGGGGGCTGGGTCACACTCTCTCAAACAGCTTTGGTGGCCAGATGGCCATTTCCCCCTTCTTCCACCACATGGCACCTCCGGGTGTGGCGGAGGTGGTGGTGGCCACATGACTTGGCACTGCAGGCTGCATCCAGCCCATGGGCCTCAGGCTGAGAATCCCTTCTCTACTGGAAGTATGTCGATCCATACATAAGTATAAAAAGAATAGCATATTGTGCAAACCATATAATTTACATCAATTTCTGATGTATTGTGCATGAATCAGATCTGCACCGGCAGAGCCCCTTTGAACATAAAAAGTTCTCTCTTGGCAGCTGTTAAGGGGTCTCCAGCAATGGGAACCCAATTTCACTTACACTGCTGATAATGGCCCTCTGAGATGTTTCTTGCTAGGCATTACTGTCCAGGAACACCGCCAATGACTTTTTTGCCTGCAGGTAAAAATAGACAGACTGCAGAGGAGATCTAGAGAATTATTTAGATTTCAGTGCACTAGGTGACAATGGAGAATGGCCTGCTGATAGGTGATAATATGCCTCCAGGAAATTGATATTAGAGATCATAGATTTCTGTGAATTCCATTTCACAGTAATTGCCACAGAGCAGCAGTGAAGAAAGCACAGGAGATACTTGGTAATGCCTTCACATGTAGGAGTTAGGCAACAAAAGACAAAGACTAGCTATGACAAGAGAAATATGTGGATAAATGATATTTTGACAATATTTAGTTGGAGACTTTTTATGAGGCCCATATGTCACCATATTCCACACATGACATTTCAGAGAGAATGGACTTTTCTTTTTAATCTATGGTATGTATATCACTTACTAGTTGGCTTCTGTATCTGAATGTGGAGCCAGATATTGGGATTTCAATTCCCATTGTCCCTTCTACAAGTAGAGTGAGTCTTTGTGGCCTTAGGCAAACTGCAAAGTTCCAGGGTGATCTGGAAATGGTAAACTTCTCAGTACTCTCTAGAAAACAAACCTGAAAAAGACCACTGTAAGTTTAAAATGACTTGACATCACGTGGTTATACCACATACTGCATCCAGTAGGATTTCTCAAAGTTGTGCATGTAAACGAAGAAAACCAATGGAAAATAAAGAGAATAGTTATTGAAATGTGCACAATGGAACATTAAATAGCTACCAATTGCTATGATTTAAAGCAGGGGTGCACAAACTATAGCCCATGGGCTGGATCCGGCCTGCAGTGCCAAATCATCTGGCCCACACCACCCTTGTTGCTCCTGCTGCTCCTGGAAGCAGAAGTAAAAAGTGGATAAGTTCATGAACATGTCTATTATGAGCACATGCATGCATATTTTACTTCCACTTCTGGTGGGAGGAATCATGTGACTGGCACACTCAACCATGTGACTGGCCTGTGGTGCACTCAACCACATGACTGGCCCATGGCCCAAATGTTTGGGCACTCCTGGTTTAAAGAGTTAAATACTGTATAACATAGGATATGAACCTAAGGCCTGTGGGCCACGTCACCATTCCGTGTGGCCCACATTGCACGGCTGCCACCAGAAGCAGATCGGACATGTTTGCAACAGCCATAAATGCACTCACAGCTATCTTAAATGCATTTACAGCAGCTGCAGCCACATTTTACAGGAGTGTTTACAGTGGGGGAACCACCAGTCTGGCCCACTCAGCTGTCTGAGGGGGCGTGGTCTGGCCCACAGCTTGAAATTTTAATTTAATTTAATATTTCAACTTGTTCGCCGCCCACTCAGGTAAGCCCAACTCAGGGCGGCTTACACAATCTAAAACCCCATACAGTAAAAGCAATTTAAAAAAAACCACCCACATTAAAAATCCCTCCCACCCCAAGAAGCAGAGAGAGGATACATCTCATGGTAAAAGCCAGTGGGTAGGAGACACATTGCCCTCAGGGCTCCACACCTGCCTCGCCAGCCAGGTCTTAAGTCCTTTCCTGAAGGGCAGCAGCTCCGTCTGCAGCCGTAGCTCTACTGGCAGGAGGTTCCAAAGGGAAAGGCCCTTTTCCTTGTGTCAGAGAGGTGGGCTGATGGAACAATTAAGGAGCTGCTCTGGTCCACTCTGGTTGGACAAACAGATGTTCTTAGGAGGATGCGGTCTCTTAGGTATCCTGGCCCACTACCATATAGGGCTTTAAAGGTCATAACCAGCACCTTGAATTGCACCCGGAGGCAAACTGGTAACCAGTGCAGCTCCCGGAGCAGAGGCAAGGCATGGGCATAACGCCCACGCCCCATCACTACCCGGGCTCTGCTGTGTAAGGACTCGCACTATTGGTTCTCCATATCAAGGATGGCCCAGGAGGGTATAGCTCTCACTTACCAAGCCTTATTCAGCTCAGGATCAGGATGTCTTTGTAATATACCCAGAACATGTCATTGTTTGCATCTCTCCAAAGTTAAAGGAGCTGACGTCCCAAGGCTTGGGGTCACTATAAGAAAGACTTGTAATCTGCAAATAATGGAACATGAAACAATGGAACATGAAACAATGGTCTTGATTATATATATATATATATATATATATATATATATATATATATATATATATATATATATATATATATATATATATATATATATATATATATATATATATATATATATATATATATATATATATATATATATATATATATATATATATATATATATATATATATATATATATATATATATATATATATATATACCGCGCGCGCGCACACACACACACACACACACACACACATTTGTAATGTCAGATTATTGGTTCATTTACCCTCATTTTCTATACTATGTGGATTTAATATTTACTTGTCAAAATATTTGTCATTTATGTTTCTGTCTCCCTCAAAGCACCCAAAGTGATTTACAATAATATATATAACACATTATAAAGCAAATGAATAACCATTTTGAAAGCCAACTTTTAAAAGAGTTTTAAAAAAGCCAAAGGCCATGCAAAATATTATATTTTAATCCATTTTCAAAAAAGCTCGGCAATGATGGAACCAGCCTGAATTCTTTTGGGAGTGAGTTTCATAACGGAGGTGCTAATATGCAGCAAGCCCTCTCTCTTATATCCATTATCCTAGCCTGAGAAGGTCAGAGGACTCACATCAGCACCTCTCCCGAGGATCTCAAATCTTGCAAGTTTTATATGATCTTCTAGCTAGCTTGGCTTCCAGCTGTTTAGTTCACCATACCTTAAAACATCACCTTAAATTGAGTTTAGAAGGAAAGCAGAAGTCAGAGAAGATTGTTCAGGATTGATGATATATTGTCAAACATGGGCAAGAAATAGTCTGGTCTCTTCAAAGCTATTAAAACTCTGAACACCACACACCCATTTTAAAATGAACATTTTATGATTAATTAGAGATTTAGAAATATCAATTCAAAACAAATTATAAATATATTTTACAGATTAATAAATATAAATATGCAATTAGTAATGTTAATATGCAAATTTCTATACTATTTTTATTTTAAAATAAATGCAAATTATTCAAATAAATAGATAGATGAATGGATTGTAAAGATATGTTTTGGATTGCAGCAAACACAATCCTCCATCTCTGTGGCTTGGGGGGATTCTGGGAGTTATAGTCCAAAATGTATTCCCCCACCCACCCAGGTCAGGAACTGGTTTCAAAATAAGGCATGCAAAATTGAGCTAGCATAGAAATGTGGTGACAATAAATAAGAGATTAGAAAAATGCTTATAATCAGCTTGATGACAAGCAAGGCTTTTAATACCAGTTTAGGGGTTATTGGGATGGCGTGGAAGAATCCCCATAGTCCATAAATGTACATTTGGTTTTATCCTATTGGGCTATTCTTACATTCTTGAAGTCAGGATGTAAATGGCTTTTTCTGTGGCTATTTTGATTCTTTAAAGATTTTATGTCTGTTCCAATTAACACAGTTAAAAAAACATTCTTAAATTCAGCAAAATTAATTCTGTCTTGAGTTAATTATAGCTCATATGGTTATTAGAGAATGCTTTGCATTTATTAGGTCTAAATGTGGCTGTGTTTGAGTTTCTTTCTATTTCTTGCTCTTTTGTCTCTTAATATTCTTTTTAAAAACAGTTCCTTAAAGTGACAGTAGATGTGAAATTAACACATATCAATACACCGCTACCAGAATCCATGCACAGTAAAAACCCGTTTTATGTAAAAAGTTCATTCCATAGTTTTTTTTTACATAATATGGTGTGTGTTTTTTACATAAAACATGGCATTCCCATAAGGAGGCATTGAAAAATAAAAAATGATCCTGACCGGACCAAAAATAATCCAAACAAAAAAATAGTCAGCACAAAGGGAATGTAATCGGAGTGATATTCCTTCCCTTTCCATGCTGCTGCTGCTGCTGCTTCCTCCTGAGTGGTTTGTCTGGCCATCGGGAGAGCGGGAACTGCCACCACCACCAACACTGCAGCAGTCCCCGCTGCTTCTACCAGGACTGGTAGAGTGTGGAGGCATATCCACTCAGTTGTGCTTTTTGGCCGAGGTTTCTAAATGGCACACTTTAGCTTGGAACATGTGTTGGAAGAAGACCAAAACAGAGCAGTCTTCATCCAATGTGCATTCCCAGCTAAAGCACACCATGGAGAAACCCCAGCTGAAGAGTGGATCCGAGTGGCCTTCATCTGACGCGTGTTCCCACCTAAAGCATGCTGTGAAGAAACCTCGGACGAAGAGTACAACTGAGCGGATATGCCCCCCACATTCTTCCAGTCCTAGTAGAAGCAGTGGGGCATTCTCCCAATACCAATAGAAGCAGCAAGGACTCCAGAAACTGAGGCAAAACTGTCGCAATCATCAACACTGCCTCCACAGTATGTGATGTCTTGCAAATTCCAGCAGTGAGAGCAGGTGGCGCAGGATGGAATTTGTAAGCCTAAAAAGGTGCAGGGCTGCTATTTTAGAGTTTAAAAGGATGGAGCTGCTGTTTTAGACTTACAAGATGCAAGGAAATTCTGGGGAAACCTGTTACGTAAAATGATTTTTCTCCATAAAACGGGATGCGTTTTACACAAAAAAAGTTATGTAAAATGAATTTTACATAACATGAAGTGTACGTAAATCACAGTTTTACTGTAGGTACTTGACTCCCACCGGCTATAGTCCATCAGCATAAATCTCAATGTTGAACTGTTGCTCATCAAGTACTCAACATAGGTAGCGTTGCCATATATCCCGGAAAACCAGGAATTTCCTGGATTTCGATTGTCCCGGCTGATTCTGTAAAAATCATTGAAAAGTCCCGGATTTGCAAAGTTTCAAACCAAGCGGCATGCTCTTAGTTTGGAAAAAAATCTCACCTTTTTCTTGCTACCTTAGAGTGGTGCCTCTACTTAAGCACCAGCCAGCATCTGTAGCAGCAGCCACAGCAGCTTGGTGGCTGAAGAAGAAAAAGGAGATTGGGTTGATCACCATGGCCTGATCATTGGTAACCAGAGGGCCTTCACTGAAACCACCTCCCAGCTGACAGGCAGCTTGGTGATGGGATAAATTGAATGTTTCTGAAAGGAGAATGAGGAAAAGGAGGGGTGCATGGGGGGGGGGGAGGAGGACAAAGGCACTCCAGTAGGTCTCCTCAACAGCCCCATCCGACACATGCACAGTTTGAAGAATGCAATGACATCACATGGCTGTCCCGGTTTGTTGGGAAAGAATTATGGCAACCCTAAACATAGGCATTTGGTGTCACATCTGATTTGGCGATTGACAACAAATGCTTACAATGACATAAATGGTGGTGATTTGCTGCTGAAATTTATACTAACTGATGTTGTCGGAGTAAATTCTTCAGTTGGATCCCAGCTAGTGGCAAGATTTACAATCAATGGTTGAGTCAGACCATTGTTCTATGTAGCCTGATGCATTCAAGTCTGATTAGTAGCAGTTCTCCTGGGGTTTGGACAGGATTATTTCCAAGCCCTGCTTCCATGGCAGTACTCAGGGTACTCCCTTTCTAATACAAATCACACCTGACTCTACTTAGATTCCAAAATCAGTTGAAATATTTGTATTCAGGTAGGTCTTCCAGGCATCTGCTATATAAACCCGGGGTACACAAAATGTTGTGGATGGGCAGTTTGGAAACATTGGCAATTGGTTGTGCAAAACCTCCTCATTTTTATTTGTAGTTTTAATCAGCTGGACTGAGGAGGAAAAATTGTTTTGTAACTGGTAGAGATGTTTCATCTGAGCAGAATAAATCATACCCATTTGACCACCACCACCCTTCCCTGGGGTTCTTGTCAAACTTGTTCGAACTGCTGTGTGGTCCACCAAACATATTACCTGGTGATGTTTGGACATACTTTTCTCTTGCCCCCAGAGGGCTATCCACTATTTCCTCTTCTCCATTAAATATAAATGCCATGAAACACAATTTAAGCAAGTAGAAATGAGAGTTGGACAGGTTTTGATTAAGCTTGTCACAATTAAAAATGAGTTAAACTCCCATTTTCCAAGGGACTGTTTCAAGGAAAGAGAATATGGCTTTATAGAGATGCACATAAGGTACTTCCACCTGTAGCAGTGTTAATTTACTTACAATGGCTGGATGGTACCCTATGCTATAAATATTTGATGTGCAGTAAATGTGTGAGAAGTATCCCATGTAACCAAAAAACTTGTTTTCCAGAGAGAAAACGGAAACAGCAGAGCACAAACCAAAGGACATACTACTTGCCACAACTTTTTTGAAAGGCAGATTGTGAAATATCTCTACATTTTACTAAGTATCTATTTGTATAATATAGAAGTTAATGGGTTTTTTAAAAGCATACTATGATTTTCCTCTGTATCTCTGCTGTTGGCAGTATTTACAATATATTAGGATTATTCGTTTGTTGTCCAACAAGTTTCCCAAGATAATTTCCAAATCATTAAAATTATTGAAAAGTCATTAAAGCCTTGCAGACTGTAACAGAAGTGTTTTCCCATGAAACAAAGTTATATCACATCATACATAGAACTTTTAAAAAATAATATATTGTGGTTGCCTCTTGGACTATGGTTCCCAATGTGGGGCACAACCCCACAGGAGGGCAATTTTATTTTTAAGAGGGGCAATTTGAGCTTAAAGTTAATGGCTTTTTAGACTTCTTTCACATGAATAGTTCACTTTTTGAATAATAAAAATTAGATGTCAAAGGGGGAGGGGATCAGGGTTTTAGAAATGCTTAGGTGAGGCATGGCCAAAACCACTGCTCTAGGAGTGCTCTACCTCATGAGAAACTCCATAACCACAATGGTTTCCCTTATGTGTTAAGAAGCCTATGTAGTCCCTCCCAATCCCAAACTGAAGAGGCAGCACACTTGGTGTAAACTTGGGCCAGAACTTGATTGAAATTTGAATAAAACTCCTAACCTACAGAGGGGCCAGGTAGTGTGCAACCTGGTACTAGAGCAGGTAGATTTCTTTAGCCCCAACTTGCAAATACCCAGCCCCTGCCCAGTGCTGATCCTTGCCAGTTAGTGAGACATTACTGAAATTGTTTCCAACTCAGCTCCCAAGAGCATACATTGGTCATATTGCAAGCGCGGCGCCAGAATGGCCGCCGCGCTCTTTGCGGGCCCCCCCCACAGGACAGAGAATCCGGGTAGTTAGGGGCGTGGCCAGCTCCCTTATAAAAGGGGTGGCCACGAGGCAGCCGAGCTGCCATTTTACCTCAGCGATGGAGCGGAGAAGTCTTTTCCCCTGTGTCTCCGTCGCTCTTTAACTTATCGGGAAGCCTTTTGGCGGCGATTTTTCCTTATTGGCTTCCCTTCACTCCGGTGGAGATGCCTTCGAGGAAGAAGGCAGCTTCGAGTCCGGCTCGCGCTGTTAGGAGGCGCAACCCGGGTCGGAGGACCGCGGTGCCGCCTCCCCAGCAGCCGCCTTTGCAGGCCCCTGCCGGGACCGGCGGAATGGGGTCTATCGCCCCTTGGCCCGGAGCGGGCGAACAGATTGCGGGCGCGGTAGGGGCTCCGGCCCGCGGCCCGCGAGCGGTGGACACCGCTCCTGCACCTGCCCACCAGGTTGGGCCTGCCGCTCTTGGGTCGCAGCCTCTCCCGGGGCCCTCTAGCCTTGGGGGGTGGTGCGGCCCCCTGCCTTGGCAGGTTTCTCCACCGACCCTGCCGGGCTTCGGTGTTGGCCAATGGCCATATTCGGGTCCTGGGGTACAGAGACCTGTACCCACGCCTTGGACCGTGCGGGCCGGCCGGCCCTTGGCCCCAGGTCAACGTGGAAGCCTTACTGGCCCGCCTTGCGGCCCTTGAAGCGTCGTTGGCTCGGGCCAGTCAGGCGGGGGCCCCCCCTTTGGGGTTCCTTTGAGGCGCTGCCGGCAGGAGGACAACAGCCGACAGGGAGGGTTGAGCTGCTGCAGGCGCGTGGCGCGGTTTCGCCCACTGCCTCGCAGCTCCCCAGCCAGCTGCCAAGTGCAGGTCAGGCCCCGGTAATGAGCTCTACGTCGGTCGTGAGCTCCGACGCCCCCAGTGGGCCGGAACCCCCGGTGGGGGCGGCCCGCGGGGGTGCAGCATGTGAGTATACGGTGTAAGCGAGTACATCCACACACATTCCCAATATGGGGGGGGGCTTTTCAATGGCCTTGGCCTCGCGCGGGTGGTGCGGCGGTGCACCCGCTGACGCCTCACCCGGCGATGACAGCTAACACCCAGGGCCCCGTGGTGGGGGGTGTTCCCTACCCTGAGGGGAATGTTTTGGGTGGCCGGGTTGGTCCAAGCCCCTATTTCTTACCGCTGAGTGACCGCTTGGCACAGGCCGCCAGAGAGTAAATTTGGCGGGGGGAGTGCGTGGATATCTTCGCGCTCCTAAACAGGGTGCCCATCAAGGAGAGAGGGAGGGGCAGAATGAGAAGGATAGTGGCAGGCACGTTGTCGCAAGCCACCAAGTATGTGGGCCAAATGGTTGCTGGCCTGCATCATATGCATGGCGGTGTACCTTAGGGCCCAGCCGGATCTGGCAATCCCGATGGTCCAGTATTTGGACAACGTCTACCGGGCGATGGTTTACTTTCCGGGCCCAGCGTGGTTGGCTTGTGACGAGGAATGCCGTAGGCGGATTTCCCCGCACCCCGAGATTAGGCGGGATGAGCCAGGCCAGAGGCTGCGGCTTTTGTACGTGACGCCCACGCGCCCTGCGCCCGGGGAGATATGCCATTGTGGGCATGCGGTTCAGCAGGCGGCCCCAGCATAGGTCACCTGCCAGGGGGCGGGGCGGGGGCTTCCAGCCCGCCTGCTGTGCTGGACTTTCTTGTCCAATGGCTCATCTAATGGGAAGACTTGCAATACAGACAGGAGTATCCCAACTGTGTTGGCCCCCATGCGGCCTCTGCCTGTCCCAGGCCTAGAAGGATGCGGGGCAGAGGGTGGGGCAGACAGGGGGCTGGCAAGACTGCCGCAGATGGATCTAGTTCACCGAAGGGCTCCCTCCCCATTTAAGGTGGACATGTTGGAGCGTGGCTCACATGGTACCCGAAGGGAGAGGATGCGGGTTCTCTCCTTCAGGGTTCCAGGCAGGAGTTCCGGATCTCTTTCATGGGTAATAGGTCCCCTCAGGATGCCCCCAATCTTTTATCCCTTAAGGGGAGGGAGGAGGTGGCTGCTGCTAGCTTTGACAATAGGGTCTATGCGGGCAGGGTCGCTGGCCCTGTCCCTGCACCCCCGTCCCGGGGAGCATATTATTTCAATGATGCCATGCCTTTTGGCTATTCCATTGGGGCTCGGTATTCGAGCGTTTCACCACTTTCCTAGATTGCGCTTTTGTCCGCAGGTCAGGGTCCCGGTCTGTAGCCCATTCCCTGGATGGTTTTATTCGGGGCTGAACGGGGCTGGGACACGTACACACGTCTCCTCAACACATTTCAGATGCTAATGGAGGAACTGGGTGTCCCTTTAGCGCCCGAAAAGACCGAGGGCCCATCTCCACAGCTAGTATTCCTGGGGTGGAGAGTAACACGGTAGCGCAGGATTCTAGGTTGCAGTGGGATAAGGTCTCAAGGCTAGTGGCCCTTGTCTCGGTCTTGCTGGCCGAGCGCATGGCATCACTGAGGGAACTTTTGGTGCTACATGGTCACCCCAGTTTAGCTGGCAGGGTCGTCGCACCGGGCAGGGCATTTGCTCTGCGCTGGTGCGATGCCATGGCGGGATTCTCCAGGCCCCACCACAGGCTCAGATTTACCCGGGGTATCGGGGCAGACGTGCTGGTCTGGCCATAGATCCAGAGGTAGTTCAACGGGGTGTCATTTTGGGGTCTGATTTCCTGCCCCCCCTTGCTTTCAGATGCAGTCCGATGCCTCAGGATTCCTGGGTTTACGGGATGTACTTCAATTGGAAGTGGGCCTATGGTGGGTGGCCACCATCCTGGGCAGGCAAGGGTCGCCTGCATGGTCTCACGTATCTGGAATGTTTCCCTATCCTGGGTGCTTTGATGCTATGGGGCAAGGAGTGGGCCAATTCGGTTGTGCAATTTTGGCATGGCAACGCGGCTGTTGTCCGCATCGTCACTGCACAGATTTCCAAATCGCCCGGGGTTATGGAGCTAGTGCGTTGGTTTGTGTTCTGCAACCTGTGCCTCAATGTTCCTTTCAGGGCCAGGCATGTCCCAAGGGTTGATAATGATATTGCTGCTGCTTTGTCCCGCCTGCAGATCTCCCGGTTCCGTGCCTCGGCCCCCGGATGCGGAGGAATTTCCCTCGCCACTCCTGGACGAGAGATGGAACGTTGGCAAGGAGAGGTGAACCGGGCGATTGGCCTGTCACTAGCGCCATGCATGAGTAAGGCGTATCACCACGCATTTAGTTCCTTCAGAGTATTATGTACCCGATTCCGACTGCCAGGAACCTGGCCGATCCCAGTAGCCCATGTTCTGCGGTTCATGGTTTACCTGTACGCCCAGGGCCTTGCACCACGCACCATAGCATCTCAGCTGTCAGGTTGGCTTTTATGGCCAAAGTGGGAGGTCGTGTGGACAGCACCAATGACTTCCGGGTGAGACATGTTTGGGAGGGGTGAGTGCGCGTGCGCGGGCGTTTTCCGGCCGACCGCCACCCCATTTACCCAGGGGTTTTTTACCCAGTTGGCCCGGGGCTGGCCTGGCCTCTGTTTTGATAGATGAGGCAGCCCACTTCATGCGGCTACAACGGTGGCCTTTTTTGGAGCCCTCCGCATCGGCGAGCTTGAGATGCTGAGTAAGGCGGATGCAAGATTTCCCCAGGGTTTTTACCCAATTGGCCCGGGGCTGGCCTGGCCTCAGTTTTGATAAATGAGGCAGCCCACTTCATGCGGCTACAACGGTGGCCTTTTTGGAGCCCTCCGCATCGGCGAGCTTGAGATGCTGAGTAAGGCGGATGCAAGATTTCCCCAGGGTTTTACCCAATTGGCCCGGGGCTGGCCTGGCCTCTGTTTTGGAAATGAGGCAGCCCACTTCATGCGGCTACAACGGTGGCCTTTTTGGAGCGCTCCGCACCAGCGAGCTTGAGATGCTGTATAAGGCGGATGCAAGTTGTAGGGCACTGGAACTCGAGGATGTCTATGTTGCCAAAGGCTGGGCCCAGTTGAGGATATGCTCCTCTAAGACAGATCAGCATGGCGTAGGCAGTGGCGTAAGACTGCTACGGTGTTCTTTGGCAGACATCTGTCCGGTTGGTGCCCTACAGGAGTTCCTGGCACTGCGTGGCATGCACCACGGCCCGTTTTTCTGTCACCAAGATGGGTCTCCCCTTACTAAATTTCAGTTTTGGAAGGTGACAGGCAGTGCCCTCACCAGGGTGGGGCCTACCAGGTGCCCGTTATGGCACACATTCATTTCGTGCTGGTGCAGCCTCTACAGCAGCTGCTTTTGGGTACTCTGGGGCTGACATACGCAGCATGGGGAGGTGGGGCTCGCAATGTTTTAAGTTTTATGTGCGCCCACTTCCGCCATGAGTACCAATCCAGTCACCTTCCCGTCTTTTTCTCAATTTTTCTCAATTTTCTTACAGACCCTGGGTGTCGTATTACACCGGTGACAGTATGGCTGGTGGGCCACAGCTATGTGCACAGGGCAGCGCGTTACGCTGCGGCGACAGAGTGGGGACCCCGACTGGGACTGGGTGAACACGCCAGTCTCACATGGCATGGTAAGCCTGGGATGTTATGGCGGGAGCTGCGGCCTTTCCTTTTTTCTGGCCTGGGTGCTGACCCGCCTGACATTCTCATCATCCACCTGGGGGGCAATGATTTGGGTCAGGTCACCGGCTTATCGCTCAAGCATGCGATTTGCGAGGACCTCGCCTACTTGCATTATGTCGGGCCTGCCACAACCCTGGTTTGGTCGGGCATTGTACCGCGCCATTCTTATAGAGGGGGCGTTAACCTCCTGGCCCTTGACCGCGCTAGGCGCCCGGTCAATAGGGCCTTGGCGCGGTTTCTTGCCGACAGGGCTTGGGGACGGGTCAGTCATCACCCCGCTGTTAGCCTACAAAATTATGACTTGTACGCAGGGGATGGGGTCCATCTGTCGCGAGGAGGTATGGACCTCCTGTTGGGTGATTGGCGAGCAGGCCTGTTGACCGAGCTGACGGTCTGGGGGGGGGGCGTCAGGCCTTCTTTGAAGCCCCTCCGTGTGGCGGGTAGCACTGGTAAGGTAAACAGTATGACCCACAGGTATCCGGCAGGTTCGCAATTGACGGGACAACACTAGACAGGAATAAATTAGTTAAACGTTGTCCGGTCAACGACGAACCAGGCGACGGGGTGATGACGATAGCTAACCAGCATGCATCACCCCGTGATTTCACGGATACGCGTCAGAGGGTGGGGTCATGAGTTAGATATTGACTACGGTCAACAATTTGTTTGTCGTCAACAAACAAATTGATACAAATTGATACATTGTAACCAATTGCCGTTGGCAATTTTGGGGTGGTACCTTACCAGTGTTACTTTGGCCTGCTTGCCTTAAGAATTATGATTGGTCGTTTTACCAATACAAATTTATAATTCGGACTAGGGCATTGAATCAATAAATGTGGCCCGATGCTGTTATCCACTTTCAATGTTGTCTGTGTCCGTTATTGGGGGGGTGCGCCTGCAATGCAAGCGCGGCGCCAGAATGGCCGCCGCGCTCTTTGCGGGCCCCCCCCACAGGACAGAGAATCCGGGTAGTTAGGGGCGTGGCCAGCTCCCTTATAAAAGGGGAGGCCACGAGGCAGCCGAGCTGCCATTTTACCTCAGCGACGGAGCGGAGAAGTCTTTTCCCCTCCACCCCCTCCCTAGTTAACAGTGTGATATTTTGGTCGCTTCGGGGCCGGGTGGGAATTTTTGGCTGGGACCCACATTGGCTTCCGGGTCCTGGCTTTTTTGCCCATCCCACACTGTTGCTATGGTTTGATATAGGGGTCTTTCTTATGTTCCTAATGTTGACTTTGGTCACATTGGCGGGTAGCACTGGTAAGGTAAACAGTATGACCCACAGGTATCCGGCAGGTTCGCAATTGACGGGACAACACTAGACAGGAATAAATTAGTTAAACGTTGTCCGGTCAACGACGAACCAGGCGACGGGGTGATGACGATAGCTAACCAGCATGCATCACCCCGTGATTTCACGGATACGCGTCAGAGGGTGGGGTCATGAGTTAGATATTGACTACGGTCAACAATTTGTTTGTCGTCAACAAACAAATTGATACAAATTGATACATTGTAACCAATTGCCGTTGGCAATTTTGGGGTGGTACCTTACCAGTGTTACTTTGGCCTGCTTGCCTTAAGAATTATGATTGGTCGTTTTACCAATACAAATTTATAATTCGGACTAGGGCATTGAATCAATAAATGTGGCCCGATGCTGTTATCCACTTTCAATGTTGTCTGTGTCCGTTATTGGGGGGGTGCGCCTGCAATAAAGTGCTGTCTCATGGTATTTCCAACATGTCCTAATTCACCCAAATCATGTTGAGCATACAGTCTTCACCTCATCCAATTATGTCCTGAAGGTCTTACTTCTACTATTCTAACCCTGCACTACCAGCCATATTACTGTTGTAACCTATTTAAAGATGGTGCTCATAAGAGCCTCAAAGATCCCCAATGCAAGAGTGGGATAGACAAAAAAAAGGCCAAGCAGGAAACCAAGCCAAAAAATTCCTATCCAATCCCTCAAGATCAACCCCTAAGCATTCAAGCCAGCAGTAGGTAGGCCATCTGAAACAACTGTGAAGAGGCTGTACAGAGGGCAGGATGGATTTAAAAAGCCATGTAGCAATATCCTCAAGCCAGCAAGTAGTGATGTTAGAGCAGGGGTTCTCAACCTTTTCAAGCTAGGGACCGGGTCATGTTCCCTCTGATAGCTGTGGGGAACAGATGGCCATTTTTGTCCTATCTGCATGATGGGGGTGGCCATTTTGAGGTTGTCATTTTGTCTCAACAGCTTCAAATGTGTGGCCATTTTGTTTCACCCTGGAAGGAGGGAGAGAAAAGCCAACCTTCAATGGAGGCTTCAGATCTCCCCTACTGACACTAATTAGATTAATTGCATGCTCAGGGAAAGAGTGAGCGGGGCTTTTTAACTAGGCTAGTCCTTTCTTGTGGGGCTGGAGGTTATCCTGGGGTCCCTGAGGGGGTGTTGGGTGAGACAAGCCAGGAGCCCGACGGGTCTTCCCTACAGCTTTAAAATGCTGTTTACATTAAAAAAGGAACCACCCATGGCACACCTTCTGGTGTCAGTGTCAGTGGTGGGAGGGAGGGCAGCAGGCCACATGAAATGGCACCAGAGGCTGAAGCTGGCCTACAGGCCATAGGTTGAAAACAGCTGTGTTAGAGCATCCCACTCGATCCTGGCAGTGCAGTGGTTAAGCTGCTGTCCTGCATCCAAGAGGTTGTGATTTTGATCCTGACCAGGGCTCAATGTTGACTCAGCCTTCCATCCTTCTGAGGTCAGTAAAATGAGGACCGAGCATGTTGGGGGCAAAATCCAAAAAACCTTGTGAACTGCCCAGAGAGTGCACTAAGTGCTATGGGATGGTATTTATGTGTGATTGCTTTTAGTGATTGCTTTGATCCTGTTTCCTCATCCATTCCAAAGATGGGGGGGAAACCTTCTTCCTCCATGCCTCATATTGGCAGGGATCAGGAGGGCATATTTTGTTTGCTTGTTTTGTATGTATTTTGCCAATAGAAGTACAGTTGAGAGATGAGAACATTCAGACTAGGGATAGATTTGTTGTTGTTATTGTTCAGTTGCACAGTCAATTCTGACCCTTTGCAACCCTATGGTCCATTGACCTCCAGGCACCTCTGTCCTCCACCATCCTCCTCAGCCTGCCCAGCTCTGTGCCCATTGTGTCTACAATACCATCTAGCCATCTCATCATTGGCCGTCCCCTTCTTCTTTTGTCAGCCCCTTTTCCCAGGATCAAGGCCTTCTCAAGTGAATCCTCCCTTCTCACTTGATGTCCAATAGTACCTTACTATTTGACCTTCTAAGAAGCAGTCAGGATTGATTTCTTTTCAGATTTACCTATTTGTTCTCCTCGCTGTCCAGGGGACTCTCAAAACTCTCCTCCAACACCACATCTCAAAGGCATCTATTTTCTGCGCTCAGCTTTCCTAATGGTCCAGCTCTCACATTACCACTGGGAATATCATTGCTTTGACTATGCGGATTTTTGTTTTCAAGGTGTTTCTCTATTTTTCACTGTGTTCCCCAGGTTTCTCATAGCTTGTCTCCCCAGAATCAGTCATCTTTTTATTTCATGGCTGCAATCTCCATCTGCAGTGATCTTAGATCATAAGAAAGTAAAATCTGTCACTGCTTCTACTTCTTCCCCATCTATTTTCCATGAACTGATAGGGCCTGTTGCCATTATATTGGTTTTCTTGATATTGAGTCTCAAGCCAGCTTTTGCAGTTTACCTTAGTGAATAGCTAAACTGTGGGTAATATTCCCACATCTAATGTCAATGAAACTGAGTCAATTTAATGTGGAAAGCTCATATAAATGAAGTTTGTAGACTGGGGTGGTACTTTTGTTGTCTATTTTGGTAAGTATCTGACTGGTTCTTGTGCAATTAAATTGTCTATATGGGGTTATGTTTCATAGATGGCACAATTAAGAAACTCCCAACACTAATTCCTAGTCAACTGTCTGTTGTTGAGGAACATATAGCATAGATTGGCAGGACTCATTTTGAAAAACGGAGATAATGAGGTGTCAGGTGTGGAAGACCTATGAGTTCCAAAGTGTGGGGTCTATGGCCTGGGGAAACAGATCAAGGTGAATCTGTATTCAGAAGAGCTTCAAAGACCTTGTGCTGACTGGAGATAGCATACAATGATGTTCCTTAGTTACAGCCAAAGAGACAAAGTTCAAAAGGTACTAAAGAAATAGTGTAGTTTATTCAAAAGAAGGGGTCTTCTTAGAATTGATATGTGATAGTCTCATTAAAAATACATCAACTTTTTGTCTGAGAGGATACAAAGCAAACTCGAAGAACAGTCCGATTGATATCTCACAAAATTTATAATGCTAACTTTGCATTGGACATGTGTGTGTGCATGCGTGCGTGCATGTGTGTGTGTGTGTGTGAGAGAGAGAGAGAGTGTGTGTGTGTGAGAGAGAGAGAGAGGGTGAGAGAGAGAAAGAGAGTGAGAGTGAGAGTGAGAGTGAATTCCCATTCAACTTTTTTTGGTGCTCCGATATACCCTGTGGCTGCTGGGAATGATGTTTATGGGAGTTTTGCATTTATCAAAGGCTGCTTCTAGTGGCAAGCCCCTTCAGAATATCAGATACTGTACTGCCATTAAAAACATTAATGAGAAGGGACAGAGAAAATATAATTCTTTTCTGTCTCCTGGCTGATTGTCATAGATCTGCAATGGTTAGGAAGATACAAATATATGGTATTCTTCCCTCCCAGCTGATTATTGCAGTGCAGTATTGGATAGGAGAGTTAAATATTTTTTCTTTTGATTTTTGCTTGTAACACTGATCAAAACTGCAGTTTCTCGATCAGCACTACATGGAAAGATGAAAAATATATATTATTCATTTTTCCATAACAATACTTATAGAATAGTTATACTTTCCTACCCCTTCACAGAGGACCAGATAAAGTGTTTAATTTGCCCATATGGTAAGTGGCTCATCAGTCATTTCCATATTGCAAAGATACTTGTCCTACTATTTGGACAGGGAGCAGCCCCCAACCCCTTTTTGTGGTTTAGAGACTTGGAGACTGGAAGGTCAGGTTTCGATACTTGAGGGCTGCATGGCAACATGAAAGGAGCCTCATTCGGGTATCCCCTGAGTGGAGCTTCTCCCGGAAAAATCCTTTCAGCCCAGAGTAATCTCTGACATGAAATTATTATTATTTAGACAGGAGTAGTAGCCTAAACATGGCCTTTCTCCGTTCCTAAAGTAATCACAAAAACTGCAGATGACCCATAAGGGCTAATCTGGAAATAATCTTATTTTCTGCTCAGGATGCTTTAACGACAGAAACAATAATAAAAACAACATTTTGGAAGTAAATGATACTGCTTCTAACTGGGTTTTTTTCCTTCCTTTTTTACACTGCAGATAAAACTTGGAGATATCTCAATCACACACACGTATGATATACGTACGTATATAAACATCATCTGGGATCTATTATTTATTAGTTTTATATATAACTAATCTATATAACTAAAACCAAAGTGTCATGGCATTTGTTATTGAAACACCACCTAGGCCCCCACCACCCCAGAAAACCACTCCCCGCCTACCTTGAGTACCTGGCCAGTCCGGCATGGGGTACCAGCAGCATTCTTAGGGGTCCTTCACCCCCCAAACCAGCCTCAAAAGCCCCCCTCACTGGCAGCATGCAATGGTGGGGAGGCGGCACTATGCATGTGCAGGAAACTGCTCAGGTGCAAAAGCCTGCCCGGAGTTGCAGCCAGCGCCGCTGCCAGGAGCTCCGGGCAGGCTTCTGTGCCTGCACTGATTCCTGTGCATGCGTGTTGTTGCCTCCCGGGTTGGGAGTCTCCACTGGCTCACCGCCAATTTGGCTAGAGGTCGCAGACCACGGGCCTGCATCAGGCAGCAGTGCAGGTGGCCCCAGCCTGACCGCCTGTCCTGTCATGCCTCACTCTGGCTAGTGACCACCTCGGCCTGACTCCTCTGCCCTCCTGGGGGACCTTGGGCAACAAGGAGAACCCATGGTGGTGTGTTACTGCCTTCAAAGGAACCATGCAGGAGTGGGTGCCGCCCACCCGCCCCGGCAGATCTTCCCATCCACCTGAGCTGCCCCTTAGGGGGGCGAAGGGGCGCTGACCAGGGGGGAGGTGGTACGGCCAGTCAGCCGAAACCACCCCTGCCTCTGGTGAGGCCACAAATGGGGTGGTGGAGAAAGCCTCCCAGCTGGTTTCATCTTGCAGCGGGAGCCGCAATGGCAGCACCAGTTGTTTGGCGTGACAGCCCTCACCCTGCTGAACAACCCACACCACCATTGTTCTTCCCACTGCAAGATGCAACCGGCCGGGCGGCTTTGTCCGCTACCACATTGCTGGCTGTGCACGGAGAGACATGCACCAGGGGTGAGGCTATTAGGCACCCCCATCTGGTGCGTGGACGTCACCCGGTAAGGAGGGCCCACCTTACCTGCACAGGGGGTCTCCATCCTCTGCCTCCATTGCTCCCTCTCATGCCTCCCGAGCTTGGCAAAGGGCCTGCTCTGCCAACTGGGATACCCCAGGCTGCGGCGGCGCTGGAGACATGGAGGTGGCAGCAAGACCAGGTAATCAGTGTGTGTCTGTGTTGTACGAGCATGTTGTGTTGGGTGTCAGGTGTGTCTGTGTCAGGTGTGTGTTGTGTGGGTGTGTTGTGTGTCAGTGTGTTATGTGAGTGTGTTGTGCTGTGTGTGTTGTGGGTGGCAATGGAGGGAGTGGGTTGTGAGTAGGTTGTGTGTGTGTCATGAGTGTGTATTATGTGGGTTGGGTGTGTTGTGTCAGTGTGTGCTGTATGGGCTTGTTGTGTCACGAGTGTTGGATCTGGGTGTGGTGTGTTGGGTATATGTGTTGTGCGAGTGTGGGTGGATGTTGTGCGAGTGTGTTGTGTCCTGTGTGATGTCTGTTGCCTTTGTGTGTTATGTGGCATGTGTGTTGTATGTATTGTGTGGGTCTGTTGTGTGTGGGTGTGTGCGTTGTGTGCGTGTGTTGTGTCATGTGTGCTGTGGATGGCAGTGGTGGGAGTGGGTTGTGTGTAGGTTGTGTGTGTTCTGTGTGTGTTGTCAGTGTGTGTTGTGTGTGGGGTTATTGTGTCGGTTTGTCATGCGTGGATGTGTATTGTGTCAGAGTGTGTTGTGTGGATGTGTTGTGTCTTGAGTGTTGGGTCTGTGTGTGGTGTGTGTGTGGTGCATTGGGTGGGTGTGTTGTTAGTCTGGGTGGTCGGGTGTTGTGTGAGTGTGTTGTGTCATGTGTGATGTTTGTTGCATGTGTGTGTTGCATGACATGTGTGTGTTTTGTGAGTGTGTGTGTGTGTATTATATGGGTGTGTCATGGGTGGGTGTCATATGGGTACGCTGTGTTGTGTGTGATGTGACTGTGGAAAAATTAGGCCACCGCCTTCAGGCCTGTCCAGCGTCCACGGGACCACTGAGAGAACAACGCGCAGGTGCATAAAGGTAAGTCACCACGGGGGTTCCCCATCTGGGCAATGCCGGGTACCCCTGCTAGTGAATAATAACTAGCAAGAGAAAGAAAAGAGGGAGAAGGTTGGTCCTTTCACTATTCCATTTATATCACAAACAGGAGACAAATAGGTGATTATAGAAACAGATGGAAACCAGAAGTGGTTTATAGAGGTCTGAATAGAAGATGAAAAAACTGGTGTCAATCTGATATCCCTCCCACCCACCCACCCCCACCCCCAAGCATGAAATGATTCCAGGAGACTTGCCAGTTTTCCCTTGCTGCTGGTACACTACTGACTGGAAAGTATTTCTGAATTACTTTCCTATGCATATTCATTTCTTCCTCTTTGTACCAGCTCATTTGATAACCTGCCATGGCAAGGTGAGAAACAGAATGTGAGAAGCAGAATGTATGGTCTGCAAGAACCCTTAGAATAAATGGATGTCTTTATGTCTGGTTTCATTTTAAATAATTCAGGATATGGGAGACATGCAGCAACACAGCAATTCTTGTTTTGAAAAATATTATATTGAAAGGAGCATAACTTATCAGTTTTCATAATGCAATAGATGCTGAGTGTCTATTCTTATATCCTGCTGATTGTTGTATAAAAAGCCGAGTACAGAATAAAAGTTAATGATTCAACTATGTGAAGGAATGTCAGAGGATGGTTCTTGGTGACTGAAACTTTTGGGTACTTGAAAAAATATCCATGTGTGTCTAGCATGGTAACATCCCTCTTGCTCAGAGGTGAGCAACACCAAGACATAGGTACTGCATCATTCCATTGCAATCCTTTGGAGATGGCACACTTCTGCTGCATTCAACATTTGTTGGCCAAGGGGACAGCACTATAATGTTGATGGGTGTCATTGTGACATCCCTTTACTTCCCATAACACAGTAGCCTAGATCCAACTGTAAGTTCCAATGGATCAAATACCCAATGACAAGTTTATTTTTATTTATTTATTTATATTCGTATTTATATAGCCGCCCAACTCACAAAGACTCTGGGCGGCATACAATCTTAAAACCCTTAAAACAAATTACCCTGCTAAAAACCCCATATATTAAAAAGTGGAAGATTACTTTGATATTAAACCAACCAGCAGGTGAGGGTCACAACATCTTCAGGACCTCACACCTGCCCCACCAGCCATGTTTTCAGATCTTTCCTGAAGGGCAGCAATTCCGTCTGTAGCCTTAGTTCCCCTGGCAGGAGGTTCCACAAGGCCGGAGCCGACACAGAGAAGGCCCTCCTTCATGTGCTAGAGAGACGGGCCCCACTAGCAGATGGTACAAGCACAGAGCCCCTCCAGTCAGCTCTGGTTGGGTGGACAGACATTCTTAGGTATCCTGGCCCACTACCATGTAGGGCTGTAAACCCTACCACATTCTGGACCAACTGCAGCCTCTGGATGGTCATCAAGGGCAGCCCCATGTAGAGCGCATTGCAATAATCTAGACTAGAGGTGACCAGAGCATGAGTGACCATGAGTAAGGAGTCCTGGTCTAGGAGCGGGTGCAACTGGTGAATCACCCGAAGTTGGGCAAAAGCCCTCCTGGCCACAGCCACCACCTGATCTTCAAGTAGCAGTCGCGAGTCCAGGAGGACCCCCAAGTTGCGCACCAGATCTGTGTGGGGCAGACTAGCTCCATCCAAAACCAACGATGGTAGCTCCCAAGATAACTCCAGGCCCCTAATCCATAGCCACTCAGTCTTGCCAGGGTTCTGTTGTCCCCCATCCAGACCCCAACAGCCGGCAGGCACTCGGACAGGACTTTGACAGCATCATTGAGATCACCACGAGATGAGATGTACACTTGGGTGTCATCTGCGTACTGATGGTACCGCGCCCTGTGGCAACGGATGATCTCACCCAGTGGTTTCATGTAGATATTAAATAGGAGAGGAGACAGTACCGAGCCCTGAGGCACCCCATATTGGAGTGGCCTAGAGCTGGACGTCTCACTCTCCAACCACACCGACTGGGTATGGCCTTTCAGGAATGAGGAAAACCAGGACAACACAGAGCCCTGGATCCCCAATCCTCGGAGCCGTTCCAGAAGGATACCATGGTCGCCAGTATCGAAAGCTGCTGAGAGGTCAAGGAGAGCAGGGATTGTTGGATGGCCTCCATCCCTTTCTCACCAGAAATCATCCATCAATGCGACCAATGCCGTCTCCGTACCATGTCTGGGCCTGAACCCTGACTGAAAGGGGTCCAGATAATCTGCTTCATCCAGGACCCCCAGCAAGATTCATTTTAAAAAATCAATTGGCTTAATGAATCTTCTCCAGCTGGGCCTTGTAGACTCAGGTCAAGTGTTGAAAAATAGTAACTTTTTCATGCTTCTACTGTAACATTGGCTGTCAACATGGACCCTATATTGTACTTGCTGGTAAATGATTTTTTTCTATGTGTCAGAGTCCTTGAACTCTTCTCACCTCCAACTGTGGAGACGAAGCTCCAAAGAAAAGAACAAAATTTATACAGTAATATAAATATTTGCCTCCCCCATACCCAAAATAAGGAACCAGACACATATGTTAGAATGAACTAAGGCCACTACTTTTTAATGATTAAATATTAATCAGAAACTGCTGGGGGAGGCAAAGTAAAATAGTGTGAATCTGTGAATTGGAGCCAGAAGGTTGCAATTGACCCCTGCTCCCTGTGTGACTGGGAAGGTCGCAAGCGCCCATGAAAGGTAGCCACCACCACCAGCTGAAACATATGGCACTGTCCCACTGTCAGTCACCCAATATACGGTGGCTATGTGTCCAACATCATAGCCCACCAACCATCCAACCCCGCCAGCTGAATCTCAAGATCTGAGCCGACGGGATGAATGTCGCACAGTCACTGCTCATGAACTCATTGACACTTGTTTGGATTTTATCCATCCCCAAAGTGACCATCTAGTCTTGTACTGGACAAAAAGAGAGAGGCTGGGACAGAACCAGCCTAAAAAGGGCTGATGCCTCTAACCCACCCCACCCCATGTTAACTCTCCAGTGTGGTTTGACTCCCTATCAGGCAAGGGAGTGGCAAAGAGCCCCTTTCCAGAAGCTTCACCCTGGTCAAAGGTAGACCTTGTTTCCTTTAACCAAGAAGCATGCGAATTGATGTTTCCCTCTTCTTTTCCAAGGGGTTGGGTGGGGAGATATAGCTGATTTCTAGATGGCATCACTATGTCAGGGTTGGGTTGTTGTTGCTTTTTTTTGGGGGGGGGGGGTTTACAGTATATCTGAGTTCTGTAATATTTATAACATAGAGAGGTATCCAGTATATGATTTTTTTTTAAAAATCATTATTTTGAGAGTATCACACGTACAATCACTCAGGCATAAAACATATCTTTAAAAAACCCTGAATTATTTAAATCAAAGATGACCAGAGTGATCTCTTTGTATGTTCTACCCTTTCAAAATGTGTGCTATACTTGTGTGCGTTTTGTACTCCTAAATGGTAGGCTAAAAGCACTCCTTTTCAAACTAGGAAACTGATGAAAAAGTTCACAGCCTTGTAAATGAATGACTGGTCCTCCAGAATACAACAACTGCATTCACTTCACAATTTCCAAAGCTTCAACATTGTGTGTATCAGCTTGGTCAGGCAATATTTTTTTAAAGGCATTGGAGCTCACAGTGCTTTTCAAACCTCAACAGTGTACTGAACTCTGTTTATTAATAATAGTGCTCTTCCAGAGCGAAAATGTTCCTAGGATGTGGAATCAGTGGGCAGCCTAAATGACACTCTTAAGCTTGTTTGTGTTGTTGTATTTGGAAGCATTATTTGGAGCTTTGAAATACAGAGGAAAACTAAGAGTTTCAAGTTTAGGGCTACCATGTCATTAGAAAAAAAATTGCTGCATTATGCATGTTTTAGATCTGTTACTTTCAAGGTCTAAGTGTAAATTGCAATTCGGTAAAAATGGAAAACCTGGATTTCTCCGAGCCAGGACAATGTCTCTAATATTCTCAGTAATAAGGAACCAATTTGAACTTTATTTCGATTCTATACTTGAGCACTTGTGTTGATAAGCAAAGGTTTTGCTCATTTAGTGTGATGGGAATTCTAATCCAATGCACTTGGGCTTAAAGTTAGATATCTTGCTAAGAAGAAGCTTAGCTCATCCCCATTCCATTCTGCAAGTGTCATAATAGCTAGATTTGATTTATCACCTTCTGCCAATGGGAAATGCAAAGTTTCTCTGTTCAGTGCTTATGCTATGTAATTATGTTAAAAGTTTGAAAATTGTCTTAACATTCTTGCTAACGTTAACCTAGAATTTTGGTTTTTCAGCAATGATCAGTAAGTTAGAGTTGTATTTGTGTATGGACATTTCTTTTTAAAGAAGAATATCATTACATGATCAAAGCCATTTGTTTTGTAGCAAGAAAGCAACATATGAGAGGGAGTGATGAATCCCTTGGATCACGTTGGTCATCTCTTATTTAACTTGTTGATTATGGAATATGTGTTACTTGGAATTTCTTAAGAAATAGTGTAGTTTATTCACTAATTGACAGTATATATTTTTGCTGATACAAACTCCATCTTCTGAACCTTATAAATGAAGTACCAAGGGCATACTTTGGGTTCAGAAAATATTTTGAATCTGAAGCAATGTAAAGAAATGAAGAGCTCTGGTGGCACAATGATTTAACTGCTGTACTGCATTCAAAATGTTGTGAGTTCAAGTACATTTGAGTATTTTTGGTCACATTAAGGCCTAAGCTATCTCTGTTCCTCTCCATTTTGTTTTACTTTTTTAATGCATGCAACTGCCTTTGCAACATTTCATCCCTCCCTGCTTTCAGTATGCTTGCCTATGTTCTAGCTCAGGGTGCCCAAACGTTTGAGGCCACAGGCTGGTCACATGATTCCTCCCACCACAAGTGGAAGTTTAATGCACCCACACATGTGCAAAATGCTGCCATAAATGCACCCATGGTGGTTATAAATGTATTTACAACAGCCGTGGGTGCTTTACTGACTGTGAAGGCACATCTTGATAATATTCTCAAGGCTACGGCAGTCCATTTCAGGTCTCGTGTTAAATCCTGCATGTCTCATTTCATATGTGTCGCAGGAGATGGCTCTGTGATCATAGTGCATGGGTCACTTCATGGCAAGTTGGGATCTGCCTTAAACAAATTCATGCCAATGGCATTTTTCCTGCTTCAGGAAAATATGCATTCTCAGATACAAGTTGCAGCCAACAAAAAAAAGGGGGGAGCACTGGTTCTGGGTGTGGGCGCGTGGCCTCTCCTGAGATGTCGGACTTCACTTCATCCCTCTCTCTAATCTTTTCTGCCATTGGTCACACATTGTGCGTGTAAAGAAATGAAACTTGGTGTATGCATTTCCAATTAACCTGATCTCTTCACCTCTTTCCTTACTTCTTTTCCTTGCTTATGTAAACTATCTTACTTACCTTTAATTTGCATAAATATTGATTCAATGTAACATCAGTTAGACTTCTTTTGTATTTTATTGTAACCATTTGATGGGCCCCCTGTTAGATAGGTGAACTTAGACTCTGTATATAAAGGAAAGTATAAAAACCCGTCACAGAGCCAGATGACCAGCTCTCTCCAACAACAAGTTAGATAGGGAAGCTCATTTGGGTGGGTGACTTATTTTATTTCTCTTGATATATGGCCATTGTCAATGGAAATTAATAAACACCTATTTCTTAACCCAACATTTTTGTAGTTCTTGGACCTTCTCCACCAGTGAAGCTCCTACGAACTTTTAAAAAGGTATTTTTCCTCCATCAGCCAGTGAGCTGCTGTCCCGCTCTACCTCCAACATCTGGCTAGCGGGTGTCTCAGTCCAGATCCATGGCATGGAGAGGGTGTTGGTTTTTCAGGTAACAATGCCAATGTCATTTTTCCTGCTTCAGGAAAAAATGCATTCTCAGATACATGTTGCAACGGACAACTCTTTTATCTGATTATTTCTTTCTTGAAACAGAGAATCAAAGGCAATCCAGTACAGCCCTTGCAAAATTAAGAACTCTTCAGCACTAGCCCACTATTCACAGAGGTTTTTCTCCTGCTTAAAGAATGCAAGCGTGGCGCCAAAATGGCCGCCACGCTCTTTGCGCCCCCCCCCCACCGGACGAAGGCATCCGGGTAGTTAGGGGCGTGGCCAGCACCCTAATAAAAGGGCTGGCCACGAGGCAGCCGAGCTGCCATTTTTGCGAAGCGACGGAGCGGAGAAGTTTTTCCCTCTTACATCCGTCGCTTGTGTTCTTCCCTGGAAGCCTCTTCGGTGCAGCTTTTCTCTTTTCGGCTTCCCAGCGAGACCAGCTATGCTCTCCGAGGAGAAGGCAGCTGCAAACGTGGCTCGTTCTGTGCGGAGGCGCCAACCGGGTCGGAAGACCGCGACTGCGCCTCCCCAGCAGCCGCCTTTGCCAGAGCCCACCGGGACTGAGGCGGGGCGTCCGCAGGCAGGCCCGGCAAGGGCCACGGCCCTTGGCCCGCAAGCGATGGCCACTGCCCCTGGCATGGTCCACGCTGTGGGGCCTTCCTCCTTGGGTTCGCAGCTTCCTGCGGGGGGATTCAGCCACGGGGGGTGGTGGGGTTCCCTCCCTTGGCAGGGCGTGCCCCCGGCCTCTCAAGGGCCGGGCCTGGGCTCTTGGCCGTATGCGGCCTCTGGGGTCCAGGGACCTGGACCGGCGCCCGTGACTTGCGGGCCGTCTGGCCCTTTGCCCCCTTTCGGTACGGGGGGCTATGTTAACGTCGAGGCCCTGCTGGCCCGCGTAGCGGCCCTCGAGGCATACTTTGCCTGCCGGGCAGCGGCAGGCGATGGGTTGGGTTGAGTTGCCTGAGGCGCACGGGCCGGCGGCGGCCACTGCCTCGCAGCTCCCCACTCAACAGGCGCAGCAGACTTGTGCTGATCTGGCCCTGTCGACGAGCTCAGTTTCGGTCGTGAGCTCCGACGCCCCCAGCGGGCCGGAACCCCCGGTGGGGGCGACTCGTGGGGGTGCATCAGGTGAGTATGCGGTTCAAGCTAGTGCACCCACACACCTGACTTCCTGGGGGGGCATTTCAGTGGCCAGGGCCTCGCACGGGCGGCGCGGCGGTGCAGCCGCCTCTGGCCCACCCGGCGACTTTATCCCTGACACAGGCCCCGGTTTGGGGTGGTGCCTCCTATGCAGTAGGGAATGTGCTAGGGGTGTCCGGGTTGGTACAGGCCCCCTTTACTTTGCCTGCAGTTCCCTCCGTGCCGGTGTCGGCGTTGCCGACAGCAGGGTATTCCTTGCCCCCAGGGGACCATCTGGCCCAGTCTACCAAGGAAGAGATCTGGCGGGGCGAGTATGTGGACATCTTCTCCCTTCTTAACAGAGAGCCCACCAAGGAAGGGAGGGAGGGGCAGGATGTGAAGGATAAGGAACAGGCACGTCGTCGTAAGCCGCCGCGCACGTGGGATAACTGGTTGCCAGCGTACCTCATATATAGGGCAGTTTGCCTCAGGGCCAGGCCGGATCTGGCCATCCCGATGGTCCAGTATTTGGACAACATCTATCGGGCAATGGTTGACTTCCCTGTCCCGTCGTGGCTGGCTTACGATGAGGAATTCTGTATGCGGATTCCCCTCCACCCAGAGATGAGGTGGGATGAACCCTGCCAGGAGCTGTGGCTTCTGTACATGACCCCCATGCGCCCTGCGCCCGGGGAGAGATACCATTATGGACATGCGGTCCAATGAGCGGCCCCAGTACAGGCACCCCGCCAGGTGGCGGGGCAGGGGGTTCCAGCCCACCAGCTGTGCTGGACCTTCTCGTCCAATGGTTCCTGCAACAGGAGCAATTGCAACTACAGGCATGAGTGTCCCTCTTGTTCTGCCCCCCATGCGGCCTCCGCCTGTCCCAGGCCGGGAGGAATGCGGGGCAGGGGTAGGGGGGACAAGGGCTTAGCAGGACTGCAGCTGAGGGAGCAGGTCCATCGAAAGGCCCCCTCCCCAATTAATGTCGACATGTTGGAGCATTGGCTCGCATTGTACCCGAGGAGGGCAGATGCAGTTTACCTACTTCATGGTTTTCAACTGGGGTTTCGTATTCCTTTCACGGGGGATAGGTCCCCTCAAGACGCGCCCAACCTTTTGTCACTTAAGGGAAGGGAGGAGGTGGCTGCGGCCAGCATTATTAAGGAGGTTGATGCGGGCAGAGTCGCTGGCCCTTTCCCTGCACCCCCGTTTCCCAACCTTAGAGTCTCCCCATTGGGATTAGTGCCCAAGAAGTCGCCAGGCGAGTTCCGCCTGATCCATCACTTGTCCTATCCGGCCGGCTGATCGGTCAACGATGCTATCCCTGATGACCTTTGCTCAGTCAGGTATACATCCTTTGACCAGGCATTGTGCATGGTGCGCTCATGTGGCCCGGGTGCACCTTATCTAAGTGCGACATTAAGCCGGCCTTTCGTCTCCTGCCGGGCACCCGGGTGACTTTGAGTTGCTGGGCTTCAAATCCCGGGGTGCATATTATTTCGATACAGCCATGCCTTTTGGCTGTTCCATGTCATGCTCGGCCTTCGAGCGTTTCAGTACTTTCCTACAGTGGGCCTTTGTCCGCAGGTCAGGGTCTCGGTCTGTAGCCCATTACCTGGATAATTTTGTTCGGGGGTGAACAGGGCTGGGACACGTGCACACGTCTCCTCAACACATTTCAGACGCTAATGGAGGAACTCGGTGTCCCTTTAGCGCCCGAAAAGACCGAAGGCCCATCAACTAAGCTAGTATCCCTGGGGGTGGAGATTGACACGGTAGCGCAGGCATCTAGGTTGCCGGGGGACAAGGTGTCGAGGGTAGTGGCCCTCATATTGGACTTGCTGGCTAAGCGCAAGGCATCCCTTTGGGAACTGCAGGTGCTACATGGTCACCTTAATTTCGCTTGCAGGGTGATCGCACATGGCGGGGCATTTGCTCGGCGCTTGTGCGACGCCATGACAGGCTCGTCCAGGCCCCACCATAGGGTGAGACTGACACGGGGCATCAGGGCAGACATGCACATATGGCTCCAGTTCCTGCGGGAGTTCAATGGGGTCTCTTTTTGGAGGTCTGACCTCCTGGCTTCACCCCGTTTTCAGATACAGTCTGATGCCTCCGGATCCCTGGGATATGGGATGTACTTCAATGGGAAGTGGGCCTATGGTGGGTGGCCACCAGCCTGGTCAGGCACGGGTCGCCTGAGAGATCTCACATATCTGGAATTTTTCCCATTCTGGGGGCTTTGATGCTATGGGGTGAGGAGTGGGCCAACTCGGTGGTGCATTTCTGGTGTGACAATGCGGCCGTTGTCCACATTGTCAACTCACAGACTTCTAAATCGCCCAGGGGCATGGACCTGGTGCACCAGTTTGTATTGCGCAGCCTGCGCCTCAATGTACTGTTCCATGCCAGGCATGTCCCAGGGGTCACTAACGATATTGCTGACGCTTTGTCCCGCCTGCAGATCTCCCGGTTCCGCGCCTTGGCCCCTGATGAGGAGGAATTTCCCTCGCCACTCCCGGAAGGGATATGGACCCTTGGCAAGGAGAGGTGAACCGGGCGATCGGCATGCCGCTGGCGCACGCACGCGTAAGGCGTATCACCATGCATTCGTTTCTTTTCAGCCATTTTGTACCCAATTTCGACTGCCAGATACCTGGCCGATCCCGGTGGCCCACATCCTCCGTTTCATGGTTTACCTGCATGCACAGTGCCTAGCACCACGCACCATAGCATCCAGGCGGTCAGTGTTGGCTTTTAGGGCCAAGGTGGGAGGTCAATCGCACAGTACCGCTGATTTCCGTGTGAGACACGTTGGAGGGGTAGGTGTGGGAATGTGGGCGTAGCCCGGACGACCGTCACCCAATTTCCCCTGGGGTACTTACCCAACTGGCACGGGGCTGGCATGACCTATGTTTTGATAGGTATAAGGCACCCCTGTTTCGTGCGGCTACAACGGTGGCCCCTTTTTGGAGCGCTCCGCATCAGCGAGCTTGTGATGCTGTCTAAGGCGGATGCAAATCGTAGGGCACTGGAACTCGAAGATGTCTATGTTTGCAATGATTGGGCTCAGTTGAGGATACGCTCCTCTAAAACAGATCAGCACGGCGTAGGCAGTGGAGTAATACTGCTACGATGTTCCTTGGCAGACATCTGTCCGGTTGGTGCCCTACAGGAGTTCCTTGCACTGTGTGGCACGCACCATGGCCCGTTTTTCTGTCACCAGGATGGGTCTCCCCTCACTAAATTTCAGTTTTGGAAGGTGAATGGGAAAGCCCTTGCCAGTGGGGGCCTCCCTGGGGCTTGTTTCGGCGTCCATTCCTTCAGGATAGGGGCAGTTTCTACTGCAGCTGCTTTTGGGTACTCTGGGGCTGAAATGCGCCGCATGGGAAGGTGGGGATCACATTGTTTTCAGTTTTGTGTTCGCCCTCTTCAACCGTGAGTAACAGTTTAGTCACTGCAGTGTTTCTCCCCCCCTTTTTTTTCCTTGACAGACCCTGGGTGTCGTTTTACACCGGTGACAGTGTGCCTGGTGGGCCGTTGCCACGTGCACAGGGCAGCGCGTTATGCTGCACAGGGCAGCGCGTTACGCTGCACAGGGCAGCGCGTTGCGCTGCACAGGGCAGCGCGTTACGCTGCGGCGACAGAGTGGGAACCCCGACTGGGACTGGGTGCACCCGCACGTCTCAGGTGGTGTGGTAAGCGCGGCATGTTATGGCGGGAACTGTTGCCATTCCTTTTCTACATCAGGGATGCTGACTCGCCTGATGTCCTGGTTATTCACCTTGGGGGCAATGGTTTCGGACAGGTCACTGGCCTATCGCGGAAGCTTGCGATTTGCAGTCACCTGGCCTACTCACATTATGTGTGGCCTGCCACACCCCTCATTTGGTCGGACATGATACCGCAGTACGCTTACAGGGGAGCGTTCGGCCTCCAGGCTCTTGACCGAGCTCGACGCTCCAGGGCTATTGCCCGGTTCCTTTTTGACAAGGGTTGGGGACGCGTCATTCGCCTCCCCACCATCAGTCTGCAAAATTATGACCTTTATTCAGGGGATGGGGCCCATCTGTCGCGGGGAGGTATGGACCTCTTGTTGGTAGGCTGGCGAGCAGGCCTGTTGACCGAGCTGACGGTCTGGGGGGGGGAGCGGTGAGCCTTTTGGGAAGCCTCCCCGTGTGGCGGGTAGCACTGGTAAGGTAAACATTTATGACCCACAGGTATCCGGCAGGTTCGCAATTGACTGGACAACACTAGATAGGCATAAGTTGTTTAAACGTTGTCCGGTCAACGACGAACCAGGCGATGGGGTGATGGCTACAGCTAGACAGCATGCATCACCCCCTGATTTTACGGATACACGTCAGAGGGTGGGGTCATTAGTTAGATATTGACTACGGTCAACAATTTGTTTGTTGTCAACAAACAAATTGATACAAATAGATACATTGTAACAATTGCCGTTGGCAATTTTGGGTGGTACCTTACCAGTGTTACTTCGGCCTGCTTGCCTTAAGAATTATGATTGGTCAATTACCAATAGAAATTTATAATTCGGACTAGGGCATGAATCAATAAATGTGGCCCAATGCCGTTATCCACTTTCATTTGTGTCTGAGTCCTTTATTGGGGGGTGCGCCTGCAAAACCAGTATGTCAATTTTTTTTAAGCCAGGATTTCTATTTGCATGTTGATTTTTTTTGTAAGTCAAACCATTTGTATGTTGGTGTTCCACTGTATTTGATATGTGGTGTGAATCATTTTATATGGAGTATTATTATGTTTTTCATAATAATACTGAGTGTTACCAAGATACATATTGCAATTCACTTGTATTAGATCAGTTTTGTGCCTTTTGGATAGCTATCTTAGGTTTTGGTGCTCGATAGCTCATGCAGTCTTAGCAGTATTATAATGCTTCTTTTTTATTCCTTATGCTGGAACAGACTATTTACCACCTTGAACAACTGTCTGTCAAAGAAGAAGCATTAATGTGTTATTCACTCCAAGTCTTGGATATGTTTTGTGGGTGGCAGTGGAGGTTAATTGAGGAAAAACAAGTTGCGTAGGAATTTTTGGCTCAAAGTCCTGCATGAAAACAATAGCAAAGATAAGATGTGAGGTTGTGCCACACAGGAGGAGTCTTCATCTGATGAGGCTCCAAAGAGTATTGCAAACAAGCTTTGAAACTGATCACTTGTTATCAATACTCTTCTAAAATTCTGCATGTGCAATTCACACAATCTTTTTCCACCAACCATTTGCTAATGAGTTTAACCTTTGTGTTACTGTGTGAGCACATTCTTTGTTCTGTGACATGGCCTATGTTGTGAAAGAGAATTTCACAGCCCTGCTGCAAACCCAGATGTCAGCTTCGCCCCCACATTTACTCTGGAAAGAGTATTACTGGACCCAACGGCGCCACACACAACATAAATGGCAGTTTTACTTGTTCTTCTGCCAATGTGATTTTTTGCCATCTCTTGCCAAAAATGCCCTTCTGTGCTCTATATAGGACAAACAGGACACTCTTTGCATAAAAGAGTTAATGAATATAAACTAGACATCCATAATGGCAACACATAGAAACCCGTTTCAAATATTTCAATTTACCTGGGTACTCGATCCAAAACCTGAAAATTGTGATTCTGGAATAGAGAAATTACAAGACTAGGATCCAGAGAAAGATGCAGAAACAAAATACATCCATCTGTTGGACACCCGTCACAAAGGTTTGAATATTAGCCAAGAGTTTCTGGGACATTATCAAATTTGATACACAGATTGTTGTATGCTACTATATATTTTGTATATTATATTTTGTTATACTATACCACCTTCACAAACTTTCTTGTAAAATTCTCTTTCATAACACAGGCTGTCTCACAGAACAAAGGATGTGCTCACACAGTAACACAAAGGTTAAAGTCATTAGCAAATGTTCAGTGGCAGGTTTTAGTTTTATATCTTCCTTCCATTTGCAATTGAAAATGGGACATTTAGAGCTAATCAGAATAACAGCCAGAAATCATCTGCTACTGCCGGTTGTAAAAAGCCATATTGATTTGTATACTTATTTATCATGCTGACTAATCACTTTGTGCCTCTGTATCTGATGTATATAAATTGATGCCCTGAAGTCTCACTCCCATGTCTGATGAAAGTTCACATTAAAATATAACAGTTAGTCTTTAAACCGCTACAGCATTTTTGTTTTGTTTATTCTCTGATATGCCTGAAACACAGACTAACATGGCTACTATTTTTTTTAAAAGCCTCTTTAAAGATTGTGGTATTTTTGAACCACAATCAGGTGTATCCTGGTAATGGCAACCTTATGTTGTTGGCTAATCTTTCTCACACTAGGTCAGACAAAAGGAACTGCAGAATGGTCTCACCAAAAGGTGCCTTCATTTTGGCAGTTTCACATCTGGCCTAGACATAGAAGAAGAAGAAGAAGAAGAAGAAGAAGAAGAAGAAGAAGAGGAGGAGGAGGAGGAGGAGGAAGAGGAGGAAGAAGAAGAAGAGGAGGAAGAGGAAGAAGAAGAAGAAGAAGAAGAAGAAGAAAAAGAAGAAGAAGAATGGTATCTTTTGACATATGTATGGAATATCTTTCACAGTATGTATTCATATGTGTGGATTGGGAAAGGATTATAATTTTAATGCCTTCTGTACATTTAATACGGACCTAAGAAATGCAGCAGGTGTGTGAAGCTTCATCTGTCACATCTCCATGCTAAGGTCATCTAGGGTCATCTGTGGATGAGGAAGGCGGGGTATAAATGGCATAAATAAAATAAATAAATAAATAAGGGAAATGCCACCTATTACATATCTCTGTGAGCAAGACAAGTTCTTCTTAAGGCACAGAGCAAAGCCAACATAAAAGAATACCCTCTTGAAGAGCAAGCCTGCTAAACTCAAGAACAGTAAATGGAGACATTGTAAAGTTAGTGCCTATTAGGACTACAGATGTTATATTCTACTGCAAAGTAATGCATTTGTTTAATCCTGCAGTGAAAAGAATGATGCATTTTGAAATGGTGGCAGCTGGCTTACAATCTCTTCATTATAATTATCATGTTTGCCACTAACATTTTATTATACCAAGGATGTTCACAAGATGTGAAAATCTGATGAGTTAAATATAGGGTCAGGAAAGATTTTTAGCAACTGTCTTCTTTTATTCGGAAGGGTTTTTGTGACAACCCCTCCTCCCAATGCCAGTTATTAATTTTGTAACACCCACAGAGACAGAGTCCTTCAATTACTTATTTTGTCTTGGTCATTTCCTATGTTAATTTATCAAGCTTACTTACTATTCATCTTAACATATTATACTGATAGTAGCTTCATTGTCTAACTTTTTAATCCATGTTTCTTTCAAGGGATGAATGGAAGGCTGAAATGAACTGATATAACATCAGGCAAATTGAGTAGCTCCCAGTACTATGACTGAGGATGATTTTTGATGACATATATTGAAGGGTATGGGATTGATGTGAACATTATCATTGTTATTTTCCCTACACACAGAGCTGTAAATAGATCAGAGTAACTTGGACTAACCCTGAGTTCCCTGGACTGCAAAGAGATCAAATCAGTCAATTTTGAAGGAAAACAGTCCTGACTGCTCCTTGAAAGGACAGTTTGGAAGCCGAAACTCAAATACTTTGGCCACCAAATGAGAAGAAAAAGACTTACTGGAAAATATTCTGATGCTTGGAAATATCGAAATCAAAAGCAGAAGGGAAGCAGCAGAGGTTAAGATAGATAGACAGCATCATTGACATGGTGGGTGTGGATCTGGGCGGGCTCCGGAAGATGGCAGATGACAGAGAAGCCTTGTGTGATATGGTCCCTGGGGTCATGAAGGGTAAGAATAAACTATACAACCGAACAATAACAACATCTTGGGCTTTGCACTGGGGTGTGAACATTTAAAGGTTACCTAAATGTGAGTACCCATGACAACAAAGAAAACAAATAAGTCGACCCTAAAGGAAAGCAACCCTGACTGCTCCTTGGAAGGACAAATATTGAAGATGAAGCTAAAGTACTTTGGACACCAAATGTGAAGAGAAGGACTCACTGGAGAAGGCCTTGATGTTGGGAAAGATCGAAGGCAAAAGGAGAAGGGGTGGCAGAGGATGAGATGGCTAGATGGCATTGTTGATGCAATGGGCGTAGAGCTGAGCGGGCTGTGGAGGATGGGGTGCCTGGCACATGATGGTCCATGGGGTCACAAAGGGTCAGACTTGACTGTGCGACTGAACAACAAAATGTGCTCTTGGATTTATGAAGCATCTATTGGTTGGTGTTCTTGGAGAGGCATAACCCCTCCCCCCATTGTGAGCCCTAGAGTTAATAGTGTTTATTCAGACTCTGGAATTGTGAAACAAGACTGGTTACTTTACACTAAGAGCAAATCTATGTATTTATAAGTTTTTCCTATGCTACTTGATATTTCTTCCCTACTGGAAGAACATTTTCAACACTCCTCAGAAAATGATGGCATACAAAAAACTGATTGACTATTTGGAGTCAGAATGTATATAATTTTTTTCTTAAACATATGCAATCCTAAAAAAATACTTGGTGTACCAAAAGATAGAGAGCTGTAAACCCATAGGGGCGTAAATGCATTTCTGAATGTGTTACACCATATGCCAGGTGACAGAAGGTTACGTGAGTGTTATTGACTCATTTTGCTCTGGTGTAATCAGTATTTATTACTGGCACCTTAACAACTGCAGTTATCCTTATTCTTCAGTGTTTCAGTATAGGAAGCATTTCACATCTATGGTGTGAACATGACATCTTCTTAGTCACGAACATATATTCCTAAGAGACAACTCAGAATGGCTTACATTAGAACATGCCAAGAGGAGGTGGGCTGTTCTCAGAATGCACTATGCCAAAGAAAAAGTTACTTATTAGCATATTTTATGTTTGAGAAACTTTGGTCAAAGAATTTCCACTTTCCTGTTCAACTTTTACTCCCAGAAGAACAAAATATTTTGAAGGAACTGATTCCATGCAGATGGAATCCCATTAGTTAGTTTAATGTCAAGTGGAACAATGAGCTTTGATTTTTGTCCTTTGAAATGTTAATCTGTACAGTTTGGCCAGGTTATCCTGCTATGGTAATAGAGTAGACCATACTGCCAGCAACTCAATGCCGAGTGTCAGGTGGCGGCTAATAGCTTGGGGGCCGAGGTCCAGAGGGAAGGACGATGGTCCCCAAGTGGGTTAAATCCCACTTGAATACATCTTGATGGAGAGCAGCAGCTTCATTAATACTGGCATGGGGCTGATGAGGACTTTGTGTGCCAAAAGGGCTCAGGACCAGAAAAAGACTTGTGGAACTGGATCAGTGCAATGAGGGTCATGCTGCGATGTGGAAGTCAGATGAAAGGGCACTGCATTATCATCTCAGGACAGTCCTCATAGCTGATCGCCATGAGGATCACCAATATTTGGATTCAGATATGGTAGTAGAAGAAAAGAAATATGCATTTCTAAGTCTTGCAATATTTGTGATCTACTCAGATTCCAAAGGAGTTCTGATCTCAGCTGCTATAGGGCCAGTTTTCACATCACTGGGGTTCTTTTGCCCTTTTTGGCATCTCTGGGTGGCTATCAATCATCACTCTCTGTGTATTGTGTATATATTAGATACACTGTACTGTCCCAGTCATGAGTGTCTAGGTCACGTTAGCAGAACTGACACGTACTAGAAGCTGCTTATGCATGGTAAAGCAGTTTGAAGTATGGAAACACAACAATTTTGTGTAACAGCTTTCCACTGGAGGATGGTGCTACACTGCACACTGACTTGTTTGGTTGTGTGTCTGGAGGCAGTGAAACATCACCAGCAAAGCAGCTGATTAGGGGTGGCAGCCTTCTGGCACCATGATCCCAGGGCTTGAGACTCTCCCAAAATGAGCTGCAGCAGGGGTCACAGAGAAACCCCTGGCTCCTGATTTGGACATCTGCCCTGTGTTAGGCTATGAGAGCTGGACCATAAGGCTGTGAGATCTGGACCATAAGGAAGGCTGAGCACAGAAGAATAGACGCCTTTGAACTGTGGTGCTGGAGGAGACTCTTGAGAGTCCCCTGGATTGTGAAGAAATCAAGTCACTCAATCCTGAAGGAAATCAACCCTGACTGCTCATTGGAAGGACAAATACTGAAGCTGAAGCTCAAGTACTTTGTTCACCAAATGAGAAGAGAGGACTCACTTGAGAAGGTCTTGATGCTAGGAAAGATCAAAGGCAAAAGGAGAAGGGGGCGTGAGAGGAAGAAGTGGCTGGATGGCATCGTTGAAGCAGTGGGTGCATTTCTGGCTGGGATGTGGATGATGGCAGATGACAGAGGAGTCTGGTGTCTGGTGGTCCATGGGGTTGCAAAGGCTTGGACACGACTGTGTAATTGAACAACAACAACTGTGTTAGGCCCTCTGCATATCCAGGTGGGGGTTATCTGCTTAAAGGTTAATAAAGTTGTGGTTCTAGTTTCCTCCAAATACTGTGTACAGCTCGTTTTTCAAGATGGCGGGGTCAATGCTCCACTTAAATACTGTTCCAAATTGGCTACATTTTGTTTTTTTAAAACAGAGAAAAAGAGAGATGGTGCTGCAAACTGTAGATAGTTAACAAAAACACACCCTGATATACAAATGCAACAAGTGTCTCTCTCTCTCTCTCTCTCTCTCTGTGTGTGTGTGTGTGTGTGTGTGTGTGTGGACTGTAATTTAATGGAATAGACCTATGAGCAAGGGACATGGCCAAACAACTTAGTTTAAATAATTTAAAATGTTCACTCTCTAAAATCATTCCTCAAATATCAACTAAATTAATTTTTGTAAACTCATTATGGAATAATTTTTCAAATAGAAAGTCACTGAAGTTTGTTGTGGCATTTGATGAGTTAACATGCTTAAATTTAGTCAAAAATGAATAACTCTATTTTCTATAGCAAAAGAAGGAAGCATTAAAGCAGAAGGAGATTGACAGCAGAAGCCTAGAGGAAATAAGAAACCTCTCCTGAAATCTCCAGTTTCTGAGCCCTGAAGACAGTTCCGATTGATCTCACTGGACTATTAATTATGCCTCATAACTGACCAAGGAGCTGTTCCATCTCCACATATGGCAGGGGAAGAGTGATAATTGCTAATTAGACAGGCTTCCCTCTAGAATTTTCTTCCTTTTTCACTGAGTTCTCATTTTACTTAGGGTAGAGTATGTGCATGATTGTAAAACAGATGATATTCCTGATGCATAAAATAAGTTACATCTCATTGTTTATTTAATTTTTGATGTATTATCTTGTTGTTGGTAACTGTTTGAAAGCAGCCCAGACTGGTCTTGTTGTCAGTTGGGCAGAATATAAATGTAATAAAATAAATGATAAATACTAAGATGAATGACAGTTGTGAGGTCTTTGACTGAATAGGTACACCCTCTGCACCATGGTTTTCTAACTGCCTGCTAGTGGCCTTTTTATGCAAGATTATTTTCTCATTGCAGTGTATGTCAGACAACATGGGTGCAAACTGTTTAAGCTAAGCAGTGAGTGAGCAAGTGAGGTTACTGACTGGAAATACAGTATATAAATACTTGCAGTCTAAGTTCTGGCCGTCTGGAAATCAGCTTGTGGCAAGTTGTTCTCAATTAGTAAAACAAATCTGATAAGACAGAATCAGATAAGACAGACCACCATGATTACTACCGTTATCTAAGCATATCTTCATGCACTTCAATTAAACAGCAATAGGAACACAAGGAAATCCCTGATCTGTAATTCCCTAATTGTTCATGGGCTACCCAGACACATGCCATTTCATTAACATTTAATTTCTTAAATGCAATAGGATTGTTAATTTTCTATAATCATAACTGAGAGTTAAAAAAGAGAGATGATGGGGCAACACATAGGAGTAAAGTGGCAAGGTTTGTTTTTTTCTTAAATGTACACTGACACTATTTGTTCCATTCTATTGAACATCCTTTATGCTACATATAAACAGAGTGTGTAGCTTTGTGTAGAAACTGATGGGGACAGCATAGGATTGCAGTGAAGCAATTTTTTTTTTTTACTGAAGTCATGCATTACATTACAGTATTCCAAATCAGTGAGCATGAAGCAAATAGGAGCTGCTACATAGGGTTAGTGGCATGCAACATACATGATGTCTTCAGTACGACACATAGAACATATGCTTAATGAAGCAAAACATAGGAAATCCCAATGAAGGACCTCTTCATTTGAGCATTGACAATTAATAAAAAAAAGTTTATCCTCAGTAGTGGTTTTGTGTGCTTTGTAAGTTTTTACTTTGCACTAAAGATCTGAGCATTTTAATGCAGTTAAAAATGAGCAGCACACTTTTGTTTTAGGGAGGTGCAATAGCTGATCCCATTTGCCATTTATCTGAGAAATGTGTTCTCATAATGGTGAATAGCACTTTGCAACAAGCACGTTTCCTCCGTTCCGCTGGAGTTTACAGTGGTTGACTCCAGTGTAACTTAATAGTCTATCAATTTGTACCGCTCTAGTGAAGTTGCCAAAATCTCTCCAGCAGAGCAGTTTCATGTAATTGCAGTTCTACAAAAGAAAAATAGGAGGGAACACCTGCCAGTAATGTTTTAGCAAAACTTAAATTTGAGGTACTATTTTTCAAGAACTGAGCTTTCTAATGTAGAGCTTCACCAAGTTTGTTCTGGAAGCAGCTGGTCAGGACCCTGGAGAAGACCCTTGGCATTTCTCTGATTTGCACATGCTGTTGACATTGAACTTGTTAAGAAAAAGAAATCACTTAATTAAAAACAAAAATTATTCACCAAATGTTTAAGCCACAACCAGATGTGGTGTGGTGTGAAAGGTTGTTTGTGAAATCTTTTCCCTAGAAAGTGCAAAGAGTGTGCATGAATTGTCTTACTGATTGATTATTTGTGTCTATTCTCCATATGGTTACATGGGAATCAGTTTGGAATGAAGTCTTTGCTTATACTGAGTGCAGGAATTAGAAATACAGAAACACAGACTGTACCTGCTTAATTTCCAAAATCAAATGGATTGGGAGTGTTCAGTGTAGTATCATGCTAGACATTCTGTCAAATACAGGTCACACAAACCCATACTACAGGTTGAGTATCTGGGGATTTCAGTTATCCATGGGACCCAAAATACCTGAAATAAATTTTACATATGTATTCCAAGACTCATACCAGATTTGATCACTAGACGTGACTATGTACAATGTCTAGTGATGTGTTTTCAGGAGTCCATTTCTTGAACACACGTGAAAGACCAACAGCAGCATTTGTAGTACTCCTTGCTTGTATGACTCAGAGATCTGTATAGTATACAGGGTTCACTGCTTTCTGTTGTTTCAGATATCTGTGGAAAATATTTGAATATATCTACTTGTGTGTGTGTGTGTGTGTGTGTGTGTGTGTGTGTGTGTGTGTGTGTGTGTGTGTGTGTGTGTGTGCGTGCATGCATGCATGCATGCGTGCATGCGTGCATGTGTGTGTGAGTGAGTGACCTGAAGTTTATCTGTATTTAAGTGTAATGTCTTATATGGAGACAGAGAGCAGGAGCAAGTGACCAAAGGCAGCAAACGGGGATGACAAACAAGAATGCAAGCGCGGCGCCAAAATGGCCGCCGCGCTCTTTGCGCCCCCCCCCCATCGGACGAAGGCATCCGGGTAGTTAGGGGGCGTGGCCAGCTCCCTTATAAAAGGGGTGGCCATGAGGCAGCCGAGCTGCCATTTTGCGAAGCGACGGAGCGGAGAAGTTTTTCCCTCTTACCTCCGTCGCTTTTACCTTTACCGGGAAGCCTTTTGGCTGCTGAATTTTCTCGTTTTCGGCTTCCCATCGATTGGCTGAGATGCCCTTGAAGAAGAAGGCGGCTGCGAGCGCGGCTCGTGCGGTTCGGAGGCACAATCCGGGTCGGAGGACCGCGGCTGCGCCTCCCCAGCAGCCGCCTTTGCCTGCACCCACCGGGACCGGTGGAATGGGGTCTATTCCCCCTTGGCCGGATAATGGGGGCCCATGCACGGGTCCAGTAGGGGCTGCGGCCCTCAGCCCGCAAGCGGTGGACACCGCTCCTGGTGTTGCCCATTCCGCTGGGCCTTCCTCCATAGGGGCGCAGCTCGCTCCGGGGCCTTCCAGCCTTAGGGGGGGTTTGGTCCCCTTCCCTGGCAGGTTGCTACATCGGCCCTACCGGGCCCGGGTGTGGGGTCGTGGCCCTATTTGGGCCCCGGGGTACAGGGACCTGTACCCATGCCTGGAGTAAGTGAGCCGGCTGGCCCTTTGCCCCATGTCAGCGTGGAAGCCTTACTGGCCCGCGTTGCGGCCCTTGTGGCATCCCTGGCCCGGGCTAGCCACGCTGGGGCTCCCTTTGGGGTTCATTTCGACGCGTCGTCTGCTGGGCAGTGGCAGGCGACGGGACGGGTCGAGCTGCTTGAGGCGTGTGGCACGACCTCGGCCACTGCCTCGCAGCTCCCCAAACAACGGACCGGTGCGGGTCAGGCCCCATCGACGAGCTCCACGGCGGTCGTGAGCTCCGACGCCCCCAGTGGGCCGGAACCCCCAGTGGGGGCGGCCTATGGGGGTGCAGCATGTGAGTATGCGGTTCAAACTAGTGCACCTACACACGTGGCCATGTTGGGGGGGGGGGGCTTTTCAATGGCCTTGGCCTCGCGCGGGTGGTGCGGTGGTCCAGCCGCTGACGCCCCACCCGGCGACGTCAACTACCACCCAGGGCCCCGTGGTGGGGGGTGTTTCCTACCCTATGGGGAATGTTTTGGGGGTGGCCGAGTTAGTCCAGGCCCCTTTCCAGATGCCCCCAGTTTCTGCTGTACCTGTGTCGGCCTCGCCGACAGTGGGGTATTCCTTACCACTGGGAGACCATTTGGCCCAGACCACCAAGGAGAAGATTTGGCGGGGGGAGTATGTGGATATCTTCTCCCTCCTCAACAGAGAGCCCACCAAGGAAGAGAGGGGGGGCAGGATGAGAAGGATAAGGAGCAGGCACGTTGTCACAAGCCACCATGTACGTGGGCCAACTGGTTGCCTAAGGTATACCTTAGGGCCCGGCCGGATTTGGCGATTCCGATGGTCCAGTATTTGGACAACAACTATAGGGCGATGGTTGACTTCCCGGGCCCGTCGTGGTTGGCTTGTGACGAGGAATTCCGTATGCGGATTCCCCTGCACCCCGAGATGGGGTGGGATGAGCCCTGCCAGCAGCTTTGGCTTCTGTACATGACTCCCACGCGCCCCGCGCCCGGGGAGAGATACCATTGTGGACATGCGGTCCAGCGTGCGGCCCAGCACAGGTCCCCCGCCAGGTGGCGGGGCAGGGGGTTCCGGCCCGCCTGCTGTAATGACTTTCTCATACAATGGTTCCTGCAATAGGAAGAATTGCAAATACAGACATGAGTGTCCCGCCTGTGCTGGCCCCCATGTGGCCTCTGCCTGTCCCAGGCCTGGAGGGATGCGGGGCAGAGGGAGGGGCGGACAGGGAGCTGGCAAGACTGCCTCAGATGGAGCTGGTTCACCGAAAGGCTCCTTCCCCGATTAATGTGGACATGATTGAGCGTCGCCTCGCACTGTACCCGAGGGGGGCAGATGCAGTTTACCTGCTTCGGGGTTTTCGACTGGGGTTCCGTATTCCTTTCATGGGTGGTAGGTTCCCCCAAGACGCCCCCAACCTTTTGTGCCTCAGGGGAAGGGAGGAGGTGGCTGCTGCCAGCATTGCTGAGGAGGTTAATGCGGGCAGGGTCGCTGGCCCTGTCCCTGCACCCCCGTTCCGGGGAGCATATTATTTCGATGATGCCATGCCTTTTGGCTGTTCCATTTCGGGCTCGGCATTCGAGCGTTTCACCACCTTCCTAGAGTGGGCTTATGTCCGCAGGTCAGGGTCCCGGTCTGTAGCCCATTCCCTGGATGATTTTATTCGGGGCTGAACGGGGCTGGGACACGTGCACACGTCTCCTCAACACATTTCAGACACTAATGGAGGAACTTGGTGTCCCTTTAGCGCCCGAAAAGACCGAGGGCCCCTCTATACAGCTAGTATTCTGGGGGTGGAGATTGACACGGTAGCGCAGGCTTCTAGGTTGCAGCGGGATAAGGTGTCAAGGCTAGTGGCCCTTATCTCGGACTTGCTGGCCAAGCGCATGGCATCACTGAGGGAACTGCAAGTGCTATATGGTCACCTCAATTTCGCTTGCAAGGTCGTCGCACCGGGCAGGGCATTTGCTCGGCGCTTGTGCGACGCCATGGCAGGATTATCCAGGCCCCACCATAGGATTAGACTTACCCGGGGTATCAGGGCAGATGTGCTTGTCTGGCTCCAGTTCCTGAGGGAGTTCAGTGGGGTGTCATTTTGGAGGTCTGAGCTCCTGGCTTCCCCTCGCTTTCAGATACAGTCCGATGCCTCGGGATCCCTGGGTTATGGGATGTACTTCAATTGAAGTGGGCCTATGGTGGGTGGCCTCACCAGCCTGGGCAGGCACGGGTCGCCTGCGTGGTCTCATGTATCTGGAATTTTTCCCTATCCTGGGTGCTTTGATGCTATGGGGGCAAGGAGTGGGCCAACTTGGTCGTCCATTTCTGGTGTGACAATGCGGCCGTTGTCCACATTGTCAACTCACAGACTTCCACATCGCCCAGGGTAATGGACCTAGTGCGCCAGTTTCTGTTGCGCAGCCTGCGCCTCAACGTCCTCTTCTGGGCCAGGCATGTCCCGGGGGTCAATAATGATATTGCTAACGCTTTGTCCCGCCTGCAGATCTCCCGGTTCCGTGCCTTGGCCCTGGATGCGGAGGAATTTCCCTCGCCAATCTCGGACGAGATATGGACCATTGGCAAGGAGAGGTGAACCGGGCGATTGGCTTGTCACTAGCGCCACGCACGCGTAAGGCGTATTCATTTCTTCAGAGCATTCTGTTCCCAATTCTGGCTGCCAGGAACCTGGCCGATCCCAGTGATCCATGTACTGCGGTTCATGTTTTACCTGCATGCCCAGGGCCTTGCACCTCGCACCATAGCATCTAGGCTGTCGGCGTTGGCTTTTATGGCCAAGGTGGGAGGTCGTGTGGACAGTACCGCTGACTTCCGTGTGAGACATGTTTTGGAGGGGTGGGTGCGGGAGCGTGGGCGTTGCCCGGACGACCGCCACCCGAATTCCCCAGGGGTTTTTACCCAATTGGCCCGGGGCTGGCCTGGCCTCTGTTTTGATAGATATGAGGCAGCCCATTTCATGCGGCTACAACGGTGGCCTTTTTTGGAGCGCTCCGCATCAGCGAGCTTGAGATGCTGTCTAAGGCGGATGCAAGTCGTAGGGCACTGGAACTCGAAGATGTCTGTGTGAACAATATTGGGCTCAGTTGGGGATACGTTCCTCTAAAACGAATCAGCACGGCGTAGCCAGTGGAGTAGACTGCTACGATGTTCTTTGGCAGACATCTGTCCGGTTGGTGCCCTACAGGATTTCCTTGCACTGTGTGGCACGCACCATGGCCCATTTTTCTGTCACCAAGGTGGGTCTTCCCTTACTAAATTGCAATTTTGGAGGGTGCCGGGAAGGCACTAGACAGTGTTGGCCTCTCTGGGGCTCGTTGCGGCACCCATTCGTTCAGGATAGGGGCGGCTTCTACTGCAGCTGTTTTTGGGTACTCCGGGGCTGAAATACGCCGCATGGGAGGGTGGGGATTACAATGTTTTCAGTTTTGTGTTCGCCCTCTTCAACCGTGAGTACCAGTTTAGTCACTGCACTGTTTCTCCCCCCCTTTTTTTTCCTTGACAGACCCTTGGTGTCGTTTTACACCGGTGACAGTATGGCTGGTGGGCCACAGCCACGTGCACAGGGCAGCGCGTTACGCTGCATGGGGCAGCGCGTTACGCTGCATGGGGCAGCCGTTACGCTGCACAGGGTAGCGTGTTACGCTGCACAGGGCAGCGCGTTACGCTGCGGCGACAGAGTGGGACCCCGACTGGGACTGGGTGCATCCGCACGTCTCAGGTGGTATGGTAAGCGTGGCATGTTATGGCGGGAACTGTTGCCATTCCTTTTCTACATCAGGGATGCTGACTCGCCCGATGTCCTGGTTATGTACCTTGGGGGAGATGGCTTGGGACAGGTCACTGGCCTATCGCGGAAGCTTGCGGTTTGCAGTGACCTGCCCTACTCACATTATGTGTGGCCTGCCACATCCCTCAATTGGTCGGACACGATACCGCGGTACGCTTACAGGGGGGCGTTCGGCCTCGAGGCTCTTGACTGAGCCGACGCTCCGTGAACGGGGCTGTTGCCCGGTTCCTTTTCAACAAGGGCGGGGGACGCGTCATTAGCCTCCCCGCCATCAGTCTGCAAAATTACGAGCTTTACTCAGGGGATGGGGCCCATCTGTCGCAGGGAGGTATGGACCTCTGGTTAGTGGACTGGCGAGCAGGCCTGTCGACCGAGCTGACGGTCTTGGGGGGGGGCGGTGAGCCTTTTGGGAAGCCTCCCCGTGTGGCGGGTAGCACTGGTAAGGTAAACATTTATGACCCACAGGTATCCGGCAGGTTCGCAATTGACTGGACAACACTAGACAGGCATAAGTTGATTAAACGTTGTCCGGTCAACGACGAACCAGGCGACGGGGTGATGGCTACAGATAGACAGCATGCATCACCCCGTGATTTCACGGATACGCGTCAGAGGGTGGGGTCATTAGTTAGATATTGACTATGGTCAACAATTTGTTTGTTGTCAACAAACAAATTGATACAAATAGATACATTGTAACAATTGCTGTTGGCAATTTTGGGTGGTACCTTACCAGTGTTACTTCGGCCTGCTTGCCTTAAGAATTATGATTGGTCAATTACCAATAGAAATTTATAATTCGGACTAGGGCATGAATCAATAAATGTGGCCCAATGCCGTTATCCACTTTTACCAGTGTCTGAGTCCTTTATTGGGGGGTGCGCCTGCAATGAGGCAGGGAGATAATGGAAGGAAAGGTAGAAAGGAAAGTGTCTACTGCAGGAAGAAAAGGGAGACTAAGCAGAGGAGGAGAATGCTAAGGAGAGAGCAAACATAGTGGAAGATGCACCATGCAAAAGAGTCAAAAGGTAGGAGCAAATGAAAAAATATACACTTCATCAGTGGAATGGCAAAACTACCTTTGGATTCTTGGAAAGGATTCTGGAAGAAAACATGCAGAGGAAGGCATAGAGGACACCCTGAGGAAGAACATGAGAGTCTGAAACTCAGTCAAGCAGTGTCACTGCACTCACACCTTCCAAAAGAACAAGAGCGACTGTAATAGGAGACTCCCTACTTCATGGGATTGCAACTGGAATAATGTGGGAAGATCATGATCTGATGTCTCCCTGAAGAATTGATTAGGGATGTCTTAGATGGATTGTGATTACTAATAAAACCCATGAATGTATATCGTTTTCTTTTCATCCATGCAAGAACAAGGGATGGGAAGAGGAGCTACAAAGAAATTATATTAGACTCAAGGACTTTGGAGCCCAAATAGACTACTCAGCCACCTTACCATTACTCAGAAAGGATTAGAATTAGAAGGGGAAGTGAAAAGTAAGCTCAGGGGTAAAACAGATGAAGGCCTATCACCTATAAGAGTAAGAGTGTGAGCAGCTTTAATAGAGCCCAACAGCAGTCTTCATAAAAGGTCAGAAGTATGGAAAAAATAAAAAAAACTGGAAATCTCAGTACAGTACAGGAGGATAAAATATGACTATAGGGATAATTTAAATTTAGTTAGATGACTCCTATATCTTGAATACAACAACTGTAGGATGTAAATTTTCCCTTTTATTCAATGTTGGAGCATCATACTTCTGCTATAGAAACACAATAATTTTAAGCTGAGTTTATCATAATCAAATAAACTATGAATCTGACATGTTTGATACTCATTCTGCATCCTCTGGCTTGGTAGTCTGTGGAAAAAGCAGTTTCCATATGCAGTCTTAAAGTGTTCAGATCTCACAGGGCTAGGAAAGTTAAAAGGAAAATGAACGTCACTGTAATTATTTTGCAAAAATGCCTAATTACTGTAACTCTCTGTGACTGATGTGTGAGAGTCCCTGATGTGGTGAAGTCCCTAGACCTCATTAGCAGCAGCACATGTTGGCAATAATATATCTTATGAAGTCTTGGTGGAGTTTTTATTGTCATTTCTCCTTAAATATGGCATGTCCCATCTCTTTTTTTGTCACAGAGATGAACTCCACCCAACCTGAGCAGCCTATGCATCTGTTCTGTGTGTTTTCATTCCTTTCACACACCATTTTTCTGTCACCATTGATTAAAACTTCAGAACCAGTGAGTAGGGCATTCTGACCTTTGAGCTTGTGTGTGCCTAGAAAAGAAAAGTTAGTTTAATTAAGAGTTTCCTGACAATTAGTCACATGTCATGTTGCCATATCTCAGGACTGCAATGTCAGTGGTACTTTTAAGGGGATCAGTAAACTTGATGGAAAGGCTCAAACAGACATGTAGAAATGAACTCTAGCATCTTCAAAAAGCTAAACAACAGCCTTTAGTGCAACTGTAAATCTCTGCTAAGAATTTGTGTATTGAGAAACCTCAATGAAATGTACTATGTACTATGTACAGACATTTCTGTGGCGTTTATATTAGAACATGTTTCTTGCATTGTGTGAAGGGGAGATGAATTTTACCTGCTGAACTCCCCCATGGAATTTCAGGAAATAACCATCACTCTATTTCCAAAGGAGGAACAAAGGGCTTTTATTGTTTCAAGAGGGTAGTACAGTATACACTTTAAAAATTCCCTCCCTCCTAAATATATGTGTATGGACATAGTCAGTTCTTCTTGTTCCTCTTTTACCAGAGTTTATAAATCATCATCGATATCCTGACTTTGGATGTTTTGTCCTGAAACAATGCTCTGTCACATCCAAACCAGCCTCCAAAACCCTTTGGCCAGTATGTGCTTTGTCTTACATTTCATTTACCATTCACATACCTAGCATGATCAGTTGTAATAATCTATGCTTTTCATTTCTTGTTACTTAGCAAAAAAATAATAATTGAGCTTTGTTCAATTAAAAAACCAGAACATAATTTTCAAGGTCTCTGAATCTCTAACAAATTGGTGTTGGTTTAATCCTGTAATGCTGCCTCCTTGACCCTGCCGCCAAAGACTTCCACCTGTGGTGAGGGCTTCAAAGGGCGAGAGCCCTGGTCAGACTTCTCCCATGCCTGCCCACCTGGAGGGGAGAAATGCTGCCTCCTCGTCCTGGCTGCCAAAGACTTCCACCTGTGGTGGGGCGAGGGCTTCAAAGGGCAAGAGCCCTGGCCGGACTTCTCCTATGCCCACCCACCTGGAGGGGAGAAATGCTGCCTCTTCGTCCTTGCCGCCAAAGACTTCCACCTGTGGCGGGGCGAGGGCTTCAAAGGGCGGGAGCCAAGGCATTAGTTTCTGTTGGACTCCCCTTGCCACTACATGTGGAGTATCAACCACTTCTATCACTCTGCCAGCCAGCACCCTCTTGGCTTCTTATGTGGCCTGGTCAACCACTATGGCGGGGGATAGCAAGAACCATTGCCGTCTGTATGCTAGTTGATAGCTCGGCAACTACTGTAGTGATAGGAAATGTCTCGGACTGTTCTGGGGGGAGGATAAAGGGCTATGAGCTGACTAGTGTATTGTTATTACTGCCTGTTCTAATATTGTATTGCTGCATGTTGTTTTTGATTGTACTGTGTTTATTGATACTTTGATATGATGATATTGTTTTTTGATTCTTGCTGTACTGATTGTATTGTACTATTGAAATGTTGTTTAGCTGCCCTGAGTCAGCGCAAGCTGAGAAGGGCGGGATACAAATTAAAAACTGAAATCGAAATTGAATATCCTATAGTTACAGTACTGTGCAAACGTCCTAGGCCACCGCTAGTTGGTTTGGGGAAATTTATTGAGTGTCTGGGTGGGGGAGGCATAACTTGGACATCAAAACTCCAAACTTCACCAAATTTTGTAAGGCTTGAGAAGAGTGTAAGCAGAATAATGTCAACCAACTTTGTTGTGTAATGGTGACTCAGGAAGAGAGACAGAAGTGGGATCCAACACTAGGGAACCTTTGTACTTTTGATGTTTAGATTTTATTTCCCAAATGCCAGTTAGCATGGCTGGTAGCAAATGATTATGAGCACTGTAGTCTAAAACAGCAGGAGGGACAAATATACCCCATCTCTGTTGTAGACACATACTTGCAGACAGCCAACATACTAAAATGTCCAAACAGTTTCACAGCCACATAGAAAAGAATAATTGTTTTGCTACAGTTTGGCTGAATATCTGAAAGAGGAAAGGAAAGGTCTCCAAGGTTTTTTAAAAAATTTTTAGCTGTAACATTCACAAGGTGCTGAAAGCAAAATATGGCTAGAGACTTTCTCTGTTTATATTTACCTTTGCTGAACAAGATCGGCTGATAAATCAGATTCTACAGAGACTCTCCTTCCCCCCCTTTCACCTGCATTTTTGGTAAGCCTTATCCTACATTCATTATACTTCCTTATAACAAAGTTATCAATAAAACAAAGAATCCCCGATTGTAAGCAAACAGTCAATTCCCATTGCTGACCTGTTCTTGAGAAACACAGCAAAATCTCCCCTAGGAATATGACCCCTGTGGTCTTGGTTCTTGTTGTATCAATACCACATTATAAATGCTCTGTTTTTCCTCAGGCTAACTTTGAGTATCTCTCACCTCTATTTATCTCAGGTGAATAAAACTCAGATGAATTTGAGTAGGACTGGGAGGGGTGGGGCGCAGATATTATCTCTCTCAGAATCAACAAAAATAATCTGTTATCCAATATTCGTAGGTCATTTTCTGTCACAACCAGCGGAGGACATGCTGTGCTACAGCCTTCTTATTCTAAGATTATTCATAGAGTTTATTACTTGTTATAAAAATGGATTTCGAGCATACCACTTGTGATTGCTGGGAAAGGAAGAGAAGAAAGAAATAAGCAGGGAAATGTGCACCCTCATACAATAGCTGTACAGCACCATAAAGGTGTGTGTGTGTGCCTTTCCTGCCCCCGAGTGAAGAAGAGGCTGGTACAGAGGATAACACCTTGACAACTCCTGGTGTTGGAGGTGGGGCAGGGAACTATGCCTATTTAATCATGCCTCACCTGTTAAGCACCTTCTTTTGTGACCCTCTTAGTCCAGAGTACTTAGGGGGGTTGCCTTTGTGGGGTAGATAGGAATTTCTTTAGTCCAACTTCTGGATTGGCAATTGGGAGACAGGTAGTTTTTCACCTATCCTACTCTACTTATTAGTTGTCCTTTAGTTGAGGTAGGTGGTGTTACTAAATAGGTCATAATTAGTTGGTGGGTTGGGTTTAGTATTGGGATGGGTTTAGTATTGAATCCTTTAGTGTATCTATTAACGGGGTGGCCCTGATTGCCTGGTGCCATTCGTGCGAATCATTTTAACATATAGGGCACACCATAAGACACCAAAATGTGTTTATGCAAACAGAGTTGGAAACAAACTTAAATGGGTCTCCCCAACATGCAGCTGGCCCGGATCACCACTGCACAGGGTCAAGGATTCACACGTCCGAGGTATAGCACCACTAGACTCCATCAAAGGCTAGGGGTTAACTGAAATTTAAATAAAATTATGGTCCAATGTCTTTGACCATAGTAAACACGTCTCACCTTTTTGTTCCACTGGTGGGGAGAGAAATTGAGAGCTGTCTCTATCATTAGGCCAAGTAAGTTGGCTGCCTCAGTGTTATGTATGTTAACTGTGTTTTCTGACAGAAGTGGAACGTATCTTTTTTCATGTATCTATTCTTATGCAAATAAGTAGATCGAAAATGTGCACACTCTGTTAGCCAATGGGCTCATTGTATCATTGTTACTGTTACTGTTTATAGTGTATATAAGTCCGAGTTTTGCCCCATCCAAACTGTGTTCAAACCCCACTAATGAAGAGCTGAATTTCTCTACTTGATTTGTCTGCTTCTTCATTCCTTGAACACTAAACTCAGGCAGATGACTTCTGGGGTAAAATGAAATGGCATTTTTCTTCAAATACATCAAAATAACTTGTTTGACTTGGGGATCCACACATCTTGATAAGGGAGGGTGAGGTGTTGTCTCCTGCTTTGCCTCAAATAGCAAAATGACTTGTTGTGGAGGTCATGCCCAGTAGGATACAGAATTTTGGTTTTGCTAATGGAATTAAAATTTGAGAAATACAAGAATAGCAGTACATATATTCCCAATAGGGGAAATGTCCTTGGCTAGAACACACGTTTTGCTTTTCTTTATATATTTATTTATTTTTCTGATTTATATTGCCGCCCAACTCCGAAGACTCTGGGCGGCTTTTAGTTGATTCTGACAGTAATGCGGAAAATAATAACAGTATCTAAGGAGATTACCCTTCATATCTGGCAAGCATCAAGAACAAAAGGACTGTGTAGTTCTAACTTATCCATCTGCTGCTTTGGGGAGAAAATTCACAACACAATATTGTGTTCGGTCAATGGCAGCCATAACACGCTGTCTTCAGTAATATCTCACTCTACTGCAACTATACAATTGCCTGCCCAATACTTTCCAAACAGTATTAGAAACTTAATATTGATCCAAAGACTGGTCCTTTTAAAAGTGGAACAGCTTCAAATTGTTAAACTTATATCTTTCAATTGAAGGCTCCTACGGTACATTAACCTGCATGTTAGGATGGGGTGAATCACAGCTATATCACCAAGCAGAGGAAAACTAACTAGTAGTTTGAACAGTATTGGCATTTCCATTAATAGCATACCAGTAACCTTGGCAGAGTCAACACCTCCTAAAGTAAACTGTCTGCAAGCATTCTGGAAGCATCTTGTTCCATAGTGAAAATGTCACAAATGAAGGAGGAAAGTCCCAAATAGTGTTGGAAAAGAAATTATACTTATTGATTGACAATTAGGTAATTGCAAACAAAAGGCTCACTCACCCTAACCAATCAATAGTGCTGATGTGAAGGCCAAACCTGTCCTCAGATTTCTAATTGTTTGAAATTTAGGCATGAGGTGAAGACTTAATAGTAGTCTTGTCCTACTTACCCATTCCTTCTGCATGTTGATAAAAACATAGTATCAGATGGACATCCTTTTGTCCACTAACATTTTCTAGTTACTAAATATTGAATTGAACAAGGTTCAGTGGCTCTGTCAATCAGATTTATTTTTTTGGTCAAATAAAGCACTTTAAGCAGATGGGGAAACTTGCACTAAAACACACTTTAGGATATAATTCTAACTATGAATAAGTTACTTTGCAGGGGTTGTGGTGGCTCAGTGGTTAAGAAGCTTGCCTTGTTAGCTGGAAGGCTGGCAAGTTGGATGTTCAAGACCCAGGTACTGCATGACGGTTTGAACGCCCAGCTCTGGCCCAGCTCTTGGGGACATGAAAGGAGCCTCATTTGAGTGTCCCCTGAGCAGAGTTTCTTCTGCAGAAATCCTTTCAACCCAGAATGATTTATGACACAAAATTATTATTATTATTATTATTATTATTATTATTATTATTATTATTATTATTATTATTATTATTATTATTATTATTATTATTATTATTATTATTATTATTATTATTATTTACTTTGAATTCAGTGGGCCAGGTTTCTTGTCAGTCAAATCAGTTGTGTTTGGCTTTCATGCTGCATATGTGAGGAGGAAGCCAGTAATCCTTGCAGAAAAATCATGCTTTCCAGATGCTGAGCATACTAACACATCAGGAATGACCATGGAAGTAGTGTGATGCCACGAAATCCTAGGAGGCATGTATAGGAGTCTATTGTTAATTGTGGGACTATTCACTTTTTGTCACTTTCCCTCTTCATTTCCTGTTCTTCTTGCACTATCCAACCACATCCAGATTTCTTCTGTATTTTTCCTAGTTTCTAGTAGATCCCATCCAGTCCGGAACCTTAGAATTAATAGGATGCTATCTTAATGCTACACAGCCAATCAGCTTTGTCTACATGAGGGTTTCACAACCTTCAGCCTGCAGGATGCATCTGGCCTGTGGCACCAAAAACTCCAGCCCCCACCTTGCTCTGGCTGCACCCCCTGCCCCTACCGGAATTGGCCATGGACTCATTTACGGCCACATAAACATATTTACTACAGCCATAAATGAGTCTGCAGCCATAGTAAATGCACTTACGACAGCCATAGATGTGTTTTACAGCACCAGTCTGCTCCACTCAACTGTCTGAGGGGGTGTGGTCTGGTCCATGGCTAAAAAAACGTTGAGAACCCCAGTCGACATTGATGATTTCACATGATTACAGAACAGTGAGAGCTCCTGGACACAAGAGAACTAATTTATCAAGCAGAGAAACACTTTCAGAAATTGATGAAAGGAATGGACATCTACCCTTCAATGGTACAAAAACAGTCACAATATTATTAGACTCAGTTTTAGTTGAAATACTTGATTTTGCTAACCAACAATACCCAAGCTGTGCTGGCTTTCAGAACTTTTCCTTGTTTTGCTTCTTTTCTAGCTATATGTATTAATTTGGATCTTTTTGAAAAGAAACACAAGGACCCTCATGATACAATCTTGTACACAGATCAGTTGTGTACGGTCAGCTACCCATTCAAAATAGGAATTTTAAAAAAGAATGTGCCCACACAAGGTATAGTTGTGAAAAGAAGAAGTGTCTTGTGAAAGGAAAGGCTTTTCAGAGAGAGGTGATAACTGCCTCTGTGTGTGTGTGTGTGTGTGTGTGTGAGAGAGAGAGAGAGAGAGAGAGAGAGAGAGAGAGAGAAGAAAAGAGAGAGGGTGAAAGGTATACTCATTGTCCTCTCTTGAGAAAGAAGAGGAGATAAGAAAGATGTACACGTGTTTAATTTTTCCTTCCAGCATTGATTCAAAGTGATTGTAACATGACTCAAGTGGTTAAGACACTGAACTTGATCACAGAATGAGCTCCCATCTCTATTTCAGGAGCTGCCAACCCAGCAGTTCGAAAGCAAGAAATTGCAAATAGATAAATAGGGACCACTTCGGTGGGAAGGTAAACAGCATTCCATGCACTCCACATGGCCATGGAAATGTCTGCAGATGCAGACAGCACTGACTCTTTGGCTGTAAACAGAAATGTGGTCCTGGTTTTCCTCATTTCTGAGGGGTCGGACCCAGTCGGTGTGGTTGGAGAGTGAGAGGTCCAGTCCTAGGACCCTCAATTGGGGGGTGCCTCAGGGCTCAGTGCTCTCTCCTCTCCTATTTAACATCTACATGAAGCCGCTGGGTGAGATCATTCGTTCCCATGGGGTGCGGTACCATCAGTACGCAGATGACACTCAGTTGTACATCTCGGCCCATGGGGACCCCAGTGATGCCGTCAAAGTCCTTTCCAGGTGCCTGGAAGCTGTTGGGGTCTGGATGGGGGCTAACGGGCTACAACTGAATCCCAGCAAGACAGAGTGGCTATGGATAAGGGGTCCTGCATTAACCCAGGAGCTACCATCTTTGGTTCTGGATGGGGCTATTTTGCCCCAGACAGACCCGGTGCGCAACTTGGGGGTCCTCCTGGATTCGTGGCTACTGCTAGAAGAACAGGTGGTGGCTGTGACCAGGAGGGCTTTCGCCCAGCTTCGGGTGATTCGCCAGTTGTGCACACTCCTGTACCAGGACTCCTTGCTCATGGTCACTCACGCTCTGGTCACCTCCAGACTAGATTATTGCAATGCACTCTACATGGGGCTGCCCTTGATGACCATTCGGAGGCTACAGCTGGTCCAGAATGTGGCAGCCCGGGTGGTGATGGGGTGTGGGCGTTATGCCCGTGCTTTGCCATTGCTCCGGGAGCTGCACTGGTTGCCAGTTTGTCTCCGGGTGCAATTCAAGGTGTTGTTTTTGACCTTTAAAGCCTTATATGGTAGTGGGCCGGGTTACCTAAGCGACCGCATTGCCCTGAGGACATCTGTCCGTCCAACCAGAGCGGACCGGAGGGAATCTCTAATTGTTCCATCAGCCAGGGGGGCTCGCCTCTCCGGCACAAGGAGGAGAGCCTTCTCCGTGTCTGCGACGGCCCTCTGGAACCTCCTGCCAACAGAGCTACGTCTCCGGACGGAATTGCTGCCTTTCAGAAAAGAACTTAAAACCTGGCTGGTGGGTCAAGTGTGGGGTGCAGGTGGAAGGGTATCCTCCATTGGGTGGTTGGTGTAGAAGAACTCCTCCCCATGGTGCCTTTGGATCCTGCACCCCTTGTTTTTAGGGGGTGGGTAGTTTTAACTGTTTTAAACATGTGTTTTTTAAATTTTTATTGTGAACTGCCCTGAGTTGGCTTTGGCCGAGTGAGCGGTATATAAATGTGACAATTAAATTAAATTAAATTAAATTAAATTAAATTAAATTAAATTAAATGAGCACTGAATCCTAGAGTCAGATTCAAGTGGCTTTCGAGCAAGGGTGACCTTTATGCTTTGAACCTTAGTGTAAAGATTTGATTATTTAAAAAGTAGAAGGGTTTCTGCTGTGGAGGAAAAATTAGAGACTGGGACTCTGGTCTGATTCATATTTCCCATTGCATCATATGGTCCATAGGAGAAAAAATAAAATAAAAACCAGCCTATCCCAAATCCATATTTTTTATCTCTCTCTTCTCTCTCTCTCTCTCTCACTGACACTGCAATTTGTCAGATGGAGGACTCTTACTTAGGATTTTTTAGAAACCCAGGGCAAAACCTCTTGTCCAAATGGATGAATTATTTTTGACTGAGAACAATAATAATGGAACAAAGGAGAAAGAAACAGGCAGTGTAAAACATGTAATGCACAGCACCCTGGATGGTGCAGTAGGAAAGATGTGTATATACAAGGGTTGGGCAAATGAGGGCCTTGTAGAAGATGTTGGACTACATTTCACAGCAATCCCAGTCAGTGTAGCCAATGGTGAGAAATGCTGGGAGTTGCAATGCAATAGCATAGACCAGAGATTCTCAACCTGCATCCCGCATTCCAGATGCGCTCCGCAGCGCCATTTCATGTGCCCCCCACTGCCTCCACCACACCAGGAAGGGCCATGTGGTGGAGGAAGGGCAAAATGGCTATCTGGCCACCAAAGCTGTCTGAGGGAGCATGACCCAGCCCCCGGCTTTAAAAGGTTGAGAACTCCTGGCATAGACTATGTAGTTTTCTTAAAGATACAAGATACTGAAAATGGCATATCTGCATTGCATGATTGTAATCGAATAGAATCCCAGGTTTCCCTTGCCATCATCATGATTGCCAGGGTTCTTTCACCATACTCACAACACAGAAAGCCTTTCTAAAGTTTCCAGTGCCTCCAGTGGAAGCAGGAGAGAAGGTGAAAGGTGAAAGTTCGGTTTCACTTACCAGTGATAACTTTCGTTCTTCGAGTATATAGTTTGTGAATACACACTCATGGGGGTTATGCGCCTGCGCAGAACGGAGATCGGAGGCTTGAAAAGCTATTGGTCTAAAGTTTTGGCGGTAAGACCGCCCACCGTACCGCCCACCCTGAGGCGCCCGCGCGCCATTTTACCTCAGTTCCATACTTAAGCCAAGCACAGGATAAACCAATTGATCTCATCCGTGCAGCTCAAGAGGGGAGGCAGGGTGGGTAGTGTGTATTCACAAACTATATACTCGAAGAACGAAAGTTATCACTGGTAAGTGAAACCGAACTTTCTCCTTCGTATAGTTTGTGAATCCCCACTCATGGGAGATTAGCAAGCTCACACTCACTTGGTCGGTGGGCAGTCGGATGAGATGTTCCCACGATGAGATGAAGATGCCGTAGGTTGACCCGTCAGGGGCGATGAGTCCGGAGCCCTCTGGCGAGGACGACACGGCCAAGCCTGGCGTCCGCAGTGGCTCTGGTGTCCACCCTGTAGTGCTGGACAAATGTAGAAGGTCTGGACCATGTGGCAGCCTTACATATGTCCTCAAGCGGTGTGCCCTCCAGGAAAGCAGTGGATGTGGCAACCGCCCTGGTGGAATGCGCCCTGACATGAGGTGGAGGTGGCAGTGATGCTGACTCGTAGGCTAGGTAAATGGTAGAGGTGATCCATTTGGAGAACCTTTGAGCAGAAATGGGTTCACCCTTGGACTTTCCCCCATAAGCCACAAAGAGGCGTTGTGACTTCCTGAACTCTCTTGTCCTGCTGGTGTAAAACAATAACGCTCGTTTCACATCCAGCGTGTGCCAAGTCCTTTCTTGGGCGTTAGAGGGGTTCTGGAAGAAAACTGGCAAGGAGATAGTCTGTGCCATGTGAAACTGGGAGACCACCTTGGGCAGGAAGGTGATGTCCGCTTGTAGGACGACGCGGTCGTTAAAGAATTGGAGAAATGGTGCATCTGCTCGCAGGGCGACCAGTTCTCCTGCTCGTCGTGCAGACGTGATAGCCACAAGAAATGCCGTTTTCCATGTGAGGAGGCGAACATCGCTGGTGGCCATGGGCTCGAAAGGGGTCCTGGTGAGCGCGTTGAGCACGGTAGACAGTGACCATTGAGCCGTAGGAGTCCTGACCGGAGGGAAAGCGTTCCGTAGTCCCTTGAGGAAACGCTTCACCGTTTGGTCACGGAAAGCCCCAGAAGCGGGCGAACCAGCAGGGGAGTGCGCCACCACTGCTGCGAGATGCACTCGAATGGAGGTGATGCTGAGGCCAGCCTCCGCCAGCTGGAGGAGGTAGGTTAAAATGTCCTGCAGTCCCACCTGCGTGGGGAGTGTCTGTCGGGAGGCCAGGAAAGCACAAAAGCGCCTGTATTTGGAAGCGTAGGACTTCCTTGTGGAAGGGCGCCGCGCTAGTTCAAGAATCCTGGACAGTCTGGGGTTATCCTCCACGCGGTGAGGTGGAGGCTGGGCAGGTCCGAATGGTGCAGCTGGCCCTGCTCCATTTGGAGGAGTGTCGGTGATTCCGGCAGTGTGCGATACTGCGACGACATGCGCAACAGTAGCGGAAACCAGGGTTGGCGCGGCCACGCCGGTGCCACCAGAATTGCATTGGCTCTGTGTTGGTGCATCCTGGTGAGTACCTTCTGGACCAGAGGAAACGGAGGAAAGGCATAGAGATAGTCCTGATCCCACCGTTTCATGAAGGCATCTCCCTCGGAGTCCAGTCCGATGCCTGCTCTGGAGCAGTACCTGTTGAGTTTCCTGTTGGACTCCGATGCAAAGAGGTCGATGCTCGGCGTCCCCCAGACCTCGCACAGGGACTGGAACACTCCGTTGTCCAGTTCCCATTCGTGGGTCGTGGAGGTGAGGCGGCTCAGGTGGTCTGCCAAAACATTCAGCGTGCCCTGAATGTGCACTCCAATTGGGTAAATGTGCCTCTCCAGACACCATTCCCACAACTGCACTGCAAGGTACAGGAGGGTGGTGGACCGTGTTCCTCCCTGCTTGTTGAGGTACGCCACCGCCGTGGTATTGTCCGAGGCCACCTGAACCGCCTTGCCGGTGAGCAGAGTCTCGAAGGAACGTAGAGCCTTCCAAATGGCCAGCAGTTCCAAGTAATTTATGTGGTACACCGTTTCGTGCGGTGTCCAGGTGTCGTTGACCGTGAGAGTCCCGCAAGCAGCGCCCCAGCCGAGGTTGCTCGCGTCGGTCAGTATCTGCAACGAGGGTTGCGGGGGGTAGAAGCTCTTCCCCGTGGCCACGTTGAGTGGTGTGGACCACCACAGCAGTTGGTCCCTCAGTTCTGGAGATGGTGTCAACCGTTTCGATTGGCTCTCCCGAAGTGCGTCGAACTCGTGAAGGAGCCACGATTGAAGGGACCTGAATTTCAACTTGGCATGGGGGATCACTGCCGTCGTTGAGGCCATCAGACCTAGAAGTCTCTGAGCCTTCTTCGCCCGGATGCACGGTCTCGTGCGCAGTTCGTTCACCCCCTGCGCAATGTCCCGTAAGCGTTTCTGGGGGGCGTAGGCTCTCGTAGTGAGCGAGTCGAGTACCGCTCCAATGTACTCGACGCGCTGGGAGGGAGTCAACTTCGACTTGGTGGAGTTGATCCTGAGGCCGAGACTCTCCATGAGGTGAACCGTGTATTGTGTGTCCCGAACGGACGACGGTTTGGTGGAGGAGACGATCAACCAATCGTCGATGTATGGGAAGACCCTGATGCCCCGTTGGCGGAGGAACGCTGCCACCGGAGCCATGCATTTGGTGAAGACCCGCGGTGCCGTGGCCAGTCCGAACGGTAGGCACCGGTATTGGTACACGGAATTGTCAATGCGGAAGCGGAGAAACCGCCTGTGTTCCTCGAGGATGGAGACATGGAAGTAGGCATCCTTGAGGTCTATGATTGTGAACCAGTCCCCTTTGTTGATGAGGGGGAGGACGGTCTGTAGGGTCACCATCCGGAACTTCCTGGTGTGGATGCATTTGTTCAGGCGGCGTAGGTCCAGGATGGGGCGAAGGCCTCCGTCCTTCTTCTGGACCACGAAGTACCTCGAGTAGAAGCCGTTGTCCCAGTCGGACGGTGCTACCCGCTCGATGGCTCCCTTGGAGAGAAGGGTTGATATTTCTTCCTCCAAATGGGGGGACGAGGTGGTGAGACGATGTTTTCCTACTCGAGGCACCCGCACGAACTCGATGGCGTAGCCAGAGGACAAGATCTTTAAGACCCACTGGTCGTCCGTGATGCCCGACCATGCCTGGAGGAAGTTCCGGAGGGGGAGGTACGGGATGTGGAGCGGGAGAGACTCGGCCGTCGCAGCTTCAAACGCGGGGCTTGGCCCTCGCGGTCGAGCGCTTGTCCTGTCCGTAGGGCCGGTAGCGGGGTTTGTGTTGTCGCCGCTGTCTGTAGGAGCTGGATCTAGGCTGCTCCGTCGGTCCCTGCTGCTGAGGGTTGCCCTGGAACCGGCGTGTGAAGGGCTGGAACCTCGGCCTGGTGGAGGTAGCCGGCGTGGTGAGCCCCAGGAACTTCGCCGTGGAACTGGTCTGGCGCATCTCATTCAGGACCTTATCTGTGTCCTGACCGAAGAGGCCCTGACCGTCGAAGGGAAACTCCTCGATGAGCTTTTTCATAGCGTCATCGAGGGAGGTGTCCCTGAGCCAAGCATGGCGACGGAGGTAGATTGCGGAGGCCATATCTTTTGCCGCATAATCATTGATGTGCCGGGCAGTGCGCATCAGTTGCTCGGCGACGAAATCCCCCTCGGTGGCCAGCGCGTCAATCCTCTTCTGGGCATCGGCGGGCAGTTTAGCCGTCTCAACCTTCACCTGCTCCCAGAGGTGAGATTGATACAGGCCCATGGCGGCCGAATAGTTGGCGGCCCGAAAGAATAGGGAGCCGGTGGCATAAAACTTGCGCCCCACCGCGTCCAGTTTCTTTCCTTCCGGCGTTGACGGGACCGGGAATCCGCTGGTGGCCGTCCTATGCTGGAAGGCCTTGACCACCAGGGAATTCGGCAGGGGATGTGCCTGCAAAAACTCGACGTTCTCGTCCAGGACCCGGTACATGCTGTCGAGCCTGGACGAGACGGAGTGCGCCGCCAAGGGTTTCTTCCACGTCGCCCTCGCCGTGGTCATCATGGAGGGGAGCATGGTTATGTGGACCGGCCGCACAGCACGCCTGTCGAGCTTCGCGGTCATCTGATCCTCACCCTCCAACGGCGGTTGGTCGACCTTCAGGTTGAGGGCGGTGCCGAGCCTCGTGAGCATGGCGGTCAGTGAGCGCTGGTCCTCACCACGCGGTGGGTCCACTGAGCCGATGGCCTGTTCCGGCGTGCGCTCGGCGTCGACGTCTCCCTCGTCCTCCTCCGACGACGAGCTGGACTCATCGGAGGACGAGGGAGGCAGTCTGTCGTCCACGTCCGGACCGCGCCAGTACGGCCTGGGCGGGCCGGCGGGATGGGCGTCCACCGCATCAACGTCCGGACCACACCATGACGGGTTGGGTGGGCCGGCGGAGCGGGCACTCGACCCACGGGAGGTCGGTGGGGCCGCGGCAGAGCCGGGCTGCCCGGGGCTTGCGGTGGTCGGAACCGGAGCCGCAGAGGCCGCAGGCGTGGAAGTCTGGAGCCTGGTCGCAAACGACGCCATGACCTGAAACATCTCTCGGACGATGGCCATCTGGGACGCGTCCGAGTCCGCTGGTGGTGGAGCTCCGGTGGCCGGAGGGATGGTCCACGAAACGGTGGGAGCCGAAACGGTGGCCGGCGTCGGTGTCGGCGAAACGGTCGCCGGAACGGTGGAGACCGCGTCGTCCGTCGGCGTCCTGGGCCGTGGAGAGACGGAGGCCTGCCTCGGCGAGGGATTTCTGCCCCGAGGAGGAGAGGGGAGCACCTGAAGTGGGCGAGCTGGAGCCCCAGCCCTGCGTCCTTTCTCAGGTGACCCGGAAGACGACCGTCCTCCCCAGATGGAGGATCCCGGAGAAGGGCATCGGGCAGTCGAGAACGGTGGAGAAGGCCCGGGGGAGGCGGGTGTGCGTGGAGTGGGGGGGAGCGACCGTCTCTTCTCCGACCCACGCTTGCGCCTCTTCTCACCGTTCTTGTCCTTCTTCTTCTTCTTCCTCATCGGTGGCACGGAGGAAGAGGTCGACGGTGGTTGAGCGGCAGCGGCGGCCGTGGAGCCGGAAGCGGCGGGAGCCAGAGCGAGCTCCATCAGGTGAGCCTTGAGGCGATTGCTTCGGTTCTGCACCGCGAGGCGCGTGAACTTCTTGCAATGCGGGCAAGACTGGCTCTGATGCGACTCTCCCAAACAAAAAAGGCACAGGCTGTGTCCGTCGGAAGCCGGAAACTTCTTAAGGCAAGCCGTGCACTGTTTAAACGCTGCAGCCATCAACCGCGGAAAAATTCTTCCAGTGGAAGTTTCTGGAGACTAGTACCGCGAAGGGCCGACCAGCCGCCACCCCCTTGAGGGGGGAGACGGTGATCGATGCGAAAAAATTGGCTACTGAATCCACTCAAGAGCAGAGACAGAGCCGGGGTGGTGATCCTGCCCGGAGGACAAGATCACCGAGAAAAATTGCTAAAATTTGCCAAAAGGACTTTCCCTCAGAAGGGCGAAAAAATTGAGGAAGCTCTCAACGATCGTCCTGCTGCTACGGCGGAAAGAAGAGAACTGAGGTAAAATGGCGCGCGGGCGCCTCAGGGTGGGCGGTACGGTGGGCGGTCTTACCGCCAAAACTTTAGACCAATAGCTTTTCAAGCCTCCGATCTCCGTTCTGCGCAGGCGCATAACCCCCATGAGTGGGGATTCACAAACTATACGAAGGAGAATGGAAGAATTGTGTCTCCAGTCTGGATCCTGGCCCTGGGGCTTCTATTGCTGCAACAAACAAGAAATGCTGGTGCAGTCTTCCCTGTGCTTCTAGTTCAGGGTGTTAGCAACTGTGCTGTATTTAGGATGACACATTAAACAGAAAAGTATGGCCAGTGCTTCTCCTTCCTTAATGGCTGTGCCGGTGAAGACATTTTAGCTGCTGTAGGTTAGATAACGAGATATTTCTTGCATTATTTGGGGTTTTTTTGTCCAAAACTTTAGGTTTTCTAAGCTCTGAAATAGTGCTTTGAATTCTGACCAGTGCATTTGGCCCTTTTAACATCAAGCTGTCAAGCTATCATGGCTATGATACTGTGAGAGAGGATGTCATTTAAGTTCAGAAGAGTGTAACAGAACTGTTTTTTAGCCTAAAGTACACTTTCTAATAAATGAGTTGGACAAATGTCATTTATATGCAGATGCTACCACTTTATATTCTGGAGAGGATCAATGAGAAGTTACCATCTATCCTATAAAAGCCTTTAACTGCTTCTAGATAACTGTTTTTGAGAACAAAGCTTTAGCTTACCTTTTTTTTTTTAAAGGTCATGCTTCTTTGGGTACCAGAAAAATAATATACCAGTACAAGCATATCATTTTGACAGAAATGTTGCAGCCCATTAGAAAAGGTAACAGATGATGAACATCAATATTTAAATTTTTATACATTAGGCTACTTAGCAATTTATCTTCTAATTAAAGCAAGGTAGTTTGAATGTAACATTGTCCTGAAGAACAAAACATACTTTAAGCCTTCATTTTAAAGGAACAGAAGATTGATTGGAATTTTTCAATTGGCTGTTCTAAAGCTCCAAATTCAGGGTACATGCTGTGAATTACGTTAGCAACCAAACCTCTGGTATCCTCTGTCTAACACATGAACACATTTTAATAGTGGTGCTTTCTTTAAATACAGTACAAGAATCCTAGGAATAAAGTTTTGTCCCAAGCAAGAGGTTGAAATTGTTATTTTTGGGCCACATTCCAAAAAATAATAGTATGTGGCCAATGTCCTTTGACTCCTGACAGCAGACTTACAAGGATTCTAGGACTTTCATGTTCTTCAGGAAACCATTACTTCTTATTCTTTGTTCAATGCTTGAAATGATGTAAATGTACACATTTATCTGGTGGACAGAATGTGTAGAACAAGACAAACAAAGTCACCTAGTTGGAATACTCGACAGTTTAGCCTCTACATGTTCTTTATCTCTTAACATGACTAAGTGAGAAACTGTTTATTTCTTCCTATTTCTATTGTAATAATAAAATTGGCAAGCCACAAACATTCTGTGATTGTGCCTGATGTTTCACAAATATGTATACAAAGGAGCAATGGAGGAGAGGTCTGGTACTGTAGCATTTACATAAGTTGGTAAAATTATGTAAATTAACAATTAGCAAACAAAAAAACTGCTACCAAATTATCAATCAATTTTATTGTTATAATCAAAGACCAGAATATAAACAAAGTGTTCACAACATGATTGAGTGGCCTTCTTGGCTAAGATCAAGTGTAGTATCTGTTCCTACCAAATTATCAATTATTGCAACCACCAATTTTAAGCTTGCAAACCTCAAAGCAATACCATTAAATATCCATTATTCCAATCAATGCAGCACGATGAAATGCATGTGTATCATAATGAAAGTACAATGCACAAGGTTCACAAAACATGCTGAAGGCAGGTAATAAGAAATAATGTATTCATTAAAAATGCCAGGAAATCTTATACAGGTGTTGGTGTGAACAGAATCTAAATTACCCACCATAAATCTCAGGTCATAATTCATTTTGCACACAAACATCAATCTGAAATAAGTATCATATTGAAAGTTTAAGCACCATAGTTTGATTCGGGACAGTACTACATCATTCACAGTTCTATGGTTCTTCTCCCCCTCCCCCCTCCACCACATGCCTGTTTTTCTCTGTCACCCAGAGGAAGAAAGAAGATAATTGTTTGGCTTTTCTCCTTGGTGTAGAAACCATCGAATCAGGGCTTGTTTCATACCCTCAGTATGAACCCCTTCTTGCCACCACTCCATTCCATATTTCAATCCTAACTTGGGTTTCCAGGTGTTGACTTGAGTTACAGAACAATTTGAAGGGGGAAGGATCATTTTAGGCCCTCATTTTTTGGGTACTTGAAGAAAGTGTCTTAACTCAATTGATGCTCTCTGTCATGGTTTACATGGCTACAGTTTTGCTAACTTTTATTTAGTCCTGATTTGGTTAATGCAACACTTTAACTAGTTTTAAGTTGACTGTTAACTTTTTTCTGATTTGTTTTGGTGGCTTCAAAGTTACTGGTATTTCTGGTGGTGCAATGTAAAATGTGTCAGATATGGACTAGGGTGTCACAAAACATCCAAAAGCAACTGCATAAGGATGGCCCCATCCAGAGACAGATGGAAGGAGATTAGAAGGGTGCAATCTATTTGGGACTTGGCATCTGGAAGTTCAACAGTTGTTGTGTACAGCATGTGCCAAGCATTCCTTCTATTTCTTCACCATTTCAACTCATTCATAGTGTATTTCTCAGATTACCTTTATTTCAGGTTCTCTACACTGTTTGAATTTAGCATTGTTTCCCCCCCAATAATAATAAAGTCAGCTAAGAGTGAAACTACACTGGGAAGCCAAACTGGACCAATTCAGTTTTGCTGTGATGTGATTTACAGCCTTTATTATGCTTTGTACTGCAGTCTGTGCCTTCACATATACTGTGAATTGATTCCTGAGCTCAGCCACATTCCATACCTCAGCCACTTCCCACTTTCCTTCCTTCCTCTATTCCTGCCTCTGGCTTTCCTTTTATGATGTGTTGTAAAGCATTTTGGGTTTCAAATATACCAATTCCATGGCATTGTGTTTCATTTCATCTAGTTTTCTTTTTTTTCTGTTCCTTCAATTTTTTAAAATATGTGCAGAGGTGATTCAGCAGTAGACCTAAAGGTAATAAAATAAACATTTAATATAAACCAGGTGAGATAACATTCTCCTGTGATCTCTCCTTTTGCTGAAAGTCCTCTGATTTTTTTTATATTTTATTCTCCTTCAGTCTAGTACTAGATCACCTTTGCATATATTTTCAAAACATTAAAATGGAACAGAAAAATTAGAAAGCAAAATGAATGGCAATGTCATGGAATTTGTATATTTGAATCCCAAACTGTTTTACAACATGCCATAAAAGGAAAACCAGAAGCAAGAATAGAGAAAAGAAGAAAGGATCGATACCTACCAACACAGCTCCCTAAAGGAAGCACTACAAACCACATAACCAGGTGAGGGAAAATTCAATTGAAACATTCAGGAATGAAAATTTAGAAGGCCGCCAGGGGCAGAGAAACAAAACCAAGTTAGAAGGAAAAAAGAACCAGAGAAAGTTATTTCAGCCTATGTGTCATGTAATCAGTGAAATATACTTTGAATACATGCATTTTATTAGTACAACAAATCCTGCTGTAGGTAAAGGTTGCCCTTGCTTGAAAGCCAGTCGTATCTTACTCTAGGGTTCAGTGCTCATCTCTTTTCATAGCTGAAGAGCCAGTGCTATCTGTGTTTGCAGACATTTCCGTGGACATGTGGCAAACATGCCTAGAAACCAAAGTGCACAGAATGCTGTTTACCTTCCCACCGAAGTGATCCCTATTCATCTACTTGCCAGCAGTCTTTATTCCAGGAGTTAGGGAATGGACATTATTATTTTTTATTTTCCAAAAGGCTTCAATCAATTTGGATTAACAAATCAGTATGGGAGAGAAAGGGATTTCTTAATTCTATACTTCTTTTTCAAAGTACAGGCTTTGTTATCTGCACTGTGTAGATCAAACAAAATGTTTGCAGACAGTCCCATTCCCAAGGAAAAAAAATGTTTTTAAATTATCCTTATAAACTAACTGTTCCGGGCTATTAGCTAAATTAAAAGTTTTGGTTATCTGCCAAAATTTCCACTTAACAGGGTCATCAATAATTAGCCCATCTTATCTCATAAGTGAGTGCTGTTTTAGATGCCCTGCAGCACTGAAGATAAATGCTTACTGCTGGAAGGAAGTGTTGCAGATTATAACCAATGAGTATATGCTTTTAGTCTTGAGCATATTGATCCCAGCCCGGCCAATTGATTTCAAGATGCAAGTATACATTAGAATAAAACGTGGTTGATAATTCTTATCAATTTAAACCCTATTAAAGAAGGAAAACAGGATAACAAATATTCCTAACCTTTGTCTGGAACAGCAACAAAATATGTTAAGGCCAATACTTCCTCAGGGGACAAGAGGTAATCTTGCTATTAATTACTTTTCCCTCTGTAAAATATTAACTAAGATTGAATGGGAGGAATCTGAGCTGGCAACCTGTGATCCTTAAATGCTCTTAGGGTTTGGTTGATAACCTGATTTGTGTAAATGAATGATGTGGATGCTAGGTTGGTAGAAGGCAAAAAAAAAAAAAGCTTGCCATAATTTCACCATTTAAAAAGCTATAACTTCCCTAGATTATAGCTCAAAAGATAGCCAATCACCTGGAGCTTCAAACAACACAATGAACCAAGAATACCATTGCAGGCGCACCCCCCAAAGAAAGACTCAGACACCGGTATTGGATTAAAGGCATCGGGCCACTTTTATTGAATAATGCCCTAGTCCGAATTATCACTTTCAATTGGTGTATCATCCAATTGTAATTCTTTAAGGCAAGCAGGCCCCAGTAACACTGGTAAGGTTCCTCCCAAAATGCCAATGGAAATTGGCTACATGTATCTATTTGTATCAATTTGTTTGTTGACACAAACAAATTGTTGACCGGAGTCAATATACTATCTACTGACCCCACCCTATGACGTGTATCCGTTCAATATTAGGGTGATGCAGGCTGTGCAGCTCCTGCCATCAGCCCTTGCATGGTTCACCCTTGACCGGCCAATCTTATTCACCTCTACCTATCTATGTGTTGGCCAGTCAATTGCAAACCTGCCGGATACCTATGGGTCATAAATCTGTTACCTTACCAGTGCTACCCGCCACACGGGGAGGCGTCCGTGATGACTCACCGCCCCCCCCCCCCCCAGACCATCAGCTCGGTCACCAGGCATGCTTGCACATCCTCCAGAAAGAGGTCCAAACCTCTAGCCGACAGATGGACCCCATCTCTCGTATATAGACCATAATCCTGCAAGCCTATCCTAGGATGTTGAATGGCTGTACCAAAGCCATTGTCAAAAAGGAACCGGGCGACAGCCCTGTTCAGTGACCGTCGAGCACGATCCAAACAACGGAGGTCAATGCCTCCCTTGTAACGGTGTCTCGGCATGATGTCAGACCATAGCAGCCCCGTGTATGGCCATAAGTGATGTAAAAAGGCCAGGTCACTGCACACCAACATTTTTAAAGAGAGGCTAGTGATCTGTCCGAGATCATTGCCGCTGAGGTGCAGAATCAAGACATCAGGCGGTCCAGCATCCCTGATGGACATCAGGAATGGCAACAGTTTCCACCACCTCATGCCGCGCTTACTGTACCAACGCATACATGCGGCTGCACATAGGCCGAGATGGGGTCCCCAGTCTGTCGCCGCAGCATACTGTGCTGCCCAGTGCACAAAACTGTGGCACACCAGCCTTACTGCCACTGGTGTGCGTAAACCCACAGGGTCTGTAAAAGAAGGAAAGAAGGGGAATTAATGACATAACTGGCACTCATGCAGTAAGGGGGCGTACATATAAAGAAAAACACGCGGACCCCCATCTGCCCATGCAACGTATATCAGCATCAGAGTACCCAAATGCAGCCGCAGTTGAAGCGGCGCCTATTCTAAACGAGTGGGTGCCGTAACGAGTCCCAGGGAGGCCGACACTGTGAAGTGCCCTACCGGTCACCTTCCAAAACTGGAATTTGGTCAGGGGAGACCCATCCTGGTGGCAGAAAAATGGGCCAGGGTGCATGCCACACACTGCCAAAAACTCATGTAGGGCACCAACAGGACACATGTCAGCAATTGTATACCGTAGCAGTCTGACACCACTGCCTACTCCGTACGAATCCTCAACTGGGCCCACTCCTGGGTAAGAAAGACATTGTCGAGTTCCAGTGCCCTGCGAGACAGGTCCCCTTTGACAATGGGACCAGCTCACTGATACGGAGCGCTCCAAAAAAGGCCACGGTGGTAGCCGCATGAAAGAGAGCCTCCTCATACCTATCGTAACATAAGCTATGCCAACCTTGTGCAAGGTGCGTCAGAACCTCTGGTGAAACAGGGTGACGTGTGTCCGGGCGGCAGCCTCGTTCACGTGTCCACCCTTCTAAAACATGACGTATGCGGAAGTCATTCACGCAGTCAACGAAACCCCTCGCCTTAGCCATAAATGCCAAAGCTAAAAGCCTAGTGGCAATGGTGTGAGGGGCTAACCCTAGGTCATGGAGGTAAACCATGAACTGCAGAATCTGGTCGACTGGGATCAGCCACACTTCGGGCAACTGCCTTTGCCCGCAAAAATTCCTAAACTGTAGGAGTGCATGTAGGTATGGCTTATGCGTGCGAGGTGCCAAAGACATGCCGATCGCCCGGTTCACCTCTCCTTGCCAAATGTCCAGATCTCGGCCGGGAGTTGAGAGGGCAGTTCCTCTGCTTCTGGTGCCAAGGCACGGAACCGGGGGATCTGCAGGCAGGATAAAGCGTCAGCAATATTGTTATCAATGCCTGGTACATGTCTGGCCCTGAAAAGCACATTAAGACGTAAAGACCTCAAAACAAATTGGCGAACTAATGCCATCACTCTGGGGGATTTAGATGTCTGGGCGTTGACAATGTGCACCACTGCAGCATTGTCACACCAAAAGTGAACTATTGAATTAGCCCACCTATCCCCCAGGGATAGGTGGGCATCAGGGCTCCCAAAATGGGAAAAAACTCCAGAAAAGTAAGATTGCATAAACGATCTGTGCCTTGCCATGTCTGGGGCCATCGGCCATAGGACCACCTCCCTTCAAAGTAAATCCCATAACCCAGGGAGCCGGAGGCATCCAACTGTACTTGGAATTGCGGGCTGAGCATAAGCTCCAATCTCTAGAAGGAGATGCCATTAAAATCCTGAAAGAATGTGAGCCAGACCATAAGATCTGCCCGTAAACCTTTGGTCAGCCGAAAACTGTGGTGGCATTTTAAAAGGCCAGCCATGGCATCGCACAGACGCCTGGCAAAGGCCCTGCCAGGTGTTACTACCCTACAGGCAAAGTTGAGGTGGCCGTGAAGCACGTGTAACTCTCGGAGAGACACCTTACGCCTGGCAAGCATTGCCAGAATGGCATCAGAGATCCGTGTCACCTTTTCCATGGGCAACCTGGATGTCTGGGCAACAGTGTCAATCTCAGTACCTAAAAAGGTGAGAGTGGTGGCCGGTCCCTCAGTCTTTTCGGGCACCAGGGGCACACCTAGTTCCCGCATAAGCACCTGAAAAGTGGCGAGTAGCCGAGCGCACATGTCCTTGCCCTGTTCCCCTCCGAACAAAAAGTCATCTAGGTAGTGGGCTACAGACCGGGACCCTGATCTACGAACAAAAGCCCAGTGAAGGAAGGTGCTAAACCATTCGAAAGCAGAACATGAGATAGAACAGCCAAAAGGCATGGCCTTATCTACATAAAAACTGCCCCGAAAATGGAAACCGAACAGCTCAAAGTCGTCCAGGTGCACTGGCAACAATCAGAATGCTGATTTGATATCACACTTTGCCAGTAGCGCCCCTGGGCCACATGAGCGCACCATCTGCAAGGCCTGGTCAAAGGAAGTATACCTGACCGAGCAAAGGTCATCAGGTATTGCATCATTGACCAAAGAACCCGCAGGGTAAGAAAGGTGATGAATTAACTGAAATTCACCCGGGGACTTCTTAGGGACTAAACCCAAAGGTGACACCTTCAAGTTCGGGAATGGTGGGTCAGCAAATGGCCCAGCAACCCTAAGTGCGGTGACCTCCTTAGCTATAGATTGGGCGGCGATATCCTCGGGGCATCTTGAAGCCCGCGTACCCCCTGAAATGGTATGCGGAAGCCGAATTGAAAACCGTCAAGTAGGTACTTCGCATCATCCCGTCTAGGATAAGTGGTAAGCCAATGTTCCAGCACCTGGACATCAATTGGGGAGGGGGCCTTTCTGATTGGTCGTGCCATCAAAGGGAGCTCTGACCGCCCCCTGCCCACCCCTACCTCTGCCTTGTGATCCACCAGCCCACGGGCACGCGGAGGCGGCGTGAGGGCCAGAGCAAGAGGGGCACTCGTGCCGGAACTGACACTGACGCTTGTTGCACACTCCGTTGGCGGAGAAGCTCCACCACAGCAGGCGGGCTGGAACCCCCTGCCCTGCCATTTGGCGGGGAACCTGTGTAGCAGCCGCCCGCTGCATGGCATGGCCACAATGGTACTGATCACCAGGCACCGGCCACGTGGGGGTCATGTACAACAGCCATAATTGCTGGCAGGGCTCGTCCCACCTCATCTCAGGATGGAGGGCCACTCTCATCCTAAACTCCTCGTCATAGGCCAACCATGACTGTCCAGGGAAATCAACCACTGCCCAATAAATATTATCCAGGTATTGCACCATTGGGATGGCCAAGTCAGGGCGAGCCCTCAGGTATACCGCCATATAAATGAGGTAGGCCGGTAACCAATTGGCCCAGGTGCACGGCGGCTTACGACGACGGGACAACTCCTTGTCCCTATCGTCCTGCCCTTCCCTCTCTTCCTTGGTGGGCTCACGGCTTAGGAGGGAGAAATTGTCCACATATTCCCCCCTCCAAATCTTCTCCCTAGTGGCCTGGGAAAGATGGTCACCCAGGGGCAAGGAATAACCGGCCTTCGGTAGGGCTGCAGTTGGGACAGATTGAATCAAGGGTGAACCCAGTGGTCCCTGAACAACCCCTGAAACATTAGGCATACCCCTAGGGGCGGTCACCCCTGTCATAACCGGGGGGTAATTGGGTAACCAGGAGCTAACGGGAAAGTGCGGATACAACTGTCCACCCGTGGTAACCTGTTGTGGCCATGGCCACTGCACCCCCCCCCCCCCAGTGTGGCTGGGCACTGTCACTGGTGTACTTAATTGACCAGGATACTCACCCGGTGCACCCCCGTGGGCCGCCCACACTGGGGGTTCCGGCCCACAGTGGGCGTCGGAGCTCGCGATGGGAATCGAGCTCTGCGTGCCGCTACACCCTTGCCATGCAGGACCAGGCCCCTGTGGCAAGCCCCGCTGCGATGATCTAGCAGGGAGCTGCAAGGTGCCAGCTTGGGCTGGCCTGATGGCCTCAAGCAGCTCGACCCTGGCAGCAGCCCGCTGGACAGCGGTGGTCGACGTGCGGGCCGGAAATGCAGGAGGTGCAAACCCACCTTCTGAAGGTGGTAGGGCAATACCCATTGATGCCTCCAGCACTGAAATGCATGCTAGGAGGGCATCTACAGCCTCAGACCCACCGGTATAAGGTGGGCCGGGTGGGCCGGATGGCCCACCAGGCAATTGTGGAGTTACAAACCCAAGTGTGGATCCTGGGGCTGAATAGGGCCATGACCAATAATCCGGCCCATGTGGGGCTGGGGGAATGGTGGGGCGGAAACCCGCACCAGGCCCAAGTGGGCTGCCCTGCCCAGAGCCGGGCAAAGACCCCATAGGGGTAGGAATCCCCGAGGGGCCAGCCTGTGCCTCCCCCACTTGGACCCCGGCATCGGGCGGGTAGGCAGCAGCCTACCCGCCCACATTGGTGGTAGTGGGTAAACCAGCCCTACCACCAGGGTGCAGGGGCGCCGCCTGAGCCCTCCGGCCCGGGGGCGGCCCCCTAGATGTGGGGTGGGTGGGCTGAGCTCTCCCCCTCATCCGCGGCTTCGGTAACCATTGTTCCCAGGTAGTATCCCACCTGTGTATTCACCGCACCACCTACCACAGGCTGCACTACCTGCCACAGGTTGTATGGCACACAATGGCCTGCGTGCCTCCACATGTAAACTAGGGTTGCCAGAAGACCCCTCCAAAGGCTATCCAAAAATTTAGCACCTCCATCCAGGAAGAGCTCATGTGCAATACTTTTCCTGTCCCAAAAAGTGTTATGGTGCAAAATGTATGAAACTCCCCTGGCAATCATGGTCTGGCTGATGCGCCAATTAAGGTGAAGCCAAGCCCATTCTGGACTGCCCCATAGAACACGTCCTGTACTGCACCATGTTGGAAATTAATATTCCTGAATATGCCATGTGTGTGCCAGGCCAAATGTCAACCACCACTGATAGAGTGTGCACAGCTGATACATATAGGGCGGCTATATGTATATTATCCAGGTATTGGATTTCCTCCTCTCCAATTTCCTCCTCTCCAACATGAAGAATCACTACTGCCAGGGAACCAAAAGGAACTAGGTGAGCCACCCTTGTCACTACATCTGTCCACATCAAGCCAGGGATACTAAACCATTGGATCCAGAAATTTGTTAGACCCAACTGCAAACTGTGTTCTGCATCTGCCGCCAAACATATCCAGCTGTCTCCCAAAACCACAGCTTTCAACAGCGGCTACAGAAAATCTGGAAAAGGAAAAACAACCGGAAAGTAAAATTTAATGCTTCCAAATTGGCAACAAAAGGAATGAGGCTGGGTCATTTTTTTGCCTATCTCACTCTGGTCTGCAGTACATTTGGACTAATTGTGGTGGTGTCAAATAAATAGATTACAATTATAGTTTGGAGGGTAGTTCTGGGTTAGGGTGGTAGTGGTGATTCGCTCATGGTGTCATTCGACGAGGTGACTACTGTATGCCTGACATGATTTGGGTGAACCAGTTGGGCATGCAAGGCATACCATGAGACAGACATGTGGTACAACCAATATACATTCATGGAAACACCTGCTTAAATATCTCCCTGAATCAGCGGGCCCGGGTAGTAGCCATCAAGTCCCAGTAGTGCACAGGGGCAAGGTATTCACCCATCCAGACTGGAGAGGGAAGGAGTAGCCACCCCTGCTATGGTGCCAGGTTTATAGCACTTCCAGGCCAATGGGAGTCAAGGGTTTTAAAATTCAATAAGTTGTGGTCCATGTTTTCTACCAATATCTTGTGTGTCTTGCCTTTTTATTCCATGGTGGGGAAGAAATGACATTTTTCCTGCACAAGACTTGTTGGAAAGGACATTAAACCTCATAGAGTTTGAAGTTGCTGATGGAAAACAAAGCATGTCATTGTTGTTTAAAAAAGGGTATGAAGCAGGAAGTTGGGAAATCTAGTTGGGGAAATCTCAGCAGATCTTGGCATGGCTAGAATCACAAGATCATCAAGAATAAAAAGTTTCCAATCCCTATAGAACACAAATGACTGCAGAGAAAAGGCCTCGAGATGCAGAATTGAATTATTAACATGGATGTTAACATTAGTTGAAAGTTTTGTCAAGTCATATCTGAAAAGTTCCTGTATTTGCTAATACACCACTTGATTTGAATTAACAATTGGACTGGGGATGGGGTCCAAAGGCCAATCATAGGCTTCATTTGTATGAATTTTCTTACAACATTCTTCAAATCTAGTGTAGTATGAATATTTTCTAGGCAAATAACAGGCTGCTATGAAAAAAAAATTAATGAAATATGAGGCAATTACTTGAATGTTACATGTGAAGAATTTTCCTACATTCTTGCCGAAATGGCCTCAAATGCATTTTGTATGAGTAATGAAATTCATGTGAATAAAAATAATATCTGAACTTTTTCTATCCTTATTTAAAGGAAACTATTTATGTTTATGTAATCTCTGAGCATTGTGACATCAGAAAATTTCCCATTAGATTTTACTTCATGTAGGATAACTACACATTCACTGCAATGTAAAAACTGCATGGTATGTTTTTCTATAACCACAGTAAAAATACAACCCACATCACAACTTCTTATTGAGCATTTAAATGGAGAAATACAATGATTACACATTTGTACATCTTTTGGGCACATGGTAAGTGTTCTGTTTCCATGCATGCAAATCATATCTGTGTAGCAGACAGCGCTGGCTCTTCGGCTTAGAAACAGAGATGAGCACTGCACCCTAGAGTCAGATACGACTGGCTTTCGAGCAAGGGAAACCTTTACCTTTACTAGTTAATCTTATGTAATACAGATCATTGTATGAATGAAAACTGTGAACCACAGTTTTTTCTGAGCTCTGAAAGACAATAGGCAAGATAGATTAATGGAAGTAAAGCAAAAAAAAAACCATTGCATTTAGGCCTATTTGATAATTTAATAATCCTTATGTAACACACAAGTACCTATTTAAAAAACACTAGTCTTAATCTGCTGGCATCTGTGGCAATAAACAAAACTGTTTTAAATCAATGAGTGATGGCCATAAAATGTGAAATATTGTCAGATTGTACTGGAACACCATTATATCTACATTATCACAGTTAGATGAAGGAGAGTATAGCATATTGTTCCTTCCTTTAAGGATGGTTTAGTCAAATGCAGACTTCATATATCAATGCTTAAGTACATTCAATTAATCCAGTTTATCTACTATAGTAGAGAGAGTTCATCAATTAGATCATGCCAATATATTTTGGACCTAAATGTATCTTGTTGTTTGGAACAGCATTGCTTCTCTATACTTGTTTTTCAATTTACTCTTCTGTCACCAGATGGGAAATCATTTTATGAAGGTGGACTTTAGAACTGGAAGTATAATTAGCAGTCCTATGAGGCTTGGAGAGACAGAATGGAAGGACAGAATAGTTTTATAAGGTAATGCAAGCGCGGCGCCAAAATGGCCGCCGCGCTCTTTGCGGGCCCCCCCACCGGACTTGGACATCCGGGTAGTTAGGGGGCGTGGCCAGCACCCTTTAAAAGGGGTGGCCATGAGGCAGCTGCGCTGCCTTTTTGCGAAGCGATGGAGAGGAGAAGTTTTTTCCCCAATCGCTCCGTCGCTCTTCCCTTTAGCCGGGAAGCCTCTTTTGGGCAGCGGTTTCTTCTTCGCTTTTTTTCTTCGGCTTCCCAACGATTTGCGGCAATGCCTTCCAAAAAGAAGGTGATGGCGAACGCGGTTCGCCCTTCAAGGAGGCGCCAGCCGGGTCGGAGGACCGCGACTGCGCCCCCTCAGCAGGCCCCCTTTCCGGGGGCGCCCACCGGGACCGGCGGGATGGGGTCGATTGCTCCCTGGCCCGAGGCTGGGCAGCCTCAGACCAGCCCTGCAGGGGCTGCGGCCACCGGCACGCAATTAGCGGCCACCAGCCCGGGCCTGGCGCATAACCAGGCTGGGCTTTGGGCCTTGGCATGCAGCTTCCAGTGGTGGGCTTTAACCAAGGGGGTTGGCTGGGTTCCCTTCCCTGGCAGGGCATGCCCCCGGCCCCTCCGGGTCCGGTGGTTGGGGCCTGGCCGTATTCAGGCCCCCGGGGTCCAGAGGCTTGTCCCGGCGCCAGCGACCGGTGGGCCGGCCGGCCCTTTGCCCCCCATCAGCGTTGGGGGCTATGTACACGTTGATGCCCTACTGGCCCACGTAGCGGCCCTGGAGGCATCTTTAGGGATAGTTAATCCATCTGGGGCACCTTTTGGTTTACAGGTCAACTCAGCGTCTGCCGGTCCTCGGCAGGCGGCCGAACGGGTTGAGCTGCCTGAGGCAAGTAGGTTGGCGCCAGCCGTGGCCTCGCAGCTCCCCACGCAGCAGATGCCACCAGCAGGTAGTGGTCAGGCCCCATCTACGAGCTCGGTTGCAGTCGCGAGCTCCGACGCCCGCAGTGGGCTGGAACCCTCGGTGGGGGCGGCCCATGGGGGTGCAACTTGTGAGTATACGGTCCAAGCTAGTACACCCACACCACAACCCACAACGGGGGGAGGTTTACAGTGGCCATGGCCTTGCCTGGCTGGGGCGGCGGGTCAGCTGCTGCTGGCCCATTCTGGAACAGCTCCAACACTCCAAGGCCCCTCTTGGGGCGGGGCACCCTGTCCAGCAGGGAACTTACTGGGGGTGGCGGGGCTGGTCCAGGCTCCTTTCTTGGTGCCCAGCACTGTCAATGTGCCGGAGTCGGCCTTGCCGACAGCAGGTTATTCGTTACCCCTCGGGGATCACCTGGCCCAGGCCACCAAGGAAAAGATCTGGCAGGGGGAGTATGTGGACATTTTCTCCCTCTTGAATAGAGAACCCACCAAAGAGGAGAGGGAGGGGCAGGACGAGAAGGACAAGGAGCAGTCTCGTCGACGTAATCCGCCACGCACGTGGGCCAACTGGTTACCCGCGTACCTTATATACATGGCGGTCTACCTCAGGGTCCGGCCTGACCTGGCAATTCCGATGGTCCAGTATTTGGACAACATATACAGGGCGATGGTTGATTTTCCTGGCCCGTCGTGGTTGGCTTACGACGAGGAATTCCGTATGATAGTGCCCCTACACCCAGAGATGAGGTGGGATGAGCCCTGCCAGAAGCTGTGGCTTCTGTACATGACCCCCACGCGCCCTGCGCCAGGGGAGAGGTACCATTGTGGACATGCATGTCCAGCGAGCTGCTCCAGCCCAGGCACCCCGCCAGGTGGCGGGGCAGGGGGTTCCGGCCCGCCTGCTGTGTTGGAGCTTCTCGGCCAATGGCGCGTGCAACAGGAAGCAGTGCCGATACAGGCACGAGTGTCCCTCTTGTGCTGGCCCCCATGCCGCCTCCACGTGTCCTAGGGCAGGCGGACTGCGGGGCAGAGGTAGAGGTGGACAGGGAGCGGGCAGAACTGCCGCAGAGGGAGCTGGTCAAGCAAAAGGCCCCCTCCCCAATTAATGTGGATATGTTGGAGCGTTGGCTCACGATGTACCCGAGGAGGGCAGATGCAGCTTACCTGCTTGAAGGTTTCCAGCAGGGGTTTCACATTCCTTTCACAGGGGACAGGTCCCCTCAAGATGCCCCCAACCTGTTATCACTCAGGGGAAGGGAGGAGGTGGCTGCCATGAGCATTGCTAAGGAGGTTGCTGCTGGCAGGGTCGCTGGCCCTTTCCCTGTCCCACCATTTCCCAATCTCAAGGTTTCCCCGTTGGGGTTAGTGCCCAAGAAGTCACCGGGGGAGTTCCGCTTGATACACCACTTGTCTTACCCGGCTGGCCGTTCGGTCAACGATGCTATCCCTGACGACCTTTGTTCGGTCAGGTATACATCTTTTGACCAGGCCCTGCGCATGGTGCGCTTATGTGGCCCGGGTGCACTACTGGCTAAGTGCGACATTAAGTCCGCGTTCCGTCTCCTGCCAGTGCACCCGGGCGACTTTGAGTTGCTGGGTTTCATGTTCCGGGGTGAATTTTATTTCGACAAGGCCATGCCTTTTGGCTGCTCCATTTCATGCTCGGCATTTGAGCGCTTTAGCACCTTCCTGCAATGGGCCTTTGTTCGCAGGTCAGGGTCCCGGTCTGTAGCCCACTACCTCGGTGATTTCTTATTCTGGGGTGAATGGGGCTGGGACACGTGCAGGCGTCTCCTAAATACATTTCAGACGCTAATGAAGGAACTCGGTGTCCCTTTAGCGCCCGAAAAGACCGAGGCCCCTTCAACCAAGCTCACATTCCTGGGGGTGGAGATTGACACAGTTGTGCAAGCGTCCAGGTTACCTGTTGATAAGGTTTCACGGATCGTTGCACTCATTTTGGACTTGCTGGCAAAACGCAAGGTGTCCCTTCGGGAGCTCCAGGTGTTACATGGTCACCTCAATTTCGCTTGCAGGGTCGTCGCACCTGGCAGAGCATTTGCTCGACGCTTGTGCGACGCCATGACTGGCTTGGCCAGGCCCAACCACAGGATCCGACTGAACGAGGGCATGAGGGCTGATATGCTCATCTGGCTTCAGTTCCTGAGGGAATTCAACGGGGTGTCATTTTGGAGGTCCGACCTTTTGGTTTCCCCTCGTTTTCAGGTTCAGTCGGACGCGTCAGGGTCCCTGGGTTATGGGATTTACTTCGAAGGAAAGTGGGCCTACGGCAGATGGCCGCCAGCCTGGTGGGGCACGGATCGTTTGTGCGATCTCACGTACCTGGAATTTTTCCCCATTCTGGGAGCTTTGATGCTATGGGGCAAGGAGTAGGCCAATTCGGTCGTCCATTTCTGGTGTGACAATGCGGCAGTTGTCCACATTGTCAACTCACAGACGTCAAAATCTCCCAGGGTTATGGAACTGGTTCGCCAGTTTGTGTTGCGCAGCCTACGCCTCAATGTGCTTTTTAGGGCCAGACATGTTCCAGGTATTAATAATGATATTGCTGACGCTTTGTCCCGCCTGCAGATCCCCCGGTTCCGTGCCTTGGCCCCGGACGCAGAGGAATTTCCCTCGCCGCTCCCAGACGAGATATGAACGCTTGGCAAGGAGAGGTGAACCGGGCGATCGGCATGTCACTCGCCCCCCGCACGCGTAAGGCGTATAACCATGCATTCAGTTCATTCAGGGCCTTTTGTGCCCAATCACGGCTACCTGAAAGTTGGCCCATCCCAGTGGCTCACGTCCTCCAATTTATGGTTTACTTACATGCCCAGGGCTTAGCCCCCCGCACCATAGCATCCAGGCTGTCAGCGCTGGCATTCATGGCCAAGGTGGGTGGTTTTGCTGACAGCACGAATGATTTTCGCATACGACATGTTTTGGAAGGGTGGGTGTGGGAACGTGGGCGCAGCCCGGACGACCGCCACCCTATTTCTCCAGGGGTACTTACCCACCTTGCACGGGGTTGGCATGACCTGTGTTTTGACAGGTATGAGGCAACCCTGTTTCACGCGGCTACTACGGTGGCCTTTTTTGGGGCGCTCCGCATCAGTGAGCTGGTGCTACTGTCTAAGGCGGATGCGAGTTGTAGGGCACTGGAACTCGAAGATGTCTATGTTTCCAATGATTGGGCTCAGCTGAGGATACACTCCTCTAAGTTTGATCAGCACTGTGTAGGCAGTGGTGTAAGACTGCTACGATGTTCCATGGCAGACATCTGTCCGGTTGGTGCCCTACAGGAGTTCCTTGCACTACGTGGTACGCACCCTGGCCTGTTTTTCTGTCACCGAGATGGGTCTCCCCTTATTAAATTTCAATTTTGGAAGGTGACCGGTAAGGCACTAGCCAGTGTTGGCCTCCCTGGGGCTCGTTACGGCACCCATTCATTCAGGATAGGGGCAGCTTCCACCGCAGCGGCGTTTGGGTACTCTGGGGCTGAAATACGTAAAATGGGAAGGTGGGGATCACGATGTTTTCAGCTGTATGTTCGCCCTCTTCAACAGTGAATACCAGTTAAGTCACTGCCCTGTTTCCTTTTCCCTTGACAGACCCTGGGTGTCGTCTTACACCAGTGACAGTATGGCTGGTGGGCCACAGCTATGTGCACAGGGCAGCGCAGTTTGCTGCGGCGACAGAGTGGGGACCCCGACTGGGACTGGGTGCATCCGCAAGTCTCAGGTGGTACGGTAAGCGCGGAATGTTATGGCGGGAACTGTTGCCATTCCTTTTCTCCATCAGGGATGCTGACCCGCCTGATGTCCTGATTATACACCTTGGGGGTAATGATTTGGGACAGGTCACGGGCCTATCGCTGAAGCATGTGATTTGCGGTGACCTGGCCTACTTGCATTATGTGTGGCCTGCCACAACCCTACTTTGGTCGGACATGATACCGCGGCACGCTTACAGGGGAGGGTTTAACCTCCAGGCCCTTGATCGGGCTCGGCGCTCGGTGAACAGGGCTATTGCCCGGTTCTTTATGGACAAGGGTTGGGGGCGCATCATACAACACCCCACCATCAGTCTTCAAAATTATGAGCTTTACACAGGGGATGGGGTCCATCTGTCGCTGGGAGGTATGGACCTCTTGTTGGGAGATTGGCGAGCAGGCCTGTTGACCGAGCTGACGGCCTGGGGGGGGGCCGTGAGCCTTTATTGAAGCCTCCCCGTGTGGCGGGTAGCACTGGTAAGGTAAACATTTATGACCCACAGGTATCCAGCAGGTTCGCAATTGACTGGACAACACTAAACAGGCACAAGTTGGTTAACGTTGTCCGGTCAACGATGAACCAGGCAATGGGGTGATGGCACGAGCTAGGCAGCATGCATCACTCCGTTATTTTATGGATACACGTCAGAGGGTGGGGTCAGTAGTTAGATTATTGACTACGGTCAACAATTTGTTTATTGTCAACAAACAAATTGATACAAATGGATACATTGTAACCAATTGTCGTTGGCAATTTTGGGTGGAACCTTACCAGTGTTACTTCGGCCTGCTTGCCTTAAGAATTATAATTGGTGGAATACCAATAGAAATTTATAATTCGGACTAGGGCATGAATCAATAAATGTGGCCCAATGCCGTTATCCACTTTTACCAGTGTCTGAGTCCTTTATTGGGGGGTGCGCCTGCAATGCAAGCGCGGCGCCAAAATGGCCGCCGCGCTCTTTGCGGGCCACCCCCCCCCACCGGACTTGGACATCCTGGTAGTTAGGGGGCGTGGCCAGCACCCTTTAAAAGGGGTGGCCACGAGGCAGCCGCGCTGCCATTTTGCGAAGCGACGGAGAGGAGAAGTTTTTCCCCTCCACCCCCTCCCTTGTTAACAGTGTGATATTTTGGTCGCTTCGGGGCCGAGTGGGAATTTTTGGCTGGGACCTACAATTGGCTTTCGGGTCCTGGCTTTTTTGCCCATCCCACACTGTTGCTATGGTTTGACATAGGGGTTTTTCTTCTGCTGCTGTTGACTTTGGTCACATGGGCGGCTAGCACTGGTAAGGTAAACATTTATGACCCACAGGTATCCGGCAGGTTCGCAATTGACTGGACAACACTAGACAGGCACAAGTTGGTTAACGTTGTCCGGTCAACGATGAACCAGGCAATGGGGTGATGGCACGAGCTAGGCAGCATGCATCACCCTGTTATTTTACAGATACGCGTCAGAGGGTGGGGTCAGTAGTTAGATTATTGACTACGGTCAACAATTTGTTTGTTGTCAACAAACAAATTGATACAAATGGATACATTGTAACCAATTGCCGTTGGCAATTTTGGGTGGAACTTTACCAGTGTTACTTCGGCCTGCTTGCCTTAAGAATTATAATTGGTTGAATACCAATAGAAATTTATAATTCGGACTAGGGCATGAATCAATAAATGTGGCCCAATGCCGTTATCCACTTTTACCAGTGTCTGAGTCCTTTATTGGGGGGTGCGCCTGCAAAGGTGTCATGCAAGGGTGCATTTTATTCCATTGCCTGATCAGTCCATAAACAGAACATAGAGGTTGACCAGATTGATCAACTACAAGGCTGAACATCAAGAAGACAAAAATCCATGATGACAGAAGAACTACATAACTTTAACATGGCAGAGGAGAAATTAAAATAGTGAAAGAATTTGCATACTTTATTCAATCATCAGTCTACGTGGAAACTTCTTCCGTATCCAAATCTGAATCTTGGTGATCATCATGGCAATCAGATTATGGAGATTCACACAGGCAGCAGGGAAACAATTAGAAAACATCAGCAAGTATAGGGATGTGTCACTTGAGAACAAGATCAATCACATTATTGTGTTTCTGATTACCATGTGAGAAAGCTGGACAGCAAAGAAATCTGACAGGATAAATTGATTTGTGTGGAATATACTTCAGGAGGAGATCTCTGGATACCTGGACTGCTAAAACATGGACAAATGGGTCTCAGAGCAAATCAAGCCCGAGCTGTTTCTGGAGACAAAACTGATTAAGTTGAGGTTGTCCTATTTTGGGCACATCATAAGAAAGCAAGATTCTCAGGAAAAGACAATAATGCTAGGGAAAATGGAAGACAGCAGGAAAAGAGGAAGACCAATTGTGAAATGGGTTATATCCCTAAAGGAAGCCACAGGCCTGAGTTTGCAAAAGCTGAAGGGCTGCTGAGTATTGGACATTGTGGAGATATCTCATTCCCTATCATTTTTGTAGGGTTGCCATAGGTTGAAGGTGACATGTCATGGCATGTAACAACAAATGATGGTTTACAGTTTGAATGGGGGGGGGGGATTAGACGAGGTATGAAATAATTCATGGAGTTGTGACAATTAGACAGACACTTTCTTTGCCAAACAAGATCAGTGAAACCTATTCATACCATTGATTTTGAAGGCCAGACTAATATATAGAATTGATTGTGCACTGTATGCTATTCTAAAGCATTTTGTAGGCACTCACAATTTTATCTTTGCTGTACCTAAAGAGAAAAAGTTATGTACAGTATGTTTTATGTTCATGCTTCTTGGTATCTTTGGAAAAAGGAGAGAAGGACCCAAAGATAATAGTGTTCTTTTTTGCCCCTGTTTCAGTGTATTATGAATTGAATTACAAAAAGGGTGTATATTTGATTAAATAGAATGTCAAGGGCAGGCAAGTAATATGCGGTACAATTTTCCAAGGTTAAAATCCATCAAATGGATTTTCAAAATCTTGAAAAAGGAGTACATTACAGAAACTTGTAGAATGCAACAAAAGGAATAATAACAAGAAAACTCTTCAACAGCAATGCCTACAGGAAATTTAGCATTTGTGGGAGGGAGTATGTTACCTCCATTGATCCTCTCAGCATTGTATCGTTACTATACAGTGAGTCTAATATGTCCTCCAACAGATACCCAAGCTCCCTCACTCTTTTCTTGCTTTGGACACATGCCACCAATATTATTATCAATGACCCTCATTGGCAAAATAGATTCCCCCTTTCCTTTGATAGGAATGCTTTCTTTATTCTAAGGAAATATTGGCATTCTGTGACTCAGTGAAGAGAGCTTTTACTTTCAAATGTTGGGCAATATCATTAAGCAATGTTTATAAACACCAGCCAAATACTAAAAAGGGCATACCAACCAGGGAAAACCCTACTGAGCTGGTTTATTGTCATCTGCTTGGCAGACATCTTATTGTCTATTTATTTCATCCCCTGCATTGAATTCTCTATATTGCTAGAACCATCAACAAATAGCCCATTTCTGGTCTAGATTAAACTTCAGTGATCAATCCCATCCATTTTATTTGCTCTCATCTAGTTCAAAACTGCTGCCAGACAGTGATTCAGGATCATTGATTCAGGACCATGGTTACCAGACAGAAATTTGAGACAGATTTAATAGTCTTCTTTGAAAAATTACCTTTCCCAGTGACTTTATGTAGAGTTGGAAAACAAGATAAGGTGGATTCTAATGACATGCTGGATTCCAAAGACCAAGATACAGAACAAAGAGTCTCTTACTAATACATTTTGATAACCTTCTATAAAAAGCATTACAGACATTTCTAAATAGTACCTCCAAATCTTTTCTTGGCTACGTGGCCCAGCATGGCATCATGCTTGATAGCATTGAAATTTGGCAAGAAACCTAGGAGTTTCACAGTTGTGTTTCCACATCTATCATTGAGCAATAACATGAACCAGGATTACCACATTAATTTGCTTCCAAACCACCAGGAAAACCAGAGTGGAAAGGATCCTAATTGTTAATTTTGACTAGAAAAACAGGGAAGTTTTATTACCTCTGCAGATATATCAATATAGGTAAAGGTAAAGGCTGTCCTTGCTTGAAAGCCAGTCGTATCTGACTCTGGGGTTCCATGGTCATTTCTGTTTAAAGCCAGAGTTCTCTGTGTCTGCAGACATTACTGTGGACATGTGGCAGGCATGACTAAATACCAGAGTATATGGAATGCTGTTTACCTTCCCACCAAAGTGGTACCCATTTACCTACTTGTCATTTCTTGCTTTCGAACTGCTAGGTTGGCAGGAGCTGGAACTTCTGACCCACCGAACTTCCAGTCATCAAGTTCAGCATCTTAAGTTCTAAGCTACAACAGTCCCTTTTATATCAATACACCAATACCATATAAAAATATTAATATATCATTCAAAGCTGTTCTAATTAACATAATCATCTTTCAAAATATTTTCCTTGCTTATTTAGTAGTAAGGTTGGTTACTATAACTCCAGTTTCCATTATCTGCAATGTAATCAGAATGTTTAAGCATTGTCATTTCTGAACATGATTGGTCCACTTATTATGCCATCTGTTTTCCGCTTCCCTTTCTATATCTGTGTAACTTCTTAAGAAGTCTGCCCGTTCCAAACACCCATAGTATGTAAAGTATCGCCATAATATATGAAAATCATATTCTGCAAAGATTATCATGAAAGTAAAATACTGGTTTACCTAATCTTCTGTCTTGCTAAATGCAGAATTTATGGATGCTGTAACTTGAGGAATTCCTCTGCATAAATGATTCTGGAGTTATGGTTAGAACTTTGATGTCTAATTCCCAGTACAAACAAAGAAGACCAGTCAACAAAATGAAGAAGTTACTGCAGGTCATATGAATAATTCTGTTGGGGTTCCGAAAGGCTATATGGACAGAAAATATAACCCATAAAGAATCAACTAGCTCAGGGTTTCTCAAGCTTGGACCTCTAGGAGTTCTTGGACTTCAATTACCAGAAGACCACATCAGCACTCTTGCTGATCTTCAATTCTTCTGGGAATTGAATTCCAAGAACATCTAGGGCAGTGGTGCCCAAACTTTTTTTTGTGGGCCGGTCCCACCCCCGATACACAGCTGTGAGGGCCGGAGATGGGCTGCTCCCGCTGCTGACAGTTTGGACAACAGCAGTGGTGGCGGTGGCAGCAGCAATTGCACTTTGTCCAGGCTGCTCCAAGCAGCCTCTGGGTAGGTCCCATCCCATCTGCAGCTTTTGCCAAAGCCAATCACCACATTGGGGAAATCTTCAGAGCCTATTCTGTTTCAAAATCCGCAGCACTGGAAGGGTAAACCTGGTGTGCTGCGGTGATGCCGTCCCAGGCACACCAGGGGGCTCTCCTAGCACTGCAGATTTTGAAACAGAGGAGGGTCCGAATATTTTCCCAGTGCAGCTATCAGCTTTGGCAAAGGATGCCAAGGGGATGGGACTGAGCAAGAGGCTGCTCAGAGCAGCCCGGACAAAGTGTGATCGCCGCTGCCACTGACGTCAGGTGGGTAGCGGGTGGCGGCAGTCTGCGGTGAGCTCGGGTGCTCACTGCGGGCCACATTAATAATATGCAAGGGCCTAATTGGGCCTTTGAGCTGTAGTTTGGGTGCTCCTGATCTAGGGGCCAAAGGTTGAGAAACCCTGAACTCATTTATCTATCCCTCCACTAGATTTTGACTGGAGTAAAATCCAGTGAAAGGTCCTTTGCAGGCGCACCCCCCAATAAAGGACTCAGACACTGGTGAAAGTGGATAACGGCATTGGGCCACATTTATTGATTCATGCCCTAGTCCGAATTATAAATTTCGATTGGTATTCAACCAATTATAATTCTTAAGGCAAGCAGGCCGAAGTAACACTGGTAAGGGTCCTCCCAAAATTGCCAACGGCAATTGGTTACAATGTATCCATTTGTATCAATTTGTTTGTTGACAACAAACAAATTGTTGACCGTAGTCAATAATCTAACTACTGACCCCACCCTCTGACGCATATCCGTAAAAAAACGGGGTGATGCATGCTGCCTAGCTCGTGCCATCACCCCATTGCCTGGTTCATCATTGACCGGACAACGTTAACCAACTTGTGCCTGTCTAGTGTTGTCCAGTCAATTGCGAACCTGCCGGATACCTGTGGGTCATAAATGTTTACCTTACCAGTGCTACCCACCACACGGGGAGGCTTCAATAAAGGCTCACGGCCCCCCCCCAGACCGTCAGCTCGGTCAACAGGCCTGCTCGCCAATCTCCCAACAAGAGGTCCATACCTCCCGGCGACAGATGGACCCCATCCCCTGTGTAAAGCTCATAATTTTGTAGACTGATGGTGGGGTGTCGTATGACGCGCCCCCAACCCTTGTCCATAAAGAACCGGGCAATAGCCCTGTTCACCGAGCGCCGAGCCCGATCAAGGTCCTGGAGGTTAAACCCTCCCTTGTAAGCGTGCCGTGGTATCATGTCCGACCAAAGCTGGGTTGTGGCAGGCCACACATAATGCAAGTAGGCCAGGTCACCGCAAATCGCATGCTTCAGCGATAGGCCCGTGACCTGTCCCAAATCATTACCCCCAAGGTGTATAATCAGGACATCAGGCGGGTCAGCATTCCTGATTGAGAAAAGGAATGGCAGCAGTTCCCGCCATAACATTCCACGCTTACCGTACCACCTGAGACTTGCGGATGCACCCAGTCCCAGTCGGGGTCCCCACTCTGTCGCCGCAGCAAATTGCGCTGCCCTGTGCACATAGCTGTGGCCCACCAGTCATACTGTCACCGGTGTAAGACGACACCCAGGGTCTGTCAAGGAAAAAAGGAAATAGGGAAGTGACTTAACTGGTACTCACGGTTGAAGAGGGCGAACATATAACTGAAAACATCGTGATCCCCACCTTCCCATGTTGTGTATCTCAGCCCCAGAGTACCCAAACGCCGCTGCAGTGGAAGCCGCCCCTATCCTGAATGAATGGGTGCCGTAGCGAGCCCCAGGGAGGCCAACACTGGCTAGTGCCTTACCGGTCACCTTCCAAAATGGAAATTTAGTAAGGGGAGACCCATCTTGGTGACAGAAAAACGGGCCAGGGTGCGTACCACGTAGTGCAAGGAACTCCTGTAGGGCACCAGCCGGACAGATGTCTGCCATGGAACATCGTAGCAGTCTTACACCACTGCCTACACCGTGCTGATCAACCTTAGAGGAGCGTATCCTCAGCTGAGCCCTATCATTGGAAACATAGACATCCTCAAGTTCCAGTGCCCTACGACTCGCATCCGCCTTAGACAGTAGCACCAGCTCACTGATGCGGAGCGTTCCAAAAAAGGCCACCGTTGTAGCCGCATGAAACAGGGCTGCCTCATACCTGTCAAAACACAGGTCATGCCAGCCCCGTGCAAGGTGGGTAAATACCCCTGGAGAAATCGGGTGGCGGTCGTCCAGGCTGCGCCCACGCTCCCGCACCCACCCTTCCACAACATGTCGTATGCGGAAATCATTTGTGCTGTCAGCATAACCACCCACCTTGGCCATAAATGCCAGCGCTGACAGCCTGGATGCTATGGTGCGGGGAGCTAGGCCCCGGGCATGTAAGTAAACCATAAATTGGAGGACGTGAGCCACTGGGATGGGCCAACTTTCAGGTAGCTGGAATCGGGCACAAAAGGCCAGGAAAGTACTGAATGCATGGTTATATGCCTTACGTGTGCGGGGCGCCAGCGACATGCCGATCGCCCGGTTCACCTCTCCTTGCCAAGCGTCCATATCTCGTCCGGGAGCGGCAAGGGAAATTCCTCTGCGTCCGGGGCCAAGGCACGGAACCGGGGGATCTGCAGGCGGGACAAAGCGTCAGCGATATCATTATTAATACCTGGAACATGTCGAGCCCTGAAAAGCACATTGAGGCATAGGCTGCGCAACACAAACTGGCGGACCAGCCCCATAACCCTGGGAGATTTCAACGTCTGTGAGTTGACAATGTGGACAACCGCCGCATTGTCGCACCAGAAATGGACAACCGAATTGGCCCACTCCTCGCCCCATAGCATCAAAGCTCCCAGAATGGGGAAAAATTCCAGGTACGTGAGATCGCGCAAACGATCCGTGCCCCACCAGGCTGGCGGCCATCTGCCGTAGGCCCACTTCCCTTCAAAGTAAATCCCATAACCCAGGGACCCTGATGCATCCGACTGAACCAGAAAACGAGGGGAAACCAAAAGGTTGGACCTCCAAAACGACACCCCATTGAATTCCCTCAGGAACTGGAGCCAGATGAGCATATCTGCCCTCATGCCCTTGTTCAGTCGGACCCTGTGGTGGGGCCTGGCCAAGCCAGTCATGGCGTTGCACAAGCGTTGAGCAAATGCTCTGCCAGGTGCGACCACCCTGCAAGTGAAATTGAGGTGACCATGTAACACCTGAAGCTCCCGAAGGGACACCTTGCGTTTTGCCAGCTAGTCCAAAATGAGTGCAACGATCCGTGAAACCTTATCAACAGGTAACCTGGATGCCTGCACAACCGTGTCGATCTCCACCCCCAGGAATGTGAGCTTGGTTGATGGGCCCTCGGTCTTTTTGGGCGCTAAAGGGACACCAAGTTCCTTCATTAGCGTCTGAAATGTATTTAGGAGATGCGTGCACGTGTCCCAGCCCCGTTCACCCCCGAATAAGAAATCATCAAGGTAGTGGGCTACAGACCGAGACCCCGACCTGCGAACAAAGGCCCACAGTAGGAATGTGCTGAAGCGCTCAAATGCCGAGCATGAAATGGAACAGCCAAAAGGCATGGCCTTGTCAAAATAAAAGTCACCCCGGAACTTGAAACCCAGCAACTCAAAGTCACCTGGGTGCACTGGCAGGAGACGGAACGCAGACTTAATGTCGCACTTTGCCAGTAGTGCACCCGGGCCACAAGAGCGCACCATGCACAGGGCATGGTCAAAAGATGTATACCTGACCGAACAAAGGTCATCAGGGATAGCATCATTGATCGAACGGCCGGCCGGGTAAGACAAGTGGTGTATCAAGCGAAATTCCCCCGGTGACTTCTTGGGCACTAACCCCAAAGGGGAAACCTTGAGATTGGGAAATGGTGGGACAGGGAAAGGGCCGGCGACCCTGCCAGCATTAACCTCCTTAGCAATGCTCACGGCAGCCACCTCCTCCCTGCCCCTGAGTGACAACAGGTTGGGGGCATCTTGGGGGGACCTGTCCCCCGTGAAAGGAATGTGAAACCCCTGCTGGAAACCCTCAATCAGGTAAGCTGCATCTGCCCTCCTCGGGTACATCGTGAGCCAACGCTCCAACATGTCCACATTAATTGGGGAGGGGGCCTTTTGCTTGACCAGCTCCCTCCGCGGCAGTTCTGCCCGCTCCCTGTCCACCTCTACCTCTGCCCCGCAGTCCGCCTGCCCGCGGACACGCAGAGGCGGCATGGGGGCCAGCACAAGAGGGACACTCGTGCCTGTATCGGCACTGCTTCCTATTGCATGAACCATTGGCCGAGAAGCTCCAACACAGCAGGCGGGCTGGAACCCCCTGCCCCGCCACCTGGCGGGGTGCCTGGGCTGGAGCAGCTCGCTGGACCGCATGTCCACAATGGTACCTCTCCCCCGGTGCAGGGCGCGTGGGGGTCATGTACAGAAGCCACAGCTTCTGGCAGGGCTCATCCCACCTCATCTCTGGGTGTAGGGGCACTCTCATACGGAATTCTTCATCGTAAGCCAACCACGACGGGCCAGGGAAATCAACCATCGCCCTGTATATGTTGTCCAAATACTGGACCATCGGAATGGCCAGGTCAGGCCGGGCCCTAAGGTACACCGCCATGTATATGAGGTATGCGGGTAACCAGTTGGCCCACGTGCGTGGCGGCTTACGATGACGTGACTGCTCCTTGTCCTTCTCATCCTGCCCCTCCCTCTCCTCTTTGGTGGGTTCCCTATTCAGGAGGGAGAAAATGTCCACATACTCCCCCCGCCAGATATTTTGCTTGGTGGCCTGGGCCAGATGATCCCCAAGGGGTAAAGAATACCCTGCTGTCAGAAAAGCCGACACCGGAACATTGGCAGCGCTGGGCACCATGAAAGGGGCCCAAACCAGCCCCGCCACCCCCAGTAGGTTCCCTGTAGCATAGGGTCCCCCGCCCCAAGTGGGGCCTTGGAGTGGCGAAGCTGTCCCCGAATGGGCCGGCGGCGGCTGTCCCGCCGGCACAGCCAGGCGAGGCCACGGCCACTGTAAGCCTCCCCCGTTGTGGGTTGTGGTGTGGGTGCACTAGCTTGAACTGGATACTCACAAGTTGCACCCCCATGGGCCGCCCCCACTGGGGGTTCCGGCCCACTGCGGGCGTCGGAGCTCGCGACCGCAACCGAGCTCGTAGATGGAGCCTGACCACTACCTGCTGGCGGCATCAGCTGCGCGGGGAGCTGCGAGGTCACGGCTGTCGCCGACCCACATGCCTCAGGCAGCTCGACCCGGTCAGCCGCCTGCCGAGAACCGGCGGCCGTTGCGTTGACCTGTAAACCAAAAGGTGCCCCGGATGGATTGACTATCCTCAAAAATGCCTCTAGAGCCGCTACGCGGGCCAGTAGGGCATCAACGTTTACAGAGCCCCCAACGCAGATGGGGGTCATAGGGCCGGCCGGCCCACTGGTAGCAGGGGCCGGGCCAGGCATCTGGACACCGGGGCCCGAATATGGCCATGCCCCAACCACTGGCCCCTGAGGGACCAGGGGCATGCCCTGCCAGGGAAGGGAACCCAGCCAACCCCCCTGGTTGAAGCCCACCGCTGGAAGCCGCGGGGCAAGGTCCGAAGGCCCAGCCTGGGCATGCCCACCCGCTTGGCCCGATCCGATGGCAGCTAATTGCGGGCCGGGGGCCGCGGCCCCCACCGGGCCGGCCTGGGGCTGCCCAGTCTCAGGCCAAGAAGCAATCGACCCCATCCCACCGGTCCCGGTGGGCGCCCCCGGGAAGGGGGCCTGCTGAGGGGGTGCAGTCGCGGTCCTCCGACCTGGCTGACGCCTCCTGGAAGGGCGAACCGAATTCGCCATCGCCTTCTTTTTGGAAGGCATTGCCACGAATCGCTGGGAAGCCTGAGAAAAAGAGCGAAGAAAAACTGCTGCCCAAAGAGGCTTCCTGGCTGAAGCGAAGAGCGACGGAGCAAGTGGGGAAAAACTTCTCCTCTCCGTCGCTTTGCAAAATGGCAGCTCGGCTGCCTCGTGGCCACCTCTTTTAAAGAGGGCTGGCCACGCCCCCCTAACTACCCGGATGTCCAAGTCCGGTGGGGGGGGGCCTGCAAAGAGTGCGGTGGCCATTTTGGCGCCACGCTTGCATTCTCCTCATATAACTCCTGCTATTCCAGTTGCTAAGGGTATAGGAAAGGCAATGTATCTTTGGTCCCATATGCATTCAAGTGCTTATCAAAATTTATCAACCCAGCATTTTCAAGCTCTCTTTGCTACCTTTCTCTGCTACTCTTTTTATGAAGCATCTAGTTGGATAGATTAATAAAAGTGGCAACATGTATATCTTAATTTTACTTAATATACTGCTGTACATCTACTTATGTAGGATATACATAAATAGATAGTATATTACACTGTAGCTGTAGTATGAAGCATTGTAGAAAACCTCCTTCTTCCTCTCAATATTATCCAAACTTCATATGTTTTACAGAAAATATAGATCTTAAAATAAAATCTTTAGATTTCAGTGACATTCAACAGTTCCATCTCCTTTACCACTGGAAGACTGATGTTTATTCAGACAACAAAGCTGGTAATTTATTCCACTCAGAAGCATGGTGATGTTTTGTTCCTGCTGATTGTTTTCCTGTTATTAGCTACATTTACTGATAGCAGTCCACAAAACAACTTACCCCATGAATAACACAATACCCCAAAAATCCTCTGGAAAGTGGATTTATTTCACAGTGGAGCCCAAAATAGGATCCAAGCTCTAATCCTTAGTCCAACCCCAAACAACAATGATAACAAATTTTCATTTTTCTGCTGACTTCAAATGTTTCAATTAAGAAAACATATATTTGGGGCGATTTATCCTCTTATTTAGGCTGCTTTGCTCCAACTATTGTAAGGATGTAGTTCAGTAGCAGCAGCATTGTCCTTGCACAGACAAATTTGCCTTCACTCTTAATGGAGTAAAATCAGCCGAAGACCTCATTAGAAACTATGCTGCAATGTAGCTCTTCTTTTTCCATGTCTAGGCCAGACGTGAAGCTGCCAAAATGCAGGCACCTTTTGGTGAGTTCATTCTGCAGTTCCTTTCGCCTGATCTAGTGTGAGAAAGTTGAGCCAGCAACACAAGGTTGCCATTACCAGAGTTTCTCTGCTTGTGGTTAAAAAATATCACAATCTTCTAGGAGGCTCTTTCTGTGTACACCAACATATCTCTGAGCAATCAGAAGAAAAAAAGTAGATTATAGCCACAGTGAGTTTTTATTTTGTTTTTTAAGAAATTGTTCTGCTAGTGTTGGAGGCAAGCATAGTCATTTGGAACCAACATAATAAAGAAATATGGTCAGGAGCAGACATTTTGAGTATTTCTGTAAGGAAGAGACTTCTGAGAAATAAAACTGAATGATTAAAAAACCTCCAGTAAAATTGGCATCATAGGATGGTATTTTACAGTGCATGGCTTTCTCTTCACATCTTCACCCCAGCCCCATTACTTCAGCATAAGGTTTATATCTGAGAACAAAAGTCTGAAGATAGGAATTAAACTATTGCTACTGGCACAGCTGTGAGGCAGGAAACTGCAGAACCATTCACCTTCCCTCCTCATGCCAATCATTTTTTACAAGACTGGGCCCTTGACCTATTACTCTATTCTTCTGAAATACAGACAGAGTAAAAGCCTAACATCCATCTTGAGACTTCAATTAAATGTTCAGAGACTATATGAAAACCTGGCTCATTTGCCATTTCCCTATTAAAATCAAGTCTGTTTAACAAGGTTCTTTACAGGAATGTGTGATATTAGACATTATGGGCTTACAATTTCTGGACAGTGGATGGACAGCTATGGCCTGTATTCTGAGAAGCAAGAATGCCCATTAAGACTGGGGACTTGATACCGTACTGAGCTGTTGCTGTAATTTGACACAGTTGAAAGATTGACATAAGGTTTGAGCTTTGTGTTAAGGGGAAAAAAATTCATCAGATTCCAAGTGAAGCAGACACATACATGCACATATATACTGCAAATGCATAGGAAAATTTCCTCATAGAAACTTTTATTTGCTGTAGTTGAGACTGCCTGATACAATTAAGCCAACTTTGTGGCCTAAGACTGCATTTGTCAGCATATCCAGTGAGTCTTACATTCGATAAATATCTGAGGAGTCCTGAAGGAAGCAACATTTTGATAAGACAACTCCAAATTTCCTCAGAGGGCTACCATTCATTCCTACACTGAAAGTCAGGAGATTATGTCAGGATGCTTTTATAGACCTGTGTGTGCATTTTCCCTTGAGGAAAAAAAATAGATCATAAAATAGTCTCTGATATCTAAACTCAAAATACCCTTAAGGGTAATATCCAAATAAATATCTGCTATTATTTCTTCTTGGTTCTCATCCTGTATCACACCCAGAAATAAAACTTTCTCCTCTTTGACTGGTATGTATGGCTTCTAAGATTTGTCTACCTTATAAACTTAATCTTAGAACTTGAGAGCAGGAGGGGGCCTTGCGGATCATTGAATTCAGCCCCTGTCACAAGGCATAGTGGAGAATTGAACTCGCAGCCTCTAGCTCTGCAGCCAGATTTCTAAACCACTGAGCTATGCAGCAGAAGAAAAGAACAACAAATGTCACAGACTTCAGCAAACTTCCTGAGACCTACCAGTTGTACTCATAACAAATGTTCTCTGTTTGTGCATTCCACAGTTCTGTGGTCTGTTAATGGCCAAATCTGAATGTAAAAGTATGATTGGGTCAACATAGATAAGAAACTGCAGGCAAAACATTATCTCACTGCAAACTCAATGCATTGAAAACTGTTCATTCATTCTGATATGCAACAAGCATTTTGAGAGTAGCTGGCTAGCTTCTGACCTTGTTCTAGGAAATATTCAGTAACTCCTCCTTGCCCAAGCTCAGAGAACTGCCCAACTTGTCAGAATGGACAACAGTGCTGGTAGAAGGAAAACAAAATTCTGCCAAGTGTTTTTGGTAGTAAACAATGGTTATTTTGTTTGAAATGTTTTGTACTATTGTTTTGTGGGTTATCTTTTTCATTCTTGTAAGCCACCAGAGTGGTGCTTGCATCAATTGGAGTGGGGTATAAAATGAATGAATAAATGCCTCAGAGAATTCTGGGGGAACGGGGAGTGCAAGGGCACAATTTACATGCATCCCTCCATTTTATTTTATTTTTAGCTCTGCTCATTCAGGCTTAAAACTCCATTAGGCTTACATTATTGAGTAAGATAAATTTACATGAGATGAGTGTCTCTGTTTATTCTGTGCTGTGGACAGTGCCCCATATGCCCCGTATTCTTGCACTATTTGGTTACAAGACAATGTTCTCTACTCACTTTTCCAGATCTCTCTTCACCTGATGCAGTCTCTACCCCCCTCTTTTTTTGTCAAACTTCTCTTATCCTGCTTATTATGTATTCTACCCATTAATTCAGGGAACCTCTGCCAAGTCATCAATTACAGGTGGGAACAATAAGAAGTTGTGATGAAGGAACAAGAAGAAATTACTATAGCATGCTGATAAAAATGGGGAGCCTACATGACCTCCACTGATTTTAACAAAGTAAAAGAGTGCTAAAGAGAATCAGCTGTTGGCCATGGCTCTAGCAGATCTACTCCACTTAACTCATCCTTTATTTGACAAAATGGGAAAGTGACTTTATTCCTTGCCCAACAAATCAAGTTCAGCAACTTCAGTGTTTTCAGCCTGTCCAAAAAAAGTGAAATAGCATCATAAGGAACATAAGCTAAGCTAGATCAGATCAAAGTTCATGCTTCTGTTCCTATATTATCTTTCAGATGCCTCTCAGAAGTCCATAGTCAAGACATGGTCACAAGGGTAATATTATACTCATGTACCTTGGCAACTGGTGCATGGAGGCTTAGAGGCATATGCAAATATCCTAAACAAAACTGCCAAGTCCCAGGGCATTAATTGATTTGTAAGGGAACTACTGTGCTTCTCGGGGTATTAAGTTATGTAGACATGTCTCAGGATGACAGAAAGTTTACTTTCTGCTTGTGTAACATAGATTTGAAGCCTGCCACCCACTTTCACCCATTCTCTCCTTACAATGGGACTTACTGGCTCATTATAAAAATGCTTGTTTGTATGTCATGTGTTCCACAATCAGCTGGCTGAGGATATGACTGTTCTACTTCTGTGGCCGCACTAGGAGTCTACCCTGTGAAAAGGGCTAGCCATGGGAATCTACCACTCTAGTCTCACATACTGAACTGTAGCCAAATGGTAATTTGGTAGAAGTCTCAAATCTGATCATTCTGTTGATCCACCACTTGTCACCACACATATTCCTGTGGTTCAAAATTCTTCCTTTGACATTCTGTGGCTTTTTATATATGCTTCCTCTTTGCTGATTTTCAACTAAGTACTATCTCATAAAGGGACAGATGACTCCTCCCTCCCCCCCCCACTAATGTTTAGATTACAGGGGTATGTGTTTCCTTAAAGATGCTCTTTTAATTCCTTCTGATGGTCACTGATGACATGATATTGGTTTTGTATTGACATATTGTTATTGATTTGATTATTGTATTTTATTGCATAGTTACTTTATTGTATTGCTATTTTCTGTAATATTTGGATTATTGTACCTTCATATTTTATATGTTATTGTATATTACTGTATTTATTGTATGCTTTGTATTTATATGTAATTTTGTTGGGAACCGCTTTGAGTTGTTTTAGGACAAAAAAAGCGGTATACAAATACAAATTACAAAAAAAAAAATTCTCACATGTCTGTGCATGCCAACACTGATGATAAGAAAACAAATAGTTCTCCCAAAGCAACAGTACTTAACAAAATCAAAAACACCCCATCTTTTCTCTAAATGGGGATGCTAGATTGGGATATGTCCCTAGATTAGGAGTAATGGAAGTTTTGCAGTAGGAGGAAAATATATTTTTTAAGTACTTGGAAAGGTGCAGAACATGTTATACGTGTATTCACTTAGAGCCATATACATATGCATACAAAATAGTGTTGATGCCCAGCTGTATTAAAGCATTTTAATATTAATTCTTAACATTACACTGCAGTTCCATATGTCCTCTAGCTAACCTTTGAGGTCAAGCTGCCACAGAGCAATAATCCTGGTCTGCCTTGGACTACTCCAGCAGTTTGCAAAAGCTATCCAGAAATGCTCACAGTTGCACTTTTACTGCCATCTTGTGGCCAGAGTTTCACAATGTAAACTGCATCAGCACAATCTACAGTCTGACAAGTACAGGGTTATATATTTAGTAATTCTGTTTGGAAAGACAGTATGATAAATATGAGCAATTTCAAGAAAGCAAATATTTGTGCTCATAGCTTCAATTACATAGGTGATTGCTGTACTTACCTTTAATGTCCCAGAAACCTTTGGCTACTATTCAAACCTTGGAGATGAGTGTCTAGCATGTGTATATATTTTATCTATATTTGATTCTAGGACATTCTGATGAATACAACTAGATGAAGAACATGTCAAGAAATTGGATACATTTGTTGTTGAGTCTTCATGAAGGGGTGGGCAAAAAGTAGCCCTACATTCTAGTTGTAAGATCAGCTTTTCAAATAGGACCAATTATTGACACCGTATGATAAGGACTGCAGTGTCTCAAGTGGCTAAGATGCTGACTGGGAGGCGGAAGGTCAGCAGTTCGATTCCCGAGGACTGCAGGACGGAATGAGCTCCCGTCTTTGTCCCAGCTCCTGCCAACCTAGCAGTTCGAAAGCAAGAAAGTGCAAGTAGATAAATAAGGACCACTTCGGTGGGAAGGAAACAGCGTTCCGTATGCTCCGGTGTCTAGTCATACCTGCCACATGACCACAGAAACGTCTGGAGCAGCAGACAGTGCTGACTCTTTGGCTTTCGAGCAAGGGGAACCTTTACCTTATGATAAGGAATGTTAGGAGCTGTGGTTCAACATCATATGGAGGGTTATACTTTGCTTACCCTGTACTGGTGGATCAACCCATGTGATAAAAAGGGGAATTCTTTTTTGTGTGCTAGATTGGCCAAACTAGCATACTCAAAAAGTGAGGAAGGGTGATATGGGTTGAGGAACATTAGTTGTGTCAAAGTAAAGGTAAAGGTTTCCCTTGCTCGAAAGCCAGTCGTATCCGACTCTAGGGTGCAGTCCTTATCTCTGTATCAAAGCCGAAGAGCCAGCACTGTCTGCTGCTGCAGACGTTTCCGTGGTCATGTGGCAGTTATGACTAGACACCAGAGCACACGAGTGCTGTTTACCTTCCCACCGAAGTGGTCCCTATTTATCTACTTGCAATGTCTTGCTTTCAAACAAAGTAGCACACAATTAAACACTGGTAGCTTAGCTAGTTCATTCTTTATCAATAATGCAAGTTGCAAGACTAGATAGGCTACTCTCCCCATAGGAGTGGGAAGAGCTTAATATTTGCCAAACTCCCAATGATTTGGATCAAGACATGTGTCTGCATTGTCAGTTAGTGTTGTACAGCTACTCATCTCTGTTTTTCCAAAATTTATCCCTTTTATAGATTGTCCAGGTTGGATGGGGAAAATGTAATATCTAATATTACATCATTCTTCAATTTGGTATTTTCTTATGTGTCAACATACAACTTCACCCATACACAGCCAGCACTGCCAGGGCCTATGTGTGGTGGAAACTGAAGTCCAAACCATCCAGAAGATACTAGACAGAGAAAATCGATCTTGGTTTTGGAAAGAATGGCCTACTGGCCTCGATCCATCTCTGTTGCTTATTAAGGTAAAGGTTTCCCTTGCTCGAAAGCCAGTCGTATCCAACTCTAGGGTTCAGTGCTCATCTCTGTTTCAAAGCCAAAGAGCCAGTGCTGTCATAGAAAGAAGACCATGCATTAATCTGTCACAACTCCTTTGCTGTTTACTGTTGGATCTCAACAGTACTACTTCTCTCTCAATGTTTCCAGAAATAAGTGAAACTTTAAGTTTCTGAAAATCTACTTTACAATTCTCTGTATTAGTTTGGAAGATGAAGAACAGTTGAGTTAGTACAGGCTTTCATTTATACTTGACAAACCACCTGGCACTTTCCAATCAAGCTTTGTTGAGTCAGGACAGGGCAAAGTACATGGCAATACAGTGATACTTCATACAATGTCCAAACTTGGTTCCACAAATTTGGACTTTACATGGATTTGGACTTTGTATGAGGCATGCAAAATCCTAGCTGCGATGCCTCATACAACGTCCAAATCCTTGCCATGATACAACGTCATTTCCAGAGATACATTGTACGGTTACAGCACAGACTTCAGGGCAAAGTCAAGGAAACAGACAGGAAACTGACAGAACTTTAAGAAATCATTATCTTAAGGCTAAAAACATTACAAAAACTTGTCAAACAACCCTGATTGTCCAAGAACCTGAAGAATGCTGCAAAAATCCCAGGAATGCTTCTAAAAATTCTGACAAAAAAATTCAAAAAAATCCAAAATTGCGCTGGAAACCACTCCTAAACACTCTTTGCCTCATGCAAACCCACAAGAGCAATGCACGCATGTGTCCTGTCTTTTATACTGCCCAGGCACAATGCAACCTGGGAAAACCCCAATGCCTCATACAAAGCCGCACGACTTTGTATGAGGCAACTTTTTTCAAGGAATTAGGCAATGTTGTATGAATCCGATGTTGTATGAAGCGGACTTTGTATGAAGTATTGCTGTAACTGCTTAACAATGCTCTGTTTAGATATTTGGAATGTTCTCCTTTTATTATATGCCTGCCCCACAGTATCTTTCTTACTGAGAGCCTCTCCATATTCTGGATTTGCGCAAGTTTCCTCATACCCATGACACTCATCCAGCTGAAACTAGTGGCAACAAAGTCAAAGGTGGACAAAAAAAAATCCTTTTGGAGGGAGGGAGAGGAAATGTTAATGCTATTGTCAGATGTCAATATGTTTTTGTTCTGATTTGTTTGTGTGGCCCCTGGAACTGTGTTGTTCTGTGCTGACCACTTTGATGGTGGGGTCAGATAGGTGTTTAGTTTTTCTTCTGGTTATTTTCCACCTCTCTCAAACCAGTAGATAGGTGGGGGAAAGGGAGGAAAGGAAGCATAGATGGAAATAGAAAGGGCGAGAGTAAAGAAGGCATGAAAAAGAGGAGACTGAGACATCAGGGAGCAATTCCGTTTGTTTGTGTGTGTGTGTGTGTGTGTGTGTGTGTGTGTGTGTGTGTGTGTGTGTGTGTGTGTGTGTACAAGCAGTCAACATAGTGCATCCCATCAACAGATATCCTCTTCATATATGAATATCAATACCAAGATTATCTATTGAGATATACAACAACAAATAAATTAACCCAAATAACCCAAAAATAATCTGACACATCACAGCTGTATGGGTGAGTCTTAGACTTAACATACTAAAAGATTGTTGTGATGTAGAATAAGACAAAATTATGCACAAATTCCTTATGTGTACTATAAAACACCATGTTTGTTTTGAACCAACCTTCATTTTTTAAAAAAATATTAGCAGAAAAGTTTGAAAACTGTGGATGACCAATAGTGCAACTTACTTCTTTGTGCTGTGCAATAGATTTTGTTTTTGGAGTTATGTTTTCCTCTTGCTCTTCTGTATATTGGCAGTATATTACTTGATATTGTGGCAAAGAAATTTAAAATGATTCTTGCTTGGAAAAGCACTTTTCAACTGAAATTTGATTTCTGAGTTGAGGAGAAAAAAAGTATAAAAAAGTAAGAGAGAAAAATAACTCCAACGCAATGCTGCAATTCCATCTGTGCTGAACTTCATTTTGTAATGTTACTTCAAGACAGAATGAAAAACATTTTGTTTGCAAGCTTCTAACTGTAATAAAACATTCACCAAGTAATTACTAAATATGTCTATTAACAGGCACACATTAGCATCATAGTTTCCCTAAAGGGTTTGCTTTAGAATTAGCTTTCAGATCACGAAGCAAATAATGCAATCCTATGAATATAAAGCATGTACAGATATTTTTTTCTGACTAAATTATAAGACACTTCAGTACTTATAACATTGGTGAGCTCATGTGTTTTAAAATTTGGTCTAGGTTATTTAACCTGTCCTATATGAGGAATCTACAAACTCCTCAAGATTTCTCACTCCTAGATGAAAGTAAAACTATTCAAAACTATTGTCCTTTCTCCCCAAGAAGCAAAGGACACACAGGAACACATCACAAGCATACAAGGGTCAACATTTTAAAAGAAAAGCACAAACAACCCATCCAATTTTTAAAGTTCTTCTATGTTCAAAAATGAAAGTATTAGACAACTCTGAAACAGAGTACCCACCAATTACTTGACATCCTTGTTGATGAAGAGAGCGTAGCAGTTCTTTGTGCTCACTTGCAAGGGCAATTAGCGTGAGATTTTGTTTTCCTAATTATCTTTTATATTTCTCTAGCCATATGCCATGTCTAGGGAAAATTCCAATGGAAGTGGGCAAATATGAGGATAGATGGTAATTTGCATTTTATATGACAGAGAAAGGTGGTGGTGGTGGGGGGTGGACATTTCACTACAGACCTTTCAATTCAGGTTGAGGCTTCTTAACATTCCATTTTGCCCAATACAGCATAACAAAAACAGAGTTACATCTGTAAAGCAACTTTGCATTAACTAGAAAAATTGACACAGAAGTAAAAGTGGGGGGAAAAGATCAGTTAAAGTTAATCTAAGATGCTACAAAACACAAACTTTCCCTTATGACTTATTGGACATTTTCCTTCTTTGTCACAAAAAGGGGTTTTGCCATAATATTGAATGAAAGAAATAATAAAAACATAGAATTGTAACATGATATTTTGAATGCAAAATATTTTGAAATATTATAATATCACCCTTAGTCTGATTTCTATATTCTTAAATAAAGTTATTTAAAACTTCCAATTTCCCTTGACTCAGGTGGAGCTGGAAAGTTAATGGGCAATAAGCCAGGCGCCTGATTTCTTGGAAGCTACCTTTTGGGATGTTAATTTGTCTGTCCTGGCTGCCCAAGAACTATTGTTAAACTTGAAGCTCAGAGTGGCATTAGAGTGATTTCTTTTAAAATAGGTAACTTTTATGAAAACCTGCCTCTCTGTGTGCATGATTACTAACCCTGAATGTTATATCTTATCATTTCAAGGAACAGTGCTGGTAAATTCTGATAAAAGCATATATATCAATGACCATACCCTGTGCTATCAAGGAATTGTGTCAAGGAAGGAGTCAACTACCATCATCCAGATATGGACAATTTGTTGCCATGGTTGCTTCTTATCCAGCCTTTTGTTTTACTCAAATCTCTAATTGTAACACTTGCAATAGCTATTTGGTTTCTGCTACATGAAAAATAATTGTAAAATGCTGTTTCTGCCACATGAAGAATATTGTAAAATGACTCTGTATTTTCTGAACTCCCAAAATGTTTCTTTTTCTTTAAAACTTGAAGTACATCAGGATAGGTGTTTATGCATGGGACAGGATGGAGGATTTAACAAGGAGGTGACACTGCTTTCATCCACAGATCAAAGACCACTATCTCAGGAAATGGGCTGTTTGGGAGGGGGCTATGTAGATTTCTGTATTAAGATTTATAGTTATGCAATTTGGGGGTTTAGCCATTTGCTACTGATATTTTGGGCATCACTTCATGGAGGAGGGGACTGTCCATCACTAATTTACCATGTGATCCTGTTTGGACCAATTGAAATTGTCTGGATTTTTGAATTGTTTCATCTATAAAGGAAGGGTTTCTTGAGACTCTCCCTCCTGCTGCCTCTCCTTCTGCACCCCCTTCTACACCTCCTTCTGCACCTTTTTCTGCACCTTCACCTTCTCACTCCCTGATCCAGCGTGGTCAGGATGGCTTTCTCAATCCCCCCCTCTCTTTCTTTCTCACTCTTTCTCTACCTCCAGCAAGCTTTTCCTCCCTATCTCTTTCTTTTCCTTAGGCAAATCTTAAGCATGTGATTTCTAAGCAATCTTCTCTTCCTTTCCCCTTTCTATCTTTACGTAAGCTTTTCATTTATAGTAACTTCTTCATTTATTTTTATTCCTGAGTAACTCCATATGTTTAAGTATTTTTAAGCAATCTTCTGTATTTCTAAAGTGAACTCAATCTAACTGGATTTCTTAATTCTCTTATTTGGTATTTTATTTCCTTATTTGATTCATAAGTAAACATCTTTAAAATTGTATCAAAACACATTGTCTGTGAGTTTGTTCCTGATTCAACCCTGCCTGTGAATGGTCCTATAAAAGGTTGCCAATTTTCAGGTAACAGAATGGATTAGCACGGAATGCAATCAAAAGCAAACTTTACGTCTAAAAATTAAACAGACCATTAAGGAAAATAGAACACCTAGTTGGAATCTTCAGCTTGTGGGTTTCCATAAAATTGTCCGGATATTTTTTAAAAGCCTTTCTCTGTTAGTGGAAGTACAACAGAGGGGAAGGCAATTTTGCTTCCTTAATAAGGAGTACTATTCCCAAGGGGTGTCCAAAAGCTAAATGATATAATTGTGAAAATGACTGTAAATAGTTTGACACCACATCATGTCTCTAATGCTGAGATTAATGTTATGCTTTGATCAAGCCAAACACCAGATATAGAACAAACATGTTCTTATTGCATCTTTGTTAATATATTTTCTGTAACCTACAGTCCATTCACCTTTACGTGTTAGCAAGTCCTATAAAATTAGATAGGACATATTTTCTGAGTAAACATACATAGCATTGTTCATTTTGTTTTCTGAAAAAGAGTCTGGGAATTTCCACAGTAAAAACTGCCAGGATGCTTTATATGGGCTGAGATCTGATGAGCCTACAGCAGGCAATCCCATCATTCTTTGTATTTGTTTTGCATACTAAAAGAGAGACTGGAAGAAGCAGCATTTAACAAATGTAGTCATTGCTTGTTTTGCTTCTAAGCAGCCAGTTAACAGCCTAAATGCTTCTTCCCTCCAAAAGTAACTGTTTTTCACTCTGTATATATGCTGAGCTCTGTGTTGGGTGATGTTGTAGTTCAGACTGTCTGTTCTTTTTGACTGGTTTAGTTGTTCAGCCTAGTTCAGTCTCTTTCTGACTCAAAATGTGTTAGTCTTAGAAAGTTAGCAACTCAGTACCCTTTTGCAACCCTCATTTGCCTCCCCACCCTGAAATGAAACATGGAGACATATGTTGAGCAACTAGGGCCACTTTATTAACTCATACCCCAGACCACACCCCTTCCAGTGATGCACCCTCAGATTGGTCGGGTTATGTCTCCTCATTTTGGTTCAGGTAGGGCAATGGCAAAAGGTACTGGGTGACACATGTGTGTCCTGGATGCCAGCCTTGTTTGAGAGATTTTCTTCCTGTTTATTTCTTTGCAACTGAGATGAACTGCTATATTATATTATTTTCCCATATAAATTGCAACTTTATTTGAGCAAAAGCCATGTAAGTAAACTTTTTTCTTCTGCTTAAAGCTGTGCCTGAGTATTTGTTCAATAGTTGAACTAAGAAAAAATAAAAGGGGAATTGAAGAGGGATTACATTTTAGAATATTCAGCCTTTTTCCTTGGCTACACACTAACTGCATCACCCTGCAAAGATTATCCAACAAAATCCAATGGTCACAATTAGAGTAATCTCATTACACCATGGGTCTTACATAGGTGTTGACCAAATCTTCATTTGATTAATGTAAGAGTAAAGTAAAAAACAGCTGGAGAAAGCTGTTTCTGAGCCATTCTTTAAAAATTGCTTAGTTTATTTATAAAAATTGTGTAACAGCTTCTGGCAAGCCGTTTCTCTTTTCCATGTCAGTTCTTTGGTGCTTAGATTTGATAGATGATTTTTGTTTAAGCCAGTTTCCAGCAAGATTAATCAATAATATTGTTTTGTTGACACATCATTAGTTCTTAGGTTTGGTAAATAATAACCCTTTTTTTCCTCAGATGAAATTGAACCACTGATTTACCATTAATTGGTTTGATCTCTACATACTATACTGCAGACAATGGAATGCTATAAGCAGTCAATACATTAAATTCATTTTACTGCTTATTAATTAATTTATGCCAACTAAGTTGCTAAAAATAAAAGAACACCGTGTACAGGAAATAAAGGTCCAGTTCATCAATAATTTTGGCTATATGATATTTTGACTGTGGATAATTGAAACCATGTGCATAATATAAACATTAAAGAAAATTTGGGATAAAATGGATGTTCCTTTATTTTTTAAGAATTGTTTTCTATTGTTGGGTGCTTGTATTTAACATTCTAATTAAGAATTATTATTTAATCAATATTTGCATTTGATAATGTATGCCAAAGACAGGTTTTTTTTAATATATTCAAAAACTATACTTCCGTTATCAAAGGCAATAAAAAGCTGTCTGCCCTAGTTGTATATTTAGCTATCAAATAAAGCTGTGTATAACCATTATTGACTATTCCCTGCTTTTTAACTAATGAATTATTCTCTTCTGGCCAGACCTCTATTTTTTGTAAAAGATACTTGGCATAAATTTTGACTACAGTATCTGTAGTTATTACCGGCCTGCTGATTGGCTTTTTTGAATACTATTACAATAATATAGAATGTCCAGTTTTTTCTATACAGTATTTAGAGGTCTATGTGGGTAAAAAAGCATGCCAACAATATTGTCCAGCAATCTGTGTTGCTTTTAAAGATTTAGGTAGGTGGAAAACCTGTCCCAGGAACATATTTTCTTTAAATGTTATAAAACGTTATAAAAGTGTATAACTTTTAAAAATTAAACTTTATAAAAAAGTTTAATTTCTTATGGACAATGAAAAGGCTTCACAAGGATAGAATGAATGTTTGAAAAATAACCCTTGCCACATGTTGTACCTTCTATTTTTGTTTTTCCTTTAAATAAAAGCATTTTTCTTACAGTTGCATCCAGTAGTTACAAATGGGGCAGTGTGGGAAGGAAAAAGGTGATGAATCTCTCAATCATGTGTCTGGGAAAGACCTACAGTTGATCTCATGGTTGAAAAATTCAGCAGCATAGCGACAACTAAGTCGCCGACTCCACCACTTTGCAGGCGCACCCCCCAAAGAAAGACTCAGACACCGGTATATGGATTAAAGGCATCGGGCCACTTTTATTTATGGCCTAGTCTGAATTATCACTTTCAATTGCTAATTGAAAGACTGTCAGCTCGGTCACCAGGCCTGCTTGCACATCCTCCAGAAAGAGGTTCATACCTCTGGCCGACAAGTGGACCCCATCTCCTGCATAGAACTCATAATCCTGCAAGCCTATCCTGGGATGTCGAATGGCTGTCCCAGAGCCATTGTCCACAAGGTTCTGGGCAACAGCCTTGTTCACCGATCGGCGAGCGCGGTCGAGGGCATGGAGGTCAATGCCTCCCCTGTAAGACTGTCGCGGCACGATGTCCGACCATAGCAGCCGCGTGGATGGCCATAAGTGATGTAAATAGGCTAGGTCACTGCAGACCAACAATTTTAAAGAGAGGCCAGTGACATGTGCGAGATCATTGCCGCCGAGGTGCAGGATAAGGACATCAGGCGGTCCAGCATCCCTGATGGAAAACAGGAATGGCAACAGTTCCCCGCCATCTCATGCCACGCTTACTGTACCATCGCATACGTGTGGCTGCACGTAGCCCGAGATGGGGTCCCCACTCTGTCGCCGCAGCATACTGCGCTGCCCAGTGCACGTAACTGTGGCCCACCAGCCATACTGCCACCGGTGTGCGTGGTCACACAGGATCTGTAAAAGAAGAAAAAGGATTAATGACCTAACTAGTACTCATGCATGGACATATAATGCAAAATGCATGGATCCCCATCTGCCCATCCGGTGTATATCAGCCTCAGAGTACCCAAACACAGCCGCAGTGGACGCGGCGCCTATCCTGAAAGAATGGGTGCCGTAACGAGCCCCGGGGAGGCCAACACTGTGAAGTGCCATACTGGTCACCTTCCAAAACTGGAATTTAGTCAGTGGAGACCCATCCTGGTGGCAGAAAAACGGGCCAGGGTGTGTACCATGCACTGCCAAAAACTCGTGTAGGGCACCAACCGGACAGATGTCATCAATTGAGCATTGTAGCAGTCTTACTCCACTGCCTACGCCGTGCTGATCAACCTTTGAGGACCGTATCCTCAACTGAGCCACTCTTGTGTGATATAGACATCGTCGAGTTCCAGTGCCCTACGAGACACATCCCCTCTAGACAATGGGACCAGCTCACTGATGCGGAGCGCTCCAAAGAAAGCTACAGTGGTAGCTGCGTGAAAGAGAGCCTCCTCGTACCTATCATAACACAAGTTATGCCAGCCTTGTGCAAGGTGGGTAAGAACATCTGGTGAAATGGGGTGACTTGTGTCTGGGCGGCCGCCACGTTCACGTGTCCACCCTTCCAAAACATGTTGTATGCGGAAGTCAATCATGCAGTCAGCGAAGCCCCGTGCCTTGGCCATAAATGCCAATGCCGAAAGCCTAGAGGCTATGGTATGGGGGGTAAACCATGTATTGCAAAATCTGGTCGACTGATATCGGCCACACTTCGGGCAACTGCCATTGCCCGCAAAAGGTTCTGAATTGTATGAAAGCATGTAGATACGCCTTACGCGTGCGAGGTGCCAAAGACATGCCGATCGACCGGTTCACCTCTCCTTGCCAAATGTCCAAATCTCGGCCGGGAGTGGAAAGGGAAATTCCTCTGCTTCTGGAGCCAAGGCACGGAACCAGGAGATCTGCAGGCAGGATAAAGCATCGGCAATATCATTATTAATGCCTGGCATATGTCTGGCCCTGAACAGCACATTGAGGCGTAGGGTTCTCAAAACAAATTGACGAACTAATACCATGACTCTGGGGGATTTGGATGTCTGGGCGTTAACAATGTGCACCACTGCAGCATTGTCACACCAAAAATGGACCACCGAATTGGCCCATTTGTTGCCCCACAGCATTACTGCTCCCAAGATGGGGAAAAATTCTAGGAAAGTAAGATCGCGTAGGCGATCCGTGCCTTGCCATGCGTGAGGCCATCGGCCATATGCCCACCGCCCCTCGAAATAAATCCCATAACCCAGAGAGCCGGAGGCATCCGACTGTACTTGAAACTGAGGGCTGACCAGAAGGTCTGATCTCCAGAAAGAGACCCCATTAAAATCCTGGAGAAATGTGAGCCAAACCGAAAGGTCTGCCCGTATACCCCTGGTCAGCCGTACCCTGTGGTGGCTTTTTAATAGGCCAGCCATGGCGTCACACAGACGCCTGGCAAAAGCTCTGCCCGGGGTTACCACCTTGCAAGCGAAATTGAGGTGGCTGTGAAGCACCTGTAACTCTCGAAGAGACATTTTACGCTTGGCAATCAGTGCCAGAATCGCAGCCGTGATCCGTGTCACCTTTTCTAAAGGTAACCTGGATGCTTGTGCGACAGTGTCAATTTTGATACCTAAAAAGGTGAGCGTGGTGGCTGGGCCCTCAGTCTTTTCAGGTGCTAAGGGGACACCCAGTTCCCACATAAGCACCTGTGGCAAGGAGACGGGTACACGTGTCCGAGCCCTGCTCACCCCCGAACAAAAAGTCATCGAGGTAATGGGCTACAGACCGGGACCCCGACCTGCGAACAAAAGCCCATTGGAGGAAGGTGCTAAACCGTTCAAATGCCAAACAGGAAATAGAGCAGCCAAAAGGCATGGCCTTATCTACGTAGAACTTGTCCCGGAAATGAAAACCCAACAGCTCAAAGTCATCGGGATGCACTGGCAGTTATCGGAATGCCGATTTGATGTCGCACTTTGCCAGGAGCGCCCCGGGACCACGGGAGCGTACCAACTGTAAGGCCTGGTCAAATGACGTATACCTGACCAAGCAAAGGTCATCAGGAATCGCATCGTTGACCGAGGAACCCGCAGGGTAAGAAAGATGGTGAATTAAGCGAAATTCGCCCGGGGACTTTTTTGGGACTAAACCCAAAGGAGATACTTTTAAGTTAGGGAATGGTGGGTCAGTAAACGGCCCAGCAACTCTCATAGCAGTTACCTCCTTAGCTATGCTTTGTGCAGCAATATCCTCATTACCCTTAAGAGAAAGTAAATTCGGGGCATCCTGAGGCCCCCGAACACCCCTAAAGGGTATATGAAAACCAAACTGGAAACCTTCTAGTAGGTACCTCGCATCATCCCGTCTAGGATAAGCGGAAAGCCATCATTGCAGCACTGGGACATTAATTGGGGAGGGGGCCTTTTGCATGGCCAGCACTGTCAGAGGGCACGCGGAGGCGGCGTGAGGGCCAGAACAAGAGGGACACTCGTGCCGGAATTGACACTGATGCTTGTTGCACACGCCACTAGCTGAGAATCTCCAACACAGCAGGCGGGTTGGAACCCCCTGCTCCGCCGACTGGCGGGGAACCTGTGTCGCAGCAGCCCGCTGCACGGCATTGCTGCAATGATACCTATCACCAGGCGCTGGTCACGTGGGAGTCATATACAAGAGCCACAATTGCTGGCAGGGCTCATCCCACCTCATCTCATGATGGAGGGCCACTCTCATCCTAAACTCTTCGTCGTAAGCCAACCATGACGGGCCAGGGAAATCAACCATTGCCCTGTAAATATTATCCAGGTATTGCACCATCGGAATGGCCAAGTCAGGCCGGGCCCTCAGGTATACCGCCATATAGATGAGATAGGCCGACAACCAATTGGCCCAGGTACGCGGTGGCTTACGACGACGGGACAACTCCTTGTCCCTGTCATCCTGTCCCTCCCTCTCTTCTTTGGTGGGCTCACGATTTAAGAGGGAGAAGATATCAACATATTCCCCTCGCCAAATCTTCTCCCTCGTGGCCTGGGATAGATGATCACCCAGGGGCAAGGAATAACCAGCCGTCAGCAGAGCCGCCGTCGGCACATATTGGATCGAGGGTATGCGCAGCGGGCCCTGAATAGCCCCTGCCACGCTTGGCATACCCACAGGGGCGGTCACCCCTGCCCTAACCAGGGGGCAATTAGGTAACCAGGAGTTAACAGGGCAGTGTGGATACAACTGCCCACCCACAGTAACTTGCCGTGGCCATGGCCACTGAACCCCCCCCCCCCCCCAGTGTGACTGGATAGTGTCGCTGGTGTACTCAATTGACCAAGATACTCACTAGGTGCACCCCCGTGAGCCGCCCCCACTGGGGGTTCCGGCCCACGGCAGGCGTCGGAGCTCACGACAGATATTACGCTCTGCGTGCCGGTGCACCCCTGCCATGCCTGACTGGTCCCCATCAGCAAGTCCTGCTGTGATGGTCGGGCGGGGAGCTGCGAGGCACCAGCTTGGGCTGGCCTGATGCCCTCAAGCAGCTCGACCCTGTTGGCGGCCCGCTGGAGAGTCACGGCCGACGTGTCGGCCGAAATTGACGAGTGGGACGGAATTGAAGTGGTAGCTAACCCACCATCGGAAGGTGGTGGGGCAATGCCCATTGATGCCTCCAGCACTGAAATGCATGCGAGAAGAGCATCAACAGTTTCCGAGCCACCCATGAAGGTGGGCCAGATGGGCTGGATGGCCCACTGGGCAATTGTTGGAGGGGAAACCCAAATGGGGATCCTGGGCCCGAATAGGGCAATGTCCCAAATTCCGGCCCGTGTGGGGCCGGAGGAATGGTGGGGTGGAAACCCACACCAGGCCCAAATGGGCCACCCTGCCCCAAGCCGGGAAAAGGCCCTACCAGGGCAGGCATCCTAGAGGGGCCGGCCTGTGCCGGCCCCAGAAAACTTGGGCCAGGCTGACAGGCGGAAGCCTGTTTGGCCGCAGTGGTGGCAGTGGGCAAAGCAGCCCCACCACCCTGTTGTGGGGGTGCCGCCCGAGCCCTCTGGCCCAGTGGTGGCCCCCTGGTTGAGGATGGGGTAGGGAGAGCCCTTCCCCTCGGCCGTGGCTTGGAAGCCGGCACCTTGCGCTTGGGAGCCATGTCTCCCAGCAAAAGAAAAAGAAACTTCTCCTAAACGATCCCTAGCCAGGGATCCAACTCGCAACCCTTTGCTTCGAATATTGCGATCACAATAAGCAAAGGAGAACTCCGTTCGAAAAGCAAAGGGGAGAAGCAAGGAAAACGCAAAGGAGAAAACTTCTCCTCTCCGTCGCATTCTAAAATGGCAGCTTGGCTGCCTCGTGGCCACCCCTTCTAAAGAGGAGTGGCCACGCCCCCTAACTCACCCGGATGTCTGAGTCCAGTTGGGGGGGACCGCAAAGAGCGCGGCAGCCATTTTGGCACCGCGCTCTTTGCGGTTGTCACCGGCTACTCATAACTGAGCATACATTTTTCCTGGAAATCATTGCTGTACCCACACCCCAATAATGACACGGACATGGTTATTGGATTGAAAATTGGGCCACTTTTATTGAAATTCAAAATAGGCCTACCTTAACAAAAGGTTAAGGATCAAACGGGCCGAAATAGCACTGGTAAGGGGCAAATCCAATTAAAGCCCTAATTATGCCCATCACCACTTGTTACTGCGGTAACAGGGTGAGCCTCTGTCAACAAACTGCTTCTGCGGAAACGTGTTGTAGACCCAATCTAGATGTGCTGCCGCTACGTAAGTTGGCTGGCCATACATGTTTGGCTAACCTTGTCCTCCCTATGGCCAACCAAGTGGATTTACCCTATTAATTAGTAATGCAGTTGCCCCTAACCAGTGCTATCCGCCAAAAGTGACCAAAGCTTGTCACAATTAGAAACCCCATAAGTCACCCATCGGCAGACAGTGTGGGGTGGGCGAAAAAGCCAAGAACCAAGGTGCCAATCTGTGGTGGAATGAAAACAAGACAAACCCACATTCCAGCTAAGACAGATAAGAGATTTATTAATATTTGGCCAAACAGATTCAGAGGGGCTTTAACAAGCTAATAATCCCCCTGAATGACAATACATTTTCAGAGCCATCTTTTTATACTATTTAATTAGGAGATTTCTACACATTTCGTCTCTATGGGATAAGCCAAAACTATTAATTAATCTTTTGGCATTGTCATGCAGTTCAGGTTAGAACATTCAGAATTGTTCATGTCATGTCACACAAATATTATTCAGCATCATGGTTTCCTGAGTCTAAGAGAAATCCCTGTCAGCTGTACAAACTGTATTTTATTTGCTGGGCTTGTGGACACAAGGCCTTCTGTTTACTTTAGCCTCGTCATCATGTTCTATATTGATTAGGTCAATCTGATCTGTTTAACTTTACAGAGTAGCTGAGAAAATGATTTTTACTTTTAAACCAGAATTAATATTAGAATTAATATCTTAATTCTTTCACTCCTATTTCATTCCCTCCTGATTTCTTGAAAATTATTATTTTTAATAACTTTTCACACTTTATTGTAATAAATAAACATTTCTATCATGTTGATTGCAGATTCCTCAGGCTTCAACTGAGCATATAGGCAGCTCCCAGTTTGTGCCTCATGCCAAGTTGCCGTCTTCTTTCTTGCGATGTCTATTTAAGCAAAATCTATGCATTTTAATCCTTCCAGGGTTTTAAACTGCAAGAGAAAGAAAATACTACCAACAGTATACAGTTCTTTTCATTTTGGTTTCAATGATTCATCTTATCAATGTTTAACTATAGACCAAACTTGCTGTATCTTGATTCACATATTGATTTATACTGCAGTGAAATATGATTCTTTCAAATCAGGTTCAAGCAAAAATTCCCACCCAGCCCCGAAGCGACCAAATAAATCACACTGTGACTCAGACCACCTGCCGCATGACCAGTGACCGTCAAAGTACAGACCGTAGCCAAACGCTCCGGACACATCTGACTGAACCTGGAAAACAGGTGCCGCTATGCACTCAGCACGCCACATTGAAACCCCATTGAATTCTGATAGGAACACCAACCACATCTTAAGGTCCTCCCTGCTGCCCTTAGTCAACCGAACCCTGTGGTGCTTCCTGGATAACCCAACCATGGCATCACACAAACACCTGGCAAAAGCCCGGCCGGGTACGATGACCCTGCACGCGAAGTTGAGGTACCCATGAAGCACCTGAAGGTCATGGAAAGATGCCTTATGCTTGGCCAATAGGGACCGAATAGCCTCTGAAATGCGGGCAATCTTGTCCATGGGCAACCTGGAGGTCTGGGCCACAGTGTCAATCTCGATCCCTAGAAAAACTAAAGTGGTGGCAGGACCTTCAGTCTTTTCAGGAGCCAAGGGCACCCCCAATTCTGCCATAAGCTCCTGAAAAATGGCCAACTGGTGCACACACTCATCCGAGTCAGCAGCAGCCCCAAACAAAAAATCGTCCAGGTAGTGCACAACTGATTTAGGCCCTGAGCGGTAGACAAAGGCCCAATGCAAGAATGAACTGAAATGCTCAAATGCCGAGCAAGAAACAGAACACCCGAAGGGCATTGCCTTGTCTACAAAATATTGCGCCTGAAATTGAAAACCAAGCAACTCAAAATCGTCCGGGTGGATGGGTAGGAGGCGGAAAGCTGACTTGATGTCACACTTGGCTAAGGGTGCCCCCGGCCCGCAGGCCCAGACCATGCCGAGCGCCTGGTCAAACGATGTGTACCGGATGGAACAAAGCTCGTATGGTATGGCATCATTCACAGATTTGCCAGCCGGGTAAGATAAATGGTGAATCAAATGGAATTCACCTGGAACATTTTTAGGAACCAAACCAAGGGGGAAAACTTTCAAATTGGGAAAAGGAGGCATATCAAAAGGGCCTGCTACCCGGCCTTCACGCACCTCTTTAAAAATCTTACTCCTGGCCACGTGTTCCATGCCCCACAACGAGTCCAGATTAGGAGCATCCTGTGGCAAGCACAGCCCCATGAAAGGAATGCGAAACCCCTCGGAAAAACCAGCCCAGATGTACTGAGCATCAGCCGGTGAGGGTATACACGCAGCCTGCACTCCAAAACCTCAAGCTTAATTGGGGAGGGGAAAAAGGCAAGGTGACACACCCAAAGCAACAGATTGGAAATGGCAAAGTGTATATTTAATATCAAGAAGGTGCTCGAATAAATATTCTATTCTCAAATATCTTAGTTGTCAATTGCTAAACTGTGTTATTGTACATATGACAAAAATTATATTGAATGTATCCATATATATATATCCATATATATACACACACACACACACACACACACACACACACACACACGCACACGCACACGCACATATGCAATTCCCTCACAAGGAGCCCGCAAAAGATATAGGTTATTTCCCGAAGAAAAATCCCTAAATTCGTGTCCACAGTACTTGCACAACTTGATGGTATGACTGAGTCCAACAGTTCTAAAATAGCCAGGAAATAATCTGCGGGATTTCTGTAAGTGTGTATCAGCTACCCGAGCCGTCCGCGATGTTAATGTCGGGAATGATGTAAATCAAATCCAGCTGCAGGTCTCCATCATGTGGGGTGCACTCATGTGGTAAATAATGGTTTCTCGATGCCCCTCTGGTAAGTGGACATTTTGAACGACTTCCTCAAGAGTCTACAGATTTATAATAACAACATGGAAAAACATGGAAAAACATGTGTAATGCTACAATCCATACTATCATGAGTGCCGTGTTAAAAACATATTAAGAACACTAAGCATATTCAATCAATGAGGACGGACAAGGTACATACCTAGAAGATGTTCATAGCGCATATACAAACCTCCATGTCATGATAGTTCCCACAAGTACTGCGATCACCTTTCTTAAAGATAGTGATGATGGTGGCATTCTTAAGGTCAACAGGCACTTTACCAGTTTCCAAAATCAAGAGAATGAGTGTGAAGAGCCTTGTCTTTAGAGGCACATCTCCCTTCTGGATTAGCTCCAGAGAGATTTTATCTGGCCCAAGAGTCCTTGTCCTGGGAGCTCCTTCCTCCAACTTCTAATTTTGTTTTGCTCTTGTGTACCTGGTATCCACTGGTGTACTTCCATAATTCCCTACTCTTCTCACAAGCATCAGCATCCTTCTCTTTAACTTGCTGAGCATTATATTCCACCAAGACCTACTGTACAGGGTTGGAAAACTCTCCAGAACAGTTTCTTCCAGCCCCATGCAGGAATGCATCAGGAGGGGAGGGAAGAAAGCAGGTCTATCTTTTGCAGATACTAGATACTAAAAACTAGTCAGATCATGGCCTTTATTTTTTTACCCCTTTATTCATGATTTGTGTCAGAACAATGCATATTGTAGTACTGACTGATATTGTATAGGAGCACATTGTTCCTTTAAGGGCTACTGCCTGCTGGGTTACAGGTGTCTCCACTAGCCCTCTGACTCAGCAACTTTCTGATATTTAGCTAGCCATGCAAGCCAGTACCTTTGGGCATGTATTCACCCACACTGCTCCCTTGGACTCTGTTGTTGCTGGCACTATCGTATCTCCGTTACCATCCATACCAGTGGTTTGAATATACCATTGGATCTGCCTGCTGTTGCTGATACTACAGCCTGGATCTTTGCCTTGAGGAGAAACGGACTATCTTTGACTGTTAACTCACTCGCCGTAAACATTGCTGTTTGTACTTTTATGTTCAGCCAGTGTGCCTGTGTTTACTTTGACCTTCGTGTTTTGTGTTCTCCATGCTTTGGACTTTGGCCAGCTTCCTTTGCAACTGGAAAGCACTTGTTTTGGACTAAGTTTACCTTAATTAGTTGTGATCGCTGAAGTAAAACTCTTTTTATTCTTTGCTAATGACTGTCTCTGTGTTGGAATTTGTGAACCACACCCCACTTCTGCTGTGTATCGTCTTAACAACTTGCTCTGCTGCTGCACACACAGACCCAATCCCGCAGATATTTTTATGCCCATCCGTCAATTTCTATGCTGATTTTTTTCTGCTAGCTTCCTATCAAATAATCTGAGCAATCTCATAGTAAAAATTTCGTGTGGATCTGACAAATCATTGATGTCCACAGAATGTGTGTTTAAATTGAGATGCATAAATAATGTATGCCAAACAGTAAACCACGGGGGAAAAAACCTGCAAAGCAAAACCATGATATTTTGACGTAAATCACACATGCACAAACACAAAACAGCGAAACAAACCAGAACACCACCCCTGATATTTTGTCAACAAAGAGAAATGTGTACACATAGGGACAGCAATTGAAAGCAAGTTTGCAAACAAACTGTAAAAATAACCTTAAATCAAAGCAAAACAAAATGTCTGTTGAATAAATTGCTTGTAAAACAGTCCTGAATGAATTTTAAAATCACCCACTGAATGGATGAGAAGGCAAGGTTTTTTTAAAAAAAAAGTCTAATAAATTCTCACAATTAATAGGAATGGACTGTGGTTTTTTAACTAATGCTGAAGTCTTTTGGTGGCTAATAAGAAATTAATATTGTTGAGGCTAGTTTTTGTAATCAATTAACAGGAGCTGTTTAGTCAACAAATATATAGAATACAACTGTGTGTATTGTAGATGTCTGGCAGTTATGAACAGCATATGAATTACAAGGATCTGTAATGTTGGGACTTAACTTCTTCTTAATTAGCATAATTAACAGACACTTTTCATAGAGGCTGAGGACAGAATCCCTTCTAATCAACAGCTGTTTCTAGAGCACAGGATCCAGTCTGTGTAAACCAGAACGTCTCATTAGAAATGCATTGTTGGTATTAAAAACAAAAAAGCAATTCTCCTGCTCCATTCCAACAAATAATGTCCAGTAGTAAGAATATGGTAAGGTGAGACCAGTGAAATAGTATAGTTGTTTTAAAACTTGGAGAAAATAGTAGAACACCTTTTACAGTCATTAATTTTAAAAAGTGCAGGGGATAAAAGAGTAGCAGGCAAATGGTACGCCTCCTTTTGGACTTGGAACCAAATCAAAATCTTTTATCTCTTCACAAGAGGAACAAGGGGCATATTTGCATGACTATCTCCCTGCTTTTTGTGTTTGTTTTAGTAAATCATAGTAAAATTAATGTTCAATTACAATTGGATACAAGTATATCTCAGCATGTCCTTGAACATCTTAAACTAGGGGTTCCCAACTTAAGCCTGTGGGCCAGGTGTGGCCCACAGGGCCATTTCATGTGCCCCTTACTCTTCCCAAGGGCAATTGAGAAACAAAATAACTGTCCCTTTGAAGCTATTGGGAGAAAATGCAGGTGGGGAAAATGACCATCCGGCCCTCAAAGCTAAAAGAGAGAGCATGACCCAGCCTCTGGCTTGAAAAGGTGGAACCCCTATCTTAAATGAACCCAAAATATAAGAGTAGAACATACAATTGTGCTCTCACTCTATCATCTGAATGTTTTCTAGAGATTATGCAACTCCTTTCCTTCAACACAAGAGAGGTAAATGCCTTGTTCCACCATTCTTTGATTTTCACCATTAATACCCAAGGGTTTCTGCTGTCAGGAAACAACCACTTCCTTTCTGGCATGTTCCTTAACAGCTGAGGGGGGGAAAGGTAGCACAAACATTGAAGAAATTATTGTGGATGATGCCTGAACAAGCTGTGTAAAGGGGCTATGGCACATGTATAATACCAAATGGAAAGTTCAGGCCATACTATGTACAAGAGCTGTATCTCTATAGATAATATAAATACATTTAATTATACCCAAAATTTAATATAGTTGTCAGGTGGCAGCCATAACTAAAACTCTATTAAGTATTTCCATAACAACACAGATTATGATGGAAGTGGGACACATCACCTCATGTGAAAGGGAAATTACTCTCCCAGTGGATCAGGGTCTTCATGACGCTGATTAAAATGAGTCCCTATCCAGCAGCAGAGCAAATGACAGATAAAAAGGTATTTCTCCTATGTATAGAAACTTTGTTTTGTCTTGCATGGTGAATGGCAACAGTTGAGCACATAGAGACTAGTTTTGCATGCAGTTTTAATAAGTGTCATAGCACCACAAGTTTTACAGTAAGCAACTCTTAGTTGGCTGTGGAGTTTCACCCTGAACCCTATTATCTCATTTTTTCAGTGTTACATGTTCTTAAACTGCTGTTATTAAAAACCACAATTTTGCCATTAATGCTAGGAGACTCTGTTTATCTATTTATTTACACCTCCTGGTGTAAAACACCACCCAGGGTGGCAACAACAGGTAAAAATACAATATAAAAACATCCAGAACATTTACAATTAAAACACCTACATGACCTTCAATTAAAAAGACAAGATTAAAACAACATAAAACTGGCTTTATCCTCAAAAACTATCCACGCCCTCCCTCCACACACATTAAACCCAAAACACGAGAAAACTCCCCCAACAGAAGTTAAACAAGCCAGTGGGGTTGGGAAGTGGAGCCTCTAGAGCCCCACACATACTGGCAAATCCAGGTCTTCACCATTTTTCTAAAGGGGGGAAGTTCTGTCTGAAGGCACACCTGCTCAGGTAAGAAGTTCCAGAGGGCTGGGGCAGACACGGAGAAGGCTCTCTTCCTGATCCCAGATAGATGTGCTTCTTTCACTGATGGGACCATTACTGAGCCCCTCCTGTCTGCCCTAGTGGGACGGGCTGGCACTCTTGGGGTGAGGCGGTCTCTAAGGTATCCTGGCCCACTGCCATGAAGGGATTTAAAGGTCAAAACCAGCACCTTGAATTGTGCCCGGAGGCAAACTGGCAACCAGTGAAGCTCCCGAAGCTGTGTTCCATTTTGATCTTGTCAGTCCAATGGCAGGTTGTTCCTATCAGCACAGAGAAGGTATGTACCTCCGCTACAGTGACTGTTTCAAAATGATACACTCACCTGGATGCCTGAGAGTCCTTTCAGCTGCTGCATGCCACTAAATCTTGCTGTATGAAAATGTATAAAGGTTGCCATGGTAATTCTGTAGCCACAAAACTACCAATAATGAACAAAATATATTCAGGAAGCTCTTACTTCTTGCCCAAGCAGAAGTGAAGGTTATTCATTGAAAGAACTACATTTAGGAAATTTTATGACTACTTTCCATTTTATAAAACCCCTACCACTCAAATATAGAAAATTTCTAGTACATGAAATAAATTATTCTCTTGGATTTCCCCCCCTAATAAGCATCTGTGATAGATTTACTGAAGATGTTTTTTTTAAAAAACCCAACCAACTAGATAGGATCCAAGAACTGCAATGTTAGCTATAGATGTCTCATATGGTAAAATTAACATATAGAGCACAGAGTTCTCCAGGCCACTTTAAATGAAATCTGTTGAGATTTGTGGAAATTATCAAGTATTGTAATGATTGCACCTTTATCTAGAAAAGGGAGAAGTTACACGAACATTTTGGTCAGCATTGAACAGTGTTTTCCATTGATTATGTATAAATCTGTATATACCTGTCTGTTGTTTCCTAGATTCAAGAGGAAAAGGAATGTGGCAAGGCTGAACACTGTCACCCTGCTTATTTAACCTATATGCAGAGTACATCATGCATAATGCAGGGCTTGATGAAGCACAAGCCAGAATTAGGAATGTTGGGAGAAATATCAACAACCTGAGATGCACCGATGATGCTATCCTGATGGCAGAAAGTGAAGAAGACCTAAAGAGCCTCTTGATGAAAGTGAAAGAGGAGAGTGTAAAAGCTGGCTTGAAATTCAAAAAACCCAAGAACATTGAATCCGGCCCCACCTCTCCCTGACAAATAGAAGGGGAAGAAATAGAAGCAGTGACAGACATTACCTTCTTGTTAATGTTTTATCCTGGAGGTGCATGATCAAGTAATTCTGTAAAAGAAGGTTTGATGAAATACATTTTTCACACCTCTCTAGTAGAAAAACAGATTGTATACACAGTTCGGTAGAGCTACAGACACCTGGGATATTTTGCATGTTTTCTTTCTTTTCTTGGTTTTTCTTAGTTGGTCGCAAGTGTTGAACTTATTAAAGTGAAATATAATGAAAATTCCTATTTGCGGACTGATTATCATTATGCCATTATTTAGCCATTAACATTGACAAAATCACCAATAAGTTATGCTACAGGAAAAAAAGTGGTTCAAGAATCCTCCCAGTATCTACAAAGCTTTTCCCATGTAGCATGTTTTTGAGAGACTCTTCTTGCACACAAACCCTTTTAAATATAATTGCTGCTTAACACAAGAAAATGTGTCTCTTATGGTTTGCTGTTTCTAAACACATCAGCTTCCACAATGATCTTAGCATTTGTGACATGAGCAGTTAGTGCTTATTTAACTAAAATGGGCAACACAGATATTGTACTGTCAGCTTCAATAAACATTGGTTAGATAATTGTGAAGCCCAGTACAATCCTATTAAAACCTAGCTTTTTCTTAATCATTGTTTAATCATTGTATAATCCTGCCTAATACATTTCAACAGGATTTCTCTCATGTTGTTCCCTTCATTTTATTAATAGCATGTCTTGATCATGACTTGTTATTAATAAAATGACAAATACAACAGAGCTAATTTCATTGATGAGGATGAAAGGCTGATTACATATTTGACCTAAGCCATTAGAAACTACAAGAAAAATAATATTACATTTCTTTGAAGAGATCAGGAAGTCTATCCCAACATGGCAACATGAATTACTCTCTGGTCTTGTAGGCAGACCATAATGAGAATCAGCATAGCAGATTGGTGCTTTGAGAACTTTGGAAAAGCTCTCTGTAGTGTAAATATGGAGGCTCTTGAAACATTTTGTAAGTATATTGCTGAAGAGTGCTTTACTGCTACATTCTGACACTCAAGTAATAAGATACTGTTTGCTAAAATAAAAATGATTAAATGAACTCTTAGTCCCAACTAAAGGAAATCCATTGGATCAATAGGTACTTAGCAAACCCATCTCTGTGGTAGTCCATTGATTCAAAATGTTTACAGTAACTGGGATTATCAGTTGGAGTTAGACCCCCAAATGTATCTGGTATGTATGTCATTTTTAGTTGAGATGTGAATTTGATAAATAAATGTATAATTGAACAAATATGATATATAACCATGACTGGCAACTCATCAGAAGTACCTCCCTTATTCCCTGAATGTCATTTGCTCAACTATCAATTTTTAATTGAATTTACAGCATAGAGGCCACATACATTTGAGGCCCAAATCCAACTGTTAGTCAATTACAGAAATCTATTGAGTCAATGGATATCCATAAATATGGTTCTACCAAGTACCTATTTATTCAATGGATTTGTTTTAACTAGGTGGCAAAAATGGCCTAGATGTGTAAGGGATAGAATTGCTGGGGAGTATGAAACGGATGACCTCAAGCTTTTTTATGTAGATCATTCAAGACCGTTCAGGTGACTAATCACCAAGAGCTGTGGGGAGGGAAAGATTATTGAAAAGACAGTGTAATTTGCAAAAATGCCTTCAACTACACAGCTGATTTCCCCAAGGATTTTGATGCAGACATTTGAGAGAAAAAAATGCTGTTATATGCCATCAAGTTGGAACCGATTTTATAGTTCAGCTAATATGACTTTCAAGGTTAGTGAGATATTTAACAATGATATCTAATGAAGGTTCTGGGTGGGTTACACTTCCAACTAGGATATACAGGTATACACTCCTACTCATACAGATTATCACCAAATTTTGTAGTATTGAAGAAAGTTGGCACATAATTACATTATTAGACATCACATTATTCTCAAACTGGGCTGACATTCAGAATTCAGATTTTAAATTTGACCCTTCCTCTTCAACTGCATTTTAGCAACTGCCATAAATTCCCACTTCAACTGTGAAATCTATGATCTTTTATTTTATCTCATTTTATACTTGCTTTTGTTGTGCTGTTATGATATGAGATTGGGTGTATCAATATTAGGTAGCAAATGTTTGAAGTTAATAAATAAGGGAGGAAACTCTATACATATAAGCATAGTTCGTGTTTGATAATTGATAACAGGTTTCTGGCAGAGAAATGTTTACTAATTGGCTTAAATGCTGCATTATGTATTTGTAATAAGTATTTTTTGTTTTGTGCAATCAAGTCACCAATACAAGCATTATTATCTTTTCCAGAGATTCTTCTGTTCTCATGATGTGCCCCCAAAAAAGAATAGCCTGTGAGTAATCTTTTTTTACCTCGAGAGGTGATTAAGGTTTGGTTTGCTCTAGGGCTTGTTCTTCTTTCTGACAGTCCAGGAATCTATAAAACTTTCCTTAAGCACTATATTTCACACAAATTATTTTTCTATGATATGTTCTGTATACAGATTGAACAGATAAGGGGATAACATTTACCCTTTTGTAACTCCTTTGTTAAGGGACTGTGGTGGCTTAGTGGCTAAGACACTGAACTTGATGACTGGAAGTTCAGCAGGTCAGCAGTTTGAGACTCGAGTGCTGGATGCCGGGGTGAACTTTGGTCTCTGTCCCAGCTCCTGTCAACCTAGCAGTTCAAAAGCAAGAAATTGGAAGTAGATAAATAGGTACCACTTCAGTGAGAAGGTAAACAGCATTCCATGCACTCCGTTGTCTAGTCATGCCTGCAACATCTCCACAGAAATGTCTGCAGGCACAGACAGCACTGGCTCTTTGGCTATAAACAGAGATGAGCACTGAACTCTACAGTTGGATATGACTGGCTTTCGAGCAAGGATTACCTTTACCTAACTCCTTTGCTTGGAAGACACATGCTGTCTCTCTTTCCTAAAAGGGAAAGCAACATAAACTTATATACCACTCCATAGCACTTAGTGCACTCTCTCAGAAGTTCATAAGTTAATTAGCTTTTTGCCCCCAATATGCTGGGTACTTATTTTACTGACTGTGGAAGGATGGAGGCTGAGTCAACCTGATTCCTGGTCAAGATCAAACTCACAACCTTTAGGTTGCAGTACAACAGTTTAACCACTGCACCACCAGGGCTCCTAAGTAGTTTTTTTTGTCCACAATACAGGTTATACATCAGAACAATTAAGTGTTGAGGTATAACAATTCTTTCAGAATTCGTAGTTTTCATGATCCACACAATCAGAATCTTTGCTTTAATTTATAAAAGCTCATTGGTATGAAATCTCAGGTTGGAGAACTGTCTCTTGTTTCATTTAGATCAATGTTTCCCAACCTTTGGGTTTTGGACTTCAATTCACAGAAGCCTAAGTCAGTTCCCCAAAGCACTGATCAGGCAATGTACTGACGTAGGCTTCTGGGAATTGAAGTCCTCCTGTGAGGTGTATGACCCACGTTGGGAATCACTGTTTTCAATGGTATCTTCGTATAGTATTCTGGTAAGAAAAGTTCAGCTGCCATTACCATTACTTCCTTCTGTGCAGTACTAACAAAAGTTAGTCTGAGTGTCACTACTGTTATCTCCTTTGAAAGCATCATTTTCAGCTACACATGCTGCCCAGTAGAGAGAAGTTGTATCTTAGTCTGCACTAGGGTTCTTAGGTCCTCAGTATGGTCTCTTCTGCATTCTCTTTCTCCAGAGCTGCCAGATTCCTTCATGGGACTTGTTTTAATGGCTCAAAACCATTAGGAGGACCTCACCTGGGCCATCCTGCTGCTTGCTGGCTGTTCCTCACCTCCACCCTGGCTCCCGCTACTGTTGCTCAGAAGTATGCAGGCTGAGAGGCACAATTCCTAAAATTCCAAAAAGAATGCAAGCACGGCGCCAAAATGGCTGCCACGCTCTTTGCGGGGGCCCCCCACCGGACGAAGAGCATCCGGGTAGTTAGGGGGCATGGCCAGCACCTTTATAAAAGGGGCGGCCACGAGGCAGCCGAGCTGCCATTTTGCGAAGCAATGGAGAGGAGAAGTTTTTTTCCCATTGCTCCGTCGCTCTTACCTTAGCCGGGAAGCTACTTCGGGCAGCGGTCCTTTTCGTTCCTTTTCTTTGGCTTCCCAGCGCTTTCAAGAATGCCTTCCAAAAGGAAGGCGTTGGCGAACGCGGTTCGCACTTCGAGGAGGCGCCAGCCGGGTCGGAGGACTGCGACTGCACCCCCCCCAACAGCCCCCTTTGCCGGCGCCCACCGAGACTGGTGGGATGGGGTCGGTTGCCCCATGGCCCGGGACTGGGCGTCCTCAGACCGGCCCGGAGGGGGCCGCGGCCTCCGGCTCTCAATCGGTGGCTCCCGGCTCTGGCCCGGTTTATACCTCGGGGCCTTCTGCCCTTGCACCACAGCTACCTGCGGTGGGCTTTAACCACGGGGGGTGGTTGGGTTCCCTTCCCTGGCAGGGCATACCTCCGGCCCCTCAGGGGCCGGTACTGGGTTCATGGCCATATTCGGGACCCGGGGACCAGAGACCTGACCCGGCGCCTCTTATCAGTGGGCCAGCCGGCCCTATGCCCCCCATCAGTGTTGGGGGCTATGTTAATGTTGACGCCCTTCTGGCCCGCGTAGCAGCCCTTGAGGCTTCTTTGGGGGTGGTTAACCCACCCGGGGCGCCTTTGGGACCACAGGTCGATGCATCGGCTGCTGGTCATCGGCAGGTGGCCGGACGGGAAGAGCTGCTTGAGGCCCGTGGGTCGGCGTCAGCCACTGCCTCGCAGCTCCCCGTGCAACAGTTGCTGCCATCAGGTACTGACCAGGCCTCGTCCACGAGCTCGGTTGCGGTCGCGAGCTCCGACGTCCGCAGTGGGTTGGAACCCCTGGTAGGGGTGGCCCATGGGGGTGCAGCGTGTGAGTATATGGTTCAAACTAGTGCACCCACACCACTACCTACACTGGGGGGGGGGGGGCTTCCAGTGGCCGTGGCCCCATACGGCTGGCGCGGTGGTTCAGCCGCCGCCGGGCCATACGGGGGCGGCACCAACAAACCAGGGCCCCACTGGGGGTGGCGCCCTCTGTCCCGTTGGGAACTTACTCTGGGTGGCGGGCTTGGTCCAGGCTCCTTTCACCGTACCCAATGCGGCCTCTGTGCCGTTGTCGGCATTGCCTACGGCGGGGTATTCCCTGCCCCTTGGGGATCATCTGGATCAGGCCACCAAAGAGAAAATCTGGCGGTGGGAGTATGTGGACATTTTCGCCCTTCTGAATAGAGAACCCACCAAGGAGGAGAGGGAGGGGCAGGATGAGAAAGATAAGGAAGAGGCACGTCGTCGTAAGCCGCCACGCACGTGGGCCAACTGGCTGCCAGCGTACCTCATATACATGGCTGTGTACCTCAGAGCCCGGCCGGATCTGGCCATTCTGATGGTCCAGTACTTGGACAACATATACCGGGCAATGGTTGACTTCCCGGGCCCGTCGTGGTTGGCTTACGACGAAGAATTTTGCATGAGAGTGCCCCTACACCCGGAGATGAGGTGGGATGAGCCCTGCCAGAAGCTGTGGCTTCTGTATATGACCCCCACGCGCCCGGCACCTGGGGAGAGGTACCATTGTGGACATGCGGTCCAGCGAACTGCTCCGGCACAGGCACCCCGCCAGGTGGCGGGGCAGGGGGTTCCAGCCCGCCTGCTGTGTTGGACCTTCTCGGCCAATGGTACCTGTAGTAGGAGAAATTGCCGATATAGGCATGAGTGTCCCTCTTGTGCTGGCCCCCATGCTGCCTCCGCCTGTCCCAGGCCGGGAGGAGCGCGGGGCAGGGGTAGAGGTGGACAGGGGGCGGGCAAGACTGCCGCAGAGGGAGCTGGTCAGGCAAAAGGCCCCCTCACCAATTGATGTGGACATGTTGGAGCGTTGGCTCACGATGTGAGCAGGGGTTTCGCATTCCTTTCACGGGGGTCAGGGCTCCCCAAGATGCACCCAACCTTTTGTCACTTAGGGGAAGGGAGGAGGTGGCTGCCTTGAGCATTATTAAAGAGGTTGATGCTGGCAGGGTTGCCGGCCCTTTCCCTGCCCCCCCCGTTTCCTAATTTAAAAGTTTCCCCCTTGGGGCTAGTGCCCAAAAAGTCACCGGGCGAGTTCCGCTTAATACATCACTTGTCCTACCCAGCCGGCTGATCGGTCAATGCTGCTATCCCGGATGACCTTTGTTCGGTCTGGTATACATCTTTTGACCAGGCTCTGCGCATGGTGCACTCATGTGGCCCGGGTGCACTGTTGGCTAAGTGCAACATCAAGTCGGCCTTCCGTCTTCTGCCAGTGCACCCGGGCAACTTTGAGTTGCTGGGTTTCAAGTTCCGGGGTGAATATTACTTCGATAAGGCCATGCCTTTTGGTTGTTCCATCTCCTGCTCGGCTTTCGAGCGTTTCAGCACCTTCCTGCAGTGGGCGTTCGTCCACAGTTCGGGGTCTCGGTCTGTAGCCCATTACCTGGATGATTTCTTATTCGGGGGTGAACGGGGCTGGGACACGTGTCCGCGTCTCCTCAATACATTTCAGACGCTAATGAAGGAACTTGGTGTCCCTTTGGTGCCCAAAAAGACCGAGGGCCCATCTACCAAGCTCACATTCCTGGGGGTCGAGATTGACACGGTAGTGCAAGCATCCAGGTTACCGGCTGATAAGGTATCACGGATCGTTGCACTCATATCCGGCTTGGTGGCTAAATGCAAGGCGTCCCTTCGTGAGCTACAGGTGCTGCATGGTCACCTCAATTTTGCTTGCAGGGTGATCGCACCTGGCAGAGCCTTTGCTCGACGCTTGTGCGACGCCATGATAGGCTTAACCAAGCCCCACCACAGGGTCTTAGCAGGGGCCTTAAGGCGGATATGCTCATCTGGCTCCAGTTCCTGAGGGAGTTCAATGGGGTGTCCTTCTGGAGGTCCGACCTTCTGGCTTCCCCTCGTTTCCAGGTCCAGTCCGATGCATCGGGGTCCCTGGGTTATGGGATGTACTTCAATGGGAAGTGGGCCTACGGCAGGTGGCCGCCAGCCTGGTCGGGCACGGGTTGCTTGCGCGACCTCACGTATCTGGAATTGTTTCCTATTCTGGGAGCCTTGATGCTATGGGGTGAGGAATGGGCCAATTCGGTAGTACATTTCTGGTGTAACAATGCGGCAGTTGTCCACATTGTCAACTCACAGACGTCTAAATCTCCCAGGGTCATGGAGCTGGTGCGCCAGTTTGTGTTGCGTAGCCTGCGCCTCAATGTGCTGTTCAGGGCTAGGCATGTGCCTGGTGTTAATAACGATATTGCTGACGCTTTGTCCCGCCTGCAGATCTCCTGGTTCCGTGCCTTGGCCCCGGATGCAGAGGAATTTCCCTCGCCGCTCCCGGACGAGATATGGACACTTGGCAAGGAGAGGTGAACCGGGCGATCGGCATGTCGCTGGCGCCCCGCACGCGTAAGGCGTATCACCATGCGTTCATCACTTTTCAGGCCTTTTGTGCCCAGTTTCGACTACCCGAGGCTTGGCCTATCCCAGTCGCCCATATTCTACAATTCATGGTTTACCTACATGCCCAGGGCCTAGCACCCCGCACCATAGCATCCAGGCTGTCAGCGTTGGCATTCATGGCCAAAGTGGGGGGTTACGCTGACAGTACCACTGATTTCCGCATACAACATGTTTTGGAGGGGTGGGTGCGGGAGCGTGGGCGTAGCCCGGATGACCGCCACCCAATTTCCCCAGGGGTACTTACCCACCTAGCACGGGGCTGGCATGACCTCTGTTTTGACAGGTATGAGGCCGCCCTGTTTCATGCGGCTACTACGGTGGCCTTTTTTGGAGCGCTCCGCATCAGCGAGCTTGTGATGCTGTCTAAGGCGGATGCAAGTCGTAGGGCACTGGAACTCGACGATGTCTATGTTTGCAATGATTGGGCTCAGTTGAGGATACGCTCCTCTAAAGTTGATCAGCACGGTGTAGGCAGTGGAGTACGACTGCTACGATGTTCATTGGCAGACATCTGTCCGGTTGGTGCCCTACAGGAGTTTCTTGCACTGCGTGGCACGCACCACGGCCTGTTTTTCTGTCACCAAGATGGGTCTCCCCTTATTAAATTTCAATTTTGGAAGGTGACCGGTAAGGCACTAGCCAGTGTTGGCCTCCCTGGGGCTTGTTACGGCACCCATTCATTTAGGATAGGGGCGGCTTCTACTGCAGCTGCTTTTGGGTACTCCGGGGCGGAAATATGCCGCATGGGAAGGTGGGGATCACAATGTTTTCAGTTTATGTTTGCCCTCTTCAACCGTGAGTACCAGTTTAGTCACTGTATTGTTTCTCCCCCCTCTTTTTCCTTGACAGACCCTGGGTGTCGTATTACACCGGTGGCAGTATGGCTGGTGGGCCACAGCTACGTGCATAGGGCAGCGTCGTACGCTGCGGCGACAGAGTGGGGACCCTGACTGGGACTGGGTGCATCCGCAAGTCTCAGATGGTATGGTAAGCGCGGTATGTTATGGCGGGAACTGTTGCCATTCCTTTTATCCAGCAGGAATGCTGACCCGCCAGATATTCTGATCATACACCTTGGGGGCAATGATTTGGGACAGGTCACTGGACTATCGCTGAAGCATGCGATTTGCGGTGACCTGGCTTACTTACATTATGTGTGGCCTGCCACAACCCTCATTTGGTCAGACATGGTACCGCGGCATGCTTACAGGGGAGGGTTCGACCTCCAGGCCCTTGATCGAGCTCGTCGCTCGTTGAACAGGGCTATTGCCCGGTTCCTTCTCGACAAGGGTTGGGGGCGCGTCATTAGGCACCCCGCAATCAGCCTACAAAATTATGAGCTTTATTCAGGGGATGGGGTCCATCTGTCGCAGGGAGGTATGGACCTCCTGTTAGGAGATTGGCGAGCAGGCCTGTTGACCGAGCTGACGGTCTGGGAGGGGGCGTCGAGCCTTTATTGAGCCTCTCCGTGTGGCGGGTAGCACTGGTAAGGTAAACATTTATGACCCACAGGTATCCGGCAGGTTCGAAATTGACTGGACAACACTAGACAGGCACAAGTTGATTAAACGTTGTCCGGTCAACGACGAACCAGGCGATGGGGTGATGGCAAGAGCTATGCAGCATGCATCACCCCATTATTTTACGGATACGCGTCAGAGGGTGGGGTCAATAGTTAGGTATTGACTACGGTCAACAATTTGTTTGTTGTCAACAAACAAATTGATACAAATGGATACATTGTAACCAATTGCCGTTTGCAATTTTGGGTGGTACCTTACCAGTGTTACTTCGGCCTGCTTGCCTTAAGAATTATAATTGGTTGAATACCAATAGAAATTTATAATTCGGACTAGGGCATGAATCAATAAATGTGGCCCAATGCCGTTATCCACTTTCATCAGTGTCTGAGTCCTTTATTGGGGGGTGCGCCTGCAAAGAAAGGTGGAAGACAGCAAAATAAAAATAAATACCAATGTGGTTCCACGAAAACCTTGGAGAGGCCAGACTACAAAGAAAGAGTACAGACAAGTAGTGAAGTATGTGCAGGGAAAGTGTTAGGAGGGCAAAAGATGAGAATGAATTGATGGTGGCAACAGCAACAATTTCCATAAATGACTTGGATGAGGGAGTGCAGTGAATGTTTATTCAATTTGCAGATGACACAAAACTGGTTGAAATAGCTAATACCTTGGAAGACAGGAGCAGAATTCAAAAAGATCTTGATAGGCTTGAACACTGAACTGAAACCAACAGAATGGAATTTAAGAGGAATAGGTGAAAGGTTTTACACCTAGGGGAGAAACACTAGATGCACATTTACAAGATGAGGGATACTTGGTTCAGTCGTACTACAAATGAGAGGGATCTAGAGATTGTTGTAGATCACAGGCTAAGTATGAGTCAGTAGTGTGATGTGGGTGCAAAAAAAAGAAAAAAGTAAAAAGGCCAATGCTGTTTTAGGCTGCATTACCAGAAGTATAGTCTACAAAACCCATGACTTGGACCAGATCTAGAGTACTGTGTTCAATTCTGGGCACCACACTTTAAGAAATATGCTAAGAAACTATAGTAGATTAAGAGAAAGGCAACAAGGATGATCAGAGGACTGGAAAACAAGTCATATAAGGAATGACTGAAGGAACTGGTCGTGTTAAGCCTTGAGAAAAGGAGACTGATAGAGGAATATGATAGTACTCTTCAAATAACTGTAAAATAATCATATGGAGGAAGGGAAGGTACTATTCTCAATCATCCCAGAGTGAAGGATGCATAATAGCAAGCTAAAATAATAGGAAGCCAGATATAGGCTGAATCACTGCATCACAAAAAAATAAATGTTGTCTGCTACTTGGTCTAATCCATGTGTCCTATACTAAATAAAGTGCGCTGAATCCAAATCTGAAGTCCGATTCTACTGAAGATTTCAGGATCTTAAGATAGCCAATCTCACCCTTTTGGTTAGGTTCTTGCATTGATCACATGAACTTTCTAGTTTATTAACACAGCTGCACCTACTCATCTTTAGCTTAAAACAGACTCACTATGGCCTAGCTGTACTATCCAATAAGATGGTTTCGCACAAGCCTTTGGCCCATCTCCACTTGTATACCTATTTCTGACGTCAGCTCACTGACTTGCCCAGACATGCCCGGCCACCTCTGGAACATGCATGACACCAGGGAATGTGATTCAGCTGAGGTGGCAGCAGGCATAGTGGTAGCTGCAACTGTTATAATGTCCCCATGTAAAAATACATTACCCAATTACTGACCATTTGAATAGCTATAGCATGCCTTAAAATCTGTACGTGATAGGCAAATTTTGAGTTCAGATTTAGAATCAGCATACTTGGCATACCTGTCAAGTATTTTTTTAAAATTCATATTTATATAGCCGCCCAACTCACAAAGACTCTGGGCAGCATACAATCTTAAAACCCTTAAAACAAGAACAACCCCATTAAAACAAATTACCCTGCTAAAAACCCCACACATTAAAAAGTGGAAGATTACTTTGATATTAAACCAACCAGCAGGTGGGGGTCACGACATCTTCAGGACCCTGCACCTGCCCCACCAGCCAGTATTCCAGATTGGCCGGGAAATCCCGTAATCTAGCCCTCCTTCCCCCTCCTTCCTTCTGTCATCATGTAATTTGACTGGCCAGGAAAGAGGTTACTGCACATGTGCTCAGGGGTTACTTGGTTACTGTGCATGTGCAGTAACCCATTAACCCCTGCATGCATGCGCAGTAACCCCTTTCCTGGCCGAACGGGTTACTGCACATGTGCACAGGGGTTACTGTGCATGCGTGCTGCTGCCTCTGATGGCTGTGCATGTGCAGTAACCCCTTTCCTGCCCAGCGCCTGGAAACCTACTGCACATGTGTGCCCAGATTTTGAAAACTGCGGCTTGACAAGTATGCCACTTGGTATCATGTAAATCACATGTGTTATTCCCAGTAGCAAAATCATTGTGCAGTGATCTCAGGGGAAACTTCTTAATGGTTAGTACAGTACAAAAGTGGAACCAACAACTTAAAGAGGTGATGAGCACTTCAACACTGGAGGACTTCAAGAGAAAATTGGGAACCATCTGTCAGATCTGCTTTGATTTGGATTCCTGCTTTGGAGACCCTTCCAACTCAGTTATTCTATGATTCTATGATTGTTGGGGAACCAAATCAAATCAAATCTTTATTATTACAGCCAAAGGCCAGACAGAGTGCACCAGATAACACAACCATTCTGGCATCACATATAGAATAAAAGAATTTCCAACGCACCGAGCATATACAGTAAAATATTAAAAAATAAAAATTTGTTTAAGAATACTATAATACACACCATAGTATTTTACATTAGTCTGACTGTCCCAAGTTCACATTCACGATTTTAACACTGGAGGCATACTATTTACTGAGCACTGTTGGGGTCAAAAGACATGAATTGCCATACTTTAGCGAATGCAGTATGATTTCCATGCAAACCGGGCGACAGCGGCTGTCGTTGCCTTGGAACTGTTAGACAGTAATACACTCAAGTTTCTATTATCACTGGAGGCCAAGTATGGAACTGCTAAAAAGAGCTCTTTTCTGATATCTTCATAAAAGGGACACTCCAAAAGAATGTGCTTGGAATTTTCTATCTTGTTGGAGTGACAAGCACATATACGGTCACAAACTGGGATTTTCTTAAAAAGCCCCTCCCTAAATGCCGAGGGAAGCATATTGTGTCAAATGAGACTAAAAGAGCGTTTGTGGTCTCGGTTATTTAAAGAGGAAAGATAGGACAACAGTTTAAGCACATTAAAATGTGGCCACTCAAACAAGGAAGAGGTAACTTTGGTTAGATCTGTTTGGCGGTATATATCAGTTAACCTTTGTCTAATTTCCTCCCTGGCTCGATTTGGTCCCAGGGAGACAAGGTGAGTTTTAGAAAGTCCATATGATGTCAAAACTGCTTCTATATGAGAAATCCAATGGGAAGTTACATTATCTACCATCATTAAAGTAAGTAGACCCACTGGAGAAAACAGAAGTTTTGCCCAATACATAGCGGCGCATGTTAATAATCTGGCCTTCACGGTTAAAATGCCCATTTCTAACCTTAGAGCAGCATTAGAAATGCAAGAAGGAGTCTGCATAATGGACCTCAGGAACTTAGATTGGACAATTTCTAAGGGATGGACACTTGATGCGGCACTAAATGGGGCCCCATAAGACATTTGAGCAAGGGGTTTGGCTGAATACAGCCTTAGAGCAGCAACAACATTATAGCTGCCTTTCTTCCAGAAAAAGTTTTGGATGGTGCCAGCACTACTCCTTGCCTTAGAGGCTAGGTGCATTATGTGTGAATTTTTGCTACCGTTAGATTGAAAGATTACCCCCAGGTAATTATAATAGTGGGTCTGTTCAATTACTTGTTGGTTTAGATACCACTGGTGTATTTTAGGTTTTGTGGCGAACACTATAGTTTTAGTTTTGGAGTAATTAATCTCCAGTTGGTTTTGATGACAGTAACTGGCAAGTGCGAAGAGCCCTATGCATCCCACTTTGTGACCTGGAAAGTACAACCACATCGTCAGCGTAAAGAAGTATTGGGATATGCTTCATACCCAGCTTTGGTGCGTGGAAGTCCCTGCAGTTAAGACACTCTACGATGTCATTTACATATATATATCAAATAATACAGGAGCTAAAACACAACCCTGCCTAACACCCCTATCCATTTTAATAGATCTAGACAAGTGTCCCTGCATGCTGAATTTTACCCTAATTGTTGTATTGTGGTGCAGCACTTGAATTAGAAACAATGGCCGAGGGTCGATGGAGGCTTTATCCAACTTTTTCCCACAGCAGTATCCTTGATACTGTATCGAAAGCTGACTTCAATTCAACGAAAGTGGCGTAGAGGTTGGGGAACCATAGGTTAAGGGCAGGGAGTCTTTAATTACCAAAAATTAAACTGCTAGACAAATTCATGGTATAACTAAAGGATCTCAGCCTTGGGGTGAGGGTGGGCAGGGGGGATGGTGGGGTTTGCATTTTTAAATACTAAACTCTTTGCAGGCGCACCCCCCAAAGTAAGACTCAGACACCGGTATATGGTTAAAGGCATTGGGCCACTTTTATAGAATAATGCCCTAGTCCGAATTATAACTTTCAATTGGTACTCATCCAATTATAATTCTTAAGGCAAGCAGGCCGCAGTAACACTGTAAGGTTCCTCCCAAAATTGCCAATGGCAATTGGCTACAATGTATCCATTTGTATCCATTTGTTTGTTGACACAAACAAATTGTTGAACGTAGTCAATAAACTATCTACTGACCCCACCCTCTGATGTGTATCCGTCAAATCACGGGGTGATGCATGCTGAAAAGCTCCTGCCATCACCCCTTGCCTGGTTCGTCATTGACCGGTCAACATTATTGCACCTGTACCTGTCTAAGTGTTGGCCAGTCAATTGCGAACCTGCCGGATACCTATGGGTCATAAATCTTTACCTTACCAGTGCTACCCGCCACACGGGGAGGCTTCAATGAAGACTCACCGCCCCCCCCGACCGTCAGCTCGGTCAACAGGCCTGCTTGCAAATCTTCCAAAAAGAGGTTCATACCTCTAGCCGACAGGTGGACCCCATCCCCTGCATACAGGTCGTAATTTTGTAAACTAATGGTGGGGTGTCGGATGACCATCCCAAAACCCTTGTCTGCCATGAACCGGGCAACTGCCCTGTTCATCGAGCGACGAGCGCGGTCAAGGGCACGGAGGTCAATACCTCCCCTGTAAGCGTGACGTGGTATGATGTCCGACCATAGCAGCCTTGTGGACGGCCACACATAATGCAGATAAGCTAGGTCGCTGCAAATCGTGAATTTTAAAGAATGAAAGCGTGGCGGAGGCATCCGACTGCACTTGAAACCTAGGGGAAACTAAAAGGTCGGATCTCCAAAAGGAGACCCCGTTGAAGTCCCGCAGGAATGAGAGCCAAACCAAAAGGTCAGCCCGCGTGCCCCTGGTCAGTCGGACCCTATAATGGCGCCTTGTCAGGCCAGACATGGTGTCGCATAGGTGCCGAGCAAATGCCCTGCCAGGCGTAACCACCCTGCAGGCGAAGTTAAGATGGCCATGTAGCACCTGAAGCTCACGAAGCGACACCTTACGTTTGGCCAGCAAGGCCAAAATCATCGCGGAGATCTGGGTGACCTTATCGATGGGTAACCGGGATGCCTGTGCGACCGTGTCAATTTTGATACCCAGAAATGTGAGGGTAGTAGATGGGCCCTCGGTCTTTTCGGGCGCTAAAGGGACACCCAGTTCCTGCATTAGCGTCTGAAATGTGGTGAGGAGACGCGTGCACGTGTCCAAGCCCCGTTCACCCCTGAACAAAAAGTCATCGAGGTAATGGGCTACAGACCGAGACCCGGACCTGCGAACAAAGGCCCACTGAAGGAAAGTGCTAAAACGTTCAAATGCTGAACAAGATATAGAGCAGCCAAAAGGCATGGCCTTATCTACAAAGAACTTCCCTTGGAATCTAAAACCCAATAGCTCAAAGTCCTCCAGGTGCACTGGCAACAATCGGAATGCCGATTTAATGTCGCATTTTGCCAGGAGGGCACCAGGACCACAAAAGCGCACCATTCGCAGGTCTTGGTCAAAGGACGTATACCTGACCGAACAAAGGTCATCAGGGATAGAATCATTGACAGAATAACCCGCCGGGTACGATAAATGGTGGATTAAACGAAATTCCCCCGGGGCCTTTTTGGGTACCAACCCCAGAGGGGAGACCTTCAGGTTGGGAAAGGGTGGTACAGAAAAGGGGCCCGCCACCCTCTTGTCCTCAACCTCCTTAGCGATACTCATGGCAGCCACCTCTTCTCTACCCTTCAGGGACAGTAAATTTGGTGCATCTTGGGGTTCCCGCACTCCTTTGAATGGGATTCGGAAGCCCCACTGAAAACCCTCGAGGAGGTACCTCGCGTCCTTTCTCCTTGGATAAGTTGAGAGCCATCGCTCCAACATATACACATTAACTGGGGAGGGGGCCTTTTGTCTGGCTAGCTCCATCAGTAGAAGCTCTGCCCGCTCCCTGTCCACCTCTACCTCTGCCCCGTGACCCACCGGCCCGCGGACACGCGGCGGCGGCGTGGGGACCAGTGTAAGAGGGACACTCATGTTTGTATCGGCACTGCCGCTTATTGCGCACACCGCTAGCCGAGAAGCTCCAACACAGCAAGCGGGCTGGAACCCCCTGCCCCGCCGGCTGGTGGGAAGCCTGCGTTGGAGCAGCTCGCTGAACGGCATGGCAACAATGGTACCTATCCCCAGGCGACGGACGCGTGGTGGTCATGTACAATAGCCACAATTTCTGACAGGGCTCATCCCATCTCATCTCCGGGTGCAACAGCACCCTCATTCTAAATTCCTCATCGTAAGCCAACCACGATGGGCCAGGAAAATCCACCATTGCCCTGTAAATATTGTCCAAATATTGGACCATAGGAATGGCCAGGTCACGCCGGGCCCTGAGGTACACCGCCATATAAATAAGATATGTGGGCAACCAGTTGGCCCAGGTGCGTGGTGGCTTATGACGGCGGGACAGTTCTTTGTCACTGTCATCCTGTCCCTCTCTCTCCTCCTTAGTGGGCTCACGGTTCAATAGGGAGAATATATCCTCGTACTCCCCCCACCAAATCTTTTCCCTCGTGACCTGGGACAAATGATCACCAAGGGGCAACGAATAACCAGCCGTCGGCAAGGCCGTCACCGGCACAGTAGGTACCCGGGGCATACGCAGCAGAACCTGGACAGTCCCTGCGATGCCCGGCACTGCCCCGGGGGTGGAAACCCCCACCCCCAACGCTGTACCAGTATGGAACCAAGGAGCTCTGGGACAGGCTGGCAACTGATGCCCACTCGCCTCGACTTGACGAGGCCATGGCCACTGAACCCCACCATTGGAAGTGGGCTGTGATGTGGGTGCATTAGCTTGAACCTGATAATCACTAGGTGCACCCCCGTGAGCCGCCCCCACTGGGGGTTCCGGCCCACGGCGGGCATCGGAGCTCGGGACCTGAATCGAGCTCTGGGGCCACACATGACCACTCTCCTGCTGTAGCTCTGGACGAACAGGGAGCTGCGAGACACCGGCAGGGGCAGGCCGGAGCGTCTCAAGCAACTCAACCCGGCTGGCCGCTTGTTGCAGTGTGGTGGCCGTCGAGGTAGCCGGTATACCCGAAGGGCCCCCCGCAGAGAGTGAAGGGCCTCCTGACATGGGGTTGTGTGCAATCCCCAAGGATGCCTCAAGCACAGCCAAACGCGTTAGCAATGCATCAACTGCCACAGATCCCCCAGTATAAAGTGGGCCGGGTGGGCCGGACGGCCCACCAGGCATTTGACCAGGAACCCCAAAATGAAAGCCTGGGCCCGAATAGGGCCATGCCCAAAACTCCGGCCCATGAGGGGCCGGAGGGGGAACGTGCTGTGCACCAGCACCGCCCCCCCCCAGTGACCGGACCCATGGCCGGCAACTGCGGGCTGAGGGCCGAAGCCCCAGAAGGGCCGGTTGAAGGCTGGCTAGCCGAGGACCAAGCAGCCTGCACCTCCCGACCGGTATCGGTGGAGGTAGTGCCCTGCCGCGTGGGCGCAGCCCTGGTCCTCCGACCTGAGGGCTGTCCCCCGCGTTGCGCAGGGCCAGCAAAAGTCCTCCCCGTTGGCCACGGTTTCGTCGCCGGGGCCTTTCATTTGGGAGGCATATTGACAGCAATAGCAGGTTCCCTATCCAGGGATCAACCGAAGCAAGCAAGTCAAAGGCTCAGAAAGCCAAGGGCTAAAGAGCCGAAGAAACGAAGGAACAGCGACGGAGAAAACTTCTCCTCTCCGTCGCTATTTCAAAATGGCAGCTAGGCTGCCTCGTGGCCACCCCTTTTATAGAGGGGTGGCCACGCTCCCTAACTCACCCGGATGTCTGAGTCCAGGGGGGTGGGCCGCAAAGAGCGTGGCGGCCATTTTGGCGCCGCGCTTTCATTCTGTTCATATCCATTCCAAAAACAAACATCCTTTATTTCAGAGAAGGTATATTGGGCAAATGTTTATTATATTTCCAAAACTCATAAGTATCCTGTCTCAGTTCCTTTCTTCTTTTAAAGGTATAAATGATTTATGCATAATATGTGGCTTGAGGCAATGTACAAATCATTCAATTAACACAGAGAAAATTCATCAAACCACTGATTAACAGGCTTCAGTTAAAAGCAGTGGTGACCCCCCCCCCCCTTTAGTGGAAGCAATTTATGTGTAGTATACAGTATTTATAGTTGTAATGAAAAAAGTAAGAGTAATATTTAAAAGTAATGGATCTTTTGTGGAAGAAAGGGAATTTCATTTCCAGTGACCCTCATCAACTGGGTTGCCATATATTTCAACAGCTTGATGTTTGTTAATCTATATACCTGATGGACAATAGCTGAGTTTAGATAAATAGCAATTACAACCCCTTTTTTGCAGACATTTTTTTTACATGGCAATAAAGACATTTGCATATAATGTCATCTGTACAGCATACCAAAGAAACAGGAATATTTCCTATGAGCATATTTATTGGTGAAAAGCGAATGAAAAGGATATGATTTCCACACTCACAGATGGGTGCTTCATGGTTAGAGAAGGTCTCCACTGCAAACCAATTAAATCAGGCACCTTGTTTGCAAGAGAGTTACCAGGGAAGCAGCTGCAGTATCAATCTGGCAGCAATACTGGCAATAACATAACCCCCCACATCAAAATTTCATTGCTTCAGCCTTTATTCCCCTTAGAGGTATCTTCCCCAAGAGCAGCATTTCAGGGTTGAAGTTAGCAGGTGCTGTGTGACAGTCAAGGAATTAAATCCTTTCTATTTGGTTTTAAAACTTTATTGCTCTCTTGTTCTGCCACAGTCACGTATCTTAGATGTTTTTGACTCAGGCTTTCCTTGCATTTTATTGGCCAATTAGCATACACATTTTTCAGCACTTTGCTCAGCCTTTTGGTACTCTTAGATCACAGAGCACTATCCAAGATTGTCAGTAGGAGGATTGATCTCATTTGTGATGAACATTTAGTGTTCACAGATTTTTAAAAATCTTGTCTAACATTTCATCCCATCCAGTGCTTTAGTTTTATGTATGATTTGGTTATGATGGCTTCCAGAAGATAACCAGTTGAATATCATCGCATTTCCTGAAATTTTATGACCAATACTTGAGATCTATGAATATGTTATAAATTCATGAGGATCAGGCTCTCATGCTGTCATAGGGGACAGACTCATGAGTGATTACTGCAAAATGATTTGGGTTGAAATGGAGAGAGAGTGTGTGTGAAAATCTGGTCCTGAACTGAGAGCCAAAAAGCAAAACTACTAAGGGCCTGCCTCTTACAGTCTGCTTGGTAAGGTTTTCAGGCTGAAGAGAAAAATGCATGGTGGGAAAGAGGTCTGTCATGGGAAGGAAAAGGGAACTTCTTTTCTAATGGTGGGACAAGAGTAGATTTCTTGGTGATCTGCAGTACAGTAGAACCCCCCATAATGAAAAAACTCCATTCCACGGACCATTTCACTATGCGGTTTCTTTCGTTACGTGGTTCCCTATGGGAGATGCCCTGCATAACATAAAAAAAGTTCATTAACCAGGTTTCCCATTAAGCGGGTATACCCCAGTTACCAAACCCCCCACATAATGAAAAAAATCATTATGCGGGGTATTGCTATTGCATAACAAACACTTCATTGTGTGAATTTTTTGCTATATGATGCGTTCGTTATGTGAGGTACCACTGTATTTATAAATAAGTGCCCAAGCCAGAACATGATTATTAATCAGCCACATCCCATTCTGAGATGTCAGAACTAATATCTGAGACCTGTTGTCCACAGTGTCAGTCATAGTACTTTGCCATCCCACAAAGATAAAACCAGGACCCAAAATACCTTGTTGCCAGAGGAGGAAACCAAAATGGAATCTCCTTTTATTCTGTCTATAGAAGTTGACACGATTCTCATTATAAGACATTATTCTCTACAACATCAGAGGGCTGAAGACTAGCTTGGGGAATGCACAGAAGTGATCTGGCATATGAAATGTGTATCTAACTCACCACCAGCACCCGCAGTCCCTTAGCACCTGTCATTTGAGGTAACTGCCTCTGTCTCTGCTTAATATCAGAGCCAACCATGGATGAAATACATGAATCTATTGTACTTATCAGCAGCATTGTTCCAACTGCATTTCTGTTATTTGAACAAGAGAGAGAGAGAGAAATGGCATCTTGGCTCTTAAAAAAGAAAAAAAGAAAAATCTGATAAGGAGGTAAACATGTGTCTGGGCTTTGATGATTCCAGGCTGCAGGTAGACATTTTAACAGCAGCAGCTGGAGGAATGATAATACTAATGATGCTGGTGATGAACTGAAAGATATTAAATGCAGGGTTAAGACAAAAACAAACAGCACCATTAAACTGGAGATGAATGAGCCATATCCTGAGACAAATAGGTAGACAACTGAATAAAAAATACACCAGTGTTGTGCTGATATCAGACAGAAAAGTAGAGGAAGACTTCAAACTAGGTGGATTTTAAAGGATCAGCAGGACTGGATTAGAACAGCATCAAACAAAGTTATGAAAAGAAAATGAGAAGCCTATATTCAGCACAGTCAATGTGCAAATGGAGGGGGAGGAGGAGGAAGAGGAGAAGTTGGAGTAAATGGAGAAGTTGTTAGGACAGTGGCTTCACTCCAGCTTTTTTCTTGACATGCTATTTCACTGCATGAGGAACATGTGTACAGAATACCTTTCATACAGGAGCATCCAACCTACAGTCTGCAATATAATCTAGGTGTAAGTTTTTACTTATTATGAGAACTCATTTTATGTAACTATGCACAATGAGAGAGAGAGAGAGAGAGCACTATTATACTATCCCTGCCTTGGTTCACTTCTACTTCAGCACTTTATATGGAATGGGGATTGCTGAGTAATCTAAATTAAAGTTAGACTACACATGATTTTTTTTTCTGAACAGGTAAGCTGTTTGAGTAAAAGACTTTTTGTGACCTGCCCTTAGAAGATGCCAATTTCATCTTTCTCCTTTCCTCATGCAACTACCTATAGTTCAAACTGATTAAACTATACAAAATAAAGAAATGCTTGCATTAATAGTATGACTATATGACTAGTATGACTGGCTGTGTGATATAAACAGAGGTGTGGAGTTTGTGTATATAACATATATACTTGTGTTCATATTCCTGTCACAAATAATAGGATGTAGTCCTGAGTTATGAATTGGCCTTGCCAGAAACGATAAAAGGCAACCATTCATTTTTAATTTGATGTTTCTAGCATGTAGTCATAATGCTTGAAAAGAATGCATATTCCCCAATAACACCTGAATCCAGCAATATATGTGCCTTATAGAGTATTGGAATGTACAGCCTTGTACAATTAGGTTGTGATCTATTATCTGAGACAGTACAGTACTTTGAGGTCCAGGTTGGAGTTAATCTAGGATTCAAGTGGTTTGGGTCCTAAATAGGATTCAAATCCTAAATATCTGTCATTTTATAGAAGGATGGTTCATGGGGATATAATCTTTGTGTAGCTATAAAGCTTGTTTTGTTCTTGTCAGAGAACGCCTCACTCAGAGAAAGTCCAATGTTAAGAGAGAGGATTGTTCAAGTTCCAAACATCTAATTGCCAAAGAAGTTGGGACATTTCCTGTTACTTTGAAATTAGATCACTTTGTTTGAGGATTGAAGTTCAGACTTCATTCTCAACTTTCACAGTTCACTCTTGAAAGTTTGCTTGGAAACCTTCAGTGAAACTACTGGATTTCAGCATCTAATAATGGTCTATCTATAATGTACACTTTGGTCCTACATCACAATGTTTTCTAACCATTTGGGAATTCTTTCCAACCTTGTTCTTCTTTATCTATCTCTCATTGCTTCTAGCAACAACAACAACTAAGTGCAATTGGTGCTAGCTAGAGGGAATAAGGATGGGAGATGAGTAGAGAGGGAATGAGAAGGGTTTGAAATTGGCACACACAAAAATTCCTCATGCCAACAACTGACTACATTTGAATCATACCACTGAATGCCTTATATCATTGTAAGTTTCCATTTTTATCTTTGTTGCATGTTTAAGATATGCTTTGAGCCAGTGGATCATGGAGGAAGCTTCCCCGCCCCCGCATGCACACACACACTCATCAGCTTCTGATCCTTCTCTTTTAACCACTGGTAAAGATTCTACTTTCCCTCCTCACCCAATAAAAACATGCAGGACACAATCATGTATAGTTCAAAGGCTTTGGCCAAAATTTTATTTAATTATTTAACCCCTAACCTCCAGTTTGATAACAGAGCAGGGGTGACTAATCCACCCCTCCTTGTACCAGATGGGAAAATACTTGCCTCTGTCCACTACTGAGCCATGCCAGCTACTGAGGAGACCAGTTATTCATTGGGGAAATAACTTTGAGTCCATTTCCAACTCTGTTTGCAGAAATGAATATTGGACATCCCCCAAAGTTGTTTCATGGTGAATTCACATGAATCACACCAAACAATCAGTGCCATCTCATCAATAGATGCCCTAAAAGGATTATCTGTTAACTCAAACCACCCAGCTCTATCTGCCTTCTAATCGTTGCCTAATTAAAGACCAAGTCCAAAACGAATGGCAATTTCTAAATACCAAGAATAGAATAGGCAAAAAAATGATCCTTCTTTTTTCAGCCAATCAGAAAAAAGGGCTAAAAATTCCAATCTAGCCTCAAATATGGTGACCCAAAAGTATTCTAGGAAAATGGGAGGGGGTGGATCAACACTGCTCGTAAAACACTAAAGAGGCAGGTGGGAGGGTGTTACATCTTTAAATAGGGTCCGTGCCTAGCCTCTCCCCTACAAGAGGTGGCAATTGAATTTATCAGCCTTTGTGACTGCTGTTGGTTCCCTCAACAGTAGCAAAAGGCACCCCCTTCCAAGGCCATTTCTCTATAACCCTTCCGGGGTATGTGTGCTCAATCTCATATATATCTCCATTTATTACCCTCACATGTGTTGAGACATTCTAACTTCCTGCATCCCAATTCTTTTTCTCCAATGACCAACTATAAGTCAAGCATTCACCTCCTGAAAACAATAAAATAAATTTTATTTCACTAAATACATTAACTGAATGGAACATTGAGAGTATATTAATGAGGTGAGGTAGAAAGGAACCAAAGAACCTAGAATGACTGGGATGGGAAATTGCATTGACTTACATTAGAATTGTTTTCATAATAATAATTTCTAATCACTGTAGGAATCCCTGGCTGTCTTCAAAAAGGTGGAAGTGGCTTACAAAGATGAGGTCATGCAAACTTGGCCAAAGCACAGCCCTATGACTCATCTCCCCTAAAATAGAGGGTCACCTAATTTCCTGTTTTTCACCAAGTCTGATCATGGCCAGCCATGAGATCATCTCTTAACTGTTGATTGCTTCTTGCCAATATATGTCACATGACCTGACAAACCAATCTCCTGAAAGCCCATGCCCACTTCCTGTATAGAACTCTATGTATAATAAAACCATCTGGGTGGTCTTTGTCTGGGTTGGTTCCCTCCCAGCTGGCTTCAGCAAGAAGCTCCCTGTCTCTGTGTGTTTCCTTTGTCTGCCTGTGTGTATGCATGACTGTGCTGTGTGTGAATCCATCCGGGAGGCTGGTGTGAAGGCCTCCCACATTACAACAAATCACCATATTCACATTTGGGGCAAGCACATGTGCTTTTGCAATATATATAGTGCATGTCCCCTTTTGGGGTGATGCATACATGACAAAGAATACTCAGTGTAGTGGATAGTGTAGTGGATACTCAGTGTAGTGGATAGGTTTAAGAGGCCTGATTTGCTTAAGTATAGAAACTCGCTGGGGGCAAGGAACTTGTAAAACCACCTTTTAAATAGTTCACTTAACTTGGAACTCCTATTAGGGTTGTTATAAAGGGGTTCCTTGTTGTTGATTGTACATAACAACAATTCCTGGCAAATTCTAACCTATATATTCAGCAATATATGGAGATTGCATAAGGCCAATTATTTTTTTAAATATCTTGATAATTCATGATTATTATGTCTAAAAATATTTTCACAAAAGAAAAATGCTCTTAGACAATTAGGTTAAACAAATCAGTAAATCTCTTTAGTATTAATTTGATGTACATATGCTTTACAACAAAACACATTAGCTGTCCAGTCTGGACTTCCTTAAGTAGCCTTATTGAAACCAATTAAAGATTTGCTTAAGAAAATGTCTATAGCCCTGTCATAGAACTTTAAATGTTACATTATATCTGTATAGGCCAACAAGATTAATTCTAATAGCAACAGCAATTCTTCATATAAGAGTTCATTTTTAGCCCATGACACAGAAAATGTGAACATCTTAGCAATTTTACAATCAGGCAGAAGCAAGTTCAGTCTTTTCTCACTCTATTTCCCCATTTATAATAATTTGTTGGATCTTAACTGGATATTGTTGCTTTATGGCATGCTCACTTATTTGTTTAAATGGGCCATGGAAGCTTAAAATGTCACTGCAAAGGCCAGTCAAATTAACTAGAACACTCACAACAGTAATCTCCAGCAGTAAACTTTCACAGTAATTAAGATTGTCACATAACTCTTTGAATAATTCAGTAGTTGAGGGGCATTCTCCTTCAATTTCCATGCTAAATTTAAGTTTGGAAGATGATACGAGGGGAAAGGGTTGGGTATTGATATAGCTGATCATGAATTGAAACTAAAATCAGAAGATATTTGTTAGATAAGGGTTACTTAATCAATCTTTAGCATACTTTGAAATGGCTTGTTTTCTAGTGCTTTTCAAAAGCATAATAAAGCATTTAAGGCAGTGGAATTAATCCCACTTTATAAAAAGGAATAAGTAATGAACAAAGTAGATTTGTACAGAGCAAAAGTGAATGAGAACATGCTCCTGATCAAAAAGACCTGATTGGATAAAATCAAAATACTGCTACTTGAAGTATATCTTTAGAAATACAGGTACAGTAATACCTCATACAAAGTCCGCTTCATACAACATCGGATTCATACAACATCGCCTAATTCCTTGAAAAAGTTGCCTCATACATAGTTGTGTGACTTTGTATGAGGCATTGGAGTTTTCCCCAGGTTGCATTGTGCCTGGGCAGTATAAAAGGGAGGACACATGGATGCATTGCTCTTGTGGGTTTTGCACAAGGCAAAGAGTGTTTAGGAGTGGTTTTGAGCACGATTTTTGATTTCTTTGAATTTTTTCATCAGAATTTTTAGAAGCATTCCTGGGATTTTTTGCAGCATTCTTCAGGTTCTTGGAAAAATCAGGGTTGTTTGACATGTTTTTGTAATGTATTTAGCCTTTAGATAATGATTTCTAAAGTTCTGTCAGTTTCCTGTCTGTTTCCTTGACTTTGCCCTAAACTCTGTGCTGTTACAGTACAATGTATCTCTATGGAAACGACGTTGTACAAGGCATTGCGGCAAGGATTTGGACGTTGTATGAGGCATCGCGGCTAGGATTTTGCATGCCTCATTCAAAGTCCAAATCCGTTGTATGAGGTATCACTGTAAAGGTAAAGGTCGTCCTTGCTCAAAAGCCAGTCATGTCTGACTCTAGGGTTCAGTGCTCATCTCTGTTTATAGCCAAAGAGCCAGCACTGTCTGCATCTGCAGACATTTCTATGGACATGTGATAGGCATGACTAGATACTGGAGTGCAGGGAATCCTGTTTACCTTCCCACCAAAGTGGTCCCCATCTATCTACTTGCAATTTCTTGCTTTTGAACTGCTAGGTTGGCAGGAGCTGGGACAGAGACGGGAGCTCACTCCGTCATGCAGTACCCGGGAATCAAACTCCGACCTTCCAGTCAGCAAGTTCAGCATCTTAACCACTTGAGCCACTGCGGTCCCCTACAGGTAAATAAAAGCTTAGCTAAATATCAGTCATTATGGCTAGAACAACACCTTTCCACTAATCAGGAGAAACCATATTAAAGGGAAGCGCGGCAGCAAGCCTATGGCTGCCGCGCTCTTTGCTAGCCCCACCCCCATGGAGCCAGGCACTGCAGCCGGGCAAGGGGCAGAGCCGAGTTCCCCTTTAAAAGGGGCCGGCTCCACACAGCCTCGCCACCATTTTTTGAGATTGGCTGGGTGAAGCACCCATTTGGCTGTGCCACCCGGCCAATCAAGGCTTCCTGAGTGGCAGGGCCGCGCGCTATGGCACCGTTCAGGAGGACGGTTGCAGCGATCCACTGCGGCTCAGCGGTGGGCTTGCCCTGTCCTCTGCCGGTGTGGCCTCGCCGCTGGGGGTGCCCCTCTTTGGCTCCGTGCTTTTCCACGGCCCTCAGCCGCAGCCCCCACGGCCTTCCTGGGGCCCGGTCCTTGGCCTCGTGGCGGCAATCTGCTGTGAGCTTGCGGCAGGCTTGCCCGGCCTTTGCCAGCATGGCCTTGCCTGTTGGGCACACCCCTCTTTGGCGCCATGCTCTTTTCTGCGGCCCTTGGCCGCGGCTCCCCCCCGGCCTTCACTCATTTCTTGAGCAGTGGCTGCCGGTGCCATGGCTTCTCCAGGCTTCTGGACATGATGAGGCTGGAGGGGGCAGGCCTGCGGGGTTCCATGTGGGCCCCTCGCGCGTGTTGGGCGGCAGCCAGAGGCTGCAGTGGCTCAAGTGCATAACACGCTGACTGGGAGGTGGAGGGTCAGCAATTCTATCCCCGAGTACTGCGGGATGGGGTGAGCTCCTGTCTTTGTCCCACCTCCTGCCACCTAGCAGTTTGAAGGTGAGGGATTGCAGGTAGATAAATGGGGACCACTCCGGTGCGGGGGTGGCAGTGGTCATGTCGGCCCGGCTCAAGCTGCTGCCCTTGAGAGGGCTGCAGGCCTGTACGCCACACTGACTGCCCTTCAGCAGGCGGGCCGCTCGGCCCATCGGGATGTCAGAACACAGCTCCCCGATGCAGTGGGTGCATCTGGTGAGTATGTTTGTCAAACAAATTCACATCATACATTTTGGGAACCACTGGGGGTGCTGTGGTTGAGTTGCTGTCTTGCAGCCGAGGGGCTGTGAGTTCAATTCTGACCAAGGTTTACCCAGACTTCAATCCTTCCGGGGTTGGTGGAGTGAGTGCCCAACATGTTGGGGGGCAAAAATGCTAATTAACTTTTCCATATTCGATTACGCTATGGTATCTGTCAAGCTTCTCGTATTTTGCTAGCCCTTAGACGAGTGGCATAGGTGGGGGGAGTCCGGAAGTGAGCATAATTTGTCATTGATGATGGAGTTTCTGAGCTCGACCTGCGCTTTGCTTTCGGGCAGCGTGGTTGGTTAGGTGGGGCTCCCAACATCTGCATTATAATTTGATTGGGTTACCTTGCCATGGGGGGGGGGACTGGCTGACGATGTCTGCCAATACAGTGGTGAACTGATGCATTTGCCCTGGCCCCTGTACCTTCTGCATTAAAAAGGGGGGAGGGGCACTAATGTATGCCCATAGTAAAATTAATTGAACATTTCCTCGTTATTCACATAATTGTTTCCAGGATGGGAATGGCCTCAATACACATTCACAACCCTGGTCACTTTTTAGAAATCAGGCCTAACTGGGCACACCGTTTGCTTTCAGAGGGTTGACAGCCAGCCATGATGCTAATAATTTGTGGATTGCACTTGACTCAGGGCAAGTCACCCTGCTTCACCTGGGGATATGAGGCCCGAACCCGGACGTTAACTTGTACATTTTGGCAGAGCGTTGGGTTTAACCATGTTATCTCACGGTGCTTTATTGATATTTCATCTCATAGCTGGGCAATTATGCATGGCCGGGCTTTCGTGGGGTTCTCATGCTATGTTTTAGTGAGTTTACATGGACATACCTTAGAGTCTACTCAGTACTACCCCAGGGCCGATATGCGGGTATGGACAGCATTTCCAGCCTACTTCATGGGGGTTGCCTTTTCGAGCCATGGATTGCACATCGCACCTCTCTGTCAGGTTCACCATGTGCCTGTACCGTCGAGGTATGGCATTATTTCAATGGCCAATGGTACTTTGGCTGTAGCCTGGTATGTTGCTGGGCACTGAATCTTTCAGGGGCTTTACCTTTAAGAATTTTGCCTTGAGCCCTGTGGTTAGGCATACACATCGTTACTGTGGTTCACCAATTGGGGTTACTGCTATTGTCATCCACATGGCCGATGCCCAAATGTCCCCCCCCCCCGGGTCACGGTAACGGTACGTTGGTCTCGTACCATGCTTTTTACTAATTAACGTTACTTCTTTGGAACTGGACACTTTCTGGCCATTGTCGACTATATTACTGCTGATTTCTACAGTTGAACATCTGCTGTCCTAGGGTCACCGGTGGGGCAGGGGCAGTATTGCCACTCTCCTTGTGGTGTAGGGCACTCCACCTAGTCATTAGCTCAGATCTATGCTGCACTGCAGGATGCGTCTTCTGGATACGTGGCCGACGACGGCAGTAGTACAAGCCGGTGGGGATCTGCTGAGTGCATTCATATGTTGTTATCTGTGTTACCTGGAATATGTTTCTGGCACCATTCTGTCTGTTCTTTTTCAGCTCCTGAGCCCTGGGGCCCACTATACGAGGGTGGCTCATTGGCTACGGTTACAGTTTCAGGCCGCCCAGAGGCTTCTTCGGCTACCTGGCCCAGGCACATGGGGGATGCAGGCGTGGTGCAGCAGAGGTGGTATGGAATTCCCAGGATGGTGTCCCTGAGCAGGGTTCTATGCCTTTCAAACGAGGCGATTGTCCTGTTCATTTTGTCCGAGGCACTGTCCTCCTTATTTTGGTCTGAGGCATTGGCCCTATTATTCCCCAGGGGTGCCCTTCTTCCTTCTGCATTAGGCATGGCCCCTCTACATTTTGCCCAAGGCATGGTCCTCTTCCTTTTACCAACAGGCAGGGTGCCTCCTCAGAGTATCCAAGGCATGATCCTCTTCCGTTCGGCATGAGGCAGGGTGCCCCCTCAGTGTACCCGAGGCATGCTCCTGTTCCTTCGGCAGGGGGCAGGTGCTTCATCAGAGTACCCGGGGAAGGGCATCTCTTCCTTCTGCCCCAGGCAGTGTCCTCTTCCTTTTGGTACGAGGCAGGGCACCTACCCAGTCTGACCGAGGCATGGTCCTCTCCCTTTGGGCATGAGGCTGGGTGCCTCATTAGAGTACCTGAGGCATGGTCCTCTTCCTTCTGGCATGAGGTTGCATGCCTCATTTGAGTACCCGAGGCATGCTCCTCTTCCTTTCGGCACAGGGCTGGACGCCTTGTTAGAGTACCCGAGGAACAGTCCTCTTCCTTTTGGCACGAGGTAGTGCCCCTCCTCAGTGTGCCAGAGGCATGGTCCTCTTCCTTTCGGCATGAGGCTAGGCGCCTCATTAGAGTACCTGAGGCATGGTCCTCTTCCTTCTGACATGAGGTTGCGCACCTCATTTGAGTACCTGAGGCATGGTCCTCTTCCTTTTGGCACAAGGCTGGGCGCCTTGTTAGAGTACCAGAGGCATGGTCCTCTTCCTTTTGGCACGAGGTAGTGCGCCTCCTCAGTGTGCCTGAGGTATGGTCCTCTTCCTTTTGGCATGAGGCTGTGCCCCTCATTGGAGTACCTGAGGCATGGTCCTCTTCCTTTTGGCACGAAGTAGTGCGCCTCCTCAGTGTGCCCAAGGCATGGTCCTCTTCCTTTTGGCATGAGGCTGTGCCCCTCATTAGAGTACCCGAGGCATGGTCCTCTTCCTTTCGGCATGAGGCTGTGCACCTCATTAGAGTACCTGAGGCATGGCCCCCTTCCTTTTGGCATGAGGTAGTGCACCTCCTCAGTATGCTGGGGCATGGTCCTCTTCCTTTCGGCGTGAGGGTGTGCGCCTCATTAGAGTATCCGAGGCATGGTCCTCTTCCTTTCGGCATGAGGTAGTGCACTTCCTCAGTGTGCCCGAGGCATGGTCTTCCTTTTGGCATCAGGCTGGGTGCCTCATTAGAGTACCCGAGCCATGGTCCTCTTCCTTTTGGCACAAGGTAATGCCCCTTTTCAGTGTGCCTGGGGCATGGTCCCCTTCCCGTGGCATGAGGCTGGGCACCTCATGGGAGTACCTGAGGCATGGTCCTCTTCCTTTGGTAATAAGGCTGGGCACCTCATGGGAGTACCCGAGGCATGGTCCTCTTACTGTGGCATGAGGCGGGGCACTTCATGGGAGTACCTGAGGCATGGTCCTCTTCCTGTGGCATGAGGCTGGGCACCTCCTGGGAGTACCTGAGGCATTGTCCTCTTCCTTCGGTCAGGAGGCACTTGGCACTCTTCCTTTCTGTTGCCATGGCAAGCGGGCCTGCTGACCATGCTGGCGGTCAGGGGGGGCGGTGAGTCGTGTAAACTCCTCCCCATGTGGCGGGTGGTAAGGAGAAAGGGGATTACCCCTAGGAATCCAGCAGGGACACAGTTGATTGGCCACCGGATAGGACAAGGTACAGTGAGACTTGTGCTGGCCAATCAAAGGTGGACCACAAACAAGGTGATGCTATGATCTATGCAGCCTGCAACACCTTGAAATTTGCCGGATATACGTCAGATGCTGGAGTCAACAAGTACCATCTGATCGGGGTAAACAATTTGTTTCATTGGTAAGCAAATGGATACAATATGGCCAAATATGATTGCCATAACAATTGGATACAATGTTGCCAAATATGAATGGCAAAATAAATGGATACAATGTTGCCAAACATGATTGGCAAACAAATGGATACAATGTTGCCAAATTATGATTGACAATTAGGTTTACTCTTTACCAGTGCCATTGCGGCCCATTTGGTGCAACACAGTTTATGAATTAATAAAGTGGCCCAATTTAAATCCATCGCAAGTGTCCGTCTCGTTATTGGGGAGTGGGTCCAGCAAGACCAGCTGCAGCCAATGGCTAATTTCTACAGATGTGGAATGCCAGTCCTGATTGAGCAATGACTACACCCTTGTTGTGTTTCCATGTACTGATTAAGATTGCTCCAAGCAAGGGACAACTCAGGCAGAGGTCTCTGCTTCAGAGAATGTACCCAGAGCTTCATGATACAACATGAGTCCTGTAGCTCTTTCTTATCTAGCTTGCAACAATAAAAGTGAGCACATTTATTCTTACTGTATCTTAGCTGTATCTGCTATTTTGTTTGTAGGAGGAAAGGTTTCATCTGACCCTTCCTATAAACAGGGAAAGGATCTCCCTCATAAGTATTCAAAATGAAAACTTGGCTTGAAAAGTGATAGTCTTCATGCACTTTTAAAAAAATATACAAAATTTTAGTGCATTAAAACAAAACCTCATAAAAATATCACAGTAAAACTTTAACTATAAATGAATTTAGAAATAGAATATTAATTGTCGGAGAAAACTAATGCACATTAGCAATTAACGGAGACAATGTTTTTTTATCAGTTTGTCTTGGTTTAAGACATAATTAATAACTGCTTTTTAAATTATGACGAAAGCTTGCTCTTTTTGCTCAAGGATAATTATAAGAATAAGCAATTATTTTTCTTCTTTTTCTCTCATGTTTTTAGTCAACAAGGAACTCAAAAAATCCTGGCATATGGTTGATGGTGATTTATAAAAGAACTGGAATGTTAACATGCAAATTTTGGGGTGGTTTAATTTCCTATTGTATTATGCTTGATTTGTTACTGGAACCATTTTACAGGGAGCAAAAATGAGGTTGCTTACATTGCAGAAGTATTCAGTTGAATCTCAGGGTAAGTTGGAGTGGAGGGACATGAAATAACAATCATTATAACCTTTTCATTGGAGCACTAGTCTGCATTTGGAGAACCAGTTGTACTGAAAGTGATGCTAATCTTCTGCTTGTAGGAAGGAAGTGGAATACGCCACCTTGAGTCAGGTTTTTACCTGAGTGGGCAGCATAAAAATTGAAATAAATAAATAAAATAAAATAAATAGCTCTATTAGTTTATTTTCTTGCTTTTGTTTTTTCCTTTACTTTCCCTTCAGAGGGATAGAATCATTTAGAACACTCAGAATGTTAAACATGTCTTTTCCAATTTTTGGCTTTTGTGAAGTGACCAGGAAGGGTTGAGATCAATAGAATCCGAAGTATCTTGCTATCTGCTCCCACCATAGCCATGAGTCTCTCCCAGTGACCAAACTACATTATTAGTGATGTGTAGGCTGCAGAAGTTTTCAACAGGCAGGATTGGACCAAATTTTTCCTAATTTTGGTGATGCTTCAGGCTCTAGGCTTAAAAGCGATTATGCTTAACATTAGTAAAGAAGATATGATAAAGATTAAAAACAATTACAAAATATAAATAAAAGAACAGGTAAGATATTTAGGAATAAATATTTCGGATAAATTTGAGAAATTAAAAAAACCCCTAAATTATGATAAATTGTTAAAAGAGCTCCAAGAAATGACACAAAAATATAACAAATTGAATTTGTCATGGTTCGGCAGAATAGCCTTGGCTAAAATGAAACTACTACCAAAAATTAATTTCCTATTCGATAGCCTGCCGATTCAACTGAAAGAAAAAGATTTGAGGTTATTTCAAAATTTGATAAATAAATACTGTAATGGTGGTAAAAAGGCTAGAATTACAAAAAGCTTAGGGTATATGAATCAAAAGGAGGGGGGATTGGGACTCCCTAATATTAAAAATAATTATAAAGCATTTCATGTGAGGAACTTGTGTAAACTTTTGACTAAAAAAGAAGATATATGGGGTAGCATAGAAATGAAAGAGCTAAATGGTATAGGGCGAGCAGCTTTTCTAGATAGAATTAAAGTATCTATTAGCTCTGAAAATAAACTTTTGAAAGCAACAATGAAGACATGGATTGATATAAAAGAGAAGTTAGCTCCTAATATTTCCCCAATTATATAATTAATGGATATTGAAAATTTTCCAGTTGAAATGAGTAGAAGAACGGAAGAAGTTATTAAAAGTAATGAGGTGTCAAAGTTGAAGGATTGGATCACGATTTGCAAAGACAAAAAGAAAAAATTAGAGATATATAAACAATTAAAGTTAAATTGGCTTCAAGTTATTTCTGTAGATAATTGGACAAAAAAGTATATGGCAGATGACGGTCAGAATAGAACAAATACCAAATTTGAGGATTTACTGAGTAGTTTAAGATCTGATGCAGTAGAATTTAAGGGGCTTGTAAGTAAATTGTATAAATTACTTAATTCAGATGATAATTCACAAGAAGCTTTAAGGGCAGTTTGGGAGCAAGATCTAGATATAAAAATAAGTAAAGAAAATTGGAAAAGAATATGGGGTAGAAGGATCATGAAGACATTATTAGTGAGGGTTAAGGAACATAATTTCAAAATGCTATGGAAATGGTATTTAACACCTATTCGCCCGCATCAAATGAATAAATCAAAATCATCTAAATGCTGGAGATGTAAAAACGAGAGAGGTACCTACTCACATATGATGTGGGTCTGTAATGAGTTAAAACCATTCTGGTCAGCAGTTGAAAATGAAATAAAGGGTATGATTGATGTTAAATACAATCTAAAGGTGCTCATAGCATTGTTAACTGACGTAGAATATTTAAATTTTTATATATAGGAAAGATCTTGTTTCAATCATGATATCTACTGCAAGGCAGTGTATAGCTCAGAAATGGAAAGGTGAAAATGCTCCTGTAATTAAGGAATAGTATAAAGAGATGTGGGTAATGGCCTTAAATGATAAATTAACTTGGGAAATTAATTTAAAAAGAGGAATTGTTAAAGACAATATTTTTTTGGCAATTTGGAAAGCCTTTATAGAATATGCAATAGAGAAAGGAAATGAATGTGTGCCAGTAACCGACCAAATATTTTCAGCTTCCTTGACAAATGTAAATATCACCTGGGTATTATTTGTTGCTACAAAATGTAATAACTATTATAATATTGGTAGCGTTATTGAGTGATTTATTATAGATGGATAAGGTTGCAACAATTAAAAAGTATTATATATGAATATTACACAACTATAAAAGTGTTAAAGATGAACTAATATATTTCAATTGTATAGCTAGTTTTAAAGATTTACAGGTATCTCTACCAATATTTTTGTACTTTCTAATGTTGTTGAGGTTTGTTATGTTTTTTATTATTATTAGTTTTTCCATGTGTTTTCTTTGTGTGTATGTATTGTTGTATATTAATTTTGAATAAAAACTTAATAATTTTTTTTAAAAAGTTCATACTGTACATAGGACTATGTACAGGACTATGTACAGTTTCAGGTTGAAACTGAAAATACAAGGATCAGCTAAAATGTTTGACCTGTTGACTAATAAGTTGATAAATAGGGACATTTTAAAAATGATTTAAAATAGGAAATAAAGCATCACTCCTCTTCTGGATGACGTTGTGGTCTATAATATAACCCCCTCCCACTGCAATACACATCTTCCAATGTAGAATCAATTTCTGCCAACTTGGAATGCCAAGCTTCTGTCCTTCACTACCTGTTTCGTCACTGGCTTAACTTCTTCTAATGTAAAATAATGTTATTCATTCCATAAACTAAGAAACAATCTCTGACATTTATTAATTGCTTCAGATTGCCTTCACTGCATTGTGATCTTCATAACAGCTGTTTTTCAAGTCCTGCTCTGCATGTGAAAAAGCTGGAAGTAACAAGATGCAAGATCAGGACTGTAGAGAGAGTTAGAGTTAGGGTTACAGCAAGGCAGCGATGTATGCTTGGATTATGTGAATATCACTTTCAGTCATGTCATTCAGAAGTGGTTCATCAACACAGTTTCATCATAAATAACCTTTGATTGCTGGTAACTTTCAGCAGGAATTATTTTTTCACCCTGCAGTGAAAAACTCAGTAGAAGCATGCTGTTTAATGTGCATTACAAGGCTTTTGAAGTGGCACTCACTGTAATGACTATTGACTGCTAAGTGAATTTGCATTATGATATCAAATTGCTGCATTGCACACATACTGTGTAGATGGGGTGCATTTACAATAATAGACTGGAGCACACACAATGTTCAGGAGGTATAATTAAACCCCAGACCTTTGTAGAGGTGGACAGATATGTTGAATTATAATGGAGGACAAGGGTATCAATAGCTATAATTATGGATACCGAAGGACAACCTCCGGGTTGGAGAGATATCTCTCAATGCCATTTCCATGGACTCCTAAGCAGGTGAAGGTATCTGCTTGGGAATACCTTGAAGCAAATGGTGAGCCACTATGTGAGACAGAATGTTGGACTTGATGGGCTGTGGCCTGTTCCAGCAAGGCTGTTCTTATGTTCTTATATAATTTCATGTTTCTCATTTTCCCAATCTTCAATTTGATCCATTCCATTTCTACATCATTTTGTATTATGGGTGAAAATCTACATTTTTTTTGCGAGATAAATCCCTGCTGCAGGTGGGATTCCTTCTAAAAAGAAGTGGATGCAATGCCAAGTGTTGGGCCATGGTAAATAACCTTAAATAACCCTAAAGGGGCCAAAGGCTACCTGCAGATGAGTCCCTTTAGGTGGGGTAATGGAGGAAATGCCACTGGAAACCATCATATTGGGCCCAACAGTGAAATGAGTGGAGGACGAACCACTTTCTGATTCTCAACGGTCATGGAGGCGGAAGAGGCCATGCCTTAAATCCTGCATTTCATTTCATATTTGCTGCAGGAGATGGCTCCGTGATCGTAGTGTGTGGGTCACTTTCATGGCAAGCTGGGATCCACCTTAAACAACTTCACGCTAGTGGCATTTTTCTGCTTCAGGAAAAAAATACATTATCAGATACAAGTTGATGACAATGATGATTGTTAGGGATGTCATGGGGAATACCCGGGTATTGTAAATAATACATGATATGTGGTACTACAACTTTAAGAGTTACGTACTGAACTGTGGACAGGTGTTGGTAGTGATGGAATGAATCAGCATTTGTCACTGCATAAAATAGAGCCGAGTAGTTTGCTTCCTTGCTCTTGATTTAATCTTGTAGCCACGCTGCCCAAATGCTCTGGAATTAACCTAGATGCCATGTTGCTACACATAGACTAATGCTCTTGGACTTTATACCTTGAAGCTATAATGATGTTCTACAAGAAGCTTTGATGCCTTCTGCTGGATGTTTACTCGACTAGGAGCACAGAGATTTGTTCTCTTATGCTTGTGAGCATGGACTGTTGTTCTTTCTAGGATAATGAACTGCATGCCTGAAGGGAAGAACTGCTGGCTGTGAGTTTGCTCTCCAGGGAGAGAGGTTGCCAGCTTAAGACTGTAAATATTTGAGCAAACCGGGACTGCATTTGTTTGCCATACTCTGCAAGCCGAGCCAGGGAAGAGCTAGGCTGCAGCAGGAGATTTTGCTGTGTGCAAGTACTGACTGTGAAACTGAAAGTCTAAGTTTGTTTGCATAGTTATTCACAGATAAGATACTACTGTTTATGTTCTTTTCATCACCACCTCTGCTGAGTAAAAGGACTTTATGTTTTGCACCATTCAACTGAGTCTCTGCTGTTATTGACTGGGTGTGAAGGAGAAAATTAAACGGGCACCTCCGCTGTAGCTCATAGTTAACTACTACACTCTGCTAGTTTTGAACTCAGCACTCAGCACCCAGTACACCACCATTTCCCTATCAACGGGTTATGTGCCCAGGCCGCGTGTAAATGCAAGTAACAGCACCTAGACCATGTGTACAAGACCCCAGGTTGTGGAGGAGCCACGCCTGGCAATGCAGAGTCACCAAGGGCCACATCTGTGAGACCAAGTACAGCTCAGCTGCTGCTCGGAGGAGCTAAAGGGGACCAGCCATGCCCTGCAGAGGGAACAAACACTTGTGGAAGCAATACAGCACAGTCCTTAACTGAGTGGCGGCGTTTCATCACCTAACAAGTGAGAAGTCTTTCATCAGTGCAAGTTGTTATCACAAGGACGAAGCACAGTCCTTAACCGGGCGGCAGAGTTTCGTCACCTAACCAGTGAGAAGTCTTACGTCAGTGCAAGTCTGTTTGTTTGTTTTGTGGATCATGGCTGCATCTGGTATCTCCCTTGAACCTCAGCTGGATGGTACCAATTACCGTACCTGGGCACAAAAGTGCAGTTTGCTGTTGAGAAAAGAGGGTCTGTGGGGCATCGTGACTAACCCCCCCTGACCCAGAAGGCTTTGATATTACTCAGGAGGAAGAGGTCAAACAGTTAGAAAAATACTTTGCAGAGAATGAAAGAGCTCTTGGGATAATCGGGCTCACCATAGGTGATTCTCAACTCCCTCACATTAGAGGTATCACCAAAGCTTCTAAATGTTGGGATCATCTAAAGTCTTTGTTTGAGGTGCAGACTGTCCAGTCTCAAGTGTATCTAACTAAAGCCTTATTTAGGGCGAGAATCGGTATTGGGCAGAGCTTGCAAGATCATTTGCACAATGTAACAGATTTCTTTCAAAAGGTTGCAGAGTCAGGGTTGGAGTTCACTGAAGTACAGAAGGCATATATTGTTTTATCTTCTTTAATTGATGCCTACAATGTATTCACAACTAACCTAGAATGCATTCCAAAACGTGAAATGAGCTCCACTGCAGTAATCTCCTGTTTGTAAGCATATGACAAGCAAAGGTCTGAGAAGGAAAGGCTAAATAATGTTCAGCCTCCAGCTGTTAGTATTAAGCCTAATGCAGTAGCAAGTAATGAGGCTGCATTTACAGTGAAAAGGTGTTATGTGTGTAACAAAAGGGGACACCTAGCTAATAATTGCTTTGCAAAGAAAAGAGTTGGTAACAAAGGGAAACCGAAAGCCAGTTTGGCAGTTTCAGAGGAGTTTGTTAGAGGTAGAAAGCCTGATATAAACATTTGGCTGCTCAACTCTGGAGCATCCTTCAGTTTAACTAACAACAAGACTCTCTTTATCTCTTACAAGGAAAGCAATTGGAGCTTAACTCTTGCAAATGGCTGGAAACTAAGAGTAATTGGGGAGGGCTTGGCAAAGTGTCCTGTATTGGGTGTAAATATGGAAATGCTTTATGTTCCTAACACAATGTGCAATTTGTTGTCTGTTTCTAAACTTGTATCCTTGGGATATCAGCTTCTGTTTAAGGGGAAACAGTGCACGTTAACTAAGGGAAGCTTTGAGCAAACAGTCACTGAAGTTAACAGCCTCTATATACTTAAAGAGGATATCAATGAGACAGAAAATGCTAGCCCATGTTTTACTAATAAGCCCCCATATGGCAACTGTATACACCTACTCCACAGAAGGTTGGGCCATCTTAATTTTAAAGATGTGGCAAAAACAGTGAAACTAACTAAAGGGATAATGTTACAAAGTTGTACTAAATTCATGTCTTGTAACATTTGTGGACAAGAAAAGAGCAAGGTGCTGCCTTCAGTTAGGAAAGAAGGATTTAAAGTAACCAAACCTTTGGAAGTGGTCAGTGTTGATCTAATAGGACCCAAGCAGCCTTCGCTGGGAGGAGCGAAATACGTACTTAGCATAGTTGATTATTCTTCTAGGTACGGTTTTGTCTACATGATTAAAAACAAGTCTGAAACGCTCCAAGTGTTCAAACAATGGGTTAGATATGTACAAAGGAAAACAGGCAGTAAAATAATAACCTTAATCTCTGACAATGGTTTAGAGTTTACCAACAAAGCTTTTACAGAATTCCTAGCGAGTGAGGGAATTGCTCACAAACGCAGTGCTCCGTATAAACCTCAACAGAATGCTTATGTTGAGAGGAGAGGTCAGTCACTGCAAAACATGGTCAGAGCTATGGTTCAAGATGCTGGCTTACCTCCCTCTTTGTGGGGTGAAGCTATGATGTGTGCTAATATGCTCCTTAATAATGTGTACCATTCTGGCATTGATGAGGTTCCATATACGATGTGGCATAATAAGAAACCTACCTTAGATTTTCTTAAAGTGTTTGGATGCAAAGCGTGGGTGCACATTCCTGCGCAAGCAAGAAGAAAAAGCCAACATCGTGCCTGAAAGTTAACCTTTGTCGGGTATAGTGCAAATCATAAAAGCTATCATTTTTGGGAACCTGGAACCTGGTCACTCATAGTTAACTACTACACTCTGCTAGTTTTGAACTCAGCACCCAGTACACCACCATTTCCCTATCAATGATGATGGGCTTTTTTCCATTTATAACAGCTATTTTTAATCTGGGGCCATAAAAGCTAGAGATTGAAATGTTTGCAGTTACTGAGTCCGTGATTTTTGGTTTAAAGACACATTGCAGGCTCACCCCACAAAGAAAGACTCAGACACCGGTATATGGATAAAGGCATTGGGCCACATTTATTGAATCATGCCCTAGTCCGAATTATAAATTTCAATTGGTACTCAGCCAATTATAATTCTTAAGGCAAGCAGGCCGCAGTAACACTGGTAAGGTTCCTCCCAAAATTGCCAACGGCAATTGGCTACAATGTATCCATTTGTATCAATTTGTTTGTTGACACAAACAAATTGTTGACTGTAGTCAATAAACTATCTACTAACCCCACCCTCTGACGTGTATCCATCAAATCACGGGGTGATGCATGCTGAAGAGCTCCTGCCATCACCCCATTGCCTGGTTCGTCGTTGACCGGTCAACGTTATTAAACTTGTACCTGTCTAAGTGTTGGCCAGTCAATTGCGAACCTGCCGGATACCTATGGGTCATAAATCTTTACCTTACCAGTGCTACCCGCCACACGGGGAGGCTTCAATAAAGACTCACCGCCCCCCCCCAGACCGTCAGCTCAGTCAACAGGCCTGCTTGCAAATCTTCCAAAAAGAGGTTCATACCTCTAGCCGACAGATGGACCCCATCCCCTGTATAAAGATCATAATTTTGTAAACTAATGGTGGGGTTCGGATGACCTGTCCCAAACCCTTGTCTGCAAAGAACCGGGCAACTGCCCTGTTCACCGAGCGGCGAGCACGGTCAAGGGCATGGAGGTTAATGCCCCCTCTGTAAGCATGACGCGGTATGATGTCCGACCATAGCAGCGTTGTGGAAGGCCACACATAATGCAAATAAGCTAGGTCGCTGCAAATCGCATATTTTAAAGAAAGGCCAGTGACCTGGCCTAGGTCATTGCCCCCGAGGTGCAGCACCAGGACATCAGGCGGTTCAGCATCCCTGATGGAGAAAAGGAATGGCAAAAGTTCCCGCCATAACATTCCACGCTTACCATACCACCTGATACATGCGGAGGCAAGCAGTCCAAGCTGGGGTCCCCACTCTGTCACCGCAGCGTACTGCGCTGCCCAGTGCACATAGCTATGGCCCACCAGCCATACTGCCACCGGTGTGCAGGGACACACAGGGTCTGTAAGATAAAAAAGAGAGAACGGTGACTTATCTGGTACTCATACCTGAAGAGGGCGAACATATAATGCGAAACACTTAGATCCCCATCTCCCCATACGGCGTATATCAGCCGCAGAGTACCCAAAAGCAGCCGCAGTAGAAGCAGCCCCTATTCTAAAAGAATGGGTGCCGTAACGAGCCCCGGGGAGGCCAACACTGGACAGTGCCTTACCGGTCACCTTCCAAAATTGAAATTTAGTCAGGGGAGACCCATCTTGGTGGCAGAAAAGCGGGCCAGGGTGCGTGCCACGCACTGCAATGAACTCCTGTAGGGCACCAACCGGACAGATGTCTGCAATGGAACATCGTAGCAGTCTAACACCACTGCCTACACCATGCTGATCAACTTTTGAGGACCGTATCCTCAACTGAGCCCACTCATTAGAGACATAGACATCTTCGAGTTCCAGTGCCCTACGAGCCGCATCCGCCTTAGACAGTAGTACCAACTCACTGATGCGGAGTGCTCCAAAGAAGGCCACCGTGGTAGCCGCATGAAAAAGAGCTGCCTCATACCTGTCAAAACATAGGTGAGGCCAGCCTCGTGCAAGGTGTGTGAGCACCCCTGGGGAAATTGGGTGGCGAGTGTCCGAGCGGCGTCCACGTTCCTGTATCCACCCCTCCAAAACATGCCGTATACGGAAATCAGTTATGTTGTCAGCAAAACCCCTCACCTTGGCCATGAATGCCAGTGCTGACAGCCTGGATGCTATGGTGCGGAGAGGTAGGCCCAGACTGTGTAGGTAAACCATAAATTGAAGAACGTGTTCAACTGGAATGGGCCACACTTCAGGCAACCGGAGTTGCACACAAAATTGTTTAAATTGATTAAATGCATCTTGATACGCCTTACGCGTGTGGGGCGCGAGTGACATGCCGATCGCCCGGTTCACCTCTCCTCGCCAAATGTCCAAATCTCATCCGGGAGTGGAGAGGGGAATTCCTCCGCGTCCGGAGCCAAGGCGCGGAACCGGGGGATCTGCAGGCGGGATAAAGCATCAACAATATCATTATTAATGCCTGGTACATGTCTGGCCCTAAAAAGCACGTTGAGGCGTAGGCTGCGTAACACAAACTGGCGAACTAACTCCATGACCCTGGGCGATTTAGATGTCTGAGAATTGACAATGTGCACTACCGCAGCATTGTCACACCAAAAATGGACTACTGAGTTGGCCCACTCATCACCCCGTAGCATCAAAGCTCCCAGTATTGGGAAGAACTCGAGGAATGTGAGATCGCGTAGACGATCCATGCCCCGCCATGCTGGAAGCCATTGGCCGTAGGCCCACCTCCCCTCGAAATAAATCCCGTATCCGAGGGACCCAGAGGCATCCGACTGAACCTGAAACCTAGGGGAGACCAAGAGGTCAGACCTCCAAAATGATACCCCATTGAATTCCCGCAGGAACTTAAGCCAAACCAACAGGTCAGCCCTCATGCCCCTGGTCAGTCGGACCCTGTGGTGGCGCCTCGATAGCCCAATCATGGCATCACATAGGCGTCGAGCAAAAGCTCTGCCAGGCGTGACCACCCTGCAGGCAAAATTAAGATGACCATGTAGAACTTGGAGCTCACGAAGTGACACTTTACGTTTGGCCAGCAAGGCCAAAATCATCGCAGAGATCCGTGTGACCTTGTCCATAGGTAACCTGGATGTCTGCGCGACCTTGTCAATTTCAATACCCAGAAATGTGAGTGTAGTTGATGGGCCCTCGGTCTTTTCGGGTGCTAAAGGGACACCAAGTTCCTGCATTAGCGTCTAAAATGTAGTGAGGAGACGCATGCACGTGTCCAAGCCCCGTTCACCCCCGAACAAAAAATCATCGAGGTAATGGGCTACAGACCGGGACCCAGACCTGCGAACAAAGGCCCACTGGAGAAAAGTGCTAAAGCATTCGAATGCTGAACAGGAAATAGAGCAGCCAAAAGGCATGGCTTTATCTACATAAAATTTCCCCTGGATTTTAAAACCCAATAACTCGAAGTTACCCGGGTGCACTGGCAACAACCGGAATGCCGATTTAATGTCACATTTTGCCAGAAGTGCACCCGGGCCACAAGCGCGCACGATGCGCAGGGCCTGGTCAAATGACGTATACCTGACTGAACAAAGGTTATCAGGAATGGCGTCACTGACCGAATGACCCGCCGGGTAAGATAAATGGTGAATTAGACAAAATTCACCAGGGGCCTTTTTGGGAACCAAACCTAAAGGAGAAACCTTAAGATTGGGAAAGGGAGGCCTAGAAAAGGGGCCCGCTACCCTCCCTGCATTTACCTCCTTGGCAATACTTAGGGCGGCCACCTCCTCCCTACCCTTCAGGGAAAGCAAATTAGGAGCATCTTGGGGTCCCCGCACCCCCTTGAATGGGATACGAAAACCACACTGGAAACCCTCGAGTGGGTACCTCACCTCTTCCCTCCTCGGGTAAGTCGAGAGCCACCTCTCTAACATAAATATGTTAACCGGGGAGGGGGCCTTTCGACTGACCAGCTCCTTCAGCAGCAGTTCTGCCTGCTCCCTGTCCACCTCTACCTCTGCCCCATGACCCACGGGCTCGCGGACACGCAGCGGCGGTGTGGGGGCCAGCGCAAGAGGGACACTCGTGTTTGTATTGGCACTGTTTTCTATTGCATACGCCATTGGCTGAGAAACTCCAACACAGCAAGCGGGCTGGAACCCCTTGCCCCGCCACATGGCGGGGAGCTTGCGTTGGAGTAGCTCGCTGGACAGCATGGCCGCAATGGTACCTCTCCCCAGGCGCCGGGCGTGTGGGTGTCATGTATAAAAGCCACAACTTCTGGCATGGCTCATCCCATCTCATCTCCGGGTGCAAGGGCACCCTCATCCTGAATTACTCATCGTAAGCCAACCACGATGGGCCAGGAAAATCCACCATCGCCCTGTAAATATTGTCCAAATATTGGACCATAGGGATGGCCAAATCGGGCCGGGCCCTGAGGTACACCGCCATATAAATGAGAAATGCGGGTAACCAGTTGGCCCAGGTGTGCGGTGGCTTGCGACGACGAGACAGCTCTTTGTCTCTGTCATCCTGCCCCTCTTTCTCTTCCTTGGTGGGCTCACGGTTCAATAGGGAGAAAATATAAACATACTCCCCCCGCCAAATCTTTTCCCTCGTGGCCTGGGACAAATGATCCCCGAGGGGCAAGGAATACCCTGCCGTCAGCAATGCCGACACCGGCACGGTATTCACACGGGGCATCGGCAGCAGTGCCTGTACAGTCCCTGCGATGCCCGGTACAGTCCTGGGGGTGGACCCCCCCCCCCGCCCAATGTCGTGCCAGTATGGGACCCATTGGCACCAGGGTAAACTGGGAACTGATACCCACCCGCCTCGACATGCCGAGGCCATGCCAACTGAAAACTAACACCTGAAGTGGACTGTGATGTGGGGACATTAGCTTGAACCTGATACTCACTGGGTGCATCCCCGTGAGCCGCCCCCACTGGGGGTTCCGGCCCATGGCGGGCGTCGGAGCTCGCGACCGCAATCGAGCTCTGGGGCCACATCTGGCCACTCCCCGGCTGTAGTTCAGGACGAACGGGGAGCTGCGAGATCGCAGCCGGCGCAGGCCGGAGCGTCTCCAGCAGCTCAACCCTACTGGCCGCCTGCTGCAGAGTGGCGGCTGTCGAGGTGGCAGGCAGGCAAAAGGGGGGGCCCCAGTCGGCAGTGAAGTCCCCCCCCGAGGGGTTGTCAATGACCCCCAAGGATGCTTCCAGCATGGCTAAACATGCCAGCAATGCATCCACAGACGCAGAACCCCCGGTATAAGGCGGGCAAGGTGGGCCACACAGCCCACTGGGTGGTACACTGGGGACCCCCATTTGGGAGCCAGGTCCTGAATAGGGCCATGCCCAAAACTCCGGCCCATGAGGGGCCGGAGGCAAGCCCTGCTGGGTGACCGCACCAGGCCCTCCCCATTGTCTGGACCCATGGCTGGCAATTGCGGGCCGGGGGCCGAAGCCCCTGCAGGGCCATCCTGAGGCTGGAGAGCCGAGGGCCATGCCCTAATCTGCCCCATCCCACTGGTAACGGTGGGTGCAATCGATGTGGGGTCCTGTTGCGGGGGCACAGTCGCGGTCCTCCGACCCGAATGCTGTCCCCTAGCAAGCGCAGGGCCAGGCAAGGTCCTCCCTCATGGCCGTGGCTTGGTTGCCGTGGCCTTCCTTTTGGGAGGCATAGCTGCAAGAAGATGATCCCTTTCCGGGGATCACAGGCGCCGAACTGGCTAAACAGCCGAAGACTGGGCTGGAGAGTCGAGGAGAAACAAAGAGCGACGGAGAAAACTTCTCCTCTCCGTCGCTTCTTCTAAAATGGCAGCTCGTCTGCCTCGTGGCCACCCCTTTTATAGAGGGGTGGCCACGCCCCCTAACTCACCCGGATGTCTGCATGCGGGGGGGGGTGCAAAGAGCGCAGTGGCCATTTTGGCGCCGCGCTTTCATTTGTGTTTTTTTTGGTGCACTGAACTCATTTTATATGAGCAAGTATAAAACAATATAATCACATGACAACAACAACAAAAGGAAGATCCAAATACAATAGTGGCAGCAAAGTATGCTTAGGTGGAAGTGGGGGAAAATTAATTTAGGGGTAACAAATTAATTGCTTATTTAATTATTTAATTGCTTATTTAAATAATTCATCTTTAGCCAGTTTATGGAAAGTAGAATAAAATATGGCCTATTTAATATGGAATGGAAGAACTTTCCTTAGCATAGGAGTGTCTGCTGAAAAGGACCACTTTCTAATGTGCTGGTCTTCCTTGTCAGACATATTATAATATTGTGACCATACTTCTAGGCTTGACTGGAGCCAATTGTTTTGTAGTAACTTTTCATAAAACTGATTTTATAAATACAATACTTATTCAGATGTGATTCTTTTACACTTCCTTAATTATTTTAGCAATAAATGGGAACTATGGTGGCTTAGTGGTTAAGACTGAACTTGATGACTAGAAGGTCAGCAGGTCAGCAGTTTGAGACCCAAGTGCTGCATCATGGAGTGAGCTCCCATCTCTGTCTCTGCTCTTGCTAGCCTAGCAGTTTGAAAGCAAGAAACTGCAAGTAGATAAATAGGTACCACTTTGGTGGGAAGGTAAACAGTGTTCTGTGTACTCTGGTGTCTTGTCATGCCTGCCACATGACCACAGAAACGTCTGGAGATGCAGACAGCGCTGGCTCTATGGCTATAAATGGAGATGAGCAGCAAACCCTAGAGTTGGATAGGACTGACCTTCGAGCAAGGGTGACCTTTACCTTTACAAACTGTATTTTCACATCTTAACAATCCTTTTCTACATACTGTAACACCTAACTCAAGAGTACTGCATCTGATATTGCAGGCGCACCCCCCCAATAACGGACTCAGGCAACATTGAAAGTGGATAACAGCATAGGGCCACATTTATTGATTCAATGCCCTAATCCGAATTATAAATTTGTATTGGTAAAACGACCAATTATAATTCTTAAGGCAAGCAGGCCGAAGTAACACTGGTAAGGTACCACCCCAAAATTGCCAACGGCAATTGGTTACAATGTATCAATTTGTATCAATTTGTTTGTTGACAACAAACAAATTGTTGACCGTAGTCAACATCTAACTCATGACCCCACCCTCTGACTCGTATCCGTAAAATCACGGGGTGATGCATGCTGGCTAGCTATCGCCATCACCCCGTCGCCTGGTTCGTCGTTGACCGGACAACGTTTAACTAATTTGTTCCTGTCTAGTGTTGTCCAGTCAATTGCGAACCTGCCGGATACCTGTGGGTCATACTGTTTACCTTACCAGTGCTACCCGCCAATGTGACCGGAGTCAACAGTAGAAACGAAAGGAACCCCTATATCAAACCATAGCAACAGTGTGGGATGGGCAAAAAAGCCAGGACCCGAAAGCCAATGTGGGTCCCAACCAAAAATTCCCACCCGGCCCCGAAGCGACCAAAATATCACACTGTTAACTAGGGAGGGGGTGGAGGGGAAAAACTTCTCCGCTCCGTCGCTGAGGTAAAATGGCAGCGCGGCTGCCTCGTGGCCACCCCTTTTATAAGGGAGCTGGCCACGCCCTAAACTACCCGGATTCTTCGTCCTGTGGGGGGGGGCCCGCAAAGAGCGTGGCGGCCATTTTGGCGCCGCGCTTGCATTGCAGGCGCACCCCCCCAATAACGGACTCAGACAACATTGAAAGTGGATAACAGCATAGGGCCACATTTATTGATTCAATGCCCTAATCCGAATTATAAATTTGTATTGGTAAAACGACCAATTATAATTCTTAAGGCAAGCAGGCCGAAGTAACACTGGTAAGGTACCACCCCAAAATTGCCAACGGCAATTGGTTACAATGTATCAATTTGTATCAATTTGTTTGTTGACAACAAACAAATTGTTGACCGTAGTCAACATCTAACTCATGACCCCACCCTCTGACTCGTATCCGTAAAATCACGGGGTGATGCATGCTGGCTAGCTATCGCCATCACCCCGTCGCCTGGTTCGTCATTGACCGGACAACGTTTAACTAATTTGTTCCTGTCTAGTGTTGTCCAGTCAATTGCGAACCTGCCGGATACCTGTGGGTCATACTGTTTACCTTACCAGTGCTACCTGCCACACGGAGGGGCTTCAAAGAAGACCTGACGCCCCCCCCCAGACCGTCAGCTCGGTCAACAGGCCTGCTCGCCAATCACCCAACAGGAGGTCCATACCTCCTCGCGACAGATGGACCCCATCCCCTGCATACAAGTCGTAATTTCGTAGGCTAATAGCGGGGTGACGACTGACCCGTCCCCAAGCCTTGTCGGCAAGGAACCGCGCCACCGCCCCGTTGACCGCGCGCCTAGCGCGGTCAAGGGCCAGGAGGTCAATGCCCCCTCTATAAGAATGGCGCGGGATCATGTCCGACCAAACCAGGGTTGTGGCAGGCCAGACGTAGTGCAAGTAAGCAAGGTCCCCGCAAATCGCATGCTTGAGCGATAAGCCGGTGACCTGACCCAAATCATTGCCCCCAAGGTGTATGATGAGAATGTCAGGCGGGTCAGCACTCCTGCTGGAAAACAGGAAAGGCAGCAGCTCCCGCCACAACATCCCAGGCTTACCATGCCATGTGAGACTGGCGTGTTCACCCAGTCCCAATCGGGGTCCCCACTCTGTCGCCGCAGCGTAACGCGCTGCCCTGTGCACATAGCTGTGGCCCACCAGCCATACTGTCACCGGTGTAACACGACACCCAGGGTCTGTAAGAAAATTAAGAAAAAAGGGAAGGTAAGGTGATAGGATTGGTACTCACGGTGGAAGTGGGCGCACATAAAACTGAAAACATTGCGAGCCCCACCTCCCCATGCTGCGTATGTCAGCCCCGGAGTACCCAAAAGCAGCTGCTGTAGAGGCTGCCCCAATACGAAATGAATGTGTGCCATAACGGGCAACTGGTAGGCCCACCCTGGCGAGGGCTCTGCCTGTCACCTTCCAAAACTGAAATTTAGTAAGGGGAGACCCATCTTGGTGACAGAAAAACGGGCCATGGTGCATGCCACGCAGTGCCAGGAACTCCTGTAGGGCACCAACCGGACAGATGTCTGCCAAAGAACACCGTAGCAGTCTTACACCACTGCCTACGCCATGCTGATCTGACTTGGAGGAACGTATCCTCAACTGGGCCCAGTCTTTGGCAACATATACATCTCCGAGTTCCAGTGCCCTACAACTTGCATCCGCCTTAGACAGCATCACAAGTTCGCTGATGCGGAGCGCTCCAAAAAATGCCACCGTTGTGGCTGCATGAAAAAGGGCTGCCTCATAATGATCAAAACAGAGGCTTGGCCAGCCCCGGGCCAACTGGGTAAGAACCCCTGGGGAAATAGGGTGCCGATCGTCCGGGCAACGCCCACGCTCGCGCACCCACCCCTCCAAAACATGTCTCACACGGAAGTCAGAGGTGTTGTCCACATGACCCCCTACTTTGGCCATAAAAGCCAGCGCCGAGAGCTTGGATGCTATGGTGCGAGGTGCGAGGCCAAGAGCGTGCAGGTGGACCATGAACCGCAGAACATGGTCAACCGGGATAGGCCAGGTCTCTGGCAGGTGAAATTGAGCAGCAAATGCCCTGAAAGAATTAAATGCTTGTTGATACGCCTTACGCGTGCGTGGCGCTAGTGACAGGCCAATCGCCCGGTTCACCTCTCCTTGCCAATGGTCCATATCTCGTCCGGGAGTGGCGAGGGAAATTCCTCCGCATCCGGGGCCAAGGCACGGAACCGGGAGATCTGCAGGCGGGACAAAGCGTCAGCAATATCATTATTAATCCCTGGGACATGCCTGGCTCTGAACAAAACATTGAGGCGCAGGCAGCGCAGCACAAAATGGCGCACTAGGTCCATAACCCTGGGCGATTTGGAAGTCTGTGCATTAACAATGTGGACAACAGCAGCGTTGTCACACCAGAAATGCACGACCGAGTTAGCCCCTTCCTCGCCCCATAGCATCAAAGCCCCTAGTATAGGAAAAAATTCAAGGTATGTGAGATCACGCAGGCGATCCGTGCCTGCCCAGGCCGGTGGCCATCCACCATAGGCCCACTTCTCATTGAAGTACATCCCATAACCCAGGGATCCTGAGGCATCAGACTGGATCTGAAAATTGGGGGATGCCAGGAGGTCAGACCTCCAAAATGAGACCCCATTGAACTCCCTCAGGAACTGTAACCAGACAAACATGTCTGCCCTGATACCCCGGGTAAGTCTCACTCTGTGGTGGGGCCTGGATAACCCTGCCATGGCGTCGCATAAACGTCGAGCAAAAGCCCTGCCCGGAGCGACCACCCTGCAAGCGAAATTCAGGTGACCATGTAGCACCTGCAATTCCCTCAGTGATGTCTTGCGCTTGGCCATCAACTCCGAGATAAGGGCCACTATCCTGGACACCTTATCCTCCGGTAACCTAGAAGCCTGCGCTAACGTGTCAATCTCCACCCCCAGGAATACTAGCTTGGTAGATGGGCCCTCGGTCTTTTCGGGCGCTAAAGGGACACCGAGTTCCTCCATTAGCGTCTGAAATGTGTTAAGGAGACGTGCGCACGTGTCCCAGCCCCGTTCACCCCCGAATAAAAAGTCATCCAGGTAATGGGCTACAGACCGGGACCCTGACCTGCGGACGAAAGCCCACTCTAAGAAGGTACTAAAACGCTCAAAGGCCGAGCATGATATGGAACAGCCAAAAGGCATGGCCTTATCAAAATAATATTCGCCCCGAAATTTGAAACCCAGCAACTCAAAGTCACCCGGGTGCACCGGCAGGAGGCGAAAGGCCGACTTAATGTCGCACTTGGCCAGCAGGGCACCCGGGCCACACGAGCGCACCATGCGCAGCGCGTGGTCAAAAGACGTATACCTGACTGAACAAAGGTCATCAGGGATAGCGTCATTGACCGACCGGCCGGCTGGGTAGGATAAATGATGAATAAGACGAAACTCGCCTTGAGACTTTTTGGGAACCAAGCCTAGGGGCGACACCTTAAGATTGGGAAACGGGGGTGAAGGGAAAGGGCCGGCGACCCTACCCGCATCTAACTCCTTCCTGATACTGGCAGCAGCCACCTCCTCCCTCCCCTTGAGGGACAAAAGATTGGGGGCATCCTGAGGGGACCTATCACCCATGAAAGGGATGCGGAACCCGTACTTAAAGCCTTGAAGGAGATACTCCCCATCCTCCCCCTTCGGGTACACTGTGAGCCAACGCTCCAACATGTCCACCTTAATTGGGGAGGGGGCCTTTCGGCGAACCAGCTCCATCTGTGGCAGCCTTGCCAGCCCACTGTCCGCCTCTTCCTCTGCCCCGTGTCCCCCCAGGCCTGGGACAGGCAGAGGCTGCGTGGGGGCCCGAACATGTGGGACACTCATGCCTGTATTTGCAATTCTTCTTATTGCAGGAACCATTGGACGAGAAAGCCCAGCACAGCAGGCGGGCTGGAACCCCCTGCCCCGCCGCCTGGCGGGTAACCTGTGCTGGGACCGCTCGCTGGACCGCATGTCCGCAATGGTATCTGTCCCCTGGCACGGGGCGCGTGGGTGTCATGTACAGAAGCCAAAGCCTCTGGCACAGCTCGTCCCACCTCATCCCCGGGTGGAGTGGAATCCGCATACGGAATTCCTCGTCATAAGCAAGCCACGAAGGGCCCGGGAAATCAACCATTGCCCTGTATATGTTGTCCAAATATTGGACCATCGGAATAGCCAACTCCGGCCGCGCCCTCAGATACACTGCCATGTAAATTAAATAAGCCGGCAGCCAGTTGGCCCAGGTACGTGGCGGCTTACGACGACGCGCCTGCTCCTTATCCTTCTCATCCTGTCCCTCCCTTTCCTCCTTGGTGGGCTCTCTGTTCAGGAGTGAGAAGATATCTACATACTCCCCCCGCCAAATCTTTTCTTTGGTTGCCTGTGCCAAGTGGTCACCCAGTGGCAAGGAGTACCCCGCAGTTGGTAATGCCGAGAAAGGCACCACAGACACCGGGAAAGGGGCCTGAGCTAACCCAGCCACCCCCAGTACATTCCCCGGATTGTGATAAAAACTACCCACCCCGGTGCCCTGGGTGGCAGTTACCGTCACCGAGTGGAGTGCCGGCTGCTGTGCCACCGCACCACCCGAGCGAGGCCAAGGCCATTGAAAAGCTCCCCCCATAGAAGGAATGTGTGTAGGTGTACTGCCTTGGACCACATACTCACATGCTGCACCCCCGCGGGCCGCCCCCACCGGGGGTTCCGGCCCACTGGGGGCGTCGGAGCTCACGACCGACGTAGAGCTCATCATCGGGGCCTGACCTGCACTCGTATGCTGGCTGGGGAGCTGCGGGGCAGTGGCCGAAGCCACGCCACCCGCCTGAGGCAGCTCAACCCTGCCTGCCGCCTGTTGTCCTCCCGCCGACGGCGCCGCACAAGGGACGCCAAAAGGAGCCCCAGCCTGGCTGGCCCGAGCTAAAGACGCTTCAAGGGCCGAAAGGCGGGCCAGTAAAGCCTGCACGTCGATCTGGGGCCAAGGGCCGGCCGGCCCGCCAAGTCCAGGCGCGGGTACAGGTCCCTGTACCCCAGGACCCGAATAGGGCCATTGCCCAACACCGAAGCCCGGTAGGGTCGGTGCAGGAACCTGCCAAGGTAGGGGACCACACCACCCACCCAGGCTAGAAGGCCCAGGAGGAATAGAGGCAGGTCCCACAGGATGGGCAGGTAGAGTAGCGGTGTCCACCGCTCGCGGGCCGCTGGCCGAAGCCCCTGCCGCGGCCGCATTCTGATCCCCTGCGTCCGGCCAAGGGGCGATAGACCCCATTCCGCCGGGGGCCTGGACAGGCGGCTGCTGGGGAGGCGCAGCTGTGGTCCTCCGACCCGGGTTGCGCCTCCTCACAGCTCGAGCCGCACTCGAAGCTGCCTTCTTCTTCGAAGGCATCTCAATCGCAGAAGAGGGAAGCCAAAAAGAAGATTCGCCGCCAAAAGGCTTCCCGCAAGGTAAGGAGCGACGGAGAGACAGGGGAAAAACTTCTCCGCTCCGTCGCTGAGGTAAAATGGCAGCGCGGCTGCCTCGTGGCCACCCCTTTTATAAGGGAGCTGGCCATGCCCTAAACTACCCGGATTCTTCGTCCTGTGGGTGGGGGGCCCGCAAAGAGCGCGGTGGCCATTTTGGCGCCGCGCTTGCATTCTCATGTCTTTTTGTATTGCTCACTCCAGCCAGCAGGATCCCCCATTCCCCAAGATAGCAGCCACGTGGGCGGGGAGGAGCCAGACCACCAGGTACTGATGATAGAGGTTTTAGAGTCACCCCCAATACTGCCCGCAGACATCGCCAAAGCGACCGGCAAGGACAACACCTTGGCGAAGGTTAGCTCCTGGGTGCAGAAAGGGTGGCCTGCGTCTTCCCCGGCAGCGGAATTCGACCCATTTTTTCGAAAAAAAACTAGAGTTGTCCCTTGAGAGAGGGTGCCTTCTGTGGGGCCAGCGGGTAGTGATCCCTACGTCCCTACGACCGCGGGTGCTCAAACTGCTGCACGTCAGCCACCCCAGGATCGTGCGCTCCAAGGCTCTGGCCCGGAGCTACTTCTGGTGGCCCCAGCTAGACTCCGACATCGAGCACATGGTCGGCATTTGTGAGCCCTGCCAGAACTCCAGACCAGAGGAGGCCCGTCTGCCCCGCAGGGAATGGGACGCGGCGAAGGGGCCGTGGTCCCTGATTCATGTAGATTTTGCCGGCCCGTTCCGTGGGACGCTTTTTCTCCTTGTGGTGGACGCTTACTCCAAGTGGTTGGAGGTCATCCCAGTCACGAGCACGTCCTCGGCCACAACCATAAAGCATTTACGGAGGGTTTTTTCCACGTTCAGCCTACCCGACACCTTAATTAGCGATAACGCTAGTTGTTTCACGTCCACCGAGTTCAGGGCATTCACAGAAATCAACGCCATTCGGCACATCACCTCCGCCCCTTTCCACCCGGCAACAAACGGACAAGTGGAGCGCCTTGTGCGCACCACCAAGGATGTGTTGCGGCGCATGGGGCCCGGCGACCTGAACCTTCAGGTGTGTCAGTTTTTGCTGGGATACAGAGTAACTCCCCTAGCATCCGGATATTCCCCTGCAGAGCTTTTAATGCGTAGGAAGCTGACCACGATCCTTACCAGGCTAGACCCAACGAGGGTAGAGGATAGAGGGGGGAACGTCGGGATAGAGGCCACTAAAAGTTTCGATGTGGGCGCCCCTGTGCATTGCAGGAACTACGCCAGCGCGGGCCCTGCCTGGGTACCGGGCATTGTCGTGGAGCAAACCGGTCCCGTTTCGTGCCGCGTGGAGACCAGCACAGGTCTACTGTGGAGGCGGCACGCGGACCAGCTCAGGCGCAGGGTCCCCGATGAGCAGGGCTCGGACCTTCAGGAACGAAATTCAGCGTTAGGGTTCTCCCCCACCCGTTTAGCCCAAGGGGGAGGAGAAGGGGGCCGCGGGTCCCCACCAAGGGGGGAGGAAAGGGAAGAATCTGTCCTCTTAGATATCCTGCGGGATCTTTCGGCAGAGGAGGAACCAGACCTCATACATACCCCGCGGAATTCCCCCACCAATACGGATACCCCAACTGAGTTAGGATTTGATTTTCAGGACCGGGGGAGTTTTTTGGAGTGGTCCCCCACCCGTCCAAGCGAGAAGAGGGGTTTTTCGTTAGCCCCGAGTGCCCCCGGTCTGCCCACAATGGAGTTTTTCCCTTCCCCCAAAGCCGCCAAACCACGGCAAGCCACTAACAAGTCTCCCTCTCCCGTTTCAGGACAAGGGACCAGGGAACGAGGAAGCGGTAGCGCCCCCGGGGCAGGGCAGCCCACACCATGGCCCAAACATACTTGCAATAAGCCATCTTGGTTGAGAGACTTCGTCTCATCCTAGGGGGGAGGGATGTTGTGTTCTTTAAAGCTGTGCCTTTAACAATGTATCTAACCATGTGGAAACAGTGTAACCTTTTCTGTGTGCAACATTATAACCTCCAGCTGTATCACTGTAATCCTTATAAGAGGACGCGAGCTAGTGACCACTAAATGGCAATAGCGAGCGTCCAGCTCTCATGGCCCAAACTCACCCTTGATCAGCAGCGCGGGAAGATTCCCGCCACCTACTCACCTGGACAAGAAGGGCGTGACCCCCTATGACGTCACGCAGGCAGCAACCAATGGACTGTCAACGAGCCACATTCAAATGTATAGCCACCGTATATATAGAGCAACCCATCCGCCATTACCACATGTTCCTCCGGATCATCATGCAATAAACCTGTGTTAAGCCAACCTTTCGGCTGTTTCATTGTCTTTGGTCCCATACACCAAAACAAGAGTATCAATGGCTATAATTATGGATACTTAAGGACAACCTCCGGGTTGGAGAGATAGGCAGGATATCTCTCAATATCATTTCCAGGGAATCCTAAGCAGGCATCTGCTTGGGAATACCCTGAAGGAAATGGTGAGCCACTGTGTGAGACAGAATGCTGGACTGGATGGGCTGTGGCCTGTTCCAGCAAGGCTGTTCTTATGTTCTTATAAATGGGAAAGTGCAAAGAAGAGCAACTGGGAAGTAATGTATAGTTGTCAGAATCTGGTTTCAGGATTTAAGAAGCCTAGCTGGCAATTTCCCATTCCCGTACATTTGTAGCCCTTATTACCTTTCACCTTTTAAATAGATTTCTTCAGGGAGTGCACAATGAAATATGCTCTACATTAGTTTTGGTATCAGATGGGCCTTTTGGTAAGGGAAATAAATATCTTTTTAGTTTCTGCGACAGCAAGATATATTTTTTCTCAGGATTCATTCCAAAAGGTGGCATGAATGGCCCTTTTAAGAATTACTAGCTCGGTCAAATCCACCTTAGCATTCAGACACTGAAGAGGAATGGGAGAACTTTCATGAAATGAGTCTGAGATTAAATATGAAAGTAACTTTGAGGGTACCTAGACTAAGGTGAGTTATCTTGCTTCTAGCAACAGCAACCAGAGCCTCTGTAGTAGGAAATTTATTTATCTCAACAGTATTTTCTGTATCTTTTGTAGTTGTTCCCCAGAGACATGTGTGAGGTCTCTATTTATTAATCATCTTGATTCTCTCCTGCCCAAACACCTACCATTTTTCTTCTTAAAACCCAATTAATTCTGAAGAACGAACATTACTATTCTAGATATGCATACCAGACTGCCTGGTACGAGACTGGACATTTTTCTGCCTTCATCTAGTTCAGCATTGTTTCCAAGCTAGTCCTAAAGAAAGTGCATCCAAAAACCATAAACCAATATGCTGGTGAATTCCACAGAAGATATATTCTAAGACAGTGATGGCCAACCTTGGCACTCCAGGTGTTCTTGGATTTCAATTCCCAGAAGTCATGATCAGCAGGAGTGCTTACTTGGGCTTCTGGTAACTGACATCCCAGAACACCTGGAGTGCCAAGGTTGGCCATCACTGTTCTAAGACATCAGGAGGGTGCCATGTTGGGGATGGGTTATATACTTTAATTGATGATAGATCTTTAGGAACTCAAATAAAGGTATGCTACATCATCTGGTCTTTTTCAAGTGGAGATGAAAAGGATAGAATTAACCTTCTCTGGATAAACCATGTACTACAGTAGTTCTGTGTGCTAACCCAGCTAATCATGCAATCCTATGCCTAGTAGTTCATACTGCATATCTCTCCTGCCTATGCTATTTGTCCATTCCAAACCTAGTTCAAATATTCAAATAATGGAAACTGGCATTGACTAATATGTTTATTAAACTACAAAGATATTATTAAAAATATGGGCTTTTGAAGCCCTTCAGAACTCTTCAAAAGGATGGGGATTGCAGAGGCTCAGATGTCAGGATGGGGAGACAAACCACTGGTCAGATGTTTTAATTACGGAGTCTGATGTTAGACTAACATATGAAACTGGAAGCTTCGGGCTGGAAGGATTAGCTTAAAGTTAGAAGGTCACCACATGAGTAGAGATGTGAAATCCCAGAAAAAAACTGAGAAAATTCGGGGGGGGGGGACGTGTTTTTTTCTCATTTTTTCTGAAGCCTTTTTTGTTTTTTTTCTGAAAAATTGAAAAAAAATTGAAAAAATAAAAAAAATATTATGGGATGTTTTATTTTAACATGATGAATAAAATATTTTAAGATAAGGCTAGGTTCAAATATTTTATAAATCATTTCTAAAAAAATATGTATGGTAACAGATTATGTTCAATTTTTCTGAAAATTTCAGTTTTTTCCTGAGCTTCAAAATTTCTGGAAATTTTACATCTCTACACTTGAGGGGTGAGAATGGAGTTATAACAGTGTAGTAGTAACTAAACCGAAGTAGACCAATTTTAAGTTGAAATTTTTTTGGAATAGTAGCCATGTTAGTCTGTGGTTCAGGCACATCAGAAAACAAAAACAAAATAAAAAATAAATTAAAAACACTGCAACACTTTAAAGACTAAATGCTATATTTTTACAGTGAGCTTTTGTGGATCAAATCCACTTCTTCAGACAAAGGAGTAAAATTTTCAGGTATGGTTTATCGACACCAGATACTGAGATAAAGAGGTTACCATTTTAATTTGTAGACTTGAAAAGAGATCTGCAGAGAACCAAACCTTTGGCATTTCTCCTGTATATCATAGTCAAGGCAAAATACATTAGAGAAAGAAGATACAATTGAACACCTGCAGAGCACTACATGCAACAAATGTAATGTATTATGCACAGTATTACATGCAGTTATAAAAGGATGCTTGAATGAGCATAGCTTTTTATCAGTTGCCAGTGTTTTCCAATCTTTGGTTTTTGGACTTCAATTCCCAGAAGCACTGATCAGCCAATGTACTGACTTAGGCTTCTGGGAATTGAAGCCCACCAATGTTCCATGGAACATAGTTTGGGGAGTGCTGAATTAAACAATGACATCAGCTTGCTTTACTAGAAAAGAGGAACCATCTCTAGGTGTTCAAGGAGAGTAGAGGAAACCACAAGGTTTGTGAGCTGTGCGTTGAGAAAGCAAAAGTTTAATGATGCATGTAAAGTTAAGCTAAGCTATAAAAAATACCTGTTTCTGCCTGTTTATAGCCATTACACTGAGTGAATCTCCCTGAATCTTTCTTTGCTTTGAGCCACACATATACCTTCATTGCAACCTAGGTAAAATTAAACCTGTTGGAGACATGGATTTTGCCTTTTGAGAAATAATTTTGTAACAGCGGGTAGAGGCTCTGTGTGTCTCTACAGATAAAGATGTGGAGAAACATGCTGAGTTACTCACTGCCTTTAGGTACAGCACATAGCTGCTGTATTACCATAGAGCAAAGGCACTTGGAAATTGAAAGATCTATATGTGAGAAAGCTGCAGGTACATGCTGTATGTACAAATATTAAACTAAGCCTCACTGCTTTTTGTGAGCAGAGAAACCAGTGAGATCATTTTTCCAAATTTCTCCAAAAGGAGAAGGAGGGATTTTCCAAGAGTTTCATCAGCCAACAATGGTTGTCACATGGCTTCATTTCTTCTTTATTGGACTACAACTGTTCATGACATCAACAACAATCATGTCAACAACAATCTGCCTAGCCATTATGGCAGTGGTGATAGGAAAAATGATAGAGGGGTAGTCTCTAGAATTGTAGGGATCTCGTGAGGAAAAGCATGTACTCCCATTAAAAATTTCAGAAATTTTACGTCTCTACTATATGCCATGCCAGGCATATGTAAAAAGATGAGAATGACCAAGATCATGGGGCAGACCCAGAGGAAGTTGGAGAGATAACATCAAATAAATATTGCAAGAACACCAAATAACACAGGTGGAGGCCACTAAACATGCCAGAACAAGAATCTTTTCATTTCTTTTGGTAGGGCCTGACAGTTTCATTTTTGAGAGGCTTTTGTAATATATTTTTTTCTTCTTCAGATACATGCAAGCAGGTATGGAGAAGGGCAGTGGACTGCTAATGCTATGGCAAAATCTGGGCCTATTTGTAGAAGTTTACATCTCTGAGGAAGAGGCTTTATATGTTCATTTAATTAGTTAGACTGTAATCACTTTAGCAAATACTTTAAGATTTATTTCTTAATTAGCACAATTGAATTTAAAGTATTTCCCCCCAGTGATCATACACCACTTCATAATTGTTTCTGATTTGGAGTTTTTCTCCTTCCCACTGGGGGCTTCTCCATTTTGAAAGCCAGAATGATTCAAAATGTGTTTGTCTGGTATGATTCTTCATTTCATTCTACAAAGGACAGGGGATGTGACTGTGTGATTTTATGTGATGCATTAAGCTATGGTGTGATGTTTTTGGCAACAGGAATACCACATCCTGATTGACCTAATGTATTTTTCTATAAAGTACGAATTTAGCACTAGATCACATTTGCTATATATGGGCAGTTATTAAATCATATCAGATTTTGGGCCAGTGTGGATAGTGTCTCTGAAACAATGCAGGGTCTTTCTATGATTATAATATGAGTGGTTTGGTTTGCTGTAGTTTGATTCACAGTTGTATTAAGTTTAGGTATATCTAAACCAGGGGTTCCCAACCTATGGCCCATGGCACCATTTCATGTGGCCCATGCCACCTCCGCCACACTCAGAGGTGGAAGCGAATGTGTTTATGGCAGCCATAAAATGCACCTGCACATGCATAAACATGCCCGTGACTGTTGTAAACATGGAAGTGGCTGCATTTACATCAGATGTAAATATGCCTGCTTTCGCTTCCAGGGGCATGGGCTAGCCTGCTCAGCTGAACGGAGGGCATGGTCAGGCCTGTGGAGTAAAAAGGTTGGGAATCCCTGATCTAAACTGAATACTACTGTGACTCAAACCACAGCATGCCAAACCACCCCTATTTGGCTTGTCAGTGTAGAGCAATGTGAATTTTCAGATAATTTATTATTTAGTTACTTTATTTTCAATGCCATTTAGATATTCTATTAGTTGTATTTTCGAACTTACTGTAATAATGTATGGCGATCAAGGGTGCTTCATTTGGATTTCTTTTATTATGTACTTCAGCTTTTCTGGCTGTCCACACTATGTGAAAATGCCCTATGGGAAGAGTTATTTAATTATGCCTTATCCTGGGGAAATGGAATAAATGAATCTACAGGGGACTGCTGCCATGGAAATAATTATATGATGAAGTAAAGGTCATCCACACATGCTCTTTAGCCAACTCCTAAGTAAGTACCCTCAAGAATCTTGATAATCACCTGTGATAATTTCTCCAAAACTTATTCACCTTTGTAACATTGTTTGAAAACAATTTATTAAAAAAGAATAGTCTAATTAATAGAAAAGGAAGGCAATTTTAGTGCAGATCTAATGACAATGGGCATGTTAGTTTGTCAGCAATGTATACAGGTAGTTATTTAATTTATTTTAAAAATATAGTTTCTGGCTAAACTTCCAGAAATTGTACATATATTGGAAAATATATTTTTGTAAAAAATACTGTTTTAAAAGAATATTCATAGGTCCATTCGTCAAATACATGAATAAAATATTGATATATATGTAATATTGAGACAAGTTATTGTAAAGACCTGCAAAGTAATAAATTATAGCAAAGCTTTGCTGATGCAATTATTAAATAATGTGAATGAATGAAAGATAGGTAGCTTGAAATTAGGAAATTTGAATTAGTGTCTCCTTGAATTTTTGCTCTTTTTGGTTTCCATTGTAAGTTATTCCTATCCTCATTCTTAACCAACTTGTTCTGAACCAGTTTTGTAGCATTGCTTGCAGAGTAGGTTATACTTCAGTTCTATGCAAAGTTACCAAAGAGGAAGTCACACTGCTCAGTGGCAAAATTGTTATTGCTTTTATTTGCACATGTAAGTACATTTATTGAAGCTGCTGCAGCTATAGTACTTCATGGGGCTTAGGTTGAAAGTTGGTCATGTGCCTGGTTGCCCATTGGCAATGACTGACACATCATCAATTAGCTGTGGCAGCCTCCACAATGTCATTTCCAAGTGTGATTTTTAAAAATGCAACCAACAATAGCTTCCTGGTCAGTGGGTCTCATGTTTAAGAAATCCTGTTCTTTAAGTAAGGATTGTTCTTATCGCTTTGTAAAGTCAGTTTCTGTATACCAGAGTCTGAAAGAAAGGTGAGATTTCATATGTTAGCCCCTTTTCCCTGTCTAGAACTGAAGCAATGTGGCAATATTAAATTGAAGTTGAAACATGTTGACTAGTCGAGCTGTAAAGTGTGAACCATGTGCAAGAATTCTCTATCATGCTTTAAAGAAGTGGTGATGATGCAGCAGACCATTTCCAGTTTACTCTCCATTTCCATGAGATTCTAGAAAGCATTTTCTGAATCCACACTGTAAATCTGGGCAGTACAAAAATGAGTAAAAACATGTGTCATGTGACTATATCCCCCCACACCCACACCCACATGTAGATGTTAAAAAGTATAGGTAAGCATGGTTGATGTCAAATTACCTGAATCATATCTCTTCACTGAGTTAAATTCCATCTTTGAACTGAATTGATTCATCATTGTACTGAACTGAGAAAGGGAAGAAATCTGACCTCATCTTCCCTTCCCTTTTTCAAATGTATTATGGTGAATTTCAACTTCTTTCCTGCTTATCCTACTTTTCTTATCCACAGTTAAGGAATGAGAATTGCCAAGTCAGCATCTTCTCATTACATGAGATTTCAGGCCAAAACTCAAAACAAGAGGTGCTTACAATGTTACAGAGCTGGGTGGTTGAGTTTTCTTTCTATAATGGGGAGGTGTTTTTTTTTGTTGTAGTAAATGCAGAATAATGTAGGTGCATATGAGTTCATGACGGTGAACTACACTCATTCCAAAACACGTATTGTGAGTATGATATACAAACACACAGTCAATGAGCCCTGGGACCAGTTGGAAGGAGGTAGTCTCCAAGGCATCAAAACCATTTCACAGGCATGGATCAAATCTTTCTTTTCTAAAGCTTCTCACTTGGAGATTTGTCTCCTCACCTGGATGTCCTGTATTACCTGTACTTGCTTAAAAAACATACAATTTCCTGGAACTTCTAGTACTACTTTTGTTTCCATATTTTTAAATTAACATTTTTACTATAATGTTATTCATACTGTTATTTTCCATACAGATAAAATAACTCCTCAATGAAATAATATCTTGAATGTTTTGAAAAAAATCTACATATGCTAATGCTTTATGTATAGAAAATAAGAGAGAACACATAAGGCATTTTCTGAAGAGAAGTACTTCTTAGGAAATAAAAAATAATAATAGTCATGTCAATTATAGTCATCATAAAGTGTTTCATTTCCAAGAATTCCTTACTGAAGGATGCACCTACATACTATTAAAATTATTTCATTGGTATTTCTACATGGATTATTTTTTAATAGGCTATAATTCCTCCGCCAGATGGAGGACCTCGTTGTGTCTGTACAGGGGCCCACGCTATCGATCCTGGGATGGGAGATAGCTGCAGCTGCTGGCGTCACTCGCCCTGGCCCTGCCCAGCCAGTGGGTAGAAGAGACACTGGAGCCGCTGGACGGAGGACATCACCATCTCTCTCCCAGGGTCCACGTAATCTGTCCCGGGATTGGAGACAGCTGCAGCCGCCGGCATCACTCCCCCTGGCCCCACTCGGCAAGAGGGTAGAAGAGATGCCTGAGTTGCCGGTTGTGGACGTTGAGCCCCGGGCTCCATTGGAAATGCTGAGTGGGAAGAATCTTGTGATTGACTTTTAGTATTAACTGTGTTTATTGTATGTTATCATATGATATTTTGTACTTTATTGTTTTACTGTATTGCATCTTTGTTTAATATGCTATGAGCTGCCCTGAGTCGGCGTATGCTGTGTGGGTGGCATACAAATCAAATAAATGAAATGAAATGAATTGTCCTGGATATCCATTCTGAGAACAAGCAAAGAAATATATTCTTACAGCATTGAATAGTGCTTCTCCACAGGCCTTTTAAAACCTTTTACTACTGTTTCAATAGCTTTTAATAATGGCCTCTAACATTAAAATAGAGGTTGCCCTACGTTTTAGAGGACATCTGTTTAGCAGAGAGTAGTTCCCTTTGGCAGAGAGTTGATGTCATTAATTGCACATCTGTTCAACACATATATCATACACTTTTTCTAAGACTAAATCATTTGATAACACAGACGGATTATCATTTGTGCCCTTTAGTGCTTTTGTGTGCTCAAAGAAACAGTAAAGAAATACTACAAGAATGTAACCACAGCTCTGCAAATCAGAGCAAATGCCTACCTAGTCCAGTACTGTACTGTCATGGTGGCAAATTAAATGTGTTTTAGGTTAGTTACTAGCAGGGGTACCTGGTGTTGCCAGGGTGGGGGACCCAACCCGGGGCAAGGAGTGACCCGGGAAGCCCCCCCTGACCCCCCCCCCCGTGGTGACTTTTCTTTGTGTGCATGTGTGTTGTCCCCTCAGTGGTCCCGTGGTCGTCGGTCAGGCCCAGAAGTGGCCTAACCTTCCCCAGCCACATCACACATGGCACAACACACTCATACAACACCCACCCATAACAAACCCGCACAACACACACACACACAAAACACTCACATGCCACACAACACACACACCCGACACATGACACAGACACCACACCAAGACCCAACACCCACCCACAAAACACTGTAACACAACACACATCCAGACATGACACCCCTACACACAATACACACTCACAACACACACAGGACACACACAACCTACACACAACCTACACACAACCCACTCCCACCACTGCCACCCACAGCACACACTGACACAACACACACCTACACAATACACCCAGAACTAACACCCCCTCAGCACACTCTGACACAACACACATCCACACATGACACCCCCACATAACACACCCCCACACGATATACACACAGCACACACAGGACACACACAACCTACACCCCTTACTCCCACCACTGCCACCCACAGCACACACTGACACAAGACAAAACACATACCACACACACAGTACACACTCACAACACACACAAAACCTACACACAACCCACTCCCACCACTGCCACGCACAGCACAACACACAGAGACACACAACACACATCCCAGGCTGACACAACACGCACGTACAACACACACACAGAAACACACCCCAATGCCCCGGTCTTGCCGCTGCCACCCGTCTCTGGCACTGCTGCAGCCTGGGGTGGTCCCAATTGGTGGAGCAGGCCCTGTGTCAGGCTCGGGAGGCCTGATAGGGAGTCCTGGAGGTGGAGGAGGGCAACCCACCTGTGCAGGTAAGGTGGGTCCACCTTACCTGGCATCATCCATGCACCAGAGGGGGGGCACCAAAAATCTTCCCCCTCCAGAGCACGTCTCTCCTCGCATGGCCAGCAATGGGCATGATGGATGAAGCTGGCCGGGCGGTTACATCTTGTGATGGGGAAGCTATGGTGATGCGTGTTGTTCGGCAGGGTGAAGCCCGCCACACCAAACAACTGGTGCTACCCTTGCAGCTCCCACCGTCAGATGCCTCTGCCCACCCAGCCTCATCTGCTCCCCTCATTGCTGGCCACACGCAGAGAGGCAGTCACCAGAGTGGGCTGGTTTCGGCTGTTCAGTCACCCCCTCTAGTCGGCAACCCTTTGCCCTCCCCAGGGGCACCTCAGGTGGATGGGAGACTCTGCCAGGGTGGGTGGGCGGCACCTGTACCTGCATGGTTCCTTTGTAGGTGGGGCCCCCTGCAGTTCCTTCAGGAGTACAGGGGAGTCAGGCTGAGGTAGCTGCTTGCCAGAGTGAGGCAGGGATGGCTGCCTGCCGGTCAGGCAGGGCAGGGGCTGCCGCCCATCTGTGTCGCCACCTGATGCAGGCCCAGTGGTGGGGCCACATCCTCCAGCCTATTTGGTGATGAGCCAATGGAGGAAGCTCCCAACCCGGGAGGTGGCAAAATGCATGCACTGGAATTGGCGCAGTCACAGAAGCCTGCCCGGAGTTCATGGTGGTGGCGCTGGCTGCAACTCTGGGCAGGTTTCTGCCATACCTGTCAAGTACCCAATTTTTCCCAGGAAAACCCCTTATTGTACCCCTCTTCCCGCCCCCTCCCGTTTTATTACTTACCCCATAATATACTTTTATTTTAAAAAAATCCTGACCGGAGCCCTCACAGGCGAAGCTGCAGTATGTTCTTCTAGACACCAGAGGTTACTGTGTGGCAAGCTGTAGAAATCTGATTCATGTAAAGATCTCTTCTCAATCAGTCTCATGAAGCAGCAGTTTATAGCCCCAGATCTTTAAAGAGAGAAACTTAAGAGTCCACGAAGTCCAGCTTCATTAGGCTCAGAGTAAGGAAAGAACAGAGAGAGACAGAAAACACGACTGCAGTCTTTCGCTGAACAAAGGATACTAATCGCTTCTCTTTATTCAAGCAGAGTATACCAGAAACGAAACTTAAGCTACATAATCAATCAGAATGTCAGAACCCAAATAAGGAGAGATAAGGAGAATACTATTCTACGCATGCCCAAAAACCAGCGTTGTCTCTCATGCAACCAAAGAGGCTTTTGTTTACAAAATGTGTCAGAAGACAGGAGACAGAAACCAGATACATTCCTACATGTCCTCCTTTTTCATTTAAATTTGAGAGAGAGAGAGAGACGGCTAATCATACCCCTGCATGTCATCATACTCCATAACTACTCCTCCATATACATCATCACTGTCCTCCTGGACATCGTACCCCTCCTGACTCCTGGTACCTTGTTCCGGAGGATGATACCTCATTGAGTACAATTGCCGTCGTGCAAAACCCGATGTCTCCCTTCTACGCAGTGGACATGTGTTACACATAGAAATAAGATTAGGAATACAATAAATGCAAAAACACAAAGGTATAAGGCAGATAATAATAATGAACCCATAAAAGAAAACTTGTCTAAGGACAGACAAATCAGGCAACCAAGAAGTCACCCAATCAAAGAGATTAACATCAGTGCGTACACTGTTAGTAATGCTCTCCTGTAAATTCTGAAGTTCTTTCTCAATAGTATTATTCAGATCCTGGAATTTTACCCGACATCCCTGGTTCCCGACCAGTTTACAAAATCCTCCGGATTTTGCTAACAGGTAATCTATGGCCAGTCTGTCCTGCATTTGGTCTTGATGAAGCTCAGTGATTTCCATTTGAAGATCCCGTATGACCCTCCCTGTGGCATTGATTGATTTCTCCAGCCTACAGGTGAGTCCCAAAATGGACCTTCTATTCTCCTGGGAAATGACACCTGGGTATGATCCCAAGGTGAGTGCGCCAGTTATAGCACTCCCTATAGCTCTCCCCCAGGAGCTACCATCAGACAGCTGAACATCGATTATCACTTCATCATTGCAACCAGAACCCATCGGGCCGGCAGCAGCTCTCCGGTGCTGTGCATCTGCCCGAAGCGGCATTTGCACTTGTACGGGTAAGGTAAAATAACCCAATGCTGCACATTGATATTGTCCTGGATGGAAATTCGTGGCAACTCCATTAAAAAAAGAACCACATGTTGGGATCCTTAATTTGCCATCCATTGCAAATTGAACCACTATCTATAGCAGAATAATCAGGAGTAAACATAGGAAACACATCATATATATCTTCAATAGTAGTGTTAAACAAGGTATAATTAAGCTTATAAGAACTGTTATAACTACCCCATAACCAAAAATAATCATCACAACCCGTATAATTGCCTACATTCTGCAAAACCCTTTTTGCTTGAGTCCAGTACTTCCATTTGCTATTCCAGACTCCAGAACTATGACAGCAGAAACAAAGTCCTTTAGTGTATTTCTTGAACGTCATGCTTCGCCAGCGGGTGTTGTTAAATTGTTCTGGAGGATTGGAGAAGAGTGTAGACCTATCAAGATGTTGCAAATGTCCAGTAACCAACTCAGGCGTGTTGAACAATGCCGGAAGAAAGGCCATTTGAGACACTGCCAGTGGATGCTCATAGTATAACGTTGCATTCTTACCATGAACCTCAAACATATAGTTAGCATGACGAATCCAAAAGTTGGGGTTGCCCCCATGAGGCATTGTTCTTACAGCTGGAAGCACAGTAAGAAAGAAAAGAACAAATGTCAGCAAATTTAGTTTACTGGTGAACCACCATCCTGGAGCTGAGTAACCTTCTTCTCTCTCCATGGGCGGATCGCTCGAGCAGGAATCCACACAGGTCCTGAGGTTGTAGAAACCGCTGCGTATCCTCGTCCCCAGGTGATTAGAGGCACAGGACCTTTCCACTCAGGATCGGGTTGCTGCCGATAAATGACCAATGGCTTAGGAAGACACTCCTCGGTCCTGAAATGCAATTCGACTGGAGAGTGTGACCTGTTATGGGGAGCAAGAAGAAAATTAAGAGTATACAGTACTTTAGCAACAGCTGTAGGTATTTCAGCCACAGGAACCCCTCTATCTCCCACTTGCTTGTGTAACAAATTTTTGAATGTCAGGTGGGCTCTTTCAACAATCGCCTGTCCAGTCGAGTTATAGGGTATTCCATGGGTTAGCTTAATGTCCCACTGACAGCAAAAGTCCTGAAAGGCAGAAGAAACATATGATGGCCCATTGTCTGTCTCAAGGCTTTTAGGTTTACCCATTGCCGCAAACGAACGAATGCAATGTTGTATAACATGTCTGGATGTTTCCCCCCATAAGGGTGTAGCCCATATAAATCCAGAGAAGGTATCAACAGTCACATGTAACTTAGAAAGCGGAGCCAAAGCATGTACTTGCGTGACATCCATCTGCCATAGCTGATTGGCTTCTGTTCCTCGAGGATTAACAGCATCAAATGGCAGGAATATAGGAGACTTCGTACAGGAAGCACAGGACGACACAATGTCTCTAGCCTGTGACATAGGAATGGAAAATCGTTTATGCAAAACCTTAGCAGATTGATGAAACATTGCATGACTGTCAATGGGGTTGTCAAAGAGAGAAAAAAACTCAGCAGAGTCCCAGAGAGCAGAATCTGCTCGTGCATTGCCCTCCGTCAAATAACCTGGGATCCTTGTGTGAGAGCGTATGTGGGCAATGAAGAATGGGACCGTACAGTTGGAAAGAAAACCTTGAAGCTGTTGGAATAAAGCAAAAAGATCCCTATCCATCGATGGAGACAAATAAGCTTGAGCTAAGGTAAAGACAAGGCAGTAAACATATTGAGTATCCACAATCAGGTTAAAAGGCACATCAGAAAATGTAGAGAAAGCAAGTATGACCGCTGCCAGTTCCGACCGCTGGGCCGATGCTTGAGGTCCTGTAAAAACAACCTCCCATTCCCCAGTAGGACCCTGCCATGTAAGAACTCCACGGGAGGGGGAGCCATCCGAGAAAAGAGTAACGGCATGCAAGATAGGTTGCATGCAAAGCGGGGATGACAGGGAGTAAGAAGTGAGATTCAGCAAGGTAAACCGCTTATCTTTGGGGGGGTTAAATTTAACTTGTCCCACAAAGTCCGCCATGGCCACCTGAAATGCCTCAGAATGCTGTAGCAAGGCGGTTAGCTGATCCTGCGAAAAAGGAAAACAAACAAAGTCAACGTCATAACCAGTCAAATGCTTTGCCCTAGTACGGCATTTGAGGAAAAGATCAGCAATCGGATCAGGTAGGCGATAACAATTTTTCGAGGGAGTGTGCGCCAAGTGTAGCCATTCCACGATGGCCACCTTCTGAGCGTTGACAGGCGCGAACAACACAGCAGTGGGCAGCCTCGGTGTAGGAAGAAGAGCGCATGCCAGCGCAATGGTGCCTGAGGGCACCCGATCCACAGCGATGGTATGCAGCTTTTCGTTGAGGCGTTGAAGAGCTGAACGCATCTCTGTTGTGCAGGGAATGATGTCCGCTGGAGAAGTGTGTCCAGAAAGAGCAGCAAAGAGTGGTGACAGTTCCTCCATGCTCAGGGCCAAGAATGGACGAGCCCAATTTATGTTCCCTAGCAATTGTTGCAATTGTACAAGAGTGAACTGCTCTGGAATAGCTATTGTTGGCAATAGCGGAGTCGAAGCTGTAGCTGAGAGCCTATGTCCCAGATATTGGAATGGATACATCCGCTGCACTTTTTCAGGAGCTATGATCAAGCCCGCTTGTTGCAAAATGTCTGCTAGGTCCTGCAGGTGTTTCTCAGTGACTTGTGGACCATGCAATAAAATGTCATCTGTGTAATGATAGACTTTAACCTCTGGATGGCGTTGCCTGAAAGGTTCCAAAGCCATGTTCACAAAATGTTGGCATAGAGTCGGCGAGTTGGCCATACCCATAGGCAAGACACACCATTCAAACCGTCTCCGTTGAGTAGGATGTTCATTATTGTATACTGGCAATGTAAATGCAAATTTTTCTCTGTCTTGTGGCGCTAGCAAGATTGTATAAAAACAGTCCTTCAAATCTATGACCATGAGTTGATGATCTTCCGGAATCATGTTCGGATTAGGGAGTCCAGATTGTAGAGGTCCCATTGGCAAGATGTGCTCATTAACTTTTCTCAAATCATGCAACAATCGCCATTTTCCAGACTTCTTTTTCACCACAAAAATTGGAGAGTTCCAAGGACTAGTGGTTGTTTGAATATGTCCCAGATTTAATTGCTCCTGTACAAGGGCCTCCGCCGCCTGGAGCTTTTCTCTTGAGAGCGGCCATTGATCCGTCCACACTGGCGGGGTGTTTTTCCATTGTAGTGGAAGTGCATGCAACAGCGCTGCAGGGGAGGCCCGTATCAAAAATTTGTCTGCAAGGTACACCCTGTTTTAGCCAGGAGATCCCGGCCCCACAGAGTAATAGGAATATCCATAATCAGTGGGTGAAGAGAAACTTTGGTTCCCCCTGAGGTCTCAAAGACGATTGGATGAACACTCTGCTGTGCTGGCTCGTACCCGCCCACCCCAAAAACTTCCCTACAGGGGCGGACGGCCCATCCAGTTGGCCAATCTTTTTTTGCCACCACTGAAATATCGGCTCCTGTATCGACCAATCCAGACACTGAACGTCCACCCATAATCAGCGAGCGGGTCGGTCTATTCTTGGTGATTTGTATCACCGCCATAGCTGCTGTTACAGTCCCCTCCTGGGATGGAGTTACAGTGGTCCCTAGTGGGAGCAGATGAAGGCGTCCTACAGGTTATCCCTTAGGCAGGGTGAGATGTTGCATGGCTGATGCAGGGATGACAATTTCTTGGTGACCCAATGTAACTGACCCTGCTGCAATGTGTACAGAAGCGGGCAAGGCGTCTGGGCAAGGAAGAACAATGCCCATCATGCCCTGGAAATTAACATCATCAACCATTGTGGGAAGAGCCTCCACACACCCTGGCATAGTAAAGGTGCAGTCCTTGGATAACCTCAATAATAGTCCTTCTTTTAGAGGATGGTATTTTCTATATCGTGAAATCATTTCTTGGGCAAGTTCCATATCTTCTTCCAAAACCTCCGCTATTGCTTCCTCACTATCCTCTGGTAGCTCTATTATTTTGCCTGGGCCCGAGCCTGGCCCGCACTCCCATTTCCCTGCTGCTGTGGAGAAAAGTCAGAGTCTTTGTGCTGAGCAGCTGAGGAGTTGGCATTAGGATTTGAGCGGCACTGATTGGCCCAATGGTACCCCTTCTGACAAATGGGACACTTCCTTGAAGGGCGTGCTGCCTGCTTTTGAGAGGAGCGACATTGTGCTTTAAAATGCCCTTCTTTTCCACAGCCAAAACAACGTTTATTTTGAGCCTGAGTTGTGGGCAATTGAACTGCAGCTGCCAGAAGTTGAGCCTTGTAACTGTGAGTCCCCACATTTTGACAAACTTTCATCATGTCTGCTATAGATGTTCCTGGCCTAGCATAAACAGCTGTCAGAGCACCCTTACAATCCTCATTGGCATTTTCAAAAGCCAGTTGTTTCATGAGCATTTCCCGTGCCGGGACATTTTCCACCTGGCGGCAGAGGGCAGTCATGAGTCTGTTAATAAACTCAGTGTAATTCTCTTTAGGGCCCTGCCTGATTGCTGCAAATCCAGCAACTGAGCTATCCCCTTTGGAAGGAATCTTACTCCAGGCGCGCATGACTATCTGTGCAATATCTCCCAACTGGGCATCAGTGAGTGCCAACTGCTGTGTGGGGTTGGCAAAATTTCCCTCCCCACATAACATATCCATCGTGAGTGCAGGGCGTGTGTGATGTACCTCCCAAGCCACATCCCTCCACTCCTGCAAGCAGAGCATTGCTTCTGCAGGAAGCAGGAGTGCTTTGATCATCTGTTTCCAATCCACTGGTAGCAATTTTTGAGAAGCAATGGCTTCCAACAGAGCTTTTGTAAAAGGTGCATTAGTCTCATAGTCACGTATGCTGACCTTTAGTTCCTTCAGATATTTGTAATGGAGGGTTTCACATCTATCTGGGACTGCCGGTGCATTGCCCACAGCCGGAGCCCCCCTGATCACTGGGTATATTTCAGTAGATTGCACGTCCAGCACAGCTGCAGTTAAAGCAGCAGAGAACTGTGTTTTGGTAGGGCTAAAAGTGCTTGATTGCTGCAAGGCAGGATATAATGTCCCATCTCCATTTCCACCCACATCAGGGGGCTTAAGCTGGTGTTGCTCATATGATGGAGGGGCAGTTGCCATAGCCCCTCCCTTGGCTGGGGGCAAAAGCTTTGGGAGGGGGCCAGCAAGCCCCTGAGACAACAGAATATTCTTTGGAGTGAGTCTTTGAAGGCAGTCTCTGACTTCCTCCCACGTAAATAGCACTGATACAGAAATTCCATTATGCTTCTGCATTTCTCTCCCAATCTGTTTCCACTGTTTTAAGTCCAAACATTCATCATATTTAACCCAAGGACTGATTTTCCCTATAGCTTTGACCAGCTGCTGTATCTCCTTCTCATCAGCCTTTCGCCCATTGTTATTCAAAAGATCTGAGATATCTTTACAAAGCTCCTGCGTTTGCGAAGTAAGCACGCAACCCATAATAAAAAAATAATATTTTTCTTTTTCTTTTGTCACTCACCTTGTGTGGGACCCAAAGTTGACTTTGGATGAATTTCGAGCGCTCGATTTATGACCTTCCCGGTCGGGGTGAATGAGACCTTGTCCCGGTCGATGAGGTGATAATTAGGTGCTAATTGCTGAAGCAGATCTCTTCAAAGCATTCCTTTGAATTTTATTCAATGTCCTCACATGGGGCACCAGTTGTAGAAATCTGATTCATGTAAAGTTCTCTTCTCAATCAGTCTCATGAAGCAGCAGTTTATAGCCCCAGATATTTTAAGAGAGAAACTTAAGAGTCCACGAAGTCCAGTTTCATTAGGCTCAGAGTAAGGAAAGAACAGAGAGAGACAGAAAACACGACTGCAGTCTTTCGCTGAACAAAGGATACTAATCGCTTCTCTTTATTCAAGCAGAGTATACCAGAAACGAAACTTAAGCTACATAATCAATCAGAATGTCAGAACCCAAATAAGGAGAGATAAGGAGAATACTATTCTACGCATGCCCAAAAACCAGCGTTGTCTCTCATGCAAGCAAAGAGGCTTTTGTTTACAAAATGTGTCAGAAGACAGGAGACAGAAACCAGATACATTCCTACAGCAAGCTTTTCACTTGTGGAAGGGGGAGAGAGAGAGAAGGTGGTGGGGGCATTCTGTAGTTTCTCTTTCATTTTCCTCCTGCCACATGACCAATTTGGAGGCTTCGTTTTTGCTGCTGAGCTGGTCGGAGCCACCATTCTGGGAGGGATGGGAGTCTACTCTAGAGGTGAGCAATATTTCATATATGCAGGGGCAAATCAGCTCTTGGTCTGGGGGCAGAGACTTCTCTCTCACTCTCATGCTTTATTGAGCTGTTTCTGCCCTGCCTCCTGGCTGTAGGCTTCCATTTCTAGAGTTCTAGAGTTAACTTGGGAGGGGTGGGGTGGGTGGGGGATGGTGCTTGATCACTAAATGAGAGAGAGGGGGGGTTCCGTTTCTGTTCTAGAGTTAACTTGGGAGGGGTGGGGGTGGGGGATGGTGCTTGATCACTATATGCTAAAGGTAAAGGTTTCCCTTGCTCGAAAGCCAGTCGCATCTAGAGTGCCAAGGTTCCCCATCACAGTCATAGATTTCTACAGCGGCCAATTTTTAGAGCAAGAAGCTGCTTTTTGTATGAGAGAGCAGATCCAAAATACACGGGGAGAATTATCAGAGCTCATAGATCCATCCAGTGTACTTGCACGGTTGTATAAGGGGATCTGAGTTAGGTAAAAGTAAAGGGTCGCCCTTGCTCAAAAGCCAATCGTATCCGACTCTAAGGTTCAGTGCTCATCTCTGTTTTAAAGCCGAAGAGCCAGCGTTGTCTGCATCTGCAGACATTTACATGATCATGTGGCAGGCATGACTAGACACCAGAGCACACGGAACTCTGTTACCTTCCCACCAAAGTGGTCCCTATTTATCTACTTGCAATATCTTGCTTTTGAACTGCTAGGATGGCAGGAGCTGGGACAAAGATGGGAGCTCATTCCGTCCTGCAGTACTCGGGAATCGAACTGCTGACCTTCTGCCTCCCAGTCAGCATCTTAGTCACTTAAGCCACTGAGTAAACAAGAAAGAAAACAAAACAAAAGTCCCCCAAGAAAATGGGGAAAGGGTTCTTTGGCCCACACAGCTTTGTGCCCATTGCATCTACAATACCATCTAGCCATCTTATTTTTGGCCACCCCCTTCTTTTGTCCTCCACCTTTCCCAGCATCAAGGCTTTCTCAAGTGAATCCTCTCTTCTCATTTGATGTTCAAAGTACTTTAGCGTCATTTTTATTATTTGACCTTTAATGAGCAGTCATGGTTGATTTCTTCTAGGATCGACCTATTTCTAATACCACATTTCAAAGGGATCTATTTTTCTGCTCTCAGCTTTCCTAATGGTCCAGCTCTCACACCCATACATTACCACCGGGAATACTATTGCTTTGACTATGCAATTTTTTGTTTGCAAGGTGATGCCTCTACTTTTAACTATGTTCCCCAGGTTTCTCATAGCTTGTTTCCCAAGCATCAGTCACCTTTTTATTTCATGGCTGCAATCACCATCTGCAGAGATCTTTGATCCTAAGAAAGTAAAATCTGCCGGTCATATCCAACTCTAGGGTGCAGTGCTCATCTCCATTTACAGCCAAAGAGCCAGTGCTGTCTGTGTTTGCAGACATTTTCATGGCCATTTGGCAGGCATGACTAGAGCCCAGCGAGCAACATGGCTATAATTGGTAACGCCCAGAGGTGTGTGGCCAAAATTTCCCTTATTTTCAAATCCAAAACTTGACAGGTATAGTTTCTGCGCCTGTGCAGAGTCACACACATGCGTACTGCCGCCTCCCCGGCCATTGCATAGTGCTGGGGGGGGGTGCTTTTGAGGCCGGTTTATGGGGTGATGGACCACAAGGAATGCTGCTGGTACCCCTCGCTGGCCCTGAAAAGCACCGCAGGTAGGCAAGGAGCATGTTTCTGGGGTGGGGTGGGGCAAGGTGTCATGGTGTTGCAGTCCAAAATGCAATGACACCTTGGTTTTAGGTATAAAGAAAGACAACAAGAAGGACATGACTGTCACAGTACTTTCCAGCTTGTGTTCTTTAGTAAGTGATATTCCTTCCTTTGTGTGAAGAACTAGTTTGAGGTATGTTTTCCGTGTGATAATAATATTTAAGATCACCATTTCTAAAAATGCAATGCTCCATTTAAAAGGTTCTCCCAAACCTACATGTGTTTCTTCCATATAATAAAAAAACTTTTATTTCAACATGAAGATTTTGATGTCTCATAAGCCAAACAGCAACTAAATAAGAACCACTCTAGGTAAACTAAAACATTTTATGAATTCAAGAACCAGAAAAACGTGTGGACAAGGACTCAATAGACCTGGGTTCAATTTTTTTCTTGGCCATAAAAGTACACTGGGAGGACATGACAGTGAGATTAAATAATTCATACCTTGAAATCAATACTAAGGACACCATAAATTGGATGTGACAGCAGTCTCTTGCAGTATACAATACCTATTTTCAGCTTTTTAAACATATGATGTGGCTGCATAACATCCTAAAAATACTTTGACATCACTCTCAGTGTAACATCTCACACCTATTGAATTCTGAAGTCTGTAGTTTTCTGTAGCATGGAAGCATATGCACTATAGGATAGAATTCTGTGTACCTCACTCAACTATGTTTTTAAATGGGGTTTTTAATAGTCTGCATTTTAATAGCATTTTAATAATAGCTGCAGTGGCTCAAGTGGCTAAGATGCTCACTGGGAGGCGGAAGGTCAGCAGTTCAATTCCTGAGTACTGCAGGACAGAATGAGCTCCCATCTTTGTCCCAGCTCCTGCCAACCTAGCAGTTTGAAAGCAAGAAATTGCAAGTAGATAAATAGGGACCACTTTGGGGGAAGGTAACAGCGTTCCGTGCACTCCGGTGTCTAGTCATGCCTGTCACATGACCATGGAAACGTCTGCAGAAGCAGACTGTGCTGGCTCTTCGGCTTTGAAACAGAGATGAGCACTGCACCCTAGAGTCAGATATGACTGGCTTTTAAGAAAGGGAAACCTTTACCTTTACCTTTTAATCAGTGGTGGGCTCCAAAAACTTTTACTGACACACTGTGGGCATGGCATGGTGGGAAAAGCCCTGCGTTGCTCCCGAATTAGGACTACTTTATTTCAAAACTTGGATGGGAGGGGCCAGCCAGAATTTCTGCTTCCGGTTCTGGTGAACTGGTGCGAACCTGCTGATGCCCACCACGGCTTTTAATAGTCAGGGTTTTATTTGCTATTTTATCCGATGTCTTAATCTTTGTTGTGAACTGCTTCAAGTCACTCCCGAGTGAGAAAAGTGGGACAAAAATGGTTTTTAAAAAGTAAATAAAATAAAAATATGTCAGATTGCTTAGAGGTGGAGCCATGCCAGTTAATGTGATATCTAACTAAGAATAATTGGGTGGCACAAAAACTCCTATAGCCCTCTGTATGATCCTGAATTCGTTTCCCTGGAACTGCTTCCCAGACTGAAAAACAGAGCTCAGTTCCATGCAATGATTGTGCAACATTGTAAAACATAGCTTCCTGATCATTAAAGAGTCTTTTACCACTGATCAATGATTTGAGCTAACAGCAGAGGAACTGACAGGACAGACAGGGAACCTACACAGGCCACACCAGAGGTCCCCCTTCCTTGATGCAAACAGTTATGATAGATTTTGGAAAAGGACAAAACAAATCCCTGAAATCCTTAGTTGCAGTCTCTTGGCACTTGTTGCAATGGCTCCCAGGTGTGGGAGTGGCTGGCCACAAGGAAGACACACGAGACAATCGTGCGGTGAAGTCCAGTCCCAATCTGGGTCAAGTGGCACATATTTATTACCCTGCCTTGGGGTGATGCATGCCTAGGATGCGCGTGACCCCATAATACAGAAGGCTTGCATACGTGGCATCTTCCGGTGGTCCAGCTACAATGCCAGCTCTTGGAAGTTACCCTGGTGTTAATGGACAACTAGCACCTGATTACCTTGGGCTGGCAAAACCCATTGTTCATGCCCTAATCTCAGAGTCTATGTGTATTGACTCCGGGTACCTAATTGTGGGGCTTTATGATTTGCCCCCCAAACTAGCTAACTAGCTCATACCCCAATTGCCTTTCCAACAAAGTCCAATTGGTCCCCGGATCTGTTGAAGACCAGGTGAACCCCTTGGGAAAGGTTTGGCCATTTATTCACACGGGCATCCCACAGGCACTAACTTATAATTTGAGATAATTTCTTGGTATACCTTGTAGGAATCGGGGCCACTAGGGGCCGTAGGTCCCGGAGGAGACTGATCAAGGAATGATACGAGGCAGTATGGAGGAGGATAAGATCAGTAGTTTATTGAGGGAAAACTTCAGCATATATAGAAGGAAAAGCGCAACGGTGGCAAAACCGTCATCTGACAGAAATCACATCACCTGTTTACTCGGGTTAATTGGGAATCTCTCTGGGGGAAGTTAATTAACTGGGACAAACATTGACATGGGAAACACCATTGTCCAAGGATTAGGCTGGGGTAAACATGGCTTCTATTTGCGCCTGAGATAAGTCTGAGACTCGGAGATGAGTGATTACTCTAATGGGTAACAGAGTTAGATATTTGCCCTCTCAGCAGGTCCGCTGGTCAGGTCAAGGAATTGGGTGAATCAAACCCTATCATTTATCCACCCCCCTTAATTTCTCTGCCCGCAGAGCCCACGGCTCAAGGAGCGTTCTCCCGAAGTGGCCTCTGCGCGGGCCGTTCCATGCCAGATGGGCATGGGGAATCCACAATACCTTCTCCTGTTTATTCTAACTGTTTGTTCTAATCACAATTGTAATGATAGACACACACAAAGAATTTGTAACCTTGAATATCACAAGACATAAACAATTACTTTGAAATATTCAGCCTGTGGAAGCACTGATAAGATGAGAAACATGATGCCTGCTAACACAATAGGTGTCAGAAAACACTGAACCAGACTTTCTATAGAACAAGAAACTTTGAATATCATTTTAAACATTACAAAAGCTTAAGAATATTTGTTTGGGTTTTGCATGAACTAGCACTGTGAATTATTTTGTGCAGAGAACAATTGTAGCTTGTTCTCAGGCAATTTGAACTTAGAAAGCTAAACATGAGTGGCAGGTACAAAGGATACAAGTAATCAAGGCACACATTTAGCAAGTACATGGCATATCTCCAAAGCTTTCAGATGTAGATCACCATCACAAACCCACTAAAAAATTATCATGGTTAAATCCTAACAATGTGCAGAGTTCATAGTAAATTAGTTTTCTAAAGCTCACTTTTTAAAAAAAAGATACTTCACATAAAAAACTGATCATTTTTCCTTTTCTCATTTTAAAAAAGAAGATTGGGCAAAACATGCACGCTAGAAGGTACAACAAAGGTGTCTTGTGTAAGGAAACAAAAGTCTTCTCCCCGTGATATTTTGCAATAAAAAGCCTCATTAAGCAGGCTGGGAAATGTTCTGAATGAATGTAGAGGAAGAGGAGGAGGAAAAGAAGAACTTGAGTAAAATGCTTTGCACCGTGAGTTGTTATCTGACGATCTTCTATTCTTTGCCAGTAATCTGTGAGAGAAATGTGCTCTAGAAGCTAAGATTCCAGGTGGTTAGGTATAGGGATAGATAAAAAAGAGTTTTTATGGCATGATGGCATCTGTGTTCAAGCAGCACCTCTAAATTTTCTGTCACTCAAAAGTAAAATGTTCTTCCTGCTTCAAAGCAAGGGAAAATTCAAAGATTATGTATTGAGAAAACAAATCTTATTGCTTTCCGTTCTCACATGGCACAGTTTTGTAATATTAATCTGCTTAGTTTTAGGCTTTATGTTATCTGATGACAAGTCACCCCTGACTTATGGCGAACCTATGAATAAAAGATCTCCAAAATGTTCTTTTCTGAACAGCTCTAGGAAACTCAAAGCTGTGGCTTCCTTTAGGGCTGCGATTCTCAACCGGTGGCCCGTGGGCTGGATGCGTCCCATAGCACCATTTCATGTGCCCCCCACTGTCTCCACCACACCAGGAAGTGCCATTTGGTGGAGGAAGGGCAAAATGGCCATCCAGCCCCCAAAGCTATCTGAGGGAGTGTGACCCGGCTCCCAGCTTGAAAAGGTTGAGAACTCCTGCTTTAGAACTTCTCTCCAAGTCATATTTGGTCATCCTTCTTTTTCCCTGCTGCCTTCAACTTTTCCAATCATTATTGTCTTTCCCAGGGAATTTTGCTTTTTCATGGTGGCCAAAGTATGACAAGCCTCTATTTCACAATGTTTGCCTCCAGAGTTAGTTTAGGCTGATTTGGTCTAGGATCCCTTTATTGGTTTTTCTGACATTCCAGAATATCTCCAAAGATCTCCTCCAGCATCATTTTTCAAAAGATTTTAATTTTTCCCTGCCAGATTTCTTTAATATCCAGCTTTCACACCTATACATGGTGAATGAGAATACAATACAAGAGTGTGGATGATTTTGATCTTGATCTTGAGACACTTCCTTCTAAGGCAGGGGTCAGCATGCGTACTTGGCTCTCCATATGTTCTTGGATTTCAATACCCAGAGGCCCTGATCAGCAGGGGTACTGACTTGGGCTTTTGGCAATTGAAGTCCCAAAATCAAAGGTTGAGAAACACTGATTTAGACTTGTTAGCTTTTTTATAAGACATATTCTTTTTGACCTTGATTTGGTTACAGACCCTGCCTTTAGGTATTGCATCTGGGCTGTCTTTTAGGATGCTGCTACCCTAATTGCTACCGGAATCAGATTGACCCAAAATAAAATGACCACATGGTGATGTAGATGCTAAGTAATAGCTGACAGGTAGATAAGTAGGGATTTCACAGTACTGAGGCCATGGAATCGTACAGATATCACCCCCCCCCCCAATAGTTACTTCAACTGGAATTGGCTATTTAGAGTTGGTGATAAGCAGTAAAATGGCTTTCATTACTGCATAAAATGAAATATTACAAATGTATATATGCTGTATTCTTTCTATGTCTTTATGTGGTCAGAGAAACATTGCTTTGATTTTGTGCAGTACACAACTTTAATCTGAGCTACATAATCACAGTTTCCACTAATGATGTGTTTACATAAAATTCAATCCTATTCCAATTTCAACCTCGAAGTAAAATAAAGCCTTCAGAAGAGCTGTGCAAAGCCTTAGAAGCTTCTTTTTGTTTCTATTTTTCCTTCCCTTCTGGAGACGCTAATGAATGTTTTATAACACAAAATTCTAATTTGTTTGGAATTCCAAAATGAACATGAATATGCACGCACACCTACATTTCATGCTGAGCTATTTTCCGTTTAGACTACAATTACAGTTTTCAATAGTTGCTGTTTCCCAAACCCCCTCAATACATATTTGAAGAGACAGATTTATTTTACAGAGACAAAAATTGGGGACAATAATGGAAATCCATCTGCTTCCAGGAGAGGAAGCGATGGGACTTGAAAACTCTTCCCTTTGCTGTGCTGAAATACCCTCTCCATTTGTTACTTCTCTCCTTCAGCTGTCAGTTGCAGTACTTACTCCCTTAGGATATAGAAGAGTTAGAGGTGGGATACAGGAATGAGTCAAGCAGCCCAGCTGAGATACCCACTCTCTTGGACTTCTGCCTCATAATCTTCCTCAGCCTAAACTGATTCCAAGTCAGCTGGCCCTAAAAACTTTATGGCATTGGGAATTGCTGCTCACGTTTGTTTGATTTCCTCTTTCCATTGCATCCATGTTTCATTTATGCTACTGTATTCCAAAACAAATTTTACTATGTAACATGATTTGAAGCTTATGCAAATTTAACTATTCAGCTGCCCCAATGATGGAATAAATTCAAGAATCATTTGGTGTTGTAGCTTTGTCTTTCTTTAAAAAGAAAATCCTAGACAATCTCTGCTTACTAAATTATTGATATTGAATTGTGATCATTCAGTAGTCAGTCAGTGATTTAACAACCCCCAAAACCATGCTGGTGTAAGGCCAGAGGTAAGACAATCTCATGTTGTCTCAAGCTTTAGTCCATTGAGGAAACAGGAAACCATTAAAGTTTAAGCAACATACATGCCCCATGATCACGAATGTTGTGAGATGTTCAAAATGATGCCTACTTACACCTAATCTTCCATGTACCCATACTTTGCCTTTTCAGACCCCAATCAAGACGTGGAATGTATGAGAACAGCAGAGGTAACTTCGGTTATCATGGTTCTGTATTATTTAGGAAGTGTTTGACCTGGGGATGCGCATTTCAGATTTTTGCACTACAATTCCACTAATTTCCTTTCTAGAAGTCCCACCTGAAAGACTCGGACCTGACAGGTGATTATATTGTGTTTAATTGAAGAGAAGCTTATCTGACAGGCTTCATGCTTTGGACAGTGAGGATTCCGCGTGCCCGGTTGGGCATCGGTGGCCTCTGGCAGAGGTTAAACCAGCGAGCAGACTCCTGGCCTCTGGCCTTTGTCGGTGAGCAAGGGGGGTGGATTAAAGGTAGGGATTAATTCGGCCGCTTATTGCCTGACCAGCGATTCTGCGGGAAGAGCATTTCGCTGACCCCAGTTACCCATTAGAGTAATGACTCATCTCCTAGCCAAGGTTATCCCCGGTGCAAATAAGGGCCATGTTTGCCCATGCCTAAGCCCTAAACAATGGTCTTCCTTGCCCTGTGTTTGTCCAAGTTAATTAACTTCCCTTTGAGGTGTTCCCCATTAACCCGGGTACGTGGGTGAGGTAATTTTCCTGTCAAATGACGGTTCTGCCACCGTTGCGCTTTTTTCCCTATAAATGATGTTGCCTTTTCTCAATAAAGTACTGATCTGATCTCGCTCCGTTTGCCTCGTGTCGTCACTTGATCAGTCTCCTCCGGGACCTAACGGCCACTTCAGTGGCCCCGATTCCTACATCTGGTGACCCCGACGTGATTTACTCGTGAGTAAGAGACCCAGGAGAGGTCTACTCGTGAGTAGCGATCCACGCAGGTCCGGTTCTACGCTTGAACCGCGACCCGTCAGCCCGGAGGACAGCGCGGCGCTCTGGTCGGCAGCCAGCCGGTCAGAGGGACGGCCAGCGGCGAGGCATTCCAAGAGACATTCCTACAGCTTGCTCCCAGCTTTCGGGGAGGCTTGCACCAAAGGGAAAAACGCGTTCCGCTCAGGGCAGCTGTGAGCCCCTGACAGCGCAGAGGCCGCCGAGGGCCCGTGGCAGAAGGCCACGCTCCGAGCTCTACCCAGACGATCGTCGCCAAGACCTGTTACCTTGCCCCCAGACACGTTGACCCGTCCCGAGGAAGGAAACTTCAGAGGACCACTCGCAGGTAATATGGGGACTTGTTCTCATAGACCAAGTCCGTCCGCTAGCCAAAAAACTCATGAGGAAGAGTTTAAAATCCTGGCCAGGGTATTTCAGTTACGCTTTCACAGCAGGGAACTAGCGAGACTTTTGGCGTACCTCAGGGGACACTGCCTGCTTTACCCAGAAGCAGGTACGTTAACCCTACAGCTCTGGGATCAGATAGGAGACTGCATTCAGCAACCCCCCAAAGCTCCAGGGAGGATATTTCGCACATGGAGGAAGTGTAGGGAACTCTTAGCTGAGATCGAACCAGTCCGGATAGAGGCAGAAGAACCCCCGTTAGATAAGTCATCAGCCCAGCCAGTCGAGCCGACTGCGCCCACAGCGCTCTATCCGACATTCAAATACCAGCAGAGTAGCGTAGGGAGCCTTCCCGCGGTGACAGCTGCAGAAGTCACCGAGGGAATGCAAGGAATGAGAAGTGCAGGCGCTTCTCTGACAGCTTCAGCTTCCCTAGTTACCAAGAGTGCCCTTCAGCGCACAGCTGAGGAGGAACTTAGAAAGGGGGATCTATCAGTAGAAGAGCTAGCTGAGCTCAGTCAGATATGTCCCATCCGCATGGAGATGGACGCGCTCACGGGCGCACAACGGATTGTTCATTCCCCAGTTCCGTATAAGCTTCTCATGGCTATGCGGAAGGCAATTGCAGAAACAGGGCTCCAAAGCTGTTTCACAAGGGGCACGCTTCAGCAAGTGTGCGAGACCACCATGTGGATTCCTCACGACTGGAAAGCCGTCATGAGGATGATGCTGACCCCTAGCCAGTACATGATCTGGGACAGCGAGTTTCGCCTAGAGGCTCAAACTCGAGCTGCCAGGATGGGAGGCGCGGTGCTTCCTGAGCAGCTGTATGGCTCGGGTAACTACGAGCCAATCAATGCTCAGATCAACTTGCCTCTCGCCACTCTTGAGATGTCAGCCGAGGCAGCCTTTAGGGCTTACTTTAAGATCCCAGCCACTGGCAAAGCGGCTAAAAATTACACCTCCATTAAGCAGGGAGCCCAGGAGCCCTACATGGACTTCATCAATCGCCTGGAGGAAGCGATTAGCAGGCAGATTGATAATGAGCAAGCCCAGGAAGAGCTCATGATTAAGTTAGCCAAGGACAATGCCAACTTGGACTGCCATAGAATCTTGCAGTCCCTAGGCAATCGTCCTGACTTGACCCTATCGGACATGATTAGAGCTTGCGCCGACGTTGGCACAGAATCCTATAAGATGGGTCTGCTAGCGGCAGCGGTGCAAGGAGGGAAAAGATCCAATGGTAAGAGCAAAGGAGCATGTCACAATTGTGGCAAGATCGGTCACTTCGCTAGGGAGTGCCGATCCAAGGGAGGTGGACAAAAGTCCGACAGTCCCAGGGCTCCGAACACCCTCTGTCCGAAGTGTAAGAAAGGCTATCATTGGGCCAGATATTGCCAGAGTTCGGGAAACCGGAACGTGGGCATGTCTCTGGCCCCAGTCCAAACAGAGGCTTCCTTCACCCAGAACCCACCGGAGCTAGAGCTAGAGTAGATTCCAGCCCCATTCCAGACATTGCGAAGGCACAGGCCGGCCCCAAGGGCAGCACAGGGCTAGAATTGACTTGCCAAGCGGACGTTACATGCGATCTGCCAGGCACAGTCTATCTGGTCGATTCCCAGTACATGGGACCCCTGCCCAGAGGCTTTATAGGTTTAGTTTTGCCCCGTAGTGTAGCTGGTGCACGTGGAATTTTCATAATTCCAGGAGTCATTGACTCGAATTTTTCAGGCGTTCTCCAAGTTCAGCTTTGGACACACCTACCCCAAACCATTCACAAAGGAGACACCTTAGTGCAACTGATCATGGTTCCTTGTCACTTGCCCGCAGAGAGCCAGAGAGGGCTCAGTGACAGCTCAGAGTCCGGTTCAGCTGACCGCTTGAGCGTGAGCGAGGCAGTGCAAGGATACCAGGTCTTAGCGACAGTGGAGACCAACATTGAGTGGAAGCAGCGCCCCGTTATCGAGGTATTTTTGAACAAAAGAGCGTTCTCAGGGTTACTCGATACCGGAGCAGATGTGAGCGTGATAAGCAGGAGTCAGTGGCCGCGAGATTGGGCCATTGAGCCGGTCTCCGATGTGTGGGGGGTAGGCGGTGTTCAGGAAGCGTTTAGGAGCCGGGAGTGGGTAGAAGTCACAATCCCAAGGGCTGAAGGCACGGCGGTGATTCGACCGCACATTCTTGACGTGCACATCAACCTTTGGGGGCGAGACATTCTGCAGCAGTACGGTGCCACCCTTACCTTCGGGTAATGGCGTTGCCACTTAAATGGCTCACCGATACTCCGGTCTGGGTAGAACAATGGCCGGTAGTGGGAGAGAAATTGGTTGCTCTCAAGCAGCTAGTTAAGGAACAGCTAGACGCAGGACATATAGAACAGTCCACAAGCCCCTGGAATTCACCAGTTTTTGTTATTAAGAAGAAGTCGGGGAAGTGGCGACTCCTCCACGATCTCAGAGAGATCAATAAATGCATTCAGCCGATGGGTCCGCTTCAATGCGGCATCCCAAATCCTAACATGATTCCCGAGGGGTGGGAGATTCTAGTCGTAGATCTCAAGGATTGCTTTTATACAATCCCCTTAGACCCCAGGGACCGGGAGAGGTTTGCCTTTACGGTGTCAGTCGTGAACCACAGTGAGCCCACGCAGCGTTACGCGTGGAAATTCTTGCCACAGGGCATGCTCAATTCGCCCACTCTGTGCCAAATCTACGTTCACGACGCACTGGCAAAGTTTCGAAACCTCTACCCACAAGCCATAGTTTGTCACTTTATGGATGATATCTTAGTAGCGTTGCCGCAACTTGGCAGCGAAGTGTTTTCAGACCTCCAGGCCAGCCTGGGGGACAAAGGTTTACTCATTGCCCCGGAAAAGGTGCAGAGAACCGAGCCCTTCTCATACTTGGGTCACCGGCTTCTCCGCTCTTTTGCAGCACCAGTTTTGCCTCAGATAAATCTACAGGACTTAGTCACCCTCGTAGAATTACAGCAGATTTTAGGAAACATTAATTGGGCCAGACCGTATTTCCGATTGGATACGGATCTTCTAAAACCGCTCTTCTTGCTGCTAACTTTAGGTAAGCAGCCGGCAGACCGGATAAAGATTTCCCGAGACGCGCGCTTGGCGCTCGAGAAAGTCAACCAAGTTCTCCGCCAGAGGTGGGTGGATAGGATCGCCCAGGGACCATATGCCCCGATCCTGAATCTGTACATCGTGCGGTCAGGATCCATGTTCACTGGGGCGCTAGGAATAGACTCCGAGAAGGGAGCGAAGATTGTGGAGTGGGTGTACTTGCCTAACACTTCCTCACGGAACATCGTTCCGCCCCAAGAGCTGGTTTCCGCGGTGATTTACCGTGGCAGGCTGAGAGCTAGGGACATTTCTGGGCACGATTTAGCCAAGATCGTAGTCCCGTTCATCAAGGAACAAATTCATCAGTTAATGCAGCTAGGTGACTCGCTCCCAATAGCTTTGGAAGGTTTCACCGGTAGTTTAGCATTTCATTTGCCCAAAGACCCCAGACTCGTCTCGCTGCAAACAGGAACAGTCAGCTTGTTCGAATTGCTCTCACTGGTCCCACTTCAGGGGGCCAGAACAGTTTTCTCTGATGGTGGTCGCACCTATGGTGTCCTGACCTGGCAGGAGGGCGAGGCTTGGCGCACGCTGTTAACTCTTCCACAGAAGTCCGCGCAGCGGGCAGAGTTGGCAGCCGTGAACCTTGCCTTGCGCACCTTCGCCAAAGAACGGTTAAATATCATAACTGACAGTCTGTATGTAAGGAATTTGCTTCACAGTCTACCGGGAGCTTACATCACTCCCGCGATAGACAAAAATTTGCTTAGTCTGTTTCTCACCGCTCAATTTCACTTGCGAAACCGCACGGAGCCGCTCTATATTGCCCACATCCGAAGTCACCAAGACCTACCGGGTCCGATTTCCGCGGGCAATAGCAGAGCGGACGTGGCCGCAAAGGAAATTCAGCAACGTTCGGTTTTGGGAGTTTTTACTACTCCAATCCAAAGTCATGCCTTCTTTCACCAAAATGCCAAGGCACTGGCCAGACAGTTCAATCTGCCACTTTCTCAAGCTCAGGGCATAGTCCGCTCTTGCCAGCATTGTGCAGGGGCACCGGGGGGGGGCCCTCGTGGGGGGTCAACCCACGAGGGACGGAGGCTAATCAGGTGTGGCAGATGGATGTCACGCATGTTCCGCAGTTTGGCAGATGGCAGTACATGCATGTCTGCATTGACACTTTTTCTCATTTCGTTTGGGCCACAGCGCAGAAAGGGGAAACTGCCTCCCACGTGGAGCAGCACCTCCTTTCCTGCATTGCGGCGATGGGCAAACCACGGCACGTTAAAACGGATAACGCCCCTTCCTACTGCTCTAGGCAGTTGGCCGCCTTCATGGCTACTTGGGACATCAAACATACATTTGGAATTCCCTACAATCCGCAAGGGCAAGCGATTGTAGAACGGGTCAATCGGACGCTAAAGTCCTATATTGACAAACAAACAGAAAGGGGGGAGCCACCAGCCCTCCCCAAGTCACAGGGAGAAGCACAGTTTTGTCTGAATAAGGTATTGTTCACATACAATCACCTCAATGTTTTTTCGGATTGTACGCCGCAGGAGAGGCACTTCCGCCGTTCGGAAGCTCTCCCGCGACCTATGGTCCGGTACCGAGTGCCACCAGACCCTTCTTGGAGGGGCCCGGTGCCGCTCATAACCTGGGGAAGAGGGTATGCTGCAGTTATGTCTCCTACAGGTGTCGTTTGGATCCCAGCTCGGTGCGTCAAACCTCACTTGGAACCTCATGGCGTGGACCCAGACCGATCCGAGTCCGATCCCGGAGATGGAGGACCTCACTCTGACCGAGGAGACCTACCGGGAGATGCGGCGGCTGCGGACCCCGGCGCAGAGGATCACCTGGGGGATGGTCAAGACCCTTTGCAGTGAGGCCCGGGACGCCCTCCAACGCGAGGAGAAGGAGCCTACACCGGAGAACTTCGTTGCAGCAGTCTTTGCCCAGATTAATATTAACTCCGCGATCTTCACCATCATCCTGACCCTCTTCCTGCTTTTGGGGGGAGGCGTTCAGGCCGCTTCGCTTCAAGCCAACGGCTTGCCGCCTGGTGAAGACCTCTCAGCACGGATGCACTACAATCTGTGGGCGAGGTTGGCGGGTCTCGTCAACCAGTCCGATTTTTGCCTGAAGCAGGACATTGGTTCTGCCTCGATCCTCAGCACCTGTCTCATCCCCGTGTGCCACACTCTTGACGCACGGGCCAGGGATGGCGACTGGTTGCTGAAGAAAGTTCTTGGACCGCATCTCCCCGCGAGCTTCACAGCATACGCTCGCTGGGGGGGACTGCAGTTAACTATGACTTTGCCAGCTGACGCGGCCACTCTCCACACCCCGCGGGTGGCGGTCAGCCCGGACTCTACTTGTGCCCGGATGGTCGGCTGCACCTCGGCCGGCCGGGCTCAGCGTCGTTGCCTCGACACTGGCAGCGGCAACTGGACTTGTCAAAACCCAGAGACACTTGGCTCATTGCCTGTTCATGTCACCCTACTCTCAGGGTGGTTCTTTACATGTAACCAGTATACGTTTAACTACATTCCTGCAAATGTGTCAGATTCTATGTGTTGTATCAGTCGTTTGACACTGGTACTCCCCACTAAGGATATGGTTACCCCAAGCACAAATGCCACAGATGCTCCCGATGTTTCCAGTGTCCCCATTGTTCCCTCACACATACGACACGCTCGCACAGCCCAGTTAGACAGCTCGTGTGACAGCAGCTTCAGAGTTCTGAGTCCCGCCGAGTATGTCTCGCTGTCAGTCAGCATAGTTGGCGTGCCAGGCTTAGCCGTCGGCAATGCACGGAGAATTGCTCGCTTGGCTTGCGGCTTGGCAAAAGCCATCAACCATACCTCCACGGCGATAGCACTCCTTAATCAGGAGCAGGCGGAACTTCGCCATGCCATTCTCGATAATCGAGCGGCTATCGACTACCTCTTATTACTGCACCACCTGGGTTGCGAATCTTTCCATGGCATGTGTTGCTTCAATCTTACTGACAATTCTCGCAGAATTCAAAGCCAGATCACAGATCTCCACACCATAGTGGCGGGCATCACGGAAGGCTCCGCGTGGGGGGCCTGGTGGAGTTCCCTGTGGAAGTGGATGTGGTCATGGATCCCATGGGGGTGGCTCCAGACGGTGCTTAAGGTGGTGGTGGGGGTAGTCATACTAGGCATTGCGATCTGTTGCCTTGCTCAGTGCATTCCCTCGCTGATCTCTAAGTGCCGCCCCAAAGAGAAACCCCGTGACGTCATTCCCGACCAACAGCTGATGCCGCTTTTGCGCGGGATCGCCGGTCAGGCTCTTAAATTAAACAGAAAGGGGAGATGAGGATCCCACGTGCCCGGTTGGGCATCGGTGGCCTCTGGCAGAGGTTAAACCAGCGAGCAGACTCCTGGCCTCTGGCCTTTGTCGGTGAGCAAGGGGGGTGGATTAAAGGTAGGGATTAATTCGGTCGCTTATTGCCTGACCAGCGATTTCGCTGACCCCAGTTACCCATTAGAGTAATGACTCATCTCCTAGCCAAGGTTATCCCTGGTGCAAATAAGGGCCATGTTTGCCCATGCCTAAGCCCTAAACAATGGTCTTCCTTGCCCTGTGTTTGTCCAAGTTAATTAACTTCCCTTTGAGGTGTTCCCCATTAACCCGGGTACATGGGTGAGGTAATTTTCCTGTCAAATGACGGTTCTGCCACCGTTGCGCTTTTTCCCCTATAAATGATGTTGCCTTTTCTCAATAAAGTACTGATGTGCCTTTTCTCAATAAAGTACTGATCTGATCTCGCTCCGTTTGCCTCGTGTCATCACTTGATCAGTCTCCTCCGGGACCTAACGGCCACTTCAGTGGCCCCGATTCCTACAGGACAGGACTATCTTTCTGTTTTAAAAAGAAGCTTCGAAGCAACCATCAGTTAAGCCTATTCATGGCATGGGACTTGCCAACTTGGCTCTATCTCCAAATGTGTACAATTTAGATTTCTCTAAAGCATTGGTCATGTAAGTGGGACTCTCAGAAATTAGTCTTTTGCAATTTGTAGTTCAAAATGTACATTTCTAATCAGCTCCTTAATGAACTGATATGTGAATTCTTCTTCTTCCATGTCCATGCCAGACATGAAACTACCAAAATGAAGGCAACTTTTGGTGAGTTCATTCTGCAGTTCCTTTCACCTGATCTAGTGTGAGAAAGATTAGCTGGCAACACAAGGCTGCCATTAACAGGTTACACCTGATTGCAGTTCAAAAATACCACAGTCTTCGAGATTTGTCTCAACACTGATCATCATTTAGCTAAGGAGAATGTGGCCCCAGACTGAAAGAGGTAAAATGGGATTCAGTGGACATTTAATTGGCATATAAGTGTTAGTGGTCAATAAATTTTACCCAGCAATACAATCAATTTATTTTCATAAGAGTGAGAACAACATAGAGAAAAATAGGATCCTTAAAGTGGCAATGGCTTGGCCCCCTCCTCCTGCTACTGCTGCTGCTGTTGTCTCATGCTTGGATAAAACTGAGATGAATTGGTAATTTGAGCAATAGTGACCAGAATCCTATTGCTGCTTTACACTTGCATGGGCAAGTGGCATAAATTTTAATGGTTGTGCCATACTCACTAATAAGGTGCCATTCACTTTCTACATGGGTTTGATCAGGCAGTTGAATGAAATCCCAGGAGCACAACTAGCAGCTCATTAATTAGCAATAATTTGCCACCAAGGTTTCTCTCATGTAAACATAGGATTCCAATATGGTATCTAACAAAGAACTTAAAGATTTCACTTTGAACTGAATTTTCTTCACCGCTGAACTGCAGAACACACTGTTTCCTCCTAGCCTGCATTATGGTTTTATGGTCAAACTGGCAGAGAGAAAATTGAGTTCCTTGTGTGTCACTCAAGTCCAGACTTCCTTAACCCAGTGTACTCTCAAGTGTTAGAGTACAGTTTCTTAACCTTGGGCCCAAAGATGTACAAGAACACCTGGAGTCCCAAGGTTAAGAAACCCTGTGTTAGAATATAGCTCCCATCATTACAATCTAACATATAGTGGTATTATGGTTCTATTTGTTTGCAAATATGACTGGAGGTGATAGTTTGGGGCTTTTTTGTCTTTCAATAGGAATAAGATATAAAATTAGTCCTGTCCTCTTATCCTTTGACAATTGATACATCATATTTCCTTCTCATGTACTAATAATGGTTTGGGTGATAATACGATGAGGACAACTTAGAGAAAGAGCACTCATATATCATTCTTCTTGGTAAAGAAGAATCTTATGTTGATATGCAACCACACCCTGTTACTTTGTAGGTTTCTCTGTGATGCAGTAATCTGCATGCCTACTTAGAAATAGATTCCACTAAATTCAGTGGAATTTATTCCCAGGTAAAACACTAAAAGACTGAAACCTTCATTGAGCTAGTACTACAGTCACATAAACAATGCCCTGAATTCTACAGTTCCCATTGTTTGTCACCTTTAAAGTTAATCATCTGCAGTTAACACTCCACTTTGTAGAAGACAAATTGAAAGAGTGTTTAATTGCTGTTCCATATGCATAAGCAGAAGTTAAATGAGGCACTTGAATTTTGAATGGCTAAAATTTATGGCAAAAGAACAAATCAGCTTGATTTACAAATGGCTGTTTAGGAACTCTCTATGCCTCTCACACACACACCAGACAAAATATTATTTCATGGTACTGCAATCTTTATGATATTGCCTAAGCCATGAATGTCTGAAGACTCTTATTTCTGTTTTTAAGCAGTAATATTGCAATGTTGGTTGGTGGTGCAATTCTTGGTAAAGCTCTGTCAGTTTTTCATTAGAAATTCTGATAGTTTACAACTGGATGCTTAAAATGGTCTAATAAACAGCAAGTGTCTCTGTTCTTCTTGAGAAGCTCCTCTTTCCATCCTCCCCCTTCTTTACTCTTCTTCCTACAGAACAAATCTAGCAAAAATATAAACAAGCTGAGATAAGATGTCCTAAAATATAAGCATATGTTTTAGAATTTCTTCTTTGGTGCTTTGTTACAGTTGCAAATATTTTTTTAAGAATCAAACTAGCAAATGTTTTATTTATTATCTATTTATTGCATTTCTATACCACCCATTTAGGTGGTTCTTTCTTTATTCGTGTCAGATGCACCACAAAGCATATACTGTAATAGCATACAAAGCTAAAACCAACATATATAAAACAAACAAAAACTAGATGACATTCAATATTGGACCACATCAACAGCATTTCCTCTTGCCAACATAAGGTCATCCTCAGTGCACATTGAGAGGCATTGTGTGCATTGTATCATATGAGTGATAGTTTGTTCTTCTCCATATTCACACAGGCTACCATCTACAGCAGGGGTGCCAAAACTATGGCCCGGAAACTGGATCCGGCCCCCAACCCCAATTCATCTGGCCCATGACGCCCTCATCACTCCTGGAAGCAAAAGTAAAAAAGCATTTTACTTCCACTTCCAGGAGCGACAAGGGTGGCATGGGCCAGATGTATTGGAGTCAGAGGATGGATATGGTCTGTGGACCGTAGTATGGGCACCCCTTCTTTAAGCAGAGAAAATGGCAGCTTTAACTCTATCTCATTCTGTCACAAAACAGATTGCAAGTCATGTTTTACTTCCATTTCTGGTGGGAGGAACCACATGACTGGCCCGCTGATTCACATGATGAGCCCACAGAACCACATGACCAGCCCACATAACCACATGACTGGCCCACAGTCCAAAAGTTTTGGGCACCCCTAATCTACAGGGAAACCCTACTTTCTCCTACCCCAGCATGAAGTCTGTTTAAAGCTTTCCACACAGGCCATGATTGTTCTTGGCCAGGTGCAGTGGTGGGCTCCAAAAAAAATTGCCACCACACTATGGGCATGATATGGTGGGCATGGCCAGGGGGAAAACCCTGTGTTACACCTGAATTAGGACTACTTTATTTCAAAACATGGATGGGTGGGGCCAGCCAGAATTTCTGCTACTGGTTCTGGTGAACTGGAGCGAACCTGCTGATACCCACCATTGGCCAGGTGGTAGAGAATTATGTGGTTCTGCCCAGTTATCTGGTAGTTCCTTGCTTGCCTTCCATAGTGATATCCCACTCTGATGCCAATTCTGAAGCAAGAAATAATAATGTACCTGGTATTGTGCTATAAAGAGCTGAGTAAATGTTTATCACTGCAGAAACTACTGAAGGCTTAGGTGAAAGGGGAAGGGAAATAACGTAGATATGGTTTATCTGATTTGATGTTATCTGTTCATCATCCCACTCCACCTTTATATTAAATGTTCTAAATTCCATAAAATAACAAGGACAAATGAGAAATTCACTCTCACCAGTTCCACAACTGCTGGACTGAACTAAAAACTAAACACAGACTGAACTTGGAAGTCAAATACAATATGTTTTAAAAAATGAATGTGAGTGTATGAAAACTGCATTTCCATGCTGTTCCGGGTGGAATGCATCATTTCCCATTGTCAATGAATTTTCTTTTGTAACTCGAACCATTTGTAACTCGAGGTACCACTGTACTACTTGTTGCTTTCAATAGAGTTGTTCAGGTTAATCAATTTTGTATACATTATTTACTTATATATTCTTCAAAGGAATCAGATTGTGAATTTGAGGTTTCTGAATTTTACATCACAGAACATTTGACACACTTGATTTTTCTCAAATCATTTTAAAAATTATTTAACAGTTTCCAAAATTATTTTATAAATGATTTATATATGCCCTCCTCCTTGAAGATGTATGTTTAACCAATTTTGCTTCCTTCCCAGCTATACAAGCCTTTTAAGATTAAACAAAAACAGCAGGAAAATGCTGCAACAAATTATTTGATGACAAAACTACTGGAACAAAGCAGGCTGAAGGGGAAGATGAAAGACCTTTCTTTAATTATTATTTTTTTGTGTGGAAATATGAAAATGCTACTAAAGCATATTTGAGTGAAATTGGTTCTAAGTTTTATTTTTGTTTTGAGAGAGAGGAACAGATGCTCTTGATTTCACAGTATTTTACATAGACTACAATTCCAGGGATCACTATTAAGAAGTAAGTCTAGCCTGCAGCTACATGCTGAGAAAAAATCTGAGAGAGCGTGGTGAGGAGCCACTTTACATCACAAGCCTTACTGCGATTTAAAATGGGGCCCAATGCTCACCACTTGAACCAGCAATGAGGGCTTCCTCTGTAATCAAATGGGCTTGTCTGGTAGGCAACCAGACAGCATCATCTGGGAGTGCAGTCACAACACCAACATTCATCGATGTATGGAGGCAACATTTTAGTGTATGGGACCAAAGACAATGAAACAGCCGAAAGGTTGGCTTAACACAGGTTTATTGCATGATGATCCGGAGGAACATGTGGTAATGGCGGATGGGTAGCTCAATATATACAGCTGGCTATACATTTGAATGTGGCTCGTTGACAGTCTATTGGTTGCTGCCTGCGTGACGTCATAGAAGGTCACGCCCCTCTTGTCCAGGTGAGGAGGTGGCGGGAATCTTCCCGCGCTGCTGATCCAGGGTGAATCTGAGCCATGAGAGCTGGACGCTCGCTATTGCCATCTAGTGGTCACTAGCTCGTGTCCTCTTATAAGGGTTACAGTGATACAGCTGAAGGTTATAATGTTGCACACAGAAAGGTTACATTGTTACCACATGGCTAGGTACATTGTTAAAGGCACAGCTTTACAGCGCACAACATCCCTCCCCCCTAGGATGAGACGAAGTCTCTCAGCCAAGATGGCTTATTGCAAGTGCGTTTGGGCCATGATGTGGGCTGACCTGCCCCGGGGGCGCTACCACTTCTTTGTTCCCTGGTCCCTTGTCCTGAAACGGGAGAGGGAGACTTGTTAGCTGCTTGCCGTGGTTTGGCGGCTTTAGGGGAAGGGAAAAACTCCATTGTGGGCAGACCGGGGGCGCTCGGGGCTAACGAAAAACCCCTCTTCTCGCTTGGACGGGTGGGGGACCACTCCTAAAAACTCCCCCGGCTCTGAAAATCAAATCCTAACTCAGTTGGGGTATCCGTATTTGTGGGGGAATCCCGCGAGATATGTATGGGGTCGGGTTCCTCCTCCTCCGGAAGATCCCGCGGGATATCTATGAGAACAGACTCCCTTTCCTCCCCCCTTGGTGGGGACCCGCGGCCCCCCTCTCCTCCCCCTTGGGCTGAACGGGTGGGGGAGAACCCTAACGCTGAGTCTTGTTCCTTTTGGTCTGTGCCCTGCTCATCGGGGACCCTGCGCCGGAGCTGGTCCGCGTGCCGCCTCCACAGCAAACCTGAGCTGGTCTCCACGCGGTACGACACGGGGCCGGTTTGCTCCACGACAACGCCCGGTACCCAGGCTGGGCCCGCGCTGGCGTAGTTCCTGCAATGCACAGGGGCGCCTACGCTGAAACTCTTTGTGGCCTCTACCCCGATGTTCCTTCCCTTGTCTTCTACTCTCGTGGGGTCTAGCCTAGTGAGGATGGTGGTCAGTTTCCTGCGCATTAAGAGCTCTGCGGGGGAGTATCCTGACGCCAACGGGGTCACCCTGTATCCTAGCAGAAACTGACACACTTGTAGGTTGAGGTCCCCGGGGCCCATGCGCCGCAGCACGTCCTTTGTGGTGCGGACGAGGCGCTCTACTTGGCCGTTGGTGGCCGGATGGAAAGGGGCGGAGGTGATATGCCAGATGGCGTTAATCTCCGTGAATGCCCTGAACTCAGCGGACGTGAAACAACTAGCGTTATCGCTAATTAGTGTGTCAGGTATGCCGAACGTGGAAAAAAACTCTCCGCAAATGCTTTATCGTCGCGGCCGAGGAGGTGCTCGTGACTGGGATGACCTCCAGCCACTTGGAGAAAGCATTCACAACAAGGAGAAACAGCGTTCCTCGGAACGGGCCCGCGAAATCTATGTGTATCCGGGACCACGGCCCCTTAGCCGCGTCCCACTCCCTGTGGGGAAGGCGGGCCTCCTCTGGTCTGGAGCATTGGCAACTCTCACAAGTGCCGACCATGTGCTCGATGTCGGCGTCTAACTGGGGCCACCAGAAATAGCTCCGGGCCAGGGCCTTGGAGCGTACAATCCTGGGGTGGCTGACGTGCAGCAGTTTGAGCACCCGCGGTCGTAGGGACGTAGGGATCACTATCCGCTGGCCCCACAGAAGGCACCCCCTCTCTAGGGACAACTCTAGTTTTTTCCGGAAGAACGGGTCGAATTCCGCTGCCGGGGAAGACGCAGGCCACCCTTTCTGCACCCATGAGCTAACCTTCGCCAAGGTATTGTCCTTGCCGGTCGCTTTGGCGATGTCGGCGGGCAATATTGGGGGTGAGTCTAGGATCTCTATCATCAGGACCTGGTGGTCTGTCTCCTCCCCGCCCACGTGGCTGCTATCCTGGGGAAGGGGGGATCTCGACAGGGCGTCCGCATGGCTAATTTCCTTCCCGGGTCTGTACACAACTGGAGGTCATCCCACTTTCGTCGCCAATTTAGTGTATGGGACCAAAGACAATGAAACAGCCGAAAGGTTGGCTTAACACAGGTTTATTGCATGATGATCCGGAGGAACATGTGGTAATGGCGGATGGGTAGCTCAATATATACAGCTGGCTATACATTTGAATGTGGCTCGTTGACAGTCTATTGGTTGCTGCCTGCGTGACGTCATAGAAGGTCACGCCCTTCTTGTCCAGGTGAGGAGGTGGCGGGAATCTTCCCGCGCTGCTGATCCAGGGTGAATCTGAGCCATGAGAGCTGGACGCTCGCTATTGCCATCTAGTGGTCACTAGCTCGCGTCCTCTTATAAGGGTTACAGTGATACAGCTGAAGGTTATAATGTTGCACACAGAAAGGTTACATTGTTACCACATGGCTAGGTACATTGTTAAAGGCACAGCTTTACAGAACACAACAAACATTCATTCATTCATTCATTTTCCAGCCCCTGTTATTGTTCAGTCGCACAGTCGATTCCGACCCTTTGCGACCCCATGGACCATTTTCCTCCAGGCACCTCTATCCTCCACCATTCTCCTCAGCCCACCAAGCTCTGTGCCCATTGTGTCTACAATACCATCTATCCATCTCATCTTTAGATGCCCCCTTCTTCTCTTGCCCTCCACCTTTCCCAGCATCAAGTCCTTCTCAAGTGAGTCCTCCCTTCTCATTTGATGTCCAAAGTACTTTAGCTTCATCTTCACTATTTGAACAGTCAGGATTGATTTCTTCCAGTATTGAACTATTTGTTCTCTTTGCCGTCCAAGGGACTCTCAGGACTCTCCTCCAACACCACATCTCAAAGGCATCTATTCTTTTGCGCTCAGCCTTTCTAATGGTCCAGCTCTCATACCCATACATTACCACTGGGAATACCATTGCTTTGACTATGTGAATTTTTGTTTTCAAGGTGATGTCTCTGCTTTTCACTATATTCCCAAGGTTTCTCATAGCTTGTCTCCCCATAATCAGTCGTCTTTTTATTTCATGGCTACAGTCGCCATCTGCAGTGATCTTAGATCCCAGGAAAGTAAAATCTGTCACTGCTTCTACTTCTTCCCCATCCATTTTCCGGGGACTGATCGGACCTGTTGCCATTATCTTGGTTTTCTTGATATTGAGTCTCAAGCCAGCTTTTGCACTCTCCTCCTTCAATCCAATCAAGAGGTTCTTTAGGTCTTCCTCACTTTCTGCCATTAGGGTGGTATTGTTTGCATATCTCAAATTGTTTATGTTTCTCCCAGCAATTTTGATCCCATATTGTGATTCTTCCATCCCTGCATTGCGCATTATGTGCTCTGTGTATAGATTGAATAAGCAGGGTGATAAAATGCAGCCTTGTCTTACTCCTTTTCCTATTCCAAACCACTCTATCATTCCGTGTTCTATCCTAACTGGTTCTTGGTTCGTGTACAGATTTCTCATGAGGCATATGAGGTGTTCTGGTATTCCCATCTCTTTAATTACTTGCCACATTTTGTTGTGGTCCACACAGTCAAAAGACTTGGTGTAGTCAATAAAACAAAAGTAGACTTGTTTCTGGTATTCTTTTGTTTTCTCCATGATCGAACGTATGTTGGCAATGTGGTCTCTAGTCCCCCTGCCTCTTCTGAAACTGGCCTGCACCTCTGGTAGTTCTCTCTCCACATGTTGTTGAAGTCTATCCTGTATTATCTTGAGCATCACCTTGCTGGCATGTGGGATGAGCGTAATTGTTCGGTAATTTGAGCATTCTTTGGCATTGCCTTTTTTGGGGTAGCCCCTGTTTTAGTCCAAATGATGTACCAAATGGTACACAAAAATATGTGCAGTCTTTCTACCTGTTGCCACCCCCTCTACGATATACAAATATACAAGCTTGTTCTGGGTGACAAACTTTCATTTTTGTCCAATCACATTTCTTTGCCTCTGGACAACACTTTGTATGAGAAAATGTCTCATTCTCATCCCAGTCTATTGAGTGCCTAACTTGTGAAGGCCTACTGCTATGACATGATGGTTTGGAAAAGGCCATTCTGACTTCCTTTTCTGAAAATGTTGAGTCACTTCACCCACTAAACAAAAACAGATGCTGCTTCTCTGCCTCCTGGATGACAGCACTGAAGGGATGTCTGTGCATGTTTTTTTTGTCATTCTGTGCTATCGTCTGACTTAATGGTGACTCTGTGAATGAATGACCTCCAAACTCAAAACTGTAGATTCTTTTATAAAGTCAATCCATCTGACATATGGTTGTCCTCTTTTACTGCTGCTTTCAACGTTTCCTAACGTTATTGTCTTTCCCACAAATTCTAGTCTTACTTGCATATTTAGCTGCCTATTTTTCTTCTTAGGTGTCCAGATCTGGTATGAGAAAGATTAGCTGGAAAAACACACTTCCATTACTAGGGTAGGCCCGATTGTATCCACAATCTTTGAGGAGGCTCTTTCTGTGTACCCCAGCAACCTATAAAATTACTTATACAAGAAACTGATTTTGTGCTATCCAATATTTAGGAAAAGTCCTATTAGGATGCACATCATTGCCGACCCACCCCCCACTAAGGAGAAGGACAACTTGACTTGGTTGAAATAATGGGCCACTTTATTAACAACAGTTCAACTGTGGCATAACTTATCTGCATGGCAGCAAGGAAGCATGGGTGAGGAATATATTGACCATCACTACAATCTTTCAAATTTTAGCCTCTCCAATTCTAATTTGGCTTCACACTCTTTACTCAAACCCATTGGCACCCAAGCTGTCAAATTTTGGAGTGCACAACACTCAACCTCTCTTCTTGACCTAAATCATTCAAAGGCCAAACACGAGATGGAACATCCAAATGTCATCATCCGGTCGACAAAAAACTGCCCATTGAAAGCAAATCTGAGCAGTTCATTAAGTTGTCTGGATGAACAGGGAGCAGGCGAAACACAGATTTAACATAACACTTAGCCATCAATGCTCCCAGCCCACAAGACCAAACCATCAGCACCACCTTGTTAAATGATGTATAACACACCGAACAAAGCTCGTGCAGTATAGCATCATTAACTGAGCTGCCCTCCGGGTAGGAAAGGTGATGAATTAGCCTAAATTCACCCGAAGACTTCTTGGGGACTAAGCTCAGGGGAAAACCCTGAGGTTGGGATATGGTGGAGAAGAGAATGGACCTGCCACCCTACCTTCAGCGACCTCCTTAAAGATCTTCTCATGGACAAGATGTTCCATTCCCCTAATAGATCTAAGGTTGGGTGTGACCTGGGGTGAGTGCACCTACTGTGCGGGTATGCGGAAGCCATAGGCAAAACTGTCCCTCAAATAAGTTGCATCAGCAGAGTTAGGGCACGCCTAGAGCCATTGCTTAAGGACCTCTAGGCGCATTGGGCTGGGTCCCCTTCCTAGGTGCCGGTGAGTCCGGGACTGGTTTCTTAATGCCAACAACCTCCCTACCACTACCCCGGCCATACCCAGATCAGAAACAGGCTGAAGGGGCATGTGGGCCAGAGCAGATGGAGCACTCATGCTTGAACCTGCACAGCTTCCGAGAACATTGTCCACTGGATGCAAACTCCCAACACAGCAAGTGTTGCTGAACCGCCTGCCCTGCCCACAGGCGGGGAACCTGTGTCTGCAATGGGCACTGCACCAAGTTTCCACAACCATAATGGCCACCTAGTATGGGATGGGCAGGGATCATAAACTGTAACCAGAGTTGGGGATGCTGCTCATCCCAGCACATCTCAGGCCTTATGGCAGCGCACATACAAAAATTTTCATCGTATAAAAGCCATGACTGGCCCGGGATGTCCACATAGGCCCTGTATATTATATCTAGGCACTGGATCAGAAGGAGGGCCAGCTCAGGACAGGCCTTGATGGAAACCCCCATGTAAATTAAAAACACAGGTAGCCAGTTTGCCCAAGTACGGGGTGCCTTTTTACGGCTAGCCAGCTCTTTATCCTGGTCATCCTCCTTCTCTTTTTGCCTTTAGTAGAATCCTGATTCAGAAGCCAAATAATGTCCACATATTCCCCATGCCATGTCCAGTCCCTGATTGCTGGGTACACATAATCCCCTAAAGGCAATGACTGATTGTCAAAGGGCAATGTGGAATGGGGCACCAAATTGTATCTGATATGTCCCAAACCAAAATAGGGCCAACCAAGGGCAGGAGGGGGCAGAGAGGATGTGGACCCCTGTAACAGCATAGGGTAAGGTGTGCACCATGTGGGTGCTGCAGCTGGACTGTATGCCATAGGCAAGGGCGCAGACTGTGCTGATGCATGTTGGGGCCAAGGCCACATTTGAGGAATGACCGGTAGCAGGCAAGCCCCAAGTGCCTGTAAAGATGGGGCAGGTGTTCTAGTTTGTACCGGATACTCACTAAAAGGACAGCCAACCAAGGGGTCATCAGAATACTGAGGCAGTGCCTGGGGCCTGGGCTGATGCAGCACCTTTGTCTCCAGGAGTAGGGGCCTCTGCTGCCTGAGGCCCAGAATCGGCGGAGTCCCCGTCAGCAATCGGAAACACTATGTCATCGCACTCATCTGCCTGAGCATTCCAGTGATGCAATGCGGGCTGCTAAAGCCCTGGGGGATGGAGCCCCAGCTTGTCCCCTTGGTAGAGGAGGGTTACCACAGGTGCGGCGCTGTGAGGTGCCACCCGGGCCCTGGGAGCTAGTTGTGAGGGCTTGGGTTTAGGTGCCATCACTGTCAAAGGAGGGAGGCAGAGCAAAGAAAAAACTTCTGAAAGGAAAAAGGGGTTCTGAGTGGAGCCCATTGCATCTTTCCCCATGGAAAACTGCCTCTTTCAAAATCACTGCTAGCTAGTCCCACAGTGAGACAAACAGCCCAGTCCCAGTCCCAGGCAGCCAAAGGTGCTGGAGATCAAGCAAAAAGGTCCAGCTGAAGCCTTGCCACAGATAACTGGAGGAAGGAGGCAAACAAACAGCAAAGGGAAAGTGAAAGAGGCAGGGGGGAAATGGAGCCAAATCCTTAAATAGGGTTGGCTCCTCCCACCTGCCTTGTGCTGAAAAGCGTGCCTGTTCTCTGTCTCCCCAAGGTAGGAGACAGCAATGTGCATGCTCCACGCAGCCACCTGGAGTACATGTCCCACTGAGTATCATTTGCAAATCCACATTTGAACAATACTGAGGTAACTAGGATCCATTGCAAAAGTATGGTGTCCATGTACATGTGGTAAAATGGGCACTATTTTATACACAGTAAGATGATTAGGTAAAGACTGCTAACAAGCTTTAAGCTTAGAACTACTGGTTTTATTCTTCTCTATCTTTCTCTTTCACGTACACACTCACATCTGTAGCATCTTAATGATATTTTATTTGTATACAAAATGTGGCATGAGCACACAGGAAGCAGTAGAACAGCCGGATGCTATAAATCTTTGCTCTTGGCTATGCTTGTTTGTTTTGCATAATAGAGTGAAGCAAATGCCCTTGTATACAAGGACTCCCTATCAAACTGCAGGTCATCAGAGTGAGCTGCAAGGTATATGTTGTAACCTTATATCCCATAACTGCCATAATTATTTTTCCATAGCATAATATACATGTCAGTGGGAGGAGGTTCAATGAGCTGTGAGAAGCGCAATCTCGACATTGTCATTGTTGTTTTTCTCTAAATATACCCTCAGAAATGAGAGAGCAAAGAAAATGAATGCTAATTAATGCTCCAATTAAAAGAATACCAGTCAGGTTGTATTAAAGTCAGTCAGTCCTAGGGGAGAGTATTTGCCAGTGTGAGTTGGGTATGTGTGAATAAGACCTTCAGAACTTGATAAGTTGCCCATTTATGTTTATCTCCACCCCAGCACCTTCTAACCCTGAATGTTTAATATTCATACTATTCTGTCAAGTTTTCCTAGCAAATCATAGAATAAGGACATAGCCTTGGGCAATACCATTGTTAAGATGAATATTGACCTGCTGCTGGTGGTGTAATACAAAATTTGTGGTTTATGTACCAGCTTTGTGGGCAAAGGTTGCAGAATTATGGTAATCTCTATATTAAAAAAATAATATTTTTCTCCTGGTTGGTTATTTTGCTTGGTTTATGTTGTATATTGAAGCACAATTGCAAGCAATGCATGCAGCGCTCTTGCAAGAGGAAAATGGTGGTTTCCCACCATCCAAATTAGGAACCTAAAGAGGCATGAAAACCCCTGCCCAGGGCACGCTAGCTATGCTAATCCAAGCCCTGAGATTGGATACAGTTTTGGATCCTGTTCTCCATTGGATAGTTACAAATATTCGCTGTTATGATTGGTTAGTTATGTTTGTCCAAGGGTGGGGGGGTATTGCTACATTGTATAAAGAAGCAATCACTAGGGAGACACTGTATAAGCCCCATGGGTAAACAACGGTGAGGCTGAACCAGACCTATACTTCCCACTCCATACAGGTAGCATGCTAGTGCTAAGCCTGGGTCTCCTCCATTATGCTACACTTCTATGGTAGCTAGTTATTGCTTCCTTCGTGGTGAGTCCAGAAGGACTGACTCCACTGGGATTGTATAGCCATCTCTGTATCCGGAATGCCTTGTAAGCTCATCTCTAATAGACTGTTGAATAAAGACTATTGCTGTTCTCATCATTGTTGTCTGGACTGGTGTTTATAAGGGCCGGATTCAACAGTTCACCTTCCCTGTTTCACATTGATACCTGAAGTAGAAGAGAGCAGAGGTCTTCTACAAAGATTTTGAAACCTTGGAAACTAATCATCATCATCATCATCATCATCATCATCATCATCATCATCATTATTATTATTATTATTATTATTATTATTATTATTATTATTATTATTATTATTATTATTATTATTATTATTATTATTATTATTATTATTATTATTATTATTATTATCTCTAGACCTGTGTTTCCCAACCTTTGGCTTTTGGACTTCAATTCCCAGAAGCTAAAGTCAATTTCCCAAAGCAAGAGATTAGCCAATATGCTGATTTAGGCATCTGAAAATTGAAGTCCCCCTGTGGGTTGTGTGCACCATGTTGGGGACCACTGCTCTAGACTAAACCTTAACATTAGATATAGGATAAGCCAGGTTGAAAGCACCCCATTCCCTGAAATTTCAAGAAAAAACTGAGACGTGGGGTCAAGCCCTTGTGAGAATACAGGGAAAGTTGTCATGATGTTTACTCTCTGATATGCTTGAAACACAGACTAACACAGCTACAATTTAAAACAAATTCAATGATGTCACAGAATATTTGCCATATCATGCACACAGGGCAGGCATTGGTATTGCTTCTGGGTCATCACACTGTGGGAAAAAGGGTACAAAGGGAAACCAGAGAATGGAGCACCAACTCTGATTAAAATCTGACTAATCAGGTACAATGGAGAGCCAGAAACAACAACAAAATATCCATTTTGGTAACAACAGTATGCTTCAGCAGTTCCACTGATTATTCAACAGTGTATTATTCCTACACAGGCTTTATGTCCATGCTTTAAGGGTGCCACACATAGAAATCAAACTTTATTCTTTTGTAGCACTAAATTCTTACAGATTTGCTTTCCTCCCTGTAGATTTGAGAAGCACAATTCTCAGAGAATTAAGCAGTATTCTAAGACCTGACTAATCTGTTTGGATAACTTGAGCTCTCTATACATATCATCCACACAGAACAATGCATTTGAATGGAGATGATTATGGTGACAGGCTCACACTCAACCTGTGAATATTTGCTAGATTGCCAGAACAGACTCAATAAAAGCTTGTCACTGAGATCAGTTTCTCTATAAAAAGTAAGAGTTCTCCCAAATGAACGAAGCTACATTCACGATCAATACATCTGCTAATTTATTCCCATACTCAAGTCTATTTTATGTTAACTCAGTTCCACAACATCAAGAAATCTGAAAGCTTAGACTAATATCTTAACAGGCCCATCCCATGATAACCTAAAATGTTGTGCAATGCCACAAATACTTACAATTTACCATTGATTCTTACAACTCTCTTGGTTCTACTCTCTAGACTGCCTTTCAAATGTAGGTGGGGAGTGTCTAGGGCCAGAAAATATGCTCTAACTTTTCTGATCATATATTGCTTTATGGAGCAACTATATAGTACTAAAACTTATTATATTATATTGCTAGATGAATCCTCCTTTGAGTTGACTTATGCCTCTTTGATTTTTCATTAGTCCTGGATGGATGGATTTACACCTGGATGATGGATACAGGAATGTTTTTTATTTAGTGTATTTTATTGATAGTTCCTTTGCCCATGGTGCTTCTAGGCATCTTTCTGAGCACCATTAAAAATCCCCAAATTGACACAACATTCTGATGAAATTTGTTAAAAAATTGCATTTGTTAAACATTTCTAATAATGACTTACTACTGGATTTCAGTCAATACTAAGTCAAATGAGAATAATCCCTTTGAATGTGCTATGTAATATTTATATACTAACCTTCAATTGCTCAAAGTGTTCCAGTACAACAATCCATTAAAGCTGGTCAGAATTATTGATTCATAGTTGAAAAGCAGAAGCTGATGCAAGGAGAATAATGACTTGTTTAAGTCTGCATAATCATCTTATGATTGAACTAAGATTTCAATTAAAGGCATTTTGGATCTCATTTTCATCCTTACCAACTTCACAATCTCTTATCACTCACTAAATTCAGGCTACACTATAATGGCCAGGTGCAGGTAATTTTGGCTACCCAAAGTGAAAGTCTGAGTTTCCAGCAAGGTTATCTTGCTATGGTAATAGAATACACCATACTGCCAGCAACTCAATGCTAGTCATCAGGCAGTGGCTAACTAACCTGACAACCTTGAGGGGTAATGGCCTTGGGGTGGGTGGTGGCGAAGTCCTCAGGGAAGAGTGATGGTCTCCAATTGGATTAAATCCCATTTGTATCCATCTTGATGGAGGGCAGCAGCTTCATCAATACTGGCCTGGGGCTAATGAGGACGTAGTGTGCCAAAATGTCTCAGGACCAGAAAGAGACTGGTGGAACTGGATCAGTGGTACAGGCGTCATGCTGCAAATGGAAGGCCATGGCATTATATTGTTCCCAGGACAATCTTCATGGTTGATTTCCATAATGATAGCCAATATTTGGGATCAGATACGGCATGTGGAGAAAGAGAAGGAGGTGGAGGAGAAGAGCCAATTCCCCCTTTCACTTGAACCGGCAAGGAGCCATCAGTCATTAAATTTGACTCCACCCAAATTTAGCGATTTATTGACTTTTGGAAGAAGAGCTATTTACATTTTTGAGGTAGAACAAAGGATATGGGGAACACTTTGTTCTTGGAAGGCACAAAAACAACATTCCTTTTAAAGACTGGGCTCCTGCTCCCTATTTTAATCATATTTGTTTGGCCACTGACATGCTGTAGAATTGTATGCTGGCTCATTACCCAATTTGGCAGCAGCAGCTACCAAAATGAACACAAGCTACCTGTTTGCCATGGGCTGTGTGCAACCCATTTCTGATAGCACATCTAACATCTGTGCATTTTTTAAAAAAACTTTTAAATTACAGGAGGAATGTGGTAATAATCAAATAATCTGTAGTTCAAGTACTTCTTCATCTGCAGAGAGAACTGAGTTAGTACTCATTTGGCAATTCTATTAACCTCAAATTATCCTTACAAAAAAGAACAGAAACAAGTAGAATTCAGCACGTGTGCTGCTGGTTAAATCAATGAGAACATCGAACAAGCACTTGCATAGAAGGGAAAAAATGCTGACAGTTCTTCTGAAGCCCCTTGGATGAAGCAATTGCCCAGGAGCTATATTATTCCCATAAATATATAGCATCAGCTAGACTGTATTTATCACTCTGCTTTGCATTATAGACTGGCAAGATATTATAATCCTACAAAGAGAGATTGAAGTTTTAGGGCCAAACTAGCTGAGATGCAATTTATACAATTAGTAATTGTGTGACTTCTTCTTCTTTTCTTTTTTTTTAAAAGTGATTTGCGGTTGGGAAAATAGCCTGGCATCTGTATTTTAATTTTTGCATTCAGCTAAGTCCCAAACCGGTTTAAACCTGACCAGGCGCATGCTGGTATATTGAGCAATCAGGCTTTGTTCCACCCCACCCTCACTTCTGGCACCCTGGAGCACCAATAGCAATATATGAGATTCTACCCCAACCCAAATAGGCACCCCCACCACTCCTTGTCCAGTGGCTTCCCATGGTGCCCTGCACACCCCTGAACCTGCCACTTCAGCTATTTGTTTAAGGAGGGAGATTTATTTTTATCCAGTGACAGTCCTTATAGTAGATGTAGGCGATCCACTCTTCATTGGGATGATAGGAAAAGCAAGAGTAAGATCCCATTGTCCACATGAAGATTCCTTTCCACATGAAGATCCATATCCAGAATATCACCTTAACTTGCTAAGTCAACTTCTCAAATAGAAAAGGACCTCATGCAGCTGGAAGAGATAAACATGGGAGACATATTCCATGATCCAATGGCCAATGTTGTTTGAGAAGCACTGGAAGAATCCTAGTTGAGTGAAAAACATCACAGGACAAAGAAAAACAGTAAATGTAAGGTTCATTTATCCCAGGGTGCAGGTTGAGAAGATTAAAGTAAAAGTACAATCACAGTTTTAAGGCTCTCTTGGTTCTAATTGGAAACAGCTGGACATAAGGAAGAGGCTGGCTAAGAGCTATAAATCCCATGTATGCTACTGGCAGCAACTATGCAGGAGTTTTTAATCTGATGTACTACTCCAGGTTGCCTGTCTAGATTCCCAAAATGACCACACTGCTGACTTGCTTCCACCTGCTTCTTTTGTAGAGGTAATGGATCTATTTGGCCTAGATCAAGATGGCTTGATCTATGGACATTATGAATCTCCTGCTTTGTGAATAAGGACTGGCTTAAGCTGATAGCATTCTTGTTCTTGCTTCCTGGCACATCACAACATTTAAATGATGCCTGTGCGGTGACCAGTTAAATGAATGGAGTGACATATAGTTTCAGCCTCCATTTTCATTTTAGGGTATAGTATCTATAGCATTTGTTGAGGGAGGGGAGACAAGATTTTGGTCTAGGTTCAAGGAGATATGCTAATTCTCAAGACAGGTAGGCTTGCCACCAAGTAGACACTTAGCAGGAAGCCACAGTATATTGGGATTGGCATTACATGATATATGTTTCCAAACCCATTTTTTATGTTAAAACAGTATATTTTGTGGTGTACACTTGTCAATCTTGATTTTACTCCTAGCAGTTGCATTTTAAAAAGCGATATACAGTAAAACCCCAGGCTCCGTATGCTTTGGTTTATGAAAAAACTGGTTTATGTATGAAATTTCACAGGAAATGACATCCCAGGTTACATACTTTTTCCATATTACATAGGCACCAGGTGAGTGGCTTTCCCCTCACCCAGCGCCTCCTTGTTTTGCCAGGTTAGAAACAGCTCCTTTCCATTACCCTCCTGGGCTTTGACGCAATGTCCCCTGGGAAAAAAAGGAGGTGCTACGCACCTTATTTTAGCTGATCTTCCAGTACGGTTGCTATCATTGCAACCAAGTCCATGTGCATAATCTTCTCACAGTGAAATCCTATTCATCATGTAAGTGTAAAAGAAACAAAATGCTAAGGACTCTCTTTTCTTTCCAGTTTTCTATTTAATGCAACAATGGTTATAATGTAAAGTATCAAGGGAATGGAGCAAAAAGTACCTTGTTTTCAGTTACACCCCAAAATGTCAGCCTGGAAGAATGGCAGCCTTTTAGAATGAGAAGCACTGTTTATAAAATCTGAAGAAAAAATGTTAATTGATGGTATCATGGGGAAGGAATTGCTATTTTTTGTGAATGCTAAAGGAACCATCCTTGGCCTCAGGGAGAAATAACTTTAGTTTAAGGGCCTGAGTTCCCTACTCATTCAAAAATCTAGAAAGAAAAGATGAAATTACAGGCTGGGGGATTCGAACTAAAGCCTCATTAGCAATGTTTTGTGTTGCCACAAGTAAACAGGTGGTCTTCTGTGAAGTCACATCTGATTTATAACAATGCCAATGGTGTTTTGAGGTATATGGCATATTTAAAGAACAGTTTATCATTGCCACTTACAGGTCTGCCCAGACCTCCTTGCACATTACTCTATCCACTGCCCCTCACAAGCTCTCTTCAATATCAAGTGGCCAAGCCATATCAACTATATCATATATGTCAAGAAAAAGCATCCATTCAATAATAAATCATATTGAACTAAGTAGGCTTTACGTCTGATTTACCATCCAGAGAATTAGGTTGTATATCACTATCAAGATTGACAAGCAAGACATAGACACTCATATTGTTCGTTTTCAGGGTTGTCTTCCGGCAGCAGATACGGCTGTGTTCTTTGTTGTTCTAGGCACCATCCTTGCCTTTGTCAGGTGTTTGTTCTATTTTTGTGGACTGGTAACATATCAAAACAGGATTGTTGTTTTACATGTTTTTTCTTGAACCGGCCGGGATAGCTTGAATCCAGGAAAATCTTGGAAAAATGGGACATATGCAACTCTTCATGACTACTCAACTACAAAAAGGCAGATATCTGGCATATTAGGCATTTTTTGTTGTTGTTCAGTCGCACAGTCGATTCCAACCCTTTGCGACCCTATGGACCATTGCCCTCCAGGCACCTCTGTCCTCCACCATCCTCCTCAGCCCGCCTAACTCTGTGCCCATTTGTGTCTACAATACCATCTAGCCATCTCATCTTTGGATGCCCCCTTCTTCTTTTGCCCTCCACCTTTCCCAACATCAAGGCCTTCTCAAGTGAATCCTCCCTTCTCATTTGATGCTCAAAGTTCTTAAGCTTCATCTTTACTATTTGCCCTTCCAATGAGCAATCAGAGTTGATTTCTTCTAAAATTGACCTATTTGTTCTCTTTGCTGTCCAGGGGACTCTCAGGACTCTCCTCCAACATCACATCTCAAAGGCATCTATTCTTCTGTGCTCAGCTTTCCTAATGGTCCAGCTCTCACAACCAAACATTACCACCGGAAATACCATTGCTTTGACTATGTGAATTTTTGTTTTCAAGGAGATGTCTCTACTTTTCACTATGTTCCCCAGGTTTCTCACAGCTTGTCTCCCCAGAGTCAGTCTCCTTTTTATTTCGTGGCTGCAATCCCCATCTGCAGTGATCTTAGATCCAAGGAAAGTAAAATCTGTCACTTCTTCTACTTCTTCCCCATCTATTTTCCATGTACTGATAGAGCCTGTTGCCATTATCTTAGCTTTCTTGATATTGAGACTCAATCCAGCTTTTCCACTCTCTTCTTTCAACCCAATCAAGAGTCTCTTTAGGTCTTCCTCACTTTTTGCCATTAGGGTGGTGTCGTCAGCATATCTCAAATTGTTGATGTTTCTCCCAGCATTTTTGATCCCATATTGTGATCCCTGCATTGCGCATTATGTGCTCTGTGTATAGTTTGAATAAACAGGGTGACAAAATACATCCTTGTCTTACTCCTTTTCCTATTCCAAACCACTCTGTCACTTCATGTTCTGTCCTAACTGTTGCTTCTTGATTCGTGTACAGATTTCTCATGAGGCATATGAGATGTTCTGGTATTCCCATCTCTTTAATTACTTGCCACATTTTGTTGTGGTCCACACAGTCAAAAGCCTTGGTGTAGTCAATAAAACAAAAGTAGACTTGCTTCTGGTATTCCTTTGTTTTCTCCATGATCCAACGTATGTTGACAATGTGGTCTCTAGTCCCCCTGCCCCTTCTGAAACCAGCCTGCACCTCTGGTAGTTCTCTCTCCATGTGCTGCTGAAGTCTATCCTGTATTATCTTAAGAACATAAGAACATAAGAACAGCCTTGCTGGAACAGGCCACAGCCCATCCAGTCCAGCATTCTGTCTCACACAGTGGCTCACCATTTGCTTCAGGGTATTCCCAAGGAGATGCCTTCACCTGCCTAGGATTCCCTGGAAATGGCATTGAGAGATATCCTGCCTATCTCTCCAACCCGGAGGTTGTCCTTAGGTATCCATAATTATAGCCATTGATACCCTTGTCCTCCATGAATTTGTCTATCCTTTCTTAAAGCTGTCAAGACTGACAGCTGTCACCACTTCTTCTGGCAGGGAGTTCCATAGACCAGTAATCCTCTGGGTGAAAAAGTACTTTCTCTTATTTGTTTGAGAACTAGTACCCAAAAGTTTCATGGAGTATCCACTAGTTCTAGTGTTATGCGATAGGGAAAACAGTTTTTACTTAGCTACTTTGTCCACACCGTGCATGATTTTATAAACTTCAATCAGGTCACCTCTTGAGCATCTTTCTGGCATGTGGGATGAGTGCAATTGTTTGATAATTTGATCATTCTTTGGCATTGCCTTTTTTTGGGATTGGGACATATACTGATCTTTTCCAATCCTGTGACCACTGATTTGTTTTCCAAATCTGCTGGCATATTGAATGCAGTAATTTGATTTCATCATCTTTTAGGGCTTTGAAAAATTCAACTGGGATACCATCATTTTCACTAGCTTTGTTGTTTGCAGTGCTTTTTATTGCCTTTCTGACTTCACTCTCAAGAATGTCTGTTCAAATTCCTCATCATTGTTATTATCGGGCGGGTTGAGATCCTTTTTGTAGAGTTACTCTGTGTACTCTTGCCATCTTTACTTAATCTCTTCTGCATCAGCTAAATCCTTTCCATCTTTGTCCCTTATCATGGTCATTTTTGCTTTCAATGTCCCCTTGATTTCCCCAATTTTTAGAAAAAGATCTCTAGTCCTGCCTCTTGTTGCTTTCCTCCATTTCTTTGCACTGTTCGTTTAAGTATTTTCCTTATCTCTCCTTGCTTTTCTTTGAAATTCTGTATTCAAGTGATTGTATTTTTTCCTTTCTCCTTTGCCTTTTGCATTACTTCTTTCCTCTGCTATTTTAAGGACCTCATCAAACAACCACTTTGCTTTCTTATGCTTCTTTTCTTTTGGTATCGTTTCCCTCGCTGCCTCTTGCATGATGTCCTGTTTCTCTGTCCATAGTTCTTCTGGTACTCTGTCTATCAGATCCAGTCCATTAAATATGTTCCTCACCTCCACCGTGTATTCTTTAGGGATGTTGTCTAGGTCATATCTGTCTGGTCTAATTGTTTTCCCCATTTTCTTTAGTCTAAGCCTGAATGTTTCGATCAGTAGGTTGTGATCTGAGCCACAGTCTGCTCTAGGTCTCATTTTTGCTGACTGAATGGAGGTTCTCCATCTTTGGCTGCAGACTATGTAATCAATCTGGTTTCGATGTTGGCCATCTGGTGATGTCCATGTGTAGAGTCACCTATTGTGTTGTTGGAAGAGGGTGATTGCTATGACTAGTGTGTTCTCTTGGCAGAACTCTATCAATCTTTGTCCTGCTTCATTATGTGTTCCAAGACCAAACTTGCCTGTTATTCCATTTACTTTTTGATTTCCTACTTTGGCATTCCAATCTCCTAAAATAATGGGGACATCATTTCTTGGTGTCTGATTTGTGGAGTTTGCTGGTCAGGGGGGTGACCGAAGCAAGCCAGTACAGGAACATCATAGTTTTTGGAAATAGTGATGAATAAAGGACACCGCATTCTCTATGGGCAATGTATAGTCACATATGGTGTAATGGTAATTTCTGTTTTGAATATTTTGAGATGGTCTAGAAAGGAGAGTTCATATAAAGATAAATAAGATAAGGTAGATTGAAATTAGTTGGTTTATTCAAACTCATTATTCTATTGATAATTATTATTGGGCTAAGAGGACATGAATTGTGGAATATGGTAATTTAAAGCTTTCTACCTTTATCCTTATGCTTTCAGTATATATGTCTACCCTATATTCATATTTTTCTATGCTCTTGTTTCATTTTCGTATTGTATGTGAATATTTTTTTCTTTCTTCTTTTATAAACATTTTGTATTTTGTATTACTTTTAAAATTTAATAAAAAAATGTCTTGGTGTCTGTTCTATGAGGTGTTGTATATCCTCATAGAATTGGTCAACTGTGGCTTCATCTGCACCAGTGGTTGGTGCGTAGACTTGGATTACAGTGATATTGAAAGGTTTGCCTTGGTTGCTGTACTGAAGATTGACTGTTCCCCAGACCACTATTGTTCCCCAGCACAAAACCCTCGAATTGAATGCATACTACTTTGGAAAAGTTGTTGCAATATAGTTGATTAGAGTAGGAAAAATGGGCGCAAACTGTATAGCACTCAACAGGTAAGAAAAAACCGTTTGAAACGAAAATGACAAAAAGCGATGTAATATATTTTTTCAAAAAATGTAACTTTATATATCAACAGAAATATATCCAAGTTTGGTAAATAGCCTATACTTCAAGTCAATAAATCTTCTCGTGACGAAAGTCTGTGTTGTCAAATTTCTTAATAACAAAAAATATTCCTCTATGGGTGACTTATAAATTAAAAGATTCACTGGTACAGCTAATATTTCTAAAGTTGATACCAGTTTATTCGACTTTTCAAACTATTTTTTCTTCCTCAGGAAATCTGCACACAAAGGATTACAAATAATATAAAAGTTAATATAGCTAGAACTAAGTATTTCACCATGACATATATTCCTTCTCATTCATTATTAATGAAGGTTCTAGCACCTCTAATACATATCTTATGTATCGCAATACACGAAAAAACTGTGTCTTGAAATCATGCTTACCAGTTTATTAGTTGTTTCTTTACTTCGTGTCCTCACCTCCGCTAATCGATTAGGTGCGTATGGACGTTAATAATGGTTGTAGAACCACTTCCTTTATACTTAGTCAATTGTAACACATGTGTGACTGATTGTCACAGGCTCTCAAACCTGATACTAAAACTGCGAACACTTACGACCAACCACGCGGATAATTACAAAAAAGATGACAAATCTAACTCTTGATTTAATCCTTTTGGATACATAGTATCGAAAAAGTGTATAAAGAATGCTTCCCGCTGTCTTAATATTTTATTGATGTCACACCTCTTGTATTGTTTTGGTCTGATCATTTCTAATGCTACAATCCTGAACTCCCTGTCTGAATGATGTTTTTCCATATAATGGGTAACTAATGGTGCGTCAGTCACCTGTTTTCTAATCTTACTCCTATGTTCTGATATCCGCTTCCTCAGTGACCGACTGGTGCGTCCGACATAGCGCATGACACATCTGCTAGCACAACTAGTGAGGGACCTTAAAGTAAAGGTAGATTGTTTTTCTGGAAGACAAATCTCTTTAGTTTCCCAACAAAGTTGACACACAATACATGAATGGCACTTATAGTGTACTGTAGGAAACCCCTTTTGCTCCTTCATTGTTACCCTGGCAGCATGGTCTGACTGTACAAGAATATTACTGATTGATTTTGACCTCCTAAAACCTACAACCGGCTTCTCACTACACCCGGGAAGCTCACTGACCAAAATCGCGCTCAAAACCACTCACTCCTAAACACTCTTTGCCTCATGCAAAACCCACAAGAGCAATGCACGCATGTGTCCTGCCTTTTATACTGCCCAGGCACAATGCAACCTGGGAAAACCCCAATGCCTCATACAACGTCACACAACTTTGTATGAGTCAACTTTTTTCAAGGAATTAGGCGATGTTGTATGAAACCGATGTTGTATGAAGTGGACTTTGTATGAGGTATTACTGTATTTCGCAATGGGCTCAAGGGCTGAATTTACCCCAGAAACAATAGGTCTTGAGGGGGTGGGAGCTCCCTCCACTTTTTTCTTGTGTATTTTGGGAATTAGATGGAAAATGGGAGTTCTTGAATACTCGTTGTATAGGAACCTCGCAATTTTATCTGTAATATATCCTAGGGTAATGCCCTTGTATACCACTGTTTTGATAATGTTCAGTACGTGATGGGTAGGGTCGTGACTGATACTTTTGTATGAGGACGCATCCCCCAACTGCCTAAATTGATTCGTGTAAATTGCCTTTTAATTATTTTTCTGTCTAGAAACTGGCCTTATATAAAATAGCATTTGTATATTTTACTCATTGGGTGGTAGGTGGGAATAATTTTCTAAATGCAGTCAATGACCGTATTTTCTATTTTTAGCATTAATTATTTAAAATCATGTCTGCTTTAGCTGGTTTAGGAATTATCATGCTGTTAAAGTATACCTGAGAAAATATAATCTATAAGCAAACCAGTATGTAAACATAATGGTTTTCTCCCAAGTCATTAGAACTACATGCTTGAAAAATGGTTAATATTTTATGAAAATACACAATAAGAAATGTCCAGGTATACACTAGTTCCATAATCCTTAAGAAAACAGACTTATTTTGCTTAGATAAATCTACATACCTAAGGGTTTGTGCTTCCTTTGGCTGTCATTGGGAATCTCACACATGCATGTACGTACACTATAGCTGCAGGGATATTCATTTAATATTAAATCAGCCTTGAATGTTATTCAAAAGGATTTTTATCTATTATAATTCCCTGACAATCTTTGTGAATCATTGTTCTAAGAAGTATTGACCATTGTTCCAACCCACAGGATGGGGGCAAGAATACAACAGATAGTAGAGCCCTGGTTCACAAACCTTACTTGTTTTTTTGGGGAACTTGCATTAAAATGGCAATTATAACAGAGGTATTGCCAGGTAAGAAATGTATAAGTTTCAGGAGAACTACTGGGGTTTGACTAAGAAGATATGAAGCCTGAAAACCAATATAAAAAGTTTTATTAACATGGAATATGTTAATGTTGACAGATTCTGCATCTTAGAGCCCTCTTTTTGTTGACATCATCTTGCACACACTTGCAAAAGAAAAAGGGAAGATTAGAAGACAGTATGCCTAATATAAAATAATATTAATATATATAATATAAAATAATGCAAGATAGACTGCAGCAGCATGTAGAAAGAGAACTACCAGAGGTGCAGGCTGGGTTCAGAAGAGGCAGGGGGACCAGAGATCACATTGCCAACATACGTTGGATCATGGAGAAAACAAAGGAAAACCAGAAACAAGCTTACTTCTGTTTCATTGACTACACCAAGGCCTTTGATTGTGTGGACCACAACAAAATGTGGCAAGTAATTAAAGAGATGGGAATACCAGAACACCTCATATGTCTCATGAGAAATCTGTACATGAGTCAAGAAGCAACAGTTAGGACAGAGTATGGAATGACGGAGTGGTTTGGAATAGGAAAAGGAGTAAGACAAGGCTGCATTCTGTCACCCTGCTTATTCAACTTATACATAGAGCACATAAAGCGCAATGCTGGGATGGAGGAATCACAATATGGGATCAAAATTGCTGGGAGAAACATCAACAATTTGAGATATGCAGACGATACCACCCTAATGGCAGAAAGTGAAGAAGACCTAAAGAAGCTCCTGATTAGGTTGAAAGAAGAGAGTACAAAAGCTGGCCTGAGACTCAATATCAAGAAAACCAAGATAATGGCAAGAGGCCATATCAGTCCCTGGAAAATAGATGTAGAAGAAGTAGAAGCAGTAACAGATTTTACTTTCTTAGGATCCAAGATGTCTGCAGATGGAGATTGCAGCCATGAAATAAAAAGGCAACTGATTCTTGGGAGACAAGCTATGAAAAACCTGGGGAACATAGTGAAAAGTAGAGATTTCTCACTGCAAACAAAGGTCTGCATAGTCAAAGCAATGGTATTTCTGGTGGTAATGTATGGCTTTGAGAGCTGGACCATTAGAAAGGCTGAGCGAAGAAAAATAAATGCCTTTGAGATGTGGTGCTGGAGGAGAGTTTTGAGAGTCCCCTGGACAGCGAGGAGAACAAATAGGTCAATATTAGAAGAGATTAGCCCTGAGTGCTCCTTAGAAGGACAAATAACAAAGATGAAGTTGAAGTATTTTGGACATCAAATGAGAAGAGAGGATTCACTTGAGAAGGCCTTGATGCTGAGGAAGGTGGAGGGCAAAAGAAGAAGGGGACAGCCAAAGATGAGATGGCTAGATGGTATTGTAGACACAATGGGCATGGGGCTGTGTGGACTAAGGAGGATGGTGGAGGACAGAGGTGCCTGGAGAGTGATGGTCCATAGGGTCGCAAAGAGTCGGAATCGACTGTGTGACTGAACAACAACAAAAAAAAATGCCTAATATGCCAGATATCTGCCTTTTTGTAGTTGAGTTGTGTCTCATGAAGAGTTGCATATGTCCCATTTTTCCAAAATTTTCCCGGATTCAAGCTGTCCCGGCCGGTTCAAGAAAAATCATGCAAAAGTCCCGGATTTTTTAATTTGAACAAAGGAAGCAAGATTACCCCTCACCAAGGCATTTTTGCAAAGAGTTAATTCACTGCCTCCCTGCCTTTCTTTCAACTATCCTACTTGAAAGCAGTGAAAGCAAAACAGCATCCTGAGAAACCCACTGTGGAGGGGAGACACTTGCAAGTGAGATAATTGAAAGAAAGGCATGAAGGCAGTGAAACAACTCTTTGCAACAATCCCTTTGCTCACCTTGAAGTTTGGGGGACAAGGAGTTGTCCTCTGCCCTTTTCCCCCAAAGCTGGGAGGGAACAAGAAATGCCCATATCTAAGAAGCCAAACCTCCACCATACACTGGGACAGAGGATTCCTTCTTCACGTGACTACAAAGGGTTAACCCCTTTGCATAGGGTCGGTATTCCTAGAGAGGAAGGGAACTCAGTGGACAGAAAGTGAAGAGTCCTCCATTGCAAAGGTCCTCCTCCAAAATGTCCCTTCCTGTCTCCTGCCTTTCTCCTTCCGGAGGGAAATGGAGGCACCATGGACTACATTGCTGTTCCGGGTCCCTCTTTAGAACTTTCTTCCAAGGGATCCTAGTGTGGGGTTTGAGGGTGAGTCTATTTCAGTGGTGTGTGTGTGTGAAGGGGAGGGTGGGGTAACCTCAGGGGGAGGAAGGGTGGTTTTAAGAGTGGCCCTAGAAATTTTATTAAAAAAAATAAAAATAAAATAGAACCATCAAGAATTCCTTTTCAAGAAGAATCACACTGGGGAAAACCTCTTGACTACAGTTTATTTTAAACTGACGAAGGCTCTCTTCCCTGGATGGGGATTCCGTGGGGTCTTAGAGCCACAGTCTCCCTGACAGCCCCATCCGATGCATGCACAGTTTGAAGAATGCAATGACTTCACATGGCTGTCCCAGTTTGGTGGGAGAGAATTATGGCAACCCTAGTCTCATGCAGCTAACATAAGCTATGTTTAGATGTTGTTCCTTATCAAGCACTACTAAATAGTTATGTATCCCTTTGTCAACACTATGATTAGAATGGAGAATTTTTCCAGGGATATTTATTTATTTATTTATTGGATTTGTACCCCGCTCTACTCAAGCACAAGACCGACTCTGAGCGGCTACAACAAATCAATACAATTACAACAGTATAATAATACACATAATCACAGATACCAAATAAATAATCAGAAAAAATCCACAATGGTACAAAGGCACAGCATCAAAATATCAACAATCAATAGTTACAATTCGAATACAAGGTATAAAGAACAACAAAATACATAGTATCAAAGACATTTCAAACCAAACGGGAAACCTCATTTCAGAAGCCCCACAAAAACCATCAACAACAGAACTGCCCCGATAACAGGCAAGAAGGATGTGGCAGCTCACAGCGGCGGCCTCTTCGAGCTCCCTGAGGCCATGGGGAGTTCCTTTTAAACCTCCCGGAGAGGTTTAAGCCCATATGTGAGCACAAGACACATTGCCCTCTACATGAGAAAGTAATAATGGAGTGGAGAGGGGATGGTCACTTTTCTTTCAGCATGTTGTCAATAACTAGTCAGGTACTGATTGAAGAGAGCTGTAATATTACAAGTTATTGTATGCTGAATTCTGAGGTTCCCCCTCACACTGTCATACTCATAAGAGAAGTGAGATAAAGAACATACTGAGTGTTATGCCCCGTATTATATATCCTCATCAACTCCCACAAGATTTGATCCTGTATATGTGTGCAGGCTCCATTTCAATTTCAAATACAGGGAAATAATCCATGTTCTGCATTGCACATGGTATAGTCTATTTCCTGGTGATCATACAATGCATGGGAGATCATAAACTACCCTGAGCCTGATCTATGCCTAGGCTGGATCATTTTGTCCTATAGCAAGACTATTCTATTTTGAAGTCATGCTGAAACAATTCTCACACAGATGGAAAAGTCACCAAGTGCCCCTTTCTGTTGTGGTCTAATGTAATCTTTTCTCACTGTCTGATCACATCCTAAGTCTCCTTACATCTTTAACATGGATAACTTGAAAAAGAAGAACATGCAACATAAACCATGAATGAGTGAAAGAGACAGTAAAATAATGCCCACTGCTTCCAGGTATCAGCATCTTAGCATTGGACCTATGCATGAGAAAGATGAGGCAGCACATGCATTTATCCTACATAAAGATGACAATTCTGTGTTTATCCTACATATATCAGTTGTGTTTATAGAGCTATAATACCATTGGCCACTTTATGAGGAAACAAATAGTGTCAAACATAAACTTATTCAATATATTTGTCAGTTAATGTTCATAATAACATATATAAATGGATGGATGACTCTTTAGTAACCTCTGACCAACCTTTAAAGGTCCATTCTTTTAAACACAGGTTGTTTTTTTTAAAAAGGAAGGTAAGTTTGTCAACAGAACAGAATATGCAATTATAAAGATTAAGAAAATATAAAACCATTTCCTTAAACAAGTTCTACTATCAGTGTAGCTGGTGAAAATACATCCCCCCTGAATAATTCATTGTATGATTATAATATCAAAGCAGTCTTCTTGGAGATTTTCACAGACCTTCTGGTGGATTTGATTTTGATGTGTTTCCCATCTATCTATTTCCTCACAGAAGTCAGCTTTGTGGCAGATGCAGTTTCACTGCTGATATACAGTTTCTTGGCCAAAATGGCTGAAATTTATACTGACAGAGTTGCATTTCCATGGCCCAGATTCACTCTGAGTGGCTTGATTACTAATAGAATAACCTTCTAAGTTTTCAGAAGAGAGTTGTCTGCTTGGGGTAAATAAAAACAGATACTCTTCTATTTTATTTATTTGTATAATTTTTAGGGGATATTTCTCTCACCAATAGGACCAAAGGCAGCTCAGTGAACCACCCAGAGAGTGCTGTAAGCACTATAGGCGAAGAGGCTGCTGTGGTACCGGGCCCCTTCACCACTGTTGGCTGCTATGGTGGCACGTGGCAGGACTTCACCACCACCACCCTTGAACTTGCCTGCTGCTGGAGTGGAGAGGCCGTTGTACTATTGTATTGTTGTATTATTTTATATTATGATATGTGCTTTTGTAGAATGAATATGGTATAATTATTGACTATATTGTATTATTGTGTTTACTGCATAATATTGTGTGAGCTGCTTTGAGTCGGGTTTCCTGATTGGGCAGCATACAAGTGTGAGAATTAAATTAAATAGGGTGGTATATAAATGTAATTGCTATTTGTAAAAACAATATTGTTGTGGCCTGGGGTCTCGGGTGCGAGGAGGAGGACAGTTGGCCGGCCCTTCAGCCTGCTGCCAGCTCTGATCTTGAGTCAGAATCTCAAGAGGACCTGTTGCCGGCACCTCAAACCGCTTCTGTCCCAGATCTGGACTCTGAGCATGAGGAGATGGACCTGGCACCAGCTCTGCAGCCTGCTGCCAGTTTGGAGCCAACTCCTCATGGTCAAGCCACTCAAGCTGATCAGGGCTTGACAGGAGGGCCAGGTGTCAGAAGTCTGGAGGACCAAGAGCAACCCAGCACTTCTGAAAGGTGCAGGGCCCAATGAAGATATGATCTACAGCTGAGGCAAAGGAGGGCTAGGGCACACCCTCAGAACCAGCCATCAGCTGAGAGTCCTGAATCTCCTTAAAATAAGGGATGTGCTGGTAATCTCTTGTCAGAGCAATCTAACTTGGCCTCTGACACTATGTTACCTTAACCTCGGATCTTGGAAAAATCTGAAACTTTGCCTGTTTGCTACTCAATAGCTTCTGACCTTGGCTACCCATGATGATGACTCTGCTTATAACTTCTGGACTGAAAAGTAAGACTCTCTTACTACTGCTGCAGCTGCTGCTGGCCAACGGGCAGGTCTGGTTGTCTGAGCCATATCAAATATATATTACAAAACTTAAAAATATCTATTAAACATGCAATGATAATTAACAGACAATTATTTAATTATACAATAAAAAATCAAAAGTGTTTAAAATCTGTCATGATATTCTAAAAAACAAAAACTCATCATCCAAGGAGAACTCAATCTTAGCTAATAAATACCTCGAGTCTTTAATTGTCAACACAAGACTAAAAGGGAAAGGACTCCCTAAGCAGCTGTGGGAGAGTGATCTCAGAACCCAGGAGCAGCCATGGAGAAGGCCATATCTAATGCCCCCTATTAAATGCACATTAGATGGCAATGTGACTGAAAGAAGTGTTTCCTTCAAAGATCTTTGGAGCCAAGGAGGTTCATATGAAGGAATACTGTCTTTCAGATAGCTTGAACTCAAAACATATTGGACCTAACCAGGTAATAGGTCACAACCAGCACTTTCAATTGGGTCTAAAAACGGATTGGTAGTCAGTGCAGCTATTGTAGTAGAAGGGCTACATACTCCCTGCAACTTAGCCATGTAGAGCAGTGTTTCCCAAACTTTGGTTTTTGGATTCCATTTCCCAGAAGCCTAAGTCAATTCCTCAAAGCACTGATCAGCCAATATACTGACTTAGGCTTCTGGGAATTGAAGTCCCCTGTGGGGCATGGAGCCCACTTTGGGAACCACTGATGTAGAGGCTCAGCATTCCAATAAGCCTATATACTACTGGGTAGTTATATCTCCATGATAATGGAACCACTGAGAGATCCTCCACACTTTTATCATCACCATCCCATCAGTACAGAAAACAAGGTCAAGTGTGTGCCTTGAAACATAATTTGGTCTAGATAACACTTGGAGAGCCCTTGGTCATCATGACAGGCATGAAGTCCTGAGCTGCTCTTGATAAATTGATCACTCCATAGATGCTGAAGTCCCTAGCACAACAAACTAAATTGACTGCAACACCATTCCTGAGACCACATAAACTAGTTTAGGGGAGACTGTTGTGCAGCAGGGTAAGGAGTAGACCAACAGAGTCCCTATTCTGTTTTGAATCCTCACTACATCCACTCAAACACAGCATCCTGTGGGACTGGGCACTTGGTAAGACTGATTGAATTGTGTTAGACTATTGCAACTCCTTTTTCTCCTCACCTCATGTTGTGTCCAAGCATTATTTATTAACTCCGCTATTAGTGCTGTAAAGTCTACGGCGGAATAGTGCACCTTTTGCAAAGGCACCAATTTCAAACGAATGTCAAAATAGCTGATTCATCAGCACAAATTTCCCATTACTCCGGAAGCCCGCCAAAATGTATCAACCTGTGTAACTGCCATTCTCACTGAATATAAGCTGGCCACCTTTTACATGTTCCCCAGTCTGGTATCTCTGAGCTGAATAATAAATCACATGTGTTTGACCCAACCCTGCTGGTCAGAATACTTCTTAAGTGCCGGACTCAACACCTCACCTCTGCTGCACAGGGGACTCAGGCAGACAAAGCTGACTAAGGTTGTGACTACACTGGAAAGCTGAATCAGGAATGGCTGTTCCATGTTTTCCCCTCAGCATTCCCTGTCTTTTGAAAATACAGTACACCCTCGATTAATGACGCGTTCGAATAGCGTCATTTTCGATTAATGATGCTACGATGTTCCCAATGTGATTGTTCGAATAACGATGTTATTTGAATAACGATGGTACTTTTTCCTGTCATTATTCGAATAACAATGTTGTTATTCAAATAATGACGATACAAATACGTTATATGTTATAGTCTAACACAATAACATTATAGTCTAACACAATAACAATGTCGTTATTTGATTAAAGACTGTATTTTTACCATCGTTATTCGAATAACAACATTTTTGCCGTTATTTGAATAATGACGTTATTCCAATAGTGATGCTACTTGGGGAACCAAGTAATTTGAGGTCCACTGTATATCCACCCTTAACAGGCAAAAGACCTACAGGTCAAGCAGGTACAAGCCATATTAAACAAGTCATTTTCTCTCTCTCACACACACACCCTTTACAGTAAACTCTGTATACTCAACCCCCAAACATGCTGGGTAATTATTTTACTAAACTTGGAAGAATGGAAGGCTCAAACATGAGTCCTGTCAGGGTTGATTAAAGTTGTGACCAGAATTTTTGCTCTATTACAGCAACTTAACCACTTTGCCATGAGGGCTTGGTCATAGAAAGAAGATGAGATCCAATAGGTTGACGTTGTACAAAGGAGGTGGAGGGACACAGCAGCAGATATTCCCCTGGTCCACATTTTCTCTTGTCCTGGCAAACAAAGGGCCAATTCTGTCATGGTTTCTATTCAGAAATTTTCAGAATTAGTTATCAATCCATTCCTTTGCTATTTGATATACACATGACATGACTGGAAGAGGTTGTCTAGGACTGTACAGCCCATCCAAGGCCACACAGGGGACAGGGCATTTAATCTCATCAGCTATACACACTTGTGGTGATCTTAGTTGGCTTCTTTTCTTTGAGATATAGTCATTATTCAAAATACAGGACCCTAGACCACAGCCAGCACTCCAAGCCACTGAGCTATCTCATTAAACCCATATTCTCTGGAGATTTATAATGTTCCCCAGCAGCTGTTAGGAAGGTGTTCTGCAGACACATTAATTATCATTTGTTTGCTCATGCCTATCCATAATGATAGAACAAACACATGGCAAAGTCACTAGATCTACAGCTTTATTTGCATTGCTTGACCTTTTAACTTCAATTTGTGGAAAAAAGTCTCCTCCACAGCAATATGGATACTGATCTTCTTAGATGACCACTTCATGCCCTTGATAAAGCAGACTCTGGCTTATGCTGCAATAACTTAGTCCCCAAGAAACAATCTTGCCAGCAGAAGAGGTATCCTGTGTACAGCTTGTTAAGGAAACTATTTTGATCACCCACTGAAGTGGCATAAGAGATTTAAACCTGTGATACAAACAGTTAGTGTTTATTTAATTACAGTTCTGTGGGTTTTTATCACCTCAGTGGGAGGCATGCTGCTTGGCGAGTGAGATTTTCTTCACACCATGATATGTTCTTTTGCTGTTCTCAGCTCTATTAACTTAATTAAGAAAATGCAATTAAGGAAGATGTGCCTATTAAACATTTATTTTGAACACACTAAGGGGGTCTACACAAGACCTTTTGCCTATCATATCACTTGTGCCAGAGGTGACAGTAAAAAAAAAACCTGCAGGGAATTTCATGTTTACAGCTACAAAGTAGATCAAAAGGCACGACTTTGCAAATTGACCTGAAAGAATAGGAATGATACATACTTGCACTGCTTACCTGTACATTCACCCACACCAAAGATCCTAAATCCATTTAGAGATGCATATGACTCATATCATTCATCCCCAAAGAATGTTCTTCACATCATAGCCAGCAGTATTATGCTCCATGCCATTTAATTGTGCTCTGTATCAAACTGTATCATCTTCGACCCAGCCATTCCACTTCCCTTCTATTTCAGTGTCACTAAGAAACAAAAGCAAGGTGGGAGGTACAAGTGATACCTCATACAACGTCCAAACTTGGTTCCACAAGTTTGGACTTTATACGGATTTGGACTTTGTATGAGGCATGCAAAATCCTAGCTGCGATGCCTCATACAATGTCCACATCCTTGCCGCGATGCCTCATACAACGTCATTTCCATAGAGATACATTGTACTGGAACAGCACAGACTTCAGGGCAAAGTCAAGGAAACAGACAGGAAACTGACAGAACTTTAAGAAATCATTGTCTAAAGGCTAAAAACATTACAAAAACTTGTCAAACAACCCTGACTGTCCAAGAACCTGAAGAATTCTGCAAAAATCCCAGGAATGCTTCTAAAAATTCTGATGAAAAAATTCAAAAAAATCCAAAATCGCGCTCTGAACCACTCCTAAACACACTTCGCCTCATGCAAAATCCACAAGAGCAATGCACACATGTGTCCTGCCTTTTTCACTGCCCAGGCACAATGCAACCTGGGAAAACCCCAATGCCTCATACAACGTCGCACGACTTTGTATGAGGCAACTTTTTTCAAGGAATTAGGTGATGTTGTATGAATTCGATGTTGTATGAAGCGGACTTTGTATGAGGTATTACTGTATCAATAACCAGAGACCATTCTGAAATTTACAGGTGTAGAAAAAATGACAACAATCCTCTCACCCCAAAAGTGGATAAAATGAAGGCCAACCCCTCAAATACAAACAGAACCCAGAAACAACAAAGCAGCTGGGATCTAACAGTGGCCACACTCTTTTCAAACATTCACAGAGAGGCATTCAATACCTCCTTGTTCTATGGCTTCTTTCTATTGGCCACTGCAATGGAACAACTGCCTCACAAGTCAAGCCAAGAAAGGACAAGAAAGCAAAGGAAGGTGAAATGGGGAGAGGAAATGGAAAATAAGATGGACTGAGGCTACTAGTACACTGGTAAGCTGATTTGATTCAGAGCTGTATTTATATTATAGTCAATAAAGTAATTAAAGAGATGGGAATACCAGAGCACATCATATGCCTCCTGAGAAATCTGTACATGAACCAAGAAGCAACAGTTAGGACAGAACATGGAATGACAGAGTGGTTTGGAATAGGAAAAGGAGTAAGACAAGGCTGCATTTTATCACCCTGCTTATTCAATCTATACACAGAGCACATAATGCGAAATGCAGGGATGGAGGAATCACAATATGGGATTAAAATTGCTGGGAGAAACATAAACAATCTGAGATATGCAGACGATACCACCCTAATGGCAGAAAGTGAGGAAGACCTAAAGAACCTCTTGATTGGGCTGAAGGAGGAGAGTGCAAAAGCTGGTTTGAGACTCAATATCAAGAAAACCAAGGTAATGGCAACAGGCCCAATCAGTTCCTGGAAAATAGATGGGGAAGAAGTAGAAGCAGTGACAGATTTTACTTTCCTGGGATCAAAGATCACGGCAGATGGGGATTGCAGCCATGAAATAAAAAGGCGACTGATTCTTGGGAGACAAGCCATGAGAAACCTGGGGAACATAGTGAAAAGCAGAGACATCACATTGCAAACAAAAATTAGAATAGTCAAAGCAATGGTATTCCCAGTGGTAATGTACGGATGTGAGAGCTGGACAATTAGGAAAGCTGAACGCAGAAGAATAGATGCCTTTGAAATGTGGTGTTGGAGGAGAGTTTTGAGAGTACCCTGGACAGCGAGGAGAACAAATAGGTCAATCTTAGAAGAAATCAACACTGACTGCTCATTGGAAGGGCTAATAGTAAAGACGAAGCTAAAGTATTTTGGACATCAAATGAGAAGGGAGGATTCACTTGAGAAGGCCCTGATGTTGGGAAAGGTGGAGGGCAAAAGAAGAAGGGGGAGGCCAAAGATGAGATGGCTAGATGGTATTGTAGACACAACGGGCACAGAACTGGGAGTGCTGAGGGGGATGGTGGAGGACAGAGGTGCCTGGAGAACAATGGTCCATAGGGTCGCAAAGGGTCGGAACCGACTGTGCGACTGAACAACAACAACAATGATAACATAGGGGCTGCGGAGGGATTTGGTAGTTGTGTGAATTGTGTGAATTGAATTGTGTGTTTCATGTTTCAGCCCAGATATGCCCTTCTTTCTCTCCTTCCTGTTGTGCTGCCTCTGCAAGTCATTTTGCACTTCTCTTTTAAGCCATTTGGATTTGAAAGGATTGTAGTGTTCCAGAAAAGGGGCAGCATTCTAAAAAATCTAACTGTATAAAGAAATAGCATATCATAAGAACATCTTTTATTTTGTCTGATTTGTTTCTAGCTTGTTTGCAATTTTTGTTAAAAAATATTGTCTAAAGGTGACCTAGCACTAAGCAAGTCTGATCAGGTTATCCTGCTATGGTAATAGAGTACACCATACTGCCAGTGACTCAATGCTGAGTGTCAGGCAGTGGTTAACTAACCTGACACCCCGAGGACTAGTGGTCTTGGTGAAGGTCCCACATGAATCCATCTTGATGAAGGGCAGCAGCTTCATCAATCCTGGCCAGAGGCTGAGGAAGACTTTACGTGCCAAAAGGACTCATGACCAGAAAGTGACTCATGGAGCTAGGTGTCATTCTGTTATGCAGAAGGCAGATTAAAGGCCACAGCATTATATTCGCAGGCCAGTCTTAATGGCTTATTGCCATGATGATTGCCAATATTTGGAATCGGATACGGCACAAGAAAAAGAAAGAAGCACTAAGCAAGTCTGTTCAAATAGTTCCATTTTGAAGAAAATAATAGAGGTTCCTATCAGCAGAGAGAAAAGGCTGCATTGTGAATAAAAAGTGCCATACTGATTTGAATCAGCATTTGCATTCTGCGATCAGAAAAAAAATCCTCTCATGGGGTAATGAGTGGAAAAAATAATCCTATCTCTTGTTGAAAAAAATACCTGTATATACATTATTGCTACAATTACTTCAAAATACAAAATAATCAACCAGACCACTTTTATGAGTTTCCCTTATGTCAAAATAATAATAAGAAAAGTCTATATAAGGGAGCATTTGAATAGTCTTGTGTATAGTCTTTGATACTATACTTAAGTGCGAAATAACGTTTATATGTGTTGCTAAGTGTATTTTGCATTTTTCTTTTAGAACTGAAGACATGGTACATTAGATCACAGTAACTAAAAAGCCAATAAATAGATAAATGAATGAATGGGTGTTAAGAAATGCAGAATGGATTATTGCAAAAGTTATGATTTTGTTCATAGCACAGAATCAATTTTGCAGGGACTCTTGCTGCTTTTATTATAAGTTAGGGGAACCCTCAGTGAGAAATAATTAAAAGGAGGTAATTTTTAAAGTAATGAATTAAATGAGCTACCGATCAGTTTTCAAACTTTTTAAAAAGAACAGCCTGTTTATTATGTTGCATATTATTTAATAGTTGTAACTAGTACTGTAGACTAGTAATCGCTCATAATCTCTAAAATTCTTCTGTTAAGATCTTCTTTCTGTCTTCACATACCAGCCTACCTTTCACAGAAATATTGCAGTATAAGATCAGCAATATCACTTTAAAAGACTCTGTGCAGAAATAGATGATGTCAGAATATATTAACAACTCAGATTAAACAAGTGGAGACAGCATTGAGAGCAATGACATTGAAATGAGAGCGTGAGTGATGCTTCTGTAAAAACTGAATATTTTAGAGTCTTAGTAGACTATGCTGAAAAGCTGAGTTGGAGCAATTCGACTCTCCTGAGGGTTAATTTACACCCTCAATTATGATTGAAATTGTAATGAATGCATATTGGCTTGTGTTATTGAATCGGAAGTATTGAATATTCGAAATATGATTGGAATTCCATCCCAACCAAACCCTCAGCCTCTCTTCTTTCCTTTCTTCTTTTTGATCCTGTCCCTGCCCATCTTTCATTTGTGTGATTCCACCTCTGCTAATCCTTTTATGGTTTGTTGTGTTGCACATTTACACAGTGTTCTGGAAAAGCTGTCAACATTCAGAAACGCATCGCAGGATTGCTAAATGAATAAATATGTGAAATACTTCTAAAAAGGAAGACCTAGTGATAGGGTGATTTAGTGCTAATCTCATCTATTTAATAAATAAAAAGTAAAAAGGATTTGGGAAGAGGAAACAATGTGGGGCATATTACCATGGTTCTGAAAAGGTTATCCTACTATGGTAATAGAGTAAACCATACTGCAAGTGATCGTCAGGTGACAATTAACTAACATGACAACCCTGAGGACTAACGACCTTGGGTGGTGAAGTCCACAGGGAAGGGTGTTGGCCTCCAAGTGGATTAAATCTTGTTGGAGGGTAGAAGCTTCCTCAATACTGGCCTGGGGCTGATGAGGATTTTGTGTACCAAAAGGGCTCGGGACCAGAAAGTGACTCGCAGAACTGGATCAGTGGTATGGGTGTCATACTGCGATGTGGAAGGCCAATGGAAGGTCGCTGCATTATATTGATCCAGGACAATGTTCATGGCTGATTGCCATGATGAAAGCCAATATTTGGAATTGGATATGGCAATTAAATAAGAAGTGGTGAGCATACTTCCACCCACCCACTGGTTTCTGGATTATAGCTGTTCTCTGTGCATTACAGTAGTATCAGCAGATGATGTAATGATCATTTGATCCCTGTTTTAGTACTTTGTAAAATGGATTCAATCATTCCTAAAACCTCAAAACATGCTTACGTAAACAGAACATTTAGGGAAAGTACTTTAATGTATTTATGATACATTTTTACAATATAAAAATAAAAGCAAAAAGCACTTTTGCTTTGCTAGATGCAACTGAAATTCTACAGCATAGTTTATTGCATTGCTGCACTATCTTTTACTTCATATGCATTCAGCAGTGTTGCTTTCAAAGAATGTATATATTTCTTGAAATAATACAACTTTGTCCTACTTTAGATACGTGGAATGTGAAACTTATGATGTGAACTTCATTGGTAGTTTCCCCCCAGATATAAGAATTAAAGTGAAAATTTCTTTTATCAAAATCATTATTTTTTAAAGCAGTTCAAGACCTGAGTATTGTGCAACAGAGTAAGCACCGTTGTGTGTCCCAGTTCCTGCCAACCTAGCAGTTCAAAAGTAAGAAATTACAAGTAAATTAACAACAACAACAATTCACATTTGTGCTGCCACCCCCTCACCAAAGCGACTCCGGGCAGCTTACAACATATAAAATCACTGCATACAAAGACATTAAAATATAACATTGTTTAAAATTTTTAAGGTTAAAATTTGAAAACTTACAAACCCACCCCCGACAACCACATCATGATTTTTAAACTAAGCTAAAAACCCGGGTAACCGTTATATCAGCCAACCTAGAGTGGCCGTTGCTCCAGCTGCCCCCCACACCTGCTGCACCAACCAGGTCATAAGTTTTTTTTCTTCAGAAGGGCAGAAGCTCTGCCTGGAGCTGTGTACCACTTCAGCAGGAAAGGTAACATTATTAGCTGCACTCCAGCATCTATTCTTGGCTGCCATGTGACCATAGAAACATCTGCAGATGAAAATAGCACTGGCTCTTTGGCTGTACTTTCGAACCAGGGAGACCTTTACCTTTCCTAAGTATTTCAGTTTACCAATGTTTTATTTTTTGAGAACCTTCTCACTAGATTTGATGATGATGATGATGATGATGATAATAATAATAACAATTATTATTATTATTATTATTATTATTATTATTATTATTATTATTATTATTATTATTATTATTATTATTATTATTATTATTATTATTATTATTATTATTATTATTATTATTATTATTATTATTATTATTATTATTATTATTATTATTATTATTATTATTATTTAAAATGTGTGATTCAGTGAAGTGAACATTAGTTATTTCCAGTTCGACTAGCAGCCTGGTAATATGCATGCCAAAACCTACATGATCTTAATATATTTTTTAAAAAATAATTCTTGATGTTCTCAGGTGTTCAGAACAAAAGCTATCACTATTTGTTTGATATACATGTTGTGACATTGTATCCTCTTTGCAAACTTCCAGGAAATATTTGGCTAAACACTCTCAGGTGAATAGTTGGACTTGAATGAGTTTTGGTGTGATCTGTGATGTAGTGGTGTTATTGTTGTTGTAACACATTAGAATTTTAATCTGCAGAATATATTATTTGAGGGAAATTTAAAGCTCTTTAGGACACATGTAATGACACAGAAACATTTGTTTCATTTATTTACTTACTGTCTTCATTCATCTTCCTTTCTTCTCTCCAGAGATGCCCAGAACAGTGTATATCACAATTCAGACGGTTACCTATATAACAACCACGTGCATCTAAATAATGAAATACTTCACATTGATGACAAGGTTACAAATGAAAATTATCAATACCTGAAACAAAACCTTAGGAAATCAGGACGAAGAAGCCTGAAGAGCATCTCCACAGGTAAAAAACTTTTTCACTCTTCTTCTTTGAAGTTTTATTATCCTTTTTTGAATGCTTGACTTGGGCTTACATAGGTTATAGGTAGGCTTGGAATGACATTTTTGTACAACAGTAGGAACTACAATCTGACATTCTATTTGATTCCCGCAAACAAGCAACATGGATGTGCAATAGGTCAGTGAAAGAATCAAGTATAGATTTCTGGATATCCTTGAAAATGGACCAACACTGTATATGGTTGTATATTTGAATAATTAGAAACTGCCTATATCATAAAAATGTCTACTTTACTGCTAAGGGAACTGTGGGTTCATCAAAATTTATTTTTGAGTGGTTCTCCAAAGAGAAGTCTTTCTTAACTCTTAAAAAAAATTGCTACAATACTGGAATCCTAGCAGGGGCTATTTTAAAATTCAACATTAAAATGACATTTAAAATTTTTATCCTTAAACTTCTCAAATGGCTGAACTGTGTTCCTATTATTCCAATGAGGATTGATACATATTAAAATTCCAGTCTATTTTAGTCTTTGTAATGAGCCAAAAATGGCTACCAGCTTGCAGTGCTGGAATTAATGATAATTAAATGTAACACAAAATAGATTTCCATATTTTGTATTGCTCAAATGATTTCATCTCAGATGTGCTCAGATTTTTTTAAAGCAATGACTACTTCTATTTAATCTCTTTTCCAATTTGAATTTGAATTTCATATTGTTCCTCACTATTTAATGAATATTTTGGGAGATGGCCATAGTGTTGTTAATTATACCAGAGACTGAATATAATTAATCCTTTTAGACCCAAAGTCAGTTGGTTAATCGATTTCTGATAGAACTGGAGATTAAACACAGTTCACTCCTCCTTTCATTCAACCGTCTTCAGTTTAATCAGATTGCCATGAAAAGGCGTTGATGGTAAATCAATTTTTAGGCATATTTTGGTCATTATCTAGATGTTAATAAATGGATTATTCCTTCAGCTCTTCACCTTTCTATTGCTCTTTGGTGGGTAGGGATACTGGATTCTTCAATTTTTATTCTTTTCAAGGGACCTCTGCCAAAGAGTTGTTTATAATTCATATTTCAGTGATGTTTGAATGCCTGCTAGCAGCAGTAATCTTTCTTAAATGCAAAATAAAAAGGCATCTGTACTTTTCCAGGAGAGCTAACAACCCAGCAGGGTAAGAGGTCAGGCTGATACAGAAGTCAATCTTCATGTAAATGCAAAATTAATTTATCCAGCTAAAATTGATTTTGGAGAATGGTTTTAAAGAGTTTAAATGAACAAAGATGATACATGGTATTCCAGAAAGATCTTCCTTCTTCTTCCCCACCCCTAGGGCAATAAATAATGGTATATTTTAATTTTTGAAAGTCAGATAAGCCCCAAATGCTCCAAGGAGATAACAAAAAAGGCAAATGAAGGAAAATTAAGAAGAATAAATGTAGAAACTTCCAACTAGGCAATGAGAGCAGCCTTGAATTTTTATCGTTGTTGTTGCCCATGCACTACTGGTTAGAATGCTAATAGATGTTATCAGGTTCCACTTAGTGTGTCATTTACTTTTACAACTGATAATTGCTATGGTATGTGTGTATTCATTTGTTAGCTGCCCAGAGTGGGAAAACCTCCCAGATGGGTGGGGTGCAAGTCGAATAAATAAATAAATAAATTGCTCTGACATTTTCCATATTATTGCAAAATCACAAGATTTTGGCTATCACCTGTTTGGCTATCTATTTTTAATCTGACACAAATAATTATTTACCTCCTTAAATTCTTAGATCCTCCTTCTCCATCCATGAAATTTGCCTATGATCCAGGTCACTGTATTTGTACCAATGTGCATTAATTGGAGGAGGTAGTTCCATTCATACCATGGAATCCTACTATCCAAAGGATATTGAGGTTCACTTGGACAGTTTAGGACAAAAAGGACAAAGATCGGTTACATGCTGAAATGCCTGAAATTAAAATCAAATTAATAGGTCATAAGGAACCATCCAATGACTTCTCCTTTCTTAGGGATGAACTATATCTTCCAGATTCAACAAGTGAAGATGGATATCTTTAGAAACTTTGAAAATTTTGGCTGAAATCTTTTGAAGTAGAGTTACTTAATGAGATAAAGAGTTATCATCTCAGGGTTGATATTGCAAATTAATTTGCTTTTGTTTTGTGATTGGTCACTGAAAGGTAAATACATTTCCCAGTCTGATTATTCAGTGGTGGAACATTGAAGAATCTGAGTGCTAGGTTAGAGGGATGTTGCAAAAGCAGAAAATAGATCTGTCCCTTTACAGGAGATTTGTTCCTTAGTGAGGCAAAGACTCATGTGACAGGGGTAAAAGGGGCTGAGGTGACTCATTGGTTAAGAAGCTCTCCTTGCTAGCTGGAAGGATGGCAAGTCAGCAGTTTTGAAACCCGGGTACTGCATGACGGATTGAGTGCCCATCTCTGTCCCAGCTCTTGGGGACATGAAAGGAGCCTCATGTGGGCATTTCCTGAGTGGAGTTTATCCTGTAAAAATCCTTTCAGCCCAGAATAATTTCTGTCATGAAATTGTTATAGTATTTTGTAGACACACAGCCAAGTTGCTCAGATGTACTGACAAAGTAGTCTGTCTGTATACAAAAGTTCATGCTCTCATAGGTGTGCTAGTGTTAAAGATGCTGCAAATTTGTTTCTTATTTCATGGCAGCAAACTAATTCAGCTACCCATTAGAAAATTCTTAGTGAACATTTTGCTGATTCTGGTTAAGTCCGCATAATTTTTTTAGTTAAGAGCTAGGTGGTGAAAAACATATTTAGGGCTACTGTCCCAAATACTGTTAAATGTGTTATTTGCTAAGTAACATTCAGCTTAATATGGGGATTTCTCAATTTATAGTGGCATGTGATAAACATATCCAGGATGCTTTTCCTTAAAAGAAATGATACATATACTCCCATGATTTTCTACAAGCACTTCATCTCTGATACACACTATCACTGAGGAGGTATACTGTTATAAATCAGCCCTACAGATCTTTTAACAATTATACATCCATAAAGTGATACCATGATATACTGGAATACGTACATGTACATATATTGGAATATACAAGTATATATTCAGGAAAGGGAGAAAAACATCAGGAAAAGAGTTCTTAAGTAATAGTATAGATGGACATGCAATTTGCATTGGTTAATTTTGGTTTGGCATTATCTATCTATCTATCTATCTTCCAACCACCTGGGATATTTTCCAACTCTGGGCAGCTTACAAGATAAAGTAAAACCCCAGGTTACAGAAATAATAGCAATTTTTCCTTAACATGAAGCACCCATATGAATGCATTGTGTGGTTTCCCATAGGAATGCATTGAAAACAAAAATTCCATAAAGTGAATTGTGTTTTCCCATAAGGATGCATTGAAAACAAAACAGTTCCAAAAAATTCCGTAAGTTGAGGCATTATTTTCAATGGATTGCTTTCCGTAACTCAAGCTTTCTGTTACCTGAAGCATCCATAGCCCAGGGTTCCACTGTATTAAAAATACTTACGAACGAACAATAGAAATAGGTGTAACTAATAAATGAACTAAATAAATAATAAATAGCAACAAAAAACAAAAACAAAGTTGGGTTTAGAATATTTTTATAGGGGATTTGAAAGAATCATTCTTTTCAATACTTTTGTGTGCTTACTTCTTACACATTATCAGAGGAGTACAACTGGTGGATAAGATTGGCACGTGAACAAATACCATCACATATATTGCCACAGCATTTCAGTTTGGGAGTTGCTTTAGGTGGAAAGCAGTTTTCCCTTTCAGTCCACTGATAACACAGCAGGTTTTGATTATATCATTTATCTGAACATAATAAATTAGGACATTCTGTATAACAATGATGGCAGCAACTAAGTATTTACTGTAACCATGTTGTGTGGGGGCAAAAATAGATTGTGAGGGAAGTTGATATCTTGTTCATCTTGACCTTTACAAGTAACCTTCCCTTGATCAGCTGCTCTTTTTGTTGTTTTCACACTCTTTCTTCCAGGGAATACTTATTTGCTATTCTTCATTTGCAGAAGTGTTGCCATGCTGATCTATGGCATACCTGCACATATGGATGCCAGCGCAAGTACTCAAGTTTAGATTTTATCTTGTTTTATCTTCAGTGTGTTTCTCAGAAGAAAGAACATTATTTTTCTTTGTATCTTACCATGAGCAACCTGAGCATTAGTTTTAATTCATAGCTATAATCTGATCGTATTTGACTGCTGCACAAAATCCTACACTTTGAACATGGTGTTTTCATGCTTTGCTCTGCCAGACCCTGTTACTTCCCTTTCAACTGCTTGAATATAATGTACAGAATATATCTTTGTCAGCTGAAATTTCTACCAACATGTGCATCAAATCTCTAGGAACACTCTAGGAAGTGTTCTCCTGCCACTATCCTTCCTAGCTGAACACCCCTCATACGACTTCATGTGATGATTCAATGTATTTTCTGGTACAGTTGTGATTGCTCTCTAAAGGAGACACTTCAGCACTTGATTGCATTTGTATACCTCTGTGTAGAGGTGGAAGCAAGTGGGAAACAAGGAATATAAGCTTTTATATGCTTTATGGAAGAAGATTTCTCCCCCAATAATGATCCTGCAGGGAAGGCCATTGTAACTCTAACTATACAGACAGTGAACAGGGGCTGAGAAACAATAATCATCTACAAAGATGGATGTGATTGTTGAAGAATATGGATCATGGACCAGGTTTTGCATCCTATCATGAAAACAATGCTAGCATGTAAATGATCAATTATGTGTGGGAGAAAGATTCCAGTTTTTCAGTCAAAGATAAAGCTGGTGTTCAATAGGAAAAAATGTCTCTGACATCTATCTTCTTAAATATCAGAACATATAGTCATAAGTTAGTTTATTGCTGGTATTTAATTACTCATAAGTGCCTTGGCCCCCACTTGAAAGTGAAACACTTTCCTTTCTGCGGCCTGGGCTTGCTGGCAGGGCAGCGGGGACCTGACCACCGGGGTTTTTTTCCTTCCTCCGGCCTGGGCTTGCTGGCCAGACTGGGGCAAGGCCAGTGGCAGGGGGCGTTGTGTGTGTGGGGGGGGGGTTCCTTCCCGCGGCCTTGCCTTGCTGGCTGGGCTGCGGGAAGCCATGCGGTGCAGGGGGGTTGTTTCCTTTCCGCGGCCTGGCTTTGCTGGCTGCACTGCTGGAAGCCATGGGGTGGGGGGGGATTTCCTTCCCGCGGCCTTGCCTTGCTGGCTGGGCTGCAGGAATTCATGCGGTGTGTGTGTGTGGGGGTTCCTTCCTGTGGCCTGGCTTTGCTGGCTGGGCAGCGGGAAGCCATGGACTGGATGGGGTTTCCTTCCCGTGGCCTTGCCTTGCTGGCTGGGCTGCGGGAAGCCATGTGGCATGGGGGGTTTCCTTCCCATGGCCTGGCTTTGCTGGCTGGGCCGCGGGAAGCCATGAGGTGGGGGGGTTCCTTCCCGTGGCCTTGCCTTGCTGGCTGGGCCGTGGAAAGGCCTGCGGTGTGTCTGTGAGGTGCTGCGTCCACCTGCGGCAGACTTGCCCTCATGTTGGGTTTTTTATTTTATTTTTTGTAAGCCAGCTTCCTCAGTGTTCTACGCGCTCATAGCGCAGGACGCTGGGGCTTGTAGTTTGGTATTTGCGTTTTGGTTTCTGCAGCGGTTTTTTTCTGCAGCTTCATTTTGATTGGTCGCGGCACGTTTCTGAACATTCCTTTTGCTTGCACTTCTCAGCCTGATTGACTGTGGTGCGGTGTGGCCCAAGGAACATTGGGAAATGGAGTCCTTTTCCTTTGCTTGCATTTGGGGGGCTCCTACCCCACTGCCACATTTCTCAACCTCCCCAGTTACCTCCGTACCCAGTTCAGGCGAGTGCACGAATGCTTGGTCGGGGCTAGTGGGGACTGGCTAAACATCCTTTGTCAAATCACAACGGTTAACGCACAGATTTATAGGTATAGATATGGTTGATTCTGTTTATGTTCCTGGCAGCACATTTAGAAATAGCTGTCAGATGGGGAAAGGACAAAAAGCTGTCACAGAAGAAATGGAGACTATAGAACTGATAGAAGAATTTACACAATAAATGAAATGCTTTAAGAAATCTTCAAACTTATTACTAATTCCTTTCTATTTGGTCTTCTTTAATTAATCTTGTAAAAAGCCATAGTGAATAATAGATTACTCCCCCACCCTAATTTAACTCTTTTATATCTCTATATTTGGCAACATTTGAATATTTGTTGTACACTTTTTAAGAAACATAATCCTAAATCAGTGTACTTTAATGTGTTTTATGTTACTTTGTTGTATACTTTTAAAATTCTTTTATAACACTTTTAAATTAAAAAATTAAAATTATAGCTTTAAAAATGGTGGTATCTGGTAACATTTGTGTTTCTATGAACATGATTTTTGGAGTAGATGTTCCATGCCCACCACAGTCTCTCTCTCTGTGTTTCTCTACTTATAGAGAACATAGTCTATGTACTAAGCCTCCATTCTGATTGTTAGAAAAAACAGTATGACAAAACAAAGAACCATATGTAAATTGCCACAATGACTTTTCACATTAGGCTAGCACATTTCAAAATCCATTGTAAAGAACAAAACTCCATGTACTGCTTGCTGTGTCCCTCTTTATTTGTTTTTCCAAATATAATCAGTTGCCCTGTTGCTGCTGCTACTGCCGCTGCAGCTGGTGGTGGTGGTGATGGTGGTGATGATGATGATGTAAGCAATAATAACTATACAGCTGGTGCTGTATAAACTGATTGTGAGCCAAACAAAATTGGTTTCATTTAAACACACTAATTAATTATACTGAAGGGTTTAGAGATGTCGATCATGCACAGGGGTGGATAGGAAGGGGCAAATGGGAGGAAGGATAGGAAGTGGCAAATGGGAGGAGTTTTGGCCTTGTATGTCAAAGAAGTGATAAAATCGTATGAATTGGAATATCTAGGTGATTTGGAGTCACCATTAGAAGCTCTGTGGGTAAGAGTACCAGGCCACAAGGATGGTCTAACAGTAGGCATATACTATCGGCCTCCGACCCAAACTCTTGAGGGAGACTGGCAGTTGGAGAATGTTGTAAAGGAGGCATCCAAGAAGGGAAGCCTGGTTATAATGGGGGACTTCAATTACCCTCACATAGACTGGGTGAACTGTTGTTCAGCACATGATAAAGAGATAAAGTTCCTAGATATGCTAAATGATTGTTCCCTGGGACAGATGGTTGAAGACCCAACTAGAGGTACAAGAATCCTTGACTTGATCCTGAGTAATACTCAGGATCTGGTGCAAGATGTTAATGTGACTGATCCAATAGGGAACAGTGACCACAACTCAATTATGTTTAACTTGATCATAGACCGCAAGTCACTGATAAAATCTAACACCGAGACCTTAAATTTTCAAAAAGGAAATTTCCCAAAGTTGAGGAAACTAGTAAAAAAGAAGCTGAAAGGGAAAATTGAGAGAGTCCAAACACTCCAAGAGGCATGGAGGCTGTTTACAAAAACAATAACAGAGGCTCAATTGGAATGCATACCCAAAAGGAAAAAGGGCACTGCCAGGTCCAAGAGGACTCCAATGTGGCTTACAGGAGCTGTTCGGGAAGTGATCAAGAGCAAGAGAAGCTCATTTAGAAGATGGAAGGCTTGTCCGAATGAGGACAGCAGGCAAAAACATAAATTCTGGCAGAACAAATGCAAGGCAACAATCAGGAAAGCAAAGCAAGACTTTGAGGAGTGTATAGCTAAAAATACTCAGAGAAATAACAAAGACTTCTTTAAGTACATTAGAAGTAAGAACCCAACTAGGAAGGCCATTGGACCATTAGATGACAATGGAAGGCAAGGGGTTATTAAAGAGGAAACAGAGATTGCAGAGAGACTCAATGAATTCTTTGCTTCAGTATTCAGTTTCCAACCTGCCCTTCCTGGGTAAGGTTTTGGAGAAGGCGGTGGTGCACCAGCTGCAGAGTGTCCTGGAGGAAGCGGATTATCTAGACCCCTTTCAATCAGGATTCAGGCCCGGGTATGGAACGGAGACGGCATTGGTCGCACTGATGGATGATCTCTGGCGGGAGCGGGACGGGGGTTATCCATCCGTCCTTGCTCTTCTTGACCTCTCAGCGGCCTTCGATACCGTCGACCACGGTATCCTTCTGGAACGACTCAAAGGACTGGGGATCCAGGGCACTGTGTTGTCCTGGTTTTCCTCTTTTCTAGAGGGCCGTACCCAGTCGGTGTGGTTAGAGAGTGAGAGGTCCAGCCCTAGGCTCCTCAAGTATGGGGTTCCTCAGGGCTTGGTGCTCTCTCCTCTCCTATTTAACATCTACATGAAGCCACTGGGTGAGATCATTCGTTCCCACGGGGTGCGGTACCATCAGTACGCGGATGATACTCAGCTGTACATCTCGGCCCGTGGGGACACTAGTGATGCTATTGAAATCCTATCCGGATGCCTGGAGGCCATTGGGGTCTGGATGGGGGCCAATGGGCTTCGGCTGAATCCCAGCAAGACAGAGTGGCTGTGGGTGGGGGGCCCCGCGTTACCCAGGGAGTTACCACCTTTGGTACTGGATGGGGCTGTTTTGCCCCAGACAGACCCTGTGCGCAATTTGGGGGTCCTTCTGGACTCACGGCTGCGGCTAGAAGAACAAGTAGCGGCTGTGGCCAGGAGGGCTTTTGCCCAACTTCGGGTGATTCGCCAATTGCGCACGCTCCTGGACCGGGGCTCCTTGCTTATGGTCACCCATGCTCTGGTTACTTCCCGACTAGATTATTGTAATGCGCTCTACATGGGGCTGCCCTTGATGACCATTCGGAGGCTGCAGCTGGTCCAGAATGCAGCGGCCCGGGTGGTGATGGGGTGTGGGCGATATGCCCATGCCTCACCGCTACTTCGGGAGCTGCACTGGTTACCAGTTTGTCTCCGGGTGCAATTTAAGGTGCTGGTTTTTACCTTTAAAGCCCTATATGGCAGTGGGCCAGGATACCTTAGAGACCGCATCGTCCCAAGAGTGTCTGCCCGTCCAACTAGAGCGGACCGGAGGGGCTCTCTAATAGTGCCATCAACTAGGGGTGCACATTTGTCTAGCACCCGAAGGAGGGCCTTCTCCGTGTCCGCACCAGCTCTTTGGAACCTCCTGCCAATAGATCTAAGACTTCAAAGAGAATTGCTGCCCTTCAGGAAAGGAGTGAAGACCTGGCTGGCAGGGCAGGTGTGGGGCCCGAATGGGACTACGGCTCCCGCTTGCTGGCTATTGTAAGGATTAAGAACTCTCTCTTTTTCTTTATGTGGTGGGTGGGATGGGTGGGCGGGATATGGGTTTTTAAATGGGGTGGGATGTGGGTTTTTTATAGTGTCTTTTATGTGTTTTTAGAATTGTTGTAATGCCGCCCTGAGTCGGGTTCTGCCTGAGTGGGCGGCATATACAAATGTGACTATAAATAAATAAATAAATAAATAAATAAATAAATAAATAAATAAATAAATAAATAAATAAATAAATAAAGACAGAGGCCACATGCCCAAAACAGAGCCTATCTTCGTAGGGAGGGAAACCGAAGAATTAAGCCAGATAGAAATAACCAGGGAGGAGGTCCTTGCATGTCTTGTTAAACTAAACACTAACAAATCACCAGGACCAGATGGCATCCATCCACGAGTTCTCAGGGAACTTAAAGATGAAATTGCTGATCTCCTAGCCAAAATATATAATCTTTCCCTCAAATCAGGCTTTGTGCCTGATGACTGGAAGGTAGCGAATGTAACACCAATTTTCAAAAAAGGATCCAGGGGTGATCCAGGGAATTACCGACCTGTCAGTTTGACATGTGTCCCAGGTAAAGTGATGGAAACCATCCTAAAGATAGAATTAATAGGCACATAGAAGAGAAGGCGCTGCTAAAGGAGAGCCAACATGGCTTTTGCAAGGGCAAATCATGCCTCACTAATCTGTTGGAATTTTTTGAGAGTGTCAACAAGCATGTGGGTAAGGGGGATCCAGTTGACATTGTTTATCTGGACTTTCAGAAGGCTTTTGACAAGGTCCCACACCAAAGGCTCTTGAATAAACTTACCAGGCATGGAATAAAGGGACAGGTCTTGTCCTGGATCAGCAACTGGCTAAGGGACAGGAAACAGAGGGTAGCACTAAATGGACACTTCTCCAAGTGGAGGGAAGTAAAGAGTGGGGTCCCCCAAGGTTCAGTACTGGGACCCCTGCTTTTCAACCTCTTCATAAATGATCTAGAGGTAGGAGTAAAAAGCAAGGTAGCCAAATTTGCTGACGACACTAAATTATACAGGGTAGTGAAAACTGTGAGAGATTGTGAGGAGCTCCAGAGGGATCTCTCGACACTGGGGGAGTGGGCAAAACAGTGGCAAATGAGTTTCAACATTAGTAAGTGCAGAGTGATGCATGTTGGGGCAAAGAATCCCAATTACATTTATAAACTGATGGGGTCTGAACTCTCTGCGACAAACCAGGAAAGGGACCTTGGTGTCCTGGTGGACAACTCAATGAAGGTGTCAACCCAGTGTGCCTCAGCAGTGAAAAAAGCAAACTCAATGCTAGGGATCATTAGGAAGGGTATAGAAAATAAGTCAGCAAGTGTCATTTTGCCTCTTTATAAATCTATGGTGAGGCCCCATCTGGAATATTGTGTACAGTTCTGGTCGCCATACCTCCAGAAGGATATTATGGAGCTGGAAAAAGTGCAGAGGAGGGCAACCAGAATGATTAGGGGACTGGAACACCTTCCTTACCATCTGAGACTGCAACGGTTGGGCCTCTTCACTCTTGAACGACGATGTCTAAGAGGTGACCTGATTGAAGTTTATAAAATTATGCACGGTGTGGACAAAGTAGATAAGGAAAAACTGTTTTCCCTATCGCATAACACTAGAACTAGGGGACACTCCATGAAACTTTTGGGTACTAGTTCTCAAACAAATAAGAGAAAGTACTTTTTCACCCAGAGGATTACTGGTCTATGGAACTCCCTGCCAGAAGAAGTGGTGACAGCTGTCAGTCTTGACAGCTTTAAGAAAGGATTAGACAAGTTCATGGAGGACAAGAGTATCAATGGCTATAATTATGGATACTTAAGGACAACCTGCGGGTTGGAGAGATAGGCAGGATATCTCTCAATATCATTTCCAGGGAATCCTAAGCAGGTGAAGGCATCTGCTTGGGAATACCCTGAAGGAAATGGTGAGCCACTGTGTGAGACAGAATGCTGGACTGGATGGGCTGTGGCCTGTTCCAGCAAGGCTGTTCTTATGTTCTTATGTTCTTATGTAAAATTATCATTATCATTATTTTATGAAGAATATGAGCATATTTGACAGGATAAATGTGATTTATATAGTGGTTTCAAAGACTTTATTCTAAAATGCCACCTAAGTGCTATGTATAAAAGGATTATTTGCCCAGCATCTCATTAGGCAGCACTTTCAGTATGCACTTGGCACAGAACCACTTAAAAGACATTTGTCTCTGCAAGCTATCTGGCCTCTTCCACTTTTTCAAAAATATTGACAAACTTATCAAAGGAACAATTTGCTTGAGTACAAACAAATTCTCTGCTTAAGTATGATATATTCATTTGCAACAGTTCCTTGTATCATTTAATGAAGACCTATTATTTCTAACTACAATTGCAATGAGGATGACTTGAACTCAAATGGCGTTGTACAGCCAGAGATGAAGATCAAAGCAGAGTCACAGTTATCTCCATCCTCAAGACCTCCAAGCATCACAGCATTTCCCTCTTTACTTTTCACTAACACAGAATTCAAAAATTCTCCCCAAATATCTTGAAATTTATTTTCATTCACCGATTCCTCTTTCAGTGTGATTTCATATGTTAATCACTTCTTGGCCTTTGGGACTAAGAGCAAATGTAAGTAATCTCAAGTTAACTAGATATCCTTAATGCAGGGGTTCGCAACATTTTCCTACCTTGGGCCAGACACACACACCCCTGACACACAGCTGCAGGGGCCGGCGGTGGGTTTCTCCCAGTGCTTACATTTTTGTCGTCATCGGCATCAGTGGTGATCACATCGGTTTTGTAGCTTTTTGCACAGTCTCTGCCACTTCTCCCAGCAGTGGGAAGCTTTGTGGAGCATATTTGCTCCTTTTGGGGAGTCTTACCATCACTCCTCCATAGTGCTTTAGCAAGGAAAGTGCGCCATTCTAGGACTTGGTTCTGTGCTGGGTGCCCAGATGATGATGTCATCACTTGGGTGCCAAGTGCAGAACGAGGAAGTCCCACAATGGTGTGTTTTCCCTGTCGATGTGCCATGGAGGAGTATCTGAAAGACCCCAAAATGGAGAGATTATGTTCCCCAAATCCTCCCGCTGCCAGGAGAAGTGGTGGAGACTGTACAAAAAGCCACACAACTGATGCAGTCACTGCCAATGCCAGCAACACGGTAAGTGTATTATGAATTGTGGTGGTGGGGTTGGGTGGGTGCCTGCAGGCCAGATTAATGATAAGTGTGGGCTGAATTAGGCCCGTGGGCAAGGGGTTGCAAATGGCTGCCTTAATGCAACTCCCCATGCTCCTAGTTCAGTGATGTAATGGAGAACCAAGGAAGAAAGTGTACAGCAAACCCACATTAGTCCTGTGTGACCTTGTCAGATAGACAGGTTTACATTGAAACACTGCATTTGCATCCAGGCTGAAATACTGGAAAAGTACATTCTTTGCTCTAAAATGTATATATTGTGTTCTGGCATTTTTATCCTTCCTTTCTTGTTCATAACAAATGCTGCAGAGCATCATAAAAAATGCTCCACAGCTGGATGTCTTATCTTAAGCCTTTTGAATAATATTCATTTCTTGAAACTAGTTTATGTCATTTGGGAGATAGTCATATTGACAGGAACTGAATTCTGAGTCAGCTATCCAAGTTTAAGACTAAAAAAAAGGTTTGCTCAGAAGCCATGAAACTTTACTGAGATGTCATTTTGATCTACACCAGAAGTCTGAAGGATTGCAAGAAATACTCTTAGGAACCGAGTGAAAAGAATTAATATGCTAAATGACAGAAATATGTGATATAAACAAACTGTACTGTTTTTATCAGCTTGTATTGATACTTTGGTTTGTGGTTTTTTCTGGTACTTTATAAAGCCTATTCATATAAAATTTGAACATTTTGTTGTGAAAACCTCCACTTCTGCTTTTTCTGTGGCAGCATTTTTCCATGAATGCTCTTCTTGCATCTTTCCCTTTAAAAGAAATGTAAAAAAAATAAACATTTTCAAAAGTGATTCTAAAAATGGAAGAAGCCCAAACCACATAATGTCAGGAAATAGAAAGGTTAACTTACTGGTCAGGAAAAAAAATCCACTCTGTTAATGTTCAGATGAACTGTGAAAGACCAATTAATGAGGAATGTTATACCCAAGGATATTCAGGAGCCATTTGACAGAAAGTCAATGTCTGTGTCCTATAAACTGGAAAGACCAGAATGTATTTGTAATAACGGTGAAAGTCAGTAAGAGATGGTCTCCTTAGCAGGTCAGGCATTTGAGTACTCTTTTTTTGGCTATGTCTTCCTGGAAAAAAAGACATTAAGTGGAGATAAAGAGCCATCTAGGAACCAGCTAGGCTAAATGGCCCATTGTTGTAGAAAAGTGGAGTTCCCAATGAAGGAAAACTTCTTTCATCCATGTCTCTTGAGGGATAAGGATGGGGTCAGGGAATGGCATCTTATGGAAGCAGTAAGACAAGGGACACCTCTCTATAGAAGAAAATGTTTAAGGGATTTAAATGAGAGAAATATAGATGAAGATTAAAAAGATGTTAATTTTCATGTGTGCTTGTTTTGTATTTTCCATCTGTGTTTTTTTGTAGAGGTTTTGCAACTTTCCCCCGTGTTTTGTCTACTTGTTACTTTTTGCTTTCTTTCTTGTTAATAAAACTTATAAAATTCATTCTAGCATTTTAAACTGAATTTGATTAAGGGGAATCTTGTGCTAATTCTAGTCCCTGACCATTTGGGCTACAATCTACTAGGATAAATATTAGTTATTAAATCATTTTGATTTTGACAAGGTAAAGGAGCTGACCGAGTCATGTTTTACAAAAAGAAATCACTCTCAGTGGGTCAATAGTCTTAGTCTTTCTGTGTATTCTCCGAACACCCTTTAATTTCAGGTAAAGTAACATGGGAAAGACATTGGCTAGTTAGGCTGAGTGATGGCTTTCATAATACATAATAATATTCATACAAAGACATCAGACAAGGGGAAATCCCAGAAGCTGACTCTTTATTTCATCAGTTAATCACTCCTGACCCAAACACAAAACAATTACCATTGCTGTGGGTTGGGCTTTCATTTTTTTGGACAAATATAAATGGTAATGAGCATAAGATGATGTTTTGTCGACCATCTTGTCTGCTTCCATTGGTGTTGTAAACATTCGGGCTAACCTTTGCTTATAATGGTTGTCTTTTTTTCCACCTGCTGGCAATGCTGGCACAATACAGTGCAGCAATATCAAGTCATTTCCTGGTGTTTTGAATTATGGATACATAAGCACTATATCTGACATTACATAAACCAGAGGGGTTTTGTAAAATTGAATAAACCACTGCTGGATCTCCAGTTTTAGCATGAAACTATCAGTTTCCTTCCTTCCTCTCACCCACCAGAAGTCATGCAAGTTATTCAAATTTATTCAGTGAAAAATGTTTGTTGAAGGAGGCATCAATACTCTTGGGTAGCAGCTTTGCTCCCTGGTGTGTAGAATGGATTAATACTGCCTTGTGTGATGTCCCAAGTCACATCCTACAAAAGTGACTCAAGACACCCATGGCACACAGAGGTACTCAGTTGATGGGATTTTAAAGTGTAATGCAAAGTTAGATCTAAAAGAACAATGGAACCTCTTTTTATTGCATGTTTTAGAGAGCCCTTCTGTTATTTGAACACCACTTCAAGGTTCCTTCCTTTGTTCTGGATCAGTGGAGACACCATTAAACACCCTTGCTTCACCATCAATTCTGAATAATTCCAAACCTGGAGATAATCCATAGTGCATACTATTGAATTACTTTCCAGTCATGTCAGTCAAAGATCTGAGGAACTGAACCCCAATGGTTTCTTGAGTATCGACTAGCTTCACAGCTGAAGAAACACCATCTTTAAATGTAGGTTTTGTTTGCAGCAGTTATTTTTTATTTCATCATCACACAATTCAATTATTTCAGAATTGAAGCAATTTTATATATAAAAAACTTACAGACAAAAGAAACTAGTTTAATTATGAGGGATTTAATTTGAATAATTTATTGGCAACGTAAAATATTTGACCTAATTTACAGTTAGAGCGTTTTTTTTTAGACTTTCCACAGTTGATTCCCATTCCATTCAGCAAGGTTTGATCAGCTCAAATCATATGCTGGTTAACAACATTCTTGGGTTCATTGCTATCAACAGATTTGAAAGCCATTTATTATATTGTTACTATATATATTTGTAGATTCAGACATTTAACCAATGCCAAAACAGTATTTCAAAATATTTTGGCATATAGGAACTGCAGTCACATCACAACTCTCCTCCTCCCACCAACAATATTACTGATGATTTGTGTCATCTTCTGGGATCACTTGACATTGCTTAATTCTATAACAGGGGTGGCCAAAACTTTTGAGCCATGGGCTGGCTATGTGGTTGAGTGGGCCAGTCATGTGGTTCCTCCCATCAGAAGCAGAAGTAAAATGTGCCGTGCATGCACAAAACTCTGCCATAAATGTACTCGCAGTTGTTGTAAACACGTTTATAACAGTCATAATGCATTTGTGGCAGCATTTTGTGCATGCATGGGTTTGATGTTTGCAGATTGATACGCAGTAGGCAACAGTCAGGGGGCCAAACACACCTTTATTGGAGTGTAGTCAATCTGAACATGACATCAATGGCGGAGTGATGCTCTTTATATATGTAACAGGTAATGATTCAAACCTGGCGTGGAGTCACATGATTGGTAGTACAGGTGATAATACTTGATTGGGTACTGAGTAAACAATAGCTACATCTACAGCGGGAATGCAGTCCTGCAATATCTACACAAGAGGAGAATTCACAAGGGGAAAAAGCGAGGGGGGAAATTGAGGATCGCTAGATCCGATTTCATTCACATTTCACTTGGTTACATGTTTGCTTTCAATCACAGTTCGCTTAAGTTACATACACAACATCCCTCCCCCCTAGGATGGGACGAAGTCCCTCAACCATTGTGGTGGCCTGCATGTTCGTTTGGGCTGCACAGCTGCTTGGCTGAACTCGGAGGAACTGGGGGGTTTGGGTTCCACAGACTCTCGTTCCGCAGTGGGAAGGTGAGTAGCATTAGTGGCATGTTGGGAGCATTGGCCCATTTCAGAAACTCTACAAACTCCCCCTGGTCCTGTAACCCCAAATCTAAACCTTTGGGATCTCGGCTTTCGTACTCTTCCCTGCCTGCTTGCATAGGATGGATGAGAACGAAATCAGATTCCCTTAGTGGGCTGTCTGCCATGTCTCCCCTTTGGGATAAGCGGGTGGGGGAGGACCATAACATTGAATCGCCCAGACCTTCATCTCCCTGAAACTCCGTGACCCGACGCCTGAGCTGGTCGGCGTGCTGCCACCACAGTAGCCCCGTACATGTCTCTACTTGGTAGGACACTGGTCTTGTTTGCCCGACCACAACCCCTGGGACCCATGGTGGGCCAGCAGCTGCATAATTCCTGCAATGTACTGGGTCCCCAGCTGAAAATACCTTTGTGTGTGCAATTTCCACATTCCTCCCCTTATCCTCCACCCTGGTCAGATCCAGCCAGTCAAAAAGTGAGACAGGTTTCCTGCACATCAAGAGTTCGGCTGATGATAGCCCAGATGCCAGGGGGGACCCTGTAACAAAGGAGTAACTGGCACAATTGCAACTCTAAATTCCCATGGCCCATTCGCCAAAGTGCCTCTTTAGTAGTTCACACTATGCTCAACCTGGCTGTTCGTTGCAGGGTGAAATGGGGCAGATGTGATGTATCGAATCACATTCCTCTTGAGGAATGCCTGGAATTCAACGGAAGTGAATGTACTGGCATTGTCAGAGACAAACACATCAGGTAAACCAAAACAACTCAATAGCCTCTGCAATTGTTTAATGGTTGCGGCCGAGGAGGTGTTGGGCATTGGGATAACCTCCAACCATTTTGAAAAGGAGTCGACCACTAGCAAAAAGAGCGTGCCCCTGAACGGACCAGCGAAGTCGATGTGTAATCATGACCATGGTCTGCGGGCTGTGTCCCATTCTCTGGAAGGAAGTCAGGACTCTTCAGGTCGAGAACTCTGGCAACTCTCACAAGTGCCCACCAACTGCTCAATATCTGCATCTATCTGGGGCCACCAGAAGTAGCTCCTGGCCAAAGCCTTTGAGTGCACGATTCCCGGGTGGCTGATGTTTAGCAGTCTGAATACCTTTGAATGCAATACCTCAGGAATGACCACCGTCTGGCCCCACAGGAGGCAGCCCCTCTCTATTGAAAGCTCGAACCTCTTTCGGAAATATGCTTTGAACTCCTTGGTCAGAGGAGTCGTGGGCCACCCCTTCTTTACCCATGAAACAACCAGGGACAGAACCTTGTCCTTTGCCATAGCCTTGGCGAGATCTGTGGGAACAATTGGGGGTCAGTTGAGGGATTCAATCAGCAATACCTGCTGATCCTGCTCAACCTTGCACTCGGGTTCCCCTAACTCAGGTAAGGGAGACTGGGAAAGCACATCAGCATGGCTGATCTCCTTGCCCGGGCGGGGGACCAGTGTAAACTGGTAAGCATTTAGGAATATTGCCCACCGAAGCATTCTAGGGGACAGAATCTGGGGTGTGGGCTTGCACATGGTGACGATTCCCAACAGTTGCTTGTGGTCAATTACAATAGTGAACTCCTGAACATAGAGGAAATGGTGGAACTTTTTGGTCTCAGTGACTATCACAAGAGCCTCCCTGTCCGTTTGCGCGTAATTGCGCTCTGCTTTCGAAAGGGACCTTGGGTAAAAGACAACTGGGGCTTCTCACCCATTTGCTAACACGTGGCACAGCACTGCCCCCACCCCCACTGGTGAAGCATCGCAAACTAGCACCATGGGCTTCCTTGGGTTGAAGTGAGTTAAGATTGCTTCCGACGAGAGGAGCTGTTTTAACTCTTTGAAGGCTCTTTCCTGACTCTCCCCCCCCCATCAAACCACATCTTTCTTTAAAAGACGATGCAGTGGCTCTGCCATGGAAGCCTTCCTTGGCAAGAAGGAATGATAGAAATTGAGAAGTCCCAAGAAGGACTGCAACTCTGGTTTCGTGGTAGGGTGAGGGGCGTTTCGAACAGCAGTAACCTTTGAGTCGGAGGGCTTAACTCCTTTGGGGGTTATTTTGAACCCTAGGAACTCTACTTCCCTAGCAAGAAACACACATTTATCTCTTCTCAGCCACAACCCCGCCTTCTCAAACACAGTTAAGACTTTGTCCAACCTCTTAGCTATTTCTGACTCACTCCCAGCTATGATCAAAACATCATCAAAGTAGGGGAGAACCACGGGGAGACCCTTGAGAAGGCGTTCCACTAGAGATTGGAATATTCCATGGGCTGAGTTCATGCCGAACTGAAGGTGTGTCACCTTAAATGCACCCTTGTGCGTAACAATCATCTGAGCAGCTGCTGCAGCAGGTGTGACCGTTAGCTGCTGCTAAGCCTGCGCTAAATCCAATTTCGCAAAGCATTTACCCCCATGTAAAGTGGCTAGTACATGGCTAACTACCAGCACCAGGTAGGCATTGGGGCAAATGCCCTTGTTAATTGTATATTTGTAACCAGCACAAATCCTAACCTCCCCATTGGATTTCATAGCAGTAACAATCGGTTTCTCCCACTCTGCAGAGTCCACCGGAACCAAAATCCCCTGACCCACCAGTTTGTCCAGTTCCGCCTCAATCTTGTCTTTGAGGGTGAAGGGTACTCTTCGTGGCTTGAGCCGTATGGGTCTAATTGCTGGAGCCAGGTCAAACAAGACTGGGGCCTCCCTATACTTCCCAAGCCCCTTCTCAAAGACCACTGGGTGTGCATCGCACACGTCTTGCACTGGGTCAGTCTCGATGGTGTTGATGCCGGACAGTTCAATTCCCAAGGGAGCAAACCACTGGCTCCCCAGAAGGCAGCTCAAGCCCGCTTAAGAACCACTAGGGGCAGCTTCTCAGTGAAACCCTTGAACTTGACCCTGAAGTCCCCCACCCCCAAAACAGGAATCAGGTTGCCCTGCACGTCCCGCAAGGATGTCTTGAAAGCCTTACGTTTGGGTGCACATCGGGGGGAATGCGCAGAAACTCTTTCTGGGACACGATGGAGTAGGATGTGCCTCAATCCACGTCCATCCTAACTGGGACCCCCTGCAATAGTACCTCAACAAAGAAACATCGGTGTGCGTTGGACACATGGCCCACAGTCAGCTCCTCCATGGAAATCTTCCCAATGGCCCCTCCTTTTCCACGAGGGTGCTTGGATGGTTCCCAGTCCTGCATCCGATGATGCCTGCATACCTTTGCAATGTGGCCCTGGCGCCCACAATGGTGGCATTTGGCCTTCCAGAAAGGACACTTTTTCCGGTCATGGGACGCTCCGCAGCCGTCGCATCGGCGATGGGCCTTCTCGCTGGCCTGCTTCTTGGCTGACTTTCTCCGGACTTTCTGGACGTTGTCGTTGCCGTCTCTGGACCCGGACCCCGAGGATGAAGAGGCTTCTGGAGATGAAGATGACCTGGACGAGCATGGGGGCTAATGTCGGGTGGCCTGCACAGTGGACCTGGACCCTCCAGATGTGGCAGGCTTCACCTTGAATGCTTTTACCCCAGACCTTGCTGCTTCAGCCACCAGAGCCTCCTGCAGGATGGAGTTGAATGTGAGATAGTCTCTGGCCATCAGCCTCTGCTGGGCTTCCTCGTCCCGCATCCGAGACAGCAGGCGGTCGCTCAGGGCTTCCTCCAGGTTGTCCCACCAGCAAGGGCAGCGGCTAACCTAAGGGCAGCGGCTTAGTCGGCCATGGACTCTCCTGGGTGCTGGTCTCGCCTGTGGAAGGCAACTCTTGCCGGGTAGATGGACACCTTTGGCTGAAGGTGGTTCTGCAGCACGGCCAGGATCTCCTTGAGCAGGACCGTATCTATGACTGGGGCAGCAGGAGGTGCATTGCAAGCTCGAGCGTGGGGAGGCCGCATTGTGCAAGGAGGCAAGAGCGCATTGCAGGCGCACCCCCCCCAATAACGGACACAGACAACATTGAAAGTGGATAACAGCATAGGGCCACATTTATTGATTCAATGCCCTAGTCCGAATTATAAATTTGTATTGGTAAAACGACCAATCATAATTCCTAAGGCAAGCAGGCCGAAGTAACACTGGTAAGGTACCACCCCAAAATTGCCAACGGCAATTGGTTACAATGTATCAATTTGTATCAATTTGTTTGTTGACAACAAACAAATTGTTGACCGTAGTCAATAACTAACTCATGACCCCACCCTCTGACGCGTATCCGTGAAATCACAGGGGTGATGCATGCTGGTTAGCAATCGTCATCACCCCATCGCCTGGTTCGTCGTTGACCGGACAACGTTTAACTAATTTATTCCTGTCTAGTGTTGTCCAGTCAATTGCGAACCTGCCGGATACTTGTGGGTCATACTGTTTACCTTACCAGTGCTACCCGCCAATGTGACCAAAGTCAGCAGTAGGCACACAGAAAGACCCCTGTATCAAACCATAGCAACAGTGTGGGATGGGCAAAAAAGCCAGGACCCGGAGCCAATATGGGTCCCAACCAAAAATTCCCACCCGGCCCCGAAGCGACCAAAATATCACACTGTTAACTAGGGAGGGGGTGGAGGGGAAAAAACTTCTCCGCTCCGTCGCTGAAGTAAAATGGCAGCTCGGCTGCCTCGTGGCCAGCCTTTTATAAGGGAGCTGGCCACGCCCCTAACTACCCGGATTCTCTGTCCTGTGGGGGGGGGGCCCGCAAAGTGCGCGGCGGCCATTTTGGCGCCACGCTTGCATTGCAGGCGCACCCCCCCAATAACGGACACAGACAACATTGAAAGTGGATAACAGCATAGGGCCACATTTATTGATTCAATGCCCTAGTCCGAATTATAAATTTGTATTGGTAAAACGACCAATCATAATTCCTAAGGCAAGCAGGCCGAAGTAACACTGGTAAGGTACCACCCCAAAATTGCCAACGGCAATTGGTTACAATGTATCAATTTGTATCAATTTGTTTGTTGACAACAAACAAATTGTTGACCGTAGTCAATAACTAACTCATGACCCCACCCTCTGATGCGTATCCGTGAAATCACAGGGGTGATGCATGCTGGTTAGCAATCGTCATCACCCCATCGCCTGGTTCGTCGTTGACCGGACAACGTTTAACTAATTTATTCCTGTCTAGTGTTGTCCAGTCAATTGCGAACCTGCCGGATACTTGTGGGTCATACTGTTTACCTTACCAGTGCTACCCGCCACACGGAGGGGCTTCAAAGAAGACCTGATGCCCCCCCAGACCGTCAGCTCGGTCAACAGGCCTGCTCGCCAGTCACCCAACAGGAGGTCCATACCTCCTCACGACAGGTGGACCCCATCCCCTGCATACAGGTCATAATTTTGTAGGCTAATATCGGGGTGATGACTAACCCGTCCCCAAGCCCTGGTGGCAAGAAACCGCGCCACTGCCTTATTGACCGCGCGCCTAGCGCGGTCAAGAGCCAGGAGGTTAACGCCTCCTCTGTAAGAATGGCGCGGAACAATGTCCGACCAAACCAGGGTTGTGGCAGGCCAGACATAATGCAAGTAGGCGAGTTCCTCGCAAATCGCATGCTTGAGCGATAAGCCGGTGACCTGGCCCAAATCATTGCCCCCCAGGTGGATGATTAGAATGTCAGGCGGGTCAGCACCCAGGCCAGAAAAAAGGAAAGGCCGCAGCTCCCGCCATAACATCCCAGGCTTACCATGCCATGCGAGACTGGCGTGGTCACCCAGTCCCAGTCGGGGTCCCCACTCTGTCGCCGCAGCGTAACGCGCTGCCCTGTGCACATAGCTGTGGCCCACCAGCCATACTGTCACCGGTGTAATACGACACCCAGGGTCTGTAATAAAATTGAGAAAAAAGGCGGTAAGGTGACTGGATTGGTACTCATGGCGGGAGTGGGCGCACATAAAACTGAAAACATTGCGAGCCCCACCTCCCCATGCTGCGTATGTCAGCCCCAGAGTACCCAAAAGCAGCTGCTGTAGAGGCTGCACCAATACGGAATGAATGTGTGCCATAACGGGCACCTGGTAGGCCCACCCTGGTGAGGGCTCTGGCTGTCACCTTCCAAAACTGAAATTTAGTAAGGGGAGACCCATCTTGGTGACAGAAAAACGGGCCGTGGTGCATGCCACGCAGTGCCAGGAATTCCTGTAGGGCACCAACCGGACAGATGTCTGCCAAAGAACACCGTAGCAGTCTTACTCCACTGCCTACGCCATGCTGATCTGTTTTAGAGGAGCGTATCCTCAACTGGGCCCAGTCTTTGGCAACATAGACATCTTCGAGTTCCAGTGCCCTACCACTTGCATCCGCCTTAGACAGCATCACGAGTTCGCTGACGCGGAGCGCTCCAAAAAATGCCACCGTTGTGGCTGCATGAAAAAGGGCTGCCTCATAATGATCAAAACAGAGGCTTGGCCAGCCCCGGGCCAACTGGGTAAGAACCCCTGGGGAAATGGGGTGCCGGTCGTCCGGGCAACGCCCGCGCTCGCGCACCCACCCCTCCAAAACATGTCTCACACGGAAGTCAGAGGTGGTATCCACATGACCCCCTATTTTGGCCATAAAAGCCAACGCCGAAAGCTTGGATGCTATGGTGCGAGGTGCGAGGCCCTGTGCATGCAGGTGAACCATGAACCGCAGAACATGGTCCACCGGAATCGGCCAGGTCTCTGGCAAGTGAAATTGAGCAGCAAATGCCCTATATGAATTGAATGCTTGTTGATACGCCTTACGCGTGCGTGGCGCTAGTGACAGGCCAATCGCCCGGTTCACCTCTCCTTGCCAATAGTCCACATCTCGTCCGGGAGTGGTGAGGGAAATTCCTCCGCATCCGGGGCCAAGGCGCGGAACCGGGAGATCTGCAGGCGGGACAAAGCGTCAGCAATATCATTATTAACCCCCGGGACATGCCTGGCCCTGAACAAGACGTTGAGGCGCAGGCAGCGCAGCACAAAATGGCGCACTAGATCCATAACCCTGGGCGATTTGGAAGTCTGTGCATTGACAATGTGTACAACGGCAGCATTGTCACACCAGAAATGCACCACCGAATTTGCCCACTGTTCGCCCCATAGCATCAAAGCCCCCAGAATGGGAAAAAATTCCAGGTATGTGAGATCCCGCAGGCGACCTGTGCCTGCCCATGCCGGTGGCCACCCACCATAGGCCCACTTCCCATTGAAGTACATCCCATAACCCAGGGATCCTGAGGCATCAGACTGGATCTGGAAATTGGGGGATGCTAGGAGGTCAGACCTCCAAAATGAGACCCCATTAAACTCCCTCAGGAATTGCAACCAGACGAACATATCTGCCCTGATACCCCGGGTAAGCCTGACTCTCTGGTGGGGCCTGGATAACCCTGCCATGGCGTCACATAAGCGCCGGGCAAAAGCCCTGCCCGGAGCGACCACCCTGCAGGCAAAATTAAGGTGCCCATGGAGCACCTGAAGTTCCCTCAGGGATGCCTTACGCTTGGCCAGCAATTCCGAGATAAGGGCCACTATCCTGGACACCTTATCACCCGGCAACCTAGAAGCCTGCACTACTGTGTCAATCTCAACCCCCAGGAATACTAGCTTGGTCGATGGGCCCTCGGTCTTTTCGGGCGCTAAAGGGACACCAAGTTCCTGCATTAGCGTCTGAAATGTGTAAAGGAGACGTGCACACGTGTCCCAGCCCCGTTCACCCCCGAATAAAAAGTCATCCAGGTAATGGGCTACAGACCGGGACCCTGACCTGCGGACGAAAGCCCACTCTAGGAAGGTACTAAAACGCTCGAAAGCCGAGCATGATATGGAGCAGCCAAAAGGCATGGCCTTATCGAAATAATATTCCCCCTTAAATTTAAAACCCAGCAATTCAAAGTCGCCCGGGTGCACCGGCAAAAGGCGAAAAGCCGACTTAATGTCACACTTGGCCAGCAGGGCACCCGGGCCACACGCGCGCACCATGCGCAGCGCCTGGTCAAACGATGTATACCTGACTGAACAAAGGTCATCAGGGATAGCATCGTTGACCGATCGGCCGGCTGGGTAGGACAAATGATGAATAAGGCGAAACTCGCCTGGGGACTTTTTGGGGACCAAACCCAGTGGTGAAACCTTAAAATTGGGAAACGGGGGTGCGGGGAAGGGTCCAGCGACCCTGCCCGCGTCTAGCTCCTTTTTAATGCTGGCCGCAGCCACCTCCTCCCTTCCTCTGAGAGATAAAAGGTTGGGAGCATCCTGAGGGGACCTATCACCCATAAAAGGGATACGAAATCCCTGCTTAAAACCTCGAAGTAGATACTCCCCGTCCTCCCCCTTCGGGTACGATGCGAGCCAGCGCTCCAGCATGTTCACGTTAATTGGGGAGGGGGCCTTTTGGAGTACTAGCTCCATCCGCGGCAGCTTTGCCAGCCCACTGTCCCCCCCTCCCTCTGCCTCGTGCCCCCCCAGGCCTGGGACAAGCAGAGGCTGCGTGGGGGCCAGAACATGTGGGACACTCGTGCTTATACCTGCAATTCTTTCGATTGCAGGAACCATTTGACGAGAAAGTCCAGCACAGCAGGCGGGCTGGAACCCCCTGCCCCGCCGGTTGGCGGGTAACCTGCGCTGGAGCCGCTCGCTGGACCGCATGTCCACAATGGTATCTATCCCCCGGGGCAGGGCGTGTGGGTGTCATGTACAAGAGCCACAGTCTCTGGCACGGCTCATCCCATCTCATCTCGGGGTGGAGAGGAATCCTCATACGGAATTCCTCATCATATGCTAGCCATGAGGGGCCCGGGAAATCAACCATTGCCCTATATATGTTGTCCAAATATTGGACCATGGGGATAGCTAAATCCGGCCGCGCCCTCAAATATACCGCCATGTATATTAAATAGGCGGGAAGCCAGTTAGCCCAGGTACGCGGCGGCTTACGGCGGCGTGCCTGCTCCTTATCCTTCTCATCCTGACCCTCCCTTTCCTCCTTGGTGGGCTCTCTGTTCAGGAGTGAGAAGATATCCACGTACTCCCCTCGCCATATCTTTTCTCTAGTAGCCTGTGCCAAGTGATCACCCAATGGCAAGGAATACCCTGCCGTCGGCAAAGCCGAAAAGGGGACAGCCGGCCTAGTAAAAGGGGCCTGAGCTAACCCAGCCACCCCCAGAACATTCCCCGCAGTGTAAGGACCAATGCCCACCCCATTGCCCAAGGTGGCAGTTGTTGTCGCCGGGTGGGCCGTAGACAGCGTGGCCCCCGCACCACCCGCGCGAGGCCAAGGCCATTGAAAGGCCCCCCCTATATTGGGAATGTGTGTGGATGTACTTGCTTGCACCGTATACTCACATGCTGCACCCCCGCGGGCCGCCCCCACCGGGGGTTCCGGCCCACTGGGGGCGTCGGAGCTCACGACCGACCTAGAGCTCATCACCGGGGCTTGACCCGCACCAGGTTGCTGGCTGGGGAGCTGCGAGGCAGTGGCCGAAGTCGCGCCACCCGCCTGCAGCAGCTCGACCCTCCCCGCCGGCTGTTGTCCTGCTGCCGACAGCACCTCAAAAGGAACCCCAAAGGGTGCTCCCGCCTGACTGGCCCGGGCCAAAGACGCCTCCAGGGCCGCAATGCGGGCCAGTAAGGTGTCCACGTTGACCATGGGCAAAGGGCCGGCCGGCCCGCCTGAGCCAGGCACGGGTACAGGTCCCTGCACCCCGGGGCCAGCATATGGCCATTGGCCAACACCAAAGCCCGGCAGAGCTGGTGTAGAAACCTGCCAAGGCAGGGGGCCGCCCCACCCCCCAAGGCTAGAGGGCCCGGGGGGAGGCTGCGGCCCAAAAGGAACAGGCCCGACGGAGTGAGCAGGAGGAGGAGCGGTGTCCACCGCTCGTGGGCCGCGGGCCGGAGCGCCATCCGCGCTCACACTCAGCTCACCCGCAGCGGGCCAAGGGGCAATAGACCCCATTCCGCCGGCCCCGGTCGGGGCTGGCAAAGGTGGCTGCTGAGGAGGCGGCACCACGGTCCTCCGACCTGGGTTGCGCCTCCTAACAGCGCGAGCTGAACTCGAAGCTGCCTTCTTCTTCGAAGGCATCTCCACCGAGCAAAAAAGGGAAGCCAGCAATGCAGAATTGCTACCAAAAGGCTTCCCGGTAAGCAACGAGCGACGGAGTCACAGGGGAAAAAACTTCTCCGCTCCGTCGCTGAAGTAAAATGGCAGCTCGGCTGCCTCGTGGCCAGCCTTTTATAAGGGAGCTGGCCACGCCCCTAACTACCCGGATTCTCTGTCCTGTGGGGGGGGGCCCGCAAAGTGCGCGGCGGCCATTTTGGCGCCGCGCTTGCATTTGCTCCTCATCTTCAATCAGATTGGCCGCCATTGCACACTTGAACTGGCGCTCGTACAGAGTCCATTTCTCTGGTTCCTTGAGGTCAAACGGAGTTAGCTTGATGCTGTGGGAAGCCATTATCCCATCCTCGTTGCCAATTAGGTGTTTGTAGATTGATACACAGTAGGCAGCAGTCAGGGGGCCAAACATATCTTTATTGGAATGTAGTAAATCTGAACATGAGGTCAATGGCAGAGCGATGCTCCTTATATATGTAACAAGTAATGATACAAACCTGGTGTGGAGCCACATGATTGGTCAGTACAGGTAAACAGCCAGGTGACAATACTTGATTGGGTACTGAGTAAACAATAGCTACAACTACGGCGGGAACACAGTCCCACGATATCTACACAAGAGGAGTTATTCACAAGGGGGAAAAGGGAGGGGGGAAATGGAGGATCGCTAGATCCGATTTCATTCACATTTCACTTGGTTACATGTTTGCTTTCAATCACAGTTCGCTTAAGTTATATACACAACAATGGGTGTGTTTGACTTCTGCTTCCGGTGCAGGCAGCGCAAGCTGTATTATTTGGTGCCTCAGACCAGATCCAGCCCACAAGCCCTAGTTTGGGCACTCCTGTTCTATAGGAAACCTGCATGTGCTCTTTCTCATTCAAAACAGGATTCCAAGTGAGGGGAAATCACAGAAACAGACTCCTTTTTTCATTGGTTAATCACTCCACTCAAACATAATGCCATGATCGTGGCTATTTTTAATCAATTCCTTAGATTTTAATTGCAGGAAAAATATGGATGATCATCAAATGTTGTGATGAAACCAACCTCTGCTGGGGCAGGAAGTGAGACTGGGGCTTATATATCCAGATGATCAATCACACTCATGAGTGAACAAGACCTTAAAATAATTGTGAATGTGTTTGGAGACAAGTGGTTTAAACTTCATATTTCAGATCTTCTATTTTTTCAGATTCAGTGGATGGAGATCTTTCCACTTTCTTCTCATTTGCATCAGGAATTTTCCTTTGCTTTGCTGAAGCTTGGTACCAGCTGATCTTTGCTTCTGTCTTGTTTTTGCATCCAAATACTGCCAATGTTTCAGACACAAAATGATGGTTTATGCATTCTGGTATTAAGTAGCAGACTGAGAGAATAATTGAGAATAAAGTATGCACCATTCATCTTGATGCATAGCAGCAACTGAGGAAAGTGGAGAGTTAAACCTGATTTGACAAATATTTTTCTTTTCAAAATATCCAAGTAATTAGATGTCATAATTTAAGCCATTTTCCTGCTTTCTGAAGGGTTCAAATAAATCACTGGTAAGCAGATAACTTCACAAAGAAAGAACCATGCTGCCCACCTTTACAGTGATTTTAAATGAGGTACTTTTCAACAATTATCCATACCATTCCTTTATCCTTTCTCAATATATCAAGGAGCCCTGGTGGTACAGTGACTAAACTGCTGTCCTGCAACCAAAAGGTTGTGAGTTCAATCCTTACCATAGATCAAGATTGACTCAGTCTTCCATCCTTCCGAGGTTGGTAAATGAGTACCCAGAATGTTGGGGGCAAAACCTGTGAGCCCAGAAAGTGCACTAAGCGCTATGGGGTGGTATGTAAGTGTGATTGCTTTGCTTTGCCATGTCTTATACTCCACTCTTGAGCATAAAAGAGCATCAACCCCTAAGGAACATGGCTGAAACCACTTTCTCAGCATAGGTGGCTGGTAACCCTGTGAACAAGGATGCATGGGCCAGAAACATTCCAATTCGTGCACATTCATGCACATCCAGCTCCACTCTAAGGTATCTAGAAAACTTGCTGAAAAATAGCCCTGACAATTGCTTTGTGTTTGGGTGAGAAGGGTTAACTGATGAAAAAGGAAGACATGTTCAAAGTTTTCTTCTTGCTTGGTGTCTCTGTGAATGTTGATTAACACAAAATAGTATCTCGTAGACTGTCTTGATTGTTGACATTGGTTTCATCAACATTCAGGCTGTGTGAAGTTTGCTACGTAAAGTTTGACATCTTTTTTCCCCTGCTGTCAGCACAGGTACAATATTCCTGACGTTTTGATTGTTGATGCAGAAGCATAATATCCGACATTCATAAACCAGAAGTCTTTTTTTAAAAAATTGAATTTTATTCTGAAGCCTTCTTCAGTCAAAAGTTCTTCTGGGGCCTGGTTGACAGGTATAACCCACATTTTGGAATGTGACATGATTTTTTGATACTCCAATGTTTATGCTCATGTCAGGCAACATTAAATGAGGTTTGAGTGTGGGTCCTTTGGTACCAATAAGATTCAGAATTTAATGAGGATAGCATTTCAGATGTCAGAAATGTTGGCCAATGGGAAAAATGATTACAGCCTGCAGTTTAAATGATTTAGCATTTCATGTATTAATCTCTTTTTGATACAACATAGTTTTCAAACTCTGTTTGAAACACAAAAATTTAATGTAGGTATAGCAGCAATAACATTTTGACGTGCAAATTGACTGAACAAAGTAACATTAGACGGTTGAGTGGCCTAAATAAATCTTCAGCGCCTTCTCTTCAACTGGGAAAATCTTGTATCAGGTTCAAGGCTATCTCAAGAAACACTAAACTCTTAGGAGCATATTCAACAACAGCCTGTGTCCATTCCGCATCCTTTCTTGTCCTTCATTTTTTGCTTAAAAACATTTCTATACAATGATATTATTAAGATAAACTTTCTACAATAAAAGAAGTGATGAGAAAGAATCAGATATACTGTATGTAATGAAACATTCCATCTGGCTATGTTAATGGAGTAGACTGTAGAGCCAGTGACTCAATGCCAAGTGTTGGGCAGTGATAAATAACCTGACTTCCTAAATGGGCCAATGGCTAGGGGGAATGAGCCCCTTTAGGTGGGGTGATGGCCCCCTCAGTGGAGGAAATATCATTGGAAACCATCATATTTGGCAAAAATTTCCTGTTTTGAACATTATTTCCAGGAAAAATGTATACTCGGATATGAGTAGTAGCCAATAACAACAAATCAAACATACATAATTTTGATGGGAGATTCACGTAACCCAAATCTGTTTGAACAAATGGCATAACTGGCTCCTTCCATTAGCCAACAATGCTCAAATCTATGATTTCACCATGCTTAAGGGCCCACTCCAGCAAAGAACACTCTCCATATCTGTTCATAAGAATGATCCAGACTGTATCCTATTTAGCTTAAAATCTTTCTGTCAAAGTACCACCACTCTACATTATGGTACCCCATAATACACTTGAGAGAAGTAATTAGTAGTTGCCACTGGCCTCTGCTCTGGTTCAGTGCTGTTCAATATTTTAATATATAATGTGATTGAGGAATTAGAGGAGATGCTCATCAAATCTGCAGATAGTTTCAAATGAAAGGTAGCAAACAGAATCAGACTCAAGATGTCCTTGACAGTTTGGAGAACTGGGCCAAAACTGACAAAGTGAACCTAAAAGGTTCTATATTTGTGCAGGAAAAATTGAGTGCACACATATAGAGTTAGTGACACCTGGCTTGACTGCAGTGCATATGAAAAAAAATCTAGGAGTCTTATTAGATGTCAAATATGAGCCAACAATGTGGTACACCGATAAACATACAAAAAAGATTCCTGAAAAAAAATTCAATGCTGCGACAAGAAGATCATACCATTGTATATTTGCCTAACTAATATGCCTTGCCATATGCATCTGTTTCCTAGCACCAGATTTTAAAAATGATATCAATGAGCTGAAACATGTCTAGGGGAGGATTTCAGAAAGGTAAAAATCTGAAAAACAACCCCAACTGGTGGAGTTAAGGCTAAAGAAGAGACATTTGAGAGGAAGTCTTGAAATATTTGAAATGTTTGCTGCAAGGAAAATGGAGGAGCATCTTTGGATTTAAACCAATGGATTCAAATTACAGTACATGAATGAAACACAAGCCTCCCCTTCAAAGGATTTTTGCCTTGCTGTGGCAAAGGGGGATTGTGTGTTTCAATAAGGCTATGGGCTATACTGTGTAGAGCCACCCATCCACTGGAGAAGGAACTGGGAACCCAGTCTAGTATTCTTGCCAAAGGAAGTCCATGGACAGTATCAAAAGGCTAAAAGATGAGATGCCAGAAGATGAGCCCCTCAGGCCAGTGGGTATCCAATATGCAACTGGGGAAGAGCAAAGTACAAGTAGTTCCAGAAAGAGTGAAGTGACTGGGCCAAAGCTGAAAGGACAATCAGTTGTGGATGTGTCTGATGGTGAAAGGAAAGTCTGATGCTGTAAAGCAGGATTTCCCAACCTATAGCCTGTGGGTCGGACCTGGACACCTATGCCACCCCATCCAGCCTGTCACCACCTCCACTGTGTCAGGGGAATCCCATGGAGTAGTTACTTTTCATTTAAGTTACTTAGTATTTGCTTAGGTAACACTGTATTTTGATTTAACTCACTCTAGCCTGAGTAACCTAACACTCAGCCAGAGTGGCTGTAACTCCATTTTGAAATTCCAAAGCACACACTCTACAGATTTGCAAGTCATTAGCAACACAAAGGTTGCAAATTACCCAAGGTCAAACACTTGGATCATTATCAAATAGAAGAGACATCTCGAAGATGGGAACTTTGAGATAAGGGGCATCTGCAGATTTTAACTAGCAGTGAGAAGCCACAATCTTCCGGCTTCAAAGCATATTTAGAATTCTTATGGGATGGGGAGCACCCCTAAAATCCTATAAAAGAGGACCCCAGCAGTGCTTTTGGATGCAGTGAAGCTCTGTTCATTCCATTCCATGATGCCTTAGATCAAGCCGTGATCTACTCATGGGGGCGAGTTTTCCCACATTTAGCTAGACCTTATTTCAGTTCTTAGTCATTTTATTTTATGATTTTATTCTATCTCTTATATTATGCCTTTTTATTTCACTACAATAAATTGCTGCTAAACTAAGTTTTACTCGCAGTGTTTTTACTCCTACGTAAGGGAGGGAATAGCTGAGCTAGATAAGGAGAGCTGAATACTTCAACAAAGGAGCTCTTCTTCTCAGGCTTCTATTTGTGGGGGCGCAACCAGAGCCTAAAGAGGAAGTTTGGGGTAACTTTGGTTTTTCTGACTTGGAAGCTAAGAACCAGCTTAGTCCGGTTTCTTCAAAAAGGTAAAACCCCATATCGCCCCCAGAACTGTCCTAGGCCAACCAGGTCTCCGCTATAGCTGAGGAGGAGTGTGGGCAAGATAACTGGACAGTATCTAATTTGCCCTCATAAAATTGTTACCAGACACCTGCTACACCCCAGGGTCACTATCTACTGCATATGAGCCAGTCTTTACTGGACAGAGGTGCACCATGGGCTGGATGTCCCGAATGGCAGATAAACCTCAGCACAGCCACGCTTGCCAGTTTCCAGGCTGCAGTGCATCGGAAAATAGAGGGACCCATTGGGCAACCCACACACCTGTCATTACACGCTGTACTCAGAAGTGGAAGTGGGCATGTTTACATCAACTGTAAAACATGTCTGAGCATGCACAAATGCACCAATGGCTGTCATAAATGTGGAAGTGGGTGCATTAACAACAGCCATAAATGCATCCACTTCTGCTTCTAGGGGGCTTGGTCTGGGGGTGATCGCAGCCATGAAATAAAAAGGCAACTGATTCTTGGGAGGCAAGCTATGAGAAACCTGGGAAACATAGTTAAAAGTAGAGTCATCACCTTGCAAACAGAAGTTTGCATAATCAAAGCAATGGTATTTCCGGTAGTAATGTATGGATATGAGAGCTGGACCATAAGGAAAGCTGAGCACAGAAGAATAGATGCCTTTTAAATGTGGTCTTGTAGGAGAATTTTGAGAGTACCCTGGACAGCGAGGAGAACAAATGGGTTGATCTTAAAAGAAATCAAGCCCAACTGCTCCTTGGAAGGTCAGATATTGAAGATGAAACTAAAATAGAAGCTAAATAGAAACTAAAAAGAAGAAGGGGGTGGCAGAGAATGAGATGGCTAGATGGCATTGTTGACGCAATGAGCACAGAACTGAGAGGGTTGAGGAGGATGGTGGAGGATAGGGGTGCCTGGCATGCAATGGTCCATGGGGTTGTAAAGGGTCAGACTCGACTATGTGACTAAACAACAACAAAATACTTGTTTGCACACACATCTCTGTATTTAGGACTGGAAAATGAAAAAACATTGCACTATGTTTTAATACACTTTACATGACATTTTTAGAGTTCTCAGCTTTGATTTAGCATTGTTGACTTTATCATAATGCATACATTTATTTCATTAGCCATAATGAGATACACAGGAAGAGCCTCCTTGAAGATTGTGGTATTTTTGAACCACTATCGGGCGTACCCCGGGTAATGGCACCCTTGGTGTGCCAGCTAATGTTTCTCATGCTAAGTCAAGCAAAAGGAACTATAGAATGAATTCAACAAAAGGTGGCTTCGTTTTGGCAGTTTAACATCTGACATAGACACAGAAGAAGAAGAATTATCCATAACATTCCCTAAATGTGCTTATTTACCTGTATGTCATTTGCCAGCAGGTACAAACTGTCTGAAGGTATTTGACTGTTCTTTTCTCTTTTCTGTCACCACCTAGACAAACGTTTGTGAGATCTCCCTTCCTGTGCCCTTTGACTAGCAAGAGAATTTGAAATATCTGCTTTTAGTTGATTGGGCATTTGGAGTGTAGGAAGTGGTGTTTGCAATAAATGTAATGTTCTTCTGATGGTTTCATTCGTAATTCCATTGTGTCACACAGCATCCATCACACTTCTTTGGATCATCTTACATCAGGTTGTGTCAGCTCATTTGTTGTGACAATGCAGTGCACTAAATGGTAGAATAGAATGCCTGCCATCACATGCTCAAAGAGCATTGCTACTTCTTATTTAAATTGTCACCTGCCACATTCCTGTCATAATGGATCATTCTGTTAGATGTAGCAGTGGGTCTGAAGAACATTATTTACCTAGGTAGTAACTCAGACTATTTGGGAAAGCCTTCAAGCCACTAATCGCAATCATTGGGGCCTGCTTTTAAGAAATTAATTTTGAATCTTACAAGGAAGGAAAAATCTTCACTTTCATTTTCTGCTGAGCTTTTGTAGAAGGTTTATAAGAGTACCATATTCTGACCAATAAGTCTGGAACACTACAGGTAACAACTGCAAGATGCTGAATTCCAGTAGCAATAGCAGACACACTTATACACCACTCTATAGCACATAAACACTCTCTGGGCTGTGTACAAGATACTGTAATTAGCTTTTTGACCCCAACATTATTGGACTCATTTTACCCATCTCAGAAGGATAGATGGGTGAATCAACCTTAAGCAAATGTGGACTGAAATCAGCTCTCAAGCAGAGTTTTAACCACTATACCGCAACAGCGCTGTACACAATAAATGGCCATTTTCTACACATACATTTTATGTGCCAAAATCTTCCTATCATCTGGCAGTAAAATAGACATGGTCAAGTTGTCCCACAGAAATAACTCAGAATTCAGTGCTTTTTTTGGAAATAGGGGATAAATCAATAAATAGACAATACGTGTGTACTCTGCAATTAGATTTAAGCTTTGTTATATGTTATGCAATTTTGTTTAATATTTTAAAATAATAATCACAATAAAAGAAATAACTAATCCCAAGGAAATATGGACAACTGAGAGGAATAGCCATATTCATACATGCACAATTTGAACAATTAAAAATTTAAAAAGAGTTGAACGCATTAGTTCTCACTTAAATTAATGTAGAGGTTATCTGAAGGGACTGTCCCAGTCCTGCATAACTAGTGACATACCAATCTGAATGAAACATGTCAATCACACAGGATTACAGAGACTAAATCAGGTTTTGTTACCACCCTGGGACAAAATTTTAGACTGTGCTAAATATAGTTTTGCATTTATGTCTCTTCTGTTGTTTTACAAACATCAACTGTCAGAACCTGCCAATCTTAATTTGATCTACTGAAGAAGTAGGGAGGGAGGTGTTAATCAGTTCTTTTGATATTTTCTCTCTCTATGCTAGTTCTTCTTCCCAACTTTCCAAGGTAGGAAACTGTTATGGGTGCCAAAGAAAGCTTCTTTCATGGGTAATGCAATAGTATGAGTCTGCTGAGGGAATGGTCCTCAAAACTGTAGCATGTCAAAAAGGAGGTTAAATCCTATCCCATATTGTCCTAACCCTGTGACTGGTGTAACAACAACAACAACAACAACAGCAGCAGCAACAGCAGCAACAACAACCACAACCACAACCACAACTACAAGGTTCATCCTCATAATTAACCTGAAAAGTAGATGAGTTTGAGATCCAGTTTTGGGCTCAGAGTCATATACAGTAATAAAATTCGTCACTGAGTTGCAGCCATAAACAACCAATACATCCGATGAGGTGATGAGCTGTTTTCAATTGGTTGTGCAGACGTGGTGAAATAATTTTAACAGTACTTGTGCAAAGAGCATTACAGTTACAGGGTGAGAGAGGATTTTTTTGTTTCCTGATCAAATTATTCATTGTTTTCAAATTTTGTCCAGTAACTTTGAGGTGCTTTCTAAACGTAAGAGATCAATCAAGGATTACTATGAGATATTTTTGGTGGCAGTTATCTTTTGAGAGTCTGACCAGGTTATCCTGCTATGGTAATAGAGTAGACCATACTGCTAGTGACTCAACGCTCAGTGTCAGGCAGTGGTTAGCTAACCTGAACACCATGATGACTAATGGCCTTTGGTGCAGAAGTCCATAGGGACGGGTGATGGTCCCCAAGTGGATTTAATCCCACCTCTTTCCTTAGTTAAAGCACACCTCTTAGCCAGAATGTGTGGCATCCCTGTGATGTTGTTAGAATTACAGCAGATCCTTGCCTTCATGACCACTGCTGTGGATGATCCAAGTTTAAGGGGGAGTTGAATGAATTGAAAGTATTGAGCTATTTCAACAAGCATTTTTGTGGATGTCATAAACATTACACTGTTGCTTTTGGATGGGATCGCATAAAACAGAGCATGGATCAAGCCTGTAATGTACAAGGGTGATCTTTCATCATGAATTTTTCTTTCTTTCTGGCCAAACTTCATTTCAAAACTTGGAAGCTTATTCTTGAGAAATCTAACTGGAAAGACAGGAAAATTAAATGTGGAGTATACAGTATGCTTTAAAAAAATAACCAGGATCTCCCTTTTCCATTTGCTCAGTCAAATGAAGGGAAAGAATTGTGAATGTGCTTTCTTTTTAGAAAGTTAATTTGGTCTCTTCAAAGCTAGGTGGTAATATTTTGCCAATGAGTGCTATGACTCTTTCTTGTAAATTATTAGCTATTCTGGTTGCGCCTTCGAATCCCCAAAGCTTTGTACAGATAATTGGATTCTATCTGCAGCTGTGGGCATAACAATAAGCAATCAGTCAATCCCATTACAGTGAGGTTGATACTGTGAGGGGGCTACACCAATGTCATTCGCCTTTTTTCTTAACATATAAACACCACACTCTGGTTCCCAGTGTTCTTCTGTTATTACATTTTAAATCATACAGCTAACAACACGTTAACAGTGACTTTGAGGCATGTCCACTATGAATGCAAATGTCAAGATTGAAATATATAAACTTGCAGTTCAGAAAACAGATAGTGTAGTATGTTGATAGCAAAATGCAAACTTCTTTCTGTTATACTTGGGTGATCATTGTGCAGCTAGGCCTTATGGTAATTATAAAATGGTGGGGGATGATGAGATTCAGTGCTCTGAAAGTATCAATACTGAGTTTTTATCTGTTTTTATCTGTTCATGGAGTATGTTTCCTGATTTCTATGAAACAAAAAAATGACTACAGCTTCCTTTTATGGGATTCTAGAATAATGAGAAATTTAGGATTTTAACAGGTGAGCATAATGAGAAATTTCAAAAGGATTATGTTTCAAAGAAAATTCCAAAGGTTTATGTGAAATCTGTTGGGAATTATTTTTTTTACCCTAAGTCTTCAGAGAGGCACAATGCACCTGTGCTTTTCTCTCTCTCAACTAAGAAAAGAGGGGGAGAGAGTTTTTGTAAAATGTCCCTTTTCAACATCAGTAGGCCTTATCAATCTCATCAGATATAAAGAGGAATTAAGGGGATGACGCTGTAATTTGTGAAAAGCTTAGAAGACAAAATCTGGAATCTTGCCTAAAGCAAAAATGTCAGAGGATTTTTAATGTATTTTTGATATAAAACTGTTATCGGTTATTGAGGCCATGATAAATAGCTGACATCATGGAAAAAATTCTATTTTACAAGACACTTGAATTCTTTTGTAAACTAAATAATACTGTGCAATGCATCCCAATGCTTTAACTAGCTAATGCATTTGTATTTTGTGTGAAAATGTTCTTTGCTTTGAACTACAGTACTGTATCAAGTTAAACTCTTAAAGATTTATAAAAGTTCCAGAAAATGACTTTAAAAACTGTGCCTCTTTACAAGATCTCAAAACTTTGCAAATAGTTTATATAACACATTAATGAACTAAAGACTGTCACACCATTACAAAGAACCAATCTAGTTTAACATTGGTGGCATTGAGGTGTAATATAAATGTTCTGTTGACTTTTAAAAATTATTTGGAGGAAAATGTATTCCTTTTGTAAGGAGAGAATTTGTTTCCCTTAAATTTTCCTTTGAAAGGGAATGGAAAAAAAATGTTCCTTTCCTAATATTCAGAAATTCCCCCTTTCTCTCACTGGTGGAAGTAATTGGAATGTGCAACTTTATTTAGGTTAAATTGAATTTGACTGGGAGAAAGTAATGATGGGCTTGAAATGGTATAATTATAGTGCAAGGAAGAATTAGTTTTGAACAGGAACTGAATCATCTTGAGATAAATTAACTGAAAAAATGAACAAGCCTATAAGCCATGGTGATGAAAAAATTGCTGCTCTCATTCTGAATGCTTTTAAAAAATAGTCTCAATGTCTTTTAGAATATGTTACAGCAAATTGGGAATAAGAGATAGGGAAGAAATGCATCACTGAAAGAATGTGTAATGTTTGTTAAAATTGGTCTAGAAGAGAAAAATGTTGGATTAAAGTCCATCATGGAGATAAATATAAAGAACTGGCCCATGCAGCGTGTACCCTGGCAGGCAAGACTGGGCACTAAGAGCAAACTATGATGTCAAGCATAACTTGACACAGCAAGCTCCTGTCTCTAGCCCAGCTCCTGCCAACCTAGCAGTTTGAAAACAAAAAATTGCAAGTAGTTAAATAGGTACCACTTCAGCCAGAAAGGCAGCAAAGTTCTGTACATCTAGGCATGCCTGCTACATGACCACAGAAACATCTGCGGACACAAAGAGCACTGGCTCTTTGGTTGTAAACTGTGTCAGACAAGAGTGGCTATCCAGCAAGAGAAACCCTTACTCTACACACACACATACACTCCTTCGTGCATACCCTGTGCCGGACAGAAGGTTGTTGTTTTCCTACAGGACAGAGCCAGCTGAAAAGTGTATGAGGAGAAATCCTTGATTTTTTTAAAAAAATTTTTTAGTGTTTTCATGTTTGATATACTTAAAGGAACATATATATATATATATATATATATATATTGCACATTTATATCCCGCTTTCCTAGTGGCGGCTAACAATATGATAAAAATTACAAAAAACAACAACAATTCAATGACAGTAACTAAAAACAAACCTAACACCCCAATTAAAACCAGCATTAAAACACAAACAGAATAAAACATTAAAACAGAATAACCAAGCCTGGGGGGCAGCCCCTCACATAGGCTAAATCAGCCACTGGGCCTGACTGGTAGAGTCAAGTGTGCCCCAAACTTCCTGAAAGAGCCATGTCTTCAGCCTCTTTCTAAAGGGGAGTAGATCCATCTGGAGACGCAAATCAGGTGGTAAGAGGTTCCACAGGGCTGGGGCAGACATGGAAAAGGCTCTTTTCCTGGTCCCAATAAGATGTACTTCTTTCACTGATGAGACCACCAGTGAACCCCTCCTGTCTGCCCTAGTAGGACGGGCTGAATTCCTTGTGGTGACGTGGTCTCTTAAGTAACCTGGTCCAATGCCATGAAGGGCTTTAAAGGTCAAAACCAGCACCTTGAATTGCACCCGGAGGCACACCGGCAACCAGTGCAACCCCCAGAGAAGTGGTGAGGCGCGAGCATAATGCCCGCACCCCATCATGACCTGGGCAGCCGCATTCTGGACCAGCTGAAGCCTCCGAATGGTCACCAAGGGCAGCACATTACAATAATCCAATCTGGAGGTGACCAGAGCATGAGTGACCATGAGCAAGGAGTCCCGGTCCAGGAACGGGCGCAGTTGGTAAATGTCACAAAGCTGTGCAAAGGCCCTCCTAGCCACGGCTGCCACCTGCTCTTCGAGCAGGAGCCATGAGTCCAGGAGGACCCCCAAATTGGGCACCGGATCTGACTGTGGCAAAGATGTCCCAGCCATGACCGAAGATGGTAACTCCCGGGATAACACGGGATCCCGCACCCAAAGCCACTCAGTCTTGCCAGGATTCAGCTGAAGCCCGTTGTCCCCCATCCAGACCCAAACAGCCTCCAGACACCTGGTCAGGACTTCAACTGCATCACTCAGGTCCCCATGAGCTGAGATGTACAGCTGGGTATCAGCTGCATACTGATGATACCTCACCCCATGGGAACGAATGATCTCACCCAGCGGTTTCATGTAGATATTAAACAATAGAGGCAAGAGTACCGAGCCCTGAGGCACCCCACATGGGAGCAACCTAGGGCTGGAAAACCCACTTTCTAGACACCAACTGAGTCCGGCCCACCTGAAATGAGGAAAACCAAGACAACACCGTGCCCTGGGCCCCCAATCCTCAGAGCCGGCCCAGAAGGATACCGTGTTAATCCAACATATCTTGACCCTACAGTACTCGCCAACTACCAGCCTGTATTGAACCTACCCTTCTTGGGGAAGGTTTTGGTGAAGGCAGTGGCATGGCACTTACAGGAGGTCCTGGATGAAGCGGATTATCTGGACCCTTTTCAGTCAGGATTCAGGACCGGATATGGTCATGCTGCTGGATGATCTCTGGTGAGAGTGGGACAGAGGTCATCCATCCGTCCTTGCTATTCTTGACCTCTCAGTAGCCTTCGATACCATCAGCCATGGTATCCTTCTGGAACGGCTCCGAGGATTGGGAATCCAGGGCACTGTGTGGTCCCGGTTTTCCTCATTTCTGAAGGGCCAGACCCAGTCGATGTGGTTGAAGAGCAAGAGATCCAGCCCTAGGTCCCTCCAATATAGGGTGCCTCAGGGCTCGGTGTTCTCTCCTCTCCTATTCAACATCTACATGAAGCCTCTGGGTGAGGTATCCATTTCCACAGGGTGAGGTATCATCAATATGCAGATGATAGTCAGATATACATCTCAGCCCATGGTGATCCAAGCGATGCAGTTGAACTCCAATCCTGGTCTCTGGAGGCTGTAAGGGTCTGGATGGGGGACAATGGGCTACAACTGAATCCTGGCAAGACTGAGTGCCTGTGGGTCAGGGGCCCTGCTTTATCCCAGGAGCTACCATCTTTGGAGCTGGATGGGGCTTTTTTTTGCCACAGACAGACCTGGTGCATAATTTGGGGTTCCTCCTGGATTCACGACTCCTGCTTGATGAGCAGCTGGCAGTCGTGGCTAGGAGGGCTTTTGCACAACTTCGTGTAATTTGCCAATTACGCCTGCTCCTGGACCGGGACTCCTTGCTTATGGTCACACACGCTCTGGTCACCTCCAGACTGGATTATTGTAATGTGCTCTACATGGGGGCTGCCCTTGATGACCATTCAGAAGCTGAACCTGGTTCAAAATGCACTGGCCCATGTAGTGATGGGGTGTGGGCGTTATGCCTGTGCCTCACCCCTCCTACAGGAGCTGCATTGGTTGCCAGTGTGCGGAGGGGTGCAATTCAAGGTGCTGATAATTACCTTTAAAGCTCTACTCGGTAGTGGGCCAGGATACTTAAGAGACCACATCACCCCAAGTATCTGCCCATTCCACTAGAGCAGACCGGAGGGGCTCTTTAAAAATACCAACTGCTATAGAGTCTCACCTTTCTAGCACTAGAAGAAGAGCCTTTTTGGTATCTGCCTTTTTGGTATCTGCCGGCCCTATGGAACCTCCTGCCAGTTGAACTGTGTCTCCAAATGGAGCTGCTGCCCTTCTGGAAAGAACTGAAAACTTGGCTGGCAGGGCAGGTGTGAGGAGGTGGAGAGGAAGCAACAGCCTACCCCCCCCCCCAAAAAAAAAAAAACTGGCTCATTTAGAGCAGGATCACTCATGTTTTTAACTAGGTTTTTAATTGGTGTGGATGGGAGGTAGTTTTTCAGTATTTTTAGGAATGTTAAGGTTTTCTATAGTTTAAACGTTGGAGATTTTATGTTCGCCGCCCAGAATCACATGTCAATTGGGGCGGCTATACAAATTGAATAAATAAATAAAATGGAGCACTCTGTTTTTAATTATTAGTTTAGAGAGGAAACTGAGAGTCAGAGAAGCAGGAAATATCTCATTAAATACCTGAACCACTCAAACATTTAGACTCAGATTGTGTTTTGAGTTTATGAACATCAAGAAATTTATATTTTTTAACAAAACATTAAGCAGTGTAAGAAAAGCTGTGCTGGCACTTGGTGAATAGGTCACCCTTGCTTGAAAGCCAGCTGTATCTGACTCTAGGGTTCAATGCTCATCTCTGTTTATAGCCAAAGAGCCAGCTCTGTCTGCATCTGCAGATGTTTCTGTGGTCATGTGGCAGGCATGACTAGACACCGGAGAGCACAGAACACTGTTTACCTTCTCACCGAAGGGGTACCTATTTACCTATTTGTAATTTGTTTTCGAACTACTAGGTTGGCAGGAGCTAGAATAATTTCTGAAATGAAATTATTATTATGGCTTCTACATTAAAAAACACAAAATACTTAAAATGTGTTAAAATATAACATATCTGAGTTCATAACATACTGTGCTGGTACATTGCTGTATATATTTGAAATTATGAAAACTACAAGTAGGAGAGTTAAAAATAAGAATCTAAATGTAATATCAAAGGTACATGAAATAATATTAATTAATAAAGGCATGGCTGCATTATACAACAGCATCCAATTTAAATAGAATTTTGAATTTAAATAAAATTACGTCTCTTTAATATTAAAAAATACTTAAAATATAAAACTTCTTAAAATTCAAAAATCAAAACTATAAAACATTAATGCTACTTTTCTGTTAGGCTGGCCAATCATTGTGTGCCTGTGTAACTGATGTGTATAAACTAATGCCATGAGGCCTCACTCTTATATCTGATGAAGTGGAATTGATCCATGAAAGTGCACATTTAAATATAGAAGTTAGTCTAAGGGGCCACAAGATTTTTGTCTTTTTTCTCTGTTTTGTTTACTGTTTCTATTTTGGTTACTCTCTGATATGCTTGAAAAAAGAAGTATCTCTTTTCCTCACCTCTCCCATTCGTTTACTTACATGTAAGGGTTGGGGGGGGGGGGCACTAACATTAAAATAGAGGTAAAAGTTGCCCTTGCTTGAAAGCCAGTAGTATCCGACTCTATGGTTCAGTGCACATCTCTGTTTGTTAGCCAAAGAGCTAGCGCTATCTGCGTCTGCAGACATTAATGTGGACATGTGCCAGGCATGCCTCAATACTGAATGTTCTTTACCTTCCCACTGAAGTGGTTCCGCGAGGGGAGAAGAAGTGGAGTAAGGAAGAGAAGATCAGAGGTGAGAATGCCTAAAAGCCATTCCCAACCCCCTTTTAGACATTCTTGGCTCTATTCTTCTCTTCCTTTAAAATGCACTGGCTTGCTTTTGAGTGAGGAGGCATCTTCCCTCCCTCCCCCTTCTCTGTTCCCTACTGGGTAGGTAGGCTGCCAGGTAAGGAAAGGAAAGTAAACTCTCCAGCCGGCTCCCTCCCCTCAGAATGAAAGTTTAGTGTCTTGCACGGAAGACAAGAAGGAGTCGCAATGAGGACTAACACAGGTTTATTGGTTGATGATCAGAACGAACATGTGGTAATGGCGGAGGTACATCTCATTATATACAGTAAGGTTACACATTTGAATCTTGTTGCACGACAGCTCATTGGCTGTCGCTGGCGTGGCCTCGCCCAGGCACGCCTCTTGCTGCAGTAGTATTAATCTCCATTGTCTTGCTGCAGTAGTCTTTATTTCCATTGTCATGTGGGGAAGTTTCCCGCGGCTATTCGTGATTGAGCAATTGAACCATGTGAGATTGAACGCTCGCCGCTGCCCTCTATGGGCTGCTTGCTCGCGTTCCTTACAGCTGTGATACATTGTAATATGAGGCAGGTTACATTCATTTACTTAAAGAAACAGTGTACATTCATACACAACATCCCTCCCCCCTAGGATGGGACGAAGTCCCTTAACCACTGTGGCTTGCCGCACATGCGTCTGGGGCGTGCGGCCGCTTGCCCTAACACAGGGGAGCCCGTGGCTCCTGGTTCCGCGCGGTCCCGACCTGCAATGCAAAGTGGGGACCCGTTGGTGGTTCTGTGGTGAGGCTGCGTTGACCTTGCCTGTGGGGACGGGAATGGAATGAACAGTTGGGAAGTGAACCCTTGCCTACTGCCAGTAGAGCCCGGGGACCCACCTAGCACGAACCTCGGAACTGACGATGAGACCCTCGTGGACCCGCTATCTCCCGCTGCCTGATCGGGGGTTTGGGGATTTGAGGCTGGCGAGATTTCACTGGTCGCCTGTCTTTGTGGCGTTTGCCTTTTGGGTGCCGGGACTATGGTGTACTCTAGCATGCCCGAGCTTTGGGGGCGTGATGTACCAGGGGCTGAACTGAAACCCCTCTTCTCGCTAGGACGGGTGGGGGACCACTCCGCTAACTCCCCCTGGTACGGGAAATTATAATCATCTTCATATGCGGGGACAAACTCATTCCTCTCTTTCAAAGTGTTCTCGGACGCCTCCGTGTCTCCCCCTTGGGTAATGCGGGTGGGGGAGGACCCTAACGCTGATTCCCCCTCACTAGTGACTCGCCTTCGGAGCTGATCGGCGTGCCGTCTCCATGTTAGCCCTGAGTTCGTCTCGACCCTGTAGGAAACTGGCCCCATTTGCTCGATGATTGTCCCCGGCACCCACGCTGGCCCCGAGGCCGCGTAGTTCCTGCAATGAACCGGGTCCCCTGTGGAAAAGTTCTTGGAGCTCCCCCCCCCTAAATTTATATTTCTCCCCTCATCCTCCACCCTGGACGGATCCATCCGGTCAAACAGCGTTGCCGGGCGCCTCTTCATAAGCAGCTCGGCTGGGGAGAACCCTGAAGCTAGGGGGGTGGTCCTGTAGGTGATTAGGAACTGGCATAGGTGTAGGTTCAGGTCGCCGGGACCCATGCGCCGCAGTGCGTCTTTCGTAGTGCGCACTTGGCGCTCTACCTGACCGTTTGTGGCGGGGTGGAATGGGGCAGCAGTAATGTGCCTAATCGCGTTCCTCTCCATGAAGGTTTGGAACTCGGTCGACGTGAAGCAACTTGCGTTGTCGCTCACGAGGACGTCTGGCAGGCCGAAGCAAGCAAAGAGCTTGCGCAACTGCTTTATGGTTGTCGCGGAGGAGGTGCTACTCACGGGGATTACCTCCAACCACTTGGAGTAGGAGTCGACAACCAGTAGGAACGTGGCCCCGCGGAAGGGCCCCGCGAAGTCGACATGGATACGGGACCACGGCCCGCGGGCTGTGTCCCACTCTCTATGGGGTAATCGGGACTCCTCGGGCCGGGAGCTCTGGCAGCTCTCGCACGTGCCCACTAGACGCTCTATGTCAGCGTCTATCTGTGGCCACCAAAAGAAACTTCTGGCTAGGGCTTTGGACCGCACGATCCCCGGGTGACTGGTGTGTAGTAACTTCAGTACCCTTGCCCTTAATTTCTCTGGGATAATCACCCGCTGGCCCCAGAGTAGACAGCCCCTTTCCAGGGAAAGTTCCACCCTGCGCCTACAGAACGGTTTGAACGGTTCTTCTGGGGGAGTAGTGGGCCACCCTTTTTTCACCCATGAGCTAACCTGGGCTAGGATTTTGTCGGCCGCCGTTGCTTTGGCGAGGTCGGCCGGGACAATGGGGGGTGAGTCGAGGGACTCGATTAACATGACCTGGTGGTCCCGCTCTACCTCGCATGCGGAATCCCCCAGGTTAGGGAGGGGAGATCGGGACAGGGCGTCCGCATGGGAGATCTCCTTCCCTGGGCGGTAGACTATCTCGTATTGGTAGGCGTTGAGGAATATGGCCCAACGCAACATCCTGGGGGAGAGTATTTGGGGGGTAGGTTTGCCGGTAGTGAAGATCCCCAGAAGCGGCTTGTGATCAGTCACTACCGTAAACTCGCGGCCGTATAGAAAATCATGAAACTTTTTGGTCCCTGCAATTATGGCCAGTGCCTCCCTGTCTGTCTGCGCGTAATTGCGCTCAGCCTTCGAAAGGGACCTGGAGTAGTAAGCCACCGGGGCCTCCCGCCCGCTGTCTAACACGTGGCACAGGACCGCCCCCACCCCCACCGGGGACGCATCACATACCAGAACCACTGGCTTCCTAGGGTCAAAATGTGTCAGGACCGCATCTGAGGAGAGGAGTGATTTTAGTTCTCGGAAGGCTCTCTCTTGTTTGTCCCCCCACCGCCAAACCGCGTCCTTTTTTAGTAAGGCGTGCAGTGGCTCCGCAACCGATGCCTTCCTAGGCAGGAACGAGTGATAGAAGTTAAGGAGCCCCAGAAACGACTGCAGCTCCGGTTTTGCGGTGGGGCGGGGGGCGTTCTGTACGGCTGCAACCTTGGACTCTGAGGGCCTGATCCCCTCTGGGGTTACTTTGAACCCTAGGAATTCAACCTCCCTCGCAAAAAACACACACTTGTCCTTCCTTAGTCGAAACCCCGCTTTCTCGAAAACTGAGAGGACCCCATCTAGTCTTTTAGCTAATTCTACCTCGCTCCCCGCTGTTATCAGCACATCGTCGAAGTATGGTAGAACTCCTGGAAGCCCCTTTAAAAGGCGTTCCACGAGGGACTGGAAGATCCCGGGGGCCGAGTTCACGCCGAACTGAAGGCGCGTTACCTTAAATGCCCCCTTATGCGTTACTATAGTCTGCGCAGCGGCAGCGGCTGGGGTCACTGAAAGTTGCTGATAGGCCTGGGCTAGGTCTAACTTGGCGAAACACCTCCCCCCATGGAGTGTGGCCAGCAGGTGGCTGACCACGGGCACTGGGTATGCATTTGGCCGAATGGCCTTGTTGATCGTACATTTATAGTCCGCACAAATCCTGACCTCCCCATTTGATTTAAGGGCCGTAACAATCGGCGTTTCCCACTCTGCCGAATCAACTGGAACCAAAATCCCCTGCCCCACCAATTTGTCCAGTTCCGCCTCGATCTTGTCCTTGAGTGCGAAGGGCACCCTCCTCGGCTTAAGGCGGATGGGCCGGATTTCTGGGTCCAACTCGAATGAAACTGGGGGCCCCCTGTAAGTCCCGAGTCCCTTTTTAAAAACGTCCGGGTGCGCATTGCAAACGTCCTGCATTGGGTCAGTCTCTATGGCATGGATGCCGGACAGTTCTATTCCCAGGGGAGCAAACCACTGCGTTCCTAGGAGGCAACACTTCCCCCCCTTGAGGACCACTAGGGGCAGCCTTTCGGAGAAATTCTTGAACTTCACCCTGAATTTCCCCACCCCCAACACTGGGATCCCGTTCCCCTGTACGTCCCGCAGATGGGACCGCATGGCCCGCAACTTGGGCCGTGCCTCTGGGGGAATGCGCATGTACTCCCTCTGGGACAGTATGGAGTATGACGACCCTGAGTCTATCTCCATTTTTACGGGGCGCCCCTGCAACTGTACCTCCACGTAGAATCGCCGGTGCTCCAGGGCCGCGCGGTGCACGCCGTCCTCGCCGCGAATGGTGGACCCCTTCCTGGAACCGGCTGCCTTCCGCTGGTGGTGCTGGGGATGGCTGGAACTGCCTTTGCTCTCGGGTCGCCCGCGCCTGCAAACTCGGGCGATGTGCCCCTTTCGACCGCAATTGTGGCACTCGGCCTTGCGGAAGGGACACCTCGTGCGGTCGTGGGCCGCGCCACAACCGTCGCAGCGGCGGTCCTGCCGCTGCTCCCCACGCTTCCTTACTCTCTGGACGCCGTCGTCCTCGCTGGTGTAGGAGTCCGCCGTTACGGACGAGTCGTCGGAGGTCTCTGGAGTGCCGGCGGGCGACCTAGGTGCCCGCCAGGCTGCCTTTGCTGGAGTCGCCTCTGGAGTGCCGGCGGGCGACCTAGGTGCCCGCCAGGCTGCCTTTGCTGGAGTCCGCCGTGCCGCTTGAACGGGGGACTTGGCCCGCTCGGACGCTGTACTGCGGCCCTTGAACACCTTGACCCCGCTCCTGGCCGCCTCGGCCGCTTGCGCCTCTCGCAACACCTCATTGAACGAGAGGTGCTCGTCGCGGGTCATGAGCTTCCGTTGCAGCTCCTCGTCCCGCAGGCCGCACAGCAGACGGTCTCGCAGAGCCTGGTTCAGGTCGTCCCACTTGCAGTGCACGGCCGCCAGTCGGAGGGCCGCTGCGTAGTCGGACACGGACTCGCCTGAACGCTGGTCCCGCCGGTGGAACGCGACCCGGGCCGGAAAAATCGAGACGGGCGGCTGGAAGTGTGCCCTCAGCAGCTCCAGGAGTTGGTCGATAGGCACTGCTTCAACCTTCTTTGGCGCCACCAAGTTCATGAGAATGCGCAGCGTGGCCGGTCCCACCTGGGCCAGGAAGTGGGAGCGTATCAACGCGCCGTCGTCGATGCCGGCTGCTCCCATCGCGTGCCGAAACTGGCACTCGTAGAGCTCCCACTGCTCAGGCTCGCTGATGTCGAAATGGTACATCTTGACTCTGGGATTCGCCATAATCCCATCCTCGTCGCCAATTTAGTGTCTTGCACGGAAGACAAGAAGGAGTCGCAATGAGGACTAACACAGGTTTATTGGTTGATGATCAGAACGAACATGTGGTAATGGCGGAGGTACATCTCATTATATACAGTAAGGTTACACATTTGAATCTTGTTGCACGACAGCTCATTGGCTGTCGCTGGCGTGGCCTCGCCCAGGCACGCCTCTTGCTGCAGTAGTATTAATCTCCATTGTCTTGCTGCAGTAGTCTTTATTTCCATTGTCATGTGGGGAAGTTTCCCGCGGCTATTCGTGATTGAGCAATTGAACCATGTGAGATTGAACGCTCGCCGCTGCCCTCTATGGGCTGCTTGCTCGCGTTCCTTACAGCTGTGATACATTGTAATATGAGGCAGGTTACATTCATTTACTTAAAGAAACAGTGTACATTCATACACAACAGAAAGCCACCCACCCTGAGGAGCCAGGCTTAGCCCTGCCCAGAACCCATCCTGGAGGCAGGGATGGGCGAGTGGTTGGGTTGTCGGTGTGGTGCAGGGCGCCTCAGAGGCACAGGGCCTGTAGCATTTGCTACTGTTGCTATATGGCTAATCCGACACTGCAACAGCCACTACAGCAGTTTTGTCCACATGACTGGCATCTTCCACATCCTATTGGCAACTCTATGAGTGATTCTGTATCTCTATAGCTCAGACACTTGGATTGATAGCATAACTCTGCATTTAGCTGCAAGCCGAATGGACCTTTGCCTGCTGTGATTTCATCCGCTTTTGCTTAAATGCTGTGTCATGTTCTCTTTTTGTCTCTCAAAAGACAATGTTTGTGTAGGCTGAAATGCAAGTACTGTATCAGAAATGTTGCATATCCCATGTGGTAGATGAACCACATCGTATTTTCCCCAGTTCTACAACCCCAGGAAGGCTTTGAATTTGCACAGCTTTACTTTTAGATATTGGATTCTTAAATGCTGCTTAATGGCTTTGTGAATCACATCAGTGAAGCTGGACTGCACCTGAGGTATATTGTGATCTTTGCAGAAACATAAATTTGAACTTTCAGCAGAAGACTTCCATTGTATTTTGCAGGGCCGCCATCAGGGCAGTACTACCAGTACTGCTGCATGAGGCCCAGAGCTGACAGTGCCCCTGCTGCTGCTGGCCATAACTGTGACATTCCTCCCACCACACACACTCACACTCAGGTCTGTTCATTAGGCTGCTGCCCTCTCCATGTATTGGGGGGGGGGTGGCTGGGCAGAGCAGGTGTTGCCTTCCCCTTGGAAGGAGATCCAGGGACCCTCCCTCTGAGCATGTGCAGAGTGTGCAGGCAGGACGTGGGCAGAGACTGCAGCACAGAGGCCACGTCCTGCCATGGGTGGGGCTGGGTGCAGGCCATGGAGGAAAAATGGTGGCCTAGAGCAGGTACCTGGGAGAGAGGGGGGAGCCCTTTCCTTCCTTCTGAAGGAAGCGGGTCCCTGGGAGGGGTGAGACAGGGGTGGCTCATGTCCCATCTGTGCAGCGGCTGCAGCAGGAACAGCAGCAGCAGCAGCTAAGGCAGAACAAGAGCAGGCAGGCAGGCACACATCAGGGAGAGAGAGAGAGAGCTGGTCAGGAGACTACCCCCTTCCTAGCCCTCCCATCCCTGGGGAGAAGAGGGGGTTCCATGGGACCAACCGGCTCTGTCTATCTCTCTCTCCCTGACGGGTGCCTGCCTGCCTCCTCTTGCTCCAGCTTAGCTGCTTCTGCTGCTGTTCCTGCTGCGGCTGCTGCCCGGATGGGACATGATCCACCCCTGCCTCATCCCTCCCAGGGCCCTGCTTCCTTTTGGGTTGGCCTGTGTTCCAGGTAAAGGGGCGGCGATGACTGTCAGACTGGGAGGAGGGGAGGGGAGGAGGGAGGGAAGGAAGGAAGGATAGTCTCCTGGAATGGTCCTCCTCCTACCCCCCCCCCCCCCGGCCAGCCAAGGTGGGAACCTGGAGTGTGTGTGTGTGGGGGGGGGGGCAATAGGATTGCTTAGTATGGGGCCCAGAAATTTCTGATGGTGGCCCTAGTCTTTTGTACGTTGGAAATCAGGTCAAACTGCTGAAATACTGCAGTTGTTCTATATCATGACAATTGATGGGGTGGTGGTCGAATTAAACGGCAATCATGCTACAGAATAAACACATTATTTGTATCCCATATGACTAACCGGGTATCTTTTACAGGACAAGAAATATTTCTCAAGCAACTGAAGATTTCTTACCCTGAAATAAACATGTGGTTCCACTTGGTATTCCCACAAATCTTAATTTAACACGTTAGCAGAAGACACATGCTTCTATTAACCTGCTGCATATCATACACACCCTGACCTCCGTATGGAGGAACATGAATAGTCCAGTCACAAATTCTAGTATCAACACACGATAATAATCAGTCTTTTTATTACATCTGGGAAAAGTTGTTTTTTGGGAGCTGGGAATATTTGGAGTTGTAAACCAAAGAGTAGCTTTTCCAAGCTCTAGTATAGTTTATAGGAAATAGGTAATGGTAAGAATTTTGCTTTAGTTCATTAAAAATATTAGTATTTTTAAAAATTGAGAAATTTCTTCAGAATGGTAGACTTGAGAGGTATGATTTTGTTTTGTTTAACTGGGAGAATCTAAAATGGACATAATATTATATAAATGTTCAGCAATTTGAGCACTTTGGCTTTAAAAATCACAGAGTGAAAACCTCAGTAGTCAGTCATATTACTGCAGTTTTTAAGTAGCCATCTCACTGATTTCCTAGAAGGTTACTCATCACCAATGTAAAATTTTGGTATAGTAGGGCCCTTTCTATACTGACAATAGACGTACCTCTTCAATTTGGCCCTTTCAGATAGTGAAGGATTTCACCCCAGTTTGGTTTCTGAATAATTTATCCAAATTCACAAATACTCACATATAAAGAAAAGAAGCTGAAGTATAAAGAAACTCAATATGAAAGAAACTAAAACTGACAAGTTTTCTCATCTCTAGTCTTAGCTCACTGAATTGAATATTTGCTTGGGGATCCACAGCCTAGGAATTCAGCCAGACAAAGTTGTCTTGAGCAAGCTGCATAGTCCAGAGTATCCTCAAATGCTCACAATTTACTCTTTTCAGTTACATCCCTCTTTATACTTACCTTTATAAAAGTACTTTTCAAACATTTTGTTTTATTGTTGCTTCAGGATGCAATGATCAGATTTCTGGGACCTACCTCATGGATGACATCTCATGTAGCTGCAGTTTCCAACCTTAGATGTTATTCAATGAACTATCCACCCTCTCCACCAAACCTCTTATATTCAAATTATTCCTTTACTTTTGGGAGGGTTTTAGGGAGACATTATAGAGACTGAATTGGGAGCTGGGCTCCAGAAATATCTAAAGAGGGTAACGTCTGCTTCCTATCTCCATTTTCCTACCTTTGTTATCCCTCTCCCATAAGAAAGAGTAACACCATTAATTCTTCTGAGACAGAGAGAATATCTTGGGTGTAAAATGAGAAGGTAAGAGGTAAAGGTCATCACTCATTGATAATTAACATGGCCTGCCTTTGGATGCTTATGCTTGGGTTCATATTCAAGTCTCTTTTGGTTTCTTCACAATTTGCCTTGTCTGCTCATTCCTCCTTACCCTGATGTGAAGCATCTCAGTGTCTAGTTGTAGTTTATAGAAATCATTTTGCTTAAAGGTTGAGAATCCAGCATTTTCTAACAGTTGGCACAAGCATATACACTGTACTTGGCACAAAAACCTGAAATAATTTAATTGGTCGAACTTTTCACTTCAGTCTCACAGTTAGGAGGGGGAAAGAGAGAAGCAATGTGTATGTGACCTCATCCACTAGATGGGAGGGGGGGGGGGGAGTTCAACGTACACTTGCCCTAGGACATCCATAGGTTGAGATGTACCATATTTGGCCCAGTCTGGCACACAAATGCCAACAATCTATAGCACCAAGAGTACATTATCCATAAGATAATAATGAACATAGTCTGGCTCAGAATCTTATAAAATACGCAAGCAGTTGACAGCCCATAGCTGTGGGAGGAGAAAGCTGAGAAGCTCACAGCTCCGATGAGGGGGGAAACCTCATCAAGATGCCTTATTTGACTTGATGCCAATGCAAACTTCATGGGGGCATCTGGCCCAATCCAAGAAGCCAATTAGCCAGATAAAACAGGTAGCTATGAAAGCTGAATTTATTATGTTTCTTTCTTGCACTCATTGATGGCTCAGAGGAGTGAGACAGGATTTTAAGAAGCAAGTTTTTAAATGTTGTTCAAATGCCTATTTTATAGAAAATAGCTCTTTTGCTAATAAAGAGATCCTATGCTGATGGAACAGTGTGTTTCTTCAAAGCAAATAGGAAATTGAGAGTGGAAGGTGAGATAAGAAATTTAACAAGCTCTAAACAAAGGGACTATTCCTTTAATCTCCAAAGACTTGGAAACTAGAAGTCCTGAGAAGAAGGGTAGCTGGGCCTGCCTTCACCCTTTAAGAGAAAGGGGATAAAGTGAAGGGGGAAACTTCAAAGAAGAAGGCACAAGGCCACAACTTGGCACCCAATTATCTCAGAAGGACATACACACTCACCTCTTATTCTTCCCAGTGCAGCAAGGTGATAGGGAAGACGGCGCTTACTTACAGGAGTCAAAGGAAACTGATTTCATTTATAGAGCCACCCTTTACCCAGCTAATAAAGAGAAGCAGGGGAGCCACTTCTCTCACCAAGTTAATCTACTACAGGCCAGGGCAAAAGCTACCAAGGCAAGGCCAATGCACTGGGCATTTTGAAAGCACCACCATTCCCCTAACTGATGAGACCCGAGGTGGCTAGCAGAAAATTAATCAAGGGTAAATCGGATTAGAGTGCCACCACATGGTCACACGTGAGAAGTTGGTGGAGCTGTGCGGACATCCCCTACTGCTTTTCTTAACACTTCAGAAGACTCTTTCTTTCTTTCATAACTTCCATATAATTATGATACCCAAAGTTTTGGACATCTGTCTCACCATCACTTTCCCCTTGGCTTTTAGATTGCTGTTCTGTTGTTGCTGAAATGACAGCTCAGCTCCATTCTAATTAAATAAAAGCTGGCTCACTAACTGCTCTCTTGAAAAAGAGTTTCTATGTCCTTTCCTCTAATGCTTTTTTTAGAAAGTACAAACAACCTGCATCTCTTCACCTTACTACTTCTGTTTTAATAAGCTGTTTGAAAAAGTACAACACTGAGAACCTTCAAGGAGACTTATCTGATAGAAGTGATAAATTTCAGTTCTGTGCTGTTGTGGTGTTATGTTAAATTATCAGTCCCACAGCACATGACAAGAGATACAGTACACTGCATAGTTTCTCTTACAACACCTGGCAGAGATTTCTTCCAAAGAACGTGTTTTGTTTTCTATATTATGCCTCTTATTTGACCTTGTTTTGCTGGACTTTTTGAAAAGAGTTCTCAAAATGGCCTGCCATTTTCATTTTGATTTAAAATTTGTCACTTTCAGTCCAGAAGTGAGACCACACATGCATAATAAATGTTCTCCATTCCATCCTTGACAAGAATGCTTCACTCTCCCAAGCCCTTGGTGGCAAGCCCATGCTTACTTCCAGAAGAAAACCAATTTAAATCAATGATTGATAAACAGCATATGACACAACACAGAAATAGAGATGGGGACTAAACACTGCCTCAAACCCAGATGTCAGCTGTGCCTTCACATTTACTCTGGCAACCCAATTGGAGAACCCAACAATGTCACACACAAAATCTGAGGCACTTTCACTTGTTCCTCTGCTGATGCATTCTATGCCATCATTTGCCAACAATATCCCTCTGCAATCTATAGACAGTACAGTAGGATTTATATAGACAATTTCTGTGCAAAAGAATAAATGGACATAAATCAGGTATCAGGAATGGCAATACAGTAATACCTCATACAAAGTCCGCTTCATACAACATCGAATTCATACAACATCGCCTAATTTCTTGAAAAAAGGTTACTCATACAAAGTTGCTTGACTTTGTATGAGGCGTTCAGTTTTTCCCAGGTTGCATTGTGCCTGGGCAGTATAAAAGACATGATACATGCAAGCATTGCTCTTGTGGGTTTTGCACAAGGCAAAGAGTGTTTAGGAGTGCTTTTTCATCAGAATTTTTAGAAGCATCCCTGGGATTTTTGCAGCATTCTTCAGGTTCTTGGATAATCAGGGTTGTTTGACATGTTTCTGTAATGTATTTAGCCTTTAGACAATGTTTTTTTAAAGTTCTGTCAGTTTCCTATCTGTTTCCTTGACTTTGCCCTGAAGTCTGTGCTGTTACAGTACAATGTATCTCTATGGAAACGACGTTGTACGAGGTATCGCAGCAAGGATTTGGACATTGTATGAGGCATCGTGGCTAGGATTTTGCATGCCTCATACAAGTCCACATCCGTATAAAGTCCAAACTTGTGGAACCAAGTTTGGACGTTGTATGAGGTATCACTGTACACAAAAACCTGTTTAAAATCATTTCAGTTTACCTGGTCACTTTACACAATACTTGAAAGCTATCATTCTGGATCAGAAAAATTACAAGACAAGGATCCAGTGAAAGACAGTAGGTATAAACTATACAGGTTTGTTGTTGTTGTTCAGTCGCACAGTCGGTTCCGACCCTTTGCGACCCTATGGACCATTGCTCTCCAGGCGCCTCTGTCCTCCACCATCCCCCTCAGCCCTCCCAGCTCTGTGCCCATTGTGTCTACAATGCCATCTAGCCATCTCATCCTTGGCCTCCCCCTTCTTCTTTTGCCCTCCACCTTTCCCAACATCAATGCCTTCTCAAGTGAATCCTCCCTTCTCATTTGATGTCCAAAGTATTTTAGCTTCATCTTTACTATTTGACCTTCCAGTGAGCAGTCAGGGTTAATTTCTTCTAAGATTGACCTATTTGTTCTCCTCGCTGTCCAGGGTACTCTCAAAACCCTCCTCTAACACCACATTTCAAAGGCATCTATTCTTCTGCGTTCAGCCTTCCTAATTGTCCAGCTCTCACATCCGTACATTACTACTGGGAAAACCATTGCTTTGACTATTCTAATTTTTGTTTTCAGTGTGATGTCTCTGCTTTTCACTATGTTCCCCAGGTTTCTCATTGCTTGTCTCCCAAGAATCAGTCGCCTTTTTATTTCATGGCTACAATCCCCATCTGCAGTGATCTTTGATCCTAGAAAAGTAAAATCTGTCACTGCTTCTACTTCTTCCCCATCTATCTTCCAGGAACTGATTGGGCCTGTTGCCATTATCTTGGTTTTCTTGATATTTAGTTTCAAGCCAGCTTTTGCACTCTCCTCCTTCAGCCCAATCAAGAGATTCTTTAGGTCTCCCTCACTTTCTGCCATTAGGGTGGTATCGTCTGCATATCTCAGATTGTTGATGTTTCTCCCAGCAATTTTAATCCCATATTGTGATTCCTCCATCCCTGCACTGCGCATTATGTGCTCTGTGTATAGGTTGAATAGGCATGGTGACAAAATGCAGCCTTGTCTTACTCCTTTTCCTATTCCAAACCACTCTGTCATTCCATGTTCTTTCCTAACTGTTGCTTCTTGGTTCATTTACAGATTTCTCAGGAGGCATATGAGGTGCTCTGGTATTCCCATCTCTTTAATTACTTGCCACATCTTGTTGTGGTCCACACAGTCAAATGCCTTAGTGTAGTCAATAAAACAAAAGTAAACTTGTTTCTGGTATTCCTTTGTTTTCTCCATGATCCAGCGTATGTTGGCAATGTGATAAAACTTGGGAAATTAAAATATCATGCAAATGTTCATTCAGTTCAGTAATGCAACTTAAAAGTTGAAACAAATCTATGAGATAGACTAATTGCATGCAAAGCGAGATCGTTCAAGCCTTACTTTGTTATAATATTGATGCTTATGGCTTACAATTTATGAAAATCCCAACTCCCCCCCCCCCAATCTCATGTACCTCATAATCATCATATAATCTCATGTACAATGTATGCCATGATCATCGCAATTATAACGAATTAAGACATGAGATAGCTCACTTTGCATGTAGTGAGTTTATCCCATAGATTTGTTTCTCCTTTTAAGTGAAATGAATGAACATTGCAGGCGCACCCCCCCAATAACGGACACAGACAACATTGAAAGTGGATAACAGCATAGGGCCACATTTATTGATTCAATGCCCTAGTCCGAATTATAAATTTGTATTGGTAAAACGACCAATCATAATTCCTAAGGCAAGCAGGCCGAAGTAACACTGGTAAGGTACCACCCCAAAATTGCCAACGGCAATTGGTTACAATGTATCAATTTGTATCAATTTGTTTGTTGACAACAAACAAATTGTTGACCGTAGTCAATAACTAACTCATGACCCCACCCTCTGACGCGTATCCGTGAAATCACGGGTGATGCATGCTGGTTAGCAATCGTCATCACCCCATCGCCTGATTCGTCGTTGACCGGACAACGTTTAACTAATTTATTCCTGTCTAGTGTTGTCCAGTCAATTGCGAACCTGCCGGATACTTGTGGGTCATACTGTTTACCTTACCAGTGCTACCCGCCACACGGAGGGGCTTCAAAGAAGACCTGACGCCCCACCCAGACCGTCAGCTCGGTCAACAGGCCTGCTCGCCAATCACCTAACAGGAGGTCCATACCTCCTCGCGACAGATGGACCCCATCCACTGCGTACAAGTCATAATTTTGTAGACTAATATCGGGGTGATGACTGACCCGTCCCCAAGTCCAGTCAGCAAGAAACCGCGCCACCGCCCCATTGACCGTGCGCCTAGCGCGGTCAAGGGCCAGGAGGTGAACGCCCCCTCTATAGAAAGGCGCGGAATAATGTCCACCAAACTAGGGTTGTGGCAGGCCAGACATAATGCAAGTAGGCGAGGTCCTCGCAAATCGCACGTTTGAGCGATAAGCCGGTGACCTGGCACAAATCATTGCCCCCAAGGTAGATGATGAGAATATCAGGCGGGTCAGCACTCAGGCCAGAAAAAGGAAAGGCCGCAGCCCCCGCCATAACATCCCAGGCTTACCATGCCATGCGAGACTGGCGTGTTCACCCAGTCCCATTCGGGGTCCACTCTGTCGCCGCAGCGTAACGCGCTGCCCTGTGCACATAGCTGTGGCCCACCAGCCATACTGTCACCGGTGTAATACGACACCCAGGGTCTGTAAGAAAATTGAGAAAAAAGGCGGTAAGGTGACTGGATTGGTACTCATGGCAGGAGTGGGCGCACATAAAACTGAAAACATTGCGAGCCCCACCTCCCCATGCTGCGTATGTCAGCCCCAGAGTACCCAAAAGCAGCTGCTGTAGAGGCTGCACCAATACGGAATGAATGTGTGCCATAACGGGCACCTGGTAGGCCCACCCTGGTGAGGGCTCTGGCTGTCACCTTCCAAAACTGAAATTTAGTAAGGGGAGACCCATCTTGGTGACAGAAAAACGGGCCGTGGTGCCTGCCACGCAGTGCCAGGAATTCCTGTAGGGCACCAACCGGACAGATGTCTGCCAAAGAACACCGTAGCAGTCTTACACCACTGCCTACGCCATGCTGATCTGTCTTAGAGGAGCGTATCCTCAACTGGGCCCAGTCTTTGGCAATATAGACATCCTCGAGTTCCAGTGCCCTACACTTGCATCCGCCTTATACAGCATCTCAAGCTCGCTGTCGCGGAGCGCTCCAAAAAGGCCACCGTTGTAGCCGCATGAGGTGGGCTGCCTCATTTCCAAAACAGAGGCCAGGCCAGCCCCGGGCCAATTGGGTAAAAACCCTGGGAAAATCTTGCATCCGCCTTACTCAGCATCTCAAGCTCGCCGATGCGGAGGGCTCCAAAAAGGCCACCGTTGTAGCCGCATAAAGTGGGCTGCCTCATTTCTTAAAACTGAGGCCAGGCCAGCCCCGGGCCAATTGGGTAAAAACCCTGGGAAACTCTTGCATCCGCCTTACTCAGCATCTCAAGCTCGCCGACGCGGAGGACTCCAAAAAGGCCACCGTTGTAGCCGCATGAAGTGGGCTGCCTCATCTATCAAAACAGAGGCCAGGCCAGCCCCGGGCCAACTGGGTCAAAAACCCCCTGGGTAAATGGGGTGGCGGTCGCCCGGGAAACGCCCGGGCACGCGCACCCACCCCTCCCAACATGTCTCACCCGGAAGTCATTGGTGCTGTCCACACGACCTCCCACCTTGGCCATAAAAGCCAACCCGACAGCTGAGATGCTATGGTGCGTGGTGCAAGGCCCTAGGGGATACAGGTAAATCGTGAACCGCAGAACATGGGCTACTGGAAAAGGCCAGGTTCCTGGCAGTCAGAATCGGGTACATAATACTCTAAAGGAACTAAATGCGTGGTGATACGCCTTACTCATGTATGGCGCTAGTGACAGGCCAATCGCCCGGTTCACCTCTCCTTGCCAACGGTCCATCTCACATCCGGGAGTGGCGAGGGAAATTCCTCCGCATCCGGGGGCCGAGGCACGGAACCGGGAGATCTGCAGGCGGGACAAAGCAGCAGCAATATCATTATCAACCCTTGGGACATGCCTGGCCCTGAAGGGAACGTTGAGGCACAGGTTGCATAACACAAACCAACTAACTAGCTCCATAACCCCGGGCGATTTGGAATCCTGTGCAGTGACGATGCGGAAAACAGCCGCGTTGCCATGCCCAAGTTGCACAACCGAGTTGGCCCACCCCTTGCCCCATAGCATCAAAGCACCCAGGATAGGGAAACATTCCAGATACGTGAGACCATGCAGGCGACCCTTTGCCTGCCCAGGATGGTGGCCACCCACCATAGGCCCACTTCCAATTGAAGTACATCCCAGAAACCCAGGAATAATGAGGCATCGGACCGCATCTGAAAGCAAGGGGGAGCCAGGAAATCAGACCCCAAAATGACACCCCGTTGAACTACCTCTGGATCTATGGCCAGACAAGCACGTCTGCCCCGATACCCTGGGTAAATCTGAGCCTGTGATGGGTCTTGGATAATCCCGCCATGGCGTCGCACCAGCGCAGAGCAAATGCCCTGCCCGGTGCGACGACCCTGCCAGCGAAACTGGGGTGACCATGTAGCACCAGAAGTTCCCTCAGTGATGCCATGCGCCCGGCCAGCAAGACCGAGACAAGGGCCATTAGCCTTGACACCTTATCCTGCTGCAACCTAGAATCCTGCGCTATCGTGTTACTCTCCACCCCAGGAATACTAGCTGTGGAGATGGGCCCTCGGTCTTTTCGGGCGCTAAAGGGACACCAAGTTCCTCCATTAGCGTCTGAAATGTGTTGAGGAGACGTGGGTACGTGTCCCAGCCCCGTTCAGCCCCGAATAAAACCATCCAGGGAATGGGCTACAGACCGGGACCCTGACCTGCGGACAAAAGCGCAAACTAGGACAATGGTGAAACGCTCGTATACTGAGCCCCAAAGGAATAGCCAAAAGGCATGGCATCATTGAACAATATACTCCCCAGGACGGGGGTGCGGGACAATGCCAACGACCCTGCCCGCATAGACCCTTTCGTCAAAGCTGGCAGCAGCCACCTCCTCCCTCCCCTTAAGGGATAAAAGATTGGGGGCATCCTGAGGGGACCTATTACCCATGAAAGGGATCCGGAACCCCTGGCTAGAACCCTGAAGGATATCCGCATCCTCACCCTTCAGGCACCATGTGAGCCAACGCTCCAACATGTCCACCTTAAATGGGGAGGGAGCCCTTCGGTGAACTAGATCGATCTGCGGCAGTCTTGCAAGCCCCCTGTCTGCCCCACCCTCTGCCCCGCATCCTTCTAGGCCTAGGACAGGCAGAGGCCGCATGGGGGCCAACACAGGTGGGACACTCCTGTCTGTATTTGCAAGTCTTCCCCTTAGAGGAGCCATTGGACAAAAAGGTCCAGCACAGCCGGCGGGCTGGAACCCCCCGCCCCGCCCCCTGGCAGGTGACCTGTGCTGGGGCCGCCCGCTGAACCGCATGTCCACAATGGTATATCTCCCCGGGTGCAGGGCGCGTGGGCGTCACGTACAAAAACCACAGCCTCTGGCCTGGCTCATCCCGCCTAATCTCGGGGTGCGGGGAAATCCGCCTACGGCATCCCTCGTCACAAGCCAACCACGCTGGGCCCGGAAAGTAAATCATCGCCCGGTAGGCGTTGTCCAAATACTGGACCATCGGAATTGCCAAATCCAGCCATGCCCTAAGGTACACCGCCATGCGTACGATGCAGGCCGGCAACCATTTGGCCCACATACTTGGTGGCTTGCGACAACGTGCCTGCCACTATCCTTCTCATTCTGCCCCTCCCTCTCTCCTTGGTGGGCACACTGTTTAGGAATGAGAAGATATCCACGTACTCCCCCCGCCAAATTTACTCTCTGGCGGCCTGTGCCAAGTGGTCACTCATCAGTAAGGAATAGGGGCTTGGACCAACCCGGCCACCCAAAACATTCCCCTAAGGGTAGGGAACACCCCCCACCACGGGGCCCTGGGTGTTAGCTGTCATCGCCGGGTGAGGCGTCAGCGGGTGCACCGCCGCACCACCCGCGCGAGGCCAAGGCGATTGGAAAGCCCCCCCCCCTATATTGGGAATGTGTGTGGATGTACTCGCTTACACCGTATACTCACATGCTGCACCCCCGCGGGCCGCCCCCACCGGGGGTTCCGGCCCACTGGGGGCGTCGGAGCTCACGACCGACGTAGAGCTCATCCCCGGAGAACCTGGACCTGGCTGCTGGCTGGGGAGCTGCGAGGCAGTGGCCGAAACCGCGCCACGCGCCTGCAGCAGCTCAACCCTCCCTGTCGGCTGTTGTCCTCCTGAAGACAGCGCCTCAAAAGGAACCCCAAAGGAGGGGGGGCCCCCGCCTGACTTCCACGTTAACCTGGGGCGAAGGGCCGGCTGGCCCGCCTGGTCCATGCGTGGGTACAGGCCCCTGTACCCAGGACCCGAATATGGCCATTGGCCAGCACCAAAGCCCGGCAGGGTCGGTGGAGAAACCTGCCAAGGCAGGGGGGCGACCCAAGAGGAGTAGGCCGAACAGGATGGGCAGGTGGAGGAGCGGTGTCCACCGCTCGCGGGCCGCGGGCCGGAACCCCTTCCGCGCCCGCACTCTGGTTGCCCACTCCGGGCGAAGGGGCAATAGACCCCATTCCGCCGGCCCCGGCAGGGGCAGGCAAAGGCGGCTGCTGAGGAGGCAGCACCGCGGTCCTCCGACCTGGGTTGCGCCTCCTAACCGCGCGAGCTGCACTCGAAGCTGCCTTCTTCTTCGCAGCATTTCCACCGAAGCAAAGGGAAGCCGGCAAGGCAGAATCGCTACCCAAAAGGCTTCCCGGTAGGCTCAAGAGCGACGGAGACACAGGGGAAAAGACTTCTCCGCTCCGTCGCTGAGGTAAAATGGCAGCTCGGCTGCCTCGTGGCCACCCCTTTTATAAGGGAGCTGGCCACGCCCCTAACTACCCGGATTCTCTGTCCTGTGGGGGGGGCCCGCAAAGGGCGCGGCGGCCATTTTGGCGCCGCGCTTGCATTTGCATGATATTCTAACTGTCTGAGTTTCACCTGTAGGTACATACTGGATACCCATCTCAATGGTTTGAATATTAGTCAATGATTTTGGGACTTCATCAGATTTGAAATGCCACAAGTGTTATGTTCTTATCTGCTATGATTTCTACATCAAGATTCCTTCATAATCACCTTTACAGAACAAACTTCAAAGGTATGGTTCATAATTCTTCTTCATTGTCACATATTATCCATAGCCTAAGGTCTTTTCAACCATGAAATAATGTACAAAATATGGTAATGCAGCACAAAAACCCATCTACTTCATCAACACCAAACCCTAAATCATACCTGTTGACCTTCCTGGATTGGCCTGGATTTCACGGTTTCCGGTGCCAATATTCACCATTTCCCGCCCCGTGCTGCCGAAACCCTTGAATTTGGCAGCGGGGGAAAGGAGGTACTGTGCAGCCCTTCTGCTCAGGTCGCCTTCTACGCATGTGTAGAAGGGTTTTATGCTTGCATAGCCCCATTCTACGCATGCGTAGAAGGCAACCTGCACAGAACAGTTTGTGCAGGTCCCGTATTTTCCGGAGCCGCGGTTGACAGGTATGCCCTAAATCAGTGTTTCCCAAACTTTGGTTTTTGGACCTCAATTCCCAGAAGCCTAAGTCAATTCCCCAAAGCACTGATCAGTCAATTTAGGCTTCTGCAAATTGAAGTCAACCTATATTCCATGGAACATAGTTTGGGAAACAGTGAAATCATAGAACCATAGAATAACTGCATTGGAAGGAGCCCTTTAGGTCATGACCAGCAATTAATAGAGAGGGACTAGTACCTCATGGGTTTTGGAGATTATACTTCTGTTAATGCAGCCTAATAGTGTTGTTGTTTTTTGCACCCACATCATATTGTTGACTCATATTTAGTAAGTGATCTACAAACAATTCCAAGATCCTTCTCACTTGCAATATTACTGAGCCAAGTGTCCCCCATCTTGTAATTGTGCATCTGATTTCCCCCCAGGTGTTAAACTTTTCACTTATCCCTATTAATTTCATTCTGTTGATTTCAGCTCAGTGTTCAAACCTATTGATATATTTTTTTGAATTCTGCACCTGTCGTCCAAGGTATTAACTATTCCACCCAGTTTGTGTCATCTGCAAATATGATAAGAATTCCTTGCAGTGTTGAAGAGCACTGAGCCTTGTGTTACTCCACTTGTTACCCCCTCCCAGTTTAAGAAGGAGCCATTAATAAGAACTCTCCGAGTATGATTCTGTAACCAACTGTATATTCACCTAATATTTGTGTTCTCCACACCACACCCAGTTGGCTTGCTAATCAGGATATCAAAGGGCATTTCTGTCCACCATGGAAGTTACCCAATCGACAAATGAAATCAGATTAATCTGGCAGATTTTTTTTTGACAAATCCATATTGGCTTCTAGTTATTACTGCATTTTTAAAAAGTTGCTTACAGAGTGAACACTTTATAAAAATACTCAAGGATTTTCTCTGTGGTTGGCATCATGCTGACTGGTCCGTAGTTCTGCAGTTCTTCCTTTTTGCCCTTTTAGAAGATAGGGACAACAATGGCCAATTATCTGGCACTTCATCCATTCTCCATGATTTCAAGAAAATGATAGACAGTGGTTCTCAAATGTCTTCAGCCAATTCCTTCAATATTCTTGGATGCAGTTCATCTGATCTTTGAGATATAAACTCATTCAATGAGAGCTAAAATCAAGGGAAATCTTTCTACTTATCTCTTAAGTTCTAAACGTTACTCATATCTCTTCTTGCCCAAGACTGCAGCAATATTATCCATTGCCAATAAGTCAATGAAACAATGTATTATTCAGTTCCTTTGGAGAGAACAGGGTTGATTCTGGCTACATACCGAGGGTTGCAATGCAGTTTTCCACCCCTAAGTGTTGAAGTAAATATGGCCCTGATATTTAGGATGGCTGTAGCAAGGATGCAGCCCTTTGACCAGGTTTTGAGGTTTTTTCAACCTCAAAACCCATAATTCCTATATGTAAGGTTCCCTAGAAGTGGTAGGTCTGTGGACTTTTCAAATAATAAAAGTTATAGTGCCTCATTGAGCTTACTATCTGTGCTCACTGGCGAGGTATTTGGTTCAGTCTGAATAGAGTACATGATTAACTTGTTGCTCAAGAACTTCATCAGAGGATTGGTTTATTTATGATAAACATAATGTTTACTCTGAAACATGTTCATTCTACAGAATTTGGAGGTCAACATTCTGGAGTTTAGCTTAAAGGTTTGGAAGTAAAACCACTTGTAAATAAGGAAATAGAGAGACGATGAAGCTCAGTGGTAGAGCACACACTTTGTGTACAACATTTCAAATCCTATCTTCTCCAAGAAGGGCTGGGAAATCCAGAAGACTCATGACATTTTAGTATAAACAATGGTGAAGTAAATGGACCAAACAGCAGATCAGACACCTCTTTTACAATGAACCCTTTTGCTCAAAATAGAAGTCTATCTAATCCATAATATTCTCTCCAATTGTACTGAAAAGGCCTCATGGAATCCAAGGCCAATAGCTGACAGGGAGTGGGTTACCTCAGTGACAGCATGCCCTATGTTTGCTCAGATCCTTGGCCACCAGCACCAGAAACTATATGTAATGGCAAGAGTGAAGCAGTGGGCAGACATAGTTGCTTTTTATAGGGGAAAATCTTTCACATCATCTTTACCCCAAGTTAAAATGCCTCATTCTGCCTGTCAATTAAGAAAACTATTGAATTTACCTCTCCAGAAGACCAGACTTATCAAATGAGATGAGGTTATATTTCAGATTCAGATACCTTGACTATTTTTGCAAAATATATGTGATGATCAATTCTTGATGTTTTATGGTTTATGTCTAAGCATCAGCTGTGTGCTGCTCCCAGTATGCCCCGGGACGGGTGCACCGGTAGCAAAAATCCCCCTTGGCCATCCCCACTTGGCCAGCCATCCCCACTTACCTACACAGGAGCTCACCGTGCATGCACTACTTCATACCTTAGTGCATGCATGCTAAAAGCTAAGCCAAGCAGCCATTTTCTGAGGAGGCAGAGACTGAGGTGGTGGGAGTGGCAATGGTGATGACTGAGGTGATGGCAGAGACTGAGGGGCCGGGAGCAGTGGTGGGACTTTGCTGCTGCCGCCGCCACAATCTCCGCCACCTCGATCTCCACCACTGCCACCTCAGTCTCTGCCGCCGCCACCTCAGTCTATGCCACCGCCACCTCAATCTCCGCCACCTCGGTCTCCGCTGCTGCCTCCCACATGGCCACACCCACAGTTAGCCACACCCACAGTGTGGTAGTAAAATAATTTTGGAGCCCACCACTGCTAAGCATATATAACTTTGTTTTAAAAAATAAGCAACAACCAGGAAATGTAAGAGGCAGACAGGATGGAAGTATGTGACAGGGGTGGGCGTTATAAATTTACCCTTCTGGAGGCAATCCAAACTGGACTTAACCTCCCTCCATCCCCTCTAAATCCAGACTGTGAATCAGTACTATCCCTATAATGCCAATTTATTTCTTTACACATAAAACTGAAGATAAAAAGAGACAAATAATGTTGTGTCTACCTTGTCCCTGAAAATTTACTGGCACAACAACATAATATTTATTAGAATCAATACCTGGCAAACTTTGTTCTATTGTAGATTATAGTTTAAGCCTCTATAAGTGTTTTGCTTCCATGAGCCTAGAAACTCTCAAGCACATTCTGGTTTATTTAAAAATGATCTATGATCAGGAACACATTCCAGCCTCCTTGTATTGTAAATGCCAAGCAAACTAAGCTACATTTTAAAAAAAATCAAATCAAACTGCAATTTTAAAATACATCCACAACACAAGAAAAATAATAGAGTTAAATCAGCTGTCGAAAATGTACAGTCTGGGTGACAGAAATATAATCACTTATTGTTTTGGTGACAGCACAAAAATTACATTGGGTGGTTTAGTTTACAAATCATCATTGGAATCTCATTTAAAAAGACTCTGTATTTTTAAGTTGCTTAGGAACTAAGAAGCTCATGAACAAATTAAGAGATGGGGAAAGTGTCTTTATATAATAGGAAGGTCTCTTCCCTCTGCCCACCTCTGTTTTAGGCATCACAGTGAAATCTGTCTAATTCTGCTGCACTTGCATATTATGAACAAGCTTAAATTTTGACAAGCTAAGCTTTGCAAAAACAAAAGAAACAGTGTTATGGCAGCATGTTATAATGAAGCCCCAAAGCCTAGGAGTACAAGTCAAGCCTACACATAAAATGGGAAGCCAGAAATTGTATGGGGACAATGACTGAAAAGGGATTGAAATGTGTGCTTTGAAAACTTTTGAGAAGATAAATTTCATCATTGATGATGAATGAAAACATTTGTGCTGACCCACTCAACAAACTTGAGTCAGGCACAGGCTGAGATCCCTGGCTCAGGACATTCTCAGGCTCAGGTGCAGGCAGAACTGGGCTGGGCATAGGGAATGCCCCCTGATCCATGCCATCCTCAGAGTCTGATGAGGACTGTATCACAACAACATATTGCTATTGGACTCAAATTGTTGTCCTTCTGTTAGATTCTTATTGTAGAACAATAGAAGTTCTGATCTCGCTACTATCCAAAGTCAGAAATACTGCAATGATGCTGGATTTTTCCCTTTCACAACAAAATTGGACATGAAATATATCATTTGAAGAAGAAAATCCTGAAACAGTGCAGACATTTGAGTGCCACATCCAAAAAAATCTCTCATTTGCTGGGACATCAGATTTCTCTAATGTCTCTTTCTGGCCTATGACACAGTAACTCAGTTTTTCAGCATTCCCATATACAGTATTGTTGCCAAACACTGGCTTTTGTGATTTGAAACTTTGTATGGTTTTGCTTACATTCAAAAGTGGGCTCACACAAGGTGTAGCCATATGTGCTATTAATACCTATTAAGAAAAAAAACCTATTATTTTTCTCAACTGGCAGTAAGAGAGTCCTTTTTGTTCTCTTGGAACAATATACTATTGTGCCTTTTACCTAAAGGATTCCAGTTACAGTCAAAATTAATCTATTATTCAGCAACAAAAAGATCCTGAAAATTCTCACAATAAAGTCCTACTTTAATCAGTGATGGGCACTGGAGTGTCAATTCCTATTTTCTGTTTTTAACTCAATTTGTGAGATGTCAAAACATAGTTTTAAGACTCCATTTCAGAATCAAGTGATTCATCATTACTACTTTGTCATTCTAGATAACTGGGTATCTGGCAATTTATCACACATGCCTCCTCTTCTTGTCTTACTTCGTATCTAGGGCCACAAAAATATTCTGAATTTTAAAAACACTTTGAAGCTTTTTCTTTTTTATTCAAGAGTTTAAACTTTTTCTAAATTCACCTATCAGTTACTGAGAAATAAAGAGATACCAAACTTGTTGATAGCAATGACTCCAAGAGTGAATGTAACCAGAATAATATGGTTTGAGCCATTCAGACCTTGTTAAGTGGAATAATCTAACTCTATCTGCAGCTTAGATCAAACATTTTTCATTGCCAATAAATTATTCAAATTCATTCTTCATAATTCAATTAAAAGAGTGCTTCTATGTATTACTGTGAAGCAAAACATGACTGCTGCAAAGAAGATCCACGCAGTAGCACAGCAGTTACAGGGGGTTCTGGATGAAGTGGATTATCTGGACCCTTTTCAATCAGTATTTAGGCCCAGATATGGTACCGAGACTGCATTGGTCACACTAGTGGATGATCTCTGGCATGAGCGGGATGGTGGGAATCCATCTGTCCTTGCTCTTCTTGTCCTCTCAGCGGCCTTTGATACCGTCAGCCATGGTATCCTTTTGGAATGGCTCTAATGATTGGGAATCCAGGGCACTGTGTGGTCCTGGTTTTTTTCATTTCAGTTGGTGTTGTTGGAAGGTGAGAGGTACAGCCCTAGGCCTCTTCAATATGGTGTGCCACAGGACTTGGTGCTCTCTCCTCTCCTTTTTAACATCTACATGAAGCCATTGGGCAAGATCATCCGTTCCCATGGGGTGAGATATCATCAGTACGTTGATGATACTCAGTTGTATATCTCAGCCCATGGAGATCCAAGTGATAATGTCAAAGTCCTATCCAGGTGTCTGGAGCCTGTTGGGGCCTGGATGGGGGACAATGGACTACAACTGAATCCCAGCAAGACTGAGTGGCTATGGATTAGGGGCCCTGCATTATCCTGGGAGCTACCATCTTTGGTTCTGGATGGGGCTTCTTTGCCTCTGACAGATTCAGTGTATAATCTGGGGGTCCTCCTGGACTCACGACTCCTGCTCAATGAGCAGGTGGCAGTCATGGCTAGGAGGGTTTTTGCACACCTTCATGTGATTCAACAGTTATGCCCGCTCCTGGACCGGGACTCCTTGCTCATGGTCATGCATGCTCTGGTCACCTTCAGACTTGATTATTGTAATGCGCTCTACATGCGGGTGCCCCTGATGACCATTCAGAGACTGCAACTGGTCCAGAATTCAGTAGCTCAGGTGGTGATGGGATGTGGGCATTATGCCCATGCCTCACCACTGCTTCGGGAGCTGCATTGGTTGCCAGGATGCCTCCAGGTGCAAATCAAGGTTCTGGTGATTACCTTTAAAGCCCTACATTTTCTGTTTCAGCTGCTCCAATTTTCAGGCTAGTCTTCTAAAATATTGCTGTCAAATATTTCACTTAAAGGTGAAAAATTTAGCAAAATATTTGAGGGGGAAATAGTGCACCTGAAATAGAAGAAAGGAGACTGTTCACAACAAAATGTTCAATTTAGAAATGAAATACTTTTTATAAAGTACTGAAAAAAGCAAACCAAAGTACTAGAACATAACAAGTATTCAACCTGAAGTGGTGCTTAAATCAATGAAGAACTCTGCAAAACATACATAATTAAGGTATGTGTCACTATTATCTTAGGAAGCTACAGATCTGACTTTTCATTACACTTTAAAATCCCATCAATTGAGTGCCTCTATGTGTTAATGTGTCATGGATTCTTGAGTCTCTTTTACAAGAGTTAAGTGGGGGCACCAATAGAAACAGGATCCAAGCTATCTCTCCCCTTCATACATCTTCCCTATCACCTTGCTGCACTGGGAAGAATAGAAGGTGAATGAGTATGTCCTTCTGAGATACTTGGGTGCCAAGTTATGGCCCTGTGTTTCTTTGAAGTTTCCCCCTTCTCTTTGTCCCATTTCTCTGGCTCGCTATCCTTCTTCTCAGGACTTCTGGTTTCCAAGTCTTTGGAGATTAAAGGAATAGACTCTTTGTTTAGAGCTTGTTAAATTTCTTATCTCACCTTCCACTCTCAATTTCCTATTTGCTTTAATTTTTGCACTTATATGCCACCCACTCAGGCAAACCCAACTCAGGGTGGTTTATATGGCGGACAATAAATACAATATACAGTACAGCAATGCAACATACAATGAATACAGTAATACATATTCAATAACGTACAATAATAAGAGTCAAAAATACAATGCAAGATTCAATATACAAAACACAGTAAACAAATTCACAAACAGTACCACATCACAATACTATACTGCCACAGCCTCTCCACCCCCATCCACAAGTAAGTCCATGGGGGGGGGATGCGGCAGAGTCCTATTGCCCTTTAAGCTTTGACCAAGGGTGGGGCCCAGGACGTTGATGGTAAAATGGTCCTTGTGCCCATTGCCCATTGCTGCCATAGCCTCACTGTCCCAACCATAAAAAGTCCAAGACCCCCCCCCCCAACTGGAGGTAACGGCCGCAGCAACAAAGGTCAGCAAAGGTCCTTGAAACTGCCATCCAAGTGACAACAACAGACTCCCATCCCCCTCAGCCATGGAGTGGCCAGGAGGTGAGAGTCTATTTGTAGCTGCCGGCCAGCCCCAGCAGCTGACTCCAATCCCCCTGTCTGGGGGAAAGAAAAAGAGGAAAGGAACCAGGATAGCAAAGGCTTGCCGCCAAAAGTGTTACATGGAATATATACTGTCACATCACTCCAGAACCCATTCTCCACCTCCTTCCAGCCTCTTCCTGTTATCTCCCAATCCCCTACCTTTGTGGGGTTAATTAGTGGCTTTACTCATATAGCTGCATCTCTGCCTCTCTTTCCCACACACTCTCTCTGGCCTCCCCCTCCCAATAGATTGCCAGCCAGATAATCATGGAAAAACCAGGCCACATCTCCAGTTTCCCTCCCCCTCCCTCCAGACACCTGGGCTCCCATGGGAACAAAGAAGGGAGAGAAACTCTTCCAATGGGTGGGTCGTCTCACTCCGGATCTTACAGAAGATGTGGTAAACATGATGCACACAAGACTGTATTCATGAATTGAGGAGCATGGCTAGCATTCCTTTTTTAAAAGAGTATATGTTTGTTGAATAAATTTGAGTATATTACATAGCTGTTGATGAGGACAAGGAAGGAAACTGGCTAGAGCTTTACATGCATACAGCAGATCAAATGGTGGTTTATGACTGATGGTACCAGGGCTGCCCAAATTATGGCCCATGGGCCATATCAGGCCCCTGGCACCAATTCATCCAGCCACTGATGCCATTGCCACTCCTGGAAGTGGATGGGGGATGCGCCCACCAACATGCACCTGCATCTGGAACCACTTTCAGGAGTGACAAAACCACTTCCAGAAGTGGCGGGGATGCATTTGCGCATGAGCAGAGATGTCAGGAACCACTTCCAGGAGTGGCAAAAACCTCTTCCAGGAGTAGCGGGGACACATTTGTGCTTGTGCAGAGATGTCAGAACCACTTCCAGGAGTGGCGAAACCACTTCCGGGAGTGGTGTGGATGCATTTGCGCACATGCAAACAAATCCAGAAACATTTCTGGAAGTGGTTTCTGATGCACATGCACAAACTTGCCCACCTCCGGAGGTGTGGTCAGGCCCACTCAGCTGTTCTGAGGGCATGGTCAGGCCCCCGGTGCAAAAATTAAACAATTATGTAAAAACCATTTAGTTTATAAATGAGGGATTTTGTGCTTCTATCTCAACAATTCCAAACACCAAGCACTATATATAAGAAGATGTGGTGGAGTTCTACCCATCTTTTCCCTTTAAAATCCAGTGCTATGTCTCTTGGATGACAAGCCAATTCTGTAGCTTGCCAAATAAAAAGCACACAGCTTCCCTTGGCTCTCTAAGGAGGGGAAGACAGGTGAGGACACAAGGACTTAAATTCAGGGAGGAGTAGGTTAAACAGGGTTTTTGTAAATTGTGGTGTGGCTTCCTTTCTACAAGCCACCCACTGCTTGTGTGTGGTTACAAGGATTGCCCCAAGTGGCAAATAACACTTTGCACGGACCCTGTTTACCCTGTTCCAGACGGGGAAATCATGACATTCTAGTCCATCTTCTTCACTCCAACATGACTCAAAGCTGAGAGATTTGTCAATTCTCTTAGATTTATCTAATTTTACATTACATCTTATTGTGTTTTCCTTTTTCTGAAACAAGTAAAAAGAGGTTTTTCAATTAAGAATGAAGTTTTGCTATTTCACCAACAAAGTAATTTGATTTTAAACTCAACTTGCTTTTGTCTTAGCAAGCAAATGACTCAGACTGCAAATAAAGAAAAGTAGTTGGAACAGACCTTTAATTAATTTTATTGAATTTTACCTCAAGAGCAATGCAGCCTGAAGGGGGGAAAATCCACCTCTCTATCTATTTTCAATAAAGTTGTTTGTTAAAGTAATTATTTCCTTCAGGAAATATGGTACAAATTTCCTTCTTTGTTGTGTAAAGGTTAAGAGAGTAGGAAAGAGGTTTCTCTTTGTTCAATATGAGAAAATTTCTCTTTTTGTCTTTAGAAACTGAATATTTGATGAAGTGGAAATAAAAAAGTTGCACCGTAAAAAGTAATAATACATGAGATATTGATGTTTTAAGCACATCTGCATTTTACCAATGTAATTTGTTTACTAATGCTACACTTTTACAGTATGCTATAGGTTTGAAAATGCCTTCCAGAGGAGAAAGTAGAAAGGAATATTGATTTTGCAAACACAGGACCTTTAGGGAGAAGTCTCTAGTGGGACTGATGTCTTAATACATCCAGTTATAAAGCTGTCTGGTCATCTGCTTTAGCCCTTAAGGTAAATGTAAAGGTCGCCCTTGCTCAAAAGCCAGTCGTATCTGATTCTAGGGTTCACTGCTCATCTCCAAAGAGTCCATACCTGTCAAGTTTTGGATTTGAAAATAAGGGAAATTTTGAGAACACCCCTCTGTGGGTGTAGCCAAATCTGTGGCCGTGGCCAAATATAGCCATGTGACTTGCTGAGCTCTAGTCATGCCTGCCACATGGCCATGAAAATGTCTGCAACCACAGACAGCACTGGCTCTTTGGCTGTAAGTGGAGATGAGCACTGCACCCTAGAGTTGGATATGACTGGAAGATTTTACTTTCTTAGGATCAAAGATCTCTGCAGATGGTGATTGCAGCCATGAAATAAAAAGGTGACTGATGCTTGGGAAATAAGCTTTGAGAAACCTGAGGAACATAGTTAAAAGTAGAGGCCTCACCTTGCAAACAAAAAATTGCATAGTCAAAGCAATGGTATTCCCGGTGGTAATGTATGGGTGTGAGAGCTGGACCATTAAGAAAGCTGAGCGCAGAAAAACAGATGCCTTTGAAATGTGGTGTTAGAAATAGGTCAATTCTGGAAGAAATCAACCATGACTGCTCATTAAAGGTCAAATAGTAAAGATGATGCTAAAGTACTTTGGACATCAAATGAGAAGAGAGGATTCACTTGAGAAAGCCTTGATGCTGAGAAAGGTGGAGGACAAAAGAAGGGGGTGGCCAAAAACAAGATGGCTAGATGGTATTGTAGATGCAATGGGCACAAAGCTGTGTGGGCCAAAGTCTTCTTGGGGGACTTTTGTTTTGTTTTCTTTCTTGTTTGCTCATTGTTAATTTAACAAACTTTCTGGGAAGCAAAGAGCAGAATAGTAAACCAGCCCTCTAGGGAGAACTAGCCCTGCACGTGGCTAGACACCCCCACCCCCCAATTAGGGTGGAGGAGCAAGGGATTAATTCCCCCAAATTAACCAATCTATTTGTTCCTCACTGCAACCAGTTGAAGCACCAACACCTGAGAATGTCGGATCCAGCTTAAGGAAGGGAATTAGTAAAGTAAAAAGCAACCTCTGTAGTTTCCAAGCCTCCCAGCAGCTGAGGAGTTAATCTCCATATAGAGTAGACTCCCGTCCGTCCCATGGTGGCTCCGACCAGCAGCAGCAAAAAAGCCTCCATGACCATGTGGCAGGGAAGGGTAATGAAAGAGAAACTAACTACAGAAGGCCCCCACCACCACCTTCTCTCTCTCCTTCCATAAGCAAAAAGCCACAGCGACCTCTGGGGGCAGGAAAAACATAATGCAGCTTCGCCTGTGAGGGCTCCAGTCAGGATTTTCTTTTTTAAAAAATAAGGGATATTACGGGGAAATTAATAAAATGGGAGGGGGTGGGAAGAGGGGTAAAAATAAGGGGTTTTCCCGGGGGAAATAGGATACTTGACAGGTATGAAAGAGTCAGCACTGTCTGTGTCTGCAGATGTTTCCGTAGACATGTAGCAGGCATGCCTAGACACTGGAGTGCACGGAACGCTATTACCTTCCCACTGAAGTGGTACTTATTTATCTACTTGCAATTTCTTGCTTTTGAACTGCTACGTTGGCAGGAGCTGGGGCAGAGACAGGTGCTCATTCTGTCATGCAAACTGAAGTTCTTGTTTTAGACCTTCTGGGCTTCATCTTCTCACTGACCCAAATGAAAACTGCTGCTATCATTTTCTCTATTCCTCCTGTGTCTCTCATGTACAGTACAACTATGTTCTGGAGTCATGATAGACTCCAAACAGTAACTTTCCCCCCATTCTTTACAGATCATATTTGGTCTGCTTAATATTCTAAATGTGTCAAATAAGGTTTGGTTTCAGTTGTGAGGAAGAAACTGCTATATTATTATTATTATTATTATTATTATTATTATTATTATTATTATTATTATTATTATTATTATTATTATTATTATTATTATTATTATTATTATTATTATTATTATTAGGTTTATTTCTATACTGCCTTTCTTCCCCAATGGGCAACTCAAGGCGGTTCACAACAGTAAAATAAACACTAAAACAAAATACAGCAATTACAATATCAGAACAAATAGCAATAACAATAGAATAATCAGCAAAATAAAAGATAAATACATACAAAATAATACAGTCAAATCCATATAATCAATAACATAGTAACAATAAATAAGATCCCCAAAGATACAATGTACAACAGTTCATAAGCCCATACAGTGTGATACAAAGCGTCTTGCCTCACAGACCACAGCCCTAACACAACACAAGGTATACTTCCCCGGGCAAAGAAGTGGCTCCGGGAGGAGGCAAGAAGTCCAGCTTTTTCATATCGGCCTGAGGCAGGACCGAGGAGCACAAAGAAAAGAAATGGCACTCCCCCCACCCACCCACAGCAGCAGCAGCAGCAGCAGCAGCAGCAGCAGCAGCAGCAGCAGCAGCAGCAGCAGCAGCAGCAGCAGCAGCAGCAGCAGCAGCAGCAGCAGTCCTCGAGTGGCGACGGTCTTCGACTCATCCTGGTAGCCCACAGCCCTTTATCCTCCCCACTGATGGACTAGGAAGGAAGGGCGGGGCTCCCCACAGCTGTGGGAGCAGTCCTCAGACGGCAGCAGATCTTTGGCTCAGCCTGGTAGCCCACAGCCCTTTATCCTCCCCACAGATGTACTGGGAAGGAAGGGTGGGGCTCCCCACACCTGTGGGAGAAGTCCTCAGGTGGCAGCAGGTCTTCGGCTCAGCCTGGTAGCCCACAGCCTTGGATGCAGAGAGTTTGCAACTTTGGCTTTAACGATGTTGAATTAGAAACATTAGGAACACTAGTGGTGTATTGAATGATTACAACTTTGTTATTTGCTTTTGCATCAGAACATTAGGTTTTGTCCTTATAAAGTCCTACTGGGATGCATTCAGACTTAGAGCTTGCCTGCACTGTCTCTCCCAAGGCAGTGTAGGACAGCTTTTCAAAAGCCACTTAAGGCTGGTGGGAGGAATAAAAAGCTGTTTGGAGTGATTCCTGCATTCAAGCATTGTTTTGTTTCTCTGATGGGGCTGCAGCTGCCCCATAACATTTGTTTTGCAGATGACAGGGGAAAAATGCTCCCCATTAGAATCTGTTAATTAGACTCCAAGTCTGGCAAAGTTATCTTGCTATGGTAATAGACTCGACCATCCTGCTAGTGACTCAATGCTGAGTGTCAGGTGGTGGTTAACTAACCTGACCACCCACAGGACTAGCGGCCTTGGTTAACAAAGTCAACAGGGAAAGGTGATGACCCCTAAGTGGATTAAATCCTTCTTGAATCCATCTTGATGGAGGGCAGTAACTTCATCAATACTGGCCTGGTGCTGACAAGGACTTTGTGTGTCAAAAGGGCTCAGGACCAGAAAGTGACTAGCACAACTGGATCAGTGGTATGGGTGTCATGCTGTGATGCAGAAGGATGGAAGGTCACTGCATTATAGTCTCAGGACAGTCTTCATGGCTGATTGCCATGATAATCATCTATATTTGGATTCAGATATGGCAGAAGAAGAATTAGATTCCACTCTGATCGGAGTCTAATTAACAGAGGGGATAGCCTCTTCAAACCTTATGGAAGAAGGGCTTCCCTTGTTGGATGCAAAGCACCTTTTCCTCCTCCTACCACTGAACTGACTCTAATCTGCAGTTGGTGGGGTGACTCAAAAATCTTGCATCCATCATATAGCAGCATATGCTCATGTCCTATTTCCAGCTGTCTCCGTTTGAAAAATCAGAAGCACTTTCACAAGTTGCCTCAGGTGATGGATCTTCAGAGCTAAAAATGTACTGAAATCGAATAGGATCATTTAGAAAAATTAAGTATTGCTGTGCTCTCTGCCGTGTCTGGAATTCTTGAAACAATGATTGATTCAATGCACATTCTTACTGTAAACTCTTGGCAGTTTTACCATAGAATGACAGGTAAGAGAGAGGACACATTGCTTCTTGCAACCACTCTAATTGCCTCCCACAGTGAAACACTAGCAACATTCATCTTCCTTGAACCAAGATGGCTTTTTTTCTTCTCAGCCCAATTCCATCCAATATCAGCCAAATTCAAAGCATAATGAGAATTAGATCTTATATAGTAAAGGTGTTTTCTCCTTTCTGTAGGGAAAAGTGGTTTCATTATCTTCATTACAGCCAGAATAGCCCTGGAAGACGAGGTCTGTAATTCTTTGTGTTTCAATTCCTTTCTATTTTCTAAGACCATTATTTCAACATGCTGTTAAAACAAATTCTATTGAACAACTTGTCCTTTTAAATTTGTAAACTCTTTTGGCCTTGCTTGGCATGGGTGACTAGATTTCCCATAGTACTTCCTACCAGTGTCCAGGGGAAAAGCCCAGTGTTGCACCTGAATTAGGACTACTTTATTTCAAAACTTGGATGGGTGGGGCCAGCCAGAATTTCTGCTACTGGTTCTGGCGAACTGGTTCGAACCTGCTGATGCCCACCACTGCTTCCTACTCATCAATATATGAATGTATATACATTTGATTGTGAGTGTGTGTTTGTTTCAATGATGACAAACTTGCACATGTAATTGGTAAAATGAGAAGATCATTTGCATGTTGAAAATGGGAAACCCATTTTGGAGTGCATGTTTGTACATAAACACACAAACACACAACAATCCAAAACCCTGCAAAATGGGAAACCCGTTTTGGAGTGCATGTTTATACACAAACACACAAAAACTCACGCAATCCAAAACACACACACAATCCAAATTTGTTTCCCATTTTGCAAGATGCAAATGATCTTCTCATTTTACCAATGACGTGTGCAAGGTTGCCATCATTAAAAGAGATTATCTCTTTAGCTTTTTTTCTCTCCAGTTCCCTCCACAGATTTTAACACATGAGAAAATTAAAGCAGGAAATGTTTTTTTCCCCTTTAATTAATTGAAACCATTTACTGGAGGCCAAGTCACACAAGGTGACTTTTCCTCTCAGTATTTATGTACTTGTCTCTGCTCAATTTCCAAAGGGGGAAAACAGCATACTTATTCCTTCCATTTTTCTTCCATGCAAGCTCTTCGTAATTATTCATCCTTGAGGGAAAATTTACTCTTCACCTGATGGGACTTTTTAATCATGTCTTACTTCATATATTATGAAGTTGAGCTTTTGCATTGGAAATAGATTCCTGACTAATCCCTAGTGATCTCTCCCTCACAAATTTAAGCTCCAGTGTGTATGAAAGCACACAATACAAAGTGAATTCTTTTGCATGCCAGTTGGGGAGGGAGCAGGAAGAAAAGATGAAGAATTTTATTGAACAATACTCAGGAAGAACAAACACTAGTCACTATGGAGATATAACTTCCTGAACAGAAACTAGAGAAGCACATCCTCACCCCTACATCTCTGGGTGAGCATTAATTGACTTGGCTTCTCATTGTCCCAAATCATCATGCTACATGAGTGAGACCTTCTTACATTATACCACCAAGTGAGGCATGCTCTATCTGCTGTCTTGAATCTCCTTTATAGAGTAAGAGAATTAATTAGTACTGCCGGGGGGGGGGGGAGGAGAGGAGGGAAGGAGAGAAAGGAAAAGGGAAGAAAAAAAGATGAAGTTTGAGTCTAATAAGATTGAAGGTAACAGTACTTTAAGTTTTACCTTTTTATGTCTTAAGTATATTATATCATGTGTATAATTTTCATTGTAGTTGTATGTTTTTTGTTCTTTTTTATCTTTTCTATCTTTTCCTGCATTTTTATGTATTGTTGAAAAATTTAATAAAGAAAAGAAAAGAAAAGAAAAATCTTTAATCCAGGAATATTTCTAAAGGCTCAGGTGGCTTGCCAATGTTTCCCTTCCTATTCCTCTCTATACACAGTGACCCTAAAAGCTGCTACTTAAGAGGAATGGACTTCTTTGTAACACCCCTCCTAAGACCAAATAAACAACTTTAGGCTTATGGAGAATTGACGCAGAAAAGAAAAGTATCAATCAATCTTTATTACAGTCCAAGACTTGCATAGTGCAGCAGAAAAGAAGACAACATTTACTTAATTGTGAAATGAAAGGATAGTCCTTCATTGCCACCAAAGGAGAGGCTCTGAAATGCCTCTGAAGGAGATGCTAAGGAAGAAGGAACCTGGTTATGTATAGTTCATGCTCAATTGGAAAGCCTGCATAATGCATAGTGATATCTGGCAAAATGGGAACAGCATTTTGGACAGAATAACAGTTGCATTCTCACATTTTCCATAACAAAATTTGCTACTACTTTCCTTGTTAAGTGACTTTTTAAGTAGGGTAATGGTTGGGACTCTGCAGGTTTGTGTATTAAATTGCAACTAAGATTTGGTAAGACAATTTTGCCAAAAAATTCCATTGATTCAGTGAGCCTATTCTCACCTCAGTTTACTATATCAAGCAACAGGATCAGCTGATGTTATCAAGTGACAGCTGAAAGCTCAAAATTTCACTCAACTGATTTTCCAGATCACACACACACACACTCCACAAACTCACCCCTTTTCCCACTACCATGTTTATTGTGTACCTGTTTCATATATGAGATCTAATTGTTTCAAATAATCTTTCCCCCATCTCCACACAAAAAGTTCAGTGAGCTGTTTCTTTCTGAATGTACACATCTTCATATGTATACACCTATCGCCTAACAAAGGGGTGGCCAACCATTTTATACCGCAGGCCTGACCATGCCCCTGGACAGCTAAGCAGGCTGGACCATGCCCCCAGAAGCAGAAGCAGCTACATTTACAGCTGTCATAAATGCACCCACTTCCACATTTACGCCATCCCTGGGCATGTTTTTGAATGCACTGGTGTGTTTTACAGCTGGATGGAATGTCATTGTGGGCTGGGTTCAGACCGTGGGCTGTAGGTTGGGATCCCCTGGTCTAACATGTATCTGTTACAGTTGAAAACTGTCCATACTTTTCTTTGCATTTCTGTTCAGATGTGAACATCCTCTTGGACACATTATTTTCTTTCTTTTCTTTTGCAGTATGATTTCTAAGCTCAGATACATATGGATTTTGAACTGGAAGTTGTCCACATCTGTGTTTTGAGTCCAAAGGTACAAACTGGCTAAAGCTATTTAAAAAACAAGGAGAACAGAACAAAACAAAATGAAACAAAAACTCTCATTGTGGTGATTTTCTTAGCTATTAAAACTCTAAATCTGTAATTTTACCAGGCCGTAATTCTCAGTGAACAGAGGGAGTGGATCTGTATATTCATTTTTAAAAAACACAAAATTATTTCTTTTAATTTCTATAAATGTCTCTAGAATCCACTGCTCCATCTAATAGTGCCTTGTTTCTCTTTAACTGACCCCATGGCAACTCACAACATAAACGGCTATGTCATTCTCCTTAAAATTCTCCTGCAGTCATCCTCTTCTCACCTTCACTTTTCAGTGCTATTTTCAGTACTGTTTCGTAGAGTCAGTCACATGAAGTGTAATATATTTTTCTATCCTCAGACAGACCATAATCCTTTTCCGTTACCCACAAGGTTACATATCTCTAGTCTAAAAGAAGAATGCTGACAGTGTTCCTTTCATTGCATTGTGTTTGGCACCTTGTCCAGGGCAGAGTTTTTACCACAATATAGTCTATAATCTCTATATGGGGTGAGAACCGATCTTAAAAATGGAACCTTTTCTCCTTCAATGGATAGTAAAACCTGCCCTCCTATAATTTCTGTTTCAAATAGCAAATAGAAATTCTTATCTCTTTGCTAAGAACATATTACTTATACCAATGCTCTCCTCCTTCCTCACTTCAAAACAGAATAAAGGTACAGTGCCACTTTAAGACATGGCAGATTGTACTTCTGAGGAACAAAGCAAGACTTAGTCCAATAGAACTACACCAAGAACATTCGTGGAAGTGTGGGCAGTGAAGCGAAATAAGTACTAAGCCAAAAAGTATGCCTTAACTCTGCACTGGACAAAATGCTCCAATATTTCCTTGTTCTATCCTTCTGTTCTGTCCACTGCTCTGGGAGTGAATAAAACATTTTGCTATTGGAGAAAAGAAGAGAGATGCTTTGTAATATATCTGGCTAGTACCAGATTGGATGGAATGAAAACCAATAAGTACTTACAGGTCTCCAAGATAGGGTGATAATATTGCCTAGAGAGCCACAGTAAACTAATGTTGGCTTGATGGAGCAAATGGTTAACCAGATGCTTAGAGTCCATAGATGGATGAGAGTGGTCTGTTCACCGTAGTAGGAGAGAAGCAGCAAGAGAAAGAGCAGGAATTGTGCTCCACTCTGTGAATTTGTCTAGTAACTAGAACTGGGTATATTGGCATGTGAGGCAGTTGATTTCCACATTCTTGGGAATTGTGACAGTTTTACAACTCACTCCTATTTTATTTTTCTAGAGGGTGAAGAAATTGCTGCCATTCATACCTCTTCTTTCTCCTCTATCTGTTCTTCTCCTCAATCTTAAACCAGAAGTTATCCATACTGTGTTCTTTTTTTCACTTCAACTTGACAATGGAAGGCATAGTTCACCTGAAACATTAGCCATGTTTGTGCTTCAGATATAGGAGCTTGTCTAGTTGATAATTTCATTATTAACCAGTTTTTATAAGATTACGTGAAAATGCACAGATTTCTTCATTTATGGCAGGGGTTCCCAACCCATGGCCTGTGGGCTGGACCCAGCTTGTGGCACCCTTTCATTTGGCCCACCACCACCTTTGCCACTTCTGGAAATAGAAACAGATGCATTTATGTCAGCCGTAAAATGCACCCATGCATGCATAAATGCACCTGTGACTGTCGTAAAAACAGAATTGGGCACATTTATGGCTGTTGTAAATGTGCCTGCTTCTGCTTCTGGGTGTGTGGTCAGGTCCACTCAGCTGTCCAGGGGGTATGGTCAGGCCTGCAGCATAAAAAGTTTTGGAACCCCTGATTTATGGAATGCAAAGAACACAAGAAAAGGAAGAAGAGGTGACACTTAAGCCAATTCATTTGTCTATTCCAGCCAAGGAACCTGAGCACTTAATCTAACTTCCTGTATATTCTTTCAGCTACATTGGTGATGAATATGGACTGCCATAATTTTCTTTATAAAGGAAGAAAACATTTAGCATATATATGACTGGCTGAAAAATAATAGTTCTCTCCATGTTGGAGATAGCTGCAGCTATTTTATTTGGTCACTAGAAATGGAAAAGAGTGGTTTACCATGCCCTTCTTCCGGGGCCTCTGGGTCTGTACAGCCAAAGGCTACATGAGCTGGCTCTTCTTCTGGCACACAGAGTGGGGAATCAATCTTCAACTTTTGGCTTCACATACCTAACTATATTTCTTTCTTTAGGTTAAAAGCAGCAAGAGCACATTTTGGTTTAGATCTATAATAGACAGCAAATTTCTTGGATGAAAGCCATACTTAAGTAATGCTCCCCTGATATCAAAAATTGTTTTTCCTCTTTGCCTTTTCACTGATACTTAAACCAAAGACACCAGTTTTATCATTTAATGTCCCTCTTGTGAATGTGCACATTTTAAGATGTCCACTCCATTTTTAAAAAGGAGGTGAAATGTGATACTTGGAAAGTAGGGAGGTGGATTTGTCACCAAAGCATAGCACTAAGTCAGGTATTTTTGCACCTCTATTGAGGTGTTTTAGAAACTGTGACAAAAGTCACATTGACTAACACAATATTCAGCAGATTTTCATGGAGCAATGTATTTAAGCACATCTGGACTGTGGTGGCTCAAGTGATTAAGACACTGAACTCGCTGACTGGAAGGTCAGAGTTTGATTCCTGGGTACTACATGATGGAGTGAGCTCCCATCTCTGCCCTAGCTCCTGCCAACCTAGTAGTTCAAAAGCAAGAAATTGCAAGTAGATAAATAGGGACCACTTCGGTGGGAAGGTAAACAGCATACCGTGCCTGCCACATGTCCCACAGAAATGTCTGCAAATGCAGACAGCACTGACTCTTTGGCTATAAACAGAGATGAGCACTGAACCCTAGAGTTGGATACAACTGGTTTTTGAATAAGGATGACCTTTACCTTTACTCTTCCATAAATACACCTGTAGATTTGTGGTTTGTGCCATTGCAGATTTCTTTGATAGTTAGTTCTGGCAGAGAACAATTTTGTTATTATTTCATCAGCATCTGGGATGCTCAAAATTGTTAGAATGGGGTCATTTGTCCTATGTGTAGCTGTTAAACATGGTATTTTTAGAACTGTGATTTCTGTCTCTGTTTAATTTGCAAAAGCTGATGAGTTGAGAAGTTGGGTAACCAAGGTTGTTACACAGTCTGCAAAAACCTGGACCTTTTTGCTAAAGAAAGCTGTAACATTTTTTTCCTGGGAAGACCATAAGTTTGCAGGTCACTCATATTGTGGCTCTCTTGTAAGTAGACATAAAATTCCATACCAGCCCTCCTGACATTTAGCAGAAGAAATAGCCGCACTAGCAGTTTCTCTTGAAACCCAAGGAACATATTTCTCATCCTGATCTTTACAACTGCTTCTTCATCAAAGCCATATTGCAGGATTTGTCTTAATCTATAGGTTTCTGCATCAGTAGAGAACAGAAATACCTCTATGTTCAGTTTCTTCAGTTTTTTGACAAAATGTTATCCAAACAACAGCAGTAAGCAACACATGTGCTGTTTTATAAACAACATAACTATCTCATCCTTAAGGGACTGAAGACCTTCAAAAATGCCACAACTTTATGCCATTCACTTCATCTGTAATCAAGGCATTTTTGCCCAGCTAATATGGTTCTGTATCAGTGATGCACTGCAGCAGGTTCTGCAGAACCGGTAGCAGAAATCCCCCAGGCTATGCCCACTTGGTTGGCCAAGCCCACATCCATAGCCCATAATGCAGGATGATTGTCCACACCCACAAATTTGGCCAGCCCACAGAGTAGGTAGTAAAAATTTTTTGTAGTGCGTCACTGTACAGTATGATTCATATCCTACAAAAACTAATATCAAAATACCAAGATCACTCGGTCACTCAAGATGAATATTTGTTATAGGTTACTTTTACCTTGGAGTCATTATTCATTGAGGAGTCCACGCATTGACAGATGTATCCACAATGACATGGAGGGCACACATCATGGTCTGCCTAGCCAGCAGGTGACATGATATCCAAATGGCTAAAAACCCACATGCAAATAGACTTGATAGGTTACTTTTAGGTTACATTAAATCATATCAAAATAAATGGATTGAAAACTATAAACAAATATTAGGGTATAAAGTGTTAAGCATACCTTTACAGGTACATAGAGAAAAAACATCCAGAAGTGCACTCATTTAAGCTGTAAAATTAACGGTTTTTGCTTTCTGGCTAGAGATGGTTTTACTTGATATTAACAAAACTCTGATGCATATTCAACCTTTGCAGGCGCACCCCCCCAATAATGGACTCAGACACAAATGAAAGTGGATAACGGCATTGGGCCATATTTATTGATTCATGCCCTAGTCCGAATTATAAATTTCTATTGGTAAAATGACCAATCATAATTCTTAAGGCAAGCAGGCCGAAGTAACACTGGTAAGGTACCACCCAAAATTGCCAACGGCAATTGTTACAATGTATCTATTTGTATCAATTTGTTTGTTGACAACAAACAAATTGTTGACCGTAGTCAATATCTAACTAATGACCCCACCCTCTGACGTGTATCCGTAAAATCAGGGGGTGATGCCAGCTGTCTAGTTGTAACCATCACCCCCTCGCCTGGTTCGTCGTTGACCGGACAACGTTTAAACAACTTATGCCTATCTAGTGTTGTCGAGTCAATTGCGAACCTGCCGGATACCTGTGGGTCATAAATGTTTACCTTACCAGTGCTACCCGCCCATGTGACCAAAGTCAACAGCAGCACAGAACAAACCCCTATATCAAACCATAGCAACAGTGTGGGATGGGCAAAAAAACCAGGACTCAAGGGCCAATTGCGAGTCCCAGCCAAAAATTCCCACCCGGCCCTGAAGCGACCAAGAAATCACACTGTTAACTAGGGAGGGGGTGGAGGGGAAAAACTTCTCCGCTCCGTCGCTTCGCCAAAATGGCAGCATGGCTGCCTCGTGGCCAGCCCTTTTATTAGGGTGCTGGCCACGCCCCTAACTACCCGGACGGCTTCGTCCGGTGGGGGGGGCCCGCAAAGAGGGCGGCGGCCATTTTGGCGCCACGCTTCCATTGCAGGCGCACCCCCCCAATAATGGACTCAGACACAAATGAAAGTGGATAACGGCATTGGGCCACATTTTTTGATTCATGCCCTAGTCCGAATTATAAATTTCTATTGGTAAAACGACCAATCATAATTCTTAAGGCAAGCAGGCCGAAGTAACACTGGTAAGGTACCACCCAAAATTGCCAATGGCAATTGTTACAATGTATCTATTTGTATCAATTTGTTTGTTGACAACAAACAAATTGTTGACCGTAGTCAATATCTAACTAATGACCCCACCCTCTGACGTGTATCCGTAATATCAGGGGGTGATGCCAGCTGTCTAGTTGTAACCATCACCCCCTCGCCTGGTTTGTCGTTGACCGGACAACGTTTAAACAACTTATGCCTATCTAGTGTTGTCGAGTCAATTGCGAACCTGCCGGATACCTGTGGGTCATAAATGTTTACCTTACCAGTGCTACCCGCCACATGGGGAGGCTTCCCAAAAGGCTCACCGCCCCCCCCAGACCGTCAGCTCGGTCAACAGGCTTGCTCGCCAGTCTACTAACAAGAGGTCCATACCTCCCTGTGACAGATGGGCCCCCTCCCCTGAATAAAGCTCATAATTTTGCAGACTGATGGTGGGGAGGCGAATGACGCATCCCCAACCCTTGTCAAAAAGGAACCGGGCAATAGCCCTGGAGCGACGAGCCTGGTCAAGCGCCTGGAGGCCAAACGCTCCCCTGTAAGCGTACTGCGGTATCATGTCCGACCAAATGAGGGGTGTGGCAGGCCACACATAATGTGAGTAGGCCAGGTGACTGCAAATCGCAAGCTTCCGCGATAGGCCAGTGACCTGTCCGAAACCATTGCCCCCAAGGTGAATAACCAGGACATCAGGCGAGTCAGCATCCCTGATGTAGAAAAGGAATGGCAACAGTTCCCGCCATAACATGCCGCGCTTACCACACCACCTGAGATGTGCGGGTGCACCCAGTCCCAGTCGGGGTCCCACTCTGTCGCCGCAGCGTAACGTGCTGCCCCGTGCAGCGTAACACGCTGCCCTGTGCACGTGGCAACGGCCCACCAGCCATACTGTCACCGGTGTAAAACGACACCCAGGGTCTGTCAAGGAAAAAAGGGGGGTGAGAAACATTGCAGTGACTAAACTGGTACTCATGGTTGAAGAGGGTGAACACAAAAACTGAAAACAATGTGATCCCCACCTTCCCATGCGGCGTATTTCAGCCCCAGAGTACCCAAAAGCAGCTGCAGTAGAAACCGCCCCCATCCTGCAGGAATGGACGCCGAAACAAGCCCCCGGGAGGCCCCCACTGGCTAGGGCTTTCCCATTCACCTTCCAAACTGAAATTTAGTGAGGGGAGACCCACCCTGGTGACAGAAAAACGGGCCATGGTGCGTGCCACACAGTGCAAGAAACTCCTGTAGGGCACCAACCGGACAGATGTCTTCCAAGGAACATCGTAGCAGTATTACTCAACTGCCTACGCCATGCTGATCTGTTTTAGAGGAGCGTATCCTCAACTGAGCCCAATCATTGTAAACATAGACATCTTCGAGTGCCAGTGCCCTACGACTTGCATCCGCCTTAGACAGCATCACAAGCTCGCTGATGCGGAGCGCTCCAAAAAAAAAAGGCCACCGTTGTAGCCGCATGAAACAGGGCTGCCTCATACCTATCGAAACATAGGTCATGCCAGCCCCGTGCCAGTTGGGTAAGGACCCCTGGGGAAATTGGGTGGCGGTCGTCCAGGCTACGCCCACGTTCCCGCACCCACCCCTCCAAAACGTGTCTCACACGGAAATCAGCGGTACTGTCCGCATGACCTCCCACCTTGGCCATGAAAGCCAGCGCTGACAGCCTAGATGCTATGGTGCGGGGTGCAAGGCCCTGGGCGTGCAGGTAAACCATGAAACGAAGGAGGTGGGCCACCGGGATCGGCCAGGTATCTGGCAGTCGAGATTGGGTACAGAAAGACTGAAAGGAAACCAACGCCTTACGCGTGCGTGGCGCCAGCGACATGCCGATCGCCCGGTTCACCTCTCCTTGCCAAAGGTCCATATCTCCTCCGGGAGTGGCGAGGGAAATTCCTCCGCATCCGGGGCCAAGGCACGGAACCGGGAGATCTGCAGGCGGGACAAAGCGTCAGCAATATCATTATTCACCCCGGGACATGCCTGGCCCTGAACAGTACATTGAGGCGCAGGCTGTGCAATACAAACTGGCACACGAGGTCCATGACCCTGGGAGATTTAGAGGTCTGTGAGTTGACAATGTGGACAACGGCCGCATTGTCACACCAGAAATGCACCACAGAGTTGGCCCACTCCTCACCCCATAGCATCAAAGCCCCCAGTATGGGAAAAAATTCCAAATATGTGAGATCCCTCAGGCGACCCGTGCCTGACCAGGCTGGTGGCCATCCACCATAGGCCCACTTCCCATTGAAGTACATCCCATAACCAAGGGATCCCGAGGCATCAGACTGAATCTGAAAGTGAGGTGAAGCCAGGAGGTCGGACCTCCAAAATGAGACCCCATTGAACTCCCTCAGGAACTGGAGCCATATGTGCATATCTGCCCTGATGCCCCGTGTCAATCTCACCCTATGATGGGGCCTGGATAAGCCTGCCATGGCGTCGCACAAGCGCCGAGCAAATGCCCTGCCAGGTGCGACCACCCTGCAAGCGAAATTAAGGTGGCCATGTAGCACCTGCAGTTCCCGAAGGGATGCCTTGCACTTAGCCAGCAAGTCCGATATAAGGGCCACTATCCTTGACACTTTGTCTCCCGGCAACCTGGATGCCTGCGCTACCGTGTCAATCTCCACCCCCAGGAATACTAACTTATTAGACGGGCCTTTGGTCTTTTCGGGCGCTAAAGGGACACCAAGTTCCTCCATTAGCGTCTGAAATGTGTTGAGGAGACGTGTGCACGTGTCCCAGCCCCGTTCACCCCCGAACAAAAAGTCATCCAGGTAATGGGCTACAGACCGAGACCCTGAGCTACGGACAAATGCCCACTGCAGGAATGTACTGAAACGCTCGAAAGCCGAGCAGGATATGGAACAGCCAAATGGCATGGCTTTGTCAAAATAATATTCACCCCGGAATTTGAAACCCAGCAACTCAAAGTCACCCGGGTGCACCGGCAGGAGACGAAAAGCCGACTTAATGTCACACTTAGCCAACAGTGCACCCGGGCCACAAGAGCGCACCATGCGCAATGCCTGGTCGAAGGATGTACCTGACCGAACAAAGGTCATCAGGGATAGCATCATTGACCGAGTGACCAGCTGGGTAGGACAAGTGATGAATCAGGCGGAACTCGCCCGGGGACTTCTTGGGCACTAGTCCTAGAGGAGACACTTTAAGGTTGTGGAACAGGGGCGCGGGAAAGGGCCAGGGACCCTGCCCGCATCAATCTCCTTATTAATGCTGGCAGCAGCCACCTCCTCCCTTCCTCTAAGTGACAAAAGGTTGGGTGCATCTTGCGGTGACCTATCCCCCTTGAAAGGAATACGAAACCCCAGTTAAAAACCCTGAAGGAGGTACACTGCATCTGCCCTCTTCGGGTACAATGCGAGCCAACGCTCCAGCATGTCGACATTAATTGGGGAGGGGGCCTTTCGGTGGACCCGCTCCCTCCGCGGCAGTCCTACCTGCCCCTTGTCCACCCCTACCCCTACTCCTGAATCCTCCCGGCCTGGGACAGGCGGAGGCAGCATGGGGGCCAGAACAAGCAGGGCACTCATGCTTGTACTTGCAATTTTTCCTTTTGCAAGAACCATTGGACGAGAAGGTCCAGCACAGCAGGCGGACTGGAACCCCCTGCCCCGCCACTTGGTGGGGAACCTGTACCGGGGCCGCTCGTTGGACCGCATGTCCACAATGGTATCTCTCCCCAGGCGCCGGGCGCGTGGGGGTCATATACAGAAGCCACAGCTTCTGGCAGGGCTCATCCCACCTCATCTCTGGGTGCAGTGGAATCCTCATGCAGAATTCTTCGTCGTAAGCCAGCCACGACGGACCCGGGAAGTCAACCATAGCCCGGTAAATGTTGTCCAGATACTGGACCATAGGGATGGCCAATTCCGGCCTAGCCCTGAGGTAAACGGCCATGTAAATTAGGTACGCTGGCAACCAATTTGCCCACGTGCGTGGCGGCTTACGACGACGTGCCTGCTCCTTATCCTTCTTGTCCAGCCCTTCCCTCTCTTCCTTTGTTGGCTCCCTATTAAGAAGGGAGAAGATGTCTACGTACTCGCCCCTCCAGATCTTTTCCTTGGTAGACTGGGCCAGATGGTCCCCCAGGGGCAAGGAATACCCTGCTGTCGGCAATGCCGACACCGGCACAGAGGGAACTGCGGGCAAAGCAAAGGGGGCCTGCGCCAGCCCGGGGATCCCCAACTCATTCCCTACCACATAGGGGGCGCCACCCCGACCCGGGCCCTGGGTCAGGGATGAAGTCGCCGGGTGGGCCGGGGGCAATTGGACCGCTGGGCCACCCATGCGAGGCCATGGCCACTGGAAAGCCCCCCCCCCAGGGAAGTCAGTTGTGTGGGTGCACTAGCTTGAACTACATACTCACCCGATGCACCCCCACGGGCCGCCCCCACCGGGGGTTCCGGCCCGCTGGGGGCGTCGGAGCTCACGACCGAAGCTGAGCTCATCGACAGGGCCAGACCAGCACCAGACTGCTGCACCTGTTGAGTGGGGAGCTGCGAGGCAGTGGCCGCCACCGGCCCGCGCGCCTCAGGCAGCTCAACCCGACCCGTCGCCAGCCACTGTTCGGCAGCCAAAGGGTCAACCTGGAATCCGAGAGACGCCCCCGTTTGATTGGCCCTCGCCAAGGATGCCTCAAGGGCTGCTACACGGGCCAGAAGGGCCTCGACGTTAACATAGGCCCCAGCCCCGACAGGGGGCAAATGGGCAGTCGGCCCATAAGTCACGGGTACCTGTCCAGATCCCTGGGCCCCAGGGGCCAGATAAGGCCAAGAGCCCATGCTCGGCCCTTGGGGAGCCGTGGGCACACCCTGCCAAGGCAGGGAACCCAACCACCCCCCGTGGCTCGCTCCCCCCATGGGGAACTGTGCGCCCGGGCAAGAGGGCCCAGCCGCACGGACCATGCCGGGAGCAGTGGTCACCATTTGCGGGCCAAGGGCCAAGGCCCCGTCCGGGGCAGCCTGCGCGCACCACGCATCGGGCCAAGGGGCCACCGATCCCATCCCACTGGTCCCGGTGGGCTCCGCTAAAGGTGGCTGCTGGGCGGGCGCAGTCGCGGTCCTCCGACCCGGCTGACGCCTCCGCGCCGATCTAGCCACGTTCGCAGCTGCCTTCTTCTTAGAGGGCATAGCTGAGTTAGCTAGGAAGCCGAAGAAAAGAACAAAGCTGCCCGAAAAGGCTTCCCCTGGAAGGACACGAGCGACGGAGGTAAGAGGGAAAAACTTCTCCGCTCCGTCGCTTCGCCAAAATGGCAGCACGGCTGCCTCTTGGCCAGCCCTTTTATTAGGGTGCTGGCCACGCCCCTAACTACCCGGATGGCTTCATCCGGTGGGGGGGCCCGCAAAGAGCGCGGCGGCCATTTTGGCGCCACGCTTCCATTCTTGTCACTGTACAATTGTTTGATAATTAAGAAAAAAATCACCTCCAGGTATACAATATGTCAACAAGTCATTTCTGATATCTGGTGACTATATATGTTAATTACCTCAAAAATGCCCTATTATTAGCAATTTTCCTCAAATTTTGTAAGCCAACAGCAACTCATGTTAGGTTATCTGCTTTTTCTACCTTCCCTCTTCCTGGCAATATTGTTCTTCTTCTTTTTTTGGTAATGTATGTATTTTCATATTGTCAGTGGTAGGCATGACTAGACACTGAGTACATGGAGCACTGTAACCTTTCCCACTGAAGTGGTACCTATATATCTACATGCAATTTCTTGCTTTCAAACTGCTCGGTAACCAGGAGCTGGGACAGACGACAGGAGTTCACTTCATTATGCAGCGATCAGGTCTCAAACTTTGTTATGTAAAGCTTCACATCCTTTTCTGTTGGTAATTTCGGCCATTCTGCTGGGCCATTTCCTTGCATTTTAAATTTTAAATCATGGATATAGAAACACAATATCCCACATTCATAAACCAGACATGTTTTAATAAAATGAATAATATTATCCCATCCATACTGGGAATATCTCTACTGTTTGCATTTGTCCAGCGTGCATGTTTAGAATTTCATTTCATTCATCCCCTCCTTTATGTTAAAATCCACACATTTATTGATACTCTTGAAAAAAAGAACTCTTTTAAAAAAATTAAATGTGGGAGAATAGATAACTGACAATTCTGTCTATCGCTACCCAGGACTGAAGGGAGAGGGATCTTGTGTGAGTTCATTCCCCTTTTATCCTTATTATGAGCAGATTGAATGCCTACATATAGGTCATGTCTTTGTGGAAAGCCACTGTGACCTTGAAGCTAAATCTTGAAAATGAAATAGGATAAATAGTAGAGGAAGGTCATTGGTTAAACTATGATTTCTAATACTGATTACATTTTTTTTAAAAAAAATACATCTTCTCTATAATTACTTATTGGTGGGCCCATCTTTTCCTGAGATCAACAGTAATTTCTGTAATCTTTGACTTTGTGTATATTCATAGCAATGCCCAAAATACCTATAAACTTCCATGCCTTGTGTTAAAAGTTTTACTCCTTTTAAAACATCAAGATCTGCCTAGAGCTGCCTACTCAGCAGGAAATCTGTCAGTGTCGTCTGTATTAATGGCTTCAACAAATGTAAGGAGATAAATACAGAACAAGGGCACGGCCTAGCGCTTTCAAGCTATACTGTCACATATTGCATGTATTTTATTGTTATGGAAGACACACCTGATAGAGGTATTACAAAATGGTTTCAAGAGGCACAAGTCTCCTGAACACCTGTAAGCTATTAGTATATTTGATGGTGGCTTTTAAGCTCCCAAATGTGAAGAAACTGCTATAGAGATCAATAACAACGCACCTTGTTCTAGCTGTGGCAAAAGAGAAATTGCTGAAAAGATCTATTTTGTTTCAAAAAGAAAGTTGCAAATCAAGATTCTTGTCACTGGGAACATGTTATTGCTAATAACACTGGTCCCTAAATAGATATCAAGTTTATGGGGAGGTCTAGTTATAGTCATTCATATAGTTCAACTGCTATAAGGAGTCTGTTGAATCCTAATGCTATCACTTCACCTAATGTGACTCATTGTGAATCTGTAATTTTTTTAACTATACTGCTAAAGACAATATGACTTAGAATCAGTTTTTCCCCTCTCAAACCCATTTTATTCTTCACTGGGTTTTGTAATGTGCTGCCCACAGAAGAGTGCTGATGACCTCAAATTTCATACCATTTGGTTGACCTAATCTATATCTATAAAAAGAGGGTTGGGCAGTAAGTGTCCGGCATGCGTGTCCACACCCATCCAGCCTATCCTGAAATGAGCCGGCCACACTTACCTTGACAAACTGGAACCATCCCCGTGAGGGTCCAGGGGCCAAGAGTGGGGTCTAAGACCCACAAATGGGGAAAAGAATGAACTACAACTCCCATGGTGCCATGGGAGAAAAACGGCAGTTTAATAACAGCCAGGCCAGAAAACAGAATGTTGGAGAGAGCTGATTTGCATGTTGGACTGTGATTGGTTGGGAGAAAATCTAGCCAGGACTGGAAACAGAATGTTGGAGATAGCTGATTTGCATGTTGAACTATAATTTATTGAACTTGAGAGCGAATGACTGATGGGGCAAGGTCCTGATCCGGATGGAAGAAACCCATTCCATTTAAGCCTCGATAGCCCTGGAATGAGACACTTCTAATGTACATCAATGCTGTGTGAGAGACAGAGAGAGAGAGACAGGGAGTGTGTCTCTGTGTGTGTGCAAGACAATGCACAAGACAGTGGGTTCTGGATCATACACTTGTGGGTGTGGGTGTGTCTGAATGAAAGGGAGAGAGAGACACACACACACAGAGAGAGACTCTGTGTGTTGGGGTGTATCAGGGTCCAAAAAACCTAAACATACAATTAACTCTCAACCTTCCTTTCCTACCTCCAGCCATTCTTCTCCCCTTCCTTCTTTCTTTCCCTCCCTCCCTCATTTTTACCCTTCCATCTTCCTTTCCTCCTAAATTTCCCCCTCAATACCTACCATCCCTCCCTCATCATCACGCCGGGGTGAGTCTGCCCAGGTCCCTTTACTGAGAGCCAGGGGGCATCACAAACAGTGTGGGGAGAGCCAAAAAGGAAAAAAAAACTCCCCAAGCCACCCCCACCCCACGGGTTGACCCCCCAAAAAACAACAACAACATCAAAACACCCCGGAGAAAGACGGGGGATCATTCCGTCCTACAATACTCAAGAATCAAAATGCTCACCTTCCACATCCCAGTAAGCCTCCATCAACACACAAATCAATCTGCTTCTGCAGATGTTTCCATGGTCATGTGGCAGGCATGTGTGTGTGTGTGTGTGTGTGTGTATTATGTGCGTGTACCCCCCAAAACTACCCCAACCACCAACACACAAATTATACCTGCCCGGCAGTGTTTGACATTCTACAGTAAATCTAAAGGGGTGATTATCATAGAAAAACTCCTATTAAACTCCTTTCATTTGCAGAATGCAAGTGTGGTGCCAAAATGGCCGCCACGCTCTTTGCGCCCCCCCCACCCGGACTCAGACATCCGGGTATTTAGGGGGCATGGCCACCCCTCTATAAAAGGGGTGGCCACGAGGCAGCCGAGCTGCCATTTTGTAAAAACGACGGAGAGGAGAAGTTTTCTCCGTCGCTGTTCGTCTCTTTCAGAGAGCCGCGCTTGGCTGCAGAGCCTTAGCGGGATCTTTGCTTCTCTATCTTCGGCTTTCTAGCCATCGGGTGCTGATCCCTAGAAAGGGATCGTGCTTTCATTATGCCTCCTATGAAGGAGGCTATGGCGACTCAGGCTCGCCCAAACAGGAGGCAGCAGTTGGGTCGGAGGACCGCGACTGCGCCCCCCCAACAGGACTCCTTACCGGTTGGACGTTTGGCGAGGAGAGGGGAAACGGACATGTCATTGGGACCTCGCACGCGTAAGACATATCACTCTGCATTCAGGCGTCGTGTTTGGGAGGGGTGGACACGGGAACGTGTCCGCCGCCCTTATGCGCGTCACCCCTGTTCCCAGAGTTTCTACCCACCTTGCACGAGGCTCGCATTACTTATGTACAGATAGGTGTGAGGTGGCTCTTGGCCACGCAGCTACCACGGTAGCCTTTTTGGAGCGCTCCGCATCAATGAGTGGGTGCCAGAGTTGGTGCCACCGGTGTAAGGCGGATATGTCTCGTAGGGCACTGGAACTCGAAGATGTCTCTGTCACACATGAGTGGGCTCGAGTGGGGATGCGGTCCTCACGGGTTATTCAGCACAGTGCAGGCAGTGGTGTATACTGCTATGAAGTTTTTGAGACATCTGTCCGGTGAATTTTCGACAGTGCCTGCTGCGCGCCCCAGCCTGTTTTTCTGCCACCGGGATGGGTCTACCCTTACCTTAGTACAGTCCCTGAGGGTGACAGGTGCCGCGTTTCGCTGTGTGGTGCCCATTTTGGCACCATTTATTTAAGATAGGCGTCGCGTTGATCGCGGCTACGTTTGGGGTACTCGGAGGTGGATTTGCGTCTACGCGCAATTTCAGACATGTACGTCCCCTCACTGTACGAGTACCTAGTTATCTCCTTCACCTTTTTTCTCCTCTTTTGCAGATCCTAGGGGTCTCAGCACACCGGTGGCAGGGGGCTGGTGGGCCGCAGCTATGTACACTGGGCAGCAGTATATGCTGCAGCGACAGAGAGTGGACCCCGGCTGGGCTGTGTGCATCCGCACGTATGCTATGGTATGGTATGCGCGGCACATGGGGGCGGGAACTGTGGCCATTCCTGCTGTCTGACAGGGATGCTGGACCGCCCAATGTTTTACAGGCGCCTCGGCGGCAGCGATCTTATACGGCTCACTGCTGTTATTAAACTGTCGAGGGGCTGTGACCTGGCATTTTGTATCACGTATGGCTTACATACGGTCGCTATGGTCTAACATCGTGCCGAGACACCAATTTAGGGGAGATGCGGATCTCCCTAGTTCGGACTGTTCCGGCAGTCAGTGGACGGGGCTGTGGCTCCGTCCCGTTCAGAGCATGGCTGTGAGACGGCCATTGGAGACCGGATGATAGGCTTACACAAAAAATTTTGCTGGTAAGCAGGAGAAGGGGTCCACCTGTCGGCTAGAGGTATGTACCTCGTTCTGGGTGTGATGCAAGCAGGCCTGGCGACCGAGCTGACGGTCTTGGGGGGGGGGTGAGTCATCATGGATGCCTTCCCGTGTGGTGGGTAGCACTGGTAAGGTAAATATTTATGACCCACAGGTATCCGGCAGGTTCGTAATTGACTGGCCAACACTAGATAGGTACAAGTTGGTTAACGTTGTCCGGTCAACGACGAACCAGGCAATGGGGTGATGGCAGGAGCTATTCAGCATGTATCACCCCGTGATTTTACGGATACACATCAGAGGGTGGGGTCAGTAGATAGTTGATTGACTACGGTCAACAATTTGTTTGTTGTCAACAAACAAATTGATACAAATGGATACATTGTAGCCAATTGCCGTTGGCAATTTTGGGAGGAACCTTACCAGTGTTACTGCGGCCTGCTTGCCTTAAGAATTATAATTGGCTGAGTACCAATTGAAATTTATAATTCGGACCAGGGCATGAATCAATAAATGTGGCCCAATGCCGTTATCCACTTATACCGGTGTTGGAGTCCTTTTTTGGGGGTTGCGCCTGCAATGCAAGCACGGTGCCAAAATGGCCACCACGCTCTTTGCGGGCTCCCCCCACCCGGACTCAGACATCCGGGTAGTTAGGGGGCGTGGCCACCCCTCTATAAAAGGGGTGGCCACGAGGCAGCCGAGCTGCCATTTTGTAAAAGCGACGGAGAGGAGAAGTTTTTTTCCCTCCACCCCCTCCCTAGTGAACAGTGTGATATTTTGGTCGCTTCGGGGCCGGGTGGGAATTTTTGGCTGGAACCTACAATTGGCTTCCTGGTTCTGGCTTTTTTGCCCATCCCACACTGTTGCTATGGTTCGATATAGGGGCTTTGCTATTGACTTTGGTCACATGGGCGGGTAACACTGGTAAGGTAAATATTTATGACCCACAGGTATCCGGCAGGTTCGCAATTGACTGGCCAACACTAGATAGGTACAAGTTGGTTAACGTTGTCCGGTCAACGATGAACCAGGCAATGGGGTGATGGCAGGAGCTATTCAGCATGCATCACCCCGTGATTTTACGGATACACGTCAGAGGGTGGGGTCAGTAGATAGTTGATTGACTATGGTCAACAATTTGTTTGTTGTCAACAAACAAATTGATACAAATGGATACATTGTAGCCATTTGCCGTTGGCAATTTTGGGAGGAACCTTACCAGTGTTACTGCGGCTTGCTTGCCTTAAGAATTATAATTGGCTGAGTACCAATTGAAATTTATAATTCGGACTAGGGCATGAATCATTATCCACTTATACCGGTGTCTGAGTCCTTTTTGGGGGGTGCGCCTGCAAAGGGCTGCAGTAGCTCAGCCTTGAAACTTTGTGTCAATTCTGCTTCTGCAGCTAATAAAAATAATTTTGTGACAGAAATCATTCAGAGTTGAAAGGATTTTTGCAAGAGAAACTCAGGGAATGCCCAAATGATGCTCCTTTCATGTTCCCATGAGCTGGGGCAGAGAGGGGTGCTCAATCCATCATGCAGTACCTGGGTCCCGAACTGCTGACTTGCCAGGCTTCCAGCTAGCAAGGTGAGCTTCTTAACCATTGTTCTCAGACCCCAAAAATCCTCAACAGTAATATGTTGTAAAGCAACTGACAAAGGCAAATATACTGTGACGTATATGCAGAGGAGAAAGTATCATCTCCTCACCTCCACACATCTCTGTTCACCAAATCCATAGAAATTATTTCATTGTAGAGGTGAAATTGAAAAGGGTTTTGAAGGCTTTTTTTTACCAATTTTGCCTAAGCCTGAGGGTTACTCTTTTGTTTATTGGAACCTGACAGCTTTACCTTTGTGGTGTAGACAATAACATCCATATTTCTTCTTCTTTTTTTCTGAATAGACTTTCCCTAACTCAACCTTCTGAGCTTCACCTTTTCATAATTTAGAGTCTTTACTTGAAATATGAAACTGACAACATCTTTACCTATAAAGAGGGACGTTAACTGTTGGAATGTCACAAAGGCTTCCGCACCTGGCCCAACCATCCCGAACTGAGCCGCCTGCACTTACCTTAACCCCACCCAGCCATTACGGCAAGGTTCCGGAAGTCACCAGTGGGGCAACTGCCCCACGAACGTGACCAAAAAAGCAAAACTATGACCCCCAAAGTCCTCTGCGCTGCACAACCCCTCAGCCAATGAGGCTGAGGGACACGAGAGCAGAGGAGGCCAGGAAAGTGCAGCTCGCTGACTTTAAAAAAAATATGCCGGGGATAAAGGCCCAACCGGCAAAATGTAAGTGGGGTGAGGAAGAGGAGGGAGGCATGGACACGGTACCCATGATACCCAGCCATCCCACCACCTTGCCCCAACCCCCCACCCCTAACCCCCACCTCACATACCCTTCTTTGCTGCCTGGGTCTTTTCCAACAGCACGGCCTTCTGTGGAGGGAGGCGCACCAGCCTGCGGAGGGAGATGCACATGCCCTCGATGCCCGCAGGGACAAAGGAGACACTGGTGCACCTTCCAACAAAGAAGGCCGTGCTGGGGGGGGGGCACCGACAAAGAAGGGTACATGAGGTGGGGGTTAGTGGGTGAAGGAGGGAAGCATGGGCCAGGAACCCACAGTGCCCACACCACCACCACCTTGTCCCACCCCCTAACCCACCTCACTATTGCCCATCAAGGCATGGATGTCATTTGTTCTCTCTCTCTCTCTCTCTCTCTCTCTCTCTCTCACACACACACACACACACACACCACCCCTGCCTTGCTGGTCAATTATTATCTGTGTGTTGGTGGTTGGGGTGGTTTTTTTTTTTTGGGGGGGGGTTCGCACACACCCCAAAACCACCCCAACCACCCACTCACAGACAAAGCTTCCCTCCCAGTCCCAACTTACATGCACACAGCCTCAGCAGGTAGCCTCCCCCCTCATCTCTTGTCTCCACTGTCTCCTGTCTCCTCCCTCACTCTAACTCACTAACCCCCTCTGGTGGTCTAATCTAACTATCTGTCACTCTCTCTTTCTCTCTCACACACTCTCTCTCTCACACACAAACACACACTGCTTCTGTCTCTGTCTGTCTGTCTGTCTGTCTGTCTCTCTCTCTCTCTCTCTCTCTCTCACACACACACACACACACACACACACACACACACACACACACACACACACACACACACACACACACACACACACACACACACACACACACACACACACACCACTCCTGCCTTGCCATCTGTGTGTTGGTGGTTGTAGTGGTATTTTATGTAGAGTGTGATGGTTGTGCACACCCAAAACCACCCCTAACCACCAAGACACGCATTAAAACTGCCCGGCTGGCTGGGCACAAATATGCTAGTGTTTCATATTTCTTGCCACTTTAACTTTTATTACTCTTTTCCAGACTCAGCAAAATGTCTAAAGGCTGGCTATTTTCATCACTACCCTTTTTCTGGTTTTACAAATCAGATCAAGTTTTGTCTCTGATCATATCTGGATTTCCCCCCTTTCTCTGAGATACAAGTGCAAGTCAGATACAACTGCAGTCAGATGTTGATAGATTATTTTCACAATGGAAATGAAAGTTGAAACAGATGGACATTAGGTGGCTCTGGATATTTGCTTGCCCCAGTGGAAGAATATGCAGGGGGTAAAGAGAAAGAACCTCCTCGAAGATTGTGGTATTTTTGAACCACAATCGGGCATACCCTGGTAATGGTAATTATGTATTGCCAGCTAATCTTTCTCAACACTAGGTCAGGCAAAAGGAATTGCAGAATGAATTCCCCAAAAGGTGCCTTCATTTTGGCAGTTTCGCGTCTAGACATGGAAGAAGAAGAAGTGAAAGGGTGACATCTGTATAGATTATTAAAATAGGACCATTTGAATCAATGGAACTTACAGAGGCATTGACCCACTAAATTTCTTTTGAATCAATGTGCCTACTCTATTGAGATTTTACTACATTATATAATGAGATTTTGACTAGTGTTTTAATTCCTGTTGGCCCAGTTGTCTAATTTTTCATAGTCTCTTTGACTAGTAAATATGCACTTAAGGAATCCTCAATAATATTGCATGGATTCAATTTTTAAAGGGCATAAGAATCATGTTAGATTAATGGAAATGTAAAAAAAGGTACACGGAACCTGTTGAACTGTAAAGAACTCTGAAAACACATGGTATTTTATATGGGATTATGGTGAGCTGTGTTATGCAAGACCTAATAGCCACCTGGTCTTACATTATGTACATAGAGTGGCCAAACCATTGCCCATGAAAAAGCTGACAGGAAGGAAATGAGTAAACCTGTACCCTCCATTCTATATTCTGGAGTCCTTGAAATAATGAGAGAGGCTGGTCAGTGTCCATATTTCATTCAGTAGAAGCCTGGATACATAAACAACATGAAGGATTTCTATATCTATAGAAGATATAATTAGATAGATTTTTTAAAAATAGTCATAGAATGAAACACATGATAAATATGCTAAACTCCTTTGGCTGGATTAATGTAGCGTATTTTGAGATAAGGGCATCTGAACTCTCTGGCATTAGCTAGCCTCTCTAGCACTAGAAGAAGAGCCTTTTAATAAGAACATAAGAACAGCCTTGCTGGAACAGGCCACAGCCCATCCAGTCAGTATCCACACCGGCCCTATGGAACTTCCTGCCAGTTGAACTGCATCTCCAGACAGAGCTGCTGACCTTCAGGAAAGAGCTGAAAACCTGGCTGGCAGGGCAGGTGGGGGGAGGTGGGGGGGGCAACCACCCCACCCCCACTGGCTTATTTAGAGCAGGATTAATCATATTTTTAAAAGTTTTTAACTAGCTTTTTAATTGGTGTGGATGGGGGGTAGTTTTTCAGTGTTTTTAGGAATTTTAAGGGTTTCTATAGTTTAAACATTGGGGATTTTATGTACGCCGCCCAGAGTCGCATGTCAATTGGGGTGGTTATACAAATTGAATAGATAAATAAATAAATAAGAAATATTTCATATTAAGAAGACTAAAATACAAGTTGATGATTGAGCTGCCCAGCTAATGCAAACTAATCAGTGATTTTAATATGTTCTCTAGTAATTTATATATAATTGTATATCTTATTTTTTTTCCTTCAGAAAATAATTACCTTAGTTTAACTTTGCGACTCAGTGTAGAAGTGGCATTTTCTCTGAATAACATGTATGTGCAGCATTTTAGAGGAGCGGTTTTAAGAAAGTGTTTTTCTCCCACTTCTTCTTTTTCATTCATGTCCAGATCAAACTTTAAACTGCCAAAATGAAACCACCTTCTTGGCTTTGTCATTGGCCAAAATTGAATCCTCATTGGTGTGTGTTTCCAATATTTTTCCAATGTGCAATTTTGAGCATGCAATCATCAGTAGAAATTGAGACTTCAGCTAAGAGGAAGACAAAAAATTGGATGGACAGCTATGAAGGAACTAGGCATATCCTCAAATCCAAGGATGTGTTACTTGGCCAAACTTATCTGTGCTATTGTATTCCCAATTATCATACCGGGACATGAAAGCTAGATAGTCAAGAAAACCAACAAGAAAAAAATTGATTAGTTTGAAATATTGTGTTGGAGGAATTCTTTGTGGATTGCATAGACTCCCAGTAATACAAAACAAGCTGGTCCTAGATCATATCAAGCATAAACTCTAACTAGTTGCCAACATCTCATGAGAAGACAAGACTTGCTGGAAAAGACAATGATGCTAACAAACATTGAAGGCAATAGGCAAACAGGAAGTCATGGCATTAAATTTGCAAGAATATAGTAGGTCTGTTAATGATATAATGTTCTGGAAGTCAGTTATTGACTGTCTCACTGTAAGGTGGAAGCAACTTGATGCAGCATTAGAGCAACAGAATTTAAAAGATAGTTTTCAATGTGTTTTTTAAAAATAAGTTAAGTAATTCCCCACCCCACCCTGAATTACTATGCTTTAGGAAGTGATGCAGATATTATCTAGGGCCAAAAGTGTTAGATCCATAAAGGTTACCACACGTAGGGGCTTCAGAAGATGTAACATGAGTTTGAGGAAAGGGTGAGAAGGGTGTTCCATGTTAATATTTTGCTAAAAACTTGAAAAGACTGTTGTACATCCCAGTTCACATACTTGGCCAAAACGTTTTCTCTCATGCAAAGTGATAAATGAAATATCTTTTTCAACAACTGTAATTTACACATTTCTTGTGCATCTGTGGGTTCTTCAAAAAGACACAACTGAGGTAGCAGGTTAAAATCAACCATTTTTATTTCAGTTTGATTGAAACATATAATTGCAGAAGAAATTGTCCAAATATTTTAGGTAAATTGGTAGCAGGGATTCCTTAGATCTGTCACCCTTTAATTCTATATATTTTTCTTTTCACAAAAGCAAATCATTTGATTTATTGAAACAGTACTCAAAGAAATGTCATCTCAATCACAAACTTGCTTTTGAGTTGCCATCTCCTTCTCGATGGCTAAATGGAGACTGGATGTTGCTGATGAAGGTAGCATGGAGACAGGTTGGATTTTAACAGCTGCAGCTTAATAAAAGGGGGCATATCTATTATTAGGACAATGGGGCTGATCAGATATATGTGTCAAAAATTATCTGGTACTCCATATACCAAAAATAAATTAAACAAGGCTATTGAATAAGAAGAGTAAATCATCCCATTCTGGTAATCATGTGACATCAAGGACATGTGATATCATAGGACACTGAAAGTCAGGCTAGAGAGCAGACTTTTAAATTGATTAATACATATGCCTATTAACTTCAAGCAGTATGTGGGGTGATTCACAAGTTAAAATATAAAACCCCAGAACATAACAAGCAATGAGAAGAAAAATTGCAGTATTGGAGTTTATATTTCAGTGATACCAAGGAAACAATTAACTATAAGTATTTTAAAACCTTGGCTGCTTGGCTCATTTGGCTACTTCCCACAGTAGGTTACACATGGTCATTAAAACCAAGGCAATTCATTCAATCTAAATGACATGGCACAGATTAAGAAAGGAAGGAGAGGGAAGAAATTTGGACATCATTTCTTAAAAGTCAAAGCAGGGTGTTATAATAACTGCTGGGAATGAAAGCAGTTCAGGGACAAGGGATGGCTGGCTACACATTCATACACATTTCTTTGATTGATTGATTGATTGATTGACTGATTGACTGATTTCTATACCAACCATCTGGGATATTTTTCCACTCTGAACGGTTTACAATAGTTAAAACCATAAATATACCTACATCATGGAATGACATCAAAGTGAAATTCATTGAATGAGGGTTAGAAGTACAGTGGTACCTCATACAATGATTTTAATCTGTTCCATGTGGCTCATTGTTGTACGAAACAATTGCTATACGATACATGCATCGTATAGCGATTTTCCCTATGGGATGTAATGTACAACGATTTATTTATTTTTGCTAAGTGGTTTTTTCCATTGAAAAATTGTTGTACAATTTCCATAGGGAAAATTGTTATGCAGGACACCATCCCCCCAAAAAACAAAACAAAAAACAACCCTAATTTTTATGTGATTTCGTTGCTATACGGGGCAATTGTTGTATGAGGTTCCACTGTAAATGAGGATGTGTTTTTGATTTTTTGAAGGTCAATTTCATGTCACATTATCATTCTGGTGTGTGAGCATTTGGCTTACAGTTTTTGGCACCAGCAGTACAGCCACAAATCTGTGGCTGTGCTGCCTGAAGTGGTCACTTCTGATTGTGTTCCTCTTTGTGTCAAAAATCACATAGTCTCAATTGCCTTTGTAATATTCTGTACAGATCACTTTTCCTTTTCTTCTTTTTTTTCCCTTTCTTGATTAATACAACTGTAGTTGATAGGAGAAATAAGAGGCAAGACTTTTACTGGCACTTTTTGGTGCCAGCAGCACACTCACGGATCTGTGCCTCTGCTCCCTGAAAAGGTCACTCTTGAGCCCTGATTGTGTCCCTTCACATGCGCAAAAACATCTGGTCCTCCTTGCCATTATAATATTTTTCACAGTTCTTTTTTCTGTTTTTTTTATATAATTGGCACAGCACAGCAGTGTTACCCTTAAAAGAGATTTTGAAAAGATACCAGATTCCTGGAGTCCAAAATCCATTACTTTGACAGCAAAAACTTGCCAAATCCCAGAGATACAATTTACTCTGGTGCAGGTGATCACATGTACAAAAATGATTCAACTAAACTGTGACTGGAATGGATTCAAATAAATAACCCCCACTGGAGTGGTTTTATTTTTTTAAAAAATCTGTAGAAATAATGTATGCTTAGCTATACTTTGTGTAGTGCCTCATGTTTACATTGATTTAAAACATGGCAGACCTGGCACAAATACAGGAATACTGTATGTCGATGTCTTGGAGGAGCCCTAAGTGAATTCTGTTGCCTGGTAAACCCCAGAGGTAAAGGAAGTTCAAGAGACTCTGAAAAGTTTTCCTTGGGTCCTTAGCCACATGATTACACAGCTGCAAGTGGCCATAACTCTGAATAATATTACTAGGAACACCAACAGAAGGAAATTGGAAAGATGCTGTGAAGAAGCCATTTATACTTTGCATGTCTAAAACCTTACTAAATAAGGCACACAACGTCCCTGAAACAGAAATGCTGACTCTATTAAAGAGGTATAAAACTGTCCAAAATGATGGAACACCACTTTTGCAGCAACCCAATAACACAACTGGAATCCTCCTCGAATGAAAATGAAGGCAAAAGCTCCTGTACAAATAAAAAAAAATTGCAAACAAAGAAAGCATTAAAGTAAAATTGCCAAAATAGGAAAACAACCATAAGAAGCTGTAACACCCTCAACAGAACACAAGAAGGCACTTAAAGAAGCAATCAGAGCTAATGGTGACATTAACACAATAAAGGAATACACATCCAAGAAATCCCTGGAGCCATTTATACCCAGTGAGGATGATATCAAGGAAGCAGCATTTGAAAAATTAACACACCATTACAGTGAAAGGAGGACATTGTGGGGGAGGTTTACAAAAGTGAGATGCAAAATCTGGAAATTAGATGGGAAATGGAGGATTTGCATGTTTCTTTTTTTTAAAAAAAGGGGAACAATACAATGGACTAATTTTCCCCAGTGCATCAGGGCATGATTTTTTAGCCTTCCTGTGGCTACAGTACTGAAAACTGCCCTAAGAATGGCCTTAATAATTATGTGTTGTCCTGTCAATTCTGGCCTATGCAGATCCTTTCTTGGCTTTTCTAGGCTTTTCTACTCAGATGTTGTTTATCATCCCCTTCTTTGGTGGATGCTTTGGGATAGTGCAGCTTGCCTAAGGTCACATAGGCTGGCTTTTATTTCTTGGAGGTTCAGTTAAGGATTAAATTCCCAACCTCTCCCTCTCCAGACTAATTTACTGAAATATTTGGCCAGTTTAAAAATGGCTTTCGACAAACCAATATAAACCTCTCTGACAAGGAACTAAACTTGGTAGCAATTACACTTATATACTGCCTCATATCACTTCCTGCATTATCTGGGTGACTCACAAATTTTTTAGCATTTTGCCCCCAACATGTTGGGTACTCATTTTACTGACCTCAGAAGAATTAAAGGCTGAGTCAACCTTGTCCCTGCTAGGATCGAACTCACAACATTTTGGCTGCAGTATAAGCAATTTAACCACTGCACCACCAGGGCTCTTATAAACTGAGAATGAATGCCCTAGAACAGCAGTGAAGGATTTGCACCCCTATCTGAGTTTGGACTCTACTTGCCAATTGTCTCAGACTACATAATCTATAATCTGCGGTCACCTGCAATATAAATTGGAAATCTTGAGGGTCACAGGCTGTAAAATTATAGGTCACAAGTTATTCAACATGGAGTTTCTTTGGTTTTTAAACAGTTTCAGAATGTAGCTTTGCTCTTTGCAAAGGCCTCTGCTGCACTTATCAAGCCGAGTAGCTTGTAGAATAATCTCCAAGCTTCCCTGTGTTTTTTGTCTTCTCCCCAGTTCTGGAATGTCCAATATGTCAACAACCAGAGCCTGGGAGCACCAGACATTTTGTTATGGGAACTAGGGTGTGTTTACAGAAGCCCTGGGCTCTAATTGGCTGAATGCTAATTAGGTGGACCAAGCTCATGTCTTTCCTATAGGCACATGGGTTTGAAAGTTAGTTAGTTAGTATGTGAGTTGGGGGGCTTCAGAGATGAACACCTCAAAAGGAAGAGGAAGTAATTATGATTACAATAAAACCCCTACTTACAAAAAAAAGTCAATTCCATAGGCTTTTACTTAAATCAATTTTTTGTAACTCGAAACAAACCCATAGAAAAAATATTTTTTATGTAACTCGAAGCAAACCCATAGGAAAAAATGATTTTTTATGTAAATAGAAGCAAACTCATAGGGAAATGAATTTTTATGTAACTCGAAGCAAACCCATAGGAAATTGTGCAAATCGGGACATGGTTTTAGCATAAAATCATTATGTAAGTCGAATTTTATGTAACTCGAGGCATTTGTAAGTCGGGTTTTTACTGTACTTAGATTAGTCAGGTTTTCTTTTATTTCTGGAAGAAGGCCTGAGTGTGGATTTCCCTAACTACCTATTTTGATTAGTATTTTTGTATGCTGTACTTCTGTATCCTGAACCATCGCAAGACCTGTTATTTCTACAATATGGTTTGAGAACAATAAATATTTTTACTTCATCAACAACGCCTGTTCTTTGGGAGAGGGGGTAAGACAAGAGTTAAGCCAAAGTCACACACTACCACATCTAATACAATTCTCTCCATATTACTTACTGGGCTCTGTAAATATAGATAAGTCCCAGAGTGTTGCTACAGAGTAATTTGTAGGATGGCAAACAGGCCTCCTGGGCCCCAGGAGTCTTTGGGGTGTTCCATAGGGCAGACTGGTAAAAGTCACTTGCAGGGACTGGGAGAGACCCAAGGGCAAGGGCCAGGTCACAGTCTGTCTGTCATACAGGCTATCCTTTCCTAGAACTAAAGTTATACCAGCACTATACCACTAAACTAGGTGGTATTTAGTGAACTTGTATGTCTCCTTTATGAGGTCAGTTTGACTTTCTCATATTGAACAATGTTGCATAATGGGCATGTATGGCAAAGAAATAAACAAAACTTGGCTGATTATGTAGCACATTTTTCTCTTGCTTAAAAAAATATAGATAAACAGCAGCTGATAAAAGTTCTATAGGTAACTAGATGTGTTTGATTTAACTATGAGCATTACATCAGTTTACAAAGTCAGACATCAAAATGATGAGTGGCCCTAGGTCAGAAAGCTTCATGACTGATGGTCAAAATAAACCAAAGCTTTCATAGTTCTCATCTGACAGATGATTTATGACGCAACTTTCTTTTTCAACTTTATTCAGACAGATCTTGGTGCAGAAGAAATACTCAAAGTAGGTTTACTCAGGAAGTAAAAAGGTGCAAGTATATACAGTGCAACAACTGTAACACAAAACAGATCTATTCTCTTGGGCTGCTCAGTTGACCTCACTGAGATAGTTCAGTTGTGCTATATACAAGTCCATACAGTTCAGTAGCAATCCAGCCCAGCAGGGTAAATGTAAGCTGCAATTACAGACAAAGCCAAAGAGTTCTACAGCTTCTGTCCTCCTGGTGGAGGCTTACCCCAAGTAGTCCTTCTTTGTCCAGCAAGCACAGATGGCACATCAGGCAAAGCCATCATCAGGATCAGTACAAAGATTCAGTCCTTGTAGCAGGTTCTGGAAGACACAGGAATCTTTGTCCAGACTGTCAGCAAAGGAAGTTGAGCATTGTAGCTGGAAGTCTGCAATCTTGCTCTGACCTAAATACACTGGCCCATGGAGCACACGAGAGAAAAGTCCCAGCACCTGTGTGCCCCTGCAGTAGGGTCTTAAAGGCATCACAGACACAATATGCCTTGCAACCAGTTAGGGTGTGAGACGAAGACTTACATCCCCTAACTTACTCCTCCTTTCAAGGCCATATTGACAATATGCATTAACAAGTACAGGTAATATATACAGATACATATATTTACACATTTTTTCACACATTAATACCATACTGTTTGCATCAATACTAGGCCTTTGTAAAGTGTCAGCAATATTTTCCTCTGTTGGGCAATATACAAGTTTTATCAGGTTTCCCCAAACACTGTGTCTCACATTTAGATATCTAATATCGGTATGGTTAGAACTTGTTTTGTCACCAATGCTGCTTGTGGTTATAATAGCAGACTGATTGACTTCTAACACTTCTACAGGGTTTTTCGGCATTAAACCTAGGTCTTTCAAAAGTTGTTGGAGACATATAATATCTGTGCCCACAAGTGAGAGGCAAGAGAATTCTGCCTCCATAGCCAGATGTTGACTTTCTGGTTTCAGTATAGACATGTAGGTTCTGAAAGACGCAGGAATCTTTGTCCAGACTGTTAGCAGAGGAAGTTGAGCATTGTAGCTGGAAGTCTCCAATTTTGCTCTGATCTAAATACACTGGCCCATGGAGCACACCAGGGAAAAGTCCCAGCACCTGTGTGCCCCTGCAGTAGGGTCTTAAAGGCATCACAGACACAATATGCCTTGCAACCAGCTAGGGTGTGAGGTGAAGACTTACATTCTCTAACAACATTCTTTGACTCTGTTCTGCAATTCAGAACAGATCCTAGGGCTGAGTCATGTCACAGGTTGAAATGCTGCTGTATACCAGCAGTGACATGTCCACTGGGGCAAGCAGGCAGCTGTGCTACCTCAAGTTCAATATAATCCTCATCCATCCCTCTCTTGCCTGTTTTCTTTCCAGAGTCATAAAACTCTGTATGGGTGCATGTATGCAAACTTGCCTGCCTCTATGTGTTCTTCTGCAAACATGGTGGAATACTTGTGTAAGGTAAAGGCAAAGGTCACCCTTGCTCGAAAGCCAGTCGTATCCAACTCTAGAGTTAAGTGCTCATCCCTGCTTATAGCCAAAGAGCCAGTGCTGTCTGCATCTGCAGACTTCCGTGGACATGTGGCAGGTATGCCTAGTCACCGGAGTGCACAGAACACTGTTTACCTTCCCACCAAAGTGGTCCCTATTTATCTACTTGCAATTTCTAGCTTCTGGTTGGCAGGAGCTGGAACAAAGACAGGAGCTCTCTCTGTCCTGCAGTACTGGGGAATCGAACTGCCTTTCAGTCAGTGTCTTAGCCACTTGAGCCACTGCAGTCCCCAGTTCATTTTTAGATTCTTTATTTTTCCATTTTATTCTCAATCTGTAGAAGGCTTTCCACATAATTTTAGGAAAACTGCTTTGTATAAATAATAGTTTTGAAACCTTGCCATCAGACAACCAAAATTTATTTACCCATGATGTATTTTGATGCATTTGCTCATTGATATCAATGACCTTCTTTAGTCCTTTGGAAAACTGCATTATATGATCTAGTATTACTTTGTTCTTTTAGGAGAACTGCTAGAGTTCTGGCCCAGTTAAAAAGCAAGAGACCTTGCCCTTAGTTTTATTCAAAAGGAGGACAAACAGCCACAAACAGATGCTTAGAAGGACTTAACAGTTATGTTAATATTCTAACAAATCTCAAATACAAAACTCTAATCTGCAGTTCCATTCATTCTTATTAGAAAAGAACAGAGGTGGAATTATACTAAAGGGCAGTATTCCAGGTCCATTGACTTTAATGGTACAGAACAATAACAACTTTTTGAAAATATTTCCTGCTTCACTTCATAATACAAGTGAGCTCCAGTAATGAACCAAACAGAGGTTAGGAATCCGTCCAGCTTTACTGAATAAGTTTATTAAAACATCAGGTTCTGAATCGTCTTTTATAATTTACACCATAAATTCCTTGCCTGTGTCTAATTGCAGGACTAACCCTAGAAGGGATTACCATAAGGACACAAACTTTCCCCCCCTCTGTCCAGTGTCACTTCCAGATAAATGAGCTTGATGGGTTTGAGAGGCTCTGTCACTGTACCTACCTCATCTGCTCCACTTGACCCCAGCTTGCAGTTGTCCAAGCCTGAGACTACCCTGGACAGCACAGTAGAACATCCACTTGTGCAATAGTGTAGTGAATACCCCCTTATAGACCCAACAGAAAAGAACTGTGCTTAATTGACCATTAGCATGCATGGGAAAAACAAATATGTTGGTGATGTTCAAATGTTATAGCAAGAACATCAACCAAAGTAGATGATTTACTCCTGGTGTCACATATGGAGACAGTGCAGTCCTTTCCCAACCCCAATCCCATATATACAACACAGAAAAATGTTCTATACCAGCTGGAGTTCCAAATCATCATTAAAGGGAGACCCACATATCATGTACAGTATTATGGTAGTCTAGCCTGCTTTCAACAAAGCAAAAAGAGAGAGTGGAGGAAAGAATTGTGTTTCAAATGTTTCATAGCTTCATACCAGCAGTGGGCTCCAAAAAAATTTGCTACCACACTGTGGGTGTGGTATGGTGGGCATGGCCAGGGGGAAGCTCTGCATTGCACCTGAAGTAGACTAGTTTATTTCAAAACTTGGATGAGTGTGGCCTGCCAGAATTTCTGCTACTGGTTCTGGTGAACTGGTGCAAACTTGCTGATGCCCACCACTGCTTCATACTATTTCTTGTATGTACTATATTTCTTACTCTTGTGTTCTCCCACATTTCCCCCTTCAAACTATGACTGAAAATGCATAGGTTGTAAACATTTTTATTCCATCAGCATACTTCTAGGCATATCATTTTAATTTTAACAGTACTGTATCTTCCTAGATAACAAGCATAATCTCCTGTTGTTAAATAGTTTTTTGGCTTGTACTTCTATCCACATAATACAATGGGCCATATAGTTCTTTGGTTCCACTGCAAAGCCCCCATTGATCTCAACTGCTCAGTGCTTGTAAATGGCTTCTAAGAGATAAATTCTACTTTTGTATATGACCTCATCATCTCACAGTTGATTGTAGCTATTTAGTACTTGAATCGTATAGTTATATCTAAAACACCATCTGAAGTAGTATCATCATACAATCCTTCTATTGCTATTCAGGCCTTTGAATAGTTTAAACTCATGTTCATTTTCAGCAAGCATATGAATGTTTTCCAAAAGTATGTGGAGCCCCCGTTGTTATAGAAGTTGGAAGTTTTTAAACAACCCTTTTAAGGAGATATGAAACTAGAAACAAAACAAAAGTAAAAAAAGAAGACCAAAACATTGTGGCACCATAGATATTAACTGTTACATTTTAATGTCAGCTTTCATTGATCAAGTCCACTTCCTTTTAGGGAGGAAAATATATTTTAAAAGTTTTGCCTGCACTTGGGAAAGAGGTAGAATTTTAAAACAGCAAATTATGTTATGATATATGCTGAGGTTATTAACCAGAAAAATGTAATTGTTTGGAAGTTTCTTTGACTTCAGTGAGAGATACTCAATTTTCTTTTTCTTTAAACAAGGTTAACTTCCCTTCTACAAAACTGAAGCTAAAATTGCCTTCCTGTTTTCTTGAAACCCACCTTTTCACCATTGGGAAAGCTATACCACTCTTTTGTTTGAATAGTCACTATAATATTATGCTAGAGCAATATAAAGTGGTCATTTAAATTGCCAATTTTTCAAGGTTGTTCACATACTGCCTTAAATGGGTTATTTCCTCTCCCGCCTCCACTATTAATCACATTGGTCTAAAAATGTGGTTCCCAATATGAGCACAATCCCCACGGGGGGTGTGTGTGTGTGTGTTAATTTTTAAGGGGGACAATTTGAGAATGAATTATTAACAGTTAATGGACTTTTAGGCTTTCTAACCAAGAGGCCCTGATGCTAGGAAAGATCGAAGGCAAAAGGAGAAGGAGGCAGCAGAGGATAAGATGGCCAGATGGCATAATTGATGAAATGGGTGTAGATCTGGGTGGACTATGGAGGATTGCAGATGACAGAGAAGCCTGGCATACAGCAGTCCATGGGGTCACAAAGGGTTGGACTCAATAGTGCAACTGAACAACAACCTTCATGACCCCATGGACCACTGTAAGCCAGACACCTCTATCCTCCACCACCTTCCCCAACCTGCCCAGCTTTGTGCCCACTGTATCAACAATGTCATCTACCCATCTCATTCTCTGCCACCCCCTTCTTCTTTTGCCCTCAACCTTTCCCAGCATCAAGGCTTTCTCAAGTAAATCCTCTCTTCTCATTTGATGTCCAAAGTACTTTAACTTCATCTTCAATATTTGACCTTCCAAGGAGCAGTCCTGGTTGATTTCTTTTAAGATCAAACTATTTGTTCTTTTTGCTGTCCAGAGTACTGTCAAAATTCTTCTCCAGCACCACATCTCAAAGGCGTCTATTCTTCTGCGCTCAGCTTTTCTTATGGTCCATCTCTCACAACCATACATTACTATCAGAAATACCATTGCTTTGACCATGCAGACTTTTGTTTGCAAGGTGATGTCTCAACTTTTAGCTATGTTCCCCAAAATTCTCTTAGCTTGCCTCCCAAGAAATAGTCACCTTTTTATTTCATGGCTGCAATCACCATCTGCAGTGACCTTGGATCCTAAGAATGTAAAGTCTGTCAGTGCTTCTATTTCTTCCCCATCATGCTTAGGTGGGGCATGGCTAAAGAATGGTTGGGAACCACCGGTCTAAAGGGATAATTAAATGGGAAGGAAAGAAGAAAACAAGCAGACTCAGAAACCATGTATAGAGAAGAGAGGAATTAGTTAACAAGCTGCAAATGAGGCTGATTTGCTCTCCTCTCTGATGAGTCTCAGATGTGAAATAACCCAGGGAGTATAAGGCAGCTTCTTAGAACTTAATAGGTAAAGTACAAGGCACTCATTAGAAAATAATGCCTAGGATGCTGTTATTTGAATCTGCTGTTTACAGAGTCTGACTCATGACCATAATCTATTCCTGGGAATTTTCAAAGTTTTGTAGAAAAGCTCTGGTAACTTCTTTTTTAAAATCTAGGTTTGGCCTTTGCAAGAATTGGACTCTTCCTTTGATGAACTTTGATTAATCCTGCAGAAATGTGAAGGTCAAACTTTTTCTTTATAAATGATTATGTTAGAAGTCACTGCTATCACATCAATGTGCCATTTTGTTCAGTTTAAAGTGGAATATCAAATGCTGTGTAATAACTCTGCATTATCTGAAGATGACCGTTCTCATGGGACTGACTATCTTTTTGATGTACATCATAAGTACATCAATCATCATAAGTATAAGCTACCTTTGGTCTCTGAAATGAACATATTAATAGTAAAATTACATATTATGAGTAGGCATTATTCAACTGTTTGGTTTTACCTTCTGTTCTTCTAATGCATGGGTTCTCAACCTTTTAAAGCCGGGGCGCCAGGTCAAGCTCCCACAGACAGTTTTTCCAGCTGCTGCCTTGTGGAAGAAGAAAAAGGGAGGCTTTTAAGAAAGTACTTTTGCAAAATTCCAGATCTGCTGAACTCCCTCAGGACTCATGCAGAAGGTAATATTTCCCAGGAGGCCCAAGAAGCACACATTCCAAATTTTGTAGTGGCTCCCCTCAAAGGCCAGTTCAACTATAGATGTGTTTACCAAGCATTTTAGTTCAAAGAAGGCACCCAGAATAGCCAAAATACTAATATGGAGAATAAGACAGAGGGAGCTGATGGGAAAACCCTTATTTAAAAAAATACTCCCCCCCTCCACACACACACACAGGTAAACAAAAGGAGCCTAGCTGCCTCACCTGCCTCAGCTTGCCTCTGCAAGTTTTTTTTCTTTTTAGAACAGATGAAATTGGTTTTCAGTGCACCGCACTTTGCGCCATCTAGTGGCCATATCTGTTAATGACCCAACAGTCAGCTGTTCTGCCCCATCCCAGAAATTCTGTATGGTGTTTTAAGCTGCCAAAAATGCAGCAAAAAGATGGGGGGGGGGGAATCCAGAAACAGAGAGGAGAGGTTCCACTGTATTTAAAAATACTCTTTCACTCAGTGATTCAGCAAGTAAGCGGAAGAGGTGTCTGCTGACTCACACATGGAAGGCTGGTTTGAATGGTGTCAGGGGTCGACTCTGGCCCGTGGGCTGTAGTTTGTGAATGCCTGTTCTAATGTATCTTCTTTAGGTGTCTGGATAATGGAAAACTACTACACACGGTTTGGAAAACCCACATTAATTGTAACAGTTTGTAACAGCCAAGAAAGTGGCTTCATTTTGGCAGTTTTAGGTTTGACCTGGACACAAAAGAAGAATTGTGTCATGAAAATAGCTTCATTTGGTGAAATTGCCAGGTTAACAACATCTCATTCCATGAGGTTTTGAGACCTAAGGTCCTTTTAGACACTGAAGGGGCAGGTTCTTCAACAATTACTGCAAGACGATCTGCCCATGACAGGTAGAAAATGTACTGGCTCTTTGATGAGGTTGAAGGTAACAAATTATTTCCATCAGCAACAGCAGCTCCAGAACATATAAGATCACGAAAAAGACAAATACATTTCTCAGTATGGCTAAGCAATATGTTCCAAAGGCATGTGACTAAACCTTAAACCAGTGCTTCCCAAACTTCTTTTGACCATGTCCCACCTAAGCATCATTAAAATACTACTTATGTTCCCCTTGTGACAGTTAATTTAATTTAATTTAATTTAATAGTCATACTTATATATGCCACCCACTCAGCTAGAACCCTTCCAGTTGTCAAGTTCAGCATCTTAACCACTAATCATGAGCCACCCTGAAATGTGGAACAGATTTTGGATATGTTACATGCTCCAGGTTTCAGGAAGTGCAGAACTAAGAAAGTTTGGAAGCTGCAGAAAAACAAACCTTTGAAGAGTTTTGAATGAATGCAAGAGAAATTAATGGTGGCACAGTGGTTAAACCACTGTACTACAGCCAGAACATTGTGAGTTCAATTCTGACCAGGGATCAAGGTTGACTCAGCTTTCCATCCTTCCAAGGTCGGTAAAATGAGTAACCAGCATGTTAGGGACAAAAGACTTTGAAGCTGGCTGCCACCACCGTTGCCTCCCCTCAGCCCTCTTCCCCGGTCCGGCATCTACCGTGGGAGTCTGGGCTTGCAGCACCGCTCTGTTGCCTCGCTCTGTCGATGCTGCTAGGACTTGAGGACTTGGAGTTGGGCTCCAACGTGGTTGTTGAGGCCGGTCCTTGTTAAACCCCGTTTAAGCTCGTTGATCCTTGGGCTCTGACCCACCCACCTTGGATTATTATACTTTTTTGCCTTTGATGTATAATTTGTAAATTGTTATCATAACTCTATTGTTCATTCTTATTGTATTTTGATACTGTATCGTATTTTGATGTTTTTTTCCCTATTGGATTTTTGTATTGATTGTATTGTATTTAATATGTTGTGATGCTGCCCTGAGTCGGCCTTGCGCTGAATAGGGCGAGGTATAAATCCCAAAATAAACCCGACTCAGGACGGCATTACAGCAAATTCTAAAAACAAATAAAAATACTTAAACCCTATATCCCACCCACCAATCCCACCCACTATAAAAGGGAAGAGAGGGTTCTTAATTGTTTACATAAGCCAGCAGGTGGGTACTGTATTCCCATTAGAGCCCCACACCTGCCCTGCCAGCCAGGTCTTCAATCCTCTCCTGAAGGGCAGCAAAATTCTTTGAAGTCTTAGATCTGTTGGCAGTAGGTTCCAGAGGGTTGGTACGGACACGGAGAAGGCCCTCCTTCGGGTGCTGGATAGATTTGCTCCCCTAGTTGATGGCACTATTAGAGAACCCCTTTGGTCTGCTCTGGTTGGACGGGCAGACACTATTGGGACAATGCGGTCTCTAAGGTATCCTGACATATAATTCTTATTATTCAAAAAATGAACTCCTGTTCACATAGAGGAAGCCTAAAAGGCCATTAACCATTAATAACTCATTCTCAAATTACCCACCTTAAAAATAAAATCATTCCGCTGCGCTCGGCCCCGGTGGGGGCAAAGAGGCCCGCTGGCCACGCCATCGGCCGGCGTTTCCGGGCCCCGCCCTCCCCCCCTTGCCAGGACTCAAAAGGCGAGGGGGCCTGCCGGGCCAACCACCACCGCCGCTGCGCTCAGCCCCGGTGGGGGCGAAGAGGCCCGCTGGCCACACCATCGGCCGGCGTTTCCGGGCCCCGCCCTCCCCCCCCTCGCCAGGACTCAAAAGGCGAGGGGGCCTGCCGGGCCAACCACCACCGCCGCTGCACTCGGCCCCGGTGGGGGCGAAGAGGCCCGCTGGCCACGCCATCGGCCGGCGTTTCTGAGACCTGTCCTCCCCTTTATAAGACTCTGAAGGCAGGTTTTTTTGTTGTGGGTGGTTTCGGTAGAATTGTTCTATTCTGATGCGGTGCTGATATTTTGCATTTTGCGGATTGTTTTGCTTTATATTGTGATTTGTGTCATTTTATGTACTTGAAATATTGTATTTATTATTGTATTTTGAATATTGTATCTTGTAAACTCCTTGGGTTGCCCTGGGGTCATTTCTATGTTGTTAGCCGCCCAGAGTCGGCCATGTGTTGAGTGGGGCGGGATATAAATTGAATAAATGAAATGAATGAATGAATGAATTCCCCCCCCCCCCCCCATAGTGCATGTGCCCCACGCTGGGAACCATGGCCTTAAATCAGGGATTCCCAACCTTTTTATGGTGTGGGGCTGACCACACATCCTGGACAGTTGAGCAGGCCAGACCACGCCCCGTGGAAGTGGGCATGTTTACAACAACTGTAAATGCACCCACTTCCGCATTTACAACAGGCATACACACATTCATGCATGCATGTGTGTGTGTGTTTTATGGCTAATGTAAATGTGTCCCCTTCCACTTCTGGGTGCAGAAGTTTTCATACAACAGCACCTGGCCACATGAAATGGCGCCATGGGCCAGGTCTGGTCTGTGGTCTGTAGGTTGGGAACGCTTGCCTTAAACTGTAGAGTAGCCTATTCCAGGTTACAAACTTAACAACTGGATAATGGACCTCAAAACTTGAATCTCAGGTTCCAAACTTGAGATTTTGTAGGCCTTCTGTAGAATGAACCCTTAAATCAGATCTGACAAAGCTGTACTTGTTTTCATACAAGAATGTTTATAAGAGAGAATATTAAATAAAAGCTAGCCAATTGTGGCTTTGAGATTTCTTTGGACTACAGTTTCCATCTTTCATCACTGGGTATGCTACTTTGACTGCTGAGAATTGTTTTCCTACAAACCTGTATTCCTACAAACTTGCATTCACCAATAACATCAGCCAGAGATAACCTATTATAGGAATGAGTGGCCCTTTAGATGTTCTTAGATAAAACTGCTATTATTCCTGATTCCCAACACCAGAAGAAGTTGGCATCCAACAATTCCACCCACTCTCATTCATTATCCCATTGCTGATAAACTGTGTGTGGTATTGGGGAATTTTGGCTGTTCTTCTAAGGTAGCAGAATTTGAGACAGAAAAAAAGTAACAGTAGCACAGAAGCATGGAGAGATCTATTCAGTCTCATTAATTCCCCCTCATTGTTTTCCTCCACACAAATGAGCACTTCGCATGACAGAATACTGTAGAAGCATTTTAAGTAATATAAGAGACATCTTTACTTACAATGACCATCTATGGTTACAGTCAGAAGAAGAAGAAGAAAAGGGGAAATTGATTCTCCAGTGCATGGAGTACCAGGCGTGTTGTTTGGTTGGAAATGAGGGGAGGAAGAAGGACTATCAACATAACAAAGTAAGCAAGGAAACATACAGGAACAGAGGCAAGGGCTTGCCCTAAATGCCAAAGGCAGCAAAAGAACTCTACCCATAAAGTCAGTGGAAAAAGACAATCACACCAGGATGTAAAAGACCCCTTCCCCTGATACTCATGCTAGTGCATAAAAGATTACTATTATATCTTTATATGGAACATTCAATCCTTCAAACAGTGATTTTCTCTCTCACACACATGCAACATGGATTCCACTAGCTACTTGTATAAGTTGCAATCCCTTTAGTTTTCAATGGGGTGGTTTATGCTTATGTAACTTTTGGAGTGTTCCAGCTGTGGAGCTCTAACACTTCCTGTTTGCCAAAAGGATTCTTATACTAATCTTAATACAGTGGTACCTCGGATAAAGTCCGATTCAGATAAAGTCTGATTTGGATAAAGTTGCGGTTTTCATGCACACATGATGCATCACATAAAGTCCAAAACCGCTAAAAATGGACGTTATCCGAGGTATTTAATATAGGATCCTCGGATAAAGTCCATTTTTGAGCGTTATCTGATGTATCGTCCATTTGATTTGGACAAAGTCCAAAATCAGATAAAGTCCAAACTTGTGGAATGGAGTTTGGACTTTATCCGAGGTTCTACTGTATTAGTTTCCTGCCACAGGAGTCTTAATTGTTTTATCTGCAGCAAACTTACACAGTTAATCAGCTACTACTGTGTATAGAACTCATTAGGGCATGGTATTATCACATGACTATAAAAAACAACCCTTTACCAATCTGCCTAAGGCTTCTTCTTGGAAAGGCAGGGATGCCTGAGGTACCTAGATGGGGTCCTCCAGCAAGTGTAAACCAGCTTTCTGTAGGTATGTAGCTCCCATTGAGAGGATATGCTTTTCCTTCTGAAGTCAGAAATGACTTTGAAGGAGTTGCTCTCAAGCAAACTGATGTGGAGACTCTGTGAAACAGAAACTTTAGTACCATGGTATCAGTAGCTTTGAAAGTATGGAGAGAGGAGTCCACATGCTGGCCTTTTCTGAATCAGAGTAAACCTTCTGTGCAACTGTCAGTGTGTTGGATCTTCCCCCAAGTGTATACAAAGGAAGTGAATTCTATTTTGTCTTTTAAAAAAGCTCTCAGAGGCAATATATGTTCTCAGCTGGAGTGCCAACATGAAAAAGTTAAACATAAAAAAGTCCAAGGAAATATAGAATGTTGGATGGCAAATAAATGTTTTTAAATTATAAAAGCAGATTAGTAGTATCCCCAGAGTAGGGAAATGTCCCAAATACTGATGAGCAAAAAAGTAAGTGAGGCAAAGAGAATAAGGTGTGCTCATAGAAATACTTGTTTTCAAAATCCAAGCTTCTTTTCATATATCATATTTTCATAGCTGGCCTTTAGATATAAGTTGAGTTATTGTCATTGCATACATTATAAATACTTGTATAAGAGCATGTTATACAATAGAATGGATTTTTATTTTTATCCTGCCCTACTAGGCTTTTGCCGACTCAGAGCGGCTCAACAACAAGCAATACTACAATACAAAAATGCAACGATACCAATTCAAAAATTAAACATTACAATACAGTGCAGTTGATACAATAAAAACATCCATCACAGAAGCAAAAGCAAAAATACAATTCAGCACAAGATATAAATATAAATGAGGTATTTAACAATACAATAATACAATAAATACAATAAATTACGGACAGAGCCTGGAGCTCACATCTCGGATGGAGTCCAAGGCTCAACGTCCTCACAGAGCACAAGCTCAGATTAGGAAGCAGCCAGAAAAAGGCCCGGGAGAGTCCTTATGGCCATGCCGGCAGCCTCACAGCTGAGGCCAGTCTCTTCTCCCTCTTCCGACCTCACCGGGGGGGGGGAATCCGGCAAGTCCAGTGTCCCAGTGCGGTGGGTCTCCCTATGGCCACTCTGACCACCAAACAGCTGAGGCCAGTCTCTTCTCCCACCCCTGCTCTCATGGGGGGGGGGTGTATCAGGTGGGTCCAGCATGACAGGTCTCCTTATGGCCATACCAGCCACCTCACAGCTGGGGCCAGTCTCTTCTCCTACCCTCACTCTCACCGGGAAGGGAGGGGGGGACATCCAGCAAGTCTGGCAGCTTGGCACGACGGGTCTCCCTATGGTTATGCCGGCTGCCTTGCAGCTGGGGCCAGTCTTTTCTCCCATCCCCACTCTCACCGGGGGAGGGAGCATCCAGCAAGACTGGTGGCTCCTGGGAAGGCAGGTGGGAGGAGCTTCAACTGCCCCGATGAGCCGCAGCTGAGGGGCCGGTCCTCTTCCTCTCCCTCCGGCATTGACGTGGGTGGAGGTAAGCGGACGGGGGTGCTCACTGCCTTTTATCCATCCTGGGCAGGTGAGACCCAGGAAGGCAGGTGGGAGCAGCTTCGACTGCCCCAATGAGCTGCAGCTGAGGGGCTGTTCCTCTTCCTCTGCCTCCAGCATTGGTGTGGCTGGAGGAAGGCAGGCAGGAGCGCTCACTGCCTTTTATCCCTCCTCAGCAGGTGAGACCTGGGAAGGCAGGTGGGAGCAGCTTTGACCGCCCCAACGAGCCACAGCTGAGGGATCAGTCCTCTTCCTCTGCTTCCTCCCCTAAGAAATCATGTGTGAATCATTACTTTCATTCCTCCTGTGAAAATAAGTATTCCCCTGTAGCTACCTCCAGCAGCAGATTACATTCCTGTGGCTGAGGCTGGTGGGGAAAAAAGGCATAGTCGACTGTGACCACACTTTGCTTGCTACCCACTATATATGCCCATTCCTAGAGGCTGGGAAGAGTTTTGAAGATGAGTTGCATGTTGACTCACATGGCTTCTTTTTACTCCAGTAAAGTGCAAGCTACACATACAGGTAATGGGCTGCATCCAGCAGTGCCTTTTTTAATGGAAATTGCTTAGGACAAAGCATATTTCCCTTTTCTTTTCTGTCCTACTGTCTGCTCTCCTCTGTGCTCTTTGACACCATTCCAATGGATTCCCATCTTTCAGGAGCAACTCTGTGGAGGCCCAGATGGCTCCTTTAAGGAGGAAGGATTGTTGGAAATTAGTTCCCCTCAAGAGAAGGTGAGAATTATTTACATTGTAACAAAGTCACCTCTGGATACAGAATCTTGAGGCTAGCAATGAGAAATCAAATTTGATTGTTTTTTCTGTCTAAATATTATTTTCTCAAGCAACAGAAATATGTGTTATGACACTGTTTAGAAAGAACTTTCTGAAAAACACTGAAGATTAGCAGGTAGTGATAAGTTTTAAGATGTAGGCACTCATAATGATGGGCCCTCATAGCCATACCCTTCAGGACTGTCAACAAGTCAACAAGCCAGATATAGTAATTTTCATCTCTATTTAGACCAAGGCATTTGGAAAACAGATGAGTCTTAATTGCCCATTCAAGACCAAGTCATGCTAAAATAGTTGGCAGTACAACTGAGATAGTACACAACAGTATGTTGCTGTCTCTGGCAAAAAACAGGGTTTTTTTGGAGTTACTGTGGGGGTTACAGTTAAATGCAAATGAAAGTTTGAGGTGGATCGTAATTGCTTTCATTATATCTCCTGGGTAAAAACTACCAGAGCTTCAAACCTCTATTACACCAATTCCAATCATGTCCTTCTGTTTTTCCTGTAAGAAAATATTTCTTACCCATTGGGGGAAAAAACCAGTCTGGCCAGTTTATCCTGCTATAGTAATAGAGTAGACCATACTGCCAGCCACTCAATGCCAAGCATCAGGTTGTGGTTAACTAAACTGACAACCCTGAGGACTAACGGCCTTGGACTTCAAAATCCACAGGGAAGGGTGATGGCCCCTAAATGAATTAAGTCCTACTTGAATCCAGCAGCTTCAACAATACTGACCAGGGGCTGTATTTGCTTGCCAAAAGGGCTCAGGACCAGAAAGTGATTCACTGAACTGGTATGGGTGGCATGCTGTGATGCAGGCAGGATAGTAATAAAAATATTCATTCATTCATTTATTTAAATAAATATATTGCTAGTGTAGATAAAATCTTACATAATTTATTCCCAGTTTGGAATTTGAATTTAGTTTATCTTAATTTTCTTATATATATTTTTGGTAAAACTTCTCAAAATCCATACCCATTATTTCTGTATCTTTTTGAGCACAATTTGAGAACATGAGATTCATTTTTCTTCTTCAGATGACTGGCTTCTGGATTATATTTGCAGGATTTTAGAAAATTACAAGTATCAGCCAAGGGTCAAGCCCCTTATTTTTATTGTCATTTTCCCAAGCAACAGAACCCATGACATTTTGTACTCCATCTATCTTCAGAAAAACTGTACTTTCGACAGTTTCCATGTGACAAATTGTAAGAGTGTTTCAGATGGCTCGGCCCAATAACTCCAGAGACAGTATATTATAATTAAAGTCTTTTATTCTCACTGCCCGCATGGCGGTCAGTGGCTGTATCAAGGGTCAAAGATGGAAGGGAAGGGTATGAGGTTGAGGTGGTCCTTTAATAGGGTCGGATGAGGTCAGAGGCATAAGGTTCAAGGGAATAGGGTTACAGCGGCAAGGCATTGTGGTATAAGTAGTTCAGGTCAGTTTGATATTACATCTGACAAAACCCCTTCTAATATCATATGGGCTGACTACATTGAGTGCATACTTGAGCGTTTCATTTTCTAAGACACAAGCCGCCAAACAGGTACTCATGCTGAGCTGAGGGGAGTGGTTTTGGTCAGTATGTCTGCCACTTGTTCCTTTGTCTCACAATGTGTTAGCTCTATAAAGCCTTCTCTTATCATCTGTCTCACGTTTTTGCACTTGATATCTATATGTCTAGATTTCCGATTTATATTGTCACCTTTTGCTATCTCTATGGCTGCCTGGCTATCTTCGTGGATGGTGATGGGGAGCTTGGGCTTTTCCCAGATAAGGGAGATCAGTTCGTTTATCCAGATAAGGTCACATGCAGCGTTTGACAGGCAGACATATTCGGCCTCGGCGGTGGAAGTAGAAACCAGTTTCTGCTTCTCGGTGCGCCAGTATATTGGGCTGCCATTCAACATCACCATGTAGCCGGATGTGCTCTTTCTGGTTCCTAAGCATCCGCCCCAGTCAGCATCGGCGTAGCATGACAGGTTGATTTCTTCGTCTATTCGAGGGGTGAGCAGTAATTCTGTTTCCATGGTACCCTTCAGGTATCTCAGCAGTCTCTTGACGGCCGCCCAATGAAACGTCTTTGGGTTACTGGAATGGCGTGAGAGAAGGTTCACTGCCAGCGTAATGTCGGGCCTGGTCCAGTTGGCTATGTGTAACAGCGATCCAATGATGGATCTGTAGAGGCTGACGTCTTCGAACGGTTCCCCTTCCTCGTAGGCGTTTTTCAGGAAATCTGTTTGCATAGGCGTCCCACAGGGGTGAGTGTTTGACATGTTGCATCTGTCAAGGAGTTCAGCTATTTTCTCCTTCTGGGAGAGTCCAAAGCCATTGGGTATCCTTGATACTTGCACCCCTAGGTATTTGTTCACTCTCCCCAAGTTTTTCAGGGAGAATTCATTTTGCAGTCCATGAGCGAACTCGTCGCATTTGGACTTACTTTTCCCAAAGTACAATAGGTCGTCGACATACACTAGGACCTTTTCAACTTCCTCTGGTGATTTCCTTAGAAATACACATTTGTCGGCTTCGGCTGGGAAGAAGTTCAATTGCCTCATTGCCTCGGCCAGACACTCGTACCACCTCCTGCCGGACTGTTTTAGGCCATAGAGGCTTTTGCTGAGTAGCCACGTTTCCCCTCTATTGCGCCCAAAACCAGGTGGTGCTCTGACGTATATTTCCTTGTCAAGGTCTGCATGGAGGTATGCTGTCTGTACATCAAACTGGTACACTTGATCTTCGAGGATGGTTGCCATTACTAAAGCGGCCTTTACGCTTTCTGGCTTCACTGTGGGGGAGTATGTGTCTTCGTAGTCGTCAGGGTATTGTTGGGTGAACCCTTGGGCGACTAGTCGCACTTTGTACATTACCCCTTCATTTTCCAACGATTTTACTTTAAACACCCACTTTGTTCCTACTGTCCTCTGTCCCTCAGGGACCTCAGCAGGAGCATACACTCCGAGGGTTTTGAGGCTCTCCATCTCCCTTTCCATTGCCGCCTGCCACTTGTCCTGTTCTTCGGGAGGCAGTTTGTCTATGTCATCAAAGCTTGCTGGTGTCTCGGGGTAGATGTTTATGCCCAGCACATACTCCTTTAGCCCTCTGGGAGTTTGGCCTTTGGTTGACCTGGTTGACCTGCGGGGCGCCTCTGCTGGGGTTTTTGGAGGTTCAGTCTCCACAACACTAGTGGTATTTTGATGTGACTGCCTGGTCTCATCCCTCTCTGGTGGCGTGTCTGCTGGTCTGTTGAGCCTTGAGTTGGATGAGGGTGCTTTGGTTCCTTCTTGTACTGACTCATTTGTCAGTACCTCGTTTGCGTGTATCTTACTCCAGTTCGCGTGTTCATGGAACGTGGCCGACCTGTAAATCACTATTCTCAGGTTGTGGTCTAGGAAGCGGTATGCCTTCGAGCCTGGTTCGTACCCCATGAACCTTAGCTTCTTCGTTATCTTGTCCCCTTTCTTCCTTAGTTGTTTTGGTATGTGTACGTCTGCGAACACACCAAAGATGTGAAGGTGGCTCAACTTGGGCTTCTGCCTGTACATGGCTTCATAGGGCGTTTTCCCGATAACGCCAGACCATAGCCTGTTCAGTGTGTAGTTGGAGTACAGCAAAGCTTCCCCCCAGTATGAGAAGCTTAGGCCTGCATCTTCAATTGCGCATCTGATCATGGTCTGGAGCACTCCGTTCCTTCGTTCGGCGACTCCGTTCTGGAAAGCTGAGAATGGTGCGGTTTTGTAGTGTAGCATCCCCTTCTCGGTTATCCAGTCTTGGAACTCTTTGGACAGGAATTCCGATCCCCTGTCCGTCATCAGTTTCTTTATGTTGGTGTTGTTCTGGGTTTGCACCCTTTGGTAGAACTCTTTGAACTTGCTGAAGGTCTCGTCCTTGCTTTTGAGGGTGTATACGAAACAGTATCGGCTGTAGTCATCGACTATCGTCAAGAAGAACCTCTTCTGGCCCAGAGATCTCTCGAGTGGCCCCACCAGGTCGAGGTGGACCAATTCGAAAGGGTGGCTTGACTTCCTGGAGGTTGTCTTCAGTCGTGCCTCGGTTTTCGCCTTGGAGCTTTTGCACACGGAGCACTCCAGGTAGCTCTCACAATCCTTGATCCTTAGTCCTTCTGAACATCCTAGCATCTTCTTGACAGTCGGAAAACCTATGTGTCCCAATTTTCTGTGCAACAGATGCGCACACTCATCATGTATTTGTTTCCCTATGGATACCCTCAGTGTTCTATGCTTTTGCGCTGCCAACCCCTTCATTTCTTGTGGAGCTGTTGTGATCATTGTTTTTCCTTTCTGGGTCTTCATGTTCGGGTTCCCTGGGGTCGTCTGCGGTGCAGTCCTGCATCTCTTCATCGTCAGTGCCGTCGATTAGGCCTATCGTGGCCTGTACATCCTTGGCTTCCTTGGCAATGAGGTACGGTAGGCCGCCTATGAGCTCCACTCTTCCAACTTGCTTTCCCCTTCTTTCGATGGACACCTTCTTGTTCTCGAAGACTATCCTGAGGCTGGGGTCTTCTGTGAGCTTGGTGGTGGCCAGGACATTATATGGAATTTCAGGAGAGTAAAGGACGCCTTTGACCTGACCAATTCCAGGGATGAGTACGTCGCCCCTGCCTGTTACTCTCGCATGTTCCTGGTTGGCGACTTTGATTCTGAAGGAATCTTCTTCAAATGAGTTGAATATTTCCTTGTGGCATGATGTGTGGGTGGTTGCCCCGGAGTCGATCAGCCACCGCTGTAGGTGTGCATTTGAAGACCTGTCTGCCTTGTGGCTGCTGGTCCCTTCACTGTGCTTGACCACGTTCACTGAATCTGGTTTGTGTCTTTCTTGCCCCTTCTGTGGCTTAAGCTCTCTCTTTGGGCTAGGTGACCTTCGTCGTCTGTCACCCCCTGTCGTTGTCGCCCTTGTGTCTGTGTGGGTATTCGTCCTGTGACTCATGTCTGGGTCTCAGAGTGTCCTCATGGCGTGTTTGATCGCGCGTGGGTTTGTGTTTCCTTGGTCCACATGTGTGACACTCGAAACTAGGGCTCCCCTGCTCAGGGAAACTGACTCTTTTGCGTGGCCTGTCCTCTTTGCGTATGGTGGCCCTACTTCTCCTAAGATTATCCTCAGCTATGAGTTTCTTAGTGATGTACCCCAATGTGGCATTGTTACTTCCCAAATTATCCAGCTGAGTCAGGAAGTAGTCCCAGCTTGAATCGAGGGAGTTGTATATAATGCTAATCTGGTGCTGATCTGTCACGATTTTCCCCCTTCTTATGAGGTCGGATCTCATGCTGTTTAGTTTCATCAGGTGCTCGCTCATTGTTGAGCCCTCTTTCATTTTGTATGCATACAACTCTCTCAATAGCAAGCAGGTCGTAGTCCTTTCATTGCAATAAAACATTTCATACAATATTCCCCAAACCTCATGCACAGTTAGCCCGTCAGGGATACTCCCATACATTGAAGTGTCAATAGAGCTTAAAAGCAAACAGAACACTCTGTGGTGTAGCCTGTCCACCTTTAGGGTCCATGGCTTTCTTGGTGGGTCCTGGATCAGGTACAGTGCCCCCTCCCTCATCAGAATTACCTGGAATTGTTGTGCCCAGTCCATTAGGTTCTCCCCAGTCATGCAAAGGATTGGGAAGTTGTGAGGTAGTTGGCTGTGCTGGCCGGCATTGCTTCCTTTGCTGGATCTGGCCTGATGCCCTGGCCTGTCTTTATATTGGCAGTGGGGGATGGGTACACATATATTTGCTATTGGATGTCCCATTTGCAGTTTTTCTGGTCGCCTGTAGAGGGAGTTTGCTGGTCCTCTGCCCATAGAGCGACCTGAGTTGACCTGCAGTTCCTCTTCTTCGCCAGAGAGGGAGTTCTCCTGCTCCTCTTGCGCCTGAGTGAACCTCATTGTTTGCTGGCTGCCGAGGCGAGCGGATCTCTGTCTCAGAGGTCCTGCTGTTTCAGGTTGGAGCGTTGGTGAGAAGTCGCTTTCGTCGCTGGAGCTGCTTTCCTCATCGGAGGGTCCTGTGGAGCTGTCGCGTGGAGGCCGCCATCTTTGCTGGACTGATGGGGGTTCAGGTCATCGTAGCTCCGGCTCCTTGGTTCGTGGTTCCACGTGGAGGTCGGCTTCCTTCTCCGGACATTCCCTGCGCTTGGTTCGGGCAGACAGCGAGTCGTGGTAGGCCTCACTTTCTTTGTTCTGCCTTGCGTGTGCTTCCGGTCTTCCCGCGTGGATGCGTGCCTTGCGGGTCTCGCGCCCCTCCCGTTCGCGGTAGCGTGTTTCTGAGGGGGGGCTGCGTCCCCTTCGGTTTCTAGCTGGGAAGGATTTGCGGTGGCTTTCCTCCGGGGAGAGGTGGTGTCCCCTTCGGCCTTTGATTGCAAAGGGGGCCTCTGCCCATGTGAGGAGTTCGGCCCGGTTGTCAGCAGCGCCTCTCTTGGGGCGTGGTGCCTGCTTGGGGGTCTCCGCTCCTCTTCTAGTTCCTGGGGGCTGAGGATCAGCATGTCCCGCATTTCTAGGGTCTGTGTGTCCACCCTCCAGGGTCCCAGGGCCTTTTCTTTTCTTCGCGTGGTTGGGGCACGCGGGTTATCTGCGGGTATTGTTGTTCCGGTGGGCCTTCCCGCCGGTGTGTTCGAATCTAGGGCTGCCGCTTGTAATTGGTCGGCTATCTCGGCTAGATTTGAACTCGGCGCGGTGCTTGGGGTTCCCGCCATGGAGGATCTTGGGGTAGAGCTTACCGTGCCATTGGTGTGGAGTTCATCTCCGATGTTCATCAAGGCCAGTAGCTCTGCCGTGGGGATCATTCCTCTCCCGGCTATCGCCCTGTGGATTTTGGTTGTCAGGCTTTCGTCTTGGTCGTCCCTTTCGGTGGGTGCCCCTCCGGTTTCGGCCTTCGTTTGGCCATCTGGGTCCATCTCCGTGATGGTCCGGTTGGGGTTGTCCTCTTCCATTACCGTTTGTGGTCGTGCGATTGCCTGTTCCGGAATTTCGGGTCCAGTTGGTTTGGCTCGTGTTCTGGACCCTCCTTTGTTCAGCCGGGTCCTTCTTTTGGTCATTTGTTTTAATTTTGGAGTTGTTTGTGGGCGAACCAAACCTCTGCAACCATTTTGTAAGAGTGTTTCAGATGGCTCGGCCCAATAACTCCAGAGACAGTATATTATAATTAAAGTCTTTTATTCTCACTGCCCGCATGGCGGTCAGTGGCTGTATCAAGGGTCAAAGATGGAAGGGAAGGGTATGAGGTTGAGGTGGTCCTTTAATAGGGTCGGATGAGGTCAGAGGCATAAGGTTCAAGGGAATAGGGTTACAGCGGCAAGGCATTGTGGTATATGTAGTTCAGGTCAGTTTGATATTACATCTGACACAAATAAAACATATTGTACTAACCATAAGTATTGAGCCTAAGTGATTGATGAAAAATATCATAATGCTAACAGAGATGAGGTTGTATGCTCTTTGTATACACACATTTTTAAAACTTTGCTAAATATGAAGTTATTGCACTAGGCAGATACTTTTACAGAGAGCAAGCACCAGTGGGTTGTCTTATTTTTATATCAGTCACCTGATTATGATGACAATCCAATAATGTAGCTGAATAGCTAAAGGTTGGTACGATTGGCATCCAGGGCACACACATGTCAATCAAGTGCCTTTGCCACCACCCTGCCCATGCTGAAATGAGGAGACAGTTGACAGATAATTTAGCAGCAGATGTTTTAATACATACCACTGTATTCATAAATTTTAATAGATCTATTTATCACACTTTATTTGCCCATGCTGGTATCAATATTACAATTTGTTGGGGGTTTCTGTTTTTCTGTATGTGAGGCCTACTTGCATACAACCATGAGTTAGGGATCACAGAAACACAGCTCCCTTCCTGTATCTGTGGGGCATATGCTCCAAGAAATTTGCAGATAACTTAAACCAAGCATTACATGAACCCCATATTTAACACACATATCTCAGTCAATTGAAGGGGGGGGGGTCAAATTCCTCCATCATTCTTCATGAGAGCTATAAAAATGTCTGCCTCTGTTTCCTTGTAAATGTTACATTGAAGACAGTTGCCTCTAGTGGTATTTTGCAGATATGTTATATTTAAGGGTTTTTATTGAATATTTTTTTTGGCATGTAGATAACTGAAACAATGGAAATTGAACATGTGGATAGGGTGGGGGCATCTGTATGTGCAATTTGATGAAGTGCAGTCTATTTCTTGCCAAAAAAACACAGACAAATTGTGACATCAGGGGTCACTCATCCTTATTTGCAAATGCTCATATTCCTGTTGATACTGATTCATCTAATAAGCCAACAAACAGCATGCATGGTTATAAAACTTCAGCCTTCAAACACATGGCCCAGCAAGCATGAAACCTGTACATAATGGCAGTGGTTCTCAAGTATGGATCTTCAGATGCTGTTGGATTTCAAATTCAGAACCTTGACCAATGAACAAGTGTTCTAGGAGTCAAAATGTAATAACATCTGGGCAACCAAAGATAAAAAACTGAACTAGGGCATTTATGAGTCAGACTTTAGTTGCCATATAATTGCTTTGTAATACTGTGCCACAGATAAAAGGAGCAGCACTACTTCTGTACATCCTTCACACAAATAACACATGAAGTGGACTTTGTCTCTCAGCTGTTTGTTTAGACAAGGTCTAGAAATGAAGTAATTTTCTTTTTATATCCTGAATAATAATGTTTGCATTTAAAATAGGAATTTGTTCTCAGCGTGTTTGATTGATTGTATCAGCTACTGTCATTTGTTTTGAATCACAAGATTGTTCAGATAAAGAAAAAAGGCATCCTTATTTGCAAATATTCCTATTCATTGCTATTTTTTCACTCACCAAGTGGGATTTTAATGATGTACAGCCACAAGAAGTAATGACCTACTGTTGGAGCACATGAACAAAAGTTCCCCAAGCATGCCACAGTCTTTATTCAACAAATTCTGGGGGAGAAGAGATGAAAAGGAAGAGGAAAAAGATGCTGGGAGGAGAGTGAACAAGAAGTGCCAAGTAAAGTTTGAGCCTTCATTGGGTTGGTTTTATTTTGCACAGTATCACAAAAGATTCCGCATGGATGATGCCTGTCTTTTGGTGCATTGTTTCTAATACATATGTGAGCAAATGGTCTCTGCAACACTAGACTCACTAGGAGGCACCTAAGATTCTTAAGTTATATAATTGGCACATGGAAGCCAGATGCTTTTGCACAGGGTATGTGTGCAAAATAAAAATCACAGAAGAAATAATGGCATGTTCATGGCATTGTGTTGTCTGTACTCAATTATTTGCTATCTACAGGTACTGCCGTTACAAGCACAGCAGGAGCTAGTTGCTGTAGAAGATGAGAGAAGAGCTTCAACATATCTTATCTTCATTATTGCCCATCCTCTGCATCTGGTTCTATTTAAACTTACCATGGTTTCCATATCTAATTGCTTGATAAAGAGGTCCTCTCCTTTGTCTCTCCAAAGGAAAGGAAAGAAATTTTCATCATACGTACTACTACAGAAAATTTATTGATTTTATCAATCACAAATGTCATTTATTTACTCATGGGATTTTCAAAGCAGAAGACCTTTCAAGATTGTAAAACTAATTCAAATCTGAAAACTGTTACCATTTTACAAAAGAGTCAGCCACAATTTAATAAACGTTAGAGTAGAAGGAAAGAAAGCTTTGACTATGTTCTGAAATGTTTCACAGAGCAATATTTTGAGTGTATTTCATTTCAAATCAGATAATGTCAGGAAATGTTTCTAATTTTGCATGTCAACACAGCTGGTTTCCAATCCACATCTCATTACTTCTGGTGTATAATGTCACATTTTTGATTTTGTATAAAATAATCAAGATGATCTAATGGCAACATAAAATTATTCTTTCTTCTTCCCCCATCACCATCCCCTTCTAATTATACATTAGATGTTGAAAATAGAATTGCTGTTATGCAGCTAGGGATAATTTAATCCTGATTGCATAGCAAAACCATATATGATAAATGAGACATTCATGTTTACAAACCTGGGCACTACACAGCTAATACTTCTTTATCTTTTTCAGTTATTTTTTTTTCCAAATCAATAGCTACAATCATTTTCTAACTACATTAGTCTCATTTCACTCTATAATGTCTTTAATGTTATAAGATATTGCAGTAACAATATCTGGCCTTTGCCTCCCCATCCTGAAATGAAACATGGAGACATATTTGGAGTATCTAGAGCCACTTTATTAACTCACAATTAGCTGTTAGAACTGTGTGTGATCCCTAACTCATGGTTGTATGCACGTAGGCCTCACATACAGAAAAAACATAAAAGCCCAACAAATTGTAATATTGATACCAGCATGAGCAAATAAAGTTAAATTTTCAAAATGTAATATGACTAAATTTTAAAACAAAAATAATATTCAACTGATAGCAATTCTATTGATAGCCTGTTAAAAAAAATCCAATTTGGTTGAAAGGATTTATTTCCAGAAAAGTGAGGCATAGAATATCAAGTTGAAATTCCTCATGTTCCATGATTATGTTTTCTACCAAAAGACTGTCAAATTGTTGGCCAGGGAGGTGGCGGGGAGGGAGGAGTACTATTCTATTTCTGAAAACAAATGAAGACAAATGAAGGGAATCAAACTAATGGGAGTGAAATAATTCCTTTTAGGTGTTAAAGTGTATAGCAATAGATTACCTAGCTGTTGTAACTTAACAAAAATACATGTAAAAAATCTCAATTAAAAATGGAAGAGCAAAAACAACATGCTTGTCACTTGTTCATTAGCAGGTTTATATTTATCAGCCACAGTAACCTGACTGCTATTTAAGGTAAACCATAAATGTTTTGAGAGAATAGTCATTTTATAAACCATCCTGAAAGCTCTTTCAGAGGCGGGGATAAAAACACTAATGAGTGAGTTTTCTACATCAGCAGAATTATTAATACAACATTTTGGCAATGTGGAGGGGGAGAACACACACAATTGATAGATATTTCAGCAGCAGAGAATGTTTTAATACATACCACTGTATTCATAAATTTTAATAGAACAATTTATCACAGTGAGAATTCTGTAGGCTTTCTGCCATTGTGGTAAGATGAATGATAAATCAGATGCAACACCGGGCTTCTTAATAATTTATTGGGTCATGAGTTATGGTTTTATTCAATTGAAATTATTAGATGGGCTTGCCCCAGGCACTGAGCATGCTATATGAAAAAGGGAAAATAGATTAAGCAAACACTCAATGAGTTTAATCATTTCAAACAGGGCACTGGATAAAGGCCTGAACAGATCTGTCATTAATTCCACAGACATTTTTACCTTCACACAACATAATCACAAGATGGGTCTTGTCAGTGAAGCCTAGGGAATGTGATGTTTGTAATGAATAGTCTGCATCATACATTACTTTCTCATGAATGATTTATTCTTTATGTGTCTGAGGACAGGAGACAACAGAGAAAAGAAAACATCTTCACAAAAGCAGCAATATGGAAGCAGCGTTAATTTCTAGCCACTGAGCTCCTCAATTTCCCCCAGCTAGCCCCAGATAGCACAATTATGTCAGCAAATAGACAAGGAGATGCTTTACTGTTGGGTATCTCTGCCTCTCAAAGCAATTCTACCCTCAGGTTACATGAATTGGATGAAATAAGCTGGCTGTCATGAAATAAGCACCATTTTAAGCTGCACTTTTTCATGAGCTTTTTGTCCACCTAATTACCCTTGCTTTAGCCTCATTCAATATGGCGATTTCAGATCAGGGGGACAGAGAATGGAATGCAAACATCCTTGCCTCATGAGTTGCCTCGTGGTTTCAAAGAACCAAAACATTAATGTGTGATAGACATGTCATGCTGTAAGATCATTGGTTGGAATACCTAAGGGAGGTACCCAGAAGGAGGATCTTGTGGGAGGAGATATAACCCAGAAACTCACGCACACACACTCAGGCACTCTCTTGGATACTATGCCTATGCTTTTGAACTGCAAAAATGTAGAGGCTTGAAAGAAAGGGGGCCCCCTGGGCAACCTCTTGAATAACCAGCTTTCTTTATTTCTTTGTTTTGAAATGATTTCTAAGCTTCTGATGCTTTATTCTGAAATTTGCTCTGATTTCAATATACAGTGGTACCTCATACAACAATTTTAATCCATTCCATGGGGCTCATTGTTGTATGAAACAATTTCTATACAATACATGCATCGTATAGTGATTTCTCCTATGGGTTGCATCATACAACAATTTTTTTGCTAAGTGGTTTTTCCCATTGAAAAAATGTTGTAGGATTTTTTCCATAGGGAAAATTGTTATGCGGGACACCATCCCCCGCCCCTAACCTAATTGTTATGTAATTTCATTGCTATACTGGCTGATTGTTGTATGAGGTTCTGCTGTACTTTAAAATACCTGAAGAGACTGGATTGGTTATTTGGCTCAACACTACCTTATCTACACATATCTAGATGCCTAGGTTGTCCAGCCAGGTAGCTGCAACTCAGAAAAATGATAGGGCCTACTCAAGAGTAAAGGATTCTACTGTTACACTGGCTGTGAAAAGTCTTTGCCCTGTCAAATATAATGGTAGCAGAAGAGTGCAATAGCACAACACCAGAGGAAGAAGCAGAAAATGTGGCTTTAAGGATACATGATGAGTAAGAGCAGAACTAAATTTGACTCAACAATAAAAGCAGATATCTTATTCCTATTGCCAATATAATCTTGTTATTCTGAATTGTTACATGATGTCAAGCCACAAGTGGTTTAGGCAATCTCAATAGAATTCTTCAGGTGAGTGAGATTTTCAAGTAGTGGTTTATGTTGCCACACATAAATCCAGTTAATTTATGTGGCCAAGCAGGGATTTGAATCCAAATCGCTCCAATCCTAGTTTGACACTATATATCATACTGGATATCAAGTATAATACTTGTGAAACAGAATAGGAACACTTAGGTGACTGCTTCATATGTAGTCAGATTATACTTGCCCACAGTGACTGATAGCATTTGCAGGCGCACCCCCCAAAAAAGGACTCAGACACCGGTATAAGTGGATAACAGCATTGGGCCACATTTATTGATTCATGCCCTAGTCCGAATTATAAATTTCAATTGGTACTCAGCCAATTATAATTCTTAAGGCAAGCAGGCTGCAGTAACACTGGTAAGGTTCCTCCCAAAATTGGCAATGGCAATTGGCTACAATGTATCCATTAGTATCAATTTGTTTGTTTACAACAAACAAATTGTTGACCATAGTCAATAAACTAACTAGTGACCCCACCTTCTGACGTGTATCCGTAAAATAACGGGGTGATGCATGCTGAATAGCTCGTGCCATCACCCCATTGCCTGGTTCGTCATTGACCGGACAACGTTAACCAACTTGTGCCTATCTAGTGTTGGCCAGTCAATTGCGAACCTGCCGGATACCTGTGGGTCATAAATATTTATCTTACCAGTGCTACCCGCCACACGGGAAGGCTAATAAAGACTCACGCCCCCCCCCCCAGACCGTCAGCTCGGTCAACAGGCCTGCTTGCAAATCTTCCAAAAAGAGGTGCATACCTCTGGGTGACAGATGGACCCCATCCCCTGTGTAAAGATCGCAATTTTGGAGGCTAATGGTGGGGTGTCGGATGACCCGCCCCAAACCCTTGTCAGCAAAGAACCGGGCTACTGCCCTGTTCACCGAGCGGCGAGCGCGGTCAAGGGCCTGGAGGTTAATACCCCCCCTGTAAGCGTGACGCAGTATGATGTCCGACCATAGGAGGGTTGTGGCAGGCCACACATAATGCAAATAAGCCAGGTCACTGCAGATCGTATGTTTTAACGAAAGGCCCGTGACCTGGCCTAAATCATTGCCCCCAAGGTGCAGCACCAGGACATCAGGCGGTTCAGCATCACTGATTGAGAAAAGGAATGGCAACAGTTCCCGCCATAACATTCCGCGCTTACCGTACCACCTGAGACATGCGGATGCACTTAGTCCCAGCTGGGGTCCCCACTCTGTCACCGCAGCGTGCTGCGCTGCCGAGTGCACGTAGCTATGGCCCACCAGCCATACTGCCACCGGTGTGCGTCGACACACAGGGTCTGTAAAGGAAAAAAGGAAACAGGACAGTGACTTAACTGGTACTCATAATTGAAGAGGGCGAACGTATAATTCGAAACACTTCGAACCCCACCTCCCCATATGGCGTATATCAGCCCCAGAGTACCCAAATGCAGCCGCAGTAGAAGCAGCTCCTATTCTAAAAGAATGGGTGCCGTAACGAGCCCCAGGGAGGCCAACACTGGACAGTGCCTTACCGGTCACCTTCCAAAATTGAAATTTAGTAAGGGGAGACCCATCTTGGTGGCAGAAAAACGGGCCCGGGTGTGTGCCACGCAGTGCAAGGAACTCTTGTAGGGCACCAACCGGACAGATGTCTGCAATGGAACATCGTAGCAGTCTTACACCACTGCCTACACTGTGCTGATTGACCTTTGAGGAACGTATCCTCAACTGAGCCCACTCATTGGAGACATAGACATCTTCGAGTTCCAGTGCCCTACGCGTCGCATCCGCCTTAGACAGTGGCACCAGCTCACTGATGCGGAGCGCTCCAAAAAAGGCCACCGTGGTAGCCGCATGAAACAGAGCTGCCTCATACCTGTCAAAACACAGGTCATGCCAGCCTCGTGCAAGGTGGGTAAGGACCCCTGGAGAAATTGGGTGGCGATTGTCCGGGTGGCGTCCACGTTCCCGTGTCCACCCCTCCAAAACATGTCGTATATGGAAGTCAGTTGCGCTGTCCGCAAAACCCCCCACCTTGGCCATGAATCCCAGTGCTGACAGCCTGGATGCTATGGTGCGGGGAGCTAGGCCCTGGCCGTGTAGGTAAACCATAAATTGAAGAACATGTGCCACTGGAATGGGCCAAATCTCAGGCAACCGGAATTGTGCACAAAAAACCTGAAATTGACTGAATGCATGTTGGTACGCCTTACGCGTGCGGGGCGCCAGCGACATGCCGATCGCCCGGTTCACTTCTCCTTGCCAAATGTCCAAATCTCATCCGGGAGCGGTGAGGGAAATTCCTCTGCGTCCAGAGCCAAGGCGCGGAACCGGGGGATCTGCAGGCGGGATAAAGCATCAGCAATATCGTTATTAATACCTGGTACATGTCTGGCCCTGAATAGGACATTGAGGCGTAGGCTGCGCAAAACAAACTGGCGCACTAACTCCATGACCCTAGGTGATTTAGATGTCTGGGCGTTGACAATGTTCACCACCGCAGCATTGTCACACCAGAAATGAACCACTGAATTGGCCCACTACGCACCCCATAGCATCAAAGCTCCCAGTATCGGAAAGAACTCGAGGAACGTAAGATCGCGTAAACGATCCGTGCCCCTCCAAGCTGGAGGCCATCGGCCGTAGGCCCACCTCCCTTCAAAGTAAATCCCATAACCCAGGGACCCCGATGCATCCGACTGAACCTGGAACCGAGGAGAGACCAAAAGGTCAGACCTCCAGAATGACACCCCATTGAAGTCCTTAAGGAACTTAAGCCAAATTATCATGTCAGCCCTCATGCCCTTGTTCAGTCGGACTCTATGATAGCGCCTGGATAGGCAAGCCATGGCGTTGCAGAAGCGTCGAGCAAAAGCTCGGCCAGGTGCGACCACCCTGCAGGCGAAGTTAAGGTGACCATGTAGAACCTGGAGCTCACGAAGTGACAACTTGCGTTTGGCCAGTAAGGCCAAAATCAATGCAGTGATCCGGGAAACCTTGTCCATGGGTAACCTGGATGCCTGCGAAACCGTGTAAATTTCAATACCCAGAAATGTGAGCTTGGTTGATGGGCCCTCGGTCTTTTCAGGCGCTAAAGGGACACCAAGTTCCTTCATTAGCGTCTGAAATGTGTCAAGGAGACGCGTGCATGTGTCCGAGCCCCGGTCATCCCCGAACAAGAAATCATCGAGGTAGTGGGCTACAGACCGAGAGCCAGACCTGCGAACAAAGGCCCACTGGAGGAAAGTGCTAAAACGTTCAAATGCTGCACAGGAGATGGAGCAGCCAAAAGGCATGGCTTTATCCACATAGAATTTTCCCTGGAATTTAAAGCCCAATAACTCAAAGTCGCCCGGGTGCACCGGCAAGAGCCGGAATGCAGACTTAATGTCACACTTCGCCAAATGTGCACCCGGGCCACAAGAGCGCACCATGTGCAGGGCCTGGTCGAATGATGTATACCTTACCGAACAAAGGTCATCAGGGATGGCATCATTGACCGAATGGCCCGCCGGGTATGACAGATGGTGAATTAAGCGAAACTCCCCAGGTGTCTTTTTGGGCACTAACCCTAAAGGGGAAACCTTCAGATTGGGGAAGGGCGGGACATGGAAGGGGCCAGCAACCCTGCCTGCATTAACCTCCTTAGCAATACTTAGGGCAGCCACCTCCTCCCTGCCCTTAAGGGAAAGTAAATTAGGGGCATCTTGGGGGTGCCTCTCCCCTTTGAATGGAATGTGAAATCCCAGCCGGAAACCCTCGAGAAGGTAGCCAGCATCTTCCCTCCTTGGGTACGCTGAGAGCCACCACTCCAACGTGCCCACATTAACCGGGGAGGGGGCCTTTTGAGTGACCAGCTCCATCAGCGGCAGGTCTGCCCGCTCCTTGTCCACCTCTACCTCTGCCCCGTGACCCACCTGCTTGTGGACACGCAGCGGCGGCGTGGGGGCCAGCACAAGAGGGACACTCATGCTTGTATCAGCACTGTTTTCTATTGCACGCCCCATTGGCCGAGAAGCTCCAACATAGCAGGCGGGCTGGAATCCCCTGCCCCGCCACCTGGCGGGGGGCCTGCGTTGGAGCGGCTCGCTGGACCGCATGTCCACAATGGTACCTCTCCCCAGGCGCCGGGCACGTGGGGGTCATGTACAGAAGCCACAGCTTCTGACAGGGCTCATCCCACCTCATCTCTGGGTGTAGGGGCACTCTCATTCGAAATTCCTCATCGTAAGCCAACCATGATGGGCCAGGGAAATCAACCATTGCCCTGTATATATTGTCCAAATATTGGACCATAGGAATGGCCAGGTCAGGCCGGGCCCTGAGATACACCGCCATGTAAATAAGATATGCGGGTAACCAGTTGGCCCACGTGTGTGGTGGCTTGCGACGGCAGGATTGCTCTTTATCCTTCTCATCCTGCCCCTCCCTCTCTTCCTTGGTGGGCTCCCTGTTTAATAGGGAGAAAATATCTACGTACTCTCCCCGCCAAATCTTCTCTCTTGTGGCCTGCGCCAAATGATCCCCGAGGGGCAAAGAGTACCCGGCTGTAGGCAATGCCGACACCGGCACACTAGCAATACGGGGCGGCAAGAGAGGGGCCTGTGTCGTCCTTGTGACACACGGTGCAGTCCGTGGGGCGTAAACCCCCCCACCTAATGTAGGAGCTGTATGAGACCAAGCTGCACCCGGGTAAGCCAGGAACTGCTGCCCTCCCGCCCCGACTTGATGAGGCCAAGGCCACTGGACACCCTCCCCCAAAGTGGAGCGTGGTGTGGGGACATTAGCTTGAACCGGATACTCACTGGGTGCACCCCCATGGGCCGCCCCCACTGGGGGTTCCAGCCCACGGTGGGCGTCGGAGCTCGCGACCGAAATCGAGCTCTGAGGACCCATCCGACCACTACCTGACCGAAGTGTCTGCTGTGCAGGGAGCTGCGAGGCCGTGGCGGGCACAGGCCTGTGCGCCTCAAGCAGCTCAACCCGACCGGCTGCCTGCTGAAGGGTGGCAGCTTCCACAGTCACCTGTGGGCAAAAAGGGGCCCCAGGTAGCAACACAGCCCCCCCCCCCAACGGGGTTATTGGTTATCCCCAGGGATGCCTCTAGCGCCGCAACGTGCATAAAGGGGGCCAGGCGGGCCGGACGGCCCACTGGGCAATGGTCCAGGGCCCACTGCTGTAGTGCCTGGGCCCGAGTAGGGCCATGCCCAAAACTCCTGCCCATGAGGGGCCGGGGGCAGGCCCTGCTGTGAGACTGCACCCAGCCCACCCCCCTGATTGAAGCCCATGGCCAGGGAATGCGGGCTGGGGGCCAAAGTCCCGGTCGCGCCATGCCCACCCCCTTGCTCCCACCCCATGGCCGGCAATTGCGGGCCCGGGGCCGGAGCCCCTGAAGGGCCGGTCTGGGGCTGGATAGCCGCGGGCCACGGCCTAATCTGCCCCATCCCACCGGTCCCGGTGGGTGCCTCCGCTACGGGGGCCTGTTGGGGGGGCGCAGTCGCGGTCATCCAACCCGACTGCTGCCTCCTAGTTGGGCGAGCCGAGGTCGCCATAGCCTTCTTCTTGGGAGGCATATCGAAGCCGATCCCTTCCCAGGGATCAGAAGATGGCAGGGAAGCCGAAAGGGCGAAGAGCGCGCAAGCTGTTTGCCACCAGAAAAAGGCTTTCCTGCAAAGGCGAAGAGCGACGGAGTAAAAAACTTCTCCTCTCCGTCACTTTCGCAAAATGGCAGCTCGGCTGCCTCGTGGCCACCCCTTTTAAAGAGGGATGGCCATGCCCCCCTAACTACCCGGATGTCTGAGTCCGGGTGGGGGCCCCCCGCAAAGAGCGCTGTGGTCATTTTGGCACTGCGCTTTCACTCTGTAGCTTTCCAAGTAGACTTGTTTCTAGTTCTTCTTTGAGATCATTCCTGTTCCCTAGTGGGGAGTCAAAGTAGTAAGCAAGCCCAAACCTGTTTAGCTTTCAAAAATCAGTCCAAATCAAATGTGTTCAGACTGGAGTGGTGGTAAATGGTGAAATGTATCAAAACTTCCAAGCCCCACCCCACATCAATACAGAAACAGCCACAGAAAATATGAAATTTTAAACATTGTAGCTAATCTTGCTGCTATATAACAACACCCCCGGCCCCCCCAAAAATATATGTCATATCATAAGATGTCATATAAGAAGATATCAAGTTGACTTTATTTCAGTACTATGGTCATAGAACTATAGACACAAGAAGAAACCACTGTGCTATCCATCTAGTGTATGCTACAATAAGAAGAAGCATATTAGAACAAGCATATTCTCCATGGTTGTGATGTACCACTCAAATATCAAATATGAAAAATTTTACATGTTCTTTTGTGTCCCATAAAAGGCAGCATGGTGCCAAATCACATCCTTGTAATTCATGCTATCATTTTATGGTGGAATCCATCCAAGTAGGCTCTGTATATTATTGGATAATTCATTACCATGTACCTGACATGTTTAGGAACAAGAGACTTGTATGTGCTACATCAAATTAGTGGATATGTGTTAATGACACTTATGAGCCGAATCGATTGCATGCTCCAACAGAACCCACAGATTCTCTGAAGTCAGCCCTTTATATCTTCAGGCTGCATTTGCAATAATTGAGACAGGATTAATGGTGCAAAATTTTGTATTGCCAGTTAGTCACAAAATCATATTCCATTAAACTGTGAATTAATGCAGATAAGATGTGTAAGAGACTTCAACTTGTATACACAAAAGGCTGTTCTAACTGTTAGCAAACAACTTTAGGAATAATAAGTACAGCTGCACTCCTAAATCAGGAAAGCAATCAGCATCTTCCTTGCTGATGTGGGAAGCATGCAAAATGTGATAGTTTAGGAAGGGTTTGCATATTGCCAATTCTTTTGCACTAGTTGTTAGAATAACCACAGGTCAATAACAGCCAAACAATGTACTTATCAGGAAAAGGAAGCTGTTTTTCAGAAAACACTGGCTACAGATGGTTGGAGGAATGCATCTCCTACCATTTTGGGATAAAATGACACCTCCACTTTTTTCTTGAACAATGGACTGCCCATAGGATCAGGGCATACTAATACTGAAATTAACATGGGAGCTTGGGAGCTAGAGATAGAGGGCAAATTATGCAACATTGAAGAAACAGCAACTGTCCAAATGTTGACATAGTAACCATCTTCAATTTTTGGTGATACTGACTGGGGCACGTGAAGCCTGGGTTTGAAGAATTGTAAGTTTCCCAGCCCCACCATTATAGAGTGAAAAATCTGTCAAAATCAATGAGGTCTACACCAAGGTAATTGTGATCAAAGTATATATTACAGCAGATCAGACAAAAATACAGAGAAAAAGCTGAGCTTGTACCATGCAGTGGCACCTTATCTCTGCTTTGAGTTCTTCCTGGCTATGTATGCTTACAGGTCATGGCAGAGAAAATGCCACAGAAACATAGTATTGCACTCAAAAACCTGCTCATGATCTGAGTCTGATCTCAGTGGGTTCAAGGTTGACTCACCCTTCCATCCTTCTGAGGATGGTAAAATAAGTATCCAGTTGAATTTTTTAGAATAGTAGCTGTGTTTCAGGCATATCAGAGATTAAACAAAACAAAAATGCTGTAGCACTTTAAAGACTAACAGTTATATTTCATTGTGAGCTTTCATAGATCAAGTCCAGACTGATGAAGTGGACTTGATCCATGAAAGCTCACATTGAAATATAACAGTGATGGCTCAGTGGTTAAGAAGCTTGCCTTGTTAACTGGAAGGTTGGCAAGTTGGCAGTTTGAAACCCGGGTACTGCATGACGGATTGAAGCCTGTCTCTGTCCAAGCTCTTGGTGACATGAAAGGAGCCGCATTTGGGCATTCCCTGAGTGGAGTTTATTCTACGAAAATCTTTTCAACCCAGAATAATTTTTGACATGAAATTATTATTATTATTATTGCTGTTGTTGTTGCTGTTGTTGCTGCTGTTGCTGCTGCTGCTGCTGCTACAGGGTTTTTGCTTTGTTTTGTTTATTCCCTGATATACCTGAGTATCCAGTGTGTGTTGCCTGGCAAAATACTATTTACCTTGTGAACCATGTTCAAAATCAAGCTTACTTAAGGTTTCGGGTCACGGGCCTGACCAACCTCCTGGATTGCTGATCAGGCTGGTCACATGGTTCCTCCCACCTGGAAGCAGAAATAAAATGCACACCGCACATACACAGAATGTTCTGTGCATGCACAAAACACATTTTATTTCCACTTCTGGGATCGGCGAGGGCATCGAGGGCCAGACAAATTGGTGTAGGGGGTCAGGTTTGGTCCATGGGCTGCACTTTGGGAACGCCTGTTCTTAATGTTGTGGGGTGGTATATAAGTGTACCATATATACTCGATTATAAGCTGACCTGAATATAAGCCGAGGCAACTAATTTTGACCTGAAAACCCAGGAAAATAGATTGACCTGAGTATCAGCTGAGGGTGGGAAATGCAGCAGCTGCTTGTGAGTTTCAATAATCAAAATACATGAAAATAAGGTAAAATTAATTAAATTGTCAGTGTGTCTCAATCTGGCATGGTTTTGGGACCCTTGTGGTCATTGACCCAAGTATAGGCTGTTTTCCCTTTTGGGGGCTCATTTCTGAGGCTAAAAACTCAGCTTATACTCGAGTATATATGGTAATTGCTATGCTATACATGCTTGCTTTATTGTCTAGGCACTTGCAAGTATTTGAGCATCTCAGTTACTCCACCCATTTGATCATCTATTTGATTACCTGAAAGTCTGCAGACAGTGACACAGGTGAGGCTATTGATGACACATTTTCCTTTCCCCAGAATTTACAGCTTTCTAAACTGTAAATTCTCCAGGAGACCTGGGAGAGAGTTAACCCTTTGAAACACCCTGGAAGAACCCAGACAGGGATAACCCAGAGAGAAAGAGGAGCTCAGATGGAAGCTCTGGAAGGGGAAATATGGGAAAATAGCCCCATTTCCAGGAAATGATGGTAGTATGACCAATGCTATCAGATTGAAGTGGGATGCCTATATTTTTATTAGCTACATATCTACTTCACTGGCAATTCTCCTTCCAATACACTGTCTTTAACACAACCCTTGTAAATGGAGTAGGTGAGGAAGACAGAACAGAAAGTGTTAGAGATGCATTGATGGGGGCAATAACCTGGTACTGAAAGTGTAGCCCATAGAAATATATGGTTGAACCAAGAAACATTTTGTAGGAGTCAGCTTTCAGTAAGGACCTGAAAAAGTGGAGAGGCTCCTTTAATGGATGTGTACAACAAGATCAATAAAATGAAAGAAGAAATAGGGGACAAAATCAATCAGGCAGTTTTATCATACCTGTTGCAGTTTCATGTGGTGATTTGTACCTTTACAAACTTGCAAAGAATTATTGGAAGACTGGGAGTAATTTATAAAGGATTAATGAAGCCTGAAGATAACATGGGGACTTCCTTAACCATCCAGACAATGTTGCCAAGCACATCTCTTGTTAGGAAAAGTATAAGTTAATTACCTAGGATATTCAGATTGCCTGTCTCCCCTAGCAGTAAATTGCTAGAATGATTATTCTTGGTAGCTGGATGGAAATCCACAGAAGAGAACAAAAACTTCCACCTCATCTATGGATGTCGTCTAAGACCTCTCTGTGGAAACAGAGAAAATTAGTCTTTAGGTAAGCTGAGAAGATACAGAAAGATTATAGAGCTGAGCTTTGGGGCTTTCAGAGTTACTGTACCAGCATCTCTGAGATCTGGTGTATAGCAGGTGATTGGTCTGTGCGGTTTAAAAGGTATTTATTACATCATCATGGATTAATTTATTATGTACTACCTCACATAAAAGGGACTGTGGTGGCTAAAGTGGTTAAGATGCTGAACTTGCTGACTGGAAAGTCGGAGTTCAATTCCTGGGAACTGCATGATGGAGTGAGCTCCCATCTCTTTCCCAGATCCTGCCAACCTAGCAGTTCGAAAGCAAGACATTGCAAGCATATAAATAGGGACCACTTTTGTGGGAAAGGTAAACAGCATTCCATGCACTCCAGTGTTGAAGCATGCTTGCCACATGTCCACAGAAACGTCTGCAGATGCAGACAGCACTGGCTCTCTGGCTATAAACTGAGATGAGCACTGAACCCTAGAGTCAGATATGACTGGCTTTTGAGCAAGGATGACCTTTACCCTTACCTCACATAAAACTGAGGAACAGTCAAGCAACCAACATGAAAAAAGTCATCTCATTTGGCAAAAGAAATAGGAACATCCTCTCTTATTATCATACTCTAGAGGCAAACAAATAAAAAAGTTGCAACATCTCCTTTAAGTGCCTGCATATATTCATCAATATCAATCCAATCCATTCCAATGTCAAATAAGTGTGATAAATGACATCCAAACATTGTCAAAGACATGTGAGATGACTTAATTTTTGATTTCTTGTGTAAATGTGTTTAAAACATGTCTATACTAAGTGTTGAGAGTTAGGTTTTTGTTTTTTTGTACCCTTACATTATTGGCTATTTCTAGTTATGATATTACCAACAAGATCATGATCAAATCTTTATGAAATAGTTTTACATTGTTAATGACAATGAGATTGTTACCCAGTTACATTGTGGAGAACCCAGTCGATGTGCTTCTGAGTGACTAAGCTGTGCTTCCATATATATTAGTAAATGTACTCAAATATTTCAGAAGTACTGTGAAGTTTAATTGGCTTCAATCCTATTCAGAAACTCTAAATAGTAAGAATGAAGGGACTTTTCCATCTCCTCACCACATGGTAAGAGAAATTTCTGGACTTTCTTAAAGTCTTAGATTTCTTCATAATTAATCTTGAAGTTATGTAATTCTTCTGTAATCTTACTTTTGCAGTTTCTTTTAAAAACTTTGTGAATACCCATTTTTGGAAACTAGTGCTGGGCAAATTAAGTTGTTCATAATTCATAATTTGTCCCGTGAATCTAACACCATAACCTCAGATGAAAATTATTTCCTATTGTGTCCATCGCCAAAGTTCATTTTGTGACTATGGTCTGCTTTACATATTGCTCTTTTTCATACTGCACATCACACTATCCTTCTTTGTACTATTTCCTTGTTGCCACATATATTTTGTTTATAATATGAGGTCATTTATTTTTATTTATTTATTTATTTATTTCTCAAATTTCTATGCCGCCTAATCAGGCAAACCTGACTCAGGTCATGGAATCATGGGGGAGAGATTCTAAAGCAGTAGCAAAAATGTCTCTTCATAATTGTTTTCTGTATAATTTGAGACCCATAGTTTAATTGGATGACTTGAGTTGACAAAGAGTAACTAGTGCAGAGGTGGGCAAACTAAAACCTATCACACTTGTCCAAATGCCTAACAGAATTTATGATACTGGATTCAGGGAACAAAGTTGGAATTACAAGCATTTGTTACTTTGTTAGTGATCCTACCTTTGAAAATTTGTCACTGTCCTGGAAATCTACTAGAATGAGCCAAGATTATAGTCTACAATCTTTCCCTCTCTAATGCCCAGTTAAAGAGCCTTAATAGCCAACAGAGGAATCCCTGGAGTTCCCAATGAGGAAAGAAAGCAATTGACTAAAAATTGAATAGCATCCAGACTTTTTTATTCATTTCCTGCACATGGGAAACTGGGAATATTCATACTGTGAGATCAGTGTCGGGCATCACCCAGTCCGCCCCAGTCCGGGCAGACCGGTAAGAAACCTGGCTGACCACGGCCCCTCCCCTCCCCACCCCACCCACCTCTTCAGGGAGAGCGGGCGACCCAACCGCTTTGGGCAGTGCTTTGTTCTTCTCCAGAACGGCTGCGGGTGCTGCTAGGGTGGTGGTGGAGGTGGTGGCGTGTGTGCGCCTGGCCCTGGGGGACGAGGAGGGGGAGCTGACGTCACGTGCCACCCAGGAGAGCTCGCGTGCGCGCCCGGTGCCCCCGCTGCCACTCTTTGCTGCCTCCTTCTAGCAGCAGCAGCAGCAGCAGCAGCAGCAGCAGCAGCTTTTGCAATGCCTGGACTTATTACTGCAGGAAGAGAACTTCCTGCAGGATGTCTGTCTGACTCTGGGCATTGCGAGAGTTGCCCTGCCTGGACACCGCTCACAATGCCCAGACAAACATCCTGCAGGAAGTTCTCTTTCCTGCAGCAATAACTTAGTCCAGGTGGTGCGTGACATCGGCTCCCCCTCCTCTTCTCCCAGGGCCAGGGACGCACTCACCTCCACCACCAGCAGCTGCTCTGCAAGCAGCAGCATGGCTGGACTCGCTGGTCCTGGAGGACTAAAGGAGGAGGGAAATCCCCCCCCCCATGGGAGGAAGGAACACCCCGACGTGTTGCTTTCTGGGTAAGTGTGTCTTTTGGTTTCCTCCCCTCCCCCCGGGGTGTGTGTGTGTGTGTGTGTGTGTGTGTGTGTGTGTGTGTGTGTGTGTGTGTGTGTGTAGATTGTAAACATTAATAAATACTCACATACATTTACTAAAACTTTAAGAAGAATGCTTGAAGGGATAGTCTTTTTTATTTCCTTGCTTCTTTATTTCTTAGACATGTTTATGTCCCCAAAAATTGGACTTAAAAATACCGTTATTAAAGAATACTAAGAGATGCTTGTTTGCACAGAAATCATGGGGAAATGGGTACTAGTTGAAGAATGGAAGTGCTGGAGGTATGTGTGTGTGTGTGTGTTTGTGTGTGTGACACACACACACACACACACACACACACACACACACACACCTCCAGCACTTCCATTCTTCAACTTCATCTATTACATGGCCCTTTAGTCAAAAAGTTTGCCCACCCCTGTCTTAGAGCAATGGATTTAATTATGAATTTATACAGGCTTACTTTTCTATTAGCATATTTAACAACTGCTGGAAGAAATAAAAGCCAAAATATGTATTGTACACAGTATTGAAGATACAAGGTCATTGTATTGATTTAAATTATAGACATATTATTTTAATAAATGTTCCATCTTTTTTTAAAAAAAACTCTGTGTGTGTGTGTGTGTGTGTGTGTGTGTGTGTGTGTGTGTGTGTGTGTAGAAGGGAGCAGAGGCTAAAGGGATTTCCCAGGGCGGGGGTGGGGGTGGGATTGGGGGTGGGGTGGCAGTGAGTCTTTAAGGTGCCACAACATTTTTCTGTTTTTGTTTTGTTTACCTCCTGATCTACTTGCACAGAATTAAACTTTAGAATTGGTGCCATTTTTTTCTGTGCAAGCATATCAGAGAGTAAACAAAAAAATGTTGTGGCACCTTAAAGACCGTTTAGCCCACGCCCACTGATTAGGCCATGCCCACCGATTAGGCCACACCCACCAGTTAGGTCACACCCACCAGTTAGGCCACGCCCCACAATGTGGTAGTAAAAAAATTTGGTGCCCATTACTGTGTGAGATACATGGTATTTTCCTTTCTAGCATATTTTCTGCACATGAGAATATTGAAGTCTCCACAGATAAGTAAATAGAAACTTACTGCAGAGTTATATAGCTACTAGGATATATTTTATTCCTTGAACAAAGCTTGTAGAGAAACCAAATTGCAGACCACATCTTACAGATCATGCCAATTGGGCAAAGGATAAGAGTAGTTGTTTATACAATTATTATCAACCATAACAGAGTGCAAAGTTCATTTTTGTTGCAAAGTCCACTGAATGTATCTCTTAGGCAAGTATTTATTTCAGATATCATTGGTGGAATTGCAACTAGAATTGAATATTAAGAAAATTGTACAAATAATACAAATAGCTAAAGTATCTTAAATACAGAAAAATTCATAGCATTGAATTTTAGTTGCACCCATGCAGCTCAAAAGGTTCATGCCAATGACACAAAAAGGTCCAGATAAGCATGAAAAAGGTTGGGCTAGTTTACAATTACCAAAATGTCAAGTAGTCACCAGAAAATGGATTGAAGCTGATGGTACAGATTATACAGTCTGTGCCACCAAGAACCCCAAGTAAGCTTAACTTCCCCATGGCTAAAACTGGACCAGGATCTTTTTTTTCCCCCACAGGAACCGACGCAAGTGCTACCATTCCTCCTGGTTTGCCAGATCAGGAGGAGGGCTCCATGTCACTGTCTCTCTGCATGCCCATGCTCACCCCAATGGTGGGGGGAAACGGTGCAGGTGTTGGGCACGGGCAGCAGCTTTTGAGAGCTCCTGCCGTGATGTTCCTCAGCTGAGCTCAGCTGGGCTCCCACCCTCTGTGACCAGGAGGGCTATGGAGGGGAGGCAGAGATGATGGCAGCTTTTGAGGGCTCCTGCCACAATGTTCCTCAGCTAGGCTCCTACCCTCTGTGACCAGCAGGGTGGCAGCTTTTGAGGGCTCCTGCCATGATGTTCCTCAGCTGGGCTTGGCTGGGCTCCCACCCTCTGTGACCAGCAGGGCTACAGAGGGTAGCCAGAGTACCAGGAAGTAGTCTGTCATTGCTGTACTATATTGTGCTCATGTTGTGCACTGCCGCACACCTGGCCCCACTGGGGGCGAAGAGGCTTCCCAGCCACGCCACTGGCCGGAGCCCTGGGCCCTGCCCCCCTCACCCTAGGACTTAAAAGGCGAGGGAGATGCACAGCAGAATGCCACCGATGCACACCTGGCCCCGCTGGGGGCGAAGAGGCTTTCTGGCCACGCCACTGGCCGGAGCCCTGGGCCCTGCCCCCCCTCGCACTAGGACTTAAAAGGCGAGGGGGACACCCAGCGGAATGCCACCGCCGCACACCTGGCCCCACTGGGGGCAAAGAGGCTTCCCGGCCACGCCATTGGCCGGAGCCCTGGGCCCTGCCCCCCCTCGCCCTAGGACTTAAAAGGCGAGGGGGATGCCCAGCGGAATGCCATCGCCGCACACCTGGCCCCGCTGGGGGCGAAGAGGCCTCCTGGCCCCGGCCTCCCCCTTCGAGGGTCTCTGAAGGCATGGGAATTTGTGGGTGGTTCTAGCTGATTTGTATTTATTGCATTTTTGTATTGTAGTTGGTGTAATACCATGTACTGTTGTGTAATTTTGCATTGTTGTTTTGCTTGTGAAACTGTATTTTGCTTTGTATTGGTGCTATATTGTATTTCTGTACATTATGCATTGTGAACCGCTTTGGGTTGTCTGCTGGACGAGGAAAGTGGTATATAAGAATAAATTTCAATTCAATTCAATTCAATACTATATTGTGGAGCATTTAAGATGCTGAAGTCCTATTGCTTAGCATAATAATTTGCAACTAGAGTATACTCAATGAATCCATAGGGAGTTAGTAAGTCACTTCCTCCATATTTTCAATTGATTTAATAAGCCAAGTCTAGAAAAATAATAATCACATGCAAGGATGTATCACTGTAGCCTAATGTATCATGTAGGCATTGATATTCTCAATTCCTACATGCAGATGTGAAAACTGGACAGTGAAGAAAGCTTGCAGGAAAAAGAAATTATTCTGTTCACATGTGCTGTTTATAAATATCTAAGTGGTAAAACCTAAATAAGTGAGATCAGAACAGTCCAGGATAATCCTATAAGCAAAAAATAAAAAATAAAAAAAATGATGACACTGAAGTTATCTTACTTTGAACATATCAAGAGAAGACAAGACACATTGGAAATTTTAATAAAGGTTGAAAAAATTAAAAGAAACAGAAAAATAGTCAGATGGAGTTAGGTATGGATTGATTCAATATGGAAGCCAAAACATTGAATTTTCAAGACTGAGCAGTTGTTGATGATAGGACTTTATGTAGTTTGTTAACAGAATCAACATAAGTCAGAAGTGACTTGACAAAAGAAAACAAAAAACAGTCCATGTACAAATGGAATAGATTTTGTTTTGTGCATCAAAATTAAGAATTTTTTTACTGGAAGCCATGCATTTTCAGTTGACATATCTTTAACATACACCTAAATCAAAATTATGACTTCAATGCATTTAGATCTCCCTGTCAACAAGAACAACCATTTTGCAGAACTGCAGAAGGAACGTGTTTTGCCCAGATACAGCTGCAGAGAAAACAAAACATGTCAGAATTGTATCTCTTTGACTTGACGTAGAAATTGATGGAATTTGCAGGTGGAAATCTTTACATTTCTGGGATTGCAGAGCATCCCAGAAAAGAAAAGAAAATCTGTTGCATAATATCCACACATCTAAAATTAAGAAATGCCTCCTGCATATATTTATAAGATAGACATGAGCATGTTTTTATCAATGGGAATATTCACAGATTGATACATTATTGATATATATTTATCTGTGAAAGACACAAACAAATACAAATCCCCTCCTGTCACCCAAAATAATGTTGCATCAGCATAGAATCAGCATGCTACTGTTTTGGAGGTAGGGAAAATATGTCAATTTTAAAAAAATCTGACTATGTGTATTTATACTGAGCCTGGAAGCAAGGTACTTAACTGACTCAACACTTTGAATTCTCATTGTCCTTAATTCAGACTGAGACTGAAATCCTGTAAGCTGCAACTAAATTGGGCCCACTAAATCAGTGGGGCATTGGTAATTCTTTTTTCTTCTTCATAAATTCCATTGATTCAGTAGGCCAACACTAGACTAACTATCCCACGCAACAAGATTTCAACCGGTAAATTCTACTGCCAACCTAGCAGTTTGAAAGCAAGAAATTGCAAGTAGATAAATAGGGACCACTTCGGTGGGAAGGTAAACAGTGTTCCATGCACTCCGATGTCTAGCCATACCTGCCACATGATCACAGAAACCTGTGCTGAAGCAGACAGCACTGTCTCTTCGGCTATGAAACAAAGATGAGCACTGAACCCTAGAGTCAGATACAACTGGCTTCCGAGCAAGGGTGGCCTTTACCTTTACCTATGCAGATTAGAGCTTGCATTTGTGGATATGAAAAGAAGCATAACCATGTACATTGAGTGAGGAACAGCATAGAAAAAGACCAAAACCATGCTGGCATATGCATAAATTGCCTTGTCAATAATTAACAGATATTTTGCTGAGATTTTGTTTCCTTCCTTATAGTTTTCTGGAGCTTTCTTAAAGGAACTTTTGGTTTTGTCCTCCCATCATACTAAATTGCATTTCTCTCTTGCATAACATTGCTCAGTAATTCAATTTTCTGGTTGTTTTTCATTACCTTACTTTGAACATGCTTGGTTATGTTTCTTTGAACTACAATATATGAAATATTTCCTGTTATTCTAGTGAGTCTTTCTGCCTTGGTGAAGGTGAATTTGCACATTCAGCACACTGCCTTCATGCTAATGGAAAAGCCATTATTCAGAACTTTTAAAAAGTATTTGGCATAACTCAGATAATGCAACTTAGGTAACATCTGAATGTAATGTTTCTGTCCAAACCTATTAGCATTGCAAATGAATAGTATTGCAAATGACTGGGAATAACATCCTGAACTTGGAAAAGTTACTTTAAGAAAAAATAATCAGACACATTGATTGGGCAAAGGCCTAGGCAGCACAACCTTCTATGAACATCAGTTGAGATGGAAAGGAGAAAGACCTGAACTTTATTACATCGGTATAACTATGGTGCAGCATGAAGGCTTGATTCTTGCATTAGATGACTTGTTGGTCAGTCAATACACCTTGCCTGCCTTCTGGGAGCCATCAAATGCCAGGAAAGTACCTCCAGGATTCAGAAACACACAGAGAACCCTCTGTTACCTATTGTGAAGAGGGGAGGATTTCCCTCTGAGGTGGAAACATAACCACTCCTTACTCCTGAATCATTATGGAGATCTTCAACCTGGAGTAAGATATGAATAGCTCTGCCATGTTGGACCTGTTCCCACATGTGTAATGGTCCTCTTACTCCCAAGTAGCACTCCGGCATCCTGGTGATGGGATCGCATCTGATCCTGCTTCCCTGGCTCTCTCAGACCCAACAGTTCAGGCTTTTCCTAAAAGTGTGCTCTCTCTCTCCTGACCTAAATCTAGGTAGTGAACAAAGGGTGCTCATGAAATTAGTGAAGATTCAGGTAACATGAACCAAGTAAACACTCCAGTCTCCTTCAGGTATTTTAAAAGTATATTGAAATCAAAGTACGGTAAGGTACAGAATTAAGTTCATGAGAAGCTTAGAAAGCATTTCAAAATAAAGAAATAAAGAAAGCTGCTCTTTGTGGAAAAGCCAGTGTGGCCCTCCCTCTGTCTATATTAGCTACATGATTACAGTTAAGATCCAAGAGAGAGTGTCTCTGGCCCCCACCTTCTGGGGATTTTATCTCCTCCCTTAGGGTCTGCCTCCTTGCCATTCCCCTAAAGGATTCCAACCTGATCTTACAGCATGACATGTCCATCACACATTAGTTTTCATTTCTCCCAACACATGAAGCAAACATGTTGACACATAATAATGCCTGATATGAAGGGTCTCCCACACATTGAAATCTCCATCTTGGATGGGCTAAAGCACCAGATAATTTGGTGGGCAATATCTCATGAAAAAGTACAGTTCAGAACTGGGCTTTTTCATGACAACATGTACGACTATTGCCCTGTTGCTCAGAGTGCAATCTGAAGACTTTTTATGGAGGTGAAGCAAAAGCAAAGCAATCACATTTATATACAACCCCATAGCGCTTAGTGCACTCTCTGGGTGGTTCACAAGTTAATTAGCATTTTGTCCCCAATATGCTGGGTACTTATTTTACTGACCTCAGAAGGATGGAAGGCTAAGTTAACCTTGAGCCCTGGTCAGGATCAAACGCAAAACCTTTTTTGTTGCAGTACAGAAGTTTAACCACTGCACCACCATGGCTCCTGCTAAGGTAGTTTATTTAGAAACAAACTGACACCTGCAGGCAGGTTACTCCTCAAAGAGAGAAACAGGCAGCCCAATATACAGGTGGACACTTCCATATATGGTTCTAACCTAAGAATAAGCTTTCTAAGTGGCTCACTCTTCTTTTCTGCTTGTAGGTTATTGGCTTAAGCAGAAAGAGTTTCTGGTAATAGTTAACAGACCAGTAGGTGAGCTGGCTTCTGTATCTCTCACATGAGTGATACTTTATTAGATCACTAAAATCTTTGACTGCCCCGGCTGCTCTTTCTTTTGGTGACCAGCCGAACTTGTCAGTTGGCCTGGGAGTGGGCTGACTGGCGCGCCTTTGACTGCTCCGGCTGCTCAAAATTTTCGTGACCAGCCGAGCTTGTCAGTTTGCCCGGCAGCGAGCTGACTGACGCGCCTTTGACTTCCCCAGCTGCTCTTTCTTTTTGTGACCAGCTGAGCTTGTCAGTTGGCCAGGGAACGGGCTGATTGGCACGCCTTTGACTGCTCCGGCTGCTCTTTCTTTTCGTGACCAGCAGAGCTTATTATATCCGAGCCAGTTTGCCCGGGAGTGGGCTAACTGGCGCAACTTTGACAGCCCCCATTTGTTCCTCGTGCAACTGATCAACGTTGGGGCTGACCGCTTGGGGTCCAGCCCACTGATTGACAGTCGCCCGTGGTCGCACCCCTGACAAGCAGCTGCTGTTCAACAGCTGACAGGGACAACTCGTCACGTGTGCTGATACCCAGTGGCAGGTCGGCAGCCGCCTGCTCCTTTGTGTGGCCTTGATCAGAGCTGGGTGCCCAGCCTATTGGTACTAGGGCTGGCGTATATGGTGCCCAAAAGGAAGTCAGTGGCTTGCCGCCAAGGGTATGAGAGGTGCTCGAGGCCGGTGACACGAACTGCTCCCAGACCACGTACCCAGCACACGCCGGCCACAGGCTCCAGCCCAACAACAAAAAGGAGGACTCGGGTGACATCACAGGCATCGAACCCCACTCAACAGGTGGGCCGCGCGCCTAACAGGGCCCAGCTACGCCAATCAGGCAAGGGGGTCCTGCGGTCTCTGGCACCGATTTGCTCATCACCCAGCCCTTACAAGGGCAACACCTGCTGCGAGCCACCTTCTCTGCTGGCCCAACAACCTACGAGGACCGCTTTGTGGCCCTGGAGCGGGCACTGGGCATAGGCCAGGATGCAGTGTACATGGGGCTAGTCTTCCCTCCAATCGATGAGGCTGGCACAACACAGCCGCCATCCTCGCTGGACTGGAGGCTGGCATGCCTCGAGATGGCCCTATTGGCCACGCACTCAAACTGCCTTGGGATGGCCGGAGCAGCCCAAATTCAGCAGGTACCAGGGGCAGAGCAGGTGAGCACCACTGCAGTTATGAGCTCTAACGCTCCTGACCGACTGGAAGCCACGGTGGGTGCAGCAGGTAGCATGCCAACAGGTGAGTACAGTGGTAGGCTTAACGTACCTATGTTGTCTAATGTCAACCAAATGACAGCTCCTTTTTGGCCATGGCCTATGCAGCAGTGACGACTCCTTCGGTTCAGCCTCCAGTAAGGGCTGCCACTCAGCCAGGGGTTTGGAGTGCACAATGTCCACCAGTGCTGCCCGGGGTTCCTACGGGTACTATGGTGTTGCCTTCTCCTGTCTGGCCGTATGGCACTGGCGGCATCAATGCCTACCAAGCTGTGCCCACCTCAGCCTTGCCTACTGGGGGCGTTTCCCTGCCCCTTGGTGACCATCTGTTGCTGGCCACTAGGGATAAGATTTGGCGTAGGGAATATGTAGATTTATTTAGTTTACTAAACAGGGAACCAACAAGAGAAGAGAAAGAGAAGGACGAGGACAAGGACAAGGAGTTGTCCCACCATCGCAAGCCGCCACGAACATGGGCTAATTGGTTGCTGGCCTATTTAATATACACAGCAGTGTCTATTAGGGCTCGTCCTGATTTGGCACTTCCCCTCATACAGTATCTTGACACAATTTATCAGGCTTACGTAGATTTTCCGAGTCAGGCATGGCTTGTGTATGATGAAGAATTTTGTATGCGGGCAGGGAGATGCATTGGGATGAGCCCAACCAGTTACTTTGGTTATTATATATGACCCCATCACGCCCGGCCGCGGGAGACAGGTATCATTGTGGTCACGCCGTTCAACGGCCTGGACCTGCACAATCACCCCGCCAGATGGCGGGGCAGGGGGTTCCAGCCGGCCTGTTGTGTTGGAATTTTTCATCCGCAGCCGGATGTTCCCGTAAACAGTGTAAGTACAAGCACGAATGTACGATTTGTTTGGGGCTGCATTCGGCCACTGTCTGTCCAAGGACAGGGGGAGCGAGATGGCAAGGGCGAGGTCAGCAGGGTGCAGGATGTGCATACACAGATTCAGGGTCATCTTCTAAAAGCACCCACACCAATCAAAACTGAGGCCCTTGAGCGGTGGTTACGTGTCTACCCTAAAAGGCAAGATGCGGAGTATCTTTTGCAGGGATTTCTTGCGGGGTTTTGCATATCCTTTGTTGGTGTGTGGGCACCACAGGATGCTCCAAATTTGATATCTTTGAGAGGGATGGAGGATTTGGCACAGGAGAAAATATTCAAGGAAATAAGCGACAATCTCCCTTTTGCAAATTTGAAAGTATCGCCCCTGGGACTAGTTCCCAAAAAGGTTCCGGGTGATTATCGTTTGATCCACCATTTGTCCTACCCTGTAGGTGGGTTGGTCAATGACGCAATACCAGATGAACTTTGTTCTGTTCGGTATGCGTCATTTGATTAGGCAGTGCACATGTTTCGTACCTGTGGTCATGGGGCACTTATGGCGAAATGCGACATTAAGTCTGCATTTTGCCTTCTACCTGTCCACCCAGACAACTTTGAACTCTTGGGTTTTCAATTCCAGGGACAATATTTTGTCGACAAGGCCATGCCCTTTGGATGTTCTGTGTCATGCTCGGCTTTTGAGCATTTCAGTATATTCTTACATTGTGCTTTTGTTCACCACACTGGAGTGCACACGGTGGTTCATTACCTAGACGATTTCTTGTTTGGGACTGCCGTGAGTTCTGGGGCATGTGGACAACTGCTTGCAACATTTCAAGAGCTTATGGCTGAATTGGGGGTGCCCTTAGCACCAGAGAAGACTGAGAGACCTGTGACTAATTTAGTTTTCCTGGGGATTGAAATTGATACAGTGGTCCAAACGTCTAGGTTAACCATGGAAAAAATAACCCGCATTTCACATGCTATTCAGGCCCTCTTGGTTAAGTGCAAGGCTTCACTTCATGAATTACAGGTTCTCCATGGGTACCTCAATTTTGCATGCAGGGTTGTGACACCTGGTAGGGCTTTTGCACGGCGCTTGTGTGATGCCATGATTGGTTTATCATGCAAATATCACAGGGTGCGAATGACGAGGGGTATCAGGAACAACCTGCAAGTATGGCTAGACTTTCTCTCAAAGTTCAATGGTGTGTCCTTTTGGAGTTTGAATCAGCCCATGTTTCAGGTGCAATTGGACGCGTCAGGAGCGTTTGGCTATGGCATTTATTTTAATGGGCACTGGTCCTACGGCAAGTGGCTGGAGGCTTGGCAGTCAATGGTCTTGCTTCGTGACCTAACTTTCCTAGAATTCTTTCCAATTTTAGGTGCATTGATGCTGTGGGGGGAGACATGGGCGAACTCTGTAGTACACTTTTGGTGTGACAATGCAGCTGTTGTCCACATAGTCAATGCCCAGACATCACGTTCCCAGAGGGTGATGGCCCTAGTACGCCAATTTGTGTCTCGTGCATTGCGTCTTAACGTACCTTTCAGGGCTAAACACGTACCAGGCATAAATAATGATATTGCAGATGCTTTATCCCGATTACAGATAGGGCGGTTCAGGGCCCTGGCACCTGAGGCTGATGAGCTGCCTTTAGCACTCCCGGCCGAGAAATGGCAGTTTGCCAGAGTAAAGTGAGACTGGCCATTGGTTTGTCGCTGGCTAGCAGCACGCGTAAGGCATACTCACTCATGTAATTTTATCTCTTAGGTACATCATTTGTTGCAGTAGCACCCTGCTTGTTTGTCCTTATTTCTTTTATTTCAGCTCCTGGCTATGTGATGGCACCAGGATGCACCAGACATTTTGGGTGATCCTCGTGTTTGGGCCGGAACTGGTGGTCTGCGAAAAGGGCAGTGGCCCAACATCTGGATAACATCGGTTTGGGGACAGTGGTCCTCTATCCCCTACTCCGGATACAGAAATACTATTTGTATCACGGGAATTGGGTTTGTTTCACAGCTAGAGGTACGGACCTCTTCCTGGCGGCTATCCAAAAGGGCCTGTTGACCAAGTGTGTGGTCGGGGGGGGGGGGGCAGGGAGTCAGTGAATTCCTCCCCATGTGGCGGCTAGCATGGGTAAGGAAAAATTGCATGACCCATTTAATCTGGTATACACAGTTGGTTGGCCATAGGGAGGACAAGGTACAGCCAAGATTTGTGAATGGCCAACCAGATTACAAGTAAAACTGTTGCCATGCTTAACCAGCAGGCAACTCCTCCAATGTTTACAGGAGGCATTTCAATATCAGGTGCTAACTAGTAACAGCCTGAATAGGGTCCACAACATGTTTCAGTAGAAACAGGTTGTGGACAGGGTCACAGTTTGTTGCAGTGGTAGCAATTTGTAATGTGCATTTAAATTGGGTTTATAATTAGATTACTCCTTACCAGTGCTATTACGGCCTGTTTGGTTCTTGGCAGTAGCCAAGCAAGGTTAAATAAAGTTAATAAAATGGCCCAATTTTTATCCAAATAAAGTGTCTGTGTCGTCATTGGGGAGTGGATATGGCAAGGCACGCGCGGCAGCTGTTTAGTTGCCACACGCTTTGCGGGCCTCGCCCCAAGGCACGGGCATGCCTCGAGGAAGCCGGGGGCGTGGCTAGCCAACCCCTATATAAGGGGTGGCAATGGCTGTGCTTCCCGGCAGTTCCTCACAATCCAACTGGGCCAGGGCGCGTTTGCCCACCACCCCCACCCTAGGTGACAGTGTGATCATTTCTGTCGCTTTGGGGCCGGATGGGAATTTTTGCTTGAACCTGCATTGGCACTTTGGTTCCTGGCGTTTTCGCCCATCCCACACTGTGGCTGATGGTAGAGATTGGGGTTTCAGTTAAGTATGTTAATGGTCACTTTGGCGGCTAGCACGGGTAAGGAAAAATTGCATGACCCATTTAATCTGGTATACACAGTTGGTTGGCCATAGGGAGGACAAGGTACAGCCAAGATTTGTGAATGGCCAACCAGATTACAACTAAAACTGTTGCAATGCTTAAGCAGCAGGCAACTCCTCCAATATTTACAGGAGCCATTTCAATATCAGGTGTTAACTAGTAGCAGCCTGAATAGGGTCCACAACGTGTTTCAGTAGAAACAGATTGTGGACAGGGTCACAGTTTGTTGCAGTGGTAGCAAATTGTGATGTGCATTTAAATTGGGTATATAATTAGATTACTCCTTACCAGTGCTATTATGGCCTGTTTGGTTCTTGGCAGGAGCCAAGCAAGGTTAAATAAAGTTAATAAAGTGGCCCAATTTTTATCCAAATGAAGAGTCCGTGTCGTCATTGGGGAGTGGGTATGGCAAAGAGCTTCTGGTAATTATTGACAGACCAGTAGGTGAGCTGGCTTCTGTGTTTCTCACATGAGTGATACTTTTATTAGATCACTAAAATCTCAAATGCAGAGACCGCCTTTCAACTCCACACTTGTCTTCACCAGGCTGAGCTTTATAGTGCTGAAGGTATTACAGAAAAAAACACAGAATTTTAATATTACACAGGCAAGACTGCAAACTGAGAACATCATCTTCCTCAAGCCACGAGATAATATTTTTAGTTTGGCTGTGATTGGCTTTCTTAATGTGCAAGCTAAATTTTACTTCAACTTCTCTGATACAGGGTTTATCATGTTTCTGTGTCTCTGTACCTTCCCCCAAAAAGAAACCATGCATTTTTATATAAGGAATTGTTGAAGGGTGATTAAGTACTTTCAGACTTGAAAGCTGTTTGAGTTACTTTCAAAAACTCATAAATTATACACACCCCTTTGCAGGCGCACCCCCCAAAGAAAGACTCAGACACCGGTATATGGATAAAGGCATTGGGCCACTTTTATTGAATAATGCCCTAGTCTGAATTATAACTTTCAATTGGTGTATTCATCCAATTGTAATTCTTAAGGCAAGCAGGCTGCAGTAACACTGGTACTGTGTGCGGGGACACACAGGGTCTGTAAAAGAAGAAAAGAGAATAATGACTTAACTGGTACTTATACCTGAAGTGGGCGAACGTACAATGCAAAACACATGGATCCCCATCTCCCCATCCGGCGTATATCACCCTCAGAGTACCCAAATGTAGCCGCAGTTGATGCAGCACCTATCCTAAATGAATGGGTGTCGTAACGAGCCCCGGGGAGGCCAACACTGGTTAGTGCCATACCGGTCACCTTCCAAAATTGGAATTTAGTAAGGGGAGACCCATCCTGGTGGCAGAAAAACGGGCCAGGGTGCGTGCCATGCACTGCTAAAAACTCATGTAGGGCACCAACCAGACAGATGTCTGCAATGGAACATCGTAGCAGTCTAACTCCACTGCCTACGCCGTGCTGATCAACCTTTGAGGACCGTATCCTCAACTGAGCCCACTCATTAGTGACATAGACATCGTCGAGTTCCAGTGCCCTACGAGTCGCATCTGCCTTAGACAGTGGTACCAACTCACTGATGCGGAGCGCTCCAAAGAAGGCCACCGTGGTAGCCGCATGAAAAAGAGCCACCTCGTACCTATCATAACACAAGTTATGCCAGCCTCGTGCAAGGTGGGTCAGGACCTCTGCTGAAATTGGGTGACGAGTGTCCGGGTGGCGGCCACGTTCCCGTGTCCACCCCTCCAAAACATGACGTATGCGGAAATCATTCACGCAGTCAGCGAAGCCCCTCACTTTGGCCATAAATGCCAGTGCTGACAGCCTGGATGCTATAGTACGAGGAGCCAAACCCTGACTGTGAAGGTAAACCATAAATTGTAAAACCTGTTCGACTGGTATGGGCCACACTTCGGGCAACTGTAGTTGCACACAAAAGGTTCTAAATTGTACAAAAGCATGTTGATACGCCTTACGCGTGCGAGGTGCCAAAGACATGCCGATCGCCCGGTTCACCTCTCCTCACCAAATGTCCAAATCTCAGCTGGGAGTGGCGAGGGGAATTCCTCTGCTTCCGGAGCCAAGGCACGGAACCGGGGGATCTGCAGGCGGGATAAAGCATCAGCAATATCATTATTAATGCCCGGGACATGTCTTGCCTTAAACAGCACATTTAGGCATAGGCTTCTTAACACAAATTGACAAACCAACGCCATAACCCTAGGCAATTTAGATGTCTGAGTGTTGACAATGTGCACCACTGCTGCATTGTCACACCAAAAATGGACCACTGAGTTGGCCCACTCCTTGCCCCATAACATCAAAGCTCCCTGGATGGGAAGGAACTCAAGGAAGGTAAGATCGCGGAGGCAATCCGTGCCAAGCCATGCGGGAGGCCATTGGCTGTAAGCCCAGCTCCCCTCATAATAAATCCCATACCCCAGGGAGTCGGAGGCATCCGACTGTACTTGGAATCTAGGGCAGACCATAAGGTCCGATCTCCAGAAAGAGATCCTGTTAAAATCCCGTAGGAATGTGAGCCAAACCAAAAGGTCAGCCCGCATGCCCCTGGTCAGTCGGACCCTATGGTGGCACTTTAACAGGCCAGTCATGGCGTCACATAGGCGCCGGGCAAATGCTCTGCCGGGTGTCACCACCCTGCAGGCGAAATTAAGATGGCCATGAAGTACCTGCAGCTCACGAAGGGATACTTTACGTTTGCCAGCAATGCCAAAATCATCACGGAGATCCGTGTGACCTTATCCATGGGTAACCAGGATGCCTGTGCGACCGTGTCAATTTCAATAAATAGAAATGTGAGCTTAGTAGATGGGCCCTCGGTCTTTTCGGGCGCTAAGGGGACACCCAGTTCCCGCATGAGCGTCTGAAATGTAGTAAGGAGACGCGTGCACGTGTCCGAGCCCCGTTCACCCCCGAACAAAAAGTCATCGAGGTAATGGGCTACAGACCAAGACCCTGACCTGCAAACAAAGGCCCACTGAAGAAAAGTGCTAAAACGTTCGAATGCCGAACATGAAATAGAGCAGCCAAAAGGCATGGCCTTATCCACATAGTACTTCCCTTGGAATCTAAAACCCAATAGCTCACAGTCCCCTGGGTGCACTGGCAGCAATCGGAATGCCGATTTAATGTCACATTTTGCCAGGAGGGCACCGGGACCACATGAGCACACATCAATAGGGCTTGGTCAAACGACGTATACCTGACCGAACAAAGGTCATCAGGAATAGCATCATTGACAGAAGAACCCACCGGGTACGATAGATGGTGGATTAAACGAAATTCGCCCGGGGTCTTTTTAGGTACTAACCCCAGAGGGGAGACCTTCAGGTTAGGGAAAGGCGGTTCGGAAAAGGGGCCCGCTACCCTCCTAGCCTCCTCTTCTTTAGCAATACTCAGGGCAGCTACCTCCTCCTTACCCTTCAGGGAAATTAAATTGGGGGCATCTTAGGGTCCCCGAACCCCCTCGAACGGAATATGAAAGCTCCACTGGAAACCCTCCAGAAGGTACTTCGCGTCCTCCCTTCTTGGATAAGCTGAGAGCCATCGCTCCAGCATATACACATTAACTGGGGAGGGGGCCTTTTGAATTGCTAGCTCCGTCAGAGGAAGCCCTGACCGCCCCCTTTCCACCTCTACCTCTGCCCCGTGACCCACCAGCCCACGGGCACACGGAGGCGGCGTGGGGGCCAGTGCAAGAGGGACACTCATGTTTGAACTGACACTGTCGCTTATTGCACACGCCATTAGCTGAGAAGCTTCAACACAGCAAGCGGGCTGGAACCCTCTGCCCCGCCGGCTGGTGGGGAGCCTGTGTTGGAGCGGCTCGCTGTACAGCATGGCCACAATGGTACCTATCCCCAGATGCGTGGGGGTCATGTACAAGAGCCACAATTTCTGGCAGGGCTCATCCCACCTCATCTCTGGGTGTAGGGCCACCCTCATTCTAAATTCCTCATCGTAAGCCAACCACGACGGGCCAGGGAAATCAACCATCGCCCTGTAAATATTGTCCAAGTATTGGACCATAGGAATGGCCAGATCAGGCTGGGCCCTCAGGTATACTGCCATATATATATAAGATATGCCGGCAACCAGTTGGCCCAAGTGCGCGGTGGCTTACGACGACGGGACAGCTCTTTGTGTCTGTCGTCCTGTCCCTCTCTCTCTTCCTTAGTGGGCTCATGGTTCAATTGGGAGAATATATCCACGTACTCCCCTCGCCAAATCTTATCCCTCGTGACCTGTGACAAATGAACACCCAGGGGCAAGGAATAACCAGCCGTCGGCAAAGCCATTGTTGGCACATTCTGTACAGGGGGCATACGCAGCGGGACCTGCTCGGCACTGCCCCAGGGGTGGACACCCCCACCCTTAATGAGGGACCATTTTGGAACCATGGGATACTGGGATAGGATGGTAACTGCTGCCCACTCGCATCAACTTGATGAGGCCAGGGCCACTGAACCCCCCCAATGTAAGTGGGCTGTGGTGGTGGTACACTAAATTGAACCTGATACTCACTAGTTGCACCCCCGTGAGCCACCCCCACCGGGGGTTCTGGCCCATGGCGGGCGTCAGAGCTCGCGACCGGAATCGAGCTCTGGGACCACCCCTGACTGCTCCCAGCCTGGACATCAGGTCAAACGGGGAGCTGCGAGACACCAGCTGGGGCCGGCCGGACCGTCTCAAGCAGCTCGACCCGGTTGGCCACCCGCTGAAGCGTTGCGGCCGGCAAGGTAGCCGGGGCTGACAAAGGGGCCCCTGTTGAAGAAAGAGTAGTGCCCCCCTCCGAAGGAGGCTGTGCAATGCCCAAGGATGCTTCCAGCACTGCTATCCGTGCTAACAGAGCATCCACTGCCCAGAGCCCCCAGTATAAAGCGGGCCGGGTGGGCCGGACGGCCCACTAGGCAGTTGAGGAAAAGGCAACCCAAAAGGAGAGCCAGGGCCAGAATACGGCCATGCCCAAAACTCTGGCCCATGGGGGGCCGGAGGAACAGTGGGTTGGACATCCGCACCAGGCCCCCCCCCCCCCGGGCCACCCTGTCCCATGCCCAGCAAAGGTGGGCCAAGGGCTGAAGCCCCAGAGGGGCCGGCCTGTAGCTGACCAGCTACCAAGCTGGAACCCGGCTGCCAAGTGGTAGCCTGACCAGCCCCACTGGTACCAGTGGGCAAGGCTGGCACATTGCCCTGCCATGGGGGCGCAACCCTGGTCCACCGACCCAAAGGCTGGCCCCCATCCGATGCAGGGCCGGTAAAAGTTCTTCCCCTCGGCCATGGCTTTAGCGCCGGGGCCTTTCGCTTGAGGGCCATGTCTCCCTAGGAGAAGAAAGTCGCTGAAGGATCCCTAGCCAGGGATCGAACTCCTAGCGTGTAAGTACCACGGTAGCCAAGAAGCAATCCGAAAAGGCTCCAGGTACTGTAATCCTCCTTTCCCAGCCGGGAAACGAACGGCAAGGCTCTATAGCCGAAGACTCAAGAGAAAAAGCGAGGGAGAAAACTTCTCCTCTCCGTCGCTATTCTAAAATGGCAGCTCGGCTGCCTCATGGCCACCCCTTTTATAGAGGGGTGGCCATGCCCCCTAACTCACCCGGATGTCTGAGTCCGGGGGCCCCCGCAAAGAGCACGGCGGCCATTTTGGCGCCGCGCTTTCATTCCTTTTACACTGATTACACTCCCTACCCTTGTATTTCTTCCTTTTATTGAAATAAATCCACCACACACAATACAGTGCTGTATCTGGATAAGACCAGAAAAATACTATTCTCAGAGATAACAGGGACTAATCTATCAAGTTGTCGAAAATAAGCCTTTGACTACATCACTAGAGATGAGATCTGAGACCAACAGTCATTGATTCTGCAGCCTCCACTTTAAGTAAGAAACTGGACAGCACATCTGGCCATGAATTTTCGAACTTCTGTTTTTTTTCTGCCCCACGCCCAGCTCTGTATTGTCCAGCTGATGAAGAGTTGTCAGAGGCTAAAAGCTAACCTTTATGTGCAAGATTTTAGTGGTCAAATAAGTTAGCACCCATGCTTATATTTAGATAGAAAAGATATTTGAGTAGAAAGTAAAAGCAACAAATGCAGCTAAACAAGAAGATATTAAGTTTTGCCATTTGAACACATCCTCAGGTATGGACCTTAATGGGTACCAAAGAGATCTGAAACTTTGACCATTTCCTACCCCACCCCCTTTCTGCTATTATTTACAAATCATTCCAGTCCAAATGAACAGAGAACTTGCACCTCCCCCCAAAAATTGTGAGATTTTTAAATATATGTCTAGCTTTCCTACAACAAAAATAGTGTCATTCCAAACATTGTTGGCACACTTAATAATCTACACCAGGGGTTCTCGACCTTTTCAAGCCATGTGCTAGACCACGTGCCCTCAGACAGCTGAGCCGGTTGGATTGGTGGTTCCCTCTGCCGTAAACACTGCCATAAAATGCATCCGCAGCTGTTGCAAAAGCATTTATGACAGTCATGGGTGCATTTATGGCTGCTCAGAATGCATCCACTTCTGCTTTTGGTGATGGCGGTGGTGGTGGTGACGATGACACAGGGCACATGAAATGGTGCCACAGGCTGGGGCTGGCCATAGGTTGAGAACCCCTGATCTAAATAGTTGAACTATTGTTCAGCACATTCCTGGTTTAGCACAGCAGCTGATTACTGGATAAAGAAGATGCCACAACTTGTAAATCCATGTGGGGAACAAGTCACCCTTTTGTTCTAGCACATTAGTTGAGCTGATCTACTGCAGATCCTTACCAGGGTCTTCCAAAGATTTGTCAGTATATACTACTGTGTTGCTTCTGAATTACACAATCCTGTAAGACATTCCTTGAATATCCCACATATCTCAAAAATCTATTAAGTTTTTTGAGGTATGTGATATTCAAGGAATGGCTTACTATTGCCAATTCAGTCTCCTGGGTCATTTTGAAGGCATTACATAATTCCTTACCTCCAACCCACTTTCCATCTACAAAGTCCTGTTTCTGCAGCAGTTTCATGCCATCTAATCATAATGCTGCTGGAAATTTGCCAGCAAAGAATAAGCATTCTATAATTTGCCCATAATTTGCAGTAGAATTGGGTCATTTTCTTCCATTAATGCTATTTGTCAGCTAGACAAGTATGTTGTTTAATTTAGCCCCTGAAATAACAATCCCAAAGGAATGAGATTTCACACTGTAAAAATGTTGCTACCCTCAAGGTATTCTCCGTTGTGTATTTCCTCCTAAATTTTAACTTGGTTACTTTGAGCCATTTTTAAAGCACATTATATTACTAAACCAATTAGTCAGCGTACCATTTTTCACCAGTGGTCAGGCTTAGCTTTAAAAAAAAACACACACACATACACACACCACACCCTGTTACTTTAAGCATTGTTAGGTTTTCTATTACATACCTCATTAAAATAAAATAAAAATAGATACTAGATTTATGCTTCCATTTTCAAAATACTTTGTTCAATTTTGTAGTTCTAGTGCACACCTAAAATTACTACTCTCCTAATTTGTTCTTTCTTATATTTTGCTGTCTTAACCTTAGAATAGGTTGCCATTTGACAAAACTTGATTATGATGATATTCTAGAAATAAATTATTATTTTTTAAATATATTTTTATTAATTTTTATAAATGAACAATACATAAAACAATACAAAGAAATAAAACATATACAAACATACCTAAAATACAAAGTAATCAAAACATATCACGACCTATCCTATTTTTTTAATTATTAAATTTTATTAATTACTTTACAATACATACATCCGACAAAATAACATTACATACAATGCATACAACATAGCACCCCCACCACCCAACCCACGCCCAACCCTGTATAAAGTTTAAAAAAAAAATAACTACCCTTGTCGCTCAATTATTATTTATCAGTTTATAAATCCGCCCAAAATTCATATTCTTCTTGTACAGGCTTTATTCCGTCGTCACTTGACATACCATATACTATCCAAGGTCTCCAAATTTTCCAGAAAAGGTTACTCTTAACTTCACCTCTTTCTACTCTCATTTCTGATGTTAGTTTATCATTTAACACCAACCACCATATTTGTTTAAACCATCTTTTTCTGCATTTATTTGTTTTGTTCTTCCATTCCAAAGCAATTATATGCCTTGTTGCAGTAAGCAGAATGGATAGCAACTCCTTTTCATTATTATCAATATTTATATCTTCTAACTGTTCCAGCAAAGCAATTTTAGTGTTCAATACTATGTTTTTATTAAAGATGTTATTTATTTCCTGTTCTAGCATCTTCCAATAGTTTTGTGTATGTTCACAGTCCCACCACATGTGAACATAGGTACCTAAATCTCTATTGCATCTCCAACATTTATTTGATCTTGCTTTATCCATATGATGTAAAATAACCGGGGTCAAATTCCACTTCCAAATTAATTTAAAGTTATGTTCCCTTTCCCTCATTGATAACTGCTTCATTATTCTTTGACTCCACCTTCCTTTCCATGCCTGTTCACTTATCTTTATATTTAATTCTTCTTCCCATCCATTCTTTATTAATCTTTGCAGATCTTCCTTTTTGTTTATTATTTTATATAATTTACTTACCATTCCGCTCTTAAGTACAATCCCCTTTCTTAAGCTGTATATCAATTCTTCAAACTTTGATACCTCTCTAATTTTCTGTCCCTTTTTTCTTATTTTGCGATCCCATTTTTCCAACCGAATTTTTTGAAACCAATTTAACTCTAACTTTCGATAAATTTCTTCCCTCAATTGGGATGTAGACCCCTTTGAAATCCAGTCATTAATTTGTATTAAGTTATTCAACCTTAATTTTTCATATCCTTTATTTCATTTAATGGACAATCTGCAAAATCCGTCACTTCTAATATTGGAGAATCTCCTCTGACTAATTCTTCTTTTATTCCCTTCCAAAATTGGTATAATTCTCTTAATGTCTTAGTATTTAATTGCATTTTCTTAACCTGCGTTTCTAAGAATAAACTACCGTTGTATTTTTTATATTCCAACTGATTTATATCTTCTAATTCATCCTTATTCTGTACTAACAACTTTACAATTTTATTTAGCTGAAATGCTTTATAATAATTTGTTATATTGGGGATACCCAACCCACCGTCGTCCTGACTTTGGTACCATAATGATTTCATTATCCTTGGTTTCCTTCCTCCGTTACAAAAATTGTTTAACATTTTTTGCCATTCGTTTCATTGCTTACTACTTATCTTAAGAGGAAGGTTACCTATGACAAAATTTAATTTTGATAAAATTTTCATTCGCCCCAAACTCACTCTAGCAAACCAGGACACTTTTAATTTATTGAGTTTAGCTATGCTTAACTTTAAATCTTGCCTTAATTTGTCTATGTTAAACTTATGAAGTTCCTTAATATCCTCAGTTATATATTTCAAACTTTTCTTTATATCTATTTTATAATGTTTTTTAATCTCTTCCTTGTCCTTTTCATTATAGTTACAAGCTATCGCTTCAGTCTTTTTCTAATTAATTCTTAAACCAGTTATTTTTTCAAACCTGTATAGATGTTCTTGAACTTTACCAATTATGTTTTTAGCATTTTTTAATACAAGTAACGTGTCATCGGCATACATACTAATTTTTGACCATTAATAGCCTGAATGTCCTTATCCCTTCTAATGACATTTGCTAATAATTCCATAGATAAGACAAATAATAACGGGGACAATGTACACCTTTGTCTTGTTCCTGCCGTAATATCAATCTTTTTAGTGAATCCATCATTTACTTTTATAACTGTTTGCGCTTTACTGTATAATTGATTAAATACATGTAAAATTTATCCCCAAAGCCCATTCTCTGTACTATAGTTTGTAGTGTTTGCCATTGTATTGAGTCAAATGCCTTAAATAAATCAAGTGAGAAAATACATAGTTTTGTTCTTTCCCTTTTTGCTATTTCAAGTATGTTGATTATTCTTACTATGTGCTCTCCTAATTGACGTCCTTTGAGAAATCCTACCTGATCCCTCTGAATATATTTTCCTTAAAAAGTACTCAGTCTATTAGCCATTACAGCTGTAAATAATTTGGCATCTTGATTTAGAAGTGATATCGGCCTATAATGATCAATTACTTCTGGATCCTTGTTTGGCTTTGGGATTAATACAATTATTGATTTATTCCAGGAGTCAGGGACCTTTCCTCCATCTCATATTGAATTATATAAAATGCATAACTTTGGGATAATAATTTTTTGAAATGCCTTATAAAAGTCAGTCGTATACCCGTCTTCACCCAGAGATTTCCCTAGTTTAAGCTTCATTATAGCCTCCTTGATTTCTTTCTCAGTAACTCTTTCCTCCATTATTTGTTTATGCTCATCCTGTATTTTTAACATAGTTTCTATTTCTAATTGCCTTTTCAATTCCTCCATGTATATAAGTTTCCCTAAAGAATTGTTCTACTATTCTTATTTTCTCCTCCGTTTTTACCATACGGTTACCCTTATCATTTACTAATACCTTTATTTCCCTCCTCACTCTCTTGTCTCTGGCCGCTTTTGAAAGTCTTTTAAGACTTTTATTATTAAATTCGAAACTATCTCTCTTTAAATAAATCAGTTCCCTTTTAACTTCACATCCTGATTAGAAAACTTAATTACTATATGTCTATTCTTTTCCCCATGAATCCTTTGACCTATCCAAAAGACAGACATGATATCCTCGTCACATATATCTTTATCCAATTTCATTTCCTTTAACCACTTAGTTATTCTTGTTCTTAACTGGTCTGGATTTTTTTCCGGAAAATTTTTAATATTTTAATATTTTTTGTCTCAAAGCATTCTCTAAAATATATAATCTTTCATCTTGCAGTTCCATTTTTTGCTCTTGTTCCTTGTTCTTATCCATTATCTGTTTAACTTCATCCTTAATTTCTTCAACACTTTTAACCTCTTCCTCAACCATTTTAATCTTAGATTCCATCATTTCAAATTTTGATTCTATATTTTAGTGAAATTAACCATCAGATCTTTCATTCCTTGTAGACCTTGTAACACCTCCTTAAAATCTTGTCTTCTAGCCTCCTCATTTTTTGAAAACTTTTATCTAAGCTGTCCATTTTTTCATTAATCTTTCCCAAAGTATCCATTGTTTCCACAAACATATCAATTTCATTCTCAACCTTCCCTTTAACCTTCCCTCCCCGGCCATTCCCTTTGTCTGTATCCATCTCCTTATCTAACTCCTCCTCCATTCGAGTTAGCCTTTTGTATAATCTATCTGACGACGTCTCTCTTGGCTCTCTTTTCCAAAACGCTTTTTGATCTTTGGGGCAACGATGGTGATTCATTCACTAATTTCCACCTTTCTTATAATCAATGCTTACTCCTTCTTTAAAAATTTACTAATTTAACAAACCCCCCTAAATCAATACTCTTCTATTTTTCTATGCCTGGTCTGATAAACAGGTATTTATGGTTACCCTAAATACTATTGAGGTATCTCCTACTACAGTCTTAATAATCTCAGTAAAGATCAACAATTCCTTCTCAAGGCAAAATATATAATAATATCTAATGCTTTGTAATTTTCTATATAACCACTAAACCTTGACACATTTGAATTATTTCTTATTACAAATTCACCATCCCAGCTTAAAAAAATCAAAAAAATTTTTAAAACCAACAACACTCTACAGTGTTATCCCTTCCCCTTTTCCCAACCATACTTTACAATTTCTTTAATCTGTCTTCATACTCTTCATCCTCTTCTCAGTCCAACCGCATACTTTTTCATGGTTCAAGCATTGACAAACTCCACCACTTCCAAAATTTCAAAATTTCAATTGTTCAAATCAATCTCTTTATACTCCTTGATTATATAATCGTCTTCTTCGCCTCTTCTTCCGCCTTTCTTTTACCGCTACAAATCATTCAAACACTGTTTCACTCAAACTGTAACTCTGCGATTCTGTAACTTTATATCTCTGTATCTCTCTGTAGCTCATGTGCTTTTCCAGACACCCCTCTCAGCTGATGATGACCCTCCGCGTCTCCGCCTCTCGTTACGTCTTCACCTTTCCACAACACGTCCCGAGCCCTCTGGCTATTGCAATCCACTCCAAATTCAGCGGTCTGGCAATTCCTCTGTTGCTTTAATGGTTCAGCTCAAGCACAAGCACTTTAAACCTCCTTCTCCCAACATTGTGAAGCTGCTCCACCTTTCTGTGTCTCCGTGTCTCCCAGCGTTGCTCAGCGTTTTCACTTCATCCACAGCCAATCCTAGGGTGTTCTGACCACCAGCTTTTCAGGCAAATGCTGCCGACATCCGAGACACCCTTACCACAATATATTTAGTCTTTAGACCTTTGTGTTATAACCTTTAACTTTGTAACTTTGTGACCAACATAAGCAGTTCAATCAATTAATCAGGATAAAGTTCAACCAGACTCCCAGACTCAGCTTAAAACAACTTCAATTCCAGCCAGTAATTCAGCTAATATGGTGCTAGTAAGTATCTTAACAAACTTTCTCCAAAACACATAAACAGTTCAAAGAGTCCTGTCTGCAGCAGCAAGATTACTTCCTTTGTGGGTCAACACTTTCTCCCCCACAGTTGGCGATGTTCCAAACGTTGTACTCAGCAAGGCTTTAAGCAGTCCTCTTTAGTCTCTTTAATCTTCCTTTGCTCATTTATGTTAAAACACACCATCTGTGTTGACTCTCCTTCAGGGTAACTTAGGAGAGTGGTGGGATGGGAGATGTCAACATGTTTCCAACAAGAACTTGTTCCCATTCTTTGTTTGTTTAAATAACTCGAGTGTCAACTAAGATTTCTCCCTTCTCCACTCTCAGTGTTTTCTGGCTTTATTGCAAACCATGCCTCCGTGCTGTTGAAACATTAACTTTAATCGTCTGCCCCATCCGTTCCTCCTCTCCAGGCCTGGGCAGTTTTCCAAGGCTCGATAGTCCAAACTTGTTAACTATTAATTATAAATTTATTGCCATCACCAGCCCCAGTAATATTTAGTTCAGTGAGGTCCCAGGCTTCTTCAATCAAGTCGCAGCCCTCTTGCTCACCTCAAACAGTAGCACTAAATCTCTCCTGGTCATCCCAGCCAGAGCCGCATCAAAAATCACTCAGCGTTTTCACCACAACAATCTCGCAGCTCATGAGAAATTCATTCACCTCACTCCAGTCCCTTACTTAAATTTCTCCCTTCTCTCTTCTTAAGGTAAACTGAGGAGTTCTTGGCATCCCATAAATCATTCAGCGTTATCACCACACACTCCAGCCCCCGTAATTTTCTTCTCTTAGCCTCTTTTCACTCACTGCTCTGCATTCCTTTTGAAAGCTTTATGTTTTTCACTCCACCAACATTTGCAGCAAGTTTTCCCTCTCCGCACCTCCTTTTCACATTCCTTCTTCTGTGAAAGAGGGAGCTTGCAAACACACATCTGCTCTTTGAATCCCTCCTAACGCCGAGAGCTGCCTATCCACAAAACAGCATAATTTCCTCTTTCTATTTTTGCAAACACTTGTTTTCAGCTTTTCACTTATCTTTAGCCAACTTTGTTGAAAATTTTCCCAATCGTATCCACCTTTATTCATTCCTTTGCTTGCAAGGAACGGAGCTCTAGCACACACGTCCACTCACTCTGCCATCTCCCCCGGAAGCTCTGCTCCACGACCTATCCTAATACATTGTTCCAACTCTCTTTGTAAATTTGAATACTACTAACTCCTTCATGTTACCTCACTTCAACCGCATCCTTAATATTCTGGATAGGAAGCCACAACAAAAAGAAAACTTATAACACCCTGTGTTTATATACAATGCCCTGAGGACTCCGAGTGGCGCATTTTATTATCTCCAAAAACTACTTTGATCTGGTACAGGTCTGTTTCTTTCACCTCCCATAGTAGAATGATCCAAAAATGGTTTCCATATCTTCCAAAATCTATTCTCTTTCAGATCACCCCTTTTTCCTTTTATTTCCCATGTTAATTTATCATTCAATGCTAAAGTCCACATTTCTTTATACCACTCTTCAATCTGTATATTTAGATCACTTTTCCAATTTCTAGCAATACATTGCCTACCCATTGTAAGCATTATTTCTAATAATTCTCTTTCCTCTTTATTTCCACAAATAGATTCCACATTCTTAACATGGTGGTACTCAGCCCCAGTTTAATTGTTTTACCCATTATTTCACCCATCTCTTTTTCAAATTTTCCCCAAAAATCCTTTACCACATTACAACTCCACCACATATGTTCATATGTCCCTAATGTTTCTTTACATCTCCAATACATTCCATCTTTTGTATTGTCCATTTGATGTAACCTCAATGGGGTCAAATACCATCTCCATAACATTTTGAAATTATGCTCCTTTATTCTAACAGACACAGTTCTCATTATTCTCTTTTTCCATTTATTTTTCAAAATATCTTTATCAATCTTTATTTTTAGTTCTTCTTCCCATATCTATTTCAAGTCCTCCTGCGGATCATCCTCCTTATTCATCAATGTATATAATTTACTAACCAAGCCTTTAATATTTTTAACTCCCTTCCTGAATTTTAGAACCAGCTACTCAAATTCCGTCATTCTTAACCAAAGTTTCTTTTACCACTTTATCAATCTTAATCAGAAAACCCACCATATCTGATAATTCTACAATCGGAGACAAGTTTGGGACCAAATCCTTCTTTACTTTCTTCCATACATTTATTAAACATTTCATCATGGCATTTTTGGTTGCTACCTTTCCAATATTAGCTCCCAAGAAAACCAATTTACCTATATGTCTAAATTCCTTCATCTCGATTTCCTCCCATATTACCTTTTCTCTAGCCAACATCTTCACTACATTCTTTATGAAATAAATTATTCTGCCAAGATTTTTCCTCACTAATTAGGGTGCTTTCACCACCACCACCACCCACTCAGTCACTGAGTAGTCATTCAGGGTTGGCCATATCTTATGTAGCAGGATGTAGAAAAAATGAAAGGGGGAATGAAATGCCCAAGAGTCCTTATCATGATCAGTTTATTCAGGGAGTGTTTTAATAATGCTATACATATATTTTAAAGAAAGGCAGTGTGTATCAAGCAGGCCTAGGTGACAAAAATGTAATGTATGAAACAAAATGGCTAGCACTGAAGTATTTTATTATATTGATCCAGGAGTGCTATTGTATACAGATGTAAGTCTTACATAATCATTGAGTTTAATTTCCTCTGAAGGCAATAATGTTGCTTTACCCTCATTGCAAAGCCAAAAATTAAACAAATGGGACATGTTTCATAAATGGTTGATAGGAATGTGCAAAAAACCCTAATTCTCAAGAGTTAGATTTTAAAGAGCTCTTATTAAATTGGATTTTTTTTCATTTGCAAGAAGCTGAACATAGAGACACAGATTTCAGTAAGATATTACATAACCAATTGAAACAGCTGAAAGGGTGTGTAGAAAAGGCCCTTAACTGACAGGAAGGCACTCAGAGTTTCTATGTTGCAATTTTTAAAAGCATCTACTTTTTAAATAAAAAAATATATGCTTACTAGGTTTAGTGTTCTGGAAATAACAGGCAGCAGCCAGCATAACGGGCCAAACACATAACTTTATTCAGGAATAAGAATACAATTTCATCTGCGCCACAGTGACTTAAATACAGGTAGAGCTAGTTACATTTAGACGGGAATCAACAGGATTGGCTGGTAGAACTCAGGAGAGAAATGGGGTGACCTGGATTAGTTACAGTTCACGCTTCTCGAGGCATAATGGCGCGAACCCTAATCTTGCGTTACTTTAACTGATTAAGGAATCAAAAATGGTGAACATATTTACATTCAATACACAACACTAGGTGACTACACTGCATGACAATTTCTAAAATTGTCTGGAATTAGTCTATTTATCACATTCTAATAATAATGTGAGGAGACATTGATCATAGCAGACCTGTTGACCTTCCAGTCATCAAGTCCAGCATCTTAACCACTAAGACATCAGATTACATTACTTGGATCAAATTTCAGTTAATAGGGTATTCTGAAGCCACGGTGAAAGTACAATGTAGTGCTTCCAGAGATCAGCAGATATTTGCAGAGCAATACAAAATGATGCTAAAAATCAGAGAAACGTGAGTTGTGACATCTGTAACATTTTTACTAACACAGTAGAATCCACAATGCACTGAAGGAAAATATGATTTCTTCTCAATTTTTCCCCTCTGAAAACAATTTTAATGCTGGCAAAACTCTCAACCCTTTTAAAACTACTTCATCCAGGTACTGTTTGCCAGTAATCCTGCTTTCACTGATGTAACAACTTTCTGAAGCCACACCAGCCCCTTAACACAACACTTGCGTGGTTGGACAGGAAGGGATGAAGATCAGTACTTATTTACTTGCCTCAGAAGCAATGGCCTTTCTGACCTTGAACAAATCTCTTTGCCTCTTCCAGGCACTTTCTGTGGTGTATCACAAGAACACATATATTCCCCCTTCTCCTCTATTTTGTCACAGTAGAGCTCATTACAGAACACAGAAGGGGGAAAATCAGTTTCTTTAAGGTTCTCTTGAGTGATCTCTGGTCGTGAATCAACAGAACATTTCACTGCTTCTAAGCTATGTTTGCATTAATGAGTCCCCGGGTGCACAAGTGTTTTAAGGATAGCTTTGTAAATCATCCTTTCCAATGCTCAACCTAGGGTTTAAAAACCTCTTTATGCTCACTAACATTGTCCAATATATATTTGTCTATGATCAGGCTGCTCCATGGCCATCTTTCATAGGAGTCTTCTCTTACAAACATACAGAGCTGCAAAGTCTTTATCAAGGATTTATTGAGGTCATTTTATGAGTCCAGAAGCAAAGGATGCATAAAGCACTCTAAGCTCTGAAAATGACAGGCCAGAACTTGCATAATTTCCATTCCTACAACAGGCAATAGGTAGCTCAGATGCAGGTTATTAGATAAAAGAACAGGTGTATGGTAGGTGGTTACAGAGTGTGGAGTTGGAATTTAGGAGATCCCTATGTCAGGAAACGTGGCTGAGCTTGGGTCCTGCCGTTGGTAGCACATGGAACTCCCCCCAAAGTCCCCATCCTCAATTTGCTTGATTAGTGTGGCCTTTGAAGAGCTCTCAATTAAAGAGAGATGGGCTTTAGATACTCTACTGAGTGGAATGAGAGTACAAAGGGTGGTTCTCAGCTTGCCCCTGTGGCAATTTAATGCCCATGTGTAGATTAAGGATGGCCACTCCTTGTTGGACAAAATTCTCATGAGAACAAAGCCCATTGTTTCCCTTCTAAGATTGGGATAGGCTAGGTGGCCTTGAATTTCTAAGGTGGGTGTGTGGGGGTGCAGATTCATACCTTCGCTCCTGATCTTGGAAATGGCTTTATGCAACTTTGCAAGTTGTAGCCTGAACTCCTTGAGCTGGTTATCTCCTCCCACGGTGCTGAAATATTTGTTCAGTGTGTGCGTGTTAGCAATTCCACCCCTTTACACTTCCCAGATAGATTTTGAGAGTTCTTAAAAACTTACTAACTAATTATCTTCTTTTGTAGTTTTATTGCATAGAATATGCACAACTCCAGAATATAGAAAAATAAAGTTAATGCATCCTAGCTCTCTGGTTTAGCTAGAATACATCTTTGAAAAGAAAGCATATTTCAAAGCATAGAATAAGAGTCCAATATATTGCTGCGGCCTCAGCCATCCATAAAGCACAGTAGCTTTGTGGGTTCAGTCAGATAGCTTGGCTAACAGAATCCTAAGCATTGCAGAATCAGGATCCTTCTCAGATGATTGATTGCATTGTTTATATTAAGATCCCTTTTTAAAGTGGTCCCATGAGAACCCTTAAAATTCAATGTCTGTTGTCTGTGCGTTAATGCTGGTGATTGACAGTTAACAGACACCCGAAGAGTATGGCCCAGATCTGTGCACCTAGCTCCATATCTTGACTTGGAGATCGTCATAACCCAAACTTGGATGCAACTTGTTTGCATTCCAGCTTGTTATTGACTCCAACAGAGTACAGTGTTTTTCTGCTTGCTGGTGAGACAACTTTCTCAGGCAGAGAGAAACGCAGCATCTGCTGATTTGCTGATTTGAGGCAGATGCTCCAAAATGGATTCTAGCTGGCTGCTAGAAATAAACCACAATTTAAGCTCGACGCTAAGCAAAGCATTGCGATGTGAATACATATCAAGCTTCAATTTAAATTACTTTAAATTTGAGGCATTTCTATTTATGGAAGCTTGACACCCTATTCATGTCCACACCCAGCCATGAAACTCACTGGTAACCTTGGAGCAGTCATTCCTTCTCAGTCTAACTTACTCGACAGTGTTGTTCAGTAGTAAAGTGGGGGAGGAAAGTCATATATATTCATGCCAGTTCCTTCATTAAAGATAGGATATAAAAGGTAAAATGTTTTCATTGTTGAAGCTGCTGCCATCCATCAAGATGGATCCAAGTGTTTTGCAACTCTTTGTATATAGATTCTGCCTCCCAACCACAACGGGTACATTCCAACACCTACTGCAGATACCTGAAATCACAGATAATAGTGAAGGCTGATTGCCATGATAACAGCCAATATCTGGAATCAGATAAGGCACTTGAAAAAGAAGAATAAATGCTAATAAAGACTAAATATTAATAAATCTTATGTATTTCAGAATTTGTATTGAATATTTTTAGACACATGGATAACTGAAACTGTGGATAATGAACCCGCATATGGATATTGTGGAATATAATTGTTGCTCTTTTAGACTTCTGGGGTCGGTAGTTCTTCTTTGTACTCTGCCCAGAGTGGGAAACATCACAGATGGGTGGTATAAAAATGTAGTAAAAAATAAAAATATAAAAATAAATTATATCTCATCCACTTTATTTTTAAAATAAAAATGTTTAATGGTGTCATAGTTCATTAATGTGTATCATGGTTCTCTGAATTCATTCTCCTAGAGTGTCTTCCTTTTTACCAGTTAGACACTCAACTCAAAATATAGTACTGATTATCTGATCATACTTGAGAGGCCAAGAAGTTATTTATAATCTCAATATTTTGGGATTTTTTAAATGATAGGGATTATATTTACTTACTCTGTACTGGAACACTGCAGCATAAATGCCCCAAGAGTCAGACTATGGACTGTGGGCGTTTCACATATACCTATACTATTTTCCTGGAATTTTGATTTAGCTTAAGGGCAAGGTTTAATATCACTTTTTTTCTTTTGGACTCTTCTCTCTTTCTCACCTGAAAAATGTGGGAAAGCTGCCTTTGGGGTCCTACAGGTATATTCAGATTCCCACATTGCTGCTTAAAATATCAATAATAGCTAAACAATACAATCAAGTGGAATTTTATATACTAGCCACAATTAGCCCAAAAACCAGATTGCTATCTTTCTTCTTTCAACATGTGCCATAAAGTCAGGGGAAAGGTAGAAACAATCATCCTGTGATACTTTAATATACAGTATAGGCAATCATAAATGTAAGCCCTTTGAATCACTACTGGTATACACTGTATGTGGTTCTGGCCAGCAACAGTAGATGTTCAGCTTTCTGCTAATTTCTAGGTTCTCCAGAATAGAGCCGCAATCCTGCTAAGAAGAAAGAATTATAAATATGTGTATGGTTTACTCAACCAATAAATGAAAAACGGTAGTTTTGAAATTTCCCTCTACCCCTCCTCATTCTCCTGTATGGTAATCTGAAATTTTAAATCTCCTGGTTGGGAGCTTGTTTTCCCATGATTTAAATGTTATTCTCTGCTTATCCTGCCAAGGTTTTTTAAAAGTAGAACTACTTTAAACTAGAACACCAAGTAGAGAAAATTCACAGCTTTTCTATTACTATGCATGTAATTTTTTGATTTTTCATCTTTTCAAGGGATGAGCCATCCTGTATTTGCATTTCTATTGTTGCTTTTATCTCTATTCAGAGCTGACTTCTGGATAGCAAACACAATTTTTAATCTAAGAGGAGCATTATTTTATACTGCATATGAAAGTACAGTAGTACAATATTAAAAGTGCTTGTGAAATGTTACTGTATCAAATGCTAGTTCCTGAATGGTTTCTGGGTTCATTCTTAAAAAGTGATGCTATATGGTGATTGATTTTTTTTTTTAAAAAAAGTTCATATAAATGTGAACAAACCCTCATTGAGTTAGTAAGACTTGAAAAGCTCTTTTGGAGAGTGGGAGATTCTAGCTATGGAATGCTTGAAGTTGCCATATTTCCCCTAAAACTGTTCTAGGCTTTGCTGATACACTGAATTGCGAAGTATTAATAACAACTACATTCTATTTTATAACGTAATGTTCCTGCCTTCCTCATTACCTCCACCATGACTGCATTGCACTGAAAGCAGGTTAGCATTTGAAATTCTTTGTAAGGGACTTAATACTCTCTAAAACAAGAGATCTGAACTGCCCGACTGTCATTGAATCTGAAGTGGAACATAATACCACTGTATCATCTGATGAGACCCATTATTATTATTTTTGACATTATAACCTGAAACAACATGCAGACAAAGTTAACCTTCTTTCTTTCCCCTTCCATCGTCTTCTTACTTTGCTCATCTACTGAGGCAACAATCATCTCAAAATCTTACCCATTTTTGTGTCTTCTTTTGGTTGGCCAATAATGATAACGCCTGTGGTGTCACATTGATTCTGATTTTGGCAATAACTTTTACAAGTTTTTCTAAGTGTACAATACTCAGTGGTTTCCCATTCCCTTTTAGATCTGGGACTGTGCAACTACACATGTTGGTTCATCTTCCAGAAGCACAATGTACAATGAACACAGGGGAGTAAATCCTCTGGTCTGACTAAAGGAGGGTCCTTCCACCCCAAATTTCTACTACCAGCACTTTGCTTCAAAAACACCAAGAAAAGAGAAAAAAGAGGGGGGAAAGAAAAGAAACCTACCTTGCTCTCTTGCTTCTCCAATTGTCCCAGAAATGAGGAGGAGGAGTCCCAGAGAAGCCAGGCACTGCTGGTGGGTCAGCCCCTCACTCTCCGGGTGTGCTTTCCCCGGTGGCACTTCTGGGAGGTTAGCGGGGCAGGTTGGTGGGCTGGTGGCCTCCCCCTCCCAGCGCCACTGGAAAAACTTCCCATTTGTCTCACCCAGGGATGAAGGCACACAGGAAGTGCGGAGGTGAAAGTGTGCTTTCAGCCCTGGGCTAGGAAGCTTTGCCAGCAGCACTGCTGGAAGGTGGGTGGGGTGGGGTAGTGGGCTGGAAGCCTCCCCCTCCCAGCAGCACAAGCAACGCTTCCCATTCACCTCACCCAGCCAGGGCCGAAGGTGCGCTTTCACCTCTGCAATTCCAGGGTGCCTTCTGCCCTGGGTGAAGCAAATGCAAGCGCGGCGCCAAAATGGCCGCCACGCTCTTTGCGGGCCCCCACCACCGGACGAAGGCATCCGGGTAGTTAGGGGGTGTGGCCAGCACCCTTATAAAAGGGGTGGCCACGAGGCAGCCGAGCTGCCATTTTGCGAAGCGACGGAGCGGAGAAGTTTTTCCCTCTTACCTCCGTCGCTCTTGCTCTTCACCAGGAAGCCTCTTTGGCGCAGCTTTTCTTTCCTTAGGCTTCCCAGCAGATACCAGCTATGCCCTCCAAGAAGAAGGCAGCTGCGAACATGGCTCGCTCTGCGCGGCGGCGCCAGCCGGGTCGGAGGACCGCGACTGCACCTCCCCAGCAGCCTCCTCTGCCGGAGCCCACCAGGACCGGTGGGATGGGGTCGGTGGCCCCTTGGCCTGAGGCGGGGCGTCCGCATGTCGGCCCGGCAGGGGCCACGGTCACCGGCCCGCAAGCAGTGGCCAATGTCCCTGGCATGGTCCATGCTTCGGGGCCGTACCTGCTGGGTTCGCATTTCCCTGTGGGGGGTTTCAGCCATGGTGGGTGGTTGGGTTCCCTCCCCTGGCAGGGCATGCCCCCGGCCCCTCAGGGGCCGGGCCTGGGCTCTTGGCCGTATGCGGCCTCTGGGGTCCATGGACCTGGACCGGCCCCTGTAACTTGCGGGCCGGCTGCCCCTTTGGCCCCTTTGGGTACCGGGGGGTATGTCAACGTCGAGGCCCTTCTGGCCCGCGTAGCGGCCCTTGAGGCATCGCTCGTGAGGGTCAACCACCCAGGGGCGCCTTTTGGGTTGCAGGTTGATCCTTCGCCTGTCGGGCAGCGGCAGGCGGCGGGACGGGTCGAGCTGCCTGAGGTGCGTGGGCCGGTGGCGGCCGCTGCCTCGCAGCTCCCCACTCAACAGGCGCACCAGACTGGTGCTGATCAGGCCCCAGCGACGAGCTCAGTTGCGATCGTGAGCTCCGACACCCCCAGTGGGCCGGAACCCCCGGTGGGGGCGGCCCGCGGGGGTGCAGCATGTGAGTATGCGGTTCAATCCAGTGACCCACACACCTGACTACATTGGGGGGCATTTCAGTGGCCGTGGCCTCGCACGGGTGGTGCGATGGTTCAGCCGCCGCCGGCCCACCCGGTGACTTCACCCCTGACCCAGGGCCCAGTTTGGGGTGGTGCCTCCTACTCTGTCGGGAACGTGTTAGGGGTGTCAGGGTTGGTGCAAGCTCCTTTTACTTTACCAGCAGTTCCCACCGTGCCGTTGTCGGCGTTGCCGACAGCGGGGTATTCCTTGCCCCTAGGGGACCATCTGGCCCAGTCTACCAAGGAGAAGATCTGGCGGGGGGAGTATGTGGACATCTTCTCCCTTCTTAACAGAGAGCCCACCAAGGAGGAGAGGGAGGGGCAGGATGAGAAGGATAAGGAACAGGCATGTCGTCGTAAGCCGCCGCGCACGTGGGCTAACTGGTTGCCGGCGTACCTCATATACATGGCGGTTTACCTCAGGGCTAGGCCGGATCTGGCCGCCCCGATGGTCCAGTATCTGGACAACATATACCGGGCGATGGTTGATTTCCCGGGCCCATCGTGGCTGGCTTACGATGAGGAATTACGTATGCGGATTCCCCTGCACCCATAGATGAGGTGGGATGAGCCTTGCCAGAAGCTGTGGCTTCTGTACATGACCCCCACGCGCCCTGCGCCTGGGAAGAGATACCATTGTGGACATGCTGTCCAACGAGCGGCCCCAGTGCAGACACCCTGCCAGGTGGCGGGGCAGGGGGTTCCAGCCCGCCTGCTGTGCTGGACCTTCTCGTCCAATGGTTCCTGCAACAGGAAGAATTGCAAGTACAGGCATGAGTGTCCCTCTTGTTCTGGCCCCCATGCTGCCTCCACCTGTCCCAGGCCTGGGGGACTGCGAGGTAGGGGTAGGGGTGGTCAAGGGGCAGGGAGGACTGCCGCTGAGGGAGCAGGTCCACCGAAAGGCCCCCTCACCAATTAATGTGGACATGCTGGAGCGTTGGCTCGCATTGTACCCTAGGAGGGCAGACGCAGTTTACCTGCTTCAAGGCTTTCAAGGGGGGTTTCGTATTCCTTTCACGGGAGATAGGTCCCCCCAAGATGCACCCAATTTTTTGTCACTCAGGGGAAGGGAGGAGGTGGCTGCTGCCAGCATTACTAAGGAGGTTGATGCGGGCAGGGTTGCTGGCCCTTTCCCTGCACCCCCGTTTCCCAACCTTAAGGTCTCCCCATTGGGCTTAGTGCCCAAGAAGTCGCCGGGCGATTTCCGCCTGATTCATCACTTGTCCTACCCAGCAGGCCGATCGGTCAATGATGCTATCCCTGATGACCTTTGCTCGGTCAGGTATACATTATTCGACCAGGCGCTGCGCATGGTGCGCTCATGTGGCCCGGGTGCGCTGTTAGCTAAGTGCGACATTAAGTCGGCATTTCGTCTCCTGCCGGTGCACCCGGGTGACTTTGAGTTGCTGGGTTTCAAATTTCGGGGTGGATATTATTTTGACAAGGCCATGCCTTTTGGCTGTTCCATCTCATGCTCGGCTTTCGAGCGTTTCATTACCTTCCTACAGTGGGCTTTTGTCCGCAGGTCAGGGTCTCGGTCTGTAGCCCATTACCTGGATGATTTTTTGTTCGGGGGTGAACGGGGCTGGGACATGTGCACACGTCTCCTCAACACATTTCAGACGCTAATGGAGGAACTTGGTGTCCCTTTAGCGCCCGAAAAGACCGAAGGCCCATCTACTAAGCTAGTATTCCTGGGGGTGGAGATTCACACGGTAGCGCAGGCTTCTAGGTTGCCAGGTGAAAAGGTGTCCAGGATAGTGGCCCTCATATCGGACTTGCTGGCTAAACGCAAGGCATCCCTTCGGGAATTGCAGGTGCTTCATGGTCACCTTAATTTCGCTTGCAGGGTGGTCGCACCTGGCAGGGCATTTGCTTGGCGCTTGTACGATGCCATGGCAGGCTTATCCAGGCCCCACCATAGGGTGAGACTGACCCGGGGTATCAGGGCAGATATGCTTATCTGGCTCCAGTTCCTGAGGGAGTTCAATGGGGTCTCATTTTGGAGGTCTGACCTCCTGGCTTCACCTCGTTTCCAGGTACAGTCTGATGCCTCTGGATCCCTGGGTTATGGGATGTACTTCAATGGGAAGTGGGCCTATGGTGGGTGGCCTCCAGCCTGGTCGGGCACGGGTCGCCTTAGAGATCTCACGTATCTGGAATTTTTCCCCATTCTGGGGGCTTTGATGCTATGGGGTGAGGAGTGGGCCAACTCGGTGGTGCATTTCTGGTGTGACAATGCGGCTGTTGTCCGCATTGTCAACTCACAGACTTCTAGATCACCCAGGGTCATGGATTTGGTGCGCCAGTTTGTATTGCGCAGCCTGCGCCTCAATGTACTGTTCAGGGCCAGGCATGTCCCGGGGGTTAATAATGATATTGCTGACGCTTTGTCCCGCCTGCAGATCTCCCGGTTCCGCGCCTTGGCCACCGATGCGGAGGAATTTCCCTCGCCACTCCCGGAGGAGATTTGGACCCTTGGCAAGGAGAGGTGAACCGGGTGATCGGCATGTCGCTGGCGCCACGCACGCGTAAGGCGTATCACCATGCATTCATTTCCTTTCAGGCATTTTGTGCCCAATTTCGACTGCCAGACACCTGGCCAATCCCGTTGGCCCACATCCTCCGATTCATGGTTTGCCTGCATGCCCAGGGCCTAGCACCCCGCACCATAGCATCCAGGCTGTCAGCGCTGGCTTTTATGGCCAAAGTAGGCGGTCATGAGGACAGTACCGCTGATTTCCGTGTGAGACACGTTTTGGAGGGGTGGGTGCGGGAACGTGGGCGTTGCCCAGACGACCGCCACCCAATTTCCCCAGGGGTCCTTACCCAACTGGCACGGGGCTGGCATGACCTATGTTTTGATAGGTATGAGGCAGCCCTGTTTCATGCGGCTACAACAGTGGCCTTTTTTGGAGCGCTCCGCATCAGCGAGCTTGTGATGCTGTCTAAGGCGGATGCAAGTAGTAGGGCACTGGAACTCGAAGATGTCTATGTTTGCAATGATTGGGCTCAGTTGAGGATACGCTCCTCTAAAACGGATCAGCATGGCGTAGGCAGTGGGGTAAGGCTGCTACGATGTTCCTCAGCAGACATCTGTCCGGTTGGTGCCCTACAGGAGTTCCTTGCACTGCGTGGCACGCACCATGGCCCGTTTTTCTGTCACCAGGATGGGTCTCCCCTCACTAAATTTCAATTTTGGAAGGTGACTGGGAAGGCACTCACCAGGGTGGGCCTCCCTGGGGCCCGTTACGGCACCCATTCATTCAGGATAGGGGCGGCTTCTACGGCGGCTGCTTATGGGTACTCCGGGGCTGACATACGCAGCATGGGGAGGTGGGGCTCACAGAGTTTTCAGTTTTATGTTCGCCCTCTTCCACCGTGAGTACCGGTTGAGTCACCGCACCTTTTCTCCTCCCCTTGTTTTTTCCCTTGACAGACCCTGGGTGTTGTATTACACCGGTGACAGTATGGTGGGTGGGCCATAGCTACGTGCACAGGGCAGCGCGTTACACTGCGGCGACAGAGTGGGGACCCCGACTGGGACTGGGTGCATACGCAAGTCTCACATGGTATGGTAAGCCCGGTATGTTGTGGCGGAAACTGTTGCCATTCCTCTTCTCGGGGAGGAATGCTGACCCGCCTGACATTCTGATTATACACCTTGGGGGCAACGATTTGGGACAGGTCACCGGCCTATCGCTGAAGCATGCGATTTGCGGTGACCTCGCCTACCTACATTATGTATGGCCCGCCACAACCCTTGTTTGGTCAGATATGGTCCCGCGGCATGCTTATAGGGGAGGCTTCGACCTCCAGGCCCTGGACCGCACTAGGCGCATGGTGAACAGGGCTGTGGCCCAGTTCCTTGTGGGCAGGGGTTGGGGGCGGGCCAGTTGTCACCCCGCCATTAGTCTCCAAAATTATGGACTTTATGCAGGGGATGGGGTCCATCTGTCGCGAGGAGGTATGGACCTCCTGTTGGGTGATTGGCGAGCAGGCCTGTTGACCGAGCTGACGGTCTGGGGGGGGCATCGAGCCTTTATTGAAGCCTCTCCATGTGGCGGGTAGCACTGGTAAGGTAAACATTTATGACCCACAGGTATCCGGCAGGTTCGCAATTGACTGGACAACACTAGACAGGCATAAGTTGGTTAAACGTTGTCCGGTCAACGACGAACCAGGCGACGGGGTGATGGCTACAGCTAGACAGCATGCATCACCCCGTGATTTTATGGATACGCGTCAGAGGGTGGGGTCATTAGTTAGATATTGACTACGGTCAACAATTTGTTTGTTGTCAACAAACAAATTGATACAAATAGATACATTGTAACAATTGCCGTTGGCAATTTTGGGTGGTACCTTACCAGTGTTACTTCGGCCTGCTTGCCTTAAGAATTATGATTGGTCAATTACCAATAGAAATTTATAATTCGGACTAGGGCATGAATCAATAAATGTGGCCCAATGCCGTTATCCACTTTCATCAGTGTCTGAGTCCTTTATTGGGGGTGCACCTGCAATGCAAGCGCGGCGCCAAAATGGCCGCCGCGCTCTTTGCGGCCCCCCCCCCACCGGACGAAGGCATCCGGGTAGTTAGGGGGCATGGCCAGCACCCTTATAAAAGGGGTGGCCACGAGGCAGCCGAGCTGCCATTTTGCGAAGCGACGGAGCGGAGAAGTTTTTCCCCTCCACCCCCTCCCTAGTTAACAGTGTGATATTTTGGTCGCTTCGGGGCCGGGTGGGAATTTTTGGCTGGGACTCACAATTGGCTCTGGGGTCCTGGCTTTTTTGCCCATCCCACACTGTTGCTATGGTTTGATATAGGGGTTTTCTGTTGCTGCTGTTGACTTTGGTCACATGGGCGAGTAGCACTGGTAAGGTAAACATTTATGACCCACAGGTATCCGGCAGGTTCGCAATTGACTGGACAACACTAGACAGGCATAAGTTGGTTAAACGTTGTCCGGTCAACGACGAACCAGGCGACGGGGTGATGGCTACAGCTAGACAGCATGCATCACCCCGTGATTTTATGGATACGCGTCAGAGGGTGGGGTCATTAGTTAGATATTGACTACGGTCAACAATTTGTTTGTTGTCAACAAACAAATTGATACAAATAGATACATTGTAACAATTGCCGTTGGCAATTTTGGGTGGTACCTTACCAGTGTTACTTCGGCCTGCTTGCCTTAAGAATTATGATTGGTCAATTACCAATAGAAATTTATAATTCGGACTAGGGCATGAATCAATAAATGTGGCCCAATGCCGTTATCCACTTTCATCAGTGTCTGAGTCCTTTATTGGGGGGTGCGCCTGCAATGGGAAGCATTTCTGGAGGCGCTGGGAGTGGGAGGCCACCAACCCACCCCCCTACCCTGCCCACCTTCCAGCAGCACAAGTGGCTGCTCTTCCTCCTCCTCTTCTTCCTGGCTCCTGGTCGCGTCTGGAGTGCAAGTAGATGGGGAGGAGGAGGTGGGTGTGGCCAGCCAGTTCTGCTACTGGTCCAGTCGAACAGGACAGGACCGGCTTTAGTGCAACACTGCAGGTAGGTCAATAATGCAAAATCTGAACGAATAAAGATAGAGTAGCCTTTGGCCATCGTGTCAAGGCACCTTCTTTAGGCATCCCAACCCTTCTACCTCACAAAGTGACACTTATTTAAAACATTTAATTTTTTATTTTCAAACAGCAAAGAAATGTCCAAAAAACATAAAGTATCAGAACAACAGTTGCAAAGTAGAAGAAAATAATCCTTCATTTCCCATATCACTTTCAAATAAAAACATATTCTAACTTATTCTCTTCATACCACCTAATTCTCCTCAGCTTCTAACTAACTGGCTCTCTTCAGGTTCTAATTAGAACTGACTTCAGGTTCTAATTAATTCTCTTCTAAATAATTCTCTTTAACTACTAACTCTCTTCAGGTTCTAACTCAAACTCTTTAAGTTCTAACTTTATCTGACTGTCCTTTTCACTCCTTCTCTCTTATACCAACATTTTTCAGTCAGATAACAACCACCTCACATTGGTCACTTTTCTGCCTCCTGAAGTTAACCGATCAGATAATGCCTCACTGTAACAGTCCTGCAACCAATTTAAATTGAGGTGTGTGTTCTGTCCATTACACAGTGGGAACCAAAATCCTGATCTCTGGTTCTGCAGCAATGCCTATAAAGATATCAAGAGTAGAGAAATCCATCTCAGTAAAATATGATCCAGAGAGATCAAAACACAGGACCACGGAGATCAAAAGAGAAGGTTCCAAATTAAATCTCCAGGGTCAAACATTTTCTGCTTCATATTTGGAGACACACAGCCAATTATAGGAGACAAGACTGACAAGCTTTAGTTCAGGGATTCTCAAACTGCGGCCCATGGCACCATTTCATGTGGCCCACGACCACCTCCACCACACCAGGAAGTGCCATGTGGTGGAGGGAGGGAAAAATGTCCTCCCATTTTGGTGTTAACATGAACCTCATTAAAAATAAATAAATTACAGTGTTAAACTGAAACAAGGGCAGATGCTTCAATTTGTTACTTGTCAATAAGAGGAAGCATAAGGTTGTTCTCATCCTGCCCATCTGTAACCAGAAATTTGTGAAACTTTCATGTTATTCCTGTAAATGTTTTATTGTTTAAATAGAAGTAATTATTTTTCTTCTCCTGCTGGAAACCTAAAATTTTTGCCAAATGTCGTTAGCATTTTGCAAGCAGATATAGCATTTTGTAATAGAACCCATATGTTCCATTGTTCAAAAGGGGAGATATGGTAGATAGTAACTGTGATGGGGAACATAGAAATGGAAATTCAACTTCTAGAGGTGGAGAGTCTGCTAAGTTACAGCTTGATTGTTGTAAGCAAATGTTCATTAAAAAACTATTTGGAAAATGCCACTATTTCTTGGCAACATCATAATGGGTGCAAAGCAAGAACATGTCTAAAATACAAAGCCACTGTTATGGCTGTCACAGGCTTAGAAGCTAAGTCAGCTTTTTACATTAGTTGTGCTCAATGTTGCAGACTAAAAGTATCATCATCATTTAGCATCAACCATCATATGTGTAATTGGGAATTGTAATCCATTGCTAGCCATGGGACTTTCAGATTTTTTTCACTATAACTCCTAGAATTTGAAAGGAAACCTCCTGACTAATTTATAAGGCTGCAACTGCCTGACAATGAAATGAACTGCCTCAGGGAATGGTACACTCTCATTCATTGAATGTTTTTAAACAGAGATTAGATGGCTACCTGCCAGAGATTATTTTTCCCTTTGGCAACAATTTTGGCTCAGTGATCCTTGGTATCCCTTAAATCTCTATAACTTTATGGCTGAATTCCTCTTAAGTAGGATTCTGTGGTCATAATCCCATAAATGGCTATCTGGAAGTTATTGTTTTGGATATTAATGGCCTTCTCTGTCCCTTCCTGAGGCTCCCAAAGACTTCCTTGGGAAAAATGGGAACCTACGTTGCCTCTGAACTTGGAGGGGATACAAAGCTTTCAATTAAACAAGTTATAATTACTGCATATTGATGATACTATTTTATTTGACTGGCATAAAGTTGTGCTAGAGATGCCCACAAAGATTGACAGCTGGAATCCATGTTTATGTTATGAACATGAGACACAGGAAGCCATTATTACTCATCAAGCTGCTTCATGAGTCTTAGAAACTAAAGGATTGACAAACTGCTCATGACAAATGGTGACTCTTTCTCCAGCCATTATAGGGAAAGTTAAAATGTCAGCCTTGTCACATGTTATACTGGCTTGACAATCAATATCTAAGTCTTGAAGTTGTGTCTGTGGCTGGGGCAGAGGTCACTCTTGAAACTTTTAATCATGAACATTGAATTAAAATGGCAAATAAAGCCGTTACAGTAAACAGAGAATCAGGCTCTTGGTCATCTTCACATTCTAGTTATTCTGAGTTCATGTTATCCACAAGAGTATGTTTTCTTTTCCTTAGAAAAAAAATTGAGTCCCTAAATCACTGCACTTTCTCAGTAATCTCCAATCTTTATCCTTTTTTAATCAGCCTGATCCTTTGCTCCCTGCTGTTTTCTGATTCCACCTTCAACTACCAGAGCCAGAAGATATTTTCTTTGTTTAAGGACACTTACTTCATCTTTCCACCATAGTTATTGTTATCAGAGGCACCCACAATGCAAAATGCTGGTTAAAATGCTTGCCCCTCCCTGCTCCATGATATTTCAAAAGAGAAAATTTCATTTAAGCCTTTGCTACTGTTATATAGGGCTGCAGTGGCTCAAGTTGTTACGACGCTGAACTTGAAGAGTAGAAGGTCACAGTTCGATACCCAAGTAGTGCAGGATAGAGTGAGCTCCCGTCTTTGTCCCAGCTCCTGCCAACCTAGCAGTTCGAAAGCAAGAAATTGCAAGTAGATAAAGAGGGACCACTTCGGTGGGAAGGTAAACAGCGCTCTGTGCACCCTGGTGTCTAGGCATGTCAGCCACCTGTCCACAGAAATATCTGCAAAAGCAGACAGCACTAGTTATTTGTCTATAAACAGAGATGAGCACTGAAACCTAGAGTTGGATATGACTGGCTTTCGATCAAGGGTGGCCTTTACCTTTACCCTTACCATTATATAAAAGTGCATGTTTGCATTCTTCCCAATGAATTCACCATCCTTCAAACTTTCTACTGTACTAGATTTAAAAATCTCTTTTCTTTCCAATGGGTGGTTTAGACTCTGACCAAGCAAAAGTTTGGAATTGTCTTCTATCCGTGTGTGTGTGTGTGTGTGTGTGTGTGTGTGTGTGTGTGTGTGTGTTTGTTTTACTAATTTTGCCAAGTCTGCTGTTACACAGAAAATGAAGTGGCAAGGCACATTATTTGTGTTTGAAACTTGGGCCACAAGTGTAAATTAATTCCCTAACCTGTGGAGGGGCTTAAGATACAGCATATAATGAGTTTCCATAAAAGAAATTTAAAAATATACAAAAGAGATTCAACATATAGCAAACAATTAAATACATGTTGTTGCAACTAACATCATTTAATCACCATGTGCTACCTTCCAGAAGCTTATTATTTTTCAGATGTCATTTTGTAATCTCAATTAATGCAGCTGAAGTATTCATCTGGGCACAGTAAGAACTAATTCAATTTCTTAAAGGTGAAGACAACATTGGCAGCTACATTGTGATATAAATAGAGAGTCAGCTTTAAATAGCAGATAATTGAAGTCCCAAAAGGCACCAAAATAAAATTAACATGACCATCTTGCTCCTCAGTGATCTTGCACAAGTGCTAAACAACTCTAACAACTACCTAGACAATCAATGTTTTGGAGACAACCCAGCCTAAGCATTTATAAAGCGTAACTGTGGAAAATTCAGATTTGGCAATATTTTTATTGGACCACTGAAGTGTATAGCTTGTGAATTGGGATACCTGACTTGGAGCCAAAACCAGGAGTATTGTGCCTCTCAGGATAAGGACCAGGTGAGTTGGCCTGCAGTCTGTGGCTAATGGGTTCATTTGCCTCCCACCTATGTTACCGTGACCAAGTTGCATGGTCCGAGAGCATGAGAAGAAGGAACTGGTAACCTCTGAATGCTTTACAGCTTGAAAATCCTGAGTCCCCAATGGCTAGCTGTAATGGTCATTGGTCTCAAAATCTGGCAAAGCAGGAGATAGCAGGTGTGCACTTGCACTCTGTCCCTTATGTCAGGAACAGCCCATGACCCTCCATGGATCCATCCATTATTTTGGCAAGGCACACAGTACCGTTTTTTTAAAAAAAAATAACATTCATGGTTGCTGTTGCTTAGCTCTGCAAGATATCCCATGACCAGTCAGGAAGAAGGAAGTATTAGGACTAGGATGCAGCCCAAGAGGATTTGAATGTTTAGAAGAATGGAACATTGGAATTGGAGAAGGGAATTTAATGCAAACACTCCCATTCAAATCTTCCTTTTGGAAGTAGTAAAATTAGAAAGATTCTCCTGCCCTAAAAAACTCAAACATTCATTGTTGTTGGCTACTACTCATATCCAAGGATACAGTTTCCCCCCTGAAAATCATTTTCTCCAGGAAAAATATCACTGGCATGAATTTGTTTAAGGTGGATTCCAGCTTGCCATGAAGTGACCCACACACTGTGAGCCATCTCCTGCAGCACATATGAAATGAGACATGCAGGATTTAACACTGGGACTGCAATGGACTGTCACAGCTTTGAGGATATCATCAAGGTGCACCTTCACAGCCAGTTCATCTGGCATGGCCTCTTCTGCCTCCATGACTATTGGGAATCAGAATAGTGAAGTGGTACCTTCTCTGCTCATTTTTCCATTGGGCCCAATATGATGGTTTCCAGTGGCATTTCCTCCACTGAGGAGGACTATCACCCCACCTAAAGGAGCTCATCCACCAGTAACCATTGGCCCCTTTAGGGAGTCAGGTTATTTACCACCACCCCTCGGTGATGAGGCACTGGCTGTATGGTCTACTCCATTACCATAGTGGGATGTCCGGCCAGACAGGCAAACATTCACTAACTGCTAAATGCCAGCAATTTTCTTCCTTAAATCTGTCAGGAGTGAAGTTATCTGATGACATTCTAAGAAATAGAGAGGAAATATGATGGCATGAAGGATTTGGTATTGCACACTGTGCTTCACCACATACATTTTACAATCCAATAGATGAAATTTGCAAGGATTATATTGAACAATATTAATTATAAAAGCAAATCAGAAAAGAAATACCATTGCCTGGCTTACTCCAAATAAATACACTCTGGAAGCCTCATTTTGGAAATAAAACCCTCCCAAATACTCCCAAGAAGCAGACACACAAAAACCTCAACAGTGATCTAACTCCACCTCTCATATAACCCAAGGAAAAAAAAGATTAATTTTAGCCATTGGGGTGGGGCTTAGCAACAGAATCTGTTTTGAACTGCATAGCACAGTCTCTGGATTATCCATGCAAAATGCCTTTCCTTCCCTGCCTAGCAAACATGAAGAGGGTACTGATTCTGAGGAACTGTAAAAAAGTGATTGGAGAATGGAATAGAAAGTACAATTTTTATAAGGGATGTAAGAAAAGGTATTCTCTTCAAAAATAGTAGTTGTTTAGTAACGCCAAGAACATTCTTTTAAAAAATTATTCGTGCAGTTATTGTTAAGAATGACAGGTGAAGATATATGATCTCCCCCTCATAAGTAATAGTAACCAAAGCCTGCCAAAAAATATTCTGACACATGAAGCAAACATTCCTACAAATATCCCCCTCCCCAGTCTTGACAGTCAAAAAAGATACACAATGGCCAAAATTCTATTTAGTTATGCCAACATAAGGGAAATGATGCAACATCTAGAGACAAGTTGCTGCTAATTGATGAGTCCTCACTTAAGTTTACCATTGCATGTCAGCTTGGTAAATAAATGTGCAACCAGAAATCTGAGCAGGGATTTGTTAATTAGTGGCAATTTACCATAGTGAGTTACATAATTTACCTTACACTGGTGTAACTATGCAATAAGATTTTGAACAATAATAACATGGGTATAACTAAAAAGTGTGCTGCTCTTTTATAACCTCCAAAACTAGCTGCCTTATAACCAAACAAGAACAAATAAGTCAAGATGCAAGTTGTGCAATCAGAAGGTAATAAAAAGTTTTCTCTCCAAAGACACAATCCTTCCTTACTGCTATGTTTGCACAGTAAGCTTGAAAATGAAGCCTTAACTTAGCAACCAAAGACTAATCACCAAACAAAAGCAATTTTCAACTTTCAGAGTAAGAATAACACTAGGATAAGCATACATATTTAACCTCTTCAGCAAAGTCTATGTCTATTAATAGGCTTGCTATAAAATCTGTTTTGACCCTAACACAGTCACCTTATCTCCCCTACTGCTACACATTCAAGAACATGGCTAGGTAGCACCATGACTATTGACCTAAGGCTCTGTAACTGCATTTCCCACCTTTTTGTTTTCACCATGAGGACACATTCACAGTTCATAAAGAAGTCTCCTAAGCTGTTATTCTTACTGACTGGCAAGCTTGGTGCAATGCAGTAAATGAAGGTGTGAAAGAAATTGGCATTTTTAGTGCTTCAAATTCTTATAGTCAGAATTTTGTACTTTGTATTCAGTAAGTGCTGGTAGCTTTTCCTCTTCCATCCAGCGAGTCTCATGGTACAAGCAGGACTGATCTGCAACGGTCCTCTTATAAACCTTGGTCTCCATAATATCACCAATGTCCTTCGGATCTGATGTTGTGGTGGTAGAGCAAGCCTCATGATTCAGAGAGGTAGAAAGTCAGCAAAACAAATCACTTTTGAAAGAATAGCAGGTTGTCTGTCTGGGTCTTCCACTCCACCAACGATGGCTAGAACAAGGGATATATTTCCACTTTGTACAGTGTTAGCTGTCATCCAATTGATCTGCCATGTGTAGCAATGTCTGCATTGATTCCAAGTCTCTGACAATCACTGTCACTACTTGCTACCTATGGCACCTCTACCAATCCCTTTGACAGCCCTGTCAAATACTGTCTTGTCTGCAGCCAGGGAACTCGTATGACTGCCCACAGTCTCCCTGCTGAGCTTTCCCAGCTGTTTCAAGTGACAAGAGTTTGTTTCATTGCTTTCTATTTACTTTTCCAGATTCATTCAGAATTTATTTTATGAGCCTTGGACATCACTTCAATTATTATGATTTACAGCTTCATCAGTTTCAAAGTGGTAATGGGGGGGCGGGGGACTTGTCATTATTCGATGTTATAGACAAAAGCAAATGTCTAGGCATCATGGATGATGTCTACAAGTACCATGTTATTACCACAGGAAATTGTGCATATATATTTCCTTTGAAATTCTCCCCTGCTGTGGGATGGAGTTATATAATGAATTTTACTCAAACTTTATAATATGCACACTTGTGTTTTCTAATTATTAGATTCCTGATCACTTCCATCAATATTTTGTCCAGTTGCTTCCTTCTTGGACTCTACAAGGTCTTTTGAAGCATCTCAAATTTTGCAATATATTCTTGGTTATCCCCTGCCCCTCCCTCCTGGCTCAGTGTCAAGGTGTAGGGCTTGAGCAGTCTAACTAGGCAGTGTTGCCCATCTCTGTCAATGATGTTAGATCAGGACTAAAACTCATCAAAGTGTCCTCCATCGAATCTCTTGGGCATAGTGAAAGCAGAGAGCACATGTCATGGTCCACCTTTCTCAAGTCTATTTGCATGTGTAGAATGTCATCCCAGAGTTGTCTACAGTGGTGGGATTCAGCAGGTTTGCCCCATTTTGCCAGAACCAGTAGCAGTAATTCCAGTTGGCCCCACATATCCATATTTTGAAATAAAATAGTCCAATTCTGGTGCAACACAGGACTTTCCCCCTGGTCACATCCACCGTACCACACCCACAGAGGTAAAGGTAAAGGTTTCCCTTGCTTGAAAGCCAGTCGTATTCAACTCTAGGGTGCAGTGCTCATCTCTGTTCCTAAGCCAAAGAGCCAGCGCTGTCTGCTTCTGCAGACGTTTCCGTGGTCATGTGGCAGGCATGACTAGACACCAGAGCGCATGGAACACTGTTACCTTCCCACCAAAGCGGTCCCTATTTATCTACTTGCAATTTCTTGCTTTCAAACTGCTAAGTTGGCAGGAGCTGGGACAAAGTCGGGAGCTCATTTCCGTCCTGCAGTACTCAGGAATCCAACTGCTGACCTTCCGCTTCCCAGTCAGTGTCATAGCCACTTAGCAAAACAATTGAATCCCACCACTGGATATCTCACTGAATAATGACTCCAACATAGCTACTGTCTTGCCAGATAATGGCTTTTCTGTGGACACTGATATTCCTGTAGCGCAGATGTGGCCATCTAAATATTATGGAACTGTCATTTACATCAGCATAAGATATAATGACAAATGGTGAGGGGCTGATGGAATTGGAGCCAGGATTTTGGGGGCATAAATCCTAAGTCTTGTCCCAAAGTCTTGAGAAATCATTGCAAGATTATATATTCTTGATGAGAAACGCCACCTTAGCACAGTGATGCACAGGCTGAAATCTAGAAGTAGGTCACTTCGGAAGTAGACAATTTAATAGGATAAGTTATTTAGGATTGACACATCAGATCCCCACTCATTCAATGATTCTGCTCTAGTTATGAATTAATATCAATAGTTATTCTCTAGTTCTGACTCATTATTGGATTTTAGACATATTGAGCAATTACTGCTCTCTATTATGTTTCTTACTTTCAGGCTGATTGAGCCAAAAAAGTTGCAAATACCTTGTCTGAACCTTCTGACTTATAAATGTCCATGCTAGGAAGCAACAGCTATAGCAATTTTGTGGAATTCTACAAATTGAACAAAAATGGTTCCTAAGACACCGAAGAACTCTCAACAAAACTGGCAGAAAATGACTCAAATGGTGAAGACAAAGAAGAAGAAAAACGAGATTTCTCATTATCATATGACAGAGAACATTGTCATTTATACACAGGTTTCCATGTCATGGTGTTGGTATTAATATGGAGCTCCGCGCTCCTCCCCCCCGGCCCGGCTGGTCGGCGGGGAGTGAGAGCAGCTGGGGGTGGACTGTGCCCTCAAAAGCGCTGCCGCCACCAACACCCCAGCACCGGACGCCGGACTCTAGAGCTCCGCGCTCCTCCCCCCGGCCCGGCCGGTCGGCGGGGAGTGAGAACAGCTGGGGGTGGACTGCGCCCTCAAAGGCGCTGCCGCCGCCCCCACCCCAACACTGGATGCTGGAGTTTCGCATTCCTCCCCCCGGGTCGGCGGGGAGTAAGGACAGCTGAGGGAGCAATCACCGCCGCCCCAAGGACCATTGCCACAGCTGTGGGCCGTCACATCATGCTGAAGCCCATCGCCGCCCTGGGGATTGTGATTATAGTTGTGAGAAGGGGCTTCATTCCCTCTTTTCCTTGCGTTCACGGTCCTCACCTCAGGCCAACATGGAAGGATGAAGCCGCTCCGGCCAGCTGGACTTGCCATCATCGTCGCTTATGGTCTTGGCCTCGGTGGAGGTAAGGAGGCCGGTCGACTAGGAGCTCCAGGACTGGTGCACGTTTTTGTCCCATTCCCCTCTGGAAGGACCAGAAGGACTGTGCGGGGTACATTTTTGATATTGTTACTCTGTGATGATTTGTATTTGATGTTTGGAATTTTTTATATTGTGTACTTTTTGATGTAATTAATTGACTATTTTATAATTGTGATTTTGTATTTTGTCTGAATCTGATTTGTATACTGTTTCTGTATTTTGGATTGTATTTCAGGAAGGCCCAGCTCTACTGCCCATTTGCCAGCCAGAGAGGCCCAAGGGGGAGGTGAGTAAAGGATCTTGCCCCTCCCTCCCCATCCAAAGACCTGGGGCCAGAGAGAAGGACACTTCCGGAGACCCCCGACCACCCCCAGGAGATACCATCCACAACCACCATCACAGCGAGGCCCGAGCCGGCGCCTTTGACCGACTCCATGCGGCCAAAGAGAGGCAAGAGCTGCTGTGTGCATGCAAAGGATAAGTAATCGAACTGAAATAATATAGTTGACTAAACATAGATGGCTTATTGACATAGTGACTGTACAAGAAACTGACTTACATAGAGACTTGATATAGTGGATTTTTTCTTTCTTTCTTTCTTTCCCTTTCATTAATTAGTTCAACTTTTACTTTGATACTATGTGATAAACTGTGATATTGTGCATGATAATACTTTGTTTTAAAACTGTTTAAACTGTGATAACATGTGTGATGGGAAAAGACTGGCGTAGAGACCGGCAAGGCACGCCACAAAGTTTGCCAAGAGAACCCTATGGACCAAAACAAAAGGCAAAACAAGGGGATGCTCAGCACAGCAGATCTGAAAAGGGGGAGGGATACGAAAGGGGGAGGAGAAATACAGTGTTGCAGGGAACAATACTGCATAGGGACATGGAATGTGAGGTCTATGAATCAAGAAAAACTGGAAGTGGTAAAAAATGAGATGGAAAGAATAAGCATTGACATCTTGGGCATCAGTGAGCTCAAATGGACAGGGATGGGAGAATTCAGCTCTGGAAACCATCATATCTACTACTGCGGGCAAGAAAACCTTAGAAGAAATGGAGTAGCCATAATTGTCAATAAAAGAGTGAGAAAAGCAGTAATGGGATACAATCTCAAAAATGACAGAATGATGTCAGTCAGATTTCAAGGCAAACCTTTCAATGTCACTGTGATCCAAATATACGCACCAACCACTGGTGCAGATGAAGCCACAATGGACCAGTTCTATGAGGACTTACAACACCTCATAGAACAGACACCAAGAAATGATGTCCAAATTATATTAGGAGACTGGAATGCCAAAGTAGGAAATCAAAAAGTGGAGGGAATAACAGGCAAATTTGGTCTTGGAACACAAAATGAAGCAGGGCAAAGATTGATAGAGTTCTGCCAAGAGAACGCACTGATCATAGCAAACACTCTCTTCCAGCAACACAAGAGGCGACTTTACACATGGACATCACCAGATGGCCAACACCGAAACCAGATTGACTACATACTCTGCAGCCAAAGATGGAGAACCTCCATACAGTCAGCAAAAACAAGACCTGGAGCAGACTGTGGCTCAGATCACAACCTACTGATCGCAAAATTCAGGCTTAGACTAAAGAAAATAGGGAAAACACGGAGACCAGAAAGATATCACCTAGACAGCATCCCTAAAGAATACACGGTGGAGGTGATGAACAGATTTAATGGCTTAGACTCGGTAGACAGAGTACCGGAAGAATTATGGACGGAGATGAGGGACATCATGCAGGAAGCAGCAAAGAAAAGCATACCAAAAGAAAAGAAGAGTAAGAAAGCAAAGTGGTTGTCTGATGAGGCTCTTAAAATAGCAGAGGAAAGAAGGAACGCAAAAGTCAAAGGAGAAAGGAAAAACTACAACCATTTGAACACAGAATTTCAAAGAAAAGCAAGGAGAGATAAGGAAAACTACCTAAAAGAACAGTGCAGAGAAATGGAGGAAAACAACAAAAGAGGCAGAACCAGAGATCTTTTCAAAAAAATTGGGGAAGTCAAAAATGACCATGATAAGGGACAAAGACGGAAAGGAGCTAGCTGATGCAGAAGAAATTAAGAAAAGATGGAAAGAGTACACAGAGGAACTTTACAAAAAGGACCTCAACACTCCTGATAATCACAATGATGAAGAAATTGAACTTGAGCCAGACATCCTGGAGAGCGAAGTCATAAAGGCCCTAAAGAGCACTGCAAACAACAAAGCTAGTGGAGATGATGGTATCCCAGTTGAATTTTTCAAAGCGCTAAAAGATGATGGCGTCAAATTACTGCATTCAATATGCCAGCAGATTTGGAAAACAAAACAGTGGCCACAGGATTGGAAAAGATCAGTATACGTCCCAATCCCAAAAAAGGGCAATGCCAAAGAATGTTCAAATTATCGAACAATCGCGCTCATCCCACATGCCAGCAAGGTGATGCTCAAGATAATACAGGACAGACTTCAGCAGCATGTGGAGAGAGAATTACCAGAGGTGCAGGCCGGTTTCAGAAGAGGCAGGGGGACTAGAGACCACATCGCCAACATACGCTGGATCATGGAGAAAACAAAGGAATACCAGAAACAAGTTTACTTTTGTTTTATTGACTACACTAAGGCATTTGACTGTGTGGACCACAACAAGATGTGGCAAGTAATTAAAGAGATGGGAATACCAGAGCACCTCATATGCCTCCTGAGAAATCTGTACATGAACCAAGAAGCAACAGTTAGGACAGAACATGGAATAACAGAGTGGTTTGGAATAGGAAAAGGAGTAAGACAAGGCTGCATTTTGTCACCATGCTTATTCAACCTATACACAGAGCACATAATGCGCAGTGCAGGGATGGAGGAATCACAATATGGGATTAAAATCGCTGGGAGAAACATCAATAATCTAAGATATGCAGACGATACCACCCTAATGGCAGAAAGTGAGGAAGACCTAAAGAATCTCTTGATTGGGCTGAAGGAGGAGAGTGCAAAAGCTGGCTTGAGACTCAATATCAAGAAAACCAAGATAATGGCAACAGGCCCCATCAGTTCCTGGAAAATAGACGGGGAAGAAGTAGAAGCAGTGACAGATTTTACTTTCTTAGGATCAAAGATCACTGCAGATGGGGATTGCAGCCATGAAATAAAAAGGCGACTGATTCTTGGGAGACAAGCGATGAGAAACCTGGGGAACATAGTGAAAAGCAGAGACATTACATTGCAAACAAAAATTAGAATAGTCAAAGCAATGGTTTTCCCAGTAGTAATGTACGGATGTGAGAGCTGGACAATTAGGAAGGCTGAACGCAGAAGAATAGATGCCTTTGAAATGTGGTGTTGGAGGAGGGTTTTGAGAGTCCCCTGGACAGCGAGGAGAACAAATAGGTCAATCTTAGAAGAAATTAACCCTGACTGCTCATTGGAAGGTCAAATAGTAAAGATGAAGCTAAAATACTTTGGACATCAAATGAGAAGGGAGGATTCACTTGAGAAGGCATTGATGTTGGGAAAGGTGGAGGGCAAAAGAAGAAGGGGGAGGCCAAGGATGAGATGGCTAGATGGTATTATAGACACAATGGGCACAGAACTGGGAGGGCTGAGGGGGATGGTAGAGGACAGAGGCGCCTGGAGGAAAATGGTCCATGGGGTCGCAAAGGGTCGGAGTCGACTGTGCGACTGAACAACAACAATTTCTTACTTTATTTTACATGCTGTAAACCGCTCTGAGTTCTTTTAGGGGAAGTGAAGCGGTATAGAAATGTAAATATAATAATAATAATATATAAAGCCCTTCAAGGCTTGGCACATTGCTAATGCCTTAATGGAGGCATGGGAGTTTGCAAGAAGGAACCAGGCTTTCTCAATGATGGCCCCAACAATTCAGAATGTCCTTCAAATTCATATTGACCTAGCTCCTTGTCTCTAGGAATTCTGAAAATCTGTTGAAACTGAATTGTTTAGAGAGGCATTTCATTGCCCCCCCCCAACATTGCCCCCCCCAACACACACACACACACACACACACACACACACACACACACACACACACACACACACACCACCACCACCACCACCACCACCACCACCACCACCACCACCACCACAACTCCATGACATTTGTGATATATTTCTTATGGTTTGTTTTGTAATTGGTCCTTCTGTTATTTAGCTGGTAGTATTTTACAATTTTATTATATACTTTAATTACTTTTAATGTTATTTTCTATTTTGTTTTAATCGTGGATGTTGAAATGTCCTGAGTAGTCTTTGCCAAGAGGGTGGTATAAAATTGTGTTAAATAAATAAACTTTTTTTTTGCAACATTGAGAAAAGTAACAATGTGTGAGACAGAAATAGGTAGTTTGAAAAACTGTAAATACCTAAAAAGTATTTACTGAATTATTTTCTAGCTAAAAAATTGACAAGGTTTTGTATTCATTGTCAGCACACCTTTAAAAGGTGTGCACCTGCTTAGACAGATGTTCTCTCATGATCCTGACCTACACAAGTAATCTTGTGGATTGACTCCTGTAATACTCTCTCCGTGGGGCTGCCATTGTGTCTGATACAGAGATTGCAACAGATCCAGAATGCAGCGGCCAGAATGGTGACAGATATAAAGAAATTTGATCATATTTCCCAGCCTTAGCATGCTTGCTCCGACTATCTGTTTCCTACCATGTCAGATACAAGGTATTAGTGTTATCATGGCCCTATATGGTTTGGAACCCTATTATCTGTCGGAGTGTCTCTCATTCAGAACAACACCCTGCATCACCCACTCATCACAATCCGCACAGCTCCAGGTGCTGATGGCAGGGATGGCTAAAAAATCTATGACAAGAAATAGAGCCTTCTCAGTGGTAGCACCATTGCTTTGAAATGTACTACTGGTGAAGCTGTGTCAGACCTCATCCTTGGAAATCTTTAACAAACAACTTAAAACCTTCCTCTTCAAGGAAACCTTTAAGAATATTACACCTCTGACAATAACTGGTCAGTTGACCTTACTTGCTCTCAGGTATTTAATTTTTATTCTTTTAGGTCTTCTTCTTTCATGTCCTGATCAAACTCTGGATTGCCAAAATGAAGCCACTTTCTTCATTTTGTCATTGCCCAAGTCCAAGACTTCATCGGTGCATGTCTCTGGCAGTAATCAGTAGACCAGTAAATGAGCTGGACTCAGTGTCTCTCCACATTCACACCATGTGTGGTTGTACAGAAGAAGTGCCCACTTGAGCATGTTGGTCTTGCATTTAGGGACTGCAACCCTCAGCCTATTCAGAATCCTCCAAGTGATGTAGGGGAGAATGAGATCTTCAGCTATATCCTCCTTCAAAGATGTTCCTTGTCCAGTGAGTGCCTTCCTGCACCTTCTAATTTGGTTTTGTTCTTGTGTGCCCTCAAGAAAGTTTGTTCTTGTCATAAAGCTCTGCCTGGATCTGAGCCAGCAGACTTGGGGCTCATATCTTGCTTAGTTCTCTTAGTGTCTGCTGCTATTTCTCTCCTGTTCCTAGGTTGAGCAATACCAACAAGAGGGTATTTTTTCAGGTATTCATACTGTCATTTATTTTATTTTGTTGTTTGGTCTATTATATTGTTTTTATTTATTTGTTTTTGCAATGCCCAGAGTGGGAAATGTGACATATAGGTGGTATAAAAACGTAATAAACAAATAAAATAGAAATAAAATATAACTATATCAAGTGTAGGTAATGCAAACATATCTGGGACAATTGCCTTCTTTTAAATATATGTGTCTTTGTGGGCATGGTTTTGCTTATTTTTGAATGTTCTCAATTTCTTTCTTTGTATAGCTGTTGTTTGTTGACTTAATAAAATCTCAGACTTTTCACAAAATCAATGGGCACACACTTTAAAAGTTTTATTTCTTTAGTTAATGGAACCTGAAAACATCATTAAGAGCACAATATCAGCATCAACGGGATGCTTCGGCTTAAATTAAAACCAAGCTAAAAGCCCCACAACTTTGAAATTCTGACAATCTAGTAACCTGAAAGAGAGAGAAGTAGGAAGGTATTGGAAAGAGTAGATTTGATCACAAGGTGAGATGACTACCTGTGCTATCCTGTACATGTCTACACAAAAATAAGACTAATAGAGTTCAATGGATTAGTCCTAGGTCAAGATCTAACCAGATCTCAGTCTGAAGCCTTAATTGTACCTTCACAGAAGGTACAATTATTTACGATTTGAAACAATTCCCTTCCTCTGTCCAAGAGGAGAGTTCAACTTTAGCAACTCCAACGTTCACTTATCTACTGCTAGATACTAGAAATGTCTAGAAGTTGACATTCAGTTTCATTCATATGTCCCCACAACCTCCTGATGAATGAATGACTGGTCCTGGAATCTTTGATTTGGGATTTTTTTTAAATGAGTGGCAAAGGAATCTGATTGCATCATTTATGTTTTTCCTTTAATTAAAAATAGGGAAAATATTCTCTCCAAGACAAACTACAGATCATTCAACAACATTAAGAAGACATCAGTGCTCCTTCCATCCTTAATGGAAAATGTACATCATAGAAGGGTAATGTATGCTTTACCCTTTTCCAGAAAAATGTCAGGTTCTTTCTCCTAAAGACTATTCATTTAGATTCCCCCCCTCCATAAGATATCATATCTATGTTTCCAAGCTACATATACATCCAGAATACAGTACTAGTAAAGTTGAAACATCTGAGAGAAGACAAAAATAAAATAGAAGGGATGCAAAATATATTCTTGCTTTCGAACATAACATCCCACAGGTATTCTGTGAAACAGGAAGTATCATTGGGAACATTGTTGCATAGGATTGCAAATACAATATAGTATTAACGTTTGTTCCATATGCATGGAATTATAATGTTATAACACAGGGGTAGGCAATCTAGGGATCTGGCCCGTTGCACCAGATAATCTGGCCACCACCACCACCACCGCTGCCACCGGAACTGGCAGTGAACTTATTTGCGGCTGTTGTAAACATGTGGTGAGGAACCACCAGACTGGCCCCCTCAACTGTCTGAGGGAGTGTGACCTGGGCCTGACTTTAAAAAGTTGGTGACCCCTGATGTAACAGGTCATTCGATACACCTGCAAAGAAAGAGTATGCAAATATAGTAATGGTACGCATTTAATGATCAGTAGATTCAGATATGAGGTATTTAAAGGAATACAGATATGTATAGCAAGTCCTATAATCAATTATTTATTCATAGGCCACATGCCAAAACACAGTTCACATTCCAAAACACCATCCTTAATTATATCTTGGACTGTGGTCAGCACATTAAAGGTTCACAAAGAAGAATCAAATGTCCTAATTTTTCATGAATTCTTGTATGTTTGTGAACTTTAGTGCATACAAAGAGCAGCCTAAAATTATTCATTTCATTTTCTGGGAAACAATAGTTTAAAAAAACCAGAATGGAAGGAAATAGGTCTCCCTCTCCCATAAGTCACTTTTGCACAATCAATTGTTCATAGGATTTTTTATTTCTATAAATGGTTGGGAAGATTGTCCAGACTAAGTTCATGTTCTGAAAAAATGAACAGGCTTTGAGGTTGAAAAACCTGCAGTTTGATGTTTGTTTCCTCCTCAAAATGTGGATTTCACAGATGTTTTAATTAATATACTATCATTAATATACTATACAATATTAATATACTTTCTAATGACTAGTTATTTGATGTCAGATTCTACTCTAAAGATGGAAGAATTCTGGTAACTCTTAAAAATGATTATCTACCATACTTGTCTTCTAGACCAAGAGTTCTCAAACTTTTAAAGCTGGGGGCCGGATCATGCCCCCTCAGACTGTTTTTGGCTGGAGTGGTGTCCCCTCCACCACTGGTGGGACCACCCGAGCCCCCACCATTACCCCGCCAATGCTGCTGCTGCCAACACTACCACACACACACACACACACTACCACTGCCACCATAAACACTCCTCCATGTTACCAGTCTGGCCTGCAAACACTTCCTCCCACACCACAAGTCTGGCCTACAAACACTCCCCTCATGCCATCACCACCGCTTCCCTGCTTACTGGCCTACCATAGGTGAAGGAGGGGTCCTGCGTGTTCTTGCCTCTACTCAGCCAGAGTGGCATACAGGAATGACACGGCAGCCCCATGCTTCTGCCGCTTCCACTGCTGACACTGTCGTCCTTTTCCCTTCTGCCTGGCTTGGCATGTTCCTAATGCCGATCCATAGACAGGCAGATGTTGTAAGTCTTCTTACAACATCCACCCTGCTATAGAGCAGCGTTAGGGACATGCCAAGCCAGGTGGAGGGGAAAAAGATGGCGGTACTGGCAGTGGGAGTTAGGTCACAGGCTGGATGGAATGGTGTCATGGGCCAGAGCCAGCCAAGGGCCATAGGTTGAGAACCCCTGTTCTAGACAGGGACTGGAAAAATTACTTCTTCAGCCTATAGCTGTCAGAAGCATCCCATCCGCAAGAAGCAATTGCAATACTGACTTGGGAATGCTGAGAACTGTAGTCTGAAAAAGTAATTTTTCTAAGCTCTGATCCCACTGTGCTCCAAGGATGACCCTGCATATGAATAGGTTGAGAATGAGTGACCAATCCAAGATGACCATGAGTTTTCAGTTTTCACTATCTGTTGCAAATTATCCATGCATGAGTTTCTGGCAATGACAAATAAATTTCCAGATTTGTTTCACAGTTCATGTAAGAATTGGAAAACTTGCCATGCTAATTGTGGCTAATCAGCTACATGCTGGAACTGTTTGTGGCCAGGCATATGACCAGGCACATGATTGAGACATGCCCAAGAACCTCATTCATGAACCATAATCATCCTTAGGAAGTTATACAAAGCTTCAACAAGCATCATCACAATTTGGGTCCATAATAGAATACTGGCACACATACAAATACCCTTCTAAGTTATCAAGGTTGTTTTGTTTTCATTATTGATTACTCAAGTTTATTTTGTAGAACAATTGGTAGGATGTAAGCTATGAAAATTGAGACCCATTACCTTACCTGGCACTTTCTTAAAATGCAATATTAGTTTGCAATGTTATCTTGTCATTAGAAAGAAATCTGTATTATTCTTTCTTTTGCTCATGCAATTTACTGGTAAAACAGTTTCCAAGGCATCACAATTTTTATGTTTGGCCAAATTCACATTCATTATTTTCACCTGGTTAGCCTCTCTAATTGTTGTTGATTTTTCAATTCTGCCAATATAATGTTAATTAACATTCCATTGAATATTCACTCTTGCATTATCAGTTGGGATTCTTCTTCCATAATTACCCATGAGTGTCCCAGATCAGCATTTGTATTCATAATTTTTCCCAAAAAATAATGAGGTTTAACGGCTTCACATATTTTATACTTCTTTCAAACCTGTCCATTGTATGGAGGGAGAGGGAGATCCTCCAGTAAAGAAATAAAAATATTTTACTATACAGGGAAAGAAGAAAAGGAAAATGTTCTCGCAGGAGAAGACAGAAGGGGACAGCAGGCTCCCCTCTCCCCCCCCCCCCCCCCTTTAGCCTTCTTAAAAGATCTGGAATAAATAGGTTGCCTGAGCTGCATATATTTGATTGCAAAGTTTTCAGCAAATGGCATATGGAATAAGCAACATTCCTTAGCCCAACACTCTCAATGAGCCTTTGTAGAAAAGCCCTCAGAGTTCTAGTGCCTGAAGTAAGACACCCTGTCCCTAATACTTAGGTGACCAGCAAGCTGCATAATCCTAGAATACCACCAGTAAGAAGGACTGGTAAACCACTTTTGAGTACTTTACACACACACAAAAACCACTATGAGAGTTGTCATAAATTAAAAACAACTTCACAGGGCATAGTTACTATCATTAAGTAATAATAACATTGAATCCCAGATTTATCCTGCACTTAGCTGTAAATTTTTAAAACTAGTACTTTCACCTGAAATGTATCCCCTCATCTCTCTTTATTTCCAGTATTTCAAATTAAATTATTGTGCTATGACCTTGATAACATGCTGTGTTAAGTAAGGATTATTCACACAAAAATACCTGGAAACAGAGAAGCATGTTTTTGTTCTATTTATTTTTAAGCAATAGAGGAAAACACATCCAAAAGTAGAAAAAATATGGCTGAGCTTTGGCAAGCTAAAATTTCTCAGGCCCAGAAGCCCCTGTGAATGGGGAAGAAATGTTTCCTATAGAAAACTGGAGGAAATGGTTTCAGAGGTATAAGATTACATGAGATTAGAAGCCATTGTGAGTGGTTGCAGCTTAATTGTTTCATTTATCACTAGTCCGGCCAAGCCACAAAATGGTATTCACTATCTGGAAGAAGAGCAAAAGTCTTTGAAACTGGAAATTCATTTCTGAAGACTGTCCAATGCATTTCAGTAAAGAGGTTTGTTCTGTCTAAGAAAGTTTCCACATGCCTCATTCTGATCCACTGTTTTAAGTATCTCACATCTGAATATATTCCCAAAATAATGTTTGTTCAGAATACATTGGCATTTGTGATAAAATGCTACTGTGAAATACCAGCTTAAGATCTCCTGTTTTCCTTGTTCTGATTATTACAGGTGTAGTCTTTCTCCCATATCAATATACTCCAACAATTCTCTTTGTTTCCAGTGCTTAGATTAGTGGTCTACTCCATTAGCTCTATGGTCATTTCCCTATAACAGGACCTTGTATGAATTTCCAGGCCAGACCTAAAATGAGACAGAGAAAAGGAACTGCTAGTAGGCTCTTGAAGTCCCACAGCTATTTCTTTTTAGAACAATTGACATTCTTCTCTGTTGAAGAACAGGATAATCTGAACCATTGGCTGAAATCCTGTTGCTTAGTGTAGTAAATTAGAGTTATAGCAGTCACATTGAATTAATGGCACTTATAGAAGATTCAATTCATCAAATCCCCATTGGTTGAATGGGCATATTCTAATTGTGAATTAGACTACTGTGCAAAAGGATTTCAGATATTAAAACCATCCGACTTCCTATGGCATGTTGAATTGTCTTCCACTATGAGGTTGGTATCATTTTGTTCTTTGCCACAGACAGTTAAATATCTTGACCTGCTCTATCTACATTCGAATATCAATGCCTATTTCCTAGTTTGTGTCTTTAGTTGGAATTCTAGTGGTGTTTGAATTAGGCTTACGTAACTTCTCACATCTAATCGTTTCTAATTGACAAGGTGCTGAGGCATACCTCACTTTTGTAATTCATCACATGAATGCAACTGTGCAACCAAGATGTGTCTGGTGGTTCATCAGCTACAATTAGCAATAACAAGTCATGCAAACTTTACATGAACACAGCAGGTTTCTGGCCTTGCTCTCATTTTTTCATATCCTGATTATGATGGCACTTATTCTATCTGAAATACCTTATCTTGGATACCTTGGAGTCTTTATTCACTGAGGAGTCAGTGCATTGGTAGACATCTCCACAATGACATTCCACACATGCAAATGGACTTGAGAACATAAGAAATGCAATTTTTAGCGATTTGGATATCACATCACCCACTGGCTAGGTGGATCATGATGTGTGCTTTCACCTTGCCCAAGGGATCCAACAGAGGATGCTTTGCTGAGTTTTAGTCCCGGCCTAACATCATTGACAAGAGATGGTCAACACTTCCTAGTTTGACCGATCAAGCCCACGCACCCTGACAAGGCTCTCACCTAGCTTAAGTAGAGGGGGAAAGCAAAATCTGGGTTTCTTTCAAGGATGTTGATTGTAGAACAGTTTCATAATGCATTTGAACAGAATGCCAATTTTCTAACATCCATGCAAACTGCTATGGATGCTAGAAAATAAAAAGAGGGAATCAATTCACACTCAGAGATGTAATTGAAGCTTTGATAGAACCAGTGGTGGGCTCCAAATTTTTTTACTACCTACGTTGTGGCCGTGGTGTGGTGGGCGTGACCAGGGGAAAAGCCCTGAATTGCACCCGAATTATGACTACTTTATTTCAAAACTTGAATGGGTGGGGCTAGCCAAAATTTCTGCTACTGGTTCTGGCGAACTGGTGCGAACCTGCTGATGCCCACCACTGGATAGAACTATGCTTTTTGTACCATATGTTTCCTTTAATGTACATGGTAAATGTGGATTTTCCAGTTTGGTGAATTATTTTAATGGTTTCTAATAAATTTATCCACAATATTTTACCAACGGATTCACCTCTCTCTGATAAGCTGAAAGAGGCAGCAGATAAGACAAACAAAATGAAAGAATTAAGTATATATAAAGGGCTTTTTATCAATTACCTTCCAAACACTTTGTGTCATTGCTGTGTTGCTTGCCAGCATAACCTTTATAAACCAATGGAGGCAGAGTGAAACATCCTTAATAAAAATAAAGAGGACTGAGGCTACCTTAAACTTGAGAGCCCTCCAACTCTGTTATAAGAATTTATAGGGAACCATCAACTCTGCACTTTTAATTTGAAGTGGGAATTGAGAAGCTCTCTCATTGTTATAAAATACAAGGCTTTTTGCTTACTTTCTAATCCTATTAACCTAAGAGGTAATTTTCTCATCACCTAAGACATACATGCACATGCCCGAACACATATACCTCATAAATGTGATAAAAAGTTGAAGAAAATATAGCAAGAGTTGGGGTAGTTTAATGGCCTAAAGTGCCAGATACATAGTTTCTGATCCTGTGAGAAGCAACCATTACTGTGATAAGACAGTTGGTATATTAGAACCCCATGGCTAACAGTGTTTTACGACAGGTTCCAGACTAAATTATTGAAATCAAATGTTTTATATGTAGACAACACAAAATGCAATTGTCAGTATCTCAAGCAAAAGTGTATCCTAAATCTTTATATATGCTAATTAATTTTTTTCAGTCACACCTACCATTCTCTGTATGATACATATTACAAGGCTAGGAAAATATTCCTACTTGGACACTTGGAGAAACAAGGAATAATTCTATAACACTCCATGCCTAAAATCTAGTAGCTCCCAAACCATTCTTTTCTGTTGGGCAAAGAAGATGTGAATTGTGTGGTTCTCACATCCTGGAATGTACTCCCTCCAGAGTTGCAATCTGTTCCCACTTTGACTGACTTTAAGAAGGGAGTGAACATCTCTTTTCATCAGTGTGTGATATTTCACCTGTTTCCTGGCTTTTTAAGCATATCCTTGGTTGATTCTAATCCTTTTAATGTCTTTATTGCTTTTTGGGATGTACATAAGAACATAAGAACAGCCTTGCCCATCCAGTCCAGCATTCTGTCTCACACAGTGCCTCACCATTTGCTTCAGGGTATTCCCATGCAGATGTCTTCACCTGCTTAGGGTTCCCTGGAAATGGCATTGAGAAATATCCTGCCTATCTCTCCAACCCGGAGGTTGTTCTTAGGTATCCATAATTATAGCCATTGATACCCTTGTCCTCCATGAACTTGTCTAATCCTTTCTTAAAGCTGTCAATCACACCCCTAAACAAGAGAGGATTTGCTCTTGTGGATCTCTTGATTGAATCCAACATATTATATCTGAGTGTCACTTATATGATTCTCTTCACCAATAATTTATTTAAGACTCTTTAAGGATAAATTCCCAACAATAACTGTGCCATCTTAACCAATAACTATTAAGTGACTCTCTGTCTGAAATTTTACAAATAGTTGCTCAATGTCTAGATAAAGTATTTAACAGATATGGCAACTGTAATTCTTTACAATCTGTTGTGTAAGGTATGGGTAGTTCTGGTTGGAATGATTGGAATAACCGTGTATATTTGGCTAAATCTTCTCTTTGTGTACTTTTTTATGCCAATAAAGGTTTAACAAATAAATGTCTTTAATTGAGTTTAATAATTTTATAGTTTGAGTGGTTTATTTGCTTTTTCCCTTTGCTAAATGTAATTTTATTTGCTTTTATTGTTTTAAGAATTTCATAAGTTATCTTGAGAACTATCATGTGAAAAGGAAAGGTATAAATATTGCTGCTACTGCTGATGATCATCATCATCTTTGGAGTGTGCACACTTTTATAAATATCTTGCCAAATATATGTAAAAGATTGACTACTGAAGCTCAATCATGCCACCATTATGCTAGTACCATATTTCAGCTGTATAGGGAAATCTACCCATTGTAATTACATCACCTCTTTTATGTTTATATTTATATTACAGCAGCACCAGTCTGATGATGTATTAAAATATTCCATCAATTGAGGGATGTTCTGCAGCACTGATGATGTGCTAGCTTAAATGATTGTCAAAGCATTACTGCTGTAATGCTCCTAGGCTGGTGGCTTGAAGTAATCTATTACTAAGGAAATATTCTACTGATTACATGGCAGCATAATACATCATTATGCTGATGTCACTGTTAAGATGCATAAGAATAATTTATAAACAGACAAAGGAAGAACATGATGACAACGCTGTCCTTCATACATCTGCAAGTGATTGTTCTGAACACATTTTGTTTAAAAAGTGGGAAGCAAATAATAGAATTTTAAAATGAACTTGTTAAACATCTATTTAGTAGCTTCACAAACTACAGACTCCACATGTAATGTATGCTTAATATTCTTTTAATTTATGAAAACAAACATGGCAAACAGCAGTGTTCTAAACCTTGATTACATAGAGTCAATTCTTCAAAAACAAGAAAACCTCTGGTTTATGAATTTGAGATCTTGCACTTCTACACCCATAATTCAAAACACCAGGAAATGGCTTGATATTGCTACACAATATCATGCCCATGTTGTCAGCACACAAAAGGATGTTGATGATGAAAAATATCAGCAGTCAAGGTTTCCAGCATTGATTGCCTTCTTGCTTCAGGTTCACAAAGAGACATCGAGAAAGGGTAGATCCCAAAAGCTGTCTTTGGTTGTTGTTTTTTTCATCTGTTAACCCAGGGGTGCCCACACATTTCAGACCGTGGGCCAGTCACGTGGTTCAGGGGCCAATAACTATGACCCACAGGCCTGGAAACAAAAGTAAAATGTGCCCGTATGGGAGCAATAAGGGTTTCATGGGCTGGATGAATTGGTGTCGGGGGCTGGATCTGGCCCACAGGCCATAGTTTGGGCACCACTGCATTAACCATTTTCTCACCCAAACACAAAGCAATTATCAAGACTGTTTTTCAACACATTTCTTTGCTCAGAGTTTCTTGGAATTACATACAGTTTGTCATGTAGTCAATGGAATAAAATACGAATCAGACTATCATAAAAGTGGAGCATTTTCTGTATTATTTGTCAATATAGTCACATCAAAAATCAACTGGATTTTTGTGAATCAATTGAAAATAGCTTATTTGATGCAGTGTAAATCACAGGCACCATTAGTTGCCTGATTGACACATTCAGATGTAGATACACACATCCACCCCTTGGTTAGGTGGCCCTGATGTTGATTGTAATGTTTGGCAATTAAATAATTTCTGAAATCAAAGCATTAATCTGGCATTTGCAAGATGACATTCCAAATTAAAATCTCCTGTCATGACAATTCATTGTTTCTGAATATATTTGAGAGACATACCTTTTGCATGTTTTCCTTGCCAATAAAAATCCCTACACCATTGCTTTCATATCACACACACACACACACCATTCCCTTGACCACCAACACATCTTCACTCCCATCTCCTCCACATAACCCATTTGTAGAGAAGAGTTCCCCCCTCCAAAATAATAATAACTGTCCAAAACTTAATATGTTTACGTTATATCTTATCTTGGGGGTGACATTAAAGGGGATGAAAATGGACGCAAGTCTTCGGCAATTGCCGGGGGTGCACGCTTTGCCCCAACCCCCCTGGGGAGAAAAGGCACCATCATTGCTCCCTGAAAAGGACCCTATCTCCCCCTCCCTTTGCCTTTGTAATTCGGCTCGGCCAAGGGCGCGTTTGCCCTCCCTCCTTCCCTCAGGTCGCAGTGTGATTGCCTTTTGGTCACTATGGGGCCAGAAGGGAATTTTTGCTTGGATCCTGATTGGCCCTTGGATCCTTGTAATTTTTGCCCTTCCCACACTGCTGCCGCAGGTGAACTTTGCAGGTGCACCCCCCAAAGAAAGACTCAGACACCGGTATATGGATAAAGGCATTGGGCCACTTTTATTGAATAATGCCCTAGTCCGAATTATAACTTTCAATTGGTACTCAGCCAATTATAATTCTTAAGGCAAGCAGGCCGCAGTAACACTGGTAAGGTTCCTCCCAAAATTGCCAACGGCAATTGGCTACAATGTATCCATTTGTATCAATTTGTTTGTTAACACAAACAAATTGTTGACCATAGTCAATAAACTATCTACTGACCCCACCCTCTGACGTGTAGCCGTCAAATCACGGGGTGATGCATGCTGAAAAGCTCCTGCCATCACCCCTTGCCTGGTTCGTCGTTGACCGGTCAACGTTATTACACCTGTACCTGTCTAAGTGTTGGCCAGTCAATTGCGAACCTGCCGGATACCTATGGGTAATAAATCTTTACCTTACCAGTGCTCCCCGCCTAAGTGACCAAAGTCAAGAACAAGAAAAACCCCTATATCAAACCTCAGCAACAGTGTGGGATGGGCAAAAAAGCCAGAACCCAAGGGCCAATTGTGGGTTCCAACCAAAAATTCCCACCCGGCCCCGAAGCAACCAAAATATCACACTGTTCACTAGGGAGGGGGTGGATGGAAAACTTCTCCTCTCCGTCGCTCTTTTAAAATGGCAGCTCGGCTGCTTCGTGGCCACCCCTTTTATAGAGGGGTGGCCACGCCCCCTAACTCACCCGGATGTCTGAGTCTGGGTGGGGGGCCCCGCAAAGAGCGCGGTGGCCATTTTGGCGCCGCGCTTTCATTGCAGGTGCACCCCCCAAAGAAAGACTCAGACACCGGTATATGGATAAAGGCATTGGGCCACTTTTATTGAATAATGCCCTAGTCCGAATTATAACTTTCAATTGGTACTCATCCAATTATAATTCTTAAGGCAAGCAGGCCGCAGTAACACTGGTAAGGTTCCTCCCAAAATTGTCAACGGCAATTGGCTACAATGTATCCATTTGTATCAATTTGTTTGTTGACACAAACAAATTGTTGACCGTAGTCAATAAACTATCTACTGACCCCACCCTTTGACGTGTATCCGTCAAATCACGGGGTGATGCATGCTGAAAAGCTCCTGCCATCACCCCTTGCCTGGTTCGTCGTTGACCGGTCAACGTTATTACACCTGTACCTGTCTAAGTGTTGGCCAGTCAATTGCGAACCTGCCGGATACCTATGGGTCATAAATCTTTACCTTACCAGTGCTACCCGCCACACAGGGAGGCATCCATGATGACTCACTGCCCCCCCCCAGACAATCAGCTTGGTCGTCAGGCCTGCTTGCACCACACCCAGACGAGGTACATACCTCCAGCTGACAGGTGGACCCCTTCCCCTGCCTACCGGCAAAATTTATTGTAAGCCTATCCTCAGGCGTCCAATGGCTGTCTCCCAGCCATGCTCAGCAAGGGACTGAGCAACAGCCCTGTCCACTGACTGCCGGAACAGTCCGAACCACGGAGATCCACGTCTCCCCTAAATTGGTGTCTCGGCACGATGTTAGACTATAGCGACTGTGTGTAAGCCATACGTGATATAAAACGCCAGGTCGCAGCCCCTCGACAGTTTAGTAACAGCAGCGATCCGTATAAGATTGTTGCCGCCGAGGTGCTTATTAAGAACATCGGGCGGTGCAGCATCCCCGACGGACATCAGGAATGACAACAGTTCCCGCCCCCTTGTGCCACGCATACCATACCATCGCATACGTGCGGATGCACACAGCCCAAGTCGGGGTCCACTCTCTGTCGCCGCAGCATATACTGCTGCCCAGTGTACATAGCTGCGGCCCACCAGCCCCACTGCCACCGGTGTGTAGAGACACACAGGATCTGTAAAAGAGGAGAAGAGGTTAAGGACATAACTATGTACTCGTACAGTGAGGGCACGTACATATAAGAAGTTGCGCATACACGCATGTCCGCCTCCGAGTACTCCAAACGTAGCCGCGATCAACGCGATGCCTATCCTAAATAAATGGGTGCCAAAACGGGCCCCCACACCGCGAAGCGCGGCACCGGTCACCCTCAGTAACATTACTTCGGCAAGGGTAGACCTATCCTGGTGGCAGAAAAACAGGCTGGGGCGCGCAGCAGGCACTGTCGAAAATTCATGTAGGGCACCAACCGGACAGATGTCTCCAAAAACTTCGTAGCAGTCTGACTCCACTGCCTACGCCGTGCTGAACAACCTGTGAGGACCGTATCCCCACTTGAGCCCACTCATGTGTGACAGAGACATCGTCGAGTTCCAGTGCCCTATGAGACACATCCGCCTTACACAGGTGGTACCAACTCTGGCACCCACTCACTGATGCGGAGTGCTCCAAAGAAGGCCACCGTGGTAGCTGCATGAAAAAGAGCTGCCTCATACCTGTCAAAACATAGGTTAGGCCAGCCTCGTGCAAGGTGTGTGAGCACCCCTGGGGAAATTGGGTGACGAGTGTCCGTGCGGCGGCCACGTTCCCGTGTCCACCCCTCCAAAACATGCCGTATGCGAAAATCGTTCATGCTGTCAGCAAAACCCCCCACCTTGGCAATAAATGCCAATGCTGACAGCCTTGATGCTATAGTGCGGGGAGTGAGGCCCTGACTGTGTAAATAAACCATGAATTGTAAAACCTGTTCCACTGGAATGGGCCACACCTCTGGCAACTGAAGTTGCACATGCAAGCTATTAAATTGAATGAAAGCATGATGATACACCTTACGCGTGCGGGGCGCCAAGGACATGCCAGTCGCCTGGTTCACCTCTCCTTGCCAAATGTCCAAATCTCGGCCGGAAGTAGCGAGGGGAATTCCTCTGCGTCCGGAGCCAAGGCGCGGAACCGGGGGATCTGCAGGCGGGATAAAGCATCAGCAATATCATTATCAATGCCTGGTACATGTCTGGCCCTGAAGAGCACGTTGAGGCGTAGGCTACGTAACACGAATTGGCGAACTAAAGCCATCACCTTGGGTGATTTAGATGTCTGAGCATTGACAATGTGCACTACTGCAGCATTGTCACACCAAAAATGGACCACTGAGTCGGCCCACTCCTTGCCCCATAGCATCAAAGCTCCCAGGATTGGAAAAAACTCAAGGAATGTAAGATCGCGGAGGCGATCCATGCCCCGCCATTCTGGAGGCCATTGGCCATAAGCCCACCTCCCCTGGAAGTAAATCCCATATCCCAGAGAGACGGAGGCATCCGACTGCACTTGAAACCTAGGTGAAACTAAAAGGTCGGACCTCCAAAAGGATACCCCGTTGAAGTCCCGCAGGAATGAGAGCCAAACCAAAAGGTCAGCCCGCATGCCCCTGGTTAGTCGGACCCTATGATGGCGCCTTGCCAGGCCAGACATGGCATCGCACAGGCACCGAGCAAATGCCCTGCCAGGCGTAACCACCCTGCAGGCAAAGTTAAGATGGCCATGCAGTACCTGAAGCTCACGAAGTGACACCTTACATTTGGCCAGCAAGGCCAAAATCATCGCAGAGATCCGGGTAACCTTGTCAATGGGTAACTGGGATGCCTGTGCGACCGTGTTGATTTCTATACCCAGAAATGTGAGGGTAGTGGATGGGCCCTCGGTCTTTTCGGGCGCTAAAGGGACACCCAGTTCCTGCATTAGCGTCTGAAATGTGGTGAGGAGACGCGTGCACGTGTCCCAGCCCCGTTCACCCCCGAACAAAAAGTCATCGAGGTAATGGGCTACAGACCGAGACCCGGACCTGCGAACAAAGGCCCACTGAAGGAAGTTGCTAAAACGTTCAAATGCTGAACAGGAGATAGAGCAGCCAAAAGGCATGGCCTTATCTACATAGAACTTCCCTTGGAATCTAAAACCCAATAGCTCAAAGTCCCCTGGGTGCACTGGCAACAATCGGAATGCCGATTTGATGTCACATTTTGCCAGGAGGGCACCCGGACCACAAGAGCGCACCATCCGTAGGGCTTGGTCAAAGGACGTATACCTGACCGAACAAAGGTCGGATAGCATCGTTGACAGAATAACCCGCCGGGTACGATAAATGGTGGAGGGACACTCATGTTTGTATCGGCACTGCCACTTATTGCACACACCGCTGGCCGAGAAGCTCCAACACATCAAGCGGGCTGGAACCCCCTGCCCCGCCAGCTGGCAGGAAGCCTGCGTTGGAGCAGCTCACTGAACGGCATGGCCACAATGGTACCTATCCCCAGGCACCGGACGCGTGGGGGTCATGTACAATAGCCACAATTTCTGACAGGGCTCATCCCATCTCATCTCCGGGTGCAATGGCACCCTCATTCTGAATTCCTCATCGTAAGCCAACCACGATGGGCCAGGAAAATCCACCATCGCCGCCCTGTAAATATTGTCCAAATATTGGACCATAGGAATGGCCAGGTCTGGCCGGGCCCTGAGATACACCACCATATAAATAAGATATGCGGGCAACCAGTTGGCCCAGGTGCATGGTGGCTTACGACGGCGGGACAGCTCTTTGTCTTTGTCATCCTGTCCCTCTCTCTCCTCCTTAGTGGGCTCACGGTTCAATAGGGAGAATATATCCACGTACTCCCCCTGCCAAATCTTTTCCCTCGTGACCTGGGACAAATGATCACCAAGGGGCAACGAATAACCAGCCGTCGGCAAAGCCGTCACCGGCACATTAGGTACCCGGGGCATACGCAGCGGAACCTGGACAGTCCCTGCGATGCCCGGCACTGGCCCGGGGGCGGAAACCCCCACCCCCAACGTTGCACCAGTATGGAACCAAGGGGCACTGGGATAAGGTGGCAACTGATGCCCACTCGCCTCGATATTACGAGGCCATGGCCACTGAACCCCACCATTGGAAGTGGACTGTGATGTGGGTGCATTAACTTGAACCTGATACTCACTAGTTGCACCCCCGTGAGCCGCCCCCACTGGGGGTTCCGGCCCACGGCGGGTGTTGGAGCTCGTGACCGGAATCGAGCTCTGGGGCCGCACCTGACCACTCTCCTGCTGTATCTCTGGCCGAACAGGGAGCTGCGAGACACCGGCCGGGGTAGGCCGGAGCGTCTCCAGCAGCTCAACCCGGCTAGCCGCTTGCTGCAGTGTGGTGGCCATTGAGGTAGGCGGAGGACCCACAGGTGCCCCCGCAGTAAATGAAGGGCCACCAGGCACGGGGTTGTGTGCCATCCCTAAGGATGCCTCGAGCACAGCTAAACGCGTTAGCAATGCATTGACTGCCACAGATCCCCCAGTATAGAGTGGGCTGGGTGGGCCGGACGGCCCACCAGGCATTGGACCAGGAACCCCGGTATGAGAGCCCGGGCCCGAATAGGGCCATGCCCAAAACTCCGGCCCATGAGGGGCCGGAGGTGTAACGTGCTGTGCCCCAGCACCGGACCAACCCCCGCTGCCCGGGCCCATGGCCGGTATCTGCGGGCCGAGGGCCGAAGCCCCAGAAGGGCCAGCCAAAGGCTGACTGGCCGAGGGCCAAGCAGCCTGCATCGCCCCACCGGTATCGGTGGGGGTAGAGCCCTGGCGCGTGGGCGCAGCCCTGGTCCTCCGACCCGAGGGCTGGCCCCGCGCAGGGCCAAAAGTCCTCCCCGTGGGCCGCGGCTTCGTCACCAAGGCCCTCCGTTTGGGAGGCATATCGGAAGGAGCAGGATCCCTTTCCAGGGATCGAAGAGCACAAAAAGGCACAGAGGAGCCAGCAAGCCAAGGCTCCGTGCGAAATCCTTCCTTCCCAGCCGGGAAGGACCAAGGGGGAAAGAACAAACAGCGACGGAGAAAACTTCTCCTCTCCGTCGCTCTTTTAAAATGGCAGTTCGGCTGCCTCGTGGCCACCCCTTTTATAGAGGGGTGGCCACACCCCCTAACTCACCCGGATGTCTGAGTCCGGGGGGGGGGCCCGCAAAGAGCGCGGCGGCCATTTTGGCGCTGCGCTTTCAATGGAGGATTGTTTTAGTGTATGAGAACCAAGACAATACGAACAGCCGAAGGGTTGGCTTAACACATCTTTATTGCATGATGGTCCGGGGGAACATGTGGTAATGGTGGATGAACAGCTCAATATATACGGTGACTATACATTTGAATGTGGCTCCTCGATAGCCCATTGGCTACTGTCTGTGTGACGTCATTCCCCGTCACGCCCTTCTTGTCCAGGTGAGGTGGTGGCGGGAATCTTCCCGCGCTGTAGTTGTTTGGGGAATTGGAACCATGTGAGCTGGACGCTCGCTATTGCCCCCTAGTGGTCACTAGCTCGCGTCCTGATACAGAAGGTTACAGTGTTACAGCTGGTGGTTATTATATCCACTCATTTGAGTGTTACATTGCTTAAAGGTATACTGTTCAAGACACAACATCCCTCCCCCCTAGGATGAGACGAAGTCTCTCATCCAATATGGTTTATTGCAAGCGCGTTTTGGGCACAAGGCTGGCTGGCTTGTCCCGGGGGCGCTATCGCTTCTTTGTTCCCTTTACTCTTGTCCTGCAATGGGAGAGGGAGACTCGTTAACGACTTGCCGCGGTTCCGCGGCTTTCGGGGTAGGGAAGAACTCAATTGTGGGAAAACCGGGGGCACTGGGGGCTAACGAAAAACCCTGCTTCTCGCTTGGATGGGTGGGGGACCACTCCGAAAACCCCCCCGGTTTTGTAACTCAAGCTCAAAATCATTTACTGGGGAATCTGTGGGGGTATCCCTCAGGATATCTGTGGGGACAAACTTATTCCCTTCCCCCCTTGGTGGGGACCCTTTCCCCCTTGGTGGGGACCACTGGCCCCCCTCTCCTCCCCCTTGGGCTGAACGGGTGGGGTAGAACTCTAACGTTGAATCCTGTTCCGCGCTGTCCGCGCTCTGGTTTCCGGAGACCCGGCGCCGGAGTTGGTCTGCGTGCCACCTCCAGAGTAGACCTGTGCTGGTCTCTACGCAATACAACACGGGACCCGTCTGCCCAATGACTACTCCCGGAACCCAGGCTGGCCCTGCGCTAGCGTAGTTTCTGTAATGAACCAGGGCGCCTATTTCGAAACTCTTCGTGCCCGCTACCCCGATGTTCCTCCCCGTGTCTTCCACCCTCGTAGGGTCTAGCCTGGTCAGTATCGTCGTCAGCTTCCTGCGCATTAGGAGCTCTGCGGGCGAGTACCCTGACGCTAGGGGGGTGACCCTGTATCCCAGCAAAAACTGACACAACTGCAGGTTTAAATCCCCGGGGCCCATGCGCCTCAGCGCATCTTTGGTGGTACGCACGAGGCGTTCTACCTGGCTATTCGTCGCTGGGTGGAAGGGTGCGGAGATGATGTGCCGGATGGCGTTGATGTCAGTGAATGCCCTGAACTCGGCGGACGTGAAACAACTAGCGTTATTGCTAATAAGGGTGTCGGGTATACCGAACGTGCTGAACACCCTGCACAATTGTTTAATTGTTGCGGCCGAGGAGGTGTTCGCAACTGGGATAACCTCCAACCACTTGGAGTAAGCATTCACTATGAGGAGAAAAAGCGTACCTCTGAAGGGGCCCGCAAAGTCAATGTGCACGCGGGACCACAGCCCCTTTGCCGTATCCCACTCCCTGTGCGGAAGTCGAGCTTCTTCAGGCCGGGAGCTTTGGCAACTCACGCAGGTGCCCACCATGTGCTCGATATCAGCGTCCAACTGGGGCCACCAGAAGTAGCTCCTGGCCAGTGCCTTGGAGCAGACAATTCCAGGGTGGCTGACGTGCAGCAGCTTAGGCACCCTAGTTCTCAGGGATTCAGGGACGATTACCCGCTGGCCCCACAGGAGGCACCCCCTCTCTAAGGACAATTCTAGCTTTTTCCGAAAAAATGGGGCGAACTCCGCCGCCGGGGAGGACGTTGGCCACCCTTTCTGCACCCAAGAACTAACCAGGGCCAACGTCTTGTCCTTGCCTGTCGCCTTGGCAATCTCTGCGGGCACCATGGGGGGTGAATCTAAGACCTCTATCATGAGCACTTGGTGGTCTTGTTCCACCTCACACATGTGGCTGCTTGTGTGGGGGAGGGGTGACCTTGACAGGGCGTCCGCGTGGCTTATGTCCTTTCCAGGGTGATACACCAGCGCGTTCTGGTACGCGTTTAAAAAAATGGCCCACCTGAGCATCCTAGGGGACAGGATCTGTGGCATGGGCTTGTCTGCAGTAAAAATGCCTAGCAGGGGCTTGTGGTCAGTCACGATGGTAAAGGGGCGGCCATAGAGGAAATCGTGGAACTTTTTTGTCCCAGCGATTATCGCTAACGCCTCCCTGTCTGTCTGTGTGTAATTTCGCTCTGCCTGAGACAGGGACCTGGAGTAGAATGCCACCGGGGCCTCCCGCCCGTTTTCCATCACATGGCACAGAACCGCCCCCACCCCCACTGGGGATGCATCACATATCAGGACCACTGGTCTCTTGGGGTCAAAGTGGGTTAATATAGCGTCTGAGGCTAGGAGTTGTTTCAGTTCATTGAATGCTCTCTCTTGGCTCTTGCCCCATTTCCACGCCTCGTCCTTTTTTAGTAGCTTATGAAGCGGCTCCGCTACCGATGCCTTCCGAGGCAGGAAGGAATGGTAGAAGTTTAAGAGCCCTAGGAACGACTGCAATTCGGGCTTGGAGGTGGGGCGAGGAGCATTTTGAATGGCGGCCACCTTTGATTTGGAGGGTTTGATTCCTGCAGGGGATACCCGGAAACCCAAGAACTCAACCTCTTTTGCGAAGAAGATGCATTTGTCTTTCCGCAGCCTCAACCCCGCCTTTTCAAATACCGTCAGTACTTTGTCTAGCCTCTCAGCCAATTCTGACTCACTCCCCCCCGTTATCAACATGTCATCAAAGTATGGTAAGACCCCCTCCAGACCCTTTAAGAGGCATTCCACGAGCGATTGGAAGATACCTGGCGCCGAGTTCACGCCAAACTGTAGGCGCGTCACCTGGAACGCCCCCTTATGAGTGACTATCGTCTGCGCAGCAGCCGCAGCTGGGGTTACCGAGAGCTGCTGGTATGCCTGCGCCAGGTCAAGCTTTGCAAAACACCTCCCCCCATGTAACCTGGCCAACAGGTGGCTGACTACCGGCACCGGATATGCATTTGGGCGTATCGCCTTATTAATGGTACATTTGTAATCACCGCATATGTGAACCTCCCCGTTGGCCTTCAGCGCTGTTACAATCGGAGTTTCCCACTCCGCGGAATCAACAGGAACAAGAATCCCCTGGCCCACCAATTTGTCCAGTTCCGCCTCTATCTTGTCCTTGAGTGCAAAAGGCACTCTGCGCGGTTTGAGTCTTATTGGGCGGACCTCCGGGTCCAGGTCAAACGCGACTGGGGGTCCCTTGAATTTTCCGAGTCCCTTCTTGAACACTTCGGGATGCGCGTCGCACACCTCTTGATTTGGGTCAGTCCCAACGGCATACACCCCCAATGAACAAACCCAGGGGCTTAAACCATTGAGTCCCGAGAAGGCTACAGCTTCCCCCCTTGAGAACAAACAGGGGAAGTTCCGCGGCATGCTGCTTGTATTGGACCTTGAATTTTCCAACCCCCAACACCGGGATGCTATTTCCCTGCACGTCCCACAGCGTAGACCTCAGTGCTTTGAGCTTGGGCCGCACGTTGGGGGAAATTCCCAAAAACTCCCTCTGGGAAATGATTGAATATGAAGAACCTGAGTCTATCTCCATCCTAACGGGGGGCCCTTGCACCAGTACCTCAACAAAGTAACGGGGGTGTCCTAAGGACACGCTGTGAACTGGGGTGTCGTCGTCGCTGTCGTCGGAGATGTGGCCCATGCCGTCCTGCTTCCTCGAGGGCCGGACGCCTTCCTGGATCCTTGGTGAGCGGTCTGTCGAGCCTCTCTGGTCTCTGCGCCGCCGTCTGCAAACCTTGGCTATGTGTCCTCGGTGTCCACATTGTGGCACTCGGCCTTCCAGAATGGGCATTTGATGCGGTCATGGGCCGCCCCGCAGCCGTCGCAACGTCAGCCATCCTTCCATACCTTCCGGATGTCCTAGTCCTCGCTGCTCTCCATGGAGGATTGTGGTGCCCGCCTGGCCGCCAGCAACGGGCCTGCCGCCTTGTCGGTTTGTGGGGGCCTTGCTCTGAACCCCTTAACTCCGGCTCTCGTGGCTTCCGCCACCTGCGCCTCCTTCACGACCTCGTGCAGCGTTGGGGGCGGCTCCTGGTTCATCAGCTTTCGCTGGACCTCCTCGTCCCACAGGCCACACAGCATGCGGTCCCTGAGGGCGATTTCCAGGTTCTCCCACTTGCATGGGCCGGCGGCCAACCGGAGGGCCACTGCAAAGGTGGCCACGGACTCACCCGGCGCCTGGACTCTCTTCCAGAACGCGTCCCGAGCCGATAACATCGAAACCGAGGGCTGGAAATGGTTGCGCATCACTTTCAGGAGCTGCTTGACCGCCACTTCATTCACCTTCTTCGGCGACACCAGGTCCACCAGTACTTTCATGGCGGGGAACCCGAGCATCCTGATGAGCATGGCCCTCTTCTTCCCCTCGTCTGTGATATCGGACACCATCAGTGCGCTTTGGAAGTCCATTTCGAAGAGCTCCCATTCTTCCGGTTTGTTGATGTCGAAACCGGCCCGTGTTGTCTTGATTCCGTGGGGATCCATTATCCCACCTTCGTCGCCAGTTTAGTGTATGAGAACCAAGACAATACGAACAGCCGAAGGGTTGGCTTAACACATCTTTATTGCATGATGGTCCGGGGGAACATGTGGTAATGGTGGATGAACAGCTCAATATATACGGTGACTATACATTTGAATGTGGCTCCTCGATAGCCCATTGGCTACTGTCTGCGTGACGTCATTCCCCGTCACGCCCTTCTTGTCCAGGTGAGGTGGTGGCGGGAATCTTCCCGCGCTGTAGTTGTTTGGGGAATTGGAACCATGTGAGCTGGACGCTCGCTATTGCCCCCTAGTGGTCACTAGCTCACGTCCTGATACAGAAGGTTACAGTGTTACAGCTGGTGGTTATTATATCCACTCATTCGAGTGTTACATTGCTTAAAGGTATACTGTTCAAAACACAACAATTGTTTTGGTCACTTTGGCGGTTAGCACTGGTAGGGACAAACATTCGATCCCCAAAGAATCCGATAGGTATGCATTTGGCAGACCATGATACTGGACAAGGATAGAAAGGACATATTGGATCAGCCAAATGTGGACCAGGAACAAGGGACTGACAAGTCTGACAACTTGACGATCTCTTAGATTGTTCAACGGAATTCTCATCAGAAGTGGAGTAATCAATGAGGCTTCTGATTGGGGTCAAAAAATTGGAATATTAAAGATTTAACAAATTAAGATTATGTCAACAATGAAATGATAGAAAGCAGAAAATTGAGACAAGTCCCTACCAGTGCTATCCTGGCCTGTAATTTTGCTAATCTCAGTTAATATCAAGTTAATACAATTTGTTAGTTAATAAAGTGGCCAAATTTTAAAACCAAGCAATGTCTCTGTCTCGTTATACAGGGGGTGGGCCGGGCAAAGACTACCAGTTATTATTGTCATTCACAATGTTCTTCTCTAGGACAGTTGTTTCATCTCTTTTTTATTATTATTCTTACAATAAAATAAGATTTAAGAAATCAAAAATTCCTTGATGAGATCTAGCAGCAGAAGGCAATCAATGCTGAAAACCTCTAATAGGTATGATATACTGTACTCCATTACAGGAAGGATTCCACCTACCAAACTACATGGTATTTTTCACATAATGAGGCAGATCATAGAGAAAGTAGCAACTGGATAGGAAAGATGTACAAAGCTGAATTAATTTTACTTGTTTTAAATATGATATAATAAAAATATGTGAAAGTGACATAGCTCTGCATAAATACTTGTGCTTCAGATGGATCATTGTGCAATGAAAGTTCTCAGAAAAAATCTGCTGGATACTTCTGCCAAGCTAGAGGCATCCAAATCTCTGATATTGTAGCGCAAAAACATTGGACCAGGGGGAGCTTTTTATGAAGTCAACCAGGGCAGGTTTTGGGAGGGGAGTTGAAAATTGATTTGTGGCCAACAGACTGGAAATGGATACAAAGTGGAACTGGTTAAATCAATCCAAAATCTAAGGCAGCAGCTAAACTGACTCTAATTTGGCTTTGCTGAAGCCTGATTCACAGCCTTTGTTATGCTTTTATTGGATTAGGTGATCAAACAGAGATCATAGATTGTTTCAGTGTCAATGTTTGGCCCTTCAGTCCAATGCAATTTGATCCACATCATAACTCACTGCACACTTTCCTTTGATTCTGTTTTATATCGATCCCTGGCTCTCCTTTTATGGTTCACTGTAAAGCCAGTGGGTTGTTTAAATTGTTATATTCAGTTTTCTAGAATTTTACACAATGTACAAACACAATACACACATACTATAGAAACATAGTACAATAGAACCCTGCATAACGAAAAAACTCAGTTCCATGGATCTCTTCGCTATGCGTTTTTTCATCATGTGGTTCCCTATGGGAGATACCCCGCATAAAGGGGATGGGGGAAGTTCATTAACCGGGGTCCCCATTGAGCGGGTATACCCCGGTTACCAAAAACCCCACATAATGAACAATTTTGTTTTGTTATACGGTGTATCGCCCTTGCATAACGAACGCTTTGTTATGCAAATTTTTCATTATGCGATGTGTTCGTTATGCAAGGTACCACTGTACAGGTACTCTACTGAATGCATCTATTTTACTTTCAGACTAAACTCCATACTACTTACCTATGTATAAGTCAATATTAAATTCAGATAACATGGTAGTATGCCAACGATAAGTCAGAGAGATAGAGAAAATAAATAGTACCCAAACAGACAGCAAAAAACGTCAGCAGCTACTGCATCTGCAGACTTTTCCGTGGTCATGTGGCAGGCATGCCTCAACACCAGAGTGCATGGAATGCTCTTTACCTTCCCACCAAAGTGGTTCTTATTTATCTACTTGCAATTTCTTGCTTTAAAACTGCTAAATTGTCAGAAACTGGGACAGAGATGGAAGCTCACTCCATCATGCAGTACTCAGGCATCAAACTCTGACCTTCCAGTCAGTGAGTTCAGCATCTTAACCACTTGAGCCACTGCAGTATGTATACATTACATAAGTATGTAATGGTATTTTCTAGGCTCCACTGGAATTTGTGAAACATCCCTGCCAGCTTGAAGGGATTATTTTCTCCAGCTTTATACTACTGCTGCCAGGGCTTTCTTCTATAAAAAGGCTCAATAGTCGCAAAATTTAGGCTTCATCCAAATGGCATGATGGGTTCTATTATCTACAAACACTTTTTCTTTTCCTTTTCCCCTTCAATCACTTCCTTTTGTTTCTGGCATCTGGTATATCTGTGCAACCATAACATACATACAATCACCTTCACACTCAGCCACTGAGTCCAGCTACTAGCCGGGAATGGATGGAAATAGGTGACTAGGTTTAGACACAAATTGTCCTGAGACAATTGTCCACTGCCTGAAGATCTGGAGAAGCTTAGTAATTCCCTGAGACTTCAGCCAGTACTCTGGTGAACAGACATAAGTATGCTGTTGGCCTACAAAACATGTCAGCAGCGTTGGTCCCTATCTTTTCTGGGGACAAATGGCCTGATTGTTTGGTTTTCTGCATTCTGTAGTTGTCTTTCTATACAGGAGCCATGAATGGTAGAATTGGTCATTCCTGAAGAAATCGGTCACGTGTGGTAACATAAATATTATTATCATTTAGATTAGTTTGAACACACTCTGTTACAGAAGTGAGTGCACAGTCCGTGATTCAGATTATTGCCTGATTCTGTTGCTGGTCTGCTTCTCTCAATATCTGAACAAATAGTACTAGATTTAGGGAAATAAGTTTCAATAAATATTCTCCAACACTCTCTGCCAAGCATTCCTAGTTCTAGTTATTTCCCTATGCTTTGATTTTGCAGTAAATTAGCAGCAGGTGGCAGCAACAGTTCAGTCACAGCCTCTTAGAGATGTCCCTACCATTAGAGAGAACAAACCAGCTACCTAAGTGTTGTAAGAGGGTAAGAAAGTTTTAGTTATTTAATTTATTCTTGTTGCATTCATATACCCAGGCAAAGGAGTTCTTGTGAGATTCTTGGTCTAATGGGACAAACAATTTGACTGGTTTTATCTATATCACATCTTGACTGGACTCACTTTTCTGCTCTACCTCAGGCACCAGCAGTTTTGGCCACCCCTGCCTTTGAAGGAGCATTACTTCTGTGGTTCTTTTATGAAAATGGAGAGTAACAAAGAGGTGGCAGCATATATCATTTTCCATATCTCTGAGATTAGGAGTTGATACTGAAGGGAAATGGTGAATATTTTGGATGAAAGAGAATCATAGGATGTCATAGGCGTGAGCTTCTTCTATATTGATCAAACAGTATAACCAGAAAGTAGCCCATGCATTTAAAAATAATTTTTTCATTAAATATCTGTGATCTTTGAAAAAGCATGGTTCTGTAGTCCCAAAATCAGATTACAGTAGAATACCATATAATGAATGCCTCTTACAGCAATTAAATCATACATCAATGAGGATTTGAAAAAGCATTGTGCCCCGTATAGCAACTAAAATTGTTATACGATGCAATGCATCACTATGGGGAAAATCGTACAACGATTTTTTGTCATTGTACGATTTTTCCCATAGAGATAATTGTTGTATGATGCATCGCATAGGGATAATCACTATACGATGCAAGCATTGTATAGCAATTAAATCATACAACAATTAGCCATGCTAATTGTTGAATTAAATGAATGAATTAAAGTCATTATACAGGGTTTTACTGTACTCTTATTGCCACTTGTGACTTTTTAATGAATGAAAGCACTGCTTTCAAAATGGAGGCATTGGCACTGTCATACTAACAAAGTTATTTCATTCTCATGTTCAGAATTATTACATGAGATCACCACCATGTGAACAAATCCCAGTACTGCAATCTATACAAAAGCAAAAGTATGTCTTTAAAATCCCCCCTCCCCACATTGTAACTTAAGATTGAATACTAAAATTCCTCTTCAGAAATTAGGGAGAAATATATAGCAACACTATTCAGGCAATGAATATGTCAGGATTTATGGTCTTATTCTTTTGTCTATACCAAGACCTCAGGGAGACAACAGAATAATTGTTGTATATCAACTTTCCAGATCCTTTTCAAACACATGCAAGCATCCCTGCAGCCCACCTCTATCTAAATTACTTTCCTATCATTTGACACATTTCTGTTCTTCAAACAATGCTCATTTATCATAGATGAAGTTTTCTTGGCTCCAATTTGATTTTTTTGTCTTTTGGAAATATTGACTTAAACTAGGGTCTCTTTTAAAAAGAAATAAAAGATTTTACTAATGAGATAATGTGAACTGAGTGTGGTGCTAGTAAAACTCCTGTTTTTGTTGTTGTTTTTCTTTAATTACTTTAATACCTTGAAATTTTGTCCCAGTTTTACCTTCATCAGGGCCCAGTAGTGAAATATTGTGACATAAGGCATGATTTATATATAAATAATATTCACTGCTGGATAGAATTAACCAACTCATGTTATTGGTCTACAACTTCCATCATCCTAATTACCTGTATGTACTCGAGTGTAGGCCAAATGTTTCAGCACCAAAAAAGTGGACTCAGCTTATACTTTGGTCATCTGCACATTTGAGGGTCTTTCCTCCGCAACACACACACACACACACACACACACACACACACACACACACACACACACACACACACACACACACACACACACACACACACACACACACACACACACACACACACACACACACACAGTGCTTCTTGTGATGTGGCGGTTTTCTCCATGCAGGAAACAGGGATCCAAAAATGGTGATTTTTTTCATCCCCAACCAGCGTGGAAAGGTAGGAGATCACATCATCCTTTTACTAGGGGTGGGCAGAGGTGCAGAATGGCTCCCCTAACCCTCATGGAGGCAGCTAGGCTTTTTTAAGCATTAGCCAATGCATGCCCCGGACAATGACAAAAATCAGACAACGACATGACTTGTGGAACCAAGTTTTGTCATTATCCGGGGTTCCACTGTATTTGCTATTTTTTTGGTAGGGGTGATTAAGCTAACTTGAGAAGGTTGTTTTTTAGTTTGTTTCATAATAGGATATGAAGTATAGTAGCTGAATTCTTCTTTCTCGCTGATTTAGGCTGTATCAGTGAGATACAGTGAGAACCCCCATGAGATTTCTTGCATCCAGAGGGAGGGTGAGAAAAGGAGTATTTCATTTCTTTCTCAATATTTTTAGAGTTCACACACAATTTCTTCATGATATTCTTCAGAAATTTAGTGATCTTCCCTTTAAGAAACAATGACACGCAGAGAGAGCAAGTACAGAAAGACTGGCTTAATGTTGTTAAAATCATGCAAGCCACCCATTGAGGCTTCTGGTTCAAAAAATATACAGAACAAAGCAACAGCAGTTGTCATCTTGACAAGTTATATAATTTGCATAAAACAAGCAAATCTGTAAAATTGTCTAGTTAAGAGTGCCAACAAGTATCTTACCCTTTTGGAGGGTAAGGAGATTGTTTTTGTAGTTCCTCACCTTCAATTGCAGGGAAAAGAGAAACAAGAGCTTAACTCTATGAGTAAGTTTAGTGTCTTCTGTAATTATTGCAATTTTCTTGTTAGACGAAAAGGAAATGTCCACTTTGTCTGTTTTTATGACAATTATCAGTGTACTATTTTATGGGTGCTCGATTTTCTTGGTATCAAGTCTGTTATAAAAAAAAATCCTGCTCTTTTTCCTTCTGAAAGTTTGTTATATAGAGACATCTAGTGGCACATAAGATTCTATTTTCAATCACTTGCTCAGTTCTTCCAAATCTCATGATTCGTTTATAAGGCTCACAGGTAGTATAGCAGAGCAGAGTTATAGGGAAATTCCACATAATTTCAGTGATTCTAAAATGTCCTGGAAATGAAAAATGCTGCTATGTACAAATACCGAAGCACTAAACTACTCTCAGTAGGTAAGAAATATGAAAAAGCCTTGTTAGACATTAAACTGTCTATTTATGGGAGGGTTGCTTTCAAATATACATGAAGGAATATATGTACAAGTTGCTATTCAACCATACAGCTTCATATAATGATGGAGATAAATGTGCCAAAGATACATTTTCTTCTACTTCCATTATGATACAGAGAGAACCAGAATCTTCTTGTGCATAAACTGGGTGAACAGCAGATTAAAAAAATACACATTTCCCCTGCAGATTCTTTACTTTGAATTTACAGTAAAATCTCGCATAAAGAGCAACTCGCTTAAAGAGCAGAATTTTCTCTGAATGGTTGCCTCGCTTAACAACTAAAACCAACCAAAAACTCGCTTAACAACTAAATCAGGGGTCATAATCCCCCTGCCACAAGTCACAATCGGTCACTTACAATGGTGTTTCACTTAAAGAGCAAACTCACTTAAAGAGCAATCCCGTGGAACACATTAAGCTTTTAAGCGAGGGCCCACTGTATATTGCCTGCAAATCCTCATTGCTTAGGAACTGGAAATGAAAGAGTTTTTACATTGAACTGGCTTTGGCAACTTGAAGTGGAATTGTTAGGAGGACTAAATAGCATGTGTTTCATGTGTACAGGCCCTCTCCACTTGTGGCATTTTCGCAAACCCCTCATGATCTCCACTGTCAAATTTAGCCCTTTTTTGCCCCCCATGTTTTTCTAACCATTGATGGTGCATTCCTGATGGTTTAATTCCCCACCATCACCCCTTTAGTTTTTTCCCCCACCATTGGTTTATTTTTCTGTCACTCCCTCTGAATAACTTATCACTGGTCATGTAGGTCAAGCACTTACTGGTTTATCTGCTACTCAAGGAAGGCAGTCTTGGATGGATGGCTTTCTGAGGGCTAGAGCATCTTTGATGAGGCACTCTGGCAGTTGATATGAAAAAGCTCTGCTGGTCTTTGAATATCAGCTCATCTACTGCTGCAGAGAGGAAAACACTGCTGTTATTATTAAATTGAATGCCAAATGAAGTTGATGTTGGAAGTGGAGGGAAATTAAAGTAAAGTAAGTAACTTGGTAGAACATGGTGTATTAAACCTATTATATTGAAATAAAATGGCAGAAAGTGAGGAAGACCTAAAGAATCTCTTGATTGGGCTGAAGGAGGAAAGTGCAAAAGCTGGTTTGAGACTCAATATCAAGAAAACCAAGATAATGGCAACAGGCCCAATCAGTTCCTGGAAAATAGACGGGGAAGAAGTAGAAGCAGTGACAGATTTTACATTCTTAGGCTCAAAGATCACTGCAGATGGGGATTGTAGCCATGAAATAAAAAGGCGACTGATTCTTGGGAGACAAGCGATGAGAAACCTGGGGAACATAGTGAAAAGCAGAGACATCACATTGCAAACAAAAATTAGAATAGTCAAAGCAATGGTTTTCCCAGTAGTAATGTATGGATGTGAGAGCTGGACAATTAGGAAGGCTGAACGTAGAAGAATAGATGCCTTTGAAATGTGGTGTTGGAGGAGGGTTTTGAGAGTCCCCTGGACAGCGAGGAGAACAAACAGGTCAATCTTAGAAGAAATTAACCCTGACTGCTCATTGGAAGGTCAAATAGTAAAGATGAAGCTAAAGTACTTTGGACATCAAATGAGAAGGGAGGATTCACTTGAGAAGGCATTGATGTTGGGAAAGGTGGAGGGCAAAAGAAGAAGGGGGAGGCCAAGGATGAGATGGCTAGATGGCATTGTGGACGCAGTGGGCACAGAGCTGGGGGGGCTGAGGGGGATGGTGGAGGACAGGGGCGCCTGGAGGAAAATGGTCCATGGGGTCACAAAGGGTCGGAGTCGACTGTGCGACTGAACAACAACAACACAAGATTAAGGCAATTCAATTTTCCTTAATGACTTCCAATAAATTAAATTAATGTTAATTAAATAATATTGGAAGGTGTGGTAATGAAACATATGATGAATGAAAAGCAATGGGAAAGAACTGCTGATGCACCTAATGTGGAAGATAATATACAATGATTTCTGCATACAGACTTCTTCCATTCTCACCATTGCTATGTGAGGCTTCAGAGCTGAAAAGGATAGGCACCCTTATTTTAAACTAGCAACTAGTTCACCTCTTCCCCCAAGACTTAGACTAAATTTCATTTTCTCATTGCTCTTTGGATTTATCTCTAACTGTGTTATTTAAAAAAATAAGTATACAAATAACAAGACACTCTACAAAGAGGGGAGCCTTTACTATAATGGAAGTTCACCACACAATGTGGAATCCAGAACAATCTCCTGTGTAGGATTTTCTCAACTTCAGAGTCCCTGTCTATGAAAACCATAAACAGTGTATGTAGGACTAGCAAAGTATCCTGCTCCTTTAAATGAAGTTGTTATTATTCTGGCAAACAAAGACCTTCTTATTCTGAATTCCTCATCAGTGTTCTTGTTCTTTTTAGAGTTGCATTTTTAGTTGTGTTTTATGTCTGTTTTATGTTTTAATTACATTTGCTTTCTTAGATTTTATCACTTTCAGCCACCTTGAGTCAATCATTTTTGGGAGGATGGGAGACTATAAATCCTGGAACAAAAGAAATATGTACTATGTTCCACTGAGTGTGGTTATTAGTCTGAATACAAATGTATTGTGTCCTATTTTGAGGTTTCTTACCCGCTCAAACTTGATTGCACTGGTGATAATACAGTTTTTATTTATGATAAATGACTGCATATAAATTTTACCATTTAGTGTTGTCTCATCATTGTTCTTTTCTACCCTGTTGGTTGATTCAGAGGTTATCTACCTGAGCATTTATCTTACTCTTCAGGGTGTTTTGCAGTGGGTTGCTACATGTTTTCTTCTACCATCTACACATGTTGAGTGCAGAGTTGAGCAGCTCACCCAATACTGCTAATTTTAATCCCTATCATGGAGTTTCTAATATTTTGTGCTGCTATTTTTATCCTGTTCCCAGAGTATGAGGATGCTGGGTATGGGGTAAAAGAGAGCAAAGTAGCTGTCAAAGCTGCTTGATCTGTAACCTTCTGGTACTAAACAGTGGCTGACAAGCTACTGCATGATAGGTGGAAACTAAACACTTCCCTGATTGTCTGAAGATGATCGGGGAAGTGTAATTCTTTTTTTCACTTAAGATTACTAGATGATCACTGTTGTGCTGCAATGATTATCTAACAAACTAAAGGAAAAATAATGTTTACTCTGACCACTCACAGACAGTTAGGGGAAGTGTTTAGTTTGCTGGCAACAAGAGTCGCTGAAGGAGCAAAATGCTGTTTGGACACACAAATCTCACCAAATGGCCTTTTACTCATAACTGTCAAGTATCCCGTATTGGCCAGGATTTCCCATTTTTCTGTGCTCGTTCCTCCCCTTTCCCGCCACTGTCCCGTATTTGAATGGTGGGGAAAGGGCTTACTGTGCATGTGTGGCCACGGTGCGAAGCACAAATGGGTTACTGAGTGCGCACATCCATGCATGTACAGTAATTTCCCATATTTTGCAGAGCTGTGCTTGACGGGTATGCTTTTACTAATACTACTGACTTCAAGTGATCCCTTTATTTCATATCACAGTGGCTCAAAATCAGTCAGTATAAACAGGTACTCAGTTGCTTTTTCTACTTCTGAGATGTTTACAAAGGTCAGTTTTGATCTTACCATACATTCAAAAGTTTATTTTTCCTTGCATATAGATTTCATGACAGCAGCAGTATAAGATGAGCATATAAATTAAGAAAGTCTCATTTCTTTTCTTATGCCCCAATGAGTTTCATTTGGTCCACCAGCTAAATCATGTTGTTGCCTGTGTATACTCACAATTCTTTCCACTTTTGGGGGAGGTTTCTTCCATATCCTTCTTCCCCTTCATGAAAGATATGGAGATTAGAATAAATGTAGTTTAATTTTCAAGTCAGAAACTAATATTTATGGTTTTAAGTCCTTTTTTTTTATTTTCACACCTATAGCACAGAACTATTATCTCACTTGACTTTTAGAACACAAAGTTTTGCAATGCTTCTTTCCAACCCTTCTAATTCATTTACCATGCTGATCGCAGCTTTCCACTGATGAAAGTCTTCACTAATCGTATGGGGAAGGAATTAGGATAAAATGTCAAGATGTAATTTCATTGATGATAAAAAAAATTAATATTAATGCAGAATCTTGAAAACAGCATTTTGATTTTTTAAAAATGTGGGAAGAAAAAATAGAGGTAAGATTTCTTTCATCTATAACAAGCTTGAGAGGAAGAAATACAGAGAGATGGTTCAAGTTAAAAAACACACCAAAACCCTGAATCTTTGAAGGACTGGAGGTTAATGGGAGCAAGAAAGAACACTCTTTTGAAATTTAAAATTATGCTAAAGAACTAAATCGTATTATATTGAATTTCCACACAACTGTCTTATTATTATTGTACTTCAAGCATGACTCAATTTAGAGAATATTTTAACAAATGTCACATAATATTTTTTTTGTTTGGTGACTGCACTTAGTGTGAGCACATTTATTGCTGGATCTTAGACAACGTTTGAAATTAATGGCTACTTTATTTCAAACTGGGACATTCAAATGAAGGAATTTCAATTTATTTGGGTCCCATTCTTCTACTTTCACCAACAACACAGAAAAAGCAGATACTTATCTATTTGCTGGATGTTATAACTTGTCCTTTATTCCAACACCATTGAGGACTCTGCAGGAGAAGTTAAATAGATCATCTTAGCCAAGGTCTTGGGATCAGAAAGATTTTTTTTTGTCTCAGGCCAAAGAAAGGTAAGCAGGCTATTGTCAATTATTTGTCATTCCCTGACAAGGTAGACATCAGATGTCTAGCAGCAAAACTCATTTCATCTCATGTGAAAAAGGAGGGGAGGAAAGACATGATAGAATTAGAAGGGGAAAGAAACTGTCAACAGGAGGCCTCAGGAAATCAGAGCTTCTAAAAGTTACTTATTTGGATAACGTTTCTGGAATCCCTAACTAAGTATACAAATGTTATGAGTAAATTGAAGAAGCTTAACAATAAATTAACTTTTGGATATATTTTTTAACTGATATCTCTTCTGGGAGGGACTACAGTGGTTCAAGTGGCTAAGACGCTGACTGGGAGGCGGAAGGTCAGTAGTTTGATTTCCGAGTACTGCAGGACGGAATGAGCTCCTGTCTTTGTCCCAGCTCCTGCCAACCTAGCAGATCGAAAGCAAGAAATTGCAAGTAGATAAATGGTAAATAAGATAAATAAGTGGTCCAGGGGTCTAAAATTTTGAAAAAGCTTCCATAAGTAGAAAAAATGTTTCCTGTGCATCTTCTTGTCTATCCCTGTATACAGGATAGTTAGAAGAGACAGCCAAGAGAGTGATAGTATACTCATCCTCATTTCCCCCTTTATTTTGTATGACTTACACACAAGATAACTGACTAAAATTAATGTTTTCACAGTTTTAGGTGATATTCTTGCAGGTCAACATAGATAGCACAGAGCTAGATGGACCAGCAGTCTGAATGGGTAAAGGACAACTTCCCATGTTCCTAAAACTTAGGCTGTTCACTCTTTGCCTTCTGAAAAACAATTTTTACTGGTTTCAAAGTAGAATATCCACCATATTTGTTTTAACGTGGGTAGGGTGGGGAGGGTTGTTTTTTAATGATGATTTGTTTGTTTGTGTTTTAATGCTGGTTTTAGCTGAGGTTGTTGTGTATTGTTTTAGCTGTTGTTGCTAAACTGTTTTATTTTGTAATTTTTACTTATTGTATTTTCTCCCTCTTCCCTTTCCCTTTTTGTTGTTAGCCGCCCTGAGCAGTGTACCCACCAGGAGGGTGGGATATAAATGCGTAAAATAAATAAATAAATATTTTAACATTTATTTATTTATTTTAAATATTTCTATCTCGCTTCCCTCACTCAAGAGTGACCCGAAGCGGCTCAACAACATAATTAAAAACAACAATAAAACAATTCAAAAACCCCATTAAAAATCCCATTTTAAAATCATCTTAAAAATCCCTACCCTCCCAACACAGTTAAAAAGCGAACAGGACAAAACCAATATAGGCTAAATAAGCCAGCAGGATCTCGCCCAAATGAGACAACTTGTGCCGGTTGAGGTGGTGAACATCAAATATTGCCAGAGATCTCACAGGCCACTTGCTTGCATGTCTGGCTCCACTTGCGGGGGCCCTCCATGTTGTCCAAGTTTAGTACCCCATTCTCGCCCACCCTGGGGGGCGGCATGTCGAGGTAGCCCAACTGCAGGCTGGTGACACCGCGCTGGGCCTCATGCTGCCGGAGCCGGTTGGCGTCGGTGAAGACCTTCCCGCAAAGGCCACAGGGCACGATGCCTGCCTCCCTCAACCCGCCGGGTGTGCTGAACATCATGGAGTCCAGCAGGTTGGCCTTATGGAGCCACCCACAACCCCGCTTGCTGCCCATGGTGATGGGCCTGGCCCCACTGATGTTCTGGAAGGACGAGGCCAGCATAGGCAGCGAGAGGGGCCCGGACAGAATGTTGAGGTGGTCCACACCGAGCAAGACAGGTGAGGACTGGCCAGAGAAGGTGGCCCTGGCGGCTTCTTCGTCGGTCATGCCAGCGATGCCATTGCCATTGGGCGCCAGCCCAGTGCCATTGGTCATGTTCAAGGGGAAGCACAGTTTGGTGCCATGCCAGAAGAGCATAATGCCGGAAGAGCATGATGTGCATTAATAAAAAATAACTACTTTGGCTAAATATTGCCTTTGGCTAGTGTTTGCTCCTTCTCCCCAAACACTCTCTTCAGCCCTCAAGTATCACATTGGTATCAGCAAACCCTGCTCAAAGTATAAGAAATTCTGAGTAGCAAATAAGTATAGGTTATAGCACATCAAAATTAATTAGGTGAAGTTGAAAATCTAAGATCCAAGCATGTAATGTTTATTCATTCCTTTTATGCTATCATTAATGCAGCATAACACAATCAGAGGCAAGCAAAGCTTCAAAGATTGAAGTCATGCAGAAAGATTAAGAAATCTGGACTTATTCTCACTGGTGAAGATGAAACTTCATAGAGTCCTAATTAATGCTTTTAAGATTTCAAAGAGGATGAACAGTGTTCTGATCCAAGTGAAGTTTCACTCTTGTGAAGAAAAGTGCAACCTAAAAGTGAAGTGTCTGAAAGCTCAAAAACACTGCATTTCCTGAAGGGAAAGCACTTCCTGAAAGGACAGCATTACTGTTACCAGAAACTGAAGGTGTGATCACATGGATATTTATCTTGCTGTTTGTTCTGGCTTGGGATGAACTGATTCACTACTTCTCCAGTGACCAAATTATGTCTCAGCAATTGCGAACCAACCCATTCATGCCTACATACAACCTGTTGGTTCTCTGTGGGGATTACTGATTTTTGGTGCAAATAGGATCACTCCATTTTGGTTTGGTTCTGGTGTGTGTCATTACTGGGATTAAACTAATGGAAGCGTGGCGCCAAAATGGCCGCCGCGCTCTTTGCGGGCCCCCCCACCGGACGAAGCCATCCGGGTAGTTAGGGGCGTGGCCAGCACCCTAATAAAAGGGCTGGCCACGAGGCAGCCGTGCTGCCATTTTGGCGAAGCGACGGAGCGGAGAAGTTTTTTCCCTCTTACCTCCGTCGCTCGTGTCCTCACAGGGGAAGCCTTTTTTCGGGCAGCTTTCTTTCCTTTGGCTTCCTGGCTAGGCTAGCTATGCCCTCCAAGAAGAAGGCAGCTGCGAATGCGGCTTGAGCGGTGCGGAGGCGTCAGCCGGGTCGGAGGACCGCGACTGCGCCCGCCCAGCAGCCGCCTCAGACGGATCCCACCGGGACCGGTGGGATGGGATCGGTGGCCCCTTGGCCCGATGTGCGGTGCGCGCAGGTTGCCCCGGACGGGGCCTCGGCCCTTGGCCCGCAAACGGTGACCACTGCCTCCGGCATGGGCCATGCGGCGGGGCCTTCTGGCCTGGGTTCGCAGTTCCCTGCGGGGGGGCGAGCCATGGGGGGTGGTTGGGTCCCCTGCCTTGGCAGGGCGTGCACACGGCCCCTCAAGGGCCGAGCATGGGCTCTTGGCCGTATCTGGCCCCTGCGGCCCAAGGACCTGGACAGGTGCCCGTGACGTGTGGGCCAGCTCCCCCTTTGCTCCCTGTTGGGGCTGGGGGCTATGTTAACGTTGAGGCCCTTCTGGCCCGCATAGCGGCCCTCGAGGCATCCCTGGCAAGGGCCAACCAAGCGGGGGCGTCTTTTGGTTTCCAGATTGACCCTTTGGCTGCCGGGCAGCGGCAGGCGACGGGTCGGGTAGAGCTGCCTGAGGCGCGCGGGCCAGTGGTGGCCACTACCTCGCAGCTCCCCACTCAGCAGGTGCAACAAACGTGTGCTGATCGTGCCCCGTCGACGAGCTCAGTTTCGGTCGTGAGCTCTGACGCCCACAGCGGGCCGGAACCCCCGGTGGGGGCGGCCCGTGGGGGTGCAACGGGTGAGTATGCAGTTCAGGCTAGTGCACCCACACGACTGGCTTCCTTGGGGGGGGGCTTTTCAGTGGCCATGGCAATTGCCCCCGGCCCACCCGGCAACTTCATCCCTGACCCAGGGCCCGGGTTGGGTGGCTCCCCCTATGCGGTAGGAAATGTGTCGGGGATTCCTGGGTTGGTGCAGGCCCCCTTTGCCTTGCCCGCAGTTCCCTCTGTGCCGGTTTCGGCATTGCCGACAGCAGGGTATTCCTTGCCCCTGGGGGACCATCTGGCCCAATCCACCAAGGAGAAGATCTGGAGGGGCGAGTATGTGGACATCTTCTCCCTTCTTAACAGGGAGCCAACCAAGGAAGAGAGGGAAGGGCAGGATGAGAAAGATAAGGAGCAGGCACGTCGTCGTAAGCCGCCTCGCACGTGGGCAAATTGGTTGCCAGCATACCTGATTTACACGGCTGTTTACGTCAGGGCCAGGCCGGATCTGGCCATCCCTATGGTCCAGTATTTGGACAACATTTACCGGGCTATGGTTGACTTCCCGGGTCCGTCGTGGCTGGCTTACGACGAGGAATTCCGCATGAGGATTCCACTGCACCCAGAAATGAGGTGGGATGAGCCCTGCCAGAAGCTGTGGCTTCTGTACATGACCACCACGCGCCCGGCGCCTGGGGAGAGATACCATTGTGGACATGCGGTCCAACGAGTGGCCCCGGCACAGGCTCCCCGCCAAGTGGCGGGGCAGGGGGTTCCAGCCCACCTGCTGTGCTGGACCTTCTCGTCCAATGGTTCTTGCAACAGGAAGAATTGCAAGTACAAGCATGAGTGCCCCTCTTGTGCTGGCCCCCACGCTGCCTCCGCCTGTCCCAGGCCGGGAGGATTTAGGGGCAGGGGTAGGGGTGGACAAGGGGCAAGTAGGACTGCTGCCGAGGGAGCAGGTCCACCGAAAGGCCCCCTCACCAATTAATGTGGACATGCTGAAGCGTTGGCTCGCATTGTACCCAAGGAGGGCGGACGCAGTGTACCTCCTTCAGGGTTTTCGACTGGGATTCCGTATTCCTTTCACGGGGGATAGGTCACCTCAAGACGCACCCAACCTTTTGTCACTTAGGGGAAGGGAGGAGGTGGCTGTAGCCAGCATTAATAAGGAGATTGATGCGGGCAGGGTCGCTGGCCCATTCCCCGCACCCCCGTTCCCCAACCTCAAAGTATCCCCACTAGGACTAGTGCCTAAGAAGTCCCCGGGCGAGTTCCGCCTCATTCATCACCTGTCCTACCCAGCCGGTCGCTCGGTCAATGATGCTATCCCTGATGACCTTTGCTCGGTCAGGTATACATCTTTTGACCAGGCATTGTGCATGGTGCGCTCGTGTGGCCCGGGTGCACTGTTGGCTAAGTGTGACATTAAGTCGGCTTTTCGTCTCCTGCCGGTGCACCCGGGTGACTTTGAGTTGCTGGGTTTCAAATTCCGGGGTGAATATTATTTCGACAAAGCCATGCCATTCGGCTGTTCCATATCCTGCTCGGCTTTCAAGCGTTTCAGTACATTCCTGCAGTGGGCATTTGTCCGTAGGTCAGGGTCTCGGTCTATAGCCCATTACCTGGACGACTTTTTGTTCGGGGGTGAACGGGGCTGGGACACGTGCACACGTCTCCTCAACACATTTCAGACGCTAATGGAGGAACTTGGTGTCCCTTTAGCGCCCGAAAAGACCGAAGGCCCATCTAATAAGTTAGTATTCCTGGGGGTGGAGATTGACACGGTAGCGCAGGCGTCTAGGTTGCCGGGAGACAAGGTGTCAAGGATAGTGGCCCTTATATCGGACTTGCTGGCTAAGCGCAAGGCATCCCTTTGGGAACTGCAGGTGCTACATGGCCACCTTAATTTCGCTTGCAGGGTGGTCGCACCTAGCAGGGCATTTGCTCGGCGCTTGTGCGACGCCATGGCAGGCTTATCCAGGCCCCATCATAGGGGGAGATTGACACGGGGCATCAGGGCAGATATGCACATATGGCTCCAGTTCCTGAGGGAGTTCAATGGGGTCTCATTTTGGAGGTCCGACCTCCTGGCTTCACCTCACTTTCAGATTCAGTCTGATGCCTCGGGATCCCTTGGTTATGGGATGTACTTCAATGGGAAGTGGGCGTATGGTGGATGGCCACCAGCCTGGTCAGGTACGGGTCGCCTGAGGGATCTCACATATTTGGAATTTTTTCCCATACTGGGGGCTTTGATGCTATGGGGTGAGGAGTGGGCCAACTCTGTGGTGCATTTCTGGTGTGACAATGCGGCCGTTGTCCACATTGTCAACTCACAGACCTCTAAATCTCCCAGGGTCATGGACCTCGTGCGCCAGTTTGTATTGCGCAGCCTGCGCCTCAATGTACTGTTCAGGGCCAGGCATGTCCCGGGGGTGAATAATGATATTGCTGACGCTTTGTCCCGCCTGCAGATCTCCCGGTTCCGTGCCTTGGCCCCGGATGCGGAGGAATTTCCCTCGCCACTCCCGGAGGAGATATGGACCTTTGGCAAGGAGAGGTGAACCGGGCGATCGGCATGTCGCTGGCGCCACGCACGCGTAAGGCGTATCACCACGCGTTGGTTTCCTTTCAGTCTTTCTGTACCCAATCTCGACTGCCAGATACCTGGCCGATCCTAGTGGCCCACCTCCTTCGTTTCATGGTTTACCTGCACGCCCAGGGCCTTGCACCCCGCACCATAGCATCTGGGCTGTCAGCGCTGGCTTTCATGGCCAAGGTGGGAGGTCATGCGGACAGTACTGCTGATTTCCGTGTGAGACACGTTTTGGAGGGGTGGGTGCGGGAACGTGGGCATAGCCTGGACGACCGCCACCCAATTTCCCCGGGGGTCCTTACCCAACTGGCACGGGGCTGGCATGACCTATGTTTCGATAGGTATGAGGCAGCCCTGTTTCATGCGGCTACAACGGTGGCCTTTTTTGGAGCGCTCCGCATCAGCGAGCTTGTGATGCTGTCTAAGGCGGATGCAAGTCGTAGGGCACTGGAACTCGAAGATGTCTATGTTTGCAATGATTGGGCTCAGTTGAGGATACGCTCCTCTAAAACAGATCAGCACGGCGTAGGCAGTTGACTAATACTGCTACAATGTTCCTTGGAAGACATCTGTCCGGTTGGCGCCCTACAGGAGTTTCTTGCACTGTGTGGCACGCACCATGGCCCGTTTTTCTGTCACCAGGGTGGGTCTCCCCTCACTAAATTTCAGTTTGGAAGGTGAATGGGAAAGCCCTAGCCAGTGGGGGCCTCCCGGGGGCTTGTTTCGGCGTCCATTCCTGCAGGATGGGGGTGGTTTCTACTGCAGCTGCTTTTGGGTACTCTGGGGCTGAAATACGCCGCATGGGAAGGTGGGGATCACATTGTTTTCAGTTTTTGTGTTCACCCTCTTCAACCGTGAGTACCAGTTTAGTCACTGCAATGTTTCTCACCCCCCCTTTTTTCCTTGACAGACCCTGGGTGTCGTTTTACACCGGTGACAGTATGGCTGGTGGGCCGTTGCCACGTGCACAGGGCAGCGCGTTACGCTGCACAGGGCAGCGCGTTACGCTGCGGCGACAGAGTGGGACCCCGACTGGGACTGGGTGCACCCGCACATCTCAGGTGGTGTGGTAAGCGCGGCATGTTATGGCGGGAACTGTTGCCATTCCTTTTCTACATCAGGGATGCTGACTCGCCTGATGTCCTGGTTATTCACCTTGGGGGCAATGGTTTCGGACAGGTCACTGGCCTATCGCGGAAGCTTGCGATTTGCAGTCACCTGGCCTACTCACATTATGTGTGGCCTGCCACACCCCTCATTTGGTCGGACATGATACCGCAGTACGCTTACAGGGGAGCGTTTGGCCTCCAGGCGCTTGACCGGGCTCGTCGCTCCAGGGCTATTGCCCGGTTCCTTTTTGACAAGGGTTGGGGACGCGTCATTCGCCTCCCCACCATCAGTCTGCAAAATTATGAGCTTTATTCAGGGGAGGGGGCCCATCTGTCGCAGGGAGGTATGGACCTCTTGTTAGTAGACTGGCGAGCAGGCCTGTTGACCGAGCTGACAGTCTGGGGGGGGCGGTGAGCCTTTTGGGAAGCCTCCCCGTGTGGCGGGTAGCACTGGTAAGGTAAACATTTATGACCCACAGGTATCCGGCAGGTTCGCAATAGACTGGACAACACTAGATAGGCATAAGTTGTTTAAACGTTGTCCGGTCAACGACGAACCAGGCGAGGGGGTGATGGTTACAACTAGACAGCTGGCATCACCCCCTGATTTTACGGATACACGTCAGAGGGTGGGGTCATTAGTTAGATATTGACTACGGTCAACAATTTGTTTGTTGTCAACAAACAAATTGATACAAATAGATACAATGTAACAATTGCCGTTGGCAATTTTGGGTGGTATCTTACCAGTGTTACTTCGGCCTGCTTGCCTTAAGAATTATGATTGGTCGTTTTACCAATAGAAATTTATAATTCGGACTAGGGCATGAATCAATAAATGTGGCCCAATGCCGTTATCCACTGTCATTTGTGTCTGAGTCCATTATTGGGGGGGTGCGCCTGCAAAGCTGAAGGGTAAACCCATTGTTTTGCTTTATCTGCTCGACGATAGTATGAAACGGTTTCTTCCCATACCCTTTCCCGTACCCTGCAGAGGAGGAAACAGGACGGAATAAGGAGTTGGTCTTTTTGTGATTGTTTTTCTTTTAAAGGAAGGAAGGGCCAAACATAGTCTCTTGAAGCATGGTATATTTTCCTACCCTGAAACCACCAAAATCTTGCACTTGGGTTACAACAAATGAAAGCCACATTCTTTTTAGATAAGTATGGATTTCTGAAATGCTTTCTTACTTTCTTCGAAATATGTATTTTTCTTAGCATAGTTTAGTGAGAATTTTTATATGTTGGAATATTCTTTATTTTTTTCCAATAAACCTTTTTAAGGATTTCTTTTGTCAAGAGCAGTTAGTTATTCTGCCTTCTTCCAGCCATGAAGGAGCAGAAGGGGAATTTTTCAGATAAGGCCTTGTTACTTTAAAACACAGACTCTTTGTTTTTCCAGCCAGTGCAGCTGAAGCCAATAATCAAAGGACTCCAACATCGAAGACCAAATTCCCACCAGAAAACCGTGATAAGGGTGGATAGGATCTAATGGATGAATCCGCTATCAGACCCAGAGTGCTTTGCAGAGTTAGATCCCCCATTAGATCCCCATTTTCCTTACTGGTTTTCCATGCTGGGGTTAACTTAGTAAAGGCACCCTTATGCAACACTACCAAAAATCCGCTTTGCTTTCTTTCTCTGAGTCAGCCAAACATTCTGTTAGTCCAGGAACGATGTGACCAGGCCAGCCAATCAGGGAGAGCAGATGAAGAAGCGGCTGCCACTAGGCCAGGTCTCGAGCAAGCCAGTGTCAGAGCGAGCCGGGGCCTGGCCATCGTGTGCGATATCTCCTACTTTCTTCATTCTAAGCCTGAATTTGAAAATCAGTAGATCTGAGCCACAGTCTGCTCCAGGTCTTGTCTTTGCTGACTGTATAGAGCTTCTCCATTTTTGGCTGCAGAGTACGTAATCAATCTGATTTCGGTATTGGCCATCTGGTGATGTCAATGTATAGAGTCTCCTCCTAAGTTGTTGAAAGAGGGTGTTTTCTATGACCAGTGCATTCTCTTGGCAAAACTCTATTAGTCTTTGCTCTGCTTCATTTTGTACTCCAAGTCCAAAATTTCCTGTTATTCCAGTTACAGTAGACCCTCGCATAATGACGGTACTTGCTTCCCCAAGTAGCATTGTTAAGCGATTTTCATTGTTATGCGGGTTTCTATGGAGTTTCCTGCATACCAACATTTTTAGTGTCATTATCCAAATAACGATGCTAAAATGTCATTATGCAGGGGAACATGTGGCGCATAACGACGCGTCGTTAAGCAAAAATGATGCTATCTGAACGCATTGTTATGTGAGGGTTGGCTGTACCTTATGACTTCCTACTTTGGCATTCTAATCTCCTCTTATGATAAGGACATCATTTTTGGTGTCTGTTCTAGAAGGTGTTGTAGGTCTTCATAGAACTGATTGAGTACCGCCTCATCTGTGGTTGGGGTATAGACTTGCATTACTGTGATGTTGAATGGTTTGCCCTGAATATGGACTGAGATCATTCTGTCATTTTTAAGATTGTATCCCATTACTGCTTTCCTCACTCTTTTATTGACTATAAGGGCCACTCCATTTCTTCTAAGGGGTTCTTGCACCCAGTAGTAGATATAATGGTTCCATGAGTTAAATGCACCCATCCCTGTCTACTTTAGTTCACTGATTCCCAAGATATTAATGCTCAGTTTTTCCATCTCATTTTTTGCAACATCCAGGCTGCCTTGATTAATAGATCTTACATTCCAGGTACATATGCAATATTGTCCCATATAGCAATGGACTTCCCTTTCACAGTCAGATCCATCCACAGCTGAGCATCCTTTTGGCTACTTGTACTTGTCCTCCACTCTTCCCCAATAGCATATTGGACACCTTCCGACCTGAGGGGCACATCTTCCAGCATCATATCGTTTAGCCTTTTGATACTGTCCATGGGGTTTTCTTGGCAAAGGTACTGGTGTGGGTTGCCAGTTCCTTCACCAGTGGATTGTGTTTAGTTTGAGTTTTCCTCATCAGACTATGCAAGCCCCATCTAGAGTAGACTGATTGACTTTTTTCAGGACTTGACCTAGTCATGCTAACTGTAATTTTTTGGGTGGGTGTTTTGTCAGATGCTATCCTATGTGCTAGCAACTGACAAAACACCCACCCAAATTATTTACTGTTAGCATGACATGGTCAAAGCTTGGAAAAAGTCAAATAGTCTACTCTAAATGTGGCAAAAATGGCATGCTGGTCACTCTATCTAATACTAAAAGAGCTGCTTCTCTTTTCCAGTCCAAGTTATATTGGTTCATTGATGACTTGGTAATCTAATCTTGGTGATCAATGGTGTTTTTTTTAGAAAAAGAACCCTATTGTCTGTTGTGAGAATCCAAACATAGAATAATCATTTCTACTCTTCTTTAAAATTAACTTGTTTTAATTTGTGTAACTGACTCTTCCATACTTCCTCTCAACTTTAATAAGAGGTTCATTTCCTCGTATGCAATCTATTTAAAGTTGAGGGGAAATTGAACCAACTCTCCAGAAATCAATAATCAATTAGTGCCTCAATTGAAATAGAACAGAAGACAAGCATGGCTTACAGACACACTGTTCTGCTTGGTAAGTGGAAATGTCTGTCACATTCTAAGATTTTTTTAAAAAATAACAACCAAATATGTTTGTTACCTTCTCTGATTTGTTGCCACTTATAACCATTACAATAGGAAATGTTAAACATGTCACAAGCTTATCTGCTGGGTTTTGCTGAAACAGATTAATATAATTTCCTACCTGGAAATTACATTCTTTGGTAACTTCTGTAAACATAACAAAGCCCATTATTCCACTACCACAAGATCCTGTTCCAATTGACAGAGACCTTAATTCATTTGGGAAGCCAGCATGAGACCTTTTGCTGATTCAGTTATTTGTTTAGTTCTCTTTTAATATTTTAAATATTTTTAGCTTTTATATCATCTTTTTTTCATAATATAGGCCATCTTGGGTCTTTTATACAAAAAGGTAGGGTAAAAAAATAACAAGTGTGTATGTGTGTGTACAGTACCACCAGGCTTTCCAAGAGCCCTGATGGTGCAGTGGGTAAACTGCTGTCCTGAAACCAAAAGTTTGGGAGTCCGATACTGACCAAGGCTCAAGGTTGACTCAGGCTTCCATCCTTTTGAGGTCAGTAAAATAAGCACCCAGCATGTTGTGCAGCAAAATGCTAATTAACTTGTGAACCTTCCAGACAGTGCACTGAACACTATGGGGGGGTATACATGTATGATTGCTTTGCTTTGCTTTCAAATACTTAGGTGAGTATGAAATTTAGAATTGTGCAGTATAAGATAGGTTTAATTTGGTCTCCCCTTAACGATTCTATCAAACAATAGAGCATGCTTCCAGCAGCAGCAAACTCATGACGAAAATGGTAAAGGTAAAGGTAAAGGTTGCCCCTGCTTATAGCCATGTTTAATATAGCCAAAGAGCCATGCTGTCTGTCTGCAGACATTTCCATGGACATGTGGCAGGCATGCCTCAACACTGGAGTGCACAAAATGCTGTTTACCTTCCCACTAAAGTGGTACCTATTTATCTACTTGCAATTTCTTGCTTTCAAACTGCTAGGTTGGCAGGAGCTGGGACAGAGGCGAGAGGTCACTCTGACATGCAGTACCTGGGAATTGAACTCTGACCTTCCAGTTCGCGAGTTCAGAGTCTTAACCACTTGAGTCACAGCAGTCCCCTATCATGTATTTTCATGATGAAAATACAGCTCTCTAATTAACAGCTGCCAAACCGTGGGAAAGTTCCTGTAGCTTTCTCTTGGAAGTAGGTAGCAGGACTATTAAGCATTACTGGATGCTGTTGATCAGAAATAGGAAACACATAATTGGCAGCTTTGGGTGGAACAGTTGGTAGTGGGGCAATAGAACAGGAAATGAACCAACTGGCAGTAATTTTTCATGTAAGGGTGCCTGCAACAAAATAAAACAAAACTGTTAGTTTAAAACATGTGGGCCGCAGTGCTCCCTGTCCAATAGTGATGGCAGGAAGTAGGGCCATCAGAATGATCATCTTGCATAATGGGAGAAGTAAGTACATTACATTGAGGACATGGACAGTGCCCAGCTGCATAAAGGTGTTGCATGCAGCTCTTGTAAGGAAAAGCTACACAGATAGGCAAGGTTAAATAACAGCCTTTAAAAAGCATGATTCCAGCAGAAATAGCTCAAAAATGAGGAACAATACTGATAGTGGTGTTTTAATATCTTCCAGTAAGAGTTATTGGCACAAAGCTGAAATATTTATCCAGTTGTAAATAATGAAGGTAGAGGGATGCATTTTTACATATATGGACTATGAGGGAGCAAAAAAAGATCATTGTTACATCCAAGATTCTGTGGACCTTTGCCATCTTGTTAGAATGAAGATTAGTTGCAAAGAAGATTACTGAGCTCAGGTCAAATTTTTTAAAATGCTCCATTTAAAAAGTGCTAACTAAGGGAAGAGACTTTTATGTTAAATTTAGAAGAGATAATCCTGCTTGAGGATGATAAAGGCCCAAATCCTTATCAGCTGCATTTGCTGGTTGAGAGCTCTGCGGCTGAGAGGATTAGTTTAACAGCTTCATTTTAACAGCCTAAGCTTGCAAAATATCCGGCAATAATATGTATGACAGTTTTCCCCTCTCTTGGTGGACGTCTGACTATATATATATATTTTCCAGGATAGGGTGCACTGTTACATTTTGGACCTGTGCAGTTAAATAAAGCTTGGTCATGCAACTGAAAAATAAAATTAATTTGGACATCTGAGTTTGCCATCCATCATGTGGTTATACTAAAATATACCTTATATTAAAGAAGGAACCATCATCATTACAACCTGGCAAATTAGATGAAACTGAGAGAGGTTGGTGGGGCCTTGTTTATTCAATAGGTTTCATGTCTTGTTGGACATTTGATACTCAATCTGGCAAGTTCTAGTCCAATAGTCCAATTAGAATGGCATGACTTTAGAGGTCAAAATACAACCAAGTATCATAGTTGTCCCATTATTCAAGGTATAGCAAGCAAAATCAACAACCAAAGTTGCAGGCCAAATACTGTAAGTTACACAAGGCTGTTTGTTTGTTTTGCTGAACAGACTAATATATGTATACAATCTCTGTTTATGTGAAAATTGCTGCCCTTCTCTTTCTGTAATGACAACTACATACACAGAACATGGACAAAAGAAATAGGTTGATTGATTGGAAGAAAACAAGCAATCCATCCAGTGCTACTTTTGTTTCACACGACAGTGTTAGAGCTACTCTGTTTTAACGAATTGTGCAAAATGCAAAGTTTCTTTTTGAGACCAACCAATTTCCCCTCCAAAAGGCTAATATCTCAGGGTAACTCACACTGGCAAGATTTTTTTAAAAAAATTCCCCTATTTGTTACACGTGGATGAATCAAACCAGGCTGTATATTCCTAGCTTCTACTTCACCTCACATTCTTTCGGACCTTCTGTTAGTCCTGCCATATTTAAAAATGAAAAGCTAAGCAAATGGCAACGAGAGGCCATTAGCATCAGGACAAATCAGCCAGGAGTAGCTAAAAACCTACCAGACTTTTGCCTCCCAGACTAATAGACCCCCAGTGGCTTTCCTAAGAGGCAACTTGGATTCTGTAGCTATAAAAGTTGTATACTAAAAAACTGTTACTCGTTGGAGTATACAGGTACACTTTCCCAAAATTCAAACAGAGTTCTACTTTAGAAATAAAAAAACTCCACAGATCAATATGTACTAAATGTTCATATACTAAGAGAAAACAAATATGCAAATGCAACCCTTATATTTTTAAGTGCATTAACATATGTATTTAAAGGTATGCTTTATACATTTTTAAAACAATACTGCGGGATCCGCGAGCACAATTGGCACAAAACGGCCCCTGGCAATGGTTACACCGGTTGAGGGAGGCTCCTGGTCACTGGCCTCTGCCAGTATGGAAATTGGGGAGCGGATTAATAATCATAGGATTGATTCATCCACATCTGACCTGACCGGCAGTTCTGCTGAGGGAAGCTAAATCACTAACTCCCGTTAGGCATTAGGCAATTACTCACTCGCAGATGAGCCCAAGCTTTAGTGCAAATAGTGGCCATGTTTACTCTTGAGCAAGCCAGGAACAATGGTTTTCCCCTGTCAGTATTTGCCTTAGTTAATTAACTTCCCCAAGAGAAGTTCCCAATTAACCCGGGTAAATGGGTGGTGTGATTTTCTGTCAGATGACGATTCTATCACACGCTGCCTTGAATTCCTATATATGATGATGCTTTCCCCTCAATAAACCACTGGTCTTCGCTCCATCTTGCCTCGTGTCGTTACTCGACCAGTCTCCTCCGGGACCCTAAGGGCCGCTTCACTGCCCCAATCCAACACAATACATTGCAGATTGATGCAAAAGCAGGCTAGAACTGTCATATAAGTTAGCACAGGCTAAAGCAATAGAGGTCATAAATAGATTGATACACCTGTCAACACTATGACCTATTTCTGGACTTTTGTAGCATATTCATCATGAACTTTATCAATGAAATGTTCTCACTCAAAAATGTCAAGGCTTCAGAGCACAGCTCAGTACTTTCTTAGAGAGCAAAATGCAACTCAATTCCATGCAATAGCTACCTGGGGTGCAAATTAGTTTTAGAAGTAACCTAGTAGCAGATATAGCAGAAGCAGCTTTACACTCAGAAGGGAACAGTGGTAGCTCTTCCTTCCTATTAATCTTCTTATCAGAGGCAGAGGTATATTTGAGCATGAATGCTTCCCCATCTTCCTGTTTCTGTGTACATTAATACGTAAGAGACAAAATTATTATTTCTATGCGTGATTGTGCCTATGAATATGAACGTTTGATTTTTTAAAATATTTGAAGTGTGGGCATGCCCCTCCTAAGGTTAACTTGCCAAGTGTGAAATCTCTACTGAGAGGGTTTTGATTCTAGGCTCATGCCTTTTGTTCATAATAAAAGACCCACTTGCCAGGTCTTTGTCAAGATACTCTACATGCAATTCCACAGATTTCCTGTGTAACAGACCAATATGAACAATTCAGACATCTAGATTCAGTCCCCACCATCAAGGAATGTGATCAATATGTTTACTGTACATTCTAAAGGGTCTTGTGCCATCTCATTTCTTTATCAGTTTGTTTTGTCTGGGGGTCAATGTTGCAAAAGCTTGGGCTTTCAAGGTATGTGAATTGATCAAATGGGGCAAAGGTACTGGAATATGGCAATTGAAGTATATAAATTGTTCAAAAGCAACGTAAAGAGAAATTACATGTATATTCCTGCACAGAAATACAGTCAAGAAGAAGATGAAACCACTAGGAAAATGGCTAGAATTCAAAATAGATACAATGTAGGTGTAATGGGAAATTTCAATTATCCTGATATCTTTTGGGAGACAAATTCTGCCAAATATACCTCATGGATGATTAATTATTCTTGACTATTATATCATCTCTTAATGCCATTTCCAGGGAATCCTAAGCAGGTGAAGGCATCTGCTAGGGAATACCCTGAAGCAAATGGTAAGCCACTGTGTGAGACGGAATGCTGGACTGGAAGGGCTGTTCTTACATTCTTGCTGTTCCAGCAAGGCTGTTCTTACATTCTTATGACTTGATTCTAGTCACCAGAGATGGCTTAATGGAAAAAAGCAAAGCAATCACACTTATATATCACTCCATAGGGCTTACTGCACTCTCTGGGCAGTTCTCAAGTTAATTAGCATTTTGTCCCCAACATGTTAGGTACTCATTTTATCAACCTTGGAAGGATGGAAGGCTGAGTCAACCTTCAGCCTTGGTCAGGATCAAACTCACAACCTTTTGGATGCAGGACAGCAGCTTCTAACCACTGTTCTACCAGGGTCACTGAGGTCGCAGTAAGTTGAACTCTAGGGGTAATGGACCATATTCTACTTGAGTTCTTGATTTAAAATGAAACGAAAGAAGAGTGTGGCCACACATGAGTTTAGGAAAGTCAATTATGAAGTCAACAATGATAAGTAAGGTCCCATGGTAGAAGATCCTAATGGGAAAATGAGTCCAAGATGGGTACATACCTGTCAAGTATCCTGTTTTTGCAGGAAAACCCCTTATTTTTATCCCTCTTCCTGCCCCCTCCTGTTTTATTAATTTTCCCTTAATATCCCTTATTTTTTTTAAAAAAAATCTGATCGGAGCCCTCACAGGTGAAGCTGCAGTATGTTTTTCCTGCCACCAGAGGTTGCTGTGTGGTTTTTCACTTGTGGAAAAAGAGAGAGAGAAGGTGGATGGGGGTGTTCTGTAGTTAGTTTCTCTTTCATTTCCCTTCCCTGCCACATGGGCATGGAGACTTTGTTTTTGCTGCTGCTATTTGGAGCCACCATGGGATGGGAGTCTACTCTAGAGGTGAGCGATATTTCATATATGCAGGGGCAAATCAGTGAGATACTTCTCTCTCACTCTCATGGTTTATTGAGCTGTTTCTCCCCTGCCTCCTGGCTGGAGGCTTCAATTTCTGTTCTAGAGTTAACTTGGGAGGGGGGATATTGCTTGATCACTATATGAGAGAGAGAGAGAACCCCACCTTCTAACAAACCATCTGGAGGGAGATTAACTCCTCAGCTGCTGGGAGGCTTGGAAACTTCTTTTTACTTCTTTAATAATTCCCTTCCTTAAGTTGGATCCGACATTCTCAGGTGTTGGTGCTTCAATTGGTTGCAGTGAGGAACAAATAGATTGGTTAATTTTTTGGGGGATTAATCCCTTGCTCCTCCACCCTAATTGGGGGGGGGGGAGTGTCTAGCCATGTGCAGGACTAGTTCATTAAAGCCAAGCTGCTTACAAGCAGTTGGTAACCCTAGGAGGCTGGTTTACTATTCTGCACTTTCTTTGCTTCCCAGGAAAAATAATAATTAAAAATGAGTAAGGTAAAGGTAAAGGTTTCGAAAGCCACTCGTATCCGACTCTAGGGTTCAGTGCTCATCTCTGTTTCAAAGCCGAAGCGCCAGCATTGTCTGCATCTGCAGAAATTTCTGTGGTCATGTGGCAGGCATGACTAGACACCAGAGTGCACGGAATGCTGTTACCTTACCACCAAAGTGGTCCCTATTTATCTACTTGCAATTTCTTGCTTTCGAACTGCTAGGATGGCAGGAGCTGGGACAAAGACGGGAGCTCATTCCATCCTGCAGTACTCGGAAATCGAACTGCTGACCTTCTGCCTCCCAATCAGCATCTTAGTCACTTATGCCACTGAATAAACAAGAAAGAAAACAAAACAAAAGTCCCCCAAGAAGATGGGGAAAGTGTTTTTTGGCCCACACAGCTTTGTGCCCATTGCATCTACAATACCATTTAGCCATCTTATTTTTCGCCACCCCCTTCTTTTGCCCTCCACCTTTCCCAACATTAAGGCCTTCTCAAGTGAATCCTCTCTTCTCGTTTGATGTCCAAAGTACTTTAGTGTCATCTTTACTATTTAACCTTTAATGAGCAGTCATGGTTGATTTCTTCTAGGATTGACCTATTTCTAACATCACATTTCAAAGGCACCTATTTTTGTGCGCTCAGCTTTCTGAATGGTCCAGCTCTCACACCCATACATTACCACTGGGAATACCATTGCTTTGACTATGTAATTTTTTGTTTGCAAGGTGATGCCTCTACTTTTAACTATGTTCCCCAGGTTTCTCATAGCTTGTTTCCCAAGCATCAGTCGCCTTTTTATTTCATGGCTGCAATCACCATCTGCAGAGATCTTTGATCCTAAGAAAGTAAAATCTGCCAGTCGTATCCAACTCTAGGGTGCAGTGCTCATTTCCATTTACAGCCAAAGAGCCAGTGCTGTCTGTGGTTGCAGACATTTTCATGGCCATGTGGCAGGCATGACTAGAGCCCAGCAAGTCACATGGCTATATTTGGGCATGCCCACAGATTTGGCCACACCCACAGAGGGGTGTGGCCAAAATTTCCCTTATTTTCAAATCCAAAACTTGTCACGTATGGATGGGTATGAAAAAAGGAATTCGAAAGGTACAACTATGAACAATTCCATAAAGAGAGAGAAACAAGGTGGAAGAGAGCAAAGAAAAAAAAGACCAGTGTGGTTTGACAAAAACCCCTCAAAGATTGCTTTTTTAAAAAAAATGGGCAAAGAAGGTCAGGACTCAAGGAATAGTATAGACAAGTAGCAAAGTATTGCAGAGATGGCAATATAAAGCAGAGAGAGAGACAGAGAGAGAGCTGAAGTATTAAAAAAAATCTTTCATATACATGCATAGGAAAAGACAGAAAAGAAACAGTGGCTATGGGCATGGAACTATGGGCATGGAAATATGATAGCAGATGACAAAAATACTTAAATTTTTAGTTTTGTCTTTTCCCAGAAGACAGTCTAAGACCACTAGGCAAATGTGAAGTAGAAGTGGTGGGGAAAGATTGCAAATTGAGAATGGTAAAGAAATAGTCAAGGAATACCCTTTTACTTTGAACAAGTTCAAATCTCCAGGGACTAATGAACTGCATCCCAGTGTGCAAAAGGAATTGATGGAAGAACTGTCAGAATCACAGTGTGGCTGGAGTTTGCTTTTGAAAGATGCAACTCATAGAATCTTTTGAAGATTTATTTACAAAAATATAATTTTTGTAAATAAATCTTGAAAAAAATAACATAATCAAATAAATAAAATTCTATGTTTCAAAGTGTGGGGCCTGCACACACCCCCATGCTGGTTCAGATCATCGTGAACATTGCCCTTCTCCCCATAGAAGGATCCCGGACAACTAAAACCTGCGGTTTTTATAATGCTCTGATGAGACAGTGGTCTGGGAACTAATCTAGCCTAAGGCGTCATGCCAACACGTGACTGTCTCCTCTCTTGAGAAAGGTTCAGGTTCCCAGACTACTTCAGAGAGGTGACCCAGAGAAAGTACTTCCCCCCTCTCATGTCCCAGACAGTGCCTCAAGGCCAGGTACAGAAATTCAGGCACATTTTATAATTCACATGTCTTCCTCAGACAGGCACAAGCTACACTGCTCCTTGCCCCTCCCTCCTGGAAGAGGAGGTTACTCTCGGTTAGCCTCATAGTTTGAATTATAACTGTGACATATGGCACAGCAGTCAAACCAAAGCCTTTATGGTGAGGCTGCTTTCTGAGACACAATATTATGGGTGTGGACAGCCTTTATGTGAGACTGCATAATAGCCATAATTCTCTCCCGCCAAACCTGGACAGCCATGTGTTGTCATTGCATTCTTCAATCTGTGCATACATTGGAAGGGGCTGTCAGGGAGACTATGGCTCTAAGACACCATGGAACCCACATCCAGGGCAGACAGTCTTTGTAAGTTTAAAATAAACTGTAGTCAATAAGTCCCCCCCCCCCCCAGTGTGATTCTTCTTGCTAAAGACTATTCTTCAAAAAGTTGTGGTATTTAGCACAGAACAAGGGTGGATCAGGAATACCAAATATAGATACTTATTATAAGGCGTTTCAATTAAAAAATGTGGTGAAAATATTAATGAAAGAAGAGATGATATGGGAGGAAATAGAGATGAAGGTAGTGAATCATGTGGGTAAAGCAATTTTTTTTGGACAAAATATTAACAAAAATTGAATTTAAAAATAGATTGATAAAAACAATATTGAATTTGTGGAAGAAATTGAAAAGGAAGTTAGCACCAAATATGTCCCCAATTACAGAAATGGAAGACTTGAGGAATTTTCCGTTGAAGTTGGATAGGAAGGTGAGGGATGTGTTTCTGAAAAATGATGTATTCCTGCTAAAATATTAGATTCAGATATGTAAAAATAAAGAAAAAAGATTGAGAATTTATGAACAATTGAATTTGAACTGGTTTCAAGTCATTTTATTGAATAAATGGAATAATAAATATTTTTGGAGACCAGCTTAATAAGAGAAAAGACAGATTTTGAAGAGTTGGTATTTAAAATGAGAAAAGGAGAGGTGGGAATTAAGGGCCTTGTTAGTATATTGTATAGAATGTTAAATGTTTTAAAAAAAATGGGCAAAGAAGGTCAGGACTCAAGGAATAGTATAGACAAGTAGCAAAGTATTGCAGAGATGGCAATATAAAGCAGAGAGAGAGACAGAGAGAGAGCTGAAGTATTAAAAAAAATCTTTCATATACATGCATAGGAAAAGACAGAAAAGAAACAGTGGCTATGGGCATGGAACTATGGGCATGGAAATATGATAGCAGATGACAAAAATACTTAAATTTTTAGTTTTGTCTTTTCCCAGAAGACAGTCTAAGACCACTAGGCAAATGTGAAGTAGAAGTGGTGGGGAAAGATTGCAAATTGAGAATGGTAAAGAAATAGTCAAGGAATACCCTTTTACTTTGAACAAGTTCAAATCTCCAGGGACTAATGAACTGCATCCCAGTGTGCAAAAGGAATTGATGGAAGAACTGTCAGAATCACAGTGTGGCTGGAGTTTGCTTTTGAAAGATGCAACTCATAGAATCTTTTGAAGATTTATTTACAAAAATATAATTTTTGTAAATAAATCTTGAAAAAAATAACATAATCAAATAAATAAAATTCTATGTTTCAAAGTGTGGGGCCTGCACACACCCCCATGCTGGTTCAGATCATCGTGAACATTGCCCTTCTCCCCATAGAAGGATCCCGGACAACTAAAACCTGCGGTTTTTATAATGCTCTGATGAGACAGTGGTCTGGGAACTAATCTAGCCTAAGGCGTCATGCCAACACGTGACTGTCTCCTCTCTTGAGAAAGGTTCAGGTTCCCAGACTACTTCAGAGAGGTGACCCAGAGAAAGTACTTCCCCCCTCTCATGTCCCAGACAGTGCCTCAAGGCCAGGTACAGAAATTCAGGCACATTTTATAATTCACATGTCTTCCTCAGACAGGCACAAGCTACACTGCTCCTTGCCCCTCCCTCCTGGAAGAGGAGGTTACTCTCGGTTAGCCTCATAGTTTGAATTATAACTGTGACATATGGCACAGCAGTCAAACCAAAGCCTTTATGGTGAGGCTGCTTTCTGAGACACAATATTATGGGTGTGGACAGCCTTTATGTGAGACTGCATAATAGCCATAATTCTCTCCCGCCAAACCTGGACAGCCATGTGTTGTCATTGCATTCTTCAATCTGTGCATACATTGGAAGGGGCTGTCAGGGAGACTATGGCTCTAAGACACCATGGAACCCACATCCAGGGCAGACAGTCTTTGTAAGTTTAAAATAAACTGTAGTCAATAAGTCCCCCCCCCCCCCCAGTGTGATTCTTCTTGCTAAAGACTATTCTTCAAAAAGTTGTGGTATTTAGCACAGAACAAGGGTGGATCAGGAATACCAAATATAGATACTTATTATAAGGCGTTTCAATTAAAAAATGTGGTGAAAATATTAATGAAAGAAGAGATGATATGGGAGGAAATAGAGATGAAGGTAGTGAATCATGTGGGTAAAGCAATTTTTTTTGGACAAAATATTAACAAAAATTGAATTTAAAAATAGATTGATAAAAACAATATTGAATTTGTGGAAGAAATTGAAAAGGAAGTTAGCACCAAATATGTCCCCAATTACAGAAATGGAAGACTTGAGGAATTTTCCGTTGAAGTTGGATAGGAAGGTGAGGGATGTGTTTCTGAAAAATGATGTATTCCTGCTAAAATATTAGATTCAGATATGTAAAAATAAAGAAAAAAGATTGAGAATTTATGAACAATTGAATTTGAACTGGTTTCAAGTCATTTTATTGAATAAATGGAATAATAAATATTTTTGGAGACCAGCTTAATAAGAGAAAAGACAGATTTTGAAGAGTTGGTATTTAAAATGAGAAAAGGAGAGGTGGGAATTAAGGGCCTTGTTAGTATATTGTATAGAATGTTAAATGGTGATGACGGATCGCAGGAAACATTAAGAAAAAAATGGGGAAAAGATTTGAATATTAGAATTTCGGAGGAAAGTTGGAGGTACAAATGGAAAAGAAGAATTATGAGATCTATGTCTGTGAGAGTCATGGAGCATAACTACAAAATGCTGTGGAGGTGGGACCTCACACCGGTTAGGTTAAATCAGATGGATTGTACTAAATCGAAAATGTGCTAGAGAAGTAAGACTGTTGTGGGGTCTTATGAACATATGTGGGGGAGTTGTGATGTTGTTAAAGCTTTTTGGCTTAAAATAGAAAATGAAATATCACAAATAATGGGTAGTATCTTTAAGCTGGAGTTAGGTACTGCCTTATTGATGGAGTTTGATAATATGAATATAGATCCTCCACCGCCGCCGCCGCGAGGAGGCTACACGCGGCCAGGAGCAGCCGCGAGACCACCCCAGCCGGGGGTGAAGAGGACCGGGCAGGCGGCGGGAGAGGTCGCGATCCTCCACCGCCGCCGCCGCGAGGAGGATACACGCGGCCAGGAGCAGCCGCGAGACCACCCCAGCCGGGGGGAAGGAGGACCGGGCAGGCGGCGGGAGAGCTCGCGATCCTCCACCGCCGCCGCCGCGAGGAGGCTACACGCGGCCAGGAGCAGCCGCGAGACCACCCCAGCCGGGGGTGAAGAGGACCGGGCAGGCGGCGGGAGAGGTCGCGATCCTCCACCGCCGCCGCGGCGAGGAGGCTACACGCGGCCAGGAGCAGCCGCGAGACCACCCCAGCCGGGGGTGAAGAGGACCGGGCAGGCGGCGGGAGAGGTCGCGATCCTCCACCGCCGCCGCCGCGAGGAGGCTACACGCGGCCAGGAGCAGCCGCGAGACCACCCCAGCCAGGGGGGGGAGGAAGACCAGGCAGGCGGCGGAAAAGTCACCATCCACCACCGCCGCCAGAGGCAGAGGAAGAGGAACAGCTGACCCACGGGGAAAACATCCACTGCTCGCCACTGCGATGTCACGGGAGCAAGGGGCCCAGAGAAAACAACCCCACCTGGGGAGTGAGGACACAAGGATAAGTAGCTGATGTGAAAAATGTAGCTGAATTAATATAGCAACTGACATAGAGACTTTACACTGACTTAATATAGCAATTAACATAGAGACTGTGTTTTAAAGTGTGATAATATGCAGGATAATATGTTGTCTTAAATTTTTTTAAATTTTTAAAAACTGTGATAAAATGTATGAGGAAAGAAAAATGGCGCAGACACCGGCAACCACGCCATAAATCTTGCCAAGAGAACCCTATGGACCAAAACAAAAGGCAAAACAAAAGGGCAGGCTAGGTGATACAGGATGCTTAACACCACAGAGGGGAGGAAGGGGAGGGACAGGAAGGAGGGAGGGGAAATGCAATGTTGTAAGGAGCAATACTGCATAGGGACATGGAATGTGAGATCAATGAACCAAGGTAAACTAGAAGTGGTAAAAAATGAGATGGAAAGAATAAGCATTGACATCTTGGGCATCAGTGAGCTCAAATGGACAGGGATGGGCGAATTCAGCTCTGGAAACCATCACATCTACTACTGTGGACAAGAAAACCTTAGAAGACATGGAGTAGCCATAATTGTCAATAAAAGAGTGAGAAGAGCAGTAATGGGATACAACCTCAAAAATGACAGAATGATGTCAGTAAGATTTCAGGGCAAACCCTTCAATGTTACTGTGATCCAAATATACGCACCAACCACGGGTGCAGATGAAGCCACAGTGGACCAGTTCTATGAGGACTTACAACACCTCATAGAACAAACACCAAGAAATGATGTCCAAATTATTTTAGGAGACTGGAATGCCAAAGTAGGCAATCAAAAAGTGGAGGGAATAACAGGCAAGTTCGGTCTTGGAACACAGAATGAAGCAGGGCAAAGATTGATAGAGTTCTGCCAAGAGAACGCACTGGTCATAGCAAACACCCTCTTCCAGCAACACAAGAGGCGACTTTACACATGGACATCACCAGATGGCCAACACCGAAACCAGATTGATTACATACTCTGCAGTCAAAGATGGAGAACCTCCATACAGTCAGCAAAAACAAGACCTGGAGCAGACTGTGGCTCAGATCACAACCTACTGATTGCAAAATTCAGGCTTAGACTAAAGAAAATAGGGAAAACAAAGAGACCAGACAGATATCACCTAGATAGCATCCCTAAAGAATACACGGTGGAGGTGATGAACAGATTCAATGGCTTAGACTCAATAGAGAGAGTGCCAGAAGAATTATGGACAGAGATGAGGGACATCATGCAGGAAGCAGCAAAGAAAACCATACCAAAAGAAAAGAAGAGCAAGAAAGCAAAGTGGTTGTCTGATGAGGCTCTTAAAATAGCAGAGGAAAGAAGGAATGCAAAAGTCAAAGGAGAAAGGAAAAAATACAATCTTTTGAACACAGAATTTCAAAGAAAAGCAAGGAGAGATAAGGAAAACTACCTAAAAGAACAGTGCAGAGAAATGGAGGAAAACAACAAAAGAGGCAGAACCAGAGACCCTTTCAAAAAAGTCCAGGAAATCAAGGGAACATTTAAAGCAAAAATGAACATGATCAGGGACAAAGACGGAAAGGAGCTAGCTGATGCAGAAGAGATTAAGAAAAGATGGAAAGAGTACACAGAGGAACTCTACAAAAAGGAACTCAACACTCCTGATAGTCACAATGATGAAGAATTTGAACCTGAGCCAGACATCCTGGAGAGTGAAGTCAGAAAGGCCCTAAAGAGCACTGCAAACAACAAAGCTAGTGGAGATGATGGTATCCCAGTTGAATTTTTCAAAGCTCTAAAAGATGATGGCATCAAATTACTGCATTCAATATGCCAGCAGATTTGGAAAACAAAACAGTGGCCACAGGACTGGAAAAGATCAGTATATGTTCCAATCCCAAAAAAGGGCAATGCCAAAGAATGCTCAAATTATCGAACAATTGCGCTCATCCCACACGCCAGCAAGGTGATGCTCAAGATAATACAGGATAGACTTCAGCAGCATGTGGAAAGAGAATTACCAGAGGTGCAGGCTGGTTTCAGAAGAGGCAGGGGGACTAGAGACCACATTGCCAACATACGTTGGATCATGGAGAAAACAAAGGAATACCAGAAACAAGTATACTTTTGCTTTATTGACTACACTAAGGCATTTGATTGTGTGGATCACAACAAGATGTGGCAAGTGATTAAAGAGATGGGAATACCAGAGCATCTCATATGCCTCCTGAGAAATCTGTACAGGAACCAAGAAGCAACAGTTAGGACAGAACACGGAATGACAGAGTGGTTTGGAATAGGAAAAGGAGTAAGACAAGGCTGCATTTTGTCACCCTGCTTATTCAACTTATACACAGAGCACATCATGCGCAACGCAGGGATGGAGGAATCACAATATGGGATCAAAATTGCTGGGAGAAACATCAACAATCTGAGATATGCAGACGACACCACCCTAATGGCAGAAAGTGAGGAAGACCTAAAGAATCTCTTGATCGGTTTGAAGGAAGAGAGTGCAAAAGCGGGCTTGAGACTCAATATCAAGAAAACCAAGATAATGGCAACAGGCCCGATCAGTTCCTGGAAAATAGATGGGGAAGAAGTAGAAGCAGTGACAGATTTTACGTTCTTAGGATCTAAGATCACTGCAGATGGGGATTGCAGCCATGAAATAAAAAGGCGACTGATTCTTGGGAGACAAGCCATGAGAAACCTGGTGAACATAGTGAAAAGCAGAGACATCACATTGCAAACAAAAATTAGAATAGTCAAAGCAATGGTATTCCCAGTGGTAATGTACGGATGTGAGAGCTGGACAATTAGGAAAGCTGAACGCAGAAGAATAGACGCCTTTGAAATGTGGTGCTGGAGAAGAGTTTTGAGGGTACCCTGGACAGCGAGGAGAACAAATAGGTCAATCTTGGAGGAAATCAACACTGACTGCTCATTGGAAGGTCAAATAGTAAAGATGAGGCTAAAGTACTTTGGGCATCAAATGAGAAGGGAGGATTCACTTGAGAAGGCCGTGATGTTGGGAAAGGTGGAGGGCAAAAGAAGAAGGGGGAGGCCAAGGATGAGATGGATAGATGGTGTGGTAGACACAGTGGGCACAGAACTGGGAGGACTGAGGGGGATGGTGGAGGACAGAGGTGCCTGGAGAGCGACTGTGCGACTGAACAACAACAAAGAAGAAAACAATATAGAATTATTAACAATAATATTGACAACTGCAAGACAATGTATTGCTAGAAATTGGAAGAATGATTCTATAGTGGATATAGAGGAATGGGATAGAGAAATGTGGCATCTTGCACTTAATGATAAGTTAACATGGGAATTGAAAATAAAAAGAGGTATGACAGATAAAAACAAATTTGGAATCATTTGGAAACCATTTCTGGTTTATACACTGTCTGAAGGTAAAGGTGGCAGACCAGCCCCAAGTCACATGTGTTTTTGGCTATAATATGTGATGCTGGGCAGCTCTGCAACTCCCAAGGCAATGTACATAGCACTGGGGTATTATCTTATGTTTAGATTGTTTTTCTTTTTAAGTGTATTTTTCACATAAAAATAGTATATGTTTAAACAAGAGGATTTAAATAAGGTAAAATAATATACACTATCTGTTATTACTGTATTTTTAAGTATGTGATTTTATTTTTAATTTTTACTTGTAATTTGTATTTCTATGTTATTTTTTACTATGTATTGATGTCTTTTTTCTTTGTGTATTACTTTTTTTCTTTTTAAAAAATAATTATTATTATTTGTAAAAAATAAAGACTATTCTTGATGGGTTTTTTTTTAAATTACATTTCTTGGGTCACAATTGAAACCACCCTTCCTCCCCCTGAGGCTACCCCACCCCACCCTCCCCTTTACACACACCCCACTGAAATAGACTCACCCTCAAACCCCACATGAAGATCCCTTGGAAGAAGTTTCTAAAGAGGGCCCCAGAACGGCAATGCAGTCCAAGGCATGTCCATTTTCCTCTGGAAGGAGAAAAGCTTCCTCCTGGCTTTCGAGGAAAAGGGCTGAGGATGTCTCCTTGTCCCCAAAACTTCAAGGTGAGCCAAGGGATTTTTGCAAAGTGTTATTTCACTGCCTCTATGCCTTTCTTTCAATTATCTCACATGCAAGTGTCTCCCCTCCCCGGCAGGCTACTCAGGGTGCTGTTTTGCCTTCACTGCTTTCAAGCAGAATAATTGAAAGAAAGGCAGGGAGGCAATGAATTAACTCTTTGCAAAAAATCCTTTGGTGAGGGGTGATCTTGCTTCCTTTTGAAATAGGAGTGAAATAATTAAGATATTAATTCTAATATTAATTCTGGTTTAAAAGTAAAAATCATTTTCTCAGCTACTCTGTAAAGTTAAACAGATCAGATTGACCTAATCAATATAGAACATGATGACGAGGCTAAAGTAAACAGAAGGCCTTGTGTCCACAAGCCCAGCACAGTTTGTACAGCTGACAGGGATTTCTCTTAAACTCAGGAAACCATAATGCTGAATAATATTTGTGTGACATGACATGAACAATTCTGAATGTTCTAACCTGAACTGCATGACAATGTCAAAAAATTAATTAATAATTTTGGGTTATCCCATAGTGATGAAATGTGTAGAAATTTCCTAATTAAATGGTATAAAAAGATGGCTCTGAAAATGTATTGTCATTCAGGGATTATTGGCTTGTTAAATTGTCCCTGAATCTGTTTGGCCAAATAATAATAAATCTCTCATCTGTCTTAGCTGGAATGTGGGTTTGCCTTGTTTTCTTTCCACAACACTTTGTTCAAGTTTAAAATTCCAGGACTTTTAAATGTTTTTTCTTGAACCAGCTGGCCAGCTTGGATCTGGGAAAATCCTGGAAAACTGGGACATATGGCAACCCTAGGAGGAAGGGTAAAATGGCTATCCAGCCCTCAAGGTGTCTGAGGGAGCATGACCCAGCTCACCGCTTTAAAATGTTGAGAACTCCTGCAGTAAGGCTTTAAACACCTTGAACATAATGCAGTAACAACTAGAAGCCAACACAGATTTGTCAAGAACAAATCCTGTCAGACTAATCTTATTTCATTGGTAGATAGTGGGAACACTGTAGCGAGAGATATCAGGACTCCAGCAAAACCTTTGACAAATTGTTCCATGACATTCTGATCAGCAAGCTAACTTCTCAGTCATAGACCCCACACTATGGAACCTCCTCCCGGTAGAACTACACCTCCAGGCCCAGTTGCTACCATTTAGGAAAGAACTAAAGACATGGTTGGGGGCCGGGATTGTTAACAAGCTCCCCTTTCAGGCTTGTCTGAGGCTCCCCCCTCCTGTAATTAATTTTTAACATTAAGGTTATGCCATTTTTATATTTGTTTTTAGATAGTAATGGCACAGCAATGGGCAATACTGCTATGTCCTTAAGGGCTTTTAATTATTGTCAGACATGAATAGGTTGAATGGGGTAGTCAGAGCCAGATCACTTCTTCTTCTGTGTTAAGGGATCAGTTTCCACTGGCACCACTCCTAAAATGACGATGGTCATCTTTAGACAGTGGCCAAAATCCTGCCATGAACCTACAGATGTATAACTTCACATTGCACAAGCCATTCTGAAGTTTGCACCAGGGCTGAAGTCTTATCCAATAGCAGTTCCACAAACACAGTTGCACAGTCAGTTACTCAATCAGTTGCACATGTAATGCACAGATAGCTTGTGGTTAGTTGCATGATTATTTGTACATGGTGCATACCATTGTGCAACCAAACATACGGTCCGTTGGGGCATAAGACCATGTAAGCTTATGCAGTTTGTGCAACAGGATTTCAGTCAGTGGCAGCTAATGTTTGTTCTTCTGTCCAGCATTTTCAAGCCTTTTATGAAGTTACAGTTAACTGATACACCTGATGAAAGCCAGTAAGTCAGATCCCTACATATGTTTTAATGTTTATATATATATATATATATATATATATATATATATATATATATATATATATATATATATATATATATATATATATATATATATATATATATATATATATATATATATATATATATATATATATATATATATAAAAGCAAAAATCATTGTTGTGCAGTGTAATACTGTATATGAAAACTTCTGAAACATTTATTTTGAACTTCTGCTAATGCAAGTTTCTTCTTGCCCACCAGATGGCAATCCAACTCAACATTAGAAATCACGGTGTCTTAACTGAACTAGGTATGCATATTCAATCTTTTGCTAGAATTAATATGTCTAATGGTAAATATGCCAGAGTCATTGTATGGGATCTATTAACACTTAAAACATGGCTGATATTAAGTAAATAATTTGGGTAACTTTCCTTAATGGCTGTCTAAAACCTACTTACACTTATTTGTAAGAATATGAAACAGCATACCACAGAGGATTCAGAACTAATTGTGTGTTGAAATCAATGTATGGCCTTCCACAAACTTTGGGCCCCATGTGGACAAGAATGTTTAGAGGACAGGGATTCTCAGCCTGCTGCTCATTGGCTGGATGCAGCCCATGGCACCATTTCATGTGGCCCACCACCACCTCCACCACACCAGGAAGTGCAATGTGGTGGAGGAAGGGTAAAATGATCATGCAGCCCCAAAAACTGTCTGAGGGAGCATGACCCAGCCCCCGGCTTTAAATGGTTGAGAACTCCTGTTTTAGAAGATACAGACAGCTACACAAGCACTGAAATATAGTGGAAAGAGATGAGAGTGAGTGAGTGAGTGAGAGAGTGGCATATAGATGTATTCATAAGAATTGGTTTCTTTAAAGGTAAAATTGTATGCCTTCAGACTCCTTAGAGAAAATCATCAAAAATATTATGACAAAATGAGTGCAAGGGCAATCCAAGAAATGATTCTCCTCACACAGTGGCCTATAATTACTAGTCAGATGCTGGTTGTAAAATCAAGCACACAAACATAGTTCTAGAGATGAGGTTTAGATTTTACTCAGTTTTAAGATGACAAGACTGTTTGGTGAGATATCAACATACAGTAATTATCCTTTGTTGTGGTCCTATCTTGCGGACACACTGGTTGTAGCAGGATCTTTGCAGGAAAAGTGTTTCACTGTTAAACTGAAATGAACTATACTTCCAACCCACTCCTCTTTGTGGTCTTGAATCCTGCTCTTAATGACATTGGCCAAATTCTTGTTGTGGGAAAACTGAATATGCTATGGCAATTCACAGTGCCCACACACCCACACACACCAATAGGCAGTGTTTCACATGCCAACTGAGGTGATTGGCTGTGCATCTAATTTCAGAACAAGTTCACAATTGCCAATGTGAAGGGTTGTTCCTTGGAGGAGGGAAACTTGCAGTGGTGGGCTGCTCCCGGTCTGCCCTGGTCTGCGCGGACCAGTAGTAAAATGTCTGGGGGGCCACACCCACCTGCCCACAGGTCACTGTGCCAATGCCCGACACCGAAACCCCCTAGCCAGCTTGGGTTTGTTTGCGGAGATCTGCCTCAGTGCAAGCGTGCAAAGATATGCCTCAGTGCATGCGCGAGAGCATGGGGAGGCCCCTCCCTGTGCTCTCACACATGTGTGGCTGCAAACTGCACAAACCCAAGCCAGCCGGGGTTTTTTTGCACTGGCTTACTGGCACCCACCACTGAAAACCCCCAAGTCCCAGGGGAGAAAGGAAGAGGGAGCCACTCGACATGGCTGGCCTGGGCTCCTGCCTCTCCCCCCCCCCCATGTTCCCAGGGGGGAGAGGAAGAGGGAACCATGACCACTCGATGCAGCAGCCACTTGGGCACTCCTCCTGCCTCACCCCCTGGACCCAGGGGGAGGAGGAAGAGGGAACCGTGACTGCCCGCTCGCGTTGCTGAAGACTCGCTGCCTCTCCCCGGAGCCCACTCCATCAGCCCCAGGGATGTGAGGTAGGTGAGCCATCTCTGCCCTCCGAGCCCTGCATGCTCGGAGGGCATGAAAAGACGCTGCAAACGCTACCACCACCGCTGAGGACTTGCCTCTCCCTGAAGCCCACTCCACCGGCCCAGAGATATGGAGCCCAGGTTCCATCCGGGCTTTGCTCGTGACGTTGTGCCAGGCTCCGTGTCTGTGCCTGCATTTTGTATTTTTTTTTGTATTTGTACTTATATTTGCATTTTGTATTTTATGCTTTGTGCCTGTTATATTGGAGCGTTGTCTTTTGTTGTATTGTACTTTTATTTAACGTGTTGTAGGACACCCTGAGCCGGCCTGTGCTAAGTAGGGCGGGATATAAATTGAATAAATAAATTGAATATATAATAATAAAGCAAAACAATTGAGTATTTGCATATTTGTTGGAGGAAGTACAAAGCAGAGTAACAGTGGGAAGAAATAGCATGTTTGTTTATGGCCATTCTCCTATTTCTGGTCTCAGCCACACAGGAAACCACATTGAAATAATTGCTAGATAGTTAGCTTATTGGAATGAGAGGGTAAGAGTTCAATTCCCAAGATACCTCCTAGGAAAACAGCCAGTTTGTGTAGTAATGAGCAAACTGCACAGTCCCAGAAGAAGAGAATGGTAAACCACTTCTGAATATTCTTCATCCATAAAATCCTGTAAAGAGTTGCATAAATCAGAATGGACTTGACAGCAGACCTGTGGTGGGGAGAGAATTTACCGGGATGGATGAGCACGCGCTGTTGCTCAAAGCCCATACCTTAAAGGGAAACACTACCTTGGCATTTTCCGCTTCACTTCTTCTCACTAGTCTCTGCTCTGCCCCATGGGAGAAAGTCCAAAGCACTTCGGGCAGCTTTGGTAGCTTCTCCCGAGCTGCCCGAAGATTTTTGGACTTTTTACCATGAAGCAGAGTGGAGACTGACGAAAGAAAGCACGGGGCTGTTTGACAGCACATAGTTATTATTATTCTCAACACTAATTTAAACCCATTGTGTAAATGAGTCACCTCTAGTTGAGATTTGAGAGTATGTATTTATCTATGTATCATTCTTTCCAGCTCTCATTTCTAAGCAACTAAAAAAATAAAATTAAGAAGAATTCAAAACAGACAAGCTCCGTGCCAAACTATGAAAATTATGTATAAACTATTTACAATATAATGTTTTGAGTTCTGCATGTTTCATGTGTGAGAAAATAAACTATTAGTTTTTGGCTTTGTTTTTTCTAAGTGTGCTTGCTTACATAAGATAGATGTACAATGAAATCAGGTGTAGTTTGAGACTGTCAGTTCCTCCTCTCGTCTACAACAGTTTTAATGGAAGTCAATCCTCTTTTTAAAATAAATATGCAATAATATTTTAGCTGGAAAATATGTATCCCATGTGAGCCAAAAACCTTACTTTCAAAACTTTGTATCTGAGTATTTTATTGCTGAGATCATTTATTTTCTTCTTCTTTTCAATTGGTATTACTGGCTATTTATAACAGTATGTGTTCCTTCTTATCTCAATGAATCTGCGTGAAGCAAATCCTATAACAAAAGAACAAATAATCAGTGTAATGAGAATACTTCTATTCCACACAATGCACTATGCCCATTAATGACACACTTTTAAAAAGTTCTATACTCCATTTCCTCTCTCAATTAAGTCTTTGAACCAAAGAATAAGCAAAAACCAAAGAACATTACTCACAATTAAGGACACCAATGGTGGCCTTGATGCTCATGGAAATAGTTATAACTATTTCCATGAGCAGGTTTCTCATAGCTTGTCTCCCAAGCATCAGTCACCTTTTTATTTCATGGCTACAATCACCATATGTAGTGATCTTTGATCCTAAGAAAGTAAAATCTGTCACTGCTTCTACTTCCCCATCTATTTTCAAGGGACTGATAGAGCCTGTTTCCATTGTTTTCTTGATGTTGAGTCTCAAGCCAGCTTTTGCACTCTCTTCTTTCAACCTAAGCAGCAGTTTATTTAGGTCATCCTCACTTTCTGCCACTAGGGTGGTATCATCTGCATATCTCAAGTTGTTTATGTTTCTCCCAGCAATTTTGATCCCAACTTGTGATTTGTCCAACCCTGCATTGCACATTATACGCTCTGTGTATAAGTTGAATAAGCAGGGTGACAAAATGCAGCCTTGTCTTACTCCTTTTCCTATTCCAAACCACTCCATCATTCCGTGTTCTGTCAGCTTAGGTCAGCTTAGCCTAGCAGTTCCTTTGCTAAGTCTCATGTACTGTCCTAACTGTTGCTTCTTGACTCTTGTACAGATTTCTCATGAGGCATATAAGTTGTTCTGGTATTCCCATCTCTTTAATTACTTGCCACATTTTGTTGTGGCCCACACACTCAAAGGCCTTGGTGTAGTCTAAGAAACTGAAGTAGACTTGTTTTTGATATTCCTTTGTTTTCTCCATGATCCAATGTATGTTGGCAATGTGGTCTCTAGTCCCCCTGCCTCTTCGGAACTGTTATGTCCAGCCCTTGCAAGGAACAGTCCAAACAACTATGGACAAAACAGGAACAAGTCTTTATTCAATAGTCTTTACGTGATGAGCTTACAAGACACTTTGGACACAGAGATGCCTATACAGTCCCAAGGAAGTCAATCCCTCTGGAGCATGCTTCAGGAAGAGGGCAATACCTAGCTACTGTAGAAGCTGTAACATAATGGAGGATACCCAGGCCTAGCCGTCTCTGGCTACCTGTATGGAGTGGCAAGTATAGATTCAGTCCAGCCACACCCTTGTTGACTCATGGGGCTTATATAGTGTCTCCCTGGCGGTGGCTCCTAGATACAAGGTAGCGACCCGCCGGACAACTTAGCTAACCAATCATAACTGCCATTTTCCTCTTGCAAGGCGCTGCCTGTGCCACTTTGCAATGTGCCTTAATACACAACAGGAACCCAGCCTGCACTTCTGGTAATTCTCTCTCCATGTGCTGCTGAAGTATATCCTGTATTATCTTGATAGCGTGTGGGATGAGTGGAATTGTTTGATAATTTGAATATTATTTGGCATTAACCTTTTTTGGGATAGGAACATATACTGATCTTTTCCAATTATGTCACCATTGTTGTGTTTTCCAAATCTGCTGGATACAGAATACAATAATTTGATTCTATCATCATTTAGGGCTTTGAAAAATTCAACTGGGATACCATTATCTCCACTGGTGTTGTTGTTTGCAGTGCTTTTTAGGGCCTTTCTGACTTTACTCTCTAGGGTGTCTTGCTCAAGTTCAATGTTCTCATCATCGTGATTATCAGGGGTGTTGAGGTCCTTTTTGTAGGGTTCCTCTGTGTACTCTTGCCATCTTTTCTTAATCTCTTCTGCATCAGCTAACTCCTTGCCGTTTTTGTCATTTTTGCTTTAAATGTTCCCTTGATTCCTACCCCTTATGCTGTTTTCCTCTATTTCTTTGCATTGTTCATTTAGGTAGGTTTCCTTATCTCTCCTTGTTTTTCTTTGAAATTCTGTATTCAATTGGTTGCATTTTTTCCTTTCTCCTTTGCCTTTTGCATTCCTTCTTTCCTCTTAAATCAATCTTAGGTTATTCAAATATTTAAAAGTATAAATTATTTTCCATTGTGCACAATAGCACATTATAAAATTCATTTCCTACTGCTTAATTGTACAAGGTGTATTATATGTTTTACATGAACACCTTGCTGAGCCTTTGTTCCAATTGTTGGCAATTACATCGAAATAATAATAATAAAAAGATTGCAGTCAGAGAAACAAAGCCTGAATGATCACAGGATCCTGCTCATTATAATGATGTCTTAAGAGTTTAGTTCAAATTAGAATGGAAAATGGTATGCAGATTTAAAAGCATTGGCTGTGATAATGACATAATGTTGCACTTCAGAGAAAAAATTTGTTGTCATTATTTATTTGCAAGAACTGTTACATTCACATTTGCTCTTCACTATCCTCCAGTTCAGACTAGACCTTTGGATGATATTTAAGACTGTTGCCTGCTGAAACTAGTTTTTCATACCAGGCTTACCTGACGTTAAAACCAATTCACATGACCCCATGTGATTAATTCATATATTTCTAATGAAACCTTTCAGGTGGTTAAAAGCAACAACAACAACATTACATACATACATACATACATACATACATACATACATACATACATACATATTGATTGATTGATTGATTGATTAGAACCTATCAAGACTGATATTAAAATCAGAGCTCTGTTTTTGCTTCACAATTTGATATTTAGGCTTCAAGGACGAAAAGAAAAGAAAGACAACTTATTAATGAGTTCATATAAAAGCAGTAAATAAATTCATGTCTAGATCCTGTAACATACATGGAAGGAACACAATGAACACACTGGTTAAGATGAAGTAATTAAATGTACTATTACTGCTACCTTTGGTGTTATTAAAATCTTTTATTTAACTGTTTTGGCTTGCCTACCCTGTAGACATGCGGTAATTTTTATTTATTTATTTATTGAATTTATATTGTCACCCCCTCGCCAAAGTGACTCCGGGTGGCTCACAATAAACATTACAAGATTCAAGTATAAAACGTCCCCATATAAGCTTAAAACCATTAAAAACCCTGAAAATACCCTCCCAACAATACAACAGTTTAAAACTAAAGCTAAAAGCTAAAAAAGAAAACCGAATGCCTTCATATAAGCCAGAGGGAAGGGGCTGTTCCACCGGCAGCACCACACACCTACTGTGCTAGCTATGTTTTTAGCCCTTTTCTAAATGTCAATAGCGCTGCCTGGAGGCACAGCTCGGTCGGCAGGAGGTTCCACAGGACTGGAACAGATACCGAGAAGGCTCTCCTTCTAGTGCCAGAGAGACGAGCCTCTCTGGCCAATGGAACCATTTGGGAACTCCTCCGGTCTGCTCTGGTGGGACGGGCAGATGTCCTTGGGGTGATGCGGTCTCTTAAGTACCCTGGTAATAATAAAACAAGATACAGTACTAATCTGCCTCTGTGCTTGCCTATACCATAATGGCTTTGGAACATACATGCCTGAGAATAGGCATGCACACTAATGGGACCCCAGATGTGTACAGCTGAGCTTATTATTATTTTTGAAAATATGTTAATGAAATATGCTCAATCAAATATGCTTTTGCATTTAAAGCTACAGTACCTTCCTTAGTTGCTAGAAGCATGTTCCACTCTTTTGAACTCTAAGATGTCAGGCCAGGCTCCATGAATCCAGATTTCACAAACATTGCAGCACTGCTATCTCCCCCCCACACACACACACACACACACCACTTGTTTTTGCATGGTGTTCAAATATACATTGGTTCCCAGAACCTCCAGATGTTGGTAACAATTTATAAGGGAGACTTGAAACCCAAAGGCTGCTTCCAGGGTAAATACACAATATGCTGATAGGGCTAACATACACAATTCACATATCAGATGTTGCAGTTGAACAAAGGAGCAGAGGGACTGTTTGATTGATTTTTTTCCCTCTTGTATTGTCGATTGAAAAACTGTTCAAAGCCATAGTTGTTGTTTCTTCTTTCTTTCTTTCTTTCTTTCTTCTTCTTTTTATTCTTCTTCTTCTTTGTATTCTTCTTCGTATTCTTCATATTCTTCTTCTTCTGCCCTCCATCAAGATGGATTCAAGTGGGATTTAATCTACTTGGGGACCATCACCCTTCCCCATGGACTTCACAACCCAGGATCGGTAGTTCTTAGGGTTGTCAGGTTAGTTAAATACCACCTGACAACTGACGTTGAGCCACTGGCAGTATGACCTACTCTGTTACCATAGCAGGATAGCCTGGTCGGACTGGTCATAAAAGGGAAAAACAGAGAAAATATTTGTTTGATCCAGTGTTATAATGAACAGCTAGGAGAGGGGAAATAATTCATCTGTTCTGCTTTTTCTTTCCAGCAAAACTAGGGAACGGTTTCATTTACAGTACCTGTATGTTGAAGTGGCTCATCAGCCACTTCACCATATGGGCAAAGGTAGCCTCCATTGTTTGTATGAGGGGAGCTGGCTAAGTAACCTTTAGCCCTTTCCCCATCCTCAAGAGGCCCAAAATGAATGAGCCAAAACAGTCCCCTAAACTCTGGAAATGCTCTAGGTGTTTGATGTAGGCAGATTGATTGCACACGGAGTCAGCAGGCGGGCCAAACACTTCTTTATTTTGGCATGGCCAATCTGTACATAGCAAAATGGTGGAGACGCAGCTCCTTATATATAATACATTGCATTTGAATTTCCCCCCAAGGGCGCCCATTGGTTGCGGAAGCAGTGATGTCATTAGGACGTACTGCATACCTGACTAAGGTCTACCTAACCTGACTAAGGTTCACCTGTGGTGGGAAGGGTTCCCACACTTGTTATTGATTGGGTGATTTGAGCCATGTGTGCTGAGCTCCTTCAGCTGCACTATAGCAGGCAGCTGAGCTGTGTGCAGTGGCAGATGCTGCACTATAGCTGGCAGCTGAGTTGTGTGCAGTGGCAGACGAATTACATGCATACACAACATCCCTCCCCCCTAGGATGGGACAAAGTCCCTCAACCATTGTGGGGGATGGCAGACGCGCTGCGGCCGACCAGTCAGTTCAGCGACACTGGTGGGTTTGGCCGCCGCACCTGAGCCTTCCCCCCTAGAGAACTGCAGAGTCCCATCGAACCCTGGCAAGGGTAGGGATGGGGGAATCTCTGATTCGGGAGGGATGAGGGGACCATTGGGAGAACTCAAGACCCCGCTGCTCACTGGGACGAGTGGGGGAACACTCGCAAAAACTCCCCTCATCCTGAAACAAAAAATCAAACTGGGGGTCCTCGTCCCCGGGTTGGGAGACCGACTCCCGTGGGCCTATGCAGCCTGCCCTGCTGAGTCCTGTATTCCCAACTTGGGTTAAGCGGGTGGGGGGTAACCCTAATATTGACTCCTCTGGATCACTCCTCCAGGTGGTTTCCATGACCCTTCTCCTAAGCTGGTCAACGTGTCTCCACCACAGTAATCCTGACTCTGTTATGACTTTGTACGATACTGGCCCGGTTTGTTCCACCACTTCCCCGGGTACCCACGCTGGCCCTGAGCTTACATAGTTCCTACAGTAAACTGGATCACCTGCCCCAAACACTTTCTTCTGCTCTGTTGCCATATTTGTACCCCTATCCTCCACCCTAGAAGGATCCAGGCAGTCAAACAATGTTGCGATCCTTCTCTGCATTAGGAGCTCCGCGGGGGATTGCCCCGATGTGAGCAGGGTGACCCTATAGCACATGAGGAATTAGCAGAGCTGTAGCTCCCGGTCCCCCAGACCCATCCTCCTTAGTGCGTCCTTTGTGGTGCGGACCAGGCGGTCCACTTGTCCGTTCATGGCAGGGTGAAAAGGGGCAGAGGTGACATGCCTGATCGCTTTCCATTTGAGGAACACCTCGAATTCTGCGGACGTGAAAATGGATGCGTTATCTGAAATTAACACATCGGGCAGGCCAAAACATATGATCACCTTCCTTAGGTGTTTGATTGTGGCCGCGGAGGACGTGTTTTGCATTGGAATGACTTCAAGCCATTTCGAGAATACGTCAACCACAAGTAGGAACATTGATCCCCTGAAGGGCCCCACGAAGTCCACGTGGACCCTCGTCCTAGGGCTGCATCCCACTCCCTAGGGGGTAGGATATGCTCTTCAGGCTGTGAGAGTTGACAACTCTCGCACGCACCCACCAACTGTTCTATGTCCTTATCTATGTTGGTCCACCAGAAGTAACTCCTTGCCAGAACTTTTGACTTCACGATGCCCGGATGACTCATATGGAGTAGCCGAAGCACCTTGGCTCACAAAACTTTGAGGATTACTATTCTCTGGCCCCAGAGGAGGCATCTTCTCTTGAGCGAAACCTCAAAACATTTCCTGAAGAACAATGTGAGTTCTTCGGATGGGGACGTTAAGGGCCAGCCCTTCTTAACCCATGCCAGCGCTTGGGAGAGGACCTTGTCCTTGGCGGTTGCCTTGGCGATATCCACAGGCACAAGTGGGGGCGATTTGAGGGACTCTATGAGCAGCACCTGGTGCTCTTGCTCAACCTTGCACTCTAGTTCTCCCAGCTCTAGCAGGGGAGACCTGGAAAGCTCATCTGTGTGAGCGATATCTTTCCCGGTGCGATGTACCAGTGTGAACCGGTACACGTTTAGGAAGATCGCCCAGTATAACATTCTAGGGGACAAGATCTGTGGGGTGGGCTTGGCCATGACAAAGATTCCCAGGAGGGGCTTGTGGTCTGTGACAATGGTGAACTCCCTCCCATGCAAGAAGTCATGGAACTTCTTTGTCCCTGCAATGATCGCAAGGGCCTCCCTGTCTGTCTGGGCATAGTTGCACTCCGCTTTCAAGAGGGATCCTGAGTAGAACATAATTGGTGCCTCCATCCCATTTTCAAACACGTGGCAGAGGATAGCCCCTACCCCCACCGGTGAGGCATCACACACAAGCACTATGGGCTTCTTGGGGTTGAAGTGAGTTAATATCACCCCGGAAGAGAGGAGCCACTTTAACTTACTAAATGCTCGCTCTTGAGCCTCCCACCACCACCAGACTGTGTCCTTTTTCAGTAGGCGGTGCAACGGCTCTGCCACAGAAGCCTTCCATGGGAGGAAGGAGTGGTAGAAGTTCAGGAGCCCCAGGAACGACTGTAGTTCCATCTTAGATACTGGCGTGGGAGCATCCTGAATGGCCGCGACCTTGGATTTTGAAAGCTTTAACCCATTGGGGGTGATCCGGAACCCCAGAAACTCTACCTCGTTTGTGTAGAATACGCACTTGTCCCTTCTCAGGTGTAACCCAGCCCTCTCAAACACAGACAGCACCCGGTCTAACCTCTGGGCTAACTCTGACATCCCCATCTGTTATCAATACATTGTTGAAGTATGGCAACACCCTGGGGAGACCCTTAAGTAGGCGTTCTACAAGCGCCTGAAATATTCCGGGAGCTGAGTTCACGCCGAACTGGAGGCGTGTCACCTTAAACGCACCCTTGTGCGTAACTATCGTCTGGGCAGCTGCAGCTGCAGGTGTGACTGTTAACTGCTGGTAAGCCTGCACTAGGTCCAGCTTTGCAAAACATCTCCCCCATGCAACTTGGCTGGTAAGTGGCTAACTACCGGCACCGGGTAGGCATCGAGGCGAATTGCCTTGTTGTTAGTACACTTGTAATCAGCACAAATCCTAACCTCCCCGTTAGATTTCATGGCAGCTACAATCGGTGTCTCCCAGTCCGCAGAGTCCACTGGAACCAAAATCCCCTGACCCACCAATTTGTCCAACTCTGCTTCTATTTTGTCCTTTAGTGCAAAAGGCACTCTTCTCGGCTTGAGGCATACGGGCTGAATGGAGGGGTTCAATATCAAAGTCCACAGTAGGCCCCCTGTACTCCCCAAGTCCTTTCTCGAAGACCACTGGGTGTGCATTGCATACATCTTGGATGGGGTTGCCTCGAATGGCATTGATTCCAGTCAAGGCAATACCCAGCAGTTCAAACCACTGGGTCCCCAGGAGACAACTGGATCCCCCCTTAAGGACCACTAAAGGGCAACTTCCTTGTGAAGTTTTTGAAATGGATGGTAAAGTCCCCCACCCCCAGGATTGGGATGTAGTTTCCCTGAACATCCTGCAAGTTTGTTCTGAGGGCTCTCAGCTTGGGGTAGTTGCTGGGGGGTATCCGCAGAAACTCGGTCTGCAAGACTATGGAGTATGAAGTCCCTGAGTCCACCTCCATCTTCACCTGGACCCCCTGCAACAGTACCTTCACACAAAAACGGGTGCGCCGGTTCGACACACGTCTTACCACGGTGTCCTCCGCGTGCACCTTCCAGATGGCATTGTCCTTTCGGCCGTGGCCGGTGGTCCGGTCAGGGTCTTGGCTTCTGCGTTGTCTGCACACCTTCACAATGTGGCCCAAACGTCCGCAGTTGTGGCACTCTGCCTTCTTGAAGGGGCACTTCCTCCGGTCGTGTGTGCCCCCGCACCCCTCGCAGCGTTGGCTTGCTTTGACGGTGTCTCTCCTCTCGAAAGGCCTCTTCTGCACCTTCTGGACCTCGGGTTTGCTCTCACTCTTGCTGAGGTCTGATGAGGATGTGGCGGCGGCTGCCGGGGCTCTCGCTTCTCACTCCCTGCAAGACGAGCAGCTGTGGGCCTGCATGGCGGACGACGGGTTCCCAGGGGCTGCGGTTCTCACCCAACATGACCGCACTCCGTCGTTTATGGCATCTGCAGCCTGGGCAGCCGCAGGACCTACTGGGCTTCCTCATCCCGCAGGCCGAGTAGGAGACGGTCTCGCAATGCCTCGGCCAGGAAATGTCCCCACCGGCAAGGGATGGCTGCCAGTCTCAATGTGGTGACAAACTCCGCCACACTCTCTCCAGGGGACTGGTCATGCCAGTGAAATGCTAGTCTTGCTGGGAACACGGACACCTTTGGGTGGAAATGTGCCCGCAGTACAGCAAGGATGTTGGCGAGGGGCACCGACTTGAGGGCCCTCGGCATCAGGAGGTTCCTCGCTAGTTCCAGGGTTGGAAACCCGCACTGAGCCAGTAGGCAGGCTCATCTCTGAGCTTCACCCTCGACGTTCTCCGCATACATTGCATACAGAAACTGTTCCTCATAGAGATCCCATGACTTGGGCTTGGAGGTGTCGAACAGAGTGAGGGTAACTCTGTGGGAAGCCATTATCCCACCTTCGCCGCCAATTTGATGTCGGCAGATCGATTGCACACGGAGCCAGCAGGTGGGCCAAACACTTATTTATTTTGGCATGGTCAATATGTACATAGCAAAATGGTGGAGACGCAGCTCCTTATATATCATACATTGCATTTGAATTCCCCCCCCCCAAGGGTGCCCATTGGTTGCGGAAGCAGTGATGTCATTAGGACGTACTGCATACTTGACTATGGTCCACCTAACATGACTAAGGTTCACCTGTGGCGGGAAGGGTTCCCGCACTTGTTATTGATTGGGTGATTTGAGCCATGTGTGCTGAGCTCCTTCAGCTGCGCTATAGCGGGCAGCTGAGCTGCGTGCAGTGGCAGATGCTGCGCTATAGCTGGCAGCTGAGTTGCGTGCGGTGGCAGACGAATTACATGCATACACAACATGGTGAGAGGCTTCAACCTGAACATATGTTTGCAGTCAATACAGGACTTCTTATACCAGGGTTAGTATTGTTTCAGCATTCTAGGTTCCAGAAAAGAAAGGTGGAAGGGAGACATTGATATCTCCACAAAATGGGGGAAAATGGGGGTGACAGATAGAGCGACAGGGAGGGAGGGAGAAAGGGGAAGTGGACTAAAAACCTGAATGTAAATCCCTGAAATTAGTTGATCTGAAAAATTCATATTTAAAATAAAATCCTTGCTGTGATTTTATGAGATTTAGAATGTTGTCTTGCTCTGATTCTGACCATCAGTCTATCTAGTTTGGCACTATGAACTCTGACTGGCAGAGTTTCAGGCAATATTCCATCAATATTCCTGCTGCTCTTAGATCCCTGGTTTTACATGACAATCCTCCCATTCACAGACTAACCAAGTCTGACTGTGCTTAACTTACGAAACCAGCCAAAATTGTTTCATTGAGGGGGATGTGATTATTTCTTTATTCAGTCTTGGCAGGATTTCACACAGCTCTGAAACTGTGTTTTATGCATTTCTTCAAAATATACATTGCTGGAAAATGTAGTAAGTGTTGGCCTCGTAGCAAACACAGTAGCACAGTGTGGGGTTTGTGTTTGTGTCTTTTTTGATGAATTAAGTTGTCCTTGATCTTTTATGCTTGCTATGTCTGTATTTTCAAAGCAGAAAGGCTCTGGAAAACAGTCTGCTTTTACTAAAAATCAGCAGAAGAACCATTTTCCCCTTGTCTAAGTAGAAAGGGAACACCATGAAACAATTTCATAAGATTGAAAAAGAAGGATGAAAGCATTAGGGAAAGAAAGCACAGAGCAATAGTAACAATAAAGAAGTACAAATACAAACCAAAATGAGGTAAAGGTAAAGGTAAAGGTTTCCCTTGCTCGAAAGCCAGTCGTATCCGACTCTAGGGTGCAGTGCTCATCTCTGTTTCTAAGCCGAAGAGCCAGCGCTGTCTGCTTCTGCAGACGTTTCCGTGGTCATGTGGCAGGCATGACTAGACATGGAACGCTGTTACCTTCCCACCGAAGTGGTCCCTATTTATCTACTTGCAATTTCTTGCTTTCGAACTGCTAGGTTGGCAGGAGCTGGGATGAAGACGGGAGCTCATTTCCGTCCTGCAGTACTCGGGAATCGAACTGCTGACCTTCCGCTTCCCAGTCAGCGTCTTAGCGACTTGAGCCACTGCAGGGCTCAATATGCAAAATATGCAGGGGCATATTTTGAATATTTCTTATTACTCATATTGGACTGAGGAATTCTGGAATGGAGAAGCTTGTTTTCAGAAATTTCCCTGGTTTCCCTCACTTGTACAGAGTCCCTCTTACAGATCCAGTAAGGATTATTTTAAATATTCCACAAAGCATTTCTTTCAAAACAGCCATATTATACCAGTCATTGTTGAGAGGTTGCTGCAGTTATACACCAGAAACACTGAGTTCTATCCAGCAGTAGCCTTTGTTCTTCTCCTATTTCGTGCCACTTGTACCAACTGTAAAACCAAATTATTAGCTATTCTCCCTACAGAAAAACTGCTTCAGAAGCTGGGGGATCTTCTGAAATAATATGGAAACAGTAGATAAAGTTGGTAGTTCAGATTGTCATTTATCAGATTCATCATCTGGACAGAGGGGAAAAAGTTCCCACTAGGACAAAAATGTAAGAAACTTGGCTTTATACACAGTGGAGGTGAGTAACAGATTCAATGGTTTGGATCAGACAGACAGAGTACCAGAAGAATTATGGACAGAGATGCGAGACATTATGCAGGAGGCAGCAAGGAAAACCATACCAAAAGAAAAGAAGCGCAAAAAAGCAAAGTGGTTGTCGGATGAAGCTCTTAAAATAGCAGAGGAAAGAAGGAACGCAAAAGGCAAAGGAGAAAGGAAAAATTACAACCACTTAAATAAAGAATTTCAAAGAAAAGCAAGGAGAGATAAGGAAACCTACCTAAATGAACAGTGCAAAGAAATAGAGGAAAACAACACAAGAGGCAGGACTAGTGACCTCTTTTTAAAAATTGGGGAAGTCAAGGGAACGTTCAAAGCAAAAATGACCACGATAAAAGACAAAGATGGCAAGGAGTTAGCGGATGCAGAAGAGACAAAGAAAAGATGGAAAGAGTACACAGAGGAACTTTACAAAAAAGACCTAAACACCCCGGATAATAACAATGAGGGGGAAATTGAACTTGAACCAGATATCCTAGAGAGCGAAGTCAGAAATGCCCTAAAAACACTGCAAATAACAAAGCCAGTGGAGATGATGGTATCCCAATTGAAGTTTTCAAAGCCCTAAAAGATGATGGAATCAAGCTAATACATGCAATATGCCAGCAGATTTGGAAAACGAAACAGTGGCCACAGGATTGGAAAATATCAGTATATGTCCTAATCCCAAAAATGGGCAATGCCAAAGAATGTTCAAATTATCAAACAATTGCGCTCATCCCACAAGCTAGCAAAGTGATGCTCAAGATAATACAGGATAGACTGCAGCAGCATGTAGAAAGAGAACTACCAGAGGTTCAGGCTGGGTTCAGAAAAGGCAGGGGGACCAGAGACCACATTGCCAACATACGTTGGATCATGGATAAAACAAAGGAATACCAGAAACAAGTGTACTTCATTGACTACACCAAGGACTTTGATTGTGTGGACTACAACAAAATGTGGCAAGTAATTAAAGAGATGGGAATACCAGAACACCTTATATACCTCATGAGAAATCTGTACAGGAGTCAAGAAGCAACAGTTAGGACAGAGTATGGAATGACGGAGTGGTTTGAAATAGGAAAAGGAATAAGACAAGGCTGCATTTTGTCACCCTGCTTATTCAACTTATACACAGAGCACATAATATGCAATTGCAGGGATGGAGGAATCACAATATGGGATCAAAATTGCTGGGAGAAACATCAACAATTTGAGATATGCAGACAATACCACCCTAATGACAGAAAGTGAGGAAGACCTAAAGAAGCTCCTGATTAGGTTGAAAGAAGAGAGTGCAAAAACTGGCCGGAGACTCAATATCAAGAAAACCAAGATAATGGCAACAGGCCATATCCGTCCGTGGAAAATAGATGGGGAATAAGTAGAAGCAGTGATAGACTTTACTTTTTTAGGATCAAAGATCACTGCAGATGGAGATTGCAGCCATGAAATAAAAAGATGACTGATTCTTGGGAGACAAGCTATGAAAAACCTGGGGAACATAGTTAAAAGTAGAGACATCTCACTGCAAACAAAGGTTCACATAGTCAAAGCAATGGTATTTCTGGTGGTAATGTATGGCTGTGAGAGCTGGAACATTAGAAAGGCTGCGTGAAGAAAAATAAATGCCTTTGAGATGTGGTGCTGGAGGAGAGTTTTGAGAGTCCCCTGGACAGCGAGGAGAACCAATAGGTCAATATTAGAAGAGATTAGCCCTGACTGCTCCTTAGAAGGACAAATAACAAAGATGAAGATGAAGTATTTTGGACATCAAATGAGAAGAGAGGATTCACTTGAGAAGGCCTTGATGCTGGGGAAGGTGGAGGGCAAAAGCAGAAGGGGACAGCCAAAGGTGAGATGGCTAGATGGTATTGTGGACACAATGGGCACGGGGCTGTGCAGACTGAGGAGGATGGTGGAGGACAGGGGTGCTTTAGTGTATGCAAACCAAGACACAGGACACAGCCTCGGGCTGGGTTAACTCAGGTTTATTGCATCGTGGACAGAGGGAACATGAGGTAATGGCGGATCGATAGCTCTTTATATACTCCAGTAATACATTTGAACGTGGTGCCATGGTAGCCCATTGGCTACTGCCTGCGTGACGTCATTGCGAGTCACGCCCTTCTTGTCCAGGTGTAGGTGGTGGCGGGAAAGCTTCCCGCGCTGTTGCCTTTGATGAGTTCTGACCAAGAGAGCTTGGACGCTCGCTGCTGCCAGCTGGTGGTCATTAGCTCGCGTCCTCATGCAGGGTTCATATGATACAGCTGAAGGTTACATTGTTGCTAGGCAAGGTTCAGATACATTGTAATCCATGTGGAAGGTAAAACCCTTAGAACACAACATCCCTCCCCCCTAGGACGAGACAACGTCTCGCGCCCATGCACTCCCCCCCCTAGGAGACAAAATCTCTCAGCCAAGATGGCTTGTTTCGAACACGCTGGGGTCTCGATGCGGGCTGCCTCTCCCCGGGTTTGCTACCTTCTCTTTGTCCCCTGGTTTCCTGTCCTGTAATTTGAGAGGGAGACTCGTTAGTGACTTGCCGCGGCTCCGCGGCGTTGTTGGGAGGTGTGCTCTTACTTAGGGAGGAACCGGGGGCACTGGGGACTAACGGAAAACCCCTCTTCTCGCTTGGATGGGTGGGGGAACACTCCTGAAAACCCCCCCGGCTCGCAAAATCAAAATCAAAATTACAATCGGGGGCAGCGGTCGCGAACTCCTCTCCCCCTTCCCCGGCCTCTGATGGAATTGGTTTATCAAAAGGATATGAGTCGGGGCCGCTGCTTCTTCCTTCCCCCCTTGCTTGGGACTGTTGTCTGCTGCTGTCTCCCCCTTGGGTTAAGCGGGTGGGGGAGAACCCTCGGCCGCATGGGTGTTGGGACCACCACCCGTTGGCCCCACAACAGGCACCCCCTTTCTAGGGACAACTCTAGCTTCTTCCGAAAGAATGGGTCGAATTCCTTGCTTGGGGACGATGCTGGCCACCCTTTCTGCACCCATGAGCTGACTTTCTCCAGCGTTTTGTCCTTGCCTGTCGCCCTAGCTATATCGGCTGGTACTATTGGGGGTTCGTCTAAAACCTCGATTAGCAACACCTGGCGGTCTCTTCCTATTCTGGCTTTTTGGTCGTCCGACAAAGGCAAAGGAGATCTCGAAAGCGCATCAGCATGGCTGATCTCCTTTCCGGGCCGGTACTCCAACTCGTGTTGGTATGCGTTAAGAAAAATGGCCCATCGCAACATTCTCGGGGATAGTATCTGCGGCGTGGGCTTGCCTGCCGTGAAAATTCCTAACAGGGGCTTGTGATCCGTCACGATTTTGAACGGGCGGCCATACAGGAAATCGTGAAACTTTTTGGTCCCCGCTACTATTGCTAATGCCTCCCTGTCGGTTTGTGCATAATTTCGCTCTGCTTGGGACAGGGACCTTGAATAAAACGCAACTGGGGCCTCCCGACCGTCATCCAACACGTGGCAAAGCACCGCCCCCACCCCCACCGGTGATGCATCACAGACTAAGACCACCGGCCGTTTGGGATCGAAATGCGTTAGGATTGCATCAGAAGTCAAGAGCTGCTTTAGTTCTTTGAATGCCCTCTCGTGCTCGTCACCCCACATCCATGTCTCCTCCTTTTTAAGCAACCGATGGAGTGGTTCGGCTACGGACGCTTTCCGCGGAAGGAATGTGTGGTAAAAATTGAGGAGCCCCAGGAATGACTGTAGCTCGGTTTTGGATGTGGGGCGAGGGGCATTCTTGATGGCGGCTACTTTGGACTTGGACGGTTTAATACCCTCTGGTGTGATTCGGAACCCTAGAAACTCGACCTCGGTTTCGAAAAAGACACATTTGTCCTTCCTCAGTCTCAGCCCCGCTTTCTCGAACACAGTTAGCACTTTATCCAATCTCCTTGCTAGTTCGGCCTCACTCCCCCCTGTTATCAATACGTCATCAAAATAAGGCAACACCCCCTCCAGCCCCTTCAGGAGGCGTTCCACAAGCGACTGAAAAAGGCCGGGTGCCGAGTTCACGCCGAACTGTAAACGCGACACCTGGAACGCTCCTTTATGCGTGACTATCGTTTGGGCCGCGGCCGTGGCGGGAGTTACAGGGAGTTGTTGATAGGCTTGTGCCAGGTCGAGCTTAGCGAAACACTTCCCCCCATTTAGCCTGGCCAAAAGGTGGCTGACCACTGGCACCGGATATGCATTAGGGCGAATCGCCTTGTTAATTGTACACTTATAATCAGCGCAAATGCGCACCTCCCCGTTAGCCTTCAAAGCTGTTACGATTGGAGTTTCCCACTCCGCGGAATCAACAGGAATAAGAATCCCCTGGCCCACTAATTTGTCCAGTTCCGCCTCTATTTTGTCCCTTAGTGCGAAAGGCACCCTGCGCGGTTTGAGTCTTATCGGGCGGACCTCCGGGTCTAGGTCGAAGGCTACAGGGGGTCCTTTGAATTTTCCAAGTCCTTTTTCGAAAACGGTGGGGTGCGCGTCACACACCGCTTGTATCGGATCCGCGCCCACGGCATGCACCCCCCCTATGAACAAACCCAGGGGCTGAAACAACTGCGTCCCTAGGAGGCTACAATTCCCCCCTTTGAGAACGACTAAAGGGAGTTCTGCGGAATGTCTTTTGTAACGAACCCGAAATTTCCCGACCCCCAGCACTGGAATGTTGTTCCCTTGTACGTCCCGTAGCGTGGACCTCAGAGTCTTAAGTTTGGGCCACGCTTGGGGGTCGATCTTCAAGAACTCTTTCTGGGAAATTATGGAATAATAGGACCCCGAGTCAATCTCCATCCTAACAGGGGCCCCTTGTACTATTACCTCAATGAAGTAATGGTTTTGTCCCGCGGACACACTGAACACGGGAGTGTCGTCCTCACTGCCGTCCGAGACGCGACCCACGCCGTCCTGCTTCCTCGTGGTTCGGGCGCCATCTTGGGGTCTCGCTGGACGGTCCGGTCTGGCCGAACGGTCTTTCGACTGCCTCCGGCCCTCTTTCCGATTTCTGCATGCCCTGGCGATGTGCCCGCGCCGGCCACAGCTGTAACATTCGGCTTTCCTGAAAGGGCACTTCGCACGCTCATGGGCCGCCCCACAACCATCGCAGCGGCGCCCCCCTTTCCGGACCTTCTGTACCTCTTCGCCGTCGCTGCCATCTGTAGAGGATCTCGAAGTTCGTCGGGTCGCGTGCACCGGCTGTCCTGACTTGCCGCGCACCGAGCTTTCCATTTTGCTGGCCCTAGGACGCCACTCACGCCACTCGTGTATTTCGTCCACTCCCGCATTCGTGGACTCCGCGGACTCCGCGGTCTCTACGACCTCGGCCAGCGTGGGTGGCGGCTCCCTGTTCATCAGGCGGCGCTGCACTTCCTTGTCCTTCAGGCCACACAGCACGACGTCCCTCATGATCATCTCCAGGTTGTCCCATTTGCAGGGGACGGCGGCTACCCTCAGGGCCTCCACGAAAGCCTCTACCGACTCGTCCGGCGCTTGGACTCGCCTCCAAAACGCACTCCTGGCGGGAAACATTGCCTTTGAGGGTTGGAAACGCTCACGCAGCAACTTCAGTATGTCGTCGGTTTTGAAGTCATCCAACGTCTTCGGTTCGATCATGCCCACCAGCGTCCGCTTGGTCTCTACTCCCAGCATTCGGGTGAGGATGGCCCTCTTCCTTTCCTCGTCGTCTTTGACTTTGAGTTCCACCAATGCCGCCTTGAAATCCATGTTGAAGATGGTCCAGTCTTGCGGCTTGGTAATATTGAACCCGCTCTGTGTCCTGGCGCTTTGGGAATCCATTATCCCACCTTCGTCGCCAATTTAGTGTATGCAAACCAAGACACAGGACACAGCCTCGGGCTGGGTTAACTCAGGTTTATTGCATCGTGGACAGAGGGAACATGAGGTAATGGCGGATCGATAGCTCTTTATATACTCCAGTAATACATTTGAACGTGGTGCCATGGTAGCCCATTGGCTACTGCCTGCGTGACGTCATTGCGAGTCACGCCCTTCTTGTCCAGGTGTAGGTGGTGGCGGGAAAGCTTCCCGCGCTGTTGCCTTTGATGAGTTCTGACCAAGAGAGCTTGGACGCTCGCTGCTGCCAGCTGGTGGTCATTAGCTCGCGTCCTCATGCAGGGTTCATATGATACAGCTGAAGGTTACATTGTTGCTAGGCAAGGTTCAGATACATTGTAATCCATGTGGAAGGTAAAACCCTTAGAACACAACATGTGCCTGGAGAACGATGGTCCATTGGGTCACAGAGAGTCAGAGTCGACTGTGCAACTGAAAACAACAAAAAAGATGTTTTGAATGTCAACATTCAGAAACCCCAGCCACCAAAAACACTTATATGAAACTGAAAGTCTAAGAGTTCTCTACCCCATTGGATGAAAGATATTATAAAGATAGTGAGGGCCTTAGTAGTTGAGGCACCAATCCTTTCTCTAGTAGTAGTATTGCCTTAAGAGGGGAAGACTATCTGTTCTAACACAAGTCAGCTCCATATACATTTTGCAAATTAGTTTGCTGTTGTTTCATATTTCGCTACCTACAGAGTAGCATGGTTTTATTTACATACCTCATTGCCCAGACACATATTATTCATTCATTCATTCATTCATTCATTCATTCAACATACAATGTACATAAACATTGACATCAATTGACTAATTGCTTAAATAAAATTAGTAATAGCAAAAAAACTCAATAATAAACAACGTTAAAAAGCAACAATATGACAGGTAATCATAACTAAGATAAAGAGATGTTAGGATGGATAGCCCCCAAAAGCTCTTTGAATATCAAGTTTTAACTGCTTTCTAAAAGCAAGGAGAGATGAAACCTCATGGACTTCTTGAGGAAGCTTGTTCCATAGCAAGGGCACCAGTATCAAGAAGACCTGCTTTCTTGCTACTGTTTTACAGGCCTCATTTGGAGCAGGCCCCCTCGGCCACATAGACTGGGAGGATGTAGTGAGATGGGCAGATGTAATAGGATGTAGGTGCTCCATGATGTAACAAGGATCCAAACCATGGTGACTTTTATGTTAAGGTCAAAACCTTGAACCTGATGCAGTAGCCTGTAGAGATAATGTTTTAAGAGAAGGCAAAATGCTCTTGCTTTAAAGTATGATCAGATTTGCCTTACCAATTTGTCTGACAGTGGAAGCCAATGGAAACTGTTTTCATTTTAAAAAATCATTGCAGCAAATGTCAAAAGTCCACATGCAAAAACTGAAAAGAAGAAAATTGCCATTATAATTCTTGCTGCTGCAGTTGTGGATTATGAAAGAGAGAGAGGGAGAAAGAGAGCGATCTAACATTTAGGATATTATAGGAACACATATTACTAACCCCACAGGTATAAAGATTTTGATGCAAGTAGAATGGCAAAGAGCAGCATGTCCAAAGGCACACAGCCTAAAGGGGAATCCACAGTTGTTTAATGCTGGCTGTGAGGACTGAGTGGAAGAATAAAGCAACTCTTCAAAGCCTCAAAACTAGTGACTCAGGAGATGATGGGATCAGCCAAGGGAACAAAATCAATAAAAAAATTAATTACAGGGAAAGAAGAGAGGATAACATTATTTCTTTTAGCTGGAAACCATAAGGTTCTAAAGATTAGATTATTATTACTGTTGAAGGCTTTTAGGTAGGAACAATATTTCTTCATCTACCTGCATCCATGTGTAAAATGTTGTGAGTTACATTTTATTAACAGACTGTGGTGCTCATGTTTATTCCCTTTCAGCTTCCCTTTCCAATTCTATGCTTTTATTGCCCAACCTATTCTTCAGTTACTTTGGTTTGATCTGGTGTCAAACCCTTGTCATCCTCTGAACGGATATGTGCCTCATGTCCACCAGCTCAGTTCCAGAAAGAGCTTTATGGCAAGAACAAACATTCTTGAGGATACACAAGAGCAAAACCAAATTAAAAGATGGAGAAAGGAGCTCACTGGGCAAGGAACATTATTAAAGGAGAACATAGCTGAGGAACTCAAACTCCCCTACAGCACTTGGAGGACCCTGAATAGGCTGAGAGTCGGAGTCCCTAAATGTAAGACCATGATCAAGTGGGGGCTGCTGGAGCACAACAACACATGGTGTTAATATGGAGAGATTCAGAATCTAACTCATCTACTGGTCTGCCAATTACTGCCAGAAACATGCACTGATGAAGACTTAAGTTTTGCCAATGACAAAGCCAAGAAAGTGGCTTCATTTTGGCAGCCCAGGGTTTGATCAGGACACAAAAGAAGAAGAAGCCCAACCTATTGCTAAAATGTAGACTACAAGCTGCTCAAGACAGGAATCTTGGGAAAGAATCTGAAATATTTATTTATTTATTTATTTTTCTTTGCCTTTCTCATAAAAGCTGGTTAGATAGGTCAGTGTTTTAGATATGTTTGAAATTTTGATTCCCCATGTACTTCCTAGGAGAAGAGCCAGTCTGTGTATATATGGGCAAGCCACACAGCTCCATGGTACACCCAGAAGAAGGGACTGATGGATCACTTTTGAGTGTTCTCTACCTAGAAAACCCTGGAAATAGTCACCATAAGTCAGAATTGACTTATATAATTTTAAAAAAGTATTAAAAATTAAGAACAACAAATTCCTACAGTATTAAAAAAGAATTAGACAAATATAACATTAATGCCTGTTTAAAACATTTCAAGTAACACAATAGACCCGTTTTAAGAATCTCCTCTTCAGCAGCCAATCACTAAAAGAAGACCTGTCTGAATATCCCAGGCAAACTGCAATGACAATAGAAATCTGATCAATAAAATTAATTCCAACTACATGGCTTGACTTGATTGCAGTGGCTCTAGTTAGATTAACTGAAGAAAGTAGTCTCATATTCCAAAAATATTTCTTTCATTTCTCTGCTTCTTCTTCTTTGCTTCCTCTTTTACCCCATCAAGTGTTGAGGTTCATCTCTTTGCAATTTCAACATTTGAAGCAGTGAGCTCAGCAGGAAGTAAAGCTTATTAATACAAAGCATGTGACAAAAGTCCTACATACATATCCACTTCAGTTTGTTGTTGTTGTTGTTGAGTCGTATGGTCAATTCCGACCCTTTGCGACCCCATGGACCATTTTCCTCCAGGCACCTCTGTCCTCCACCATCCTCCTCAGCCCGCCCAGCTCTGTGCCCATTGAGTCCACAATACCATCTAGCCATCTCATATTTGGACGCCCCCTTCTTCTCTTGCCCTCCACCTTTCCCAGCATCAAGGCCTTCTCAAGTGAGTCCTCCCTTCTCATTTGATGTCCAAAGTACTTCAGCTTCAGCTTCAATATTTGTCCCTCCAATGAACAGTCAGGGTTGATTTCTTCTAATATTGACCTATTTGTTCTCTTTGTCATCCAGGGGACTCTCAGGACTCTCCTCCAAAACCACATTTCAAAGGCATCTTTTCTTCTGTGCTCAGCTTTCCTAATGGTCCAGCTCTCACACCCATACATTACCACCGGGAATACCTCCTACATATATCTAGCTGAGGGTGGGATTTATATCTAGCTAGATTTTTAAATCCTATATTCTTATAATACAGTATGTATTGTGTGCTATCATGTCAATTCCAAATTGTGATGACACTTTCCAGGTTTTTCTAGACAGAAAATACACAGACATAGTTTACCATTCCCTTGCTCTGAGGGTACCACAGGACTGTGCAGTACACCCAAGGTTACAACAGGCTGGCTTTTCTCACAGGAAGGAAATCAAACTCCCAACCTCTAGCTATTCGGTGAGATACCTATCCCAACCATGGGAGGAAGCCCCATTTAATTCTATAGAATTGAGTTCTCAATATGTATAACAAGATTGTGCTAATAATGGTGATAAACCTATTAGTAACACAGAGCCTCTGAATTTTCCCCATAATAATGGAATAATGTTGAGCCACTAGAAAAAAATGGTGAAGGGCTATATAGAAAGGGAGGAAGGGAGGAAGAAAGGAAGAGAATCAGTCTGTTTTGTATTTATATTCAACAGATTGAATTATTTAATGTTCTGAAAAAATACTACAATGTTTTTATTAATATTACTGTTTGAATGTCATTTTACAAAAGGAATGCAATTCAGCAGGAAATATTGTTTGTATTCTGTTGCATTAATGGTTTCACTTGAAAGTGTGAAAAATAGAAACCTTTTCTTCAATTTGTCAGGAAAAGGGAAGATATCAAATTGATATTTTTCCCCTGCAGATTGTACAACATGACACTTTGTTTTTGATCAAAAAAACCCCTAAGAGAAACAAATTGGGAGTTGGTGACAAAGAGTCAGCATAACACATTTCTAAAGGTATAAAGGCTGCTGGTATCTGTTTGTGTGAGAAAGATTCCATCTTTAATAACAGGGATGCTGCTTTTTGCCAGTGACATTTGTTGCTTTTGCATTCATGTTCATATCATGAAACGTGCAAGCACATTCTGCTAGAATATTCAAAATGATCTGTATTACATTTCAGGGAAAGAGAAGGTTTTTTTTCTTCTCCTTTTGTATTAAATTGAAACCAAATCTTGATTGACTGAGAAAATTACCTTTGCATCACGAAAACTCTCACATGGATCAGAATAGTAAAGCTATTTGAGATGCATTTTCCCCTACATAAGCTTGGCAAGGGAACATGGTGTGTGTGTGTGTGTGTGTGTGTGTGTGTGTGTGAGGGGGGATGCTGATTTCCAATCGTCACTGGATATATGCTATTACTGTATTTGTTGAATGGCTAATCAAGAGACATGTTTGTTCAGATATACTGAATATCTCTTGGGGCTGTGAAGCTTGAGTACGATAGTCTAAGAGTAAGAAAGTGGTATCTATCTGTCATCTCCATTTTCCTCTTTTTGTGTGGAGATATCAATGCCTCCCTACCACCTTTCTTTTCTGGAACCTAGAATGCTAAAACAATACTAGCCCTGGTATAAGAAGTCATGTATTGTCTGCAAACCTACATTCTGGGTGAAGCCTTTCAACTAGAGGATGTCCAGAGTTTAGTGGGCTGTCTGGGCTCACTCGTTTTGGGCCTCTTGACGATGGGGGAAGGGCAAAATGTTACTTAGCCAGATATTCTAAGGGTAAGAAAGTGGTGCTAAATTAGTACAGTCAGTATCAGTATCAATATCAAATTAGTGTAGTCAGAGCCTCAAAGAAGCATGGAGTAGAGCATGGTTTCTCAACCTTGGGCCTCCAGTTGTTCTTGGACTTCAATTCCCCGATGCCCAAGTCAGTATACCTCCTGATCAGGGCTTCTTGGAGCTGAAGTCCAAGAACATCTGGGAGACCAAGATTGAGAAATCCTGGTGTAGAGATTCGGGTGGGTGGGACTGGTCCAATTAGACTGGAATCCAATGAGAAGATAATCTTAATTTTAACATGATTTTTTTTATAAAAAAGGAGAGAAATGGGGAAGATTAAAGACAGAATTAAATATAACTAACATTTTGAATAACATTAATTATGTACAGTAATACCTCATACAAAGTCCGCTTCGTACAACATTGAATTCATACAGCATCGCCTAATTTCTTGAAAAAAGTTACCTCATACAAAGTCGCTCGACTTTGTATGAGGCATTGGGTTTTCCCAGGTTGCATTGTGCCTGGGCAGTATAAAAGGCAGGACATATGCGTGCATTGCTCTTGTGGGTTTTGCACGAGGCGAAGAGTGTTTAGGAGTGGTTTTGAGCTTGATTTTGGATTTTTTTTAAAAAAAATCATCAGAATTTTTAGAAGCATTCCTGGGATTTTTGCAGCATTCTTCAGGTTCTTGGACAATCAGGGTTGTTTGACATGTTTTTGTAATGTATTTAGCCTTTAGATAATGATTTCTTAAAGTTCTGTCAGTTTCCTGTCTGTTTCCTTGACTTTGCCCTGAAGCCTGTGCTGTTACAGTACAATGTATCTCTATGGAAACGACGTTGTACGAGGCCTCGCGGCAAGGATTTGGATGTTGTATGAGGGATCGCGGCTAGGATTTTGCATGCCTCATACAAAGTCCACATCCGTATAAAGCCCAAACTAGTGGGACCAAGTTTGGACATTGTATGAGGTATCACTGTATTTAGGTGTCATGCATTTCACAGACAAACATACAGGGCAAAATCTCCCTGTAGTTGTTGTTTTTCCTGCTCATGTACCTAGAATTTGTCCAAGCAAATCAACAGTATCTTATTTATTAGCCTCAATAAACTACTGCAATGCCTGAGGTTTTTCTGCCCCACAATTGGGGTGAGGTGGGGTGGGGTGGGGTGGGGTGGGGTGGGGTGGGTTTTAATTGTAGGCATAGAATTGAAGCCTCTTACTTAAAGCCTGTGGGGATAACTCATAGGTTTAAGTATCTAGGTTCAGAGCCAAACTTTGGGAATTTGATTTCCCCCTGTGCCTCCTATGAGAAGAGCCAACCTGTATGCCTTGGGCAAGCTGTACAGACTCAGGGTGCTGCAGGAGAAGGGAATGGTAAGCTTCTTCTGTATATTTTCCACCTAGAAAACTCAGGAAAAGTTGATCATATGTCACAATTGACTTGACAGAATGCAGTTACTACTCCTACTACAACTACAACTACAACAACAACTACTACTACTACATCATCATTATCATCATCATCATCATCAACTCTGGAAAAGTTGATCATATGTCATAATTGACTTGACAGAATACAGTTACAACTACTACTACTACTACTACTACTACTACATCATCATCATCATCATCATCATCATCATCATCGTCATCAAACATCAAATTACTACTACTACTACATCAAACTTTAATAACCAGAATCCTCTGACTGTAATAGAATGGGTAAACTGCTGTCCTACAACCAAAAGGTTGGATGTTCTATCCTCAAGGGTGACTCAACCTTCCATCCTTCCAAGGTCAGTAAAATAAGTACCCAGCATGTTGGGGGCAAAATGCTAATTAACTTGTGAACTGCCCAGAGAGTGCACTAAGAGCTATGGACCAGTATAGAAGTGTGATTTCTTTGTTTTGCTTCCTGTAAGGCACCCAGAAAGTATTTTCCTGTGTGAGGTATTCTGTATTTTAGCTCCTTGACGTATTGCTGTAGCATGAGGTAGAAAAAGAATAAATGTAAAATTAATAATAAATATGTTTTTAATCAAGACTTAGATTTCGTTTTGCATCTTCAAGTTGGAACTGACTGAATGCAAAAGCAAAGCAATCACACTTACATAGCACTCCCCATAGTACTCAGTGCACTCTCTGGGCAGTTCACAATTTAATTAGCATTTTGCCCCCAACTTGCTGGGTACACATCTTACTGACCTCGGAAGGATGGAAGGCTGAGTCAACTTTCATCTCTGGTAAGGATTGAACTCACAACCTTTTTGTTGCAGTATAGCAGTTTAACCACTGCACCACCACGGCTCTTTACTCACCAGGGTTCTTTACTGATAGTGATCCTAATAGGGCTTTTAGGTTGAATGAGATATTTATGCAATGGTTTCACTACTTTCACACCTTCAGTGAGATACCATGGCTGAGCAGAGATTAAAACCTATGCTTCCTGAGTCCTAGTTTGTTACTCTATCTGCTATACCATGCCAGCCCCTGAAATTAGTGGGTTTTAAGTTTGTTTGTCATCAATTTCAGTGGGTCCATTCTAAGTATAACTGACTGGATCCTTCAGTGAGTCAGAGTGCATGGACATGAATTTGATTTACCACTATGTCCTATAAATGAAGAGAAAGATTTGGCCTTGGGTAAACTACCGTATTTTGTGGACCATAAGACACACCTGACCATAAGACGCACCCAGTTTTCAGAGCAGGAAAACAAAACAAAAAAAATTAATACTGTATTTTGCACCACCATCAGTGGTGGCACTGCAGGGGAAATGGGCAGGCAGGCCAATTGTACTGAGGAAAGAAGTGATACTCTAGCCTAGCCTCTTGCTCTCCTTTCAACCAGGACACATGTTTCCCCCTCCATTTTAAGTGAAACCCTTTCTTTTTAAGCACAGATTTGGTTTCCCATTTAAATGTATTGGGAACATACAAACAGAAAACTTTTGAATACAAGAAATTTATTTCCAATGCATTTAAATGGGGAATTGTGATTTTCCCCTCTAATGGCCACTTGTTTTTCATATGCTTTTCCCCCCCTGCCCCGAACAGCTGAGAGGCAGCAGTAGTGGTCTTCGGCCAGCTGCGCTCTTGTAAAATATCCTTTTACAACAGGCACAGCTGGCCAAAGACCAGCATTTTTTGCTGTATTTATTGTATGTTATATTACTATATTTTGTATTATTGTCCGCTATGTAAACCGCACTGAGTCAGGTTCGCCTGAGTGAGCGGTATATAAGCGTGAAAATTAAATTAAATTAAATTAAATAAGATGCACCCTCAATTTCTCCCCACTTTTGGGGGAGAAAAAGTGTGTCTTATGGTCCAAAAATTATGGTACATAGTCCCAGAGTGCTTTTCAAGCAAGAGGACTCACTTGAGAAGGCATTGATGCTGGAAAATATCAAAGGCAAAAAAGGGGGTGCCAGAGGATGAGGTGGCTAGATGGCATTGTCGATGCAACGGGCATAGATCTATGTGAGCTAAGGAGGATGGTGGAGGACAGGGAAGCCAGGCATACAATGGTCCAAGGGGTTGCAAAGGTTTGGACTCAACTGTGCCACTGAACAACAACAAGAGTTCTACAAATAAAAGGGAACGCTGAACTGCTTCTGCAAACTATATGGCTAGAAAACATTGGAAAAGCTCATTATAAACCAGAATCGACTTAATGCCATATAATTATATTACACCAATTATAAATAGGTCCAAGTTGAATCTACCAATTTCTTCTGTGATCTCTCAATTTGCTTCTGAGCTGTATGCATAGGGAAAGCAGTGTATTTCTTCAGAATGAGAACATATACACTCTCAAAGTGAAAGGACATAGTGATCTCCATGTTGGGCAAGACATAGAGACAGGGTGAAAAGTAGTACAATATGGTCAACCTTTTTGTCTTGAATGTACTCTCAGCCATCAAAACTAGATGTCAGAGCTTACAGGTAAAAGGTAACAAGTTATTTATAAAGATACTTTTATATGTAATGTGTGACACCTATGTTAATTAGGGACAATGATTATTACTTCATTACTTTATAAAAATGGGAGTTTAAGACCTTTTTAGTCATCTGGGTAGCAGATTCTCAGGTCCTATGTCACTTTCTTATCAATTTTAAGTAGTAGGTGAAATTTTTATCTTTTTATACATAGCAGGAATGGGGTTTGGGGACATTTTGGACTGCAAATCCCAAAACTCTTTATTCTGGGAATTCCACCTGCACAGCCACACCCAAATGTGGGTTACCTAAAGAAAAGGCGTAGCTGAAAAGGTTTTCTGGCTTTGTATATGCCTAATTTTGCCCTAATTTAATATTCAGAAAAGAATTTCTCATAAATGGGATAGCTTCCTTCTGCACAGGAAGGAATTTGCAGATTTAAAAAATATTTGCAAATCTCATGGCTAATAAATACTTCTCTTCCATGTCTAGGCTAAATGTGAAACTTCCAAAATGAAGGCACCTTTTTGGTGAGTTCCTTCTGCAGTTCCTTTCACCTGACCTAGTGTGAGAAAGTTTAGCCAGCAACACAAGGTTGCTGTTACCAGGGTACACCAGATAGTGATTCAAAAATACCACAATCTTTGAGGAGACTTTTTCTGTGTATCCTATAAATACATCCAATGTAGAATGTCAGAACTGGCCATTAGAGAAAACTAGACTTCCAATGTGAAATGTCAGAACTGGCCATTAGAGAAAACCAGAAAGTATTTCCATTCATTCATTTTTATTTTATTTTTGCCTGTGCGCAGAGTTGACACAATGATTTCTAACCCTAAGCATAAGAAATTACTTTCAAGATTGGGCAAAAGATAATGACAACAAGCTGCCAAGAATGTAACAAACCCCTTTGTTTCAAGCTTTACTGGCTATCCATGAGAAATGTTCTTTTAACTATTCAACAATTGAAATCATTGCTTCTGGTAAATGAGACTGTACATTAATAAGAATGATTATTAATTAACCTTTAATTCCATTTTTACCTTTCTAGTTCATTAGACTGAGGTTCAACAAAAGAACAAGAGGTTGCAGCAAGGATTTGTGATTTAATTTCACAACAAATTGCTCATTGTGTCTAAAACCAAACTCAAACATTGAGGAGGTAATATTTAGACACAACACAATCCAAGCAATAATTAGAAAATGCAATGGAACACGTATAGGAAGCTGCCCAATCAAGGTTTCTCAAAGAATATGAATAAAGCTTTAGTGGATGGCATTTTTCTGATGCACTCATTGATTAGAAATACCGTACTCATACAAATAGCTCTAATGAGATAATGTGCAAAAAAGCATTTAAAACAAAGCATATAATCGTGAGCTTAGCTTTGCACAGCCTTTGTACAAGTCTAATGATCAATTTCTCTTTGACTTATGTGTGGCTATGAATTAATTTCATGAACAATTAAATCATCCTTCTTAATTAAATATTATCACTATTGTTCCCCTGGGAGAGATCAGCTAACTGCTGGAACTGGTGTGATCTAATACTTCATTACTTAAAGGCCAGTTGTGTTAATGTGATTTATATATGTGAAGTAGTTGACGGTGGAAGTTGCTGGGACAGTGGGGTGAAATACCTATGCAAATAACTACTTTGTGTTTAATAATATGGATGCAGCTGGGTTGATATTATTTATTTTCAGTTATTAAATGTGATACATAAAGTCTCAGATATGAATGGAATAGGGAAATTGATCATATTATTATGCCTAAGCAATAGAAGACAACAGTTGCTAGTATACCCATGGTGCCTATATTCTTAAGTTATGAATCATCCATATAATTAGAACATGGAATGAAGGAAGTATGAATCAAGGTAAACTTGAAACTGTAAGGCAAGAAATAATATACATAAATGTTGCAGTGCCTGGTATGAGTGAACTAAATTGGACTGGAACAAGATATATTCCATCAGACAACTAGAAATTTTTTTAAAACTGAAAATGACAAACTCTGAAGAAATGCTGTGGCTCTAATATGAGCCAAGATGTAGCATGGACAGTTGAGGCTATAGTGCAGGAGTTCTCAACCTTTTAAAGCTGGGGCTGGATGGCTTTGGGGGCCAGTTGGCCTTTTTGCCCTTCTTCCACCACATGGCAGTTCCTGGTGTGGTGGAGGCAGTGGGGGGCACATGAAATGGTGCTGTGGGCTGCATACGTCCTGCGGGCTGTAGGTTGAGAATCTCTGCTATAGTGCAAGAACTGAACAAATAATATCCTTCAGACTCCTTGGAAAACCCATCAAAGTGACCATCATACAAGTCTTTGTTCCAATTACCAATCCCCAAGAAGATAAAACTGAAAGCTTTTATATAAGCAACCAAAAGGAATTTGATTATACACCAAAACAAGAAGTGGTTATAATCATAGGCAACGGGAATTCAAAAATAGAAAACAAAATAAAACCAAATGTCAGAAAATTAAGTCTGGTGGACAGAAATGAAGCAGGAGAATTATTTTACTTTTTATTTTATGATGCAAAAGCTGAATCAAATTAATCTTTTTTTTTCCTTCTAAAGGTCCCTTTTTCCTGTAATGCTGGAAGGCTTCTACTTTATTCTACTTTATTCATATCAACATGTTTCAAAAGCATTTTCCCCTGTGGAGAAGCATTATGGAGGGTGAAAATATTTCTGTAGGTTGTTTTAGCTGTTCATGACCATGGTAACTTGCTCCCACATTGTTGTGATTAGCCTCCATTTTTTATTTAATAATGATGAGATTAGTGCTGTATCACCTTATCACCTTAGTGCTGTGTCACCTGTATCACCCTGGTGGTGCAGTGGTTAAACTGCTGTATTGCAACCAAAAGGTTGTGAGTTCAATCCTGGCCAGGGATCAAGGTTGACTCACCCTTCCATCCTTCCAAGGTTTGTAAAATGAGTACCCAGCATGTGGGGGGGATGCTAATTAACTTGTGAACTGCCCTGCAAGTGCACTAAGTACTATGGGGCGGTATATAAGTGTGATTGCTTTGCTTTGCATGCTAATGATTATTCATCTTTTATCTCCTGTCCATTCCCCAAACAACATATAAAAAAGAGAGTGGCAAAGAGCACTGGAGAAATTCATGAAAGGAGCAACACTGGTGTGAGATGAAATAGAAGAAAAAACAGAAATTATACAAAGGTTAGCCCTGCCCATTGGAGTGATGATTCATCTTCTGCTATGCAAATGCAGTGCTGGAACATCTTTACCGAAAACAAGAAATTTTAAAAATGGGAGAAATTATAATGGAATGGAACAATTAAGATGATATGAAATAGGAATGGTTCCTCTGATGTGTTTGGAATACCAACTTTTGCAGATCAGCGCACAACTCTTCAAAACCAAGTGGCAACTCAGTGGATCATAAAAAAGGATTTGCAAAGGGGCAGCACCACAAGCAAACTGTCCTGAGCATTTTCAGTTGCTTTTTCCTACAAGGATATTTCCTACAAGGATATCAAGAAAGTTACATGCTACAATTGTATAACACTGTGAGATAGAAAGTAACATGTGGAAGACAAATAGAAAAAGGAAAATAGCTATATAGTCCATGTACATTGTACATGTGGAGACCAGAAATGAACACTATTACAGAAGTGTCCCATTTTCTCTATTATACTGAGTGCCATTGGGTGCTAGAGCCACAACCAGTAATTTTGGCACCTGAAGCAAGCAGTGCTTTTTCCAACCTGCTCTGTTCCAAGTTATTCATGAGTCACTGCAAAGGAAAATAAGGCAGTATGTGGTGTCCCCAAAAGAAAGAGAAAAATAATGTTTAAAAGATAGAATGAAAGTGCAGCGCCAAAATGGCCACCACGCTCTTTTGCAGCCCCCCACCCCACCTGGACTCAGACATCCAGGTGAGTTAGGGGGCATGGCCACCCCTCTATAAAAGGGGTGGCCACGAGGCAGCCGAGCTGCCATTTTAGAAACGCAACGGAGCGGAGAAGTTTTCTCTGCCACGTTTCTTGCTTTTTCGCCCTTCGTACCTTTTTCTCGAACGGAGTTCGCTCCTCTTCGGTCCGGCGGTAATCAGGGCACAGGAACCGATCCCTGGCCAGGGATCCATTATTAACTTTCGGGAGCCATGGCTCCCAAGCCCAAGGCCCCGGCGGTCAAGCCACGGCCGAAGGAAAGGTCTTTCCCCGCCCCCTCCTTCTGCTGGGTGGCAGCCATCAAGTCGGAGGACTCGGGCTGCACCCCCCCAGCTTGGCAGTGGGACGGCCTTGCCCGCCGCTGCCAGTGGGGCCGGGCAGGCTTCCACTGGTCAGCCCGGCACAGGCCTCCAGGCTGGGCCGGCTCAGGCCGGCTCCTCGGGCATCCCTGCCCCTGGACGGGATTTCATTAGTTCGGGACAGGGTGGCCCACTCGGACTTGGTGGCGGTTTCCGCCCCACCATCCCTCCGGCCCCCCATGGGCCAGAGTTTTGGGCATGGCCCTACTCAGGCCCTGGATCCCCATATGGGTTTCCCATGCAGCAATCAGCCGCAGGGCCGTCCGGCCCACCCGGCCCACCCGGCCCACCCGGCCCACCCGGCTCACATTATACTGGGGGCTTGGAGACTGTCGATGCCCTTCTTGCACGTATTTTGGTGCTAGAGGCTTCACTGGGCATTGCGCAAGCACCTCCCGAGGGGGGTTTGCCTGCTGCTTCGATCACGGCCCCTCTGTCGGTCTCAGACACGTCGGCCATGACTCTCCAGCGGGCCGCCAACAGGGTCGAGCTGCTTGAGGCCGTCAGGCCAGCCCAAGTTGGTGCCTCGCAGCTCTCCGCACATTCGAATCTGCTGGTGGGGAGCAGTCAGGTGTGGCCCCAGAGCTCAATGCCTGTCGCGAGCTCCGACGCCCGCCATGGGCTGGAACCCCTGGTGGGGGCAGCTCACGGGGGTGTGACTAGTGAGTATCCGGTTAAATTTAGTGCACTGACACTGTCCAGTTACACTGGGAGGGGGGGTACAGTGGCCATGGCCACGTCAGGTTACTGTGGGTGGGCAGTTGCTTCTACACTGCCCTGTTAATTCCTGGTTACCAAATGGCCCCTTGGTTAGGACAGGGGTATCCGCCCCCTGGGGTATGCCAAGCGTCGCAGGGGCTATTCAGGGCCCACTGCGCATAACCTTCATTCAACAGGTGCCGACGGCGGCTCTGCCGATGGCTGGATATTCCCTCCCCCTGGGAGGGCTACTAGGGAGAAGATTTGGAGAGGGGAGTACATTGATATTTTCTCCCTCCTGAATCGTGAGCCCACTAAGGAGGAGAGGGAGGGAGATGACCGGGACAAAGAATTGTCCCGGCGTCGTAAGACACCGCGTACCTGAGCCAATTGGTTGCCGGCATATCTCATATATATGGCAGTGTACCTGAGGGCCCGGCCTGATTTGGCCATTCCGATGGTCCAATACTTGGACAATATTTATACGGCGATGGTCGATTTTCCTGGCCTGTCGTGGTTGGCTTACGATGAGGAATTTAGGATGAGGGTGGCCCTACATCCTGAGATGAGGTGGGATGAGCCCTGCCAGCAATTGTGGCTCTTGTATATGACTCCCACGTGTCCGGCGCTTGGTGATAGGTACCATTGTGGTCACGCCATGCAGCGGGCGGCTGCAACGCAGGTTCCCCACCAGCTGGCGGGACAGGGGGTTCCAGCCCGCCTGCTGTGTTGGAGCTTCTCAAATAGCGGCGTGTGCAACAAGCGTCAGTGTCGTTTCCGGAACGAGTGTCCCTCTTGCTCTGGCCCTCACGCCGCCTCTGCGTGCCCGCGGGCTGGTGGGTCACGAGGCAGAGGTAGGGGTGGTCAGGGGGCAATCAGAGCTCCATCTGATGGTGCTGGCCAAGCAAAAGGCCCCCTCCCCAACTAATATCCCCATGTTAGGACAATGGCTTTCCGCTTATCCTAGATGGGATGATGCGAGGTACCTGCTTGAAGGCTTCCAGTTTGGCTTTCATATACCATTTAGGGGTGTTCGGGGACCGCAGGACGCCCCGAACTTACTTTCTCTAAAGGGCAATGAGGAGGTCGCTGCACAAAGCATAGCTAAGGAGTTGCAGGCTATGAGAGTTGCAGGGCCCTTTAATGAACCATCATTCCCTAACTTGAACGTCTCCCCTCTGGGGTTAGTCCCAAAAAAGACCCCAGGTGAATTTCGCCTAATTCACCATCTTTCTTACCCTGCGGGTTCCTCGGTCAATGATGCTATACCTGATGACCTTTGCTCAGTCAGGTATACGTTGTTTGATCAGGCCCTACAGATGGTACGCGCCTGTGGTCCCGGGGCCCTCCTGGCAAAGTGTGATATTAAATCGGCATTCTGATTACTGCCAGTGCACCCCGAGGACTTTGAGCTGTTGGGTTTCCGTTTTAGGGGAAAATTCTATGTAGATAAGGCCATGCCTTTTAGCTGCTCTATTTCATGTTCGGCATTCGAACGATTTAGCACTTTCCTTCAATGGGCCTTTGTTCGCAGGTCAGGGTCCCGGTCTGTAGCCCATTACCTCGATGACTTTTTGTTTGGGGGTGAACGGGGCTCGGACACGTGTATGCGTCTCCTTACTACATTTCAGGCCCATATGCGGGAACTGGGTGTCCCCTTAGCGCCTGAAAAGACCGAGGGCCCAGCCACCAAGCTCACCTTTTTAGGCATCAAAATTGACACTGTCGCACAGGCATCCAGGTTACCCGTGGACAAGGTGGCCCGGATCTCTGCGGTGATCTGGGCACTGATTTCTAAACGTAAGGTGTCCCTTCGTGAGCTACAGGTACTGCACGGCCACCTCAACTTTGCCTGCCAGGTGGTGACATCGGGCAGAGCTTTTGCCAGGCATCTGTGTGATGCCATGGCTGCCCTATAAAAACGCCACCACAGGGTCCGGCTCACCAGGGGTATATGGGCAGACCTTTTGGTTTGGCTCACATTTCTACAGGAATTTAACGGGGTCTCTTTTTGGAGATCGGACCTTATGGTCTGCACTAAATTTCAAGTACAGTCGGATGCCTCCGGCTCTCTGGGTTATGGGATCTATTTCGAAGGGAGGTGGGCATATGGCCGATGGCTTCACGCATGGCAGGGCATGGATTGTCTCCGCGATCTTACTTTCCTGGATTTTTTCCCATTTTGGGGGCACTAATTCTATGGGGTGATAAGTGGGTCAACTCAGTGGTCCATTTTTGGTGTGACAATGCTGCAGTGGTGCACAATGTTAACGCTCAGATGTCCAAATCCCCTAGGGTCATGGCATTGGTTCGTCAATTTGTCTTGAGAAGCCTACGCCTTAATGTGCTGTTCAAGGCCAGACATGTACCAGGCATTAATAATGATATTGCTGATGCTTTATCCCGCCTGCACATCTCCCGGTTCCGAGCCTTGGCTCCTGAAGCAGAGGAATTCCCCTCTCCACTCCCGGCCGAGATTTGGACATTTGGCGAGGAGAGGTGAACCTGGCGATTGGCATGTCTTTGGCACCTCGCACGCGTAAGGCGTATCAAAATGCTTTCATACAATTTAGAACCTTTTGTGGCCAACTACGGTTACCCGAAGTGTGGCCAATAACTGTGGACCATATTTTGCAATACATGGTTTATCTTCACGGTCATGGGCTGCCCCCCCGTACTATAGCATCTAGGCTTTCGGCACTGGCATTTATGGCCAAGGTGCGGGGCTTCGCTGGCTGTGTGAATGTTTTGGAGGGGTGGATACATGAACGTGGCCGCTGCCAGGACACACGTCACCCAATTTCGCCAGAGGTTCTTACCCACCTTGCACGAAGCTGGCATAACTTATGCTATGATAGGTACGTGGTGGCTCTTTTTCACGCAGCTACCACTGTAGCCTTCTTTGGAGCGCTCCGCATCAGTGAGTTGGTACCACTGTCTAAGGCGGATGCGTCTCGTAGGGCATTGGAACTCGACGATGTCTATATTACTTAAGAGTGGCCTCAGTTGAGGATACGGTCCTCAAAGGTTGATCAGCACAGCGTAGGCAGTGGAGTCAGACTGCTACGATGTTCCATTGAAGACATCTGTCCAGTTGGTGCCCTACATGAGTTTTTGGCAGTGCGTGGTACGCACCCTGGCCCATTTTTCTGCCACCAGGATGGGTCTCCCCTTACTAAATTCCAGTTTTGGAGGGTGACCGGCATGGTACTTACCAGTGTGGGCCTCCCTGGGGCTCATTACGGCACCCATTCATTTAGGATAGGCCCCGCTTCTACTGCGGCTGCGTTTGGGTACTCTGAGGCTGACATACGCAGGATGGGCAGGTGGGGATCCATGCGCTTTGCATTGTACATACACCCCCTCCCTGTTTGAGTACCAGTTATGTCATTATTCCTTTTTCCTTCTTTTACAGACCCTGTGTGTCCCCGCACACCGGTGGCAGTATGGCTGGTTGGCCACAGTTACGTGCACTGGGCAGCGCAGTATGCTGCCTGGACAGAGTGGGGACCCCATCTCAGGCTACTTGCAACCGCACGTTTGCAATGGTACGGTAAGCGCGGTATCAAACCGTGGGAACTGTTGCCATTCCTGTTTTCCATCAGGGATGCTGGACCGCCTGATGTCCTCATCCTGCATCTCGGTGGCAATGACCTTGCCCAGGTCACTGGCCTCTCTTTAAAGTTCACGATTTGCAGGGACCTAGCCTATTTGCATTACGTATGGCCGTCCACGCGGCTGCCATGGTCAGATATGGTGCCGCGACATACTTACATAGGAGGTGTTGACCTCTGTGCCCTTGACCGCGCTCGGTGAACAGGGCTGTTGCCCGGTTTCTAGCAGACAAGGGCTTGGGGACAGCCATCTGGCACCCTAGGATAGGCTTGCAGGATTATGATCTCTATGCAGGAGATGGGGTCCACTTGTCGGCCAGAGGTATGAACCTCTTTCTTGAGGATATGTAAGCAGGCCTGGTGACCGAGCTGACGGTCTGGGGGGGGGGGTGAGTCATCATGGGCACCTCCCCGTGTGGCGGGTAGCACTGGTAAGGTAAAGATTTATGACCCAGAGGTATCCGGCAGGTTCGCAATTGACTTGCGAACACGTAGACAGGTACAGGGGAAATAGGTTTAGCCAGTCAAGGGCGAACCAGGAAAGGGGTGATGGCAGGAGCTTTACAGCCTGCATCACCTTGATATTTAATGGATACACGTCATAGGGTGGGGTCAGTAGATAGTTTATTGACTCCGGTCAACAATTTGTTTGTGTCAACAAACAAATTGATACAAATAGTTACATGTAGCCAATTGCCATTGGCATTTTGGGTGGAACCTTACCAGTGTTACTAAGGGCCTGCTTGCCTTAAAGAATTACAATTGGATGATTACACCAATTGAGAGTTATAATTCAGACTAGGGCATTATTCAATAAAAGTGGCCTGATGCCTTTATCCATATACCGGTGTCTGAGTCTTTCTTTGGGGGGGGGGGGCCCTGCAATGAAAGTGCGGCGCCAAAAATGGCCACCGCGCTCTTTGCAGCCCCCCCTGGACTCAGACATCTGGGTGAGTTAGGGGGCGTGGCCACCCCTCTATAAAAGGGGTGGCCACGAGGCAGCCGAGCTGCCATTTTAGAAATGCAACGGAGCGGAGAAGTTTTCCCCTCCACCCCCTCTCTAGTTAACAGTGTGATTTTTTGGTCGCTTCGGGGCCGGGTGGGAATTTTTGGCTTGAACCTACAATTGGCTCTTTGGTTCTTGTTTTTTTGCCCATCCAACACTGTTGCTAGTGTTTGAGAATAGGGGTAAGTTGACTTTGGTCACTTTTGGCGGGTAGCACTGGTAAGGTAAAGATTTATGACCCATAGGTATCCGGCAGGTTCGCAATTGACTGGCCAACACGTAGACAGGTACAGGGGAAATAGGTTTGGCCGGTCAAGGGCGAACCAGGCAAGGGGTGATGGCAGGAGCTTTACAGCCTGCATCACCTTGATATTTAATGGATACACGTCATAGGGTGGGGTCAGTAGATAGTTTATTGACTCCGGTCAACAATTTGTTTGTGTCAACAAACAAATTGATACAAATAGTTACATGTAGCCAATTGCCATTGGCATTTTGGGTGGAACCTTACCAGTGTTACTGCGGCCTGCTTGCCTTAAAGAATTACAATTGGATGATTACACCAATTGAAAGTTATAATTCGGACTAGGGCATTATTCAATAAAAGTGGTCCGATGCCTTTATCCATATACTGGTGTCTGAGTCTTTCTTTGGAGGGGTGCGCCTGCAAAGTGAATAGTTTATTTTACTCACATTCACCAATAGATTAACTGCTAAACTTCAGTGTTTTCTAAATGTTGGTACCTTTGACAAAGCCTTAGTTCCCCTGCCATAATTCTAGCCTTGAAGAGGATTTTTTTTATTTTCCCTGTCCTTCCAGCCATCAAAAACATGAGCTTGATAAGTCTTCAGCTATTGAACAAAAGCTAACTCAGATTCTTTGTGGGAAATGCTAAAATAGTTAATACAGCATGCTTTGGGTATCCGACATCATAAATGCTCATTTGTTAACTGAATGGCAAAGTGCAATTATGCAAACCCATCCATGCCAAGAAATGACATTGTTGAATAATGGACATATGCATAAAGAACCAGAGACAGTTAGCTTCATAAAACATCTCTCTTCATCTTTACTCCTACTCTCACCCTCAAAAAACAAACACCTTGTTTTATGGAGATCTCAGAATAAATCAAAGAGCAGCTGCTATATATCTGGCTTTTCCAATGATGTCTCCTACTGTAGTCCAGACAGTTGTACTCATTTATGGCTCAATTACTCCATTCCTCAGCCAAAATGCATAAACGATTATGAAAAAAGATCCACTATGGCAGTTCCAATAAGTCTCTGAGGGAAGGGCGAAGTCACTTTGTAAGGCATTATACTCTATTCTTTAATATACTCTGAGGAAAAATGCTTCCCAATTGCTCCTTTTGACCTCTCAGTGTTTTTGCTTTTATATCATCGACCAGCACAGACATTGTGCTGGAGCAGCTTGATATTAACAGCCATTAATCCAGTAATGTTTAATGTCTTGAATGGATTACAATGCTTTGGAGGGCAAGAATTAGGAGAGGATTTTCTCACTTAATTATCTGACCTTCGTAATTCAGAAGGGGAATATGCTTGGTATGAATAAGTTTATTAAAATTCAGCCAACCGTTACTTAGGACTTAGTATTAAAAACATGTTCAACATTCATTTAGTTCTCTACTGCTTCTCTCAGTTTCAAAGCTCTCTTACATATTTTTATGTATGTATAAAAAAAGCAGAGCAAGATAGAAGGGGAACTTGTGCAATTCTTGGTGTAAACAACAGAAGTTGTGTTTATCTATACCTATAAAATGGTGCGTTAACCGTTGGAATGTGACAAAGGATGTTGCACCAGGCCCCACTAGCCCGTAATGGGCCTCCATTCACTCGCCCGAACCCGGTTCGCAGGTAAATGTCGGGTTGAAATTTTCAACCCGGGGGCAGGAGCCCCCCAGTCACAAACAAAAAAAGGGAACTTCAATTCCCAAAGTTCCTTGCGCCGCGCTTCGCCAGAGCCAATCAGGCTGAGCAGTGCAGCAAAAGGAACGTTCAGAAATGCGCCGCGGCCCATCAAAAAAAAGCCGTAGGAAAAAAACCGCTACAGTAAGCAAACACGTGCAGGCAAAACTACAAGTCCCAGCATCCTGCGCACCATTAGCGTGCAGAACGCTGAGGCGGCCGGCACGCAAAAAATAAAAGTAAAAAAATGACCACCACCACTGCCCTTCTTCCCCAAGGGCCACGCTGCCACTGCCCTTCCTTTCAATGGGCCAGCCAGCGCAAGAAAAATAAAAGTAAAAAAAAAACACCGCCGCAGACCTTCTTCCCCACGGGCCAGCAAGCATGGCCCGCGGGGGGGAAAGGAACCCCACTCCCGCCGCCGCTGCCCTTCTTCCCCACGGGCCAGCCAGCATGGCCTGTGGGGAAAAAAAAGGAACCCCCCACTGCCACTGCCCTTCTTCCCCATGGGCCAGCCAGCATGGCCCACGGGGAAAAAAAGGAACCCCCCACCACAATTGCCCTTCTTCCCCACAGGCCAGCCAGCATGGCCCGTGGAGAAGAAAGCAAGAAAGCACCCCGCTGCCATTGCCCTTCCTTCCCACGGGACAGCCAGCATGGCCCGTGGGAAAGAAAGGCCCCCCCCGCCAATGTCCTTCCTTCCCACGAGTCAGCCAGCATGGCCCGCGGGAAAGAAAGCCACCGCCCCCCTTAAAAAATAAACACACACACACAAAAAACAATCAAAAACAAACAAGAAAAAACACACAGACCCCCCCCAAAAAAAATCAAAACCACTCCCCCCCCAAAAAAAACAACAACCAGAGAGCTTACCAAAAGATGTCTTCTATCCATGAGGACCGGAACTCAAATGAGAAAATAAAGAAAAAACTTACCGGAAGCGACACCCAGAGGACAGAAGAGAACAATTATAGAGAGGAAGAAAAGCTCACCACCCCCACCCAGAGGCCAAAAGAGATAAAACATTCAAAAATATTGAAACTAATAAGATTAATTCCAAAATTAATCAAATAAGTTATAAAAACATTCAAAAATAATCACACTAATCTCAAAAAATACCAAAAAAACCCAGAAATCACTTTTCACTCAAAAAAACCAAAACAAAAAATAAAAAAATTGTAAAAGTAAAGATTTAAAAAACCAAAATTAAATTATAAACTAAACTAAACTAAACTAAATTAAATTCATTAAATTAAAATAAAATTTGCATAAACATAAAACAAAAACCTTCAAAAACCAATATAAAGAGCACAGCATGCAAAAAAAAAAACACTGGGAGCGCAAGTCCACCGCAGGCAGATGCAGCGCCTCGAAACCACAAAAGCACAAAACCTTACAACACCATTTAAAACAGCCCAGCACCATTGGTTCAAGAAAAAAATGAAACCCTTTACTATCCAACACAATTTTAAAAAGCCTGGCACCGCCGGACAAAATATGCTAGTTTTAAATAAAATAGCAGAAACAAGCACATAATAAAGCTACACAGAACTCTTTCCCATGTTAGGTCTTCAAAGGCCTAACTCCTCTTCTTGAGTATGGGCTATTTTCTCACCCTTCTGTAATTTTTGCTGTATTCGCTTATGTAGTATGGATTATGTTTATATTACACAATGTGGGTTATTTTGTCTCCTCCCAATGAAAACATGTTCAGCAGCTGGCTGGGAAGGGCATATAGCCAGTTAAAGCAAAGAACTGTCAATATGAGGAAATAACATCACAGTACAAATTTAAGATGTCATCAAAGTATAGCTATTTAGTTTCTTATTGGCCAGAATCCTATGGGTGTCTTGAACGCTCGACTGGGTGCTGGCTTACAGGAGGCATGTACCGATCCTTTAGGCTGCGATAATTTCCTTAATCCGCACACTCCCAGTGCAGACTAAGGTCACCTCACCATACTACTTCCCAATTGGCTTCAAAGAACTCCACCTGTCGCTTACAGGGAGTATGCGGTGGTTTAGTATATTGGTAGCATGTGGGGGCATAGAGCAAAGCACTAAGATATAGCCTGATAAATTGACATCCACTCAGTGATGTTACTCACAAAGAGTTTTATTTTCCTTTAGTATCTGAAAAAGAACAAAGACAGGAACAAAAGGCAAAGTACATAGCAAACATAGTATAGTTTACTTAGATCTGAGGGGTTCAGATCATAAGTGTTTAGAGTCCAGCTCAAGGAGACATCTCTGCCTTTGACCTGAGAGGACCGAAGAACTCAGGGAAAGGGCTCTGCTTTTATACGCAAAAAAGGAGCAGATTTCCCTCCCACATTTGCATTCCTAGGATGACTCAATCTGCAGGTGTTTCAGAGTCACGGGGTTTTGATTGACAGGGGGGAGGCATCTTCTCCCTCGTGGAGTAGTCAGATGTCTCTGTCGTCACTCTGCCACCTGACCTATTTGTCATCCTCCCTCGAGGAGTCTGCAGGTGTACATTCCTTTGAGGGAATGCAGCTATGTTGATTCCATCAGAAAGGAATGTGTTTACAGCTCTATCTGCAGGTGCAGTATTGCTCATCAGAAAGAAATGTAGGAATATGTTTACAAGTAGCTTCAGTAGCTAAGTGATAAGGTTGCCATGACAACTCAAGGTTCATGACAATGGGGATATTTTTTGCTGGCATAATTGTTATTGGAGGAGCCTTGTTGACCGATATGTTGTAGTGGTGGAGAAAGGCACCATGCAGCATGAGAAGGTACTACTACTACTACTACTGCTACTACTACTACTACTACTACTACTACTACTACCACCACCACCAAAGTGTTATTGTGCAAACTGATATTGATTATCACTCATAATAGCAATAGTAATTACACTTAATAACACCCCATAATGGTTAGAACACTGAGTGAGTTCAAGGTGAATTCATTTTGCAGAACTCCAAAGACTAAAAGGCTGAGTCAACTTTGATCAGATTAAACTCAGATCATGTGCAGAGTTTTAGCACTGTACCATCATAGTTCCATACACCTGGTCTCATGCCAATTTTGCAACTTAGCATATGGGCAGGAATGCGAGCAGTAACTTGTTAATCTATGGCAATTTACCACTATAGTTTACACATTTATATTCATGATTCTACAAGTCTCCATTAAGATTCTGGCCACCATATTTTTACCATCAGGAATGTAGAAAGAGGCTTTCTGTGTAGAAATATATGACTATGAGCACAATGCACCTTGACTAGGATGAGTATGTTTGACCTTCTCTGTACCAAATTATACTTGAAAACATCTTTCAGTAATGGCCAAAATGCATTTTGATCTGTTGTAATTCAATTTATTAAATTAGGTTTTCCTGGCTGAATCACTGTGTCCATCCAGACCACAGCTTTCAAGAGTCAACAAGGCAAAGGCAGAGAGCTTAGTTTTCATGAAGTTGTTTTAACATGCTAACTGGCAAATTTCACCTCCCTCTTTTTCTTTCTTTAGTTCTTCTAAGCACCCTAGCAAAATTTTGTTCCAACCAAGAGTTGATAGCTTTTTTTAAAAAAAGGCTTTGTACTGCGGCTAAAGAGTGCTTGACTAGGGTGAACTGATACACTTGTAAGCACCTCTTTGCATCAGATCAGGCTATCACAAAGCCAGAAAGAAAACAAATGCAATATTAACCCTACCACAACAAATTTAAATCACTTCAGCCAGCTAACAAAAAAGACAAATTGCCACCACAAAAGATGACTCCACAATGGCATTCTTCTCATTGAACTTTACTTCATGTAGTCACTGGGGTTTAATCCAAATTCATCCATGCCCAATCTGACATAAATTTTGGAATAAATGGACATCATAATCACCCCCTCTGATAGACCTGGTGAAGCAATACTGTACTCTGTAATGACTTAAATTTACTTATTTCTATTTTCTAAAAATCATATAGGGAGAAAGAAAAGTAGGTTTAAGTAGAAAGTCAAATAGGAAGTTAATACTTTGGCTCTCAAAGACTGTTAACATTTATTGATAAATATTTTCATTCTCTTTGCAGATGAAGCTGGATGTTTGGGGAAAATAAAAACATTTCCCATGAATATAAAATCATAGTAATGTTCTTTGAGTAATTTCTTGGAGAGAGGGTTCCAAGCAAACATATAGAGAGAGGGCATTTAAGGCCACTGGGACCACTACTGACAAAGCCTGGTTCCTTATCAATATGTTCTGGGCCTCCCTCAGGCTAGGCACCTGGAGCCCTGATGCCTGGGATAACCAAGTGGTCTGGGCTGCCTTTAGATAGAGGATTTAGATAGAGCAGACACTTTGCCAGGTATGGTGAAGGGTTTTATACATTAGTATTAAAATCTTGAATCAGGCACAGAAGCTAACAGGTAACCAACAACAACTTGGCCACAGCATTTTACACCTGCTACATCTTCTGTACTATCTTCAAGGGAAGCCCCATGTAGAGAGTGGTTCAGTACAGTAATACCTCATACAAAGTCCGCTTCATGCAACATCCAATTCATACAACATCACCTAATTCCTTGAAAAAAGTTGCCTCATACCAAGTCGCTGCGACTTTGTATGAGGCATTGGGGTTTTCCCCAGGTTGCATTGTGCCTGTGCAGTATAAAAAGCAGGACACATGCATGCATTGCTCTTGTGGGTTTTGCATGAGGCAAAGAGTGGTTAGGAGTAGTTTTGAGCACAATTTTGGATTTTTTTTAATTTTTCATCAGAATTTTTGGAAGCATTCCTGTGATTTTTGCAGCATTCGTCAGGTTCTTGGACCAATCTTTGGCACAGTGGATGATGGGACATGTTGGAATCCGTTTTGTCCTTGCTTCCATCCAGTAATTGTTTACAGTAGCTTGTACAAAATGGATGATGGGCCGCATGGCTGCAGATTAACAATGTGCTGCATAATGAGATATGTTAACTTTTAAACCTGCACTTCATAAAGTTTTCAAAAGTTTAAAACTTGTTGTATGGTTTGTCCCCTAAAATCAGGGTTGTTTCACATGTTTTTGTAATGTATTTAGTCTTTAGACAATGATTTCTTAAAGTTCTGTCAGTTTCCTGTCTGTTTCCTTGACTTTGCCCTGAAGTCTGTGCTGTTACAGTACAATGTATCTCTATGGAAACAATGTTGTACGAGGCATCGCGGCAAGGATTTGGATGTTGTATCAGGCATCGCGGCTAGGATTTTGCATGCCTCATACAAAGTCCAAATCCGTATAAAGTCCAAACTTGTGGAACCAAGTTTGGACGTTGTATGAGGTATCACTGTAATCAATTCTTGCATGAAGGAGTCGGCACAGCTGGGCAATTTTGCTAATATGGAAAAAGGTAGTCTTGGCCATGGCAGCTATCTGCTTCTCTAATTAGAGTGCCAGGTACTAGTTCCCACAAGATCCTGAACCTGTACGTTCAGAGGTAGTGTGATCCTATCAAGACTGAGATGCAGTGCAACCAACCTATCAGCAGAGCCACCCAAGAACAGGATCTCTGTCTTCTCAGATTCAGCCTCAGCCTGTTAGCCATTGTATAGTCTGTAATCACAGCTAGACAATGGTCTAAGGCAGGGATTCTCAACCTGTGGCCCGTGGGCCAGATGCAGCCCTTGACACCATTTCATGTGGCCCCAACCGCATGAAGTGCCATGTGGTGGAGGAATGGCAAAATGGCCATCTGGCCCCTAAAGCTGTCTGAGGGAACATGACCTGGCCTCTGGCTTTAAAAGGTTGAGAACTTCTGGTCTAAGGTCTGGACAGCCTTCACTTCAGAAGATGTAAAGGAGAGACAGAGAGGCTTCTCTGAAGCCCTGCCTAGTGGCTGAGACTCACCCAGCTGAGTGGCTGGTGTGGTCCTTTTTAATCCCCTTCCCTTTCTTGATAAACTGAACTAGGCCTACAGAACTAGGCCTACAAAAACTTGCTGTAGTATAGTAGGTTGCAATTAGAATAGGCTCATTTGAATGAATTGAGAGAAAGAAACCATTGAAGGCAGGAGTATCTTTCAAGTCTCTTTTACTGCAAGAATGCGAAGGAGTTAAGGAATAAAATATCATCAAAACTGTTCCGGTATTGCCAGTTTTTCAAAAGAATTTTTCTTCATCAGGATGTAATCTTAAATATTTTTCTGTAGACAATAAAATGAAAACAAAATCATACACTCTGACAACACATTTTAGTTTGGCTGTGAGCCTTAAACCAAGATATCTAAACATAATACATACCAAGAGTTATTTACACGTCTACAAGCTTCGGGGAGGAAAACATCCTATCATTCTTGCAGTAAAATAAACTTGAAAGATGCTCCTGCCTCAAAGGTTTCTTTCTCTCATTTGTATCTGCACCATTTGGCCCTATTTTTGTGTTCATTTGAATCAATGGCACTTGCACAGGAGTTGACTCATTAAATCGCCCGTGATTGAGTGGGCCTATTATAGTGTGTTTTACTGCACTTACCAACAGGATTTTGACCAATGTGTCCTAAACCATTAAAGCCTGGGACATAAGATGAATAAACATTTTATTCATGGATTTTTAAAAACAATGAACTCAATATTGCATTATTGCTTATTTGAGTCAATAATGAAATTTGAAATCTCCATCAGTTCTGTATTCTTGCCGGCAAGTAATCTGATTTAAACACAATTTAACTATCGACTATAGCCCTGATCTGCTTTTTTTCAACAGATTTGAAAATTAAATTGAGTTATCTGTGCTTCTTATAGGAAATACAGTAGATGTTTTTATTCTCAATTTCCATTCATTCATTTTGATAAAGTTAAGAATGCTCATGCTTTTTTTTACTCTTATCTGAACTTTAGATATTTTTTGTTGTTCAGTCGCAGAGTCGATTCCGACCCTTTGCGACCCTATGGACCATCGTTCTCCAGGCGCCTCTGTCCTCCACCATCCCCCTCAGTCCTCCCAGCTCTGTGCCCATTGTGTCTACAATACCATCTATCCATCTCATCCTTGGCCTCCCCCTTCTTCTTTTGCCCTCCACCTTTCCCAACATCACGGCCTTCTCAAGTGAATCCTCCCTTCTCATTTGATGCCCAAAGTACTTTAGCCTCATCTTTACTATTTGACCTTCCAATGAGCAGTCAGTGTTGATTTCTTCTAAGATTGACCTATTTGTTCTCCTCGCTGTCCAAGGTACCCTCAAAACTCTCCTCCAACACCACATTTCAAAGGCATCTATTCTTCTGCGTTCAGCTTTCCTAATTGTCCAGCTCTCACATCCGTACATTACCACTGGGAATACCATTGCTTCGACTATTCTAATTTTTGTTTTCAAGGTGATGTCTCTGCTTTTCACTATGTTCCCCAGGTTTCTCATGGCTTGTCTCCCTAGAATCAGCCGCCTCTTTATTTCATGGCTGCAATCTCCATCTGCAGTGATCTTAGATCCTAAGAACGTAAAATCTGTCACTGCTTCTACTTCTTCCCCGTCTATTTTCCAGGAACTGATCGGGCCTGTTGCCATTATCTTGGTTTTCTTGATATTGAGTCTCAAGCCAGCTTTTGCACTCTCTTCCTTCAAACCGATCAGGAGATTCTTTAGGTCTTCCTCACTTTCTGCCATTAGGGTGGTGTCGTCTGCATATCTCAGATTGTTGATGTTTCTCCCAGCAATTTTGATCCCATATTGTGATTCCTCCATCCCTGCATTGTGCATTATGTGCTCTGTGTATAAGTTGAATAAGCAGGGTGACAGAATGCAGCCTTGCCTTACTCCTTTTCCTATTCCAAACCACTCTGTCATTCCGTGTTCTGTCCTAACTGTTGCTTCTTGGTTCATGTACAGATTTCTCAGGAGGCATATGAGGTGCTCTGGTATTCCCATCTCTTTAATCACTTGCCACATCTTGTTGTGATCCACACAATCAAATGCCTTAGTGTAGTCAATAAAGCAAAAATAAACTTGTTTCTGGTATTCCTTTGTTTTCTCCATGATCCAACGTATGTTGGCAATGTGGTCTCTAGTCCCCCTGCCTCTTCTGAAACCAGCCTGCACCTCTGGTAATTCTCTTTCCACATGCTGCTGAAGGCTATCCTGTATTATCTTGAGCATCACCTTGCTGGCGTGTGGGATGAGCGCAATTGTTCGATAATTTGAACATTCTTTGGCATTGCCCTTTTTTGGGATTGGAACATATACTGATCTTTTCCAGTCCTGTGGCCACTGTTTTGTTTTCCAAATCTGCTGGCATATTGAATGCAGTAATTTGATGCCATCATCTTTTAGAGCTTTGAAAAATTCAACTGGGATACCATCATCTCCACTAGCTTTGTTGTTTGCAGTGCTCTTTAGGGCCTTTCTGACTTCACTCTCCAGGATGTCTGGCTCAGGTTCAATTTCTTCATCATTGTGACTATCAGGAGTGTTGAGTTCCTTTTTGTAGAGTTCCTCTGTGTACTCTTTCCATCTTTTCTTAATCTCTTCTGCATCAGCTAGCTCCTTTCCGTCTTTGTCCCTTATCATGTTCATTTTTGCTTTAAATGTTCCCTTGATTTCCCGGATTTTTTTGAAAAGATCTCTGGTTCTGCCTCTTTTGTTGTTTTCTTCCATTTCTTTGCACTGTTCTTTTAGATAGTTTTCCTTATCTCTCCTTGCTTTTCTTTGAAATTCTGTGTTCAAATGATTGTATTTTTTCCTTTCTCCTTTGACTTTTGCGTTCCTTCTTTCCTCTGCTATTTTAAGAGCCTCATCAGACAACCACTTTGCTTTCTTACTCTTCTTTTCTTTTGGTATGGTTTTCTTTGCTGCTTCCTGCATGATGTCCCTCATCTCTGTCCATAATTCTTCTGGCACTCTATCTATTGAGTCTAAGCCATTGAATCTGTTCATCACCTCCACCGTGTATTCTTTAGGGATGCTGTCTAGGTGATATCTGTCTGGTCTCTTTGTTTTCCCTATTTTCTTTAGTCTAAGCCTGAATTTTGCAATCAGTAGGTTGTGATCTGAGCCACAATCTGCTCCAGGTCTTGTTTTTGCTGACTGTATGGAGGTTCTCCATCTTTGGCTGCAGAGTATGTAGTCAATCTGGTTTCGGTGTTGGCCATCTGGTGATGTCCATGTGTAAAGTCGCCTCTTGTGTTGCTGGAAGAGGGTGTTTGCTATGACCAGTGCGTTCTCTTGGCAGAACTCTATCAATCTTTGCCCTGCTTCATTCTGTGTTCCAAGACCGAACCTGCCTGTTATTCCCTCCACTTTTTGATTGCCTACTTTGGCATTCCAGTCTCCTAGAATAATTTGAACATCATTTTTTTTGGTGTTTGTTCTATGAGGTGTTGTAGATATTAGATAATCCATTTTATTTTCCATTTAAGCTAAAGATTGATGGTGTTTTAAATATGGATTTATTACTTAAAATTGAAAGAAGAATAAAATATGACCTTCCTTATTGACTCAATAGGATGAGTTACTTAGAGCATAGCAAAATTTCCTTAAAAAGAAATCAGTAAAGATTATATTTTTCTCTTTTTAATCTTTCATTGTTTTCAGGTTTCATTGTTCAGTCATTCCTGAAGTAGTATTAATAGTGATGTGAATATTAAAACTATGTTATATGATGGTGAAGTAATTCTAGTTGCTTCCTGGATGTGCCTTTACAAACAATTAAGCACTAAAATGTGACAGGAAAGAAGTCAGACATACTGTAACAAATAAGATTAGATGTTATTGCTAGCAGTATGCTTCCTTGTTATTAGATTAAGACACCATTAAAACTCTGAGTGGGGAAAAGCATAAATTATGGTATCTAAATCTAATGCTGAGGTGCCTGTAGCAAATCTTAATACCTGATATGCAGTTTCTTAAAGTAACAGCTGAGTTTATGTACTCTCTATCTATTCTGAAGCTGGTTAGATAACCCAATGGTTTTGTAATCTAGCTGTGGAGCTAGAGTTTGATTCCCCACTGGAGCTCTTGTGAGAACAGCCAGCTGCATAATCCCAGTTCCCAAGGCATTCCCAGAAGAAAGGCAGTAAACCACTTCTGTGTACAGTAACTAGAAACATCTGGAAAGGATCACCCATAGCCAGACTTGACTTGAAAGCACACAATTATTATTATTACTAGCTGGACAGCTCAATGGTGTGTGGAGCCAGAGATTGGGAGTTTGATTCCACATTGTGCCTCCTAGAAGAGCCAGCCTGTGTAGCCTTGAGAATATTACCCAGATCAAAGGCACCTCCCAGAAGAAAATAATGATAAATTACTGTTAAGTACCATCTACCTAGAAAACCCTGGAAAGGAGTGCCAAAGTTGACAGGGCACAGCTATTATTATAGCTGGTTGGATATGTCAATGGTTTAGGTATATGACTTTGGAACCAGAGGATGAGAGTTCAATTTCCCATTGGGCCTACTAGGAATAGACAGGAGAATGAAGGCGCAAATGGTGTAGAACTCAACTAGTAAAAAGTACCGTTTGAAATGGTGACTTTGGCTAAAAGATGAGTGGAGCCGTATTGTACGAACAAAAGTCTTTATGAAAATAAATGTTGCAGAATCATAACAACTGAATAAATTCCTCTATGGGTAATACATGTAGTTCACTGTTTCTTTTCACAGGAGAATAAAAGTAATGGACAAGTAAAGCAAAATGTCTTTGAGAGTAACTGTTTCTTTCACAGGTAGATATGAATAATTTACAGATATAGCAATTTTTTCTAAGTCGATACCAGTTAATACGACTTTTCGAATGATAGTATTCTTCTTCAGGAATATCTGTACATAAAAATTACATACAAGCATAATAATTAGCATGGCTGAACATGGTAACGGTTGGCGCACATGAGTTTTCATTACAAATAACAGTAAAAAAGTCAAAAGGCTGGAGCTTACCAATATATGAAACTGTCTCTTCAGTAGCGTCCTTGCCTCCGCTCAAACTATTAGGTGCATATGGACGTTAATGGTGTATGTGAAACAGCTGCCTTTATGCTGATAGAGAAATAACTCACGTGTAGCCAATAGCCACACTCCCCCGACTCTAGCTGCTAGAGCTGTTAAGATTGTTCCTTGATAGAATCTACAGAAACGCTGCCAAATCGTGCTCCTGATTTAACCCTTTTGGATACATGGTATCTAAAAAAAGAATAAAAAATGCTTCCCGTTGTCTTAACTTTTTGTTGATGTCACATCTTTCAAAGATTTTTGGTCGAACCGTCTCTAATACTACAAAACAAAAGTCCCTATCTGTGTGGCACTTTTCCATATAGTGAGAGACCAATGGAGCTTCTGTTACCTGATGTCTGATTTTAGACCTATGTTCCGAAATCCGCTGTCTAAGAGGTCGACTGGTAAGTCCCACATAACGCAACTGGCAGGGGCACTCCCACATATAAATAACACATTTGCTGGCACAACTGGAAAGGGATTTTAAGGCATCTGTTAAGCGTTTGTGCGGAACATAAATGTCCTTGGTTTCCCAGCAAAATTGACAAACAGTGCACGAGTGACACTTATAGTGTCCTGTAGGAAATGGTTTATCTGCACAAATGGTCCTGGCAGTGTGGTCGGATTGTACTAAAATATTACTGATAGATCTCGACCTTCTAAAGCCGATCATCGGTTTTTCACTGCACCCGGAAGGTCCTGGACCAAATGCCAATGTTTATAGATAATATTCTTTATCTGATTGGCTGCTGGTGAATATTCAAAGGAGCACCTAATCAAATTGCCACCTCCTCGCTGTTTTCTATCAAGCAAGTGTTTTCTAGGTGTGTCAATTACTCTCTGAAGAGCTGAATTTACTACATGCGTGGGATAACCTCTGTAATTTAGTTTCATTTGAATGTGAGAGGCGGATTTATTAAAGTCTGCAGGAGCCGTGGAGTTTCTCTTCGCACGGGCAACCCTGTAAAGGAGTGCCAAAGTTGACAGGGCACAGCTATTATTATAGCTGGTTGGATATGTCAATGGTTTAGGTATATGACTTTGGAACCAGCCTTTTGGATTGCTAGGCTACCATGGTACTTACACGCTAGGAGTTTGATCCCTGGATAGGGATCGTGCAGCGACTTTCTTCTCCTAGGGAGACATGGCTCCCAAGCGGAAGGCCCCGGCGCTAAAGCCACGGCCGAGGGGAAGAACTTTTACTGGCCCTGCACCAGATGGGGGCCAGCCTTTGGGTCAGAGGACCCAAATGGAAGCATCCTTGGGCATTGCACAGCCTCCTGCGGAGGGGGGCGCTACTCTTTCTTCAACAGGGGCCCCTTCGTCGGCCCCGACTACCTTGCCGGTCGCAACGCTTCAGCGGGCGGCCAACCAGGTTGAGCTGCTTGAGACGGTCCGGCCGGCCCCAGCTGGTGTCTCGCAGCTCCCCGTTCGACCTGATGTCCAGGCTGGGAGCAGTCAGGGGTGGTCCCAGAGCTCGATTCTGGTCGCGAGCTCCGACGCCCTCCCTGGGCCGGAACCCCCGGTGGCGGCAGCTCACGGGGGTGCACCTAGTGAGTATCAGGTTCAATTTAGTGCACCAACACCACAGCCCACTTACAGTGGTGGGGTTCAGTGGCCCTGGCCTCGTCAAGTTGATGCGAGCGGGCATCAGTTACCATCCTATCCCAGTATCCCATGGTTTCAAAATAGTCCCTTGTTAAGGGTGGGGGTGTCCGCCCCTGGGGCAGTGCCGAGCATCGCAGGGGCTGTCCAGGTCCCGCTGCGTATGCCCTCTATACAGAACGTGCCGACGATGGCTTTGCCGATGGCTGGTTACTCCTTGCCCCTGGGTGATCATTTGTCACAGGTCACGAGGGATAAGATCTGGCAAGGGGAGTACGTGGATACATTCTCCCTATTGAACCGTGAGCCCACTGAGGAAGAGAGAGAGGGACAGGACGAGAGAGACAAAGAGCTGTCCCATCGTCGTAAGCCACCACGCACCTGGGCCAACTGGTTGCCGGCATACTTTATATATATGGCAGTATGCCTCAGGGCCCGGCCTGATTGGGCCATCCCAATGGTTCAATCCCTTGATAATATTTATAGGGCAATGGTTGATTTCATGGGCCCATCGTAGTTGGCTTATGATGAGGAATTTGGATGAGGATGGCCCTACATCCTGAGATGAGGTGAGATGAGGTGAGATGAGCCCTGTCAGCAATTGTGGCTCTTGTACATGACTCCCACGTGACTGGCACCTGGTGATAGGTACCATTGTGGTCATGCTGTGCAGTGCGCTGCTGCAACACAGGCTCCCCACTAACCGGTGGGGCGGGGGGTTCCAGCCAGCCTGCTGTGTTGGACCTTCTCAGCTAGCGAAGTGTGTAATAAGCGCCAGTGTCGTTACCGACACGAGTGTCCCTTTTGCGCTAGCCCCCACGCTGCCTCCGCATGCCCGCAGGTTGGTGGGTTACGGGGCAGAGGTAGGGGTGCACAGGGGGCGATCAGAGCTCCATCTGACGGAACTAGCCATGTCAAAATAAACCTCCCCAATTAGTGTACTCATGCTGGAGCGATGGCTCTCAGCTTATCCAAGAAGGGATGATGCGAGGTACCTGCTGGAGGGTTTCCAATGGGGCTTTCGTATTCCATTCGGGGGTGTTAGGGCCCCCAAGATGCTACTAATTTAGTTCCCTTGAAAGGTAACGAGGAGGTTGCTGCACTGAGCATAGCTAAGGAAGTTGAGGCTATGAGAGTAGCGGGCCCCTTCTTGGAACCACCTTGCCCTATTTGAAGGTCTCCCCTCTGGGGCTAGTACCGAAGTAGAACCCGGGTAAATGTCATCTAATCCTCCATCTAGCTTACCCTGCGGGGTCTTCGGTCAGTGATGCCATTCCTGATGACCTTTTTCAGTCAGGTAAACGTTGTTTGTTCAGCCCCTATGGGTGGTACGCTCATGTGGTCCCGGTGCTTTCCTGGCACAGTGTGATATGCACTCGGCTTTCCGTTTACTGCCAGTGCACCCAGGGGATTTTGAGCTATTGGGTTTTAGGTTCCAAGGGGAATTTTACTTAGATAAGGCCATGCCTTTTGACTGCTCTATTTCATGTTTGGCATTCGAACGATTTGGTACTTTCATTCAGTGGGCCTTTGCTCGCAGGTCGGGGTACCGGTCTCTAGCCCATTACCTCAATGACTTTTGGTTCGGTGGTGAATGGGGCTCGGACACATGCACGTGTCTCCTCACTACATTTCAGACACTCATGTGGGAACTGGGTGTCCGCTTAGAGCCTGAAAAGACCGAGGGCCCAGCTACTAAGCTCACATTTCTAGGCATTGGAATTGACTCTGTTGCACAGGCACCGGGTTACCCATGGATACGGTGGCTTGGATCTCCGCGGCGATTTTGGCATTGATTGCCAAACATAAAGTGTCCCCTTGTGAGCTGCAGCTACTTCATGGCCTCTTTACTTTGCCTGCAGGGTGGTTACACCCGGCAGAGCATTGGCCAGGCGCCTGTGTGACGCCATGGCTGGCCTGTTAAAACGTCACCACAGGGTCCGGCTGATCAGGGGCATACGGGCGGACCTTTCGGTCTGGCTCAAATTCCTCCAGGGTTTTAATGGGGTCTCTTCCTGGAGATCAGACCTTATGGTCTGCCCTAGATTTCAAGTACGGTCGGATGCCTCCGGCTCCCTGGCTTATGGGGGTTTACTCTGAGGGTAGGTGGACTTACGGCCGAGGGCATCACGCATGGCTTGGCACGGATCACCTCCGCGATCTTACCTTCCTTGAGTTTCTTGCCAATTTGGGGAGCACTGATGCTATGGGGCGATGAGTGGGCCAACTCAGTGGTCCATTTTTGGTGTGACAATGCGGCAGTGGTGCACATTGTCAACACCCAGACATGCAAATCCCCCAGGGTCATGGCATTGGTTTGTCAATTCTTTTTGAGAAGCCTGCGCCTAAATGTGCTGTTCAGGGCCAGACATGTTCCAGGTATGAATAACGATATTGCTGATGCTTTATCCTGCCTGCAGATCCCGCCGGTTCCATGCCTTGCTCCGGAAGCAGATGAATCCCACTCACCACTCCCGGCCGATATTTGGACGTTTGACGAGGAGAGGTGAACCGGGCATGTCATTGGCACCTCACACGCGTAAGGCGTATCAACATGCTTTCATGCGATTTAGAACTTTTTGCGAGTAACTACAGTTACCTCAAGTGTGGTCAATATCAGAGGACCAGGTTTTACAATGCATGTTTATCTTCGCAGTCAAGGTTTGGCCCCCCGTACTATAGCCTTCAGGCTTTTGGCATTGGCATTTATGGCCAACATGGGGGGGTTTCAATGACTGCGTGAGTTACTTCCGCATGTGTCGTGTTTTGGAGGGGTGGACATGTGAACGTGTCCGCCGCCCGGACACGCGTTACCCCAGTTTGCCAGAGTTTCTGACCCACCTTGCACGAGGCTGGCATGATTTATGTTCGGATAGGTGTGAAGTGGCTCTTGGTCACGCAGCTACCACGGTAGCCTTTTTGGAGCGCTCCGCATCAGTGAGTTGGTGCCAGAGTTGGTACCATTGTGTAAGGCGGATGTGTCTCGTAGGGCACTGGAACTCGACGATGTCTATGTCACACATGAGTGGGCTCAATTGGGGATACGGTCCTCAAAGGTTGTTCAGCACGGCGTAGGCAGTGGAGTTAGACTGTTACGAAGTTTCATTGGAGACATCTGTCCGGTTGATGCCCTACATGAATTTTCGGCAGTGCCTGCTGCGTGCCCCAGCCTGTTTTTCTGCCACCAGGATGGGTCTACCCTTACCACAGTAAAGTTACTGAGGGTGACCGGTGCCACGCTTCACAGTGTGGGGCCCGTTTTGGCACCAATTTATTTAGGATAGGCGTCGCGTTGATCGCGGCTATGTTTGGGGTACTCGGAGGTGGATATATGTGTACGCGTAATTTCTTATATGTTTGTCCCCTCACTGTATGAGTACCTAGTTATGTCCTTCACCTCTTCTCCTCTTTTACAGATCCTGTGTGTCTCTGCACACCGGTGGCAGTGGGGCTGGTGGGCCACAGCTATGTACACTGGGCAGCAGTATATGCTGCGGCGACAGAGAGTGGACCCCGACTTGGGCTGTGTGCATCCACACGTATGCGATGGTATGGTATGTGTGGCACAAGGGGGTGGGAACTGTGGCCATTCCTGATGTCCGTCGGGGATGCTGGACCGCCCGATGTTCTTATTAGGCACCTCGGCGGCAATGATCTTATACGGATCACTGCTATTCCTAAACTGTCGAGGGGCAGTGACCTGGCATTTTATATCACGTATGGCTTACACACGGCCGCTATGGTCTAACATCGTGCCGAGACACCAATTTAGGGGAGACGTGGATCTCCGTGGTTCGTACTGTTCCGGCAGTCAGTGGACAGGGCTGTTGCTCGGTCCCTTGCTGAGCATGGCTGGGAGACAGCCATTGGAAACCTGCGGATAGGCTTACAATTTTTTTGCTGGTAGGCAGGAGATGGGGTCCACCTGTCGGCTGGAGGTATGTACCTCTTTCTGGGCGTGGTGCAAGCAGGCCTGGTGACTGAACTGACGGTCTGGGGGGGCGGTGAGTCATCATGGACGCCTCCCCGTGTGGCGGGTAGCACTGGTAAGGTAAATATTTATGACCCACAGGTATCCAGCAGGTTCGCAATTGACTGGCCAACACTTAGACAGGTACAGGGGTAATAGCTTTGGCCGGTCAACGACGAACCAGGCAAGGGGTGATGGCAGGAGCTTAACAGCATGCATCACCTTGAGATTTAACGGATACACGTCCTAGGGTGGGGTCAGTAGATATTTTATTGACTCCGGTCAACAATTTGTTTGTGTCAACAAACAAATTGATACAAATAGTTACATGTAGCCAATTGCCATTGGCATTTTGGGTGGAACCTTACCAGTGTTACTGCGGCCTACTTGCCTTAAAGAATTACAATTGGATGATTACACCAATTGAAAGTTATAATTCGGACTAGGGCATTATTCAATAAAAGTGGCCCAATGCCTTTATCCATATACCGGTGTCTGAGTCTTTCTTTGGGGGGTGCGCCTGCAATTTCCAACCTGATGTATACTCCCCATTCTATTGTCAAATTGTGACTGAACTGGCAGCTGAAAATTACTTCAGCATTGGTGACAGCGTGAAAATATCACATCTTAAAAAGAGCCTGGATAGATTTGTGAGTAGACTACAACATACAACTATCTTCTAAAACATCTTGCTACCACCTTTAGCATATATTACATAAGGTAACCCAACTTACCTTATGGAAGAACTGTGAAGCCACAGATTGGAAATTTGATTCCCAAATCTGCCTCCTTGACAGAGGCTGGACTTGATGATCCATTGGGTCCCTTTCAGCTTTGCTGTTATAAGATTAAGATCTGACCTAATGGGCAATTCCTTGATTGTGTCAGAAGTAATCTGCACAGAACAATATCAATCAGGCTTCTGTTTTCTCAGAATATTTGGCTTCCAGCCACTAAAAGCTCATTTTATGAAGAAAGGGAAACTAGTTTCAGAACCTTCTATTGAGGTTGTTCAAGAATAATGTGTCATTAGAACCTATCCATATACTGCATGATCATACTGTTCTTTTTCTCTTTGTCAGGAAGCAATTGGGTTGCTGAGCACAACAGAAGGAGCTGTCTTGCAATTTATTTGAGATAAAATGTGGACATTCCCCCTACTTTGAAAATCTGTAAAAGCTTAGAATGGAAAATATAGCATCTACCAAGCACTAGATGGCAGAGGTAGGCTATCTAATAAGAAACATGTGCCTTTCTACTTACAATTTTACAGTTTTCAGCAAATATTCATACCCTGACTGCTCTCCCTCTTCTGGGATTCCTTACTTTCCTTATGACAATGCCCTTGTTTTGTGGCTTTAACTTAGGCCTTATCTGTAGGTAGAAAGATGCTGAACCTTAACCTGGTATAGAAATAAAGAAGAAAAGAGCTTCATACTAATTCCTAACTCTATGCCTGAAAAGACTCAGGAGCAGGGACAATAATTTAAATTAAACACATAAACAATTGGTAATAGAACATTCTAAGAGGATTATCTACTGTGTTTTGATTTTTATTATTTTGGATAAAAACAACCTTTGCAAAAAGAGATGGAAACATTCCTGAAACTGCACATTCTATTTCTGAACCCCAGCAGCTACCAAGCAGAACTATGATCGACAGAAGCGGCCAGAACATTGGCTACTGGTGAGCTAAAGAAACAGTTCTGTAGCAGTCACATGTAAAATTGCCTCATTCACTTTTATAACCTTAACTGCTTCCAAGGCATATTCAGCAAAAGTGTGACGAGCACATGTAAATGATTCAACCTCTGAATTATCCATTTAATTCTGAATTTAATTGAGAAGTCTGGAAAATTACCTACATGTATTCTGCAGATAGTCTAAAGAGGGAACGTTAGTTTCAGGCAGAGATGATTCTCTTCCACATAATGTGCTCATGAAACAATTGGAGTGGTGATGATACCTGATTCCATATGCTTTGAGTCTCATTCATAACAAGAAATTCATAACTGTGTATGAAATATGAATGCCCAAAACTTTCTGTCCAGTGTCTCTATCTTTACATCACTAGATTGCTGCATGATATTTGTTCTTTTTCAGCATTAATAGAAGCATTGTCTTCCCTGACATATGGTTTTTCATCTCTCTTATTGCAAGACTTTTCTTTATCTGGTCTTCCATAGCATTGCTAGCTCATCTGCCCTGTGATTCATGCTTCACTCTCTTCAGTTTTCACTGCTCTTCTCTCTTAGACATTTCTTTACTTCATGTCTTTTATCTTTTCTTTCCTGCTCTGAACTTTAATAATAATACTAACTGTTTAACCTTCCCCTCTGAATTGTTTCCCTTCATTCAGCAAACATTTCTAGCTTCCTTTCACTGATGAAAGCTAATTTTCCCTGTTACTATTTCTGACTATAGAGGATAGCTCAGTTGATATCTGACTGAGGAGCCAGAGGCTGGGAGGTCAATTCTGCACTGTTACAATTTTTTGCTCTATAGTAAAGCTCTCAACCTCAACTGTATTTACAATTTAGAATATGCCATTTATCATTTTACATTTATCTTCTAGGGTATTGATGGTGAACCTTGGTAATCCAACTGTTCTCAAACTTCAATTCCCAGTACAGGAACAGCTGGAGTGCCAAGATCAGCCACCACTGTACTAGGGTTTCTGACTTCCTTTTGAAGGTCAAGAGAACTCCAGTTCATCAATCTCCTCCAGCTTCCTGCTCTCCACAAATGTGTTATCTGTTATGACACACACAGTAAGTCATCACTCTTTGTTCCTTTCTTTCTGAGCAAGACTTGAAGGATGAAATGTTAACAAGCATCAATATAGATTTACACTAACATTTATGGCCTAAAGCCAACAAAATGCTAGTGGTGAGATAGGATTATATACTCGTTACATAAGGAGCTTTGGCAGCAGTTGTGCAAGTGGCTGTTCAAACAGTAACGCAATCAGCTACACAACTGGTGTGCAAAACAAAAACTGGGTCAGAAATCATCCTTGGGGTAAACACTGGTGTAAACACTATGCTCTAACACTGCAACATCACTGTACATAGGCTTGCTTTTTTCTTCTTTAAAAAAACCCCGCAACATGGTAAAGGATTTCTGGGGGGAAATTGAAAATGAGATAAGCGAAATTATGGGGGGGGGGGGGAATAAAGTTGGGACCAAATACCATCATGCTGACAGATGTGGAAGGTACAAATTTAAGCAAAGATAAAAAAGAGTTACTAGAAATAATGTTGACAACAGGTAGATACTTATGCAAACACATATATGCAGAGATGCATCCGTGCCCTTACCCTACCTACTAATTCTCTTTGGTTTATTTGTATTTTCTTAATCCTTTCTATCTTTTGGATACTATGCTCATTAATATGCAGGCATAGAAGCTAGAGAACATGTTTTAATTGCCTAATCAATCAAAGATTTCTCATTTATTCCACAAATTCAGAAGATATATGGAGGTCATTTTAATGCTCAACAAATGCTCAACAAATACCTCTAAGCAATACTCGAGAGGCAGCTGTTTCAAAATAAAATGTTTCTTAAAATTAAGTATAGTGTTTTGCTCTTGCTTAATATCTTGTCATTAAATACTGTTTGCTGTTTGTGTCAGACCTCACTTTAGTGCAGTCTATAAATGACATATAAAAAGGCATATGGTTTCCACATATGAGGATGTTGCAATTAACTTTGGAAGCTGTAATTTGCCTTTTATTTGCATTACTTATCTATGCTATATATAATCTGTCATTTGCAGCAGTAGTCTATCACAGCATATTGATGCATAAAAGGGTAGATGAATTTGGCAACACATTCAAATAGGAAAAAGGAGAGCTGTATTAAATATTAGAAAGAACTTCCTGATGGCAGACATTGTTCAAGAGTGGATGGGCTGCTTGGGGAGACAATGGACTCTGCCTTGAAGGTTTTTTAATGGAGGTTGAATAGCCTTCTGCTGGGGATTCTTTATCTTTGGATTTCCTGTAGTGATAGGGCATTGTTACTCTCAAGTTCTATTCCTATAGAATCCAAAGAACATCCTGACAAGCATGTATTATCAAGTGATAAGTGCTGCTGCCGGGACCCTCGCCTCTCCCCAAGCCCATGCCACTGACTTGGGGATGGGAGGTAGGTGTGTCCGGTGCCTTCCCCACCCCCTTGAAGCATTGCCTGATCAGGGGGCATAAGAAGACACCGAAGTCACACCGCAGTTGCTGCCGCCAGGACTCTCGCCTCTCCTTGAGCCCGCACCACTAGCTCAGGGATGGAAGGCAGGTATGTCCGGTGCCTTCCCTGCTCTCTTGGAGCCTTGCCTGCTCAGGGGGCATAAGAAGACACTGAAGCTGCACTGCCGCCACCGCTGGGACCCTATCCTCTCCCCGAGTCAAATGCCACCGTTTCTGGGATGGGAGGCAGGCATCGTTAAGGACATTTGAGCCCCAGGGTTTTCATCAGAGGCGTCGAGCCAGGCTCCACCATGTGATGAACTTTTGCATTGTAAAGCATTCTTGAAAGGTATTTTGGTAAGGTATTTCCGTATAGTATTTTTGTATTTTCTTGTGGGGATATATTTTGAAATGTATTGTTATACTACTTTATTGTAATTTTACTTTACTGTATTTCCATGTATATCTGTATACTGTATTTATTTATTTATTTTCTGTAAGCCTCCTTGAGTCACACTCATGCTGAGTAAGGTGGGGTATAAATTTAACAAATAAATAACGTCTATACTATGAAAAGCATTATCCTCTGATATCTGAAATTCAATTTTTTTCCTAAAGACTAAGAAGTAATAATACTCCCCACCCCAACTGGCAATCATAAAATACTGCTTGAGCATAAGAAGCCACTTTCCTGCAAAAGGAAATGTGGGATGAAAAAGATTGTTCTAATGAGAGCTGGCATTTGAAGATATTTGCTTGAACTAGTACAGAAAGTATCAGCTGTAGAGGAGTTGTCCTTATTGAACCCTGAACACAATGATAATGGGAGGTATAGTTCCCGGTGCCATTCTGCATTAAGAGCACTCTAGCTATTCTTTTCATCCTAGAGGGAAGACACTGGACCAACACATGTGTGAAAGAAAAAAGGAAATCAGAGGTTTTAACAGACAAGTAAAGGTAGCACTGCATGCTTCTGCCATGGCTGCTTAATACAGGATGACACTTTAGTGACATCTCCTTCTGTCTGAAGTGGCAGCACATGATCAGACTGTTAGATTGCAGTCAGATGTAAAAAGTTACTGAGAATTTGATCAGGAGCTGCCTGGAATGAGATCCTGGGATGGAGGTGTTGTATTACCAAATGGAATAAAGAGAAGAGGCTACATGGGATGGAAATCTCATTTATCTCTTCCCTAAATGTGAAGACACATATCTGGAAAATTATACTCCTCAATGTGTGAACAAATGAAATATTCTGTGGCACTATCAACAGGAAAAGAGGAAGAGATTTTGTGCACAAATGAAGCAAATGTGTGGAAATGACATTTCTACACAGATCATGTTTTCACTTCAACAACTGACATTGTGCAAAGTGGTGCTGGCTGATGCTTTGTTGCACATTTTACTTCTGCTTCCAGGAGCAAAAAGGGTGGTGCTTGCCAGATGAATTGGCATTGGGGGCTGGATCTGGCCCATGGGCCATATTGCACCCCTGCCTTAAGCAGAGAAAATGGCAGCCTAAAATCTATCTCATCCTGTTGCAAATCAGATTGCAAGGCACGTTTTACTTCTGCATCCAGTAGAAGGAACCATTTGACTAGCCTGCTGAGCCACATGACTGGAATGTGGCACAAAAAAGGTGTGGCAATGCCACCCTCCCCACTTTCTTTGAAAAAAAACTGCCTTCGTTCTCCAAAGAGGGGAGGGGGGGATATGCAAGATGTGCATATAAAGTTGGTGCACCGCGCATCTTCCCCTTTCTAAAAACCTGATTGTATAATTTTTTTTTACATGATAATCAATTACTCACTACTCCTTACTTGGCTCTTCCTCCACCATGATCACTGACAACTCCTCCTCTTCTCTTCTCTGCTGCCCTCCAACTGTGGCACCACCTGCATCTGCCCCCTCGTAATCTCTTCTTATGGTGCCCGATTCCAACAAATCTTTTCTAAGAGTTACCCACTCCTCAGAACCCACCTTAACCAACTCAAGCAAATTCAAATACTCCAGTGGATCGGTCCCCTCATCAATAATCTGCATTTTTTTTCATAAAAAATTCTTAACTGCTGTGGGAATCTCCAATTATACCTTACACCTTTTTTCATAAACATTTTAGTTACCGGCTTCATCTTGTATCTCCAAGCTCTTTCCTTAATAGAGATATCGTTATATACTTCCACATCAGAGCCATCGATTTTCAGAGCGCCAGAACCAGCTTGTTTTAAAAAAGCCATTACTCTAAGTTTGTCTCCCCAATTTGCAAATTTAACCAAAAAAATTCTTTGAACCACTTTTCCTCTTCTTGGGCCCACCCTATATGCACTTACAATATCTTCCTGTGCAAAATCCTTTCCCATTTTCGAGTTGTTTAACCACTGGACAATTCTATCTCTTAGCTGGTCTGGTGTCCTTTCAATCACATGGCATATCACAATATTCTGCTTTCTCATTATTTCTTCCATAGCAACAATCCTTTGCAGGTGCACCCCCCAATAAAGGACTCAGACACTGGTAAAAGTGGATAACGGCATTGGGCCACATTTATTGATTCATGCCCTAGTCTGAATTATAAATTTCTATTGGTATTCAACCAATTATAATTCTTAAGGCAAGCAGGCCGAAGTAACACTGGTAAGGTTCCACCCAAAATTGCCAACGGCAATTGGTTACAATGTATCCATTTGTATCAATTTGTTTGTTGACAACAAACAAATTGTTGACCGTAGTCAATAATCTAACTAGTGACCCCACCCTCTGACGCGTATCCGTAAAATAACGGGGTGATGCCTGCTGCCCAGCTCATGCCATCACCCCATTGCCTGGTTCATCGTTGACCGGACAACGTTAACCAACTTGTGCCTGTCTAGTGTTGTCCAGTCAATTGTGAACCTGCCGGATACCTGTGGGTCATAAATGTTTACCATTCCAGTGCTACCCGCCCATGTGACCAAAGTCAATAACAGAACAAGAAAAACCCCTATGTCAAACCATAGCAACAGTGTGGGATGGGCAAAAAAGCCAGGACCCGAAAGCCAATTGTAGGTCCCAGCCAAAAATTCCCACCCGGCCCCAAAGCGACCAAAATATCACACTGTTAACTAGGGAGGGGGTGGAGGGGAAAAACTTCTCCTCTCCGTCGCTTCGCAAAATGGCAGCGCGGCTGCCTCGTGGCCACCCCCTTTAAAGGGTGCTGGCCATGCCCCCTAACTACCCGGATGTCCAAGTCCGGTGGGGGCCCCCCGCAAAGAGTGTGGCGGCCATTTTGGCACCGCGCTTGCATTGCAGGCGCACCCCCCAATAAAGGACTCAGACACTGGTAAAAGTGGATAACGGCATTGGGCCACATCTATTGATTCATGCCCTAGTCTGAATTATAAATTTCTATTGGTATTCAACCAATTATAATTCTTAAGGCAAGCAGGCCGAAGTAACACTGGTAAGGTTCCACCCAAAATTGCCAACGGCAATTGGTTACAATGTATCCATTTGTATCAATTTGTTTGTTGACAACAAACAAATTGTTGACCGTAGTCAATAATCTAACTAGTGACCCCACCCTCTGACGCGTATCCGTAAAATTACGGGGTGATGCCTGCTGCCCAGCTCATGCCATCACCCCATTGCCTGGTTCATCGTTGACCGGACAACGTTAACCAACTTGTGCCTGTCTAGTGTTGTCCAGTCAATTGTGAACCTGCCGGATACCTGTGGGTCATAAATGTTTACCTTACCAGTGCTACCCGCCACACGGGGAGGCTTCAATAAAGGCTCACCGCCCCCCCCCCCCAGACCGTCAGCTCGGTCAACAGGCCTGCTCGCCAATCTCCAAACAAGAGGTCCATACCTCCCTGCGACAGATGGGCCCCATCCCCTGAGTAAAGAGCATAATTTTGTAGACTGATAGTGGGGTGTCGTATGACGTGCCCCCAACCCTTGTCCAGAAAGAACCGGGCAATAGCCCTGGTCACCGAGCGCCAAGCCCGTTCAAGGGCCTGGAGGGTCAACCCTCCCCTGTAAGCGTGCCGCCGTATCATGTCCGACCAAAGCAGGGCTGTGGCAGGCCACACATAATGCAAGTAGGCCAGGTCACCGCAAATCGCATGCTTCAGCGATAGGCCCGTGACCTGTCCCAAATCATTACCCCCAAGGTGTATAATCAGGACATCAGGTGGGTCAGCATTCCTGATGGAGAAAAGGAATGGCAACAGTTCCCGCCATAACATTCCGTGCTTACCGTACCACCTGGGACTTGCGGATGCACCCAGTCCCAGCAGGGGTCCCCACTCTGTCGCCGCAGCAAACTGCGCTGCCCTGTGCACATAGCTGTGGCCCACTAGCCATACTGTCACCGGTGTAAAACGACACCCAGGGTCTGTCAAGGAAAAAAGGAAACAGGGCAGTGACTTAACTGGTACTCACTGTTGAAGAGGGCGAACATACGACCAAAAACATCGTGATCCCCACCTTCCCATGGTGCATATCTCAGCCCCGGAGTACCCAAATGGCGCTGCGGTGGAAGCCGCCCCCATCCTGAATGAATGGGTGTGGGAGCGAGCCCCAGGGGGGCAAAACTGGCTAGTGCCTTACCGGTCACCTTCCAAAATTGAAAGTTAGTAAGGAAGACCCATCTTGGTGACAGAAAAACGGGCCATGGTGCGTATCACGTAGTGCAAGGGACTCCTGTAGGGCACCAACCGGACAGATGTCAGCCATGGAACATCGTAGCAGTCTTACACCACTGCCTACACCGTGCCGATCAACCTTAGAGGAGCGTATCCTCAGCTGAGCCCAATCATTGGAAACATAGACATCTTCGAGTTCCAGTGCCCTACGACTCGCATCCGCCTTAGACAGTAGCACCAGCTCACTGATGCGGAGCGCTCCAAAAAAGGCCACCGTAGTGGCCGCGTGAAACAGGGTTGCCTCATACCTGTCAAAACACAGGTCATGCCAACCCCGTGCAAGTTGGGTAAGTACCCCTGGGGAAATAGGGTGGCGGTCGTCCGGGCTGCGCCCACGTTCCCGCGCCCACCCTTCCAAAACATGTCGTAAGCGAAAATCACTTGTGCTGTCAGCAAAACCACCCACCTTGGCCATGAATGCCAGCACTGACAGCCTGGATGCTATGGTGCGGTGGGCTAAGCCCTGGGCATGTAAATAAACCATAAATTGGAGGATATGAGCCACTGGGATGGGCCAACTTTCCAGCAGCCGGGATTGGGCACAAAAGGCCCTGAACGAACTGAATGCATGGTTATACACCTTACGCGTGCGAGGGGCGAGCGACATGCCGATCGCCCGGTTCACCTCTCCTTGCCAAGTGTCCATATCTCGTCCGGGAGCGGCGAGGGAAATTCCTCTGCGTCCGGGGCCAAGGCACGGAACCGGGGGATCTGCAGGCGGGACAAAGTGTCAGCAATATCGTTATTAATACCTGGAACATGTCTAGCCCAAAAAAGCACATTGAGGCGTAGGCTGCGCAACACGAACTGGCGAACCAGTTCCATAACCCTTGGAGATTTAGACGTCTGTGCGTTGACAATGTGGACCACCGCCACATTGTCACACCAGAAATGGACAACCATATTGGCCCACTCCTCACCCCATAGCATCAAAGCTCCCAGAATGGGGAAAAATTCCATGTATGTGAGATCTCGCAAGCGATCCGTGCCCCACCAGTCTGGCGGCCATCTGCCGTAGGCCCACTTCCCTGCGAAGTAAATCCCATAACCCAGGGACCCCGATGCATCGGACTGAACCTGAAAACGAGGAGAAACTAAAAGGTCGGACCTCCAAAAGGACACCCCATTGAATTCCCTCAGGAACTGAAGCCAAATGAGCATATCCTCCCTCATGCCCTTGTTCAGTCGGACCCTGTGGTGGGGCCTGGCCAAGCCAGTCATGGCATCGCACAATCGTCGAGCAAATGCTCTGCCTGGTGCGACGACCCTGCAAGCGAAATTAAGGTGACCATGTAACACCTGTAGCTCCCGAAGGGACACCTTGCGTTTTGCCAGCAAGTCCAAAATGAGTGCAACGATCCGTGAAACCTTACCATCAGGTAACCTGGATGCTTGCACAACCGTGTCAATCTCAACCCCCAGGAATGTGAGCTTGGTTGAAGAGCCCTCGGTCTTTTCGGGCGCTAAAGGGACACCGAGTTCCTCCATTAGCGTCTGAAATGTGTTCAGGAGACGTGTGCACGTGTCCCAGCCCCGTTCACCCCCGAATAAGAAATCATCAAGGTAGTGGGCTACAGACCGGGACCCTGACCTGCGAACAAAGGCCCATTGGAGGAAGGTGCTGAAGCGCTCAAATGCAGAGCACGAAATGGAGCAGCCAAAAGGCATGGCTTTGTCGAAATAAAATTCACCCCGGAACTTGAAACCCAGCAACTCAAAGTCGCCCGGGTGCACTGGCAGGAGACGGAACGCAGACTTAATGTCGCACTTAGCGAGTAGTGCACCCGGGCCACATGAGCGCACCATGCGCAGGGCCTGGTCAAAAGATGTATACTGGACCGAACAAAGGTCGTCAGGGATAGCATCATTGAGCGAACGGCCAGCCGGGTAAGACAAGTGGTGTATCAAACGGAACTCCCGGCGACTTCTTGGGCACCAACCCCAAAGGGGAAACCTTGAGGTTGGGGAATGGCGGGAGAGGGAAAGGGCCGGCAACCCTGCCAGCAGCAACCTCCTTAGCAATACTCATGGCAGCCACCTCCTCCCTTCCCCTGAGTGATAACAGATTGGGTGCATCTTGAGGGGACCTGACCCCCGTGAAAGGAATGTGAAACCCCTGCTGAAAACCCTCAAGCAGGTAAGCTGCGTCTGCCCTCCTCGGGTACATCGTGAGCCAACGCTCCAACATGTCCACATTAATTGGGGAGGGGGCCTTTTGCCTGACCAGCTCCCTCTGCGGCAGTTCTGCCCACTCCCTGTCCACCTGTACCTCTGCCCCGCAGTCCGCCCGCCTTAGGACACGCGGAGGCGGCATGGGGGCCAGCACAAGAGGGACACTCATGCCTGTATCGGCACTGCTTCCTGTTACACGCACCATTGGCTGAGAAGCTCCAACACAGCAGGTGGGCTGGAACCCCCTGCCCCGCCATCTGGCAGGGTGCCTGGGCTGGAGGAGCTCGCTGGACCGCATGTCCACAATGGTACCTCTCCCCTGGCGCCAGGCGCGTGGGGGTCATATACAGAAGCCACAGCTTCTGGCAGGGCTCATCCCACCTCATCTCTGGGTGTAGGGGCACTCTCATACGGAATTCCTCGTCGTAAGCCAACCACGACGGGCCAGGGAAATCAACCATCGCCCGGTATATGTTGTCCAAATACTGGACCATCGGAATTGCTAGGTCAGGCCGGGCCCTGAGATACACCGCCATGTTTATAAGGTACGCGGGTAACCAGTTGGCCCATGTACGTGGCGGCTTACGTCGACGAGCCTGCTCCTTGTCCTTCTCATCCTGCCCCTCCCTCTCTTCCTTGGTGGGTTCTCTATTCAAGAGGGAGAAAATGTCCACGTACTCCCCCCGCCATATCTTTTCCTTGGTGGCCTGGGCCAGGTGGTCCCCGAGGGGCAACGAATAACCTGCCGTCGGCAAGGCCGACACCGGAACATTGACAGTACTGGGCACCCTGAAAGGAGCCTGGACCAGCCCCGCCACCCCCAGTAAGTTCCCCATGGGACAGGGTACCCCACCCCAAGAGGGACCCTGGAGTGCAGGAGCCGTTCCAGGATGGGCTGGCGGCGACTGACCCGCCGCCCCAGCCAGGCGAGGCCACGGCCACTGCAAGCCTCCCCCAGTGTGGGTTGTGTCGTGGGTGCACTAGATTGGACCGTATACTCACAAGTTGCACCCCCGTGGGCCGTCCACACCGGAAGTTCCGGCCCACTGCGGGTGTCGGAGCTCGCGACCACAACCGAGCTCGAAGATGGGACCTGACCACTACCTGCTGGCGGGATCTGCTACGTGGGGAGCTGCGAGGCCGCGACCGATGCCGACCTATTCGCCTCAGGCAGCTCAACCCTGTCGGCCGCCAGCCGAGGACCGGCAAGCGCTGAGTTGACCTGTAAACCAAACGGTGCCCCGGATGGATTAACTACCCCTAAGGATGCCTCCAGAGCCGTGACGCGGGCCAGTAGGGCATCAACATTTACATAGCCCCCAAGACTAATGGGCGGCAAAGGACCGGCTGGCCCACCGGTCGCCGGCACCAGGCCAGGTCTCTGGACCCCAGGGCCTGAATATGGCCATGCCCCAACCACCGGCCCCTGCGGGGCGGGGAGCATGCCCTGCCAGGGAAGGGAACCCAGCCAACCCCCTTGATTGCAGCCCACCGCTGGAAGCTGGATGCCAAGGCCCGAAGGCCCAGCCTGGCTTTGCGCCAGGCCCGGGCCAGTGGCCTCTAATTGCAGGCCGGGGGCCGAATCCCCCACAGGGCCAGACTGAGGCTGCCCAGCCTCGGGCCAGGGAGCAATCGCCCCCATCCCGCCGGTCCCGGTGGGCACCCCCGGAAAGGGGGCCTGCTGAGGGGGCGCAGCCGCGGTCCTCTGAGCCGGCTGGCGCCTCCGCAAAGAGCGAACCGCGTTCGCCATCGCCTTCTTTTTGGAAGGCATGGCTGCAGTCATTGGGAAGCCAAAGAAAGAAGCTATGAAGGAACCGCTGCCCAGAAAAGGCTTCCCAGCTGAAGGGAAGAGCGACGGAGCAAAAGGGGAAAAACTTCTCCTCTCCGTCGCTTCGCAAAATGGCAGCCCGGCTGCCTCGTGGCCACCCCTTTTAAAGGGTGCTGGCCACGCCCCCTAACTACCCGGATGTCCAAGTCCGGTGGGGGGCCCACAAAGAGCGCGGCGGCCATTTTGGCGCCACGCTTGCATTTTTCATGCTCATCAATTTTCACCTTATTTTCCCTCACCCCTTCCTGTGTCCCTTTTATTTCGCCGTTCATAGCCTTCACCTCATTTGGGACCAATTTCACATTTCCTTCTATTTTTTGCAAACTTAATTCTACTTTTTTTAGAGAAATCCACAACAGTTGTAACCACCTTGTCCTGTTGTTTCAACATTTCATTTTTGTCCTTCACTCTTGCCTCTTCCATCTTCTCAATCTTCTGAAACAGTTTGCCAAGTTCAACCATAATTTGAGTTTGATCATAAGGTTCAGGTGGTGGTGGTGACGATGGAGGGGCCTCCTCCATTGGTGCTTTTTCCTTTCTCTTAGATTTCACCACCGGCTCCTCCTCCTTTGCTTTTCCTCTTGTGCCCTTATCCATGGTGGTATCCACTAAAAGCTTTAATGTTGCAATACTCTTAACTCTCATTAAACCCTCCCCTTGAGCCTGTTCCAGTGCAGCCAAAATTAACAATAATCCTTTGGCCTTAATGGAACTTGATTAGAGAGAAAGGAAAAGTCCAGCAAACAATGAATTATTGTAATCCATGAGGAGCAGGAATCCAAAAACAGCCAATAAGTGTTATAATCCACGGGCAGCCTGCCTCCAATAAAACCCAGTGAACAAGAGCTCATAAAATTTGCCTTTAAAAATTTCAAATCTTGCACAAAACTCCCTCCTTTTAAAAAGAAAAGAAAAAGAAACAGGACACTGGTTGTGCTTTAAAAATCCAACCAATAGCTAACAAAAAATAAGAAAAATAAGAATTATATCCAAGAGTAAAAAAAAAAGAAAAAATTATATCCAAAACTTCAGAACTGATATAATCCAATCGGCATGTAACTGTGTTTCCAATGAGCCAAATTATATCCAAATGTATCCAATTTTATCCACATCCACTGGGGAGGTAAAAAAGCCCACAAATTCCAAGTATTTGATAACAAAAAAAGGAGGAATAAAAACTGTAATCCACAAGGCGAAGGAATAGAAACACAAGATCCCAAATTTAGAGCGATCGCTTCTCCCTTTTCTTTTTCTTTCCTTCCAGCCGCAGTGGCGGCTTCAGGGGGGAGCCCCTCCTCCTTCTTCCCCAAACCAGCCAACTTTTAAAACCCTCTCTTCCTTTATTCCACTTCACAAACTCACGAGGCAACCAATGCTTTTAAATCCAATCTCTTTCCTCCTTCTATCTGCATTCAAACTCTCCAAATCACTCCACAGTTCCCCGGGACTGCTCAGAGGCCATTATTCAATGGTGTCCTTCTTAATCAAACAGCCTCAGCTTTCGAATTCCAGGATCGCTGCCATTATCATCCCATCTACCACCCTTCGATTCCTCTTTTACTTACTCTTACAGTCTCTGGTTTCTTCCAAACAATCCACCTCTCCCTCCAGCCACTGTTGCAGCATCCATTACTTAACTCACTTCTTGCTGATTTTTCCACTTTTTTTTTCAATTCACCTCTGTCTCGCTGGTCCCGTTCTTGGCTCCTTGACCGGAGAAGCCGCGGCTTCTGTCACGTGCTTCTCCCACCGAGAATACCTCCCGAACTTTGACTGCCCTGCGACAACTTTTCCAAGCAAGCAAGAAGGAATCTTTTCTCAACAAAAAATCTCAGAAATTTATTCAATTAGCTCATTTTTCTCATTGATTACCACTTTGATAAGCGCGAGCATACAAATCTGTGTGTTACTCGCTGGCCATCTTAGCCACACGTGATGGGTTTGAGACAGCACACCTAATGGAGAGCTTGGAAGTAAGAGAGGGTGAACTTGAAATAAAATATGAGAAATATTAAAGTTTTAACATGGAATGTAAAAGGTACAGGTTCTGTTCTTAAGAGGAGGAGGTTAGAATTTGCTTTCAGGAAGGATAGACCCGATATAGTCTTCTTACAGGAAACTCATCAAAAATCACAAGACACAAACAAAAATTTTCTAGGTTGGATGCAACACTATAAAATGGCATTTGGTCCTTCAAAAGCAAGAGGAGTTGCAATCATGATCTCCACTAGATTAGGATTCGAGATAATAAAAAGTATCTCAGATCCCAAAGGCAGATATCTGATAGTGAAAGGGAAAATAGATGATGAGGAAATAACCCTGGTGAATATTTATGCTCCAAATGAACATCAAGCTGAATTTTTAGAAAAAGTTCGTAAAATTGTGGTAATAGAAAAAGCGGTAAAGATGATAGTGGCTGGTGATTTTAATCTGATAAAATCAAATTTGGATTGCATGAATTTAACAAGGTGTGGAGCAGGTATTAAAGGGAATATTTTGGATAATTAGATGGTTGCACTAGTTTTGAAAGACTCTTGGAGAGAGATTAAGGGATTGGAAAGGGCGTATTCTTATTTTTCACACGTTCACGGATCCTATTCTAGAATAGATTATGTGTTTTTAATGGAAAATATGGTTAAAAATATTGAGGAGATTGAAATAGGAATTTTTAAGGAATCAGACCACGCTAAAGTAATTCTGGAACTGAGGCTACAAAATGATAATAGAAGAGGAAGAAATTGGAGATACGACCCTAACTTATTTAAGAATCAAAAATGTAAAGAACAAGTTATAGAAAGTTGGATGGAAAGTTGGCATTGGAATGATAATGATGAGGTAAATTTTAACGTGGTCTGGGATGCCATGAAGTCGGTTTTTAGAGGTGAAAGTATAAAGTTGGCTAGCAACAGGTATAAAAAGTATAAGTTAGTACAGGATGAAAAAGAAAAGGAAATAAAACAACTACAGGAAGAACATTCAAAAAAGGAGGACAAAAAATTTTTCGCCAAATTAGAAAGATTGAAGGCAGAATTGATGGGCAAGGATATAGAAAAGGTAAAAAGAGACTTGATATATTTAAATAGAGAATATTTTGAATTCAGTAATAAAAATTCAAGACTATTGGCAAGAGCTGCAAAAGCTAAAAGGGAAAAAAGGGAAATTGGAGTTTTGGTTAACAATCAAGGGATAAGGTGTAATAAAATTATTGACAAATGTAAAATTGTGAAGGAATTTTATCAAGCATTATATGCAAAAAAAGAGATAGATGTGGGGAAGCTTAAAATGATCCTGGAGAAGCAAATAACGAGTGGAATAAAACAGGAACACCGGGATAAAATGGAAGAACAAGTTTCTGAGAATGAGGTAAAGGAGGTAATTACTGGTTTGAAGTTGGGGAAAGCCCCGGGAGAGGATGGATTACCGACTGATTTTTATAAGGAATTTAAAGATGTTGTGGTACCAAAGCTGGTAAAGATATACAACTATATATTAGATGGTGGACAAATTCCAACTTCATGGTATAGGACCACGATCGTTTTGTTGCCAAAATTGGGAAAGAATTTGGAAAAAGTGGAATCTTATAGACCAATTTCTCTTATAAACCAAGATGCTAAGATCTTCACAGCAATATTGGCTAACCGTTTAAATAAATTTATGGGTGAATATATAAATGCAGATCAAGTAGGATTTTTAAAAGGGAGACACATGGCTGATTTGACTAGGAGAGTGTTAGATTTAATTGATATTGTAAACAAAACAAATGTAAAGATGGGCTTAATATCTTTGGACATTTTTAAGGCATTTGACTCTTTACAATGGTCCTCGATTAAGGAAATAGTTAAAAGCTACGGATTTGGTGACAGATTTAGAAGGGTAATCGCTCTGTTATATCAGAAAGGGATTGCTAAGATTAGAGTAAATGATGAAGTCACAGATGAGGTAAAGCTTGAGGCAGGTACCAGACAGGGCTGTCCTTTGTCCCCTGTTTTGTCCATTATGGCAATGGAAATTTTGGCCAAAAGTATAAGAGAAGATGCAAAAATAGAAGAGATAATGGGTAATAAGATAAGTATGTATGCAGATGATACACTGATAACAGCTAAGCATATCCTAAAATTCAACTTGAGGATTTTGAGGATATTACGGGTTTGATGATAAATTGGGATAAATCAGAAATGATGTTGTGTAACATGGGAGAAGGGGAAAGGGGAAAGATTGCGGGACTAACCAATATACAAATCAAAGATAAGTTGAAATATTTGGGGATAATTATATCAAATAGATTGGAAGAACTTAAAAGACTGAATTAAGATAGCCTGAAAATGGAATTTAAGACTAGAATACAAAGTCTTCTAAAGTTGAAGTTGTCATGGTTCGGGAGGATTGCAATTTGCAAAATGATGTTGTTACCAAGAATTAATTTTTTATTTGATGCACTTGCAATTCAAATGAATGAAAAGGAAATTAATGAGTTTCAAAAGATGTTTAATAATTTTTGTAATGGAGGTAAAAAACCTAGATTACTAAAGAAATTATGGTATCTGCCTCAGAAAGAAGGGGGTTTAGGAATGCCAAATCTATTAGCTTCTTATCATGCCTTTCAAATTAAGAATGTTGTGAAGATTCTGGCAAGAGGAAAAGTAATTTGGGAGGAGATTGAGATGAAAGATTATAGGAATATAGGCAAAATGATTTTTTGGGGAGTTAAGGTTAAAATGACGGTTACCAGTAACACAATGATGAAGAGACTCGTGAACGTGTGGAAAAGATTAAAGAAGGACCTGGCCCCAGATGTCTCTCCAATTTTGGAATTAGCAGATATGGCATGCTTTCCGATAAAAATAGATAAAGAATAAAGGAAATATTGGATAAAAATGAAGTTTCCTTGGTGAAAGATTGGTTATGGATTTGTAGGGACGAAGATATGAAGAAAAAGTTGTTTGAACAGTTAAAATTGGATTGGTTCCAGATAATGAAGGTTAATAATTGGTATAACAAATATAGGAGAGAATTAGATATAGACAGAGAAAAGACGGAATTTGAAGAATTGGTTTTAAAGATTCGAAAAGGAGATAGAAGCATTAAGGGTCTAGTAAGCAAACTTTACACCGTATTAAACGGGGGGGGGGGGGATGAACCACAGGAAGTTTTGAAATCGAAGTGAGAACAGGATTTGAACATAAAGATAGGAAAAGATGAATGGAGAAATAAATGGAAAAAGAGGATAATGAGAACTATGTCAGTAAGAATTAAGGAGCATAATTATAAAATGCTGTGGCAATGGTACCTGACACCACTGAAGTTACATCAGACTGACAATAAAAAGGATAATTTATGTTGGAGATGTAAAGACACTATTGGAACTTATGAACATATGTGGTGGAGTTGTAAAATGATAAATGATTTTTGGAGAAGAATAGAAAAAGAGGCTGGGGAAATAATGGGTAAGAAAATTAACCTGGAGTCAGGTACCATTATGTTAACAGATATGGCTGGTATGAGTTTAAACAAGGAGGAAAAAGAATTACTAGAAATAATATTAACAACGGGTAGACAATGTATTGCTAGACATTGGAAAAATGATGTAATTATACAGACGAGAGAATGGTAAAAAGAAATGTGGAATTTAGCATTGAATGATAAACTGACATGGGAGATAAAAGCAAAAAGGGATAAATTGAAAGAAAATAGATTTTGGAGTATTTGGAAGCCTTTTGTAGATTACTGCCTCACGGGTGATGAAAGTAGTAGACCTGTACCAATTCAAAGCAGTTTCTGGAGGTAAATATTGGGACCGAGCTTTCCAGGGCAATGTAAATAAACACTGGGTGGAATTCATGTAAATAAACAGGGGGTGGAATTCAAGGGAAAATTCGATTTTGATAGTTGTACTTAAAGTACAGTATTACTGAAATGTTTTATGAGATGATTATAGTTGTAGTGATAAAAAAAGAAATTTTGTGTAGTTTTTTTTTGATACAGGTTAGTTGTTTTTGTAGGGGATGTTTAACATTATAGACAGCTATAAAAGGTAATAGTTCAATTATCATGTATGAGATTATTTTTTATGAAATATATGTTTTTCTTCTTTTTTATGATGTATTGTTTTATGTATGTCTGTATATTTTTGAAAAACTTAATAAAAATTTAATTTTTTAAAAAAAGGAGTGGCACCCCTGCTCCATAGTCTGCCCAGATCTATGCCCACTTCATGTTTTAAATAAAAGAATAAAATTTGTTGGGAGGAAAAGTTAAAGTCATAAGACCGCAATGGGTTTGAAGAGATAATCCTTGAATGACTGTAAACAAACTTTAAGTGTGCCAGGGATTAATACTGTGTCTTCAAAGGGATGGCTGGAAAGCAAAGGGAGGCATGCATTAATTGGTTTCCCAAAGAAAAGTCATCCTACTGTTACATTTGGCAAATGAGTAGATAACAATGAAGGCCATTGGGTGAGATAAAGTAAAGCCATACAGAAGTGACAGCAGGTGTCAGGGACATATCTCAGTGGCACACAGCAATGACTTAGTCATCATGAATGAAACCATGAAATGGTGGTGCTGTGTTAGAATAGGACCTCTCTTTTAAGGAAGTTTTAAAGAAAAATCATTAGCATGTGAACTAAGAGCTATGCTCCCTACTGCTGCAAGCAAAGGAGATGGAAAATGAATTTGTGTGCCATTATATAAATGCATTACACACCCTTCTCTTCTGAAAGGTATAAAATCGGATGCCACTGAAAAGGTGCTTTGTAAAAATATGTACTGCATAGCTCACCTTTTCACTAAATTAGGGTGGTATATCAGCATTATCCACAAGATATAGTTCTAATCTTAATTTCCTACTTTTGAAAACAGCTTTCCCCCACCCATTTTGAAATTACTGTGTTGGTGTATTAATTGTAGAAGAGGGTATGTTACGGGTATTTTAAGGGTTTTAATGTTTGATGGTTTTTAGATAGGTTTCTTGATTTTATTGCTATGGAATGTTTTTATATTTACACTTGTGAGCCGCCCGGCGTCGCCTTGGCTGGAGGGCAGCAATACAAATATGAACAAATAAATAAAATAAATAAATGTCAGTGAAGAATTTGGTTCAGCTCATCATCTGTAATATACAGTATATTTGTTGGAAAGATTATAATGTAATGAGAACAAATAATGTATGAGATAATATAAGAAAGTTTGAGGTGTTTGGAAAGCTACTATAAATGAACATATCTCGCTGCGGTGAAAATAGGGATGTAGAGGATGCTTGTTGAATTCATTGTTGCAGCCCTAGCAATGAACCTCGGGATCAGGATGTGAATTGAAAGAAATAATCACAATTGTACAGAGTAAAGAATGCTGACAACTTGCTATTGGTTAATAGCATAGCTCTCTAGCCATTGGACATTAGATTCTGGCAACCAATAAGCCACTAATGTTGTGGGACAATCATGGGAAGACATGAAGGAGGGAGTTAGTACAGGAACAACATCATCAGGAAATTCACAAACTATAAATGGGGAACCTAACCACCCATGGATGCTGCGTACATTAACTTTGGCCCCGAGCATCTGTACAGCAGAGTACGCTGTTCCAGTATGGAGTGTATCCAGTGGTGGGAATCAAAAAAAAATTCCTACCACACTGTGGGCATGGCCATTTGACTGGGTGGGCATGGCCTGTTGGCATGAGACTGTTCTTCATTATAGAGCTATGAAAATAGAAGAGACGTCTATTTTCATAGTTATTTAGTGAAGAGCCCCCTCTTAAGCCATTTCCCCCTTCGTCCAAGGCTTTTCCAGGGCTGTGTTTCACCCCGAAGTGCCTCCCCAACCACTCCGGAGTGGCTGGGGATGCACTTTGGGGTGAAATGGAGCCCAGGAAAAGCCTTTGATGAAGGAGGAAATGGAGCCACCCCCCTCCAAAGCCTCTTCTAGGAGGAAGGGGAGGTGGGTGGGGCAGGTAGGTAGGTGGGGCCAGCCATTTTTACTACCGGTACATGCATACTAGTGCAAACCTGCTGATGCCCATCACTGAGTGCATCCACATACGAAAAACAACTTGACATAGTTGTTAATGAAGCCATATGTATAGTGACTGGATGCCTCAAACATACACCAGTTAAGTAAATATACCCTCTTGTTGGTATCACTCCACCTAAAATAAGGAGAGAAGAAGCAGTGGATGCTGAGAGAACTAAGCAACATCAACATCCTCTGAATGGATATGAGCCTCAAGTCTACAGGCTCAGATCTAGGAAAAGCTTTATGGAAAAAACAACCATTCTTGAGGGTACACAAGAGCAAAACCAAATTAGAAGATGGATGAAGGAGCTCACTGGACAAGGAGCAACATAAAAGGAGGACATAGCTGAGGAACTCAATCTCCCCTAGATTACTTGGAGGACCCTGAATAGGCTGAGGGTTGGAGTACTAAAATCAAGACCAATATGCTCAAGTGAGGGCTCCTGGAGAACAGCAACACACTGTGTGAATGTGGAGAGATACAGAATCTGGCTCATCTACTGGTCTGCCGATTACTGCCAGAAACATGTACTGATAAGGACAAGTTTGGCAATTGACAAAGCCAAAAAAGTGGTTTTATTTTGGCAGTCCAGGGTTTGATTGGAACATAAAAGTTGAAGAAAGAAGGAGGGACCCATATTGGCTACTACATGTTTCCCTCATTGCTTTGGATGGAAGAAAAAACATAGCTGGTACATAGCCCCTGGTACATAGCCCCTGGTACAAAGGAATCCCCAAGATAAAATCTGGTAAGTTCCATGATTTTGGATTTACTGTATTTGTGTTTTGAAATGATAGGTGAGCCATTTGCAGCTTTCTGAGAATGTTTTACCAAGGTAACAAATGAATCCTGGAAGGAAAAATGCCCCCTATGCATAAATGCACAATAGACACCATTCTTCACCCCCTAAGCTAAGTTCTTTTTGAGAATCCAAAGTGCTCCCAAAAAAATTAAACTCTGAGACTTTTGGGTACTGGCATGTCTGCAAAGAACATTAATACACCCCTTTACAATTATTAAGAAATAATAAACATTGCATGAGAACAATCATCCTTATCATTTATTTAACATATGTATATGTCATAGCTATTGTTTCAAAAGCAAAGTTTCACATAAGCAAGCAAAATTATTTTAAAGTACTTATTGCTTATATTAGTGACAGAGAGAAAAATAACAAAAAAATATGAATATGACATTTCATTAATGCATTTTTATTGAGGCTCTCTTAGTTACTTGGTCGGGGTACACAGAAAAAGCCTCCTCGAAGATTCTGGTATTTTTGAACCACAATCGGCTGTACCTTGGTAATGGCAACCTTGTGTTGCCAGCTAACTTTTCTCACACTAGGTTAAGTGAAAGAAACCACACAATGAACTCACTAAAAGGTGCTTTCATTTTGGCAGTTTCATGTCTGGCCTAGACAAAGCCTAGACAAGGAAGAATTAACACAGTGACTAAGGCACAGAGAGATAAGGAAGCATCAAGCTTTTTAATGAATGAAATGAAGTGATATAATTAATAGTGAAGGAAAAACTTTTCATTTATCCCACTAAGGCATCTTTAGCAATTTGGACGAGCTCTTAAGATGTACTCTTAACATATTTTAACCAGAGTAAAAAACGTTTATACTGTAAGATACAAAATAGAAATAAGCCATCAGGAAATAAAATAAAATTTCTATTTAACTGTTTCTCTTCTCAGTAGAGCATCTTTCTCTTTTTGATAGGAACAAAGTGAAATCAAAACAATTGAAGACAGGCGAAAACATACATTACTCTCCAGGTTTGTTTATCTTTCTGGCACAGCTTCTTGATGGTCTTCAAGGCTCTTTGCAGTCTTTGCTGTCTATATTTATATTTATTTGTTAAATTATATTTATATGATGAAATGATTACATAAATCACCATATTTTTTCCTTAGTGACATTCAGCTCACAGAGAGTGAGTTGTGGACTCTATGGCAAGGGTATTTTGGAAGCCCTTCCTTTCCCAGTTTTTCCTTTAACTGCATAGCTAAATATTTCCTTTCTAGCCTCAAATTACAATTGCATTTGTACAAACTACAAACAAAGCTTCACAGATTGCATTTAAAGATTAAGTAATTTTTGTCACCTCTTTATGAATGAAATACGACAACCATCCAATATTCTATGATTGCTGTGTATACTTTGCTTCTGATATGAAAAAGACAGTAGAGACTTTTCTTTGCATATTATCGAGGCAATGGAGGATTAAAAGTTCTAGGTCTGACACATTGAGCTTACAGCAGGCAAACCCATCATGTTTTGTGTTTGTTTTGCACACAAACATGTAAATGAGAAGCACCAGAATTTAACAAACATAGCAATTGCCTGTTTTGAGTTAAAAAAGCCAATCAACAGGTTAAATGTTCCTTCCCTCCAAAAGTAGCTGCTCTCCATTTGAAATAGGGGTGAAATAATTAAGATATTAAGATAATATTAATTCTGTTTTAAAAGTAAAAATTATTTTCTCAGTACTCTGTAAAGTTAAACAGATCAGATTGACCTATCATACAGAACTGATGATGAGGCTAAGTAAACAGAAGGCCTTTATGTCCACAAGCTCAGCACAGTTTGTACAGCTGACAGGGAACCGTAAATAATATTTGTGTGACATGACGTGATGTGACATGAGACATGTTCCTTATATGACATGATCTAAATAACAGTTACGGAATGTTCTTACCTGAACTTAATGAAATGTCAGAAGATTAATTAATAATTTTGGCTTATAGAAAGTTCCAAATTTTATGCTATAAAAGATGGCTCTGAAAATGTATATTCATTCAGGGAATATTAGCTTGGTAAAGCATTCCTGAATCTGTTTGGCCAAATATTAACAAATAAAACTCGTAAATCTGTCTTAGCGTGTGGAATGCGATTTTGTCTAGTTCAGAATTCCATAACACATTCTGACCTCTGCATCTGGGTATGTACCAGTTTAATTATGTCTATTCTGTCTGAGTGGCTCAGTTTTTCAAGGCAGTCTCTTTCAGTATCAAAAAGTTAGTTTCAGATGGCTAATAACTTAGTATCCTCTTGCAACCATAATTTGCTTGAGAGATTTTTTCTTCCTGCTTTTTGCAACTAAGATGAACTGAACTGCTGTACTATATTTTTGCCATCTACCTGGCAACTTTATTTCAACACAAGTCTTATAAGGAAACATTCTTTTTCCTTCTGTGAAAGCTGTGCCTGAGTATTAGTTCGATAGTAACTTATGGAGAAAAGGGGAATTGAGGGAGGCTTGCATTTCAAAGTATTCAGCTTCAATCCTTGGGAACATGGTCGCTGCACCACTCAACAAAGATTATGGTGCCATCAGTTAGGGGTGCACATCTGTCCAGCATCTGAAGGAGGGCCTTCTCCGGGTCCGCAACAACTCTCTGGAACCTCCTGCCAACAGATCTAAGACTTCAAAGAGAATTGCTGCCCTTCAGGAAAGGATTGAAGACCTGGCTGGCAGGGCAGGTGTGGGGCCCGAATGGGAACATGGTCCCTGCCTGCTGGCTTATGTAAAGAATTAAGAACTCTCTCGTCTTCTTTTTATAGTGGGTGGGATGGGTGGGTGGGATATGGGTCTTTTAAAGTGTTTTTATGTGTTTTTAAAACTTGTTGTAATGCCGCCCTGAGTCGGGTTCGGCCTGAGTGGGCGGCATATATAAATATGACTAATAAATAAATAAATTATCTAACATGATGCTCCGCTGGAGACAAGGAATCTTCTTTAAAATTCATTGTTGAGACTTCTTGCCAAGACAAGTTAGATTGACAAGTGATTTGGAACTTTGGTCAGTCCATCAATAGAAGACATATAAAAATAAATCCAAGTAGAATCATCTGCAGAGCAGCCCAGTGCAAACATCTTTGGCCACAAAGGAAATTGTAAGAAAGATTTAAAAACTTATTATTGATGATGCAAGCGCGGCGCCAAAATGGCCGCCGCGCCCTTTGCGGGCCCCCCCCCCCCCGCAGGACAGAGAATCCGGGTAGTTAGGGGCGTGGCCAGCTCCCTTATAAAAGGGGTGGCCACGAGGCAGCCGAGCTGCCATTTTGCCTCAGCGACGGAGCGGAGAAGTTTTTTCCCTGCGTCTCCGTCGCTCGTTAGCTTACCGGGAAGCCTTTTGGTGGCGATTCTGCCTGGCTGGCTTCCCTTTTTTGCTTCAGGAGAGATGCCTTCGAAAAAGAAGGCAGCTTCGAGTTCAGCTCGGGCTGTTAGGAGGCGCAACCCAGGTCGGAGGACCGTGGTGCCGCCTCCTCAGCAGCCACCTTTGCCATCCCCGGCCGGGGCGGGTGGAATGGGGTCTATTGCCCCTTGGCCCGATCAGAGTGCGGGCGCGGAGGGCGCTCCGGCCCGCGGCCCGCGAGCGGTGGACACCGCTCCTCCTCCTGCCCACTCCGTCGGGCCTATTTCTTTTGGGCCGCAGCCTCTCCCGGGGCCCTCTAGCCTTGGGGGGTGGCCCGGCTCCCTGCCTTGGCAGGTTTCTTCACCAGCCCTACCGGGCTTCGGCGCTGGCCAATGGCCATATATGGGCCCTTGGGCGCAGGGACCTGTCCCCATGCCAGGATCAGGCGGGCCGGCCGGCCCTTTGCCCATGGTCAACGTGGACACCTTATTGGCCCGCATTGCGGCCCTGGAGGCGTCTTTGGCCCGGGCCAGTCAGGCAGGCGCCCCCTTCGGGGTACCTTTTGAGGCGCTGTCGGCAGCAGGACAACAGCCGGCGGGGAGGGTTGAGCTGCTGCAGGCGGGTGGTGCGGCTACGGCCACTGCCTCGCAGCTCCCCAGCCAGCAACCTGGTGCGGGTCAAGCCCCGGTGATGAGCTCTACATCGGTCGTGAGCTCCGACGCCCCCAGTGGGCCGGAACCCCCGGTGGGGGCGGCCCGCGGGGGTGCAGCATGTGAGTATACGGTGCAAGCAAGTACATCTACACACATTCCCAATATAGGGGGGGCCTTTCAGTGGCCTTGGCCTCGCGCGGGTGGTGCGGGGGCCACGCTGCTGGCGACCCACCCGGCGACAACGACTGCCACCATGCCCACTGGGGTGGGCCTCGGTCCTTACACTGCTGGGAGTGTCCTGGGGGTGGCAGGGTTAGCTCAGGCCCCTTTTACTAGGCCGGCTGTCCCCTTTTCGGCTTTGCCAACGGCAGGGTATTCCTTGCCATTGGGTGATCACTTGGCACAGGCTACCAGAGAAAAGATATGGCGAGGGGAGTACGTAGATATCTTCTCACTCCTGAACAGAGAGCCCACCAAGGAGGAAAGGGAGGGTCAGGACGAGAAGGACAAGGAGCAGGCACGCCGCCGTAAGCCGCCGCGTACCTGGGCCAACTGGCTCCCCGCTTATTTAATATATATGGCGGTATATTTGAGGGCGCGGCCGGATTTGGCTATTCCCATGGTCCAATATTTGGACAACATATATAGGGCGATGGTCGATTTCCCAGGCCCCTCATGGCTAGCATATGATGAGGAATTCCGTATGAGGATTCCCCTCCACCCCGAGATGAGATGGGATGAGCCGTGCCAGAGACTGTGGCTCTTGTATATGACACCCACACGCCCTGCCCCGGGGGATAGATACCATTGTGGACATGCGGTCCAGCGAGCGGCTCCAGCGCAGGTTACCCGCCAACCGGCGGGGCAGGGGGTTCCAGCCCGCCTGCTGTGCTGGACTTTCTCGTCAAATGGTTCCTGCAATCGAAAGAACTGCAGGTATAAGCATGAGTGTCCCACATGTTCCGGTCCCCACGCAGCCTCTGCTTGTCCCAAGCCTGGGGGGGCGCGAGGCAGAGGGAGGGGTGGACAGTGGGCTGGCAAGGCTGCCACGGATGGAGCTAGTTCTCCAAAAGGCCCCCTCCCCAATTAAGGTGGACATGCTGGAGCGCTGGCTCGCATCGTACCCGAAGGGGGAGGACGGGGAGTATCTCATTCAAGGTTTTAAGCAGGGATTTCGTATCCCTTTTATGGGTGATAGGTCCCCTCAGGATGCTCCCAACCTTTTATCCCTCAGAGGAAGGGAGGAGGTGGCTGCGGCCAGCATTAAAAAGGAATTAGACGCGGGCAGGGTTGCTGGACCTTTCCCCGCACCCCCGTTTCCCAATCTTAAAGTTTCGCCATTGGGTTTGGTTCCCAAAAAGTCCCTAGGGGAGTTTCGCCTTATTCATCATTTGTCCTACCCAGCCAGCCGATCGGTCAACGATGCTATACCTGATGACCTTTGTTCGGTCAGGTATACATCGTTTGACCATGCGCTGCGCATGGTGCGCTCGTGTGGCCCGGGTGCCCTGCTGGCCAAGTGCGACATTAAGTCAGCCTTTCGCCTCTTGCCGGTGCACCCGGGCGACTTTGAATTGCTGGGTTTTAAATTTAAAGGGGAATATTATTTTGATAAGGCCATGCCTTTTGGCTGCTCCATATCATGCTCGGCTTTCGAGCGTTTTAGTACCTTCCTAGAGTGGGCTTTCGTCCGCAGGTCAGGGTCCCGGTCTGTAGCCCAATTACCTGGATGATTTTCTATTCGGGGGTGAACGGGGCTGGGACACGTGCGCACGTCTCCTCAATACATTTCAGACGCTAATGCAGGAACTTGGTGTCCCTTTAGCGCCCGAAAAGACCGAGGGCCCATCGACCAAGTTAGTATTCCTGGGGGTTGAGATTGACACAGTAGTGCAGGCTTCTAGGTTGCCGGGTGATAAGGTGTCCAGGATAGTGACCCTTATCTCTGAATTGCTGGCCAAGCGTAAGGCATCCCTGAGGGAACTACAGGTGCTACATGGGCACCTTAATTTTGCTTGCAGGGTGGTCGCACCGGGCAGGGCTTTTGCCCGGCGCTTATGCGACGCCATGGCAGGTTATCCAGGCCCCACCACAGAGTCAGGCTTACCCGGGGTATCAGGGCAGACATGTTCGTCTGGTTGCAATTCCTGAGGGAGTTTAACGGGGTCTCATTTTGGAGGTCTGACCTCCTGGCATCCCCCAATTTCCAGATCCAGTCTGATGCCTCAGGATCCCTGGGTTATGGGATGTACTTCAATGGGAAGTGGGCCTATGGTGGGTGGCCACCGGCATGGGCAGGCACAGGTCGCCTGCGGGATCTCACATACCTGGAATTTTTTCCCATTCTGGGGGCTTTGATGCTATGGGGCGAACAGTGGGCTAATTCAGTGGTGCATTTCTGGTGCGACAATGCTGCCGTTGTACACATTGTCAATGCACAGACTTCTAAATCGCCCAGGGTTATGGATCTAGTGCGCCATTTTGTGCTGCGCTGCCTGCGCCTCAACGTCTTGTTCAGGGCCAGGCATGTCCCAGGGGTTAATAACGATATTGCTGACGCTTTGTCCCGCCTGCAGATCTCCCGGTTCCGCGCCTTGGCCCCGGATGCGGAGGAATTTCCCTCGCCACTCCCGGACGAGATGTGGACTATTGGCAAGGAGAGGTGAACCGGGCGATTGGCCTGTCACTAGCGCCACGCACGCGTAAGGCGTATCAACAAGCATTCAATTCGTACAGGGTTTTTGCTACTCAATTTCACTTGCCAGAGACCTGGCCTATCCCGGTGGACCATGTTCTGCGGTTCATGGTTCACCTGCATGCACAGGGCCTTGCACCTCGCACCATAGCATCCAAGCTCTCGGCGTTGGCTTTTATGGCCAAAGTAGGGGGTCATGTGGATACCACCTCTGACTTCCGTGTGAGACACGTTTTGGAGGGGTGGGTGCGCGAGCGCGGGCATTGCCCGGACGACCGGCACCCTATTTCCCCATGGGTTCTTACCCAGTTGGCCCGGGGCTGGCCAGGCCTCTGTTTTGATCATTATGAGGCAGCCCTTTTTCATGCAGCCACAACGGTGGCATTTTTTGGAGCGCTCCGCGTCAGCGAACTCGTGATGCTGTCTAAGGCGGATGCAAGTGGTAGGGCACTGGAACTCGAAGATGTCTATGTTGCCAAAGACTGGGCCCAGTTGAGGATCCGCTCCTCTAAAACAGATCAGCATGGCGTAGGCAGTGGAGTAAGACTGCTACGGTGTTCTTTGGCAGACATCTGTCCGGTTGGTGCCCTACAGGAATTCCTGGCACTGCGTGGCATGCACCACGGCCCGTTTTTCTGTCACCAAGATGGGTCTCCCCTTACTAAATTTCAGTTTTGGAAGGTGACAGCCAGAGCCCTCACCAGGGTGGGCCTACCAGGTGCCCGTTATGGCACACATTCGTTCCGTATTGGTGCAGCCTCTACAGCAGCTGCTTTTGGGTACTCTGGGGCTGACATACGCAGCATGGGGAGGTGGGGCTCACAATGTTTTCAGTTTTATGTGCGCCCACTCCCGCCATGAGTACCAATCCAGTCACCTTACCTCCCTTTTTCTCAATTTTCTTACAGACCCTGGGTGTCGTATTACACCGGTGACAGTATGGCTGGTGGGCCACAGCTATGTGCACAGGGCAGCGCGTTACGCTGCGGCGACAGAGTGGGGACCCCGACTGGGACTGGGTGACCACGCCAGTCTCGCATGGCATGGTAAGCCTGGGATGTTATGGCAGGAGCTGCGGCCTTTCCTTTTTTCTGGCCTGGGGGCTGACCCGCCTGACATTCTAATCATCCACCTGGGGGGCAATGATTTGGGCCAGGTCACCGGCTTATCGCTCAAGCATGCGATTTGCGAGGAACTCGCCTACTTGCATTATGTCTGGCCTGCCACGACCCTGGTTTGGTCGGACATTGTTCCGCGCCATTCTTACAGAGGGGGCGTTAACCTCCTGGCTCTTGACCGCGCTAGGCGCGCGGTCAATAAGGCAGTGGCGCGGTTTCTTGCCACCAGGGCTTGGGGACGGGTTAGTCATCACCCCGATATTAGTCTACAAAATTATGACCTGTATGCAGGGGATGGGGTCCATCTGTCGCGAGGAGGTATGGACCTCCTGTTGGGTGACTGGCGAGCAGGCCTGTTGACCGAGCTGACGGTCTGGGGGGGGGGGCGTCAGGTCTTCTGTGAAGCCCCTCCGTGTGGCGGGTAGCACTGGTAAGGTAAACAGTATGACCCACAAGTATCCGGCAGGTTCGCAATTGACTGGACAACACTAGACAGGAATAAATTAGTTAAACGTTGTCCGGTCAACGACGAACCAGGCGATGGGGTGATGACGATTGCTAACCAGCATGCATCACCCCTGTGATTTCACGGATACGCGTCAGAGGGTGGGGTCATGAGTTAGTTATTGACTACGGTCAACAATTTGTTTGTTGTTAACAAACAAATTGATACAAATTGATACATTGTAACCAATTGCCGTTGGCAATTTTGGGGTGGTACCTTACCAGTGTTACTTCGGCCTGCTTGCCTTAGGAATTATGATTGGTCGTTTTACCAATACAAATTTATAATTCGGACTAGGGCATTGAATCAATAAATGTGGCCCTTTGCTGTTATCCACTTTCAATGTTGTCTGTGTCCGTTATTGGGGGGGTGCGCCTGCAATGCAAGCGCGGCGCCAAAATGGCCGCCGCGCCCTTTGCGGCCCCCCCCCCCACAGGACAGAGAATCCGGGTAGTTAGGGGCGTGGCCAGCTCCCTTATAAAAGGGGTGGCCACGAGGCAGCCGAGCTGCCATTTTGCCTCAGCGACGGAGCGGAGAAGTTTTTTCCCCTCCACCCCCTCCCTAGTTAACAGTGTGATATTATGGTCGCTTCGGGGCCGGGTGGGAATTTTTGGTTGGGACCCATATTGGCTCCGGGTCCTGGCTTTTTTGCCCATCCCACACTGTTGCTATGGTTTGATACAGGGGTCTTTCTGCGTTCCTACTGTTGACTTTGGTCACATGGGCGGGTAGCACTGGTAAGGTAAACAGTATGACCCACAAGTATCCGGCAGGTTCGCAATTGACTGGACAACACTAGACAGGAATAAATTAGTTAAACGTTGTCCGGTCAACGACGAACCAGGCGATGGGGTGATGACGATTGCTAACCAGCATGCATCACCCCTGTGATTTCACGGATACGCGTCAGAGGGTGGGGTCATGAGTTAGTTATTGACTACGGTCAACAATTTGTTTGTTGTTAACAAACAAATTGATACAAATTGATACATTGTAACCAATTGCCGTTGGCAATTTTGGGGTGGTACCTTACCAGTGTTACTTCGGCCTGCTTGCCTTAGGAATTATGATTGGTCGTTTTACCAATACAAATTTATAATTCGGACTAGGGCATTGAATCAATAAATGTGGCCCTTTGCTGTTATCCACTTTCAATGTTGTCTGTGTCCGTTATTGGGGGGGTGCGCCTGCAATAAAGGTAATTGATGGTCCATTTACTTACTTTTTACATTTATATTCTAAACTAAAGGTAGAGGTTTCCCTTGCTTGAAAGCCAGTTGTATCTTACTCTAACATTCAGTGCTCATCTCTGTTTCGAAGCAAAAAAGCCAGCACTGTCTGCTTCTGCAGACATTTCTGTGGTCATGTGGCAGGCATGAGTAGACACCAGAGCACACAGAATGCTGTTTACCTTCTCACTGAAGTAGTCCCTATTTATCAACTTGCAATTTCTTGCTTTCAAGCTGCTAGGTTGGCAGGAGCTGGGACAAAGACGGAAGCTCATTCTGTCCTGCAGTACTTGGGAATCAAACTACTGACCTCTCGCCTTCCAGTCAGCATCTTAGCCACTGCTGTCCTTATTTATATTCTACTTTTCTACTAAAAAGTAGCACTCAATGTAGTTTGCAAAATTAATGTTTAACATTCTGCAGGTAGATCAAAGTGGGAAGATCTTCTCTTAGGTCTGTATGAGAAATCTAATGCCCATCCTGCCCTTGACATCACTGATTGGCTTGTAGAGGACAACATGCTGATAGCCATGCTATCTGTCCATGATTCTGGACCTGCTGGCTTGATACCTAAGAAAAGATGGAGACTATCTTTTTGATTCTTGCTGCAGGAAACAAGTGGGGCACTCTTGGTGTTCCTGGAATTTTAATCTCTGGATGATTTGGGTTGTCTCAGCTTCATGAGACACATCAACAAGGCATTTTCAAGCCCCATAATATTGATCCCATCCAGCCAAGATCAATAAAAGGGGCATAGTAGTTTTACTCATTAACATCTCAGTAATTTATGCAATCTGTCTCTTTACAAAGGTAAAGGCTGCTGCTCGAAAGCCAGTTGTATCTGACTCCAGGGTTCAGTGCTCATCTCAGTTTATAGCCAAAGAGCCAGTGCTGTCTGCATCCGCAGACATTTCTGCATGTGACAGGCATGAGTAGTTACCTGAGTGCACAAAACACTGTTTACCTTCCCACCAAAGTGGTACCTATGTATCTACTTGTAATTTCTTGCTTTTGAACTGCTATGTTGGCAGGAGCTGGGACAGAAACAGAACTTATAAATCAAGCAAATAAATAAATAAATAAATAAACCTCACTGTCGTGCATCACTCAGGTCTTGAACTCCTGACTTGCTGACCTTCCAGTCATCAAGTTCAGCCTTACCCACTTGAGCCACTGCAGTCCCCTCTGTACAAAACCAATATCCTTTCCCTATGAGAAGATAAATATATGTAAATATCCATGCAGGGCTGCCATCAGGGCAGTACTGTACTGCCATATAGGGCCCGGAGCTGGCAGAGGCCCTGCTGACAGCGGCCATAAGAGTGTGGTGACAGGGAAAAGTATGTTTGTGTGTGTTGGGGGGGGGGCAATAGCATCACTCAATATGGGGCTCAGAAATTTCTGGTGGTGGCCCTGTGTGCACACACACACACACACACACACACACACACACACACACATACGTGCACACGTAAACACAGAGAGAGAGAGAGAGAGAAAGCAAAGGATACAGGTTGTTAAAGACGCAAAGTACCTTTCCATTTCACTAATCCTTTCAAATCCTAGTTAACAAAGGAAAATCTATCATCATTTTCCTTAACCTACACTACCTGGGATTAAGTAGTTATTCACACTGAAATTATTTACACTGAAGTTATTTACATTTGAACATATTTGCTCAATTTGCCCTCAAAATTATTCTTGTTCTCCTCTCTTGTTGAGAACACCATAAAATAAATGCAGGGGTTTAGTGTCTTGCACGGAAGACAAAGAAGGAGTCGCAGGAAGGACTAACACAGGTTTATTCATTGATGATCAGGATGAACATGTGGTAATGGCGGAGGTACATCAAATTATATACAGTAGCACAATACATTTGAATCTTGCTGCACGGTAGCTGATTGGCTGCTACCGGCGTGACGTCGCCCAGGTCACGCCTCTCTTCTGTAGTTGTTTGATAGTGCGGGAAAGTTCCCGCGGCTGTTGGTGATTTGGTGAATGTGAACCATGTGAGGTGAACGCTCGCAGCTGCCCTCTATGGGCAGCTTACTCGCGTTCCTTTACAGCTGGGCTACATTGTAATTGTGGTCAGGTTACATTCATACATTTCAAGGCAACATCTCTTAAAGCAACATTGTACATACATAACAAGGGGGAGGCAATAATTTTGTGGTTCCTTATGGAGGGAAGAGACAAGCAACTGATTTATGTCCCTACTGCTAACAACAACAACACCCCTTGGATCTTTTAAAGTTATAGATTAAGGGAGGAATAGGGTGTTTCATCAGCTTCAAATCATGAAAATATGAAGTGCTTATTTAAATAGATTTGCAAACATTTGGAAATGTGTTTTGTATCTTGCACTTAATAACTCAAAGTCTGACATCTGAAATACCTGTAGCTGCACCTAATAAAATGAAAGTTTGTTACAGATGTGGAAAGAGAGAAAGGTAAAAAAGTACAAGGGTTTCCCAATCTAATCATAGCTTTTATAAAGTACTGCTTATAAGCACAGAGCGAGTCTGCACTTTTGAATTGGTTTGTCAGGTACTGTTTATCTATTGGCAAAGTTAATACGGCAGAATACAACAAATGCCACTGGAAGATATATGGGTTTTCTGAACGGTCAACAATTGTAAAGAAGAACATTTCAAGTGAGAAACGCATGTACTGTTATTTGAAGAACACATTCTTGTCCAGATTCCCTCTTGTTAGTTCCTGCCACTTGTATGATGATAGCTGCAGTATGTCTCTTATGCAGTCTGCCTATTAAATTAGTGACTTTTCAAATACCTACTTCCTTGAGGCCCATTTTGACTTTCTGCAAGAGCGATTACATCATGACTGCTTAAAATACTGTAACTGATAGCAGATGTCTGTGGAATGGATGGCACAGTCGGACAAATAATTGGGGGGAGGGGATTGGAAGGGGAAGGAGAGGGAATTGTTGAGTTAAGTCCAAGCAGAAGAAGGAGAGATATCACTTGTTGGTAGAGAATTTGCACTTCATTCTGAAAATCCCATGTTTATTTCTTAGCATCTTCAGATAGGACAGGAAAAAATACTTTTCTTGGATCCTTGAAAATCTCCTACTAGTCACTGCTAATGTGGAGCAAGATAGACATTCAACACAAGACAGTCCCTATACAGTATTTGTTAAAGGGTTACAAAGTGTTTGTTATAAAGCAGCAGCAACAGTTCATGGACGATTATCTTTGCAGGCGCACCCCCCAAAGAAAGACTCAGACACCAGTATATGGATAAAGGCATCGGGCCACTTTTATTGAATAATGCCCTAGTCCGAATTATAACTTTCAATTGGTGTAATCATCCAATTGTAATTGCAGGCGCACCCCCCAATAAAGGACTCAGACACTGATGAAAGTGGATAACGGCATTGGGCCACATTTATTGATTCATGCCCTAGTCCGAATTATAAATTTCTATTGGTATTCAACCAATTATAATTCTTAAGGCAAGCAGGCCGAAGTAACACTGGTAAGGTACCACCCAAAATTGCAAACGGCAATTGGTTACAATGTATCCATTTGTATCAATTTGTTTGTTGACAACAAACAAATTGTTGACCGTAGTCAATACCTAACTATTGACCCCACCCTCTGACGCGTATCCGTAAAATAACGGGGTGATGCATGCTGCATAGCTCTTGCCATCACCCCTTCGCCTGGTTCGTCGTTGACCGGACAACGTTTAATCAACTTGTGCCTGTCTAGTGTTGTCCAGTCAATTGCGAACCTGCCGGATACCTGTGGGTCATAAATGTTTACCTTACCAGTGCTACCCGCCCATGTGACCAAAGTCAACAGCAGCAGAAAGAAACCCCTATATCAAACCATAGCAACAGTGTGGGATGGGCAAAAAAGCCAGGACCCAAGAGCCAATTGTAGGTCCCAGCCAAAAATTCCCACCCGGCCCCGAAGCGACCAAAATATCACACTGTTAACTAGGGAGGGGGTGGAGGGGAAAAACTTCTCCTCTCCGTCGCTTCGCAAAATGGCAGCTCGGCTGCCTCGTGGCCGCCCCTTTTATAAAGGTGCTGGCCACGCCCCCTAACTACCCGGATGCTCTTTGTCCGGTGGGGGGGCCCCGCAAAGAGCGCGGTGGCCATTTTGGCGCCGCAATTGCATTGCAGGCGCACCCCACAATAAAGGACTCAGACACTGATGAAAGTGGATAACGGCATTGGGCCACATTTATTGATTCATGCCCTAGTCCGAATTATAAATTTCTATTGGTATTCAACCAATTATAATTCTTAAGGCAAGCAGGCCGAAGTATCACTGGTAAGGTACCACCCAAAATTGCAAATGGCAATTGGTTACAATGTATCCATCTGTATCAATTTGTTTGTTGACAACAAACAAATTGTTGACCGTAGTCAATACCTAACTATTGACCCCACCCTCTGACGCGTATCCGTAAAATAACGGGGTGATGCATGCTGCATAGATCTTGCCATCACCCCATCGCCTGGTTCGTCGTTGACCGGACAACGTTTAATCAACTTGTGCCTGTCTAGTTTTGTCCAGTCAATTGCGAACCTGCCGGATACCTGTGGGTCATAAATGTTTACCTTACCAGTGCTACCCGCCACACGGAGAGGCTCAATAAAGGCTCGACGCCCCCCCCCAGACCGTCAGCTCAGTCAACAGGCCTGCTCGCCAATCTCCTAACAGGAGGTCCATACCTCCCTGCGACAGATGGACCCCATCCCCTGAATAAAGCTCATAATTTTGTAGGCTGATTGCGGGGTGCCTAATGACGCGCCCCCAACCCTTGTCGAGAAGGAACCGGGCAATAGCCCTGTTCAACGAGCGATGAGCTCGATCAAGGGCCTGGAGGTCGAACCCTCCCCCGTAAGCATGCCGCGGTACCATGTCTGACCAAATGAGGGTTGTGGCAGGCCACACATAATGTAAGTAAGCCAGGTCACCGCAAATAGCATGCTTCAGCGATAGTCCAGTGACCTGTCCCAAATCATTGCCCCCAAGGTGTATGATCAGAATATCTGGCGGGTCAGCATTCCTGCTGGATAAAAGGAATGGCAACAGTTCCCGACATAACATGCCGCGCTTACCATACCATCTGAGACTTGTGGATGCACCCAGTCCCAGACTCAGACACCGGTATATGGATAAAGGCATCGGGCCACTTTTATTGAATAATGCCCTAGTCCGAATTCTAACTCTGTCGCCGCAGCGTACGACGCTGCCCTATGCACGTAGCTGTGGCCCACCAGCCATACTGCCACCGGTGTAATACGACACCCAGGGTCTGTCAAGGAAAAAGAGGGGGGAGAACAATACAGTGACTAAACTGCACTCACGGTTGAAGAGGGCGAACATAAAATGGAAAACATTGTGATCCCCACCTTCTCATGCGGCGTATTTCCGCCCCGGAGTACCCAAAAGCAGCTGCAGGAGAAGCCGCCCCTATCCTAAATGAATGGGTGCTGTAACGAGCCCCAGGGAGGCCAACACTGGCTAGTGCCTTACCGGTCACCTTCCAAAATTGAAATTTAGTAAGGGGAGACCCATCTTGGTGACAGAAAAACGGGCCATGGTGCGTGCCACGCAGTGCAAGAAACTCCTGTAGGGCACCAACCGGACAGATGTCTGCCAATGAACATCGTAGCAGTCGTACTCCACTGCCTACGCCGTGCTGATCAACTTTAGAGGAGCGTATCCTCAACTGAGCCCAATCATTGCAAACATAGACATCGTCGAGTTCCAGTGCCCTACGACTTGCATCCGCCTTAGACAGCATCACAAGCTCGCTGATGCGGAGCGCTCCAAAAAAGGCCACCGTAGTAGCCGCATGAAACAGGGCGGCCTCATACCTGTCAAAACAGAGGTCATGCCAGCACCGTGCTAGGTGGGTAAGTACCCCTGGGGAAATTGAGTGGTGGTCATCCGGGCTACGCCCACGCTCCCGCACCCACCCCTCCAAAACATGTCGTATGCAGAAATCAGTGGTACTGTCAGCGTAACCCCCCACTTTGGCCATGAATGCCAATGCTGACAGCCTGGATGCTATGGTGCGGGGTGCTAGGCCCTGGGCATGTAGGTAAACCATGAATTGTAGAATGTGGGCGACTGGGATAGGCCAAGCCTCAGGTAGTCGAAACTGGGCACAAAAGGCCTGAAAAGTGATGAACGTGTGGTGATATGCCTTACGCGTGCGGGGCGCCAGCGACGTGCCGATCGCCCGGTTCACCTCTCCTTGCCAAGTGTCCATATCTTGTCCGGGAGCGGCGAGGGAAATTCCTCTGCGTCCGGGGCCAAGGCACGGAACCGGGAGATCTGCAGGCGGGACAAAGCGTCAGCAATATCGTTATTAACACCAGGCACATGTCTAGCCCTGAACAGCACATTGAGGCGCAGGCTACGCAACACAAACTGGCGCACCAGCTCCATGACCCTGGGAGATTTAGATGTCTGTGAGTTGACAATGTGGATAACTGCCGCATTGTCACACCAGAAATGTACTACCGAATTGGCCCACTCCTCACCCCATAGCATCAAGGCTCCCAGAATGGGAAAAAATTCCAGATACGTGAGGTCGAGCAAGCGACCCGTGCCCGACCAGGCTGGCAGCCACCTGCCGTAGGCCCACTTCCCATTGAAGTACATCCCATAACCAAGGGACCCCGATGCATCGGACTGGACCTGGAAACGAGGGGAAGCCAGAAGGTCGGACCTCCAGAAGGACACCCCGTTGAACTCCCTCAGGAACTGGAGCCAGATGAGCATATCCGCCTTAAGGCCCCTGCTAAGATGTACCCTGTGGTGGGGCTTGGTTAAGCCTATCATGGCGTCGCACAAGCGTCGAGCAAAGGCTCTGCCAGGTGCGATCACCCTGCAAGCAAAATTGAGGTGACCATGCAGCACCTGTAGCTCACGAAGGGATGCCTTGCGTTTAGCCACCAAGCCGGATATGAGTGCAACGATCCGTGACACCTTATCAGCCGGTAACCTGGATGCTTGCACTACCGTGTCAATCTCCACCCCCAGGAATGTGAGCTTGGTAGATGGGCCCTCGGTCTTTTCGGGCGCCAAAGGGACACCAAGTTCCTTCATTAGCGTCTGAAATGTATTGAGGAGACGCGCACACGTGTCCCAGCCCCGTTCACCCCTGAATAAGAAATCATCCAGGTAATGGGCTACAGACTGAGACCCCGACCTGCGGACGAACGCCCACTGCAGGAAGGTGCTGAAACGCTCGAAAGCCGAGCAGGAGATGGAACAGCCAAAAGGCATGGCCTTATCGAAGTAATATTCACCCCGGAACTTGAAACCCAGCAACTCAAAGTCGCCCGGGTGCACCGGCAGAAGACGGAAGGCCGACTTGATGTCGCACTTAGCCAACAGTGCACCCGGGCCACATGAGCGCATCATGCGCAGAGCCTGGTCAAAAGATGTATACCGGACCGAACAAAGGTCATCCGGGATAGCATCATTGACCGATCGGCCGGCTGGGTAGGACAAGTGATGTATTAAGCGGAACTCGCCCGGTGACTTTTTGGGCACTAGCCCAAAGGGGGAAACTTTTAAATTAGGAAACGGGGGGGCAGGGAAAGGGCCGGCAACCCTGCCAGCATCCACCTCCTTAATAATGCTCAAGGCAGCCACCTCCTCCCTTCCCCTAAGTGACAAAAGGTTGGGTCATCTTGGGGAGCCCTGACCCCCGTGAAAGGAATGCAAAACCCCTGCTGGAAACCCTCAAGCAGGTAAGCTGCGTCTGCCCTCCTCGGGTACATCGTGAGCCAATGCTCTAACATGTCCACATCAATTGGTGAGGGGGCCTTTTGCCTGACCAGCTCCCTCTGCGGCAGTCTTGCCCACCCCCTGTCCACCTCTACCCCTGCCCCGCGCTCCTCCCGGCCTGGGACAGGCGGAGGCAGCGTGGGGGCCAGCACAAGAGGGACAATCATGCCTATATCGGCAATTTCTCCTGCTGCAGGTACCATTGGCCGAGAAGGTCCAACACAGCAGGCGGGCTGGAACCCCCTGCCCCGCCACCTGGCGGGGTGTCTGTGCCAGAGCAGCTCGCTGGACCGCATGTCCACAATGGTACCTCTCCCCAGGCGCCGGGCACGTGGGGGTCATATACAGAAGCCACAGCTTCTGACAGGGCTCATCCCACCTCATCTCCGGGTGTAGGGGCACTCTCATGCGAAATTCTTTGTCGTAAGCCAACCACGACGGGCCCGGGAAGTCAACCATCGCCCGGTATATGTTGTCCAAGTACTGGACCATCGGAATGGCCAGATCCGGCCAGGCCCTGAGGTACACAGCCATGTATATGAGGTACGCTGGCAGCCAGTTGGCCCACGTGCGTGGTGGCTTACGATGATGTGACTGTTCCTTATCTTTCTCATCCTGCCCCTCCCTCTCCTCCTTGGTGGGTTCTCTATTCAGAAGGGAGAAAATGTCCACATACTCTCCCCGCCAGATTTTATCTTTGGTGGCCTGGGCAAGATGATCCCCAAGGGGCAGAGAATACCCTGACGTAGGCAATGCCGACAACGGCACAGAGGCCGCATTGGGCACGGTGAAAGGAACCTGGACCAAGCCCGCCACCCCGAGTAAGTTCCCAACGGGACAGAGGGCGCCACCCCCAGTGGGCCCTGGTTTGATGGTGCCGCACCCGTATAGCCCGGCGGCGGCTGAACCACCACGCCAGCCATACGGGGCCACAGCCACTGGACGCCCCCCCAGTGTAGGTAGTGGTGTGGGTGCACTAGTTTGAACCGCATACTCACACACTGCACCCCCATGGGCCGCCCCTACCAGGGGTTCCGGCACACTGTGGGCGTCAGAGCTCGCGACCGCAACCGAGCTCGTGGATGATGCCTGGTCAGTACCTGACAGCAGCAACTGTTGCACGGGGAGCTGCGAGGCCGCGGCTGACGCCGACCCATGGGCCTCAAGCAGCTCCACCCGTCCGGCCGCCTGCCGATGACCGGTAGCCGATGTGTCGACCTGTGGTCCCAAAGGCGCCCCAGGTGGGTTAACCACCCCCAAAGAAGCCTCAAGGGCCGCTACGCGGGCCAGAAGGGCGTCAACATTAACATAGCCCCCAACACTGATGGGGGGCATAGGGCCGGCTGGCCGACTGATAAGAGGCGCCGGGTCAGGTCTCTGGACCCCGGGTCCCGAATATGGCCATGAACCCAGTACCGGCCCTTGAGGGGCCGGAGGTATGCCCTGCCAGGGAAGGGAACCCAACCACCCCCCATGGTTAAAGCCCACCGCAGGTAGCTGCGGGGCAAGGGCAGGAGGCCCCAAGGTATAAACCGGGCCAGAGCCGGGAGCCACCGATTGAGAGCCGGAGGCCGCGGCTTCCGCCGGGCCGGTCTGAGGACGGCCAGTCCCGGGCCATGGGGCAACCGACCCCATCTCACCGGTCCCGGTGGGCGCCGGCAAAGGGGGCTGTTGGGGGGGCGCAGTCGCGGTCCTCCGACCCGGCTGGCGCCCCCTCAAAGTGCGAACCGCGTTCGCCAATGCCTTCTTTTTGGAAGGCATTCTTGAAAGTGCTGGGAAGCCGAAGAAAAGGAACGAAAAGGACCGCTGCCCGAAGTAGCTTCCCGGCTAAGGTAAGAGCGACGGAGCAATGGGGAAAAACTTGTCCTCTCCGTCGCTTCGCGAAATGGCAGCTCGGCTGCCTCGTGGCCGCCCCTTTTATAAGGGTGCTGGCCACGCCCCCTAACTACCCGGATGCTCTTCGTCCGGTGGGGGCCCCCCGCAAAGAGCGCGGTGGCCATTTTGGCGCTGCGCTTGCATTCTTTAAGGCAAGCAGGCCGCAGTAACACTGGTAAGGTTCCACCCAAAATGCCAATGGCAATTGGCTACATGTAACTATTTGTATCAATTTATTTGTTGACACAAACAAATTGTTGACCGGAGTTAATAAACTATCTACTGACCCCACCCTATGACGTGTATCCGTTAAATCTCAAGGTGATGCAGGCTGTTAAGCTCCTGCCATCACCCCTTGCCTGGTTCGTCATTGACCGGCCAAAGCTATTACCCCTGTACCTGTCTAAGTGGTGGCCAGTCAATTGCGAACCTGCTGGTATCTGGGTCATAAATCTTTACCTTACCAGTGCTACCCGCCACACGGGGAGGCATCCATGATGACTCAACCCCCTCAGACCGTCAGCTCAGTCGCCAGGCCTGCTTGCACCATGCCCAGAAAGAGGTACATACCTCCAGCCGACAGGTGGACCCCATCTCCTGCCTACCAGCAAAAAATATTTGTAAGCCTATCCGCAGGTTTCCAATGGCTGTCTCTCAGCCATGCTCAGCAAGGGACCGAGCAACAGCCCTGTCCACTGACTGCCGTAACAGTCTGAACCACGGAGATCCACGTCTCCCCTAAATTGGTGTCTCGGCACGATGTTAGACCATAGCGACCGTGTGTAAGCGATACATGATATAAAATGCCAGGTCGCTGCCCCTCGACAGTTGAGGAATAGCAGTGATCCGTATAAGATCATTGCCGCCGAGGTGCCTAATAAGAACATCGGGCAGTCCAGCATCCCTGACGGACATCAGGAATGGCAACAGTTCCCGCCCCCTTGTGCTGCGCATACCATACCATCGCATATGTGCGGATAAACACAGCCCAAGTCGGGGTCCACTCTCTGTCGCCGCAGCATATTGCTGCCCAGTGTACATAGCTGCGGCCCACCAGCCCCACTGCCACCAGTGTGCAGAGACATACAGGATCTGTAAAAAAGGAGAAGAGGTGAAGGACATAACTAGGTACTCATACAGTGAGGGGACGTACATATATGAAATTACGTGTACACATATATCCGCCTCCGAGTACCCCAAACATAGCCGCGATCAACGCGACGCCTATCCTAAATAAATGGGTGCCAAAATGGGCCCCACACCGCGAAGCGCGGCACCGGTCACCCTCAGTAACTTTACTTTAGTAAGGGTAGACCCATCCTGGTGGCAGAAAAACAGGCTGGGGCGCACAGCAGGCAGTGCCGAAAATTCATGTAGTGCACCAACCGGGCAGATGTCTCCAATGAAACTTCATAGCAGTCGAACTCCACTGCCTACACCGTGCTGAACAACCTTTGAGGACCATATCCCCAATTGAGCCCACTCATGTGTAACATAGACATCGTCGAGTTCCAGTGCCCTACGAGACATATCCGCCTTACACAATGGTACCAACTCTGGCACCAACTCACTGATGCAGAGCGCTCCCAAAAAGGCTACCATAGTAGCTGCGTGACCAAGAGCCACTTCACACCTATCCGACATAAGTCATGCCAGCCTCGTGCAAGGTGGGTCAGAAACTCTGGCAAACTGGGGTGACGTGTGTCCGGGTGGTGGACACGTTCACGTGTCCACTCCTCCAAAACACGACGCATACGGAAGTAACTCACGCAGTCATTGAAAACCCCCCCACGTTGGCCATAAATGCCAGTGCTGAAAGCCCGAAGGCTATAGTATGGGGGCCAAACTCTGACTGCGAAGATAAACATGCATTGTAAAACCTGGTCCTCTGATATTGACCACACTTGTTCTAAAGCGCATAAACGCATGGTGATACGCCTTACGTGTGCGAGGTGCCAATGACATGCCCGGTTCACCTCTCCTCGCCAAACGTCCAAATATCGGCCGGGAGTGGAGAGTGGAATTCATCTGCTTCCGGAGTAAGGCACGGAACCGGGGGATCTGCAGGTGGGATAAAGCATCAGCAATATCGTTATTAATACCTGGAACATGTCTGGCCCTGAACAGCACATTTAGGCATAGGCTTCTCAAAAAGAATAGACAAACCAATGCCATGACCCTGGGGGATTTGCATGTCTGGGTGTTGACAATGTGCACCACTGCCGCATTGTCACACCAAAAATGGACCACTGAGTTGGCCCACTCATCGCCCCATAGCATCAGTGCTCCCCAAATTGGGAAGAAACTCAAGGAAGGTAAGATCGCGGAGGCGATCCGTGCCAAGCCATGCGTGATGCCCTCGCTGTAAGTCCACCTACCCTCAGAGTAAACCCCCATAAGCCAGGGAGCCGGAGGCATCCGACCGCACTTGAAATCTAGGGCAGACCATAAGGTCTGATCTCCAGGAAGAGATCCCATTAAAACCCTGGAGGAATTTGAGCCAGACCGAAAGGTCCGCCCGTATGCCCCTGATCAGCCGGACCCTGTGGTGACGTTTTAACAGGCCAGCCATGGCGTCACACAGGCGCCCGGCCAATGCTCTGCCGGGTGTAACCACCCTGCAGGCAAAGTTAAGGTGGCCATGAAGTAACTGCAGCTCACGAGGGGACACTATGTTTGGCAATCAATGCCAAAATCGCCGCGGAGATCTGAGCCACCTTATCCATGGGTAACCCGGATGCCTGTGCGACAGAGTTAATTCCAATGCCTAGAAATGTGAGCTTAATAACTGGGCCCTCGGTCTTTTCAGGCGCTAAGGGGACACCCAGTTCCCACCTGAGTGTCTGAAATGTAGTGAGGAGATGCGTGCACGTGTCCGAGCCCCGTTCACCCCCGAACCAAAAGTCATCAAGGTAATGGGCTAGACACCGAGACCCCGACCTGCGAGCAAAGGCCCACTGAATGAAAGTACTGAATCGTTCGAATGCCGAACATGAAATAGAGCAGTCAAAAGGGCTGGCCTTATCTAAGTAAAATTCCCCTTGGAACCTAAAAACCCAATGGCTCAAAATCCATTGGGTGCACTGGCAGTAATCGGAAAGCCGAGTGCATATCACACTGTGCCAGGAAAGCACCGGGACCGCATGAGCGTACCACCCATAGGGGCTGAACAAACGATGTTTACCTGACTGAAAAAGGTCATCAGGAATGGCATCACTGACCGAAGAACCCGCAGGGTAAGCTAGATGGGGGATTAGACGACATTCACCTGGGTTCTACTTCGGTACTAGCCCCAGAGGTGAGACCTTCAAATTAGGGAAAGGTGGTTCCAAGAAGGGGCCCGCTAGTCTCATAGCCTCAACTTCCTTAGCTGTGCTCAGTGCAGCCACCTCCTCGTTACCTTTCGAGGGAACTAAATTAGTAGCATCTCGGGGTCCCTAACACCCCCGAATGGAATACGAAAGCCCCATTGGAAACCCTCCAGCAGGTACCTCGCATCATCCCTTCTTGGATAAGCTGAGAGCCATCGCTCCAGCATGAGTACACTAATTGGGGAGGGGGGGTTTGACATGGCTAGTTCTGACAGACAGTGCTCTGATTGCCCCCTGTGTACCCCTACCTCTGCCACGTAACCCACCAACCCGTGGTCATGCGGAGGCAGCATGGGGGCCAGCGCAAAAGGGGACACTCGTGTCGGTAACGACACTGGCGCTGATTACACACGTCGCTAGCTGAGAAGGTCCAACACAGCAGGCGGGCTGGAACCCCCTGCCCCACCGGTTAGCGGGGAGCCTGTGTTGCACAGCATGACCACAATGGTACCTATCACCAGGCACCAGTCATGTGGGAGTCATGTACAAGAGCCACGATTGCTGACAGGGCTCATCCCACCTCATCTCAGGATGCAGGGCCACCCTCATCCAAATTCCTCATCGTAAGCCAACTACTATGGGCCCATGAAATCAACCATCGCCCTGTAAATATTATCAAGGGATTGAACCATCGGGATGGCACAATCAGGCCGGGCCCTGAGGCATACCGCCCTATATATAAAGTATGCCGGCAACCAGTTGGCCCAGGTGCACGGTGGCTTACGACGACGGGACAGCTCTTTGTCTCTGTCGTCCTGTCCCTCTCTGTCTTCCTCAGTGGGCTCACGGTTCAATAGGGAGAATATATCCACGTACTCCCCTCACCAGATCTTATCCCTCGTGACCTGTGAAAAATGATCACCCAGGGGCAAGGAATAACCAGCCATCGGCAAAGCCATCGTCGGCACATTCTGTATAGACGGCATACGCAGCGGGACCTGGACAGCCCCTGCGATGCTCAGCACTGCCCCAGGGGCAGACACCCCCACCCTAACGAGGGACCATTTAGAAACCATGGGATACTGGGATAGGATGGTAACTGATGCCCGCTCGCATCAACTTGACGAGGCCAGGGCCACTGGACCCCACCACTGTAAGTGGGCTGTGGTGTTGGTGCACTAAATTGAACCTGATACTCACTAGGTGCACCCCCATGAGCCGCCCCCACCAGGGGTTCCGGCTAACGGCGGGCGTCGGAGCTCGCGACTGGAATCGAGCTCTGGGACCACCCCTGACTGCTCCCAGCCTGGACATCAGGTCGAACGGGGAGCTGCGAGACACCAGCTGGGGCTGGCCAGACTGTCTCAAGCAGCTCGACCCGGTTGGCCGCCCGCTGAAGTGTTGCGGCCGGCAAGGTAGCCGGGGCCGACGAAGGGGCCCCCGTTGAAGAAAGAGTAGCGCCCCCCTCCGAAGGAGGCTGTGCCATGCACAAGGATGCTTCCAGCACTGTTATCCGTGCTAACAGAGCATCCACTGCCCCAGAGCCCCCAGTATAAAGCGGACCGGGTGGGCCGGATGGCCCACTACTCAGTTGAGGAAAAGGCAACCCAAAAGGAGAGCCTGGGCCAGAATAGGGCCATGCCCAAAACTCTGGCCCATGGGGGGCCGGAGGAGCAGTGGGTTAGACACCCGCACCAGCCCCCCCCCCCCCGGCCGCCCCGTCCCATGCCTGGCAAAGGCGGACCGAGGGCCAAAGCCCCAGAGGGGCCGGCCTGTAGCTGACCAAGTACCAAGCTGGAACCCGGCTTCCCAGTTGTAGCCTGACCAGCCCCACTGGTACCAGTAGGCAAGGCTGGCACATCGCCCTGCCGTGGGGGCGCAGCCCTGGTCCTCCGACCCAAAGGCTGGCCCCCATCCGGTGCAGGGCCGGTAAAATTCTTCCCCTCGACCGCGGCTTTAGCGCCGGGGCCTTTCGCCTGGGAGCCATGTCTCCCTAGGAGAAGAAAATGATGTTCCGAAGGATCCCTATCCAGGGATCGAACTCCTGCGTCTGAAGTACCGCGGTAGCCAAGAGGTAAGCCTAAAGCAGCTCTGGGTATGAGGACTAAAGAGAGAACGCGACGGAGAAAACTTCTCCTCTCTGTCGCAATTCTAAAATGGCAGCTCGGCTGCCTCGTGGCCACCCCTTTTATAAAGGGGTGGCCACGCCCCCTAACTCACCCAGATGTCTGAGTCCGGGTGGGGCCCCCCGCAAAGAGTGTGGCGGCCATTTTGGCACCGTGCTTTCAATGCATGTTTTTATGTAAAACTGTCATGAATAATGTCTGTCACTAAATCTGGTGGCATATGACTGACTGACTGACTGAATGAATGAATGAATGAATGTATGGTCAGCACCTCTATGATCAGTGTATGTTTTCCACTGTAATATCTATCACAATTTAGTTTATAGTGTTAGTTAGGAAAGTAAAATAGAGGTTTTGATCAAAAATTCAGTGATGGGTAAACTGCATTGAGATTTGATTACTGTGCACCAACCAGACGTTGTTTTTTTTTTCTGGAGCAGAAAGGAAATCATCAGTGTGGAAATGGAAACACCAGCATGGCTGGCAAAAAGTAATGATCTTGCTTGATGATGCTTCCTGCTGGATATAATTAACCACCTTCTTGGTTGCCTTCAAAGCAGTGAGGAAACTTAAATGGAATTTTTCAAATGTACATTTTGAATGCTTGGGTATGCAAATTCCAACCCCAATAATGTTTTCTCCTTGTCTGCAAGATGTTGAGATATTTTCTACTAGTACTAAGGATGGTTTTCATATAATAAATGATTTTTTCATACATTGTATAACTAATGCAAATTGTTCAAAACTCCAGCTCTTGTCATCTTATTTCATAGTGGTGGCTTAGTGGTTAAGACAATGAGCTTGGAGACTGGAAGGTGGGGTTTGACACCTGAGTGCTGCATGACTGATCTATCTTGGGGACATGAAAGGAACCTCATTCGAGTGTCCCATGAATGGAGTTTCTCCAGCAAAAATCCTTTCAACCCAGAGTAATTTCTGACATGGAATTTATTTATTTATAGACCTTAAAAATTAGTAACATGAAACAGTCTATTTGAATTTTTCTGGTCAGTCATCGTTTGCTCTCCCACCTACCTACCCTCCACTATCTTAATTCCACACTTCAGTGAAAACAGAGACACATGACTAGTGGAAGCATGAATCTTCTTAAGAAATATAATTGGTGGCTTGTGGTTTGAATTGGAGGGAGGGAACACAATTGAAAATTTCAGGATGCTCAAGCAACTGTGAGACAAATGCATGAACCCTCCATACCTTATGTTGAGTTCTGTATGATTTGCTACAGGTGGTGTAGCCGTGAGAAAATGCTGTCCCTGGTGGGGATTCTAGGCATTGCATAGTTCAAAAAACCACTGAAAATTAGAAATTGTGTAAGTACTGTATTTTCTGGCGTATAAGACTACTTTTTAACCCCGAAAATTCTGTGCCAAAGTTGGGGGTCGTCTTATAGGACAGGTACTTAACTGCAGCTGACAAGTATATTCCAAACTCTATATTTTAACTGGAAAAGATGGGGGTTGTCTTATACGCCCAGTCGTCTGATACGCTGGAAAATACGGTACATAAGTGCCTTCCAGAGACACAAAGTATATTTCAGATATTGACATGATGACTACAAACAATTCATATACAGTGGAACCCCGGGTTATGCAATTAATCTGTTTTGGGACATTTTTTTAAAAGCAATTTTTCTGTAACATGAAGCACAATTTCCCATAGGAATTCATTGAAAATTTTAAAAATGTTCCTGAGGTTAGAAAGGAGCCCAAAAAAAGACCATACTTTTTCTGTTGAAAACTTTTTTTAAAGTGGCGAAAACACAGTGAAAATTCAAAGTACACTTTAGAAAGAGTTTAGTACAGGGGAAAAAAACAGTTTTTTTGGCTTTTTAGTGAGCTTAAGAACTGATTTTTCCAAGGCATATTTGTCACATTTCTGTCAACGCCATCTAGTGGCCAGCCCTAGTAATTGCAAGAAAATTCCCCACCTAACAGCTGATCAGGGGCTTGGGGGGGGGGGTGGATTTCCAGCACTTCCTAATTGCGGGGAGAGCTTATGCTGGAGCCAAAACATGATGAAAATTTTCAAAAATGAAGCAGAAATGCTCCAAACACCCTCCCACATCCCTGGGAAGTACTGAAACACCCAAAAAACCTTTCCAGATCATGAGGTATTTGCTTTCCTCCATACTACTTTTTGCTGCACAAATAACTACTACTACAATGAGACATGAGGATTTTTTTAAAAAAAGTGAATGGATTACCCACGCAAGAAACTTGTTGTGATTGAGAGTTAGCTTCACATGATGCCTTACACTCTTCAAGGCCCTGTCTGATCTTTGTAAATTCTGCCAACCATCTTTCCTGTGTTTGACCAAGAGGCTTGGTTCACTACTGCCTATTCCAATGGGCTGAATTGGTACCCTGAGACAAAGCCTGCTTGCTCCTTCTTAACTACAACCCCAAGAAATGTGATTTTCAAAAGACTTTCCAGAGAGCAGCACTGCTCCAAAGCAGATGTAAACTCCCCGATTGTCTTTTTTATTATTTAAGAAAGAAATGTGGTTCTTATTCAGCAGGATTTATTTTGGACTGTGTTGTGTCATCTTGGAATTCTAGAAAAGGAATCATAGGGAGTTGTTATCTATTGTGTATTAGCTATTAAATCATAGGGAAAAGGGAGCTGTTCAACTGCTAATACTGACTCATTTTACTGTTAAAAAGCTATGTCTTGACTGTAGTGTTGTTGTTTTTTAAAGTCAGTAGATTATAGATCTTAAATCTTAAAAGAAAAACCATCTGTTTGGCTTCTGACAAACCTATGAAATCATTATTTGGCAGCTGAGCCCAGTTATTTCATGTTGAGCTGTAAGTCACTAAGATTTCCACACAGTCTATTCTAACAGCTGAACCAGTGTTTAATCTTTAGAAATCCATTTAATTGACATCCCAAAGTTTAGATGGCAATCATACTATTTTTTAAACCTCATATTATAAGATGATGGAAGCTCAATATGAACCAGATAGAACTTATTAGAAGTTATGACTATTTAGATGAAGGTGAAAATATTTTGAACATGCTAATAAAGCCCACAGTAATGAAAGCTCCAGAAAGAAGTATTTTACTTGCTTTTTCTCTGATTTCTCATTAGGGACCTATGAGTCTTTCCCAGCAATATTTTTGTACAATAATGAAAGCTGTTTGAGAAACATGTTTCCACTGCAGATCTAAGTGGGAGCAACAGTGAAGAACTCAGACTATAGGCTAAAATATTCAAAGGAAAGACCTTTAAACCATATTTTCAGATGAAATGAAAGAGAAAACATCTTGATGCTTTTTCTCCAATAGGCTTTGCAAATGTATTTGCAAAGCTTCAAGATAAAAAACATTCAGGGGCTAAATTTCAGTAAATCATGAATGGGCCAAAAATAGATCTTTGTGGTGGATGGGGGCGGAGAGAGAGAGAAGAACTATTTTTTTTCTTTAGAAAAGATTTTCCATTTCTATTGCCAGAACAAATTTGATTGCTAAGCTCCCAAGCTGTTTCAGAGGTTTTACTGGCTTAAACATAGCAGATGGATGCAATAAACAGATTCTTTATCCAGGGTTGAAATACATTTCATCTGACAAACATCTTCCTCGTTGAGTAAGAATGCTGTAAACAATTTTCTCTATAATGAGTGATACTTTTCAATGCTTATATAAATGCTTTTTGATAAATATCATGGAATATAGACATGCTTCACAGATGAAAGCTCATCAGCTGACATATCATTTGAAGTTCCATATTTGCATGGCTTCCTATGAAGGAAGGTCAACAGATTAGCAGCATCTCACTTCCTGAGATTTTGGGACCAAAAAAACAACAACAAAAAAACTAGAAGCTAGCTGCCATATATTTCATATAGTATAAAGCTTGATATTTTATCACATATGGAATGGAATCCTATTGGTGTTCATGTAAAGTTTGGGTAATGTTCTGCTGTTGTGGCTCATTGAGCAATTGCTGGGTATATCTCAGTTGGGCACATAGACATGCAACTGAGATGCATTCCAACACTTCATTGATTAATCGCAAGTAGCCATGGCAATTATGGCAACCCTTATGTGAGCACAATATAAGGTGTTAAAACAGGATTAGTTAACGCATCAGTGAAGCAGGTATTTGGGGGCTATATGATCTTTCTGCAATACATTTGACCTAACCACAAATAGATCCATGAAAGTTGATGATTCACCAAAAAGGAGGGAGGGAGGGAGGGATTCTGTAAGTGTTAATATTAACACTAACATTAATATTAAGGTTCCTGTCTGCTCCTCCTGTTTGAGTAGCTACTAATGGGGAAGAGAGAATTGGCTGAATATATTATTGTTCATATTTCTCATATTGGCAATTATCTCTTCCCTACAAGTATCTCCTCAGATAGGAAAAACCACATAGCATCAAGTTCTCTAAACAAAATGAACTTGGACTTAATCCAGGAAAACTCACATAAATTGAATTAATTAATTAATAATCCCCAGTATAAAACTGAACTACTAAGCCCAATAAAACACAGTGTGGCAAGTAAAAAAAAAAGAGAAGCAGTATTGGGAGAACACCCCCAAACTATACCTGTCAAGTATCCCAGATTGGCCAGGGAATCCCATATTTTGGTCCTCCTTCTCCCTCTTTCCCGCCATCATCCCATATTGGGTCAGCCGGGGAAAGGGGTTTCTGCACATGCATGCCCCTAGAGGCAGCATTGCGCATGCACAAAGGGGTTTCTGAGCATGCACAAAGGGGTTTCTGAGCATGCGCCACACCTGGAGAAGTTCCCAGATTTCTACAGAGACAACTTGACAGGTATGCCCTAAACCCCCAAGACTAAGTACTGTACTCTCAGCAAAATTAAAACCTTGCTGAGTCACGGACGCTGAAACCACAGGGAAAAATACAGATCCCAGCATCCTATTCACTTTAACACCATATAAGGAGTTACACTAGAAATCACACCATGCAACGTATTCACAGTACTATAGCCCATCATCAGCTTTGGAGCAAACGCGTCAAACATGACGGAAGAAATGATGACCCAACGGTACAAAAGGAGCTCCATTGCCTTGCAAACCCCTCATAGTTACGTACTTTTGCGTTTGCGTATTGGTACGGAGTTAAAACATTTGTGAGCTTTGACGAGAGACCGTTGCCTCCGAAAATATTTATTGTTCTTTTCACATTGATTAATTATTTTACATTTACCGTCAAGTTTTCAGTTACTCATTTGCTTTTCCTTATTTTAAATTTGTTATTTTATTTAATTTAGCAGAGCATAATCCGGAATTACTGTTATCTCACATTCATTTACAATCTTTACATTTTTACATTTTACGTTAACGTTCACGTTAACTTTGTTTACGTTACACATACTTTAATTTCTTTGATTTCAAAATACTTTGATTTCATTTTTCTTTAACGAAACTAATCTCCAAAAACGAAACCAACTCACTTCTCAACCCACATAAGCAGAACGTGAAGGATCCATTCCTACTGAAGTAAAAATCGTTACGCAAACCGTAAAGCATCGCAGCTATTTAAAACAAAATCATCCGAAATACATTACATCAAAAATATTTAACGATAAAATAAAGCAAACATGATTTAAAAATTCGTTGCACAGAGAGGGAAACTATATTTTAAAACTGAAAGCAGCAGCCCACATAAGCAGAACGCGAAGGATCGATTCCTACTGAAGTACAAATCTTTTTGCAAACCGTAACGCATCGCACCTATTTAAAACCAAATCATCAGAAATACATTACATCAAAAATATTAAACGTTAAAATAAAGCAAACACAATATAAAAATTCATTGCACAGAGAAGGAAACTATATTTTAAAACTGAAAGCAGCAGTTTGACCAACACGCAATTAAGGAACAAAATACCATCGCAAACAGCAAAATATCCCAGGGACATTTACTAAACTTTTTACTAACTGGAATCCATTTTACTAAACTATTTACTGTCCGGAATCCATTTCTACTCTTCTAAAAACATTCAGCCCCATTTAAACACTGCAACCTTCAAGTTCACAACATTTATTAAGATCAATAGTTAACTGTTTAATATATGTTTTTAAAAAAAACAGTAACATACTTTACTGTGCAACTAACAGTAAGGACACAACCAGTTTTCCAAAAAAATGTTAATTGTTAAACATATTTTTGCAAAAAAAAATTTGCAAACCAAATTTTTTTAAATAATAAAAATATTTACCAAACAAAAAGCGCATCTTTTTAAATACAACACAGGGGGGAAAAAGCCCGGCAACGCCGGGCAAACCTTGCTCGTATACAATACAATAACAAGCCAATATACGGTTTGTCACATTACCAAAGTTACACAGTTGCAATGTCCTCCACCACCTAGTGTCCGCGACGGAGCCCCAGGCTCAAATGTCCACTTTGGAACCAGAGAGAACCTTGACCCGGCGGCTCCGACATCCTTTTCAAACCCCTCTGGCAGGTGGGGCCAGGAGGGGCAAGGAGGGGTGAAGCAGGCAGCCGCAGGTGAGCTGAGTCTCCCATCCCAGGCTGGTGGCATGGGCCTGGGAGAGACGTGGTGAGGACCCTCTGCAGCAGTGGCCCCGGCATCCCTTTCAAACCCCTCTGGCATCTATCAGAAAGAGAAACCCTGCCAAATATCAAGGTCCCAAAAATTCAGAGATGTATATGTTCCAAAGAATGCCTTGAAGAAGGCCCAGAAGCCAGTGCCCCCCCCCCCAAAAAAAGCCTAAGATTTCACAAATGACAACCCATTTCATTAACTGCAGGCTACACTCTTCAAAACTTTATATCCCTCCCCAACCCAAAACACCTATCAGACCTTTTCTCATTAAAAAAAATACCATGGTGATGGTAGTTGCACAAGTTCCCTATGTCTTCAGGCTCAAATTCTTAGGCCTCGAGAATATATCTAAAGAGATAGTTTAAGGGGAGTATCTTGCCAAATTAAATAGAATCGTGGGAACAATGGAACTGAGCACAGCCTTGACCTCTCTGTTTTAAGCATTTAGCCATACATACCAGGCAACTTTATATTGTAGGTACAGCTGAGTTATGTCAGTAGACATTTTATTCGGCCCTAAACTAGTGAGAAACCAGGTGCTTTTCACAGTAAAGAAAAAAACCAAAAAGCCTGGAGACTTTAATGATAGTGTAATAACCAAGAAAGAAGACTGAAGATTGGTTTGCTATTTTATAAAAGAAATGAAATGAACCAAAGTCTTACAGCTCTTCATTTTTAGTACTCACATTATCTTTTTGCTATTTTTCACCTTTCTAAAATGTCTCAATTTAGAATCTACTCTCCCATCCCGTTCCCCTCACTCCAACACACACCTTTTCCATTGAACTGACACTTCAGAGATCAGCAGCCCCCTCTCATTCTATCCGCAATCATATGCTGTGACAAGATGCTCCTTCAAGAGTCTATTCAAAGGAACAGAGAAGGACACTTTGCAATGGAGATAGAAGAGCAGAGGGGGAGGAAATCAGAGAGCTGCAGGGAATGGGGGAAAATTCAAATCAAAAGCAGAAGGGAAATGAAGAAGTTGTCAGCTGCAACTTGATCTGAGCATGTTTTTCCTTCTCCAGGGTGCCACAAGGCCTGGTTGGAGGCCGGCTGTTTCTGGGCCGTCTTCGCCTTCTAAGGAAAACAAGAAAAATGCCACTGGCAAGAATTTGTTTATGCCATGAAGTGACCCACACACTATGATCTCAGACCCATCTCATGCGGCACATATGAAACACGACATACAGGATTCAACACCGGGACTGCAATTGGCTGCCACAGCCTTGATGATATTATCATGGTGCGCCTCCACAGCCAGTCCATCTGGCATGGCTTCTTCCACCTCAATGACCGTTGGGAATCGGAAAGTTGTTCCTCCACTCATTTTGCCATTGGGCCCAATATGATGGTTTCCAGTGGCATTTCCTCCACTGAGGGGGCCATCATCCAACCTAAAGTGGTTCATCCACCTGTAACCATTGGCCCCTTTAGGGAGTCAGGTTATTTACCACCACCCAACACTCGGCATTGAGTCACTGGCTGTAGGGTCTACTCCATGTCTAGCCAGACACATAGTGAAGTAGTAAATAAAAGTAATAAATAAAAGAATGAAATTAAATAAACACTCTTTGTAAGTATGGACCTAATAAGTGGGAATGAAAGCCTTCTTCTTTTTTTAAAAAAATGCATGAATAAATGAATAGAAGGCTGGATTCTTCTGTTGGTCAGTTAAACAATGGAAAAAGAATTTGTACTATGGACTGAAGACGATGATGCCTGGAAGGGGCATCCTGAGGCTGAATCACAAAACTTACAACAGCAAATGGGAATTTATGGCCCTCCAGTTGCCTTTTGACCCCAGCTCCCACCATGTGAGAAATTATGGAAGTCACACTTTATCAACATCTGAAGAACTAAGGTCTCCTACAACACCTCCAGTCAGTCAGTACTCTAGCAATGCAGGGGACAAGTAGCTTCAGGGAATAAAAGCAATTGCTAAGGCAATGACTGTACTTTAATGCACACTTTTTGTGACAATAGATAATATTCAGACACATTAACAGCATATTAGACTTCTGACTCTTTCAGTTTATCATTGGATGCTTGATGCCATGCAGCTACAATGAAGCTGGAGCTTCTTTTCTTAAAACATGTCCTTTGTGTCTCAAAGATCATATATTTTTATTAACAAAATAGGTGGAAGTGGAAAGACTTGATAATTGATGTACCTCTTTGCTACCTTTGAAAATAAATGTATTAACATATATACATGAGTATAAACTGAGTTTTTAGCCTCAAAAATGAGCCCCAAAAAGGGGACTTGGCATACTCAGGTCAATGACCACGAGGGTCCCAAGACCATTCCAGATTGAGATGTGGCAAAAATTAAATTAATTTTACCATATTTTCATGTATTTTGATTATTGAAAATCACTAGCAGCAGCTGCATTTCCCACCCTCATCTTATATTCAGGTCAATCAATTTTCCTGGGTTTTAAGGTCAAAATTAGGTACCTTGGCTTATATTCGAGTTGGCTTATACTCAAGTATATATGGTATCTTTGTCTCATTCTCTTGGGCAAAAATGAAAAACTGCTATATTCTTCTCCTCAACTGCCATAACTACATCACAGTTTTTCCTGTTCTTGATTCCATTCATGAAGATAATTTCTGTGTGTGCAATATATGCATCCATACAGTGCACAATAGGGGAAAAATTGAGCCAAGTGCTTTGTGGAAATTAAACAGGTTGAATCCCTGGATGTTGCACCTTTCTTAACAATCAGCCAGGTCTTCTCTGCTTGCCACATGCTATGTGCTTTTTATTCTCAAGGGGAAAGGATACTGGTTTGTTGCCTACTTTGTGCAAATTATGGAAACCATTATTGGAAATAGTCAAGTGGTTTTGTCCCTGTGGTTGGAGTTTAGTAATCTTGCAGGATTTTCAAAGAGCCTCCATGAAGATTGTGGTATTTTTTAACCACAATCGGACATACCCTAGTATTGGCAACCTTGTGTTGCCAGCTAACCTTTCTCATACTTGGTCAGGCAGAAGGATTGCAGAATGAATTCATCAAAAGGTGCCTTCATTTTAGCAGTTTCACTTCTGGCCTAGACAAGGAGGAAGAGGAGGCAGAGGAGGAGGAGGATTTTTAATTTTTTTTGTCAAGGTATCCCATCTAAGTGAAATATATACTTTAAAAAGGATGAGAAATTCAGTGGCCAGTATCCTGTTCAGGCTGGCATAATATAATGTTAGGCTGTGTAAACATGTTGGGCATAACTCTCAGCAACAAGAATCTGTGCTACACAATTGTGCAATTGGTCACATGTCACAACTTCCCTATGTGCTTTTGGAAATACTTCAGAGATTGCACTTCCACCTCTGCACAAGCACTGCATATGCAACTTGCATAGTTACTCAACAGGATTTGGCCAGTGAGTATTGTTTACTACACTACCTTAGAGTATGTTGGGCTCTCTTTTTACCCTACAATCTTTCAGTGTCACCATTTGAGTGCTCTTGAACCAGTTCTCTTCAAGGCACCACAGTGTAGACAAAGCTTGGATCAATTTGAGATTTCCCTCCAAAAACTAAGTAGGAAAAGCATTGTTGCTCTGGATATTTGCTATTAATTCCCTTGCCTCTGTGGGTTGCGGATGCTAAATTCACTGTCGTTAGTGATATATTAAGTTTTCAATGTTCATGACAGATTCTGTTCCTCATCCATTTCAAGCCGACAGCAGCTTTTTCCATTGCCTCTGCAAATCAAACTGCAGCTATAGGACATTGTATGTGTGACAGTGATTTGAAGGAGTGTTATGGCTGACACACATATTTGCTGTTATTAAAATAAAATTCTAGTACCCACAAGTGACTTATCAAACAGCGGTAAGAGTGCTGGTGGTGACAGTTTAAAACCATTTCTTTGTAGCTTAATGGAGGCAATTCATGATTTCATCAAAATTGCAAAGAACATTTCTCTTATTTGTATTTGAACTCTCTAAGCAATCATAGCTATGACCTATGATAACTAAAGCAAATGGAAGAACCTATTTCTTCTAACAGTTATCAACTGAGCCATAGCCTGACAGAAATATTCTTTTTCATGATTTTTGAACTATTTCTTCTTTCCCCCAGAAATACTACAGTTTTGTGCCCTCATGTTTGTTATATCCTATAAATATTATCTGGTTTTTCTAACAATGTGACTTATATTGGATTGGTAACAAAAACACATATGCATATGCAAATTGAAAAAAAAATAAAATTTAGGTTTAGTTAGATACAAGTAGATAAATATATACAATTTAGTTTACTTTCATTTGCCAGTAGCTATACCAAGGGTTCCCAACCTACTGCCCATGGGCCAGCCCTGGCCCATAGCACCATTCCATCCAGCCTGTTGCCACCACTGCCACACCCAGAAGTGGAAGCGGGTGCATTTACATCAGCCATAAAATGTACCCACTCATGCACCAATGCGTCCCCAACTGTCGTAAACATGGAAGTGGCCGCATTTATGACAGTGGTAAATGTGCCTTCTTCTGTTTCCAGGGGGCATGGTCCAGCCCACTCAACTGCCTGGGGGCATGGTCAGGCCCACGTTGTAAAAAGTTTGGGAAACCCTGAGCTATACAGAGACAGTAAAAGTCTTCTCAGAGAAACAGCTTCCTAGCTGATGCTGAGAGTACTCTTTATATCACCTTTTCATTTGTATCTATTTGAGTGACAGTGCTTTGGGAAGATGTTGACAAACAAAATAAGAATGATAATCCCTCGCCCCAGATGTGTTTAATTATACTGAATTATTATGTATCACATTGCTTTATATTCAGTCATGCCAAGCAGTGCTGAGAAAATGAAACACCAGAACATTAAATACACATATTGAATGAGATTTATTTGCAACAAAGACAGCAGTCATCTGGCTCCCATTTATAAGAATTGTTACTAGCCTGGGCATCAGTTACAACCTAACAGACAGTTTTAATGGATTGCTCATAGTTTATAATCCAGTATTAGCTCCCTTTTCTACCTTGAATGGTTCACTATGTTTCTTTTAAAAAGTCAAAATCTTCTGTAAAACAATGGTGTTAGTGCTACACTGCAAATTATATCAAGTCCCATTTTATTTTGTTTATTTTAATGTACACCATAGTAGAAGCATTTGTTTTTTAAAAAAGAATTGGAACTGCGCGAACTCATGCAGCATGGTGAGATGATAGTCCTTTTCTTCCTGCTCAAATATCCAGCTAAAGCACCTTCTTCCTGTTGCTTTTTTGCTTCCAAAATACAATCTGTAATGCACAAAAAATTCAGGAAAGATTATTTTAATCGGAAAAACAATGTGGAGAGAAAAGAATTAAAAAAATCACTTCCTCCATGTTATGGCTCCAATCTAGAAGCAAAGTCCTCTGTGGATTCTGTTACAGAAAAGAAAAGCAACAATTACTAACCTCTCTTATTGAAAGATATACATTTTAACCTAATGACTCAAATCCTATTAGTTATATCTGCCAGGATAACACAATTAATATAAATTGCTTCAACTACAGAAGTTACAGAAGACTCAGCATTCAACAGCAAATGTCTGTGCAAGTTTCTTAGTTTATGCAATATGCTGCTGAGATACATGCTGATTATATTACCTTGGATTTTGTCCAAGATATGTTGGATCCTTAGAAGTCTAAAGGAAGTGGTCATGAGCATTCATTATGAGCAACCAACATTGCGACAGTTGCCTAATCAGAATACAGTGATACCTCATACAACCTCCAAACTTGGTTCCACAAGTTTGGACTTTATACGGATTTGGATTTTGTATGAGGCATGCAAAATCCTACCTGTGATGCCTCATACAACGTCCAAATCCTTGCTGCGATGAATAGAGATACATTGTACTGTAACAGCACAGACTTCAGGGCAAAGTCAAGGAAACAGACAGGAAACTGACAGAACTTTAAGAAATGATTGTTTAAAGGCGAAATACATTACAAAAACATGTCAAACAACCCTGATTTTAGGGGACAAACCATACAACAAGTTTTTAACTTTTGAAAACTTTATGAAGTGCAGGTTTAAATGCTAACATGTCCCATCATGCAGCATAGTGTTAATCTGCAGTCATGCGACCTATCATCCATTTTGTACAAGCTACTGTAAAAAATTACTGGATGGAAGCAAGGACAAACTGGATGCCAACATGTCCCATCATGCAGCACAGTGTTAATCATCCAAACAGCAGCAAACACCAAACAATTGCCCACCCCACCAAACAGTGCCCCCCCCAAAATGACCAATATAGGAAAAATATGGAACATGCAATCTGTTTTTAAAAACCACAGCATCAAACACCAAACAATTGCCCACCCCACCAAAAAATTGCCCTCCCCCATCCACCTTCCCATCCCAAGCCAATCTGAAACAGAAAACCTCATTTACCAACCTTTCCACTGTGCCAAAGAATGGTCCAAAAACCTGAAGAATGCTGCAAAAATCCCAGGAATGCTTACAAAAGTTCTGATGAAAAAATTAAAAAAATATATCCAAAAGTGTGCTCAAAACTACTCATAAACACTCTTTGCCTCGTGCAAAACCCACAAGAGCAATGCACGCATCCGTCCTGCCTTTTATACTGCCCAGGCACAATGGAACCTGGGGAAAAACCCAATGCCTCATACAAAGTTGCAGCGAATTTGTATGAGGCAACTTTTTTCAAGTAATTAGGCGATGTTGTATGAATTTGATGTTGTACGAAGTGGACTTTGTATGAGGTATTACTGCATCTGTCTAAAGCCACAAAGCCACACTACTTCCTGCTTATTTTGGAGTGGGTAAGTCCAGGAAGTAGTCTGAGAAGTCTAGGACACTTGAAAGGAACTATAATACTCCCAAGACTCAAATATCCCTTGGACCTCTGCTTCTTTCTTTCACACAGCTTATTTCCATCAGCATAATTGGAAGGAAATAGATTGGCTTTTGATGTTCCATCTTGGAGGTGTTAGTTTCCTCTCAGTCTTTTTTTTTGTTTTGAAGTTGCCTTTAACAGGAGGTCAGTCAAAGGTATTAATTGCCTTTTTGTTCTGGACACATTACTCACAGAGAAGCCTCAAATCTTACAGTAGATGAAGCTTACAGTAGATGAAATATGCTTCCAGTTTTGCAGTTTTTTGACAGTGATTTGGATTACTCCCCCTTCATTTATACTACTCCATACTATTTCAAAAAGTGGTTAACAAAGTATTTCTGCTATCAGAAACCTGATAATCAAGAGCTAAGTTCATTAATATCTCCAAAAAGTAAATAAAGCATGACAGCTGTTAATTTGATTAACACCAAATGATCTCTGAGACATTTGTTACACCTCTGTTGTTTTGTATGTCTCATCATAGTGGTAAAAATTCATTGAATTAATGAGAGGATAAAAATTATTTCCCTGCATCAAACTGCACTTGGTATTTTTAATAAGTGTTCAAATTAGTCAAGGGAGATGAATTCATACTCAGTACAGAAGCAGCACAGTTATGTGGGAAAGAAATATGGATGAGAAAGAGAAGTACCATGACTAAAATGCATAAACTAATATATGCACAGTGGACTAAGTCCACACTTTAGTCCTAATCCCATCATTATTCCCTATTATGGTAGACCCAATGGATTAATGGGAGTTTGGTAAATCAGTATGTATGGAAGTCTAATTGATTTGAGCCTAGTAAATGGATTTAGCCAAAAGAAATCATGAGACAAGATGTGCAGGGTGAGATATGCTTCTCTACTTTCCTGCTCTTTTCTGTATTTCATAAATACCAGAGTAAATTTGTTCATTTCTATAATATGCATTGTTTTGTCCATTTCTCATTTCCATCGTTAAGTCTTTTTGCTCTATTCTATATCAGTTGGGGGGATTAAGTCTATGCAAATGATTCTGCAGACTTTTGTTTACAATTTACTAACACTTTTTTAATGCATTTTATGCCTTTTAGGCATCATTCACAACATTCAGAAAAGTTTGCATTGAAATGCCACTGTTTTCATTTAATGTGTTACTTCAGCAAATTATGTAAATTGGCATTAAAATATGAAATGTCCCTATTTAAGGTTTCAATGTAGTAAAAATAATGAGCAGTGACAAAATGTCTTGTGTCTGTAGTGTACATGAGAAGGAAAGATTTTTTGTGAAGGAGACAATATTTGAAGAAATGAAGAGATGGTAGAATCCATATAATTAAGAGTACTGTACAGAAAAGAGATAAAAGAATGACAGATTGTTTTAAGGAAGAATCCTATGAAGAATCTACAGGTCAGAAAGTGAAGTGATAGCTGTACTGAAAGTACTAGGAAGAAATAAATCACCAGAAGTAGATGGAATACCAATAGAACTCAATTATACATGTTGTGCAGCATAGGACTTCCTTTCTCTTCTATGCACATCAGCCACTAGACATATTTTTATTTTAAATCTAAACCTATTCATACGTGACCTTTTCTCTTCTTCAGCAGCTGACTAAATTATATCTGACCTGAAAGTCTCATGTTCCAAAATGATCTCTTGTTTTATTTTGGATTGTCCCATCATTTTTGGACTGTCTCATAATAAGAAATGTTCAGCCGAGTTTCACCTTCTTGCCACCTTCTGTGTACAAATTAAATGTTAGCTTGAGTGTAACTGGTGTTGTCTCTTCCACCAGTATCACCCAATAGCTGTCCAGTACCTGCCTTGAAGAGGGTGGATGCATCTTAGTCTCAGCTGTGACTATTCTACCTTGGGTGACTCTGCCAGGGGTTCAGGCTCCTAATGGATTCTGGCCTCCTAACAACATTGGTTTCAACTTCATTAACACATTAAACCTCTTCACCACATTAAGGTGTGCATCCAAGAAGGGGAAACATAGCATTAACTCTCTCTTAATATACCATAATAAATCAAAAAGCATCCAGGAGGGGTTATAGAAGTTGATGTTTAACTGAGCTTAGTTTATTTACTTCTAGGAAGATTTATAATCACCATAAGGCTCATTAACATTGATTTTCATAGTTCCCCCTTTGAATTAATGTGTCCTTGGTATTTGAATTTATACAGCTTTGATATTAATGGCCAATTGGAATTCTTCCACATGCATTCAGCAGATGTGTATTAACTCTCATGCAGAACCAGATGAAATATTTGGCTCTTGAAAATGACAGTACCTGCAGTGTAATTAAAAAGTAATGCCAGGATTCTTTAATGGACATAGCAAGACAATTCTTTGCTAAAACATAAGGTCTATTGGATTATTCAGCAAAGGTTCAAACAGCCATTTTGCCTATAAAAAGATCAGATAACAATCATTTTTATTTTAGTTTTTTTAAAAAAAATACAATACAATACAATTTTAATTTATACCCCGCCTTTCTCAGCCAAGGCTGACTCAAGGCAGCAACAACATATCAAAATCCATACAATACAATATAACAACATAATAATACAGTAATACAAAGGTAAATCAATACAAAAATCTGTACAATAATAACATAACATAATATAATCAGCAATATAAAGTATCAGTAAAGAATTACAGTTAAAGTACAACAATGGCAGCATGGAATGGCTGGGGGTGGGGTAGAGAGGAGATGCGGCACTTGGCAAGGTGCGGCACTCAGCGTTTTCCTCCTCCTCTTCGGCTGCCCAACAGCCCAAAGTCCCAGGGTCCTTTTATTCCCGCCCCCCCAGTGATGGAATGGCTGGGGGTGGGGGAGAGAGGAGATGTGGCGCTCGGCGTCTTCCTCCTCCTCTTCGGATGCACAACAGCCCAAAGTCCCAGGGTCCTTTTATCCCACCCACCCCCCGTGATGGAATGGCTGGGGGTGGGGTAGAGAGGAGACACGGTGCTCGGCCTTTTCCAAACAAAGCATAAAAGTTTGAGTGCTTATCAGGCAAGCAGCATACAATATACACATATATCACTGTAATCTGTCTGAAGTTGAAAAGATTTTGTTCCACTGACTTGGCTTTTGAAAAGATTCAGGAAGTTTTATGGCCGATATCTGCCACAAATATTTTGCCTCCATGTTTTCCAAATTTTATTATTTGTATATTTATAGCCAAGCCTTCATTGAATTAAATGTCATGTGGAAAAGACCTTTAAATATATACCTTTGCCTCAGTCTGGAAGTCATGTTTTCAAAACACCTGGGGCATTTCTTTAACCAAACAATGCTTATAAACTGAGAGAATCATTGTTTAAGTTTGAAAAAATTGTTTCTGGCATAGACCCAGCACCTTCTGCAACTCCCATTTTATTAATTAATTGAGTTATTCTGGAGAGAAAGAACTGCAACATTTAGTTCACTGATGAGTACATATATATATAGTTGATAAAAGGGCTGTGCGTGTTGTTTTTGAATGGATATATGTGAGTTATGGAGCTACAATTGTCAAAGAAGAAGCAAATCTGAGAAAAATGTAAAAGAGGTATATTAAACAAGTGCTTAGTTGGTATTGTTAAAGTTTGTTCATTTAGAAAAAGATTATAAGCCATTTGAGTGTCATCCTATTCGTTTGTGCTCCAGACACAAACTTTTTCAAATCATTCATTTCACTTTGCAACAGGTTCTGGCCACCCTACTTTTACTCAGGCCTCATGGACATGAGTCAGGGCCATAGCTGGGGGGGGGGGGTAGCCAGGGTGGGCTTTGCCCACCCTGAGTTAGCAATTTGCCCATCCTCAAACTACCAGCTGCTTATATATACATAAGACAAATCAAGACAAGTCAGTGAGTAATTCAGAGTTTGTCATAATGTGGTGGCTGATAACCATAGTCTATTATTATGTATGTTTTTAGAAGTCATTGAGGTCTGCCCAGAAAACTTGCCAGACTACAGCATTTTGCTTGATTTGTTTCTTGGTTGGATGTTTGTGTGTTGCTATATCTCACTATTGATAAGAACATGGGGCCAAGTCCACTGTTAGCCATATATAACCAGTGTTCTCAACCTTTTCAAGTCCGTGGCCGGGTTATGCTCCCTCAAACAGTTGAGGAGGCTGGACTGGTTGTATCCCCCCATTTACGGCTACTGTAAATAAGTCCATAGCCAATTCCATCTGTGGTGACAGCAGCTAGAGTAAGGCTGGGGGTGGGTGGGTATTATTTGGCACTGTGGGCTGGATCCGGGCTGTGGGCCTTAGGTTGAGAACCCCTGGTATATAGATTCCATGAAAATAATTGGACTTGATAGTTGCGACTAACAAACACAAGTCATTTCAATGGATCTAGATAGGGTTAATACTGAAATCTTCTATAATCTTAGAAAGATTATACTGAGAGAGACCTATGATTCATATGCCTTTATACTGTTTCCAGTGATGGCAAAACTTGAGCACTGCAGGTGTTCTTGAACTTCAATTCTTAGAAGCCCTGATCAGCAGGAGTGCTGACATGGCCTTCTGGTAATTGAAGTTCAAGAACACCCAGAGTGCCAAGGTCTATGCTGTAGTAGTTCTCCAGAATTTCAAATAGGAGTCTTTCCCAGCTCTAGACATAAAACCTGAAAGCTTCTTCATACAGGTTACCTGCTCTGCCTCTGAGCCTCCACTCCTTCCCTATAATCCTGACCATAATCCTAATGATTAATACAACCCCTTAAAGCTATTTCTTTATTTCTGAATATTAAGTAACTCCATGGTGAAACTGCAAGAGGATATAATAGAGTAAACAAAACAAAAGCACAAAAATGTTGTGGTACGTTAAAGACTAACTGCTGTATTTTAGTGTTAGTTTTCATGGATCAAGTCCATGAAAAGTAGACTCCATGAAAATAATTAAACTTGCTACTTGCTACTGATGGGACTTGATCCACAAAATCTAACATTAAAATACAGCAGTCAGTCTTTAAAGTGTGTTTTTGTTTTGTTTACTCTCTGATATGCTTGAAACACAGCCTAACATGGCTACTATTCAAAAATAAAATGCAAGAGGATTTGCTGCTGCTGCTGTGTCTAGGCCAGATGTGAAATATTGATATGCTTCCTTACAATTTCATTACATGAATTTTAAACCAGGATTTTCCCATTTGGAAGTCTTGGTGTTCCAAACATAATAAAAATGCTCACATATCCCTTCCTGAATGCAGTGCCCAGATCTATGCTCCTTCCAACATGGAGGGAAAACTTGTAGAGTGAATTTGCAAGTCAACCAGTTTTCCTTTCTATGGATAAATAACTGTATGGGAGAGGGAAATAATGGATTGCTTACTGAGGTGACAGAAAGAATTCAGACATCCCTTCCCCCTGTGGAATGGCCCTGATCTTAATAGGGGAGCTTTGTAGCTGCTTTTATAGGTGTGTGTGTGTGTGGGGGGGGGGGGGGGGGGGGTTACATTAGAAACACAGGAACACATACATTGAATCTAAAATAGACTTTCCCCCCTGTGATCTGTCCTTTATGTAACCTTTAGGGACACAGCCACCCAATAGACCATAGTTTGACTGTTTTATCCTTATTTCTAAGTCTATTTTTATTATGTTCCAGTATAATATCTGTATAACCTGAAAGGATAAAAGGCCATTAAACCTATTAATATAAACAAAAGTCAATAAATTAGAATGAATGCAATGAACAGAAGATCACAATGCTGTAAGAGCACTGCATGTAGTGCAACTCACACTACATGAACTCCAACTCATACCTAAGCAACAGTGCCTGCCACGACGTCTTGCCGTGAACTTTTCATTGATAATTCCCTGTTCTCTCCACAAGAAATTGATACACATCTGAGGAAATGATCATGAATAAAAAAAGCTCACACAATGTTCGATTTCCCCTCTTCACCGCCCCAGTAATCTGATAAAGTAGGAATTCTCAACCTGTGGCCTGTGGGCCAAATGTGGCCAGTGACACCATTTCATGTGGCCCCACCACCACCTCTACCATTCCAGGAAGTACCATGTGGTGGAGGAAGGGCAAAATGGCCATCTGGCCCTTGAAGCTGTCTGAGGGAGCATAACCCGGCCCCCAGCTTTAAAAGGTTGAGAACTCCTGTGATAAAGTGTCACCTTCCTCCTGCATTTGTCTGTATTTGGTAAACATTAGAAAAAGCTCTCAGCTGAAAAGGACATTAACTATCTGACAATTTGTATTCCTTAACTTAGCACAAAATTCAAAAATGGTAAAATTGAAGAGATGTGCATGTTATAGACCAGTGATGGTGAACCTTTTAGAGACTGAGTGCATAAACAGAGGGGTGGGGCAAACTCTGTTCTCGGGGGAGGAGCAAGCACTTCCATTGGGCTGCTGGGCAGAGGGATGGGGTGAACTCTGTGCTGGGGCAATGGCACGCATGCCTAAAAAAAGAGCTCAGATAGATAGATAAAAACACAGCTACTGTGAATAGAATTATTATCAATCTTTTGTTGTTGTTGTTCAGTCACACAGTCAATTCCGACCCTTTGTGACCCTATGAACCATTGCCCACCAGGCACCTCTGTCCTCCACCATCTTCCTCAGCCCGCCCAGCTCTGTGTCCATTGCATCTACAATACCATCTAGCCATCTCATCTTTGGCCACCCCCTTCTTCTTTTGCCCACCACCTTTCCCAGCATCAAGGCTTTCTCAAGTGAATCCCCTCTTCTCATTTGATGTCCAAAGTACTTCAGCTTTTGTTGTTGTTGTTGTTCAGTCGCACAGTCGACTCCGACCCTTTGCGACCCCATGGACCATTTTCTTCCAGACGCCTCTGTCCTCTACCATCCCCCTCAGCCCTCCCAGCTCTGGGCCCATTGCAGGCGCACCCCCCCAATAACGGACACAGACAACATTGAAAGTGGATAACAGCAAAGGGCCACATTTATTGATTCAATGCCCTAGTCCGAATTATAAATTTGTATTGGTAAAACGACCAATCATAATTCCTAAGGCAAGCAGGCCGAAGTAACACTGGTAAGGTACCACCCCAAAATTGCCAACGGCAATTGGTTACAATGTATCAATTTGTATCAATTTGTTTGTCAACAACAAACAAATTGTTGACCGTAGTCAATAACTAACTCATGACCCCACCCTCTGACGCGTATCCGTGAAATCACAGGGGTGATGCATGCTGGTTAGCAATCACCATCACCCCATCGCCTGGTTCGTCGTTGACCGGACAACGTTTAACTAATTTATTCCTGTCTAGTGTTGTCCAGTCAACTGCGAACCTGCCGGATACTTGTGGGTCATACTGTTTACCTTACCAGTGCTACCCGCCCATGTGACCAAAGTCAACAGCAGTAATGGAGAAAGACCCCTATATCAAACCATAGCCACAGTGTGGGGTGGGCAAAAAAGCCAGGACCCGAAGCCAATATGGGTCCCAACCAAAAATTCCCACCCGGCCCCGAAGCGACCATAATCACACTGTTAACTAGGGAGGGGGTGGAGGGGAAAAACTTCTCCGCTCCGTCGCTGAGGCAAAATGGCAGCACGGCTGCCTCGTGGCCACCCCTTTTATCAAGGCGGTGGCCACGCCCCTAACTACCCGGATTCTCTGTCCTGTGGGGGGGGGGCCCGCAAAGGGCGCGGCGGCCATTTTGGCGCCGCGCTTGCATTGCAGGCGCACCCCCCCAATAACGGACACAGACAACATTGAAAGTGGATAACAGCAAAGGGCCACATTTATTGATTCAATGCCCTAGTCCGAATTATAAATTTGTATTGGTAAAACGACCAATCATAATTCCTAAGGCAAGCAGGCCGAAGTAACACTGGTAAGGTACCACCCCAAAATTGCCAACGGCAATTGGTTACAATGTATCAATTTGTATCAATTTGTTTGTCAACAACAAACAAATTGTTGACCGTAGTCAATAACTAACTCATGACCCCACCCTCTGACGCGTATCCGTGAAATCACAGGGGTGATGCATGCTGGTTAGCAATCACCATCACCCCATCGCCTGGTTCGTCGTTGACCGGACAACGTTTAACTAATTTATTCCTGTCTAGTGTTGTCCAGTCAACTGCGAACCTGCCGGATACTTGTGGGTCATACTGTTTACCTTACCAGTGCTACCCGCCACACGGAGGGGCTTCACAGAAGACCTGACGCCCCCCCCCAGACCGTCAGCTCGGTCAACAGGCCTGCTCGCCAGTCACCCAACAGGAGGTCCATACCTCCTCGCGACAGATGGACCCCATCCCCTGCATAGAGGTCATAATTTTGCAGACTAATATCGGGGTGATGACTAACCCGCCCCCAAGCCCTGGTGGTAAGAAACCGCGCCACCGCCTTGTTGACCGCGCGCCTTGCGCGGTCAAGCGCAAGGAGGTTAACGCCCCCTCTGTAAGAGTGGCGCGGAACAATGTCCGACCAAACCAGGGTTGTGGCAGGCCAGACATAGTGCAAGTAGGCGAGTTCCTCGCAAATCGCATGCTTGAGCGATAAGCCGGTGACCTGGCCCAAATCATTGCCCCCCAGGTGGATAATTAGAATGTCAGGCGGGTCAGCCCCCAGGCCAGAAAAAAGGAAAGGCCTCAGCTCCTGCCATAACATCCCAGGCTTACCATGCCATGCGAGACTGGCGTGGTCACCCAGTCCCAGTCGGGGTCCCCACTCTGTCGCCGCAGCGTAACGCGCTGCCCTGTGCACATAGCTGTGGCCCACCAGCCATACTGTCACCGGTGTAATACGACACCCAGGGTCTGCAATAAAATTGAGAAAAAAGGAAGGTAAGGTGACTGAATTGGTACTCATGGCGGGAGTGGGCGCACATAAAACTGAAAACACTGTGAGCCCCACCTCCCCATGCTGCGTATGTCAGCCCCCGAGTACCCAAAAGCAGCTGCTGTAGAGGCTGCACCAATACGGAACGAATGTGTGCCATAACGGGCACCTGAAAAACCCACCCTGGTGAAGGCTATGGCTGTCACCTTCCAAAACTGAAATTTAGTAAGGGGAGACCCATCTTGGTGACAGAAAAACGGGCCGTGGTGCCAGCCACGCAGTGCCAGGTACTCCTGTAGGGCACCAACCGGACAGATGTCTGCCAAAGAACACCGTAGCAGTCTTACTCCACTGCCTACGCCGTGCTGATCTGTTTTTGAGGAGCGAATCCTCAACTGGGCCCAGTCTTTGGCAACGTAGACATCTCCGAGTTCCAGTGCCCTACCACTTGCATCCGCCTTAGACAGCATCACGAGTTCGCTGACGCGGAGCGCTCCAAAAAATGCCACCGTTGTGGCTGCATGAAAAAGGGCTGCCTCATAATGATCAAAACAGAGGCCTGGCCAGCCCCGGGCCAACTGGGTAAGAACCCCTGGGGAAATAGGGTGCCGGTCGTCCGGGCAACGCCCGCGCTCGCGCACCCACCCCTCCAAAACGTGTCTCACGCGGAAGTCAGAGGTGGTATCCACATGACCCCCTACTTTGGCCATAAAAGCCAACGCCGAGAGCTTGGATGCTATGGTGCGAGGTGCAAGGCCCTGTGCATGGAGGTGGACCATGAACCGCAGTACATGGTCCACCGGAATAGGCCAGGTCTCTGGCAAGTGAAATTGAGTGGCAAAAACCCTATATGAACTGAGTGCTTGTTGATACGCCTTACGCGTGCGTGGCGCTAGTGAAAGGCCAATCGCCCGGTTCACCTCTCCTTGCCAATAGTCCACATCTCGTCCGGGAGTGGCGAGGGAAATTCCTCCGCATCCGGGGCCAAGGCGCGGAACCGGGAGATCTGCAGGCGGGACAAAGCATCAGCAATATCATTATTAACCCCTGGGACATGCCTGGCCCTGAACAAGACATTGAGGCGCAGGCAGCGCAGCACAAAATGGCGCACTAGATCCATAACCCTGGGCGATTTAGAAGTCTGTGCATTGACAATGTGTACCACAGCAGCATTGTCGCACCAAAAATGCACTACCGAATTAGCCCACTGTTCGCCCCATAGCATCAAAGCCCCCAGAATGGGAAAAAATTCCAGGTATGTGAGATCCCGCAGGCGACCTGTGCCTGCCCATGCCGGTGGCCACCCACCATAGGCCCACTTCCCATTGAAGTACATCCCATAGCCCAGGGATCCTGAGGCATCAGACTGGATCTGGAAATTGGGGGAAGCTAGGAGGTCCGACCTCCAAAATGAGACCCCGTTAAACTCCCTCAGGAATTGCAACCAGACGAACATGTCTGCCCTGATAGCCCGGGTGAGCCTAACTCTGTGGTGGGGCCTGGATAACCCTGCCATGGCGTCGCATAAGCGCCGGGCAAAAGCCCTGCCCGGTGCGACCACCCTGCAGGCAAAATTAAGGTGCCCATGAAGCACCTGGAGTTCCCTCAGGGATGCCTTACGCTTGGCCAGCAATTCCGAGATAAGGGTCACTATCCTGGACACCTTATCACCCGGCAACCTAGAAGCCTGCTCTACTGTGTCAATCTCAACCCCCAGGAATACTAACTTGGTCGATGGGCCCTCGGTCTTTTCGGGCGCTAAAGGGACACCAAGTTCCTGCATTAGCGTCTGAAATGTATTGAGGAGACGTGCACACGTGTCCCAGCCCCGTTCACCCCCGAATAAAAAGTCATCCAGGTAATGGGCTACAGACCGGGACCCTGACCTGCGGACAAAAGCCCACTCTAGGAAAGTACTAAAACGCTCGAAGGCCGAGCATGATATGGAGCAGCCAAAAGGCATGGCCTTATCAAAATAATATTCCCCTTTAAATTTAAAACCCAGCAATTCAAAGTCACCCGGGTGCACTGGCAAGAGGCGAAAAGCTGACTTAATGTCGCACTTGGCCAGCAAGGCACCCGGGCCACACGAGCGCACCATGCGCAGCGCATGGTCGAACGATGTATACCTGACCGAACAAAGGTCATCAGGTATAGCATCGTTGACCGATCTGCCGGCTGGGTAGGACAAATGATGAATAAGGCGAAACTCACCTAGGGACTTTTTGGGAACCAAACCCAATGGTGAAACCTTAAGGTTGGGAAAAGGGGGTGCAGGAAAAGGTCCAGCGACCCTGCCCGCGTCTAATTCCTTTTTAATGCTGGCCGCAGCCACCTCCTCCCTTCCTCTGAGGGATAACAGGTTGGGAGCATCCTGAGGGGATCTAACACCCATAAAAGGGGATACGAAATCCCTGCTTAAAACCTTGAATGAGATACTCTCTGTCCTCCCCCTTTGGGTACGATGCGAGCCAGCGCTCCAGCATGTCCACCTTAATTGGGGAGGGGGCCTTTTGGAGAACTAGTTCCCTCCGTGGCAGCCTTGCCAGCCCACTGTCCACCCCTCCCTCTGCCTCGCGCCCCCCCAGGCTTGGGACAAGCCGAGGCTGCGCGGGGACCAGAACACGTGGGACACTCATGCTTATACCTGCAGTTCTTTCGGTTGCAGGAACCATTTGACGAGAAAGTCCAGCACAGCAGGCGGGCTGGAACCCCCTGCCCCGCCGGTTGGCGGGTAACCTGCGCTGGAGCTGCTCGCTGGACCGCATGTCCACGATGGTATCTATCCCCCGGGGCAGGGCGTGTGGGTGTCATATACAAGAGCCACAGTCTCTGGCAGGGCTCATCCCATCTCATCTCGGGATGAAGGGGAATCCTCATACGGAATTCCTCATCATATGCTAGCCATGAGGGGCCCGGGAAATCTACCATCGCCCTATATATGTTGTCCAAATATTGGACCATGGGAATAGCTAGATCCGGCCGCGCCATCAAATATACCGCCATATATATCAAATAAGCGGGGAGCCAGTTAGCCCAGGTACGCGGCGGCTTGCGGCGGCGTGCCTGCTCCTTGTCCTTCTCATCCTGACCCTCCCTTTCTTCCTTGGTGGGCTCTCTGTTCAGGAGTGAGAAGATATCTACATACTCCCCCCTCCAAATCTTTTCTCTGGTAGCCTGTGCCAAGTGATCGCCCAGTGGCAAGGAATACCCTGCCGTCGGCAAAGCCGAAAAGGGGACAACAGGCCTGGTAAAGGGAGCCGGAGCTAACTCTGCCACCCCCAAGACATTGCCATCAGTGTAAGAGCCTAGGCCCACCCCCGTGGGCATGGTGGCAGTCGTTGTCGCTGGGTGGGGCACCAGAGGGGTAGTCCCCGCACCACCCGAGCGAGGCCAAGGCCACTGAAAGGCCCCCCCTATATTGGGAATATGTGTAGATGTACTCGTTTGCACCGTATACTCACATGCTGCACCCCCGTGGGCCGCCCCCACCGGGGGTTCTGGCCCACTGGGGGCGTCGGAGCTCACGACCGATGTAGAGCTCATCACCGGGGCTTGACCCGCACCAGGTTGCTGGCTGGGGAGCTGCGAGGCAGTGGCCGAAGCCGCGCCACCCGCCTGCAGCAGCTCAACCCTCCCCGCCGGCTGTTGTCCTGCTGCCGTTAGCGCCTCCAAAGGTACCCCAAAAGGGGCACCTGCCTGACTGGCCCGGGCCAAAGACGCCTCGAGGGCCGCAATACGTGCCAGTAAGGAGTCCACATTAACCATGGGTAAAGGGCCGGCCGGCCCACCTGATCCTTGCATGGGGACAGGACCCTGCACCCCAGGGGCCGTATATTGCCATTGACTACCGCCGAAGCCCGGGAGGGCTGGTGGATTAACCTGCCAAGGCAGGGAGCCGGGCCACCCCCCAAGGCTAGAGGGCCCCGGGAGAGGCTGCGGCCCAACAGGAATAGGCCCAACCGATTGAGCAGGAGGATGAGCGGTGCCCACCGCTCGCGGGCCGCGGGCCGGAACTCCCTCCGCGCCCGCACTTTGATCGGGCCAAGGGGCGATAGCCCCCATGCCACCAGCCCTGGCCGGGGATGGCAAAGGTGGCTGCTGGGGAGGCGGCACCGCGGTCCTCCGACCCGGATTACGCCTCCGAACCACCCGAGCTGCATTCGCAGCAGCCTTCTTTTTGGAAGGCATCTCACCGCAGCAGAAAGGGAAGCTAGCTAGTAAACGGAACTAAAAGGCTTCCCGGTAGCACCAACGAGTGACGGAGACGCAGGGGGAAAAACTTCTCCGCTCCGTCGCTGAGGCAAAATGGCAGCACGGCTGCCTCGTGGCCACCCCTTTTATCAAGGCAGTGGCCACGCCCCTAACTACCCGGATTCTCTGTCCTGTGGGGGGGGGGCCCGCAAAGGGCGCGGCGGCCATTTTGGCGCCGCGCTTGCATTGTGTCTATAATACCATCTAGCCATCTCATCCTTGGCCTTCCCCTTCTTCTTTTGCCCTCCACCTTTCCCAACATCAATGCCTTCTCAAGTGAATCCTCCCTTCTCATTTGATGTCCAAAGTATTTTAGCTTCATCTTTACTATTTGACTTTCCAATGAGCAGTCAGGGTTAATTTCTTCTAAGATTGACCTATTTGTTCTCCTTGCTGTCCAGGGGACTCTCAAAACCCTCCTCCAACACCACATTTCAAAGGCATCTATTCTTCTGCGTTCAGCCTTCCTAATTGTCCAGCTCTCACATCCATACATTACTACTGGGAAAACCATTGCTTTGACTATTCTAATTTTTGTTTGCAATGTAATGTCTCTGCTTTTCACTATGTTCCCCAGGTTTCTCATCGCTTGTCTCCCAAGAATCAGTCGCCTTTTTATTTCATGGCTGCAATCCCCATCTGCAGTGATCTTTGATCCTAAGAAAGTAAAATCTGTCACTGCTTCTACTTCTTCCCCGTCTATTTTCCAGGAACTGATGGGGCCTGTTGCCATTATCTTGGTTTTCTTGATATTGAGTCTCAAGCCAGCTTTTGCACTCTCCTCCTTCAGCCCAATCAAGAGATTCTTTAGGTCTTCCTCACTTTCTGCCATTAGGGTGGTATCGTCTGCATATCTCAGATTATTGATGTTTCTCCCAGCGATTTTAATCCCATATTGTGATTCCTCTGCGGATTCCCCATGCCCCATAGGGCATGGAACGGCCCGCTAGGAACCACCGCGGTGAGAGACGCTCCCTTGCATGTGGTTTCTGCGGCCACCAAATTAAGGGGGGTGAATAAAATATAGGGTTTGATTCACCCAATTACTGTGACCTGACCTACGGCTCTGCCAAGTAAGCAGATAGCTGACTCCTGTTTGACATTAAGTGTATACCTCATCTCCCAGATCGGGGGAAATCCCTGGTGCAAATAAGCCATGTTTGCCCCTGCCTAATCCCTGAACAATGGGACTCCTAAGTCCATGTTTACCCCAATTAATAAACTTCCCTTAAGATGTTCCCCATTAACCCGGGTACGTGGGTGAGGTAATTTTCCTGTCAGACGACAGCTTGCCACCGTTGCTCTTTTTTCCCTATATATGTTGCAGCCTTTTCTCAATAAACTACTGGTCTTCACTCCATCTTGCCTCGTGTCGCTCCTTTGACCAGTCTCCTCCGGGATCCTAAGGGCCTCCTCACGGCCCAATTCCTACATCTGGTGACCCGAGACGTGATTCTACTCGTGAGTAAGGGACCCTGGAGAGGTCTACTCGTGAGTAGCGATCCACGCGGCCAGGTTCTGTGCCAGAACCTTGTCCCATCATCCTGGAGGACAGCACAGCACTCCGGCCGGCAGCCAGCCGATCGGAGGAGTGGCCTGTGGCGAGGCATTCCAGAGAGACATTCCTACAGCTTGCTCCCGCTTTCGAGGAGGTTGCCATAGAGGGAAACGCGTTCCGCTCAGGGCAGGCTGTGAGCCCCTGACAGCGCAGAGGCCGCCGAGGGCCCGTGGCAGAAGGTCCACGCTCCGACAGCTACCCCAGACACTCGTCGCCAGAACTGTTGCCTGTAAAAGGACGCGTCGACTCTCGGCCCGAGAAGGAAACTTCGGAGGACCCATCACAGGTAATATGGGGACTTGCTCTCATAGACCAAGTCCGTCCGCTAGCCAAAGAACTCGAGAGGGAGAGTTCATAATCCTGGCCAGGGTTTTTAAATTGCGATTTCACAGCGGAGAGCTAGCGAGACTTTTGGCGTACCTCAGGGAACACTGCCTACTTTACCCAGAAGTAGGTACGTTAACCTTGAAGCTCTGGGATCAGATAGGAGACTGCATCCAGCAACCCCCCAAAGCTCCAGGCAAGGTAGTCAGTACCTGGAGAAAATGTAGGAAACTCTCAGCAGAGGTAGACCCAGTCCGGATAGAGACCCAGAAAACCCCAGCGCAGTCAGAACCATCAGCCCCAAGAAGTCTCTATTCGTCATTTCAGCTTAAGCAGGGCAGTGTAGGGAGGATTCCCTCAGTGACAGCTGCAGACGTCACTGAAGGAATTCATGGCATGAGAGGCCTTGGCGCTTCTCGGACAGTTAAAAGTTCCCTACAAAGAAAGAGCTCCATTCAGCGCATGGGTGAGGAAGATCCATTCACGGGGAAATTGCCAGTGGCACAATTAGTTAGCGCCCAACTGCCGTGCTCAGCCCATCTGAAGGCAGACACACGTTCAGGCAGGGCTGCTCAGCGCCCACTGCTCACGGAAACCTGCACGGCCCCTGGCCACGCAGGACTCCAAAGCAGACCCATTACCACACTCAGGCGCAGTGCAGTGCCAAAACCCCAAGGCGCCTGCTTCCAGTGTGATAAAGTGAGACACCTTAGAAGAGAAAGCCAATCTAGACCAGGCAGATCTTCAAAAGGTTGTCTTAATGCCAAATGGCCACCCTGGCATGCATCTGGCCCAGGCTAGAAAGGAGGCAGCCATCGCCCTGGCCATGCCAGAAGAACCATCCCAGCAATAGTACCCCGAGTTCCCCCAAGGCACAGGCAGAATCTACTTGTCTCACCTTGGGAGTAGCCCAGAGAAACTTGCCCCTAAGTAAAAGCACCCAGATGGTTGTAAATAGCCAGCTGTGTATTAGCCACCTCCTCATGTGTAGTATTGAACACTGCGGATCAGGGGAGGGATGTGCGAATGCGTAAATAGATGTGCGTATGTGTGGTGCACCACTGAATGTATGACTGCAAGAACTGTGTATGATTGCAAAAGCCTTGTCTCTATGACCACAGTGTGACTGAAAAAGTGTTCCTTGTGTGTAACTACGTGGTAATGTCACTGTGAAATATGTGTTAAAACAGTTTGCACTCTGTTCATGGGCAGGAGCTATTTAAACTTTGAGGAAGCATGATGAGCAAAACCCTTTGCCTTGCCTGCTTAGCAGTTTGGGCAGGAGAGGGGGGGGAATCCTAACCTACAATAAGGCAGGGTGAGACTTTTCCCTTTGTCAAAGGATTAAGCCTCTCTTGGAAACCGGTTTTGCAATCAGGAAAACAGATTTTTTCTTTTCAGAAGCGCGATCTGAAAACTAAAAATCACTTCTATGAGTTTTCCTCACTGGATCATAAGCTATGGGGCCCCTCCCTACGTCTGTGTTCCTCAAAACTCCATCTCTGTGTTTTAAGGTTTTTTTTTAGAATGTCTCTTAGCGTCTTGGAATCTCACTAGGAGTGAGAGAATCGCATTGTCTTCATGTGTGTATTGTGTTATCATCTTGTAACCTCGGTTCTCAACCTTTTATAGTCAGGGGCCAAATTCCGGGGCCTCAGGCAGCTCTGGGGGTCCGGACAGTCATCCTGCCCTTCCTTCACCGCACAGCCCTTCTTGGCTTGGCGGGGGGAGTGGCAGAGCAACATGGGCCACATCTGGCCCACATCTGGCCGCAGGTTGAGAATCGTTCTAACTCTCCTTCATTCTCTTAAGGAAGACACTGTTCTGGTAATCTGTGCAAAGTAACTCCCTCATTGTACCCCTTTCACAGGAAAAAGCACGCAAACATTTTTGCGCTCTGTATCTTCAGAAAATGCTTACCTTTTTACAGGAATAAAATTCCTCTCCAGGCCTTAATTGTAACCAATTCATTTCTTCCTACAGCCTTAACTTGCTTCCTTTCACAGGCTCCAGGATTAATTAACAGGAGGATCCCAGCCAGTTGCCATGGTTACCTGACCTTATCTGATTTCGTTATGATAAGAGTTGTTGCATTCTCATTGTGCTAACTTCTGACTTGTCTTTCCTCCTTTTCTCCTTCCGCCAGTGGAACTCTCTGCTGGAAATGCTTAACCTGTGTGTCTTTTCATTTTTTGTGTATTATTTCCTTACAGCTGGCACGTCATAGTTGGCTTGTCCTTGGTACGTCTTAGTCAGTCATTTTAAGTATGGCACCTGGCCCACAGCACCCTCTCTGGTAAGCAGACACATTTTGCAAACTCCAGAGCACAGAGGAAGGATTAGTCCCTGAGCTCCTGAGAATGTGCAGAGTGCCACTCATTAGTCAGGACAGCCTAGGACCATTTTAAGAGTGCAGTCAGGTCACGCCTTCAATCAGATACAGGCATTCTCAGGCCACCCCTTCCCTTTTTGCTGCTAGTCTAAGCACAGGCAAAAGGCTAAAGCCAGCATCTGGCACCCTTCTCACAGGAGCACCAGAATCGCTCCAGTGAAAGTGTGCACGCACACCATGAATGGATGTGCGCAGGGGGGCCTTCTTGAGAAATTTACCCAAGGGAAGCCTGGCGCTTCATGCGCCAAGGTTTGCCATAAGACCCCAGACTCGTCTCACACGCAGACAGTCACCTTGTGTGGATGAATGTCACTGGTTCCCCTTTGGGGGGGCTAGGACAGTTTTCACTTATGGGGGTCAACCCACGAGGGACAGAGGCCATCCAGGTGTGGCACATGGACGTCACACATCCCCACATTTTGGCAATTGGCAGTACATGGACGTTTGCATTAATACCTTCCCACAGTTTGTTTGGGTAACAGCACAGAAGGGAGTAACGGCTCCCCATGTGGAGCAGCATCTCCTTTCCCACGGCCAAGGGCTAACCTCGGCACCCGAAGTCCGATGACGCCCCAGCTTATAGCTCCAGGCAGCTGGCCACCTTCAAGGCCACCTGGGATATCAAGCTCACTTTTGGCGTTCCTTACAATCTGCAGGGGCAAGCGATTGTGGAACGGGTCTATCGGACGCTTAAGTCCTGCATTGACAAACAAACAGAAAGGGGGGGAACAACGTCCCACATAGTTGCACAGCAATTGCTATCCTATAAGTGCAAAAACCAACTAACTCTTTCAGAATTTTTATCTCCCAAACAAGTCTCTTCCCCATGCAGGTCCCAGAGGCCAGAATCAGACCCGGATGATTGCAGGAGCAGCACCAGTCACTGTCCTGGATGTCATCAGCTGTCTGTCTGCCTTTATGACTTACATCTCCAAAGACATTTCTATGAACATTTTTGCATACTCAGTGCTCCCCAAAACAAGACTTCTCCAAACTCAAGTTACACAGGAAACCCCACCAAGAAGAGAAGCATCATCCTTCGAAAAGCTGCTGAATGTCTTTTTATTATCTGTAGTTGCTATTATTTATTCATGCCTTGTACAATGCTCCAGTTGGGATTTGCAAGGGACACTTGAATTTCTGTATATTGTTAGTAACGGCCAGCTTCCACCAAAGGAAGCCAGACCGGCCCATGCTTGCACCGGCCCATTGCTTGGAAAGATTGAGCACCCGGTAGCCGGCAATCCCCAGTTAGTTTCACACCTCCCCATAGGTGCTAGGAAGACAATTACACAATGCCAGAAGCTGCAGAGATAGCTTAGAATCTCCCCCGGGTCACAGTAAGAGATCAATGACACATCTCGTTATCTTGCCTTGCTATATTCAGTGGGCCAGGCTTAGCCATAAGCAACGCTCGGAGAATGAATTGGTCAATTGGCTTGCCTTTTGCAAAAGCCACTAACCACACCTCCTCAGCAATAGCGCTGCTCAGCCAGGGGCAGACAGAGCTTCGCCATGCCATACTGGATAATCAAGCAGCTATCGATTATCCCCTGTAGTCACATCATTTGGGCTGCAAGTCTGTCCATGGCATGTGTTGCTTTAACCTCACAGACTATACCACAAGATACAGAGCCAGCTCACGGACCTCCACACCCCAGTTAGGGACATCAAGGAGGATTCTTCATGGGGGTGGCAGGACTCCCTGTGGTCATGGATTCCCTGGGGGTGGCTGCAAACGGTGCTTAAGGTAGAGGTGGGGATAGGCATACTAGGCATTACGCTCTGTTGTTTTGCTCAGTGTATTCCCTCGCTGATCTCCAAGTGCCGCCCCAGAGAGAAATTCCGTGACGTCATACCCGCTCAACAGCTGACGCCGCTCTTGCGCAAGGTCGCCAGTCAGGTCCTTAAATAGAAAATAAAGGGGAGATGCGGATTCCCCATGCCCCATAGGGCATGGAACGGCCCGCTAGGAACCACCGCGGTGAGAGACGCTCCCTTGCATGTGGTTTCTGCGGCCACCAAATTAAGGGGGGTGAATAAAATATAGGGTTTGATTCACCCAATTACTGTGACCTGACCTACGGCTCTGCCAAGTAAGCAGATAGCTGACTCCTGTTTGACATTAAGTGTATACCTCATCTCCCAGATCGGGGGAAATCCCTGGTGCAAATAAGCCATGTTTGCCCCTGCCTAATCCCTGAACAATGGGACTCCTAAGTCCATGTTTACCCCAATTAATAAACTTCCCTTAAGATGTTCCCCATTAACCCGGGTACGTGGGTGAGGTAATTTTCCTGTCAGACGACAGCTTGCCACCGTTGCTCTTTTTCCCCTATATATGTTGCAGCCTTTTCTCAATAAACTACTGGTCTTCACTCCATCTTGCCTCGTGTCGCTCCTTTGACCAGTCTCCTCCGGGATCCTAAGGGCCTCCTCACGGCCCAATTCCTACATTCCTCCATCCCTGCACTGCGCATTATGTGCTCTGTGTATAGGTTGAATAAGCATGGTGACAAAATGCAGCCTTGTCTTACTCCTTTTCCTATTCCAAACCACTCTGTTATTCCATGTTCTGTCCTAACTGTTGCTTCTTGGTTCATGTACAGATTTCTTAGGAGGCATATGAGGTGCTCTGGTATTCCCATCAGCTTTATCTTTGCTATTTGACCTTCTAAGGAGCAGTCACAGTTGATTTCTTCTAAGATTGACCTATTTGTTCGCCTTGCTGTCCAGGGGACTCTCAAATCTCTAGTATCTCATACAATATGTAATGTTACATAACTGAAGGTACTGTTTCTTCGAAGTGATTTGATTATAATGGACAAATCCAGGCCTAAGAGAGCACCAAAAACTTCCTTCCAGGGGAGGAGCAGGGAAAGTGGCAATAAGGCTGCCCCATGACAATTCACATGCAAGACATGAGGGAATTACATGCACAGAGCAGAGAAGAAGTGATTGCAGTTTCCACTATGTGATGCTTGTAACTTAACCTACCATATCTGGTTGACAGCTGACTGAATCAAAAGCTAGGCTAGGATCTTTTCCATATGTTCTTTATATATTTGTATGAGCAAAGGTAGTAACATCCAGGCAAAGTTCTCCTTATCTTGGAATGTACAAGTATGAACAAAGTTTTCCCTTGAGATACCAAAAGGAAGGGGTGTCTGATTTTCAACTGCTTCAGGGCTGTAGCATTTCATACTCCTCAGCCTACATAGAGACTCAGTTTGGACACAAATCCTAGTACATCCATACAAGCACCATGTTTCCTCACGAAGGCATCGGAGGGAAAAATTATGCAAAATACACCATCTGGGAGAGCCCAGAATAAACCTTTGGGTGAACTTGGTAAGCTGGTTTTTAACTTTACAAAATTTGTATACTTATCAGAAACATTGATTTTGAAGAATGTTGTTATTCTTAGAAAGTTAGATTTTATAAAATCTGCCTATCTGTTTGAATTTAGCAAATATTTAAAGAGTTTTAGGAAAGTGAATGAATGAATGTGCAAAATGATTTGATAAAATCTAACTAGCTTAAGAGTTTCACTTCCAGGAGTATGCATGAATGATATGGGATGTAGAATTCATTAAGAATATTAAGAATATTATGGCTATTCTTTATGAAGTAGAGAACCAATGGTGTGTAGATGCAATCCAAATTTCAATATACAAAATGTGGCAGCCAATTTAACTATCACATAGTGCCTGATGTTTGTAGCATATTTATAGCACATTTGCATAATTACTCTTATAAACAAGAGTAACCTTTTCCCCTAATTGAATGTTATTTGCTAAACCTCCCCAGACTTGTTTTTCCTCTTTAGTATGTAAAGTTAACATGATGATTAGCACGCCATTGAAGAGTCTCAAGAATATATGAATATGAATACTTCCAGGCAAATATATGCATCATTTAGAGATACACACTCAACCATGTTTAAAGAAAGATGAGAGTGCATAAGTTTTTTCCCCTCCTAGAGGCATTTATTTTCCTCCAAAGTTGAGAAAGTAGGGGAAGACAGGGGATCTAACTTGCACAGATCACATAGACAAAAAGCTTGGTAAATGGGAGGCTTAAGAACACAGCAAACTATGGGTACTAAAGCAAGACTGTGCTACTGAATGAGGCATTTCTGAAGAAGCCTCTAAATTCTTGAAGATTTTTTACCCACTATGCAGTGTCTTCTTTTGTGTCTAGGTCAGACTTTGCCAAAACAAAGCCCAAACTAGTCTGAAAAAATTAGCTGGCACAAACATTGAGGGAAAGATGGAATAGGTCCCATGATTTTTGACCAGAGTTTGGGAAAGTGAAGGGCTAGGTTGACATGGCTTGGCTTAGATTTGCTGTGACTCCAAAACCTCTCATCCAGCATGGTCTCTGGTGTTTATGGGACTTGTACTGCCCCCAAAAGTTAATTTTATAAGCTATTTTCGATTAGATCTAGATAAAGCCCTTCAACTGGAAGTAGAACAGAGCTAATGGAAGCGCGGCGCCAAAATGGCCGCCGCGCTCTTTGCGGGCCCCCACCCCACCGGACGAAACCATCCGGGTAGTTAGGGGCGTGGCCAGCACCCTAATAAAAGGGCTGGCCACGAGGCAGCCGTGCTGCCATTTTGGCGAACCGACGGAGCGGAGAAGTTTTTCCTCCTTACCTCCGTCGATCGTGTCTTCTTGAGGGAAGCCTTTTCGGGCAGCTTTCTCTTTCCTTTAGACTCCTTAGCTACATTGGCCATGCCCTCGAAGAAGAAGGCAGCCGCAAACGTGGCTCGATCGGCGCGGAGGCGTCAGCCGGGTCGGAGGACCGCGACTGCGCCCGTTCCGCAGCCACCTCTAGCGGATCCCACCGGGGACGGTGGGATGGGATCGGTAGCTCCTTGGCCTGGTGCGCGGAGCATACCCGCAGCCCCGGACGGGGCCTCGGCCCTTGGCCCGCAAACGACGAACACGGCCCCTGCCATGGTTCGTCCGGTAGGGCCGTCTTGCCCGGGTGCGCAGTTCCCCATGGGGGGTGTGAGCCACGGAGGGTGGTTGGGTTCCCTGCCCTCGCAGGGCGTTCCTACGACTTTCCAGGGGCCGAGCATGGGCTCTTGGCCTTATCTGGCCCCTGGGGCTCAGGGACCTGGTCAGGTACCCGTGAATTTTGGGCCGGTTGCCCAATTGCCCCCTGTCGGGGCCGGGCCCTATGTCGACGTGGAGGCCCTTCTTACTCGGGTTGCGGCCCTTGAAGCGTCCTTGGCGAGGGCCAACCAAGTAGGGGTACCGCTAGGTTTCCAGGTTCCCCCTTTGGCCGCTGAACAACGGCCGGTGATGGGTCGGGTTAAGCCGCCTGAGGCGTGCGGGCCGTTGGCGGCCACTGCCTCGCAGCTCCCCACCCCACAGGTGCAGCAGTCTGGTGCTGGTCTGGCCCCGTCGACGAGCTCAGCTTCGGTCGTGAGCTCCGACGCCCCCAGCGGGCCGGAACCCCCGGTGGGGGCGGCCCGCGGGGGTGCAGCGGGTGAGTATGCAGTCCAAGTTAATGCACCCACACAACTGACTTCATCGGGGGGGGGGCTTTTCAATGGCCTTGGCCTCGCTCGGCTGGCACGGCGGCACAATGGCCCCCGGCCCACCCAGCGACTTTGCCCACGACACAGGGCTTGGGGCGGGGAGGTGCCCCCAACGTGCTGGGAAATGTGTTGGGGATCCCCGGGCTAGCTCAGGCTCAATTTACCTTGCCCGTAGTTCCCTCGGTGCCAGTGTCGGTTTTGCCAACAGCAGGGTATTCCTTGCCCCTGGGGGACCATTTGGCCCAGTCTACCAAGGAAAAGATTTGGAGGGGCGAGTACGTAGATATCTTCTCACTTTTAAATAGGGAGCCGACCAAGGAGGAGAGGGAAGGGCTGGACGAGAAGGATAAGGAGCAGGCACGTCGTCGTAAGCCGCCACGCACGTGGGCAAATTGGCTGCCAGCGTACCTGATTTACATGGCCGTTTATCTCCGGGCTAGGCCGGATTTGGCTATTCCCATGGTCCAATATCTGGACAATATTTACCGGGCTATGGTTGACTTCCCGGGCCCATCATGGCTGGCTTACGACGAAGAGTTCCGAATGAGAATTCCGCTGCACCCAGAGATGAGGTGGGATGAGCCCTGCCAGAAGCTGTGGCTTCTGTATGTGACCCCCACGCGCCCGGCGCCTGGGGAGAGATACCATTGTGGACATGCGGTCCAACGAGCGGCCCCAGTACAGGTACCCCGCCAAGTGGTGGGGCAGGGGGTTCCAGCCCGCCTGCTGTGCTGGACCTTCTCGTCCAGTGGTTCTTGCAACAGGAAGAATTGCAAGTACAAGCATGAGTGCCCCTCTTGTTCTGGCCCCCATGCTGCCTCCGCCTGTCACAGGCCAGGAGGATACAGGGGCAGGGGCAGGGGTGGACAAGGGGCAGGCAAGACTGCCATGGAGGGAGCGGGTTCACCTAAAGGCCCCCTCCCCAATTAATGTCGACATGCTGGAGCGTTGGCTCGCATCGTACCCGAGGAGAGCAGACGCTGTGTACCTCCTTCAGGGTTTTCAACTGGGTTTTCGTATTCCTTTCACGGGGGATAGGTCACCTCAGGATGCACCTAACCTTTTGTCACTTAGGGGAAGGGAGGAGGTGGCTGCCGCCAGCATTAATAAGGAGGTTGCTGCGGGCAGGGTCGCCGGCCCTTTCCCCGCACCCCCGTTTCCCAACCTTAAAGTGTCTCCGCTTGGACTAGTGCCCAAGAAGTCACCGGGCGAGTTTCGCCTGTCCTACCCAGCCGGCCACTCGGTCAATGATGCTATCCCTGATGACCTTTGTTCTGTCAGGTATACATCCTTTGACCAGGCATTGCGCATGGTGCGCTCATGTGGCCCGGGTGCAATGTTGGCTAAGTGTGACATTAAGTCGGCGTTTCGCCTCTTACCCGTGCACCCGGGTGACTTCAAGTTGCTGGGTTTCAAATTCCGGGGTGAATATTATTTCGACAAAGCCATGCCATTCGGCTGTTCCATATCCTGCTCGGCTTTTGAGCGTTTCAGTACCTTCCTGCAGTGGGCATTTGTCCATAGGTCAGGGTCTCGGTCTGTAGCCCATTACCTGGATGACTTTTTATTCGGGGGTGAACGGGGCTGGGACACGTGTACACGTCTCCTCAATACATTTCAGACGCTAATGGAGGAACTCGGTGTCCCTTTAGCGCCCGAAAAGACCGAAGGCCCGTCTGACAAGTTAATATTCCTGGGGGTGGAAATTGACACGGTAGCGCAGGCTTCTAGGTTGCCCGCAGACAAGGTGGCAAGGATAGTTGCCCTTATATCGGACTTGCTGGCTAAGCGCAAGGCATCCCTTCGGGAATTGCAGGTGCTACATGGCCACCTCAATTTCGCTTGTAGGGTGGTGGCACCTGGCAGGGCCTTTGCTCGGCGCTTGTGCGACGCCATGGCAGGCTTATCCAGGCCCCATCATAGGGTGAGATTGACACGGGGCATCAGGGCAGATCTGCACGTATGGCTCCAGTTCTTGAGGGAGTTCAATGGGGTCTCATTTTGGAGGTCTGACCTCCTGGCTTCGCCCCACTTTCAAATCCAGTCTGATGCCTCGGGATCCCTGGGTTATGGGATGTACTTCGATGGGAAGTGGGCATATGGTGGATGGCCACCAGCCTGGTCAGGCACGGGTCGCCTGAGGTATCTCACATATTTGGAATTTTTTCCCATACTGGGGGCCTTGATGCTATGGGGTGAGGAGTGGGCCAACTCTGTGGTGCATTTCTGGTGTGACAATGCGGCAGTTGTCCACATTGTCAACTCACAGACCTCTAAATCTCCCAGGGTCATGGATCTTGTGCGCCAGTTTGTATTGCACAGCCTGCGCCTCAATGTACTGTTCAGGGCCAGGCATGTCCCGGGGGTGAATAATGATATTGCTGATGCTTTGTCCCACCTGCAGATCTCCCGGTTCCGTGCCTTGGCTCCGGATGCGGAGGAATTTCCCTCGCCACTACCGTAGGAGATATGGACCATTGGCAAGGAGAGGTGAACCGGGCGATAGGCATGTCACTGGCGCCACGCACGCGTAAGGCGTATCACCACGCGTTGATTTCATTTCGGACCTTTTGTTCCCAATATTGCTTGCCAGATACCTGGCCGATCCCAGTGGCCCACATCCTTCGTTTTATGGTTTACCTGCACGCCCAGGGCCTGGCACCACGCACCATAGCATCTAGGCTATCAGCGCTGGCCTTTATGGCCAAGGTGGGAGGTCATGCGGACAGCATGTTTTGGAGGGGTGGGTGCGGGAACGTGGGCGTAGCCTGGACGACCGTCACCCAATTTCCCCTGGGGTACTTACCCAACTGGCACGAGGCTGGCATGACCTATGTTTTGATAGGTATGAAGCAGCCCTGTTTCGTGCGGCTACAACGGTGGCCTTTTTTTGGAGTGCTCCGCATCAGCGAGCTTGTGATGCTGTCTAAGGCGGATGCAAGTCGTAGGGCACTGGAACTCGAAGATGTCTATGTTTGCAATGATTGGGCTCAGTTGAGGATACGCTCCTCTAAAACAGAGGAGTACCTTCTGAGTCACCATGTATCTTTCCTTCCCTGTTTTTTCCCTTGACAGACCCTGGGTGTCGTATCACACCGGTGACAGTATGGCTGGTGGGCCATAGCTACGTGCACAGGGCAGCGCGTTACGCTGCGGCGACAGATTGGGGACCCCGACTGGGACTGGGTGCATACGCACAATTCACATGGCACGGTAAGCCTGGTATGTTGTGGCGGGTGCTTTTGCCATTCCTCTTTTCATCAAGGAGTGCCGACCCGCCCGACATCCTGATCATACACTAGGGGGTAATGACTTGGGTCAGGTCACTGGCTTATCGCTGAAGCATGCGATTTGCGCGGACCTTGCCTACTTACATTACGTATGGCCCGCCACAACCCTTGTTTGGTCAGATATGGTCCCACGGCACGCTTATCGGGGAGGCTCCAACCTCCAGGCCCTGGACCGCGCTCGGCGCATGGTAAACAGGGCGGTGGCCCGATTCCTTTCGACCAAGGGCTGGGGGCGGGTCAGTCATCATCCCGGCATTAGTTTGCAAAATTTTGGGCTTTATTCTGGGGATGGGGTCCATCTGTCGCGAGGAGGTATGGACCTCCTGCTGGGTGATTGGCGAGCAGGCCTGTCGACCGAGCTGACGGTCTTGGGGGGGGGCGTCGAGCCTTTATTGAAGCCTCTCCGGGTGGCGGGTAGCACTGGTAAGGTAAACATTTATGACCCACAGGTATCCGGCAGGTTCGCAATTGACTGGACAACACTAGATAGGCATAAGTTGTTTAAACGTTGTCCGGTCAACGACGAACCAGGCAAGGGGGTGATGGTTACCACTAGACAGCTGGAATCACCCCCTGATTTTACGGATACGCGTCAGAGGGTGGGGTCATTAGTTAGATATTGACTACGGTCAACAATTTGTTTGTTGTCAACAAACAAATTGATACAAATAGATACATTGTAACAATTGCCGTTGGCAATTTTGGGTGGTACCTTACCAGTGTTACTTCGGCCTGCTTGCCTTAAGAATTATGATTGGTCGTTTTACCAATAGAAATTTATAATTCGGACTAGGGCTTGAATCAATAAATGTGGCCCATGCTGTTATCCACTTTCATTTGTGTCTGAGTCCATCATTGGGGGGGTGCGCCTGCAAATATTCCTCTCTGTCTTTTTGCAACACCATTTGCTTCTTATGAAAATGGGAAGGGTTTATGTTGACAGTTTTCATGTATTTTTAACAGGATTTCCTCTACCACTAGGCCAGTGGTGTCAAACCTATAGCACGCATGCCAGAGGGGGCACTCAGAGTTCTCTCTGTGGGCATGTGTGTGATTGCCCCAGTACAAATTTTGCCCCACTCCTCTGCCCAGCAGCCCAATGGGAGCACTGCCTCCCTATCCCCAGCAAAGACTTTTCTCTGCTGTGTTGGCACTTTGCAATAAATAAGTGTTTTTTTTTTGTTGCAATTTGGCCATTTGGTCCTTAAAAGGTTCACCATCACTGCACTAGGCTATGTGGGGCAGCTCCTAAAGGGAGAAGAAGCTGAAATTCTCTAGCCAATTCTCTTGAGTTGTCTAAGTGTTGTGTATAGGCCTGAGCTCAGAAGGTCATGACCTCTGGAGGGGATTAAGTCCCGGCCCAGGCAGAGTCGTTACTGTACTATTGTACTGAGAACAATAGGTCCTGAGATCCTGGCCCCTCCAATGGGAAGCCAGGTAGAATCGTCAAACTAGCTAATCAATCTTACGATCCTGGCCCCTCCAATGAATACTAGGATCCTACCCTCCCCCCAGCCATGGAAAGCCAGGGAGAAGATACCAATGAGCCAATAGCCAGCTAGACCAGGTAGTTTGGGAGTGTATATAAGTTGGCCCTGTTGGCCATATAGGCATTCCTGTTCCAGCATGTAACCTGACAAGACCTTTTAATAAAGAGCTGAAACCTACCCTGGAGTCGCACGGTTCCTCCTAGAACCCACTACATTACACTATCCCTTCTCCTCTCTTGTAGGCCTTGACTGTATCTGTCCTACATCCTCTGAACCAACCCTTGTGCCCTCAGTGGTGGAAAGAGGTTCATCTTTCTTTCAAGAAAAGGTCTTCAGCTTGCATTGACATGTGAGGATATTTCTTCTCCCTTGCCATGACACTCTGACACAACTCTAGGGGGGTTCCAGGGACCCATATAGGTGTTGTGATGGGCATGGGGAAGTATGGCAGGTACTGAGGGGTGGGCCGCACAATGCGGATCCAATGTTTAAGTGTGATCCCTCATTCCAGCCCCGCAGGTACATCTTTGGGTCCTGAGCAGCAGATCCAGAGTGACCCCGCCCTTAGGCTGCTGCTGGTGAATGCCAGATTGGTCTGTAAAAAGGCCCCCCCGATCCAAGATTCTATCCAGGAGGGGCGGGCCGACCTGGCAAGCATCACCAAAACCTGGCTGACACCTGAGGATGGAGTACCTCTTTCGGACATATGTCCAGCTGGGTTCGGTATTTGGCACCAGCCTAGAGGGGAGGGGAGGGGCGGTGGTGTTGCCATTGTTGCCAGGGAGTCATTGGGAGTTGCTAGGGCCACTGCTCCACAAGTGTCTGGTTGTGAGGCCCTGCTTCTATGGTTGGGCCCTAAGGGTCAGTTGGGGATCTTACTCCTGTACCTGCCCCCTTGCAGGGTAAGGGATGCCCTGCCTGAGCTCCTCGAGGCCACCTCAATGTTGGCGTTGGAGTTCTCGAGGCTTATGGTTCTGGAGGACTTCAATTTGCCATCATTGGGGATAGCTTCTGAGGTGGCAAGGGAGTTCATGGCTTCCATGGCAGCCATGGGCCTGACTCAGATAGTTCAGGGTCTGACCAGGGGCAGTGGTCACACACCAGACTTAGTTTTCTTGTCAGAGCAGTGGCAGAGAGATCAGATGGTCAGATCACTATCTGGTGTCTCTTGACTTTCTGGGGGCGACGCTTCATCGTAGGGAGGCAGGGCCTATTAAAATGGTCTGCCCTTGGCGATGAATGGATCCAGATGGATTCCAGAGGAAACTGGGGGATGTTCCTCTGGATCGGCTACACAATTCACCTGAAGCACTTGTTGACCTGTGGAACATCCTGTCTGGGGCAAAACAGCCCCATCCAGTACCAAAGATGGATGAAATCGCGCCACTGCAGCCTCTCTGAGCCCGTGGGGCTAGGTCATCCCCGTGGTTCACTGATGAACTGCGGGAACTCAAACGGGCAAAGAGATGCCTAGAGTGCCGCTGGGATGACTCCGATTGGACACTAGCTAGAGCTGCTATTAGGGCCTACCTAGTAGCGATGTGGGTGGTAAGGCGGCAATACTTCACCACCCTTCTTGCCTCCGCTGATAATCAGCCAGCAGCCCTGTTCCAGGTAACCAGGTGGGGGGGGGATCCTTGGTAGGGTGGATCAGTGCCCAGTTGGCAGGGTTTGGCTGAGGACTTTGCTGACCATCTGGTGGAGAAAATTGATCAGATTCACTCAGGGCTGAATCCAGGCGTGGATGGGGAGGGTCGGGGGGGGGGGGATGACTGAAACACAGTCTTGCTGTATGATCTGGGATCAGTTTGATCCTGTTGTCCCTGATGAAGTGGACAGGCTCCTTACAGTTGTGCATGCCACTACATGTCCTTTGGACCTCTGTCCCACCTGGTTGGTGAAAGCCTCCAAGGTAGTGACAGGTGGCTGGGTCAGGGTGATAATAAATGCATCATTATGGGAGGGGGTGTTTCCTGCACTTCTAAAACATGCTTTGGTGCGCCCCCTCCTGAAGAAAATATCCCTTGACCCAGCTGTCCTTAACAACTATAGGCCAGTTTCCAACCTTCCCTTTCTGGGTATTGGAGTAGGCGGTGGCGTGCCAGCTACAGAGTGTCCTGGAGGAAGCGGATTATCTAGACCCCTTTCAATCAGGATTCAGGCCCGGGTATGGTATGGAGACGGCATTGGTCGCACTGATGGATGCTCTCTGATGGGAGTGGGATGGGGGTTATCCATCCGCCCTTGCTCTTCTTGACCTCTCAGTGGCTTTCGATACCATCGACCACGGCATCCTTCTGGAACGGCTCAAAGGACTGGGGATCCAGGGCACTGTGTTGTCCTGGTTTTCCTCTTTTCTGGAGGGCCGTACCCAGTCGGTGTGGTTGGAGAGTGAGAGGTCCAGCCCTAGGCTCCTCAAATATGGGGTGCCTCAGGGTTTGGTGCTCTCTCCTCTCCTCTTTAACATCTACATGAAGCCACTGGGTGAGATCATTCATTCCCACGGGGTGCGGTACCATCAATATGCAGATGACACTTAGTTGTACATCTCGGCCCATGGGGACCCCAGTGATGCCGTTGAAATACTATCCGGATGCCTGGAGGCCGTTGGGGTCTGGATGGGGGCCAATGGGCTTCGGCTGAATCCCAGCAAGACAGAGTGGCTATGGATAGGGGCCCCCATGTTATCCAGGGAGCTACCATCTTTGGTACTGAATGGGGCTGTTTTGCCCCAGACAGAATCGGGGTGCAACCTGGGGGGTCCTTCGGACTCGCAGCTGCTGCTAGAAGAACAGGCAGTGGCTGTGGCCAGGAGGGCTTTTGCCCAACTTCAGGTGATTCGCCAGTTGCGCAAGCTCCTGGACTGGGACTCCTTGCTTATGGTCACTCACGCACTGGTCACTTCCTGACTAGATTACTGTAATGCGTTCTACATGGGGCTGCCCTTGACAACCATTGGACCAGCTGCAGCTGGTCCAGAATGCGGCAGCCTGGGTGGTGATGGGGTGCGGACGATATGCCCGTGCTGCTCCTTTACTTCAGGAGCTGCACTGGTTACCAGTTTGTCTCCGGGTGCAATTCAAGGTGCTGGTTTTGACCTTTAAAGCCCTCTATGGCAGTGGGCCAGGATACCTTAGAGACTGCATTGTCCCAAGAGTGTCTGCCCGTCCAACCAGAGCGGACTGGAGGGGCTCTCTAATAGTGCCATCAACTAGGGGTGCACATCTATCTAGCATCCGAAGGAGGGCCCTTCTCCGTGTCCTTACCAACCCTCTGGAACCTCCTGCCAACAGATCTAAGACTTCAAAGAGAATTGCTGCCCTTCAGGAAAGGATTGAAGACCTGGCTGGCAGGGCAGGTGTGGGGCTCTAATGGGAACACGGTCCCCGCCTGCTGGCGTATGTAAACAATTAAGAACTCTCTCTTCTTTTTTATAGTGGGTGGGATGGGTGGGTGGGATATGGGTCTTTCAAAGTGGGTGGGATATGGGTCTTTTAAAGTGTTTTATGTGTTTTTAGAACTTGTTGTAATGCCGCCCTGAGTAGGGTTCTACCTGAGTGGGTGGCATATATAAATATGACTATTAAATTAAATTAAATTAAATTAAACTCCTAATATTTAAGATTTAATTCATGGGAGGACAAGATACAGCCAGATATAGCTACAGTTCTCATCAGCCCTAGACATCATTCCCAAGGGTAAGAAATGTTGGGAATGGTGGTCCAACCAACATTTGGAGCAGAGCACTTTCTGTGCCACTTCTTATCTTTCTTCTTCTTCTTTACTTCCTCTTCTACTGCTTTGGGTATTGAGGGAGATGCAAGGTTCTTGTACTTCTAGCAGCCTTATTCAGTGTTATTTAATGTTATTTAGTGGATAACTGGAGTTAATCACAGACATTCATTCCAAATTTGCATGTGGCTCCCATCTCTCAACAGAATGGACAATCACCACCAAAGGTTGCCCTGAAATCTCACCAAATTTTATTTCCTTCCGCGTTCATACAACCATGCTCAAATGTGACTAAATTAGCATAATGAAATAGCGAACAATTAAGTCAAATGTGTAGAAAAGCCATAAAACCACACTGAGCTAAGGCACCAATGAACGAAAAAAAAATCCTACTTAGCCTCCCTGTATGGTTGGCTGAACTTCCACAGCTTGGATGAGTTGAAGGGCAGCCAACATCGGGAAAGAAGTCACATCAGGGCTTAGCTCAGCTTGTGTGGTTTATTCCACACATGTATGCCACATGTTAGACTAACATCATTCTGCAGTCCTTCCTTCTTCCTTTCTCTTCTAGCTGAAAAAGTTATCCCTGACCTCTACCAGGTCAGCCTTTCTGGGGCCTGCATATTATGTGATTGGAAATTTTGGTGCAGCAGAAAGTGTGCAGCCCTCCAAGTTTGAGGAAAGGGAAAAATAGATACAAGGTTGTTAAGGATTAGCCATCCCAAAGTAGAGCATTGCAGGGGCATGCACTCTGTAACATTCACACATACATAGCAAGAAATAATATTCTTCAAATAAAGGCCGACATCAAGAATTTAAAAGGTCAAAGGAAGTAGAAAACAGTGTTAAAAACATTTTTCTATCCTAAATTTTAAATGTTATAGCTGAATTAAGGTAACATACAATCAGATTCTGAGGATCTGAGATAAATGCATTATTCTGTCCAAAAAAGAAGGCTTTCAAACACTGGTCTATCATGAAAAGCTGATGTAGAAAGGAAAGAAACACTCACTTTTGTCTTCTAACAAAATTTTAATCATAAACAATTTTCCTCACTTTGATTTTTTAATTAAATGACATATTAATTTGCGTAAATGTCATCTTCAGTTTTTCAACTGTGTTTAAGCTGTGTTTCCCAGCAAGATATTAAATATGCAGGTTTCCCTTAGCAATGAAAACAAAACAAACATCTTGGCTTGAATAAAAGCACCTGCATTAATCTCTTTCATTCTTTACTTCATCCATTTCCTGTTGGAGAAATAAACTAATTATCTCAGTGATGTCTAATTAGAGAGTTAAAACTTCATAAACAAGTAAGGGAATGTAATTTATGGCTCACCATGCTTGACAAACTCATCATATCAGCAGGCTATAATGCAATGAATGTAGCATACAATTCTGAGCAATAAGGACTGAATCCCACCATATAAATGTTCGTCGGTGCTTGAAAATAAATGTATGAGTAGACAATGTCTGTTCCAAATGCTTGATTTTACCAAAAGCAGATGGAACCTGGAAAAAAGAACAAAATCATATAGAAATGTGCTGTCCTGTGAATATTTATCTCCGGAACTATATACCCTGAGAGATTCTCAAACTTAGGCTTGAAGAAATTTGTTCATGAGGTAAGATAGTTCTGTTTTCCTCATATGGTAGCAACAGTGTTTAGCCAATTAGTTTATGTCATTCTTCTAGAACAGCATTTTCCAAACTATGTTCTGTGGAACACTGGGGGACTTCAATTCTCAGAAGCCTAAGTCAGTACATTGGTTGATCAGAGCTTTGGGGAATTGACTTAGGCTTCTGGAAATTGAAGTCCAAAAACCAAAAGGTGGGAAACACTGTCCTATAACATATGAATCCTCAAAATAATTGAACTGAACATCATTTTGGCTGATTTCATAAACAAACAAAGTTATGAATGCATCCTTGGCCTACACAATAGATCAGGGGTTTCTAACCTACGGTCTGTGGGACTAATCCAGCCCATGGAGCTCATTAATACAGCCCATGGTGGCCACCTAGGCACCACCAGAATCACCCACCACCACTGGAAGTCCCAAAACATCACTTTAGGTGGTTGCTGCAATCACACAAATTTTTGGCTTCTTGCACAGCCTCTGCCACTTCCCACGGTTGCTTTTGGAGCATTATCACTCCATTTGGGCAATTTTTCACTGCATATCCGCTGAGTTTTGGCAGCTGACATGTGGCGGTTTGTGATTTCTGGTTCTAGTGGAGCTTCCGGCAGTGTCTGGGATCACACCATGGAACCAGGAAGTACTAAACTGCTGTGTGTTAGCTGGCAAAATGCAGCAGATATGCAGCAAAATTTTCCCAAAATAGAGCAAAAATGATCCAAAAGTACTCCTGACACCATGGGAAGTGGTCGAGGCTGTGCAAGAAGTCAATAAAGGTGTGATTGCCAACACAGCTGCTAACGCCACCAAAAACATAAACACTGGGAGCAACCACACCTCTGGCCTGCACAGCTGAGTGTTGTGGGCGGGAACAGCCCCTGGCAGGAAAATGTTGGGAACCCCTGCAATAGATCTTTGACTGAGAGGAAACTTGAATCCTTTGACATTCCAAAGCCAAATCTTGTTCATATCCATAGCAGTTATCTGCAACCAAAAGCAAGTCATTAGCTGAAACTTGTTGCATATCTCTGTATGCAAAACAGCGATGAAGTCAGCAGTCATGGATTAAAGACTTCCCCTGAAGATTCTGGGCTGCACACAAATTCACTGTATTATGTACAAGCTGTGTGCACCCTAACTTGCCTTTGATCAATTACAATTAGCCTTTTATTATTTATTTATTTATTTATTTATAAATTAACCTTTTAGTTATTTATTTATTCAACGGTGGTGCCAGTTTCCTAGAATTTACAAAATGTTTAGCTCAATAGAATAATGAATGTTTTTAAGTTATCTGATCTATTGTATCTAGTATTGTTGGATAGAGTTTCTATTCTGTTTATATTGTTATACTGCTTTTCTTTCTTTTTTTAAAAAAAATGACATTTGGAATAATTGTAGTGTAACCTCTTATTAATATAATTCTACATTGAGGACATTGAGAAGGGGTATAACATTGTAACCAGCAAGTGCTGGAAATCCAAATTCTATGCAGCTGTCAATTGCAGGCGCACCCCCCCCCCCCCAATAATGGACTCAGAGACAAATGAAAGTGGATAACGGCATTGGGCCACATTTATTGATTCATGCCCTAGTCCGAATTATAAATTTCTATTGGTAAAACAACCAATCATAATTCTTAAGGCAAGCAGGCCGAAGTAATACTGGTAAGGTACCACCCAAAATTGCCAACGGCAATTGTTACAATGTATCTATTTGTATCAATTTGTTTGTTGACAACAAACAAATTGTTGACCGTAGTCAATATCTACCTAATGACCCCACCCTCTGACGTGTATCCGTAAAATCAGGGGGTGATTCCAGCTGTCTAGTGGTAACCATCACCCCCTCGCCTGGTTCGTCGTTGACCGGACAACGTTTAAACAACTTATGCTTATCTAGTGTTGTCCAGTCAATTGCGAACCTGCCGGATACCTGTGGGTCATAAATGTTTACCTTACCAGTGCTACCCGCCACCCGGAGAGGCTTCAATAAAGGCTCGACGCCCCCCCCCCAAACCGTCAACTCGGTCGACAGGCCTGCTCGCCAATCACTCAGCAGGAGGTCCATACCTCCTCGCGACAGATGGACCCCATCCCCTGCGTAAAGCCCATAATTTTGCAGACTAATGGCTGGATGAGGACTGACCCTCCCCCAGCCCTTGGTTCGAAAGGAATCGGGCCACCGCCCTGTTCACCATGCGCCTAGCGCGGTCCATGGCCTGGAGGTCAAGGCCTCCCCTATAACCATGCCGTGGGACCATATCTGACCAAACAAGGGTTGTGGCGGGCCATACGTAATGTAAGTAGGCGAGGTCACTGCAAATCGCATGCTTCAGCGATAAGCCAGTGACCTGTCCCAAATCATTACCCCCAAGATGTATGATCAGGATGTCGGGCGGGTCAGCGTTCCTTGCCGAAAAGAGGAATGGCAAGAGCTCCCGCCACAACATACCGGGCTTACCGTACCATGTGAGACTTGCGTAACCACCGAGTCCCAGTCGGGGTCCCCAATCTGTCGCCGCAGCGTAACGCGCTGCCCTGTGTACGTAGCTATGGCCCACCAGCCATACTGTCATCGGTGTGATACGACACCCAGGGTCTGTCAAGGAAAAAACAGGGAAGGAAGAGATATGTGGTGACTAAAAAACGGTACTCACGGTGGGAGTGGGCGAACATAAAACTGGAAACACTGCGAGCCCCACCTCCCCATGCTGCGTATGTCAGCCCCGGAGTACCCATAAGCAGCTGCAGTAGAGGCCGCCCCAATTCTAAACGAATGGGTGCCGTAACGGGCCCCAGGGAGCCCCACCCTAGCCAGTGCCTTCCCAGTCACCTTCCAAAATTGAAATTTAGTGAGGGGAGACCCATCTTGGTGACAGAAAAACGGGCCATGGTGCGTGCCACGCAGTGCAAGGAACTCCTGTAGGGGACCAACCGGACAGATGTCTGCCAAGGAACATCGTAGCAGTCTTACACCACTGCCTACGCCGTGCTGATCTGTTTTAGAGGAGCGTATCCTCAACTGAGCCCAATTATTGCAAACATAGACATCTTCAAGTTCCAGTGCCCTACGACTTGCATCCACCTTAGTCAGCATCACAAGCTCGCTGATGCGGAGCGCTCCAAAAAAGGCCACCGTTGTGGCCACATGAAACAGGGCTGCCTCATACCTATTAAAACATAGGTCATGCCAGCCCCGTGCCAGTTGGGTAAGGACCCCCGGGGAAATTGGGTGGCGGTCGTCCAGGCTACGCCCACGTTCCTGCACCCACCCCTCCAAAACGTGTCTCACTCGGAAATCAGCGGTACTGTCCGCATGACCTCCCACCTTGGCCATAAAAGCCAGTGCTGATAGTCTAGATGCTATGGTGCGGGGTGCCAGGCCCTGGGCATGCAGGTAAACCATGAAACGAAGGAGGTGGGCCACTGGGATCGGCCAGGTATCTGGCAGTCGAGACCGGGTACAAAAAGTCTGAAAGGAAACCCACGCGTGATGATACGCCTTACGCGTGCGTGGCGCCAGCGACATGCCGATCGCCTGGTTCACCTCTCCTTGCCAAAGGTCCATATCTCCTCCGGGAGTGGCGAGGGAAATTCCTCCGCATCCGGGGCCAAGGCACGGAACCGGGAGATCTGCAGGCGGGACAAAGCATCAGCAATATCATTATTCACCCCCGGGACGTGCCTGGCCCTGAACAGTACATTGAGACGCAGGCTGCGCAATACAAACTGGCGCACGAGGTCCATGACCCTGGGAGATTTAGAGGTCTGTGAATTGACAATGTGGACAACGGCCGCATTGTCACACCAGAAATGCACCACAGAGTTGGCCCACTCCTCACCCCATAGCATCAAGGCCCCCAGTATGGGAAAAAATTCCAAATATGTGAGATCCCTCAGGCGACCCGTGCCTGACCAGGCTGGTGGCCATCCACCATATGCCCACTTCCCATTGAAGTACATCCCATAACCAAGGGATCCCGAGGCATCAGACTGAATTTGGAATTGGGGTGAAGCCAGGAGATCTGACCTCCAAAATGAGACCCCATTAAACTCCCTCAAGAACTGGAGCTATATGTGCATATCTGCCCTGATGCCCCGTGTCAATCTGGTCCTATGATGGGGCCTGGATAAGCCTGACATGGCGTCGCACAAGCGCCGAGCAAATGCCCTGCCAAGTACGACCACCCTGCAAGCAAAATTAAGGTGTCCATGTAGCACCTGCAGTTCCCGAAGGGATGCCTTGCGCTTAGCCAGCAAGTCCGATATAAGGGCCACTATCCTTGACACCTTGTCTTCCGGCAACCTAGACGCCTGCGCTACCGTGTCAATCTCCACTCCCAGGAATACTAACTTATTAGACGGGCCTTCGGTCTTTTCGGGCGCTAAAGGGACACCGAGTTCCTCCATTAGCGTCTGAAATGTATTGAGGAGACGTGTGCACGTGTCCCAGCCCCGTTCACCCCCGAACAAAAAGTCATCCAGGTAATGGGCTACAGACCGAGACCCCGACCTACGGACAAATGCCCACTGCAGGAATGTACTGAAGCGCTCGAAAGCCGAGCAGGATATGGAACAGCCGAATGGCATGGCTTTGTCAAAATAATATTCGCCCCGGAATTTGAAACCCAGCAACTCAAAGTCACCCGGGTGCACCGGCAGGAGGCGAAAAGCCGACTTAATGTCACACTTAGCCAACAGTGCACCCGGGCCACATGAGCGCACCATGCGCAATGCCTGGTCAAATGATGTATACTGACAGAACAAAGGTCCTCAGGGATAGCATCATTGACCGAATGACCGGCTGGGTAGGACAAGTGATGAATCAGGCGGAACTCGCCCGGGGACTTCTTGGGCACTAGTCCTAGAGGAGACACTTTAAGGTTGGGGAAAGGGGGCGCGGGGAAAGGGCCAGCGACCCTGCCCGCAGCGACTTCCTTATTAATGCTGGCGACAGCCACCTCCTCCCGTCCTCTAAGTGACAAAAGGTTGGGTGCGTCCTGCGGTGACCTATCTCCTGTGAAAGGAATACGGAAACCCAGTTGAAAACCCTGAAGGAGGTACACAGCGTCTGCTTTTTTCGGGTACAATGCGAGCCAACGCTCCAGCATATCAACATTAATTGGGGAGGGGGCCTTTCGGTGAACCCACTCCTTCCGTGGCAGTCCTGCCTGCCCCTTGTCCGCCCCTACCCCTGCCCCTGTATCCTCCCGGCCTGGGACAGGCGGAGGCAGCATGGGGGCCAGAACAAGCAGGGCACTCGTGCTTGTACTTGCAATTTTTCCTGTTGCAAGAACCATTGGACGAGAAGGTCCAGCACAGCAGGCGGGCTGGAACCCCCTGCCCCGCCTCTTGGCAGGGAGCCTGTGCCGGGGCCGCTCGTTGGACCGCATGTCCACAATGGTATCTATCCCCAGGCGCCGGGCGCGTGGGGGTCATATACAGAAGCCACAGCTTCTGGCAGGGCTCATCCCACCTCATCTCTGGGTGCAGTGGAATCCTCATGCGGAATTCTTCGTCGTAAGCAAGCCACGACGGACCCGGGAAGTCAACCATGGCCCGGTAGATGTTGTCCAGATACTGGACCATAGGGATGGCCAAATCCGGCCTGGCCCTGAGGTAAACGGCCATGAAAATCAGGTACGCTGGCAACCAATTTGCCCACGTGCGTGGCGGCTTACGACGACGTGCCTCCTCCTTATCCTTCTCGTCCAGCCCTTCCCTCTCCTCCTTGGTGGCTCCCTATTAAGAAGGGAGAAGATATCTACATACTCTCCCCTCCAGATCTTTTCCCTGGTAGACTGGGCCAGATGGTCCCCAAGGGGCAAGGAATACCCTGCCATTGGCAGTGCCGACACCGGCACAGAGGGAACTGCGGGCAAAGCAAAGGGGGCCTGCACAAGCCCGGGGATTCCCAACACATTCCCCACCAGGCAGGGGGCGCCACCCAGACCCGGGCCCTGTGTCAGGGGTGAAGTCGCCGGGTGGGCCGGAGGCAATTGGGCCGCCGGACCACCCGTGCGAGGCCATGGCCATTGGAAAGCCCCCCCCAGGAAGTCAGTTGTGTGGGTGCACTAGCTTGAAGTGCATACTCACCCGATGCACCCCCACGGGCCGCCCCCACTGGGGGTTCCGGCCCGCTGGGGGCGTCGGAGCTCACGACCGAAGCTGAGCTCATCGACGGGACCAGACCCGCACCAGACTGCTGCACCTGTTGAGTGGGGAGCTGCGAGGCAGTGGCCGCCACCGGCCCGCGCGCCTCAGGCGGCTCAACCCGACCCATCGCCGGCCGCTGTTCGGCAGCCAAAGGGGGCACCTGGAATCCTAAAGGCACCCCTGTTTGATTGGCCCTCGCCAAGGATGCTTCAAGGGCCGCAACGCGGGCCAGAAGGGCCTCCACGTTGACAAATGCCCCAGCCCCAACGGGGGGCGAATGGGCCATCGGCCCATAGTTAAAGGGTACCTGTCCAGGCCCCTGAGTCCCAGGGGCCAGATAAGGCCAAGAGCCCATGCCCGGCCCCTGTGGAGCCGTGGGTACACCCTGCAAAGGCAGGGAACCCAACCACCCCCCGTGGCTCGCTCCCCCCATGGGGAACTGCGCACCCGGGCAAGAGGGGCCAGCCGCACGGACCCCGGCGGGGGCACTGGTCATCGGTTGCAGGCCAAGGGCCGAAGCCCCATCTGGGGCAACCTGCCCGCACCGCAGATCGGGCCAAGGGGCCACCGATCCCATCCCACCAGTCCCGGTCGGCTCCGTTAAAGGTGGCTGCTGGGCGGGCGCAGTCGCGGTCCTCCGACCCGGCTGACGCCTCCGCCCCGATCGAGCCACGTTAGCGGCTGCCTTCTTCTTCGAGGGCCTAGCTAAGTTAGCTAGGAAGCCTACGGAGAGAAAAAGCTGCCCAAAAAGGCTTCCCCTGAAAGGACTCGAGCGACGGAGGTAAGAGGGGAAAAACTTCTCCGCTCCGTCGCTTCGCCAAAATGGCAGCACGGCTGCCTCGTGGCCAGCCCTTTTATTAGGGTGCTGGCCATGCCCCTAACTACCCGGATGGCTTCGTCCGGTGGGGGGGGGGCCCGCAAAGAGCGTGGCGGCCATTTTGGCGCCACGCTTCCAATATGTGTCTGTCTGGCCAGGTTATCCTGGTATGGTAATAGAGTAGACCAATGCCAAATGTCAGACATGGGTTAACTAACCTGACGACCCAGAGGGCTAATGGCATTGAGTGCCAAAGTCCAGAGGGAAAGATGATGGTCCCAAAGTGGATTAAATCCCACTGGATTCCATCTTGATGGAGGACAGCAGCTTCATCAGGACCAGAAAGTGACTCATGGAATTGGATCAGTGGTATGGAGATCATGCTATGATGTGGAATCAAATATGTGGAACCCTTATTCTATGGATGCTGAATGCAACATCAATAAGACTTTTTTTCCATCTTACGATGCTGATGCCTTTGTGAAACAAATGGTAAGTAAATCCCATTGCTGTGTAAGGAAATATGTTAGTCAAATGGTTATATATTCAACACATTTACAGTATAGTACGGTGTGCTTCCATACATTTCAATAGACTCCAATACAATTCAGAGGGATTTTATGAATAACTAAAGAGCGTAACAGCTTTATCTGAAATAGTAACACATTTGTTTCACCTTTACTCTAATGCTTTCTCAACCCCCTCAACTCAATTCTTCTGTTCAATCTGGGCACTCTTTCTCCTTCTGTTATAGGTGCCAGTTCAACCAGTTAGAAACAATTTATCCAGCACCACACGTATTTCCTCCTCTGCTTTCAATGATCTTCCTTTCTGCACGATCTCATGCTCTTACTCTCTCAAGACTCTCTTCCTCGCCTTTAACAATCACAAGGAGTCCTTCTCTCCCAAGGTTCCTAATATTTTGGATTATAACACCGACAGATTGCAGCACTATATTGTTTCTGGGAGGCTCCACTCTTTCACATGCAACACACCAGCTGCTATGAGGATTGCTTAGACTTAGAGTGATATCATGGTCATGCTCCTCAGAAAATCTGGGGGCTTTGACCCTGGATGCCCTGACTTCAGAACATCAATACTAATTATTGATATTAATGGTGATGATGGTATAAAAGTAACAACAATGTGAGAATTAACTAATACCTCTATGGAGTATGTATCCTCTTTAAAAAAGAAATTGGCTTATGTTTCCATAAACAGACTTAAGGGCCGGATGATTCTGCATATGCACCTCAGAAGGCTTCCCATTCTTTGACACACATTGATTTCAGTTTTTTAATTAAAAAAGTGATTAATAGTGCAATCGTGGATATTTCTCCAGAGCATGAAATACCATTGCATTCAATGGTGCTTGTTCTAGAGTAAGGAGATGTCGCATGAATGGTGTAACCTGAATAACAAGTCACTCTGAAAAGGATCCTTCTTCCCCCACACTATTCATCTCCCTTCCCTCTGTTCTCCCATATAAACCAGCTACATCTAGCACAAATAACAGACAAGTGAGTATATTTTAATTTTTTTTCCATCTTCTGGTCCCATAGTTAAGACCAATTCAGAGTATGCCGAGACATGGCTCTTAGTCCACTCATTGCTGCTCTCAGGAGTCTGTTCTGCCTCCAGATTCCACATGATGGGGAAGCTGAAACACCCTAACTTCTCCCTGAATTATGTTTTTGGACCCCTATCAGGTGCTTCTACTTTTTTAGAGTGTTATGATTTGGACCCCTATGAGGTGCTTCTACTTTTTTAGAGTGTTATGATATGTGACCTATGGGAACAATGTGTATTGGAGCTTTGTAGCCATAAAAGGCTGCTTCCATTGTCAACATCTAGTATGCTGAATGGGCTATTAAACACTTCCCCTCTACAGAGGGGCACAGAAAGTGTAATTATCAAAAATATATGAGCAGTAGACATGGAAACAATATGTTCACAGTTGCAGTTTCAGTTAATGCTAAAAGGAAGAATGAAGACTTATTTTACCCTTTTAATGGATCCAGTGCTATAAGCTTGGAGTAGGGAAAATAATTATACTTTCCCTGTCCATTCACAGACTTTTTTGTTTGCCAATATGGTAACGTGGTCAGTTAGCTTTTTCACCAAATGGTTAAAAGTTGTTTTCATTGTTTGGATGGAGGGAGTCAGCTAAAGGTGATTTAGCCCCTCACCCCATCCTCAAGCAACCACAAAAACAATGACCCCAGAAACTCAACAAAGGGCAGTCAGGACATACTCTCAGTTGATCTCAAACACCGATAAGCATCACAGTGTAATGGTTGTGCTTTGTGATTCTCCTTAGAAATAAAACTTTGATGTAGCATTTTGCTTCTCTGTCTACTCCTCATACATTTTGCACTTACACTGTAATACTTTGCTGAACTGTATATTGTTATCCTGAGAGAATTCCTTCTATATTGCAAATAGGTCTGCTAATCTAAAATTCTTTTCCCACATTTCAGAAGTGTTTGTTTTGTCATATTCAGGAGAAGACCAAATCTCTGTAGCACATATAGGGAGGGTTAATGCTGTATTTTAATGTGTAGCTTTTGTTAAGAACAAAAAGGTCAAAATGTTTCTAGACTACAACAGAGATGATAAAATATATTTACATAAAAATGTCTATAATTTGGGAGATCTGAGAGTTGTTTGCATGAAATCTCAGACTATCTAGTTAATAGCTATTCAATATTTCATAATGGGCCCAATATTCTGGTAGAGTTACAAAAGCACTACAACTCCTGATCATTATAAACAAATAAAAATGAACACCATTGACAAACTGAAACCTCAATTTTGGTTGCAAATATATCTTTTCTAGAGTACCACCATACCTCAAGGGCTGTGAAACATCTGGTTCTGGGGCCAAATCCAGCTGTCCCTGAGAGCCCATGCCCCCTTACACATTACTGAATTGTTTTATCTGCTTTTAAAGTATTAAAATACTTATCCTAAAGCCTATTTGCTAGCAGTATAAGTTCAACTATGTCTGTATTTTTGGTCCTATCCTGTCGCCTTTGCGTTTCCCTCAGAAACAGGTCCTTGAGAATTTTTCTGAAGTTGAATTTTGTCCTCAGGTTGAAGAAATATTGCTCCACTTGATATTTAAAAAGACAACAATTCTGACTACCACTACTAGGAATGGAGCTTTCTAGTTTTTAAGACTCCCATGCCTAGAATTGGCCCAGAACCAATGGAAGCCCTTTCTGAGCCCATGTTCCTCCTCAGCCACTTTTACTTGGGAAAGCAAGAAAAATGCACTGGTGCACTGTGGGAGTCCCACAGTGATCCAGGACTCACAAAAATTAATGAGAGGGCTAGTACCAATTCCCATTAGGTTGTATAGAAAGTATCTACAATGGAACTTCTCCCAAGAAGCTTTGCAAGTCCCAGATAGCTTCTTCTTCTTCCTTCGTGTCTAGTCAGACTTTACACTTGCCCAAATGAAGCTTTGTTGTTGTCCAGGTTTAGATTCACATCAGTACATGTTTCCGGTTGTAACTGGCAGATCAGCAAATGAGCTGGATTCTGTATCTCTTCACAGTCACACAGTGTGTTATTGTCTGCCAGCAGCCCCCACTTGAGCATGTTAGTCTTACATTTAGGTATTCCAATGCTCAGCCTATTGAAGGTCCTCCAAATTACACCGAGGAAATCAAGTTCCTCAGCCATATCCTCCTTTAGTGTTATTCCCTGTCCAGTGAGCACCTTCTTCCATCTTCTAATTTGATTTTGCCCAGATATCTTTAGGACTCTCACAGGACTCACAATCCATGGGGGCACTTTTCTTGCCTTTCAAAGCAGAAGAAGCCTGGGAAGAGCAAAGATGTAGGAAGGTCTGCTCTGAATCCTCTATTTTTAGGGTCCTAGAATTCTGCCTTGGGGGTTCTGTGTGAATTCTGGAAGTGGGAGTTCTAAAACCCTGAAAGTCCTGTTCCAACCACTGTAAATTACATGAAACAGAGAAGTCAAATTCCAACTGTTTGTTTGTCTGTTTGTTCATTCATTAATTTGTTCATTTGTCACATTTGTATTGCACCCACTCAGCAAGCGACTCTGGGCGGTGTACAACAATTACATCATGAACTACATAAATCCCACAAGAGAACTATAAAAAACTTAAAACTAGTAAAAAAACCAATTAACAATACAATAAAAAATTAGCCCCCTGCTATTGAAAATCAAGATTATACCATTGCTGTTCACTTGATATGCAGCAGGGTCACAAATCAGTATAATGTAGGTGCCTATCAATGAGATGCCAGGCGTAAGCTTTAAAATAGCTTCTGATTTTACCATGATTATTGCAATCCAAACTTTGAACTTTTGAGGATGGCATAGTTGTTGCAAGCTGATAAGTAATCACTCTGTTATCAAGGGAGCTCGGTATTTTAATAGTGTGCATGTCAAGACCTTAGAAGCCAAGAAGAACTGATCTTCATTTTGAAATTCATACAGTATTGGGGGAAAGCCATAAAAATAAAAATGGCTTAACAATTTGGCTGCACTAATTTTAAACATAACTGAATTCAATTATAAAGATTTTAAACTATAATGGGTACCTAGAGGACTAAGATCATATTTTAATAAATATCATTGTAAATCTAGTCTTTTTGTGAAAATATGAAAATAATTACCTATCTAGTTTGATTTTAAAAGTAGCAAACATTTTTTAGCATATTTCAGAATGTATGCATTATTTTATGGTTTTCTTCTTCTTCCGTGTCTAGGCCAGACATGAAACTGCTAAAATGAAGGCACCTTTTGGTTTGTTCATTCTGCAGTTCCTTTCGCCTGACCTAGTGTGAGAAAGATTGTTGTTACCAGGGTACACCCTATTGTCATTCAAAAATACCACAATCTTTGAGGAGGCATTTTCTGTGTATGCCTATTTTATGTTTGGGAAGCCTCTACAGATAATAAATTTTTCTTGTTGTTCAGTTGTACAGTCGAGTCCAACTCTTTGAGACCCCATGGACCACTGCATGCCAGGTTCCTCTGTCATCTGCCATACTCTGTAGTCCTCCCAGATCTATGGCCACTGCATCAATGATGCCATCTAGCCATCTCATACTGTCGGTCCCTTATCTTTTTGCCTTTGATCTTTCCTAGCATCAGGGTGTTCTCCATTGAGTCCTCTCTTCTCATTTGATCACCAAAGTAATTGAGCTTCAGTGTCAGTATTTGTCCTTCCAAGGAGTGCATGAGCAAGAGCATGCACACTGACACGCGCACACACATGCACATATGCACACACACACATACACTTTGTAACATGAGGAGACCTCAGTAGGGTCCCTCCATTCTTAAGGAACAACAAGAACTACTACTGTGACATCAAAACTATACTACAAGGTATGGTGTTATCGGCCAAACAGAAATAAAAATGAACATGTTATGTAATTACACCAGCAAAAGAAAAGTGGTGTAACTTTCAGTGGACAATTGCCACTAGTGGAGGAGTTTCCTGCTTTGATTCTTCATTGCATACCACTTGGCTAGCTTGGTATAAGCAGCAGACCTTCTCACTACCACTGCATTAGTGAGTTACATGGGATATACAGAAAGAAACTTCTCAAAGATTGTGGTGCTTTTGAACCACAGTTGGGCATGCCCTGGTAATGGCAGCCTTGTGTTATATCATAGATGTCAGTTTCTAACTGTAGTTTTCCACATAAAGACAGCATGAATTTGGAGAAAGACAAAGTAATGTGCTAGAAGACAACATTCCATGCCTAATTTTGGTTTACAAATAGGGCCAAAGCCAGGACTCTAGATTGGGTGGAGGGGATTTTTCAGGAGGGGCAACAATGTCCCACACACATATATAACATTGGCATCCCAGGGTGGGTAGGAAGGCAGGATGCCCCCCCCCACACACACACACACACACATACCAGCCCCCTTCTGGCTATGGCCCTGTCCATAAAACATGTTCAAAAACATTGTCAACCCTTGAAAAAAAACCAAAAGGTATGGATACTAGATACTAAGATGATTCAAGGCAATATAACTTTTATTACAGCAATATGTACCCATGATTGAAGCGATTAATGAAGCCATCTGTTCACATTTGTAATATTCTGTCTTAATTATAGAACCAGATTGGGTGCTCTATTTTCAAGATTTTAGGTATAAAGTTTTCACTTTTCTTTCCATAAAACATGCAATTAAATTTGAACTGCCTTTCCATTATATTGCTCTATAAAGTTGAGCAGACACATTTCTATTGTGCTGCTATTCCAAGTGCAAAAAAAGACAACTTTAGGGAAGACTCTTCGACACTCAAAGTTCATTCTTTTTCACTCTCTTAAAATTGCAGTGTCTCTTCTTGTAATCAGAGCAGGAAACATGATATTGTTAGATTGCCTGAATTGTCCGCAGCATTTCAATGTTTAGGTCATTCTGTAGAATGGAAAGTTCTACTGCAAAATATGAATGTCTGGCCTTTTCCTCATCAAATAAAATAAAATGAGAAAATAATGTGTGTTTCAAGGCTATAATATCCTATTTTCCTGGCTTGAATATATGTGTGCTACAGTGAGATGAATACAGAACTATAGGCAACATTTATACAGGGCATCCAGGCTCTTATTTGCTTCTTTGATCATAACTAGAAATTTGCATGAAGAAAATTACAGTCTAAACCTGATGGTTACTCTTTGGCCAATTAGCAATAAACCTTCATCCTTCTTAATTGTCTTGATCTCTGAATTGGGTAAGCCATTGCCAAATGGCTGCCCATCCTGCCAGCTACTAATATCAACAATGAAGAAGGAGGTCAATTCACCAGAGAATTCCTCTAGTAATAATGTAAGGCTCAGCTAAGAGAATGTGAGATAAAAGTAAAGTAGAACCTCTTTGTTGTCCCCAGAACTCCACGTCTTTGTCTGGAGCTGGGCCTTTCCTGTACACCAGGAAAAGATACTGGTTCACAATAAACAACAACAACAAGAAGAAGAAGAAGGGTTTATAAGGCCATTGAGTCCAATCCCCTGCTCTATGTAGGAATCCAGATCAAAGTATATCTGATTGATGGTTATCTAATTTTTCTCTTGAATGCCTCTAGTATTGGATCACTTTCCACCTCCTGAGGTAATTAGTTCTATTGCTGTACTGCTCTAACAGTTACAACAAATTCCTGATATTCAACCAAAATCTGAATTTCTGTAATTTGAACCTACCATTATACATCCTGCACCTAAAATAACATTTGCTCCCTCCACCCAGCCACATCACACTGCTGGCTCATATTCAGTTGCTGGCTCATATTCAGCTTCTGGTCTACAACAATCTCAATATCCTTCTTGCATGTGGTATTACTGAGCCAAGTATTCTCCCTCTTGTAACTGTGTTTGGGTTTTTCCATCCAGGTGTAGAACTTTGCACATACAGTATCCCTGTTAAATTTCATTCTGATATTTTCCAGCCTTGTGCTTGAGCCTATCAAGATGTCTTTTTGTTTCTGCCTTCCAGAATGTTAGCTATTCCACCAATTTTATGTCATTACACAATTCCTTTAAAAACCCACATAATTCTACAAAGAAGTATAAAACATTAAGCAAACATTTAAAACTCAAATTCTGTTGGACTATCCAGTCTTGTCTGGTTTCATAAACTAAGTAGGGTATCTACCAATCTCCCACTAGGGTCAGTACTGCTGCTGTCAACTCTTATATCATATAAGAAGCTTTCCCAAGTTGTGGTGCTGAAACTCCCCTCTCTGCCTTGCCCCAAATGTCATGCTAGACCCTAATGAACACACACATCTGGTCTTCTGGCACTCCTCTCTCTACATTCCTGGCTTTCTGGTATGCTGACACCATCCAAAAGCAAAACATGTCAACATTACCCTGCTAAGCACATGAGTCCTGGTGGTATTTCAAAGTTTATAGACTTGGTTGGCCAGACTTTCAATGTGTCTCACACATGAAACCCTAAATAATTCCCACGCCAGTACTGCTGAGGGACTGTGGTGACTCAGTGGTTAAGAAGCTCACCTTGTTAACTGGAAGGTCGGCAAGTTGGCAGTTCAAGACCTGAGTACTGCATGATGGAATTAGTATCCATCTCTGTCCCATCTCCTGCCAACCTAGCAGTTTGAAAGCAAGAAATTGCAAGTACTGTATATAAATAGGGACTACTTCAGTGGGAAAAGATCTTGGGGACATGAGAGGAGCCTCATACGGGCGTCCCCTGAGCGGAGATCCTCCAGCAAAAATCCTTTCAACCCAAAAATCACCTTTGTGTGCTACTGACATGTCTGGGACAGTGTTTTGCCAGTTATCTTTTCTTCTGCCCATTTGGCTTGGTCAATTTCCTAAAGAATGACATCCATTTGTTATTTGTTTGGGTTTTGTTTCTTTACTTGTCTTTTAGTCCAAATTTAATGCATTATAGACATATCCTATGTTCCTTGGTCAAATGTTATGCTCAAATTGTTATTCTCAAGGTAGGTAATGCTCATAGCCAAATTGCTCTCGCATGCTTCATCACACCAGACTGCTGAAAGAATAACTCCCAGAAGACTTCTTCCCCAGTTGACACCACTACCAGCTATTTCAGCAAGCTGTACCTCAGAGAGAAGAAATGGATGACAGAGGTATTTGACTAACCCTGCTGAAAAGGTATTTACTCCTCACTCTTTCCTCTCCACCCTTTTTCTTTTTGTTTTAAATTGAAACCTATAAACAAGGAGTGTTTGTTATGTAGTGGGCTCTGGATAGAGCCAGATGAATGAATGATTGGTGGAAAAGAAGGATAACTGTTAGCCATAAAATCTCACACTTCTAGTGAGAAATGTGTGGAGCAAAAGAAGAAGACCACATGCTGCCTGTATCTCCTTGACCTCACTGGCACACTCTAAAACTGTGAACACATTCTATACTTGCATATGGCTGTATTCTCTAATTGTGTGCCTGAGAGTCCTGAAAGTACACAAGTAAGTAAGTACACAACTTACTTACTTACTTACAGTATAGATTCTCCTTTCAGCCTGAGTTGAAAATGTAGAAGTTCGAAGGCTGATCTGGCACCATGATCTCACCTTTGTGTGCTACTGACATGTCTGGGACAGTGTTTTGCCAGTTATCTTTTCTTCTGCCCATTTGGCTTGGTCAATTTCCTTCCCAGTTTCCATACATTTATAGTGAAGTATGTGTCATATGAGCAGCTTTGGGAATGAATGGAGCCAGACATTTGTTTTGTGAGCAGCCTACAAATTTAAACGCAACAATTGCAGGCCAAAGTCAGCACTTTTAGTTAAATCTTTACAATCTGTGTCTTGGCAGACAGACAGTTAGCTCTGACTTAAAAACCTTATACCATGACAGAATTCTGAGCAAGGCACATGTTACAGAAATGCAGGGAGAAGGAGGAAGACAAAGGGGGAAAGGGAAATATGGAAAAACCTTAGAGAGATTCCCCAAAATGTTGGATGTAGGTCCTAAACTGCTCTAATCATGAGCCTTTTTGCGAAGACACTATAGTCCCATTATTTATGAAGTTGGATGTCTCAATTTAATATTGACAACCAGATGTAGTTAGCTATGCAGATCTCCTTGCACCTTGCTTTTTAGCAATAATAAAAGGTTGTGTGACCATTTTGTGTAAACAGAGAAAAGCATGCACTTGATTATTCCTGACCCTGTGCCACACCATGTCTCCCAATAAACTTGGCAACCAGTGTTCCAGGGACATTTGGAGAGGCCAGTGTATCAGTAGATGTGATTGCTGGAATCTGGTAAACCAAGACAGGCATAGATATAACAGGCAGAGCAGCAACAGTTATCTAGGAACAAAAACTGCAGGAAGGATGTTGAAGTACATTAGGAAAGTACCCATGAAAGCAATGAGTTCTTTGACTATAATTACATATTGTCTTCAAAATATCTTGCTCTATGTCATTATAGCTTACACTCTTTAGGGCTTGTCTTCATACACATGTTCATGGCACCAAGCTATTCCAACCCATTTTTAAATTTTTGCCTTACTGTATGCTGCTTACAGTGCATTTTCTAGATCAGGGGTTCTCAACCTACACCCCACAGGTCGAATCCAGCCTGTGGCACCATTCCATCTGGTCTGTGCTCTCGCTCCTGCCACCACCCTTTCCACCTCTGCCTGTCTTGGCGTGTCCTTAATGCTGCTCCATAGCAGGGTGCCTCGCCCTGGCCTGCCTGCATCTCAGATGTATCTGTTTCTTAGCTCTCTCTTGGACTGAGGGCTGATCCCTGACCAAGCCAGACTCCTGATCTGACAGGTCAGCTGCTGGTCATGCTCGGGTGCAGGCAGAACCAGACTGGCCATAGGGAGTGCCCCCTGATCCAGCTCATCTTCAGAGTCAGAGGAGGGCTGGATCACAACACTGCCAGACTGGTGATGTCCGTGAGAGTGTTGACAATGGAGGTGGTGGTGTTTGTATGGGAGTGTTGATGGTGGTGGCAGCATGGAGGGAATTGTTGGTGGATCAGACTGGTCATGAGGGAGAGTGTTGGCAGCATCGACAGGGGGAGAAGTATTGGCAAGCCAGACTGGTGTTCCCCACACCAGCAGTCTGAAGGGGTGTGATCCCACCCCAAGCTTAAAATGGTTGAGAACCCCTGTTCTGGATAGTATTTCATCTTCAGACCAACACATGCTCTAAAAGTAGTGGTTGTGTTCACTGGATGGCTTTGACCATAGTAGTGGTAGAAGCAGGTATTTCTGCTGCTCAGGGTAGGTGGTTACAAAAGAATGATCCACTTCAGTGGGAGGATTTTCACAGATAATACAATATAAGAGTAGAATTTCTTTGCCACAAAAATTGGGAATGATCATCAACATAAGCCCTATGCAGGCATTTGCCTGTTAATATGTAGAATCATAAGCACCTCAAACATCCTTAGCATTCATAGATAATAGCCTGAAGAGGATTCTGATAGAGGATTCAACTGAATGTCCGTAGAGCAGTGGTTCACAACATTTTCCCACCTGGGGCTGAACCTGCCCCCGACACTTCCCGCCAGGGGCCAGATGCGTTGCTGCACCCACTACTTATGTTTTAATTGTCGGTATCAGTAGCAGTAATCACATGGTTTGTTGTTGTTGTTTTTTTGGGGGGTTGGAAGGTTCCACCACTTCCCAGGGCAGTAGGAGCCTTTTTGGAGCATGATTACTCCAGTTTGGGATTTTCCCAAGCCTTCTCCACTGTGCTTCAGCAGCTAGAGCAGCACTGTTAGCTATTTCCTGGTTCCGCAAGATCATCCCAGGTGCTGACGTAAGCTCTGCCCGGCACCGGAAATCACCAACGGGTGTGCTCCAGCTGGTGAAGCACAGTGGGGAAGGGGCAGAAAAATCCTGAACCAAAGCAAAATTGCTCCAAAAAGCCTCCTGCTGCCCTGGGAAGCAGCAGATCCTGTCCAAAAAGCTGAGGGGGGGGGGGGAGAGTCATGAGTCCTGCCGCCGCCACCATGGTAAGTGAAATATTGTGTCTTCTGCAGTGGGGCTGGGTTGAGAGGTCCCTCGGTTGCTACCATGGCTGGATTAATGACATGCATGGGCCAGATTAGGGTTGGCCAGCCCTGCTCTAGAAAGCTTCCACAAGAATCCTGATAAAGTGAACTCTTTGGTACATACCTGCAGACTCAAAATCTTCATGTTGAACAAGCAAAGGTCTTTAATGCTGCCAATTCCATGGGATAGGATGTTCTTATATGCCCATGTCTCACACTACAAATTTAGCTTTACATGTGACCAGGACATTGCTTACATAGAGCCAATGAAGGCTTTATAAATGAATGAAATATATTCTCAAATGACAAGTTCATCCTTAGTTTTTCATTGTCTTTCTTTACTCACATTACATATATTTGACCAATCACAATATCTCTACTATTTGGTAATCTTCTTTGTACACATGGTAGGGCATAGATCGCATGCACATAAATACTGCATTGTTTAAATTTCTCCATATTTATAGAAAATTTGTCCTGAATCCAAGAAGCCCTGTTTTATTTAGATTATTCTTTGTTTTCCCTACTTCACTTCAAAGCCTATTAAGTAACTTCCAGATGGTCCAGCCAGAATCTTGTCCTGGGGGGAGACAATATTTGTCATTCATCTTTCCAGCCAGGTGTTTTTGTTTCCCATACGTTTAGCCCAGCCTCTTCTGGTATGATATTTTAAACATGAGAAGTGTGCACATTTTTTCCTCTCAGTTTTGTCATCTAAGGGGTTGCTGGAGGCATTTAAGAGATAATTGGACAACCATATGTCAAATCTGCTTTGATATGGATTTCTCCATTGAACAGGCAGTTAGTCTTAATGCCCTCATAGACCCCACAATTATTCTATGAGTCTATGATTTTCTTGATTATTTTCTAGCACCTCTTGACATATTTCTGGTGGGGCAATGCCAGGCAAATAATACACTTTTCAGTTGGGGTAGATCTTCAGGCAGCCATATATGTTAAAATGTAATGTTGCCAGGATACTACCCTATGGAAGATTGTTCCTTTTATTTCTCCAATGACTGTGCTTCCATTGATTATTTTTTTAAAAAAAAAGAATCTTCAGTTTTAAGTAGAATTGTTAATCCATAATCTTTAGTAAGAAAATAGATCTTTTTGTGCAGCAATTAATAGAGGACAGTGTCATGTGCTACTATAAGGTCAACAAATGCTGCTTAGGTTATTACAAGTGTTTTAAAACCATTTTATATATGCTGGGTGACATTTAACATTTGAGTCATACAGCTCTTGTGGAGTCTAAAGTATACCAGTTCTGGAATTAGAAGAAGTTCAAGTTTAGATGACATAAAAGATTCAAATTTAGAAGATTTAATTAGATGTGGGGAAGAACATAGAAGGAACCTCTTTGAAGAGTAGAAAGTATTTTGAGTACACTTGGGCAACCTCCTGTGCAATGACATAGAGCCAGCCAATGCTTCCAATCCAGAAGAGTTGTTTTTCTTTATAATGGGTACATACCTTCTTCCACATCAGAGACAGCATGGTTGTATGTGAAAACAGCAGCAGATGATTTTTACCCATATCCACCTTGTGGGCTTTCAAAGATCATGTGGTTGGCTATGAGGAATAGAATTCTGCATTTCTTAGCTTTAGTTCATGAAAAAAAATCCTTTTAAAAGAATTAATATATTGACATGTTGTTGTCTATAGGTAAAGGTAAAGGTTGCCCTTACTTGTAAGCGAGTCATATCTGTCTCTAGGGCTCACTGCTCATCTCCATTTACAGCCAAAGAGCTGTGTCTGCAGATGTTTCTATGAACATGTGACAGGCATGACTAGACACCAGAGTGCATGGAATGCTGTTTATTTCCCCATAGATGTGGTATCTAGTTACCTACTTGCAATTTCTTGCTTTTGAACTGCTAGGTTGGCAGAAGCTGGGCCAGAGACAGGAGCTCACTCTGTCATGCAGCACTCTGGTCTCAAACTGCTGACCTGACAACATGCCAGTCCTCAAGTTCAGAATCTTAACCAATAGCCATGACAGTCTCCAGCTTCTCCAGCTTGTCTATAACTGAGTTTTATTAACCTGATGTCCTTGGACTCAGAGCACCATCTTATTACTGTTAATTACAAATGGCTTCCAGATATCATTATATTCTTCATTTTTAAAAGTACTTTTTCTAAGATCTGTCTTTAGACATCTCCCACAGGTTTTTCTTATATTCTTATGACAAAAGAAGCCTGCCATAATTAAAACAATTGTTGTTTTCTTAGGAAGATACATTTACATTTCAAAGTGTTACCAATAAACTTAACCTTAATCTCTATCTGTATCCCTGGGTGCCACATTTTGTAAGTCTATTCCACATCAGATTTAAATAGCATTTTAACCTACAACCATGTTGCCTTTTTGCATATTTTGAACAGCTTAACAGATAATTGGCATAGACTTTAAAACCATCAGTTTGCTGTCAAAGCTGACAGCAATTAGGAAGTTAAACAAACTCTGGATTTGTAAAAAGATGGGAAAGAAAACAAAACAGAAAGAAGTCCTGTGGAATTGCTCATTTGAGTAGTGAAAACTCTTTTGGAATGCTGAAGAAAACTAATGTACCATGTAAAGCTCTTGAAGGAAATGTAAAAAACTCTTGAAGGAAAGGGATGACAATAATAAAGAATAATGAAGGATCAAACCACAATTATAAGAAAACACCATATACTCTAATATGCATTCAGGAAATGATTAAGGTGAATAATGATTAATGTTCAGTTCTGAAGGGCACTGAGCAATTGGACGCCTTAAAATTAGACAGGGTATTCATCTGAGAAATAACGGGGCATGAACTAAATCTAAGAAAAGACTGGGCTGCAAGAGAGTTCAGACTAAATCTCTTTACACAGAGGGTATTTAATATATGGCAGTACAAGCAATTAGGAGGTAAAAATAAAGACATAATGCTAAATAGATGGGTAGACAGACAGTTGGACAGATGAGTTGCATGACCTAATTTTTCTTCCAAACTATGCTACATTAGCTCTCTCATTAGAAGGTCAAAGACAAGACATATTTCAAAGTAGTGGAAGAACAGCATGTTCCCAGATGACTGCAGTTCAAGGTTTACAGGGCAAATCCAAAAAAGCAATCACTTGGCTTACAAGAATACATGAAATAGTGAGGGTTTTAAATTTCAGAAGTTTCAACTTTCCAGCAACTTTATTGCTTCTCACATTTTCCAGGAGAAAACAATTTGTGTGCAACCACCACTTGACAAAGGAATGTTCTCAGACATAGTGCCTTTGAGGGGAAAAAGTTAATGACAAAGCCACATGGCAGATGTTTTGACTCTGAAGTGGCCGTAAAACATCAGCAAAAATGTATTGTGAAGTTTCCCAATAGTAATAGCTATGAAATATGTCAAATAGCTGCCGTCTGTATTGTCTGTATTATATGCATATTAGCTGTTTTATACAATTTGTAATTAGTTGTCTTTAATACTTGTAGATTCCTTGATGAAAGACATTTGGTCTGAAAAGCTTTATTTACAGGGATAGCTTTGGAAACAATTTTTCTACAAAAAGAGATTTTTATTCAAGGACTAACAAAATGTGGATTATATCTTGATTTTTTTATTCTTTTGAAAATTCTTCTTTGGAAATTATCCTTCTTCTGAGCATTGTACCTTTTGAATATTATTCTTCTGAGTGCTATATTATTTTTGGGACATATACCTGCAAGTAAAGGAAAATTAGTTATTTCAACCACTTAATTTAATTACATTAAAAAAATTGAACTGCTACCATGTTTATGCGAATTATAGTGTGCCTAATGTGTTCTTTCTACAAACTTTTTTTGTATCCTTTGATTGTCAGGACTTGGCCATTGGGGCTGGTGTGTTGTAATGGTTTTTATTATGTTTTGATGTTTATGTGATACTTTGTTAGCTGCCCTGAGTCACGTGTTGAGTGGGCAGAATACAAGTGGAAACATTAATAATAATAATAATAATAATAATAATAATAATAATAATAATAATAATAATAATAATAATAATAATAATAATAATAATAATAATAATAATAATAATAATAATAATAATAATAATAATAATAATAATAATAATAATAATAATAATAACAACAACAACAACAACAGCAACAACAACAACAACAACAACAGCAATAACAATAACAATAACAACAACAACAACAACAATAACAATAAAAATACATTTCTGTAACACTCATGACATTCTGCCTCTGTGTGTGTGTGTGAGTGTGAGTGTGTGTGTGTGTGTGTGTGTGTGTGTGTATTTGTAATAAATTTGTTACTGCATATTGGTGTGTGTCCTTAATGGGCCAGGGAGGAAGTGCAGGGCAATTTTGCCTTCATCCGCAAATGAATCCAATGAGTTTTTTGTGTCACGTGATCTTCAGTGGGCAGGAAACTAATTACCAACCTGCTGCAGCACAACAGGTTGGCATTTCCAGCTGTTTAAAAACTGACACACTAGCAAAAGTAGTGAGATTTCCTAGGCCAAACAAGAGAGTACCAGGTGTCAAACCTCCACTAGATCACAATTATGGATCTGGGAAATACAGTAAAACCTTGAGTTATGGAATTAGTCCATTAGTCCATTTTCCATTACTCAGTTTTTCTGTAAGTTGAAGACGATTTCCCATAGGCATGCACTGAAAATTTTTAAAAATAGTCTCGACCGGACAAAAAATATTCAGAAAAATATTTTTAAAAATGCCAGACATGATCCTCTCCCACCCCTTGATTGATTTGGTTTGTCCAGCCACTAGAGAAACCCATGTGACGCTGTCATTTTAGAGTCTAAAATGACAGGGCCACCATTTTAGACTCTCTCAGACAATGAGCTCTGGGGAAACTCATTCCATAACATGAGTTTTTTCTGTAAATGTGATTTCCCCACAATTTCCTTCTGTAAGTTGAGTTTTCCATAAAATGAGGCTTACATTAGTCAAGGTTTTAATGTATTTGCATCTTATTTGTAGCCCACCCAACTCATATAGTTGTTTTATAAACATTTACTTCCATCTGCTTGACCGTACAGTAATACCTCAAACAAAGTACGCTTCGTACAACATCAAATTCATACAACATCACCTAATTCCTTGAAAAAAAGTTGCCTCATACAAAGTCACTGCGACTTTGTATGAGGCATTGGGGTTTTCCCCAGGTTGCATTGTGCCTGGGCAGTATAAAAGGCATGTGTGCATTGCTCTTGTGGGTTTTGAATGAGGCGAAGAGTGGGGAGGTGGATGGGGGAGGGCAATTTTTTGGTGGGGTGGGCAATTGTTTGGTGTTTGCTGCTGTGGTTTTTAAAAACAGATTGCATGTTCCATAGTTTTTCTTACGTTGGTCTTTTTTTGGAGGGCATTGTTTGGTGAGGTGGGCAATTGTTTGGTGTTTGCTGCTGTTTGGCGATTAACACTGTGCTGCATGATGGGGCATGTTGGCATCCATTTTGTCCTTGCTTCAATCCAGTAATTGTTTACAGTAGCTTGTACAAAATGGGTGATCAGCTGCATGGCTGCAGATTAACACTGTGCAGCATGATGGGACATGTTAACTTTTAGACCTGCACTTCATAAAGTTTTCAAAAGTTAAAAACTTCTTGTATGGTTTGTCCCCTAAAATCAGGGTTGTTTGACATGTTTTTGTAATGTATTTAGCCTTTAGATAATGATTTCTTAAAGTTCTGTCACTTTCCTGTCTGTTTCCTTGACTTTGCCCTGAAGTCTGTGCTTTTACAGTACAATGTATCTCTATGGAAATGACGATGTACGAGGCATTGCGGCAAGGATTTGGACATTGTATGAGGCATTGTGGTTAGGATTTTGCATGCTTCATACAAAGTCCAAATCCGTATAAAGTCCAAGCTTGTGGAACCAAGTTTGGACATTGTATGAGGTATCACTATACTAAGGATCTTCTCCAATATCCTTCACTGTAAGTTTTTTAGAGTCATCCTAGAACAGGTGCAGTATAACACAGTTTTCTTTTCCTTCTCTCCATCTTTTGTTTTGTTTTCTCTTAAGAAAACTCCAGAAATGATTTGGCATACTGTTGAAACAGAACACAGTAAGACATTTTAATGTGGTAGGATACACTGTTCCATGAGGATTAATGTTTGGGTGATATTTTGTCAATATTTTTCATTACAAACAAGCATTATGTGAAATAAGCTGTTTATTCAATCTAATCAACCATTTCCTTTTCAATTCAAATGAAAATGAATAACCAAACATTAAAACGTGGCTGACTTATTAGTAATCTTTTTATCCAGCAGCAAAGAGCCATGTACTTTATAGCTTAAATAAGTACAAGAGGAATGGAGGTATATGATCATTCAGAAGAGAACAGAAGAGAATTGGTCATATATGAAATACACAAAATTTCAAATTGATAATTTCAGGACCTTTCCCTAAGTCTGCAGATGGAGATATTGTATGTGTTTTGAAGCAGATACATTAAAATGTAGTTCTGAAATCCTATTGCTTAGCATAAGTCATACTAGAATTTACACAACTTACAGAGGAGTTTAGAGGAGCCTGTCATTTGATGGTCCATGGGGTCGCAAAGGGTCAGACTTGACTGTGCGACTGAACAACAACCACAACAACCAACAAACAGAGGAGTTTACTCACAAAATTGAGTCAGGCTCACTGATTTTACTCTAATGTGATTTCCTACATTAAGCGATTGGATTTCAGCCACTAAATATGCCAATATATAATAAGCAGTAGGCATTCTGGAAATCATCATTACATATATGAAAATTGAATGTAACTCTCTAAAACCATTTTTATGATGCTTTTGATTAGCAAAAGGAAGTGCATCAGTTTTGCAAGGTTCAAAAGCAGTTCAAATATTGAGGAATACATGATGCAAAGCTGAGGTGTGCACTAACCTGTTGAAATGTGGGTTATTTTAAACCATCCATCAGGCATAGTTGATTTTGCACTGATTCCTGAACCACTTGTTTTTTCTTTGTGCATGCATGTGTCAGCTCATATTGTGGTTCTTGGTTTTCCCCATAAAGTCTGCAGGTCTCCCTGCAGTCTGGAAATATTCTTCTCTGATACTTATACTTATAGTGCTATGGCAGTTTGTTGGCTTGTTTACTGTCATGCCAAAGAACTGTTATAGTGTTATTACAGTTAAATATTTTTTTTAAAAAATAATAATTTAATTGCATGGAGCAGTGGTGACAAGAGTGGCACCTAAAGATGTTGCAACTACAAACAGTTCTGCAACAGATGCAGTAGTGGTGACTACAAGTGGCAGCAACACACACACATACACAAACACACACACATCTCCATTTGGAATGGGGGTCAGCCATCTAACAACTTACTGGCAGCAGTGATGAAGATAAGTAAAAAAGAAAGAAAATAATCAGAGGTAAAGGAGGCAATCAGGAAGCTGCTTGGTGGTGGCTGCAGGTTAAAAAATAAATTTTAGCAGGGTTTTATGTAAGACATGCAGACCACTGCCTGCCCTTTAGTAAAGGTAAATATCTCTCTTGCTCGAAAGCTAGTCAAACTTTTCAAGTTGGGGGCCGGGTCATGCTCCCTCAAACAGTTGAGTGGGCCAAACTGGTTGTGCACCCACCTCTCACCACCATTTATGGCTGCCGTAAATGAGTCCACGGCTGATTTCAGCAGTGGCGGCTGGAGTGAGAGCAGGGGCTGGATTATTTGGTGCCATGGGCTGGATCCAGCCTATGGGCCATAGGTTGAGAACCCCTGCTCTAGGGTAGGATGATGAGAAGCTTTTTTTCTGCTGCTGCCTTGCCTTCCAGCAACTGGTATTCAGTAACCTTTGCCTCTGAAAATGGAAGTCACATTTTTGGTAATCCTCCATGAAGGTTGCTGCCTTGCTTAGGAGGTGACTTTGGTAACAAAGAACTCTATAAATTGGAACTGTGGTGGTTTAGTGGCTAAAATGCTGAGCTTGACAACTGGTGTTTTACTCAACACAGGAAAAGATATACAGTATAGGAAATCAGGAGATCATTATTCATTAGGTGGCAGTCATACAGCCTGTCCTGCTGTATGTGTACATTTTTATGTATTTTAGGCTGTTTTTTACTGTGTTGGGTTGGGGTTTTTTTGTGTCTTGCACGGAAGACAAAGAAGGAGTCGTAGGAAGGACTAACACAGGTTTATTCATTGATGGTCAGCATGAACATGTGGTAATGGTGGAGATACCTCACATTATATACAGTAGTATAATACATTTGAATCTTGCTGCACGGTAGCTCATTGGCTGCTACCGGCGTGACGTCGTCCTGGTCACGCCCATCTTCAGTGGAGGATCAGTAGTAGTTTGCTATTGCGGGGAGTTCCCGCGGCTGCAGGTGATTTGAGGAATGAGAACCAGTGAGTTGAACACTCGCAGCTGCCCTCTATGGGCAGCTTGCTCACGTTCCTTTAACAGCTGTGCTACATTGTAATTGTGGTCAGGTTACATTCATACATTTCTTAAAGTAGCATTGTACATACATAACATCCCTCCCCCCTAGGATGGGATGAAATCCCTCAACCATTGTGGCTTGCCACACGTGCGCCTTGTGTGTGCGGCCGCTTGACTTAACACAGGGGAGCCGGCAGCTCCTGGTTCCGCGGAGTCCCGCCCTGCAATGGAAAGGGGGGACTCATTAGTGGCTCGGTGTGGCGTCTGTGGTAACCTTGCATTGGGGGACGGGAATTGAATGAATAGTTGGGAAGTGAATCCCTGCCTACCGTTTGAGGAGTTTGGGGACCCCCCTAGCACGAATCTCGGGACCGACGAAGAGGCCCTCGTGGCCTCGCCACCCCCCGCTGCCTGTCCGGGAAATCTAGAGGCTGTGGTGGGCGGACTCGCCCCTGTTGCCTGTCTTGGGGGTGTTGGTCTCCGGGGAGCTGGAGCTATGGTATACTCTAAAACAAAGGGGCTAGGGGGACTGGAAGTACCAGGGGCTGAACTGAAACCCCTCTTCTCGCTAGGGCGGGTGGGGGACCACTCCGCTACACCCCCCTGGTACTGCAACTCATAATCATCGTCAAACTGATCCCCCTCTTTGAAAGTATCCTCCTCTGTGGTCGGGAACCCAGGATATGTATTTGTATCCGCGGGTTCCGCCGTGTCTCCCCCTTGGGTAATGCGGGTGGGGGAGGACCCTAACGCTGATTCCCCCTCACCGGTGACCCGCCTTCTGAGTTGGTCGGCGTGCCTCCTCCAGAGTAGACCTGAACTAGTCTCGACCCTGTAGGATACCGGCCCCGTTTGCTCGACAATTGTCTCTGGTACCCACGCTGGCCCCGAGGCCGCGTAGTTCCTGCAGTGAACCGGGTCCCCTACCGAAAAACTTTTGGAGCTCTCTCCCCCTATGCTTATATTTCTCCCTTCATCCTCCACCCTGGACGGATCCATCAGGTCAAAAAGTGTTACCGGACGCCTCCTCATGAGGAGTTCGGCTGGGGAAAAACCTGAAGCTAAGGGGGTTGTCCTGTAGCAGATGAGGAACTGGCACAGATGCAGGTTCAACTCACCGGGACCCATGCGCCGCAGTGCGTCTTTCGTAGTGCGCACTTGGCGCTCTACCTGACCGTTTGTGGCGGGGTGGAACGGGGCAGCGGTTGTGTGCCTGACGGCGTTCCTCTCCATAAACGTCTTGGACTCTGCCAACGTGAAGGTACTAGCGTTATCGCTCACAAGGACGTCTGGCAGGCCGAAACAGGCAAAGAGCTTGCGCAACTGTTTAATGGTTGTGGCAGAGGAAGTGCTGTTCATGGGAATTACCTCCAACCACTTGGAGTAGGAGTCGACTACTAGTAGGAACATGGACCCGCGGAAAGGGCCAGCGAAGTCGACATGGATCCGGGACCATGGCCCGCGGGCCGTATCCCATTCCCTATGGGGTAACCGGGACTCCTCGGGGCAAGAGCTCTGGCAGCTCTCGCACGTGCCCACTAAGCGTTCTATGTCCCCGTCTATCTGGGGCCACCAAAAGAAACTCCTGGCCAGAGCCTTGGAGCGCACGATCCTGGGGTGGCTGGTATGCAGTAGCCTCATCACTTTGGCCCTCAGCTTCTCTGGGATAACCACCCGCTGGCCCCAGAGTAAGCAGCCCCTTTCCAGAGAAAGCTCTACTCTGCGCCTGAAAAACGGCTTGAAATGTTCCTCGGGGGGAGAAATGGGCCACCCTTTCCTAACCCAGGAATTAACTTGGGCCAGTATCTTGTCGGCCGCCGTGGCCTTGGCGAGGTCGGCCGGGACAATTGGGGGTGAGTCGAGAGACTCAATCAGCAGGACTTGGTGTTCCTGCTCCACCTCGCATGTAGGGTCCCCTAAACTAGGGAGAGGGGATCGGGACAGGGCGTCCGCATGTGAGATCTCCTTCCCTGGGCGATAGACCAGCTCATACTGGTAGGTGTTGAGGAAAATGGCCCAACGCAGCATCCTGGGGGATAAAATTTGCGGGGTGGGTTTGCCGGTAGTGAAGATCCCCAAAAGCAGCTTGTGATCCGTCACCACCGTAAACTCGCGGCCGTATAGGAAATCGTGGAACTTCTTTGTTCCCGCAATTATGGCTAGGGCCTCCCTATCTGTTTGCGCGTAATTGCGCTCTGCCTTCGAGAGGGACCTTGAGTAGTACGCCACCGGGGCTTCCCTCCCGCTCTCCAACACGTGGCACAGGACCGCCCCCACCCCCACCGGGGACGCATCGCAGACTAGTACCACTGGCTTTTTCGGATCGAAGTGGGTCAGGACAGCATCCGAAGATAGGAGTGACTTGAGCTCTTTGAATGCTCTCTCCTGCTTGTCCCCCCACCGCCAAACCGCATCCTTCTTAAGTAACGCGTGCAGTGGCTCCGCAACCGATGCCTTCCGAGGCAGGAAGGAGTGATAGAAATTTAGGAGCCCTAGAAATGACTGCAGCTCCGGTTTCGCGGTGGGGCGAGGGGCGTCTCTCATGGCCGCAACCTTGGACTCGGAGGGTTTGATTCCGTCCGGGGTTACCTTAAACCCTAGAAACTCAACCTCCCTCGCGAAGAATACGCACTTGTCCCTCCTCAATCGAAGTCCTGCCCTCTCGAACACTGAGAGAACCCCATCTAGCCTCTTGGCTAACTCTGATTCGCTCCCCGCTGTTATCAACACGTCGTCGAAGTATGGGAGGACACCTGGAAGCCCCTTTAAAAGGCGTTCCACGAGGGACTGGAAGATTCCGGGGGCCGAATTCACACCAAACTGAAGGCGCGTTACCTTAAACGCCCCCTTGTGCGTTACGATCGTTTGCGCAGCGGCAGCAGCCGGGGTTACAGAGAGCTGCTGGTACGCCTGGGCCAGATCTAGCTTGACGAAACACCTCCCCCATGTAACGTGGCCAGCAAATGGCTGACCATGGGCACCGGGTATGCATTTGGCCGAATGGCCTTATTTATCGTACATTTATAGTCCGCGCAAATCCTGACCTCCCCATTTGACTTGAGGGCTGTAACAATCGGCGTTTCCCACTCCGCCGAGTCAACTGGAACCAAAATCCCCTGCCCCACCAATTTGTCCAGTTCCACCTCGATCTTGTCCTTGAGGGCGAAGGGCACCCTCCTTGGCTTGAGGCGGATGGGCCGGATTTCTGGGTCCAGCTCAAAGGAAACTGGGGGCCCCTTGTATTTCCCGAGCCCCTTCTTGAAAACGTCCGGGTGTGCGTCGCACACGTCCCGCATTGGGTCAGTCTCGATGGCATTAATGCCGGACAGTTCGATCCCCAGGTGAGCAAACCACTGCGTTCCCAAAAGGCAGCACCTCCCCCCTTTGAGGACCACTAGGGGCAGTTTCTCGGAGTAATTCTTGAACTTCACCTTGAAGTTCCCCACCCCCAACACCGGGATCCCATTTCCCTGCACGTCCCGTAGATTGGATCTCATGGCCCGCAGTTTGGGCCGCTTCTCTGGGGGAATGCGCATAAATTCTTTTTGGGACAGGATGGAGTAAGACGACCCCGAGTCTATCTCCATCCTCACTGGGACCCCTTGCAACAGTGCCTCTATGAAAAAACGCCGGTGCTCCAGGCCCACGCGGTTCACGCCTTTCTCGCTGTAGCTTGCTGAGACCTTCCTGGTGCCGGCCGCCTTTCGTTGGTGCGTCTGGGAATGGCTGGAACTGCCCTTGTCCTCGACTCGCCCACGCCTGCATACTCGGGCGATGTGTCCTTTTCGGCCGCAGTTGTGGCACTCGGCCTTTCGGAACGGGCACCTCGTGCGGTCGTGGGCCGCCCCACAACCGTCGCAGCAGCGGTCCTGCCGTTCACGGGTCTGCCGCTTCTCACCTCGCTTCTTGATCCTCTGGACATCATCGTCCTCGCTGGAGTAGTGGTCCGCTGTCGTGGACAACTCCTCAGACGACGTTGGTGCGGCGGCGGGCGTCTTGGGGGCCCGCCAGGCCGTCTTCGCTGGTGTCCGCCGGGCTGCCTGCACTGGTGACTTGGCCCTCTCGGATGTGGCCCCTCGGGACTTGAACAGCCGGACTCCGCTCCTGGCCTCCTCGGCTGCTTGGGCCTCCCGCAGTACCTCGTTGAACGTGAGGTGATGGTCGCGGGTCATGAGACTCCTCTGAAGCTCCTCGTCCCTCAAGCCGCACAGCATGCGGTCACGGAGGGCCTGGTCCAGGTCGTCCCACTGGCAATGCACCGCTGCAAGCCTGAGGGCCGCCGCGTAGGCGGACACGGATTCGCCCGGTTGCTGGTCTCGCCTGTGGAACGCGACCCGGGCTGGGAAGATCGAGACGGGCGGCTGGAAATGCTCACGCAGCCTCTCCAGGATACGGTCGATGGGCACCTCGTCCACCTTCCGGGGGGCCACCAGGGTCATCAGGATCCGCAGCGTGGCCGGCCCCACCTGAGCCAGGAAGTGGGAGCGCATCTTCGCGTCGTCGTCGACGCCTGCGGCTTCCATTGCGTGCCGAAACTGGCACTCGTAGAGCTCCCATTGTTCGGGCTCGCTGACATCGAACTGGTACGGCTTGACCTTGGGATTCGCCATCGATCCCACCTTCGTCGCCAATTTTGTGTCTTGCACGGAAGACAAAGAAGGAGTCGCAGGAAGGACTAACACAGGTTTATTCATTGATGGTCAGCATGAACATGTGGTAATGGTGGAGATACCTCACATTATATACAGTAGTACAATACATTTGAATCTTGCTGCACGGTAGCTCATTGGCTGCTACCGGCGTGACGTCGTCCTGGTCACGCCCATCTTCAGTGGAGGATCAGTAGTAGTTTGCTATTGCGGGGAGTTCCCGCGGCTGCAGGTGATTTGAGGAATGAGAACCAGTGAGTTGAACACTTGCAGCTGCCCTCTATGGGCAGCTTGCTCGCGTTCCTTTAACAGCTGTGCTACATTGTAATTGTGGTCAGGTTACATTCATACATTTCTTAAAGTAGCATTGTACATACATAACAGGTTTTTAATGTTATTGTCTTACTTGTGCTTTTACTGTATTTTCTACATGCTGTTAGCCACCCTGAGTGGTGTTTTTCATCAGAAGGGCGGGATAGAAATTTTCAAAATAAATAAATAAATAAATGTTCATTAACATTTACAGCCAAAGAGCCAGCACTGCCTGCATCGGCAGACATTTCCCTAGTCATGTGGGAGGTATGACTAGATGCCGAACCACACAGAGCACTGTTACCTTTCCCACTGAAGCAGTACCTATTGATTTATTTTCAATGTCTTGCTTTCGAATAGCTAGGTTGACAGGAGGTGGGAATGATGATGGGAGCTTGATCCATCATGCAGCACTCAGGTATTAAACTGCTGACCTGCTGACCTTTTGGTCATCAAGCTCAGCATCTTAACCACTAAGCCACTTCATCCCTGAGTAAAGATGACCTTTACTCAATTTAAAACACACACACACCAAAAAGCAATTGGAAACCTGATTCTTTTGACAGTCAAGACACTCTGTTAAATAGGTAAAATGTCACAACCTAGGAGAAGGCCCTGATTCTAGGAAAGATTGAAGGCAAAAGGAGAAGGGGATGGCAGAGGATGAGATGGCTAGATGGCATCATTGACACAGTGGGTATTGATCTGGGCAGACTATGGAGGATAAGAGATGACAGTCACAGAGGAGCATGGTGTGTGGTATTTCATGGGGTCGGAAAGGGTCAGACTCAACTTTGTGGCTGACCAAGAAACACTAAGGTCAATAGGAAGGTGGTAGGAGATTCAAGAGAAGCTTTCCAAAAACATTTGTGGGGTAACAAAAGTACCAAAATGAAGGGGATAAAACTATGTGCAGATAATAATAATAATTTTGTGTCAGAGATTAATCTGGACTTCAAAGGATTTTTGCTGGAGAAACTCCACTCAAGGGACGCCCGAATGAGGCTCCCTTCATTTCCGTAAGTGCAGCCCTCGGGTATCGAAGCCCAACCTTCCTGTCTCCAAGCTCAGCATTTTAACCACTCAGCCACCGGAGGAGCATGTGCAGACTGGAAGAAACAAACTACATATGCTGCAGCTATGAATTGCCTGCTAATTGTCAAGAGTGATTTGTCTCACTTTCCTTCTTTTTTTGGGATGGTGAGATTAGATGGAATATTTTTTTAAAGTGAGTATAATTGGCTCAAGGACATTCTGAGCAGAAGGAAAATATACTGTTATATTTTCTTCCAGAGTCAGCTTATGAATGGCCATAATAATGAAAAGGAAAAAAATTGTTACAATAGCACCAATACTTAAGATCTGCTCCCCCCAACCCAGCTGGAGAATGTAGGGATGACACAGCCTGCACCCCCAAAGCATCTCTAGCTCACCCCAAGCAATCACCGCTGCCCCAAGGACCATTCCCACAGCTGCAGGGGGCCTCCTCCCTCCTCTCCTGTCCTCTGTGGGGAGGGACATAGGGCCGTGGTCTGCCACATCAGGCTGAAGCCCACCGCCACCCCAAGGATTGTGACTACAGTTGCAGGAAGGGGCTTCATCCTCTCTTTTCCTTGCATTCCCAGTCCTCACCTCGGGCCAACATGGAAGGATGATGCCGCAGTGGGCAGCTGGACTTGCCATCATCGTTGCTTATGGTCATGGCCTCGGTGGAGGCAAGGAGGCTGGTCGGCTAGGAGCTCCAGGACTTGTGCACGCTTTTGTCCCACTCCCCCTCTGGAAGGACTAGAAGGACTGTGCTGGGTATATTTTTATATTGTTACTCTGTGATGATTTGTATTTGACATTCTGAATTTTTTATATTGTGTACTTTTTGTTGCGATTAACTGATGTTTATATACTATCTTATAATTGTGATTTTGTATTTTGTTTGAATTTGATTTGTATACTGTTTCTGTATTTTGGATTGTATTTTTTTTACATGCTGTAAACCGCTTTGAGTTCCCTTAGGGGAAGTAAAGCGATATAATAATAATAATAATAATAATAATAATAATAATAATAATAATAATAATAATAATAATAATAATAATAATAATAATAATAATAATAATAATAATAATAATAATAATAATAATTGCCCTTAGCCCACAGCCCCCACCAGCCTTTGACAGGAGGAGGCCAGGTCCGTGGGCCGCGTGATCTAGAGAACGTGCCCAAAGGCATGATCACCACATGAACCTCTCCTGGGTCAGGCTGATAAGTGCAAGTCCCTTATCGGATCCGCAAATACTGCTTCCCTAGTAATTAACTCCCTATCTCCCCTTGCCAGACCAAGTCCCATTACCCCATTCCACAACCCATAGCTGTCAAGTATCCCTTATTGGCCAGGAAAACCCCTTATTTTACCCTCTTTCCCGCCGTCATCCCTTATTAATTAGACTGCAATGCCCTATTGCCACCATTGGAGGGCAGCACAGGATAAGCATAGCTGTCAAGTATCCTGTATTTGCTGGGAAATTTCCCTTATTTCCAAATCCAAAACTAACAGGTATGCCACAAGCCCATGTTTGCCATGTCTAGTTGCCCTCTCTGGCACGTAGGTTTGCTAATCTATAACCAACATACTCGAAACCCATTGTTCTACCTATTTCCTTTAGTCAGTGGTGGACATGCAGGATCACGTGATCCAAGGTATTTTGGTAGTCAATAAATGAGACCACTCAGCACTCCTGGGTGTCGCCTCACTTGCAACCTGACCCATGTGTGCATGTTGTTTCACCCCTGCGAGCGGCCACGATCCCTACAAGAGAATTTTAAGCATATGCTCAATTTACTTATGGAAAACAACTGGATCATCACACTTAACTCTGGCTGAATCATACCTACAGTAATAATGGAAAAGGCAAGAGAGTGTTTCCACTTCTGAGGACAAGTTAATGAATTTTCAGCAGTTGTAATCTACTATAGCTGGCAAAATGCTTCATTTGCATAATGAGACAGCATGTAATTTCCTAAAATATACATTGAATCAAGACCTTTCTTAAATGCCATTGTAATGCTACTTTACAAAGTGCAAAGCAACTCTTTGCTGCTATTGTTTTCATAAGGACCTACATTTTAGAAACTACAGCATAATGTATAATGTCTTCACTGTTATTGTGAAATCTTCATGCAAACTTAGCATTATGAATGCATTGTGTTTAAATGTAAAATTGGTCATAAATGGAAATCAATGATGCTACAGAACAGATCATTAGGTTATACTGAACAATTTATCTTTACACCTACACTAACTGCTTGACTCCGGTCATGGCATCTATCCATTAATCCATCCATTTATATGATCCATATGCTGATCAGTAGTAAAGAAAGCTACCATTAAGTTATGTAGTCTTAGCTGTATCTGTACAAGTCAATGGATTTTTTTTTTGTTTCCAATAGTTTCCAAATGGCATTCTGAGGTACTCTTTGGCTAGTGGTTTCCAATTTTTTTACTCCAGATTTTTGGGTGACAACTCTAATAAATTCTTGAATTTAGCCAAGGAATATTGAGACATAATCTTGTTCACCTCAGCTGACCCATCATCTTAGATTATTTAGCAAAGTATCAACAGGCAAGTCTTGAAAGACACTATATCCTGAAAGTCAACTGTTTTATCCACTAATGATCTTCTTTTCTTCTTCTTCTGTCATATCTGAATCTGAATATTGGTGATCATCATGGTGAACAGCCATGGAGACTGTCCTAAGAATATAATGCAGTGGCCTTTCATCTGCTTCCCGCATCACAGCTTGACACCCGTAATAATAATAATTTCGTTCAGAGATTACTCTGGGTTGAAAGGACTTTCAGAGGATGCTGAATGAGGCTCCTTTCGAGTCCCCAAGTGCAACTCTTGTTCTCGGATATTGAAACCTGGCATTCTGGTGTCCAAGCTCAGCGTTTTAACCACAAAGCCATCTGGGGAGCTGCATGACACTTGTATTGCTGATCCAGTTTTGCAAGTCACTTTCTGGTCCTGAGCCCTTTTGGCAAACAAAGTCCTCCTCAGCCCAGGCCAATATTGATGAAGCTGCTGTCCTCCATCAAGATGGATTCAAGTGGGATTTAACCCACTTGGAGACCATCACCTTTCCCTCTGGACTTTGGCACCCAAGGCCAATAGTCTTCAGGGTTGTCAGGTTAGTTAACCATGGCTTGACACTCAGTGTTGAGTCAGTGGCAATATGGTCTACTCTATTACCATAGCAGGATAACCTGGCCAGACAGGAACTTTTACAATCAACAATTATTTATTTTATGTCACTTGTTCATAGTATGTAGAGGGACACTAAATATCCCTTAAATGGAAAAAAGTCATGGTGCTATATTGTGTACTGATTATGGTACATTATGATGTGTGGCTTCTCATAAGCATGTGTTTTTAAATGAAAGAGATACATTTTGGTGAGGTAGACTGCTTCCTGAAGTATACAGTAACCCCAAAACAGAGACATTGACTAAATGTAGTTGAAGGTACATTTCTCAGTCTTCAGTCTTCCCTGGATTTCATTTTATTTCTTGTAGGTATAGGGACCACTACAAAAATAAAGGTAATCTTAATTAACTCTGACTTTGTCATACTTTAGTGTAGCCTTTGTTAAGATGTGGAACTTGACAACTGGCAGGACAGTAGGTCAGCAGTTCGAGACCCGAGTACTGCTCAATGGAATGAACTCCTATCTCTGACCCAGTTCTGGCAACCTAGCAGTTTGAAAGCAAGAAATTGTAAGTAGATAAATATGTACCACTTTGGTGAGAAGGTAACCAGTGTTATGTGCACCGAGGCATGTCTGCCACATGTCCACAGAAACGTCTGCAAATGCAGACAGTGCTGGCTCTTTGGCTATAAATGGAGATGATCACCAAGCCCTGGAGTCGGCTTTTGAGCAAGGGCAACCGTTGCCTCTCCAAATTTGTCCCCTCCATTTCTTTGAGTTAGAAGCTCCCATCACCTCTGCTTATTGTCCATGTAGGCTAAAATGGCAGGCTGATTTTGGAAGGCACCAGGCTGGTAATGACTGACATATTAGGAGATTTGCTTTTAATAATAAAGATCATTATAATTACAGGCCTTCTTATTATCAGAACATGGCCCATTTCTTTAGGAATGAACATTTCATTCAAACCAAAGGTCAGCATCACAGGGGGTTAGTAGAGCTGAACCCGGGAACCACAACACTAATCTTAATTTGAGTCATCAATAGAAGAATGAGTGACCTTTCTTGAATGATGTAGCAGGAAGAGAAATGTCAATAAAAGGCAAGCTGTTTTTTTCTTTTTTGCATATCCCATTCCACCAAGATATTTCCTGTTTACATAGTCAGGGCCTCACTCCAAGCAACCAGTTTAGTGGTGAGGAAGAGCTTTCCCTGCTGAAGTGAAATAAAAGCTCACTCCTCTCATCTTCAGTGCTGCTGCTTCAGTAAAACAATCAAATATGCATGAGCCTCCCTGCTCTTTTTAAAATGGCAAGATGCTGAGCACTAACAGACCAGACAGTCTATTTTATCTTCTGCATTGTACTAATCACTTTAAAATTCAGAGAGTGTTGGAAATGCAGTGGTGTGATCATCTATTCTAGGCTCAAAGGGGACTGAATAAGAAATGCAGTCATGTATGACTCATGCCTTATCACATCAACCACAGATGACATTTCACATTTGATTCATCTATCTGTGAGGTTCTTTGCAGAAATTAATCTGCTAAAGTTTAAGGTCGGGAGCATACAAAATTTTCACAGAGTATGAAAGTCTGAATCAGGGTCTGTAAGCCTGTCCAGTTTAATATAGGGCTTGGTCAGATGGGTCCACTCTCTGGAGATTTTGGGGGGATGGTGGCCCACTTTTTATGGCTTCCAGACATGGACACGAGGGCAGGCCCATTCTCCCCAGTGTGGGTCTTTCAAGCATCCTTTCAGGGATTCTTTTTTGCATACTCCCATATACGTATGTCATTCCCAGCAAAGGACGTGCGGCGGCCAAATCAGGCTGCTGCGCGCTTTGCCGGCCCTGCCCCCTTAGAGACAGGCACAGGCCTGATGGAGGGGCGGAGCTGAGCTCCCCTTTAAGGGGGGAGACTCGGCACACCCCGTCGGGACTCCTAGATCAGCTGGGCCAGGACACGTTTGCCTCCTCCCCAGCCGATCTTCCCTACGGAGCTCGAGCGGCATTTCAGCTGGACTTGATTGCCCCTTTGCTGCTCGATTTTTGACTGGGGCTGCAGCGCTTGGCCGCAGCTTGATGGCCTTCGAGGGGCGGCTTCGCTTGCTCCCATAGACCTTCGACCGGCAGCTGCCTGAGCCGCAATTTTCAGATTGGTGTGCCCTTTCTTATAGCTGCGATCGCGGCTGCAGCCCTTGGCCGTGAATTTGGGTAATTTATTTATTTAATTGAGGGGGGCTGGTGCCTGGCCACCCCACCCCATGCCTTTGTTCGGAGGCCAGTTGGGGTGACTCTTGGCCACTCCCCCCCTTTGATTTTGGCCCAACAGGGCTGGTATTTGGCTCCATTATGGTGCCCAAGAAGAGGGCCTGCCTCCGGCTTTCCAGAGATGGGAGCTGGCAGGCACCATAATGGTGCCGGACAAGAGGAGTAGGCCCTCTGGAGAGCGCCTGGAGAGGGCCTCCGGGCCCATGGCACCACACGGTTGGGGCCTCCCCTGTGCCTGGTTAGGCCTGGAGCCTTGCTTGGCTGGCGGGGCCCACGAGGAGTGCGGCCCCTGCCGGGCATGGGGTGGCTGCCCCCCACACACACACACACACTAGGAGGATCCAGGGAAGGGGGGGTTTGCCCAATGAGCCACCCTTTCGGGACTGTGGTGGCTCAGGCAGCCATGACACTGGCTCGGCAGGATGCAGTTAGCTCCCGCCTTTGTCCCAGCTCCTGCCAACCTAGGGGTTCGACAGCAGGACATTGCATGTAGATAAACGGGCCCGAGTAGTGGGGAGGATAGCAGTGTTTGTGTGCTATGGTGGCTAGTTGAGCCAGCCACATTACCACAAAAATGCCTGCAGCAGCCGACGGTGCTGGCTCTTCGGCTTTGAATTGGAGGAGCACTGCATTCTAGAGTTGGATACGACTAGCTTTAGAGCAATGGGAAATGTTTAAAAAAATAAAAAAGAGGGCTTAGGGCTGGGGCAGCCTTCTAACATTCATAACAAAACAAGAAAAGAAAGACAGGGGGGCACCGCCAGCCTGCAGCCAGCCCGACAAGCCCCCCCTTTTTTCTCCTGTCACCCATTGATCAAATGACTCCCTCATTTGGGGGTACAATGATTTGGAGCTGCACAGTTGTCTTCGCTATGGGCCACGTTGGCTGGCATGTATGCCTCTCTCCGGGAGTTCCCTCTGACCTAGATGCACTGTTGCCATCTTTCTCCGGTCCGACGGGCTCTAATCCGGTCGTGAGCCCCGAAGCTTGGTGGCAGCTGGAATCCCTAGTGGTTGCAGGCGCTGCAAGTGCATCTGGTGAGTATGCTAGTCAAATAAGCTCATGACACACAGCTTGCTGGCCTACGGCCACCGCGGCCTCATGGCTCTGTGAGCCTGACGGCTCCCGGACCCATGTTTTTTGGCCTTGCATTAACTTCATGGTGGATGCCTTATCCTTCTGTTCCACCTGGTGCTGCCTCCCAGTGCCCAATGTTCCCACAGTGCTACCCCCCCCCCCCTTAGGGGAGCACTGCAATTTGGATTTACTCAAGATTAATTTAAATTTGTCAGGGTATTTTGATACCTTGATTCATAGACCTCACATTCCATGTCTCTATGCAGTATTGTTCCCTGCAACACTGTATTTCTCCTCCCCTTTTCGTATCCCTCCCCCTTTTCAGATCTGCTGTGCTGAGCATCCCCTTGTTTTGCCTTTTGTTTTGGTCCATAGGGCTCTCTTGGCAAACTTTGTGGTGTGCCTTGCCAGTCTCTATGCCAGTCTCTTCCCATCACACATGTTATCACAGTTTAAACAGTTTTAAAACAAAGTATTACCATGCACAATATCACAGTTTATCACATAGTATCAAAGTGAAAGTTAAACTAATTAATGAAGGGAAATAAAGAAAGAAAGACAGAAAAAGTCCACTATATCAAGTCTCTATGTAAGTCAGTTTCTTGTACAGTCACTATGTCAGTTGCTATAAGCCATCTATGTTTAGTCAATTATATTATTTCAGTTCGATTACTTATCCTTTGCATGCATGCAGCAGCTCTCGCCACCCTTTGGCTGCATGGAGTTGGTCAAAGGCGCCGACTCGGGCCTCGCTGTGATGGTGGTTGTGGATGGTATCTCCTGGGGGTGGTCGGGGGTCTCCAGAGGTGTCCTTCTCTCTGGGCCCAGGTCTTTGGATGGGGGGGGGGCAGGATCTTTTACTCAACTCACCTGGGCCTCTCTGGATGGCAAATAGCAGCAGAGTTGGGCTTGCGTCTTTCTCTGATGCCTTTTCCTTCTCTCTGGACCTAGGTCTTTGGATGGGGGGAGGGACAGGATCTTTTACTCACCTAGCCTCTCTGGATGGGAAATGGCGGCAGAGTTGGGCTTCTGTCTTTCTCCTGATGCCTTTTCCTGGATGCATTTTTAACCACTGGAAGTGGTTAAAAATGAGATGGAAAGAATAAGCATTGACATCTTGGGCATCAGTGAGTTAAAATGGACAGGGATGGGGGAATTCAGCTCTGGAAACCATCATATCTACTACTGTGGGCAAGAAAACCTCAGGAAAAAAACCGAAGTAGCCATAATTGTCAACAAAAGAGTGAGGAAAGCAGTAATGGGATACAATATCAAAAATGATAGAATGATGTCAGTCAGAATCGAAGGCAAACCTTTCAATATCACTGTAATCCAAGTCTATGCACCAACCACTAGTGCAGATGAAGCCACAGTAGACCAGTTCTATGAGGACCTACAACACCTCATAGAACAGACACCAAGAAATGATGTCCACATTATCTTAGGAGATTGGAATGCCAAAGTAGGAAATCAAAAAGAAAATGGAATAACAGGCAAGTTTGGTCTTGGAACACAGAATGAAGCAGGGCAAAAATTGATAGAATTCTGCCAAGAGAATGCACTAGTCATAGCAAACACCCTCTTCCAGCAACACAAGAGGTGGCTTTACACATGGACATCACCAGATGGCCAGCATCAAAATCAGATTGATTACATACTCTGCAGTCAAAGATGGAGAACCTCCATTCAGTCAGCAAAAACAAGACCTGGAGCAGACTGTGGCTCAGATCACAACCTACTGATCGCAAAATTCAGGTTTAGACTAAAGAAAATGGGGGAAACAATTAGACCAGACAGATATGACCTACACAACATCCCTAAAGAATACACGGTGGAGGTCATGAACAGATTTAATGTCCTGCACTTGATAGACAGAGTACCAGAAGAATTATGGACAGAGACATGGGACATCATGCAGGAGGCAGCAAGAGAAACCATACCAAAAGAAAAGAAGCGTAAGAAAGCAAAGTGGTTGTCTGATGAGGCCCTTAAAATAGCAGAGGAAAGAAGGAATGCAAAAGTCCAAAGAGAAAGGAAAAAATACAACCACCTGAATACAGAATTTCAAATAAAAGCAAGGAGAGATAAGGAAAACTACCTGAAAGAACAGTGCAAAGAAATCGAGGAAAACAACATAAGAGGCAGGACTAGAGATCTTTTTTAAAAAAATTGGGGAAATCAAGGGAACATTTAAAGCAAAAATAACCACAATAAGGGACAAAGATGGAAAGGAGTTAGCTGAAGCAGAAGAGATCAAAAAAAGATGGCAAGAGTATACAGAGGAACTCTACAAAAAGGACCTCAACACTCCTGATAATAACAATAATGAGAAATTTGAACTTGAACCAGACATTCTGGAGAGTGAAGTCAGAAAGGCCCTAAAAAGCACTGCAAACAATAAAGCTAGTGGAAATGATGGTATCCCAGTTGAATTTTTCAAAGCCTTAAAAGATGATGGAATCAAACTACTGCATTCAATATGCCAGCAAATTTGGAAAACAAAACAGTGGCTACAGGATTGGAAAAGATCAGTGTACGTTCCAATCCCAAAAAAAGGCAATGCCAAAGAATGCTCAAATTACCGAACAATTGCGCTCATCCCACATGCCAGCAAGGTGATGCTCAAGATAATAAAGGATAGACTTCAACAACATGTGGAGAGAGATCTACCAGAGGTGCAGGCCGGTTTCAGAAGAGGCAGGGGGACTAGAGACCACATTGCCAACATAGGTTGGATCATGGAGAAAACAAAAGAATACCAGAAACAAGTCTACTTTTGTTTTATTGACTACACCAAGGCTTTTGATTGTGTGGACCACAACAAGTAATTAAAGAGATGGGAATACCAGAACACCTCATATGCCTCATGAGAAATCTGTACACAAACCAAGATGCAACAGTTAGGACAGAACATGGAATGACAGAGTGGTTTGGAATAGGAAAAGGAGTAATACAAGGCTGCATTTTATCACCCTGCTTATTCAATCTTTACACAGAGCACATAATGCACAATGCAGGGATGGAGGAATCACAATATGGGATCAAAATTGCTAGGAGAAACAATTTGAGATATGCAGATGATACCACCCTAATGGCAGAAAGTGAGGAAGACCTACAGAACCTCTTGATTGGATTGAAAACCAAGATAATGGCAACAGGTCCGATGAGTCCCTGGAAAATAGATCGCGAAGAAGTAGAAGCAGTGACAGATTTTACTTTCCTGGGATCTAAGATCACTGCAGATGGCGACTGTAGCCATGAAATAAAAAGACGACTGATTATCGGGAGACAAGCTATGAGAAACCTTGGGAATATAGTGAAAAGCAGAGACATCACCTTGAAAACAAAAATTCGCATAATCAAAGCAATGGTATTCCCAGTGGTAATGTATGGGTGTGAGAGCTGGACCATTAGGAAGGCTGAGCGCAGAAGAATAGATGCCTTTGAGATGTGGTGCTGGAGGAGAGTCCTGAGAGTCCCTTGGACAGCAAAGAGAACAAATAGGTCAATACTGGAAGAAATCAATCCTGTCTATTCATTGGAGGGACAAATAGTGAAGATGAAGCTAAAGTACTTTGGACATCAAATGAGAAGGGAGGACTCACTTGAGAAGGCCTTGATGCTGGGAAAGGTGGAGGGCAAGAGAAGAAGGCGTCGTCCAAAGATGAGATGGATAGATGGTATTGTGGACACAATGGGCACAGAGCTTGGTGGGCTGAGGAGAATGGTGGAGGATAGAGGTGCCTGAAGAAAAATGGTCCATGGGGTCGCAAAGGGTTGGAATCGACTGTGCGACTGAACAACAACAACAATAATTTTAATACCTGAGAGAGCAGCCGATAAACTGACTGTCTCTTTCGTCTCCATCATATGTACATGTATGGGCAGGGTGAGTCTCGGGGTGTGTATTGTTTCTCACGGATGACGAAGGTGTAGATTTTGGCAAGGACTTTACTTAGAGGCAGTCTTGAATTATTTTTAATGCAGCTTCCCTTATCTGCATGATAGTGCACCTGAGTTATTTTGTCATGGGAGGGGTGTGGATAATGATATATGCCTATACGGTTGTAATTTAAGCACGATGGCTCTGCTTCCTACATCCTTCTGCATGTTTCCACATATAATAAAGCTCTGTACTACAGGCATGGATTTGTCCTTACCTCACTGGTGTGCATGTAAGGGGGAGGGCTTCATTCATAATTTCTTGCACCCACGTACATATGTATAGCGTGTTTATAAATGGAAATTGGGAAAGGGATCTCCATTTTAGGAAGGCTACTGAGTCCTCTTACCTACCAGATGCTCCAGACCAGGTTTGCTTTTATGTCTTCCCCTGGTTACTAGGAGATAAAAAGGTATTACCGCCTATACTTTAAAATGATTGAATATTAGACTTTGTATGGCCACAATTCCATTTTGGAGGCCGGAATCCGATTAGTTGTGCCATGCCTTTTGGCTGTTCTGTATCCTGTACAGCCTTTGGATGCTTTAGTTCTTTCTATGTTGAACATTGGTTCACAGGTCTGGGGTACACAAGAGCTTATGGCCGAGCTGGGGGGGGGGCATCGGCTCCCAATTGGGCTTAGGACCCTTCTACCACGCCAGTGACTTTGGGGACAAAAATTGCTACCATAGCACTGGTGTTCCGGCCCCCCATGGACAGGGTTGTCCGATCCCGTTGCGATCCTGCTCCAGGTTGCTCAAGTGCAGGGTTTCGCTCCACGACCTCCGGGTGCTCTATAGATATCTCAACTTTGCTTGCAGGGTGATCCCACCTGGCCGGGCCTTTGCTGGGCGCTTGTGCGATGCTACAGTTGGTTTATCTCGGAAGCATCATGGAGTTCGGCTTACGGGTGGTATGCGAGCTGGCCTCTGGGTCTGGCTCCTATTTCTGGCTGACTTTAATGGGGTCCTTTGGCCACTGCACTTCTCATCGCACCTAAATTCCTGGTGCGGTTTGATCTTTTGGGGGCATCGGGTTACGGCATTAATTCTGATGGCTGATGATGCTGAGGGCATTGGCCTGAAGCATTTAATTTAATTTTAATTTAATAGTCATATTTATATATGCCGCCCACTCAGGCAGAACCCGACTCAGGGCGGCATTACAACAAGTTCTAAAAACACATAAAAACACTTTAAAAACCCCACATCCCACCCACTTTAAAAGACCCATATCCCACCCACCCATCCCACCCACTATAAAAAGAAGAAGAAGAGAGAGTTCTTAATTGTTTACATAAGCCAGCAGGCGGGGACCGTGTTTCCATTCGGGCCCCACACCTGCCCTGCCAGCCAGGTCTTCAATCCTTTCCTGAAGGGCAGCAATTCTCTTTGAAGTCTTAGATCTCTTGGCAGGAGGTTCCAGAGAGTTGGTGCAGACATGGAGAAGGCCCTCCTTCGGGTGCTGGATAGATGTGCACCCCTAGCTGATGGCACTATTAGAGAGCCCCTCCGGTCTGCTCTGGTTGGACGGGCAGACACTCTTGGGACGATGCGGTCTCTAAGGTATCCTGGCCCACTGCCATATAGGGCTTTAAAGGTCAAAACCAGCACCTTGAATTGCACCCGGAGACAAACTGGTAACCAGTGCAGCTCCCGAAGTAGCGGTGAGGCATGGGCATATCGCCCACATCCCATCACCACCCGGGCTGCCGCATTCTGGACCAGCTGCAGCCTCCAAATGGTCATCAAGGGCAGCCCCATGTAGAGCGCATTACAATAATCCAGTCGGGAAGTGACCAGAGCATGGGTGACCGTAAGCAAGGAGCCCCGGTCCAGGAGCGTGCGCAACTGGCGAATCACCTGGAGTTGGGCAAAAGCTCTCCTGGCCACAGGCGCTACCTGTTCTTCTAGCAGCAGCCACGAGTCCAGAAGGACCCCCAAGTTGCGCACTGGGTCTGTCTGGGGCAAAACAGCCCCATCCAGTACCAAAGATGGTAACTCCCTGGATAACAAGGGGCCCCTTATCCACAGCCACTCTGTCTTGCTGGGATTCAGCCGAAGCCCATTGGCCCCCATCCAGACCCCAATGGCTTCCAGGCATCCGGATAGGATTTCAACAGCATCACTGGGGTCCCCACGGGCCAAGATGTACAACTGAGTGTCATCCGCGTACTGATGGTACCGCACTCCGTGGGAACGAATGATCTCACCCAGTGGCTTCATGTAGATGTTAAATAGGAGAGGAGAGAGCACCGAGCCCTGAGGCACCCCATACTTGAGAAGCCTAGGGCTGGACATCTCACTCTCTAACCACACCGACTGGGTACGGCCCTCCAGAAAAGAGGAAAACCAGGACAACACAGTGCCCTGGATCCCCAGTCCTTTGAGCCGTTCCAGAATGATACCGTGGTCGATGGTATCGAAGGCCGCTGAGAGGTCAAGAAGAGCAAGGACGGATGGATAACCTCCGTCCCGCTCCCGCCAGAGATCATCCATCAGTGTGACCAATGCCGTCTCCGTACCATACCCGGGCCTGAATCCTGATTGAAAGGGATCTAGATAATCCGCTTCCTCCAGGACACTCTGCAGCTGGCGCGCCACTGCCTTCTCCAAAACCTTACCCAGAAAGGGCAGGTTGGAAACTGGCCTGTAGTTGTTAAGGATAGCTGGGTCAAGGGATATTTTCTTCAGGAGGGGGCACACCAAAGCATGTTTTAGTGGTGCAGGAAATACCCTCTCCCGTAATGATGCATTTATTATCGCCCCGACCCAGCCACCTTTCACCACCTTGGAGGCTTTCACCAACCAGTTGGGACAGGGGTCCAAAGGACATGTAGTGGCACGCACAGCTGCAAGGAGCCTGTCCACTTCATCAGGGATAACAGGATCAAACCGATCCCAGATCGTGCAGCAAGACTGTGCTCCGGTGCCCCCCGACCCTCCCTATCCACGCCGGGATTCAGCCCTGAACGAATCCAATCGATTTTCTCCACCAGATGGTCACCAAAGTCCTCAGCCGAACCCTGCCAACCGGGCACCGATCTCCCCATACCGAGGAGGGACCTGGTTACCCAGGACAGGGCGGCTGGGTGATTATCAGCGGAGGCAATAAGAGTGGTGAAGTATTGCCACCTCACCACCCCCATCGCCACTAGGTAGACTCTAATAGCAGCTCTAGCTAGTGTCCAATCGGAGTCATCCTGGGTCTTCACCCAGCGGCACTCTAGGCGTCTCTTTGCCCGTTTGAGTTCCAGCAGTTCATCCGTGAACCACGGGGATGACCTAACCCCACGGGCATGGAGAGGCCGCAGTGGCGCGATTTCATCCAAGGCTGCTGTTGCCGTCCTGTTCCACAGGTCGACAAGTGCCTCGGGTGAATCGTGTAGCCGATCCAGAGGAACATCCCCCAGTTCCCTCTGGAATCCATCTGGATCCATTAGTCGCCAAGGGCAGGCCATTTTAACAGGCCCTGTCTCCCTACGATGAAGTGTCGCCCCCAGAAAGTCAAGAGTCACCAGATAGTGATCTGACCATGGCACAGGTGAGATGACTAAATCCTGTAATCTCAGATCACTCTGCCACTGCTCCGACAAGAAAACTAAGTCTAGCATGTGACCACTGCCCCTGGTCGGACCCCGAACTACCTGAGTCAGGCCCATGGCTGCCATGGAAGCCATTAACTCCCTTGCCACCTCAGAAGCCATCCCCAATGATGGCAAATTGAAGTCCCCCAGAACCATAAGCCTCGGGAACTCCAACGCCAGCATCGAGGCGGCTTCGAGGAGCTCAGGCAGGGCATCCCTTACCCTGCAAGGGGGCAGGTACAGGAGTAAGATCCCCAACTGACCCTTGGGGCCCAACCGTAGAAGCAGGGCCTCACAACCAGACACTTGTGGAGGAGTGGCCCTAGCAATTCCCAAAGACTCCCTGGCAACAATGGCGACACCACCGCCCCTCCCCTCACCTCTAGGCTGGTGCCAAATACCGAACCCAGCTGGACACATGTCCGAAAAAGGTACTCCATCCTCAGGTGTCAGCCAGGTTTCGGAGATGCATGCCAGGTCGGCCCGCCCCTCCTGGATAGAATCTTGGATCAGGGGGGCCTTATTACAGACCGATCTGGCATTCACCAGCAGAAGCCTAAGGGCGGGGTCACTCTGGATCTGCTGCTCAGGGCCCAGAGATGTACCTGCAGGGCTGGAATGAGGGACCACACTTAAACATCGGACCCGCATTCCCCGAGTGTGGCCCATCCCACGGTACCTGCCATACCGCCCCATGCCAGTCACAACACCTATATGGATCCCTGGAATCCCCCTAGATGGAATGCTGCCCCTCCTTCCTGGCTGGCAGGACCAACACTCTCTCTTCCCACCCCATCCACAATCCCCCCTGGTTCCAGCAACAAGCATGAGCTCCCGGAACGAGCAGGGAGCACTGGCGAGCCCCGGCAACGGCGTCTCCTTATTCTTCCCCCCAGGTGGGGAGGGCGGAGGCAGAAGCGATGGCTCCCACCTGCCTCAAATCCTGGGAGCCGGTGGCATGGGCTCCTGGAATGAGCAGGGAGCGTTGGAGAGCCGCGGCGTCAGCGTCTCCTTTTTCTTCCCCCAGGTGGGGAGGGCGGAGGCAGAAGCGATGGCTCCCACCTGCCCCAAATCCCAGGAACCGGTGGCATGGGCTCCTGGAACGAGCAGGGAGTGTTGGCGAGCCACGGCGTTGGCGTCTCCCTTTTCTTCCCCCCAGGTGGGGAGGGCGGAGGCAGAAGCGATGGCTCCCACCTGCCTCAAATCCCAGGAGCCGGTGGCATGGGCTCCTGGAACAAGCAGGGAGCAGGGAAAGGGGCTGGATGGAGGATCTTTGCAGCCACCTCTCCCTGCCTTGATACAGCTGCCGGCCCTCTCTTCTCCTTCCTGGTCCAGCGAAGGAGGCCTTTGGGAAAGGGGCTGGGTGGAAGGTCTTTGCAGTCACCTCTCCCTGCCTTGATACAGCTGCCGGCCCTCTCTTCTCCTTCCTGGTCCAGTAAAGGAGGCCTTTGGGAAAGGGGCTGGGTGGAAGGTCTTTGCAGCCACCTCTCCCTGCCTTAATACAGCTGCCGGCCCTCTCTTCTCCTTCTGAAGCAAGGTGGGGCACTGGATTGCTCAGTGACATGATTTAGAATTCTTTCCCATTCTGGGTGCCCTGTTGCTGTGGAGAACATCTTGGGGAATTTAGTGGCGCAATTTTTGGTACGATAGGTTCAGTGGTGTACATTGTAAACGCCCATATATTTCGCCCTGGGTTATGTCCCTTGTTCGCCAGTTGGCCTTGTGCTCCTTCCACCATAGTATTCTTTTCAAGGCTAAGATGTCCCAGGCATTGATAACCGTATTGCTGATGCTTTATCCCGCCAACAGATTACCCGGTTTCAGGCACTGGTGCCATGGGCTGAGGAGCTTCCCTCTCCACTTCTGACGGAGATGGGGGCATTTGGAAAGGTGAAGAGAGCTGGACCATAGGCCTGTCCTTTGCCAGCCATAACCTTGGGCCTATTAGTGGGCTTACCAGGCTTACCTTACCTTCCGACAGAACATCCCGCCCCCTAACTCATGGCCTGTGCTGGTTGACCATGTTCTTCTATACATGGTACACTTGCACAGTAGTGGATTAGCTGCCTGTACTATTGGTGGGCACCTGTCTGCTCTAGTTTTTGCCACCAAGGTTCGGAGTTACCAGGACAATATGAGTGATTTGCCTGACGCTCACTTGGACCCCCCTTTTGGCTATCCAGGGCACCACCCGGGGGCCCCTATTTTGACACTAGGACGGGTTACCTTTGACAAAATATCAGTTTTGAGGCTTCCTGGTGCCCCCCCTTTACAATTTAGGTCTTCCAGGGTCTCGGTATGGTACCCATTCATTTCGTATAGGTGCTGTTATCACAGCTGCAGTTTGTGGGTATTCGACTGATTACATCCGCAGGATGGGCCGGTTGGGAGTGGCTTGTTTTTGTTCATATGTTTGCCCCATGTTGCAAGGAGCACCCCGCTGGCACTTGTTCTTTCTGTTCTTTATTTCAGCTCCTGAGCCCCTGGACGCTCCGGCACGGGTGTGGCTCATTGGCCACAGCTACATTTTGGGCTGCCTGACATGCTGCTTCGTCGCTGTGGGGCACGCACCTGGGGCTTCGGGCTGTAGCGCACCTGATGTGGCGCAGATTATGTGGAAGAAGATGGCATGTTTACCCCCCCTTTTTCTTCTATCTAATGGCAATTCCAGTCCACCTAATATTTTGGTGATCCATCTCGGTGCTTGTGACCTCGGCCAGGTCACCGGCATGGATTGGTCCAACACTGGCTGCAGGTCCTAACTTTGGAGGGGGCCAGGTCACTGGGGTAGTTTTGGCCGACTTGGCCCCCAAGTCTGAACTATGGATGGGGCCAGGTTGTTGGCATGGTTTTAGCCAACGCTGGCACTGATTTTTGAACTATTGGAAGTGGCCGGGTCACTGGCATGGTAGCCGACGTTTGCCTCCAGGTACGACCTATGGATTGGGCCAGGTCACTGGTGTGGTTTTAGCCAATGCTGCCCCCGGGTCTGAACTATGGAGGGGGCCAGGGCACTGGCGTGGTTTTAGCCAGTGCTGGCCCCAGTTTTGAACTATTGGAGGGAGCCAGGTCACGGGCATGGAGGTAGCCTATGCTGGCCCCCGGGTACGACCTATGGATGGGGCCAGGTCACTGGCGTGGTTTTAGCCAACGCTGGCCCCAGGTCCAGATTTTTGGGGACCATGGTGGAGCTCCACACAATCCGTTTTGAGGATGCTGGTTGTACCACAGCCCTGGAGTGCTCTTTTCGCACGGGGCATGGCGCTGATTTTGGCTTTATGGCAAGCGGGCCTAGTGACCGAGTGGTTGGTCGGGGGGGCATGAGTCGTTGAAGACTCCTCCCCATGTGGCAGCTAGCACTGGTAAGGAGAAACTGAAGGACCCCTATGAATCCAGCAGGTACGCAGTGGGTTGGCCATCAGAAGGACAAGGTAGAGGGAAAGTTGGATGGCCAATCAAATGTGGACCAGGAACAAGGCAATGCTATGCTAGACACAGCTTGCAAAACCTTATAGTTCACCGGATGTATGTCAGAAGCAGAGGTTTGACCATTTGCGCTTCTGGTTGGGGTCAACAACAATTTGTTTAATTAAGTAAACAAATTGATACATTGTATCTAATAAGGATCGGAAATAATAACTAGTCCTTACCTGTGCTATTTTGGCCCATTTGCCTTAACAACATTTAAGTAAAGTTATAAGTTAAATAAAGTGGCCCAATTTTAAATCCAACACAGGTGTCCATCTCTTATTGGGGGATGGGTCGGCAATGTGAATAGGACAGATGGAAACCTTGCAGCTGCCAAAGTCTGCTTTCTTTCATCAACATCTAGTATGCTTGAAGCAGCTGGTGAGTTGCTTCAGCATAACAGAAATTGAAAACCTCCCCTGATTGTCAGGGGAAGTGAATGCCCCTCTGAACTTAACTCTGAAGAGGCTGGATATCTCAGTGGCTTAGGTATCTGGCTGTGAAGCCAGAAGTCAGGAGCTGAACTCCCATGTTCCTCCCAGGGAAAGAGCCACAGGGTAAGTCACAGGACGCTTCCAGAAAAAGGGAATGGTAAACAACTTCTGAGTGTTTTATACCTAGAAAAACTATAGAAAGGGTTGTCATAAGTGGCAGTTAACAGCAACCAATCAATCAATCTGATCATCGCTGATCTGATGCATCACTTGTTTATATTTTTCCTTTGTCTGTGTACTGCTGATCAAAAGCCTGCCCACAACCACAATTTCAACTAGCAATACATAAATCAAAAAAGATGTTGTTGAACAACAAACATAAAAATATTTCACTTTCTCTGACTGTTCACAGACAATCTGGGAAGTGGACAAAGAGTCACTTCCCATTCAGACAGAATTAGCACATCACTCTTCCCCCTAATCACAACCATCACTTTTGTGGCAAATCCAGACTGCACCTAAATGAGCAATCTGGATAGACCCATAGTTACAAAATATCTGTAGTCACTTTCACCTCTACCATGCCAGAGTTTACTATCACAACAACTCTTTAAATTCACTTGGCTAAACCTGGCGACAAAGCCCTATACAAATTGTCATATTAAAGGCAGAAAGGTCCAGTAAACGGACCATAAGAAAGACAAATAAATTAGTTCAAGATGAAATCAAGATATAATAGAAAGTTCGGGGTAGGGTCTACATATACACATCCATGTTCTCAATCTTATTTTAGTTGTCAATCTGAGTAGGTAATTCCCAGTGTAAGTCTTTTTACTTATAAATACATATAAGTAGGTAGTGGGGAGAAACAAGTTGACAGATAAATAGGTAGTCAGGCAGATAGCTTGACAATGTCTACCACTGTACCATCTAGCACTAGACATTGTAGTCTGAGTGAGGGCTGCCCAAAGGTACTATTGCTTCCATTGATCTGGACCTATAATTATGTCAAAGCTACTGTAAGTGCTTGTTTGGTTTTTGTTGTTTGCTTGTTGGCTGGCTTTGCCATCACATCACACTATTGACTCACATACAGTTTGTGGTCTACTAAGACACCTACATTCTTTTTAAAAATCCAGTGGGTGCCAGCTGTCTTGTAGTTATTTCTGCTGTATACATTTTCTCCTGTTGTAACTAGAGATGTGAAGGCCTGGAAAAAACTGAAAAAATTTGGGGGAAACCCGAAAGCCTTTTTCCTTTTTCCCCCAAAAATTGAAAAAAATAAAAAAATATTATGGAATGTTTTATTTTAACATGATGAATAAAATATTTTAAGATAAGGCTGGGTTCAAATATTTTATAAATCATTTCTATAAAAAAATATGTATGGTACCAGATTATTCTAATTTCTGTGAGGAGCAAGTCCTAGGTTACAAACTGAACTCTCCAGTGCAGAATGACTTTCAATCTGGAAAAGAAAAAAGAAGTGCTAATGTAGCATTTTTTTCAATTTTTCCAAAAATTTCCATCCCCCCCCCAAAAAAAAAAGTTGTTTTTTTTTCAAGCTTCAAAATTTCCAGAAATTTTACATCTCTGGTTGTAACTCAGTTTCTTTGTATTTTCACAGTACTCCAATCTATTTCTATTGTCTTCAGTCCTGATTCTGTGTTCTGAAATATTAACTACCCCTTCCAGACTGTTGTGATTTGCAAATTTGATGTACATCCCCTTCAAACTCTGATCCAAATCATCACTGCCACTTTTGTTACTCCAGGTAGGAAGAGGTCAGCCTGTGGCTTGCATTGCACCAGCCAGCCTGTCTGCAGCAAGAACAATTCAGCAATTGAGGGTCCGATCCAAATCTCAGCAGAGCCGAATCATCCTGTTTCAGCTTTCCAGTGTAGTCATACCCTAACACAATGTTTATTTAATTGGCTACAGCTCTTTTCCTTTCAGATCACATTCCAATCCATTGCAACCAACCAGAAATCCATCTCCTTCCTAGACCAAATATCTAAAATAAGTTATTTGGGGCAGAGGGAAAACAGGAAAGGATCTGCTTTCATATTCACTGTTCCATGTATTATTAATGCAATTATTTTGGATCACTCTTCTGCTTGTACTGAAAAACAGTCCTAGAGAACATATCTGTTATTATTTGTTTGAAAAAGCTATTTATAAGACTAGGGATAATTGTTGTCAGTAAAGGGGAAATGACAGTGACACTCTTTCAGCAGTTTTGATGTCATTTTTCCCCCCAAGAACAGCTGTTCCAGGAAACCTCCACATTAAATGCATTTTGCTTTTTTGCACTCAGCCAACACAGGAGGGAATTATTCATGCCAATCTAACAAAATACTTGCCAATGAAAATATGTACTTCATAGGCTTTTGTGTGTGCGCGCATGAAAACAAACAAAAGCAGTAGGAGATGCAAGGCAATGGCAAACCTTTTGTTCTCAGAACACTGCAGGGAAAATTGTTTTTCTCCAAAACCAAATGGATTCAGTGGTTTGAACTTTTATGTCTTTTCTGAGCAAACTTAGGATGGAAAACTTTCAGCTACTCTTTGCGAATGGACAATTAAAAATTTGATTTTCAGGTGGCCGGCCCATCCAACATCATGAAAACCACCCAACTTTGCAATGGATTTCCACAGAATGGCACAAGGTTCGTGTCAACCAGGATCACTTGACTTCAAAACCAAGGTGGACTTTAATCTGTGTATAAACAGTCATAAATAATTTCTTATTGGAAGGAGGCTATTAGAAGAGATGGCCTTTGTTCCCTATCCTCCTACTTTCCTTCCATATCTTTATCATTATCTTGGAAAGGGGGGAGAGGTTGAGAGTACAGCTAGAAAGCTAGTTGATAGATTGGATATGGTAGGAGCAAGTAAAGTAGTTTAGACAAAAGAGTCTGTACCATCCTGGGATCCAGAGCTTCTCTTCACCAGCTTTATATTTCAAAATCTGGTGGTGCAGCGGGGGTGTTTTGCCCATGCCTCACCGCTGCTATGGGAGCTGTACTGGTTGACAGTGTGCCTCCGGGAGCAATTCAAGGTGCTGGTTTTGACCTTTAAAGCCCTTCATGGCAGTGGGCCAGGATACCTAAGAGACCGCATCACCCCAAGGTGCCATACCCATCCTACGAGGGCAGACTGGAAGGGCTCGGTTATGGTCCCCTCAGTGAAAGATTCCCATCTTGTGGGGACCAGGAGGAGGGCCTTCTCCATGTCAGCCCTGGGCCTCTGGAACCTCTTACCACTCAAACTTGCCTCCAGACGGAGATGCTCCCCTTTAGAAAACAACAAAAAACATGGCTATGTCAGTGGGCATGGGGCATGGATGCATTAACTTCCCAGTCCTGCTGGCTCATTTAGCCTATATGGGTTTCTGTTCTGATAGCTCTTTTAACTGTGGTGGGAGGGAAAAGATATTTTTAGATGGTTTTAAAATGGGTTTTCAAATTGGGCTATTGAAGGATTACTTATATTGTTTTATTGTTGTTTTTAATTATGTTGTTCAGCCGCTTTGGGTCACTCCTGAGTGAGGGAAGCGGGATAGAAGTATTTTAAATAAATAAATAAATAAAAATCTTGTGCTCCACCAAAACTGGACATTTTTTGAAATCTGATTTTCCCTTTGATTGCTTCTATCCTCCCTAACATACAGATGAAACCACATTTCAACTGGTTCATTTTCTGGGTAAGAACTTTCCAGAATTTATACATTTCCTTAAGAATTCTGGGGAAAGAATATTCATTTTTGTTTTGCTAACAAATATGTCCATCTATACCCATGGCATTGTGAGTGTTTACCTCTATACCAGGGATTCTCAACCTGTGGCACATTGGACGAATGTGGCCTGCGGCACCATTTCATGTGCCCCCCTACCGCCTCCACCACACCAGGAAGTGCCATGTGGTGGAGAATGAGGAAAATGGCTGTCTGGCCCTTGAAGCTGTCTGAGGGAGTGTGACCCGACCCCTGGCTTAAATAGGTTGAGAACTCCTGTTCTATATTGTCCAGTTTTAAAGCTGAATATTTGTTTATGTCTTATGTGCCAAATAAGGGGTACCAAATTTCCTTCCTATTCATATATATATGTTCTTGGTAGGCATATACATGACGAGTCCCTTCATAGTGAGAATAACTGTACCTGTTGAATTTGTCTCTTGCACATGAGTATTTTCTTCATTTCCATTTAGCTAAGACGTTTATACCTTTCTACATGTTTCTAGAAATAACTTTGATTTGATGGATTGCTCAAGTTACTCAACCTGGACGGCATCTTCATCATCTAGTTCCAGTCCTTACCTTTCATGTGAGAGATTTACAACCCCCCAAGACAAATGGGAATCAATTTGTTCCCAACAAAGGCAAGACTACTGCTCAAGCAGTGGGTACTTAATTGTCTGGCCAGGTGAAGATTTATGTTGATTTTTAGCAGAACTTTGTAAGCTAGCCCATTCCTAATTGGATTCTTTGGTAACTGATGCTGTACTTTTACAGTGTGGCTTCTGGAGAAGAAAAGATATTGCAGGCGCACCCCCCAAAAAAGGACTCAGACACTGGTGAAAGTGGATAACGGCATTGGGCCACATTTATTGATTCATGCCCTAGTCCGAATTATAAATTTCGATTGGTACTCAACCAATTATAATTCTTAAGGCAAGCAGGCCACAGTAACACTGGTAAGGTACCTCCCAAAATTGCCCACGGCAATTGGTTACAATGTATCCATTTGTATCAATTTGTTTGTTGGTAACAAACAAATTGTTGACCGTAGTCAATAAACTAACTACTGACCTCACCCTCTGACGCATATCCGTAAAATAACGGGGTGATGCATGCTGCCTAGCTCATGCCATCACCCCATTGCCTGGTTCGTCGTTGACCGGACAACATTAACCAACTTGTGCCTATCTAGTGTTGTCCAGTCAATTGCGAACCTGCCGGATACCGGTGGGTCATAAATATTTACCTTACCAGTGCTACCCGCCCATGTGACCAAAGTCAACAGTCATAAACCCCTGTATCAAACCATAGCAACAGTGTGGGATGGGCAAAAAAGCCAGAACCCAAAAGCCAATTGTAGGTTCCAGCCAAAAATTCCCACCCGGCCCCGAAGCGACCAAAATATCACACTGTTAACTAGGGAGGGGGTGGAGGGAAAAACTTCTCCTCTCCGTCGCTTTCACAAAATGGCAGCTCGGCTGCCTCGTGGCCACCCCTTTTAAAGGGTGCTGGCCACGCCCCCTAACTACCCGGATGCCCAAGTCCGGTGGGGGGGCCGCAAAGAGCGCGGTGGCCATTTTGGCGCCGCGCTTGCATTGCAGGCGCACCCCCAAAAAAGGACTCAGACACTGGTGAAAGTGGATAACAGCATTGGGCCACATTTATTGATTCATGCCCTAGTCCGAATTATAAATTTTGATTGGTACTCAACCAATTATAATTCTTAAGGCAAGCAGGCCGCAGTAACACTGGTAAGGTACCTCCCAAAATTGCCCACGGCAATTGGTTACAATGTATTCATTTGTATCAATTTGTTTGTTGGTAACAAACAAATTGTTGACCATAGTCAATAAACTAACTACTGACCCCACCCTCTGACGTGTATCCGTAAAATAACGGGGTGATGCATGCTGCCTAGCTCGTGCCATCACCCCATTGCCTGGTTCGTCGTTGACCGGACAACGTTAACCAACTTGTGCCTATCTAGTGTTGTCCAGTCAATTGCGAACCTGCGGGATACCTGTGGGTCATAAATATTTACCTTACCAGTGCTACCCGCCACACAGGGAGGCTTCAATAAAGGCTCACCGCCCCCCCCCCAGACCGTCAGCTCGGTCAACAGGCCTGCTTGCAGATCTTCCAAAAAGAGGTTCATACCTCCTGGCGACAGATGGACCCCATCCCCTGCGTAAAGTTCACAATTTTGAAGACTAATATCGGGGTGTCGGACGACGCGTCCCCAACCCTTGTCTACCAAGAACCGGGCTACTGCCCTGTTCACCGAGCGGTGAGCACGGTCAAGGGCCTGGAGGTTAATGCCCCCCCTGTAAGCGTGACGCGGTATGATGTCCGACCAAATCAGGGTTGTGGCAGGCCACACATAATGCAAGTAAGCCAGGTCACCGCAGATAGCATGTTTCAGCGACAGGCCGGTGACCTGGCCTAAATCATTGCCCCCAAGGTGTATAATCAGGACATCAGGCGGGTCAGCATCCCTGATGGAAAAAAGGAATGGCAACAGTTCCCGCCATAACATCCCGCGCTTACCGTACCACCTTAGACATGTGGACGCACGTAGTCCCAGCTGGGGTCCCCACTCTGTCGCCGCAGCATACTGCGCTGCCCTGTGCACATAGCTATGGCCCACCAGCCATACTGCCACCGGTGTAAGACGACACCCAGGGTCTGTCAAGGAAAAGGAAACAGGACAGTGACTTAACTGGTACTCGCAATTGAAGAGGGCGAACATATAACTGAAAACACTGTGATCCCCACCTTCCCATCTGGCGTATCTCAGCCCCAGAGTACCCGAATGCAGCTGCAGTAGAAGCAGCTCCTATTCTAAAAGAAAGGGTGCTGTAATGAGCCCCGGGGAGGCCAACACTGGATAATGCCTTACCAGACACCTTCCAAAATTGAAATTTAGTAAGGGGAGACCCATCTTGGTGGCAGAAAAACGGGCCAGGGCACATACCACGCAGTGCAAGGAACTCATGTAGGGCACCAACCGGACAGATGTCTGCCATTGAACATCGTAGCAGTCTTACACCACTGCCTACACCGTGCTGATCAACTTTTGAGGAACGTATCCTCAACTGAGCCCACTCATCAGAAACATAGACATCTTCGAGTTCCAGTGCCCTACGCGTCACATCCGCCTTAGACAGTAGCACAAGCTCACTGATGCGGAGCGCTCCAAAAAAAGGCCACCGTGGTAGCCGCATGAAACAGGGCTGCCTCATACCTGTCAAAATACAGGTCATGCCAGCCCCATGCAAGGTGGGTAAGTACCCCTGGAGAGACTGGGTGGCGGTTGTCCGGGCAGCGTCCACGCTCCCGCGCCCACCATTCCAAAACATGTCATATACGGAAGTCATTCGTGCTGTCAGCATAACCCCCCACCTTGGCCATGAATGCCAGTGCTGACAGCCTGGATGCTATGGTGCGGGGAGCTAAGCCCTGGCTGTGTAGGTAAACCATGAATTGTAGGATCTGTGCCACTGGTATAGGCCAGATCCCTGGTAATCGAAATTGGGCACAAAAGGCCTGGAAAGTACTGAATGCGTGGAGATACGCCTTACGCGTGCGGGGCGCCAGCGACATGCCGATCGCCCGGTTCACCTCTCCTTGCCAAACGTCCATATGCTGTCCGGGAGCGGCGAGGGAAATTCCTCTGCGTCTGGGGCCAAGGCGCGGAACCGGGAGATCTGCAAGCGGGACAAAGCATCAGCGATGTCGTTATTAATACCTGGTATATGCCTAGCCCGAAATAGCACATTAAGGCGTAGGCTGCGCAAAACAAACTGGCGCACCAATTCCATGACTCTGGGTGATTTTGACGTCTGAGAGTTGACAATGTGCACAACCGCAGCATTGTCACACCAGAAATGGACGACCGAATTGGCCCACTCCGCACCCCATAGCATCAAAGCTCCCAGAATGGGAAAGAACTCAAGGAATGTGAGATCGCGCAGGCGATCCGTGCCCTTCCAAGCTAGTGGCCATTGACCATATGCCCACTTCCCCTCAAAGTAAATCCCATAACCCAGGGACCCTGATGCATCCGACTGAACCTGGAAACGAGGGGACACCAGAAGGTCAGATCTCCAAAATGAGACCCCATTAAACTCTTTAAGGAATTGAAGCCATATCAGCAGATCGGCCCTCATGCCCCTGTTCAGACGGACCCTATGGTAGGGCCTGGACAAGCCAGCCATGGCGTCGCACAAGCGTCGAGCAAAAGCTCTGCCAGGTGTAACCACCCTGCAAGCGAAGTTAAGGTGACCATGCAGTACCTGTAGCTCACGGAGGGACACCTTGCGTTTGGCCAGCAAGGCCGAGATCAACAAAGTGATGCAGGAAACCTTGTCAATGGGCAACCTGGATGCCTGCGCAACCGTGTCAATTTCGACCCCCAGGAACGTGAGCTTGGTGGATGGGCCCTCGGTCTTTTCGGGCGCTAAAGGGACACCAAGTTCCTGCATTAGCATCTGAAATGAGGTGAGGAGACGCGTGCACGTGTCCCAGCCCCGTTCACCCCCAAACAGAAAATCATCGAGGTAATGGGCTACAGACCGAGATCCCGACCTGCGAACAAAGGCCCACTGGAGAAAGGTGCTAAAGCGTTCAAATGCCGAGCATGAGATGGAGCAGCCAAAAGGCATGGCTTTATCAAAGTAAAACATGCCCTGGAATTTGAAACCCAACAACTCAAAGTCGCCCGGGTGCACAGGCAGCAGACGGAACGCCGACTTAATGTCACATTTTGCTAATAGTGCACCCGGGCCACAAGAGCGCACCATGCGCAGGGCCTGGTCAAAAGATGTATACCTGACCGAACAAAGGTCATCAGGGATAGCATCATTGACCGAATGGCCAGCCGGGTACGACAGGTGGTGAATCAGACGAAACTCCCCCGGGGTCTTTTTGGGGACTAATCCCAAAGGGGAAACCTTCAGATTGGGAAAGGGCGGGGCATGAAAGGGGCCAGCCACCCTACCTGCATTGACCTCTTTGGCGATACTGAGGGCGGCCACCTCCTCCCTGCCTTTAAGGGAAAATAAGTTGGGTGCATCTTGGGGGGACCTATCTCCCTCAAACGGAATGCGAAACCCCCGCTGGAAACCTTCCAGCAAGTAAGCAGCGTCTCCCCTCCTTGGGTATGCTGCGAGCAAACGCTCCAGCATGACCACATTAATTGGGGAGGGGGCCTTTTGATTGACCAGCACCCTCAGCGGCAGGTCTGCCCATTCCTTGTCCACCTCTACCCCTGCCCCGAAACCCACCCACTCGCGGGCACGCAGCAGCGGCGTGGGGGCCAGCGCAAGAGGGACACTCGTGCTTGTACCGGCACTGTTTTCTATTGCACGCACCATTGGCCGAGAAGCTCCAGCACAGCAGGCGGGCTGAAACCCCCTGCCCCGCCACCTGGCAGGGTGCCTGCGCTGGAGCGGCTCGCTGGACCGCATGTCCACAATGATACCTCTCCCCAGGCGCAGGGCGAGTGGGGGTCATATACAGAAGCCACAGCTTCTGACAGGGCTCATCCCACCTCATCTCCGGGTGTAGGGGCACTCTCATTCGAAATTCCTCATCGTAAGCCAACCACGACGGGCCAGGGAAATCAACCATTGCCCTGTAAATGTTGTCCAAATACTGGACCATCGGAATGGCCAGATCAGGCCGGGCCCTAAGGTACACCGCCATGTATATGAGATATGCGGGCAACCAATTGGCCCACGTGCGTGTTGGCTTACGACGGCGGGACTGCTCCTTGTCCTTTTCGTCTTGCCCCTCCCTCTCTTCCTTGGTGGGTTCCCTGTTCAGCAGGGAGAAAATGTCCACGTACTCCCCCCGCCAAATTTTTTCTTTAGTGGCTTGTGCCAAATGGTCCCCAAGGGGCAAAGAGTACCCCGCCGTCGGGAGTGCCGACACCGGCACGTTAACAGTGCGGGGCATCAAAATTGGGGCTGCAACCTGCCCTGAAACCCCCGCAGCACTCCCTGTAACAGAAAGACCTCCACCCCATGAATGTCCTGCCGTCGGCAAAGCCGCACCTGGGTACGCTGAGGGTTGCTGTCCCCCAGCCCCAACCTGACGTGGCCACGGCCACTGTAAGCCCTCCCCTGTGGTGGATGTTGGTGTGGGTGCATTAGTTTGAACCGGATACTCACAAGTTGCACCCCCGTGGGCCGCCCCAACTGGGGGTTCCGGCCCACGGCGGGCATCGGAGCTCGCGACCGGAATCAAGCTTGGCGGACACACCCGACCACTACCAGCTGGAGGTATCTGCTGCGCGGGGAGCTGCGAGGCCGCGGCGGGCACCGGCCCGTGGGCCTCAAGCAGCTCAACCCGGCCGGCCGCCTGCTGAAGATTGGCCGGTGCCGCGGTGAAGTGTAGGCCAAAAGGTGCCCCCGATGGAGTGGATACCCCCATGGACGCCTCCAAGGCCGCCACGCGGGCCAGAAGGGCATCCACGTTCACGGAGCCCCCTATGCAAAGGGGGCCAAGGGGGGCGTGCGACCCACCAGCCGCCATGCCTGGGGCCGGTGCAGATGCACTTGGGCCCGAGTATGGCCATGGCCGAAGTTCCGGCCCTTGAGGCACCTGGGGCATACCCTGCCAAGGAAGTGGCCCCAGCCCACCCTCCTGGGGAAAAACAATGGCCGGGGGATGCAGGCCAGAGGCCGGAGGCCCAGCGGCGCTATGCCCACCCACTTGTCCCAAGCCCATGGCCGAGGATTGCGGGCCGGGGGCCGCAGCCCCCGCTGGGCCGGCCTGGGGCTGTCCAGCCTCAGGCCACGGGTTGATCTGCCCCATTCCACCGGTCCCGGTGGTTGTCCCCGCGAAGGGGGCCAGCTGAGGGGGGCAGTCATGGTCCTCCGACCCAGCTGCCGCCTCCTTATCAGGCGAACTGAATTCGCCATCGCCTTCTTTCTGGAAGGCATCGATCCTGGATGGGAAGCCTGATAAGCAGGCAAGAAAAAACTGCTTGCTGCTCGAACGGAGGCTTCCCTGCAGCATGGAGAGCGACGGAGCAAAAACTTCTCCTCTCCGTCACTTTCACAAAATGGCAGCTCGGCTGCCTCGTGGCTACCCCTTTTAAAGGGTGCTGGCCACGCCCCCTAACTACCCGGATGCCCAAGTCCATGGGGGGGGCGCAAAGAGCGCGGCGGCCATTTTGGCGCCGCGCTTGCATTATATTTCCTGTGAAAATTTAAGGAACATAATGTTTATGTTTATGTTTATGTTTATTCGACTTATACCCCACCCTACTCAACACATGGCAGACTCAGGGCGGCTAACAACATATAAATGACCCCAGGGCAACCCAAGGGGCTTACATATAGGATACAATGTTCAAAATACAATAATAAATACAATATTTCAAGTAAATACAATAAAGCCCAAGGTCTAGAATTACAATATAAGGTAAAACAATCCACAAAATGCAAAATATCAGCACCACATCAAAATAATGTATCAATAATTACAATAGAATCACAGGGAATGAAAACATCACATGATACCAACGTAAAATAATAATTCAAAACCCACAAATCCCCCTTTCTTTAGAGTCTTTTGAGGGGGGAGGGCGGGGCCCAGAAATGCCAGCCGGTGGAGTGGCCGGGAGGGCCTCTTCGCCCCCACCGGGGCTGGGAGTGCAGTGGCGGTAGTTTGCCTAGCACCCCCTCCTCGCCTTTTAAGTTCTAGGTGAGGGGGTGGCCGAGGCCCAGAAATGCTGGCTGGTGGAGTGGCCGGGAGGGCCTCTTTGCCCCCACCGGGGCCGGGAGCGTGGCAGCAGTAGTTCACCCGGCACCCCCTCACCTTTTAAGTCCTAGGCGAGGGGAAGGGCGGGGCCCAGAAACGCCAGCCGGTGGAGTGGCCGGGAGGGCCTCTTTGTCCCCACCTAGCTAATCTAGCTAGGAGAATTTTGCACAACAGCTGACTGAATTCTTGTTTAAGATGCAGAAGGCAAGTGAATCTCGGTGTCACAGACATGTGCAGATTCTACATTAGTCCTGCATGTGTGGGTAGTCAGTCAAAGTGGGCTAAAGTCACTTTCTTCAACATGGTGTTCTGCAGCCATTTTGGACTTCAACTCCCACCTCTTGTCTCTAAACATGCTAGCAGGAGGTGATGATAGGTGAAATCCAAGACTTCTACGCAAGCCTTAGTTTGGGCAAGAATGGACTAAAGTTTATTTTCTCTGAGATATTTCAGAGGCTAAATGTATAGGTGATATCCAAAGGAAGGAATGTGCCACCTTAGGTATGATATGTTTTCTCTTCAGCAAAAACACCCCCCCCCCAAAAAAAACAAAAACTTCCCCTTCCATTCACACCACCTTTATTCTTTGGACAATTCTAAGGGCCAATTCTATTTGACATTTTCAGACAGAATTGCCATCACTTTCTTCTGCCTATTTTTTAATGGATACTGTTTTTTCCTCACTTTGTGCTTTTGATAACTTGAGTACAATAATAATAATAATAATAATAATAATAATAATAATAATAATAATAATAATAATAATAATAATAATAATAATAATAATAATAATAATAATAATAATAATAATAATAATAATAATAATTTCATGTTAGAAATTATTCTGGGTTGAAATAATTTTTATGGGAGAAACGTCGCTCAGGGAATGCCCAAATGAGGCTCCTTTCATGTCCCCAAGATCTGGGACAAAGACAGGCACTCAATCTGTCATGCAGTACCTGGGCTTTGAACTGTCAACTTGCTGGCTTTCCAGCTAACAAGGTGAGCTTCTTAACCACTGAACCACCACAGCCCCACTGTTACAATGATTGCAAAGTATGGCATTTGGAAATACAATTAATGGTACCATGCTGGTCTCTGCACTGATTCTGCTGCTGAGCAGCCTTTTGCTCAGAGACTTCCTGTCTCCTGATAGTATCATAAATCAATACATTCTCCAAGTGGCACTAGTCAGTCTGGATAACAAACTCATAGTTCCTTGCTTTGTGATTTGTCATTCATTTATATTGTCTTCTGTTTAAAATGATCATTTTCAGCTTTACAGTGTTCACTGTAAAAATACCATAGTTGCAGCTTCCCATTGTATTTGGATGAGTAAGTACCATGAACAATGTAGAAACAGTATTCATCTGCTTCTCCTTTCTTCTTTCATATCATTTGAAGAAGATTAATTATACACAGAGAAAGAAAAAAGCCACTATCATCTCTGTACATGTATGCATCTAATTTGACAATAGTTAATGCAGTATATGCTAAATGCAGTATACGGCTAAAAGATTTTATGGGAGAGGCATTTTTTGTCTTACAAACACTACACTACAATTGGCAAGCAATGCAAATTTTTAATTGTAGCCACAGCTATACAATACTAAACATTTCAAAAAACATCCCCTTGGAAAAAGTAACATAAAGGTTCTGCATGTAATATGAAACCTGTTTAGTGAAGAGGTAGGCCTGGTGGCCATACCTACTCTATTTCTTCCCAGATCTCTGTGAGACACGCCTACCTTTGGTAGATGACTACAGACCTAAAAATGATGCAAAGAGAAATACTATTAAAATTGACAATTTTACATCGGAAACTCATTTAGGTTCATTTTCACAATAAACCATCGCTTAGCAGTGCATCTGAATAGACTAATATTTTCTATTTTTCAGAAGATTTACATATACTGTATAACGTTTACTTTAATCTGAACAGCTTTCAAAATATTTAAATGTTCCTTGCATTTATTTTCTGCAGTATTAATGTGCAACTAAAAGAAAACTGCTGAAGGATCTTGATGGTATATCATGATCTTGAAATAGCTGAAGCAGAAAAACTTCCTGGCTTAAGGATGAAAATAAATTTTACAAAGGGTGTTATATCCCTCCGGCTTAGCTCATGTTGCATCTTAAATGTCACATCCTTTTAACTGTCCTTGAGAGTTGTAAGCACAGACTTCAATGTAAGTAATGCTTTAAAAGGAAAGTTGGATTTGTTTTCTTGGGTAGTTGAATATCAAGACAGAAGAAGTATAGATCATCTCAGGACTGGAATAGCAATCATACAAAAGTAGAGCAATGGGTAATTTGGTTTAAGTCATATCTTTAACAGAAGAACTGATTTTGTTGTAACTCATTTTGTACATTTTTATGCACTGCTAAAATTCTTAATAATAATAATAATAATAATAATAATAATAATAATAATAATAATAATAATAATAATAATAATAATAATAATAATAATAATAATAATAATAATAATAATAATAATAATAATAATAATAATAATAATAATAATAATAATAATAATAATAATAATAAGTAGTAGTAGTAGTAGTAGTAGTAGTAGTAGTAGTAGTAGTAGTATCAGTATTAGTATCAGTATCAGTATTAGTATTATTTTGTGTCAGAAATTATTCTGGGTTGAAAGGATTTTTGCTGGAGAAACTCCACTCATGGGATGCCCAAATGAGGCTCCTTTATATCCCCAAGAGCTGGGACAGAGACAGGTGCTCAATCCATCATGCAGTACCTGGGTCTCAAACTGCTAACTTGCCAGCCTTCCAGCTAACAAGGTGAGCTTCTTAACCACTGAGCCACCACAGCCCCTATAATGCTGATCTATTATTGAATAAGTGTAATGTGTGTATTGAATAAGTGATAAGTGCGACTGTGCTCTGTTGAGGATGTTAAGTCCAGACTAGAGATGAAAAATTTCTGGAAATTTGGAATCTCAGGGGAAAAACTTTTGTCTCTTTCAGAAAGGTGGGCCACTTTAGGTGGATTTTTCTCTGTTGTGAGCCATTTAAAAATATTGAAATAGATAGTAGATAGTAAAGAATTGACAGCTGATTTGAATTGGACAAAAAAACTTTGAATCGAAAGTTAAGAGCAACTAGAAGAGCAAAAAAGTTTTTCAAACTCGAGAAAGGTCCCTCCCTCCCTCTCCATAATGCCATTGTCAAAACAAAGCTGCCTAAGCTGCTTAGTTGCGAGTTTTTCCTTTCACTGCCACAATTGTATGGGGGAGAAAAGGCTGCTGTGACTGAACAACAGATTTAAAAAAAGAAGAAGGAGAAGAAACGGTGCGAAATCGAGAGGCAAAAGATGGGTGACAGCAGGCGAACATAAGTGAATGAGGGAGAATTAGCTGGGAGAAGAAGCAACTTCAGCGCGATACGGAGGAGTGAAATGTAAAGGGCATTGGTACTGTTTAAGTTTTGTTAGCCTGTGGGAGAAGAAGGGACAAATTGGATTTAATAATATCGGAAATAAAGACTGAAGTTAAGAGTCAAGAGAATAAGAGAAAGTGAAACGGAGCTGGAAGGTCTCGACGGGGGGAGCGGAAGCTAAACCCGTTTGAGGCTGGGATCACCGAGGTGGAATTTTGGAGCTAAGTAGTGTTAAAAAGAGTTGAAGAGACATTGTAACAGTTTTTTCGATTGGCGAGACACAAGAAAGCTTGGACTCTTTCTCTCCCCATTAGAATAAATCAGAAGCACATAAGGAAATAAATCATCTAGTTGATAATACAGAAGAACAGAAGAATAAGCAGCAGTGAAAGTGACTTTCTTCTTGATCTACTTTTTGAATTTTTGACGTCTCTCCTGATCTCCTGATCATTGAAGTGAGCAATAAGACGGTGTTAAGTTACTGATACAGCACTAAGATGGCGATCTGAAGAGTGAGACTGTTGTTACAATTCTAGCTACATTCCCAGCTGCAAGTCTAGTTTTGCTGATTACATGAACAGAGATAACGCAGCAGAGACAAAGGAGCGTATGCCCCACTCCCTTTTGCTTATCCAGCCCAAAACTAAAAGCTAAAAACTGATCCTACAAAACTATATTGAATACTCTCTCATTTCTACACCCTTTTTTTCGTAACACTGCATTTTCCTTTCCCCCCTCTCTTCTTATTGATCTATTTTCCTTCTTTTATTTTTATTTTTTACTTTCATATATTTCTGTTAATTTTTTTGTTATTACCATTATATTTATTTATTTATTTATTTTGAAGTTCTATATTTCTTTTGTTGTTTTTTATTAATTTAATTTATTTTCAATTATAATATATATTATATATTATTTAGTGTTATTCTTTTAGTTGTAAAGTATATAAGAAATTGTAACTACATTTTTTTAAAGTGAACTGATTTAACACTTATATATTAGATAGAATAGTTCTTAGTAGTACATATTTAGTAATTAATTTGTGTTCAAATTGTTGTTGGGTGTAGTATAGTATAAGATATCTTTATAAGGAAAATATATAGAAATATTATTATTGAATAAGTGGTATCTCTTTTACATACATATAAATATACATATTGGGTGAAGATTTAGATAAAAGAAGAAATAATAATATTTTTTTGCTTTTTTTAAAAATGGTGTTTGATATATAAATGTTGTAGATTTTTTGTATTCTATATGAATGAGTCGAAAGGAGAAGCAACACAAAGAGGAGAAAGATCACAATACTGAATTGTTTTGGACAAGAGTAGGACAGTTAACTAGAACTGAATCTGCAGAGAGGAAGAAATCATTAAAAGATGAGATTGAAGACATCAAAAGAAAGAAAGAAAACAAGTCTTGCTGCAGCATTCACAAGTACAAGTACAAGAGAAGACACAACTTCAACACATGCATCAATAAGTTGGCGGGGCAGGTGTGGGGCCCAGATGGAAGAGTAGCCCCCGTCTGTTCACTTATAAAATTAAGCCTCCCCATCTTTTTAATGCGGGCAGTTTTAATGTGGTTAGTTTTAATAGGTGGGTGGGTATGTTGGGGTTTTAATTGTTTTTAATATGTATGTTTTAATTCTGTTGTGAGCCGCCCTGAGTCGGGTTCGCCTGATTGGGCGGCATAGAAATTTGAGAAATAAATAAATAAAATAAGAAAAGCAGGACATCTTAGAATCATCAGGAATTGAAGAAAGAGAGTTAGGGGCAAGGAAGAAGACTAAAATGATAAAGAAAAGCAACAAGCAAGAAAATAAGGATTCACAAAGTAAAATGGGGAACAAAGAAGAAGATGAAGTGTTGATAGTAGAGGAATGTGACACAGGAATAGAGGGTAATGTGGCGGAGGATAAAGGTAGCATTGAACAAAGGCTTGACAGGTTGGAAGAATTTCTACAAGCAAAGTTTGAAATAATGGAAGAGCAAAGATTGCAAGACAGTCATGATTTTCTAAAAGTTCAGCAAGAGAGTCTCGAGATTTTTCAAGAAAAATGATGATGATAGTGATGGGGATAGAAGAATCTAATAAAACTGAAACAGCAAAAATCATGACAGAATTGGCAGAAATGAAGGAAGGAATGAACTTAAACATGAAGGAGGTTGAGAAAATAACTATGGATGTCCAAGAGGTTAAGGAGAAAGCAAAGGAATACGAAATAAAGACAGATGATCATAGTAAAAGGATAGAATTTTTTAGGAACAACTTAGAAGACCAAATGTGATAATCAGAAATGTAGTAGAGAGAAATCTGGATCAGTTGAAAAGTAGATTATTAAAATGGTTGAATGACCTAAAGACAGATAGGGATTTTTCTGCTAATGATATTGTAAGTGTATATAGATTGGGCCCAAAAAGAAACAATGACAATAGATTGGTCTTACTAAAATTTGCAAATGTTTGTCTGAAAATGAGTTTAATGATGCTCATTAGAAAAGCGGGATCATCTGTAATGAATATAGATGGGAATAAGGTAGAAGTGTACAATGATATCTCGCTTGATGAGCGAACTTGGAGAACACAGAACAAGCCGATAACTAAGAAATTATGAGAAAAAGGGATCATATATAAATGGGAGTTTTCTAAGCAACTTAATTTCACAAAATCAGGGAAAACATATGAGATCAAGGAAGGAGCCTATGCATTAGATTTATTGGTAGAAGCGAATGTAATTGAACAAGACACACAAGAGTGGACAGAGTTAAAAGAGGCACTAGTAATAGCAGGAATGTATACTCATATGGCAGAAGAAAACAATGGAGAAGAAAACTAGTTCACGTTAAGTAATATTGATAGTGGAAAATAGGATAAGTGTATTATAAAAACAAGCAAGACGGAATACGTACTATGCTTGGGTCGTACTTTTACAGCACCCCCCTCCCTTCCTTGAATTCAAGGGTCACTTTTTTAAATAAAAAAAAGGTGGGGAGGGTAATGATTTTCTGTTATCTGTTAAACTGTTTGTTATTTGTTAAAATTAATGTGATTTTTGGTTTTTCTATGTGGGTAAAAATATGGTATACTTGTACACATGCTTGCCGGAGATTGAGTGGAATGAGAGACAAATTAGATAATAAAGATGAAATATATTAAAATACTAACTTGGAATGTTAATGGCACTGGAAATCAGATAAAAAGAAAGCATTTGGAAGCCGCTATTAGAAAGGATAAACCCGATTTGATTTTCCTGCAGGAAACCCATCAAAAAGATGACAGTACAAATAATCTGTGATTGGAGTGGACAGAAAACTATGAAAAAGCATATGGAAATGCTAAAGCAAGAGGTGTAGCAATATTAACATCCAAAAGGTTAGGATTTGTAAAAATAAAGTGCACGGCAGATCCCAAGGGTAGATATTTAATTATTGATGGCTTAATTAATGATGAAGAAATTACTCTAGTAAATGTGTATATTCCGAATGAAAGACAGGAGGAATTTTTAGAGAAAGTGTATAGAATACTGGAAAGAGAAAAAATAGCAAATTTAATAGTAGCAGGGGACTTTAATTTAGTTAGATTTAACATAGACACTATGAACCCTACAAGATATATCAATAGTAGTAAAAAGGTAATGGATAAATGGTCCAAGGCATTAAATCTAAGAGATACTTGGAGAGAAATAAAAGGTTTTGAAAGTGGTTTCACATATTACTGGCAAGCATATAACACGTACTCCAGAATTGACTATATTCTAATTTTGGAAAATTTGATCAAAAAAATTGAAGATATAAATGTCGGAATAATGAAAGAATCAGGTCATGCCAAAATAATATTAAAATTAAAATTAGATAATAAATTACAGAGGAAGACTGGATGGAAATATGATGTCAATTTGTTTAGATCTCATTTAAATAAAGAAGTGATAACTGCTAAATGGGAAGAGTGTTGGACATTGAATGATACAAATGATGTAAGTGACAAAATCATATGGGACACTATGAAAGCAGTTTTCAGGGGGGAATGCATCAAGTTATCAGCAAGTAAAATTAAACAAGAAGGAGAAATTTAAAAAATACAGGATGAACATGCTAGGACTAAAAATGAGAGTATTCAAGAGATTACAAATGTTGAAATTAGAAGCAAATAAAAAGGACATTGATAAAAAATTTTTAAAAACAATATACCTCAAGAGGGAATACTTTGAGTATAGCAACAAAAATACAAAAATGTTAGCAAGAGCAGCAGAAGAAAAAACGATAGAAGAAATATGGGGATTTTAATAAACAAAGATGGGAAAAGGTGTAATAAGATAGAGGATAAATTGGAAATTGTAAAAGAGTTTTATCAGAATTTGTACACGATAAAAAAATAGACACTAGAAAGATGGAGCAATACATGGAATAGTGTTTAAAGACCAAAATTAAAATTGAGCATATAAATTTGATGGAAGAAAAAAATAACAAAAAATGAAATAACTGACGATATTAACAAGTTAAAAGTGGCTAAGGTGCCTGGAGAGGATGGCCTGTCCACGGAATTTTAAAAGGACTTTAAGGAGATTTTAGTTCCAAAAATTATTAGGATATTTAATTACATTTTAGAAGGAGGTCGAATACCACCATCATGGTATAAAATGAATATTATTTTGATCCCCAAACCTGGCAGGAATTTAGAAAGAAGAATAAAGTCATATAGACTGATATCATTAATGAATCAGGACACCAAATTATTTACCGCCATTTTGGCCAGTAGATTAAATAAATTCATGGATAATTATATAAACAGAGACCAAGTAGGGTTTCTGAAAGACAGGCATATGTCTGACCTGACAAGAAGAGTTGTGGACTTGGCAGCAATGGCACAATATAGCAAAGGAAAAGCAGGTATATTATCGCTTGATATCTATAAAGCATTTGACTCCCTCTAATGGATCACAATAAAGAAATTGTACAGAATTATGCTTTTGGTGCAAATTTTTACAGAGTAATAGATCAATTATATCAACAAGGCACAGCAAAAGTTAAAGTAAATGATACTGTTACAGAAGATATCACACTGAGTGCAGGAACTAGACAAGGGGACCCTTTATCGTCAATGCTATTTATCATGGCGATGGAGCTATTTGCATCTGAAATTAGGGATGATGAAGAATTAGAAGGGATTGTGGGAACTAAAATAAATTTATATGCAGATGACACGTTAATTATAATGAAAAATCTGCAGGTTTGTTTGCCCAAATTAAAAACTCATTTTAGGAATTTTCAAGAGCCAACAGGACTGGAAGTAAATTGGGACAAATCAGAAGCTCTATTTTTTAATTTAAGCAATGAGGACAAGGAAAAAATTAAGGATAAATTTCATATTCAAATTAAGAATGATATAAAATATTTAGGGATTAATGCTGTAAACAATTTTGTTGACTTAAAGAAAATAAATTAGAAAAAGAATTGAAAGAGAAAATACAAAGATATAAAAATTAAATTTATCTTGGTTCGGCAGAATTGCATTGTGTAAAATGAAAATATTACCCAAAATAATTTTTTTATTTGATACTTTACAGATACAAATTAAAGAGAAAAGTTTAAAAATCTTTCAAAGTTTGAAGAACACCTTTTGGATGTTAATGGAGGAAAGAGGCCAAGAATAACAAAATTTCTTTGGTATTTACCACAAAAAATGGGTGGATTAGGAATCCCAAACATTAAAAATTATTATAACGCATTTAAATTAAGAAATATATGCAAAATATTAATAAGGAAATAATTCATATGGGACAAAATAGAAATGCAGGAAATTTCATAATTTGGGAATGAGGCTTTCCTGGGAAAAACAAATAAAAAGATTAGCATATCAAATAAATTGTTGAAAGAGTTAATGGATACATGGAGGGTGTTGAAGAAAAATTGGCTCCAGATGTGTCGCCGATCATAGAGATAAGAGATATGAGAACATTTGCATTAAGGATAGATAGCAAATTAGAAGAAATATTTATTGAAAACAATGTAAAGAGTTTGAAAAAACTGGCTGAAGGTTTGTAGTAATGACGTAAAGAAAGTGGAATTATTTAAACAACTGAACCTAAACTGGTTGCAAATCGCTCAAATGACTAAATGGAATAATAAACAATTGGATAGAATAAATTTAAATAGAAGCAAAACCACATTTGAAGAATTATTATTTAGATTAAGGTCAGAACAAATAGCAATTAAGGGAATAGTTAGTAAATTATATAAGATATTGAACAATGATAAAAAACAACAGAAAATTTTAAAATCCGTATGGGAGCAAGACCTGAATATTAAAATTAGTAATGAAAGTTGGAAAAGTAAATGGAAGAGTAGAATAATGCGTACCCTTTCAGTAAGAGTTAAAGAATATAACTACAAATTAATATGGAAATGGTATTTAACTCCAAATCGATTACATCAGATAGATAGCACAAAGCAAAATTATTGTTGGAGATGTAAAGATACTCCAGGGACATATTTACATATGTGGTGGAATTGCTCAAAATTGAAATCTTTTGGTGATAAAATTAATATGGAAAATAATGAAAGATTTGATAGTGATATTAAATTAGATGCGAGCATAGCATTAATAACTGAAGTGGATAATTTGAAATTGGATAAATATAGAAAAGATTTATTGCAATTATGCTAACTACAGCAAGACAATGCATAGCTAAGAATTGGAAAGGCGAAAACATAATACAAATAGAGGACTGGTATAAAGCAGTTAATGATAAGTTAACATGGGAGTTAAACAAAAGAAAGGGAATAATAAAAGAAAATAAATTTCAAGAGATTTGGAAATGCTTCATTGATCATGCGTTAAGTAAGAGACAAAAAATAAAGAAATAACAATAAAAATGAGAGAAAGTGAGAAAGAGTTATCAAACTCAATCTCTGGGAGCATTATAAATATCACTGGGTGATTGTCAATATTTTTATTCACATTAAATGAGGCTATATTTAAATAGTATGTGTAGTGATAAGATCGGATAATATATATCAAATTTTATCGAAAATGGTCTAGAGAGAGAGAGAGAGAGAGAGAGAGAGAGACGAATGCAGTATAGGTATTTTTGTTGTTGTTGGTGGTGGTGGTGTTTTGTCTGATATATGACGATTTTCCGATGATGATAATCTATAGCAAGAATTATATGAATTATATGATTTGTACTGTGAAGATTGTTTGTTATGTGATATTGTTAATTTTGCTATTGTTGTTGCTTTTTTGTATTATGTCATTAACTATTTGTCATTTAATAATAAAATCTAATTTAAAAAAAGAAATTATTTATAAAATATTTGAACCTGGCTTTATCTTAAAATATTTTATTCATCATGTTAAAATAAAACATTCCATAATAAAATTTTTATTTTTTCAATTTTTCTAATTTTTCAGGGGAAAAACAAAAAAGGCTTCAGAAAAAAACAAGGGTTTTTTTAATATTTTTTCCAGTTTTTTCCCAGGCCTTCGCATCTCTAGTTCAGACTCCATTGGCGGACGCTAAACCCAGACTCCGTCGAAGGTGTTGAGCTCCAGGCTCTGACCCCTGATCATCACTATTGCCTGACTGCAGTGCCGACAGAGGACAATGTGGTTTAATTGATTTATTTGTTGTTCTATTGCTTTATCAGGATTTATTATGTTTTTCATGTTTATCTGATATTCTGTGCTATTTATAGGATTGTGTTGTGGTATATTATTATATGCTGTTTTGGTAAATTGAATTTTGTATATCGTATTACTGTGTATTTACTTTGTATATTGTGTACATTGTGTATTGCATATTGTGTATATTGTTTATTTACCATGAGAGCCACCCTGAGTCGGGTTCCCTGATTGGGTGGCATACAAGTTGTCTTGAACGCTCGACTGGGTGCTGGCTTACAGGAGGCATGTACCGATCCCAGTACAGCCTAAGGTTGCCTCACCGTACCGCTTCCCAATCGGCTTCAAAGAACTCCACCTGTCGCTTACAGGGAGTATGCGGTGGTTTAATATGTTGGTAGAATGTGGGGGCATAGAGCAAAGCACTTAGAAATACCCTGATAAATTGACATCCACTCCGTTGATGTTACTCACAAAGAGTTTTATTTTCCTTTAGTATCTGAAAAAGAACAAAGACAGGAGCAAAACAAAGTACATAGCAAACATAGTTAGTATAGTCCACTTAGATCTTAGAGGTTCAGATCATAAGTGTTTAGAGTCCAGCTCAAGGAGACATCTCTGCCTTCAACCTGAGAGGACCAAATAACTGAGGGAAAGGGCTCTGCTTTTATACACAAAGAGGAGCAGATTTCCCTCCCACCTTTGCATTCTTAGGATGACTCAACCTGCAGGTGTTTCAGAGTCACGGGGTTTTGATTGACAGGGGGAGGCATCTTCTCCCTCGTGGGATAGTCAGATGTCTCTGTCGTCACTCTGCCACCTGACCTATTTGTCATCCTCCCTCGAGGGGTCTGTAGGTGTACATTCCTTTGAGGGAATGCAGCTGTGTTGAATCCATCAGAAAGGAATGTGTTTACAGCTCTATCTGCAGGTGCAGTATTGCTCATCAGAAAGGAATGTGGAATGTGTTTACAAGTAGCTTCAGTAGCTAAGTGATAAGGTTGCCATGACAACTCAAGGTTCATGACACAAGTGTGAAAATTAAATTAAACTCTAGGGTTCAGTACTCATTTCTGTTTATAGCGAAAGAGCCAGGGCTGTCTGCATCTGCAGATGTTTCCATGGACATGTGGCAGGCATGACTAGACACCGGAGTGCAGAAAACACTGTTTACCTTCCCACCAAAGTGGTACCTATTTATCTACTGTACTTGCAATTTCTTGCTTTCAAACTGCTTGGTTGCCAGAAGCTGGGACAGAGACAGAAGCTCATTTCATCATGCAGTACTCAAGTCTTGAAATGTTGACCTGCCAACTTTCCAGTTGTCAAGTTTAGCATCTTAACCACTAAACCACCACAGCCCTACTATTACTCTGTGAGCTGGCATTCAAATAAACTAATGACAAAGTTGTTGGTGAGGATGATACTGATGATAAATCCATGGTATGTATTCTGAACAGGCATACCCTTGTTTATCGAAATTTAAATCTACTTGTCTTTGACAATGATCAGCACTGGTAGGAAGGAAATGGATCTGCAAAATGGGAGTTCTTTGCCTCCCCAGCCTAGAAGTGGTGCCACTTGCCAATAAACTCTCACTAACAGGCCAGGGGGTGGAGGGATTCCAGGATGCCATCTCTCAACAGCCTCTTTTTGAGGTGCAAATGTGAGCCAAAAGTGGTGTCAGCTTCATGCTCACCAATAAGGCTACCAGCATGACCAGACTGACAAAGCTGGTGTGCCTGCTTTCCATCTCATTTTGGAGGCTGGAATTACTCTTCAGGGCAGATTTCCAAATTTAATCTGACACTGCAGGATCCTTGGATTTTGGCATCTTTCAAAGAGGGTGTTTGACCTCAGGTGTTTGGCTAAAGGATTGGCATGATAAGGGCATTACCAGGAATCTTAGCTTCCTGGAATTTTTTTCGCTATCTCAGGGGAATTATAGCTATGGCTGAGGAGCAGATCAATTCTATGGTTGTGCTTTGGTGTGACAATATGGCTGTAGCTCATATTGTGAATTCTCTTTCTTCCAAGTCCCCTAGATTCATGTTATTAGTTTGTGCAGTCACACTGTGTTGACAGTGGTGTGATTCAGCAGGTTCGCCCCAGTTCACCAGAACTGGTAGCAGAAATTTTGGCTGGCCCTGCCCATCCAAGTTTTGAAATAAAGTAGTCCTAATTTGGGTGCAACACAGGGCTTTCCCCCTGGCCAAACCCTCGATACCACACCCACAGAGTAGGTAGTAAAAAAAAAATCAAATCCCACCACTGAGTGTTGCCTTAGAAAAATCTGACAACGACCAACCCAGCCCTGCTATGGAAGTGTGTTTAGTCAAGAGTCAATCAATTTGAAAAAAATGTTTTTGCTGAGTCTTTTACAAAACCCACTCTTTTGTTTTAAAGCAACACTTCTCTCAATTGAAAACTCTTAATAGCTCCTCTGAAGCCATTAAAATCTATTGTTTCAGTGATTTGCAAACACAAGGTCTCTAAATAGGTCTTGACCAGACAGACAAATTGATTGTGAGATTATTATTTTTTTTGCAAAGATAAGCTTGGGTTTTTTATCCCCAGATGGATCCAGACACAGCATACCAAGAGCTTTGCTGGAGACACCATATATCATGGTTTGTTCACTCTCAATGTAGTCTTTAACTCACTTTGACACTTGGTGCAAGGACACATTTATCGTAAAATAGAACATACTCTGCTCAAGTATTATCCAAATGGAATAATCTTTGGTGAGGAGGTAGCTAAACAAGTCAAATAAATAAATAAATAATGAAATAAAAATACTGCATATAGTATAACAGCTTTATATAAAAAATAGCAATAGCAATAATAATTGTGATAATAATGTATGTTATCACCCTGCTATTTCCAGATGCAATTTTTAATATTTCTATTGATATTCAGGAAACAAAACACATTATGTTATGGTCAACACACAATGCCAATAAAAAATATGTAAGAGGATAACAGGTTCTGCTGTGGTGTAACGAGAATAAATTAGGTTCTGGGGTAAGGGTGGGGCTTTTTAGCTTCTCAGACAAAAGAAAACACTTTCATTTTTCCTGCAACTAGGTGGTATATTAATGTCTGACATATCAAGAATTATCATTAATGTTACATAAATTGAGTGGTCATATCCAAAACAAATGTTGTATTCTACTAGAGCTGTGTGAGAAATGCCTTATTTATCTAAAGCTATGGTGGTAAATGCTCCCCCTAAATAAACAGATATTTTTCAAATTATGTTTATATATCCTTGATTTTAAAATGCCTTCTCTAGAATGACCTTCTAAGATACACTGCATGATGAAATTAGAACTAGCCACTATGGGTTTAAGAAGCCTCCTCACCCCACTCTGTCTCTGAATAAAAGACATTTGGATTGCTGCCAATCTCCCCTAAACCCTTTTGAAGACATTCCAATGCCTTCTGTCCGCAAGTCTGTGACACCTATTTGTCTGTTGTCAGATTTCTGCTTGTGTCACCTGTCCATTCAAAGCCCACACAACAATTATGTCTCCACAATCTCACACCTAAAGGTGTAATATTTCAATAAAGTCAGTAAGCTAAGTTGATTGAGAGAACAAGGGAAAATAATATTGTAGAACACACACACAAAACCAACACTATTTAAACCATAATGCAAGTTTGTTTTCTTCACCCTACAGCTTCGCAAAAATGGCTGAATGAGTGACTACAAGAAGATATACATACCATTTGGTGACCCCCAATGGAAATTTGTTATAGGTCACTCACTTTTTCCTTTGGTGTCAATCCTTGTATTTCTTACGATTTACTCTTTGCTCAGGTGAAATTACTGATCATCTTTTTAATCCTAGAATGGCAGACCTGGATACAAAAGGGCATAGTGGTGTTGCTCTAACCTTGGATGAACAGCGAATCTTGCTCTCTCACATAGCTGCCCTAGAATTACACAAATACCTTTAATTCAAGGGTGATTAAAAAGGACATTAAGTCCTATCTCCAGGGTAATCTGAAGGTGGACTGGTCCACTTTTTTATGGTGTCCATATGGTGTCCATATATGTTGGAAACCAGAGCAATCTTGACATGCTCCTTTTGACCCTCTGTCAGGGGTTCAGCATTTTAGGTGTACACCATAAATGTCATAAATGTAATTTACATAAATGTGTAATTAATTATTTTGGGTACCCCCCTTCAAATGGGGGGGGCATGAGAATCCAGGTGATTGGTAGGTTAACAATTCATCACCCATGGTGTATGCAACATTTTAGCATCCTACAACGTTAAATAAACCTGGAGTCTGACTCCATCTTGAAAAGCATTCTTTATTTCTAAGTAACATATAAATATAATTACCATGTCTATTAATGGCTTTGCACAGACAGAGGTGTGCTAAACTTTATGCTGATTGCTGCTGAAAGCCAAAAATAGTTTTTGAAGATCAGCGCAAGAATAATAATGTCAATCCCTATACAGTGTCACAAATGTCATGTACTGATTGTCATATCTTAACTATGGTTTTGTGCTCTTCTTGTTGAATGTCCCCATGGGTGTACATGGAGGGGCATGCAAGGAGTTTGCCCACAATCTTAAATGTATTTCTATAAATTGATACATATAGAAATTATAGTTAGAGCAAAAATGTGTAGATATGATTAATAGACTCTCTGCCCCCTACCCACCCCAATTATTTCCACAGACATCTTTGAATGCTATTTTTTTTAATAAAAAAATGTGTCAAATGCACATAAAAGTGCTTTCTGGGTTGAAAGGATTTTTGCTGGAGAAACTCCACTCAGGGAACGCCTGTATGAGGCTCCTTTTATGTCCCCAAGATCTTTTTTCAGTGAAGTGGCCCTTATTTATCTGCTTGCAATTTCTTGATTTCAAACTGCTAGGTTGGCAGGAGCTGGGACAGAGATGGGTGCTCATTCCGTCATGCAGTACTCAGGTATCGAACTGCTGACTTGCTGACCTTCCAGCTAACAAGGTGAGCTTCTTAATCCCTGAGCCACCACAGTCCCTTTGAATGCTATTGTTGCTGACGAAGCAGCCATTTTGAAGTGCTGTATGCTAAGTACAGCCTACAGTGAGCTCGAGTTTATTATGCTCACTCCCACTTCATCCTGATCAGCTGGCTGAGTTATTAAATAAACTACTGAAGTAACTTTAAAGTCAGATAGTTCAGAAGTTTGTAGACGATAAAATTTTATGAGAAAGCATTGCCAGGCTTCATTTTGAGCTCTTGCCCAAGTACTGTTTGATTGTTGTGTTCGAATAATGTAACCATCTTCATGTGATAACAATGTATCTTAACAATGTAACATGTCCTACCAGTAACAATATAGCCTTCAGCTGTATCACTATAAACTCTGTATGAGGACGCGAGCTAATGACCACCAGTGGGCAGCGGCGAGCGTCCAAGCTCTCTTGGTCCATACTCATCAAAGGCCATAGCGCGGAGTTTCCCGCCACTACCTACACCTGGACAAGAAGGGCGTGACCAGCAATGACGTCACGCGGACAATAGCCAATGGGCTATCGTGGAGCCACGTTCAAATGTTTACTACTGTATATATAGAGCTATGCATCCGCCATTACCTCATGTTCCCTCTGACCACCATGCAATAAACCTGAGTTAAACCAGCCCGTGGCTGTGTCCTGTGTCTTGGTTCTCATACACCAAATTGGCGACGAAGGTGGGATATGGATCCCCAAGGAGCCAGGGCACAGAGCGGGTTCAACATCACCACACCGCAAGACTGGGAGCTCTTTGAGATGGACTTCCAGGCGGCACTGGTGGAACTCAAAGTCAAAGAGGACGACGAGGAAAGGAAGAGGGCCATCCTCACCCACATGCTTGGGATAGAAACCAAGCGAACGCTGGTGGGCATTATTGCACCGAAGAAGATGAGTGATTTCAAAGCCGATGACATCATGAAACTGCTGCGTGAGCATTTCCGACCCTCGAGGGCAATGTTTCCCGCTCGGAGCGCGTTTTGGAGGCGAGTCCAAGCGCGGGACGAGTCGGTCGAGGCCTTCGTAACAGCCATGAGAATAGCCGCCGCCCCCTGCAGATGGGACAACCTAGAAATGGCCCTCAGGGACGGAGTTCTGTGTGGCCTGAAGGACAAGGAAGTGCAGCGCAGCCTGATGAACAAGGAGCCACCTCCCACGCTGACAGAGGTTGTAGAGGCCGCGGAAGCCGCGGAATCCACGAATGCTGGAGTAGACGAAATGCACCAGTGGCGTGAGTGGCGTCCGAGGGCCGGCAAAGCGGAGAATTCGGTGCACGGAAAGTCCAGACAGTCGGTGCACGCAACCCGACGAACCTCGAAGTCGTCCACGGAAGGCAGCGACGGCGAGGAGGTCCAGAAGGTCCGAAAAGGAGGGCGCCGCTGCGATGGTTGCGGAGCGGCCCATGAGCGCGCGAAGTGCCCATTCAGAAAAGCCGAGTGCTACAACTGCGGCCGTCGGGGGCACATCGCCAAGGCGTGCAGAAAGCGGAAAGAGGGCCGGAGACATTCACAAGACCGCGCGGCCAGACCGGACCGTCCAGCGAGGTCCAAAGATGGCGCCCGGACCACGAGGAAGCAGGACGGCGTGGGCCGCATCTCGGACGACAGCGAGGATGACGCCCCCGTGTTCAGCGTGTCCGCGGGACAACCCCATTACTTCGTTGAGGTACTAGTACAAGGGGCCCCTATTAGGATAGAAATTGACTCGGGGTCCTCCTATTCTATAATTCCCCAGAGAGAGTTCTTGAAAATCGACCCCCAAGTGCGGCCCAAACTTAAAACGTTGAGGTCCACGCTACGAGACGTACAGGGGAACAACATTCCAGTGTTGGGGGTCGGGAAATTTCGGGTCCGTTTTAAGAGACATGCTGCGGAACTCCCTCTAGTTGTCCTCAAAGGGGGAAGTTGTAGCCTCCTCGGGACTCAGTGGTTTCAGCCTTTGGGTTTATTCATAGGGGGGGTGCACGCCGTGGGTGCGGATCCAATACAAGCCGTGTGCGACGCGCACCCCGACGTTTTTAAAAAAGGACTGGGAAAGTTCAAGGGACCCCCTGTAGCCTTCGACCTAGACCCGGAGGTCCGCCCGATAAGACTCAAACCACGCAGGGTGCCGTTCGCACTAAAGGACAAAATAGAGGCGGAACTGGACAAACTGGTGGGCCAGGGGATTCTTGTTCCTGTTGATTCCGCGGAGTGGGAAACTCCAATTGTAACAGCACTAAAGGCTAACGGGGAGGTGCGCATTTGCGCTGATTATAAGTGTACAATTAACAAGGCGATCCGCCCTAATGCATACCCGGTGCCGGTGGTCAGCCACCTTCTGGCCAGGCTGAATGGGGGAAAATGTTTTGCTAAGCTCGATTTAGCACAAGCCTACCAGCAACTCCCTGTAACTCCCGCCACGGCAGCGGCACAAACAATAGTTACACATAAAGGGGCGTTCCAGGTGTCGCGTTTACAGTTCGGCGTGAACTCGGCACCCGGCCTTTTTCAGTCGCTTGTGGAACGCCTCCTGAAGGGGCTGGAGGGGGTGTTGCCTTATTTTGATGACGTATTGATAACAGGGGGGAGTGAGGCCGAACTGGCAAAGAGATTGGATAAAGTACTGACTGTGTTCGAGAAAGCGGGGCTGCGACTGAGAAAAGACAAATGCGTTTTTTTCGAAACAGAGGTTGAGTTTTTAGGGTTCCGGGTCACACCCGAGGGAATTATGCCGTCCAAATCCAAAGTAGCCGCCATCAAGAAGGCTCCTCGCCCCACATCCAAAACCGAATTACAGTCATTCCTGGGGCTCCTCAATTTTTACCATACCTTCCTTCCACGGAAGGCGTCTGTGGCCGAACCGCTCCATCGGTTGCTTAAAAAGGAGGAAACATGGCTGTGGGGCGACGAGCAAGAGAGGGCGTTTAAAGAGTTAAAGCAACTCCTAACATCCGAGGCAATCCTGACTCATTTCGATCCCAAACGGCCAGTGGTCTTAGTCTGTGACGCATCCCCAGTGGGGGTGGGGGCGGTGCTTTGCCACGTGTTGGATGACGGAAGGGAGGCCCCGATAGCGTTTTACTCAAGGTCCCTGTCCCAAGCAGAGCGGAATTACGCACAGACCGACAGGGAGGCATTAGCGATAGTAGCGGGAACCAAAAAATTTCACGATTTTCTGTATGGTCGCCCGTTCAAGATCGTGACAGATCACAAGCCCCTGTTAGGAATTTTCACTGCAAATAAGCCCACGCCACAGATCCTGTCCCCGAGGATGCTGCGGTGGGCTATCTTTCTCAACGCATACCAACATGAGTTGGAATACCGGCCCGGAAAGGAGATCAGCCATGCAGACGCACTCTCAAGGTCTCCTTTGCCCTTGTCGGGCGACCAAAAGGCAGGGGTAGAGAGAGACCACCAGGTATTGTTAATAGAGGTCTTAGATTCACCCCCAATAGTACCAGCCGATATTGCCAGGGCGACAGGCAAGGATAGGACGCTGGAGAAAGTAAGCTCATGGGTACAGAAGGGGTGGCCGGCGTCCTCCCCAGGTACGGAATTCGACCCATTTTTTCGGAAAAAAATAGAGTTGTCCCTAGAGAGGGGGTGCCTTTTGTGGGGCCAACGGGTGGTGGTCCCTACGTCCCTGCGACCGAGGGTGCTCAAACTGTTGCACGTCAGCCACCCGGGGATCGTCCGTTCCAAGGCGCTGGCCCGGAGTTACTTCTGGTGGCCCCAGCTGGACGCAGACATAGAGTACATGGTCGGCACTTGTGAGGCCTGCCAGGGCTCCCGACCGGAGGCGGCTCGCCTCCCGCATAGGGAATGGGACGCAGCGAGGGGGCCGTGGTCCAGAGTGCACATAGATTTCGCTGGCCCGTTCCGAGGAACCCTTTTTCTCCTGGTAGTGGATGCGTACTCCAAGTGGCTGGAGGTGATTCCGGTAAAGAGCACGTCCTCCGCCACTACAATTAACCACCTACGGAGAGTCTTTTCCACGTTCGGTTTACCCGACACTCTGGTCAGCGATAACGCTAGTTGTTTCACGTCCGCAGAGTTCAGGGCATTCACCGAGGCAAATGCCATTCGGCACGTCACACCCGCGCCGTTTCACCCGGCCACGAATGGCCAAGTGGAGCGGCTGGTGCGTACAACAAAGGATGCGCTGCGGCGCATGGGCTCGGGGGACCTGAATCACCAGGTGTGTCAGTTTTTATTAGCGTATAGGGTGACCCCCTTAGCGTCGGGATATTCGCCGGCAGAGCTGCTGATGCGGAGAAAGCTGACCACGCTTCTGACCAGATTAGACCCGACGAGGGTCGAGGACAAAGGGAAGAACATAGGGGTGGCGGTGTCGAAAGGTTTCGCCGCCGGCGATCCTGTGCATTGCAGGAACTATGCAAGCGCAGGGCCAGCCTGGGTACCAGGGAAAGTTGTAGAACAAACGGGGCCAGTATCGTATCGAGTGGAGACGAGCACCGGTCTGCTCTGGAGGCGGCATGCAGATCAACTCCGGAGCCGGGTTCCCGGGAAGCAATCCACGGACGGCACGGCAAATGCCTCAGCGTTAGGGTTCTCCTCCACCCGCTTATCCCAAGGGGGAGACAACGAGGGGCAACAGTCCCAAACAAGGGGGGAAAGCAGCGGTCCCGACTCATATCCTTTTGATACGCCAGTTCTATCAGAGGCCGGGGAAGTGGGAGATGAGTTTGCGACTGCTGCCCCCGAATTTGATTTTGCGTTACCGAGCCGGGGGGGGTTTTGGGAGTGTTCCCCCACCCATCCAAGCGAGAAGAGGGGTTTTCCGTTAGCCCCCAGTGCCCCCGGTTCTTCCCAAATAAAGCACACACCTCCCAACAAAGCCGCAGAGCCGCGGCAAGTCACTAACAAGTCTCCCTCTCCAATTACAGGGCAGGAAGCCAGGGGACAAAGAGAAGGTAGCAAACCCGGGGCAGGGCAGCCCGCACCGAGACCCCAGCGTGTTCGAAATAAGCCATCTTGGCTGAGAGACTTCGTCTCATCCTAGGGGGGAGGAGTGTTGTGTTCGAATAATGTAACCATCTTCATGTGATAACAATGTATCTTAACAATGTAACATGTCCTACCAGTAACAATATAGCCTTCAGCTGTATCACTATAAACTCTGTATGAGGACGCGAGCTAATGACCACCAGTGGGCAGCGGCGAGCGTCCAAGCTCTCTTGGTCCATACTCATCAAAGGCCATAGCGCGGAGTTTCCCGCCACTACCTACACCTGGACAAGAAGGGCGTGACCAGCAATGACGTCACGCGGACAATAGCCAATGGGCTATCGTGGAGCCACGTTCAAATGTTTACTACTGTATATATAGAGCTATGCATCCGCCATTACCTCATGTTCCCTCTGACCACCATGCAATAAACCTGAGTTAAACCAGCCCGTGGCTGTGTCCTGTGTCTTGGTTCTCATACACCAAATTGATGTAACAACAAATATTAATATTATATGAGAGTGATTTCAGGATATCATTTCCAAGATAGATTTAATACCATTGCATGGCCAGAAAAGCCAAGAACAAAAGCAAATCCCTGTATCAATTTGCCAATTTCCAGCTGCAAAGTGCAGTTGGGATTAGTCAATTAAAAAAAAAGATCTTAATCACTTCTCTGAATACTGACACTGAGGAAATCTAAAGATGCATTTCTGTGGGTAAAATAGGAACCCATTGAATCATGTCATTTGTCTTATTCATCAAAGTGCCAACCATTTTCTTCTTCTTTGGTGCATTGTCTCTAGAAGCACAATTTGTTTCTAGTGCCAGTAATGATTTTCCCTGTTTTCTACTGATGCAAATCTCTAGCAGCATTGTTCCATTCAGTCAAAATGTCCTGGCTAGTGGGCAGAGATATGATTCATTTTTATTATAACCTCTGACATCTCAACACCACAGCACCTTCTTACCTTCTAACACCACTTTACCATGTCTTTATTGTCAGCAGCAGCAGGAAAAGGCGAAGTAGCAGAAGCAGCAACATCACTTAAGGATCTGTGCTTTCTAAAAACTATTTAAAAAGGAACAGATATGCTGAATGAGATGTATTGTGACACCATGATATAAGCAAGAGCAAATCCCAGATCAGCAGATTCTACTATCAGGAAAAGTCAGACAATTTCTGTAATTTCTGTCTGATACAATTTTTTTTGTACAGTTAAGTGTTGTGTTAGGATGAGGTTTTGGGAGAGCCAAAGAGTTAGAGTTAGTTCTAGGACTAGGGTTACTATCAGCATTAGGGTTACAGACGTTATTGTGGATTTATCTCGAGCTACTCTAGAAACTACTTCACATAATATTTTGTGATTTCTGTTTAATGCATTTTTGCATTCTTTAGTTTTTGGTTATGACTATATTTATGGGTAGACCTAGGGTTAAGGTTAGTGTTAGGGTTACTATCAGTTTTAGGGTTACAAAAAATTTTCTGGATTGTTCTCGAGCAACTCTAGAAAATACTTCACATAATATTATGTTGTTTCTGTCTAATGCATTTTTGTTATATCCCTAAATGTCGGATTAGGACAAGGATCAGCATTAGTCTTGGGGTTAGGGTATCACATTTCAGATTTCATAAATTATTCTGGATTATTTTGGAGCTACTCTTCAAACTAGTTCACTTAATATAGTGTAATGTATGTCTAATGCAAATTGTATGACATGCTTAAGTGTTGGGTTAGAACTAGGTTAAGGGTTAGGCCTAGGGTTAGAGTTATCCTTAATATCAGTTTTAGAGTTACAATGGCTTTTCTGGATTATTCTAGAGCCACTCTACAAACTATTTCATGTAATATTGTGATGTTTCCATTTATTGCAATTTATTTGTGGTACAAATAAATTGATTTTTGGTTAGGACTAGATTGTGGGTTAAGACTATGGTATAGGTTACTATCATCTTAACACTTGCAAAATATTTTTTGGATTGCTCTTGAACCACTCTGGAAAGTAGTTCACATAATATTTTGTTATTTGTGTCTAATATAAATTTTAGTAGTACGCTTATGTGTCAGGTTAGCACTAAATTTAGGATTAGACCTAGGGTTAGGGTTACCCTGTATACAGTCGAGCTGTATATACCCAAATATAAGCCGAGGTACCCAATTTTGAAATAGATTGACCCGATTATAAGCCGAGGGTGGAAATGCAGCAGCTGCTAGTGAGTTTCAAAAATCAAAATATGGTAAAATTAATTAAATTGTTAGCACATCTCAATCCAATGCACTCTTGGGATCCTCCTAGTCATTGACCCGGGTATAGGCCAAGCCCACTTTTGGGGGGTTAATTTTGTGGCTAAAAAACTCGGGTTATACTCGAGTATATATGGTACTATCAGCTTTAGGGTTATAAATTATTTTTCTGGATTATTCTGGAGCTACAATAGAGACTAGTTCATTTAATATTGTGTGATTTCTGTCTCATGCATTTTTGTGGTATGCTTAATTGTCATGTTAGAACTAGGTTGGAGGTTAGTCCTAGAGTTAGGATTTGGATTACTATTGGCGTTATAGTTGCAAATGTTTTTCTGGGTTATTCTAGAGCTAATCTAAAAATGAGTTCACATAATATTTCTATCTAATGCAATTTCTATCTAATGCAATTATTTGTGGTGCTGCTAGGTTTTGAGTTACTATGAGATTTAGGGTTAGCTCTATAGTTAGGGCTATGATGAGCTTTTAAGGTTACAGAAGTTTTTCTAGATTTATCTGTCTAATGCAATTTTTTCCTGGTATTCTTAAGTGTCAGTTTAGGATTAGACCTTGGGTTGCTATCAGATTTAGGTTTACACAACGTTTTTCTGCATTATTCTAGAGCCATTCTAGAATTTAGTACACATACTATTTTGTGAAATATGCCTAATGCATTTTTTTTGTTATGCTTAAATGTTGGTTTAGGACTAGGTTTAGGATAGGTCTAGGGTTAGAGTTAGGGTTACTATCAGTTTTAGGGTTACAAAGGTTTTTCTGAGAATAATCCTGCCAGTGATTAAGGCACATACGCTGCTTTGAGCTCCCTGGAAGACAGGCAGGATATAATTGTGACAAATATACAAGGATACGTGATGCTCTCCAAGTATTATATATAGTTGTGCCTCCATTTTTACCTTCATTAATTAGAATCCTTTGATGAGAGAAGATATTGAACAGTAACTTAGAATGAAGGACTGGAAAGCATATCTTTTTATTCTCTGTTCTTTTTACTCACCACCATAACCAAGTATTTAGAATGCTGTCATCAAAATATTTTATTAATACTCCAAGCTTAGCAGTGTTGATTTTTATTCTACTCGTGTTTGCAGAGAAAGCTGTAAGTCTCTTCTCCCCATGGGTTTCATTTCTGGTAAGGATTATTTCTCATTCCCAGTAATTAATTGAAGTAAAAACAAAATATTTAGCTGAAGTCTCTGTATTTATTTGATTTCTAATCTGTTCCTGAATGTTCTGCAAACTGGATATATGTATGGTAGAGCCAAGCTTCCAGGTGATAAACATATTCCACAAAATAATGTATCAGTCCAATTCCTGGTAAGTAAAATAGAGCCAATCCTGCCTAATTCGGGGTTTAATCACAGCTTGGGGCATTTGAGTTTCTCTTGCCTGAAAAGGACAGAGTTAAGTGTTTTATACCTGACAGCTGCAATCACGTTACCCAACAGAAACGTCAGTAGCCTCACGCAAACCCCAGTGAAATATTTATCATGGAACAATTGGACTGATGCTAAGCAGTTTCCTTGTTTTGTGAGCTAGGTCAACTAATCATTTTGATATGTGAAAGAGCAGAAGCTTGCTTTTAGTTTGAGAAAGGAGTCTGCTTTAAATTTAGAGGGGAAAGGAGAGAGCTTTTTGATAATGGACTAGTTCCCAAGGCATTTACACAGGGATTTCTAAACTCATCTAGAACATTCAAGAAAACATTAACAGAGTCTATATAAGTTAAATCATAGCACCCTCCTTTATGACTGCTTTAGAAGTGTCAAGGAGGAAGTGAGAGTATGGGTGGCTCAACAGACCAGTGGTGAAAGTTTAGTGTAAACTTTCAAAGTCAGAACCCTCATAGTAGTCCTTACAAGAGTTGATCCATAAAAATTAAACTTAATTACAGATCTCCACCCTTATCCAAGGAGGATATGTTCTGAGACCTTCAATGATAACTGTGACCCTTATATTTAACACATATATCTCAGTCAAAGAAGCAGGAGAGGGGTTTCCTATGCCTCTGTCATTCTACATGAGAGCTACCAAAATGTCTGCCTTCATTTTTTGTAAGCATGAAATTAGAGACAGTGGTCTCATTAGCCCAATCTGGTAGTGTGCTCTGTGTAATCAGGGATTTTTATTGAATATTTCAAGATCTGTGACTAGGTGAACCAAATCTATTCAACCCACAGACATGGAGCAAGACTGGTATTTATTTTTTGGAAAGATAATTCTGCATACCAACAGCTCTTCAACAGAAGACTTCAGAAATTTCACATTAAGCTACTTCGTTTTAAAATAGCCAATTAACAATATTTCAATGGGGCATACTTCTGGATAATTGGATATAGGATAGATTTCAGCCTGAAAGACAAAAAGACCCTGAAAAATCGATTTATGTACTCTGAGCTAGTGTCTTTCCCTTTGAAAAGCAAAGAATACGAACATACAGCAAGAATTCGACAATGGTTGACTGTAAAAAGTGGGGGGAAACCCTTAAAGGATCTAGAAAATGGAATGATGGGTCTAAAACCAGAAAGGGATGTCAGCAGACTGTGATGCTCACTTGCTGCTTTATGCCCTGACTTGAACTGTGCAGATTGCTCTGGAACAGTGATTAAATTCTGCTTGGATAGTATTAGCTTAGGATAGAGAGGTTTTTTTTATATATTAAACTAATAGATTCTCATCTACATATCAGGGACCCATATGTTTTACGGCATGACTGAATAAAGCTGCAGTTGTTCTAGGGATCTATGTTTTTCACATACTCCCACTGAAGTTAAAGACCCTAAGAAAAAAGTCAATGAATCTCTAAGTTATTCTGAAGAACATACAGGATTCTGTGAGTGTGCAGACAATTAAACTGGCAGCTGCTGTATCCCTGGCTAGTACCATAATCACAGAATGGAAATAATGGTTCATAGCTTTGTCTCATAGTTATAGTCCAATATTTATTCTCCTTCGGTGATTCTGTGCAAAATGTACTTGCTTCACAAGTCAAAACAGTGTTTTTCCAATTGTCAGCACTGCAGGCTCAACCTGTTCTCTGCAAATCCCTGCTGCGTTTTATCTTTGCTATTCATGATACTAACAATAAGAATGCAAGCGCGGCGCCAAAATGGCCGCTGCGCCCTTTGCGGCCCCCCCCCCCACAGGACAGAGAATCCGGGTAGTTAGGGGCGTGGCCAGCTCCCTTATAAAAGGGATGGCCACGAGGCAGCCGAGCTGCCATTTTACCTCAGCGACGGAGCGGAGAAGTCTTTTCCCCTGTGTCTCCGTCGCACTTTAGCCTACCGGGAAGCCTTTTTGGTAGCGGTTCTTCCTTGCTGGCTTCCCTTCTTGTTTCGGTGGAGATGCCTTCGAAGAAGAAGGCAGCTTCTAGTGCAGCTCGCGCTGTTAGGAGGCGCAACCCAGGTCGGAGGACCGCGGTGCCGCCTCCTCAACAGCCGCCTTTGCCGGCCCCTGCCGGGGCCAGCGGAATGGGGTCTATTGCCCCTTGGCCTGATCAGAGTGCGGGCGCGGAAGGCGTTCCGGCCCACGGCCCGCGAGCGGTGGACACCGCTCCTGCACCTGCCCACCCTGTTGGGCCTACTCATCTTGGGTCGCAGCCTCCCCCGGGGCCCTCCAGCCTTGGGGGGTGGTGCGGCCCCCTGCCTTGGCAGGTTTCTCCTCCGACCCTGCCGGGCTTCGGTTCTGGCCAATGGCCATATTCGGGTCCTGGGGTATAGGGACCTGCACCCGCGCCTGGACCAGGCGGGCCGGCCGGCCCTTTGCCCCTGGTCAACGTGGACACCTTATTGGCCCGCATCGCGGCCCTGGAAGCGTCGTTGGCTCGGGCCAGTCAGGCGGGCGCCCCCTTCGGGGTCCCTTTTGAGACGATGTCGGCAGGAGGACAACAGCCGGCAGGGAGGGTCGAGCTGCTGCAGGCGCGTGGCGCGGTTTCGGCCACTGCCTCGCAGCTCCCCAGCCAGCAGCCAGGTGCGGGTCAAGCCCCGGTGATGAGCTCTACGTCGGTCGTGAGCTCCGACGCCCCCAGTGGGCCGGAACCCCCGGTGGGGGCGGCCCGCGGGGGTGCAGCATGTGAGTATACGGTGCAAGCGAGTACATCCACACACATCCCCAATATGGGGGGGGGTCTTTCAATGGCCTTGGCCTCGCGCGGGTGGTGCGGGGGCCACGCTATTGGCAACCCACCCGGCGGCGACGACTGCCACCTTGGGTACTGGGGTGGGTCCTTGTTCTTACACTCCGGGGAATGTGCTGGGGGTGGCTGGTTTAGCTCAGGCCCCTTTTCCTAGGCCGGCTGTGCCTTTTTCGGCTTTGCCGACGGCGGGGTATTCCTTGCCACTAGGTGATCACTTGGCACAGACTACCAGAGAAAAGATATGGCAGGGGGAATACGTAGATATCTTCTCACTCCTGAACAGAGAGCCCACCAAGGAGGAAAGGGAGGGACAGGATGAGAAGGACAAGGAGCAGTCACGCCGCCGTAAGCCGCCGCGTACCTGGGCCAATTGGCTCCCCGCTTATTTAATATACATGGCGGTGTATTTGAGGGCGCGGCCGGATTTAGCTATTCCCATGGTCCAATATTTGGACAATATATACAGGGCAATGGTTGATTTCCCGGGCCCCTCATGGCTAGCGTATGATGAGGAATTCCGTATGAGGATTCCCCTCCACCCCGAGATGAGATGGGATGAGCCGTGCCAGAGGCTTTGGCTCTTGTATATGACGCCTACACGCCCTGCCCCGGGAGATAGATACCATTGTGGACATGCGGTCCAGCGAGCGGCTCCAGCGCAGGTTACCCGCCAGGCGGCGGGGCAGGGGGTTCCAGCCCGCCTGCTGTGCTGGACTTTCTCGTCCAATGGTTCCTGCAATAGAAAGAATTGCAGGTATAAGCATGAGTGTCCCACATGTTCGGGCCCCCACGCAGCCTCTGCCTGTCCCAGACCTGGGGGGGCACGAGTCAGAGGGAGGGGTGGACAGTGTGCTGGCAAGACTGCCTTGGATGGAGCTGGTTCTCCAAAAGGCCCCCTCCCCAATTAATGTGGACATGCTGGAGCGTTGGCTCGCATCGTACCCGAAGGGGGAAAATGGGGAGTATCTCCTTCAGGGTTTTAAGCAGGGATTCCGTATTCCTTTCATGGGTGATAGGTCCCCTCAGGATGCCCCCAACCTGTTATCCCTCAGAGGGAGGGAGGATGTGGCTGCGGCCAGCATTAAGAAAGAGTTAGATGCGGGCAGGGTCGCTGGACCTTTCCCTGCACCCCCGTTTCCCAATTTTAAGGTGTCGCCACTGGGCTTGGTCCCCAAAAAGTCCCTAGGCGAGTTTCGCCTTATTCATCATTTGTCCTACCCAGCCGGCCGATCGGTCAATGATGCTATTCCTGATGACCTCTGTTCAGTCAGGTATACATCGTTTGACCATGCGTTGCGCATGGTACGCTCGTGTGGCCCGGGTGCCTTGCTGGCCAAGTGTGACATTAAGTCGGCTTTTCGCCTCTTGCCAGTGCATCCGGGCGACTTTGAGTTGCTGGGTTTTAAATTTAAGGGTGAATATTATTTTGATAAGGCCATGCCTTTTGGCTGCTCCATATCATGCTCGGCATTCGAGCGTTTTAGTACTTTCCTAGAGTGGGCTTTCGTCCGCAGGTCAGGGTCCCGGTCTGTAGCCCATTACCTGGATGATTTTTTATTCGGGGGTGAACGGGGCTGGGACACGTGCACACGTCTCCTCAACACATTTCAGACGCTAATGGAGGAACTTGGTGTCCCTTTAGCGCCCGAAAAGACCGAGGGCCCATCTACCAAGCTAGTATTCCTGGGGGTTGAGATTGACACAGTAGTGCAGGCTTCTAGGTTGCCGGGTGATAAGGTGTCCAGGACAGTGGCCCTTATCTCGGAATTGCTGGCCAAGCGTAAGGCATCCCTGAGGGAACTGCAGGTGCTACATGGTCACCTCAATTTTGCCTGCAGGGTGGTCGTACCGGGCAGGGCTTTTGCCCGGCGCTTATGCGACGCCATGGCAGGGTTATCCAGGCCCCACCACAGAGTCAGGCTTACCTGGGGTATCAGGGCAGACATGTTTGTCTGGTTGCAATTCCTGAGGGAGTTCAATGGGGTCTCATTTTGGAGGTCTGACCTCCTGGCATCCCCCAATTTCCAGATCCAGTCTGATGCCTCAGGATCCCTGGGTTATGGGATGTACTTCAATGGGAAGTGGGCCTATGGTGGGTGGCCACCGGCATGGGCAGGCACAGGTCGCCTGCGGGATCTCACATACCTGGAATTTTTCCCTATTCTGGGGGCTTTGATGCTATGGGGCGAACAGTGGGCTAATTCGGTGGTGCATTTCTGGTGCGACAATGCTGCTGTTGTCCACATCGTTAATGCACAGACTTCCAAATCGCCCAGGGTTATGGAACTAGTGCGCCATTTTGTGCTGCGCTGCCTGCGCCTCAACGTCTTGTTCAGGGCCAGGCATGTCCCTGGGATTAATAATGATATTGCTGACGCTTTGTCCCGCCTGCAGATCTCCCGGTTCCGCGCCTTGGCCCCGGATGCGGAGGAATTTCCCTCGCCACTCCCGGACGAGATCTGGACTATTGGCAAGGAGAGGTGAACCGGGCGATTGGCCTGTCACTAGCGCCACGCACGCGTAAGGCGTACCAACAAGCATTCAATTCTTACAGGGCATTTTTGGCTCAATGTCACCTGCCAGAGACCTGGCCTATCCCGGTGGACCATGTTCTGCGGTTCATGGTTCACCTGCATGCACAGGGCCTTGCACCTCGCACCATAGCATCCAAGCTCTCGGCGTTGGCTTTTATGGCCAAAGTGGGAGGTCATGTGGATACCACCTCTGACTTCCGTGTGAGACATGTTTTGGAGGGGTGGGTGCGCGAGCGCGGGCGTTGCCCGGACGACCGGCACCCTATTTCCCCAGGGGTTCTTACCCAGTTGGCCCGGGGCTGGCCAGGCCTCTGTTTTGATCATTATGAGGCAGCCCTTTTCCATGCAGCCACAACGGTGGCATTTTTTGGAGCGCTCCGCGTCAGCGAACTCGTGATGCTGTCTAAGGCGGATGCAAGTGGTAGGGCACTGGAACTCGAAGATGTCTATGTAGCCAAAGACTGGGCCCAGTTGAGGATACGCTCCTCTAAAACAGATCAGCATGGCGTAGGCAGTGGTGTAAGACTGCTACGTTGTTCTTTGGCAGACATCTGTCCGGTTGGTGCCCTACAGGAATTCCTGGCACTGCGTGGCATGCACCACGGCCCGTTTTTCTGTCACCAAGATGGGTCTCCCCTTACTAAATTTCAGTTTTGGAAGGTGACAGCCAGAGCCCTCACCAGGGTGGGCCTACCAGGTGCCCGTTATGGCACACATTCGTTCCGTATTGGTGCAGCCTCTACAGCAGCTGCTTTTGGGTACTCTGGGGCTGACATACGCAGCATGGGGAGGTGGGGCTCGCAATGTTTTCAGTTTTATGTGCGCCCACTCCCGCCATGAGTACCAATCCAGTCACCTTACCGCCTTTTTTCTCAATTTTCTTACAGACCCTGGGTGTCGTATTACACCGGTGACAGTATGGCTGGTGGGCCACAGCTATGTGCACAGGGCAGCGCGTTACGCTGCGGCGACAGAGTGGGGACCCCGACTGGGACTGGGTGAACACGCCAGTCTCACATGGCATGGTAAGCCTGGGATGTTATGGCGGGAGCTGCGGCCTTTCCTTTTTTCTGGCCTGGGTGCTGACCCGCCTGACATTCTCATTATCCACCTGGGGGGCAATGATTTGGGCCAGGTCACCGGCTTATCGCTCAAGCATGTGATTTGCGAGGAACTCGCCTACTTGCATTATGTCTGGCCTGCCACAACCCTGGTGTGGTCGGACATTGTTCCGCGCCATTCTTACAGAGGGGGCGTTAACCTCATGGCCCTTGACCGTGCTAGGCGCACGGTCAATAGGGCGGTGGCGCGGTTTCTTGCCGACAGGGCTTGGGGGCGGGTCAGTCATCACCCCGATATTAGCCTGCAAAATTATGACTTGTACGCAGGGGATGGGGTCCATCTGTCGCGAGGAGGTATGGACCTCCTGTTGGGTGATTGGCGAGCAGGCCTGTTGACCGAGCTGACGGTCTGGGGGGGGGGGCGTCAGGTCTTCTTTGAAGCCCCTCCGTGTGGCGGGTAGCACTGGTAAGGTAAACAGTATGACCCACAAGTATCCGGCAGGTTCGCAATTGACTGGACAACACTAGACAGGAATAAATTAGTTAAACGTTGTCCGGTCAACGACGAACCAGGCGATGGGGTGATGACGATTGCTAACCAGCATGCATCACCCCTGTGATTTCACGGATACGCGTCAGAGGGTGGGGTCATGAGTTAGTTATTGACTACGGTCAACAATTTGTTTGTTGTCAACAAACAAATTGATACAAATTGATACATTGTAACCAATTGCCGTTGGCAATTTTGGGGTGGTACCTTACCAGTGTTACTTCGGCCTGCTTGCCTTATGAATTATGATTGGTCGTTTTACCAATACAAATTTATAATTTGGACTAGGGCATTGAATCAATAAATGTGGCCCGGTGCTGTTATCCACTTTCAATGTTGTCTGTGTCCGTTATTGGGGGGGTGCGCCTGCAATAGAATTAGCTGTCAGTTTGTCTGCAACACATTTCAAATGTAGATATAGTTGAATCTCAAATAGAAAAGTATTTTGCTTCCAAATTTTAAAATTAAGATTGTTGGGCTGTCCGCTCTAATACTTTTCTTTTTCTACTTAACGCATTCATATTTTCAGCTAAATGGCTCAGAAAGGGTTTTTGTATTTGCATATGCTATTAATATTACTTATGCCTAGGACAACCTAGGCAACCTGCCAAATATCTACCTATTTTTTTCATTTCTTTTGAAAACAGTAAAATGACAAGAGCTTGCATTTGTGTGTATAATAAACAATGGTTGAAGAAAAACAAAGCAGTAAGAAATACTATCCCTCTCTTCTCCTTTAGCGGCGCTCCAAGGTCATCATGGTCCACTTAGATATTAAGGGCTTGCAGAGATGTAAATGTAGGATTATTTTGTTCTTTCAGGTGACAGTGAAATACTCCAAAATTTTCTCCTTCTGTAGGAAACTAATAGAGTTTTTAATTCATATTTGAATTCTGGCTCTTTTCTGAAAATATTTTCCCACAACTTATTATCTTTGCACAAACTCTTATAATTCTGGGTAAAATACTAAGCTTCCCCGACAAGTAGAATATTTTTTGTGCAAAATACACCTTTTTTGGTTCTATTTCTACTGTGGGAAAAGCTGACCTGTTTGGTTTCTGCGTGCAGATAAAACATCACACAATAGTTTAGAATTCTTTTCAGCAAAATGTTGTGAGCTGGTAAAACACCATTTCTCAGCAAAGATGAAAACAATTGCACATATTCATTGCAGTAAAATGGTGGAGATCAAAAAGAAACCCAGATTGAGCAGTTAGGGGTCAAGGATCCCACCACCACACAGTTTCAAATAGACCCATTTTGTCCTTGAAAGTGATATTATGTCATCGCATAGTATCATTTCAAATGACCTTGTGTGGGAAGTGCCACCTTCTCCATATTAAATCAGTATAAATATAGTTATGCACATTGTGTCCAGAGATGCAGTTTAATACCCACTTAAAAAATCACCACAGGAGCTGTAAATTTAAAAGAAGTATAAGTAAGAATAAGGCCCTTAGAGCATCACATAGCCGTAATTTATTTCATTAATTAAGTCCCTTGCCACCAAATCAATTTATATTCTCCTCTACTCCATATAGATGTTGATGATTTTCTCACCTCAGCAACACAGACCTGACAACAATGAGAATATTAACTCACCGCAGCCTTCAGGTATAGTGGCATGCAAAAAGAGGTTAAGCATACATTGTATAACATGGGAAGAGAATGATTTTTGCCCTTATATTAGTATCTTTCTCATTAGCTAAGATATTTCTTCAAAGATATTCACTTCAGCATGCCCAGTAGCAAATTAAAATAATGCTCACCTCTGATTAGCAGTACAATGGAGGCAAAGTAATTCCGAGATGCAAAGATGAGAAAAGCATGTGCTGGGTCAAATAGATGTCTTTCACAACTTCTTTTTTAAAAATTTTTTTTAATTAGTTATACAAACAATACAAAAGAAAAAGAACATAATTGACAAAACAAAATACATTTCATTTTTACAGTTCAATAATCTAAAGTACAAATAAAATGCCTAACAATAACAAATTACTTTCACTTAGGAAAAAAGAAAAGAAAGAAAATCCTTATTTAACTGTATAGCGAACAATACTTTTCTATATCGTATCTTAATTAACACCTCTGTAATTTGCTGTACCAGTGCTTATATAAATCTAAATCTAGTTACATTAAAAAAACCAAATGCTATCACAATAATCACCCTGTGTATTTACAACTTACAGGAGTCTGCGGGATGTCACATTTTTCACCATTTCCAATAATGTATATATTCTGGTACATGGCTGCTACCCTGGTCTCCTTTCAGTGAATGATCCACAATGGTTGCCAAATTTTCCAAAATCTGTTTTCTTTAATTTTCCCTTATATTTATTTATCTCCCATGTCAATTTCAATGCAAGATCCCACATCTCTTTATACCATTCCTCTACTTTTAAAGGTTTCCAATTCCTTGCTATGCACATTCTACCCATTATCAGCATAATAGCTATTAACTCCTTTTTATCTTCTTTTACCTTTAAATTTTCCACATCTGTTAACAGCACAATATTTAAATTCTGTTTACATTCTGACCCCGTAATGTCACATATTTCATTCTCAATTTCCCCCCAAAACTCTTTTACCACATTACATTTCCACCACATGTGTTCATATGTCCCCAAAGTGTTTTTACATCTCCAACACATTTTACTTTTAGTATTATCTATTTGAAATAATCTCTCTGGAGTCAAATACCACTTCCATAACATTTTGTAATTATGCTCCTTCATTCTAACCAACATAGTTCTCACATATCTTTTTCTCCATTTATTTCTCCATTTTTTCCTGGGATTTTTATGTTCAAATCCTGTTCCCAACACGATTTCAGAGTTTCTTGAGGGTTACCTTCTTTATTTAGGATTTTATATATTGTCTTTCACAACTTCTAAATTCAAGGTAGTTTGATCCCCAGTTGCCAGAGTGTTGAATAACACCAATTTTGAAAAGCTGAGATTTCTTGAAATTGCCTGGCCTATCTGTATGGTACAATGTGAGTACCAGAGCTGCTGCTTTTTGTATTCAACTTTTAAATTTCAAAATGTACAATTTCAAAAATGACATATGAATGTTCTTATGTGAAGGAAATCAAGACCAGATTCTACTGTCCCTGCTACTCCTCATCACCAAGGAAAATTAGGTACTGCCAATAGTATGTAAAAAGTGTATTCTTGTATTCTAAAGTAGTCCATTGTGTTTTGAATACATACAGAAGCAATAGGTTTTTCCTACTTCTATGATACTTTTACTTCTATTCTACCTGTTTGTCAGTCATTTTGTAGTCATGCTTGAGATCTCTAAGAAGTATCAGATGGTACTGGAAACAGTGGTGTCTATTACACAAGTTCTGCATGATCGTATTGCCTCAAGATAACGCTCAACACTAGCACAAGAACTAATAAGCAGGTGGTGGCTAGGAATGCAAGTCGTAAGGTAGAAAGTAAGCAGATCAGACAAGATTAGCCCTATATTTATATTAATAATGTGTTTATAAAAGCACAGTAATGATGTACCTTACTGTATATGTTGAGGTTATAAACATGAAATGTTTTGAATCCATAGGGAAAATTTTGTGCACATGTTAGGCATTTAGTTAAGCAATCATTAATTTAAGAAAAAAAGTTAAGGCTTTTAGGAATTCATTGACATCCAAGCAAAGCACATACATTTTAAGATTTTCCCCTATGACTCTAATACAAAGTTTTGTTAAATTATGTAATCAGGTTTTTATACACTGATTACTAAAAAGTTATCTGTCTAGATATCATTGGAAGTGACTCTTACATCATTCAAAATAGAATCTGTGAAGAATTCTCACAAAATTATTAATGTTGAAACAAGATGTCTTAACAAATCAAGACAGGCTGTTGAGAAATCACTTACACTTCCCTTGAGAAGTCTCACCTCTACAGAAAAAACTCACAAACTATGGACTCCTTGTTTCCATAGAAATTTCTGCAGTTTGTGCAAAATGTCACTGCACAAACATAGCATTTTCTCCCTTTCTGAGGCATCACAAGGACTGTTGACTGACCCAATGCTGCTAAGTTTTAATTATCTTTACAGCAAGACACTAGCTAACTATTTTCTTCAGTTCATCCATGGCTATTTCTTCAGTCACCCCAATATAGTGCCAGGAAAATATGGGTTAAGAAGATCTCATGGTGAGTAATTAATCACAGTGGCTCCAAAACAAAAATAGGCCACATACCTTTGGTCAGCTTGTCTGAACCAGTTTTTCAAACATTACCAGAGAAACATGAGGTCCAGTTGTATTGTATGGGAAGATACAATACCACAAGTTATATACAGCTCAAACCATTGCTTCTTTTTTTAAAAAAAATATTAGATATAAAGGACATATTTTGCTTTTTTCTTCTCCTAGTTTGAAGAGGAAAACACTCAATAATCAGTTAAAGCCAAGTTCTAGCAAACTATATTTGTGTGCTTCCTTCACTCAATGACACTGAAAGCTACTGTATGTATAATAAGCTAGCTAATAATTCCTAGTTTCCAGCTTCAGTAACGTACACAATATCATACAGATACATTTTACAAGGATCACCAAAATGTGGTTTACAGAACAAGATGGCAGACTAGGACTTAGGAAACCAGCATCTAAATCCCTATTTGGGCATGAAAACTCAGGGTGTATTGGGAATGAGGCTGGAAAAACAACTCGTTAAATATCTCATTCACCTTGAACCATCAGCTATTACAGAGGAGATTTGTCTATGATTCTGATTCTGAGAAACTAATTTGTACAGAGTCATCATGCAATAAAATCTCAAGAGAAATAGGTTGTAGTTGTAAACAACTCATGGAAAAACTCATTTATATCTTTGAGCCATAAGAGATGAGTCTTCTGTCAAAAATAAAAACTGGCTGGAAAAACAAAAGTATATTAAAAAGCACAGATATATTAGCTAAATTTCCCTCACCCTCCAAAGCATAAGAAATCTCAGAAGGATATACTGTATTTATTGTTGGATTTAATTTTTTCCTCTACCCCTCTTTTCTTTTGTTTTCTTGTTTTCTTTCTTGTTTCCTTTCATTTCTTCCTTCTGCCCCTCCCTCAACTCGACTGTCATAAAAACTGGTTTCATACTTCACAGTTAACAGAGCTGCCAAAACTAGAGTGATGGATAGTCTTGTTTTCAGCAATCAAAACTCAAGAATAAAGAAAGTGTTTGCAGATTGGTTATACACAATTCATCTTATTCTTGTGCTACTCAAGAATATTGGATCCCATATTCAGCATTCATGAAGGGCTGTGGCTGCCACAAGAGGAGACGAGAACTAAACAGGTGTATCGTATGTTTCCCTCCCTCCCACTGAAATTATAAGGAAATAACATATTATTACATGAAATCTTTGTCAGTGTGGTTTCACTGATATTCAGGGAGGAATTAGCAGGTCAACATGATATACAAAAAAGAAGCTAGGCAATAAATGTCACCCAAATTCATGTGGCATGTGCAGCTCTGTCAGGGTGAGAGCAACGTCGCTGCTGTGCTGTCAGCAGAAATTATGTTCTGCCTGTGTTTCTGGGTCACATGGCAAGGATTTTCCTTGTAACACAGGAGAGTTGCTCTCTATCACCTTCCGTCTGACATTTTATCAGGATTAAGAAAATAATTCAGGAAGGAAAACATTATATATTTCCCCTTTGGCAAGCTCCCAATAATCTTTAAAAGTCAACAAATGTCAGATTTCAATTTCTTGTTCACTGAATTACTGCAGTCCTGAGGAAGTTTAGTTCTTTGATTCATTCACATAAAGTATATGGAAAATATCTACTCATTGGACCTGTCTCTGCTGTTTGAATGCCCAGTTTGCCAGGATAATTTTTATACAGTTGTATGCATATATGTGTGGGTTAGAGACTGGTTAGGGGTCTGTATCTCCTAGGATCACCCTGAAAAGGCAACATTTTGCGCTTACTGCCCTTTATGCTGTTTCACCTTTTTTGGTTACTCTGAGGTAGAAAGAAGTTACATTAAGTCCAAGCTGAAGGAGATAGTCATGGAGACAGTAGCTACATGTATTTGAAGACTCAGGTGGCATTGAATCATGGGGGGAAATGATATTCCACTGGGATCTTATAGTGCTAGTATCCACTTATTTGACTTCTGCCTATCTGTGCTTTTAGGTAAAATTCTTCATATGGATGGAGAGGGAAGGCAGTTTTCTTCACTTTAGGGAAGGGAAAAGGGAGATTACAGACAGCACTTTGTCGAGTGAGATCAAGCACAACTTTGATCATGGTAGGCTCTGCAGACATTCAAAAAAACAGTCCGCACCTATCTAAAAACTTGAACTTATCTCCCAATGCATCCGGTGCTTCTAGAAAAGAACAACTGTTATTCTATGCACACCAGATTTGCCCAAAGACAGTGGAGATTTCTGTGTTATTTATTCAGATGGTCATCTGTATTCTTTTAAAGAGAATGGTCTTCCTTATGAAGAGCTGCTTGTAGATGAACTGCCTTTTTGAAATTGTCTTTTGCTGGAAGGGCTTGTCAATTTCATTCTGATATTAAAAATAACAAGGGGGAGCAAAAGTCTTGAAGATAACCATTCACAGCAAAACACCTGGACAGTTGATTCAACAGGTGAACTGGTCATCTGGCCATTGTCTTCCCATTTGCATGAGATATAATCTAATAATAAAAGTTAATTTCAAATTTTGCATCTGTACATAGACATTAAGATATGAAGTTTTACATCAATGGACATCCTACTTGGTCCTCTTTTTCAATAATGCCTGCCCTTCTTTTTTGCAATGTATGAAGGTTGCCCTAATTTATAGCTGCAAAGGAATGCAGCTACATTGCTTTGCAGCAGAGTCAAACAAGGTTCTACAATGCAATTCTAAAAGGGGGGCATGCCAAACAAAAAGGTTAATTTGCAACTGGATTTCACATCAGCACCAAACTAGAGCATAAATGTAGCAGACAGTTTGCTCTTCAATTGTGTAAAATTTAGGAGAAGTTAGAGAAAAGATTATTGAGTTATGCAGAAACAAGCAACTTTTTATTTTCCCAGATATAAAATACCTCTATAAAATAATAAGACAAATCCTGCTTATCTTGAAGTAGAATTGTTGGTCACACACACACCCCACATGTCACTTCCATGCCATCTATGATGTTTGTGATTCATAGTGACTATGTGAGTTCATGATCTCCAAAATGTACTGTCTTTAACAGTTCTATTCTAATCTTGCAGCCAACAGCATCTTGTGTTAGATTGTTCTCTCCTCCCATCCAACCACCACCACCACTAGCAATATTGTCTTTTCCATTAAAAATGCTCTGGACTTGCAAACTAATAGCTGTAGCTTCCTTTATTGAGTCAACACATCTCATGTTATGTGGCAGATATGATTAGACACCAGAGTGCATGGAACACTGTTTTCTTTCACAACAAAGTGGTACCTATTTATCTACTTGCAATTTCTTGCATTCTAACTGCTTGGCTGGCAGGAGCTTGAACAATGGAAGCGTGGCGCCAAAATGGCCGCCGCGCTCTTTGCGCCCCCCCCCACCGGACGAAACCATCCGGGTAGTTAGGGGCGTGGCCAGCACCCTAATAAAAGGGGCTGGCCACGAGGCAGCCGTGCTGCCATTTTGGCGAACCGACGGAGAGGAGAAGTTTTTCCTCCTTACCTCCGTCACTCGTGTCCTCTTGGGGGAAGCCTTTTCGGGCAGCTTTCTCTTGTTTTAGGCTTCCTAGCTACCTTAGCCATGCCCTCGAAGAAGAAGGCAGCCGCGAACGTGGCTCAATCGGCGCGGAGGCGTCAGCCGGGTCGGAGGACCGCGACTGCCCCCGTTCCGCAGCCACCTTTAGCGGACCCCACCGGGAACGGTGGGATGGGATCGGTAGCTCCTTGGCCTGATGCGCGGAGCATACCTGCTGCCCTGGACGGGGCCTCGGCCCTTGGCCCGCAAACAACGACCATGGCCCCTGCCATGGTCCGTGCAGCGGGGCCCTCTTGCCCGGGTGCGCAATTCCCTATGGGGGGTGCGAGCCACGGAGGGTGGTTGGGTTCCCTGCCTTTGCAGGGCGTTCCCACGGCTCCCCAGGGGCTGAGCATGGGTTCTTGGCCTTATCTGGCCCCTGGGGCTCAGGGACTTGGACAGGTACCCGTGAATTATGGGCCGGTTGCCCAATTGCCCCCTGTTGGGGCCAGGGCCTATGTCGATGTGGAGGCCCTCCTGGCCCGGGTGGCGGCCCTTGAAGCGTCCTTGGCAAGGGCCAACCAAACAGGGGTGTCTCTAGGTTTTCGGGTGCCCCCTTTGGCTGCCGAACAGCGGCCGGCGATGGGTCAGGTTGAGCCGCCTGAGGCGCGCGGGCCGGTGGTGGCCACTGCCTCGCAGCTCCCCACCCCACAGGTGCAGCAGTCTGGTGCTGGTCTGGCCCCGTCGACGAGCTCAGCTTCGGTCGTGTGCTCCGACGCCCCCAGCGGGCCGGAACCCCCGGTGGGGGCGGCCCGCGGGGGTGCAGCGGGTGAGTATGCAGTCCAAGCTAATGCACCCACACAACTGACTTCCTTGGAGGGGGCTGTTCAATGGCCTTGGCCTCGCTAGGGTGGCCCGGCGGCCCAATGGCCCCCGGCCCACCCAGCAACTTTGCCCGTGACACAGGGCCTCGGTCGGGGTGGTGCCCCCAATGTGCTGGGAAATGTGTTGGGGATCCCCGGGCTGGCTCAGGCTCATTTTCCTTTGCCCGTAGTTCCCTCAGTGCCGGTGTCGGCTTTGCCAACAGCAGGGTATTCCTTGCCCTTGGGGGACCATTTGGCCCAGTCTACCAACGAAAAGATTTGGAGGGGCGAGTATGTAGATAGCTTCTCCCTTCTAAATAGGGAGCCGACCAAGGAAGAGAGGGAAGGGCTGGACGAGAAGGATAAGGAGCAGGCACGTCGTCGTAAGCCGCCACGCACGTGGGCAAATTGGTTGCCAGCGTACCTGGCCGTTTACCTCAGGGCTAGGCTGGATTTGGCTATCCCTATGGTCCAGTATCTGGACAATATTTACCGGGCTATGGTTGACTTCCCGGGTCCGTCATGGCTGGCTTACGACGAAGAATTCCGCATGAGGATTCCACTGCACCCAGAGATGAGGTGGGATGAGCCCTGCCAGAAGCTGTGGCTTCTGTATATGACCCCCACGTGTCCGGCGCCTGGGGAGAGATACCATTGTGGACATGCGGTCCAACGAGCGGCCCCGGTACAGGTACCCCACCAAGTGGCAGGGCAGGGGGTTCCAGCCCGCCTGCTGTGCTGGACCTTCTCGTCCAATGGTTCTTGCAACAGGAAAAATTGCAAGTACAAGCATGAGTGCCCCTCTTGTTCTGGCCCCCATGCTGCCTCCGCCTGTCCCAGGCCGGGAGGATACAGGGGCAGGGGTAGGGGCGGACAAGGGGCAGGTAAGACTGCCATGGAGGGAGCGGGTTCGCCAAAAGGCCCCCTCCCCAATTAATGTCGACATGCTGGAGCGTTGGCTCGCATTGTACCCGACGAGAGCAGACGCTGTGTACCTCCTTCAGGGTTTTCAACTGGGTTTTCGTATTCCTTTCATGGGGGATAGGTCATCGCAGGATGCACCTAACCTTTTGTCACCTAGGGGAAGGGAGGAGGTGGCTGCCGCCAGCATTAATAAGGAGATTGCTGCGGGCAGGGTCGCTGGCCCTTTCCCCGCACCCCCGTTCCCCAACCTTAAAGTGTCTCCGCTAGGACTAGTGCCCAAGAAGTCCCCGGGCGAGTTCCTCCTGATTCACCATTTGTCCTACCCAGCCGGCCACTCGGTCAATGATGCTATCCCTGATGACCTTTGTTCTGTCAGGTATACATCCTTTGACCAGGCATTGCGCATGGTGCGCTCATGTGGCCCGGGTGCACTGTTGGCTAAGTGTGACATTAAGTCGGCGTTTCGCCTCTTGCCCGTGCACCCGGGTGACTTCGAGTTGCTGGGTTTCAAATTCCGGGGTGAATATTATTTTGACAAAGCCATGCCATTCGGCTGTTCCATATCCTGCTCGGCTTTCGAGCGTTTCAGTACTTTCCTGCAGTGGGCATTTGTCCGTAGGTCAGGGTCTCGGTCTGTAGCCCATTACCTGGATGACTTTTTATTCGGGGGTGAACGGGGCTGGGACACGTGCACACGTCTCCTCAACACATTTCAGACGCTAATGGAGGAACTCGGTGTCCCTTTAGCGCCCGAAAAGACCGAAGGCCCGTCTAATAAGTTAATATTCCTGGGGGTGGAAATTGACACGGTGGCGCAGGCTTCTAGGTTGCCTGCAGACAAGGTGTCAAGGATAGTGGCCCTTATATCGGACTTGCCGGCTAAGCGCAAGGCATCCCTTCGGGAACTGCAGGTGCTACATGGACACCTCAATTTCGCTTGCAGGGTGGTCGCACCTGGCAGGGCATTTGCTCGGCGCTTGTGCGACGCCATGGCAGGCTTATCCAGGCCCCATCATAGGGCGAGATTGACACGGGGCATCAGGGCAGATCTGCACGTATGGCTCCAGTTCCTGAGGGAGTTCAATGGGGTCTCATTTTGGAGGTCTGACCTCCTGGCTTCGCCCCAATTTCAAATTCAGTCTGATGCCTCGGGATCCCTTGGTTATGGGATGTACTTCAATGGGAAGTGGGCTTATGGTGGATGGCCACCAGCCTGGTCAGGCACGGGTCGCCTGAGGGATCTCACATATTTGGAATTTTTTTTCCCATACTGGGGGCCTTGATGCTATGGGGTGAGGAGTGGGCCAACTCTGTGGTGCATTTCTGGTGTGACAATGCGGCTGTTGTCCACATTGTCAACTCACAGACCTCTAAATCTCCCAAGGTCATGGATCTTGTGCGCCAGTTTGTATTGCGCAGCCTGCGCCTCAATGTACTGTTCAGAGCCAGGCATGTCCCGGGGGTGAATAATGATATTGCTGACGCTTTGTCCCGCCTGCAGATCTCCCGGTTCCGTGCCTTGGCCCCGGATGTGGAGGAATTTCCCTCGCCACTGCCGCAGGAGATATGGACCTTTGGCAAGGGGAGGTGAACCGGGCGATCGGCATGTCACTGGCGCCACGCACGAGTAAGGCGTATCACCATGCGTTGGTTTCCTTTCGAACCTTCTGTACCCAATCTCACCTGCCAGATACCTGGCCAATCCCAGTGGCCCACATCATCCTACCTGCACGCTCAGGGCCTGGCACCCCGCACCATGGCATCCAGGCTATCAGCGCTGGCTTTTATGGCCAAAGTGGGGGGTCATGCGGACAGTACCGCTGATTTCCGTGTGAGACATGTTTTGGAGGGGTGGGTGCGGGAACGTGGGCGTTGCCTGGACGACCGTCACCCAATTTCCCCTGGGGTACTTACCCAACTGGCACGAGGTTGGCATGACCTATGTTTCGATAGGTATGAGGCAGCCCTGTTTCGTGCGGCTACAACGGTGGCCTTTTTTGGAGCGCTCCGCATCAGCGAGCTTGTGATGCTGTCTAAGGCGGATGCAAGTGGTAGGGCACTGGAACTCGAAGATGTCTATGTTTGCAATGATCGGGCTCAGTTGCGGATACGCTCCTCTAAAACAGATCAGCACGGCGTAGGCAGTTGAGTAATACTGCTACGATGTTCCTTGGAAGACATCTGTCCGGTTGGTGCCCTACAGGAGTTTCTTGCACTGTGTGGCACGCACCATGCCCCGTTTTTCTGTCACCAGGGTGGGTCTCCCCCACTCAACCATTCCTGCAGGATGGGGGCGGTTTATACCGCAGCTACTTTTGGGTACTCTGGGTCTGAAATACGCCGCATGGGAAGGTGGGGATCACATTGTTTTCAGTTTTGTGTTCACCCTCTTCAACTGTGAGTGCCAGTTTAGTTACTGCAATGTTTCTCACCCCCCTTATTTCCTTGACAGACCCTGGGTGTCGTTTTACACCGGTGACAGTATGGCTGGTGGGCCGTTGCCACGTGCACAGGGCAGCGCGTTACGCTGCACAGGGCAGCGCGTTACGCTGCACAGGGCAGCGCGTTACGCTGCGGCGACAGAGTGGGACCCCGACTGGGACTGGGTGTATCCGCACATCTCAGGTGGTGTGGTAAGCGCGGCATGTTATGGCGGGAACTGTTGCCATTCCTTTTCTACATCAGGGATGCTGACTCGCCTGATGTCCTGGTTATTCACCTTGTGGGCAATGGTTTCGGTCAGGTCACTGGCCTATCGCGGAAGCTTGCGATTTGCAGTCACCTGGCCTATTCACGTTATGTGTGGTCTGCCACACCCCTCATTTGGTCAGACATGATACCGCAGTACGCTTACAGGGGAGCGTTTGGCCTCCAGGCGCTTGACCGGGCTCGTTGCTCCAGGGCTATTGCCCGGTTCCTTTTTGACGTGGGTTGGGGACGCGTCATTCGCCTCCCCGCCATCAGTCTGCAAAATTATGAGCTTTATTCAGGGGAGGGGGCCCATCTGTCGCGAGGAGGTATGGACCTCCTGCTGAGTGATTGGCGAGCAGGCCTGTCGACCGAGCTGACGGTCTTGGGGGGGGGGGCGTCGAGCCTTTATTGAAGCCTCTCCGGGTGGCGGGTAGCACTGGTAAGGTAAACATTTATGACCCACAGGTATCCGGCAGGTTCGCAATTGACTGGACAACACTAGATAGGCATAAGTTGTTTAAACGTTGTCCGGTCAACGACGAACCAGGCGAGGGGGTGATGGTTACCACTAGACAGCTGGAATCACCCCCTGATTTTACGGATACATGTCAGAGGGTGGGGTCATTAGTTAGATATTGACTACGGTCAACAATTTGTTTGTTGTCAACAAACAAATTGATACAAATAGATACATTGTAACAATTGTCGTTGACAATTTTGGGTGGTACCTTACCAGTGTTACTTCGGCCTGCTTGCCTTAAGAATTATGATTGGTCGTTTTACCAATAGAAATTTATAATTCGGACTAGGGCTTGAATCAATAAATGTGGCCCAATGCCGTTATCCACTTTCATTTGTGTCTGAGTCCATCATTGGGGGGGTGCGCCTGCAAAGATGGCAGCTCAATTTGTCAAGCAGCACTCAAATCTTGAACTGCTGACCTGCCGACCTTCCAGTCATCAAGTTCAGCATCTTAAACACTAAGTCACTGCAGTCCCTCTGGTAAATAGTATAAATAACCCCAATTTACTCATTTTTGCTCCAAGGAGATTTCAGGCTTGGCTTGACTGAGCACCTACTTTGCTGCCTTTCTGGCTCTATGAAAGCTATAAAGCTCACTTCAATACCTCATTTTAGAATAATTGATTCCCCCCCCCCACACACACACACACACACACACACTTCTCTTTCACTGGGTTTTTCCCCAATAGATGATTTTGACAGTGGCCTCCAGTGACAATCTTTGTGAACTCTCCATTCTCAATCAATTATTTAAAGAGGGGGGCATCTTTTGAAAAATATATATGTAAAAGAGGTTTTTCATAGAACTTTTTGATCCAATAGAACTTTTATTCCTCGTGTTGCCTAATCAAAGGAAAAAGCTGTGAAATTGGAACATGGCTTTCTAGCCTGCATTGTGCAGTGTTGGCATGACATTAGTTTACCTGGGTGGTTAAATAGTGTGTCTGTTTCTCTGTTCAATGTACATCTTTGATTCATCATTTCATTATGCCCTTCAAAATATTTTGGTACAGAGGGACTATAGACTCATCCAAACTGTCCTTGCTTCTGTCCTCGGCCAGCAACCATAAGATGGCTCATGTACTGATCCTCTGGGATTCTCTAGCCCTGGATAATTCTACATGAAAGAAGATTCTGTTGAAATTTGTGTGTAATGTATATGATACTTAAATGTCCATTTTTAAAAGCAGGAAATTTAACTCTGGTTTATGAGTGTGGGATATTGTGCTTCCTTATCCATAATTCAAAATTCCAGCAAATGGACCAATATTGCTGCACAATATTTTGTTTCTGTTGCTAGCAGGAGAAAGGATGCCAAGCTTTATATAACCAAGGCCAGACAGAATGTTGACAGTGCCAAAGTATTGTGTCCAAAGCTTAATTCATGTTTAAAAGACAAGCCACGCCAAAGCAGAAGAACAGATATGGGCCATTTCTAAAGGCACAGTATTCAAATGTAAGTCAAAGCGGGAAAGGCTGAAGTTTGCTTGTCCTCTGGAAGCCCATCTAAATATATCTTGTTCTGCAATGGTCAAATCACTGCATATATAGAGGCCATTCCTGTACATAATCCCCAGTCCAAAGTATGAGCTGAATAAAGAATCATTGAGTGTAACCCAATCCTGCTGGTTAGAGTACTTCTTGTTCCAGACTCAACATTGGCGACGGAGGTGGGATGGCAGCCGCTGCATTCTCCTTCAGGCCGTTCGACATCTCCAACCCGGACGAATGGCCGATGTATGAGATCCAGTTCAAGAACTTCATCATTGCAGAGAAGATCGAGGAGGATGAACGACAGAACGCATCATTCCTGGCCTGTTGCAGGTTGCCCACAATAGAGCTGATTGTGCACCTGTTGTTGCCACGGGCCCTGAAGGATGCTCCATTGGACATCCTTGCTGTCCTCCAAAACCACTTCAAGCCCAAGGTCTCAATATTTCCGGCAAGGCTGGCATTTTGCCATCAGGACCAGAAGGTTGGAGAATCGGTCACCGAATATGCTGCGGCCGTCTGTCATGCTGCCGTACACTGCCAGTGGCACAACTTGGATGAGACCCTCTGAGACCAACTTCTCCTGGGTCTAAGAAATGAATCAGCCCAACATAGGTTGGAAAAAAGGGACACATTAACCTTCAACCACATCCTCAAAGAGGCCCTGACATCAGAAGCTGTGGATGCCGGGGTGAAATTCTTCCAGTCCAGGCCAGCTGCTACTGCCCACAGAAATTCAGCCATCCAAAGGCAATGCTGCTCCAGTCCAGCATCATCATCCTCAGATGACAGCGAGAACAGGGAATGATATCAGCAAGGTTATCCAGAAACCTGCAAAAACTTCCAGAGGCATCGTTGCTCCGTGTCAAGGTTGTGGAGGCAGACATCTGCACACCCAATGCCCTTTCAAGACCTTCAAGTGCCACAAGTGTGGAAGAAAGGGGCATGTTGTGAAAGTGTGCAGTCAATGGTCAGAAGGTCATCCAAGTGACAAAGGTCATTGCTGGTGGGAGCACCCAATTTCCAAAGTCTATGCAAAGAAAAGAGCATCTACTGGTGTCTGGGCAGTGTCTGAAAGGTTCTTCATTGACGTCCACCTGCAGGGATGCCCCTTCAAGATGGAGATCGACTCGGGTACATCGTACTCTATTATTTGACAAAAAGAATTTCTTCAAATCCCCCCTGCTGCCCGTCCAAAGTTGTGGGCTCTCCAAGTCCGGTTGAGCAATGTGCAGGGCCGGGACATTCCCGTCCTTGGGATCGGCATATTTGATATGCACTTCAAAGGCATTGCAGCCAAGCTTCCACTAGTCATGGTGAAGGCCAGTAGGAATAATCTTTTGTGGGTACAGTGGTTTGGGCCCTTGGGGATTGCATTTTCAGGGATTCATGGCATTCAGGCTGACCCCATCCAAGCTGCTTGTGAACGCTCATACCTGTCAAGTATCCCAGATTGGCTGGGATTTCCCGTAATTCAGCACTGCAAACTCTAATTTTCTGCCACCGTCCGCAAAGGAAAGTAGTTACTGTGCATCCCCTTCTGTGCAGAACCCTTCTACATGTGCATAGACCCCTTCTACACATGCATAGAAGACTTCTGTGCAGAAGACTACTGCACAGAACCCTTCTACGCATGCATAGAAGGTTTCTACGCATGTGTAGAAGGGTTCTGCACAGAAGGCTACTGCACTGGTCCTGTATTCTCTGGAGTGGTACTTGACAGGTAGGGTGAACGCTACCCTGATGTTTTTCATGTGGGACTGGGACTGAATATTCAAGGGCCCCCCCCATTAACTTTGAGCTGGATTCGAGTGTCCAGCCCATTTGTATGAAGCTTCGATGAGTGCCTTTTGCACTCAAAGACTGCATTGATGCGGAACTTGACAAACTGGTTGCTCAGGGTATTCTTGAGCCAGTGGACTCTGCGCCATGGGAGACCCCCATCATCACCACACTCAAGGCCAATGGGGACATCGGCAACTGTGTAGACAATAAATGCACCATTAATAAAGGTATCCGCACCAGTTCATATACTGTCCTGGTGGTCAGTCACCTACTAGCCACCCTCCATGGTGGGAAATGTTTTGCCAAACTAGATTTAGCTCAGGCATATCAGCAGTTGGCTGTCACACCCGAGTCAGCATTGTGTCAAACTATCCCCACCCACAGAGGTGTGTTTCATGTTAAACATCTACAATTCAGTATCAATGCCATGCCTGGCATTTTCTAGGCTCTAGTTGAAAGGTTGCTGAAGGGTCTACTGGGAGTGCGACCTTATTTCGATGATGTATTGATTGTGGGGGAGGACAGGGTGGACCTTGCGTCCAAACTTAGTAAAGTGTTGGAGCATTTTCAAAACGCTGGTTTACGTGTGAATAAAGATAAATGTTGTTGTTTTTGCACGGGAGGTTGAGTTCTTTGGGTTCACAATCACTCCTGAAGGTGTCAAGCCCTCTAACGCCAAGGTTAAAGCTGTGTGGGATGCTCCCCGTCTGACTTCAAAGACTGAACTTCAGGCCTTTCTAGGGCTCCTGAACTTCTATCCTTCATTTTTTCCTTGAATGGTCACTGTGGCCAAGCCACTGCACCAGTTACTAAAGAAACAAACAGTGTGGTGGTGGCGTCCTTCTCAGGACAAAGCGTTCCATGAGATCAAGAAACTCCTAATGTCTGATGCTGTTCTTATGCATAATGACCCCCAGAAGCCCCTTATCCTTGTATGTGATGCCTCACCTGCGGGAGTAGGGGCTGTGCTCTGCCATGACCTGGGGGGGAGGGAAAGAAGCGCCTGTCGCTTATTATTCCAGGTCTTTGTCTGCGGTTGAGAAAAACTATGCTCAGATCAACAGAGAGGCACTGGCAATAATAGCTGGTACTAAGAAATTTCATGATTTCATCTATGGAAGGGCTTTCATGATCATCACCGATCACAAGCCACTGCTAGGCATCTTCGTGCCTCACAAACTTACTCCTCAAATTTTGTCACCACATATCCTGCACTGAGCAGTGTTCCTACAATCATACCAGTTTGACCTACAGCATCGCCCAGGTGCCAGCATCAGTAACATAGACACACTGTCCAGGTCCCCAGTAGTGATTGTGGGCAAAATTGAAACAGACCATTGGGTCCTCATGTTAGAGGTATTAGACTCCCTGCCAGTCTCCACTGCAGACATCATGGCCGAAACAAGGAAAGATCCTCTCCTGTCAAAGGTTTTGATATGGGTTCAGAAAGGGTGGCCATTGCCTGAAGAGTTCAAGGTGTTTTACAGTAAACATAACAAACTGTTCCTAGAATGAGGGTGCTTGGTATGGGGACACAGAGTGGTCGTTCCGTCAGTGCTATAGAACAAAGTTCTGCACACACTACATGTTAGCCACCCGGGGATTGTCCAGTCAAAGGCAGTAGCACATAGCTACTTTTGGTGGCCCAGATTAGACCTTGACATTGAGGCATGGGTTGGGCGTTGTAGGGAATGTCAAGCCTCCCAGCTGGAGGAGTCACATCTTCCCAGCAGAGAGTGAGACACCACCAGAGGTCCCTGGTCACGAGTCCATATCAACTTCGCTGGTCCCTTCAGGGGAGCCACATTTCTGCTTATTGTAGATTCATATTCCAAATGGTTGGAAGTCATCCCTGTGTTCGTGACTTCCTCTGTGGTAATGATCCGCAAGCTACAGAGAGTGTTTTGTACTTTTGGTTTACCTGGCATTGTTGTGTCTGATAATGCATCGACCTTCATGTTGGCAGAGTTTCAAGATTTCCTTTGCCATAATGACATCAGGCATATTACTGCTGCACCTTTCCACCCCACAACAAATGGACAGCTCGAAAGACAGGTCCAAACTGACAAAGATGTTCTTAAGTGCATGGGGGCTGGAGACTTAGAATTGCAGCTGTGCTAGTTATAACTTTCCTACAGAATCACCCCCCTGGCATCAGGGCTGTCCCCAGCCAACCTCTTAATGAAGAGGAAATTGTCCATGGTCTTGGACTGCCTAGATCCCCACCGTCTAGAGGACAGGGGTCTCAATATTGACATTGCTAATGCAAAGGGTTTTGCAGTTGGGCAGCCGGTCCATTACCAGAATTACACCCCTGGTTCCCCATGGTTGGGAGGTGAGGTCTTATAACAGACAGGTCCAGTGTCATACAGGGTCCAACTGGATGATGGTACTGTGTGGAGGAGGCACGCTGACCAAATTCAGTCAAAGGTGCCTGGTCAGAATGTGAGTCCAGAGAGGGAATCACAGAGAGGAGACACTGCTACCAATGAGCAGGATTTCGAGTTAGAGCTCTTTAATGAGCCACTGCCCTCCAGACCAATAACCCCTTCACCAGGGACTCCACCGGAGATACCCAAAGCAAACGCAGTAACCGAGGCTGTGCCCAGTTCGCTGGCTGCTCCAGAGCCAGTCAGGGTTCACACTGAGCCGACACCAAGACCTGAGATTCTCAGATGCCCTAAATGGACCTGCAGTCCACCCAAACATTGGGGAGATTATGTTCCTCGCTAAGGGGGGAGGGATGTTGTGTCCAAAGCTTAATTAATGTTTAAAAGACAAGCCGCGCCAAAGCAGAAGACAGATATGCGCCATTTCTAAAGGTGCGAAATTCAAATATATGTCAAAGTGGGAAAGGTTGAACTTTGCTTGTCCTCTGGAAGCCCGCCTAAATGTATCTTGTTCTGTAACGGTCAAATCACTGTATATATAGAGGCCACCCCTGTACATAGTCCCCAGTCCGAAGTATGAGCTGAATAAAGAATCATTGAGTTTAACCCAATCCTGCTGGTTAGAGTACTTCTTGTTCCAGACTCAACACAAAGGCAGCAGTCAAGATGGTCTTCATTCATGTACAGAATAGTATCATTTGCATAGCACTATTTGCAAAGAGTCACCAAGCAAAGGAAAATTGCAAAAACTGACTCTCTTTTTTCATCAGTCAACCACTCCTCACTCAATCACAAAGCAATTGCAATGGCTATTTGTATTTATTTTTGAGAAATGTGAGTAGCAGTGAGTGCAAAGGGGCAACCTGAGCATAATATTGTGCAACAAGGTTGGCTACTTCCTAGTGTTTTGAATTGTGAATATAGAAACACAATATCTCACAGTAAAAACCCACAGGGGGTTATTTTTGGTTGTTGTTTGTGTTTTAAGAATTGACTATCTAGCACAAATGTTGCAATAAATTTAAAATGTGCCTACCAATGAATTCTTGGAGGGTATGGAAACTCAAACGTTTCATGTATTCCTGCTACTGCTTTTTCGGATATTATTCTGAATGTAGAAAAAGACACGGACTCAACCCTTTCTACCAGAAAGTGATGGAAGTATAATTATAACAGGCCACAGTGCTGTGAGAAATCATTCATCAAGATGCAGCCTGAAGGCAAGCTTGTGTTGTTCTCAGTTTGCATTTTATTTCACCTTATGGGAGAATGTTTGTTAAGAAAATTAACCATAGAACAAATTATGGCAATCTTGTTTCTCACTTTTTGATGAGAGGAATTTGCAAAGCCAGATTAAGCTTCAGAGAGCAGGGCTTGCAATTTAAAATTCAAAAGATTTGAACACACTTAAAATTCATTATACACCAGATATTTCACTTTGCTTTATTTGTCTATACTTTATTTTGCATACTTGATGAGGTAAGGTACTATCATGCCCACATTTACAGTCAATTATGACATCTGAGTCAATGCAAGGGGCAGGTGGTCAAATACTAGTATGGATGTAAGCACAGCAAAAACCTGTTGCTGAGTAATATATGGTATTTATTTAAAGTGATTTTTTTACCTTTATATAGTTAACCTTGACAGGTAGGCTTTGCAGGCGCATCCCCCAAAGAAAGACTCAGACACCGGTATATGGATAAAGGCATCGGGCCACTTTTATTGAATAATGCCCTAGTCCGAATTATAACTTTCAATTGGTGTAATCATCCAATTGTAATTCTTTAAGGCAAGCAGGCCGCAGTAACACTAGTAAGGTTCCTCCCAAAATGCCAATGGCAATTGCCTACATGTAACTATTTGTATCAATTTGTTTGTTGACACAAACAAATTGTTGACCGGAGTCAATAAACTATCTACTGACCCCACCCTATGACGTGTATCCGTTAAATATCAAGGTGATGCAGGCTGTGAAGCTCCTGACATCACCCCTTGCCTGGTTCGCCCTTGACTGCTATTTCCCCTGTACCTGTCTACGTGTTGGCCAGTCAATTGTGAACCTGCCGGATACCTATGGGTCATAAATCTTTACCTTACCAGTGCTACCCGCCACACGGGGAGGCGTCCATGATGACTCACCGCCCCCCTCCCAGACCGTCAGCTCGGTCACCAGGCCTCCTTGCATATCCTCAAGAAAGAGGGTCATACCTCTGGCCGACAAGTGGACCCCATCTCCTGCATAGAGATCGTAATCCTGCAAGCCTATCCTAGGATGCCGAATGGCTGTCCCCAAGTCCTTGTCTGCAAGGAACCGGGCAACAGCCCTGTTCACCGACTGGCGAGCGCGGTCAAGTGCACGGAGGTCAATGCCTACCCTGTAAGTCTGTCGCGGCACAATGTCCGACCATAGCAGCCACGTGGACGGCTATACATAATGTAGATAGGCTAGGTCACTGCAAATCATGAATTTTAAAGAGAGGCCAGTGACCTGTGCGAGATCATTGCCACCGAGGTGCAGGACAAGGATATCAGGCGGTCCAGCATCCCTGATGGAAAACAGGAATGGCACCAGTTCCTGCCATCTCATGCCATGCTTACCATACCATCGCATACGTGCGGCTGCACGTAGCCTGAGATGGAGTCCCCACTCTGTCGCCGCAGCATACTGCGCTGCCCAGTGCACGTAACTGTGGCCCACCAGCCATACTGCCACCGGTGTGCGGGGACACACAGGGTCTGTAAAAGAAGAAAAAGGAACAATGACATAACTGGTACTCATGCATGGAGGGGCGTACATATAATGCAAAGTGCATGGATCCCCATCTGCCCATCCGGCGTATATCAGCCTCAGAGTACACAAATGCAGCCGCAGTGGACGCAGCGCCTATCCTAAATGAATGGGTGCCGTAACAAGCCCCAGGGAGGCCAACACTGTGAAGTAACGTACCGGTCACCTTTAGTAAGGGGAGACCCATCCTGGTGGCAGAAAAACGGACCAGGGTGCGTACCACACACTGCCAAAAACTCATGTCGGGCACCAACCTGACAGATGTCTTCAATGGAACATCGTAGCAGTCTGACTCCACTGCCTACGCCGTGCTGATCAACCTTTGAGGACCGTATCCTCAACTGAGCCCACTCGTGTGTAACATAGACATCGTCGAGTTCCAGTGCCCTACGAGACGCATCCGCCTTAGACAATGGTACCAACTCACTGATGCGGAGAGCTCCAAAGAAGGCTACAGTGGTAGCTGCATGAAAAAGAGCCACCTCGTACCTATCATAACATAAGTTATGCCAGCCTCGTGCAAGGTGGGTAAGAACACCTGGTGAAATCAGGTGACATGTGTCCGGGCGGCGGCCACGTTCACGTGTCCACCCTTCCAAAACATGACGTATGCGGAAGTCATTCACGCAATCAGCGAAGCCCCATGCCTTGGCCATAAATGCCAGTGCCGAAAGCCTAGAGGCTATAGTAAAGGGAGCCAACCCCTGACCGTGAAGATAAACCATGTATTGTAAAATCTGGTCTACTGGTATTGGCCATGCTTCAGGTAACTGTAGTCGCCCACAAAAGGCTCTAAATTGTATGAAAGCATGTTGGTACGCCTTACGCGTGCGAGGTGCCAAGGACATGCCGATCGCCCGGTTCACCTCTCCTCGCCAAATGTCCAAATCTCGGCCAGGAGTGGAGAGGGAAATTCCTCTGCTTCTGGAGCGAAGGCACGGAACCGGGAGATCTGCAGGTGGGATAAAGCATCGGCAATATCATTATTAATGCCTGGTCCTGAACAGCACATTGAGGTGTAGGGTTCTCAAAACAAATTGACGAACCAATGCCATGACCCTAGGGGATTTGGACATCTGGGCGTTAACAATGTGCACCACTGCCGCATTGTCACACCAAAAATGGACCACTGAATTGGCCCACTTATCACCCCATAGCATTAGTGCCCCCAAAATGGGAAAAAATTTCAGGAAAGTAAGATCGTGTAGGCAATCCGTGCCCTGCCATGCGTGAGGCCATCGGCCATATGCCCACTGCCCCTCAAATACATTTCAGTGGCATAGTGCTATATCACTTTGAATACTTTTTTTTTAAAAAAAAGCCATTGAAGCAGCTGAGACAGGTTCCAACTGATCAGCAGCAGCGAGTCTTTGATGATCACATGAAGTTTATCTGAGAGTGTTAGCAACAGAAGTCTGTGCTAGCCAGGGAGATGTCAATGGATCAGTTGTGGCTGGTCTTTGCTGCCATCACTGATCAGCAGAGATGGGTTCCAGCAGATCAATGTTGAAGACTGATGGTGATTTGTAATAGCAGCAAAGACAGGGCCAATTACCTGAGGCCAGTCTCTGTCAATCAGTTGGAACCAGACCCTGCAATCTGTAGTGGCAGTAGATATGGGCCAAGTTGATTGGTAGAGAGAGAGAGAGATGCACACACCGACTCAAACACAATGTGTGACCTTGATACAGTATTTTTCTACTATACAGCAGTACCCAACATTACACCATTTAAGCAGCTATGTAATAGAATTTTTTCCAATAAATTGTAACTAAACAATCTATATAAATAAAATGGAAAGGTGTGCCCATGTGTCCCAAATGCATTTCCTGAAAGCTTGCACACGCCTACTTTTGGTGTCACAGATTGCATAGCCAGAGTCTGCGGGCCACGGGTGGGTGTGAGCCCCACAAAAAGCAAAAGAAAAAAACTACAGGCCCCAGCATTTCCTGTGCCACACACCAGCCAGTCATGGAGTCCTGAATGAGGACCAACCTCATGTGAGCCTATATAGCCTGTACCAGCCTGCTTCCAAAGGACCTATGCACATAAGCTTAGTCCTCAACCAGGTGAATTAGGGGGCGAAACTTGCATCAAGTGATCTCTGGGGTATTTTCATCCCTCATTGGAATTCCTATTTTTTATTAGCCAAAGAGTTAGGGTTACAGATGAGGTTATGACTTAAGGGTATTTTATTTTCTTCACAGAGTTCCAGTGCTTTACTCAGTCCAAAGCAGCCAGCATACTAAATAAATTTCATGTAAAAAATTACGCTGGGTTGAAAGGATTTTTGCTGGAGAAACTCTGCTCAGACGATGCCCGAATGAGGCTCCTTTCATGTCCCTGAAATCCGTCGTGCAGCACTTGGGTATCGACACCCGATCTTCCAGTCTCCCAGCTCAGTGTCTTAACCACTAAGCCACTGGAGTGCTGCACGTCAGCCTACTGATAACTAGAATCAGCCTATTGGTAACCAGAATAAGTCACTTGTGATTCTCAGCATCATGGATCACCCTTCTCCCTCCCCCGCAAAAAAGTGACGGGTTTTGTCCCAATATATTGTATTTGCAAAAACAAAACAAAAAAGTATGACACCATCAAAATGCAGTAGATTTCCGGAGAAAACTTGGCCTCAATGATTTTTTTGTTTAGTTAAAATAAAAATAAAAGCTACGTGGCCAGTGACTGAAGTTTTTTTTTTAGGACATTTTTTAGAACTAGTCAAGTGACAGCATTATAAAATAATTGCATTGCAGGTCTAGTTTTGTGGGAAGACAGCCAGTAAACATGACTCTAGAGTACTAACACTAGTGTTTAAAAAAAATCAAAATCAAAAAGGCCTGTCAAAGAGAAAGGGGTCCATCAATTAAAAAGCCTTCAGAGGGGAAATAGCTTACTGGTGCTTACCCATTTCACTTTTTACTGTCAGATAATTGGCAACTGAAGTTAGATCAAATGATCGCATGACGAAAACATCAGACAGTTACATTGGGGGAGGGGGGGACTACCAAGTTGCTTCCCTGAAGAGATTTATCTCTTTCCCTCAATGGAATGAGCAGCAAAGAAAAAAATGACTTGGCAGAGATAGTGTTTATTTTTCGACAATTTTACAGCAATAAATATTTTACTCTCCCCCTGCATGTACTCAATAATCTAAAGAGTTAACTCCCCCGAGAACTGTTAATGCGCTTCTAAAGCTTTTCTGTGTTTCTCCCCGTCTTCCATTATTTAACAGAAGTGTAGCAGCCACCACAAACCGGAACTGTAAGAATTGAGGAATTTCAAGATGAAAGAAAACAATGTCAAGTGTTCAAAGAATAGCACAGAGAATGCATTGGCAGTCAAGACTGAGCCATCTGCTTAGTTAAAAGGGAAATTGGTCCAGGGAGGAGTAGAGAAGCAGTGTTTTAGTTGCACAGTGAAAAATTACTTTGGAAGGTATTTTGTATCTTCATTTGTTTTTTTCTTCAAATATTTATAGCAGGGTTTATACCTATGGCCCACAGGCTGTACCCAGACAATTAAGTATTGCAGTCAAGTTTCCTGCATTTGAAGAAATCGCAGGGGTCAGCACACCCGCAGTGCAATGGATGAGCCTCGCCCTGGGAAAACCACCTTCATGATCATGGTGTCCCCCCTGCCAGGTAAGTACTGTACCCAGCCAGTGGCAACTGTTTCATCCAGCCCATCACCCCAACACCTGGAAGTGGAAATGGACATGCTTATGCTTGTGTGGGTACATCATAAAACGTGCCCACCCATGCATAAACACAGAAGTGGCTGCATTTATGACAGCCATAAATATCCCCACTTCCGCTTCTGGGGTGTGTGGTCTGGCCCGCTCAGCTGTCCAGGAGGTGTGATCAGGCCAGTGGCAGAAAAAGTTTGGGAACCCCTGATTTATAGCCTACCCAATGTTATAGGACAGTGATGGTGAATCTTTTAGAAACCAAGTGCCCAAACAGAGGGGTGGGGTGAACTCTGTGTTGGGGGAGCAGCAAAACACTCCCATTCGGCTGCTGGGCATAGGGATGGGCAAACTCTGTCCTTTGGGGAAGGAAGAAGTGCTCTCATTGGACTGAGATACAGAGAGGTGGGCAAACTCTGTGCTCAGGGGAAGGAAGAAGTGTTTTCATTGGGCTGCTTTGCAGAGTACTGGACAAACTCTGTGTTTGGGGGAATGAAGTACCACTCTCATTGGGCTGCTGTGCGGAGAGAAGAGCAAACTCTGTGCTCGGGGGGAAGGAAGAAGCATTCTCATTGGGCTGCTGTGCAGAGGGGTGGGCGAACTCTGCAACGATGGCATGCATGCCAATAGACAGACTTCTCTGTTCCCTCTGTGGCATGCATGCCATAGGTTCACCACTACGGCTATAGAAGCTCAGTATAAACTACAAAGCTGTATAAAACAATTTTAAAGCAACTTAAAGTCAAACAAGATGACATTAAAACACTCAAACATTAAAAACATTAAAACAGTCACACCAAAGTTTTTTGCAGACCATGATCCTCAACCCTTAAATGTTCCAATAAATGAATACATCTTGACTTGGCACCAAAATGATGCTCATGTTGGTGCTGATCAAACTTTGAAGGAGAGGGCATTAAACAGTTGGGGTGCTACAGCAGAAAGAGCCCTCCTCCAGGTTTCCATATAATGAACCATTCTCAGTGTTGGGACACCATATGAAACAAGGTTCCCCAGAATGCATTGTGCCTGGGAGGTTTATAGCCCCACCCCCATGTGTTTCAGTTTACAAATTTTTCACAATACAAAATGTCCCAGAAAATGCACTAAATTTGTAACCTGAGGTGACACTGTATACTATTTTACTGGTCATGGTCTCATTACTAGAAACCATGCATATTGACTGGTGGAGGTCCATATTTTCCAGACCATGTACACAATGTGATCAAGATATGCAAGTTTCCACAAGTCTATTGGAGATGGTATCTATGAATAAAATAAAATAAAATTTCTTATCCACAGAAAATGTAGAAAAGGCAGCTGAGATACACATTAGTCAAGTCCAGTTCAAATACATAGCAACTAGGAAATAGGCTAAATGCATTGAGCAGGGGTTTGGACTCAATGGTCTAAAATTCCCCTTCCAACTCAGTTATTATATGATTCAATGATTCCTCTTTCATGGGAAGATTGTGCCCACATTCTCTATGGGGTGTTCACTATGAATGGGCATGTTAGTCTTTAAACTCTTCTATCCCTTACCATAACCACTTACATAATTCTGTTTGGGGGAGACATTTTATTTATTTATTTATTTATTTATTTATTGTTCTTATATACCGCTTTACTTGTCTACTGACAACTCCAAGCGGTTTACAGAGAATCCAATAAATACAAAACAAAACATAAGTAGGGAAAAGGGAAAGGGGAGGGGAGGGGGATGTACAGCACAATACAGTTCATTATGCAAAACAGTACAATAACATCATAACAAATATAAGCACAGTATAACAATTAAATACAATAAAATATACAAAAAAATTGTAATAACAGTTTACAAGTTTACAAAATATAATCAGGAAAGACAACACCACAATGTCCTCAGCAGCCAAGTCCACAACAGAGTCCATATCTCAATGTCCACAACCACGGGGGGGGCCAAGGAAGGGACGTCCGTGCGCGGCAGCATCGTCTTTGGCTCCCCTTAGCCACGGGGAGCCCTTTTAAACTCCCCGCCCGATGGCAGTGGGCGGGGAGGGACGTCCGTGCGCGGCGGCGGCGTCTTCGGCTCCCCTAAGCAACGGGGAGCCCTTTTAAACTCCCCGTCCGATGGCAGGGGGCGGGGAGGGACGTCCGTGCGCGGCGGCAGTGTCTAAGCATATACAGTAGTACCCCACATAACGTTAAAGATTGGTTCCACAATCTTCAATGTTATGCGTTTTTAACGTTGTGTGATATATTTATCGAACAATGTTAAACCAAAGCTGGGTTACTTTGTGGCAAGCTGGGTGAGTGCACTAGCCCACCTTCCCCTAAAGGAAGCCGGGGATTTTACGCTCTGATCCATGGCTTCCTATGGGGATACTGAGCAAGCGCGCTTGCCCAGCTTCCACCAAAGGAAGCTGGGGATTGGATGCTCTGATCCATGGCTTCCTTTGGGGGAAGCCGGGCGAGCGTTGTGTGATGCAAAAGTTATCCTCTAATTTCCCGACGTTATCTCGAGACTCAGAGCCCCATGCAAAAGATAAGTAGTTAAATATGCAGAAATGTTGATGACTTAATATAGTAACTCACATAAAGACTTTATAATGACTTAATATAGCAACTGACATAGAGACTGTGTTTAAAGTGTGATAATATGCATGATAATATGTTGTTTAAAATGTTCTACACTTTTAAAACTGTGATATGATGTATGATGCGAGGAAAAAAATGGCGTAGAAACCGGCAAACCACGCCACAAAGCTTGCCAAGAGAACCCTATTGACCAAAACAAAAGGCAAAACAAAGGAGCAGGCTAGGTGATACAGGATGCTTAACACCACAGAGTGGAGGAAAGGGAAGGACAGGAAAGGGGGAGAGAAATGCAATCTTGCAAAGAACAATACTGCATAGGGACATGGAATGTGAGATCAATGAACCAAGGTAAACTGGAAGTGGTTAAAAATGAGATGGAAAGAATTAGCATTGACATCTTGGGCATCAGTGAACTAAAATGGACAGGGATGGGTGAATTCAGCTCTGGAAACCATCATATCTACTATTGTGGACAAGAAAACCTTAGAAGAAATGGAGTAGCCATAATTGTCAATAAGAGAGTGAGAAAAGCAGTAATGGGATACAACCTCAAAAATGACAGAATGATGTCAGTCAGAATTCAAGGCAAACCTCTCAATGTCACTGTGATCCAAATATACGCACCAACCACTGGTGCAGATGAAGCCACAGTGGACCAGTTCTATGAGGACCTAGAACACCTCATAGAACAGACACCAAGAAGTGATGTCCAAATTATATTAGGAGACTGGAATGCCAAAGTAGGCAATCAAAAAGTGGAGGGAATAACAGGCAAGTTCGGTCTTAGAACACAGAATGAAGCAGGGCAAAGATTGATAGAGTTCTGCCAAGAGAACGCACTTGTCATAGCAAACACTCTCTTCCAGCAACACAAGAGGCGACTTTACACATGGACATCACCAGATGGCCAACACCGAAACTAAATTGACTACATACTCTGCAGCCAAAGATGGAGAACCTCCATACAATCAGCAAAAACAAGACCTGGAGCAGACTGTGGCTCAGATCACAACCTACTGATCGCAAAGAAAATAGGGAAAACAAGGAGACCAGACAGATATCACCTAGACAGCATCCCTAAAGAATACACGGTGGAGGTGATGAACAGATATAATGGCCTAGACGCAATAGACAGAGTGCCAGAAGAATTATGGACATAAATAAAAGGACATCATGCAGGAAGCAGCAAAGAAAACCATATCAAAAGTAAAGAAGCAGAAGAAAGCAAAATGGTTGTCTGATGAGGCTCTTAAAATAGCAGAGGAAAGAAGGAATGCAAAAGTCAAAAGAGAAAGGAAAAAATACAATCTTCTGAACACAGAATTTCAAAGAAGAGCAAGGAGAGATAAGGAAAACTACCTAAAAGAACAGTGCAAAGAAATGGAGGAAAACAACAAAAGAGGCAGGACTAGAGATCTCTTCAGAAAAATCGGGGAAATAAAGGGAACATTTAAAGCAAAAATGACCATGATAAGGGACAAAGACGGAAAAGAGCTAGCGGATGCAGAAGAGATAAAGAAAAGATGGAAAGAGTACATAGAGGAACTCTACAAAAAGGACCTCAACACTCCTGATAACCACAATGAGGGAAAAATTGAACTCGAGCCAGACATCCTGGAGTGCGAAGTTATAAAGGCCCTAAAGAGCACTGCAAATAACAAAGCTAGTGGAGATGATGGTATCCCAGTTGAATTTTTCAAAGCTCTAAAAGATGATGGCGTCAAATTACTGCATTCAATATGCCAGCAAATCTGGAAAACAAAACAGTGGCCATAGGATTGGAAAAGATCAGTATACGTCCAAATCCCAAAAAAGAGCAATACCAAAGAATGCTCAAATTACCGAACAATTGCACTCATCCCACATGCAAGCAAGGTGATGCTCAAGATAATACAGGACAGACTTCAGCAGCATGTGGAGAGAGAACTACCAGAGGTGCAGGCCGGTTTCAGAAGAGGCAGGGGGACTAGAGACCACATTGCCAACATACGTTGGATCATGGAGAAAACAAAGGAATACCAGAAACAAGTTTACTTTTGTTTCATTGATTACACTAAGGCATTTGACTGTGTGGACCACAACAAGATGTGGCAAGTAATTAAAGAGATGGGAATACCAGAGCACATCATATACCTCCTGAGAAATCTGTACATGAACCAAGAAGGAATAGTCAGGATGGAACACGGAATGACAGACTGGTTTGGAATAGGAAAAGGAGTAAGACAAGGCTGCATTTTATCACCCTGCTTATTCAATCTATACACAGAGCACATAATGCGCAATGCAGGGATGGAGGAATCACAATATGGGATTAAAATTGCTGGGAGAAACATAAACAATCTGAGATATGCAGACGATACCACCCTAATGGCAGAAAGTGAGGAAGACCTAAAGAACCTCTTGATTGGACTGAAGGAGGAGAGTGCAAAAGCTGGTTTGAGACTCAATATCAAGAAAACCAAGATAATGGCAACAGGTCCGATCAGTTCCTGGAAAATAGATGGGGAAGAAGTAGAAGCAGTGACAGATTTTACTTTCCTGGGATCAAAGATCACTGCAGATGGGGATTGCAGCCATGAAATAAAAAGGCGACTGATTCTTGAGAGACAAGCCATGAGAAACATGGGGAACATAGTGAAAAGCAGAGACATCACATTGCAAACAAAAATTAGAATAGTCAAAGCAATGGTATTCCCAGTGGTAATGTACGGATGCGAGAGCTGGACAATAAGGAAAGCTGAACGCAGAAGAATAGATGCCTTTGAAATGTGGTGTTGGAGGAGAATTTTGAGAGTACCCTGGACAGCGAGGAGAACAAATAGGTCAATCTTAGAAGAAATCAACCCTGACTGCTCATTGGAAGGGCTAATAGTAAAGACGAAGCTAAAGTACTTTGGACATCAAATGAGAAGGGAGGATTCACTTGAGAAGGCCTTGATGTTGGGAAAGGTGGAGGGCAAAAGAAGAAGGGGGAGGCCAAAGATGAGATGGCTAGATGGTATTATAGACACAATGGGCACAGAACTGGGAGTGCTGAGGGGGATGGTGGAGGACAGAGGCTCCTGGAGAACAATGGTCCATAGGGTCGCAAAGGGTCGGAATCGACTGTGCGACTGAACAACAACAATCTTGTTTTAATGTTGGGCAGTGCACATGTTATCTGGGGTATTACTTGTTGTGGGAGGAAATCCTGATATCATGAATGCCCAGGCAAAGATATGGTCCAGCCGGCTGCCTGGGGAGAGCTCTCTCGAACCACCCCAATCAGTATCTTTTAGTGCCTAAATTTAACAGCAAATAAGAATACAGGAACAATAGTGCATTCAGTAGAAAGGGAGCAAAATGGGTTGCATAGTGAACAATAGAGAGTATTCAGCCGTAGGCTACATTCGGCATACATTGTTTCTAACATTAGGGTACTGTGTGAGAATCATGCAAGTTACAGTATGTGATTAGAGTCCTGGTTGGTTAGAGCAGCTAAGACAGCATACTAGCCTTGTGAAACCTGCATGATCAGTCTCTCCATAGTAGAAGCTTAGACCTTGATTACATGCGTACTGACATTCTTTCAGGGAAAGAATGAAACATAGTAAAGGGATGCAGGACATCTCTCAGGGGAAACTCAGAAGCCAAACAGGAGTATTTGCACTCTCATGAACTTGGCTCATGGTTCACCCCTATCAGATTCCCACATGCCCCCACCATTCTCCAACATGTCCCCCTTTTCATTTTTAAAAGAAGGATTGAAAAGCAGATTATACTTTTTGCCTTTGAAATTTCTTTTCAACATCATGATTTCTTTACCAGTTAATTTTGCTGTATTATGCTGAGTAAATGAACGGCATTGGAGAATCAAGTTAGGAACACATTGAATGCAGCAGCAGAGAAGTATGTGAAAGCAACCACCAATAATCAAACACATGAGCAACTGATGCACCCAGCCAATTCCAGGTAGCCAGGACCACAATGATTGCCACCAATCGGTTATGGTGCCTTGGAAGGGTGCATCCCTAACCATATCCTCCATGGCATTGATAGTATGAGTAATATTAGCTTGGAAATTAGAAATGTATATGCAACAATGTGAGTGAATGAGAGCACAAACTCCACCTTTGCTGGCAAGCACTATATCTAAAGCATATCTATTCTGGAGAACAACCTCTCTTATTTCACCCATTTCTTGGTTGGCCAATTTTAGGGCTTTGATTGACTCATTAAACATGGCAACAGTCCAATTAGCCAAGATGGGAATGTCTCTGTAGTTGGCAGATGTGCTAACAGCCGGAATAATGGCTCTTCCCACCTCTGACCAACCAGACCATTTCAAAGGATGGGAGGCTCGATGGTTGTGAAGCTGAGCTCCCGGAATAGAGGATGAAATCATGACAGATGGTAAGAGATACCCAAGTGTGCAGGTGCCAGTCCACCAGGGGGAATGAACCTATAAGCTCTCTGACCACATAGCAGCCAGAGGTTCCCCAACAAATTAGTGATTCCCCACCGAGGACTGACCACATGACATACCATGGCCTGTATAAGATTGCATACTTGAGTGCGGTGTGAGTGACTTCCCATTACTTGTTCATGACATTCATATTCAGTGACACGTGTGTAGTCTGGGTTGGAGGTATTGAGTGCTGGCCACTCTGAAAGAACATTGAAAGTTTTGGCACAATAGGTATACTCTCCCACCTTGTTGCAGTTTTTGCCAGTGCTATTGCTATGAGACCAGCAAAACACAGCCCTCTCATGAATTCTGTCCCCTACAGCCAAGGCTACATAGTTTTTGTTTTTGTTTTGTTTTGTTTATTCTCTGAGATGCTTGAAACACAGACTAACACAGTTACTTTTCCCAAAAATTAGAAAAGTCAGTTATTTGATATAAAGTCAGCACTATTTGCAAAGGCTGCAGACCAAACTTTCTTGCTGCTTTGCTTATGTGTTTCTTATATCCATTACATCCTTTATTTTGTTAGTTCTTCAGCTTTCATTTGCATCATCCTAATGTGTCAATATAAGCACTGTATGTGTCACCATATGGCAGAGTTGACCTCTCAAAGGCAGAAGACTGTGGTTCTTGTCTAATACACTAATGAAGTCCCATAGAGACTGCACATGTCAGAATGTGTTATTCCATTTTCATCTCAGTGGGCCATGTCTGGTATGACTCTATGAGCTACCTCTTTATATTAACTAAGGTTGATGAACATTCTTGCTTTTAAGAACTTTCTTTGGTTGCATTTAGCTCACATTCTGTCCTTGAATTACATTGTTCAGATTTAATTTGTTCAGATTTCTGTAACCCCATTCTGGATTGCGTCAGAATGACACCAAGTGACACAAATTCAGAATCTGCTGTATCACACCAACTATTGGCATTACAGTTTCTAAAACATACAAAAGGGAGAAAGCAAGCACACATATTTGATATACTCTCCCCAATATCATCCTCATTGCCCTTGTTGAGGAAGACTGGGAAGCTCACAGTGTGATGATGAGTTTTGATTTTGACACTGTTATCTGGAAATACTGTATATCATTAATGAATCCCAGAAACACAGAATTGTAAGCAGATAGGGAGATGGTTGCTTTTAAGATGCAGGTTGACCTCAAATGTCTCTGTTAGGGGGAGTAGTTTCTTGGTGATGAGGAAGTAGTCCAATGTGCTAGTTTTAGAGCCAGAGAGGAAGGTGAATTCACCTGGATGATCTGTGGGAAGGGTGCTGTTTAATACTTGGAGATGGAGTCTGGTAGCCATTTTTGCAAGACAAAATTCTGCGTAGTTTACCTTCCGGTCTTTGGAGATGCGTTTGAGATGAGGTGGTTCATCCTCAAGGTTAGGCACGGGAAGGTGGTGCTGTGCAAACTGTCATCTTGCCCCATTCTGGCATTGAAGTCCCCACCAAGTATCGTGAGTGCTTTTGGATGTGTCATCATTAGCTCAAGGACATAGTTTTCGAGTTTGGTGCAGATGTTACTGCTTTCAAATTTCCTGCACTGAGGGGGTAGGAATATGTTTATTATCAGTAGTGTGATGGTTGAGAGGACTAAGTGGTGTGGTGGTTGCATGAAGAGAATTGGAGATTAGTAATCCCAGACCGCTCTTGAGGCATCCATGTCCACTTCCTGTGGATGCCTCTATAGTGTGAGAGAGGTATCCATTTAGAGAGATGTCTGCCCTTGCCCATGTTTCTTGTACTAGAATCATATCAAATTGAGAGAGAAGATTTAGGATGCTTCCCTGTGTCGGGGCCATCCTGCAACATTAAGGGAGAGGATTTTCATCCTATGTTGGTTGGCGGGTGAGCAGGCATGTGGTAGCTGAGTGGGACACAGTCAGTCTGTGCCGGTTCCCTTGGTATCCACCCCTGGGCCGAGTCTTGCAGCATGTCAGAATTGGTGGCACTCACTGTCCATTCCTCTTCACCAGAGTAGCTGTTGGGCTTTGTTGCCTCAGTGTACATGTCTTTACTGGATGTAATGGTGGCTGGGATTCCCTCCCATCATGAGGATCTGTGTCACATTTCTGTTCCTGTGGGTTGTCTGAGTTTGCTGGTGGGGCTTGGGTTGTGCTGTGTGCTGTCAGATTTGGAAGGTGGGGTGCTGGTGATATCTGACGTTCAGGCAGTAGAAGGGCAGTGAACTTTTCAAAGTTATGGTCTGTGGCAAACATAGCTCTGGGCCTTAGATCTACCATTCTCTCTACCATTGGGTAGAGGGAATGAGGGTGTCTGAAGGTGGGTTGGGGTGTGTTGTTGATGTCATCCTCACCTTGAAAAGACATGAACTTGTAGAGTTGGAAAGGACCCTAAGTGTCATCATATCAATTCCCCATGCTAATGTAGAAAATCCATCCTGAGAGATGGCCAGCCACTTTCTTTGCAAATATCCATTGTAACAGAGTTCAAACTTTTCTGAGGTACTCTTTTCCACTGGTGAATAGTTTTAATATCAGAATGTTCTTTGTAAGATTTAATTGAAATCTTAATTTGTCGGCAACAGTTACATAATTGTGTCATATTTTTAATTAGAAGTTTATAACACTGAGGTTTTCTCAGTTCACAAAGAGAAGGAAGTAGTTCTGGAAAATAGCTCTACTCCTACTCCCCTGTGTTTCCATCTCAGCTGCCAAATGGGAGGTAATGGATTTAATGTGTCAACCAGCCAGTGTACTTGAAGTCACACAGTGCAAAACCTGAAAACAATGTGTCTAGAATTATGCAGACATTCCACAAAATATACAGTACATCTTATATTTACCTTAGTATGCACATAGACCAACTCTATGCACAGTACTGTGCAAAAGTCTTACGCTTTGGGGAAAATTTAATGAGTGGTTTGTGGTCCATAACTCAAACTCCTAATGGTAATATGACCCCCGCCTGTTGGCTCACACTAAGATAGAAATCAGGAGCCTTCTCTTTTCTTTTATATACAGGGTGGGGTGGGTAGGTGGGATTGTGGGGTTTTTATGTGTTTTAATATGTTTTTAAAGATGATGTAAACCGCCTTGAGCCGGGTTTGCCTGATTGGGCGGCATAAAAATTTGAATATTAAATTAAAACACCCTAAATCCAAACTTCACCAACCATGGAGAGAGATGAGAGGAGAAATAGCAGAGTTATGGGCAGAATTATGACCTCCCAATCATTCATTGAATTTTCCCCAAAACAGCTGGTGGCGGCCTAAGACTTTTGCACAGTACAGTATATGCCATGGTATTTGATAGGCAAGGTGAATAATGGTTGAAGAGGCCATTGATCTCTTAACTGTGGCCATCTTGAGCATATATGGTGGATAGGAAAGAAAATCAATATTATCTTTATATATATACTAGCATATTTTGCCCAGCGGTGCCGGGCTTTTTAAAATTGTGTTGGATAGTAAAGGGTTTCGGTTTTTTTTTCTTGAACCAATGGTGCTGGGCTGTTTTAAATGGTGTTGTAAGGTTTTGTGATTTTGTGGCTAGGAGGCGCTGCGTCCACCTGTGGCTGACTTGCGCTCCCAGTGTTGTTGTTTTTTTTTTGTTTTTTGTGTGCTGGCTTCCTCAGTGCCGGGCTCTTTAAATTGGTTTTTGAAGGTTTTTGTTTTATGTTTATGCAAATTTTATTTTAATTTAATTTATTTATTGTAAATTAATTTTATTTAGTTTAGAAATTTATTTTGGTTTTTTAAATCTTTATTTTTATGCATTTTTATTTTTTGTTTTGTTTTTTTTGAGTGAAAAGTGATTTCTGTTTTTTTTTGGTATTTTTTGAGATTAGTGTGATTATTTTTGAATGTTTTTGTAACTTATTTGATTAATTTTGGAATTAATCTTATTAGTTTCAATATTTTTGAATGTTTTTTCTCTTGTGGCCTCTGGGTGGGGGTGGTGAGCTTTTCTTCCTCTCTACAATTTTTCTCTTCTATCCTCTGGGTGTCGCTTCCGGAAAGTTTTTTCTTTATTTTCTCATTTGAGTCCTCATGGATAGAAGACGTCTTATGGTAAGCTCTCTAGGTAATTTTTTTTGGGGGGTGGGGTTTTTTTTGGGGGGGGTCTGTGTGTTTTTTCTTGTTTGTTTTTGGTTGTTTTTGTGTTTCCTTTTTGGATTTTTGATTTTTGAGTGTTTTTGATTGTTTTTGGTTTGTGTTTACTTTTTCAGGGGGGATGGCTTTCTTTCCCGCGGGCCATGCTGGCTGGCCCATGGGAAGGAAGGGCAGCGGTGGTGGTGGGGGCCTTTCCCGCGGGCCATGCTGGCTGGCCCGTGGGAAGGAAGGGCAATGGCAGGGGGGCTTTCCTTTCCACGGGTCATGCTGGCTGGCCCATGGGAAGGAATGGCAGCGGCAGCGGGGGGTTTCCTTTTTTCTCCATGGGCCATGCTGGCTGGCCCATGGGGAAGAAGGGCAGCGGCAGTGGGGTTTTTCTTTACTTTTATTTTTCGCGCCCCAGCTGGCCCATCAAAAGGAAGGGCAGCGGTGGTGGTGGGGGTTTCTTTTTTCCCATGGGCCATGCTGGCTGGCCCATGGGAAAGAAGGGCAGCGGCGGTGGGCATTTTTTTACTTTTATTTTTCGCGTGCCGGCTGGCCCATTGAAAGGAAGTGCAGCGGCGGCAGGAGTTTTTCTCTTTTTTTCCCCACGGGCCATGCTGGCTGGCCCGTGGGGAAGAAGGGCAGTGGCAGCGGTTGTTTTTTTAAAACTTTTATTTTTTATGCGCTGGCTGCCTCAGCGTTCTGCACCCTAATGGCATGCAGGATGCTGGGGCTTGTAGTTTTGCCTGCGCGTGTTTGCTTACTGCAGCGGTTTTTCCCCTGTGGCTTTTTTTGATTGGCCGCGGTGCGTTTCCGAACGTTCCTTTTGCCGCACCACTCAGCCTGATTGGCTCTGGTGCGGCGCGGCGCAAGGAATGTTGGGAATTGAAGTTCCCTTTTTTTGTTTGTGTTCGGGGGGCTCCTGCTCCCCGGCCAAAAATTTCAACCCGACAGTTACCTGAAAACTGGGTTCGGGCGAGTGAACGGAGGCCCATTACGGGCTAGTGGGGCCTGGTGCAACATCCTTTGTCACATTCCAACGGTTAACACACCATTTTATAGGTATAGATAAAGATAACAGAAGTGGATTTCTGACTGAAAATATGTCAGATCTTAGAACAGCTTGTTGGAACAGTCTGTTCAAGATTTCAGTATGTTGAGAGCACCATCTTTATGGAGAATTGAAGGATTTAATTGACAAGGAAGCCTACTGCAACATTTCAGTACAAGAGTAATAACTTGGATTCAGAATTCCTGTGAGTGGTACACCACTTTAAGATCTTCCTTCTGAAGATAGGAATGAAGTTATTTTTACTGTTTCTTCCTTTTTCGAGCTGGGAGCTGTGTCCATCAAAAATCTTACAATGGCTGGGAGATCAGAGGTGGGATAGGGGGCTTCAGGGGGAATTGACAACTGTTACTCTCTAATACCAAATGTCATAAGAACAAATATGAAGGACTAGGTTAGATTTCAGTCCCTTTCTCAAATGGAAGGATGTTTTCCCTCCATGGAAGAGGAATTCTAGATTCAACCATCTGAATCACTTTGATGTATTTCAAAAGCTCTGACCTTTCTCATTCTTCAAGTGCCATTTCTGATCCCAAATATAGGCTATCATCAAGGTGATCAGCCATGAAGATTATCCTGGGAACTATATAATGCAGTAGTTTTCCATTTGCCTTCCACGTCACAGTGTGACACCCATACCACTGATCCAGTTCCATGAGCCCTATATGGCAGTGGGCCAGGATACCTTAGAGACCGCATCGTCCCAAGAGTGTCTGCCCGTCCAACCAGAGCGGACCGGAGGGGCTCTCTAATGGTGCCATCAGTTAGGGGTGCACATCTGTCCAGCATCCGAAGGAGGGCCTTCTCCGTGTCCGCACCAACTCTCTGGAACCTCCTGCCAACAGATCTAAGACTTCAAAGAGAATTGCTGCCCTTCAGGAAAGGATTGAAGACCTGGCTGGCAGGGCAGGTGTGGGGCCCGAATGGGAACACGGCCCCCGCCTGCTGGCTTATGTAAACCATTAAGAACTCTCTCTTCTTCTTCTTTTTATAGTGGGTGGGATGGGTGGGTGGGATATGGGTCTTTTAAAGTGGGTGGGATATGGGTCTTTTAAAGTGTTTTTATGTGTTTTTAAAACTTGTTGTAATGCCGCCCTGAGTCGTGTTCGGCCTGAGTGGGCGGCATATATAAATATGACTAATAAATAAATAAATAAATAAATAAATAAATAAATAAATGAATGAATGAATGAATGAATGAATGAATAAATGAATGAATGAATGAGTCACTTTCTGGTCCTAAGCCCTTTTACCACACAAAGTCCTCATCAGCTCAGACCAGTATTGATGAACCTGCTCTCCTACTTCAAAATAGATTCAAGTGGGAATTAATCCAATTGGGGACCATCAAGCTTCCCTGTGGACTTCACCACCCAAGGCTGTTAGTTCTCAGGCTTGTCAGATTAGTTAACCCCTGCATGATAATCACCACTGAGTCACTGGCAGCATGGTCTACTCTGTTACCAAAGTAAGATAACCTGACCAGACTTTTATTCCAGAAAAATAACTTATGGTTGAAAAGCAAAGGCTGCTGCACTCCATAACAACACAGTATTGCTGTAATGACAGGGGGAAGGTGACCTTAAACAAAATTTTACTTGACATCACGTTTTGTGCACTTTTTACTGACTGAAATGTTTACAGAGCTTTCTTCAAATAAACCTGTCCCAGGGTGGGTAATGATTGTTTTCACAGCTTGTCTTCCTTGAAGCAGCATCTTTCCCCTGAAATCTTTTGGTTTGTACATGAAACATCTCAAGAAAATAAAGACCTTTAAGTCCCCCTTGAAAGCAAGAATCCTGAAGAAACAACACAAAATGATTAAATAGGTTTTTGCTATGTCTCTAATCCATACATGGAGACAGAGAACCAAATAGTATATTGTACTCTAAAAAGCCGACGGGGGATAAGGAACTGAAATGCATCTAAAGCCATCCATTTTTATTTTAGAAACCAGCATCTTGAAGCAGGACAAAAATGTCTAATGATCTATTGACTATTTAGTAAAGGCAAAGGTTTCCCTTGCTCGAAAGCCAGTCGTGTCTGACTCTAGGGTTCAGTGCTCATCTCTGTTTCAAAGCCAAAGAGCCAGCACTGTCTGCTTCTGCAGATGTTTCTGTGGTCATTTGGCAGGCATGACTAGACACTGGAGCACACGGAACACTGTTTACTTCCCAGGGCCACTATCAGAAATTTCTGAGCAATCCTATTGCCACACACACACACCCCACACACACACACACACACTTTTCTCTCTCCTCGCATTGGGGTGATGGTGGCGGCTGGAATACACAATTTCCCAAAAGAAATTGATGGGCAGTTGTATCCAACTTTAGAGTTCAGTGCTCATCTCTGATTACAGCCAAAGAGCTGGTGGCTTTGATCCACAAAAGCTCACATTAAAATACAGAAGTTAGTCTTTAAGCCTTGCTTGAAAGCCAGTTGTATCCAACTTTAGAGTACAGTGCTCATCTCTGATTACAGCCAAGAGCCAGTGGGCTTGATCCACAAAAGCTCACATTAAAATACAGAAGTTAGTCTTTAAGGTGCCACACATTATGCCCAAAAACAGACTTTTATATCAATACGAACATAATTAAAAGGTAAAGGTTTCCCTTGCTCGAAAGTCAGTCATATCCGACTCTAGGGTGCAGTGCTCATTTCTGTTTCAAAGCCAAAGAGCCAGCGCCGTCTGCTTCTGCAGACATTTCCATGGTCATGTGGCAGGCATGACTAGAGACCGGAGCACACGGAATGCTGTTACCTTCCCACCAAAGTGGTCCCTATTTATCTACTTGCAATTTCTTGCTTTCGAACTGCTAGGTTGGCAGGAGCTGGGACAAAGATGGGAGCTCATTCCATCCTGCACTACTCGGGAATCGAACTGCTGATCTTCCACCTCCCAGTCAGTGTCTTAGCCACTTGAGCCACTGCAGTCCTTATGACCACAGTTTTGCACCACCAGGGCTCAGAAAGGAAGGAAGGAAGGATGGAAGGAGGGAAGGAAGGAAGATAGATAGTTAGAAAGAAAGAAAGGAAGGAAGGATGGAAGGAAGAAAGGAAGGATAGAAGGATGGATGGATGGATGGATGGAAGATAGAAAGAAAGAAAGAAAATAAGGAAGGAAGGAAGGATGGATGGAAGAAAGGAAGGAAGGATGGAAGGAAGAAAGACAGAAAGAAAGGAAGGAAGTATGGATGGAAGGAAGAAAGAAAGGATGGAAGAATGAAAGGAAGGATGGATGGATGGAAGCAAGAATGAAAGAAAGAAAGAAAAAGAAAGGAAGGAAGGGTGGATTAGTGAAGATAGATAGATAGATAGACAGACAGACAGACAGACAGTCCCACCTGGGAGGGGAGGGGCAGGCCAAAGAACAGCAGCGGCCCACCTGAACTGGCAGGAACGATGGGGGTGGGGGCCCGACCACCCACCCCGGCTCTTCCAAGAAGGCATCATTGTCGCTAATGTGTTTCTCAAACTAATCCCATGTTTGATTCTTAGAGAAGAGGTAAATCTCTTCAGTACATGCTTTGATCTTTCCCTTTAGTCAGCAAGATTACTTTCTCATGTAGGTCAGCAGTATTTCTTTCCCACATAGGTCAGCAACATTCCTTTCCCACAGGAGGGGGCAAGAGGCAGTCTCACAGGCTGCTAAAGAGTATAAAAGAGAGAGCCTGACACTTGTTAGATGGGCGATCTTAACTGAGACTCCCAGTGTTTTGTTATGCATCACCTCTTTATCCTCATCTACATGGGAGCATTTCCCTGCCCGGGGAAATAGCCAAGGGAAAGAGACTTTGAAATATTCTATCTTTGTGTGTGTTTGTCTTTTGTACTTTGTTCTTCTTTTTTCAGATGCTTTCAGAAATAAAACTTTTCTGCTTCATAACCTGAGAAGAACTCAGTCTTTTAAAAGCTCTCTGCCTAAAAAATAAAGCTATCACCCCTTGAAATCGCACATTCCCTGAAGGAAGGAGATCCCACCCGGAGCTGGTACAGGCATTGTGAGGTTCGGTATTGCTGCATGAGGGAATGGCGTGCTGAAACAAAATCAAAGGAGCAGCTACCATACTTACTAAGCCTCACTTTACCAGGTGCTAGCGACCGGCGTAGTGGTGATACCAGCGAGGATTGAACTAAGCAGAATAACATAGAATTATTACCTTTCCTGATCGAGATGTAATACTTGTGTGGATGTACCTCATCCAGCATTTAATTTTTGGCAGTATGTTGCCCTATTGAGTCATGTTTAACTTGTGGCCTACTAAGACACATAGATCCATTTCACCTACACTACTGCCAAGAAAGCTGTCACTCATCTTATAGCTGTGCATTTTGTTTCCTGCTTCATTGTAGAACTTTAAAGTTTATTTTCTTCTTGAAACTGATTTGATTGGATTGTTTGCATTCTCCAACCTGTGAAGATCCTCTTGAGTCCTTATTCTATCTTCTGAAGTATTAGACAGCTCTCTTAGTTTGGTATCATTTGTAAATTTGATGAGCATCCCCTCTAAACCCTCATCCAAATTATTTATAAATATGTTGAACTAGACTAGGCTCGGGTAAGAAACCTGCTAATCACTTCTCTCCAAGACTTGGGAGGAACTGTTGGTGAGTGTTATTTTGGTTCATGCAGATTTTATGATTCCAGAAGATTCTAAAGTTTTGTAGCATCCCATGCATACATTTTAGGTGCAATCTACAGAACACATATTGGCAGTGACTCATTTGGTAAATTTGCATGGTGCCTCTCCTTTCCACATTAGAATTTGACAGCAGAATGAACAGGGTTCACATTGTCACAGCAGCCCTTGTGCATGCCCATACAAGCACAATATGTCTGATACTAAATGTTTTTAATAAGAGAACATAACATCATAAGTGACTTATTTAACTTCACTGGTCATTGATGTATGCAGAATTCATGGAAATGACAATGCCCTACACTGCATATTAAACACTTGCTAAGTATAGCTGCCAGCCATTATAGGCTTTTCCCCAGCCTAAACGCTCAATGGCATAACAAATTGAAAAACAAACAAGATACTGTTTCCCCAACTGGCCACCAGAGATTTGAATGCATGAATTATTTTAACCCAAAAATGTCATTACAGCATGAAAGGGCAAACTGTTGCATTTTAATTAATTTCTAAAGGACACATTGTCTTGTCTTCCTCTCTCTGCTGCATCATTAATTTTGAAGCCTATACTGTCTAAGTTGTCTAATTAGCATTGAGTTGCATGCACAACATTGCAACTGTGGCATCACAGAGACAGCAGCCTCCAAGGATCCAAAAAGCCCCAAAGGCATTCACAATTGTGAACAAGGAGTTCCTCTATCACAGAGTCATATGTAGAATACTTAATAATGATGGGTCCTCGGAACATTTCAGTGTGAAACCACTCAGTCTAATTCATGAGATATATACAGTAGTGTGCAAAGGTCTTGGGTCACCACCAGCTGTTGTTTTGAGGAAAATTCAATGTGATTGGGATGGGGCATAACTCAGATACCCTAACTCCAGATTTCACCAAAGTGGAGAGGGTGGAGTTGAGTGTCATCAGAAGACTCCCTCTAATTTTGGTGTTTCTAGGTGGCTTGGGAACTGAATTATGCCCCAAATCACTCATTTAATTTCCTCCAAAACAGCTGGTGATGGCCTAAGACTTTAGCACTCTACTGTACCTGATTATTCCCTAATTTATTTATTTCCCTGCACCATTTTGTATTCATTTGTCATAGCATTCCCTCTAAAGCATAGTTCAAAAAGTGCTTTTGGAGCTTCTGGACTTTTGGGACTTAGGCTTCTGGGAATTGAAGTCCAAAACCAAAGGTTGGGAAACATTGCTCTAATGTTTTGCATTAATTTCCCATTTCAACATCTTGAGTCTATCTTGACCCATTAAAGTGTTATGGTTAATAATGGAAACTGCAGCTCCTTTATTCCCCAAAGTCCCATTCATTCATCAAACACACAGTTTATTGGCCTTCATTTTCCATTATCTGAAGTTAACACTGGCTTGGAGAAAACTTTAGCTTAGGATAACGTTGGTGAATAATGAAGATGCCTCCTAAAAGATTGTTACAAAGTGCAGCAAGATGGATTTATTTTTGAAATCCATTTTGCAAACTAAAACCACTTGAATTTTAAGGAAGTCATAGAAACAATGATGCTTGCCCCACTAGGCAAGTCTTATGTATTCATATGAGCACTGTGGGGCAGGCCAAATATTACTCTTGACTCTTTAACACAGCTCAGGGTAGAATAAATCATTTGGGAAAGAAATCAAGAATACAAAATCCCACGTTTACATCAGCATGAATGTAAGAATTGTGCTGCTACTTCCCCTATGTCTTCCAGTGCTGACCTGAATAGAAGCTGGCTGGGAAAGATGCACAGTTCAGCTGGCTAATGAATAACATTCTGAATATTCCTGGAGCTTCAAAAGACTTCAAAAGCAATTTCCTTTACAAAATCTTACACTGGCCAGAGCCATAACTAGCAGTTTTGGTAACCTGGTCAAGCAACGCCTCCAATGCCTTTACATCTGTTCCAGAGCAGCTGAAAGGAAACTAAAATGGGACCTGAAGAAGCAGTTTACTTTTGAGGTGACAGGAATGATGATGGAGTGGGTACTAACAGCCATGAGGACTGGTTACAGGTAGTAACAGTCAAGGTTGCTTATGCATGTCACCCACTCCTTCTGCTGGAGGAATAAAAAGGAAACCACATACCCTGTTGGGTATTTCTTTTTTGGAATCAAACACCTAGAAATGTGGCTGGCCAGGAAAATCACCTGCTTGAAAAAATAGCTGGGGAAGGTTGTCTCTTTCTCCTTATGCGCATTTCTTGGCTTAAAAGTAAAAACACTTCCTTCAGGGATGCTAGTGATAAATGGCAGGAATTCTCCCACTCTTAATAATGTACAGGTACATTGGATTAGGGAAAGCATCTTACTTTTTTGGGGACAGGGTAGTGGTGGTGTTGGCAGAGACAATGCTGGCAGTAGTGGCCCAAAGAGGTTGGGACATTCCTGCCATGATTAGATTTGCTAAATGCCTGGAAAGGGCTTAAGTCCACAACTGCACCCCATAAAAGATCATATTATCCTCAGTCCTGCATCATGGCATTGCTTCCAACATCTTTTAGATAATGGCTTGCTTGGTGCGATATACACATTCATAAGAGCAAACTCAGAGCATGTCCAGACTTCCCTTTATGTTTCAGATCATTTTGGAAAGGCAGGACCAAAAGAACAGTTAGTCCACTTTTCTCATCCAAATACCTGCAAGTACCTGTAGGTGTCCACAGGAGGGGGGGAGGATGACACTTAGGTAAATGTAAGAAGTGAATTATGGGCAGGTAGATAGAGAAAGAGAGAGAGGAGGGCCATCCATCTCCATTCTCAACTCCACTGATGGTATTCATTCACACGGGCACAACAAATCACTTCCAGTGCTCCTCTGCAGAGGGGCAGGGGAAATGTAATTATTTATTCCCTCCTAAATGATTGGCCACTACAACAGAGAAAAAATGATTACACTTTCCTTGACCCTCTGCAGGAAAGGAGTGGAATTGTTTTATTTATTTATTTATTTATTGGTCATGTTTATACTGCCGCCCCCTCGCTGCAGCGACTCCGGGTGGCTAACAAATAAAAGCTGTAAAACCTAAAAAAACTTGAACACACCCCCCCCCTCCAATAAAACATTTAAAACATTGTCAGCATGAAAAACCCACCCACCCCAACCTCAAAGGAGAGGGAATTTTTTTATAGACAAGCCATCAGCAGGGGTCACCTTTCCATCAACTTTGAATGGAACACCTGCCCAGCCAGCCAGATTTTAAGATTTTTCCTAAAGGGCAGCAATTCCGTCTGCAGCCATAACTCCATCGGCAGCAGGTTCCATAGGGCTGGGGTGGACACGGAGAAGGCTCCTTGTGCTAGAGAGATGGGCCCCTCTAGCCAATGGTAGTATAAGAGAGCCTCTCCAGTCTGCTCTGGTTGGATGGACAGACAATCTGTTCCATTCAAAGTCTGATAAACTGGAGGGGCTCATTAGCTCCTTTCAGAATAGCAGATGTTTTTCTTCAAAGCAGCCTTTGACGGCTGCAAGCCTCCCTTAATTACGATTCCCAGTGTCTACAGATGCTGGGAACAGCCTATAGGACAGTGGTAGCAAACCTATGGCACACATGCCAGAGGGGGCACTCAGAGCCCTCTCTGTGGGCACATGCACCATCACCTCAGTACAGAGTTCACCCCGATCCTCTGCTCAGCAGCCCAATGGGAGCGCTTCCTCCCTCATCCAGCACAGAGTTCACCATGCCCTCTACCCAGCAGCCCAATGGGAGCGCTTCCTCCCTCCCCTGTCTGGGGTAAGGTGGGTGGCTCATATGCGGCATGAGGGTGTGGTGCAGACGGCAGCCTGTTGAGTCTGTGGCGAAGGTGAGTTTGGGCACTTGGTCTTTAAAAGGTTCACTATCAGTGCTATAGGGGATTGCTCTAAAGAAACACAAAGATTCAAAAAGAAGCACTTGAGGGGAGGGATTTTTTATGTAGTGAAAAGAGTGCTTAGGGTTTAGAGATGCACAATTTGAAATTATGTTTGAAACGTAAGAGAGCAGACCCCGAAACAGCTCCATGGGGAATGTCTATGCTTAGTAATCTTCTGCTTCCATGTCTAGGCCAGATGTGAAACTGCCAAAATTAAGGCACCTTTTGGTGTGTTCATTCTGCAGTTCCTTTTGACTGACTGCGAGAAAGATTAGCTGGCAGCACAAAGTTGCTGTTACCAGAGTATGCCTGTTTGTGGCTCAAAGATACCACAGTCTTTGAGGAGGCTCTGCATACCCATGCTTAGTAGTAATGGAAAGCTAACAGAGGGGAATACTGTTGTGATGCAGGAAACAGAGAAAGAATTGGATCTCATAGAAAGTAACAGGCCAAGCTAGATGGAATCCTGACAATCCATACTGTCAGCATGTTTTGCAAATCCCATTAGCTAAAGTAATTTGGACATCAAATGTGAAGAGAGGATTCAATTGAGAAAGACTGGATGCTGGGAAAGGTTGAAGGCAAAAGAAGAAAGGGGCAGCAGAGAAGGAGATGGTTAGATGTTGTCACAATGGGCACAGAACTGGGTGGGTTGAGGAGGATGGTGGAGGATGGGATGCCTGGCATGCAATGGTCCATGGGGTCGCAAAGGGTAGGATTCGACTATGCAACTGAACAACAACAACAAAAAGCTCTAACGAGTCAATATTTATTCAGTTTCATTCCATATCCTAGCTGGAGAATAACTCACTCTGCCCCTTCCATTACACCTTTCTTCATGTGTGAATAAGGTTTCTTCTCTGGGTGGGGGCTCTCCAAATACTGTAAGCAAGATTTCTGGTAACCTGATAGAAGTTCTAGCTTTTTGGCTTAGTTCCTTTCATAATTCTTCGATATTAATTGAGACAAGATGGAAAACTGCAGGATATAGGCATTATTCATCATTTTAAAAAGTGCTGCATGATATTTACCAGATGTGTCCCTGATTGGATGATGTAACATACAGTAGACCTGCTTCCCCAATGTTAACAATTAGATTTTTAAACATTCCTTTAGTTCCCTCTTCCCAAATGTTGAACAAAATCTGTCAAAAATGACCAGTCCCTGAGCAAAAAATAAAACCCTCCATATCACTATGAAATTTTCTAATTGTACACAGGAAAACATGGAGTACAAAAATGAAAGCATCAATAATGTATAGGGAAATATAACCTAGAAGGCTTCCCTTTTAATAGTGGATGTCTGTAGAGAGCATATTCTGAACATATTTTCTTTCTACTCTTGAACAGTCTTTGACACTGATCCTTTTATTACTTCCTATGTTAACCATCCTCTCTCCATTTTCTGGTCTTCTGATATATGGAGATGCAACGTAAAGATAAAGGTCGCCCTTGCTTGAATACCAGTCATATCCAACTCTAGGGTTCAGTGCTCATCTCAGTTTATAGCCAAAGAACCAGTGCTGTCTGCATTTGTAGGTGTTTCCTATTTCATGGACATATGGCAGGCATGACTAGACACCAGAGTGCACAGCACTCTGTTTACCTTCCCACCAAAGTGGTACCTATTTATCTACTTGCAATTTCTTGTTTTCAAACTGGTAGGTTGGCAGGAGATGGGACAGAGGCAGGAGCTCACTCTGTTGTGCAGTATTCGGGGCTCGAACTGCTGACCTCCCAACCTTCCAGTCATCAAGTTCAGCATCTTAACCACTAAGCCACCACAGTCCTCTATATGGAGATCTAACTTCATGCTACGTGTATAACAAAACAAAGTTATTTACTTTAGTGTGGTTTGTCTTAGTGTTTCCTATAACCAAATATCTTCCATTTTCGAAGGGAGTGGGTGAGACTAGACAGATCTCTCAACACATTTTTTCTACACCAAAAGGCAAATAACCATTTATGCAGAAAGAATTATATGCCTCTTCATTTAATGAGACAGAACACTGTGAAAACATAAGAGACTTTTCAATCAAATGTATTGTTGCATTGTTGGGATTTGATTCATGTAAAGATCTAGTCTCAATCAGCCAGCCTCATTAGCAGCAGTTTATATTCTCAGATCTTTTGAGGTACCTATGAGTCCAGCTTCATTAGGCTTTTTGTAGGGAGAAACAGAGACAGACAAAAGCAGACACGACTGCTCTCTTTGGCTGGTCAAACGCTACTGAAGCCTTTTTTTTATTCAGGCAGAGAGCCCCAGAAACGAAACTAGCAAGCATTGTATACCAGAAACGAAACTTAGCAGAGACAAAGCTGAGTGCTTACAGCCAATCAGAAGTGTCAGAACCCAAAGAAAGAGAGATAAGGAGCGCTGTCTCTCAGTGAGCAAAGAGGCTTTTGTTTACAAAATGTGTCAGAGACAGGCAAGACAGAAACCAGATGCATTCCTACATGTCCTCCTTTTTCATTTAAATTCGAGAGAGGGACGGCTAATCATACCCCTGCATGTCATCATACTCCATAACTACTCCTCCATATACATCATCACTGTCCTCCTGGACATCGTACCCCTCCTGACTCCTGGTACTTTGTTCCGGAGGATGATACCTCATTGAGTACAATTGCCGTCGTGCAAAACTCGATGTCTCCCTTCTACGCAGTGGACATGTGTTACACATAGAAATAAGATTAGGAATACAAGTAATGCAAAAATACAAAGGTATAAGACAGATAATAATAATAAACCCATAAAAGAAAACTTGTCTAAGGACAGATAAATCAGGCAACCAAGAAGTCACCCAATCAAAGAGATTAACATCAGTGCGTACATTGTTAGTAATGCTCTCCTGTAAATTCTGAAGTTCTTTCTCAATAGTATTATTCAGATCCTGGAATTTTACCCGACATCCCTGGTTCCCGACCAGTTTACAAAATCCTCCGGATTTTGCTAACAGGTAATCTATGGCCAGTCTGTCCTGCATTTGGTCTTGATGAAGCTCAGTGATTTCCATTTGAAGATCCCGTATGACCCTCCCTGTGGCATTGATTGATTTCTCCAGCCTACAGGTGAGTCCCAAAATGGACCTTCTATTCTCCTGGGAAATGACACCTGGGTATGATCCCAAGGTGAGTGCTCCAGTGATAGCACTCCCTATAGCTCTCCCCCAGGAGCTACCATCAGAAAGCTGAACATCGATTATCACTTCATCATTGCAACCAGAACCCATCGGGCCGGCAGCAGCTCTCCGGCGCCGTGCATGTGCCTGAGGCGGCATTTGCACTTGTACGGGTAAGGTAAAATAACCCAATGCTGCACATTGATATTGTCCTGGATGGAAATTCGTGGCAACTCCATTAAAAAAGAACCACATGTTAGGATCCTTGATTTGCCATCCATTGCAAATTGAACCACTATCTATAGCAGAATAATCAGGAGTAAACATAGGAAACACATCATATATATCTTCAATAGTAGTGTTAAACAAGGTATAATTAAGCTTATAAGAACTGTTATAACTACCCCATAACCAAAAATAATCGTCACAACCCGTATAATTGCCTACATTCCGCAAAACCCTTTGTGCTTGAGTCCAGTGCTTCCATTTACTATTCCAGACTCCAGAACTATGACAGCAGAAACAAAGTCCTTTAGTGTATTTCTTGAATGTCATGCTTCGCCAACGGATGTTGTTAAATTGTTCTGGAGGATTAGAGAAAAGTGTAGACCTATCAAGATGTTGCAAATGTCCAATAACCAGCTCAGGTGTGTTGAACAATGCCGGAAGAAAAGCCATTTGCGACACTGCCAGTGGATGCTCATAGTATAACATTGCATTCTTACCATGAACCTCAAACATATAGTTAGCATGACGAATCCAAAAGTTGGGGTTGCCCCCATGAGGCATTGTTCTTACAGCTGGAAGCACAGTAAGAAAGAAAAGAACAAATGTCAGCACATTTAGTTTACTGGTGAACCACCATCCTGGAGCTGAGTAACCTTCTTCTCTCTCCATGGGCGGATCGCTCGAGCAGGAATCCACACAGGTCCTGAGGTTGTAGAAACCACTGCGTATCCTCGTCCCCAGGTGATTAGAGGTACAGGACCCTTCCACTCAGGATCGGGTTGCTGCCGATAAACGACCAATGGCTTAGGAAGACACTCCTCGGTCCTGAAATGCAATTCGACTGGAGAGTGTGACCTGTTATGGGGAGCAAGAAGAAAATTAAGAGTATACAGTACTTTAGCAACAGCTGTAGGTATTTCAGCCACAGGAACCCCTCTATCTCCCACTTGCTTGTGTAACAAATTTTTGAATGTCAGGTGGGCTCTTTCAACAATCGCCTGTCCAGTCGAGTTATAGGGTATTCCATGGGTTAGCTTAATGTCCCACTGACGGCAAAAGTCCTGAAAGGCAGAAGAAACATATGATGGCCCATTGTCTGTCTTAAGGCTTTTAGGTTTACCCATTGCTGCAAACGAACGAATGCAATGTTGTATAACATGTCTGGATGTTTCACCCCGTAAGGGTGTAGCCCATATAAATCCAGAGAAGGTATCAACAGTCACATGTAACTTAGAAAGCGGAGCCAAAGCAGGTACTTGCGTGACATCCATCTGCCATAGCTGATTAGCTTCTGTTCCTCGAGGATTAACAGCATCAAATGGCAGGAATATAGGAGACTTCGTACAGGAAGCACAGGACGACACAATGTCTCTAGCCTGTGACATAGGAATGGAAAACCGTTTATGCAAAACCTTAGCAGATTGATGAAACATTGCATGACTGTCAATGGGGTTGTCAAAGAGAGAAAAAACCTCAGCAGAGTCTCGGAGAGCAGAATCTGCTCGTGCATTGCCCTCCGTCAAATAACCTGGGATCCTTGTGTGAGAGCGTATGTGGGCAATAAAGAATGGGACCGTACGGTTGGAAAGAAAACCTTGAAGCTGTTGGAATAAAGCAAAAAGATCCCTATCCATCGATGGAGACAAATAAGCTTGAGCTAAAGTAAAAACAAGGCGGTAAACATATTGAGTATCCACAATCAGGTTAAAAGGCACATCAGAAAACGTAGAGAAAGCAAGTATGACCGCTGCCAGTTCCGACCGCTGGGCCGATGCTTGAGGTCCTGTAAAAACAACCTCCCATTCCCCAGTAGGACCCTGCCATGTAAGGACTCCACGGGAGGGGGAGCCATCTGAGAAAAGAGTAATGGCATGCAAGATAGGTTGCATGCAAAGCGGGGATGACAGGGAGTAAGAAGTGAGATTCAGCAAGGTAAACCGCTTATCCTTGGGGGGGTTAAATTTAACTTGTCCCACAAAGTCCGCCATGGCCACCTGAAATGCCTCAGAATGCTGTAGCAAGGCGGTTAGCTGATCCTGTGAAAAAGGAAAACAAACAAAGTCAACGTCATAGCCAGTCAAATGCTTTGCCCTAGTACGGCATTTGAGGAAAAGATCAGCAATCGCATCAGGCAGGCGATAACAGTTTTTCGAGGGAGTGTGCGCCAAGTGCAGCCATTCCACGATGGCCACCTTCTGAGCATTGACAGGCGCGAACAAAACAGCAGTGGGCAGCCTCGGTGTAGGAAGAAGAGCGCATGCCAGCGCAATGGTGCCTGAGGGCACCCGATCCACAGCGATGGTATGCAGCTTTTCGTTGAGGCGTTGAAGAGCTGTATGCATCTCCGTTGTGCAGGGAATGATGTCCGCTGGAGAAGTGTGTCCAGAAAGAGCAGCAAAGAGTGGTGATAGTTCCTCCGTGCTCAGGGCCAAGAAAGGACGAGCCCAATTTATGTTCCCTAGCAATTGTTGCAATTGTACAAGAGTGAACTGCTCCGGAATAGCTATTGTTGGCAATAGCGGAGTTGAAGCTGTAGCTGAGAGCCTATGTCCCAGATATTGGAATGGATACATCCGCTGCACTTTTTCAGGAGCTATGATCAAGCCCGCTTGTTGCAAAATGTCTGCTAGGTCCTGCAGGTGTTTCTCCGTGACTTGTGGACCATGCAATAAAATGTCATCTGTGTAATGATAGACTTTAACCTCTGGATGACGTTGCCTGAAAGGTTCCAAAGCCTTGTTCACAAAATGTTGGCATAGAGTCGGCGAGTTGGCCATACCCATAGGCAAGACACACCATTCCAACCGTTGAGTAGGATGTTCATTATTGTATACTGGCAATGTAAATGCAAATTTTTCTCTGTCTTGTGGCGCTAGCAAGATTGTAATAAAACAGTCCTTCAAATCTATAACCATGAGTTGATGATCTTCCGGAATCATGTTCGGATTAGGAAGTCCAGATTGTAGAGGTCCCATTGGCAAGATGTGCTCATTAACTTTCCTCAAATCATGTAACAATCGCCATTTTCCAGACTTCTTTTTCACCACAAAAATCGGAGAGTTCCAAGGACTAGTGGTTGTTTGAATATGTCCCAGATTTAATTGCTCCTGTACAAGGGCCTCCGCCGCTTGGAGCTTTTCTCTTGAGAGCGGCCATTGATCCGTCCACACCGGTGGGGTGTTTTTCCATTGTAGTGGAAGTGCATGCAACGGCGCTGCAGGGGAGGCTCGTATCAAAAATTTGTCTGCAAGGTACACCCTGTTTTAGCCAGGAGATCCCGGCCCCACAGAGTAATAGGAATATCCATAATCAGGGGGTGAAGAGAAACTTTTGTTCCCCCTGAGGTCTCAAAGACGATTGGATGAACACTTTGCTGTGCTGGCTCGTACCCGCCCACCCCATAAACATCCCTACAGGGGCGGACGGCCCATCCAGTCGGCCAATCTTTTTTTGCCACCACTGAAATATCGGCTCCTGTATCGACCAATCCAGACACTGAACGTCCACCCATAAGCAGCGAGCGGGTCGGTCTATCCTCGGTGATTTGTATCACCGCCATAGCCGCTGTTGCAGTCCCCTCCTGGGATGGAGTTGCAGTGGTCCCTAGTGGGAGCAGATGAAGGCGTCCTACAGGTTGTCCCTTAGGCAGGGTGAGATGTTGCGTGGCTGAAGCAGGGATGACAATTTCTTGGTGACCCAATGTAACTGACCCTGCTGCAATGTGTACAGAAGCGGGTAAGGCGTCTGGGCAAGGAAGAACGATGCCCATCATGCCCTGGGGAACAATATCATCAACCATTGTGGGAAGAGCCTCCACACACCCTGGCATAGTAAAAGTACAGTCCTTAGATAACCTCAATAAAAGTCCTTCTTTTAGAGGATGGTTTTTTCTATATCGTGAAATCATTTCTTGGGCAAGTTCCATAACTTCTGCCATCTCTTGCAAAACCTCCTCTATTGCCTCTTCACTGACCTCTGGTAGCCCTATTATTTTGCCTGGGCCCGAGCCTGGCCCGCACTCCCATTTCCCTGCTGCTGTGTTGAAAAGTCAGAGTCTTTGTGCTGAGCAGCTGAGGGGTTGGCATTAGGATTTGAGCGGCACTGATTGGCCCAATGGTACCCTTTCTGGCAAATGGGACACTTCCTTGAAGGGCGTGCTGCCTGCTTTTGAGAGAAGCGACATTGTGCTTTAAAATGTCCTTCTTTCCCACAGCCAAAACACCGTTTGTTTTGAGCCTGAGTTGTGGGCAATTGAACTGCAGCTGCCAGAAGTTGAGCCTTGTAACTGTGAGTCCCCACATTTTGACAAACTTTCATCATGTCTGCTATAGATGTTCCTGGCCTAGCATAAACAGCTGTCAGAGCCCCTTTACAATCCTCATTGGCATTTTCAAAAGCCAGTTGTTTCATGAGCATTTCCCGTGCCGGCACATTTTCCACCTGGCGGCTGAGAGCAGTCATGAGTCTGTTAATGAACTCAGTGTAATCCTCTTTAGGGCCCTGCCTAATTGCTGCAAATCCAGCAACGGAGCTATCCCCTTTGGAAGGAATCTTACTCCAGGCACGCATGACTATCTGTGCAATCTCTCCCAGCTGGGCATCCGTGAGTGCCAATTGCTGTGTGGGGTTGGCAAAATTTCCCTCCCCACATAACATATCCATTGTGAGTGCAGGGTGTGTATGGTGTACCTCCCAAGCCACATCCCTCCACTCCTGCAAGCAGAGCATTGCTTCTGCCGGAGGCAAAAGCGCTTTGATCATCTGTTTCCAATCCACTGGTAGCAATTTTTGAGAAGCAATGGCTTCCAACAAAGCTTTAGTAAAAGGTGCGTTAAATCCATAGTCCCGTATGCTGACTCTTAGTTCCTTCAGATATTTGTAATGGAGGGTTTCATATCTATCTGGGACTGCCGCTGCATTGCCAACAGGCGGAGCCCCTCTGATCACTGGGTATATTTCAGGAGATTGCACGTCCAGCACAGCTGCCGTTAAAGCAGCAGAAAAATGTGTCTTTGTAGGGCTAAAAGGACTTGATTGTTGCAAGTCAGGACCTAAAGTCCCATCTCCATTTCCACCTCCACCCCCATCAGGAGGCTGTTGTTTCTCATATGATGGAGGGGCAGTTGCCATGGCCCCCCCTTTATCTGGAGGCAAAAGCTGTGGGAGGGGGCGGCCATCAAGTCTTTGAGACAATAAAATATTTTTTGGAGTAAGTCTCTGAAGGCAGTCCCTAACTCCCTCCCATGTAAATAATATTGATCTAGAAATTCCATTATGCTTCTGCATTTCTCTCCCGATCTGTTTCCACTGTTTTAAGTCCAGACCTTCATATTTAAACCAAGGACAGATTCGTTCTATAACTTTAACCAGCTGCTGTATCTCTTTATCATCAGCCTTTCGCCCATTCTCATGCAAAAGATCTGAGATATCTTTACAAAGTTCCTGCATTTGCGAAGAAAGCAAACACCCCATGATAAAAAAATATATATTTTTCTTTTCCACTTACCCTATATGGGACCCAAAGTTGACTTTGGATGAATTTTCGAGCTCGATTTATGACCTTCCCGGTCGGGGTAAATGAGACCTTGTCCCCGGTTGCCAATTATGGGGTGTTAATTAGATGCTAAATGCTGAAGCAGCTTTCACAGAGAGTCCTTTGAAGTTCATTCAATCGCCTCATCACGGAGCACCAGTTGTTGGGATTTGATTCATGTAAAGATCTAGTCACAATCAGCCAGCCTCATTAGCAGCAGTTTATATTCTCAGATCTTTTGAGGTACCTATGAGTCCAGCTTCATTAGGCTTTTTGTAGGGAGAAACAGAGACAGACAAAAGCAGACACGACTGCTCTCTTTGGCTGGTCAAACGCTACTGAAGCCTTTTTTTTATTCAGGCAGAGAGCCCCAGAAACGAAACTAGCAAGCATTGTATACCAGAAACGAAACTTAGCAGAGACAAAGCTGAGTGCTTACAGCCAATCAGAAGTGTCAGAACCCAAAGAAAGAGAGATAAGGAGCGCTGTCTCTCAGTGAGCAAAGAGGCTTTTGTTTACAAAATGTGTCAGAGACAGGCAAGACAGAAACCAGATGCATTCCTACATTGCATAAATGTTCAAAAGCCTTTTTTGACCAAAAGAAGGAGAAAGTATAGGGACTCAAAAAGAAATAAAAACCATCTAACAAGAATATGTTCTAGGAGCATACAAATGGAAGCGTGGCGCCAAAATGGCTGCCGCTCTCTTTGCGCCCCCCCCACCGGACGAAACCATCCGGGTAGTTAGGGGCGTGGCCAGCACCCTAATAAAAGGGGCTGGCCACGAGGCAGCCGTGCTGCCATTTTGGCGAACCGACGGAGCGGAGAAGTTTTTCCTCCTGACCTTCGTCGCTCGTGTCCTTTTGGGGGAAGCCTTTTCGGGCAGCTTTCTCTTGTTTTAGGCTTCCTAGCTACCTTAGCCATGCCCTCGAAGAAGAAGGCAGCCGCGAACGTGGCTCGATCGGCGCGGAGGCGTCAGCCGGGTCGGAGGACCGCGACTGCGCCCGTTCCGCAGCCACCTTTAGCGGAGCCCACCGGGAACGGTGGGATGGGATCGGTAGCTCCTTGGCCTGATGCGCAGTGTATACCGGCTGCCCCGGACGGGGCCTCGGCCCTTGGCCCGCACACGACGACCACGGCCTCTGCCATGGTCCGTGCGGCTGGGCCCTCTTGCCCGGGCCCGCAGTTCCCCATGGGGGGTGCGAGTCATGGAGGGTGGTTGGGTTCCCTGCCATTGCAGGGCGTGCCCACGGCTCCCCAAGGGCCGAGCATGGGCGCTTGGCCTTATCTGGCCTCGGGGGCTCAGGGACCTGGACAGGTACCCGTGACTTATGGGCCGGCTGCCCATTTGCCCCCTGTTGGGGCCAGGGCCTATGTCGACGTGGAGGCCCTCCTGGCCCGGGTAGCGACCCTTGAAGCGTCCTTGGCGAGGGCCAACCAAACAGGGGTGTCTCCAGGATTTCAGGTACCCCCTTTGGCCGCCGAACAGCGGCCGGCGATGGGTTGGGTTGAGCCGCCTGAGGCGCGCGGGCCGGTGGCGGCCACTGCCTCGCAGCTCCCCACTCCACAGGTGCAGCAGTCTGGTGCTGGTCTGGCCCCGTCAACGAGCTCAGCTTCGGTCGTGAGCTCCGACGCCCCCAGCGGGCCGGAACCCCCAGTGGGGGCGGCCCGTGGGGGTGCATCGGGTGAGTATGCAGTTCAAGCTAATGCACCCACACAACTGACTTCCTTGGGGGGGGCTGTCCAATGGCCGTGGCCTCGCTTGGGTGGTCCGGCGGTCCAATGGCCCCCGGCCCACCAAGCGACTTTACCTTTGTCACAGGGCCTGGGTCAGGGTGGTGCCCCCAATGTGCTGGGAAATGTGTTGGGGATCCCCGGGCTGGCTCAGGCCTCCTTTGCTTTGCCCGCAGTTCCCTCTGTGCCGGTGTCGGCTTTGCCAACAGCAGGGTATTCCTTGCCCCTGGGGGACCATCTGGCCCAGTCCACCAAGGAAAAGATTTGGAGGGGCGAGTATGTAGATATCTTCTCCCTTATAAATAGGGAACCGACCAAGGAAGAGAGGGAAGGGCTGGACGAGAAGGATAAGGAGCAGGCACGTCGTCGTAAGCCGCCACGCACGTGGGCAAATTGGTTGCCAGCATACTTGATTTACATGGCCGTTTACCTCAGGGCTAGGCCGGATTTGGCCATCCCTATGGTCCAGTATCTGGACAAAATTTACCGGGCTATGGTTGACTTCCCAGGTCCGGCGTGGCTGGCTTACGACGAAGAATTTCGCATGAGGATTCCACTGCACCCAGAGATGAGGTGGGACGAGCCCTGCCAGAAGCTGTGGCTTCTGTATATGACCCCCACGCGCCCGGAGCCTGGGGAGAGATATTATTGTGGACATGCGGTCCAATGAGCAGCCCCGGTACAGGTCCCCCGCCAAGTGGCGGGGCAGGGGGTTCCAGCCCGCCTGCTGTGCTTGACCTTCTCGTCCAATGGTTCTTTCAACAAGAAAAATTGCAAGTACAAGCACGAGTGCCCCTCTTGTGGTGGCCCCCATGCTGCCTCCGCCTGTCCCAGGCCGGGAGGATACAGGGGCAGGGGTAGGGGCGGACAAGGGGCAGGTAGGACTGCCACGGAGGGAGCGGGTTCACAGAAAGGCCCCCTCCCCAATTAATGTCGACATGCTGGAGCGTGGGCTCGCATTGTACCCGAAGAGAGCAGACGCTGTGTACCTCCTTCAGGGTTTTCAGCTGGGTTTTCGTATTCCTTTCACGGGGGATAGGTCACCGCAGGATGCACCCAACCTGTTGTCACTTAGGGGAAGGGAGGAGGTGGCTGCTGCCAGCATTAATAAGGAGATTGCTGCGGGCAGGGTCGCTGGCCCCTTCCCCACGCCCCCGTTCCCCAACCTTAAAGTGTCTCCTCTAGGACTAGTGCCCAAAAAATCCCCGGGCGAGTTCCGTCTGATTCATCATTTGTCCTACCCAGCCGGCCACTCGGTCAATGATGCTATCCCTGATGACCTTTGTTCTGTCAGGTATACATCCTTTGACCAGGCATTGCGCATGGTGCGCTCATGTGGCCCGGGTGCACTGTTGGCTAAGTGTGACATTAAGTCGGCTTTTCGCCTCTTGCCCGTGCACCCGGGTGACTTTGAGTTGCTGGGTTTCAAATTCCGGGGTGAATATTATTTTGACAAAGCCATGCCATTCGGCTGTTCCATTTCCTGCTCGGCTTTCGAGCATTTCAGTACCTTCCTGCAGTGGGCATTTGTCCGTAGGTCAGGGTCTCGGTCTGTAGCCCATTACCTGGATGACTTTTTATTCGGGGGTGAACGGGGCTGGGACACGTGCACACGTCTCCTCAACACATTTCAGACGCTAATGGAGGAACTTGGTGTCCCTTTAGTGCCCGAAAAGACTGAAGGCCCGTCTAATAAATTAGTGTTCCTGGGGGTGGAAATTGACACGGTGGCGCAGGCGTCTAGGTTGCCCGAAGACAAGGTGTCCAGGATAGTGGCCCTTATATCGGACTTGCTGGCTAAGCGCAAGGCATCCCTTCGGGAACTGCAGGTGCTACATGGACACCTCAATTTCGCTTGCAGGGTGGTCGCACCTGGCAGGGCATTTGCTCGGCGCTTGTGCGATGCCATGGCAGGCTTATCCAGGCCCCATCATAGGGCGAGATTGACACGGGGCATCAGGGCAGATCTGCACGTATGGCTCCAGTTCCTGAGGGAGTTCAATGGGGTCTCATTTTGGAGGTCAGACCTCCTGGCTTCGCCCCAATTTCAAATTCAGTCTGATGCCTCGGGATCCCTTGGTTATGGGATGTACTTCAATGGGAAGTGGGCATATGGTGGATGGCCACCAGCTTGGTCAGGCACGGGTCGCCTGAGGGATCTCACATATTTGGAATTTTTTCCCATACTGGGGGCCTTGATGCTATGGGGTGAGGAGTGGGCCAACTCTGTGGTGCATTTCTGGTGTGACAATGCGGCCGTTGTCCACATTGTCAACTCACAGACCTCTAAATCTCCCAGGGTCATGGACCTTGTGCGCCAGTTTGTATTGCGCAGCCTGCACCTCAATGTACTGTTCAGAGCCAGGCATGTCCCAGGGGTGAATAATGATATTGCTGACGCTTTGTCCCGCCTGCAGATCTCCCGGTTCCGTGCCTTGGCCCCGGATGCGGAGGAATTTCCCTCGCCACTACCGCAGGAGATATGGACCTTTGGCAAGGAGAGGTGAACCGGGCGATCGGCATGTCACTGGCGCCACGCACGCGTAAGGCGTATCATCACGCGTTGGTTTCCTTTCGGACCTTCTGTACCCAATCTCACCTGCCAGATACCTGGCCGATCCCAGTGGCCCACATCCTCCATTTCATGGTTTACCTGCACGCTCAGGGCCTGGCACCCCGCACCATAGCATCCAGGCTATCAGCGCTGGCTTTTATGGCCAAAGTGGGGGGTCACGCGGACAGTACCGCTGATTTCCGTGTGAGACATGTTTTGGAGGGGTGGGTGCGGGAACGTGGGCGTTGCCTGGACGACCGTCACCCAATTTCCCCTGGGGTACTTACCCAACTGGCACGAGGCTGGCATGACCTATGTTTAGATAGGTATGAGGCAGCCCTGTTTTGTGCGGCTACAACGGTGGCCTTTTTTTGGAGCGCTCCGCATCAGCGAGCTTGTGATGCTGTCTAAGGCGGATGCAAGTCGTAGGGCACTGGAACTCGAAGATGTCTATGTTTGCAATGATTGGGCTCAATTGAGGATACGCTCCTCTAAAACAGATCAGCACGGCGTAGGCAGTGGAGTAAGACTGCTACGATGTTCCTTGGCAGACATCTGTCCGGTTGGTGCCCTACAGGAGTTCCTTGCACTGCGTGGCACGCACCATGGCCCGTTTTTCTGTCACCAAGATGGGTCTCCCCTCACTAAATTTCAGTTTTGGAAGGTGACTGGGAAGGCACTGGCTAGCGTCGGCCTCCCTGGGGCCTGTTACGGCACCCATTCATTTAGAATTGGGGCGGCCTCTACTGCGGCTGCTTATGGGTACTCCGGGGCTGACATACGCAGCATGGGGAGGTGGGGCTCACAGTGTTTCCAGTTTTATGTTCGCCCACTCCCACCGTGAGTACCTTTTGAGTCACCATGTATCTCTTCCTTCCCTGTTTTTTCCCTTGATAGACCCTGGGTGTCGTATCACACCGGTGGCAGTATGGCTGGTGGGCCATAGCTACGTGCACAGGGCAGCGCGTTACGCTGCGGCGACAGATTGGGGACCCCGACTGGGAGTGGGTGCATACGCACATCTCACATGGTACGGTAAGCCCGGTATGTTGTGGCGGGAGCTTTTGCCATTCCTCTTTTCGTCGAGGAATGCCGACCCGCCCGACATTCTGATCATACACCTTGGGGGTAATGACTTGGGTCAGGTCACTGGCTTATCGCTGAAGCATGCGATTTGCGGGGACCTCGCCTACTTACATTACGTATGGCCCGCCACAACCCTTGTTTGGTCAGATATGGTCCCACGGCACGCTTATCGGGGAGGCTTTGACCTCTAGGCCCTGGACCGCGCTCGGCGCATGGTGAACAGGGCTGTGGCCCGATTCCTTTCGACCAAGGGCTGGGGGCGGGTCAGTCATCATCCCGCCATCAGTTTGCAAAATTACGGGCTCTATTCAGGGGATGGGGTCCATCTGTCGCGAGGAGGTATGGACCTCCTGCTGGGTGATTGGCGAGCAGGCCTGTCGACCGAGCTGACGGTCTTGGGGGGGGGGGCGTCGAGCCTTTATTGAAGCCTCTCCGGGTGGCGGGTAGCACTGGTAAGGTAAACATTGATGACCCACAGGTATCCGGCAGGTTCGCAATTGACTGGACAACACTAGATAGGCATAAGTTGTTTAAACGTTGTCCGGTCAACGACGAACCAGGTGAGGGGGTGATGGTTACCACTAGACAGCTGGAATCACCCCCTGATTTTACGGATACACGTCAGAGGGTGGGGTCATTAGTTAGATATTGACTACGGTCAACAATTTGTTTGTTGTCAACAAACAAATTGATACAAATAGATACATTGTAACAATTGCCGTTGGCAATTTTGGGTGGTACCTTACCAGTGTTACTTCGGCCTGCTTGCCTTAAGAATTATGATTGGTCGTTTTACCAATAGAAATTTATAATTCGGACTAGGGCTTGAATCAATAAATGTGGCCCAATGCCGTTATCCACTTTCATTTGTGTCTGAGTCCATCATTGGGGGGGGAGGTGCGCCTGCAATGACTTAAGGAGCTTTTCCCCCTCACAATGACTTCACTGACTGTGACAATGTGAAAACTGCACAATGGAGATTCAGGTTATTAATACAAACTTGATTGACTGGTGAAATGTCTGAAAATGATTGCCAGCTCAGGAAGAGTTTGTATAAACAAGAGTAAATTTAGTGATCTATGAAAGTCATTGGTAGACAACAAAAACCTGGAAAATAATACATCAACAGGAAACAAACAATGCTCACCATATGTTCTGTGCTGGACAAAGATTCAATTAGATCATAATGGCTCCATGCAGCAAGTGCAGCATTTTGACACTGCTTGTGGAGATGAAGTTTCAGAAATGTTGTTCTTTCTGTGATTTTTGTTTAAAGGAAAATACTTTTTAAAGAGAACTGAACTGTTATAGAAGAGCCCTTTCATTCTGATGTATTCTGATATTTGCTGATTTTTTAATTTCTATTTTATGCTATTGTGAGCAAGAAAAATTTTTCTTGTGGTATTTGAAACTATTATTTAATGTAATGGTGACCTCTTTCAGATAGCAACAAGGAAATTCAGCAGTCCCACATACCTGCCTCAGTTTCTGCCTCACAGGTAGCAGATCTTCTAAATGTAAGGGCATTATTGTCTCTACTAAGTAGAATTTGGGTGGGCAAATTTGTCCATTGTATTTTCTCCTATGCTTGAATTCTGCAGAAATGTGTTGATAATTGTTGATATTCCACAATCCATTGCCACTCAAAAAGCTCTAACTTCTTACTAATGATCATGGACTAACATGATTTGGCATCCATTCATCAGATTTCCATCGATAAAATGCTGCTCAGAAAGAGTGGATCAAGTTCCTTGGAAACACACCTGCTATTCGATCATCTACCACCAAAGCAGAGACTGAAACCAAGGCATAGCTTTCTCACAACATCTGCCCCTCTGAACAACCAGCTCCCACAGACCACCTTAGATCTATGGAAGGCAAGCAAGAAGCTACCAAATAACTGGAAAGAACCACATGACTCTCTACTGCCTGGCCAAGAACAACCACATCTTGTTGAATGGATGAATGCCAAATAGTGTTTCCCATCGGGATAAGTTTCTGACTGGACCACTTGGAAGTGAAGTAGAAAGATCAAAAAGTAATCAAATAAAATGGTGTTACTTGGATAAAGGACAAATTTTCTGAGAACAAAGATAAATTCAATTCATTCATCATTTATGGGTATATACCATATTTGCCAGCATATAAGATGCCTTCTGCCCTCAACGTGCTCTACCAGGTCTGCTGGTGAATGGAGCACGGGCATGGGCTTCAGACACAGCAGATAGGCAGATAGGCAGGTGACTGGGCCCCTCCTCAACGTTGCTTAACTACGGCAGGGCTCTGCCCCCCACCTGTGTGTTGTGTGATACCTCACTGCCCGAGTTGAACGTTGTGGCTGGCAGATGGCTGAGCCCTTCCTCCTTGTTTTTGAGCTACAGTGGGGCACCCCCCTCCCTCCGGTCTGTGTGCAGTGAGGTATCACATTGCCCAAAATGTGGCTGGCAGATGAGAGAGATAAAAAAGGAGATTTTAGCAAAACTGAAATATATACTCTTCACTTATCAGTCCATGGAAAAATTGTTAGCATGAAACAGATCAGTGGTGCAAAAAAGGATGGGGACGCTTGCTATAGACCATTTTGACTGATGCCATTATTCTTCTTAACACTCAATTGCCCTTTGCTATATAAAGCTTGGCATTCTTTCTCCAACTGGTAAAGCAGGCACACTATTTTGGAGCAAAAGCAAAACAAATTAAAGCAATCACACATATGTACCGCCCCATAGTGCTTAGTGCAGGGGTTCCCACACTTTTTGGGCTGTGGGCCAGTCACATGGTTCAGGGGACCAGTCACTACAGCCTGCAAGCTGGATCTGGCCCCCATCACCAATTTAACCAGCCTGTGACGCCCTCATCACCCCTGGATGCAGAAGTGGGTGCATTTTACTTCCACTTCCGGGAGCAACGAGGGCATCATGGGCCACATGAATTGGTGTCAGAGGCCAGATCCGGCCCATGGGCCGTAGTTTGGGCACCCATGGCTTAGTGTACTCTCTGGACAGTTCACAAGTTAATTAGCATTTTCACCCAATATGCTGGGTACTCATTTTACCAGAAGGATGGAAGGCCGAGTCAACCTTGAGTCAACCTTGATCCCTGTCAGGATTGAACTCACAACATTTTGGTAATATTAAGCCATTCCCCAGTGTTTTAAACCATGGATTCAGAAGGAGAATATATCACAACAATAAACCAGAGGTATTTTGAAGAACTGAATTGTATTCTATCCTAGTGTATTCTATCATTTGAGCCACTGGATTTTTAAAAATTCAAAATAATGTCTCAAAAATCATGAATGTTTAAAACTGCAATTCCTTTCAATGATTATTTTAACAGTTTGGTTTACATTCTATTTTAAATTTTGTTTAAACATTCTTAGCAGGTTTTACATCTCTGTGCTGTGATTTTATTATAATACTGCTGTGATTCTTTTTCCACAGTACCCATATTTTAATCTAATAAATTTAATTAAGGCTTGCATATACAGAGTGTTCTTTGCAGCCAACATTGTGCTAAGACTTGCAAATGTTTCATTTAAAGCTGTCATAATTATTTTATACCACTTATTTATTCATTATTCAGGCCCAGCTGGGCTGGTATCATTAAAGCTCTGCTGCTTTTCTAATGGGAAGTTTAGCACTTAATGACCCAGATTCAAAGCACTGTAAGAACACTCATGTAAAAGCATGGAGGTCCCAAAAAGAGTGGAAGCAGCTTTGCATTTACCTGCATTGAAGCTGGGTGAATATAAGAAAGAAGATGTTGGTTCTTTATAAAGCCAATCAATCAATATAGCTTTGTCATACAGTTAGTTTATCTCACTAATGAAGAGGCAGGTGTGTGAAAAACAAGAGATAATCAAAGATTAATTTTAGCTCAAAATTAATCTTAACAAAGTTAAAACATGGACCATCATATGCTAAGACTTGCAAATGTTCCATTCAAAGCTGTCATAATTATTTTACACCACTTTGCAGGCGCACCCCCCAAAGAAAGACTCAGACACCGGTATATGGATAAAGGCATTGGGCCACTTTTATTGAATAATGCCCTAGTCCGAATTATAACTTTCAATTGGTGTACTCATCCAATTGTAATTCTTAAGGCAAGCAGGCCGCAGTAACACTGGTAGTGTTCCTCCCAAAATTGCCAATGGCAATTGGCTACAATGTATCCATTTGTATCAATTTGTTTGTTGACACAAACAAATTGTTGACCGTAGTCAATAAACTATCTACTGACCCCACCCTCTGACGTGTATCTGTCAAATCACGGGGTGATGCATGCTGAAAAGCTTCTGCCATCACCCCTTGCCTGGTTCGTCGTTGACCGGTCAAAGCTATTACACCTGTACCTGTCTAAGTGTTGGCCAGTCAATTGCGAACCTGCCGGATACCTATGGGTCATAAATCTTTACCTTACCAGTGCTACCCGCCACATGGGGAGGCTTCAATGAAGACTCACCGCCCCCCCCCCAGACCGTCAGCTCGGTCAACAGGCCTGCTTGCAAATCTTCCAAAAAGAGGTTCATACCTCTAGCCGACAGGTGGACCCCATCCCCTGCATAAAGATCATAATTTTGTAGACTAATGGTGGGGTGTCGGATGACCATCCCCAAACCCTTGTCTGCCAAGAACCAGGCAACAGCCCTGTTCACCGAGCGGCGAGCGCGGTCAAGGGCACGGAGGTCAATACCTCCCCTGTAAGAATGACGTGGTATGATGTCCGACCATAGCAGCCTTGTGGATGGCCACACATAATGCAAATAAGCTAGGTCACTGCAAATCGTGAATTTTAAAGAAAGGCCAGTGACCTGGACGAGGTCATTGCCCCCGAGGTGCAGTACAAGGACATCAGGCGGTTCAGCATCCCTGATGGAAAACAGGAATGGCAACAGTTCCCGCCATCTCATTCCACGCTTACCGTACCAACTTATGCGTGCGGTCGCACGCGGTCCAAGCTGGGGTCCCGACTCTGTCACCGCAGCATACTGCACTGCCCAGTGCACGTAACTGTGGCCCACCAGCCATACTGCCACTGGTGTGCGGGGACACACAGGGTCTGTAAAAGAAGAAAAGAGAACAATGACTTAACTGGTACTCATACGTGAAGAGGGCGAACATATAATGCAAAATGCATAGATCCCCATCTTCCCATACGGCGTATATCAGCCTCAGAGTACCCAAATGCAGCCGCAGTGGATGCAGCACCTATCCTAAATGAATGGGTGCTGTAACGAGCCCAGGGGAGGCCAACACTGGATAGTGCCATACCGGTCACCTTCCAAAATTGAAATTTAGTAAGGGGAGACCCATCCTGGTGGCAGAAAAACGGGCCAGGGTGCGTGCCACGCACTGCCAAGAACTCCTGTAGGGCACCAACCGGACAGATGTCTGCAATGGAACATCGTAGCAGTCTAACTCCACTGCCTACGCCGTGCTGATCAACTTTTGAGGACCGTATCCTCAACTGAGCCCACTCATTAGAGACATAGACATCGTCGAGTTCCAGTGCCCTACGAGTCGCATCCGCCTTAGACAGTAGTACCAACTCACTGATGCGGAGTGCTCCAAAGAAGGCCACCGTGGTAGCCGCGTGAAAAAGAGCCGCCTCATACTTATCAAAACACAGATCATGCCATCCTCGTGCAAGGTGGGTAAGCACCCCTGGTGAACTTGGGTGGCGAGTGTCCGGGCGGCGGCCACGTTCCCGTGTCCACCCCTCCAAAACATGTCGTGTGCGGAAATCATTCACGCAGTCAGCAAAACCCCTCACCTTGGCCATAAATGCCAGTGCCGACAGCCTGGATGCTATAGTGCGAGGAGCCAAACCCTGACTGTGTAAATAAACCATAAATTGTAAAACTTGTTCGACTGGAATGGGCCACACTTCGGGCAACTGAAGTTGCACACAAAAGGTTCTAAATTGAACGAAAGCATGGTGATACGCCTTACCCGTGCGAGGTGCCTAAGACATGCCGATCGCCCGGTTCACCTCTCCTTGCCAAATGTCCAAATCTCGGCCGGGAGTGGCGAGGGGAATTCCTCTGCTTCCGGAGCCAAGGCGCGGAACCGGGGGATCTGCAGGCGGGATAAAGCATCAGCAATATCATTATTAATACCTGGTACATGTCTGGCCTTAAAAAGAACATTCAGGCGTAGGCTACGTAACACAAACTGACTGACCAACGCCATCACCCTAGGTTACTTAGACGTCTGAGCGTTGACAATGTGCACTACCGCCGCATTGTCACACCAAAAATGGACCACTGAGTCGGCCCACTCCTCGCCCCATAGCATCAAAGCTCCCAGGATTGGAAAGGAATGTAAGATCGCGGAGGCGATCCATGCCCCGCCATGCTGGAGGCCATTGGCCATAAGCCCACCTCCCCTCAAAGTAAATCCCATATCCCAGGGAGCCGGAGGCATCCGACTGTACTTGGAATCTAGGGGAAACTAAAAGGTCGGATCTCCAAAAGGAGACCCCATTAAATTCCCGCAGGAATTTAAACCAAACCAAAAGGTCAGCCCGCATGCCCCTGGCCAGTCGGACCCTGTGGTGGCGCTTTGACAGGCCAGACATGGCGTCACATAGGTGCCGCGCAAATGCCCTGCCGGGCGTAACCACCCTGCAGGCAAAGTTAAGATGGCCATGAAGTACCTGAAGCTCACTTTACGTTTGGCCAGCAAGGCCAAAATCATCGTGGAGATCTGGGTGACCTTGTCAATGGGTAGCCGAGATGCCTTTGCGACCGTGTCAATTTCAATACCCAGAAATGTGAGCGTAGTGGATGGGCCCTCGGTCTTTTCGGGCGCTAAAGGGACACCCAGTTCCCGCATTAGCATCTGAAATGTAGTGAGGAGACGCGTGCACGTGTCCGAGCCCCGTTCACCCCCGAACAAAAAGTCATTGAGGTAATGGGCTACAGACCGAGACCCGGACCTGCGAACAAAGGCCCACTGGAGGAAGGTGCTAAAACGTTCGAAAGCTGAACTTGAAATAGAGCAGCCAAAAGGCATGGCCTTATCTACATAAAACTTCCCTTGGAATCTAAAACCCAATAGCTCAAAGTCCCCCGGGTGCACTGGCAGTAATCGGAATGCCGATTTAATGTCACATTTTGCCAGGAGGGCACCAGGACCACAAGAGCGCACCATCCGTAGGGCTTGGTCAAACGACGTATGCCTGACCGAACAAAGGTCATCAGGAATAGCATCATTGACAGAGTAACCTGCCGGGTACGATAGATGGTGGATTAAACGAAATTCCCCCAGGGCCTTTTTAGGTACTAACCCCAAAGGGGAAACCTTCAGGTTGGGGAAGGGTTGTACGGAAAAGGGGCCCACCACCCTCTTGGCCTCTACCTCTTTGGCAATACTCAATGCAGCCACCTCCTCCTTAAACTTCAGAGAAAGTGCATTGGGGGCATCTTGGGGTCCCCGCACTCCTTTGAATGGGATACGGAAGCCCCACTGGAAACCCTCAAGGAGGTACCTCGCGTCCTCCCTCCTTGGATAAGTTGAGAGCCATCGCTCCAACATATACACATTAACTGGGGAGGGGGCCTTTTGACTGGCTAGCTCCATCAGCAGAAGCTCTGCCCACTCCCTGTCTACATCTACCTCTGCCCCATGACCCACTGGCCCACGGGCACGCAGCGGCGGTGTGGGGGCCAGCGCAAGAGGGACACTCGTGTTTATATCGGCACTGCCACTTATTGCACACGCCATTAGCTGAGAAGCTCCAACACAGCAAGCGGGCTGGAACCCCCTGCCCCGCTGGCTGGCAGGGAGCCTGTGTTGGAGCAGCTCGCTGCACGGCATGGCCACAATGGTACCTATCCCCAGGCACCGGATGCGTGGGGGTCATGTACAAGAGCCACAATTTTTGACAGGGCTCATCCCATCTCATCTCCGGGTGTAGGGGCACCCTCATTCTAAATTCCTCATCGTAAGCCAACCACGATGGGCTAGGGAAATCCACCATCGCCCTGTAAATATTGTCCAAATATTGGACCATAGGAATGGCCAGATCAGGCCAGGCCCTAAGGTGTACCGCCATATAAATAAGATATGCCGGCAACCAGTTGGCCCAAGTGCACGGTGGCTTACGACGGCGGGACAGCTCTTTGTCTCTGACGTCCTGTCCCTCTCTCTCCTCCTTAGTGGGCTCACGGTTCAATAGGGAGAATATATCCACGTACTCCCCCCGCCAAATCTTTTCCCTCGTGACCTGGGACAAATGATCACCAAGGGGCAAAGAATAACCAGCCGTCGGCAAAGCCGTCACCGGCACATTAGGTATATGGGGCATACGCAGCGGGACCTGGACAGCCTCTGCGATGCCCGGCACTGCCCCGGGGCGGAAGCCCCCGCCCTCAATGAGGTGCCATTTTGAAATCAAGGGGCGCTGGGATAGACTGGTAACTGCTGCCCACTTGCCTCAACTTGACGAGGCCAGGGCCACTGAAGCCCACCACTGGAAGTGGGCTGTGATGTAGGTGCACTAATTTGAACCTGATACTCACTAGGTGCAGCCCCGTGAGCTGCCCCACTGGGGGTTCCGGCCCACGGCGGGCGTCGGAGCTCACGACCGGAATCGAGCTCTTGGGCCACACCTGACTGGTCCCTGTCTGCAGCTCTGGATGAACAGGGAGCTGCGAGACACCGGCAGGCGCAGGCCGGAGCATCTCAAGCAGCTCAACCTGGCTGGCCGCCTGGTGCAGTGTGGCAGCCGTCGAGGTAGCCGGTGGACACGAAGGGCCCCCGGCGGAGAGAGAAGGGCCCCCTCCCATAGGAGGCTGTGCAATCCCCAAGGATGCCTCCAGCACTGCTAAATGTGCTAGTAAAGCATCCACTGCCACAGATCCCCCAGCATAAGGTGGGCCAGGTTGGCCGGAAGGCCCACTAGGCATTTGGAAACGAACACTGAAGTGAGAGCCTGGGCCAGCATAGGGCCATGCCCAAAACTCCGGCCCATGAGGGGCCGGAGGAGGAACGGGTTGCGCACCCGCACCAGGCCCTCCCCCGCTGTCCTGACCCATGGCTGGCAACTGCGGGCCGAGGGCCGAAGCCCCTGAGGGGCCGGCCTGAGGCTGGCTAGCCAAGGCCTGCTGCCAAGTGCCAGCCTGAATCACCCCACCGGTATCGGTGGGCAAGGCTGGAGTAGTGCCCTGCCACAGGGGCGAAGCCCTGGTCCTCCGACCTGATGGCTGCCCCCCGCCTTGCGCAGGGCCCGAAGAAGTCCTCCCCTTTGGCCACGGTTTCATCGCCGGGGCCTTCCGTTTGGGAGGCATATCTTCGAAGAAGGAGCAGGATCCCTTTCCAGGGATCGAAAACCTAGCGCCAAAAGCACAGAGCAGCCAGCAAGCTAAAGGCTCTGTGCTAATCCTCCCTTCCCAGCCGGGAAGGATTGAGGGCTAAACAGCCGAAGACTATGGACAAACAGTGACGGTGAAAACTTCTCCTCTCCGTCGCTATTTCTAAAATGGCAGCTCGTCTGCCTCGTGGCCACCCCTTTTATAGAAGGGTGGCCACGCCCCCTAACTCACCCGGATGTCTGAGTCCGGGTGGGGGGCACCCGCAAAGAGCGCGGCGGCCATTTTGGCGCCGCGCTTTCATATTTATTGATTATTCAGGCCCAGGTGAATATTGCCAATTAGATCATTTGTCTATATAACAAATGGTTTAATATGGTGTTGAGTCTGGCGCAACATATGGGGACCATGTGGGGACTGTGGGGACTCAAGTGGTTAAAGATGCTGAACTTGAAGACTGGAAGGTTGGAGTTCGATACCAGAGTAGTGCACGACAGAGTCTTCTCCCAACTCCTGCCAACCTAGCAGCTCGAAAGCAAGACATTGCAAGTGGATAAATAGGGATCACTTCAGTGGAAAGGTAAATAGCATTCCGTGTTTAGTCATGCCTGCCACATGACCACAGAAATGTCTGAAGAAGCAGACAGCGCTGGCTTTTCGGCTTTGAAACAGAGATGAACACTGAACCCTAGAGTCAGATACTACTAGCTTTCAAGTAAGGGAAACCTTTACCTTCTTTTCAACTCAGTCAGTACAAATTGGAATGTTTTACAGTACCTGATTTATACAGGTTTCCTCCATTTTTCTTGTGAATTTCTTTCAAATTTATATAAGAAAGAAAAGACCAATTGAGGAGGTTCACGAGATTCAAATCACACCAATTATAAGACTATGGCTGAAATCCTGTCAGGGTTGTGACAAAGGCATAAACAGAAATGATGTTATCACCCTTCAATGTTACTCTATCAGTTAATTTAAAGTTTCCTATGCTTCCTTTAGTGTACAAGGCTCCAAAGGAAACACTTTTCATCCAGGGAAGACTTTGAGAGCCTTTGGGCTAGTGAGGGGTGTTAATTTATGAAAAGTGCCACTTGATTGCTGTTGACATTTCAGCTCTGGAAGCAATTTTTGAATGCTAAAGGCTCACACTTTCACAATCCCAAAGATTTCCCCTGGTTAAAAGAAATCTTCAGTGAGTCTCTGGACTTGGAAGTGAAAGAGAAGAAGCTTTAGATTAATTTAAATTATTGAGTAACTTTGTAGGTTTATGATGTCATTGTCATTTATGCCTACATAGTAATGCAATCATGACCATCGAAGGACTGCATGACATTAATGTTGGCAGTGATGAAACTGAAATTGTTAAAGGTTTTACTTATGGTTCCATCATTAATCTAAATGGAAACTTATGCCAAGAAATCAGAAGACTGAGATCTGGGAAAGTAGTAAAGAAGGAATTAGATAAAGATAGTCAAATTCAATGATGTGTCACTGGATACCAGGGCCAAGATCATCCACACACTCAAGTGTCTTTAACCACTTGAGCCACCGCAGTCCCCACGTGGTCCCCATATTAGACCATTTGTAATTCTGAACACTGTATATGTTTATGACAGCTGGACAGTATGGAAAGAAAGCTGACAGAGTGGAAATGATTCATTTGAAATATGGACACCTCTCACTGAGGTGTGCAGCTGCCTGGCGGGGGATCTCTGCTGACCCTTCCTGTATCTCCCCTTAATGGGAGAAGCAATTAGGGCTTGTTATTGGGCCTGGGGGTGGGGGAGGAAGGAGAGAAAGCATTAAAGGCTGCTCCCTCTCACTTTCCAGCCACTTTCCGAATACACAAACAAGGCAGCTTACTGGCCTCTGTTCATGCTGGAGGGGAGCTTTGCAGATACAGTGGTACCTCATACAATGATTTTAATCCGTTCCATGGGCTCATTGTTGTACCAAACAAGTGCTATATGATATATGCATCATTTAGCAATTTTTTCCTATGGGACGCATCATGCAACAATTTTTTTGCTAAGTGGTTTTTCCCATTGAAAAATTGTTGTACGATTATTTCCATAGGGAAAATTGTTATGCGGGACAAAATTTTCCCCCAAACCTAATTGTTATACGATTTTGTTGCTATATGAGGGCGATTGTTGTATGAGGTTCCACTGTACCTTGAAATGCCAGAAAGACAAACAAGTAAGTCCTCGAAAAAATCAAGCCTGAACTATATCTGGAAGCAAAAATGTCATAATTTGAGAGCATGACAAAAAGGCAAGAATCTTTGGAAAAGACAATAATGTTGAGAGAGTTTGAAAGTAGTTGGGAAAGAAAAAAAACATAGAAAGAACTGACTCCATAAAGGAAGCCACACAATTCAGTTTTACAACAGCTGCACAGAGCTGTTGAGCTGCACAGAGCTGTTGAAGATAGGACTGTCTGAAGGTCACTCCTTAAGTTGGAAGTAATTAGATAACATGTTTAAAAAAGCAGTTATTTGCTGCTGATTATTACCTCTGCCCCCTGGGTTTAAACGGGTGGGGGCCAACCCTAACGTTGAATGTCTGTATTCATCCTGTGGGTCCAGTATTCTGGGTTTCAATTGATCCACGTGCCTCCTCCAGATTCAGACCAGTGGCTGTTTTGATTCTGTAAGAAACAGGACCAGTCTGATCGATCACAAACCCAGGCACCCACGTAGGACCACCAGCTGCCTAACTGCGACAATGTACAGGGACTCCCGGAGAAAAACCCTTCTGGTGTTGGATCGCTATATTTGTGCCTTTGACCTCCACCCTAGAGGGATCCAATCTGTCCAGCAAGGATGACAGTTTCTTTCGCTGGAGCAATTCAGCAGGGGACGGCCCTGAAGCAAGGGGGGATGAGCCTATACATAAAAGGAAACTGGCATAACTGGAGCTTTAAATCCCCTTCACCCATACACAGAAGCGTGTCCTTAGTTGTGCACATCTGCCGCTTCACCTGGCCATTGGTGGCTGGGTGGAATGGGGTGGCAGTGATGTGCCTAATTGCATTCCTTTCCATGAAGGATTGGAATTCTGCAGATGTGAACGTGGATGCGTTGTCAGACACCAGCACATCTGGAAGTCCAAATGCTGCAAACAGCCTTCTCAGGTGCATTATCATGGTGGCTGAAGTGGTATTAGGCACTCTAATCACTTCCAGCCACTTAGAGAATGAGTCTACAACCAACAAAAATAGGGTACCCCTAAATGGACCTGCAAAATCTATGTGCAACTTGGACCACGGGCCCCTAGCAGAATCCCATTCCCGAGAGGGAAGGTGGGATTGCTCTGGGTGAGAGAATTGACAGCTGGCACAAGTGCTGACCATCTGCTCTATGTCTTGGTCCAGTTGAGGCCACCAAAAGTAGCTACGGGCAAGGGCTTTGGAATGTACAATTCCCAGATGATTTGTGTGAAGTAAATGTAAAACCTTTTTCCTGAGAGTGACAGGAATGACCACCCACTGGCCCTATAGAAGGCAACTTCATTCCACTGACAATTCCAAACACTTGCGATGGAATGTTCTGAATTCCTCGGCTAGAGGAGAGACAGGCCAGCCTTTTTGTACCCAAAACATTACTTTAGTCAATGTTACATCCTTGGCTGTAGCTTTGGCTATATCTGAGGGGACGACTGGGGGCGAGTTGAATGCCTCAGTCATGAGGACCTGGTGGTCGCTTTCGATCTCGCAATCGGCTTCCCCGACCCCTGGCAATGGAGAACATGACAGGGCATCAGTGTGGCTGATATCCTTGCCAGGCCTGTGCACCAAAGTAAAATTGTATGCATTTAGCAAAATTGCCCAACGCAACATCTTTGGTGACAGAATTTGAGGCTTGGGCTTCCGGTTCACAAAGATTCCAAGGAGGGGCTTGTGGTCAGTTATGATGGTAAAAGGCCTTCCATAAAGGTAATCATAGAATTTCTTAGTGCCTGCCATGATTGCCAATGCCTCCCTGTCTGTCTGAGCATAATTTTTCTCAGACTTTGAGAGCGAACTGGAATAGAATACTATGGGGGCTTCTCTCCCGTCACTTAGTACATGGCATAACACAGCTCCCACCTCCACAGGGGATGCATCACACACAAGTACAACTTCCTTCTTAGGATCAAAATGAGTTAATACAGCATCCGAAGATAGCAGCCTTTTGAGTTCTAGGAATGCTTTCTCCTGGCAATGGCCCCAGCACCAAGCAGTATCTTTCTTAAGAAGCCGATGTAATGGTTCAGCAACTGAGGCTTTGCGATGGAGAAAAGGGTGATAAAAGTTTAACAATCCTAGAAATGATTGCAATTCAGCTTTACATTTCGGCCTGGGTGCATTCCACATGGCCATCACCTTGGAGTCAGAGGGCATGATACCTTGGGGTGTAATGCGGTACCCCAAGAACTCCACTTCCCATGCCAAAAACACACATTTGTCTGAGATGTAGACCGGCCCTCTCAAAACATGAGAGGACTCGATTGAGCCTGGCCGCTAGTTCAACGGTGTCCTTAGCGGTGATCAGGACATCGTCAAAATATGGCAGGACACCAGTCAACCCTTTCAAAATACGTTCTACAAGAGATTGAAATATTCCGGGGGTTGCATTCACCCCAAATTGTAGTCTAGTTACCTTAAATGCCCCCCTATGCGTTACTATGGTCTGGGCTATGGCAGCAGCAGGAGACACAGTCAATTGTTGGTAAGCCTGGGCAAGGTCAAGTTTTGCGAAGCAATTTCCTCCATGCAAGGAGGCAAGAAGGTGGCTTACCATGAGCACAGAATATGCATTCAGTAGAATAGCTTTATTGATGGTACACATCATCAGCACATATCCTGACCTCCCTGTTACTTTTCAAAGCAGTTACAATTGGTGTCTCCCGCTCTGCGGAGTCCACCGGTACTAGGATGTCCTACCCCACCTGTTTGTCCAGCTCGGCGTCTATCTTCTCCTTTAAAGCAAAGGCTTCATCCGGATGGGCCGAATGGTTGGGTCAAACTCAAAGTCAACAGGGGGTCCTTTGTATAAACCTAAACCCTTTTTGAATACCTCAGGATGTGCAGCAAAAACGTCCCGGATTGGGTCAGATTCTATTGCGTGGATGCCAGAAAGCCGGATTCCCAGGGGCCTAAACCATTGGGTCCCAATACGACAGTTAGTGCCCTGTTTAACTACAAACAATGGCAAGGAGGTGTGAATGTTTTTGAATTTAACCAAGAAATTATCCACCCCCAGGACCGGAATTTGGCAACCTTGCACATCCCGGAGAGAAGTTTAAAGATTTGAGCTTGGACCGAGAGGCTGGGGGAATTCTCAAAAACTCCCGCTGTGGGATTATGGGAAAGGTAGTACCTGAATCCACCTCCATCTTGAAGGGGACGTCCTGCAGGCTCAGGTCTGCAAAGAAACGCTCGCTGATAATGCCCACTTGGCACGGCTCAGGCTCGGGTGACACTTTGGTGATGGACATGTTGTGATGATGATTCTTCTTGGGCACAGGCGCTGGAGGTCTTTGCTTTCGCTGTTGGCATACCTTAGCAGTTGTGGCATTCTGCGGTGTAGAAGGGACTCTTCTTGCAGTCATGCCAGGCTCCGCAGTCATCACAGGAATTTCTTCTCCTGATCGTCACGGTGCTCTTGGTGCTTTTGTCGGGCTGCTCTGACTTTTCCCTCTGCATCTCTGGACTCTGATGAAGAGGTGGAACCAGGCGATGTTGAGGAGAATGAAGGAGAACTTTGCTGAGCTTGCACAGCTGAGTTGGTGGCACTGGAGGTGGAGTGGCGATGCCAGAAAAGCTTTATCCCGGACCGTGTGGCCTCAGACGATACTGCTTTTTCTAGGACATCCATGAAAGTTAGCATCTTTCTGATCATGTGGCTACATTGAACATCTTCTTCCCTCATGCCAGCCAGTAGACGGTCCCGAAGTGCTTCTTCAATGTTGTCCCACTTGCACGGGGCAGCAGCAATGTGCAGCATGGCGGCGTAGTCTGCAATGGATTCACCGGGTCGCTGCTCTCTTTTGTGGAAGGCTACCTGGCTGTGAAGATTGAGACCTCTGGCTGCAGGTGTTTCCTCAGTGCGGACATGATTTATGTGAGCTGCACCACATCCACGTCCCTTGGGAGAATGAGGTGGGTTGCCAGCTCAAGCGTCTCAAAACCGCACTGAGGAAACAGGAGCGCTTCTGGTTTCCATCGGTGATCTTCTGCGAGGCCATTGCATGGTGGAACCGGCATTCATATGTTGCCCATTTCTCTGGATGTGCTGGGTTGAATGGGCTGATGTTGCTGCCATGTGGGGACGCCATCCCACCTTCGTCACCAGTTTAGTATTCAAGGAATGAAGAAGCAGACGAATGAAGTAGTGAAATTCAGCTCTTTATTAGTGGGGTTTGAACACTGTTTGGATGGGGCAAAACCAGGACTTATATACACTATAAACAGTAACAGTAACAATAATACAACAAGCCCATTGGCTAACAGAGTGTGCACATTTTTCGATCCACTTATTTGCATAAGAATAGATACATGTGAAAAGATACATTCTGCTCCTGACAGAAAACATAGTTAACATACATAACAGTTATGCAAGAGGATTTCAGCCTCTATGCAGTTGTTTTACATTTTCTACCTTAGCAGATTTGGTTTCTACTTATTTAGTATTGAAATTGGCATGGGGGGTGGGGGGATTTTGTAATAGTAGTCATGTAATTTGTTTGCAGCTTTTGCAGCAAATCCCTTCTTTTAATTTAGGATAGGGCTTCTGCTTAATATTATTATAAATCTTATGCTATTTGTAAGATTTTTTGTATTATTCTTGATTTCACTTTCCCATGGAGACATTGCCTGAAGGAAGAGACCAACTGTAACCTATTTGTCAGGTTAGGGTTTTTTCCTGGCCATCTCTTTATACTCCGATATTATCAGATGCTAGCTTCATCATCCAAAGTTTTTGTGCAAATGTTGAAATGCCTATTTATGTTCATTGTCTCACAATCCTTTAGAGCAGTGTTTCCCAAACTTTGGTTTATGGACTTCCCAGAAGCCTAAGTCAATTCCCCAAAGCACTGATCAGCCAATGTACTGACTTAGGCTTCTGGGAATCGAAGTCCCCATGTGGGGTGTGGGCCCCACATTGGGAACCACTGTCTTAGAGCATCAAGAAGGGTTTTTGATTGACAGAAGGTAAATCTTTCTATTTTATTATCATCGCTGCTGCTGCTGCCACTGCTGCCGCCGTCACCACCACCATCATGTTTCCAGGCCTGTAGATGCCCACAGTGAGTATCTGGGGCATACTTTTGACTCTAAGGCCAACCCAATCCCTTGGGTTCAAAATTAACATGATAGAAAACCTATTTTCAAGTGCTGAAATCTGTTAGTGTCACAGAGAAGTGATTCCGGCAGACCTTTGTAACTTTGAAAACAAAGTTAGTGTGCATTTTCTGATGAATCCTTGTACTTTTTTTCACCTAAGTACTGAAATCACAATGAACTTTACAAAATTATGAATATTAAATTAAATGATCATCAACAACAATAGTAACAAAAGCACAAATCAAACTGGATGTTACAAAATATAGAATAGGGATGATATTTTCAGAATTGATGAAACCCTAGTCCCATAATTTAGTGGGAAGCCTTGGTCCAAATTATGACCATGGGAGCCATCACTCTGTAAGTAGTTGCTTTCAAAAATAAAATAAAATATCTTTTAAAATGAGTCAGAAACAAGGTCTCAGATATCTTTATTATTAAAAGAGATCTACAGCTTAAAAAAGGCAGCCTTAAGGGCCTAAAATCAATTATACATCAAGATACAAAAGCATGCTATCGAGTTTCTCCAGAAAAAATCCTTTCAACCCAGAATAATTTCTGACAAGAAATTATTATTATACTACACAAATTCACCTTTCCAGTGCCCTCTTCCACTTACATACTGAAGTACTTCTACTTAAATGAAGGTGGTAAGGGCCTTAGGGGAATATTGTCCTCTGGGAAATAGCTGTTCCAGTCCTTTCTGTCTTTTTCTAATGTGGTGTTTAGAAGCACAGTCTCTTCCTGAGATTTTTAAAAATCTATTACATTTATATCCCACCCATCAGGGATATTCTCCCACTCTGGGCAGCAAACAACAAATTAAAATATTTTTACAGTAACAATATAAAATTAAACATAAAAAAACCAAACTGAATAAATTATGGGCAAAAAAAACAATAAACACCTACTGGGCTGAACCAAATTGTCTATTGGGTTTACAAGGATCACAAAATAAAGCAATCTAATTGGCAAACTCCAGGAAATGTACACAAATTTTCCCTTCTGATGACAGGTTATCTGTGATGTATAGTATTTCTCAGCTATCAGGCTGATGCTTCCCATGATGGTTGTAGGGCCAGAAAAAATGTCATTTCCTGCTTTCAGCTCCACATACACAAACATAATGACTTTAGCAAAAAATGAAAAACATGTACAGGGTGCACATGTATATGCATTCCATTTACATTAAAATGAATAGTAAATGGTAAAGGTCACGCTTGCTCAAAAGCTAGTCGCATCTGACTCTAGGGTTCAGTGCTCATCTCTGTTTATAGCCAAAGAGCCATCACTGTGTGCATCTGCAGGTATTTCCATGGACATGTGCTAGGCATGCCTAGACACCGGAGTGCACAGAATGCTGTTTACTTTCCCTCGAAGTGGTCCCTATTTATCTACTTGCAATTTTTTGCTTTCGAGCTTCTAGGTTGGCAGGAGCTGAGACAGTTATGGGTGCTCACTCTGTCGTGCAATACTCAGGTATCAAACTCCAACCTTCCAGTCTTTAAGTGCAGTGTCTTAACCAAAAGAAAGCCACACATAATTTAATCTGAAGGTGACACAGCAGCTAAAAGTAAATAAATGCAACATATAATTGTATACAGGCACACAGAGCACAATATGAATAGTACAAGAAATAAAAAAAATTAAACCCTCCCTAGAGAAAGATGCTATTTAGATTTTTTTGCTTTAGGTGCAAAAATGCCTGTGCTTGGAATTTTCATGAAGACATGCCCTAAGAGGAAAGTTGTCCTTCAAAGGGCATGCTCATGTTTTGCATATTTATGTGCTGGACTAAGTAGAAACAGAGACATCAAATAACTGTGAAAAATATTACCAAGAAAAATAGATGGAAGTAGAAGAAGATGGAGTTTTTAAATGGATCACCTCTCCCTATGAAAATGAATGTTCAGATAAAACAAAGAGGGTCTAAAACAAGTGCTTGTACAGAATGTAGAGGGCATCACAGACCTCAGCTGGACAGCAAAGCTCCGCTGCTGCTCCATCAATAATCCAGCTCCTACAGAACCTGTCGTCAGCTGAAAGTCGTGGTCTCATGCTGACATTTCTTCTTTAAACTCCGTGCTGCTTCCTCATCTGCTGTAATTTAGCATGGCAGTTTTTGTCTCCAACTTAATTTAGGACAGTTTTAGAAATCCAGTCCTAATGATTCCCAGAAAACGATCCTGTCTCCAGAGATGAATTTCTATGGAACAAAAAGTTAAAGTGGTCAGTAGCCAATTGGGACTATTTAATGGCCAAGTGGATAATTTCAGAAATAAGGGGAAGGGGACATTTGCACTATTTCTTTTTTAAAAAACAAAACAATACAGGACTATTACCAGTGATGGGCTCCAGCAGGTTCAGACAATTTTGGGAGAACCAGTAGTAAAACTGGCTGGGCCCACCCACCTCCTCCTCCTCCTCTCACCCCACTCCGGACATGACTCCAACATCCTTGATGTTGGTTCGGGGTGCCTGGGCTGAGCCAGCAGTTACTCTGCTGCAATTACTCTTTAAAAGAAAATTAGAGCATTGAAGTGTAATTGCTAACTAATGGTCTGATGAAGTGGACTCGTTCCACAAAAGCTCATGTTAAAATACAGCAGTTTAACCATGCCCACTCAGTCACCTGGTCAAGCCCACAGAATTGGCCACTCCCACAATATGGTAGTAAAAAAAATTGAAGCCCACCACTGACTATTACATATGCAATTGTATATTTACTTTTCTGGCAGCAATCCCCATCAAATTCAAAAGTATTTACCACAGGTGTAGAAATCCCTACTGCTTCAATTGTGTCCAATTACAAATCTTGCACATCCCAACTGTTTAGTTCGACCTGCTTTGAACTGTCTGATGCAATTTGTATCCCAATATTTCTACATATTTGTATTTGTCCAAATAATACTGGCAGGGAGCATTAAAATGGTGGGGTATGAAGGGCTATGACCTGGGATGGTGGCAGAGGTGAAACTCACTTGATTTTATGGATTTTATTTGGAATGCTGTGTGTATGGCTTGTATTTGTCCTTATTATAATTATGAACAGCATGTTTCTCCCTGACATAGAATAATCTATTTCTATAGGTTTCAGCATTTGCCTTCATTGTTTTAAAGTATAAACTTCTAAAAAATATTTTTTCATATGAGACAGGATGGTTGCTAAGCTATCCCCAGTATTCTGAAGTGACTCTGTATGCTCATGTTAAATCCTGTACTATGGGGGCTTTGTACCAGATGAAATCAAGCTAACTCCCAACTAAACAACAGCCAAAGCACTTTCATTTTAATTGTCTCCTTCTTTAACTTGCCTCAAGGGAATGAACTTTTGTAACAAGGGTAGGCAATCTCCAGACATATAGAGGCTACACATATCCGTGGATTGGCCCTGGAGGCCACACACACTCCTGTGACATTGAACCCAATATTGGGAACTTATGTACATATGTGGTGGAGTTGTAATGTGGTAAAATATTTCTGGGGGAAATTGAAAAAGAAACTTCCAGAATTATGGGGATGAGAATCAAGTTTGGGCTGGGCACTGTTTTGTTGACAGATATGGATGATATGAATTTAGATAAGGATAAAAAAGATTTACTATCTATAATATTAACAACAGGAAGACAATGCATTGCAAGAAATTGGAAAAGTGATGTGAATTTAAAAAAATGAAGATTGGTATAAAGAAATGTGGGAACTTGCGTTGAACGATAAGTTGACATGGGAACTGAATTAAAAAAAGGCATAGTTAAAGAAAATAGATTTTGGAAAATTTGGAAACTGTTTGTGGACTCTACATTGATTAGAGGGGAAGGTAGTAGGCCAGTACCAGACCAAATGAGTTTCTGGAATTATTGAAAGAATGTTGGGACACACCGCATCCTCCAGGACAATGTATACATCACAGGGTGTGCATCGTGAATTTGATTTTATGGTATTTTTGTTATGTTCGGCTTTAGTTATGTAGTTAAATGAGAAGAATTTGATAAGTGTTTGTTATATTAAATATAGTTAACATAAACATAGCTTACAAGTATGTAAATGATCACAGAATGGGTTGTTAGGAGAGAATATGATATGAAAAATGGAGAGATAAGATATACGGAAGGAGGATAAATTTTAAAATGCATAAAAGTTTTGATGAAAATGGGTGATGGATTATTAAGTTTGTATTTTTTTTGTTTCTCTTTTTTATTCTTTTCTGCTTGATACTTTAGAATGTATTTGTAATGTTTTATTCATTTGAAAAAAATTCCTATTAATTTTTGTTCTGTTTTGTATTTGTAGATTTGTATGTTCTTGTTTTTCTTTGAAAATTTAATTTTTCTAAAAAAGAACCCTATTTTGTTCCTCACTAAAATGAGTTTTTAAAATGAAGCCCCCTTATGTCCTCTAAGCCAACCTAGCAGTTCAAAAGCAAGAAATTGCAGGTAGATAAATAGGTATCTCTTTGGTGGGAAGGTAAACAGTGTTCCATGACCACAGAAACATCTGCAGATGCAGAGTGCTGGCTCTTTGGCTATAAATGGAAATGAGCACCACACCCTACAGTCAGATACGACTGCTTTTGAGGAAGGGCAACTTTTACCTTAACTGTATCTTCTAAATCATAGATTCCCCGCCCCTTTTTAAAAAATGTGATTGGAATCTCAAAATATGGCATCCCATTCCTTCAGTAACTTTTCCACTAATTGCAACATCACTCAGAGGTTAAAATAAGTTTAAAAATAATAAGTGCATTATTGTATGCCATAGAATGATGCAATGAAAGCGCGGCGCCAAAATGGCCGCCACGCTCTTTGTGCCCCCCCCACCCGGACTCAGACATCTGGGTAGTTAGGGGGCGTGGTCACCCCTCTATAAAAGGGGTGGCCACGAGGCAGCCGAGCTGCCATTTTGTAAAAGCGATGGAGAGGAGAAGTTTTTTCTCCGTCGCTCTTCATCTCTCAGAGGGAAGCCTTTTTCGTGGCTGCAGCCCCTTAGCGGGATCTTGGCTGCTTGATTTTCGGCTTCCCAACCAGCGGGTTTTCTGATCCCTGGAAAGGGATCGCTCTTGATTTATGCCTCCTAAAAAGAAGGCTATGGCGACGCAGGCTCGCCTGCACAGGAGGCAGCAGTCGGGTCGGAGGACCGCGACTGCACCCCCTCAACAGGACCTCTTACCGGAGGCTCCCACCGGGACAGGTGGGATGGGGCAGCTCAGGCCATGGCCCGCGGCTCCCCAGCCTCAGACCGGCCCTACAGGGGCTTCGGCCCCCAGCCCGCAAGTCCTGACCATGGGCTTTGAGCAGGGGGGAGGGCCGGGCATGGTTGGGGCTTCGGCCCCCGGCCCGCAATTACTGGCCATGGGCTTTGAGCAGGGGGGAGGGCCTGGTGCAGTTGCACAGCAAGGCTTACCCCCGGCCCCTCAGGGGCCGGAGTTTTGGGCATGGCCCTATTTGGGACCGGGCTCTCAAGTAGGGGGACCTGGGCCATTGCCCAGTGGGCCGTCCGGCCCACCTGGCCCCCTTTATGCAGGGGGATCTGCGACAGTGGATGCGTTATTGGCCCGCGTGGCGGTGCTAGAGGCATCCCTAGGGATCACCAATAACCCCATTGGGGGGGGGCGTCATTGCCGTCTAGGGCTCCTTTCTGCCAGCCTGCTACCACGACAGCTGCCACTCTCCAGCAGGCGGCCAGTCGGGTCGAGTTGCTTGAGGCGCGCAGGCCTGTGCCCGCCGTGGCCTCGCAACTCCCCGTGCATCAGGCGCTACAGACAGGTAGTGGTTGGATGTGTCCTCAGAGCTCGATTTCGGTCACGAGCTCCGACGCCCGCCGTGGGCCGGAACCCCCAGTGGGGGCGGCTCACGGGGGTGCACCCAGTGAGTATCAGGTTCAAGCTAATGTGCCCACATCACACTCCACTTCCGGGGATAGGTTCCAGTGGCCGTGGCCTCGTAATGTCGGGGCGGGTGGGCATCAGTTCCTGGCTTACCCGGGTGCAGCTTGGTTGCATACTTGCGTAACATTGGGTGAGGGGGTTTCCGCCCCGGGGCTGCGCCGGGTGTCGCAGGGACTGTCCAGGCTCCTCTCCTGATGCCCCGTGCCAATACTGTGCCGGTGTCGGCACTCCCGACAGCTGGGTATTCCTTGCCCCTCGGGGATCATTTGGCCCAGGCCACGAGGGAAAAGATTTGGCGGGGGGAATACGTAGATATTTTCTCCCTATTGAACAGGGAACCCACCAAGGAAGAGAAAGAGGGGCAGGATGAGAAGGACAAAGAGCTGTCTCGCCGTCACAAGCCACCACGCACATGGGCCAACTGGTTACCCGCATATCTCATCTATATGGCGGTGTACCTCAGGGCTCGGCCTGACCTGGCCATTCTTATGGTCCAATATTTGGACAACATTTACAGGGCAATGGTGGATTTTCCTGGCCCATCGTGGTTGGCTTACGATGAGGAATTTAGAATGAGAGTGCCCTTACACCCAGAGATGAGGTGGGATGAGCCTTGTCAGAAACTGTGGCTTCTATATATGACTCCCACGCACCCGGCGCCTGGGGAGAGGTACCATTGTGGACACGCGGTCCAGCGAGCTGCTCCAACACAGGCCACCCGCCAGCTGGCGGGGCAGGGGGTTCCAGCCCGCCTGCTGTGTTGGAGCTTCTTGGCCAATGGTGTATGCAATAAAAAACAGTGCAGATACAAACATGAGTGTCCCTCTTGCGCTGGCCCCCACGCCGCCGCTGCGTGTCCATGAGCCGGTGGGCCACGGGGCAGAGGTAGAGGTGGACAAGGAGCGGGCAGACCTTCCACTGATGGAGCTGGTCACTCAAAAGGCCCCCTCCCCGGTTAACGTAGCTATGTTGGAGCGATGGCTCTCAACTTACCCAAGGAGGGAGGATGCTAGGTACCTCCTCGAAGGTTTCCAGCGGGGCTTTCGCATCCCATTTAAAGGGGAGCGGTGCCCCCAAGATGCCCCTAATCTACTTTCCCTGAAGGGCAGGGAGGAGGTTGCCGCCCTTAGTATTGCTAAGGAGGTTAATGCAGGTAGGGTTGCTGGCCCCTTTCCTATGCCACCCTTTACCAATCTGAAGGTTTCCCCTTTAGGGTTGGTGCCCAAAAAGACCTCTGGGGACTTTCGTTTGATTCACCACCTGTCATACCCGGTGGGCCATTCGGTCAATGATGCCATTCCTGATGACCTTTGTTCGGTCAGGTATACATCATTCAACCAAGCTCTGCGCATGGTGCGCTCTTGTGGCCCGGGTGCACTTCTGGCAAAATGTGACATTAAGTCGGCATTCCGTTTGTTGCCTGTGAACCCGGGTGACTTTGAGTTATTGGGTCGGTCAGGTATACATCATTCGACCAGGCTCTGCGCATGGTGCGCTCTTGTGGCCCGGGTGCACTTCTGGCAAAATGTGACATTAAGTCGGCATTCCGTTTGTTGCCTGTGAACCCGGGTGACTTTGAGTTATTGGGTTTTAAATTCCAGGGAAAATTTTACGTCCTCCAGTGGGCCTTTGTTCGCAGGTCTGGGTCCCGGTCTGTAGCCCACTACCTCGATGATTTCTTGTTCGGGGGTGAACGGGGCTGGGACACGTGTACGCTTCTCCTCAATACATTTCAGACGCTAATGCAGGAACTCGGTGTCCCTTTAGCGCCCGAAAAGACCGAGGGCCCATCAACTAAGCTCACATTTCTGGGTACTGAAATTGACACGGTCTCGCAGGCATTCAGGTTACCCATGGATAAGGTTACCCAGATCACTGCGTTGATTTTGGCCTTACTGGCCAAACGCAAGGTGTCACTTCGTGAGCTCCAGGTTTTACATGGTCACCTTAACTTCGCTTGCAGGGTGGTCGCGCCTGGCAGAGCTTTTGCTTGACGCTTATGCGACGCCATGACTGGCCTATCCAGGCGCTATCACAGGGTCCAACTGAACAAGGGCATGAGGGCTGACATGTTGGTTTGGCTTAAATTCCTGAGGGACTTCAACGGGGTGTCATTTTGGAGATCTGACCTTTTGGTTTCCCCTAGGTTCCAGGTTCAGTCGGATGCCTCGGGATCCCTCGGATATGGGATTTACTTTGAAGGGAGGTGGGCCTACGGCCGATGGCCTCCAGCCTGGAGGGGCACTGATCGTCTATGCGATCTGACATTCCTTGAGTTCTTCCCGATACTGGGAGCTTTGATGCTATGGGGCGAGGAGTGGGCCAATTCAATGGTTCATTTCTGGTGTGACAATGCTGCGGTGGTGCACATTGTCAATTCCCAGACATCTAAATCACCCAGGGTCATGGAGTTAGTTCGCCAGTTTGTGTTGCGTTGCCTACGCCTCAATGTGCTCTTCAGGGCCAGACATGTACCAGGCATTAATAACGATATTGCTGATGCTTTGTCCCGCCTGCAGATCCCCCGGTTCCGCGCCTTCGCTCCAGACGCAGTTACCCTCGCCGCTTCCGGACGAGATTTGGGCGTTTGGCAGGGAGAGGTGAACCGGGCAATCGGCATGTCGCTGGCGCCCCGCACACGTAAGGCGTATCACCATGCATTCAGTCAATTTAGAATCTTTTGTGAGCAACTCCGGTTTCCCGAAGTGTGGCCCATTCCAGCCGCACACCTTCTCCAATTTATGGTCTACCTACATAGTCAGGGCCTAGCTCCCCACACCATAGCATCCAGGCTGTCAGTACTGGCATTCATGGCCAAAGTGAGGGGTTCTGCTGACAGCACGAATGATTTCCGTATACGACATGTTTTGGAGGGGTGGACACGGGAACGTGGACGTCGCCCGGACAATCGCCACCCTATTTCCCCGGGGGTTCTTACCCACCTTGCACGAGGCTGGCATGACCTGTGTTTTGACAGGTATGAGGCAGCTCTGTTTCATGCGGCTACCACGGTGGCCTTTTTTGGAGCGCTCCGCATCAGTGAGCTGGTGCTACTGTCTAAGGCGGATGAGGCTCGTAGGGCACTGGAACTAGAAGATGTCTATGTCTCTAATGAGTGGGCTCAGTTGAGGATACGTTCCTCAAAGGTTGATCAGCACGGTGTAGGCAGTGGTGTTAGACTGCTACGATGTTCCATTGCAGACATCTGTCCGGTTGGTGCCCTACAAGAGTTCATTGCAATGTGTGGTACACACCCTGGCCCGTTTTTACTAAATTTCAATTTTGGAAGGTGACCGGTAAGGCGCTGTCCAGTGTTGGCCTCCCCGGGGCTCGTTACAGCACCCATTCTTTTAGAATAGGAGCTGCTTCTACTGCAGCCGCATTTAGGTACTCTGAGGCTGATATATGCCATATGGGGAGGTGGGGATCGAAGTGTTTTGAATTATATGTTCGCCCTCTTCAAGTATGAGTACCAGATAAGTCAGTGTCCTGTCTCTTTTTATTTTACAGACCCTGTGTGTCGCCGCACACCGGTGGCAGTATGGCTGGTGGGCCACAGCTATGTGCACTGGGCAGCGCAGTACGCTGTGGCGACAGAGTGGGGACCCCAGCTTGGACTACGTGCATCCACATGTATCAGGTGGTATGGTAAGCGCAGAATGTTATGGCGGGAACTGTTGCCATTCCTTTTCTCCATCAGGGATGCTGAACCACCTGATGTCCTGGTGCTGCACCTAGGGGGAAATGACTTGGGCCTGGTCACTGGCCTTTCTTTAAAACATACGATCTGCAGTGACCTGGCTTATTTGCATTATGTGTGGCCTGCCACAACCCTGCTATGGTCGGACATCATACTGCGTCACGCTTACAGGGGGGGTATCAACCTCCAGGCCCTTGACCGCGCTCGTCGCTCGGTGAACAGGGCAGTGGCCCAGTTCTTTGCTGACAAGGGTTTGGGGCGGGTCATCCGACACCCCAACATTAGTCTCCAAAATTATGATCTTTACACAGGGGATGGGGTCCATCTGTCGCCCACAGGTATGGACCTCTTTTTGGAAGATGTGCAAGCAGGCCTGGCGACCGAGCTGACGGTCTGGGGGGGGCGGTGAGGCTTTATTAAGCCTCCCCGTGTGGCGGGTAGCACTGGTAAGGTAAATATTTATGACCCACAGGTATCCGGCAGGTTCGCAATTGACTGGCCAACACTAGATAGGTACAAGTTGGTTAACGTTGACCGGTCAACGACGAACCAGGCAATGGGGTGATGGCAGGAGCTATTCAGCATGCATCACCCCGTGATTTTACAGATACACGTCAGAGGGTGGGGTCAGTAGATAGTTGATTGACTACGGTCAACAATTTGTTTGTTGTCAACAAACAAATTGATACAAATGGATACATTGTAGCCAATTGCCGTTGGCAATTTTGGGAGGAACCTTACCAGTGTTACTGCGGCCTGCTTGCCTTAAGAATTATAATTGGCTGAGTACCAATTGAAATTTATAATTCGGACTAGGGCATGAATCAATAAATGTGGCCCAATGCCGTTATCCACTTATACTGGTGTCTGAGTCCTTTTTTGGGGGGGTGCGCCTGCAATGTGTAATGTAGTAAGAAAGAAATAGGTATCATTTCCCCTATGTTTTTCACTAAAAGATATAAATAATGATCTCCCCTTCAAACTATACAAGCCTCCCTTGAATCCTGATATACCATCCTTGAGAGAAGTTGATGGCCAACTGTCTAGGTGGCTACTTTACTTTTTCAATATCTCCAGATTTCATTTTAGCATACATACATTTTACTTCTGAGCACGGCTATTCCGGATGGATTGCTAAAAGCAGTTGTGATTTATCCAATGTGAAGCTAATTGAAATATACTGGACTTTCACAGACATTCAATAAAATAGGACAGTTGCAATGAAATAGTACTGGTATTCATTTATGATCCTAACTCTACCTACCAGACATAAATTCAGTATTGATTCAAGTCATCTAAGTGGTGAAATGATTCATTATACAGATATACCTCGTTCATCACCAACAGATTTCAAACCACCAATCTCCTTTTTTATTTATATTTATTAAATAAAACCTTGACATATCTAATACAGAATCAGTTTGTTAATGCAGAAGCAGGGACTCTTTACATCTTTCAGACACAGTAATTTTTAGTGGAAACAAAACAAAAAATTAAACAAGTGAAATGAAAAGAATTCAGTGTTATGATACATACAGTATACAGTATATAATAGCACTGCAGTATCCCAGTTTCAGTGATAATTGGAAAAACAGATGTGCTTTCAGATGTGTTTGTGGGTATATGAGAGACAAATCTTCTCATTTGTAAGGAAAAGAGGTGTCTTAAACACACTGAGATATTACATCCAAAACAATAACAAACTGAAACTGTGTCATCATGTTTTACACACACACACAAACACACACACACACACATGTTGTATTACAAGAAGTCCTCAATTAAAAACAATGCAAAAACATTTCAAATATTGTCCAGCAAGGAAGAGTCTTCTGTCATTTTTAATATTCTTCCCAGAACAAAACAAGCAGGTTATACACACACACACACACACACACACACACACACACACACACACACACACACACACACACATACAAAGGATGTTTTACTGAGTCACCAGCACTGATAAATTGATTAGTAGTACTTCTACTGACTAAGGTAAACCCATAATTATACCCCATTTCTGCATTGGGCACTGCAGAACAATGTAGAACATGTTGGGGTTTTTCTAAGGATCCAGTTAAAAACAATTCCTGAAAATAAAGCCATTTAGCATCACACAATAAGGCTCTTCCTGACCCGATCACACAAGAAAGAGGGATCATCAATATGATCATAATGATCCAAAAGAGTGTTGGAGATGTAAAGAAAGGGATGGGACCTATTTACATTAATGGTGGGAGTGTAAAGAGGTGCATAATATATGGTGAAAAGTTTCTGAAGAAATGAATAAGATATTATCTCTAATTAATATGTGCACATATATAAATATATATATATATATATATATATATATATATATATATATATATATATATATATATATATATATATATATATATATATATATATATATATATATATATATATATATATATATATATATATATATATATATATATATATATATATATATATATAATGTTGTTGTTCAGTCGCACAGTCGATTCCGACCCTTTGCAACCCTATGGATCATATATATATAAGTCCCAAGGTTGCATTGGCAATGGATTTGAGTGATATAACAGTAAATAAATATAAGAAAGAACTGATTATAATCCTAGCTGTGATGCCTCATACAATGTCCAAATCCGTGCCGCGATGCCTCGTACAGCGTCGTTTCCATAGAGATACATTGTACTGTAACAGCACAGACTTCAGGGCAAAGTCAAGGAAACAGAGAGGAAACTGACAGAACTTTAAGAAATCATTGTCTAAAGGCTAAATACATTAAAAAAACATGTCAAACAACCCTGATTGTCCAAGAACCTGAAGAATGCTGCAAAAATCCCAGCAATGCTTCTAAAAATTCTGACGAAAAAATTAAAGAAAATCTGAAATCACACTCAAAACCATTCCTAAATACTCTTTGCCTCATGTAAAACCCACAAGAGCAATGCACACATGTGTCCTGCCTTTTATACTGCCCAGGCACAATGCAACCTGGGAAAAACCCCAATGCCTCATATAAAATCGCATGACTTTGTATAAGGCAACTTTTTTCAAGGAATTAGGCGATGTTGTATGAATTTGATGTTGTACGAAGCGGACTTTGTATGAGGTATTACTGTAATTGGTGCTTTCTCCCTGCAGCTGGAGCGTTACCTAATCACTGATCATATCATCTTGATAACACAGGAAAAGTTCATCCTGAACTGCCCTAGCTCTTCCTTATTTAGCCCCGGACTTCCCACTCATCATGAGACCTTGCAGCTGTTGTCTGCCTACTCTATCCAGCCAATGACACAATTATTCATCCTCTGTGGTCTTTTGCCAAAGAAACACTCTATATGGTTCATTAAATCTTACTAACTGACATGAGAAAACATCCTTTTCTGGCCAGTAAGACCTTCTAAAAGCATAAAGTGGTTAACAAGGAAATTCTACTTCTCTAATACACATTTATATGATTTTAACCACCTCAGAGCTTCAAAGAAGGAAAATGGGTAATATCACCTTAACTCCTTGGATTTACATAGTCACCCACAAAGCCCATGTGCCAGACAATACAAGTTTAAACTACACGGTCACCAGGGAATGGGACATTTTTTATTTTGCTTTACTTTAATTTGCTCCAGGGCTGGTTCTGCTTATGTGGACCCTAACATTGCACCATTCCATGCTGATCAACATATTTTGTAAATGTGTGTCATTTGATTATGTGGCCTTATGGGCATATGGGAGGAGGGAATGAGGCAGGTGGGAGAGATAGCTGAAGATAGACAAAAAGGGAGGGTAATCTGTGTTGACAATGAGATACCAAGTGGCACTAGGATGATACAGAGCATCCCAATAGACAGAGCAACACCATATTGTTCCATTGTCTGTATGCAAATACTGGAATGTTCAAGAAGAAACACCAACATGATCCAGAACAACCCCGGAATTACTGAAGATGAAACTGCAGTAACTCTTAAGGTAGTTTTAGGCATGGTTTGTACAAAAAGAACCTCCCAAAAAAGACAATTTTCAAGCTGTCTTGGCAGGAGTAGAGGAGATGGTGGCTGCCATATGCTGACATGGTACCAGAAACTATGCAAGCACAAAAATTGGCAAAAATTGTCATTGGAAGCCAAGGTAAAAATCTTCCATCCTATATAGAAGGGCAGGGAAGTACGATGTGTGTGTGTGTGTGTGGGGGGGGGAGGAACTCATTTCAAATAAGATGTTGAAAGAGAGCGATTCAGTTCCCATAGATAGTCAGAAAGGATAGATAGCTCCCCTGGTAGCTCAGTGCGTAAGGTGCTGAGTTTGGAGTCCTGAAGGACAAGGTTCGATACCCGAGAGCTGCATAATGGGGGACATGAAAGGAGCCTCATTCAGGCATCCCCTGCAAATATCCTTTCAACCTAGAGTAATCACTGACATGAAATACATGCCATAAAGGCAAGAAACATGGGTGTTCAATCAAGCCAAGCCTGAATTCTCGCTCCATCAAAAATGAGTAAATTGGGGCTGCCTACTAAGCAAAAATAATAAAAATGTAGAACTGAAAAGAAAATGCAATATTGTTGGGGGAAGGGAGGACAATAGGGAAAAAGAAAGACCTTATACATATAAGAATATAAGAACAGCCTTGCTGGAACAGGCCACAGCCCATCCAGTCCAGCCTTCTGTCTCACACAGTGGCTCACCATTTCCTTCAGGGTATTGCCAAGCAGATGCCTTCACCTGCTTAGGATTCCCTGGAAATGGCATTGAGAGATATCCTGCCTATCTCTCCAACCCGGAGGTTGTCCTTAAGTATCCATAATTATAGCCATTGATACCCTTGTCCTCCATGAACTTGTCTAATCCTTTCTTAAAGCTGTCAAGACTGACAGCTGTCACCACTTCTTCTGGCAGGGAGTTCCATAGACCAGTAATCCTCTGGGTGAAAAAGTACTTTCTCTTATTTGTTTGAGAACTAGTACCCAAAAGTTTCATGGAGTGTCCCCTAGTTCTAGTGTTATGCGATAGGGAAAACAGTTTTTCCTTATCTACTTTGTCCCCACCATACAGGATTTTATAAACTTCAATCAGGTCACCTCTTAGATGTCGTCGTTCAAGAGTGAAGAGGCCCAACCGTTGCAGTCTCAGATGGTAAGGAAGGTGTTCCAGTCCCCTAATCATTCTGGTTGCTCTCCTCTGCACTTTTTCCAGCTCCATAATATCCTTCTGGAGGTATGGCGACCAGAACTGTACACAGTATTCCAGATGGGGCCTCACCATAGATTTATAAAGAGGCAAAATGACACTTGCTGACTTATTTTCTATACCCTTCCCAATGATCCCTAGCATTGAGTTTGCTTTTTTCACTGCTGAGGCACACTGGGTTGACACCTTCATTGAGTTGTCCACCAGGACACCAAGGTCCCTTTCCTGGTTTGTCGCATAGCGTTCAGACCCCATCAGTTTATAAATGTAATTGGGGTTCTTTGCCCCAACATGCATCACTCTGCACTTACTAATGTTGAAGCTCATTTGCCACTGTTTTGCCCACTCCCCCAGTGTCAAGAGATCCCTCTGGAACTCCTCACAATCTCTCACAGTTTTCACTACCCTGTATAATTTAGTGTCATCAGCAAATTTGGCTACCTTGCTTTTTACTCCTACCTCTAGATCATTTATGAAGAGGTTGAAAAGCAGGGGTCCCAGTACTGAACCTTGGGGGACCCCACTATTTACTTCCCTCCACTTGGAGAAGTGTCCATTTAGTGCTACCCTCTGTTTCCTGTCCCTTAGCCAGTTGCTGATCCAGAACAAGACCTGTCCCTTTTTTCCATGACTGGTAAGTTTATTCAAGAGCCTTTGGTGTGGGACCTTGTCAAAAGCCTTCTGAATGTCCAGATAAACAATGTCAACTGGATCCCCCTTTATCAACATGCTTATTGACACTCTCAAAAAATTCCAACAGAATAGTGAGGCATGATTTGCCTTGACATGTGTTGACTCAATAAAGGAAGCCATAGTTATTAGTTTGCAAGACCAGAGTAAAGCTTAATGGAAAAGACAATATTTCAATTAAAGGGGTGTGTAGGAAGAGAGAATGATGTAACATTAGATGCTGTTGGTTTATAAGATCTGAGCAGAGCTGTTAATGATATATTTCAGAGCTCATTAACTCATATAGTTATCACTCTCCAGAAATGATTTGATAGTCCATTGCATCTTTGGAATTTTTACTTAACTGCCTAACAATTTTATAGGGACAAGGATGGGTGGAATAGGCACCAAGGTTCTGCTAACATCAAGACCATCCTAAGCCACAAAGCAATATTTTCACATATTAAATGAATGGGTTTCTGAATGTTTGTTCTCTATACTTTTAAAAATGCATTTTAAATTATTTTTACAACCAGAAACAGAATCTCTTTTTAATGCCTGTTTGACTAGGGAGGAGTTCTCCTGACTGTCAGCTAATAAGGTCTTGACTGGTTCATATTGCCTCAGAATTCACCAAGCCTGCAATAATGTAATTATTCTTTGGAATATTCATGCTAGTAAGCTTGTTTCACACAGTTTATAATAGTTACTGTTTTATCCTTTTGACAAGCCTTTTTTAGGATCAATATTTGTGTTGTTGCAACCTGGGTTCCTTCTAAATAAGGAAAAGTGGGTGGGACTGATTATTCTCTTTCAAGATAAGCAAGATTTGTCTTTTCTGTTTTTATGAGCTATTTAAATTGGGGAAATAAAAGTCACTTTTTTCTGCACAGGGGTAAAACAATTTTTAAAAAATCACAACCCAAAACCTTTTGCCCAAACTTCCTCACATTTAGCACTGAGCAAGAGAAGGTTGTCTGTTACTTCTGTGCCAATTTGGTGGCTATCTAAGCCCAGTTTCAAAGTTACAATTTTTTGTTTGGGGTGCCTTAATTCCCAGTCACTTTTCGGAATCAAAAGTCCACACACACACCTTGGCATTTACAGAAATAATAAAAAATCTACCACGTTGGAGAGGGTTATCCCACAAACTGTAAGGATTTTTTAAAAACCCATGTAAATCTGTCCTTATAGTCAACAATGAACTTGGTTGTTTCCTGAAAAGAAAGCTGCAGTATCTTTCCTTGACAGTATGTTCCTCATTTTAGTAATTCCATTAAACAGCCATCACTGTGAGTCACATCAGACAGTGTTTGCAGGTCCTTTTTAGCAAGATGAGGTTAGCACAATTTACAAAATGTCCTACAGCTATATACTTTGCTGACGTGATAACAACATTATCTCTTGTTATTCTTGATAAGTGAATAAAATTGTTTAGGCAGTGATGTGAGAGATTAAATTAGCCTGTAAATGGTGGGAGGGGGGATTCCAACCTATATGCTGAAAGCTAGCTATGGCAATTGCTTTGTATTTGGTTGAAAATATATTAACATATATGTTCTTCCTAGGTTTTCTAAGGCTCTGACATTTTATGGACTAAGTACAGAGTTTCATGGCATTACAAGTGCATCTGAAGACAGTAAAAGCCTAAAACTCAAAAGTGAAAAATAAAAAGCAATCCCTAACGGAAGCCCAAAACTTGGCAATATGACAAATAATTTTGAAGAGGCATTTACTGTCTGGTATGGGACTAATTACAGGCATAGTTTTAAAGTAGTCTGTTTGAAATCACTGAGGCAAGTTAGCCATGGTTATGTACAATTAGGTTATATATAAAGTTTAACATAATTTGGAAACAGAGGCTTGTTCTAAGTCACAAAACTCCCAATTGCAGGCGCACCCCCCCAATAACGGACACAGACAACATTGAAAGTGGATAACAGCACCGGGCCACATTTATTGATTCAATGCCCTAGTCCGAATTATAAATTTGTATTGGTAAAACGACCAATCATAATTCATAAGGCAAGCAGGCCGAAGTAACACTGGTAAGGTACCACCCCAAAATTGCCAACGGCAATTGGTTACAATGTATCAATTTGTATCAATTTGTTTGTTGACAACAAACAAATTGTTGACCGTAGTCAATAACTAACTCATGACCCCACCCTCTGACGCGTATCCGTGAAATCACAGGGGTGATGCATGCTGGTTAGCAATCGTCATCACCCCATCGCCTGGTTCGTCGTTGACCGGACAACGTTTAACTAATTTATTCCTGTCTAGTGTTGTCCAGTCAATTGCGAACCTGCCGGATACTTGTGGGTCATACTGTTTACCTTACCAGTGCTACCCGCCAATGTGACCAAAGTCAACATTATGAACGCAGAAAGACCCCTATATCAAACCATAGCAACAGTGTGGGATGGGCAAAAAAGCCAGGACCCGGAAGCCAATATGGGTCCCAGCCAAAAATTCCCACCCGGCCCCGAAGCGACCAAAATATCACACTGTTAACTAGGGAGGGGGTGGAGGGGAAAAGACTTCTCCGCTCCGTCGCTGAGGTAAAATGGCAGCTCGGCTGCCTCGTGGCCATCCCTTTTATAAGGGAGCTGGCCACGCCCCTAACTACCCGGATTCTCTGCCCTGTGGGGGGGGGGCCGCAAAGGGCGCGGCGGCCATTTTGGCACCGCGCTTGCATTGCAGGCGCACCCCCCCCAATAACGGACACAGACAACATTGAAAGTGGATAACAGCACTGGGCCACATTTATTGATTCAATGCCCTAGTCCGAATTATAAATTTGTATTGGTAAAACGACCAATCATAATTCATAAGGCAAGCAGGCTGAAGTAACACTGGTAAGGTACCACCCCAAAATTGCCAACGGCAATTGGTTACAATGTATCAATTTGTATCAATTTGTTTGTTGACAACAAACAAATTGTTGACCGTAGTCAATAACTAACTCATGACCCCACCCTCTGACGCGTATCCGTGAAATCACAGGGGTGATGCATGCTGGTTAGCAATCGTCATCACCCCATCGCCTGGTTCGTCGTTGACCGGACAACGTTTAACTAATTTATTCCTGTCTAGTGTTGTCCAGTCAATTGCGAACCTGCCGGATACTTGTGGGTCATACTGTTTACCTTACCAGTGCTACCCGCCACACGGAGGGGCTTCAAAGAAGGCCTGACGCCCCCCCCCCAGACCGTCAGCTCGGTCAACAGGCCTGCTCGCCAATCACCCAACAGGAGGTCCATACCTCCTCGCGACAGATGGACCCCATCCCCTGCGTACAAGTCATAATTTTGCAGGCTAATATCGGGGTGATGACTGACCCGTCCCCAAGCCCTGTCGGCAAGAAACCGCGCCACCGCCCTATTGACCGTGCGCCTAGCGCGGTCAAGGGCCAGGAGGTTAACGCCCCCTCTGTAAGAATGGCGCGGGACAATGTCCGACCAAACCAGGGTTGTGGCAGGCCAGACATAATGCAAGTAGGCGAGTTCCTCGCAAATCGCATGCTTGAGCGATAAGCCAGTGACCTGGCCAAAATCATTGCCCCCCAGGTGGATAATGAGAATGTCAGGCGGGTCAGCACCCAGGCCAGAAAAAAGGAAAGGCCGCAGCTCCCGCCATAACATCCCAGGCTTACCATGCCATGTGAGACTGGCGTGTTCACCCAGTCCCAGTCGGGGTCCCCACTCTGTCACCGCAGCGTAACGCGCTGCCCTGTGCACATAGCTGTGGCCCACCAGCCATACTGTCACCAGTGTAATACGACACCCAGGGTCTGTAAGAAAATTGAGAAAAAAGGCGGTAAGGTGACTGGATTGGTACTCATGGCGGGAGTGGGCGCACATAAAACTGAAAACATTGCGAGCCCCACCTCCCCATGCTGCGTATGTCAGCCCCAGAGTACCCAAAAGCAGCTGCTGTAGAGGCTGCACCAATACGGAATGAATGTGTGCCATAACGGGCACCTGGTAGGCCCACCCTGGTGAGGGCTCTGGCTGTCACCTTCCAAAACTGAAATTTAGTAAGAGGAGACCCATCTTGGTGACAGAAAAACAGGCCATGGTGCATGCCACGCAGTGCCAGGAATTCCTGTAGGGCACCAACCGGACAGATGTCTGCCAAAGAACACCGTAGCAGTCTTACACCACTGCCTACGCCATGCTGATCTGTTTTAGAGGAGCGTATCCTCAACTGGGCCCAGTCTTTGGCAACATAGACATCTTCGAGTTCCAGTGCCCTACCACTTGCATCCGCCTTAGACAGCATCACGAGTTCGCTGACGCGGAGCGCTCCAAAAAATGCCACCGTTGTGGCTGCATGAAAAAGGGCTGCCTCATAATGATCAAAACAGAGGCCTGGCCAGCCCCGGGCCAACTGGGTAAGAACCCCTGGGGAAATAGGGTGCCGGTCGTCCGGGCAACGCCCGCGCTCGCGCACCCACCCCTCCAAAACATGTCTCACACGGAAGTCAGAGGTGGTATCCACATGACCTCCCACTTTGGCCATAAAAGCCAACGCCGAGAGCTTGGATGCTATGGTGCGAGATGCGAGGCCCTGTGCATGCAGGTGAACCATGAACCGCAGAACATGGTCCACCGGGATAGGCCAGGTCTCTGGCAGGTGATATTGAGCAGAAAATGCCCTGTAAGAATTGAATGCTTGTTGGTACGCCTTACGCGTGCGTGGCGCTAGTGACAGGCCAATCGCCCGGTTCACCTCTCCTTGCCAATAGTCCACATCTCGTCCGGGAGTGGCGAGGGAAATTCCTCCGCATCCGGGGCCAAGGCGCGGAACCGGGAGATCTGCAGGCGGGACAAAGCGTCAGCAATATCATTATTAATCCCTGGGACATGCCTGGCCCTGAACAAGACGTTGAGGCGCAGGCAGCGCAGCACAAAATGGCGCACTAGTTCCATAACCCTGGGCGATTTGGAAGTCTGTGCATTGACAATGTGGACAACAGCAGCATTGTCACACCAGAAATGCACCACCGAATTAGCCCACTGTTCGCCCCATAGCATCAAAGCCCCCAGAATAGGGAAAAATTCCAGGTATGTGAGATCCCACAGGCGACCTGTGCCTGCCCATGCCGGTGGCCACCCACCATAGGCCCACTTCCCATTGAAGTACATCCCATAACCCAGGGATCCTGAGGCATCAGACTGGATCTGGAAATTGGGGGATGCCAGGAGGTCAGACCTCCAAAATGAGACCCCATTGAACTCCCTCAGGAATTGCAACCAGACAAACATGTCTGCCCTGATACCCCGGGTGAGCCTGACTCTGTGGTGGGGTCTGGATAACCCTGCCATGGCGTCGCATAAGCGCCGGGCAAAAGCCCTGCCCGGTGCGACCACCCTGCAAGCAAAATTGAGGTGACCATGTAACACCTGCAGTTCCCTCAGGGATGCCTTACGCTTGGCCAGCAATTCCGAGATAAGGGCCACTATCCTGGACACCTTATCACCCGGCAACCTAGAAGCCTGCACTACTGTGTCAATCTCAACCCCCAGGAATACTAGCTTGGTAGATGGGCCCTCGGTCTTTTCGGGCGCTAAAGGGACACCAAGTTCCTCCATTAGCGTCTGAAATGTGTTGAGGAGACGTGTGCACGTGTCCCAGCCCCGTTCACCCCCGAATAAAAAATCATCCAGGTAATGGGCTACAGACCGGGACCCTGACCTGCGGACGAAAGCCCACTCTAGGAAGGTACTAAAACGCTCGAATGCCGAGCATGATATGGAGCAGCCAAAAGGCATGGCCTTATCAAAAATAATATTCACCCTTAAATTTAAAACCCAGCAACTCAAAGTCACCCGGATGCACTGGCAAGAGGCGAAAAGCCGACTTAATGTCACACTTGGCCAGCAAGGCACCCGGGCCACATGAGCGTACCATGCGCAGCGCATGGTCAAACGATGTATACCTGACTGAACAGAGGTCATCAGGAATAGCATCATTGACCGATCGGCCGGCTGGGTAGGACAAATGATGAATAAGGCGAAACTCACCTAGGGACTTTTTGGGGACCAAGCCCAGTGGCGACACCTTAAGATTGGGAAACGGGGGTGCAGGGAAAGGTCCAGCGACCCTGCCCGCATCTAACTCTTTTTTAATGCTGGCCGCAGCCATGTCCTCCCTCCCTCTGAGGGATAACAGGTTGGGGGCATCCTGAGGGGACCTATCACCCATGAAAGGGATACGGAATCCCTGCTTAAAACCCTGAAGGAGATACTCCCCATCCTCCCCCTTCGGGTACGATGTGAGCCAACGCTCCAGCATGTCCACATTAATTGGGGAGGGGGCCTTTTGGAGAACCAGCTCCATCCGTGGCAGTCTTGCCAGCCCACTGTCCACCCCTCCCTCTGCCTCGTGCCCCCCCAGGCCTGGGACAGGCAGAGGCTGCGTGGGGGCCCGAACATGTGGGACACTCATGCTTATACCTGCAATTCTTTCTATTGCAGGAACCATTGGACGAGAAAGTCCAGCACAGCAGGCGGGCTGGAACCCCCTGCCCCGCCGCCTGGCGGGTAACCTGCGCTGGAGCCGCTCGCTGGACCGCATGTCCGCAATGGTATCTATCTCCCGGGGCAGGGCGTGTAGGCGTCATATACAAGAGCCAAAGCCTCTGGCACGGCTCATCCCATCTCATCTCGGGGTGGAGGGGAATCCTCATACGGAATTCCTCATCATATGCTAGCCATGAGGGGCCCGGGAAATCAACCATCGGCCTGTATATGTTGTCCAAATATTGGACCATGGGAATAGCTAAATCCGGCCGCGCCCTCAAATACACCGCCATGTATATTAAATAAGCGGGGAGCCAGTTGGCCCAGGTACGCGGCGGCTTACGGCGGCGTGCCTGCTCCTTGTCCTTCTCATCCTGTCCCTCCCTTTCCTCCTTGGTGGGCTCTCTGTTCAGGAGTGAGAAGATATCTACGTACTCCCCCCGCCATATCTTTTCTCTGGTAGTCTGTGCCAAATGATCACCCAATGGCAAGGAATACCCCGCCGTCGGCAAAGCCGAAAAAGGCACAGCCAGCCTAGGAAAAGGGGCCTGAGCTAACCCAGCCACCCCCAGAACATTCCCCGCAGTGTAAGAACAAGTACCCACCCCAGTGCCCAAGGTGGCAGTCGTCGTCGCCGGGTGGGTTGCCGACAGCGTGGCCCCCGCACCACCCGCGCGAGGCCAAGGCCATTGAAAGGCCCCCCTATGTTGGGGATGTGTGTGGATGTACTCGCTTGCACCGTATACTCACATGCTGCACCCCCGCGGGCCGCCCCCACCGGGGGTTCCGGCCCACTGGGGGCGTCGGAGCTCACGACCGACGTAGAGCTCATCACCGGGGCTTGACCCGCACCTGGCTGCTGGCTGGGGAGCTGCGAGGCAGTGGCCGAAACCGCGCCACGCGCCTGCAGCAGCTCGACCCTCCCTGCCGGCTGTTGTCCTCCTGCCGACAGCGCCTCAAAAGGGACCCCGAAGGGGGCGCCCGCCTGACTGGCCCGAGCCAATGACGCTTCCAGGGCCGCGATGCGGGCCAGTAAGGTGTCCACGTTGACCAGGGGCAAAGGGCCGGACGGCCCGCCTGGTCCCGGCGCAGGTACAGGTCCCTGTACCCCAGGACCCGAATATGGCCATTGGCCAGCACCGAAGCCCGGCAGGGTCGGTGGAGAAACCTGCCAAGGCAGGGGGCCGCACCACCCCCCAAGGCTAGAGGGCCCAGGGAGAGGCTGCGACCCAAGAGGAGTAGGCCCAACAGGGTGGGCAGGTGCAGGAGCGGTGTCCACCGCTCGCGGGCCGCGGGCCGGAACGCCTTCCGCGCCCGCACTCTGATCGCCCACTCCGGGCCAAGGGGCAATAGACCCCATTCCGCTGGCCCCGGCAGGGGCCGGCAAAGGCGGCTGCTGAGGAGGCAGCACCGCGGTCCTCCGACCTGGGTTGCGCCTCCTAACAGCGCGAGCTGCACTCGAAGCTGCCTTCTTCTTCGAAGGCATTTCCACCGAAGCAAGAAGGGAAGCCAGCAAGGCAGAATCGCTACCAAAAGGGCTTCCCGGTAGGCTAAGGCGCGACGGAGACACAGGGGAAAAGACTTCTCCGCTCCGTCGCTGAGGTAAAATGGCAGCTCGGCTGCCTCGTGGCCATCCCTTTTATAAGGGAGCTGGCCACGCCCCTAACTACCCGGATTCTCTGCCCTGTGGGGGGGGCCGCAAAGGGCGCGGCGGCCATTTTGGCGCCGCGCTTGCATTCTAACAAAAGGAAGCGTCAAGTCTCTGCCACTGATTCTCTAATTTTCCTTAGGTGTAGATTTCTCTTCTTTCTCTTATGAGACCCAGTATTGGCATGGCAACATTAGTTTACCTGAGAGGTTAAAGGCTGTGTCTGTTTCTCTGTCATATGTAGGGCTGGGGGTGTAGGGCTGGGGGGTTTAAGCTCACCACATCTTTGCTTCATCATTTCATTATATCCTTCAAAATATTTTGGCACAGAGGGACTACAGCCACATCCCAGCTGTTCTTCCTTCTGCCCTCTTCCAACAACCATAGTGCAGATCATGTGCTCATCTTCTGGGATCCTATAGCATTGGGTAATTTAAATAAGGGAAATTTCTGTTTGAATTTCTGTATAGCATAATTGAAATTTCATCTTTTTGTTGTTGTTGTTGTTGTTGTTCAGTTGCACAGTAGATTCCGATCATTTGCGACCCCATGGACAACCACCCTCTAGATACCTCTGTCCTCCACCATCCTCCTCAACCTGTACAGCTCTGTGCCCACTGCATCTCCAATACCATCCAGCCATCTCATTTTTTTCTACCCCTTCTTCTTTTGCCCTCCACTTTTCCCAGCATCAAGGCTTTCTCAAGCAATTCCTCTCTTCTCATTTGATGTTTAAAGTACTTAAGCTTCATCTTTACTACTAGCAAATTTGTGCCCAGCCTTGCTGGACGGTTTTTATGTTTGTGTTTTTGGTTAGGGGTGGTTTGGGTGGTGGTGTTTTGAATTTGTGGTTTTTGACTTTATTTTATCTATTTTATTTTATTTATTTTTCATTTTGATTTTTTACATATTTTTTGATTGGTTTTTACTCTCCCGGACTCTAGGTTGGGCTGTTATTAAGAGTATTGCAATTTTCTTTCTTTGCTCAGTTCAGAGGCATGGAGGGAGGATGTGTTTGGTAAGTGCTCTTGATTGTTTATTATGTTTTTATTTTGTTTTTATTTAGTGGTGTAGGGCTGGGGGGTTAAAGTAGAGAGTTTCTACTTAACCCCCCCCCCCAAGTGTTTCTGCTTGTTCGTTTGTTTGTATTTTGGGTTTTAGATGTGTTTAATTGTTTTGATTATTTCTGGTTGTTATTTTTTTTTCTTCCGCAATTATTTTTTAAATTTGTGATATTATTGTTTGTTGAGTTATGTATTTTCATGTTGTAGATAGGTGTTTTTAGTGTGCTTTTATGGTTTTTCATTAGCCTTTGGTATTTCGGGTGTATTTTTATTGAGTTTGTTGTTTTATTGTTTTGTTGTTTACTGGGTTTATTTTAATTATTTGTTTATTTGTGTTTTATTATTTTTGATGCTTGGCATTTTGGTTAACTGTTTAGTTTTGTTGTTGTGTTTTGTTTTGTGAAGAATGGCCTGTCTGTCATTTCCTCTTTTGCCCCTTGCTGTTTTGCAATTAGGTTTCGATGCAGTGATGGGGAAAAGGATGAGCCGGCAGTCAGCTCGCTCTTCATCCGGTAAGGTTCATTAGGTAGGTTGGGTGAAAAGGAGGCAGAGATGAGCTATCTGCTTCAGATGGTTCTCTCCTCTCTGTCTCCTTTTTCCCTTGCTTACCTAACTGGAGATCGGCAGGCAACGATCCGTAAGGGGTGGTGCTCTTCCTTGCGGATGGCTGGCTGCTGCTTTTCTATTACCTCCACCACTGTTTCATGCTACTTCTTGAAATAACGGTGTAGGTAGTAGAAAGGCAGCATCCAGTCATTCGCCAAGGAGTGTGCTTCCCCTGACGAATTGCTGCCTGCTGTGTTTTTTCCCCACCCTGGCTCAACTTACCTTGAGGCTGGCAGTGGTCTTGCCATGTCTTTGGCAGGGTAGCAGGGAGGAGAGGGAGTCCCTCTTCTCCCAATTGCTCCAGGAAAGAAGGCTGGTGTTTGTCTCACCATGGTTTTTAGTGGGTTTCGGTTAGCGAGGCCATGAGGCGCTGCATCCGCCTGAAGCGGCCTTGCGCTCCCATTGCATAAGGTGTTATTTTATTTTATTTTTCACATGCTGGCTTTTCCAGCATTCTGCGCACTTGCGCCCTTCATCCTGATTGGCTGAAGTGGTCATGGCATGGAAGACACTGTAATTTGAAGTTCTGTTTGTTTTGTTTGCTTTGTTCGGTGGCTTTTTTTCTGCAGCTCATTTTCTATTGGGTGTGACGGCTTTCCCAACATTCTCTTTGCTCTTGCCTGTCAGCCTGATTGGCTGAGGGGCAGCACAGCATGGAGGATGTTGGGAATTGAAGTTGTTTTGTTTTGTTTGCATTCATGGGGCTGTTGCCTCACTGGTGACTGCGGGACCCTTGCGGTGCTCTGCGGGCCGGGTAAAGGCAAGTGTAGGCGGCTCGGTACAGGACAGTATTGAATGGGTGCTGGCGTGTATGCTGGAGTCCAACGGTTAACGTCCCTCTTTATAGGTAAAGATAGAAGGCTTCAGTGGAAGGGACAGGAAATAAAGTTCTTCTGGTCCTGAAAACAAAAGTAGGCCATGGACCTTGGACGCGATTGTTCCCCTAAGTTATATCCAATATACTATGATTAGTGACTTCTGAATCCAAGCTCAGCTCCAGTATCTGTTTTCAGTACCAGTGTTTAAGGAATATTCCACCACAGGGTTCATTGTTTAACCCTGCTTCTGCTGATATTGGTTCCTTTAAGGTTTTGATTATGTTTCTTTTAGGGGGAAATGATAGTTGCACAATGTTTCATTTATAAAATTGTTCTTATGGTTCTGTGTTTTCCACTAGGTACAGACAAGAGGCCACATTAGATTATGTCTCCATAATCTTAATATTCCATTTGGAAAGACGCTGCTAACTTCAGAAGTATTCTGGACATGGTTAGCAATAGATGAGCTACTTTAAAGCAAACACTCATGTGGGTAATTTTATTTAAAAACATTTAATATTCTTGGTATGCAGTTTCATTTTTCCCTGATGCAGTCCCAATATTTTTCTTCTCAAGTGGCTCAAGTGGCTAAGATGGTGACTGGGAGGTGGAAGGTCAGCAGTTCGATTCCCAAGTACTGCCTGATGGAATGAGCTCCCATCTTCGTCCCAGCTCCTGTCAGCCTAGCAGTTTGAAAGTGAGAAATTGCAAGTAGATAAATAGGGACCACTTCGGTGGGAAGATAACAGCATTCTGTGCACTCTGATGTCTAGTCATGCCTGCCACATGACCACGGAAACATCTGCAGAAGCAGATAGCGCTGGCTCTTCAGCTTTGAAACAGAGATGAGCACTGAACCCTAGAGTAAGATTCAACTGGCTTTCAAGCAAGGGAATCCTTACTTGATCTTCAAAACTGCATTTCCCCCTCTTCTTCATCTTTTTTTTGTCTAGAAAATGGAATGATGGATTGATATCTATCAACATGTCCCTTATACTTATAAAACTAAATTCAGTGTTCCCCTGTCACCTTCGTCCCCTAGTGTCTTCCAAATACTTAAACATGGCACTTTGTTTTCCTGAAGTCCAATGAACATAAGGGTTTTCTTTACTTGAAGAAAATTCAGTTTGATGAGCTTGTGAGAGAGTTCTGTCGCTGGCCAGATTACCAGAAAGATGACATGTATGTGCTAAAAATCTCACTTTTGATTGTTTGTGTCTGGTTAACCTATTTTCCTTTTCATCCCCACCCCCTATAGCTGTTTGGTATTTTTCCCCCATTGTTGGAAGCTTGGTGATGGAAATATACTAGAATGGTAGGTTAGGTACTCTAAAAAAAAGCAAACACTACACAAATACTCTTTCAATATTTTAAAATACAATAGGATGGTGGATAGTCACACAGTGAGTTGCTCAGCGGCTACCAGTGTATCATTTTCTTATGAACTTGCATTGTTCATCAGTATCACCAAGTCTTAAACCCCCAGATGTTGCTAAAAGCTAATCCCCATCACTCATAGCCAGCAAAGACAATTGTTAGGGACAATACATCTTAGGAGTCACTGGTCAAATTCAAAATCTGAAGTAGAAGGGGACAGATCTCTGACTTACAAAACTGGAGCTATATAATTTGTGCAAAAATAAATATAAAATCTTGCATTATCTGAAGCCAATGAATATACACATACTAATGTTGACTGCAATAAAATGTCAAGTGTGTTTACTTTTGAGGGTGGGACTTCATGTCCAAAAATACTAGACTTCGTGATATTGGGGTGGGGGAATAAAATGCTAAGGATCATATTTTATTTTTTTAAAAAAAGAAGTCTATATTTGAAAGAACTCACAGAATTATGACTAGTCTAATATGACTTTTTTGGGACTGTGGTGGCTTAGTGACTAAGTTGCTGAACTTGATGACTGGAAGGTCGGCAGGACAGCATTTCGAGACCTGAGTGCTGTATGACTAAGTGAGCATCCATCTCTGTTCCAGATCCTGCCAACCTAGAAGTTTGAAAGCAAGAAATTGCAAGTAGATAAATATGGATCACTTTGGTGGGAGGTAAACAGCCTTCTGTGCACTCCAATGTCTAGTCATGCCTACCACATGTCCATGGAAACATCTGCAGACGCAGACAGCACTGGCTCTTTGGCTATAAATAGAGATCAGCACTGAACCCTAGAGTCGGATATGACTGGATTTTAAGCAAGGGTGACCTTTACCTTTACTTTGACTTTTGTCTGTACAACTGTTTGAAAAACTTACCTTGTCATTGCCAACAAAAAATGATTTCTTTTTTTTCCTTTTGCAAAAGATTTTTAAAAAATGATAATGGCCAAACCTGGAACATCTACCTGAAAAATCAAAGAACAAATCTGAGACAATGGGAATAATAATGGGTCCACAGTACTCAAATATCAAATGATCAGTTGTACAATCTTGAGCAGAAAGTTTAACAACCTTAGAGGTTCCATTTTAGACTGAGAAAGAGCATAGATGGGGTGGTGATACATTTCACTTTCCACAATACATGAAACAGACACATTTAATGTCAGCTACTTCAATTTATCTCCTAGAGAAATAAAACTAGTCCTGTCAAATCTTTCCCACTATCTTCAAACATTTCCAAAGAGGTTTCCAGCTGAGCAAGATCATCAATGGTGAGGTGGAATTGTGCTTTAGACAAAACTACATGATAATTCTAAGCATATTTAAAGAGAGAATGTTTAAGATGCATACTTGGTTTTAACCTGTCATGAAAGAAGATGAATCTTCCCAGGAGTTAGGCATGTTTGTTGTTTCCTTTTTCTTCTACATCATACCTCCTCAAAAATATGAACCCGAGTAATCAGGATTGCAAACCAAACTTCTGCTTACCTACCATGACCAAAGATTGGTCCAGTGACAATTCACAGAATAAAGTACAAAATTTTTACCACCTGAAGGATTCTATCATGCAGTTATATTTTTACCACTTGAAGGACTAAATATAGGTAGAACAGCTTGATGAAATCAACCTGAATCATCACAAGGGACTTTTAGAAACATGGGGTAAATGGCTCCTCTGTCATCTGTCATCATCCATAGCCCACCCAGACCTACACCAACTGCACCAACGATGCCATCTAATCTTCTGTCACCCCCTTTTCCTTTTGCCTTCGATCTTTCACAGCATCAGTGCCTTCTCCAGTGAGTCCTCTCTTCTTATTTGGTGGTCAATGAGCTACAATCCTATTAATTAAAAAGATCCATGTATTATGGAACAGAGCCTACTAATTTGTGGATTTAATTTTTGTAGATGAATTTCTCATCAGCTCACAAGTACATCTTATACTTCAGTTATCCCAGGTCATTGCAAAGTGGTTTAATCAAGAAGACAATATTCTACAAACCATTATATTGGATTATACAGAGGCCTACCTTAATATATAAATCTGGCTAATTGAGGTCTAATTCCTATCTCCCTACAGTACTGTATGAGTCAATACTTTTAGAATGGTGGTTTGTGCAAAGTGATAAGTTGTGTTTAGGTTCACATGGAAAGACAATGAAGAGCCAATACACAGACACAACTGATTCAGAATCACCGGCTTGGATGAAGTTTCTTTGCTTTTCCTGTGGGGGTCTTAATGTAACTTGGAGAAAAGAAATACTTCAGTAGGGGAATTTGTTTTCTCTGTAAGCCTATAGAATAGGGTAACATGAGGTAATTCATCTATTTAATATTTTTCAGTTCCACCTTTGAACTAAATTCATCTTCAGCTGCTGCTGTGAAGAAAAGAGAAGGACAAGAGATTCCAGCTGTCCTTTGAGAAAGGAACACAGTATATTCTCTTATGTAAGTGGAAAAATAAGGGGAGAAAATCTTAGATGTCTCTTTTTCTTGGACATACCTCAGCTGAGAAACCACAAATGGAAAGAGTTTGGAAAGTTACGTAACAAGCTAGAATTCTTTAATCTTCTCTTTTCTTTTTCCTCCCAAATCACAATGATTGCTTTGACTTTAGATGTGACAGCTGTAAACAATGATGTTCCATTGTGCCTCTCTATAATCCAATATAAGTCTTCCACCTTCCTCACCCATCAAGCTATTTTCCTTCCTACACTTGCTTCCCACCCCATGTATTTTATCTTCAATGATGAGCTGTAACAACATATACTTCTTGTTTCTTATTACCTGATTGGATCATTCTAGCAGTTTTAAGATTTTCCATTACGTTCTTTGCTTTCTTCCAGCCGAGACTGTGATACTTCAGTGGACAGAAACTTATACATAACAGTGCAGCCAATAGGATTACAATAAACTACGGTACTATGCATGTGGCTGAGATGTTTGACCCCAAGCATTTACATTAAATGAAACCTGCATGGCACATGACTCAAAAGTCCAAATGAAGCAGCTAAGAAGAACACTAAACCTGCTGTGTTTGACTTGCCTCAGGCAGCAAAAATACTGAACCACCATAACAAAGTTTCCATGCATAGACAGTGAGGCATTTAGTTTGGCAAATCAATCAATATATATTATAGACTTCAGGCATAATCCTCCTGGAAATTCTGCATTGTATGGAAAACACCAGGTGCTGCCATAAAAATATCACAGTGTTCTTGCAAAATCAGTCCAGGTTATATACAATTTTCCAAACAAATGGACCCAGGAGAAAGAGCGCGAGGCATCTCTTGGAAAAACAAATACTATTTCCCTCCCTTAGGACACTTCCCATTACCAGGAAGCTAACCATGCCAGATCCATGACTGTCCTGATCGGCTGTATGAGGAGTACCAGAACAAGCATGGATTACAGAACTCTGATTCTGCTGCAGAAAAAAGAGAGCTTTAAATCAGCTGTGGAAATACTTTAGTACTCCAAATCTCAATGACGTACTACTCCCATCATGCCCTTTTTATCGATCAGGCTGTCTAGGGTTGATAGCATTAACCACAACTGGAGAGCCAAAGCTTTCCCAGGCCTGCCTTAAATGAAAATTTAATCCCTGCATTTAGAGTACTCCTACCAACTTTTAGACCACCCAATTTCTCTCTGGAAACAGCAGGGCTCTCTCCTTCCTTCCATCCAGCCTTTTAATAAGGTAGGTGTCCTGAAGATCACAGACCTTGAGACAGATAATCTGAGCCCTTACTCTTTGAATTAAACAGTAACTATCAAACAGTATCAGTTTAGAATCACCTTAGAGATTCCTCCAGGGGATTTGAAACTTTCAAAAGAGGTCAGACATTTTAGTCCTTTCAGTCACGTTTGGGTCTGTAAATCATCAGAGGCAAAGCACAAATGCTTTGAATTAAAGCTTGACTCTCGAAAGATAGCCTCACCAAGCTTTAAAAAAACACAGTTTGTGTGACAATATTTCTTTGTTCATTGGCCACAACTCGATCTGAGTATACATTTCTCCCCCTGCCCCAGGGTGCCAGGAGACCTGGTCCTGAAGGCCAGCTGGTTTTGGGCCATCTTCACCCTTTTCGGCAATCAGGAAAAATGCCATTGACATGAAATTATTTAAGGTGAATCCCAGCTTGCCATGAAGTGACCCACACACTATGATCTTGGAGCCATCTCCGGCAGCACATATGAAATGAGACATGCAGGATTTAACACCGGGACTGCAATGGACTGCCACAGCCTTAAGGATATTATCAAGGTGTGCCTTCACAGCCAGTCCATCTGGCATGGCCTCTTCTGCCTGCATGACTATTGGGAATCAGAGTTCCTTCTGCTGCTCATTTTGCTGCTGGGTCCAATATGATGGTTTCCAGTGGCATTTCCTCCACTGAGGGGACCATCACTCCACCTAAAGGGGTTCATCTGCCCATACCCATTGGCTGCTTTAGGGAGCCAGGTTATTTACCACTGCCCAACACTCGGCATTGAGTCACTGGCTCTCCGGTCTATTCCATTACCATAGCGGGATGTCTGGTCAGACAACAAACTAATTTGAAAAGCAAAGATTATTTTTGTCAACTGATAAAAAGTGTGATGGGATTGATCTCTTTTCCCCAAACAGATATCTTCTAATTATCACGGGATGGCAGGAAAAACAAAGAAAGATTAGCAGGAGTAAGAATTGCAAGCCAAGGTTTCACTAACGTATCACTGTATGTTAATATGCTTTGCCATTTCCTTTACCATATGATGTTCTATCTAGCTGAAGGAAAGCCCTGTAGAGTGCAAAGGGTTGCCAGTCCCCCTCCTAATTTGAAACAAGTGACAGTCAAGTTATGGTTAGTGACACAGCATCAATTGCTTTATCAGGTCGAGAGGAACATAAGAATGAATGGTTCCAAAACAGCTACTTTTTTCTAGGTCAGAAAGAGAGATTGCAGAACACAGCAGCAGTCTGCAATCAAGTTAGTCAAGTTTGAGACTAAGGAACAGAAGATGCAACATGGAACTATTCAGCCAATATCACCATGGGAATTGGCAATTTTTCAGCTGGTATATTTAAACATTCAACAAAGTGGCTGAAATCATGTTGGCTTGTTGGGCGGATGGAATGCAAAAGGTATAACATTCACTTGCTTCTGACAATTAATGAGTCTCCATTGGGATTCTTTAGTCATGTATGCCAAACTTGTTAATTGCTAGCTAGTAGTGAGTGAGTGTTAGGACTTTAGACAGGATTTCAGCTTCTTTCAGAGAGGAAATGTATTTTATAGAAACTTCATTTCTTTTAAAGGAGGGAAGAGCTAGAAGAAAAGTGAAACTGATACGTCTAGTGGCATCATCTAGGCTTGATTTACACACCATCATGCAGGTACAGCACACACATTTCTGTAGAAAATGTTTAGCAAAACAGATCAAGTTTCACATTTTTAAAAGCACTAAAAGGGAAATAGGTTGGTGGTAAAACAGTCCATACACAAGTAAATCACTGGCATCAAATTAATATTTCAGTCTTAGTTAACGGACTAGGGAACTTTTTTCTATTCATAAATTCACACCAATAGATTTTGAAAAGTATGTGTGATTAAATATCTTCAACAATGAGCCAGCATTTGAAACACAGTGGAGAAATGAAGATCTGGAGCAAGAAAAATGCATAAGATCACCCCCAACTTTCTTTGTGAATTTAATTTACTATCCTAACGCTGTAGTGCCAAGCATATTTAGTCACATAATTAGTCTTTGTGTTATCATTCATTCATTGATATTATTTATGAAATGCTAAGCATGTGCATATGCAGGAAGGGCACTTAGGTTCACAATGTATAATTGTACACCATCAAACTGTTACTCAGGCCCTATCCTAAAGACACCTGGATGTCATAAACAGAGAGCTCAAATGGGAAACAAACCAGAAAAATGGGCAAGAAGATGGATGCTTGGATTGGTTACCATATAGGGCAGGAAAGCATAGCTGCCTGGGAAATGTGAAGCTGAGAACGTCATGGTGCTGATGCTTTGTTGAGGCTGAAACAATGGGCCAGTGTGAAGATGGATATATAAGACATAAGACACCTGGAAAGTTTTTACCCCATGAGCCTGAGATGTTCCTAAAAACAACTGAAAACTGTTGTGGTCCCACCATGTTATTTGCCAATGGGGAATCATCTTCTAGTTAACAAATGAGGAAGGAGGTAGAGGAACCAATTTGATTTTGCATACTACAGATTTAGTTTGTTTGGGACTGTATCCATTTAGAGCAGGGGTGCCCAAACTATGGCCTGTGGGCCAGATACAGCCCATGACACCAATTCATCAGGCCCACAGGAGTGGTGCAGACTTGTTTCTGCATGTACATCTGGAACCACTCCCGGAAGAGGTTCCAAATGCACATGTGCAAACACGCCAGCTTCTGGGGGCATGATCAGCCCCCCAGCACAAAATGTTTGGCCACCCCAGATTTAGAGGACTTCAGTGAATAACAGAATCATAGTCTGCTTTGCTTGGGAAATTCCTGCATGTAACAATTGGTTTGATTTCTTTTGAATTTTATCATTCTCTTCATGGAATGTTGCTGTTCTGATTTCTACTTAAACATGTTTCACCCCTTTTGAACTAATAAAAAACATTTATAGGTTCTCTTTATTCCTTATAACAACTTTAAACAAACTTTTCTATTAATTATAACTGAAATAGACTAGTGTCGTCTCTGGGGTAGAAAGGTCCTCATTTTCACAAACCAATTCTAATTTATGGTAACCCTTTCTAGGGTTTTCTAGTAAAGATGCACAGGAATGATTTATCATTCACTTCTCGGTGTATCATGGGACAGTGCAGCTTGCCCATGATCACATAGATTGGCTGTTATCTCAGGAAGCAGTGGCAAATTGAAATCCTAGAACATCTAACCACTGAGCCATCTAGCCATCTTTCATAATATATATTTCGTAAGAAAAGAACCAGTAAATGTCATTTATGGGAAAAATACATCTTCAATGAACTAGACCAGTGATGGCAAATCTTTTAGAGACCAAGTGCCCAAACAGAGGGGTGGACTGAACTCTGTGCTGAGAGGAAGCGATCCCATTGGGCTGCTGGGCAGGGGGCGAATTCTGTGCTGGGGGAGGGTGAAACTGCTCCCATTGGGCTGCTCGGCAGTGGGGTGGGGCGAACTCTGTGCTAGGGTGACACATGCATGTCCACAGAGTGAGGACACGCGTGCCATAGGTTCGCCACCACTGAACTAGACTGATGAAATTTCCTTGCCTGACACAGCACCTTGATTTATTTCAAGGACTTTAAAGTTACTATGATTAAAATGGAAGTGTACCTGGTGATCTAATGTTTACTTAAGAAATAAAGCATACAGGTTCAGTCCCCTAGAAATTGTTGGGTCAAAAACAATGGTATAGAAAACCCTGAAATTAGAAATAGAGCTGATAGGTGAAAGACGTGATTATCCCACGTCATCCTTCACAGTTGTTTTTGTCAGGCATTGGATCATAAGGAGAAAACAATGGGTTTCAGTTTAATAAATTGGTAATATGGCAGCAGTGAAAAATGCATCTCCCAGTTATATATTTTTACAAGATAAATTGTACTTGTGGTGAATATCAGTTTAACAAAAAGAGATACATTTTCAGAGAGAGAGAGAGAGAGAGGCAAAACCTTATTCTTGGGGGCTTTTGCCAGTCTTGTAATCCAAGGGCATTTCTGCCATTTTTCAGTTACATCTCTTTTTAGTACTCACATACACAAACACGAAGAACGCAGTGCCGTTTTCTTAAGGAAAATGACTGCAGAGGTCAATTGGGAAAGAACTAAATTTGGATCAACTTCTACACTATCTCAACTTCTGATAACATAGCTTTTTCTTTATAGTGTACTATGAGAGGCAAAGGGAGACAAATACTTCAGGAGTGAGCCCAAAAGTGTAGCCTCGTTCCTCAACAATGTATTTGTGTTCCACACCTCTGAAGCATTAGGGTGTTAAAAGTGTTTTGATGATGTGATGTATAGTAAAACATTGATTTCTAATGGAAACACAAATCTACCCCATGATAATAATAATGCACATATCTTGGAACTTTTAACTTTCCACATAGGAGCTTTTTGGTAACCAAATAAATAAAGTGTGAATCATACTATACACAAGCAAAAAATGAGTCCTTCTAATTAAGTCAACAGAGCATCCCTGGAGTCTGTGGAACTAGAGATGGAGAAGCTATCATTTCCCAATGTTCTTTGACAGTAGCTTTTTTCATCAAGAATCCATCACCTGTGGACACTGTCCCCTCACCCCTGGTCCTGTCTGGCCAGGGGTCAGAAGAGGGACGCTCGCAAGTATGGGGGAGGGTAGCTGCCATCACCCGAGCCTTTCCCCGGTCCGGCATTGGCCGCGGGGAAGTGGGAGCTTTTGGGTGCTCCCACTGGAGGGGGTAGTATGGGGATTGTGTTTTTGAAAATTAATTGTATGGGATTTTTTCTTGCAATGTGTTAATTTTCAATCTGTTTTTGTAATTGTGTAATTATATCTGTGATACTGTATTTATATGTGTTGTAAGCAGCTTTGAGTGGCACTTGTGCTAGGAAAGCGGGGTAGAAATTAAAACTTATTATTAAACTTATTATTATTATTGTTCTGAAGGGGTGCCTATCATCCAGAATTTGTGCTCTAAAAACCAAACAGCAAAAACCCTTTCTCCTGAAAAATTCAATGCAATTCTGTCACAGATGATATCCTATGTAAAATCAAAATGTTACAGAAAAATTAACAGGGATCTTACAGAGAAAACATAATTGATTTTACTCCTCTGTACATCTTCGCTGGCCTTCTTCTAATCCAGTAGCCATCTACACAGCCAATGAGAAAAAGTCAGTTTGATTGTGGGATTCAAAATAATTAATGATCAATATCATACTTCCTCCCTACCACACTGCATCTTCCATTTCAGGAGACTTTTGCTATTTATTAACCAAAGTCAGGAGCTTCTATTTACACACGTTCCAAATAGTCTCCACCACAAACACGAACCCTGCAGTTTGAAAGCAAGAAATTACAAGTAGATAAATAGGGGCCACTTCGGTGAGAAGGTAAACAGCATTCTGTGCACTCTGGTGTCTAGCCATGCCTGCCACGACCACGGAAACGTCTGCAGAAGCAGACAGTGCTGGCTCTTCAGCTATGAAACAGAGATGAGACTGAACTCTAGTCGGATATGACTGGCTTTCAAGCAAGGGTGACCATTACCTTTGTGAAAAGGACCACCTTAGAATTGCTATGATTTTTCATTTGTACCTTTTGATCATTATTCCTTTATTCACATAGATTATTATCTCATCCTGAAATTAACTTTACTGGCCTCAATTCCTCATTCTTAACAGGGAAAAGACCCCAGCAAGCTTCTTGGTCATTACTTTGTCTGGCAAGAAAATGCCAGAATCTTGCCAGTGTGTGGGTGTGCTTGTAAAAATGCCAAATGTATGTACATAAGTGTATGTGTGCACATAAGGATCTCTCTCTTGTCACCTCAGTGATATTCAGCAATCATATATTAAACCCTCCAAGCTAACTGGCTGGTTTGATTAGGTTTACTGCTTCTCAGCAGGGCTGGAGTATTCAAAAGCAGTCATAACATGCCAGTACAATCAGCCCAAAGGAGCTATTTGCTGCCAAATATGAAATCTGTTTTCAGTTATTCACAGAATACCAGGCACAGCCCTGCCTCCTCCTAAACGATTTCTGATTAACCACCAAATAACCAGCAGTTAGCACTAGCACTCGACAATTCCAGACCTGGATCAAATTCACACTGATAGCCTAGAAACGTAAGGTCTTTTATCCTATTACTGATCCCCCTGAGCTCTCCAGTGCCCATCTGGAAAAGAAGGCAAAGATTCACACAGCTTTATTTGCAAAGGCAACAAAAGTAATCATGAGGTTTTGTTGGGGGAAGGGGAGGAAAAATCCTTACAAGACCAAATATCCCATTTCATTTAAAATAATCTCTCTGTATAGTGAAACAGACAGCATAGACATTTTACAAGAATAAACCAGATTCTTTTTTGATTCTTATTTACAAATGCCTCGGGATCCTTAGTGCAAACTACTGCTGACCCGCAGCATCTAAATCAGTAAACTTTGGGTATCCTAAGCGGTCCATTAGAGTCCAACAGATGTTGTCAATCTGCTTAATTTCCTCACGAGACATACTGTACCGCCAAGCATGTATGCTCATGGGGGAGATCTCTCCTTCATAAGGAAGATAGAAAAGATTGGTGGATGTGGCAAATAATATTTGGTTTAAGCTAGCAGGAGAGAGTGGGATGCCGAGAAAGGCAAAGATGTCTTCAGCCACCTTCTGGGGAAAGTCAATAATGTCTTCAAACTTGAGCAACTGATAATTTGCTGGCTGCAAATCACCACTGAGTCTCAGGGTAGCTGCTGTGTTTGCCAGCCACAAATGGGACATCACAGAGATGGCATTTGAATTTGAATGGGAGAGTTCCTCCCTCAATGATTCATACTCCAAAGCATAGCCTGAGTTTAAAGCACACCTCTCCTTCCTTCTACCTTCCACATTAAACAGCCTTGCTAAGTGCTGTGGAACCTTCCTCAAGGAGTAAAGGCTAGGCTGGCTTTTGTACAAAAGGGAATAGATCCATGCCCGAGGGTCCCGTACAACATAGAGGGCTCTCAGTGAAGGGCCTATGATTTCTTGAAAGAAAGACAGCTTTAATGTCCAACTCCCACTGCTCAGACTAAGCACTGGGCGAGCATTTGGATAATAGGTGAGATGTCTCCTCAGTTCCCTAATATACTCGGCATCCTTGTCTGAGCTTCCTCTCAAACGGCTTCTCTGTTCTGCTATGGATTCTCTCTTTCTGGGCCGCCTTTTTCGGTCTCTGCTGGTGGCAGGATACTGCACTAACTTACTTTTGCTGGTGTCATGTAAAAGAATATTTTGCAAATGAAGTTTAGTGTCTTGGATTAAAGAATGCAGCCAGCCCTGGATGAGTCGGAAACGGCCACTCCGAACATCCGATGCTGTCCATTCGCAGGTGTCGACAAAGGAATCAATCTCAAACTCTGTTTCGGGGATATCAAGGTAGCCTGTAGGAATCCTGATATAGACAAAATCACTGCTGTTGAAGAACAGCTGCTTCAGAACTTCTGCACCTGAACCAGGGAGAGAAGTAATGATAACATGTGGCAAACTTACAGGATGCCCTTGGTCTATTCTTGAGTTGTGTTCTGTCTTGATGAGATCGCTACTCCATTTGGCACAGATTGGCTGGGTACAAGAGTTCCACACATCTATCAGTTCAGCAAACCACAATATGATCACCAGGATCAGGATCCAACGCAAAAGTTTGCCGAAGGAAAGATAAAACCGCCACTGGAAGGCCAATATAGCCAAGCCAGTCCCCAAAATAAGGGCTGCTATTATATTCACCTTGAATCCAAAGGAGAAAACACCTTTGTGACTCAGTGCTGGCTTTTCTACATGTTCAATACCCAGGCCAAATCTTGTAACTCTTCCTTCGGTAGCAACCTTAGCATAGCCACCAAAACCTAGATAGCTGTATCTTGTCCTCAGATTCAAATAGTCTGTTGCTACAGAGAAAACAGTTTCTGTACTGTTGACATTTAGAGAAAGCTTATACCCTGACTGGGCATCATCAATAAACCTACAGCTAGAAATATTGACATAAGGCCCATAGAACAGGTAGGCAATTCTTGCAATAGTACTCTTTGCAGAGAAAGTGACATTTACAAATTGTGTCCACCTCTTTTTGAACTCAGCTGCCTGCTCTGCTTCTTGTATCCTGGCAACCGGGCTATTTCCATGATGGTCAAACCAAAACATTTTATAGTGAGCATCCCACACATCCATCATGGCTCCATTATATTTGTTCATAAATCTGTATGGAACATACTTAAAGTCAATGTCAAGGTTATGAAAAAAGGCACTGATGGAGTTGATCGGAGAGTCCTTCTCTTTTTCCACATGGTCAACCACTAGCAAAGTTTGAGAGTTCAGCAGAAGCAATGAGCGGTACACGCTTTTCAGCCTCATTGCTGACGAGTATGCAGATACTGCTTCACCGCTCACAAACATCATGTCCTCATGCTGAGAGGCTGTTATGATCTCACCAGCTGCATCTTCAACCTCCTCGCCAGTCCACTTAAGCCACTGTGTACATTCCCCAAGCTGACCTTCCCAAGGTTGATTGCACTGACTTGTAGGGGATGGAGCAAACACCAGGATATTATTCAAGTGGCTAAGCTTGGGTCCATAAAGGGCCTCAGAAACAAACACCTGCCCATTAGGAGCAAAGGTAAAAGAATTTTGATCAGGATGTTCATGCCCTGGATTGAAGCTTCGCCACCCATCGATCCAGGAATAGGGCTGAAAATGGACTATGTCATAGACAGCCCGGCCACCTAGTTTACCAGATTTGAAAGAAACAAAAGTGTTTGCCTGAGTATTGGGTAACCCTGCTCCATATGTGACTACCCCCCAGTTAGGGAACACATGCATTTTTGCACTGCCATAGTCAGGGGGTGGGTGGAGAGTTAGTCCTGGGTCATACCATATGAACTCTGTATGAAGGGTACTCCATCTCTGGGCAGTGGATGGCACCATTGGGCCATCTTTTGGGCGGTGCTTTCTAATTTGCTGTGCAAGCCAATTGCCTACTCCACTCTTCAAGACAAACTTATCCAAGAAAACCAACTGGCTTTCAGGGCCATAAAACCAGTTATAATTGGAATCAGCTATGCCAACCGTCCTCTGAAAGCCTGGCAAAAGGGTTGCATAATAAAACCAAAAATGCATTTTGAGCCAGTGATTTTCAAGATTGTTAATCCCAAAGTGCCGCTGTGCCAAAAAAACATACTGGGTTATCGATTTGGCTGTGTAGCTCCCATAAGCCACGCCTTCATCTAAAGAGCCGTCAACAATGTGGTTCAGCAAAAACATAGTTTTTTCCATTACATCCACCACTGTATGCTTCCAGGCATTTGCTTGGGACTCAGCACCCCCACCTGCTACCAAAGCTCCAATGAGTAAAGCTAGCATGTTAGTAGCTTGGTGATTGTGTAGAAGCTGTTTGCCCCATGAACGGACTTTGGAATACTCATACATTTCTTCGCTCACAGCCCAGATCTTAGAGAAGTACTTTTGTCTTCTGGCTTTATCCAGGGAGGCATATAAAAGATCAAAAGCGGTGGCAAAGCCTGTTAAGGAATGCCCAAGAGGAACTTCATCACCTGGAGCATTCTCAACAAGCCAGTCTTTATATCCAGCCATTCGGTCCATATATTCTACTACAAAATCAAAAGCAGCTTTATCTTCCGGGCATAAAAGACAGTAGAAAGCTAAAGGAGGCAAATTGTTGCCGTAGATCTCATTCCACTTTGCAGCAAAATCTGCATGCTTGGGCGGAGGTAGGTAGTAGGACGGATTGGACAGCATCGTGGACACTGCACTTCGGATGGCTCTGAAGAGATGGAGATGACTGGTGTGAGCCCTCTGCCTCAACACTGGGATCTCTTCAATGCTGAAATATAAACTTGGATGAAGAATGCCTCTTTTCATCTTCTGACTGGCCTTGAAATCTTCCAGTCTTTGTTTCTCATACTGATCCACATCCTCTGCAAAAGTCACCCAGTCAGAGTAATTGCTTACAGACTCTTCAAAAGTAGAGACTGCCAGCATCACTATTGCTAAAAATAGGAAATGTCTTGTAAACATTAGAGCCATGATCCATTAGGCAGTTTCCTTCCTTTGGGCATACACCTCTTTGAAAAACACAGTGCTCTGATTTCAAACACGGATCAAGCAACTAGGAGGGAAAACACTTGAAAGCTTTTTAGGTAAACATTGAGGGGGGAACTTTTACACTACAAACACATTTCTCAGCTGACTTGATCTTGTAGGTACAGCACTGGTATGCTTTTGAATTGCCCTCCACAGATACCACGCAGCCACAATGAGAACAAAACAGAAAAACCTCAAGGGACTATGATACCTCATCAACTTCCACATACATCCAATTTATGAGTAAGTTCGATACTAAAAGGATGTCTGTTCAAACCAGGAAGTGCAGTGAAGAACAGTATATCCAACATGTTACTTTGTTAATCATGGAATCTTAAACATGAGGTTATTCCAGGTATATTGGGGGGAAAACTGGTGACAACATATAAACATAAAAGTAAGAAAGCAAATGCAGTTTTAGGTAGAAGATAGAGAACGCAGAAGTCATGCTGTCGTCCATCCTGGTCTCCCCTGCTATGCCGAGAGAAAGTTTGGCTCTTTATTTTGTAGGGATGCATTTCTACAAAATATTTCCATCACCCAATTTTAGCAGAATTAAGGTAACCTTGAAACTTGTTAAACTCCATTTGTGGAAGCTTTGTTTGGTATGATGATCTTGTGAGAAGCTAATAGCTTTAATGTCTTCTTTCATTATCTTCATATCCTCATCAGTCTGAGAAACTAATCCCTGTTTCAGAGTTTCAATTAGTTCTAGATTCTTGTCATACAACCAAATTAAAAATACAAAACAGATTCTTCCCTTTTTCCACGAGTAGCCACTTCAAGATTCTCCTCACTTTGGATGTTGAACTAGTCTGTAAAAATACCAAAAGAAAACCCTGTCATTCTAAATGTACAAGGATAGTATTAACATAACAAAACATTTTTTTTAAAAAAAAACTTCTCTACATATGTATTTAACCACTTCAAGGGTTGTTTTTTAAATTTTATACCTTTAAGAAAAAAAATTCCTTTTTAGTTGTTGGGAGGATCTAAGAAATTGAGACTTTATGAAATGAATCATTAAGCCATTTTTAGTTAAGAGACCCCCAACATTTAACTATTTCAAGTTGATTTAACGTTTATACCTGTAAGAAAAATCTTCCTTGCCAGCTGTTGAACATTTTGAAATGGGAGGATCCAAGAAATTAGGGCTTTATCAAATGAATCATTAAGCCCCTTTAGTTAAGAGTCCCCCAAAAGAAGGCTGACTTTTAACTAGTACAATAATTTGATTTGTCACCTTCACCTGTGATCATTTGTGCCCAGAACCAACCAAGTCCAACTCTCCCCACCACGAAATAAACCCTTGAATGCTATCAGGTCCTTCTGTATCCTGATGCTCAATAAAGTGCAACTCAAGAGGGGCCCTTCTTTTACCAGGGCAGCTTTGGGTCTCCCATCGTAACTGTTAATGCACAATCATCTGCTTTAGTTGATGTCAGTGACAATACAGGTGAAACTCGGAAAATTAGAATACCGTGCAAATGTTCATTCAGTTCAGTGATGCAACTTAAAAGGTGAAACAAATATATGAGATAGACTCATTTAAATGCAAAGTGAGATAGTTCAAGCCTTACTTTGTTATACTATTGGTGCTTATGGCTTACAGCTTATGAAAACCCCAACCCCCCCCCCCCCCCCCCAATCTCATGTACCCCATAATCATCACATAATCTCATGTATGGTATGATCATTACAATTATAATGAATAAAGGCATGTAGTGAGTCTATCTCATATATATGTTTCACCTTTTAAGTGAAATGAATGGACATTTGCATGCTATTCTAATTTTCCGAGTTTCACCTGTAGGGTTTGTTTCCCCACAAAGAGGGCCAACGCCTGCCAGTCACTAGAGGGCGCTGTGAGCTAATTAGTCTTCAGTCCAGGCAGAGGAACGGAGCCCAAAGTTCCCTTTGCCGACGGCTCAGCTGCAAGTATTTAAAAGTCGTTATTACTGGGGTCGGCCAGTAACGAGGGCTGAATAAAATCAAGGGAGAAAAGAGGCCAGTCCTTTTCCTGGACGTGGCTGTGGAAAGAAAAGTTTCAAACCCGCCAAGTTACCTTCACGATCCTACTTTAGAGGGCGCGTCACCCGTCGGTGTGGAGGGAGGGAGGGAGGAACGGAAAGGAGAGTAACGATCCGATCGGGGTAACGATGTAACGGTCCGAGGGATTTCTTTGCTTTCGCCTGCTGGGGTGAGAAGGGGGGGGGGCGTTCCAAGGATTCTCTCCTCGAAGGAAGCCTTGCGGGAGGACTTCGCCGGTCTTTGGGCTCCTGTTGCTTTGCTTCCCGTCCGTCCCCCGAGCCGATCAGGCGTCGGGCTTTCCAAAGCAGGGGGGCGGCGGCCCCGGGAAGGCGATGGGCCCCGTCTCACCACCACGGGGGTCACGCCGCTGCCTCCAAGCGCAGCCGGGCTTCCTGAGTTTCCTCTCCGTCCGGTCCGACCAAGAAGAACTTGGCTGCTCCCCCGCGGCCAGGAGGAGGCGGAGGCTGGCGCATCGGGGTCCCGCCTGGAGCCGTCGCGGCGACTTAGACCATGCCTCCTTCTTCCTTCGGCCCCGGTGCCCGTCTCCGCTTCCGCCCGAGGCGCCCGCCGTGGTCAAGCGGAGCGAAGAAGACGGCCCCGGCCCCGGCGGCTCCTCTCGCAGCACCACTTTTCTACGCGCCGGCCGCCGCGCACGCAGCCGACCCGCCCTCCACTGAGCATGTGCGAACGAAGCCTTGGAACGGGTTGGCAACACTGGGTGGCGTCGAGGGAAATAGTCTTGGGGGGGGGAGGGGAGGGGAGATGAGGCGCAATAGATGCTCTCCGGGAGGAGGACTGGAGACTGACTGTCCTGAAGCCTGAAAAGGGAATAGGAATTATTTCGTGTCCCCCGAGATCTTTTCCCCCACCGAAGTGGTCCCTATTTATCTACCTGCAACGTCTTGCTTTCGGACTGTTAGCTTGGCAGGAGCTGGGATTGAGACGGGCGCTCAATGGGATGTGGGTATCTAGCAAGGCTGTAGCCAGGGGGTGACCAGGGCAGGGGGGGTCAGCCCCCCCCCCCCCAACCCAGGGCAAAGTTGTAATGGTGTGTGTGAGAGAGACATTGGTGCCCCTCCTGAAAAAAATATTCACGCACACGCACCCTTCTAGAATCTTGGTTACAGCCCTGGTATCTACAGGTGAAACTCGGAAAATTAGAAAATCGTGCAAATGTCCATTCATTTCACTTAAAAGGTGAAACAAATATATGAGATGGACTCACTACTTGCAAAGCGAGAGATGTCATGCCTTTATTCGTTATAATTGTGATTATCATGGCGCACATGAGATTGTGTGATGATTATGGGGTACGTGAGATGGGTGGGGTTGGGGTTTTCATAAACTGTAAGCCATAAGCATCAATATTATAACATTATATGACATTGTCATCTCTCACTCACTCACTCACTCACACTCTCTCTCTCACACACACACACAGAGCGCCGGAGTTTGAGGGTGTACAAACTGCTAACTCAGGGTGGGTGACGCCCAACCTGGCCACCCCCTGGCTATGGCCCTGAGACAGGCACTCAATGGGGTGTGGGTATCTACCTTGACAATGGAGCAGTGGTTGGTTCACAACTTTTGTTTTAGCCATACTCCACCTAAGCAGCTCTAAAATCCTGATGCCCCCTTCCCCCGTGACATGTAATTCTTATTATTCAAAAAGGGAACTCCTATTCACACGGAGAAAGCCTAATAGGCCATTAGCTGTGTATGTGTTTTTTAATCGTGTCAGAAGCACACAAAAATGCTTTCTGGATTGAAAGGATTTTTGCTGGAGAAACTCCCAGCACTCCTGAATGAGACTCTTTTCATGTCCCAAAGATTTTTTCCCCACAGAGTGGTCCCTCTTTTATCTGCTCGCAATGTCTTGCTTTCGAGCTGCTAGGTTGGCAGGGACTGGGACAGAGACAGGTGCTCAATCTGTCAAGCGCTACCCAGGTCTCAAACTGCCACTTGTCGGCCTTCCAGCTAACAAGGCCAGCTTCTTAACCACTGAGCCACCACAGTCCCTGGGGAGGGAGAGATGAGGAATGAGCGTGGGGTGGCAGCTGGCCGTCCTGAAGCCTGAAAAGGGAATGGGGTGTGGGTGTGGAGCTTGGCAATAGAGCAGTGGTTCCCAACCTTTCTTTTTGACCATGCTCCACCTAAGCATCTCTACAATCCTGATGCTCTCCCCCTTGCGACATATAATTCTTATTCAAAAAGTGAACTATTCATGTCAGGGTCATAGCCAGAGTGGGGAGCAGGGGGACTTGGCCCACCCTGAGTTAGCAGTTTGCCCACTCTGGCAAAGCACGGTTTCCCATAGGAATGCATTGAAAATAGGCTTTGTTGCCCATCCTGAAAAAATATTCGCCCACCCACATCTAAAATCCTGGCTATGCCCCTGATTCACGTGGAGGAAGCCTAAAAGGCCATTCACTGGTTCAAGTGGTTAAGATGCTGAACTTGCTGACTGGATGGTCGGAGTTCGATTCCCGAGTACTGCATGACGGAGTGGGCTCGCCACAAGTCCAGGCCAACGTCGCCTCAAATAGCAACAGGAACGGAGGGAGAGAAAAGGTCATTTGCTTCTTAGAGCCCATTTCCAAAAGAACTTTGAAAATATTCTGGGTGTTGTTGTCTGAGGGAAAGTTATTTTTCATGCCTCTGGCTGATATGGACTCGGCTTACATGAGGGTAGTTGAAAGACCGGTTAGAGTGTGGGACTGGAGAGATACGGAGGGTGCGGTTTCTGTGGAGAGGATAACAACTCACGAAGGGGTTCCAGGGAGTTCCAGAGGAGTCGCTGACAACTCAGAGCAATGGGGATTAAAATGCCAAAATGTGGGGCAATGCACCTGGGAGCAAACATTAGGAAGAGGTTGTACCTCTAATTGCTCAGTCTCTGGGAGGATATTAGCAAACTGAGAGAAAGTTGTAGAGGAAACATCAAAATAGCAATTGCACTTATATACAGCCCCATAGTGCTTAGTGCACTCTCTGGGCGCTTTACAAGTTAATTAATGTTTGCGCCCAACATGCTGGGTACTCATTTTACCACTTTCTCAAGGATGTAAGGCTGAATCAATCTTTGGCTCTCATCAGGATTGAATTCGCAGCGTACAACAGTTTAACCACAGTGCCACCAGGGTTCCTAAAATCATCCAAAGGGATCAAAGGGCTGGAGCCACTTGGTGTGGTGTGGTGCATCACTTGGGACCATGTGGGTTAGCCAGGAGGCAACTGTCAAGAGACGAAAACAGGAGACTGCTTTTCTGGAGAATTGCACTCTGTAGTTCATGTCTAGGAGTAGCTGATTAAGAAGAGAGTAAAGATAAAGGTTTCCCTTGCTCGAAAGCCAGTCGTATCCGACTCTAGGGTTCAGTGTTCATCTCTGTTTCAAAGCCGAAGAGCCAGTGCTGTCTGCTTCTGCAGACGTTTCTGTGGTCATGTGACAGGCATGACTAGACACCAGAGCACCCGGAATGCCGTTTACCTTTCCACCGAAGTGGTCCCTGTTTATCTACTTGCAATTTCTTGCTTTCAAACTGCTAGGTTGGTAGGAGCTAGGACAAAGATGGGAGCTCATTCTCTCCAGCAGTACTCGGGAATCAAACTGCTGACCTTCCACCTTCCAGTCAGCATCTTAACCACTTGAGCCACTGCTGGGAGAGGAATAAAGAGTTGTGTTGATGCAGTGGTTAAACTGTTGTACTGTAGCCAAAAGGTTGTGAGTTCTATCCTGACCAGGGATCAAGGTTGACTCAGTCTTCCATCCTTTCTAAGGTCAGTAAGGTCCCTAGCATGTTGGGGGCAAAATGCTAACTAACTTGTCAACTGCCCAGAGAGTGCACTATGGGGCATTATATAAGTGTTGCTAATTGCCCAGTGGTTTATTTAAGGCAGAAAGTATACCTGGGCCTCATAGCTCTGAGAATAAAACTTCAAGGCCAGATTGAACTCATTCCTTGGTACTGAGCTAATTAGGAAAAAAATGGTTTCAGCTGAAGAATCGGAGGGAAGACTGCTCTCTTCCTGAAAGTTTTAGTTAATTCAACACCTGATTGAAACTTCTCTGGAAACTTGAAATTGATAGAGTATAAAGTGAGGACAGAAGTGATTTAGTCTCATAATCTCTTAGGAGAATGTTATGCTCATCTGCTGTATATGGATGATTCTGAAGCTATGTTAGGATCTAAGTATTGACATAGTGTATTAACATTGAAAGCGCGGCGCCAAAATGGCCGCCACGCTCTTTGCGGGGGGCCCCCACCCGGACTCATCCGGGTGAGTTAGGGGGCGTGGCCACCCCTCTATATAAGGGGTGGCCACGAGGCAGCCAAGCTGCCATTTTAAAAAGAGCGACGGAGAGGAGAAGTTTTCTCCGTCGCTGCTTGTTCCCCCTTGGTCCTTCCCGGCTGGGAAGGAAGGATTTGGCATGGAGCCTCTGTGCCTTTTCTTTGCTCTTCGATCCCTGGAAAGGGATCCTGCTCCTTCGATATGCCTCCCAAACGAAGGGCCTCGGCGACGAAGCCGCGGCCCGCGGGGAGGACTTTTGGCCCTGCACAGCGTGGGGGCCAGCCCTTGGGTCGGGGGACCAGGGCTGCGCCCACGCGCCAGGACTCTACCCCCACCGATACCGGTGGGGCGATGCAGGCTGCTTGGCCCTGGCCGGTCAGCCTTCAGCTGGCCCTTCCGGGGCTTCGGCCCTTGGCCCGCAGATACTGGCCATGGGTCCAGGCAGTGGGGGTGGGTCCGGTGCTGGTGCGCAGCACGTTCCACCTCCGGCCCCTCATGGGCCGGAGTTTTGGGCATGGCCCTATTCGGGCCTGGGCTCTCATGTCGGGGTTCCTGGTCCAATGCCTGGTGGGCCGTCCGGCCCACCCGGCCCACTCTATACTGGGGGTTCTGTGGCAGTCGATGCATTGCTAACGCGTTTAGCGGTGCTCGAGGCATCCTTAGGGATGACACACAACCCCGTGCCTGGTGGCCCTTCATTTGCTGCGGGGGCACCTTTGGGTCCTCCGTCTGCCTCAATGGCCGCCACACTGCAGCAAGCAGCTAGCCGGGTTGAGCTGCTGGAGACGCTCCAGCCTACCCCGGCCGGTGTCTCGCAGCTCCCAGTTTGGCCAGAGATACAGCAGGAGAGTGGTCAGGTGCGGCCCCAGAGCTCGATTCCGGTCGCGAGCTCCGACGCCCGCCGTGGGCCGGAACCCCCAGTGGGGGCGACTCACGGGGGTGCAACTAGTGAGTATCAGGTTCAAGTTGCACCCACATCACAGTCCACTTCCAATGGTGGGGTTCAGTGGCCATGGCCTTGTAATGTCGAGGCGAGTGGGCATCAGTTGCAACCTTATCCCAGTGCCCCTTGGTTCCATACTGGTGCAACGTTGGGGGTGGGGGTTTCCACCCCCGGGCTAGTGCCGGGCTTCGCAGGGACTGTCCAGGTTCCGCTGCGCATGCCCCGGGTACCTAATGTGCCGGTGACGGCTTTGCCGACGGCTGGTTATTCGTTGCCCCTTGGTGATTATTTGTCCCAGGTCACGAGGGAAAAGATTTGGCGGGGGGAGTACGTGGATATATTCTCCCTATTGAACCGTGAGCCCACTAAGGAGGAGAGAGAGGGACAGGATGACAAAGACAAAGAGCTGTCCCGCCGTCGTAAGCCACCACGCACCTGGGCCAACTGGTTGCCCGCATATCTTATTTATATGGCGGTGTATCTCAGGGCCCAGCCAGACCTGGCCATTCCTATGGTCCAATATTTGGACAATATTTACAGGGCGATGGTGGATTTTCCTGGCTCATCGTGGTTGGCTTACGATGAGGAATTCAGAATGAGGGTGCCATTGCACCCGGAGATGAGATGGGATGAGCCCTGTCAGAAATTGTGGCTATTGTACATGACCCCCACGCGTCCGGCGCCTGGGGATAGGTACCATTGTGGCCATGCCGTTCAGCGAGCTGCTCCAACGCAGGCTTCCCGCCAGCTGGCGGGGCAGGGGGTTCCGTTTTAGCACCTTCCTTGCTGTGTTGGAGCTTCTCGGCCAGCGGTGTGTGCAATAAGCGGCAGTGCCGATACAAACATGAGTGTCCCTCTTGCACTGGCCCCCACGCCGCCGCCGCCGCGTGTCCGCGGGCCGGCGGGTCACGGGGCAGAGGCAGAGGTGGACAGAGAGCGGGCAGAGCGGCTGCTGAGGGAGCTAGCCAGGCAAAAGGCCCCCTCCCCAGTTAATGTGTATATGTTGGAGCGATGGCTCTCAACTTATCCTCGGAGAGAGGATGCAAAGTACCTCCTTGAGGGTTTCCAGTGGGGCTTCCGAATTCCATTCAAAGGAGTGCGGGGACCCCAAGATGCACCCAATTTACTGTCCCTGAAGGGTAGAGAGGAGGTGGCTGCCCTGAGTATTGCTAAGGAGGTTGGGGCCAAGAGGGTGGCAGGCCCCTTTTCTGTGCCACCCTTTCCGAACCTGAAGGTCTCCCCTCTGGGGTTGGTACCCAAGAAGGCCCCGGGGGAATTTCGTTTAATCCACCATTTATCGTACCCGGCAGGTTATTCTGTCAATGATGCTATCCCTGATGACCTTTGTTCGGTCAGGTATACGTCCTTTGACCAAGCCCTACAGATGGTGCGCTCTTGTGGTCCGGATGCCCTCCTGGCAAAATGTGACATCAAATCAGCATTCCGATTGTTGCCAGTGCACCCTGAGGACTTTGAGCTATTGGGTTTTAGATTCCAAGGGAAGTTCTATGTAGATAAGGCCATGCCTTTTGGCTGCTCTATATCCTGTTCAGCATTTGAACGTTTTAGCACCTTCCTTCAGTGGGCCTTTGTTCGCAGGTCCGGGTCTCGGTCTGTAGCCCATTACCTCGATGAATTTTTGTTCGGGGGTGAACGGGGCTTGGACACGTGCACGCGTCTCCTCACCACATTTCAGACGCTAATGCAGGAATTGGGTGTCCCTTTAGCGCCCGAAAAGACCGAGGGCCCATCCACTACCCTCACATTTCTGGGTATCGAAATCGACACGGTCGCACAGGCATCCCGGTTACCCATTGACAAGGTTACCCAGATCTCTGCGATGATTTTGGCCTTGCTGGGCAAACGTAAGGTGTCACTTAGAGAGCTTAAGGTACTGCATGGCCATCTTAACTTTGCCTGCAGGGTGGTTACGCCTGGCAGGGCATTTGCTCGGCGCCTGTGCGATGCCATGTCTGGCTTGACAAGGCGCCATCATAGGGTCCGACTAACCAGGGGCATGCGGGCTGACCTTTGGGTTTGGCTCTCATTCCTGCGGGACTTCAACGGGGTATCCTTTTGGAGGTCCGATCTTTTAGTTTCACCTAGGTTTCAAGTGCAGTCGGATGCCTCCGGCTACCTGGGATATGGGATTTACTTCCAGGGGAGGTGGGCTTATGGCCAATGGCCTCCAGAATGGTGGGGCACGGATCTCCTCCGCGATCTTACATTCCTTGAGTTTTTTCCAATCCTGGGAGCTTTGATGCTATGGGGCAAGGAGTGGGCCGACTCAGTGGTCCATTTTTGGTGCGACAATGCTGCAGTAGTGCACATTGTCAATGCTCAGACATCTAAATCACCCAGGGTGATGGCTTTAGTTCGCCAATTCGTGTTACGTAGCCTACGCCTTAACGTGCTTTTCAGGGCCAGACATGTACCAGGCATTGATAATGATATTGCTGATGCTTTATCCCGCCTGCAGATCCCCCGGTTCCGCGCCTTGGCTCCGGACGCAGAGGAATTCCCCTCGCCACTTCTGGCCGAGATTTGGACATTTGGCAAGGAGAGGTGAACCGGGTGATTGGCATGTCCTTGGCGCCCCGCACACGTAAGGCGTATCATCATGCTTTCGTTCAATTTAATAGCTTTCATGTGCAACTTCAGTTGCCTGAGGCGTGGCCCATTCCAGTGGAACAGGTTTTACAATTTATGGTTCATTTACACAGTCAGGGCCTCGCTCCCCGCACTATAGCATCAAGGCTGTCAGCATTGGCATTTGTTGCCAAGGTGGGGGGGGTTTCTGACAGCATGAACGATTTTCACATATGGCATGTTTTGGAGGGGTGGACACGGGAACGTGGCCGCCGCCCAGACACTCGGCACCCAATTTCCCCAGGGGTGCTCACACACCTTGCACAAGGCTGGCCTAACCTATGTTTTGACAGGTATGAGGCAGCTCTTTTTAATGCGGCTACCACGGTGGCCGTCTTTGGAACGCTCCGCATCAGTGAGTTGGTACTACTGTCTAAGGCGGATGCGACTCGTAGGGCACTGGAACTCGACAATGTCTATGTTTCTAATGAGTGGGCTCAGTTGAGGATACGGTCCTCAAAAGTTGATCAGCACGGCGTAGGCAGTGGAGTTAGACTGCTACGATGTTCCATTGCAGACATCTGTCCGGTTGGTTCCCTACAGGAGTTCTTGGCAGTGCGTGGCACGCACCCTGGCCCGTTTTTCTGCCACCAGGATGGGTCTCCCCTTACTAAATTTCAATTTTGGAAGGTGACCGGTGTGGCACTTTCCAGTGTTGGCCTCCCTGGGGCTCGTTACGGCACCCATTCATTTAGAATCGGCGCTGCTTCAACTGCAGCTGCATTTGGGTACTCTGAGGCTGATATACGCCGTATGGGAAGATGGGGATCTATGCGTTTTGCATTATATGTTCGTCCTCTTCAGACATGAGTACCATTTAAGTCACTGTTCTCTTTTATCTCTTACAGACCCTGTGTGTCCCCGCACACCGGTGGCAGTATGGCTGGTGGGCCACAGTTACGTGCACTGGGCAGCTCAGTATGCTGCGGCGACAGAGTGGGGACCCCAGCTTGGACTGCATGCGGCCGCATGCATACGTTGGTACGGTAAGCGTGGAATGAGATGGCGGGAACTGTTGCCATTCCTTTTCTCCATTAGGGATGCTGAACTGCCCGATGTCCTTGTACTGCACCTCGGGGGCAATGACCTAGGCCAGGTCACTGGCCTTTCTTTAAAATTTGTGATTTGCAGAGACCTAGCTTATTTACACTATGTGTGGCCGTTCACCAGGCTGCTATGGTCGGACATCATACCACGTCACGCTTACAGGGGAGGTATTGACCTCCGTGCCCTTGACCGCGCTCGTCGCTCGGTGAACAGGGCAATTGCCCGGTTCGTGACAGACAAGGGTTTGGGGATGGTCGTCCGACACCCCATCATTAGTTTACAAAATTACGACCTGTATGCAGGGGATGGGGTCCACCTGTCGGATAGAGGTATGAACCTCTTTTTGGAAGATTTGCAAGCAGGCCTGTTGACTGAGCTGACGGTCTGGGGGGGGCGGTGAATCTTCATTGAAGCCTCCCCGTGTGGCGGGTAGCACTGGTAAGGTAAAGATTTATGACCCATAGGTATCCGGCAGGTTCGCAATTGACTGGCCAACACTTAGACAGGTACAGGTGTAATAACGTTGACCGGTCAACGACGAACCAGGCAAGGGGTGATGGCACGAGATTTCAGCATGCATCACCCCGTGATTTGACGGATACACGTCAGAGGGTGGGGTCAGTAGATAGTTTATTGACTACGGTCAACAATTTGTTTGTGTCAACAAACAAATTGATACAAAATGGATACATTGTAGCCAATTGCCGTTGGCAATTTTGGGAGGAACCTTACCAGTGTTACTGCGGCCTGCTTGCCTTAAAGAATTATAATTGGATGAGTAACAATTGAAAGTTATAATTCGGACTAGGGCATTATTCAATAAAAGTGGCCCAATGCCTTTATCCATATACCGGTGTCTGAGTCTTTCTTTGGGGGGTGCGCCTGCAAAGTGTTGCTAACTTTCTTATTTCTTTTTTGTGGACTATTTTGTAACTGTTCTTGCTTCAAACCTTTTTATTGCCTTTTGCTTAGACTGTGACCATTAAGTCTGTTCTGAAGTTTTGCTCTTTTCATCTTTTTCATTCCACCTTTAATAAAATTATAAATTTCAGCAGCTGTTTGGTTTGGTTGTATAGAGAGGATTCATGTCACTAAATAATTAGACCTTGCCTTGACCATCTGTTGGAAACCTGTGTGTCAGGCACGTGATCAATCACATGGCTAAGATATATGAGTACAGTACAGTATTTTGGTATTCCTACCTTTCAGGGTTGGCAGGGGATTCAAAGCACATAACTTTGTGGATTTCTGGCAACTCCCTGAAAACTGCTTTGCGTGAACTGCAGTGTTTCCCCAACCATCAACACAGTTGGCTCTTTTGGATTTTACTCACACCCGGGCACCTTGGAGTAGTGTGGTTTAGTGAATTCTATTTGTGTTCATATAAGGAAGGGGTTCCCAACCTAAGGTCTGCAGGCTGTACCCGGCCCACAGCACCATTTCATGTGTCCCCCCACCTCTCCAAGGGTGTTTGAGAAACAAAATGGTCACCCCTTTGAAGATGTTGGGACAAAATGGCTGCCCCATAATGCAGGCAGGGCAAAATAGCTGTCTGGCCCTTGAAGCTGACAGAGAGTTTGACCCTGCCCCTGGCTTGAAATGGTTAGGAACCCCTGATATAAGGCTTATGTAACTTGTTATGGCTGTTTGTAACTAATTGAGGAGGTGCCAGGGTGTGTCTTAACTGTGCAGATGAGTCACATGGATAAGACACACCTCCAGAGAAACAAATAAGAACTGCACATTTGTTGGATGAAAAAAAAAACAACCTTTGGGAATGGCCTCTCTGATTCAATGTACTGTATCTCACACAAACTAACAGAACTGTCAGTTTTGTGTAAGGGTGTCATCAGTATGCATAGAGACTCCACATCACTGTGTGTGAGAGAAAGTAAGTGACCTGATGGTGCTCTGCATTTCTGCTTGAAATAATAGTTGGGTTTTGACCTTCATGTGATTGCATTGTGAGACAACTATAAGCCAAGCTTGTTGAAAGTGAATGGAACTTGCAATATTCTTCTTAAGATTTTTCCCATTCTACAATTAGTCAGTTGCAAAAATCTATTTGAAAAGCACCAAAATACTGGTTATGCAGCTGTGTCACCCCATTAGAAACTTTGATTGTGAAGCAACCTTCAGTGGTTATTCCTGTGAATAAAATAACAGTTGCGTTCAACTTTCTTACACAAAACAATCTATGAAGGGCATACTAGCAAGAGTGGCTTTGGAGCTGCATACATCTTACATGATGTATCATTCTTCCAAATGTACATTGTTATGCTTCTCACCTCTCAAAACAAGGGCACAATTCAGTAAAGTGTGCTTCTGTCAAAGTATCATAGACAGTGGATCCTTTCAGATGTATGCTAAATCAGTACATAAAATTAATTCCAGTAGCCTGAGAAAATGCCTAACAATCCATCTAAAATCATTAAACTAAATAGGAACCATCTGAATTTTGATGAAATGATTTAATGAGAGACAATGTGTTGTGGATATAGTCATCATTGTGGGCTGCTACTTGTATCTGAGTACATTTTTCCTGAAAATCATTTTCACAAAAGAAGAATGACAAACGGGGGAAATGCCATTGGAATGAATTTGTTTAAGGTGGATCGCAGCTTGCCATGAAGTGACCCACACACTGTGATTATCTCCTGCAGCACACATGAAATGAGACATGCAGGATTTGATACTGAGATTGCAATGGACTGCCATAGCCCTGGGATATTGACAAGGTGCACCTTCACAACCAGTCCATCTGGTATGGCTTCTTTTATCTTGATACATCAGGACTCAGGTCAACTAAATTCGAATTCTTGCTTTGTTGTGGAAACTCCTGCACAACAGTGGAGTGGCAAAGGTAAAACCAGGCCTTAAAATATTTCAAAAGTCTTTAAAATCCCATTAGGATCACCATAATTTGAACACAAATTGATGACTCATTGTCATCATCATCATTTAATAATCAATGGCTAGTCATATTCTACTTGGTGTTGTGTAAATGTAAGCTCATGGAAATTGGCAGGGAAGTACACCAATGCAGTCTGCATTGTGTGCTTGATTATGCAACTAATTGTCCATCTACTTGAGTACTGTAATTGCTTGCTTATGAATTTTGCAAACCTCAGTATCTGAGATAGTTCCTCTCTCTGATTAGTTGGGCCTTGGCAGCTAGATCTTACCAAGCCTGTGGTTGTAGTTGACTAACCCAAGGGAGGCCAGGAAGGCTTCACTCAGGAACTGGAACTTCTCAATGGTGGCACACTTGCTCTGGAATGATCATCCATCTCATGGTTGCCAGGCTCGCTCCCCCTAAATTTTTTGTGAGTTGGCGAAGGCTGAGAAAACTGTATTCAGGAACATCTTGCTCTGCCTTGAATTTTTCCTTCCATTGATTCTGATGTTTTATTACCACCATCAAATTTTGCTTTAATATAGTGTAGCTTGTGTTTATCAGAAATGTATCATGGACAGTGGGTCCTTTCAGATGTACGTTAAACCAGGACATAAAATTAATTACAGCAGCCTGAGAAAATGCCTAACAATCTTTTAAATCAGGGGTTCCCAACCTTTTCAAGATGCGGGCTGGCTCACACTCTCTCAGTCAGCTTTGAGGGCCGTACAGCCATTTTGCCATGCCTGCATGATTGGGGTGACCATTTTGTTCCAACAGCTTCAAAGGGGTGACCATTTCATTTCTTGAATGCCCTTGGAGGGGGGGGCACATGAAATGGCATCACAGGCCAGATCCAGCCCATGGGCCTTAGGTTAGAAACTCCTGCTTTAAACAGACTGGGTGCAGGGGTAGGAAGATCAAGGGCTAATCTGAGAAAGTGGGGTTTCCCTTCTACAGTATGTTATTATATGCTGGTGGTGCATGTGACATGAATAAAGAATCAGAAATGTGTTATGCTTTGATGTTTAGAGAACTCTGACCACTGTAATTATATCATTAGAAATCATGGAGCATCTAGACTTTTTTAAAAAGTAACTTGTCAGGGTTGCTTTTAGAAACTAACAGAGCAATGTCTGCTTTCTACATTTCCAGTGTGATTTATGAAGAAATTTGCAAAGATGTCAGCATATTATGCTATATGCTGTGAAAAAGGTACGTATTTCTCATGATGGAACAGTGTCTAAACACTTTTCTGCTTTAGTTCTATCAGTAGCAAGAAAGCATGTATTTGCTGAAGTAACTGCCATAAAATAAATTTCACTTGATTGAAATAAAATTCTTCTACCCACATGTATTTCAACAATACTATAACTTGTTTCACAATCTGTATCACAGTAGTACTTTTATTAAGCCAAACTGACAGGCATAGAAATGTACACAATCTTTTGAGCACTCCAAATCTTTTCACCAGGCAAGATGTTGCAAAAAAGAACAAGGGGAGAAAAGTACCAAACAAATAGCTGATGTGATATTGAAGTCTTGGTGTCTTAATGAAATGAGAGGGAAAGAATCTGCAGATAGTCAAATGCTTTATTAATAAATGATATAAAGATAGTCAATTTTGTTTGGAGTAAATCCTAAGAAGATGGGCTTAAAAAACACGGGGAAAAATGATCCTTTAGCTTTGAATACAGATCATTTAGTTGCACACTCTGAACAATATCTGTCTTAGAGGCAAACAGAGAAGCTAAGTCGATCAGCAAGTCCATAGCAGAAGCAAGATTTCATTTCTTAGCCACTAACTAACTGATGTAGGAATCTTGATTCCTGAAAAAAAGCCCATTAACTGTCAGGATTCCCAATGGCATGTAGCTTTTATGCTGGATAGTTAGATAAAGGTAAAGGTTTCCCTTGCTCAAAAGCCATTCATATCTGACTCTAGGGTTTAGTGCTCATCACTGTTTCAAAGCCAAAGAGCCAGCGCTGTCTGCTCCTGCAGACTTTTCCATGGTCATGTGGCAGACATGACTGGAGCACATGGAACACTGTTTTCCTTCCCACCAAAGTGGTCCCTATATTTAGCCTATAGAAATTAATTTCTCAATATTGAGTATATAGGCAGAAATTCAGCAGGAAATTCTCCAAGCAGCTTGATGGGGAAAAAAATTTATAAAAATCATTCTGGTTATGGTAGACATTGGTTATGTGCAAACTTGTAGGAAATTCAGAATGCTGTTAGCATATAGGAATAATAAAGAAACAGGATATACCTATTTTTCATCCTTGCCCCTTTTAAAAGAAAAAAATAACTCTTCTTATTTAATTTAGAAATTTTCTGATGTTTGAATGTTATGTTAGTTATAAAGCAAGAAGATTGTACGCTGATTATAATACTGTTCCCTTCTAAAAGGAGTTAACAGTTTGCAGGTAAGCATTGCTTTTCTTTTTCTACTAGTGCCAGTCTAGCATAAGAATCTCCTGAAAGAAAGACTATAAAGAAGGGGGAAATCAAAAGGAAAAGGAATACAGTACTGAGTGTCCATATCAGTTGCTAATCTGAGAAGCAGCTGGTATCTGTGGAATAAGCATCCAAAAATATGTGCAACATGTGGGAACAAGCCAAAAGCCACAGTTTTAAAAGTGTATATATTGCTTGAAAAATATAGTGCATACTGCTTTCTCAGTAGTAAACCATACTGTACTTTCATGTTGGTCTTTTGAAATGCAAAGATTTAATGTGAGCCACACTACACACAAGATTTTGGACATCTGCAGTTCTTTTCATGTTAGTCTGAATCTCATAAGCATTTCCACAAACAAAATTATGAATAGAGATTGTCTCCTCCACTGGGGAAATTCAGGCATCCTAGAGTGCAGTGTGTGCAACACATTATCATTATTATTTTTATTTACACTCTGTCTTGTGCCTACTAAGTAGTACCTAAGGCAAATTGCAATTATAAAATGTAACAGAAACAATGACAAGAAAAAAGATTTGGCCATAAAATAATTACAATCAAATAAGACTATTTTTAAAAAACCCAATACATCCACAAATAGCTTCCACTATCATGGAAATACGATTTGAAAAGATGTGTAGTCACTCCTATCATAAAAGTTGTGAAAGGTGAATCTGATTGCAACTCTGAGGGGAGCACACATCAGTCTTCTGAGTCATACAGCCCAAAGCTTTCTCCTACTGTCCTGTTGAGTGGACATGGACAACTGTTGATATTTCATGGTGGCAGCTCCTGAAAGTCCGGACACCTAGGCTGGTTCAAAACAAGTCAGGTTGTCCCTGAAATAGACAACCCCAGAGCTGTTCAGCACTTTGAAAGTTAAATGAGCACCTTTAACTGGGACTGGTATACAACCAGCATCCAATGCAAGTATTTCAGCATTGAAGTCATATGCTTTCTATATTGTATACCAGCTGCCTCACATTGTACCAACATAAGAAGTTATTCAAGTGAAGTCCTTCAAGAGAAGTCCATTTTTCATTGCAGTAGCCAAGGTGTAATATAAGCAAAGCATACTGTAGATGGCTATGGAGCCTTGAATTGAATGAATGAATGCATTCCAAGAAGTAGTGCTGCCTTTTCAGAATTAAATTATGTGATTCTGCCTGTCCTATACCTGTTATATTTCTAGCTACCTTCATTGAAGGCTTTGAAGGCTATTCTCAAGGGCAGTGCACGTATCACATCTTAGAGCAATCTACTTAGGATATTACAACTGCATGATTCATTGTGGTCCAATTATCCCTATCTAGTAGCAGTGGCAGCTGGAACTGGTGATAATTAAGGTAACTGAAGCATGCTGTGATGGTGTTAAATCAAGCCATAACCCCAAGAAACATACCAATTTGTATCAAGAGGAGAGCTCCCCAACATCTAAAACAAAGTGTATTGTCAATATCCACACAAAACGCCACCTTCACAAAAGGGCTTCATTTTCTAAGAATCCAGCCTTTGACTGATCTCAAGGCACTGTTTCAGCATCTGTATCAGTCTGATTCAGACAAAGAAATATATGCTGTGGTATCATCTATAAGTTGAAGATGTCCCACAAGAATTCCTGAAGGAGGCCAACCAGTGGATTCATACAGATGTTAAAAAGGATAGGAGACAAGATCCTTTAGGAACATGAGTGATAGTTATTTAGTATACTATAATATAATTTCAAGACAACAGAAACCATCAGGTAATAACAAAGCAAAGCAATTCAAATCATAAAAATAGCAGCGTAACCAGTAAGGATGTTTTAATCTAACACTGAAATGACAGCAACTTGGGTAGTCAAGGATAATATTTTCCCATCTAAAGCATTGCTGCCTCTGGCTCTACTGGTGGAGAAGCCTGCCCAGTGCTGGATGCTGGGGTCATTCCATTTCCCCGGTGCCCTCGGACCCCACCCACCCCCAGGGAGGACTTCAGGGCCATAGAGGTGGCAGGACATCTGTCGCTGCCTCCGGCCCCACCGGCGGAGAAGCTGTACATTTTTTTGAATAAAAAAACCTATTTAGGCATCATGCAGGAAGATAGAGTTCTACAACTTTTATTTTATTTGAACATTTATAGCACAGCCTGTATCACAGAATCACAGAATAATATCACCATCAAAGGCGTGTCCCTAATTTTTAAATGAAGCAAAACTGTATGTACCCTGAAATCAACACCATACCTCATTAATTGGAAGCAATCTGTTAGTGGTGTAATGTCATTTCACAGCTGCCACTGGAACTCCATAGGAGGGCACTAACCAATAGAAAGGGGGAACAAGGTTGCCTAATGACTGCCAGAAGCTTCACAGCAGATTGGAAGAGCACACAAGTAACATTTTCCACCTTATAGACATATAATAACATTTCAGCCACTGTTTTGAAATCTACATGTACTTATATTAAAATATGCAGATCTTTTCCCTCTATTATCCTCTTTTTTGGCATTTCAGTGTCTATACTACTACTAGAGGAGGCTGCAGTGTCTCAAGTGGCTAACACGCTGACTGGGAGGCGGAAGGTCAGCAGTTCGATTCGCGAGTACTGCAGGACGGAACGAGCTCCCGTCTTTGTCCCAGCTCCTGCCAACCTAGCAGTTCGAAAGCAAGAAATTGCAAGTAGATAAATAGGGACCACTTTGGTGGGAAGGTAACAGCGTTCCGTGCGCTCTGGTGTCTAGTCATGCCTGCCACATGACAACGGAAATGTCTGCAGCAGCAGACAGTGCTGGCTCTTCGGCTTTGAAACAGAGATGAGCACTGCACCCTAGAGTTGGATACGACTGGCTTTCAAGCAAGGGAAACCTTTACCTTTACTTTACTACTACTAGAAAGGACAAGAGAACCTTATTTACTTAACCATGTCCCTAGCAGGAAGAAGAAATTTACAGCAATAACCCCACCTATACTAGGAATGATACTTGGTTGTAACCGTGTACACACATTGTATCCAGAATGCTCAAGGCCACCATCAGCGGGAGAGACCATCAGGACTCCTGTCCCGGGCCCGGAGATGATGGGGGCCCAGTGGTGCTGAGAAACCACTGATGTTTGCATGCTCAAACAAACCACGCATGTGCAGAAAACCACAGGGGTGTGGTGGCGCCGGGAAACCACTGATGTATGCATGTGCAAACAAACCATGCATGCACAGAAAACCACATGGGCATGGCAAAAATGTGTGGGTGGGGCTCACGTACTAGGCCTGGAATTTTCTGATGTCGGCTCTGAGAAAGCTTGGACCTCTTAAGGAATGTAGTAACTACATTCCTTAAGAAGCTCACAATTCTTTGTTATACAGCGTATACACAATGGACTTTAGAGTCTGTTTCAAACTAAAGTTGAACAACTTCTGGTGTGAACCAAAGCAAGAATCCAGACCTTGCTCAGAATTGTATCAGGCCTAAGGAAGCAGTCTGGGCCCCATTTCAGAGTCTACAGCAGTGGTTCCCAAAGTGGAGCATACGCCCCATGAAGGACTTCAGTTCCCTGAAGCCTAAGTCAGTACACTGGCTGACCAGTGCTTCGGGGAATAGACTTAGGCTTCTGGGAATTGAAATCCACAAACTAAAGTTTGGGAAACACTGGTCTACAGTTTTGCCAGACTCCTGCCTGGAGCCGATGACAGTTGCCCATTCCTTGTTATAAGCTGAATTTTACCATTCACTCTAGTGGCCTCCTTGAACTTGAGAATTTGCACATGAGCACCAACAGATAAGAAAGTTCCTAAAGGTCAACATATTTTCAAATGTATGTTGGGTTTTTCCCTCTCAGAAGATACAGTGTTGGAATTTTACTGGATTATAGGGATTTATCCTAGCTATTTTTTCGCATTTGCTATGAAAAGAATCTAGTAATAGACGTGCCCTGTGACCATCAGTCTAAGTGTACCCAAATGGGCTGTAATCTGCAGGTTCACATTTTTTAATGCTTCTAAATCTTCTAAATATGGAACTGCACACTGCTAGAGTAGATATGATTAGGGAAAATGTGCCTCATTGAGATGGGTAGACATGTTTCCCACTGATAACCTCTATTTCCAGACTGTGCCTCTTTAATAAAATAATTTTAGGAAAGATACTAGATCATAATTGTTTTGCTCCCTGTATTACAAGTTTAATTGCTGCATCTAAGTATTCCTTATGCCTTGCACTGGCCCTTAAGAATATTTCACAGTGGCAGAGGCTATTATTACTTTTTTCTCTGTTGAGGTTAAAGTATTAAATGTGAACTTCTGCTGCCTACCAATTAAGAACCTCCCACTTCAATTTGTTAATGTGTAGTTCCTAGTAATTCTATAACCTTTGAGTGCATAGTCTTACTGGTTTATCTGCAAGCCAAGGAAGGAAAGTAAAACCTTTTTGATGTATGCAAATGCATGTAGAGAACACATACATTTTATCTTAGTAATTATAAGAGTAAAAGGTCATTTCTCCTCCCCCCTCCCCTCCACAGCCTATTAAATTGTACATACCTAGGGTCCTATGGACATTCTGCGCCTTGTTTTCAGAGCAAATAAAGGGGTAATAAATTAGCATTACCCATTTAAATTGAAACAAATTAAAACATACCTAATAATGCTGAGGGATATCCAAAGTAATATAAATGAATATGTTCCTAAACCTCATTCCCCCAGAAGTGAAATTCTATTTCAGGTTCCATGTAGAGGGATTGAAAACCAGAAGTGTTTGCTGGTTTAGCTTTCTATTGATAATACCAAAATGAGAATTTTTAATGTTGCTATTGGATCTTTTCATAACTAGCTTAGTGTCTGATTTCCCATGACACACCATCTGTTGGTATTATTTCCCACCCTCTGATGTAACTTTTTCCTTAATTTTCAGGATTTTAAATTAGATTTTAACATAAAAGGCATATAGAATCCTTTAAAACTTACTATTATATTCTGGGAATAAGAAATGTATAGGACAATTCTGAGACTGAATAGGATAATTCTGAGACTGAAAATATAAGACAATAAGGAAAGATATGCTAGATTGGACCAATTATTCATCTTGTCCAATTGTCTGTTCATAAGCAAGCAAAAATATGACTTGGAGGAACTTGGTAGCTGGATGTGAGTGTAATTTTTCTCTCAATCTCAAGTTTTGATGCTGAAGATATACTACCTAGCCATGCTTACTAGAAACTATTGATGGTCCTAATTTCCATGAATTTATCAAATTCACTTATAAAGCCATCCAATTTAGTAGCCAGAACTATTCTTGTGGCCATGAGTTCCCAAGTTAAAAAGAAAGTTATGCCTATTTTATCTCTCTTGAACATTCCACCATTCAGCTTCAGTAGACAACTCTATATTCTAGTACAACAGAAAAAAAGTAGGAAAACCTCTCCCTATCTGCTTTTGCTGCACCATGAAAAACCCACCATAGCTCACTCTATTTCAATCCTTATAAGCTAAGCAACCCCAGACATTGCAAGATTTCCCAGTCTTCTCATCATTTTATTTGTTTTCTCCATCCTTTCTAGCTCTACAATATCTTTTTAGATGTGTTCATCAGTAATCCAGATGTGATCATATTAATTTATATAAGGCCAATTTAATATCAGTGTTTTATTATAAGCTTCTTTTCTGATTATACCCAAGATGGTTCTTTTCCTTTTAGCTGGTTTCACACACTGGGTGAACATTTTCAACAAGCTGTCTACTACAACTCCAAGATCCCTTTCTTGGTCAGTTCTGCCTTCTGTACAGGTACAAAGAGACAAAAATCCATCCAACAAAAAGTCCTTTACTGCAGGAAAATAGTGCCTCACTGGCTGAGAGAAAACGAAGCTCTCCGGTTTACAGCTTTTCGAAAATCTTCCACTGGTTTTCTACAATGATACGATAAGTAATATTTTACACTGATATAAAGACTAGTAATATATACATATTTACAAGCATGTTACACTCAAAAATTGTACAGCATGTTATAATCAATGAATATGCTTACCTCTGATATAGTTTTTTTAAGAAGTGTATATATTCTTAATTTTATTCGTGTCAGGCTTTTATGGTAGAGTCTTATTCGCCCTAGACGTTTCTTAAAGTAGTCAGAATGACTGCTTATATTCTTACTCCACCATACCCAGGTGCAATCATGCTAGAGAACACTGAAAGTTCTTAAAGCTACAATGAGGATATTACATATAAGATGTAACCTAAGCCGACAGTTAACAATATTATAAGAAACAGCTGAGATCCTGATCTGAGTTTAATCCCAATGGTACTAATGAATTGAATAAATGAATTAAATGTGCTTCCCTCTGTAATAATTTGTTGTTAATGACCATTTTATCATATAGGTTGGGAAGTATCTTTTCTAAGGCAATAAATTTAATATCGTCTTCACTATGATTGTTGTCGAGAAAATGCGACACAAGAGGTGCAGTGAGTAAGTGGCTACGGATCCGAGAGCGATGTTCAAGGATCCAGACGTTCAGGGGGCATCCAATGCAACCGATATAAAACTTAGCACATGGGCAGATGATAGCATACACCACATTCTGGGAGTTGCAATTAGTACACCCGGTAAGTATATGTTCACGTTGTTCCCCAGGAATCCTTAAGGTTTTGGCTTCGATAGCGAAGCGACATGCTGCACAGCCCCCACATCGAAAGTGCCCTCGAATTATAGATGAGGGAGTAGCACACAGAGCGTCTGCACGAACCACCATATTGCCGATGTTCTGCATCTTTTTGAAGGCTATGAAGGGCTTCTGGGAGCATCCTGGGATATCCTCAATGATGTGCCAATATTTTGAAATAATATTCTTGATTTTAAATGCCAAAGATGAATATTCAAAGGCACAATGAATAAAGTGAGATTGTTCCCTGCTTTTGGGAGTCAAAAAAGCTTCCCTAGGGGTGTTACAGACGCGCTGAAATTGATTGTTAATGATATGGTTGGGATACCCTTTTTCTTCTAAGAAGTTTTTAATCCTGGCCGCTGCTTTTATAAAGTCACCCTCCCTGGTGGAGTTCCGCTTGGCCCTGGCTAGAAGACTAAAAGGTATATTCCTTTTTAGGTGGCCCGGGTGGAAGGAACGATAATCTAGATAGGCGTTCCTGTCCGTGGGTTTTCTAAATAGGTGCATATGCAAACTTTTGTTATGAATATACACAGAGATATCAAGAAAAGGTACCACCACAGCATCATAATGCCCAGAAAAGCTTAAATTGCTATCTAATGTATTAATCCACTTAATAAAATTAGGGATAACATTTATGTCATCAAATACGAAAAACAAGTCACCAATAAATCTTTTATAAATCATCATATTGTGATGGAAGGATTGATGTCACTATTGAACACACATGAGGTTTCGAATTTAATCATATACAGATTTGCCACGGCTGGCGCAAGTGCACTCCCCATGGCGACTCCTTACACCTGCAGGAAAAACTGGTCTTTATATCTGAAATAGTTATTTTCCAGGACGACATCTGCTAGGTCCAATAGAAAGTGAGTAGGAGGCATATCTAAGCTTCTAGAATTTAAAACCTCTTCTAGGATGGGTCTTACACTTTCTAAAGGGATATGAGTATACAGAGATTTAACATCAAGTGTGAGTAACCCAGCACCCACTGGGACATAGACATTCTCTAACTGGTTGATAAAATCCGACGAGTCCCTAACTAATGACGGTGTGTTCCTAGTGAACGGATTGACGAAAGAATTTACGTATTTGGCAGACCTTTCTAATACGGAACCCGTATTTACCACAATAGGTCTCCCTGGGATAAGTGGATTATCCTTACACATTTTATGCAGTTTAGGTAGTGTATAGAAAACAGGTACCTTGTAAAAGGGGAAAGACAGGTATTCATAGGTTTTGTCATTAATATAGTTAAAGGAATACCCTTCATATAACACTGTTTTCAGAATAGTTACAATATTCTTGGTCGGGTTCTCTCTAAGACGTTTATAAAATCTTACTTCACCCAACTGTCTAAGAATCTCTTGGTCATAATCCACAGTGACCTGTATGACAATGCCTCCACCCTTATCTGCCGTCTTAATCGTGATGGTAGAATCTTTAGCTAGTCCCAACAGTGCCTGTCTTTCAGCATAAGATATGTTCTTATAGAAATGCCCACTGTTCCGTTCAATCTTGGTAATATCCTTAAGTACTAATTTGTGGAAAACCTTGATAGATGGGCAGTCCACATGAGGCATAAAGCGCGAATTCAATCTAAATTCCTCCCTCTTCCCCGAGTTACTTATTGTATCGTTGTAGAAAACCAGTGGAAGATTTTCGAAAAGCTGTAAACCGGAGAGCTTCGTTTTCTCTCAGCCAGTGAGGCACTATTTTCCTGCAGTAAAGGACTTTTTGTTGGAAGGATTTTTGTCTCTTTGTGCTTTAACTCCGTCCTGCCATTGTTTTCACATTCTGTACAGGTATACCTTATCCCATCTTATTTATCTAGCTGACCCTGTAAATTGAGAAGGTTTTGTGGCTAATCTTGGAAGCCAAATCTTTGAAGCCAAAAATCTCAAAATTACATTCCCCCATATCATATTAACATGCACCGCAACAACTGATTCTTTACCAACATGAGTTACCACATTGTCTATATAAGTTCTCCAAACATCATACCAGTTTGAGAATTCACCATGCTGTGAACAGGTGGTGGCTGTGGCCAGGAGGGCCTTCACCCAACTTCAGGTGATTCGCCAGTTGCGCCCGCTCCTGGACCGGGACTCCTTGCTCATGGTCACTCACGCTCTGGTGACCTCCAGACGAGATTATTGTAATACGCTCTACATGGGGCTGCCCCTGATGACCATTCGGAGGCTGCAGCTGGTCCAGAATGCTGCGGCCCGGGTGGTGATGGGGTGTGGGCATTATGCTCATGCCTCACCATTGCTTCACTGGTTACCAGTTTGCCTCTGGGTGCAATTCAGGTTGCTGGTTTTGACCTTTAAAGCCCTATATGGTAGTGGGCCAGGTTACCTAAGAGACCGCATCACTCTAAGGACGTCCATCCATCCAACCAGAGCGTACTGGAGGGGCTCTCTAATTGTGCCATCAGCCAGGGGGGCTCGCCTCTCTGGCACAAGGAGGAGGGCCTTATCTGTGTCCGCACCGGCCTTTGGAACCTCCTGCCAGTAGAACTGCACCTCCAGACGGAGTTGTTGCCCTTTAGGAAAGAACTAAAAACCTGGCTGGCGGGCCAAGTTTGGGGTGCAGGTAGAGGGGTGGCTTCTGTTGGGTGGTTGATATAGAGGAGCATGCCTTCCCCCACGATTCCATCGGTATCTGCATCCCCTTTTTATGGGGTGGGTTTTTAATTCTGTATGTTTTTATCTATGATTGTGAACCACCCTGAGTCGGCCTTGGTCGAGTGGGTGGTATAGAAATTTAACAAAATAAATAAATAAACAAATGACAATTGCAGATTTTGCCAAATATTTCAGATCTAAAGTTGAGGCCATCCGACAGGACCTGGACTCCACTCTTAATACAGTAGATCAGGTTGGGATGTCCAATGAACCGTGTGGTCTTGATTCTTGGGATCAGTTACAGCTTGTGTTATCTGAGGAGGTGGACAAGGCACTTGCACACTGTAAACTCATGACCTCTTGTTTTGATCCTTGCCCATCGTGGTTAATAAAATCCATCGGGGTTGCTGGGGAGTGGGTGCAGAACATCATTAATTCTTCACTGAAAGTGGGCAAGCTGCCCTCCTGTTTGAAAAATATCTGAGATAGTTTATCTCTGAAGACCTCCTCAGACTCAGGAGGACTCAAATTTTAAAATATACATATCATGAAGTAGGAGTTTGTAACACTATATTCATAGGTCAAACACTTTTTATGGCCCTTGCAACTATTATGCTAGAAATCCTTTTGAAAAAATGACTCTGCAATCCCTATGCACCTTGTTTTCAGAGAAAAGCACTTCATTGCATGCCACTGCTGGACACAGATAAATTTTCCTGGAGCATAGAGGCTCCAAACAGGTTCAGAAAAATTTGGCACTCAGACAACACTCATCCCTGCTATAAATCTACCCATCGACATGAATATTAAATTAAATTAAAAATCACCAAAGGGGAAAAATAAAATAGTTCAGCAAAGGATTTACTAAGCGTAAAACTTTACAAATATTAATTGTCCATGGGTCCATAACTAACTAAATAATTGATTTATAAGCTGATTTTAGAAATCCAATAAAAACAAAACTAAAACAATGAGGCCAAGCAGGGATGTACTTCATAATGAAAGGACTGCAGTAGGCAGTGAGCAGCTTATGAATCAACTGCATTAAGAAATTTAATATTGTATCTTTCTGCATCCCATCCCAAAGCTAACTAATTTTGGATCTTGCAATATTAAAAATTGTCACTTGCAGTTATCTGAAGAACAGATTAACCACAGTGTTCTGCTTAATCAGGACAGACATTATCCTTAGCACCTTGGGCAAGATAGTTATTGTGGAGCAGATTAAGAAGATGTGATTTAAATAGCCAATCCCAAGAAAAAGTCCTGCTCAGCTCTTATGACAGATTTACAGTTTTTGTGATGAAACTGAAAAGAAGTTATTCTGCAAACATGAAATATATTTGTCACTGAGAAAAAAAACAGCTACAAACTAAGTAAAAGCTATGCTAGAGTATATACACCCATGATGGCGAAACTTGGCACTCAGATGTTCTTTGATTTCAATTCCCAGAAGCCCAAGCACCCTGTGAATCCACACGAATGAGTTTACTGCGATTCATCCAGCCCGCACTGCCCTCGTCGCTCCCAGAAGCGGAAGTAAAATGTGTCCGCACGGGCGCGTTTTACTTCTGCTTCCGGGAGCAACGAGGGCAGCATGGGCCAGATGAATTGCAGTAAACCCATTCATGTGGATTCACAGGGTGCTTGGGCTTCTGGGAATTGAAGTCCAAGAACATCTGGAGTGCCAAGGTTCACCATCACAGATATATAAGATGGCCTGTATCCAGTGGAGTAAAATGTAAGCGCATAAGGTCCACCTGGCTTGCAGTTGCAGATAATTCAGGTTTTGCAGGAAAACAGTATCAAATATAGTTGTGTGGACAACTGCATATCTGTAATTCAAGTTGAACCAATTGGGAATTTCATTCTACAAGTGAACCTGATGACTGGGCAGTTGGCATTTCAGCAGTTTGAGACCCGAGTGCTGCATGACGGAGTGAGCTCCTATGTCTGTCCCAGCTCTTGCCAACCTAACATTTTGAAATTGCATGTAGATAAATAGGTACTGATTTGCATGTAGATAAATAGGTACGCTGTGTCATGTAACACAAAAAAGAACACCAGAGAACTTTTGGTTCAGGAAAGGTAACAGTGTTCTGTGCACTCTGATGTCTAGTCATGCCTGCCACATGACCATGGAACCACCAGACAGCGCTTACTCTTTGGCTGTAAATGGAGATGAGCACTGAACCCTAGAGTAGGATAAGACTGGTGTTCAAGCAAGGGCAACCTTTACCCATGCATTTTACGGGGTAATCAGGGAGCCATACTCATAGTTACTTTGTTAAGTAATTACAGATTTCTTTTTTCTGTTACCAAGTATATTAATCACTTTGTATTCTGTTCATTAGGCAGCCAATATGAGCAATATGTATTTTTCCTACTGTTGTCATTAGTCATTTCTATGAGTTCCTAGTTTGAACCAGTCAGTTAAACCACATTTACTCATATTCACTTCGTTGAACAGCTACTAACAAGTACTAAGCACCTTTCAATATTGTTCTGCTATCTATATGAAACTTTGTTTAGAAATAATTAGTTAAACTATATATACTTGTATATGTTAATATATACTCCAGTTTAAATAAATGTCATGTTCACTGCCTCTCAATAATTGTTATAGGGAGAACCTGAGAACCTTATGCGGAGATGCTAGAGTACAACATTTTTGTGAGAGATCTGGGATTTTGACAAAGAGCCTTTAATCTGGTTTAAAGGGGAAGGGAACAAGTGTTTACTGTACAAATAATCCTGTCCAGTCAGAAGTATTCCCTTTGAACCTTGTTTCTAGTATACATGGAACTAAACACAGTGACTACTTCTATTCAGAAATGAAGGAAATTTCATTGGCCCAATTTGAGCAAGAACATTGCCCTTTCCTGAACCAAAAGTTCTCTGGTGTTCTTTTTTGTGTTACATGACACAGCGTGGTCTGTGTGTAATTGCTATAGCCTGTCAACATTTGCTGAACCTTACTTGCATCTCAGTACTTTGCTAGGTGTTCAAATTTTATTCTAGCTTGTCAGTGGAAAACAGTTTAGAAAATACAGTTCCCTGCAGTGACTGCTTGCAAGACCCTTTCCCTGAGAAAGGAGATTATTAATTCCATTGAATAAGTTCTGGACCTGTGAACTGAACTTGGATAGCAAATCAATATTTGAAACAACCCATTGGGACTAAGTCTGTGCTTTGATGGCATATGATACAGCAACTTTGTTCAAGCTAAGCAAGTCTGATCATTGGCAGATCTCCCTTGCCCTCACACTAATTGGGCCTTACCTTTCAAAGCCTGTAAAATTTATGGGCACAAAAGAAGGAGAAATATATATGGGGAGCTATTCTCTCTCTCTCTCTCTGATTTTTTCAACTTATTTTTGAAGTGGTTTTCCCCCCAACCCTTCCCCACCATTATGAGTGCTTAACAAAAATGTCCTATATGTTTACTCAAAAGGAAAAAAGTTCCTTGAATATCGGTTTGCACATACAATGGAACCTCGGTTAACATAATTAATGCATTCTCCAGGAAGTTCCTTACAGCGAAAATTATTTTAACTGAATTTCCCATAAGAATGCATTGAATGCAATTTCCCATAGGAATGCATTGAAAACAAAAAAAAATATTATTTATTGGATTTATATAACCGCCTTTTTCGCCTGTGATCCAAGGTGGCTCACAACATCAGTTAAAACCCATACCAATACTAATTAAAACCAAATCTCGCTTTCAATCTATCTATCTATTAAATACTATAAAATTCTCTAAAAACATCCATAAAACCTCCCCAACCCCCTTAAAAAGAGGGGCACCTGGGCAGGAGTACATAAAAACCCCGGGCAGGGCTAAATAAGCCAACAGGGCTGGGTTGTAGCATCAGTTGTACCCCACACCTGCTGGCATAGCCACGTTTTTAAGGCCTTCCTTAAGGGGAGCAACTCTACCTGGAGGCACAGTTCAAATGGCAGGAGGTTCCATAGGGCCAGAGCAGATACCGAGAAGACTCTCCTCCTGGTCCCAGTGAGATGGGAAACCGATACGCGATTTCCCATAGGAATGCATTGAAAACCAATTAATTTGTTCTGAAAAAAAATTGTGTAAACCGAGCCACTATTTTATATGGATTTCATTTTGTTATGTGATTCTTATGTAAACCAAGCCATTTGTTAACCGAGGTTCCACTGTAGTGCCAATTGAGTCTCCCTTTCCTTATTAAATGAACATCAGGGAGTGGTATCTTAACTGCTAAACATCTCCAACTGTACAGTAATGGGCAGGATTTACCTCCAATGAACTGGTCAGTCCCCACATGGTGACTTCCAGGAGGGAGGAGTAGATTATTTTTACCTGCATGCTAACATTTTATCATGTGATTTGTATTTGCAGTAGTGGTGTATCATTCTACTCTCAGCATCAAACTAGATAAGTATTTCCTCCATTCAAGTCATTTTGCCTCCTAAAATAAGATTTTCCTACAGATGTCTGTCCTGCAAACAGAACTTTAAAGTAAGCCTGTGTTTGTCACCCTGTGCCCAATCAAAAAACAAAGCAATCATAAAACAGTGCAAGATACAGGACTGTCTTTTCAGGTGCTTTGACAAATAACTCTTCATGTATTCCAGAGCCATGATCCCAAGTGGTGGTATCATATGTTTATGCTCACCTCTGTCTCTTGTTATATCATATGGTTTTTGCTGTCATATCATATGCTTTTGAGTTGGAGAATGTAGCAGGCCAGCAATGCTATGGATGGACTAAATTCCTGACACAGTTTGTCACATTACCCTCTTAGAAGAACCAAAGGAACTAAATTGTCTGTTTGATTAGCCAATCCACAAACTTTTTTTGTCCTGCTTTTTTAAAAAGTGCTTCTTTGTCTTCATCTTCTTTTGTGTCCAGATCAAACTTTGGACTGCAAAAATGAAGACACCTTCTTGGCTTTGTCATTGGCCATAATTAAATCTTTGTTGGTACATGTTTTAGTAGTCATTGGCAGACCAGTAAATGAGCCAGATGCTGTATCACTCCATGTTCACACTGTGTATTGTTATCCGTCAGCTGCCCCCACTTGAGCATGTTCCAAATGATGTAGGAGAAGTCAATTTCCTCAGCCATATCCTCTTTTAATGTTGTACTTTGTCCAGTGAACACCTTCCTCCATCTTCTAATTTGGTTTTTCCCTTGTGTACCCTCAAGAATGTTTGTTCCTGCCATAAAGCTCTTCCTGAATCTGAGCTGGTGGACATGACGCACATATCCAATCAGATGTCCATTTTTAAAATCTTCTGTGACTTGTATTGGATCCTTCATCTTGCGAGGCACTCATTCTGTGGATCACAGGTTGTTTTTTTCTAACCATTTATTAAACTGATTTTTTTTCACCACTAACAATACTATGCCTCCATGTCAAGCATGTTTCATTTTAAATTCTGACTGATCATTTGGCTTATCTACTTTACACAATAGTGAAATTCCTTAAGATTGAAATCTGCCCCACTTTTTGTTTTGAGCAACAAAACTCAACATTTTCTCACCTCTTTATCTTGTACTAGCAGGGGTACCAGGCCTTGCCTGGGTGGGGGACCCAACCCAGGGCAAGTAGCGACCTGGGTGGGCCCCCTGTGGCCCCCGTGGTGTCTTACCTTTGTGTGCCTATGTGTAAAATCATGCACGGTGTGGACAAAGTAGATAAGGAAAAACTGTTTTCCTTATCGCATAACACTAGAACTAGGGGACACTCCATGAAACTTTTGGGTACTAGTTCTCAAACAAATAAGAGAAAGTACTTTTTCACCCAGAGGATTACTGGTCTATGGAACTCCCTGCCAGAAGAAGTGGTGACAGCTGTCAGTCTTGACAGCTTTAAGAAAGGATTAGACAAGTTCATGGAGGACAAGAGTATCAATGGCTATAATTATGGATACTTAAGGACAACCTCCGGGTTGGAGAGATAGGCAGGATATCTCTCAATATCATTTCCAGGGAATCCTAAGCAGGTGAAGGCATCTCCTTGGGAATACCCTGAAGGAAATGGTGAGCCACTGTGTGAGACAGAATGCTGGACTGGATGGGCTGTGGCCTGTTCCAGCAAGGCTGTTCTTATGTTCTTATGTTCTTATGTTGTTCTCTCGGTGGTCCTGTGGGCGCCGGATAGGCCTGGAGGTGGCCTAATTTTTCCCCAGTCACATCACACACAACACAGCACACCCATACAACACCCACCCATGACATACCTGCACAATACACACACACACACACAAAACACACACATGCCACACAACACACACAAGTGACAGAACTCACACATGACACGACACACTCGCACAACAACCAACCACCCAGACACACAACACACACACCACACCCAAACCCAACACTCAAGACACAACACACCCACACAACACACCCACACAATACACCCCCCACACAATGCACACTCACAACACACACACACACAGGACACACAACCTACACACAACCCTATCCCACCACTGCCACCCACAGCACACACAACACAAAACACATGCACAACATACACCCACACACAACACACCCACACAATACACACAACACACAAATGTGACAGACATCACACAGGACACAACACACTCACACAACATCCACCCACACAGACACACAACACACACCCGACACACCACACCCAGACCCAACACTCACGACACAACACACCCATTCAGCACAAACTGACACAACCCACACAATACACGCCCTACACACAATACACACTCACAACACACACACACAATCCACTCCCACTACTGCCACCCACAACACCCATGGCACAACACACTTGCACAACACACTGACACACAACACACCAACACAACACACACACATGACACACACCCAACACAGACACACCCGACACCTGACACAACACATTTGTACAACACACACACAGATACACACACTGATTACCTGGTCTTGGCACCACCACACCGTCTCCAGCGCTGCTGCAGCCTGGGGCATCCCAGTCAGCAGAGCAAGCCCTGGGCCAGGCTCAGGAGGCCTGAGAGGGAGCCCTGGATGCAGAAGAGATAGACCCCCTGTGCAGGTAAGGTGGGCCCACCTTACCTGGCAACATCCACGTGCCGGAGGGGGAGCAAACAAAAGCCCCCCTATGGTGCATGTCTCTCTGTGTGTGGCCAGCAATGGGGTGGCAGATGAATCCAGCTGGCCGGTTGTGTCTTGCGGCAGGAGGAGCAATGGCAGTGCAGGTTGTTCGGCGGGGTGAGGGCCACCATGCCAAACAATCAGTGCTGCCATTGCAGCTCCTGCCGCAAGATGCAAACAGCCGGGCAGCTTCGTCTGCCACCCCATTTGTGGCCACGCATGGAACACGCCTGAGGTGGGGGTGGTTTCAGCTGACTGGCCATCCCACTCCCCCTTCCGGTCAGTGCCCCTTTGAACCTCAGGCATATGGGAGGCTCCTTTGGTTCCTTTGAAGGCAGCGGCCTGCCTCCCACAGGTCCTCCTTGCTGCCTGAGGTGTCCCCCAGGAGGGCGGAGGAGTCAGGCCAAGGTGCCACCAGCTGGAGTGAGACAAGACAGGATGGGCGGTCAGGCAGGGGCCACCCATGCCACCGCCTGACGCAGGCCTGGGGGTCACGTCCTCCGGCCAAATTGGCGGCAAGCCAGTGGAGGTTCCCAACACAGGAGGTGGCAACATGCATGTGCGGGAATCGGCGCAGGTGCAGGAGCCTGTCCAGAGTTCCCAGCGGCAGCACTGGCTGCAACTCTGGGCAGGCTCTTGTGCCTGCACAGATTCCTGCGCATGCGTAGTGCCACCTCCCTGGCCATTGCATGCTGCCGGTGAGGGGGAGGGGGGCTTTTGAGGCTGATTTTGAGGGTGAAGGACTCTGAGAAATGCTACTGGTACCCTGTGCCGGACTGGCCAGGCACTCAAGGTAGGCGGGGCATGGGTGGGGGCCATGGTGGCATGGCGTTTCAATAACAAATGCTGTGACACTTTGGTTTTAGTTATATAGATTTAGGCATGTCATTTTTAAAGTGTCCAATTACTGGAAGAGAGACACCAACTTCCTTTGCAGGCTTGTTTGCTAAGCCACATACTTTCCAGAGGATCCATTGCTGGGGGAAAATTGTGTTAATGACAGGGCATATGCATTCCCTTTAATGTCTAGTTTGACGTTCAGAGGCAATTGTCACTTTATTCAAAAATGTTTTCTTTTAGGAGCACAGTCTGCTTGTCCTTAAAAGAAAGAAACACTGAACATTACATTATTTGGATTCAAATGAATTCACTTTTCCTCATCGTTATAGTCTAATATGATACAAAAGGTATGGGAGACAGTTGCAAATCTAAAACTAAGGAGGACTAGGGCTGGTTCAAAGTTTACACAGGGGCATTCTTTGTAACTCCATATATTCCAAGATAGTCATCCTCTCTGTCTCTCTCATTCATAACAGCATCCATTGTGAACATACACAATGCATGCCAGCTTAAAGTCAGTGATGAAAGAAAGATGGGATATAAATACAATTACATTTCATTTGCTAGTGTATGCTAGTCCTTTGCAAAAAAAAAAATGAAGAAAGCATGGTTTCCTTTTGAAAAAGATATTTTAAATAGAATGTGCCCTGTACACCTACTAAAACACCTAGTGATGTATTTTCATCTTAGCAACAGTGGCATAAAATATTTCTGCAACACTTGCCTTCTTAAATATCACTTTTTTAGATGTCTGAGCCAGCCATAAGACAAATGTGTGCAAAAGAAAAATGTGCTCCAGACAAAATCTATTATACTAAAATGTGTGAAACTAACAAGACTTGTATGTTAATGTCACTGCTCTGTCACTTTCCTTTATTGAAACATTTCTTCTGAACAAAAAACATCTGACCTTAAAATAACAGAGCATTCTGAGACCTCGTACTTATCAAGGTAGCAGGGCACACCTATGTCTATGACAGCTATGCTGTACATGCTGGGTTAGATGCTAGACCTGGACCTGCATGTTTGGTCACTAAGGGAAAGCTATTCTGGGGCACTGCAGGAAATTCAGATTTGTCTGCAATAATAATATATTTATTCAGTGCTTCAAAATATAACATGCATTCAATCTCTCTCTATAGATGAATCAACATATTTTGCACCAGATGTGGTTTTATCTGGGTGGGTGGAAAAGCTGGAGAAAGGGATTTATGCATTGCCTTCCTCACTCAAATCCTAAAGAATTCAGCTTAGGGAGATGTTTTATTGAACATACTGATTCCAGATAATACTATGTGTTGATTCTGGGGAACAGCCAAATCATTGACATTGTTATAGCACTAATGGAAAGCTGAACATATGTTTCTCTCCAAGCAATATAATACTGGTTAAATAGAAATGTGCAGACACACACACACACACACACACACACACACACACACACACACACACACACACACACACACACACACACACACACATATATATATAGAGAGAAAGAGAAACCAATTAAAACCCCTAACCCACCCACCTACACCCCTGTTCATATTAAAAAACAACCACATTAAAACTGCCCACATTAAAAGGTAAGGAGGCTTTATTTTATAAGCCAACAGGCGGGGGCCACTTTTCCATCCGGGCCCCACCAACCAGGTTTTTAGTTCTTTTCTGAAAGGCAGCAGCTCCATCTTCTCCTGCAACTCTACTGGCAGGAGGTTCCACAAGGCCGGTGCAGACACGGAAAAGGCCCTCCTTCGTGTGCCAGAGAGACGGGCCCCTCTGGCAGATGGAACAATTAGAGAGCCCCTCTGGTCTTCTCTGGTTGGATGGGCAGACACTCTTGAGATGATGCGGTCTCTTAGGTATCCTAGCCCACTACCATGAAGGGCTTTAAAGGTCAAAACCAGCACCTTGAATTGCACCTGGAGGCAAACTGGTAACCAGTGCAGCTCCTGAAGGAATGGAGAGGCACGAGCATAATGCCCGCACCCTATCACCACCAGGGCTGCTGCATTCTGGACCAGCTGCAGCCTCTGAATGGTCATCAAGGGCAGCTGCATGTAGAGCGCATTGCAATAATCTAGCCTGGAGGTGACCAGAGCATGTGTGACCATGAGCAGGGAGTTCAGGTCCAGGTGCAAATGCAACTGATGGATGATGCAAAGCTGTGCGAAAGTCCTCCTCTGTCTAGACAAGGCAGAGCTCCACTATGCCACTGATTTGATTGGTACCTTGATAGAAGAAGCTCCAGCAGATAAAGATTTACACTGTTCAGCTGGTAAGTGAGTGAGAGAATGTCATTTGTTGGGGCAGCCACATATTTGCTCAGTAGATTGTAGAGGTGGAGAAATGTCAATCCTGCTACAGAACACACAATCTCATTGACAGTTTTGAGAGATCTTGTAAGTTCTAGTGGTCCAAATATCATTAATTTAGGAGCATCATCTCTCAGTTTCATACAACTGGATCAAGAATAATGTGAGTAAAAGAGGAACCTCATTGAGAATTTTGGTGGTTACTGTGCAGTCATTACACTCTCTCGAATCAATATCACTAGCCATCTAGTGTGCAAATGGGACAACATTAGTGTTTTCTTTCAATCTCTCATCCAGTGCTCTTCAAACCAAACTACCATTTTCAGAAGCAATAGAACACAGCTTTCCAATTATATCTTCCCCACTGTGTTGTGGTGTTAGAAGTAAAATTAACATCTGTTGCTCCTACTCAAGGGCTAAATGAATAACACTCCCAACATCATGTTTTTGGATCTTTCTTGTCCCTCTGCAAAGGCAGTTATCACTGATTTTGGATGTTAAATACCTGTCTTGAGAGAAAGTGTTAACCATTATAGGTTGGCATGCTTTAGTGAGAGTGTTGACTTCCCAGCTTCTCTTTGCATCTTAAAATCCAATAAAGTGGAGGCTTTACTGAGAACTGGAAAGCAGACCAGGGATATGATTTTAGTGTATGAGAACCAAGACAATAGAAGCAGCCGAAAGGTTGGCTTAACACATCTTTATTGCATGATGGTCCGGGGGAACATGTGGTAATGGCGGATGAACAGCTCAATATATACTGTGGCTATACATTTGAATGTGGCTCCGCGATAGCCCATTGGCTACTGTCTGCGTGACGTCATTCCCCGTCACGCCCTTCTTGTCCAGGTGAGGTGGTGGCGGGAATCTTCCCGCACTGTAGGTATTTGGGGAATTGGAACCATGTGAGCTGGGCGCTCGCTATTGCCCCTAGTGGTCACTAGCTCGCGTCCTGATACAGAAGGTTACAGTGTTACACCTGGTGGTTATTATATCCACTCATTCGAGTGTTACATTACTTAAAGGCACAATATTCCAAACACAACAATGATGGAGCACAATGACACTTTTACAGCCACATGGGAGACTAGGGTAAGTTGGGTGTGAAGTGAATGGAGAAGTACTTTAAATGTAAACCCCTGTAGTGTTCACTTTTGCTCTCATTTGCACTACACTACAAAGCTTGAAGCGATGCCAGCAAGCCTTCTCTGGTTAGTGATACATATATCACTAACTACAGTGAGGTAGCTTTTTGAGGGCTCTCAAGCCCCTTCAAGAAACTTCACTTCTAGTGTGAGACTGAGACAAGTATTTCTTTTCAAATATCTCTATCATTTTCCCACTCCATGAAGAGAAACACACAAACAGCTAACAGAAGAGTAGTGGCTGATTGGTCACAAAGACACAAACAACCCATTTACATAGTACCACTCACATAGACACCTGTTGTGTCCAGCCCTTATAAGCAATAGTCCAGGCAATGATGAACAGAACAACAGTCATTTATTGAACAGACTTTCAGATTACATTTACAAGGCGCTCCAGACATAAGATGGCTATATGAATCCCATGTAATCAGTCCCTCTGGAGTCTGCTGTAGAAGAGGCAATGCACTAAGATATACCATTACAGTGATAGTGTATAGAGGAGACCCAGGATTAGCACGTTACTGGCTAACCTGTGTATATCGGGAAGTATAGATCCAGTCCGGCTCCACCCTTGTTTACCCATGGGGCTTATATAGTGTCTCCCTGGTGGTGGCTCCTTGACACAAAGTAGTGACTCACTGGACAATCATAACCAACCAATCATAACACAATATATAAGTATTAACCAATGAGAAACAGGATCCAAAACCTTAACCAATCATAGAACTCTGATTAGCAAATACTAAGAAATACATGGGAACAAGATTTGAATGTAAAGATAACAGAAAAGGAATGGCAAAATAAATGGAGAAAAAGAATTATGAGATCCCTGTCGGTCAGGGTAAAGGAACATAATTTTAAAATGTTATGGAAGTGGTATCTGACCCATATGAGACTGCATCAGATAGATAAAAAGAATAATAAAATGTGTTGGAGGTGTAAAAATACAGAGGGTACATATGTTCATATGTGGTATGAATGTAAGGTGGTAGGAAATTTTTGGGCAAAAATTGAGAATGAGATTGATAAAATTATGGGATTGCGTCTCAAATTGGGGCCAGATTCTACTTTGCTGACGGATGTAGACAATGTTAATTTAGATAATGACAAGAAAGAATTGTTGTCCATGATGCTTGTAATAGCTAGAATGTGTATTGCAAAAAATTGGAAAAATGACTTAACGTTAAAGGTGGAGGAGTGGTATAAACAGATGTGGGATCTCGCATTGAACGAAAAATTAACATGGGAGTTAAATCTTAAAAAAGGTATAATAAAAGAAAACAGATTTTGGAATATATGGCGAAAATTTGTTGATTATTCACTGACGAGAGACGGAACAAATAAATTGACACCAGACCAAATGAAATTTTGGGAACAATAGAAATTAATGGGAAATCCCACGACCTCCAGGACAATGTACATAGCACAGGGTGATGATGTATGTAATATATAGTTTTTTTATTGTATGTAGAAGGTTTTTTTCTTTTCTCTTCTTTTTGTCTAAAATGTTGTTATTATGTCTTAAATGTTTGTTATATATTTTGAAAAATTAATAAAAATTTATAAAAAAAAGAGCTCTGATTAGCATAATGAGCGCACTCAGAGAGGGAGATTTCGCACCAATTTTAGCTCCTAATTTGGATGGCGGGAAACCACCATTTTCTCTTTGCAAGGCTGCCCGCACAACTTGCAATTGTGCCTTAATACAAAACAACACCTCATACATATTCCATCACTTAGTCATTCCTCATCCAAAAACAAATCACTTTCCATGGCTGGTTTTTTTTAAAAAAAAACAAGTTTGAATGGTAATAATTTGTTCAAGAGACTATCCTAAAGACCAAATTGACTGCTGCTATTGATACTGTTAACATTTAGGCTGGTTTTTGCTATGACATTCCCTTTCCTGCTGGCAAAGCAGGCATGATATTGTGCAGCAACATCAGGCCATGAACTGGTGCTTTGAATCATGGAACATAATATTCTACGTTCACAAAATGGAGGGTGTTCTTTTTTCTTTTTTTATGATTTGAATAAATACATTGCCAAACTCTTATGCCAGTTTACACTTACATAATAGAATCTGCACATGTCATGGCAACAAATTGTTGTTAATGAGGTGCCTGTTGCATTCCTGGACACAAACCTGACTTTTTTCATTGGTTGCCTACCCAGGAACACAACTGGCAACTCCTTTCTGAATGGCAGCTGGTCACTGGGATTTTTATGTTTTCCTTACACACACATCAACCAAAAATTATGGCTTCTGGATTTTAAGTGTCTAGAAGAATTCAGCTGGTTTGCAGAATTCCAACATACAGTAATAGAGTGTTTGTCTTTATCTTTACAATTAAGCTATTAAGTAAGTCACTTCTCTGCAGCCACTAACACCCTCAGATTGTGTTCAGCATGTGACTTGCTGGAGATGTGAAACAAAATATATGTATATAAACAACTAATGGAAATATTAAACAAACAATGAAAGGGTGTGTGTGTGTTGGAAGAGTGTACTGAAGAAAAGGGATTGCATTGTTCACAGCAGAGAGCACATACATCATAACATCCTTTGCTGGCTGGTGGGTTTTCTATGAAGGAATTTTAAAGTGATTTTAAAGATTTTAACTGTTGTAAATCTCATTGTTTTTACTTTTTTATTTTTTTGCTGTAAGCCATCCAGAGTCACCCAGGTGAGTGGGGAGGCGTTAGATATCCAATAAAATAAAATAAATAAATAACTTAAAAATCTGTAACCAGGTGACAAGTTAAGTAACAAACCAGTGATGCAGCAATACATAAAGCAGACCAAAATGTATGTAATGCTCTTTTTATCATAGTACCATGGGAGGGGAGGGGTTAACATGGGATATATGTGTGTCTCTGCTAGAACAAGCTGGATAATTCTGTTTTGCTGTTGGTGCAACCATAAAGTTATGTGTTCTCTAGGCAAAGTTGGTGGAGTGCCATTTAGGCATTTATTTTGTGATTTTTAAACATTTTTGTCCCTTTTATTTTGTGCTTGTAGAAATGTTTTCCTCTTGTATGCTTGGTTGCTCATTATGAAGACTAATGAGCATTCCAATTAGCATAGCTATTTTCTCAAGTTTTAATTATTTCAGTTTTTCTTTTCTTTTTCACATAGGCCTCATGGCATGATACCTATCTAGAAAGCAAATGTATTGATTTAATTAAATTAAATTTAATTACTATTGCCCTCAGCAAGATAGCAACACAAGAAGCAAAGCAGGAATTCATTGTCTTCCAAGATGGATAACAAATGGAGAGATGTATATTAGTGAGCAAAATTTACATTGCTGTCAATCAGAATTAACCGGGGAAATTGATAGTATGCAATTATTACTATTCATATGATTACAAAACAAAGGGATTGGTAGTTTAGTTTCTCATTCAGTAGTTGCCATACAACATAAAAGCCATCATACATGATACTACAAAAGTATTATTCACTTTTAAATTGGGCATCACATGCACATTTCAAGTAGGAAAGAAGGGAAAATATCAAAGAATGTATCCACTAAAACAACAAGAATAATAATTATATGCCATTGTGTTGATTCTATCTTACAGAGTGACTTTCACCAATATTCATTTAGAGCGGGGGTGCACAAACTTTTCAGGTTGTAGGCCAATCACATGATTCAGCGGGCTGCTCACATGGTTCCTCTCCTTGTGCATAATTTCTCCCCCTAACAATGTACACTGGAATGATACTTACACTAATATAAAGAGTTTCCAAAGAAGCATACATCTTAGTCTAGGAGTTCTCAACCTTTTAAAGCTGGGGGCAGGGTCATGCTCCCCCAGAAAGCTTCAGGGGCCGGATGGCCATTTTGCCCTTCCTTTGCCACATGGCACTTCCTGGTGTGGTGGAGGTGGTGGTGGGCCACATGAAATTGTGACATGGGCCACATCCAGCCCACAGGTCACAAGTTGAGAATCCCTGTCTTAGACTATCTCAGCATGTTGACAGAATTAAAGTGGGGAAAAGAAAACAGAGAAAGAGAAAGAGAGAGACAGAGGAGTAAGATATTGAAGGACATTAAAAGCTAACAGATTTTGTCCAGTGTGAGATTTTGCAGATTAAAATCTATTTGCAGAATTTATGTAGGCAGGAAAAAAATAACTCTAGGCCTGTGATGGCTAACTTTGGCACTCCAGGTGTTCTTGAACTTCAATTCCAAGAAGCCCTGATCAGCTAGAGTGCTGACTTGGGCTTCTGGTAATGGAAGTCCAAGAACACCTGGAGTTCCAAGGTTAGCCATCACTACTCTAGGCCATCCCTTCACTGAACAGTAGGTAGCAGTGCCTACAGAAAACATGCATTTGCATTCTGTATGTCTGAATAAGTATGCTTTGGTCCACTAAAAATAGCACTGGAAGAAATTGGTTAAAGTGCCACAACATTCCCCCCCCCCTTTGATTTTGACAATGTACATCATTATGCAATACTTGTTCCAGGGGGCACTTTTAGGGGAAAATGTGCAAGCACCAAGTATGTAGCCTTTCAGAGCTTGATTAATGGCACCTCTCATCTCCTGTTATTTTCATGATGTGAGCTGTTCAGCAATTTCACATGTACTCTATACTGCTGTAAAGCAATGCCAGTTCAGCATGTTCTTCCTATGATAACTACTTTTCTGCTTCACTTAGAACCTCTACTGCTCTGATAATCACTGGATACGGAGGTGTGTGGTGTGGGTGTGGGTAGACTGATGAATTAAAGCTCTCTATCTGTATTTGGAATGGGGTGACTTGTTCTATGCCTTTCTAGAGAAACCTTGACATGCAGTCTTGAAGTAGTCTTCTGTTTTCTAGCTCTTTCTTCTTCCCATTGCCTTTTATAATCTGACAGAACTAAAGGGAAATAGATTGACTCACTGAAGAAAGCTATAGCCTTGAGTTTGCAAGAGCTGAGCGGGGCTGCTATCTTTTTGGAGGTCACTCATCCATAGAGTTGCTGTAAATTGGAAACAACTTGCTAGCACATGACAAGAAGGAGAACTATGCCAGTCACTTGTTATGTGCTGTCAAACACCACCGACTTATGGCAACCCCAGAAATGAGTGATCTCCTAAACATTCTATCATCAGCAGCCCTCCTCAGCTCTTGTAAACTCAAGGCTGTGGTGCCCTTTATGGAGTCAATCCATCTCATATTTGATCTTACTTTTTTCCTGCTGCCTTCAACTCTTCCCAGAATTATTGTTCTTGTCTGTTGGATCTTGCTTTCTTGTCATGTGTCCAAAGCATGACAGCCTCAGATTCATCAGGCTTGATTTCATCCAGGACCCACTTTTCATTTTTCCGGGTATCCACAAAGCTCTCCTTCAGCACTATATTTCAAATGAATCATCCCCCCCCCTGTCAGCTTTCTCCACTCCCCTAGCCTTCACAGATGCTCCAATAGTGTGAATGACCTTGGCCTTAGCCTCCAGTGATACCTCTTTACACTTGATGATCATTTCTAGATTTATTTCTGCCATTCTGAATCTCTGTCTTCTGATTTCTTGGCTGTAGGCATTTGGATTGATGATTTAATCCAGTATACAATTTTTTTTGACATTTTCAATTTCTTCATTGTTGACACTAAAGTTGTGCGGTTCTACAGTAGTCATTAGTTTTGTTTTCTTAACATTCAATTGCAATCCTGTTTAGTCACTTCTTTCACTTTCATCAGAAGCAAATTTCATGTAATTGCTGCTTTCTGACAGTAAAATGGAGTTCAGCTGCAAATCTTAAATTATTGAGGTTTCTTCCACTAATTTCACTCCTCCATGAAAGTTGTTGATGATTGGATTCTGTACACTCAACATAGACCCATCATGTATATAGTAAATGTTGCAATGAAATCACAGGTGGTGCCTTTTTGCAGACATTTTAATTTTAAGAATACTAAATGGGTGAATTCTTGAGAGCACTTGGATAAAACTGTGCAGAAAATCCTTTTGCACCCAGATAAATATGATGTATTTGGCCATCTTGTGAAAGTAGTATCAAGGGAAAATATTCCAAGACTATGTCACACCCAGTACATCCAGGACCAGGCTGATGACATCAAACCTCTGCTGGATAGATATCAGATACTCTACAACCAGGATCCTGTTTGGGAAGATACTGTTGAAGCTGGGGAAGAACTGATGAAAGCTGTAGCTGAAAATCAGAAATCCTAATAGTGTGCATTAGTTGAGAACCTGGATATTTTATTTATTTAGATGAGTTTGGAAACTCCTTAAAAATTTCATTGGAGATTTAACCTGACCACAGCAAAACTATACTAGAGTAACAGCAGACCTAGTAGCTAGTCAGTTGCTGAAGAATGGAAAAACACAAGACAAAAAGGTGCAAGAACAAGTCATCCCACCAGAGGAGCAAAAGGGAGGTTTATTGATTATCCCTTTCGTAGCATCTGAATTGAAGGAAGCTATAAAGCTGTTCCTGGATCTGAGTTTAAAGACTTGGGGCAGATAACTGTTCAGAGTGGTATCAGTTCTACCTAAAATAAGCAGAGAAGTAGCAGCATGTGATGAAATAACTAAGCAAGAGAGTGACCCTCAACATCCTCTGCTTATCTCTTCTTGGACACATTGAAATCCCTTCACCATGTTGAGGTGTACAGTACATCCAAGAAGGGGTGACAGACACAAGGGATTTCAAAAGACAAGGTCAATTTATTTTTGTATTTGTAGTCTTAAAATGCAGTTATTTCAGTAGTGTTATTGGAATTACTGAGAGCTATTTTGCCCTCTGGATAAATACATTAGGTACAGAATGGATTTGTGGTGAAGTAGAACCTTACTCCTCACAAATTCCTCCTGACAATACAGTTTCTTAGCATGATTAGTAGCCTTTATTCCAAACAGTGGGTAGCTTAGAAACAGCCCATGGCTTATGTGATACCTGTGTAATTTTTCTTCTTCTTTCTGTTGTAACTTGATACATGTGAGAAAAGGGAGAAGCAAAAGAAAGCTTGAAGCGAGAAAGCTTTGAGCTCTTGAAAGAAAAGCTTCAATTTGAGGGTAATTTAGTCAAAACACCAAAAGCAATTGCTACACATATAAAATTGATTTTAAAATTGAACCAAAAATTGATTAAAATTGTATACACAGAATGTTCTCCTATCCACCTACATGGCTGTTAATATAATACAGACTAGTGTGGATGTAACTAACACGTATAAACATGTATTAAAACATGTATAAATTTAACGTATATTAAAAAGAGATACTTCATGAAGTGTGGAAAGTTCATTCCATTTCAGAATGTATTTTACAGCAAAAGATTAGAGATTATTTTAACATTGGAGTGTAAATCTGCAAGAAATATATCCTGCCTTTCTCACCAAACACATTTGTAGGAGTGTAAAAGAAAGCTTCATTGATTATTAACCCCCACACTCTGGAACTCCTTGTGAATTGTGGCCTGGCTAGTTTTCCTTCTAGACAACTTTTGATAATAGAGGGAAGGGTTCCTTGCCCCATTTTCTCTTTTTAGTGAAGCATCCCCAGTTTTCGTGAACCACCAACCACTTCTGACATTGCTTTTGATGACCTTCCATCTGCCAAGTAGACTTTTTTAAATTTTAACTGGCTTTCTCCATAAACTAATTTGTCTATCTGTTGTTTTATTTGGTTTTCCAGGACTCTTTTATTAGTCTTTTACTTGACTTGTTACAACCTATAGTTTATTGCAGTTTTATTACCTGTTATTATTTTTAGCTGCCCCTTGAGTATCACTGAATATAAAAGCAGGACACATATTTCATAAAAATGAAACAGAAGCCCACAAAGCCAATCTGAGGCATACACTACAGCTTGGAAGGTAGGCATGGAAGGAATGTTTACAGTTGCAGTTATAGTTCTGCAACACCCTGTTGTCTATTTTTGTCTGGAATCACCCCTTCCGAAGTAGATACAGAAGTACTAGCAAATAATGAATGAAATAAGGTAATACAGCACCAAACCCATCCACTTCACAGACACCAAACCCATAGATTATGTCTAAATTGGGGGGGGGGATTTTGTATCACTCTCAAAAGGTAAATATGAAACCAAAAGAAATTAGGCTAAACCAATAGAGAGTAAAAACAATAAGAATGAATGCTGAAGAGTGTCTTGTACCCAGACAAGATTCTGGCTGAACCATTTGGAAGTTAAACAGGAAGGTCAAAGAATAATCAAGTAAAATGGGGCAACTTGGATAGAGGACAAATTTTCTGTGACTGTGGATAAATTCAATCAATGCATCCTTTATGTGCATGCAGCTTATGCCCCACATATAAATTTTGGATTGATTGAATTTCTCCATATTCACAAATCTAAGGCCATAAGCTCGCTGGATAGCTCAGTGGTTTAGGTATCTGGCCGCAGAGCCAAAGGATGGGGATTCAATTCCCTACTTTTCCTCTGGAGAGAAGAGCAGCCTATTTAGAGCAGCAACCCCAGAAGAAGGGAATGGTAAACCAGTTCTGAGTATTCTCTGTCTAGAAAACCCTGAAAAGGATCAGCATAAGTCAAAATTAACTTGATGGCATGTGGTTATTAAAATTTATGCCCCACCACATGTACAAAATAAAACCTAGTAAATGATATAGAGATATCATTACTAAGTAGCCTTCTGCTGCTAAAAACAGTCTAAATATTTTAATATTTTGTTTTGAATATACTTCCATAATGTAATTGTCCAACAAAGAAAGAAAGAAACACCCTGTTACAGTACCTATCCTCATAATAAAGTATACCAAGTCATACCAACTGAATCACTAATTTCTGGTGTGAAACATTAAATCCAGAAGCTTTACGTGTACTTGAAGGGTACAAGCACCCACTGTTCTACTTCAAAGAAATTAGATGTTTCGGATGGCAGATCCTGTTGAATTCTATTTGCATCTATCTCTGTGTGCTTAGATGGACAAATCTGTATTTCTTAAAAATGTGTACATCTTGATTTTTTAAAAGTCATGTGCTATGGTTACACATTATTTGTAACAAATATTTCCGTTCTACAGTACTGCATATTTAAAGCACACCTTTAAAGCATGTGTATACTGGACATGTCTGCAGCCATCTGGTAACATGTGGGTTCAATGACACAGAATATGACAATTCTAGGCAATCAGACTAGGGAAATTCTTCACATCTATATAACTAAAATTTATTTATTTATTTATTTATTCAATTTATATCCCGCCCACTCAACACAAGGCCGACTCTGGGCGGCTAACAACATAAAAAGTAACCCCAGGGCAACCCAAGGAGTTTACAGACAATATTAATAATCCTAAAAACAGTTAAAACAGTAAAAAAGTTAAGACTACCCACCCCCTAAAAAGCAGGGGCTGCAGGATCGAAAAGGCACCATGGGGAAGAGTGCCTCTACAGTAAAATCAAGGTCCGGTGCTGTATGTTTTTTATACAAATCCACACCCCTGCGCCGATTGCGCTGAAACTCAGCACATACGTACCTTGGGCCAAAGAGACGGTCACTGCGGGGGTGTCAAGCCCCATGGGGAGTGGTACGCCCCCTAAAACAATCTGCAAAGGGGATGCCCCCACCGACAGGAGAAAAAGCAAGGGAAAAAAGCCAACCATGGGGGATTGTGATGTCATCACCACAGCTCATCCAATTCCCAGCTGACCAGATCTGGGGCTCCATGACATTACATGGCTCCCTCATACAAAGCGACACTACTGCATCGATTGTGCTGGAAACCATGCATGCCTACCTTCAACATCCGGTGTGGGTAACCAGCAGCCCGCCTTGGGGTCCTTGCCCCTCAAAAAAAGGGGATGCAATGCCCCCTGGCTGGCAGAAATGACCAGGGGAGGTGACTGCGCACGCGCGAGAATCCACACATGCGCCTAACCTTGCCTGGCGTTCCAGGCTGTGGTGCATGCACGAAATTCCACGCATGCGCCAAAGTCTACCCAGCATTCCAGGTGGCGCACGGCTTAGCTGCCAGTATGGACGGTGGCAATTATGGCCATTACGGCTGCCCCTGCCCCAGCAACTACTGTCGGCAGGCGGCCACCACGGCATGGCTCCTCTGCACTCCTGAGGCACGTCTTGGGGGAAGGGAGAACCCACAGCTGGGGGGTGGGCAGAGGACAGGACCAGCCTGCTACCTTCTGCAGGCTTCTGCCCCCCAATGGGTCCTCTGCCCACCCGCCCAAATGGAGCCTCCCTTCTGCCTGACAACCCATGGGAGGACGGAGGGGCTGGGCTGTGATGGCTACCCACTGACTGTAGTTGCTGGGGAGGCTGCTGCCGCCGGTCAGAGTTAGTCTGAGATGCGCCTCACAGCGGGTCTGAGAGAGCGGCTGTGATGACAGCAGAAAAAATGTAAGGCAGCTGGGGGGTGGGTAGGCTCGGGTCTCTCCTTGGCTCGGGTAGGGTACCCCCAGGTAATGCTGGGTCCTCTGCTAGTAACTTCTATCAGAGCAGATTCCTCATGTATCCTTAGTGTAAGCTCCTTCTCACAGTTAGGTGACTGTGTCTTTATTGGTGATTCGTATGGTTGTGGATACTGCCACCACTCTTCCTACATTGGTATTGCCTTTGTGCTTTGAATGTATGAAAAGGTCCAACATAATGCATTTACACTGTAAACTTTTTTCTGTTGTTGTTCTGCCAAATTCAAATATTGGCAATCATCATGGTGATCAGCCATGAAGATTGTCCTGATAATATAATGCTGTGGCCTTTCATCTGCCTTCCACATTGCAGCATGACCTCCATCAGGCATACATGATTCAGGTTAACAAGTCACTTTCTGGTCCTGAGCCCTTTTGGCACACAAAATCCTCATCGGCCCCAGGCCAGTATTGATGAAGTTGCTGCCCTCCATCAAGATGGATTCAAGTGGGATTTAATTCACTTGGGGATCATCACCCTTTCCTGTAGACTTTGGCACCCAAACCATTAGTCCCCAGGGTTGTCAGGTTAGATAACCACTGCCTGACACTTAACGTTGAGTCACTGGCAGTATGGTCTGCTCTAATACCATAGCAGACAGCCTCACTTAAACTTACCAGCAAAGAATGCAACCAAAGTCTTATCTTTATTCACAGAATGTAGGCACACAATAATATGAAATTTACTTTCTAGTCTCTGCTTTCCTCTCTACCTAAGCTCATATGAATCCTTCACTTGACTAAAATAAAGATTTATGGATAGTGGAGGGTTTAAGAAAACTTTACAGCATAGATAAGAAAATCCTGGTATCTGGGTACACTCAGCATATGTAATACAGTACAACAGACAACAACTGGATTTTGAACTCCCTAGTAGGCCTAGTGCTGACAAACAGTAGGCATTCTAAGCTATATACAAAATACAACACACATCACTTTACTGGAAGAATGAAGGCCACAACTATATTGGTTACTACAGTCCCTGGGAACTGGATTGATTGCATCGAGTGATGCAATGCCCCTCAATGCCAACCTCTGACTCATTCAACAGCCACTGAAGTTCCCGCAGCCATTCATTTCTGTGCCCTCAGCAGTCAAATTCATATCACTCTTCCATCCACCATGACTGAGTATGAGGGCAAAAAGGAAGCTGTCTCAAGGGTGGGGAAAAGAAAAAAGAAGGGAATAATCATTCTATATTGAAATACTATACCTCCACAGAGCATAAAAATAATGTGCTAGGTTGGCAGGAGCTGGACAGATGATAGGAGCTCTTTCCATTGCACAGCAATTGGGTCCTGAATTGCTGACCTAATGACCTTACAGTTGTCAAGTTCAGCATCTTAACCACTAAGCCAATGTGGCCCCCCAGTAAAAGGAATCCACAACTATTGCAGAGGCTATAGGTGCATCATATTATTATTTTTAACTGGAAAAGTCTCCTCATATCCCATTTTAACAATAAAATATAACAATTGCATAACTAAAATGCATTATAATGCTTAAGAGATATTTAATATTTAAGAGATATTAAGATATTTAAGAGACTGCATTACCCCAAGATCATCTGCCTGTCCTACCAGAGCAGACTAAAGGGGCTCTCTAGTGGTTCCATCTGCCAGAGAGGCTTGTCTCTCTGGCACTAGAAAGAGGGCCTTCTCTGTATCTGCTCCAGACCTGTGGAACCTCTTGCCGACCAAGCTGTGTCTCCAGGCAGAACTGCCGGCCTTCAGAAAGGGCCTAAAAACCTGGTTAGTGCAGTGGGTGTGGGGTGCTGCTGGTGTGGTAGCCCCCCTGCTAATATAAGGCCGTCCGGGTTTTAATTTTATAGGGAGGGTGTTTTAAATTGGTTTTAATAGTTTTTTTTTAAAAAAAAGTTTTAACAGTTTGACTTTGTATGATGGGGATGTTTTATACTTTGAACCTTTTGATATCAACTATGAGCCTCCCGGAGTCACTTTGATGAGGGAGGCAGCAATATAAATACAGTAAATAAATAAATATTGTTGTAATGGGGGAGGCCTTCATACCAGCCTCCCCAATGGATTCACACACAGAAAGATCACAGACATGCATGCACAAACAAACACACACGCAAACACACACCGACCCAGAGTCAACTTTTCCTGGGGCTGGAGAGAGATCTCTGAAAACAAAGCCCTCCCAGCTTGTTTTATTAACTGCACAATAACAAGGCAGGGCATGGGGTGGAGAAGGTGCTGGTTGGTGCAAGCAGTCATGTGGCATTACATATTGGCTGGGCAGTGATACAAGTCATGAGGAATGACATCATGGGGTGTGCTCGTGATCAAGCTTGGCAAATAACAGGAAGTTAGGTGACCCTTTATTTTAGATGAGTCATAGAGCTGATCTTCGGCCAAGTTTTCATGGCCTTGTCTTCGTAAGCTACTTCCACCTTTTTGAAGACAGCCAGGGATTCCTACATCCCATCTTTCCCTATTAAATAAAGAACCTGTGCTAGCGGGTGTGGGCAAGCACCCAATGCTAAATGGACTTACACCAGGGTAATTGAAATGGAGGCAACAAACGGTAATCATGGCAGCATCCAAAAATACCTAGGATAGCATAGCAATTGCATATTGTGATATGGTCTGAACCATCCCACCCTGGGAGGTCAATATCAAGCAAGGCTTTCAAGTGGAAAAGACATCTGGTTAACTGGAGTCAGCTATATCATGTAAAGCATGAAGCTATAGTCAAACAAATCAGATCAATACATATATGTGACTTTTTTACCATCATGGTGATGCAACAACAGAAGATAACCAGTGGTGCCCCATGGTCCTGAGCTGATTGCCGGACTTTCACTGAGGGCTTTTATGACTGTGGAGTATGATGTATCATCTTGACTCAGGCACAGGTTTGGGAATCAATGTCCCATGTAAGTCCATAAGGGAGGCGGCTATGAGCTCTACCTCTGGCAGAAGAGAGATATGGCCCTTTGCCAAGAGCTAGGGCTTGGTTGGTTGGTTGCATGGTGAGGGTCAGTGACCATATGACTGACTGCCAAGGCAGCATTGCAGTTGGCTGGAATGTAATTCCATGTACCTTCCCCATGGGTCAAAAGCAAAAGCAAAGACAATCAGATTATAACTGAATATACGCCCAATGGCATGAAGATGATGAGGGTAGAACAATACCACCTCAGGTCTGTTAATGGTGATGACTTTTGTGAAAGCTAAAACAATTAATTATGCAAACATAATAAAATGAATATGAGTAGTATTATATGAAACCTCCCAATGGGAAAAATAGTGCTGTATAACATAAAAGCAATATGAAGAGGATATACAGAAAATGGCATCATATGCATGGCAGGTTCCCAATAGGAAAATGGTGTGTACAAATGAAATAACATAGAAAGCAAAAATTGATTACAATGAATATGAGTAATACACAAAGCAAATATCAGAACACTTGGTGCAAAGTGAGTCTTCAAGGAAAAATGGTAAGCATACCTGTCAAGTTTCGGGAAATTTCTGTCAAATAAGGGAAATTTCCCAGTCAAAACAGGAAACTGGACAGCTATGCTTATCCTGTGCTCGCCTCCAGTCTAACTCCAGTATAATTGCAGTCTAACTAATATGGGATGATGGTGGGAAAGAGGGTAAAATACGGGTGTTTTACAGAAATTTCCTGAAACTTGACAGGTATGATGGTAAGCAAAAAACAATTGCAAGCAACATGAGTATAACCTGGCAAAATTCATGGGAATAACTTTTAGCAAAATTAATATGCTGTGGCAAACTTAGATGAAACTGGGCTTGTGGCAAACTTATACATTATACTAGACTATAGTTAATTGGACTTGTAGAGATAAGGACCAAAAAAACAGGGGTATGGCAATGTGTGCATATCTTCCTCTGTTGCAGGCAATAGTGGCTGGTATGGAATGTCCATAGGCGTTGGTACAGTTCATAAGTTAGCCCCCTCATCAAAGTCCTGGGCAGGTGGGGCTGGTATGACAATGTCCATGTCAAAGTGTGTCCAAGCTATAAGTTGGCCACAGGCCAAGGTCACATGGCTGGTGAAATTGCAAGTGTAAGAGTGCATGAGTAAAACACAGGTGAATATGTGAAAAGGTTGGGCAATATATGAAAATGGACCACGTTGCTATACTGCATCCAGTGGGCTTGCTGGACCATGAAGACCTTGGTGCTTGCATCTGTGTAACTGCTCGGCCTGTGGTGGTCCTGGCATTCTCTGAGATGATCAATTGGCTGGATCTGAATAACAGCTGCAGTTCTGTGGGAAAAGCACAAAAAGTCCTCCCCCCCCCCTTTGGAGGGTGAGGGGAGGCCCCGGCCAGAGGATCTTGGCCTGGTGCCCCATCCCCGGTTGGGCGATGGCCTATGTGGCCATGGCACCCTGGCTGGAATGTGTGGGCTTGATGCCATACTGAAAAATGCACAATGGACTGAGGGTGGATCTATCCCCCTTCTTTTTAATTGTTATGTGAAAAAGGGCACAACTGGCCTGTATTCAAAGCTAACTGCATATTGAGAATGAAATCCTGTCTGGGGAAAGGAGGCAGGTGGACTAGAGAACATGAACACACACTGGATCATGGAAAAAACAGAAAAATGTCAGAAACCAAGGCCCTTATAAAGGGATGGGCATGACAGAACACCTTGTATGCCTGTTGAGAAATCAAAAATAATATTCCACTTGTGCACACAAAGAGCATATAATACACAATGCAAGGATGGAGGAATTACAACAAGAGGCCAAAATTGCTGGAAGAAACGTCAATAACCGAGAAATAAAGAAAGCCTAAAGGATCTCTTGATTGGGTTAGAGGAGTAAAGTGCAAAACCTGGCTGGAAATTCAAAAACAGGAAAACCCAAAATAATGGCAACAGGCCTAGTCAGGCCCTGGAAAATAGAAAAAGAAGCAGTACAGATTTCACTTCCTGTGCATTTAATTGCCCTACAGTCATGAAATGAAAAGGTGATTAATTTAAGAGACAAGCTATGAGAAATCTGAGGAACACATAATGAGAAGTATCACAAGTCCAAGCTAGTTACAAAGAGAAACAGCATTGGTTGATGAAAGAAAGAGAGAACTAAGAAACTTATAAACAATAGCTAGCCAGTGAAAATAGGAGTTGATCCAAAATTTTGGATGTGAAAAAGTGTGAATTATTGAAGCCTATGGCTGAAATTAAGAGTGGCTTTGAGAGAGGATGCACTTGAGAAAGCTTAGAAGCTGTAGAAATCATTAGCCATGGTTATCAATATCAAATGAGAAGGGAAGATTCACTGGAGGAAGCCTTGATGCTGGGAAGAATTAAAAACAAATGCATCATGAAAAATGAAACTTGTTAGCTGGAAAAAAGTAAGTTTTTAGTCTACCTTAGTGTCAGTTCCTATTATAACATGGCAGTATTTAAGCAAGTGAAAATTACAGCTGAAATATGTCATTGGTACTTAGAAATGTTCTGAAGTTCCTCACAAAGCATAGGTTTAAATGCTTAATTTCAGGATAAATTGATATCATTATTTTTTTTTTAAATTATCCATAATTGAGCAGTGGTAGGATGGTACTCTTTGGTACTGGGGAAACACAGAAGCCCATAGCCATGGGTATTATGAGGATGCTTAGCATAATGAAATGAAAAGTAGGTAAGTACATTTGTAAGTACATTTCTTTTAAGCATATTCCATAATTGTAGACTACTAAAATATCTGTGTTAAACTATAAAGATATAAATATGCACAATTTCAGTAAGAGCTGATTTCCCATAAAAATCCAAATAATGGTTTTATTAATGACCTGTAATTTTCCATCATGATTCCACTAAATCAAGAATAAGCTGTAAAATTCTGGTCATTGGAAAAGATGGTATGGTTAGGAAAAATTGAAGACAGTAGGAAAAGAAGACAACTGAATGAGATGGATTGATGTTACAGCATTTAGTTTGAAATACCTGGTGGCAGAGTTATTAGTAAACAAACATTTGTGAGGTCACTAATTTTTAGGGTCACCATGACTCAGATGAGATCCAACAACACTTAACACTAAAGCAAGCCCAAACTCATGGCTTAAATAATCACCATGTCCCTGCTACGGAAGGAGAAATTAGAAGAATATTTGTTGTGGCATGGCTGTTATGCCTTTTCCATGACTTTGGGTCTGAACTTACCCTCTCAATACAAGTAAAATATTTCACATCCACCAATGATATAACAAGAGTGAGTTGTGTTTGGCTGCTTCATACCAGCCTCCTACAGCCAGCCCAAAAGTGTCCAGCTGCCTTGACTTATTTGTATGCCTGATGGATGACATTTACACAGTCCCCTCTTCAAATGTGCAGTTGTTGATGTCAATGAATGTCCAAAAGGTGCATATCTACTACTTCCCTACTCACAAAAACCTGTAAACATGACATCTTAAACACCTGGCAGGTTATACAAAAGCCTTACAACACATCATCCCTGAAAATATTCATATAGAAGCTCTTCTATTTTTGTTCTTAGAATAAATACATTTGCTTCACATTCTCTTTAGTCTGTTGCATGCTATGTTTGGACTAAAACAAGGAAGGAGCAAACAGCTGAGGAACAGAAAGAGACAGGGAGAATTGTGTGTGGATGAGTCTAGACATAAGAGACTCAAGGTAACCAGTTTTGGCATAGGAAGTAGGAATAAATATTAATGCCTTGTTTCAAAGTTCTTCACCTAGGGAACTTTCAAAAATTATTTTCCTCTACCAAAGGCTTATATGTATTGCTTTGCTGCTAAGTATCCTGTTCATTGACTGTCTGAGACAGTTGCCCTTATTTTCCTCTGGAATTGTTTGGATTCTCCTGAGAAAACCAAGCCAGAACACATTCAGGAGCAGCTGAGATTAAGTTTTGACTAAATAAGCATGGACAGTAATTCACTTTCTGTTGTTTTCTTCATCCTTGGGTCCCAGGTACTTAATTGTAAAGGTATTTTAATGTTAGTAATGGTTGTCTGCTACCTTATGATTTAATGGTCCTTTGTAGCTCCACTGCCATGCCTTTGAAAGGAAAGAATCTGTGCTATAACATATCAATGTGGTGTCTCTTGCCCTCTGTTTTTCAGAGATTTCAAAAAAAGAAGAAGAAGAAGACATATTTGCCCACACACACTGACTACTATGAAGCAGCCATAGATACAAAATGAAGCATACCTTTTTTACATGTTTCCACCAACAGCCCTAGGTTAAGCCTGGGGCATATAAACTGCATTCTGCCATTTTAACTACAAATCAGAGTAGGGAGCTATGGGCTCTACAACTTGTGTGCAGAAACTGAAAGAACAGATTGATCTAAAACCTGGCAGCATAAAGGACATGGATGCAACTATGCTTTGTTCCCATTTTAAGATTTAAACTAATTCATACGACTGATCTCGAGAACTTGACAAAATCTACATCTTTCCCCCTGACCTGATTAAGCTGGAATTAGGTCATCCTGTTAGTCTGTATGATATTTTCCAGAAAACAAGTTTCTCATATCCACTCAAGGGGAAAAGTACAACATATGTTTTGTCCTAGTAGTAATGTCATCTTCTTGGAGGAATGTAGTTTTATTTATTTATTTTTTTAAAAAATCAAAGGTTTCAGCCCATTCTATCTAATAGAACTCATAAAGTCTCTCTGGCAGCCCATTCTCTAATCTCTGGAGTGGCCAGAAATGGGATCAAAGAGAAGGAAGAACATGGAGAGGAGGAGGAAGCCACCAATTACATCAATTAGCGTAGTGGCTGGGGTTGAGTGTTGCATGTCTGGTCAGTTTATCCTGCTATGGCAATAGAGTAGACCATACTGCCAGTGACTCAACACAATTGTCAGGCGGCGGTTAACTAACCTGATAACCCTGAGGACTAATGGCCTCCAAAGGGAAGGGTGATGGTACCCAAGTGGATTAAATCCCATTTTAATACATCTTGATGGAGGGCAGCAGCTTCATCAATATTGACCTGGGGCTGATTAGGACTTTTTTGGGGGCCAAAATGGCTCAGGACTAGATCAGTGGTATGGGTGCTGCTCTATGATGCAGTAGACAAATAGAAGGCCACTGCATTATATTGTTTCCAGTACAATCTTAATGGTTGATCACCATGATGTTAGCCAATATTCGGAATTGGATAGGGCACTTGAAGAAATGTAGTGGCTGGGGTTGGGTGAAGCTACATAAGGAGGGATTTTTTTCAGAGCAATAGGAGATGCAACATTATTAATTATATTTTTGTTTTTCTTCAGAGATGAAATAAACTCTCTAGGAAAACAAACTGAATAACACATGCCAATGACCACTTAATTACTGATATGAACCTCCTGACAATTTGCAATCGCCTGTACATCCATCCTCCCATGAATGGGCACAAAAATAATTTAATAAAACAATTTATTTTTTTGTTTTGTGATGGACTTCCATATTCTCTCAGACTCCAAAGTGCAGTGAATATTGTTTATGCCACGGTGCTGGATGAAATTGTTTGCCATGTTGTGGTGTGAGAACTGAAAAAAGTTATGGCATAATAAGAGTACTTTAACAGCAAAATGTCCCATTAGGGCAATAATAAGAAACAAATATTCTGTCAATCTCATGGTTTCTTTAAAAAGTAATTTTCAGTATAATGATAAAGGGACTTTATCAAATGCTATTCATAAACCTCATGGAATGGTATAAAATAAATGTGCATTGCATGAATTATGAAGTATTTTCCAACCCCAATGAGAATTCCAGTATTTCAGAATATAAAATGCTCCCTCTCCAAATGAGTCCTTGGGTGTGCAGAATCACATTTGTTACACCCAAAATATACAGTCTTAGAAAATAAAGGTGGAATAAAATTAACATAAGAACTGATTGTTGAAGTTAAAAATAAAATATGCAGTTCTTGTATTATGAGATGAAATGTGGATCTACAGACGGCTGCTAAGGATATCATGGGGGTTTACCATGTGACTAATGTAGAAGTATTACACCGGATTAAGAAAAATAACTGTTTAAGACCATTAAGCAAAGAAAGCTCCAATACCTTCGCCATATCATGAGGAACAAGATAAAGTATAGAATACTCCAACTTGCTCTGCAAGGAAAGATCCCTGGGAAGAGAGGCCCTGGACATAGATGGACTTCATGGGTGAAGAACCTGAGAGACTAGTGTGGCATGTCCTTGGAAGAATTGTTCAGAGGAGTTAAGAACAGGAAGACTATTGCCATAATGATAGCCAATGTCCAGAACAGATACAGCACCTGAAGAAGATAAAGAAAAAGACTGAGCAGTAATATGGAATACATTTTTATTTCTGCCAAATGGAGCAACTGAAAAGCTACTAAAAACGATTTTTATTGAATAAACAACAAGCATAACAAAAAAACAACAACTAATTGTTATAACTAATTTTCTTTAACATTTGTTTACCTCTTAAAACCTATCCATACTCAAATAAAATAAACAATTAGTGATCCCCTCAACCAGGACCATTAGATATCACTCACTTACCGTATTTATTCGAGTATAATGCGCACTCGTGTATAACGTGCACCCCTAATTTTCCATGAAACCTTGGTATAAAATTTTTTTTCACACGCCTCGTCTCCCGCGCCACCCAATCAGATCCCGCCAGCCGCGCGCCCCTGGGCCCGTGGGTGGGGCAGACGGCGCATCTCAGCAGTGCCTACCATACCCGGCGCCGGCTTCTTGAGTCGCGCGGCCCGGGTAGGCGCGGAGCACGCCGCGGCCCTCCCCCGGAGGGTTCCCTTCTCGACCCGGCGGGTGCGTGCAGGTGAGCGGCGGCGGCAGCGGGACCTGGGCGCCTGGGAGGAGGGCCGCGGCGTTCTCCGTGCCTACCCGGCGCCGGCTTCTTGAGTCGCGCGGCCCGGGTAGGCGCGGAGCACGCCGCGGCCCTCCCCCGGAGGGTTCCCTTCTCGACCCGGCGGGTGCGTGCAGGTGAGCGGCGGCGGCAGCGGGACCTGGGCGCCTGGGAGGAGGGCCGCGGCGTGCTCCGTGCCTACCCGGCGCCGGCTTCTTGAGTCGCGCGGCCCGGGTAGGCGCGGAGCACGCTGCGGCCCTCCCCCGGAGGGTTCCCTTCTCGACCCGGCGGGTGCGTGCAGGTGAGCAGCGGCAGCAGCGGGTCCTGCCTGCCCAGGTCCCGCTGCCGCCGCCGCTCACCTGCATGCACCCGCCGGGTCGAGAAGGGAACCCTCCGGGGGAGGGCCGCGGCGTGCTCCGCGCCTACCCGGCGCCGGCTTCTTGAGTCGCGCGGCCCAGTCCTCGTGTATAACGCACACCCAAACTTTGAGCCTTTTTTGGGGTATAAAATTTTGCGCGTTATACTCGAATAAATACGGTACTCACTCACGTCAACAAAACAATTCAATTTGGAAAAATCATTAGATTTGTTGAGACTTTTTATTTGTTTCACCCTGATTTGTTGTTGTTGCTTTCTTCATAAGGAAGAGAATCCCTAATTATGGCAGCCGGATGAAATTTAAAGTTTTTCAACTGTGCAAATAACAACATTGTAAAAAGCCTACAATCTATGACTAACACCTGCTTGCTAGCATCCCTGATCACTGTGCATTCAGCAGATATTCTGAAAAGGAGCCTTTAGACATTTTGAGCTGAATATGCTTACAGGTTCCTCTGCATGACTTCAGGTTAAAGAAGACAAACTTTTTGCTGGCTGTCAGGAGGGGTGGTCCATGAGGTTGCAAAGGGTCAGACTCGACTATGGTTCTGAGACTACCACATAGTTTACAGTGCATTTGGTTTAATGTGGTTTGAGTTCCTCAATCACATTCTTCTTTAATGATATTATTTGCTCAGTGAGCTCCTTCCTACAAATTAGAGCTCTTCTAATTTGGTTTTGCTCTTGTGCACCCTCAAGAACGTTCATTCTTGCCATAAAGCTCTTCCTGGATCTGAGCCATTGGACTTGAGCCTCCCCCAATGTGTTTCCTGGAGCAGAGGTTTATCACATTTTTATTTTCTTATATTTATATGTCCACCAGTAGGACACACTTATTACTTGAAATTCCTTCAATATTTATTGAGATCATTGTTACAGTTGGTCTTGACAAAGACCTTTCTGATGAATTCATTCTTCAGTTCCTTTTGTTCGATCCGGTGTTAGAAAGATTAACTGGCAAAGTTGCCACCCAGGATATGCCCAATTTTATTCACAGTCTTTGAGGAAGCTCTTTGCAGGCAGCCCCCCCAAAAAAGGACTCAGACACTCGTGAAAGTGGATAACGGCATTGGGCCACATTTATTGATTCATGCCCTAGTCCGAATTATAAATTTCGATTGGTACTCAACCAATTATAATTCTTAAGGCAAGCAGGCCGCAGTAACACTGGTAAGGTACCTCCCAAAATTGCCAACGGCAATTGGTTACAATGAATCCATTTGTATCAATTTGTTTGTTGGCAACAAACAAATTGTTGACCGTAGTCAATAAACTAACTACTGACCCCACCCTCTGACGCGTATCCGTAAAATAACGGGGTGATGCATGTTGCCTAGCTCGTGCCATCACCCCATTGCCTGGTTCGTCGTTGACCGGACAACGTTAACCAACTTGTGCCTATCTAGTGTTGGCCAGTCAATTGCGAACCTGCCGGATACCTGTGGGTCATAAATATTTACCTTACCAGTGCTACCCGCCCATTTGACCAAAGTCAACAGCAATAAACCCCTGTATCAAACCATAGCAACAGTGTGTGATGGGCAAAAAAGCCAGAACCCAAAAGCCAATTGTAGGTTCCAGCCAAAAATTCCCACCCGGCCCCGAAGCGACCAAAATATCACACTGTTAACTAGGGAGGGGGTGGAGGGAAAACCTTCTCCTCTCCGTCGCTTTCGCAAAATGGCAGCTCGGCTGCTTCGTGGCCACCCCTTTTAAAGGGTGCTGGCCACGCCCCCTAACTACCCGGATGTCCAAGTCCGGTGGGGGGGGGGCCCGCAAAGAGCGTGGTGGCCATTTTGGTGCCACGCTTGCATTGCAGGCGCACCCCCAAAAAAAGGACTCAGACACTGGTGAAAGTGGATAACGGCATTGGGCCACATTTATTGATTCATGCCCTAGTCCGAATTATAAATTTCGATTGGTACTCAACCAATTATAATTCTTAAGGCAAGCAGGCCGCAGTAACACTGGTAAGGTACCTCCCAAAATTGCCAACGGCAATTGGTTACAATGTATCCATTTGTATCAATTTGTTTGTTGGCAACAAACAAATTGTCGACTGTAGTCAATAAACTAACTACTGACCCCACCCTCTGACGCGTATCCGTAAAATAACGGGGTGATGCATGCTGCCTAGCTCGTGCCATCACCCCATTGCCTGGTTCGTCATTGACCGGACAATGTTAACCAACTCGTTCCTATCTAGTGTTGGCCAGCCAATTGCGAACCTGCCGGATACCTGTGGGTCATAAATATTTACCTTACCAGTGCTACCCGCCACACGGGGAGGCTTCAATAAAGACTCACCGCCCCCCCCAGACCGTCAGCTCGGTCGCCAGGCCTGCTTGCATTGCACCCAGAACGAGGTACATACATCTGACCGACAGATGTATTTTGCCTACCATCAAAATGTTTTGTAAGCCTATCATCCGGACTCCAATGGCCGTCTCACAGCCATGCTCAGAACGGGACGTAGCCACAGCCCTGTCCAGTGACTGCCGGAACAGTCCGAACTAGTGAGATCCGCATCTCCCTAAATTGGTGTCTCAGCACGATGTCAGACCATAGCGACCGTATGTAAGCCATACGTAATACAAAATGCCAGGTCACAGCCCCTCGACAGTTTAATAACAGCAGTGATTCGTATAAGACCGCTGCCGCCGAGGCGCCTGTAAAACATAGGGCAGTCCAGCATCCCTGTCAGACAGCAGGAATGGCCACAGTTCCCGCTCCCATGTGCTGCGCATACCATACCATAGCATACGTGCGGATGCACACAACCCAGCCGGGGTCCACTCTCTGTCGCTGCAGCATATACTGCTGCCCAGTGTACATAGCTGCGGCCCACCAGCCCCCTGCCACCGGTGTGCTGAGACCCCTGGGATCTTTAAAAGAGGAGAAAAAGGTGAAGGACATAACTAGGTACTCGTACAGTGAGGGGACATACCTGTCTGAAATTGCGCATAGTCGCATATCCACCTCCAAGTCCCCAAACGTAGCCGCGATCAACGCGACGCCTATCTTAAGGAAATGGTGCCAAAACGGGCACCAAACTGCGAAACGCGGCACCGGTCACCCTCAGGGACCGTACTAAGGTAAGGGTAGACCCATCCCGGTGGCAGAAATTCAGGTAGGGCACCAACCGGACAGATGTCTCAAAAACTTTGCAGCAGTATACACCACTGCCTGCACCGTGCTGAATAACCCGTGAGGACTGCATCCCCACTCGAGCCCACTCATGTGTGAAAGAGACATCTTCGAGTTCCAGTGCCCTACGAGACACATCCGCCTTACACCGGTGGCACCAACTCTGGCACCCACTCACTGATGCGGAGCGCTCCAATAAGGCTACCGTGGTAGCTGCGTGGCCAAGAGCCACCTCACACCTATCTGAACATAAGCAATGCCAGCCTCGTGCAAGGTGGGTAGAAACTCTGGGAACAGGGGTGACGCGCGTAAGGGCGGCGGACACGTTCCCATGTCCACCCCTCCCAAACACGACGCCTGAATGCAGAGTGATACGCCTTACGCGTGCGAGGTACCAACGACATGTCCGGTTCCCCTCTCCTCGCCAAACTTCCAACCCTCAGCCAAAAGTGGCGAGTGGAATCCCTCTGCTTCCAGAGTACGGCACGGAACCAGGTGATCTGCGGTGGTGGAGAGGGCAGAATGTTATTATAAATACCCATAACATGTCTGGCCTAGAACAGCACATTTAGGCGTAGGCTTCTCAAGAGAATAGACGGACTAATGTCATGACCTTGGGGGATTTGCATGTCTGGGTGCTGACAATGTTCACCACTGCCGCATTGTCACACCGAAATTGGACCACTGAGTAGGCCCACCCCTTGCACCATAGCATCAGTGCTCTCCAAATGGGGAAAAACGCAAGGAAGGTAAGATCGCGGGGCGATCCGTGGACCCACCCTCGGAGTAAACCCCATAAGTCCGGGCGCCAGAAGTATCTGACCGTACTAGATATCTAGGGCAGACCACTAGGTCTGATCTCCCATAAGAGACCCCTCTAAACCCAGGAGTAATTTGAGCCAGAGCAAACAAATTAAGGGGGGCAATGAATTAACTACAATTCCCAAGGGCACACTCGATGTTTGGCAATCAATGCCAAAATCGCCATGGATATCCAAGCCACCGTATCAATGGTTAACCTGGATGCCCGCGAGATAGCATCGAGGCAGAAATGTGATGTTAGAACATGGGACCTCGGTCTATTCAGGTGCCAAGGGGACACCCAGTTCCCACCTGAGTGTCTGAATCATGATGAGGAGACGCGTACACGTGTCCAAGCCCCGTTTAACCTCAGACCCAAAAGTTGTCGAGGTAATGGGCTGGAGACCGAGACCCCAACCCGTGAGCAAATGCCCACTGAATGAAAGTCCCACCTCGGTCGGGTGCTGAACCTGAATTAATGCATTCAGAAAGGGATTGGCCTTATCTAATTAAAATTCCCCTCCAAACCTAAAAACCCGATAGGTCTAAAACCTTGGGGTGCACTGGCAAAAAACTGGAAGCCGAGTGCATATCACACTGTGCCAAAACAGCACCAGCATTGCGTGAGCCCGCCACCCATGGTAGCCGAGGCAACTACGAGTACCTGACCAAACAAGGTCATCAGGAAAGTCATCCCTGAATGGAGCACCCACAGGGCAAGCTGAATGGAGGATTATATTACATTCACCCTTTTCCTAGCTCAGTATGAGCTTCATGGGGGATAACTTCGACTAAGGAAAGGTGGTTCCCAGGAGGGCCCCCGCTACTCTCATAGCCCCCCAACTTCCATAACTGTGGACAGCGGAGCCCCCTCTCCGTGACCCAGGAAGGGAACCAGATAGTCGCATCCTGGGGCCCCCAACACCCCCGAATGGATACAAAAGCCCCATTGAAAACCCTCCAGCAGGTCTCCCGCCCCATCCCTTCTTGGATGAACTGAGTGACATCCCTCCAGGCTGACCATAATTGGGGCGGGGGGGGGGGCATGACAAAGTTAGTTGCTTCAGACGAAGCTCTGTTCGCCCCTGTGCACCCCCTTTTAAGTCGGTAACGACCGTGGTGCTTAGTACACACATCGTCAGCTGAGCAGGCCGAACACAGTAGGCGGGCCGGAACCCCCCGCCCAACCAGTTTGCGTGGAGCCAGTGTCTGAACAGCCCGCTGCTCAGCATGACCACCATGGTACCCATCACCAGGCACCAGTCTCATGGGAATGATGTGCACGAGCACATTTGCTGACAGGACTCATCCCACCTCCCCTCGGGATAGAGAGCCCCCCTCGTCCACATTCCTCACCATGAGCCAACCGTCATGGGCCCATCCGATCGACATCAGGATGGCCCAAACAGGGCAAGCCCTGCGGCATACCACCATACGTACAAGGTATGCCGACAACCAGTTGGCCCTAAGGTGCGCGGTGGCTAATGACGATGGGACATCTCTTTGTCTCAGCCGTCCTGTCCTTCTCTCCCCTCACAGTGGGCTCGCAGTTCAATGGGAGAATATCCACATGTCCCCCTTCTGCCCTTACCCCTCATGGCCTGCGGCCAATAATCAACCGGGGCAAGTAATAGCCGTCCATCGGCAAAGCCCTTGACGGCACGTTCTGTATAAAGGGGGCCTACGCAGCAGGATCTAGACAGCCCCTGCAATGCCCAGCACTGTCCCGGGGGCGGACACCCCAGTGCGTGGTGGCTTACTGCGGCGGGACCACACAATGTCTCTGTCCTCCTGTCCGTACCTCCTATCCTTATTTGCATCTCGGTTCATAGGGAGAATATATCCACACATTCCCCCCCCACCACCAAATCTGTCCCTTCCTGATCTGGGCCAGATGATCACCAGGGGACAATGAATAACCAATCATCGGCAAGGCCATTGCCGGTACATGATGTACACCGGGCATACGCAGCGGGACCTGGACAGCCCATGTGATGCCACGTACTGCCCCGGGGCAGAAACCCCCACCCCCAAGGTGTGCCATAATGCAACCAAGGGGCACTGGGATAGGATGGCAAGTGATGCCCCACTAGCCTCTAATTGGCAAGGAGAAGAGCACTGAACCACACCGCTGCAAGTGGACTGTGATTTGGGTGTATTCAACTTGACCCAATACTCACTAGTTGCACCCCCGTGAGCCGCCCCCACTGGGGGTTCCGGCACACAGTGGGTGTCGGAGCTCGCGACCGAAATCGAGCTCTAGGACGACCTCCAACGCACTCCAATCGCTGTTCCGGACAAACAGGGAGCTGCAAGACAGCGGCAGGCACAGGCTGGACTGTCTCAATAAGCTCGACCCGGCCGGCCGCCTGTTGCAGAGTGGCAGCGGTCGAAGTAGCCGGCGGACACAAAGGGGGCCCGGTAGATAGGAAAAGGACCCCCACCCACTGGATTGCTAAGGATGCCTCCAGTACAGCCAAACGTGCTAACCAGGCACCCCCTGCCACAGTAAACCCCCAGTAGGTGGGCCAGGTGGGCCAGATGGCCCGATAGGAATTGTGCCAGAGGCCCTGAATTGAGAGCCTGTGCCAGAATAAGCCATGCCCCAAAATTCCAGCCCCTAATGGGAAAAACCATGCTGTAAGCCAGCACCAGGCCCTCCCCCCAATTGTCCCGGCCATGACCGGCAACCGTGGGCCGAGGGCCGCATCCTCCGAAGGGCCGGCCTGAGGGTGAAAACGGAACGGCACTGGAGCTCATCCTGTCCTGCGTGCGCAGAAATTGAAACACTGACCTTAAACAACCCAGTCAACTTCTGAGGCACTGGAGACACTGCAGTCCTACTTAAAGTTTGGGCACCCCTGAGTTAGGAAAAGGAATGAGCGACGGAGCAAACTTCTCCGCTCCGTCGCATTCTGAAGCCAATAGGCTAGAAAGCCAAAAGGAAGCCTCGAACAGAGGCTAGCAAACTCAAGCCTCTTGCAAAGAGGCAGAAGGGAATAAAGCGACGGAGAAAACTTCTCCTCTCCGTCGCTTTTTTTTTTTACACTCACCAGCTAACTCAAGGAGCATAGAACAGCACGATCCCTATCCAGTGATCAGCACCCGCTGACTGGAAAGCCGGAGACCGAGAGCCTTTTGCAATGCTCAGGAATCAAATTCCGACCCTCCAGGTAGCGAGTTCGGCATCTTAATCCCCTGAGCCACTGCGGTCCGACAGAGCGACGGAGAAAAACTTCTCCTCTCCGTTGCTTTCGCAAAATGGCAGCTCGGCTGCCTCGTGGCCACCCCTTTTAAAGGGTGCTGGCCACGCCCCCTAACTACCTGGATGTCCAAGTCCGGTGGGGGGGCGCAAAGAGCGCGGCGGCCATTTTGGCGCCGCGCTTGCATTCTGTGTATCCCAAGAAAAATGTAATTTAATTTAATTTCCGCGCTTATATACCAGCCACTCAGGTGCAACCCGACTCAGGGCGGTTTACATGGTGGAAATAAATAAATAAATAAATAAATAAATAAATAAATAAATAAATAAATAAATAAATAATAATAATAATAATAATAATAATAATAATAATAATAATAATAATAATAATAATAATAATAATAATAATAATAATAATAATAATAATAATACAGTAGCTCAAGTCGCTAAGACGCTGACTGGGAAGCGGAAGGTCAGCAGTTCGATTCCCGAGTACTGCAGGACAGAAATGAGCTCCCGTCTTCATCCCAGCTCCTGCCAACCTAGCAGTTCGAAAGCAAGAAATTGCAAGTAGATAAATAGGGACCATTTTGGTGGGAAGGTAACAGCATTCCGTGCGCTCCGGTGTCTAGCCATGCCTGCCACATGACCACGGAAACGTCTGCATAAGCAGACAGCGCTGGCTCTTCGGCTTAGAAACAGAGATGAGCACTGCACCCTAGAGTCGGATATGACTGGCTTTCGAGCAAGGGAAACCTTTAACACATCACCAAAGGTACAGTTACAAAAACTCAAACCACAAAATATACTATTCAATTACAGCAAGAGAAAACAATGAATATGACCTCCCTGGGGGTTGGGGGGTCCGAGGACATGGGGGAGATGGAATGCCCCCGGCATCCGGTGTGGGGCGGGCTTCTCCACTGGTGAGGCCAGAGGCAGCATCAAGAGTCCTGCCACCTCTGCGGCCCTTAAGTCCACCCTGGGGGTTGGGGGGGGGGGTTGTCCGAGGACACCGGAGGAAAATGTTACTGACTTCTGAGAAGTCTGCACAAATTGGGAGACATTTGGAGTTTTGGTAGACAGAACAATTACAGATGGTCTCAGAGAATCATGGCTTTTAAAATTCTAGTGTTCTGCAATAACTACTGTTTCAGCGCAACCTTCAGAAAAAAGAGATACCATATGGAAAACCATTCAACAATGGCTTCTGATCCAAAAATATAACAATTAACAGTGTGTGGGGATAAAATATAGCAGAGTAAAACTCAACCTGACTTTAAAGCTACATCCGAGGCCTGATAAACATGAATATATGCACAGTGTATATATGCATGGGTGTAAATCTACCCTCTTAGTATACCCTCAATATATATATACATACAAAACTCCCTAACAGTTTATGTACTTTCCTTACCTATCTACCTATAAAATAACTTGGAGTTCTCCTAGGTCTTTATTGCACCGTCAGTAGTAATATCAATGTGGCTGCATTTTTCTGTATAGGCACATTTTGACAGATTCTAGGTCAGACACAGGATTGGAACATGGGTAGAGCAATGGGGTTTTTCCCTTGGGCAACATTGCAATGGACAACAGACTTCTAGGATTGGCTTGGTAGCTTAGTCTACTCACATAAGAGAAGATAGTAGTCAACAAGTCCTCTGGAGCAGACTTGTCAGCCACAAGGCTGTTGGGAAACTATTGAGGAAAGCTGGTTATTATACCAGGCTTCTCTGAGACAGTGGAGAAGAGGTCTAGCTGAGACCTGAGGAGGAGGTAGCATCCAGATAGTGGGCAGGTCTAATTGGATCATAGTTACCAAAAGCCAAACATTCTAAACACACAGACACACACTCATGTGCAGATGTACACATGTATATGCACACACACACACACGTATGTGTGCATATATATCACACTTTGAGGTGGGTGTTTGTTTCTTGGAGATAGGCATACCTTGATAATGGCAACCTTGTGTTGGCTAATCTTTCTCACACTAGGTCAGACAAAAGGAGCAGAAAGAACTCACCAAAAGTTGCCTTCATTTTGGCTGTTTCACGTTTGGCCTAGATATGGAAGAAGAAGAAGGAAGAAGAAGCAGGTGGACTCTCCCCATTTCCTGATTTTACTATGGACAGACAATAGCATTGGCTTACAAATCTACAAAGAAATTCTGCTCATGTCTACTTTCAGTTAGTAACATGGAGCTTTGCCCTCTTCCCATAGCCATTTTCTTTGTTTTTCTTCTCCTTCTCTAGTATCAGCTGTTCACACAAACATGGAAAGCTCTGTAATAAGATCTGTAGCAGAAGTAAGCTGGGAGTTGGATACCTACTTCCTATTAGGACTTTCAGAAGAAATCTTAGGGTGTTTGCTTGCAAACTACAACCCAGGTCACTTCAGAGATTGGGACTCTTGCCATGTCCTTGGTTTGCAGGGCAAGTCCACATTATTAGTATTTGCCATAGTAGGTTCAAGATTCTGCCATTTATATCAAAACCATCCAAGCAAAAAGAGTTAGATAGGTTAAACTGGATGCTAGCTTTGTAACTTCTGAAATCCTCCAAGCATTTGCCAATAAAATTTCATCATTCTAGTATACCATTTTAGTATTTTCACCATGGTTGCTCCACACCCCAGACCATTTTTCTTTGTACTAATAAACAGGCAGGATTCAAAATTTCCAGAACTAATGGCACTTGTCAATCCGCAGTGAAAACAAAATGGCTTTCTTTATTACTTACTTAAGGCTACTTCCTAGAAGACCACAAGATTAAAGATATGAATGCACTATGCTTATCTGTTTTTATGATACCAGTGCTTTGATCTATAAGTGGAGAATAAATTGAAAACGTTCTCTTATTTGGAAAAAAAAAGATGTGCTGGTGGGCGGATATGTGAGTGTGGGTGTGGATGTATTGCTTACATTATAGTTACAAGAATTCAGGCAGAGACCTTATAACTGCAGCCAATTATTATTCTTAATGCCTGCTATGTGTTGTGTTACACTGCTAAATCCACTGCAAATTTCATAATCTTTCTAAAATAATCCCCAGGGGGAAGTTATAGCTGGTTAAAAATTCTGTCAGAAAGTTTGACTAATGCAAGATACTTTTTTCTTTTTATTCTTTTTCAAGAATAGGTGTGCAGGATTGAAATTTCAATCTATACTCCTCAAACAAAAATCTTATTATCTTGGAAAAGAGAACAGCAAGTCTCCCAGAAAGTAATATTATATCTGCAGTTTTCTCTGAGAATACTAATACAGATAATCTGTGCTTACAGGTACTTCTTTTGGTTCTGTTAGAAATCAAAGCTTTGTAATATACATTGGGGGGGGGGGGGTTAATGGAAACAGTTTGAACCTCGCAATATTTTCTCCTCTTGGCTGTTTATAAGGGTAAGGGAAGGTCTCCTACCAAAGCCCCCCAACATGGTAAAAAACACATAGGAAGACAGCAGCAAAATTGCCTCACACATGTTTTCAGCAACAGAGCTTCCTCACTACGAACCTTCCTCTTCATAAAAATAAAATGAAACAAGGTAGATTTCTGCTAGGCATGTGCTTTGGTTTGGGAAATTATATGGAATACAAAGTTAATTGGGGGAATTTGTGAGTTTCCGAATAGGTTTAAAACAGAGAAAGGAATCCCCAAAGTGGTGCTTCAAACACATGAGAGGTCTCTGATATGCCAAATATTTTGTTGGCCCCTTTGAGGTTAAAAAAAGCTGACTTTTTCCTTTCTTAATAAAGCAGCTACCACAGAAACAGTTTTGAAGGACACCTGTTTAGTGAAGTCTTTTCCATACCGTGTGCATGCAAAGCAGACTGAAAAAACAAGTTCATATTCATGCTTGGCCATGGAAGCTGATTAGAGTGTGGCAATGGTAAACCACCCCATAAAATATATAGCTGCTATAAGTTGGAAGCAACTTGATAAGCACAGCATCCATCTGTTTGAAACAAGCACCACTATCTTTCATGGGATTTTATGGACAGTAAGTTCTATATAGAAGATATATGTAGTAAAGGTAAAGGTCGCCCGAATCTAGGGTTCTGTGCTTATCTTGGTTTATAGCTAAAGAGCCATGTTGTTTGAATCTGTAGACGTTTCCAATGTTGTTTGAATCTGTAGACGTTTCCATGGACATGTGGCAGGCATGCCTCAACAATGGAGTGCATGGAATACTGTTTACCTTCCCACTGAAGTGGTCCCTATTTGTGTACTTGCAATGTCTTGCTTTAAAACTGCCAGGTTGGCAGGAGCTGGGACAGAGATGGGAGCTCACTCCATCATGCAGTACCCAGTAATCAAACTCCGACCTTCCAGTCAGCAAGTTCAGTGTCTGTCATGTCCAGCCCTTGGAAAGAATAGTCCAGGCAACGATGAACAGAACAACAACAAGGGTTTATTGTAAAGTCCTTCTGGTTACTCTTACAAGGCTATCCGGACATCAGATGGCTACACAAGTCCCATGTAATCGGTCTCTCTGAATTCCACTGAAGGCAATGCACTGAGCTACACCCTGTGGCTGTGCATATAGAGAAGACCCCAGGTTAGCCCTCCATGGCTTAACCTGCAGCAGTAATGGGAAGCATAGATCCAGCCAGGGCCCACCCTTGTTTACTCATGGGGCTTATATAATATCTCCCCGGTGGTGACTCCATTGCTACAATGTAAACCCACCGGACAATCATAACCAACCAATCATAACATGATATATGAGTATTAACCAATCAAGAACAGGATCCAAAGTTGTAACCAATCACAGAACTCTAATTATTATAATGAGTGTGCCCTGAAGGGGAGATTGTGCGCCAAATCTAGCTCCTAATTCTGATGGTGGGAAATTGCCATTTAGTCTTTGCAAGTCGTTGCTTGAGCAACTTGCAATTTTGCCTGAATACACAACAGTGTCTTAATGACTTGAGCCACTGCAGTCCCCGCAAACTGTCCCCCCCCCCAAGATATATGTAACTGTTGAAAAAATGAATAGCAAACAAGGAAGGCTGAAATTCTGATCAAACCAGTTGGCAGAATGGGAGAGGGAACTCAACCTTCTTCTGTAGGCCATTTTTGCAATAGAAAATTGTTTTCTCCGACCTGCCTTTCCACCTACAGGGAAAATATTGTTGTGAGACAGTTCTGTACTCCTCTGATCTATTAAATGTCTGCATGTTACTTTGGGATCACAGCAAAAGCAGGGTGCTTGTAGCATATTAACTTTTGCTAAGGCTTAAAAGCTCAAAACAAACCTAAAGCTCCCCATCAATGAAAATCAGATGCTGCAAGAAATCAAAAGGGAACCTTTAGGCTATGGACATCTATGCCAAGTCTGGTTCCTGAAATAATTTCAGTGTTTGAGAATAATGAATGCTGGGAGAGAAAATGGCTAGGGCCCAAAAAAATAACAGCTGGAAATAAGATTATTACAATAAGCCATCCGTTTTTGTACAGTCGCTTGAAACTCCTTCGTGAAAGAGGAGCTAATATTAACAATAGTGGGAAGTCATCAAAAAGCCTAAAATGGAGAAGCAGCATTCAAAGGAGAAATTTGCCAATGAGAAGAGGCCTCCCAGACTAGCATACTTTGTGACCTTTTTTAAAAAAAATCACCATTACAGCACCATATATATATGGGGAATATACAAAAGGCCGAGAATATATATATCAGAACCAGTTGGGAATATATCTGCATATTTGCTTCCCTTGGTTTAAATCCAATGTTGCACTGGAGGATGACACCATCAGAACAAAGTTTTATTGTGCTCTACTCTGCAACTCATGGTGCCACACTGGCTCCACAGGGTTGCCAACTAGCCAAAAATGAGGGACTATGATGGGGACAGACATTGCCTTCTGATTTTGCCATTGGAGGCCCATCATTGGTTCAAACCCATTATTGTATTTATAGGCTAATGGCACACCTATCTGCTAGAACAGTCACCTACAAACATCAGAATCAATTGTTGTCCCTTCCTTGGTGGCATACCTCTTCCTTGGGTAAGATATAATGTCTGCAGACATTCCCCAAGACATCACTAATTGGGGGTGTGGGTGGGGGGTGTCTGCATTACTATGCTCAAGATGCATAGATTAGTCCATGTCAGTTTAATGTGTCTTCACTAGAGAGTAATCATTTCTGTATGAATTAAAGGAGGGTGTCTAGAAAATTCAGATTTGGAATGCATTTCCCTCTCATAAAGTAGGGATTTCTTTACACATTTTTGTATAAATTTTAAATGAGCATGCACAAGCAGCAGGTCCACGTTAGAATTAACTGGAATCATGAAATGTGTTCCATGATTCAAAGAAATGTGAAAATCAAAGAATGGCTGTGTTGTGTTCCATGTTTTAGCCTTGGAAGTGTCAATCAGGTCACTTAAAACTGTAATTGTTTCAGAGGACACATGTGATACAATTCCTTAAACCCTGTTTTGGGTTTTTCACTACAGTAGTTTAAATACACTTGGAACAAGTGGGGCCCAGCATCTCTGACAGACTCTCCTCATGTAATATGCAGGTCCTCCTGTTTAGATGGTTGAGAGCTTGGTATGCATACTAGAAGAGAAATGTTAAGGGTTTCACAGACGGCTTCTGTACAAAAAGGTGTCTGTTTGTTCCATGTGAGGAAAATAACTTCAGAGGACCACGGGACAGATTATCGCCAACTATTCAACATGTATTTACAACTGTGAGAATGTCTGAGCAAGGCTATATTCTCCTTAGTTTGAAAGATAACAAAACCCTGTGGTTAGGTCCATAACTTCCCATTCCCCATCACATAAATTAGATCTTGCCTATTGTAACTAGAGTGTCTTACACGTGAACTGATGAACAGATATAGCCTTTCCTCAATGCAAGAGGGATCCTGTTTTCTCCACCACTACCCTTGCATAGAGATGTGCTCTACACAGGACATTTTCACATATTCTGAGCATGTCTATGCCTGTATGTCCATGGCTGGTAAGAGGAAGAGCAAGATAGGAAGTGCACAACAAGAAAGAGGGAGAGAGTGAAAAATCTGTACTGAGGTGAACTCAACTGTGCTATGTTTCATCTGCCATACACTGTTACTCATCCAGCCACTCTTTCCATCTTACCTTTCCTCCAGGTGGTTTACATCCAGAATCAGGGCCCAGCTGAGGAGAAAAACTATTTATTGTATGAAAGAGGTCATGTTTTTGTGATAATTTCAATTTAATGTTCACAGAGGCTTGGGTTAAAAGGAAATGTTCTCTCCACAGAACTGTCTTCTACAAAAAAAATTTGACACCACACAAACTGTAAGCAGAAACCATATGGTACCCTAAAAATTCAATTAGAAAATTGCCACCACTGTGTTATAATTATAGCTTCCTTTGTCAAAGTTGCTCCTTTTTAGCACAGCCTTTACTCTTTTGCTAGAGCAATGAACTGCCAGCAGACTGACACCCCTGCAGCTCTCAACAGGAATTCTTCTGACTTCTGATCCCTTTTCATTGCAAGTACTTAGTGGTCAAAATGCAATTACTGTTTAAAGGGATAATTGGACACATTAAGCAAATGCACCTTGTGCTATTCAGTTCAATAACACAGAATAGTATGGTGGGAAGAAAGAGCAGGCAAGCAAAATAATACAGGCAGAGTAGTTGTAAGAGAGCTGCTAAAGCAAATAAATGCCTTCATTTACATATTTCACAAATGGGATGGATTTGTTTAAAAATGCCACTTAACACTTCTAGTTGCTACAGGTGTTGGGCAGAATGTTTGTAGAAGTCTTATGGATGTTACCCATCATAAGATTCAGTTTGTATCCCATCCCGGGTCAGTATGCTCTTCTTGGTCTTATGCGGAGTCTGAATCAAAAATCCAAATCTCTATACTTTTGCAGAGTTTGTACAATGTATAGTCATTATAGCCACTTCTGAGGGAATGAGGCTTACCAAATTGGTGGCAACTACATGCTTTGTTTTTTCTTCTTTTTAACGTGTGCAGTATACTATATGTGCCTTGAAATTGTGATTTTTACACACACACACACATATATATAAAATGTAAGGTATTTAAAATGTAAGGTATTTATTTTCCCTTATCTGTTTTTTCTTCTTGGAAAATTAGATGAAATTTATCAGATTATTTAACCCATACTTTCCCTTCCAAGGTTGATCAGACCAACCAAGTTTCAAATGTATAGTCACAGGAAACTGTGCAAGTTTTTATTCTTCTCCTTTTGTGTAAACAGTTATTATCAAATGATAAACCTGCCCTAGTTATAAGGCTAGGTACTTTTATACAAAAAAAATATTTCTTTCTTTCTTTCTTTGTAGTGGGAGATATTTTCTTCTCCTTTACACCTCCACACTAGTCATAGGTGTGTGTGTGTGTTGGCACATTCATATGTATACAGCATTTTGAGTCTGCATGTAGTGAACCAGTCATGGGAGACAGACGATTTACAAATTTCATCATTAAAAGGAAGCATCTAAGTACAGTATATCTTGTGCACTGGAATATTTCACAACAAAACTCTCCACTAATCATATAAGAAATAATGCACAGCTGTAATGAGGACACAGTAGATGTCAAAGATGATGACAAAGATCTCCCTCATCTGTAGCATTTCAGAAGCTGTACCATTTTGGAAGAATTTCTGGAAAGGTATACAGTCCAAAATTATGATTAACAAAAAGCAGTGTAACACTTTCACTTTTCTGCTCATTTTGTTCCAGAGCCACTAAGAGTTTGAAAGGGTGGAGATGAGGATATACCAAATAATGGCAGAGACAAAACCATTCGAAGATACAACCAGCATTTAATGGCACACACTTCCCAGGATGTACAGAATCCACACACACAAAATAAATGAGAGGGAGAAGTAGTAAAGAATCCTGAGAAATGAAATGGTTCTGCAGTTGTAAAGAAGGAAACAGTTCTTCAGCTTGCCCTTAAGCACCCAGGTCAAACCATCTACTGTAAATAGAAACTAGACTGGACCAATTCAGTCTTAGTCACTTTTCTCTTCTCTCCTGTATCTTTTGCTCTTGTAGGGAGCTTGGCCACAAGTGTCAACAGACACAGGATTTGGATTTCTTGGTACCTCCATGTCTGAATTGTTTATAAACTACTGGTATATAGGTTTATAAGCTAAACCGGTAGGGCTTAGATTTGGGCTTTTTCCATTTCAGAAGAGTCTCAATTCAAACTGGAATATATGAATCTTTTTCTCATCATCCCAGTTCATTTCAAGGTTCAGCTGAATTCAAAGCACAACATTTAATACTTATGCACTGAATTTTCAATCCAATACCAGCAAGATAGAATTCAATACTATATTATGGAATCTTGTCACTTCTTACCTTGGTCTATAGACATCCAGTTAAAGGATCTCTTTACTTGCCTACAAATGCTCTAATAACTCGGACTAGCAACACAAGAGGAGCAGGATGCCTTAGATAACCAGTAAGCAACAATTGACACTACCCCATTTTTAAATTGTCCATTGTTGTCCTTGGAGGTCAACCCCCATAAATCTTTGAAGGTAAAGGTATAGGTTGCCCTTACTTGAAAACCAGTTTAATCTGACTCTAGGGTTCAGTGCTCATTTCTGTTTATAGCCAAAGAGCCAGAGCTGTCTGTATCTGCAGATGTTTCCATGATCATGTGGCAGGCATGGCCAGACACCAGGGTGCACGTGCTGTGTCCAAACGTTTATTAACGTATATTGCCTTAAGATGCAATCACCATTAAGTCTTTGCAGTATTGTGTGCCCTTTTCTGTAAGGTGCCTTATTCATATGTTTTCAATGTACCCTGATTGGTTTACACAGGTTTCCCGCATTAGTAAAAGCCTGGGCAAATGTATCACTGTAACTGCCATTCTGTCTGTATATAAGTTGCTACCTCGTCCCTGTTTTCTCCAGTCCGAATCAGTCCAAATGACTTGTTGGTTAACCCCCGATCTGCTGTCATGTTGCAATTTATACTCAGACTCAACAGCATGTAACGCTGTTTACCATCCCACTGAAATGGTACCTATTTATCTACTTGCAATTTCTTGCTTTTGAAATGCTAGGTTGGCAGGAGCTGGGACAGAGGTGGGAGCTCACTCCATCATGCAGCACTCAGGTCTCAAACTGCTGACCTGCTGACCTTTCAGTCGTCAAGTTCAGCATCTTAACCACTGAGCTACCACAGTCCTAAACCTTCCAGCCAGCATCCTTATAAAGCACTAGATAATTTCTTTTTCTGGCACATGCTTACAGGACTCCTTCATTCTGTTTAAACAAGACCTACTCAGTTTTTTTTTATCTCTTTTCATGTTAGCACTAGAATTGAAAGAATTTGATGGGATTACTTTCACAAACATATTTAATTTCACATAAAAATAAATCCTAAACAAATACATTTATACTATACAAAGGACCTTTTGAAAATTTACAATCATGCAGCAAAACATGAGAACTTGAAAGGATTATAAATTACCAAAAGAAACATAAACATAATAATTTCAAAGTTCCCGGGACCAAAAGATCTACAGAACACTTTTCAGCATCTTCATTCATTTTCAAAAATTGCATTGATTCTTGTGAATGTGTCAATCTTTTCCTCTTTAATAAAACATAATCTATAAATTCTCCCTAGATACAGTATCTTTAAAATTGTACTGCCTAAACAGTCCCCTCTTAACTTTAATATTACATATTAATTCATAATTAATAGCAATGTCCCAAATCTCTGTGGGCTGGATCTGGCCCCCAATGCCAATTCATCTGTCCCACAAATCTCTCATTGCTCCCGGAAGCGGAAGCAAAACACATCCATATGGGCGTGTTTTACTTCCACTTCTGGGAGTGATGAGGACTTTGTGGGCCAGATGAATTGGCATTGGGGCTGGATCTGGCCCACAGGCCATAGTGACTAGCTCCCTGAACCATGTGGCCAGCCATGGCCCAGAAAGTTTGGGCACCCCTGATTTAGTTGAAAATCATACTGTTTTTTCCATTTCCTAGCTATCATTAGTCTTGCTGCTGCTAACAAAATTGGAATTAATTCTTTACTTGACCAGTTGCATCAAACCTTATCATATATTAATAAAATATATATTTTAAGACATCCTTCTAAATATTACCTGGTTATTTATTTTATCTTACTGAAGACCATTTGCCAAACTTTCAGAATATGTTCACAATTCCACCACATATGAAAATAGGTACCGTTGTCCTTACACCTTCTCCCACATAAAGCTGAATATTTCTTATCTATTTAATTTAATTTCCCCAGCATTAAATCACATATCCAAATCAATTTATAATATTTCCCTTTATTTTTTTACTGATATACATTTCAAAATTTGCATGTCTCAAACCTGATAACTTATTTCTTCACCCAATTCATGCTTCCATGATAATAATACTGTTGTTGTATTATGCTAAAACTAATCATTTCAAAATTAGTGCAGAATTTTGAAATAATAATAAAAATAATTGCTTATTTTTTAAAAAAAATATGAAAGATGGATTCCTGGAAACTAACACGTTAAACAAAATTAAACAAGGGAAATAAAATAAAATTAAAACACATACAAGAAATATGACAAAAATGTAAGAAAATGAGATAGAAGAAGGCTTTAGCAGAAGCATTTCTTACAGAGCTCACTGAAGGGAAAATATTGTCAAAATGTGGGATGAAAATAAAGTAATTTATTGTCAATGGATGTTATATTGGTCTGAGCAAATATAACATCATCTTTAATTATTAACTTGAGCATTGATCATATCCAGTGATGCACTACAGCAGGTTCTGTCAGGTTCTGCTGAACCGGTAGTGGAAATTTCTCCAGGCCACACCCACTTGGTTGGCCACACCCACCTCTATAGCCTATAATGCAGGATGTTTGGCCATGCCCACAGATTTGGCCCCACCCACAGATTTGGCCAGCCCACAGAGTAGGTAGTATTTTTTTTGCAGTGCATCACTGATCATATCTACTTTAGACGTGAGAGTGTATCTGAACATTCCTAGGACACAATTTTCTTCATACATTTAATTTTTGAACAATAAATGAGATGACAGGCATGAAATCCTTCTTCATCTTCTATCAGGCAGGAAAATCACTGAACAACAAGAAATCTGATTAGTAACCATATTGATGACAACAGGAGGTGCACAATGGGAAGCTCTTTGCTATCCACTGAGAAACAGAAGCATAATAAGATAGGTATAATTGTCCAATAATTGCTCCTGAATTTCTTATGCTCCCCATTACAGTGGGGAGTCACTGTAATGGAGTCTTATGTCTGCAAGGACTGAATTTTTTCAAAGCTTTTCAGTTGTGCACAATTATTCTGGTGTTTTAATCTAAATAGGTTATTTCTTTGTTCACATGCAGTAGCTACATTAAACTTTCTCACCCATTCTTATTACCTAGTTGAAAAATCAAAATTTTTAATAAGACTTGGCAAATGTCTATTGCCCTACTTTTCCCCTCGGGGAAAAAACCAAAATGAGAGAGAACTGAAGCCCTCTTTAAAAGCCTTTAAAAACTGGATATGCTCTGTAGGATTCTGCTTTTGCTTCCCATGAAGAGAATGGAATCAAAAATCATGACAGCAGATGCACTAGATATTAATAAAGCAAGCCAAATTAATTAATTACCTAACCTATTGAACCCCTGAAGTCATAGAGTTAGCTCCAAAAAATACTCCACTGGTATCTTACTACTGTTCATTAGTGCTGTTCAGCATCTCATCTTATAGGTATTTATGATAGTACAGAAAACATTGGTGCCCACTTGGCTCATTTCTATAAGTGGTTTAAGCATGATGGACATTCTCATGAGAACTATAGGATGCCTACATGTCGGAACAGTAGCAAATTGAAGAGATCATTGTGATTTTTTCCCCCTGTCTAGCTCTGGAAATGAGTGTAACATGTAGGTTTCCTCTTTAGTTCATTCTAGAGCTGTGTTATATGTTTCATAGCTTCCATATGAGGAGGTGTAAACTGTTCCAGCTGCAACATTAAGCTCTGTAATGTTACAGTGAGTCCAATTATCAGTTCACACAATTGAATAATCTTCCATAATGGGGTGAGACACAGAGTTCCCGTGATTTTAAGCACAACTTTAAATTGTAACATTTTTGGATTATGACAATGGCCATGTTGACTGGATTTTAGGATATGTGGATCCCCCGCAATAAGTCCCTTTTCTATTCTCAGGCCTTTTGCCCTAGCGAACAAGCCTGGCAGAATATTTCTTCCCTCTCAGTAACCCCAGTTTGACCCTTCTCTACTGAAAAGGACAAACACCATCTGTTTGGCAATACATTTTATTTTCCCAGACTGAGCTTGTCACCTCATATGAAAACAGTTCCTCTCCCTAGGACATTTTCTCTTTATTGTATGCTATCCTGTTTGCACAAGCCACTTCCGAAGAAGTAGTATATTGATTTAAGCAGCCTTAAGATGATACGGTTTGAGAAACTTTGCTTTTTGCAGTCTAACTAATAGTGCCACCAAACCTAATTAAAATGGAACAGAGGCCACGGAGAGAAGAACACCACAGGGAGACAAGTATCAATCCTGAACTTAAAATTAGCAGCTATTCCACAGAGAAGCAAAGCAACAAACAACAGAGTAATAATCAAACTTCAGCTCACACCCTGAACACAAAGCCACAATGGGGCAGGATTTCTTAGGACAAGGGAACTCCCTCATCAAAGGCACTTGCTGCTGGGGTGGGGGTGGGGGTATTTGCTGCCCCCCCCAGCCATCAGGCCAACCTGCTGGCTGAGATGAAGGGGGAAAGAGGCAATTTAAAGGTTGCTCCATCCTTCCACCTCTTACCATTAGGTGCAAATGGCCCTCCCACCCACCCTTTATGTGGCAGTATGAGACTAGCTGGTCTCTTCGGGGACAGAAAGGAATTTTGCATATACATGGCCAAAAGGATGGTGATTTCAAACCCCCCCCCCACCCCATGCCATACTGTCCCCAATGGAGCTAGGTGAGTTAAGTTGGGGGTCAACTTAAATAGGACACAACTGGTGAGTAGTACAAGACAGGAGTAGTTTGGGTGAGTTTCCAGGATACATTGGGAGCAGGTCCCAGGGCACCCAACATCCAGGATGCCAGCCAGTGATGCACTCCAAAAAAATTTACTACCACCTCTGTAGGTGGGGCCAAGTCTGTGGGTGGGGCCAAATCTGTGGGCATGGCCAGTGCAATGGGGTATGGAGGTGGGCATGGCCAGCCAGGTGGGCATGGCCCAGGGGAATTTCCACTACCGGTTCTCCTGAACAGGACAGGACCTGCTTCAGTGCATCACTGATGCCAGCATCCCAAGTTTCAGTTAAGGTATTATTATTATTATTATTATTATTATTATTATTATTATTATTATTATTATTATTATTATTATTATTATTATTATTATTATTATTATTATTATTATTATTATTATTATTATTATTATTATTATTATTAGGGGGGCTACTAGCAGCCCACTGACAGCACCATCCACCTAATGTTCCAATGTTTGGGTGGTAGCTTGGGGCTTGCCCAATAGGGAGTAGGAGCAGGGTTAACCAAGAATCCCCTGGCTCCATCCCAGGACCCCACACTACATAGGCCATACTGCAAGAAGGAAGGAAGGGAGAGATGGAGGGAGGGACAGTTCCCAGTTAAAGTTAAGAGTTTATATTTTTGTGGCCCTAGTTAACTCCAGTCTTTGTGTCTGTGCCTTTGTTCAGGGAATTGGGGTGGAAAAGGAGGGATACATAAAATATTCTTTCCCACATTGTAAGATTTGAAGGATGCTTCCATTCATTATTTTTTCACTGGAGGGAGAAGAGGTGTCCTCTTATTCAAGTTTGCCATTGTACAAATTGTGTTATAATCACTCTACTTCTTAAGGGAGAAGGCATAAGCATGAGAAAACAGGAGCTTTGAAAGAGTGCATCAAAGAGTCTTTAGAAGTTGATTGCCAGTCATCTTCAAATACCAGTACATTTAGAATGGGTCATTAAAACAACAAACCAAACAGAAAATCTCTCCAGCAGTCTGCTACCTTTCAAAGGTGGAAATGTGTGTGTGTGTGTGTGTGTGTGTGTGTGTGTGTGTGTGTGTGTGTGTGCGCGTGCGTGCGTGCTGTGTTAAACATTTTGTTGTTGTTCAGTCGCACAGTCGATTCTGACTCTTTGTGACCCGATGGACCATCGCTCTCCAGGCACCCCTGTCCTCCACCATCCTCCTTAGTCCGCACAGTCCCATGCCCATTGTATCTACAATACCATCTAGCCATCTCATCTTTGGCCATCCTCTTCTTCTTTTGCCCTCCACCTTCCCCAGCATCAAGGCCTTCTCAAGTGAATTCTCTCTTCTCACTTGATGTCCAAAATACTTCAGCTTCATCTTTGTTATTTGTCCCTCTAAGGAGCACTCAGGGCTAATCTCTTCTAATATTGACCTATTTGTTCTCCTCGCTGTCCAAGGGAGTCTCAAAACTCTCCTCCAGCACCACATCTCAAAGGCATCTATTTTTCTTTGCTCAGCCTTTCTAATGGTCCAGCTCTCACAGCTATACATTACCACTGGAAATACTTTGACTATGCGGACTTTTGTTTGCAAGGTGATGCCTCTACTTTTAACTATGTTCCCCAGGTTTTTCATAGCTTATCTCCCAAGAATCAGTCACTTTTTTATTTCATGGTTGCTATCTCCATCTGCAGTGATCTTGGATCCTAAGAAGGTAAAATCTGTTACTGCTTCTACTTTTCCCCCATCTATTTTCCAGGGACTGATATGGCCTTTTGCCATTATCTTGGTTTTCTTGATATTGAGTCTCAGACCAGCTTTTGCATTCTCTTCTTTCAATCTAATCAGGAGCTTCTTTAGGTCTTCCTCACTTTCTGCCATTAGGGTGGTATCATCTGCATATCTCAAATTGTTGATGTTTCTCCCAGCAATTTTGATCCCATATTGTGATTCCTCCATCCCTGCATTGCACATTAAGTGCTCTGTGTATAAGTTGAATAAGCAGGGTGACAGAATGCAGCCTTGTCTTATTCCTTTTCCTATTCCAAACTACTCCGTCATTCCATACTCTGTCCTAACTGTTGCTCCTTGACTCATGTACAGATTTCTCATGAGACATATGAGGTGTTCTGGTATTCCCATCTCTTTAATTACTTGCCACATTTTGTTGTGGTCCACCCAATCAAAGGCCTTGGTGTATTCAATGAAACAGAAGTAAGCTTGTTTCTGGTATTCCTTTGTTTTCTCCATGATCCAACGTATGTTGGCAATGTGATCTCTGGTCCCCCTGCCTCTTCTGAACCCAGCCTGCACCTCTGGTAGTTCTCTTTCTACATGCTGCTGCAGTCTATCCTGTATTATCTTGATCATCACTTTGCTAGCTTGTGGGATGAGCGCAATTGTTCAATAATTTGAACATTCTTTGGCATTGCCCTTTTTTGGGATTGGGACGTATACTGATCTTTTCCAATCCTGTGGCCACTGTTTCGTTTTCCCAATCTGCTGGGATATAGCATGTAGTAGCTTGATTCCATCATCTTTTAGGGCTTTGAAGAATTCAACTGGGATACCATCATCTCCACTGGCTTTGTTATTTGCCATGCTTTTTAGGGCCTTTCTGACTTCACTCTCTAGGATGTCTGGTTCAAGTTCAATTTCCCCCTCATTGTTATTATCTGGGGTGTTTAGGTCTTTTTTGTAAAGTTCCTCTGTGTACTCTTTCCATCTTTTCTTTATCTCTTCTGCATCCGCTAACTCTTTGCCATCTTTGCCTTTTATCGTGGTCATTTTTGCTTTGAACGTTCCCTTGACTTCCCCAATTTTTTAAAAGAGATCTCTAGTCCTGCCTCTTGTGTTGTTTTCCTCTATTTCTTTGCACTGTTCATTTAGGTAGGTTTCCTTATCTCTCCTCGCTTTTCTTTGAAATTCTTTATTTAAAAACAAATATTTATTTCACTAAGAAAAAAATCCTATCTCACTCATGTATTGCATTTTATCCTGTATTTCCCCAGAAGAACTGTGGCATTTTATTTATTCATTTATTCTTCAAATTTCTATTACCGCCCAACTCGGCAATGACTCTGGGCAGCTAACAACAATTAAAAGCAAAATCAGACCAATTAAAAGCACTTAAAAACCCCATTAAAATTCTTAATAATTTACCCACTCACCCCATCCATTAAAAGGTTGAGAAAAATCTTAATTATATAAGCCAGCAGGCGGGGGGTCATCCCTCCATCGGTGCCCCACACCTGCCCTGCCATCCAGGTTTTCAGTTCTTTCCTAAAGAGCAGCAATTCTATCTTCAGCCATAACTCTGTTGGCTGGAGGTTCCATAGGGCCAGTGCAGACACAGAGAAGGCTCTCCTTCTTGTGCTAGAGAGACGAGCCCCTCTAGCAGATGGTACAATTAGAGAGCCCCTCCGGTCTGCTCTGGTTGGATGGACAGATGTTCTTGGGGTGACACGGTCTCTTAGATAACATGGCCCACTACCATGTATGGCTTTAAAGGTCATTACCAGCACCTTGAATAGCACCCGGAGGCATACCAGTAACCAGGGAAGCTCCCGGAGCAGTGTTGAGGCACGGGTGTAATGTCTTCACCCCATCACCACCCGGGCAGCTGCATTTTGGAACAGTTGCAGCTTCCAAATGGTCATCAAGGGCAGCCCCATGTAGAGGACATTACAGTAGTCTGGTCTAGAGGTGACCAGAGCATGTGTGACCATGAGCAAGGAGTCCCAATCAAAGAGCAGGCGCAACTGGCGGATCACATGAAGTTGTGCAAAATCCCTCCTGGCCACAACTATTCTAGAATAGTTCTTCCCTTGGTCTGTCCTTCCATAAAACCCATGAGAGAGGCAAAACAAAGAGAGGAAGTAAAGTGATTTGAGCTAAAGTTAATATACTGAGTTTCAGCTGGAATTGTCATTCTAATAGTTACACCCAGGGTTCCCAACCTATGCCCCATGATGGCATTCCATCTGGCCTGTCACCATCTCTCCCGCACCCCAAAAGTGGAAGCAGGTGTGTTTACGTCAGCCATAAAACACGCTCGTGCATGTGCAAATGTGCCAGTAGGTGTCATAAACATGGAAATGGGTGCATTTATGACAGTCATAAATATGCCCTCTTCCGCGGGTGTGGTCCAGCCTGTTCAGCTGTTTCCAAAGTGCAAAAAGGTGGGTCACTCCTGAGTTACACATTGTTTAGTAAGTGTTTGAACCTTTTGACACATTTTCTTCTATTTGTTACAAGACCAGAGGCCAAATAGGTCCAACAATTTCTTTATGCAATGGCCAACTAATCCTTTATGTAAAGTTCATAAATGGGACATGTGTTCTATAGCACCCTCACACTTATCTTTTCCTACAAATAATGCACATAACCACAATGTTTCTGCTACTGGATGGGATATACCGTATGTATGCATTCATTGATACTTACCCCACAGATTTGCGCAATTCTCTTTAAAAGCCAGCCACATAAGCTGCCACAACTGCTTTTCAGAGTTATCATCCTGGAAGCTGTAGTTCTAAAACTAAACTCTTCCAAATCTCCATAGTTGAAACAAAGTTATATTCATATTTCTTTTCCTGCTATTAATATTACTGGCAAAATTACATACAATAATTTTCTGAAGCACTATTATGAGAGTTCCAAAATCAGTATATTTCCAGAAATCCATGTCTATTGCATAGTTTTCTACATGGTTTGAAATTTAGATGTTGTTTCACAACTTTTTTATGTTATAAAAGAAAATGTGTTTATTTCATAAACATCTTTTCCCCCCAGAGAAGCTTAGAATGTTGTCACTATGTGGAACAAACACTTAGATTCCACAGAGAGATGTTAGTAGAAGAAACATCATTGTCAGGTGTATATTTCGGTTTAACAGTTTGCACTCTCCATAAAACATGATTATAAACTGCTGCTCTGACAACAGTTCTCAGAAATGATGTCACATTAGTTCTAATGCTATATCAAGATGATCTAGCTATATCAGTTAGCTACCATAAACATGGATGGTAGACCTCTTAGAATAAAAAAAGTTTAAGAAGTTTGAATCCAGGTCAAATCCTGAAAAATCGTTCGTCTTTAACATCTGACTCCCTTTCAAATTTACCAGTTATTCAGCCTCCTTATCTGACACCAGAAATAAAGGAAAAATTCTTCAGGGTCTCTGTTTGAGGACAACACTATATTTGAAGCTGCTGAGAGACTTGCTTGGCCTTTCCATGGTCATATATAGTATTTCATAGGAAACCTAGAGTCAAAGATGCTCATGAACAATTCAGCCAAAGATTCTTCCTTGAAAGATGATATTTCAGGACCTGGGGTCAGTATGACTTTATGACAATACAATACACTTTTCGGGCTAGAACAGAAACTGGTAAATCTAAATTAGTATCTAGTGATTTCTCAATTATTACTTAAAATGACCACTCCCTGCTAAAAGGTCTGTACAATTTATAGTTTGTTTATATATATATATATATATATATATATATATATATATATACATACATACACACACACACAAACACACACACACACACACACACACAATAATTTTAAATTTAAATTATTTAAAAATAATAATTCTTGATTTTATTTTTTGGATACCAATTTAGATATCCACCAGAGTGGAAAGGTGAGGTAAAAATCCAATCCAATCCAATCCAATCCCATCCCATCCAACCAACCAACCAACCAACTAATACAATACAATACAACATTTGATTTGAATCAATAACGACAACCTTGTGTTGCTGGCTAATCTTTCTCACACCAGGTCAGGCGAAGGGAACTGCAGAATGAACTCACCAAAAGGTGCCTTCATTTTGGCAGGTTTACATCTGGACATGGCCTGGACATGGAAGAAGAATACAATGCAATACAATGAAAGCGCGGCGCCAAAATGGCCGCCGCGCTCTTTGCGCCCCACCCCCACCCGGACTCAGACATCCGGGTGAGTTAGGGGGCATGGCCACCCCTCTATAAAAGGGGTGGCCACGAGGCAGCCGAGCTGCCATTTTAAAAGTGCGACGGAGAGGAGAAGTTTTCTCCGTCGCGTTCCCTCTTTTGCCATGGTTTCGGTGGCTGTAAAGCCTCGCAGGTCTCTAGAGGTCTGCGCGTTGGATTTCCGGCTGGGAAAAGAGAAAGACCTCATACCCGGAGCCATTTTAAAAATTACCTCTTGGCTACCGCGGTACTCCAATGCAGCAGCTCGATCCCTGGATAGGGATCCTTCGGCTCATATTCTTTTAGGGAGACATGGCTCCCAAGCAAAAGGCCCCGGCACTGAAGCCGCGGCTGAGGGGAAGGGCTTTTTCCGGTCCTTCATCGGATGGGGGCCAGCCTTCGGGTTGAAGGACCAGGGCTGCGCCCCCATGGCAGGGCAGTGATGGAACCTTGCCCACTGGTACCAGTGGGGCTGGTCAGGCTACCACTTGGCAGCCAGGTGCCAGCTTCATAGCTGGGCAGGCACAGGCTGGCCCCTCTGGGGCTTCGGCCCTGAGCGCGCCTTGGCAGGGCCCGGGACAGGCTGGCCTAGGGGGGCCTGGTGCGGGTGTCTGCCCCACAGCTCCTCCACCCCCCCATGGGCCTGAGTTCTGGGCATGGCCCTATTCTGGCCCTGGCTCCCCTTTTGGGTTGCCTTTCCCCCAACTGCCTAGTGGGCCATCCGGCCCACCCGGCCCACCTTATACTGGGGGCTCTGAGGCAGTGGATGCTTTGATAGCACATATAGCAGTGCTGGAAGCATCTTTGGGCATTGCCCAGCCACCTTCTGAGGGGGGCGCTACCGCTTCTTCAACAGGGGCCCCTTCGTCGACCCCGGCCAACTTGCCGGCCATGATGCTTCAGCGGGCGGCCAGCCGGGTCGAGCTGCTTGAGACTGTCCACCCAGCACCGGCTGGTGCCTCACAGCTCCCCATCCGACCTGATGTACAGGCTGGGAGCAGCCAGGGGTGGTCCCAGAGCTCGATTCCGGTCGCGAGCTTCGACGCCCACCGTGGGCCGGAACCCCCGGTGGGGGCGGCTCACGGGGGTGCGACTGGTGAGTATCAGGTTCAATTTAGTGCACCACCACCACTGCCCACTTACACTGGGGGGGGGGGTTCAGTGGCCATGGCCATGTCAAATTGATGTGGGTGGGCAGCAGTTATCACATTATCCCAGTAACCCCTGGTTCCAAAATGGTCCCTCGTTCAGGGCGGGGGTGTCCACCCCTGGGGCCGTGCCGAGCATCGCAGGGGCTGTTCAGGTCCCACTGCGTATACCCTCTATACAGAATGTGCCGTCGATGGCTTTACCGACGGCTAGTTATTCCTTGCCCCTGGGTGATCATTTGTCACAAGTTATGAGGGAGAAGATTTGGCGAGGGGAGTACGTGGATTTATTCTCCCTATTGAACTGTGAGCCCACTAAGGAAGAGAGGGAGGGACAGGATGACAGAGACAAAGAGCTGTCCCATCGTCATAAGCCACCGCGCACCTGGGCCAACTGGTTGCCGGCATATCTTATATATATGGCGGTATACCTGAGGGCCCGGCCTGACCTGGCCATTCCGATGATCCAATACCTGGATAATATTTACAGGGAGATGGTTGATTTCCCTGGCCCATCGTGGTTAGCTTACAATGAGGAATTTAGGATGAGGGTGGCCCTACACCCCGAGATGAGGTGGGATGAGCCCTGCCAGAAATTGTGGCTATTGTACATGACCCCCATGTGTCTGGCGCCTGGGGATAGGTACCATTGTGGCCATGCTGTGCAGTGAGCTGCTCCAACACAGGCTACCCGCCAGCTGGCGGGGCAGGGGGTTCCAGCCCACTTGCTGTGTTGGAGCTTCTTAGCTAACAGCATGTGCAATAAGCGACAGTGTCGTTTCCAACATAGTGTCCCTCTTGCACTGGCCCCCACACCGCCTCCACGTGCCCGTGGGCTGGTGGGTCACGGGGCAGAGGTAGAGGTGGACAGGGGGCGGTCAGGGCTTCCTCTGACAGAGCTAGCCACTCAAAAGGCCCCCTCCCCAGTTAATGTGTATATGCTGGAGCGATGGCTCTCAGCTTATCCAAAAAGGGAGGACGCGAGGTACCTACTGGAGGGTTTCCAGTGGGGCTTTCGTATCCCGTTCAGGGCGGTTCGAGGACCCCAAGACGCCCCTAATTTAATTTCCTTGAAAGGCCAAGAGGAGGTAGCTGCACTGAGCATTGCTAAAGAAGTGGAGGCTATGAGGGTAGTGGGCCCCTTCTCAGTACCGCCTTTCCCTAACTTGAAGGTCTCCCCTCTGGGGTTAGTACCTTAGATGACCCCAGGTGAATTTTGTTTAATCCACCATCTGTCATACCCTGCTGGTTCTTCGGTCAACGATGTGATTCCTGATGACCTTTGTTCAGTCAGGTACACGTCATTTGACCAGGCCCTACGGATGGTACACTCATGTGGTCCCGGTGCCCTCCTGGCTAAATGTGACATTAAATCGGCATTCCGATTACTGCCAGTGCACCCAGGGGACTTTGAGCTATTGGGTTTTAGATTCCGAGGGAAGTTCTATGTAGATAAGGCCATGCCTTTTGGCTGCTCTATTTCATGTTCAGCATTCGAACGTTTTAGCCCTTTCCTTCAATGGGCCTTTGTTCGAAGGTCAGGGTCTCAGTCTGTAGCCCATTACCTCGATGACTTTTTGTTCGGGGGTGAACGGGGCTCGGACACGTGCACGCGTCTCCTCACTACATTTCACATGCTAATGCGGGAACTGGGTGTCCCCTTAGCGCCCAAAAAGACCGAGGGCCCAGCTACTAAGCTCACTTTTCTAGGAATTGAAATTGACACGGTCGCACAGGCATCCAGGTTACCTATGGATAAGGTCACCCGGATCTCCGCGACGATTTTGGCATTGATGGCCAAACGTAAAGTGTCCCTTCGTGAGCTGCAGGTACTTCATGGCCATCTTAACTTTGCCTGCAGGGTAGTGACGCCCGGCAGAGCATTTGCCCGGCGCCTGTGTGATGTCATGGCTGGCCTGTTAAAGCGCCACCATAGGGTCCGACTAACCAGGGGCATACGGGCGGACCTTTCGGTTTGGCTTACATTCCTACGGGATTTTAACGGGGTCTCTTTCTGGAGATCAGACCTTATGGTCTGCCCTAGATTTCAAGTACAGTCGGATGCCTCCGGCTCTCTGGGATACAGGATTTATTTTGAGGGGAGGTTGGCTTACGGCCGATGGCCTCACGCATGGTTTGGCACGGATCGCCTCCGCGATCTTACCTTCCTCGAGTTTCATCCCATCCTGGGAGCTTTGATGCTATGGGGCGAGGAGTGGGCCAACTCAGTGGTCCATTTTTGGTGTGACAATGCGGCAGTGGTGCACATTGTCAACGCTCAGACATCCAAATCATCTAGGCATTGGTTCGTCAATTCGTGTTAAGGAGCCTACGCCTAAATGTGCTGTTTAAGGCCAGACATGTACCAGGCATTAATAATGATATTGCTGATGCTTTATCTCACCTGCAGATCCCCCCGTTCCGTGCCTTGGCTCCGGAAGCAGAGGAATTTCCCTCGCCACTCCCGGCCGAGATTTGGACGTTTGGCGAGGAGAGGTGAACCGGGTGATTGGCATGTCATTGGCACCTCACACGCGTAAGGCGTATCTACATGCTTTTGTACAATTTAGAACCTTTTGTGAGCAACTACAGTTACCCGAAGTGTGGCCCATACCAGTCGAACAGGTTTTACAATTTATGGTCTATCTTCACAGTCAGGGTCTGGCTCCTCGTACTATAGCATCCAGGCTGTCGGCACTGGCATTTATGGCCAAAGTGAGGGTCTTTGCTGACTGCGTGAATGATTTCTACATACGTCATGTTTTGGAGGGGTGGTCACGGGAACGTGGCCGCCGCCCGGACACTCGTCACCCAATTTCACCAGAGGTCCTGACCCACCTTGCACGAGGCTGGCATAACTTGTGTTATGATAGGTACGAGGTGGCTCTTTTTCACGTGGCTACCACGGTGGCCTTCTTTGGAGCACTCCGCATCAGTGAGTTGGTACCACTGTCTAAGGCGGATGCGACTCGTAGGGCACTGGAACTCGATGATGTCTATGTCACTCAGGAGTGGGCTCAGTTGAGGATACGGTCCTCAAAGGTTGATCAGCACGGCGTAGGCAGTGGAGTTAGACTGCTACGATGTTCCATTGATGACATATGTCCGATTGGTGCCCTACATGAGTTTTTGGCAGTGCGTGGCGCGCACCCTGGCCCATTTTTCTGCCACCAGGATGGATCTCCCCTGACTAAATTCCAATTTTGGAAGGTGACCGGTATGGCACTAACTAGTGTTGGCCTCCCCGGGGCTCGTTACGGCACCCATTCATTTAGGATAGGCGCTGCATCAACTGCGGCTGCATTTGGGTACTCTGAGGCTGATATACGCCGGATGGGAAGATGGGGATCCATGTGTTTTACATTGTACGTCCGCCCACTTCAGGTATGAGTACCAGTTAAGCCATTCTTCTTTTTTCTTCTTTTACAGACCCTGTGTGTTCCCGCACACCGGTGGCAGTATGGCTGGTGGGCCACAGTTACGTGCACTGGGCAGCACAGTATGCTGTGGCGACAGAGTGGGGACCCCAGCTTAGACTACGTGCAACCACACGTATGCGTTGGTACGGTAAGCGTGGAATGAGATGGTGGGAACTGTTGCCATTCCTGTTTTCCATCAGGGATGCTGAACCGCCTGATGTCCTTGTACTGCACCTCGGTGGCAATGACCTTGCCCAGGTCACTGGCCTTTCCTTAAAATTCACGATCTGTAGTGACCTAGCCTATTTGCATTATGTTTGGCCGTCCACGCGGCTGCTATGGTCGGACATCGTGGCGCGACATAATTACAGGGGAGGTATTGACCTCCGTGCCCTTGACCGCACTCGCCGCTCGGTGAACAGGGCTGTTGCCCAGTTCTTAATAGACAAGGGTTTGGGGACGGCCATCCGGCATCCCAGGATAAGTTTGCAAAATTATGATCTCTATGCAGGGGATGGGGTCCACCTGTCGGCTAGAGGTATGAACCTCTTTCTGGAAGATTTGCAAGCAGGCCTGGTGACCAAGCTGACGGTCTGGGGGGGGGCGGTGATTCATCATAGACGCCTCCCCGTGTGGCGGGTAGCACTGGTAAGGTAAAGATTTATGACCCATAGATATCCGGCAGGTTCACAATTGACTGGCCAACACTTAGACAGGTACAGGGGTAATAGCTTTGGCCGGTCAATGACGAACCAGGCAAGGGGTGATGGCAGGAGCTTAACAGCATGCATCACCTTGATATTTAACGGATACACGTCATAGGGTGGGGTCAGTAGATAGTTTATTGACTCCGGTCTACAATTTGTTTGTGTCAACAAACAAATTGATACAAATAGTTACATGTAGCCAATTGCCATTGGCATTTTGGGAGGAACCTTACCAGTGTTACTTCGGCCTGCTTGCCTTAAAGAATTACAATTGGATGAATACACCAATTGAAAGTTATAATTCGGACTAGGGCATTATTCAATAAAAGTGGCCCAATGCCTTTATCCATATATACCGGTGTCTGAGTCTTTCTTTTTTGGGGGGGGGGGGGGGCGCCTGCAATGAAAGTGCGGCGCCAAAATGGCCACCGCGCTCTTTGCGGGCTCCCCCACCCGGACTCAGACATCCAGGTGAGTTAGGGGGTGTGGCCACCCCTCTATAAAAGGTGTGGCCACGAGGCAGCCGGGGTGCCATTTTAGAATTGCGATGGAAAGGAGAAGTTTTCCCCTCCACCCCCTCCCTAGTGAACAGTGTGGTATTTTTTTGTCGCTTCAGGGCCGGGTGGGAATTTTTGGCCCGAACCTACAATTGGCACCTTGGTTCTGGCTTTTTTGCCCATCCCACACTGTTGCTAGTGTTTGAGCAAAGGGGTTAGTTGACTTTGGTCACTTTGGCGGGTAGCACCGGTAAGGTAAAGATTTATGACCCATAGGTATCCAGCAGGTTCGCAATTGACTGGCCAACACTCAGACAGGTACAGGGGTAATAGCTTTGGTCCGTCAACGACGAACCAGGCAAGGGGTGATGGCAGGAGCTTAACAGCATGCATCACCTTGAGATTTAATGGATACACGTCATAGGGTGGGGTCAGTAGATAGTTTATTGACTCCGGTCAACAATTTGTTTGTGTCAACAAACAAATTGATACAAATAGTTACATGTAGCCAATTGCCATTGGCATTTTGGGAGGAACCTTACCAGTGTTACTTCGGCCTGCTTGCCTTAAAGAATTACAATTGGATGAATACACCAATTGAAAGTTATAATTCGGGCTAGGGCATTATTCAATAAAAGTGGCCCAATGCCTTTGTCCATATCTTTGTCTGAGTCTTTCTTTGGGGGGTGCGCCTACAATGCAATACAGTACTAACTGCAAACAACAGTCAAACAACATGATGCATCTGTTTTATTTGGGCAAACCTCCTAGCTCAGATACTGTGAATAATTTCTTCTGTTCATGTAATGAAATGTAATTATTTCTCCTGCCTGTACCTCTAGAAAATCGATAGCTACAGCACCAACAGAAGATCCAAAGAGAATAGATGCTTAAGTATAGCTGCACATTTCAGACAACAGATGGGAACAGAGACCTTGGGGTCACTATCCAGCTCACTGAATTTTATAGCCAGAAATAATTTACAAGTTGACAGTGAAAACTCTTATTTTACTCTACAATTATTGTGAGCATTTGCACTGCAACATACAAATGTTGTCTCAAGTGTGTGTGTGTGTGTGTGTGTGTGTGTGTGTAGAATTAAATTTTAAATCACAAGATGAAAGAATTGAAGAAGGGATCTTGTAGGTCATCTAGTCTAACCTCCTGCTTGATGACATACCTATAGTTCAGTGTGTAACTGCAGCATTCCTAAGAAAGTATACCTCTGCTTGAATACTGCCAGTGAAAGAGATCCTGTCACCTGCTTTTCTACTAACCTTTCCAATTAAAAGTTTCTTCAAATATTTAATATCAATTTAAACCCATTGATTCTGGGTACACAGAAAGAGCCTCCACAAAGGTTGTGAATGCAATCAAGTGTACCCTGGACAACAACCTTGCCAGCTAATTTTCTAACATCAAATCAGACCAAAGGAACTGAAAAATGAATCCACCATAACAATGATTTCAATAAATATTGGGGGACTTTCAAGTAATAAGAGTGTCCTTTTAGTGGACATGTTAAAGAAATACAAATGTGACATACTTCTGTTCCAGAAAACACATCAGGGAAGAGATTCAAAGTGTTTGGAATGGAACTAGTGATTAAGGACCACATGACCAGTATGGGAGTACAATTTTTGTTAGATCTGGCCTCAGCATATCAGCTGCATTGACAGAAACAAACAACACTGAAATTCTCACCATCCAAACCCCACAATTCTCTATTACCTCTGTCTATAAGCTTCCAGAGGCAAATTTTAGTTTTAATGAACCACAAAAATTTTCTTATGACCAAATACATTTTTATTGGAGATTTTAATTGTCACAATGAGGTTTGGGGATATAACGAAACCAATGAGGATGGTGCAAAACTTGTATCTTGGGCAAACACCAATGATCTCCAACTTGTCTATGATCAGAAACTGCCTGCTTCCTTTAACAGTGGTAGATGAAGGAGGAGTATAATCCAGACAACATCTTCATTAGTAAGAAAATAGCAGCACAGTATATTAACGTTGTTGATGATCCAATCCCATGCACTCAACACATTGTATGCATAGTAAATGCTACAGTGAAATCCAAGGAAGTCTAGAGACAAAATGGAAATTCTAACTAGATTCTAACTAATATGGCACAAATACTGTTCTACTCTAAATTGAACCATATTACATTTTTCACAACATATTTCAAATAACATGCAGAGAGAATAATGACCTCTGTGACACACCATATGCAAGAGTCTAGGAATAGATTAGATTGACTCGGTTGCCTTGCCTCTGCTTCTTTTGTAGTACTTTCTAAACATATTTCAAGGCTTTTGGAATACTCTAAAACACAAATAGCCATAGTGGAAACCCAAGATACTGTATGCTTTCCTTTTTATGTAAAACAAAGGAATGGTACATGAAAAATATGAAAGAGGCATTTTCCAAAAGAATCTGAAATGAAAAAAATGCACAGTTTTTCATCCAACACATCCCTGTATTCTAGCATGAATCCTCTGGAACCTCATATCTACCATTCTCTTAGGTAAAGGTCACCCTTGCTCGAAAGCGAGTCATTTCCGACTCTAGGGTTCAGTGTTCATCTCTGTTTGCAGCCAAAGAACCAATGCTGTCTGCAGACACTTCTGGGGACACGTAGCAGGCATGACTAGGCAATGGAGTGCACGGTACCAAAGTGGTACCTGTTTATCTACTTGCAATTTCTTGCTTTCAAACTGCTAGGTTGACAGGAGCTGAGACAGAGATGGGAGCTCACTCCATTGTGCAGTACTCGGGAATCAAACTCCAACCTTCTAGTTGTCGAGTTCAGTGCCTTAACCACTTGAGCCACTGCAGTCATGCAGACCAAGTCCACTTCATCAGACAAAGCTCACATTTAAATACATCAGTTAGTCTTTAAGGTGTCACAACAGTTTTTTGTCTTTTTTGCTGTTTTGTTTACTCTCAGATATGCTTGCACAGACTAACACAGCTACCATTTCAAACATTTCTTCTATATAACACTTCAGCTGTTTTTTAAATAATTGTTTATTTAAAGAAAAAATAGTTCAAATCCACCTTCCATTTTTATATTTTACTATATCAGATGGATAGAAATCTATGGAGGGATCTCTTCTTATACCTATTTTGATTAGAATATCAGCTTGCTCTAGCAGTAGCAGTCAATCCTATTCCATTGACACAGCATTAAGATAGTACATAACATGGAACTATATATCTTTCTAAATAAAATCAAAATTTCACACTCATTTGGACATTTGTCATATGTGAAATGTAACTTTGATTGTCTTGCTTGACATTTAATTTCAGGAAATAAGTTCAACCTTTTCAGAAATGTAATAAGTTTCTCTTCAAAAAAATAGTTGAATAAATACTAGTGATATTTTTTGTTAATGTAAAATATTTCAAAGAAAATGTGAAGTTAGCCACCTTGAATATAGGAGATAAAGAAGTAAGATGATAAGTAGGAAGGGTATCTTTAGCTCAGGAGTCTCATAAGGCCCATAGAGAGTTGGATATGGCCTTCTGGATGCTTCCAGCAGTCTTTTCCCCAAAACTATACAACATTCCCAATGTTTTGTCCCTTGCATTTAGCAAAGGGGTTGTTGCTGTCTCTGGCCAAAAACTTGAGATAACTAGAAGGATCTGTACATACAGAGGAATCACTACTCTTATCTATCCTATCTGAAATTAGAGACTCTTTGGCTTGATGTCAGCTGATTCTTCTATATAAGAGTAGATCATTCCTCATTGTCTTTCCCACAAAGAGAAAGAGTGGGAAGAATTATTTCCTGCTAACTAGCTGTACCACACTGGCTGTTTGCACTGCTGCTCCCTCTCTTTCCCTCCTTAATCTTTTACCATCTGTTTAGGAGAAAAGAAGAGAAGGGTGTTCTTCCCAAGAGCTCTTGGGTATATCAGATGAGACACTTCCAAATTACTCTGTCAACCTCTATCACACAAGGCCTGGGACATCCATCAAAGAGACTTATGACAGTGATGTTTGATCACATCTACCAGTCAAGTCCCAAATATTGAGGGGAGATCTGGGAACACATGATGTCAGTGACATGTCTCACATTAATTATAAAATGACCAATCCGTGCAGAGTTATCCCTGTGACTAAACATCTTGAGGCTGCGACTGACCCAACTTTCCTTTTCAGAAAGATGAAACTTTTGCATGATATGAATGTAGGGTATGACCAGCAGCTACATGAATACTGGAAAGTGCAACAAGCCTGATCCCCAGCCAATTATGCCCCACATCCAATTGCTACTCCCAACTAGGGTAGAACTGTTCAACTATTATACAAGTTCTGACTTACCACAGCAATAGCAATTACACTTATATACCACCCCATAGCTCTTTGTGCACTCTCTCGGTAGTTCACAAGGTATTTAGCATTTTGCCCCCGACATGCTGGGTACTCATTTTACCAACCTTGGAAGGCTGGAAGGCTGAGTTAACCTTGATCCCCATCAGGATTGTACTCACAGTGTTTTGGCTGCAGTGCAGCAGTTTAACCACTGTGCCACCAGGGAACTGTACCACCAGGGTTCTTTCATTTAGGAAATGTTTTAGTATGACTACTCTAACTGCAATTAGCAATTCAATCAATGCATGGTAAGAGACTTTGCAGGCGCACCCCCCAAAGAAAGACTCAGACACCGGTATATGGATAAAGGCATTGGGCCACTTTTATTGAATAATGCCCTTGTCCGAATTATAACTTTCAATTGGTACTCATCCAATTATAATTCTTTAAGGCAAGCAGGCCGCAGTAACACTGGTAAGGTTCCTCCCAAAATTGCCAAAGGCAATTGGCTACAATGTATCCATTTTGTATCAATTTGTTTGTTGACACAAACAAATTGTTGACCAGAGTCAATAAACTATTTACTGACCCCACCCTCTGACGTGTATCCGTCAAATCACGGGGTGATGCATGCTGAAAAGCTCGTGCCATCGCCCCTTGCCTGGTTCGTCGTTGACCGGTCAACGTTATTACAGCTGTACCTGTCTAAGTGTTGGCCAGTCAATTGCGAACCTGCCGGATACCTATGGGTCATAAATCTTTACCTTACCAGTGCTACCCGCCACACGGGGAGGCTTCAATGAAGACTCACCGTCCCGCCCCCCCAGACCGTCAGCTCGGTCAACAGGCCTGCTTGCAAATCTTCCAAAAAGAGGTTCATACCTCTATCCGACAGGTGGACCCCATCCCCTGCATACAGATCGTAATTTTATAAACTAGTGGTGGGGTGTCGGACGACCATCCCCAAACCCTTGTCTGCCATGAACCAGGCAACTGCCTTGTTCACCGAGCGACGAGCGCGGTCAAGGGCACGGAGGTCAATACCTCCCCTGTAAGCGTGACGTGGTATGATGTCCGACCATAGCAGCCTGGTGAACGGCCACACATACTGCAAATAAGCTTGGTCTCTGCAAATCACGAATTTTAAAGAAAGGCCAGTGACCTGGCCGAGGTCATTGCCCCCGAGGTGCAGTACAAGGACATCAGGCGGTTCAGCATCCCTAATGGAGAAAAGGAATGGCAACAGTTCCCGCCATCTCATTCCACGCTTACCGTGCCAATGTATGCATGCGGCCGCACGCAGTCCAAGCTGGGGTCCCCACTCTGTCGCCGCAGCATACTGAGCTGCCCAGTGCACGTAACTGTGGCCCACCAGCCATACTGCCACCGGTGTGCGGGGACACACAGGGTCTGTAAGAGAAAAAAGAGAACAGTGACTTAAATGGTACTCATGTCTGAAGAGGACGAACATACAATGCAAAACGCATAGATCCCCATCTTCCCATACGGCGTATATCAGCCTCAGAGTACCCAAATGCAGCTGCAGTTGAAGCCGCACCTATTCTAAATGAATGGGTGCCGTAACGAGCCCCAGGGAGGCCAACACTGGAAAGTGACATACCGGTCACCTTCCAAAATTGAAATTTAGTAAGGGGAGACCCATCGTGGTGGCAGAAAAACGGGCCAGGGTGCGTGCCACGCACTGTCAAGAACTCCTGTAGGGCACCAACTGGACAGATGTCTGCAATGGAACATCGTAGCAGTCTAAATCCACTACCTACGCCGTGCTGATCAAATTTTGAGGACCATATCCTCAACTCAGCCCACTCATTAGAAACATAGACATCGTCGAGTTCCAGTGCCCTACGAGTCGCATCCGCCTTAGACAGTAGTACCAACTCACTGATGCGGAGCGCTCCAAAGAAGGCCACCGTGGTAGCCGATGAAAAAGAGCTGCCTCATACCTGTCAAAACATAGGTTAGGCCAGCCTCGTGCAAGGTGTGTGAGCATCCCTGGGGAAATTGGGTGCCGAGGGTCCGGGCGGCGGCCACGTTTCCGTGTCCACCCCTCCAAAACATGCCGTATGCGAAAATCATTCATGCTGTCAGCAAAACCCCCCACCTTGGCAACAAATGCCAATGCTGACAGCCTTGATGCTATAGTGCGGGGAGCTAGGCCCTGACTGTGTAAATGAACCATGAATTGTAAAACCTGTTCCACTGGAATGGGCCACACCTCTGGCAACTGAAGTTTCACACGAAAGCTATTAAATTGAACGAAAGCATGATGATACGCCTTACGCGTGCGGGGCACCAAGGACATGCCAATCACCCGGTTCACCTCTCCTTGCCAAATATCCAAATCTCAGCCGGAAGTGGCGAGGGGAATTCCTCTGCGTCCGGAGCCAAGGCGCAGAACCGGGGGATCTGCAGGCGGGATAAAGCATCAGCAATATCATTATCAATGCCTGGTACATGTCTGGCCCTGAAAAGCACGTTGAGGCGTAGGCTACGTAACACGAATTGGCGAACTAAAGCCATCACCCTGGGTGATTTAGATGTCTGAGCATTGACAATGTGCACTACTGCAGCATTGTCACACCAAAAATGGACCACTGAGTCGGCCCACTCCTTGCCCCATAGCATCAAAGCTCCCAGGATTGGAAAAAACTCAAGGAATGTAAGATCGCGGAGGCGATCCATGCCCCGCCATTCTGGAGGCCATTGGCCATAAGCCCACCTCCCCTGGAAGTAAATCCCATATCCCAGGGAGCCGGAGGCATCCGACTGCACTTGAAACCTAGGTGAAACTAAAAGGTCAGACCTCCAAAAGGATACCCCGTTGAAGTCCCGCAGGAATGAGAGCCAAACCAAAAGGTTAGCCCGCATGCCCCTGGTTAGTCGGACCCTATGATGGCGCCTTGTCAGGCCAGACATGGCATCGCACAGGCACCGAGCAAATGCCCTGCCAGGCGTAACCACCCTGCAGGCAAAGTTAAGATGGCCATGCAGTACCTGAAGCTCCCTAAGTGACACCTTACGTTTGGCCAGCAAGGCCAAAATCATCGCAGAGATCCGGGTAACCTTGTCAATGGGTAACCGGGATGCCTGTGCGACCGTGTCGATTTCGATACCCAGAAATGTGAGGGTAGTGGATGGGCCCTCGGTCTTTTCGGGCGCTAAAGGGACACCCAGTTCCTGCATTAGCGTCTGAAATGTGATGAGGAGACGCGTGCACGTGTCCAAGCCCCGTTCACCCCCGAACAAAAAATCATCGAGGTAATGGGCTACAGACCGAGACCCGGACCTGCGAACAAAGGCCCACTGAAGGAAGGTGCTAAAACGTTCAAATGCTGAACAGGATATAGAGCAGCCAAAAGGCATGGCCTTATCTACATAGAACTTCCCTTGGAATCTAAAACCCAATAGCTCAAAGTCCTCAGGGTGCACTGGCAACAATCGGAATTCCGATTTGATGTCACATTTTGCCAGGAGGGCACCCAGACCACAAGAGCGCACTATCCATAGGGCTTGGTCAAAGGACATATACCTGACCGAACAAAGGTCATCAGGGATAGCATCATTGACTGAATAACCCGCCGGGTACGATAAATGGTGGATTAAACAAAATTCCCCCAGGGCCTTCTTGGGTACCAACCCCAGAGGGGAGACCTTCAGGTTGGGAAAGGGTGGCACAGAAAAGGGGCCTGCCACCCTCTTGGCCCCAACCTCCTTAGCAATACTCAGGGCAGCCACCTCCTCTCTACCCTTCAGGGACAGTAAATTGGGTGCATCTTGGGGTCCCCGCACTCTTTTGAATGGGATTCGAAAGCCCCACTGGAAACCCTCAAGGAGGTACTTCACATCTTCTCTCCGTATATAAGTTGAGAGCCATCGCTCCAACATATACACATTAACTGGGGAGGGGGCCTTTTGCCTGGCTAGCTCCCTCAGCAGCCGCTCTGCCCGCTCCCTGTCCACCTCTACCTCTGCCCCGTGACCCGCCGGCTCGTGGTCACGCAGTGGCAGCGTGGGGGCCAGCGCAAGTGGGTCACTCATGTTTGTTTCGGCACTGCCGCTTATTGCACACACCGCTGGCCGAGAAGCTCCAACACAGCAAGCGGGCTGGAACCCCCTGCCCCACCAGCTGGCGGGAAGCCTGCGTTGGAGCAGCTTGCTGAATGGCATGGCCACAATGGTACCTATCCCCAGGCGCCGGACGTGTGGGGGTCATGTACAATAGCCACAATTTCTGACAGGGCTCATCCCATCTCATCTCCGGGTGCAATGGCACCCTCATTCTGAATTCCTCATCGTAAGCCAACCACGATGGGCCAGGAAAATCCACCATTGCCCTGTAAATATTGTCCAAATATTGGACCATAGGAATGGTCAGGTCTGGCCGGGCCCTGAGAAAACACCGCCATATAAATAAGATATGCGGGCAACCAGTTGGCCCAGGTGCGTGGTGGCTTACGACAGCGGGACAGCTCTTTGTCTTTGTCATCCTGTCCCTCTCTCTCCTCCTTAGTGGGCTCACGGTTCAATAGGGAGAATATATCCACGTACTCCCCCCGCCAAATCTTTTCCCTCGTGACCTGGGACAAATGATCACCAAGGGGCAACGAATAACCAGCCGTCGGCAAAGCCGTCACCGGCACATTAGGTACCCGGGGCATATGCAGCGGAACCTGGACAGTCCCTGCGGTGCCCGGCACTGGCCCGGGGGCGGAAACCCCCACCCCCAATGTTGCACCAGTATGGAACCAAGAGGCACTGGGATAAGGTGGCAACTGATGCCCACTCGCCTCGACATTACGAGGCCATGGCCACTGAACCCCACCATTGGAAGTGGACTGTGATGTGGGTGCATTAACTTGAACCTGATACTCACTAGTTGCACCCCCGTGAGCCGCCCCCACTGGGGGTTCCGGCCCACGGCGGGCGTCGGAGCTCGCGACCGGAATCAAGCTCTGGGGCCGCACCTGACCACTCTCCTGCTGTATCTCTGGCCGAACAGGGAGCTGTGAGACACTGGCCGGGGTAGGCCGGAGCATCTCCAGCAGCTCAACCCCGCTAGCCACTTGCTGCAGTGTGGCGGCCATTGAGGTAGGCGGAGCACCCAAAGGTGCCCCCACAGCAAATGAAGGGCCACCAGGCACGGGGTTGTGTGCCATCCCTAAGGATGCCTCGAGCACAGCTAAACGCGTTAGCAATGCATCGACTGCCACAGATCCCCCAGTATAGAGTGGGCCGGGTGGGCCGGACGGCCCACCAGGCATTGGACCAGGAACCCCGGTATGAGAGCCCGGGCCCGAATAGGGCCATGCCCAAAACTCCAGCCCATGAGGGGCCGGAGGTGGAGCGTGCTGCGCCCCAGCACCGGACCCACCCCCGCTGCCCGGGCCCATGGCCGGTATCTGCGGGCCGAGGGCCGAAGCCCCAGAAGGGCCAGCCGAAGGCTGACCGGCCGAGGGTCAAGCAGCCTGCATCGCCCCACTGGTATTGGTGGGGGTAGAGCCCTGGCGCGTGGGTGAAGCCCTGGTCCTCCGACCCGAGGGCTGGCCCCACGCAGGGCCAAAAGTCCTCCCCGTGGGCCGCGGCTTCGACGCCGAGGCCCTCCGTTTGGGAGGCATATCGGAAGGAGCAGGATCCCTTTCCAGGGATCGAAGAGCACAAAAAGGCACAGAGGAGCCAGCAAGCCAAGGCTCCGTGCGAAATCCTTCCTTCCCAGCCGGGAAGGACCAAGGGGGAAACAAACAGCGACGGAGAAATCTTCTCCTCTCCGTCGCGCTTTTTAAAATGGCAGCTCGGCTGCCTCATGGCCACCCCTTTTATAGAGGGGTGGCCACGCCCCCTAACTCACCCGGATGTCTGAGTCCGGGTGGGGGGGCCCCCGCAAAGAGCGCGGCGGCCATTTGGCGCCGCGCTTTCAATTGCTCAGTTCTATCCTTTCTGGTGTTGTTTTTACTATTTCAGATAGCTCCTTTGCTCACTCCAGTACAAAAGTCAAGCTCAAAATTATATTTTTCACACCAGGTATGAAGTATGGCACATTTCTGTGAATGTCTGTGGTTGACTATTCTACCATCCATTTCGTTCCTGTTAGTTTCTGGTTTCTTTGTGCGCATTCCTTATCCAGTGCAATATGATACTGGTTGTCTGTTGTTATTGGAATGAAAATATTTCTTCTCTATATTTCTGGTGTTTCTCCAGGGACTGTTCAGTGTAAGCTTAAACAGACCAGTGGGTTGCCTTCTTGACAGGGCTATTGAAGCCAAAACATAGCTATGTACTTTATTCTGGTAGCAACTTTAATTCCCAGAAATATGCTCTGCATACTTTCTTTTGCTTTTAATTTTTTGTTTTGTTAATCAGTTAATTTGTTTAACAATTCTATTAGCTTTCATTTTGCTTTAACAACCATGTTTTTGGCTGGTTGTCTGCATACAACATCTATTCCATCTACTAAAGTTTCACCATTTTAAGTGCTTAATTCCATGATATTCCTTGTGTAATTTGAATTAGACCAAATATCTTTCTGCCTGCCTACCTAATTGTCATATATTTCATTCATTTCTTGCCCCACTATTTTATGAATCTTCTGCTACTTATTAGTACAGTACCAATGAATAGTATGAGATTTAACAGCTGATTTATAGGTGAAGAATCATGTTCTATAACATAATTATTTCATATTTACTTTGCTTCCTTCCTTGGTAATCTTGTTAAAACTCTACCCACCACAACTCTTTACACTCATAAATCAATTCAAACATACAGTTGATACTACCTGTATCTTGTTGCTTTTGTTCATTTAATTTACCACTTCATTTGTGATAATTGTTGAAGCTTTACAGTTAAAGTTGGGTTTTTGAAAAACTATATATATGTCACTTGTGAGAAATCCACCATGACTACTACTATCGCCTTCTCAATTACACTTGTTCATAACTCTATATTAGGACTGCAGTGGCTCAAGTGGTTAAGACACTAACTTTGAGGTGGAAGGTCAGCAGTTCAAAACCAGAGTACTGCATGATGGAATGAGCACCCGTCTCCGTCCCAGCTCCTGCCAACCTAGCAGTACAAAAGCAAGAAATGGCAAGTAGATAAATAGGTACCACTTCGGTGTGAGGGTAAACAGCCTTCCGTGCACTTCAGTGTCTAGGCATGCCTGCCACATGTCCACGGAAATGTCTGCAAATGTCTCTTTGGCTATAAACAGAGATGAGCACTGAACCCTAGAGTCAGATATGACTTGCTTTCGAGCAAGGATGACCATTACTTTTAAATTTATCTTTACCTAGTTGTTAGTCCTGTTGACAGTAGAAATACTGAATGAAGTGTTGACATAAGTCTCATTTTATAAACTAGATTTACCTCACTAAACCTATTCAGTTCATGGACAAGAAAGCATGCCTATTTCAAGATGAACAGGGATGGGGATGGGGTGGGACATTTCGAGGCTTACTGATTGCAAGTTGAAACATACCATTCCACAGTTACTCCAAGCCCCCCCAATCATGTCCCAAATTACTCCAATATCCCCAGAATTCCCCAGCTGTTGGCAGTGTGGCAGTGACCAAACATTTTGTAGCAGGATAAACAGAGATGAGCACTGCACCCTAGAGTCGGATACAACTGGCTTTTGAGCAAGGGAATCATTTACCTTTTATACTCATGTTCTTATTTAAGGAAGGAGTGGGGGAGAGAAGGAAAAAAGTAACTTTTTGCTTCTGCCATACTATCAAAATGCATTGGTACAGAAACATTACAAATATAAGAATCAGAAAAGAAAAAAGTCAATGTCATTCCCTGATAAATAATAATAATTTTGTATCAGAGATTATTCTGGGTTGAAAGGATTTTTGCTGGAGAAACTCTGCTCAGGGGATGCCCGAATGAGGCTCCTTTCATTTCCCCAAGATCTTTACTCCACCGAAGTGGTCCCTATATATCTACTTGCAAATTCTTGCTTTCGAACTGCTAAGTTGGCATGAGCTAGGACAGAGACAGGTGCTCAATCCATCATGCAGTACCTGGGTCTTGAACTGCCAACGTAGCAACTCGAAAGCAAGCAAGTGCAAGTAAATAAATAAATAGGGAATACTTTGGTGGGAAAAGATCTTGGGGACATGAAAGGAGCCTCATTCAGGTCCCCAGAGTGGAGTTTCTCCAGCAAAAATCCTTTCAACCCAGAATAATTTCTGACATGAAATTATATTCCCTGATGATATCTGTTAATGATTTGGATTAATGGGATTTGTAATGTGAGTTTACATTTCCTAGGAAGTTGGCTGACCATGATTGGCTAGCATAATGGATAAAAAGAGAGCAACACTGAAAGGACATCAAGAAATATATGCATACTGTCTTGGTTGAGATCAAGGAGACAAATATATATTTAGAATAACTAGCCAAGTGTCTCTTACAGCTTCTGTGATTCATTTTACATTTCTTTACATTTCTTTCACCCCGCCCGGGAGGGGTGAAAAAGCCACCTGGCTTGTGGCCGACCTGAAGATCTCTGCCACCGCCACAGCTGCTCCCAGGGGCCAGCCCCTTCCTTCCTGGGAGGACTTCGCTGCCTCTTTCCACAGTCCACACCATCGGCTTCAGATGAGGAACAGCTGGGGCCACCATCACCACCCTCCCAGCCCCATTTTGCTGGAAGGTTTAAAAGATGTGGCAGCTATAGGACGGAGGACTCTTCCCACCACCCAGTGCCCACACTGGACTTTCTCCCTCAGCCAGCCCCCGGCCTTGAGGGAAATGGGGACTCTTGCTGGACTTTCCATTGGATGGCGGCAGGAAAGGGTTCCCTGGGCTGCCGGCATCTCTAGCCCTGCTCTCCTTTAGACTTTTAAAAACCGCTGAGACCGCTGAGCCTTCGCTGCCATCACTCACCTTTTTGGACTTGCCTGGGGTTAGAGTGAGTTGTGTGTTGCATTGGTATTTTGTTTCGCTATACTACATTTCTGTTTTTGTCATTTTGTATTTTTAGATATCTTAGGGGCTTGGTTCCTTGTATAGAGTACTGTGTCTTTTTGCTATATTTGGTGCCCGTATTTATTGATATATTGTAATTTTCCCCCTATATTGTAATTGCTAATATTGTGATATATTGTTTTGCTGATTGTCGATATTTTTTATATGTATTGCTGACCTATTGTATTGCTTTATTATTGTTGTTTTCGCACTTCGAGTCACCTTCGGGCTGAGGGAAGTGGGGTACAAATAAACAGAAGAAGAAGAAGATTTATCCTCCACAAATGACTTTAATTACTTTCCCCCTTAATCTTAGAGTCTCCATCTTGATCAGCACACACAACTTTGACTTTAATGAGCATTACAGGGATGAATCATATAGCTGTCATTCTGTTCCTCTCTGTCATCAACTTATCTGACATCTTGGACTCCTCTACATCTCTTTGAAAATAGCAGTTTAATTTCTTTACTGCCCCAATATCTCTCAGTCTTTTCAATCATGGTTAGGACTGATGCTATCTCCACACTGCTCACCCAATACAACCTCAATCCCTCATGGTGTGCAAAAATAAAGCAAGGCTATCAGAGGAAAATATGAGAAGAACGGATGGGGAAAAACCCATACAAAACCTAGAAGTGATTAAGTATTCCTTCAGAAAGCTTTTTAAAAAATTAACAATTGATTTAAATGAATGGAAAAATATTCATTTTTTTCTTCAGGAAATAGATTCATGACATACCGTATTGAACATTATCCAGCTATCAGAATCTAGTTTGACTATTGTTGTTGTTCAGTCACACAGTCGATTCCGACTCATTGCGACTCTATAGACCATCGTCCTCCAGGCACCTCTGTCCTCCAGCATCCTCCTCAGCCTGCCCAGCTCTGTACCCTCAGTTGCTGCTTTTCTCAAATGAATGTAACATATGAAGCGAAAAACCTGCTGCATCCATGGAGGCTCTCCAAATGATCCAAGACTTTGGTTTACTGTTTTCTGGTTCACATGGACAGCCAACAGAGATACAATAGGCTTTCTCATGAGGATAATTGAGGGGGCAGGGTTAGAAAATATCAAGTAGACATGTTTCATTATTTCCTTAAAAGATGTGGAAATAAATTCACAAAGAAGCAAGAACTAACACATATCTTTTACATATGAGTCAAGAGATCTCAGACTGTTAGAGCAAAAGAAATTGCCTCATCTTTTTCAACCAAGCAAGGGAAGAGGTGTCCATTAATCTAAAAAAATATTTTCTTCTCTGCTACTGTTTCTCTTCTTTGGGTCCATTGGTATGTGCTTAGAATGTTTTCCACACATTTTCCACATGGCGTAAACATCTACACCTTCCATCATTCTTCTCTGAATATTGTAATGTCAGTTAGCTAATTCTCTTAAGTGACTGGTAGAAAAAATACACAGTTTACGTGCCTATTTGTTGTAATGTGGAACCCTGTTCTGCTAGAATAAAGACACGTGGAGCATGGGATATGGTGGTCCAGCCTTGAATTGAGGTGGGCAAAGACATTTTATTACCCTGCCTCTGGGCGGAGTGACTCTAAAATGGTTGACGCCCCTAGGTTACAGATTGGCCCTCTTTGCTAAGCATATTCTATGTTATATTTACACTATAGGAAAAGGTCTACTCTATTCTAAAGTAACATCTGTTTCCCTGGTTCTAACTGACTTTAACTCAGAGAAGCATCTTGTGACCATTGTTTATGCAAAGACACGGATGTTGCCAAGTCAGTCAGGGAGCAGCTAAGGAATGTGTATTCCATCTTATCTACCTCTCCAGAAAGACCCATGTTTCCATGTTCGGAAGTCTTGCCCTGACTCATGCTTCGGCTGTGGCCGGTGAATGAACCTCTCGAGAGGGGAATGATTAATATTAAATAATTCCCACTTATGCAGCCAATCCACACCTATTAAAACTGATTCCAATTTTCCCTCAAAAGAAATATTTTATGTATGTTTTGAGACTATTACCGCCAAACAAAAAAACATATTTTTTACAAATACTAAGGTCTGCAATTAGCTAATACTTTAATGGGGTGTGTGCGTGTGTGTGTGTGTGTGTACGTGCGTGCACACATTACAAATAAAGAAAGCAAGATAAAATATTTTTTTAAATCAAACAGAGCCAAATGAAGTTACTTTTCTCTTTGGTTTTTGGTTCTCTGCTGTTTATATTGCTTGCTTTAGAATACTAATTGTACTGAGAAATTAACCCTGGTTCTGTTATCACCAGGGACTCTGAAGCTAGTACGGTACTCATCTTGATGTTCCTTATGTTTCACTAAACACATTTCATTCCAGCATCAGTTTTGAAAATCTAAGTACACCTCTTTCCATGTTCACTAATTTATGTAAATACATTAATAATTGTTTTATTACTCTAACAGTTTTAATAGCAGTAAAACATCAAATCTGGAAGTTACCTTAGTTCAGACTTTTCCCTCCCCACAAGATTTTTTTCCTTAAATTGTAATGCAGATGTCATACTGATAGATCTGTAAGGGTGACACTATATGGCAAACCATGAGCTGCACTCACTTCAAGCTTCCTGCCTCTAATCTCAGGAGTTCCATTATCACTGATGCAGTAATGGAGCAGAGCATCAGAGGAACCAGGGGAGCATATATGAAAAGAGATTCATAAGATATCTGCTGTGAAAGATAGATACTACTGCCATTTCTCTTTTGGGGCCATTGGTTATATGCTCAGAAACAGCAGGCAGATGGACAAACATGCTTTAATTATGGTGAAAACAGTGACTGTTTCCAACTACTCTAGTTCCAAGGCTGATAATGGCCATATTGTAGATAGCCATCACCTTCAATTCTCACTTCTTCATCTCTCTTCTGGGATTACAAGAGGCAGAGGATGACAAAATATGTGAGTGATAATGGGTATCTCTTCTCTTAGGCTTTTAATTCTCTCAATTAGGACAAAGTGAGGAAACCAGAAATTAAGAGAGCAGGGAATGACAAAGACTACAGTAAGAAATAACATTAAGGTATCTGTTGAGTCCGGAACAAGAAGTACTTTAACCAGCAGGATTGGGTTAAACTCAGTGATTATTCAGCTCATACTTCGGACTGGGGACTATATACGGGGGGTGGCCTCTGGATTTGACAGTGATTTGACAGTTACAAAACAAGATACATTTAGGGGGATCCCAGAGGACAAACAAAGTTCAACATTACCCACGCTGACATGTATTTGAATTTCGCGCCTTTAGAACGGGTGCACTTCTGTGCTTCAGTTTCAGCGTAGTTTGACTTTTCAAACAGAATTAAGCTTTGGACACAACAGTATCTCATATCAACATTCTCAATGATGCCATACATATCTTGTTAAGTGCAAAATTAACATCAATTCTAAGAACATTCAGCTAGGTTTTTACTTAGATAACGTTGGCTGCTATCTTATTGTGTAGAATAAGAGGGAAAAGAGGATTGGGATCAGAAACACATGGCCAACTGATTGAGTTTCCTGTCCGATTCGATTGCCTGACGCTTCCTCTTAAAGGAAATTATTTAAACACAGGAACCTTGCCAGAGGCAGCACCTCTGTGCAATGTGAAGTACATCACTAAGTGCACAGTTAGTGTCACAGTAGGAGTTGCCAGAGAAGTTGTGGGACAAGAAGATGTGGATCCAGAGCTTCTAGGAGACCTTTAAGAAGACTCAGGCTCCAAATTCTCTCTTGTATCCCTTCCTCTACTGCACTTCCCTAATCATCCCCTTGCATCCTCTGCATCTTGATATTGTCACCAGAAATGGTTAGCTTGGGTCTTTGTTTACTTCTAAGGGTATGTGTCTCATGGGAGGAGAAAAAATAGGAGATGTCAGGGAGCAGCCATTAGAACATTCAGGTCAAGTGAAGACATTGTGGGAGACTGCAATTAGAGTCTTTTTGTAAGAGGGAAGGGAAAGTGGGTAATGAAAAACAAGAAATGGAGCATATAAACATTGCAATGCTTGGTATCAGTGAACTAAAGTGGTATGGAATGAGATATTTTCAATGAAACTAAAAAGTCTTCTACAAAGTCACTCCATATTCCCCGAGAGCCTCAGGAAAAATGGAGTGGCTCTAATATTGAGGCAAGATATAACCTGACTAAGAAAGGGCTCTTGGATTATGACAGACAGTGTAATAAAAATATCAATTCCAGTGTGCCTTTGCAAGATTGTAGAAATGGGAAACGTGCAAAGAAGAGCAATCAAGCATATAAAGGAAGTATTCCCAGCATAGCTCTTCTTATGTGTTAGTCCCAAAACAATGTTTCTGGATTGGGTTCAGATGAAGTCCTGAACAAGGCTATGTCCTACATTATATTATGATTAATTAAAACTGTGTAGGAGGTAGCCATACAAACCTAATTTGAATACTTACTGTATGGACATGTATTCAAGCTAAAAATTCAAAGCATCATGTAGCTCTACTTTTCACAATGCTGTCAGTGCGTAATGATCTCAAGACTTCTCTCACCCCTATTTTTTTTAAATACCTATGATTAAACCTAAGAATTCATTGCCAGATTTAATTAAACACTTCCACCCAAGAAATAATACAGTATTGCTTTATTCTTTATGAGGGAAAACAGAGATACCTGTATTAAATTCTATTCCAAGGTGACATAAAATTGTTTTTTCACCACTGAAAAGTCCGACCGTGATTTCTTTGTAGTACTTTTCTCTAGAATGAAATCTAGCCTTTAAAAAAAAACAAGTTTGAACTTTGTATGTTCTACATTGAATTTATATTTTTATTCAATTTCTGTTTTTGCTATTCTCATCTAGAATTTGATCAGGGTTAACCCTATGTTAAAGTGTATTTCTCAATTTCATCATGACACATTATTGGGTACTCCACATATGAGGTTTGCCAGGGGTCCTTTTGAGGTTCTGAATTTGGTCACTTTATTTCATTTAATCACAGGAAATCTGATTATTATTATTTTCCCAAAAGCAAAATACAATCTACAGGGAAGGAAAAAAATAGGAAAACATTACTTTTTGAATTACAGTTCTCAGCTGGTAGCAATATTCTGGGAGTTGTTTTCCATTTATTTATTTATTTCATTTGGGAGTATAGCAATTGTCATCTGGCTCTTCAAGAGGATTTTTTTGATGCTTTCCTTAGTCATCTTTTAGGGGCTCAGAACAATCACCTTGCATTCTCATTTCCAGACCTCTCTTTGTTTGTTACCATTTCAAGGTTGTATGGTTCATTTTATATTTTCTAATACAATAAACAGTTAAAAGAGTCCTTATCCTTTAATCAGTCAATGTCCAGGACACTAGTCAACAAATAGTGAGAGTTTTCTCCTGTCATTTCATGGAAATATGTCCAGTCCAACAGAAAATATTTTTTTAAAGACACACACAACCTGATTTATCCTTTCCACTGCAGTTCCTTTATTCTGCTTCAAAATGCTGAGGCACTCTATGGAAGAGTGTAGGAAATGGTGTGGGCTTGTATTTTTAAAAAAAGGATATTTGTGACCTTCATCACCTTCTAATCATAATCCCCACTTCAGGAACAGTCATCTGCAAACATAGATGAACAATTGGACATGATATTATACCCAGGTTTAAATGAATTAGTTGTCATTCAAATTCTTGCAGGATTGTTTAGATTTGGATATGCTGTATGATGTTATTGGAATTGCTGAGTGTCTTTAAAAGTTAGTGTTCAAGATATAAAGGGTGTTTTTCAGTGGTCATTAGCGAGCTTTGTGCTTCCTCAGTTGAAAAGCCCAAGCTTCCACACTTCTTTTGTTTGTGCTTTTTGCAAGTTCTTCGCTTGTGAGTGGATGTTACTCATGATTGCATTGTCTTGATTTCTCCTTTTCTGCTCTTTTTCTTAATACATTTTACTCAAATAGTACTGTGGTCTAGTGTGCTTGGCTTCTCAAAGGCAGAACTATGAGCCAGAATTTGTTTGTTTCTAGTTAACTGAAGTGTTTGGGAGTGGGATTCTTCTCACTGTCAAAGTTAACTGGCATACGTATCATCTTGTCATTACACTTTAAACTGAAACCTAACAATGCACCAAACATACTCATCATTGGTAGCTCTGCCCATCACTGGACATAATACAGAGTACAGTATTTGGTAACTTGCAGGGAAGAGCTTTATGCTGTAGACTGTGTGAACTATGACTGAGATGAGTTGTGTTTTAGAATATTCATTTGGGTGTCAAGGAAGGCACGTACACATGAATCAAGCCAAAAGTATAGGTTGTCAACAACATGATATCCAATCAGCAAAAGTGTAATGATTTTCTCTTTACAGTTCAACTATTGAGTATGAAACTTCAATTTTTACTCGTCAACATTTCAGTTTAGGTTAAAATTCAGGAGTGCATTTATTAATTTATAATTAAGCTTAAATCCCACTTAAAGGTAAAGGTAAAGGTTTCCCTTGCTTGAAAGCCAGTCGTATCCAACTCTAGGGTTCAGTGCTCATCTCTGTTTCAAAGCCGAAGAGCCAGCACTGTCTGTTTCTGCAGATGTTTCTGTGGTCACGTGGCAGGCATGAGTAGACACCAGAGCGCACAGAACACTGTTACCTTCCCACTGAAGTGGTCCCTATTTATCTACCTAGTGATAAATACACTATTCTGGGTGGCATGTACAAACAAAACATTTCCACAATACAGTACAACTCAAATTAAGCAATAAAACATGGCAACACCACTCTTTAAAAGTGGCAAGACTGCCATGAGAGGCATAAATTAATATCTGATGGGCAGGATGTCGCCAAATGCTTCTCTGAACTACTCTGTCTTTGAAAAAAACTGGGAAGGAGGGGGGCATGCAAAACATCTTGTGGTAAGGGATTTCAGAAGGTAGAAGCCACCACCAAGAAGGTTTGGCTTCTGGTAGCTACTTTTCTGGCCTTTCTCAGTAGGTTGCTGTAACTGCTAGGCTTGGGAAGCTGAGTCAGATGAGAAGTTACTCTCAAAGAAATATACTTCTAGAGATTTAGGTATTAATGCAGGGGTTGGCAAATTTTTTAAGTCAGGAGTTGGGTCAAGCTTCCTCAGACAGTTGAGGGGGTCAGACTGGTGGTCTGCCTGATGTAAATGCTGCTGTAAATGTATCTGTATTTTCCTCTGATACTTTGCCGGCCCCTGTATTAATGGACATAGTTTTATAGGATATTAGTCCAGAAACCTGTCAATCTTCTTCAAAGTTTCATTTTAGGTGAACAATGTCATCTTGGTTTTAACATTGTTAAATGCAGTTCTTTACTATGGGATCCAAAATTGATATATTTGCAAAATATGGCTCAGTATGGCATTCTAGATGAACCCAAAAAAATTTTTGAATTAAAAAAAATAGCAGCTGCTTAAAGCACCTTAGCAGTTAATTACTGGAGTAAATATGCCTCCTATTCCCATATCACCTTGTTTGCTTCCTTAACAGCACGTACATAAACTTTTACTTCAAACAAGTCCCACTGAGATCTATGGTGTTTATATGGGATTACAATTTAGTGAACTGTTTCTGGGTTTTTTTTTCCTTCCTCTCTGATAAATATAAACCACCACTCATAGTCCTGTGAATATTACAGCTCACATTTTTTCACCATTCTCCAAAAAAGCTTTCCATTATCTTGGAAATTTAAATACATATTAAACAAATTTTCATCAGGACTCATAATTGCAATTAAAGATTAAACAATACCCTATCCCCTCTTCAATCAAAAGTTGCTTGTGATATAGAAGAAGAGAATATGTGGCTTAAATTTAATTAATCCCTATTCTATGTCTTTCTTTACCATTAATTAATTATCAATAGTAATAACAGGAGGCCTCCTGCAGAAGTAGAATACTGATCAGGTTTTCAAAGTTTTCTGGAACAGATTTATAGGCGCATAGCTGGTGCCATTGCTTTGTCACAACACTTGGCTCTGCTCACACTGAAACAAATTTCATTCACCCTTATTTTGTCTGCTTGCCAGAAATGGAAAGGAGAGACAGCGCAGTGATAGAACCAGGATATATTATATCTGCAAGGCAAAGACAATTCTCCTTGTGGATATGTTAATGATATCTGTATATCAAAGTTAGACAGAGGGTGGAACATACCAAAAAAAAGGCAGTAGAATGTACCGATACTATTGCACTATCTAGTATTTATTTATTTATTTTAAGCATATATATCCTGCCCTCCTGGTGGGTACACCACTCAGGGCAGCTAACAACAAAAGGGGGAAGGGGAGAAGGTGAAAATACAATAGGTAAAAAGTAAAAATTACAATATAAAAACAATAAAAAACAACCACAGATAAAACATGACCCAGAACCCCCTGCTAAAATCAGCATTAAAATGGAGCAACAAACAAATCATCATTAAAAAAAGCCATCCCCACCCTACCAACATTAAAACAGAGTAACAAAACTGGCTTGCATAGGCTAAATCAGCCAGCAGGCCTGGCTAGTGGAGTCTAGCATGCCCCACATCCGCTGACAAAGTCATGTCTTCAGCATCTTTCTGAAAGGGAGTAGTTCCATCTGGAGACACAGCTCAGGTGGTAGGAGGTTCCCCAGGGCTGGTCCCAGTTCGATGTACTTCTTTCACTGTTGAGACCACCAGTGAGCCCCTCCTGTCTGCCCTAGTAGGACGGACTGAATTCCTTGTGGCGATGCGGTCTCTTAAGTTTCCTGACTGTTGTTTAAACATTTCTTTCTTGTTCATTCTACAGTCTTATTATAGCTTCCAGAATAAGAACAGAATAGAAATTCATGGTCAAAATGTAAATGGGCCTGCTTCGGAACATTTTTTTTGTTACTAGCAACACCTTATATAAACTCCATAGTTCGGTGCTAATTTGTGTAAAAAATTGAGACACTGACAAGAAAAAAGAAGCCTATTTAAAATTACTGCAGTGAACTCTTTGAAATCTACCAGAGAATACCACATTGTAAAAAATACATTCTTTGAAGCAGACATTTGGACCAACCAATAAGGACTTATTACACATCTCAGGGATGTAAGCAAACGTTTTTCCCATTGTTCATGGAAAATTGGCTGAGACCCTTCTGAGTATGAGTATAAGTACAAGCACCATCTAGGGAGGGGAAGGAAGGGGTGGCTGATGTTTAAGTTTGCTAAATTATATAAATCATCTCAAGTGCTTTGCTCTGTAAGCACTTTAGTATACTGCACCTGCTTTTCCCCTCTATAGCATTGCAGTTTTGCTTACATAGTTCGGGCAGGGCTGTAGGTCCACCACAAATCAAAATGCAATATTCTCTAAGCAAAATAACCAATTCCAGCATTTCACTGCAAGCAGAATCATATCTTACAATTATTTAAATTAGACAAGTGTTCTGATTTCCTAATACTTTTCAGTATCAAAAAGATGTGAACACAGCTAACTATGCCTTAAAATAGCTACACTTACTCGGTTTATGTAGTTTCATAGCCACAAAATAATCCAGGAGCAAAGGCAAATATAAATGCATGTGCTGGTTCATAAACCCATCACTGAACACATAAACTCATTTTCTTCTTCTTTCATGTCCAGATTGAACTTTAAAATGCCAGAATGAGGCCATCTCATTTTGTCATTGGCCAAAACTAAATCCTCATTGGTACATGTTTCTGATAGTAATCAGCAGACCAGCAAATGAGTCAGATTCTGTATCTCTCCACATTCACACAGGTGTTGTTTTCCACCAGCCTCCACTTGAGCATGTTGGTCTTGCATTTTGACACTCTGACCCTCAGTCTATTCAGGGTCCTCCATCAGGAAAGGTTGAGTTCCTCAGCCATATCCTCCTTTAACATTATTCCTTGTCCAGTGAGCTCCTTCCTCCATTTTCTAATTTGCTTTTGCTTTTGTGTACCCTCAAATTTTTTTGCTCATGCCATAAAACTCTTCCTGGATCTGAGTCAGCAAACTTGATATATCTGTTCAGAGAAGGTCGAGGGTTATTCTCTTGCTTAGTTCTCTCAGCACTAAAACACAGGTAAACTCATTGAAAACATGTCATATTTTGGACGTGGTTCCAGAGATTTAGGATCATGATTTAAGAAATGATAAAACCACAGCATTTGATGACAGCTTTTTTGTACTTTCATTTCTTCTGTGAATCTAGACATATTGCTGTGAATTTATGTTAACACTGTACTCAACTGAAACAGGTTTCTTGTGAAAAATATTTCATTTCATAATGAAAAGAAAGCAATTTTTTCTGCTCTAAAAAGCTAAAAGAATACCATCTTCTAACTGTTGTTCCTTTCCAAAAAGATTGACAGAGGTTGAAGGAGTCATTAGTTGCCTTATTAAGACATGCACTTAGAGTATCATTGGATGGCTGTAATAGTACATGGTTGGTTACAGTGAAAGAGTTGATTTAATGGTAGTAATGTTTCTTAAAGTGATTATTGTGATTGCTAGGGGATCACTCTAACTTGACCCTCAAAAAGTAGAGGCCCTAGAACCAAAAAGGTCTAGCTTGGGTATACAATAGGATCAGGCTAGAGCACATTTTCACCATGTGTCCTGTCAATACCAGTAAACAGATTGCATCAAACTGGTCCAAAAACTGTTAAAATTTTGTCTGCTTACCTTTTTGATCCATACTTGTAACATCCAGATTCCCACAAAAAAGCAAGAAACATGACTAAATAGGGTCTTGCTACATATGGTGATGGTTTCTGATGGCTGTGAAAAAACATGGAGACTAATTTAACTACAAATTAATTGAAAAAATTCAATATTTTTAATTGAATCAATTTGAGTGCTACATGGTGTAACATAAAGTGAGCTCATTTCTTAAAAAGTGAAAAACAAAAGCTGCTCTACCACCACACTAATACATCTTAACTCTTCTGAATTTGAAAACATAGCAGGGTTGGGCTCAATTAGTACCTGGGTGGAGGAACACCAGAGCATACAAGGTGTCTCAGATAAGACAAGAGATAAGATTTGTCTGAAATCCTTGGCCATGGGGACTGGATGCTCTAATTTTGCATAAGGCAGATTCATCTGTCCTATCCATATCCCTATTAAGGTATCTAATGGCATTTGACTAATAGCCATAGGTTAGAATTTTTGCGGACAAAATACCATAAGTGAGGCTATGTACACTTGTGTTGATTCTGAATTTTTAAGGCAATCATAGCCATTGCCATTCTAGGTCTGGTTTCTCACTACTTGCAGAAAAAAAGTTTTGTTTATACAGGAATGACCTTTCATCCTTATTCATCCTGTGGATTTCTGAGTTATTTTCTCACAGTTAGTTTATTTGATAATTTAATTAAAGTAAAATCTCTCTCTTTACCTCTCTTGATTACAAACAAGTGCTACCATGGCAACTCATTTTAATGGTAATAATACAAGGCATGTACTTAAGTCACTCTTTGACTATAGCAGGGGTTCTCAACCTTTTAAAGCTAGGGACTGGATCATGTCTTCTCAGACTGTTTGCAGGCCGGACTGATGTCTCCCCTTGAGCCCACCACACCCCAAAAAGCCCCCCACCCCACCCCACCTTGCTCTCCTGCTTACCGGCCTGGAGGAGCTGCATCATGGGTGAAGGACACCCCACCCCACCTTGCTCTCCTGCTTACCGGCCTGGAGGAGCTGCATCATGGGTGAAGGACACCCCACCCCCATGCAGCCACCAGGAACATGTCCATGGCCACCAGGAGTGTCTCCACGGCTGTTGGGAATGTCTCCGCAGCCACCAGAAATGCATCCGCAGGCATTGGAAATGCATAAGCGGGCATTGGTAATGCATCAGTGGGTGCCAGAAACACATCAGTGGGTGGCAGAAACCCCCCCGCAGTCTCCGGGAACATGGCCACTCTGCCAGGAACATCTCCATAGCTGCCAGAAACACATCTGCAGATGCCAGAAAATCCCTCGCAGCCACCAGAAACAGGACCGTGGCCACCAGGACCATCTCTGCAGCTGCCGGGAATGCGGCCGCTTCTGGAGGTGGTGGAAGCAATGGCTGGAGTGAGGTTGTGGGCCAGCTGATTTGGTACCATGGGCCAAATCTGGCCTGTGGGCCATAGGTAGAGAATCGCTGGACTAGAATAAAGACCCATAAGAGATCCATTCCTTAGCACCATTACCCCTTCCTCAAATCAATATTTTATTTCTCTGTACTGTTAATTTCCACCAGTATGGGATTTTTACAGTTGTTTTCAAGGCTGGGTATTCCCTACCTACAAGCTGCTATATGTTTCTTAATGGATTAATCCTCCTATATGATGTATACAAAAATATTCTAGTCTGAACATAGTATGCATTTCTTATTTATTTAGAAATACATTTTTTATCTGGCTATGCTAGAATAATGTTTGTTTCAGGAAAATGTTACTTGGCAAGCCCCGTGTAGACTAGCAAGCAATAAATAAAGGTAGGAATGAGGAAACTTGCTTATGAAATAAATATTGTTCTAGGTTGTTATGATACCCAAAGCAGTCCTTGAAAGGCTGAATCCAAATCATATTACTGGCAAGTTTTCATTAAAATCTTTGATACGAAGAGAATAAGTTAAAAACAAACCCACACCAATTTTGAGAAGAGCTAATGAACCCAGCACTTAATCTGCTATGAATTATGTTCATGCAATTGCCATCTTCTTTCAAACTGTCCAATTACTGTGTGAAACCAGCAGGATTCATTATTTATCTGGTATGTTCATCCCAATGCAGCTTTTGAGTGAAGAAGCCAGTTTCATTTTCAAGCCTATTATATATATTTCAGGCAGGAAAGCTCCATCCAACACCTCCAGCATTGAATTAATCAAGTCTACATGAGAAGTGTTTATACAAGGTTTACATTTCCACGAGGCACTAGGAATGGAAGTTTGTTTGGTAGATTTTTGGCACAGGAAAATATTATGGGGAAAATGGCAAAAAGGATCCAAGAAAATATAAAAGTAATTAAATGCAATGTAAAAATACACATTGCTGTAGGTTTTTCTGTCTGAAGAGAGGCTACATTGGAGGTGGGTCACTTCAATCTTATTGAGGTAGTGAAGGAATTCTGAATTTTTGTCAGAGCTTCAAGAAAACTCCCAAAGGCTCCAGACCTGTTTTGAGGACTGTCTCTAGGGACTGTGGTGGCTTAATGGTTAAGATGCTGAACTTGACAACTGGAAGGTCAGCAGTTCAAGACCCGAGTACTGCATGACTAAGTGAGCTCCCATCTCTGTCCCAGCCTCTGCCAACCTAGCAGTTTGAAAGCAAGAAATTGCAAGTAGTTAAATAGGTAACATTTTGGTGGGAAAGTAAATGACGTTGTGTGTATTCTAGTGTCCAGTCACACCTGCCACATGTCCATGGAAATGTCTGCAGACACAGAAAGCACTGGGTCTTTGGCTATAAATTAAGTCAAGCACCAAACCCTAGATTCAGATATGACTGGTTTTCAAGCAAGGGCAACCTTTACCTTTACCCAGCACCTGTAAAGTATGGAGTAAATATTTATAATGAATCAATTGCTTTGCTTTGCTGACATTGGAGCTATCAGGTATTTTTGTTTCAACTCCGTGTATAAACTGGGAAATGTGCACAACTTTGGTTGTTAGTTAGTCACAAAGAATCTGAATCGAGTTCCTTGTTATGGATCCAGGGACTGCTGTCTTTAGCACTGTTTTGCACAAACAATTAGACTAGGGATGTCCCGCCACAATAGGAGGCTCCCTGGAATCACAGGTTGAGCAAGGAGAGGAGGATAAAGGTGAGGCCAAATGTGAGGCTGTGGGGCCTCTTCCACCACCATCACCGCCACCCACCCACCCCCCAATCAGGGCAAAACAGGACTAAGAACATAGACTATTTACAGCATTTATCTGATAAGTAATTAAGAAATTACTACTCTGTTTAGTTACTAAATATCAAGTAGGTAACAAGACGGGTATCTGATATAATGCATTTCCTTTTCATATTAAGGTTTGATGTCAAGTATTATTTTTTGTGATACTTCTTTAACTCCTAGTTAAAATACACCCAGTACTAACCAAAGCTAGAACTATACTGAATAGCATTGAATAGTATACTAACTTCTTCTCTTTTGTTACATTCTGTTAAATTGTATTACTATATAAGATAGTGAAATACTGGTGTAGGAACGGGCAACCCATGCCAACAATATTACCAATAAAACTCCATGGACAGTAACAAAAGGCAAAACTATACATGGTGCAGGATGATGAGCCCCTCAGGTTGGAAGGTGTGGTTGGATCTGATAACAAAAGGGAAATCTGATGCTGTAAGGAACAATACTGTATAGGAACCTGGAATGTAAGATCTATTAATCAAAGCAAGCTGGATGTGGATAAAAGATGGAAAGAATAAGCATTGACATCTTGAGAATCAGTGAACTAAAGTGGTCAGGAATGGGTGAGTTCAACTCAGTGGATCATTATATCTACTACTGAGGGCAAGGATCCTTTAGATGAAGTGGAGTGGCTCTTATAGTCAATAAAAGAGAGAAAAAAGCAGTAATGGGATACAATCTTAAAATGACAGAGTGATCTCAGTCTGAATTCAAGGCAAACCATTCAATATCACTGTAATCCAGATCTACACCCCAACCACTGGTGCAAAAGAAGTCATAGTAAACCAGTTCTACGAAGACCTACCACACCTCCTAGAACACCAAAAATGATATCTTTATCATCATAGAAGATTGGAATGCTAAAGTAGGAAGTCAAAAGGTAACTGGAATCACAGGTAAGTTTGGCCTTGGAACACAGAATGAGGCAGCGCAATGGCTAAGATAGTTCTGATCATAGCAAACACCCTCTTTCAACAACCTAAGAGGCATCTCTACACATGAACATCACCAGATGGCCAGCATCAAAATTAGATTGACTACACACTCTGCAGCCAAAGATGGAAAAGCTCTACAGTCAGCAAAGATGAGACCTGGAGCAGACTGCGGCTCATATCATGAGTTACTGATTGCCAAATTCAGGCTTAGATTGAAGAAAATAGGGAAAACAATTAGGCTACACAGGTATCACCTAGATAACATCCCTAAGGAATATACGGTGGAGGTGAGGAATAGATTTAAGGGATTAGACTTCATAGACAGAGTGCCTGAAGAATTATGAATGAGGTTCATAACATCATACAGGAGGCAGCAATTAGAACAATACCAAAGGAAAAGAAATGCAAGAAAGCAAAGTGGTTGTCTAATGATGCCCTTCAAATAGCTGAAGAAAGGAAGGAAGCAAAAAACAAAGGTGAAAGAGAAAGATTCACTCAAATGAATACAGAATTCCAAAGAAAAGCAAGGAGAGATAAGGAGGACTTCTTAAACAAACAATGCAAAGTAATAGAGGAAAACAACAGAAGGGGAATGACTAGAGATCTCTTCCAAAAAATTGGAGAAATTAAGGGAATGATTCAAGCAAAAATGGCCATGATAAGGGATAAAAACAGTAGGGACCTAGCAAATGCAGAAGAGATTAGGAAAAGATGGCATGAATACACAGAAGAACCCTACAGAAAGGACCTCAATGTCCCTGACAACGAAAGTGATGAGAACATTGACCTTGAGCCAGACATTCTGGAGCATGAAGTCAAGAGGGCCCTAGAAAGCACTTATTTATTTATTTATTGATTGTTCAAATTTCTATGCCACCCAATCAGGTGAACCTGACTCAGGGCGGCTCACAACAAGATTAACAGGTTAGCATTGTTAGCATTGCTAACAACAAAGCTAGTGGAAATGATAGTATTCCAGTTGAATTATTCAAAGCCCTAAAAGATGAAGCAATTAAAGTGTTGCACTCTATATGCCAGCAGATTTTGGGGGGAAAACAGCAGTGGCCACAGGATTAGAAAAGGTCAGTATATGTTTCAACCCCAAAGAAGGGCAATGCTAAATTTTGTTCAAATTCAATTGCGCTCATCTCACATGCTAGCAAGGTCATGCTCAAGATAATACAGGCTAGGATTTAGCAGCACGCAGATCGTGAATTTCCAGAAGTGCAGGCTGGGCTTTGAAGAGGCAGGGGAACTAGAGACCAAATTGCCAACATTCACTGGATCATGGAGAAAGCAAAGGAGAACCAGAAAAATATCTACTTCTGTTTCATTGACTACCCCAAGGCCTTTGACTGTGTAGACCACAAAAAACTGTGGCAAGTAATTAAAGAGATGAGAATACCAGATCACCTCATCTATCTTCTGATAAATCTGCACATGAGTCAAGTAGCAACAGTTAGGACATGATACAGAACAACTGATTGGTTTAGAATAGGAAAAAAAGTACAACAAGGCTGTATATTGTCACCCTGCTTATTTAACTTACATGCAGAGTACATAATGTGCAGTTCAGGGCTGAAAGAATCACAAGCTGGAATTAAAATTGTGGGTGGGGGGGCATTAACAACCTGAGATATGCAGATGATACTACTCTAATGGCAGAAAGTGAAGAAGACCTAAAGAACCTCTTGGTTAGGGTGAAAGAAGAGAGTGCAAAAGCTGGCCTGAGACTCAACATCAAGAAAACCAAGATAATGACAACTGGTCCTATCATTCCCTGGCAAACAGAAGGGGAAGAAATAGAAGCAGTGACAGACTTTACCTTCATAGGATCCAAGATCACTGCAGATGGTGACTGCACCCATGAAATATAAAAGATGATTAATTCTTGGGAAGCAAGCTATGAGAAACCTAGGGAACATAATAAAAAGCAGAGACATCACCCTTCCAACAATCGTCCGCATAGTCAAATCAATGGTATTCCCAGTAGTAATGTATGGTTGCGAGAGCTGGATCATAAGAAAGGCTGAGTGCAGGAGAATAGATGCCTTTGAAATGTGGTGCAGGAGGAGAATTCTTAGAGTACCTTGGACAGCAAGGAGATGAAATAAGTTGATCCTGAAGGAAATCAGCCTTGACTGCTCCTTGGAAGGACAAATATTGAAGATGAAATTAAAGTACTTTGGTCACCAAATGAGAAGAGAGGACTTACTCGAGAAGGCCTTGATGCTGGGCAAAAGGAGGCAAAAGGAGAAGAGGGTGGCAGAGGATGAGGTGGCTAGATGGCATTGTTTTGACACAATGGGTGTAAAGCTGAGTGGGCTGCAGAGAATAATGGAGGATAGGGGTGCCTGGTGTGCAGTGGTCCATGGGGTCACAAAAGGTTGGACTCAACTATGCGACTGAATAACAACAACAAAAGGGATGTAAAATTAGACCTGGTTATACCCTACATAATAAACAAAATGATAAAAAGAAGAAAACACACCTTGGTAGAAGACAGCAGGTGTATTTGTTTAATTATTTTGCTGTTCCTGGATAGATTTTGTGCATTTTCTTTTCTTTTTTTTAATTTTTTTAAATAAATTTTTTAGCAAACATACAAAAAAGAAAAACAATAACAATACAGTATAATAATACAACAAAAACAACATCAATACAGTATTACCTCAAGTTCATAAGAGCTAGCACATATTAGTAATTAAACTGATTATTTACCATATAACCCCCAATATTAAGTGCCACATTATAAGTTATTACTATAACCATAACAGTAATAAAAACTTTCAGTGCTACCTCTATTTTTTGTTTCTTTACTAATTACACATCACCCTGTGAATATATACAATGCCCGGAGAGTTTAGTATCTATTTCATCTCCAAAAACCTCTTTGAAATGGTACAGGTCCAGAACTGTCACTTGCCATAACAGAATGATCCACAAACGGCTTCCAAATACTCCAAAACCTATTCTCTTTTAATTTATCTCGTTTTACTTTGATCTCCCATGTCAGTTTGTCGTTCAATGCTAAACTCCACATTTCTTTATACCACTCTCCAATCTGTATGTCTACATCGTTTTTCCAATTTCTGGCTATGTATTGTCTACCTGTGGTTAATATAATTTCCAATAATTCTTTTTCCTCCTTGTTCAAACCCATGCCTTCCACATTTGTTAAAAGGATGGTACCTGACACCAACTTAACTCTTTTACCCATTATTTCACCAATCTCCCCTTCTATTCCTCTCCAAAAATCCCTTATTTTTTTACTCCACCACATATGTTCATATGTTCCAACCGTTTCTTTGCATCTCCAGCATAAATTATCCCTTTTATTATCCATCTGATGTAGTCTCAGTGGTGTCAAGTACCATTGCCACAGCATTTTAAAATTATGTTCCTTAATTCTTACTGACATTGTTCTCATTATCCTCTTTTTCCATTTATTCCTCCATTCAACATCCTCTATTTTTATATTCAAGTTTTGTTCCCACTTCCGTTTCAAATCTTCCTGTGGATCTTTACCCTTATTCAGTATAATGTAAAGTTTGCTTACCAGACCCTTAATGTTCTTTTCCCCTTTTCTGATCTTTATTACCAATTCTTCAAATTCAGTCTTTGTTCTATCTATCCCTACTTCTCTTCTATATTTTTTGTTCCAATTATCCACCTTCAATTTCTGAAACCAGTCCAGTTTTAACTTTTCAAATATTTTTTTCCTCTTGGTTTCATCATCACAAACTTTTGTGCATTTTCAAAACTGTTTTTCGGTATATGACTGCAAAATAGGCCTTGCTGGGGAGAATGATAACTGTTAACTTGTCACATGAACTTGGAAACATAGTATCCTTGGATGGGTTGTTTGTGTCTTTTTGACTAATTAGTATATCATTTTATAATTTCATCCAAGTGGGGTTTAGGGAGAAACACTAGTTGCAGACAGGAACATCATGTGTAAATTGCAACAGCTGTAATGAATAAATCAGTTTGTGTCTCAGTTTTCCATTGGAATCTAGAGAGATGGGTTAGAGTGGGTTTGGAGATGCCATGATGATTTGTCTCATCATTCCAAAACCCAATGTCTTGATGGCATCTTAGCAACACAGATCTTTTCATATCCCTATATGGAAACAGTATCAGATGCGGTGCAAAAGTAATGAGCACAGTAGGTTTAATTTTCACTTTGAAACTCAGTGCTAAAATGCCATTATTAGCACTTAGCAATTAAATCAAAATCCTTGACAAAAATAATATTTGTATGGATTGGAACCATCCCCACTCCTTGTTATATTCTGGATTTTCTCTAAACTGAATTAATATATAGTGGTTTAAGACAGAAAGATATATGATTTACAGGGTGGCTGTAAAAATGGCTCGTGGTTTGCACATAAGCAATGCTGTGCCTCTTCAACGGGAACAAAAGGAATATGTCTCAGTATTTCCAAATAAATAAGATGGGGAAGATCACTGACACAGAATTGCCGACTGCTGTTATTGTAACCAGTGTGATGTACAGGGTCATTGCACCAACACAGTGCAGCAAGCTGTGACATTTCTAGAGAGAGAGAGGTCTTGCAGCAAAAACAGCAAGAGGTGTTAAGGGACTTTAAACACTAACACATTTGTTCGCCATAAGCTTTTCTATATTGGATTCCAACTATATCTACTTTTTAAGTCAGCAGTGTGAGGAAACTGTGAACTTCCAGTTACTGTTTGGCTAAAACTCCCATTACACTGGCTATTGACTATGCCTGCTGGAGGTGATGAGAGCTGGTTTTCTATAACATCTGGGATACCACATGAAGTTTGATTCAGTATTAAAATGTTGAAAAGTGAGGGAAGGAAATAACGTTGTGCCAGTGAGTCTCAGCTGGAAAACAGAAAGAAGGTGTGAATGTGTGATGTATGTATGACTCTTTCATGCAGGTTTTAAGTGGATAGGCCACAGTAATATTATGGAAAGGAACTATCTTTCTTCCACCACTGATTTTTTTTCTTTTTAAAAGTTCTATGTTAACTTTTATTTTACAGCATATGCAATACATGGATACACACACACACACACACACACACACATTTTGTAGGTATATACGTTCCATATGGGGCAGGTGACAAATCCAGTGCACTGGAATTTGGGCTACTAGATGTGAAGGGTAGACACTGGGACAGGAAGGGTACTGACCAGATATACTTGCCTCCCCCTCTCATCTTTTCCCATTACTTGAAAAATTGTCCATCCTCTCTTTGGGTGGGACACTCCCTGCATGACTGGCTTCAGTCTGCACTGTTTCTATTGCTTCCCTCCACCCAATGCTGCAAGACAGATTCTCCCATTGAGGAGGTGCCCTCCTCTTTTTTGCTGTCCAGCACATGGATAGAGAATTACCAGAAGTGCAGGCTGGGGAACTGGAGACCAAATTGTCAACATACGTTGGATCATTGAGAAAACAAAGGAATAACAGAAACAAGTCTACTTCTGTTTCATTGACTACACCAAGGCCTTTGACTGTGTGGACCACAATAAACTGTGGCAAGTAATTAAAGAGAAGGGAATGCCAGATCACCTTATATGTCTCATGAGAAATCTGTACATTAGTCAAGAAGCAACAGTTAGGACTGGATACGAAATAATGAAGTGGTTTGGAATAGTAAAAGGAATAAGACAAGGCTGCATTTTGTCACCCTGCTTATTTAACTTATATAAAGAGCACATCATGCATAATGCAGGGCTGGATGAATCACAAGTTGGAATTAAAATCGCTGGGAGAAACAGCAACAATTTCTGATATGCAGATAGTACTACCCTAATGGCAGAAAGTGAAGAAGACTTAAAGAAGCTCTTGCAGTTGAAAGAAGAGAGTGCAAAAGCTGGCTTAAGACTCAACATCAAGAAAACCAAGATAATGGCAACAGGCCCGATCACTTCCTGGAAAACAGATGGGGAAGAAATAGAAGCAGTGACAGACTTTACATTCTTAGGATCCAAGATCACTGCAGATGGTGATTGCAGCCATGAAATAAAAAAGGTGACTGATTCTTGGAAGACAAGCTATGAGAAACCTAGGGAACATAGTTAAAAGTAGAGGCATCACCTTGCAAACAAAAGTCCACATAGTCAAAGCAATGGTATTCCCCGTAGTAATGTCTGGTTGCAAGAGATGGGCCATAAGAAAGGCTGAGCACAGAAGAATAGACACCTTTGAAATGTGGTGCTGGGGGAGAATTCTGAGAGTACCCTGGACAGCAAGGAGATGAAATAAGTTGATTCTGAAGTTAATCAACCTTGAATGCTCCTTGGAAGCTCAAATATTGAAAATGAAGCTAAAGTAGTTTGGACATCAAATGAGAAAAGAGGATTCACTTGAGAAAGCCTTGATGCTGGGAAAGGTGGAGGGCAAAAGAAGAAGGGGGTGGCAGAAAAAGAGATGGCTAGATGGTATTGTTGATGCAATGGGCACAAAGCTGGATAGATTGAGGAGAATGGTGGAGGATAGGGGTGCCTGGTGTGCAAAAGTCCATGGGGTCCCAAAAGGCTATACTCAACTATGCAACTGAACAACAACAACAACAAAATCAAGATTTCTTTCAGCTTTGGGTTTGGGCCTTTGCCTGAAGAACTCTGATCTAAAGAGATAATCACCCTACTCCTAAGATAGGCTTCTTTCTCCCTTACTGCCAGTTGTGTAAGTCTCTCTGCCAGGTGCTCAAGATGCCTTCCCAGTCCCACAGATGGTAAGGCACATTGGACTCGGCATGCTCTTCAGACATCAGGCTCACAAAACAAGACTAATTTGAGGTTTGTTTTGGTTTTGGACCTGAGCCCAGGAAATTCTGATATGAAGATTTTTAAAAAAAAACCATCTTAAAAGAAATCAACCCTGACTGCTCCTTAGAAGGTGAAATAGTAAAAGTGAAGCTGAAGCCTTGATGCTGGGAAAGGTGGAGGTAAAAAGAAGAAGGGGACGGCCAAAAATGAGATGACTAGATGGTATTTTAGATGCAGTGGGCATACAACTGGGCAGGTTGAGAAGGATGGTGGAGGACAGAGGTGTCTGGAGGGCGGTGGTCAATGGGGTCACAAAGGGTCAGAATCAACTGTGTGACTGAACAACAACCAACCCCCCACCCCCCACCCCGAATCACCTTGTTTTCAGGTTATGGTTCCTTCTCACTCACAGGCACCTGTGTGATTTTTCTGCACTTCAGCTTGGGGCACAATTGACTGGGGAAAATGCCCAATATTCTTAGGCCCACCCACACTCTCAGGCTTCTGAAACATAGATCTGATCAATCAGCAAGTGTCTTTTCTTAAGATCTGGGATCATGTATTGGCCTAACACCAGTGCCCAGTTGATGGGGCCTGAGATGAAATGTTCCCATCATTCATTCATTCATTTGAGAAGACTCCTGGGTGAGTATCATCTGAGCAACAATGTCCAGCCAGTACAAGGAGAATTCTTGCCATAGTGGGAACTTAGCAAGGCATTAAGTGCAGAGCTCCCAGCAGGAAGAAAGGGAGTGAAAAGAAATTAAAAACAACAATGTGGAAGCATTGCCTGTGCACTGAAATTCATGTAGCAGTTGATGGCAATGAGTAGCAATCCCCTCCCTCAAATCATTTCCCTCATGTTCAGTTTTCTCCCTGTTTGGAAACATAAAAAATACCTACAGATTCTTTCACAGACCCAAGCACAAGCAGAATCAGTTCCCCTCCAAAACTTCTCAAAGTGAAATGGCACCAGTTTCTAAGACAAATTATTCAAAACAGATCAAACAGAATGGTATCCATACATCCCGGTTTGTTTGTAGTTTACACATTCCAGAACAATATTGAGAACTCTGCTTTCAAACTCTTTTGTTCACATTTAGAAGTGTGATCAGAAGGCCTTCTTGGGCAATACTGTTCTACCCAGTTTGGTACGATTTCTTCATTCTCACTGGAGTTTCTCAGGGGAAGAACTGCAGAGAGAACAAGATTCAGAGGAAAATCAGTTACATGGACAAACTTTAACTTGAACAACCCTTGGATCTAGTACATTTGAGGACATGTAAATATATGAATCCCTGAACATTGGTGTATAAATAAGTAATACCTTTCATCCAACCCATCAGTTTGTCATATTTCTGTCTCTGCTTCCAGTATTTTAGTTACTTCCACAAGAAGTGTTCCATTTAAAAACCTTTTTTTATTTATAAAGCAGCATATTTCAATGTAAAGTATAAACCAGGTTATTACAGTGAAGTAATATTTAAAAGAATGTATTAAAATGCAAATTACTGTATTTACTTCTCTGCTTCAAAAGTGACACACCAAATAAATGCCGAAGAGTAGCTATTCATTAGGCTCTTATCTAATTCCAATTAAAGTGGATGGAAAAGCTTTCAACAATTTCCACCGAAGCAGAATCAGAACAGACTTCCAAGAAGAATAAAAGATGTCAATTCTTTAAAATTTAAATGTGCACATTTGAATTTCAATTCTTTGATTCCTCCAGAACAGCAAAGAGGGGAGTGTATATTCCTTCTGATGTATTGTTTTTTTAATCTAATTTCTTGCTTTCGAACTGCTTAGGTTGGCAGGAGCTGCGACAGACTATGACGCACAGGCCTCGAACCGCCAACCTTCAAATGTTGCCAAGCTCAGCGTCGTAGCTTCTAAGCCACCACCACCCTAATCTAATTTTAAATGTATTTGCTGTGCACAGCACAAAGACAAGGCCATGTGGGGTTGGTGTTGGGGAATGGTTGTGAGGAAATCAAAATGAGAAGCTAGTCTAAAATGCCAGTAAAAGGAAAAGCAGGAAGAGTTTGGGATGGGCAAAAATGTCAAGTCTATTTCAGTCTTCACATTAGTAAAGGTCTCCCTTGCTTGAAAGCCAGTTATATCCAACTCTAGGGTGCGGTGCTCATCTGTGTTTATACCCAGATGTCTGTATCTGCAGACATTTCCATTGTCCTGTGCTTCTCAGTGCAAAAGAAAGATGAGAACCATAACAGTGTAGCTATGAAAATAAAGTAATTTGCAAAATTTCATCATAAACTGAAACATTGATTTATATTCCATGAGATGATAAATCTATTTGGAAAAAATACATCTATTTAAAATTTGTTGGTTTGTTTTTTGTTTTTGTTTTTTAGTTGTCTACCCACAGCCTCAGAAAAATTTGTGGTGGGACAACCATGTTACTTTTACCTCTGGTGTCACAGTGGTTAAACTGCTGTCCTGCAACCAAAATGTTGTGAGTTCAATCCTGACCAGGGATCAAGGTTAACTTAGCCTTCCATCCTTCTGAGGTCAGTAAAATGAGTACCCAGTATGTTGGGGGCAAAATGCTAATTAGCTTGTGAACTGCCCAGAGAGTGCACTAAGTGCTATGGGGTGGTATATAAGCGTGATTGCTTTGCTTTAGGGAGCTCTGCTTTTAATGATGTCCTAGCTGTAATTTCAGCCTCACTTCTCTATCTGTGCAAGTTCTCCATTGGATCTCCTGAGAAAACTGTCTCAATTTCCAGGCATTACTTTATTCAATATGTGTATAAGAGAGAGTTGTGCTCCCCCACCCACCCCTGGCCACTGTTTTTTAAAGCTCTCCCATATGGCAGGATGTCAGTTCATTACAGTTTGTGACATCATCAGTATTTTTTCTGCTTCATGTCTGGCTGCACATTCTTACCTTTCTGCTTTGAGGATAAGAACAAAGATCGCAATAGTGACAAATTCCCTGTATCCTTGGTTTAAAAATACGCAGGGCCAAGCTGCCATGTTTTTGCTGTAGTAAACATGGTTTTTGAGGGGTTGAATACAGACTGGTTGATTTAATTAGTTACTTCACTTTAAGCCTCCTTTCTTGACATCTTCAACAAAGACTCAACTCTTCTGTGGTATGAGTGAGGAATGTAAGGGGTACTTCAGGTGGAATAGTAATCTACAGGGTGGTATCTATCTGGCTGGCAATTGCCTGTTAAATATTAACTCAGCAGGTTATTTCCAATATAAATACTTTGTCAAATAATAATGGTGGTCATAAAGGTCCATTAATGAGACTTTGGGATTAATTCTAAGCTTATTCAATTGTTTGCTATGTCAATGATATGGCAATTGCTACCCAAACTAAGAACCTTGAGGATGGGGAACATATTCTGACTAACTATTTGATAATAAGCCAATAATATGATAAGTGGCCAGAAAAAAACCCCAGTTGAAGTTCTTCTTTCCTCCATTGATAACCTTCCTGGATTTTTTTATATTACATTTATGGATAAATCTCAGAATGTTGAAACTGCCTGTTGAAACAAATGAAATTAAATGAAATTTATTTCTAATTTCAGTAGTTGAAGTGAAAAAGGTGTGTGAAGAGGTCCCATAAAATGACTTTTTTAACAGGAAATTTTCTACAGTTTTCTACACATTCTTGCACCGTGTTGGTAGAGGCTGCACAAAACTATAGCAGTGGCTCTAAGATAAGCTTTAAACCTAATTTAAAGAAAACAGTCATGTTCTAATAGTCATAAGCAGACTTTTATCTTTCAAGACTGTGCCATTTCGAACAGCAATCTAAAATGAAGGTTGTTGCCTTTTCCTCTGTTACATCAGTGATGTTGGGTAGGGGGGCAAATGTTGAACAAAGTACTACTGGGCTCCTTGTAAAACTCAAACTACAGACAGATGAGTGAGAAAACCTATAATTTGATCTCATGTTGTTTGTGTTTCAAGCATATTCAGAGGGTCTACAATTTTGGACATTGTGGGTTGGGGAAGGAAGGGAAAATTAGTCTTCTGCATGCAGCATTTCTTTGACTAAATCATCCATCTTAATCCAAGGCCAGAGCCACTGAGATATTTGAGAAATAGTTGAAAGTAATACAATACCAACTACATATAAGTTGAGTAATGCTGCTTTATTAAATGTGGGAGTGATTGATGGTTGCAGGGAATAACACAGATTAATCCATCCTCCACCCACCTACTAATGCTGTTGCAAGGGCTCCATCAATGTAAGCTGTTTCTCTGGGGTCATACTTACATCTTAGGCACCTGGGCAAACCCTACCCTGACTCAAAGGCCTCAAAGCAAAGCTAAAAGCCTGAGGTTTCTACACACACTTTTTAAATGTTACTAAAAGCAGAGCAAGTTGCAGTTTATTGGTGGAGGACCAAAGATATCCTTTTTCCCACTTAGAAAGTGGATAAATACTTTCAACGAACCAATGCTAGCTGCTCAGCTTTCCTATCTGTGATATAGGCAAAACAGCAACAACAACAACAAGAATATAATACTTTTACAGACAAGACAGGCTGTGGAATGATAAGCATGTATATTTCATGCCAGTTTTTAAAAATTGTATGACAATCAGTACACTTTTCCTATTTTTTGTGGTGTTTCAGTGATCATTCTTCTTCAAGTGCAATATCCATTTGGAATAGGAACACGGTCCCCACCTGCTGGCTTATGTAAACCATTAAGAACTCTCTCTTCTTCTTCTTTTTGTGGTGGGTGGGATGGGTGGGTGGGATATGGGTCTTTTAAAGTGGGTGGGATGTGGGTCTTTTAAAGTGTTTTTATGTGTTTTTAGAACTTGTTGTTATGCCGCCCTGAGTCGGGTTCTGCCTGAGTGGGTGGCATATATAAATATGACTATTAAATTAAATTAAATTTGGAATATTGGCTATCATAATGATGAAAGTCTTCCTGTTCTTAAGTCCTTGGAACAGTTCTTCTCAGAATATTCCACACCATTCACTTGGGTTATACAGCCACAAGGTCTGTCTATGTCCCACATAGTCAGTCTATGTAGAGTGCTTCCCTTTCCAAATACAGTGATTATTGAACCAGAGGGTTACACAGAAAGAGCCTCCTTGAAGATTGTGGTATTTTTGAATCACAATCAGGTGTACCCTGGTAACGGAAATTTTGTGCTGCTGGCTAATCTTTCCCACACTAGGTCAAGTGAAAAGAAGTGCAGAATGAACTCACCAAAAAGGTGCCTTCATTTTGGCAGTTTAATGTCTGGCCTAGACATAGAAGAAGAAGAATTGAACAAGAGAAACCCCAGATACAGATTCTGAAATATTAGCATTGGTGACTCAGTTGCACTGATCAAAACCAGAACCAGTGGTTGAGGCACTGAGCCAAAGATTGAGTCATAATGGATGAGAACATGAAGGATGGAAATTTAGGGCATTTGACAGTCTACTCACTTCTTTTCCTACTTCTCTTTTTAAAATAACTAATACAGGGCAGAGTCTTTGCAGGCGCACCCCCCAAAGAAAGACTCAGACACCGGTATATGGATAAAGGCATTGGGCCACTTTTATTGAATAATGCACTAGTCCGAATTATAACTTTCAATTGGTACTCATCCAATTATAATTCTTAAGGCAAGCAGGCCGCAGTAACACTGGTAAGGTTCCTCCCAAAATTGCCAATGGCAATTGGCTACAATGTATCCATTTGTATCAATTTGTTTGTTGACACAAACAAATTGTTGACCGTAGTCAATAAACTATCTACTGACCCCACCCTCTGACATGTATCCGTCAAATCACGGGGTGATGCATGCTGAAAAGCTCCTGCCATCACCCCTTGCCTGGTTCGTCATTGACCGGTCAACGTTATTACACCTGTACCTGTCTAAGTGTTGGCCAGTCAATTACGAACCTGCCGGATACCTATGGGTCATAAATCTTTACCTTACCAGTGCTACCCGCCACACGGGGAGGCTTCAATGAAGACTCACCGCCCCCCCCCCCAGACCGTCAGCTTGGTCAACAGGCCTGCTTGCAAATCTTCCAAAAAGAGGTTCATACCTCTATCCGACAGGTAGACCCCACCCCCTGCATACAGATCATAATTTTGTAAACTAATGGTGGGGTGTTGGATGACCATCCCCAAACCCTTGTCTGCCATGAACCGGACAACCGCCCTGTTCACCGAGCGGTGAGAGCGGTCAAGGGCACGGAGGTCAATACCTCCCCTGTAAGCGTGACGTGGTATGATGTCCGAACATAGCAGCCTTGTGAATGGCCACACATAATGCAAATAAGCTAGGTCTCTGCAAATCACGAATTTTAAAGAAAGGCCAGTGACCTGGCCGAGGTCATTGCCCCCGAGGTGCAGTACAAGGACATCAGGCGGTTCAGCATCCCTAATGGAGTAAAGGAATGGCAACAGTTCCCGCCATCTCATTCCACGCTTACCGTACCAACGTATGCATGCGGCCACACGCAGTCCAAGCTGGGGTCCCCACTCTGTCGCCACAGCATACTGCGCTGCCCAGTGCACGTAACTGTGGCCCACCAGCCATACTGCCACCGGTGTGCGGGGACACACAGGGTCTGTAAGAGAAAAAAGAGAACAGTGACTTAAATGGTACTCACGTCTGAAGAGGACGAACATACAATGCAAAATGCATAGATCCCCATCTTCCCATACGGGGTATATCAGCCTCAGAGTACCCAAATGCAGCTGCAGTTGAAGCCGCACCTATTCTAAATGAATGGGTGCCGTAACGAGCCCCTGGGAGGCCAACACTGGAAAGTGCCATACCGGTCACCTTCCAAAATTGAAATTTAGTAAGGGGAGACCCATCCTGGTGGCAGAAAAACGGGCCAGGGTGCGTGCCACGCACTGCCAAGAACTCCTGTAGGGCACCAACCGGACAGATGTCAGAAATGGAACATTGTAGCAGTCTAACTCCACTGCCTACGCCGTGCTGATCAACTTTTGAGGACCGTATCCTCAACTGAGCCCACTCATTAGAAACATAGACATCGTCGAGTTCCAGTGGCCTACGAGTCGCATCCGCCTTAGACAGTAGTACCAACTCACTGATGCGGAGCGCTCGAAAGAAGGCCACCGTGGTAGCCGCATGAAAAAGAGCTGCCTCATACCTGTCAAAACATAGGTTAGGCCAGCCTCGTGCAAGGTGTGTGAGCACCCCTGGGGAAATTGGGTGCCGAGTGTCCGGGCGGCGGCCACGTTCCCGTGTCCACCCCTCCAAAACATGCCATATGCGAAAATCGTTCATGCTGTCAGCAAAACCCCTCACCTTGGCAATAAATGCCAATGCTGACAGCCTGGATGCTATAGTGCGGGGAGCGAGGCCCTGACTGTGTAAATAAACCATGAATTGTAAAACCTGTTCCACTGGAATGGGCCACACCTCAGGCAACTGAAGTCGCACACAAAAGCTTTTAAATTGAACGAAAGCATGATGATACGCCTTATGCGTGCGGGGCGCCAAAGACATGCCGATCGCCCAGTTCACCTCTCCTTGCCAAATGTCCAAATCTCGGCCGGGAGTGGCGAGGGGAATTCCTCTGCGTCCGGAGCCAAGGCGCGGAACCGGGGGATCTGCAGGCGGGATAAAGCATCAGCAATATCATTATTAATGCCTGGTACATGTCTGGCCCTAAAAAGCACGTTGAGGCGTAGGCTAGGTAACACGAATTGGCGAACTAAAACCATCACCCTGGGTGATTTAGAGGTCTGACCATTGACAATGTGCACTACTGCAGCATTGTCACACCAAAAATGAACCACAGAGTCGGCCCACTCCTTGCCCCATAGCATCAAAGCTCCCAGGATTGGAAAAAACTCAAGGAATGTAAGATCGTGGAGGCGATCCGTGCCCCACCATGCTGGAGGCCATTGGCCATAAGCCCACCTCCCCTGGAAGTAAATCCCATATCCCAGGGAGCCGGAGGCGTCCGACTGTACTTGAAACCTAGGGGAAACTAAAAGGTCGGACCTCCAAAAGGATACCCCGTTGAAGTCCAGCAGGAATGAGTGCCAAACCAAAAGGTCAGCCCGCATGCCCCTGGTCAGTCGGACCCTATAATGGCACCTTGTCAGGCCAGACATGGCATCGCATAGGCGCCGAGCAAATGCCCTGCCAGGCGTAACTACCCTGCAGGCAAAGTTAAGGTGGCCATGCAGTACCTGAAGCTCACGAAGTGATATCTTACGTTTGGCCAGCAAGACCAAAATCATCGCGGAGATCCGGGTGACCTTCTCAATGGATAGCCGGGATGCCTGTGCGACCGTATCAATTTCAATACCCAGAAATGTGAGGGTAGTGGATGGGCCCTCGGTCTTTTCGGGCGCTAAAGGGACACCCAGTTCCTGCATTAGCATCTGAAATGTGGTGAGGAGACGCGTGCACGTGTCCAAGCCCCGTTCACCCCCGAACAAAAAGTCATCGAGGTAATGGGCTACAGACCGAGACCCGGACTTGCGAACAAAGTCCCACTGAAGGAAGGTGCTAAAACATTCAAATGCAGAACAGGATATAGAGCAGCCAAAAGGCATGGCCTTATCTACATAGAACTTCCCTTGGAATCTAAAACCCAATAGCTCAAAGTCCTCAGGGTGCACTGGCAACAATCAGAATGCCGATTTAATGTCACATTTCGCCAGGACGGCACCAGGACCACAAGAGCGCACCATTCGCAGGGCTTGGTCAAGGGACGTATACCTGACCGAACAAAGGTCATCAGGGATAGCATCATTGACAGAATAACCCGCCGGGTACGATAAATGGTGGATTAAACGAAATTCCCCCAGGGCCTTTTTGGGTACCAACCCCAGAGGGGAGACCTTCAGGTTGGGAAAGGGTGGCACAGAAAAGGGGCCTGCCACCCTCTTGGCCCCAACCTCCTTAGCGATACTCAGGGCAGCCACCTCTTCTCTACACTTCAGGGACAGTAAATTGGGTGCATCTTGGGGTCCCTGCACTCCTTTGAATGGGATTCGGAAGCCCTACTGGAAACCCTCAAGGAGGTACTTTGCGTCCTCTCTCCTTGGATAAGTTGAGAGCCATCGCTCCAACATATACACATTAACTGGGGAGGGGGCCTTTTGTCTGGCTAGCTCCCTCAGCAGCAGCTCTGCCCACTCCCTGTCCATCTCTACCTCTGCCCCGTGACCCGCAGGCACACAGACACGCGGCGGCGGCGTGGGGGCCAGCGCAAGAGGGACACTCATGTTTGTATCGGCACTGCCGCTTATTGCACACACCGCTAGCCGAGAAGCTCCAACACAGCAAGCGGGCTGGAACCCCCTGCCCCGCCAGCTGGCGGGAAGCCTGCGTTTGAGCAGCTCGCTGAATGGCATGGCCACAATGGTACCTATCCCCAGGCGCCGGACACGTGGGGGTCATGTACAATAGCCACCATTTCTGACAGGGCTCATCCCATCTCATCTCCGGGTGCAAGGGCACCCTCATTCTAAATTCCTCATCGTAAGCCAACCACGATGGGCCAGGAAAATCCACCATTGCCCTGTAAATATTGTCCAAATAGTGGACTATAGGAATGGCCAGGTCAGGCCGGGCCCTGAGGTACACCGCCATATAAATAAGATATGCGGGCAACCAGTTGGCCCAGGTGCGTGGTGGCTTACGACGGCAGGACAGCTCTTTGTCTTTGTCATCCTGTCCCTCTCTCTCCTCCTTAGTGGGCTCACGGTTCAATAGGGAGAATATATCCACGTACTCCCCCCGCCAAATCTTTTCCCTCGTGACCTGGGACAAATGATCACCAAGGGGCAACGAATAACCAGCCATCGGCAAGGCCGTCACCGGCACATTAGGTACCCGGGGCATACGCAGCAGAACCTGGACAGTCCCTGCGACGTCCGGCACTGCCCCGGGGGCAGAAACCCCCACCCCCAACGCTGCACCAGTATGGAACCAAGTGGCACTGGGATAGGCTGGCAACTGATGCCCACTCGCCTCGACATGACGAGACCATGGCCACTGAACCCCACCATTGGAAGTGGGCTGTGATGTGGGTGCATTAACTTGAACCTGATACTCACTAGGTGCACCCCCGTGAGCCGCCCCCACTGGGGGTTCCGGCCCACGGCAGGCGTCGGAGCTCGCGACCGGAATCGAGCTTTGGGGCCACACCTGACCACTCTCCTGCTGTAGCTCCGGACGAACAGGGTCCTCCGACCTGAGGGCTGCCCCCCGAGTTGCGCAGGGCCAAAAGTCCTCCCCGTTGGCCGCGGCTTCGTCGCCGGGGCCCTCCGTTTGGGAGGTATATTAATAAAGAGCAGGATCCCTTTCCAGGGATCAACCTAATCGTCAAAAACACAGAGCAGCCAGCAAACCAAAGGCTCTGTGGAAGATTCCTCCTTCCCAGCCAGGAAAGAGTAGGGCTAAACAGCCGAAGAATCGAACAAACAGCGACGGAGAAAACTTCTCCTCTCCGTCGCTATTTTAAAATGGCAGCTCGGCTGCCTCGTGGCCACCCCTTTTATAGAGGGGTGGCCACACCCTCTAACTAACCCGGATGTCTGAGTCCAGGTAGGGGGGGCACAAAGAGCGCGGCGGCCATTTTGGCGCCGCACTTTCATTTGTTTTGCTGCAAAGTTTCAGAAGCTCAGAAAAATCTTCTCATGCAATACTGTACTTGCATTCAGTTGAGATTCCCTGTGTCCATAATTCTGCATCTTCACAAAAACTACCTTTCATGAACAACCAGATCTATGGGACATTAATATTGCTCATTATTCATATTATCAGAACCTTGAGGCTCAAGCAGTTTGATGCCTCTGGGAGTGTATAGATGTATAGAGGTAGAAAACCAGATTCCTAATTTAAACACACGCATACACATAGGATTGTTCAGGCATGATGCATTAGCATATAGAGTATATTCAGTATACGTGCAGTGCTTCAGAGAATGACAAATCAAGTGCTCTCTGCTGTCATTGTTGCATTGAATGATAACCATGAGAGGAACAGAGAAAACATAGACATAAAAGATTTATTCAGTCTATGGAAGGGGTTTATGTGCAAGAGCCGAACATATCTTTTACAGAAACACTTGTGACATAGATCTGGATATTTATATTCTTACTGCTAAATAGGGAGCAAAATAAACATAAGCAACTCTCCTATTTAATTCACATGGTCAGGTGTTGTCATAGGATGTGCTGACATTCAAATATTTGTAGTTTCAAGGCTTTTGTGTGACATATATGATGAAATAATGAGATTAGGTAAGGAGAAATTAGCAAAAAGGAAAATGAACAATATTCCTAAATACTTGCATGATATAAATTTAATACAATACTTAATACAGAGGGGAGACTCATGTTATATCTTATTGGCCCTGTACCTGTCCATTTTTGCAAAGATGAGGAGCACATATACAGAAGTGTGATAACCCAAATTCAGCACCACAAAATGATTTAATAGATAGATAGATAGATTTTTATTTGTATGCTGCCCACTCAGCATACGCTGACTCAGGATGGCTCACAACATATCAAATCCACAATACAACCAAATAACAGCAGAATAGAATGTGCATCCTTGAGGAGAGTCTTGTTGCTTCTGACAAGGAACCTTAGAAGCAGCAAAAGCATTATTTTCATCCAAGTTATTTAATTAAGCAATGTCTGCCATTTCTTTTTCTGATGTCAATACAACTTTATTTTAAACAGTAAAGCCTTTTTTTTGCTCCTTGCTAATAAGTTTTTAAAATAATCAGAGTTATTGTTTTTACGTGTTGGGTAAAATCCAGTTGTAAGTGGCAACTAGAGTAGGCCCATTGACTCGGTGAAGATCAATTCCTCTGCAAGCTCCATTGATTGAATGGGCCTGTTCTGTATTTTATCCACTGAATCTTTTAATCTGTACATCATTCCAAAGGTTGGTAAAGGTCTCCTTTGTTCGAAAGCCAGTTGTATCTGACTCTAGGCTATGGTGCTCATCTTTGTTTATAGCCAAAGAGCAAGCACTATCTGTGTCAGCTGATGTTTCCATGGTCCTTTGGCAGGCATGACTAGATGCTGGAGCACACAGAATGCTGTTACCTTTCCTGTCAAAGTGGTACCTATTTATCTATTTTCATTTTTCATTTTTTTATTTTGCTTTTGATCTGCTAGCTTGGCAGAAGCTGGGAGCTCACTTCATCATGCAGCACTCGGCTCTCAACCTGCTGACCTTCCGGTCATCAAGTTCAGCATCTTAACCACTAAGCCATTACAATTCCAAAGGTTAGGGAAGCATAAAATGTTATAAATAATTAGATAACCTGGATCATGAAAAAACACCCCACACTCTGTAGGAATAGACGTGGAAAACTCAGAGGTGAAAGACTGGAAAAGGTCAGTTTATCTCAGAAAGCATACACTTCAACTGCTTTCTTTGTAAATATCCCTAGTTACTCTCAGTATGGTCTCTTAAGCAGTGGTAAGCTACTCTCATACAGGGCTGGTGGCACCAATAACAATAAATTTCTCCATATGGAGAAAAATAGTATCCGTAAGATGGCAATAAGTTGGTCGCCTCCTAATGCCTAACATCAACGAGGACACCCTTGAAACACATGACAAAGAACTTTCATGGTAGATTTAAAGACCCTGCAAATGACATGGGAGGATGCTGATGTACTCACCCAAGTCTGAAACCCTTGGAGATCCCTTGCTACATAACATGGGAGGATCTAAGTCTAAGTAAGTCTAAGTGGATGAAATCAACTTTAATGGTATAAGTTCCACTACCAGGTTTCAGCCACTGTGTGCATTTTTTTACAAATATTGTATGCTTCACCACAGAAAAACTGCTAGGAAATATGCTTGCAATATAGTGCATTAAATGTATACCCCACAGCTTTCTTTCAAAAAGGCTTTTAAGGTGGCGAACAATAGCTGTACTTTAAATAAATTTAAAATACAAAGAGAAATATGATCAAAACAGAGAAACAGATAAGGATGCAATGGAATAAGTTTCAATAAAAAATAAGGAATCTAGCCTTTAAAACAGTACCAAACGTAACCCAAGAAAAATGTCAAAGGACATATAAATAAAAAGAACTTTTTCCTGCCAGTGGTGATTAGCAGATTGGTCTAGCTTTCTGTAGATTTTTAGAGTTTGAGAGCATCTACTGAGAAAGTCCTCTCTCATATCCCCACCAGATGGTGCTTTTGATGGTTATAATGCTGATGAAAATCTTTCCTGAAGATGTTACAGGGAGAGCAGGCTTGTATAATGGAAAACAGTATTTCAAAGACCTTGTCCTAGTTGCATTAGGCTTTTATGTCATAAGTAACCTTTTCAGGGGTTATTGAAAACAGACTGGTAGCTCATGGGGTTTGTTACAGAAGAATCACATGCTGCCTGTAATTGTCCCAGTTAACAGTCCAGCTGCTGTATTCTTGACAAGCTGGTTTCTAGAGTCCCCCCCCCCCCCAGGCAACAACATGTGGCACACATTTATTATAATTTAAACAGGCAGAAAACTCTATATCATTATAACTATCAGATACCACCAGAAATGTTTTTTCAAGTGCTACTGTGTGTGCCTGTGTAAGTCTATCAAATGAGAAACAAAGCTCAAAAAAATAAATAAATGCAAGACTGTAACTTAGCACCTTAAAAGCTAACCACTATATTTTAATGTGAGTTTTCACAGATCAAGTCTACTTTCTTGAGTGAGACTATATGGCAATGTATGAATTATCATCATATAGTCATAGCCAATGACCAAGTGAAAAGTTAGTGCAGTAGACACAAGTTGCAAATTTTCACTTCATAATGACTAAATGTCCCTGATTGATAATCAGATTTATTCCTTTGAAGCTTTGTACTCTAAAAGTGGCAAATGATCGGTAAATAGATAACAAAAGTAGCTCCATTGCAGGCACACCCCCCAAAGAAAGACTCAGACACCGGTATATGGATAAAGGCATTGGGCCACTTTTATTGAATAATGCCCTAGTCCGAATTATAACTTTCAATTGGTGTATTCATCCAATTGTAATTCTTAAGGCAAGCAGGCCGCAGTAACACTGGTAAGGTTCCTCCCAAAATTGCCAATGGCAATTGGCTACAATGTATCCATTTGTATCAATTTGTTTGTTGATACAAACAAATTATTGACCGGAGTCAATAAACTATCTACTGACCCCACCCTATGACGTGTATCCATCAAATCACGGGGTGATGCATGCTGAAAAGCTCCTGCCATCACCCCTTGCCTGGTTCGTCGTTGACTGGTCAAAGCTATTACACCTGTACCTGTCTAAGTGTTGGCCAGTCAATTGCAAACCTGCCGGATACCTCTGGGTCATAAATCTTTACCTTACCAGTGCTACCCGCCACACGGGGAGGCATCCATGATGACTCACCGCCCCCCCCCCAAGACCGTCAGCTCGGTCGCCAGGCCTGCTTGCAACACACCCAGAAAAAGGTACATACCTCCAGCCGACATGTGGACCCCTTCTCCTGCCTACCATCAAAAATTTTGTAAGCCTATCCTCAGGTGTCCAATGGCTGACTCCCAGCCATGCTCAGCAAGGGACCGAGCAACAGCCCTGTCCACTGACTGCCGGAACAGTCCGAACCACGGAGATCCATGTCTTCTCTAAATTGGTGTCTCGGCATGATGTTAGACCATAGCGACCGTGTGCAAGCCATACATGATATAAAACGCCAGGTCACAGCCCCTCGACAGTTTAGGAACAGCAGTGATCCGTATAAGATCGTCGCCGCTGAGGTGCCTATTAAGAGCATCGGGCGGTCCAGCATCCCTGACGGACATCAGGAATGGCCACAGTTCCCGCCCCTTGTGCCGAGCATACCATACCATGCATACGTGCGGATGCACACAGCCCAAGTCGGGGTCCACTCTCTGTCGCCGCAGCATATACTGCTGCCCAGTGTACATAGCTGCGGCCCACCAGCCCCACTGCCACCGGTGTGCAGAGACACACAGGATCTGTAAAAGAGGAGAAGAGGTCAAGGACATAACTAGGTACTCATACAGTGAGGGGACGTACATATAAGAAATTACGCGTACACATATATCCACCTCCGAGTACCCCAAACGTAGCCTCGATCAACGCGAGGCCTATCCTAAATAAATGGGTGCCAAAACGGGCCCCACACCGCGAAGCGCGGCACCGGTCACCCTCAGTAACTTTACTTTGGTAAAGGTAGACCTATCCTGGTGGCAGAAAAACAGGCTGGGGCGTGCAGCAGGCACTGCCGAAAATTCATGTAGGGCACCAACCGGACAGATGTCTCCAATAAAACTTTGTAGCAGTCAGACTCCACTGCCTACGCCGTGCTGAACAACCTTTGAGGACCATATCCCCAATTGAGCCCACTCAAGTGTGACAGAGACATCGTCGAGTTCCAGTGCCCTACGAGACGCATCCACCTTACACAGATGGTACCAACTCTGGCACCCACTCACTGATGCGGAGCGCTCCAAAAAGGCTACTGTGGTAGCTGCGTGACCAAGAGCCACTTCACACCTATCCGAACATAAGTAATGCCAGCCTCGTGCAAGGTGGGTCAGAAACTCTGGCGAACTGGGGTGACGCGTGTCCGGGCGGCGGACACGTTCACGTGTTTACCCCTCCAAGACACTACGCATACGGAAGTAACTCATGCAGTCATTGAAACCCCCCCCCCCCCACACCACGTTGGCCATAAATGCCAGTGCCAAAAGCCTGAAGGCTATAGTATGGGGGGCCAAACCCTGACTGCTAAGATAAACATGCATTGTAAAACCTGGTCCACTGATATTGACCACACTTGAGGTAACTGTAGTTACTCGCAAAAATTCTAAATTGCATGAAAGCATGTTGATACGCCTTACGCGTGCGAGGTGCCAATGACATGCCCGGTTCACCTCTCCTCGCCAAACGTCCAAATATCGGCCGGGAGTGGCGAGTGGAATTCATCTGCTTCCGGAGTAAGGTACGGAACCAGGGGATCTGCAGGCGGGATAAAGCAGCAGCAATGTCGTTATTAATACCTGGAACATGTCTGGCCCTGAACAGCACATTTAGGCGTAGGCTTCTCAAAAAGAATAGACAAACTAATGTCATGACCCTGGGGGATTTGCATGTCTGGGTGTTGATAATGTGCACCACTGCCGCATTATCACACCAAAAATGGACCACTGAGTAGGCCCACTCATCGCCCCATAGCATCAGTGCTCCCCAAATTGGGAAGAAACTCAAGGAAGGTAAGATCGCGGAGGCGATCCATGCCAAGCCATGCGTGATGCCATTGGCCGTAAGTCCACCTACCCTCAGAGTAAACCCCCATAAGTCAGGGAGCCGGAGGCATCCAACTGTACTTGAAATCTAGGGCAGACCATAAGGTCTGATCTCCAGGAAGAGACCCCGTTAAAACCCAGGAGTAATTTGAGCCAGACCGGAAGGTCCACCCGCATGCCCCTGATCAGCCGGACCCTGTGTTGACGTTTTAACAGGCCAGCCATGGTGTCACACAGGCGCCTGGCCAATGCTCTGCCGGGTGGAACCACCCTGCAGGCAAAATTAAGGTGGCCATGAAGTAACTGCAGCTCATGAAGGAACACTTTATGTTTGGCAATCAATGCCAAAATCGCCGCGGAGGTCCGAGCCACCTTATTCATGGTTAACCCAGATGCCTGTGCGACAGAGTCAATTTAGAAATGTGAGCTTAGTAGCTGGGCCCTCGGTCTTTTCAGGCGCCAAGGGGACACCCAGTTCCCACCTGATTGTCTGAAATGTAGTGAGGAGACGCGTGCACGTGTCCGAGCCCCGTTCACCCCCGAACCAAAAGTCGTCGAGGTAATGGGCTAGAGACCGAGACCCCGACCGCGAGCAAAGGCCAACTGAATGAAAGCACCGAATTGTTCGAATGCCAAAGATGAAATAACTCAGTCAGAAGGGGTTGGCCTTATCTAAGTAAAATTCCCCTTGGAACCTAAAAAACCCAATAGCTCAAAACCATTGGGTGCACTGGCAGTAATCGGAAAGCCGAGTGCATATCACACTGTGCCAGGAAAGCACTGGGACCGCATGAGCGTACCACCCATAGGGGCTGAACAAACTACGTGTACCTGACTGAACAAGGTCATCAGGAATGGCATCCCTGTCCGGAGAACCCACAGGGTAAGCTAAATGGAGGATTAAACGACATTCACCCTGGTTCTACCTCGGTACTAGTCTCATAGGGGAGACTTTCAAATTAGGAAAGGTGGTTCCAAGAAGGGGCCCGCTACTCTCATAGCCTCAACTCCCTTAGCTGTGCTCAGTGGAGCAACCTCTTCGTTACCTTTCAAGGGAACTGGATTAGTAGCATCTTGGGGCCCCTAACACCCCCGAATTGAATACAAAGGTCCCATTGGAAACCCTCCAGCAGGTACCCCGCATCATCCCTTCTTGGATGAGCTGAGTGCCATCGCTCCAGCATGAGTACACTAATTGGGGAGGGGGGGCTTTGACAAGGCTAGTTCCTTCAGACGGGGCTCTGATCGCCCCCTGTGCACCCCTACCTCTGCCCCGTAACCCACCAACCCGCGGGCACGCGGAGGCGGCATAGGGGCCAGCGCAAAAAGGGGGGCACTCAAGTCGGTAACAACACTGGCGCTTATTACACACATCGCCAGCTGAGCAGGTCGAACACAGCAGGCGGGCTGGAACCCCCTGCCCGACCAGTTAGCGTGGAGCCTGTGTCTGAGCAGCCCACTGCACAGCATGACCACAATGGTACCTATCACCAGGCGCCAGTCACGTGGGAGTCATGTACACGAGCACAATTGCTGACAGGGCTCATCCCACCTCCTCTCAGGGCGTAGGGCCACCCTCATCCAAATTCCTCATCGTAAGCCAACTGCGATGGGCCCATCCAATCAACCATCGCCCTGTAAATATTATCAAAGGATTGAACCATCGGGATGGCCCAATCAGGCCGGGCCCTGAGGCATACCACCATATATATAAGGTATGCCGGCAACCAGTTGGCCCAGGTGCACGGCGGCTTACGACGACGGGACAGCTCTTTGTCTCTGTCATCCTGTCCCTCTCTCTCCTCCTCAGTGGGCTCACAGTTCAATAGGGAGAATATCCACGTATCCCCCTCCAGATCTTATCCCTCGTGACCTGCGACAAATGATCACCCAGGGGCAAGGAATAACAAGCCGTCAGCAAAGCTATCGACGGCACATTCTGTATAAAGGGCATACGCAGCAGGACCTGGACAGCCCCTGCGATGCTCAGCACTGCCCCAGGGGCGGACACCCCCACCCTTAACGAGGGGCCATTTAGCAACCATGGGATACTGGGATAAGATGGTAACTGATGCCCGCTCGCATCAACTTGACGAGGCCAGGGCCACTGAACCCCACCACCGTAAGTGGGCTGTGGTGTTGGTGCACTTAAATTGAACCTGATACTCACTAGGTGCACCCCCGTGAGCCGCCCCCACCGGGGGTTCCGGCCCATGGCGGGCGTCGGAGCTCGCGACCGGAATCAAGCTCTGGGATCACCCCCGACTGCTCCCAGCCTGGACATCAGGTAGAACAGGGAGCTGCGAGACACCAGCTGGGCCGGCCAGACCGTCTCACGCAGCTCGACACGGTTGGCCGCCCGCTGAAGCATAGCGGCCAGCAAGGTAGCCGGGTCGATGAAGGGGCCCCTGTTGAAAAAAGAGAAGTGCCCCCCGCTCCCCGGGAGGCTGTGCAATGCCCAAGGATGTTTCCAGCACTGCTAAACGTGCTGACAGAGCATCCACTGCCACAGAGCCCCCAACATAAGGTGGGCCGGGCGGGCCGGATGGCCCACTAGGCAGTTGGAAAGGTAACCCAAAATGGCGAGCCATGGCCAGAATAGGCCCATGCCCAAAACTCCGGCCCATGAGGGGCCGGAGGGGGAACGGGTTGTATGCCCACACCAGGCCCTCCCACACTGCCCTGACCCATGGCCGGTAACGGCGGGCTGGGGGCCGAAGCCCCTGAGGGGCCGGCCTGTAAGCTGGCCAGCCACCGAGCTGGAGCCCAGCTGCCAGGTGCCAGCCTGAATCACCCCACCGGTATCGGTGGGCAAGGCTGGGTTAGTGCCCTGCTGCGGGGGCGCAGCCCTGGTCCTCCGACCTGATGGCTGCCCCCCGTACCTGCGCAGGGCCCGAAAAAGTCCTCCCCTTTGGCCACGGTTTCATCACCGGGGCCTTCCGTTTGGGAGGCATATTTTCGAAGAAAGAGCAGGATCCCTTTCCAGGGATTGAAAACCTAGCGCCAAAAACACAGAGCAGCCAGCAAGCTAAAGGCTTTGTGCTAATCCTCCGTTCCCAGCCGGGAAGGATCAAGGGCTAAACCGCCGAAGACTATGGACAAACAGTGACAGAGAAAACTTCTCCTCTCCGTCGCTCTTTCTAAAATGGCAGCTCGTCTGCCTCATGGCCACCCCTTTTATAGATGGGTGGCCACGCCCCCTAAGTCACCCGGATGTCTGAGTCCGGGTGGGGGGCGCGCAAGGAGCACGGCGGCCATTTTGGCACCGCGCTTTCATTGTAATAATTGTGGAATTGCACATTTGATAATGAGTTATGAGTCCTTGACTTTATCTTTCAGACTTCATAGTAAAATCTGTAAATGCAAAGTGCTTAAGTCGGAAGTTTTGATTACTAATGAAATGAAGATTTAACAGAAGAAGAAGAAGAACACAAAGGAAGCCTGTGGCTATTGAGTTACTGCAAAAATGAGAGTGAGTCTGATTTGTAACAAAAAAGAGGCAGGTAGTTGAATCTAAATCCATAAAGAAGGGCGTGACAATGATGTTTCAATGCAAATATTCTAATGCATTCTGATAAGATATGAAACTCTAATCAAAATTGTGCAGCCATTTTTTATACCACATAGAGAAGAAGCTTCTAAGAGGTATTGGTTTGAAGAGATTGAATTTTAATTAAAATAGTAGGTAATTACAATCTTTCCTCTGATCTACACTACATCCATCTCTTGCATATTTTATTCTCATTGCCCTCCCGGAGAGTCCCCTTTGATACCAATGACAGCCTTCACAAGAATGTATACCACAGAGCTACAAACTAGAGCAGAAGAAAATCATTTGCCATAAAAATGTAATAGGGTCACATTTCTAATTATATAGTCCCTATAATTGTAGAATAAAAGTTTTGTTTCTTGCAAACAGATGCCATAGGTAAGGAGTTATGTTTGCATAGAATGAAATAAGTAGAGGTAAAGAGCTATGTTCTCATTAAGCAAGCGAGATAACTGGAAATATTGGGAAATTATACAGAGGTGTAAATCAAGCATAATGAGGGGGATGGGAATCAAATAAAAATCATTAGCTTCACATTTCCATATGGAAATACCCTGATCACACATTCTGTGACTGCTGACAGAATGGAAGCATCTTTGTCTTGGAAACCCACACACTTGGGAAGCTTGCAATGAAGATGCATGACTGAAGATGAATGCCCGTAAACACTCTTTAGTCAATTTCTATGGCATACAAAGTTCACACATTCCCAAAAAATGTACATTTTAAAGAACAAGCATGAATTCCCACATAAGGAAAACAGAGCTTTGCAACCTGAAACAGAAACTGGGATATAATGAGAATATGAATAGGACAGTGAGAAGTCCATAGAGTAAAACATGGATAAATGCTCACATCCCTACGTAAGGCGAATGAAGTGGTGTGTTGGTTACATTAAATCCATGTCTGCCTAGAGATTCAGTCTCCAGCCTTGTTCAGAATACTTGATTGTCTTCCTGAAGGTGACTGATAGGTCCATATCCAATTTTTTAAAATTCTTTCCATGATTCCTCCCATTCTACTTCCATCCTGGTTTCAGTAAGTTGGCCTTTATGTCTGAAGTGGGACTCTACAGTAGCAATTTAGTAACTAGGATCTTAAAGCAATTTCAAAGTTTCTCATCCCACTGACTGATCAGCAGCCCCTATTCCCTATCCCAACACACACAACCTCCCCCGGGAAGGACTCTCAGTCTTCTGGAGAGGCTTTTGGGTGACACAGGTGATTTGAGAGGGAAGGAAAAGAGGACGACTTACTCTTTTCTTCCACAAAACTCATCACATTAAATTATCTTAGGTTCGAAGCCTTACAAAACAAGTGAAATAATTAGAAGGATTAACACACAGCATCTTTGCTTTTGGGAGGTTATGTGGAAAATTGATTTCCCAACTTTGAATAGCATTTCCCATAATATTAAGCAGTGTGACTAAATGTAGATTTTACTCTTCTATACATCCCTGGTTTTCAACTGAACAGTGCAGCTATATCCATTTTGCAGCATCTTTACCTTTTTGATAATCATATCCCACCAAGATTAACTTATATGTGACACAGTGATATATTTCAACCTCAGAATACAATAAAAACACAACATAATCCCTTTTTATTCTCCTCTATTGTATAAGTGTATAAATGAGTAAACATTTTACACTTGCTACCTTTACTTGCTACCATAAATCATTTTTACAAGATGAATTTCGAATACTAAGATATTCCCTTCCCAAATATATTTCCTTATTTCAGAGAACCATAAAAGTCCTACTACTGTTAGCCACAATTCTGCTCATCCTGGTACATTTTTGAAGGATGTGAGAAAGGACTTAGGCAGAGAACATTTTCCTTGTAAAACAAAGCCCCCTCTGTGACTCTGAATCATGCACAGCTCCTTAAATTCTTCCCTGGTTTACTTTTGAAACGATAACTGTGGGTTCAGCCAAATCCCAATGCAAGGTTGTGAAAATAAACAAGAAGGTGATTCTGTCACATATTGATCATAAAAGAGGCTGGTGTATAAGAGATGCAAAATAAACCAAGAATGCCAGCAAGAGTGCTTTTGTGATGAGGAAAAATGAGAGCCATAGGGATATTTGGACATCTACTGAAACTAACAAGCAAAGCAATTGTGATGAGAGAAGCAAATAAATGAGAACTGTTCAATGGACAGTTCTCATTTATTTGCCTCTCTCATAACAATTGCCTTGCTTGTTAGTTTCAGTAAATGTCCAAATATCCCTATAGGCGCAAAGTCAGGCCAATAGTTGTTTTGGTTCCCACACACTGCAGCTGCACAGGGAGTCAAAGAGATAGTTCAAGGCTTTCATTAGGCCTTGCTGAGGACCACAGGTTGGTGCCCCGAGGGTTGTCAGATAATGTCTTTTGAAGAGGAAAAGCCTGAGGGTAGTTAAAGGTGACAGCTGTTTCTGAAGGCAGATGTGGAGGAAGCCACTGTGTATTTCTGAGCCTAGTTTTATCATTTCTTTGCTTTTTACAATAAAGTCAGTGGTTAATAGATTTCTGTTTACACTCACATATGAATGTTTTCTGACAAATCTGTAAATACTTTCAAAGGCAGCCCAAGATATCTCATACTCATTAAAAAAATTGATAGCATAATCCAGCCGTGCTGGATTTAGTGTAGAATGGGAGAATGTGGCTCATGATGAAAAACAAAGACTATGAGGGCAAAAGGCACATTGCAGGCGCACCCCCCAATAAAGGACTCAGACACTAATGAAAGTGGATAACGGCATTGGGCCACATTTATTGATTCATGCCCTAGTCCGAATTATAAATTTCTATTGGTAAAACGACCAATCATAATTCTTAAGGCAAGCAGGCCGAAGTAACACTGGTAAGGTACCACCCAAAATTGCCAACGGCAATTGGTTACAATGTATCTATTTGTATCAATTTGTTTGTTGACAACAAACAAATTGTTGACCGTAGTCAATATCTAAATAATGACCCCACCCTCTGACGCGTATCCGTGAAATCACGGGGTGATGCATGCTGTCTAGCTATAGCCATCATCCCGTCGCCTAGTTCGTCGTTGACCGGACAACGTTTAACCAATTTATGCCTGTCTAGTGTTGTCCAGTCAATTGCGAACCTGCCGGATACCTGTGGGTCATAAATGTTTACCTTACCAGTGCTACCTGCCACACGGAGGGGCTTCAAAGAAGGCCTGATGCCCCCCCCAGACCGTCAGCTCGGTCAACAGGCCTGCTCGCCAATCACCCAACAGGAGGTCCATACCCCCTCGCGACAGATGGACCCCATCCCCTGCATACAGGTCATAATTTTGTAGACTAATAGCGGGGTGACGACTGACCCTCCCCCAAGCCCTGCTGACAAGGAACCGCACCACTGCCCTATTCACCATGCGTCTAGCGCGGTCAAGGGCCAGGAGGTCGAAACCTCCTCTGTACGCATGGCGCGGAACCATGTCCAACCAAACCAGGGTTGTGGCGGGCCAGACGTAATGCAGGTAGGCGAGGTCCTCGCAAATCGCATGCTTCAGCGATAAACCGGTGACCTGGCCCAAATCATTGCCCCCTAGGTGTATGATGAGAATGTCAGGCGGGTCAGCATTCAGGCCTGAAAAAAGGAAAGGCAGCAGCTCCCGCCATAACATCCCGGGCTTACCATGCCATGTGAGACTTGCGTATACACCCAGTCCCAGTCGGGGTCCCCACTCTGTCGCCGCAGCGTAACGCGCTGCCCGGTGCACGTAGCTATGGCCCACCAGCCATACTGTCACCGGTGTAATACGACACCCTGGGTCTGTAAAGAAAAACGAGGAAAGAAGGTAAGGTGACAAAAATTGGCACTTACGGCGGGAGTGGGTGCACGTAAAACTGAAAACATTGCGAGCCCCACCTTCCCATGCTGCGTATGTCAGCCCCAGAGTACCCAAAAGCAGCTGCAGTGGAGGCCACCCCTATTCTGAATGAATGGGTGCCATAACGGGCGCCCGGGAGGCCCACACTGGCCAGCGCCTTGCCTGTCACCTTCCAAAATTGAAATTTAGTAAGGGGAGACCCATCATGGTGACAGAAAAACGGGCCATGGTGTGTGCCACGCAGTGCAAGAAACTCCTGTAGGGCACCAACCGGACAGATGTCTGCCAAAGAACACCGTAGCAGTCTTACACTACTGCCTACGCCATGCTGATCTGCCTTAGAGGAGCGTATCCTCAACTGAGCCCAGTCTTTGGCAACATAGACATCCTCGAGTTCCAGTGCCCTACGACTTGCATCCGCCTTAGACAGCATCACAAGCTCGCTGATGCGGAGCGCTCCAAAAAATGCCACCGTTGTGGCTGCATGAAATAGGGCTGCCTCATATCTATCAAAACAGAGGCCTGGCCAGCCCCGGGCCAACTGGGTAAGAACCCCTGGGGAAATTAGGTGGCGGTCGTCCGGGCAATGCCCGCGCTCGCGCACCCACCCCTCCAAAACATGTCTCACATGGAAGTCAGTGGTGCTGTCCACATGACCTCCCACTTTGGCCATAAAAGCCAACGCTGACAGCTTAGATGCTATGGTGCGAGGTGCAAGGCCCTGGGCATCAGGTAAACCATGAACCGCAGAACATGGGTTACCGGGATCGGCCAGGTTCCTGGCAGCCAAAATTGGGCACAGAATGCTCTGAAAGAATTAAATGCATGGTGATACGCCTTACGCGTGCGTGGCGCTAGTGACAGGCCAATCGCCCGGTTCACCTCTCCTTGCCAATGGTCCATATCTCGTCCGGGAGTGGCGAGGGAAATTCCTCCGCATCCGGGGCCAAGGCACGGAACCGGGAGATCTGCAGCCGGGACAAAGCATCAGCAATATCATTATTAACCCCCGGGACATGCCTGGCCCTGAAAAGAACGTTGAGGCGCAGGCTGCGCAACACAAATTGGCGCACTAGGTCCATAACCCTGGGCGATTTAGAAGTCTGTGCATTGACAATGTGGACAACAGCCGCATTGTCACACCAGAAATGCACAACCGAGTTGGCCCACTCATCGCCCCATAGCATCAAAGCACCCAGGATAGGGAAAAATTCGAGATATGTGAGATCCCGCAGGCGACCCGTGCCTGCCCAGGCCGGTGGCCACCCACCATAGGCCCACTTCCCATTGAAGTACATCCCATAACTCAGGGATCCCGAGGCATCGGACTGAATCTGAAAGCGGGGGGAAGCCAGGAGGTCAGACCTCCAAAATGAGACCCCATTGAATTCACTGAGGAACTGTAGCCAGACAAGCATGTCTGCTCTGATACCCCGGGTGAGCCTGACTCTATGGTGGGAGTCAATAAGGATGTGGCCAACCGGTATGTAACAAGTAAAAGAGGAAAAACCAATTGAGGCTATATTGGGTCACCAACAATATTTTTATACTGATTGCAGTCATATCTTCAGTAAATAATAATATCTGTGTAGACTTAAAAAAGTTTATTCATGAGTTTTTTGTCTTCAAAGAGTTTATTCAAGAGTTAAAAAGTCCTCCGGATTAGAAACTTTTTTCGAATACATTCTTCATCAGAACAATATTGACTGTAAATACAAAAGTGAAGAAAATGATGTGCCAAGTATTTTAAAAAAGACTGCATGAGACAATAATGGTGATAAAACCCATAGAGATACATGACTGAAACATATTAAGGTATATACAAATATGTTATAAATATGTTATAATGCTTACACATGCAATACACATATTCTTTATTCTAGGCTTCTGGGATATATACATTTATTTTTATTATTATTATTAATATTAATATTGATATTAGTTTGAGTGCATTCCTTGCCTCCCTCAACTTATCACAAGTTTCATGCCTCTCTATAGCTTTACTCTTATTGTGCTAAGGAACTAATTCAGTTTTCAGGCTAAAGAACTGCACTAACTAATGTTCCTGATAAAGTACCACATAAAGCCCATAAAAATACTCCACAAAGACATGTTGAATAATGTTTACAAAGTTTATAGATATATACATTTATTTTATTATATTAATAATAATTATTATTAGTTTGAGTGCATTCCTTCCCTCTCTAAACTTATCTCAAGTTCCATGCCTCTCTATGGCTTTACTCTTATTGTGCTAAGGAACTAATTCAGTTTTCAGGCTAAAGTCTACACAGATATTATTATTTACTGAAGATATGACTGCAATCAGTATAAAAATATTGTTGGTGACCCAATATAGCCTCAATCGGTTTTTCCTCTTTTACTTGACTCTATGGTGGGGCCTGGATAATCCTGCCATGGCGTCGCACAGGCGCCGAGCAAATGCCCTGCCCGGTGCGACCACCCTGCAAGCGAAATTGAGGTGACCATGGAGCACCTGCAGTTCCTTCAGTGATGCCTTGCGCTTGGCCATCAAGTCCGAGATGAGGGCCACTATCCTGGACACCTTATCCCGCGGTAACCTAGAAGCCTGCGCTACCGTGTCAATCTCCACCCCCAGGAAGACTAGCTGGGTAGATGGGCCCTCGGTCTTTTCGGGTGCTAAAGGGACACCGAGTTCCTCCATTAGCGTCTGAAATGTGTTGAGGAGACGTGTACACGTGTCCCAGCCCCGTTCACCCCCGAATAAAAAGTCATCCAGGTAATGGGCTACAGACCGGGACCCTGACCTGCGGACGAAAGCCCACTCTAGGAATGTGCTGAAAGGCTTGAAGGCCGAGCATGATATGGAACAGCCAAAAGGCATGGCCTTATCAAAGTAATAGTCACCCCGGAATTTAAAACCCAGCAACTCGAAGTCGCCCGGGTGCACCGGCAAGAGGCGAAAAGCCGACTTAATGTCACACTTAGCCAGTAGCACACCCGGGCCACATGAGCGCACCATGCGCAGCGCGTGGTCAAAAGATGTATACCTGACTGAGCAAAGGTCGTCAGGGATAGCATCATTGACCGAGCGTCCGGCTGGGTAGGACAAGTGATGAATGAGGCGAAACTCGCCCGGTGACTTCTTAGGCACTAAGCCCAAGGGCGATACCTTAAGATTGGGAAACGGGGGTGAAGGGAAAGGGCCAGCGACCCTGCCCGCAATGACCTCCTTATTTATGCTGGCAGCAGCCACCTCCTCCCTCCCCCTAAGAGATAAAAGATTGGGGGCATCCTGGGGGGACCTGTCACCCATGAAAGGGATACGGAACCCCTGCCTAAAACCCTGAAGGAGATAATCTGCATCCTCTCCCTTCGGGTACAATGTGAGCCAGCGCTCCAACATGTCCACATTAATTGGGGAGGGAGCCTTTCGGTGAACCAGCTGCGGCATTCTTGCCAGCCCTCTGTCCACCCTCCCTCTGCCCCGCGTCCCTCCAGGCCTGGGACAGGCAGAGGCCGCATGGGGGCCAGCACAGGCGGGACACTCATGTCTGTATTTGCAATTCTTCCTATTGCAGGAACCATTAGACGAGAAGGTCCAGCACAGCAGGCGGGCTGGAACCCCCTGCCCCGCCACCTGGCGGGGAACCTGTGCTGGGGCCGCTCGCTGGACCGCATGTCCACAATGGTACCTCTCCCCGGGCGCGGGGCGCGTGGGTGTCATGTACAAAAGCCACAGCCTCTGACACGGCTCATCCCACCTCATCTCGGAGTGCAGGGGAATCCGCATACGGAATTCCTCGTCATAAGCCAACCACGATGGGCCCAGAAAGTCAACCATCGCCCTATAGATGTTGTCCAAATACTGGACCATCGGAATCGCCAAATCCGGCCGGGCCCTAAGGTATGCCGCCATGTATATGAGGTAGGCCGGCAACCAGTTGGCCCACGTGCGTGATGGCTTGCGACGATGGGCCTGCTCCTTATCCTTCTCATCCTGCCCCTCCCTCTCCTCCTTGGTGGGCTCTCTGTTGAGGAGTGAGAAGATATCCACGTACTCCCCCGCCAGATCTTCTCTTTGGTGGTCTGTGCCAAATGGTCACCGAGTGGTAAGGAATACCCTGCCGTTGGCAAGGCCGACACAGGCACAGCCGGAACTGCGGGCATCTGAAAAGGGGCCTGTACTAACCCAGCTACCCCCAAAACATTCCCCACAGGGTAGGAAACACCCCCCACCACGGGGCCCTGGGTGTTGGTTGTCGTCGCCGGGTGGGGCATCAGCCGCTGGACCGCCGCACCACCCGCGCGAGGCCAAGGCCATTGAAAAGCCCCCCCCCCCGATGTGGCCATGTGTGTAGGTGCACTAGTTTGAACCGCACACTCACATGCTGCACCCCCGTAGGCCGCCCCCACCGGGGGTTCCGGCCCACTGGGGGCGTCGGAGCTCACGACCGCCGTAGAGCTCGTCGATGGGGCCTGACCCGCACCGGCCTGTTGGTTGGGGAGCTGCGAGGCAGTGGCCGAAGTCGTGCCACGCGCCTCAAGCAGCTCGACCCTTCCAGCCGCCTGCCGCTGCCCAGCAGACGACGCGTCGAAATGAACCCCAAAGGGAGCCCCAGCGTGGCTAGCCTGGGCCAGAGATGCCTCGAGGGCCGCAACGCGGGCCAGTAAAGCTTCCACGCTGACATGGGGCAAAGGGCCGGCCGGGCCGGCCGCTACAGGCATGGGTACAGGTCCCTGTACCCCGGGGCCCGAATAGGGCCACGACCCCACACCCGGGCCCGGTAGGGCCGATGTAGCAACTTGCCATGGAAGGGGACCGGACCTTCCCCCAAGGCTGGAAGGCCCCGGAGCGAGCTGCGCCCCGACGGAGTAAGGCCCAGCGGAATGGGCAACACCAGGAACGGTGTCCACCGCTTGCGGGCCGAGGGCCGGAGCCCCCACTGGACCCGTGCGTGGGCCCCCATTATCGGGCCAAGGGAGAATAGCTCCCATCCCACCGGTCCCGGTGCGTGCAGGCAAAGGCGGCTGCTGGGGAGGCGCAGCCGTGGTCCTCCGACCCGGATTGCGCCTCCGGACCGCACGAGCCGCGCTCGCAGCCGCCTTCTTCTTCGAAGGCATCTCAGCCAATCGCTGGAAAGCCGAGAATGAGAAAATCTAGCAGCCAAAAGGCTTCCCGGTAAAGGAAAAAAGCGACGGAGGTAAGAGGGGAAAACTTCTCCGCTCCGTCGCTTCGTAAAATGGCAGCGCGGCTGCCTCGTGGCCACCCCTTTTATAAGGGAGCTGGCCACGCCCCCTAACTACCCGGATGCCTTCGTCCGATGGGGGGCCCCCGCAAAGAGCGCGGCGGCCATTTTGGCGCCGCGCTTGCAATGTCTCACATGCCATTACACTCTGATAACTTATTTCCTAAAAATTAAACAATGTGGTTGAATATGGAGAATGCAAGCATGGCGCCAAAATGGCCGCTGCGCTCTTTGCGCCCCCCCCCACCGGACGAAGGCATCCGGGTAGTTAGGGGCGTGGCCAGCACCCTAATAAAAGGGCTGGCCATGAGGCAGCCGAGCTGCCATTTTGCGAAGCGACGGAGCGGAGAAGTTTTTCCCTCTTACCTCCGTCGCTTGTGTCCTTTCAGGGGAAGCCTTTTTCGGTGCAGTTTTTCCTTTCTTTGGCTTCCCAGCGAGACCAGCTATGCCCTCTAAGAAGAAGGCAGCTGCGAACGTGGCTCGATCTGCGCGGAGGCGTCAGCCGGGTCGGAGGACCGCAACTTCGCCTGCCCAGCAGCCACCTTTGGCGGAGCCCACCGGGACCAGTGGGATGGGATCAGTGGCCCCTTGGCCCGATGCGCGGCGGGCGCAGGCTGCCCCGGCTGTGGCCTCGGCCCTTGGCCCGCAAACGATGGCCACTGCCCCTGGCATGGTCTGTGCGGCTGGGCCTTCTTCCCTGGGTGCACAGTTCCCCATGGGGGGATCGAGCCATTGGGGGTGGTTGGGTTCCCTGCCTTGGCAGGGCATGCCCACGGCCCCTCAAGGGCCGAGCATGGGCTCTTGGCCGTATCTGGCCCCTGGGGCACAGGGACCTGGACAGGTGCCCGTTACTTGTGGGTCGGCTGGCCCTTTGCCCCCTGTCGGGGCTGGGGGCTATGTTAACGTGGAGGCCCTTCTGGCCCGCGTAGCGGCCCTCGAGGCATCACTGGCAAGGGCCAACCAAGCGGGGGCGTCTTTTCGGGTTCCAGGTTGATCCTTTGGCTGCTGGGCAGCGGCAGGCGACGGGTCGGGTCGAGCTGCCTGAGGCGCGCGGGCCGGTGGCGGCCACTGCCTCGCAGCTCCCCACTCAGCAGGCGCAGCAGACTTGTGCTGATCTGGCCCCGTCGACGAGCTCAGCTTCGGTCGTGAGCTCCGGCGCCCACAGCGGGCCGGAACCCCCGGTGGGGGCGGACCATGGGGGTGCATCGAGTGAGTATGCAGTTCAAGCTAGTGCACCCACACAACTGACTTCCCTGGGGGGGGCTTTTCAGTGGCCATGGCCTCGCACGTGTGGTGCGGCGGTGCAGCCGCCTCCGACCCACCCGGCGATTTCATCCCTGACCCAGGGCCCGGGTTGGGGTGGCGCCCCCTATGCGGTAGGGAATGTGTTGGGGGTGTCCGGGTTGGTACAGCCCCCCTTTGCTTTGCCCGCACTTTCCTTGTGCCGGTGTCGGCATTGCCGACAGCGGGGTATTCCTTGCCCCTAGGGGACCATCTGGCCCAGTCCACCAAGGAAAAGATCTGGAGGGGTGAGTATGTGGACATCTTCTCCCTTCTCAACAGGGAGCCCACCAAGGAAGAGAGGGAAGGGCAGGATGAGAAGGATAAGGAGCAGGCACGTCGTCGTAAGCCGCCACGTACATGGGCAAATTGGTTGCCAGCGTACCTAATTTACATGGCTGTTTACCTCAGGGCCAGGCCGGATCTGGCCATCCCTATGGTCCAGTATTTGGACAACATTTACCGGGCTATGGTCGACTTCCCGGGTCCGTCGTGGCTGGCTTACGACGAGGAATTCCGCATGAGGATTCCACTGCACCCAGAGATGAGGTGGGACGAGCCCTGCCAGAAGCTGTGGCTTCTGTATATGACCCCCACGCGCCCGGCGCCCGGGGAGAGATATCATTGTGGACATGCGGTCCAATGACATGCGGTCCCCAATTAATGTGGACATGCTGGAGCGTTGGCTCGCAGTGTACCCGAGGAGGGCAGACGCAGTGTACCTGCTTCATGGTTTTCAACTGGGGTTTCGCATTCCTTTCACGGGGGATAGGTCACCTCAAGACGCACCCAACCTTTTGTCACTTAGAGGAAGGGAGGAGGTGGCTGCTGCCAGCATTAATAAGGAGGTTGATGCGGGCAGGGTCGCTGGCCCTTTTCCCACGCCCCCGTTCCCCAACCTTAAAGTATCCCCACTGGGACTAGTGCCCAAGAAGTCCCCGGGCGAGTTCTGCCTGATTCATCACTTGTCCTACCCAGCCGGTCGCTCGGTCAATGATGCTATCCCTGATGACCTTTGCTCGGTCAGGTATACATCCTTTGACCAGGCATTGCGCATGGTGCGCTCATGTGGCCCGGGTGCACTGTTAGCTAAGTGCGACATTAAGTCGGCTTTTCGTCTCCTGCCGGTGCACCCGGGTGACTTTGAGTTGCTGGGTTTCAAATTCAGGGGTGAATATTATTTTGACAAAACCATGCCTTTCGGCTGTTCCATTTCCTGCTCGGCCTTCGAGCGTTTTAGTACATTCCTGCAGTGGGCATTTGTCCGTAGGTCAGGGTCTCGGTCTGTAGCCCATTACCTGGATGACTTTTTGTTCGGGGGTGAACGGGGCTGGGACACGTGCACACGTCTCCTCAACACATTTCAGACGCTAATGGAAGGAACTCGGTGTCCCTTTGGCGCCCGAAAAGACCGAAGGCCCATCCACTAAGCTAGTATTCCTGGGGGTCGAGATTGACACAGTAGCGCAGGCGTCTAGGTTGCCAGGGGAAAAGGTGGCCAGGATAGTGGCCCTCATTTCGGGATTGCTGGCTAAGCGCAAGGCATCCCTTCGGGAATTACAGGTGCTACATGGTCACCTTAACTTCGCTTGCAGGGTGGTCGCACCTGGAAGGGCATTTGCTCGGCGCTTGTGCGACGCCATGTCAGGCTTATCCAGGCCCCATCACAGGGTGAGACTGACACGGGGCATCAGGGCAGATATGCACATATGGCTCCAGTTCCTGAGGGAGTTCAATGGGGTCTCATTTTGGAGGTCTGACCTCCTGGCTTCACCTCGCTTTCAGATACAGTCTGATGCCTCGGGATCCCTGGGTTATGGGATGTACTTCAACGGGAAGTGGGCCTATGGTGGATGGCCACCAGCCTGGTCAGGCACGGGTCGCCTGAGGGATCTCACATATTTGGAATTTTTTCCCATACTGGGGGCTTTGATGCTATGGGGTGAGGAGTGGGCCAACTCGGTGGTGCATTTCTGGTGTGACACTGCTGCCGTTGTCCACATTGTCAACTCACAGACTTCTAAATCTCCCAGGGTCATCGAACTAGTGCGCCAGTTTGTATTGCGCAGCCTGCGCCTCAATGTACTGTTCAGGGCCAGGCATGTCCCGGGGGTCAATAACGATATTGCTGACGCTTTGTCCCGCCTGCAGATCTCCCGGTTCCGTGCCTTGGCCCCGGATGCGGGGGAATTTCCCTCGCCACTCCCGGAGGAGATATGGACCTTTGGCAGGGAGAGGTGAACCGGGCGATCGGCATGTCGCTGGCGCCACGCACGCGTAAGGCGTATCACCATGCGTTAGTTTCCTTTCGGACATTTTGTACCCAATCTCGACTGCCAGATACCTGGCCGATCCCAGTGGCCCACGTACTCCGTTTCATGGTTTACCTGCATGCCCAGGGCCTTGCACCCCGCACCATAGCATCCAGGTTGTCAGCGCTGGCTTTTATGGCCAAGGTGGGAGGTCATGCAGATAGTACCGCTGATTTCCGTGTGAGACACGTTTTGGAGGGGTGGGTGCGGGAACGTGGGCGTAGCCTGGACGACCGCCACCCAATTTCCCCTGGGGTCCTTACCCAACTGGCACGGGGCTGGCATGACCTATGTTTCGATAGGTATGAGGCAGCCCTTTTTAATGCGGCTACAACGGTGGCCTTTTTTGGAGCACTCCGCATCAGCGAGCTTATGATGCTGTCTAAGGCGGATGCAAGTCGTAGGGCACTGGAACTCGAAGATGTCTATGTTTGCAATGATTGGGCTCAGTTTAGGATACGCTCCTCTAAAACAGATCAGCACGGCGTAGGCAGTGGAGTAAGACTGCTACGATGTTCCTTGGCAGACATCTGTCCGGTTGGTGCCCTACAGGAGTTCCTTGCACTGCGTGGCACGCACCATGGCCCGTTTTTCTGTCACCAAGATGGGTCTCCCCTCACTAAATTTCAATTTTGGAAGGTGACTGGGAAGGCACTGGCTAGTGTGGGCCTCCCTGGGGCCCGTTACGGCACCCATTCATTTAGAATTGGGGCGGCCTCTACTGCGGCTGCTTATGGGTACTCCGGGGCTGACATACGCAGCATGGGGAGGTGGGGCTCTCAGTGTTTCCAGTTTTATGTTCGCCCGCTCCCGCCGTGAGTACCGGTTTAGTCACCGCATATTTCTTCCTTCCCTGTTTTTCCTTGACAGACCCTGGGTGTCGTATCACACCGGTGACAGTATGGCTGGTGGGCCATAGCTACGTGCACAGGGCAGCGCGTTACGCTGCGGCGACAGATTGGGGACCCCGACTGGGACTGGGTGCATACGCAAGTCTCACATGGTACGGTAAGCCCGGTATGTTGTGGCGGGAGCTCTTGCCATTTCTCTTTTTGGCAAGGAATGCTGACCCGCCTGACATTCTGATCATACACCTTGGGGGTAATGATTTGGGACAGGTCACTGGCTTAGCGCTGAAGCATGCGATTTGCGGTGACCTCGCCTACTTACATTACGTATGGCCCGCCACAACCCTTGTTTGGTCAGATATGGTCCCACGGCACGCTTATAGGGGAGGCTTTGACCTTCAGGCCCTGAACCGCGCTAGGCGCATGGTGAACAGGGCTGTGGCCCGATTCCTTTTGACCAAGGGCTGGGGGCGGGTCAGTTGTCATCCCGCCATTAGTTTGCAAAATTATGGGCTTTATGCAGGGGATGGGGTCCATCTGTCGCGAGGAGGTATGGACCTCCTGTTGGGTGATTGGCGAGCAGGCCTGTCGACTGAGCTGACGGTCTTGGGGGGGGGGCGTCGAGCCTTTATTGAAGCCTCTCCGGGTGGCGGGTAGCACTGGTAAGGTAAACATTTATGACCCACAGGTATCCGGCAGGTTCGCAATTGACTGGACAACACTAGATAGGCATAAGTTGTTTAAACGTTGTCTGGTCAACGACGAACCAGGCGATGGGGTGATGGCTACAGCTAGACAGCATGCAGCACCCCCTGATTTTACGGATACACGTCAGAGGGTGGGGTCATTAGTTAGATTTTGACTACGGTCAACAATTTGTTTGTTGTCAACAAACAAATTGACACAAATAGATACATTGTAACAATTGCCGTTGGCAATTTTGGGTGGTACCTTACCAGTGTTACTTCGGCCTGCTTGCCTTAAGAATTATGATTGGTCAATTACCAATAGAAATTTATAATTCGGACTAGGGCATGAATCAATAAATGTGGCCCAATGCCGTTATCCACTTTCATTTGTGTCTGAGTCCTTTATTGGGGGGTGCGCCTGCAATGCAAGCGTGGCGCCAAAATGGCCGCCGCGCTCTTTGCGGGCCCCCCCCACCGGACGAAGGCATCCGGGTAGTTAGGGGTGTGGCCAGCACCCTAATAAAAGGGCTGGCCATGAGGCAGCTGAGCTGCCATTTTGCGAAGCGACGGAGCGGAGAAGTTTTTCCCCTCCACCCCCTCCCTAGTTAACAGTGTGATTTCTTGGTCGCTTCGGGGCCGGGTGGGAATTTTTGGCTGGGACTCGCAATTGGCCCTTGAGTCCTGGCTTTTCTGCCCAACCCACACTGTTGCTATGGTTTGATATAGGGGTTTGTTCTGTGCTGCTGTTGACTTTGGTCACATGGGCGGGTAGCACTGGTAAGGTAAACATTTATGACCCACAGGTATCTGGCAGGTTCGCAATTGACTGGACAACACTAGATAGGCATAAGTTGTTTAAACGTTGTCCGGTCAACGACGAACCAGGCGATGGGGTGATGGCTACAGCTAGACAGCATGCATCACCCCCTGATTTTACGGATACACGTCAGAGGGTGGTGTCATTAGTTAGATATTGACTACGGTCAACAATTTGTTTGTTGTCAACAAACAAATTGATACAAATAGATACATTGTAACAATTGCCGTTGGCAATTTTGGGTGGTACCTTACCAGTGTTACTTCGGCCTGCTTGCCTTAAGAATTATGATTGGTCAATTACCAATAGAAATTTATAATTCGGACTAGGGCATGAATCAATAAATGTGGCCCAATGCCGTTATCCACTTTCATTTGTGTCTGTGTCCTTTATTGGGGGGTGCGCCTGCAATTATGATTTGCTACACTTTGACTCCTCTGCCTTTCCTCATTTCACTTAAACTTAATTGCAGCACAGGGGTCACTCTATTTTGGGTCCTTCCATTACTTTGAAGAAAAATCTGACTCATTAGAAAGGCCCTCATGTTGTATCTTTTCTCTAGAAAAATTTTGCCCCAGTTTCTATGAATTAGAAACTACATTAAGGAATCATTCCTTGTGTGTAGAGAAGAGCCATGTGGTGATTTACCTTAAATATCAATTTGCTGTGCTTACATGTCATCAAGCTGTCTCCAACTTATGGTTACTCTATGAATGAGAGACCTTCAAAATATATTTCCTCAACAGTCCTGCTCAACTTCAGCAAGTTATAGTTTGTGGATTCCCTTAAGGACGTGATGGCAAACCTTGGCACTCCAGATGTTCTTGGACTTCAATTCTCAGAGGCCCAATGCCCCCTGTGAATCCACACTGATGGGTTTACTGCAATTTATTCAGCCTGTACTGCCCTTGTTGCTCCCGGAAGTGGAAGTAAAATGCGCCCATACATCTGGAGTGCCAAGGTTTGCCATCATGGCCTTAAGGAATCAATCCATTTTGCTATTGGCCTTCCTTGCTTCCTGCTGCATTCCCACCTTTCCTGGCATGATTGTCTTTTCCGGAGAATCTTGCCTTCTGATGATGTATCCAAAGTACTCAGCCACATCATTATTGCCTCCAGATACAGTTCAGGCTTGACTAGCTGTAGGAACCTCTTGTTTGACTTTTTGGCAGTCCAGGGTATCTGCAAGGGTCTCCTTCAGCACCACAGTTCAAATGAATCATTTTTTTTCCTTATAAGCTTTCTTTACTTTCCAGCTTTCACACTCATACATGACAATTAAGAATACAATTGTGCGGATGATCTTGGTCTCCAGTGATAGGTCCTTGAGTAAAGGTAAAGGTTGCCCTTGTTTGAAAGCCAGTCATATCTGACTCTGGGGCATGGTGCTCTTCTCCATTTACAAAGAACCAACATTGTCTGCACCTACAGACGTTTCCGTGATCATGTGGCAGGCATGACTAGACACTGGAGTACATGGGATACTGTTACCTTCCCACCAAAGTGATCCCTATTTATCCACTTGCAATTTCTTGCTTTTGAACTGCTAGGTTGGCAGGAGCAGGGACAGAGATGGGAGCTCACTCAGTTGTGCAGCACTCGGGTCTTCAACTGCTGACCTGCAGTGGTTAAGACCTGAGTAGTTAAGATAAGTTCAGTGTCTTAACCACGAAGCCAGTGCCGTCTCCTGATACGTCCTTACACTTGCATAAATGTCAGTTACTAAGTTATTTTTCCTTATTAAAGCAAAAATTGTCTATTAGTTCAAGATGTGACCTTTACCAAACCATTTATCCGTTCTTTCTCTCTTACTCAGGAAAGTAGATGAGTGATACAAGTCTTTTGCCTGAAAGTAACAGACAATGAAACAGCACAAAAGGAAAAAAAAAGGGGAAGGGGGGAGTACAATCTATGCCTATAAAGCAAACGTGTGGACTCAAGTATGCGGAATACGTTTCCACACCCCTGGAGCAAATCCCATGATATTTGTCACACACATAACTTTCGCAACCAGAGTCAGCACTGTGAGGGTCCTGAGGCCAAGGGTGGGGCCTGTGGCCCACAAATTAGACAAAATGGGACAACTACAAGTCCCAGCGCCCCCTGTGGCATGCCACAGCCAATCCAAGAGGCCGACGCTCACGCGAAATACGGGTGAGGCAATGCATATGCGAATGGCACACCAACAGCCGGTGCCCACACACAGAGCGGCCATGGAGCCATCCACCACACCTGGCCAGCGAAAGTGGGCTGGCGCACCCCAGCACCAGCAGCCACATAGCCAAAAACAGAGGAAGAGTCCACTGGAGAGAACGGAGAAGATGAAGTGATGTGCCTGCCCAACAGGGCGATGGACAAGGCCTCAGCAATGGCAACACACAGGCCATGCCTAAGAGCCAAGGGGAGAAGGCACCCCAGCTGGCAATGGGCAAGGCCTCATCGATGGTGCCGGGATGGATGCATCTGGAAGCCATGAGAACAAGAAGCCCCACCTGGTAATGGACAAGGCCTACATGCCAGCAACAGGCAAGTGGCACCTGCAAGCTACCCCGTCCAACCGCCGCCTCCGCCGCCACCCTGGAAGGTAGGGCGAGAGTCACCAAACAGGACTTGGACAATGCACGACACTCACCCAAGGTAAGCCATGGAAACAGAGGCAGCAGAAAGACAGCCCACATGCCAGCCCCACAGCACCTCACGGGGGCGGCCCCCAGCAAGGAAGGAAGCCACCAAACAGGTGAGGTAGGTAGGAAAGAAAGGGTGGAAGGGGAGAAGGATGGAAGGATGGAGGAAAAGAGGGGAGGAAGGAGTGGAGGGGAAGGAGGAGAAAGTGAGGGAAAGGAAGAAGGAAGGGATGAAAAAAGGAAGAAGTGAGAGAACAAAAGTATGGAAAAGGAAAGGGAGGGAAGGAAGGGTGGAAAGTGAGTGGGAAGGAAGGGATGGGTGGAAGGAGGGAGGGGGAAAGGAAGTAAGGAGGGAAGTGATAAGTCAGGGAAATAAGGAGAGAGGGAAGGAAAGAATGCTCTCCCCACCATTTGGATTAGCCCCCTCCCGAGGCTCCTGACTGGCAGGAACACCCTGGGACTGTAGAGAACTTCGATGGTTGATGCAAATAACTCATGATCAAAAGTTCATTTAAAGTAGTTTATTTGGGGAAAAGGTATCCATGCTGGGTTCTGAGGGGTCTCTGAGGGAGGTTAAAGGTAGGATGAGTAAAGTGGGGAAAAACATTTGTATATATACATGGGATACGTCATAGGAGCATCACAGTCTGGTACATGTAGTTGAGACAGTTTGATATTACATCTGACAAAACCCCTTCTAATATCACACTGACGAAAAGAACACAAGTACAAGAACAACAGCTGCCTATAGCGTCAAACATAACTTTCTGAATAAATGTGTGTGTTGGGCTAAGGAAAGCGGTTTGGTCAGTATGTCTGCTGTTTGGTCTTTTGTGTCACACTGTATTACATTGATGAAGCCTTCCCTAGACATCTGCCTAGCATGTTTGTGTTTGATGTCTATGTGTCTGGATCTGTGACCCACGGCTTCGGCTTTGGAGATTTCAATAGCCACATTGTTATCTTCATGGATGGGAATGGGATGAGATGGCTTCTTCCAGATTTCAGAGATTAGGTCATTGAACCAGACAAGGTTGTTGGAAGCCATAGATAGGCATACATATTCCACCTCTGCGGTAGATGTAGCTACTATTTTCTGCTTGCCGGTGTACCAATATATTGGCCTGTTCTTCAGGAGGATTAGTTAACCAGAGGTGCTTGTTCTTGTTTCTATGTCCCCGGCCCAATCTGCGTTGGCGTAGCATGATAGCTCAGGCCTGTCAGTTATCTCTGGGGTCAACAGCAGGCTTGCATCCATTGTGCGCTTCATGTACCTTAACAGTCTCTTGATGGTGTTCCAGTGATGGACCTTTGGATTGCTCTGGTGTCATGAAAGCAGGTTCATGGCCAAAGTTATGTCAGGCCTGGTCCAACTAGCAATGTGCAGTAATGACCCAATGGTCAATCTGTACAGTGTGTTTTCCTCAAATGCTTCTCCATCATTGTATGTGTTTTTCTGGAAGTCCGTCTGCATGGGCATCCCACAAGGGCTGGCGTGTGCCATGTTACAGCTTCCCAGCAGCTCCACTATCTTTTCCTTTTGGGACATCGCAAAGCCATTTTGGAATTTGGATATCTGCACGCGGTTGTGTACACATTCAGGTCTCTGAGGCTCTTCATCATCTTTTGCATGGTGGCCTCCCACTTCTCTCTTTCCTTCTGTGGCAGTAGGAGGATGTCTTCGTATTTCTCGGGTGCGGTTAAGTTGTGATCAATGGTCATCACGAAATCCCCTAGCCCCTTGGGTGGTTGGTTTCTGATTGACTTTACTGGCCTCTGGCGTTGAGTGTCAGAAGTCCAGGGTTCATCCTTGCACTTGGTGTGGGCTGTGCTTAGGGCAGCATGTTCCTCCTCATCGTGGGGATTTGGTTTGTGTTCTGACCCATTGAGGTCATGGCCTGAGGTCTCTCTTTGGCTGCTACTGATTGTTTGCTCTGCGATCAACATTTCATTTGAGTGTAGTTTACTCCAGTTGGTGTTCTCATGGAAGCTTGCTGATCTGGATATTACTAGTTTGAGGTTGGAGTCCAGGAACCGGTAGGCCTTTGAACCTGGTTCGTATCCCATGAAACTTAACCTTCTTGATACTTTGTCCCCTTTTCTCCTCAACTGTTTTGGGATATGCACATCAGCAAAGACTCCAAAAACGTGAAGGTGGGACAATCTGGGTTTTCAGCTGTACATGATCTCAAATGGTGTTTTTCCTATAACACTGGACCACAATCTGTTCAAGGTATAGTTGGAATATAGTAGTGCTTCTCCCCAGTATGAGAAGCTCAGTCCGGCATCTTCCAGCACACATCTGACCATGGTCTGGAGCACCCTGTTTCTCTGCTCAGCAACCCCATTTTGAAATGCTGAGAATGGGGCAGTCTTGTAGTGTATCATTCCTTTGTCGTTGATCCAATCCTCAAATTCCTTTGAGAGGAATTCTGATCCCCGATCCATCATTAACCGTTTTATTTTGATGTTGTACTGCATTTCTGTTCTTTGAACTTGGAGAGCATCTTTCCTTTGGTCTGAGTGTGTACATGAAACCATACCTACTGAGGTCATTGATGATTGTCAAGAAGAACCTCTTTTGGCCTAGGGAGCTTTTCAGGGGACCGACGAGGTCCATGTGTATTAACTCAAAAAGGTGGATGTTTTTGGCCTTGGAGAGGTCTTTGACTTGGCACACTTGCACACAGAACACTCTAGGTAACTATCACAATGCTTTGCTTTGAGGCCTTTGGAGCACTCTAGCATTTTCTTTATAATGGGGAAACCTATATGCCCCAGTTTTCGATGCAGTAGATGTGCACAATTATCATGTATGGGTTTGCCTATCAATAGGCGAGGTGTCCCATGGGTCATGCCGGTGGCCCCTTCTGTGAGTCTGTCATGGGGGTCTTCCCCTTCAATTTCTTCATCATTGAACATGTCTATGGCATCTGGGGCATCCCCTTCTGTGTTGACGTCTTCTTCCCCTTCTGTGCCTTCATTGTTCTCTCCTCGGTCGATGATGTTGATGCTGACATTGTCGCTCTCCCCCATGGGCAACATTTATGGTAATCCTCCAGTGATTACTACATTCCCAATCTTCTTTCCATTTCGGGGACATAAAGTACCCTCTCAATCTTCCCTATCCCAAGTATGTACACATTGCCCTGACCAGCCACTCTTGTGTGCCCTTGGTTTGCAACTTTTATTTGGGATGATGTTTCCATGAAGGAGCTGAACAGCCTTTTGTTACAGGATGTGTGAGTGGAGGCTCTGGAGTCAATTAGCCACCTTTGGTCATCTGGGGTGATGTGGGTACCTGCTTCTCTGTGCCTGACTCCATTCATTGAGTTGAGCCTATCTCCTCCCATCTCTTTTCGGTTCCTGGGGTCCCCCCTGGGGCTGGGTGACCTCCACCTCCTTGGCTTGGTGTCTCCCCTTGGTCTGGCTGGTGCTCTGCCTTGGGACCTCTGTCCTGGGTTGGTTGTGCCGCAATAGTGGTCAGAGCGCGTATGTGTGTATGTATGTTCGGGAAATTCCCTGCTCTTGTTGGCCCTAGGGCAATCTCTCTTGAAGTGTTGTTTTGATCCACACAAGTGGCACCCAGTTGGCTGGTTTACCTGCTCTGCAAATTTGACCCTTCTAGTGCTCCTGCTTTCCCTGTGAAGCAGGGCTCTGTCCCTCCTGAGGCTGTCCTCAGATATGAGTTTTCCAGAGATGTATTCAAGAGAGAGTTTGTCATTTCCCATATTATCAAAATGACTCAGGAGGTGGTCCCAGCTTGAGTCTAGAAAGTTGAATATGATATTAATTAGGCACTCATCCGTAATTGTTTCACCCCTGCACATTAAATATGACCTCATGTTTGTCAATCTTAGTAAGTGGTCACTCATGAGCACATCTGCTCTTAATTTCGCTGAGTAAAACTCTCAAGCAAGCAAACTGGTCCCACTCCTATTTTTGCAATAAAACAGTTTACACAGTTTATCCCAAACCTCGGATATGGTCATGCCATTTGGTATGCTATTATAGATTGTGGGAGTCAATGGAACATAATAACAAAACAAATGCCTTATGGTGAATGCGATCTATTTCTAGGGTCCATGGTTTTTCAGGTGGGCTTTTAATTAGGAAAAGGGCACTCTCTTTCAAAAGAATTACCTGAAAGTGTTGAACCCAGTCCATTAGGTTTTTTCCAGATGTGCATAGTATTGGAGAGTTGCTTGGTACGTTGCTTTGTTGATTGGAGCCAGTGCTGGTCAGCTGCTGTAGCTGGTGTCCAGGGATGTGGTTGAACTTGTAATGGGAATTCAAAGGATGCCATTAATTTTCATTTAATTCTGTGTGAAGTAAATGAATGTTTTTAGCCAATTAGTGCTAAAGTTGTAATGCCAATTGTAGATTGCTGCATACCCAGGTGTTAGCTAGAGCCCCACACTCTCATATTCTCATGGTCACCAGTTCCAAGGACACTTAGTCTGGAAATCTGACAGTTTGATCTATCACATGAAGATACCAAGATGGAATCTAAGATAACCATCTCACGTAAGATCCAGGTGCATAACACGCAGCTGGATGTCCAGGTGTCCAGCCATTTGTCTCCTCGCGTCATATTTGGGGAATTTTCACATACTTGAGAAAGGAGGTGTGAGTGGGGAAAAACATATATATACTGATAGTTTTAGCACCTCAGCAGCAGACACCCGACGGCCTGGGGTGACTCTGCCCATTTTCTTTTTCAATATGCCTTAAATGTTAGACTGCCAGTCTAATATTAATGGGGGCTCAAAGGGCCTAACTTTTTATCTACTTAGCTAGCTTAGCCATTTCTATTTCTTTTATGTTTTATGTTTGTATTTGAACTGCCTTTATCTGTATGCTATTTTACTTCATTTTATACCAATAAAAAGCTGCTATATTTGAAGAATTGTAGTAGCGTACTTTTATTCTCCTCAAACCTAAAAGAGGAGAATTTTTAGAATCCAGCATACAAAAACCAAGGCAAAGGGAGGCTATAAATTCAGGTCTCTGTCAGGAGGAGTGAATTCCAGAGGAGAAGAAGACTTCATTAAGGTTTCCTTCTTTGCAAAGGAGCGTTATAAAGTTTTGCTGGAGTCTCTTCCTGGTAAGGTAATTTTTATCTAACCCCTGGTTAGCTGGACTCTGAAAGTGTCATAAGAGGGAGGTGGCATAAAACTGTTATCTGGGAATACTGGACATTTCTATAAGTCCAGCATCGCCATTTTAATTGCCAGATAGTTCTGGATAGAGAGAGGTCAGTGCATCTCAAAATGCTGTCTGCAAAAGCAGTAAAACCTCTGAAGAAGAAACAGCCCACTTTAGGCCAAATGGTCATAGCCAGGACACAGTGCAGGGTTGGTTTATGCCTGCCTCAACACTATAATAAACATTTCTCTGTTCGGCAGTGCAGGGAGCCCTTTTTACAGAACTGACAGTAAGGTTCAGGGATGCAGTCTGTCAGGTTCAAAAAGTTAGCTTGCCTTTCTTCTCTAAGGCTGAAGGGGGAGCTCTCTTGTCTGAAGACATGTCCATCTTCAACTTGCCTGTAGAGGGAGTGTTGGTATGGCTGCGCATGCACGAGACTCATTCTGTATTGGTCTCCGTCAGGGAAGGATCTCTGTGCTGCTTTTCTCGCCAGTGGAGTTTTGAAGCCTGGTGGAGGGTTGGCGTCTTCTCCCCTGGTGCTGCCCGGAGGTGCTCTGAAGGATGGACATCGCTGCTGGTATGCTGGAGGAGGGTCGATCATCATGGGGTCACCCCAGAAGGTCGCTGGTGTTCTCGGGTCGGTCTCCGGAGCTGCGTGGTGGGTCTTCTGGAGGTGGTCTCCTGCGGTGATGGACTGCATCAGTGCCTGGTCCTGGTAGGTTTCACGGTCTTTACTCTCGTGGGGGGAGTTCAGCTTGGTGGAGATGTCCACCTCACCGAGGGCGGCGGAAACCATTTTGATCGCCCTGCGGAACTCTTCTTTGGATGGGGGTTGTCGGATTTCGCCCTTGTGCCCTCCCCGTTGCTCTTTGCGCAGTTTTGGTGTGGGGGTCCCCTGGTTCTTTGTTTCTGTGGCTTGGGGGCCGGCATCTTGTTTTTCCCATTCCCCACCCTTGGATTCGAACCCTCAGCTGCCATTTGTTGTTGGTCGGCCATATTGTCTGCATTGTGAAACAGCGCCGGGGTATCATTTCCCGCCACCTCTGGGTATGGGGCATTAGCATGGAGGCTTACCACTTTGGAGGGCTAGAGTTTGTCTTCTTCTCCCATCATCGCCAGTAGTTCGGAGATGGAGACCATCCTCCCATTCGATCGGTTGATGATCCTGAGCAAGGCAGACCTTGGGATGCTCTTGTCGCTGGTACCTTTGTCATTTGTCCTTTTGGGAATGGCTCCGGTGTCCGCTTTTAGTTGCTTCTCCTCTTGGTTTTCAACCGGGTCGCTGGCGGTTCCGATGGGGGTGATTTGTGGTTTTTCCTTTGATGCTCCTGCGTGGAGCTTTCTTGTTCTGGGCATCTTCTCTGGACTTTAGATCTTATTCTTGAGTTAAATTTGCAACCATCCTCACTGCTACCACTTTGTAGAGAACTTCGATGGTTGATGCAAATAACTCATGATCAAAAGTTCATTTAAAGTTGTTTATTTGGGGAAAAGGTATCCACGCTGGGTTCCAAGGAGTCTCGGAGGGAGGTTAAAGGTAGGATGAGGTAAAGCGGGGGAAAGATTTGTATATATATGGGATATGTCATAGGAGCATTGCATTCTGGTACATGTAGTTGAGACAGTTTGATATTACATCTGACAAGGACCCTCCTCTCCAAAGGGCTCCCCTGAGGGACACCGAGGAGGAGGAGGAAGGTCGGTCTCGGCCACGTCCCCACCTCACATGCCATCACAAACCCTGTGGGGAGGGGACCACCCCCCAAACATCCCCGGGCGAAGCCGGGCCCTAAACTAGCAATGTAATATTACATTCCATGTCTTCTGTAGTAACACATTGTTAAAAGACATAAGGAGATGATATGAAACACTGATGCCAAAGTATTTCAATAATGTGGAGTTTGGCTTTCAAGCTCTCACTTCCTTCTTTGCTTCCCACTTATATCTTGCCTTTCTATGTTTAATGGCCAGAATCCAACTGAATATTTTCATTGGCATAAGTCCAACAAGCTGGCAAGGTTTAGGTATCTGGCTGTGGAGCCAGACACTGGGTGTTTGATTCTCCACTGTGTCTCCTGGGAGAAGAGCCAGCCAATGTAGTCTTAGGCAACATGCATAGTCACAAGGCAACCCCAGAAGAAGGGAATGATAAACCACTACTGTGTATTCTCTACCAAGAAAACTGTCACCATAAGTCAGAATTGTCTTGACAGGAGGCAGTTATTATTAAGTGCAATCTGATACTGCAGAGCAGCAAACAGCCACTAATTAAGAAGTTCCTGGCTGGACTTTTAGTTGTCTATTTTTTTCCTCTTTTCAAGATTCCATTCCAGATGGATGAATTGCTTGTGATTCTCTGGGCAATAACTCAGTCCTTTTGTGCTTGCTATGTATTTGCATGTGCTTAGCTATGCACAAAAATGCCACAAACCATGACCCAACAATATTTTGATCTCTTGAGTGCTATGTTGGAGGTAAAGGGCTTGTGGAATCCTCAACAGACAGTCTCATCATATCAAATTAGCATTTGGATCACATTCTCAGAGACTGCAGTATTTGTTTCTGTATCTTTAATTACATGTCTTTACTATATCTAGAATATGCCGTTGGAAAGTTACCATAAAACTCTTATGTTTTCCCCACTGCTTGAGTGAGGAGGAGTTCCAGAAATATTGTAGGGGATTTTGGATTCTCTCTGGACATGTAAGCCCTGGATATGTATGCAATATTGCTTTTAGCAAGAAATATACAAAAGGAAATTTTGAGAATGGAATGCATTCCTAGAGCAGGTTGTAAATCTGCCATTGTTGAATCAGATTTAGAGAGTCTTCACTATAGCTTCTGCAAGGCCTGTTTGACTAATTCCAGCTAGATTCATAGCGCTGAATTTTCCAAATTCAAACTATAGATTTTCTTAGAAAAGCATGAAACCTTCTGAAAGATAGTTGGTGAAAATGGTACCTTGATACCCATACATGGATTAGGATTATGAGATCCAGATGCACAATAATATTTTTAAAAACTACCAAACCACATTTGGGATCTCCTTTCTTGGCTGGTGTGATAGTGAGTGAAATGCCTTGTGAAATCTTTGTTTTAAGGTGTTTTTCCTTGTTGAAAGAGGCATCCAATCTGTCTGGGGCCAATCTGTGCTCATGTTCAATTTCAATATGTTTGGGACTCTTTCTTATTCACAAGGCAGAAGTGGACATTTGCAAGCATGGCTGACTGTCTCAATAGAGATATAATGCCTCCTGGCAGAAAAAAGTTCTTTTCCTCTTCCAAGCATTCCTCCTCCCCTTTTGAGACAGCACTACATTAATCAAGAAAGCTTCCATAAGGAAAGATACTATGCACATATCAAAACTGTAATAAAACATTGTAATCATAACTTCAGAGCATATACTAGAATTGCACTGCAAACATCATTTTCTAATATTATCGCATGTAGAATAGTATACCCTGGAGCCCATATTTAAAGTGGAGCCCAGTATCAAGAACACATCCCCAGATCAGTCAATTATTTATTTAGAGAAAAAGGAAGATTGTTTTGCTCTCATCTCTTCTGTTCTGAGAAATAAATTTAGCATCTGAAGCAATAACTAACTAACTAAATAAAATTCCTAGGCAAGTTTTCACAGGCAAAGCGATTACTAATGCTTGGAAATTGAGGGTGAGACGGCCTATAGAGATGAGGTGGAGCAGTTGACAAAGTGGTGTAGAACAAATAATCTGCTCCTCAACATAAAGAAAACAAAGGAGCTTGTGGTGGATTTTTGGAGGCAGAGAACCGATGTCCAGCCACTTTTGATTGATGGAACCTGTGTGGAGAGGGTAGCAACGTTCAGATTTCTGGGCATTGAGATAATGGAGGATCTGTCCTGGAGGGCAAACACAAGGGGGCTTGCGAAGAAGGCACAGCAGAGACTGTATTTTTTGAGAACTCTAAGAGAAAACCATCTTCCGCAAAAGCTGCTGCTTGCCTTCTATCGCTGCGCTATTGAGAGCGTGCTCACTTATGGCTTATGTGTGTGGTATGGGAGTAGTACTCATCAGGATAGGATAATGTTGCACAGAATTATTAAAACAGCAGAGAGCATACCTGTCAAGTTTTGGGAAATTTCTGTCAAAAAAGGGAAATTTCCCGGCCAAAACAGGAAACTGGACAGCTATGCTTATCCTGTGCTGGCCTCCAGTCTAACTCCAGTCTAATTGCAGTCTAACTAATACAGGATGACGGCGGGGGAAAATGTAAAATACGGGGGTTTGACAGAAATTTCCCGAAACTTGACAGCTATGGCGGAGAGTATCATCGGCTGTCCACTCTCCACTTTAGAACAAATTTACACCATCAGGTGCCACAGAAAAGCATTAGATATAGTAGGAGATCCATCACATCCTAGCCACTGCTTCTTTGAGCTTCTGTCATCGGGACGGAGATATAGAACAATGAAGGTAAAAATGAGCTGTCTCAAGAACAGTTTCTTCTCCAGAGCAATTTTGGCCTTAAATGGAAACTCTGGACTCTGAAGTCATCTTATCTTATTTAAATTTTTTAAATTTTTAGATTTTTAAATTTTTAAATGTTAAAAAAATTAAATTGTACTGTATGGTACTATCTTAATTGGTGTTTCTGTAGCTGTTTTAAATTAAGGGGTATGCCTTACTCAAGTTGATATATAGCAACCGAGAAATTTTGTTGTTCCCGCAAGGGGACAATGACAATAAAGATTTATCTTATCTCTCTTATCTGATTGGTTGCTAAGTTTGGCATGTGGAAAAGCTTCCTTGTCCACCATCACCAAGTTAGATTGATTCAAAAAGCCTGTGTGAACCTTTTAGCTGCCCCAATAGGAATTGTCCTTGCTTATCTATATAAGCCACCTTTAGTAACCCATTCTGTGAGGATTCTATCCTTACATATTTTGCTACACCATACTTGCTCATGTCTTCTTCTTCTTCTTTGCTTCCTCTTTTACCCCTTTGGGTAGGGGTTCTCAAACTTTTTAAGCTGTGGGTTGAATCATTCCCCCTCAGACACCTGAGAGGGCTGTACTGGTGGTTCCTCCTGCCATAAAAGCTGCCATAAAATGTGTCTGTGCCTGTCGTAAATGTGCGAGACATACTTTTTGGGCACATAGAAGACTCCTTTGTTGATTGCACCTACTTCAAATATATATTTTGTCCAAGATATTGAACAAGAAATTTGAAGGAATATACAAGACCAAGTGTGTTTGAAATAAAAATTATGAACTTTATATAACAGAGCCACAAGCAGTTTTTTTGTGAGTAGGATATTGACACTGCTTTGCCACAGCATTTTTGTAAATGTGTTTACAACAGCTGTGGGTGCATTTATGGCTGTTGTAAATGAGTCCACTTCCGGTGGCTGTGGAGGCAACATGAAATGGTGCCACAGGCCGGGGCTGACCCACAGGCTGTCGGTTGAGAACCCTTGCCTTTGGGTGCCAAAAGAGATACAAGGTTCTTGCTCTGGTACTTCTAGCGGCCTCCACCAGTGCTATTTGGAGACTTGCAATGTTTCTTTGATGTTATCTCTCCACCTTTCCTCTGGGTCTGCCTCTTGGTCTTTGTCCTTCTCTTTTCATATATGCTTTGTATGGTATGGAATTCCAAGATATTCTCTCCAAATGTGCAAACCACTTTATTGTTGTCTCTGTATGTGGTACAAGATTAGATCTATTGCAATCCTTCCCCTTATAATCTCATTCCTGATTTTATCCCTTCTAGTCAAGCTAGCAGCCTTCCTCAGACATCTCATTTCCATGTTGATCAACTTTTGTTTATGTTTTGTTGTGTCCACTGGTAACATAAGGTGGGAATGAATATGCTTTGCATGAGATGCTTCTTTGTGTTGGTCGGTATTGCCTTATGTGGTAAGAGCAGAGCTAACTGTCCCAATGTTTGGTTTGCTTGCTACACCATATGTTAATCTCTTCAACCATTTTGCCATCTTCAGTAAATGTTATTCCTATGTATTTGAACTCTGCCACTTGTTTTATACTTGTTCCCTCTATTGTGATATTTAAAGTATGCTGTTTCATTCCACTGTTTGTAGCAAATTGGATTGTATACATTGTTTTGCAGGAAGCATGAAGAGCTGGGCCCCATGAGTTTGTTCTGATACATTTATTCAATATCTTTCATAGAAGGCAGAAGAACTGGTAGCTTTTGTGTTGATGCTGCCAACCTAACCCAGCTCTGCCCCAGCTTGAACCATCACACTGCTTGACAGGAGTTTCACCTCCCTGCTCTCCCGTCAACACTGGAGACACCAACATCAACAGGTAATCCAGGGGATTCCCAAGGAGGGGCAGTATCACCAGCCTTTATAAGCCCTCTCTAAAAAGACTGCATTAAGGAGCTGGACATAAGTTAAGTAAGTGGACATATTCCACTTACTACCCCGGACTGGGATTTTTGGGGACACTAGTGCAGTTTACTGGTGTCGTGATAATCCCAGGGGATGTTCACACATTTTAATTTCTTTACATTTATTAAGTATTAAAGTTCATATAACATATTTTCTGTAAGGTTTGAGAATGGCTAACTTGATAGGGAAGACACTCTGATGTCAGCAGCATTCCAATACACAATACCATTCACATCCCACACATCAATACGTCATGAGGCATCTGGGTTGCTAAGCAGCATTTAGACACCTGCGAAGGACCCACGCTTGCACATTAGCATTTGAAGAGAAGGGTTTACCCAAGATAACAAAGGGTTGTTCACCTAGGAAAGGGAACCTCATTCTGGGAGAACACTTTCAATCTGTCATTTCACATTTGACATTTACACCATCACCTTTGAAAGGGGAAAGGTAACATTCTCATAAGAGTGGCTTATGGGATATCAAACACCTGAAATAGGGATTACATCAATCTTACATCATCCCATGTTTGGATAAACAACTTTTAGTCAAAACAATCAGATACTTCACATTTTTGAGGGGAGGAATGAGTTGGAAAAATAAAATATAAACCCCAGAAATTGGGAGTTCAGAAGAACCTATTTTGGAGTAGGTGCGAGCCTACGTTCTTTTGAACCAGCAACATGGAACCTTAGGAGAAATCCTATCGGGGCAAAAGCCCAGCGCAGCAGTTTCTGAGTCTTTGCCTAAAACATCTAGGACAAAGGACTTAGTTTCTGACAGAAATGCCAACTTAGAAGAGTTAGTTGTTTCTTTATTTTATTTAGTTTGTGTTAAGTTAAGATAGATATAGGGAGTCCTATCTCGGGACTATGCTTAGTATAGATAGTATTCAAAGTAGAGTTAGATTGATTGCTTTGATCTGCATTTTGATATATTTTTGGATACAAATGCTTCTTCAATAAAAATCTGAAAAGACTACAAAAGCCTCGTTTGTGACCAGGAGAAGAGAGAGTGTTTGCAGAGCTGAGTGGAGCCAAGATAAGGTCAACCTAATGGCTACATCTTCACACCGACTCAGCCTTGAGATGCAACATTTCTCAGAGGGACATTTTACTTTAAGAGATAAGGTCTCTATGGAGATATGAAGGGAGTAGCTCTTCCTTCTATCATCGGCCTGGGAATATTATCTGCTGGGGTGTCCAAGTCTTTGAAGGTGAAAGCTATCTTCAGGGCAGTTTCCCAGGGCAACCCCCATCTGTGTATGGATGAGAAGGTAGCTATTTTAAAAGGACTGTGTTCAGCCGAGCTACCATATTTCCCAGCTTCAAGAAGAAGCAACTTCATCTTTCCATCCATCCAAATGCCTTCAAGACAACTGGGTCCCTATCTGAAGGGAGTATATTCAGAAGGTTTAGTGCCAGACACTCAACCTTCTGAGGCTGAAGGAGAAAGGGTGGCTGAAGCTCCTGTTATTTCTTCAATAAAAGCTGTTCTTAGTGATGAAACCAAGCTGGGGCCCATGGAGTTATTGCTTGAGAAGCCTACCACTGCCCACTCCTAAGTAAGACCTAGGTTGCAGGACTCACAAAAGCAGGAATGTGCTTTTCAAAATCTTTTTTGTTGTTAAACTAAAGCTGTACAATTTTCCTGATTTAAAAAAATTGCCACTGATTTAGAGCTGGGAAACCCATACAATATCTCAGGCATTTCTAGCATTTACTAGATATTTTTGCAGCCTTTGATATATAGCACCTGCTTATTTGAGAGAATTTGTGAAATTATTGCTTTTCCTATAGATTCTTCATCTTCCCATTTAGCTTTTTCCTGTACATATATCAGTCTATGTCCTTTTAAACAAATATGCTCCTATGAAGCTCTTAGGTTAAACTTCAGTTTCTCTATCAACTGAGAGAAATGTGGAGATGTTACTTCTGAAAGTTTTCCAAATAATGCCTTGCTGGGTTCAAGACACATTTTTCATTATTTCTCTTTCTGAGCAGGTCTAGTTAGGCATCTCATAGAGGAAACAACTCTTTTTCTTTAGTCAGTTATGGGATGTTTTCACTTAAAATGTGGAGGGGGAAGGAAAGAAAAATCACCCCACCACCACCACAAATACGTGTTAGCTATCTGTTTCCCTGGATTCTGGGCCCATAACCTGTTGCAGATTTTTGAATATTTAGTAAAATTCCCTTTATTTGTGCAGTAGAAATGCACAGAGGAGAATAGCTACAAGTATCCCAAATTCCACCCTTTTTTTCATTAACTAGCACTCAAAGTCTTAATACTTATTCTGAGTAATTTGATGGAGAAAGAAAGAAAAATGTTTCTGTACTTATAGTTACATGGACTTACAGGCATGTAAATGCTGCTTTCTTTACTGTACACATGCTGATAACCAACTGAACAGATCAACAGCAATGAACAACTGACACCAACTGTGCAAGTATTTGAAAATTTTGTTCGTTTTCTATTTGTTCATAAATTATGTTATAAAGTCTGAATGATAAAGTCAAGGGTTCTGAATGTCACCAAATCCTATAACAAAAAGAGGGAAAGAACACAGAGAGTTGAGGATCTCTTTGATTTCAGAGTCAGGAAGGAATGATTGGTTAGTGCTAGAGAGATAGTCACCCCAGTCACCACCACCACCACCCAAAAAATCCCTCCCGGTCACTATAACTACAGGCAGCATATGAGGTTGGTTTTAAAAACCTCCAACATTATATATGTACATAGTCTCCCCCCACCCCCGGAATAAAGTATTTTTCAATTTTAGATATATTAGTCACACACATTTTTAAATGTATGTGTGATGTTATGTGCATCAAAACATCAAAGCACAGATTCCCAAAGCATTGCATTCTATTGTGAATCACTGAAGGTACAGGGAATATCATTTGGTGTGTAAATATAAATCAATAAATTTATTTCCTACCTCTGCTTCCTCCCACCTCATTATTTTGGTGATCTTTTCTTTTTTGAAAGACATAAGAAATATTTCCACAACCTTCATAAACAAATTCTGTCTATGAATTGTTAGAGCTAACATCAGGGACACTGGAAGTCTCATCTGCTTTGACCATTAAAAGCAAGATTCTCCTGCAGAATTCATTACACAAGGACTTTTATGGATACTGCACATGAATCTGCAAAATCTTTTGCAGCTATTGTTCATTCTTTGTTCTGTGTTTGCCAACTATTGTTAAAAGGGAGATGAATGCAGTGTTTGCTTCTCTTGACTTTTTTTTAAAAAATGGCTGCTGCGATTCGTGTATGTACAGATTTATCATTTCTCTCTTTCAATTTCTACATATATGACGAGTCTAATTAGATAATGCATTGACTGTTTCCAGTTTTTGTCTTTTCTGATTTATGTAAGTGGAAAGAAGCAGAAATCATGAATTTGTTTTATCAAATCCAATATGTAGTCCCAGACAGAAAGCCATTTATTTTGGGAGTATAAATAGTTCCCAGCATCATAGGACATTTATTAGGTTTGTTTATTTGACATTATTAATTACAATATCTAATTGTTTCAATTATGTCTCAATGAAACCTTCTTTCTGGGGAGATCTGCAATTGCTTAAGACTTTTAAAGAAGCTGGTAAAATCTTGCTTAGGAAGGCCACTGGGACTTGTATGCTGAATTTTTAATGCTGCTGCAGTTCTCCAAACTCTTAGAACTCTTTAGCTAGTTGTCTGGATATGAGATAGTGGATATTACATATTTATTTATTAATGTATTACTGTCTGTTTATTTTTTCTTTATAGTTTATACAATTTCCCTAAATCTACTTGCTTGTCCCAACTAGAAAAGACTCATTAAATCAATTCCTCAAAAGTGGAAAGAACACTTAGCTAAACCATCATGACTGGATGGGTCTACTGTAGGGAGTACTACCAATTGGATTTTAGCACTGCTTTTATGGTAAGCTACCTTTGGAGACTCTGTGAAAGTCCAGTACAAATATGTGTTTATGCATTTGTAAGTATATTCGAGCACAAAATATGTGTAGTGGTCTGTTTGCAAACCTCATTATGCCTGCATTCTGTAGAAAAATAAGAGGGACAACACTGTCCCTCCTCCAATCATGTGGCATTCACCCATCCTCCATGATATTAAGAATATTTAATTTAATTTTCATGCTTCTATGCCGCCCACTCAGGGGGACCAGACTCAGGGCGGCTCACATAGCAAACAAATGTCATATACAATATGCAATACACCATATACACAATATCCACAATAAAAACGCAATAATGCAGTATACAAATTCAATATACAATGTACACAATGATACAATATACAAAAATTCAGATTACAAAATGACAACAATGAAGTGGCGAGGTCCTTCTCTGGGTGGGTGGAGCCCGGAGCTGGCTGGCGGGAGCATCCTCAGACCACCCAAGTGGCCGCAGCTGGCCTGTCCTCTTCCTCTGGTAATGATGGGGCCAGCAGCCTTTATCCCACACCAGGTGGGTGGAGCCCGAAGCTGGTGGGCGGGAGTGTCCTCAGATCACCCAAGTGGCCGCAGCTGGCCTCTTCCTCTGGCGATGATGGGGCTGGAGTCAAGCAGGTGAGCAGGAGCATCCCAAGGTCTGGAACTGGCGGCCTTTATCCCCCTCCAGGTGAGTGGGGCCCAGAGGTGGGGGGCAGGAGTCAGAGTCGAGCAAAAATGGTAGAAAGCAGTTTTTTTTATACTGTCAAGTCAGTTCTGACTTATGATAACACTTTCAGGTTTGTCTAGGTTGAGAATACTCAGAAGTGGTTTACAATTCAATTTGTCAGGGGTTGCCCTAGAACTGTGCAGGTTGCCAAAGGCTACATATGCTGGCTCTTCTGTCAGGAGGCACTATATGGAACTAAATCCCCAACCTCTGGCTACATAGCCAAATACCTAAACCACAGATGTACAGACAAATATATCTGCAATACTTGAGAAAGCAATGCATTTAAAAAATAGAATTCTTAATGACCAGCTCTTATATAGTTGCACATATACTAGCACTATTAAGATTTTTCTCCATCTCCATCAGGTCAAATGTCTGACTAGGGAGCTAATTTATCTAGATTCATTATATAGCTAAGTACTGCAGTGGCTTGGTGGATAAGATGTTGAACTTGACGATTAGAAGGTTAGGAGGTCAGCAGTTTGAGACCTGAGAGCTGCATGACAGAGTTAGCTCCTGTCTCTGTCCCAGCTCCTGTCAATCTAGCAGTTTGAAAGCAAGAAATTGCTAGTAGATAAATAGGTGCTCCAGTATCTAATTATGCCTTCCACATGACCACCTAACCCTGTTTAAACCTGGAACTTTTAAAATAGAATTTGTTTTTATTCTTGTGATGGTAGCATTTAACACTCATCTGTCGACAAATACAAACACTACTGAGAGCTTGTGTGATTTGCATTTTTCTTTCTTCACCCTTACCATTCAATTTTATAAAGAAAGATGAGTCCTAACAGAAACCTTGAATTATGTAAGGGTCAGAAAGTTCTAACATTTCATTTGCACATTTTAATTTGATGACTTCAAGAGATCCCAGGTGTTAAAAGAAATGAAATGAAAGGAACATGACAATTCCAGATACTAAAATGGACATAATCATTATGTAGGTGGCATTGTTAAGTTAGCTGGAGTAGAGAAAGGCCTTTGATGCTTTGGAGTTGAAAACCCACGGTAAAATATAAAAGGCATACTAAAAAGTACACCCTATTAAAATCTGATTGATTTTTAACAAGTTGTCGTGGTTCTAAATTGGCTTTTAAAGTTGAAATGTTCTAAGCTAATACTCTTTTAAGTATTCTTCCCAGAATCCTGTAGATGTTAAAATCAACTTGCAGTATATGTTAAGAGAAATATGGAGTTCCATCAACCAATTTCTTCAAAATGAGATTTTCCAAGAGAAGTGGCAATCAGACTTGCAAAGCAAGCCTATGTTTATCTTCCAGTAACCAACCATGAATAAAAGCATGCTAAATTCAAGATAATGTAGTTGAAGGAAAGCATCTGCTATGACAGTTGTGCCCCCCAGCTTGCAAGAGCACTTCTTCAAAACATATGATGTGTACATCATCAAACATACCATAGTGCTTTTTGAAAAATATTATAGCAAATGGCATACAGGAGGAAATGTTCCAAATGACTCAGTAGGAATATCTATGGTCTGATCTTTAATGGCAGCTACAGGTGTAAGAATATACAGATGGTTTTGTGCCACTGTTACTAGCATACCACTCCATGCTGTACAAGTCAAGTAAGGTTACATCTTGTGGTGTCTGCTGTTCTGCGTATCTGTTTCAATAATTTTCAAACAAGTTGTCTCACTTCCATGTCAGGTACATGAGCACCTAATTTGATGCAGCATGGATTGCCTCACAGATGTTGAAATGAATTTGGATGACATTTAAGAAAGGGGTTTCTTCCTCCTGCTAGGGCCATGCCCAGTGTCTCACATTTAATGCTTCTGCATGTGATCTTTGCACAATGTTCACATAAGTGATAAATTGGAAGGAATAATGCAGCTTCAATAGGCATCTCATTAGCATACCCTTTAGATAGTATGATTCACTGATGAGCTGGTTGCCTTGACAACATGTATGAGTGATACTGAATTACACTTGGCCATGATCCCAAAAACTATGAGCTCAATTGGGCCCAATTAAATCTACTATGTCAAAGCCCACAGGCACAAGCTGTTCTATCATCAACAGCAGGGAAGTCCCAGCTGTGAACATGAAATTCACCCGCTCAACTGTGGCTATCAGGCTATTCACACAGTGTGAAATTTCTGTCAAAACCATCCTCTCTCATATGAGTAGAATTTGATAAGCTCTTCATTTGCTAAAACACCCAAACTATGCAGATATACATCTAAGAACAGAATTGGCATGATACAGTAAATACTCTTCCTAATATATAGCACAGAGATCCTCTATTGTAATACTGGTGGGATTTCTGCTCTTGTTGGTATTGACAACTGAGGGTAATTAATGAGGTGCTAGATGTCATCTTAATGGGGCAGTTTGGCATATGACTAGATGTGCCCTGGCAGCTCATTTATTAGCATCAATTGTACAAACACAAAGAGGATTCTGAATATGTAAAGTTACTGTGGAAGTCATGAAAAGCCATAGTAATGCAACAAGCAGTTATAAATTACTTTTATGTGAAAATAAGTAATATATTCCTAATTATTTTCAAAATATATGATATAATGGTATTTCTAGAAGCAACTTGAGAAGAACTTTTCAGTTTTTATGCTACTCATAGCAGCAAAGATACTATAGTCTGCTTTTTTCTTTTATGTTTTTGTAGATATTTGCACATTACAGTACAGTATCAGAATTTACCATTAATGATGACCATGGAATTTTTCTATATTTCCCCCTACTGATAGCACCAACATAATGTGTTAATAATATACAAGAGATAATTATGCAGGCAGAGTGATGCTAACAATATGGCTAATGTAAATCAAACTGCTTTACACTAAAATATGGTTCCTTAATGATCTGACTATTCTCTGTGAGTGGCCTAGTAATATACAGGTAGTTCCAACAACATCCACAATAGTGGAGAAACTATTTGTAATACTAGAATGAAATGGATGGATACAACCTAGAGAAACTTAGATGTACCATGTTTTTTGTTACATCTATTGCTTAGCATAGCACTACAGTAGACCTGTTGAATCAATTGGGATTTAGTGAGTCAACGACACCTCTGTAATCTCCTTTTGTTTAAATGAGTCTACTCTAATTACTGTACAATGGATTATGTTATAGCTAGTGGTAGTTGTAGCAGTCTCATTCAAATCAATGGAATAAGATTTGAGCTCTGAAATGATCCTAATATATCTTTCTCAAAGTTCCTCCTCCTCCACATTTTCAGGGCTAGGAGTTTGGGATAGAGATATTTTGGCTATATTCCCTTGGATCTAGAATTGTCTTTGTTATTTTCTATTTTTAATTAACAGAGAACAGAGTTTGTTGGGTGTTTTTACTTTAAACAGCAGAGCAACAGAGCAAGTGTAAAAGAGAGAGCCACAAGTTCTCAGAATGCATCCCTAGGCAGAATTTAAAACAGTAAAAATCAGTCTAACTGGAGAAAAGTATTATTAGTTACTTTCTAATGAGTAGTTACAAAGACAAGAATAAAAGGGAAGGCAAGGAGAAGACTAAGTGCATCATAGTTAGGAACTTAGCAGCAACTAACAAAGGCCAATGGATTCAAAAACAAACATGAAAAATAGAGGGCTTGCAACAAAAAGCCAAAGGCAGGGAAATAACTCTGTTAATTGGTCAGTGACCAGAGACAAACACCTCTGTCTCCTCTCACTCATATTCATTGTTAGGATGGATAGGAATAGGAGTTAACATGCCAACATTTGGGAAGATTGAAGAATATCTGCATAGGCATATTTTAATATGATAAATAACTGACCAAATGACCCTAATGATGTTTGCATGGGTGTTTTGAAGTTAAAGCATACAGCAGCAGGAAGGGGAGTGTCCCCATAATACAAATCCACCACAGCACTCTCGAGCTGGCAATGAACTATATCAAATATAAAATTTTAACTCCATCTTTTCAATTTTTAAAGCAGTGTTTGAGGGTTTTATATTATGATTTTCACTGATGTTTAACAAGTTTAAAGAGTGTTCTGGCCATTACTGTTTTGCATTTGCTAAAGAAGTTAATGAACTGGACATTACAGTGATAGGGAGGGTTATAATTTTACTGGTTTGTATAAATGAGTGTAATTGGTTTTTCCAAAAGCACTGCATCTTTGTCAATAATCAAGGTGCTTCAAGACTTTATTCCTACCTCCTAAACATACTGTTGTCCCTCAGTTCTTGGCATATTTCCTATGCAGTACTCCACACTAAATCCTTAGAGACTTATTCCTTAGCAACTGGATTTTGGATTGGAGACTTAACTTCCTTATTATAAAATGTAGTTGTCTGTAAAAATATATATCATGTATTCACTCTATTTGCTCAAGGACAAAAACATACTTTGTTTAATGTTGTTTAACATTATATTGCCTCATCATATTTGGTAGGAATCCTAGACCTTAATTTTAATGCCTGGTGAATCGATAGAAAAGCAATAACTATTTTATTTTTGTGGCAAATTAATTGAACTTCTGAGGTCATTGAACATTTCATAATTTTAACAGCCAAGGAGACTTTGAACAGCTTGTCTAATATTTTTAACAACCACTATTTTATACTTTGGCTTCTATATGGCACATTTGCAAGGGTTTTACACGTGAAAGTGTTTATAAAATGTAATTAGCTAATTTCCTTGCAATATCTACTAGTCACATAAATAGTAACATTGATTTACCATCACAGAAGTCTATATAGATCTGAAATTAGAAGAATCCAAAAACTAGAAAGTGGAAGGTCTATTCATAATCTGGACATCTATAACTATAAAGCAAAGGTGTGTCTATACATATGCAGAATACGTTTCCACACCCCTGGAGCAAATCCTATGATACTTGGCACACACATCGCTTTCACAACTGGGATTAGCACTGCGAGGGTTCTGAGGCCAAGGGTGGGGCCTGCACCCCATAAATCCAGACAAATAACTGTGCACACGCAAAGCCGGGTGGGGGGGAAATGACTGTGCGCAGATCCATTGCACACACAAAGCAGCAGGGGGAAATGGTCGCATGCAGAACCATTGATCCATGTACATCCAACAAAGAGAGAGATGGCTCATGCCCGGAGCAAGCCAACAAGGAAGCACGGGAGTTGGAGGATACCCACCATCCCTGCCAGAGTGCAATGCGTGGAGGATGGGGTCTGAGATGGGGGGCAGAAATGAGAAGCCCAGGGAGCCCAGGACAAGGCTGGCACATCTGGCATGCCCAGGGCCACGCTGCAAACACTACACCACTGCAAAACACACACCTTTGGGGGCAGCAGCGAACTGAACATCACCACTGCAATGGGCCCACTGTGACTGCGATCAGCAGGGCAAAACATGTAGGCCCCACAGAAGCCCCAGATCCCAGTGGCTGGGCCCATGCAGAAGCCCCAGATCCCAGTGGCCGGGCCCACTGAAAACTACTCACCATCTGGGGTGCTGCCATGACCACCATCCCGCCCTGCAGAGCAGTGCTGCTTTGTTTCGGGTAACCAGGTCCCTCCTGGGTAGGGCGAGGCCTGTGCCTGGTTGGCAGGGATCAGCTGAGGACTTTGCTGACCACCTGGTGGAGAAAATCGATCAGATTTGCTCAGGATTCAAACTTGGAGTGGACGGGGAGGGTCCGGAGGGAGCCAGTGCGCAGTCTTGCGGTGTTACCTGGGATCGGTTTGATCCAGTTGCCCTGGATGAAGTGGACAGGCTCCTTGCGGCGGTCCTCGCCACTAATTGTCCATTGGATCCCTGTCCTGCCTGGCTGGTAAAAGCCTCTAAGACAGTGACAGGTGGCTGGGTCGAGGCTATAATTAACGTGTCTTTTCAAGAGGGGATGTTTCCTGCACTGCTGAAACATGCTCTGGTGCGCCCCCTCCTGAAGAAGCCATCCCTCGATCCAGCAATCCTAACCAACTACAGACCTGTCTCCAACCTTCCTTTTTTGGGGGAGGTTCTGGAGAAGGCAGTGGCACATCAGCTGCAGGGGGTACTGGATGAAGCGGAATATCTGGACCCGTTCCAGTCAGGATTCAGACCTGGATATGGTACTGAGACTGCATTGGTCACACTGATGGATGATCTCTGGCGAGAGCGGGATAGCGGTCATCCGTCCGTCCTTGCTCTTCTTGACCTCTCAGCGGCCTTTGATACCATTGACCATGGTATCCTTCTGGAACGGCTCTGAGGATTGGGGATCCATGGCACAGTGTGGTCCTGGTTCTCCTCATTTCTGAGGGGCCGGACCCAGTCGGTGTGGTTAGAGAGTGAGAGGTCGAGTCCTAGGCCCCTAAAATATGGGGTGCCTCAGGGTTCGGTACTCTCTCCTCTCCTATTTAACATCTACATGAAGCCGCTGGGTGAGATCATCCGTTCCCACGGGGTGCGGTACCACCAGTACGCGGATGACACACAGTTGTACATCTCTGCCTGTGGGGACCCCAGTGATGCAGTCAAAGTCCTTTCCAGCTGTCTGGAGGCTGTTGGGGTCTGGATGGGGGCAAATGGGCTACAGCTATCCTAGCAAGACTGAGTGGCTATGGATAGGGGGTCCTGCGTTATCCCAGGAGCTACCATCTTTGGTTTTGGATGGGGCTGTTTTGCCCCAGACCAACCCGGTGCACAACTTGGGGGTCCTCCTGGATTCGAGGTTGCTGCTAGAAGAACAGGTGGCGGCTATGGCCAGGAGGGCCTTCGCCCAACTTTGGGTGATTCACCAGTTGCGCCCGCTCCTGGACCGGGACTCTTTGTTCATGGTCACTCATTCTCTGTTGACCTCCAGACTAGACTAGTGTAATGTGCTCTACATGGGGCTGCCCTTGATAACCATTCGGAGGCTGCAGCTGGTCCAGAATGCCGCGGCCCGGGTGGTGATGGGGTGTGGACGTTATGCCCATGCCTCACCACTGCTTTGGGGGCTGCACTGGTTACCAGTTTGTCTCTGGGTGCAATTCAAGGTGCTAGTTTTGACCTTTAAAGCCCTACATGGTAGTGGGCCAGGGTATCTCAGAGACCGCATCGCCCTAAGGACGTCTGTCCGTCCAACCAGAGCAGAGTGGAGGGGCTCTCTAATTGTGCCATCAGCCAGGGGGGGGGGGGCTCATCTCTCTGGCACAAGGAGGAGGGCCTTCTCCATGTCCGCACCGGTCCTTTGGAACCTCCTGCCTGTGGAACTGTGTCTCCAGATGGAGTTGTTGCCCTTTAGGAAGGAACTAAATACCTGGCTGGCGGGCCAAGTTTGGGGTGTGGGTGGGGATGGGGGTACTGTTGGGTGGTTGGTATAGAGAAGTGTGCCTTCCCCCCAAGGTCCCTTCGGTACTTGCGCACCTTTTAGGGGTGGGTTTTTTTAACTTTTAACTTTGTTTTATCATGTGTCTTTTTATGTATTTACTGTCCGCTATGTAAACTGCCCTGAGTTGGGTTGTACCTGAGTGGGCGGTATATAAGCGTGAAAAATAAATAAATAAAAACAACGACAGTTAATGGCCAGGGCCGTGAGCAGCAGAGTATCAAAGGTAGGCCATGCATAAGCAATGGCTACCAGTAGCCGGGCCTGCTGGAAGCTCTTCAACATGCATGGCGCCGTCCCAAATGCCATCCCACAAGAGACAAAGGTCATTTCTCCTGAATTTGTGTTGTCAGTCACATTTCAGTTCCTCAACAATGGGAGGGTCTTCAACAGGAAGCATTTAAAGAATGCTGGATATTGGCATTTCTCTGCAATACAGTGTTCAAGTTTCTTCTGTATTTGTTACCATTCTATTAGATATTGTAGAAAAAAATCCTTTTGTGGGTGATGAAATTCAAAGAGGAAGAAAATTTCTGTGAAATTATGTTGGGAGAGGGGAGAGATTCTTTAATTTTCCTTAGATTACATAGTGGCCAATGGATATATGCAAGTCACATGTTTTCCACCATACTAGCATTTTAGGGGAGGATCACATGAGGTAACAGCAATATTGTAGATAAATATGCAACAGAATGGAATAATATACATCCATTTCACCTAACTTGCAAACAAAAATAAGTCAAACATCCCACCAAAAGAAACTCAAATGGCATTCTATATTACCATTAAAATGGGACAAGGAAAAAAAACAATAATCTGAGGGGGAGGGCATTGGAAAATTGGAGGATAGCACAGCACTACTATTACTTATGACTTTTTTTCCTCTACTATTCCTGGTGACACCTCCACTCATTTTGCTTCTGGGCCGAATATGATGGTTTCCAGTGGCATTTCCTCCATTGAGGGGGACCATCACCCCACCTAAAGAGGCTGATCCACCTGTCGCCATTGGCCCCTTTAGGGAGTCAGGTTAGTTAACCTCTGCCTGATACTTGACATTGAGTCACTGGCTGTACAGTCTACTCCATTGCCATAGCAGGTTGTCCAGCCAGACACGATGTCTCATTTCATGTGTGCCATAGGAGATGGCTCCGAGATCATAATGTGTGGGTCACTTCATGGCAAGCTGGGATGCACCTTAAACCAGTTCACACTCATGACATTTTCCCTGATTCAGGGAAAATGCATTCTTGGATATGAGTTGCAGTTGACAACAACGATGATTCCTGGTGAATTCAGCGAAGGTAAGGAGGTATAGTACATTCACCAAGTCTGTTTGGTTTTTTCCCCTCCCTCAATACCAGCATTGTAAAAGCATAGCTTCTTTTATTTCCAAACAAGATTAATGTCATGTTTTTCTTAAAAATACAACACCACACAGACAGCCCTCGTTTGCAAACCTTGCCACTCTTTTCTTCCCTTCATTTTTCTTGTACCTCAGATTGATGATTATAACACATTTGGAACTGCTCTCTGGTTATTTTCTCCTCAGTCTTAGAGCTGGCATGTCATCACACTGACCTATCTGCTCCCTTAGCTAATAATGGATATGTCAGCTTAGTTCTCTTCAGATGGTGCTATCAGTTTGGATTAGCATGTACCTCAGAGAGCTTTTTCGTTTTCTACTGTGCTTCACAACTACAGTACTTGGGTTATATGTTTGTCAGCAAATTATCAGCAAAAGGAAATTTGCTTGGAAACCAGAAAATAGGTGTTGGGCTTTAAGATATTCTTGATCATATTTTTTTTCTTTTTCCATTAATTTAAAAGTAATAACTGTGGTGGCTTAGTGGTTACAATGGTGAACTGGAAGGTCGGCAGGTCAGTAGTTTGAGACCCAAGTGCTGCATGACAGAATGAGCTCCTATCTCTTTCCCAGCTCAGGCCAACCTAGGAGTTTGAAAGCAAGAAATTACAAGTAGATAAATAGGTACCATTTCAGCAGGAAAGGTAGCAGCATTCTATGCACTTTGGCATCTAGTCATGTCTGCCACAAGGAAATGTCTGCAGATACAGACAGCGCTGGTTCTTTGGCTGTAAACAGAGATGAGCATCACACCATAGAGTTGGATACGACTGGCTTTTGAGCAAGGGAGACCTTTAACTTTTACTAAAAATAGGGTAATGTGTGGTTTGTACATATCAATGCTACATTACAACTAAAATTCCCAAATTCTTGTGTGGATGGTGCTTCAAGCAATAAAGTATACTTAGAACTAAGAATTTGCAGTACATCCTACTGGTTCATGGTGCTGTAATTCATAGCATATAAGGAAAACAGGAGAGAAAGGAATAAGCATGAAGGATAAATGCTGGTGTCACAGCTACTATTTCAGGGTCATTCATGAGCTAGTAAGGGGCTGTGGTGGCTCAGTGGTTAAGAAGCTCACCTTGTTGGCTGGAAGGCCAGCAAGTCAGCAGTTTGAGACCCGGCTACTGTATGACAGTTTGAGTGCCCGTCTCTGTCCTAGCTCCTGCCAACCTAGCAGTTTGAAAGCAAGAAATTGCAGGTAGATAAACAGTTTAGTGGGAAAATATCTTGGGGACATGAAAGGAGCCCTCATTCAGGCATCCCCTGAGTTTCTCCAGCAAAAATCCTTTCAAACCAGAATAATTTCTGACTCTAAATTATCATAGTATAGCTCAGTGAACTGGACCACCCAACAATGGAAGTACAGACTGTGCATATGTGCCTCCCAGGAAAAGAGCATTTTCAAATCACCTGGAACATGTGTGTCTGGTATACACCCTCCCACCTGTATTGCTTCAGGCAAGATTCATGGCCCCAGAGTGCTATTGGAAAGTGGGATGGGTAAACTACTCCTATGCACCTAGAAAATGTCAAGCAAACACTGAATTCATGGCACATAATAGTATATCTACACCCAAATTTCCCATCTTATTAATTCAAAGCTCAACTGCTTATCCTAGAAAGTAGGGGGGAAATGGAAAACTATTTTATACTCAGGAATCATTGGCTAATCTACCTTTGTCTTCCCTCCATTGATTGTTTGTGCCATTCCATGAAGATAGCCTTTGCAGGCGCACCCACCCAAATAAAGACTCAGACACCAGTATTGGATTAAAGGCATCAGGCCACTTTTATTGAATAATGCCCTAGTCCGAATTATCACTTTCAATTGGTGTATCATCCAATTGTAATTCTTTAAGGCAAGCAGGCCGCAGTAGCACTGGTAAGGTTCCACCCTAAATGCCAATGGAAATTGGCTACATGTATCAATTTGTATCAATTTGTTTGTTGACACAAACAAATTGTTGACCGGAGTCAATATACTATCTACTGACCCCACCCTATGACGTGTATCCATTCAAATATCAAAGTGATGCAGGCTGTGAAGCTCCTGACATCACCCCTTTCATGGTTCGCCCTTGACCGGCCAATCCTGTTTCCCCTGTACCTATCTACGTGTTGGCCAGTCAATTGCGAACCTGCTGGATACCTATGGGTCATAAATCTTTACCTTACCCAGTGCTACCCGCCACACGGGGAGGTGTCCATAATGACTCACCGCCCCCCCGCCCCCCCAGACCGTCAGCTCGGTCACCAGGCCTGCTTGCACATACTCCAGGAAGAGGTTCATACCTCTGGATGACAGGTGGACCCCATCTCCTGCATCTAGGTCACAATTTTGCAAGCCTATCCCCGGATGTCGAATGGCTGTCCCCAAGCCATTCTCCACAATGAACAGGGCAACAGCCCTGTTCACTGACCGCCGGGCACAGTCCAGACCACGGAGGTCCATGCCTCCTCTATAACACTGTCTCGGCACAATGTCAGACCATAGCAACCGTGTGTACGGCCATAAATGATGTAAAAACGCCAGGTCGCTGCACACCAATATTTTTAAGGAAAGGCCAGTGATCTGTGCGAGATTATTGCCGCCGAGGTGCAGAATCAGGACATCAGGCGGTCCAGCATCCCTGATGGACATCAGGAATGGCAACAGTTCCCACCATCTCATGCCGCGCATACCATACCAACGCATACATGCAGCTGCACGCAGCCCAAGATGGGGTCCCCACTCTGTCACAGCAGCATATTCTGCCGCCCAGTGCACGTAAATGTGGCCCACCAGCCATACTGCCACCAGTGTGCATAGACACACAGGGTCTATAAAAGAAGAAAAAAGGAAGTAAGGACATAAATGGTACTCATACAGTGAGGGGACGTACATATAAGGAAAAGCGTGCGGACCCCCACCTACCCATCTGACATATATCAGCCTCAGAGTACCCAAACGCAGCCGCAGTTGAAGCGCCTATCCTGAATGAATGGGTGCCATAACGAGCCCCAGGGAGGCCGACACTGTGAAGTGCCATGCTGGTCACCCTCCAGAACTGAAATTTGGTAAGGGGAGACCCATCCTGGTGGCAGAAAAACAGGCCAGGGTGCGTGCCACGCACTGCCAAAAATGCATGTAGGGCACCAACCGGACAGATGTCAGCAAATGTGCATCGTAGCAGTCTAACACCACTGCCCACTCCGTGCTGATCGGCCTTTGAGGAGCGAATCCTCAACTGAGCCCACTCCTGGTTGATAAAGACATCGTCGAGTTCCAGTGCCCTACGAGACACGTCCCCCTTTGACAATGGGACCAGCTCGCTGATTTTGTGGAGCTCCAAAGAAAGCTACGGTGGTAGCTGCATGAAAAAGAGCTTCCTCATACCTATCGTAACACAGTCTATGCCAACCTCGTGCAACGTGGGTAAGAACACCTGGGGAAAGAGGGTGACGTGTGTCTGGGCCGTGGCCACGCTTACGTGTCCACCCTTCCAATACGTGGCGTATGCAGAAGTCATTCACACAGTCAGTGAAGCCCCGTGCCTTGGCCATGAATGCCAAGGCGGAAAGCCTGGCGGCGATGGTGCGTGGGGCTAACCCCTGATCATGAAGGTGCACCATATACTGTAAAATCTGGTCAACTGGTATTGGCCACATTTTGGGCAATTGCCTTTGCACACAAAAAGTCCTAAATTGGAGGAGTGCATGCAGATACGCCTTATTCGTGCGAGGTGCCAAAGACATGCCGATCGCCCGGTTCACCTCTCCTTGCCAAATGTCCAAATCTTGGCCGGGAGTGGAGAGGGAAGTTCCTCTGTGTCTGGAGCCAAGGCACGGAACCGAGAGATCTGCAGGAGGGATAAAGCGTCAGCAATATCATTATTAATGCCTGGCACATGTCTGGCCCTGAAGAGCACATTAAGGCGTAATGACCTCAAAACAAATTGGCGAACTAAGGCCATGACTCTGGGGGATTTAGATGTTTGGGTGTTGACAATGTGCACCACTGCAGAATTGTCACACCAAAAGTGAACTACTGAATTAGTCCACCTATCCCCCCAGAGCATTAGGGCCCCTAAAATGGGAAAGAACTCCAGAAATGTAAGATCGCGTAAGCGATCCGTGCCTTGCCATGTCTGAGGCCATTGACCATAGGTCCACCGTCCCTTGAAGTAAATTCCGTAACGCAGGGAGCCGGAGGCATCCAACTGTACTTGAAAATGAGGGCTGACCATAAACTCAGATCTCCAAAAGGAGACACCATTAAAGTCCTGTAGGAATGTGAGCCAAACCGCCAGGTCTGCCCGTAAACCCTTGGTCAGCTGTACCCTCTGGTGTCGCCTTGTAAGGCCTACCATGGCGTCGCATAGATGCCTGGCAAAAGCTCTGCCCGGCGTGACTACCCTACAGGCGAAGTTGAGGTGACCGTGAAGCACCTGTAGCTCTCGGAGGGACACCTTACGCTTGGCAAGCATTGCCAAAATCACGGCAGAGATCCAAGTCACCTTTTCTATAGGCAACCTGGATGTCTGGGCAACGGTGTCGATTTCAATACCTAAAAAGGTAAGAGTGGTGGCTGGGCCCTCAGTCTTTTCAGGTGCTAGGGTGATGCCCAGTTCATGCATAAGGACCTGAAATGTGGTGAGCAGAAGGGCACACATGCCCGTAGAATGTCCAACCCCGAACAAAAAATCGTCGAGGTAGTGGGCTACCGATCTGGACCCTGACCTACAAACAAAAGCCCAGTGGAGGAAGGTGCTAAATCGTTCAAAGGCTGAACATGATATTGAACAGCCGAAAGGCATGGCCTTGTCCACATACAACTTGCCCCGAAAACAAAAACCTAACAGCTCAAAGTCATCGGCGTGCACCGGCAACAATCGGAATGCCGATTTGATATCACACTTTGCCAATTGCGCCCCGGGACTGCACGAGCATACCATCTGTAAGGCCTGGTCAAAGGACATATACCTGACATAGCAAAGGTCGTCTGGTATAGCGTCATTGACCGAAGAGCCCGCAGGGTAAGAAAGGTGGTGAATTAGACGGAATTCACCCGGGGACTTCTTAGGGACTAAACCTAGAGGGGATACCTTCAAGTTAGGATATGGGGGGTCATCAAACGGCCCCACCAGCCTCTGTGCCTTAATCGCCTTGGCTATCTGCTCCACAGCAATGTCTTCATTACCCTTGAGAGACAGTAGGTTCGGGGCGTCCTGAGGCCCACGAACCCCTTTAAAGGGTATGCGGAAGCCAAATTGAAAGCCTTCAAGTAGGTATCTCGCATTATCCTGTCTAGGATAAGCGCGCAGCCATCATTCAAGCACCGGGACATTAATTGGGGAGGGGGCCTTTTGAATGGGTAGCAACGTCAGAGGGAGCTCTGGCTGCCCCCTGTCCACCCCTTCCTCTGCCTCTTGACCCACCGGCCCACAGGCACGCGGAGGCGGCATGAGGGCAGGAGCAAGAAGGGCACTCGTGCCTATATTGACACTGGTGCTTGTTGCACACTCCGTTGTCAGAGAAACTCCAACACAGCAGGCGGGCTGGAACCCCCTGCCCCGCCGGCTGGCGGGGAGTCTGTGTCGTAGCAGCCCACTGTACGGCATGGCCACATTGGTCACCCGGCGCCGGTCGCGTGGGGGTCATATACAGCAGCCACAACTGCTGGCAGGGCTCGTCCCACCTCATCTCAGGATGAAGGGCCATCCTCATCCTAAATTCTTCATCATAGGCCAACCATGATGGTCCAGGGAAATCAACAACAGCCCGGTAAATATTGTCCAGGTACTGGACCATTGGAATGGCCAGATCAGGACGGGCCCTAAGGTATACTGCCATATAAATCAGATAGGCCGGTAACCAATTAGCCCAAGTGCGAGGTGGCTTACAATGACGGGACAACTCCTTGTCCCTGTCGTCCTGCCCCTCCCTCTCCTCCTTTGTAGGTTCACGGTTCAGGAGGGAGAAAATGTCCACATAATCCCCTCTCCAAATCTTTTCCCTCGTAGCCTGTGACAAATGGTCACCCAGGGGCAAGGAGTAACTGGCCGTTGGCAGGGCCGCCGTCGGCACGGATTGAATTGTGGGCGCCCGCAGTGGGCCCTGAAGGACCCCCGGGAAATTAGGCATACCCATAGGGGCGGTCACTCCTGCAATAACCAGGGGATAATTGGGCAATCAGGAATTAACCGGACAGTGTGGATTAAACTGTCCTCCCACAGTCACTTGTTGCGGCCATGGCCACTGTACCCTCCCCCCCAGCAGTATTGGCTAGTGTCACTGGTGTGCTGACTTGACCAGGATACTCACTCGGCACACACCCCTGGGCCGCCCCCACTGGGGGTTCCGGCCCGCGGTGGGCGTCGGAGCTCGCGACAAGTATCGAGCTCTGCATCCTGATGCGCCCCTGCCAAGTAGGACCGGTGGCCGATGGAAAGCCTTGTTGTGCCTGCCTGATGGGGAGCTGCAAGGCGCCAGCTTGGGCTGGCCTGATGGCCTCTAGCAGCTCAACCCTGTTGGCGGCCTGCTGCACAGCCGTGGCCAGCATGTGGGCTGGGACCGAAGAGTTGGCAAGCCCACCCTCCAAAGGTGGTTGGAGCAATGCCCATTGAAGCCTCAAGCACCAAAATGTGGGCAAGGAGGGCATCCACAGTCTCCGACCCACCAGGATAATGTGGGCTGGATGGGCCAGATGGCCCACAGGGCAATTGCTGAGGGATAAAACCATGTGGTAATCCCTGGCCAGAATATGGCCATGCCCAGTAATCCAGCCCATGAGGGGCCGGAAGGACAGTGGGGCGGAAACCCGCACCGTGCCCGGGTGGGCCACTATGCCACAAGCCGGGCAAAGAAGCAGCGGGGGTAAGAACCCCCGGGGAGCAGGCCTGAGCCGCCCCAGCCTGAGTCCTCATTGGTGGCAGTGGGTACGAAAACCCCACCACCCCCCTGCGGGGGTGCCGTCCGAGCCCTCCGGCCCAGTGGCACCCCCAAAGAAGTGGAGGGGGTGGGCCGAGTCCCCCCCTTTGGCATGACTGAGTGGCTGCCTGAGCCTTGCGCTTGGGTGCCATGGCCCAAGCAGTGCTGTTTGGAGGAAGAGAAAACCTCCGATCCAAGATCAATCAAAGCGAGCCTCTTAAAAAAGAGGCAAAAGCAAAGAGGGAAGTATCGGAGAAAACTTCTCCGCTCCTTCGCTTCGCAAAATGGCAGCCAGGCTGCCTCATGGCCACCCCTTTTATAGAGGGGTGGCCACACACCCCTAACTAACCCGGATGTCTGTGTCTGGGTGGGGGACCCCCGCAAAGAGCGTGGCGGCCATTTTGGCACCACGCTTGCATTCTAGGCATTTATTACTGTACTAGGTTTGAACTTTGAATCCTCTACATACAGATCATGTACTTTACCACTGAGTTGTTGTTGTTGTTGTTCTTGTTGCTGCTGCTGCCGCTGCCGCCGCTGCTGCCGCTGCTGCCGCCGCCACCGCCACCGCCACCGCCACCGCCACCGCCACCGCCAGGCTATTCTGTCATCAGCTATCCTCTTGATTCTGCCCAGATGCATGCCCACTGCATCAACAATACAGTCTAACCATTTCATCCTCTGCTGCCCTCTTCTCCTTTTGCCTTTAATTTTTCCCAGCATCAGGGCCTACTCCAGGAAGTTCTCTCTTCTCATTTGGTGGCCAAAATATCTCTCCTTCCAAGAAGCAGTCAGGGTTTACTGTATGGGACCAAAGACAACAGGACAGCCGAAGGGTTGGCTTAACTCAGGTTTATTGCATGAGGACCGGGTGAAGCATGAGGTAATGGCGGTGATACATCTCTATATATACAGTAGGGTTTTACATTTTGAATCTTGTAGCACGGTAGCTCATTGGCCGCTACCGGCGTGGCCTCGCCCAGGCACGCCTCTCTTCAGTAGTTCTTCTTTCCTGCTGCTGAATGCGGGGAAGGATTTCCCGCGGCTGTCCGTGATTGAGCAATGTGAACCATGTGAGACTGAACGCTCGCAGCTGCCCTCTATGGGCTGCTTGCTCGCGTTCCTTTACAGCTGAGATTCATTGTAAATGGAGTGGTTACATTCTAGCAGTACAGTGACATGCCTACACAACATCCCTCCCCCCTAGGATGGGACGAAGTCCCGCAACCAATGTGGCTTGCCGCACATTCGCTTGGGGCGTGCTTGCGCCTGCCCTAGTACAGGAGAGCCTGTGATCCCTGACTCCGTGGGTGCTTGTCCTGCAACGGAAAACGGGGATTCATTAGTGGCTCTGTGGGGCGTCTGTGCCTGCCTTGCGCTGGGAGATGGGAATGGGATGAACAGCTGAGAAGTGAACCCCTGCCTGTTTCCCTCGGACCCCGGGGACCCTCCTATCGTGAACCGCGGGACCGATGAGGATGCCCTTGTGGTTCTGCTACCTTCTGTCCCCCGCTCGGGGGACCTTGAGACTGTGGCAGATGGACTCGCCGTCGCCTCCTGTCTTGGGGGTGTCGGTCTTCGGGATATTGGCTCTATGTTGCACTCTAACTCACAGGGGGTACTGGGGGTGGAAGTACCAGGGGCTGAACTGAAACCCCTCTTTTCGCTAGGACGGGTGGGGGACCACTCCGCTAACTCCCCCTGGTACTGTAAATCAAGGTCTAAACTTCTTGGGACATCTGTATTTTGGGGACGCTCCCGGGGGATGTGTGTGGGATCGGGGCCCTTCCTTTCCGCCGCAAACTCCCGCAAAAGATTTCTGAGGATCGATTCCCTTTCCTCCCCCCTTGGTGGGGACCCATGTCCCCCTTTTTCTCCCCCTTGGGTTAAGCGGGTGGGGGAGTACCCTAACGCTGATTCGTTTCTGCTCTCGTCTTCGTCCTGCTTTCCGGGGACCCTACGCCTGAGTTGATCCGCGTGCCGCCTCCACAGGAGGCCCGTATTGGTCTCTACGCGGTATGAGACGGGGCCGGTTTGTTCTATCACAATGCCGGGCACCCAGGCTGGTCCCGCGCTGGCGTAGTTCCTGCAATGCACGGGGGCGCCTACGCTGAAACTCTTTGGGGAATCCATCTCTACATTTCGCCCTTTGTCTTCTACTCTGGTAGGGTCTAGCCTGGAGATTACCGTGGCCAGCTTCCTGCGCATTAGCAACTCCGCGGGGGAGTACCCTGACTCTAGTGGGGTGACCCTGTACCGTAGCAGGAATTGGCATAGTTGTAAGTCAAGGTCTCCGGGGCCCATGCGCCGCAGCGCGTCCTTAGTGGTACGCACGAGGCGCTCCACTTGGCCGTTGGTGGCCGGGTGGAAAGGGGCGGAGGTGATGTGCCGAATGGCGTTGAGATCCATGAATGCCCTGAACTCGGCGGACGTGAAACAGCTAGCGTTATCGCTGACGAGGGTGTCGGGTAAACCGAACGTGGAAAAGACCCTCCGTAACTGTTTAATTGTTGTGGCCGAGGAGGTGCTCGAGACTGGGATGACCTCCAACCACTTTGAGAATGCATCCACCACAAGGAGGAAAAGCGCTCCCCTGAACGGCCCTGCAAAGTCTACGTGTACCCGGGACCAGGGCCCCCTTGCTGTGTCCCACTCCCTATGTGGTAAGCGAGCCTCTTCTGGCCTGGAGCTTTGGCACGCTTCGCAAGTGCCGACCATGTGCTCGATGTCGGCATCTAGCTGGGGCCACCAAAAGTAGCTACGGGCTAGTGCCTTAGAGCGGACGATTCCGGGGTGGCTGACGTGCAGCAGTTTAAGCACCCTCGGCCGGAGGGACGTGGGGATCACTACCCGCTGTCCCCACAAAAGGCAACCCCTCTCTAGGGACAATTCTAATTTCTTTTTGCAAAACGTGTCGAATTCCGCTGCTGGGGAAGACACGGGCCACCCTTTCTGTACCCAGGAGCAAACTGTAGCTAACGTTTTGTCCTTACCGGTCGCTTTGGCGATGTTGGCCGGTACTACTGGAGGGGAGTCTAGGACCTCTATCATTAAGACCTGATGGTCCCTCTCTTCCTCGCCCACGTGGCAGCAATCCCGGGGAATGGGGGACCTTGACAGGGCATCTGCATGGCTGATCTCCTTCCCGGGCCGGTACACCAACGCGTGCTGATACGCGTTGAGAAAAATGGCCCACCTGAGCATTCTCGGGGACAGGATTTGGGGTGTGGGCTTATCTGCGGTGAAAATGCCTAGCAGGGGCTTATGGTCAGTCACTATGGTGAAGGGACGGCCATACACAAAATCATGAAATTTCTTGGTCCCCGCAATTATCGCTAGTGCTTCCCTGTCTGTCTGGGCGTAGTTTCTCTCCGCTTGGGACAAGGACCTAGAGTAGAATGCTATCGGGGCCTCCCTCCCGTTCTCCAGCACGTGGCATAACACCGCCCCCACCCCCACCGGGGATGCATCGCATATCAGGACCACTGGGCGTTTGGGATTGAAGTGGGTCAGTACAGCATCTGATGCCAGGAGTCGCTTTAGGTAATTGAAGGCCTTCTCATGGTCGTCGCCCCACTTCCATGCCTCGTCCTTTTTTAACAATTTGTGTAGCGGTTCCGCCACGGCTGCCTTCCGAGGAAGGAAGGAGTGGTAGAAGTTGAGCAGCCCAAGGAACGACTGCAGCTCGGGCTTGGAGGTGGGGCGAGGGGCTTTTTTGATGGCGGCCACCTTGGATTGGGATGGCCTTATTCCCTCGGGAGTAACCCGGAACCCTAGAAACTCAACCTCAGTTGCGAAGAAGACGCATTTGTCTTTCCGCAACCGCAACCCCGCCTTTTCGAACTTTTCCAGGACCTTTCCCAACCTTTCTGCCAATTCGGCCCGGCTCCCCCCTGTAATCAATACGTCATCAAAGTAGGGTAACACCCCCTCTAGCCCTTTCAGGAGGCGTTCCACGAGTGACTGAAAAATCCCGGGTGCCGAATTCACGCCGAATTGGAGGCGCGATACCTGGAACGCCCCTTTGTGGGTGACTATTGTCTGCGCAGCAGCTGCGGCGGGGGTGACCGGGAGTTGCTGGTAGGCTTGGGCCAGGTCGAGTTTGGCAAAACACCTCCCCCCGTGCAACCTGGCCAACAAGTGGCTGACTACCGGCACCGGATACGCATTGGGGCGGATCGCCTTATTGATGGTGCACTTGTAATCAGCGCATATGCGGACCTCCCCATTGGCCTTGAGCGCTGTTACAATTGGAGTCTCCCATTCTGCAGAATCAACAGGAACAAGAATCCCCTGGCCCACCAATTTGTCCAACTCCGCCTCTATTTTGTCCTTTAGTGCGAAAGGCACTCTGCGCGGTTTAAGTCTGATTGGACGTACTCCAGGGTCCAGGTCGAAAGTCACTGGGGGGCCCTTGAATTTTCCGAGTCCCTTTTTGAAAACTTCGGGGTGGGCATCGCACACGCTCTGTATTGGGTCAGTCCCGGTGGCGTGTACTCCCACGGCGTGCACCCCCCCAATGAACAACCCCAGGGGCTGGAACCATTGAGTCCCGAGGAGGCTGCATTTACCCCCCTTGAGGACGACTAGGGGAAGCGTTGCGGCGCGCTTTTTGAACTGGACCTGGAATTTCCCAACCCCCAACACGGGGATGCGGTTCCCTTGCACGTCCTTTAGCGTGGCCCGCAATGCCTTGAGCTTGGGCCGCACGTGGGGGGCTATCTTTAGGAACTCTCCCTGGGAGATAATAGAGTAAGAAGAACCCGAGTCCACCTCCATCCTGACAGGGGCCCCTTGTATTACTACCTCAACGAAGTATCGAGGGTGCTCTGAGGATACGCTGAAAACCGGGGCGTCGTCCTCGCTGTCGTCGGAGATGCATCCTACGCCGTCCCGCTTCCTCGTGGTCCGGGTGCCGTGGTCCTTGGGCCTCGTGGTGCGGTCCTGCCTCGCCGAACGGTCCGGGGAGCTCCTCTTGGCCTCACGCCGCTTCCGGCAGACCTTGGCGATGTGCCCGCGCCGGCCGCAGTTGTGGCACTCGGCCTTGCGGAACGGGCATTTGGCGCGGGCGTGGGCGGCGCCGCAGCCGTCGCAGCGCCGGCCCTCCTTGTGGACCTTCTGGACGTCCTCGTCGTCGCCGCTCTCCGTGGACGAGTTCGAAACCCGCCGGGCCGCGCGCACCGAGCTCCCTGCCTTGGCGGTTTTTGGTCGCCAGTCCTGGAGCTCTTGCACGCCGGCCGTCGTGGCTTCCGCGGCCTGTGCCGTGTCGAGGACCTGTTGCCACGTGGGAGGCGGCTCCTGTTTCATGAGCGCGCGCTGGGTCTCGGTGTCGCTCAGGCCGCAGAGCAGGCAGTCGCGGAGGGTGACTTCTGGGGTCTCCCACTTGCAGGGGCCGGCGGCCAGCCGCAGGGCCGCGGCGAACTTGGCGACCGATTCCCCGGGCGCTTGGACTCGCCTCCAGAACGCGCTCCGAGCGGGGAACATCGCTATCGCAGGCCGGAGGTGGGCGCGCAACACAGCCAGAAGCTCTTTGGCTTTGAGGTCGCTCACCCTCCTCGGCGCGATCAGGTCGACCAGGGTCCTCTTTGTCTCGTGTCCGAGTATGCGGACGAAGATGGCCCTCTTCTTGTCCTCATCTGAGACTTCGAGCTCCACCAGCGCCCCGTTGAAGTCTATCTCAAACAGCTCCAAGTCTCCCGGCTTCCTGATTTCGTAGCCGGCGTATGTCTTGGTCCCGTGGGCAGCCATATCCCACCTTCGTCGCCAATTTACTGTATGGGACCAAAGACAACAGGACAGCCGAAGGGTTGGCTTAACTCAGGTTTATTGCATGAGGACCGGGTGAAGCATGAGGTAATGGCGGTGATACATCTCTATATATACAGTAGGGTTTTACATTTTGAATCTTGTAGCACGGTAGCTCATTGGCCGCTACCGGCGTGGCCTCGCCCAGGCACGCCTCTCTTCAGTAGTTCTTCTTTCCTGCTGCTGAATGCGGGGAAGGATTTCCCGCGGCTGTCCGTGATTGAGCAATGTGAACCATGTGAGACTGAACGCTCGCAGCTGCCCTCTATGGGCTGCTTGCTCGCGTTCCTTTACAGCTGAGATTCATTGTAAATGGAGTGGTTACATTCTATCAGTACAGTGACATGCCTACACAACACAGGGTTGATTTCTTTTCTCAAACCCCCATCGAGCAATAAACACACTGACACCAGTTATTAAACTAGGGTCACATTTTATTAGCTGTTACTGGAAACCACCCCTCCCTGCAATGGGGTCTAATGTACTGTGGGATTCTGAGGCTGAGACTAGGGGACCCTATGGGTGAGTCCTAAAGCCCCATTACTGAGTAGACAGCTCATGGTCTGGGAACCTAAATTAAGATGATGCAGAGTGCTGTGAAGCCATAAAAACTCTGTGACCTCCATCAGGCCACATCCTTGTGCTGACACCCTTGCAACTGCATCCCAGCTACTGAATCTTGGGATCCACATAACCGAGATGCTATGCACATGAATAAACCTCCCAATTTAGTTGGAAAGTCACCAAAGTACTTTCACCTCACACACTATCCACCAGTTTGACCTACTTAAACATAATTCACCCTTAATCACACAATTTTATCAAGCAATACTCTTATCACCCAAACCAACTTGGTTTATGAGACAAAAATTCGCATCCAATCACAAAGAGATCAACTTGTCTCATACTGAAAACAAAGGGAGGGAGGTCCCTCCCAAAACTAAATCTGAAAAATGTATAATGCGGCAAGCAGAAAGGTACTGCTTTATTGATCAAGCAAAGTAGAATTAGCAAGCTTCAATTATTTCCTACAGAATCTGCCAAGCCACAGTATAATACCTACCAACTGGAGAGAGCTGTTCTGAATAATGAGATTTCTTTCTGCACCTAAAGAGAGCTCTTAGGTTAAAAATTCACAGGGCACAGTAGCTAAATAGGTTATGCTCATACTTAGGTTCTCAACTAGGATTGCCAGATCTCATGGTGCCAAATGAAGTCTCAGGAAATTACTATGCTTTTCAGGTAGAACACAAATCTCAGGGTGAGCAGTGCTAGAAGCAAAAATAAAATAAAAATTGGGTGTGAAGTGGCTTTGGAGGCTAGGTACACTGCAAATTGTTACAAGGGCTCACTAGATGGAAATGAATCAATATGTCTGATGCCCTTATGCAGTGTTGGCAAACCAAAAGGGAAAGGGAAAATGAGGGGTTGGAGTCAGTAGGTGCATGTAGTTGAGCCTACTGTGCCATTTTGAGCAAGATAAGAAGTGGAGACAAAGGATCACAACTTATAAGCTTTGTTGTTGCATAAGCCTTGGCAGCAGTGGCAGCAGCATAGAAATATACTGCAGAGCAGGTAGGGTTCCCAGGTCAACAACTATGCATTGCCTAAAATTTTAGGAACAAAACATGAGACCAGGAAATAGAGCCTTGTGATGTCACAGGAAGTACGCCCTTGTGGAACAACTGCAAAATCATGAGAAGTGACTCAGATAGTATGGATTCCTTTCATTACCAAAGCAAATATACATAGACTTTGTGCTGAGACAGTGAATTCTGTCAGCAACTGAAAACCAGTGGATATAGCCATTGAGACAAATAGGCCACTGCACACAATAAAATCAAACTTTCTCCTCTTCCAGCATCATTCACCACGAGAATTATATTCCTATCTGTAGATGCAAGGAAGCATAGCCATCCCTGAAGATTCCAGCCAGTGTCTTACTCTTGAACATCAGATCAGCATTCCTTAAATCATATCAACAATTCAGGACTTGGAAAAACTCCATATATGGTTTTTTGAGTTTTTGGTAAGGCAACAAATGATGCTTATCCTAATGGAAATGGCAGCACCTGTGGCAGCAGTTGGACACGTTTTCTTAACTGCCCATCTGCCCCTAATTTGACCTTTTCTCCTCGGCAACCAAATTGTCATATTACCTGGTTTAGTCAGGTTTTATCTGGATTCTGGTCTCAATTATCCAAATTCTCTTCATGCCATAATAAAAATAATCCCATAATAAAACACAAGAAAAAACAGCACATGAAACAAAGCCAGATGGCATTAAAAACCCCATAAAACTATTCAAATTAAAACACTATTGACAGCAGTAAAAGGCAGTAATATCAATTTTAAAAAGTCCAAGGTCAACATTGCACAGTTCTAATGATCTTATAGGCCTTAAAAGGCTTGCTGACACAGGTAGGTCCCAAACTGTGTTTTCTCTGTTTCTATTCAACAACAAAACTCCACTCCTGAGACATCATTAAGGCTTTTTCCCAGTGCTACTATGCACATCTGTATTTTCAGCCTTGAATTTCAAGGAACAGAATGCTGCTGATCTAATGTCTAACTCAGATTTGAAAATCCATGGCAGAATAGAATATTTGTCTTCAACATTTGGCCAGAGCATATGCCCTTAAGACTTTTGAACATGCTGGCTGAAGCTAATGGGAGTTGATGTCCAAAACCATAGAATAATTCATTTAATTTCTCATACAAACCATATGATGCTCAAAATGTTGTAACAAAAGCTTTTACCTTACAGGGAGTGAGAAATGCCTGACGTTCAAGCAGGATTCCAAAAAAGAAGAGACGAAGTTCATATCACATATATCTATTCGCTACAGCAAATTGAAGACTGTGTGAATCATGAGAAACTATTATCTGTCCTGATACATACCCTGTATTGTGGATAAGAAGCTACCATGATGGCAGATTGTGGAGAGACAGAATGGTTCCTGCAGGCAAAAGAGTAAGACAAAAGTGCATTTCATCCCCTTATCTGATCAATGCGCACACATAACAAATCATATGAAAAGCAGTCTAGATTCAGGAGGCTGGCCACTTAACAACTGACTGGTGGAAGAGGGGGCAATTTTTTTTAAAAAGAAAGAAAACATTCTGGGGAGTGAAAGGGAATGGGGACATCAGGAAGTTGCTTGGTGGTCACAACAGCGGTGTTTAAAAAACACCTATTTAGGCAAGGTTACAAAGGAAGGGCATACACCACATGACCTTAGCCTTAACCCACTTTAAAAAAATGGGAACCTGGTTCTTTGGACAGTCAAGACACACCCTAAGTAGGGCTTTGGTCTCATCCATCACAATACTCTTTAATTTCTTATGTTCTTACAATGAGATCTTTGGGAACTTTACTCACTGTTCTTCCTTTGTAAGTAATTTTCATAAACAAGTTTGAATTGCCCTTTGAGTAATCCCTTTAGGGAGGAGCCAATTATTATTGTTTCATTATAAACATAGAGAGAGAAAGAGAGATTTTCAACATTTCATTATCACTTGGCATATTTGGTTTGAAACGGGAAAACTAACAATGGCTTGCAGCACATGAAATCTCTGTGAACAATTTGTAGTTCACTGGAGGTTTTTTGAAAGCAAGAATGTTAATTTAATCATTGCATAGTGTTATGTTGGATATGAACAGATGTCAGCTTTTAATGCCTGTCAATGTCACAGTGACCTTCTTTGTCTTATCCTTTCCTTTGGCTGTCCTACATGGAAGATAAATCCTTTATAATTAATAGATGTTTTTAAACAACAACAACAACACAAAAAGTCAATTGTACAACTCTTCCAATCACAGAAATCTAATATCATCTGCTATGTTGCAGGTGCATCTGCCATGTGCAATCACAAATGGCTGAACTGCATAATAATTATCCAGTCAAGGAACAACTCACACCAATTCTCATAAAGCAGTAGTGGAAATCAACCTTAGGAATGCAAATAAAATAGAAAAGGTTTTGCTGTTGGACTTAGAGCAGTCTTATATATATTTTAAACAAACTATGTTGACACTTTCCTGCCATTGCAAGGGATGGTGATGAAGACATGGTATTTAATCCTTTAAGTAAAAGGTATTTTTAGTACATAAATTGTCAGATATGGCAGATATTTAATACTCTACAGACCTATTTATTTCCAAGTGAAAGGAAGAAGAAAAACTGATCTGTGAGGTTCAAGTATTTAAGTTCTTGGCTTTCATAATGTTTTCTCTTGGTTTACAAAAATAGCAATAACATTGGTAGGATTTTACCTTCCAAAAGGTCACATAAAGCAATGGGAAAGTAGTTCTTTTTGAATGTATGACAGTGCATCACACCTGCTTCAACAGCACAAGTTATCACATGTTTAAACATCAACAATCTCCCACAATATAGTAAAAAATTACCAGGGGATGAATGCAGAAGCAACTCTAAACTCATTGCAGCATCTGATTAAGAAGGCTTGGCAGGAGAAATGTGCAAATTCATGGTTTTTTCCTGCCTGAAGAATTCTTTGAGGTGTGCATGTCTCCTTGGCAATGTTGCTAATGTTCATTCAGGACACAGGTTTCCATACATGCCTATAGATTCGATTTTCCATGTTCAGAGGCCAAGTGGTTGGGGAACACTAACCTCTGGGGAAATTAAGTCCAAACATCTCCTAGGGCAGTGATGGCAAACCTTTTCGAGACCAAGTGCCCAAACAGAGGTGCCAGGCAGGGTGAACTCTGTGCTGGGGGGAGGGAAGAAGTCCTCCCATTTGGCAGCCGGGCAGAGGGGCAGGGTAAACTCTGTGCTGAGGCATCCCAATTGGGGCACTTATTTCCCCCCAACACGATTATTCCCTCCCCTGCTGCTCTGTTTGGGCACTCAGCCTCCAAAAGGTTCACCATCTCTGCCCTAAGTTATCTCTGGGAAAGAATTTCCCTAGGACAGTGGTGGCACACATGCCCACAGAGAGGGCTCTGTGTGACCCCTCTGGTATGCATGCCAAAGGTTTGTCACCATTGTCCTAGGGGAACTCTTTCCCAGTGTGGCTTGGCCTTGTTTTGTGAGAGACTGTACTGCAGACTCTCCAGAGATTATCTAAACCAGGAATTCTCAACCTGTGGCCCATGGGCCGGATGCAGCCCACAGCACCATTTCATGTGGCCCCCAAAGACTCCACAACAACCAGGAGTGCCTTGTGGTGAAGGAAGGGCAAAATGGCTGTCCAACCCCCAAAGCTGTCTGAGGAAGCTTGACGTGGCCACTGGTTTAAAAAGGTTGAGAACTCCTGATCTAAACTATCACCTTATATAAACAAATACAGTGAACCAAAGATGCAGAACAGGGAAATGGAAGATGGTCATTTTGTACGCAGGATTGTAGGGTATGCCCCAGAGGCAATGGAGATGACCCCAAAACTTCTCCAGAGAAGAAAGTTTATTGATAAAGTGTAAGCACAGAGTAATTTAATGAGTGCCTATGAGGGGGCGACCACACAAATAAAAAACACAAGGAGTGCTATGGTTTTGAGGCAGGCTGATTTTTTCCTCTTGACTACATAATGCAATTGGACATGTGAATCAACTCTAAGTCCCCCAGCCCCAATCTGTAGTTTTTCCTCCCTACAAGTGACCCTTCTACTTTTAAAAAAAGACAAAACCTTTTCCTTTGGAACAAGCATGTGATTGCTTCAACCAATGCAGAAGGAGAGGATAAGGTGTTTGTGCAAACACGTACCAGGCACTTCACCTCTTCCCTTATCTGCACACTCATACAAAGGACAGCACCAGCAGACACTTCCCCAACAAAGCTACTCTCAGATACTCTTCTTTATTCTGTTTTTAAAGCTTCTCCTCCTGGCCAACAATCCATTTTCTTTTTCTTTCCCCCCCCCCCCTTTTAACAGCTTAACTATGAAATCTCCCAGCAAAGCTTGCAAGGACATGGGGGAAAAATTATCATTGGCTATTAATGCAGTTCTTTGAACAGCCTCACTTCTAAGGCTGCCAGAAAAACTGCAAGTAGTTTAATTTAAGTGTGACTCCTTAAATAGAACAGACTCAAATTCCTTGGTGCAAATTCACATTGAGAAAATGTAAATGAATTTCCATTTCTCTCCCTGTGTAATCACACCCTGAGAAACTGCAGAGAAGGAAGCTTTGTGAGGTGAGGGCTTTGGCTACACAATATGGATTCTACAGGGTGGGCCGTAAGTTCCTACCCGGCCACAAAGAGAGTAGGGTTCTCCGGGGGGGGGGGGGGAGAGTGATCCCCTTGGGCATCCAGGCAGAAGGGTGGGACAAACTGTGCTAGGAGGAGGGAAGAAGCACTCCCATTGGGCTGCTGGGCCATAGAGAGGCCAGATAAGGACGTAGGGTGAGTTGAGGAAACTCAATAGTGTTTATGAGACAAGTAACAGGAGAAGAGATGAGAGAGAGAAGTATTACCAGTTCTTCATTAGTACTTGTTCTAGAAGAAGAAGCCACCTCATCATCATATTTCACACTTATATGAGAAATGCTTTAACTTCAGCAATGATGAAGGAACCACTAGGCTAAGCCGTCCTGGCTTTTCATTTCCCAAGTCCCTCATTTTAAAAAGCTCTGTAAGCTAATATTCTTTCTTATTTGCTAATTGACTTTTAAAAAAATACCAAACTCCCCACCCATTTTATTTTCTATCTGCTTGTTATCTTAACAGGCTTTGAAGACTCCCTGGCCAGTTAAGCTGAAATGTGAAGAGCTAGAAGGGAGATTTTTATGATGTTATTTCACTGGAAGCTTATAGTAGCCAAGAGAAATTTGCCTACATGTAACATTAATGCATTTTTGTTTCATAATAAGGGATTTTTGATAAGAAGAAATATTGTAGTATCCCCCAATCAACAAACACAGGAAACCACGTATCTGCATATTGCAGAACTCTACATGGACTTTTACCAGAAGCATAACAGCAGTACAAATTGAAGGAAACAGCTTCTTCCAACCACTAGGTAATTTTGTTGTTGTTGTTCAGTCACACAGTTGATTCTGACCCATTGCGACCCCATAGACCATTGCCTGCCAGCCACCTCTGTCCTTCACCATGTTCCTCAATTGACCCAACTCTGTGCCCATTGCGTTTACAATACCATCTAGCCATCTCATTTTGGCTGCCCCCTTCTTCTTTTGCCCTCCACCTTTCCCAGTATCAAGGCCTTCTCAAGTGAATCCTCTCTTCTCATTTGATTTCTAAAGTACTTTAGCTTCATCTTTACTATTTGACCTTCTAAGGAGCAGTCCGGGTTGATGTCTTCTAAGATCAACCAATTTGTTCTCCTCGCTGTCCAGGGTACTTTCAAAATTCTCCTCCAACACCACATTTTAAAGGTGTCTATTCTTCTGCGCTCAGATTTCCTTATGGTCCAGCTCTCACACCATACATTACCACTGGGAATACCATTGCTTTGACAATGTGGACCTTTGTTTGCAAGGTGATGTCTCTGCTTTTAACTATGTTCCCCAAGTTTCTCATAGCTTGTCTCCAAAGAATTAGTTGCCTTTTATATAACATAAAGTATCGCATTAATATGTTAGTGTCATCAACAATACTCACAATTTGTATTGTTATTTTACCCTCCTATATTTAAGAAATGTCAAGAGGATTTCTACTGGATAGATACAATGATGAGAGGATACTCTGTAGAGTTTTAGCCTCTCATCTTATGTAGTTAATACATCTGATACACTGCTTTAACTTATTTCCTTTATTTTAATCTCAGATCGGATTTAGGACCTTTGTTAAAACAGATCATCTCTGAATTGTCCCAAGCCTAACTGGACTCTCTCCAAAAATTTTAAATCAGGATCCTGTCTGAAACTGCTGGTTAGTACACCATTGAATATTTTGCATGATAATTCTCTGTGTATGTGTGTGTTTTAATATATGAATTGGTCTGTGGGTGGATGATTGTTAAAGCAATCTCCTTTGCCTGCTGAGCAAGCATAACAAGGCACAATGACAATGATCCCAGCCAAACTGGTGGGCAGATGATTTTGCAAGAGCTTTTTTCTGCCTGACTAACCTTCAAGAGTCCATTGTATTAAAAACACAACACTTAGCAATCAAATTAAAATATAGCCCAGTTATCCTTTCACTAACTCTGCATCCTCAGCAAGACTTTGCAGAATTTTTTAAAGGATTCAAGAGTGTGCCAAGATAAGAAGGGAGTGACTCATCAAGCATTTCATTATTCCCAGGTAGGATGAAATAATTCTGCAGTCATCCACCCACAAGACCAGCAGCTTCTAAGCAATTAAAAAGATGTGTTGCCCAAGATAAAGGAGAGAGTTGTTCACAGGTTTATTCTTTTTCAAACAATGTTTAGGTTTTGGAACTTACGCTGCAGTCAGAGCTCTGGAGTATAACCCATTATATTCAGAATACAGAAGGAAGGAGAGGCTAATTAAACAAAAGAATAATATATGGAACATGTGACTATGCAATGAGCATGCAGTGCCTCAGAATTTAGTGCTGATATTTCAGTAATACTCATCCAAATTTCCTGATTCATTCTACTTGCTGTTATTTATTCTCCTGCTGATGGCATTGCTCTGTCCATGTGGTTCTATATTATATGCCAAAAGACAGGGTTTAGTGTATGAGAACCAAGACAAAGGAACAGCCGAAGGATTGGCTTAACACATCTTTATTGCATGGTGGCCAGGGGGAACATGAGGTAATGGCGGACGAGCAGCTCAATATATACGGTGGTTATACATTTGAATGTGACTCCACTGTAGCCCATTGGCTACCGTTGGCATGACGTCATTTCTGGTCACGCCCTTCTTGTCCAGGTGAGGTAGTGGCGGGAATCTTCCCGCGCTGTGGTTCCTTGGGGAATTGGGACCTGTGAGCTGGGCGCTCGCTATTGCCACCAGGTGGTCATTAGCTCGCGTCCTAATTGCAACGGGTTACATTGATATATAAGTTAAAGGCATAGTATTGAGAACACAAAGCATAGTATTGAGAATACATGATATATATGTTAAAGGCATATTATTGAGAACACAACACAGGGGTTGGGTGTTAGCCATGAGTTGTGGCTCCTCAAAAACAGCAAATACCAGCACTAAGAAATAATGTATCAGTTGTGGTGCCCTAATTGTGAAATAGCCACCACTGCCCCCATGCTATTTTAGCACCCACTAAGAGCCTACTTTGTTTGTGCAGGGATTTTAACTGGTTGGCTCTGTTTGATTTACTACACCTGCCATCCTTCCTTCCTTCCTTCCTTTCTTGGGAGAAGTTTTGCTTTAATAATACTTATACAATATTTTCTACATACATGTGTTTCTTACTGGGTATAAGGCAGGACCCCTGTATCTGTGAGTTTACTATCTACAGCAGGGGTTCTCAAGGCTTTTGCACCACCGGCTGGACTACTCACCCTCAGACAGCTGAGCGGGCCTGCCACAATGGTGGCGGGTGAGTTTGCGCATGTGCGGGTGCGTCCGCTTCGGGGTTGTCACCATGAGCCAGATGGAATGGCGTCGGGGCTGGGGCCAGCATATGGTCTGTAGGTTGAGAACCCCTGATCTACAGTTTCTGTTATCCATGGCCCAAAAATATTCCCTACAAATCCCAGAGATATAATATATATATGTCCAAGACACATGAACTGAACTAGCTTTTAGAAGCCACTATCTACAATGTAATCTCTTGGGATTGCTATTTTCCACAATTTCTGATAATCACTGTAAATCTTGGCACCTAGTCCCTATGGATAGTATGCTGCAGCTAGAGAAGATTAATTTGAAATAATAGAACTTACAGATGAGTTGATTTAAGAAATTCCCACTGATTTAATGGGTCCATTGTAGTGCAACATACTTTGGTAAGTGTGGGATTTCAATTATTGTGTGGTATTGTTAAGAATGTTTCCATAATTGTAGTCAAGGAGAAAGCAATGATTTGCCCCAATAAATATAGGCACTGTATATTATGCATATTATCTCTTCATGTTCATTATTTAGTAAGGACAATGTTAAGAGATAATATGTATGGATAAATTGTCAATCACAGCGAAAACATCTCAGACATAATCTTCTTCTGTCATAAAAACCACAAATGATAGCAGGTCCTCTTCTTTTAAAAGAGTTTCCCTTCTCATCATTATCCACAGATACTTCTGCTACAATCTTCCTGCATATAAACTTTAATGGTATTTGAGAAATAAAACCTTGGTCTTCCAATACTGTGACAGGCCATATAGTCTTTGACATGAGGGGTTGGTGAATCTGACATTACTGGGTGTTTGCATGTGCATGCGCGCACACACCACTCTGACATGTCATGTAAACTCAGTATCATCAGGAGATACACAGACTGTACTCTTGCATATATTTATGAGCCTATTTGATGTTTGCACAAACATGTCACATCCTTTTGAAAACTTTTTTTGTTCTCTACTGCTTCAAAAAGACAGATACTGTGTGTCAGAGCAGGCGTTAAATGATCAACACTTGTTTATTGCTGCTGCATTCTCTTGGGAGGGAGCAGGGGGAAGGAGTCATCTTCTATCTGTTTACTTTGACCACAGGAGACTTCAAGGCTCCTCGAGTTTTGAAAGCAAAACAGCTTGAGATTGTGAGAATTTTTTTTCCTACCAAGGTAAAAATAACCCAGATACAAGCTGGCATAAAATGTGAGAATACCAGAAAGAAACAAATGTACTGACATTTGAGCTGCCTGGTATTCAGCTGCTGGATGGATTGTCCATTTTGTTTTGGTTTCTTGAAAGCATCCAAATATGTAATCACAAGTTTGGAAGCACCCCATTGGATGATACATTCTTGATGTCATGCCTTCACAGATGGTCATCAGCTTTATTTGGAAGTGCCTAAGAAAGCTAGTAGTCACTCTTCATGACTGACTTTTGGCCTTTCTAAACGGGAGGATGTGGAGTGATCTGCTTCATGCTGAAAAGCTACTTATCTGTAGTGGAATAAATTTTATCCAGGGCCGTAGCCACCCAACTGGTCTTTGGATCAAGTCACCCAGTTGATTATTGACACTCCCCATTTTTATTTTTATTTTGTGGTTATCATTCAGAAAACCACAATGACGTTTGGGCCAGTTTCTACCACATGCTGAATCTTGTAGTGCCATGTTTACAACAAAGCCAAAAACCAACACCAGCATCTGTATTTGATTTTACTTTGATTGTTGGCTGAAATTAAGCATGACCACTTACCAACTCCTTGTCAATCAGTTCCAGATCTTCACTAGAGCAGGAATCCTTTAAAATGTGGGAATCTTTGTAGCTCACTCACTTCCACAGTTATATATCATTTACATGCCTCCATATACAACTACTGTACTTCTTCTCAGTTTCCCTTCTTAGTCAAAGTCCTTGTTCATCAGAACCCTGGTCAGGAAGGTAGTAAGTCTCCAGTGTTTATATTTTGTTCTTAAATTTTGCTTATGTCTAGTTAACTATTGAAAAACTGAACAAATTCTGGGGGTGAAATGTTCAACCACAAACTCCTGAGTTCCAGTGTCAGTAACCTTCCAATCAACTTGTGCCTATCACCTTTTAAAGCAAGACAATAGACTGCAAAGTGACAACATTAAATATGTCCTAAAAGTAGATATTACCCTGCGTCCATGGCTATTTAGGTCACATAACTCATGTGGCATTATGCTTATAGATTGCATTGTTATCATGAACACTTTTCTGTGTACTTAATATTTGTCCTTGTTGTCTCAAAAATGCATATATTACTTATCAGTCAAATCTGTTATGGATGTAAGTCTTCGCCTCACACTCTAACTGGTTCTGGAAATTATGGTATTACCTTTAAGACCCTACTGCAGGGGCACACATGTGCTGGGACTTTTCCCTGATGTGCTCCATGGGCCAGTGTATTTAGGCCAAAGCAGGATTGCAGACTTCCAGCTACAATGCTCAACTTGCCTGAGCTTTAATGCTCACCTTCCTCTGCTGACAGTCTGGGTGAAGATTCTTGCATCTTCCAGAACCTTCTATGAGGACTGAATCTTTGCGCTGATCCTGATGATGGCTTTTGCCTGATATGCCATCTGTGCTTGCTGGACCAAGAAGGACTACTTGAGGTAAGCCTCCACCAGGAGAACAGAAGCTTTAGAATTCTTTGGCTTTGCCTGCAATTACAGCTTGCATTTACCCTGCTGGACTGGACTGCTACTGAACTGTATGGACTTGTATATAGCACAACAGAACTGTCTCAGTAAGGTCAACTGAGCAGCCCAAGAGAATATATCTGTTTTGTGTTACAGTTGTTGCACTGTATATATTTGCACCTTTTTACTTCCTGAGTAAACCTGTGTTGAGTTTTCTTCTGCACCAAGATCTGTCTGCCTGTTTTTCTCACAAGGGACCACCTTGCCAGGTGTGAACCTCTTGCTGGCCACTACATACCACTCTGCTAACCGTTTACATCAACACAAGCTGCAGGAAAGAAAGCAGCCCAATTTTTGAGACACTCTGTCTGGAAATTTATTATAAGTTATGTTTCCAGAAACTTTTACTTGCACAGTGAGTAACATTTTTGGGAATGAGACGTTGCTTTTGTTATCCTGTATTGCAGGATAGGAGCATCTGTAAATACTAAAGAACTGGGTTGGGAAGGAGAATGGGATAAGGAATCCATATTATAGTAGGCCCACTTTTGTGAGAAGATGGTTTGGTGGTGCCAGTTATATTCCTGGCACAACAACAAGTGCAAGTGCGGTGCCAAAATGGCTGCTGCGCTCTTTGCGGGGGCCCCACCCTCCCGGACTCAGACATCTGGGTTAGTTAGGGGGCGTGGCCACCCTCTTTAAAAGGGGTGGCCACGAGGCAGCCTGGCTGCCATTTTAGAAGCGACGGAGCAGAGAAGTTTGCTCCGTCGCTGTTGTGTTTGGAATATTGTGCCTTTAAGTAATGTAACACTCGGATGAGTGGATATAATAACCACCAGCTGTAACACTGTAACCTTCTGAATCAGGACGCGAGCTAGTGACCAGTAGGGGCAATAGCGAGCGCCCAGCTCACATGGTTCCAATTCCCCAAATACCTACAGCGCGGGAAGATTCCCGCCACCACTTCACCTGGACAAGAAGGGCGTGACGGGGAATGACGTCACGCAGACAGTAGCCAATGGGCTATCGAGGAGCCACATTCAAATGTATAGCCACAGTATATATTGAGCTGTTCATCCGCCATTACCACATGTTCCCCCGGACCATCATGCAATAAAGATGTGTTAAGCCAACCTTTCGGCTGTTTCTATTGTCTTGGTTCTCATACACTAAATTGGCGACGAAGGTGGGATAATGGATCCCCACGGAATCAAGACAATGCAGGCCGGTTTCAACATCAACAAACCGGAAGAATGGGAGCTGTTCGAGATGGACTTCCAAAGCGCACTGATGGTGTCCGATATCTCAGATGAGGGGAAGAAGAGGGCCATGCTTATCAGGATGCTCGGGTTCCCCACCATGAAGGTATTGGTGGACCTGGTGTCTCCGAAGAAGGTGAACGAAGTGCCGGTCAAGCAGTTCCTGAAAGCGATGCACGACCATTTCCAGCCCTTGGTTTCAATGTTTTTGGCTCGGGACGCGTTCTGGAAGAGAGTCCAAGTGCCTGGTGAGTCCGTGGCTGCCTTCGCAGCGGCACTCCGGTTGGCCGCCGGCCCATTCAAGTGGGAGAACCTGGAAATCGCCCTCAGGGACCGCATGCTGTGCGGCCTGTGGGACGAGGAGGTTCAGCGAAAGCTGATGAATAAGGAGCTGCCCCCGATGCTGCAAGAGGTCGTGAAGGAGGCGCAGGCGGCAGAAGCCACGAGGGCCGGGGTTAACGGGTTCAGAGCAAGGCCCCCACAACCCGACAAGGCAGCGGGCTCGGTGCAAGCGGCCAGGCGGGCACCACACTCCTCCACAGAGAGCAGCGAGGACGAGGACATCCGGAAGGTGCGGAAGGATGGCCAGCGTTGCAATGGCTGCGGGGCGTCCCATGACCGCATCAAGTGCCCGTTCAGGAAGGCCAAGTGCCACAACTGCGGGCGCCGAGGCCACATAGCCAAGGTTTGCAGATGGCGGCGCAGAGACCAGAAAGGCTCAACAGACTGCCCACCGAAAAACCAGGAAGGCGTTCGGCCCTCGAGGAAGCAGGACGGCGTGGGCCGCATCTCTGACGACAGCGACGACAACATGGCAATCCACAGCGTGTCCTTAGGACACCCACGTTATTTTGTTGAGGTACTGGTGCAAGGGGTCCCCGTTAAGATGGAGATAGACTAGGGTTCCTCATATTCAATCATTTCCCAGATGGAGTTTTTGGGAATTTCCCCCAACGTGCAGCCCAAGCTCAAAGCACTGAGGTCTACGCTGCAGGATGTGCAGGGAAATAGCATTCCGGTGTTGGGGGTTGGAAAATTCAAGGTCCAATACAAGCAACACGCCGCGGAACTTCCCCTGGTTGTTCTCAAGGGGGGAGTTGTTGCCTCCTCGGGACTCAATGGTTTAAGCCCCTGGGTTTGTTCATGGGGGGGTGCATGCCGTTGGGACTGACCCAATACAGGAGGTGTGTAACGCGCATCCCGAAGTGTTCAAGAAGGGACTCAGAAAATTCAAGGGGTCCCCAGTTGCGTTCGACCTGGACCCGGAGGTCCGCCCAATAAGACTCAAACCGCGGAGAGTGCCTTTTGCACTTAAGGACAAGATAGAGGCGGAACTGGACAAATTGGTGGGCCAGGGGATCCTTGTTCCTGTTGATTCCAAAGAGTGGGAAACTCCGATTGTAACAGCGCTTAAGGCCAACGGGGACGTTCGAAGATGCGCTGATTACAAATGTACCATTAATAAGGCGATACGCCCTAATGCGTATCCGGTGCTGGTAGTCAGCCACCTGTTGGCCAGGTTACATGGGGGAAAGTGTTTCGCAAAGCTTGACCTGGCGCAGGCATACCAGCAGCTCTCGGTAACCCCAGCTGCAGCTGCTGCGCAGATGATAGTCACTCATAAGGGGGCGTTCCAGGTGACGCGCCTACAATTTGGCATGAACTCGGCACCAGGCATCTTCCAATCGCTCGTGGAACGCCTCTTAAAGGGTCTGGAGGGGGTCTTGCCATACTTTGATGACGTATTGATAACGGGGGGGAGTGAGTCAGAACTGGCTAAGAGGCTAGACAAAGTACTGACGGTATTTGAAAAGGCGGGGTTGAGGTTGTGGAAAGACAAATGCGTCTTCTTCGCAAAAGAGGTTGAGTTCCTGGGTTTCCGGGCAACTCCTGCAGGCATCAAACCCTCCGAATGAAAGGTGGCCGCCGTTCAAAATGCTCCTCGCCCCACCTCCAAGCCCGAGTTGCAGTCGTTCCTGGGGCTCTTAAACTTCTACCATTCCTTCCTGCCTAGGAAGGCGTCAGTAGCAGAGCCGCTTCATAAGTTACTAAAAAAGGACGAGGTGTGGAAATGGGGCGAGAGCCAGGAGAGGGCATTCAATGAGCTGAAACAACTCTTATCCTCAGACGCCATATTAACCCATTTTGACCCCAAGAAACCAGTGGTTCTGGTATGTGATGCATCTCCAGTGGGGGTGGGGGTGGTCCTGTGCCACGTGTTGGAAAACGGGCTGGAGGCCCCGGTGGCGTTCTACTCCAGGTCCCTGTCTAAGGCAGAGCGCAACTACGCACAGACAGACAGGGAGGCATTAGCGATAATTGCTGGGACGAAGAAGTTCCATGACTTCCTCTATGGCCGCCCCTTTACCATCGTGACTGACCACAAGCCCCTGCTAGGCATTTTTACCGCAGACAAGCCCACGCCACAGATTCTGTCCCCTAGGATGCTCAGGTGGGCCATTTTTTTAAACGCGTACCAGAACGCGATGGTGTATCACCCTGGAAAGGACATAAGCCACACGGACGCCCTGTCGAGGTCACCCCTCCCCCACACGAGCAGCCACGTGTGTGAGGTGGAACAAGACCACCAAGTGCTCATGATAAGGTCCTAGATTCACCCCCCATAGTGCCCGCAGAGATCGCCAAGGCGACGGGCAGGGACAAGACGTTGGCCCTGGTCAGTTCATGGGTGCAGAAAGGGTGGCCAACGTCCTCCCTGGTGGCGGAGTTCGCCCCATTTTTTAGGAAACAGTTAGAACTGTCCATGGAGAGGGGTTGCCTCCTGTGGGGCCAGCGGGTAATCATCCCTGACTCCCTGAGAGCAAGGGTGCTTAAGCTGCTGCACGTCAGCCACCCTGGACTTGTCCGCTCCAAGGCACTGGCCAGGAGCTACTTCTGGTGGCCCCAGTTGGACGCCGATATCGAGCACATGGTGGGCACTTGTGAGAGTTGCCAAAGCTCCCGGCCCGAAGAGGCTCGACTTCCGCACAGGGAATGGGATGCGGCATAGGGGCCGTGGTCCCGCGTGCACATTGACTTTGCGGGCCCTTTCAGAGGATCTCTTTTCCTCCTCATAGTGGATGCTTACTCCAAGTGGTTAGAGGTATCCCAGTTGCGAACACCTCCTCAGCCACAACAATTAAACAATTGCGCAGGGTGTTCAGTTCGTTCGGTATACCCGACATGCTTGTTAGCGATAACGCTAGTTGCTTCACGTCTGCCGAATTCAGGGCATTCACCGACATCAACGCCATCTGGCACATCACCGCCGCGCCTTTCCACCTGGCGACGAATGGCCAGGTAGAATGCCTCATGCGTACCACCAAAGACGCGCTGAGGCGCATGGGCCCCGGGGATTTAAACCTGCAGTTGTGCCAGTTTTTGCTGGGATATAGGGTGACCCCCCCAGCGTCAGGATACTCACCCGCAGAGCTCCTAATGTGCAGAAAACTGACTACGGTACTGACCAGGCTAGACCCTACGAGGGTGGAAGACACTGGGAGGAACATCGGATTAGCGGGCACGAAGAGTTTCGAAATAGGCGCCCCAGTCCATTGCAGAAACTACGCTAGCGCAGGGCCAGCCTGGGTTCCGGGCGTAGTCATTGGGCAAACGGGTCCCATGTCGTACTGCGTCGAGACCAGCACAGGTCTACTCTGGAGGCGGCACGCGGACCAACTCCGGCGCCGGGTCTCCGGAAACCAGAGCGCGGACAGCGCGGAACAGGATTCATCGTTAGGGTTCTCCCCCACCCGTTCAGCCCAAGGGGGAGGAGAGGGGGGCCAGTGGTCCCCGCCAAGGGGGGAAGGGAATAAGTTTGTCCCCATAGATATCCTGAGGGATACCCCCACAGATACCCCAGAAGATGATTTTGAGTTTGAGTTACAAAACCGGGGAGGGTTTCGGAGTGGTCCCCCACCCATCCAAGCGAGAAGCGGGGTTTTTCGTTAGCCCCCAGTGCCCCCGGTTTTCCCACAATGGAGTTTACCCCTTCCACAAAAGCCGCGGAGCCGCGGCAAGTCATTAACGAGTCTCCCTCTCCCATTGCAGGACAAGAGACCAGGGAACACAGAAGTGATAGCGCCCCCGGGACAAGCCAGCCAGCCTTGCGCCCAAAACGCGCTTGCAATAAACCATATTGGATGAGAGACTTCGTCTCATCCTAGGGGGGAGGGATGTTGTGTTTGGAATATTGTGCCTTTAAGTAATGTAACACTCGGATGAGTGGATATAATAACCACCAGCTGTAACACTGTAACCTTCTGTATCAGGACGCGAGCTAGTGACCACTAGGGGCAATAGCGAGCGCCCAGCTCACATGGTTCCAATTCTCCAAATACCTACAGTGAGGGAAGATTCCCACCTCCACCTCACCTGGACAAGAAGGGCGTGACAGGGAATGACGTCATGCAGACAGTAGCCAATGGGCTATCGAGGAGCCACATTCAAATGTATAGCCAAAGTATATATTTAGCTGTTCATCCGCCATTACCACATGTTCCACCGGACCATCATGCAATAAAGATGTGTTAAGCCAACCTTTCAGCTGTTTCTATTGTCTTGGTTCTCATACACTAAAGTCACTTCCTTGCTCGCCTCTTCGGAGGCTCGATTTGCTCTCCGATCTCTCTTTGGATCGCATGTGTCTTTTGCCTTTTACTAAGGTTTTCCGTGCAGAGCAACATTTGTGGGTCTCAGCATAGCCTGAGCAGTGCAGCGAGACCCAGGCTCTTTCCTTTGGAATTATGGTGGGAGGTTTCCCATTCTCAGCACCGGACTGCAGTGGCTCATGTGGCTAAGAGGCTGACTGGGAAAGAGAAGGTCAGTGGTTCGATTCCGGAGCACTGCAGGATGGAAGACTTGAATCCAAGGCTCAGACGACCCCCTGGGTTGCGCCTAGGGGGGGCTCAGCCCACCCCCTCTACTTTGCGGGAGTGCCACCGGGCCGGAGGGCTTGGACAGCACCCCTGCAGGTGGGTGGTGGGGTTATAGGACACACTGCCACCAATGAGCCGAGGCTGCAGGTTCGGACGGGGGGCGGCACAGGCCTGCCCCACTGGGGTTTTTACCCCCGCTGCTTCTTGCCCAGCTCGGGACATAGCAGCCCACTTGGGCACGGTGCGTCTTTCTGCCCCGCCTTCATTCCGGCCCCTCATGGGCCGGATTACTGGGCATCCCCCTATTCTGGCCAGGGAGGACCATATGGGTTTATCCCTTATCTATTACCCGGTGGGCCATCCGGGACATCCGGCCAACCATATCCTGGTGGGTCATACGCCATTGCTCCACCACCTTCGGATGGTGGGCGTGCCAATTCGGCGGTTCCGGCCCACATGCCAGCCACGGTTTCGCAGCGGGCCACCAACAGGGTTGAGCTGCCAGAGGCCATCAGGCCAGCGCAGGCTGGCGCCTCACAGCTCCCCATCCGGCCTGGACGCACGGGAACACGGAGCTAGATGGCCATTGCGAACTTCGACGCCCACCACGGGCCAGAACCCCCAGTGGGGCCGGCTCGTGGGGGTGCACCGAGTGAGTATCCTGGTCAAATTAGCACACCTGTGACACTAGCTCGTAATGCTGGGGGGGGGTGTAGTGGCCATGGTCACAACAGGCCAATTACACCCTGGTTCTTACTGGGGTGATCGCCCCTACGCCTTTCCTTAATTTCTCTGGGGCCTGAAGGGCTGATTACATGTTTTCCCACTCCAATCCGTGCCAATGGTGGTTTTGCCGACGGCCGGTTACTCCATACCCCTGGGTGACCATTTGTCCCAGGCTGTTAGCATGACTAAGTGGCTTGGGGAATATATTCACATTTTAACACCCCCCCCCCTGCAATGTGAACACACTGATTAGGGCAAGGAGGGATAGGACTACAGGGCAGGGAGTTGCCTTGTTGCCGCACGCTGCCTTGTAATGGGGCCAATTGGTTACCAGCCTATTGGGTATCCATGGTAGGATATATAAGGGCCTGTCCTGATTTGGCCGTCCCAATGGTCCAGTGCTTGGACAATATTTACTGGGCCGTGGTTGCTTTCCCTGGCTCGTCATGGTTAGCTTAGGTCAAGACCTTATGATTAGGGCTGCCCTTCACCCTGAGATGCCAGCAATGAGCCCTTCTAGCACTTGTAGTTAATATATATGACTCCTACGTGGCAGCGCCTACGCTCCGTACTGAGAGTCTACTTTCGGGTAACCATCTCTGTGCCTTGATCTGGAGCTTTCAGATTAAGTTAGCTGCTGCCATTTTCCACAGGGGACTTGTTTTGCAGGGCAATGGAACTAGACTGTGTGTTGCTTGATCAGGAGTGGGCTCTGGGAGGCTTCGCCCCTCAAGGGCTGGTCAGCTGGAAGGGGGTACTAGCCTGTCACTACAATATGTCCGGTTGCTTCCCCACAGGTGTTTGTGGCAGCGCATGGTTCACGCCCTGGCCTGTCATCTACTACCAAGCCGGGTCTACCCTTACTGAACTAATATTGGTGCCCATTCCTTCCGGTTGGGCGCCGCATCAGCTGCGGCTGCATTTGGGTACCTGGAGCCTGGCATATGTGGCATGGGCAGGTGGGGGATTTGCCCAATTTTCTCTGTCTCTTCGTGCCCTCACTGAATGAGTCCCTTGTTCTGCCCTCCATTCTCCCTCCTTATTTTACAGACCCTGTGTGTTTCTGCACACTGGTAGTGGTGTGGCTTGTGGGCCACAATTATGTGCACTGGGGCGGCACAGTATGCTGCTTCGTCAGAATGGGGACCCCATCTCGGGCTATGCGTAACCATGCGTCTGCAGTGGTATGGTGTACACGGCATATAGGTAGCAGGAACTGTCGACATTCCTGATGTCCATTGGGGATGCTGGGCCGCCAAATTTTTAATTCTGCACCTCGGAGGTGGTGATCTTGCATGGATTGCTAGCCCGGACTTAAAGACTGCTGAGTGCAGTCACCTGGCTTTTCTTTGCCATTTACGGCTGTTTACACAATTGCTATGGTCATATATCAGCCGTGGCAATATCATAGGGGAGGCTTTGACCCAGCTGTTGGACCATGCCCGGCGGTCAGTGAACTGGGCTGTTGCCTAGTTCCTCATCTAGAATGGCTTGGGGACAGCCATTTGTTATCTGGGGGTAGGGTTACAGGAAGTTGGCCTGTATTCTGGAGATGGGGTTCACCTGTCAACAAGTGGATGCACCTCTCTTTTGAATAACGTGCAAGAGGGCCAGGTGACTGAATTGTCGGTCAAGGAGGGCAGCCCCTGCTGCAATGTGGCAATGTTGCCAAGTGTAAGGTGCTTCACCAAGAGTCGCAGGTGATGCATGGCTGCATCAACTTCGCCTGCAGAGTGGTAACAACAGGCAGTGCCTTCGCCTGGTGTCTGGGTCACACTATGGCGGGTCTTTATAAATGACACCGCAGGGTATGGCCAATTAGGGGTTTACGAGTGGACCTGTTGGTTTGGCTCACATTCCCGCAGGACTTTCATGCTGTCTCCTTTTGGGAGGTCTGAGCTTCTGGTCATCCCCAGTTCCGAGTACGGTCAGATGCCTCCGGCTCCCTGGGGTGGGGGAATTTATTTGAAGGACGATGTGCCTATGATCATTGGCCCCAGGGATGGCAGGGCACGGATCGCTTACGCGATCGTACTTTTCTGGAAATTTTTCTCACTTCTGGGTAGCCCTTTATGCTCTGGGGGGATAAGTGGCCTAATTACGTGCTTCACTTTGGTGTGGCAATGCTGCGGTGGTGCACATTGTCAATGCCCAAATGTATAAATCCCCTGAGTCTGGGCCCCAGCCTGCCTATTGTTCTGGGGTCCGTGCGCTTTATGCGCTCCTTAGGGCTAAGCATGTTCCAGGCATCAATAACGATATTGCTGATGCTTTTTACCACCTGCAGATCTCCCGGTTCCGTGACTGGGCTCCAGACGCTTGGGAGCTACCTCCACTCCTGGCTGAGATATGGTCATTTGGCAAGGAGATGTGAACCGGGCGAATGGCATGTCTTGGCAATTCGCACGCGCACTGTGCATCAGCATCCAACCCTTCACTTTAGAACCTTTTGTGGGCAAGGCAATTGCCCACAATGTGGCCAACATTGATCGACTAGGTTTTATAATGTATAGTCCGCCCTTATGATCTGGAGTTGGCTCCACGCACCATAGCCACCAGGCTTTAAGCCTTGATATTCATGGCCAAGGCACGGCGCTTTCCTGACTATGTGAGGGTCTTCTGCATACGCCATGTATTGGAAGGGTGGACACGTGTACATGGCCACCGCCCGACACACGTCGCCCTATTCTCACAGATATTCTGACACCTTGCACGAGGTTGGCATAGACGATGTTGCAGTAGGTAGGAAGAGTCTCTTTTCATGCAGCTACCGCTGTAGCCATTTTCTGGAGCTCGACGACTCAGCGAGCTGGTCCCATGGTCAAAGGGGGACGTGTTTTGTAGGGCACTGGAACTCGAAGGTGTCTATATCAACCAAGAGTGGGCTCAGTTGGGGGTTCGTCCCTCGAAGGCCAATCAGCATGGAGTGAGCAGTGGTCTATACTGCTATGACTTACATTTGCTGACATCGTTCCGGTGGGTGCCCTACATGCAATTGGCAGTGCCGGCTGCGCGCCCTGGCCTGTTTTTCTGCCACCAGGATGGGTCTCCCCTTGCCAAATTTAAGTTTTGGAGGGTGACCGGTACCGTGCTTCAGTGTGGGGCCCGTTATGGCACCCATTTATTCAGGATAGGCGTCGCATTGACCGCAGCTGCATTTGGGTACTCTGAGGTGAATATATGTGGGCACGTGGGGGCGAGCGCATATTTTCTTTATATGTACGTCCCCTCACTGTATGAGTACCTAGTTATGTCCTTAACCCCTTCTCCTCTTTTACAGATCCTGTGTGTCTCCGCACACCGGTGGCAGTGGGGCTGGTGGGCCACAGCTATGTACACTGGGTGGCAGTATATGGTGTGGCGACAGAGTGTGGACGCCAGTTCGGGCTGTGTGCATCCGCACGTATGCGATGGTATGGTATGCATGGCATGTGAGGGAGGGAACTGTTGCCATTCCTGATGTCCATCAGGGATGCTGGACCGCCTGATGTTCTTATTCTGCACCTCGGCGGCGATGATCTCATGTGGATCACTGACCTTTCCTTAAAATGGCGAGGTGCGGTGACCTGCCATTTTTATATCATTTATGGCTGTACACACAGTTGCTATGGTCTAACATCGTGCCGAGACACCATTTTAGTGGAGACATGGATCTCTGTGGTTTGGACCATCCCCGGCGGTCAGTGGACAGGGCTGTTGCTTGGGGACAGCCAGTAGACATCTGAGGATAGGCTTGCAAAAATTTTAACCTAGAGGCAGGATACGGGGTCCACCTGTCGGCTAGAGGTATGTACCTCTTTATGGAGGAGGTGCAAGCAGGCCTGGCAACCGAGCTGATGGTCTGGGGGGGGGCGGTGAGTCATCATGGACGCCTCCCCGTGTGGCGGGTAGCACTGGGTAAGGTAAAGATTTATGACACATAGGTATCCGGCAGGTTCGCAATTGACTGGCCAACACGTAAATAGGTACAGGGGAAACAGGTTTGGTAGGTCAAGGGCGAACTATGAAAGGGGTGATGTCAGGAGCTTCACAGCCTGCATCACCTTGATATTTGAACGGATACACGTCATAGGGTGGGGTCAGTAGATAGTATATTGACTCCGGTCAACAATTTGTTTGTGTCAACAAACAAATTGATACAAATTGATACATGTAGCCAATTTCCATTGGCATTTAGGGTGGAACCTTACCAGTGCTATTGCGGCCTGCTTGCCTTAAATAATTACAATTGGATGATACACCAATTGAAAGTGATAATTTGGACTAGGGCATTATGCAATAAAAGTGGCTCGATGCCTTTAATCCAATACCGGTGTCTGAGTCTTTCTTTGGGTGGGTGCGCCTGCAATGTCTTATCTCCTAGGAAGGATGGACTAGTACCATGTTAATTAGAAATTCGCTCCAGTTGGAAGGATGAGAGCGAGAGACTTTGTCTGTCTTTGTGAACCTTTGAAGAAGAATGATGGCTGAATGTATGGAAAAGTCTAGAAGTGATGCTTAGAGTTACATTTGTTGGGTTAGCGTCGCAAGAGCTCTGGTGGGGTAGTGGTTAAACTGCTGTGCTGCAGCCCAAACAGTTCGATCCTGACAGGGCTCAAGGTTGATTCAGCCTTCCATGCTTCCAAGGTAGGTAAAATGAGAATCCAGCATGCTGGGGGCAAAATGTTAATTACCTTGTGAATTGCCCACAGAGTGCACTAAGCACTATGGGGTGGTACATGAGCATAATTGCTATTAATATTGCTATCTCACTCCTTAATAATAATTTTATGTCAGAGATTACTCTGGGTTGAAAGGATTTTTGCTGCAGAAACTCCGTTCAGCGGACACCTGAATGAGGCTTGTTTCATGTCCCCAAATGCAGCTCTCAGGTATTGAAACCCAACTTTCCAGTATCCAAATTCATGGTATTAACCACTAAGCCCCTGGGGGAGTGAATACTATAGTTAGCTGATTTCCTGCCATTTCATTACTGTGAATCAGACAATTACTGCAAGCAACAGATTCTGAGGATAATGTCAAGGTGATGAAAGATAATTCAAAGGAGTGCTATGCGGGCTATCTGATGTCCTTAAACTAGATCAGGATTTTCTGATGTGGTCACCCACTTTCCCAAACCAAAGTGTACTGCCATCTGAATAAACAAACCCTAAGCCCTTGCATGAAGCTTGTGGCTGCCCTTTAATTTGTAAATAAGGACCTGGATTATCCCTTTTACCAAATTAGGCAAACAGCCGATGTTCCCTTTTCACTGCTGTTTAAACATGAAAGGTCTAGATTTACACTGTCCTTTTTTAAAAGGGTAAGAAAGCATTTTATGAAACACACAGAATCTGTTGCTCAGGTGACACTACAGAAAGTATGTTTCCCAGTTCTACATAGACTATGTGCTCCTGAATGTGTGGGTATATTATCTTATGACTACTTTCTTCCAGGCACCTCTGTCCTCCACCATTCTCCTCAGCATGCCAAGCTCTGCGCCCATTATGTCCACAATACCATCTATCCATCTCATCTTTGGACGCCCCCTTCTTCTCTTGCCCTCCACTTTTCCCAGCATCAAGGCCTTCTCTAGTGAGTCCTCCCTTCTCATTTGATGTCCAAAGTACTTTAGCTTCATCTTCACTATTTGTCCCTCCAATGAACAGTCAGGATTGATTTCCTCCAGTATTGACCTATTTGTTCTCTTTGCTGTCCAAGGGACTCTTGAATAAGACAAGGCTGCATTTTATCACCCTACTTATTCAATCTATACACAGAGCACATAATGTGCAATGCTGGGATGGAGGAATCACAATATGGGATCAAAATTGCTGGGAGAAACATCAACAATTTGAGATATGCAGATGATATCACCCTAATGGCAGAAAGTGAGGAAGACCTAAAAAACCTCTTGACTTGACTGAAGGAGGATAGGGCAAAAGCTGGCTTGAGACTTAATATCAAGAAAACCAAGATAATGGCAACAGGTCTGATCAGTCCCTGGAAAATAGATGGGGAAGAAGTAGAAGCAGTGACAGATTTTACTTTCCTGGGATCTAAGATCACTGCAGATGGCGACTGTAACCATGAAATAAAAAGATGACTGATTATGGGGAGACAAGCTATGAGAAACCTGGGGAATATAGTGAAAAGCAGAGACATCACCTTGAAAACAAAAATTTGCATAGTCAAAGCAATGGTATTCCCAGTGGTAATGTATGGGTATGAGAGCTGGACCATTAAGAAGGCTGAGCGCAGAAGAATAGATGCATTTGAGATGTGGTGTTGGAGGAGAGTCCAGAGAGTCCCTTGGACAGCAAAGAGAACAAATAGGTCAATACTGGAGGAAATCAATCCTGACTGTTCATTGGAGGGACAAATAGTGAAGATGAAGCTAAAGTACTTTGGACATTAAATGAGAATGGAGGACTCACTTGAGAAGGCCTTGATGCTGGGAAAGTTGGAGGGCAAGAGAAGAAGGGGGAGTCCAAAGATGAGATGGATAGATGGTATTGTGGACACAATGGGCACTGAGCTTGGCGGGCTGAGGAGAATGGTGGAGGACAGAGGTGCCTGGAGGAAAATGGTCCATGGGGTCGCAAGGGGTCGGAATCGACTGTGTGACTGAACAACAAAAAGTCAACAAGCTTTCAGATGAAGGAAGCTGATGTAATAGGACACTCAGGAGCACAACCATGATTGCCTCTTTGCATCAGACTGGGCAGTAATAAATACCAGAAAGAAAAGACCAGCAATATAAACCCAATGGGAGCAAAATAAACTACACCCTGTCAGCTGGGGGGCGGGGGGGGGGGGTTATTCCTTAGTAAAAGAAAAAACACTGGGCTTCCAAGCATTTTGCAAAATCTGAGGCAAATTACATAGAAAATGGACAGTAGTCACATCCCCCCCCCAATATATCTATATCTATCTTTCTATCTAGATAGATAGAGATATAGAGATATAGAGATAGAGATAGATAGATAGATAGATAGATAGATAGATAGATAGATAGATAGATAGATAGATAGATAGATAGATAGATAGATAGATAGATAGATAGAAACTTGCACCATAGCTAAATCCATTCAGGATTATGTCCATTATCTCTGCTACTAAAACAACTATATACTGCTTAGGTAAAGTGGTATCCATGAAACCCTAAATTAAATCTCTCATAATCTTAATAAATATGTCTTAAAGGAGATACTTCTAACAAGACATAAATAAGCCCATAAGAATGATATTTATAGACCTGCCAAGTTCCATTCATACATGCTTCTAGTTTCTGCTGATAATTCCAAGCAATTTTAGGAAAGTCCATGTGCAAGCAAAATGGTTCACTATAATTTTCAAGGCTTCCTACGAAAATGGGACTCTTCCTAAGGCGATCACACAACTGTTCCTGTTACAAGGACATTTTTACGCCTCAAGCAATCTATTTCTCGCATCTTGGAATGATTTGTTGAGCATTTCTCCCCCTGATTTTCTGTCAGCATGTCTGTACATCATGTGTAAAAAGCAAAAATCTAAGAAAGGATATAAATCCTTAAGGTTAAATGGCCAGAAGGGCAGACAAGAAAGTACTTTTCATCAACATAGTGTGAGAGGAGATGAAAACACAAAGGAATAGTATGCTTCCTTTTAAGACACTTCTTTAAAAGTCATCTTCCCCTTTCCTGTGGATCAATGTTTTGATCTTTTTCAAAAATAGTGAGTAAATAAGCAGAGCCATGCGGTTGCTTACAGATTGCCAAAGCTACAGCAGCAGACATTTAAAGTCTTTTACAGAAGAAAATTGACAATTCTGAAATGATTTTCTCCGCACCTTTTTGAATCTCTGCTATGCATCTGAGAGGAAAGTAATGGCTGGGACCTAAGAAAAGGATACCTTTTCAGGATGAAATTATCTAATTTATTAGCAGTGATTTATGTAAAATGTAAATGTAAATAATAATAACAACAATCTAGTATTTTCTTTCCAAAATAGTATTCCTATCTTGATTTCTGTCATACATGGTCATATATGAGTATCTTATACACCGAGCAGTGATGTGCTGCTAGGGCTACAAATCCTTCATGTGGATCTGAGGAGCAATTCTGCAGTTAAGTATTCATGCTGGGAGGAGAAGGACTTCCTATAGTCCTTTTTTTTTTTTTTTGGAAGATACATAAGACAGTAGAAATTCTCTAGAGGAACTTAGACCAAGCTCAGGAGGCACATTGGTAGAAAATAGCAAATGTTATGATGATGGTGCTGGCCCTTGCTTAGATTTTTGCTTTTCACACATGATGTACAGACATGCTGCTGCTGCTGCTGCTGCTGCTGCTGCTGCTGCTGCTGCTGCTTATTATTATTATTATTATTATTATTATTATTATTATTATTATTATTATTATTATTATTATTATTATTATTATTATTATTATTATTATTATTATTATTATTATTATTATTATTATTATTATTATTATTATTATTATTATTATTATTATTATTATTTCATGTCTCAATCAAACCCTGGACATAACTGCACAACTAGCTGTGCCAGAGATGCATAAATTCTTCTTTTGTGTCCAAATCAAACCCTGCACTGCCAAAATGAAGCCACTTTCTTGGCTTTGTTGTTGACGAAACCCAAGTCCTCATCAGTGCATTTTCTGGCAGTAATCACCAGACCAGTAAATGAGCTGGATTCTGTATCTCTCCACATTCACACCACATGCTGTTGTCTGCCAGCATCCCCCATTTCATCATGTTGGTCTTATATTTAGGGACTCCTACCCCCAGCCTGGGAGAATCATCAACAACTTGAGATAAGCAGATGATACTACCCTAATGGCAGAAAGTGAGGAAGACCTAAAGAAGCTGCTGCTTAGGTTGAAAGAGAGTGCAAAAGCTGGCTTGAGACTCAACATCAAGAAAACCAAGATAATGGCAACAGGCCCTATCAGTCCCTGGAAAATAGATGGGGAAGAAGTAGTAGCAGTGACAGATTTTACTTTCTAAGGATCAAAGATTGCATAGTCAAAGCAATGGTATTCTCGGTGGTAATGTCTGGTTGTGAGAGCTGGACCATTAGGAAAGCTGAGTGCAGAAGAATAGATGCCTTTGAAATGTGGTGTTGGAGGAGAGTTTTGAGAGGACCCTGGACAGCGAAGTGAACAAGTAAGTCAATCCTAAAAGAAATCAACCCTGACTGCTGATTAGAAGGTCAAATAGTAAAGATGAAGCTAAAGTACTTTGGACATCAAATGAGAAGAGAGGATTCACTTGAGAAAGTCTTGATGCTGGGAAAGGTGGCAAGCAAAAGAAGAAGGGGCAGCCAAAAGGAGATGGCTAGATGGTATTGTAGATGCAATGGGCACAGAGCTGGGCAGGCTGAGGAAGATGGTGGAAGACAGGTGCCTGGCGGGTAACAGTCCATAGGTCCGCAAAGGGTCAGAATCGACTGTGTGACTGAACAAAAAAACACACAAAACAGCCTATTCATGGTCCTCCAAGTGATGTAGGGGAGGTTGAGTTCCTCAGCTATAGCCTCCTTTAATGTTATTCCTTACCCATTGAGCTCCTTCCTCCATCTTCTAATTTGGTTTTGCTCTTGTGTACCATCAAGAATGTTTGTTCTTGCCATAAAGCTCTTCCTGGATCTGAGCCAGTGGACTTGAGGCTCATATCTGTTCAGAGGGTGTTGAGGGTCATTCTCTTGCTTAGTTCTCTCAGTGTCCCTGGGGCAAACTATGCATGAGATGTAGCCTACCACTACTTTTGAGATTGTGTTAGTATTCAATATAAGTGAGTGTCCTTCATGTCTGAGAAATCCAACTTGCAAAATTGGAATGTGCTTATGGCCTGAAAAACAATCACAGAATAAAACACATTGCAGAATTTGAGAACATTTCTAGGTGTGACAGTGACACTCAACATCATATGTACCTCTCTTAAGGCAAGGATGGACAAAGTGTGGCCCAAAGGTCACATGAAGCATTTAGGAGGCCCAATGTGCCCCAAGATTTCCTAGAAGCTACAAATCCCTGGCATTTTTTCCCAAACTCTGAAAAAATAGCTCTAAAATTTCAAAATTATACCCTCCAAAGTCTTGGAGCCCACAATTAAACCCAAATAGAGGCAATTTTAGGTCTTTAAGGTCTTTCTTCAAAACCAGAACTATAAACAAGGTCACATTTAGAGTACCATGAGTACTTTAGAGTATCCTAAATGTTACTGGAGCTTGCAGTTTGTATTGGGGGCAATTTGTTCCAGAATATCTTGGGGTGGGGACAATAGTGTCAGAGTGAGTACACTGTACTCCGAGATGCAAAGAAGGGCCAAAATGGTTCCAGAACCTTGGAAGGTCTCCACTTCTGTTCTGAGGACTTTCCCCTTGTATATTTAGTCAACAAATGATAAACTATGTGCATTCATTTCTTTTGAGTATTATAGGGTGAGAACAGATTTTTCCAAGGTCAAATTAGACACAGGTAGGGAAGTAGTGTCCCCTATGCAAAATGTACAGTAGACACTTATCCTCCACCATTATAACCAAATTCAAATTTCTTTTATCGGAATCAAAAATTATCAAAGAAAATTCTGTGCTCCTAAAAACTTTGGATAAAATGTTTGTAGGTATATACCACCTCTCTTTACAATAATTGAGAGGCAATGAACATGCAAGGGGAAAATTCCTTTTTCAAACCTTGTTTTGAAATAATTAGTTATGCCATATAAACTCATATGTACTCATGTTAAATAAATGTTTAAATGTAATCTTTCCTTTGCTATGTTTATTGCCTCTCAGTAATTTAAAAAAAGATTTATACCTGCAAATACCTGGGAGCACAAAAAATTATTTGGAAATTTTGGATGTTGGCAAAGAACCCAGAACCTGGTTTATAAGGATTTAAATCAAGTGTCGACTGTGCATTTTGTAAAGGGTGTGATAGTTCCCATCCGAGGTCAAATTTGGCCTTTACAAATTCTGTTCTCACAACCCCTTCCTATGTACAAGATTGTTTGTTTTATTTTAAAGAAGAGAGGTATCAAAGAAGATAGAAATTGGCACAGAAAGGACATGAACCTTCCTTAGAGATGAATTATCTGAGTAGGTGGGATGGATCATGTTAAAACGGAGATGACTGTCTATTGGGATGGGGTGCATATTTAAGCATAAACACTCTTTGAAAAGCATGAAAGCTCTCCATTTTTTAAAATTAAAAATAATATCTGCTGGTAGATAGTAAACACTTCTCCTCATCTTTCATTTGATTTGTTAATCTGATTCTATTCATCTTTCATTTTTAAAATTCATTTTGTGCCTCAAAATGCATGTAGGATACAAACCTATACAAATCCATTTGAGGGCACACCATCTGTTTAACCTCTTGGCTGCAGTACTAGAAGAATGAAAGAAAATGTTCTGTATAAGCTAATTATAGTTCTCAGAACATAAAAACAAGCATTCCACAATGTCTTTATGCCAAAAGATGCTGCTATGCTTGTTTATCCTTATCCTGTGCAGAACACAAAGTGAACCTTTGAAACAGTTTTCATGAAAAGAAATGCTACTTCCAGCCTCTTCTGAACAAATGTCATTGGAAAACATGTTGCAGATGGATGTTAATTCAACTAAGCAGTGTTTTGTGTACCATTATGAGCATTACAAATAAGTTCCCTCAAGGGCAAATGTTCTCAGTCCCCCAACAAATCACTAACAGGATGGGGTTAAGTGGAGATGGTTAAAGCAATGAAATAATAGTAATAATAATGATTTCGTGTCAGAGATTACTCTGGGTTGAAATTTTTAGAGGGCACCCGAATGAGGCTCCTTTCATTTCCACAAGTGTAGCTCTCAGGTATCGGAACACTAACTCCCTGTCATAGCAGCTAAGATGGCTGTCAGTCTGTTTCTCTAGAACAATTCCAAATGCTTGTTTCGAATTATAGAGACCCAAAGCCAATCACCCTTGCAGGTGTGTTTAGTGAGAAAATGAAAGGACCTTTTCTGTAGCTGCTCCCCAATTATAGAACTTTTTATCATGACGGCGGCGGCTGTGACAATAAAAAAGAGGCTGCATGGTTAGGATCCCACATTGATATGTAGTGAAAGGAGATATCCCATCCCAAACACTGAAGTAACTTTCAATTACCAGTGTTGACATTTTCATAAGGAATAGGAAATGGGCCATGCTGTCCTTCACATCTGACAGCAAACATGTTGGCTCAGATCAGGCATGAAATCCTTACAGAAATTCACCAGTATTTTACCAGCAGTGATACATTGGTGAATTTCAAAGCAAATGTACACATAGTAACAATTTACTTAACCAGACTGAAAAACTCAGGAAGTTGTGATTATGTAAACCAGGGGTTTGCAACCGATGGCCCATGGGCTGGCCCTGGCCCAAGGCAGCAAATCATCCAGCCCATGTGATGACCCCAGAAGCAGATGCATTTACGACAGTCAGAAACACACCCATGCATGCGCAAACACACCCACACATGCACAAACATGCCCACCATGTTTTACGGCAGTGTTTACAGCAGTTGAAATCATGTGTCCAGCCCTGCTCAACCCTTTGAGGGAGCATGGTCCAGCCCATGGTGCAAAATGGTTGAAAATGCCTGGTGTAAACACATACATTCTTAAAGGTTTAATGACCACATAAAGCAACTCTTTTGTAAAGGTGGAAATATTTTCTTCCTCATTCCCAAGTCACTTCAGTATACTTTACCTTATGGTTCCCTACAATTAATTATTCCTGAAAAAAGCAACCAGTGTTCCAAGGTATTGTAAAGATTTCTGCCATACTCAAGTAGAATAGGGAGGCAGTTGTATGTATCAGTATGATGCCATTAACCCATTGCAGGCGCACCCCCCCAATAACGGACACAGACAACATTGAAAGTGGATAACAGCATAGGGCCACATTTATTGATTCAATGCCCTAGTCCGAATTATAAATTTGTATTGGTAAAACGACCAATCATAATTCCTAAGGCAAGCAGGCCGAAGTAACACTGGTAAGGTACCACCCCAAAATTGCCAACAGCAATTGGTTACAATGTATCAATTTGTATCAATTTGTTTGTTGACAACAAACAAATTGTTGACCGTAGTCAATAACTAACTTATGACCCCACCCTCTGACGCGTATCCGTGAAATCACAGGGGTGATGCATGCTGGTTAGCAATCGTCATCACCCCATCGCCTGGTTCGTCGTTGACCGGACAACGTTTAACTAATTTATTCCTGTCTAGTGTTGTCCAGTCAATTGCGAACCTGCCGGATACTTGTGGGTCATACTGTTTACCTTACCAGTGCTACCCGCCAATGTGACCAAAGTCAACAGTAGGAACACAGAAAGACCCCTATATCAAACCATAGCAACAGTGTGGGATGGGCAAAAAAGCCAGGACCCGGAGCCAATATGGGTCCCAACCAAAAATTCCCACCCGGCCCCGAAGCGACCATAATATCACACTGTTAACTAGGGAGGGGGTGGAGGGGAAAAAACTTCTCCGCTCCGTCGCTGAGGTAAAATGGCAGCTCGGCTGCCTCGTGGCCACCCCTTTTATAAGGGAGCTGGCCACGCCCCTAACTACCCGGATTCTCTGTCCTGTGGGGGGGGGCCCGCAAAGGGCGCGGCGGCCATTTTGCCGCCACGCTTGCATTGCAGGCGCACCCCCCCAATAACGGACACAGACAACATTGAAAGTGGATAACAGCATAGGGCCACATTTATTGATTCAATGCCCTAGTCCGAATTATAAATTTGTATTGGTAAAACGACCAATCATAATTCCTAAGGCAAGCAGGCCGAAGTAACACTGGTAAGGTACCACCCCAAAATTGCCAACGGCAATTGGTTACAATGTATCAATTTGTATCAATTTGTTTGTTGACAACAAACAAATTGTTGACCGTAGTCAATAACTAACTTATGACCCCACCCTCTGACGCGTATCCGTGAAATCACAGGGGTGATGCATGCTGGTTAGCAATCGTCATCACCCCATCGCCTGGTTCGTCGTTGACCGGACAACGTTTAACTAATTTATTCCTGTCTAGTGTTGTCCAGTCAATTGCGAACCTGCCGGATACTTGTGGGTCATACTGTTTACCTTACCAGTGCTACCCGCCACATGGAGGGGCTTCAAAGAAGACCTGACGCCCCCCCCAGACCGTCAGCTCGGTCAACAGGCCTGCTCGCCAATCACCCAACAGGAGGTCCATACCTCCTCGCGACAGATGGGCCCCCTCCCCTGCGTACAAGTCATAATTTTGTAGACTAATATCGGGGTGATGACTAACCCGTCCCCAAGCCCTGGTGGCAAGAAACCGCGCCACTGCCTTGTTGACCGCGGGCCTAGCGCGGTCAAGGGCCAGGAGGTTAACGCCCCCTCTGTAAGAATGGCGCGGAACAATGTCCGACCAAACCAGGGTTGTGGCAGGCCAGACATAATGCAAGTAGGCGAGTTCCTCGCAAATCGCATGCTTGAGCGATAAGCCGGTGTCCTGGCCCAAATCATTGCCCCCCAGGTGGATGATTAGAATGTCAGGCGGGTCAGCACCCAGGCCAGAAAAAAGGAAAGGCCGCAGCTCCCGCCATAACATCCCAGGCTTACCATGCCATGCGAGACTGGCGTGGTCACCCAGTCCCAGTCGGGGTCCCACTCTGTCGCCGCAGCGTAACGCGCTGCCCTGTGCACATAGCTGTGGCCCACCAGCCATACTGTCACCGGTGTAATACGACACCCAGGGTCTGTAAGAAAAACTGAGAAAAAAGGCGGTAAGGTGACGGGATTGGTACTCATGGCGGGAGTGGGCGCACATAAAACTGAAAACATTGCGAGCCCCACCTCCCCATGCTGCGTATGTCAGCCCCAGAGTACCCAAAAGCAGCTGCTGTAGAGGCTGCACCAATACGGAACGAATGTGTGCCATAACGGGCACCTGGTAGGCCCACCCTGGGGAGGGCTCTGGCTGTCACCTTCCAAAACTGAAATTTAGTAAGGGGAGACCCATCTTGGTGACAGAAAAACGGGCCGTGGTGCGTGCCACGCAGTGCCAGGAATTCCTGTAGGGCACCAACCGGACAGATGTCTGCCAAAGAACACCGTAGCAGTCTTACACCACTGCCTACGCCGTGCTGATCTGTTTTAGAGGAGCGTATCCTCAACTGGGCCCAGTCTTTGGCAACATAGACATCTTCGAGTTCCAGTGCCCTACCACTTGCATCCGCCTTAGACAGCATCACGAGTTCGCTGACGCGGAGCGCTCCAAAAAATGCCACCGTTGTGGCTGCATGAAAAAGGGCTGCCTCATAATGATCAAAACAGAGGCCTGGCCAGCCCCGGGCCAACTGGGTAAGAACCCCTGGGGAAATAGGGTGCCGGTCGTCCGGGCAACGCCCGCGCTCGCGCACCCACCCCTCCAAAACATGTCTCACACGGAAGTCAGAGGTGGTATCCACATGACCCCCTACTTTGGCCATAAAAGCCAACGCCGAAAGCTTGGATGCTATGGTGCGAGGTGCGAGGCCCTGTGCATGTAGGTGAACCATGAACCGCAGAACATGGTCCAACGGAATCGGCCAGGTCTCTGGCAAGTGAAATTGAGTAGCAAATGCCCTATATGAATAGAATGCTTGTTGATACGCCTTACGCGTGCGTGGCGCTAGTGACAGGCCAATCGCCCGGTTCACCTCTCCTTGCCAATAGTCTACATCTCGTCCGGGAGTGGCGAGGGAAATTCCTCCGCATCCGGGGCCAAGGCGCGGAACCGGGAGATCTGCAGGCGGGACAAAGCGTCAGCAATATCATTATTAACCCCTGGGACATGCCTGGCCCTGAACAAGACGTTGAGGCGCAGGCAGCGCAGCACAAAATGGCGCACTAGATCCATAACCCTGGGTGATTTGGAAGTCTGTGCATTGACAATGTGTACAACGGCAGCATTGTCACACCAGAAATGCACCACCGAATTTGCCCACTGTTCGCCCCATAGCATCAAAGCCCCCAGGATGGGAAAAAATTCCAGGTATGTGAGATCCCGCAGGCGACCTGTGCCTGCCCATGCCGGTGGCCACCCACCATAGGCCCACTTCCCATCGAAGTACATCCCATAACCCAGGGATCCTGAGGCATCAGACTGGATCTGGAAATTGGGGGATGCCAGGAGGTCAGACCTCCAAAATGAGACCCCATTAAACTCCCTCAGGAATTGCAACCAGACGAACATGTCTGCCCTGATACCCCGGGTAAGCCTGACTCTGTGGTGGGGCCTGGATAACCCTGCCATGGCGTCACATAAGCGCCGGGCAAAAGCCCTGCCCGGAGCGACCACCCTGCAGGCAAAATTAAGGTGCCCATGGAGCACCTGCAGTTCCCTCAGGGATGCCTTACGCTTGGCCAGCAATTCCGAGATAAGGGCCACTATCCTGGACACCTTATCACCCGGCAACCTAGAAGCCTGCACTACTGTGTCAATCTCAACCCCCAGGAATACTAGCTTGGTCGATGGGCCCTCGGTCTTTTCGGGCGCTAAAGGGACACCAAGTTCCTGCATTAGCGTCTGAAATGTGTTAAGGAGACGTGCACACGTGTCCCAGCCCCGTTCACCCCCGAATAAAAAGTCATCCAGGTAATGGGCTACAGACCGGGACCCTGACCTACGGACAAAGGCCCATTCTAGGAAGGTACTAAAACGCTCGAAAGCCGAGCATGATATGGAGCAGCCAAAAGGCATGGCCTTATCGAAATAATATTCCCCCTTAAATTTAAAACCCAGCAATTCAAAGTCGCCCGGGTGCACCGGCAAAAGGCGAAAAGCCGACTTAATGTCACACTTGGCCAGCAGGGCACCCGGGCCACACGCGCGCACCATGCGCAGCGCCTGGTCAAACGATGTATACCTGACTGAACAAAGGTCATCAGGGATAGCATCGTTGACCGATCGGCCGGCTGGGTAGGACAAATGATGAATAAGACGAAACTCACCTAGGCACTTTTTGGGCACCAAACCCAGGGGTGAAACCTTAAAATTGGGAAACGGGGGTGCGGGGAAGGGTCCAGCGACCCTGCCCACGTCTAACTCCTTTTTAATGCTGGCCGCAGCCACCTCCTCCCTTCCTCTGAGGGATAAAAGGTTGGGAGCATCCTGAGGGGACCTATCACCCATAAAAGGGATACGAAATCCCTGCTTAAAACCTTGAAGTAGATACTCCCCGTCCTCCCCCTTTGGGTACGATGCGAGCCAGCGCTCCAGCATGTCCACGTTAATTGGGGAGGGGGCCTTTTGGAGGACTAGCTCCATCCGCGGCAGCTTTGCCAGCCCACTGTCCACCCCTCCCTCTGCCTCGTGCCCCTCCAGGCCTGGGACAAGCAGAGGCTGCGTGGGGGCCAGAACATGTGGGACACTCATGCTTATACCTGCAATACTTTCGATTGCAGGAACCATTTGACGAGAAAGTCCAGCACAGCAGGCGGGCTGGAACCCCCTGCCCCGCCGGTTGGCGGGTAACCTGCGCTGCAGCCGCTCGCTGGACCGCGTGTCCACAATGGTATCTATCCCCCGGGGCAGGGCGTGTGGGTGTCATGTACAAGAGCCACAGTCTCTGGCACGGCTCATCCCATCTCATCTCGGGGTGGAGAGGAATCCTCATACGGAATTCCTCATCATATGCTAGCCATGAGGGGCCCGGGAAATCAACCATAGCCCTATATATGTTGTCCAAATATTGGACCATGGGGATAGCTAAATCCGGCCGCGCCCTCAAATATACCGCCATGTATATTAAATAGGCGGGAAGCCAGTTAGCCCAGGTACGCGGCGGCTTACGGCGGCGTGCCTGTTCCTTATCCTTCTCATCCTGACCCTCCCTTTCCTCCTTGGTGGGCTCTCTGTTCAGGAGTGAGAAGATATCTACGTACTCCCCACGCCATATCTTTTCCCTAGTAGCCTGTGCCAAGTGATCACCCAATGGCAAGGAATACCCTGCCGTCGGCAAAGCCGAAAAGGGGACAGCCGGCCTAGTAAAAGGGGCCTGAGTTAACCCAGCCACCCCCAGAACATTCACCGCAGTGTAAGGACCAATGCCCACCCCATTGCCCAAGGTGGCAGTTGTTGTCGCCGGGTGGGCCGTAGACAGCGTGGCCCCCGCACCACCCGCGCGAGGCCAAGGCCATTGAAAGGCCCCCCCTATATTGGGAATGTGCGTGGATGTACTTGCTTGCACCGTATACTCACATGCTGCACCCCCGCGGGCCGCCCCCACCGGGGGTTCCGGCCCACTGGGGGCGTCGGAGCTCACGACCGACCTAGAGCTCATCACCGGGGCTTGACCCGCACCAGGTTGCTGGCTGGGGAGCTGCGAGGCAGTGGCCGAAGCCGCGCCACCCGCCTGCAGCAGCTCGACCCTCCCCGCCGGCTGTTGTCCTGTTGCCGACAGCACCTCAAAAGGAACCCCAAAGGGGGCTCCCGCCTGACTGGCCCGGGCCAAAGACGCCTCCAGGGCCGCAATGCGGGCCAGTAAGGTGTCCACGTTGACCATGGGCAAAGGGCCGGCCGGCCCGCCTGAGCCAGGCACGGGTACAGGTCCCTGCACCCCGGGGCCAGCATATGGCCATTGGCCAGCACCAAAGCCCGGCAGAGCTGGTGGAGAAACCTGCCAAGGCAGGGGGCCGCCCCACCCCCCAAGGCTAGAGGGCCCGGGGAGAGGCTGCGGCCCAAAAGGAACAGGCCCAACGGAGTGAGCAGGAGGAGGAGCGGTGTCCACCGCTCGTGGGCCGCGGGCCGGAGCGCCATCCGCGCTCACGCTCTGCTCGCCCGCAGCGGGCCAAGGGGCAATAGACCCCATTCCGCCGGCCCCGGTCGGGGCTGGCAAAGGTGGCTGCTGAGGAGGCGGCACCACGGTCCTCCGACCTGGGTTGCGCCTCCTAACAGCGCGAGCTGAACTCGAAGCTGCCTTCTTCTTCGAAGGCATCTCCACCGAAGCAAAAAAGGGAAGCCGGCAAGGCAGAATCGCTACCAAAAGGCTTCCTGGTAAGCTAACGAGCGACGGAGACACAGGGGAAAAAACTTCTCCGCTCCGTCGCTGAGGTAAAATGGCAGCTCGGCTGCCTCGTGGCCACCCCTTTTATAAGGGAGCTGGCCACGCCCCTAACTACCCGGATTCTCTGTCCTGTGGGGGGGGCCCGCAAAGGGCGCGGCGGCCATTTTGGCGCCGCGCTTGCATTCTAATGAAAACATCCAGCTACTAGACCTTTGTGCTTTGATTCTGACATCTATGACACTGTACAGCTATTTCAATTGTACACAGTTATCCAATTTTGGATGTTAAGTTTCATTAAATTTGGTGGGTCTTATGCCTACATAAACACACATAAGATTTCAGTCTAACAAAGGCTTGAAGAAAATACCATCACAAAGCCTCTTTTGATTAATGTTACATGTAGCCATTGTTCAGAAATAAAGGTTGGGAACAATATTTTTTTAATTTGTATCATTTATTTCATTTACATGTTTTATTTTCACCTTTCCATCAAAAGGATCTCTTCAAGGAAGATTATAATACTAAAAACAACAGATGGTTTGGCGGCAAATACTTTTTCTCCCTAGAATGACAGAATTATTTTATGCCCTCTCTGTATGCCCAGCGAACATTACCATTCCAAACACTGGCTTAATCTTATTTCGACTGCAACTTTCTTTCACTACCTTCCTTTCCTCCAACACTATTTGTTGTAACCTTTTTTGACAACCTGAAATTACAGTCCTCAGCTTGTTGAATGACCTCTACTGCTGCTGATGGGTTTGAGTGGCAGGTTGTAGAATGTGAGCAGGTTGTGGAATGTTTGCCTCCATTGAAAACACTCAAATTGTCTTAGAGTCTGCAATACATCTCTCAGTGCATGTCATGTGGAAAGATACAGAAATGTGCCAATGCTCACTTTCAACACAATACTCTCCCCCTTCCCACAAAGGATGTCACATTAGCAAATTGTTACTCCTGGCCATTTGCAATCCATTTTCCTACTTCACAGCTGACTTAAAACGTAATAATTTCTGGGAATTATTGTGGGGAAAGAAAGTTATATTCAGAAATAACACTGTAGATAAAATTAAAATTTCATGATGGGATGACAAAGATTCTGTTGTTGATCCATTGCTGACCAGTACAAAGCTTTTAGGGAATTATGTAAATTGGTAATGAGGTAGGAGCTAAACATTTTGAAGTAAAGGAGGTTAATACTCATCATGGTTACTTACATTTATCTAATATTAAGAATATTTATATCCTGTCCCATACCACAGTATCTCAGACAGATATAACTCAAAAAACCTAAATCCATTTTAAGCAATTTGAAAAATATAAAATAATATAAGCAATTTTAAATATTTTTAAGCATACAAGGCTACAGGTTTACAGTATATTCCACAGCCGGCTGAAGTCAAGATCCTTAAACTTCAAAGGGTTTAATGGACAGCTATATGTTAACTTGACAAACTGAAATGAAATCAATGTCAGTGCCGATCAACCCTTCAGAGTTAGAAGCCAAATTATCAACACCAGTAGGGCCTCCATTACTTATTATGTGTCCATGCTAGTTTTATATTTGGAGATTCCCCCGTCCCCCAGAGAACTAACACAACACAACTCAGGGATAAGAAATGCATATTGTTTCAGATACTGGCCAAAATCCTACTGATGGTAATATTTCCATAACTCATGGTGACCAGTCACAGCTAACTAGCAACATTTTGTCTCAATGGTATCATTAAATGTTCTACATAAAGAGCAAACTGATCATATCATTTTATTAGTGGTACAAAATCTGATTTGTCTGTCAAATCCAAAGAAGATGTCTGCATCTAGCATATAACTTGGATGCAGGGTGTATCTTGGTTACATGATCTTGGTTACATGATGTCTAGGCATTATGCCTAAGAGATGCCTGACACTTTGTCACTTAGCTACAATTGGCCATGGTAATTTATGCAAACCTCATGATATTAGTAAAATGCTGGCCATCGTTTGACTTCTCACTAGCACTATTTCTCAGCATTGGCCATATTGGTTCGAATTGATGGATACTGCAGTACATGATCTGGAGAGACCACCCACATCACTCTTTTGGGATAGCTGGTATAATGTCAGGCTTAGACTCTGGAAATAGTAGATATCTCCTCAACCGTGGAACAAAATGAGTGATCTTTGGCAAATCATTACCTACTATGTTAACCTACCTCATGATCTTGTAGTGATGATAACTTGGGAAAGGGAATTTAGTATATTAAATTTAGAATATACAGTATATATTAAAATTTAGGGTTTTTCCAAATTAGCAACCTAGTTTACCTGTAGAAAGGTTTTTGTATACATCTCCTTTCTCCTTCGTGTTGTTTGTGGATCCACACCTATGGGTTATGCGCCTGTGCAAAAGCCAGTTCGGAGCTGTAGACCAGATTGAATAAGATTTATGGTTAGGACCGCTCACCATCTCCACCCACCCTTGGCGCCATTTTGTGCCATCCTCCTCAGTTCTCTTTTCCCCACTGCGCTAGCAGGAGCTAATTGAGAGTTCTCCTTAATTTTTGCCCGTTTCTGATTTTTTAAAGGCTTTTTCTAGAAATGTTTCCTTGGCCGGGAGGGGCTACTCCTTTTCTGACCCTTTTTTCTCTGCTCTAGGAAAAGAAAATCGCATTTACAGTGTCTTAGGCTCGATTTTTCATTCTTTCCGAGGAGCCTCCCTCTCAGGCCTATCCCGCTTTTCGTGCCCTTTTTGCTCAGCGCTTCGTTAGATGGCCACCATTGCTGCCTTTAAGAAGTGCCTGTCTTGTGGCTCCAAAATTCCCCACATGGACAGTCACGCTAGGTGCCTTATTTGCTTTGGGGAAACCACCTGGTACATTCCTGCCCAGCTTGTAAAACGTTTTTGAAGGTTGCCCAGAAGAACAGAAGAAACAGACTTCAGGCTCACCTCATGGCTACCACATTAGCTCCACAACTGTCCAGTGCTTGCCCAGAGCTGCACGTGCTCCCTTCCTCTTCTACCTCTGCTCCGGCTTGGAAGCTCACCACGGCAGAGTTGTTCCTGAAGAAGAAGAAAGAGGAAAAGAAAAAGTGAAGAAAACACCACTCTTCTCTGCCTCCAATGCAGAGAGCAAGCAGGATGTCGCCTCCGCCTTCACTGGCTTCAGCAATTTTCCTCACGGCCATGTCCACCCACTCTTCACCAATGCTGGAGTCCACAGTGTAGTCTGCCTGCATCCCTCCATGTCAGGATACCCCACCAACGCCTCCCATGCATCTTGACCCTCAGACTCAACCTCTGTCCGAGGACTCGGTTGCATCTGCAGCCCCTGCCTTGGTTTCCATGGATGCTTTGGCTCTTCTTTTCCATGCCATGGTGAAGGAGATCATGACCCAGGTGACTACACAGGTCAGGGCTCTTCTTCCAACTGATTTGTCCATCTCCCATCCACCTCCAGCATAGCCACGGGTACGCCCGCCCAAACGCAAGGCCACCGTTCCATCTTCGGGGTCCAAGAAGCGTCGGGTGGAGCACGCTGCCACTGCTTCTCCACATTCTCCCATATCCAGGGATGCTCCAAGCTCAGCCAGGCTGTACTGGTCTGCCTCGGACCCCGAGGCCCTCCTCCCACCTCCCACTATTTTGGAGAGGTCGGAAGGCTCTGATGAGGATCAGCCAGACTCGGACAATGAGTCCCTCCCACTGGTGGATGTGGAAAAGTCACCCGATGACCAGATTGGGAGCAAGGACCGCTCCCAACTGGAAGATCAATGTACCCTAACCGGACTGCTTACTCAGATGGGTACTACTCTGAACATTAAGGCCGAGACTCCACCGTCCCCCTTCATGGATGAGGTATGTAGCCTAGATGAACCAAAGAAGATCCTTCTGGTTCATCTCCCATTCCTTTCTGCCGTCTCCCACACGGCCAAGGCAGTTTGGAAGAAGCCGGTTTCAGCTCACACAGTTTCCACCAGGGTTGATGGCACCTACAAGTTGCTGGGAGAGGATGGGGAATTTCTCCACACCCACACCCAGCCCAACTCCTGCGTGGTCTGGGCTTCTCAGCATCGCACTGCTGTCCACAGTGTACCGGTTCCTGCCTCAAAGGAAGGAAAGAAGCTTGATGCGCTGGGCCACCATGTTTATGCGCATTCGTCTTTGTCGCTCCAGCCAGCTAACTACTCTGCTGCCATGGGTGTCTATAATATCAAGCTGTGGATGAAATTGGAGGCCTGTCTAGACAAACTGCCAGCCGATCTCTGTCCTGAATTGGACACCCTTTGTAAGGAAGGTATCCACCTTGGACAACAACAGATCAGGACATCCAGGCATGTTTGCGATTCTGAGGCCAAGAACATTGCTATGGCTATACAGATCCGATGCCATTCCTGGCTCTGATCCATGGACTTTACTGAGGACATGAAGAAACTCATCGAGGAGATGCCCTTCGATGGCCAGGGACTTTTTGCTACTGAGACCAATAATACTCTCAACGATCTACTCAGAGATATTACTACCTCCAGTAAACTAAGGTTAGGCGGCACCAGTTTTTACCATAAGCGATCCTTCCAACCCTTTGGCCAATGACAGGACCAACATTCCAGACAGCAGTTCCGTCCCTTGGACCCGCCTAGACAACAGTTCTATAAGCCCAGGAAGCAGTACAACCATTCCAAGTACCAATCCCAGAACCAGCAGTCTGCCAAGCCTACCGATCGGGGACAGAAGCAACAGGTTTGACCTGCCCCAAGCCGCAGACTCTCCCACCCATTGCCTCCCTTACCTTCCGATTCAAAACTTCATCATGGTTTAGAACTCCATCACTTCAGACAATTGGGTACTTCAGATACTGGAGCACGGTTACAAGTTGGAGTTCCTATTGTACCCCCCGCTGGGACAAATCTGTCACACCGATCCATCTCCACAACTCGAAGAGGAGTTCTCTGCCCTCTTGCTGAAGGGTGCGATCGAACCCGTGCCATTGATAGACTCTGCCAACGGTTTCTATTCACACTACTTCCTTGTGGACAAGAAAGATGGGGGCCTCCGCCCGATACTTGGCCTCCGACGCCTCAACCATTACATCCTCGTGAAGAAGTTTCAAATGGTTACCCTCCTGTCCATCTTTCTTCTCCTCGACATTGGGGATTGGTTTACCACCATCAACCTGAAGGATGCGTATTTTCATGTCCCCATCTGCCCATCGCATCACAGGTCCCTACACTTCTCTGTAGGGGGAGAGATCTTCCAGCAACATGCCTACCATTCGGCCTCTCCACCGTCCCGAGGGTATTCACGAAGTGCATGGCCCCAGTGGCTGCGCACCAATGTCTACAGGGGATCACCATTTTTCCTTATATAGATGACTGGTTGATCTGTTCCTTTTCCCAAGAGTCAGCGTTACAGGACATTGCTTTCATGATCTCATCTCTGGAGAGTCTCGGCCTGTGGCTCAACCTGGCCAAGTCCAAACTCATTCCTTCTCAATGGGTTGAATTCGTCAGGGGCATTCTCGACTCCATTTACGCCAGAGCCTACCCGCCAGATGCTCGATTGGCCAACATAATGGACATGGTTCAGATCTTCTGGTTTCACCGATCCGTCACCGCTCGCCAGGCACAAAGACTACTGGGTCTGATGGCCTCCACCCATACCTGTCAACCACAGCTCTGGACAATCTGTGACCTGCACAGAACGGTTCTGTGCAGGTTGCATTTTACGCATGCGTAAAAGCCTCCTACACATGCATAAAAGTGACTTGCACAGCACCGTTCTGTGCAGTTTGCTTCTACGCATGCATAGAAGGCTTTTACACATGCATAGAAAGCTTCTAAAATCCCCTTCTGCACAGAAGCCTTCTACACATGCATAGAAGGGTTCTACGCAAGCATAGAAGGGTTCTATGCAGCATAGAAGGGTTCTACGCATGCACAAAGCCTTCTATGCATGTGTAGAAGTGAGCTGCACAGAAAGGATGTGCAGTAACGCCTCCCCCGCCTGCCAAATTCCGGGGTTTCGGCAGCTTCGGGTGGGAAATGGCGAAAATCAGCACCAAAAAACGGGAAATCCTAGCCAATCCGGGAAGGTTGACAGGTATGCCTCCACCACAGCGGTCATCTCCCACACCAAGCTGAAACTGAGATCCTTGCAGTCATGGCTCCTGGCTTCCTTCAATCCATTGTAGGACAACCAACGGATGCGTCTCCACCCGACTCCAGAGTTAAAAGCACAGCTTCTATGGTGGACGGATCCATTGTTTGTCACCATGGGCAGGCCTTTCGATCACCCTTCCCTGACTTTTCAGGTCACCACGGATGCGAGCAACCTCAGATGAGGCATGCACCTGGGATCCCTCCGTGTCAATGGTACATGGTCCCCCAGTGAGAGGTCTCACTACATCATTTACCTCAAGCTTCTGGCAATCTGGAAGTATTTCAGGTCATTCCAACCGGTGATTGTGGGGTTCGTTGCTCAAGTGGTGTCAGATAACATGACTGCCATTGCCTACTTGAACAAACAAGTGGGGGACTCGCTCCTGGTCTCTGCTTTACCTCTCCGTTCTTATATGGGAATGGTGTCTCCAGCTACATGTGCTTCCGATTGGAGTCCACATCAAGGGCACGGTCAACACGATAGCGGATGATCTCAGCAGGATGGTCACATCCAACCACAAATGGGAGCTCCATGAATCTATGTTCCGTCAACTCTGCCCCAAATGGGGGACCCCTACAATGGAGCCGTTTGTGTCTCCCCTCAATATCAAGTGCAACCTCTTCTATTCCAGAGCCAGGACAGGACAGGAGTTAATGGGGGATGCATTCATGTACCTGTGGAGGTGACATTTCTTCTACCTTTTCCCTCCACTTCCATTCGTGCAGAGGGCGCTTCTTCGTCTTGGAGAAAGTTGGAGAAAGTGCAGAGGAGGGCAACCAGACTGATTAGGGGACTGGAACACCTTCCTTACCATCTGAGGCTGCAACAGTTGGGCCTTTTCACTCTTGAACGACGGCATCTAAGAGGTGACCTGATTGAAGTTTATAAAATCATGCACGGTGTGGACAAAGTAGATAAGGAAAAACTGTTTTCCCTATCGCACAACATTAGAACTAGGGGACACTCGATGAAACTTTTGGGTACTAGTTCTCAAACAAATAAGAGAAAGTACTTTTTCACCCAGAGGATTACTGGTCTATGGAACTCCCTGCCAGAAGAAGTGGTGACAGCTGTCAGTCTTGACAGCTTTAAGAAAGGATTAGACAAGTTCATGGAGGACAAGGGTATCAATGGCTATAATTATGGAGACTTAAGGACAACCTCGGGGTTGGAGAGATAGGCAGGATATCTCTCAATGCCATTTCCAGGGAATCCTAAGCAGGTGAATGCATCTCCTTGGGAATACCCTGAAGGAAATGGTGAGCCACTGTGTGAGACAGAATGCTGGACTGGATGGGCTGTGGCCTGTTCCAGCAAGGCTGTTCTTATGTTCTTATGTCTTCAACTGTATGGGACTCATGCAATTCTTATAGTTCCTTCCTGGCCCAGACAGCCATGGTTTCCACTGCTCAGGAAACTCGCATCCGAGTGGATGTCACTACCCAACAGACCAGACCTCATCCACTTGGAGGGAGGCAGCATTCTGCACCCAAACCTGCACAGCCTGCATCTGACTGCATGGCTCATAATCCACAACTAAATAGGATTCTCCAGTCTGCTATCAAACCGCCAACCTCCCAGTCCTACTCGGCCAAGCTGAAGCGTTTTTTGGGACAACTTCAGTCCGTTCATGTCACCATGGACACTGCCTCTCTTGAGGATCTCCTGGACTACTTGCTACTCCTGGCCGAATCGGGTCTCTCCCATTTGTCAGTCAGGGTGCATCTTGCACTTGGTGAAGCATTTTCTTAAGGGGCTCAAGAATGTCTTCCCTCCACGGAGGATTCCTACCCCTCAATGGTCTCTGGCCACAGTCCTGGATGCCCTCATGTGTCCACCGTTTGAGCCTACAGTTTGCAGCTACTCTCCTGGAAAACCTCCTTCCTGGTGGCTCTTACATCTGCCAGATGAGCCAGGGAACTTGTGCCCTTCGTTCTGACCCCCCGTTCTTACAGTTCTTTGATGACCATGTGGTCCTTTATCCTGACTTAACGTTTTTACCTAAAGTTGTTACCAAATTCCATGTCTTACAAGTGGTCATTTTGCCTGCCTTTTCCCCCAATACTTCATCCAGAGAGGAGAGGACTTGGCATTCCCTGGATATAGGCAGGGCTCTCCTTTTCTACACTAGGAGGGCAGCTGAATTCGGTGACACCACCCATCTCTTTGTGTCTTATGGTGGTCACAGGAAGGGCCAGCCTTTCTCATCCCAGAGACTGTCAAAGTGGATCTGTCACACCATTCATCTGGCTTACCAGCTGGCATCCAAGCCTCCACCTGCTGCTGTCAGGGCCCACTCCACAAGGTCCATTGCCACCTTTACAGCCTTCCAAGAGGGCATTTGTCTTGAGGACATTTGCAAGGCTGGTCAACACCTTCCACTTTTGTCAACCATTACAGACTAGACACCAGGTCTCTGACTGATACCAGACTTGGCCGTTCCATCCTGACTGCAGGCCTCCGACTGTGTACCCAGAGGGCCTCCCGGATCTGAGCATTTCCATCTCCACTGCATCTTCTTCCTGGACTTCACATCTCATCAGTGACTCCCCACCTTCCAAGTAAGTGAGCTTGCTAATCTCCCATAGGTGTGGATCCACAAACAACATGAAGGAGAAAGACAGGTTGTACTTACCAGTAACTGTCATTCTTCAAGTATGTTGTTTGTGGATACACACCACCCACCCATCCTCTCCTCTGGTTGCTACACTGCTGAGATTTTCAATTTTCTCCAGTGCTTAGCTTTCAAAGGAACTGAGGATGATGGCACAAAATGGCGCCGAAGGCGGGTGGAGATGGTGGGCAGTCCTAACCATAAATCTTATCCAATCAGCTCTACAGCTCCGAACTGGCTTCCGTGCAGGCGCATAACCCATAGGTGTGTATCCACAAACAACATACTCAAAGAACAACAGTTACTGGTAAGTACAACCTGTCTTTCATCCTCCTATCTCTGCAGGGCCAAAGACCTCCACTAAGAAATTTGAAGCATCACAGTGAAAATTAGTGGCAAGATTACTACTGATCTACTACTACTATCTCAGGGTGACATTCTGCATTTACCCAAGAGTACGAGTTCATCCTTAACAGCTGACAGAAGAAGTAGACTTCAGAGTTTGCTGCTGATGGTGCTTAGCTGGCAATTTATTCTATAACAGGTTTTCAAGATTCCTGACGAATTGGAAATCAACTATTATTTCCAGCTGGAAACATTCTGCCTCAATGGTAGTGTTAACTGTCCTTCATAAAAGACAAAAATTGCCTGCATCACTTCACTGATGGTATTAAATCTGATTTGTTTGTCAAATCCATGGAAGACCTTCAGCATTTGGCATATAACTATGGCTGATTAGCATCTGAGAATGGCTGAGAAAACAAAACAACTCAAGTAATTAGATGTCTAAGTGAAAAAGCTTCCCTGGCAGAAACCCAGTGCCCATATATTAATGTAAATAACCATTACAGCAACTTACTTTATTGCTGTTCTCAGGAGATATAACAATACAGAGATGCACCAACTGTTCACAACTGAGTATGATCTATTATGGCCAGGAAACTAATTCACAAAATCTGTTATTCCAGCATGAACTCTAATATGAGTTTAATTTTAGAACCATAATTACCTTTTATTTCACTGTAATTTTTGTCGGCTAATGACTGATAAAGAAAATTAATAGGTTATATCTGTGAAGTGCTTCACATTGAAAGAACACCATTATATCAACAGAGGTAATGACATTTTCCCCAAAACTAGGTTAATATCAGTGATGCATTGGGGATGAGTTTTTAGTACATTAAAATCCAGAGACGATCTTGAATTTTTAAGCATGCCACACAAAATTTGTGTTTCAGATCATGGCGATTTAGTAATGAGAAAATCATTCTGTTTCTGATCAGATTATCTTCAGGGCTGTGGTGGTTCAGTGGTTCTCACCTTGTTAGTGGCAAGTCAGCAATTTGAAACCCGGGTACTGCATGATGGATTGAATGCCCATCTCTGTCCCAGATCTTGAGGACATGAAAGGAGCATCATTTGCGCATTCCCTGAGTGGAGTTTCTTCTGCGAAAATCCTTTCAACCCAGAATACTTTCTGACACAAAATTATTATTATTATCTTTGGGTGTACACCTATTTCCATGCATTTGTGTTCTTTTAAAATATGGTTGAACATTTGCATTTAAATAAGTAAATATATTTGCTCTCAAAGAACACATTTTGAAACATATTTTCATACATCTCTTTTGTCAAAAACTGGGTTGGAGTATTCAGGAAATCCAACATTTGTGAATGGATAATTTACAGATTGCACATTCACCCAGTATAGGGCCTGAATTTCTGTCAGGCCAACTGAGGTATTGACCTGAAGCAGTAGAGCAGGAAAATGCAATGAATCATATCAAAATACACAAATGCATGAAGATGACCCCTGCCAGAGCTCCAGAGAGTCTCCTTGACTTTTCTCCAGTACTGGCAACCTTACTCCAAATGCTAGCGGAAAGAAGCAATAGGCCTGGTGAAGCACTAGATGGCTCTGGATGGCTACACTAATGTTTTGTTCTGGCAATTTAAATTTTAGGGGAAGTGCCCTGGGAGACTGTCTTTTTGATTGCAACACAGACATCCTCCCAGGGAGTTCTACTCACAATATCTGGCTCAGAGGTAGGATCCCTTAAATACAGAGATTAGCTAATTGGACAGCAGTACTGGCCATTCCATCCAGCTGGTGCTGCCCTTCATAGAGGAAAGATGGAAGTGAGTGTGAGATGATAAAACAGTTGTGGTGTTGGAGTTGGCAAGTCTCCTATGCCAGGCAGTGAGTTTGGAGTGTCACTGATCCTGGAAAGAAAAGTCAGGGCTGTCTGTGTCAGAGTTAATAATGATCTATTTATGCAATTAGCCCACATCAGCAACAAATGGTTTATGTTATGTTTATGTTTATGTTTATTGGATTTATACCCCGCTCCACTCAGCCCAAAAGGCCAACTCAGAGCGGCTTACAACACAATAATATAAGTACAATTACAACAAAAAATTAATATACATACAATTAATAAACATACAATTATAACAGTATAATAATACAAAAAAATCCAAGAATACAATATAATCATAACAAATCCAATATAGACACAATATAACAGCATGAAAATACAATAGGAAAACAATAATAATACAATACAGTAAATTACACAATGAATTATACAATAGACATTTAATTACACAGTCCCTCGGCTACTAATGTCCCCAAAACAGAATCCCATGGCCCACACATTAATGAACGGAGCCAAAGAAGAAGACAACCCGGCCCCAACACAGCCAAGGCCAGGAAATGGACTGGCAACTCTGGCGGTGCGGCTTTGAATGTCCCGCGGCAACAACGCCGGTCAGCTGTGCTCCCACCTCCCCCACCGGCGGGGCGGGGGAGGGAGCCGTGGTGGACTGCGGCTCCTACGGCGCTGGCGGTGCAGCTTTGAATGTCCCACCACAAAAACGCCGCTCAGCTGTGCTTCCACCTCCCCCACTGGCGAGGCGGGGGAGGGAGCCGTGGTGGACTGCGGCTCCGACGGCGCTGGCGGTGCGGCTTTGAATGGCCCGCCGCAACTATGCCGGTCAGCTGTGCTCCCACCTCCCCCACCGGCGGGGCAGGGGAGGGAGCCGTGGTGGACTGCGGCTCCGACAGCACTGGTGGTGCGGCTTTGAATGTCCCGCCGCAACAACGCCGGTCAGCTGTGCTCCCAACTCCCCCACCGGTGAGGCGGGGGAGGGAGCCGTGGTGGACTGCGGCTCCGATGGCGCTGGCGGTGCGGCTTTGAATGTCCCGCCGCAACAACGCCGGTGAGCTCTGCTGACCGCGGCTCCAACGGCGCTGGCAGTGCGGCTTTGAATGTCCCGCCGCAACAACGCTGGTCAGCTGTGCTTCCACCTCCCCCACCGGCGGGGTGGGGGAGGGAGCCGTGGTGGACTGTAGCTCTGACGGCACTGGTGGTGCGGCTTTGAATGTCCCGCCGCAACAACGCCGGTCAGCTGTGCTCCCACCTCCCCCACCGGCAGGGCGGGGGAGGGAGCCGTGGTGGACTGCTGCTCCGATGGCACTGGTGGTGTGGCTTTGAATATCCCACCGCAACAACGCCGGTCAGCTGTGCTCCCACCTCCCCCACTGGCAGGGCAGGGGAGGGAGCCGTGGTGGACTGCCAAGTCAGTAACCCCCGCAATCCATATGGGATTACCAGCTGTGGCTGCATGGGTGGTTGTGGTCTCTCTCACCTGACCTCCTAGGGCTCCTCCCACCCAAAGAGGGATAAACTCCACCGCAACTTAGTTTAGGAACTTTTTCTAGGTAATTGTGATAAGGTGCTGCTTTCTGTAGATCGATTTTTGTATGTGTTTTATTACTTGAATTTATATCTTGCATGTTTTGTGATTTGTAAACCGCTTTGGGTCACCTTGGGGTGAGAAAGGCCGTATATAATTATAAATACATAAACATCAGCGAAAATCCTAGAAAGGACACGCAGATGTGAAGCTGCCTCGTAATGAGTCTATCGGTCAGTCCAGCAAAAAAAAATTTTTTTTAAAAGGTCTGTGGTTGCCAATGCTGAACAGCCTGAGAAATAGGAGCTTTTCAGATAAAGACAGCACCCTGTTATCAATGCACCAAACCCAGCAGGTCAGGTTGTCAAGCAAGGAAGCAAGCAAGTAAGTAAATGGACTTATGGTCTTTCATTTAGACCTGTGGTCCCCAGTGTGGGGCAATTTGATTTTTAAGGGGGCAATTCAAGAATTTTTTTAGGCCAAGTTAATGGCCTTTTAGGCTTCTGCTAGTGAATAGGAGTTCACTTTTTGAACAATAAGAATTATATGCCATGGGGAGGGGGTCATCAGGATTTTAGGGATGCTTAGGTGGGGAATGGCCAAGAAAAGGTTGGGAAGCACTGATTTAGACTAAATGTGTGAGAACTGTGAGCAAAGTTTGAGTAATTTTGATTTCTTAATGGTTGCATATAGTTGAATAGGTGAAGGGGTCAACTACCTCAATAGACAACACAGGTTAAGAAGAAACAAACAAACAAAACAAAATGCCTTTCTAGTTGTCACAGGTAAATACAAACTACAGTGGAACCTCATACAACAATTGCCCTATATAGCAATGGAATCACATAACAATTAGGTTGGGGGGGAATGCTGTCCCGCATAACAATTTTCCCTATGGAAAAAATCATACAACAAATTTTCAATTGGAAAAACCACTTACCAAAAAAAAAGTTGTACAATGCATCCCATAGTAAAAATTGCTATATGATGCATGTATCATATAGCAATTGTTTTGTACAACAATGAGCCCCATGGAACAGATTAAAATCGTTTTATGAGGTACCACTGTATATTAGATTTTCAGACTACCTCTGAATGCATTCATGGTTCTAACCCACCTGCACATCCACCTTTCTAAGCTGCAAGGGGTACACATGTAGGGGGTACACAGAAAGAGCCTTCTTGAAGATTGTGGGTTTATTGAATCACAATCGGGCATATCCTGATAATGGCAACCTTATGTTGCTGGCTAATCTTTCTTATACTAGGTCAGGTGAAAGGAACTGCTAAATGAACTCATTTAAAGGTGCCTTCATTTTGGCAGTTTCATGTCTGGCCTAGACACAGAAGAAGAAGCTGCTAGGTAACATGGAAAGAAAAAAAGTGAAAGCAAAAAAGAATTGGGCTTATTAACTAGATATTAGTAAAAGATTTTCCTTCCAATCTAAATACTAACTGTTATTACTCTACTAATTTTAAATAGAGAATCAACCATTTATATTGCACACAGCTTAAACACTTAAGTTCTTCTACATCAGGACTGAGAAACCACTACAGTGAGAGTGAATTCAATATCTGCCGATCTAAACCTAATAGATGATCTATCCAATTACTTAAAACTTTTTTTTTTTACAAAGACATGTATAGAATTGTGCACAAAATGTGCAATTAAAGCAGTGGTGAGTATGTTTGATGTGATCTGGGGAGCATGTCTGCCCTTAAGACCCTTAAGAACCTTCAGTGACTATAAAAATGCCAAAAAAATTCAAAGAAAGTGTTACCAGAATTTGTTAGATATTGATATCTAGTTTTAAAAAATGACTATTTGAGAATATAAAACAGTTTAATGGGCTGCATTTAGCCTATTTGAAGAATTACTTTTTGGCTGAAAAACAAATGGCAAAAACCATCTTAGGGCAGTGGTGGTGGACCTATGGCACGTGTGCCAGAGGTGGCACTCGGGGCCTCTCTGTGGACACCCATGCGGTCGCTCCAGCACAGAGTTTGTCCCGCCCTTCTGCCCAGCAGCCCAACAGGAATGCTTCCTCCTTCCCCCAGCACAGAGTTCACCCCACCCCTCTGCCCAGCAGCCCAATGGGAACATTTCCTCCCTCCCCCAGTTGCTGTGTTGGCACTTTATGATAAATAAGTGGGTTTGGGTTTGCAGTTTGGGCACTCTGTCTCTAAAAGGTTTGCGACCACTGCCTTAGGGGTTGCAGGGAGTACAACAGCCTAACTAAATGTCTTCTGCATTAAAAGAAGGCATGTATGTTCACTAGTGATACTGAGGCCATATATGTGCTTTTTTAAAAAAAGTTTACAAGTTCTACAGGAATATTATTTAAAACAGAGACTTTCTGACTGGCACTTGCTCATGATTGTAGTGGGACTAAAATAATTTAAATCCAAGAAATCCTGATTAACTCTGTTAAAAGATCAGGCTTTTAACAGAGTCATTCCTTGGTTTTTATTAGAGACTTTTCTTTTCTAGTAATTCTTTCCTATCTGCATAGAAAAGCTTCTGGAAACTTTTGACTAAGTAGCTTCATAAGTAGTCAAACTGGGTCAGAGAACTTGGAAATTAGAGCAGAACAATTTACAGCCCATCAAAGCATATGTATCCAAAATTCAGCTGATAGTTCAGGAAAACTCACCACACAGCAAATTTATGACTTTGATGGAAGAGAAGAAGCTGAGACCAACCCTTTCAATGGTGTGTGGGATTATAATGATAACTGGCATACATGTTTGCATAAAGTGAAGATTTCTCCCATTGCTTCCCAAAAAACACAGAACCATGAAAAGTGATAATCTAAACTAGCTAATCACTAGAGGAGAGACATGTTAGATCACAATAGGTGGAGCCACCTACCTATGGAGCCAGAGGTCAGAAGATTGATTCCCCATTGCACATCCCTGGATAATAGTTTGCCTCTAGCTTTGGGCAAACACCATGGTCCAAGAATGCCATCAGAGTGGTAAACCACTTCTATATATTTTGTATCTCAAAAAAATCTAGGAAGGGTTGCCATTAATTAGAGCCAGTTTAAAGCACATGATTATGATTTGTTGGAACCAAGAGAAATTGCTGGCCCAGCAGCTGTGGGGAGAAGAGAGGAACAGCCTCCCACCATAGGCTGATATGAGTATGCTAATTGCCATCTGGATTTTTAGTCTATTTGCTTAGTTTGTTGCAAAGATTTTAACAATGTGTTTCATGTGGGGTTTTTAATGATGTGTTGGGGGATTTTTTATACGGGGCCATGTGCAATTGGATTGTGAGCCACCCGGAGTCGCTTTGGTGATTGAGGGACGATACAAATCTAAATAAATAAATAAATAAACATTTTGCTAATCTTGCCAAAACCTTTTTAAGGGATTCCCTCAAAATTCCTTCACTATTTCATCTAGGCAAGGACCCTTAAATTCACACTGGAATGCTGCACTTCATGAAATCCATTGTAGGACTTTGTAGGGAAATTTATCAAGTGTTCTTCTTCTTCTTCCTTTTCTTCTTCTTCTTCAAGTGCAGTATCCAATTCCAAATATTGGCTACCATCAGGATGATTAGCCATTAAGATTATCCCAGGGACAATATAATGCCATGGCCTTCCATTTATTTTCTGCATCACAACATGACACCCATACCAGTGATCCAGTTCCATGGGTCACTTTCTGGTCCTGAGTCCCTTTGGCACCCAAAGACCAGGCCAGTATTGATGAACCTGCTGCCCTACATCAAAATGGGATTTAACCCACTTGAGGACCATCATCTTTCCCTGTCGAATTCACCACCCAAGGCTATTAGTCCTCATGTTTGTTAGGTTAATTAACCACTGCCCCACAATCAACACTGAGTTGTTGACAGTATGGTCTACTCTATTACCATAGCAGGATAACCTGGCCAGACAAACCTGAACTCCAACCTTGCAAATTGTTCCTTCAAAAGGAAATAGCACTATTTTGTTCTAATCACTTATTAGAATATATATTTTGAGTGGCTTACCTTAGTATAGGATTGTCACTTTCCAGGGCACCAGCTAAAGTTTTAGGGAATTGCTGTGTTTTACTTGGGACTTCAACCAGGAAGACAGATGTCAGGGTGAGCAAGAGGAAAGGAAAATGTGAGTAGTGTATCTGAGGTCACTTCAAAGTCTGAGTGTTTACCTCCATACATTCTGAGGTAGCCACAAGGACACTGGCACTAGTTGTGTGTGTTTTGTTGGTAGTTTCCCTTCCAATCCTTCTCTCTTGCCTTGATGACATCCAAATGATTCCCTCCATGGCCCATATATTTGTGCTGCAATCTAGAAATCCTACCTTGTTATGAATGCAAACCAGCCATCATAAATGAAAGTAAATACAATGTAATTCAAGAAAATAAGATTAAGTGTACAGTTTATAACTCTGGATAGTTATTACACCATGTTTAGTGGACAGACTTCTGCTAGGGATAGGCATCTGGTGAAGATGGGAACAGAGACAGGGCAGATGGGATGGAACTTATTACTGAAGATTTTGGCATAAAGAATACATTTTCAATGGTTCAAAATGGCCATCTGGGAAGGGACAGATGGGGTGGAAGGGAGTACATCTGCCAAATGATTAGGAAACAATAAAAGTGACTCTTTTATTGAAGTTGCATGAAAGTTTTACACAAGAATTGTTAATGAGACTTTGTGGATTTTACTAGTTTCTCATACTTGGCAGTCACATAGGAGCATTTATCTTCCATGGCACAATAAGAAGAAAAAAGTGCAGAATTGTATCGCCAACATCACTCTGGTATCCCATCCGTATATGTTATTCATATCATATGGTTATTGATGTAAAATGGCATTTAATCATGCACATCCTGTAAAATGCTTGCTAAGTTGGAGGGACAAAATGGTATTGCAGGCGCACCCCCCCAATAACGGACACAGACAACATTGAAAGTGGATAACAGCAAAGGGCCACATTTATTGATTCAATGCCCTAGTCCGAATTATAAATTTGTATTGGTAAAACGACCAATCATAATTCCTAAGGCAAGCAGGCCGAAGTAACACTGGTAAGGTACCACCCCGAAATTGCCAACGGCAATTGGTTACAATGTATCAATTTGTATCAATTTGTTTGTCAACAACAAACAAATTGTTGACCGTAGTCAATAACTAACTCATGACCCCACCCTCTGACGCGTATCCGTGAAATCACAGGGGTGATGCATGCTGGTTAGCAATCACCATCACCCCATCGCCTGGTTCGTCGTTGACCGGACAACGTTTAACTAATTTATTCCTGTCTAGTGTTGTCCAGTCAATTGCGAACCTGCCGGATACTTGTGGGTCATACTGTTTACCTTACCAGTGCTACCCGCCCATGTGACCAAAGTCAACAGTAGAAATGCAGACAGACCCCTATGTCAAACCATAGCAACAGTGTGGGATGGGCAAAAAAGCCAGGACCCGAAGCCAATATGGGTCCCAACCAAAAATTCCCACCCGGCCCCGAAGCGACCAAATTATCACACTGTTAACTAGGGAGGGGGTGGAGGGGAAAAAACTTCTCCGCTCCGTCGCTGAGGCAAAATGGCAGCACGGCTGCCTCGTGGCCACCCCTTTTATAAGGGAGGTGGCCACGCCCCTAACTACCCGGATTCTCTGTCCTGTGGGGGGGGGGCCCGCAAAGGGCGCGGCGGCCATTTTGGCGCCGCGCTTGCATTGCAGGCGCACCCCCCCAATAACGGACACAGACAACATTGAAAGTGGATAACAGCAAAGGGCCACATTTATTGATTCAATGCCCTAGTCCGAATTATAAATTTGTATTGGTAAAACGACCAATCATAATTCCTAAGGCAAGCAGGCCGAAGTAACACTGGTAAGGTACCACCCCGAAATTGCCAACGGCAATTGGTTACAATGTATCAATTTGTATCAATTTGTTTGTCAACAACAAACAAATTGTTGACCGTAGTCAATAACTAACTCATGACCCCACCCTCTGACGCGTATCCGTGAAATCACAGGGGTGATGCATGCTGGTTAGCAATCACCATCACCCCATCGCCTGGTTCGTCGTTGACCGGACAACGTTTAACTAATTTATTCCTGTCTAGTGTTGTCCAGTCAATTGCGAACCTGCCGGATACTTGTGGGTCATACTGTTTACCTTACCAGTGCTACCCGCCACACGGAGGGGCTTCACAGAAGACCTGACGCCCCCCCCCAGACCGTCAGCTCGGTCAACAGGCCTGCTCGCCAATCACCTAACAGGAGGTCCATACCTCCTCACGACAGATGGACCCCATCCCCTGCGTACAGGTCATAATTTTGCAGACTAATATCGGGGTGATGACTAACCCATCCCCAAGCCCTGGTGGCAAGAAACCGCGCCACTGCCTTATTGACCGCGCGCCTAGCGCGGTCAAGAGCCAGGAGGTTAACGCCCCCTCTGTAAGAATGGCGCGGAACAATGTCCGACCAAACCAGGGTTGTGGCAGGCCAGACATAATGCAAGTAGGCGAGTTCCTCGCAAATCGCATGCTTGAGCGATAAGCCGGTGACCTGGCCCAAATCATTGCCCCCCAGGTGGATGATTAGAATGTCAGGCGGGTCAGCACCCAGGCCAGAAAAAAGGAAAGGCCGCAGCTCCTGCCATAACATCCCAGGCTTACCATGCCATGCGAGACTGGCGTGGTCACCCAGTCCCAGTCGGGGTCCCCACTCTGTCGCCGCAGCGTAACGCGCTGCCCTGTGCACATAGCTGTGGCCCACCAGCCATACTGTCACCGGTGTAATACGACACCCAGGGTCTGTAAGAAAATTGAGAAAAAGGGAAGGTAAGGTGACTGAATTGGTACTCATGGCGGGAGTGGGCGCACATAAAACTGAAAACATTGTGAGCCCCACCTCCCCATGCTGCGTATGTCAGCCCCAGAGTACCCAAAAGCAGCTGCTGTAGAGGCTGCACCAATACGAAACGAATGCGTGCCATAACGGGCACCTGGTAGTCCCACCCTGGTGAGGGCTCTGGCTGTCACCTACCAAAACTGAAATTTAGTAAGGGGAGACCCATCTTGGTGACAGAAAAACGGGCCGTGGTGCGTGCCACGCAGTGCCAGGTATTCCTGTAGGGCACCAACCGGACAGATGTCGGCCAAAGAACACCGTAGCAGTCTTACTCCACTGCCTACGCCATGCTGATCTGTTTTAGAGGAGCGAATCCTCAACTGGGCCCAGTCTTTGGCAACATAGACATCTCCGAGTTCCAGTGCCCTACCACTTGCATCCGCCTTAGACAGCATCACGAGTTCGCTGACGCGGAGCGCTCCAAAAAATGCCACCGTTGTGGCTGCATGAAAAAGGGCTGCCTCATAATGGTCAAAACAGAGGCCTGGCCAGCCCCGGGCCAACTGGGTAAGGACCCCTGGGGAAATAGGGTGCCGTTCGTCCGGGCAACGCCCGCGCTCGCGCACCCACCCCTCCAAAACGTGTCTCACACGGAAGTCAGAGGTGGTATCCACATGACCCCCTACTTTGGCCATAAAAGCCAACGCCGAGAGCTTGGATGCTATGGTGCGAGGTGCAAGGCCCTGTGCATGGAGGTGGACCATGAAACGCAGAACATGGTCCACCGGGATAGGCCAGGTCTCTGGCAAGTGAAATTGAGTAGCAAAAACCCTAAATGAATTGAGTGCTTGTTGATACGCCTTACGCGTGCGTGGCGCTAGTGACAGGCCAATCGCCCGGTTCACCTCTCCTTGCCAATAGTCCACATCTCGTCCGGGAGTGGCGAGGGAAATTCCTCCGCATCCGGGGCCAAGGCGCGGAACCGGGAGATCTGCAGGCGGGACAAAGCGTCAGCAATATCATTATTAACCCCTGGGACATGCCTGGCCTTGAACAAGACATTGAAGCGCAGGCAGCGCAGCACAAAATGGCGCACTAGATCCATAACCCTGGGCGATTTGGAAGTCTGTGCATTGACAATGTGTACCACGGCAGCATTGTCGCACCAAAAATGCACTACCGAATTAGCCCACTGTTCGCCCCATAGCATCAAAGCCCCCAGAATGGGAAAAAATTCCAGGTATGTGAGATCCCGCAGGCGACCTGTGCCTGCCCATGCCGGTGGCCACCCACCATAGGCCCACTTCCCATTGAAGTACATCCCATAACCCAGGGATCCTGAGGCATCAGACTGGATCTGGAAATTGGGGGATGCCAGGAGGTCCGACCTCCAAAATGAGACCCCATTAAACTCCCTCAGGAATTGCAACCAGACAAACATGTCTGCCCTGATACCCCGGGTAAGCCTAACTCTGTGGTGGGGCCTGGATAACCCTGCCATGGCGTCGCATAAGCGCCGGGCAAATGCCCTGCCCGGTGCGATCACCCTGCAGGCAAAATTAAGGTGCCCATGTAGCACCTGCAGTTCCCTCAGGGATGCCTTACGCTTGGCCAGCAATTCCGAGATAAGGGTCACTATCCTGGACACCTTATCACCCGGCAACCTAGAAGCCTGCTCTACCGTGTCAATCTCAACCCCCAGGAATACTAACTTGGTCGATGGGCCCTCGGTCTTTTCGGGCGCTAAAGGGACACCAAGTTCCTGCATTAGCGTCTGAAATGTATTGAGGAGACGTGCACACGTGTCCCAGCCCCGTTCACCCCCGAATAAAAAGTCATCCAGGTAATGGGCTACAGACCGGGACCCTGACCTGCGAACAAAAGCCCACTCTAGGAAAGTACTAAAACGCTCGAAAGCCGAGCATGATATGGAGCAGCCAAAAGGCATGGCCTTATCAAAATAATATTCCCCTTTAAATTTAAAACCCAGCAATACAAAGTCACCCGGGTGCACTGGCAAGAGGCGAAAAGCTGACTTAATGTCGCACTTGGCCAGCAAGGCACCCGGGCCACACGAGCGCACCATGCGCAGCGCATGGTCGAACGATGTATACCTGACCGAACAAAGGTCATCAGGTATAGCATCGTTGACCGATCTGCCGGCTGGGTAGGACAAATGATGAATAAGGCGAAACTCCCCTAGGGACTTTTTGGGAACCAAACCCAATGGTGAAACCTTAAGGTTGGGAAAAGGGGGTGCGGGAAAAGGCCCAGCGACCCTGCCCGCGTCTAATTCCTTTTTAATGCTGGCCGCAGCCACATCCTCCCTTCCTCTGAGGGATAACAGGTTGGGAGCATCCTGAGGGGATCTATCACCCATAAAAGGGATACGAAATCCCTGCTTAAAACCTTGAATGAGATACTCTCTGTCCTCCCCCTTCGGGTACGATGCGACCCAGCGCTCCAGCATGTCCACCTTAATTGGGGAGGGGGCCTTTTGGAGAACTAGCTCCCTCCGTGGCAGCCTTGCCAGCCCACTGTCCACCCCTCCCTCTGCCTCGCGCCCCCCCAGGCTTGGGACAAGCCGAGGCTGCATGGGGACCAGAACATGTGGGACACTCATGCTTGTACCTGCAGTTCTTTCGACTGCAGGAACCATTTGACGAGAAAGTCCAGCACAGCAGGCGGGCTGGAACCCCCTGCCCCGCCGATTGGCGGGTAACCTGTGCTGGAGCTGCCCGCTGGACCGCATGTCCACAATGGTATCTATCCCCCGGGGCAGGGCGTGTGGGTGTCATGTACAAGAGCCACAGTCTCTGGCAGGGCTCATCCCATCTCATCTCGGGATGGAGGGGAATCCTCATACGGAATTCCTCATCATATGCTAGCCATGAGGGGCCCGGGAAATCTACCATCGCCCTATATATGTTGTCCAAATATTGGACCATGGGAATAGCTAGATCCGGCCGCGCCCTCAAATATACCGCCATATATATCAAATAAGCGGGGAGCCAGTTAGCCCAGGTACGCGGCGGCTTACGGCGACGTGCCTGCTCCTTGTCCTTCTCATCCTGACCCTCCCTTTCTTCCTTAGTGGGCTCTCTGTTCAGGAGTGAGAAGATATCTACATACTCCCCTCGCCATATCTTTTCTCTGGTGGCCTGTGCCAAGTGATCACCCAGTGGCAAGGAATACCCTGCCGTCGGCAAAGCCGAAAAGGGGACAGCCGGCCTACTAAAAGGGGCCTGAGCTAACCCTGCCACCCCCAGGACATTCCCAGCAGTGTAAGAACCTAGGCCCACCCCAGTGGGCATGGTGGCAGTCGTTGTCGCCGGGTGGGTCGCCAGTGGGGTAGCCCCCGCACCACCCGCGCGAGGCCAAGGCCACTGAAAGGCCCCCCCTATATTGGGAATATGTGTAGATGTACTCGTTTGCACCATATACTCACATGCTGCACCCCCGCGGGCCGCCCCCACCGGGGGTTCTGACCCACTGGGGGCGTCGGAGCTCACGACCGATGTAGAGCTCATCGTCTGGGCTTGACCCGCACCAGGTTGCTGGCTGGGGAGCTGCGAGGCAGTGGCCGGAGCCGCGCCACCCGCCTGCCGCAGCTCAACCCTCGCCGCCGGCTGTTGTCCTGCTGCCGATAGCGCCTCAAAAGGTACCCCGAAAGGGGCGCCTGCCTGACTGGCCCGGGCCAAAGACGCCTCCAGGGCCACAATACGGGCCAGTAAGGTGTCCACATTAACCATGGGGAAAGAGCCGGCCGGCCCACCTGATCCTTGGATGGGGACAGGTCCCTGTACCCCAGGGCCCGTATATGGCCATTGGCCAACGCCAAAGCCCGGTAGGGCTGGTGAAGAAACCTGCCAAGGCAGGGAGCCGGGCCACCCCCCAAGGCTAGAGGGCCCCGGGAGAGGCGGCGGCCCGAAAGGAATAGGCCCAACAGATTGAGCAGAAGGAGGAGCGGTGTCCACCGCTCGCGGGCCACGGGCCGGAGCACCCTCCGCGCCCGCACTCTGATCGGGCCAAGGGGCGATAGACCCCATGCCACCAGCCCCGGCCGGGGATGGTAAAGGTGGCTGCTGAGGAGGCGGCACCGCGGTCCTCCGACCCGGATTGCGCCTCCTAACAGCCCGAGCTGCATTCGCAGCAGCCTTCTTTTTGGAAGGCATCTCACCGCAGCAAAAAGGGAAGCTAACTAGGCAAAATGACCCAAAAGGCTTCCCGTTGATACCAACGAGCGACGGAGACGCAGAAAAAAACTTCTCCGCTCCGTCGCTGAGGCAAAATGGCAGCACGGCTGCCTCGTGGCCACCCCTTTTATAAGGGAGGTGGCCACGCCCCTAACTACCCGGATTCTCTGTCCTGTGGGGGGGGGGCCGCAAAGGGCGCGGCGGCCATTTTGGCGCCGCGCTTGCATTAGCTGTTTAAACCTACAGTCCTCTGTGCATTTATGTATGAGGCAACTTATATTTAAAAAGGAATATTGCAAGCAAGCACATAGTGTGTAGAAATATGCTATGTAGACATCAAACATATTGACTTCTAAGCAAAGTGCAATCCAAAGAATGCATGGGAAGATGGAATTCTTCTAGATTTCAATGTGAACTCTCCTGAAAGCACATGCTTAATAGTGCAATCCTAATTCAACTGAGTCTCCATTACCTTAACCCCCTAATATCTCTACCAGATCACACTGCCAATTTCCTTTCTTGGTTGACTACACCCATCATTCCACTTAGTCCCTAGTGTCAGTCATTCTTCTACTCACTTTTCTGTCGTATTGGTACTTCCACTAAAGCATGCCTGTATATCAGGTTTGTCAACCTGTGGCTCATGGCTGGATGTGGCCCACAGCACCATTTCATTTGCTCCCCACTGCCTCCACCACACCAGGAAGTGACATATGGTAGAGGAAGGGCAATAATGGCCATCTGGCACCCAAAACTGTCTGTGGGAATGTGACCCAGCCCCCAGCTTTAAAAGGGTGAGAACTCCAGCTGTACTTAGTAATCTAACCCCTATGGATGATTTAATTCAGCCCAATGGGTAAGGAAACATTAGGAAGGGGCTAAACAATGTAACCACTTGAAAAAAGTTAGTCTCTCACATGAATCTTTGTAAGTTTTTAAAATATATAGCAACCAAATAACATATTGTCCAATAAAACTACATAATTTTAAAATAATTTATAACAGTGACACTTTTGCTCTGAATGACACAACTAAGGAGCCTACTTTCCATGGGATGGTGTTCCACAAAGCAGGGGACCATCAAGGAAGGCCACATTTTTGCAGCACACCAGGCTAACCAATCTCTCAACATCAATCTTAAGACGTGACCAGAATCTCAAAACTAGAAACCAAATTATTTAAAGATGGAATAATGGAACGCCTTAAGAATGTAAGTGGAAATGTCCTCTTAACTCTCAGTGATCTTAACATCAGGAGACATTCCAGGCACTGCAGTTCTGCTGTTGGCTCCCTGCCTGATCACACAATCCAAGACCATAGCATAATTGACTCAAAGTGCATTTACTGTTGTGCTTTTCCCTTTAATTAGGATTACTTCCTTTTGAAGATCTGTGGTTTAGTTCTGTGCTTCTTAAATTACAGACAGATGGGGAGGAGGCTGAGTACCTGTGAGCAAAAGAGTATCACAAAGTGCTATATATGCACACATGGATAATATAATCATGGAGATTCATAAGGAGTTCGTATGACACAGGCCAGCTGCTAGCATAATTTCACTCCTTAAATATTCTGCATTCTCCACTGTACCATGGAGCCAGAATGTCACAAATGCAAGCCACGTAAATTATAAAATGTTATAGCAGCCACCTAGAAAGCCCTCTGAGAAAACTCTGATACAAGCAACTCCTCCAATATTTGAAGGCAAATATTAATTTGACTGACACAAGATATGCAGCCATTTGGTACAGAGCTACAGAGTATAATGTTTAAGAAGGTGTATCTCCTGGAAACTTTTGTGGAAATGAATGATATTCAGATAGTAATATAGTGCAATGTCTTGGAGTATTGAGGCAGAAGAATCTAGCAGGAAAGGTGAGGAAGTGACAGGAAATGGAGTTGGTGGAAACAAGCAACCAAAAGTAGCAGGTGGAAAGCAACACCACAATATTTACACACATTTAGCAGGGGAGCACAGGAATAGCAGAAAGGCTTCTAGACAGGGTTGAAGTATGAAATGCATTTACAACAGCTGCTAGTGCATTTATGGCAAAGTTTATGGCAGGCGTGGGCACATTTACGCATGAGCGGCTGTTGGAAATGTGTCCGCTTCCACTTCCAGTAGCGGCAAGGGCAGCAGTGGGCCACATTTCATTTTCATTTCAAATTTAATTTGTATCCCACCTTTCTCTACCCAATGAGTGACTCAAGGCAGCCAGACAACCGGCAAAATATACAATGAAATACAAAGAGCAATAACAACAGAGCAAAACAAGAATAAATATGGCATAGATCATAAAGTATTGCAATACAGTAATACAAAAATAAATCCAATACAATAATACAGAATACAAAATCCCCCAATACACAGTGTAAAGGCACATATACAAATACAGTGCCAAGCTCACAAACTCCACGAAGTCCAAGACTCGGTGCCGCAAGCAGGTCCCAGGCTCAATGTCCAAAGTGTCCTTGGGAGGCAGCAACGTGGTCCCTTATGAGGTCCTCTGAGTGAGCACCTGCCTCTAATTCTCGGGCCGAATGGTAAGGGCTCCAGGAAGAAGCAGCACAGCGGCGGGTGGGCTCCAGCGACATCTCTCTTGAGCCCTCCAAGCGGGCGAGGCTCAGGGGCAATGGAGGCAATGCACCTGCCTCTCATTCCAGGACCAAGTGGCAAGCTGCCTTCCATCCCGGGGCTGATGGTGGGAGCCCCGGGAGAGGTGCGGCAGGTCCAGGGTCTGCGGCATCTTCTACCCCCTGCCCGGACGGGGCCAGGGGGGAGGGGTGTCAGGCTCAGCTGCCTCTCATCCTGGGGCTGATGGTGGGAGCCCTGGGAGAGGCGCAGCGGGTTTGGCGTCTGCATCTCAGCGCCTCTTCTATCCCCTGCCCAGACGGGGCCAGGGGGAAGGGTGCTGGGCTCAGCTGCCTCCTATCCCAGGGCTGATGGTGGGAGCCCCGGGAGAGGTCCGGCAGGTCTGGCATCTGCATCTCGGCACCTCTTCTACCCCCTGCCCAGACAGGGCCAGGGGTGAGGGGCATCAGGCTCAGCTGCCTCCCATCCCGGGGCTGATGGCGGGAGCCTCAGGAGAGGTGCAGTGGTTTCGGCATCTGCGGCACCTCGGCGCCTCTTCTACCCAAGCCTGGATGGGGCCAGGGGGGAGGGGCGCTGGGCTCAGCTGCCTCCCATCCCATTGCAAGTTCATACAGATGATAATCAGAACTGTCAGATGCAAAAGAGGGCAGCAATCCTGCACATGAAATGGTGCTGTGGGCTGGGTCCAGCCCATGGCCCATTGTTCGGCCACTCCTGGACTAGGCCAACACCAGTAGTCTCTCGATATAGTATTTTTAGCTAGTGCACATTTAGGATGCTGGTTTCATTTGTCAAAAAACAAATGTATATAATTATATATGTATAAATAAAACCCTATTTCCGAGTATAACTGGTTATGTCTCGCAGACCTAAAGGCATGCATATACTGGTGCAGGGGGAGGTGGTAAATACAGGTGGAAGTTGCTATCATATCATTTCTTGATGGCAATATCCTTTCATCTTAGAGTAATTTTGCTGATTAGAATCTCTCTGCAACCACACAGATCAGACAGACTTTATTTTTATTGCACCAGGAAGTTCCAGTATAATTAATTTGAAAATGAGAATTTCATTCTCTCTCTTTCTCCCCATGTGTATGACCGTGTTCAGTCATGAAGGCACAGCACAACAGAGTAGCAAAAGGAAAAAAAGGAAATTAAAAAGCTATTATCCTTTTAAAAAGTTACAATTCAGTTACTATTTACCACATATATTTATATATGGTAAAGAATATATAAATAGTAAAATTCACTCGCATACAGTAAGAAAATGTTCTTTTTTTAACTAATGTTTTTATCTATAGATATTAACAATACCTGGTGGTGGTGGTGGTGCAGCTGTACCTCTGCAATCTGCTGAAAATTGGTGATGGAGGGGAGAGAGCTGTTACTCTTCTGACCACCAGGATGTCAGCACACCAGCTGAGTCAGCTGGGCTGTTCTGCTTCTCTTCCAGCAAACAAAGAGCTGAAACATGGCATCCGTTCTTACCTCAGGAAAGAGCCATTGGAAGGGAGGACCCCATTTAAGTGTATTCCTTCCACCCTCCCTAGTCAACTGACAAGCACTAATTACCATCATGTCTGGGTGAGGCACCAATTGGCATCACTTCAGGGCAAAGGAAGGAAAGATCGCCCACATAGCGACTTCGCATCAGGTGGAGGGATCCATTTGCATGGCCACCTGTAATAGCAAGACATGGAAGGGACAGGTGATTAGGGCAGACACCCTCTGGGAGAGACACTCTGAGAGGTATTAAGATCAAAACAATTTAAAGCAGGAGTTCTCAACCTTTTAAAGCTGGGGGCTGGGTCACGCTCCCTCAGACACTTCAGGGGCTGGATGGGCATTTTGCCCTTCCTCCAGCACAGGGTACTTCCTGGTGTGGTGGAGGTGGGGGGCACATGGAATGGTACCATGGGCCATATTTGGCCCATGGGCTGCAGGTTGAGAATCCCTGATTTAAAGCTTTAGATATTCACACAATTTCTTGAATTTGGCACAGAAGCATACAAGAAGTCAGTACAGGTAAGCCAGGATTGGGAAAACAAGATCAAATTTCTACCATATTCTGGTCCTGCTGTAGTGTCCGTACCATGGATGTTCCTAGAAGGATAAGTTCAGAATATGACTGTTATGTCCGGCCCTTGTAAGCAATAGTCCAGACAACAATGAACAAAACAGCATCTAGAGTTTATTCAACAGTCTTTTCAGGTTATGTTTACAAGGCGCACCAGACACAGAGATGGCTATACAATCCCATGAAATCAGTCCCTTTGGAGTCTGCCATGTAGGAGGCAAAGGATAGCTACACCAGGAGTGGTAGCATAGTGGAGGTGACCCAGACTTCGCACATTGCTGGCTACCTGTGTGGAATGGGTAGTATAGATCCTGCCCACCCTTGTTTACTCGTGGGGCTTATATAGTGTTTCCCCGGCAGTGGCTCCTTGATACAAAGTAGCAACCCACCAGACAACCATAACTAACCAATCATAACAGGGTATATATGTAATTAACCAATTAAGAACAGGATCCAAAACTGTAACCAATCATAGGGTTTAGATTAGCATAATGAGCATGCCCTGGATTGGGGGGGGGGGGGTTTGGCACCAACTTTAATTCCTAATTTGGCTGGTGGGAAACCACCATTTTCCTCTTGCAATGTGCTGCCTGCGCAACTTGCAAATGTGCCTCAATACACAACAATGACACTTGAGGGTTTCTAGGCCATTTGCCTGTGGGTTTCTCAAGGTTGTGTCCCTCTCCATGCCCATGCTGAAATTGCTGACCGAAGTAGTCAGGAGCTTAAGGCTAATGACTAGTATGTCTGGAGTTTTGGGACAACCTCTGGTGTGCTCAGAATACCCAGCTTTAGTTGTCTTTCCCCTCAAAATAAGTTGTTTACATCTAAACCAGTGTCTGCTCTGAGTAGTGGATTCAATGAGAATGAACAAATTGAAATATAAGCCGTACCATTCAAAGTATTTTTGATCAACTGAAGGGAATATTAGGGCATAAAGATTTAAACTGTTGGATGGATCACATTCCCACTTACAAAACCCAAGTTTGGAGATAGGTATTCTTGTCAATTTACTCCTGAAACTACAGTCCCAGGTTTCTGCAGTAGCTAGGAGTGCCTTCACATAGCTAAAACAAGTGTCTTTGGAGGAAGGCAGAATGCAAGCAAGCAAACAAAAACAAACAAACAGATGCCTCCACATTGACTTAACTAAAATAGTTCATGCTTACGGCAGACCTTTTTTAAAAAAAATCATAAAGTTGTATAACAGAAATATATATAAAGCAGAACCTTCCACTCTGATATTTTTGTAACTTCCACAATGTGGATTGTGCAGATTGTCCATTCTTCATGTAGCCAGAAGTTCAACTCAACCTTTTGTCCTCAAGATGAGTTTTTGCACTACAGCTCCCCTCAACCTCAGATGTTCAGAAGATGTGCCAGGTGTCTGTTTAGAAAAGACAGAAATTCAGAATATATGAAAAGGGTTGGTTTCCCAGGTTAATTAAATCCTTTTCTTCAAGGTAGAAGTTTTCCTTATTTCCCTCTTCTCTCCCTGCATGTGTTTTTTCTAGCTATATTTATTATATTTCACTTTCCATTTCAGCAACAGATGTTTCTTTTCTTCTATGTATTGCTATAACACTTAATAATAATAATAATAATAATAATAATAATAATAATAATAATAATAATAATAATAATAATAATAATAATAATAATAATAATAATAATAATAATAATAATAATAATAATAATAATAATAATAATAATAATAATAATAATAGCAATATTTTTGGAGAGCTTATAAAGGTTCAAGACACATCTACTTGGGAAGTAAAACTCAAGAGTACTTTAAGAGATGGCTTTTTGCAACCTTATGAGTTGATGCAACTATGGATTTCAGGAGTGTGAGTTTGAACAACAACATGACTGAGTTACAAATATCAAGTGGAAACAAAAGGTAGCTCAGGCACTTAGCTCTCAAGAGGATACTTTGTGTGTGTGTGTCATGGGGAGATAAGAAGCACTGGTGATGATAACGGTTTAAGGATGGTATTCCAAATGAATTAGTTTGGTAAACAATTGAAACTGAACTCCATTAGTACCTATCTTGTTTGTCTCCATTGTGGTCTTATGATTTCACACACACATGAACACTTACAGGTGCCACACACATACACATATTTGAGAGGATATGTTACCCTTCCCTTCTCTCATATATTGATATGAAACAGTATTACATTGGTTGTATTGTTTTAATGTATGAAAACTTTTTTTAAATTACCTGCCTGTTCAGGCAATTGTATCTAAATATTGGCAGTTTTCTAAAATGTTTTCCTTAACAATCTTCACTTACTTCATTTCCCCACTCCCATCTTTGTGTTTTTAACCTTTAGTTGTCCTGATGTGTGAGTATTTGCCCTTTACTCAGGTCTTTATAATAGCCTCCACATATCCAACCTTCAGGTATTCAGCTCTGTACCACTCAACCTGGATTAATTTCATAATCTATACCTATAAATCTGTGCATTAACCATTGGAATGTGATAAAGGAAGTTGTACCAGGCCCCACTAGCCCCGACTGAGCCTCCGTGCACTCGCCCGACCGGGGTTCGCAGGTAACTGTCGGGTTGAATTTTGCCCCAGTGGGGCAGGAGCCCCCCGAACACAACCAAAAATAAAGGACTCCATTTCCCAATGTTCCTTGGGCCGCGTCGCACCACAGCCAATCAGGCTGAGAGGCGTGAGCAAAAGGAACATTCAGAAACGCGCCGCAGTCAATCAAAATTAACCTGCCAAAAAAAAAACACTGCACAAATGGTAAACACAAATGCCAAACTACAAGCACCAGCATCCTGTGTGCCATGAGCACGCAGAACACTGAGGAAGCTGGTGTGCAAAAAATAAAAAATAAAAACACACCGGGAGTGCAAGTCCACCGCAGGTGGACGCAGCGCCTAACAGCCACGCAAAACAAAACACCACAAAACTACACCGTGTAACACCCACCATCCTTCTTTCCCGGAACAATGGGGAGAAGAGGGACTCCCTCTCCTCCATGCTACCCCACCGAAGACATGGCGAGACCACCACCGGCCTCAAGAAAGGTTGAGCCGCGGTGGAAAAAAACACACAATAAAATGGTGGGGATCAAGAGGGGTAGAAGGTACTGGTGCCTTTCCTCCCCTTGAAAGCAAGACAACTCCCCGGGAAGCAAAGCCCCCCTCCCCAACACCGCCTAAAGCACTGTTGGGCTTCCTGCAGCCTGGCAAGCAAGGCCAGGCTGCGGAAAGAAAAGCCCCCACCATTACGGTTCCCACGGCCCAGCCAGCGAGGTCAGGCCACTGAAAAAAGCCCCCACCACTACGGTTCCCACGGCCTGGCCAGCAAGGCCAGGCTGTGGTAAGAAAAGCCCCCGCCCCTACGTTTCCCACGGCCTGGCCAGCAAGGCCAGGCCACAGAAAGAAAAGCCCCCACCGCTAGGGTTCCCGCAGCCCAGCCAGCAAGGCCAGGCCATGGAAAGAAAAGCCCCCGCCACTATGGTTCCCGTGGCCCGGCCAGCGAGGCCGGGCCATGGAAAGAAAAGCCCCCCCAATGCAAAAACAAAAAACAAACTTATTAAAAAATAATAAAAATAAATTATTTAATACTTAAAGAAAACAATTGAGTAAAACACAAAACCACAAACAAAAACATCCAAAATTACACAAAACCAAACGAAAACATCACAAATTACACAACAAATACAAACACAAACACCACCCAGCCAAACACCACAAAAAAAAAGGAAAACCCCCAAAATAAAACCTGTCAAGGCATTGTAAATAATCAGTCTGTGAAATTTTTTCATTACAAAGCCAGGATTTGCTGTTGTTAGAAATGTGCTGCATTTGCAGGCGCACCCCCCCAATAACGGACACAGACAACATTGAAAGTGGATAACAGCATAGGGCCACATTTATTGATTCAATGCCCTAGTCCGAATTATAAATTTGTATTGGTAAAACGACCAATCATAATTCCTAAGGCAAGCAGGCCGAAGTAACACTGGTAAGGTACCACCCCAAAATTGCCAACGGCAATTGGTTACAATGTATCAATTTGTATCAATTTGTTTGTTGACAACAAACAAATTGTTGACCGTAGTCAATAACTAACTTATGACCCCACCCTCTGACGCGTATCCGTGAAATCACAGGGGTGATGCATGCTGGTTAGCAATCATCATCACCCCATCGCCTGGTTCGTCGTTGACCGGACAACGTTTAACTAATTTATTCCTGTCTAGTGTTGTCCAGTCAATTGCGAACCTGCCGGATACTTGTGGGTCATACTGTTTACCTTACCAGTGCTACCCGCCAATGTGACCAAAGTCAACAGTAGGAACACAGAAAGCCCCCTATATCAAACCATAGCAACAGTGTGGGATGGGCAAAAAAGCCAGGACCCGGAGCCAATATGGGTCCCAACCAAAAATTCCCACCCGGCCCCGAAGCGACCATAATATCACACTGTTAACTAGGGAGGGGGTGGAGGGGAAAAAACTTCTCCGCTCCGTCGCTGAGGTAAAATGGCAGCTCGGCTGCCTCGTGGCCACCCCTTTTATAAGGGAGCTGGCCACGCCCCTAACTACCCGGATTCTCTGTCCTGTGGGGGGGGGCCCGCAAAGGGCGCGGCGGCCATTTTGGCGCCGCGCTTGCATTGCAGGCGCACCCCCCCAATAACGGACACAGACAACATTGAAAGTGGATAACAGCATAGGGCCACATTTATTGATTCAATGCCCTAGTCCGAATTATAAATTTGTATTGGTAAAACGACCAATCATAATTCCTAAGGCAAGCAGGCCGAAGTAACACTGGTAAGGTACCACCCCAAAATTGCCAACGGCAATTGGTTACAATGTATCAATTTGTATCAATTTGTTTGTTGACAACAAACAAATTGTTGACCGTAGTCAATAACTAACTTATGACCCCACCCTCTGACGCGTATCCGTGAAATCACAGGGGTGATGCATGCTGGTTAGCAATCATCATCACCCCATCGCCTGGTTCGTCGTTGACCGGACAACGTTTAACTAATTTATTCCTGTCTAGTGTCGTCCAGTCAATTGCGAACCTGCCGGATACTTGTGGGTCATACTGTTTACCTTACCAGTGCTACCTGCCACACGGAGGGGCTTCAAAGAAGACCTGACGCCCCCCCCCCCGACCGTCAGCTCGGTCAACAGGCCTGCTCGCCAATCACCCAACAGGAGGTCCATACCTCCTCGCGACAGATGGACCCCATCCCCTGCGTACAAGTCATAATTTTGTAGACTAATATCGGGGTGATGACTAACCCGTCCCCAAGCCCTGGTGGCAAGAAACCGCGCCACTGCCTTATTGACCGCGCGCCTAGCGCGGTCAAGGGCCAGGAGGTTAACGCCCCCTCTGTAAGAATGGCGCGGGACAATGTCCGACCAAACCAGGGTTGTGGCAGGCCAGACATAATGCAAGTAGGCGAGTTCCTCGCAAATCGCATGCTTGAGCGATAAGCCGGTGACCTGGCCCAAATCATTGCCCCCCAGGTGGATGATTAGAATGTCAGGCGGGTCAGCACCCAGGCCAGAAAAAAGGAAAGGCCGCAGCTCCCGCCATAACATCCCAGGCTTACCATGCCATGCGAGACTGGCGTGGTCACCCAGTCCCAGTCGGGGTCCCCACTCTGTCGCCGCAGCGTAACGCGCTGCCCTGTGCACATAGCTGTGGCCCACCAGCCATACTGTCACCGGTGTAATACGACACCTAGGGTCTGTAAGAAAATTGAGAAAAAAGGCGGTAAGGTGACTGGATTGGTACTCATGGCGGGAGTGGGCGCACATAAAACTGAAAACATTGCGAGCCCCACCTCCCCACGCTGCGTATGTCAGCCCCAGAGTACCCAAAAGCAGCTGCTGTAGAGGCTGCACCAATACGGAACGAATGTGTGCCATAACGGGCACCTGGTAGGCCCACCCTGGTGAGGGCTCTGGCTGTCACCTTCCAAAACTGAAATTTAGTAAGGGGAGACCCATCTTGGTGACAGAAAAACGGGCCGTGGTGCATGCCACGCAGTGCCAGGAATTCCTGTAGGGCACCAACCGGACAGATGTCTGCCAAAGAACAACGTAGCAGTCTTACACCACTGCCTACGCCATGCTGATCTGTTTTAGAGGAGCGTATCCTCAACTGGGCCCAGTCTCTGGCAACATAGACATCTTCGAGTTCCAGTGCCCTACCACTTGCATCCGCCTTAGACAGCATCACGAGTTCGCTGACGCGGAGCGCTCCAAAAAATGCCACCGTTGTGGCTGCATGAAAAAGGGCTGCCTCATAATGATCAAAACAGAGGCCTGGCCAGCCCCGGGCCAACTGGGTAAGAACCCCTGGGGAAATAGGGTGCCGGTCGTCCGGGCAACGCCCGCGCTCGCGCACCCACCCCTCCAAAACATGTCTCACACGGAAGTCAGAGGTGGTATCCACATGACCCCCTACTTTGGCCATAAAAGCCAACGCCGAAAGCTTGGATGCTATGGTGCGAGGTGCGAGGCCCTGTGCATGCAGGTGAACCATGAACCGCAGAACATGGTCCACCGGAATCGGCCAGGTCTCTGGCAAGTGAAATTGAGCAGCAAATGCCCTATATGAATAGAATGCTTGTTGATATGCCTTACGCGTGCGTGGCGCTAGTGACAGGCCAATCGCCCGGTTCACCTCTCCCTGCCAATAGTCCACATCTCGTCCGGGAGTGGCGAGGGAAATTCCTCCGCATCCGGGGCCAAGGCGCGGAACCGGGAGATCTGCAGGCGGGACAAAGCGTCAGCAATATCATTATTAACCCCTGGGACATGCCTGGCCCTGAACAAGACGTTGAGGCGCAGGCAGCGCAGCACAAAATGGCGCACTAGATCCATAACCCTGGGCGATTTGGAAGTCTGTGCATTGACAATGTGTACAACGGCAGCATTGTCACACCAGAAATGCACCACCGAATTTGCCCACTGTTCGCCCCATAGCATCAAAGCCCCCAGGATGGGAAAAAATTCCAGGTATGTGAGATCCCGCAGGCGACCTGTGCCCGCCCATGCCGGTGGCCACCCACCATAGGCCCACTTCCCATCGAAGTACATCCCATAACCCAGGGATCCTGAGGCATCAGACTGGATCTGGAAATTGGGGGACGCCAGGAGGTCAGACCTCCAAAATGAGACCCCATTAAACTCCCTCAGGAATTGCAACCAGACAAACATGTCTGCCCTGATACCCCGGGTAAGCCTGACTCTGTGGTGGGGCCTGGATAACCCTGCCATGGCGTCACATAAGCGCCGGGCAAAAGCCCTGCCCGGAGCGACCACCCTGCAGGCAAAATTAAGGTGCCCATGGAGCACCTGCAGTTCCCTCAGGGATGCCTTACGCTTGGCCAGCAATTCCGAGATAAGGGCCACTATCCTGGACACCTTATCACCCGGCAACCTAGAAGCCTGCACTACTGTGTCAATCTCAACCCCCAGGAATACTAGCTTGGTCGATGGGCCCTCGGTCTTTTCGGGCGCTAAAGGGACACCAAGTTCCTGCATTAGCGTCTGAAATGTGTTAAGGAGACGTGCACACGTGTCCCAGCCCCGTTCACCCCCGAATAAAAAGTCATCCAGGTAATGGGCTACAGACCGGGACCCTGACCTGCGGACGAAGGCCCATTCTAGGAAGGTACTAAAACGCTCGAAAGCCGAGCATGATATAGAGCAGCCAAAAGGCATGGCCTTATCGAAATAATATTCCCCCTTAAATTTAAAACCCAGCAATTCAAAGTCGCCCGGGTGCACCGGCAAAAGGCGAAAAGCCGACTTAATGTCACACTTGGCCAGCAGGGCACCCGGGCCACACGCGCGCACCATGCGCAGCGCCTGGTCAAACGATGTATACCTGACTGAACAAAGGTCATCAGGGATAGCATCGTTGACCGATCGGCCGGCTGGGTAGGACAAATGATGAATAAGACGAAACTCACCTGGGGACTTTTTGGGCACCAAACCCAGTGGTGAAACCTTAAAATTGGGAAACGGGGGTGCGGGGAAGGGTCCAGCGACCCTGCCCGCGTCTAACTCCTTTTTAATGCTGGCCGCAGCCACCTCCTCCCTTCCTCTGAGGGATAAAAGGTTGGGAGCATCCTGAGGGGACCTATCACCCATAAAAGGGATACGAAATCCCTGCTTAAAACCTTGAAGTAGATACTCCCCGTCCTCCCCCTTCGGGTACGATGCGAGCCAGCGCTCCAGCATGTCCACGTTAATTGGGGAGGGGGCCTTTTGGAGGACTAGCTCCATCCACGGCAGCTTTGCCAGCCCACTGTCCACCCCTCCCTCTGCCTCGTGCCCCCCCAGGCCTGGGACAAGCAGAGGCTGCGTGGGGGCCAGAACATGTGGGACACTCATGCTTATACCTGCAATTCTTTCGATTGCAGGAACCATTTGACGAGAAAGTCCAGCACAGCAGGCGGGCTGGAACCCCCTGCCCCGCCGGTTGGCGGGTAACCTGCGCTGGAGCCGCTCGCTGGACCGCGTGTCCACAATGGTATCTATCCCCCGGGGCAGGGCGTGTGGGTGTCATGTACAAGAGCCACAGTCTCTGGCACGGCTCATCCCATCTCATCTCGGGGTGGAGAGGAATCCTCATACGGAATTCCTCATCATATGCTAGCCATGAGGGGCCCGGGAAATCAACCATTGCCCTATATATGTTGTCCAAATATTGGACCATGGGGATAGCTAAATCCGGCCGCGCCCTCAAATATACCGCCATGTATATTAAATAGGCGGGAAGCCAGTTAGCCCAGGTACACGGCGGCTTACGGCGGCGTGCCTGCTCCTTATCCTTCTCATCCTGACCCTCCCTTTCCTCCTTGGTGGGCTCTCTGTTCAGGAGTGAGAAGATATCTACGGACTCCCCACGCCATATCTTTTCCCTAGTAGCCTGTGCCAAGTGATCACCCAATGGCAAGGAATACCCTGCCGTCGGCAAAGCCGAAAAGGGGACAGCTGGCCTAGTAAAAGGGGCCTGAGCTAACCCAGCCACCCCCAGAACATTCCCTGCAGTGTAAGGACCAATGCCCACCCCATTGCCCAAGGTGGCAGTTGTTGTCGCCGGGTGGGCCGTAGACAGCGTGGCACCCGCACCACCCGCGCGAGGCCAAGGCCATTGAAAGGCCCCCCCTATATTGGGAATGTGTGTGGATGTACTTGCTTGCACCGTATACTCACATGCTGCACCCCCGCGGGCCGCCCCCACCGGGGGTTCCGGCCCACTGGGGGCGTCGGAGCTCACGACCGACCTAGAGCTCATCACCGGGGCTTGACCCGCACCAGGTTGCTGGCTGGGGAGCTGCGAGGCAGTGGCCGAAGCCGCGCCACCCGCCTGCAGCAGCTCGACCCTCCCCGCCGGCTGTTGTCCTGCTGCCGACAGCACCTCAAAAGGAACCCCAAAGAGGGCTCCCGCCTGACTGGCCCGGGCCAAAGACGCCTCCAGGGCCGCAATGCGGGCCAGTAAGGTGTCCACGTTGACCATGGGCAAAGGGCCGGCCGGCCCGCCTGAGCCAGGCACGGGTACAGATCCCTGCACCCCGGGGCCAGCATATGGCCATTGGCCAGCACCAAAGCCCGGCAGAGCTGGTGGAGAAACCTGCCAAGGCAGGGGGCCGCCCCACCCCCCAAGGCTAGAGGGCCCGGGGAGAGGCTGCGGCCCAAAAGGAACAGGCCCAACGGAGTGAGCAGGAGGAGGAGCGGTGTCCACCGCTCGTGGGCCGCGGGCCGGAGCGCCATCCGCGCTCACACTCTGCTCGCCCGCAGCGGGCCAAGGGGCAATAGACCCCATTCCGCCGGCCCCGGTCGGGGCTGGCAAAGGTGGCTGCTGAGGAGGCGGCACCACGGTCCTCCGACCTGGGTTGCGCCTCCTAACAGCGCGAGCTGAACTCGAAGCTGCCTTCTTCTTCGAAGGCATTTCCTCCGAAGCAGAAAAGGGAAGCCGGCAAGGCAGAATCGCTACCAAAAGGCTTCCCGGTAAGCTAACGAGCGACGGAGACACAGGGGAAAAAACTTCTCCGCTCCGTCGCTGAGGTAAAATGGCAGCTCGGCTGCCTCATGGCCACCCCTTTTATAAGGGAGCTGGCCACGCCCCTAACTACCCGGATTCTCTGTCCTGTGGGGGGGGGGGGGCCCGCAAAGGGCGCGGCGGCCATTTTGGCGCCGCGCTTGCATTTTGTCTTCATGCAAAACTTGTTCCTGAGCTGCCGTGATAAATCCTTCTGTTTCCTTCTTCAAAACTCCTGCTTTTAACCATCCCCATGTCAACTTTGGGTCAGCCTTGTCTTCTATGTTTTTCAAGCATTGACAATGCATAGGCTTGTTTTTCCAGTTTGCAGCTCAACTTTCTGTATTCAGTTTTCTTCTTCAGTGTTTTCAAATGCCCTCCTTTGTTCACTTCCTGAAGCATAGACTCTTCACTTTTCTTAATGTAGTCATTCAAGCTATGCTTTTCTTCCTCTACTGTCTGTTACACCTGTAGGAATCTTCTGCCACTCTCAGCTCATGGTAAGTACAAATGATCAACATCACTTTTTGGTGTGGGGCATGATGCATAATCATTAGCTTCCTTGTTTTTTTTTTGTCTAGGTCAGTGATGGTGAAACTTTTAGAGACTGAGTGCTCAAACAGAGGGCCGAGATGAACTCCGTGCTGGGGGGAGGGATGAAGCACTCCCATTGGGCTGCAGGGCAGAGGGGTGGGGTGAATTCTGTGCTGGGGCAATGGAGTGCATGCCCACAGAGAGGGATGTGAGTGCCACCTCTGGAACGTGTGCCATAGGTTCACTACTACTTGTCTAGGTTGTCTAATTCCATTTGGTTCCAATCAATTATTCCAGCTGAATATCGTATAACAGGCACTGTCCAGGTATTAATTGCCTTTATAGTATTGCCTTCACTCAGCTTTGACTTCAAGATTTTCCAGATTCACTTTATGTATTTCGTAGAAGTAGTTCTTTTGACTTGGTTGTGTAGTAGGTCAGAAGCTTCCAGAACTCCCAGGTACTTGTATCCCTCTTCTGATGTTATTGCTTTGATACATTCTTCATTCTATAACTCAAATGGGTAGAAGTGAGTTTTAATAGTGGAAGGAAACTCAGCAGATTTAGGACTGCCTTGGAATGAATCTGATTTCTGACAAGTGCCTCAGCTCACTTCAGAGCCAATGAATGGAAGCCATGAAAAAAAGCCCATCATAATTTGTAATTTGAATTTTCCAATCATTTAATGCTCACCACATTAAAACTTCTGCATCATTTCCCTAAGAGGTTTCTTCTTTGGCTCAGAATGTAAAATTCTGACACATGCGATCCATGAATTTTCAGTGGCTCATTAAAATTGCATCTCTCTTTTTGGCTTTGTTCAGGCTCCGGATACTAATCACAGCTCAGACTGAAGCCTCCAAGGACTGCCAGAAACAATGAAGTAGTTTGAGTTACTGGCTGAGGCTGTGGATCAGGGAACATTTTGAGCCTTGGGAACAAAAAGGCACTGCAAAATCCATGACTGTCTGACGAAGTTTTGAGAAGCTTCCTGTATCGAAGAACCCTTTTAAAAAGCTGTCAGTTAACAGAACATTTTGTCCAGAAATAAACCATTCTCAAAACTAATTGACCAAAGGGGCAAGATTTAATCATCATCATCATCATCATCATCATCTCCTCCTCCTCCTTTGTCTTCTTCTACTCCGTTGCTGAGTGTCAAGGGAGATATCTTTAAATATCTCTCTAAATAACTCAGTTTTAAGACATTTTAAAAGCATGCTTGGAGAAGGGGCCTGATGAAGATCTACTGGTAAACTATTCCCTAGCATGGGTGCTGTGTCCAAGAAGGCTCTCTTCCTAGTTTTAGCTTTCCCCCTTTTTGCAATTCTTGGTTTTGACACCTGGAGCTATTCACTCTGGGAGGATCACATGAGGCTGGCAGTAGATCTCTGGGAGAGAGAATCCAAAAGGTTACAAGATCCAAAACCATTTTGGACATTGTATGTTACAGTCAACACCTTATGCTTGCTTGATACAGTTAGCAACCAGGAGCCAATATAGCCAGGTCATGTTCAGAGAAATATCTTTAAACTTCTTAGAGATCTACCTGTCCATTGTAATCTCTGTGTCAATGACAAGGACAATCTCAAGTAAAGAACATTACAGTAGCTGGTTCTTGAGACTATCAGTGCATGGATCAATGTTGTCAGGGACCCTTTGTCCAGGGAAGGGTACATCTGGGCAATCTCTTACACTGCTGTACAGATACCTACAGACATCTACAAAGGCTCCACTGTTATCCTCAATGAGCTGAACTGGACTGAAGCTCTGGAGGATGTATTTGTTGAAAATCGGAAAGAAGACCCCTCTCTGTTGTGGCAGGTCTTTGGGAGTGCAACGGGAGTGACTCGTTTCTATCCAGCCACACCCTGGAGGGCTCCCAATAAGATTGACCTGTACGATGTCTGACGTAGGCCTTGTCAGTTCTGCACATTCTAGAATGAACAACAGGTTCACAATGGGAAGACATCCATTGCCATGAAGGAAGAGCTGTAGAGGTCCTGGTCATCTTTTTTAATTGGAAAAACTCTTTTAACGCCACGCCGAAGCTCTCCTGGGCCCCCCACCATCGGCACAGGATGGGAGCCACCTGCAGCTACTGGCCCCGCCTCCCTCTGACCCTGCCTTGACCGGAGGGATAAAAAGGACACCGCGCCGCAGCCAGGATGCCATGCCAAAGCTTTCCTGGGCCCCCCCACCATTGGCCCAGGATGGGGGCCACGTGCAGCTACCGGCCCCGCCTCCCTCCAGCCCTGCCTTGACCGGAGGGATAAAAATGACGCTGCCCAGCAGCCGGGACGCCGCGCCGAAGCTCTCCTGGGCCCCCACCATCGGCCCAGGATGGGAGCCACCTGCAGCTAATGGCCCCGCCTCCCTCTGGCCCTGCCTCGACTGGAGGGATAAAAAGGATGCTGCACCACAGCTGGGACGCCACGCCGAAGCTCTCCTGGGCCCCCACCACCGGCCCAGGATGAGAGCCACCAGTGGCCACTGGCCCCGCCTCCCTCCAGTCTGGCATTTGCCGCGAGGGGACAGCGAGCACCTGAGTTCCCTTGTAGTCTGGTACCCTGACATGTAGTGTGCAGACCATAGTATATATTTTTGTAGTTATAATTTGCGGACAGAGATTTTGTAATTGTACTTTTGGTGATTGATTTTTACTGTATTCATTGTATGTTATGTTATTGTATTTTGTATTTATTGTCCGCTATGTAAACTGCCCTGAGTCAGGTTCGCCTGAGTAAGCGGTATATAAGCATGAAAATTAAATTAAATTAAAATTAAATCTGACAAAATTGAAACAAAATGCAAATTTGGTCACCAGGGTAATCCGATGTTTCATATTAAGTGCCATAACACCCAAACTGTGAACCTGGTCCCTCACAGGGAGGGCAGCTCTATCCAAAGTAGGGCCCCGGCTCCCTCATAAGGCAGATGCCCCTCACAAACAACAGGACCTCCATCTCACCACAATTCAGCTTCAACTTTCTTGCCTTTGTCCGCTTCATTTTCAAGGCCAGGCATGACTCAGGGTACCAGACTGCAGATGTAAAAGATAAATAAAGTTGTATGTACCCCCATGGATTTACCTAGATGTGAAACAGCATTGGGAAGATGATCAATGCCTGAGGAATTCTACTATAGATTGTCCATGGGGATGAAGCAACTTATTCAAGTTGGACCATTTGAAAATGGCCATAAAGGAAGCCCTTCAATTTCCAACCTCGACAGACTCTCTAAAAGAATATTGAGATCAATAATGCCAAAAGCCACTGCAAGATCCAGGAACGCCAGGAAGGCTAAAGCCCCCTGGTTAGCATTCCAGATAAGGTATCTGTAGCTAGTGCAGTCTTTGTGACACAGCAAGGCCTGATTCCCAACTGAAATGAATGGGACATACTTAAGCTGAGAAATAAGTTAAAATGGAAGACTGTTGTGTATTGAATGTAAATATGTTTGCCATTTTGGGGTTTCTTTATCAGTTAAAGTAATGCGAGATTGGGGTTCATGCCATTGTGCTTCGAGAAGCGCCAACTGTATCTAATCCAGTTCACCCCATTCTGAGTTCCATTCGCCAATCCAGTCAATTCCTGCTTACATGTAACTACCCTTACCTTTATATAAGTCACTGTGGCGCAGTTGAAATTGTGTTCTTATCCCCGAATAGTTATGTGTTTGGCCCATTATGCTGGCTGCTGCTCGTTATTTCAAGAACACTAAAAAGACACAGACATATATGATGAGACCTGTATCCAACTCTTTGTATGCACATGCAAGCACATACACACATGTTCACACATGAAACAAAAGGCTTTAGCTTGGTTGCCTTGGGTCCAGGTGTCCATCCTGCCAGCTGGTTGCCTATGTCCTGGACTCTTACACAAGTTATCTAAATCTTATTTAAACTCCATCAGGATTCTTGCTATTGTATACATATGCTGTTCTCTCTCACCAATATCTATCCTAATTTTATGCACAATTGTGAATTCATCCCCAGCAGCCCAGTAAAGTCAAGGATTAATCATTTGTGATCAGTTCCATGGGCCAAGGTATCTTAGTGAAAACTGAAGTCTTTTTCCCTACTTGACAAGTTGCTTTACTGGTGAGCGGAAATCAACAAGGATCAGAAAGGCTTATCACTTTTGTCTCTGCCAGCTGGAAGGTACAAACCCTTTACTGCAGAGGTGAAATTGATATTGATCAATTTTAGGTTGTTGTTTTTCTGGGAAAGGAAGTTATGTGGGTTTGCTATGCAATTAGCTAATAAAGTCTATTCATTTCAGAACAGCTATTTGAAGCATTCATATACAATGGGGCAATATCTTTCATTCTTTGTTTATGAAACATAGGTAAAATTCAGAACAAATTAAAATCTTAACATTATTTAATTTTTTTACCAAAAGTGGGCTACTTCAACAGTGGTATTTGTTTACTAAATCTCCTTTTGTGGCGGGGTATACATTGCATGTACATAAATGCATTTATTGGATTTCTCCACATTCATAGAAAATATGTTCTATATCCAGGTAGCCACTGCTGTTTTCTGCCAGTAAGATGGTATCATTTGTGTATTTTAAGTTATTGATTTTCCATCCACTAATTTTTAAAACCTCCTGCATCTATATCTAGTCAGGTTTTCCTTAATTATTATTGAATCTACTATTTGGTTATTGTTCGATCTTCCTACTTCACTTTGAAGTCTATTAAATGACTTCCAGATGGTCCAGGCAAACTCTCTGGTATTCATCCATTTGGGAAGGTGTGTGGTTTTCTATTCTTATGTGCAAAAAGCAATACTAAAAAGCTTCACAATATAAATCCTTTAGGCTTTTCTTCAGGATCCCCCAATATAATGTCCCCACTCCATAATTTCTTTCTTTCTTTCTTTCTTGATCATTGGTCTTTCTTTCCAACCTGCCCTATCTATGTTCAGAGTTTTCATCTGCTCACTCTATTCTCTGTCTTACTGGCCAGTTTCCAGAGCTGTATCTAAGCCAGAAGGGTTTGAACAAAGTGTGAAAATTTAGGAAAGAATAATTCACACAATAGGTCAAAAGGCCAAATAAGATTCAGGGGAACAGAGAAGAAGTAAAAGGGGCCCCAGCATCCTGTCCCCAAGGATGTAGGGACAGGATGCTGGGTGAACCTTTTAGAGACTAATAGTGAACCTTTTAGAGACTGAGTGCCCAAGGAGGAGGAGGAGACACACAGGCAGGCACCATGAGTGTTCACACAACTATGTGATGTTGTCGATGCTCATCTGACCTCCCCTGGGTGTTCCCCACCCCAGTGGGTGCCCCCACGGGTATGCCCGACTCCTAGGAGGGATGGGTGGGGGTGTCTGTTGTGTTCTAAGGGTTTTACCTTCCACATGGATTACAATGTATCTGAACCAATGTAACCTTGCCTATAGCAACAATGTAACCTTCAGCTGTATCATATGAACCCTGCATGAGGACGCGAGCTAATGACCACCAGCTGGCAGCAGCGAGCGTCCAAGCTCTATTGGTCAGAACTCATCAAAGGCAACAGCGCGGGAAGCTTTCCCGCCACCACCTACACCTGGACAAGAAGGGCGTGACTCGCAATGACGTCACGCAGACAGTAGCCAATGGGCTACCATGGCACCACGTTCAAATGTATTACTGCAGTATATAAAGAGCTATCGATCCGCCATTACCTCATGTTCCCTCTGTCCACGATGCAATAAACCTGAGTTAACCCAGCCCGAGGCTGTGTCCTGTGTCTTGGTTTTCATACACTAAATTGGCGACGAAGGTGGGATGATGGATCCCCAAGGAGCAGCCAGGGCACAGAGCGGGTTCAACATCACCAAACCGCAAGACTGGGAGCTGTTTGAGATGGACTTCCATGCGGCGCTGGTGGAGCTCAAAGTCAAGGAAGACGATGAGGAAACGAAGAGGGCCATCCTCACCAGAATGCTCGGAATGGACACCAAGCGGACCCTGGTGGGCATCATCACTCCGAAGAAGGTGAGCGAATTTAAGGCGGGCGACATCATGAAGCTGCTATGGGAGCGTTTCCGACCCTCGAGGGCGATGTTTCCCGCTCGGAGCGCGTTTTGGAGGCGAGTCCAAGCGCCGGACGAGTCGGTTGAGGCATTCGTGGCCGCCATGAGGGCAGCCGCCGTCCCCTGCAAATGGGACAATATCCAAGAAATGGCCCTCAGGGACGGCGTGCTGTGCGGCCTGAAGGACAAGGAGGTGCAGCGCAGTTTGATGAACAAGGAGCCGCCTCCCACGCTGGCAGAGGTCGTTGAGGCCGCAGAAGCCGCAGAGTCCACGAATGCTGGAGTGGACGAGATGCACCAGTGGCGTGAGTGGCGTCCCAGAGCCGGCAAAGCGGAAAAACCGGTGCACGCAACTCGACGGGTCTCAAAATCGTCCTCGGAAGGCAGCGACGGCGAGGAAGTCCAGAAGGTCCGAAAAGGGGGGCGCCGTTGTGATGGCTGCGGAGCGGCCCACGAGCGCGCGAGGTGCCCATTTAGAAAGGCCGAATGTTACTCCTGCGGCCGGCGGGGACACATCGCCAAGGCATGCAGAAAGCGGAAGGAGGGCCGGAGGCAGTCATCAGACCGTTCGACCAAGCCGGACCGTCCAGCGAGGCCCAAAGACGGCGCCCAGACCACAAAGAAGCAGGACGGCGTGGGCCGCGTTTCGGACGGCAGCGAGGACGACGCCCCAGTGTTCAGCGTGTCCGCGGGACAGTCCCATTACTTTGTTGAGGTACAAGTACAAGGGGCCCCTATCAGGATGGAAATTGACTCAGGGTCCTCCTATTCTATAATTCCCCAGAGGGAGTTCTTGAAAATTGACCCCCACGTGCGGCCCAAACTTAAGGCATTGAGGTCCACGCTACGTGATGTACAAGGGAACAGCATTCCGGTGTTGGGGGTCGGGAAATTTCAGGTTAAGTTTAGGAGACATTCGGCGGAACTGCCCCTAGTTGTCCTCAAGGGGGGAAGTTGTAGCCTCCTAGGGACACAGTGGTTTCAGCCTTTGGGCCTGTTCATAGGGGGAGTACATTCAGTGGGGGCGGATCCAATACAAGCGGTGTGCGATGCGCACCCCGCCGTTTTTAAAAAAGGACTTGGAAAATTCAAGGGACCCCCGGTAGCCTTCGACCTAGACCCGGAGGTCCGCCCGATAAGACTCAAACCGCGCAGGGTGCCTTTTGCACTTAAGGACAAAATAGAGGCGGAACTGGACAAATTGGTGGGCCAGGGGATCCTTATTCCTGTGGATTCCGCGGAGTGGGAAACTCCAATTGTAACAGCCCTGAAGGCTAACGGGGAGGTGCGCATTTGCGCTGATTATAAGTGTACAATTAACAAGGCGATTCGCCCTAATGCATATCCGGTGCCAGTGGTCAGCCACCTTTTGGCCAGGCTAAATGGGGGAAAGTGTTTCGCTAAGCTCGACCTGGCACAAGCCTATCAGCAACTCCCCGTAACTCCCGCCACGGCTGCGGCACAAACAATAGTCACACATAAAGGGGCGTTCCAGGTGTCGCGTTTACAGTTCGGCGTGAACTCGGCACCCGGCCTTTTTCAGTCGCTCGTGGAACGCCTCCTGAAGGGGCTGGAGGGGGTGTTGCCTTATTTTGATGACGTATTGATAACAGGGGGGAGTGAGGCCGAACTAGCAAAGAGATTGGATAAAGTGCTGACTGTGTTCGAAAAAGCGGGGCTGAGACTGAGGAAGGACAAATGTGTTTTTTTCGAAACCGAGGTCGAGTTTTTAGGGTTTCGGATCACACCCGAGGGTATTAAGCCGTCCAAATCCAAAGTAGAAGCCATCAAGAAGGCCCCTCGCCCCACATCCAAAACCGAATTACAGTCATTCCTGGGGCTCCTCAATTTTTACCATACATTCCTCCCGAGGAAAGCCTCCGTGGCCGAACCGCTTCATCGGTTACTTAAAAAGGAGGAGACATGGATGTGGGGTGACGAGCACGAGAAAGCGTTCAACGAACTTAAGCAACTTTTAACATCGGACGCAATCCTTACGCATTTCGACCCCAAACGGCCGGTGGTCTTAGTCTGTGATGCATCACCGGTGGGGGTGGGGGCGGTGCTTTGCCACGTGTTGGATGACGGTCGGGAGGCCCCAGTTGCGTTTTATTCAAGGTCCCTGTCCCAAGCAGAGCGAAATTATGCACAAACCGACAGGGAGGCATTAGCAATAGTAGCGGGGACCAAAAAGTTTCACGATTTTCTGTATGGCCGCCCGTTCAAAATCGTGACGGACCACAAGCCCCTGTTAGGGATTTTCACGGCAGGCAAGCCCACGCCGCAGATACTATCCCCGAGAATGTTGCGATGGGCCATTTTTCTTAACGCATACCAACACGAGTTGGAGTACCGGCCCGGAAAGGAGATCAGCCATGCTGATGCGCTTTCGAGATCTCCTTTGCCTTTGTCGGACGACCAAAAAGCCAGAATAGGAAGAGACCGCCAGGTGTTGCTAATCGAGGTTTTAGACGAACCCCCAATAGTACCAGCCGATATAGCTAGGGCGACAGGCAAGGACAGAACGCTGGAGAAAGTCAGCTCATGGGTGCAGAAAGGGTGGCCAGCATCGTCCCCAAGCAAAGAATTCGACCCATTCTTTCGGAAGAAGCTAGAGTTGTCCCTAGAAAGGGGGTGCCTGTTGTGGGGCCAACGGGTGGTGGTCCCAACACCCATGCGGCCGAGAGTTCTCAAGCTGCTGCACGTCAGCCACCCGGGCATCGTTCGCTCAAAAGCGCTGGCCCGCAGTTATTTTTGGTGGCCACAACTGGACGAGGACATTGAGCACATGGTCGGCACTTGTGAGGCGTGCCAGGGGTCCCGCCCAGAGGCGGCCCGCCTCCCGCATAGGGAATGGGACACAGCAAGGGGGCCATGGTCCAGAGTGCACGTAGATTTCGCTGGCCCTTTCCGAGGAACCATGTTTCTCCTGGTGGTGGATGCATTCTCGAAGTGGCTGGAGGTCATTCCCAACAACGCCGCGGAGCCGCGGCACGCCACTAACGAGTCTCCCTCTCAAATTACAGGACAGGAAACCAGGGGACAAAGACAAGGTAGCAAACCCGGGGAGAGGCAGCCCGCATCGAGACCCCAGCGTGTTCGAAACAAGCCTTCTTGGCTGAGAGATTTTGTCTCCTAGGGGGGGGAGTGTCTAGAAGCATGGGCTCGAGACGTTGTCTCGTCCTAGGGGGGAGGGATGTTGTGTTCTAAGGGTTTTACCTTCCACATGGATTACAATGTATCTGAACCAATGTAACCTTGCCTATAGCAACAATGTAACCTTCAGCTGTATCATATGAACCCTGCATGAGGACGCGAGCTAATGACCACCAGCTGGCAGCAGCGAGCGTCCAAGCTCTATTGGTCAGAACTCATCAAAGGCAACAGCGCGGGAAGCTTTCCCGCCACCACCTACACCTGGACAAGAAGGGCGTGACTCGCAATGACGTCACGCAGACAGTAGCCAATGGGCTACCATGGCACCACGTTCAAATGTATTACTGCAGTATATAAAGAGCTATCGATCCGCCATTACCTCATGTTCCCTCTGTCCACGATGCAATAAACCTGAGTTAACCCAGCCCGAGGCTGTGTCCTGTGTCTTGGTTTTCATACACTAAAGTGTCTGTTCGCACTTTGCCCTGTTGGCACCTCTCTGTGGAATTTCCACTTCCCATCTCAGCTCCCCTTTGGCAGAGGGAGAGGTGGGTGGCGATGTGGCAGTGTCCGGTTGGAGTTGGGCTTCCCATCGATGGTGTGCATGCCATCAGAAAGGCCTCTGGCATGCCTGCTATAGGATCACCACCATTGATGTAGGATATCCTAGAGTAGTTTGTTTGTTGTTGTCTCCTGACATAAAAGAATCTGGATTAGCCTTAGAAGAGGATTCCATCATTGGGCCATGTTGGATTACCAAACAACAAAAACTCCCCTTTCTGGCTCTCAGTTGTTTGAAATGTGTTGTGTCACTCTTGAATATTTAAAAACATCAACATGTAAAAATGAAACACCAAAGTGAAACACTAACATAGATTCTGTAATAGGCATGCCAAGTTTCAGGTGTCTAAATTTAATGGTCTTGGAGCTATGGAGGTATGGTAAGCATGTAAGCTCTATTTCATATGGATAGCTACTCAGCAGCTAAGAAAATGCACAGTCTAGGCAGGTAGGTACAAAAAAAGGCAATCTTGATCCTTCTCCCCTTTCTAGCACAGTAACATGCATCCATTCTAAGTAGCTGCACAAAAAGGGTGGTACAGTGAAGCACTGAATAATATTTTTGTAGGGAGGTCTTCATTCACTATGTGTTTATATAAGTAGAATATGGTTGGTGTGATATCACTATCTGTATAGGTCACATGGCCCTGCTGTATCCTAGTCTACAGAAATAACGCAACTTGAACCTGTAAGAACAAGCCATATTTAAATTTATAAGAGGTGTTTAGAGGATCCCATGTTCAGTTTTTTCAGTTATTCTTAATGCACTTTACCATTCCATAAAATATTACTATCACACAAAACCCGCAGATATTTGACATATGCTTGACAATACTACCTATGTTATGTATGCTTGTAACACCACTATAACAAAAAATGTTTTAGCCAGATATGCTATTAACATAATGATAGAGCTTCATAGTGTTAGCTATGAAATCCTTAAAACTTAACAGAAAACACATATTCTTTTCATTTTTTTCTTAAATACATATACTATTATCATATTGGAAAATTACAGAGTACATTAAAGAAAACTAGGGGTTCTTTCTTTTTCACTCAATATATATATACAGAATGACTAATGAAAGGTGTTGTGATTTTTACAACCCACTAGGGGCCCCAATGTAAATTAAGAGACGAAGATTAAAGTCCCAGAGGCCATATTATCCCAGATTGTAGATGCACTGCTTGTATTCTTGATTATAAAGAAATTATAGCTAAAGAAAAGACAATCTGTTCTCCAAGCTGTTTGAATTCTCAGCTGTATTCAGATGAGAGTTTATGTAGAGCAAAAGTTGCTGTTCACATTAAGGCTTCTTTTTAAAATGAGAGTACAGTATCTATGATCTAATCTATAGCTTTCTAATATATGCATGCATTGGATGAATGCAATAATATGTCTAACAACTCCAACGTTGATAATAATAGATTTTCCCAGGGACCTTGTTTCAAAGTTATTTTTGAAACTGAAACATACCCACCTGGGTGCAGGTGCAAACACATCTTCCAATCCTTGGAGGTAATATCATTTCAGAAACTAGCTTAATTCTAAACAAATATATGCAGTTACATTATGCTCAAATGCAAATCTAATGTTTTTTCCTTTAGACACAACAGGAAAAGAAGCACAGTGACACCTCATACAATGTCCAAACTTGGTTCCACAAGTTTGGACTTTATACGGATTTGGACTTTGTATGAGGCATGCAAAATCCTAGCCGCGATGCCTCATACAACGTCCAAACATACCTGTCAACCCGCGGCTCCAGAAAAACGGGACCTGCGTACATCGCTTGTACGCAGGTCGCTTTCTGCGCATGCGTGGAAGGGTTTTACTCCTTCCACGCATGCACGGAAGTGCTATGCCACTTGTGCAGCACCTATGCAAGTGGCGTAGCGCTTCCGCGCATGCATGGAAGGGGTAAAACCCTTCCACGCAAGTGCAGAAAGCATTTCTCCCGCTGCCAAATCACGGGGTTTTGGCAGCGGGGGCCGGGTTATCACGTCAATTGACGTCGAATTATGGGGTTCTCCCGGCCAAATCGGGGTGGTTGACAGGTATGCGTCCAAATCCTTGCTGTGATGCCTCGTACAATCGCATTTCCACAGAAATACATTGTACTGTAACAGCACATACTTCAGAGCAAAGTCAAGGAAACAGACAGGAAACTGACAGAACTTTAAGAAATCATTGTCTAAAGGCTAAATACATTACAAAAACATGTCAAACAACCCTGTTTTTAAGGAACAAATCATACAACAAGTTTTTAACTTTTGAAAACTTTATGAAGTGCAGGTTTAAAAGTTAACATGTCCCATCATGCACCACAGTGTTAATCTGCAGCCATGCGGCAGATCATCCATTGTGTACAAGCTACTGTAAACAATTACTGGATGGAAGCAAGGACAAAATGGATGCCAACATGTCCCATCATGCAGCACAGTGTTAATCATCCAAAAAGCAGCAAACACCAAACAATTGTCCACCCCACCAAACAGTGCCCCCCCAAAAAAAGAAAGACCGACATAGGAAAAATTATGGAACATGCAATCTGTTTTTAAAAACCACAGCACCAAACACCAAACAATTGCCCACCCCACCAAAAAATTGCCCTCCCCCATCCACCTCCCCATCCCAAGCCAATCGGAAACAGAAAACTTCATTTACCTACCTTTCCACTGAGCAAAAGAATGGTCCAAGAACCCGAAAAATGCTGCAAAAATCCCAGGAATGCTTCCAAAAATTATGACAAAATTTTTTTAAAAATCCAAAATTGCGCTCTAAACCACTCCTAAACACTTTTCACCTCGTGCAAAACCCACAAGAGCAATGCATGCATGTGTTCTGCCTTTTGTTTGCCCAGGCACAATGCAACCTGAGGAAAACCAAATGCCTCATACAATGAAAGAGCGGTGCCAAAATGGCCGCCGCGCTCTTTGCGGGGCCCCCCCGGACTCAGACATCTGGGTGAGTTAGGGGGCGTGGCCACCCCTCTATAAAAGGGGTGGCCACAAGGCAGACGAGCTGCGATTTTAGAAATAGCGACGGAGAGGAGAAGTTTTCTCCGTCGCTGTTTGCTTTCCAGTCTTCGGCTGTTTAGCCCTTGAGCCTTTCCCGGCTGGGAAAGGAGGATTCGAGCACGCAGAGCCTTGGTTCGCTTGGCTACTGCATGCTTTGGTGCTAGGTTTTGATCCCTCAAAGGGATCCTACTTTTTCCTGGCCCTGCGCAGGACGGGGACAGCAAAGGGTCAGAGGACGAGGGCTGCGCCCCTGCTGCAGGGCACTATGCCAGCCTTGCCCACCGATACCGGTGGGGCGATTCAGGCTGGCACATGGCAGCCGGTGCTGGAAGCACCCTTGGGCATTGCACAGCCGCCTGTGGAGGGGGGGCGCTTCTCTTTCTTCAACAGGGGCTCCTTCATCGACCCCGGCTACCTTGCCGGCTGCTATGCTTCAGCGGGCGGCCAACCGGGTCGAGCTGTGTGAGACGGTCCGGCCGGCCCAGCTGGTGTCTCGTAGCTCCCCGGTCTACCTGATGTCCAGGCTGGGAGCAGTCGGGGGTGATCCCAGAGCTCGATTCCGGTCGCGAGCACCGACGCCCGCTGTGGGCCAGAACCCCCGGTGGGGGCGGCTCACGGGGGTGCACCTAGTGAGTATCAGGTTCAATTTAAGTGCACCAACACCACAGCCCATTTACAGTGGTGGGGTTCAGTGGCCCGGGCCTCATCAAGTTGATGCGAGCGGGCATCAGCTACCATCTTATCCGAGTATCCCATGGTTTCTAAATGGTCCCTCGTTAAGGGCGGGGGTGTCCGCCCCTGGGGCAGTGCCGAGCATCGCAGGGGCTGTCAAGGTCCTGCTGCGTATGCCCTTTATACAGAATGTGCCGTCGATGGCTTTGCCGACAGCTGGTTATTCCTTGCCCCTGGGTGATCATTTGTCGCAGGTCACAAGGGATAAGATCTGGAGGGGAGTACGTGGATGTTCTCCCTATTGAACTGTGAGCCCACTGAGGAAGAGAGAGAGGGACAGAACGACAGAGACAAAGAGCTGTCCCGTCGTCGTAAGCCACCGCGCACCTGGGCCAACTGGTGGCCGGCATACCTTATATATATGGTGGTATGCCTCAGGGCCGGGCCTGATTGGGCCATCCCGATGTTCAAGCCCTTGATAATATTTACTGGGCGATGGTTGATTGATGGGCCCATCGCAGTCGGCTTACGATGAGGAATTTGGATGAGGGTGGCCCTTACATCCTCAGATGAGGTGGGATGAGCCCTGTCAGCAATTGTGCTCGTGTACATGACTCCCACGTGACTGGCGCCTGGTGATAGGTACCATTGTGGTCGTGCTGTGCAGCGGGCTGCTCAGACACAGGCTCCATGCTAACTGGTGGGACAGGGGGTTCCAGCCCGCCTGCTGTGTTGGACCTGCTCAGCTAGCGACGTAATAAGCGCCTGTTTCGTTACCGACTTGGGTGTCCCCTTTTGCACTGGCCCCTACACCGCCTCCACATGCCCGCAGGTTGGTGTGTTATGGGGAAGAGGTAGGGGTGCACAGTGGGCGATAAGAGCTCCGTCTGACGGAACTAGCCTTCTCAAAGCCCCCCCTCCCCAATTAGTATACTCATGCTGGAGCGATGGCACTCAGCTCATCCAAGAAGGGATGATGCGGGGTGCCTGCTGGAGGGTTTCCAATGGTGCTTTTGCATTCCATTCGGGGGTGTTAGGGGCCTCAAGATGATACTAATCTAGTTCCCTTGAAAGATAACGAAGAGGTTGCTCCACTGAGCACAGCTAGGGGAGTTGAGGCTATGGGAGTAGCGGGCCCCTTCTTGGAACCACCTTTCCTAATTTGAAAGTCTCCCCTATGGGACTAGTACCGAGGTAGAACCAGGGTGAATGTCGGTTAATCCTACATTTAGCTTACCCTATGGGTTCTCCGGTCAGGGATGCCATTCCCGATGACCTTGTTCAGTCAGGTACACGTAGTTTGTTCAGCCCCTATGGGTGGTATGCTCTGCGGTTCCGGTGCTTTCCTGGCACAGTGTGATATGCACTCGGCTTTCTGATTACCGCCAGTGCACCCAAGGGATTTTGAGCCATTGGGTTTTTTAGGTTCCAAGGGGAATTTTACTTAGATGAGGCCAACCCCTTCTGACTGAGTTGTTTCATGTTTGGCATTCAAACGATTCGGTACTTTCACTCAGCGGGCCTTTGCTCACAGGTCGGGGTCTCGGTCTCTAGCCCATTACCTCGACGACTTTTGGTTCGGGGGTGAACGGGGCTCGGACACGTGCACGCGTCTCCTCACTACATTTCAGACACTCAGGTGGGAACTGGGTGTCCCCTTGGTGCCTGAAAAGACCGAGGGCCCAGCTACTAAGCTCACATTTCTAAATTGACTCTGTCGCACAGGCATCTGGGTTAACCATGAATAAGGTGGCTTGGATCTCCGTGGCGATTTTGGCATTGATTGCAAAACATAAAGTGTTCCCTCGTGAGCTGCAGTTACTTCATGGCCACCTTAACTTTGCCTGCAGGGTGGTTCCACCCGGCAGACCATTGGCCAGGCGTCTGTGTGATGCCATGGCTGGCCTGTTCAAACGTCACCACAGGGTCCGGCTGATCAGGGGCATAAGGGTGGACCTTTCGGTCTGGTTCAAATTACTCCTGGGTTTTAATGGGGTCTCTTCCTGGAGATCAGACCTTATGGTCTGCCCTAGATTTCAAGTACGGTCGGATGCCTCCGGCTCCCTGACTTATGGGGGGTTTACTCTGAGGGTAGGTGGACTTACGGCCGGTGGCATCATGCATGGCTTGGCACGGATCGCCTCCGCGATCTTACCTTCCTTGAGTTGCTTCCCAATTTGGGGAGCACTGATGCTATGGGGCAACGAGTGGGCCTACTCGGTGGTCCATTTTTGGTGTGATAATGCGGCAGTGGTGCACATTGTCAACACCCAGACATGCAAATCCCCCAGGGTCATGACATTAGTTTGTCTATTCTTTTTGCGAAGCCTACGCCTAAATGTGCTGTTCAGGGCCAGACATGTTCCAGGTATTAATAACGACATTGCTGCTGCTTTATCCCGCCTGCAGATCCCCCAGTTCCGTGCCTTACTCCGGAAGCAGATGAATTCCACTCGCCACTCCCGGCCGATATTTGGACGTTTGGCGAGGAGAGGTGAACCGGGCATGTCATTGGCATCTCGCATGCGTAAGGCGTATCACCATGCGTTCATGCTATTTAGAACCTTTTGCGAGTAACTACAGTTACCTCAAGTGTGGTCAATATCTGTGGACCAGTTTTTACAGTGCAATTTATCTTCACAGTCAGGGTTTGGCCCCCCGTACTATAGCCTTCAGGCTTTCGGCACTGGCATTTATGGCCAACGTGGGGGGGTTCAATGACTGCATGAGTTACTTCCGTATGCGTCGTGTCTTGGAGGGGTGGACACGTGAACGTGTCCGCCGCCCGGACACGCGTCACCCCACTTCCCCAGAATTTCTGACCCACCTTGCACGAGGCTGGCATTACTTATGTTCGGATAGGTGTGAAGTGGCTCTTGGTCACGCAGCTACCACGGTAGCCTTTTTGGAGCACTCCGCATCAGTGAGTGGGTGCCAGAGTTGGTACCATCTGTGTAAGGCGGATGTGTCTCGTAGGGCACTGGAACTCGACGATGTCTATGTCACACATGAGTGGGCTCAATTGGGGATACGGTCCTCAAAGGTTGTTCAGCACGGCGAGTCTGACTGCTACGAAGTTTTATTGGAGACATCTGTCCGGTTGGTGCCCTACATGAATTTTTGGCAGTGCCTGCTGCGCGCCCCAGCCTGTTTTTCTGCCACCAGGATAGGTCTACCCTTACCAAAGTAAAGTTACTGAGGGTGACCGGTGCCACGCTTCGCGGTGTGGGGCCCGTTTTGGCACCCATTTATTTAGGATAGGTGTTGCGTTGATTGCGGCTACATTTGGGGTACTCGGAGGCGGATATGCGTGCACGCGCAATTTCTTATATGTACGTCCCCTCACTGCATGAGTACCTAGTTATGTCCTTCACCTCTCCTCCTCTTTTACAGATCCTGTGCGTCTCTGCACACCGGTGGCAGTGGGGCTGGTGGGCCGCAGCTATGTACACTGGGCAGCAGTATATGCTGCGGCGACAGAGAGTGGACCCCGGCTTGGGCTCTGTGCATCCGCACGTATGCAATAGTATGGTATGCGCAGCACAAGGGGGCGGGAACTGTGGCCATTCCTGATGTCCGTCAGGGATGCTGGACCGCCCGATGTTCTTAATAGGCACCTCAGCGGCAATGATCTTATACGGATCACTGCTATTCCTAAACTGTCGAGGGGCAGTGACCTGGCGTTTTAGATCATGTATGGCTTACACATGGTCGCTATTGTCTAACATCGTGCCGAGACACCAATTTAAGGGAGACGTGGATCTCCGTGGTTCGGACTGTTCCGGCAAGTCAGTGGACTGGGCTGTTGCTCGGTCCCTTGCTGAGCATGGCTGGGAGACAGCCATTGGACACCTACGGATAGGCTTACAAAAATTTTGCTGGTAGGCAGGAGAAGGGGTCCACCTGTCGGCTGGAGGTATGTACCTCTTTCTGGGTGTGGTGCAAGCAGGCCTGGCGACCGAGCTGACGGTCTGGGTGGGGCGTGAGTCATCATGGCCGCCTCCCCGTGTGGCGGGTAGCACTGGTAAGGTAAAGATTTATGACCCATAGGTATCCGGCAGGTTCGCAATTGACTGGCCAACACTTAGACAGGTACAGGTGCAATAACTTTGTTCGGTCAATGACAAACCAGGCAAGGGGTGATGGCACGAGCTTTTCAGCATGCATCACCCCATGATTTGACGGATACACGTCAGAGGGTGGGGTCAGTAGATAGTTTATTGACTACGGTCAACAATTTGTTTGTGTCAACAAACAAATTGATACAAATGGATACATTGTAGCCAATTGCCATTGGCAATTTTTGGAGGAACCTTTCCAGTGTTACTGCAGCCTGCTTGCCTTAAGAATTACAATTGGATGAGTACACCAATTGAAAGTTATAATTCGGACTAGGGCATTATTCAATAAAAGTGGCCCAATGCCTTTATCCATATACCGGTGTCTGAGTCTTTCTTTGGGGGGGTGCGCCTGCAAAGTTGCATGGACTTTGTATGAAGCAACATTTTTCAAGAAATTAGGCAATTTATGAATTCGATGTTGTACGAAGTGGACTTTATATGAGGTATTACTACATTCTGTATTTTGCATTGCCAGGAACCCAATAACCTGGTTTCTGACTATCAGGGAACCTGTACCACTCCTAGTAATCTTATCACCCTCTTGGGAAACCAGCTTAAAACCTTTGCTGCTTTTGGTCTCTTAGGATCAGATTGTAAATAACAAAGATCTACCTAGCTAAATAATCATTTCCTGGCTTTAGCCAGTCACTATGTAATGGCTACATTTCTACACTACTCAGCATTCCTCTCCAGTGATGCACTGCAAAAAAAATTCCTGCCTACTATGTGGGTTTGGCTAACTCTGTGGGCACGGCTAACTCTGTGGGTGTGGCTAACTCTGTGGGTGTGGCTAACTCAAAAAACTCACCAAAATATATAAATCAAAAAATTAAAATATAACAGTATTAAACACACCAAACAGCTAATATAATAAAAATAAAAATAAAATAACAACAAAAAACTTAGTGAAGATTAACTACATAAAAAATTACTAAAATTACTAAAATCAGGATTTTCCTTGCCCCCCCCCCCAAATAAAAGAACAGAAACTGACATCAGCTGGTGCGTGCACACTTCCTCCTCCTCCTCCCAGCCCCTGGCTGCTCCAAGAGTGCAGGGAAGGGGGAGGTGGGCATGGTGTGGGAGGGAGGTGGTTGTGGCCAGCCGGTTCTGCTACCAGTGCGATAGAACCTGTTAGAACCTGCTGCAGTGCAACACTGTTCCTCTCTTCTTGTAAAACATTGCTTTCCCCCAGTGTAGTCCAAGACTAACAACTCCCATCTTTTGTATCTCCTCACATCTCTTCTCCAGCAAGACCTTGGCAGCCTTATTTAAGTGCCTGCATGCCAGGACCACTGGTAAATAGATATAGGCATATGGGTTATTGTTTGGTGTTTTGCATCTACTGTCCTGACTACAGTAGATAATAGAGGTGCCTCCCCAATATTGCCTTAAGAAACATGACATGAAATCCTACAGTAGGCTTAGAACTGGCATGTCCATGTAGGAACAAACTGATAGAGGGGTTTTTCTCCTCAAAAACATCACATTTGCGAAATTCATTGCCATTGTTACTGTTTAATCTCAGTCTTTGGTATCCACCACATCATTTCCTTTTCTCTGAAAATGATCATTCATATTCCCTTTGATAGTAGTACTTTATTAATGATGCTTAGGGAGCATGCCTTCCGTGTTATACTTCTCACTTCCTTCATTTACTATCAAAACAAAACAAGAAAAGATCTCAAGTATATTATCTGAAGGTATCTTCAGAATACTTGTTGATGATTGTCATAATAGTCAAAGAAGCCATCTGGCTGCCAGGAAAGAATGTCATGCAAAATTTAAAATATGGCTGGCTGTGTGAAATATTGATAGCAAGAGCTTTTAAAATAACGATTCTGAAATATGTCTTCATTATAAATATTGAATGTTCCATAATCACTTCTAGAGCATTCTTTGGGTTCATGATTCATTTTCATTTTCAGTTGGGGGAAAAATCAGAGATGGGAATCAACATTCCATTTTTTCCTGTGTAGATCAACATGAAGCAAGAAGTTACATTATCCCTAAAGAGGCTGAGTTAGTCCTGATGGAACATTTTACTGATATATATTTTTATGCATAGCTCTTTTATGGGAGAAAATATTTATCAGTAACACAGGAAACCAGGGAATGATTTACACCCTTGGCCTTCTTAGTCTAGGAGTGTAATTCTTGCATTGAGGAGAAACAGGGCGGAAATCTCTGTCTCTTTTCACCTCCAAATTTTCTCCTATGAGACCTCTTTGGAGAGAAACCTCACAGTGGATCTCATGGGATTGCTCATCTGCAACATAGCATTCCCCATGCAAGAATAGTCACACCAAATTCCTGTGCAAAATGGTGTCTTCCACAAGACAAATCCTTGCAGGCAAATTTGCAGTTGTTTGGGCAGAGTCTACAATAAATGGTCCCAGTGCCCTCTGTTTGTGTGGTAGCTTATCTTGACATTGTGCTACACAAAAGGTGGTGTTGATGTCCAAAAAAGAGAAACTCTAATGGGTTAAGATATTTCCCAATTAAAAACAAAAAACAAATGGGAAATGAAGAGGACTTTGTATTAGGAAAGCTGGAGCTTAATTTGGCTATTAGCTGCACAGAACAAATTTCAGGAATCAGGGAGAGGGAAATGGGGGGAAATCAAGAGTCACGATCATTCTTGGGGAACTTTAGGAAATCCCAGTGGCCTCACAGGGATCTTCTGTCACTTAGATGTCCTTAGTCTCTCACACACATCTGAGCAGAAAGAGATCTTTCCCAAGAAATTGTCACAGAACATCCTAAGTAATACAGGTTGCCCCTCCTTTATCTGCAAGTTCAGTTTCTGTGGTTTTCAGTTATCTTTAGGTCTAAAAATATTCAATATTAATTCCTTAAATGCAAAATATGTATGTAATTCTATGGCACATTACCAGAGCCAACCACTCTAGGTCACTGTCTCCAATGTAAAATATAGGGTTTTCTGTGATCCCCAGTTTCAGGTATCCCCAGTAGATCCTGGAATGTATCTCTCACAGATATGGGGAGTGACCTGAATACCAAACAGTAATCTGGACATGTTGCCTACATTGTTTCAATTTTATTTAGTTTTCTCTATAGTTTTAATCTGAATGAGTTATTGCATATGGATGTCTGAAAACTTATAAAACATGCTGATCACTTCTTACCGCTTATTATTCAATGGCAATGGCAGAGACTAATCAAAGGGATCTCACTTTCATATTGACTGCCTCGGCTAGGCTTCTGCCACGCTCCAGCCTTAGCCATAGCTGTTCCCTCATTTTGGTCCTTTGAGTGGTAAAGGCACCAGGACAATGGCTGAATTTTTTTATTTTTATTTTTTGCATCAGTGTGTTACCTGCACCCTCTCCATCAGTTACCCTCTACTTATGGAGAGGAATGTTCTGAATGGGAAAAACCTCCTCTACCCATGAATGGCTTCTGCATCATTCCAACCCCTAGAAAATATGAGTGGAATATAAATCGCATGAAAGCCCCATGGCATGGGTAGAGGAAGTAACACATTGCAATTCAGGAAGGTATTCCCCACATGTGGAGAGGAACAGAAATTGAGATGGTGATAGGTCTGACTCTAGTGTACTCCCTTTCCTCAGGTTTTTAGTGCATGGGTTTATTGCAAGATTCTGTGTACTGAACCATTTAAACTGGAGAGTTTTTAAAATGTGAATGGATTATCTTCTCTCGTTCTCCTTCCAAAAGCCTACTGAAATACCAAGCAAATTACTATTAAGTGCCCTGCTGTGCGTCAACACAGTTGGCAAGGTCTTGCCTTAGCTCAGACAGAATTAATGCAGCAATTACATTCTGCTCTTCCCACACAAGAAAAATATATATGTAATAACACTATTAAGACTCATTGCCAAAAATACAATGCAGGGAAACCCACAAACCTGACCTGGCTCCAATGCTTTTTTCTTTTGTCCCATCTGTTTAATGATGCCTTCTATAAAAACCTGAAAATTGCCTATCAATTTGAATGCTATAAACTAAGCTCTTTAGTATTATGTATTACAGAATGTTCAATTCAGCCACATGCTATTTAAACATCCAGAATTTATCAATTTCCTCAATCCTGGATTAATGCTATGGAGTCAGACAGGATTGCTCTTTCCTTCTAAAACTTAAGTATGCTCCAGTGTGTGCCTGTGCATACATGATTCAAGACATGAACAAAATATTCTCCTGCTTGGGAGAAATAGCAATTAAACATCTGTGCCTTCCATGATTTGTCAGATCAAATTATGAACACATCTTTCATTCTGCAAAAGGAAGAAATCTACATTATATGTAACAAGGGATACAATAACCCTCCAAAGAACTGTTCATATCCTAATTTCAGAATGTGAATTTCCTGTCTACAAATGGATCTGTTTCATGAGCTTTGAGAGTCAAGGATTGTGTTTGCTCAGAACTAGTGGTGAGGGACACTTTTCTACTTCAATTTTGAGTACATTGGCTTGGAGTTTCTGAACCATTTTTTTAATTACTGGAAAGAGAGTCAGGTTTTCCCAGGAACTCTGCAATGCTCAAAATAAGAGAACATTTCATTTTCCTGCCAGTCCTTACACATTTATTTTCCTGCACTTCCCAAAATTTATCATATATAAGAAGTTGAGAAAGTTCATCAGAAGAAACCAGCAGTTGTTTATCCTTCTGTTCCAAGGGTTGGTCAGACATTTTAAACAACATGTGATGTTTTGGTGTATGAAAACCAATACACAGGACACAGCCTCGGGCTGGGTTAACTCAGGTTTATTGCATCGTGGACAGAGGGAACATGAGGTAATGGCGGATCGATAGCTCTTTATATACTGCAGTAATACATTTGAACGTGGTGCCATGGTAGCCCATTGGCTACTGCCTGCGTGACGTCATTGCGAGTCACGCCCTTCTTGTCCAGGTGTAGGTGGTGGCGGGAAAGCTTCCCGCGCTGTTGCCTTTGATGAGTTCTGACCAAGAGAGCTTGGACGCTCGCTGCTGCCAGCTAGTGGTCATTAGCTCGCGTCCTCATGCAGGGTTCATATGATACAGCTGAAGGTTACATTGTTGCTAGGCAAGGTTACATTGGTTCAGATACATTGTAATCCATGTGGAAGGTAAAACCCTTAGAACACAACATCCCTCCCCCCTAGGACGAGACAACGTCTCGCGCCCATGCTTCTAGACACTCCCCCCCCTAGGAGACAAAATCTCTCAGCCAAGATGGCTTGTTTCGAACACGCTGGGGTCTCGATGCGGGCTGCCTCTCCCCGGGTTTGCTACCTTCTCTTTGTCCCCTGGTTTCCTGTCCTGTAATTTGAGAGGGAGACTCGTTAGTGACTTGCCGCGGCTCCGCGGCGTTGTTGGGAGGTGTGCTCTTACTTAGGGAGGAACCGGGGGCACTGGGGACTAACGAAAAACCCCTCTTCTCGCTTGGATGGGTGGGGGAACACTCCTGAAAACCCCCCCGGCTCGCAAAATCAAAATCAAAATTACATTCGGGGGCAGCGGTCGCGAACTCCTCTCCCCCTTCCCCGGCCTCTGATGGAACTGGTTTATCAAAAGGATATGAGTCGGGGCCGCTGCTTCTTCCTTCCCCCCTTTCTTGGGACTGTTGTCCGCTGCTGTCTCCCCCTTGGGTTAAGCGGGTGGGGGAGAACCCTAACGCTGAATCTTGTTGGTGATCCTCACTGACTGGCCCACTTACTCGGTGCCTCAGTTGGTCTGCGTGCCTCCTCCAGAGGAGACCGGTGTGGGTTTCGACCCGGTACGATACCGGCCCCGTCTGTTCTACAACCGTCCCCGGCACCCAGGCTGGCCCCGCGCTGGCATAGTTCCTGCAATGAACAGGGTCGCCGGCGGCGAAACCTTTCGAGACTGCCAGCCCCACGTTTTTCCCTTTATCCTCAATTCTTGTGGGGTCCAGCCTGGACAGGAGTGTAGTCAGTTTCCGCCGCATCAATAGCTCTGCCGGCGAGTAACCTGACGCTAAGGGGGTCACCCTATACGCTAATAAGAACTGATATACTTGGTGATTTAGGTCCCCGGGGCCCATGCGCCGAAGCGCCTCCTTTGTTGTACGCACCAACCGTTCCACTTGGCCATTCGTGGCCGGGTGAAACGGCGCGGACGTGACATGCCGAATGGCATTCGCCTCCATGAATGCCCCGAACTCTGAGGAGGTGAAGCAACTCGCGTTATCGCTGACTAAAGTGTCGGGTAAACCGAACGTTGAAAAGACTCTCCGTAGCTGGTTAATTGTAGTGGCGGAGGACGTGCTCTTTACCGGAATGACCTCCAGCCACTTTGAGAATGCATCCACCACCAGGAGAAACATGGTTCCTCGGAAAGGGCCAGCGAAATCTACGTGCACTCGGGACCATGGCCCCCTTGCTGTGTCCCATTCCCTATGCGGGAGGCGGGCCGCCTCTGGTCGGGACCCCTGGCATGCCTCACAAGTGCCGACCATGTGCTCAATGTCCTCGTCCAGCTGTGGCCACCAAAAGTAACTGCGGGCCAGCGCTTTTGAGCGAACGATGCCCGGGTGGCTGACGTGCAGCAGTTTGAGCACCCTCGGCCGCATGGGTGTTGGGACCACCACCCGTTGGCCCCACAACAGGCACCCCCTTTCTAGGGACAACTCTAGCTTCTTCCGAAAGAATGGGTCGAATTCCTTGCTTGGGGACGATGCCGGCCACCCTTTCTGCACCCATGAGCTGACTTTTTCCAGCGTTCTGTCCTTGCCTGTCGCCCTGGCTATATCGGCTGGTACTATTGGGGGTTCGTCTAAAACCTCGATTAGCAACACCTGGCGGTCTCTTCCTATTCTGGCTTTTTGGTCGTCCGACAAGGGCAAAGGGGATCTCGAAAGTGCATCAGCATGGCTGATCTCCTTTCCGGGCCGGTACTCCAACTCGTGTTGGTATGCGTTAAGAAAAATGGCCCATCGCAACATTCTCGGGGATAGTATCTGCGGCGTGGGCTTGCCTGCCGTGAAAATCCCTAACAGGGGCTTGTGATCCGTCACGATTTTGAACGGGCGGCCATACAGAAAATCGTGAAACTTTTTGGTCCCCGCTACTATTGCTAATGCCTCCCTGTCAGTTTGTGCATAATTTCGCTCTGCTTGGGACAGGGACCTTGAATAAAACGCAACTGGGGCCTCCCGACCGTCATCCAACACGTGGCAAAGCACCGCCCCCACCCCCACCGGTGATGCATCACAGACTAAGACCACCGGCCGTTTGGGGTCGAAGTGCGTAAGGATTGCGTCCGATGTTAAAAGTTGCTTTAGCTCGTTGAACACTTTCTCGTGCTCTTCACCCCACATCCATGTCTCCTCCTTTTTAAGTAACCGATGAAGCGGTTCGGCCACGGAGGCTTTCCGCGGCAGGAATGTATGGTAAAAATTGAGGAGCCCCAGGAATGACTGTAGTTCGGTTTTGGATGTGGGGCGAGGGGCCTTCTTAATGGCTGCTACTTTGGATTTGGACGGCTTAATACCCTCGGGTGTGATCCGAAACCCTAAAAACTCGACCTCGGTTTCGAAAAAAACACATTTGTCCTTCCTCAGTCTCAGCCCCGCTTTCTCGAACACAGTTAGCACTTTATCCAATCTCCTTGCTAGTTCGGCCTCACTCCCCCCTGTTATTAATACGTCATCAAAATAAGGCAACACCCCCTCCAGCCCCTTCAGGAGGCGTTCCACAAGCGACTGAAAAAGGCCGGGTGCCGAGTTCACGCCGAACTGTAAACGCGACACCTGGAACGCTCCTTTATGTGTGACTATCGTTTGTGCCGCGGCCGTGGCGGGAGTTACGGGGAGTTGTTGATAGGCTTGTGCCAGGTCGAGCTTAGCGAAACACTTTCCCCCATTTAGCCTGGCCAAAAGGTGGCTGACCACTGGCACCGGATATGCATTAGGGCGAATCGCCTTGTTAATTGTACACTTATAATCAGCGCAAATGCGCACCTCCCCGTTAGCCTTCAGAGCTGTTACGATTGGAGTTTCCCACTCCGCGGAATCAACAGGAATAAGAATCCCCTGGCCCACCAATTTGTCCAGTTCCGCCTCTATCTTGTCCTTTAGTGCGAAAGGCACCCTGCGCGGTTTGAGTCTTATCGGGCGGACCTCCGGGTCTAGGTCGAAGGCTACGGGGGGTCCCTTGAATTTTCCAAGTCCTTTTTCGAAAACGGCGGGGTGCGCGTCACACACCGCTTGTATCGGATCCGCGCCCACGGCATGCACCCCCCCTATGAACAAACCCAAGGGCTGAAACCACTGCGTCCCTAGGAGGCTACAATTCCCCCCTTTGAGAACGACTAAAGGGAGTTCTGCAGAATGTCTCTTATAACGAACCCGAAATTTCCCGACCCCCAGCACTGGAATGCTGTTCCCTTGTACGTCTCGTAGCGTGGACCTCAGAGTCTTAAGTTTGGGCCGCGCTTGGGGATCGATCTTCAAGAACTCCTTCTGGGGAATTATGGAATAATAGGACCCCGAGTCAATCTCCATCCTAACAGGGGCCCCTTGTACTATTACCTCAATGAAGTAATGGTTTTGACCCGCGGATACGCTGAACACGGGGGCGTCGTCCTCACTGCCGTCCGAGACGCGACCCACGCCGTCCTGCTTCCTCGTGGTTCGGGCGCCATCTTGGGGTCTCGCTGGACGGTCCGGTCTGGCCGAACGGTCTTTCGACTGCCTCCGGCCCTCTTTCCGATTTCTGCATGCCCTGGCGATGTGCCCGCGCCGGCCACAGCTGTAACATTCGGCTCTCTTAAAAGGGCACTTCGCACGCTCGTGGGCCGCCCCACATCCATCGCAGCGGCGCCCCCCTTTCCGGACCTTCTGTACCTCTTCGCTGTCGCTGCCATCCGTTGAGGATCTCGAGGTTCGTCGGGTCGCGTGCACCGGCTGTCCTGACTTGCTGCGCACCGAGCTTTCCGCTTTGCTGGCCCTCGGACGCCACTCACGCCACTCGTGTATTTCGTCCACTCCCGCATTCGTGGACTCCGCGGATTCCGCGGTCTCTACGACCTCGGCCAGCGTGGGTGGCGGCTCCCTGTTCATCAGGCGGCGCTGCACTTCCTTGTCCTTCAGGCCACACAGCACGACGTCCCTCATGATCATCTCCAGGTTGTCCCATTTGCAGGGGACGGCGGCTACCCTCAGGGCCTCCACGAAAGCCTCTACCGACTCATCCGGCGCTTGGACTCGCCTCCAAAACGCACTCCTAGCGGGAAACATTGCCTTCGAGGGTTGGAAACGCTCACGCAGCAACTTCAGTATGTCGTCGGTTTTGAAGTCATCCAACGTCTTTGGTTCGATCATGCCCACCAGCGTCCGCTTGGTCTCTACTCCCAGCATTCGGGTGAGGATGGCCCTCTTCCTTTCCTCGTCATCTTTGACTTTGAGTTCCACCAATGCCGCCTTGAAATCCATGTTAAAGATGGTCCAGTCTTGCGGCTTGGTAATATTGAACCCGCTCTGTGTCCTGGCACCTTGGGAATCCATAATCCCACCTTCGTCGCCAATTTGGTGTATGAAAACCAATACACAGGACACAGCCTCGGGCTGGGTTAACTCAGGTTTATTGCATCGTGGACAGAGGGAACATGAGGTAATGGCGGATCGATAGCTCTTTATATACTGCAGTAATACATTTGAACGTGGTGCCATGGTAGCCCATTGGCTACTGCCTGCGTGACGTCATTGCGAGTCACGCCCTTCTTGTCCAGGTGTAGGTGGTGGCGGGAAAGCTTCCCGCGCTGTTGCCTTTGATGAGTTCTGACCAAGAGAGCTTGGACGCTCGCTGCTGCCAGCTAGTGGTCATTAGCTCGCGTCCTCATGCAGGGTTCATATGATACAGCTGAAGGTTACATTGTTGCTAGGCAAGGTTACATTGGTTCAGATACATTGTAATCCATGTGGAAGGTAAAACCCTTAGAACACAACAGATGTCATGATCATTTGTGTGCTTTGAGCATTAGCACAGAATGTGTGAAAATCCTTTGAAATTTCAGCGTTAATGCTCACAGTGCCCCATACATTTCTTCCTCCTACTAGTCCTTATCCCAAAGTGGGGGAAAACTTTATCTTGGGAAGAGTCAAGGAGTGGCTGATAAAAGAACTGTGACGTGTGGATTTAAATGCAGCTCCTAGTTTGAGAATTGGATATGAGAGCTTTTCATACATTAAGAGTTTTGGAGTGAAGCAAAGATTCTCAGATCTCTCATCTGAATTTCTGACTGAAACTTATGAATTGCCCAAGTTCAATGATAGACATTTTAAAAACCATGAGATGGCCTTTGTGAGTTACAAATAATATGTTTCTGAAAAATAATACTCTGGACTACAGGAGTCACAAAGAAAAGTCTCTGGCACCCATCTTGCATAGTTATTCTTCTTCTTTGCCTTTTTCTTCTTCTTCTTTGCCTTTTTCTTCTTCTTCTTTGCCTTCTTCTTCTTCACCTTCTTCTTCGCCTTCTTCTTCACCTTCTTTGCCTTCTTCTTCACCCTCTTCACCTTCTTCTTTGCCTTCTTCTTCACCTTCTTCACCTTTTTCTTTGCCTTCTTCTTCTTCACCTTCTTTACCTTCTTCTTCTTCTTCACCTTCTTCTTCTTCCGTGTCTAGGACAGATGCAAAACTGCCCAAATGAAGACATCCTTTGGTGAGTTCATTCTGCAGTTCCTTTTGCCTGACCTAGTGTGAGAAAGATTAGCTGACAACACAAGGTTGCTATTACCAGAGTGCACCCAATTGTTGTTCACAAATACCACAATCTTTGAGGGGGCTCTTTGCAGGCGCACCCCCCCAATAACGGACACAGACAACATTGAAAGTGGATAACAGCATAGGGCCACATTTATTGATTCAATGCCCTAGTCCGAATTATAAATTTGTATTGGTAAAACGACCAATCATAATTCCTAAGGCAAGCAGGCCGAAGTAACACTGGTAAGGTACCACCCCAAAATTGCCAACGGCAATTGGTTACAATGTATCAATTTGTATCAATTTGTTTGTTGACAACAAACAAATTGTTGACCGTAGTCAATAACTAACTTATGACCCCACCCTCTGACGCGTATCCGTGAAATCACAGGGGTGATGCATGCTGGTTAGCAATCGTCATCACCCCATCGCCTGGTTCGTCGTTGACCGGACAACGTTTAACTAATTTATTCCTGTCTAGTGTTGTCCAGTCAATTGCGAACCTGCCGGATACTTGTGGGTCATACTGTTTACCTTACCAGTGCTACCCGCCAATGTGACCAAAGTCAACAGCAGAAACAGAAACACCCCTATATCAAACCATAGCAACAGTGTGGGATGGGCAAAAAAGCCAGGACCCGGAGCCAATATGGGTCCCAACCAAAAATTCCCACCCGGCCCCGAAGCAACCATAATATCACACTGTTAACTAGGGAGGGGGTGGAGGGGAAAAAACTTCTCCGCTCCGTCGCTGAGGTAAAATGGCAGCTCGGCTGCCTCGTGGCCACCCCTTTTATAAGGGAGCTGGCCACGCCCCTAACTACCCGGATTCTCTGTCCTGTGGGGGGGGGGCGCAAAGGGCGCGGCGGCCATTTTGGCGCCGCGCTTGCATTGCAGGCGCACCCCCCCAATAACGGACACAGACAACATTGAAAGTGGATAACAGCATAGGGCCACATTTATTGATTCAATGCCCTAGTCCGAATTATAAATTTGTATTGGTAAAACGACCAATCATAATTCCTAAGGCAAGCAGGCCGAAGTAACACTGGTAAGGTACCACCCCAAAATTGCCAACGGCAATTGGTTACAATGTATCAATTTGTATCAATTTGTTTGTTGACAACAAACAAATTGTTGACTGTAGTCAATAACTAACTTATGACCCCACCCTCTGACGCGTATCCGTGAAATCACAGGGGTGATGCATGCTGGTTAGCAATCGTCATCACCCCATCGCCTGGTTCGTCGTTGACCGGACAACGTTTAACTAATTTATTCCTGTCTAGTGTTGTCCAGTCAATTGCGAACCTGCCGGATACTTGTGGGTCATACTGTTTACCTTACCAGTGCTACCCGCCACACGGAGGGGCTTCAAAGAAGACCTGACGCCCCCCCCAGACCGTCAGCTCGGTCAACAGGCCTGCTCGCCAATCACCCAACAGGAGGTCCATACCTCCTCGCGACAGATGGGGCCCCTCCCCTGCGTACAAGTCATAATTTTGTAGACTAATATCAGGGTGATGACTAACCCGTCCCCAAGCCCTGGTGGCAAGAAACCGCGCCACTGCCTTGTTGACCGCGCGCCTAGCGCGGTCAAGGGCCAGGAGGTTAACGCCCCCTCTGTAAGAATGGCGCGGAACAATGTCCGACCAAACCAGGGTTGTGGCAGGCCAGACATAATGCGAGTAGGCGAGTTCCTCGCAAATCGCATGCTTGAGCGATAAGCCGGTGACCTGGCCCAAATCATTGCCCCCCAGGTGGATGATTAGAATGTCAGGCGGGTCAGCACCCAGGCCAGAAAAAAGGAAAGGCCGCAGCTCCCGCCATAACATCCCAGGCTTACCATGCCATGCGAGACTGGCGTGGTCACCCAGTCCCAGTCGGGGTCCCCACTCTGTCGCCGCAGCGTAACGCGCTGCCCTGTGCACATAGCTGTGGCCCACCAGCCATACTGTCACCGGTGTAATACGACACCCAGGGTCTGTAAGAAAAATTGAGAAAAAAGGCGGTAAGGTGACTGGATTGGTACTCATGGCGGGAGTGGGCGCACATAAAACTGAAAACATTGCGAGCCCCACCTCCCCATGCTGCGTATGTCAGCCCCAGAGTACCCAAAAGCAGCTGCTGTAGAGCCTGCGCCAATACGGAATGAATGTGTGCCATAACGGGCACCTGGTTGGCCCACCCTGGTGAGGGCTCTGGCTGTCACCTTCCAAAACTGAAATTTAGTAAGGGGAGACCCATCTTGGTGACAGAAAAACGGGCCGTGGTGCGTGCCACGCAGTGCCAGGAATTCCTGTAGGGCACCAACCGGACAGATGTCTGCCAAAGAACAACGTAGCAGTCTTACACCACTGCCTACGCCATGCTGATCTGTTTTAGAGGAGCGTATCCACAACTGGGCCCAGTCTTTGGCTACATAGACATCTTCGAGTTCCAGTGCCCTACCACTTGCATCCGCCTTAGACAGCATCACGAGTTCGCTGACGCGGAGCGCTCCAAAAAATGCCACCGTTGTGGCTGCATGAAAAAGGGCTGCCTCATAGTGATCAAAACAGAGGCCTGGCCAGCCCCGGGCCAACTGGGTAAGAACCCCTGGGGAAATAGGGTGCCGGTCGTCCGGGCATCGCCCGCGCTCGCGCACCCACCCCTCCAAAACATGTCTCACACGGAAGTCAGAGGTGGTATCCACATGACCCCCCACTTTGGCCATAAAAGCCAACGCCGAGAGCTTGGATGCTATGGTGCGAGGTGCGAGGCCCTGAGCATGCAGGTGAACCATGAACCGCAGAACATGGTCCACCGGGATAGGCCAGGTCTCTGGCAAGTGAAATTGAGTAGCAAATGCCCTGTATGAATTGAATGCTTGTTGATACGCCTTACGCGTGCGTGGCGCTAGTGACAGGCCAATCGCCCGGTTCACCTCTCCTTGCCAATAGTCCACATCTCGTCCGGGAGTGGTGAGGGAAATTCCTCCGCATCCGGGGCCAAGGCGCGGAACCGGGAGATCTGCAGGCGGGACAAAGCGTCAGCAATATCATTATTAACCCCTGGTACATGCCTGGCCCTGAACAAGATGTTGAGGCGCAGGCAGCGCAGCACAAAATGGCGCACTAGATCCATGACCCTGGGCGATTTGGAAGTTTGTGCATTGACAATGTGTACAACAGCCGCATTGTCGCACCAGAAATGCACCACCGAATTAGCCCACTGTTCGCCCCATAGCATCAAAGCCCCCAGAATGGGAAAAAATTCCAGGTATGTGAGATCCCGCAGGCGACCTGTGCCTGCCCATGCCGGTGGCCACCCACCATAGGCCCACTTCCCATTGAAGTACATCCCATAACCCAGGGATCCTGAGGCATCAGACTGGATCTGGAAATTGGGGGACGCCAAGAGGTCAGACCTCCAAAATGAGACCCCATTAAACTCCCTCAGGAATTGCAACCAGACGAACATGTCTGCCCTGATACCCCGGGTGAGCCTGACTCTGTGGTGGGGCCTGGATGACCCTGCCATGGCGTCGCATAAGCGCCGGGCAAAAGCCCTACCCGGTGCGACCACCCTACAAGCAAAATTAAGGTGCCCATGTAGCACCTGGAGTTCCCTCAGGGATGCCTTACGCTTGGCCAGCAATTCCGAGATAAGGGCCACTATCCTGGACACCTTATCACCCGGCAGCCTAGAAGCCTGCACTACTGTATCAATCTCTACCCCCAGGAATACTAGCTTGTTAGATGGGCCCTCGGTCTTTTCGGGCGCTAAAGGGACACCAAGTTCCTCCATTAGCGTCTGAAATGTGTTGAGGAGACGTGCGCACGTGTCCCAGCCCCGTTTACTCCCGAATAAAAAGTCATCCAGGTAATGGGCTACAGACCGGGACCCTGACCTGCGGACGAAGGCCCACTCTAGGAAGGTACTAAAACGCTCGAAAGCCGAGCATGATATGGAGCAGCCAAAAGGCATGGCCTTATCAAAATAATATTCCCCCTTAAATTTAAAACCCAGCAACTCAAAGTCGCCCGGGTGCACTGGCAAGAGGCGAAAAGCTGACTTAATGTCACACTTGGCCAGCAGGGCACCCGGGCCGCACGAGCGCACCATGCGCAGCGCATGGTCAAACGATGTATACCTGACTGAATAAAGGTCATCAGGGATAGCATCGTTGACCGATCGGCCGGCTGGGTAGGACAAATGATGAATAAGGCGAAACTCACCTAGGGACTTTTTGGGGACCAAACCCAGTGGCGAGACCTTAAGATTGGGAAACGGGGGTGCGGGGAAAGGTCCAGCGACCCTGCCCGCGTCTAACTCCTTTTTAATGCTGGCCGCAGCCACCTCCTCCCTACCTCTGAGGGATAAAAGGTTGGGAGCATCCTGAGGGGACCTATCACCCATAAAAGGGATACGAAATCCCTGCTTAAAACCTTGAATGAGATACTCCCCGTCCTCCCCCTTCGGGTACGATGCGAGCCAGCGCTCCAGCATGTCCACCTTAATTGGGGAGGGGGCCTTTTGGAGAACTAGCTCCATCCGTGGCAGCCTTGCCAGCCCACTGTCCACCCCTCCCCCTGCCTCGCGCCCCCCCCAGGCCTGGGACAAGCAGAGGCTGCGTGGGGGCCAGAACATGTGGGACACTCATGCTTATACCTGCAGTTCTTTTGATTGCAGGAACCATTTGACGAGAAAGTCCAGCACAGCAGGCGGGCTGGAACCCCCTGCCCCGCCGCCTGGCGGGTAACCTGAGCTGGAGCCGCTCGCTGGACTGCATGTCCGCAATGGTATCTATCCCCCGGGGCAGGGCGTGTGGGTGTCATATACAAAAGCCAGAGCCTCTGGCACGGCTCATCCCATCTCATCTCAGGGTGGAGGGGAATCCTCATACGGAATTCCTCATCATATGCTAGCCATGAGGGGCCCGGGAAATCGACCATCGCCCGATATATGTTGTCCAAATATTGGACCATGGGAATAGCTAAATCTGGCCGCGCCCTCAAATATACCGCCATGTATATTAAGTAAGCGGGGAGCCAGTTGGCCCAGGTACGCGGCGGCTTACGGCGGCGTGCCTGCTCCTTGTCCTTCTCATCCTGACCCTCCCTTTCCTCCTTGGTGGGCTCTCTGTTCAGGAGTGAGAAGATATCCACGTACTCCCCTCGCCATATCTTTTCCCTAGTAGCCTGTGCCAGGTGATCACCCAATGGCAAGGAATACCCTGCCGTCGGCGAAGCCGAAAAGGGGACAGCCGGCCTGGTGAAAGGGGCCTGAGCTAACCCAGCCACCCCCAGAACATTCCCTGCAGTGTAAGGACCAATGCCCACCCCAGTGCCCAAGGTGGCAGTCGTCGTCGCCGGGTGGGTAGCCGACAGCGTGGCCCCCGCACCACCCGCGCGAGGCCAATGCCATTGAAAGGCCCCCTCGAGATTGGGAATGTGTGTGGGTGTACTCGCTTGCACCGTATACTCACATGCTGCACCCCCGCGGGCCGCCCCCACCGGGGGTTCCGGCCCACTGGGGGCGTCGGAGCTCACGACCGACGTAGAGCTCATCACCGGGGCTTGACCCGCACCTGGTTGCTGGCTGGGGAGCTGCGAGGCAGTGGCCGAAACCGCGCCACGCGCCTGCAGCAGCTCGACCCTCTCCGCCAGTTGTTGTCCTCCTGCAGACAGCGCCTCAAAAGGAACCCCGAAGGGGGCGCCCGCCTGACTGGCCCGAGCCAACGACGCCTCTAGGGCCGCAATGCGGGCCAGCAAGGTGTCCACGCTGACCGTGGGTAAAGGGCCAGCCGGCCCGCCTCGTCCAGGCGTGGGTACAGGTCCCTGTACCCCGGGACCTCCATATGGCCATTGGCCAGCACCAAAGCCCGGCAGGGTTGGTGAGAAACCTGCCAAGGCAGGGGGCCGCACCACCCCCCAAGGCTAGAGGGCCCAGGGAGAGGCTGCGGCCCAAGAGGAGTAGGCCCGACAGAGTGGGCAGTAGCAGGAGCGGTGTCCACCGCTCGCGGGCCGCGGGCCGGAACCCCTTCCGCGCCCGCACTCTGCTCGCCCATTCCGGGCCAAGGGGCAATAGACCCCATTCCGCCGGCCCCGGCCGGGGCTGGCAAAGGTGGCTGCTGAGGAGGCGGCACCGCGGTCCTCCGACCTGGGTTGCGCCTCCTAACAGCGCGAGCTGAACTCGAAGCTGCCTTCTTCTTCGAAGGCATCTCCACCGAAGCAAAAAGGGAAGCCGGCAATGCAGAATCGCTACCAAAAGGCTTCCCGGTAAGCTAACGAGCGACGGAGCAACAGGGAAAAAACTTCTCCGCTCCGTCGCTGAGGTAAAATGGCAGCTCGGCTGCCTCGTGGCCACCCCTTTTATAAGGGAGCTGGCCACGCCCCTAACTACCCGGATTCTCTGTCCTGTGGGGGGGGCCCCCGCAAAGGGCGCGGCGGCCATTTTGGCGCCGCGCTTGCATTCTGTGTAGTTTGGTTGCTTGCTGGCATGCAAACATCAATACTTCTCTGGCCATGAAATTGGTTGCAAGTTGTGATGAGAGAGGCTTACCATCCTTTTTTTCTGGTGAAAAATAAGAATCTGAACATGTTTTTCTTCTGGGGAGGATGATATTGAGTCATAAACTTCTTTATCTTTTGTAGAAAATTATGATGGAGAATACCATTTTCAACTCCTCTCCTGGAGCCCTATCACCATCTGCCCACTACCAATGCCCAATTTTCCAAGAAAAACCTTTCTTCTTTCTTCACAGAGAAAAATGGGTACCTGTATACTACAAAACAGCATGAAAAGGGGGGGAAAGTTAATCACATTTCCTTTCCCTCCCTACAGGCTTGAAGCTACTCTTAAAATATATATGTTGCCATCCAGTTTTATTCATATACTGTACCTTGTTTTCTTTGTGTAACCTTTTAACACACGTGCACAGGATGCTGAGATGAAAAAGAGACCCAAATGCTTTGATCTTTGAACTTTGGGAACATCATGGTCTTGTAGCTGTCACTTCATAAAAATGAAAATGAGCTGGGTTGTTTGAACCTTGCCCTCAGGGATGGTTGTCAACACCATAAAAGGGCCACACATTTTATTGCACTTGTCAGGCTGTGCTCAAGGAGAAAGCCATCACTGTACGTGTGTGGCTGCTGGGAGCTGAAAATAAAGAAACAACATCAGGGAAAATTCAAGTACTGCAAGGGAGGTTTGCAGCTATTATAAGCTATTTATTGAAATAGGCTTAATTGAGCAAATAGGAAATATCACAAATGTCCAACATTTTGGTACCTTTTCTGACTTAAAACTACAGCAGAGGCAGTTTCATATGTGGCAAACTGTCCTTCACAGAATTTCCCTAGGTAAACTAGTCATTAATTCTCCCCCTAATGCTCAGATCTACAGAAAATGAGATCATGAACTAAGGCAAATATATGTTTCCTCCTCTTTCAATGTTATCTTTTGTGGCATGCAACTATTTCAAAATCATGGAATGGATAAATTTTCTGCTTTGGAAATAGATTATCTTTGTTGGTGGAGTCCAAGTTGGAACAGGATTTACTATACATTCAATTATAATTTGCATTTGCCAATACTCAGCACAGTGATTTTGATTTTCTTCCAGGGTTTCCTTTGTCCAAGAAGCAGAATATCATTCTGTACATGCAACAGAAAATGCCTGTGCCTTCACTCTGTATGAATTAGCCCCAGACACCCTATCTTCCAATGCCATGAAGCTGAAAACATCTTCATTTACCATATATCATAACATTACTATTTCCTGCACATAACTTCAGTCTTATTTTTAGAATCTCTGAATTACAGAGTAATCTATTCTTCCATGTGTGATTTAACCATCTGCTGCTCTTAGCTTCTTCTCCACTTTTTATATATTGTGGAACTTTTTCCAGAATCTATAGCTTCTGTTAATTTCAGTTATGGCTGGGCTGTACCTTTTAATTAGATGACTCTTTTTCACTCAGAGGCTTATACCAGGGGTGCCCAAACTATGGCCCACAATCCAGATCCGGCCCATGATGCCAATTCATCTGGCCTGCACAACCCTCATTGCTCCCGGAAGCAGAAGTAAAACATGCCCGTATGGGAGCTCCCAGGAGTGATGAGGGCAGTGTGGGCCAGATGAATTGGTGTCAGGGGCTGGATCAGGCCCATGGGCCATAGTTTGTGCACCCCTGGCTTATATCATTGCACTTAGACCAGTATAAATTGTGTTCAACTCTAGGGTGCAGTGCTCATCTCCATTTACAGCCAAAGAGCCAGTGCTGTCAGTGTCTGCAGATGTTTTTGTGGCCATGTGGCAGGTATGACTAGACACAGGAGTAGATGGAATGCTGTTACCTTTCCCACCAAAGCAGTACCTATTTATCTACTTGCAATATCTTGCTTTCAAACTCCTAGATTGGCATGTGCTCACTCCGTTTCTCGGTGCTCAGGTCTCAAATTCCTGACCTGCCAACCATCCAGTCATCAAGCTCAGTGTCTTAACACCACAGCCCTTCTAGCTAAAGTTAGACCCACTGAAATTAATGTAAATTAAGATAAGTAATAACTAACAAGGACCAGTAGGTCTTCTATAATGAGGGTTGTTACTGTATTTAGCACACTGAATGAAAGACACAAAGAGAAAAGGTAGCCAAATGGGAAAGAGTATGGGAATCAATATCTCCCATGAAGTTTGGAGATGATGAGAGCGTGGGAGCTTTTTAATATAAATCCTCGGAACCTTTCTGATAATAGGTTTTTGAATGGAAATAAAATCTTCATCAGGAGACATTCATAATATTTCTAAAAATAAATGGAATTTTGTTTAGCATTGGTGATACACATTGTTACATGAATTAAGTTCTATGAAATGTAAGTATACTCTATTATTCACAATCTCCACAAACATTATTCATTAATTTAATTTAATAGATATATATACCACCCTATCCAAAGGACTCTGGGCAGTGTACACTAAGACAAATATACGGGTAAAACAATTTAAAAACCGCATAAAAACATAACAATATTACCCACCCACCCCCGCCGTGACATCTATTATCTAAAAACAAATATAGCATCTTAAAAACCTTTTAAAAATTAATTACAGGAGGGGGAAAACCTCAGATGAGCCAAAAAGGGGAGCTTGTTGACAATCCCGGCCTCCAGACCCATTTTGCCAACCACATCTTCAATTCAATTAAACACCTACCCTTTTCCGTGTCAACTGGCCTCATGTTACAAATCTTCTGCTCGTGCCTAATGATGTCAACCAACTATTTGTAGTGGGGTACTAGTATACCAATTGGTGTTGGACCCCCATGTGTTGGTAATTTAATCAACCTTGAAAAGCTTACCCACACTTATTGATACCGTTTGGCCATCCTATTGTCACTACATGGTAGAAGGCCAGGATACCTAAGAGACCACATCTCCCCAAGAGTTCTGTCCATCCAACCAGAATGGACCAGATGGGATCCATAACTGTGCCATGGGCTAGAGGGGCATGCCTCTAGCACAAGGAGGAGGGCCTTTTCTGTGTCCACCCCAGCCCTGTGGAACCTCCTGCTGGTAGAACTACAGCTGCAGACAAAATTGCTGCCCTTCAGGAAAGACCTCAAAACCTGGCTGGAAGAGCAGGTGTTGGGAGCTGATGGGTATATGGCCCCCACCCGTTGGCTCTTCTAAAATTAACTGTCCCTCTTTTACTAATGGGTGGGTGGGAGGGTGGGATTTTAAAATGGTTTTTATGGATATTTTATGTTTTTATGTCTTTTATGTCTGATGTGAGCTGCCCAGAGTCACCCCAGGGTGAGGGGGCGGCATACAAATTTAAATAAATAAATAAATAATATAGAGAGGGGGTCGAATTACAAATACAGCTTTGATCAATTAACCGATTTTTATTGTTTTGCTGTTGCTAATGATCTACATAATTATATCTATGAGACTGTAGGCTACATTTCAAAATCTATGAGCTTCCATTCATTCTTCTGTGTGTGCAGAAGATGAGTTGTAAGAATAGAAAGAAAGAAAATGCACCACATGCTATATTTCTCCTATGACCCAGATGGACAAATAAAGCCATAAACCTAATTTAAACAAATATATGTACAAAGTATATAAGGGGAAGCGTTCAGTAATAGACCTTTCAGCCATTTTCCATTTTGAAACAATTAATTTCTTCATATTAAATTCAATGAAGTTGTGTTGATTTATACCAGCTCAAGATATGACTCACAAAAGCTCCAAGTTCTGCTTCAAATGCTTTTCCTCTAATCAAGAGCCAATGACAACACAACCTCTCATAATTAGTATAAATTATAGTTATGGTTCCACTGTGGGAATTGTCAGTGGAGGAACAACATCATCAAATAGCCTACAAAGAAAAATTAAAATCCCTTTGTCCTGAATTTATACTCTTGCGAACTCAAGAGTACCAAATCCACAGCATACCTGTCAACCTTCCTGGATTGGCTGGGATTTCCCGATTTTCGGTGCCGATTTGCGCCATTTCCTGCCCGCAGCTGCCAAAACCCCGGAATTGGCAGCGGGGGGGGGGGGGGGGAGAGGTACTGCACATCCCTTCTGCGCAGATCGCCTTCTATGCATGTGTAGAAGGCGAACTGCGCAGAAGGGGATTGTAGAAGCCTTCTATGAATGCATAGAAGGGTTCTACGCATGCGTAGAAGGCGATCTGCGCAGAACCATTCTGCGCAGGTCACGTAGAAGGCAACCTGCACAGAACTGTTCTGCGCAGGTCCCGTATTTTCCAGAGCCGCGGTTGACAGGTATGATCCAAAGTCATTAAAATATTTAACAATCCTGGACATTCCTCTACTTGGATGGAAGTCCCATTGAACTCATCAGGGCTTCGTCCTAGGTAAGTATGTATAGGATGCCTGAGCTGGAAGGCAAGAAGAAAACCAAAAATTAGAAGGGATTATGTCATTATAGGGAGAAAGGGAGAAAGAGAGAACAACCTAGACATTTATTATTAAAAAGGCAAATAATGCAACCTTTGGAGCAATCAAGTCTCATCTGCAGTTATCTACAAACAGGGTAGCCAACTTTGGTGCCTCAGGTATTCTTGTACTTCAATTCCCAGAAACCCTGATAAGCAGGTGTGCTTACTTGGGCTTCTGGGAATTGAAGTCCAAGAACACCTGGGGCACCAAGGTTGACCAACTCTAATATAAGTGAAGCATAGAAGCTATCGAGAAATAATTTCATTTCACATTAAGATATCATTCAAATTGGGCCCCAAAGTGCAAACCAGAATAATGTTTATTTCTTATCTGACTTGGAACACAAAGCATGGAAAAGTCCTTGTATAATTCAAATTAAATATCCATACTGTTTTGTACTACCAAATGTACAGCAACCACATGGTAACTTTTAAATATTCTTTAAGAAAATATTTTCCATTCTTGCTGTATTCCTACCAACTCCAGTCTTCTCCTAACAGCATAGAGTAATCTATACGAAAAAGGACACAAAACATGCACACAATACAGGAAAATAACAAAAGAATGTCATTGCAGGCGCACCCCCCAATAAAGGACTCAGACACTGGTAAAAGTGGATAACGGCATTGGGCCACATTTATTGATTCATGCCCTAGTCCGAATTATAAATTTCTATTGGTATTCAACCAATTATAATTCTTAAGGCAAGCAGGCCGAAGTAACACTGGTAAGGTTCCACCCAAAATTGCCAACAGCAATTGGTTACAAAGTATCCATTTGTATCAATTTGTTTGTTGACAACAAACAAATTGTTGACCGTAGTCAATAATCTAACTAGTGACCCCACCCTCTGATGCGTATCCGTAAAATAACGGGGTGATGCCTGCTGCCCAACTCATGCCATCACCCCATTGCCTGGTTCGTCGTTGACCGGACAACGTTAACCAACTTGTGCCTGTCTAGTGTTGTCCAGTCAATTGCGAACCTGCCGGATACCTGTGGGTCATAAATGTTTACCTTACTAGTGCTACCTGCCCATGTGACCAAAGTCAATGGCAGAACCAGAAAAAAACCCCTATGTCAAACCATAGCAACAGTGTGGGATGGGCAAAAAAGCCAGGACCTGAAGGCCAATAGTAGGTCCCAGCCAAAAATTCCCACCCGGCCCCGAAGCGACCAAAATATCACACTGTTAACTAGGGAGGGGGTGGAGGGGAAAAAACTTCTCCTCTCCGTCGCTTCGCAAAATGGCAGCGCGGCTGCCTCGTGGCCACCCCTTTTAAAGGGTGCTGGCCATGCCCCCTAACTACCCGGATGTCCAAGTCCGGTGGGGGGGGGGGGCAAAGAGCGCAGCGGCCATTTTGGCGCCGCGCTTGCATTGCAGTCGCACCCCCAATAAAGGACTCAGACACTGGTAAAAGTGGATAACGGCATTGGGCCACATTTATTGATTCATGCCCTAGTCCGAATTATAAATTTCTATTGGTATTCAACCAATTATAATTCTTAAGGCAAGCAGGCCGAAGTAACACTGGTAAGGTTCCACCCAAAATTGCCAACAGCAATTGGTTACAAAGTATCCATTTGTATCAATTTGTTTGTTGACAACAAACAAATTGTTGACCGTAGTCAATAATCTAACTAGTGACCCCACCCTCTGACGCGTATCCGTAAAATAACGGGGTGATGCCTGCTGCCCAGCTCATGCCATCACCCCATTGCCTGGTTCGTCATTTACCGGACAACGTTAACCAACTTGTGCCTGTCTAGTGTTGTCCAGTCAATTGCAAACCTGCTGGATACCTGTGGGTCATAAATGTTTACCTTACCAGTGCTACCCGCCAAACGGGGAGGCTTCAATAAAGGCTCACCGCCCCCCCCCCCCCAGACCGTCAGCTCGGTCAACAGGCCTGCTCGCCAATCTCCTAACAAGAGGTTCATACCTCCCGGCGACAGATGGACCCCATCCCCTGAGTAAAGCCCGTAATTTTGGATACTGATGGTGGGGTGTCATATGACACGCCCCCAACCCTTGTCCAGAAGGAACCGGGCAATAGCCCTGTTCACCAAGCACCGAGCCCGATCAAGGGCCCGGAGGTTAAACCCTCCCCTGTAAGCGTGCCGCGGTATCATGTCCGACCAAAGCAGGGTTGTGGCGGGCCACACATAATGCAGGTAGGCCAGGTCACCGCAAATCGCATGCTTCAGCGATAGGCCCGTGACCTGTCCCAAATCATTACCCCCGAGGTGTATAATCAGGACATCAGGCGGGTCAGCATCCCTAATGGAGAAAAGGAATGGCAACTGTTCCCGCCATAACATTCCGCGCTTACCGTACCACCTGAGACTTGCGGATGCACCTAGTCCCAGTCGGGGTCCCCACTCTGTCGCCGCAGCAAACTGCGCTGCCCTGTGCACATAGCTGTGGCCCACCAGCCATACTGTCACCGGTGTAAGACGACACCCAGTGTCTGTCAAGGAAAAAAGGAAACAGGGCAGTGACTTAACTGGTACTCACTGTTGAAGAAGGCGAACATACAACTGAAAACACCGTGATCCCCACCATCCCATGTTTCAGATTTCGGCCCCAGAGTACCCAAACGCCGCTGCGGTGGAAGCCGCCCCTATCCTAAATGAATGGGTGCCGCAACGAGCCCCCGGGAGGCCAACACTGGCTAGTGCCTTACCGGTCACCTTCCAAAATTGAAATTTAGTAAGGGGAGACCCATCTTGGTGACAGAAAAAAGGGCCAGGGTGCGTACCACATAGTGCAAGGAACTCCTGTAGGGCACCAACCGGACAGATGTCAGCCATAGAACATCGTAGCAGTCTTACACCACTGCCTACACTGTGCTGATCGACCTTAGAGGAACGTATCCTCAGTTGAGCCCAATCATTGGAAACAGAGACATCTTCGAGTTCCAGTGCCCTACGACTCGCATCCGCCTTAGACAGTAGCACCAGCTCACTGATGCGGAGCGCTCCACCGTAGTAGCCGCGTGAAACAGGGTTGCCTCATACCTGTCAAAACACAGGTCATGCCAACCCCGTGCAAGATGGGTAAGTACCCCCGGAGAAATAGGGTGGCGGTCATCCGGGCTGCGCCCACGTTCCCGTGCCCACCCTTCCAAAACATGTCGTATGCGAAAATCTTGTGTGCTGTCAGCAAAACCACCCACCTTGGCAATGAATGCCAGCGCTGACAGCCTGGATGCTATGGTGCGGGTGGCTAAGCCCTGGGCATGTAGATAAACCATAAATTGGAGGACATGAGCCACTGGGATGGGCCAACTTTCAAGCAGCCGGGATTGGGCACAAAAGGCCCTGAATGAACTGAATGCCTGGTTATACGCCTTACGCGTGCGGGGGGCGAGCGACATGCTGATCACCCGGTTCACCTCTCCTTGCCAAGCGTCCATATCTCGTCCAGGAGCGGCGAGGGAAATTCCTCTGCATCCGGGGCCAAGGCTCAGAACCGGGGGATCTGCAGGCGGGACAAAGCGTCAGTAATATCATTATTAATACCTGGAACATGTCTGGCCCTAAAAAGCACATTGAGGCATAGGCTGCGCAACACAAACTGGCGAACCAGTTCCATGACCCTTGGAGATTTAGACGTCTGTGAGTTGACAATGTGGACCACTGCCGCATTGTCACACCAGAAATGGACGACCGAATTGGCCCACTCCTCGCCCCATAGCATCAAAGCTCCCAGAATGGGGAAAAATTCCAGGTACGTGAGATCGCGCAAGCGATCCGTGCCCCACCAGGCTGGCGGCCATCTGCCATAGGCCCACTTCCCTTCGAAGTAAATCCCATAACCCAGGGACCCTGACGCATCCGACTGAACCTGAAAACGAGGGGAAACCAAAAGGTCGGACCTCCAATATGACACCCCATTGAATTCCCTCAGGAACTGGAGCCAAATGAGCATATCTTCCCTCATGCCCTTGTTCAGTCGGACCCTGTGGTGGGGCCTGGCCAAGCCAGTCATGGCATCGCACAAACGTTGAGCAAATGCTCTGCCAGGTGCGACGACCATGCAAGCGAAATTGAGGTGACCATGTAACACCTGGAGCTCCCGAAGGGACACCTTGCGTTTTGCCAGCAAGTCCGAAATGAGTGCAACGATCCGGGAAACCTTATCAGCAGGTAACCTGGATGCCTGCACAACCGTGTCAATCTCCACCCCCAGGAAAGTGAGCTTGGTTGAAGGGCCCTCGGTCTTTTCGGGCGCTAAAGGGACACCGAGTTCCTTCATTAGCGTCTGAAATGTATTCAGGAGACGTGTGCACATGTCCCAGCCCCGTTCACCCCCGAATAAGAAATCATCAAGGTAGTGGGCTACAGACCGGGACCCTGACCTGCGAACAAAGGCCCATTGGAGGAAGGTGCTGAAGCGCTCAAATGCCGAGCATGAAATGGAGCAGCCAAAAGGCATGGCTTTGTCAAAATAAAATTCACCCCGGAACTTGAAACCCTGCAACTCGAAGTCGCCCGGGTGCACTGGCAGGAGACGGAACGCGGACTTAATGTCGCACTTAGCGAGTAGTGCACTCGGGCCACATGAGCGCACCATGCGCAGGGCCTGGTCAAAAGATGTATACCTGACCGAACAAAGGTCATCAGGGATAGCATCGTTGACCAAACGGCCAGCCGGGTAAGACAAGTGGTGTATCAAACGGAACTCCCCTGGCGACTTCTTGGGCACCAACCCCAAAGGGGAAACCTTGAGGTTGGGGAATGGCGGGAAAGGGAAAGGGCCGGCGACCCTGCCAGCCGCAACCTCCTTAGCAATGCTCATGGCAGCCACCTCCTCCCTTCCCCTGAGTGATAACAGGTTGGGCGCATCCTGAGGTGACCTAACCCCCATGAAAGGAATGTGAAACCCCTGCTGGAAACCCTCGAGCAGGTAAGCTGTGTCAGCCCTCCTCTGGTACATCGTGAGCCAACGCTCCAACATGTCCATGTTAATTGGGGAGGGGGCCTTTCGCCTGACCAGCTCCCTCTGCGGCAGTTCTGCCAGCTCCCTGTCCACCTCTACCTCAGCCCCGCAGACCGCCCGCCTTAGGACACGCGGAGGCGGCATGGGGGCCAGAACAAGAGGGACACTTGTGCCTGTATCGGCACTGCTTCCTGTTACACGCACCATTGGCCGAGAAGCTCCAACACAGCAGGCGGGCTGGAACCCCCTGCCCCGCCACCTGGCGGGGTGCCTGGGCTGGAGCAGCCCGCTGGACCGCATGTCCACAATGGTACCTCTCCCCCGGCGCCGGGCGCGTGGGGGTCATGTACAGAAGCCACAGCTTCTGGCAGGGCTCATCCCACCTCATCTCTGGGTGTAGGGGCACCCTCATACGGAATTCCTCGTCGTAAGCCAACCACGACGGGCCAGGGAAATCAACCATCGCCCGGTATATGTTGTCCAAATACTGGACCATCGGAATTGCCAGGTCTGGCCGGGCCCTGAGATACACCGCCGTGTATATAAGGTACGCGGGTAACCAATTGGCCCACGTGCGTGGCGGCTTACGTCGACGAGACTGCTCCTTGTCCTTCTCATCCTGCCCCTCCCTCTCTTCTTTGGTGGGTTCCCGATTCAAGAGGAAGAAAATGTCCACGTACTCCCCCCGCCAGATCTTTTCCTTGGTGGCCTGGGCCAGGTGGTCCCCGAGGGGCAACGAATAACCTGCCGTCGGCAAGGCCGACACCGGAACATTGGTAGTACTGGGCACCATGAAAGGAGCCTGTACCAGCCCCGCCACCCCCAGTAAGCTCCCCGCAGGACAGGGTACCCCGCCCCAAGAGGGGCCCTGGAGTGGAGGGGCCGTCCCCAGCTGGGCCGGCGGCGGCTGACCCGCCGCCCCAGCCAGACGTGGCCACGGCCACTGCAAGCCTCCCCCCATCGTGGGTTGTGTCGTGGGTGCACTAGATTGGACCGTATACTCACAAGTTGCACTCCCGTGGGCCGCCCCCACCGGGGGTTCTGGCCCACTGTGGGCGTCGGAGCTCGCGACCGCAACCGAGCTCGAAGACGGGGCCTGACCACTACCTGCTGGTGGTATCGGCTGCATGGGGAGCTGCGAGGCTGCTGCTGACGGCGACCTATTTGCCTCAGGCAGCTCGACCCTATCGGCCGCCTGCCGAGGAGCGGCAAGCGCTGAGTTGACCTGTAAACCAAACGGTGCCCCGGATGGATTAACTACCCTTAAAGAAGCCTCAAGGGCCACTACGTGGGCCAGTAGGGCATCCACATTAACATAGCCCCCAACACTAATGGGTGGGCCAGCTGGCCCACTGGCCGCTGGTGCCAGTCCAGGTCCCTGGACCCCAGGGCCCGAATATGGCCATGCCCCAACCACCGGCCCCTTGGGGGCCGGGGGCATGCTCTGCCAGGGGAGGGAACCCAGCCAACCCCCATGGTTAAAGCCCACCGCTGGAAGCTGAATGCCCGGGCCCGAAGGCCCAGCCTGGCCATGCGCCAGGCTTGGGCCGGTGGCCGCTGATTGCGGGCCGGGGGCCGGATCCCCTGCAGAGCCGGGCTGAGGCTGCCCAGCCTCGGGCCAGGGCGCAATCGCCCCCATCCCGCCGGTCCCGGCGGGCACCCCCGGAAAGGGGGCCTGCTGAGGGGGTGCAGTCGCGGTCCTCCGACCCGCGTTCCCCAACGCCTTCTTCTTGGAAGGCATTGCTGCGAAGTGCAGGGAAGCTGAAGAAAAGGAGCAAAGAAAAACTGCTGCCGAAAAAGGCTTCCCGGCTAAAGAGAAGAGCGACGGAGCAAAAGGGAAAAAACTTCTCCTCTCCGTTGCTTCGCAAAATGGCAGCGCGGCTGCCTCGTGGCCACCCCTTTTAAAGGGTGCTGGCCACGCCCCCTAACTACCCGGATGTCCAAGTCCAGTGGGGGGGGGCAGCAAAGAGCACGGCGGCCATTTTGGCGCCGCGCTTGCATTTGATGCTTACTGAATGCCACAATACTCCAAAGGGACTCAGCTGTTCTTGGAAGCTTTTAATAATTTTCTCTTTTTAAAGAAGGCATAGGCTCATTAATTGTCATATGTAGCAATGGTACCATACTAAGCTTTGCATCACCACTTATCATATAAGCTTCCCTTTTTGTTGTAACCATCTTTGAAAGTCATTCATTGGCCAACTGTCATTCCAGATACTGTGATGGATAGTGGTCAATGAAGGAGACTTCTCATAAAAGGAAACTAGGGAACCAACTATAGTGGCAAGCATCCTGTTGCTCCCAATCCCACTATGACATTTAATTGGAAGTAACTCTATGAGTATCTTCCATTCCAGATATTGTGGCGGGTAGTGATCAGAGGGAAAGTCTTCTTAGAGGAGACTGTTAGGGCCCCAGCTATGACAGAGAAGGGATGTTTCCCCATTTTTTGAATTTTTGGATTTTTATCTCCTTGGGCATTTTAAATTGTAATTTAATTGATTTTCTCCAGTTACTTCTGTGGGGTGGAGTAAAAGGAGGATTTTATATTTCCTCATGTTTTTTATCATTTTGTAAACTATATCTAATGTTTGTGTAATTAACAAATCTATCTTAAGAAACTCTCAGAATGGCAGGAATGAATAAGCAAATGCAAGTTTATATGTTGCAGCCACTGAAGCGGAGAAGGAAGAGAACATTGTTTGGTCTGCACTTTCAAGGGAACTGGGCTAATTTGTACTTCTTAGATAATGAGTTCAGCTTTTATCTTTCTCTCTCAAAATCCTAAATGTATTTATTATTTTAATGTATACTTACAGACCGATACAGTGTAATGCTATTTGCTCTGCTCCTGAATTATGCTAATATACTACTATGTGTTGTTCAATTGGGGCCGTGAAGCGGCCCTTAGGGTCCCGGAGGAGACTGGTCGAGTAACGACACGAGGCAAGATGGAGCGAAGACCAGTGGTTTATTGAGGGAAAATCATCAGTATATATTATGTTCAAGGCAGCGTGTGATAGAATCGTCATCTGACAGAAAATCACATCACCCATTTACCCGGGTTAATTGGGAATCTCTCTTGGGGAAGTTAATTAACTAGGGCAAACACTGACAGGGGAAATCCATTGTTCGTGGCTTACACTAGGGTAAACATGGCCACTATTTGCACTCGGCTTGGGCTGATCTGCAAGTGTGTAATTGCCTAATGTCTAACGGAGGTTAGCGATTCAGCTTCCCTCAGCAGAACTGCCGGTCAGGTCAGATGTGGGTGAATCAATCCTATGATTATTAATCCGCTCCCCAATTTCCATACTGGCAAGGGCCAGTGGCCAGGAGCCTTCTCGACTGGTGTAACCTCTGCCAGGGGCCGTATATGCCAATTGTGCCCATGGAACCCGCACCCCCCTTTTTCTGTTATTTTTGGACCTGACAGACGGCCCTGCGTAGGAGGGGCATCAGCTGGTGTGGGGGGATGACGCTTCAGGGTTCCCTCCATGGGGGACATCTCGATAGCAGTGAGGGAATACATTGCATGAAACAACACACTGTTGTGCCCAGTATTACGACCCCCACAATCACTTTGAGTGTCGTCTGAAGCCATCCCCATGGGAACCATGACCACAATGAATCCCACCACCCCCATGAAGCATCCTCCTTGATGTTCTTGACCAGGGTGTGGAGGTCCGTGAGCTGGCTCTGCACCTTGTGCATGTTGTCTGTAAGATTAAAGCAACACATGCCATGGACAGACGCGCAACCCAAATGATGTAACAACAGGGGATAATCGATAGCTGCTTGATTATCCAGTATGGCATGGTGAAGCTCTGTCTGCTCCTGGTTGAGCAGCGCTATTGCCGAGGAGGTGTGGTTAATGGCTCTTGCAAAAGTGCAAGCCAATTGACCAATTCTCCGAGCGTTGCCTATGGCTAAGCCTGGCACGCTGAATATACTGACTGCTGCCTGGTTTTTCAGAGCTGTGGGTCTGAATCCAGACTGCTTTCTGTAGCAAGGCAAGACAATGAGATGTGTCATTGATCTCTTACTGTGACCTAAGGTGATTCTAAGCTATTTCTGAAACTTCTGGCGTTGTGCAAATGTCTTTCTAGCACCTATGGGGAGGTGTGAAAATAAGCTGGGGATTACCGGCTACCGGGTGCTCAATCTTTGCAAGCAATGGGCCGGTGCAAACATGGGCCGGTCTGGCTTCCTTTGGTGGAAGCTGGCCGTTATTAACAATACACGACCCTACGTATACAGAAATTCAAGTGTCCCTTGCAAATCCCAACTGGAGCATTGTACAAGGCATAAATGAATAAAGAGCAACTACAGATAATAGCAATATAAAACATTCAGCAGCTTCTTGAAGATGAGGCTTCCCTTCTTGGTGGGTTTTCATGTGTAACTAGAGCTTGGAAAAGTCTCGTCTTGTGGAAAAGCATGGTCCTTAGAAGTAGCACTGAGTATGCAAAATGTTCATAGAAATGTCTTTGGAGATGTAAGTCATAAAGGAATACGGACAGCTGATGACATCCAAGGCAGTGACTGGTGCCATCCTTTGCAGTAGCTGAACTTGGCATCCAGGTCTGATTCTGGCCTCTGGGACCTGCATGGGGAAGAGACTTGTTTGGGAGATAAAAATTCTGAAAGAGTTAGTTAGTTTTTGCACTTATATGATAGCAATTGCTGTGCAACTATGGGATGTTGTTCCCCCCTTTCTGTTTGTTTGTCAATGTAGGACTTAAGTGTCCGGCAGGTTATTCGTTGCCCCTCGGGGACCACCTGGCCCAGGCCACCAAGGAAAAGATATGGCGGGGGGAGTACGTGGACATTTTCTTCCTCTTGAATCGGGAACCCACCAAAGAAGAGAGGGAGGGGCAGGATGAGAAGGACAAGGAGCAGTCTCGTCGACGTAAGCCGCCACGCACGTGGGCCAATTGGTTACCCGCGTACCTTATATACATGGCGGTGTATCTCAGGGCCCAGCCAGACCTGGCAATCGCTTGCCCCTGTGGATTGTACAGTACGCCAAAGGTGTGCTTAATATCCCAGGTGGCCATGAAGGTGGCCAGCTGCCTGGAGCTATAAGCTGGGGTGTCATCGGACTTTCATGTGCCGAGGTTCGCCCATGGCCGTGGGAAAGGAGATGCTGCTCCACATGGGGAGCCATTTCTCCCTTCTGTGCTGTTACCCAAACAAACTGTGGGAAGGTATTAATGCAAACGTAAATGTACTGCCATTTGCCAAAATGTGGGGCATGTGTGACGTCCATTTGCCACACCTGGATGGCCTCTGTCCCTCGTGGGTTGACCCCCCACGAGGGCCCCCCCGGTGCCCCTGCACAATGCAGACAGGAACGGACTATGCCTTGGGCTTGGGAAAGTGGCAGGTTGAACTGCCTTGCAAGTGCTTTGGCATTCTGACGAAAGAATGCATGACTCTGAATTGGAGTCGTGAATACACCTAAAACTGATCGTTGCTGAATTTCCTTTGCGGCCGCATCCGCTCTGCTATTGCCCGTGGAAATCGGACCAGGTAGGTCCTGGTGACTTCGGATGTGGGCAATATAGAGCGCTTCTGTGCGGTTTCGCAAGTGAAATTGAGCTGTGAGGAACAGACTCAGCAAATTTTTGTCTATCGCGGGAGTGATGTATGCTCCCAGTAGACTGTGAAGCAAATTCCTAAGAAACTGGCTGTCAGTAATTATGTTGAAGCATTCTTTGGCAAAGGTGCGCAAAGCGAGGTTCACGGCCGCCAACTCTGCCCGCTTGCGGAAGAGTCAGGAGCGTGCGCCAAGCTCGGTCCTCTTGCCAAGTAATAACCTAATATGTGTGACCCCCATAAGTGAAAATTGTCCTAGCCCCCCGAAGGGGAACCAGTGACATTAATTCACACAAGGTGACTGTCTGCGTTTGGAGCGAGACGAGTCTGGGGTCTTATGGCAAACCTTGGCATATGACGTGCCAGGCTTCCCTTGGGTAAATTTCTCATGAAGGCCCCCCTGCGCACATCCGCCCATGGTGTGCGTGCACACTTTTACTGGAGCTATTCTTGTGCTCCTGTGAGAAGGGTGCCAGATGCTGGCTTAGCCTTTTGCCTGTGCTTAGACTAGCAGCAAAAAAAGGAAGGGGTGGCCTGAAAATGCCTGTATCTGATTGAAAGTGTGACCTGACTGCATTCTTAAAATGGTCCTAGGCCGTCCTGGCTAATGAGTGGCACTCCGCACATTCTCAGGAGCTCAGGGACTAATCCTCCCTTTGTGCTCTGGAGTTTGCGAAATGTGTCTGCTCACTAGAGAGGGTGCTGTGGGCTAGGTGCCATACTTAAAATGACCGACTAAGACTTATTAAAAACAAGCCAACTATGACGTGCCAGCTGTAAGGAAATAATACACAAAAATGAAAAGACACACAAGTTAAACATTTCCAGTAGGGAGTTCCACTGGCGAAAGGAGGAAAGGAGGAAAGACAAGTCAGAAGTTAGCACAATGAGAATGCAACAACTCTTATCATAACGAAATCAGATTAGGTCAGGTAATTAAGACAACCGGGTCTTCCTGTAAAGAAATCCCTACCAGTAATTAACTCTGGACCCTGTGAAAGGAAGCAATTTAAGACTGTAAAAAGAAATAAATTGGTTACTACTAAGGCCTGGAGAGGAGTTTTGTTCCTGTAAAAAGGTAACGATTAAGCATTTTCTGAATATACAGAGCGCAAGGATGTTTGCGTGCTTTTTCCTGTGAAAGGGGTACAATGAGTGAGTTACTTTACACAGATTAAAGTCAAAATACCAGAACAATATCTTTCTTAAGAGAATGAAGGAGAGTTAGAACGATTCTCAACCCGCGGCCAGATGTGGGTAAGTGGGCCAGATGCGGCCCACGTTGCTCTGCCACTACCTCCACCAAGCCAAGAAGGGCTGTGCAGTGAAGGAAGGGCAGGATGACTGTCCGGACCCCCAGAGCTGCCTGAGGCCCCGGAACTTGGCCCCTGACTTTAAAGGGTTGAGAACCGAGGTTACAAGATGATAACACAGTACACACATGAAGACAATGCAATTCTCTCATTCCTAGTGAGATATGTGACTTCAAGACGTTAAGGGACATTCAAAAAACCTTAAAACACAGAGATGGGGGTTTGAGGAACACAGACGTAGGGAGGGGCCCCATAGTTTATGATTTAGTGAGGAAAACCCATAGAAGTGATTTTTGTTTTCAGATCACGCTTCTGAAAAGAAAAATCTGCTTTCCTGAGCGGCACGGATTGCAAAACCGGTTTCCAAGAGTGGCTTAATCCCTTGACAAAGAAAAAAGTCTCAAGGGAAGAAGGGGGGTCACCCTGCCCTACTGCAGGTCAGGATTCCCCACCCACCCACCCTCCTGCTTTCGCTGCCCTTAAGCTGCTAAGCAGGCAAGGTAAAGGGGTTCTGCTCACCATGCTTTCTCAAACCTTAAATAGTTCCTGCCCATGAGCAGAGTGCAAACTGTTTAACACATACTTCACAGTGACATTACCACGCAGTTACACACAAGGAACACTTTTTCAATCATACTGTGGTCATAGAGACAAGGCTTTTGCAATCATACACAGTTCTTGCAGTCATACATTCAGTAGTGCACCACGCATACACACATTTATTTACGCATTCGCACATTCCTCCCCTGATCTGCAGTGTTCTATCTTACACATGAGGAGATGACTTATACACAGCTGGCTATCACAGCCATCTGGGTGCTTCTACTTTGGGGTGAGTTTCTCTGGGCTACTCCAAGGTGAGACAAGTAGGTTCTGCCTGTGCCTTAGGAGAGCTCGGGGTACTATTGCTGGGATGGTTCCTCTGGCATAGCCAGGGCGATGGCTGCCTCCTTTCTAGCCTGGGCCAGATGCATGCCGGAGGGCCGGACTCGCGGATCTTGGTGCTGCCTCCGTTCCAGTGCCAGCGTGGCAACCTTTTGAAGATCTGCCTGGTCTAGATTGGCTTTCTCTTCTAAGATGTCTCATTTTTCCACACTGGAAGCAGGCGCCTTGGGGTTTTGGCACTGCTCTGCGCCTGAGTGTGGTAATGGGTCTGCTCTGGAGCCCTGCGTGGACAGGGCCCTTCCAGATTTCCGTGAGCAGTGGGCGCTGAGCAGCCCTGCCTGAACGTGTGTCTGCCTTCAGATAGGCTGAACACAGCAGTTGGGTGCTAGCTAATTGTGCCACTGGCAATTTCCCCGTGAATGGATCTTCCTCACCCATGCGCTGAATGGAGTTCTTAATTGGCAGGGAACTTGTAACTGTCAGAGAAGCGCCAGGGCTTCTCATGCCATGAATTCCTTCAGTGACGTCTGCAGCTGTCACTGAGGAAATGCTCCCTACACTGCCCTGCTTAAGCTGAAATGACGGATAGAGACTCATTGGGGCTGATGGTTCTGACTGCGCTGGGGGTTTCTGGGTCTGTATCCGGACTGGGTCATCCTCTACTAAGAGTTTCCTACATTTGCTCCATGTGCGAGTTACGCCATCTGAAGCTCTCGGGGGTTGCTGAATGCAGACTCCTATCTGATTCCAGAGCTGAAGGGATAACGTACCTACTTCTGGGTAAAGCAGGCAGTGTTCCCTCAAGAACACCAAAAGCCGCGCTAGTTCTCCACTGTGAAAGCTTATCTGATATACCCTGTCCAGGATTTTGAATTCATCCTCATGAATTCTTTGACTAGCGGGCGGACGTTGCCGCTGAGGACAAGTCCCCATATTACCTGCCGGGTCCTTTGAAGTCTCCTTCTCGGGACGATTCAACGCGTCTGAAGTTCAGGCAATAGGTTTTGCGTGACGAATCTCTGGGTAGAGCTCGGAGCGTGGACTGCCGCCACGGGCCCTCGGTGGCCTCTGCGCTGTCAGGGGTTCACAGCCGACCCTGAGCGGAATGCGTTTTTCCGTGCTGCAAACCGCCGCGATAGCCGGAGCAAGCTGTAGGATGCCTCTCTGAGATGCCTCGCCGCGTAGCTGTCTTCCCAATCGGATGGCTTTCCGACTGGGGCTGCCGCGCTGTCCTCCGGGGTGATCGGACACGGTTCTGGCGTAGAACCAGACCGCGTAGATCGCTTACTCACGAGTAGGATCATGTCTCGGGGTCACCAGATGTTAGATTGGGGCCGTGAAGCAGCCCTTAGGGTCCCGGAGGAGACTGGTCGAGTAACGACACGAGGCAAGATGGAGCGAAGACCAGTGGTTTATTGAGGAAAAATCATCAGTATATATTATGTTCAAGGCAGCGTGTGATAGAATCGTCATCTGACAGAAAATCACATCACCCATTTACCCGGGTTAATTGGGAATCTCTCTTGAGGAAGTTAATTAACTAGGGCAAACACTGACAGGGGAAATCCATTGTTCGTGGCTTACACTAGGGTAAACATGGCCACTATTTGCACTCGGCTTGGGCTGATCTGCAAGTGTGTAATTGCCTAATGTCTAACGGAGGTTAGCGATTCAGCTTCCCTCAGCAGAACTGCCGGTCAGGTCAGATGTGGGTGAATCAATCCTATGATTATTAATCCGCTCTCCAATTTCCATACTGGCAAGGGCCAGTGGCCAGGAGCCTTCTCGACTGGTGTAACCTCTGCCAGGGGCCGTATATGCCAATTGTGCCCGCGGAACCCGCAATGTGTCCTTCTGACCGTGGAAAAGCTTTTGTAGCGAGACTAGGGACATGCAGTTGTCGAGGGGGTGCCTTCACCTGCTTAGGATTCCCTGGAAATGGCATTGAGAGATATCCTGCCTATCTCTCCAACCCCGAGGTTGTTCTTAAGTATCCAAAATTATAGCCATTGATTCCCTTGTCCCCCATGAACTTGTCTAATCCTTTCTTGAAGCTGTCAAGACTGACAGCTGTCACCACTTCTTCTGGCAGGGAGTTCCATAGACCAGTAATCCTCTGGGTGAAAAAGTACTTTCTCTTATTTGTTTGAGAACTAGTACCCAAAAGTTTCATCGAGTGTCCCCTAGTTCTAGTGTTGTGCGATAGGGAAAACAGTTTTTCCTTATCTACTTTGTCCACACCGTGCATGATTTTATAAACTTCAATCAGGTCACCTCTTAGACGCCGTCGTTCAAGAGTGAAAAGGCCCAACCGTTGCAGCCTCAGATGGTAAGGAAGGTGTTCCAGTCCCCTAATCATTCTGGTTGCCCTCCTCTGTACTTTCTCCAACTCCATAATATCCTTCTGGAGGTATGGCGACCAGAACTGTAGACAGTATTCCAGATGGGCCCTCACCATAGATTTATAAAGAGGCAAAATGACACTTGCTGACTTATTTTCTATACCCTTCCTAATGATACCCTTCTTATAATACTATTGTAGAGGTGGTGAAAACATGGGCGGGTTTATATATAAGGGAGTTTGAGCTGGATAACTTTGGAAATATGAAAAATATACAGGTACAATGGTAATATTAATGAGAATATATATCCACAGGATCCGTTCCAAAAGATTGAGAAATGGTTCATGTAATAAACTGTATTTAATTTTTCTTTCCAAACTATTAAATGACTTTCTTCAGTAAACCCAAATAATTTCCTTCAGTAAACCCAAATAAGGTAAGTATCCAAACATAGGCAACTTTTTTTCAGTACATAAGGTAAGTAGTAAAGATTTTAAGTAAATTGCATTTGTTTTTCTTCAGTCCAAAAATATATCCTGTAATCTCTTGTTTCTTCTTTTAGGATAATCAATGAGCAAAGTTTAAGAAAATTCGATAAGTTTTCTTTTTGTGAGCTTCATCAGGAGCTTTGCTAGACGTGATACTTTTTTTACTTTATAGATCTGCAGATTACAAGGAACATAATAAAAAGACAACTCAATAATTTTTTTCCTACTGAATTACTACACATATAAAACCATCAAAGGTGTTAATGTATTATTTACAAAATATTATTCTTACCAATCCAGCAGTACACAGTAATAATAATAAAGTTGTTCTTATACACGTTACAGCCTCTTAATGTTTCTTCTTGTTGGGCATCAACGTTACTAACTGACCAGTAAAGAGTTACATTTATAGTAAGAAAATTCAATTAACAGGTGGAACATGTGAGAAAGGGGTGGGGAGGAACAGGGAACATCTTAGCTCAGCAGGGAAATACTCGGAAAACTGGCAAATACTTACGACCATATAACACTATTCTCATACAAAACATGATAGATCTTGTTCAAAGTTCAGTCCACTCGGTTGTAATGTGTCTAAAGAGAAAATGTAAAAAGCTTCTCTTCTTAATAAAATCATTTCTACATCAGTTCTTTCATAAACTTTCGACTTAACAATTTCCAGAGCTACAAACCAAAGATCCTCAGCTTTATGATTGTTATCTATAAAGTGTTGTACTAACGGAGTCTGCGTATATTTATTTCTAATTTTGGATAAATGTTCAATTATGCGCAGATGTAAATTTCATCTCATTTTACCCACATAATATTTATAACATGGACAAAAGATCAAATAGACACAGTTGGAGCTATTACAATGAGACCAATCCTGGAAGGTCAATTTCTTTGGTATCGAAAATATAAGGGCACACACTACATTGGTGGCACTTGAAATGTCCTATACTGCTACTGGAATTTAAAGGTGTTACTAAGACTGCACATGAAACCGTGTCCCCCCGGCTTCTAGTTTTTATAAACCCAATCTGAGGTCTCAATTCACAACCAAGACTGATCCGGTGAATGCAGTCTTTCATGTGTAGCTTCCTCAGGATTTTACTTTCTAAGAGTAATAAAACAATAAGAATATAATTACAAACATATAATATTCTTCAATACATTTATAATAAGGACTATAAGTCTGGAAGTCAGAAAGAGAATGTTAGAAAGGCAACAAATATAGCATTGATAAATAGAAATGGATACCTGTAATATGCATCTGAAAGACTCTAAGACTGTATTCATTTAGTGCTCTTGCCGTTGAAGGGTAAGTGTGAGAGCAGAAAATATATAGAAACAAAATGATTAAAATAATTAGGGTCACTGAAATTATTTACATCAGTCTTGATTTATTCTGGATTGAATTTGTGAGTTTTGCAACATACGGATATACACATTTGGATTTACTTCAACATATTGTAGAAACAATTATTTGCTGATTACTTTTGAACAATTTTGTGACTTTACTTGACTGAAACCTTCGTTTGGACTTACATAGATTCTAAAAAACTTAAGAAGAATACTGTTTTTGTTGGAGTTTTGTATGAATTTAATACAATACTTTACTATATTTTTTGATAATCATATATTGTTATTGTTACTGACATTCCGAAGGACTTTGTACTACTGAGTTAAATAGTAAAATAGTCTTACAACTTTATTAAGACTTTTGGATCTTTTACAAACGGTTTTGCTTTTTTCCTGCAAGAATAGACAAAAGCATGGGGAAAATTCAATGCAAATAATAATAATTTCATGTCAGAACTTATTCTGGGTTGAAAGGATTTTTGCTGGAGAAACTCCACTCAATGGACTCCCGAATGAAGCTCTTTTTATGTCCCCAAAATATTTTACCATTGAAGTGGTCCCTACTTATCTACTTGCAATGCCTTGCTTTTGAACTGCTAAGTTGGCAGGAGCTGGGACAGAGATGGGTGCTCAAATCATCATACAGTATCTGGGTCTCAGCCAAAAGACCCAGAAATGATGGAGGCAATTTGGACATAAAATGTGAATTCTTTTTGTTCACCTCCACTCTCAAATATTAGAGCACAAAATAGTTTTAGAACCTCTATTGGTTGCTGTAACAGCAAATCATTGTAAATCCTCTGAAATCTGATTTTTTTTAAAAGGTAGACTGTAGAGAAGACAGTATAAATCATATTTATTTTGGGATATGGCCTAATAGGAAAAAGTCCAAATATTTATTATTGAATTAATGCAAAAGCTAGGACTTTCTTGGCACAAAGCCAAGCAGCGCTGCACCTCTGCATGAACCGGGGACATGACAATAGTATCAGTGTACTAGGTTTTCTCAAATTTTCCTGCTTTTACTCTCCATGAAAACCAATTGCATATGAATTACTAAGCTATGGCTATATTTGGCTCATTGAGTAATAAATGATCACTTAGTGAAAGCTCTCATATACATGTGTATGATACTACTGGGGAAGTAAGGGAGAAGTGTCAATTAGGCCATTTCTAAACTGTTTTAGAGACTATGAGCTTAACATGAATTGGTGACCCAGTAATAAGCAAAATTCTGTATAAAATAATTTATCATATTTCCTGACTCTCTGAAGCTTTGCATAATGTAGTATGATTACCACAGGGATGGATATTGCCAAATTGATTTGGGAAAGAACCAGCATGGAAGAAAATTATTTCCTTTACTGGCTTTCCATTTTGGATATTATAAAAGCAGATATGGAGCACAGTGGAACAAGATGCTGAAAGCCATGGTGACAGGGCTGCCATCAGGGCAGTGCTACTAGTACTGCCATGTAGGGCCCAGAGCTGACAGGGGCCCTGACGCCGGCGGCCATGGGGTATGTGAGTATGTGGGGAGGGAGTAGGGTTGCTCAGTATGGGGCCCATAAATTTCTGATGGCGGCCCTGCATGGTGAATTCAAAAAGTCTGATAATGGAATCTCAGCTGTCATGGAAGGTTGGCATTCTCTTTACAGGATCTTTTGTAAAGATGACAGTGTTGATGTTACTATTTCAATCCATGGCTCTGCACCGGCTCTGGACAAATACTGAATTAATAACTGAATCAAGAACATGTGTCAATGTGAGGGTACTCTAAATTAAGCAAGCAGCCCAGATTTGTTTCTTGTGAGGACAAAGATTGCATCAAGAGAAAAAGGTAAGGATGGTTATCTTTCAAATGTTAAATAACTTTTTGAAAAATGAGACTTTAAAAAATATATCCAGGTAAGAAATATATCTCAATCACTGAAATTTATGGTGTCCACATTTTTCCCCATCCCCACTTTTTCTATATTGCTATACTTTTTTCTGAAATGCTGATACTTTTATCTGAAATGCTGACAGAAAAAGAGGTAATAGCTAGTTTGAAAATGGGGAAAGCATCTGGGGAAGATGGGCTACCTGCTGATTTTTATAAGGAATTTAAAGATATAGTAGTTCCAAAATTGGTGAGATTGTATAACTATATATTAGAAGGTGGACAAATTCCAACTTCATGGTATAGGACCATGATTGTATTGTTGCCAAAACTTGGAAAGGACTTGGAAAAAGTGGAATCTTATAGACCTATTTCGTTGCTTAATCAAGACGCCAAGATCTTCACAGCGATATTGGCAAATAGGCTAAACAATTTTATGGGCAATTATATAAATGTAGACCAGGTGGTTTTTTTTTTAAAGGGAGACATATGGCACACTTGACAAGAAGAGCGGTAGATTTATTAGACACTGTGAGACAAGCATAGGAAAAAGTGGGATTAATATCTTTAGATATTTTCAAGGCATTTGATTCCTTACAATGGGCTTCAATTAAGGAAATAATTAAATGTTATGGATTTGGCGATAAATTTAGAAGGATAATTGATCAACTATATCAACAAGGTACAGCTATCATTAGAGTAAATGATGAGGTTACTGATGAGAAATTTAGAAGCAGGCATGAGACAGGGCTGCCCATTATCTCCAATTTTGTTTATTATGGCAATGGAGTTATTAGCAAAAGCTATAAGAGAAGATGGGGAAATAGAGGGGGTTATGGGAACTAACAGATAAGTTTATATGCTGATGATACTCTGATAATTGCTAAGCACCCTGAGAAGACATTAGGATTCAAGCGCATTTAAAGGTTTTTGAGGATATTACAGGATTGAAGATAAATTGAGATAAATCGGAAATGATGTTATGCAATATAGGAAAGGAAGATCAGAAGAAGATAAAAGGAATGGGTAATATTCAAATTAAAGACAAACTGAAATACTTGGGGATAAATATTTCAAGTAGTTTTGAAGAGTTTAAGAGATTGAACTATGACAGTTTGAAAAATGAATTTAAAGCAAAAATCAAAAATTTTCAAAGGTTGAAACTATCATGGTTTGGAAGAATTGCACTTAGTAAAATGATGCTTTTACCTAGACTTAATTTTTTATTTGATGCTTTAGCAATTCAAATGAAAGAGGAGGAAATTAAGGAATTTCGAAAATTGATTAATGAATTTTGTAATGGTGAAAAGAGGTCTAGATTATCAAAAAATGGTATTTATCCCAGAAAGAAGGTGGATCAGGGATGCCGAATTTGTTGGTATATTATCAAGCTTTTCAAATTAAGAATGTTGTGAAGATCTTGGCTAGGGAAAAAGCAATATGGGAAGAAATTGAAATGAAGGATTATAAGCATATAGGTAAAATGGACCTGTATAGATATTGATAAAAGAACAAATTTGTTTGGACAAATGAATTTGAACTGGTTTCAGACTGCGCTGGTAAATAAATGGAATAGTAAATATTTGAGAGAATCTGAGCTGGATAGAGAAAAGACTGAATTTGAGGAGTTGATTTTGAAATTAAGAAAGGGAGATGGAAATATCAAGGGTTTAAGTCAGTAAATTGTATACAATTTTGAATAAGGAGGGTAATCCACAGGAGGATTTAAAAACAAGTTGGGAGCAGGATTTGAATATAAAGATAGAAAATGATACATGGAGGCATAAATGGAAAAAGAGGATAATGAGAACTTTGTCAGTTAGAATGAAGGAACATAATTATAAAATGTTATGGAGGTGGTATTTGACCCCAGTGAGGTTGCACCAGATTGATAATAAAAAAGATAAAATGTGCTGGAGATGCAAAGAGGAAATTGGAACATATGAACACATGTGGTGGAGCTGTACCGTGGTTAAAGACTTCTGGGAAAAAAGGTGAGAAAGAGATTGGTGAAATTATGGGTAAGAGAATTAAGCTGGGGTCAAGTATCACCATGCTAACAGATGTGGAATGCCTTAATTTAAATAAGGATTAAAAATAATTATTAGAAATAATGCTTACAACTGGTAGAAAATGTATTGCTAGGAATTTGAAAAATGATATAAGCATAAAGATAGAAGAATGGTATAAACAAAAGGGGAACTTAGCATTGAATGACAAATTAATTTGGGAGATAAATAAAAAAGGGGGTATTATCAAAGAGAACAGATTTTGGAATATTTGGCAGGCTTTTGTGGATTACTCACTTAGAGGGGATGAAATAAATAAACCTGTACCTGATCAGAGAAGTTTCTGGAAGGAAAATATTAAGACAACCTGATTTCTCCAGGGAAATGTAAATATCACAGGGTGTATTATTTTTTCTTTTTCTTATCTGTATTTCTATATTATCACTTAGTATTGTATTATTATTATTAATGAATTTACGTATTAAATATTACACCATATTCAAAGTTATGTTAAAAAGTTTTATTTGCAATTCATAAGGATAGGCTAATAATGTATAGGTGTATTAATGAACTTGTCTAATTGTAATATGGTGTTAGAATGCAAACAGATACAAATTGTATGCAACTGTATTATGTATTTTTTCTTATGTATGTTTGTTGTTTTATTTTTATATGATGTAATTTTGTATGGAAAAAATTCTTCGTAACCTGTCAGTTTGACATGTGTTCCAGGTAAAGTGATGGAAACCATCAGAAAAGATAGAATTAATAGGCACATAGAAGAGAAGGCGCTGCTAAAGGAGATCCAACATGGCATTTGCAAGGGCAAATCATGCCTCACTAATCTGTTGGAATTTTTTGAGAGTGTCAACAAGCATGTGGATAAGGGGGAACCAGTTGACATTGTTTATCTGGACTTTCAGAAGGCTTTTGACAAGGTCCCACACCAAAGGCTCTTGAATAAACTTACTAGTCATGGAATAAAGGGACAGGTCTTGTCCTGGATCAGAAACTGGCTAAGGGACAGGAAACAGAGGGTAGCACTAAATGGACACTTCTCCAAGTGGAGGGAAGTAAAGAATGTGGTCCCCCAAGGTTCAGTACTGGGACCCATGCTTCTCAACCTCTTCATAAATAATCTAGAAGTAGGAGTAAATAGCAAGGTAGCCAAATTTACGGACAACACTAAATTATACAGGGTAGTGAAAACTGTGAGAGATTGTGAGAAGCTCCAGAGGGATCTCTTGACACTGGTGGAGTGGGCAAAACAGTGGCAAATGAGCTTCAACACTAGTAAGTGCAGAGTGATGCATGTTGGGGCAAAAAAAAAAACCAATTACATTTATAAACTGATGGGGTCTGAACTCTCTGCGACAAACCGGGAAAGGGACCTTGGTGTCCTGGTGGACAGCTCAATGAAGGTGTCAACCCAGTATGCCTCAGCAGTGAAAAAAGCAAACGCAATTCTAGGGATCATTCGGAAGGATATAGAAAATAAGTCAGCAAGTGTCATTTTGCCTCTTTACAAATCTATGGTGAGGCCCCATCTGGAATATTGTGTACAGTTCTGGTCGCCATACCTCCAGAAGGATATTATGGAGCTGACAAAAGTGCAGAGGAGGGCAACCAAAATGATTAGGGGCCTGAAACACCTTCCTTACCATCTGAGGCTGCAACGGTTGGGCATCTTCACTCTTGAACGATGGCGTCTAAGAGATGACCTGATTGAAGTTTATAAAATCATGCACGGTGTGGACAAAACAGATAAGGAAAAACTGTTTCCCCTGTCGCACAACACAAGAACTAGGGGGCATTCCATGAAACCTTTGGGTACTAGTTCTCAAACAAAGAAGAGAAAGTACTTGTTCACCCAGAGGATCACTGGTCTATGGAGCTCCTTGCCAGAAGAAGTGGTGACAGCTGTCAGTCTTGACAGCTTTAAGAAAGGATTAGACAAGTTCATGGAGGACAAGGGTATCAATGGCTATAATTATGGATACCTAAGAACAATCTCTGGGTTGGAGAGATAGGCAGGATACAGTAATATCTCATACAAAGTCCGCTTCATACAACATCGGATTCATACAACATCGCCTAATTCCTTGAAAAAAGTTGCCTCATACAAAGTCGTGTGATGTCGTATGAGGCATTGGGTTTTCCCAGGTTGCATTGTGCCTGGGTAGTATAAAAGGCAGGACACATGTGTGCATTGCTCTTGTGGGTTTTGCATGAGACGAAGAGTGTTTAGGAGTGGTTTTGAGCGCGATTTTGGATTTTTTTTGAATTTTTTCGTCAGACTTTTTAGAAGCATTCATCAGATTTTTGCAGCATTCTTCAGGTTCTTGGACAATCAGGATTGTTTGACAATTTTTTGTAATGTTTTTAGCCTTTAGACAATGATTTCTTAAAGTTCTGTCAGTTTCCTGTCTGTTTCCTTGACTTTGCCCTGAAGTCTGTGCTGTTACAGTACAATGTATCTCTGTGGAAACGATGTTGTATGAGGCATCGCGGCAAGGATTTGGATGTTGTATGAGGCATCGCGGCTAGGATTTTGCATGCCTCATACAAAGTCCAAATCCATATAAATTCCAAACTTGTGGAACCAAGTTTGGATGTTGTATGAGGTGTCACTGTATCTCTCAATGCCATTTCCAGGGAATCCTAAGCAGGTGAAGGCATCTGCTTGGGAATACCCTGAAGCAAATGGTGAGCCACTATGCGAGACAGAATGCTGGACTGGATGGGGGTGTGGCCTGTTCCAGCAAAGCTGTTCTTATGTTCTTATGTTCTCCTCTGCGCCTGGGGAGGGGATATTGTGTGGCTTTCATTGCTTTGTATTTTTTCTGTATTAATCTGCAATGGGTTATCATTTTGAATTTATATTGTGTTGCAATTGTTATTTTGTAATCTGTAATTTGTAATATGTATGTATTTTTTGTGATTTGCCGCCTTGAGTCGCACTGGTGCAAGTAAGGCGGGGTATAAATAAGCATCTATCTATCTATCTATCTATCTATCTATCTATCTATCTATCTGTAGATATAGATATAGATACACACACACACATGTTGGTTATTGGTTGACTGTGGTACACACTGGGTAATATTCAGCTTGAAGGGAATGGCCATATCTGCATTTGGAGAACCCCAGTGGGGGTGTCTCACGGGGGTGCAACTAGTGAGTTTCCGGTTCAATTTAGTGCACCGACACTGTCCAGTCACACTGGGGGGGTTCAGTGGCCATGGCCACGCCAGGTTACTTTGGGTGGGCAGCTGCTTCCACACTGCCCTGTTAACTCCTGGTTGCCAAATAGCCCCTCGGTTAGGGCAGGGGTGTCCACCCCCGGGGGTATGCCAAGTGTCGCAGGGGCTATTCAGGGCCCGCTGCGCATATACTTCATCCAACATGTGCCAATGGCGGCTCTGCCAACAGCTGGTTATTCCTTGCCCCTGGATGATCATCTTTCACAGGCCACGAGGGATAAGATTTGGCGAGGGGAGTACGTTGATATTTTCTCCCTCCTGAATCGTGAGCCCACCAAGGAGGAGAGGGAGGGACAGGATGACCGGGACAAGGAATTGTCCCGTCGTCGTAAGCCACCGCGTACCTGGGCCAACTGGTTGCCGGCATATCTTATATATATGGCGGTATACCTGAGGGCCCGGCCTGATTTGGTCATTCCGATGGTGCAATACCTCGACAATATTTATAGGGCGATGGTAGATTTTCCTGGCCCATCGTGGTTGGCTTACGATGAGGAATTTAGGATGAGGGTGGCCCTACATCCTGAGATGAGGTGGGATGAGCCCTGCCAGCAATTGTGGTTCTTGTATATGACTCCCACGCGTCCGGCGCCTGGTGATAGGTACCATTGTGGCCATGCCGTGCAGCGGGCGGCTGCGACGCAGGTTCCCCGCCAGCTGGCAGGGCAGGGGGTTCCAGCCCGCCTGCTGTGTTGGAGCTTCTCAGCTAGCGGCGTGTGCAACAAGCATCAGTGTCGTTTCCGGCACGAGTGTCCCTCTTGCTCTGGCCCTCATGCCGCCTCCGCATACCCGTGGGCTGGTGGGTCACGAGACAGAGGGCGGGCAGGTGGCGGGCAGAGCTCCCTTTGATGGTGCTGGCCACGCAAAAGGCCCCCTCCCCAATTAATACCCCCATGCTAGAACGATGGCTTTCCGCTTATCCTAGACGGGATGATGCGAGGTACCTGCTAGAAGGCTTCCAGTTTGGCTTTCGTATACCATTTAGGGGTGTTCGGGGACCGTAGGATGCCCCAAACTTGCTTTCTCTAAAGGCAATGAGGAGGTCGCTGCACAAAGCATAGCTAAGGAATTGCAGGCTATGAGAGTTGTGGGGCCCTTTACTGAACCACCATTCACTAACTTGAAGGTCTCTCCTCTGGGGCTAGTCTTGAAAAAGGCCCCAGGTGAATTTCGGTTAATCCACCTTCTCTCTTACCCTGCGGGTTCCTCAGTCAATGATGCGATTCCTGATGACCTTTGCTCAGTCAGGTATACGTTGTTTGATCAGGCCCTACAGATGGTACGCGCCTGTGGTCCCGGGGCCCTCCTGGCAAAGTGTGATATCAAATCGGCATTCCGATTTCTGCCAGTGCACCCCGAGGACTTTGAGCTGTTGGGTTTTTGTTTTCGGGGAAAATTATATGTATATAAGGCCATGCCTTTTGGCTGTTCTATTTCATGTTCGGCATTTGAACGATTTAGCACTTTCCTCCAATGGGCCTTTGTTCGCAGGTCAGGGTCCCGGTCTGTAGCCCATTACCTCGGCGACTTTTTGTTCGGAGGTGAACGGGGCTCGGACACGTGTACGCGTCTCCTTATTACATTTCAGGCCCTTATGCGGGAACTGGGTGTCCCCTTAGTGCCTGAAAAGACCGAGGGCCCAGCCACCAAGCTCACCTTTTTAGGCATCAAAATTGACACTGTCGCACAGGCATCCAGGTTACCCGTGGACAAGGTGGCTCGGATCTCTGCGGTGATTCGGGCACTGATTTCCAAGCGTAAGGTGTCCCTTCATGAGCTACAGGTACTTCACGGCCACCTCAACTTTGCCTGCAGGGTGTGACACCGGGCAGAGCTTTCGCCAGGCATCTGTGTGATGCCATGGCTGGCCTATTAAAACGCCACCACAGGGTCCGGCTCACCAGGGGTATATGGGCAGACCTCTAGGTTTGGCTCACATTCCTCCAGGAATTTAACGGGGTCTCCTTTTGGAGATCGGACCTTATGGTCTGCCCTAAATTTCAAGTACAGTCGGATGCCTCCAGCTCTCTGGGTTATGGGATTTATTTCAAAGGGAGGTGGGCATATGGCCGATGGCCTCACGCATGGCAGGGCACGGATCGTCTCCGCAATCTTACTTTACTGGAATTTTTTCCCATTTTGGAGGCACTAATGCTATGGGGCGATAGGTGGGTCAACTCAGTGGTCCATTTTTGGTGTGACAATGCTGCAGTGGTGCACATTGTTAACGCCCAGACGTCCAAATCCCCCAGAGTCATGGCATTGGTCCGTCAATTTGTCTTGAGAAGCCTATGCCTTAATGTGTTCAAGGCCAGACATGTACCAGGCATTAATAATGATATTGCTGATGCTTTATCCCACCTGCAGATCTCCCGGTTCCGTGCCTTGGCTGCAGAAGCAGAGGAATTCCTCTCGCCACTCCCGGCCAAGATTTGGACATTTGGCAAGGAGAGGTGAACCGGGCGATCGGCATGTCTTTGGCACCTTGCACACGTAAGGCGTATCAACATGCTTTCATACAATTTAGAACCTTTTGTGGGCATCTACGGTTACCCGAAGTGTGGCCAATACCAGTAGACCAGATTTTGCAATACATGGTTTACCTTCACGGTCAAGAGCTGGCCCCCCGTACTATAGCCTCTAGGCTTTCAGCACTAGCATTTATATCCAAGGTGTGGGGCTTCGCTGACTGCGTGAATGATTTCTGCATATGTCATGTTTTGGAAGGGTGGACACGTGAACATGGCCGCCGCCTGGACACACATCACCCGATTTCACCAGAGGTTCGTACCCACCTTGCACGAGGCTGGCATAACTTATGCTATGATAGGTATGAGGTGGCTCTTATTCGCGCAGCTACCCCTGTAGCCTTCTTTGGAGCGCTCCGCATCAGTGAGTTGGTACCACTGTCTAAGGCGGATGCGTCTCGTAGGGCACTGGAACTCGACGATGTCTATGTTACACAAGAGTGGGCTCAGTTGAGGATACGGTCCTCAAAGGTTGATCACCATGGTGTAGGCAGTGGAGTCAGACTGCTACGATGTTCCATTGAAGACATCTGTCCGGTTGGTGCCCTACATGAGTTTTTGGCAGTGCGTGGCATGCACCCTGGCCCGTTTTTCTGCCACCAGAATGGGTCTCCCCTTACTAAATTCCAGTTTTGGAAGGTGACTGGCATGGCACTTACCAGTGTGGGCCTCCCTGGGGCTCGTTACGGCACCCATTCATTTAGGATAGGCGCCGCGTCTACTGCGGCTGAGTTTGGGTACTCTGAGGCGGATATACACAGGATGGGTAGGTGGGGATCCATGTGCTTTGCATTGTATGTACGCCCCCTCCATGCATGAGTACCAGTTATGTCATTATTCCTTTTTTCCTTCTTTTACAGACCCTATGTGTCCCCGCACACCGGTGGCAGTATGGCTGGTGGGCCACAGTTACGTGCACTGGGCAGCGCAGTATGCTGTGGTGCCAGAGTGGGGACCCCATCTCGGGCTACGTGCATCTGCACGTATGCGATGGTACGGTAAGCGCGGTATGAAATGGCAGGAACTGTTGCCGTTCCTGTTTTCCATCAGGGATGCTGGACCGCCTGATGTCCTTATCCTGCATCTCGGTGGCAATGACCTCGCACAGGTCACTGGCCTCTCTTTAAAATTCACGATTTGCAGGAACCTAGCCTATTTGCATTATGTATGGCCGCCCACGCGGCTGCTATGGTCGGACATGGTGCCGCGACATACTTACATGGGAGGCGTTGACCTCCGTGCCCTTCACCTCGCTCGCCGCTCGGTAAACAGGGCTGTTGCCCAGTTCCTGACAGACAAGGGCTTGGGGACAGCCATCTGGCACCCTAGGATAGGCTTGCAGGATTATGATCTCTATGCAGGAGATGGGGTCCACTTGTCGGCCAGAGGTATGAACCTCTTTCTTGAGGATATGCAAGCAGGCCTGGTGACCGAGCTGACGGTCTGGGGGGGGGCAGTGAGTCATCATGGACGCCTCCCTGTGTGGCGGGTAGCACTGGTAAGGTAAAGATTTATGACCCATAGGTATCCGGCAGGTTCGCAATTGACTGGCCAACACGTAGTCAGGTACAGGGGAAATAGGTTTGGCCGGTCAAGGGCGAACCAGGCAAGGGGTGATGGCAGGAGCTTCACAGCCTGCATCACCTGGATATTTAACGGATAGACGTCATAGGGTGGGGTCAGTAGATAGTTTATTGACTCCGGTCAAAAATTTGTTTGTGTCAACAATCAAATTGATACAAATAGTTACACGTAGCCAATTGCCATTGGCATTTTGGGAGGAACCTTACCAGTGTTACTGCGGCCTGCTTGCCTTAAAGAATTACAATTGGATGATTACACCAATTGAAAGTTATAATTCGGACTAGGGCATTATTCAATAAAAGTGGCCCGATGCCTTTATCCATATACCGGTGTCTGAGTCTTTCTTTGGGGGGTGCGCCTGCAATGTGAAATAGTTTACCTAAAAATGTAATGTGGAAGGAACAAGAACAGAAAAAGCAATCCTCAAATGAAACTACAACAGCAAAACCCAGAGAAGAAGAGGTAGGATTTTAATCCATCAGCAGCAATGCACTGCCTTCCAAGGGTTTAAAGACTGTTAAATCATGTATGAGAACTTGATTACCTGTTGAATGGCAAATACTAAAAGACTGTACAAATGTGAAGAAGCAGTTTCTGCCAAATGAACTGGTCCATAATTATGATTTTGTTCTAAAGAAGATACATGGCTATCTCACCTTTGTTTGGCACAGAATGATACAATCAATCACATTTTTCCTTTCAACTGCATTTTTAGAAGGAAAGAAAGAAAAGAAAGCATGAAATGAAATAAGAGGGCAAATATACCGATCTGTAAATGCAATAATGCTTACTGTAGAACTGCAGTTGTGGTGTCTTCTATAGTATAATATTTTAAAATACAGCACTGATTCACTGTTTACTTGATTTTTTTCAAAGACAAAGAAATGGTGATACTTCTGTAGCATAGTTCTTTTAACATGCCTTTCACTCTTTGAAAAGGTACTCTGGAGGGCGTGCTAAACTAGAAGGAATGGCAACATTCGGCAACATAACCAATTCAAAAGCTTATCTTGAATTTATTTTGTTCAGATTAAGATGCTCTTTTGCCTCAACAGACATTTCCATTTTAATTCCTTAGCTTTTAGTCTAAAAGTATTTAATATCATCATCATCATCATCATCATCATCATCATCATCATCATCATCATCATCATCATCATCATCATCATCATCATCATCATCATCATCATACCTGTCAACCTTCCCGGATTGGCCGGGATTTCCTGATTTTCAGCACCAATATTCACCATTTCCCGCCCGCAGCTGCCAAAACCCCGGAATTGGCAGTGGGGGGAAAGAGGTACTGCACATCCCTTCTGCACAAGTCGCTTTCTACGCATGCGTAGAAGGCTTTTACGCTTGCATAGGCTACACAAGCGTAAAAGAGTTCTACGCAAGACGTAAAAGCCTTCTACACATGCGTAGAACACGACTTGCGCAGAACCGTTGTGTGCAGGTCCCGGATTGTCCAGAGCCACAGTTGACAGGTATGCATCATCATCATCATCATCATCATCATCATCATCATCATCATCATCATCATCATGTTTAATTTGTATGCCGCCCACTCGCTTTTGTGACTCAGGGTGGCTAACAGAAACAACAGAGCATTACAATCAGTGTTGAGCTGCTCCTGGTACCCACAGATGCCCGGGCACCGGTAGCGGAAATTCCCCCAGGCCATGCCCACTTGGTCAGCCATGCCCACCTCCTTACCCCAGACCATGATGTAGAGAGGCCAAGTGGGCATGTCCCACAGAGTTAGCCACACCCACAGCATTAGCCACGCCCATGGTGGGGGTAGTAAATGTTTTTGCAGAGCATCACTGATTACAATACAATAGAGAAAAAGAAAATCATTCATTTAAAAATTTAAAGATCCAATAATAGCAACAATAAAAGTAACAATAAAAGTCAAAACAGTTCAACACAAACCACACCATGGCACCACCAGACATTGATAGGGGTTGGTGGTGACTCCCTGTTTTTCCCAGCCATGGGAGGGGCCCAAGGTCAGCTGTGGTGGTGAGATCATACTATAGATCTTGTTTTAACATAAGCCAGTCATAAAAAGACATCTACTCATAAAAGAACTGTAGCAGGAGAAAGGATTTTAGATGGCATGGTGGCAGTGACTCTTTGCAGGCGCACCCCCCAATAAAGGACTCAGACACTGGTAAAAGTGGATAACGGCATTGGGCCACATTTATTGATTCATGCCCTAGTCCGAATTATAAATTTCTATTGGTAATTGACCAATCATAATTCTTAAGGCAAGCAGGCCGAAGTAACACTGGTAAGGTACCACCCAAAATTGCCAACGGCAATTGTTACAATGTATCTATTTGTATCAATTTGTTTGTTGACAACAAACAAATTGTTGACCGTAGTCAATATCTAACTAATGACCCCACCCTCTGACGCGTATCCGTGAAATCACGGGGTGATGCATGCTGTCTAGCTGTAGCCATCACCCCGTCGCCTGGTTCGTCGTTGACCGGACAACGTTTAACCAACTTATGCCTGTCTAGTGTTGTCCAGTCAATTGCGAACCTGCCGGATACCTGTGGGTCATAAATGTTTACCTTACCAGTGATACCTGCCACATGGGGAGGCTTCCCAAAAGGCTCACCGCCCCCCCAAGACCGTCAGCTCGGTCGACAGGCCTGCTCGCCAGTCCACTAACCAGAGGTCCGTACCTCCCTGCGACAGATGGGCCCCCTCCCCTGAGTAAAGCTTGTAATTTTGTAGACTGATGGCGGGGAGGCTAATTACGCGTCCCCCGCCCTTGTCGAAAAGGAACCGGGCAATAGCCCCGTTCGCGGAGCGTCGGCTCAGTCAAGAGCCCCAAGGCCGAACGCCCCCTGTAAGCGTACCGCGGTATCGTGTCCGACCAATTGAGGGACGTGGCAGGCCACACATAATGTGAGTAGGGCAGGCCACTGCAAACCGCAAGCTTCTGCGATAGGCCAGTGACCTGTCCCAAGCCATCGCCCCCAAGGTACATAACCAGGACATCGGGCGAGTCAGCATCCCTGATGTAGAAAAGGAATGGCAACAGTTCCCGCCATAACATGCCACGCTTACCATACCACCTGAGACGTGCAGATGCACCCAGTCCCAGTCGGGGTCCCCACTCTGTCGCCGCAGCGTAACACGCTGCCCTGTGCAGCGTAACGCGCTGCCCTGTGCAGCGTAACGCGCTGCCCCGTGCAGCGTAACGCGCTGCCCTGTGCATGTGGCTATGGCCCACCAGCCATACTGTCACCGGTGTAAAACGACACCCAGGGTCTGTCAAGGAAAAAAAGGAGGGGGAGAAACATTGCAGTGACTAAACTGGTACTCACGGTTGAAGAGGGCGAACACAAAACTGAAAACATTGTGATCCCCACCCTCCCATGCGGCGTATTTCAGCCCCGGAGTACCCAAAAACAGCTGCAGTAGAAGCCACCCCTATCCTGAGCGAGCCCCAGAGAAGCCAACACTGTCCAGTGCCTTCCCGGCACCCTCCAAAATTGAAATTTAGTAAGGGAAGACCCACCTTGGTGACAGAAAAACGGGCCATGGTGCGTGCCATACAGTGCAAGGAGATACTGTAGGGCACCAACCGGACAGATGTCTGCCAAAGAACATCGTAGCAGTCTACTCCACTGACTACGCCGTGCTGATTCATTTTAGAGGAGCGTATCCCCAACTGAGCCCAATATTGTCCAGACAGACATCTTCGAGTTCCAGTGCCCTACGACTTGCATCCGCCTTAGACAGCATCTCAAGCTCGCTGATGCGAAGCGCTCCAAAAAAGGCCACTGTTGTAGCCGCATGAAATGGGCTGCCTCATATCTATCAAAACAGAGGCCAGGCCAGCCCCGGGCCAATCGGGTAAAAACCCCTGGGGAAATCGGGTGGCGGTCGTCTGGGCTACGCCCACGCTCCCGCACCCACCCCTCCAAAACATGTCTCACACGGAAGTCAGTGGTACTGTCCACACGACCTCCCACCTTGGCCATAAAAGCCAACGCCGACAGCCTAGATGCTATGGTGCGAGGTGCAAGGCCCTGGGCATGCAGGTCAACCATGAACCGCAGTACATGGATCACAGGGATCGGCCAGGTTCCTGGCAGCCGGAATTGGGGACAGAATGCTCTGAAGAAATGAATGCGTGGTGATACGCCTTACGCGTGCGTGGCGCTAGTGACAAGCCAATCGCCTGGTTCACCTCTCCTTGCCAATGGTCCATATCTCATCCGGGAGTGGCGAGGGAAATTCCTCCGCATCCAGGGCCAAGGCACGGAACCGGGAGATCTGCAGGCGGGAGAAAGCGTCAGCAATATCATTATTGACCCCCGGGACACGCCTGGCCCAGAAGAGGACGTTGAGGCGCAGGCTGCGCAACAGAAACTGGCGCACTAGGTCCATGACCCTGGGCGATGTGGAAGTCTGTGAGGTGACAATGTGTACACCGGCCGCACTGTCACACCAGAAATGGACGACCAAGTTGGCCCACTCCTTGCCCCATAGCATCAAAGCCCCCAGGATAGGGAAAATTCCAGATACGTGAGACCACGCAGGCGACCCGTGCCTGCCCAGGCTGGTGGCCACCCACCATAGGCCCACTTCCAATTGAAGTACATCCCATAACCCAGGGATCCCGAGGCATCGGACTATATCTGAAAGCGAGGGGAAGCCCGGGGCTCAGACCTCCAAAATGACACCCCATTGAACTCCCTCAGGAACTGGAGCCAGACAAGCACGTCTGCCCTGATACCCCGGGTAAGTCTAACCCTATGATGGGGCCTGGATAATCCTGCCATGGCGTCGCACATGCGCCGGGCAAATGCCCTGCCCGGTGCGACGACCCTGCAAGCGAAATTGAGGTAACCATGTAGCACCTGCAGCTCCCTCAGTGATGCCATGTGCTTGGCCAGCAAGTCCGAGATAAGGGCCACTAGCCTCGACACCTTATCCCGCTGCAACCTAGAAGCCTGGGCTACCGTGTCAATCTCCACCCCCAGGAATAATAGCTGTGTAGACAAGCCCTCGGTCTTTTCGGGCGCTAAAGGGACACCAAGTTCCTCCATTAGCGTCTGAAATGTGTTGAGGAGACGTGTGCACGTGTCCCAGCCCCGTTCACCCCCGAATAAAATCATCCAGGGAATGGGCTACAGACTGGGACCCTGACCTGCGGACAAAAGCCCATTCTAGGAAGGTGGTGAAACGCTCGAATGCCGAGCCCGAAATGGAACAGCCAAAAGGCATGGCATCATCGAAATAATATGCTCCCCGGAATGGGGGTGCAGGGACAGGGCCAGCGACCCTGCCCGCATTAACCTCCTCAGCAATGCTGGCAGCAGCCACCTCCTCCCTTCCCCTGCGGCACAAAAAGTTGGGGGCGTCTTGGGGGAACCTACCACCCATGAAAGGAATACGGAACCCCAGTCGAAAACCCCAAAGGAGGTAAACTGCATCTGCCCCCCTCGGGTACAATGCAAGGCAACGCTCCAAAATGTACACATTAATCGGGGAGGGAGCCTTTCGGTGAACCAGCTCCACCTGAGGCAGTCTTGCCAGCCCCCTGTCCGCCCCTCCCTCTGCCCCGCATCCCTCCAGGCCTGGGACATGCAGAGGCCGCATGGGGGCCATCACAGGCGGGACACTCATGTCTGTATTTGCAATTCTTCCTATTACAGGAACCATTGTACGAGAAAGTCCAGCACAGCAGGCGGGCAGGAACCCCCTGCCCCGCCACCTGGCGGGGGACCTGTGCTGGGGCTGCACGCTGGACCGCATGTCCACAATGGTATCTCTCCCCAGGCGCGGGGCACGTGGGAGTCATGTACAGAAGCCAAAGCCTCCGGCAGGGCTCATCCCATCTCATCTCGGGGTGCAGGGGAATCCGCATACGGAATTCCTCATCATAAGCCAACCACGACGGGCCCGGGGAGTCAACCATCGCCCTGTAGATGTTGTCCAAATACTGGACCATCGGAATCGCCAAACCCGGCCGGGCCCTGAGGTATACCGCCATAAATATGAGGTAGGCCGGCAACCAGTTGGCCCACGTACATGGTGGCTTGCGACGACGTGCCTGCTCCTTATCCTTCTCATCCTGCCCCCCTCTCTTCCTTGGTGGGCTCTATGTTGAGGAGGGAGAAGATATCCACATACTCCCCCCGCCAGATCTTCTCTTTGGTGGTCTGGGCCAAATGGTCTCCCAGTGGTAAGGAATACCCCGCTGTCGGCGAGGCTGACACAGGTACAGCAGAAACTGGGGGCATCTGGAAAGGGGGCTGGACTAACCCGGCCACCCCCAAAACATTCCCCACAGGGTAAGAAACACCCCCCACCACGGGGCCCTGGGTGGTAGTTGACGTCGCCGGATGGGGTGTCATCGGCTGGACCACCGCACCACCCGCGCGAGGCCAAGGCCATTGAAAAGCCCCCCCCCCCAACGTGGCCACGTGTGTAGGTGCACTAGCTTGGACCGCATACTCACATGCTGCACCCCCATGGGCCGCCCCCACCGGGGGTTCCGGCCCACTGGGGGCGTCGGAGCTCACGACCGCCGTGGAGCTCGTCGACGGGGCCTGACCCGCTCTGGCCTTTTGGTTGGGGAGCTGCGAGGCAGTGGCCGAGGTCGCGCCACGCGCCTCAAGCAGCTCGACCCATCCCGTCGCCTGCCGCTGCCCAGCAGACGACGTATCGAACTGCACCCCAAAAGGGGCCCCAGTTTGGCTAGCCCAGGCCAGGGATGCCTCAAGGGCTGCAACGTGGGCCAGTAGAACCTCCACGCTGACATAGGGCAAAGGGCCAGCCGGCCCGCCCACTACAGGCATGGGTACAGGTCCCTGTACCCTGGGGCCCGAATAGGGCCACGACCCCAAACCCGGGCCCGGTAGGGCCGATGGAGCAACCTGCCAGGGAAGGGGACCACACCACCCCCAAGGCTGGAAGCCCCCTGAGCGAGCTGCGCCCCTATGGAGGAAGGCCCAGCGGAATGGGCAACACCAGGAGCGGTGTCCACCGCTTGCGGGCCGAGGGCCGCAGCCCCTACTGGGCCCGTGCGCGGGCCCCCGGTCTCCGGCTAAGGGGGGATTAACCCCATCCCACCGGTCCCGGTGAGTGCAGGCAAAGGCGGCTGCTGGAGAGGCGCAGCCGAGGTCCTCCGACCCGGATTGCGCCTCCGAATCGCCCGAGCCACGCTCGCAGCCGCCTACTTCTTCGAGGGCATCTCAGCCAAACGACAGGAAGCCGAAAACGAGAAAATTCAGCAGCCAAGAGGCTTCCCGGTAAAGGTAAAAGCGATGGAGGCAAGAGGGGAAAAACTTCTCCGCTCCGTCGCTTCACAAAATGGCAGCTCGGCTGCCTCATGGCCACCCCTTTTATAAGGGAGCTGGCCACGCCCCCTAACTACCCAGATGCCTTCGTCCGATGGGGGGGGGGCGCAAAGAGCGCGGCGGCCATTTTGGCGCCGCACTTGCATTCTCATCATGATTTTCCTGGCAGATGTTTGTAAGGAGACCTGTGTTTGTGCTAACTGTTTTTTCATAACATATTGTTGTATGCTGTGCCTATGAATTTAATTTATGATTTATGAAGCACTTTGGGGAGCAATTCCTATTCATAAGTAATTATTGCAAAATGGACCAATTTGTCAAAAGCTTCTAACAAAAGATGATCCAGGAAGAAAATATGAGAAAACAGTAAGGTTCTAACCCTTCTTTTCAACAATGTTCCCTTCTCACACAGTGGTATTTTTAAACAAAAGAAAAAAAATAAAACATTCTCTTTCACTTCCTGCAAATATTTAAAATCAAAGTGAAAAACCTATTACATTTGAACAGAGTGTTCAGTACACATAATTAATGTTTTTCATGATAGCTTCTTATCCTTGAGCTTTGTTCTGATTTTATTTTCTGCCTTTCTCCTCTTTTATATGGTTGTTGTTAATTATAATCTTTCACTTCTCAAACCTCTTAACATCTGTTCTGATCTACAAGTTTGAACATAGATGTTCTGCATGATATATAGATGAATGAATTAAACTGAGATAAGTTTGGCTAATCATTACTCCTAATAAAATGAGACTCTGGGACAGTGACATGCTAGCAATTATGTCAGTCCTATCATTTCAGTGGATGCATTCAAGCTGGAACTAACAATTGGATTTCAACGATGATGGCCAGAATTCTAATGGGATTTTACTCCATAGTAAATGAAATTGTGTCTGTGTGGTAAGAAATTGTGCTACATACACAGATGGTAGAAATTCACAAACTCAAAGAAGAAACAAGTTTATTTCACTGACAATTGGGACAGAAAATATTCCTTCTTTTCTTGAGTAACAGATCTCAAATGAGAATGGGATTTATGACCCAAAAACTTAGACACTATGCTGAGACTTTGTGGTCCTTAGTGAAACACACATGTCAGAAAAAGGACAATTGAAAGAATCCGACACAGGCTACACTTTCTTCCACTGTGGTCACCTAAAAAGACCTGTTATAATGCAGAAGTCAGCCTTGCTATTCATAAATAGAGGAGGTCAACAAATTTATCACATTTCCAAAAGGCATCAGTGGCATTATGATTTTTCTTAGACTCTCACTTCTATAAACACACATGCTATGTTTGTCTGAGCTTAAGCTACAATTATTATTCATAAAAATGATGTCAAAGTCAAATTTTATGACAATGCTAACTCCATTTGTCATATGTGCTAGGATCAGACAAGTTTATCATCCTTGGCAATGTTAATATCTGATCAAATAAGGAACAGAATCCTTGTAAAGCATGGCATTTAACATAACAGCAATGGTTTGCATCCCTTGAGGTTTTGCAGCAAATATGACCAGCTCATTACATTATTTCAACATGGAAACCAAACCAAAGTGACCTGGATAAATTCAGGGTCCTGACATTGCTATCTATTAGACTATGTCATTATTAGACATAGAGATAGACAAGATATGTGTGTCATTAAAGTGATGGATGGAGTAGAATGTTGAGTGGGCCATTGGCTATACATTCCCAATATGAAGGCACAGATAAAATTGTCATAATGTCCACAAAGAAAATGTCAAAGATGCTAAATGTCTTCAAATGCCCAGCATAATCCTCAAGTCAAAATTAAATGCAAGTATACATTAAACTTGAAATGAAATCAGTAGCAATGAATATGATCTGCTCATCATGATTGTCTTGAAGAGAGTAGTGAAGAAATGGCAAATGTCCTTCAACAAAAGCATTGACTACATTAACTATATTGATTTGCCAATAAAGCTTCTTTTAACAAAAAAAATTCACAAGTTCCAGTTTAAACTGTAAGAAATGCAGATTTCATTGCTAAGAAGTATATCAGAGCAGATTTAGGACTTTGCTGATTATGGAGAAACAAATTCTTCAAAACAGTCAAAGTCATCTACCAACCTGTGGGCCTTATACCTCTTATCAGTTCTAAGAGCCCATTATTAATCTGAAAGATGGGCTAAATACACCATGAGAGCCCAACAACTATTCCATAGACCTCTCTCATCTTTGGAAGAAATATAAAAAGACCACGCTCCAACAGAAAAATCCTTAGGCAGATGCAATACCTGCAAAAACATATTAAAAAGGTAAGAATCAATTTTTTTCAGTGATTGACATACCTACGTCAAGCAAAATCCCACAGGACTTCAAAGATGCAACAGTTTTTCATCTTTATAAAAGGAAAGGAAAGTGTCACCTTTGTGACAGCCATGAAGGTATCTCACTCCTGAATAAAGCTGGAAAAATTCTGGCAAGAATATGTCTGAATCACCTCAAAGAGCACCTGGAGGGAGGCCTCTTGCCAGAAAATCGCTGTGCCTTCCATAAAGAATAAGAAACCATTGATATGGTCTTTGCTCTCCGACAGCTACAAATCTCAAGAGCAGTATATCAATCTCCACCCAGCATTCATTTATCTGATTAAAACTTTTGATACAGTGCACAAAGAAAGTCTATGGAAAATCGTGAATTTGAATGTCCTGAGAAACTCATACATATCATTTGAGAATTCCATAACGATATGCAAAATCACATCATCAATAGTAGTATCTTTTCTGATTCCTTCCCCTTTACAAACTATGTAAAGCAAGGCAAGGCTGTGCTCTTGCTCCAACTCTCTTTAGTCTTGTGTTTTCTGCAATACTCTGGGACATTTAAAGGGGGAGGGGAATATCTGGCATTGATTTTCAGTATTACATCACGGGGAAACAGTTCAATCTGCAGTGTCTGGAGTCTATAACTAAGGTCTCATTAGTTTAAGCTCTTGTTCAGCAATGATTGTCTTAATGCAGCCACACTTCTGGTTATGCAATATTGATCTACAATCTTGGTTCCATAACTATTTTGGCCTGATGATCGATACTGATAAGATGGTGGTCATGTACCAACTTGCTCTGGGTGTGCCTTATGAGAAACCTTTTCTGAAATTTATTTTTTATTTATTTAGCTTATTTATATCCCACTCTCCTGGTGGGAACACCACTCAGGACGGCTAACAACAAAAGGGAAAGGGGAGAGGGAAGAATACAATAAATAAAATGCAATATAAAACACTTTAAACCACAAGAGCTAAAAACAAACCCAATACCCCTAGCTAAAATCAACATTAAAATACACCAACAAAAAAATACTCCTTAAAAAACAACCCTCACCCCCTCCACCCACATTAAAACAGTTACCAAACTGGGGAAGGTCCCTCAACCAGGCTAAACCAGCCAGCAGGCTTGGGTAGAGTCAAGCAGACCCCACACCCGCTGACATAGCCATGTCTTCAGCATCTTTCAAAAAGGGAGTATATCCATCTGGAGATGCAGCTCAGGTGATAAGAGGTTCCACAGGGCTGGGGCAGACATGAAGAAGGCTCTCTTCCTGGTCCCAGAAGGTTTGTATTTATTTCACTGATGGGACCACCAGTGAGCCCCTCCTGTCTGCCCTAGTAAATCCTTTCTACAGGAGTTCATATATCTTGGTAGTATTGTCTCCTGCTGTGTTTTCATCACTAATGAAGTTATCTCACAAATCTCTAAAGCTAACCCTGCCTTTGGCACACTTTGATCCTGTCTGTGGAATTGACATTGAATCAATCAATCTGTTAGATTGCAGATGCACAGAATTGTTTGTCTTTCCTGCTGTATGGAGAAGAGGCTCAGATCATCTATCCACACTATGCAGGAATGCTTAGTCCCTTTCATCTTGTCTGTCTTTAAAAAATGCTCAAGAGCAAATAGCACAATGATGTTCCTCAAAGTCCTTGAGCAAAAACAAATGACAAGCAATTTTACAATGTAGAAACAATGGTAATTTAAGTAGGCTTAAATCAGGATGTTGGATGGCCATTTTCTTAAGCATATTTTAATGATTTGTTCCATGTTGGGAAAATAAACAATTTAAGGATGCACTGAAGAGAACAGTAAAAAAAAACAAAATATTAACCGTGTAACCTGTGAAGCTCCCATTCAAGATCAAAACATCTAATGAAATGATATCAAACAAGGGGCTGACAATTTCAAACTAAAAAGTATTCAAGGATGGAGAAATGAGGAAGCAACAATATGTCACAAATCTCTCTCCCTCCCCCCACTGTAATTTGTGAATCTCAGTCTTTTGCAAGAAACAAAGGATGAAACAAAAGATCTCTTCCTTTAAAAAAATTAACTGCTGATAATATATTCACTCTCTTTCTATTCACTCTCTTTCTGTAGATACCTTTCTCCCTACTTAAGGCTATAAACTGTTGTGAAGAACTAGCTCTTCATATTTTTAGATTGCCTATCCCATAGTTCTTTACCATTGGCTGTGTTGGGTAGAACTAATCCAGGGGCCCTAGGGTTCTTCACTCTCCCCCAGCTATTAACAGTGTAACGACATATTTAATATGTTGTAAACCGCCCAGAGTTGGCCTCGGCCGAGTGGACGGTGAAGAAATCTAACAAACAAATAAATAAATAAATAAATAAATAAATAAAATAATTATTTATTGTCAATCAGATAAAATGAGTTCCTTAGCTGTGCACTAAAATATCATGTTTGCCCTACTCTCCTCCACACACTCTAATTTAAAATCAGTTGTACAGTGCTAATTAAGAGCTCTAAACTGGTCACATAGATACTTTGAATTGTCCCTGTTAATCATCTTAAAACAAATTAACAACTTTTATTTAGCATGTACTTGCTACATGAAACTAACTTTTAAAAATTAAAATTAGTATCACAAGCTACGATCAATGTAAATTTAATTCCTATTTCCTTTGTGGGGGAAATTGTTCAGAATATCATACTTGAGATGAAAATAGCACTGGGATTAAAATATCTACATGTTTTATGAGCCGTTTTAATCCAGAAAAGTTCACTGCAGTTCTCCAAGAAAATAAATACACTTTGATTCAAAGACTCTGAAAATGTGTGTTTTCCTTTTAAGTATGGTTTGTTTTGCTAATTTCAATGGCATCACTCTGAGATCTTGCAGTTTGTGTACAAACTGCTCTGAGATAACACCCAAAGCTTGTACAACTGTACATCTGGGCAATGTTATTAACATAGGATAGTGTGGGGTATTTTTGCATTTTCTTAGTAAATATTCAAAAGTCATAAATGGGTGGATACTTTCCATCATTCCTGAAGCTTTTGAAGAATGGAATATTTATATTGGAGAGTGGAGTAAAAATGAAACTGCATTTAACAAAACATTGACGTTAACACCATAATAAACACTTTTGTAAGTGTTAATTAGAAAGCTTTGTCTGTGGTTCTCATCTCTTCATGTATGGGGCTGCAGTGGCTCAGTGGTTAAGAAGCTTGCCTTGTTAGCTGGAAGGCTAGGAATTTGGCAGTTCGAGACCTGGGTACTGCATGGTAATTTGAGTGCCAGTCTCTGCCCCAGCTCTTGCTAACATAGCAGTTCGAAATCAAGAAATTGCAAGTAGATAAATAGGGACCACTTCAGTGGGAAAAGATCTTGGGGACATGAAATGAGCCTCATTTGGGCATCCTCTGAGCAGAGTTCTTCCATCAAAAATCATTTCAACCCAGAATAATTTCTGACATGGAAGTATTATTATCTCTTCATGTTCTGAGAATCTCACACAAAGAGTGGACCATTGTGATGTCAGAAGTGGCAGACTATTGTGTAACACTTGCAAAATAATATGTACTCACATACATGTGTTTAAAAGTTCATGTGCATTTTTAGGAAGACTCCCAAAACGAGTAGGTGCACAATGCCCATTCAGCCACCTTTGTGCTGAGCCAATGAATCTTGACATCAGTTGGAAATAAGACATTGTCACCCAGATATTAGGGCCAACACATGCATTGAATTTGTATTTTATCTACCTTCAACATCACCTTTCTGGAAATTTGTCTCTTTGTCTGAAGAACAGTAATTTCTGAAATACAGTATGAGCTAGCAGTCCTAGCTATATCTCACTTCACATGCATTTAAAATGTGAGCTAGGTATGGAGGAGACAGTTGTCAGTTACAAAATCTCACTTTCTGACCATTTATGAATGCTTGGAGTATTGTTTTCTCTGTCTGTCAGTATAAATATGTAGCTTGCCAGCTTACTTGCAAGGATTCTAGACTTCTTTTGGCAGCTGATGCTGCTCATAAGTCTGATCATTTCAGCGTTACAAAAATAAATGCTCTCCTGACTGCTTCTCTAAGCTAATTTTCATGTAGTAAAAGCATGTTTGGACATCTTTGGGCTTTCTGTTATTAATAAAAGGGTTATCCTTATAAATCCTTATAGATATTTACAAATCTCAGCTCATTTTAAGCCAACAAAACTCACTAAAATCACAGGGAGTATTCATGAACAAGAGTATAAGAACCATGGTGAACTGATGTATTGCAACCAAAACATTGTGAGTTCCAGCCTGACTGTGGTCAAGGTTGACTCAGCCTTCCATCATTCTGAGATTGGTAAAATGAGTACCCAGCATGTTGGAGGCAAAATGCTCATTAACTTGTGAACCATCCAGAGAGTGCACTATGCACTATGGAGCAGTATATAAGTATAATTTCTATTACTCATGAACAAGATTGCATAGCCTTTTTTTGTTTATAGTGAAACTTATCAAAGTTAACTTTTCAAAAAGTCATTGCGTCAGACTGCTGTATCCAACACTTATTGCATTTGTGGAAGTGTCTTCTGCAAGTCTATGTGTATCATCCTATGATGAGTATCATCCTGCGATGATCATCCTGTATATCAGGCATTCTCAACCTATGGCCCATGGGTCGGATGTGGCCTGTGACACCATTTAATGTCACCCACCCATCCACCCCACACACACACCACCTACACCACACCAGGAAGTGCCATGTGGTGGAGAAAGGGCAAAATGGCCATCCGACCCCCAAAGCTGTCTGAGGGAGCATGACCCAGCCCCCAACTTTAAAAGGTTGAGAACTCCTGCTGTATATGATACTGAGGTGTGGCTTGTAGACCAGCATGAAGGGTCAATTCATCAAGTCAATGGTGTTATAGTCATTGGAGGTGTGTATGGCAGAAACTTTCATTTCTATTTCTATTCATTTTCCTTGGTAGGGTCCCTCTTTCTTCCTCTTTTCTTTAGTGTGCCATTCCTTTCATTTAACATGAAAGGGAGAGCTTTTTCATGTCATTTCATTCCCCACCTTTAAGAGTGGTCAGATACCTGTGGAGCCAGAGGTTGGAAGTTCAATTCTGTGCATCACAGAAGAGCCAGTCTATGTAGCCTTGGCCAAACTACACAGTATACTTCAGAAGAAAGAACAATAACCCATTTCTGAGTACCCATTACTTAGAGAACCCAGAAATATTTTGCTGCAAGTCAAAATTGACTTGATGGGGAAATTATTTTTATTATTTAATTGTGGAAGTGGTAGTGGAGCAAAAGAAGAAGGATAAGAAAGAGGGCTGGATGAGCAAAGCAACATGACTGTGAATGATGAAGATGACTGAGGGAAACTCAGATGAACCTGAAAGACCCATGTTCCTGTCATTCAATCAAATGGATGATTAGTATTTATGAGGCTATTTTAAAGAACTCAATGGAAGAAGATGAAAAGGAATGTGAGTGCCTCATTCGGGTTGCTTATCATTTGTCCCATCCCTAATAGTCAACCTACTCAAACAGAATTGGACATAATAACCAACTTTATTCTTGAAAAGATCTGAAAGGAATGGAAGATGTGTTTTCAGTCACTTTGAATTCATGTTGATATTTCTATATCCAAATGTATAGAATTGTCAATGAATAGGTTTGACAGCCAGATACTGTGGGACTACAGGTGTACATGTCCTGCATGAAGATGATCATCTCACTCTCACTGTTCAAGAATTGTTGCTCTATATATTTTGTTTGTGTTTGTTTCTTCTTCCTGCTTTTGTTGAGAAGTGTAATATTTGTGTATGAGGCAAGAAATCATGCTGCTGTTGTTCTCGAAGGCCGTGGAACTGACGACAATAGCAGGTACAATCTGGAAAATAACTTCTTCCATTTCTTCCTGGTCTTTATGATAATAGATTTAGATTTGTGATTATACTTCCACTTATAACAAGTAGCCAAAATGCCACATATTATACAGGTAAAAATAATACCTCTATTATGCTTTCTGTATTGCCTACACATCATAAATAATTTGGATAATGTGGGTAATTTGCATATAATTTTTAAAAGGTTTTTATCATGTTAGAAAAGAACATAAGAAGAATAGCAAAGATATCTGTAATTTGAGTTGAAAAGAGGGATGTATGTTAACACACACACACACACACACACACACACACAGAGAGAGAGAGAGAGCTTACCTGGCCTAGCCTGGGTTTTCTTTTTGCCTGTCTGCCCAGGGAGGGTCTAGCTCCTCCGCTGTGTCAGCCACCCAGGCTCCCACCGAGGCATCCCAGCCCTGGCCTGGGGCCTGTCTCGCTGCTCCCGCATAATCTATGGCCATCTGTCGGCAGCGGCATTTCATGGCCAGGCCTTCCGCGATAGCTGCAGCTCCTCGCAGCTCCTCGCAGCTCCTCCCTCCAAGCTGTTGCTGGCCGAGGGTGTGCAGTGGCAGCGGGGCATGCGACGGCGGCAGCGGTGTTATGGCTGGGCCTGCTGTGCATCTGCTGTCCTTGCTGCTCCTCCCTCCAGGGCTGGGCCAGCCGAGGCCGTCCAGTGGTGGGGTGTTCAGCTGTGGCATCGGCGGTGTTAGGGCCAGGCCCACCATGCAGCTGCTGCTCCTTGCCACTTTGGCTTGCTCAGTTATCTTAGGAGGCTCAGTGGAGGGATCCAGTTGGGGTGGTGCCTGGCCCAGCCTGGCCTGGCCACAGCCTGGCTCCACTGTTGGATTGCGCGTCACCACTGCCACCTCCTCGTGCACCTCAGCCTCCTCCTCCTCCTCCTCTGCCATTTTGCCCACTGCCGCCTCATCCGTCGCCTCCTTGGCTGTTGGTGCATGCACACTGGTGGCTGGAATGCCGGTTAGGCTGTGTTGCATGCACAGACTTTCGCACATGTGCACTACCACCTTTCCTGGCTTTTTGGCCCATCGGGGGGGGGGGCAAAAAGGACCCCCCCCAGGGCTGATCTCGCAAGGCCAAGGTAGGTGTGTGGCAAGTTTCAGTGAGATCCGTCCAGGGGTGTGGAAGCCTATACAGGGCTTCCAGGGGTGTGGAAGCACATACAAGACCACACCTCTCCGCTCCAGGCCAGTATTGATGAAACTGCTGCCTTCCATCAAGATGGATTCAAGTGGGATTTAATCCACTTGGAGACCATCACCCTTCCCTGTGGACTTCAGCACCCAAGGCCGTTAATCCTCAGTTTTTTTAGGTTAGTTAACCGCCGCCTGACACTCATCGTTGATTTGCTGGCAGTATGGTCTACTGTATTACCATAGCAGGATAACCTGGCTAGACTGGTATTGGTACATATAAAAGTGGGAATCACTGTGAGTACACTCAGGCATCTTCAAGCAGTATGCAGTGACTCATTCTCACTATCCTGAAACATTGAACTATAAATGTGATGATGGGCCAAACAGCCCAATGGTCTTTTTAAAGATCACAAATGACAATAATTTATATTAATACACAGGGCACTTCTGTGTCTAAAAAGGAACTCTTAGCTTCAATTTGCCATAAATGGAAACATGGCATCTTTTGTGTCTGAGAAATTCACAGAGGAACTGTTCACCTTTGACCAAACATTTCTGGAATGTGTCTATTATCTGAGAAACTCCAAAATCAATAAGGAAGTTATTATAGTCCTCTCAATAGACTATTCTGAAGAGGACAGCATAGAGAATGCTTTTGAACAAGATATGTATTTATAATATTTTCCATTAACAATGCCTAGATGTCAAATATAAATTGAAATGATTGTTTGCATAGTAAAATCAATTTATAGTATTTTGCTTTAAGAGGATGTCTCATATGGAAAACCAAAACACTCACTTTCAAATTGAGTAACATTTAGGGTTGCAGACACAAAAAAAATTGCTCTAAAATTGTGCCGTATAGATCAGCGGTCCCCAACCACTGGACCGCAGACTGAACCATCCTGAACCAGGCCACTGGGAGGGGGGTGCTGGGAGCCCTGGTGTGAGCCTTCTGCCCTCGGTGTGCTTAGCTGCCTCTGCCTGGTGGATGGGGCTGGGAACAGGCTTCAGACACAGTGGATGGGTAGGTGGATGGATGGGTCCCTCCTCCACATTGCTTAACTGTGGTGGGGCTCCACCCTCCACCTGTGTACAGTGTGATGCCTCACTGCCCAAGTTAAGTAGCCTGGCTGGTGGATGTCTGGGCCTCTCCGCCTTGTTTTGAGGCTGCAGCGGACCTCCTCCCACACACCTGTGTGCAGTTTGCACTTTGTCGTAGTTTGTTGTGCATTTGTGCCATCTGACATACCTGTCAAGTTTTGGATTTGAAAATAAGGGAAATTTCCTGGCCAAAAAGGGATATTTGACAGCCATGCTTATCCTGTGCTGCCCTCCAGTGGCAGCTTTAGGGCATTGCAGTCTAACTAATAAGGGAGGACAGTGGGAAAGAGAGTAAAATATGGGAGTTTCCTGGTCAAAACGGGATACTTGTCAGCTATGGCCATCTAGCTCCCCTCCCCCACACTTGTCAGTCCATGGAAAGGTTGTTTGGCATGAAACCAGTTTGTGGTGCTGGAAAGGTTGGGGTCCCCTGGTATAGATGACCCTAAACTACTCAGTTCATTTAACAGTGGCAGTAGCAGAGAGGATGCAATCCAGATATCATTTCTTATAATGCACCTATAGGTCAACAGTGCATTAAGAGTATAGGTGATTTAGTACACCAGCATGGCACAGTAGATCTATATATTGTTCACATTCCAAGCTTGAGGTTAAATTTACAAAGGATATAAATTAATATAATGAATAGCTATAGTAAGGACCCTAGCATTTTGAGTTTACCACATTTTCCTGAGCACTCTGGGATGAATTAAAACATAGTTATATCCAAACATTAATATTTTGACAAATATCCTTCTTCACAAACATCATCTGGATTAACTTTACATGATGAAGAAATATAATATCACTGACAGGATGACAGCGGCAAACTGTCCTGTCATATTAAGAGTTGGCACAATGTTTCATCAGGAGATGACAAGATCTTTTAGGTCAGAATAGTAACACTAAAAATACACAGTAAGTACTTGCATAATTAATACTAGGAATGGTTTCAGATAAGGGTAATAAAGCTTTAGCCGACTGAAATAAAAAGTAGCCATGCTGAAACATTCCTCTGAAATCATAAGTGGTGGAAAAGTCAGTGAAAGATGTGAGCCAGGCCCATTCTGCCCTTCCCCCAATTCATTTGCATGTGGAAGTCACTTAGACATTTTCATTATAAACATCTGGCCATGACTCTAATGGGCTGAACAGGAATTCTTTCTGGAAGCCTTTGCCTTGCCATGAATGAAGTAGTTCCCTTGTGTGATGTGTTGAGCATTGACAAATTTGCTACTATCCCTTTTCAATGCTTGGAGCATAGCTGTCAAGTATCCCTTATTGGCCAGGAAACCCCTTATTTTGCCCTCTTTCTCACCATCATCCCCTATTAATTAGACTGCAATACCCTATTGCCACCATTGGAGGGCAGCACAGGATAAGTATAGTCATCAAGTATCCCGTATTTGCCGGGAAATTTCCCTTATTTCCAAATCCAAAACTTGACAGGTATGGCTTGGAGCTATTGTCCAAAATGGCAGCTTCCATCAGTTGTGCAGATTGCATGGGAATTTTTTTAGTTGCCACTATTCTCAGAAAACCTGATGGTTACAGGAATTGTCCTTGCAGAGTTCACCCTCTTCTACCTAGCAAGGAGATGGGGCCATGCCTTCCCCTCTTTCTGGTTGCCATTTGTCCTTTTTTCCTCCTTCTTGTCTGGTGAAATAAAGAAATTAGTTTTTGTCACGTTTAATGTATCATGTTCATCTTCATTTCAGTACTTTTGTCAATCCCCTCTTCTTATTCATATGTTTCCCTCTAGGAATGAGAGGAGAGGAAATTATGTCATTGTCACATCACAGAAAGGAGGCACTTTGGATCAGACCTACAATTACAGGAGTTCTAAAGGTGTGTTCAGCAAACACACTCATCTTCTAATTTTCAGATCTTCATACTCAAATCTCAGTTAGCTAAGAGATTTCTAGCCAAAGATTTAGGATTTGTTAAAGTTTGGTCACAGTCCTAAATGCAATCATGTTACTGAAAATGGAAATATTGGCTAATAAGCATCAGAATATCATGTGTTGGTCTGACAGATTTTAGGATTTTAAACTCCAGAGAAGATACTTATAATGAGGACTTCAAAATACATCTAACATGAAATAATTCTCTGACTCAATAATATTATACTAATAGATGAACTCAAGATTATTATACTAAGTGCTCCCTAATCTTCTGGGACGTGGGGGGATGCATTAGAGCAGGGTTTGGCAATTTATGATATGTGGGCCGAATCCAGACTGCAGGACCAAATAATCTGGCCTCTGCCCTCACTCTAACTGCCGCTGACATTTTAAACATGCACACACATAAACATGCACAAATGCACATGCCACCTTTGGACATATTTATATGGAATTTGGTAAGTATAACCCTCAGTGGGAGTTCAACTAAGTGCTGTGTCTCCTGGAAGAAGAGACAGTCTGTGCAATATTGTGTCAACTGAGTATCAAGACACCTCGCTGAAGAAGTGAATTATAAAGCACTTCTGAATGCATTTTGACTAGAAACCCATTTAAAAAGTCATCATAGGTCAGAACTGACATAATAACATGTAATTATTAGCTTTCTCCATAGCTCTGTGAATTGGATACTATCTGTGGAGCCAGAGGTTGAGAGTAAGATTCCCCACTGTACCTCTTGTGTTGTCTTGAACAAACTGCTTAGTCAGAAAGAAAGAATGGTAAAGTACCCCAGAATACTATATACCTAAAAACCTTAGAAAAGGTTAAGTAAACTTGACAACACATACCAGTCCTCAGTGAGGACGGCACCCTGAGTTGGCAGCATAAAAATTGAAATAAAAAAATAAAAATAAAAAAATAAATGAATGAAGTGTCTTGCATTTTCTTGAAATGTTTCAAATTTCAAATTTGCAATGTAAATTGTTGAAAGCTGTGAAGATCTGGATTTCCAAATTGCGGATTCCCCATGCCCAGCTGGCATGGAACAGCCCCTGCGGAGGCTGCTTAGGTGAGAAGGCTCCTGGCGGTGGCTTCTGCGGGCAGCTAAATTAAGGGGGGGTGAATAAATGATAGGGTTTGATTCACCCAATTTCATGACCTGACCGGCGGTTCTGCCAAGTAGGCAGATCGCTAACTCCTGTGACTGATTAGGTAAACACTCATCTCCTAGCCAAGGTAATCCCCGGTGCAAATAGTGGCCATATTTGCCCCTGCCTAAGTCCCAAACAATGGTCTCCCTCGCCCCGTGTTTGTCCAAGTTAATTAACTTCCCTTTGAGAGGTTCCCCATTAACCCTGGTACGTGGGTGAGGTAATTTTCCTGTCAGATGACGGTTTTGCCACCGTTGCGCTTTTTCCCCTATAAATGATGTTGCCTTTTTCCAATAAAGGACTGATCTGATCTCGCTCCGTTTGTCTCGTGTCGTCACTTGATCAGTCTCCTCCGGGACCTTACGGCCACCCCAGTGGCCCCGATTCCTACATCTGGTGACCCCGACGTGATTTACTTGTGAGTAAGCGACCCAGGAGAGGTCTACTCGTGAGTAACGATCCACATGGTCCGGTTCCACGCTTGAACCACGACCCGTCAGCCCGGAGGACAGCGCGGCGCTCTGGTCGGCAGCCAGCCGGTCAGAGGGACGGCCAGCGGCGAGGCATTCCAAGAGAGACATTCCTACACCTTGCTCCCGGCTTTCGGGGAGACTTGCACTAAAGGGAAAAACGCGTTCCGCTCAGGGCAGCTGTGAGCCCCTGACAGCGCAGAGGCCGCCGAGGGCCCGTGGCCGGAGGCCACGCTCCGAGCTCTACCCAAACGATCGTCGCCAAGACCTGTTACCTTGCCCCAGACGCGTCAACCCGTCCCGAGGAGGAAACTTCGGAGGACCACTCGCAGGTAATATGGGGACTTGTTCTCAGGGACAAAGTCCGTCCGCTAGCCAAAAAACTCGTGAGGAAGAGTTTAAAATCCTGGCCAGGGTATTTCAGTTACGCTTTCACAGCAGGGAACTAGCGAGACTTTTGGCGTACCTTAGGGAACACTGCCTGCTTTACCCAGAAGCAGGTACGTTAACCCTACAGCTCTGGGATCAGATAGGAGACTGCATTCAGCAACCCCCGAAGGCCCCAGGAGGGATAGTTCGCACATGGAGGAAGTGTAGGAAACTCCTAGCTGAGATCGAACCAGTCTGGATAGAAGCAGAAGAACCCCCGTTAAATAAGTCATCAGCCCAGCCAGTCGAGCCGACTGCGCCCACCGCGTTCTATCTGACATTCAAGTATCAGCAGAGTAGCGTAGGGAGCCTTCCCGCGGTGACAGCTGCAGACGTCACCGAGGGAATGCAAGGAATGAGAAGCGCAGGCGCTTCTCTGACAGCTTCGGCTTCCCTAGTTACCAAGAGTGCCCTTCAGCGCACAGCTGAGGAAGAGCTTAGAAAGGGGGATCTGTCAGTAGAAGAGCTAGCTGAGCTCAGACAGATATGTCCAATCCGCATGGAAATGGACGCGCTCACGGGCGCACAGCAGATTGTCCATTCCCCAGTTCCGTATAAGCTTCTCATGGCTATGCGGAAGGCCATTGCAGAAACAGGGCTCCAAAGCCGTTTCACTAGGGGCACGCTCCAGCAAGTGTGCGAAACCACCATGTGGATTCCTCATGATTGGAAAGCCGTCATGAGGATGATGCTAACCCCCAGCCAGTACATGATCTGGGACAGCGAGTTTCGCCTAGAGGTTCAAACTCGGGCTGCCAGGATGGGAGGTGCGGTGCTTCCTGAGCAGCTGTATGGCTCTGGTAATTTCGAGTCAATCAATGCTCAGATCAACCTGCCTCTCGCCACTCTTGAGATGTCAGCCGAGGCAGCCTTTAGGGCTTACTTTAAGATCCCAGCCACTGGCAAAGCGGCTAAAAATTACACCTCCATTAAGCAGGGAGCCCAGGAGCCCTACATGGACTTCATCAATCGCCTGGAGGAAGCAATTAGCAGGCAGATTGATAATGAGCAAGCCCAGGAAGAGCTCATGATTAAGTTAGCCAAGGACAATGCCAACTTGGACTGCCGCAGAATCTTGCAGTCCCTAGGCAATTGTCCTGACTTGACCCTATCGGACATGATTAGAGCTTGCGCCGACGTTGGCACAGAATCCTACAAGATGGGTCTGCTAGCGGCAGCGGTGCAAGGAGGGAAAAGACCTAATGGTAAGAGCAAAGGAGCATGTCACAATTGTGGCAAGATCGGTCACTTCGCTAGGGAGTGCCGATCCAAGGGAGGCGGACAAAAGTCCGGCCGTCCCAAGGCTCCGAACACCCTCTGTCCGAAGTGCAAGAAAGGCTATCATTGGGCCAGGTATTGCCAGAATTCGGGAAACCGGAGCACGGGCATGTCTCTGGCCCCAGTCCAAACAGAGGCGTCCTTCACCCAGAACTCACCAGAACTAGAGTAGAGTCCAGCCCCATTCCAGACATTGCGAGGGCGCAGGCCAGCCCCAAGGGCAGCACAGGGCTAGAATTGACTTGCCAGGTGGACGTTACATGCGACCTGCCAGGCACAGTCTATCTGGTCGACTCCCAGTACATGGGACCCCTGCCCAGAGGCTTTATAGGTTTAGTTTTGCCCCGTAGTGTAGCTGGTGCACGCGGAATTTTCATAATTCCAGGAGTCATTGACTCGAATTTTTCAGGCGTTCTCCAAGTTCAGCTTTGGACACACCTGCCCCAAACCATTCACAAGGGAGACACCTTAGCGCAACTGATCATGATTCCTTGTCACTCGCCAGCAGGCAGCCAGGGAAGGCTCAGTGACAGCTCAGAGTCCGGTTCAGCAGACCACTCGAGCGCGAGTGAGGCAGTGCAAGGATACCAGGTCTTAGCGACAGTGGAGACCAACATTGAGTGGAAGCAGCGCCCCGTTATCGAGGTATTTTTGAACAAAAGAGCGTTCTCAGGGTTACTCGATACCGGAGCAGATGTGAGCGTGATAAGCAGAAGCCAGTGGCCAAGGGAGTGGGCCACTGAGCCGGTCTCCGATGTGTGGGGGGTAGGCGGTGTTCAGGAAGCGTTTAGGAGCCGAGAGTGGGTAGAAGTCACAATCCCAAGGGCTGAAGGCACGGCGGTGATTCGACTGCACATTCTTGACGTGCACATCAACCTTTGGGGGCGAGACATTCTTCAGCAGTACGGTGCCACCCTTACCTTCGGGTAATGGCGTTGCCACTTAAATGGCTCACCGATACTCCGGTCTGGGTAGAACAATGGCCGGTAGTGGGAGAGAAATTGGTTGCTCTCAAGCAGCTGGTTAAGGAACAGCTAGACGCAGGACATATAGAACAGTCCACAAGTCCTTGGAATTCGCCAATTTTTGTTATTAAGAAAAAGTCGGGGAAGTGGCGACTCCTCCACGATCTCAGAGAGATCAATAAGTGTATTCAGCCGATGGGTCCGCTTCAATGCGGCATCCTGAATCCTAACATGATTCCCGAGGGGTGGGAGATCCTCGTCGTAGATCTCAAGGATTGCTTTTATACAATCCCCTTAGACCCCAGGGACCGGGAGAGGTTTGCCTTTACGGTGACGGTCGTGAACCACAGTGAGCCCACGCGGCGTTACGCGTGGAAATTTTTGCCACAGGGCATGCTCAATTCGCCCACTTTGTGCCAAATTTACGTTCACGACGCACTGGCAAAGTTTCGAAACCTCTACCCACAAGCCTTAGTTTGTCATTTCATGGATGATACTTTGGTAGCGTTGCCGCAACTTGGCAGCGAAGTGTTTTCAGACCTCCAGGCCAGCCTGGGGGACAAAGGTTTACTCATTGCCCCGGAGAAAGTGCAGAGAACCGAGCCCTTCTCATACTTGGGTCATCGGCTTCTCCGCTCTTTTGCAGCGCCAGTTTTGCCTCAGATCAATCTACAGGACTCAGTCACCCTCGTAGAGTTGCAGCAAGTTTTAGGAAATATCAATTGGGCAAGACCGTACTTCCGATTGGATACGGATCTTCTAAAACCGCTCTTCTCGCTGCTAACCTTAGGTAAGCAGCCGGCAGACCGGATAAAAATTTCTCGAGACGCGCGCTTAGCGCTCGAGAAAGTCAACCAAGTTCTCAGCCAGAGGTGGGTAGATAGGATCACCCAAGGGCCATATGCTCCGATCCTGAATTTGTACATTGTACGGGCAGGATCCATGTTCACTGGGGCGTTGGGAGTAGATTCCGAAAAGGGAGCAAAAATTGTGGAGTGGGTGTACTTGCCTAACACCTCTTCTCGGAACATCGTTCCACCCCAAGAACTGGTCTCCGCGGTGATCTACCGTGGAAGGCTGAGAGCTAGGGACATTTCTGGGCACGATTTAGCCAAGATTGTAGTCCCGTTCACCAAGGAACAAATTCAGCAGTTGATGCAGCTAGGTGATTCGCTTCCGATAGCTTTGGAAGGGTTCACTGGAAGCTTGACATACCACTTGCCTAAGGACCCCAGACTTGTCTCGCTTCAAACAGGAACAGTCAGCTTGTTCGAATTACTCTCGCTGGTCCCACTTCAGGGGGCCAAAACAGTTTTTTCTGATGGTGGATGCACATATGGTGTCTTGACTTGGCAGGAGGGCGAAGCTTGGCACACGCTGCTAACTCTTCCACAGAAGTCCGCGCAGCGGGCGGAGTTGGCAGCCGTGAACCTTGCCTTGCGCACCTTCGCCAAAGAACGATTAAATATCATAAGTGACAGTCTGTATGTTAGGAATTTACTTCACAGTCTACCGGGAGCTTACATTACTCCCGCGATAGACAAGAACTTGCTTAGTCTGTTTCTCACTGCTCAATTTCATTTGCGAAACCGCACGGAGCCGCTCTATATTGCCCACATCCGAAGTCATCAAGACCTACCGGGTCCGATTTCCACGGGCAATAGCAGAGCGGATGCGGCGGCAAAGGAAATTCAGCAACGTTCAGTTTTGGGAGTTTTTACTACTCCAATCCAAAGTCATACCTTTTTTCACCAAAACGCCAAGGCACTCGCCAGACAGTTCAATCTGCCACTTTTTCAAGCCCAAGGTATAGTGCGCTCTTGCCAGCATTGTGCAGGGGTGCCGGGGGGGGCCCTCGTGGGGGGTCAACCCACGAGGGACGGAGGCTAATCAGGTGTGGCAGATGGATGTCACGCATGTGCCACAGTTTGGCAGATGGCAGTACATGCACGTCTGCATTGACACTTTTTCTCAGTTCGTTTGGGCAACGGCGCAGAAAGGGGAGACTGCCTCCCATGTGGAGCAGCACCTCCTTTCCTGCATTGCGGCGATGGGCAAGCCGCGGCACGTGAAAATGGATAACGCCCCGTCCTACTGCTCTAGGCAGTTGGCCGCCTTCATGGCCACATGGGACATCAAGCATACATTTGGCATTCCCTACAATCCGCAAGGGCAAGCGATTGTAGAGCGGGTCAATCGGACGCTAAAGTCCTATATTGACAAACAAACAGAAAGGGGGGAGCCACCAGCCCTCCCCAAATCACAGGGACAAGCACAGTTTTGTCTGAATAAGGTATTGTTCACATACAATCACCTCAATGTTTTTTCGGATTGTACGCCGCAGGAGAGGCACTTCCACCGCTCGGAAGCTCTCCCGCGACCTATGGTCCGGTACCGAGTGCCACCGGACCCTTCTTGGAGGGGCCCGGTGCCGCTCATAACCTGGGGGAGAGGGTATGCTGCAGTTATGTCTCCTACAGGTGTCGTTTGGATTCCAGCTCGGTGCGTCAAGCCTCATTTGGAACCACATGGCGTGGACCCAGGCCGACCCGAGTCCGATCCCGGAAATGAAGGATCTCGCCCTGACCGAGGGGACCCGCCGGGAGAGACAGCGGTCGCAGATGACAGCACCGAAGATCACCTGGGGGATGGTCAAGGCCCTCTGCCATGATGCCCAGGATGCCATCCAGCGCGAGGGGGAGGAACTGACACCAGAGAGCTTTGTGGTTGCGGTTTTCGCCCGGATTCACGCCAACTCCATGGCAGTCACCATCATCCTGGCCCTCTCCCTGCTTTTGGGGGGAGGCGCTCAGGCCGCTGCGCTTCAGGCCAACGGCCTGCTGCCTGGTGAAGACCTCTCAGCGCGGATGCACTACAATTTGTGGGCAAGGTTGGCGGGTCTCGTCAACCAGTCCGATTTTTGCCTGAAGCAGGACATTGGTTCTGCCTCGATCCTCAGCACCTGTCTCATCCCCGTGTGCCACACTCTAGACGCACGGGCCAGGGATGGCGACTGGTTGCTGAAGAAGATTTTCGGACCGCATCTCCCTGAAAGCTTTGCAGCCTACGCTCGCTGGGGGGGCTTGCGGCTCACCATGACTTTGCCGGCTGACGCAGCCACCCTTCACACCCCGCGGGTGGCGGCCAGCCCGAACTCTACTTGTGCTCGAATAGTCAGCTGCGCTGCAATCAGCCGATCCCAGCGCCGCTGCCTCGATACCGGCAGCAGCAATTGGACTTGTGAAGACCCAGAGACAATTGGTTCATTGCCTGCTCATGTCACCCTACCCTCAGGGTGGTTCTTCACATGTAATCAGTATACCTTTAACTATATCCCTGCAAATATCTCAGATTCCACATGTTGCCTTAGTCGGTTGACACTGTTGCTCCCCACTAAGGATATGGTCACCCCAAGCACAAATGTTTCACATGTTTCAGATGTTTCTGCACCCGTAAGGCACACTCGCACCGCCCAGTTAGACAGCTCATGTGATAGCAGCTTCAGAGTCCTTAGTCCAGCCGAATATGTCTCGCTGTCAGTCAGCATAGTTGGCGTGCCACGCTTAGCCGTCGGCAACGCACGGAGAATTGGTCGCTTGGCTTGCGGCTTGGCCAAAACCATCAACCATACCTCCACGGCGATAGCGCTCCTCAATCAGGAGCAGGCGGAACTTCGCCATGCCATTCTCGATAATCGAGCGGCTATCGACTACCTCTTATTGCTGCACCACCTGGGTTGTGAGTCTTTTCATGGTATGTGTTGCTTCAATCTTACTGACAACTCCCGGAAAATCCAAAACCAGATCACGGATCTCCACACCATATTGCGGGCATCACGGAGGGCTCCGCGTGGGGGGCCTGGTGGAGCTCCCTGTGGAAGTGGATGTGGTCGTGGATCCCATGGGGGTGGCTTCAGACGGTGCTTAAAGTGGTAGTGGGGGTAGTCATACTAGGCATTGCAGTCTGCTGTTTTGCTCAATGTATTCCCTTACTGGCCTCGAGGTGCCGCCTCAGAAGGAAACCCTGTGACGTCAGTCCCGATCAACAGCTGATGCCGCTTCTGCGCAGAGTCGCTGGTCAGGCTCTTAATATAAAATAGTAAGGGGAGATGCGGATTCCCCATGCCCAGCTGGCATGGAACAGCCCCTGCGGAGGCTGCTTAGGTGAGAAGGCTCCTGGCGGTGGCTTCTGCGGGCAGCTAAATTAAGGGGGGGTGAATAAATGATAGGGTTTGATTCACCCAATTTCATGACCTGACCGGCGGTTCTGCCAAGTAGGCAGATCGCTAACTCCTGTGACTGATTAGGTAAACACTCATCTCCTAGCCAAGGTAATCCCTGGTGCAAATAGTGGCCATATTTGCCCCTGCCTAAGTCCCAAACAATGGTCTCCCTCGCCCCGTGTTTGTCCAAGTTAATTAACTTCCCTTTGAGAGGTTCCCCATTAACCCTGGTATGTGGGTGAGGTAATTTTCCTGTCAGATGATGGTTTTGCCACCGTTGCGCTTTTTTCCCTATAAATGATGTTGCCTTTTTCCAATAAAGGACTGATCTGATCTCGCTCCGTTTGTCTCGTGTCGTCACTTGATCAGTCTCCTCCGGGACCTTACGGCCACCCCAGTGGCCCCGATTCCTACACCAAATTTGGATTTGGATTCAACTTTGATCAGAGTCAGGGTAAGAATACATTGACAAAAAATGTAGGGATGATTTGAGTTTGGGATGGTTGAGTCATCTTTTTTCTATTGACCAAATGGTGCAAAGGGAAATGTGAATCAGTGTGCAGCTTTTCCCCCTCCAATACTGGAGTGCCGATCTTTTTTAAAAATAATGATTCATTCACATCAGTTAAGGACTAATACAGAAAACCTGCCATGCACATAGTTTGCATATAATCCTAGGAACAGTAGACTGAGCTAATCATTCAATCAAAGAAGCTATTGATTTTAGAAAATTAAAACACACGGAAACACATTTGTTCAGAAAACATTTTTGTTATAGCTGAAAAAATAAATAAAAGTCATCTCTCTTTGGCAAGATCTCTCTCTCCACACACTTTTTCTTTCTTCTTTTAACAGCTAGATACCTCCCCCCAAAAAAGAAAAGAAATCAATAACAAGGAGATGAAACAAGAGGTGGAACCTGCCACACAATCCTTACAGATTATTTATCTGAACCTCTTGTATGGTTACAAAAGAGTTACAGTAACAAGTTGCAAACAAGCTCAAATAAGTAATCATTCTATTCATTTGTTCTGCTCCTCCTGCAGAAGCCTTTTTGCTTTACTGTTGAGATGTTTTCATTGCTCTGTTAAAGTAAAGGTAAAGGTTTCCCTTGCTCGAAAGCCAGTCGTATCCGACTCTAGGGTGCAGTGCTCATCTCTGTTTCTAAGCCCAAGTGCCAGCGCTGTCTGCTTCTGCAGACGTTTCCGTGGTCGTGTGGCAGGCATGACTAGACACCGGAGCGCATGGAATGCTGTTACCTTCCCACCGAAGTGGTCCCTATTTATCTACTTGCAATTTCTTGCTTTCGAACTGCTAGGTTGGCAGGAGCTGGGATGAAGACGGGAGCTCATTTCCGTCCAGCAGTACTCGGGAATCGAACTGCTGACCTTCCGTTTCCCAGTCAGCGTCTTAGCAACTTGAGCTAGCTGGATGGAGAATGATGTTGTAATGGGGGAGGCCTTCACACCAGCCTCCCTGATGGATTCACACACAGAAATCACAGTCATGCATGCACTAACAGACAAACACAGACAGACCCAGAGTCGACTTTTCCTGGGACTGGAGAGAGATCTCTGAAAACAAAGCCCTCCCAGCTTGTTTTATTAACTGCACAATAACAAGGCAGGAAATGGGGTGGGGAAGGTGCTCGTTGGTGCAAGCAGTCATGTGGGATTACATATACTCATAAAATATGCTCGTTAACACAACTTGCAATAACAGGAAATTAGGTGTCCTTTTCAGTAGTTTGATAAAAACTAATACATTGTTTCAAGATTCTGTTTCCTAATTTCAGATGATGGAGAAAGAGGGGGAATTGTTGTTTGTGAGATTTTTTTCAGAAGTACAGGTCTGGTTTGATTCAATAAAGGGAACCAGGGCTTTGAGTTTACAAGAACAAATCAAGGCTGTTGATGATGGGATATTCTGAAGGATATTCATAGGATTAACATTAATTGGAGGCAACTTGGCAGGCATGACAGCAGCATGTCTGAGAAATATTGAACAATGGTTGCTGGATAAGGCTTCTTTTAGATATGCTGCTCCTACTATTCAATTGTTGCTCTTTTGTTGTAAGTTAAAAGCAGAATTACAACTGATTGTCGACATTGATGGGAGACATAGTGCACTTTGCAGCGCACCCCCCAATAAAGGACTCAGACACTGATAAAAGTGGATAACGGCATTGGGCCACATTTATTGATTCATGCCCTAGTCCGAATTATAAATTTCTATTGGTAATTGACCAATCATAATTCTTAAGGCAAGCAGGCCGAAGTAACACTGGTAAGGTACCACCCAAAATTGCCAACGGCAATTGTTACAATGTATCTATTTGTATCAATTTGTTTGTTGACAACAAACAAATTGTTGACCGTAGTCAATATCTAACTAATGACCCCACCCTCTGACGCGTATCCGTAAAATCACGGGGTGATGCATGCTGTCTAGCTGTAGCCATCACCCCATCGCCTGGTTCGTCGTTGACCGGACAACGTTTAACCAACTTATGCCTGTCTAGTGTTGTCCAGTCAATTGCGAACCTGCCGGATACCTGTGGGTCATAAATGTTTACCTTACCAGTGCTACCCGCCCATGTGACCAAAGTCAACAGCAGCAACAGAAACCCCTATATCAAACCATAGCAACAGTGTGGGATGGGCAAAAAAGCCAGGACCCGAGAGCCAATTGTGGGTCCCAGCCAAAAATTCCCACCCGGCCCCGAAGCGACCAAAATATCACACTGTTAACTAGGGAGGGGGTGGAGGGGAAAAACTTCTCCGCTCCGTCGCTTCGCAAAATGGCAGCTCGGCTGCCTCATGGCCGCCCCTTATATAAGGGTGCTGGCCACGCCCCCTAACTACCCGGATGCCTTCGTCCGATGGGGGGGGCCCCGCAAAGGGCGCGGCGGCCATTTTGGTGCCGCGCTCGCATTGCAGGCGAACCCCCCAATAAAGGACTCAGACACTGATGAAAGTGGATAACGGCATTGGGCCACATTTATTGATTCATGCCCTAGTCCGAATTATAAATTTCTATTGGTAATTGACCAATCATAATTCTTAAGGCAAGCAGGCCGAAGTAACACTGGTAAGGTACCACCCAAAATTGCCAATGGCAATTGTTACAATGTATCTATTTGTATCAATTTGTTTGTTGACAACAAACAAATTGTTGACCGTAGTCAATATCTAATTAATGACCCCACCCTCTGACGCATATCCGTAAAATCACGGGGTGATGCATGCTGTCTAGCTGTAGCCATCACCCCATCGCCTAGTTCGTCGTTGACCGGACAACGTTTAACCAACTTATGCCTGTCTAGTGTTGTCCAGTCAATTGCAAACCTGCCGGATACCTGTGGGTCATAAATGTTTACCTTACCAGTGCTACCCGCCACACGGAGGGGCTTCAAAGAAGGCTCGACGCCCCCCCCCAGACCGTCAGCTCGGTCAACAGGCCTGCTCGCCAGTCCACTAACCAGAGGTCCATACCTCCCTGCGACAGATGGGCCCCATCCCCTGAGTAATTTTGCAGACTAATGGCGGGGAGGCTAATGACGCGTCCCCCACCCTTGTCGAAAAGGAACCGGGCAATAGCTCCGTTCATGGAGCGTCGGCTCAGTCAAGAGCCCTGAGGCCGAATGCTCCCCTGTAAGCGTACCGCGGTATCGTGTCCGACCAATTGAGGGTTGTCGCAGGCCACACATAATGTGAGTATGGCAGGTCACTGCAAATCGCCAGGTTCCGCGATAGGCCAGTGACATGTCCCAAGCCATCGCCCCCAAGGTACCTAACCAGGACATAGGCGAGTCAGCATCCCTGATGTAGAAAAGGAATGGCAACAGTTCCCGCCATAACATGCCGCGCTTACCATGCCACCTGAGACCCAGTCGGGGTCCCCACTCTGTCGCCGCAGCGTAACGCGCTGCCCTGTGCAGCGTAACGCGCTGCCCTGTGCAGCGTAACGCGCTGCCCTGTGCAGCGTAACGCGCTGCCCCATGCAGCATAACGCGCTGCCCTGTGCACGTGGCCATGGCCCACCAGCCATACTGTCACCGGTGTAATAGGACACCCAGGGTCTGTCAAGGAAAAAAAAGGGGGGGAGAAACAGTGCAGTGACTAAACTGGTGCTCACGGTTGAAGAGGGCGAACACAAAACTGAAAACATTGTGATCCCCACCCTCCCATGCGGCGTTTGTCAGCCCCGGAGTACCCAAAAACAGCTGCAGTAGAAGCCACCCCTATCCTGAATGAATGGGTGCCTCAACGAGCCCCAGAGAGGCCAACACTGTCTAGTGCCTTCCCGGCACCCTCCAAAATTGAAATTTAGTAAGGGGAGACCCATCTTGGTGACAGAAAAACGGGCCATGGTGGATGCCATGCAGTGCAAGAAACTCCTGTAGGACACCAACCGGACAGATGTCTGCCAAAGAACACCGTAGCAGTCTTACACCACTGCCTACGCCATGCTGATCTGTCTTAGAGGAGCGTATCCTCAACTGAGCCCAGTCTTTGGCAACATAGACATCCTCGAGTTCCAGTGCCCTACGACTTGCTTCCGCCTTAGACAGCATCACAAGCTCGCTGATGCGGAGCGCTCCAAAAAGGCCACCGTCATAGCCGCATGAATTGGGCTGCCTCGTACTTATCAAAACAGAGGCCATGCCAGCCCCGGGCCAGTTGGGTAAGAACCCCTGGGGAAATCGGGTGGCAGTCGTCCGGGCAACGCCCACGCTCCCGCACCCACCCCTCCAAGAACATGTCTCACACGGAAGTCAGCGGTACTATCCACATGACCGCCCACCTTGGCCATAAAAGCCAACGCTGACAGCATAGATGCTATGGTGCGAGGTGCAAGGCCCTGGGCATGCAGGTAAACCATGAACCGAAGTACATGGGTCACTGGGATCGGCCAGGTTTCTGGCAGCCGGAATTGGGTACAGAAATCTCCGAAAGAATTGAATGCGTGGTGATACGCCTTACGCGTGCGTGGCGCTAGTGACAAGCCAATCGCCCGGTTCACCTCTCCTTGCCAATGGTCCATATCTCGTCCAGGAGTGGCGAGGGAAATTCCTCCGCATCCGGGGCCAAGGCACGGAACCGGGAGATCTGCAGGCGGGACAAAGCATCAGCGATATCATTATTGACCCCCGGGACATGCCTGGCCCTGAAGAGGACATTGAGGCGCAGGCTGCGCAACACAAACTGGTGCACTAAGTCCATGACCCTGGGCGATTTGGAAGTCTGAGAGTTGACAATGTGTACAACGGCTGCATTGTGACACCAGAAATGGACAACCGAGTTGGCCCACTCCTCGCCCCATAGCATCAAAGCCCCCAGGATAGGGAAAAATTCCAGGTACGTGAGATCACGCAGGCGACCCGTGCCTGCCCAGGCTGGTGGCCACCCACCATAGGCCCACTTCCCATTGAAGTACATCCCATAACCCAGGGATCCCGAAGCATCGGACTGTATCTGAAAGCGAGGGGAAGCCAGGAGGTCAGACCTCCAAAATGATACTCCATTGAACTCCCTCAGGAACTGGAGCCAGATAAGCATATCTGCCCTGATACCCCGGGTGAGTCTAACCCTATGGTGGGGCCTAAATAAGCCTGTCATGGCGTCGCACAAGCGCCGAACAGATGCCCTGCCCGGTGCGACGACCCTGCAAGCGAAATTGAGGTGACCATGTAGCACCTGCAGTCCCCTCAGTGATGCCTTGCGTTTAGCAAGCAAGTCCGAGATAAGGGCCACTATCCTCGACACATTATCCCCCGGTAACCTAGAAGCCTGCGCTACCGTGTCAATCTCCACCCCCAGGAATACTAGCTTAGTAGATGGGCCCTCGGTCTTTTCGGGCGCTAAAGGGACACCGAGTTCCTCCATTAGCATCTGAAATGTGTTGAGGAGACGTGTGCACGTGTCCCAGCCCCGTTCACCCCCGAATAAAAATCATCCAGGTAATGGGCTACAGACCGGGACCCTGACCAGCGGACGAAAGCACACTGTAGGAATGCACTGAAACGCTCGAAGGCCGAGCATGATATGGAACAGCCAAAAGGCATGGCCTTATCAAAGTAATATTCACCCCGGAACTTAAAAACCCAGCCACTCAAAGTCGCCTGGGTGCACCGGCAGGAGGCAAAACGCCGACTTGATGCCGCACTGAGCCAACAGCGCACCCGGGCCACATGAGCGCACCATGCGCAGCGCTCGGTCAAAAGATGCATACCCGACTGAGCAAAGGTCATCAGGGATAGCATCATTGACCGATCGGCCGGCTGGGTGGGACAAGTGATGAATCAGGCGAAACTCGCCCGGTGACTTTTTGGGCACTAAGCCCAAGGGTGATACCTTAAGATTAGGGAACGGGGGTGTCGGGAAAGGGCCGGCGACCCTGCCCGCATCGACCTCCTTAGTAATGCTGGCAGCAGCTACCTCCTCCCTCCCCCTAAGGGACAAAAGGTTGGGGGCATCCTGGGGGGACCTATCACCCACGAAAGGAATACTGAACCCCCGGCTAGAACCCTGAAGGAGGTAAACCGCATCCTTCTCCCTCGGGTACAATGCGAGCCAATTCTCCAACATGTCCACATTTATTGGGGAGGGGGCCTTTCGGTGAACCAGCTCCCTCTGCGGCAGTTTTGCCAGTCCCGTGTCCACCCCTTCCTCTGCCCCGCATCCCTCCAGGCCTGGGACAGGCGGAGGCCACCTGGGGGCCAGAACAGGAGGGACACTCATGCCTGTACTTGCAATTCTTTGTGTTGCAGGAACCATTGGACGAGAAAGTCCAGCACAGCAGGCGGGCTGGAACCCCCTGCCCCGCCACCTGGCGGGGTGCCTGTGCTGGGGCCGCTCGCTGGACCGCATGTCCACAATGGTATCATTCCCCGGGCGCAGGGCGTGTGGGAGTCATGTACAGAAGCCACAGCCTCTGGCAGGGCTCATCCCACCTCATCTCGGGGTGCAGGGGAATCCGCATACGGAATTCCTCGTCATTAGCCAACCACGACGGGCCCGGGAAGTCAACCATCGCCCGGTAATGTTGTCCAAATACTGGACCATCGGAATCGCCAAATCCGGCCGAGCCCTGAGGCAGACCGCCATGTATACGAGGTAGGCCGGCAACCAGTTGGCCCACGTACGTGGTGGCATGCGACGACGTGCCTGCTCCTTATCCTTCTCATCTTGCCCCTCCCTCTCCTCCTTGGTGGGCTCTCTGTTAAGGAGGGAGAAGATGTCCACATACTCCCCCCGCCAGATCTTCTCTTTGGGGGTCTGGGCCAAATGGTCCCCCAGTGGCAAGGGATACCCTGCTGTCGGCAAAGCCGACACAGGTACGGTGGAAACTGCGAGCATCTGTAAAGGAGCCCGGACTAACCCGGTCACCCCCAGAAGATTCCCGACTGGGTAAGAAGCACCCCCCACCACGGGGCCCCGGGTGATAGCTGAAGTCACCGAGTGGGGCGTCGGCGACTGAACCGCCGCACCACCCGTGCGAGGCCAAGGCCATTGGAAAGCCCCCCAAACGTGGCCATGTGTGTAGGTGCACTAGTTTGGACCACATACTCACATGCTGCACCCCCATGGGCCGCCCCCACCGGGGGTTCCGACCCACTGGGGGCGTCGGAGCTCACTACCGCCATAGAGCTCGTCGACGGGGCTTGATCAATCCACCGGCCTGTGGATTGGGGAGCTGCGAGGCAGTGGCCGAAGCCGGGCCACGCGCCTCAGGCAGCTCGACCCGTCCCATCGCCTGCCGCTGCGCATCAGACGATGCATCGACCTGCACCCCAAAATGGGCCCCAGGGTGACCAACCCGGGCCAGGGATGCCTCAAGGGCCGTAACGCGGGCCAGGAGGGCCTCCACGCTGACATAGCCACCCAAACCAAGGGGGGGCAAAGGGGAGCGGTGGCCACCACTTGTGGGCCGAGGGCCACGGCCCCTACTGGGCCCGTACGCGGACCCCCAGCCTCCAGCCAAGGGGGAATTAACCCCATCCCACCGGTCCCGGTGGACTCGGGCATAGGAGGCTGCTGGGGAGGCGCAGCCACGGTCCTCCGACCCGGATTGCGCCTCCGCGCAGAACGAGCCGCGTTCGCAGTCGCCTTCTTCTTTGAGGGCATTGCAGCTAGCCGATGGGAAGCCGAAAAAGGAGAAAATCAGCAGCCAAGAGGCTCCCCGGTGAGGGTAAAAGCGACGGAGGTAAGAGGGAAAAACTTCTCCGCTCCGTCGCTTCGCAAAATGGCAGCTCGGCTGCCTCATGGCCGCCCCTTATATAAGGGTGCTGGCCATGCCCCCTAACTACCCGGATGCCTTCGTCCAATGGGGGGGGCGGAAAGGGCGCGGCAGCCATTTTGGCGCCGCGCTCGCATTCTCCATGCACATTATACTGTTTTATCTACATCAGTGTGTCTAGATAAAGGTAAAGGTCACCCTTGCTCAAAAGCTAGTCATATCCAACTCTAGGGTTCAGTGCTCATCTCTGTTTATACCCAAAGAGTCAGTGCTGTCTGCATCTGCAGATATTTTTGTGGACGTGGAAGGCATGACTAGACACTGGAGTGTATAGAATGCTGTTTGCCTTCCCACTGAAGTGGTACCTATTCATCTACTTGCAATTTTTTGCTTTTGAACTGCTAGGTTAGGAGCTGGGACAGAGATGGGAGCTCACTCTGTCATGCAGCACTCAGGTCTTGAACTGCTGACCTGCTGACTTTCCAGTTGTCAAGTTCAGTGTCTTAACCACTAAGCCACCACAGTCTGTGTGACTACAGTCTTGCTAAGCAAAGCTTGAGCTGGTGCTCTATGGAAAAAACATTTCCACAAGCATGGCTAGGTAATGTAATGCAAAGTCCACTTTCCCTCAGTAACCTCCCTTCTATACAAGACTACAGACTTCATAAGCAGATACCCATCTGTGGAATTTACTATGCCAGTCCAGCCATTTCACTAAGTGAAATCTTGCACCCTGACCTTCTGAGCCCCAAACTGTTTTGATCCTTTACACTCTCTCTTCCTTGGCATTAACCTTCTTGACTTCTTCAGGATAGAAAACTGCAAAAATAGCTTCCCACTTCAGAATCTATCAACAGAAATGCAGGCTTCTTTGTTCTTCCAATAATTTGCTCCACTATAAATATATCTCTATAAATATCAAGTGAATTCTGTTCATAACCCTTGGCAAACACACTCTTGTTTTTAGAAATCTTCACATGGTCTCCTTTTTTGAACCATGTACCTCCTGCTGCTGCTGTAGTTGTTTTTTAGCAGAGTCCACACAATTCATTTTCAGACCACCAAGGCATCATGAATAACATCTGCAGGCTTAGACATAATAGTTATGTGAGTGGTGTGATTATAACTTTTAAGGATTTGTGGTAACACATCCACATACCTATATAGTATAGGTATTATTAGCTGTGAAATAACTCCACATCTTTTGCTTTTAAAGCTCCATTCAACCATTCCATGACTTCCTTCTTGACTTCATTACTGATAACAAAGTGATGAATATCATTTTTAAAACAGATTGCCTTTGGGCTTGTTTAGAAACTAAGCACCTCTGTTTGCTTTTCATTTGCCAGGTTTTCTTCCATTTTGTTTGAAAATAGTATCAAAAGCTTTGGATGCTTCCTTGCCTGCTATGTGTTTGAGAACCCAAGTCCAAGCATACGTAGTGGAAAAACATCAACTATAACCATTAAACCACATTTGTAACTATTGTTGTTCTAAGAAAATGGCTGCACATAAAACAAATCTGCTTGCCATCAAACATCTACTTCAGAAAGGATGGTTTTATTTTTAATATATATATAATTCTTGCTGATCCTACTAGTCACAATAAGTCAGAACTGTCTTTTTAACAAATAGCAATTACACTTATATACCACCCCATAGCTCTTAGTATTCTGGGTGGTTCACAAGTTAATTAGCATTTTCTCCTCCTCCCCCAACATGTAAGTTACTCATTTTACTGACCTATGAAGGATGGAAGGCTGAGTCAAATTTGAGCCCTGATCAGAATCAAACTCACAACATTCTGGGTGCAGTACAGCAGTTTAACCACTGTGCCAACAAGGCAAAGAAGGATTAATCATTATTAGGACACCAACCTAGCTGTATTTTATATTCACAATATCAAATCCTTTCCTTTCACTCCCATTTTAGCATGATGGTAATGGTGGTGACAGGAAAATGCTTTGTTGTATTTTTTTAACAAATAATATTATTAGTCCCATGCTGCTATTTTTTTAAAAATATAATCAAAATTTAGATGATACTGTCAGTTTTGCCAAAAATGGCAAGCAATGGAGATGGGACTATTGCATTATAACATGTTCTAATAAGGCAATATAATGTGAACAGTATCTTGCTTTTATTCTTTTTTTTTAATTGCCAGAAAGATGTATGACTGCTTGAAAGGTAGATTTGGAAAATAAATGGATGGTTAAAAATGGCTCCCACTGCAAAGGTTACAGCAGACATGTGCTGGAATGTGATAGATTCTTCCGCTCAAGAGGTCACTGCCCACATCTGAAAGACTGAAGTGAAACACCAAGGGCACCTATACCTGTGGTAATTCTATTATTCTTCTGTACTTCTAAAAATAAAATAAGATTTTCTGTAGTAAGAAAGCAGAAATGGCAGTACAAGGAAAGCATAGAAAGATTAGAAAGGGATGACAACATGATTTCCTACACCCACAATGAGGCAGATGCTCCTCTGGAATCCTAAACTAATTTGTTTTTTGATCCTATGAGACTCTTTTTACATTCTTCTTGTTAACTATTCTTATCAGTTGCACATTCTCTAATGACTTCATTCTTTATGGATATTTCATTAAAATGTAGCCATGCCAAAATTCTTAAAAAAAAAAAGGATTTGCTGTGCCAGAAACCTCAGGGTAATGTGAGATTAATTTAGACTGATGCATATCTTGGCAAGTTAATTTCACAAAGAATTCATTATCTAATTCTTTTTTTAAAAAAGTAATTCATTGCCTCTGCTAGGTTGAAATTTCCTTGTATAGTTCTATGTGAGTAAAGAAGATGGTATTTTTATAGTGGCAATTCACCACTAATTAAAGTATTTCTTTGATAACTTCAGTTGTGTGCACCCTGAAATTGTCTTTAATTAGTGGCAATTTATCTTTATCCTGAGGTGATATGCTGCTGCTTCTGAAGTCCTTTCCATTACACAGAGGATTTCAACCAAAGGTTTAAAAACTAACTTCTTTCATTTATTGTTATGATACTTGTTACACTTCTGTCAATTTGGTTTTAAGACCCCATCTTAGAACTACTACTTTTTCATGCCCAGGTTAAACTCCGGGAGCTGCGCTGGTTGCCAGTTTGTCTCCGGGTGCAATTCAAGGTCCTGGTTTTGACCTTTAAAGCCCTATATGGTAGTGGGCCAGGATACCTAAGAGACCGCATCACCCTGAGGACATCTGTCCGTCCAACCAGAGCAGACCGGAGGGGCTATCTAATCATTCCATCAGCCAGAGGGGCTCGCCTCTCTGGCACAAGGAGGAGAGCCTTCTCCGTGTCAGTGCCGGCCCTCTGGAAACTCCTGCCAACAGAGCTACATCTCTGGATGGAATTGCTGCCTTTCAGAAAAGAACTTAAAACCTGGCTGGCGGGCCAAGTGTGGGGTGCAGGTGGAAGGGTAACCTCCATTGGGTGGCTGGTGTACAAGAACTCCTCCCCATGGTGCCTCTGGATCTTGCACCCCTTGTTTTAGGGGGTGGGTAGTTTTAACTGTTTTTAACATGTTTTTAAATTCTGATTGTTAACCGCCCTGAGTCAGCCTTGGCCGAGTGGGTGGTATATAAATTTGACAATTAATTTAAATTTAATTAAACTGCCAAAATGAAGCCATCTTCTTGAAGCCAATAACAAAACTTTAAAACTGATAAAAGAATGGCATAAACTTCCACTTAAAATGCTTGAAAAGTATCAATCTTTGTAATGGTCCAAGACCAGCTTAGTATAGTGAGAAGCAGAAGTTAAAATGAGGGTACTTAGACTATATTTTAAGAGAAGTGTCTCTGCTTTTTGGCTAAGATCAAGTGAAAAGTAAAGAGAAAATGCTACTTGTGTGGTTTTTTTAAACAACAACAACAACTTGATGGCACTCATATCCCTTATATATTTGGTAATGTACATGCTATCAAACAAAAAGAAAATGTTGTTGTTCAGTCGCACAGTCGATTCCGACCCTTTGCGACCCCATGGACCATTGATCTCCAGGTACCCCTGTCCTCCATCATCCTCCTCAGCCTGCTCAGCTCGGTGCCCGCTGCATCCACAATGCCATCCAGCCATCTCATCCTTGGCCATCCCCTTTTTCTTTTGCCCTCCACCTTTCCCAGCATCAAGGCTTTCTCAAGTGAATCCTCTCTTCTCATGTCCAAAGTACTTCAGCTTCATCTTTACTATTTGACCTTCTAAGGAGCAGTCAGGACTGATTTCTTTCAAGATTGACTTATTTGTTCTTCTCGCTGTCCAGGGTACTCTCAAAACTCTCCTCCAACACCACATCTCAAAGGCATCTATTCTTCTGCGCTCAGCCTTCCTAATGATCCAGCTCTCACATCCATACATTATCACCGGGAATACCATTGCTTTGACTATACGGATTTTTGTTTGCAAGATGACGTCTCTACTTTTCACTATGTTCCCCAGGTTTCTCATGGCTTGTCTCCCAAAATCAGCCGCCTCTTTATTTCATGGCTGCAGTCACCATCTGCAGTGATCCTAGATCCCAAGAAAGTAAAATCCGTCACTGCTTCTACTTCTTCCCCATCTACTTTCCAGGTACTGATAGGGCCTGTTGCCATTATCTTGGTTTTCTTGATGTTATGTCTCAGGCCAGCTTTTGCACTCTCTTCTTTCGACCTAATCAGTAGCTTCTTTAAATCTTCCTCACTTTCTGCCATTAGGGTGGTATCGTCTGCATATCTCAAATTGTTGATGTTTCTCCCAGCATTTTTTATCCCATATTGTGATTCCTCCATCCCTGCATTGCACATTATGTGCTCTGTGTATAGGTTGAAAAGCTAGGGTGATAAAATGCAGCCTTGTCTTACTCCTTTTCCTATTCCAAACCATTCTGTCATTCCGTGTTCTGTCCTAACTGTTGCTTCTTGACTCTTGTACAGATTTCTCATGAATAAGAGACTCATTACAGCAATTCATTATTTGTAGTTAATTACAGAAACTACATTTCTTGTAGCACATTTTACTTATTTCCAACATTGACCAAAGTGCGTTTGGCTGCATTTTTCCTAATGTAAATAATTTCCCCTCAACACCCATAAGTGGTCAAAGAAGACAGAAAAAGAAGCAAATAATTATAATTTTGGACTTGAAAAATGCACATTTATTTCTTTAAAATACCTTAACAAGTCTCACAATGGTGCACATTTTTTTCAAGGTAAGGAGCATTTCTTTTAGCCACAAATCTCAAAAATTGAAAAAGTTATGTTGTATTTAATGAAATATTATTCTTATGAAATCCTTTTCTATCTCTAAAGAAATCTCTAACAGCACATTTCTCACTATTGAAAAAGTGTAAGGATATATAAGACCAGATATCAACCTTTCTCCTTTTTCCTGTAAGCAATTTCCTTATCCACAGTGCTTCCATCTTATGTGGTGTGTGTTAGGTTCCTTGCCTTCTTTCACCCTCAATTTTTTTATAAACTTCGATGAGTTACCATATGTTTATGACAGTCCTTGGTCACTTGTTGACTATTTGGAACTTTATAGCCCCCACCCCCACCCCCAGTATGTTTTGTGTCCTGCAGTCTTTAATCTAAAAGTTATTTCTTGAGGAAAATTTATCCTAACAAGAATTTAACCATCTTCAATAACAAGACTTGCAATGCCCAGCCTAGTATGCACCCAAAGAAAGATATCATTCAGAAAAGCCTTGAGGCTACTTTAGCTGTCATGAGGGACCAAAATGGCCCCTGGCTGACTCCAGAATCAGTGAGTTAGAAACAAGGCTTAAGTTAAAGCTACTTTTATGAGTCACCTTCCTTTCATTTGTTTCAGTTTCATTACAGCAACAGCTGAGGCTCACAGTTTATCAACAGTTTCCCCTGTTTCTGGTCTTAAATAGAACATATCCTTAGGTACAGAATAATATTTTTTTTTAAAAAACTGTAAACAAAGCATCACCTTATTGCATGGAATATATACTGAAAGTTTGAAGGGACTTACTTCTAATTATTTCTGTCAAATTGGTTTGAAGACACCACCTTAGATTAGAATTGATAACGACTATTCACACTTTAGCATCATTTCTAATCATCTGGTGATTACTTTGTGAAATAATGTACAAAATCTTTTCTATACCTCACTCAGAAGAATTTCACAACTCTTGGAAGCCACATAAGTAGTGTAATGTCACAATTCAATGATTGCTTAAGGGAGACTGATATTAAAAACTGAAAGCAACCTCTCACTGTACCTGCAACAAAACTGTGATAAAATTGTCTACAGGAAGATCAGCACAGTTCAACTAGATAATATGTCAATTTCAGGTTGTTAATATTCAGAAATATTTAACATTTTCCATATCAGTGAATTTTTCAGTTCTGGTTGGACTGCAAAACAAAGTTTATACATTAAATGTGACATATTAAGTCAGCACTTGAAAACTGAGTGTTTTAGAGCTTTTTTTTTTTTGCTTTATTGAGTAAATGATCGTATGTTATCTACCAAACACTACCTGATGCTAAAAGTTATCAATCTCATCTGTCAAATGTTATAAGATAAATACTACTGCAAATCACTCTCTACATGCTATCCATGACCACCAGGGAAAGAGGAGATCATCTTCAGAATAGTGCTTTCTTCTCCTTTGTTCCAGATCCAGTGTTTGATCAGTGATGGTGAACTTTTTAGAGACTGAGTGCCCAAACAGAGGGGTGGGGCAAACTCTGTGTTGGGGGAAAGGAGGATGCGCTCCCATTGGGCTGCTGGGTAGAGGGGTGGGACAAACTCTGTGCTGGGGGAGGGAGGAAACGACAGCATGCATGCCAACAGAAAGGGCTGGGTATGCCCTCTCTGGCAAACATGCCATAGGTCCACCACTACTGCCTTAGATGCTACTCCTCTCCTCAGCTTGACCAGCATGCTCTCATTCTTTCAGAGAAAGGGTTATTCAGGAGTGACTCCAGCAACTTCAATGCTACTACTACATACAGTAACTGACAGATCTCACGGACATCATATCTCCACCTCTTTTTCCTCATCATTTGAGACAGAGGAGTGGGGGGAGGATGTTTTAACGTCTGGCCACACTCTTAAGTCTGCCTGAAAACTAGGTGTGTAGGATTGTAGTTTTTGGATTGTCACTCTTAGAGTTCTACTGTATTCTTGTAGATTTCTGGAAGCTGCAATTTAATTTTGAATGTGCTCTCTTTATCTTTTCCTTTGAATGAACATCTTGCGGAAGTGTGCAATTTTGAGGATTGCATACTTCTCTAAGCACAAAAGAAACCAAGTAACAGATGTTTAAGCCTAGATAAGAATTCACAGAGAAGAATTTTTTTAACCAAATTTGTTTCCAGTTTGTCTACATAATTATCTAGAAAATTGTGTGGCCCTGCCTTTCCAACAAGTATGTACTTCTGCTTCTCTTCTAGGAGTCCTTGAACTCTATGAATTCTCCAGCAGTTCCTCACACTGGCCTGCAAATTTCATTTTAGACATTCTAAATTGGCAGATGAATAGAAAACTATAAAAAGTTGCAGGCTATTTTAGTTGTGGGTATTTTAGTCTTTACTTTCTATAAATAAAATATGTTTTGAAGTTATCACATTGTAGTGACTCAGAAACTTTATGAGGAGAAATGATAGGGAATAAGAGATAATGAATATCAATAGGCATGCCATAACTTCGGGAAAGCACACCAGGAAGTGAGATGATTAATGGAGCTTGACATGTTGTGAAGATATAATTGGGAAACAGCTGGGCAAGCTGAACAATTCAGTGTTCTTCCTTTCAAGTGATAGACGTCTATCATTGACAGATATTTGAGAGAGGAGAGAGTTGTCTTTTGCTGCCAGCACTGGCTGCTAACAGCAGGGATGCCAGTTTCGCAGAACTGGTTTTGAGAGAGTAGGGTGTGTGTTTTGCTTCCTTCTCTGTAGGAGAGAATTAGAAGGTGGTGGTGGTGGGACCTGTGTCTCTGCAGGCTGGCTCTGAGTATAATGAGATGGAAAAGGAAATCTGTCAAAATTAATATTCCTCTATGGAAGACTTTTCATATAAAAATGGCTTAGGATTTAGCATGACAGTTTGCCCTTAATTAAATGTAAGACATCATTTACCATTTTTTTTACCAAACGTATTCCTTAACTTAATTTTGCAAATACACAGTGTTGGGTTGGTGAGGCAATCTGGTAGCACAGTGGTTAAACTGCTGTCCTGCAACCAAAAGGTTGTGAGTTCAATCCTGACCAGGGATCAAGGTTGACTCAGCCTTCCATTCTTCTGAGATCAGTAAAATGAGTACCCAGCATGTTGGGGACAAAAATGTTAATTAACTTGTGAACCGCCCAGAGAGTGCACTAAGCGCTATTGGGTGGTATTTGAGTGTTATTGCTTTGCTTTGTTTTGCTTTAATGAGCTGAAAATGTTTTTTAATCTGTAATCAGCAAATTAAATGCCATGCACGCACTTCAGTGCTAATTTAGACCAAAAATAAATGAAATCCAAAACCAAAAATTGAAACAGGTTCCCTATTTTTGGTGAGTATCAGGCTTCCAAACAAGTATGACACCCCTTTACAGCAGTGGTGTGACCAGAGCATTAGTTTGGCCTGCAGCTTTCCCCTTCCATCACTGAACATAAAACGATGAAATGTTACTATCAATTTCTTCACGTAACTTGAAAATCTTATTATTATAAGTTGTTTACTACTCAAGTGGCTAAGATGCTGACTGGAAGGCGGGAGGTCAGCAGTTCGATTCCCAAGTACTGCAGGACAGAATGAGCTCCCAACTTTGTCCCAGTTGCTGCCAACCTAGCAGTTTGAAAGCAAGAAATTGCAAGTAGATAAATAGGGACCTCTTCGGTGGGAAGGTAAACAGCATTCCGTGTGCTCTGGTGTCTAGTCATGCCTGCCACATGACCACGGAAACATCTGCAGAAGCAGACAGCCCTGGCTCTTTAGCTTTGAAACAGAGATGAGCACTGAACCCTAGAGTCGGATATGACTGGCTTTCGAGCAAGGAAAACCTTTACCTTTACCTTACTACTTGATGGCACACAAAAAAGAGTTGTCCCAAAAGATGCCATCTGCAGGGGAAACTGGAAATTGTAGCTAAATGTACCTTTGTTGTCAAAATATTCATTACAAATCTTATAAAATATTTACAAAATATTCTCTATATGTTTTATGATTGTATGTATTTCTTTGTATATGTAGTTAGATTGTATTATGCTTTTAGTATGTTTGAGATTGCTTTCTTGTTTTGAAGAGCTTTCTCATTTTATGCTGTCAGCTGCTCTGGGTGGCGCTTGTGCCAGAAGAGCGGGAAATAAATAAATAAAAATCTTAGCCACCTCTTTTTACACACACATGAAGTCTTCTGCTCCACTCATGGTGAGCATGTTCAAGATATCTGCTGCTATGGATGGCAACTGTTGGGACACCCTGTAAATTCCCTCTGAAGGCACCACTACAGAGATAGTAATTTAATAGACCTTTGTCTTATCTTAATGTTTCAAACGGAAAACACTGCATAAAATAATTGCAAACATTTTAAAGGTTGGATTGCCCAAGTTTGATGCAAACCCACTGATGGAGCAGATTTTCCAATGGAAAGGTTGTCACGATTAGACATTTACTATAACACTATGAATAACATTGTTGCATACATTGGCTTTGCATGTGAGAAAATCCATTGCCTCCTATCTTTCATCCTTGTGTCTTGAGTGAATCTTTATTACTTTCCTGACTTGATTGTTCATTTCTTTCCAGCATAACAATGAAACATTTTTTTAAAAATGACATCAGTTTTATGCTTTTGTTGAATCTATGCAGAGTGGTTCACTTCATTTATTGTATTTTATTCAACTCAATGAAAATGCTTGAAAATGGTGCACTGCAGAGACAGGAAATGTGACTGGGGCTGCTAGCCTAAACCAGGAAATCTCAACCTTTTTAAAATGGGGGCTGGGTCACACTCCCTCAGACAGTTTTGGGGGCTGGATGGCCATTTTGTCATTCCTCCTCCACACCGCACTTCCTGGTGTGGTGGAGGAGGTGGGGGAGCACATGAAATGGTGTCGCAGGCCGCATCCAGCCCACCGGCCACAGGTTGAGAATCCCTAGCCTAAATAGTAGCATTAATTCTGCAAACTAAAGTTCTATTTACCTTCCCAATGAAGTGAAACATCTGCAGAAGCAGACAGCGCTGGCTCTTCAGCTTTAAAACAGAGATGAGCACTGAACCCTAGAGTCAGATATGACTGGCTTTTGAGCAAGGGAACCCTTTACCTTTACTTGAAGTTCTGTAGCTGATGCCATAAGCAGAATCCCTGCCTTTCCAATTGCAAAAGAATATCTAAAGAAAAACCACTTAGTCTGCTGCACTGATGCTCTTTTAAAGGAGCAATACATGACACAATCATGTTTTCCTGTCCCAAGGACATTAGGTTTCCCTTGCTCGAAAGCCAGTTGTATCCTACTCTAGGGTTCAGTGCTCATCTCTGTTTTAAAGCCAAAGAGCCAGTGTTGTCTGCTTCTGCAGATGTTTCCGTGGTCATGTGGCAGGCATGACTAGACACCGGAGCGCACAGAATGCTGTAACCTTCCCACTGAAGTGGTCCCTATTTATCTACTTGCAAATTCTTGCTTTCAAACTGCTAGGTTGGCACTGATATATAGTTCACCTGAAGAAGAAATTGTTTGCAGGGAAGAGTGTTTGGTTGCTTCTATGAAGACACATGGGGCTGACTAGCAGAACACTTATCCTCTGCTCTAAAGAAGAATGGGAACAAATAGAGGTACAATTGGTACCAATATGATGATTATTTTGCTACCAAGCTCCTTGTTCAGACTTTTTGTTAATTTACTCTATCCCTTTTGCTCTTGATGGAAGGGGAAATGAAGCCTTAGGATGTTAAAAAATGGACAAACTTTATTTTGGAGATTTTTGTTAAGCCTGACACATTTCAGGCCAGGATTTTTTCAGCCCAGCTTGCCGCCGCCGCCGCCAAGTGAGGGGCAAAGAGGGCCATTCCACCAGCCACTCCACCTGGCCCCATTCTTTGGGCTGGCCCCATTCTTTGGGCCCTACCCTCCCCCTCGCCCTCAGACTTGGAGGACTCTAAAGGTGGGGGATTTCGTTGGTGGTCTTGGATATTTCTTGTTATTTCTTGTTATTAATTGTATCTTTAATATTGTATTTTTTGATTATATTGTTGTTATGCTGTATTTTCTGAATTTTGTGCCTTTGATATTGTGGTTTTGAATTTTCTGTAAGCCGCTTCGAGTCGTTGGACTGAAGGAAGCGGGATACAAATAAAACATTTATTTTTATTTTTATTTTTATTTTTATTATTTTTTATTATTTTTTATTATTTTTTATTATTATTATTATTATTATTATTATTATTATTATTATTATTATTATTATTATTATTATTATTATTATTATTATTATTATTATTATTATTATTTCCCCAGTGGCTGTATAAATACACTAAACTTGTTTTTACAAGTATATGAAATATTTGCAATGTGGTGACCTTATGAACCTATTCAGGTAGACCAGGGGTGCTCAAACATTTCAGGCCGTGGGCTGGTCATGTGGTTCAGCAGGCTGGTTTTGTGGTTTAGTGGGCTGGTCACGTGGTTCCTCCCACTGGAAGCAGAAGTAAAATGCTCCTTGCAATCTGTTTTGCAACAGATATGTTTTGCAAAAGGATGAGAAAAAAATTTAGGCTGACATTTTTTCTGCTTAAACCAGGGGTGCCTGAACTACAGCCCATGGGCCAGATCAGGCCCCTGGCACCAATTCCAGTCCACACTGCCCTCATCACTCCCGAAAGTGGAAGTAAAACTTGCCCACATTGTCATGTTTTATTTCCAATTATGGGAGCGATGAGGGTGGCGCAGGCTGGATGAATTGGTGTCCGGGACCCATGAGTTAGACTACTGCAAAACATCAGGCTCTTGTGATAGACTTATGAGCTTCTCCTGGGGTTGGAACTCTGAGGAAAAATGTGTTGTCACGGCATGTTTCATCAAAGGCAGGTGCTCCAGCACCTGAGACCATAAACCATTTAGGACTTCATATAGTAACATCAGAACCTTATAAATGCAGATAGTACAGTCATGCCAGCATTAAGGAAACATGATTAAATATCCACAACCAGCACCAGCCTCGCAGCTGCATTCTGCACCTGCTGCAGATTCTGTACCATCTTCCAGGTAGCCTCACATAGAGTTTATTAGAGTAATCACTTTTCAAGATTATCAATACATGGACCACTGTCAAGAACAATCTTCTATCTAGGAATGGGTGGAACTGGGTATCTGACTAAAGTGAAAAAGGAAGACCTGGTCAGGACAGATGTGTCCTTTGGGGCAGTTTCTCCTTTGGGGCAGTTTCTCCTTTGGGGCAGTTCTACCTCATTCAGACAATGCTGTGAACCACCCAACTGAAATCCCTTCAAACAACGAGGTCTCTGTCTTTGTCTGTTAGCTTTCATGCAGTCTATTATTGCTCCAGGCAATTATCTAAGATGTGGATAGCATCAACAGCCAATGATAAGAAGGAGGGTATTGAGTGTTATGCGCATATTAGTGACATTGCACTCTGTATCTCCATATGTCCTTACCCAGTGGCTTCTTATAGATGTTAAGCAGAAAAGGGGAGATGATAATCTCCTGTGGCTCACCAAATTATTATACATCCAAGGGGCCAACACAGCCTCCCCCAGCTGTACCATCTGGAAACAGCCTATTGCACCATACCTCTGAATCCAGTTCCATTATACTGTACACTAAATTTAGTAACTATTGCAAGAATTGTACTCTCTATTTTGATACACGCCATAAATTGCAATTCTCAACACATATCCTGGCCTGCACCCAGCTCCAATCAGTTGTTTCAAATACAGTTTTATCAGAACTTTTTTTTATTAATAACACAGTTAATATACTGAGTGCCAAAGGCAAAAATCCTTGTGTTGCAGTGACATATTCATTTATTACAAAACAATACTATCCACTACCTCTGACAACTACAGGCAATGTGTGAGGAGTCTACCTGATGTTAGGGATGGAATGATATGGCCTGCTGCCTCTTTTAAGATGTAGATCTTTTTTTAAAAGCAGAGGTTGAAAAATAATTGCTTTGGGGACTACATGACAATGTGCCAAGGGACTTTGGGAGTTGTAGGATTTTTTTTTATTTAAAAAAAGGAGTAACTTTCCAAGCTCTCTTTAAAGTGTAAACAAGCTTCTGAACTGGCAGCCTGAATGCAAAGAGCACCAATGTCTTTGGCTATAATGTTCAGTATGAAATGCAGGATGTTCTTTTTCCAGGATCATCTTTCACTTGACATGGAACGACATTGTCACTTTCCCACGAGGAAAAATACAAGGTACCGTAAGTGTTATTAATTTCTAATTTATGACCGAGCATGTTTTGCATATGGATCTTGACACCTTTATTCCTTTAGGGAAAACATTGCTCTGTCAAGTCAAGATACTTCTTTGCCATTTATTTTGTTAATGTCCATAAGATGTTATTCTCTATTGACCAAGAGGTACATGGCAGGGGGAAAAACTGCTTTTTAAATTTTTTATATGTGCACTGTTTTCCTCACCTTTTACAACTTTTGAAAAATGACTAATGGTGACCAGATCAAATCAGTCCATAAATAGATCCCATAATTCCAATATGAGTGAGACAAAATGGTAGGAAAGAATTGAAAGGAAAAGAGACAGTTGTTGTTCATCATGAGAGCTTGTATTCAGTGATGCACTGCAGCAGGTTCTGTCAGGTTCTGCAGAACCAGTAATGGAAATTTCCCCAGGCCATGCCCACTTGGTTAGCCATGGCCACCTCCATAGCCCATAATGCAGGATGTTTGGCCATGCCCACAAATTTGGCCCCACCCACAGATTTGGCAAGCCCACAGAGTAGGTAGTAAATTCTTTTGCAGGGCATCACTGCTTGTATCATATTCAGTGAGTGATGTAAAAAATACTGGTTAAATTCTTTTTGCTTGTTAATTTCGGCTGAATCAACAATAATCTTAAATGTGGAATATTCTTGTCACCAGCTGAGAGTGGGACAGAGAGCATTAGTTTTTTTTTTTCTAATTAGTCTCTCTATAGTTTACACAAACGGTCTCAGTGCAAATCCTGGTGACATTTCCCTTTGAGAAGTAAAGTACAGACATACATCCAGCATAGAATGATTGTCTGATTGTTTAAAAAGATGCAAACAACCCCTGTGGTGATTCAAATCTTTAAAAGGCCATCCCAGAAAACAACAGACATTAACAGAACAGATGTTTTGCCACAGTCTGTAAACTTGTGCAATCTGTACTAAGGCTTTCCACACAGAGCAATTTTTTTCTCTCTGCTTTCTCTCAATTGGTGCCAATTACTTAATCCAGTGCAGATCACACTGGGCCTGATCTAACAGGGCTCATATTCATATCTTTAAGATCAGAATTTGAAAGCAGGAACAGGTAATAGAAGGAGAAACTGGCAGTAAGGAATGGTTGGCTTTGCTGCAAGCTAGACCTTTGTTTTTAATCTCTTGGGGCAATGCTACCAAATCTCGATTTTCTTAAGTGATAGTTGTAGAAGATTATACCAGAAATAGTTATGCAACTCAATTTTATCTTTAGTAAGGTTGTGTGTCCCCAAACACACTTCTTCAGATGAATAAAGTGGTTATTTAAAACAGTTGGCACTTTAAAATCATCAGTATATTTTTCCTTGCCAGCAGTTTACATTATCTTTAATAGATAACTTTTAATACCTTGCCATAAAGTTGCCTCTGAATCATATGAATGAGTGATCTCCAGGATGTTCTGTCTTCAATATTATAAACTAAAGACTGTAACTTCTTTTTTTTAAAGTCAACCCATCTCATAATTGTTTTTCCTACTGTTTTCAACTTTTCCCAGTATTATTGTTATTTTCAAAGAATGTTACCTTTTCATGATATACCCAAAATATTACAGTCTCAGTTTAGACGTTTTAGCCTCCAGAAGTATTCCAAGCTTGATTTGCTCTAGGACCAATTTGTTCATCTTTCCGACAGACCAGGGTATCTACAAAGCACTTCTTCAGCACCATAATTAAAACAAATCATTCCCCCCCCCCACATCAGCTTTCTCTAATGTCCAGTTTTCACACCCATTCATAGTGATTGTCTTGGTTTACAGTGACATACATTTGATGATCATTTCCAATTTCTTCATTGCTGCCCTTCTTAATCTCAGTCTTGGCTGCAACCTCTACTTGGATTGATGATTGAACAAGGGTATACAAAATCTTTCACCATTTCAATGTCTTCATTTTCAGAGTTAAGATTGTATAGTTCTTCTGTAGTCATGATTTTGTCTTCTTAAACTCCAGTCCTACTTTGACACTTGATTCTTTTACTTTCCTCAAAAATCCTTTCAAGCCGTTGTTACTTTGGGCTCATCTTAAATTATTGAAGTTCCTTCCTCCTATTTTCACTCCACCTTTATCTGAATCTAATCTGGCTTTCCTTATGTTCTGCATAGAAATTGAACAGGTAAGGGGATAAAATGCACCTTTGTCTGACACTTCCCCCCCTAAAATGGTAGTTTTTTGTACACAGTGTAAGATATCCATCAAGTGCTGAGGTAGACCCATGTCTTTCAGAGTAGCCCACAGTTTCTCATGTTTCACACAGTCAAAGTCTTTGTTGTAGTCTATGAAACTTAGACTGATCTTCTTCATGAATTCTTTGTTTGGCTCCAGTAGACAATAAATATTTGTGCTATGATTTTGACAGGCTCTTCCTTTTCAGAATCAAGCTTAGACATCATATATATCTCCTTTCCTATGAGGTAAACATCTTTGTTATAAAACCTTGAGCATCACTATGCTTACATGAAAAATATAGCACTCTTTGGTACCTCCTTTCTTGGGGAATGGAATGTATGTTGAATATTGCCAGTCTGTAGGTCATTGTTTTGTTTTCCATACTTGCTGACATATTCTTGTCAGAATTTTGACAGATTCATTTCTGTGTGGATTGAAATAGTTCTATTAGTATTCTTTCTATTCATAGTTGTTAGTTTATTTCAATGTTTCCAGAGCAGCTTTCACTTCACTTTCTGGAACTGCCAATTATTCATTTTAGGATTCCTCTTCCTGGAATCAGTAAATAATGCTATGTCATTGTATAAGTTCACAACAATGTAGGTGTATACTAATAACAAGGGCAAATAAGTATAGTAGGTATTTTTTCTTAACAACAGTATTTAAACATGAAAAGCTCTTTGATTCAAGGACTTTTGCAAAGGTTCAACTCATGACTTTTAGTTATATGCTTCAGTTATGTTTACAAATAATCTCCATAGTCCTTGAGACACATAACTCTCCTAGGTCCTCAACCAGTTAGTATTTTATATGCATGTTGATCCGAATGGATAGTCTCCTTCCTCATCATACAAATAGTCAATGTGATCATAGCTGGATTCAGACAGTCCTTCTCTAGCCACTCAGCCACATTACCCTGTTTATCTGTGACCATTTGAACCCCGGAGAGTTAAATGTGGTGATGACTATACAACCTGTCTGGCACTGTTACCTCCTGAAACTACAATCTGCTCAGACTTAGCAATGCTTCCAGGGAGTCAAAAAATCAGAACCAACATGCCTGCCTTGCAAGGTAGACTTATGTATTTTATAAGAGACAGTGAAAAGGAAAAGGGGCAACAATTCCAAAAGGTTTCAAAAAATACTTCTTGATAAATACCGTTTGAGACAAAGTTAAGGCAATCAAAAGAACAAATAAGAAAACAACAAATATAAGTGAATTATCTAATATTGAGACAATAGAATAGACTCAGCAAATTCTGACATGTATACAGAGTGCATTGTTCTGGACATGGTATAGCAGAACAGCAACTGAGCATATGATCTCCTGAGAGAAACTAAGCCAAATAATTAACTTCTAAACCCCTTTTTATACATTAAGCATACCATTCTAGACCCTTCCAGATGGTCTGCCAATCAGGCTTGCAATTCTATCATAGGTCCACAAGGACAAGAGCACATTCTGGCTCTCTCCCTTCACAAGCTGAAATCATCTTCCAGTTAGTGCAGTACAAGGAACAAGCTGGCTTGACCTTGAAGACCTTTCTTATAAGATATAAACTGCAGGTATTACTCCCTTCTCATTTCTAGATAGACACTGTCATATTCCCAGTTAGCTTTTCCCAGGCACTTACAAAGAAGAATGAATTTTCTAGATGGATTCTATGCTTCCCCTAATTTCTCAGTTTCTTCATAGTCAACTCATGTTATTTTTTCCACGTTGTTCCTACCTCCTCACCCCAGTTTTAAATATATTCATTTGGATGAAGGGAGGGCTGCAGTCTTCAAATGAATTTGCAACAACAGCTAGTCCACTGCAGAGTGGCAGAACACTACTCTGCTGCCAAACAGAAACTCAATGCCATAAGCTATGGCTGAACTTCTATCAGATGTGATGGGAGCGAGAAGACAACTGGGTGTGCTAGCTGACATGCCTATATCTGGTTGCTTGTCAGGTTCTAAGGTAGCTTCAGGGCTCCAACTGCTAGGAAAGCAGCTCTGATTAGACTCACAGTCTGCCGCAGCAGCTGAGGCCCTGGTGAGTTCCAACGGAGAGGCCTGAGGGAAGATATATATAAGAACCAGTCACTGTCACTAGAAGCTGCCTCAGCAACAAATGTTTATGGATTTGGTGTGGTGCTTTGTGTAAACCTACTACTCTTGCTCTAGCCCAAAAGCATCCTGCTGTAGTTGCTTCCTGGCCTTCTTGAACTATGTCTCTTCTACTACAGGTAGACTAGCCTTGTTCCCTGTGTACTCCTGGCTTTGGCCTTGGCCTTGGATAGGTACTTGGAGAAGGCTTTCATTTGTCTTTGAGATTGGTTTCCCTGAGTCCTGATGCCTGTGCTGCTAACTGACTGCCTACGTCCCAAACTCTGACATTGCTACATTCTTGTAATATGCATGACAGTCCATTTCTTTTCAATTAACTGTTGTAAACTGTGGTTTTCCTGATAAAATTAATTGACAATGCTACTGGCAGGGTTCAGGTGCCCAGTGCTGAACCTGTGACTACTTAGGAACAACTAGTTTGGAAATTTGTATAAAGCTAAAAGTGGGGGAAAAATCACACCAATTTATATTTTTTCCCCAAGAAAATCATTTGGGGATGGAACAAGAAGTCTTTAAACATATTTCAAGAAGCTGTTAGACATCACTATGAAAAAATAGTGGTGACACCGCCTATCTCACACAAGAAACACAAAGGGGTCTCAAAGGAAAGGGAGGAAGTAATTAAGCAGAAGAGTACCTGCTGACACATAGATCTAATACAAGGTAGATCTAGAATAGATTTTGAGGGGGATAGTGCAGATGATTTCAATCTCCCTCCCACCCTCACTGGTTCCAATTGCTTTCTGCATGTTTTGTTAATTTTTATAAATGATCAATTCCGGCACAATAAATGGAGAGCAAAGAAGGACCTTTACTGTAAGGACATTCACTGGTCCTCTGGGCAATGGCAGCATCCTGTCAGTTGAACCTTTCTCTCTGGAAGCACCTCTGGATAAGTTTTGACATGAATGAAACATTTCTATACAATAGCAGACAATTGTCATAGCAATAAAATTGGAACAAGTAATCAAACATATTTGTATCCACCCCATCTCAAGAATAAACACCAGCTGAACAAAGCCGAAGCAACCAAGATGCAAATGAGAAGCTGTAATTTAACTGATGTGAAAGCAATGTATAAAGAAGAAACTGGTATTTAAGAGAGCAGCTTCAGACAATGTGTTCAGACCAAAGTTGGAACATGACTTACATTTGAGTAAAAATATTTTCTGACAGCTGCGGAATGGCATTGTCAGATATCTTATGGAGGATATAGCACTACATTAAGTTCCACGGAGAACCATAATTTTAGTTCCACTTTAGCTGATTACAGAATCCAAAGCCTCAGCAGTGCTGAAGGGCCCTAACGTGAAAGCAGATGTTGTCTGGGAAAGTAGAGAAAGATAAATGGGATCAGAGTTTATCCAATATCAAACTGTTCTGCATATGTTTTTTTAAAAAAAGAAACAGAATTCCTAGTTGGGGGGGGAATTAAAACTGTGCGGGGAAAAATAATCACCAAAGTTTTTGACACAGACCAATCAACAATATTTACATTACTCTAAATACCAGTGTATTACTATGCAAACCTCTATTTTATGACATCATCTCACATTTTCTTGGTTACATTTCTTATGCATTTAGCATTTGATTTATAAAAAACTTAAAATGTTGACAGTCTCCTCTCCATTGGGAGAATGTATAGACATCTTGCTTCTAGATTTTCTCTGTTGTATAATTATACAGTAGTCCCATCTGGCAATCTTTACAACCAGAAGAATAGACATCATATTTGGAACAAATGCCAGTCTCTTGGATGACCCAAAATCTATTCTAGCCAGTTGGTGACCTTATGGAATAAATAGGAACACAGGAAAATGCCATCTACTGAGACAGACCATTGTTCCATCTTGGCCAGTACTATCAACTGGGACTGTCACGGTCTGCCAAATGTTTGGCAGAAATCTATTGCAGGCGCACCCCCCCAAAAAAAAGGACTCAGACACCGGTATATGTGGATAACGGCATTAGGCGACATTTATTGATTCATGCCCTAGTCCGAATTATAAATTTCAATTGGTACTCAGCCAATTATAATTCTTAAGGCAAGCAGGCCGCAGTAATACTGGTAAGGTTCCTCCCAAAATTGCCAATGGCAATTGGCTACAATGTATCCATTTGTATAAATTTGTTTGTTAGCAACAAACAAATTGTTGGCCTTAGTCAATAAACTATCTACTGACCCCACCCTCTGACGTGTATCCGTCAAATCACGGGGTGATGCATGCTGAAGAGCTCCTGCCATCCCCCCATTGCCTGGTTCGTCGTTGACCGGTCAACGTTAACAAACTTGTACCTATCTAGTGTTGGCCAGTCAATTGCGAACCTGCCGGATACCTGTGGGTCATAAATATTTACCTTACCAGTGCTACCCGCCCATGTGACCAAAGTCAAGAGCAAAACCCCTATATCAAACCATAGCAACAGTGTGGGATGGGCAAAAAAGCCAGAACCAGGAAGCCAATTGTAGGTTCCAGCCAAAAATTCCCACCTGGCCCCGAAGCAACCAAAACATCACATTGTTCACTAGGGAGGGGGTGGAGGGAAAAACTTCTCCTCTCCGTCGCTTTTCCAAAATGGCAGCTCGGCTGCCTCGTGGCCACCCCTTTTATCGAGGGGTGGCCACGCCCCCTAACTCACCCGGATGTCTGAGTCTGGGTGGGTGGGGGCCGCAAAGAGCGCGGCGGCCATTTTGGCACCGCGCTTTCATTGCAGGCGCACCCCCCCAAAAAAAGGACTCAGACACCGGTATATGTGGATAACGGCATTGGGCCACATTTATTGATTCATGCCCTAGTCCGAATTATAAATTTCAATTGGTACTCAGCCAATTATAATTCTTAAGGCAAGCAGGCAGCAGTAACACTGGTAAGGTTCCTCCCAAAATTGCCAATGGCAATTGGCTACAATGTATCCATTTGTATCAATTTGTTTGTTAGCAACAAACAAATTGTTGACCTTAGTCAATAAACTATCTACTGACCCCACCCTCTGACGTGTATCCGTCAAATCACGGGGTGATGCATGCTGAATAGCTCCTGCCATCACCCCATTGCCTGGTTCGTCGTTGACCGGTCAACGTTAACAAACTTGTACCTATCTAGTGTTGGCCAGTCAATTGCGAACCTGCCGGATACCTGTGAGTCATATATATTTACCTTACCAGTGCTATCCGCCACACGGGGAGGCTTAATAAAGACTAAACGCCCCCCCCAGACCGTCAGCTCGGTCAACAGGCCTGCTTGCAAATCTTCCAAAAAGAGGTTCATACCTCTGGGCGACAGATGGACCCCATCCCCTGTGTAAAGATCATAATTTTGGAGACTAATGGTGGGGTGTCGGATGACCCGCCCCAAACCCTTGTCAGCAAAGAACCGGGCCACTGCCCTGTTCACCGAGCGACGAGCGCGGTCAAGGGCATGGAGGTTGATACCCCCCTGTAAGCGTGACGCGGTATGATGTCCGACCATAGCAGCGTTGTGGCAGGCCACACATAATGCAAATAAGCTAGGTCACTGCAGATCGTATGTTTTAAAGAAAGGCCAGTGACCTGGCCCATGTCATTGCCCCCGAGGTGCAGCACCAGGACATCAGGCGGTTCAGCATCCCTGATGGAAAAAAGGAATGGCAACAGTTCCCGCCATAACATTCCACGCTTACCATACCACCTGATACATGCGGATGCACGTAGTCCAAGCTGGGGTCCCCACTCTGTCACCGCAGCATACTGCGCTGCCCAGTGCACATAGCTGTGGCCCACCAGCCATACTGCCACCGGTGTGCGGCGACACACAGGGTCTGTAAAACAAAAAGAGACAGGACAGTGACTTATCTGTTACTCATACTTGAAGGGGGCGAACATATAATTCAAAACACTTCGATCCCCACCTCCCCATATGGCATATATCAGCCTCAGAGTACCCAAATGCAGCCGCAGTAGAAGCAGCTCCTATTCTAAAAGAATGGGTGCCGTAACGAGCCCCGGGAAGGCCAACACTGGACAGTGCCTTACCGGTCACCTTCCAAAATTGAAATTTAGTAAGGGGAGACCCATCTTGGTGGCAGAAAAACGGGCCAGGGTGCGTACCACGCATTGCAAGGAACTCTTGTAGGGCACCAACCGGACAGATGTCTGCAATGGAACATCTTAGCAGTCTAACACCACTGCCTACACCGTGCTGATCAACCTTTGAGGAACGTATCCTCAACTGAGCCCACTCATTGGAGACATAGACATCTTCGAGTTCCACTGCCCTACGAGCTGCATCCGCCTTAGACAGTAGCACCAGCTCACTGAGCGCTCAAAAAAAAGACCACCGTGGTAGCCGCATGAAACAGAGCTGCCTCATACCTGTCAAAACACAGGTCATGCCAGCCTCGTGCAAGGTGGGTAAGAACCCCTGGAGAAATAGGGTGGCGATTGTCCGGGCGGCGTCCACGTTCCCGTGTCCACCCCTCCAAAACATGTCGTATACGGAAATCATTCGTGTTGTCAGCAGAGCCCCTCACTTTGGCCATGAATGCCAGTGCTGACAGCCTGGATGCTATCGTGCGGGGAGCTAGGCCCTGACTGTGTAGGTAGACCATAAATTGGAGAACGTGTGTAACTGGAATGGGCCAGACCTCGGGCAACCGGAGTTGTGCACAAAAAGTTTTAAATTGACTGAATGCATGGTGATACGCCTTACGCGTGCAGGGCGCCAGCGACATGCCGATCGCCCGGTTCACCTCTCCTTGCCAAACGTCCAAATCTCGTCCGGGAGCGGCGAGGGGAATTCCTGTGCGTCCGGAGCCAAGGCGCAGAACCGGGGGATCTGCAGGCGGGATAAAGCGTCAGCAATATCGTTATTAATACCTGGTACATGTCTGGCCCTGAAGAGCACATTGAGGCGTAGGCTGCGCAACACAAAGTGGCGAACTAACTCCATGACCTTGGGTGATTTAGATGTCTGGGAATTGACAATGTGCACTACCCCAGCATTGTCACACCAGAAATGAACCACTGAATTGGCCCACTCCTCGCCCCATAGCATCAAAGCTCCCAGTATCGGGAAGAACTCAAGGAATGTAAGATCGCGTAGGCGATCCGTGCCCCTCCAGGCTGGAGGCCATCAGCCATAGGCCCACCTCCCCTCAAAGTAAATCCCATATCCCAGGGACCCCGAGGCATCCGACTGAACCTGGAACCTAGGGGAAACCAAAAGGTCAGATCTCCAGAATGACACCCCGTTGAAGTCCCTCAGGAACTTAAGCCAAACCAACATGTCAGCCCTCATGCCCTTGTTCAGTCGGACCCTATGATAGCGCCTGGATAGGCCAGTCATAGCATCGCATAAGCGTCGAGCAAAAGCTCTGCCGGCGCGACCACCCTGCAGGCGAACTTAAGGTGACCATGGAGAACCTGGAGCTCACGAAGTGACACGTTGCGTTTGGCCAATAAGGCCAAAATCAACGCAGTGATCCGGGTAACCTTATCCATGGGTAACCTGGATGACTGCGAGACCGTGTCAATTTCGATACCCAGAAATGTGAGCTTATTTGATGGGCCCTCGGTCTTTTCGGGCGCTAAAGGGACACCAAGTTCCTGCATTAGCATCTGAAATGTATTGAGGAGACGCGTACACGTGTCCCAGCCCCGTTCACCCCCGAACAAGAAATCATCGAGGTAGTGGGCTACAGACCGGGACCCAGACCTGCGAACAAAGGCCCACTGAAGGAAAGTGCTAAAACGTTCAAATGCTGAACAGGAAATAGAGCAGCCAAAAGGCATGGCTTTATCAACGTAAAATTTTCCTTGGAATTTAAAACCCAATAACTCAAAGTCACCCGGGTGCACTGGCAACAAACGGAATGCCGACTTAATGTCACATTTTGCCAGAAGTGCACCCGGGCCACAAGCGCGCACCATGCGCAGGGCCTGGTCAAATGATGTATACCTGACCGAACAAAGGTCATCAGGAATGGCATCATTGACCGAATGGCCCGCCGGATATGACAGATGGTGAATCAAACGAAACTCCCCAGGGGTCTTTTTGGGCACCAACCCTAAAGGGGAAACCTTCAGATTGGTAAAGGGTGGCATAGGAAAGGGGCCAGCAACCCTACCTGCATTAACCTCCTTAGCAATACTTAGGGCGGCCACCTCCTCCCTACCCTTCAGGGAAAGTAAATTAGGGGCATCTTGGGAGCGCCGCTCCCCTATGAATGGGATGCGAAAGCCCCACTGGAAACCCTCGAGGAGATACCTAGCATCCTCCCTCCTTGGGTAAGTCGAGAGCCACCACTCTAACATGGCTATGTTAACCGGGGAGGGGGCCTTTTGAGTGACCAGCTCCATCAGTGGCAGGTCTGCCCGCTCCCTGTCCACCTCTACCTCTGCCTCGTGACCCACTGGCTCGCGGACATGCAGCGGCGGCGTGGGGGCCAGCGCAAGAGGGACACTCATGTTTGTATTGGCACTGTTTTCTATTGCATACACCATTGGCCGAGAAACTCCAACACAGCAAGCGGGCTGGAACCCCCTGCCCCGCCAGCTGGCGGGGAGCCTGTGTTGGAGCAGCTTGCTGGACCGCATGGCCACAATGGTACCTCTCCCCAGGCGCCGGGCGCATGGGGGTCATGTATAAAAGCCACAGTTTTTGACATGGCTCATCCCACCTCATCTCCAGGTGTAAGGGCACTCTCATTCTAAATTCCTCATCGTAAGCCAACCACGATGGGCCAGGAAAATCCACCATTGCCCTGTAAATATTGTCCAAATATTGGACCATAGGAATGGCCAGGTCAGGCCGAGCCCTGAGATACACCGCCATAAAGATGAGATATGCGGGTAACCAGTTGGCCCAGGTGCGTGGTGGCTTGTGACGGCGAGACAGCTCTTTGTCCTTCTCATCCTGCCCCTCTTTCTCCTCCTTGGTGGGTTCCCTGTTCAATAGGGAGAAAATATCGACATACTCCCCCGCCAAATCTTTTCCCTTGTGGCATGGGCCAAATGATCCCCAGTGGCAAGGAATACCCGGCCGTCGGCAATGCCGACACCGGCACCGTATTAACACGGGGTATCAGGAGAGGAGCCTGGACCATCCCTGCGACACCCGGTGCAGCCCCGGGGGCGGAAACCCCCCCCCGCCCAATGTTATGCCAGTATGGGACCAAACTGCACCCGGGTAAGCCGGGAACTGATGCCCACCTGCCCCGACATTACGAGGCCATGGCCACTGAAACCTGTCCCCGGAAGTGGAGTGTGATGTGGGCACATTAGCTTGAACCTGATACTCACTGGGTGCACCCCCGTGAGCTGCCCCCACTGGGGGTTCCGGCCCACGGCGGGCGTCGGAGCTCGCGACCGAAATCGAGCTCTGAGTACACATCCGACCACTACCTGTCTGCAGTTCCTGATGTACGGGGAGCTGCGAGACCGCGGCGGGCACAGGCCTGCGCGCCTCAAGCAACTCAACCCAACTGGCCGCCTGCTGGAGAGTGGCGGCTGTCGTGGTAGCAGGCTGGCAAAAGGGGGCCCCAGATGGCAATGAACCCCCCCAATGGGGTTATTGGTGATCCCTTGGGATGCCTCTAGCGCCGCTACGCGAGCCAATAATGCATCCACCATCGCAGATCCCCCTGCATAAAGGGGGCCAGGTGGGCCGGACGGCCCACCGGGCAATGGTCCAGGGGCCCCTACGTGAGAGCCAGGCCCCAAATAGGGCCATGCCCAAAACTCCGGCCCATGAGGGGCCGGGGGTAAGCCCTGCTGTGCAACCGCACCAGGCCCTCCCCCCTGCTCAAAGCCCATGGCCGGCAATTGCGGGCCGGGGGCCGAAGCCCCTGTAGGGCCAGTCTGAGGCTGGAGGGCCACGGGCCATGGCCTAAGCTGCCCCATCCCACCGGTCCCGGTGGGTGCCTCCGGTAAGGAGTCCTGTTGGGGGGGGGCGCAGTCGCGGTCCTCCGACCCGACTGCTGCCTCCTGTTTGGGCGAGCCTGAGTCGCCATAGCCTTCTTCTTATGAGGCATAATGAAAGGACGATCCCTTTCCAGGGATCAGAAACCCGATGGCTATAAAGCTGAAGATTAAGAAGCAAAGATCCCGCTAAGGCTCTGCAGCCAAGGATGGCTCTCTAAAGAGACGAAGAGCGACGGAGAAAAACTTCTCCTCTCCGTCGCTTTTCCAAAATGGCAGCTCGGCTGCCTCGTGGCTACCCCTTTTATCGAGGGGTGGCCACGCCCCCTAACTCACCCGGATGTCTGAGTCCGGGTGGGGGGGGCCGCAAAGAGTGTGGCGGCCATTTTGGCGCCGCGCTTTCATTCTGGTCTTATCAGAACAGTCCAAGTATGTTCTCATGGTCTCTCCTGGAAATCATAAGCTCAATGCTGAAATCAGATGAAATCAGGTTTGTTCAGGATAATGTGGTATCTGTAGATCTTTGATGAAGGAAGGGGTTTTCAAGAGGAACAGGTGGGAAATGACATTTATTGTGAGATGAAATCAATTTGTGTAATTTTAGATGTAATAATAATAATTGTGTACCCTCATGTTAATTATTTTTATAGTGACTCTTTCCAGGAGTTTGTTGGTATAGAATATGCAGAAGTGGTTTACCATTCCTTTCTTCTGAGGGCACTCTGGGACTACACAAATTGCTTAAGGCTACAGAGGCTGGCTCAACTCCTGGGAGGCACAGTGGGGAATTGAATTCCCAACCTATACCTAACTCACTGAATTATCCAGCCAGCACAAGTTTAGCTAATAATAATTTCATGTCAGAAATTATTCTGGGTTGAGAGGACTTTTGCTGGAGAAACTTGGCTCAGGGGATGCCCAAATGAGACTCATTTCATGTATCCAAGATCTTTCCCCACCAAAGTGGCCACTATTTATCTACTTGCAATTTCTTGCTTTCAAACTGCTAGGTTGGCAGGAACTGAGACAGAGACGGGCACTCAATCTGTCATGCAGTACCTAGGTATCAAACTGGTGACTTGCTGGCTTTCCAGCTAACAAAGTGAGCTTCTTAACTGCTGAACCATCACAGCCCCTACAAGTTTAGATGTACCTCACTGAAACATTATTGAGTCTCATACTTATGGGTTTCACCTTCATGGTTCCTGGCCTTAATTAATTCCCCCTGTATTTTCCAGGAAATTGGAATGTATGCAGAGTACACCTAATTTTACAAGTTCATGTATCAGGAGTCTTGTACCTCAAGAGGCTTGCTATCAGTGGTGTGATTCAAAAATTATTACTACCTACTCTGTGGGTGTGGTATGGTCGGTGTGGCCAGGGGGAAAGTCCTGCGTTGCACCTGAATTAGGACTATTTTATTTCAAAAATTGGATGGGTGGAGCAAGCCAGAATTTCTGCTACTGGTTCTGGCACACTGGTGCAAACCTGCTGAATCCCACCACTACTTGAACTGTTTGCACACACTCAGGTCTAAAGTAGCACCAGCAAAAGCTACTACATCCAAGTATAGAAACTCAGTATCCAATAAAAAAATGCATCTCTTATTCATAGAGACAATTTCAACATTTCTGATTTGGTATTAAAACAGTGATTTTCAAATAAGAGGAGCTACCGCATACAGCCTCCCAAAATCTGCCTTGTTGAGTTTTTAAAAATTTGAGTAAATATGGAGGCATCACCAAAGAAAGGCATAACTAGATTATGTCTTTGTCAAAGTGTGTCTGAGGAATGAAATGTCAGCAGCTGGAGGTAAAATTCACCCATCATTAAAAAGAAAAGAATGGCAGTTCTGACATATGGAGTCTCATTACCTTCAGAATCTGATTTAAAGCTAATTACTCTTGGAATTTATTAACAACCAAGCTGCATCCTGATTCAAAAGAAGTAACCTATTGTTAATTCATTGGATTTGTCTGTTGCTTGCATTTTAATTTGTGTGGCAAAAGAGAAACATTTTAGATTAGGTTGCTGACAAGTGTAATATAAAGTTCTCACACTTTGGGGACTTCATTAGCTGTACCAGTTACATAGCTGAAGTCACAGTGAGAACTTTTAAGAAAGACAATAAATGATTTTTTACCACCATTTCACATTTGCCAAACTATAATTGAAATAGTATAATAGCATAGCTACTAGAACTGAAAACAGCTTGATCAGAAGACTGGGTATTATTGCCAGAACTCTTACTCAATTTCTTTGCTTACCTACCTGTCAAAATCTGCTGAATTTTCCATCAAATATAACATATAGCAGCATGCAATTTTGGATCCACAAGTGGCCCACAATAATGGAATATAATGTTACTCACATTCACTGATTGTCTGTTCTATTAATTCATAATACAACTCCAAGTCTATCTACTGTCCCCCTCCTTAACATTACACTCTTGGGTATAATAGGAAAGATTATTTACCCGAGATCTAGAGGATTATTTTTGGAAGGGTGTGTGTGATGCAAAATATAGAGAACAAGAGAAATTCCTTGCAGGCCTTCAGATTCCATGCATATGATGTTGGGTGTGTTCTTATGTACAATTTACTGGTTTGAATAAAATGTCCACCATGTTGCTGAAGATTATTTCTAACCAGCATGTTATTCTTAACATGCATTGACATGCATTGTAAGGATCCGGGTAAAGAATTACTCATAGAAGTAACCAGACAATTCACACTCTCAGACTAAGAGGGAATAATTATGTTAGCAGAACATTTTAAGTGAGACTGCTATCACCCCATATCCGTGGCGTCCATGTTTCTGCCAATTCTGATATGGATATCAATGTTTTAAATTCTTAATGTACATAATACAGACTAAGCAGAAAACCTCACCAAATCCTCCCAGCTTCTCAGTGTGCCTACTTACATCATACAACACCTCCTAATCACAATCTACTCAAGAAACAGCTACATGGAGGCTTCTTCAAGTATATTGCTCCATGTTTACAAACACTTGTTTGTTTTCTATGTATCATTGTGCCTGTCAGTATAGTACAAGGGATACAATTAGAGGTGAGTGGATATGTTTGCCATAGATTAAATGAAATACACTCATAGGCAGTTTCCTCATATGTCATTATTTTGAAAACCTTTCTCAAAAGTACTATTTCAATGTTATTTCCTGGAAGAAAAGAAAGAAAGAAAAAAGATTTAATTGGACAGCACTAAATCAATGATCTAGCAAACAATGCTGCGCCACACATGTCATATTGGTTTAAAGTGGCATCAAGGAGAGCTTTCATTAGCTAAGTGGTCCCAAGAGCAGCATCTAGTTAATTTAAATCACTGTCAGTCTCACAGATGAAAAAGAAATCATTTAAACTAAAATGGCTCCACCCTTGGCCAAAAGAAGGAACCCAGTGGTGCTTGAAGATAGCAGCCCAAACAATGTGAATGAGAAATATTATTTGAGTTTCCTACCATCACTGCAATGTTCACCACTTTTAAACTAGGCTAATAGTTAGTGATCCATATAAATATCTATTCAGGAATTTGAACTATTATATTCAATGGGATTTACCATTAGGCATTTGTGGATGTATGCTTGCAGTTTGAAAAATCTTCAAAGGGCATTCAAGGACTAGCAGTACAATTAATGTATTTATCCATATTTGTATACCTTCTCTAAGAGCTAGCCAGCATATAGAAGCAGCACTCAAAATACTTAACACACTGGTATTCACATCCTAGCCTAAGGTAAATATTGCTACAATTACTTCTGTCAAATGTGGAAAATAAGATTCCCAAATTATCTGTGGCATCCACTCGTACATCTGTGAGATGCAGCGGAAAATTGATGAGGGTGATGTCCTAACAATCATGCTGTCACTCTGCTGGCATATTCTTGATCTAGCTAACTAGCCTGCTGGAAAGTCAGATCTAGAGACATGTCTATCTCTGCAGGGTGACCTGAGAAGGGAATTTTTCCCTGGTCTTTTTAGGAAGCTGATAATTTTTCTCCACAAGATGTTCACTTTTCATTCTTCACCCTCCCCCCCCCCTTTGGCTCTATTTCTAGTGGGGATTTCACACCCTTCCTTTGTCTCATTCCACCTTCTTATACTGTAACTTAATTTAGGCATGGGGCCAAACCCACTTGGCAAGGAGACAAACCATGCATGAATGTCTGCATTCCTCTCTCGGAAGGTGTATTTTTCTTTATATCCTGCACTGACAAAACAACCTGTTCATCTTCTTAGTTCCTCTTCATGCTATACAGCATATCAGGCAACAAGGCACCTCATTGTTTCCAGAGCAATGAAGTTTATGGGAGCAGGGAGCTAACTTGGTGTTCAACACTCCTCCTTTGTCATCCAGGCTTGGGACCAGCAATGGTGGAGTTAAACAACCATTTGCAATAAGTTAATTGATTCAGCTTCTATACTTTTCACTCACTATCTTTTCATGGGGTACACAGAAAGAGCCTCCTCAAAGATTGCAGTATTTTTGAAGCATGATGGAGCGTACCCCAGGCAATGGTCACCTTGTGCTGGCTAATCTTTCCCACACTAGGTCAGGCAAAAGGAACTACAGAATAAACTCACCAAATATGGCTTCATTTTGGCAGTTTCACAACTGGCCTAGACAGGGAAGAAGAAGGAGGAGTCCATCTTCTCATTCCTATTGCTCACATGAAAGCAAGAGAATTGAAGTTTTCACTCCAGCTTTTGAAGTAGCAACTTTCTTCACTCAAGTTAGTAAACAATCAGAACTACAAAGCACCATTTGATCCTTACAGAGGTAAGGATCTCCTTCACATTGAGAGTCATGACACTTCCTTTTAGGCAGAATGTCTGAGTGTGCTACTTGACCCAGCTTTACCTATGGAGCATCAAATATCACCTGTGGTCAAGTTCACTGACAATCATCTGCAGTGCATTGTCCAGCTGTGTCAATTCCCAGACAGGGAATACCTGACTGCACTTACCAAGTAAAGGTAAAGGTTTCCCTTGCTTGAAAGCCAATTGTATCTGACTCTAGGGTGCAGTGCTCATCTCTGTTTCTAAGCCGAAGAGCCAGCGCTGTCTGCTTCTGCAGACGTTTCCGTGGTCATGTGGCAGGCATGACTAGACACCGGAGCGCATGGTACGCTGTTACCTTCCCATCAAAGTGGTCCCGATTCATCTACTTGCAATTTCTTGTTTTCGAACTGCTAGGTTGGCAGGAGCTGGGATGAAGACGGGAGCTCATTTCTGTCCTGCGGTACTCGGGAATCGAACTGCTGACCTTCCGCTTCCCAGTCAGCATCTTAGCGACTTGAGCCACTGCAGTACCTACCCACTGGTAATCTCAAAGATTGATTACTGCAATGCTCTTTATGTTGGACTGCCCTTGAGGCTGGTACAGAGGCTTTAGTGAGTACAAAATTCAGCTGTTAGACTGATTACAGTTATTGGTCATTTACCCATCTTAGCCAGCTTCCATTGGTTATCCGTTGTATTCCATGCCAGATGCAAGGTCTTGATATGAGCTTATTTCTGGATGTCTCTCTTTTAATATTCATATTTTCATGAACAGAATCAAAGATTGGCTGCCTTTATCTGCCAGATAGTGGGTAAGTTTGGCTTTGCTTTTCCATCACAGATTAAAGGCCAGGATCCCATTGTTCCCCACTGGTACTTAACTCATTCATATGCGAAGGGAATGATGCTCCTAGTTAAGGTGTGTTTTATAATACAGCTAACTGTGAATTTCAATACAAATACTGTATTCTACACTGCTGGTCATAGGCCAGGTTAAGATGAAGATTCTCCCTAGGCCTTTCTTAGGATGTGTATTTCTGTCTCATAAAGTGGACTGCCTGTGAGAGACTTAGGTTGAAGGTTTTAGTGTTAGATTTAAGGCTTAAGCAATTTGGTTTTCTCCATTGTGCTGTTTTGGGCATCTTACTCCTAATGGGAGGATGGGGCATGTCCACCAATAGTTTGCCATGTGCCCCCACTTGAGCCAATCCGGTGGACACCTGGTCTTCTGGTTGCATCCACTATAAAAGGAGATGTTATTCAAATCTTTGCAGCTGCTAGTTTTGGCTAGGAACAGCTAGCAGCCCTGGGTCTTGACTCCTGCCACACAATGGGGGACCCCTGTGTGGCCTGGGACCCAAGATCCAGAATATGTTCATACTGTTATCACATCATGTTATGTTGTTCATTCATGTTTCTCTGTATTGCTGATTATCATAGTTTTCTCTCTATCCTGTATTCTATCTTGTATTCTGAATGTATCTGCTCTTTGAAACTACCTCATCATTGTGCCAGGGTGAGTCCGCCCAACCCCCCATTACCCTCCAAGCATCATGGGTGCTTGCCTTGGAAGGAAATGGGAAAAATGCCCCCCCCTTTCCTTCCAATCTTTGAGGCTTCGATCTCCTCTCCTTTTGACTGCCTTCTAGGATTGGGAGGCATGCGAGAGGAGAGCCAAGTAGGGCAGTGGTGGGCTTCAAAAAAAAAGAGAGAAAGGGAAGGTGTGGTGGTAGGAAGCAGGGAGTGTAAGAGAGGAAGGAGGGAAGGGGGAAGGGGGCCTTTTGTCGCAACTTCTCTGCCTCACCCGATTGACAGCCAGCATACAGGCACTCTGGTAGCCCACTGCTGGTGGGAGTGGGCACATCGAAAGGCCCGGCCATCCTTTTCCAGAGCACTGGGGCTGCATCCGTGCTCCTCTCATCCATTCTGGGACAGATCCCTTGCTTGGGTAAATGCTGCCCCCTGTTTGTTTTGCACATGGATGTCGCTCCGCCTCTCCCACGCCCGTCCCAGCCTCCTCTGTGCTTTTTTCTTCATTTATTTGTTGTTGCTTGGTGACGGGCTGGAATGTTGTTGGCTCATGTGTCTCAGCACATGACCAGTCTTGCGCTGTGTTTGTGCCCCTGCACAGCACATTTTTCAGGGATTGTGGGGGCATACCGCCCCGAAACCCCAAGATTCAAGCTATGCAATCTGGGATGCCAAAGGTAGGTATGTGCAAGCTTGCATGGGGCTGTGTCCCGGGGCGTGGAAATGCATTTGGGACACACGGGTGTACCGTTCTGCTTTAATTATACAGATAAGGTTCCATTCAGTCCTCTGCCAGCTAGATCCTGCTTTTAAATAAATGTAACTTTCATTGGAATGTTCTTTTCTGATGTATTTTATACAATGTGCCCCCTTACTTTGGGGCACTGCAAAGCTTTGGGTATTCAGGCAATAAAGGTGATGGGGCACCCCTATGGGGCCCCACAGGAACCCAGGATTTCAGGCAACATTGACACTAACATATAAAGCCCTTGACCGTTTAGGACCATGCTATCTGATAAAGTGCCTCTTCCTAAGGATTTATACGCAGAGCTCTCATGCCCAAAGAAGTTTCAAAAGGTTCTGTCAAGGAAATGAAAGCGCAGCGCCAAAATGGCTGCCGCGCTCTTTGCGGGCCCCCGCACCCGGACTCAGACATCCGGGTGAGTTAGGGGGCGTGGCCACCCCTCTATAAAAGGGGTGGTCACGAGGCAGCCAAGCTGCCATTTTAGAATAGCGACGGAGAGGAGAAGTGTTCTCCATCGCTGTTTTTTCTCTTAGTCTTTGGCTATTGAGCCCTTGCAGTTCATTTCCCGGCTGGGAAAGGAGGATTAACGCACGTGGAGCCTTGGATTGCTTGGCTACCGTGGTGCTTAGGTGCTAGGAGTTTGATCCCTGGATAGGGATCCTGCTTTTCTTCTCCTAGGGAGACATGGCTCCCAAGCAGAAGGCCCTGGCGATGAAGCCGCGGCCGAGGGGGAGAACTTTTACCGGCCCTGCGCCGGACAGGGGCCAGCCATTGGGTCGGAGGACCAGGGCTGTGCCCTCGCGGCAGGGCAGCGTGCCAGCCTTGCCCACTGGTACCAGTGGGGCTACTCAGGTGGACACTTGGCAGCCGGACTCCAGCTCGGTAGCTGGGCAGCTACAGACCGGCCCCTACGGGGCTTCGGCCCTCAGCCCACTGTTACCGGCCATGGGACAGGGCGGCATGGGGGGGGCCTGGTGCGGGTATCCAACCCGCTGCTCCTCCGGCCCCTCATGGGCCGGAGTTTTGGGCATGGCCCTATTCTGGCCCTGGCTCGCCTTTTGGGTTACCTTTTCCTCAACTGCCTGGTGGGCCGTCCGGCCCACCCGGCCTGCCTTATGCTGGGGGCTCTGGGGCAGTGGATGCTCTGTTAGCACGGTTAGCAGTGCTGGAAGCATCCTTGGGCATTGCACAGCCTCCTTCGGAGGGGGCGCTACTCTTTCTTCAACAGGGGCCCCTTCGTCAGCCCCGGCTACCTTGCCGGCCGCAACGCTTCAACCGGTGGCCAGCCGGGGCGAGCTGTTTGAGATGATCCGGCCGGCACTAGCTGGTGTCTCGCAGCTCCCCATTCGTACCGAGGTACAGACTGGGAGCAGTCAGGTGTGGACCCAGAGCTCGATTCTGGTTGCGAGCTCCGACGCCCGCCGTGGGCCGGAACCCCCGGTGGGGGCAGCTCACGGGTATGCACCTAGTGAGTATCAGGTTCAATTTAGTGCACCTACATCACAGCCCACTTACAGTGGTGGGGTTCAGTGGCCCTGGCCTCATCACGTTGAGGCGAGTGGGCATCAGTTACCAGCCTATCCCAGTGCCCCATGGTTTCAAAATGGTCCCTCGTTAAGGGCGGGGGTGTCTGCCCCTGGGGCAGTACCGAGCATCGCAGGGGCTGTCCAGGTCACGCTGCGTATGCCCTCTATACAGAATGTGCCGATGACGGCTTTGCCGATGGCTGGTTATTCCTTGCCCCTGGGTGATCATTTGTCACAGGTCACGAGGGATAAGATTTGGCGAGGGGAGTACTCCCTATTGAACCGTGAGCCCACTAAGGAAGAGAGAGAGGGACAGGACGACAGAGACAAGGACCTGTCCTGTCGTCGTAAGCAGCCGCGCACCTGGGCCAACTGGTTGCCGGCATATCTTATTTATATGGCGGTATACCTTAGGGCCCGGCCTGATCTGGTCATTCCTATGGTCCAATACTTGGACAATATTTACAGGGCGATGGTTGATTTCCCTGGCCCATCGTGGTTGGCTTACGATGAGGAATTTAGAATGAGGGTGGCCCTACACCCTGAGGTGAGATGGGATGAGCCCTGCCAGAAATTGTGGCTCTTGTACATGACCCCCATGCGTCCGGCGCCTGGGGATAGGTACCATTGTGGCCATGCTGTGCAGTGAGTTGCTCCAACACAGGCTCCCCACCAGCCGGCGGAGCAGGGGGTTCCAGCCCGCTTGCTGTGTTGGAGCTTCTCAGCTAATGGCGTGTGCAATAAGTGACAGTGTCGGTACAAACATGAGTGTCCCTATTGCGCTGGCCCCCACGCCGCCTCCGCATGCCCACAAGCTGGTGGGTCACAGGGCTGAGGTAGAGGTGGACAGGGGGCGGGCAGGGCTTCCGCTGATGGAGCTAGCCAGTCAAAAGGCCCCCTCTCCAGTTAATGTGTATATGTTGGAGCGATGGCTCTCAACTTATCCAAGAAGGGAGGACGCGAGGTACCTCCTGGAGGGTTTCCAGTGGGGCTTTCGTATCCCATTCAAAGGGGTGCGGGGACCCCAAGATGCCCCCAATTTAGTTTACCTGAAGGGTAAGGAAGGGGTAGCTGCCCTGAGTATTGCCAGAGAAGTGGAGGCCAGGAGGATAGCGGGCCCCTTTTCCGAACCACCTTACCCTAACCTGAAGGTCTCCCCTCTGGGGCTAGTACCTAAAAAAACCCGGGGTGAATTCCATTTAATCCACCATCTATCGTACCCGGCGGGTTCTTCTGTCAACGATGCTATTCCTGATGACCTTTGTTCGGTCAGGTATACGTCGTTTGATAAAGCCCTACGGATGGTGCGCTCTTGTGGTCCCGGTGCCCTCCTGGCAAAATGTGACATTAAATCGGCATTCCGATTGCTGCCAGTGCACCCTGGGGACTTTGAGCTATTGGGTTTTAGATTCCAAGGGAAGTTCTATGTGGATAAGGCCATGCCTTTTGGCTGCTCTATTTCATGTTCGGCATTCGAACGTTTTAGCACTTTTCTTCAGTGGGCCTTTGTTCGCAGGTCCGGGTCTCGGTCTGTAGCCCATTACCTCGATGACTTTTTGTTCGGGGGTGAATGGGGCTCGGACACGTGCACGCGTCTCCTCACTACATTTCAGACGCTAATGTGGGAACTGGGTGTCCCTTTAGCACCCGAAAAGACCGAGGGCCCGTCTACTACGCTCACATTTCTGGGTATTGAAATTGACACGGTTGCACAGGCATCCCGGTTACCCATGGAGAAGGTCACCCGGATCTCTGTGATGGTTTTGGCATTGCTGGTCAAACGTAAAGTGTCACTTTATGAGCTTCAGGTACTTCATGGGCATCTTAACTTTGCCTGCTGGGTGGTGACACCCGGCAGAGCATTTGCCCGGCGCCTATGTGACGCCATGTCTGGCCTGTTAAAGCGCCACCATAGGGTTCGACTGTGGGCTGACCTTTTGGTTTGGCTCACATTCCTACGGGAATTCAATGGGGTCTCTTTCTGGAGATCACACCTTTTGGTTTCCCCTAGATTCCAAGTACAGTCGGATGCCTCCGGCTCCCTGGGATATGGGATTTATTTTGAGGGGAGGTGGGCTTATGGCCAATGGCCTCCTGCATGGTGGGGCACGGATCGCCTCTGTGATCTTACCTTTCTTGAGTTCCTTCCAATCCTGGGAGCTTTGATGCTATGGGGTGAGGAGTGGGCCAACTCAGTGGTCCATTTTTGGTGTGACAATGCGGCAGTGGTGCACATTGTCAACGCTCAGACATCTAAATCGCCTTGGGTGATGGCATTGGTTCGCCAATTTGTGTTACTAAGCCTACGCCTAAATGTGCTGTTTAAGGCCAGACATGTCCCAGGCACTAATAACGATATTGCTGATGCTTTATCCCGCCTGCAGATCCCCCGGTTCCGTGACTTGGCTCCGGAAGCAGAGGAATTCCCCTCACCACTCCCGGCCGAGATTTGGACATTTGGCGAGGAGAGGTGAACCGGGCGATTGGCATGTCTTTGGCACCCCGCACGCGTAAGGCGTATCAACGTGCTTTTATACAATTTAGAACCTTTTGTGTACAACTACAGTTGCCCGAAGTGTGGCCCATTCCAGTGGAACAGGTTTTACAATTTATGGTTTATCTACACAGTCAGGGTTTGGCTCCTCGTCCTATAGCATCCAGGCTGTTGGCATTGGCATTTATGGCCAAAGTGCGGGGTTTTGCTGACTGCGTGAATGATTTCCGCATACGTCATGTTTTGGAGGGGTGGACACGGGAACGTGGCTGCCGCCCGTACACTTGCCACCCAATTTCACCAGAGGTCCTGACCCACCTTGCACGAGGCTGGCATAACTTGTGTTATGATAGGTATGAGGTGGCTCTTTTTCACGCAGCTACCACGGTGGCCTTCTTTGGAGCACTCCACATCAGTGAGTTGGTACTACTGTCTAAGGCGGATGCGACTCGTAGGGCACTGGAACACAATGATGTCTATGTCACTAATGAGTGGGCTCAGTTGAGGATATGGTCCTCAAAGGTTGATCAGCACGGCGTAGGCAGTGGAGTTAGACTGCTACGATGTTCCATTGCAGACATCTGTCCGGTTGGTGCCCTACATGAGTTTTTAGCAGTGCGTGGCGCGCACCCTGGCCCGTTTTTCTGCCACCAGGATGGGTCTCCCCTTACTAAATTCCAATTTTGGAAGGTGACCGGTATGGCACTATCCAGTGTTGGCCTCCCCGGGGCTCGTTACAGCACCCATTCATTTAGGATAGGTGCTGCATCCACTGCGGCTGCATTTGGGTACTCTGAGGCTGATATATACCGGATGGGGAGATGGGGATCCATGCATTTTGCATTGTATGTTCGCCCACTTCAGGCATGAGTACCAGTTAAGTCATTATTCTCTTTTCTTCTTTTACAGACCCTGTGCGTCCCCGCACACCGGTGGCAGTATGGCTGGTGGGCCACAGTTATGTGCACTGGGCAGCGCAGTATTCTGCGGCGACAGAGTGGGGACCCCAGCTTGGACTACGTGCAACCGCACATATACGTTGGTACGGTAAGCGCGGCATGAGATGGCGGGAACTATTGCCATTCCTGTTTTCCATCAGGGATGCTGAACCACCTGATGTCGTTCTACTGCACCTCGGGGGCAATGACCTTGCCCAGGTCACTGGCCTTTCCTTAAAATTCACGATCTACAGTGACCTAGCTTATTTGCATTATGTGTGGCCGTCCACAAGGCTGCTATGGTCGGACATCGTGCCGCGTCATACATACAGGGGAGGTATTGACCTCCATGCCCTTGACCGCGCTCGCCACTCGGTGAACAGGGCAGTTGCCCGGTTCTTGTCAGACAAGGGTTTGGGGATGATCATCCGGCACTCCACGATTAGTTTGCAAAATTATGATCTCTATGCAGGGGATGGGGTCCACCTGTCAGCTAGAGGTATGAACCTCTTTCTGGAAGATTTGCAAGCAGGCCTGGTGACCGAGCTGATGGTCTGGGGGGGGGGGGTGAGTCTTCATAGACGCCTCCCCGTGTGGCGGGTAGCACTGGTAAGGTAAAGATTGATGACCCATAGGTATCCGGCAGGTTCGCAATTGACTGGCCAACACTTAGACAGGTACAGGTGTAATAGCTTTGGCCGGTCAACGACGAACCAGGCAAGGGGTGATGGCAGGAGCTTTACAGCATGCTTCACCTCGTGATTTGACGGATACACGTCATAGAGTGGGGTCAGTAGATAGTTTATTGACTCCGGTCAACAATTTGTTTGTGTCAACAAACAAATTGATACAAATGGTTACATTGTAGCCAATTATCATTGGCATTTTTGGGAGGAACCTTACCAGTGTTACTGCGGCCTGCTTGCCTTAAGAATTACAATTGGATGAATACACCAATTGAAAGTTATAATTCGGACTAGGGCATTATTCAATAAAAGTGGCCCAGGGCCTTTATCCATATCCCGGTGTCTGAGTCTTTCTTTGGGGGGTGCGCCTGCAAATATCTTTCTCTGCATTGCCCCTAAATTATGGAATGAGTTGCCGATGGAAATTATGGCATTTTGTAAACAGTTAAAAATATTCTTCTTCCAGCTTGCATTTCCCTCCTAGGTAATTGATTGCAAAGGTGCAGGCTTCCTCAATTAATGGATTCATTTTTTCCTGTTCTGTTTTCTTTGTTGTTTGAGTTATTTTTGGCTGCAATAATGAAAATAAGCCATTAATTAATTATTAATTACAGTAAGACTCTATATTTATTTATGCCATCTATGTAGGTATTTTATTATCAATGTTTTATTAACGTTTATTAATGCTTATCATTTATTTTTATTCTGTTTGGATTTTTTCTGTTTTTCATTTTACTTTATTGTCTGTTTTTTAAAATACTGTAGTTGTAAGCTGCCCAATTGTGGCATGGTATAAAATAAAAATATAATAAATAAGGATAGAGTGAAATTCCTAATAACGTCCAATCCTGATAATGTCAAATCCGCATAACATCGTGTTCGTTATACACCACATGATGCTCTGGATAACGACGCAAAAGGGCTAAAAACCGACATTATGCAGAGCATCTCCATAGGAGATCCCGGATAATGACGGTTTTTGGACATTTTTGTGACTTTATCCGGAGCGTCTCCCATAGGGACCGCATAAAGTCCAAATCTGGTTAACGGCCAGACTTGTGAAACCAAGTTTGGACATTATCAGGAGTTCTGCTGTAATCGCTTTGCACCACACAATCCTGTTCACTGCCATCTGTGAAAGTAGTTTTGTATGTGACTGGTGTGAGGAGAGAAATTCCCCTCACTTTATTTCTTAATCAAAACATCCCTGGTCATGCTAACTAGAGGATTCTGGCCCAAATCTAGCCCAGAAAAGTAATTTCCCCAAATTCTTATAGAGGCTCATGCATAGCTAAACAACATTTACACCTTCTTCTCAGAAAATAAATAGTCTTGTCAAGTATGTTACACAAGTTTATTATGAGAATAACACCATAACCATTAACATTGGACCTGCTGTAGCCATGGCTTTAACAACAGCCATTGTCAATATACTCCATTTCCTTTTCCTAGCACTCTTTTGGAACATATTAGCTTTTGTCACATATAAAACCTCCAAATTACCTCCCCAAATCCCATTTGTATAATGCTAATAACAACAAACCACTGAAGTTGCACATACAAAACTCACCAGAGCTGTTTCCTCGTACCCCTTCCCGCCTGATTTTATATCCTGTCTGCCCTGAGTACAGTAACCATGGTGATGGGTAAAATTTGTTGTCTATAAGATGGCTTGATTAGGTCTGTGAGGTGAACTGAGTCCAGAGGTCTGGGCCATTAATTCTTGAGTATCCTGACAGGAGACACACATTTATTTTTCTTGCTATGTTATTAAAGAATTTCTGACACTTATCAAGATGTAAGAATTTTAAAAATGGTACCAAATAAACAAGACACCACATTTTTATTGCAGGGTTATGGCTGGATTTTCCCCTCCCTAGATTTCCTATCACTTGTAGTTCACGTTGGAATATTTACTCTACATTTGCATATCTTTTTCCAGCTGGTTTTTTTTTTAAATAGAGTCTGGCAGAGAGATAATAAAGCACCTGTGCTTGCTTCAAAAGTGTTAACAAGAATTGTGTGGCTCTGGAGTTTGGCTATCTTTAGCTTGTAGTATGAGTCAGGATTTTATATGGTGCAACCTGCTGTGATAGTCTATTGGAAGACTATTTGTATCAAGTGAATTTTTAAAAAATTCTGTAATGGCTGCATCATTTCTCCCTCTTGCTGAGAATACAGAGATTATTCAAATTTATTATAATTTACTTTCTAGCGGAAGCAAAAAAAAGTCCTAAAGCTAAGAAACAAAATCTCTTAGAATATTAATGGGAGGGCTTCCCTATAATATATATTTTTTGACTTAGAGAGTCATGGTTTTGAATATCATGAGAACCAGTCAGCAGGAGGAAAAAATGTAAAGCAAATTCATTCATTCATTTGATATCAGATTAACTAATTCATTTTGTACCAACTTGGCATTTAGCAACATTATGAGCAGATCAAATGGATGGCTGATAAAGCTACCTCAATTCAAACTATAAAAGACAGGAAATAATGGATTTTTTTCATTTGGGTAAATTAATGTTGCTCCTGGTATTATCACATCATCTCAAAAAGGAATATCTCTGCAAAATTACTCTTGCACATTTATTACAGTACATCACTGGCTATCACTACTAAGTAAGAACACCTTGTCTTGCTTGCTGTGAGGTGTAGAGTATGATGGTCTTTGTAACTTGTCTAGATATATATGGGGCACATTAAGGTAGCATGCACCAGCATGTTTGAGCAATGATGTAACCTCTCCTAAACTACTATTTGCCATCTTCTTTTTGTATTTCCTTCACGGAAATGGTTTTTACCTAGTTGAATATGGAAAGAGATTTTCTTCTTCTTCAAGTGTTGTATCCATTCCATATACTGTCTATCATCATGGTAATAGTTTCTCTGTTCTTAACTCCTTAGAAGAGTTCTTCCGAGGACATGCCACACCAGCCTCTCAGATTGTTTAGCCACAAAGCCCATCTATGTTCAGGGCCTCTCTCCCCAGGGATCTTCCCTTACACAGCAAGTTGGAGTATTCTATATATCATGTTGTTCCTTATGATATGCCCAAAGTACTGGAGTTTTAGTTGTTTAATGGTATTAAACAGTCCTTATTATTTATTTATCTGGTGCAATACTTCTGCATTAGTCATATGGGTCAACCCATGATATCCTCAGCAGCCGTCTGTAGATCCACATTTCAAAAGCTTCAATTTTCTTTTCAGATGCTTTAGTCAATCTCCAAGTTTTGACTCGATATAGCAACACTGGGAATACGTAACATCTCACTATTCAGATCTTTTTAGCAAGAGTTAGATCTCTACTGCACAACAAATGTCGCATTTTTATGAAGGTGGATCTTGCTTTTTCTATTTGTATTTTAATCTCTACCTCAGGATCCCACTTTTTATTTAACATACTCCCCAAACAGAAAAATTTATCCACTCTTTCCACTCTTTTGATCTCTTTTGTTCCTGCCATTAGCTTGCCGTGATTTGGTGCTTGGCTTAAAACCAGATAGTTCATCTTCTTGATGTTTAGATTCAAACCATATTCTGCACTTGAAGCTCTAACTCAATCCAGCATCAACTGAAGATCTGTAAGGTTTGTGGCCAGCAACATTGTGTCATCAGCATATTGGATGTTATTCAGGTATTCCCCATAAATTTAGACTGTGCTTTAAAGTGTGATAATATGCATGATAAGATGTTGTCTTAAATGTTTTTAAATTTTAAAAACTGTGATAAAATGTATGAGGAGAGAAAAATGGCGCAGACACCGGCAACCACGCCATAAATCTTGCCAAGAGAACCCTATTGACCGAAACAAAAGGCAAAACAAAAGGGCAGGCTAGGTGATACAGGATGCTTAACACCACAGAGTGGAGGAAGGGGAGGAACAGGAAAGGGGGAGGGGAAATGCAATGTTGTAAGGAGCAATACTGCATAGGGACATGGAATGTGAGATCAATGAACCAAGGTAAACTGGAAGTGGTAAAAAATGAGATGGAAAGAATAAGCATTGACATCTTGGGCATCAGTGAGCTAAAATGGACAGGGATGGGTGAATTCAGCTCTGGAAACCATCATATCTACTATTGTGGACAAGAAAACCTTAGAAGGCATGGAGTAGCCATAATTGTCAATAAGAGAGTAAGAAAAGCAGTAATGGGATATAACCTCAAAAATGACAGAATGATGTCAGTCAGAATTCAAGGCAAACCTTTCAATATCACCGTAATCCAAGTCTATGCACCAACCACTAGTGCAGATGAAGCCACAGTGGACCAGTTCTATGAGGACCTAGAACACCTCATAGAACAGACACCAAGAAATGATGTCCAAATTATATTAGGAGACTGGAATGCCAAAGTAGGAAATCAAAAAGTGGAGGGAATAACAGGCAAGTTTGGTCTTGGAGTACAGAACGAAGCAGGGCAAAGATTGATAGAGTTCTGCCAAGAGAACGCACTGGTCATAGCAAACACTCTCTTCCAGCAACACAAGAGGCGACTTTACACATGGACATCACCAGATGGCCAACACCGAAACCAAATTGACTACATACTCTGCAGCCAAAGATGGAGAACCTCCATACAATCAGCAAAAACAAGACCTGGAGCAGACTGTGGCTCAGATCACAACCTACTGATCGCAAAATTCAGGTTAAGACTAAAGAAAATAGGGAAAACAAGAAGACCAGACAGATATCACCTAGACAGCATCCCTAAAGAATACACGGTGGAGGTGATGAACAGATATAATGGCCTGGACGCAATAGACAGAGTGCCAGAAGAATTATGGACAGAGATAAAGGACATCATGCAGGAAGCAGCAAAGAAAACCATACCAAAAGAAAAGAAGCGTAAGAAAGCAAAATGGTTGTCTGATGAGGCTCTTAAAATAGCAGAGGAAAGAAGGAAGGCAAAAGTCAAAAGAGAAAGGAAAAAATACAACCTTCTGAACACAGAATTTCAAAGAAAAGCAAGGAGAGATAAGGAAAACTACCTAAAAGAACAGTGCAAAGAAATGGAGGAAAACAACAAAAGAGGCAGGACTAGAGATCTCTTCAGAAAAATCGGGGAAATAAAGGGAGCATTTAAAGCAAAAATGACCATGATAAGGGACAAAGACGGAAAAGAGCTAGCTGATGCAGAAGAGATAAAGAAAAGATGGAAAGAGTACACAGAGGAACTCTACAAAAAGGACCTCAACACTCCGGATAACCACAATGATGAAAAAACTGAACTCGAGCCAGACATCCTGGAGAGCGAAGTTATAAAGGCCCTAAAGAGCACTGCAAACAACAAAGCTAGTGGATATGATGGTATCCCAGTCGAATTTTTCAAAGCGCTAAAAGATGATGGCGTCAAATTACTACACTCAATATGCCAGCAAATCTGGAAAACAAAACAGTGGCCACAGGATTGGAAAAGATCAGTATACGTCCCAATCCCAAAAAAGGGCAACGCCAAAGAATGCTCAAATTACCGAACAATTGCACTCATCCCACACGCCAGCAAGGTGATGCTCAAGATAATACAGGACAGACTTCAGCAACATGTGGAGAGAGAACTACCAGAGGTGCAGGCCGGTTTCAGAAGAGGCAGGGGGACTAGAGACCACATTGCCAACATACGTTGGATCATGGAGAAAACAAAGGAATACCAGAAACAAGTTTACTTTTGTTTCATTGATTACACTAAGGCATTTGACTGTGTGGACCACAACAAGATGTGGCAAGTAATTAAAGAGATGGGAATACCAGAGCACATCATATGCCTCCTGAGAAATCTGTACATGAACCAAGAAGCAACAGTTAGGACAGAACATGGAATGACAGAGTGGTTTGGAATAGGAAAAGGAGTAAGACAAGGCTGCATTTTATCACCCTGCTTATTCAATCTATACACAGAGCACATAATGCGAAATGCAGGGATGGAGGAATCACAATATGGGATTAAAATTGCTGGGAGAAACATAAACAATCTGAGATATGCAGACGATACCACCCTAATGGCAGAAAGTGAGGAAGACCTAAAGAACCTCTTGATTGGGCTGAAGGAGGAGAGTGCAAAAGCTGGTTTGAGACTCAATATCAAGAAAACCAAGGTAATGGCAACAGGCCCAATCAGTTCATGGAAAATAGATGGGGAAGAAGTAGAAGCAGTGACAGATTTTACTTTCCTGGGATCAAAGATCACGGCAGATGGGGATTGCAGCCATGAAATAAAAAGGCGACTGATTCTTGGGAGACAAGCCATGAGAAACCTGGGGAACATAGTGAAAAGCAGAGACATCACATTGCAAACAAAAATTAGAATAGTCAAAGCAATGGTATTCCCAGTGGTAATGTACGGATGTGAGAGCTGGACAATTAGGAAAGCTGAACGCAGAAGAATAGATGCCTTTGAAATGTGGTGTTGGAGGAGAGTTTTGAGAGTACCCTGGACAGCGAGGAGAACAAATAGGTCAATCTTAGAAGAAATCAACACTGACTGCTCATTGGAAGGGCTAATAGTAAAGACGAAGCTAAAGTATTTTGGACATCAAATGAGAAGGGAGGATTCACTTGAGAAGGCCCTGATGTTGGGAAAGGTGGAGGGCAAAAGAAGAAGGGGGAGGCCAAAGATGAGATGGCTAGATGGTATTGTAAACACAACGGGCACAGAACTGGGAGTGCTGAGGGGGATGGTGGAGGACAGAGGTGCCTGGAGAACAATGGTCCATAGGGTCGCAAAGGGTCGGAACCGACTGTGCGACTGAACAACAACAACAACAATATCTGATAGTGCTTCTGGAGGAAAAAAAAACCTCTCTGAATATATATTAAACACTATCAGGGACAACACACAACCTTGCCACACACCTCTGTGGATTTGAACCTGTTCTGCCAACTGCTCTTCAACTCTGACTTGAGCTATCTGATTCCAATAAAGGTTGGTGATGATTGTGGTATTTTTCTCATCTACACCTATTTTCTTCAGTGCCATGGTCATCTTCTCATGCTGGCTTACAATGACCCTAATAGGGCTTCAAGATAAATGAACTATTTTCTGTTCCATGCCCCCAATGAGTTTCTGTGGCTGAGGGTGCATTTGAACCCAGGTCTCCTGAGTCCTATCCATTACACCACACCAGGTATCCCATCAATAATACGACACTCTAGGATTGTTTTGTGTTCTTGGCAGTGATTCTTTCTGTCTCATGTTAGTATCTCATATTTTCTTCCAAAGACTGCATAAATAGTTAACACTCCACACATCAGTTACTCCATGACCATCCAGTAATGGCACATAAACTCATTTTGCCTTCAGGAAATACCACATGGCAAACATGTCAGAGGTTATGGTGGAGTGAGAAAAGTAATCCACTAAGCAGAATTGGTTTGATATAGGGACAGCAAAATACAAATACCAATTTTTAGTGAATGAACACTGAGGAGAAATTTTGTGAAGCTGTTTTTTGCTGAGGAAGTTGTTCTCGGGAATTAGACAAAATGTATATAACCCTTACATGGAGAAAGTCATATAAGTGGTACCTCATTGCAGGCGCACCCCCCCCCCCCCAAGAAAGACTCAGACACCGGTATTGGATTAAAGGCATCGGGCCACTTTTATTGAATAATGCCCTAGTCCGAATTATCACTTTCAATTGGTGTATCATCCAATTGTAATTCTTTAAGGCAATCAGGCCGCAGTAACACTGGTAAGGTTCCTCCCAAAATGCCAATGGAAATTGGCTACATGTATCTATTTGTATCTATTTGTTTGTTGACACAAACAAATTGTTGACCGGAGTCAATATACTATCTACTGACCCCACCCTATGACGTGTATCCGTTCAATATCTGGGTGATGCAGGCTGTGCAGCTCCTGCCATCACTCCTTGCATGGTTCGCCCTTGACCGGCCAATCCTATTCCCCTGTACCTATCTACGTGTTGGCCAGTCAATTGTGAACCTGCCAGATACCTATGGGTCATAAATCTTTACCTTACCAGTGCTACCCGCCACACGGGGAGGTGTCCGTGATGACTCACTGCCCACCACCCCAGACCGTCAGCTCGGTCACCAGGCCTGCTTGCACATCCTCAAGAAAGAGGTTCATAACTCTGGCCGACAGAAGGACCCCATGTCCTGCATATAGACCAGAATCCTGCAAGCCTATCCTAGAATGTTGAATGGCTGTTCCAAAGCCATTGTCAAAAAGGAACCAGGCGACAGCCCTGTTCACTGACCATCGAGCACGGTCCAAACCACGGAGGTCAATGCCTCCCCTGTAATGGTGTCTCGGCACGATATCAGACCATAGCAGCCGCGTGTACGACCATAAGTGATGTAAAAAGGCCAGGTCACTGCACACCGACATTTTTAAAGAGAGGCCAGTGATCTGTGCGAGATCATTGCTGCCGAGGTACAGAATCAGGACATCAGGCAGTCCAGCATCCCTGATGGACATCAGGAATGGCAACAGTTCCCACCATCTCATGCCGCGCTTACCATACCATCGCATACGTGTGGCTGCACGTAGCCCGAGATGGGCTCCCCAGTCTGTCGCCGCAGCATACTGTGCTGCCCAGTGCACAAAACTGTGGCCCACCAGCCATACTGCCACCGGTGTGCGTGAACACACAGGGTCTGTAAAAGAAGGAAAAGGGGATTAATGACATAACTGGCACTCATGCAGTAAGGGGGCGTACATATAAAGAAAAATGCATGGACCCCCACCTGCCCATGCGACGTATATCAGCATCAGAGTACCCAAATGCAGCCGCAGTAGAAGCGGTGCCTATCCTAAATGAATGGGTGCCGTAACAAGCCCCAGGGAGGCCGACACTGTGAAGTGCCATACCGGTCACCTTCCAAAACTGGAATTTGGTAAGGGGAGACCCATCCTGGTGGCAGAAAAATGGGCCAGGGTGCGTGCCACGCACTGCCAAAAACTCATGTAGGGCACCAACCGGACAGATGTCAGCAATCGTACACCGTAGCAGTCTGACACTACTGCCTACTCTGTGCTGATCGGCCTTTGAGGAATGAATACTCAACTGGGCCCACTCCTGGGTAAGAAAGACATCGTCGAGTTCCAGTGCCCTACGAGACATGTCCCCCTTTGACAATGGGGCCAGCTCACTGATACGGAGCGCTCCAAAGAAAACTACAGTGGTAGCAGCATGAAAGAGAGCCTCCTCATACCTATCGTAACACAAGCTATGACAACCTTGTGCAAGGTGCGCCAGAACCTCTGGTGAAACAGGGTGACGTGTGTCCGGGCGGCGGCCACATTCACGTGTCCACCCTTCTAATACATGGCGTATGCGGAAGTCATTCACGCAGTCAATGAAACCCCTCGCCTTAGCCATAAATGCCAATGCTGAAAGCCTAGTGGCGATGGTGCGAGGGGCTAACCCTAGATCATGGAGATAAACCATGAACTGCAGAATCTGGTCGACTGGGATCGGCCACACTTCGGGCAACTGCCTTTGCCCACAAAAGTTCCTAAACTGTAGGAGTACATGTAGATACGCCTTACGCGTGCGAGGTGCCAAAGACATGCCGATCACCCAGTTCACCTCTCCTCGCCAAATGTCCAGATCTCGGCCGGGAGTGGAGAGGGCATTTCCTCTGCTTCTGGCACCAAGGCACAGAACTGGGGGATCTGCAGGTGGGATAAAGCATCAGCAATATCATTATCAATGCCTGGCACATGTCTGGCCCTGAAAAGCACATTAAGGCGTAAGGATCTCAAGACAAATTGGTGAACTAAGGCCATAACTCTGGGGGATTTGGATGTCTGGGCATTGACAATGTGCACCACTGCAGCATTGTCACACCAAAAATGAACAACTGAATTAGCCCACCTATCCCCCCAGAGCATCAGGGATCCCAAGATGGGAAAAAACTCCAGGAAAGTAAGATCGCGTAAACGATCCATGCCTTGCCATGTCTGAGGCCATTGACCGTAGGACCACCTTCCTTCAAAGTACATCCCATAACCCAGGGAGCCGGAGGCATCTGACTGTACTTGGAAATGCGGGCTGAGCGTAAGCTCCGACCTCCAGAAGGAGATGCTATTAAAATCCTGTAGGAATGTGAGCTAGACCATAGGATCCGCCCGTAAACCTCTGGTCAGCCGAACCTTGTGGTGGCATTTTAAAAGGCCTGCCATGGCATCACACAGATGCCTGGCAAAGGCCCTGACCGGTGTTACTACCCTACAGGCAAAGTTGAGGTGGCCGTGAAGCACCTGCAACTCTCGGAGAGACACCTTACGCCTGGCAAGCATTGCCAGAATCGCATCAGAGATCTGCGTCACCTTTTCCATGGGCAACCTGGATGTCTGGGCAACGGTGTCAATCTCGATACCTAAAAAGGTGAGAGTGGTGGCTGGTCCCTCAGTCTTTTCAGGTGCTAGGGGAACACCCAGTTCCTGCATAAGCGCCTGAAAAGTGGTGAGGAGATGAGCACACGTGTCCGTGCCCTGCTCCCCTCCGAACAAAAAGTCATCGAGGTAGTGGGCTACAGACCGGGACCCTGATCTACGAACAAAAGCCCAGTGAAGGAAGGTGCTAAACCGTTCGAAAGCCGAACATGAGATAGAACAGCCAAAAGGCATGGCCTTATCTACATAAAAACTGCCCTACATAAAAACGGAAACCTAACAGCTCAAAGTCGTCCGGGTGCACTGGCAACAATCGGAATGCCGATTTGATATCACACTTTGCCTGTAGCGCCCCTGGGCCACACAAGCATACCATCTGCAAGGCCTGGTCACAGGACGTATACCTGACTGAGCAAAGGTCATCAGGTATTGCATCATTGACCGAAGAGCCCAAAGGGGAAGAAAGGTGGTGAATTAGTTGAAATTCACCCGGGGGCTTCTTAGGGACTAAACCTTCAAGTTCGGGAATGGTGGGTCAGCAAATGGCCCAGCCACCCTCAGTGCGGTGACCTCCTTAGCTATAGATTGGGTGGCAATATCCTCATTACCCTTGAGAGAAAGTAAGTTCGGGGCATCCTGAGGCGTACACCCTGAAATGGTATGCGGAAGCCAAATTGAAAACCCTCAAGTAGGTACTTCGCATCATCCCATCTAGGATAAGCGGCAAGCCAATGCTCCAGTGCCTGGACATTAATTGGGGAGGGGGCCTTTCTGATGGGTAGCACCATCAGAGGGAGCTCTGACCGCCCCCTGCCCACCCCTTCCTCTGCCTCGTGACCCACCAGCCCGCGGGCACACGGAGGCAGCGTGAGGGCCAGAACAAGAGGGGCACTCGTGCCGGAACCAACACTGACGCTTGTTGCACACTCCGCTGGCAGAGAAGCTCCAACACAGCAGGCGGGCTGGAACCCCCTGCCCCGCTGTCTGGTGGGGAACCTGTGTAGCAGCCGCCCAATGCACGGCATGGACGCAATGGTACCGGTCACCAGGCGCCGGCCGCGTGGGGGTCATGTACAAGAGCCACAATTGCTGGCAGGGCTCATCCCACCTCATCTCAAGATGGAGGGCCACTCTCATCCTAAACTCCTCGTCATAGGCCAACCATGACAGGCCAGGGAAATCCACCAACACCCGGTAAATATTATCCAGGTATTGTACCATTGGAATGGCCAAGTCAGGGCGTGCCCTCAGGTATACCGCCATATAAATGAGATAGGCCGGCAACAAATTGGCCCAGGTGCGTGGTGGCTTACGGCGACGGGACAACTCCTTGTCCCTATCGTCCTGCCCTTCCCTCTCTTCCTTGGTGGGCTCACGGTTTAGGAGGGAGAAAATGTCCACATATTCCCCCCGCCAAATCTTCTCCCTCGTGGCCTGGGAGAGATGGTCACCCAGGGGCAAGGAATAACCTGCCTTCGGTAGGGCTGCAGTTGGCACAGATTGAATCGAGGGTGTGCACAGTGGGCCCTGAACAACCCCTGAAACATTAGGCATACCCATAGGGGCGGTCACCCCTGTCATAAGGGGGGGGGGGTAATTGGGGAACCAAGAGTTAACGGGACAGTGCGGATACAACTGTCCTCCCAAAGTAACCTGCCGTGGCCATGGCCACTGTACCCCCCCCCAGTGTTGCTAGGTAGTGTCACTGGTGTACTCGATTGACCAGGATACTCACCCGGTGCACCCCCATGGGCCGCCCCCACTGGGGGTTCTGGCCCATTGCGGGCGTCGGAGCTCGCGATGGATATCGAGCTCTGCGTGCCGCTGCACCCCTGCCACGCAGGACTGGTCCCCGGCGGCAAGCCCCGTTGCGATGATCTGGCGGGGAGCTGCGAGGCGCCAGCTTGGGCTGGCCTGATGGCCTCAAGCAGCTCGACCCTGATAGCAGCCTGCTGGACAGCGATGGCCGACATGTGGGCCGGAATTGTAGGATTTAGAAACCCACCTTCGGAAGGTGGCGGGGCAATGCCCATTGATGCCTCCAGCACCGAAATGCGTGCAAGGAGGGCATCAACAGCCTCAGACCCACCTGGATAAGGTGGGCTGGGTGGGCCGGATGGCCCACTGGGCAATTGCTGCGGGACAAACCCGAATGGGGATCCCGGGCCCGAATAGGGCCATGACCAGTAATCCAGCCCATGTGGGGCCGGGAGAATGGGGGAGCAGAAACCCGCACCAGGCCCAAGTGGGCCGCCCTGCCCAGAACTGGGCAAAGACCCTACAGGGGTAGGGACCCCAGATGGGCCGGCCTGTGCCGCCCCTGCCTGAATTCCGACACCGGGTGGGTAGGCAGAAGCCTGTTCGCCCGCATTGGTGGTAGTGGCTAAACCTACCCTACCACCCTGTTGCGGGGGTGCCACCCGAGCCCTCCGGCCCGGGGGCAGCCCCCTAGATGTGGGGGTTGGGGGGTTGGGCAGAGCCCTCCCCCTCGGCTGCGGCTTGGCTGCCATTGCCTTGCGCTTGGGAGCCATGCCTCCCAAGCAGAATCAAACAGCAAAGGGGAAAAAATTCCCTTTTAAAAGAGAGCAGAGGCGAAAGCCGGGGAGAAAGCGGTGGAGCAAACTTCTCTGCTCCATCGCTTCCAAAATGGCAGCCAAGCTGCCTCATGGCCACCCCTTTTAAAGAGGGTGGCCATGCCCCCCTAACTCACCCGGATGTCTGAGTCCGGGGGGCCCCCGCAAAGAGAGTGGTGGCCATTTTGGCGCCGCGCTTGCATACAATGATATTAATCTGTTCCACGGGGACTCATTGTTATACAAAACAATTGCTTTATGATACATGCATCGTAAAGCGATTTTCCCTATGGGATGCATCGTACAACTTTTTTTTTTTTTGCTAAGTGGTTTTTCCCATTGGAAAATTGTTATGTGGGACACCATTCAAACCCCCCCCTCAAAAAAACCCCTAATTGTTATGCGATTTCGTTGCTTATATGGAACGATTGTTGTATGAGGTTCCACTGTACTTCACTCAAATCACATTTCTGGCAAGCATTATTCTAATTTGCAGCTGGACATACTTTGTGTGGTAGGCAAATAAAATGACAATCAAGAACAAGGTTATTTATTAAAACAAATTGATAAGGAAAAGAAAAGGAAAAAGAAGTTTTAAATGTTTACTACTAATGACAGTACAAGTTTCCTCCTGTATCCATGAGTTCCATTTCTGTGGTTTCAATTAACCATGGTTTGCAATGGCTTATGACAGGGTAAGGTTTTCCTTGCTCGAAAGCCAGTCGTATCCGACTCTAGGATTCAGTGCTCATCTCTGTTTCAAAGCCGAAGAGCCAGCGCTGTGTGCATCTGCAGACGTTTCCGTGGTCATGTGCAAGGCATGACTAGACACTGGAGCACACGGAAAGTTAAATGTTATTACAGTACAGAGCATTTCTGTGATTGCAGTAATGTACTAAACAGTTTCCAGGAAAGCAGTGAAATTCAGAGCATGGGAGTGCAGCAAAATACAGAGTGTTTCTGTGAGTACAATAAAATGCAGAGGTGTTTTGAACTTTATTGTAAGTTTCTCAGATATTTTAAAATGTTACATTTACATCCCTCACTATGGTGATTCTTTGGTTTTCTGTTATTTGTGGTTTCAGGTATATGCAGTACTCTTGGAACATACTCAAGATATAGGGAGAGACCTGTATATTGTTGGAATCTTAATCAAAAGGATTTGAATGGCTATAATCCTGTTGTCCTGCTCTGCATGCATAACGCAAAAAAAAAATAATTGCAATGCTATCAATGTCACTATCCACAACAAATCATCACTGATTAAAGGCCTGCTTTACCCATTTCAGGGTGAATGCTACTTTGTTCCATTTTGCATATGAGCCTTGCATAACACAAAATAACTTTTCATCAGACACAATTTATGATTATGACATCATCAATACTGTTCACATACTGCTGAGCAGCAGGGTCTTAGCTATTAAATCATTTGTACATTCAGTGGTATCTCGGATAAAGTCAGATTCGGATAAAGTCCGATTCGGATAAAGTCGCAGTTTTCATACGCATGTGATGCATCTCATAAAGTCCAAAGCTTGCTAAAAAGATGGACGTTATCCGAGGTATTTGGTATCGGAACCTCGGATAAAGTCCATTTTGGGCATTATCTGATGCATCACCCATTTGATTCAGATAAAGTCCAAAATCGGATAAAGTACAAACTTGAGGAATGGAGTTTGGACTTTATCCAAGGTTCTACTGTATACAAAAATTACCTAGCAAAGAAAATGATGAGACTGTGGAATTCCTCATACACTATGCTAATCATGTCAATATTTCCTTTCTTCCAAAATGGGTAAATAAAGTAAAGGTCACACTTGCGCAAAAGCCAGTCACATAGTGTTCAGTGCTCATCTCTGTTTATAGCCAAAGAGCCAGTGCTGTCTGCATTTGCAGATGTTTCCATGGACATGTGGCAGGCATGCCTAGACACTGGAGTGCACGGAAAACTGTTTACCTTCCCATTGAAGTGGTACCTATTTATCTACTTTCAATTACTTACTTTTGAACTGCTAGGTTGTCAGGAGCTGGAACAGAGACAGGAGCTCACTCCCTTGTGTGGTACTCAAGTATCGAACCCCGACTGTCCTGTCTTCATGCTTAGTGTCTTAACCACTAAGCCACCACAGCTCCTCAAAATGGGTATCATCAATATTTGGAGTGGATGAGATGAGCCATGTTACTTGCCAGTCCCCTAATGAGTTCCTTTAATTATGCCATATCTTTTATTTTATCTCTGTCCTTGGTTCTCTGTTCTCATTCATTCATTCATTCATCCACAAAACCACTGATGTTCTTGGATCCGAATCAATGAGTGCACATATATTTTGATAGATTTAGAGGTGTTTGCTTTCTGACTTAGCTAGGAATCTGCGTCTGATTATAGAGCTTCGGTGTGGCCCATATGCTGGTGAGACACTCAACTCAAGCACTGTGAGACTTAGCTGCCAGAATGCTACAATGAGGGATGCCATATTTCTTTATACTTTGGACAATAGAAGAATTAATGGCTCAGATGAGCCATCTTGCAGGTTTTCTCAATATGCTAAGGTATCTCATCCTATTCTGCTGAAAATTTGACTAGTTGAGATCTGTACTTAGCAACATGTAGACCAGGTTTACTGAAGGTTGCCAAATGGAAAAATGGCTTCAAAGCCAGCTACAGCTCAGCAGTGAATCAACAGTTCCATTACAGATAGCATTAACATCTCTCCTTCCAGATACCTGCTAGTGTGTTGCCTGCAGCTTTTCATGTACGTTTTTCCTCTCACCATTATCTGACAGTGTAACAGATTCATCTTTAAACCCATGACTCATGCATCAAGTAAATGCTATTCTTTCCGTGCCACTAACTTTGATTTTACTAACTTTTGGACAAATTGTACACTACCCAACTTCAAGTCTTCTTCATAAAAATAATTGTGTGTCATCAAGTCAATTCTGAATACTAGTGATCCTTTCCATGGTTTTATAGGTAAAGAATACTCAAAACCAAGCTTCCAATCTCTGCTCTGCAGGTTTTCTAACCCATGCTGAAATAAATGAGCTCATCCTGGCACTAGCGACCTTCAAAGTGGCCATTGGTCATGCTTGGATTCTAGGAACTGCAATCTTTAAAATGATTTTCCCAGCCTCTCCTTTTAGCTGGAGATAGCAGGGATTGAATACTTAAATACTTTGCATGCAAACTTAAGCATGTGCTCTGCCTTCAAATCATGGTCCCTTAGTGGATCTGTAGATCACTCCACAGGCAAAACATACAAGAAACCAACAAAATTATATGTCATAAAATATCAGTTTAGTCATTATTGGAGGAGGAGGAGGAGAAATATTAGCTACATCTGCCTAATAACTATAATTAGGTTACTACTGATTCATACACTATTGGGGATGTCAAGCTTCCTCAGACATAGCCTCCTTTAATGTTATTCCTTGTCCAGTGAACACCTTCCTCCATCTTCTAATCTGGTTTTGCTCTTGTGTACCCTCAAGAATATTTATCCTTGCCATGAAGGTAACTGAACAGATTCTCAATTTAGTGGCTGAAATCCTATTGTTTTATTACACAGGCAAAAGGCAAACAGAGTAACATTCACTCATTTGTAACCAACAATTAAAAGATCCTGGCTATGCACACAAAATCAATGAGAAGTGTGCACCCCACAAGTGAAATGAGTGAATTTTACACCCCTTCCCTTCCACTTAATTACAAGCGACTGGATTTTAGCCACTAAATATTAACCATAATACTTAATGGCTAAGGACTGCAATGGCTCAAGTGGTTAAGACGCTGAACTTGCTGACTGGAATGTTGGATTTAGATTCCCGGGTACTGCATGATGGAGTGAGCTCCTGTCTCTGTCCAAGCTCCTGCCAACCTAGCAGTTCAAAAGCAAGAAATTGCAAGTAGATAAATAGGGACCACTTTGGTGGGAAGGTAAACAGCATTCTGTGCACTCCGGTGTTGAGGCATGCCTGCCACATGTCCATGGAAACATCTGCAAATGCAGACAGCACTGGCTCTTTGGCTATAACTTGGGGGTCCTCCTGGATTTGCGGCTGCTGCTAGAAGAACAGGTGGCGGCTGTGGCCAGGAGGGCCTTCGCCCAACTTCGGGTGATTCGCCAGTTGCGCCCACTCCTGGACCGGGACTCTTTGCTCATGGTTACTCACGCTCTGGTGACCTCCAGACTAGACTACTGTAATGCGCTCTACATGGGGCTGCCCTTGATGACCATTCGGAGGCTGCAGCTGGTCCAGAATGCCGCGGCCCGGGTGGTGATGGGGTGTGGACGTTATGCCCATGCCTCACCACTGCTTCGGGGGCTGCACTGGTTACCAGTTTGTCTCCGGGTGCAATTCAAGGTGCTGGTTTTGACCTTTAAAGCCCTACATGGTAGTGGGCCAGGGTATCTTAGAGACCGCATCGCCCTAAGGACGTCTGTCCGTCCAACCAGAGCGGACCGGAGGGGCTCTCTAATTGTGCCATCAGCCAGGGGGGCTCGCCTCTCTGGCACAAGGAGGAGGGCCTTCTCCGTGTCCGCACCAGCCCTTTGGAACCTCCTGCCTGTGGAACTGCGTCTCCAGACAGAGTTGTTGCCCTTTAGGAAGTAACTAAAGACCTGGCTGGCGGGCCAAGTTTGGGGTGCGGGTGGGGATGGGGGTACTGTTGGGTGGTTGGTATAGAGAAGTGTGCCTTCCCCCAAGGTCCCTTCGGTTCTTGCGCACCTTTTAGGGGTGGGTGTTTTTAACTTTTTAAACTTTTAACTTTTTTATCATGTGTCTTTTATGTATTTACTGTCCGCTATGTAAACCGCCCTGAGTTGGGTTGTACCTGAGTGGGCGGTATATAAGCGTGAAAAATAAATAAATAAATATAAACAGAGATGAGCACTGAACCCTAGAGTCAGATACAACTGGCTTTCGAGCAAGCGTGACCATTAACCATAGAAAAGCTATACTGGCTGAAGTTTAGATTTTTTTCTCCTTTTAATTTTTATGCCTGAATACAAATTCAAATCAAAAATCCTACATTAGAATATAGAATGAGATAAACAAACAGGAAAATGTGAAAAATATGATTTCTAATTCTAACAGCTCAGCAAGTAAATGTGTTTATTCATACTTTTATTCAGTAAAATCAAAGGGAGGTAAGTTACTGATAATTAACACGTGTCATTGTTGTTTTCATTGAATCTAATTTCTGAGTTACTAAACCTTAGTACAATGGACTACCCTTTTTAAAAAAAATCAATTCTTACAAATTTATGTGTAAAATTATTCTTTTTGTATCCTTTTAGCTATTACACCTGGCTTGTAACGTTGACCTGAAGAGCAAAAGAAAGCATTGTGGTTTATTAGTACTTCTTTGCCTGCAATTTCAATTCAAGTTAAGAAAAAGATTCCTTTCTTCCCCTCAGATGCAAGAAGATAAAAATAGTTTTTTCTATCTCTTCTTCTTTATTATTCATGTGGTCATAACATAAAGGTCACATAAGGTATTTTACATCTCTGGTAAAGCAGCAACTATCCTATTTCCCAGAGTTCAAGGTGTGAAGTATGCAATTTCAATCAAATTATGTAGGCCTCTGAAGCCATAATCCGATAGTTTTTTCTCCCCATTTCTGAAAAATAAAAAACAAAAACCAAGAATAACAAATTTAATAACATAACTTTCTGCCATTCATGCTACCCAAAACCTGCTTTATAGGTTCCAGTGGTGGGAGAGGAGAAATAACTGAAAATGTGTTTTGCAAAAGATGGGATTTCAACCAGAACAGAGAAAGTTAACAAGAATAAAAGATAGTTGGTTACACTATAATCATGACTACTAAATGATAATTATTTACTTTTTTCCTCATAAGTAATTATGATAATTACTTTAAGATTTATTTTATTGAGTCTGAATGCTACAAGCTGCTGACCTATGAAGCAATCACATTCTTTCCCCCTCAACCTCTTTAGTACCTCATGCGAAAAACAGACCACTAATCTAACACATGCCAGCACATGAACCAAATGGTATTCCACCATTAAGACCATACTCCCATAACTAAAAAAAGGAATTGAAAAGTCATGGTTGCACTGCAAAAACAGCATCATTGTGCTTAAAATTATAATCTGCTTTAGTTTTATCTTTATTGAAAAAATGAATTACTTACAAATACCTAGTTATTTATAGCAAGTTTCTTCCAACCTGTTGCATCATCTTTTCACTTTGATTATTCTCTCTGATTAAGGAGATAAAGTTTACATATTTATTCTGCAGAAAAGCATCCATTCAGGCTTGTAGACTGAAATGGTACACCCAACTCACAGTTTACTGAATCACTGAGAACCAGGACTTGGCTGCTATACTTATCTGAGCTATGCTTTCTTTACAGGAGCTGCCAAGAAAGTGTGACAATGATGATGATGAATTTTTGTGGCCTATCCAGCTGCCTACTATCATCATCTCATTTCTACAAAGGCTGCCAAAATGTTGTCAGGCCACAGACAGTAACCAGTGTCTGTCAATGGCCTATTGACCCATAGTAGGAGGAAGCAACAAACAGATATCTGGTAGGCAAACTGTTCCATGTCCCCATCCAACTCTCCCATCTGGCAAGTAAAATGTTATTTTTCTCTTTTCTAATGTAGATGTGATCACAAAATGTCCTTGTTACTTTTAAAAAATGTATTAAAACATCGAACTATAGATAGCAGCAGAAGTAAAAAGGCAAAATTAATATAACTATTGAAGATCTCTGTTCTGCTGCAGAAACACAGAGAGCCCTCTTTACCTATTATTTCTCAGTTATTTGACTTGTATGAAAGAAGGAGTGGACTGCTCAGCTTCAGACAGATGTCCGCTTATTCCCAGGTAGGACTTGGTAGTCCTCTGGCCTCCTGGTGATGGGATTGTGCTTGATCCTGCTTCCCTGGCCCAGATCGGACACAGCAGTTCAGGCTTCTCCTCAGTGTGCACAGTCACTCCTGACTGAAATCCAGGTGGTGACAAAGTGTGCACGTGAAACTAGTGTAGATTCAGGTAGTGTGTGCAAAGTAATCACTCCAATTCTCTTCAGGTATTTTAGAAATATATTGAAAGCATAGCAAAATACAGGATACAGTCCATCAAAGGATCAGGAAGCATTTCAAAGCAAGGAAATAAAGCAATCTGGTTCTCTAAGGGAGAATCCCCGCCCCCCCTTCTCTCAAGCTTCTACATTTTGGCAGCTAAAAAGCACAGCATTCCAGAGAGTGTCTCTGTGTCTGCATGTGAGTGCACATCAGTCTCTGGGTTATATCTCCTCTCACAGGGTCCACCTTTGGCCCTCCCCCTTAGGGATTCCAACCAATGATCTTACAGCAAGACATGTAAATCACACATTAGGTATCATTTCACTAAAGCCACGAGGCAACTCATGAGGCAGGGATATTTAAATATTTTCTCTCTCCCCCTGATTTGAAATTGCCATTTTGAAAGAGGCTAAAGCACAGTGTATACTTCATTCTGTTACAGTTGGCCAGGTGGAAAGTGTGCTCCTGGCATTCTTGTCTGGCCTCCATTGCTACATGAGCACAGCCAAGTCTCATGTGGCATCTTGCCACTCCTCCAGTTATTCTGCAGTCCAATATAATTACCCTGCTTCCCTCCCACTGTCTTCATCTTCCTTCTTTTTTATCTCTGTCCAAATGGCTCCATCTAATGTATGGGTGTGAGAGCTGGACCATTAGGAAAGCTGAGCGCAGAAGAATAGATGCCTTTGAAATATGGAGTTGGAGGAGAGTTTTGAGAGTCCCCTGGACAGTGAGGTCAATCTTAGGTCAATCTTAGAAGAAATCAACCCTGATTGCTCTTTGGAAGGTCAAATAGTAAAGATGAAGCTGAATTACTTTGGACATCAAATGAGAAGAGAGGATTCACTTGAGAAAGTCTTGATGCGGGGAAAGGTGGAAGGCAAAAGAAGAAGGGGACAGCCAAAGATGAGATGGCTAGATGGTATTATAGACACAATGGGCACAGAGCTGGGTGGGCTGAGGAGGATGGTGGAGAACAGAGGTGCCTAGTGGACAATGGTCCATAGGGTCACAAAGGGTCGGAATCAACAGTGTGACTGAACAACAACAAGCTGTTTCTCATTAACCAGCTCCAGCTGTGTCAGTATTTTCTGGAAGGCTTATTCCTTGGAGGTCCTGATCACCTTTTGACTTTCTTCAACTTGTGAATTGGGCTGAACAGCCAATGGGAGGTGTGAGCACCCCTGCACGCCTCCTCCATCTTACACACAGCTTTAACTGAGAGGACAAACTATTCCCACCACACAGAGGTTCTCTGTAATTTGAACATAATGCATCTTGTGCCCATTCCTTTTGAGAAGCAAAACACATAGTGACTAAAGAAGGACATTATGACAATTAGGAAGGATGATTCTATCTCCAAGGGATGGCTAAGAATTCATTTTGATTTGTTTTTTAATAGAATTTCCTAAGTGCATATCATTAGAATGAAAGAGAGAAATGAACCCAATAGATTGGTCATTCATAGTAGTTCAATTAAACTTGCAATATCCATGCTTTTTGGTGCATGAACAAATTTTAAAAACTCCCTTCTATGAGTAAGTTTAAGTACCTCATTTCTTTTAGAAGTTGAAAGGTTTTTTTTAAATCTGGGGATATAATCTCTACACTAGATATTTTTTAAATATTGCATGGATTGAGACTGCACTGCAGGCTCCGAGTTCCAACTTTTGTCTCCTACTTATAATTATTAATTGTTTTAGGTTTTTGCATCCTGACTGTAACTGTAACGCTCCCCCCCCCCACCAATTTGGGAGATTAATGTTGTGGTTCATTTTGTGCATACATGCTCAGATAAAAACCTCTTACTTGAATGATGCCACCAGCAGAGAAAATAGTAGGTTTCCCATACATATACAGATAAGCTGTTAGACATGACATACAAAAAGATCTCTCAGCTTTTCTCAGCTTTTGTAGAAACAGAAATGTATATTTCCTCCAATACTTTTCTATAGACAAGGCACTTGCATGGACCCATCTGATTTAAATACAGTTGTTGTGGATATGTATAAATCACACGGAACAGATAGTTAAGCACTTAGAAGTAGGAATGTGTTCCTGTCACAAGAATTTATCTTATATTTCAGTTCAGCAAATCAAGAAGCAGCCCAATTTGTTTCAGACTTATTCAAATGCTGTATAGTTCAGGTTCAAATGTGAATCTTGCTTTGGAAATTCAAATTTTATTTCTCCATTGACATCAGTGCCCCTCACCAATGATTATGATTTGCCCTTTGCAGTATTAAATTAAATTTGCAAACATAGTACTGTAGCTTGGTCAGGGGTTATATTAGCCAAACTGCTGACAACTGTAGGAGCCATCTTGCTGCTGCTGCTGCTATGTGCCATCATGTGACTCCCAAATTATGGTGACTCTTTAATTAGTGACTTCCAAATGTCCCCATCATTAACAATCCTGCACTAGCTTGCAAACTCAAGGCTCTCTGGCTTCCCTTCTTGAATCAATCCATTTCTTACTTCACCTTTCTATTTTTCATATTTAATTTCCCTCTTATATTTGGTGGGGATGGATTGCAGCCTAAAGGATCTAGATGAATACCTAGTATTCTAGAATTTGTAACTGAATAATGTAATGTGTGAAAAGCATTTAAACTTGGATGTTATCAAGGAAGAAACTACTCATCAGGAATCACATCGGCATTAGAATAAGGAAGGGATGGACAAATCTGTCAATCTCGATTTTGTTTAGCTTATTTTTCCTAATTTAGGTTCATTTCATTCCATTTCTGCTTCTCTGCATATTTTTACGAAACGTTTCTGAAACTTTGTATTAATTTTCTGGTCAACATCATTACACACACACATTTTTACATATTTTCCTAATGTAACAGTCTAAATCCAGCTTCTAGTCCAACCAGAGTCTTCTTCCTGGCTAGACTACTGGTTGCAGAATGGAAAGACAATCAAGTAAGCATTGTCCTAATGTCAGCAAGCTTCCCTTTATATACCCAGTCTCAAACGGGTCACAAAACTGGAACATGATAGAGTCCTGGTAGATGGAACACCGCTGTGTTATTGTCCTTAAGTGGGCAACATTTTTTTTAGTAATAGAATTCTGGCAATTGAGTCAATGGAAACTTGATAAAGCCACATTTGTGTAAATTCTGTTGATTCAAACAAATTTCCTCTTGGGACTAACAACTGATCAGTGTGTTATTTTTACAGGTATACCCTTAAACCAGTGAGTTGTTTTTACAAGTACCCCCCAATTGTTACTTCTATTGGCAAACTGCTTTGCAGAATTAAGTGAAAACAGCAATGTGCACCTCTGCCACTGTTTAATGTTTTGGTTAAAGAAACATTGCAAATTGTGAGTTTGCATTAAAAGATCAGAACAAATTTCTCCCCTATCACTAATGGAGCAGATGAAAATGCTGCAGAGTAATGTATCCTTGAGGTCTCAGTATGGAGCTTGATTTATCATTCTTTCTTTAAATCAGTGTATGTTACTTACTGTATATTCAGCCTTGCTCAGCATGAGGGCTCATTAGCTATGATTAAGTACAGGAGTGTTTTCTGGAGGATTATAAATTGATTCGGTTTGGGGATGTTAGTTTGATGTCCATCAGCACATGAGAAAATTACATGTTGAGGCTTGGGGATGCGATAAGAAAACTTTTAAAATATTACAGGTACACTGAACCTTTACTTCTTGTTTAACTCTTAAGAGTTTGGGCATTATATTTGTACTCTGTTACTATATTATAGAGCCATGTCATGCACTGGTATAAAAATGACACACAGTATAAAAATATTGCTTTATTAATGTTCTAGATTCCTGAAGAAAGAGAATTCTGAAAAGCCAAAGATTGATACCAGAATGGCTTTGAATATTTTGATTTACCAATAAACCACTTGGAATATAACATACAATTACTTAGAGACTTTACTTTGGTCTTCAAACAGTTGGCTATAACCCTACAAAATGTGCTTGATAATATGAAAGCGGGTGCCAAAATGGCCGCCGCGCTCTTTGCAGCCCCCCCACCCAGACTCAGACATCCGGGTGAGTTAGGGGGCGTGGCCACCCCTCTATAAAAGGGGTGGCCATGAGGCAGCCGAGCTGCCATTTTAGAACACGACGGAGAGGAGAAGTTTTCTCCACCGCGTTTCTGCTTCTTCGCCCTTTCATACCTTTGCCTTGAACGGAGTTCTCTCCTTTTCATTACTGCGGTACTCAGGGCACAGGAACTGATCCCTGGCCAGGGATCCGTCGCTTCTTTGGGAGCCATGGCTCCCAAGCGCAAAGGCCCGGCGGTCAAGCTGTGGCCGAGGGGAAGGGCTTTCCCGCCCACTCCCTCTACCGGGGGGCAGCCATCGGGTCGGAGGACTCGGGCTGCACCCCCCCCCAACTGGGCAGCGGGACGGCCTTGCCCACCGCTGCCAGTAGGGCCGAGCAGGCTTCCACTGGTCAGCCCGGCACAGGCCTCCAGGCTGGACCAGCTCAGGCTGGCTCCTCGGGCATCCCTGCCCCAGGGCGGGATTTCTTTGGTTCAGGACAGGGTGGCCCGCTTGGACTTGGTGGCGGTTTCCACCCCACCATTCCTCCGGCCCCCCATGGACCAGAGTTTTGGGCATGGCCCTACTCAGGCCCTGGATCCCCATTTGGGTTTCCTGCTCAACAACTGGCCACAAGGCCATCTGGCCCACCCGGCTCACCCAGCCCACTTTATACTGGGGGCTCGGAAACTGTCAATGCCCTTCTTGCACGTATTTTGGTGCTAGAGGCTTCACTGGGCATTGCCCAAACACCTCCTGAAGGGGGTTTGTCTGCTGCTTTGATCACGGCCCCTTTGTCACTCTCAGACATGTCGGCTGTGACTCTCCAGCGGGCCGCCAACAGGGTCGAGCTGCTTGAGGCCGTCAGGCCAGCCCAAGCTGGCGCCTCGCAGCTCGCCGCATGTTCGAATCTGCCGGTGGGGAGCAGTCAGGTGTGGCTCCAGAGCTCGATGCCTGTCGCGAGCTCCGACACCCGCCATGGGCCGGAACCCCCGGTGGGGGTGGCTCACGGGGGTGCAACCAGTGAGTATCCAGTTCAATTTAGTGCACCGACACTGTCCAGTTACACTGGGGGGGGGGGTACAGTGGCCATGGCCACTCCAGGTTACTGTGGGTGGGCAGTTGCTTCCACACTGCCCTGTTAATTCCTGGTTACCGAATGGCCCCACGGTTAAGACAGGGGTGTCCGCCCCCGGGGGTATGCCAAGCATCGCAGGGGCTATTCAGGGCCTGCTGCGCATACCCTTCATTCAACAGGTGCCGATGGCGGCTCTGCTGACGGCTGGTTATTCCCTCCCCCTGGGTGATCATCTTTCACAGGCTACTAGGGATAAGATTTGGAGAGGGGAGTACATTGATATTTTCTCCCTCCTGAATCGTGAGCCCACTAAGGAGGAGAGGGAGGGACAGGATGACTGGGACAAAGAATTGTCCCGTCGTCGTAAGCCACCACGTACCTGGGCCAATTGGTTGCCGGCATATCTTATATATATGGCGGTGTACCTGAGGGCCCGGCCTGATTTGGCCATTCCGATGGTCCAATATCTCGACAATATTTATAGGGCGATGGTTGACTTTCCTGGCCCGTCATGGTTGGCTTACGATGAGGAATTTAGGATGAGGGTGGCCCTACATCCTGAGATGAGGTGGTATGAACCCTGCCAGCAATTGTGGCTCTTGTATATGACTCCCACGCGTCCGGCGCCTGGTGATAGGTACCATTGTGGCCATGCTGTGCAGCGGGCGGCTGTGACGCAGGTTCCCCGCCAGCCGGTGGGGCAGGGGGTTCCAGCCCACCTGCTGTGTTGGAGCTTCTCAGCTAGCGGTGTGTGCAACAATTGTCAGTGTCATTTCCAGCATGAGTGTCCCTCTTGCTCTGGCCCTCATGCCGCCTCTGCATGCCCACGGGCTGGTGGGTCACGAGGCAGAGGTAGGGGTGGGAAGGGGGCGGTCAGAGCTCCCTCTGATGGTGCTGGCCAAGCAAAAGGCCCCCTCCCCAATTAATATTCCCATGTTAGGTCAATGGCTTTCCGCTTATCCTAGATGGGATGATGCGAAGTACCTGCTTGAAGGCTTCCAGTTTGGCTTTCATATACCATTTAGGGGTGTTCGGGGACCGCAGGACGCCCCGAACTTACTTTCACTAAAGGGCAATGAGGAGGTCGCTGCACAAAGCATAGCTAAGGAGTTGCAGGCTATGAGGGTTGCAGGGCCCTTTGATGAAACACAATTCCCTAACTTGAAGGTCTCCCCTCTGGGGCTAGTGCCAAAAAAGACCCCAGGTGAACTTCGCCTAATACACCATCTTTCCAACCCTGCGGGTTCCTTGGTCAATGATGCTATTCCTGATGACCTTTGTTTGGTCAGGTATACTTCGTTTGATCAGGCCCTACAGATGGTACGCGCCTGTGATCCCGGGGCCCTCTTGGCAATGTGTGACATTAAATTGGCATTCCGATTACTGCCAGTGCACCCCGAGTACTTTGAGCTGTTGGGTTTCCGTTTTAGGGGAAAATTCTATGTATATAAGGCCATGACTTTTGGCTGCTCTATTTCATGTTCGGCATTCGAACGATTTAGCACTTTCCTTCAATGGGCCTTTGTTCGAAGGTCAGGGTCCCAGCCTGTAGCCCATTACCTCGATGACTTTTTGTTCGGGGGTGAACGGGGTTCGGACACGTGTACGCGTCTCCTTACTACATTTCAGGCCCTTATGCAGGAACTGGGTGTCCCCTGAGTGCCTGAAAAGACCGAGGGCCCAGCCACCAAGCTCACCTTTTTAGGCATCGAAATTGTCACTGTCGCACAGGCATCCAGGTTACCCGTGGACAAGGTGGCCCAGATCTCTGCGGCGATTTGGGCACTGATTTCTAAACGTAAGGTGTCCCCTCGTGAGCTACAGGTACTGCACGGCCACCTCAATTTTGCCTGCCGGGTGGTGACACCGGGCAGAGCTTTTGCCAGGCGTCTGCGTGATGCCATGGCTGGCCTATTAAAACGCCACCACAGGGTACGGCTCACCAGGGGTTTACGGGCAGACCTTTCAGTTTGGCTCACATTCCTCCAGGAATTTAACGGGGTTTCTTTTTGGAGATCGGACCTTATGGTCTGCCCTAAATTTCAAGTACAGTCAGATGCCTCCGGCTCTCTGGGTTATGGGATCTATTTCAAAGGGAGGTGGGCATATGGCCAATGGCCTCACGCATGGCAGGGCATGGATCGTCTCTGCGATCTTACTTTCCTGGAATTTTTTCCCATTTTGGGGGCACTAATGCTATGGGGCGATAAGTGGGCCAACTCAGTGGTCCATTTTTGGTGTGACAATGCTGCAGTGGTGCACATTGTTAACGCTCAGATGTCCAAATCCCCTAGGGTCATGGCATTGGTCCGTCAATTTGTCTTGAGAAGCCTACGCCTTAATGTGCTGTTCAGGGCCAGACATGTACCAGGCATTAATAATGATATTGCTGATGCTTTATCCCGCCTGCAGATCTCCCGGTTCTGAGCCTTGGGTCCCGAAGCAGAGGAATTCCCCTCTCCACTCCCGGCCGAGATTTGGACATTTGGCGAGGAGAGGTGAACCGGGCGATCGGCATGTCTCTGGCACCTCACACGCGTAAGGCGTATCAACATGCTTTCGTACAATTTAGAACTTTTTGTGGCCAACTACGGTTACCCGAAGTGTGGCCAATACCTGTAGACCAGATTTTGCAATACATGGTTTATCTTCACGGTCATGGGCTGGCCCCCCGTACTATAGCCTCTAGGCTTTCGGCACTGGCATTTATGGCCAAGGTGCGGGGCTTCGCTGACTGCGTGAATGATTTCCGCATACGTCATGTTTTGGAAGGGTGGACACGTGAACGTGGCTGCCGCCAGGACACACGTCACCCTATTTCACCAGAGGTTCTTACCCACCTTGCATGAGGCTGGCATAACTTATGCTATGATAGGTACGAGGTGGCTCTTTTTCACGCAGCCACCACTGTAGCCTTCTTTGGAGCGCTCTGCATCAGTGAGTTGGTACCACTGTCTAAGGCGGATGCGTCTCGTAGGGCACTGGAACTCGACGAAGTCTATGTTACTCAAGAGTGGGCTCAATTGAGGATACGGTCCTCAAAGGTTGATCAGCAAGGCGTAGGCAGTGGAGTCAGACTGCTACGATGTTCCATTGAAGACATCTGTCTGGTTGGTGCCCTACATGAGTTTTTGGCAGTGCGTGGTATGCACCCTGGCCCTTTTTTCTGCCACCAGGATGGGTCTCCCCTTACTAAATTCCAGTTTTGGAGCGTGACCGGCATGGCACTTACCAGTGTGGGCCTCCCTGGGTCTCGTTACGGCACCCATTCATTTAGGATAGGCGCCGCTTCTACTGCGGCTGCGTTTGGGTACTCTGAGGCTGATATACGCAGGATGGGCAGGTGGGGATCCATGCGCTTTGCATTGTACGTACGCCCCCTCCATGTGTGAGTACCAGTTATGTCATTATTTCTTTTTTCCTTCTTTTACAGACCCTGTGTGTCCCCGCACACCGGTGGCAGTATGGCTGGTGGGCCACAGTTACGTGCACTGGGCAGCGCAGTATGCTGCAGCGACAGAGTGGGGACCCCATCTCGGGCTACATGCAACCGCACGTTTGCGATGGTACGGTAAGCGCGGTATGAAGTGGCGAGAACTGTTGCCATTCCTGTTTTCCATCAGGGATGCTGGCCCGCCTGATGTCCTCATCCTGCATCTCAGTGGCAATGACCTTGCCCAGGTCACTGGCCTCTCTTTAAAGTTCACGATTTGCAGGGACCTAGCCTATTTGCATTACGTATGGCTGTCCACGCGGCTGCTATGGTCAGACATGGTGCCGCGACATACTTACATAGGAGGTGTTGACCTCCGTGCCCTTGACCACGCTTGCCGCTCGGTGAACAGGGCTGTTGCCCGGTTCCTGGCAGACAAGGGCTTGGGGACAGCCATCCGGCACCCTAGGATAGGCTTGCAGGATTATGTTCTCTATGCAGGAGATGGGGTCCACTTGTCGGCCAGAGATATGAACCTCTTTCTTGAGGATATGCGAGCAGGCCTGGTGACCGAGCTGACGGTCTGGGGGGGGCGGTGAGTCATCATGGACGCCTCCCCGTGTGGCGGGTAGCACTGGTAAGGTAAAGATTTATGACCCATAGGTATCCGGCAGGTTCTCAATTGACTGGCCAACACGTAGACAGGTACAGGGGAAATAGGTTTGGCCGGTCAAGGGCTAACCAGGCAAGGGGTGATGGCATCACCTTCATATTTAACGGATACACGTCATAGGGTGGGGTCAGTAGATAGTTTATTGACTCCGGTCAACAATTTGTTTGTGCCAACAAACAAATTGATACAAATAGTTACATGTAGCCAATTGCCATTGGCATTTTGGGAGGAACCTTACCAGTGTTACTGCGGCCTGCTTGCCTTAAAGAATTACAATTGGATGATTACACCAATTGAAAGTTATAATTCGGACTAGGCATTATTCAATAAAAGTGGCCCAATGCCTTTATCCATATACCGGTGTCTGAGTCTTTCTTTGGGGTGTGCGCCTGCAAAGTGTCATGGATATCAGTGGCTTACTTCAGTATAGAAATAATAAAATTATGGTGTTAATATATTACCGATGAGAAAAACTGAACTTTCTCTGTAGCAGTCACCCCACTTATATTTAGAAAAAATTACCCAAGGAAGCCTTATTAATCATTTTCCGGACAAGTGAACATTAGTGAACGTCAATGTGGATGTGTGCAACTAGGCTAGCAATGTCTCTACTCTGTTTTCCCTTTTGAAAACAGTCCTTCCACCTCTATTAGAATTCTATTGATATCCTGCTGAATAGACTGAGGTCAGATATGGAAAAACTTCCAAATTCAGCAGAAGGATCTGCTGTGAGTTCACAAAGTTGACATATATTTCTGGATCCAATACCTTTAAAATTCTGTTCTGTTCCAATATGGTAAGTACCATTGCAATCCAATCCTAGATTCTTTCTTTGCAAAGATATTATCAAGAGAGGAATAAGAGCCATCTGTAAATTGCTGCTTTTAAACTGGCTGCAAGAATCCCTTTAAAAAGAGGCAATCAAGATACAGAGAGATGGTTCAATCCTTTCTATCTCTTGCCAAGGAAGGTATAGGACTGCTGCTGTCAAATTCTCTCGAAGGAAATGATTAACACAACTATGTTCATGAGCTTTTCTTTCCCTTAGCTCAAGCTGTATCAAAAAAGGGGAGAATAATGTATCAAATCAAGCTGCATTGCCTATGTTATTGTGGAAATGGTCAGCCTAACTACTATTTTTTAAATGATTGGTTCTGCACACAAGCAAAAATGCATCTTCTAGCTATATGAAAGCAGTTTAACTTCCCTTGCTTATAGCAGATGCTCTAAAAGCACCATTTACTCAGGGGAGAAAAACTTCGAACAACTTAGCTTAGGAACAAATGAACCTTGTGAAAATTCAATACAGCTCTACTAATATCACAGCAAGCCTATGTTAGGATATATGAATCTATGCATCTGCAAATACATGACCAATTAGATTTCTTATTATTTGTATAAGTCAATAATTGTAGTTATTTATCATAATTCACTAAATATGCATATGATACTTATACATTTATTTGCATGTACTATTTTAATATCTGTTATAAATTCATCCCAATTGAAGGAATGAAATATTCAGGAATATGTCCTTGCATATTAGGTCCTAGTAATGGATGCAAGATGGACAGAAAGCCAATAAAGAGAACAATCTGGTTAATTAGTGGGAATAATAACCTGTCAGTCCTATAGGGTTTGAAATAATTCGTTGGGCTTTTATGATCCAGCATTCTTTGCAGTAATTATTGAAGTCTCTCTAATCTCCTTGCAATGGATAGTCAACTCCCATGCATAAGGAATTTATATTGACTGTTCTTACCAATACAGTTGAGACTAGTATTCTGTTGTGTTGTTTAGTCCATGCAAGATTAGAGACAAGTGCTCTCTTAGGCAGACTCAGAAACTGATTTGTACATGATACCAGATGCTGTTTTGCATCACAGCTACAATTTTATGCAGGCACTGCTTCTTACAAGTGTCAGGAGCCTGTTGTTTCCTTAAATGCTTGGACATCAGAATAAAAAATAAAATAAAGATAGAGATTTTCTTTGGGGATCCTGTAAAATAAAAAAACAATGGAGCCAAGGAGAGAAAAAGAGTGAAGAGTGAAGATGGTGGTGAGATCCTATGACTCTATAAACGTACAAAAAGGATAAGGCTGTAAGAATGAGGTTTTGGTTTAAAAAATTCAGGAAAGGCATAATAAATGTTCCCCTTTAGTTCTAAATGAACTAGATCTAAATGAATACTCTAGCTTTATTTAGAGCTTGGAGAGGACATGTTAGTATTAATGCATTATCATCAAAACCATTCTTTTTATTCTTAGACACTTTTGGACTTCTCTTTTGCTTGTCCATCAGTTTTTTTTACATTAGTGTGTCGATGCTAATGAAATGTGTACCATGCTATTTCTAATCTCTGGCCAAGCTAGAGTCTTGATGTTCTGTAAAATGGTACTGGGCTGTCTTCCCTCTTTTAAGAAGCATTTATTTGTTGCCACCTCTGCTTGTTAAAGTTGCAGAGCTTTTTTTACAGGTGCTTGGTAGAGTTTACTATACATTTATGAAGCTGAAATTTTCAGTGTATGATTTCTTTGTTAAATTAAAATATTTCACCTTGCAAACAGCTCTAAGGCTTGCCCTTGAGTATGTTTCTTCAATGCATTGCTTGCCTTGCACTTGCATATTTCACATGGAAACCATTGAATGCTAACATTCATGACTGTGAGATCCCTCTCATGAACTAAGTTGGTTATAGTGCATAAATGTGTTACTGGAAAAGAATTTGCAGAAAACATTGTAAACTAAAAAGCAATAACCATCTGATTTAGCATATGTATGCTGCTTTAGACTTCCTAGCACTTCATATATAATATATTATATTATCTCAGCAAGTCTTACAATGAATCTGCAAAATAAGATACCCATAGGAGGAGGCCAGAGGCCAAATCACATGATTCCAAAGTTGAAAATATTTCCCTCACTTACAAAAAGGTAAAATAAAAATAAAATGTTATTGTTGGTAATGATCAAGCTAAAATTTAACTATATGATGCAAGAGTTAATTATTAAACTTCTTCATGTTATAGCAATTCTCATATTAACCCAGAATTTGGTTGATAGGTATTTTTCAGAGGCTGACTACACATTATTTGTAGCACTGCAGAAACAGGTTGGTGTGTTCTTAAAGACAACATGTGGGTAAGTCTTTCCTAGAGTGCACACCTGGCCCCATTCTAGTACAGGTAGGATCACTCTGGTTTTGTTTTGTTCCAGTTCATGTGATCACTGGAACTAATCGAAAGCAAGCCCAATATGAAGCTGCTAATAACATGAAGTGAAGTAAACCCACTTTGGATATTGGCAAATTAATCATTTCTCTTACTCAGCAGAGTACAAGGAAAGTTGGATTCTTTTTTTTTACTGTTTAAGACTGTTGCTGATGCTCTACTACTGATAAAAAATACATCTGTATTCAAATCCACAAAACCAGCTGCTGTCAAATCCACACTTGCTTGTAAGCCACTTCATCATATTGACAGGAAGAATGAGAAAATATCTTTATGTGTAAGGATATGTCCATGGAGATCAAACTCAAGATTATCCATACTATGGTATTTCAAATTACTAGATAAGAAGTGGAAGTTAATGACAAAGAAAACCCACAGAGAGGGAGAAACCTCATTCAAAGTGCAGTGTTAGTTAAGATCTTCATGGATATCATGGACAGCCAGAAAGACAAATAGATGGTTTTTAGATCAAACCAAGCTTGTAGACTCACTAGAAGCAAAAGGTTAATGGTAGGTAGTTCCAGTAGGTCTAAACAGGGGTTACCATACTTTAAACATATCACAAGAAAGCAAAAATCACTGAAACGGGCAATAATGCTGGGGAGAGAGGAAACCTGGAGAAAAATAGAACATGAGATGGATTGGCTCAGTTACATTCAGTTAGTGTAAACCTTGCAAATACATGGCTATTAATGATAGAACCTTTCAGAGGTAAAGTGAACTCAGTAACTTGATAAATGATACATAAATAAATGTACATAACAATAAATGCTACTCTTTAAGATAGTCATTTCCCTATTACTCACAATTTAAGAAGGCACATTGGATTGTCTGAAGAGAGTAATCTCTGAACCCTGCTCCTCCTAGAACTACTTAACCTGGATGTTATTACTGTTCTAATAAAGTGAAGTTGCTGCTAGTGGGACACTCTCCTCTGTCCATCCCTCTTCTCATAAATATGCAACTAGTCTAGCAGTGTCTCTGCTCTGATTTCTTTTTCCTGGTCAGTGCTTTGGGGTATTGACTTAGGCTTCAGGGAGAAATTCGAAAACCAAAGGTTGAGAAAAACTGATCTAGGCTATGAGATCTCCATTTCTGCTGTACAGTCATGAAAGTGGTCAAAGTAAATATTATGTAAGCATGTACAATGTGCGACTCCTTCTTTGTCTCCTGTGCAAGACACTAAATTGGCGACGAAGGTGGGATTGATGGCGAATCCCAAAGTCAAGCCGTACCAGTTCGATGTCAGCGAACCCGAGCAATGGGAGCTCTACGAGTGCCAGTTTCGGCACACGATGGAAGCCGCCGGCGTTGACGACGACGCGAAAATGCGCTCACACTTCCAGGCCCAGGTGGGGCCGGCCGCGATGCGGATCTTGATGACACTGGTGGCCCCCCAAAAGGTGGACGATGTGCCCATCGACCGCATTTTGGAGAAGCTTCATGAGCATTTCTAGCCGCCCGTTTCAATCTTCCCAGCCCGGGTCGCGTTCCATAGGCGAGACCAGCGCCCAGGCGAATCCGTGTCCGCCTACGCGGCGGCCCTCAGGCTGGCAGCGGTGCACTGCCAGTGGGACGACCTGGACCAGGCCCTCCGAGACCGCATGTTGTGTGGTTTGAAGGACGAGGAGCTGCAGAGGCGCCTGATGACCCGCGACTACCGCCTCACGTTCAACGAGGTACTGCGGGAGGCCCAAGCAGCCGAGGAGGCCAGGAGCGGGGTCAGGTTGTTTAAGTCCCGAGGGACCGCGTCCGAGAGGGCCAAGTCACCAGTGCAAGCGGCCCGGCGGACACCAGCGAAGACGGCCTGGCGGGCCCCCAAGCCGCCCGCCGGCTCACCAGCGACGTCCGAGGAGTCGTCCACAACGGCGGACCCCTGCTCCAGCGAGGACGACGACGTCCAGCAGATAAGGAAACGTGGGGAGAAGCGCGAGACCCGCGAAAGGCAAGACCGCCGCTGCGACGGTTGTGGGGCGCCCCACGACCGCACGAGGTGCCCGTTTCGTAAGGCCGAGTGCGACAACTGCACCCGAAAGGGGCACATTGCCAGAGTATGCAGACGCGGGCGGACCGAGGACAAGGGTGGTCCAAGCCACCCCCGGGGACACCAACGGAAGGCGACCGGCACCAGAAAGGTCTCAACCGGCTTCGACGAGGAAGGCGTCAACCGCGTGGGCCTGGAGCACCGGCGTTTTTTCATTGAGGTACAGTTACAGGGGCTCCCAGTGAGGATGGAGATAGACTCGGGGTCGTCCTATTCTATCCTATCCCAGAGAGAGTATATGCGCATTCCCCTAGAGGCGCGGCCCAAACTGCGGGCCTTGAAGTCACACTTGCGGGACGTGCAGGGAAATGGGATCCCAGTGTTGGGGGTGGGAAAGTTCGATGTAAAATTCAAGAACTATTCCGAGAGACTGCCCCTAGTCGTCCTCAAGGGGGGGAGATGCTGCCTTTTGGGAACACAGTGGTTTGCTCCCCTGGGAATCGAACTGTCCGGCATTAACGCCATCAAGACTGACCCAATGCGGGATGTGTGCAATGCGCACCCGGACGTTTTCAAAAAGGGGCTCGGAACGTCCAGTCTCTTTTGAACTGGACCCAGAAATCCGGCCCATCCGCATCAAGCCAAGGAGAGTGCCCTTCGCCCTAAAAGACAAGATCGAGGCGGAACTGGACAAGCTGGTGGGGCAGGGGATTTTGGTTCCAGTTGTCTCAGCGGAGTGGGAAACGCCGATTGTTACGGCCCTTAAATCAAACGGGGAGGTCAGGATTTGTGCGGACTATAAATGTACGATTAATAAGGCCATTCGGCCAAATGCATATCCGGTGCCCGTGGTCAGCCACCTACTGGCCACATTACATGGGGGGAGGTGTTTCGCCAAGCTAGATTTAGCGCAGGCATATCAGCAGCTCTCGGTAACCCCAGCTGCTGCCACCGCACAGACGATTGTAACGCACAAGGGGGCCTTTAAGGTGACGCGCCTTCAGTTTGGCGTGAATTCGGCACCCGGGATTTTCCAGGCCCTCGTGGAACGCTTATTAAAGGGACTCCCAGGTGTTCTCCCCTACTTCGACGATGTCCTGATAACAGCGGGGAGTGAGGCAGAGCTAGCTAGGAGGTTAGATGGGATCCTCTCGGGTTTGAAAAAGCGGGGCTTCGCCTACGAAAGGACAAATGCGTGTTTTTCGCGAGAGAGGTCGATTTCCTCGGGTTTAAGGTAACCCCAGAGGGAATTCGGCCCTCGGAGTCCAAGGTTGCGGCTGTAAAGAACGCCCCTCGCCCCACCGCGAAGCCAGAGTTGCAGTCTTTCCTAGGGCTCCTCAACTTTTATCACTCATTCCTGCCCAGGAAGGCATCGGTCGCGGAGCCACTGCATGCGCTACTCAAAAAGGACGCGGCTTGGCGGTGGGGGGACAGGCAGGAGAAAGCATTCATAGAGCTAAAGTCACTCCTTTCATCGAATGCCGTCCTGACTCACTTCGATCCGAGAAAGCCAGTGGTTCTAGTATGTGACGCGTCCCCGGTGGGGGTGGGGGCGGTCCTGTGCCACGTGCTAGAGAACGGGCGGGAGGCCCCGGTGGCGTACTATTCAAGGTCCCTTTCAAAAGCTGAGCGCAATTACGCACAAACGGATAGGGAGGCCCTGGCCATAATCGCGGGAACGAAAAAGTTCCATGACTTTTTGTATGGCCGCGAGTTTACGGTGGTGACGGATCACAAGCCGCTTCTGGGAATCTTCACCACCGGCAAACTGACCCCCCAAATCTTATCCCCCAGGATGCTGCATTGGGCGATATTCCTCAACGCTTACCAGTACGAGCTAATTTACCGCCCAGGGAAGGAGATCTCCCATGCAGACGCACTGTCCCGATCCCCTCTCCCTAGCCTAGGGGACCCCGCATGCGAGGTGGAGCAGGACCACCAAGTCCTGCTGATCGAGTCCCTCGACTCACCCCCCATTGTTCCGGCCGACCTCGCCAAGGCCACGGCGGCCGACAAGATCCTGGCCCAAGTCAGCTCCTGGGTTAGAAAAGGGTGGCCCACTACTCCCCCAGACGAGGAATTCAAGCCGTTTTGCAGACGCAGAGTGGAGCTCTCCCTGGAAAGGGGCTGCTTACTCTGGGGACAGCGGGTAGTCATTCCAGAGAAGTTAAGAGCGAGGGTACTGAAGCTACTGCACACCAGTCACCCAGGGATTGTGCGCTCCAAGGGGCCATGGTCCAGGATTCATGTCGACTTCGCGGGGCCCTTCCGCGGGGCCACGTTCCTACTGGTAGTCGACTCCTACTCCAAGTGGTTGGAGGTAATCCCTATGAGCAGCACCTCCTCCACGGCGACCATTAGGCAGTTGCGCAAGCTTTTTGCCTGCTTCGGCCTGCCAGACGTCCTCGTGAGCGACAACGCGAGTACCTTCACGTCTGCAGAGTTCAAATCGTTCATTGAAAGGAATGCAATCAGGCACATCACCGCTGCCCCCTTCCACCCCGCCACAAACGGTCAGGTAGAGCGCCAAGTGCGCACTACGAAAGACGCACTGCGGCGCATGGGTCCCGGTGAGTTGAACCTGCACCTATGCCAGTTCCTCATCTGCTACAGGACAACCCCCTTAGCTTCAGGTTTCTCCCCAGCTGAACTCCTCATGAGGAGGCGTCCGGTAACACTTTTTGACCGGATGGATCCGTCCAGGGTGGAGGATGAAGGGAGAAACATAAGTATAGGGGGAGGGAACTCCAAAAGTTTTTTGGTAGGGGACACGGTTCACTGCAGAAACTACGCGGCCTCGGGACCAGCGTGGGTACCGGGGACAATTGTGGAGCAAACGGGGCCGGTATCCTACAGGGTCGAAACCAGTTCAGGTCTACTATGGAGAAGCCACGCCGACCAACTCAGAAGGCGAGTCACAGGGGAGGGGGAATCAGCGTTAGGGTCCTCCCCCACCCGCATTACCCAAGGGGGAGACACAGCGGCTCCAGGGATTACAAATGCATACCCTCGGTTTTCACCCACAGCGGAGGATACCTCAGAAGAAGGGGCCGAACTTGATTATGATTTTCCGTACCAGGGGGAGTTAGCGGAGTGGTCCCCCACCCGTCCTAGCGAGAAGAGGGGTTTCAGTTCAGCCCCTGGTACCTCCAGCCCCCCCAGTCCTTGTGTACTAGAGTACACCATAGCTCCGGCCCCTAAAAGACAGGCACCCGGCGGGAGCTCGCCCGCCGCAATCTCCCGAACTCCCGAGCAGGCAGTAGGAGGTGGCGGGACCACGAGGGCATCCTCGTCGGTCCCGAGGTTCGTGCTGGGAGGGTCCCCGGGGTCCTTAGGCAACAGACAGGGGTTCACTTCCCAACTGTTCATTCCATTCCCGTCCCCCAAGGCAAGGATGTCGCAGACTCCCCACAGAACCACTAACGAGTCTCCATTTTCCGTTGCAGGGCGAGACTCCACGGAACCAAGGGCCACAGGCTCCCCTGTATTAGGTCAGGCGGCCGCACGCCCCAGGCGCACGTGCGGCAAGCCACAATGGTTGAGGGACTTCGTCCCATCCTAGGGGGGAGGGATGTTATGTATGCATGTACAATGTTACTTTAAATATATGAATGTAACCAGTCCACAATCACAATGTATCTCAGCTGTTAAGGAACGCGAGCAAGCCGCCCATAGAGGGCAGCTGCGAGCGTTCAGTCTCACATGGTTCACATTCCCCAAATCACGAACAGCCGCGGGAATTTCCCCGCATGATCAAGAGCTACAGAAAAGAACTACAGAAGAGAGGCGTGACCTGGGCGAGGCCACGCCGGTAGCAGCCAATAAGCTACCGTGCAACAAGATTCAAATGTATTGTGTTACTGTATATAATGAGATGTACCTCCGCCATTACCACATGTTCATACTGACCATCAATGAATAAACCTGTGTTAGTCCTTCCTGCGACTCCTTCTTTGTCTCCCGTGCAAGACACTAAAGTAAAGCAGTATATTAACCATTGTCTTTGGGTTAAAATACCAATGTGGTGTCTTATGGATTATTCAATAGTACCTCACCTTCTTATTATGTGTGCCAACAGGCCAGACACATGTCAGCATTGGTAGCAAAGATAATGTCTGAAACGCTAGATGAAGACATAATTTATAGGGCAAACAGCATGCAATATGCCTGCCTTTGATGTCTGGCTGGACATCCCGCTACAGTAATGGAGTAGACTGTACAGCCAGCAACTCAATTTTTATTAGTTCATTTTCAAGAAAAAAACATTACAAACATACAAATCATATAACAAAACAAGAATACATAAACCTCATTAAAATATCCACATAAACGATAGTTGAACTATTATCCGTTATAGTGTACATACTATTAAATATCCACTTTGAGGATTAATACTATAGCTATAACTTTCATAAAAGCTTTCAATAATACAATTGTTTATCAACAACTATCAAGCTCCAAATCACCCAGTGTATATTTACATTGCCCTGGAAAGTTTGGTCTCTATATTATCTCCAAAAACTACTTTGAGATGGTACAGGTCTAAAATATTCCATACCCATAAGGGAGTGATCAACAAAAGGCTTCCAAATATTCCAAAATCTATTTTCCTTCAATTTATCCCTTTTTACTTTTATCTCCCATGTCAATTTATCATTCAATTCTAGATTCCACATTTCTTTATACCATTCTCCCGTCTGTATAATTATATCATTTTTCCAATTTCTAGCAATACATTGTCTACCCGTGGTTAACATTATTTCTAATAACTCTTTTTCCTCCTTATTTAAACACATACCTTCCACATCTGTTAGCATAATGGTACCTGACGCCAGCTTGATTTTCTTACCCATTATTTCCCCTATCTCTCTTTCTATTCTTCTCCAAAAATCATTTATCATTTTACAACTCCACCACATGTGCTCATAAGTTCCAACAGTGTCTTTACATCTCCAACATAAATTATCCCTTTTATTGTCAATCTGATGTAACCTCAGTGGTGTCAGGTACCATTGCCACAACATTTTGTAGTTATGTTCCTTAATTCTTACTGACATAGTTCTCATTATCCTCTTTTTCTACTTATTTCTCCATTCATCGTTTCCTAATTTTATATTCAAATCCTGTTCCCACTTCAGTTTCAGATCTTCCTGTGGACCACTGCCCCTATTTATTAAAGCATAGAGTTTGCTTACTAGACCCTTAATACTTTTATCTCCTTTTCGAATTTTCAAAACCAGTTCCTCGAATTCAGTCTTTTCTCTATCTGTACATAATTCTCTTCTATATTTTTTATTCCAGTTGTCAACCTTCATTATCTGAAACCAATCCAATTTTAACTGTTCAAACAGTTTTTTCTTCTTAATTTCATCTCCACAAATCCTTAACCATTCTTTCACCAAAGAAACTTCATTTTTATCCAATATTTCCTTAATTTTTTTATCTATTTTTATAGGAAAACACGCCATATCTACCAATTCCAAAATTGGAGAGACATCTGGGACCAAATCCTTCTTTAATCTTTTCCATACCTTCATGAATCCCCTCATCATAATATTGCTTGTGCCTATCGTTTTAGCCTTAGCTCCCAAAAAAATCACTTTACCACTATTCCTATAATCTTTCATCTCCAATTCCTCCCAAATTACTTTTCCTCTTGCCAAGATCTTCACAACATTCTTAATTTGAAATGCTCGATAATACGATAACAGATTTGGCATTCCCAAACCCCCTTCTTTCTGAGGCAGATACCAAAGTTTCTTTGGCAGTCTAGATTTTTTACCTCCGTTGCAAAAGTTATTAAACATCTTTTGAAACTCATTAATTTCCTTTTCCTTCAATTGGATTGCAAGTGCATCAAATAGGAAGTTAATCCTTGGCAACAACATCATTTTGCAAATTGCAATCCTCCCAAGCCATGACAACTTCAGCTTCTGAAGACTTTGTATTCTAATCTTAAATTCTGCTTTCAAGCTGTCATAGTTCAATCTTTTAAATTCTTCCAATTTATTTGAAATAATTATCCCCAAATATTTCAGCTTATCTTTAATTTGTATATTAGATAACCCCGCCATCTTTTCCTTCTCCTCTTCCCCCATATTACACAACATCATTTCCGATTTATCCCAATTTATCATCAATCCTGTTATATCCTCAAAATCCTCTATTTGCGCTTTAATCCTATCCATTGCCCCCTCTGGGTGTTTCACAATTAACAGTGTATCATCTGCATACATGCTCACTTTATTACCCTTTATCCCTTCTATACTTGAGTCCTCCCTTATATTTTTTGCCAAAATTTCCATTGCCATAATAAACAAGATAGGGGACAAAGGACAACCCTGCCTAGTGCCTGCCTCAAGCTTTACCTCATCTGTAACCTCTTCATTTACTCTAATCCTGGCAGTCCCTTTTTAATATAATAAATCAATTACCCTTCTAAATCTATCCCCGAATCCATAACTTTCAACTATTTCCTTAATTGAAGACCATTGTAACGAATCAAATGCCTTGAAAATATCAAAAGATATTAACCCCACCTTTTCCTTCATTTGATTAACATTATCAATTAAATCTAACACCCTCCCGGACAAATCGGCCATATGCCTTCCTTTTAAAAAACCTACTTGATCGACATTTATATATTCTCCCATAAATTTATTTAGCCGATTAGCCAATATTGCTGTAAAGATCTTGGCATCCTGGTTTATAAGAGAGATTGGTCTATATGATTCCACTTTTTCCAAATTCTTTCCCATTTTTGGCAGCAGAACAATTATGGTCCTATACCATGAAGTCGGAATTTGTCCACCATCTAGAATATAATTATATAACTTTACCAACTTTGGTACCACAACATCTTTAAATTCCTTATAAAACTCTGTCGATAGTCCATCGTCTCCTGGGGCTTTCCCCAGCTTCAAACCACTAATTACCTCTTTTACCTCTTTCTCAGAGACCTGTTCTTCCATTTTATCCCGGTGTTCGTGCTTTATTCCATTCCCTAGCTGCCTTTCCAATACCCCTTTAAGTTTCCCAACATCTATCTCTTTTTTTGCACATAATGCTTGATAGAAATCCTTCACAATTTTACATTTATCACTAACCTTATTACATCTTATCCCTTGTTTATTAACCAACACCCCAATTTCCCTTTTTTCCTTTTTAGCTTTAGCCGTTCTTGCTAGTAATCTTGAATTTTTGTTGCTAAATTCGAAATACTCTCTATTTAAATATATCAAGTCTCTTTTTACTTTTTCTATATCCTTACCCAATAATTCTGCCTTAAGTCTTTGTAATTTAGCAAAAAAATTCCTTTTTTGAGTGTTCCTCCTGTAATTGTTTTATTTCTTTTTCTTTTTCCTCCTGTGCTGCTTTATACTTTCTATACTTGGTACTTGCCAACTTTATACTTTCCCCTCTAAAAACCGACTTCATGGCATCCCAAACCACATTAAAATTTACCTCTTCATTATCATTCCACTGCCAACTTTCCATCCAACTTTCTGTAATTTGTTCTTTACATTTTTGGTCTTTGAATAAATTGGGATCATATCTCCAACTCCTTCCTCTCCTGTTATCCTTTTGTGTCCTCAGTTCCAAAAGTACTTTAGCATGATCTGATTCCTTAAAAATTCCTATTTCAATTCCCTCAATATTTTTGACCATGTTTTCTGATAAAAATACATAATCTATTCTAGAGTAGGACCCATGAACATGTGAAAAATAAGTATATGCCCTTTCCGAGCCCTTGATCTCTCTCCAAGAGTCCTTCAATCCCATCGCAACCATCCAGTTATCTAAAACATTCCCTTTCATCCCTACTCCACACCTTGCTAAATTTGTACAATCTAAGTTTGACCTTATCAAATTAAAATCTCCAGCCACAATCATTTTTGGCACTTTTTCTAACACCACAATTTTACAAACTTTTTCTAGAAATTCCGCTTGACGTTCGTTTGGGGCATAAATATTCACCAAAATTGTTTCCTCATTGTCTATTTTTCCTCTCACGATCAAATATCTACCTTCTTGGTCAACAACACTTTTTGTTATCTCAAATCCTAATCTTTTAGAGATCATAGTTGCAACTCCTCTTGCTTTTGAAGTACCAAACGCCATTTCATAATGTTGAATCCATCCTAGGAAAATTTTGTTTGTATCCTTTGATTTTTGATGCGTTTCCTGTAAAAAAAAACTATATCAGGTCTATCTTTCTTCAAAGCCAATTCCAACCTCCTCCTCTTAAGAACAGAACCTGTACCCTTTACATTCCAGGTTAATACTTTAATATTTCTCATAGTTTATCACCTTTTCACCTTATCTACCTTCCAAACTCTCCATTGGGCGTGCCACCACAAACCCCTTACCACTAAAAAACAAAAATATACATAAAACACACAATATCTCTCTCCCCACTTTCTTCAAAAAAAAGGCGCCTTCGATAACCAAAGAGGGGAGAGGGGGGACATGAAAGATGTGCGATTAGATTAGTGCTCCGCGCATCTCACCTTTCTACATTCTTGAGTAATATAAAAAAAGTTATTACATCCTTACCCATTGCTCACTGCTCCCTACTTGCCTCCTCCTCCACCATGATCAATGACAACTCCTCTTCTTCTCTTCCCTGTGGGGTTCCACCCATAGCACCACTGGCATCTGCCCCCTCGTAATCCCTACTTATGGCCCCCGATTCCAACAAATCTTTTCTAAGAGTTAGCCACTCTTCCGAACCTGCTTTAACAAGATCCAGCAAGCTCAAATACTCCAATGGGTTGGTCCTCTCATCAATAACCTGCACTTTTTTTCCATAAAAGAATCGCAGTTGCTGTGGAAATCTCCAATTATACCTTACACCTTTACTCATCAACAATTTGGTTGCCGGTTTCATCTTATATCTCCAGATTCTTTCCTTTATTGAAATATCATTATATGCCTCCACATCAGAACCATCAATTTTCAGGGTGCCAGAACCAGCTTGTTTTTAAAAAGCCATTAGTCTAAATTTATCTCCCCAATTTGCAAATTTTACCAACACATTTCTTTGGGCCGCTTTCCCTCTTCTTGGACCCACCCTATACGCGCTTACAATGTCTTCCTGTATAAATTCCTTTCCCATGTTCAAATTGTTTAACCACTGAACCACCCTTTCTCTCAGCTGGTCTGGTGTCCTTTCAATCACATGACGTAGGACAATATTCTGCTTTCTCATCATATCTTCCATAGCATCAATCCTTTTCTCATGTTCATCCATTTTCACTTTATTTTCCCTCACCGCCTCCTGAGTCCCTTTTATTTCCTTTTTCATAGCCTTCACCTCATTTTGAACCAATTTCACATTTCCTTCTATTTTTTGCAAACTTAATTCCACTTTTTTTGTAAAGTCCATAACAGTTGTTACCACCTTATCCTGTTTTTTCATCATTTCATTTCTATCCTTCACCCTTGAATCCTCCATCTTCTCCATCTTCTGAAACAATTTACCAATTTCCACCATAATTTGAGTTTGATCATAGGGTTCGGGTGGTGGTGATGATGACAGAGGGACCTCTTCCATTGGTGCTTTTTCTTTTCTCTTAGATTTCATCACTGGCTCCTCCTCCTTTGCTTTTCCTCTTGTACCCTTATCCATGATGAAGGTCCCTGTGCTGTTTTAATGCTGCAATGTATTGTAAGCTCATTGAACACTCAACTTGAATCTGTCCCAATGCAGCTAAGGCTGACGACAATCCTATTAAGTATAATGCGACTTGAGTAAAGGAGGAGGGCCAGCAAAAAATTAATTGTTGTAATCCATAAAGGAAAGGAAACCACAAACAGCCCAAAAAAAAAAGTTATAATCCACGGGAAGGTCACCGAAGTCAACCAATGCACCTCAAGTAGCAACAACTCGCAAAGTTTGCCCTTAAAAAAATTTAAATCTTTCACAGAGATCCCCTCTTGCAAACAGAATAATATAACCCCATCCGCATACACAGGAATTCCAAGGAGACGGATGCCCATATATATCCACTTGTATGAGTTCCACAGGGAAGGGGAAAAAAAAAGTCCCAAGCTCCAACTTTTGATGAGAAAAAGAAGAGGAGGAGTATAAAAAGAAAAGATGAGAACTATAATCCACACAGTGAAGGAGTAAAAAATTGGTAATCCCTCTCTTAGAGCGAGCGAGGCAAAACTCCCTTTTCCCAGGAGCTACGGCGGCTTCAGGGGAAGACCCCCCCTTCTTCCTTTCCAGATCAGCAAACACCTTTTTTCCTTTTTAAACCGCTCTCCCTTGCTTCAACTTCAAAAGGCGCTGGCGTAACCAGTATCTCAGACCCGATCGCTTTCTTCTATGCCCACTTATCAAAACCTCCAAACCATTCCGCGGCTCCCCAAGATCACTAAGAAGCCATTGTCCGAAGAGCAACCACTTTCGATTTCCAAGTGTGCCGCCATTATCGCCTCAACTGCCACCCTTCTGTCCTCTTGTACACACTCCGCCGAGTCCAAACTCTTCAGAGCAAAGCAATCCACTGTCGCCTCTAACTCTTGTCTGTATAACATTTAGTTAACTCACTTTCTTGCTGGTTTTTCCACTTCCTTGGATCTCCGCCGTCTCGCTGGTCCCGTTCTCGGCTGCTCAGCTGGTTATTACTGTTCTAATAAAGTAAAATTGCTACTAGTGGGACACTCTCCTCTGTCCATCCCTCTTCTCATAAATATGTTTTTCCCCACCAAGAGCAGTGTGCTGTGCACCAGGCCTGGAGCAAAGCTATATGAGATGGAACTTTTGTAACAAAATCACTAGGGATTCATGCCAAAGTAAAGTAAAATTAACAAATTCCATAGATTAGAAACAAAACTTTAGGAAACTAATGGTTAGAAGATACATAGGTAAATTAAAAAATGTTAAACTTTAGTTATTCTTAATTTCTTTTTGTGCTGTAAACTGCATCCAAAGGCGTCCACAAATATCCATGGTACTGATAAATTTGCATAGCAATGGGATTATAAATTTGCAACATTAATTTTGAGCAACTGTCTTAAGGAAAAATAAATTGCATTATTAAGTAAGGTGGTGGAACAACATCAGCAAAGTCTGTGATGTGTCATGGGATTTGCTAGTATTTGCATTTTGTGCCAAAGCTGTTTATCTAACACAACAGAAAACAGACATGCTGAAAAGATTCTTAGAGAAAGTCTTGATGTTAATAGCTGATTTATAAATTGAGAAGCATTCTCTCCACCTTTAGGCTTGTGTGATTTATATTCAAAAGCTTATGCTTATGGCATCATGATCATTACTGTTAGTAGAGTTATCAAGGACAATCTAAAATAGTAACATAATAAGTCACAGGTAAGCACAATGATGACCAGAACCTCAAAGAAAATTTTATATTTAGGGTGGAAATTACCCAACCAAGCCCTATTAATAATTTTCCAGACAAGTGGACATTAGTGAACATCAATGTGGATGTATGCAACTAGTCTAGCAGTGTCTCTGCTCTGATTTCTTTTTCCTGGTCAGTGCTTTGGGGTATTGACTTAGGCTTCAGGGAGAAATTCAAAAACCAAAGGTTGAGAAAAACTGATCTAGGCTATGAGATCTCAATTTCTGCTGTACAGTCATGAAAGTGGTCAAAGTAAAGCAGTATATTAACCATTGTCTTTGGATTAAAATACCGATGTGGTGTCTTATGGATTATTCAATAGTACCTCACCTTCTTATTATGTGTGCCAACAGGCCAGACACATGTCAGCATTGGTAGCAAAGATAATGTCTGAAACGCTAGATGAAGACATAATTTATAGGGCAAACAGCATGCAATATGCCTGCCTTTGATGTATGGCTGGACATCCCGCTACAGTAATGGAGTAGACTGTATAGCCAGCAACTCAATGCCAAGTGTCAGGAAGCAGTTAACTAACCTGTCTCCCTAAAGAGGCCAATGGCTATGGGCAAATGAGCCCCTTTAGGTTGGGTAATGGTCCCCTCAGTGGAGGAAATGCCACTGGAAACCATCATATTGGGCCCAATAGCAAAATGGAGGCAGAAGAGGCCTTGCCAGATGGACTGGCTGTGGAGGTGCACCTTGTCCATATCCTCAAGGCTGCAGTGGTCCATTGTAGTCCCAGTGTTAAATCCTGCATGTCTCATTTCATGTGTGCCTTCATGGCAAGATGGGATCCACCTTAAACAAATTCACATCAATGTCATTTTTCCTGCTTCAGGAAAAAATGCATTCTCGGATACGAGTTGCAGTCAACGATGATGATGTTGAAAACCACAACACAGGATAAGTTTTTAGGTAGCATTCCTGAGTATGTTACAAATTAACCAGCAGTGAGTCTCCCTGTGAATTAAAAAAAATGGGCAAGAAAGAGGCTTAAAGAACAAGTACCAAAATATGCTGAGATTTGGAAAATGGAACAACTGCTAGTGCTTTTTCTTCAGCAACTTTGCTTTAATATTCATTGTCTGAGGACTTTTTTTAAAGAATGAAAAAAGGGGGAAAGTAATTGCAAGTATGCTTATAAATCACTGCCACCTACTCCTGCTCACCACTCTTCTGCAATAACCTCCAAGGGCTGCATGAAATAATAGTCAGCCATGAGAATGTGTCTTAAAACCCTAGAAGCCCTAGCATGAATTAGGGATGGACTTTTGACAGATATGCAAAAATGTGTTTGTGGCCATTTTTCAATGAAAAAGCTGGGCCGGTCCATCACAGGGTTGTGCAATTCCCTCACTCTAAACGGTGACATAACTGCATAGCCACATTTCTTTTTTCACAATGTACTGTGTGGAGGGGAAGGACACCCTGTCCCTCCCCTCCACACATTTTTCATACCTAAATGTACATGTGACACAGATAATTGGTAGAGATTATCAATGCTATGAATTTGTGTTAAAAAAAGAACAACTATCATGTCATAAATAAATAATAAACACATAAAAACCAGAAATTCAACAGAAGCATGTTATTATGAAAACAGAAGTTTATTGAGCTGGGTCTAAATCACAGTTTTTACACTTATCCTTTTTCTCTCCAATGGATGTTTCTGGTAAGTGTTGAGTTTACTGAGCAAGACATTGTGTTAGAGACTTTTAAAAGAAGAAATGAAATGCCTGTGTGTTCCTTAGTATAAAACGGCTCATTAATTTCATCAGAGGGGAAAAAACCCAGATGTCATTAATATTCTTCACCAAGAATAAAATGTTGTGGAACTTGACATTTCTCCTCACAACACCATAGGTGTTTAATGAGAATATCAACCTCATGCCAGGCTATTGTGACACTTCTTTACCAATGAACAGTGTACCTTTAATAATTAATCACCCAAAGGCATTTCACATATAATAAGCATCTAGTCCTGCAGTGCTTCAAAGTCGTCTTTGCACACTCCAGTCAAGGAATTTCTCACAGGCGCACCATTCATAAAACTCATGTGGAGAAGCCATGACTGTGGGATGCCCCCCTTTAGGGTGGAGGAGATTCTCTGTGTTCACAGCACAGTATGTGCAGTGTGGTTGTCTTCACAAAAATAAATGTGGGATGCTATGCTTCTATGTGCAAATTCTTTATACTCATGTGTGGGACCTTTGCATTACATATGTGCAAGGACCCAAGTTATACTTTGGACCTGAAGCATCCTATATCATTTGAATCTTAGGAGGAAATGCAAATTGAAGTTGACATGTGTATTGAAATTGTCATGTGTTCAGTTCTTTCTTCTCTTTCTTGCATGTACAGTGGAACCCCAGGTTAGGAAATTAATTTGTTCCTTGGGGTTTTTCATAACATGAAAATTTTGTATCTCAAAGTGCAGTTTCCCATAGGAATGCATTGAAAACCAAATAATCTGTTCCAGAAGTCAGAAAAAGTTAAAATAAAAACAACATATTTTTTCTGTTCCAAACTCTTTATAAAGTGCACTTTGGATTTTTTTGCCATGTTTTCACCACTTTATAAAGAGATTTGAACAGATAAAAGTCATTACCCCCCCCCCCCCCCCACACACACACACACTTTTTTCTGACTTCTAGAAGGGATTAATTGATTTTCAATGCATTTTCAGCACTTCTGACAATGGCCTCTAGTGCCCAGCTCTGGTAATGTGCTGGACTCATTCCCGACAATCAACTGTTTGCTTCCCCTGCCACTCGAAAGAGCCAAAAACTCCACATTTTAGTTGCCAAAATGCACAAAAATGCAATGGGAAATTCCAGAAATGGAGCGGAAATGCTCTATATACCCTCCCACCATCATGGGAAGTTGTGGAGGCTGCCCAAACAGGTGAAAAAATGGTGCAATTGTGCATGCCATGCCAAAAAAGCTGTTTGTATGGCAGAAAAAATGTAAGTCAAAGCATCATTTTCTCAGAATTTCCTTTCATATCATGAGTTTTTCATTACTCGAGGCATTCGTAACTCAGGGTTCCACTGTACCCTGAAATGAAAAGCAGCTGACATTCATATATGCAAACCAGTCAGAATTAATAGCCTATGCATGTATTTTGGATTGTAGTATTTACATATCATAATACAATACAGAACATTCTGGTATTGTCTATATCATGTTCCATCAATCAGTTTTGACAGTTTTACCATGTTGTGGAGCAGTTCTGTGCCATAAATCCCACTGAAATGATTCCCAAGGAGAAGAATAATACCAAGAAGGAAAAAGAAAGCAACATCTAGAGTGATCTTGCAGTCCTTGATATTCCAGGAGGTTGTAACTTCCACTGTTGATTGAGTGTACTATAGGTACTGAAGGAAGCTGAACTCTGAAATAAGTAGAGAGGTTCAAGATATAGGAGACTAAGCAATGAGTGTTGGATCGGGGCCGCGGAGCGGCCGTGGGGTCCCGGAGGAGACTGGTCAAGTAATGACACGAGACAAGATGGAGCGAAGACCAGTGGTTTATTGAGGGAAAATCATCATCATATATAGGAATTCAAGGCAGCGTGTGATAGAATCGTCATCTGACAGAAAATCACATCACATGTTTACCCGGGTTAATTGGGAATCTCTCTCGGGGAAGTTAATTAACTAAGGCAAACACTGGCAGGGGAAGTCCATTGTTCCTAGCTTACACAAGAGTAAATATGGCCACTATTTACGCTAGGGCTTGGGGTAATCCGCAGGTGCGGTATTACCTATTTCCTAACTGCTTAGTTAGACATTCAATTTCCTCCTGCTTGGACTGCCTGTCAGGTCAGATATGGGTGAATCAATCTTATGACTATTAATCCGCTCCCCAATTTCTGTCCCCTCGGAGCCCAGAGGCCTGGAGCGTTCTCACACGGCATGGCCTCTGTCAGGGACAGTTATGCCAATTGTGCCCGCGGATACCACAAATGAGGAGAAAAAGACATTGTGTATTCATGCTGCACAGGAAACCCCTCAATATCTTTAATATATAAAAATACATAACATTATGTTCTCATAATGGTCAGGACTCCAATGCTGCACTTTAGTAACAATCTGGCAGAACTGGGATTTCCTTCCCCTTCCAATTTTACTGCAATCCTCTGTGGCACACAAAAACCATTTCAGAGAGTTGTCCTTCCAACTCAAACATTGCTGGTATATTGGTGAGGTGGGAGACTGCAAGAAGAAGGGAGGGAGTCATCGATTTGCACAGAAGTAGTAAAATTCTATGGAACTGCCTGTATATTGGTCATTCCTTGAACATTTCTTCACTCAACTATACTAAACCGTATGCTGCATTCACATAAAATCCTACAACACCACAATATGAACTAAAATAGAATATGTTTGCCTACTGTTTATATACATTACATTCCAGGAAGCAAAGTGATGTAGAAACAAACAGGGGATTGAACAGAAATGAGCAGTTGCTAACTTTGGAAGCATCAGAGTTCAAATGAAGTTGGCTGAAATTCAAATCAGCAGATGGAATGTGTTCTAGAGACTGGTGATTTGGGGTTCACAAAACATAATTAGAAGCAGAACACCTTATGCAGATTCTGCAAATCACTGAACTGCACAAATTCAAATTCTTTCTGATTCTTAATTCACATTTCCACTGTGGCACTCTGGCACTGGCGATAAGGACTGATGCTTTGAGTGCTATTGGTGATTGGAATTAAAATGAGTTCCAATTTGAAAACATATCACAGACTCACAAAGTATAATCACATTATATTGTGATTGCAATTTAAGTAGGAATAACTTCCATCTTTTCTAGTTACTTTTAAAGTTATGGTGTGGCCTCTATAAATAATAAAAGAGAAATATAAGCATGGTTCAGTTGTTGGCTTGTTCTGTGTCTCGTGCTTATGAATCATGCTTCGTTGTGGATATTGAGGCATTTATAACAAAGATGGCAGAAAACTGTGCTTTGTATCATGGGTCAGGAGCTTGTAGACAGTGTTGCTATATTTTTAAAAGTATTTTAAATGCCTTAGAACTTAATACCTTTACTATTATTTGGAGAACAGAAAAATAGAGGAGTCTCTCTCTCTCTCTCTCTCTCTCTCTCTCTCTCTCTCTCTCTATATATATATATATATATATATATATATATATATATATATATATATATATATATATATATATATATATATATATATATATATATATATATATATATATATATATATATATATATATATATATATATATATATATATATATATATATATATATATATATATATATATATAATGGCCTGTACAGTGATATCTCATACAATGTCCAAACTTGGTTTCACAAGTTTGGACTTTATATGGATTTGGACTTTGTATGAGGCATGCAAAATCCTAGCTGTGATGCCTCATACAACGTCCAAATCCTTGCTGCGATGCCTCGTACAATGTCGTTTCCATAGAGATACATTGTACTGTAACAGCACAGACTTCAGGGCAAAGTCAAGGAAACAGACAGGAAACTGACAGTACTTTAAGAAATCATTCTCTAAAGGCTAAATACATTACAAAAACATGTCAAACAACCCTGATTGTCCAAGAACCTGAAGAATGCTGCAAAAATCCCAGGAATGCTTCTTAAAATTCTGACGAAAAAATTCAACAAAATCCAAAATCACGCTCAAAACCACTCCTAAACACTCTTCACCTTGTGCAAAACCCAGAAGAGCAATCACGCATGCGTCCTGCCTTTTATACTGCTCAGGCACAATGCAACCTGGGAAAACCCCAATGTCTCATACAAAGTCGTGGCGACTTTGTATGAGGCAACATTTTTCAAGGAATTAGGCGATGTTGTATGAATTCAATGTTGTACAAAGCGGACTTTCTATGAGGTATTACTGTATCTTATTTGAAAAATGAACACACAATCAACAGCATTCACCTAACAAATCTGAGGTGCCTATTGCTTTCCAGTCTCATGATAGGAACATGATTAGACATGAAACCCTATTGCGATAGGCACCTTACTAAAAAACAAAACATTGTCTTTGAATAGACTGACCTGAAACTATAACAATACCTGACTACTTTGTGGCCTGAAAACTGCACCTGCAACTAATGGTATTTCAGAAGTAACTTACCAGGTTTAAGCAGAATGATAGAAAGTAGAGATCAGTATGGCCTGGCTAGGCTTGTGATATTATTAATACCTAGGTCTCTCTTTCCCCCTCTTTCATACCCCTTTATTTTATTATCATGGTGACATTAACAACTTCTTAAAAGTCAAGAAAGTCAAGCTGGTGTGTTATTTTTGTGAGCTGTAAAGATAGCAAACCCATTTCTGCATTTAACTGTTGACTGGACTCTTCACCTATACTAGCAACCTCTTCCCTAGAGAAAGAGCCCTGCTTTCTGAAACTGAGGGTGTGACCAGATGGCTGGAAAGGCCCTCATGTGAACATACCAGAAAGGGTCACTTTGCAGGGAATGATCTCCCTTAAAGCAATCCTTCCATGTCTTGAGGAATCATTCCAGCCACACCCCTAAAAGCAATAACCCTTCAGCTAGACCAAAAGAAAAAAAGAAAAGGTTAAGCTTGGGCACAGCCCAGGGTCAGGCTGGAGTGTCATTTCTCATACAGTGTGTTATGCACTGGACTGCTCTTCCAGCAGTCCAAAATGTGATCTGTTTTCCCGTATAATCACATCCACAGCAGAAAGAAAACAGCCTATTTTGTGAAACAAAAGACATATGGCCTCTAGCATTTCTTGCATATTCTAGTCGGAAAGGTAACAAAGATGAGGGTGGTTCTTGTTATGTTTCCATATTACAACATGCAAGAACTGCCAGAGACCATTTCCCGGCCTCATCTGACCCCCTAAATCTGACATGCTGATAGGTCACCAACCATGCCTCTCTCTTTTTGTCCTTTCACCTGTGCCATTCCATGAATATATTTTTTAAAAAGTTATGTTTAGCTTATCATTGGATAACTGGAAATCAGTTTCTAAACTAAAAGGAAATCATTTTGTATGGCATTACAACAAATCAATACTTCTTTCAGCAGACAGTTCAGCTTGCAACCATTTTTAGTTTAATTTCCATACAAACAACATGAGCATCTCAGCTTGCTTCACAGCTTTAGTTCTCTCTCGTTATTTGCATTTCTGGAACTATTCATTTAGCGCCACAATTTTCTGTTGGATATGCAATTCAAACTTCCTATTAGGCCCTGGAAATAACAGTCTTTATTTAATCATCATCTGCTTGTTAATATTTCACAACAGAAATGCATCGAATTATTAGCCAAGCAATGAAAACATTTTACTACAAATGTTAGGCTGGGAGGAAAACACAATACAATGGATCTTCTTAAATTGAACAGGCTCATTATGCTACAGTAAATTATGTGTTGCAGATCCAGCCCAGTCATCAGACATTAAGGCCTGGCAAGGTACACTCTAGATATCGAAAAGTTAGATTTTCTGATTACAACTCCATGAACATCCCAGTTGATTAGTGTATCCCGGAAGCTATAGTCCCTAACAGTGCTTTTCCCAAGATTTGCTAAATAAACAGAGGTAAGGAGCACAGGGACTGCAGTGGCTCAAGTGGCTAAGATGCTGACTGGGAGGCGGAAGGTCAGCATCTTAGCCAAGTACTGCAGGACGGAATGAGCTCCCATCTTTGTCCCAGCTCCTGCTAACCTAGCAGTTCCAAAGCAAGAAATTGCAAATAGATAAATAGGGACAACTATGGTGGGAAGGTAACAGCATTCTGTGCGCTCCAGTGTCTAGTCATGCCTGCCACATGACCATGGAAAAGTCTGCAGAAGCAGTCAGCACTGGCTCTTTGGCTTTGAAACAGAGATGAGCACTGAACCCTAGAGTTGGATTTGACTGGCTTTTGAGCAAGGAAACCTTTAAGGAGCACAGAGATTGTTGTGATTATTGTGATTGTGTAGGAATATGAATAGCAGGAATCATGAACAATTGGAGAGAAATGCATATGCATGCTCTTGTCAACTGCAACTCATATCTGAGAATGCATTTTCCTGAAGCAAGAAAAATGTCATTAGCATGAATTTGTTTAAGGTGGATCCCAGCTTGCCATGAAGTGACCCACACACTATGATCATGGAGCAGCCCCTGAAGCACACACGAAATGAGGCATGCAGGGTTCGATACCGGGACTGCAATGGACTGCCACAGCCTTGAGGATATGGACAAGGTGCGGCTTCACAGCCAGTCCATCTGGCATGGCTTCTTCTGCCTCCATGACCATTGGGAATCAGAGTTCCTCCTTTGCACATTTTGCTGTTGGGCCCAATAGGGTGGTTTACAGTGGTATTTCCTCCACTGAGGGGGACCATCACCCCACCTAAAGGGGCTTTTCCGCCCATAGCCGTTGGCCCCTTTAGGGAGTCAGGTTAGTTAACTGACACCTAACACTCAGCATTAAATTGCTGGCTGTATATTCTAATCCATTACCGTAGCGGGATGTGTAGCCAGACATCCCGCTACATGCTTTAATGTCTAATTAATGGAGAAAATGCACAAATAATTGCACACATTAGAAAATGTTTTTAAAATGTGTGGATTTCCATATAGAAAAGTAAAAGGCAGATAAGTCTTACAACCCAGTACCAAAAAGAATGGAAAGTAAATATGAGATTCATTTATTAGAGACAGAAAGAGATTTTCACATCTTTACTATCCAGATGATTTTGTTCAGAATTAAGTAGCTGAAGTCTAATAAAGGCAATTTTCTTTCCAAATCTCTTTTATTTTAAAAGTGAATTGTCCTCCAAAATGCACCATTAGTGGAGCATAAAAAGCAAGCATAAGACCTGTTCAAATAAAATAAAGTCAAATTATTCCAATCTATAATAAAACCCAATTATTCCAATCTATAATAAAACCCACCTTTTCAGGCAAATCCAAAGCTTCAAACAAGCTGGGGTCTCATAACCATGCACAGTCCTTTCTACTGCTGCTTCTCTCCCTTCTCTTAATGTTTCAACAAAACTCTTTCTTCTATATGTTCAAAAGAAAGAAGTCTAGGTCATCAGTAAATGTAAACCCCACTTTAAGCGTGACAGGAAATAATTATTGTCTGACAGCTTTTCCATGGTCCATATGAAATGATCTTGTGATTTCACATGGGACTGGGTGATCTTGTATCAGACAAAAAAAATTGACAAGTCTCCATGCCATTTTTCTTTCTCCAAATGATGGTTTGACATATATTTCAATCAAGTTAGAGTCATTTTCTCTCTAACATATATCTGAAACCTAAGCTAGTGTAGCAGGTACAGTATTCCAATTTGTATAAAGCAGGGACAAGCTATACAGGGAGACAGTTCACCAAATGGCCCCTTCCTCACACACTTGACAGATTTTGGTGAAGAGCCATAAGATTGCAAATAGAAAATAATTTCTTTATTTTAGTAATCCATCCACTTTTAATTGTGATCTTATATTATATATCTATGCAAATGATGGGGAAAACTTTGAGAATAACAATGAGAAGAGAAAGGGGAAGTATTCTACAAACAATGAGCAAAATTCATTTCTTGTGTGTAACTTTAAATTTGTGCAAAATATCCCAAAGGATCAGTTGATATATGACGAATAGGTTTGAGGGGAGTATGTTCAATAAAATAAAGTAAATTCCACAACTTGATATGCTGGTGATACACTGTTTTTTACTCTGTTTCTTTCCATATATTTACAAATTTTACTTCCAAAATATCCTTTGTTAATAATCCACAATGCAATAAACAAAACTGAATTTTTCTTCCTTTCAAAGAAAGGCAATACTGTATCGCGTGCAGATCTTAGTATGGAATGTCAACCTAGAATAATTGGGTCTGGTCACTTTAAGTGTTATGGATGCAAAGTATGCCAGTTATCATGGGAAACCAAGGAATTTGACCTTCCAAGCTTCAAGTGTCCCCTAGTTCTAAAACAATTGACAAATTGTAACAGCACCAACTGTGTCTATCTCTGTGTTTGCCCGTGCAAGTTGGGTTATGTGGGAAAAACAAATTGTGTGATCAAAATCTGCATAAATGGACTTGCGACTGCTGCTAGAAGAGCAGGTGGCAGCCGTTGCCAGGATGGCTTTTACTCAACTTAGAGTAATTCACCAGTTGCACCCGTTCCTGGACCGGGACTCCTTACTCATGGTCACTCATGCTCTGGTCACCTCCAGACTAGATTACTGTAATGTGCTCTACATGGGGCTGCCCTTGACGACCATTCGGAGGCTACAGCTGGTTCAGAATGCAGCTGCACGGGTGGTGATGGGATGTGGGCATTATGCCCGTGCCTCCCCACTACTCTGGGAGCTGCACTGGCTACCAGTTTGCCTCCGGGTATAATTCAAGGTGCTGGTTTTGACCCTTAAAGCCCTATATGGCAGTGGGCCAGGATACCTGAGAGATCGCATCGTCCCGAGAGTGTCTGCCCGTCCAATCAGAGCAGACTGGAGGGGCTCCCTAGTTGTGCCTTCAGCTAGAGGGGCCTGCCTCTCTGGCACACGAAGAAGGGGCTTCTCTGTGTCTGCACCAGCCCTCTGGAACCTCCTTCCAACAGAATTGAGGCTACAGACAAAACTGCTGCCCTTCAGGAAAAGTCTGAAAACCTGGCTGGCAGGACAGGTGTGGGGCCTTGATGGGAATACGGCTCCAGCCTGTTGGCTCATCCCCAGTTAGTACTTAGTTAATATCCCTCCCTTTGTGTTGTTGTATCTCCCCCATTCCCTTTTGTTTCTTTTTATTCTTTTAATTTGGGTGGGGGGTAGTAGGGTGAGAAAGTGAGTGGGCGATTTGGGATTTTAAAAGCTGTTTTTATACATTTTAACTGTTGTACACCACCCTGAGTTGGGTTCTCCTGATTGGGCAGCATATAAATTTAAATAAATGAACATGAATCAAGAACCAGAATTTGCAATCACTGTTAGCCTTACATTTTAAAGAGAAGTGTCATAAAGCAGATGATCTGAGATTTGTGGTTCTCGAAACTGTAAAATCAAAACCCTTTGAGCAAACTGATCTCTATAATATTCTCTTTAGGAGGGAGGTATATTGTATCCACACTTTGAACACATTGTCCCTGATTGGTTTACTTTCCGAACAAGACCTCTCTTGTTTTTTGTAAACAAAGTAGAGAGAGAGGGAGATCTGTAAGTGTTTGAGGAATCCAAGACCTACAATAAAACACAGAATTGGCTATTAGGCTAGGTAGGATTTAAATGTGACTCAGCATTCCAGTAGAGTAACGTCTCTGCCCAGCAGGAATCTAACAAGAAGAGGCAGTTAGATGCAAAAGAAAAAAATACAAGAGTCTTTCAAAAGAATTTGTGTAAGTAAAACTTGAATAAAACAGTTGTTAGGTATTGCGAAGTTGTAATGTGAGTGGGGTGTGATACAGATATAGCATATTAATTTCTGTTGTTATTATTTACAGAAAAAGCTGTGTAAAAATGAAAAATCTTACTTTCCTGATGAAAAATATTGAAGAGAAAAAAATACCGGGTTTTCTTTGAAAGGGAGAAAACTTCAATTTTATTTATTGCATTGTGGTTTATTAGCAAAGGATATTTTGGAAGTAAAATTTGTAAATATATGGAAAGAAACATTGTAAAAGATAGTTTATCAAGTTGTGGAATTTACTTTATTTTATTGAACATACTCCCCACAAACCTATTCGTCATTTATCAACGGATCCTTTGGGATACTTTACACTTGTTTATGATACCGTTCAGCCCAGATTTTGTCAATTTTATCTTTAAATTTGACCATGTATTCTGAACTCCTAGTATGAATTTTCATCAACTGCTTTGGATTTTGTAGTTGCTGCTATCAGAACCTGCTCCCTTCTAATTCATTTCAGTGAACAATGTGGAAAATACAGATAAACTGATGGAAAACAGGGGGGGGGGGAAACAGTTTTGTTTTGTTCCTCCTATTAGTTTCTGGTAGGAAGGTTTCTAAAAACTGACCAGTGAGATTGTGTTGCATTGCTCAGCAAATTGATACAAACAAATGTATAGGGAAATGGGGTGGAAGAGATGTTTGCATTCTCTCAAAGAAGAAGGAGAAGCTTGTGTCTGAAGGAGAAGCTTGGAGATGGGTAAGTTTCAATTCTTGCAACCTGAGGATATGAAGAAGACCCTTACAAAGGTGAAGGCTAGCACATTGACTCTTTAACCCTTGCCACCACACCCACCCACACTCAGTTTATAAAATATGCCAGAAAAGGACTGGTGTAGGAGGCATATTAAGGGTAAGATCCCATTATGCTTAAAGGAGGCAACAGTAAGATCATTGCTGAAAAAGCCCTCCTCATATCTCACTGTATTATTACTGTTCAGACTCTAATGTTCTATTTCTGGGAAGTATACTGGAGTATGTTGTAGCTTCACAGCTGCTGGACTGTCCTGGAAGAGAAAATGATGAAATAGAGGCTATTTTACTTTGGATATGCTATGAGAAGAGAGTAATGCTAGGAAAAGTGAAAAGTAGTAGAAAAAGCAGAACAAGAGGTGGATTGACTGCCTAATGTGAATCATAGCTTTTAGTTTGTAAGATCTGAGCAGGGCTGTTAATGCCAGAACATTTTAGAGGTAATTCATAACCTTACTGTCAAGTCAATAGTGATGGAACATATCAATACCATGCTGGCCAAATAATTCTGGTTTTTAGCATTCTATAAGGGTAACTTTTTAAAAATAATAATAATAATGTGCTGCCATCTGCCAGTAATGCAATTCTGTGTTCTGCATAGGACCAACAGGCCAGCATGTATGCAGCAGAATATAATGATACAAATCTAGTATCAGAGAAGGTAGCATTTGGAAAACAATGCAATAACATTTCAGCATCACAGTATGGTAATTTCTAGTTCCAAGTGATTTCCAATGATGCAGCTCAAAGTCAAAGAAAAAATAGTTTCTTGTGCATTTGTTCATTCATGTGTGAGTGTGTGTGTGTATATGTGTTTGGGGGGGGGGGGAGAAAAAACTGAGACACCAGCAAGAAATTGGTACATCACTTGATCAAGAAGTTCTGTTCCATCTCCTGTGGTGGAAATCAAGCAAATAAACTTTTATCTCTCCACAAACATTCATTAACTTACACTTGTCAGGATGTATGTGTTATCACAAACACTGCTTTGCAAAGAGTCACCACTACAATTTTACTAATATGTGAATATTAACAAATTTGTATTTTTACATCTTATTTCTCCCTAACTTTACTGTTTACAACCTCCGATTCCAAGCTGCCACCATGGAATAACATTTCACACAACTAGCAAAATAGTATCGGTTCCATGGAAATGTTAAAATAAATTTGTTAGCTTCCTTCGCTAGGGAAATGGTGCCCCAACTGCATTGCCAAAATCACAACTGAAACTGTGCATCTCCCTCAGTATCTTCTTCAATGATAAGAAGGCAAAAAAGTCCCATCATGCACTCTCACGGAGCTCTATGATGTTAGAGGATGGTTTTCCATAGTCTTGCACCACAGAAACACCTCAACCAATGGACTTTGCAGTCATAACAACAGGAGCACCAGGAAAAGAGTATGGTCATCTGTGACAATCCACTTCCTCCCAGTCCTCTGGCCTCCTGGTAATGGGATTGTGCCTGATTCTGCTTCCCTGGCCCAGATAAGACCCAGCAGTTCAGGCTGCTCCTATCAGTGTGCCCTTGTCACTCCCAACCAAAATCCAGGTAGTGACAAAGGGTGCATTTGAAACTAGTGTAGATTCAGGTAGTGTCAAGCCAAGTAATCACTCCAAGTCTCTTCAGGTATTTTAGAAATATATTGAAAGCATAGCAAGATACAGGATACAGTCCATCAAAAGATCAGGAAGCAAAGAAATAAAGCAGGCTGCTTGTGTAAGGGATAGCTAATGCCCCACCTCTTTTCCCAAGCCTCTACATTTTTGCAGTTTAAAAGCACAGCATCCAAGAGAGTGTCTCTCCATGTGTGTGTCTGAGTCTCAGGGTTATATCTCCTCCCATAGGGTCTACATTTGGCTCTCCCCCTTAGGGATTCCAACCAATGATCTTACAGCAAGACATGTCAATCACACATTAAGTTTCATTTCATCTAAACCATGTGGCAACTCATGAGGCAAGGATGTTTACATATTTTCTCTCTTCCTCTGATCTAGAATCGCCATTTTGAAGAGGCGAAAGCACAGCATATATTTCATTCTGTTACATCATCTCAAAGGTTTGAGGAGCAACGAAAGGAAACCCCCACGTACCTTCATTTTCAAGGATTATATTGTTTTTCATTTCAATAAACTATCCTGGTTTTTGCTCTGATGCAGAAATAAGCCCTACTGAGTTGAAGGAAGTTTATACGTAAGTAAATATGTGCAGGACTGCACCTTTAATCTGCACCTACTGTGATTTATTTAATCCCTGCTGGCATAATATTAAATAATAGGAGTAGAAAAGGAATGAAAATCCAGTACAGAAAGGAGAAAAGGAGAAAAACTTCAAATAATTCCCAAAAGAGTTACTGACCAACATTTCAAATAGTGTTAGATATAGAATCCATACTAAACAGTCAACAAAATATATGCACTGTTCCTATAGCTTGTGCACAAATGCGCTAGATAAATCCTGTTATGATGAGTTTAATTTTTTATCTATGAATATAATCTGTGCAACTAATTCTTTGCAAGCAAAAAAATGCCAATACCCTATCTATTTAAAATCAAAACAAGTGGTTGGCCACAGGCTATCAGAAGCCTGTCTTGCAACAATGAGGTTATAAAAATGGCAGTAACATAAATTATGCTGACAGTTTTCTAAAACAGCATTGATCTTCCATAGTAAGTAGACATATTTTTGGCTTGTGGCCCAAAATAAGTATCAGACTGCTGAAGAACAGATGTACCTATGATATAAACTTGAAGTATGCAGTTGAATAACCAGAGTAAACTAGATAAATCTCTATAATTAAAAAGAAACATCTCATGGCAGGGCTTGATACCATGGCAAAAAAATCAATATCAAGATTCAAATTCTAATTGGGGTTTGGGGCGAAACACTTCCGGTTTAAGATAAATGCTTTGTGTTCTGAAACATTGCTTAATCTAAATTTGTATTTTTAGCATGCAGTTTCTATTCCCATCTTCCTTTCCCTTCATAAAATTATCATATGGAAGGCAGGTTATAAGTCTACAGTCTGTGTGAAATGTGTGACTTCTGCTGGTACAACAGTGTAACACAAAGCAATACAGAAAGATATTTCCTCCAAGTCTTCTTATGGATCGCTGGAAACCACCTGAATCTATGCTTTGGGAGACTTGCAGGGAGGGGCTTTAGGAAGGGAGAGTGGAGAAGAAAGTTGACTTCTGGCACTAAAGCACTATTGGGATGTTAGGCTAAAGCAGAGATGGGCAGTCTTGGCCCTCCAGCTGTTCTTGGACTTCAATTCCCCGAAGCCCAAGTCAACACACCAGCTGGTCAGGGTTTCTGGGAATTGAAGTTCAAGAACAGCTGGAGGGCCAAGACTGGCCTAAAGCAAACAGAGAGGGAGGGATATTTCCCCACTTATTGGGAGAGCCATTATTTTCATTGAGTTATGGCTACAATTTATGATGCATTAACCACTAGTATCTGTACTGGAAGACTTACCTCTTAGAACAGGTGTTCCCAACCTACCACTCATGGACCTAATCTGGCCCACAACACTAATTAATCCGGCTTGTGGTGGGAACCCAGGCACTGCTAGAAGCTCCCCCTGCCACCAGAAGTGCCAAAACACAATGGCATAGGATGTGATTGTACCTCTCTTTTTTTTTGCTGCATTTGCAGCCTCCACTGCTTCCCATGCCAGTGGGGAGGGGACTTTTTTGCTGCAGTTTTGCAGCAGAAACACAGTGTTTGGGGCACTTCTGGGTTTGGCGGTGGCAGGAGGTGCGATTGTGCCATTTTTTAATTTTTTATTTATTTATGTATTTATATATCTATATATTTATTTTCATTTTTATTTTTTTTCTGCTTTGGCAGCCTCTGTCACTTCCCACCACAGCGAGAGGATTTTTGGAGCATTTTTTGCTCTGATTTCGGATATATATATATATATATATATATATATATATATATATATATATATATATATATATATATATATATATATATATATATATATATATATATATATATATATTGCTGTAGTCATAGCTATAGTTTGATTTATATTGTTTTGGAATCTAGAAATAACCTTATCTGTTGTGATGACTAATGGTTACAGCACTTCCTTAACAGCTGCAGCATTAAAAATCGAGTAATGTATCTGAAAAGGCTTGAACAAAAATTGTAGCAATTTTATTTTCATGCATAATCATCAATGGCACTTCTTATTGCCATTTAACCTTTGAGACGATGGCCTCAGTGGTGGGATTCAGCAGGTTCACCCCAGTTTGCCACAACCACTAGCAGAAATTCCGGCTGGTCCCACCCATCCAAGTTTTGAAATAAAGTACTCCTAAACTCCTGCCAACCTAGCAGTTTGAAAGCAAAAAATTGCAAGTAGATAAATAGGGACCACTTTGGTGGGAAGGTAACAGCATTCTGTGCGCTCTGGTATCTAGTCATGCCTGCCAAATGGCCATGGAAACATCTGCAGAAGCAGATAGTGCTGGCTCTTTGGCTTTGAAACAGAGATGAGCACTGAACCCTAGAGTTGGATACAGCTGGCTTTCGAGCAAAGGAAACCTTTACCTTTACTAACCTATTCTAACAAAGAATGTGTGCTTCCTAAAATATGGGTGTTCACGAAGTGTAACATATGTTAAATAGCAGTGGTCTGGGAAAGTGAATTCTATGACACCAAATACTTTGGAAGACTAAGCAAAGAAAAATTGTGAATGTGATCAAAAGCTTATTTTTGCAAAACAATGACAGCTGTTTAACCTGACAAAAATTCAAACTCTCAAGCCTCATCAAAACTCAGATAGGGTACAGTTTGAGAATGAAACTATTTTAATATACCCCTTTAGTCTTCTGCTAATATTCCTACACACCCAAAATATTAAGGAAACATGACAGATGATTACACATCTTTCTCATATTGATGAGAAAGTATGGTCTAAAGTTGGTCTAAAATAGAAATGATTCATAAATATTTAAATGCAAAAAATAAAGAAATAAACAGCTGTATGAATGCAACTGCTTAGTAAATAAGGTGCTTGGAAAATAAAACTGTGTTTAATTGGTTCCTAAAAGAGAAAAATAAGCACCGTGTATGACTGCTTTTGTTGCTCACACAAAGCAATTCCTTCATAATATTGTTGTCTGTTTAAAATGGTCCTAGAATGTTTTAAATAAGAAAGAGACCTTGAATTGCTTGAGAAAGTGAACTAAAACTAAGAATGTTTCCCACTTCTATACCGCAGTATCACAATGAGGTGTTAAAATTCTGCAATGTGTAGCAAGTGATTAAATTAGAGCAAACGCCATGTGGAAATGTCAAATGCCATGTTTCACATAAAACTTTGCAAGCTGTGAAAATGGCACTGCCTGGAATTGGTCTGTGTAAATGAGAAATTAAAAAAGGCAAACCTAAACATAAAGGTAATAAACTTTGCTTGAAAAGTTGTGAACATTTGGCTGCCATCAATGGTGTGCAGTATTAATCTCCATTACATCCTAGCCAAAATCTTATTCATGTAGCTGACAACACCATCAGCTGTTGTGATTTTTCAGAAATAAAAGGGCTGAGAAACAGACTAGACAAACCACTGGAAGCATTTTCGTACTTCCTTAGAATGCTGACAACCAAGCCATACTTAAAAGATCTTCATCTGTTATTTGTCCCTGTGAATGACCCTGGTCAATATCTCATTATTCTCTTTCACTCCTGCATTATCAGATTTCTCTTTCATTTGCAAAGTTGCTGATTTGGACTGTTCTGGAATTCCCAGACAAAAACTATATTGCTGCTTAATACAATCTGTAGCCAGTGGTTTTCTCCCGGGAGTGGAGAGCTATGGGTCTTTCCCAGGGGTGGGGTAACTGCAGCCTTGAGGGGAGCCTGGGCTTCTGGGAATTGCAGTTCCAGAACATCTGGAGGACTAGCCTGTTTCCTCTAGGCCAAGGTTTCTCGACTTTGAGCATCCAGGTGTACTTGGGATTCAATTCACATAAGCCCAGGCTCCCTTCAAGACCTCAGGTTCCTCACTCCTATCCTATGTGGTCCAGACACTGGTCATATTATCACCTTGGGGCTCCAGGTGTTCTTGGATTTGAACTCCCAGAAGCCTCAATCAGCAGGTGTACTGATTTGGGCTTCTAGATCAGCATGTGATCCAGAACTGAAGTCCAATAACCCCTGAGGGCCCAAGGTTGAGAAACCCTGAGTCTATGTAAAGGCAGTTGCCTGTAATCTCCTAAGAATTTTTTCCCACATTTCCAATTCCATGAATCATGATAATGATGAGGGGTACTAATGATGTTATCATCATAGGGGAACTAGTGATATTATCACTCTACTTGGCCCTTAATGGCCTCCACACCACAGTTGCCAATCACCTGTTCACCACTCCTTGCCTTAGTTCTGGAGTGTATTATTAGTTGGGCCATGTTGAATGGTTCCCTTTTCAAAAGATAAGTGTGCATGGAATGGATACAGCCCTGAGTAGGGTCAAAGATGTCAAGGAAATCTTTCATTAATTATCTAACAGGTAATCTCACATGTTGATTATTGCAATGCTCTCTATGTGGGGCTTCCCATGTTCCTGATACAGAGGCTTCAACAGGTGCAAAAATGCAGCAGCCAGGCTGATTACTGGAGTGAGAAAATTTGAACATATCTCCCCAGCCTTGACAGGGCTGTATTGGCTACCTGTTCCTTTCCATATCAGGTACAAAGTGTCGGTTTCAACTTTTAATGCTCTAAATAGTTTGAAACCTTCCTACCTGGTGGAACATCTTCCCCTCAGAACATCAGTCCACATCATTAATTCCTCCCAGATGGTGCAGGTCTAGGTGCTGACCCCAAGATCAGCAAGAAAACCTGTGACTCGGAGAAGACCCTCTTCAATGGCAGTGCCAACTTTTTGGAATTCTTTACTGGTTGAAGTGCAAGATTGTTGAAATATAGCAATCAATGAAAAGTTGACAGGTAAGATTAAAGCTGAAACATTTGATGAAAATTTTCAAGAGATTTGCAGTGATTTTATGAAGTTTGCATTAATAAAAGGAAAAGGTTAAAGACCAGCAGTGGAAAAAGTGTCATTTTGGGAAGATAGGGGGTAAGCAAACTAATGGAATGTGGTTAATAGAGTAAAATTTGATTGAATAGGTCCAAATGGGGAGGGGAGGGAAAAGAACAGAAATTAGTTTGATTTAAGATAATTAATATGCTGTTTGTAAGAGTTTGTGTGCATTTTATGTTGTTTTTTAGTTGTTTGTAAAAAAATAACAAGCCAAAGATAAAAATAAAAGCAATAGTAAAATATGACACAATAATGTTCTACGGAGCTGGAGGTAGGGCCAGGAATCTGGGATGGGGGGCACTGCCACAATAATGAAAACTTCAGAAATTTTATTCTATTTTATTTCTCCTCCACTTAATTTTTAAAAGATAATAGTCCCAGCATTATTTGTGTGAAATGTGCAACAGAAATATGCAAAAGAATATATAAAAGAAAATTGTAATTTTATTTGTCACAGTCCTCACAAATTGTAGCTTAGATGACATTTATTATTAAACATTCATACTGAGAAATGTTTTTTACCCTTTAAAAATGTGATCCTAGGCTGTTTAAGTTGACAGATAAAAATATTGGAAAACAAAATACCATGGTTTCGTCTTTCATTTTTAATCTCCTCTCTGCATATTGCTTCAAAACAAGGATTAACATGGGCAGATGGGGTTTAAGCAGTGAGTGAAGCAACAAGTTTTCTTAAAGTGGCATGAATTTGCTTATACTGTACTGCACAGTGACAGCAAGGGAAAAGTTGCTATTCTCAAATTTTAAGGCCTTCCCATAACTCTTGAGGCAATAAACTAAAGAAAGTACTGTACATGAGCACTGCATTGTGGCCTGGTAGATAATTAGCTGTGGGGTCATCAGGTCAGCTTTCCATTTCCTGAGAACATGAAGCTGTGGCTGAAATTCTGTTCATTTAAATTCAGTGGCCTAAGGCTGATGATGTAATCAGCTTTGCACAATGGAATTTACAAAAATAGGATTTCAGCCCAGGGTAAGCCCTTATGATGTCACAGGAGGGAAACTTTAATGTAACCATCCTGAAGTAATGCTTTAGAATGTTTTACTTCCACTTCCAGTAGCGATGAGGGTGGCATGGGCCAGGTGATTTGGTGTCAGGGGCAGGATCCAGTCCACGGGCTGTAGTTTGGGCACTCCTGGTTTAAGTAGAGAAAATGGCAACCTAAAATCTATCTCATCCTGTTGTAAAACAGATCGCAAGGCACGTTTTACTTCTGCTTCTGGTGGAAGGAACCACATGACCCACCCGCTGAACAACTTAACTGGCCTGCTGAACCACATGACCAGCCCATAGTCCAAAAAATTTGGGCACTCCTGGTTTAGAGGAGACAGATGCTGTGGATTTCCTTCACTATTTCCTAGACAAATAGGACATGCAGAATATACATAGAGCATCTTTGTACTATACTCTCTGCCATTTGGGAGTGGGGAGGAAATAGGCACCTGAGCTTTAAAACCACTATACACTATGTTTTCTAAACACAGGATGGTGGAAGATAGAGGTGCCTGGTGTGTGATGGTCCATGGGGTCACAAAAGGTCGGACTCGACTATGCGACTGAACAAAAAAAAATGTTTTCTAACACCTTGAGATTGTTCCCTTTTGCATTGCAATTTTCTGAGACTTCAATGGACACCCTGGACCCATGTAAACCCATGGGGCCCTCACATTGCCATTGGACTTCCATGCAGATAAGCTAGAACATAAGGTTTAGGTAGCCCTTTTCATGTTGTACAACAGGGGTTCCCAAACTTTTTAAGCCAGGGGTCAGGTCATGCTCTCTCAGTCAGCTTTGAGGGCCAGATGGCCATTTTGCCCTGCCTGAATGATGGGGGTGGCCATTTAGTCCCAAGCTTCAAAGGAGTGGCCATTTTGTTTCTCAAATGGCCTTAGAGAGGTGGGGTCCACATGAAATGGCACCGTGGGCCAGATCCAGCCTATGGGCCTTAGTTTGGGAACCCCTGTTGTACAAGATGGATGAGCTGCATGAATCTTATGGGGCGGAGTTGCAAGGTATATTGATTTGTTACTAATAATGTGCCATCCACGGTAGCTTAGTGGTTAAGATGCTGAGCTGGAAACTGGAAGGTTGGATTTTGATACCCGAGAGCTGCACTTGGGGACATGAAAGGAGCCTCATTTGGGCATCCCCTGAGTGGATTTTCTCCAGAAAAAATCCTTTCTACCCAGAGTAATCTCTGACACAAAATTATTATTCACTCATTTCTGCCTTTCTGGTTCAAAAATGTGAAAAAGGAAAGAAGTGCCTGTTTCCAGGTACATTACAAAGTGATGTCTACGTCACACAGTTTTGGCAGCTTGCCAAGGCAAGCATGCATAGCTGTACCTGGGGGCACACAGAACCTTGGGAAGTTTCAAACTGCATTCCAGGCTCCCCTAGAGAGCTGAATGGAGATGTCACAGGCCACAGTCAACCCTCCCTCTTCCATGAGTGCCACCACAAAGGGAAAAAGTAATGGAATTGAACAGGAGACCCGACTGCTGTTCCTTTCTTCACCCAAATCTTTGTGGGTCAGCCAGCATCACTAGGCTCTGATATTTTCTCACCTATGGGTATCTATACATTGCTTTGCCTTCTTCAATTGTTATCAGTTGTTTCACAGAAGTTTCCCAATTACCTTAACATTGTCTTACTACCTGTGATTTGCTCTGACATATCTAGATATGGGGAAGAATGTGGACATTTAAATACAGTAAAACCCCAACTTACATATGCCTCAAGTTATGTAAAATACGACTTGCATAATGATTTTGTGCTAAAACCATGTCCCAATTTACATGATTTCTTATGGTTTCCCTTGCTCAGAAACCAGTCGTATCCAACTCTAGGGTTCAGTGCTCATCTCTGTTTCAATGCTGAAGAACCAGCGCTGTCTGCTTCTTCAGACGTTTCTGTGGTAATGTGGCAGGCATGACTAGACACCAGAGCGCACGGAACGCTGTTACCTTCCCACCGAAGTGGTCCCTATTTATCTACTTGCAGTTTCATTCTTTCAAACTGCTAGGGTGGCAGGAGCTGGGACAAAGACGGGAGCTCATTCCATCCTGCAGTACTCGGGAATCGAACTGCTGACCTTCCACCTCCCAGTCAGTGTCTTAGCCAGTTGAGCCACTGCAGTCCCTTAAGTAGGGTTTTTACTGTACATGAATAAGACCAACGCTAATCATTAGTCCACTACTGGTATCGACTCAATCAGTCATTGGGATTTACTTAACAACCATATTCAACAAGTGTCATTCATTCATTCATTAATTCAGTGGGTCTGCCAGAGCTGGCACATAAAGTTGGATGTAGCGCAGGGATGAGCAAAGTACAATTCTCCAGATGTTGTTGTGATGTAGCTCCCATCAACCCTAGCTGGCATAGCTATTTTGAGAAACAGTGCAATGCCATATTTTGCCCATCCTTGTTATGTTGGCAGTGGCAGCTGCCCAGCTTGTACTGTTCTCAGCTCATTAGAAACTGGGCACAAAAGTGCCTGGGTTTAGGGAGTGAAGAAGCAAAAATACTATTTTTCCTAAGTTTTCCAAATGACTAGGCCAAGGGTGCCCAAACTATGGCCTGGGGGCCAGATGCGGCCCTTGATGCCAATTCATCCAGCCCACAAAGCCTTCGTTGCTCCTGGAAGTGGAAGTAAAACACATCCATAGTGACTTGCTCCCTGAACCACGTGACTGGCCCATGGCCTGAAAAGTTTGGGCACCCCTAGACTAGACATTCTCTCAACACCATTGTTCACTCATTTCCCTCTGTATATTTTTAAAATCAATATCCTGAGGTAAATGATGCTCCAAAGAGTTTCTTTGGATAGGTGGCTGTCAAATACCAACCAATCCAATTTAAGAAGCATTTAAGAAATAAATAAAGGAAACGTCTGTGTGAAGCTGTACGTTGTTAAAACAAAATTGCCTTCTCCACTTTTGTGTACCATTCCTTATTTCTCCAATATCCTCTAAAGTGCTAGCAGAAAAGATCCAACTGATTCATTTACTTTTGCGTGACAAAGAGACAAGCTATTACATTTTATCTAATTCTACTTGTTAAACATAATCTAAATTCTCCAGAAACCAACCAAGAACACCTCCAAATGACATACACTGGTAAACCAAATGTGGTGCGTTATATAATTTAACTCACACTTCTCAGTTTGATTAATTTCTTCCCTTGTATCACAAAAGCATTTTTCATTGTGACTACTGTTTATCTTGCCATCTTTCTTATTACTGTTAATATTCCTTTTATTGAACATTATTCCTTTTTTCTTATTGTCTACATTGAAAACATTTCCCTCCCATTACCCATTACCCTCATTATGTTGCAGACTGAGTTACAATTGTATTGTAATTTGAATTTCTATTCTTACCAAAAACAATAGAATCCTGTGGTACCCCTAAGATCAACAGGTTTTATGTGAGACTAGCATGGGTGCCTGGCTCCACCCGGGTGATGGCATCTTGGTGCAGTCCATTGCCGACGGCCACCTTACCCGGCCTGGGTGTCTCCCCTGTCTTCCACCTCCTCCGGGCACCCATGCTAGTACAATATAAAGCTCCATGGAGTCATGGTGCCCCGGCGAGGCCACCTGGGCCCAGTCCATGGTCTTGTATTGTTATGTATGCATGTACAATGTTACTTTAAATATATGAATGTAACCAGTCCACAATCACAATGTATCTCAGCTGTTAAGGAACGCGAGCAAGCCGCCCATAGAGGGCAGCTGCGAGCGTTCAGTCTCACATGGTCCACATTGCCCAAATCACAAACAGCCACGGGAAATTCCCCACATGATCAGGAGCTACAGAAAACAACTGCAGAAGAGAAAACAACTGCAGAAGAGAAAACAACTGCAGAAGAGAAAACAACTGCAGAAGAGAGGCATGACCTGGGCGAGGCCACGCCGGTAGCAGCCAATGAGCTACCGTGCAACAAGATTCAAATGTATTGTGTTATGGTATATAATGAGATGTATCTGCCCCATTACCTCATGTTCCTGCTGAGCATCAATGAATAAACCTGTGTTAGTCCTTCCTGCGACTCCTTCTTTGTCTTCCGTGCAAGACATTAAATTGGCGACGAAGGTGGGATCGATGGCGAATCCCAAGGTCAAGCCGTACCAGTTCGATGTCAGCGAGCCCGAACAATGGGAGCTCTACGAGTGCCAGTTTCGGCACGCCATGGAGGCTGCAGGCGTCGACGACGACGCGAAGATGCGCTCCCACTTCCTGTCTCAGGTGGGGCCGGCCACGCTGCGGATCCTGATGACCCTGGTGGCCCCCCGGAAGGTGGACGAGGTGCCCATCGACCGTATCCTGGAGAGGCTGCGTGAGCATTTCCAGCCGCCCGTCTCGATTTTCCCAGCCCGGGTCGCGTTCCACAGGCGAGACCAGCGACCGGGCGAATCCGTGTCCGCCTATGCGGCGGCCCTCAGGCTTGCAGCGGTGCATTGCCAGTGGGACGACCTGGACCAGGCCCTCCGTGACCACATGCTGTGCGGCTTGAGGGATGAGGAGCTTCAGAGGAGGCTCATGACCCGCGACCATCACCTCACGTTCAACGAGGTACTGCGGGAGGCGAAAGCAGCCGAGGAGGCCAGGAGCGGCGTCCGGCTATTCAAGTCTCGAGGGGCCACGTCTGAGAGGGCCAAGTCACCAGTGCAGGCGGTCCGGCGGACACCAGCGAAGACGGCCTGGCGGGCCCCCAAGCCGCCCGCCGCCGCACCAACGTCGTCCGAGGAGTCCTCCACGACAGCAGATCCCTACTCCAGCGAGGACGACGACGTCCAGAGGATCAAGAAGTGAGGTGAGAAGCGGCAGACCCAAGAACGGCAGGACTGCCGCTGCGACGGTTGTGGGGCGGCCCACGGCCGCACGAGGTGTCCGTTCCGGAAGGCCGAGTGCCACAACTGCGGCCGAAAGGGACACATCGCCCGAGTATGCAGGCGCGGGCTAGTTGAGGACAAGGGCAGTTCCAGCCATTCCCAGACGCACCAACGAAAGGCGGCCGGCACCAGGAAGGTCTCAGCCGGCCACAGCGAGGACGGCGTGAACCGCGTGGGCCTGGAGCACCGGCGGTTCTTCATAGAGGTACTGTTGCAGGGGGTCCCAGTGAGGATGAAGATAGACTCGGGGTCTTCTTATTCCATCCTGTCCCAAAAAGAGTTTATGCGCATTCCCCCAGAGAAACAGCCCAAACTGCGGGCCATGAGATCCAACCTACGGGACGTGCAGGGAAATGGGATCCCAGTGTTGGGGGTGGGGAACTTTCAAGGTGAAGTTCAAGAACTACTCCGAGAAACTGCCCCTAGTGGTCCTAAAAGGGGGGAGGTGCTGCCTTTTGGGAACGCAGTGGTTTGCTCCCCTGGGGATCGAACTGTCCGGCATTAACGCCATCGAGACTGACCCAATGCGGGACGTGTGCAACGCACACCTGGACGTTTTCAAGAAGGGGCTCGGGAAATACAAGGGGCCCCCGGTTTCCTTTGAGCTGGACCCAGAAATCCGGCCCATCCGCCTCAAGCCAAGGAGAGTGCCCTTCGCCCTCAAGGACAAGATTGAGGCGGAACTGGACAAATTGGTGGGGCAGGGGATTTTGGTTTCAGTTGACTCGGCGGAGTGGGAAACGCCGATTGTTACAGCCCTCAAGTCAAATGGGGAGGTCAGAATTTGTGCGGACTATAAATGTACGATAAATAAGGCCATTCGGCCAAATGCATACCCGGTGCCCGTGGTCAGCCATTTGCTGGCCACGCTACATGGGGGGAGGTTTTTCGCCAAGTTAGATCTGGCCCAGGCGTATCAGCAGCTCTCTGTAACCCCGGCTGCTGCCGCCGCGCAAACAATCGTAACGCACAAGGGGGCGTTTAAGGTAACGCGCCTTCAGTTTGGCGTGAATTCGGCCCCCGGAATTTTCCAGTCCCTCGTGGAACGCCTTTTAAAGGGGCTTCCAGGCGTCCTCCCATACTTCGACGATGTGTTGATAACAGCGGGGAGCGAATTAGAGTTAGCCAAGAGGCTAGATGGGGTTCTCTCAGTGTTCAAGAGGGCAGGACTTCGATTGAGGAGGGACAAGTGCGTATTCTTCGCGAGGGAGGTAGAGTTTCTAGGGTTTAAGGTAACCCCGGACGGAATCAAACCCTCCGAGTCCAAGGTAGCGGCCGGAGAGACGCCCCTCACCCCACCGCGAAACCGGAGCTGCAGTCATTCCTAGGGCTTCTAAATTTCTATCACTCCTTCCTGCCTCGGAAGGCATCGGTCGCGGAGCCACTGCACGCGCTACTTAAGAAGGATGCGGTTTGGCGGTGGGGGGACAAGCAGGAGAGGGCATTCAAGGAGCTTAAGTCACTCCTGTCTTCGGATGCGGTCCTGACCCATTTTGATCCAAAAAAACCAGTGGTGCTAGTCTGTGATGCGTCCCCAGTGGGGGTGGGGGCGGGAGGGAAGCCCCAGTGGTGTACTACTCAAGGTCCCTCTCGAAAGCTGAGCGAAATTACGCGCAAACAGATAGGGAGGCCCTAGCAATAATCGCGGGAACCAAGAAGTTCCACGATTTCTTATATGGCCGCGAGTTTACGGTAGTGACGGATCACAAGCCGCTGCTGGGGATCTTCACTACCGGCAAACCAACCCGACAAATTCTATCCCCCAGGATGCTGCGTTGGGCCATTTTTCTCAACGCCTACCAATATGAGCTGGTCTATCGCCCAGGGAAGGAGATCTCCCATGTGGACGCCCTGTCCCAATCCCCTCTCCCTAGTTTAGGGGACCCCACGTGTGAGGTAGAGCAGGAACACCAAGTCCTGCTGATTGAGTCTCTCGACTCACCCCCAATTGTGCCGGCCGACCTCGCCAAGGCCACGGCGGCCGACAAGATCCTGGCCCAAGTTAGTTCCTGGGTGAGAAAATGGTGGCCCACCTCTCCCCCCGAGGAACATTTCAAGCCGTTTTTCAGGCGCAGAGTAGAGCTTTCTCTGGAAAGGGGCTGCTTACTCTGGGGCCAGCGGGTGGTTATACCAGAGAAGCTGAGGGCCAAGGTGCTGAGGCTACTGCACACCAACCACCCCGGGATCGTGCGCTCCAAGGCTCTGGCCAGGAGTTTCTTTTGGTGGCCCCAGATAGACGGGGACATAGAACGCCTAGTGGGCATGTGCGAGAGCTGCCAGAGCTCTCGGCCCGAGGAGTCCCGGTTACCCCATAGGGAATGGGATACGGCCCGCGGGCCATGGTCCCGGATCCATGTCGACTTCGCCGGCCCTTTCCGCGGGTCCATGTTTCTCCTGGTAGTCGACTCCTACTCCAAGTGGTTGGAGGTAATCCCCATGAACAGCACGTCCTCTGCCGCAACCATTAAACAGTTGCGAAAGCTGTTTGCCTGCTTTGGCCTGCCAGACGTCCTTGTGAGCGATAACGCGAGTACCTTCACGTCGGCAGAGTTCAAGACATTTATGGAGAGGAACGCCGTCAGGCACATAACCGCTGCCCCGTTTCACCCCACCACAAACGGTCAGGTAGAGCGCCAAGTGCGCACTACGAAAGACGCACTGCGGCGCATGGGTCCCGGTGAGTTGAACCTGCATCTGTGCCAGTTCCTCATCTGCTACAGGACAACCCCTTTAGCGTCAGGTTTCTCCCCAGCCGAACTCCTCATGAGGAGGAGTCCGGTAACACTGTTTGACCGGATGGATCCGTCCAGGGTGGAGGATGAAGGGAGAAACATAAGCATAGGGGGAGAGAGCTCCAAAAGTTTTGCGGTAGGGGACCCGGTTCACTGCAGAAACTACGCGGCCTCGGGGCCAGCGTGGGTGCCAGGGACAATCGTTGAGCAAACGGGGCCGGTATCCTACAGGGTCGAGACTAGTTCAGGTCTACTCTGGAGAAGGCATGCCGACCAACTCCGAAGGCGAGTCACCGGCGAGGGGGAATCAGCGTTAGGGTCCTCCCCCACCCGCATTACCCAAGGGGGAGACACAGAGGAGGATACTTTCAAAGAGAGGGATCAGTTTGATGATGATTATGAGTTGCAGTACCAGGGGGATGTAGCGGAGTGGTCCCCCACCCGTCCTAGCGAGAAGAGGGGTTTCAGTTCAGCCCCTGGTACTTCCAGTCCCCCTAGCCCTTTTGTTTTGGAGTATGCAATAGCTCCTGCCCCCCGGAGACCAACAACCCCAAGACAGGAAACAGGGGCGAGTCCGCCCACCACAGTCTCTAGAACGCCCGGACAGGCAGCGGGGGGTGGCGAGGCCACGAGGGCCTCTTCGTCGGTCCCGAGATTCGTATTGGGGGGGTCCCCAAACTCCTCAAGCGGCAGGCAGGGATTCACTTCCCAACTATTCATTCCATTCCCGTCCCCCAATGCAAGGGTACCTCAGACGCCACACCGAGCCGCTAATGAGTCCCCCCTTTCCATTGCAGGGCAGGACTCCGCGGAACCAGGAGCCTCCGGCTCCCCTGTGTTAAGTCAAGCGGCCGCACGCCCCAGGCGCACATGCGGCAAGCCACAATGGTTGAGGGACTTTGTCCCATCCTAGGGGGGAGGGATGTTATGTATGCATGTACAATGTTACTTTAAATATATGAATGTAACCAGTCCACAATCACAATGTATCTCAGCTGTTAAGGAACGCGAGCAAGCCGCCCATAGAGGGCAGCTGCGAGCGTTCAGTCTCACATGGTCCACATTGCCCAAATCACAAACAGCCGCGGGAAATTCCCCACATGATCAGGAGCTACAGAAAACAACTGCAGAAGAGAAAACAACTGCAGAAGAGAAAACAACTGCAGAAGAGAGGCGTGACCTGGGCGAGGCCACGCCGGTAGCAGCCAATGAGCTACCGTGCAACAAGATTCAAATGTATTGTGTTATGGTATATAATGAGATGTATCTGCCCCATTACCTCATGTTCCTGCTGAGCATCAATGAATAAACCTGTGTTAGTCCTTCCTGCGACTCCTTCTTTGTCTTCCGTGCAAGACACTAAATGTATGCTGGTTCCAGTGGCCTTTCATTGGCTATGCCTCCCGCCAGCCGCCGGCCCAGTTTCATGCCTGCCGCCAGCTCGTCCATCCCCTTCTCTCCGCCCACGAGGCCCTTCTGTTTTTCCAAGGGTTTCTTTGCCAGTGGTGTGCATGGCCGGCAACAACATTCCCCTACCTTCTTCGCGTGGACATTGTCCACACATGCCCATGCCTGTGCTGGCCTTGCCAATTGGCTGAGGCATGCCGCAGTGGTTGCTGGGGCATGTAGTTTTCTCTATTTTCACGGGTTTGTGGGGCGCAGGGGCCCCTGCCACCCCCAGACTCAGGCTATGCAATCTGTGACACAACTATGACCAAATATTCAAAATTGTAAAAATACAAAAATTAGTTTAAACAATAAAAATTGAATAAATCAAATTTATGGTATCTTCATATTCCAGTAGATCAAGTTCAACAAAAATCACTCTTATAAAGCTGAGACAAAATCAACAATTCACTACCTTCCAATAGTTCAAAATGTCAAAAATGCATATATCTTATGCAGGATGCAAAATACAATGTGAATTCAAAAATCAAAGTTCATGTCAATTCCAAATTCCAAAATTTGAAGCCTTTCCGGTACTACGGTAATATTAAGGCTATTCAGAAAATAATTTTCCTTAGTCATGTGTATGAAACAATTCTACTGAGGAAATAAATTCACCTAATTTCATTTGAGAGTCAAGTTGTCTTAACTCTTTATACAGAATTTGTTTTCCAGTGGTCGTTCTAGGTCACTAACATGATTTAGACAAGAACTTCACTAAATTAGAATTCTACTTTTCAGGTTGCCAAATTTAGAGTGATGGCTTTCCCATGATTCAAACTAGACAATACAAATAGAAGATGACTACAAATCAAGCTTCCTGATAAAAGACATGTGTCATAGCTGAGGCTTGCCTTGCTCTGGATTTTGAACAATCCGCTCATTTTTGTTTTGTGATTGGACACTAAGAAGTAAAATGAACTCCACCTGCAAGTCTGATTATAGCAATAGCAATTACATTTATTTACTGCCCATAGTGCTTAGGCTAGAGCATTCTCTGGGTGTTTCACAATATAATTGCCATTTTTGCCCCCCAACATGCTGGGTATTCATTTTCCCAACCTCAGAAGATGAAAAGCTGAGTCCACCTGTTGCCCATCAGGACTGAACTCTGCACATGAATAGTTTTGTCTATAGTACTACAATTTAACCACTGCAGCACAAGGGCTCATAAAGGATTATGTTCTGAAAGAATTGTGTGTCTGAATGGGGCAAGGTATAATATCAGGAAATGTGTATTTCCCAGAAAATATGATTGGGCCTTCTGAGATATGATTTTCAAATGAACATATGCTGAACTCTTTTAGGCTTGGTATCATGTTAAGGACATGAGTTGATTCTAGATGCATCTGTTATTGTGCTAGAAGAAAAAGAAAGATGTATTAACTGTGAAAGACAACATGTAAAGCTTCCACTACATTCAGTAAATGAGGCAAGATGATATTGTGATAAAAGCCTCATGCGAAACTGCCCAAGGATGATCTGAAATAACTGCTTGAGGATCCAGGGCACTGTGTTGTCCTGGTTTTCCTCATTTCTGGAGGGCCGCACCCAGTCGGTGTGGTTAGAGAGTGAGAGGTCCAGCCCTAGGCTTCTCAAATATGGGGTGCCTCAGGGATCTGTGCTCTCTCCTCTCTTATTTAACATCTACATGAAGCCGCTGGGTGAGATCATTCGTTCCCACGGGGTGCGGTACCATCAGTACGCGGATGATACTCAATTGTACATCTCGGCCCGTGGGGACCCCAGTGATGCTGTTGAAATCCTATCCGGATGCCTGGAGGCCATTGGGGTCTGGATGGGGGCCAATGGGCTTCGGCTGAATCCCAGCAAGACAGAGTGGCTGTGGATAAGGGGCCCCACGTTATCCAAGGAGTTACCATCTTTGGTACTGGATGGGGCTGTTTTGCCCCAGACAGACCCAGTGCGCAACTTGGGGGTCCTCCTGGACTCACGGCTCCTGCTGGAAGAACAAGTGGCAGCTGTGGCCAGGGGGGCTTTTGCCCAACTTCGGGTGATTCGCCAACTGCGCACGCTCCTGGACCGGGGCTCCTTGCTTATGGTCACTCATGCTCTGGTTACCTCCCGACTAGATTATTGTAATGCGCTCTACATGGGGCTGCCCTTGACGACCATTCGGAGGCTGCAGCTGGTCCAGAATGCGGCGGCCCGGGTGGTGATGGGGTGTGGGCGATATGCCCATGCCTCACCGCTGCTTCGGGAGCTGCACTGGTTACCAGTTTGTCTCCGGGTGCAATTTAAGGTGCTGGTTTTGACCTTTAAAGCCCTATATGGCAGGGGGCCAGGATACCTTAGAGACCGCATCGTCCCAAGAGTGACTGCCCGTCCAACCAGAGCGGACCGGAGAGGCTCTCTGGTGGTGCCATCAACGAGGGGTGCACATTTGACTAGCACCCGAAGGAGGGCCTTCTCCGTGTCCGCACCAATCCTCTGGAACCTCCTACCAACAGATCTAAGACTTCAAAGTGAATTGCTGCCCTTCAGGAAAGGAGTAAAGACCTGGCTGGCAGGGCAGTTGTGGGGCCCGAACGGGACTATGGCCCCCGCCGGCTGGCTTTTATAAGACTCTCTCTCTTTCCCTCTGTGTGGTAGGTGGGACGGGTGAGTGGGATATGGGTTTTAAATGGGGGTGGATGTCGGTTTCTTCTTATTGGGTGGGTTTTTTATTGGGTGGGTTTTATAAGGTTTTATAATGTTTTTATGTATTTTTTGGAGTTGCTGTAATGCCGCCCTGAGTCGGGTTCTGCCTGAGTGGGCGGCATTTACAAATGTGAATGATAAATAAATAAATAAATAAATAAAATAAACAGGAAGAGCAAAAGACGACAAAAATCTTTTTTCTCAGCCTTTGAACTGATATACCTCTTCATTTCATCTGAAAGTCTCTAAAAGGGAAAAATGCTCCCAAAAAAAGAACCAGCTAAACTGTGATAGCTGTGAGTGCTTTTTTTAACATTTCCTAACAAATACTTTGACATTTGGCCTTTTATTTTAACTGTAAACATATGGCTAATAAATGTGCACTGAAAGGACCAGATGTGAGTAGAACAAACAGTGTTTATAGCAATGTTAAAAGAGAAGCAATATTTTTGAGATACACAGGATTCTTTTGAAAAGAGGAAACACTGATTATTTTAATATGTTGTGATGCCAGCTCACACAGCTTTTTAATGAAGCTGCTTTCTTCCTTTCTCTCATTTGATTCCCCACCATATTGAAAATACATTTCTATTTGAACAGGAAATTTGGCTGGCTCAGTCTTTTTGGATGGCATAATGTTTAATCTGTTTCTCTGGCCCTAGTGTATCATCTAATAAAGAGATTAAAGTCTTGGATTTTTGCTCTTTGCACTGAAGAGAGCAACCTTGTGACTCTGATGACTAATTAAAATATCTATTTTATTACACCACACTGGATACTCATTTGGTCCGTTAGATTTCTTTTTAAAAGAGAAGACCAAAAGTTCATGAGTTTTTCACCTTCACAATGCCAAAATGAATGTTCATAAAGAAAATGATTTGTGGGCTTAAATTAGTGAAAAACCTTGACAAAAATTATAGAGTAACTGAAAAATAATATAGAGGGTACTAAGTTAAAGACAATTACTAATTAACACAATTTATTTTAAGTTTAGGAATAACTTCAAGTCTATATTAAACTAGCTGATTACCTGGCTTCGATCAGGTTTTTCATTCCTTTAATGTAGGCCAGCCTTTCCCTCTTGGAAACCTTGTGGGGTGTATGTGGGTCAACCATACCTCCCTTCCTCCATCTCTCTCTTCCATCACCCATCTCGCTTCTCCATCGACAGTCACTTACCATCCTTATCCTTCCCATACATGTGTCCGGCCACCTGGTGAGAAAGCGGAATGCAGCCACTGAGGAGCCATTGGACCTTCCCTCCCTCCTTGGCTTCACCCACTGTGGCCACCTCCTCTGTCGTGGAGGATAGGTGGCCATTTCTGGAGGGGGGCCAGCCTCCTCCATGGCTCCCGTGCCCTCCCAGCCCTCTCAAGGGCCTCCGTCGTCCCCACTGTGCAGACCCGACCAGGCCCCCACTGTGCCGGCCCGACAAGGCCCCCATTTGCCTTCCACCTACTGTGAAAACTAGAGCTGAGCTAGTCAGACGATGTCACAATCTCAACCTACCTAGGACTATGACATCAGCTCAATTACATCACTGGGAAACACACACATTGTATAGATCAATTGCTTCCAAATTTTGGGAGTGTACCCCACCATGGGGCTTGTGACCCCTGCAGTGTTGATCTCCCCAGCCCAAAGTACGTATGTGCCAAATTTCAGCAGGATTGGTCCAGGGGTGTGGGGGCCTTTTCAGCACATACAAAACTACACCTCTGTTTTATAGATATAGATTAGCAGGCCAGCCCAAAGTAATTTATCACCAGTTTCACATAAAAAGTCCAACTTCACTGGCACCAGAATCTCACATCAGCTCTGATGTCATAATGTCTCTTATGCCACCAATCTTTCTCTTTCCAATTCTCATATGACCACCTTTGTAACATTCAGATATTTCATGGATGGGCAAAATGTAGCATGCAGTTTTTGAGATTTTTTTCACAACACCAAGACTACCACCTTATCCCACCAAAATTTGCACTATCCAAACCACAGTATGTTGTTTTTCCTGGAAGCTTCCACAAGCTGTAATCCATCTCTTACTTAGGCCATAGGCCGCCATTGAAAGTGTCAGCAAGTCAAGTTAAAGAATTTGTTAGTTCTTACATTTTTGGCATTCTTGGACATCAAAAATATGATAGTACAAGGGAAACTGAATGCCAGAACCCCTACCACTACACCCACCTCCCAACAAACCTCAGAAACATTGTGGTGCCTTCAAGACTGTTGTATTTTAATATAAGCTTTGGGGGATTAAATCTTATTTCTCAGAACATTAAAGTCAGATTTTATGACTGTCATGATGCTACACTTAAATCTCCCATTACTACCATCTCTCTCTCTCTAATTAATAATCTTATTGATGCACCATTCAAGATTTGAATATGACTTGGACAGCTGCATCAGACCTTGGCATTTATGTCACTGCTATTTCCTGGTCCTTTGATTTTTGCTGAAATGCTTTCCACCACCTTCCCATGTTTCAACTCCTGGACATCTTTGCTAAAATATTTGTTCTTTATGTTCTGCCTTACTCCTTATCTCTTTTTGTTTACTCTCCCTGTATGTAAACTGTGCTTGTAACTGTCAAGGCGATTCAAACCACCATGTTCCCGTGCTTTCCTAGCTGTCAAACAGCGTCCCTGTTTGACAGCTACGAAATCTCGCCAGACAGCGTAGTCTCGCAAGATTTCAATGTGGCGCGAAAAATAGAATCTGACAGGAGGAGAATGCATCTTTTCTCATGTATCTTTTCTGTAAGAGGCCGATGCAATAGTTCAGCAACTGAGACTTTGTGATGGAGAAAAGCATGATAGAAGTTTAACAATCCTAGGAATGATTGTAATTCAGCTTTACATTTCGGACTGGGTGCATTCTGCACGGCCGTCACCTTGGAGTTAGAGGGCATGATACCTTGGGGTGTAATCCAGTACCCCAGGAACTCCACTCCCCATGCCAAGAACACATTTGTCTCTTCTGAGATGTAGACCAGCCTACTCGAAACGTGATCAGGACATCGTCAAAATATGGCAGGACACCAGGCAAACCTTTTAAAATAGGTTCTACAAGAGATTGAAATATTCCGGGGGCCGCATTCACCCCAAATTGTAGTCTGGTTACCTTAAATGCCCCCTTATGCGTTACTATGGTCTGGGCAATGGCAGCAGCAGGAGACACAGTTAATTGTTGGTAAGCCTGGGCAAGGTCAAGTTTTGTGAAGTAATTTCCTCCATGCAAGGAGGCAAGAAGATGGCTTACCACGGGCACAGGATATGTGTTTGGGTGAAGAGCTTTATTGATGGTACACTTATAGTCTGCACATATCCTGACCTCCAAGTTACTTTTCAAAGCAGTCACAATTGGTGTCTCCCACTCTGCGGAGTCCACCGGCACTAGGATGCCTTGCCCCACCAGTTTGTCCAGCTTGGCTTCTATCTTCTCCTTTAAGGCAAAGGGTACCCGGCGTGGCTTCATCCGGATGGGCCGGATGGTAGGGTCAAGCTCAAAGTCAACAGGGGGTCCTCTGTATAAGCCTAAACCCTTTTTGAACACCTCAGGATGTGCAGCACAAACCTCCCAGATTGGGTCAGAGTCTACTGCGTGAATGCCAGAAAGCTGGATTCCCAGGGGCTTAAACCATTGGGTCTCAATAAGACAGTTAGTGCCCTGCTTAACTACAACCAATGGCAAGGAAGTGTTAATGTTTTTTTAATTTAACCAAGAAATTACCCACCCCCAGGACCAGAATCTGGCAACCTTCCACATCCCGGAGGGAAGTATTAAGGGATTTAAGCTTGGGCTGAGAGGCAGGGAGAATCCTCAAAAACTCCCACTGTGGAATTATGGAAAAGGTAGTACCTGAATCCACCTCCATCTTGGAGGGGACATCCTGAAGGCTCAGGCCTGCGTAGAAACGCTCGCTAATGATGCCCACTTGGCACGGCTCAGGTTCGGGTGACACTTTGGCGATGGATGCATTGTGGTGATGACTCTTCTTGGCCTCAGGCACTGGAGGTCTCTGCTTCCGCTGCCGGCATACCTTAGCAATATGCCCTCTCCGCCCACAGTTGTGGCATTCTGTGGTGCAGAATGGGCACTTCTTGCGGTCATGCCGGGCTCCGCAGCCATCACACATGTGAAGGAATTTCTTCTCCCAATCATCACGGTGCTCTCGTTGCTTTCATTGGACCACTCGGACTTCTCCCTCTGTGTCGCTGGACTCCGATGAAGAGGTGGAACCAGGCAATGCCGAGGAGGATGAAGGTGAACTTTGCTGAGCTTGCACAGCTGCATCGGTGGCACTGGTGGTGGAGTGGCGATGCCGGAAAAGCTTTACCCCAGACCGTGCGGCCTCAGACGCTACTGCCTTTTTTAGGACAGCCTTGAAGGTTAGCATCTTTCTGATCATGAGGTGATGTTGAGCATCTTCTTCCCTCATGCTGGCCAGCAGACGGTCCCAGAGTGCTTCTTCGATGTTGTCCCACTTGCACGGGGCGGCAGCAATTCACAGCACGGCGGCATAGTCTGCAATGGATTCACTGGGTCACTGCTCCCTTCTGTGTAAGGCCACCCTGGGCGGGAAGATTGAGACCTCTGGCTGCAGGTGCCTCCTCAGTGTGGACATGATCTTTGCGAGGGGCACCACATCCACGTCCCGTGGAAGAATGAGGTGGGTTGCCAGCACAAGAGTCTCAGATCTGCACAGTGCGAGGAAAAAGGAGCACTTCTGATCTTCCTCGGTGATCTTCTGCGAGGCCATTGCGTGGCAGAACCGGTGTTCGTATGTTGCCCATTTCTCTGGATGAGCTGGGTCGAATGGGCCGATGTTGCTGCCGTGTGGGGACACCATCCCACCTTTGTCACCAGTTTAGTGTTCAAGGAATGAAGATGCAGATGAATAAATTAGTAAAATTCATCTCTTTGTTAGTGGGGTTTGAACATAGTTTGGATGGGGCAAAACTTGGAATTATATACAGTAACAGTAACAACAATACAACGAGCCCATTGGCTAACAGAGTGTGCACAATTTTGATCCACTTATTTGCATAAGAAAAGATGCATGAGAAAAGATACATTCCACTCCTGTCAGATTCTATTTTTTGCACAATAACAAAATCACTTTTTTCAGAAGCCTACTCCTCTTCTGGGAAGTGGCAGAAATCCTTCCATCTACAGTCACCTCTGTGCTGTCTACTGTTCCTGTCTGGGAGCTCAAACTCACTGTACAAAGAAAGCATTTGTAACTGCCCATTAACCAAAAATACCTGTACAAGGCAAGTGATCACAAGTTGGCAATATTGTTTACAACTCTTCAAGTGAAAATGTCATGAAATACCTATCTTGTAGATCTAATTCCATGTGAATTCTGCAACAGACCACTGCTCCGGGGTATTATTTGCATTCCCCTGAGCTAGTTACCTGAATGTTTGGAGGAAAAATCATTTTTTTATATAAAAGTAAGGTAGTGAGTGGTGTCTGGTAACATTTGAAGGTCTCTGTACTGTAAGAACAGAGCATGGAATGTGTATAGGTTTTGTCATGAATGTTTTATGAATCTTGTTCCTCTCTATGTTCCTGGTGGATATGTCAAAATGCACCTGGAGGTTTTTTCTGTCCATGAAGGTGAAGGCAGTAATACAGGCCATTTATTTCTCTAGTGAAAGGTACACTAAATAAATACCTGGTAGTATGATTATACAACATTTTCATGGATCTTTGATACTCTTCTTAGTCAGAAAGGAGGAGTGCAAGAATTAAATCTACCAATCAACAAGCCTTTTGGGGTAGATCCAGCTACAGATATACATTTCGAACCAATCAGCAAGTTACTTTGGGGGTATTTCAGCAAGCTGCCATTAGACAATGGCAATATTTCAGCACAATAGAAAATTTGCACAACAGAAACTTGCACATGATTCCAGAATCATTAGCACGCATATGTGTGTCAACTTGTCACAAGTTCCTTCCTCAGGTTATTAGCAAATAATACTTGCCTAAACCAGCCTTAGCCAACCTAATATCTCATTTATTGTGTGAAAAGCCACATACTTAATTTAATTTATATACCGCCCTATCTAATGGACTCTGGGCGGTGTACACAAGTTAAAACCAATATAAAACAATTTTAAAAACTTACAAATACAATAATACCTCATACAAAGTCCGATTCGTACAACATTGAATTCATACAACATCGCCTAATTCCTTTAAAAAAAGTTGCCTCATACAAAGTTGCTGCGACTTTGTATGAGGCATTGGGTTTTTCCCCAGGTTGGTTTGTCCCCTAAAATCAGGGTTGTTTGACATGTTTTTGTAATGTATTTAGCCTTTAGACAATGATTTCTTAAAGTTCTGTCAGTTTCCTGTCTGTTTCCTTGACTTTTTCCTGAAGTCTGTGTACAATGTATCTCTATGGAAATGACGTTGTATGAGGCATCACGGCAAGGATTTGGATGTTGTATGAGGCATTGTAGCTAGGATTTTGCATGCCTCATACAAAGTCCAAATCCGTATAAAGTCCAAACTTGTGGAACCAAGTTTGGACATTGTATGAGGTATCACTGTATAGCAATATTACCCTCCTTACAGAAGGAGCATTCAGCAAAGTCAAAAAAGTATATACAAAGACATCTTAATAATAGAGGAACATTAACTAATATTAATATTTTCTCAACAGTTCCATATCTTTCAAATCCATAGTTCAGGAAATATGAATACAGCTTCTTTTGCAGCACTGTCACTGAAATTACAATGAGAAAAGGGAAAATAAGACAGTACATCATCAGATGGGATTATACAATGAAAGCGCGGTGCCAAAATGGCCGCCGCGCTCTTTGCGGGCCCCCACCCACCCGGACGCAGACATCCGGGTGAGTTAGGGGGCGTGGCCACCCCTCTATAAAAGGGGTGGCCACGAGGCAGACGAGCTGCCATTTTAAGAAGAAGCGACGGAGAGGAGAAGTTTTCTCCGTCGCTCTTCGTTTCTCTTCGGCTCTTCAGCCCAGTCTTCAGCTGTTCAGCCATTCTAGCGCTTCTGATCCCCGGAAAGGGATCATCTCCGCCAGCTATGCCTCCCAAAAGGAAGGCCCCGGCAACCAAGCCGCGGCCAAGAGGGAGGCACTTGCCTGGCTCTCTGATTACGAGGGGGCAGCAATCGGGTCGGAGGACCGCAACTGCGCCCCCGCAACAGGCCCCCACATCGGTGGCACCCACCATTACCGGTGGGATGGGGCAGATTAGGGCATGGCCCTCGGCTCTCCAGCCTCAGGATGGCCCTGCAGGGGCTTTGGCCCCCGGCCCGCAATTGCCGGCCATGGGTCCAGACAATGGGGGAGGGCCTGGTCCGGTCACTCAGCAGGGCTTGCCTCCGGCCCCTCATGGGCCGGAGTTTTGGGCATGGCCCTATTCAGGACCTGGTGCCCAGATGGGGGTCCCCAGTGTACCACCAAGTGGGCCGTGTGGCCCACCTTGCCCGCCTTATACCGGGGGTTCTGCGACTGTGGATGCATTGCTGGCATGTTTAGCCATGCTGGAAGCATCCTTGGGGGTCATTAACAACCCCTCGGGAGGGGGGACTGCACTGCCGACTGGGGCTCCTTTTTGCCCGCCTTCCACCTTGACAGCTGCCACTCTGCAGCAGGCGGCCAGCAGGGTTGAGCTGCTGGAGACGCTCCGGCCTGCGCCGGCTGCGATCTCGCAGCTCCCCGTTCGTCCTGAACTCCAGCCGGGGGGTGGCCAGATGTGGCCCCAGAGCTCGATTGCGGTCGCGAGCTCTGACGTCCACCATGCACCGGAACCCCCAGTGGGGGCGGCTCACGGGGGTGCACCCAGTGAGTATCAGGTTCAAGCTAATGTCCCCACACCACAGTCCACTTCAGGTGTTAGTTTTCAGAGGCCATGGCCTCGTTACGTTGAGGCGGGTGGGTATCAGTTCCCAGCTTACCCTGGTGCCAATGGGTCCAATACTGGCACAACATTGGGTGGGGGGGGGGGTTTCCGCCCCCAGGACTGTAACGGGTATCCCAGGCACTGTACAGGCACTGCTGCCAATGCCCAGGGTGAATACAGTGCCGGTGTCGGCATTGCCGACGGCAGGGTATTCCCTGCCCCTCGGGGATCATTTGTCCCAGGTCACGAGGGAAAAGATTTGGCGGGGGGAATATGTTGATATTTTCTCCCTATTGAACCGTGAGCCCACCAAGGAAGAGAAGGAGGGGCAGGATGACAGAGACAAAGAGCTGTCTCGTCGTCGCAAGCCACCTCGCACTTGGGCCAACTGGTTACCCGCATATCTCATTTATATGGCGGTGTACCTCAGGGCCCGGCCCGATTTGGCCATCCCTATGGTCCAATATTTGGACAATATTTACAGGGCGATGGTGGATTTTCCTGGCCCATCGTGGTTGGCTTACGATAAGGAATTCAGAATGAGGGTGCCCTTACACCCGGAGATGAGATGGGATGAGCCATGCCAGAAGTTGTGGCTTTTATACATGACCCCCACGCGCCCGGCGCCTGGGGAGAGGTACCATTGCGGCCATGCCGTCCAGCGAGCTACTCCAACGCAGGCCCCCTCCCCAGTTAACATATTTATGTTAGAGAGGTGGCTCTCGACTTACCCGAGAAGGGACGAGGCTAGGTACCTACTCGAAGGTTTCCAGTACGGTTTTCGTATCCCATTCAAGGGGGTGCGGGGACCCCAAGATGCTCCTAATTTGCTTTCCCTGAAGGGTAGGGAGGAGGTGGCCGCCCTAAGTATCGCCAAGGAGGTAAATGCAGGGAGGGTAGCTGGCCCCTTTTCCAGGCCTCCCTTTCCTAATCTTAAGGTTTCCCCTTTAGGTTTGGTTCCCAAAAAGGTCCCTGGTGAATTTCGTCTAATTCACCATTTATCATACCCGGCGGGTCATTCGGTCAATGACGCCATTCCTGATGACCTTTGTTCAGTCAGGTATGCGTCATTTGACCAGGCCCTGCGCATGGTGCGCGCTTGTGGCCCGGGTGCACTCCTGGCAAAATGTGACATTAAATCGGCATTCCGGTTGTTGCCAGTGCACCCGGGTGACTGTGAGTTATTGGGTTTTAAATTTCAAGGGAAATTTTATGTAGATAAAGCCATGCCTTTTGGCTGCTCTATTTCCTGTTCAGCATTCGAATGCTTTAGCACTTTTCTCCAGTGGGCCTTTGTTCGCAGGTCTGGGTCCCAGTCTGTAGCCCATTACCTCGATGATTTTTTGTTCGGGGGTGAACGGGGTTTGGACACGTGCACGCGTCTCCTTACTACATTTCAGAAACTAATGCAGGAACTTGGTGTCCCTTTAGCGCCCGAAAAGACCGAGGGCCCATCAACTACGCTCACATTTCTGGGCATTGAAATTGACACGGTCGCGCAGACATCCAGGTTACCTATGGATAAGGTCACACGGATCTCTGCGATGGTGTTGGCCTTGCTGGCCAAACGTAAGGTGTCACTTCGTGAGCTCCAAGTTCTACATGGTCATCTTAATTTTGCCTGCAGGGTGGTCACGCCTGGCAGAGCTTTTGCTCGACGCCTATGTGACGCCATGATTGGGCTATCGAGGTGCCACCACAGGGTCTGACTGACCGGGGGCATGAGGGCTGACCTGTTGGTTTGGCTTAAGTTCCTGCGGGAATTCAATGGGGTATCATTTTGGAGGTCTGACCTCTTGGTCTCCCCTAGGTTTCAGGTTCAGTCGGATGCCTCTGGGTCCCTCGGATACGGGATTTATTTTGAGGGGAGGTGGGCCTACGGCCAATGGCCTCCAGCATGGCGGGGCATGGATCGTCTACGCTATCTCACATTCCTCGAGTTCTTCCTGATACTGGGAGCTTTAATGCTATGGGGCGAGGAGTGGGCCAATTCAGTAGTCCATTTTTGGTGTGACAATGCTGCGGTGGTCCACATTGTCAATTCTCAGACATCTAAATCACCCAGGGTCATGGGGTTAGTTTGCCAGTTTGTGTTACGCAGCTTGCGCCCCAATGTGCTCTTTAGGGCCAGACATGTACCAGGCATTAATAACGATATTGCTGATGCTTTATCCCACCTGCAGATCCCCCGGTTCCGCGCCTTGGCTCCGGACGCGGAGGAATTCCCCTCGCAACTCCCGGACGAGATTTGGACATTTGGCAAGGAGAGGTGAACTGGGCGATCGGCATGTCGCTCGCGCCCCGCACGCGTAAGGCGTATCAACACGCATTTAATCAATTTAAACAATTTTGTGTGCAACTCCGGTTGTCAGAGGTCTGGCCCATTCCGGTTGAACACGTTCTTCAATTTCTTTTTTTTAATGATTTTTATTAAAAAAAATTTAAACAGACATACAGGAAAAAAAAAGAAAACAATAACATTACAATACAATAATACCTCAAAGATAACCTCAATACAATATTAACTCACATTCTTAGAGGCTAGCACATAACAGTACTTATACTGATTGTCTACCATTTAACCACAATATTAGATACCACAATATAAAATATTACTCAATCAAACAATAAAAGTTTTCTAAGCTACCTCTATAATAATTTTTTAATAATTACAAATCACCCTGTGAATATATACAATGCCCGGAGAGTTTAGTTGCTATTTCAACTCCAAAAACCTCTTTGCGATGGTGCAGGTCCTGAACTATCATTTACCATAAGAGAATGATCCACAAACGGTTTCCATATATTCCAAAACCTATTCTCTTTTAAATTATCTCGTTTCACTTTAATCTCCCATGTCAATTTGTCATTCAATGCTAGGCTCCACATTTCCTTGTACCATTCTCCGATCTGTATAGCTACATCATATTTCCAATTTCTAGCTATACATTGTCAACCTGTGGTCAATGCAATTTCCAATAATTCTTTTTCCTCCTTATTCAAACCCAAACCTTGCACATTTGTTAAAAGAATGGTACCTGACACCAACTTGACCTTTTTACCCAATATTTCACCGAACTCCCCTTCTATTCTTCCCCAAAAATCCCTTATTTTTTTACAACTCCACCACATGTGTTCATATGTTCCATCTGTTTCTTTACATCTCCAACATAACTTATCTCTTTTATTATCTATCTGATAAAGCCTTAGTGGTGTCAAGTACCATTGCCACAACATTTTAAAATTATGTTCTTTAATTCTTACAGACATTGTTCTCATGATCCTCTTTTTCCATTTGTTTCTCCATTCAACCTCCCCAATTTTTATATTCAAATTTTGTTCCCACTTCCGCTTCAAGTCTTCCTGTGGATCATTACCCTTGTTCAATATAGTATAAAGTTTGCTTACAAGACCCTTAATGCCTCTTTCCCCTTTTCTAATCTTTATTACCAAATCCTCAAATTCCGTCTTATTTCTATCTAACCCTGCTTCTCTTTTATATTTTTTATTCCAGTTATTCGCCTTCAATTTCTGAAACCAGTCCAAATTTAACTTCTCAAATATTTTTTCCTCTTAGTATCATCATCACACACTTTTAACCAATCCTTCAATAAAAGCACCCCATTTTTATCCAATATTTCCATTTTTTCCTTATCTATTTTTATTGGGAAACACCCCATATCCGTCAATTCCAAAATTGGAGAGAGATTTGGGACTATATCTTTCTTTACTTTCTTCCACACTTCCATGAGACCTCTCATCATAATATTATTTGACCTTTTCACCTTGTCCTTTGTTCCCAAAAAAATCATACTACCAATGTCTCTATACTCTTTCATCTCCAGTTGCTCCCAAATTGTCTTTTCTCTTGCCAAGATCTTCACAACATTCTTAATTTGAAATGCTCGATAGTATGCTAACAAATTTGGCATACCCAAACCCCCTTTTTTCTGAGACAAGTACCATAGTTTCTTTGGAAGTCTAGATTTTTTACCACCATTACAAAAGCCATTGAACATCTTTTGAAACTCATTAATTTCCTTCTCCTTCAGATGGATCGCTAGTGCATCAAATAAAAAATTAATCTTTGGCAACAATATCATTTTACAAATAGCGATTCTTCCGAACCATGACAGCTTTAACTTCTGAAACTCTTGTATTTTATTCTTAAATTCCACTCTCAAGCTGTCATAGTTCAATCGTTTAAGTTCTTCTAATTTATTTGAGATAATTATCCCCAAATACTTCAGCTTATCTTTAATTTGTATATTAAGTGTCTCCACAATCCTGCCCATCTCACTTGCTCCCAAATTACACAACATCAATTCTGATTTATCCCAATTTATCATTAATCCAGTTATAGCTTCAAATACCTGTAAGTGATATTTGATCCTGTCCATTACCAGCTCCGGGTGTTTCACCATAAGCAATGTATCATCCGCATACATGCTCACTTTGTTACCCATAATCCCTTTCATATTTAAATCATCCCTTATATTTTTAGCTAGAATCTCCATTGCCATAATAAACAAGATAGGGGATAATGGACAGCCCTGCCTAGTACCAGCCTCTAAATTTACCACATCAGTAAGCTCCTCATTTACTCTAACCCTAGCGTTCCCTTTTTGATATAATAAATCTATTACCCTATTGAATCTATCCCCAAACCCATATTTTTTAACTACTTCTTTAATTGAAGACCACTGTAATGAGTCGAATGCCTTAAAAATATCTAGTGATAATAAGCCCACCTTTTCCTTAGTTTGGTTAACATTATCAATTAAATCTAATACCCTTCTAGTCAAATCCGCCATATGCCGACCTTTTAGGAACCCAACTTGATCTACATTTATGTATTCCCCCATAAAACTATTTAATCGATTAGCCAATATTGCTGTGAAGATCTTAGCATCCTGATTTATAAGTGAAATTGGTCTGTACGATTCCACTCTTTCGAGATTCTTGCCAGGCTTTGGCAGTAGAACGATTGTGGTGTTATACCATGAAGTCGGAATTGATCCTCCATCTAAGATATAATTATATAGCTTCACCAATTTTGGAACCACTACCTCCTTAAATTCTTTGTAAAACTCTGTCGATAATCCATCATCCCCTGGAGCTTTCCCCGTCTTCAACCCACTGATCACCTCCTTAACCTCTTTATCATTAATCTTTTCCTCCATTTTCTCCCTATGTTCTTGTTTTATTCCATTCCCTAACTGTCTCTCCAATATCTTTTTAAGCTTCTCCAGGTCTACTTCCTTTTTTGCATATAATAGCTGATAAAATTCCCTGACAATTTTACATTTATCTCCGTTCTTATTACACCTTGAACCTTGCTTATCAACCAATACCCCTATTTCTCTTTTTTCCCTTTTAGCCTTAGCTGCTCTTGCTAATAATTTTGAACTTCTATTACTGAATTCAAAATATTCTCTATTTAAATAAATCAAATCTCGTTTAACTTTATCAATATCCTTACCCATTAATTCTGCTTTAAGCCTTTGTAATTTCGTAAAAAAATTTTTATCTTTACTTTTCGCATGATCCTCCTGTAATTGTTTTATTTCTCTTTCTTTTTCTATCTGTTCTGCTTTATATTTTTTATATTTAAAACTTGCCAATTTTATACTTTCCCCTCTAAAGACCGACTTCATGGTATCCCATACCACATTAAAATTAACCTCATTATTATCGTTCCACTGCCAACTTTCTTTCCATCTTCCCATAATATGCTCTTTACATTTCTGATCTTTAAACAAATTAGGATCATACCTCCAATTTCTAATTATTCGAGTATCTTTTTGTACTTTCAATTCCAAATATACTTTAGCATGATCCGATTCCTTGATAATCCCAATTTCCATTCCTTCTATGTCTTTAATCAAATTTTCGGTAAGAAAAACATAATCTATTCTTGAGTAGGTCCCATGAACATGTGAAAAAAAAGAATATGCCCTTTCAGAGCCCTTAAACTCTCTCCAAGAATCCTTCAGACCCATAACATCCATCCATTTATCCAGAACCTTCCCTTTCAAGCCAATTCCACTTCTTGATATATTTGTACAATCTAACCCTGACCTTATCAAATTAAAATCTCCAGCCACAATAGTTTTTGCAACGTTCTCTGATTCCACTATTTTCCGAATTTTTTCAAGGAACTCCGCTTGATGATCGTTTGGAGCATAAATATTTACCAACATGATTTCCTCATCCTCCAATTTTCCTCTTACTATCAAATATCTACCCTCTTGGTCAACAACCCTTTTTGTAATCTCAAATCCTAATTTTTTAGAAATCATGATTGCCACCCCTCTTGCTTTTGATGTTCCAAACGCCATCTCATAATGTTGCATCCATCCTAAAAAAAGTCTATTCGTATCTTTTGACTTCTGATGGGTTTCCTGTAAAAACAAAATATCTGGTCTATCTTTCTTCAACGCCAATTCCAGTCTCCGTCTCTTAAGAACAGAACCTGTACCCTTCACATTCCATGATATTATTTTAATACTTCCCATAACCTACTTCCTTTCCAAGCTCTAAACTCTCCATCTGGCATGCCACCAACCACCCTTTACCCCTATAACATACAAAACTACATAGAACACACACTATCTCTCTCCCCACTTTCTTACAAAAAAAAGCCGCCTTTGACAACCAAAGAGGGGAGAGGGGGGACATGCAAGATGTGCCTTCCTACCGGTGCTATGCGCTATTCACCATTCTATATCGATTAAATGCTTTAAATTGTTATAATCTGATTCTCATTGCTCCTTACTTGTCTCCTCCTCCACCATGATCAACGACAGCTCCTCCTCCTCCTCCCTTCTCTGCGGTGTTCCACCTGTTGCCCCACCAGCCTCCTCCCTCCCGTATTCCCTCCCCAATGCTCCCGATTCCATCAATTCCTTCTTAAGATTTATCCATTCTTCCGAATCTACTTTTACCAGTTCCAACAAGCTCAAATACTCCAATGGATTGGTCCCTTCATCAATTACTTGCATTCTTTTATCATAAAAGAAGCGCAGTTGCTGTGGAAATCTCCAGTTGTACCTTATATTTTTACTCATCAATAATTTAGTTACAGGCCTCATCTTATACCTCCAGGTTCTTTCTTTCAACGAAATATCATTGTAAACTTCTACGTCAGAGCCATCAAATTTCAAAGCATCAGGACCAGCGCGTTTCAAATGGGCCATTACTTTTAGCTTGTCTGCCCAATTTGCGAATTTTACCAACACATTTCTTTGAACCACCCTCCCTCTTCTTGGGCCCACCCGGAATACACTTACAAAATCTTCCTGGACAAATTCTTTTCCCATATTCAAACCATTTAACCACTGAACCACTCTTTCCCTTAACAAGTCCAGAGTTCGTTCCACGACCTGACAGATCACAATGTTCTGCTTTCTCATCATATCTTCCACAGCATCAATCCTTCTCTCTTGTTCCTCCAATTTCAGCTTATTCTCCCGCACCACCTCCTGAGTCCCTTTTATTTCCTTTTTTATAGCAGTTACCTCAGTTTGAACCAATTTCACATTTCCCTCAATTTTTTTCAAACTTAAGTCCACCTTTTTTGAAAAATCTGCAACAGATGATACCACCTTATCTTGCTTTTTCATCATTTCATTTCTGTCTTTCACCCTTGAATCCTCATTCTTCTCCAATTTCTGAAACAGCTTGCCAATTTCCACCATAATTTGGGTTTGATCGTAGGGCACTGTGGGCGGGGATGAAGACTGAGGGGCTTCCTCCATTGGTACTTTTTCCTTCTTCTTAGGCTTAACAGCTGGATCTTCTTCCTTTGCTTTCCCTCTTGTAGCTTTATCCATAATAGTATTAAATCCCAAAGTTGCAGATCGTTGTAAAAATTAGTCAAACAAATAAGCCTATAATGCTGCAACCCCTGGTTCCACAAGTCCAACAGGGAAACTTATATTAAGCAGAAGTCCAAAGAGTTATTGTAATCCACAAAAAAGGGCAGAAGGAACCAATACTCCCAACAGGCAGCTGAGAAGAAAAAAAAGAAGGGCAAAAAAGAATCAGTCCAGCCAGTCGTCTTCCACACTGCAATGTAAGTGCTCCAAGGAAACAGTCACCCAAAACTTCTCCTTTAAACCCAAGCCACCGATAAGTAAAAAGAAAAAAAGGGAGGGGAGACTGGGAGGGAGAAAAAGCCCAAAATCCAAACAGGAAAGCAGGAGAAGTGAGAAGCAATATTTTCCAAAAAATTTAAATATTTATAATCCACACGGTGAAGGAGCAAAAAGAAGCCCAATTAATCCTTCTCTTGAAGCGGACAAGTCAAAATGCCATTTTCCAGCGGCTGCTTTAACTTCTGGGTAAAAGCCCCCCTTCTTCTTCTGTGGAACGGCAAACTTTTTCCAAACACTTTGAGCTGAGAAATTCACTGTTACCTTCCAATATTATATCCCAGACAAGTATTTTTTTAAACCACTTTGTTATAGTCAAAACACGGCGTGGTCCTTCTGGTATGCGAAAAAAACATAAACCCAAACACGATCACTTTCGTTTTCCAGAATCACCGCCATTAACGAAACAATCACTTGTTTTCATCTACTTCCACCCATTTCCATTTCAAAGCCTGGGCTCATTAAACAAGATCTCCAGCTGAGTTTAACCTTTAGTACTCCATTCATGCACTTACATGCAGCTGTTTTCATGCCAAACAACTTCTTGCCAGCTCCAAAGCTTCTCTCGCAGTCTCGCTGGTCCCGTTCTCGGCTCCTCGGCAGAAAAGCCGCGACTGCCGTCGCAGGCCTCCCCCGCCCAGGAAAACCTCCTGAACTTCGACCATCCAACTCCAAAAGCTCCCAAAATTTTCCAAAAATACAAGCAAGATTCTTATCTACAGAAGTTGCCACTTTAATAGTTTCCCATTTCACTCCAACACATTAATTACCACTTTGTTAAGCGCGAGCATCCGAATCAAGATGTTACTCGTCGGCCATCTTAGCCACACCCCACGTTCTTCAATTTATGGTTTACCTACACAGTCTGGGCCTAGCTCTCCACACCATAGCATCCAGGCTGTCAGCACTGGCATTCATGGCCAAGGTGAGGGGTTTTGCTGACAACATGACTGATTTTCGTATATGATATGTTTTGGAGGGGTGGACACGGGAACGTGGATGCCGCCTGGACAATCGCCACCCAATTTCCCCGGGGGTGCTTACACACCTTGCACGAGGCTGGCCTAACCTATGTTTTGACAGGTATGAGGCAGCTCTTTTTCATGCGGCTACCACGGTGGCCTTCTTTGGAGCGCTCCGCATCAGTGAGTTGGTACTACTGTCTAAGGCGGATGCGGCTCGTAGGGCACTGGAACTCGAAGATGTCTATGTCTCTAATGAGTGGGCTCAGTTGAGGATACGGTCCTCAAAAGGTGATCAGCATGGTGTAGGCAGTGGTGTTAGACTGCTACGATGTTCCATTGCAGACATCTGTCCGGTTGGTGCCCTACAGGAGTTCCTTGCAGTGCGTGGCACGCACCCTGGCCCATTTTTCTGCCACCAGGATGGGTCTCCCCTGACTAAATTTCAATTTTGGAAGGTGACCGGTAAGGCACTGTCCAGTGATGGCCTCCCCGGGGCTTATTACTGCACCCATTCTTTTAGAATAGGGGCTGCTTCTACTGCGGCTGCTTTTGGGTACTCTGAGGCTGATATACGCCGTATGGGGAGATGGGGATCGAAGTGTTTTGCATTATATGTTCGCCCTCTTCAGGCATGAGTACCAGTTAAGTCACTGTTCTCTTTTTTCTCTTACAGACCCTGTGTGCCCCCGCACACCGGTGGCAGTATGGCTGGTGGGCCATAGCTATGTGCACTGGGCAGCGCAGTACGCTGCGGCGACAGAGTGGGGACCCCAGCTTGGACTACATGCCTCCGCATGTATCAGGTGGTATGGTAAGCGTGGAATGTTATGGCGGGAACTGTTGCCATTCCTTTTCTCCATCAGGAATGCTGAACCGCCTGATGTCCTGGTGCTGCACCTCGGGGGCAATGACCTAGGCCAGGTCACTGGCCTTTCTTTAAAATATGCGATTTGCAGTGACCTAGTTTATTTGCATTATGTGTGACCTTCCACAACGCTGCTATGGTCGGACATCATACCGTGTCACGCTCACAGAGGGGGTATTAACCTCCAAGCCCTTGACCGTGCTCGCCACTCGGTGAACAGGGCAGTGGCCCGGTTCTTTGCAGACAAGGGTTTGGGGCGGGTCATCCGACACCCCACCATTAGTTTACAAAATTATGATCTTTATACAGGGGATGGGGTCCATCTGTCGGCTGGAGGTATGAACCTCTTTTTGGAAGATTTGCAAGCAGGCCTGTTGACCGAGCTGACGGTCTGGGGGGGGGGGCGGTGAGTCTTTATTGAAGCCTCCCCGTGTGGCGGGTAGCACTGGTAAGGTAAATATTTATGACCCATAGGTATCCGGCAGGTTCGCAATTGACTGGCCAACACTTAGACAGGTACAAGTTTAATAACGTTGACCGGTCAACGACGAACCAGGCAATGGGGTGATGGCAGGAGCTCTTCAACATGCATCACCCCATGATTTGACAGATACACGTCAGAGGGTGGGGTCAGTAGATAGTTTATTGACTACGGTCAACAATTTGTTTGTAGTAACAAACAAATTGATACAAATGGATTCATTGTAGCCAATTGCCGTTGGCAATTTTGGGAGGAACATTACCAGTGTTACTGCGGCCTGCTTGCCTTAAGAATTATAATTGGTTGAGTACCAATTGAAATTTATAATTCGGACTAGGACATGATTCAATAAATGTGGCCCAATGCCTTTATCCATATACCGGTGTCTTAGTCTTTCTTGGGGGGTGTGCCTGCAATGAAGTTAGTAAATGCTAGACTGTACTATATGGATATACTGTATAACATTCTACTAAAATGCAATATTTGTTTTGGGGGGAAATGACTATAAAAATGTTTCACATAATGTAGTTCTTTTTGCTATTGCAATGCTTTCAGTCTGTCTCTCATGTCCTTGAGACTATATAAATACTATTGCAGTATTTAGCATTTGCTATTCAGCCTTGGTTTTAAAACTAGGTTGACAGTAGGACTGTGCACCGGTCCCCTGCTTTGGTTTGCCACTTCAGAATGTATCCTGATTTAGTCCACCTAATTCCTTCACTGCCCTGGGTCAGAGTTGATTTGTAAAGCCTCCCATTGATTGACTTACATTGGAAATCCAAAACAGCTATAACTGTCCATTCATAAGACTAAATCTATCAAGTCAAATCTTTATTATGGTCCAAGACCAGCAGAGAACAGCAAAGGGAAAAGAAGTTAAAATGGGGATACTTAAAATATATCAAGAGACAAAAGTTAAAATGAGGGTGCTTTAAAGGAGCATTTGTGCTCAGAGTTAAGGAGCAGTAAAATTAGCACATAGATCAATAATGTTACAGCTTCAGTAAAACCTCACATAACGACCACATTGCATAACGACCCATTTTTGGTGTTGTTGTTTTTGTTTTGTTTTTTTCTAAAATGGTGCATCACATAATGATTGTTTAGCGTTATGTGATGCAGTCATTTTTGGCCCTCTGGAAAAGAAAGTGGCCAAGCGCCTGGCCGCTTCCCTTCCTGGAGGGCCAGTGGGTGAGTGCCCACCCAAACAAAATGCAAGCGCGGCGCCAAAATGGCCGCCGCGCTCTTTGCGGGCCCCCCCCCACAGGACAGAGAATCCGGGTAGTTAGGGGCGTGGCCAGCTCCCTTATAAAAAGGGTGGCCACGAAGCAGCCGAGCTGCCATTTTACCTCAGCGACGGAGCGGAGAAGTCTTTTCCCCTGTGTCTCCGTCGCTCTTTAGCTTACCGGGAAGCCTTTTGGTAGCGATTCTTCCTTTTTGGCTTCCCTTTGCTTCGGTGGAGATGCCTTCGAAGAAGAAGGCAGTTTCGAGTGCGGCTCGAGCTGTTAGGAGGCGCAACCCAGGTCGGAGGACCGCGGTGCCGCCTCCTCAGCAGCCGCCTTTGCAGGCCCCTGCCGGGACCGGCGTAATGGGGTCTATCGCCCCTTGGCCCGGAGCGGGTGAACAGAGTGCGGGCGCGGTAGGGGCTCCGGCCCGCGGCCCGCGAGCGGTAGTCACCGCTCCTGCATCTGCCCACCAGGTTGGGCCTGCTGCTCTTGGGTCGCAGCCTCCCCCGGGGCCCTCTAGCCTTGGGGGGTGGTGCGGCCCCCTGCCTTGGCAGGTTTCTCCACCGACCCTGCCGGGCTTCGGTGTTGGCCAATGGCCATATTCGGGTCCTGGGGTACAGGGACCTGTACCCATGCCTAGACCGTGCGGGCCGGCCGGCCCTTGGCCCCAGGTCAACGTGGAAGCCTTACTGGCCCGCCTTGCGGCCCTTGAAGCGTCGTTGGCTCGGGCCAGTCAGGCGGGGGCCCCCCTTTGGGGTTCCTTTTGCGGCGCTGTCGGCAGGAGGACAACAGCCGACAGGGAGGGTTGAGCTGCTGCAGGCGCGTGGCGCGGTTTCGGCCACTGCCTCGCAGCTCCCCAGCCAGCAGCCAGGTGCAGGTCAGGCCCCGGTGATGAGCTCTACATCGCTCGTGAGCTCCGACGCCCCCAGTGGGCCGGAACCCCCGGTGGGGGCGGCCCGCGGGGGTGCAGCATGTGAGTATACGGTGTAAGCGAGTACATCCACACACATTCCCAATAGGGGGGGGCCTTTTTAATGGCCTTGGCCTCGCGCGGGTGGTGCGGCAGTGCACCCGCTGACGCCTCACCCGGCGATGACAGTTAACACCCAGGGCCCCGTGGTGGGGGGTGTTCCCTACCCTGAGGGGAATGTTTTGGGTTGGGTTGGTCCAAGCCCCTATTCCTTACTGCTGAGTGACCACTTGGCACAGGCCGCCAGAGAGTAAATGTGGCTGGGGGAGTACCTGGATATCTTCTCACTTCTAAACAGGGTGCCCACCAAGGAGAGAGGGAGGGGCAGAATGAGAAGGATAGTGGCAGGCATGTTGTCGAAAGCCACCAAGTATGTGGGCCAAATGGTTGCCGGCCTGCATCATATGCATGGCGGTGTACCTTAGGGCCCGGCCGGATCTGGCAATTCTGATGGTCCAGTATTTGGACAACGTCTACCGGGCGATGGTTTATTTTCCGGGCCCAGCGTGGTTGGCTTGTGACGAGGAATGCCGTAGGCGGATTTCCCCGCACCCCGAGATTAGGCGGGATGAGCCAGGCCAGAGGCTGTGGCTTTTGTACGTGACGCCCACGCGCCCTGCGCCCGGGGAGATATACCATTGTGGGCATGCGGTTCAGCGGGCGGCCCCAGCATAGGTCACCTGCCAGGGGGCGGGGCGGGGGGTTCCAGCCCGCCTGCTGTGCTGGACTTTCTTGTCCAATGGCTCCTCTAATGGGAAGACTTGCAAATACAGACAGGAGTGTCCCACCTGTGTTGGCCCCCATGCGGCCTCTGCCTGTCCCAGGCCTAGAAGGATGCGGGGCAGAGGGTGGGGCAGACAGGGGGCTGGCAAGACTGCCGCAGATGGATCTAGTTCGCCAAAGGGCTCCCTCCCCAGTCAAGGTGGACATGTTGGAGCGTTGGCTCACATGGTACCCGAAGGGAGAGGATGCGGGTTCTCTCCTTCAGGGTTCTAGGCAGGGGTTCCGGATCCCTTTCATGGGTAATAGGTCCCCTCAGGATGCCCCCAATCTTTTATCCCTTAAGGGGAGGGAGGAGGTGGCTGCTGCCAGCTTTGACAATAGGGTCTATGCGGGCAGGGTCGTTGGCCCTGTCCCTGCACCCCCGTCCCGGGGAGCATATTATTTCAATGATGCCATGCCTTTTGGCTATTACATTGGGGCTCGGTATTCGAGCGTTTCACCACTTTCCTAGATTGCGCTTTTGTCCGCAGGAGAGGGTCCCGGTCTGTAGCCCATTCCCTGGATGGTTTTATTCGGGGCTGAACGGGGCTGGGACACGTACACACGTCTCCTCAACACATTTCAGACGCTAATGGAGGAACTTGGTGTCCCTTTAGCGCCCGAAAAGACCGAGGGCCCATCTCCACAGCTAGTATTCCTGGGGTGGAGAGTAACACGGTAGCGCAGGATTCTAGGTTGCAGCGGGATAAGGTGTCAAGGCTAGTGGCCCTTGTCTCGGTCTTGCTGGCCGAGCGCATGGCATCACTGAGGGAACTTCTGGTGCTACATGGTCACCCCAGTTTCGCTGGCAGGGTCGTCGCACCGGGCAGGGCATTTGCTCTGCGCTGGTGCGACGCCATGGCGGGATTCTCCAGGCCCCACCACAGGCTCAGATTTACCCGGGGTATCGGGGCAGACGTGCTTGTCTGGCCATAGATCCAGAGGTAGTTCAACGGGGTGTCATTTTGGGGTCTGATCTCCTGGCTCCCCCTTGCTTTCAGATGCAGTCCGATGCCTCAGGATTCCTGGGTTTATGGGATGTACTTCAATTGGAAGGGGGCCTATGGTGGGTGGCCACCATCCTGGGCAGGCAAGGGTCGCCTGCATGGTCTCACGTATCTGGAATGTTTCCCTATCCTGGGTGCTTTGATGCTATGGGGCAAGGAGTGGGCCAACTCGGTCGTGCGATTTTGGCATGGCAACGCGGCTGTTGTCCGCATCGTCACTGCACAGATTTCCAAATCGCCCGGGGTTATGGAGCTAGTGCGTTGGTTTGTGTTATGCAACCTGTGCCTCAACGTTCCCTTCAGGGCCAGGCATGTCCCAAGGGTGGATAATGATATTGCTGCTGCTTTGTCCCGCCTGCAGATCTCCCGGTTCCGTGCCTCGGCCCCCGGATGCGGAGGAATTTCCCTCGCCACTCCCGGACGAGAGATGGAACGTTGGCAAGGAGAGGTGAACCGGACGATTGGCCTGTCACTAGCGCCATCCATGAGTAAGGCGTATCACCACGCATTTAGTTCCTTCAGAGTATTATGTACCCGATTCCGACTGCCAGGAACCTGGCCGATCCTAGTAGCCCATGTTCTGCGGTTCATGGTTTACCTGTATGCCCAGGGCCTTGCACCACGCATCATAGCATCTCAGCTGTAGGGTTGGCTTTTATGGCCAAAGTGGGAGGTCGTGTGGACAGCACCAATGACTTCCGGGTGAGACATGTTTGGGAGGGGTGGGTGCGCGTGCGCGGGCGTTTCCCGGGCGACCGCCACCCCATTTACCCAGGGGTTTTTTACGCAGTTGGCCCGGGGCTGGCCTGGCCTCTGTTTTGATAGATGAGGCAGCCCACTTCATGCGGCTACAACGGTGGCCTTTTTGGAGCCCTCCGCATCGGCGAGCTTGAGATGCTGAGTAAGGCGGATGCAAGATTTTCCCAGGGTTTTTACCCAATTGGCCCGGGGCTGGCCTGGCCTCAGTTTTGATAAATGAGGCAGCCCACTTCATGCGGCTACAACGGTGGCCTTTTTGGAGCCCTCCGCATCGGCAAGCTTGAGATGCTGAGTAAGGCGGATGCAAGATTTTCCCAGGGTTTTTACCCAATTGGCCCGGGGCTGGCCTGGCCTCTGTTTTGGAAATGAGGCAGCCCACTTCATGCGGCTACAACGGTGGCCTTTTTGGAGCGCTCCGCACCAGCGAGCTTGAGATGCTGTATAAGGCGGATGCAAGTTGTAGGGCACTGGAACTCGAGGATGTCTATGTTGCCAAAGACTGGGCCCAGTTGAGGATACGCTCCTCTAAGACAGATCAGCATGGCGTAGGCAGTGGTGTAAGACTGCTACGGTGTTCTTTGGCAGACATCTGTCCGGTTGGTGCCCTACAGGAGTTCCTGGCACTGCGTGGCATGCACCACGGCCCGTTTTTCTGTCACCAAGATGGGTCTCCCCTTACTAAATTTCAGTTTTGGAAGGTGACAGGCAGAGCCCTCAATTTTTCTCAATTTTCTTACAGACCCTGGGTGTTGTATTACACCGGTGACAGTATGGCTGGTGGGCCACAGCTATGTGCACAGGGCAGCGCGTTACGCTGCGGCGACAGAGTGGGGACCCCGACTGGGACTGGGTGAACACGCCAGTCTCACATGGCATGGTAAGCCTGGGATGTTATGGCGGGAGCTGCGGCCTTTCCTTTTTTCTGGCCTGAGTGCTGACCCGCCTGACATTCTCATCATCCACCTTGGGGGCAATGATTTGGGCCAGGTCACCGGCTTATCGCTCAAGCATGTGATTTGCGAGGACCTCGCCTACTTGCATTATGTCTGGCCTGCCACAACCCTAGTTTGGTCGGACATTATCCCGCACCTTTCTTATAGAGGGGGCGTTCACCTCCTGGCCCTTGACCCGCTAGGCGCACGGTCAACAGGGCGGTGGCGCGGTTTCTTGCCGACAGGGCTTGGGGACGGGTCAGTCATCACCCCGCTGTTAGCCTACAAAATTACGACTTGTACGCAGGGGATGGGGTCCATCTGTCGCGAGGAGGTATGGACCTCCTGTTGGGTGATTGGCGAGCAGGCCTGTTGACCGAGCTGACGGTCTGGGGGGGGGGCGTCAGGCCTTCTTTGAAGCCCCTCCGTGTGGCGGGTAGCACTGGTAAGGTAAACAGTATGACCCACAGGTATCCGGCAGGTTCGCAATTGACTGGACAACACTAGACAGGAATAAATTAGTTAAACGTTGTCCGGTCAACGACGAACCAGGCGACGGGGTGATGGCGATAGCTAACCAGCATGCATCACCCCGTGATTTCACGGATACGCGTCAGAGGGTGGGGTCATGAGTTAGATATTGACTACGGTCAACAATTTGTTTGTTGTCAACAAACAAATTGATACAAATTGATACATTGTAACCAATTGCCGTTGGCAATTTTGGGGTGGTACCTTACCAGTGTTACTTCGGCCTGCTTGCCTTAAGAATTATGATTGGTCGTTTTACCAATACAAATTTATAATTCGGACTAGGGCATTGAATCAATAAATGTGGCCCGATGCTGTTATCCACTTTCAATGTTGTCTGTGTCCGTTATTGGGGGGTGCGCCTGCAAAGGAATACATGATTTCCTACCTTTTCACGCTATATAGGGCCTAAAAAATCACCATCATCGGGTGCATGTTTCTGGCTCCCTGCCTCCCCAGCAGCCTCTGGGAGGGTGAGAGGACCTTTTCCATGCTATTTCTGATGTCCCACCTTCCGCCTTCCTGGGGCCGCACAACAGATGAAAATAGTTGCAGCCAGTTACATTGACTTCTATACTGTTATGCTAACCGTTCTGTGCTTCTGTACCTGATGTGTATAAATTGATGCCATGAAGTCTCATTTTTATGTCTGATGAAGTGGACTTGATCCACAAAAGCTAAGCATAAAATACAGCAGTTAGGATTTAAAATCTCACAATGTTTTTTTTTTGTCTTTTTGTTTTGTTGACTCTCAAATATGCTTGAAACACATACTAACAGGGCTACCATTTAAAAATTTCAAATATGAATGTCTTGACGGGGTAGATCTAGACTTAGTCATAAGGAGCCATCAGTCAGGCATTCATCCCACTGGTTAGACTGCTGTGTGGATGGGTTGATTTACTCCTTTTGACAGCAATCACATAATACAATCATTTAAAGGAACCAAATTGTCTCCATAGTGTTCCTACCTGCACTTTTCCAGACTCTGTCAGGGACTTCTACTTTTTGATATGGGTAGAATCACTCTAGTTTGGTCTATTTCCAGTATGTGGAATTACTGGAAACAGACCAATAATAATAATAATAATAATAATAATAATAATAATAATAATAATAATAATAATAATAATAATAATAATAATAATAATAATAATAATAATAATAATAATAATAATAATAATAATAATAATAATAATAATAATAATAATAATAATAATAATAATAATAATAATAATAATAATAATAATAATAATAAAAACAACTTTAATTTATATACCGCTCTACTCAACCAAAGGTGACTCAGAGCGGTTTACATTGGCGCATGCTGTCTGCACAGCAGACAGCAGCAAACATAAACAAGAAAATACAATATAAAATATACAAAAAGTGTCAAAACATAATTAAAGTTACAATCAAAAGAAAGCAGTGATGAAATAGAAACAAAGACAAGATACAAACAATAAAGCCCAGCCAGGATAAAAGGGAAACGGTCCTCAGTTACATCAAAAGGTCCACAAGTGGCTTCAACCCCCCTGGGGTGATGGTGTGGCTCCGGGGAAGCACAGGACCTCTGTGGTGGCGGTGGCGGCTTTTTCATCCTTCTGGCCAAGCGTGGCTCGTAGAGGGTGGCAGCGGCTGCAGGTGCAGGTGAGCTGGGCTCAATTCCAGGCAGGCAGTCCAGGGCGGAGGAAGGCACCAGCGTCGAGAGCAGCCCCGCGGTGAGATCTTTGTAGCCGCAGGGGTCTGACGCAGCTGACCCCCAATTCGCCATAGGCAGTCCAGGGAGGGGGGAGGCAACCGGCATTGGGAGAGGCCCCGCGGCGAGATCTTGATGCTGGCAGGTGCCACTCATTCCACCAGCTGGCTGCTGGTCGAAAGCCCCGCCAGGCTTGGTGGAGGTTGGGGCGGCTTTTGAGGGTGATGGAAAGCCTTCAGGTGCCGCTGGTTCCACCGGCCGGCTGCCGGTTGAAAGCCCTGCTGGGCTTGGTGGAGGCTGGGGCGGCTTTTTTAGGGCGATGGAAAGCCCTTAGGTGCCGCTCATTCCACCGGCCGGCTGCCGGTCGAAAGCCCCTCGAAAGAAACCCTTCCTTTAATTTGTTAATATCGGAGAGTGGCTTGATCCATTCCTCAGCTATGCTGAGTGACCAAAGAAGTGAAATGTCAATTTCCTTGCTGTCAGTTTGCCAACTGTCAAATGCCTATTTCTTTTCTTAATAAAGATTTGCTTTCAATTAGCCTTTTAGGTCTTCAAAGTGATGCAGTGCACATTCATATATAGTCTGCCAAATATAGCCCATCTTAGAAATGCTCGGCTTTTGTTATTGATAATTTCTTCCCACAATAACTGGATGAAGACATTAGAAGATTAGTTATATTTTCTTTGATTCTAACCAATACAGATGACTTGGTGAATGGAGTGGCAGTAAGGGGAACTCTCAGAGAAAGTAGCCATGCTATAGGTAAAGTTTGACGTTACTCAAAAGCTAGTCATATCTGAATCTAGGCCTCAGTGCTCATCTCTGTTTATTGCCAAAGAGCCAGTGATTTCTGCATTTGCAGATGTTTCATGTATATGTGGCAGGTATGACTAGAGACCAGAGTGCATGGACCATTGTTTACCTTCCCACCAAAGTGGAACCTTTTTATATACTTGAGATTTCTTGCTTTCAACAAGCTGGGATAGAGGTGGGAGATCACTCCATCATGTAGTACTCAGGTCTTAAACTGCTGACCTGCCAACCTTCCAGTCCTCAAGTTCAGCATCTTAACCACTAAGCCACCACAGCCCCTAACCATGGTATATTTGACATCATTTAAAAGGAAGAAAAAGCAGAGTGTAGTACATTTGTGCATCAGAATTTAGGAAACCCAAATTTAACAAACTCAGAACAGAGAAAAGTAAAGTGCCATGACATGAGATCCTAACAAGAAAAGGAGTTCAACATTTTTTTTTAAAAGGAAAGTCTAAAGCAAAATTATGAGCCATTCCAGAAAGGAAGAAAAAAGATGGAAGAGAGCAAAAAAGGCCAATGTGTCTTCACAAAAAGCTCAGAGAGGATCTGAAAACAAAAAATGAACACATATAGGAAGTGGAAGGAAGGCCTGGCTACAAAGGGAGAGACAGGTAGCAAAGAATTGCAGAGATGGCATTAGGAGGGCAAAAGCTAAGAATAAGCTGAGGTTAGCAAGAGACTCTAAAAAAATAAAAAAATAAAAAATGATGGCTCAGGTATATTATTAGGCAGATATATATGTGTGCATCTCCTGCCAACCCAGCAGTTCCAAAGCAAGAAATTGCAAGTAGATAAATAGGAACCACTTTGGTGGGAAGGTAACAGTGTTCTGTGTGCTCTGGTGTCTAGTCATGCCTGCCACATGACCACGGAAACGTCTGCAGAAGCAGACAGCGCTGGCTCTTTGGCTTTGAAACAGAGATGAGCACTGAACCCTAAAGTCGGATACGACTGGCTTTCGAGCAAGGGAAACCTTTACCTAGGTATGTGCATAGCCAAAGGCAGGAAAAAGAAATAGTGGTTCATCTGTTCAGTGGGGAGGGAAGAACATGATAAGAAACAACAAAGAAAAGGTAAAAGTGTTCAATTTCTAATTTAACTCAGTCTTTTCAAAAAAGATATTATATGACACTCCAAGCAAATGTGAAGTACAGATGGAGGGGATGAGGTTGTGGTTTGTGATTGATAAAAATAAATAGTCAAGAAATACCTTATTACTTTGAATGAGTTTAAAACTCCAGGACCCTGTGAACTACATCCAAGACTATTGAAGGAACTGGCTGAAGGACTTTCAGAACCATTGTCTTGATCCACAAAAGATAACATTAAAATACAGGAGTTAGTTTTTAAGGTGGCACAATATTTTTTTTTGTCTTTGTGTTGTTGTTTTATTTACTCTCTGATATGATTTTCTTGAAATCATGGAGTAAGCAACAGGTGATTGGAAGAGGGCAAAAAGGATAAAATAACCTCAAACCAGTCAGCCTGACATCAATCCCAGGGAAAATTCTGGAGCAGGGGGATTTCAATTCCCATAAGCCTAAATCAGTACATTGGCTGATCAGTGCTTTGGGGAATTAACATAGGCTTCTGAGAACTGAAGTCCGAAAACCAGAGGTTGGGAAACACTGGTCTAGAAGCAAACAAAGGTACAGGAAATCAGTAGTTGTAAGGAGGAATGTCCTTGTATGTCTCTCTACATAACTCTGTCTAATCATTGTCAGGGATATTCTGTCCAATAGGAACACATCTGAGCAATCTGATGGACATGTGGGGAAACACAAATCTAACCATGGCCTCAATCTGAGTAAATGCCAGATCCAAAATAACACCCATGTTATTTACCTAGTCCTTCAGACTTACAAGCTAGCTAGGTTTGGCATAGGTAGAACAAATGTCAGGTGATATGCAGTTGATTACAAAACTATGTTCAGTACTTATCAATGGCTCCTTTACACACTAGGAAGGGGTAAACAGTGGAGTAACACGAGGCTTATTTCTGGGCCCAGTACTCTTCAACATTTTCATTAATGACTTAGATGAAGGAGTGCAGAGAATAATAATGAAATTTGCCGATGACACAAAACTGGGTTGAATCTTCTTTGCAGGCGCACCCCCCCCCAATAACGGACACAGACAACATTGAAAGTGGATAACAGCATAGGGCCACATTTATTGATTCAATGCCCTAGTCCGAATTATAAATTTGTATTGGTAAAACGACCAATCATAATTCCTAAGGCAAGCAGGCCGAAGTAACACTGGTAAGGTACCACCCCAAAATTGCCAACGGCAATTGGTTACAATGTATCAATTTGTATCAATTTGTTTGTTGACAACAAACAAATTGTTGACCGTAGTCAATAACTAACTCATGACCCCACCCTCTGACGCGTATCCGTGAAATCACAGGGGTGATGCATGCTGGTTAGCAATCGTCATCACCCCATCGCCTGGTTCGTCGTTGACCGGACAACGTTTAACTAATTTATTCCTGTCTAGTGTTGTCCAGTCAATTGCGAACCTGCCGGATACTTGTGGGTCATACTGTTTACCTTACCAGTGCTACCCGCCAATGTGACCAAAGTCAACATTAGGAACACAGAAAGACCCCTATATCAAACCATAGCAACAGTGTGGGATGGGCGAAAAAACCAGGACCCGGAAGCCAATATGGGTCCCACCCAAAAATTCCCACCCGGCCCCGAAGCGACCAAAATATCACACTGTTAACTAGGGAGGGGGTGGAGGGGAAAAAACTTCTCCGCTCCGTCGCTGAGGTAAAATGGCAGCTCTGCTGCCTCGTGGCCACCCCTTTTATAAGGGAGCTGGCCACGCCCCTAACTACCCGGATTCTCTGTCCTGTGGGGGGGGGGGCCCGCAAAGGGCGCGGCGGCCATTTTGGCGCCGCGCTTGCATTGCAGGCGCACCCCCCCAATAACGGACACAGACAACATTGAAAGTGGATAACAGCATAGGGCCACATTTATTGATTCAATGCCCTAGTCCGAATTATAAATTTGTATTGGTAAAACGACCAATCATAATTCCTAAGGCAAGCAGGCCGAAGTAACACTGGTAAGGTACCACCCCAAAATTGCCAACGGCAATTGGTTACAATGTATCAATTTGTATCAATTTGTTTGTTGACAACAAACAAATTGTTGACCGTAGTCAATAACTAACTCATGACCCCACCCTCTGACGCGTATCCGTGAAATCACAGGGGTGATGCATGCTGGTTAGCAATCGTCATCACCCCATCGCCTGGTTCGTCGTTGACCGGACAACGTTTAACTAATTTATTCCTGTCTAGTGTTGTCCAGTCAATTGCGAACCTGCCGGATACTTGTGGGTCATACTGTTTACCTTACCAGTGCTACCCGCCACACGGAGGGGCTTCACAGAAGACCTGACGCCCCCCCCAGACCGTCAGCTCGGTCAACAGGCCTGCTCGCCAATCACCTAACAGGAGGTCCATACCTCCTCGCGACAGATGGACCCCATCCCCTGCGTACAGGGGTGATGACTGACCCGTCCCCAAGCCCTGTTGACAAGAAACCGCGCCACCGCCCTGTTGACCGTGCGCCTAGCGCGGTCAAGGGCCAGGAGGTGAACGCCCCCTCTATAAGAAAGGCGCGGGATAATGTCCGACCAAACTAGGGTTGTGACAGGCCAGACATAATGCAAGTAGGCGAGGTCCTCGCAAATCGCATGCTTGAGCGATAAGCCAGCGACCTGGCACAAATCATTGCCCCCAAGGTGGATGATGAGAATGTCAGGCGGGTCAGCACTCAGGCCAGAAAAAAGGAAAGGCCGCAGCTCCCGCCATAAAATCCCAGGCTTACCATGCCATGTGAGACTGGAGTGTTCACCCAGTCCCAATCGGGGTCCCCACTCTGTCGCCGCAGCGTAACGCGCTGCCCTGTGCACATAGCTGTGGCCCACCAGCCATACTGTCACCGGTGTAATACGACACCCAGGGTCTGTAAGAAAATTGAGAAAAATTGAGAAAAAGATGGTAAGGTGACTGGATTGGTACTCATGGCGGAAGTGGGCGCACATAAAACTGAAAACATTGCGAGCCCCACCTCCCCATGCTGCGTATGTCAGCCCCAGAGTACCCAAAAGCAGCTGCTGTAGAGGCTGCACCAGTACGGAATGAATGTGTGCCATAACGGGCACCTGGTAGGCCCACCCTGGTGAGGGCTCTGCCTGTCACCTTCCAAAACTGAAATTTAGTAAGGGGAGACCCATCTTGGTGACAGAAAAACGGGCTGTGGTGCATGCCACGCAGTGCCAGGAACTCCTGTAGGGCACCAACCGGACAGATGTCTGCCAAAGAACACCGTAGCAGTCTTACACCACTGCCTACGCCATGCTGATCTGTCGTAGAGGAGCATATCCTCAACTGGGCCCAGTCTTTGGCAACATAGACATCCTCGAGTTCCAGTGCCCTACAACTTGCATCCGCCTTATACAGCATCTCAAGCTCGCCGGTGCGGAGCGCTCCAAAAAAGGCCACCGTTGTAGCCGCATGAAGTGGGCTGCCTCATTTCCAAAACAGAGGCCAGGCCAGCCCCGGGCCAATTGGGTAAAAACCCTGGGAAAATCTTGTATCCGCCTTACTCAGCATCTCAAGCTCGCCGATGCGGAGTGCTCCAAAAAGGCCACCGTTGTAGCCGCATGAAGTGGGCTGCCTCCTTTATCAAAACTGAGGCCAGGCCAGCCCCGGGCCAATTGGGTAAAAAACCCTGGGAAAATCTTGCATCCGCCTTACTCAGCATCTCAAGCTCGCCGATGCGGAGGGCTCCAAAAAAGGCCACCGTTGTAGCCGCATGAAGTGGGCTGCCTCATCTATCAAAACAGAGGCCAGGCCAGCCCCGGGCCAACTGGGTAAAAAACCCCTGGGTAAATGGGGTGGCGGTCGCCCGGGAAATGCCCGCGCACGCGCACCCACCCCTCCCAAACATGTCTCACCCGGAAGTCATTGGTGCTGGCCACACGACCTCCCACTTTGGCCATAAAAGCCAACCCGACAGCTGAGATGCTATGGTGCGTGGTGCAAGGCCCTGGGCATACAGGTAAACCATGAACCGCAGAACATGGGCTACTGGGATCGGCCAGGTTCCTGGCAGTCAGAATCAGGTACATAATACTCTGAAGGAACTAAATGCGTGGTGGTACGCCTTACTCATGCATGGCGCTAGGGACAGGCCAATCGCCCGGTTCACCTCTCCTTGCCAACGTTCCGTCTCTCGTCCGGGAGTGGCAAGGGAAATCCCTCCGCATCCGGGGGCCGAGGCACGGAACCGGGAGATCTGCAGGCGGGACAAAGCAGCAGCAATATCATTATCAACCCTTGGGACATGCCTGGCCCTGAAGGGAACGTTGAGGCACAGGTTGCATAACACAAACCAACGCACTAGCTCCACAACCCCGGGCAATTTGGAAATCTGTGCAGTGACGATGCGGACCACAGCCGCGTTGCCATGCCAAAATTGAACAACCGAGTTGGCCCACTCTTTGCCCCATAGCATCAAAGCACCCAGGATAGGGAAACATTCCAGCTACGTGAGACCATGCAGGCCACCCTTGCCTGCCCAGGATGGTGGCCACCCACCATAGGCCCACTTCCAATTGAAGTACATCCCATAAACCCAGGAATCCTGAGGCATCGGACTGCATCTGAAAGCAAGGGGGAGCCAGGAGATCAGACCCCAAAATGACACCCCGTTGAACTACCTCTGGATCTATGGGCGGACAAGCACGCCTGCCCCGATACCCCGGGTAAATCTGAGCCTGTGGTGGGGCCTGAATAATCCCGCCATGGCATCGCCCCAGCGCAGAGCAAATGCCCTGCCCGGTGCGACAACCCTGCCAGCAAAACTGGGGTGACCATATAGCACCAGAAGTTCCCTCAGTGATGCCATGCGCTCGGCCAGCAAGACCGAGACAAGGGCCACTAGCCTTGACACCTTATCCCGCTGCAACCTAGAATCTTGCGCTACCGTGTTACTCTCCACCCCAGGAATACTAGCTGTGGAGATGGGCCCTCGGTCTTTTCGGGCGCTAAAGGGACACCAGTTCCTCCATTAGCGTCTGAAATGTGTTGAGGAGACGTGTGTACGTGTCCCAGCCCCGTTCAGCCCCGAATAAAACCATCCAGGGAATGGGCTAGAGACCGAGACCCTGACCTGCGGACAAAAGCGCAATCTAGGAAAGTGGTGAAACGCTCGAATACCGAGCCCCAATGGAATAGCCAAAGGCATGGCATCATTGAAATAATATGCTCCCTGGGACGGGGGTGCAGGGACAGGGCCAACGACCCTGCCCGCATGTACCCTATGTCAAAGCTGGCAGCAGCCACCTCCTCCCTCCCCGTAAGGGATAAAAGGTTGGGGGCATCCTGAGTGAACCTATTACCCATGAAAGGGATCCGGAACCCCTGCCTAGAACCTTGAAGGAGATAACCTGCATCCTCTCCCTTCGGGTACCGTGTGAGCCAACGCTCCAACATGTCCACCTTAAATGGGAAGGGAGCCCTTCGGTGAACTAGATCCATCTGCGGCAGTCTTGCCAGCCCCCGTCAGCCCCACCCTCTGCCCCGCATCCTTCTAGGCCTGGGACAGGCAGAGGCCGCATGGGGGCCAACACAGGTGGGACACTCCTGCCTGTATTTGCAAGTCTTCCCATTAAAGGAGCCATTGGACAAGAAAGTCCAGCACAGCAGGCGGGCTGGAACCCCCCGCCCCGCCCCCTGGCAGGTGACCTGTGCTGGGGCCGCCCGCTGAACCGCATGCCCACAATGGTATATCTCCCCGGGTGCAGGGCGCGTGGGCGTAACGTACAAAAGCCGCAGCCTCTGGCCTGGCTCATCTCGCCTAATCTCGGGGCGCGGTGAAATCCGCCAACGGCATTCCTCGTCACAAGCCAACCACGCTGGGCCCGGAAAGTAAACCATCGCCCGGTAGGCGTTGTCCAAATACTGGACCATCGGAATTGCCAGATCCGGCCGGGCCCTAAGGTACACCGCCATGCATATGATGCAGGCCGGCAACCATTTGGCCCACATACTTGGTGGCTTGCGACAACGTGCCTGCCACTATCCTTCTATTCTGCCCCTCCCTCTCTCCTTGGTGGGCACACTGTTTAGGAGTGAGAAGATATCCACGTACTCCCCCCGCCAAATTTACCCTCTGGCGGCCTGTGCCAAGTAGTCACTCATCGGTAAGGAATAGGGGCTTGGACCACCCAAAACATTCCCCTAAGGGTAGGGAACACCCCCCACCACGGGGCCCTGGGTGTTAGCTGTCATCGCCGGGGAGGCGTCAGCGGGTGCACCGCCACACCACCCGCGCGAGGCCAAGGCCATTGGAAAGCCCCCCCCCATATTGGGAATGTGTGTGGATGTACTCGCTTACACCGTATACTCACATGCCGCACCCCCGCGGGCCGCCCCCACCGGGGGTTCCGGCCCACTGAGGGCGTCGGAGCTCACGACCGACGTAGAGCTCATCATCGGGGGACCTGCACCTGGCTGCTGGCTGGGGAGCTGCGAGGCAGTGGCCGAAACCGCGCCACGCGCCTGCAGCAGCTCAACCCTCCCTGTCGGCTGTTGTCCTCCTGCCGACAGCGCCTCAAAAGGAACCCCAAAGGAGGGGGGGCCCCCGCCTAACTTCCGCGTTGACCTGGGGCCAAGGGCCGGCTGGCCCGCCTGGTCCAGGCGTGGGTACAGGTCCCTGTACCCCAGGACCCGTATAAACCTGCCAAGGCAGGGGGCCGCACCACCCCCCAAGGCTAGAGAGCCCCGGGAGAGGCTGCGACCCAAGAGGAGTAGGCCCAACAGGGTGGGCAGGTGGAGGAGCGGCGTCCACCGCTCGCGGGCCGCGGGCCGGAACCCCTTCCGCGCCCGCACTCTGGTCGCCCACTCCGGGCCAAGGGGCAATAGACCCCATTACGCCGGCCCCGGCAGGGGCGGGCAAAGGTGGCTGCTGAGGAGGCGGCACCGCGGTCCTCCGACCTGGGTTGCGCCTCCTAACCGCGCGAGCTGCACTCGAAGCTGCCTTCTTCTTCGAAGGCATCTCCACCAAAGCAAAGGGAAGCCAGCAAGGCAGAATCGCTACCCAAAAAGGCTTCCCGGTAGGCTCAAGAGCGACGGAGACACAGGGGAAAAAACTTCTCCGCTCCGTCGCTGAGGTAAAATGGCAGCTCTGCTGCCTCGTGGCCACCCCTTTTATAAGGGAGCTGGCCACGCCCCTAACTACCCGGATTCTCTGCCCTTGGGGGGGTGGGCCCGCAAAGGGCGCGGCGGCCATTTTGGCGCCGCGCTTGCATTTTCTTTTTTTAGAGTATGACATTTTATTAGATACAGTTTCTTAATCTGAGACAAATTAAGTTATGCTGATTTTATTATGCCGAGAGTACAGCCTCACATCCTGCCAACCTAGCAGTTCAAAAGCAAGAAATTGCAAGTAGATTAACAGGGACCACTTAGGTGGGAAGGTAACAGTGTTCCATACACTCTGGTGTCTAATCATGCCTGCCACATGACCACGGAAACTGCTGTAGAAGCCGACAACACTGGCTCTTCGGCTTTGAAAACCTTTACCTTTGAAAACCTTTACCTTTGAAAACCTTTACCTTTACAGCCTTACAGGCTCTTTGTGTAGTTTTAGACAGCCTAAATCATATATATGCTTTAGACTTTCCTTTTCATCATGTATGTGTGTGTTGTTGTTGTTCAGTCGCACAGTCGATTCTGACCCTTTGCGACCCTATGGACCATCGTTCTCCAGGCGCCTCTGTCCTCCACCATCCCCCTCAGTCCTCCCAGTTCTGTGCCCATTGTGTCTACAATACCATCTATCCATCTCATCCTTGGTCTCCCCCTTCTTCTTTTGCCCTCCACCTTTCCCAACATCACGGCCTTCTCAAGTGAATCCTCCCTTCTCATTTGATGCCCAAAGTACTTTAGCCTCATCTTTACTATTTGACCTTCCAATGAGCAGTCAGGGTTAATTTCTTCTAAGATTGACCTATTTGTTCTCCTCGCTGTCCAGGGTACCCTCAAAACTCTCCTCCAACACCACATTTCAAAGGCATCTATTCTTCTGCGTTCAGCTTTCCTAATTGTCCAGCTCTCACATCCGTACATTACCACTGGGAATACCATTGCTTTGACTATTCTAATTTTTGTTTTCAAGGTGATGTCTCTGCTTTTCACTATGTTCCCCAGGTTTCTCATAGCTTGTCTCCCAAGAATCAGTCGCCTTTTTATTTCATGGCTACAGTCGCCATCTGCAGTGATCTTAGATCCTAAGAATGTAAAATCTGTCACTGCTTCTACTTCTTCCCCATCTATTTTACAGGAGCTGATCGGGCCTGTTGCCATTATCTTGGTTTTCTTGATATTGAGTCTCAAGCCAGCTTTTGCACTCTCTTCCTTCAATCCAATCAAGAGATTCTTTAGGTCTTCCTCGCTTTCTGCCATTAGGGTGGTATATGTGTATGTATGTGTGTATATATATATATGTATGTATGTGTGTGTGTGTGTGTGTGTGTGTGTGTGTGTGTGTGTGTGTGTGTATATATATAAGGTTTTCACACATATATGTCTGTGTGTGTGTGTGTGTGTGTGTGTGTGTGTGTGTGTGTGTGTGTGTGTGTGTGTGTGTGTGTGTGTGTGTGTGTGTGTGTGATTCCAGAAAACTGCTGTGTAGGATTCTTTCTAAGAACATTTCATCCCTCTTTTGTAAAAAGCAATCTGTGAAAATAGGAACAGTGAAACATAAAACATTTATACTGCATGAGAGATCTTGATGCCTTATTGTATCTCCTAAACTATAAATCTGTTTGGAGTAATCTTGCCACAGCATTAACTGCCATTCCATGAGTTAAAAATTTATCAGATATTACTTTTGAGAGGTGAAATATATTTTGGGTAAATGTAAGTAATGCCTCTGAACATCTAACATAACTGGATATGTCTAACTCATAAAATACTCAAATGTAGGTTCTATTTTGTCTTTCTTTTCTTTTCTTTCTTGCTGAACATTTTATAAGGCAAGAACAACACTAGATAGCAACACAAAAATAATGGAAAATTTTAAGACATACTAGTGGTTTGAATGTTCTCAAATTAACAATAGGATATATACCTATAATGTTGGGAGAATAGCTATTACACATATACTAGCACTGGGTATCAGTAGGAGGCAGCTTAACAGTCTAATGTGATTGTCCTTGCCAGTAATTTGACTGGTACAGTTATTTTCCTGCCTCTGACTCTTAGGCAAACTCCTGCTCCATTTTCCTGTTTGTTTTTGTTTCAATTGTTTTGTTGATAGTGGAGCTTCCTCTAATCTTCCTCCAAGGAACAAGCACTCATTTTCCTTATTTTATCCTTGTGATTGTAACTACTAATGGCAACTGTAAATAAAGATACTTTTTTCTACTTTAAATGCTTCTAAAATGATTTTATCATACAAAGTGCTAGTTTGTTTTGGGGAATTTATAATGCAAGATCCAGAGCAGTGGTTCTTAACATGGGACCCACGCCCCACAGGAGGACTTCAATTCCCAGAAGTCAAAATCAGTACATTGGTTGATCAGTGCTTTGGGGTATTGACTTAGGCTTCTGGGAATTGAAGTCCAAAACCAAAAGGTTGGGAAATACTGATCTAGTGTATTCCAGCCTTAGAAGACAATGGTTTTCCCATATACATTGAAAATGGAGAGTGCATAGAAAGGAAAAAAAAGAATGTATATTTTTGAGTTCTTGAACCTAATAGTGTTTAGAAACAGAGTCTTTTACACCACCAAAATAACACAGCAGGTCCAGCAAGAGGATGTTGCATGCCTGGAGTTCTGGCACCATCACTTTCCATGCAAAGATTCAAAGGCAATCCTTGAGCTGCAGAACCTCAACCTCACTACAGTATCAAGATAAATCTATATGATGCAATAGCATAGTCAGATGTGTATGTTGTGAAGATGTTAGGCCCTCATTCCTTTCAAGAACTGAGGGAAGGTACACCAAAGTGCCGGATTTAATACCTAGTGACCTGTGTGGCCCACTTAATGTGCCAGCATTAGGACACAGTAGATGCATTATAATATTTGTGGATTTTTAAAAAGATATTGTGTTTCCTACCTACTGAAGCAAAAAAGTGAGACAAATGAGATATTCAAGAAGTTTAAGGTTGTTGTGTATGCATGTCACTGTACTGATAGAATGTAACCACTCCATTTACAATGTATCTCAGCTGTAAAGGAACGCGAGCAAGCAGCCCATAGAGGGCAGCTGCGAGCGTTCAGTCTCACATGGCTCACATTGCTCAATCACGGACAGCCGCGGGAAATCCTTCCCCGCATTCAGCAGCAGGAAAGAAGAACTACTGAAGAGAGGCGTGCCTGGGCGAGGCCACGCCGGTAGCGGCCAATGAGCTACCGTGCTACAAGATTCAAATGTATAACCCTACTGTATATATAGAGATGTATCACCGCCATTACCTCATGCTTCACCCGGTCCTCATGCAATAAACCTGAGTTAAGCCAACCCTTCGGCTGTCCTGTTGTCTTTGGTCCCATACAGTAAATTGGCGACGAAGGTGGGATATGGCTGCCCATGGGACCAAGACATGCACCGGCTACGAGATCAGGAAGCCGGGAGACTTGGAGCTGTTTGAGATAGACTTCAATGGAGCGCTGGTGGAGCTCGAAGTCTCAGATGAGGACAAGAAGAGGGCCATCTTCGTCCGCATGCTCGGACACGAGACAAAGAGGACTCTGGTCGACCTGATCGCGCCGAGGAGGGTGAGCGACTTCAAAGCCAAAGAGCTTCTGGCTGTGTTGCGCGCCCACCTCCGGCCTGCGATAGCGATGTTCCCCGCTCAGAGCGCGTTCTGGAGGCGAGTCCAAGCGCCCGGGGAATCGGTCGCCGAGTTCGCCGCGGCCCTGCGGCTGGCCGCCGGCCCCTGCAAGTGGGAGACCCCAGAAGTCACCCTCCGCGACTGCCTGCTCTGCGGCCTGAGGGACACCGAGACCCAGCGCGCGCTGATGAAACAGGAGCCGCCTCCCACGTGGCAACAGGTCCTCGACACGGCGCAGGCCGCGGAAGCCACGACGGCCGGCGTGCAAGAGCTCCAGGACTGGCGACCAAAAACCGCCAAGGCAGAGAGCTCGGTGCGCGCGGCCCGGCGGGTTTCGAACTCGTCCACGGAGAGCGGCGACGACAAGGACGTCCGGAAGGTCCAGAAGGAGGGCTGGCGCTGCGACGGCTGCGGCGCCGCCCACGCCCGCGCCAAATGCCCGTTCCGCAAGGCCGAGTGCCACAACTGCGGCCGGCGCGGGCACATCGCCAAGGTCTGCCGGAAGCGGCGCGAGGCCAAGAGGAGTTCCCCAGACCGCTCGGCGAGGCAGGACCGCACCACGAGGCCCAAGGACCACGGCACCCGGACCACGAGGAAGCGGGACGGCGTCGGACGCATCTCCGACGACAGCGAGGACGACGCTCCGGTTTTCAGCGTATCCACGGAGCACCCCCGATACTTCGTTGAGGTAGTAATACAAGGGGCCCCTGTTAGGATGGAGGTGGACTCGGGTTCTTCTTACTCTATTATCTCCCAGGGAGAGTTCCTAAAGATAGCCCCCCACGTGCGGCCCAAGCTCAAAGCGTTGAGGGCCACGCTGAAGGACGTGCAAGGGAACCGCATCCCGGTGTTGGGGGTTGGGAAATTCCAGGTCCAGTTCAAAAAACGCGCCGCAACGCTTCCCCTAGTCGTCCTCAAAGGAGGTAAATGCAGCCTCCTCGGGACTCAATGGTTCCAGCCCCTGGGATTGTTCATTGGGGGGGTGCACGCCGTGGGAGTACACGCCGCCGGGACTGACCCAATTCAGCGCGTGTGCGATGCGCACCCCGAGGTTTTCAAAGAGGGACTCGGAAAATTCAAGGGCCCCCCAGTGACTTTCGACCTGGACCCTGGAGTACATCCAATCAGACTTAAACCGTGCAGAGTGCCTTTCGCACTAAAGGACAAAATAGAGGCGGAGTTGGACAAATTGGTGGGCCAGGGGATTCTTGTTCCTGTTGATTCTGCGGAGTGGGAAACTCCAATTGTAACGGCGCTCAAGGCCAACGGGGAGGTCCGCATATGCGCTGATTACAAGTGCACCATCAATAAGGCGATCCGCCCCAATGCGTATCCGGTGCCGGTAGTCAGCCACTTGTTGGCCAGGTTGCACGGGGGGAGGTGTTTTGCTAAACTCGACCTGGCCCAAGCCTACCAGCAACTCCCGGTCACCCCCGCCGCAGCTGCTGCGCAGACCATAGTCACCCACAAAGGGGCGTTCCAGGTATCGCGCCTCCAATTCGGCGTGAATTCGGCGCCCGGGATTTTCCAGTCACTCGTGGAACGCCTCCTGAAGGGGCTAGAGGGGGTGTTACCCTACTTTGATGACGTATTGATTACAGGGGGGAGCCGGGCCGAATTGGCAGAAAGGTTGGGAAAGGTCCTGGAAAAATTCGAAAAGGCGGGGTTGCGGTTGCGAAAGGACAAATGCGTCTTCTTCGCAACCGAGGTCGAGTTCCTAGGGTTCCGCATTACTCCCGAGGGAATAAGGCCTTCCCAATCCAAGGTAGCCGCCATCAAAAAGGCCCCTCGCCCCACCTCCAAGCCCGAGCTGCAGTCGTTCCTTGGGCTGCTCAACTTCTACCACTCATTCCTTCCTCGGAAGGCAGCCGTGGCGGAACCGCTACACAAATTGTTAAAAAAGGACGAGGCATGGAAGTGGGGCGACGACCATGAGAAGGCTTTCAATGACCTGAAGCGACTCCTGGCATCAGATGCTGTACTGACCCACTTCAATCCCAAACGCCCAGTGGTCCTGATATGCGATGCATCCCCGGTGGGGGTGGGGGCGGTGTTATGCCACGTGCTGGAGAACGGGAGGGAGGCCCCGATAGCGTTCTACTCTAGGTCCTTGTCCCAAGCGGAGAGAAACTACGCCCAGACAGACAGGGAAGCACTAGCGATAATTGAGGGGACCAAGAAATTTCATGATTTTGTGTATGGCCGCCCCTTCACCATAGTGACTGACCATAAGCCCCTGCTAGGCATTTTCACCGCAGATAAGCCCACACCCCAAATCCTGTCCCCGAGAATGCTCAGGTGGGCCATTTTTCTCAGCGCGTATCAGCACACGTTGGTGTACCGGCCCGGGAAGGAGATCAGCCATGCGGATGCCCTGTCGAGGTCCCCCATTCCCCGGGATTGCTGCCACGTGGGCGAGGAAGAGAGGGACCACCAGGTCTTAATGATAGAGGTCCTAGACTCCCCTCCAGTAGTACCGGCAGACATCGCCAAAGCAACTGGTAAGGACAAAACGTTAGCTACAGTTTGCTCCTGGGTACAGAAAGGGTGGCCCGTGTCTTCCCCAGCAGCGGAATTCGACACATTTTTCAAAAAGAAATTAGAATTGTCCCTAGAGAGGGGTTGCCTTTTGTGGGGACAGCGGGTAGTGATCCCCACGTCCCTCCGGCCGAGGGTGCTTAAACTGCTGCACGTCAGCCACCCCGGGATCGTCCGCTCTAAGGCACTAGCCCGCAGTTACTTTTGGTGGCCCCAGCTAGACGCCGACATCGAGCACATGGTCGGCACTTGCGAAGCGTGCCAAAGCTCCAGGCCAGAAGAGGCTCGCTTGCCACACAGGGAGTGGGACACAGCAAGGGGGCCCTGGTCCCGGGTACACGTAGACTTTGCAGGCCCGTTCAGGGGAACACTTTTCCTCCTTGTGGTGGACGCGTTCTCCAAGTGGCTGGAGGTCATTCCAGTCTCGAGCACCTCCTCGGCCACAACAATTAAACAGTTACGGAGGGTCTTTTCCACGTTCGGTTTACCCGACACCCTCGTCAGCGATAACGCTAGCTGTTTCACGTCCGCCGAGTTCAGGGCATTCATGGATCTCAACGCCATTCGGCACATCACCTCCACCCCTTTCCACCCGGCCACCAACGGCCAAGTAGAGCGCCTCGTGCGTACCACTAAGGACGCGCTGCGGCGCATGGGCCCCGGAGATCTTGACTTACAACTATGCCAATTCCTGCAACGGTACAGGGTCACCCCACTAGCGTCAGGGTACTCCCCCGCGGAGTTGCTAATGCGCAGGAAGATGGCCACGGTAATCTCCAGACTAGACCCCACCAGAGTAGAAGACAAAGGGCGAAATGTAGAAATGGATTCCTCAAAGAGTTTCAGCGTAGGCGCCCCCGCATTGCAGGAACTACGCCAGCGCGGGACCAGCCTGGGTGCCCGGTATTGTGATAGAACAAACCGGCCCTGTCTCGTACCGCGTAGAGACCAATACAGGCCTCCTGTGGAGGCGGCACGCGGATCAACTCAGGCGTAGGGTCCCCGGAAAGCAGGACGAAGACGAGAGTAGCAACGAATCAGCGTTAGGGTACTCCCCCACCCGCTTAACCCAAGGGGGAGAAAAAGGGGGACATGGGTCCCCACCAAGGGGGGAGGAAAGGGAATCGATCCTCAGAAATCTTTTGCGGGAGTTTGCGGCGGAAAGGAAGAGCCCCGATCCCACACACATCCCCTGGGAGCGTACCCAAAATACAGATCCCCCAAGAAGTTTAGACCTTGATTTACAGTACCAGGGGGAGTTAGCGGAGTGGTCCCCCACCCGTCCTAGCGAAAAGAGGGGTTTCAGTTCAGCCCCTGGTACTTCCAGCCCCAGTAGCCCCTGTGAGTTAGAATGCAACATAGCGCCAATGTCCCGGAGACCGACACCCCCAAGACAGGAGGCGACGGCGAGTCCACCCGCCACAGTCTCAAGGTCCCCCGAGCGGGGGACAGAAGGTAGCAGAACCACAAGGGCATCCTCATCGGTCCCGCGGTTCACAATAGGAGGGTCCCCGGGGTCCGAGGGAAACAGGCAGGGGTTCACTTCTCAGCTGTTCATCCCATTCCCATCCCCCAGCGCAAGGCAGGCACAGACGCCCCACAGAGCCACTAATGAATCCCCGTTTTCCGTTGCAGGACAAGCACCCACGGAGTCAGGGATCACAGGCTCTCCAGTACTAGGGCAGGCGCAAGCACGCCCCAAGCGCATGTGCGGCAAGCCACATTGGTTGCGGGACTTCGTCCCATCCTAGGGGGGAGGGATGTTGTGTATGCATGTCACTGTACTGATAGAATGTAACCACTCCATTTACAATGTATCTCAGCTGTAAAGGAACGTGAGCAAGCAGCCCATAGAGGGCAGCTGCGAGCGTTCAGTCTCACATGGCTCACATTGCTCAATCACGGACAGCCGCGGGAAATCCTTCCCCGCATTCAGCAGCAGGAAAGAAGAACTACTGAAGAGAGGCGTGCCTGGGCGAGGCCACGCCGGTAGCGGCCAATGAGCTACCGTGCTACAAGATTCAAATGTATAACCCTACTGTATATATAGAGATGTATCACCGCCATTACCTCATGCTTCATCCGGTCCTCATGCAATAAACCTGAGTTAAGCCAACCCTTCGGCTGTCCTGTTGTCTTTGGTCCCATACAGTAAAAAGGTCATGGTAAGCAATAAGTTTGAAAGGAAACCCAAAGCATTTCAGATGGACAATGGGAGTGAATACATTTCACACCACACATAAACTTTTCTAGAGGAACAAAGCTTTTTACAAAGGAGGAACATCAAACATACTCTTGTACAGAATGAAATTTGGAGTGAAGAAATTATGACAGCAACATGTATTCAGAGCAGATTGCCCACCCAAGCTATCATGAAAACATCTGAGCTATGACATGGCATAGTACTGAGCCTAGAACAGATTAAATGCCTTTGGAAGTCTGCTTTCTGTCTACATAGTAAAACAGAAAAAGCACAAATGGATTCTGGAACAGAAAATACTATTTTGCTTGGCTATGCCCTTGGCAGCAAAGACTATAAAGTAATGAACTTAAAAATGGTGAAGTCAGCAGAAAACATGTGGTTCATTTTGATGAACAAAAGAGAACTGAGAACCGGGAGACTGTGTTAGATACCTCTGAAGGGGAAGACAACTGTGTTGAACCCCCTCCTAGGCACAGCAGCATCCGTGCCTTCACAAACATAGGCTGAGAGCAGTGAAAAAAGAGAAGGGTTCAGAGGTGGAGATGTTAAGGCCAGGGCTGCCATCAGAAATTTCTGGGCCCCATACTGAGCAATCCTATCCCCACCCACCCACCCACACACACTCATACTTATGGCCGGTGGCAGCAGGGCCCCTGTCAGCTACGGGCCCTATACGGCAGTACTGGTAGTACTGCCCTAATGGCACCCCTGGTCAAGGCTGTTGAGCTGGAAGAGGCACCAATGCTACAACATGCTCCAGAGCCAGCCATCAGATGTTCATTGTGACCCAACAAAGCTGTACCCCTTCCTCAGCCTCACATACCTTACAAAGTCATCTCTGATAAATCAGCTAGTGACTTGAAAGGAAACTGAACAAATATCACCAGTTGAAGCAGGCAAATGGAGAGAAGCATTACAGAAGAATAAGACTTGTATCTTGATCAAACTACTACAAGGCAAGAGAGCCACTGAATGCACGTAGGTTTTAAGGTGATGCACATTGTGGAACATAAAGTGGGTAGATACAAGACAAGACTGTTTGTAAAGGGGGTCCTGCAGAAGTATGGAGAACACTTCAATAGCTGCTTTGTTTCTGTTGTCAAGCATAATACTAAAAGAATGCTCCAGAGTGTGGCAGCCAAACTGTTGCAAATCAAGCACTTAGATGTCAAGGCTACATTTCTACGTGGAGAAATTACAGAGGATCTGTACATGGAACAGCCAGTTGATTTCATTAACTAAAAGCATCTTGTTTTCTTCTGCAAACTAAAAAAATCCCTGTATGGACTACTAAAGCAACCAACACATGCCTGTAACTAGAAATTGAATAAGATAGTGCTGGAACAAAGTTTCAAGTTGAATGCATATCAGTGCTTGTATACGAGAAGCAAAAAAAATACTTTTAACTTTAATTCTTGCCTAGGCTGATGATCTAATTGTGGCTACTCAAAGCATAGGGTTCAAAGAGATTGTGTGTGCCATCTATCAAAAAGGTGAAAATAAATGAATTAGGAATAGTTGCAACATACTACAGTATTTCGACATTCAAATTGCAAGGGAGGCAGATGGCTTGTATCTGCTAAACTAGGCACAAAAATTATCAGATGTAATATCACACTGCCTGAACCACATGTACCATAATGCCTTGCTGTTGTAACCTTACCCCTCTGACCCTTACCCCTCTGACCTCATCTACCCTATTAAAGGACCCTCACTCACCCAATGACTCTCTCTCCTCCCCTGACCCCTGACTCTCACTGACCGCCATGCGTCCGGTGGAAATAAAAGACAATAAAGACAATGAACTGAGTACTGGTCATTGGGCCGTACCATCGGAAAACACCTCTAACAAATGGTAGCAGAGGATTTGGTTTGCCCATAAATAACAAGGATGACCAAAAGGAAGACCCGGACAAGCAAAGTGGGGGCCAAGACACAGGCCAGACCCACCGGGACCACAGATGGATCCAAAACTCCACAGCTCCAACCGGCAATGGAAAAGGCCAACACCAAAGGGGCACCTGACGATGGGAACAACCCGTACACGATCCAGGTAGCCAAAGTCCAGAAAATAATTGCAGGAAAAAGGACGATCTCTATGGCGGAGCTACTGACCCTGATAAACAGTGGAAGCGAGAACCCCAACAACGGTGCGGTAAGTCTTACCCCGGGGACCCCAGTGACAGAAACCCCAAGCATAACGCCAATGGCGAATCTGACCAAGGTGGCCGACCAACCACAGGCAGCAGACCCAGATTCAAACCACCAGGCGGGAAACCCCATCCAGCTAGAAATGGCCAGAGGGGACCCACTCGAGCCAGCAACGCAAAGAAAGGAAAGGACCCTGGGGGTCGGGAGGGTGGATGGATGGACCCCAGCAATGTGGGATATGCCGACCCTCAGCCCCTGGGAACCAGAAGGGGAATGGGAAACACCAAGCGGAAGGCAAGCACCTGAAAGGGACACCGCCAGCAACGCGGCTGAACTCCAAAGGGGGGCTGAGGCTCCCCCCATGACAATAAATAGAAGGGGACACAACCACCCCCCAGGGATGGCCTACTGCGGGCGAGATGAGCATGACAGACACCCTGACCACCGCACGGAAATAAACCGACGCAAGGGGACCGATCGCGGATGCGAGGGGCATGGGGAACCAAGGACACATGCAAGGGAAATGCGGGAGGCGGAGACCTACTGAAATCCTTCACCGATCCGACCCAGCCGCGGGAGAGGCTCCAACGATGATGCAGGACACCACGCCAGGCCAGGCCTCGCGGAGATGGAGCCCTGGCGCAGTGGAACTCCTACGGCCTGGCTTGGATGGAGGCATCCCCCCGACAGCTTTGCCCAGCAACCCGATCAGCAAGGCAGCCCCAGCGACGAAGCCGTCCCTCCAGGGACGCTCCAATCAAGGCAAGGAGAACCTCCGGAACAGAGATCCGCTCATCTCGACGACCGAAGGCAAATGAGCTCCACGCAGGCGCAGACAGGACAGCAAAGCTCCCCCTCTGGCGAAGAAGAGGAAATACAAGCTACGACCAGCCAATCAAGCAGTGAAAGGAGAACGAGCTCCCCCTGCAGGGAACAAAAAAAAGGACAGGTGGGAACTTCAAAACCAACACTCACTGTACCCATCCCTTTTTGCAAATTTAAAGACAGCCCAGGACATCAAAACTACTCAGGCAACCAGATCCAACAGAGCCAACTGCCAAGCAACTTCCCAGTCCTGAGCATAACCAGAAGAAACTTCATGGACTGGGCACAAGAATTCCAGGTACTATTAATGAGGGAGGGGGCCCTATACCTGATCCAAGATCCGCCTGAGAAACTGTAGACCATGGAGGTGGACAGATTACACCACAAGGTTTTTTGCTTATTTCTGGTACCATTGATGCTACAATGTACAGGTGTGTTAAAGATGGGACAACTGTTTATGACTTGGGAAAAGCTATATAACATGTTTTATTCCAGGAACAGAAGTGCAACATGCCTACTGCTAAGGGAATTTTTTGCATACAGAATTAGGGAGGGGGGCACCATGAGTGAACATTTGATGAGGCTGAATAGCATGTGGTCCGACCTCGTGAGGAGAGGAGAGACCATCACCGAACAACACCTAGTTAGTATTATCTAAAACTCCCTCGACCCGAGTTGAGACGACTTTCTAACCCAGATCGACAACTCGGGCGGTGACAATGTCACATTGGACTATGTCGCCAGGAAACTCATAGCCGAAGACAACCTCAGAAGAGACAGGGCCATCATACGCAGGGAGGATAGGCCACACAAAAGGGTTGTTTTCGCAGAACCAACTGTGCACAGAGAGGACAGACCACGCAGAAGAGTAGATTCCACAGAACGAAGCCCAACGCGTGAATGTTACTCATGCGGGTCCAAGAAACACATAAAAAGGGACTGCCCAAGGTACACCCAAGACAGAAGAAGCGCAAGACAAAGCTCCCCACACAACCCGGCGTGACATGGGAATATGCAAGGACAGAGACACGTGTCGCCAGATGGGTACCCAAGTAGGCAGAGAGATGACAGAGACAGAGATAACTGACGGAGGAGATCACCCAGCCCGGGCTGGCAGTCTAGGCCCCGGAGAGATCCAGAGAAATACAAGCCAGACTCAGTGAATTCCATGAAGCACAGAAATGAGACTGGATGACATGGGGCAACCAGGCCCAATAACATCTGCATGCAGCAATTGCTGATCGACTCCGGGGCCACCACACACACCTCATGCCACAGAGAGCTATTTGATTCGTTTGAGGAAGACTCCTCCAGGATTAAAGTTCCCAACCAAGAACATGCCAAGGTGACTGGCAGGGGCAACATACGCATCCCTGGGATCGGACTGGTCCATGATGTGCTTTATGCCCCTGAAATTCCATACAACATTTTAGCTACCACAAACCTCACGGAAGAACCAGACTTGAGGATAGTCTTCGGGAACAGGTAGGCATCCATTAAAAGAAGGGGAAAGGAGATAGGAAAAGTAGAAATCACAGGCGGACTACCATATTCCATCGCTGATGAAAATGAAGAGAGACAAACCACCATAGGACTGCTCGATGACAATGATGAAGATGCAGCACAAGATGGCGCAGCAGACAACCCTGAAGATCAGGGGGATGGGAAAACAGAAGGGGAAGCGGCTAACCCCCACGACTCCACAAGGAGTGGAGGGGCCAAAGAAGTGAGAAAACAAACACCAAGAGTGGCCATAGGGAAACCCGACCATGATGAGTGCGCGCACCTACTACACAGAAAATTAGGGCACACAGGCTTCCCCACTGTCAAGAAAATGCTGGAATGCTCAGAGGGGCTTAAGGTCAAGAGTTGCAGGAACTACCTGGAATGTTCCGTGTGCAAGAGCTCGAAGACGAAGACCAAGCCACGACCAAGGACTTCCAACAGGAGATCGGATCACCCATTCCAGCTCATGCACCTCGACTTGGTAGGACTGCTCAAGGCCAGAAGAGATTCTTCCTAACAATCGTTGACGATTTCAGCCGGTACGGTTTTGTGTACATGTTCAAAAGTAAGGATGAGGCATTCAGCAAGTTCAAGGACCTCTACACGAGGGTACAAACCCAACACAACGTAAACATAAAACAAATAATGATGGACAGAAGCTCAGAATTTCTGTCTAAGGAGTTTGAAACATGGACAAAAGAGAAGGGGATGCTGCACTTCAAGACCGCACCATTCTCAGCTTTCCAGAATGGAGTCACAGAGAGAAGGAATGGAGTGCTCCAAACCATGATCAGGTGCGCCATAGAAGACGCAGGCCTAAGCTTCTCATACTGGGGGGAGGCACTGTTATACTCCAACTACACGCTAAACAGACTGTGGTCCAGTGTCATTGGAAAGACACCTTATGAAGCTATGTACAACCGAAAACCCAGGCTGGCCCACCTTCACGTCTTTTGGGTGCTCGCAGACGTGCACATACCCAAGCAGTTGAGAAGGAAAGGTGACAAGGTAACCAGGAGACTGAGGTTCCTAGGGTATGAGCCAGGTTCAAAGGCATACCGGTTCCTAGATCACAACCAGAAGCTAGTGATCTCAAGGTCGGCCACATTCCACGAACATGCGAACTGGGGCAAAATACACGTGAATGAAGTGTTGGCAAACAACCAGGGACATGAAGGGGTCAAGTTGACACTTCCCGAAGCAAGGCCCAATGAATCAGAAGTTACGACTCACAACAAATCTGGAGCGTAGGGCACTCGGGACAGCACCACAGATGCGGAAGACGCCAAGCACCCAGGCCCTTCGAGGGAAGCGCCCAGAAGATCGAACAGATCAACCCAGAACCATATCCTCAGAAGACTGAAGGATTACGTGTTGGGCATAGACGCCAATTCCAGAACACCTACAAGCTACGATGACATAGCCAGGCTACCACCTGAAGAGCAAGACAAGTGGGTGGCAGCAATGGAGAAGGAAATGGGGAACCTCGAGGCACTCAATGTGTATACACCTGCGGAGGTCCCTGAAGGACAGAAGATGGTTGGGACAAAATGGGTGTTCAAACTGAAACAGCTAGAGGACAAGCGAACAATATACAAGGCCCAACTGGTGGCTCAAGGTTTCACTCAGCGATACCCTGAAAACTACGAGGACACATACTCCCCAACTGTGAAACCAGAGAGCATCAAGGCTGCCCTAGTGATGGCAACCATACTTGGAGAACAGGTTATCAGTTCGACGTACAGACAGCCTACCTCCATGCACAGCTAGACAAGGAAATTTACATCAGAGCGCCGCGCAGTTTCAGACGCAGCAGAGGGGAAACATGGTTACTCAACAAAAGCCTCTATGGCCTCAAGCAGTCCGGCAGAAGATGGTACGAATGCCTAGCCAATGCGATGGGGCGGCTAAATTTTTTCCCAGTCAAGGACGGCAAGTGTGTGTTCCTAAGGAAATCACAGGAGGGCACTGAAAAGGTTCTGGTTTATGTTGATGACCTACTGTATTTTGGGAAGGACAAGTCCAGGTGCGACGAATTCGCCCAAGGCCAATGAAGCGAATTCTCCCTGAAAAGCTTGGGGGAAGTGAACACGTATCGGGGAGTACAAGTATCAAGAGTACCCAACGGCTTCGCTATCTCACAGAAAGAAAAGATAGCTGAACTCCTGGACAGGTGCAACATGTCCGACGCTCACCCATGTGGGACACCTATGCAAACAGACTTCACGAAAATAGCCTACGAAGAAGGAGAACCCTTCGAAGATACCAGCCTTCGGATATCCGCCATCGGATCACTACTGCACATCGCCAACTGGACCAGACCAGACATCTCACTGGCAGTGAACCTTCCCTCACGCCATTCCGGAGGGCCAAAGGCACAACAGTGGGTAGCCGTCAAAAGACTGTTGAGATATCTAAAGGGCACCATGGACGCAAGGATGCTACTCACCCCACAAGTGGGCGATGAAGTCAAACTCTCATGCTATGCAGACGCCGACTGGGGCGGATGCATAGGGACCCAAAAAAGCACATCCGGCTACATTGTGATGCTAAACAGTAGCCCCATATAATGGCGCACCGAGAAGCAAGAGTTAGTCTCCACATCCACTGCAGAAGCAGAATATGTCTGTCTGTCCAACGCCGCATGTGACCTTATTTGGATAAGTGAACTGATATCTCTCATCTGGGGGAAACCCAACCTTCCCATTACCATTCACGAAGACAACAAACCATCCATAGAGATTCTTATTTGAGATGCTATTTGTATCAGAGGTCTCACAAACAAGGCGGAGGCCAGTAAAGGAAAATAAAATGGCAGTAACATCACATTCCTTGGACCTGAGAAAAGCTTTCGTTTAAGATCAACTGGCAAAGAACCAGCACTCGCTGATTCCTATTTCTCATTTTATTATTGCTGTTTTTCATTCCTCCCAGTTTTGCCAAGATTACCAAGAGGAAAAGGGACAACTAAGAGTCAATCAGGTTAAGCATCCTTGTTCCTATCTAAAATTGGAGACTTCTGAGTATCTACACAATCTTTATTCCTGATCAGAGTTGGGAGAAACTTATAGAAGACCAGTGTCTATCGGGAGTGGAAAATACTTTGAGTGGAAATAAAGAACAAGAAAGATTGAATTAGAAAATGGTTCTTAACATAATTAAAATGTGACATGTTATGTCACTGATCAGAGTAAAATTTTGCAGAAGAGTATGACATAATTAGTATAATTAGGCCACCCTTCTTTTCTGAGAGTTGATCCAAAGAAAGGCCATTCTGAAGACAGCGGAAGCATGCTTATTAGCACTGTGGTCTTTAATAGAATCTACAATACAGAGTCCTACAATTATGAATAGCATTTTAACTTAAAGGAATTCAAATTGTCTATAGAGCGATTGAATCAAGAAACATGGAAAGAGGGCTATGCAGGTGTCCAGCATAGATATTCTCATTAGCTGTTCCTCTCTAATTGCTTGATGGAAATGACATTCCACATCCATTATAAATGGTATAAAGAACATGTTTAATAAAATGCAATCAAAACCAATTTTATAAAGAAAAAATATAACACATAGATAACTGAGCCAGTGTCTCATTACTGATAATTTAAAGAATATCAGTTTATTTAATGCAAGCGATATATATTTTAGTAAAAAACTTCAACTGCTTTTAGTTATAGGTGTCAAGTATACAACATTAGGAAATAAGCTGTACTTCTAACCCCATTCACTGTACAGTAATCAGCTACCATGCAACTACTGTGTAATTAGCCCATTTTATAGTTATTAATACCCACTCTACACATCATAATTTCAGCCCTAACAACTGGATCTGGAATATAAAAATTTTCAAAGTCTGCAACAACATACATACAACATGGCATAATCTGTGCCAGAAATAAGATAATTTATGTTTAAGACTACAGCTTCCAGAGTAAGCCATGCTGGCTGCAGCAGAAGGATCTTACGAACTAGGCAGAGTGAGACTAGTCCCTCTGGTTTTGGAGCAGTGTTCATACCTACATAGCCCTAAAATTCCTCTGGATTGAATTTTCTAAGAAGAGTAGTTTTTACAACTCTTCTTTCCAGTCTACTTGAATTCTGTACACTATTGATAATAGCACTTCTGAATGGAAGAAACAGTACCAAAAAAGGTTCCAACTAATTATTCCAGGAGAGTGCCTGTTTTGATTGGATTTAACCCAGCAGAAGATGAAAGAAAGAGAAAGCAGAAGTCTTCTGGTGACATCACTCTAGCTGTCCCAATAATAGCATCCCCATGTACTGTATGTACCAGAGACACACAAATCCTCCTCATACTCACAGAAAACATTAAATTATTGAGCAACATAGACATTTTTCAGGTCCAAGGCAATCTAAAAGTCCCTATTAATTTACATACTTATTTGGAGAATGTGTCTTTCAGTTCCTGGGCTGGAACCATTACCAATGCAGTATGCAGTCCATCCTACACCTCAGAGCGGCTACAACAAATTACTATACATACAAATTACAACAATATAATGATACACATAATCACAAATACCAAATAAATAATCAGAAAAATCCACAATGGTACAAAGTATCAGCACAACATCAAAGTATCAGCAATCAATAGTTACAATTCAAATTACAAGGTGCGAAAAACATCAAAATACACAATATCAAAGGCATTTCAAAACAAAAGGGAAACCTCATTTCAGAAGCCCCACAAAAATACAGCATAATTATATAATCAATATCAACATCGCAAAACAGTACAATGTGATCCCTAAAGTACAAAGATATCTTTGCTCTAGCAAAGATATCATACCCACCCATCCCTGTAGTGTTCCAAGCAGCAGGCTAATCAGCTAGTGTAGTCAACCCATACCTGTCAACTTTTGGATTTGAAAATAAGGGAAATTTTGGGCACACCCCTCTGTGTGTGTGGCCAAATCTGTGGGCATGGCCAAATTTAGCCATGTGACTTGCTGGGCTCTAGTCATGCCTGCCACATGGCCATGAAAATGTCTGCAAACACAGACAGTACTGGCTCTTTGGCTGTAAATGGAGATGAGCACTGCACCCTAGAGTTGGATACGACTGGCAGATTTTACTTTCTTAGTATCAAAGATCGCTGCAGATGGTGATTGCAGCCATGAAATAAAAAGGCGACTGATGCTTGGGAAACAAGCTATGAGAAACATGGGGAACATAGTTAAAAGTAGAGGCATCACCTTGCAGACAAAAAATTGCATAGTCAAAGCAATGTTATTCCCGGTGGTAATGTATGGGTGTGAGAGCTGGACCATTAGGAAAGCTGAGCGCTGAAAAATAGATGCCTTTGAAATGTAGTGTTAGAAATAGGTCGATCCTAGAAGAAATCAACCACGACTGCTCACTAAAGGTCAAATAGTAAAGATGACGCTAAAATACTTTGGACATCAAATGAGAAGAGAAGATTCACTTGAGAAAGCCTTGATGCTGGGAAAGGTGGAGGACAAAAGAAGGGGGTGGCCAAAAATAAGATGGCTAGATGGTATTGTAGATGCAATGGGCACCAAGCTGTGTGGGCCAAAGAACCCTTTCCCCATCTTCTTGGGGGACTTTTGTTTTGTTTTCTTTCTTGTTTACTCAGTGGCTTAAGGGACTAAGATGCTGACTGGGAGGCAGAAGGTCAGCAGTTCGATTCCCGAGTACTGCAGGATGGAACGAGCTCCCGTCTTTGTCCCAACTCCTGCCATCCTAGCAGTTCGAAAGCAAGAAATTGCAAGTAGATAAATAGGGACCACTTTGGCGGGAAGGTAACAGCATTCTGTGCACTCTGGTGTCTAGTCATACCTGCCACATGACCATGAAAATGTCTGCAGATGCAGACAACGCTGGCTCCTCAGCTTTGAAACAGAGATGAGTACTGAAACCTAGAGTCGGATACGATTTTGAGCAAGGGAACCCCCCCCCCACTCTCTCTCATATAGTGATCAGGCAACCCACCCACCCCACCTCTGGTAATTGTAGTCCAAGAACACCAGGAGTGCCAAGGTTTACCATCACTGGGCTAAGGGATGACCAAGCAGAAGCTAGTGGTTATAGCTATCTGCTTTTATTTCCAGGATGTTTTCACCCATGGTTTTAAAAATATTTGAAAACAAATATGCAAAACAATTGAATTAATTCCATACAAATATGCACTAGTCAGGCCTCAGAACATTGAGAATTGTTTAGTCAAAAAGTTATATGTTGATATATATGAAGTATGTTATACTGTATGTTGTTATATTACACCACCTTCATAGAAACTAGATAATTCATAGAATTATCATCCACAGCGTAAGCTACCTCACAGAACAAAGGATGAACTCACATGGTTGTCAATAGAGATGAAGGTTAAACTCATTAGCAAGTGTTTAATGCCAGGTGTTTGTATTGTATCCTCCTACTAACCATTTGCAATTCAACAGGGTGAAACTTCACAACTAATCGGAATAACAATCAGAAATCTTCTGCTATTACCAGTTGTAAAAGCCATATTAATTTGTATACTTATCTGTTATACTAACCAACCACTCTGTACCTGATGTGTATAAATTGATACCATGAAGTCTTACTCCTAAGTCTGACGATGTGGACTTGATCCACGAAAGCTAACATTAAAGTGCAGCAGTTAGTCTTTAAAGCAGGAATGCTCAACCTTTTTAAGCCAGGACCCGGGTCACGCTCCCTGAGACAACTTTGGGAGCTGGACGGCCATTTTGCCCTTCCTCCACCACATGGCGGAGGTGGTGGTGGGCCACATGAAATGATGCCACGTGCTGCATCCAGCCCACATGCCGCAGGTTGAGAATCCCTGCTTTAAAGTGCCACATTTTTTTGCCTTTTTGTTTTATTTGCTCTCTGATAGAGAAGGGGTGACAGAGAATGAGATGGCTAGATGGCATCATTGACTCAGTGGGCGTAGATCTGGGCAGACTGCAGAGGATGGCAGATAACAGAGGAACCTGACGTGCTGTGGTTCATAGGGTCACAAAGGGTCAGACTCGACTGTGCAACTAAACAACAATGCTTGTCAAAAAAGATTTGTGATGATTCTGTGGTTTGATACTTTATTACCCTGACAAGGACTTCATGCATTTGGAATCCTCTCTTCCAGCATTTTCCAAAATATGATGCTGGCCAATCAGACTGAGTGCATATTTCCAATTGGGATGCACTTTGTGTTTAGAAATTATTTCAGAATTTGAAGCAAAGGCAAGGTATTTGTCAGTTTCCAAATTGATCTGATGCAAAGTGGTAGAGTCCAAAAGGCACTCAAATCAAATTGAGGCTCTCCAAAGCATTAGATAACATCTCACCACTTTGTTTAAAAACCTGAACTAAAAATAAAAATATGTAACACTTGGCATTCATGAATCTTACTCAGAAAATAAAGGCAGTATGTTAATGAAACCAGAAAGCCCAAAGGAAAAAATAGATTGCTCAATTATGAAAGAAAATCTCAGTATCTTCTAGAAACACCATGGAAGGCTCAGGTATTTTTCTTGTTTTGTGGTCGGCTACCATTTTGTGTCATGTCAGAAGGTGAGAAGGAAGATACTGTTAGAAATTCATATTTGAATCCCTTTCATTTTTAGCAGAGTGGGTGTGCACTGGTTGCCCCCCCCCCCATCTATTTTCTAGGCAGTTGAAAATGTCATTTTGCATTATACTCCAGAATCCAATTGACTGAGTATCTGTATATATACCACAGATGTTTTGAGTTTCTTGTGTGGGATTTGAGTGCAGTAGATCATATTAGTATTTGGAATAGGATCTAAGCTATCTCCCTTCTCCCTTTTTGTACTTTATGTTTTACATGTGTGCTGCTAGCTTTTCACTAAATTTTGGCTTTTTCATTTTTCAATATGTCTACCTGTATTCCAGATTGGGCAGATAGCAAATACAAGGCATTGATCAGGTAATCTATATAGGCTGCTAACTGGAAGTATTATTTCCTCTTCAACAAACTTCTTCACTGAGTAAATTTGAATAATTGTTTGGCTCCTGGTGGGATGGGCAGGTAGGAAGAGAAAGCAGGGAGGGAATTGGGCAAAGATTTGTTTGCACATTGCAGTCAGAGCAGTAGTTGATGGCAGTGAGTTAACTCTCTCCCCCCATCCATGTTAGAGCCAGGATAAGTTATGATTCTTTACACTATTACATATGTGCAAATATTTTTTCATGCTCAGATACAAATCAAAGCAGGTAAGCTGTGTATCAACTCAAATAAAATAGTTCGTATCTGTATTCATTCAGATTGAATTGAAACATAGGATATCCACATGTGTATCCTTATTTCATCTTTGAAATACCTTGGGACTTTCATGCTAAGCTATTCAAAAGCCCATATCTCTACCCTATTTTTTTAAAAAAAATCAGTCAGTATCAAATGATATTATCAAATTTTATAATGACAAATGGAATACAATGGAACCTCATAGAGCAATCACCCTGTACAGCAACAAAATCACATAACAATTAGGTTTTGGGGGAAATGGCATCCTGCATAACAATTTTCCCTATGGAAAAAAGGGGACAACAATTTTTCAATGGGAAAAAACCACTTAGTGAAAAAAATCATTGTATAATGCATCCCATAGGGAAAATCACTATATGATGCATGCATCATACAGCAATTGTTTCATACAACAACAAGCCCCATGGAATGGATTAAAATTGTTGTATGAGGTACCACTGTATAATGAAAGTTATACAGTGTTATCTTCTTAGCTGCACTGCAAACCTAAATAAAAGACACTTTTCGACTTCTTTTCCACCTATTTCTAAAGTTCTGATTTGCATTCAATCCACACTCAAAGATGAATGAACTTGGTGGTCTCATTTCATATCTAGTGGACATTGGTCTACATCAATCTTACTCAAGTGAAACCACAGGTCCTAAATTAAATGAGTTTTTTGATCTCAGTTCAGTCTCCAGTGAACAGCAGTTCTTATCAGAAAAGCACTACACATAAATCATCATAATTCATTGGTAAAAGGTAGTAGACTGAAAGAGAAAAGCACTAATTCAATATGGGGACTGGGTGAAATTTCACCCTCTTCTTTCTCTACATTTTAAAAAAATGTGCCTAACTCTGCAATTTGAAATAGTATGTGTGTTACAGATACAGACACATATAATTTTAAAGGGAAGTTCAAGATGTGTCAAAACAATAATGTGATTGTCACATTAAGCAGTCACTGTTACATTATTTATGTCCTTGTTTTAGTGAATGATTTTATTAGCCTATGCTTTATAGCTTTCATTATTTCTCCCAATGACTATGTAAGGGTTGCACTCTATGTGTTATTGGCAGCCATGTTGTTTCTGTATCTCACTTTTTGTAAGAAAAGCAGGGATTAAGATGGGCTGTGTAATACCATAAGGGGCTATGTTTAACACAAGCACATTCACATGAGGGAATTTAGCTCATCCTTACTCCTCAGTGGTTAAACAGTTTAATTCCTCAGACCATCTCTTGTATACTAGCATTTTAATCTTCTGCTTAGTTGAATGATTTCAGGCAACAAAGATAAGGCTGCATCCAGTGCTAGACTTATCTTGTTCAAGAGCATAGTCCATCATTAGTAGCATGTTTAATTAGTCTATCCTTCTTCAATCTCCCCTCAAGCATTCCCAAAAGTTGTTCCAAAGGGCTGAAATACCATTTGGAACAGATTTCTACTACTAGAGAAGGCTTGAAGGAAGAACTGCTTGAAAATCTTAAGGCTACCAGAAGCATTTTTTTAAAAAAAATAGATTGGAGGTGGGGGAAGATCAGCATCAGCTGGGGCAGCCTGAACCATGGCCCCAAAAGCAGCACTGATGCCGCCACCAGCACCCGCCTCACCTCTCTGGCTGGAGGCGAGGGAAGATCACCATCTGCTGGGGCAGCCCTAACCACAGCCCCAAAAGCAGTGCCAATGCCGCCACCTGAACCCACCTTACTTCTCTAGCTAGAGGCGGGGGAAGATCGCCGTCAGCTGGGGCAACCCGAACCATGGCCCCTAAAGCATCACCAATGCTGCCACTGGCACCCACCTCACCTCTCTGGCTGGAGGCAGGGGAAGATCACCGTCAGCTGGGGCAGCCTGAACCATGGCCCCAAAAGCAGCACCGATGCTGACGCTGCCACCAGCATCCACCTCGCCTCTCCAGCTGGAGGTGGGGGGAGATCGCCGTCAGCTGGGGGTGCTCAAACAGCAGCCCCAAAAGCAGCACCGACAACGCCACCGGCACCTGCCTCGCCTCTCCAGCTGGAAGCGGGGGAAGATTGCCATCAGCTGGGGCAGCCCAAACCACGGCCCCCAAATCAGTGCCAATGCCGCCACCAGCACCTGCCTTGCCTCTCCGGCTGGAGGCGTGGGAAGATTGCATGCAACGACAACAAAAGCAGCAGCAACAACAACAATTAAAGTATACAGAATAAGGACTTGAATTTTATTTAAAAAATCAATGAGTTACAATCCAAGTATTTACTCAGAATGTGTAAATCAAGTTTATTTGTTTCCAGATGAGGACTGAGCAGAAGTCTAGAGCATCCCTAGCCGAAGTGAATATTGAAAGTTTTAAAACCTAGCTAAGGTAATATTTTAATCAGTTCTAAGATAAGAAAGATTTTAATATGCTAGCACACTTACAAGAGAAAAGGCAGTCCTTTCAAATATTCTGTTTCTGAACTATTAAAAAACATTTTAAAGATCAGAAACAGTACTTTGAATTGGACTTGAAAACATATAATGAACAGTTGTTTCAGCAGCTCACTTAATTTTAATCAGCTTATTTAAAGGCAAAAAGATGTTAGGGCAATAATATGATGGTGTTTGATAAAATTTTAATTAATAAATAAGAGATGATGGAGAGGAAAAGCTATTTCTGACCACCAACACACACTTACTGGCCAAAATTCTGTTGCTCAGTTTATTGAATTACACAAAAGTAGACTACTTTGCTAAAGTAAGTTGCAGAGTAGACCCATTTGAATCAATGGGACTTACAGAGGATGATCCACCAAATCCCCCTTGATTCAATGGACCTGTTCTAGTGGGATTTGCTACTGTGAGCCAAAGGGTTTTGTCTGTTGCAAAGCAAGATGTTTTCAAAGGTAGCTATCTTTGGAAGGTATATTGAGCTTATGTGGTGCAGTGGGCAGAGCGGTAGAGTGAGATTCAGAAGATCTTGCACAAATCCCTACCTGTCCAGAGAACTGTATTCAGATACAATGCTGTTAACTACCACCACCCCTTAAATATGAATGAATGATTTAATACTGTCAAAGATCAACATCCAAAACATATCCTTTAAATATATCTCATAGCCTGAAAACCCTTTAAAGTCACTGTAAATCTGATATTATTTGCAGGCACATTAATAAACAAAACTTACAATAGCTTTAAAGCAAAAACAATCACACTTATATACTGCCCCGGAGCACTTAGTGCATTCTCTGTGCAGTTCATAAGTTAATTAACATTTTGCCCCCAACATGCTGGGTACTCATTTTATCAACCTTGGAAGGATGGAAGCCTGAGTTAGCCTCGTACCTGGCCAGGATCAAACTCACAACCTTTTGAATGCAGTACAGCAGTTTAACCACCATGCCACCAGCAGTATAACACAGTTGAACAGAATGTTGATACAAGTTTTAAGTGAGTGTTCCTTGAGGAATGGAAACGAAATATCTGCTCTCGGGTGCAAGTGATTTTACTGAAGTTATAGATAGCATTTTACAGCCCATTATGGTGAATTACAGTCCATATGTGCACAGGGGCTCACATACAGATATTTGCTGAAGTAGTCTCTGTAGCTGCAAGAAACAGCAGGTTGTCTGTGTCCGGCATTAAACTGTGAAGTTCCAGCTGTTCACACGGCACTTTTCTCCATGTGAATACTGTGTGATTACAATAGAAATAGCTGAAGGCTAATGTGGTTTCAGTCAATGCTGCCAAAACTTCAAAAGAAAGATAGCCTTTGTAGAAATGAGGAGTAGGACCTTTAATAAGGCCAAGCTTTTACATAGAATTACAGGGAGACCACATCTGGCACAGGTAAGGTATACCTTAAGGGTATACCTTGTGAATTCTGGAAATACCTCTTCAAATTTATCAGCTCTCACCATTTTGTGATCAGAGGAAACCTGCTCTTTCATAGCATTCTCATCAGTACTTCATACATTAGGAGTCTGACATTACTATACTCCTTTGAAAAGGTGTTCTACACATCTAGGAGAAGCAGGCTATAGATACGGGACAAACAAGGGCTTTAACTTTCAAATTTACTATCTATCCACAGCAAGATACAATCACTTAATGAGATCTCCTAAGACAAGAATCATATTGTGTGCTGCCCTTCACTTTAGCAAACAAGACTAGCTAACCAGAAAAGGAGCAGTGTATTATCTGATCAACCCTTGTTTCAGCTATACTGTTGTTTCAGACATAGTGCATTATCTTCCCAAGCCAAGTTTGAGTAAAAGCCTCAATTCCAAATTGTTACACCCATGTAACTTCTGTTTTCTTTCTATGTGTCAGTGTGTTTTATTGTTTTTTCAGCCTCAAACTCTTCTAAACCCTCACTCCTACAGGTATATAGTGCAAATGGGAATGTAAATATAAATTCAAGATTCCACTTTCCCCACAATCCTCCCAAAATGTTTATCGGTGGCTTTTATATTTCAAAACCTTTAAATACTGAATATATAATTTATGATACTATATCTTTGCGTTGCCTAACTTGCTGATGTCTTTATAGTTCTTCTCACTGGAGCAATAGAAATAATTTATGTTTTTTAATATGGTAGTCTTCCCAAGTCAGGGGAAATTCCACCTATCTATCATCAACTGTAGAATAATGAGGCCTGTCAACATTCTGGAGGCAAAATTGTTGTCAGTGGATATGATTTCTAGATCCCTTCAGATCAACAACTAGCTCAATCCAAAGCTATCTTGATCTGGAATTAGAAGAATCTTCGTTTTAGGAGTTAGATGATTTAAAATCATTTGTCCAAACACTTTGTATAAGTGGCATAGTAGGGTAATTGCCCTGCAGCATTTCGGAGTTGAAGAAGCCATTCCTTTGTGTTTTGCTCAACATGTTTAATTTGCTCAACTGGAGATCATCCAGTCCTGCTGCTCTGCCATTCATACATCTTCATTTTGCTTTGTCTAGTTCTCCCAATGGCTGCAATGGCTTAGTGGTTAAGATGCTGAACTTGATGACTGGAAGGTTGATGGGTCAGCAGTTCAAGACCCGAGTGCTGTGTGACAAAGCAAGCTCCCATCATCTATCCCAGCTCCTGCCAACATAGCAAGAAGTTGCAAGTAGACAAATAAGCAGGGCCGCCATCAGAAATTTCTGGGCCCCATACTGAGGATTCTGTCCACCCCCCACCACCCCACATACACACACAAACCCACACACATAGTTACGGCTGGCGGCAGCAGGGCCCCTGTCAGCTCCGAGCCCTATACGGCAGTACTGGTAGTACTGCCCTGATGGCGGCCCTGTAAATAAGTACTGCTTCCTTAGGGAAGGTAACAGCTTTAATTGCATGTTCACTAAAAGCATTTAGTTTGAAATATAAAATATAATTTAAGCATCGGGCTTGTATTTTTGGAGTGAGACTGAAATGTAATTGGACTGGCACATTCTAGGAATGTAGACACAAGAATATTCCAAAGTGGAACATACAAATTGATCATTGTTTCTGGTTGAAGCATAGCTACATCTAGCACTGGTGTACACTTTTCCCTATAACTTTTTTGAAATTATATCTCCTATGGTGTGGTATAGATTGAGTAAGACGGGTGAGTAGAATGGGTCTGTGTTGAGTGTTTGGGATTGGAAAACCTCTACTCTTAATACAATGTTGAGCTATAGGCACATTTTTAAAAAAGTAAATCTAGATTATCGCTTCTTGTCACCAGCCACAGTTAAATGAACTGGCTAATTCAAGATCATGTATAAGGCACATTAAATGGAACTCTGCCTATTTTATAACAGCTTTGCCATTTTCATGACGATGTTCATAGCCCCAAATTTTGCTATGGCTATTGAAATCTGAAACTAGAAAGCGAGTGTTTTGTTTTTCTATATTAGATGGCTTCTTAAAACAGAATGGTATATTAGGTAGTTTATAAATTGTTCATTCTATACATGCATCCAGTTCAATTATTGATATTTCTATGTTACTCTCTTCAGTATAATCCATTGAGAAGACTATAATACCTCGTCTTACAAAACAAAACATCTCCGTTGTTTGTGGGGCCTTTCACAATTAGATACATCTCAAGAACTTTTGGCCAGAGCTGATTAGTTCCTCTTGGATTTTTTGGATACAAAAGAATACACATTTCCATTGACAGCAAAGTGAAGCTAATGAAATATCCTCTATATTAGTAGAGATTATTTTCATTTGTGGTCCTTAGAAAGACCATTGGACCACTTTGTTCATCAGCAAATTTAGACTGCAATGCTTCTAGACATGAGTGATTGGCTACTTGCACACCATTGCCCAGGAGACACCTGAATGCACTCTCAATGCTTTCTACTATTTCGTGAGGCTCCCTCCATGTTCCCCATAACTGCAGCCAAATGATAATCCAGGAGACATGATGAAATTTTCTCTTTCACACACCATCATGCAACTTCTCAAGATCGAGCCACTTGTAAGGTAAGGTAAAGGTAAAGGTTGCCTTGCTCGATAGCCAGTTGTATCCAACTCTAGGGTTCGGTGCTCATCTCTCTTTATAGCCAAAGAGATAGTGCTGTCTGCATCTGCAGATGTTTCCATGGACATGTGGCAGGCATGCCTCTACCCCGGAGTGCATCGAACGCTGTTTACCTTACAACTAAAGTAATCTCTATTTATTTATTTGCAATTTCTTGCTTTCAAACTGCTAGGGTGGCAGGAGCTGGGGCAAAGATGGGAGCTCACTCTGTCATGCAGTACACGGGAATCGAACTCTGACCTTCCAGTCATTGAGTTCAGCATCTTAACTACTTGAGCCACCACAGCCCCTGCCAGCCACTTGTACCAGCACTTTAATTGCATAACCTTTGGTCTCCTTGAAGAAACTTTCTCCTGGCCTTCTGATTTCCAATGGCAATACTTCTGCAAGCAGCACAATATCATCCTACAACGCCAGTGAAGCTTTCCATTCATAAATACTGGCCCACATCTTTAATATATGATATTATTTTTGGTTACATAAGAAGAAGCTTCTCTTGATTAGACTGGTCTATTTTTAAAGCTTGTTAGGATTTAGTTTTACTTTTTATGTATTTAATGAAGACAAATTAAATTGTACTTAATATTACTCTGCAGCATGTCTAAGGAGATTAATTATGAATTTTTCTAATGAAATTCATTGCTCAGTGATCAGAGAATGAATTATATATTTCAGTAGTGGTATCTACCAAAGAAAAGTGTCCTAAACAAGTGAACTGGCAGAAATAAAAATGATTAGTATTTTTAACATTTTTTAGCTTAATTAGCTTAATTATTCTGAAACAGCATAGGAATGGATCATGAAAGCAAAAGAAAATATTATTACTCTAATAAAAAAGAAAACCTAGATACAAAGCAGTACACACACTTAGACAGGCAGACACTTATTTATTAATTTTATTTCTTAAAAACATTTATAGCTCACCCTATTTCCTAAGATCTCAGGGCAGATTACAGAAGGCCATGCAGAGAGAGCCAGTGGTCAAGAGTTTGCCCCCCCCCCCAACCTTTTCTGTTGTTAAAAAAAAACACATTGTAAAGGGACTGCAGGGACACGGGAGGTCAGCAGTTTGATTCCCGAGTGCTGCAGGACAGAATGAGGTCCCATCTTTATTCCTAGCTCCTGCCAACCTAGCAGTTCGAAAGCAAGAAATTGCAAGTAGATAAATAGGACCCACTTAGGTGTGAAGGTAAGCAGCATTCCATGTTCTCCGGTGTCTAGTCATGTCTGCCATGTGACCACAGAAACATCTGCAAAAGCAGACAGTGCTGGCTCTTCGGCTTTGAAACAGAGAAGAGCATTGAACCCTAGAGTCGGATACAACTGGCTTTCGAGCAAGGGAAACCTTTAGCTAAAGCTTACTTATCTAACAAAGCAAGGCAGAAGTCTGATGTTACTGATGATTGCGTAGTTTTCATTCTCCTTTTAGAAAGGCACATTTATAAACTCCAAAATTAATTTGTAATCCAGTTTGCTCAGAACTGTCTTAATGCCTTCTTGTTTTGCCAAGTGAAGACATATTCTCTCCTTCCTCTGATCAGCCTGAATGATTCTATAAAGTCTCTGCTTTCTCTACTAATTAATCTGAATGTGAACAGATGTTTGTTCTCCAACCGAGTTATTGGGTGCTTTATTTTAATACTGGCAATATAGCTCAGGGGTTTATTTTCAGGCAAGTAAAGTGTCTCAGATAACAGGGGATTATTTATATTCCACATTTTATGAATGATATTACTAAACGGATTTACTAAGCTTGGCCGAGGAAGGAATAGTTTGGCAGGTACTGGTCAAACTCTGTGCTGACTGTAGTGGGGAGTAGTATGTGAAAGTAATTTGTGTATATGTATACCTGTATATAAGCCCCTTTCATATATTCATTCCTTCTCTTTCTATCTTATTTGCATATTTATCCTTGTTTTAAATACTTATATTTGCTTCACTGATTTATATATCCTTTTAACATGTTTTAAAAAGTGCATAGCCCTTATTATTTACACTCGACAGGCTTCCCTCCCAAACCTCACAAACTGGGGAGAGCATGATTATGTATGGGGCTGATTACTAAGTAAAATTCCATATGGACATTAAATTTTATTTTACTTCCTATAAAATCCTAATAGGATTTTGGTCCTAACTTCTTTAATCACTCTTATTTCTTGAAACCCATTTGATCCATAGTGGATATAATATGAAATGTTTGTAGCATATGATTGTTTATCACATGATCATACTGGAGATCAGGAAGAAATAAAAATCTCATTCTCATGTATCAACCAGCAAACATATTTAGATTTAAAATTATGTTAAAAGCATCATCAGGAGGTTGTTTCTCCTGCTTGCATACTAGCAGGGTGGGTGGGGTGTCTGTTTTTGCCCTTCCCTAAGCAAAGCAAAGCAATCACACTTCTATACTGCGCCATAGCACTTGGTTCATTCTCTGGGTGGTTCACAAGTCAATTAGCATTTTACCCTCGACATGCTGGGTACTCATTTTACCAACCTTGGAAGGATGGAAGGCTGAGTCAACCTTGAGCTGTAGTCAGGATCAAACTCACAACCTTTTGGTTGCAGAACAACAGTATAACCACTGTGCCATAGCGCTCCACTGGAATATTTCCAAACAGATCTGCAGTACAGAATAGAATTAGATCTAGTGAACCTTTTTAATCAAATCTTCAGAATAGGTATAATTCATGACATTTAGCTGGAACTGACCTTTATTCTACTATCCAAAAGAAAAAGGTTGAAGTGAATACAGTATATTATGCTTTATGAGCCATTTGCTTATTGCTTTTCTTTATAGAAATAAATGGCAGAATTTACCAGAAATGCAAAGAAGGGGTTGGGCAAAGCACCATTTTGCTTCAGAAAATAAGATGTGGAGCTAGAAAGCATTATTCTGCCCGTATGGACTTGAGGATAGATGCTGAGATATGAACATTGATCTGCATGCTTAAATAACAATTTTTTAGAAAGATGGATCCACATGAAATGTGGATTAAGTACAGCATACTAAGAATTTATTTGATTGAAATGGTGACCAGTGCAGAATTTGTGAAGAGGACAAGTGAAAACACATAAAATGCCATAATCAATTGGAGAAATCCTGTTGGTGGGAATTAAAGCTGTGTAAACTGGACATCATCTGGCAATGGATATTCGTAATTTAATTCAATTTAAAACTTCCTCTCTGTACCTTCAGATACTGAGACTCCTTTGGGTGCTGTTGATTCTGAGTATTAAATGCAATGTGACAGCATATCGGGGGTTAACCAACAAGTCGTTTATTATAGCTCAGTTCGGACGTGATATCGGACTATCAGAACTGGGGAAAACAGGAATGAGATAGCCTCAATGTAAAGTCTTGGACGTGACATATTAATCACTATCACAGATATTATTTCTAAGATTCCCTGATGAAAGGGGTAACACCCTGAAAAGCATATCTTAATATCTGGAAAAAGCTTTGGAAATATTCTTCAGTGGAAAAATTTATTAACGTGGAATTAACTTGCACAAATATATTGCAACACGAACTTAAGTATTGGACTCGATTCAATTATTTTTATATAGCCATACTTAGAATTCTTGCATTTTGGCCACAAACAGATTTTCTATCCCCCTTGCAAATACACTGCTCAGATCAAAAGTAAAGACTGGAGGTTTCAATTCCTCTTGTATTCCCTTCCTGACTTAGGCCTAGTGTTTTATCACATTTTAGAATTTAGACTATAGTTTCCTGTCATGTCACAATGTTGAGTCTCTGTTGCTCCACTGTCACAACTTTTGGATGAATGAATTTATCCTATCTGAATCGATGTGTTTATTGAACACACTTCCTGAAGCATGCCCTATGTCTATGCTATCTTTTCTGTTCTGCTTCCAAGTCTATTTTTTAACATTCAGAACTAATTTACCTCTTACCTGTCAAGTTTTGGATTTGGAAATAAGGAAAATTTCCCGGCAAATACGGGTAACTTGACAGCTATGCTTATCCTGTGCTGCCCTCCAATGGTTGCAATAGGGCATTGCAGTTTAATTAATAAGGGATGACGGCAGGAAAGAGGGTAAAATAAGGGGTTTTCCCAGCCAATAAGGGATACTTGACAGCTATGATTTACCTCCTGCTCTGACTGCCAGAATATGGTCTGCCAAATACTGTCTGCTTCATCTGTACCCCAACCGCAGCTAGAATCAAGGGTTCAGAGATACTTGCATCACACAACTGTTTTTACATCTCAGTATGTAGCCTTTTGTTTCTTAGCTTCTTGGCTCATTTGCCAGCTGCTCTGTATAAATACATTTCAAATACTGCAGAAAATGTATCCTCAGGAAAAGCAAGTACAACACTTGTATTATCTCTGCCTTCCATGTAACTTCTTCCCCTAAAATGCTAAGTTCTTTTATATTTCCCTCACTTTCTGCAAACAGGAAGAACGGAAAGCTCTTAATTTTGTCTTGCTATTTGTGGAAAGCTAATTGTTAGCAGAGGTAACAAAAACAACAACAACAACAACAACAACAACAACAACAACATTGTGCAGCACTTGGGTCTCAAATTGTCATAGCAACCTCCAAATTCTGGAATCTTGTTCTCTTCAAGAGGGAGAAAAGAAGAAAACACTAAAAAGATTTCATGAAGAGGAAGGAACATGTAATCATGAAGGGCAGCAATGAAACAATTATATGTGGGGTTTTTAAAAGCTACAATTCTTGCAAGACAATTACCCTAACACTACTGACCCGTAGATGCCTTCTGCATCACCGTTGGAACTATCCATTTTCATCTGCTGATGCAGCTGTTACCTTGAAGATGGTAGGTGCCATTTGGTCTAGTATCTCAGATGTGACTATTCCACATTGGGTGACTCTGATAGAAGTCTAGCCTACAATGAGATCTTCTCTCTTTATGACATAGCTCTCAGCCTCATTGACACACATTCAGCACATTAAGTTGTGCATACAAGAAGGAGATACAATTAAGACAGTCATAGTTCCCTCAGTTTAGCACTCCTGATTTTCATCTGATTGTTAAGAAATCATTAACACAAATTATGAATTAGGTCTAGAAAGTAAATGCCAAACAGAGACTATACTATACAACTACTCAATGTATATATAACTCTGTGTGTGTGCGCGTACGCATGCACGTGCATGTGTAAGGGATAAGGGATAAGTTCAATGTATGGAAATAATACACAGGAGAGCTGTTTAGTGAGGAAAGAGGGAGTTAAGTATTGTCATGAATGACAATACTGGACCACTAATACTGGAGAGTGAGGTTGTAAGAGCTTTGCAAAGATCCAAAGATGGGGAAGCAAGAGGGCCGGATGACATCCAAGTAGAAATTTTGAAACTTCTGTCTGAAGTTAACATCAAAGAATTTATGGACCTTTTAATACCATTTAAGCTGAACAACAACTCATGGCAAGCCAATGGCAGGAACACAAGAAATCGAAAGAGTGGAGAAAATTTTCTATTTGGGGAGTATGCTAAATGGAAAGAGGGATTCCAAGGTGGAGATGAAAATACAAATAGAAAAACAAGATCCACTTTCATAAAAATGCAACATTTGTTATGCATTAGAGATCTAATTCATGCTACAAAGATCTGAATAGTGAAATTTTATGTATTCCCAGTGTTGCTATATGGAGTCAAAGCTTGGACATTGACTAAAGCATCAGAAAAGAAAATTGAAGCTTTTGAAATGTGAATCTACAGATGGCTGCTAAGTATATCATGGGCTGTTCCAGATGGGTAAAGAACAAGAACTGTTTAAGATCATTAAACTAAGAAAGTGCCAATATGTTGGGCAAATCATGAGGAACGACATGAAGTTATTTGTTTATTTTTTAGAAAGTAGGGGTTTGTTGGATTTTCATAAAATGTCACTTTTGAGCAAAAAAATGAAGACGAGTGTCATTTTAGACTCATAACTATGCACTGGAAGCTAAACACTTTCTTAAGAAGAAAAGCTTTTGAGACTAAAAAGCTGCTCCTTGTTTGCACGAATGGAGTGCTGTCCTGTGATTTCATCTATAATATAATATCTACCACTGAAATCATTGCAAAATGTAGCTTCATCATTTGGCAATGTTCAGATTTGTAAATGAAGAAATAGCCAGTATTGCACACATAAAGTACAGGTGTCTACTGTTGTAGTACATGATACCATGAAACATGTACATGGGGCTCCTCAACCTGTGGCCCATGGCCTACATACAACATTAATACTGACAACATTAACCTGGGTCTGCCCCAGTCCTAGTCCACTAGATTCTTAGTTTATTTTTGTGGCACCTTTAATGCTAACAGACTGTTTTCAAAGAAGCTTTTTTGGGTTATTATCTACTTCCCTAGGCACATGGGAAACCATTTTTCGATCATAGGCTTGTAAACACAGTACATATTTGAGAGAAATTAGATATGGGAAATAAAACAATTGCAACTTGACAACTAGAGAAAGGCAAGAAAATTGAGGGGAGGGAGGAAGAGAGAATGACCATCAAGAAGGATCGATAAACCTTGATCTTAAAGAACTATCTATCTCTTTGACTATAAGTCTCCAGTGAAGAAATATTTTGACATTGATAGAGATATAGTACAGGATGAATGAAATGCTGAGACACATACAGACAGGCCAAAATTCTGGTACTTTTACCTCTTGGTGTAAATTTAAATAGCATAAATTTCACTGGTGAATTACATCAATTCCAGTGCTTATTTTTTCTTACCACACAGCTAATGTATGCCTTGGTATGTGACAGGAAAAACAACCACCAGCTTCTTAACAGGTGGTAATCTGCTGCTGAATTTTATGCTGTAGTAATTAATTGTCCCATAAATAGGTAAAAGGATTACGCCCTCACACTTAAACACTCACAAAAAGTTCAGAGTACACGTTTCATTTCATCTGAATGTGCTTTCACTGTTTAGGCATTACCCCTTTACAAGAGAGCCACCAATGTATATAACTAAAATCAAGATCTGGTGCTGCATGTTTCTTATACAAATCCACACCCTGCACCGATCGTGCTGAAACCTGGCACATATATACCTTGGGCTGAAGAGACAGTCACTGCGGGGGTGTCAAGCCCCATGGGGAGGGGTGCACCCCCTAAAACAATCCTGAAATGGGACTCCCCCACCGACAGGAGAAAAAGCAAGGGAAAAAAGCCAGCCGGGGGGGGGGGGGGGTTGTGATGTCATCTCCACAGCTCATCCAATTCCCAGCTGACCAGATCTGGGGCTCTGTGACATCACAGGGCTCCCTCATACAAAGTGACACGCCTGCACCGATTGCACTGGAAACTGCGTGCACGCCTACCTTCCATGTCTGGGGTGGCCAGTGTGGGTAACCAGCAGCCCGCTTTGGGGTCCTTGCTCCCAAAAAGGGGTTGCAATGCCCCCTGGCCAGCAGAAACAACCAGGGGAGGTGACTGCATATGCGTGAGAATCCATGCATGCACCTAGCCCTGCCTGACATTCCAGGCTGTGGTGTATGCGTGAAATTCCATTCATGCGCCAAAGTCTGCCCAGCATTCCAGGTGGTGCATGGCCTAGCCACCAGTATGGGTGGTGGAAATTATGGCCATTATGGCCACCCCTGCCCCAGCGACTACTGTTAGTGGGTGGCCACCATGGCATGGCTCCTCTGCACTCCTGAGGCATGCCTCGGGGGAAAGGGGAACTCACAGCGGGGGTGAGCAAATGACATGACCAGGCTGCCACCTTCTGCAGGCTTCTGCCCCCTCTCCATGGGTCCTCTGCCCACCCGCCCAAATAGAGCCTCCTTTCTGCCTGACACAACCCACGAGAGGACGGAGGGGCTGGGCTGTGATGGCTACCCACTGACTGTAGTTGCTGGGGATGCCGGCGGTGGTGGCCAGAGTCAGGCTGAGATGGCACCTCGCAGCGGGGCTGAGAGACCGGCCGCGATGACAGCAAACAAAAAGGTAAGGCAGCTGGGGTGTGGGGGGTGTGGGCCCGGATCTCTCCTTGGCCCAGGTAGATACCCCAGGCAATGCCGGGTCTTCTGCTAGTATAAATTAATGTCTTTCTAGAAGAATGCTTTCTGATCACTGCTGGTTTGGTGTGCATGTAGTACATGTTTTGCCTTGCCTTTTCAGCTTGCATTACAGTGTGCTTTGTTTTTTGATTGGTGACAGATTTAATCTACTAGTCTGACTTTTGAAGTTAATTACAGGAAATATGTATTCCCTGTTATGTTTACCTGGACTCCTAGTGTGACATTAACAATGTAGATACAGAATTATCATGCCCTGCTACTGTGGTTGGTAACACTTGATTGTCTCAAGGACAAAGTATCATGCTATTCATCTCCTTGCCTGTGAAGATTTCCCAAGATTTTGTTATGTGTATATTCTATCTCTCCAAAATATACTGTGAAGCCTCAAAAATGTCTGAACCATGGCATACTATACCAGGAGTGAAAATAGCTTATATCAATAGAGAATCTTTATATCAGTGAGATTCTTTTCCATCCTATTTCAAATAATCTTTGTTGACAATTACAGCTGTTGTCCATATATAGTGCAGATGGGGTTGATGTTAATCGTGGGATGCCATGCCTTCATGAACCAGAAATTCCATATTCTTCCTTCTAATAGTTTTGCTTGTTAGGAAATATTATAAAACAAGTATAAAAGCATAACACATAATTGTGATTTCCCTGCAATCAGACAAAAGCCCCCTGCAGCAGAATACCTGGATTCACCATTAATTTAGAATTTATACAGGTATTTTTGCTAATTGCATAATCCTTTGCAATTAGAAATGCTGAAAGAAATAGGACATAAAGATCAAAATGGCAAATCAAACAGTTTCCACCCAGGTTTAGTAGCTAGGCCAGGTTTAAAGAACCTCTTTTGTAGATTAGTGCAGAAATATGCTAAACTGTGGCTTGTGGTTAAGACACTGAACTTGGTGACTGGAAGGTTGGCATGTCAGCAGTTCGAGACCCGAGTGCTGCACAACAGAGTGAGCTCCTGTCTCTGTCCCAGCTGATGCCAATTAGCAATTCAAAAGCAAGAAATTGCAAGTAGATAACTAGGTACCACTTTGGTGGGAAGTTAAATAGCATTTTGTGCACTCCAGTGCTTAGTCATGCCTGCCAAGTGTCCAAAGATCACTGGCTCTTTGGCTATTAACAGATATGACTGGCTTTCGAGCAAGGGCAACCTTTGCCTTTACCTAGGTACCTCCAGTAATTTTAAAATCCACCTATCTCTGTTTTTAATGTCATGTGAAGGAGGTCTAAGTGAGGATGGCACTATTATATCTACTCTTGAGGAGAAGAGCTTATAAAATACAGTAATAACATTTGTACCAGATAGCGGTAAACCCCATAATGTTAAGCAATCTGGGGAAAAATTGCATCGCATAACATTAAAATCCTATGGGATGCCGCCTGAGGACTGTTCTGCAGCTGCAGGGGGTCCCGCCCTTCCCCATCCCTGGGGTGACATCACAGGGCTCCCTCATACAAAGTGACACCCCATCCCTGGGGTGAAGACTGCCACCTGAGGACTGTTCCACAGTTGTGGTGGGCCCCACCCTTCCTTCCCCGTCCCTTGCGGAGAGGATAAAGGGCCAAGGGCACCAGGTCAGGCTGAAGACTGCCACCTGAGGACTGTTCTGCAGCTGTGAGGGCCCCCCCCCGCCCTTCCTCCCTAGTCCCTTGCGGGGAGCATAAAGGGCCAAGGGCCACTGGGCCAGGCTGAAGACTGCCACCTGAGGACTGTTCCACAGCTGCAGGGGGCCTGCCCTTCCATCCCCATCCTTGCAGGGAGGATAAAGGGCTGAGGGCTGCCGGGCAGGGCCAAAGACTGCCGCCTGAGGACTGTTCTGCAGCTGTGGAGGGCCCCCGCCCTTCCTTCCTCATCCCTTGTGGGGAGGATAAAGGGTTGAGGGCCGTCGGGCCAAGCCGAAAACTGCCGCTGCCTGAAGACTTCCTCACCTCTCCCCAGAGCCATTCCATTGCCCAGGGAAGTGTACCTTGTGCTCTGCCAGAGCTGTGGTCCGTGAGGCAAGACGCTTTGTATAGCATTTTATGGGGTGATGAATTTTTTGTATATTGTATTTTTGGGGATCTTATTTATTGTTACTATGACATTGATTGTATGGATTAGACTGTATTATCTTGTATTTATTTATTTTGTATATTGCTGACTGCTGTATTTTTATTGCTGCTTGTTCAGATATTGTATTGCTGTATTTTGTTTTATTTTCTACTTTACTGTTGTGAACCGCCTTGAGTTACCTGCAGGGTAAGAAAGGCAGTATAGAAACAATAATAACAATAATAATAATGACAATGTTAGCTGAAGCTCTATGGAGTTTTAACGTTATGTGATTCATCCCATAAGATTTTAATGTTATGTGATACATGTATCGCATAAAGTTAAAAATCAGATAACACTAAGACTTGAGGAACCAAGTTTTAGTGCTATCCGGGGTTTTACTGTGTCAGCATTCATATCAGTTTTACCTTTGTAAGCACAATTATTGCTTTTACCCCCTCCTTCTTTGTAGTGCTTTGCTCTTGATATTTGGAGCCTCCACTAATAAGTTCAAAGCAGTAAAGTGCCATTATAGATAATTAGTTTGGGCCATTTACAACTCTGATCTGTTTAATTGGAGCAAATGATAGGTCCTTCTGTTAATGCAATGGAAAGAGTGAAGTGGTCCAGGTAGTGGGACTGAACAATGACACCTTTCAGGTAATCAGCTAAAAGCCAGCAATTTTTTTTTGCATTAACCTTATAAGCAAAAAGGTTGCACTTCAAATAAGCCGATAAACTGTTCTGAAGATTTAATTGCCCTCAGAAAAGTGTAGTCTAATCAGCACTTATATCATTTCAAAAACAAAAAATATTGCAGTGAAACCTGGTCAAAATCCATTTGGCATTTATAAAGATACAGAGATAAATTTAGAATGCTTGTTTGTTTGAATGAATTTGTAATGAAAGTAATGGCAACATTTATCCAAATAAATTTGATATAACTCCTAGTTCCCATCTGTCACCTTGAAATATTAAACTTCTGATTAAGTAGATGTAGGTTTATAATGAAATACAACTTAAAATCTGAATAGGAAAATGAAGGATAAATCTAGCATTTCAGGTAGCTAAACAAAGTTTCTGATAACCAGAGAAAGAGAGAGAGAGAGAGAGAGAGAGAGAGAGAGATGCTGTAAATGTACTCTTGAATTTGCTAGGAATGGATTAAGATATCACAATGACTTTAGAAAACATACATACTTTTATTGTCACTACTACCAACATCACCATGAAAAGGATCTCACATGAGCCTCACAATCTTTGAGATGAATCAAACTTTTATTTTATTTTATTTTTAAATTCTCATCGCTACTGATGTCAATAGACATCAGTTCCTTTCACACTAGGTCAGAACTGCAGAATGAACTTACAAAAAGGTGCCTTCATTTTGGCAGTTTCACGTCTGGCCAAGAAGAAGAAGAAGAGGAGGAGGAGGAGTGTTTTAGCCAGTGACAGCTGTTTTTCCATGGTTTCGACAGTGAAAGACAGTGGACATCAGCAATCCATTTGTATTCAGTTTGGACTGCCTGGGCCTCCTTTATATGGGTGCAGAGGCTGAAGGAAAGCAAAAGGATGAAGCCGTGCAAAAAGAAAAGGAGGAAAAGGTAAGACAAATGGAGGAAGCACAGCATATGAAAGCACGGCGCCAAAATGGCTGCCGTGCTCTTTGCGCCCCCCCCGGACTCAGACATCCGGGTAGTTAGGGGGCGTGGCCACCCCTCTATAAAAGGGGTGGCCATGAGGCAGCCGAGCTGCCATTTTGTAAAAGCGACGGAGAGGAGAAGTTTTTTCTCCGTCGCTCTTCGTCTCCTAGAGGGAAGCCTTTTTCGTGGCTGCAGCCCCTTAGCGGGATCTTGGCTGCTTGATTTTCGGCTTCCCAGCCAGCTGGTTTTTCTGATCCCTGGAAAGGGATCGCTCCTCATTATGCCTCCTAAAAAGAAGGCTATGGCGACGCAGGCTCGCCTGCACAGGAGGCAGCAGTCGGGTCGGAGGACCGTGACTGCACCCCCTCAACAGGACCTCTTACCGGAGGCTCCCACTGGGACCGGTGGGATGGGGCAGCTCAGGCCATGGCCTGCGGCTCTCCAGCCTCAGACCGGCCCTACAGGGGCTTCGGCCCCCGGCCTGCAAGTGCCGGCCATGGGCTTTGAGCAGGGGGGAGGGCCGAGCGCGGTTGGGGCTTCAGCCCCCGGCCCGCAATTACCGGCCATGGGCTTTGAGCAGGGGGGAGGGCCTGGTGCGGTTGCACAGCAAGGCTTACCCCCGGCCCCTCAGGGGCCGGAGTTTTGGCCATGGCCCTATTTGGGGCCGGGCTCTCAAGTAGGGGGACCTGGGCCATTGCCCAGTGGGCCGTCCGGCCCACCTGGCCCCCTTTATGCAGGGGGATCTGCGACAGTGGATGCGTTATTGGCCCGCGTGGCGGCGCTAGAGGCATCCCTAGGGATCACCAATAACCCCATGGGGGGGGGCTTCATTGCCATCTGGGGCTCCCTTCTGCCAGCCTGCTACCATGGCAGCTGCAACTCTCCAGCAGGCGGCCAGTCGGATCGAGTTGCTTGAGGCGCGCAGGCCTGTGCCTGCCGCGGCCTCCCAACTCCCCGTGCATCAGGCGCCACAGACAGGTAGTGGTTGGATGTGTCCTCAGAGCTCGATTTCGGTCGCGAGCTCCGACACCCGCCATGGGCCGGAACCCCCAGTGGGGGCGGCTCACGGGGGTGCACCCAGTGAGTATCAGGTTCAAACTAATGTGCCCACATCACACTCCACTTCTGGGGATAGGTTTCAGTGGCCGTGGCCTCGTAATGTCGGGGTGGGTGGGCATCAGTTCCCGGCTTACCCGGGTGCAGCTTGGTCGCATACTGGCATAACATTGGATGGGGGGGGTTTCTGCCCCCGGGGCTGCGCCGGGTGTCGCAGGGACGATCCAGCCTCCGCTCCTGATACCCCGTGCCAATACTGTGCCGGTGTCAGCACTCCCGACAGCCGGGTATTCCTTGCCCCTCGGGGATCATTTGGCCCAGCCATGAGGGAAAAGATTTGGCGGGGGGGAGTACGTAGATATTTTCTCCCTATTGAACAGGGAACCCACCAAGGAAGAGAAAGAGGGGCAGGATGAGAAGGACAAAGAGCTGTCTCGCCATCGCAAGCCACCACGCACATGGGCCAACTGGTTACCCGCATATCTCATCTATATGGCGGTGTACCTCAGGGCTCGGCCTGACCTGGCCATTCCTATGGTCCAATATTTGGACAATATTTACAGGGCAATGGTGGATTTTCCTGGCCCGTCGTGGTTGGCTTACGACGAGGAATTTAGAATGAGAGTGCCCTTACACCCAGAGATGAGGTCGGATGAGCCCTGTCAGAAACTATGGCTTTTATATATGACCCCCACGCGCCCGGCGCCTGGGGAGAGGTACCATTGTGGACATGCGGTCCAGCGAGCTGCGCCAGCACAGGCCCCCCGCCAGCTGGCGAGGCAGGGGGTTCCAGCCCACCTGCTGTGTTGGAGCTTCTCGGCCAATGGTGTATGCAATAGGAAACAGTGCCGATACAAACATGAGTGTCCCTCTTGCGCTGGCCCCCATGCCGCAGCTGCGTGTCCGTGAGCCGGTGGGCCACGGGGCAGAGGTAGAGGTGGACAAGGAGCGGGCAGACCTGCCGCTGATGGAGCTGGTCACTCAAAAGGCCCCCTCCCCGGTTAACGTAGCTATGTTGGAGCGCTGGCTCACAACTTACCCGAGGAGGGAGGATGCTAGGTACCTCCTCGAAGGTTTCCAGCGGGGCTTTCGCATCCCATTTAAAGGGGAGCGGTGCCCCCAAGATGCCCCTAATCTACGTTCCCTGAAGGGCAGGGAGGAGGTTGCCGCCCTTAGTATTGCTAAGGAGGTTAATGGAGGTAGGGTTGCTGGCCCCTTTCCTATGCCACCCTTTACCAAGCTGAAGGTTTCCCCTTTAGGGTTGGTGCCCAAAAAGACCCCTGTGGAGTTTTGTTTGATTCACCACCTGTCATACCCGGCGGGCCATTCGGTCAATGATGCCATTCCTGATGACCTTTGTTCGGTCAGGTATACATCATTCGACCAGGCTCTGCGCATGGTGCGCTCTTGTGGCCCGGGTGCACTTCTGGCAAAATGTGACATCAAGTCGGCATTCCGTTTGTTGCCTGTGCACCCGGGTGACTTTGAGTTATTGGGTTTTAAATTCCAGGGGAAATTTTATGTCGATAAAGCCATGCCTTTTGGCTGCTCTATTTCCTGTTTGGCATTTGAACGTTTTAGCACTTTCCTCCAGTGGGCCTTTGTTCGCAGGTCTGGGTCCCGGTCTGTAGCCCACTACCTCGATGATTTCTTGTTCGGGGGTGAATGGGGCTGGGACACGTGTACGCGTCTCCTCAATACATTTCAGATGCTAATGCAGGAACTCGGTGTCCCTTTAGCGCCCGAAAATACCGAGGGCCCATCAACTAAGCTCACATTTCTGGGTATTGAAATTGACACGGTCTCGCAGGCATCCAGGTTACCCATGGATAAGGTTACCCGGATCACTGCATTGATTTTGGCCTTACTGGCCAAACGCAAGGTGTCACTTCGTGAGCTCCAGGTTTTACATGGTCACCCTAAGTTCGCTTGCAGGGTGGTCGCGCCTGGCAGAACTTTTGCTCGACGCTTATGCGACGCCATGACTGGCCTATCCAGGCGCTATCACAGGGTCCGACTGAACAAGGGCATGAGGGCTGACATGTTGGTTTGGCTTAAATTCCTGAGGGACTTCAACGGGGTGTCATTTTGGAGATCTGACCTTTTGGTTTCCCCTAGGTTCCAGGTTCAGTCGGATGCCTCGGGGTCCCTCGGATATGGGATTTACTTTGAAGGGAGGTGGGCCTACGGCCGATGGCCTCCAGCATGGAGGGGCACTGATTGTCTACGCGATCTGACATTCCTTGAGTTCTTCCCGATACTGGGAGCTTTGATGCTATGGGGCGAGGAGTGGGCCAATTCAGTGGTTCATTTCTGGTGTGACAATGCTGCGGTGGTGCACATTGTCAATTCCCAGACATCCAAATCACCCAGGGTCATGGAGTTAGTTCGCCAGTTTGTGTTGCGTTGCCTATGCCTCAATGTGCTCTTCAGGGCCAGACATGTACCAGGCATTAATAACGATATTGCCGATGCTTTGTCCCGCCTGCAGATCCCCCGGTTCTCGCCTTGGCTCCAGACTCAGAGGAGTTACCCTCGCCACTTCCGGATGAGATTTGGACGTTTGGCAAGGAGAGGTGAACCGGGTGATCGGCATGTCGCTGGCGCCCCGCACGCGTAAGGCGTATCACCATGCATTCAGTCAATTTAGAATATTTTGTGAGCAACTCCGATTGCCTGAGGTGTGGCCCATTCCGATTGCCTGAGGTGTGGCCTGAGGTGTGGCCCATACCTTCTCCAATTTATGGTCTATCTACATAGTCAGGGTCTAGCTCCCCGCACCATAGCATCCAGGCTGTCAGCACTGGCATTCATGGCCAAAGTGAGGGGTTCTGCTGACAGCACCAATGATTTCCGTATACGGCATGTTTTGGAGGGGTGGACCCGGGAACGTGGACGTCGCCCGGGCAATCGCCACCCTATTTCCCTGGGGGTTCTTACCCACCTTGCACGAGGCTGGCATGACCTGTGTTTTGACAGGTATGAGGCAGCTCTGTATCATGCGGCTACCACGGTGGCCTTTTTTGGAGCGCTCCGCATCAGTGAGCTGGTGCTACTGTCTAAGGCAGATGCGGCTCGTAGGGCACTGGAACTCGAAGATGTCTATGTCTCTAATGAGTGGGCTCAGTTGAGGATACGTTCCTCAAAGATTGATCAGCACGGTGTAGGCAGTGGTGTTAGACTGCTACGATGTTCTATTGCAGACATCTGTCCGGTTGGTGCCCTACAAGAGTTCATTGCAATGCGTGGTATGCACCCTGGCCCGTTTTTCTGCCACCAGGATGGGTCTCCCCTTACTAAATTTCAATTTTGGAAGGTGACCGGTAAGGCGCTGTCCAGTGTTGGCCTCCCCGGGGCTCGTTACGGCACCCATTCTTTTAGAATAGGAGCTGCTTCTACTGCAGCCGCATTTGGGTACTCTGAGGCTGATATATGCCATATGGGAAGGTGGGGGTCGAAGTGTTTTGAATTATATGTTCGCCCTCTTCAAGTATGAGTACCAGATAAGTCACTGTCCTGTCTCTTTTTATTTTACAGACCCTGTGTGTCGCCGCACACCGGTGGCAGTATGGCTGGTGGGCCACAGCTATGTGCACTGGGCAGCGCAGTACGCTGCGGCGACAGAGTGGGGACCCCAGCTTGGACTACGTGCACCCGCATGTATCAGGTGGTATGGTAAGCACGGAATGTTATGGTGGGAACTGTTGCCATTCCTTTTCTCCATCAGGGATGCTGAACTGCCTGATGTCCTGGTGCTGTACCTCGGGGGCAATGACTTGGGCCAGGTCACTGGCCTTTCTTTAAAACATGCTATCTGCAGCGACCTAGCTTATTTGCATTATGTGTGGCCTGCCACAACCCTGCTATGGTCAGACATCATACCGCGTCACGCTTACAGGGGGGGTATCAACCTCCAGGCCCTTGACCACGCTCGTCACTCGGTGAACAGGGCAGTGGCCCGGTTCTTTGCTGACAAGGGTTTGGGGCGGGTCATCCGACACCCCAACATTAGTCTCCAAAATTATGATCTTTACACAGGGGATGGGGTCCATCTGTCGCCCAGAGGTATGGACCTCTTTTTGGAAGATGTGCAAGCAGGCCTGTTGACCGAGCTGACGGTCGGGGGGGGACGTGAGTCTTTATTAAGCCTCCCCGTGTGGCGGGTAGCACTGGTAAGGTAAATATTTATGACCCACAGGTATCTGGCAGGTTCGCAATTGACTGGCCAACACTAGATAGGTACAAGTTGGTTAACGTTGACCGGTCAAAGACGAACCAGGCAATGGGGTGATGGCAGGAGCTATTCAGCATGCATCACCCCGTGATTTTACGGATACACGTCAGAGGGTGGGGTCAGTAGATAGTTGATTGACTACGGCCAACAATTTGTTTGTTGTCAACAAACAAATTGATACAAATGGATACATTGTAGCCAATTGCCGTTGGCAATTTTGGGAGGAACCTTACCAGTGTTACTGCGGCCTGCTTGCCTTAAGAATTATAATTGGTTGAGTACCAATTGAAATTTATAATTCGGACTAGGGCATGAATCAATAAATGTGGCCCAATGCCGTTATCCACTTATACCGGCATCTGAGTCCTTTTTTGGGGGGTGCGCCTGCAAAGTAAAATATTACTCTGCTTAAGTAAACGGATATTGCAAAGCTGTCTGAGAAACAGGTTAGGGACCTGCAGATGGTGCATGAGTCACCCTTATGGCAATATTTTCCTACACATTTCTTTATTACAACTTTATTACAGCTGCCAACAGTGGTTCAGTTAACTGCATTCTTCTTCTGTGCCAAGCCAGGGCAAAGAACTGTTTGTTGATTCCCCATTTTTTGAACAAAAATGGAGATAGACAGTTGTAATCTTAATTTCAGCCAGTCGGATTTTCAGCAACATTCCTAAATCAAATTAAGGAACAGAAGCATGGAATAAACTTATTGCAAATAAAAGGCTTGATCCATGTTTGATGAAGCAAAACTCAGTCACACAAATGGGAAACAAATGTTCTTTTATTATCGATCCAGAAAAAGTAAGCACTGAAGCAGTAGAAGCGTCATAGAGGTATGAAAAGTGAGAATGATACCAGCAATTCAGCTTTACGACTGCACTGAATCTTTTTTTATGATTAGTCATGGCTACATGTTTTGTTTGAGATGCAAAATGTTACTCCTTTGCTATCTTTAATGTGAGAAATTCATGAGCATAATAGAAAAATCTGACACAATGTAAATCTACCACTAAATCTAAATGAGACCTACAAAATCATTAGAACAGATCAAAGCAAAACCAGATGCTTTAGTTTCCAAGCATTTCCATGCTTATAATTCTCCCAACATCTTTGGAGGAACTTGGACCATTTTAAAAAAAAAATATTGAAGCATTTCTTTGGTTGGCTCACATTTTCTTTTATGGAAGGAAGAGGAAGAATAGAAAAGTCTGATGGAGTTTCCTCAGCTAACATGTAATCTCAGAAGTGTGTTGCTTCAAAGTCAAGGGATGAACAATAGTACAAGTTGTACCATTTACACACAATTCACAATCAGAGGAAGCAGGTCAATCCTCTAGCATTACTATCTCATTTGAAGCCTGTGAAATATGGATCAGGGTCAGAATCTGGCTGATTTGAGAAATCCTAGCTGATTTTAACAGATTGGTATTTGACTCTTTAAAAATAGCAATGAAAAAAACATAAAAGCAAACTGTAACATATTTTTGTGGTTCAGTTTTCCATAATTCCTCAGTAAGAAAGGCCAAATACAATACAATACAATACAATACAATACTCCTGCCAACCTAGCAGTTCGAAAGCAAGAAATTGCAAGTAGATGACTAGAGACCACTTCAGTGGGAAGGTAACAGCATTCTCTGTGCTCTGGTGTCTGTCTAGTCATGCCTGCCACATGACCATGGAAATATTTGCAGAAGCAGACAGCGCTGGCTCTTCAGCTTTGAAACAGAGATGAGCACTGAACCCTAGAGTCAGATATGACTGGCTTTTGAGCAAGGGAAATCTTTACCTTTACTTTACAATAAAATAAAATAAAATAAAATAAAATAAAATAAAATAAAATAAAATAAAATAAAATAAAATAAAATAAAATAAACAATTGGCAAATCTATGTTTCCCTGCCTCTATTAAAATGCCACTCCTAGTTGCCTCATTAGTTTTCTTGAACCTCTATGAGAAAAACAATGTCATTATACTCGACATAGCAAAAAGGGATTTGAGTCAGACATTTTTTCTTTATTTATTCATGTCAGAACATTGCATAACTTCAGTGCATTGCTTCTGGATTTTAGGGACTGTCCAATTTTGCCCAGGGGACATCCAAATGTACTCACAATGCTTTCCACTGTTGACGAGGCACTCTCTCTGCCCCTCAAGGCACACATAAAAGAGCCCTGGTGATGCAGTGGTTGAACTGCTGTACTGCAGCCAACACATCATAAATTCAATCCTGACCAGGGCCCAAAGATGACTCAGCCTTCCATTCTTCTGAGTACCCAACATGTTTGAGGCAAAAATGCTAATTAGCTTATGAACTGCTCAGAGAGTACACTAAGTACTATGGGGTGGAATATAAGTTGTACAGGTTACTGCTACTGCAGTTGTTTCCATCACCAAAATACTTGTGTGGCATTGATTGGATCATTCCTGGACTTTTTCTAGTGCTGTGTTAGAGCCCAATAAAATCTCACATGGATGATCTCTTTAGCCATCAAGAGCTCAGAGTTAAGTGGTAGCTTTTGGATATTTGACAACAAGTCAACAAGGCCGAACTTCTTTTCAAACATATGTATTAGTCTTAAATGGCAATCCTTAACATGCTTAGGAGTGAGCTCTATTGTGCAAAGTGATATTTATTTGTAAGGATGCATAAGACTCTACTGTGACAGGATTGTACTACTGTGTAGCTAATCTGTAAAAGGCTAAGGCCAAACCAAAGCTAAAGGAATGAGCAGCTGCGTCTCTGAGGCAACAAAAAATAAATTTAAAATAGCATTTGGAACTTGATACTGAACTGATGACTGTCATCACACCCCTATTGTTTCCTTTCTGACAAATAGGATTGTGCAGCTGTAAAACTGAGGGTTACTGAATAGCAACTAACTAGTCTGTGGGCCACCGAGGAGTTCAGAATCAATTGACACTATTTAAATCAAGGATGCAAGAAAGGGCTCAGAATTGATTGCTTCCTAATGAGCTTTTCTAGAGCAATCTTGTTCTAACCCAAGGGTTCAAAAATGTAATCAAGCACTCCTTAAAAAAAACATATTAAAATACTTCATATGGATATGTTTTTCAACATTATATCTTGTGAAATTCCGTAACTTCAAAGATGAGCTATCTATAGATCCCATATAGAAAATCCAAACCTTTAACTATATGTAGTTCTGCATATTTGCCATCATTTACTTCAGATATTATCCCATTTAGACAAGAAGGGAAAAACCAACCAATTCCAGGCTACTTTTTTTTTCAAATAGTCTCATGTTTAGCCCATCAGGAATATAATATAAATTGTTCAGCTATGTCTCCCACTTTTGCTGAACATGTGACTACTGGGTTCTGTAACCCCACTTTCAGAAAACACACACCCCAGTCTTTTATTTCTATCTTTTTATCCCTTTTTAATAAAGTTATTCCGTTTTATTCCTCTCAAATAAAGTTATTTCGCTCACTTTATTCTGCCACCCACATTTAGGATTGATTAGGCTTATGTGTACACAAGCACCACTCTGACCATGCACCCATTCACACACGCTTGAAGGTATATACTGCAAGGGTTGAATTTTATTTCATTGGCAGTTATACCTGGGATGTCAGATAACTTAATAAAAAGGTTTTCAAATATCTGGAACTGTTCAAGATAGCATATTTTCTTTGATCTGTATAGATTATGTCCCAAAAAAAAGACTCTAAAAATATTTTAAATTTGATTTTAACATGCTCTGTTTGTATCTCAAATCAGGATCTTTTTTGTACCTCAGCCTACCTCCTGCAAACATCCAGGAGGGCTCAATGCCACAGGAAGCCATCACAACATTTGGCCCCAAGAAAAGCCACCTTGATTCCTCTGTTTACCTGTTGTATTGTTTTCTGTTTACTCTTGCACCTGGCATGCTCATTGTTTTGGGACCCCTACTATATTCAATTGTAGATATTGCTTGGGTTGACTCAGGATAAATTAATTACTGGGTGGGAATAGAAAAAAACACCTAATAGCTCCTCATGCAAGCCCAACATTCAGCCTCCCCTGGACTCATTATCCACAATGCCATTGGTCATCTTGAATTTCTTGCCGTGAACTCTGGAACCACATTGGTGCACTTTTTCAATCCTTGCTCTCATTGGATGTCACATTGGAGACGTCAAGACCTGCAGCTGTTGAAATGTGAACTCTGTTTTTTCTTTTGTAAACCCTCATGACATTTGCCTTACCCATCCATCCATTGTTTTATGTGATTAACCCTTTGATTGTAACAAAAGAGCCGGGTACTGGTATTATTGAATCATTGTAAACTCTTTTAGTTTTTAACTGTTAGCTAGCAGTAGAGCAAGGTTGAGCTCCCTGGAGTGGAGGGTATAAAAGTCCCTTGATAGAAAGTGTCAGGAGTGCTCTTTGCACACACGCATGCACAAACCCAGCAGAGCTGCTCATTGGGGAAACTTATTTTAGACAAAAAGGTTGAGATTAAAACAATGTTGGCCAGGCACTGGAAAAAGTCCTAAACTCCTTTTCAATAAACTTGATTTATATTCTTGTCTGAAATAAATGCCTCATCGTCCTTGGGAGAAGGGTTCTGCCAGCAATCGAACCAAGAGTTGTAGCTGTGATCCAGACTCTGAAAGCTCCTGCAACAACCATGAAGGGGCGGCAATTTTTCTGGTAACAGTTCCATCAGACCTCAGAAGTGTTACCTTTGGATTACAATGTTCAGAATTCTCAAGCTAGATGGCCATGCTGGCTGGGAATTGTGCCATGAAAAGTAACATTCCCAAGAGCCAGAGTCCATCCTCACAGATTATGCATCTAATACAGGGGTTCCCAAGCTTTTCAAGCCAGGGGCCGGATCACACTCTCTCAGTAAGCTTCAAGGGCCAGATGGCCATTTTGCCCTGATTGCACTATGGGAGTGGCCATTTTGTCCCAACAGCTTCAAGGGGTGGCCATGTTGTTTCTAGAATGCCTTTGGAGGGGTGGCGTGCCACATGAAATGGTGCCAGGGGTCAGATCCAGCCCATGGTCCTTAGGTTGGGAACCCCTGATCTAATACATAAGACAGTTACAGTAATACTATTATGACATACATGACTTGTTCTGAAAATGTGTTACAGAAAGAAATTAGCAGACATGTGAAAGAGACAACCTTGAATGGCAAATCAAACTCTCTGCTAAGAGGGTGCTTGATATATCCAGTCCCAAAACATTTTTGATAAACATGCCAGACTGTTCATCTTAGGATACAGAGCTCTAAAACTTTAAGTGAGATCTGCACTTAGGCATTCTTAATTTTCTTACTAGACTCAGAATAAATAAATAAATGCATCTTGAAAGAATTTGAGGGCATGTTAGCTTCACTGGGTTGGTAAGGGATTTCTTCTATTTTTATTCTTGCTTAGCATCTATGCTCTCAGATTCAAAGCAGAATAAGTCATGGGTTGGATCCAAAGGTAGCAACACTAAACTTCATGAGACTAAACTTCATGATGACCATGTCAGTGAGACTAACTTTAAAGATACAGCCACCAAGTCTTAATTTAATAATGATTCTGGCAATACATTTACTTGCTTCTTATTCTGAGTCCAACAGGAAATAATATATTGGAATGCATCACCAGATAATATATACTGTAGTTCTGTGCAATTGTTGAAGTGAACTCAGGTCACAGGTAGGTCTGTGAATTCTGGTAATCAGCAATACTGTTGCTAGGTGCTAAGGCTTATACATGTTGGTGAAGGCATAACACAAGAGTTCTCAAACTTTTTAAGCTGTGAGCTGGGTCATGCTCTCTCAGACAGCTTCGGGGGGGGGATGGATGGCCATTTTGCCCTTCCTCCACCACATGGCACTTCCTGGTATGGTGGAGGTGGTGGTGGGCCACATGAAATGGGGCTGCATCTGACCCATGGATCGCAGGTTGAGAATCCCTCGCCTAACACCATCCATGAATGAGCTTGATGTTAATTTCATGTGACTCCGTGCAAAACTCTCCAAATGATAATTTGTATAATGGACACACTCCTAACACCAATCAAAATAATAATTTTCAATGGAAACAGATTATCGTTCGTTCGTTCGTTTGTTCACCCACAAATTCCATCCTCCTTTGGGTCCAAGACAACTCAGGACAGTGAACAAGCAAATTAAAACTGTTATATAAATAAACCTGTTAAAATACATAGCATTTACAGCATTAGCAATTACACTTATATACTGCCCCATAGCACTTAGTTCACTCTCTGGGTGGTTCAAAAGTTAATTAGCATTTTGCTGGGTGCTGATTTTACCAATCTCAGAAGGATGGAAGGATTGGTCAACCTTGTGTAAGAGCCAGAGTGAGCAGCCCTTCCCCCTCCTGGAGACATGTTTCCCTCATCTTCTCTGCATTCCCAAAACACCCAGGTGGCAGGGGGGAAGGGAGGAGCATCTGGAGATCTCTTATCACTGGACCATTATCTGCAGGAATTCCATTGGGAGGGGCAGCTGGAGAGTGAGTGGGAAAGAGAGGGGGAGAACGGAAGGTCATTGAGTATGGTAATTAGCCCCGAGGCAGTGGGTGATTGGAAGACATCTAAACTGGGCTGGAATCAGAGGAGGATGGTATATGGAGTGATGCAATCCTACGGTACATTCTATGTAACATTTTGGCACGATGCTTCCACTGCATCTGTACTGTCTTTTTCTTTTTTTATATACCGGGGAGAGCTCGCACTCCACCAAGCCTGGTGCAGGGGCAAAAGAACTAGGGGTTAGGGCGGAAGCCCTGCTTGGCTTTTAGGTTTTTTATTTTGCCACTGTTTTGCATTTGAATGCTCTATATGGCTTTTACACTTGCAATAAAATGACTCACAATAATGAAAGCGTGGCGCCAAAATGGCCGCCGCGCTCTTTGCGGGGGGCCCCCACCCAGACTCAGACATCCGGGCGAGTTAGGGGGCGTGGTCACCCCTCTATAAAAGGGGTGGCCACGAGGCAGCCGAGCTGCCATTTTAAAATAGCGACAGAGAGGAGAAGTTTTCTCCGTCGCTGTTCCTTTGATTCTTCGGCTCTTTAGCCCTTGGCTTTCCCGGCTGGGAAGAAAGGAGTTGCACAGAGCCTTTGGCTTGCTTGCTCTGTGTTTTTTTGCATCAGTTGATCCCTGGACAGGGATCCTGCTATTTCTAACGATATGCCTCCCAAACAGAAGGCCCCGGCGACGAAACCGCGGCCAACGGGGAGGATTTTTGCTGGCCCTGCGCAACGCGGGGGGCAGCCCTCAGGTTGGAGGACCAGGGCTGCGCCCACGCGGCAGGGCACTACCTCCACCGATATTGGTGGAGCGATGCAGGCTGCTTGGCCCTCGGCTGGCCAGCCTTCAACTGGCCCTTCTGGGGCTTCGGCCCTCGGCCCGCACTTGCCGGCCATGGGTCCGGTCAGCGGGGGGGGGGGGGGGCTGGTGCACAGCACGTTCCCCCTCCGGCCCCTCATGGGCCGGAGTTTTGGGCATGGCCCTATTCGGGCCCAGGTTCTAATTTTGGGGTTCCTGGTCAAATGCCTGGTGGGCCGTCCGGCCCACCCGGCCCACTTTATACTGGGGGATCTGTGGCAGTGGATGCATTGCTAACGCGTATAGCTGTGCTTGAGGCATCCTTGGGGATTGCACACAACCCCATGTCAGAGGGCCCTTCCCTCTCTGCTGGGGGCCCTTCATGTTCACCGGCTACCTCGACGGCCGCCACATTGCAACAAGCGGCCAGCCGGGTTGAGCTGCTTGAGACGCTCCGGCCTGCGCCTGCCGGTGTCTCGCAGGTCCCTGTTCGTCCAGAGCTACAGCAGGAGAGTGGTCAGGTGTGGCCCCAGAGCTCGATTCTGGTCGCGAGCTCCGACGCCCGCCATGGGCCGGAACCCCCAGTGGGGGCGGCTCACGGGGGTGCACCTAGTGAATATCAGGTTCAAGTTAATGCACCCACATCACAGTCCACTTCCAATGGTGGAGTTCAGTGGCCATGGCCTCGTCAAGGCGAGGCGAGTGGGCATCAGTTGCCAGCCTATCCCAGTGCCCCTTGGTTCCATACTGGTACAGCGTTGGGGGTGGGGGTTTCCACCCCCGGGGCAGTGCCGGGCATCGCAGGGACTGTCCAGGTTCCGCTGCGTATGCCCCATGTACCTAATGTGCCGGTGACGGCCTTGCCGACGGCTGGTTATTCATTGCCCCTTGGTGATCAATTGTCCCAGGTCACGAGGGAAAAGATTTGGCGGGGGGAGTATGTGGATATATTCTCCCTATTGAACCATGAGCCCACTAAGGAGGACAAAGAGGGACAGGATAACAGAGACAAAGAGCTGTCCCGCCGTCGTAAGCCACCACGCACCTGGGCCAACTGGTTGCCCGCATATCTTATTTATATGGCGGTGCACCTTAGGGCCCGGCCTGACCTGGCCATTACTATGGTCCAATATTTGGACAATATTTACAGGGCAATGGTGGATTTTCCTGGCCCATCGTGGTTGGCTTACGATGAGGAATTTAGAATGAGGGTGCCCTTGCACCCGGAGATGAGATGGGATGAGCCCTGTCAGAAATTGTGGCTATTGTACATGACCCCCACGCGTCCAGCGCCTGGGGATAGGTACCATTGTGGCCATGCCATTCAGCGAGCTGCTCCAACGCAGGCTTCCCGCCAGCTGGCGGGGCAGGGGGTTCCAGCCCGCTTGCTGTGTTGGAGCTTCTCGGCTAACGGTGTGTGCAATAAGCGGCAGTGCTGATACAAACATGAGTGTTCCTCTTGCGCTGGCCCCCACGCCGCCGCCGCGTGCCTGTGTGCCGGTGGGTCACGGGGCAGAGGTAGAGGTGGACAGGGAGTGGGCAGAGCTTCTGCTGATGGAGCTAGCCAGACAAAAGGCCCCCTCCCCAGTTAATCTGTATATGTTGGAGTGATGGCTCTCAACTTATCCAAGGAGAGAGGACGCGAGGTACCTCCTTGAGGGTTTTCAGTGGGGCTTCCGAATCCCATTTAAAGGAGTGCGGGGACCCCAAGATGCACCCAATTTACTGTCCCTGAAGGGTAGAGAAGATGTGGCTGCCCTGAGTATTGCTAAGGAGGTTGAGGCCAAGAGGGCGGCAGGCCCCTTTTCTGTACCACCCTTTCCCAACCTGAAGGTCTCCCCTCTGGGGTTGGTATCGAAAAAGGCCCCGGGGGAATTTCATTTAATCCACCATTTATCGTATCCGGCGGGTTATTCTGTCAATGATGCTATCCCTGATGACCTTTGTTCGGTCAGGTATACGTCCCTTGACCAAGCCCTGCGAATGGTGCGCTCTTGTGGTCCTGGTGCCCTTCTGGCAAAATGCGACATTAAATCGGCATTCCGATTGTTGCCAGTGCACCTGGAGGACTTTGAGCTATTGGGTTTTAGATTCCAAGGGAAGTGTTATGTAGATAAGGCCATGCCTTTTGGCTGCTCTATATCCTGTTCAGCATTTGAACGTTTTAGGACTTTCCTTCAGTGGGCCTTTGTTCGCAGGTCCGGGTCTCGGTCTGTAGCCCATTACCTCGATGACTTTTTGTTCGGGGGTGAACGGGGCTTGGACACGTGCACACGTCTCCTCACCACATTTCAGACGCTAATGCAGGAACTGGGTGTCCCTTTAGCGCCCGAAAAGACCGAGGGCCCATCCACTACCCTCACATTTCTGGGTATTGAAATTGACACGGTCGCACAGGCATCCTGGTTACCCATCGATAAAGTCACCCGGATCTCCGCGAATGTTCTGGCCTTGCTGGCCAAACGTAAAGTGTCACTTCGTGAGCTTCAGGTTCTACATGGCCATCTTAACTTTGCCTGCAGGGTGCTCACGCCCGGCAGGGAATTTGCTCGGCGCCTATGCGACGCCATGTCTGGCCTGTCAAGGCGCCATCATAGGGTCCGACTGACCATGGGCATGCGGGCTGACCTTTTGGTTTGGCTCACATTCCTGTGGGACTTCAACGGGGTCTCCTTTTGGAGATCCGACCTTTTAGTTTCCCCTAGGTTTCAAGTACAGTTGGATGCCTCCGACTCCCTGGAATATGGGATTTACTTCCAGGGGAGGTGGGCTTATGGCCAATGGCCTCCAGCATGGCGGGGAGCGGATCGCCTCCGCGATCTTACATTCCTTGAGTTTTTTCCAATCCTGGGAGCTTTGATGCTATGGGGCGAGGAGTGGGCCGACTCTGTGGTTCACTTTTGGTGTGACAATGCTGTGGTAGTGCACATTGTCAATGCTCAGACGTCTAAATCACCCAGGGTGATGGCTTTAGTTCGCCAATTCGTGTTACATAGCCTATGCCTCAATGTGCTTTTTAGGGCCAGACATGTACCAGGCATTAATAATGATATTGCCGATGCTTTATCCCGCCTGCAGATCCCCCGGTTCTGCGCCTTGGCTCCGGACGCAGAGGAATTCCCCTCGCCACTCCCGGCCGAGATTTGGACATTTGGCAAGGAGAGGTGAACCGGGCGATTGCCATGTCCTTGGCGCCCCGCACGCATAAGGCGTATCGTCATGCTTTCGTTCAATTTATAAATTTTTGTGTGCAACTTCAGTTGCCCGAGGTGTGGCCCATTCCAGTGGAACAAGTATTACAATTCATGGTTTATTTACACAGTCAGGGCCTCGCTCCCCGCACTATAGCATCCAGGCTGTCAGCACTGGCATTTATTGCCAAGGTGAGGGGTTTTGCTGACAGCATGAACGATTTCCGCATACGGCATGTTTTGGAGGGGTGGACACGGGAACGTGGCCGCTGCCCGGACACTCGTCACCCAATTTCTCCAGGGGTGCTTACCCACCTTGCACGAGGCTGGCATAACCTATGTTTTGACAGGTATGAGGCAGCTCTTTTTCATGCAGCTACCACGGTGGCCTTCTTTGGAGCGCTCCGCATCAGTGAGTTGGTACTACTGTCCAAGGCGGATGCGACTCGTAGGGCACTAGAACTCGATGATGTCTATGTTTCTAATGAGTGGGCTCAGTTGAGGATACCGTCCTCAAAAGTTGATCAGCACGGCGTAGGCAGTGGAGTTAGACTGCTACGATGTTCCATTGTAGACATCTGTCCGGTTGGTGCCCTACAGGAGTTCTTGGCAGTGCGTGGCACGCACCCTGGCCCGTTTGTCTGCCACCAGGATGGGTCTCCCCTTACTAAATTTCAATTTTGGAAGGTGACCAGTATGGCACTATCCAGTGTTGGCCTCCCAGGGGCTCGTTACGGCACCCATTCGTTTAGAATAGGTGATGCTTCAACTGCAGCTGCATTTGGGTACTCTGAGGCTGATATACGCCATATGGGAAGATGGGGATCTATGAGTTTTGCATTATATGTTCGCCCTCTTCAGGCATGAGTACCAGTTAAGTCACTGTTCTCTTTTTTCTCTTACAGACCCTGTGTGTCCCCACACACCGGTGGCAGTATGGCTGGTGGGCCACAGTTACGTGCACTGGGCAGCGCAGTATGCTGCGGCGACATAGTGGGGACCCCAGCTTGGACTGCGTGCAGCCGCATGCATACGTTGGTATGGTAAGCGTGGAATGAGATGGCGGGAACTGTTGCCATTCCTTTTCTCCATCAGGAATGCTGAACCGCCTGATGTCCTTGTACTGCACCTCGGGGGCAATGACCTCGGCCAGGTCACTGGCCTTTCTTTAAAATTCACGATTTGCAGTGACCTAGCTTATTTGCATTATGTGTGGCCGTCCACAAGGCTGCTATGGTTGGACATCATGCCACGTCACGCTTACAGGGGAGGTATTGACCTCCGTGCCCTTGACCGCGCTCGTCGCTCGGTGAACAGGGCAGTTGCCCGGTTCGTGGCAGACAAGGGTTTGGGGATGGTCACCCGACACCCCACCATTAGTTTACAAAATTATGATCTGTATGCAGGGGATTGGAAGATTTGCAAGCAGGCCTGTTGACCGAGCTGACGGTCTGGGGGGGGGGCGGTAGTCTTCATTGAAGCCTCCCTGTGTGGCAGGTAGCACTGGTAAGGTAAAGATTTATGACCCATAGGTATCCGGTAGGTTCGCAATTGACTGGCCAACACTTAGACAGGTACAGGTGTAATAACGTTGACCGGTCAACGACGAACCAGGCAAGGGGTGATGGCAGGAGCTTTTCACCATGCATCACCCTGTGATTTGATGGATACACGTCAGAGGGTGGGGTCAGTAGATAGTTTATTGACTACGGTGAACAATTTGTTTGTGTCAACAAACAAATTGATACAAATGGATACATTGTAGCCAATTGCCGTTGGCAATTTTGGGAGGAACCTTACCAGTGTTACTGCGGCCTGCTTGCCTTAAGAATTATAATTGGATGAGTACCAATTGAAAGTTATAATTCAGACTAGGGCATTATTCAATAAAAGTGGCCCAATGCCTTTATCCATATACCGGTGTCTGAGTCTTTCTTTGGGGGGTGCGCCTGCAAAGAAGAACCTCTGACTCTGGCCTGATTTTCCTGCATCAGGGGGAACAAAGGACTGGGAAGTGGGGAGAAACTGGTTTGTCGAACATTCAATATGCTACACCCCCCTCAAGCTCAGTTCCACACCTTGAATCCCATCAGTATCTAACTCCCAACTTTTTGACTGTAGTACAGTAGTTTAACCACTATATATCACCAGGCTCAAAAGGAGTAACAAGTTCTAAAAACCAGGTAGAACACAGTAGAATGATTTTTTCTGGAACACAAAATTATTTTAATCCTGATCTGGCTCTGATTGCAATGCTGACCTTTTACAAGACCAGGGTTTTACAATGATTTGAAACTGAAAATAATGTTATCCATACAATTATAGCTAGCCAAAAAGTCTGATTCAGAAAACAACATTTTAAGAAAAAGATTATTGATCTTCTCAAGTCATGCAAATCCAAAAGTAATTTCCCAGGCAAAGAGAGAAAATTTATTTCCTAAAACATAATATAATGAACTAAAACAGAACTATTTAGATAGCTTGTCAGATAACAAGGCTTTCAGAAAAGTAAAACAAAGAAAGTGCATTTAAAGTTTTAAAGCAATTCATATTTAATTTGAATTGGCTTGCTGAGCCTTTTCAATTTTATCTCCACATGTCGTACGACACAGAGGAATACCTTAGAGAATTGGTCTAATCTGCATAAATATATTATTTGCTCTCCAAAATCTTTCATAATTCATATTGCAAATCCATTAAATCCTGGTTTTAAATTGTCTGAAGTTATCACACAATTATTAAAGGTAATAAGGGAATTCATAGAGAAAGTTGAAGGACAATTAGGAGGAAATATCCCCTGAACTAAAATAAGGCATTTTGAGAACTAATTTTTGATGGGTACATGGGATATGGAAACTGCTTTCTTAGAAGAATATGAATTAGGCAATTTGAAAGCTAACATGTTTCTTCAAAATTCTTTTTTATCTATTCTAAAGATATAATCTAATTAAAATATAATTAAATCAAATGCTTTTGATATTACCTCAAAATACTCAGAAATAATTTTGAAAAGGGTACTGTATGTTTTGAAGCGATTATTTCCATGATCCATAGACATTGCCATTAAATTTTACATACTATCTAAGATACAGCATTGAATTTTTATACAATAGATCTAATACAGCATACTCTTTCTAAGGCAAGCTTCACCTTTTATTCATATGTCAGCTGACGTGATTGCCTGCTATCTTGAGTGCATAAAAACCTAATAGACCAGCATGTACTGTATCTCCAAGCAATGTATCTTTTCTTGTCATATCACACCCAGAGTTATAAAGAACCAAAACAGATTAAGCGCACCCACATTCAAACCAGCATCACCTGCATTGTTCCCCCAAACCAGCAAATAAAGAGGCAAGACACCAAGAATGTATTTAAACCTGGACCACAATTTTATTCAAGCCTTTAATCAGGGGTGAGACCTAACATAGTGCATGAAAACTGGTGCCAAAATGGCCCCTCTCCAGCCCAGAATGGGTGAGATCCTTTCCTGGATTAGTACTGTGCATCACCAGGCTGGTTTAATTGGGGATACACTCACATTTCCAGCACAAAACTGATTCTTATGAATCAATAATAATTTCGTGTCAGAGATTACTCTGGGTTGAAAGGATTTTTGCTGGAGAAATTCTGCTCAGGCGATGCCCAAATGAGGCTCCTTTCTTGTCCCCAAGTACAGCCCTCGTGTATCGAAGCCCGACCTTCCAGTCTCCAGCTCAGCATCTTAACCACTAAGCCACCAGAGGAGCAGCATATGAATCAGTCAGATGTATACCAAGTCTTCCTGAACTGCTTGTGCACCAGAATCACATGATTTGCAGTATCCATTCAGGAGATCCAATCAACAAATGACACTCTGTGGGACTCACTACTACCACTGCTACCTCCCACTACCCACAATAGGAGAAGGCTAGTTTATGTTTAGTTTTCCTCACCGCACCAGCTGTTAAACACAGCTAGTAGATCCCGCTATAGGTCTGCTAAAATGGTGTCCACTCTCTTACATGTGACAAAACTCTTTCTCCAGAACATTTCAGGATGATCAAACCTGTTGCCCAAATGCTCCAAATAGAAGCCACCATTCTGCTGAACCTAGAACTTTATTTCCATATTTACATCTCTCCATGTCCAGTCCAAACAATGAGGGTTGTAGCCCTTTCTCCAGACTCACCTGCCCAGGATGATTGATCAAACCAGGATCACACACACACACACACAGGTTGTGAAGCCTGACTTCTTGGAGGTCTCCAATTGAATTGTATGTACAACCAATTCTTTCCCTTTTAACACTCCTACATCACCACCACCACCTCCAGTGAACCAGCCAAGTTGTTGAGGCTGATGAGAGCCTGCCTCCAAGTACATAGAGTAAAAGTCCATCACCACATATTTTCTACCTACCTTTCCACTCAAGGATAACCTTGCCCCCTACTCTAGTGAGATTACCATGTTAAACAATGCCACTACAGTATATTGGCATTGACTGTGGTGAATGTACGACCTGACCTTAAGTCTGAAAATATAAAGGAGTTGGAAAGTTATTTGTACAAGGCTGATGGTGAATCCTCATAAGTCCCCAAATCACTGAGCAGTTGACTCACCAAATCCCCATTAATTCAGCAGGTATTATTTTGATGTTTGCAGATTGATACGCAGTAGCCAGCAGTTTGGGGGCCAAATACATCTTTATTGGAATGTAGTCAATCTGAACATGAGGTCAATGGCGGAGCAGTGCTCCTTATATACAACAGGTAGCGATTCAAACCTGGTGTGGAGCCACATGATTGGTCAGTACAGGTAAACAGCCAGGTGACAATACTTGATTGGGTACTGAGTAAACAATAGCTACAACTACGGCGGGAACACAGTCCCACGATATCTACACAAGAGGAGTATTCACAAGGTGGTCTCCGGGAATCAGACCCTGTGCTTTTGGTCTCCAAGCACAGTGCATTTACTTACTGAGCCACCAGGGAGCTGCATCAGATTGGTAATGGTGGGGCAGACATTATTAGGTGGTCACATCTGTGGGAGAAATATACTGTGTGAGCAACCAAGAGTCACTTTTATAGGTAAATGTAATTTCTCAGCCTTATCCTGCAGTTTCTGGTGCCTATGTCAGAAAATCAACTAGTCTTTGGGGCCAACCCAGAAAAAACATTGGTAGACATCTCCGTACCATACAAAATCAAGTCCATCTGCATGCAGTTTTTTAGCTGTTTGGATATCATGTCATCATGATGTGTACCCACTGTTATCACCATGTCCGAGGGATCCGATGGAGGACACTTTGATGAGTTTTAGTCCCAGCCTAACATCAGAGATGGGTAATACTGCCTAGTTAGACTGCTCAAGCCTGAAGATCTCATTCAGAAATTATTATTATTTTTAAAGGTGTGGCCTTATACTGTATACCTTATTAGCAATGTTTTGCTTCTTTCTTCTGGGCTGGAGTGTAATGGTTTGACTCATTTTAAATTAAATAGAGAATGCAACCAACATGTTTATCCAGTCTCTTTCATGCCACCACAGCCTTAAAAAATCCCATTTGAATTCTTTTAATACAGCTTATTCCATAGTTATTGTTCTCTTCAAGGAACAGTTTGACATATTTTTAAAACAACCAAAACAGGCTGAATAGAAGTTATAATTAAGCTTAATGAGCTTTACATTAATTATAATTACAATTTCACTATTTTCAATGTGAAATTTAGCTAGCAAACATACTTGAGTTAATGTCAAAACAGTTGGCTTGGTGTGCTTCTTTAAATGTCACTAGAAAATCAAGTTCACACTCATGCACAAAACACAGCTCTAGTTGTAATTGTTATTTTAGCACACACTTAATGATCAAAATACCCTTGATCCTTGTTTATGTAAAGCTACATTCCACTCTGCTATGGTGTTAAAAAAGGGTTTCTGGAGAGCATTCAGAAGTAAATCAGTTCATGAACCGTACTTTTGTAATCGCATGGGACCTTGAGTTGTCTTTGTGTGAGAGATGTGTTATGAAGTAAAAGCATTCATATTCAATATGGCTATTTATTCATTGTGACTGACATTCACAGATATAAATGAATGGGAGGCTCTGCCAGTGGCTTCATTTCTAGTATCCTGTCTCTATCGTCTACAGACATTGACATTAACATGGTAAGGTTGAGGGCCTGGGGGTGGGGTGGGGTGTCACAGCAGGCTCTAGGCCATCAATAGTCTTGCACTTTCGGCAATGTTACTATTCTTTTTCAAAACACATGCCACTGTATTCCTCTGGGAATTAATTTTTATATGGGAGGGAAGGTGTTCAGGAACAACGGATGGTTGTGAACTGTAATACTAGGGACCCCTCCCCCTCTGGAGAACAGGCTGTTGTCATTCCAGAACTAGCAGAAAAGATTCTGCTCAGATACAGAAGGGCTCGGCATGGCATCACTCTGTCTTTCCTAATCTATAGCTATGACTTTAGATGGACAATGGCAACAGCACCTGCTCCTGTGCCATCTCTCCTCTCCTAGGTCCAGTAAAGGCACAATTCAAGGCTACACTAGTGCACAATGAGCCCTGAAGCTTAACTCATGCTACCAAGAGAGAAAGATGTCATCAGAGGTGACAGCAAAATTAGCTACCATGGGAATGAACCGGTCCAGCAACAGACGAGGCAAAGACAGAGTACAAGAACTGAGTACCAGCTACTCCTAGCTACACTTCCTCAATTCTGTCAAGGGGCTCATAGAAGGAACCTACCCAAAGATTGTGAGGTCAATGAATATATGCAGGTGTCCCTTGGACAACAACAATACCCTGGTTAGCTGATTTGTTTGCTCTGGAAACACTTCTGGGTTACTTATGACATGAGCAAAGAAGAATGCTAAATACACAACATAAGATAATTGCAGTTACATTATGCACACTGCCAGATTGACTGTCCATCAAACTGCAAACTAGAAGAAGCAAAGAGATGTTTAATGACCTGCCAGGCAACCAGCATCCCAACACAATTGCCAGATGCTCAGATCACACATGATGTAGAAAGGGTGTGAGATAAGTCTGAAGGCTAGAGGCTGTGAAAGAGAAAGAAGTTGGAATTTTGTGTGTGATGGGCCTCCAAATCTCCTGCCATTGCCAGCTGGCAACAGAGTTAACTAGCTCAAAGCAAAGTTGTTTGTAAGTATTGTGCAACAAATAGCATAAACGAATCTCTCTCAGTTGCCCAGATTAGCCCTCTTCCTCTTAGCATTTTAGCTTGCTAACATTAGACATGTTGATTCATATGTGGCAAGAAAGACAGCTGACTGCTGCTATCACAAATCACTAACTTCATATGTCACACAGAACCCTTCCAGTCCTGGTCTCCCCAACCTTTGTGATATTATGAGGAACTTGTCCTGCTCTCTTGAGGTCTTGGGGAATGGGATGCTGTTGACCTAACAGCTCTAAATACCATGAATGCAGGCAGCACCCAGCTAACAAAGTGCTGTCAATGTATGGAAATGATTTTTGTGTCTCTGAAAGGCACTCAATTAAAAACGTAAAATATTAGTCTGAAAATGAATTTTCTTTGCCTTTGCCAAAGCTTTTTAGCTTTTAGTTTTGACAAAATTTTGACTCTCACAGTGTATAATACAAACAAGAAAGCAAGGAGACAGAATGAAGAGTATGGCACTCAAGAAACAAGGTAACTTGTATGTAGAGGTAGGATGTGTCTTGATTTGCAAAAAGTCCTATGTTTGTGTCAATTCTGCTAGCTTTTGAATTCATTCAAACACTAAGGAAAACATGATGCACAACTAGGATACAAACTATCTTAGAAAAAGGCAGGGGTTGTTTAGGTTTCATGACTCCTAAACCACTGTATTCTTCTGTTTGCATGTGTGCATCAGTACATATCGTGTACTTCTTGCTCTGTTAATTTTTCAGGGTTCCTCTGAGCCTGAACATACCTCCCCCACCTGCTCACAAATTCCTTACTGTAATAGCTTTACAACTTTTCAGTAGTCAGCTGTCATCACAAAGAACTGTTGTAATGCTATAAGATAAAACATAATTTTTAAAAAATTGAAACCTTGTACCAGGTCCAGACAAGCAGCAATGGGGGCTCTGCAGCAGAGGTAGAGGTAAGGTAAATGTTTCCTTTGCTTGAAAGCCAGTCGTATCTGACTCTAGGGTTCAGTGCTCATCTCTGTTTCAAAGCCGAAGAGCCAGCGCTGTCTGCTTCTGCAGACGTTTCCATGGTCATGTGGCAGGCATGACTAGACACTGGAGCACACGGAATTCTGTTACCTTCCCACCGAAGTGGACCCTATTTATCTACTTGCAATTTCTTGATTTCGAACTGCTAGGTTGGCAGGAGCTGGGACAAAGATGGGAGCTCATTCCGTCCTGCAGTACTCAGGAATTGAACGGCTGACCTTCTGCCTCCCAGTCAGCATCTTAGCCACTTGAGCCACTGCAGTCCTCAGGTAGAGGTAGAGATGGTGAGTGTGGCAGATTCCCCTCCCTTCAGAACCTAAGCTGGAGGTGGCAGGTGGTGGTGGTGGTTAAGTTTTTAATAAAGAAAAAAAACCATAGGTTTTTAATAAAGAAAAAAAACCACAGTGACTGCCAGGTTAAAAGAAAGTTGAGAAACCAGGACAAGCACCATGTAACCTTCACCCAAGTTAAAAGAAAATGGATTAGAATCCTGATTCTTTTAATAGTCAAGATGAAGCCTAACTCAGGAATATTTTGAAAAATCAATCTCTAATCTACTGATGTACTAAACCTGGGATTCTCAACCTGTGGCCTGTGGGCTGAATGCAGCCTGCAGCATCATTTCATGTGGCCCAACACCACCTCCACCACACCAGGAAGTGCCATGTGGTGGATGAAGGGCAAAATGGCCATCCAGACCCCAAAGCTGTCTGAGGGAGCATGACCTTTACCCCTGGTTTAAAAAGGTTGAGAACTCCTGCACTAAAAGTGCTGAGTTGAGGGAGAAGTCATCATCAACAACCACCCAGAGGTGTGCAGGGCACCATGGGAAGGCACTGGACAGGGAGTGGTGAGGGCGCCTATGAGGGGTTGGGGGGGAATCCCATGCATTGCTATTGGCACCCTAGGGTGCCAGAGGTGAGAGCAGGGTGGGACAAAGCCCTATTGCCCTATATACCAGCACATGCCTGCAACCACCACAGAGGACTGCCTCTGACCTTAGACCAAAGTACCATTTTTAAAGTTCAAGTTTGTTCTGTGCTTAGTATTTGGCATGGTATTTTTCCCATATTAGCTAAGTCATCTTGGTTGTACAATCCAAAGCATGACTTTTTGCCAATATTAGTCCATTGGCTGCTTCATAGATAGATGGTTTTAAGGACAATTTCCAGGCAGGCTTGTAACCAAGGCTACAAAGATGTGTGAGAGAGCACCTTCCTATTCATGCTGAGTATCCAACTCAGAAGCATAGGAAAGCTAGAAATTGCTCACACACATACACTATGAAAAGGCCATATGCTAACAATCTTCTGTTGTTCTTTGCCATTCATACATCCACACTACCTTAAATAATTTCCAATATAGTCTCTTTGCTGAAAAAAGAAAACAAATCATGCACATAGACTTTTGATATTAGCTCTATCCACCTCAATTTACCGGGGATTTGCCGGAAAGCCCCATTTATCCTCAGAACTGCTACCAGAAGAGAAAGTGACAACTGAACATGTGAGAAATGTGAGAAATGGTAGACAGTATTGGGATATTTATCATGATTGCACAATAGCTGTTGATTCATAGTGGTAAACAGCTAAAGTTATTTAGTCAAAATATTGTCAACACATTCCCATCCAAAGCCAATATTATATGAGCAGGTACTCATTGTTAACACAAGATTCTTCCTTAGAGAGTCCCTGGGATACCAAGGGTCAAATCTGTTAGAGATAGGAAGTGAACAATTCAATTGTGCATAACAGGGCATACGTACAGAGATGTGAGTGCACACACACACCTTGGAGTGGGAGGAGAGAGATACATACCTGCATAGATACTGGGTGGGGAAAGACCTTAACATCCCATGCCCCTCTTCCAATCACCTATACCAGTGGTGGTGAACCTATGGCAAAAGTGTCAGAGGTGGCATGCAGAGATCTATCTGTGGGCACATGTGCACTCATAGGGAAGCTCCACCTCACTCATCCCAGCTGCCACCAATGGCAGCACCGCTTCCCCACTCCACCAATGAAGAGGGGAGAGGGGAGGCTAAAATCCCGCTGGGGAGACAGCAGCATGGGGTGAGGTGAGGTGACCAGATCCCCCCACATGATGCATTTTGAATGGTGTGCATGTGCACACACCCATGTGACTTCACCAGAGGCGTGCCAGTGACATCACATAGGGGTATGGGCATATGCAGTGCCTGCCCGTGTGCTGCTTTCTCCTCCTTGGGCACTTGGTCCCTAAAAGGTTCACCATCACTGACCTAAACAATTCTTAAGGGAGATGGGGAGAGACCATTTTTGGGTCACTGAAGAAGTGAGTGAGAAGATGAACCTCCTTTTGTCACACTGACTCATCTTAAATGCTTCTTTACTGCACATTAGCAGGAATCAAGCAGCCATCCAGAAAAATTCGAGGTCACAGGGAGAGATATAGCTTATCTGTTCCCCATCACCAACCATAATTGCTGCTTTTGTGCTACAGTTTATCATGACAAAGCAATGCTTTTTGGTGCTGCTGAGCTGTTTTGGGTGCTGCCCCCAATGTTGCTGCTCTACACCAGGCACATGGTTTGAAATTTTTAAAATGTTGATGGTCCAGTATCAGCAAATGGTAGAGGTAGGGAAAAGCTGGGGACACTGCAATGTTGCTTCAGTGACCACTTGATGTAGAATCTACAATTTGCTACGGTTGTGCATTCTTGTCATAAAGTGAAGAAATCTGTTAAACCAGGATAGGTCTGTTAACATAACTTAGTCTTGGGCCAAGAAGTGGTCCCAATCTAAGTTTATGCCATTGATTAGTTAGAAGCTAATCAGCCTTTCATCATCTGTCCACTCTGAAGACACAGACAAAAGGTAGCCTCATGATTCCAACACATCCATTGCTGACTGACATTCAACAGACTAGACTAAAGGCTTAGCAGGCCAAATGGCTACTCTCTCTCCTCTATCCTTTCCAAACAACATAGGTCACTGGTTTGGGTATTTGGCTGCAGAGCCAGAGGCTGCGGGTTCTATTCCCCACTGTGCCATCTTGATAGGGGCTGAATTCAATGATCCATAGGGTCCCTTCCAGCTCTACTGTTGTCATGTATTGAAGCACAATTGCAAAGTAGCGCAGAGGCGCTCTTGCAAAAGGGAAAATGGCAGTTTCCCACCATTATAGCAAGAAGCCCAAAGTGGTGCGAAACCCTTACAAAAGGGCGCAGCTAGTAGTCTAAACCAAGCTTTATGGTTGGTTACACTTTTGGATCCTGTTCTCCATTGGTTAATTACATACACCCCCGGTTATTACTAGTTAGTTACATCCAGCCGGCAGGTTGCTACCTTGTATCCAGGAGCTACCACCGGAGAGACACTATGTAAGCCCCACGGGTAGACCAGGATGGGGCTAGATCGGATCTATACTTCCCACACACCAGTTGGGTAGCCAGGTAGCACTATGCCCTGGGTCCTTCCACTGCTGCACTTCATGGTAGCACGTATACTGCCCAAAGATGGGTAAGAGTCCAGTGGGACTGAATTGTTTAGCCAGTCCCACTGGATTGTATAGCCATCTTGGGAGCCGGGGACACCTTGTAATTTCATCTCTATTTGACTGTTAATAAAGCCTGTTGCTGTTTGTTACATCATTATCCTGGACTAGTGCTTATAAGGGCCAGATTCAACAACTGTTCTAAGATTATTATATAGGATGGATCGACCAACTTTTAGTGGTCATGTGTCTCAGGATACTAAGTAGGCTAGACTACTAGCAATCCCTGGTGCCTTCATCACTTACAAGTACCAAGATAAAACACACCACACATGGAAAACAATACCTGCTCTCTATTATTCAGGGTGCACTAAAATATCCTATGCAGCCTCACAAAAAGGAAAAGACTGGTCTCATGCTGTTTGTATGAGAGTGGGTGTGCCACTGGTACAACAAATAGTGAGGAGACCCCTTGGTCACTTAGGAATGGTGCACAATACTAGCCAACAGACTAGATTAGCATATCTGCCCAGGGAATGCAATATCCCTCACAACACATCTCCACAATAAAAGGAAGAAAGAAACATTAATTTTGCTAATTTTCATTGCTTTTGAATATGTTCATGTAGAGAAAGGGAGCCAAATATCCCATATTTAGGTACAGACAAACAAAACATCACTTTTTGCCAACTCAGTTAAATTTTGGAAACAGCAAAATGAAACAAGAACGATTTAACCTGGCATCCTTCATCTGTTCGGTGCTAGAAACTATAAGGTGCTGTCAGAGCTGTCATGTGCTTTAAACTCATTTCTATAGTTATTGGCATCACTTTGGAATGATTACAAGTACATCAATATTCATTTGACTTCTAGATACAGCAATTTAGACATTTATGTTGAATGTGCATAAAGATTGAGGTTGAGTCCAGCCAAGACAAATCTTGATGGTGTTGTGGGAGACGGTTGGTTCTATGGATAAGTAGATCCAGCTATAGAAGTATTATAACCAAGATAATGGCAACAGGCCCCATCAGTCCCTGGAAAATAGATGGGGGAAGAAGTAGAAGCAGTGACAGACTTTACCTTCTTAGGATCCAAGATCATTGCAGATGGTGATTGCAGCCATGAAATAATAAGGCAACAAATTCTTGGGAGACAAGCTATAAGAAACCTGGGGAACATAGTTAAAAATAGAGACATCACCTTGTAACCAAAAATTTGCATAGTCAAAGCAATGGTATTCCCAGTCGTAATGTATGGTTGTGACAGCTGGCCTACTAGGAAAGCTGAGCACAGAAGAATAGAGGCCTTTGAGATGTGGTGTTGGAAGAGAGTTTTGAGAGTCCCCTAGACAGCTAGGAGAACAAATAGGTTGATCTCAGAAAATATATACCCTGACTGCTCAAATAGTAAAGATGAAGCTAAAGTACTTTGGACACCAGATGAGAAAGCCTTGATGCTGGGGAAGGTTGAGGGCAAAAGAAGGGGGCGGCCAAAAATGAAATGGCTAGATGGTATTGTAGATGCAATGGGCAGAGAGCTGGGCAGGTAGAGGCAGATGGTGGAGGACAGAGGTGTCTGGAGAGCAATGGTCCATAGGGTCACAAAGGGTCAGAATTGACTGTGCGACTGAACAACCAAAAATAGCATCATTTGCCCCCACCCCCACCATACTTCAAGCTTCACTGTTTCTTCTGAGCTTAGATGAAAACAGCAGCTGAGCCAAAAGTGGATTTCCAGGATCAGTACATCATTGCAAGTGATCCTTGTTGTAGTGCAAGGTGAGTAATTAAGAGTCATTAACTTTACAAAATTAACAGTGGCTCAAGTTGCTAAGACGCTGACTGGGAGGTGGAAGGTCAGCAGTTCGATTACCAATTACTGCAGGACAAAATGAGCTCCCGTCTTTGTCCCGGCTCCTGCCAACCTAGCAGTTTGGAAGCAAGAACTTGCAAGTAGATAAATAGGGACCACTTCAGTGGGAAGGTAAACAGCATTCCGTGTACTCCAGTGTCTAGTCATGCCTGCCACATTCCCACAGAAATGTCTGCAGAAGCAGACAGTGCTGGCTCTTCAGCTTTGAAACAGACATGAGCACTGAACCCTAGAGTCAGATACGACTGGCTTTCGAGCTTGTTGCCTTCTTTCCTCTTTGGATGGATGGAGGGGGCAAGATGGGCCTCTCACCTCCACTTGGACATCTGATGGCGACTGGGCAGTTGATGCTTGCTTGTTGCCTTCTTTCCTCTTTGGATGGGGGAAGGGGGCAAGATGGGCCACTCACCTCCCTTTGGGCCTCTGATGGCAACTGGGCAATTCAATATATATATAAATAAAATTGAAATTTTATAACATATATACATTTAAACAACATGATTACATGATAAACAAGATGGGCCACTCACCTCCTCTTGGGCCTCTGATGGCAACCTTAGCATATATTTGAAAGTTATAGAGCATTCCTGGTCACTCCATTTAAGATTCACTATGGACCTCAGTCCCTGCTCTTTTTTTAAAATGGATTTTGTTGTTCCTTTATTCACCCTTAACATGGGATCATGTTTGTACTCCTAAGATATAAACTACAAGGTTTCTGTCTTGTAGTTTTGAGAGGGAGGAGTAGTGTTGTAATGAGCTTGCAATGAGATGCGGGAGGTGGCTGTGTGGTGAAGTCCAGCCCCGATCAGAGTCGGGAGCAAGTATTTATTCCCTGCCTAGGGGCAAAGATTATCTAGGATAATCATGCCATCCCCTGTACAGAAGGCTTGCGTACGTGGCATTTTCCGGTGGTGTGGCTACAGCGGTGGCTCTGGAAGCTACCCCAAGGTTAATGGACAACCCACACTTAATTGCCTTGGGTTGGCAAAACCCATTGTTCCTGCCTTAATCTCGCAGCCTATGTGGATTGATCCCGGGCAACCTAGCTTTGTCCCTTGTTTGCCCCTGTCTGCTTGCCTAACTCTATTTGCCCCCAGCCTGAGCCATGGTTTATGCCTAACTTGCCCGCTTATCTCCCAGTTTCCTCTCCAGCCGAGCACGGCCCCAACTAATTTGGGGACAGGCATGCGGGTCTGTGGACATCGGGCGCACCCCTCAGGAGAGGTTTATTATCCAATTAATGCAAGCAACCCACAGAGTAGCATATGGAAGTCAGCTACTATAAATTAAAGTAGAAAGTTGTATTTAGGTGTTTTTTTTTTTAGTATCTGCTTGATTGTGTGTAAAATGACTTACATTTTGTAGAGGTTTACCTTTAATTAAAGGAAGAATGAGAAACACAGTTTGAATGGTCCAGCAAGCTTTGAATAGATTCAGTTGTTATGTTGACAGACTTGCACAGATGCTGACAGTAAGGGAAATTTTATCAAGTAGTTGTTCTTTTAGAACATTCATTCTACCACTTGTGTAGCATATTTTACACTTTGGCTTAAAATTCTGTTGTTGAGTATATTAAGTTACAAGTAGAGCAGGCCCATTGAATCAATGGAACATACAGTTGACTTACCAAATCCCCACTGATTCAATAGCTCTACTCCAGTTGCAACCTGCTATGCTAAGCAACAGGATTTTAGTCTTTATCTTAATCAGTGCCCTTGACCTGGTCATTATATTCAGCACTTTTACTTCTTTATAGTAAGTGCTTATGTTGTTTAGAAAGAGACAGAGTTGTAAAAGATATTTTCTTTGCCAAGGACTGATGGGCTAAGATGTTCTGCTTAGTAGCAAATGTCACCATCTATCTACCTGTGTGCCACACGAAGATGGCTTTTCCTAGGCTATCCTTCATAAATTGTGAAAGAGCAAGCTGCCAGAACTATGTGCGAACAGATATATTCAACGGTAAATTCCTACACCACCATGTGAAGTAAAACGGAGCTTGCCTGCATGCTCTGCAGTCATTTTTTTTAAAAAAAAATCAATATTGAATGTATTTGATATTAAATAAAAAATAAAGCTATGGAATTTCAATGGAAAGTTCAATCTACTAGGCATAAATGTTGCCCCTTTTGAATAACAAGTAACATTAATTACCATAAAATTGTCACATCCAAAGATTGCTGTGACCATCTTAGAAACAATAAATGTTACTTGCAAGACTGGGAGAAATGTGGTTTTAAAGTGCTTTTTTAAAAATTATCACTCAAGTTAATGAGGTTATTTTTTAAAAATTCCCCTTCAAAGCCAGAAATGAGCAAGTGATAAGAGACTGGCTTTTCATTATGTCAGGGAACAAATTTTCACTTTGTGCTTAATGAAAGGATTTAAATAGCCATGTCAGGAATCTGTTTGGTACTACTTGAAAGGCACTTCAATTTTTATTGCCACTGCAGAACCCAGAGATACATATATACTCTGAAAAACCTCCTCATTAAACCACAGTCAGATTTCAGAAGCATGTTAGCTATTCTATAAGGTGACCTTGTCTGACATGGACTGACATTTGCTTGACATCTCTGGAGCTGTTTGCTCCTTTCTATCTATTCCTGCTCTCTGTTGAAGCCACCTTGTGTATTGGGTCATACAATTAACACATCTGTATTTACCTATTGGCAATGTTTAGTAGACCCTCTTGCCCTAGGGCTGAGAACTTCATGACCTTCTCTGTTGATAAAGTTTTAAAGCTTTGGTTCAGAGTACAAAACTTGGATGCTTGGATGCTTGCTATTAATAGTCTTATTCTGGTGATGATAAAATGGGTCACTTTCTATTATTTAATCTTAGCAAGAAAAGACTCACACCTGTCCATTGACTGACATATACACATCCAAAAAGAGACTACAGCAGCAACCACTAGACTAGCAGTGATGGCGATAGGAAAGGTCTTTTCTTTTCCCCAAAATGTTTGAAGTTAAAATCCACAGAAGATGGCTAGTTAAATGCAAACAAACCACTGTGTTTTATTTTCATTGTTATAGAAGAGGTGTTCCAAACTTATTTGCGCCACAGGCCTGGACAGCTGAGCGGGCCAGTCACTTCCAGTGAAGCAGTGGCCACATGTGGGCCGTAGGTTGGCCACCCCTGTTACAGAACTTCTGAGAGATGTAGGTGCATTCTTATCTTCTACCCTGATTTTCAGGAAGTAATTATCTATGTTTTTAAACATCAGAAAGGCTTGTAAGATTTGGCACCTTGCGCCAAAATGTGTCTTCTTTTCTTTTAAGGCTTCTTCTTTTTCTGTGTCTAGATCAGGTGTTAAACTGCCAAAATGAAGCCACCTTTTGGTGAATTTATTCCTCAGTTCCTTTCACCTGACCCAGTGTGAGAAAGATTAGCTGGCACGACAAGGTTGACGGTGGCTAGAATACACCTGATTGTGGTTCAAAAATACCACAAATCTTCAAGAAGGCGCTTTCTGTGTACCCATCTTTTAAAGCTGAAATGAGCATTATATTCTGAAGAGGGAGAGTAATCAAAATGCTTCTCTCTGAGTTCTGCAAGTCATCCACATGTGTGTATGAGGTAATAGGAAGCAGATGTTAGAGCTGCATCATCTAAGCCAGTCCTTTTCCAATCGTAGGAGGTCAACATGGGTTGTGGGTCAAGCTATTGATTCAGCCTAATAAATCAGTCACCTTGACAACAGGGAGCAGATCCAGGCACGGTTGTTGTTGGTCTCTACACCAGATGTTTGAAGAATCTTGACAGGTAGCAGGGATAGCATGCCAGAGGTGATCTTCCATGTTTTCTCCCACAACTCTGTTGACAGCATGCCCAGAATGTATAGTTGTCAGCTAGCTCATCTGTGACATCCAGCTGATTTTAATTAGCAATCAGAGAGTCTTGAGATGCCAACTATTTTTCTGATCCAGTCTCTTCAACTTGATCCCACTTTCCCTCTTGCTCAGGGAAGTAATCAGCAGCTAGAATAGGCCTATTTAATTAGAGGAATTTACAAAGGAATTCACCAATTCCCCGTTGATTCAGGAGGCCTACAATAGCTGCTACTCACTCTCCTAAGCAACAGGAGTTTAGCCAGTACAATATATTATGCCTGTTTAATATATTGTAGCTCCACCTGTCATTGTTCTCGGGAGGGAAGGTTAAACCCGATTGCTAGTAGTAGTTCTTCTTTTTCTTCTGTGTCTAGGCCAGATGTGAAACTGCCAAAATGAAGGCACCATTCAGTGAGTTCATTCTGCAGTTCCTTTCATCTGACCTACTGTGAGAAAGATTAGCCAACAACATAAGGTTGCCATTACCAGGGTACACTCAATTGTAGTTCAAAAATACCACAATCTTTCAGGAGGCTCTTTCTGTGTACCCCACTAGTAGTAGCTATACCTGATATACTTGTCTATAATAGTGCAAATACTTTATGGTATGTACTTCTGCTTCCCATTATTTTGTCTTCTCTCCCTTTCTTTCCTTGTTTTGAGCCTAGCAAGGAGCTTCAACTATGAACTCCTAGAGTTGACTTTGTTTCTTCTGCAAAGACAACTCACCAGAAGGATACTAAGTTGATTCCTTTTATTTAAGTTGAACCTACCTCCATTAATATGTATGCAAACAGCTATAGCAATGTCAATTGCATTTATATACTGGCCCATAGTGCTTAAAGCAATCTCTGAGCAGTTCACAAGGTAATTAGCATTTTGCCCTTAACAAACTGGATACTCATATTACTGATCTCTGAAGGATGGAATACTGAGCTTATCTTGAACCCATTTGGAATGAACAAAGGTTTTGAGCAGAGTTTCTGAGGCAGTACTGTAGCTTAACCACTGTGCCAAGAGGGATTCTTACAAATGACTAGCTATTTTGCCTGGCCTTGCTGGGCAGGTATTTATTTTTTGTTGGTGGTGGTGGGGTGGTTTTGGACCCTGCAGAGAGGGGAGGCAGGGAAGGGGGAGGCAGATGTGATCCATCCCCCCTGTCATTGCGAGGGGAAGGCAGGGGAGGGGGGGAGGGGACACGATCCATCCTCCTTCCCTGTCTTCATGGGGGGGGAGGCAGAGAAGGGGGAGGGGACGCGATCTGTCCCCCCTTCCCTGTCTTCACCAGAGGGGAGGCAGGCTGAGGGGGAAATGCAAAGACAGCAGCCAGAGATCCATTGGAGTTGTGCTCTCCCTGACGGATCTGCCACCTGTGCATTTTTCCCTCCACTATTTCATGGTCTGTCCCTTAAAACTTCTGAAGGGGAAAGCAAAGGCGGCAGCCAGTGATTCATCAGGGCACACACTCTCCCTGACAGATATGCTGCCTGTGCATTTTTCCCTCCACTGTTTTGAGGGCTGGCTCGAAACAGCGGAGGGGAAATGATGAGGGCTAGAGCCACCAGGGGTAGCAGGGGAGAGACAGTGCCTACAGTGGCACCTTGCCGGCCATATCCTCAGGCGGCATGGTTGAGGGCGGGAGGGGTGGCAGGGCAGAGGCAGTGCCATAGGCACTGCCTCACCCGGCCATGTCCTCAGGCAGTGCAGAAGGGTAGGCAGGCAGACTGTTCCCTCAGCCCGGGCTCTGTCTGCCTCAGTAAGGCAGGGCCCTGAGCAGTTTTGGGCATGTGCCAGCCGTTTTTTTTTCTTTTTGCGTGTGCCGGCTGTCCCACCTCCTCTGCGCTCGAGCCATCCTGCCTGATTGGCTGTGTCATGCCGTGGCACGGAGGATGCTGGGACCCATAGTTTTTTTTGTTCATGATCATGGGGCATTGGCCCCACTCTCGGTTTCTGGACCCTTGTGGGGATGATGTCCGGGAATTAAGGTAAGTGTGAACAGCACATTATGGGATATGCTGCACATGTGTGGACACGCATTCCACACATGCATGGCCACATCTCATTCTTATAGGTATAGATTTGTAAAGGTAAAGGTTTCCCTTGCTCGAAAGTCAGTCATAGCCGACTCCAGGGTTCAGTGCTCATCTCTGTTTCAAAGCCGAAGAGCCAGCGCTGTCTGCTTCTGCAGACGTTTCCATGGTCATGTGACAGGCATGACTAGACACCGGAGTGCATGGAATGTTGTTACCTTCCCACCAAAGTGGTCCCTGTTTATCTACTTGCAATTTCTTGCTTTCGAACTGCTAGGTTGGCAGGAGCTGGAACAAAGACAGGAGTTCATTCTGTCCGGCAGTACTCGGGAATTGAACTGCTGACCTTCCACCTCCCAGCCAGCGTCTTAGCCACTTGAGCCACTGCAGTCCCTGTAAATGATTTGTATTAAAAATTAATCCTTGTCTTGATCGTACCAAAGACTGAGTAATGTTTTCTCTTCTTTGTTCCAACTACATATTGGCTTAACATTGTGTACCTAGTGTGTATGAGTCCTTCCAATTAACTCTAGTTTTGCCAAAACTATGTATATTTAATAATGGAGCTAGGATCCTCTTTAGTCAAACTGTGTATACAGTAGGTAACAGCATGTGTGGTGTGATTCATCCCCCCCCACACACACACACACACACTGCTTGCAGGGAGTGATACATGTCCTCATGAAAGCAGAAGTGCTTTGAGTTCCAACAGTGATCTCTGCTTTTGCTGCTTGTCAACATTGAGATCATAGGTTGCAATATTAGTGGAGCCTTCTGCTTTCTTATTGTGAAATGTCTTTCATATTGCATCCCCACACCATTTTTTCAGAAGACATTAAGTTCCATTATGTCCTTAAAATATTTTTATATTATTAATATAACATTGACAGTTGGTAAATAAGAAAAAAATCCATTCTTTAAATATCTCACCTTCCTTTAAAGCCTTATAGGGGTCATCATAAGTAAGTTCCAACTTGATGTCACATAGCACACCACATAAAATACAGAAAATAACAAATCAAAGAGAAAATAAGACATTACTTAGACTTAGGCTCTTCCAAACTATCTAGCTCATCAGACACCAAGGGATCTCCAATGATTTCAATCTTGGTCTTTTCCCATATCATGTTGGGAATCTTTAAATCTCCCATGTATGTTATATGCCGTTTCAAGGGTGTCCTCCTTGTCATTTGGTATCAGGAGGGGTCCACCTTATTGCCACCTTAGGGATCCTGTTTTTCTCCATACAAAAATATGACCTACCATTTCAAATCTTCTTCATGCAACATGTTATGTAAGTTGCACAAGCCACTCCTTTGAAGCACCTCCTCATTGGTAATATGAGGAAAATATAAATCTTTAAAGTTTGGCAGAGACACCTCTGATGGAAATGTCAAGTCTCTTGTTAATATTTGCTGGTGCCTCCCAACCCTCACAGGCATAGATGGCTGTCAGGATCACTATGTAGGCAAACAAACAGAGCTTAACTTTCTGTGATGTAGATGGCAAAGACCAGATCTTATTCATTCGCTGGAAAACAGCTGTTGCTTTTTCAATACAGCATTTGAAGTCCACTTCTGCAACTCCATTTTGTATGATCACACTGCCCAAGTAAGTAGACCTCTCCAGTTCCTCTAGCACAGGGGTCCCCAAACTTTTAAAGCTGGGGGCCAGTTCATGCAAACTGTTGAGGGGCCAGATTGGTGGTTCCCCCCACCACCCAGAACCCACCCCACTCTCCTACCACCACTGCTGGCAGTGACCACCCTCAACCCACCCGACTCTCCCCACCTGCTGCTACCACTGGTGACCACCCCAAGCCAACCACACTCTCCCATGCCCATGCTGCTGCTGACAACCACCCCAAGACCACCACACTTCCCCACTGCCTCCACTGCTGGCAACTACCCTGAATCCACCACACTCCCCTCACACCTCCACCACCGGCAACCACCCCAATCCCACCATACTCCCCCACACTGCCTCTGCCACCAGTGACCACTCTGAACCCACCACACTCCCCCAATCACTGCTGCCAGCAACCACCATGAACCCACCATACTCCCACACACACCACTGCTGCCACCGGTGACCACCCCAAGCCTACCACACTCCCTCCCACTGCTACTACCACCAGTGACCACCATGAGCCCACCCCACACACACACCACCACCACCATTATCACCAACAACCACCCAGAGCACACCACATTCCTCCCACTGCTGCCACCACTGGCAACCACCCAGAACCACCACACTCCCCTCACACTGCTGCCACTGCTGGTGGCCATGCCAAGCCCACCCCACTCCCCCCACCCTCACCACACTCAATAATGTTTTTGCAAGGTGAAGCTTTGTTTGGTACAGGACCTTCCACTGCAGAACACAGCATGCTCCTCTCTCAGGTGTTGGCTTAGGGCACCTTGCAGATGCCTGTGCAGGACTACAAAAAACCTTCCCAGGTACTGAGAGGGGGGTAGTGCCATGCTAGTTGGTACATTCAGAGATGTTACCTTTTTTAGGGACCTTGACAACTGTCTCTTTTCACCATCTCGCCCTCCCCCCTCCTTTGGCCAGTCGGGCCAGAGGGGAGTGATTCCACCTGCGGGAGGGTGGTGGGTGCCTTCAGAAGACTGCACCACCATGGCTCCGAGACTCCCCCTCCCCCCTCCTTTGGCCAGTCGGGCCAGAGGGGAGTGATTCCACCTGCGGGAAGGCGGTGGGTGCCTTCAAAAGCCTGCACCACGATGGCTCTGAGACTCCCCCTCCCCCGTCCTTTGGCCAGTCGGGCCAGAGGGGAGTGATTCCACCTGCGGGAGGGCGGTGGGCACCTTCAAAAGCCTGCACCACCATGGCTCCGGGACTCGCCCTCCCCCCTCCTTCGGTAGTCGGGCCAGAGGGGAGTGATTCCACCTGCGGGAGGGTGGTGGGCGCCTTCAAAAGCCTGCACCACCATGGCTCTGGGACTTGCCCTCCCCCCTCCTTCGGCCAGTCGGGCCAGAGGGGAGTGATTCCACCTGCGGGAGGGCAGCAGGCCCCTTCAAAAGACTGTACCACCATGGCTCCGAGACTCCCCCTCCCCCCTCCTTTGGCCAGTCAGGCCAGAGGGGAGTGATTCCACCTGTGGGAGGGAGGTGGGCACCTTCAAAAGACTGTGCTGCCACGGCTCTGGTACTCCCGCTTCTCCCTCCTTTGGCCAGTCGGGCTAGAGGCGGGGCTCTCGACCGGTGGGCGGCTGGCAATGAATGAGCGGCACCTGGAGGGCTCGTCACCGCCCTCAAAACCCGCTCCAGCCACCACCGACCCCGGCGGGGCTCTCAACCAGTGGCCGGCCGGCAATGAACGAGTTAACCCCCCTTTTTGTCTCGGCTGGAGCTAATGCTGTCCTTAAGGCTCTTGCCTGCGTCTTTGCAGCTGTTGCAGCCCTTGGAACAATCTGAACTGCCGTGGCTGCCTTTGCTGCTGGGGGGAGTGGTAGCTCCTGTGACTTTTTCCAGCGGACATGGGGTTTTTCCATGCTGGGTTTGTTGTTGTATTATACTGTTTTTTTAATGTAATTATGTAGTTTTTGTATTTTGATACCATGCTTACTTGTATTGCTCGCTATTGTAAATTTATTGTATCTCTGTATTATTATTTTGTTGCTATTTGTATATGCTGTTAGCCGCCTTGAGTTGGCCTTTGGCCAAGAAAGGCGGGATATAAATTAAACTGATTGATTGATTGATTGATCCTTCTGGGACTATACCATTTTGCCAACATTTTTTAAAGAGCTTTGTCAATACATAGAGTTTTAAAATGACAATAGCAATTGTCACAGAGAGGTGATATATATTATATCTGCAAGTTCAATGATAATAGTACATTGAGAGGATTATGATACTAGTATTATAGTCTTACTGCTTCTTTCCACAGTTTCCCGTGGAATTCCAAATAGTTTTCACTGAGTTTCATGTTTCCTAATAAAATTGATGCATCCCTACCAGGGTCCCAAAAATGGTGTCTGATCTCATTTGGGCATAGGACTGCATCCTCAATATTGGTTCAGAGGAGATTAACAGAAGGAATAAGTTGTCTGCATTGCTTCTGATTCAAGGCAAACCTATGAATTAATGAAACCCAAAAGGTCTTATTAGTAAGAAGCCTGCACAGCTCTTGCAGACTACAGGACAGAACTTCTTTTACAATCCCCCCCCCCCCCCCCGCCGCCTCTTTCAGCTTTTCTGACCATTACTGTCTTTTCCAATGAATCTTACTTTCTCATTACATGTCCAAAGTATAATAGCCTCAGCCATTGGGCACATAACGGAAAAGTCATTATTAGATTCATTCTGAGGAAGAGTCATTTTAGCCCCTGGCAGAACACACACTTTGCATGCTGAAGACTCAATGTTTAATCTCCAACATTTCCGGCATAAACTGAGGAAGACTTCTTTCTGAAAGCCATAAAGAACAGCTACCAGTCAATGTCAGCAATACAGCTGCCTTGCCGTAGGCATCTTCCTGCAGCACCTTGTGAGTAAATCTGAGGCATTCTAAGAAAATACATAATGCGGTAAAATAAATTTGCTCAGTGCAATTTCAAATCAAGATACAATAGGTAGGAAAGCAAATTATGGATCCCAGAATGGAAGGGTAAAAATACTTCATTGGTTTTAGGCACATCATCATCTCATAATTCACACACTGCACCTGGCAGAAAGCGACACTGTTGTTATACCAGACTACTCCCAAGGGAAGAGAGAAAAGAAAGAGATGCACTGGGTTAGCATCCTTTAAACATTATTTCATTCTAGTCTCTGGTGCTCTTGCTCTCTGTTTAATTTTTTATTTTCTTGGCTCCCATGTCAATATATAAAAGCACTCTTTTATGCAGTTTTAACAGGCAGGACTGTAGGTGTTGATTCTGAAATAAAACCTATTGAGAACATAAGCATCAAAGAGGGGGAACTAACTTTTAACAAAGTCACTGTGGTAAAAAGGAAGAAGGAATAAATTGGGCCTTAGAGATGTTAAAAGAACTTTGTGACTGTAAACAAACACATCCTTCTGCTTTGAAAGCAGTTGCTCCTGCAGATCTAGCATCACTACGTAAACATATGGAGAGTTTGGAGAGCAGAGAGCTTTTCATTGGTTTGTAACTTTGTCAAGTTTAATAGATCCCAGGAAGCTGCACTGGTTTCATTTCATTTCACTTTCCTACAAAGTAATATGTAGTCTTTCAGTGTCAGAGATGAGCAAGTTTAGTACCCAGACTACCTTCTGGGCAGTTAAAAGTCCCTCCTTGTAGGAATCGGGGCCGCTAGGACGGCCGTTGGGTCCCGGAGGAGACTGATCAAGTAACGATACGAGGCAATATGGAGCAAGATCAGATCAGTGGTTTATTGAGGGAAAAGCATCATCATATATAGATCAGAAGGCAATGCAGGAAAGAACCGTCATCTGACAGAAAATCACATCACCCATTTACTCGGGTTAATGGGAAATCTCTCTTGGGGAAGTTAATTAACTCGGGCAAACACTGACAGGGGAAAACCATTGTCTGAGGCTTACACCAGGGTAAATATGGCTTCTATTTGCACCCAAGATTAGGCTTAGCTGCGAGTGAGTGATTGCCTAATGGGTAACGGAGGTTAGAGATCTGCTCTCTCAGCAGGATCGCGGGTCAGGTCAGATGTGGGTGAATCAACCCTCTGATTATTAATCCACACACACACCCCCTGATTTCCGTACTGGCAAGTGACCAGGGCCAGTGACCAGGAACCTTCTTCGCCGGTGTAACCTCTGCCAGGGGCTGGTTATGCCAATTGGGCATGCGGAATCCGCATCTCCCCTTTTTCTATTGTTTAGGAACCTGACAAGCGACTCTGCGCAAGAGGGGCATCAGCTGATGAGCGGGAATGACGCTTCGGGGTTCCCCCCGCAGGGGACACCTTGATAATAGTGAGGGAATACATTGCATGAAACAGCATCCTGCTATGCCTAGTATAATCACCCCCCACAATCACTTTGAGCGTCGTCTGAAGCCACCCCCATGGAAGCCATGACCATAACGAACTCCACCAATCCCATATCGAACCCTGCTTGATGTTCTTGACTAGGGTGTGGAGGTCCGTGAGCTGGCTCTGGACCTTGCATGAGTTGTCAGTGAGATTGAAGCAACACATGCCGTGGACAGATTCGCAACCCAAATGATGTAACAACAAAAGATAGTCTATAGCTGTCCGATTGTCAAGAATGGCATGGCGAAGCTCTGCCTGCTCCTGGTTTAGCAGCGCTATCGCCGAGGAGGTATGGTTAATGGCTTTTGCTAAACCGCAAGCCAATTGACCAATTCTCCGAGCGTTGCCGACGGCTAAGCCTGGTACGCCAAGTATACTGACTGCCAATGAGACGTATTCAGCTGGACTAAGAACCCTAATGTTGCTATCACATGAGCTGTCTAACTGGGTGGCATGAGTGTGTCGTATGGGTGAGGAAACATCTGAAACATTTGTGCTTGGGGTGATCATATCCTTAGTGGGGAGTAACAGTGTCAAACGACTGATACAACATGTGGAGTCTGATACATTTGCGGGAATGTAGTTCCAAGTATACTGATTAGATGTAAAGAACCATCCTGAAGGTAGGGTAACATGAGCATACATTGAACCAAGTGTCTCTGGTTTATCACAAGTCCAGTTGCTGCTGCCAGTGTCGAGGCAGTGGCGCTGAGTTCGGCCGACTGCAGCGCAGCCGACCATTCGAGCACAAGTAGAGTTCGGACTGACCGCCACCCGCGGAGTGTGAAGAGTGGCTGCGTCAGCCGGCAAAGTCATTGTCAGCTGCATTCCCCCTCAGCGAGCGTATGCTGAGAAGCTCGCAGGGAGATGCGGACCGAAAATCCGCTTCAGCAGCCAGTCGCCATCCCTGGTGCGTGCATCTAGAGTGTGGCACACTGGGATGAGGCAGGTGCTCAGAATGGAGGCAGAACCCGCATCCTGCCTTTGGCAAAAATTGGACTGGTTGACGAGACCTGCCAACCTTTCCCATAAGTTGTAATGCATCCGGGCGGAAAGATCCTCGTCTGGCATCAAACCGTTGGCCTTTAGTGAGGCAGCCTGAACGCCTCCCCCAGCAAGTAGGGAGAGGGTCAGGATGATGGTGACTGCCACGGTGTTGGCATTAATCTGGGCAAGGACTGCAGCCATGAAGTTCTCCGGTGTCGGTTCCCTCTCCTCGCGTCGGATGACGTCCTCGGCCTCACGGCAAGGGATCTTGACCATCCCCCAGGTGACCTTCGGCTCCGTCCGCTGTCGCCGCTTCTTCCGACGGGTCCCCTCGGTCAGGGTGAGGTCCTCCATCTCCGGGATCGGACTCGGGTCCGCCTGGGTCCACGCCATGTGGTTCCAAGTGAGGCTTAACATACCGAGCTGGAATCCAGATGACACCTGTAGGAGACATAACTGCAGCGTACCCTCTTCCCCAGGTTACGAGTGGCACCGGGCCCCTCCAGGAAGGGTCCGGTGGCACCCGGTATCGGACCATCGGTCGCGGGAGAGCTTCCGAACGGCGGAAGTGTTTCTCCTGCGGCGTGCAATCCAAAAAAACATTAAGGTGATTGTAAGTGAACAATACCTTATTCAGACAATGCTGTGCCTGACCCTGTGATTTGGGGAGGGCTGGTGGCTCCCACCTTTCTGTTTGTTTGTCAATATAGGACTTGAGTGTCCGATTGACTCGTTCCACAATCGCTTGCCCCTGCGGATTGTAAGGAACGCCAAAAGTATGCTTAATGTCCCAGGTGGCCATGAAGTTAGCCAACTGCCTAGAGCTGTAGGACGGGGCGTTATCGGTTTTCACGTGCCGCAGTTTGCCCATTGCCGCGAAGCAGGAAAGGAGGTGCTGCTCCACATGGGAAGCTGTCTCCCCTTTCTGCGCCGTTGCCCTCACGAATTGTGAAAAAGTATCAATGCAAACGTGCATGTACTGCCATCTGCCAAACTGCGGAACATGCGTGACATCCATCTGCCACACCTGGTTAGCCTCTGTCCCTCGTGGGTTGACCCCCCACGAGGGCCCCCCCCCCGGCACCCCTGCGCAATGCTGGCAACAGCGAACTGTGCCTTGGGCTTGAGAAAGTGGCAGATTGAACTGTCTGGCGAGCGCTTTGGCATTTTGGTGAAAGAATGCATGACTCTGAATTGGAGTAGTGAAAACACCTAACACTGAACGTTGCTGAATATCCTTTGCAGCCGCATCTGCTCTACTATTGTCCGCGGAAATCGGAGCCGGTAGGTCTTGGTGACTTCGGATGTGGGCAATATAGAGCGCTTCCGTGCGGTTTCGCAAATGAAATTGAGCTGTGAGGAACAGACTCAGCAAATTCTTGTCTATCGCGGGAGTGATGTATGCTCCCGGTAGACTGTGAAGCAAATTCCTAACATACTGACTGTCAGTAATGATGTTTAGGCACTCTTTGGCGAAGGTGCGCAAAGCAAGGTTCACTGCTGCCAACTCTGCCCGCTGTGCGGACTTCTGTGGAAGAGTTAACAGCGTGCGCCAAGCCTGGCCCTCCTGCCAAGTTAAGACACCATATGTGCGACCCCCATCCGTAAAAACTGTCCTGGCCTCCTGAAGTGGAACCAGCGAGAGCAATTCGAACAAGCTGACTGTCTGCGTTTGAAGCGAGACAAGTCTGGGGTCTTTTGGCAAGTGGTATGCCAAGCATCCGGTGAATCCCTCCAAGGCAATTGGAAGCGAGTCACCGAGCTGCATCAACTGCTGAACCTGCTCTTTGGTAAACGGGACCACGATCTTTGCTAAGTTGTGCCCTGAGATGTCCCTAGCCCTCAGCCTTCCGCGGTAAACCACCGCGGAGACCAACTCTTGGGGAGGAACGATGTTTCGGGAAGAGGTGTTCGGCAAGTACACCCATTCCACGATACTCGCCCCTTTCTCGGAATCCACTCCTAGAGCTCCGGTGAACATGGATCCTGCCCGAACTATGTACAAGTTCAGGATCGGAGCATATGGCCCCTGAGCAATCCTGTCCACCCACCTTTGGCTGAGAATTTGGTTGACTTTCTCAAGAGCCAAGCGTGCCTCTTGAGGAATTTGTATCCGGTCTGCCGGCTGCTTACCTAATGTGAGCAGCGAGAAGAGCGGCTTCAGAAGATCTGTATCCAATCGGAAATACGGTCTGGCCCAATTAATGTTTCCTAAAACCTGCTGCAATTCTACCAGGGTGACTGAGTCCTTCAAGTTGATTTGGGGCAAAACTGGTGCTGCGAAAGAGCGGAGAAGCCGATGACCCAAGTATGAGAAGGGCTCGGTTCTCTGCACTTTCTCCGGGGCAATGAGTAACCCTTTCTCCCCCAGGCTGGCCTGGAGGTCTGTAAACATTTTGCTGCCGAGTTGCGGCACCGCAACCAAGATATCATCCATGAAATGGCAAACTAAGGCTGTGGGATGAAGGTTTCGAAACTTTGCCAGCACGTTGTGAACATAAATTTGGCACAGGGTGGACGAATTGAGCATGCCCTGTGGCAAAAATTTCCACGCGTAACGCTGCGTGGGCTCACTGTGGTTCACAACCGGCACCGTAAAGGCGAACCTTTCCCTGTCCCTGGGGTCTAAGGGAATGGTGTAAAAACAATCCTTGAGATCTACAACTAGGATCTCCCACCCCTCGGGAATCATATTTGGATTTGGGATGCCGCACTGAAGCAGACCCATTGGCTGTATACATTTATTGATCTCTCTGAGATCGTGGAGGAGTCGCCACTTCCCCGACTTCTTTTTGATGACAAAAATAGGCAAATTCCAAGGACTAGTGGACTGCTCTATGTGTCCTGCGTCTAGCTGTTCTTTGACCAGTTGCTTTAGGGCGACCAATTTCTCTCCCACTACCGGCCATTGTTCCACCCAGACTGGCGTATTGGTGAGCCATTTAAGTGGCAACGCCATTACCCGAAGGTAAGGGTAGCACCGTACTGCTGTAAAATGTCTCGCCCCCAAAGGTTGATGTGCACGTCCAGAATGTGCGGCCAAATAACCGCTGTGCCGTCAGCCTTTGGAATCGTGACTTCCACCCACTCCCGGCTCCTAAACGCTTCTTGGATGCCACCTACCCTCCACACATCGGAGACCGGCTCAATGGCCCACTCCCGTGGCCACTGGCTTCGGCTGATCACACTCACATCAGCTCTGGTATCTAATAACCCTAAAAATGATCTTTTATTCAGAAATACCTCAATAACTGGGCGCTGTTTCCACTCAATGTTGGTCTCCACTGTCGCTAAGACCTGGTATCCTTGCACTGCCTCACTGGCGCTCAAGCGGTCTTCTGACCCGGACTCTGAGCTGTCCCTGAGCCTTCCCTGGCTATCTGCTGGCGAGTGACAAGGAACCATAATTAGTTGTGCTAATGTGTCTCCTTTGTGAATGGTTTGGGGTAAGTGCGTCCAAAGCTGAACTTGGAGAACGCCTGAATAATTGGAGTCAATGACTCCTGGAATTACAAGAATTCCGCGCGCTCCTGCTACACTGCGAGGCAAAACTAAACCTATAAAGCCCTTGGGCAGGGGTCCCATGTACTGGGAGTCTACCAGATAGATTGTGCCTGGCAGGTCGCATGTAATGTCTGCCTGGCAAGTGAATTCTAGCCCTATACTACTCTTGGGGCTGGCCTGTGCCTTCGTAATGCTCGGAATGTGATCGGAATCTAGTCTAGCTCTGACGCGCTCAGAGCAAGGGAAGCCTCTGTTTGGACCGGGGCCAGAGACGTGCTCGCGTTCCGGTTTCCCGAATTCGGACAGTATCTGGACCAATGGTAGCCTTTCTTACACTTCGGACACGGGGTGGTTGGAGCCTTGGAACGGCCGGAATTTTGTCCGCCTCCCTTGGATCGGCACTCCCTAGCGAAATGACCGATCTTGCCACAATTGTGACATGCCCCTTGGTTTCTGCTCTTGGGTTTCCTACCCCCTTGCACCGCTGCTGCTAGCAGACCCATTTTATAGGATTCTGTGCCAACGTCGGCGCAAGCTCTAATCATGTCCGTGAGAGTCAAGTCAGGACGATTACCCAGTGACTGCAAGATTTTACGGCAGTCCAAATTGGCATTATCTTTGGCCAATTTCATCATGAGCTCTTGTTGGGCTTGCTCATTATCGATCTGCCTACTGATCGCTTCCTCTAAGCAATTGATAAAGTCCATGTAGGGCTCCTGGGCTCCCTGTTTGACTGCGGTGTGATTTTTGGCTGCTTTGCCAGTTGCTGGAACCTTGAGAAAAGCCTTGAAGGCAGCCTCGGCTGACATCTGAAGAGTGGCTAGTGGCAAGTTGGTCTGCGCATCGATGGACTCGAAGGCACCTGAACCATATAACTGGTCAGGAAGTACTGCGCCTCCCATCCTGGCAGCCCTTGTCTGAACCTCGAGGCAATACTCGCTGTCCCATAGCAAATACTGGCTGGGGTTGAGCATCATCCGCATGACGGCTTTCCAGTCGTGCGGGATGAACATGGTATTCTCGCATACTTGCTGAAGCGTGCCCCTAGTGAACCGACTCTGGAGTCCTGTCTCTGTAATGGCCTTCCGTATAGCCATGAGAAGCTTATACGGGACTGGTGAATGAACTACCTGCTGATTCCCTGTGAGGGCATCCATTTCCAAGCGAATTGGACAAATCTGACTAAGCTCAGCTAGTTCTTCTGCTGGCAAATCCCCCTTCTTGATCTCTTCCTCAATTGTGCGCTGAAGGGCACTCTTAGTTTGGGAACTTGTAGCTGTCAGAGAAGCGCCTGCGCTCCTCATTCCATGCATTCCGTCGGTGACGTCTGCAGCTGTCCCCGAGAGAAAGCTCCCTACACTACTCTACTTAAACTGCAATGATGGATAGAGCGCCGTGGGCGCCGATGGCTCGACTGGCGCTGGGGGTTCTTTGGCCTCTACCCGGACTGGTTCTATCTCCGCTAAGAGCTTCCTACATTTACTCCATGTGCGAATTATGCCCTCTGGAGCTTTCGGGGGTTGCTGAATGCAGTCTCCTATCTGATCCCAGAGCTGAAGGGATAATGTACCTACTTCTGGGTAAAGCAGGCAGTGTTCCCTCAAGTACACCAAAAGTCTCACTAGCTCTCCGCTGTGAAAACGTAACTGAAATACCCTGGCCAGGATTTTGAACTCTTCCTCATGAGTTCTTTGGCTAGCGGATGGACGTTGTCGCTGAGGACAAGTCCCCATATTACCTGCGGGGTTCTCCGAAGATTCCTCCTCGGGACGAGTCGACACATCTGAAGTTCAGGCAATAGGTTTTGGCGACGGTTGTCTGGGTAGAGCTCGGAGCGTGGCCTGCTGCCACGGGCCCTCGGTGGCCTCTGCGCTGTCAGGGGTTCACAGCTGACCCTGAGTGGAACGCATTTTTCCGTTACTGCAAGCCTGCCGCGAAAGTCGGGAGCAAGCTGTAGGATGCCTCTTCTGTAATGCCTCGCCGCAGGGCCGTCTTCTCCGATCGGCTGGCTTACTGACCGGACTGCCGCGCTGTCCCCCGGGATGATCGGACGCGGTTCTCGTGTAGAACCAGACCGTGTGATTGCTTACTCTCAAGTAGATCACGTCGGGGTCACCAGGTGTAGGAATCGGGGCCACTAGGACGGCCGTTGGGTCCCGGAGGAGACTGATCAAGTAACGATACGAGGCAATACGGAGCGAGATCAGATCAGTGGTTTATTGAGGGAAAAGCATCATCATATATAGATCAGAAGGCAATGCAGGAAAGAACCATCATCTGACAGAAAATCACATCACCCATTTACTCGGGTTAATGGGAAATCTCTCTTGGGGAAGTTAATTAACTCGGGCAAACACTGACAGGGGAAAACCATTGTCTGAGGCTTACACCAGGGTAAATATGGCTTCTATTTGCACCCAAGATTAGGCTTAGCTGCGAGTGAGTGATTGCCTAATGGGTAACGGAGGTTAGAGATCTGCTCTCTCAGCAGGATCGCGGGTCAGGTCAGATGTGGGTGAATCAACCCTCTGATTATTAATCCACCCCCACCCCCCGATTTCCGTACTGGCAAGGGCCAGTGACCAGGAACCTTCTTCGCCGGTGTAACCTCTGCCAGGGGCTGGTTATGCCAATTGGGCATGAGGAATCCGCACCTCCTTGCTTTAAATCTTTCAGACTGCAGAAACTGAGAACATAAGGATAGCAGAGCATGATCAGAGGCCCAATGGCCAATCCCAATTGGAATTATTTGCTCCCAGTAGCCAAGCAAATGCCTTCAGCAAAACCACATCCAAGCTGGAAACACAATGATACTCTTCTGCAGCCCAGAAGAATATGTTGTTAATATGTTGTTGGTAGCCACCCAGAGTGGGGACAAAACCCCAGAAGGGTGGGGTATAAGTGGAAGTTAATAATTAATAATTAATAATTAATAACAACTGTTGTCGGCGGCAACGTTGGCGTTGGCATTGTTGTTAAACAATGGACATCTGGAGTGGGTTAATTGGGATAATGACCTTGCAGGTGTGCTTTACATCAGCTCCTTACAGGCTCATTATGAGCCCAGGATACAGGAAGGGACATAGTGACTTGTCTAATTCCTTTCTCACCTTGCCAGGTGGTTTTTCTCTGCTCAATAGACTTCCTAGGTGCTGGTTTGTCTCTTATCAGTCCAGGACATGCATGAGTTCAGAGTCATCTTATCTTTCCTGTATTCTTCTGTCAAAAACTTTTAATTTGTCCCTGTAACTATTAGCAGACGTAATTCTCATACACATGCTGGTAATAAAACAGAATCTTAGACATAGTTTTCCAAGTATGAAGTATAGTTTGTTCCTCTCTGGCCTGGATACTATTCACATAATTTCTATCACAAAATTGCTGAAGGTGAACCAGAAAGAACAGTCTAAATTCGTTCTATAGTGTATGAAATATTGTGGTTCTGTTCGTAAGTTATTTTAAAGGCAGAAAGTGAGGCACCAAGGAAAACAACACTATTGAGAAAATAGATTGTATATTATCAGGAATGGCAGCCTTGATTCCAAGTCACAATTTACAGTAGCAGTAATGGCCTAGCCTGAATCAAAAGGGAAGCAGGATTTTCTTCAGGCTGCTCTGTTGATTAATGAAAATAAGAGATAATGCACTGGGTCATAACTACACCATCTTCAAAAAGGTATTATAAATAGTTACTGAGTTTAGCCAGGAAATCTGACTGTGAGACACAAATGAAACCATAAAAAGAAAAAAGCAATATGTGATTGGATGGGATTTGAGGACTTTAAAGAAAATCACTCTAAGCCTGTCTTTTTTATTTCTCACATTATATTTTCTCTTTACAGAGTATCTCTTTTTTAAAACGTCATTGTAAGACTTATAATAAAACAAGTGTTCACATTTTTCAGGTATATTTTTGTTGCAGCCCAAATTGACATAACTGTTCTTTTGCTCCTGGTTCTACCCCGCCCTGCCCCCACCCCTACCCACCCCAATAATTGGGTGCAAAAGAACAGTTGTGTAAAGATTGGCTGCAACAAGAATAAACTTTTCACTTTTGAGACAGTGACATAGAAGAGCATCTCTGAGTTTGCTTGAACACATTTCACGAATTCTCTTTTGGCAGGTCTTGAGATAAATGTGTGTTGATGACCTAGAATAAAAGCAGTCTGAAGTATTTATAGTGACTGATTGATTTAAAAAATGACATTATGTCAAGATTGTTCCTGGACAGGGGGACAGAAAACAATGGACCTCCTCCCTCCCTCCCTCTCCCTCCCTCTCTCTCCCTCATTCTCCACATATTGAAAGTGACCGTCTGATATGTGTGGAGGTTCTCGCTTAGACTGGGAGCACTAAAAAAAGTGTCCCTGGTGTGGAGACCCCTTACATCAGGAGTTCTCAACCTTTTTAAGCCCGGGGCCTGGTCAAGCTCCCTCAGAGAGCTTTGGAGGCTGGACAGCCATTTTGCCCTTCCTCCACCACATGGCACTTTCTGGTGTGGTGGAGGTGGTGGTGGCAGCACATGAAATAGTCAGGACCATAACCAGGGAAGCCAGTGGGGCCAAAACCCCTTCTGAGCTAACAGCCCCCCCAAACCACTCTGTGGTGCCAATGTTATATATGTAAGCGTGACATTGTTGCCCTTCCTGAAATTTTTTTGCCCCTCCTGAAAAAAATCACCACCACCCAAAAAATCTAGAATCATGGCTACGGCCCTGAAAATAGTGCTGAGGGCCACATCTGGCCCATGGGCCACAGGTTGAGAATCCATGCTTTACATGAAAACTTCCCTGTTTGGACTATCACTTTCTGGTAGCAGCAATAAAGGCCCAGCCTAAATCAAAAAGGAAACAGGACTAGACTTCTCCCCATCAACGCATTCAGATTAACCCTTTTCTGAATTCCTGAACTTTTAATTTGCTTATTTTCACAGTTTCACATTTTGTTGGAGGCTGATTATTTCGACTAGGATAATACCTAACAAAACTCTGTTTGAGGAACCTTACTGTGAGTGAGTTCCCGGTCTGATTCTCATTGCTGTAATTTTGTTTTCCTGATGGCAGGGTCCATCGCTGCAAGTGTTGGTAGGCTCCATTCCCCAGAGACAGCAGGCTTGCTGAAGGGCAGTGAGAAATGCAAAAGCTATGTTGTAGTTGTTGTTGTTCAGTCGCACAGTCGACTCCGACCCTTTGCGACCCTATGGACCATTGTTCTCCAGGCGCCTCTGTCCTCCACCATCCCCCTCAGCCCTCCCAGCTCTGTACCCATTGTGTCTACAATGCCATCTAGCCATCTCATCCTTGGCCTCCCCCTTCTTCTTTTGCCCTCCACCTTTCCCAACATCAATGCCTTCTCAAGTGAATCCTCCCTTCTCATTTGATGTCCAAAGTACTTTAGTTTCATCTTTACTATTTGACCTTCCAATGAGCAGTCAGGGTTAATTTCTTCTAAGATTGACCTATTTGTTCTCCTCGCTGTCCAGGGGACTCTCAAAACCCTCCTCCAACATCACATTTCAAAGGCATCTATTCTTCTACGTTCAGCCTTCCTAATTGTCCAGCTCTCACATCCGTACATCACTACTGGGAAAACCATTGCTTTGACTATTCTAATTTTTGTTTGCAATGTGATGTCTCTGCTTTTCACTATGTTCCCCAGGTTTCTCATCGCTTGTCTCCCAAGGATCAGTCGCCTTTTTATTTCATGGCTACAATCCCCATCTGCAGTGATCTTTGATCCTAAGAATGTAAAATCTGTCACTGCTTCTACTTCTTCCCCGTCTATTTTCCAGGAGCTGATGGGGCCTGTTGCCATTATCTTGGTTTTCTTGATATTGAGTCTCAAGCCAGCTTTTGCACTCTCCTCCTTCAACCCAATCAAGAGATTCTTTAGGTCTTCCTAAAGCCGGGAGAGCGAGCGGCGGAAGGGCCAGCCGTGCGGCCGCCGGGCAACCACCCCCAGCCGGGGGGTGGGGAGGAGAGCCAGCCGGGAGAGCGAGCGGCGGAAGGGCCAGCCGCGCGGCCGCCGGGCAACCACCCCCAGCCGGGGGTTGGGGAGGAGAGCCAGCCGGGAGAGCGAGCGGCGGAAGGGCCAGCCGCGTGGCCACCAGGCAACCACCCCCAGCCGGGGGGGGGTGAGGAAGAGGAGGAGGAGGAGAGCCGGTTGAGCAGCGGAAAGGCCAAGAAAAGACCAACTGAAAGACGGGAAGAGGGTAGAGGAGGAAAAGCAGGGGGCGAGACTCAGATTCCCTGGCAAAGGATAAGTATCTGATATGCAGATGTAGAAGACTTAATATGGAAACTGACATAGAGACTTTATACTAACTAAATACAGAAACTGACATAGAGACTGTGTTTTAAAGTGTGATAATATGCATGATAATATGTTGTCTTAAATGTTTTTAAACTTTTAAAAAAAACTGTGATAAAATGTATGAGGAGAGAAAAATGGCGCAGACACCGGCAACCATGCCATAAACCTTGCCAAGAGAACCCTATTGACCAAAACAAAAGGCAAAACAAAAGGGCAGGCTAGGTGATACAGGATGCTTAACACCACAGAGGGGAGAAAGGGGAGGGACAGGAAGGGGGGAGGGGAAATGCAATGTTGTAAGGAGCAATACTGCATAGGGACATGGAATGTGAGATCAATGAACCAAGGTAAACTGGAAGTGGTAAAAAATGAGATGGAAAGAATAAGCATTGACATCTTGGGCATCAGTGAGCTCAAATGGACAGGGATGGGGGAATTCAGCTCTGGAAACCATCATATCTACTACTGTGGGCAAGAAAACCTTAGAAGAAATGGAGTAGCCATAATTGTCAATAAAAGAGTGAGAAAAGCAGTAATGGGATACAACATCAAAAATGACAGAATGATGTCAGTCAGATTTCAAGGCAAACCTTTCAATGTCACTGTGATCCAAACATACGCACCAACCACTGGTGCAGATGAAGCCACAATGGACCAGTTCTATGAAGACTTACAACACCTCATAGAACAGACACCAAGAAATGATGTCCAAATTATATTAGGAGACTGGAATGCCAAAGTAGGCAATCAAAAAGTGGAAGGAATAACAGGCAAGTTCGGTCTTGGAACACAGAACGAAGCAGGGCAAAGATTGATAGAGTTCTGCCAAGAGAACGCACTGGTCATAGCAAACACTCTCTTCCAGCAACACAAGAGGCGACTTTACACATGGACATCACCAGATGGCCAACACCGAAACCAGATTGACTACATACTCTGCAGCCAAAGATGGAGAACCTCTATACAGTCAGCAAAAACAAGACCTGGAGCAGACTGCGGCTCAGATCACAACCTACTGATCGCGAAACTCAGGCTTAGGCTAAAGAAAATAGGGAAAACACGGAGACCAGAAAGATATCACCTAGACAGCATCCCTAAAGAATACGCAGTGGAGGTGATGTTGTAGATGACATGACAATGCCTTGTCGGCATAGGGTATTATATATCACAGGGGCTGCCAAGCCAGTTGCATAAACCAAGTTTTCCAAGATTAAGATCAGTGCCAAGAAATCTCTAACAAGATGTTGAGCCTTGGTGACACAGTGATTAAACTGCTATACTACAGCCAAAATGCAAGTTCAATCCTGACAAGGGTCAAGGTTGACTCAGCCTTCCATCCTTCCAAGTTAGGTAAAATGAGTACCCAGTGTGTTGGTGACAAAATACTAATTACCTTGTAAAACTACTCAGAGAGTGCAATAAGCACTAGGAGACAGCATATAAGTGTAAGTGCTATTTTAATTACTATTGCTATCCTGTCAACAGTAGCAATAATTGAACTTGACAAGAGCAACAAAATAATGAAGCTTATATACTCACCAGCATATTTTTTATTTCCTCACACGGGTTTGTCCACAATCTACACATCTCAAATATTTTACTCTTAAAGGAATTAAGTAATCAAAAAAATTTAAGTGTCAGCATGAGTCTGGTGCTCTTTTCAGTGGAGGGCCTAGTATAATTTTAAAAGGATAACTCACATGGTAGGCTCTCAGAAGGCATTCAGTTAAATATTCTTCATTCTGTTTACAGAGCTGAATTAATCACACAACCAGTTGCATACTACCAGGCAAATGATCCTAGTGTTTGCTTCCCTTATGTCCTCATTAAGGATTTTTAGACATACTCCAAGTGATAAAACTGTGAGAGCTTGCTCCAGATTCTGAGTACTCATACATTTCTACTTATAGAGTTTTTCAAATAAATAGAAAAAGATACTAGCAGATAGATAGGTAGAATATTATATTGATGATAATACCTGCTTTGGATGCTTCTGGAGGAAATGTTCTGCTTGATGTTGGTAATACAACTAAAACATTTTAATACATGATAAAAAATGCTCTTCCAATGTCCCTGAAAACTTTGTTACAATTGTCCTAGACAAGACTCACAGCAAATTACAAAACTGGCAACAGTTTTCTGAATCAGCAAAATGAACAAAAATTAAAAAAGATAAGATTTAACCTATGCCCAGAGACATGACACAAACAAGATTTGTGATTTTGAAAATGTTTTTGCAACAATTTACAGTACTGTGTTACAATATTAATATTGATGATATTATTCCATAGAAAATGTTTACAATCTAATAACCACAGTTTGCTTGTTACCTTTTTGATTTCACCCTGATATCATTGTGAGCAACTTGTTGGCATCCTGTGTTTTTCCTGGTCATTTTTCAGATCACTGAAGCTGCAGATAAGATGCTGAATATGATGGCTGGAAGGTCAGCAGGTCAACAGTTCAAGACCTATGATCTGCACAATGGAGTGAGCTCTCATCTCTGTCCCAGCTCCTCCCAACCTAGCAGTTTGAAAGCAAGAAATTGCAATTAGATAAATAGGTACCACTTCAGTGGGAAGATAAACAGTGTTCTGTGACTGCCACATCAACATGGAATTGTCTGCAGATGAAGATTATAAACAGAGATGAACACTGAACCCTAGAGTTAGATATGACTTGCTTTCAAGCAAGGGTGACCTTTACTTTTACTATAACCATTTTGGGTTGTTTAGATTCCTTTTTTAAAGCCCAACGATCACATTCCCTAAGGACAAGCTCCAATGAGTCATTTCTTTTGCTGGCTAAGATTGGAAGCAAGGGTGGATTCTTGGATTCATGCGTGTACAAATTCAGAAACAAATTGGTTTTGAGTTCCTGCCTTGTGCATCATTCCTGAAAGCCATTTAGAGTACCACAAAAATTCATTAATCAAAAAGACATGAAATTTTTAAAGCTCTCTTTGCTAAAATGGGCATAAAGTACAAAAACCATGGCGATTTCCAGTTATTTTTAATCTTTTCCTATTTGAGAAGCTGAGGAGAAGATCCCATGTCCCATGATCCTATCTATACGGTACAGAAATAATCATTAACAACATTTTGAGACTCACAAAGAAAAGATTTGGTGCCATCTTACAGATGTTTCCCTTCTGTTCATCTGAGCAGTCCATGGATGGAATAGCAGGGGAAAGAGGATTAAATCATCCCTCCCTGCATTCTTCTCATTTCCCAGATTTTTGTAAAAACAAGTCAGTCATATCCTGTACCCATCCACACAGCTGCTTTATCTTTCATACACAGGTATATAGTCTTGAGCATGCTAATGGATGGAAAAAGCTAAGTGGTAGAGGTACCTGAGCTCTGCTGCCTAGCAATGGACAAAATGCTAGTATGCAGGATAAGACCGAGGTATGTGTGGGGTGTGTGACGGACCTGGAGACCAGAAGAACCAGTGTTGCTATTGTGTTTTTTATTAGAAAAGGAGAGAGAAAACAGCATTAAATGGTGCTACTTGAGGCAGGAGGAACAGAGTGGGTCTGAAGGGAAATGTCTTGAAGGTGTTAACTGTAAATAAGCAGGTTGGAGAGCTAAAAAAAACTCAGAAAGAACTCAAGGGCCACAAGTGGCCTATAGGCTGTGTGTTGGTAACCCTGGTTTCCAGTTTAAGTCTAACTATGTTTGACCTGAAACAAAACACATAGGTGTTTCCATACACTTACTGTATGGAAGCAGAGCATGTAAAGGATGAATTTAGAAAAGATACATCTTTAAAGATGAGAGCAAGGCACAGGGGAAAAAAATCTCTATTCAGGTACAGTAGTCATTCCCTATAGACTATATCAGGAATTCTCAATCTTTTTTATCCGAGGGCCGGATCACACTCCCTCAAGACAGCTTTTGGGGCCAGACAGCCATTTTGCCATTCTTCCACCACATGGCACTTCCTGGTGTGGTGGAGGCAGTGGGGGGCCACAAGAAAAGGTGCCGTGGGTCACATCCGTCCCTCAAGCCGCAGGTTGAGAATGCCTGGACTATATTAAAGAAGCCTCATGATTTTCTATATAAGCCAAAGGCATGTTCTTTCTTACTTTAATTAATATAAAATTACAGTAAATGATGTCTTGCCTTTTTTTATTAAGGCTTAATTGCCAGGTGTTTTCACTGAATCAATTATTTAAATTATGGCCATCTAAAGGGACAAGAAGGTATAAACATGAACAGAAGAAAGAAAAGGACAGTCCCATTAGCACAACTGTGCTGTTAGATGAAAGTATTAGTCATTCTAATCCAGTTTTTAATGTTTAAATAATTATGCCTCAAACATTGACATCTACAATAATAAATGGGAACAGGTATAATGAAAATGGAAAATAAAAATAAGTAGGTAAAAGGCAAAATAAGTGAAAAACAAACTGTGACATGCTGCTTTAAAATTTAGCTAAGCCAGACAAGTAAAGGTAAAGGTTTCCCTTGCTCGAAAGCCAGTCATATCTGACTCTAGGGTTCAGTGCTCATCTCTGTTTTACAGCCAAAGAGCCAATGCTGTCTGCTTCTGCAGATGTTTTCGTGGTCATGTGGTAGGCATGCACGGAATGCTGTTTACCTTCCCACCAAATTTGTCCCTATTTATCTACTTGCAATTTCTTGCTTTCAAACTGCTAGGTTGGCAGGAGCTGGGACAAAGACGGGAGCTCATTCCGTCCTGCAGTACTCGAGAATCAAACTCCCGCCTTCCAGTCAGAGTCTTAGCCACTTGTGTTTGATCTTTGAATTTGAATTTGAATTTAATTTTTATATACCGCTTTCCTCATTTTGTGGATGACTCAAAGCGGTTCACAGTGTTCAAATATACAAAAGTACAAAAAAGTAAGAGTACAAGGCAAAAAATACAATTTACACGTACAAGATGCAAAGTTGCATAGCAATACATCATATTACACAATAAAGATACATAGTAAAGTTACATAGCAATACGTCATATTAAACAATAAAATACAATAATGAAATACAATGAAATACAATAGAAGAACAAAAATACATATCAATATAGAGGGATAAGGACAGAGCCCACGGCTCAATGCCCTTAAGCAGTATGGGAATGGGGATAATCTATATCTATAAATCCAAGTGTTAACCATTAGAATGTGACAAAGGCTCCTGCACCCGTCCACGCTATCCTGTACCGAGCCTCCTGCACTTGCCCAAACCAGGTCTGGAGGTCACTAAACATCTGAGAAATGTGCCAGTGGGGCAAGAGTCCCACGAACGCGAACAAAGGGAAACAACTTCAATTCCCAATGTTCTCTGCGCTGCGCTGTGCCATGCCGCGCCGCGCCATGCCACAGCCAATCAGGCTGAGAAGTGTGAACAAAAAGTACATTGGGAAATGCGGCACGGCCAATCGAAATCGAGGTGCAGAAGAATAACCGCCGCACGAAAGCAAACCACAAATGCAAAACTACAAGTCCCAGTATCCTGCGTGCCGTGAGCGCACAGAATGCTGAGAAAGCCGGTGCGTGAAAAATAAACTTACAAAACGCAATGGGAACGCAAGTCCCCAGCAGCCAGACTCAGCGCTTCACAGCTACACAAAATAAAAAGCCACAAAATGCCACCGCGAGACACCTGCCATCCTTCTTTCCCAGAGCAACGGGGAGAAGAGGGACTCCCTCTCCTCCATGCTACCCAGCCGAAGACAGGGCAAGACCACCACCAGCCTCAAGTAAAGTTGAGCCGGAGTGGGGAAAAAACACAAAAACAGGCAGCAGTTCATCAGGGGAAGCACCCTCCCTAGAGGATGACTGGCTGATGCCTTTGTACTTCCGAATACAAAAGCAGCAGTCAGCAATCCGCATGGAAGAGCCCCACTCCTTATGGATTGCTGCCTGCCCATCTCCAGTTAGGTAAGCCAGGATAAAAAGGAGACAGAGAGGAGAGAACCATCATTTGGCACAGATAGCTCTTCTCTGCTTCCTCCTTCTCCCCCAACCTACCTAACGAACCTTCCCAGGAGGAGAACGGGCTGACTGCCTCCTCCTTCTTTCCCCCATGGCTGCATCTAAACCAAAATTCAAAGCAGCAATGGGGAAAAGAGAAACCCACAGGCAGCCCATTCTTCAAGCTAAAGAAACCACCAAAAACAAACACCAAAATTATTTTAAAAATAATAAAACAAAAATAAATCAATAATTTTTTAAAAAAACATTAATAAACAAAAAAATACAGTGATACCTCATACAACGTCCAAACTTGGTTCCACATGTTTGGACTTTATACAGATTTGGACTTTGTACAAGGCATGCAAAATCCTAGCCGTGATGCCTCATACAACATCCAAATCCTTGTCGCGATGCCTCATACAACATCATTTCCATAGAGATACATTGTACTGTAACAGCACAGACTTCAGGGCAAAGTCAAAGAAACAGACAGGAAACTGACAGAACTTTAAGAAATCATTGTCTAAAGGCTAAAAACATTACAAAAACATGTCAAACAACTCTGATTGTCCAAGAACCTGAAGAATGCTGCAAAAATCCCAGGAATGCTTCTAAAAACTCTGACGAAAAAAATTAAAAAAAATTCCAAAATCACGCTCAAAACCACTCCTAAACACTCTTCGCCTCATGCAAAACCCACAAGAGCAATGCAGGCATGGGTCCTGCCTTTTATACTGCCCAGGTACAAACCCCAATGCCTCATACAAAGTCGCAGCGACTTTGTATGAGGCAACTTTTTCCAAGGAATTAGGCAATGTTGTATGAATTCGATGTTGTATGAAGCAGACTTTGTATGAGGTATTACTGTAAACCACAAAATACATAAACAGAAACATCCACAATAACACAAAACCACATACAAAACACCTAACTACAACATGAAAAAAACCACAAATTACACAAACAACAACTAATTACACAAATATACAACAAAGAAATAAGAAAAATTAAACAAAATCAGAAATAACCAAACCAATTGAACAAACCTAAAACTCAACCAAGACAAAAAAGAACAAACAGAAACACCTCCCAGCCCACCACCACAAAAGCAAAACAAAGAAAACCCCCAGAAGAAAGAAAACCAGAGAACTCACCAGCACGTCCTCACTTCACAATGACTGGAACAGAAATGAAGAAACAAAGAGACTACTTACCGGAAGAAGCCCCACCCAGAGGCCAGGAGAGAAAAAACAGTGAAACTAAAACAGAACCACTAGCAGCCCCACCTGCAGGGCAGAATAGTAAAAACAACTCAAAAGGACACAACAGCCCTACCTACAGGCCACAAGAGTGAAAACAAGTCAAAAACATAACAATAAATCACAATTTTACACAAATCACAAACATATGTCAAAAAAATAAAATAAAAAGATTTATAACATTCTGTGTTGAGTTTTAACTCAAATAAAAACCCAAAATATCAAAACACAGTTTAAAAACATTGAATGCAAAAAACATGTACTTTCACATTTTTAAAAATATTACCTACGGTACAACTATTAACAAAAAAAATCCCACAAACTAAAACATTATTTGGTTAAATAAAACAATTTGAAACAATTATATCATCCATTGTTCTTTTTTAATCCACAAAAAAAACCAAAAAGCTGTTCACAGTTTATAACAGCCCGGCAATGCCGGGCAAACTATGCTAGTACAATATAATACAATACAATAGCGAAAGCAAAAACATACAAAGCTTACTGGGAACAAACTGCTCCCCTGGCCTCACACTGAGGACAGACCACAGGGAAAGTCAGACAATGGGGAAAATACCCTGTGAATAAGTGGTGGGGGATCCATAGCGATGGCAGTGGCAAGTTCTTCCTATAGCTGCCTCACCGGCCTTGCAAAGCTGAGGGCCAGTCACACCTCCTCAATCCTGCAGAACTGGCCAGGCAAGGAAGGGCAGGCGTCCAGAGTTCCCACCAAACTTTCCTCTTGAAGGCGAGGCTTGCTCGGCGGTGGCAAAAACTCTGGCGGTGGTGGCCCCTGTGATCGACCCAAATGTCCAGGGACCATCCCGCTGAAGATGTTCTCGCCAAACCTTCCTCCCAAAAACGAGGCTGGCTCGATGGCAGCCGCAGGGGGCCCAGCAAGATCTTTATGGCTGCAAGGAGCCGGGCACAGCTGACTTCGCTTCCCCCGTCCGGAGTGGGGGAAGGCGACTGGCGTTGGCAGCGGCCCTACGGTGAGATCTTTATGGCCGCAAGGGGCCCGGCACAGCTGACTTTGCTTCCCCCCATCCAGAGCGGGTGAAAGCAACCAGCCTTCTTGACCATCTTGATGTTACACTGAGTCAGTACTTGAATTAATCACATCTATTCCAGAGACTGTTTATTTCTCACCACCAACACCACCAATGAATGAAGAAACAGTAACACAATTTGGGTTTAAATTAGGGCTACAACTTTATTTAAATTGTTTCCCTAATCTACAGAGGATCCTAAGGTAGTGCATGTAACCTGGTGCTTGAGTAGGTGGACCAACCATCCGCGCATTTTACATCAGCTTTGGCCCTGAGCATCTCTGCCACAGAGTATGCTGTTCCAGCATGGAGTGTATCTGTACATGCAAAACAAGATTGCTGTTAATGAAGCAGTGTGCATAGTGACAGGGTGCCTCAAACTTACACCAGCTGAGAAAATATAACCTCTTGTTGGTATTGTTCCACCTAAGATAGAGTAGTAGTGGACGCTGAGAGAACGAAGCAAAATAATGACCCTCAACATCCTCTGAACGCATATGTGCCTGAAATCTGCTGACTCAGATCCAGGAAGAGCTTTATGAAAGAAGAAACATTATTGAGGGTACACAAGAGCAAAATCAAATTAGAAGTTGAAGGAAGGAGGTCACAGAACAAGGAATAACCTTAAAGTAGGACATGGCTGAGGAACTTTACCTCCCCTGTGTCACTTTTAGGACCCTGACTCGACTGCCTAAATGTAAGACCAACTTCCTCAAATGGGGCTGCTGGCAGACAACAATACACTGTGTGAAAATGGAGAGATATCAACTCATTTGCTAGTATCATACGTGTTCCCTCTCTAGCTCAGACACAGGGAAGACCTTGATCAAAATTTCCATATATCCCAGAATGGGCAACTCAAAGTCTCTCTTGCTTACACTCTTGCATTCCCCACCTCCCTACTCTTCTCCCGGGCACAAGGGTGGGGAGGTTGAACCCCTTTTCTTCTAACCGCTCCACATCAGAATAGCAGCAGAGGCAGCATTTTCATGAACAAATATCCATTTGTTATTACATCATACAAAAAGGGTCAGACAAAGTTTCACCAAATTTGGAGAGTGAGGTAAGAACAGACTATGTCACATAAGCAAAAATCACAAGGGGGGTCTCTCAGGTCAACTCAGTTAGTTTCCCATAGACATACTAGTGAATTGACTTATCAGATGGAGAGGGTAAGTTTGGAATGGCATGATATAAAATATAGCCTATGTGTTGTGCACAAAAATCACTGGGGGAAGCAATTCTTTATCTGAAATGGCTGAATGGACTTGCACCAAATTTGGTCTAGCTTACAATATAGGTAGAGGATATTCATAAAAATCACTTGGGAGCCCCTTTTTGCCTACTCAATCATATGGCACATTATTTTAAACACTGAGTTCAGAAATGTAGTTGTTTTCAATGATAACATTATTTTAAGGATGGAGGAGATTTAAAATACAGTATTCATGAAGTACCAAGATGAAAGATAGAAAGAGAAGATGTAATCAGACCTTAACCACTAATAGAACTCCCACCATAGTAATGCACAAAGCTGGCAGCAAAATATAATTATATAATAGGAATTAACATAACAGATGAACTTATCGTAATGCCCTGATGGAAATACTGAGGACGTGTTACCAATTACATGACTAAAGATGAAAAGCAGAGTTTCCCCCAGTCACCCCAATTAGGTCGTAGTTTAAAGAACTGCTTACTCAAGAAGACACTAAAAAACACATTTAATCGTATCATTTGTCAGGACACAACAATTTAAGGACTGAGTGTTTGGGAGCATGAAACGTCTACACCTGCAGGCAGTCTGGCACAAGAATATAGCTGCTAGTATGGAAAACCAAGCTAGGATAGCATTTCTGCAGAACTGAAAATAAACAATTATGTATTTGTTATAATCTGCAGGATTTGTTTTTTGATCCATAATTCCAAAATTAACCAAAAAAATATTGCTAATTGCTCAAGCATGTATCCTCCCATTATTATATTCTGTGAACATTTTGTTTGCACAAAATACAAATTAAACATAATTGTGTAAATAAGCTTCGTTGTTATTTACATATTCTTGACTAACCCTCTTTGTTATGTGTAGTTGTTTCAGCAAATACAGTCTACTTCATTCAGTATCAAGTTTTACTTCCTGTATTTTAAAAAATAATACCACTAGTGGAAAAGAAGCTGCTTCCTGTGTTAAAAGACTGGAACAATTTCACCATGGCCACCACTGATCTCCCACCATATATATTCCATGCAATGGCTCAAGTGGCTAAGATGCTGACTGGGAGGCGGAAGGTCAGCAGTTCGATCCCTGAGTACTGCAGGATGGAATGAGCTCCCATCTTCGTCCCAGCTCCTGCCAACCTAGCAGTTCGAAAGCAAAAAATTGCAAGTAGATAAATAGGGACCACTTCAGTGGGAAAGAAACAGCGTTCAGTGCGCTTCGGTGTCTGGTCATGCCTGCCACATGACCACGGAAATGTCTGCAGCAGCAGACAGCGCGGGCACTTCGGCTTTGAAACAGAGATGAGCACTGCATCCTAGAGTCGGATACGACTGGCTTTCGAGCAAGGGAAACCTTTACCTGCATATTGTAGGAGACGGGGGAGCAGCCTTGCCTGGAACTGCCAGATAACTAAAATTCCACCTACATTGCCTTTGTGTAGACTGGCAGTGCAAAATGGGTACCAGTTTTCCACTTAAACCCTGAAGCTGCCTCCATATTGCATTCCTAGGGCTGGAACACATAAATAGCTTCCAATTTGGTGCAGTGGAGATAAGCATATTTCCATGGGTAAAATTAACGATGAAAATAATTTGCACACAGTGGGTTGTTCTGCTAGAAACTGTTGAGTTGATTACACAAGGTGAAGGTTGGAAACTAGTCATTTATTTATTTATTTTTCATGCTTATATACCGCCCACTCAGGTACAACCCAACTCAGGGCGGTTTACATAGCAGACAGTAAATACATAAAAGACACATGATAAAAAAGTTAAAAGTTAAAAAAGTTTTTTTAAAAAAAACCACCCCTAAAAGGTGCGCAAGAACCGAAGGGACCTTGAGGGAAGGCACACTTCTCTATACCAACCACCCAACGCTACCCCCATCCCCACCCGCACCCCAAACTTGGCCCGCCAGCCAGGTCTTTAGTTCCTTCCTAAAGGGCAACAACTCCGTCTGGAGACGCAGTTCCACAGGCAGGAGGTTCCAAAGGGCTGGTGCGAACATGGAGAAGGCCCTCCTCCTTGTGCCAGAGAGGCGAGCCCCCCTGGCTGATGGCACAATTAGAGAGCCCCTCCGGTCCGCTCTGGTTGGACGGACAGACGTCCTTAGGGCGATGCGGTCTCTAAGATACCCTGGCCCACTACCATGTAGGGCTTTAAAGGTCAAAACCAGCACCTTGAATTGCACCCAGAGACAAACTGGTAACCAGTGCAGCCCCCGAAGCAGTGGTGAGGCATGGGCATAACGTCCACACCCCATCACCACCCGGGCCGCGGCATTCTGGACCAGCTGCAGCCTCCGAATGGTCATCAAGGGCAGCCCCATGTAGAGCGCATTACAGTAGTCTAGTCTGGAGGTCACCAGAGTGTGAGTGACCATGAGCAAAGAGTACCGGTCCAGGAGTGGGCGCAACTGGCGAATCACCCGAAGCTGGGCGAAGGCCCTCCTGGCCACAGCCGCCACCTGTTCTTCTAGCAGCAGCCGCGAATCCAGGAGGACCCCCAAGTTGCGCACCGGGTTGGTCTGGGGCAAAACAGCCCCATCCAAAACCAAAGATGGTAGCTCCCGGGATAACACAGGACCCCCTATCCATAATCACTCAGTCTTGCTAGGATTCAGCTGTAGCCCATTTGCCCCCATCCAGACCCCAACAGCCTCTAGACAGCTGGAAAGGACTTTGACTGCATCACTGGGGTTCCCACGGGCCGAGATGTACAACTGTGTGTCATCCGCGTACTGGTGGTTCCGCACCCCGTGGGAACGGATGATCTCACCCAGCGGCTTCATGTAGATGTTAAATAGGAGAGGAGAGAGTACCGAGCCCTGAGGCACCCCATATTTTAGGGGCCTAGGACTCGACCTCTCACTCTCCAACCACACCGACTGGGTCCGGCCCCTCAGAAATGAGGAAAACCAGGACCACACCGTACCCTGGATCCCCAATCCTTGGAGCCATTCCAGAAGGATACCGTGGTCAACAGTATTGAAGGCCACTGAGAGGTCAAGAAGAGCAAGGACAGACAGATGACCGCCATCCCGCTCTCGCCAGAGATCATCCATCAGCACGACCAATGCAGTCTCAGTACCATATCCAGGCCTGAATCCTGACTGGAATGGGTCCAGATATTCCGCTTCATCCAGCATCCCCTGCAGCTGACATGCCACTGCCTTCTCCAGAACCTTCCCCAAAAAAGGAAGGTTGGATACAGGTCTGTAGTTGGTTAGGATTGCTGGATCGAGGGATGGCTTCTTCAGGAGGGGGCGCACAAGAGCATGTTTCAGCAGTGCAGGAAATATCCCCTCTCGAAAAGACACGTTAATTATAGCCCCGACCCAGCCACCTGTCACTGTCTTAGAGGCTTTTACCAGCCAGGCGGGACAGGGATCCAATGGACAATTAGTGGCACGGACCGCTGCAAGGAGCCTGTCCACTTCATCCGGGGCAATAGGATCAAACCGATCCCAGGTAACACCGCAAGATTGCGCATTGGCTCCCCCCGGACCCTCCCCGTCCACGCCAAGTTTGAACCCCGAGCGGATCCGATCGATTTTCTCCACCAGATGGTCAGCAAAGTCCTCAGCCGATCCCTGCCAACCAGGCAAAGGCCCCGCCCTACCCAGGAGGGACCTGGTCACCCGAAACAGGGTGGCTGGGCGATTATCAGTGGAGGCAATAAGGGAGGTGAAGTACTGCCTCCTCACCACCCCCATCGCCAGTAGGTAGGCCCTAATAGCGGCTCTAGCTAGTGTCCAATCGGAATCGCTCTGGGTCTTCACCCAGCGGTGCTCAAGGTGTCTCTTTGCCCGTTTGAGCTCCCATAGTTCTTCAGTGAACCACGGGGATGACCTAGCTCCACGAGCTCTGAGAGGCCGTAGTGGAGCGATTACATCCAAGGCAGATGTCGTTGACCCTTACCACAGGTCAACAATTGCCTCAGGTGAATCGTGTCGCCGATCCAGAGGAAATTCCCCCAGTTCCCTCTGGAATCCATCCGGATCCATCAGTTGCCGGGGGCGGGCCACTTTAATCGACCCTGCCTCCTTACAATGAAGTGTCACCCCCAGAAAGTCTAGAGCCACCAGATAGTGATCTGACCATGGCACAGGTGTTATGTCTAGCTTCTGTAAACTCAGATCACTCTGCCACCGCCCCGACAAAAAGACTAAATCTGGCGTGTGGCCACTGCACCTGGTCGGGCCTGAATTACCTGAGCCAGGTCCATAGCTGCCATGGAAGCTATGAACTCCTGTGCCACCTCGGAACCAGACCCCAGTGAAGGCAAATTGAAGTCCCCCAAAACCATAAGTCTAGGGAACTCCAAAGTCATGGCTGACAGGCATTGCAGAAGAAGGTTAGAGAATAATTGCAAAAAGATATTGGTGGGCATACCGCAAGGTGCCATTTTTAGGGTGAATGAAACATCAGTAGATCAGTCTGTCAAATTATTTGGCTTAGATGAACAGCAATCAAAACTTCCACATCTGCTGGCTTTACCCTCTCTTTGTTCACTTCAGCAGAGCTTGGAATTAACAACTTTAAAAACATATCAGAGAATAAACAAAACAAAAAACTGTAGCACTTTGAAGACTAACTGTTATATTTCATGGGAGTGAGACTTTAAAAAGTCACTTGTAATTAAAGGCATAGACATCTTCTATTATGACTGGAGGTTTAATATTACTCCTGTTGTGATGTAATTGCAACTTTTCAGTTACTCTATTCCTCAATCAATGCTTTAAGTACTGCAAAGTAATTATGTACTTACTTTTGAGAAACTGTATACTGCAAAGCAAAATGTTATTTCTCAAAACTGTTCCCATAAGGCCAAGCCATTAATTTTGAGACTTTGGAATAATGAAAATTCCCAAGTTTGTCTTCTTGGGTCTTTATATCACAGTCCGCCCAGTTTAGGAGGTTCCCTTGGCCCCAGGAGATGCTTTTCATTGTAAGTGGGAAGTTACCATGCAGACATGCTACCATGTCAGCAGGGTTGAGAAGATTAGCAAGGACTCCTACATCATCTGCCTCTCTCTGGTTTCCCTAATATATGATATCTGAACTAAAAGTATGTTCAGACAGGACATATAGTTCGGTAGTTGGAGTTCTTTGGGTTCACTCAAAGTTACAGCATTTGTTTGTACATAGAACATGTAACATTCCTTTTGAAAAATTGTTGTGCCCTTTTCATGGCAAAGCATGAGGGCTTCATTATTTGGGGAGCATGCTGAATGATACTACAGTGGTACCTCATACAACATCCAAACTTGGTTCCAATTATGAACGCGGGCAACCCACATACTATGGAATAGGTGAGTGCAAGTTACAACTACTCAAAGGTCTTTGTCATCAGCAATATAAAGATTTATGAACAATACAGTGATGCCTCATACAATGTCCAAACTTGGTTCCACAAGTTTGGACTTAATATGGATTTGGACTTTGTATGAGGCATGCAAAATCCTAGCCGCAATGCCTCATACAAAGTCCAAATCCTTGCCACGATGCCTCGTACAACGTCGTTTCCATAGAGATACATTGTACTGTAAGCACAGACTTCAGGGCAAAGTCAAGGAAACAGACAGGAAACTGACAGAACTTTAAGAAAGGCTAAATACATTACAAAAAGATGTCAAACAACCCTGATTGTCCGAGAACCTGAAGAATGCTGAAAAAATCCCATGAATGCTTCTAAAAATTCTGATGAAAAAATCAAAAAAATCCAAAATCGGACTTTGTATGAGGTATTATTGTACTATGTAACCCATGCAGATGGTTAGTTTGCATCCGAGTGGAGCTGTGGATAGTGTTAGCTGAGGTGACCTGTGAAATTTGTAGCAGATTGTATCATTAAAGTGGATGACAGAGAAATCTCTTCTTCTAGTTTCATCTTGTCTACTTTTTAATATTTTAATATTTTCCAAACTGATGCAGAACAACGCTAGAACAAAATAATTTGTTCACCATGTGTGGTAGAAGCATTATGGTAGCACCATGTCCTTTTTTTCATGTGTTAGTAAGAGTCAACCAGTTAACTCACAAGTAAGTTTTCCCTTGTTTACTTGTAATCAAGGAGATAACAGCAACAACAATTGTATTCATGGGGATATTTGCTACAGTACTGGGAGCAGTGGCAGCAGCAGGAGGACTTGGGGTTGCTCAGGAACACAGATGATGATGGTGGCATGGTGGCAAAAGTGACAGCAGCAACAGAATCACAATCACCTGGGGTTGCCCCAGGAGCATTGGGGTGGTGTAGTGACAGGACTCCAGACTGGCAAAAGGGCTATTCAGGAAACCATAATAATTCTAGATACAAAGATACATGCTAAAAGGATACACCACAGTTTCACTTACTTTAACCATAAAAAGAAAGGGTGCGGACCATGAATGAGAACCACAAAAGAAGGCAGGGAAGGAAGCAAGAATGGAAGTGTTAATAAGCAAGTAGGGAGACATGATGGAGTGATCTAAAGACATGCCCAGAACTTTGGCACAGGAAAATAAACATCTACCATGTTAAAGCTATATCAGTTAAAGCTAAGGTTGACCACAGTAATGATAGGAAGCTTTTCAGCATGACTCAAACTCCCCAGTCTGGACATGCTCTTAGTTACAATCCTTCCAGTAGCTCGGATAGATATTGATTTTCCCAGGAGCAGTATATTGTTGCTATCAAGAGTCACTAATTTGAAAAAGATTGGCAGCTGGTGGAAACAAAAACTTCTAGAACTCATTTATTGATATGGTTTAATATGTTTGCCTACATATTGATATTCTTCTTGCAGGAAGACTGGCTATGGAGACTGAAATGATCAGCATCTACACTTTAAAATTTACTACTATACCTTTGCTGATTTGGGGAAAAGGAAAGTTCCATTTTCCTGATTACCTTTTGTTGGCACATATCTGGTGCCAAGATATTATATGATGATCCCATGAAGAGAAGAGAAAAAGAAGAAAAGTAAAAAACAAATCTGGATGTGAAATAATTCATGCTTATAACCAAACTGATAGAATGAAAGTGCGGCGCCAAAATGGCCGCCACGCTCTTTGCACCCCCCCACCTGGACTCAGACATCCGGGTGAGTTAGGGGGCGTGGCCACGCCTCTATAAAAGGGGTGGCCACGAGGCAGCCGAGCTGCCATTTTAGAACGCAACGGTGCGGAGAAGTTTTCTCCGCCGCGTTTCTTGCTCTCTTTGCCCTTTGTACCATTTGCTTTGAATGGAGTTCTTTGCTCTTCACTACTGCGGTACTCAGGGCACAGGAACTGATCCCTGACCAGGGATCCATCGGTAGGCAACATCTTCGGGAGACATGGCTCCAAAGCGCAAGGCTCCGGGGGTCAAGCTGCAGCCGAGGGGAAGGGCTTTCCCTACTCCTCCCTCTACTGGGGGGCAGCCATCGGGTCAGAGGACTCAGGCTACACCCCCCCCCCAAGCTGGGCAGCAGGATGGCCTTGCCCACCGCTGCCAGTGGGGCTGATCAGGCTTCTACTGGTCAGCCAGGCACAGGCCTCCAGGCTGGGCTGGCACAGGCTGGCTCCTCGGGGATCCCTGCCCCTGGAGGGCATTTTCTTGGCTCGGGACAGGGTGGCCCACTTGGACCTGGTGGTGGTTACCGCCCCACCATTCCTCCTGCCTCCCATGGGCTGGAGTTTTGGGCATGGCCCTACTCGGGCCCTGGATCCCCATTCGGGTTTCCCATCCAGCAATTGACCACCGGGCCGTCCGGCCCATCCGGCCCACCTTATACTGGAGGCTCGTAGACTGTTGATGCACTTCTTGCACGTATTTCGGTGCTAGAGGCATCACTGGCCATTGCCCAACCACCTCCCGATGGGGGTTTAGCTGCTGCTTCTATTACGGCCCCTTTGTCGGTCCCGGCAGACACGTCGGCCGTGACTCTCCAGCGGGCCACCAACAGGGTTGAGCTGCTTGAGGCCATCAGGCCAGCCCAGGCTGGCGCCTTGCAGCTCCCCGCACGTTCGGATTTGCCGGCGGGGAGCAGTCAGGTGTGGCCCCAGAGCTCGATGCCTGTCGCGAGCTCCGATGCCCGCCGTGGGCCGGAACCCCCAGTGGGGCGGCTCACGGGGGTGCGACTAGTGAGTATCTGGTTCAATTTAGTGCACCGACACTGTCCAGTCACACTGGGGGGTACAGTGGCCATGGCCACGCCAGGTTACTATGGGTGGGCAGTTGCTTCCATACTGCCCTGTTAACTCCTGGTTGCCAAATGGCCCCTCGGTTAGGGCAGGGGTGTCCGCCCCCGGGGGTATGCCAAGCGTCACAGGGGCTATTCAGGGCCCACTGCGCATACCCTTCATCCAACATGTGCCAACGGCGGCTCTGCCAACGGCTGGTTATTCCTTGCCCCTGGGTGATCATCTTTCACAGGCCACGAGGGATAAGATTTGGCGAGGGGAGTACGTTGATATTTTCTCCCTCCTGAAGGAGAGGGAGGGACAGGATGACCAGGACAAGGAATTGTCCCGTCGTCGTAAGCCACCACGTACCTGGGCCAATTGGTTGCCGGCATATCTTATATATATGGCAGTATACCTGAGGGCCCGGCCTGATTTGGCCATTCCGATGGTGCAATACCTCGACAACATTGATTGGGCGATGGTTGATTTTTCCTGGCCCATCGTGGTTGGCTTACGATGAGGAATTTAGGATGAGGGTGGCCCTACATCCTGAGATGAGGTGGGATGAGCCCTGCCAGCAATTGTGGCTCTTGTATATGACTCCCACGCGTCTGGCGCCTGGTGATAGCTACCATTGTGGCCATGCCATGCAGCGGGTGGCTGCGACGCAGGTTCCCCGCCAGCTGGCGGGGCAGGGGGTTCCAGCCCACCTGCTGTGTTGGAGCTTCTCAGCTAGCGGCGTGTGCAACAAGCGTCAGTGTCGTTTCCGGCATGAGTGTCCCTCTTGCTCTGGCCCTCACGCCGCCTCCGCATGCCCGCGAGCTGGTGGGTCACGAGGCAGAGGTAGGGGTGGGCAGGGTGCGGTCAGAGCTCCCTCTGATGGTGCTGGCCACGCAAAAGGCCCCCTCCCCAATTTATATCCCCATGCTAGGACGATGGCTTTCCGCTTATCCTAGATGGGATGATGCGAGGTACCTGCTAGAAGGCTTCAAGTTTGGCTTTCGTATACCATTTAGGGGTGTTCGGGGACCGCAGGATGCCCCGAACTTACTTTCTCTAAAGGGCAATGAGGAGGTTGCTGCACAAAGCATAGCTAAGGAGTTGCAGGCTATGAGAGTTGCGGGGCCCTTTACTGAACCACCATTCCCTAATTTGAAGGGCTCTCCTCTGGGGCTAGTCCCGAAAAAAGACCCCAGGTGAATTTGCTTAATCCACCATCTCTCTTACCCTGCGGTTTCCTCGGTCAATGATGCTATTCCTGATGACCTTTGTTCAGTCAGGTATATGTCATTTGATCAGGCCCTACAGATGGTATGAGCCTGTGGTCCCGAGGCCCTCCTGGCAAAGTTTGATATCAAATCGGCATTCCGATTACTGCCAGTGCACCCCGAGGACTTTGAGCTGTTGGGTTTTAGTTTTCGAAAAAAATTCTATGTAGATAAGGCCATGCCTTTTGGCTGTTCTATTTCATGTTCGGCATTTGAACGTTTTAGCACTTTCCTCCAATGGGCCTTTGTTCGCAGGTCAGGGTCCCGGTCTGTAGCCCATTACCTCGACGACTTTTTGTTCAGGGGTGAACGGGGCTCGGACACGTGTACGCGTCTCCTTGCTACATTTCAGGCCCTTATGCGGGAACTGGGTGTCCCCTTAATGCCTGAAAAGACCGAGGGCCCAGCCACCAAGCTCACCTTTTTAGGCATCGAAATTGACACTGTCGCACAGGCATCCAGGTTACCCATGGACAAGGTGGCTCGGATCTCAGTGGCGATTCAGGCACTGATTTCCAAGCGTAAGGTGTCCCTTCGTGAGCTACAGGTACTTCACGGCCACCTCAACTTTGCCTGCAGGGTGGTGACACCGGGCAGAGCTTTCTGTGTGATGCCATGGCTGGCCTATTAAAATGCCATCTCAGGGTCCAGCTCACCAGGGGTATAGGGGCAGACCTATCGGTTTGGCTCACATTCCTCCAGGAATTTAACGGGGTCTCTTTTTGGAGATCGGACCTTATGGCCTGCCCTAAATTTCAAGTACAGTCGGATGCCTCCGGCTCTCTGGGTTATGGGATTTATTTCGAGGGCCGATGGCCTCACACTTGGCAGGGCACAGATCGTCTCCGCGATCTTACTTTCCTGGAATTTTTTCCCATTTTGGGGGCACAAATGCTATGGGGCGATAAGTGGATCAACTCAGTGGTCCATTTTTGGTGTGACAATGCTGCAGTGGTGCACATTGTTAACGCTCAGACGTCCAAATCCCCTAGGGTCATGGCATTGGTCCGTCAATTTGTCTTGAGAAGCCTACGTCTTAATGTGCTGTTCAAGGCCAGACATGTACCAGGCATTAATAATGATATTGCTGATGCTTTATCCCGCCTGCAGATCTCCCGGTTCCGTGCCTTGGCTCCAGAAGCAGAGGAATTCCCCTCGCCACTCCCGGCTGAGATTTGGACATTTGGTGAGGAGAGGTGAACAGGGTGATCAGCATGTCTTTGGCACCTCGCACGCATAAGGCGTATCAACATGCTTTCATACAATTTAGAACCTTTTGTGGGCAACTACGGTTACCCGAAGTGTGGCCAATACCAGTAGACCAGATTTTACAATACATGGTTTATCTTCACGGTCAGGGGCTGGCCCCGCGTACTATAGCCTCTAAGCTTTCGGCACTGGCATTTATGGCCAAGGTGCGGGGCTTCGCCGACTGCGTGAATGATATCCGCATACGTCATGTTTTGGAATGGTGGACACGTGAACGTGGCCACCACCCGGACACACATCACCCGATTTCACCAGAGGTTCTTACCCACCTTGCACGAGGCTGGCATAACTTCTGCTATGATAGGTATGAGGTGGCTCTTTTTCACGCATCTACCACTGTAGCCTTCTTTGGAGCGCTCCGCATCAGTTAGTTGGTACCACTGTCTAAGGCAGATGCATCTCGTAGGGCACTGGAACTCGAAGATGTCTATGTTACACAACAGTGGGCTCAGTTGAGGATACGGTCCTCAAAGGTTGATCAGCACGGCGTAGGCAGTGGAGTCAGACTGCTACGATGTTCCATTGAAGACATCTGTCCGGTTGGTGCCCTACATGAGTTTTTGGCAGTGCATGGTACACACCCTGGCCCGTTTTTCTGCCACCAGGATGGGTCTCCCCTTACTAAATTCCAGTTTTGGAAGGTGACCGGCATGGCACTTACCAGTGTGGGCCTCCCTGGGGCTTGTTACGGCACCCATTCATTTAGGATAGGCGCCGCGTCTGCTGTGGCTGCGTTTGGGTACTCTGAGACTGATATACGCAGGATGGGTAGGTGGGGATCCATGCGCTTTGCATTGTACGTACGCCCCCTCCAAGCATGAGTACCAGTTATGTCATTATTCCTTTTTCCTTCTTTTACATACCCTGTGTGTCCCCGCACACCGGTGGCAGTATGGCTGGTGGGCCACAGTTACGTGCACTGGGCAGCGCAGTATGCTGCAGCGACAGAGTGGGGACCCCATCTCGGGCTACGTGCAGCCGCACGTATGCGATGGTATGGTAAGCGCAGTATGAGATGGCGGGAACTGTTGCCATTCCTGTTTTCCATCAGGGATGCTGGACCACCTGATGTCCTTATCCTGCATCTCGGTGGCAATGACCTCGCACAGGTCACTGGCCTCTCTTTAAAATTCACGATTTGCAGGGACCTAGCCTATTTGCATTACGTATGGCCGTCCACGCGGCTGCTATGGTCGGACATGGTGCCGCAACATACTTACATGGGAGGCGTTGACCTCCGTGTCCTTGACCGTGCTCGCCGCTTGGTAAACAGGGCTGTTGCCCGGTTCCTGGCAGACAAGGGCTTGGGGACAGCCATCCGGCACCCTAGGATAGGCTTGCAGGATTATGATCTCTATGCAGGAGATGGGGTACACTTGTCGGCCAGAGGTATGAACCTCTTTCTTGAGGATATGCAAGCAGGCCTGGTGACCAAGCTGACGGTCTGGGGGGGGGGGGGGCGGTGAGTCATCATGGACGCCTCCCCGTGTGGCGGGTAGCACTGGTAAGGTAAAGATTTATGACCCATAGGTATCCGGCAGGTTCGCAATTGACTGGCCAACACGTAGACAGGTACAGGGGAAATAGGTTTGGCCGGTCAAGGGCGAACCAGGCAAGGGGTGATGGCAGGAGCTTCACAGCCTGCATCACCTTGAGATTTAACGGATACACGTCATAGGGTGGGGTCAGTAGATAGTTTATTGACTCCGGTCAACAATTTGTTTGTGTCAACAAACAAATTGATACAAATAGTTACATGTAGCCAATTGCCATTGGCATTTTGGGAGGAACCTTACCAGTGTTACTGTGGCCTGCTTGCCTTAAAGAATTACAATTGGATGATTACACCAATTGAAAGTGATAATTCGGACTAGGGCATTATTCAATAAAAGTGGCCCGATGCCTTTATCCATATACCAGTGTCTGAGTCTTTCTTTGGGGGGGTGCGCCTGCAAAGAATAAAGTACCAGTTTTTGGAAAGCATTATATCCAGGGAGATTTAGTGGTTTAAAGGTGATAGATGTGCCCTCAGGCTGGGTGAGGTCTACAAAGAAAATACAATATATTGACGAAAGAGCAAAAAAATCTTTCTAAATATTTTTTTATAAAGAGGCATATTTTCACCACATGATTATTAGTGTCTTAGCTTGCAGACATGAATCTTCTAAACCATTCTGTTAAACATGACAAGACCTCATGCAGTATATTGTGTGGCTAACAGAGTGAGTTATGATGGGAGGTCTCTGATCCAATATTCCTTCTCAGACACAGACTCACCAGGTAGCTTAAGGCAAACCACTTTCCTCTCAGTTTCAGCCCCCACGGCTACAATTCAGAGGATTGTAGAAAGCTAGAAATGCAAGATTAAAAATGCCAAGAGTTCTTCCATTTCCTCTTGCATGACTAGAGAAAATCCAAAAGATGAAACCCAGGTAATAACCGTTCCTGATAACGTCATATCCGGATAACGTCCATGAATTTTCAGAAAATTGTTGGACCAGAAAGCGTCATTCAGACGTTACCCAGAGCTGTCTGCGCGCACCCTCCGGGGAGAACAGGCCAAGCGTGTAGCTGCTTCTACCCCCAGAAGGCTGGTGGGTGGGTCTGCACACACCCACCTCCATGGATCGGTACTCACCCGGCTGCTGCTGTAACATGTGCCCTTCCACTACCCAGAGTGACTGACTCCCAGCCGGCAGTGGGGATAGGGTAGATCGATGCTCGCACATGGCCACTGTAAAAAAAATCTGGAACATTCGGTTTTCCCAGGTTGCATTGCACCTGGGTATTTTAAAAAACTGTGCATACATTCCTTGCTCTTGTGTGTTTTGCATGAGATGAGGAGTGTGTAGGTGGAGCGTTTGGGAGCCATTTCGAGAGAGAAATCAATTTTTCTTTGGATTTTTTCATTTGGATTTTTTGCTGCATTCCTGGCCTTTTTGTAATGTTTTTGTGGCATTCTTCAGGTTCTTCGAGCACTCTTTGGCACAGTGGAAAGGTAGGCAGGCAGATATGTGTGTGGGTTTTTTTTTTGCTTCCTATTGGCTTGGGGGTGGGGAGGTGGACAGAGTGGTTGGATTAGGGGTCAATGCTTGTGTGTTTTGAAGAAATTTTTTTCCCATTTGGGGATTATTTTGGGAACTGCTGAAGTGGGGGTTTTCTCTTGGAGATGGGCTTTTTTCAAATTTTGGCCCAATGCAATGTTTGGTGGGTACAGGGGCATGGAATTTTTTGGTTGTTTAAAGTGATCCCATTGTCCATTGTGTTTCCTCTGCGGGGTGGGGCTGTTTTCAAAGTTTGGCCCAATGTAAAGTTTTCCAAAGTTAAAAAATGTTGTACAGTACTGAATATTTCCCCCCCTAAAGTCAGGGTGGTTTGACAAGTTTTTGTAATGTATTTACCCTTTAGACAATGATTTCTTAAAGTTATTTAAGGTCCCAGCATGTTTCCTTGACTTTCCCATGAATTCTGTGCTGTTCACAATGTATTTCTATGGAGTTGACGTTATACGGGTCAACTCTAGACAAAATTGTGATGTTATCCGGCTCTGGTCCGCATAACGTCCAAATACGGATAACGACCAGACTTGTGGTAACAAGTTTGGATGTTATCCGGAGTTCCACTGTACTGGCATGCTGGAAACACAATCTTACAGACAACTAATTTACCAAGCTCATGGAGATAGTGAGTGCAGTGGGAATGCTTCTGCTGTGAAAAAGGTGCTTAGAAATGTAGGCAGGGGACAAATTGATCAGACACCCCATGCCAGGGCAAAACAGCACTACAGGTTTCTTACTTTCATACCTGAGAGTTTCAGCAACTGGGTGCATAGAGAAAATCAAGACACTAAGATGACATGCCTCCCAAGTGCAGTTTGGAAGATCCATGGTAGAAGAAGCTGATGTGTATCAAGTTCTTGATACTGTCTCCAAGTACAGATTTCACTTTCTTTCTCCAGTTATATGATTGTTAGGCTGCCATATTTATAATCACTGTATGGTTCCTTTTTAAAGATCACCTGCTGAACTTCTACTGATTACTTCTGCAAAGTTCATCTTTCACGTATGTCATTTTTTCAACTTGTTTCCATTACAAGGGGAATGTAATGGCCAACCAAGGCTCCAGTTTGATCAAAAGAAATCAATGATGAAAATTAAATTGGATTTAAAAGATAATTGCAAATGCCATAGGTGTGCATATGTGCTTGTAAAACAGATTGACAGCATGCCTATAGGAGGAATGTACAGTAAATCCCCACTTGCCTCATTAATGCAGGCAAGGTTAAGAATCAGAATTTCTTTTTTTCTCTCCTCCTTCTGAGATTGACAGAGATATCCTGCTGCTCTCAAGCAGGCCATACAAATATTTGTGTGAGTGCACACACCACACAACACAGCAAATTGTAAAAAATAATTATGGAGAACTGGAAGGATTACTCCTCAGTTTAGGGGCATTTGACAATTTAAAAGCCTTGAACCAGATGGTTTCATACCTGTCAAGTTTTGGACTTGAAAATAAAGGAAATTTTGGGCCATGCCCCCACCTGGCCATGCCCCCTCTTCCCCACAATCCAGACACATCCAAGAGCCTAGAAGAGGAGAAGTGTTGGGCTCCCCCAGGTGGAGGAGGAGGAAGCAGCACCACCTAGGCACCTTAGCACCACTGCTGCCCCTCATGGGGAGCAATGTAGCAGGCCAGCCCCAACAGGCCAGCCACAGCTGCAGTGGAAGAGATAAATAGTGTAATAATTCTATTTTAAATCTCTTTCCCTCCCACAGCCTTTCATAATACAGTATGGTGATTTTTCGTGGAACTGTTTTTTACACTTATATCACTTAATTGTCTACAGTCTTAGCCTTGTGTACCTCAATTTCATTTTCAAAAAATCTGTGTTTAAGGCAAGACCACGGAAATATCTTCTTTATGTTATATGCAAATATATTTGAAGCCAAATGGCTCATTGTCTCTTCTCTTTAACACCCTCTTTCCCAGGAGCGAGAAGAGACAATAAGCCAATCATCTTCAAGAGGGAAAGAGGTGTGGCAACAGGAATCCACTCCTGGAAAGATTTCACATGTACCTCAGAAATCATATTAGATTACCCAAGCTGGAAATGACGTGATGGCACATTAACTGCACATAACAAGAGCAACACCAAAAAGCATTCATTCTGTACTGAGGTTCAAGTTCAGCTGGCGTCAATCATGCTTAGTAAGAAAAACAGCATTGTGATGTCATGAAAACAAAAATAACAAAGAATACATTTTACAGTATTGGGAAATATAGTAGTCGAAGATTTTTGGTTCCCCCCCCCCCCCCACAGGGGACAACTTTGAGGATTTGGGCAATTGTGTCATTTAGGTCTTTCTGTTCTTAGAAAATGGGATCTCAAAATAAGCTCTTTGCATAGCAGCAGGAAAGAATCATATAAAATCTGGAATACAGTACTTTTGTACTTTGGCCTGTTTCTCTTTAGAGTATATATTTTGCACTAAAAGCAAAATCGCAGGGCTGAGGAACCGGTGGCCCTCCAGACAATGCTGAACTGCAGTCAGCCTAACCAATAATAAAGAATAACAGGAATATACCTGTAGTTTAGCAAGATCTGTGGGACCAGATATTCACCACTTTTAAAATAGTGCATCCACAGATGCACATATCCAACTGTTCTGATATTTCCCCTTACTTTCATAATATCAGCATTAAGGGTCTCCAAACAGCAGGGACCATAAAATCTCTTTCTATCTCTATCTCTCCCCAAATGTATACCTGTATAGATCTACAATCAATTTACTTGGCAATGGCTCCCTAAGTGCCCATATCTTCTAAGCACGTTTCACAATGTTGCACAAAACTCTGCTACATCCTAATGAGACAGGATGCCTGAGTCAATGGGCTTTATGCAGCAGTCCAGGAGTGCTCTTTTTTCCTTGCCTTTTTCCAATTACTCTCATTCCTGAGCCTCAAAACAAAATATCATAAATCTACATAAAACCAGGACTGAAAATGATGTTCATCTACAATACATCATAATTACAGCAACCATGATCACTCTTTCCTTCATTCCCAGACACATCAAAGAATTCTCAAGGCACTGCTTGCTCTTGTACATCAAGACAAATGCGACAAAAGAAAGGATTACATTTTGAATTTGAGTCTCTATTAAAAAGATGTAAGTAAATTATTGGGCAGCCTAATGCTATAAATTAAGTGTTGATGCTGCAGCAAAACAACAAAAAACCAACAGATTGCATTACAGCGATTGAAATAGCACCTTATACACACTCTACAGAGCAGGTTTTTTCTGCTTTCTGTGGTGTTATATAAATTTTCCTTAAGAGGCTGATGGAGAACGTCAAGGAGGGCAGATTTCCTCCCAGTTGCCTGTCGCGAACTTGAATATGTTAGAGGCATGGCTATACCACAACTTCTTTATGTTTAGTGGGCAAAGAACCAAGGACAGCATGGCCAGGTGGAAACACAGCTTTATCTCATTCTACAAGGGACTGTGGTGGCTCAGTGGTAAAGAAGCTTGACTTGATAGCTGGAAGGTTGTCAAGATGGCAATTCAAGACTTGAGTACTGCATGACAGAATGAACACCTGTCTCTGTCACAGCTACTGCCAACCTAGCAGTTCAAAAGCAAAAAATTGCAAGTAGATACAGTAAAACCCTGGCTTATAAACACCCTGTTTTACGTTGGCTGCTGTTTACGATGGCAAATTCCTTGAAAATAACGTCCCATTTTATGGCATTTTTTCACCTTACAATTGGAAATTAGACCACCAGTGTCATTTTAGACTCTAAAACAGCACCCACCTCCCACTGCTGGAAGTCGCAATTCATCACCACTGTGGAGCGGACCATATCCACTCCATTCCAGTCTTCATCCCAGGTCCCCCCATGGTGCTTCAGCCAGGAATGTGCACCACTCTGAAACTTCCTGCTTACATGCAGGGCACCTAGACATGCATTCCCAGCTATAGTGCTGCCGCTGCTGCCTGGTCTCCCATGGCAGCTGAACAAACCACTCAGGAAGCAGCAGCAGTATGGAAAAGGTAGGAGATTGCTTCATCCTTTACTGTATCCTTCCCCCTTTTTTATCCCGCATCGATAAATCTATCTCCACCATTGGGGGTCAGCTGGGGAGGAGGAGGTGGTGTTTTTAGGGGCTTCCCCTTTCTCTCCTGCACCTCAAGAACTCCCCCTCTTCTCCACCCCAGCCGCTAATCTGCTGGGAAGTTCGATGGATTGAGGTGCAGGATAAAAAAGTGTACTGTAAACCCTTTAAAAACACCCCTTTTCTCCACCCCAGCACCTCACCAGCTGGTGGGGGATGATCATGTCTGGCACTTTTTTTGTATTTTTTTGTGGGGGGTTGTATGTTTTTATTATTTTTGGTCCAGTTGGGACTGTTTTCTTATTTTCCCAATGCATTCCTATGGGGAAACGTGCTTCAGTTTACGATTGATCCAGTTTCTGATGAAAGGAGTCGGAATGGACAACAATCCTAAAACAGGGTTTTACTGTAAATAGGGATTACTTTGTGGGGAAAGATCTTGGGGACATGAAAGGAGCCCCATTCAGGCATCCCCTGTGCATAGTTCTTCCAGCAAAAATCCTTTCAACCCAGAAAGCACCTTTGTGTGCTTCTGACACAATAAAAAAATATCATTCTACAGTCTGAGCACTTCCTGCTTGGTGGTAGGTTGGAAGAAAGGTTTATTGAACCACAAAATCCAGCCTTATCTGCTATATGAGGGGCAAAAGGGCACCCCTCTTCCATTTCCACTGACTTTTTCTGAAGACACACTCTGCCCACATCTATCTGGACTGTGCCCAAAATAAGGCACATGGATTGAAGTCTCATCCATCCTGTGCCCTTTGGAAAGTCATGCATCAGGATTCACATCAGAATGTGTAGGTTTCTCAATTTCCAGGTGCCTGGGGAGATATTCTAGGCCCAGTTATAACAAATTATGCACAAGGACCACCCACACACACCTAGAATTTCAGAGTATTTTTCTGGCCTGATCAGCAACAGACCGCAGAAAAGAGTGCTCTGATTTACTTAAACATGCAAAACACAATGAGATGGGGAAGATGTTGGGAAACTCCTCAAATGCTACTTTATTTCTTCTTTAGAGCAAGAAGAATTCTGCCAATATCTATTTCACTGAACTGGAGATGTTCAGCAACATAAAACAGAATTATGGCCCTGTAAGCAGGCAGTGGCTCAGTGGTTAAGATTCTGATTGGAAGGTGACAGGTCAGCAGTTTGATACCCGGGTAGTGCACAACAGAGTAAGCTCCCATCTCTGTCCCAGTTCCTGCCAACCTAGCAGCTTGAAAGCAAGAAATTGCAAGTAGACAAATAGCAACCACTTCTGTGGGAAGGTAAACAGTGTTCCGTGTACTCCGGTGTCTAGGCATATCTGCCACATGTCCACAGAAACATCTGCAGACACAGACAGTACTGGCTCTTCGGCTATAAAACAGAGATGAGCACTGAACCCTAGAATCGGATACGACTGGCTTTCGAGCAAGGGTGGCCTTTACCTTTACCTTTACTAAGCAGGCAAATGATAACCAATATTGATGTTTTAATCATTTTTATGTATTTTAGCTTGTTATTCTTTGGATTTGGATTACTATATATAGCTGTGTTGTGTATACATGTGTGTGTTTTTTTAAATTCTCCAACCTATTTATGGGCAAAGAAGAAAGATAGAAATTCACCAGATATTGCCAAGAAGAACAAGATAATTTCCATTCTAACCATTTGTTACAGGTGGGATTCACCATTAGCAGCAGTGGTGGTAATATTTCATTCTTTCTTTCTTAAAGATCTTTTTTCCCCCAGTTTTTGCACTGTCTCTGGCTTCTTGCTGAATACATTCCTCTTAATATCATCCTAGGGTTTTTATGTTAGGGATAGCAGGGAAGTAGCAAGTCAAGAACCAAAAATAAGAGTGAAGAAATTTTGGAAATGATTTGGAAAGTGTCTGCCAACCACTACAGAGATGGTCATAAATAAAAGACAAGACACGCATGATAGGTTTATATTGTGCATCAGTATGTATTGTGTAAGATGCATGTAACTTTAACAGCTAGCTGAGTACATCTCCCAGCTATAATCACTGAGTGGATGACTAAGCTTGTTTGCATTATAAATGTAGTACCTCAGTTGCCACATCCTTTGCTGATGTTAGACTACTTGTATTCTACCTATTGGGCTTGCTGTCTGCTATGCTGCCTATGTCTCTGTATGCTGTGATGTTACTTGCTTGGCTGCTTCCTGCTGTGCTCTATTTCATGTTCCTGTTGGTATGGAGTGACAGTCTGCTAGTCTCTGGAAGACTTATCTGTGTTGCCAACTTATCTGGAACTAAATTACATGAACTCATTGGATCCTGTTTCCAGATAAGCAACATGCAACAGCACTGAGCCAGGAGGCTCAGATATTTTTCCTCTTGCAAGGACTATATGCTTTGGACTGTAACTTTGCCAAGTGCCAGCCATGGAGGAGGCTGGAGTATCTGTTTGTCTCCAAGGTCTACTGTGAGTATGTTTTTCTCTCTAAGATAGCCAAGAGCCAAGCTCTATAATTGTCTGGGACATTGACCTTGAGAACTATTGGTTACAAAGACTTACCTCCACAGATATTGTTTTGCATTACAGAGAAGAACCTACTGTTTATGTCTTTACCTAATGGACTTATTAATAACATGCTGTAGTAAAAGCTTTTTTATTCGCACACTATTAACTGTGACTTATTATCTGGGTGTGAGTGAAATACTGTTCGGGCAGCTCTGCTGTTGCTAAAAGCCAACTGTTACACTCTGCTGAATTCGCACCCAGACCCCCAGTACCTAATAACGGACACTCACACATGAACAATCACATAAGCACAATCTCTTCCATCATCAGACAATGCAAGCGCGGTGCCAAAATGGCCGCCGCGCTCTTTGCGGGACCCCCACCCACCCTGACTCGGACATCCGGGTTAGTTAGGGGGCGTGGCCAACCCTCTTTAAAAGGGGTGGCCATGAGGCAGCCTGGCTGCCATTTCAGAAGCGACGGAGCAGATAAGTTTTTCCCTCCACTCCCTCCCTAGTGGACAGTGTGATTTTCTGGTCGCTTCGGGGCCGGGTGGGAATTTTTGCTTGGACCTGTATTGGCTCTTTGGTTCTTGGCTTTTTCGCCCATCCCACACTGTCGCTAGTGTTTGAGATACAGGGTAAGTTGACTTTGGTCACTTTTGGCGGGTAGCACTGGGTAATTTATGACACATAGGTATCCGGCAGGTTCGCAATTGACTGGCCAACATGTAGATAGGTACAGGGGAAACAGGTTTGGCTGGTCAAGGGCAAACTATGAAAGGGGTGATGTCAGCAGCTTCACAGCCTGCATCACCTTGATATTTGAACGGATACAGGTCATAGGGTGGGGTCAGTAGATAGTATATTGACTCCGGTCAATAATTTTTTTGTGTCAACAAACAAATTGATACAAATTGATACATATAGTCAATTTCCATTGGCATTTAGGGTGGAACCTTACCAGTGCTACTGCGGCCTGCTTGCCTTAAAGAATTACAATTGGATGATACACCAATTGAAAGTGATAATTCGGACTAGGGCATTATTCAATAAAAGTGGCCCGATGCCTTTAATCCAATACCGGTGTCCGAGTCTTCTTTGGGTGGCTGCACCTGCAAATATCTTTTTAAGCACACTTTTAATTAATAGGAGGGAGAGGGGAAGATGGTCCAGCTGAAATTAAGATTGGAAATATGTGAAAACCAATGAGATGCTGAGGATGACAGTTTTTGATATGAGACATTCATTTTTTTTCCTGACAGCAGCAACAAACTGGATGTTAATGCTAAGCAGGACTTGCTTACCTTATTTGTAATTAATATGCTGAAACTAACTGGGTTTATAGTTGATGTTAAATATTATTTCCCAAATCCCTGGAAAGGGAAACACAATATAATGAGTAAAAAAAATGATGTAGGAGCATGATGAGAAACTGATTTTTAGAGAAAAATAAATGTTAAAATACATTATCTGAGATTCCCATTGGTGAGGCAATAGATCCTGAAATGAAAATATGCAATTGTGATTTTCATATTTTTCCTAACCTCATAAAAGACTGTGCATAATTTATTAATAATTTATAGTCACAAATATAACTCTTCCAGCAGAAAGAGCAATATCTCCATTATGCACAATTTGAAACTGTATTCTCTCCTATCCTCGTTAAAATGTGCTACAACAGTGCTTTTCAACATTAACAACTACCTCCATGTCTAGTTCAGACTTTAAACTGCCAAAATGAAGCCACTTTTAACTATTGAAATAATAAATTACAAATCAACAGGGTCCTTTATGAAACTCTCAGCAGACACATGCTTGAAGTACACATGAGTAAAGATAGATGTTTCTAATCCAATAAGATTTTTCTTAAAAATTAAGTTTTTTAAATATATAGATTTATGGGTAATGTAACCTATCACTTAATTGTACTTTCTCTTAGAAAAAGGATAATTCTGCTGAGAAAATAGCAATATTGCATGCACTAATACTGGGTGTCAATGGGTGAGGGTTTTACAGTCTAAGGTAATTATTATAAACCACTAGCTTTATTTTCCCATCTCTGGCATTTGGGACAATCCTCTTCCTGATGTTAAGATTGTATGTTGTTGTTTTGCTGATTGCTGTCTTCTTCCTCTGTTTATCCTCTAAGAAGCAGACATGGAGGCATTCTTCAAGCCTGCAGACTCCATCCCCCCTTTTTTTTCCTTCTGACTATAACTCAGATTAGATAATAACTGTAAGTAAGGATAACTTTTTTATATTAAAATATATCTAGAGTGGTTTTCACCATAAAAAGAGATTGTATATGCAAACCAAGGAGAAGGGGACACAGAGTTGATCCCTCCATGTTTCTCTGTGTTTTCTAAATTGTGCTCTGCTAGCCAAAGGGATAACTGAATTCTAAAAGATACTTTCAAACCAAAAATCCTCAATAAAACCAATAGAATTCCAAATGCTAATATTTTTTGCACTTCTAGTCTTATAGTGATATTTAGAAGGCAAAATATATCCTAAAGTTAAGACTACAATCATGTTACCACTTTCTTGAGTGTAAGTGCCAGTGATCTTAGGACCTACTTAAAATATATATGCATAGGTGTGTATGCCTTCATGACACTAGGTTTTAGCAATTATTAATGGATTTTAGTAATATTATCCCTTTAGATAGGTGGCCTGATGTTGTACGTCAATTTTCAGTAGGTTTTAGTAGCACAGTATGTTTTATTATTACCCTTGTCCAACCTAGCTTAGGACGTGGTGTTTATGTTTTTGTCTTCTTGTTATGCTGGTCATGGACCATAAACAAATAAAAGTAAAGGTGTGTATGGGGTATAGGACTAATCAGTAGTGTTGAGTTATGGCCAAAGTATATATTATAAATAAGTCATCATTATAAGTGGGTATTTCTTCATTGCTGATTTTGTGCATGACTTGTCACAGCAGGAAATTTTCCCACCTGACACAGTTTGCAAATTTAGCTTGCTTTGTTTTGATATTGGTCTTCAATAAGTGGGTTCTGCATTTGAAAATCTGATTGCTTAGATACAAATATTTTCTTGAACCACATCTCTGGAATACTTATATGATTTCAGGTGTACTAATGGGTAAACTATAATCTAGAGTTCATCCCTGAAACTTGCATGTATTCCTTGTTCACCACATCTTTGATGAGTAAAAATGAATGCCATACATTTCCAAAACATCTTATGAAGTCGTCACTGGATGCAACTTGTATCTGAAAATACATTTTTCCCCTGAAGCAGGAAAAATGTCATTGGCATTAATTTGTTTAAGGTGGAGTGGATCCCAGCTTGTCTTGATGTGACCCACACACTGTGATCACTGAGCCATCTCCTGCGGCACGTATGAAACGTGACATGCAGGATTTAACACCAAGACTGCAATAGACTGCCACAGCCTTGAGGATATTAACAAGGTGTGCCTTCACAGCCAGTCCATCTGGCATGGCATCTTCCGCCTCTATGACTGTTTCAGAAGTAATTCCTCCTCTGCTCATTTTGCCATTGGGCCCAATATGATGGTTTCCAGGGGCATTTCCTCCACTGATGAGGACCAACCCCATACCTAAAGGGGCACATCCGCCCAAAGCTGTTGGCCCCTTTAGGAAGTCAGGTTATTATTGCCCCAACACTCAGCGTTGAGACACTCTATTACCATAGTGGGATGTCCAGCCAGACATAACTTCTTCTTCTGAAGTAGCAGAAAGCTTTTCAGACATGAGGGAAAGAAAGAAAAAATCTAATTTAAATTGTATATTAATGTAATTTCATTATGTAGTATGCACACTGTCAGGGGGACACAGGGTTTTTTTAAGGGTGCACAGGGGTGACCACTAGAGCCCACACAGTCTGGAAGGGTGGTTATGCTTCAACTGAAGCTGTGGCTTGTTATGGTAGCTGGTAAAACAGTCCTTTTAAATCACCACCTTCCAAGTAGAGAAGTGGTGGCCATCAGCAGGTTCACACCAGTTTGCCAGAAACGGCAGCAGAAATTCTGGCTCGCCGCACTCATCCAAGTTTTAAAATTAAGTCTTAATTCAGGTGCAATGCAGGGCCATGCCCACCATACCACACCCACAGTGTGGTAGTAAAATAATTTGGAACCTGCCACTGCACGGAGTGGATTAGGCATATAGGAAACTGCAACAAAGTTATTTTTACTTTCAAAGTCCTGGGAAACACAAGTGGTTTATTCTTCCCAAAACCTTGCAAGGGTTGCAGGTGTGCTTCATCCCTGAGAATCCCCATGGAAACCTTATCTTGTCCCAAGCAAGAAGTCCATTTAATTTCTCACTCTGTCTCTACACCCCCTTGGTTCCTCCTTACTCATCAAGGCTGAATCCATGGGAAGTGCAGCAACAAGGCTCTGCTACTCCCCAAGCTCTTATCTCACTCAAGCTTGGCTTTCGAAATCCTCCCATTTTTCTTCAAAGATGAGGCATTTCGATGTCTTTTAGAAGTTTTATTTTCAGAAGCAGGTTTATAATCCAGATACACAATTTTAGCAGTAGAAAAGCAATAAATCTAACTTCACACTTTCCCCTAACTATTCTATCTATGATCCCAGATGGATCTCCTAAATCTACACTACACTTAAGAATCTAATAAAATAAGAAAAGAACTAACTTTCTAAGAAATAAGTATTTCTTCTCAGAGTCAAAGATCTTTGTTTGGCTGGTTTCAGCAAAGACTTAGAAAATGTGTCAGGCCAGATAGCCCTCATCTGATCTGGTTACATCTTATCTGATGTCCATCTTGACAGAGCTCCGCTGTCCTGGAGAAGGTCCTCCCTAAGCTCCCAATTTCTGGGCCTTAAATACAATATCTAATCACTGCACTCCCTTTTGGAATGAGAGTTATGTGTGAACATTGGACTTTCCCACACATATGTTTTCCCCCATGATGTAAGACTTCCCCACAGGTGTCTCATGAGTACCATGATCCTTCATGAGTGTCCCTTTTTAACCTTTCCCCTTTTGTGAAAGTGTAAGAGTTCAAATGTCCCTGTCAGAGTTTAACTGTGACAGGTGAAACAGTTCCATATGAACTGGGTGGAAATTACTCCCACCTTGTGAAGTGTGAATGGCCCTTAATGACCCAAGCATTTACCAAAGTTCATTTGCTTTCAAATGCAAATGCGCAAGTTTGAAGAATCTCTCTTGCAGGTATCTTAATCTTAATGATGCTGGTGTCTAAGGAATGCCAATGGAATGCTTGACACTTTCCCTGAAAGCTAGTCTTTCTCAACCCAAGAAATCTGACTACAACAACAGTGTAACTAAATATATCAAAAGTAATTCAAAGGATTAGTAGAGATCCCTTGAATTCCACCACACACACTAAATAGGCCACTGTTCTAACACATAAAGACTACAAGGAATGATGCATATTTCTACATTTCTGAGAGTTCCCATGGCTGAGGCTGAGTGTCAAACATGGGAGATATGTGAAGCCAACATATTGTGGCAAGTGCAGGCACCAAAATAGGTGCCTAAGAGACTAGGTTTCTGTTGTGTCCAACTGTTATATTGCTTTAAATGCTACAATTGTCATTAAGTCATTGCTGTAACAGCACACCCTTTTCTGTAAGGCGCCACTTTCATGTTATCAATGTACTCTGATTGGTTAACACAGGTTTCCCGTGTATCACTGTAACTGCAGTTCTGCCTGTATATAAATTGCTATCTCGTCCCTTATTCTCCAGTCAGAATTATCCCTGCAGCAGTATAGGAGCTGACAATAAATCACTCATGTTAACCCCGAACATGTTGTCGTGTTGCTAATTACCTTCAGACTCAACATTGGCGATGAAGGTGGGATCTCCTACTGCCGCAACACTGTTCAAAGGTTTCAACGTGTCCAAGGCGGACACCAGGCAAGGTTGGAGGAGAGCAGCTTCAGGCGAGATCTGCTACACCAGTCCAAGGGGGATCGACGAGCTATCACCACGGTCCATTCGGTGCGCCAGCATCTTCAAGCAGCACCATGGAGGGGAGCGACTGTGGCAACGTCCAAAGCAGGCACACCATATCATCCTGAGACACCATCACATCGTGCCCGGGCTGAGGGAGAAGACGTCTTCACACTCAGCACTGCTCAGAAGTTGTGGAACCACGGTGGCCATCAGTGTGCCGAGAGGCCCTCCCAAGACAGGGGTCATCAAGGGAAGGTGCACCCCAATGTCCAAGCTTCCAGCTCCAGTGTTCATGCAGTCACGGGCAAGTTCTTCGTGGACGTCAGTCTCCAGGGTCATCACTGCCACATGGAGATTGACTCGGGATCTTCGTCCCCACCCAGCGTGAGTTTTTTCAGATTCCGCCAGTAGACTGGCCCAAGTTGCGGGCTCTGCAGGTCCAGTTGAGAGATGTGCAGGGATACCACATCCCTGTGCTCAGCGTGGGCTCCTTTGAGGTGCAGTTCAAAGGCATCGCCAAAAAACTCACACTTGTTGTGGTCAAAGGCGGGTAAGAATAGCCTTGTGTGTAAGCAGTGGTTTGGGCCCCTAGAAATTGCCGTGTCGGGCATCGGCATGGTTCAGGCTGACCTCTGTCAGGTTGGGGTGGGGGGTGGGGGGCTGGGAATGATGGTCAAAATCATGGGTAAGAAGACCCGCCAAGTGCATGGTGCATGCAGAGACTGTGCTAAGACTGAACTTGATAAACTCTGTCCACTGACCAGTGTGGAACCAGAAACCTTAGAGCTGTGGAAGTCCTTGCTTTTTACTATATTGCAAGACAAGTGTGATATTGTGTATTTATCAAGCCATGACCCCCTTGTGTCTGTAGTTGTTTTCTGGGTTCAGGTAGGGTGGCCACCGCCACCAGTTTCAAATGTACTCAAGGGATATCACAGGGAATGTCATAAACTTTCAGTGTTGTGGGGACGTTTGTTCTGGGAACACAAACTGGTAATTCCATCTGCATTACGGGCTAAGGTTCTGAACACATTGTTGTCTGAGTGCACTGGTACTGCCCACCAAACAGTGGTTGCCAGGAGTCACTTTTGGTGGCTCAGTCTCGACCAAAATTTTGACACTAGGGTGCATCGCCCTTACAAGGCAGGTTCCCCAAGGGAAGAGGGGTTGGGTAAGTCACGTCTCCACATGGCAGGGCAAAGTATTCTTTCAGACTCAGCTGAAATGCGGTTGCATCAAGGCATGCTGTCCCAGAGGAAGCCTATTTCTCATATCACTGAGCCAATGGTCAGTGATTGCCCCTACCCGGGAAACTCATACAAAGTTTCCCCAGCCACTGCCATGTCTGCAGCGTCTAGGAGTCTCCACAGCGTGGGTTTGCTTTCAAGGGGGCAGGAGACACTGCAGAATATGTTTTGCTTCCTATGTAGTCAGAGTTCTGTCTGGTTCAAGACCTGTTCCAAACCCCCGGCTGTTTCAGAGCTGGTTTCCGCCAACACGGCTCAGACCACATCTAGAAGTCCCACACTTGCCCTATTGGGCTCGGGTTTTGTGCCAAGTTTCGCCTGTTCCCCAGAGACAGAACACACGACCACCTTAGTAATTCACACACGTTTATCTTTGCTCGGTGGCCCAGGATTGCCCTGAGATCGGGCTGGATGGGAAAGTGGGGGCAAGGGAGAATTGAGTCTCTTCTGCTAGGTTAACTCTGCCTCAGCAGAAACATACACCACTGACTCCGTGGTAGAAAATGGCCCTGCTCTATGGGTACAGTTTCGGCACCGTCACAAGGTAATGCCACAGATCAACCCTCAACTGACTTCTTGTCAAATGCCAGGGTGCCCCCTCTCACCAAGAACTCTTCTGGAGTTGGCAGACTCCCTGGCAGTTCTGAGTCCTGGGTTTACACCTCGACTATCATTTCCATTGCCTGCTACTATTGAGTTTCCCACAAATCCGGTTTCATGTATGCCACACAAAACTCCAAGCTTGCCTAGGTCGACCAGTGCATCCAGCAGCACTTCCATGGACCCTGGTCCTTCCATACCCATTGCCCTAAGTCCCATGTGTGACAGGCACCCTATTCGGACATGTGGTCCACCCCAAAGGTATGGAGGGTGGGTTCCCAGCTAGGGGGGAGGAATGTTGTGTCCAACTGTTATATTGCTTTAAATGCTACAATCGCCATTAAGTTGTTGCTGTAACAGTGCGCTCTTTTCTGTAAGGCACCACTTTCATATGTTATGAATGTACTCTGATTGGTTAACACAGGTTTCCCATGTTAGCAATTGCCTGGGCAAATGTATCACTGTAACTGCCATTCTGCTAGTATATATAAGTTGCTACTTTGTCCCTTATTCCCCATTCCGAATTATCCCTGCAGCAGTATATGAGCTGACAATAAATCTCTGATGTTAACCCCAAACTTGTTGTCTTGTTGCAAATTACCTTCGGACTCAACAGTTTTCCATGACGGAGAGACATGTTCCACTAGTGCTGGAACCCCTGACTTAATAGAAAAATGATCAGCCATATGATCACCAGGACATAACCCTATGGTGAGTAGGTGGAGACCCAGTTTGTGAGACTGGGCATCCTGTACTATTCCAGGCATGCATGTAGCAGAGTAGATTGTGGACTCCAGGTGAAAGAACCAGTTTGGGGGACCTGCTAGATTTTGTGGTTGTTATCCATGTTTGCTGACTGAAATTACAGTTATTAAATTGTGTGTGTGTGTGTGTGTGTGTGTGTGTGTGTGTGTGTGTGTGTGTGTGTGTCGGGGGGTGTTAACCAGTAATCACACTTTGTGATTTGAAAATGTGAGAGATGGCGGGGAAAATAATAAAATCACATTAATCTAAGATGTGTTATCCAAATGGATAATAAAAAAGATAAAATGTGTTGGAGATGCAAGGACACAATTGGAACGTATGAGCACATGTGGTGGGGTTGTAATGTGGTAAAAGATTTTTGGAAAAGAATTGCAAAAGAGATTGGAGAAATATTGGGTAAGACAATTAACCTGGATTCAGGTACCACTCTGTTAACAAATGTGGATGGTATTAATTTAAATAAGGATGAGAAAGAATTATTAGAAATTATGCTTACGACAGCTAGACAATGTATTGCTAGAAATTGGAAAAATGATGTAACTATACAAACTGAAGAATGGTATAAAGAAATGTGGAATTTAGCATTGAACGATAAATTGACTTGGGATATTAAGAAAAAAAGGGATAATTTAAAAGTGAATAGATTTTGGAATATTTGGAAACCTTTTGTGGATCACTCCCTTATGGGGGAGGATAGAAACAGACCTGTACCTGAACAAAGTGAATTTTGGAAATAAAATAATGAGATATTATGAGCTCTCCAGGGCAATGTAAATAAACACCGGGTGATGACTATTTATAATTGTATTATTGTATTTTTTCCTTTGTTTTCCCCATCCTATCCATCATTGCATATTATCACTTTTTGGGGAAATGAGTATTGCAACACTAGCTAATGTTAGGGAATAACCATTAAGTCATAATTTAAGAGATTTTTTTTTTTTTAGGATGGTGTTAAGATTTTGATTTTAAAAAGATAGGTATAAAAATGTACTAGGATAGGTGTGTATATTTTTTCTTTTTTCATTGTTTGTGTATATTGTATTTATTTGTTTCTTTAGTATGATGTTGTTTCTTTCTCTTGTATTGTGTTTTGTATTTTATTTGTTAAAAAAATTAATAAAAATTATTATATTAAAAAAACATGTGTTACTCCCTGCAAGTGTCTATTTCCTTTCTCTAGTATTATGCATGTTAGTTCGTGCAATTATGTATAGTATTGCAACTTAATCCTTAACTGAAACACAAGAATCTTTGTTCTATTAATGAATCATATATAATTTTGGCAATCTGCAATTATCCAAAAAGGATATAACCAGGCTTCTGTTTCCACTACCCAACCCTCCATCCTCTTGTCTGTTCAAGCAAGAAAAAAATATTATATTGTTCCTCAGAAGGCAGAATAAAAAGCACTGGAAAGGTAGAGCATAAGCCACTAGCAACAACTATACAGTAAATTGTAAAGTCACAGATTGTGAGGATGTCTGATATTGTGAGGATGTCTGATATTTTAAACCCAAATATTGGAGGACATTTAATGCTGCCAGAATTTTTACTTAAAATGTAAGAAAATAAACATTAACTTGAGCCAACAAGGTGACATTGAGCTTTGGTTGTTTCATTATTCCATCATTCACCTGTCTTATGCTATCCTGAACAACATTGCACCAACACTGCAAGCCAGAAATAATTATCATGTTGAAACGATAGCTCATGAATAATTAGTAAGTTCTGTGGAAATGCATTGACTGGTGTTAAGCCATAATGGCAGCATATTAGATATTAAATAGTCACCACCTTGCCTTGCTTGTTGAAGGTCAACAGTGCAGTGTGGTAAGCTGAAATATAACACTATACTAGTTGATATTTTCAAGCCTCTACTGGTTTTTCCTCTCTCTTTTTTTAGGTTCTCGTATTTCCTCTCTACAAGAATCCAAAAAGAAGACAGTAGCTGAGAAAAACATCTGTTGTGCAACTTCCCTTATCTCCTAAAACCTCTCTACAGTTTTCTGATTGTTATTGGTGGTATAAAGGTAAGGGCCTACCCAAGCATATAAACAACTACCAGAAAGGCACTGTTTACGATGTAGGTCTTCATACAAAGATGGAGAGACATGAGATGTGACATACATGTATGTTTTATAGATTATGCAAAAGCCTTTGATGGATGTCAGCATGAGAAGATGATCACCACACTGAAGAAAATAGGTGTAGATGATAAAGGTATTAGAATCATCACCAACCTTTTTTTTTAATCAGACAGCTCAAGTCAGAATTGAAGAGCAGCAGGTTCAAGGCTATGTGTTGTCCCCAACACTGTTTAATATATTTTTGGAAGTATTTTCCACCAGAAGCATTATTTTTTTTTATTAAATTTTATTTATTTCAGAAAAGCAAAAAAGTACAACTAACAGACATACAGAAAAGAAAAACAATAACAATACAATATTACATCAAATTCATAAAAGATAGCATGTGATAATAGTTGAACTAATTATTTGCAATATAGCCCACAATATTGAATGCCCACATTATGAGTTATTACTATAACCATAAAAATCATAAAACATTTCAGTACTACAACTATTTTTTATTTCTTTACTAATTACACATCACCCTGTGAATATTTACAATGCCCGGAGAGTTTAGTATCTATATCATCTCCAAAAACCACTTTGAGATGGTACAGGTCCAAAACTGCCCCTTGCCATAAGAGAGTGATCCACAAACGGCTTCCAAATACTCCAAAACCTATTTTCTTTTAATTTATCCCTTTTTACTTTAATCTCCCATGTCAGTTTGTCATTCAATGCTAAGCTACACATTTCCTTATACCACTCTCCGATCTGTATAACTACATCATTTTTTCCAATTTCTAGCTATGCATTGTCTACCTGTAGTTAACATAATTTCCAATAATTATTTTTCCTCCTTATTCAAACCCATGCCTTCCACATTTGTTAATAGGATGGTACCTGACACCAGCTTTATTCTTTTACCCATTATTTCCCCAATCTCTCCTTCTATTCTTCTCCAAAATTCATTTATTTTTTTACAACTCCACCACATATGTTCATATGTTCCAACCGTTTCTTTGCATCTCCAACATAAATTATCCTTTTTATTATCCATCTGATGAAGCCTCAGTGGTGTCAAGTACCATTGCCACAACATTTTAAAATTATGTTCCTTAATTCTTACTGACATTGTTCTCATTATCCTCTTTTTCCATTTGTTCCTCCATTCAACCTCTCCTATTTTTATATTCAAATTTTGTTCCCACTTCTGTTTCAAATCATCTTGTGGATCTATACCCTTATTCAATATGATATAAAGTTTGCTTACTAGACCCTTAATATTCTTTTCCCCTTTTCTAATCTTTAATACCAGTTCTTCAAATTCGGTCTTTGCTCTATCTATCCCTACTTCCCTTCTATATTTTTTATTCCAATTATCAACCTTCAATTTCTGAAACCAGTCCAGTTTTAACTTTTCAAATATTTTTTTCCTCTTGTTTTCATCATCACAAACTTTTAACCAGTCCTTCAATAAAGACAAATCATTTTTATCCAATATTTCCTTTTTTTCCTTATCTATTTTTATCGGAAAACACACCATATCAGTCAATTCCAAGATTGGAGAGAGATTGGGGACCATATCTTTCTTTACTCTTTTCCACACCTCCATGAGGCCTCTCATCATAGTATTGCTTGTCTTTGTCGGTTTATCCTTTATTCCCAAAAAGATCAATTTACCAATATTCCTATATTCTTTCATCTCCAATTCCTCCCAAATTGCCTTTTCTCTTGCCAAGATCTTCACAACATTCTTAATTTGGAATTGCTCGATAGTATGCTAACAAATTCGGCATACCCAAACCCCCTTCTTTCTGAGATAAGTACCAAAACTTCTTTGGAAGTCTAGATTTTTTACCTCCATTACAAAAATTATTAAACATCTTTTGAAATGCATTGATTTCCTTCTCCTTCAAGTGGATCGCAAGTGCATCAAATAGAAAATTAATCTTTGGCAGCAATATCATTTTGCAAATTGCAATCCTCCTGAACCATGACAAATTCAGCTTTTGAAACTCTTGTAATTTGCTCTTAAATTCTACTTTCAAACTGTCATAATTCAATCGTTTAAGTTCTTCCAATTTGTTTGAAATAGTTATCCCCAGATATTTCAACTTTTCTTTAATTTGTATATTGAGTGTCCCCACTATCTTTCCCATCTCGTCTACCCCCATATTGCACAGCATCAATTCTGATTTATCCCAATTTATCATCAGTCCGGTTATAGCTTCAAATACCTGTAGTTGATCTTTAATCCTATCCATTACCATCTCTGGATGTTTCACCATTAACAGCGTATCATCTGCATACATGCTCACTCTATTACCCATCATCCCTTCTATGTTTGAATCATCCCTTATATTTTTAGCTAATATTTCCATTGCCATGATAAACACGTTAGGAGATAGTGGACATCCCTGCCTGGTACCTGCCTCAAGCTTTACCACATCTGTAACCTCTTCATTTACTCTAATCCTAGCATTCCCTTTTTGGTATAATAGATCAATTACCCTTCTAAATCTATCCCCAAATCCATAATTTCTAACTATTTCCTTAATTGAAAACCATTGTAATGAATCAAATGCCTTAAAAATGTCTAATGATAATAAACCCACCTTTTCCTTCGTTTGATTAACATTATCAATTATATCTAATACCCTTCTAGTCAAGTCAGCCATGTGTCTGCCTTTTAAAAAACCAACTTGGTCAACATTTATATATTCCCCCATAAAACTATTTAAACGATTAGCCAATATTGCTGTGAAGATCTTGGCATCCTGGTTTATAAGAGAAATTGGTCTGTACGATTCCACCTTTTCCAAATTCTTTCCCGGTTTTGGCAGCAGAACGATTATGGTATTATACCATGAGGTCGGGATTTGTCCTCCATCTAAAATATAATTATATAACTTCACTAACTTCGGAACCACAACGTCTTTAAATTCTTTATAAAATTCTGTCGATAATCCATCATCTCCCGGAGCTTTCCCCATCTTCAACCCACTAATTACCTCCTTTACCTCTTTATTGGTAACCCTTTCCTCCATTTTTTCTCAATGTTCTTGTTTCATTCCATTCCCTAACTGTCTCTCCAAAATCGTTTTAAGCCTCTCCACATCTACCTCTTTTTTTGCATATAATGCTTGATAAAATTCCTTCACAATTTTACATTTATCCCTATTCTTGTTACACCTTAAACCTTGTTTATTAACCAACACCCCAATTTCTCTTTTTTCCCTTTTAGCCTTAGCTGCTCTTGCTAATAATTTTGAACGTCTATTACTAAATTCAAAATACTCTCTATTTAAATAAATCAAATCTCTTTTAACTTTATCAATATCCTTGCCCATTAACTCTGCCTTGAGTCTTTGCAATTTAGTGAAAGTTTTTTTATCTTTACTTTTTGAATGGTCCTCCTGTAACTGCTTTATTTCTTTTTCTTTTTCTATCTGTTCTACCTTATGTCTTTTATATTTAATGCTCGCCAGCTTTATACTTTCCCCTCTGAAAACCGACTTCATGGTATCCCAAACAACGTTAAAGTTAACTTCATTATTGTCGTTCCACTGCCAACTTTCTTTCCACCTTTCCATGATTTGCTCTTTACATTTTTGATCTTTAAATAAATTAGGATCGTACCTCCAACTTCTTCCTCTTCGAATATTTTTTTTGTAATTTCAATTCCAAAAGTACTTTGGCATGATCTGATTCCTTGATGATCCCAATTTCCATTCCCTCAATATCTTTAATCAGGTTTTCCGTAAGAAAGACGTAATCTATTCTCGAGTAGGTCCCATGGACGTGTGAGAAAAAAGAATATGCCCTTTCAGAGCCCTTAATCTCTCTCCAAGAGTCCTTCAAACCCATCGCAACCATCCATTTGTCTAAAACCTTCCCTTTCAAGCCAATTCCACATCTTGCTATGTTCGTGCAGTCTAAGCCCGAATTTATCAGATTAAAATCTCCAGCCACAATAGTTTTTGCAACATTTTCTGGCTCAACTACTTTCCAAACTTTTTCTAAGAAATCCGCTTGATGGTCATTTGGAGCATATATATTTACCAACATAATTTCCACATCTTCTATTTTTCCCTTTACAATCAAGTATCTACCCTCTTGATCAGCAACACTTTTTGTAATCTCAAATCCTAATTTTTTAGAAATCATAATTGCCACGCCTCTCGCTTTTGAAGTTCCAAACGCCATCTCATAATGTTGAATCCATCCCAAAAAAAGTTTGTTTGTGTCTTTTGACTTCCCCCAGAAGCATTATCAGATTTAACATTGTTATTAAAATTAATGGGGAATACCTGAACAACATCCGATATGCTGATAACACATTGTTGTTGGCCACAAACTGCAGATCTTAGATAAGATAAGATAAATCTTTATTGTCATTGTCCCCTTGTGGGAACAACAACATTTCTTGGTTGCTATATATCAACTCAAAAAGGCATACCCAATAATTTAAAACAGCTACAGACACACTAATTAAGACAGTACCATACAGTACAATATAAAAATTTAAAATAAGATAAAATGACTTCAGAGTCCAGAGTTTCCATTTAAGGCCAAAATTTCTCTGGAGAAAAAAACTGTTCTTGAGATGGCTCATTTTTACCTTCATTGTTCTATATCTCCATCCCGATGGCAGAAGCTCGAAGAAGCAGTGGCCAGGATGCGATGGGTCTCCTACTATATCTAATGCTTTTCTGTGGCACCTGATGGTGTAAATTTGTTCTAAAGTGGAGAGTGGACAGCCGATAACACTCTCTGCTGTTTTAATAATTCTGTGCAACATTACCCTATCCAGATGAGTACTACTCCCATACCACACACATAAGCCATAAGTGAGCACACTGTCAATAGCGCAGTGATAGAAGGCAAGCAGCAGCTTTTGCGGAAGATGATTTTTCTTTAGAGTTCTCAAAAAATACAGTCTCTGCTGCGCCTTCTTTGCAAGCCCCCTTGTGTTGGCACTCCAGGACAGATCCTCCTGTATCTCAATGCCCAGAAATACTGGACTGAGATCTTCAAGTGCAGAATATCTGGTTATAAGTCAAACACCAACTCAAGACACGCTAATGGCAGGAATACAAGAAATCAAAAGAGTGGATAAAATTGTCTATTTGGAGAGTATGTTAAATGAAAATTGGGATCCCAAGGTAAAGATTAAAATACAAATAGAAAAAGCAAGATCCACCTTCCTAAAAATGTGACACTTGTTATGTAGTAGAGATCTAACTCTTGCTACAAAGATCTGAATAGTGAGATGTTACTTATTTCCAGTGTTGCTGTATGGAGATGAAGTTTGGACATTGACTAAAGCACCTAAAAAGAGACTCGAAGCTTTTGAAATGTGGATCTACTGATGGCTACTAAGGATATCATGGGTTGACCATGTGACTAATGTAGAAGTATTGCACTGGATGGATAAAGAAAAATAACTCTTTAAGACAATTAAGGAAAGAAAGCTCCAATACTTTGGCCTTATCATGAAGAACAACATAAAGTATAGAATCCTCCAACTTGCCCTGAAAGAAAAAAATCCTGGGAAGAGACGCCCTGAATGTAGATAGACTTCATGACTGAGGAACCTGAAAGACTGGTGTGGCATGTCCTCAGAATAACTGTTCCAAGAACTGTTCTAAGAACAGAAAGGCTATTGCTATGATGGTAGTCAATAATCAGAATGGATACGGCACCTGAAGAAGAAAAATGCACTGCAAATCAATACATATCTGGTTGAAATTAAATTCCACTTATTTTAATGGGATATATTCATAAGTAGAAGCATATAGCATTACAGTCTTGGCTATTCAGTGTCTTTTTATTTCAAATTTGTTTATGGCAACCAACCACGGTTGTCAGAAACACTTGCTAAATGACAGATTTAGGGTGTCTCAATACAATGACACATATAATGAAGAATTTTGAAACCCTGTGTGATACCCTTCATTTTCTTCCAAAGGCAAAAGCTTTCTGTAATGTGTGTAAAATACATATAACATCTTTTCCGTTTGAAAAACAAAGGAGAGCAAAACAATGCAAAATTACACAACCTGGCTGACTGTTAGGAAAGACTCCAGCAACCCACCTACTATTTTAAACTTCAGAGTGGCAGGCCACCCTAATTTGAGGAAATTTGAACAATGAACACAATACAAACATTGCAAATTTCTACTCAAAATGTTTGTGCAAAATATTGTGTCAGTATAAGAAGTCTGTCAGAAGCTCCAGGAAATTCCTAGTCACCCACAGTAGCAAGGAAGAGAATGTTGCTATTCTTTGTTGTCTTTGATGATGAAACAAATGAGGTTTTATATAGTACCATACTTTGGACATCAAATGAGAAGAGAGGATTCACTTGAGAAAGCCTTAGAACATAAGAACATAAGAACAGCCTTGCTGGAACAGGCCACAGCCCATCCAGTCCAGTATTCTGTCTCACACGGTGGCTCACCATTTCCTTCAGGGTATTCCCAAGCAGATGCCTTCACCTGCTTAGGATTCCCTGGAAATGGCATTGAGGGATATCCTGCCTCTCTCTCCAAACCCGAGGTTGTCCTTAAGTATCCATAATTATAGCCATTGATACCCTTGTCCTCCATGAACTTGTCTAATCCTTTCTTAAAGCTGTCAAGACTGACAGCTGTTACCACTTCTTCTGGCAGGGAGTTCCATAGACCAGTGATCCTCTGGGTGAAAAAGTACTTTCTCTTATTTGTTTGAGAACTAGTACCCAAAAGTTTCATCAAGTGTCCCCTAGTTCTAGTGTTATGCGATAGGGAAAACAGTTTTTCCTTATCTACTTTGTCCACACCGTGCATGATTTTATAAACTTCAATCAGGTCACCTCTTAGACGCTGTCGCTCAAGAGTGAAAAGGCCCAACCGTTGCAGCCTCAGATGGTAAGGAAGGTGTTCCAGTCCCCTAATCATTCTGGTTGTCCTCCTCTGCACTTTCTCCAACTCCATAATATCCTTCTGGAGGTATGGCGGCCAGAACTGTACACCGTATTCCAGATGGGGCCTCACCATAGATTTATAAAGAGGCAAAATGAGACTTACTGACTTATTTTCTATGCCCTTCCTAATGATCCCTAGCATTGAGTTTGCTTTTTTCACTGCTGAGGCACACTGGGTTGACACCTGCATTGAGTTATCCACCAGGACACCAAGGTCCCTTTCCTGGTTTGTCACAGAGAATTCAAACCCCATCAGTTTATAAATGTAATTGGGGTTTTTTGCCCCAACATGCATCACTCTGCACTTACTAGTGTTGAAGCTCATTTGCCACTGTTTTGCCCACTCCCCCAGTGTCAAGAGATCCCTCTGGTGCTCCTCATAATCTCTTACAGTTTTCACTACCCTGTATAATTTAGTGTCATCAGCAAATTTGGCTACCTGCTATTTACTCCTGCTTCTAGATCATTTATGAAGAGGTTGAAAAACAGTGGTCCCAGTACTGAACCTTGGGGGACCCCACTCTTTACTTCCCTCCACTTGGAGAAGTGCTACCCTCTGTTTCCTGTCCCTTCACCAGTTGCTGATCCAGGACAAGACCTGTCCCTTTATTCCATGACTGGCAAGTTTATTCAAGAGCCTTTGGTGTGGGACCTTGCAAAAAGCCTTCTGAAAGTCCAGATAAACAATGTCAACTGGATCCCCCTTATCTACATGCTTGTTGACACTCTCAAAAAATTCCAAAAGATTACTGAGGCATGATTTGCCCTTGCAAAAGCCATGTTGGCTCTCCTTTAGCAGCACCTTCTCTTCTATGTGCCTATTAATTCTATCTTTTAGGATGGTTTCCATCACTTTACCTGGGACACATGTCAAACTGACAGGTCAGTAATTTCCTGGATCACCCCTGGATCCTTTTTTGAAAATTGGTGTTACATTCGCTACCTTCCAGTCATCAGGCACAAAGCCAGATTTGAGGGAAATATTATATATTTTGGCTAGGAGATCAGCAATTTCATCTTTAAGTTCCCTGAGAACTTATGGATGGATGCCATCTGGTCCTGGTGATTTGTTAGTGTTTAGCTTAACAAGACTTGCAAGGACCTCCTCCCTGGTTATTTCTATCTTGCTTAATTCTTTGGTATCCCTCCCTATGAAGATAGGCTCTGTTTTGGGCATGTGGTCTCTGTCTTCTTCAGTGGATACTGAAGCAAAGAATTCATTGAGTCTCTCTGAAATCTCTGTTTCCTCTTTAATAACCCCTTGCCTTCCATTGTCATCTAATGGTCCAATGGCCTTCCTAGTTGGGTTCTTACTTCTAACGTACTTAAAGAAGTCTTTGTTATTTCTCTGAGTATTTTTTGCTATATGCTCCTCAAAGTCTTGCTTTCCTTTCCTGATTGTTGCCTTGCATTTGTTCTGCCAGAATTTATGTTTCTGCCTGCTGTCCTCATTCGGACAAGCCTTCCATCTTCTAAATGAGCTTTTCTTGCTTTTGATCACTTCCCGAACAGCTCCTGTAACCCACATCGGAGTCCTCTTGGACCTGTCAGTGCCCTTTTTCCTTTTGGGTATTCATTCCAATTGGGCCTCTGTTATTGTTTTTGTAAACAGCCTCCATGCCTCTTGGGGTGTTTGGACTGTCTCAATTTTCCCTTTCAGCTTCTTTTTTACTAGTTTCCTCATCTTTGGGAAATTTCCTTTTTGAAAATTTAAGGTCTCTGTGTTAGATTTTATCAGTGACTTGCGGTCTATGATCAAGTTAAACATAATTGAGTTGTGGTCACTGTTCCCTATTGGATCAGTCACATTAACATCTTGCACCAGATCCTGAGTATTACTCAGGATCAAGTCAAGGATTCTTGTACCTCTAGTTGGGTCTTCAACCATCTGTCTCAGGGAACAATCATTTAGCATATCTAGGAACTTTATCTCTTTATCATGTGCTGAACAACAGTTCACCCAGTCTATGTGAGGGTAATTGAAGTCCCCCATTATAACCAGGCTTCCCTTCTTGGATGCCTCCTTTACAACATTCTCCAACTGCCAGTCTCCCTCAAGAGTTTGGGTTGGAGGCCGATAGTATATGCCTACTGTTAGACCATCCTTGTGGCCTGGTACTCTTACCCACAGAGCTTCTAATGGTGACTCCAAATCACCTAGATATTCCAATTCATATGATCTTATCATTTATTTGACATACAAGGCTACACCCCTTCCCGTTTGCCCCTTCCTATCCTTCCTGTACAGTTTGTAGCCTGGGATAACTGTATCCCATTGGTTATCATCCGTCCACCAGGTTTCAGTGATACCAATAATATCAATATTCTTATCTATTGCTAAGTATTCCAGCTCCCCTATTTTGTTCCGGAGGCTTCTGGCATTTGTATACAAGCATTTATATATGCTTTCCTGATACAGTCTTTTGAGTCCAGTTGCATTGTTAGACTGCCTCTTGCATCCTTCTGCTAGACTGCTGGTGACTAGCTCCTTGCTCTGCTCAGTAATTTTTGCATCCTCCTCACTACTCAAATACACACTTTCCCGAACCGGATGCTGCCCAGCTCCTGTCAGCTTTCCCCCAGTTATCAGTTTAAAAGCTGCTCTGCAGCCTTTTTGATGTTGAGTGCCGGCAATCTGGTCCCATCATGGTTCAAATGCAACCCATCCCTCATGAACAGATTTGGCTTGTCACAAAATGTTCTCCAGTTCCTGACAAATCTGAAGCCCTCCTCTCGACACCACCACCTCATCCACGCATTGAGGCTTCTGAGCTCTGCCTGCCTGGTATGTCCTGCGCGAGGGACAGGCAGCACTTCTGAAAATGCTACCTTGGAAGTCCAGGACTTCAATCTTCTTCCTAACAACCTGAATTTGGCTTCCAGGACAGACCCCTTGGCCTTCCCAACATCATTGGTACCAACGTGTACCATGACAACTGGCTCGTTCCCAGTTCTCTCTAACAATCTATCTAGATTTCTTGTGATGTCTGCAACTTTTGCACCTGGAAGGCAAGTCACCATACGGTTATCATGTGCATCACAAATCCATTTCTCTGTATTTCTAATTATTGAATCGCCTAGTACAAGGAGCCTCTCTCCTGCAATCTGTTCATCTACATGCACCTCATCAACCATATTAAGGGAGAGAACCTCAGTTTGTTCCTGTTGTTTATCTTCCTGGATCTCATCAAGTGTGATGAAGGAGAGATCATCAGGTGGAACCAATTGTTCCTTTGTGTGTTCCTCATCAGGTGTGATGAGGGAAAGAGCCTCAAATTTATTCTGTAATTTCAGACTCTCAGAGTGATCCCCTACTCTTCTCCTCCTTTGAGTCACATTCCTCCAAACATCTCCCTCCTGAGTTAGTGAAGGGCCTTCTCCCCCAGAACTGTGCCCTGTCTCTTCTTTGTCCAGCATAGTCTGCTCCACTCTGTCTTTGATTTTCCAGCCTTGATGCTGGGAAAGGTCGAGAGAAAAAGAAGAACGGCGTAGCAAAGAATGAGATGGCTAGATGGTATTGTTGATGCAACAAGCACAAAACTGGGAGGGTTAAGGAGGATGTTGGAGGATGGGGTGCCTGGCATGCAATGGCCCATAGGGTCACAAAGGGTCAGACAATAACAACAATAGAAACTACCATAAATTAGCAACAAAATATTATACACATTTATTTCATACCCTAGTTAAATCAATTTCACACAATATGTGTTCACATTAAGAGGAAGGTGGTTGGGTTTGCAGTTCTCTCTGCCCAGAATACATTTCTGGCTCTCATTGGCTCAAGTCTTAATGGCCAAAATCCTCTTTGTGAGTGAGCCTGACAGAAGGCCAGGGATGGAGCATGCATGAATGCACATCCACATCCACATACACGCACACACATACATGGGAGTGCACATGCACATGACCACACATTCACACAAAGGTGTTTTTTTTTTGGTTTTTTTAAAATAAAAACTGGCCACAACTTTATTGGTTATAATGACCAACAATCCCTGGGGCCATCCACTCCCCCACTTGTTGACAGTTCTTTAGGAAGCCTAATTAATGAAAGTGGGATATTGTACTTTTGCATCAATGACTAAAAATACTAGGAAATGGCCCAGTATTGCTACACAATATCATGACTGCTTTGCAAGCAGGAAAAAGGATACCAATCTTTAGGAACAATGTCAATAATCAACAACTGCTGTGTGTTTGGATGAGACATTGTTAACTGATGAAAAAGGAGACAGGTTCTAGGAGTTTCAACTGCTTGATGTCTCTTCTTTGTGAATGGTTGTGAGCACAAGAGACTCTCCTGTAAACCATCTTGATTGCTGACATTGTAGAAGAGGGGGGGACAAAGGAAAGGGGCAGCATGTTTACATCATTTGGGCTCATTATGATATGTCCTTCCCACATCCAGGAATGCAGAGACAAGCCACCAATGGTAAGGTTTGAAAACTCAGACCACAATGTATTAAATGTAATGGTATACCCCCTGACCTGCGGTAGGGTCTGGTAGTGCTTAAACCCGGGACCAGAGCCCCTTCCTGATCCAGACTGGTGCCCCAAGTAGTGCTGGTCCTTGTCATCTACTGCCTAGGCCAGCTGAATCAGGGAGACATCAATGTGGGTGTTACCAACTCAGTTCACGTGAACCAATATTGGTCATATTGCATAGGTTTCTCATGGTTCTGGATTCTTAATGAATTCATGTGATATTTCAAACAATAAAGAGAAACATTTTCACATTAGTCCATTGACAAGGGACAAAAATGGATACAGATGGTTGCCCAGGCTTTTAAATCATTTCAGACAATGACATCATTGTTAGAAGAGAGAAGAAATCCCAGAAAAGAATACATAAATGTCAAAGAAGACATTATTTCTTTGCTTCTTCATAATTTATTATTTTATTAGGAAGCCCTAGGATACACTGACTGTTTAATCAAGAACTAATTGTTCTAAAGTGGATCCTAGGTTGTTAAAGAAGACAGTTTCTGATCATATAATTCTATTTTTTGTTCCTTTAAAGCAAATTACTGAACACCTTCTTGTTGCACCTACACTTTGATTAATGGCTGACATGCAGTAAGGAGGTTTACCAAGACCCAAATGCTAAAGCCATTCTGAAACCACATAGTCATACTTTTCTCTCAAAGTCAAGAATCACAGGAATGTTTTCAACAGAGACAAAGACAGACCAAAAGAGAGAATGGGATTCTGTCAAACCCTGCTAATTACAAGTTTTAAACTTGGTACTGTCTATATGGCCAGCAGAATCCAACTAAAAAACACTAAATCCCACAGGAAATTGAGTGATTTATGTCAGGCTTGTAGGATATTGCTCAGATAAAAATGCCTCCAAAGCAATAAACTCAAACATTGATTGCTCTTCCACACCAGTCCTAGAATTGATATTGCTGTCTACTTTCGAAGATTTCAGCTCAGTTTTCTCAGAGATTACCCAAAGGGGAGCTATGAAAAGAGATGGCTGTATAACATGACACACTATAGGAAGTGCTTCTTTATTATAATTTCACAAGAAACTTGCCTCCTATCTTCTTGTGTCAATTTGTAGACCTTTAAGAGAGTTTTCTTCTTTTGATCAGGTTAGTATTACTTAGATACAGCCTCTCTGTACAGTTAAGGGCTATCAAATTTAAACAAATCTCAGTTTAGAACTTGTTACTTAGGGTCATTGTTTAAACGAGGGCTATCCAACAATCCCCGAGTTCAATTTAGAAGTCAAATCAGAGTTTATAAATAGATCCCAATTTAGATCAGTTAGGGACCCATCTGATTCTGTCTGCAACCAAGTCCAGCTTGACTTGTAAGCTTCCCATTATCTTTCACTGGGAAACCAAAATTGCTGTCTGTTGGCTGGTTGGTTTTGCACTGATGTACACAAAATATGAAGATATGATAGTTCTGAAAGAATAAAAGTAAATCTACCCGTGTTGAGACAGTTGTGTAATTGTTAAGCTGTTCTAATCCTTTACATTCCTTTTGAATGTTCTTGACGTGTTTATTTCTTCCATGAATTTGATTCAATCATCTTTTAGTTTCTGAGACCAAAAACTATACAATTGTTTTATTTCACTCAAGGGATTTTGTACAAATAGTGAAAAGTTATTACTTGTATGAGTGACTATTTCCAGTATTAGGCCTTAGAGGAAGTTGGTTCTGTATCTTTAGGGCTGTGATGGCAAACCTTGGAACTCTAGATGCTCTTGGACTTCAATTCCCAGATACCTGAGTCAGCACTCCTGCTGATCAGGGCTTCTGGGAATTGAAGTTCAAGAACATCTGGAGTGCCAAGGTTAACCATCACTGTTTTAGGGCGTGGGTAGTCAGGATGATCTTTTCACTGCCTTGACAAACTGGTTGTAAGCCTCTGAGACTGAAATAAGGCCCACCAGAATTCCACCCAATGTTGTATTATGCTTCTGCCATTGTTTGGCATATAATGCTGCAGAATGGTACTGCTGATGAACAATCCATGAGTTGGCACATTCAAAATGGAGATACAGACTGTCTGTAAATGTTGCATTATCTGACCTACCACTCAATTGCAATTTGTAACTGACCACATTTAAGATAAAAATCAATGTCTGCACTTTTTGCATTAACATGCCCTATTATACCACGGGCCAAACCCTGCCAACCAAACTAACGTGTGTTTCAGGGACCATTACATGGACACCTGTTGTATATGGAACTTGTGCCTTTAAGAAATGTAACCTTGTCTTCTAAGTAACCTTGTATCCAAATGAACTGTGAATGAGTCCCAGTGATTACAATGTAACTCAGCTGTTCTTGCTAGCGATTCAGCTGCCGCTAGAGGCATCTGCAGAGCTCAGCCCACATGGTTCAGACCATCCAATCATGGAGTAACACGGGAAACATTCCCGCCACAGGTAAACCTTGTAAGGTATTCAGTACGTCACAATGACGTCACTGATACCACAACCAATAGGTGCCCGTAGGGCGAAATTCAAATGTACTGTAAGCATATATAAGGAGCTGCGTCTCCGCCATTACCTCATGTTCAGATTGCAAACCTTGCAATAAAGATGTGTTTGGCCCCCCGAATGCTGCCTACCATGTATCAATCTTCAAACATCAAATTGGCAACAAGGATGGGATAATGGCTCCCCACAGCATCAAGCTACCTCCGTTCGACATCAAGAAACCCGAGCAGTGGGCTCTGTACGAGTGCCAATTCAAACATGCGATGGCCGCTGAGTGCATCGAGGACAAGGACCAGATGCAATCCTGCCTCCTAGCCCAGATCAGCCTCACCACACTAGAGCTGGTGATGCATATGATGATGCCGTGGCAAATCAATGTGGTCCTACTCGACGAGAACCTGTTGGCGTTGCAGAATCACTTTCAGCCGAAAGTGTTCATTTTCCTGGCCAGATTTGCCTTCCACAGGCAGGACTAGTATCCGGGTGAGTCTGTGGCAGACTACGCCGCCGCCCTTAGATTAGCTGCTGCCCCTTGTCAGTGGGACAACTTAGAAGAAGCCCTGAGGGACTGCCTGCTGTGCAGTTTGTGAGATGAGGAGGTCCAGCGGCAGCTGATGGTCCGCGAGCACCTCTCATTCAATTCCGTCCTGAGGGAGGCTCAGGTGGCCGAAGTAGCGAGGTCCAGGGTGAGGGCGTTCAGGGCAAAGGCAGCCACACCTGGGGGGCCTGGGTCCTCCGTGCAGGCTGCCCGGCACTCCCCCGCCATGCATCTAGTTCGTCTTCCTCCCCGGAGGACTCCGCATCCTCAGGGGCCAACTCCAGCAATGATGACAATGTCCAGAAGGTCCCGAGGAAGGCACCCAAGAAGCAAGCAAGCAACAAGGCCCATCGCCGATGAAACGGCTGCGGAGCATCCCACGACTGGAAGAGGTGCCCCTTCTGAAAGGCCGAGTGCCATCACTGTGGACGCCGAGGCCACATCACCAAGGTCTGCAGACGATGGCAGAGAGAGGACCAGGAGCCAGCCGAATGCTCTCGACAAAAAGGAGGTGCATCAGGAAGATTTCTACAGAGGAGCCAACCATGAGCCGCGTGTCCGTGGCACACCAGCACTTCTTTGTAGAGGTACTGTTACAGGGGGTTCCTGTTAGGATGGAGGTGGTTTCGGGTTCATCCTACTCATCGTGTCCCAGAGGGTTTTCCTTAGCATTCCCCCCAATTCTCGCCCAAAGCTCAAGACCCTCAAGACGTCCTTGTGACATGTGCAGGGCAACTGGATTCCCGTTTTGGGGGTGGGGGATTTCAAAGTCAAGTTCAAGAGGCTCACGGAGAAGCTGCCCCTTGTGGTACTGAAACGGGATTCCAGCTGCCTCCTGGGGAGACAGTGGTTTGCTCCCTTGGGTATTGAACTGTCCAGCATCAACGTCATAGAGACGATGGTCATTAGAGTGCAATTACGCGCAAACAGGTTTGCGATAGTCACTGGAACCAAGAAATTCCATGACTTCTTCTATGGTCGGGGGTTCACTATTGTAACCGACCACAAGCCGCTGCTGGGTATTTTCACCATGTGCAAGCCCACATCCCAGATTCTGTCCCCTAGAATGCTTAGGTGGGCCATATTCCTCAATGCATACCAGTACACACTGGTTCACCACCCGGGGAAAGACATCAGCCACGCTGATGCACTTTCCTGGTCTCCTCTCCCAGAGTTATGAGAAACTGAGTGCGAGGTAGAACGGGACCATCAGGTGCTGCTGATTGAGTCCCTCGATTTGCCCCCAATAGTACCCACAGACCTCGCCAAGTCCATGGCGAAGGACAAGGTTCTGTCCCTAGTTCTTTCTTGGGTAAAGAAGGGGTGGCCTGCAACTCCCCCAGCAGAGGAGTTCAAAGCTTATTTCCGGAAGCGGGTCAAGCTTTCGATAGAGAGGGGTTGCTTCCTCTGGGGACAGTGGGTGGTAATTCCGGAAGCATTGCACTCAAAGGTGCTCAAATTGCTACATATTAGCCACCCGGGATTGTGCGCTCAAAGGCTTTGGCCAGGAGCTAATTCTGGTGGCCCCAGATAGATGCGGAGATTGAGCACATGGTGGGCACTTGCGAAAGTTGCCAGAGTTCTCAACCAGAAGAGTCCCGACTTCCTCACAGAGAATGGGACACAGCCCACGGACCATGGTCTCGATTGCTCATCGATTTCACTGGTCCCTTCTGGGACTCATTATTTCTGTTAGTGGTCGACTCCTTTTCAAAGTGGCTGGAGGTTATTCCAATGCCTAATACTTCCTCTGCTGCAACCATTAAGCAATTGTGAAGGCTATTTAGTTGTTCCGGGTTATCCAATGTGCTTGTCTGTGACAATGCCAGTACATTTACCTCTGTCGAATTCCAGGCATTCCTGGAGAGGAACGCAATTCGACACATTACATCGGCCCCTTTTCACCCAGCAACGAAAAGCCAGGTTGAGCGCCAAGTGTGAACTACTAAAGAGGCACTTCAGCGAATGGGCGATGGGGACCTAGAGCTACAATTGTGTCAATTTCTCCTGTGCTACAGACTAACTCCCCTGGCATCTGGACTCTCACCTGCCGAGCTCCTAATGCACAGGAGACTGGTCTCGCTTTTCAACCGGTTGGATCCAACCAGGGTGGAGGATAAGGGGAGGAACATCGAAATTGCACACAGCAAGGTTTTCTCAGTTGGGGACCCACTATATTGTAGGAATTATGCAGCCGCCGGCCCAATGTAGGTCCCAGGGGTGGTGATCAATCAGATAGGGCCAGTTTCCTACCAGGTAGAAACTAGCACAGGGCTACTGTGGCGGCGATACACTGATCAGCTCAGGCGTTGGGTCACGAACACCCAAGGGGCCGAGGACCTGGGTATTTCAGCATTAGGGTTCTCTCCCACCCGCTTATCCCAAGGGGGAGACATGGCAGTTAGCCAACCAAGTGCTCCTGATTTCAGTTTCATTCATGCTTTGCAGTGAGACTGGGAAGAATTCGAGAGCCCAGATCTCGACAGTTTAAGTTATGAGTTACAGGATCGGGGGGAGTTTTTAGAGTGTTCCCCCACTCATCCAAGTGAGCAGCGGGGTTTTGATTTCTCCCCAGAAACCCTCCGTCCTCTAGTTTTTGAGTCCACCTCTACTCCCATGCAGACCAGACTACGCACAGTCGGGTTGCCCCCTTCTCAGAGTAGCAGGCGGGAACCTTCCTCAAGTCAGCCTCCTCCCCTCACAGGTTTCGATATGCAGTATTCCCTCCCGGGTTCCTCTCCTGATTCAGGTCAGCGCTCCTGAAATGTTGCTAACACTCCTCGTTTCCCCTCTGCAGGACGAGAGTCTGCGGAATCCGGAACACCCCATTCCTCCAAGCCCAACCAAGCAGCAGAGCGGCCAAAATGCACTTGCGAGCCACCACGATGGTTAAGGGACTTCATCCCATCCTAGGGGGAGGGATGTTGTATATGGAACTTATGCCTTTAAGAAATGTAACCTTGTCTTCTAAGTAACCTTGTATTCAAATGGACTGTGAATGAGTCCCAGTGATTACAATGTAGCTCAGCTGTTCTTGCTAGCGATTCAGCTGCTGCTAGAAGCATCTGCAGAGCTCAGCCCACATGGTTCAGATCACCCAATCACGGAGTAACACGGGAAATATTCCTGCCACAGGTAAATCTTGTAAGGTATTCAGTACGTCACAATGACGTCACTGATACCGCAACCAATAGGTGCCTGTAGGGCAAAATTCAAATGTACTGTAAGCATATATAAGGAGCTGCGTCTCCGCCATTACCTCGTGTTCAGATTGCATACCTTGCAATAAAGATGCATTTGGCCCCCTGAATGCTGCCTACCGCATATCAATATTTGAACATCAAAACACCCTAAGTCCAAACTTCAGGAGTAGGCTGAGAGGATAGTCAGCAGAAGACTCTCTCCAATTTTGGTGTGTCTAGGTGGATCGGTGGCTGAGGTATGCCCCCCATCACTCACTGAATTTTCCCCAAACCAGCTGGTAGTAACCTAAGATTTTGGCACAGTACTGTATATCTGTAAGCTTGTCTGGAAACCCTACGAGCCTAAAGGCAGGATTTTAGAACAGAAAAGTCTAGACAAGCAAACAAGCTGTTCTGTTGTCTGCAAAAGATGTCTCTATAGTGTTACCATACCTTCTATATTTGCTTAAACCTTCCATCCACATCTCATAATGTGACACAGACATTCCCTCCTCTCAGATACATCCCATAGCAATATCCATCTTCTAAGTCCTTCTAAGTCTTAATGCAAAGCATTGAGAGGATTCAGACAGCAATATATTTCCACCCTGCTTTGTGATGCAAATGCCTAATGCACTACAGAGCCAAAGATGATTGAAACAGAACCTTTTCTTTCATTTTAGATTGTGCTTTTGATAATAGTTACAGAGGTGAGGAAAATGTCATTGCCTTTTCCCTGTTGAGTCACCCTGCCTTCAAAATAAATGTCTTTAGGTCTTTTGTATCTCTAGGCGTTTCTGCTTCATACCTCTATACAATAAAAAGGCAGCACCAAATTGTGATTGCTAGCTCTAAATGAAAAATGAAAATCATTCCAATCAGTTGATTGTAAATGAATTTTAGGAGAATGGCTTCGGGGACCATTCATTTGGACTAAAATGATTGGCAGCCTTCCACTATAAAATCATCACTTCTTCTCAACAAAACAGAACATCTGCCTAACAAATATTTAAAAAGCACTTTCTTGAGAAAGAAAAAGAAGATTGCTAATCTGAATATGAAAGACTGGGAAGGGAACAAAGCCAATTCTCAAAAAGAGAAGTAGGGATATTGACAGTCTTTTTTTAAAAAATCACAATTTATTCATAAAAGGCATTATTTCACAAATCTGTAGATTTGTTTTTGCCAGGAAGAAAACTTCATTACTAAATCAAATATATCATTAATGTTTCATCAAAAGAACTGTTTTGGTTTTTTCTTTAAATTATCCAATTATCCCTATAAGAAAAACTTCAGAAGAAGGCTTATCACTTAGTTAGCAGTGATCGGGGAAGAGATGTAATAATAATAATAATAATAATAATAATAATAATAATAATAATAATAATAATAATAATAATAATAATAATAATAATAATAATAATAATAATAATTTTGTGTCAGAAATTATTCTGGGTTGAAAGGAATTTTGCTGGAGAAACTCTGCTCAGGGGATGCCTGAATGAGGCTCCTTTCATGTCCCTGAGATCTTTTCCCACCAAAGTGGTCCCTGTTTATCTATTTGCAATTTCTTGCTTTCGAACTGCTAGGTTGGCAGGAGATGGGGCAGAGAAGCACACTCAAACCGTCATGCAGTACCCAGGTCTCGAATTGCCAACTTGCTGGCCTTACAGTTAACAAAGCAAGCTTCTAAACCACTGATCCACCACAGCCCACCTGGGGAGCAGTGCCAGCAGGAGCACAATCGGATCAGCCAAGAGGTGGCATCAAGAAAAGGTGAGGAGAATGAGAAAGAGGTAAAACTATTATTTATGTTTCTGGTCATTCATTCATCCTCCCAATCTCTGGTTGTGACTGCTCACCCTAGAGGAGGATACCTCTTTCCAAAATTTTCAAGGGCTCTGATCATGAACATTGGGTGATATCCTTTGCCATTCTTCCTCAGTCAAGGAGAGAGACGGCTCGGGTGTAAAGTTACAGCGGTTGCGAGGAGTCCACCCGAAAAATAGGGCAATAAGAATGCTTTTAAAATGCTCTTTAATGTACCATGGGGAACAAGGAATATCGGAGAAAGAGCCCCTGATAAGCAATATAGGGTAATAAAGTGCGTATCTGAGTGTGTTGAAACAATAAAGTCATACAACAGTTTTATCACATTACAATAATTATCAGCGATCTTGAGTATATATATGTAGACATAAATCTTATAAAACACGTAGCTGGAAAAACATGGGATGAACCTATAAAGGTAATACAAATACAAATTTCAAAGTCACAATAATTGTGCAAGAGAATATTTTGTCACAGCACGTATATCATGTAGAGTACTTAGTATAGCCCAAGAGTAAGGCTAAGGAGTCTATGAAATAATATGCATTGAAAGGCAAAGTTCCATGAGTAACGATAGCAGTGATATTGATGCAATTCTTCGAAACTATAGCTGAAGGTTTGCGCCTTGAATGGCTTTCTCAAAATTGTCTGCACAGGGGGTCACAGTACTCCGAATGTTCGGAACCATGTGGAGAGAATTCATCAAATAGATAAAGGCAGAATTTCATAGTCGATATCCGTCCAGTTTGCTCGGATATTTCGTATCTTTTTCAAGATTTTTGCATGCGCTCTGAAGTAGCCTCCTAGTGCTTTCTCTTGCTGGGCTGCATCGTACCTCTTTCCAAAATTCTCAAGGGCTCTGATCACGAACATTGGGTGATATCCTTTGCCATTCTTCCTCAGTCAGCAGAATTTCTTGAGATGACCTGAACATAGGAAAGCCAGTCACATTTTGTAAAGACGGGTATATTTTTCTTCTTTTTTCATGTTCCAATCAAACCCTGGACTTCCAACATGAAGCCACTTTCTTGACTTTGTCATTGGCCAAACTTAAGTCCTCATCGGTTCATATTTCTGGCAGTAATTGGCAGACCAGTAAATGAGCTGGATTCTGTATCTCTCCACATTCACACTGCTTGTTGCTGTCCACCAGCAGCCCCCACTTGAGCATGTTGGTCTTGCATTTAGGGACTCTAACACTCAGCATATTCAAGGTTCTCCAAGTGACATAGGAGAGATTGAGATCTTCAGCCATATCCTCCTTTAATTTTATTCCTTGTCCAGTGAGCTCCTTCCTCCATCTTCTAATTTGGTTTTGCTCTTGTGTACCTTGAAGAATGTTTGTTCTTACCATAAAGCTCTTCTTGGATCTGAGCCAGCAGACTTGAGGCTCATATCTATTCAGGAGGTGTTGAAGATCATTCTCTTGCTTAGTTATCTCGGCATCTGCTGCTACTTCTCTCCTTATTATAGGCAGAGCAATACCAACAAGAGGGAATATTTTCTCAACTGCTGTAGGTTTGAGGCATCCTGTAGGTTTGAGGCATCCTGTAGGTTTGAGGTGTACACATGGCTTCATTAACAGCAAAAGGGTATGTTGATCCTGTGGGCTCTCCTTTCCTTTTCTTAATGGGTTCTGTGTGCTAAGAAAATTACTTTTTTAGTTTGTTACATCTCCCCTTGAGAACTGAAGTTGGTCACATTGTTATTACCTTCATTATAATCCTTGTAAAGTAAATGTCTGGGCGGATATCACGCAACAGTAATGGAGTATACTGTACAGCCAAAGATTCAGCAATGAGTGATGGGTGGTGGTAAATAATATTACTCTCTAAAGGGGCCAACAGCTATGGGCAGATGTGCCCCTTTAGGTAAGGTGATGATCCCCTTAGTGGAGGAAATGCAACTGGACACCATCATATTGGGCCCAATGGCAAAATGAGCAGAGGAGGAACTCTGATTCCCAAAGGTCATGGAGGCAGAAGAGGCCAAATCAGATCAAGGTGAAGGCTCACCTTGATAATATCCATAGCAGTCCCAGTGTTAAATCCTGCATGTCTCATTTCATATGTGATCATAGTGTGTGGGTCACTTAATGGCAAGCTGGGATCCATCTTAAACAAATTCACACCAATGCCATTCTTCCTGTTTCGGGGGGGGGGGGGTACATTCTCAGATACCAGTTTCAGCCAACGATGTTAAATTTATATGAATCTTTATAAATAACAGTGACAAATTTGTATTTTGAACAGCTTTGAATGCCTGAATTGCATACATCTCTAGGTGGAGGGTTAACATAGTTGGAAGTTAAATAATGCAATGTTGAGAGAAGGGCTTAGAGTTGTTTGGTTGGTATGACTGGAATGTAGTGGGGAGGAGTTTTGGTCTGAGAGTCATTTAAAAGCCTGGGTTTCACAGAGGTTTTGGTTAGAGAGAGAAGGGTGTTTTACAGTCAGTTAAGATATATAGTCTGTTCTACAGTCTATTAAGCTAGCTGGATTGTTTAGATGTTTATGTAGCTGTCTGCACAGCCAGAGGCTGGGAGCTCAATTCTGCACTGTGCCTCTGGGGAAAAAAGCCAAACTGGGTGGTCTTGGGCAAGCTGCACAGTCCCAGGAAACACCCCAGAAGAAAAGATAAACCATGTCTCTGTATTTTTTATTTAGAAAACCTTGGTATAGAACAAAATATTTCTCCAAATTAACTTTTCTAAGGGTTCTGCTTTTCTGTGGGTTCTACTCATTCCAACAAAGATAGGGAGTATTTCCTCATGCATGCAAAATGCTTTGTCATACAAAAGCCACACATGCCTGCTCTAATGTCACTACTCATGTATATGAGTTAAGCCAGGAGCCAGTTGCCCCATGTCCTAGCTGGCTTTTTACAATGCATCAGATCCTTTTCTTTGTCATCTTTTCTTTATCTTTCTTTTCTGATTCCCTATTGCAAATGGTGGTGAACTTATGGCACACGTGCCAGAGGTGGCATGTAGAGGCCTCTGTATGGGCACGTGCACTGTTGCAGGCAAGCTCCGCCATGCACCACCAACAGCAATGTCATTGCTGCTTGCCCACCCAACCTTCTCCCTCTGCCAATGGGGAGAACATAAGAACAGCCTTGCTGGAACAGGCCACAGCCCATTCAGTCCAGCATTCTGTCTCAAACAGTGGCTCACCATTTGCTTCAGGGTATTCCCTGAAGGCAAGAGGGGAGGCTGAAATCCCACCTAGGAAGTGGCAGTGGGATGAGGTGAGGTGACCAGATACACACACACCTCCAAGGCAGTAGTAGTGCCCACGGGGAATGCATGTGCATGCACCCACGTATTGTTGCTGAAGATGTGCCGGTGATGTCACATGGGTGCATGGGAACACATGATGCCAGTCAGGATTTAGGCCCGGATATGGTACAGAGATGGCATTGGTCATGCTGCTGGATAAATTCTGGTGGGAGCAGGACGGTGGTCATCTGTCCGTCCTTGCTCTTCTTGACCTCTCAGCGTCCTTCGATACCATCGACCACGGTATCCTTTTGGGATGGCTCAAAGGACTGGGGATCCAGGGCACTGTGTGGTCCTGGTTTTCCTCATTTCTGAAGGGCCGGACCAAGTCGGTGTGGTTGGAGGGTGAGAGGTCCAGCCCTAGGCCTCTCCAGTATGGGGTGCCTCAGGGCTCAGGGCTCTCTCCTCTCCTATTCAACATCTACATGAAGCCGCTGGTTGAGATCATCCATTCCCATGGAGTGAGGTATCATCAGTATGCTGATGATACTCAGTTGTACATCTCAGCCTGTGGTGATTCAAGCAATGCTGTCAAAGTCCTATCCAGGGGTCTGGAGGCTGTTGGGGTCTGGATGGGGGACAACGGGCTACAACTGAATCCTGGCAAGACTGAGTGGCTGTGGATTAGGGGCCCTGCGTTGTCTAGGGAGCTACCATCTTTTGTTCTGAATGGGGCTGTTCTGCCCCAGACAGACCCGGTGAACAACTTGGGGGTCCTCCTGGACCCATGACTACTGCTTGAAGAGCAGGTGGCAGTCGTGGCTAGAAGGGCTTTTGCACAACTTTGTGTAATTCACCAGTTGTGCCTGCTCCTGGACTGGGACTCCTTATTCATAGTCACACATGCTCTGGTCACTTCCAGACTAGATTATTGTAACACGCTCTACATGGGGCTGTCCTTGATGACCATTCGGAGGCTGCAGCTGGTCCAAAATGCGGCTGCCCAGGTAGTGATTTGGGTGCAGACGTTATGCCTGTGCCTCGCCACTGCTTCAGGAGCTGCACTGGTTACCAGTTTGCCTCCAAGTACAATTCAAGGTGCTGGTTTTGACCTTTAAAGCCCTACATGGTAGTGGGCCAGGATACCTAAGTGACCGCATCACCCCAAGAACGTCTGTCCGTCCAACAAGAGCAGACCGGAGGGGTTCTCTAATTGTTCCATTGGCTAGAGGGGCTTGCCTCTCTATCACACAAAGGAGGGCCTTCTCTGTGTCCACACTGGTCCTCTGGAACCTCCTGCCAACAAAGTTGCAGCTGCAGACGGAATTGCTGCCCTGAAAAGCACTGAAAACCTGGATGGCGGGGCAGGTGTGGGGCCTTGATGGAAATGTAGCCCCTGCCTTCTGGTTTGTGCAATAACCTGGATACTCCCCCTCCCTCTTTTTATGATGGGGTGGGGTGGGGGTTAATTGGGGTTGTTTTTATCTGTCTTATGCTTTTATCTGTTTTTATGTTTTTATTTTGTATATGTCATATATGCTGCTTGTGAGCTGCCCTGAGTCAGGTTCTCCTAAGTGGGCAGCATATAAGCATGAAAATTAAATTAAATTAAAGTTACATTAAAATTAAACCAATATATAGGGGGAAATGTATGTGAGGAAAAATGACATTTCAAGTAACAATTTCATAGATTTTACAGTGGACTTCTTTGAGGGAAAGACCCACACAATACCTTCTTGCTGACCTGCCTCAGCAAATCATTTTCCAAACTGTGCCATATAGCCGAGAAAATGACTGCACAATTTAAATGCAGCAAAAAAAGAGAAATAAAAACAGACAGAATGTGTTGAATAGCTGTCAGTCATCTGTTTGAGAGCAGTTTGCTCACAGCTGTAACCTAGCTTCCTCCCTTCATATCCCTCCCCCATGGGAAGAATCCTCCCCACCCCCATAGTTTTTTTCTTGGTTGCTACTGGCAGCGCTTGTCTCCCTGTTCTAAAAAACCAACAGCAAGAGAGATAGAGAAATTAATAACGATGTTAAAGATGCATAAGGGCTGTAAAAAGATGTGCCATTGGACCCTGCTATGGTAGCAGTAGGATCTCTCAATAGCAAGAGACCACTAAAATTTCATAGGAGATGATGCTTCAATCCACCACGTCAAATTAGACATGTGAAATATCGATCAAGTAAGTAAGTAAGTAAGTAAGTAAGTAAATACATAATTTAAAATGAGTATTATATAGCCTCATAGTATTAGGTCTCTGGAACATAGGCATTGTCTTATTTCTTCCCTTTTTAATAAAAAGTAGGAAAGAGGGTTGAGATTTACAGAGGGGAGGAGTAAGTCTTGTTTTATTAAACTGTTGGGGAACACAGAAAGAGCCTCCTCACAGATTGTGGCATTTTTTAACTGCAATTGTGTGTACCCCAGGCAATGGCCAGCTTGAACTTGCTAATCTTTCTCACACTAGGTCAGGCAAAAGGAACTATAGAATGAATTCCCCAAAAGGAGGCTTCATTTTGGCAGTTTCACATCTGGCCTAGACACAGAAGAAGATTAAACTGTTGGTTGTATTGGCAATGAAGACTCTTAATTGCCTCCAAACCCTTTCCACACAGGCAGAGCTAGCTAACTTTCAAGGCCTGTGGCAATTCACTCATCCTGTTAACTCGCTGATAGTTCTACTTTGCAATAAAATAGGAGTTGCAATAAAATAGGTACAAATTACCAATATGTTGAATTCCTCTGAGATAAGGAAGTGCCAATAGACATTTTTATATGATGTCTAATCTCTACGCCACTCTAATTTTGTGAGTTTTCTACCCAACTCTTTTTTTTTTTAGCATACTTGAAATATTATTCAGTCTGTGTACCACAGAGTCTCTTTAGTCATGTGGCATCAGCTGATTTTGTAGCAAATCAATCCTTATCACAGCAGGAGGAAGTTTTCATTTTATAGTACTTCACTTTAATAGATGATAATTACAAGTTTCATGGAACCCCACAAGTGGATGTGTAAATATGCAGTGTTTGATTAAGAGGAAAGTTATGAGCAGAACACTGAGTAGGCCTTCTAAATTGCATTCCCAGCTGTATGAAATCATTTTTAATTTTAAAAAGGAGAAAATATTATATGTGTTTGCCTACAATACAGGATTGTGAGACTTATCTTGAATATTTGATGAATATATGAATGGTGCAATTTATCAATCCTATTTTGCAAAATTAGAGTAAACATTTTAGGTCTCATTGGGCAGAGTCCTGATAGACAGTCCTGTTAGTCAATGAGGAGCATAACTGCTACACAAGCAGAGTGATTTACAATTGTTTCAGGGATCTTTAGCTTGCACTTACGTAAGCTGGAGAGATCACCCCACTGTAAAAGCAAAGCAAAGCAATCACACTAATGGAAGCGTGGTGCCAAAATGGCCGCCGCGCTCTTTGCGCCCCCCCCCCACCGGATGAAGCCATCCGGGTAGTTAGGGGCGTGGCCAGCACCCTAATAAAAGGGCTGGCCACGAGGCAGCCGTGCTGCCATTTTGGCGAAGCGACGGAGCGGAGAAGTTTTTCCCTCTTACCTCCGTCGCTCGAGTCCTTTCAGGGGAAGCCTTTTTGGGCAGCTTTTTTCTCTCCGTAGGCTTCCTAGCTAACTCAGCTATGCCCTCGAAGAAGAAGGCAGCCGCTAACGTGGCTCGATCGGCGCGGAGGCGCCAGCCGGGTCGGAGGACCACGACTGCGCCCGCCCAGCAGCCACCTTTAACGGAGCCCACCGGGACCGGTGGGATGGGATCGGTGGCCCCTTGGCCCGATCCGCGGTGCGGGCAGGTTGCCCCGGATGGGGCCTCGGCCCTTGGCCCGCAACCGATGACCAGTGCCCCCGCCGGGGTCCGTGCGGCTGGGCCTTCTTGCCCGGGTGCACAGTTCCCCATGGGGGGAGCGAGCCATGGGGGGTGGTTGGGTTCCCTGCCTTTGCAGGGTGTGCCCACGGCTCCACAGGGGCCGGGCATGGGCTCTTGGCCTTATCTGGCCCCTGGGACTCAGGGGCCTGGACAGGTACCCTTTAACTATGGGCCGATTGCCCATTCGCACCCTGTTGGGGCTGGGGCATTTGTCAACGTGGAGGCCCTTCTGGCCCACGTTGCGGCCCTTGAAGCATCCTTGGCGAGGGCCAATCAAACAGGGGTGCCTTTAGGATTCCAGGTGCCCCCTTTGGCTGCCGAACAGCGGCCGGCGATGGGTCGGGTTGAGCCGCCTGAGGCGCACGGGCCGGTGGCGGCCACTGCCTCGCAGCTCCCCACTCAACAGGTGCAGCAGTCTGGTGCGCGTCTGGCCCCGTCGACGAGCTCAGCTTTGGTCGTGAGCTCCGACGCCCCCAGCGGGCCGGAACCCCCGGTGGGGGCGGCCCGTGGGGGTGCATCGGGTGAGTATGCAGTTCAAGCTAGTGCACCCACACAACTGACTTCCTTGGGGGGGGCTTTCCAATGGCCATGGCCTCGCACGGGTGGTCCGGCGGCCCAATTGCCTCCGGCCCACCCGGCGACTTCACCCCTGACTCAGGGCCCGGGTCCGGGTGCCGCCCCCTGCGTGGTGGGGAATGTGTTGGGAATCCCGGGCTTGTACAGGCCCCCTTTGCTTTGCCCGCAGTTCCCTCTGTGCCGGTGTCGGCACTGCCGACGGCAGGGTATTCCTTGCCCCTGGGGGACCATCTGGCCCAGTCTACCAGGGAAAAGATCTGGAGGGGAGAGTATGTAGATATCTTCTCCCTTCTTAATAGGGAGCCGACCAAGGAGGAGAGGGAAGGGCTGGACGAGAAGGATAAGGAGCAGGCACGTCGTCGTAAGCCGCCACGCACGTGGGCAAATTGGTTGCCAGCGTACCTGATTTACATGGCCGTTTACCTCAGGGCTAGGCCGGATTTGGCCATTCCTATGGTCCAGTATCTGGACAACATCTACCGGGCCATGGTTGACTTCCCGGGTCCGTCGTGGCTGGCTTACGACGAAGAATTCCGCATGAGGATTCAGCTGCAGCCAGAGATGAGGTGGGATGAGCCCTGCCAGAAGCTGTGGCTTCTGTATATGACCCCCACGCGCCCGGCGCCTGGGGATAGATACCATTGTGGACATGCGGTCCAACGAGCGGCCCCGGCACAGGCTCCCCGCCAAGTGGCGGGGCAGGGGGTTCCAGCCCGCCTGCTGTGCTGGACCTTCTCATCCAATGGTTCTTGCAACAGGAAAAATTGCAAGTACAAGCACGAGTGCCCCGCTTGTTCTGGCCCCCATGCTGCCTCCGCCTGTCCCAGGCCGGGAGGATACAGGGGCAGGGGTAGGGGCGGACAAGGGGCAGGCAGGACTGCCACGGAAGGAGTGGGTTCACCGAAAGGCCCCCTCCCCAATTAATGTTGATATGCTGGAGCGTTGGCTCGCATTGTACCCGAAGAAAGCAGACGCTGTGTACCTCCTTCAGGGTTTTCAACTGGGTTTCCGTATTCCTTTCACGGGGGATAGGTCACCGCAGGACGCACCCAACCTTTTGTCACCTAGAGGACGGGAGGAGGTGGCTGCGGCCAGCATTAATAAGGAGGTCGCTGCGGGCAGGGTCGCTGGCCCTTTCCCCGCGCCCCCTTTCCCCAACCTTAAAGTGTCTCCTCTAGGACTAGTGCCCAAGAAGTCCCCGGGCGAGTTCCGCCTGATTCATCACTTGTCCTACCCAGCCGGTCATTCGGTCAATGATGCTATCCCTGAGGACCTTTGTTCTGTCAGGTATACGTCATTTGACCAGGCATTGCGCATGGTGCGCTCATATGGCCCGGGTGCACTGTTGGCTAAGTGTGACATTAAGTCGGCTTTTCGCCTCCTGCCGGTGCACCCGGGTGACTTTGAGTTGCTGGGTTTCAAATTCCGGGGCGAATATTATTTTGACAAAGCCATGCCATTCGGCTGTTCCATATCCTGCTCGGCTTTCGAGCGCTTCAGTACATTCCTGCAGTGGGCATTTGTCCGTAAGTCAGGGTCTCGGTCTGTAGCCCATTACCTGGATGACTTTTTGTTCGGGGGTGAACGGGGCTGGGACACGTGCACACGTCTCCTCAATACATTTCAGACGCTAATGCAGGAACTCGGTGTCCCTTTAGCGCCCGAAAAGACCGAAGGCCCGTCTAATAAGTTAGTATTCCTGGGAGTGGAGATTGACACGGTAGCGCAGGCGTCTAGGTTGCCGGAAGACAAGGTGTCAAGGATAGTGGCCCTTATATCGGACTTGCTGGCTAAGCGCAAGGCATCCCTTCGGGAACTGCAGGTGCTACATGGACACCTTAATTTTGCTTGCAGGGTGGTCGCACCTGGCAGGGCATTTGCTCGGCGCTTGTGCGACGCCATGTCAGGCTTATCCAGGCCCCATCATAGGACCAGATTGACACGGGACATCAGGGCAGATATGCACATGTGGCTCCAGTTCTTGAGGGAGTTTAACGGGGTCTCATTTTGGAGGTCAGATCTCCTGGCTTCACCCCAATTTCAAATTCAGTCTGATGCCTCGGGATCCCTTGGTTATGGGATGTACTTCAATGGGAAGTGGGCATATGGTGGATGGCCACCAGCCTGGTCAGGCACGGGTCACCTGAGGGATCTCACATATTTGGAATTTTTTCCCATACTGGGGGCCTTGATGCTATGGGGTGAGGAGTGGGCCAACTCTGTGGTGCATTTCTGGTGTGACAATGCGGCCGTTGTCCACATTGTCAATTCACAGACCTCTAAATCTCCCAGGGTCATGGACATCGTGCGCCAGTTTGTATTGCGCAGCCTGCGCCTCAATGTACTGTTCAGGGCCAGGCATGTCCCGGGGTGAATAATGATATTGCTGATGCTTTGTCCCGCCTGCAGATCTCCCGGTTCCGTGCCTTGGCCCCGGATGCGGAGGAATTTCCCTCGCCACTCCCGGAGGAGATATGGACCTTTGGCAAGGAGAGGTGAACCGGGCGATCGGCATGTCTCTGGCGCCACGCACGCGTAAGGCGTATCATCACGCGTGGGTTTCCTTTCAGGCTTTTTGTACCCGGTCTCGACTGCCAGATACCTGGCCGATCCCAGTGGCCCACCTCCTTCGTTTCATGGTTTACCTGCATGCCCAGGGCCTGGCACCCCGCACCATAGCATCTAGTCTATCAGCGCTGGCTTTTATGGCCAAGGTGGGAGGTCATGCGGACAGTACCGCTGATTTCCGTGTGAGACACGTTTTGGAGGGGTGGGTGCGGGAACGTGGGCGTAGCCTGGACGACCGCCACCCAATTTCCCCGGGGGTCCTTACCCAACTGGCACGGGGCTGGCATGACCTATGTTTTAATAGGTATGAGGCAGCCCTGTTTCATGCGGCTACAACGGTGGCCTTTTTTGGAGCGCTCCGCATCAGCGAGCTTGTGATGCTGACTAAGGCGGATGCAAGTCGTAGGGCACTGGAACTTGAAGATGTCTATGTTTGCAATGATTGGGCTCAGTTGAGGATACGCTCCTCTAAAACAGATCAGCACGGCGTAGGCAGTGGTGTAAGACTGCTACGATGTTCCTTGGCAGACATCTGTCCAGTTGGTGCCCTACAGGAGTTCCTTGCACTGCGTGGCACGCACCATGGCCCATTTTTCTGTCACCAAGATGGGTCTCCCCTCACTAAATTTCAATTTTGGAAGGTGACTGGGAAGGCACTGGCTAGGGTGGGCCTCCCTGGGGCCCGTTACGGCACCCATTTGTTTAGAATTGGGGCGGCCTCTACTGCGGCGGCTTATGGGTACTCCGGGGCTGACATACGCAGCATGGGGAGGTGGGGCTCGCAGTGTTTCCAGTTTTATGTTCGCCCTCTCCCACCGTGAGTACCGTTTTTTAGTCACCACATATCTCTTCCTTCCCTGTTTTTTCCTTGACAGACCCTGGGTGTCGTATCACACCGGTGACAGTATGGCTGGTGGGCCATAGCTACGTGCACAGGGCAGCGCGTTACTCTGCGGCGACAGATTGGGGACCCCGACTGGGACTCGGTGCGTACGCAAGTCTCACATGGTACGGTAAGCCCGGTATGTTGTGGCGGGAGCTCTTGCCATTCCTCTTTTCGGCAAGGAACGCTGACCCGCCCGACATCCTGATCATACATCTTGGGGGTAATGATTTGGGACAGGTCACTGGCTTATCGCTGAAGCATGCGATTTGCAGTGACCTCGCCTACTTACATTACGTATGGCCCGCCACAACCCTTGTTTGGTCAGATATGGTCCCACGGCACGCTTATAGGGGAGGCCTTGACCTCCAGGCCTTGGACCACGCTAGGCGCATGGTTAACAGGGCGGTGGCCCGCTTCCTTTCAACCAAGGGCTGGGGGCGGGTCAGTCCTCATCCGGCCATTAGTCTGCAAAATTATGGGCTTTACGCAGGGGATGGGGTCCATCTGTCGCAAGGAGGTATGGACCTCCTGCTGAGTGATTGGCGAGCAGGCCTGTCGACCGAGCTGACGGTCTTGGGGGGGGGCGTCGAGCCTTTATTGAAGCCTCTCCGGGTGGCGGGTAGCACTGGTAAGGTAAACATTTATGACCCACAGGTATCCGGCAGGTTCGCAATTGACTGGACAACACTGGATAGGCATAAGTTGTTTAAACGTTGTCCGGTCAACGACGAACCAGGCGAGGGGGTGATGGTTACCACTAGACAGCTGGAATCACCCCCTGATTTTACGGATACACGTCAGAGGGTGGGGTCATTAGGTAGATATTGACTACGGTCAACAATTTGTTTGTTGTCAACAAACAAATTGATACAAATAGATACATTGTAACAATTGCCATTGGCAATTTTGGCTGGTACCTTACCAGTGTTACTTCGGCCTGCTTGCCTTAAGAATTATGATTGGTCGTTTTACCAATAGAAATTTATAATTCGGACTAGGGCATGAATCAATAAATGTGGCCCAATGCCGTTATCCACTTTCATTTGTCTCTGAGTCCATTATTGGGGGGGTGCGCCTGCAATGGAAGCGTGGCACCAAAATGGCCGCCGCGCTCTTTGCGGGCCCCCCCCCCACCGGACGAAGCCATCCGGGTAGTTAGGGGCGTGGCCAGCACCCTAATAAAAGGGCTGGCCACGAGGCAGCCGTGCTGCCATTTTGGTGAAGCGACGGAGCGGAGAAGTTTTTCCCCTCCACCCCCTCCCTAGTTAACAGTGTGATTTCTTGATCGCTTCGGGGCCGGGTGGGAATTTTTGGCTGGGACTCGCAATTGGCCCTTGAGTCCTGGCTTTTTTGCCCATCCCACACTGTTGCTATGGTTTGATATAGGGGTTTGTTCTGTGCTGCTGTTGACTTTGGTCACATGGGCGGGTAGCACTGGTAAGGTAAACATTTATGACCCACAGGTATCCGGCAGGTTCGCAATTGACTGGACAACACTAGATAGGCATAAGTTGTTTAAACGTTGTCCGGTCAACGACGAACCAGGCGAGGGGGTGATGGTTACCACTAGACAGCTGGAATCACCCCCTGATTTTACGGATACACGTCAGAGGGTGGGGTCATTAGGTAGATATTGACTACGGTCAACAATTTGTTTGTTGTCAACAAACAAATTGATACAAATAGATACATTGTAACAATTGTCGTTGGCAATTTTGGGTGGTACCTTACCAGTGTTACTTCGGCCTGCTTGCCTTAAGAATTATGATTGGTCATTTTACCAATAGAAATTTATAATTCGGACTAGGGCATGAATCAATAAATGTGGCCCAATGCGGTTATCCACTTTCATTTGTCTCTGAGTCCATTATTGGGGGGGGGGGGGTGCGCCTACAATGACCATTAGCACTTAGTGCAGTCTCTGGGTGGTTCACAAGTGTGGCTTTGGCCACACCACTTAGCCTGGTTTTTAGTTTTAGAGGTTAGCCTGTGTGCTTGCTCCTGAAAAGAGGCAAAACACAATGGTCAATATCCTATCACTTCAACACAGAAGAAAATTATGTAAGTATCTCCTCTGTTTTGCAGGCATTCTGTCACATGATCTGTGACCAATCTTGCAGCCAGTGAGAAAATGGGCAACAGGGATTTGGCTGGAGTTACAGGGGAGGTGCTCACACAATTGCTTTGCTGTTCAGCTGATATTAGCCAACGAAATGCCATGCTATTGCAATAAAGTGAAATGATTCTATTATCAGAGCTGAATGGACTTTTAATTTAACTGAGAAAGTAATTTGAATTCACCTGTGGCAGCATATCTAATTGCAATTCGATTGACATAAGGGGAGCATAATAAAATAGGCATTCTAATAAATCCATAGATAGAATAATGATAAAGCATGTTATTGGTTCTCATTATTTCAGATTCTAACACTGTGCTAATAAATAATAAGGTATTTTCTTTTGCCCAATTTGCTGGGATTAAAGATAAGAGAAATCTGATAACCAAACTGAGAGAAATAAAAAAAAATCAGATATTATAGACAATCCTGTGACTTGAACAAGAAAATAATCATAATGTGTACATGCTACAGCAGGAGCTTCTCTTTCCTCCCTGATTTGTAAATTACCAAGCTTTGTTTTGTGATTGGTATTCAGGATAAAAGCACAGGATTCCTTTGAAGTCCCATTTCATGGACATGAAAGATGGCCTCAGTCGCATCTCTCCAACATCAGCCCATTTTTGCTTCAATTCTAGGTTCTCTATAATATCTACTGCTACCGTGAATTTGAGGAAAATAAATATATGTTAAATCTATTGATAATTCTCAACTCAAACTTTAAATCAAATCTTTAAATCTATACATGTTTACCATAGGATAACTCAGGGATGGATTGTGCTGTCAATCCACATGTCATTCAATATCATGCATGTTTTCCTGCCAGGAGCCAGTTCCTGCCACCAACGCTCAGCTGTGCGGGCCAGAAAATTACATTTTTGGTGGCAGCAGTGGTGGCAGCAGTCACACCGCATTATGCGCTCCATGGGCTGGATTAGGCCCGTGGGCCATAGGTTGGGAACCCCTAATATAGATTGTCTATGATCCAACTAGAAAAGGATTTCATCCCAATATTTGAATCTGTTGGACTGTGTGAGTGGCAAATGGTCAAAGTCCATTTGGAGATTTAAGCCAGAATTAATGTAACTAAATAACTCCACAGTAGCATATTGATACTAATGAATTAGTCATCACTCACACTTGTGGTCATACACCAGTTACTTATACATGACAAGGAATGAAAGAGTAACTCATTGCTTACACCAGTGTTTCCTAGACTATGTTCCGCAGAATACTGGTGAACTTCAATTCCCAGAAGCCTAAGTCAGTACATTGATTGATAAGTGCTTTGGGGAATTGACCTAGGTTTTTTGGAAATTAAAGTCCAAAACCCAAAGATTAGGAAACACTTCCTTACACAATTACATTTACATTGTAAAACTCCAAAAATATTCTGAACAACGTGTTTCATAAATGTCTATCTCTGATGGTTAAAACTTATACTAAAAGATTAGTTATTTGAGTGAGTTGGATAAACCTGTTGATTTTTTAAATTTGATCATACAGTATTTAGATACACACTTGCATGATCATTAAGTCTAGAATCTTATCTTTACCTAGGAATATGTTTAAATGACTAAGGGAGAGCATTTGTGGGAAAGCATTTATTGCTACACATTGTCAGATTGGCTTGAAAATAATTCCTTTCTGAATCCTTAACAAATGGCTGTTAGTCAGTGTAGGCAATATTTGAGTTAAATGGGCTTATGGTAAAGGGGTTTGTCTAATACAAAGCAGTTCTTACGTTCGTAAATCTAAAGGGGCTAATACCAGGTAGACATGCATGGTATTCTAATGTAAATCAAATTCCTATCTTGCTGTCAATAAATCCTAGAGAGGAGAGTTTTGATGGGTAAAGGAGCCAAAGCATATGTTCTAGGGGAAAATGTGAAACAAAAATTCATATGTCCTTACTGCAGTATCTTGTTGCTTCTAGATAATCCACAGGACTGAGGAAATAGATATTGCAAGCAAAGGAACAATAGGCAGATGCCAACAGTCTCCAGGCAATTCATACTTCATTTCTAAAAGATGCTTGTAAAGCCTTTGAAGTTTCACGTACACAGAAGTCTACATTCCTATACTTGAAGCTATTTCTTATTCATACAAATTTCATTACAGAATAATGTTGAATACTTTGATCTTTTGTCAGTGTCTTAAGAGTGAGATGCACTTTAATGAAACAGATTACATTTTACTGAAAGCAAGATAAAAAGTGAAGGCGCTGGAAGGTGGAAAGAGGAAGGAGTAGAAGATTTTATCAAGGGTGAAATACGGGAAGCATTCCACATAGGACATAAGGGAAATCCAAACGAAAAGGGAAGAACTAGTAGCTGTAAATGTTGTGGCTGGTGTCCTGTTGCTAGTCCCATCCAGAGTAAGCCTATTGGCTTAACAGCATTTATGCTAATGTTGTATTGCCATTCAGCAAATGAGTCCATGGATATGTTCTCGCTTGACACTAGCATTAAGATACTATCCTATGGTACTAAGCATTTCATTTCATGAAGGAAACCTAGTGTTTGGCAAATCTTGCAGGTTCTCTAGGAAGATCTCTTGATCCCCTCCACAAACTGCAGGTATAGACTTCTTGACTTGACACTGGAACCACAATGGGAAATAAAGAAACAAAGCCTTCTGCCCCATGATAAATTAGACATGTGATAACCAACAAAGGTGGGACATGTTCAGAGGCAGCAACAGCTGTGGCAGGGCGCACCCTGATGACCTTGCTGTAGTCTCCCCCTTCACCTGTAGTTGGGTGGGAGATTGAGGTTGGTTGAGGATGTTGAGCTTTGCTCCATCAGGACTCATTGAATGATTATAGTATGTTTTCTTGTGGATATTGTTAATTTACTTAGTATATTGTATTGTATTTTGGTTCTTGTATTTTCTAACATTGTTATTTTTGAAATGTGATTTGTAAATGTTTTATGTCATTTATATTGCTTTGTATTATTTATACTGTATCATTATATTGCTTTGTATTATTGTAAACTGCTTTGAGTTCTCTTTACAGGAAGGAAAGCGGTATAGAAACTAAGCAATAATGATAATAATAATTCTCAATCTAATCACCTATACTAACTTTTAAGTAACAGATACACTTTCTAACATGTTCTTGGAAAGCAAAGTAAATAATCATTTCTATAATTCTATATGTCTTATCTTACATTTTAAACCAGGGGTTCCCAACATTTTCCTGCCAGGGGCTGAACCTGCCCCCAAGATTTCCTGTCAGGCATTGCTACACACACTGGTTATGTTTACAGAGGTGGCAGTGGCAGGAATCATGTGGTTTTTTTGGGTTGTTGCACAGTCTCCGCCACTTCTCAGGGTGGCAGAAGCCTTTTCAGAGCATGATTTCTCTGGTTTGAGAATTTTCCGCCCCTTCCCCACTGCACTTCGGCAGCTAGAGAGTGACGAATTTTCTGCCTCTTCCCCACTGCTCTTTGGCAGCTAGAAAGTGACCGTGGCTGACTTCCTGTTTCCCAGCTGTGATCCCATTCACTGATGTAAGCTCCACCTGGCATTGGAAGTCACCCATGGTCACGCTCCAGCTGCCAAAGCACAGTGGGGAAGGGGTGGAAAAGTCCCAAACTTGTTGGATTGGGGCCGTGAAGCGGCCCTTGAGGTCCCGGAGGAGACTGGTCAAGTAACGACACGAGACAAGATGGAGCGAAGACCAGTGGTTTATTGAGGGAAAATCATCATCATATATAGGAATTCAAGGCAGCGTGTGATAGAATCGTCATCTGACAGAAAATCACATCACCCATTTACCCGGGTTAATTGGGAACTTCTCTTGGGGAAGTTAATTAACTAAGGCAAATACTGACAGGGGAAATCCATTGTTCATGGCTTGCAAAAGAGTAAACATGGCCACTATTTGCACTAAGGCTTGGACTAATCTGCAAGTGTGGAATTGCCTAATGTCTAACTTGAGTTAGACATTCAACTGCCTCCTGCAGAACCGCCGGCCAGGTCAGATATGGGTGAATCAATCTTATGACTATTAATCCGCTCCCCAATTTCTGTACTCACAGAGGTCAGAGGCCAGGGGTCTGCCTCACCCGGTGTAACCTCTGTCAGCGACAGTTATGCCAATCGTGTTCGCGGATACCACACTCCCCCTTTATTTGTTGTGGACCTGACAGACGGCCCTGTGTAGGAGGGGCATCAGCTGGTGTGGGGGGATGACGTTTCGGGGTTCCCTCCACGGGGGGCATCTCGATAGCAGTGAGGGAATACATTGCATGAAACAACACACTGTTGTGCCCAGTATAACCAGCCCCACAATCACATTGAGTGTCATCTGAAGCCATCCCCATGGGAGCCACGACCACAACGAATCCCACCACCCCCATGAAGCATCCTCCTTGATGTTCTTGACTAGGGTGTGGAGGTACGTGAGCTGGCTTTGTACCTTGCGTGTGTTGTCTGTAAGATTAAAGCAACACATGTCGTGGACAGACTCGCAGCCCAAATGATGTAACAACAGAAGGTAATCGATAGCTGCTCGATTGTCTAGGATGGCATGGCGAAGCTCTGCCTGCTCCTGGTTGAGCAGCGCTATCGCCGAGGAGGTGTGGTTAATGACTTTTGCTATTCCGCAAGCCAATTGACCAATTCTCCGAGCGTTGCCGACGGCTAAGCCTGGCACGCCAAGTATGCTGACTGCCAACGAGACGTACTCAGCTTGACTCAGAACCCTAATGTTGCTATCACATGAGCTGTCTAACTGGGTGGCGCGAGCACGCCGTATGGGTGAGGAAACATTTGTGCTTGGAACAATCATATCCCTAGTGGGGAGTAACAATGTCAAGCGACTGATACAACATATGGAATCGGATACATTAGCGGGAATGTAATTCCAAGTGTACTGATTGCATATAAAGAACCAACCTGAAGGTAGGGTAACATGGACATACATTGAACCAAGTGTCTCTGGGTTGTCACAAGTCCAATTGCTGCTGCCGGTGTCGAGGCAGCGACGCTGAGTCCGGCCGACTGCAGAGCAGCTGGTCATTCGAGCACAAGTAGAGTTCGGGCTGACTGCCACTCGAGGGGTGTGGAGAGTGGCTGCATCAGCCGGCAAGGTCATGGTTAACTACATTCCCCAGCAAGCGTATGCTGAGAAACTTGTTGGGAGAAATGGACCGAAAATCCGCTTCACCAGCCAGTCGCCGTTCCTGGTGTGCGCGTCCGGAGTGTGGCACACCGGGATGAGACAGGTGCTCAAAATTGAGGCAGAACCCGCGTCCTGCTTTAGGCAAAAATCAGACTGGTTGACGAGACTCGCCAACCTTTCCCATAGGTTGTAGTGCATCCGGGCAGAGAGATCTCCGCCTGGCATCAGATCGCTGGCCTTCAGTGAGGCTGCCTGAACGCCTCCCCCCGCAAGTAGGGAGAGGGTCAGGATGATGGTGACCGCCACGGAGTTGGCGGTAATCAGGGCAAAGACTGCAGACACGATGTTCTCCGGTGTCGGCTCCCCGTGCTCGTGTTGGACGACGTCCTTGGCCTCATTGCAAAGGGCCTTGACCATCCCCCAGGTGACTTTTGGCGCTGTCATCGGATGTCGCCACCTCCTCCGCTGGGTCCCCTCGGTCAGGGTGAGGTCCTCCATCTCCGGGATCGGACTCGGGTCAGTCTGGGTCCACGCCATGTGGCTCCAAGTGAGGCTTGATGCACCGGGCTGGAATCCAGATGACACCTGTAGGAGACATAACTGCAGCATACCCTCTTCCCCAGGTTACGAGTGGCGCCGGGCCCCTCCAAGAAGGATCTGGTGGCACTCGGTAACGAACCAGCGGCCACGGGAGAGCTTCCGAGTGGCGGAAGTGTTTCTCCTGCGGCGTGCAATCCGAGAAAACATTAAGGTAATTGTACGTGAACAACACCTTGTTCAGACAATGCCGTGCCTGACCCTGAGACTTGGGGAGGGCCGGTGGCTCCCCCCTTTCTGTTTGTTTGTCAATGTAGGACTTGAGTGTCCGATTGACTCGTTCCACCATTGCTTGCCCCTGCAGATTGTAAGGAACGCCAAAGGTATGCTTGATATCCCAGGTGGCCATGAAGTCGGCCAGCTGCCTGGAGCTGTAGGCCGGGGCGTTATCGGTTTTCACGTGCCGTGGTTTGCCCATTTCCGCAAAGCCGGAAAGGAGATGCTGCTCCACGTGGGAAGCTGTCTCCCCCTTCTGTGTCATTGCCCAAACGAATTGTGAAAAAGTATCAATGCAAACGTGCATGTACTGCCATCTGCCAAACTGCGGGACATGTGTGACATCCATTTGCCACACCTTGTTGGCCTCTGTCCCTTGTGGGTTGACCCCCCACGAGGGCCCCCTGGTGCCCCTGCGCAATGCTGGCAAGAGCGGACTATGCCTTGGGCTTGAGAAAGTGGCAGGTTAAACTGTCTGGCGAGCGCTTTGGCATTCTGATGAAATAATGCATGACTCTGAATTGGAGTAGTGAAAACACCTAACACTGACCGTTGCTGAATTTCCTTCGCGGCCGCATCCGCTCTGCTATTGCCAGTGGAAATCGGACCAGGTAGGTCCTGGTGACTTCGGATGTGGGCGATATAGAGCGCTTCTGTGCGGCCGCTCTGCTATTGCCCGTGGAAATCGGACCAGGTAGGTCCTGGTGACTTCGGATGTGGGCGATATAGAGTGCTTCTGTGCGGTTCCGCAAGTGAAATTGAGCTGTGAGGAACAAACTCAGCAAAATTTTGTCTATTGCGGGAGTGATGTATGCTCCCGGTAGACTGTGAAGCAAATTCCTAACGTACTGACTGTCAGTAATAATGTTGAGGCGCTCTTTGGCGAAGGTGCGCAAAGCAAGGTTCACCGCTGCCAACTATGCCCACTGCGCGCATTTCTGTGGAAGAGTTAGCAGCGTGCGCCAAGCCTGGCCCTCCTGCCAAGTTAAGACACCATATGTGCGACCCCCATCAGTGAAGACTGTTCTGGCCCCCTGAAGTGGAACCAGCGAGAGCAATTCGTACAAGCTGACTGTGTGCGTTTGAAGCGAGACGAGTCTGGGGTCCTTTGGCAAGTGGTATGCCAAGCATCTGGTGAATCCCTCCAAGGCAATTGGAAGCGAGTCACCGAGCTCCATCAGCTGCTGAACTTGCTCCTTGGTGAATGGGATCACGATTTTTGCTAAGTCGTGCCCTGAAATGTCCCTAGCTCTCAGCCTTCTGCGGTAACCACCGCGGAGACCAACTCCTGGGGGGAACCATGTTTCGGGAAGAGGTGTTCGGTAAATACACCCATTCCATGATACTCGCTCCTCACTCGGAGTCCACTCCTAGGGCTCCGGTGAACATGGATCCAGCCCGAACGATGTACAAGTTCAGGATCGGGGCATATGGCCCCTGAGCAATCCTGTCCACCCACCTTTGACTGAGAATTTGGTTGACTTTCTTGAGAGCCAAGCGTGCCTCTCGAGGAATTTGTATCCGGTCTGCTGGCTGCTTACCTAGCGTTAGCAGCGAGAAGAGCGGCTTTAGAAGATCCGTATCCAATCTGAAATACGGTCTGGCCCAATTAATGTTACCTAAAACCTGCTGCAATTCTACCAAGGTGACTGAGTCTTTTAAGTTGATCTGGGACGAAATTGGTGCTGCGAAAGAACGGAGAAGCCGATGACCCAAGTATGAGAAGGGCTTGGTTCTCTGTACTTTCTCTGGGGCAATGAGTAACCCTTTCTCCCCCAGGCTGGCCTGGAGGTCTTTAAACATTTTGCTGCCAAGTTGCGGCGCTGCGACCAAGATATTGTCCATGAAATGGCATACTAGAGCTGTGGGGTGAAGGTTTCGAAACTTTGTCAGTGCGTTGTGAACATAAATTTGGCACAGGGTGGGCGAATTGAGCATTCCCTGTGGCAAATACTTCCACGCGTAACGCTGCGTGGGCTCACCGTGGTTCACAACCGGCACCGTAAAGGCGAACCTTTCCTGATCCCTCGGATCCAGGGGAATGGTGTAAAAACAATCCTTAAGGTCTACGACCAGGATCTCCCAACCCTCGGGGATCATATTTGGATTCGGAATGCCGCATTGAAGCAGACCCATTGGCTGGATACATTTATTGATCTCTCTGAGATCGTGGAGGAGTCGCCACTTCCCCGACTTTTTCTTAATGACAAAAATGGGCGAATTCCAAGGACTAGTGGACTGCTCTATGTGTCCTGCGTCTAGCTGTTCTTTAACCAGTTGTTTTAGGGCGACCAATTTCTCCCCCACAACCGGCCATTGCTCTACCCAGACTGGTGTGTTGGTAAGCCATTTAAGTGGCAGAGCCATTACCCGAAGGTAAGAGTGGCACGGTATTGCTGCAAAATGTCTCGCCCCCAAAGGTTGATGTGCACGTCCAGAATGTGCGGCCGAATGACTGCCGTGCCGTCAGCCTTAGGGATCATGACTTCCACCCATTCCCAGCTCCTAAACGCTTCTTGGATGCCGCCTACCCCCCACACATCGGAGACCGGCTCAATGGCCCACTCCTGCGGCCACTGGCTTCGGCTGACCACGCTGACGTCAGCTCCGGTGTCTAGCAACCCTGAGAATGATTTTTTATTCAAAAATACCTCAATAACTGGCCGTTCCATTCTATGTTGGTCTCCACTGTCGCTAAGACCTGGTATCCTTGCACTGCCTCACTTGCGCTCGAGCGGTCTTCTGACCCGGACTCTGAGCTGTCCCTGAGCCTTCCCTGGCTATCTGCTGGCGAGTTACAAGGAACCATAATCAGTTGCGCTAGCGTTTCTCCCTTGTGAATGGTCTGGGGTAGGTGCGTCCAGAGTTGAACTTGGAGAACACCCGAAAAATTGGAGTCAATGACTCCCGGAATTACAAGAATTCCGCGTGCTCCTGCTACACTACGAGGCAAAACTAAGCCTATGAAGCCTTTGGGCAGGGGTCCCATGTACTGGGAATCCACCAGATAGACTGTGCCTGGCAAGTCGCATGTGACGTCTGCCTGGCAAGTCAATTCTAGTCCTGTACTACCCTTGGGGCTGGCCTGCGCCTTCGCAATGCCTGGAATGTGATTGGAATCTAATCCAGCTCTGGCTCGCCCAGAGCGAGGGAAGCCTCTGTTTGGACCGGGGCCAGAGACGTGCCCGCGTTCCGGTTTCCCGAATTCGGACAGAATCTGGACCAATGGAAGCCTTTATTACACTTCGGACACGGGGTGGTTGGAGCCTTGGAACGGCCAGAATGTTGTCCGCCGCTCTTGGATTGGCACTCCCTAGCGAAGTGACCTACCTTGCCACAATTGTGACATGCCCCTTGGTTTTTGTTCTTGGGTTTCCTACCCCCTTGCACCAGCAAACCCATTTTGTAGGAGTCTGTGCCAACGTCGGCGCAAGCTCTAATCATGTCCGTGAGAGTCAAGTCGGGACGATTGCCCAGTGACTGCAAGATCTTACGGCAGTCGAGATTGGCGTTGTCTTTAGCCAATTTCATCATGAGTTCTTGTTGGGCTTGCTCGTTATCGATCTGCCTACTGATCGCTTCCTCTAAGCAATTGATAAAGTCCATGTAGGACTCCTGGGCGCCCTGTTTGACTGCGGTGTAATTTTTGGCCGCTTTGCCAGTTGCCGGGACCTTGAGAAAAGCCGTAAAGGCCGTCTCAGCTGACAACTGAAGGGTGGCGAGCGGCAAGGCAGTCTGCGCATCGATGGATTCGAAGGCACCTGAACCATATAAGTGGTCAGGAATTATTGCCCCACCCATCCTGGCAGCCCTTGCCTGAGCCTCGAGGCAATACTCGCTGTCCCATAACAAATACTGGCTGGGGTTGAGCATCATCCACATGACGGCTTTCCAGTTGTGCGGGATGAACACTGTGTTCTCGCACACTTGCTGAAGCGTGCCCCTAGTGAAGCGACTCTGTAGTCCTGTCTCTGAGATGGCCTTCCGTATAGCCATGAGGAGCTTATACGGGACTGGTGAATGAACTATCTGCTGCTGCCCTGTGAGGGCATCTACCTCCAAGCAAATTGGACAAATCTGACTAAGCTCAGCTAGTTCTTCTGCTGGCAATTCCCCCTTCCTGATCTCTTCCTCAACTGTGCGCTGAAGGGCACTCTTGGTAGTTCGGGAACCTGTAGCTATCAGAGAAGCGCCAGCGCTCCCCGTTCCATGCATTCCACCGGTGACGTCTGCAGCTGTCACCGAGGGAAAGCTCCCTACACTACTCTGCTTAAAGTGAAATGACGGATAGAGCGCCATGGGCACCGATGGCTCTGCTGACGCTGGGGGTTCTTTGGCCTCTACCCAGACTGGGTCCACCTCTGCTAAGAGTTTCCTACATTTGCTCCATGTGCGGATTACGCCATCTGGAGCTTTCGGGGGTTGCTGAATGCAGACTCCTATCTGATCCCAGAGCTGAAGGGATAACGTACCTACTTCTGGGTAAAGGAGGCAGTGTTCCCTCAAGAACACCAAAAGCCGCACTAGTTCTCCGCTGTGAAAGCTTATCTGATATACCCTGGCCAGGGTTTTGAATTCATCCTCATGAATTCTTTGACTACCGGACGGACGTTGCCACTGAGGACAAGTCCCCATATTACCTGCCGGATCCTTTGAAGTCTCCTTCTCGGGACGATTCGACGCATCTGAAGTTCAGGCAATAGGTTTTGCATGACGAATCTCTGGGTAGAGCTCGGAGCGTGGACTGCCGCCACGGGCCCTCGGTGGCCTCTGCGCTGTCAGGGGTTCACAGCCGACCCTGAGCAGAACGCATTTTTCCATGCTGCAAGCCGCCGCGAAAGCCGGAGCAAGCTGTGGGATGCCTCTCTGAGATGCCTCGCTGCGGAGCCGTCTTCCCGATCGGCTGGCTTTCCGACCGGGCTGCCGCGCTGTCCTCCGGGGTGATCGGGCACGGTTCTAGCGTAGAACCGGACCGCGTTGATTGCTTACTCATGAGTAGAATCACGTCACGGGTCACCAGATGTTGGATTGGGGCTGTGAAGCGGCCCTTGTGGTCCCGGAGGAGACTGGTCAAGTAACGACACGAGACAAGATGGAGCGAAGACCAGTGGTTTATTGAGGGAAAATCATCATCATATATAGGAATTCAAGGCAGCGTGTGATAGAATCGTCATCTGACAGAAAATCACATCACCCATTTACCCAGGTTAATTGGGAACTTCTCTTGGGGAAGTTAATTAACTCAGGCAAATACTGACAGGGGAAATCCATTGTTCATGGCTTGCAAAAGAGTAAACATGGCCACTATTTGCACTAAGGCTTGGGCTAATCTGCAAGTGTGGAATTGCCTAATGTCTAACTTGAGTTAGACATTCAACTGCCTCCTGCAGAACCGCCGGCCAGGTCAGATATGGGTGAATCAATCTTATGACTATTAATCCGCTCCCCAATTTCTGTACTCACAGAGGTCAGAGGCCAGGGGTCTGCCTCACCTGGTGTAACCTCTGTCAGGGACAGTTATGCCAATGGTGTTCGCGGATACCACACAAACTGAAGCGAAATTGCTCCAAAAAGCCTCCCACCACCCTGGTAAGTGGCAGAGCCTTCCAAAAACCCAGAAAAATGTCATGATTCCCACCCTGCCACAGTAAGTGATGTATCACGACTTCCGGTGGTGGTGGGGCCGGTGGGGTGGGTCCAGGTGGCCACTATGGGCTGGATTAATGATATGCACAGGCCAGATTAGGCCCATGGGCTGGTGGTTGGGAACCCTGTTTTAAACCATCAAATTCTGTCTACTGCCAACATGTCACTTCCAAATTTGGTTAATTCATTACATTTTACTGGCCTGCCATATACATGGCAGTATCTCAGAAAAGAGACTGTGGTGACTTAGTTAAGATGATAGACTTGAACAACTGGAAGATTGGAAGGTCAGCAGTTTGAAACCCAAGTACTACATGATGGAATGAGCTCCCGTCTCTGTCCCAGATCCTGCCAACCTAGCAGTTTGAAAATTGCAAGTAAGTAAATAGGTATCACTTTGGTGGAAAGGTAAATAGCATTGCGTACACTCCGGTGTTGAGGCATGCCTGCCACATGTCCACAGAAATGTCTACAGATGCAGGCAGTGCTGGCTCTTTGGCTGTAAACAAAGATAGCACTGAACCATAGAGTTGAATATGACTGACTTTTGAGCAAGGACAACCCTTACCATTACTATGGGGGGGGGGAGAGAGGAGATACCTCTAATTCAAAGAAACTAAAGGGATTTGAATATACAAGGATTTAAACCTAAACTAAAAGTAAATCACTCAAAACCTCCTGGACAATTTCACCTTCTTCTATATTTGGTTAGTTTAGAAAAAACTAAAATTTTCTATCCTGCATATGAAGAAGGTTATGAATTTGTGTAAATTTGTATTCAAAACACATGAAACAGAATTTTAAGCCATCATTAGTTCTGGCTGTTTTGCATATAATTCAGGTGCAGACTTGGCTGTAAATCTGAGGAAATGGCAGAAAGGTTTTTAAAAAACTAAGCTCTGTGAAAAACTTAGTACTTGGAGTGAATGTAACTTCCTTTAATGCTTTGTCTCTTTCTAAATCTTTCTTGGATCAGTCAAGAAATACAACTTGTGGTTCAAACTGATGCCAAGTCTCTGACTTTGAACAGCATTGGAAGTCAGCAAAATGCAATGCACTTTGATAAATCTGGCCTCAGACTGAGAAGTAATTACAGTAAAAGCCAAATTAATTAAGGCCACAAGCAATTTGGCTCTAACATTGTTTAAGACATTTGCTGGTTTTATTAAAAGTAATTTAAAAGTCAAGAATTTGTCAGGCCTCAAGGAAGTTCTTCCTCTCTAGATATATGTAATTCACCAACCCAGCACATATATATATATATAGATGAGCTAGATGGGCTGTATATAAGTGGAAATAAATAAATGAATAATTTTCACTTGTATACCTCCACATAGTCCATTAAAATAACTTAGCTGTGCTTTCAGATATATAGAATATCTATAGATAGAGAGATAGATAGAAATATAAACAGCAGAGTTTGCAAACCTTGTTCTATATATCTGAAAGCACAGCTAAATTATTTGAATGTCATTTGTAATGTATGTTGGATGTGTCATTTATTGGACTGAATTTATTGCTGTAAACTGCCATATAGTGGACTATGGGAGGTATACAAGTGACATTTATTTATTTATTTCTATTTATATACGGCCCATCTAGCTCATCTTCCCAATCTGGGCAGTGTACAACTTTAATAAAACACAATAATACAATGTTAAAAATATACATATTTACATGTATAAACAACAAACAAAAATATTTCAGAGGTGATATGCACAGAAACTAAACAAATATAATATGGGGCTCAAAGTTGACTCAGCCTTTCATCCTTCTGAGGTTAGTGGTACCCAGCATGTTGGGAGAACAAACTGCTAATTAGCTTGTGAACTGCCCGGAGACTGCACTAAGCACTATGGGGGAACTATATAAGTGAAATTGCTAATTCCTACTAATAAACCGAAACAAACTTAAATGGAATCGGGCAGGATATTCTGAAAAGCCTCTCTGAAGAGCCAAGTTTTAACCTGTTTTACTGCTTCTCAAACCTCTGTTAACCCCTTCCTCTCTGTCCCTACGACCAGCCATTCTCACCCCTTCTCCTTTTCCCATTCTTCCTCCGCCACCAAAAAAAAACCTGCCCCTCATGACACCAATTCATGAAGCTCGAGGTTTGGAAATCTGGACCCTAGTCTGCAGGAAGCTATGAGCTGCTTCTTCCATGGGGGAGTCACCTCCACACCATGACATCAGGAAGTACTACAAAGTTATTATAAATTAACTTTAGTTCAATAGCTTCTGAGATATTTTACTTTTTAAAAAAATAATAATAATCATATTCAGATCTTGAATTGGATTATAAAATATTATGGCACCCACTAGGCACTATGACAGAGAAGGTGCAATCTCATTACTGTATTCAGGTGTACCTTTTCCCAAAAGTCAGTGGGTTGTAGCATTCAAATTTTAAAAAAACACTTTTCTTCTTTACTTATTCTTTTATCCCTTTAGGTGTCAAGGGATTTTAAAAACAGTAAAACTAATAATTTTAGTTTCCATTGAATAGCGGGACATGGAAAAGTCATTTTGAAATGGTAACTATAACATGTGAGGGGCATTTGAAAGGATAACTGTAATAAAATGTGCTTTTACTTTTAAAAAACACAAAAATTGGGACAATTGTTTATGCAAGTATTTGTAGAAAAGGTTGAACAAGAGGTTGCACAAGCAGTTATGCAATTATGTAATCTAATGCAGGCATTTTTACCCTGACAGCATCATTCAGTTTTGGACATTTCTTAACCCTCAAATTGGTTGCAGTTACAGCAGTTTAACTGTCATTTTGAAAATCTGCTCATTTTTGCCTTATGTTAATCAACCTGCTTCTGTTTTTCAAAGATATTTTAAAAGAAAAAGTATCCTGAGTTTGTGAACAGTTAGTTGTCCTTACTGGCTTCAATTCAATTCCCAATACCTTGACCAGATGTGTTTCTTGGCTTCACTTTCCTCCACATCTGTATGTTACGTAATCTCCTTGAGCAATAAAAATCCTGACTATATGATGGTTAAACTGCTGTACTGCAAACCAAACTGCTGCTGACGTTGTGACAGAGGTCAAGGTTGACTCAGCCCTCCATCCTTCTGAGGTTGGTAAAATAAGTACCCAGCATGTTGGGAGCAAAATGCTAATTATCTTGTGAACTGCCCAGAATGTACACTAAATGCTATGGCGCGGTATATAAGTATAATTGCTATTCCTAATCTAAACCTAATAGAAACTATCCCTACTGCACCTGAACATCTAGGTTCAACAAGTTTACTGCAACACACCCATTCCACCCCCTTCGATTCACGTGAGAAATATGTGAGAGAGAATTCCCCCAGAGGACTTAATATGTAGCTTTCCCACCTAAGAGTGTCATCAGACAGGAAGCCAGATCACATTACATCACACTGGAAAGGGTGTGATCTTCTTTAAAGCATTTACATGTACATATAATCTGGTCCCCTTTGCTCTAGCTCCAAAATCAAAACAAGGCCCCCAAACCCATCCACCCACCCACACCCACACCCACACCCACACAGGAATCCTGACACAGAACTAAAACAGTCTTGGAGGGCATGAAACAGGATAAAGCTGGTTCACATATTCCTGTATGTTATATAATCACAAGGAAATTCAATTCAGTTCAATTCAATTATTTGATTTGTATGCTGCCCCACTTGCAATGCGACTTTGGACAGCTAACAAAGAAGCATACCTGTCAACCTCCCCGGATTGGCCAGGATTTCCCGGTTTTCAGCTCCGATTTGCGCCATTTCCCGCCCTGTGCTGCTGAAACCCCAGAATTTGGCAGCGGGGCAAAGGAGGTACTGCGCAGCCCTTCTGCGCAGGTCACCTATGCATGCGTAGAAGGCTACACATGCATAGAAGGGGGCTACCCAAGCATAAAACCCTTCTACGCATGTGTAGAATGCGACCTGCACAGAACCGTTCTGCGCAGGTCCCGGATTGGTGGGAGCTGCGGTTGACAGGTATGAAAAGAAGCAAAATATCACAGTTACAAGAAATACAATTAAATACCTCAAACTGGTCCAAAACACAAACTACATTACTGTCTGACTGCAACTTGTGTCTATGTTCTCCTCTTACCATTAGACAATACAATCAAACCATGAAGGCCTGAGGGCTTTTCTACAGTGGTACTGCATAGAGTGGCTTTTTAAAATCCACTTGAGGCTGGCTTTAGGAAAGAGTTGTTGAAAATTGGTTTGTGTGGTCCTTCTCTAGTCAAATTCTGTGGATTAAATACCATAGATTTGCCACAGATGCACATCACAAACTTGTCTGGCCAAGAACAAAGCATAGACTAAAAATAGTGGTTGAGAAGAATTAACCTCTGGTCTAAATGAATCAAACCCTAAGAGGAAATGACAAGAATATAGTTCTAAACTATTTCCCAAACTTGGATCTTCAGATGGTATTGGACTACAGTTCCCAGATGCCTTCATATTGGCTGTGTGGGCCAAGATTTCTAGGAGCTGTAGTCTAAGAATATCTTGGAAACCACTGCTCTATGTAAACCCTATCAAAAATAAATAGAGGAAGTAAATACCTCAGCCAAAGAATCATCTCTGTGGGTAGTCCTCCTGCAGGGAGTCCAGCTATATTAGAAAGAAATGTTGTGTGGTCCTTACGATTACCTGAAATCAAGAGTAGCCAATACTGTAATTACTTTTGTTAGACCACTAATGAAGTCAAACAAACAACAAGTTGTGGTGGGCAAAAATCCATTTTGTGGACAGTGGGGGGGGGGGGGAATTGCAAATAAGAGTTCTCAAAAATCCATGGCAGAGGTCTGTGCCAAGTCTCCTAGTGAGAGGTGAATTAAAAACTCTGACTCCAAAATGCCTTTGTAGATTCTTCATGGGGTAGGTAGACAGGTAATAATGATCCCTTAATCTACCTTTGTACCACTATATGTGGGTGGCTGTGTATTCCATGAACAGCACTCAGTTGAATTGAGGAAGAAAGTTGAACCTTAAATTTCATGCAGTGGTATAGAAGGAGATACTTTTTTTTTTTGCACTGAAGGCTTCAGTGTAATAGTTCTTCAAATGGCTTTGCACTAATTCGTTAACCTTCCTTGTGAAAAATGGTATGGCTCTGTTTCTCCCTATGCCACATATTAGTGACAAAAACCTAAAGCAGAAGCCATCTCTGTTGGGTTTGGGGGCGGGGGGGGGGAGGTTTGGTCATTTTTGTTGTTTGTTAAAGCTTTCATTGTTCTTTGCAGTATCTCCAGAGCCCCTCTGTAATAAATGACTGCTCCCTAGTCTTCATACCTCATCTGTCTTGTGTCTTGTCAAGTAATGTAAAAGTCCTTGGCTTGAAATCCATCTCACTTACTTGCTTCTCTTCACATATAGATTTGGAATACATATAACAAGAAAAATTACAGTGGCATCAATGGTTGCTGTCATTGAAATAGAAATGGGGTTTGTGATTCTTTGGATCTGTAATGGAGATTTTTGTGTGTGTGGACACTGAAGGGGGTGGCAGTGATGTACTGTATTATGGGTATCACTGAGCAGAAACTGCTTAGTCTAAACATTGCAGCCTCGTGTTCTGGAAGAAATGAAACTGAAGTTCAGAGGAATGCTGTGTACTGTATAGTCACTGGCTAAACCTTTAGGGGAATGGCCAGAAGGTAGAACTTGTTGGAAGAGATAAAAACCAGAAGGAAGGGGCAGGACACTCTCTTGGTCCAGACCTCCACATTGTGTAAGTCTCTGGGAGTGCTTTGAACCCAGCAATCATGTAGTTATCTAAACCAGAGGGTTGGGCCCTTTAGGGCTTCAGAGCTTAGTCAGGTTTCATTGTTTTTAATGTGATTTCTGGATTAAAGATGTTTCAATTTGGCTAGATTATTTTGCTTCCTGAAATGTAACTTTTTGCTGAAATATACTTCTAAAAAACAAGAAGATGACTGGAGTTATTTATTTACTATACACTACCTTACTGACAGCCAGGACTTTGGTCAGGATATGTGAGAAGCCTAGCTAAAATCCTAGATTGCTAAACTGGGAGGGCATCAATTCATGTGTCGTTAACCTTCCTTGTGAAGGTCCCTCTTCTGTGTAGACCAAGGTTCTACTCATGAGTAACAGGTCCATGACAGTTGCTAAGAGCAGTACCTAGCAAGACAGGAATTTAGCATAGATGTGAGAGTGCTCCAAATTTGAGCAATAGGAAAACCCTCCTGTGAAAATTTAGAAACCAGATGAAAGAAATGTCTCTTTTTGTCTCAGCATATTCCTACAACACCACTGTTTTTACCTCCCACTCATGAATTTAAGAAAGGCATAATTTGCTGTGCTGAAAAACCAAAACAAAAAGGTCCAGAGATAATCTGAGATGACTGTTAGTGAATATTAAAGAAGATGATAATTATCTCCGAAATGGATAAATATAGAGGTTCTGAAAATGAAAAGATTTTAGCTGCTTGAATAGGATAGTGATTAGTAATTAGGAGGTGACATTCTGAGAATTGATTGTACTCAGTTGAGCACAGGAAGATAATGACAAGCGAAAAGTATAATCCTAATTGATTTTGTGCATCAAGGCAATAATTACTGCCTAGCAGGCAAATCCCTTCTTTCTTAAAGAGCAAAGACAACATCAGTGTACTAAATAGAAGCAGCATGTCTCAGAACATGTGTGAGTTCATGTATGTGTTCTGAGTGTACACCTGGCAATATATCCTTGTAGTAATGCAAAATATTTGAATGTAGTATACTATTGAATAAACAAGTGAGATCTATTAGCTTTAACAAAGGTCTGGTCCTCATTTATTATTCTTTTCTTTTGATAGAAAAAAATTACTATGACTTTTCAGAAAATAATTACAATACAGTGCAGTATATATATTCTTTGGTCAGTATCATGTTCAATATTTATCAGTGTGGAATGTCAAAAGTTGTAGCTGCTGTTATGATCTAATGATGTCATGTGCCAGTCATATAATCAGACACATAACTGGCACTTCATCAAGCTACAATTGGAGCTCCGTGTGTACATAAATAACAAACAACAGGACAGCAGCTAATAAACGAAGCAACAAAAGGAAAGCACATTCTCAAGGACTTTCAAGCAACAGGAGAATCTCCTAACTTTCTAGTGGCTACAGAGCTTGCTCTCCACTGGCATCAAATGTTAAAGGTGAAACATGCAAGGTTGTAGTTTTACAACAGTGTATGCAATAGTAACCTGGCTAGATCTTTCAGAAGTCAGAACTTTGAGATGAGGAAACACTAAGAGTATTCATACTCAAACAATAGCCCTTTGAACAGTGGGCAATGCACAAGTAATCTGTTGAATAAAATGTTTTTATGCTGCTCTGTGTTCCGCATCATGTTCTACATGGCTCATTGGTCTAATTAGGGAATATTCAATTCCCCCCATTGCCTGGATGGTCATAATGTTAAATTGGAAAGCAATTACGTTCAAGCTTGCAGAAGAGGTGACCATATTGTTAATCAAACCCTCTTGTTCTTATGCATATGAGCATACCTGTCAACCTTCCCAGATTGGCCGGGATTTCACGGCTTTTGGCACCGATTTGTGCCATTTCCCACCCCGCACTGCCAAAATCCCGGAATTTGGCAGCAGGGGAAAGGAGGTACTGTGCAGCCCTACTGCGCAGATCACCTTCTACGCATGCGTAGAAGGGTTTTACGCTTGCGTAGCCCCGTTCTACGCATGCATAGAAGGCTACGCCGCTTGCATAGTAGGCTATGCAAGCGGTGTAGCCTTCTATGCATGCATAGAAGGGTTTTACGCTTGCGTTGCCCCATTCTATGCATGCATAGAAGGCTACGCCACTTGTGTAGGAGGCTACACAAGCGGCGTAGCCTTCTATGCATGCGTAGAAGGCAACCTGCGCAGAACCGTTTGCACAGGTCCCGTATTTTCCGGAGCCACGGTTGACAGGTATGCATGAGTTGGGCACATCCAGAGATAAAATATGATAATATGGAGGATTATTTGCCTGTGTGCGTGCATGTGTGCATGAGTGAGAAAGAGAGAGAGTGAAACCTCCATATTATTTATTTTTTAATTTATTTATTTTTATTCGTTAATTTATACCCCGCCCTCCTGATGCAAGCACCACCCAGGGTGGCAACAACAATATTATCATATTTTTGCTCATTTTATAAATATGTTCTTCTATTATGTCAATATTATGAGGCAAAAAAATCAAGAAAAAAACTAAGGATATGATGATAGTTTTTTTGGACAAAGGCTCAGTATAGCTGCATTTCTCACCACATCTGGTGACCCGTGACGTGATTCTACTCATGAGTAAGCGATCAACGCGGTCCGGTTCTACGCTAGAACCGTGCCCGATCACCCCGGAGGACAGCGCGGCAGCCCGGTCGGAAAGCCAGCCGATCGGGAAGACAGCTCCGCAGCGAGGCATCTCAGAGAGGCATCCCACAGCTTGCTCCGGCTTTCGCGGCGGCTTGCAGCATGGAAAAATGCGTTCTGCTCAGGGTCGGCTGTGAACCCCTGACAGCGCAGAGGCCACCGAGGGCCCGTGGCGGCAGTCCACGCTCCGAGCTCTACCCAATGGCTGAAATCCTGTTTCAAGCCACAACTAGAGTAGACCCATTGAATCAGTGGAAATTTAGTGAAAACAAATTTAATGAAAGCAAGCACTGAACATTTGGCTGACAGAAAAGGGACAAAAAATGAATTATTGTAATCCTTTACTGACCTTCAACAAACCAACGAACTATGAGTATTGTTTCACTTATAAGCATAATTCATGCAGTTTTGATTAATTTGTACAATAATAATCTTTTCTCTTTCTTCCACATTGAGAACAATATCTCACTATTTGACAGTGCAAGGGGAATAATTCTGTAGTTCCTCATCTTGCTTGCAACAACAAGATAAGTGAGGATTTACATCCTTGCCTGTGAGTAACTAGCAATTTTTACTAAGCAAAGCTTTTAAAAGTGGATTGGAATAAGCTGTTTATCCTGAGCTAATCAGATCCCCAGTTTTCCTTTCTTTTGTTTATTAAAAACCCCAGTCAGTTCCATAGTAACTTAATGGCACTGAGGGAAGCTAGGAGGTTTATCAGTCTAGCCCTTTTTGACCAGTCAGCACAGTGTGTGTTAAAAGGATGTTCTCCTTTGCAGGCGCACCCCCCAAAGAAAGACTCAGACACCGATATATGGATAAAGGCATCGGGCCACTTTTATTGAATAATGCCCTAGTCCGAATTATAACTTTCAATTGGTGTAATCATCCAATTGTAATTCTTTAAGGCAAGCAGGACACAGTAACACTGGTAAGGTTCCTCCCAAAATGCCAATGGCAATTGGCTACAATGTAACTATTTGTATCAATTTGTTTGTTGACACAAACAAATTGTTGACCGGAGTCAATAAACTATCTACTGACCCCACCCTATGATGTGTATCCGTTAAATATCAAGGTGATGCAGGCTGTGAAGCTCCTGATATCACCCCTTGCCTGGTTCGCCCTTGACCGGCCAAACCTCTTACCCCTGTACCTGTCTACGTGCTGGCCAGTCAATTACGAACCTACCGGATATGTATGGGTCATAAATCTTTACCTTACCAGTGCTACCCGCCACACGGGGAGGCATCCATGATGACTCACCGCCCGCCCCCAGACCATCAGCTCGGTCACCAGGCCTGCTTGCACCTCATCAAGAAAGAGGTACATACCTCTAGCCGACAGGTGGACCCCACATCCTGCCTACAGGTCAAAATTGTTGTACGCCTATCCTCAATGAAAGCGCCTAGCCATTCTCAGAAAGGAGCCGGGCAACAGCCCTGTCCACTGACTGCCGGGACGGTCCGAACTGCGGAGATCCATGTCTCCCCTAAATTGGTGTCTCGGCACGATGTTAGACAATGGCGACCGTGTGTAAACCATAAATGATATAAAACGCCAGGTCACTGCACCTCGACAGTTTAAGGAAAGGTCAGTGATCCGTGTGAGATCATTGCCGCCGAGGTGCAGAATAAGAACATCAGGCGGTTAAGCATCCCTGATGGACATCAGGAATGGCAACAATTCCCGCCCTTTCATGCCGTGCATACATACCACCGCATACGTGCAGATGCATGCAGCCTGAGCTGGGGTCCACACTCTGTCGCCGCAGCATATACTGCTGCCCAGTGTACATAGCTGCGGCCCACCAGCCCCACTGCCACCGGTGTGCGGAGACACACAGGATCTGTAAAAGAGGAGAAGGGGTTAAGGACATAACTAGGTACTCATACAGTGAGGGGACATACATATAGAAAAAATACGTGCAAACCTCCACGTGCCCACCTATATACGCCTCCGAGTACCCCAAACGCAGCTGCGGTCAATGCGATGCCTATTCTAAGTAAATGGGTGCCATAACGGGCCCCACACTGGGAAGTGCGGTACCGGTCACCCTTCGAACTTAAATTTGGTAAGTGTAGACCCATCCTGGTGGCAGAAAAACAGGCTAGGGCGCGCAGCAGGCACTGCCAATCGCACGTAGGGCACCAACCAGAACGATGTCAGCAAATGTACGTCATGGCAGTATATACCACTGCTCACTCCATGCTGATCGGCCTTCGAGGGATGGATCCCCAACTGAGCCCACTCTTGTTTGATATAGACATCTTCGAGTTCCAGTGCCCTACAAAACACGTCCCCTTGTGACCATGGGACCAGCTCGCTGAGTCGTTGAGCTCCAGAAAAAGGCTACATCGGTAGCTGCATGAAAAGTGACTCCTCCTACCTACTGTGATATAGTCTATGCCAACCTCGTGCAAGGTGGGTCCGAATATCTGTGAAAATAGGGCGACGTGTGTCAGGCGGCAGCCACGTACACGTGTCCACCCCCCCTAATACATGGCTTATTCAGAAGACCCTTGCATAGTCAGAAAAGCCCCGTGCTTTGGCCATGAGTATCAATGCTCAAAGCCTGGTGGCTATGGTGCGTGGAGCCAACCCCAGATCATAGGGCAGACTATACAATCTAAAACCCAGTCGACCAATGTTGGCTGCATCTTGGGCAATTGCCTTTACCAACAAAAAGGCTCTAAAGTGAAGGATTGGATGCCGATGCGGGGTGCGCGTGCGAGTTACCAATACATGCAAGTCACCCGGTTCACGTCTCCTTGCCAAATGACCATACCGCAGCCAGGAGTGGAGAGGGTAGCTCACAAGCGTCTGGAGCCCAGTCGCGGAACCGGGAGATCTGCAGGTGGTAAAAAGCATCAGCAATATCGTTATTGATGCCTGGCACATGCTTAGCCCTAAGGAGCGCATAAAGCGCACGGACCCCAGAACAATAGGCAGGCTGGGGCCATGACTCAGGTGATTTAGACGTTCGGGCATTGACAATGTGCACCACCGCAGCATTACCACACCAAAAGTGAAGCACAGAATCAGGCTGCCTGTCCCCCTGAGCATAAAGGGTACCAAGAATTGAGAAGATATGTTAGAAACATAAGATCGCGTAAGCGATCCGTGCCCTGACATCCCTGGGGCCCATGACCCCTGTCCTTAATTAAATCCCCCCACCCGGGGAGCCGGAGGCATCCGACTGTACTTGTAACTGGGGCTGACCAGAAGCTCAGACCTCCCAATGCAACAGCATGGAAGTCCTGCAGTAATGAGAGCCAAACCAACAGGTCCGCTCGTAAACCCCTAATCAGCTATAACCCCTCGGCTTCGTTGAATGAGACCCGCCATAGCGTGACGCACACACTAGGCGAAAGCACTGCCTGGTATTACCACTCTGCAGGCGAAGTTGATGCGGCCCTGCATCACGTGTGACTCTCGTAGAGGCACCTTCCACTTGGCAACATTGCCACCTTGCAGCAAGGGCCGCTCACCCTGACCGACAATTCAGTCACCTGGCCCTCTTGCATGTCATTCAAAAGAGAGGTGCCTCGACTTGTTGACCAGTGACCCCATCTCCGGAATACAGGCCAAAGTCCTGTAACCCTATCCCCAGACTACCAATGGCTGTCCCTGGGCCATTCTAGATAAAGAACCAGGCAGCAGCCCTGTTCACTGACTGTCGGGCACGGTCCAAACGCTGGGACAAAGTGTCACACATGGTATTGCATCGGCATGATATATGACCATAGCAATCGTGTAGACGGCCATAAATGGCAAAGAAACGCCAGGTCACTGCACTCGGAAGTCTTAAAGTCTGGGCCAGCAATCCGGTAAGATCACCTCCTCCGAAGTGCAGCATTAAAACATGTGGCGGCCCAGCATCCCCAATGGACATCAGAAATGTCAACAGTTTCCGCCACCTCTATGCCATGCACCCATACCACTGCATACGCGCGGTTACGCGTCATCCGAGATGGGGTCCCCAGTCTAACGAAGTGGCATACTGTCCCACCCCAGTGCACAGAGTTGTGGCCCACCAACCACACTACCACCAGTGTGCGGGAACACGCTGTGTCTGTAAAATAAGGAGGGAGAATAGAGGGCAGAAAAGGCACTCATTCAGTGCAGGGACGAATGGACAGAGGAAATTGGGCAAATCCACACCTGCCCCTGCAACATATGTCGGGCTCTGGGCACCCAAATGGAGCCGCAGCTGATGCGGTGCCCAACCAGGAGGAATGGGTACCAATTTCAGTTCAGTCAGGGTAGACCCGGCTTGGTGGCAGACAACAGGCCGGGACGCAAACCAAGGGCTGCCACAAACACCCATGGGGGAGCGACCAGACATATGGCAGCGCCAGGCTAGTAGCCTCTCCCGGCTGATCGGCCCTTGAGGAGTGAAGCCTCACCATAGCCCACTCCTGATCGCGCAACCCATGATCTAGCACCAGTGCCCTGCAAAACATGTCCCCCGTTGAAGGTAGTAGCAGCTAACTCAATCTGGGAGCTCCAGATCAAGGTACAAGTGGTTGCCCGAGAGTGGACTCTCCGCACGCAGCATAAGCGTTGCCGCGTAAGAGTCACATACAGTAACCACACTCGCTAACAGGGGTCATCGCTGGCCTCATAGGGGAAGGGGCCGCCCTAAGCCTAAGGTCTTGATGTATGCTAACCATGATGGGCCAGGGAAAACAACCACGGGCCTGCCATCATTGTTCCAGCACCACACCATTGGAATGGCCAAATAAGGACAGGCCACATACATCCTGCCATTGATGCCGAATAGGCTGGCGACCAATCGGCCCCCATAGGGGGTGGGGTGGGCAGGGTGCGGTGATGGGGCAACTCCTTGACCCTGTCGTCCTACCCCTGATCCCCTAATCAGTGTGTTCACAATGCAGGAGGGAGAAAACGTGAATATATTCCCCAGACCACACTGCCCAGCTAATAGCCCAGTACAAGTGGGCACTATTGTGTTCTCAAACACTGTTCCTTTATACAATGTACCTATTCATGTGTAACCAATGTATCCTTCTACTTGTAACATGATAACCCTCAGCTGCATCACTGTAACCCCAATAGGACGCGAGCTAGTGACCACCAGATGGCAATAGCGAGCGTCCAAGCTCATTGGTCCAAACTCACCTAAGAACAACAGCGCGGGAAGATTCCCGCCACTACCTTCACCTGGACAAGAAGGGCGTGACCTACAATGACGTCACGCGGACAGTAACCAATAGACTGTCACGGAGCCACATTCAAATGTATAGCCACTGTATATATTGAGCTGCTCGTCCGCCATTACCACATGTTCCCTCTGACCAGCATGTAATAAAGTTGTGTTAAGCCAGCTCTTCGGCTGTCCTGGTGTCTTTGGTCCCATACACTAAAGGCACCCAGGGGCATAGAGCAAGCGGCTGACAGCAGAACCACCGTTGGCACTGATTGTAGTGGATAAAGACATAACCGGCCCTACGGGCCCAGGGGAAGTAAATAAAAGCATAGGGGCGGTAACCCCATTAAGAACCAGAGTGTAATTGTCCTGCTGCAACTGTGGCCACTACACCCCCCCCTCCAGCGTGACAAGCTAGTGTCAGAGGTGTGCTAACTTGACCAGGATACTCACTCGGTGCACCCCCGCGAGCCGCCCCCACTGGGGCAGGCTTCAGAGTCTGCGCTGTCTCTCTCGCTCCATGTTCCCGTGTGTCCCGGGCTGAATGGGGAGCCGCGAGGCACCAGCCTACGCTGGCCTGAAGGCCTCAGGCAGCTCAACCCTGTTGGCGGCCCGCTGCGCAGCCATGGCCGGCACGTGGGCCGGAACTGCCAAGTTGGCGTGCCCACCATCCGAGGTGGCGGAGCAATGACCATAGATGCCTCATTGCCGAAGTGGAGGCAAGGGAGCATCCGCAACACCTAACCCACCAAGACGAGGTGGGCTGGATGGGCCGGATAGCCCCACTGGGTAATTGATACGGGTAACCCATGGTAATCCCTGGCCATAATAGTGGCATGTCTATCAATACGGCCCGTGAGGGGCCGGAATGACAGCGGGGCGGAATCCCACACCGTGCCAAAGTGGGTCGCTACGGCCAATCCGGGCAAATAAGCAGAGGGGGAAAGTACACCAGCGGAGCAGGCCTGTGCCACCCCCTGCCCGAGCCCCCAGCCTGGGCTTGTGGGACCTGCGGGCTTGCCATCTGAGCCCTCCAGCCCAGCAGAACTCCCACAAAATAAAGGGGGTGGGCTGAGCCCACCACATTGAAGCATCCCGTTCTGCAGTGCTCGGAATCGAACCGCTGACTTTCAGCCTCTCAGTCAGCCTCTTAGCCACCCAAGCAACTGTGGTCTGGAACGAAATCAAGCCTCTTGCAAAGAGGCAAGCAAAGTTCTATAAAGGGGTAGGTAAAGCCCTTCCCCTTGGCCGCGGCTTGACCGCCGGAGCCACGCGCTTGGGAGCCATGGCTCCCAAAGAAGCTGCCTCCTGATGGATCCTTGGCCAGGGATCAGTTCCTGTGCCCTGAGTACCGCAGTAGCCAAGAGGAAAAGAACTCCGTTCGAAGGAAAAGGTACGAAGGGCAAAGAGAGTGAGGAACGCGGCGGAGAAAACTTCTCCGCTCCGTCACAGTCCAATAGAGCTTTCCTAATGGTCCAGCTCTCACACTCATACATTACCACTGGGAATACCATTGCTTTGACTATACAATTTTTTGTTTTCAAGGTGATGTCTCTACTTTTCACTATGTTCCCCAGGTTTCTCATTGCTTGTCTCCCCAGAATCAGTCACCTTTTTATTTCATGGCTGCAGTCACCATCTGGGATCTTAGATCCCAAGAAAGTAAAATCTGTCACTGCTTCTACCTCTTCTCCATCTATTTTCCAGGGACTGATATGGCCTGTTGCCATTATCTTAGTTTTCTTGATGTTGAGTCTCAAGCCAGCTTTTACACTCTTCTCCTTCAACCCAATCAGGAGTTTCTTTAGGTCTTCCTCTCTACTTAGTTTCTTTTCCCCTTCTCTTTCAGCCACACTCAGGACACAACTCTTGTCTTTAGGCAAACTGATAAGTTCGCTTGATGGGAGTTTAGCCCTACTGAAACAACTGGGAGAACTGTGAAAAACGTAGGCTACATAATACATAATATTTCCCAGTTTAGTCGAGAATAGGCCGCCCTTGCTTGAAAGCCAGTCATATATGACTCTAGGGTTCAGTGCTCATCTGTTTACAGCCAAAGAGCCAGTACTGTCTGCATGTACATGTGGCAGGCATGCCTAGACACTGGAGTGCATGGAACACTGTTTACCTTCCCGCTGAAGTGGTACCTATTTATCTACTTGCAATTTCTTGCTTTCTAGAGTAGCAGGCTACAATTAAGGGTTGAGGATGATTAAGGATTTTTCCAGGTAAACTCATCTTCTTGATGTATCAATTTGCCAATATCAGGAAGTAGCTTAATAAGTGAGCTGCTCCTGGATAATGGTAAATTACTGTAATTACTTTCCGAGCTTGGCAGAGGGCAGGGGAATTGCATTTTCCCCTGTTATATAAAGTACTTCCAGCTAATGCCACCACTATGGATTTGACTATAAAGGGTTTCTTGACTTAAACAGAAGAAAACCACCATTTCTTCACTTTCCCTGTCCTCTGCCAAGTAGGGGGAAATAATTAATTTACCAATATCTGGAAGTGGCATGCTTATTAAGCCACAACCCAATATTAAATGGGGAATGAAATGGCTTGATTAGAACAATTTAACCAAGCCTCACCATTCCACATGAATCCAGGCTAGATGGCTCCTTGGTTACTAATGTAGCTGCATCTTGAGGCAGCCACTCAGGCTATCTATTCTAGGTGTCATAAAAAAGAAACAGAGGAATTCATTAATGTAGTTATATTGTAACCTTTTGGCAAGGAGGACAAATGGTTATGGGAATTTTTGCCTAAACTGGCAAAATAACATTTTGGTTAGCCTTGAGTACTACAGAGTGTTCCAAAAGTTGCCATGCATAACAATTGAATAAGAACAGATATTTTGGAATGTCTTCACCATGAGTGGGAGATAAGATTTTGTGTATGAAAGAGAGGTAGCCAAGATATAGAGAATATTTTGTAAATATTTTGTAAAATTTTGCAATAAATATTTTGTACTTAAGATATGGTAAATATAAAGGTCACCCTTGCTCAAAAGCCAGTTATATCTGACTCTAGGGTTCAGTGCTCATCTCTGTTTATAGCCAAACAGCCAGCACTGTCTGCATCTGCAGACATTTCCATGGCCATGTGCCTGGCATGCCTCAACACCTGAGTGCATGGAATGCTGTTTACCTTCCCACCGAAGTGGTCCCTATTTATCTACTTGCAATTTCTTGCTTTTGAACTGCTAGGTTGGCAGGAGCTGGGACAGAGATGGGAGCTCACTCCATCTCCATCATGCAGTACCTGGGAATCAAACTCCAACCTTCCAGTCAACAAATCCAGCATCTTAACCACTTGAGCCACTGCAGTCCCTAAGGTACATTTAGCTACAACATAAGGTATGCTATGTACAACGTAAAGTACATTTAGCTTATGTACAACATAAATGTACAACATATGGTATGTTAGCTACAATTTCCTATAAGTCAGTAGAGCAAGATGTCAGTTTCTGCTCCATCTGGGACAACAGTAGGAGTCGAGCCAGCCTGGCTATTCTTACTACTAAGCATTTGCTTGTAAGTCAACATTCTCCTCCACCTGCTCTCTTTCAGTTCTTCCTATGAGCTTCAAACATCTTCTTCTGCACTTGCTGCCTACCAACATTGTGAACTTCTTCTGATCCCTCCATGATTTTAGCTCCAAGCCAAATGCATCTTCCATTTCCCACTCAGAACCTGTTTTCAGCATTTTGCCTCAGAGCTGAAATGAATATTCTATAAGTGGTAGAAATTATTTATAACTGTTTTTTGCCACAATTGTTTTCAGTACACTTTAAATCAGCAATGGGAAAAATCTGATAGTTTCACTTTTTCTCCACATTGAAATTGTTGAAACGTCAGGTTCTTCCCATTCCAAGAAGGTAAAGTGCAATTTTTGGTAACTTCTTGGAAAATAACCTGAAATAAAATGTGTACTAGTCAAAATGAGTAAGTATGTGATCACATGGGGAAATAGATCACAATTTGGACCACTATATCAGAGTGTTCACACTATGTCTGAGAAATTGCCCAAGCTAGATCTTTTTGGGCCAGCAGCAGAGCTAATGTTTTTGGAGGAGGGGCCAAGATGTAGCAATTCTCTAGACAGTGATGGAGAACCTTGGCACTCCAGGTGTTCTTGGACTTCAGTTACCAGAAGCCCAAGTCAGTACTCCTGCTGATCAGGGCTTTTGGGAACTGAAGTTCAAGAACACTTGGAGTGCCAAAATTAATCGTCACAGCTCTAGTAGATGTAAGGTTCACTTTAAAGGAGATCACTCCTGGCAAAGCAACATTTCTAGTGTAATTAGGTGTGCAACTTTCTAGCCTTCTGATCACACCTTAAATATGTCTATTCTGAGTATTATATTATATTATATTATATTATATTATATTATATTATATTATATTATATTATATTATATTATATTATATTATATTATATTATACAAAACTACTGGAGAGAGGGGTAAGCAGATGTGCATGGGACCATAACCGAAAAGGTCCGGGTTCTCATTCCAACTTTTCGGCCCTCGTAGTGGGCACCCAAAACCCTAATGTCTAGGATGATCAAGGGGACTCAGCTGTATTTAATCAGAGGAGATTTTCCACCAGGTTCTGAGGTCTGAAACCTTGTAGGGCTTTATAGTTTTGTATCAAAAACTTGAATTGGGACTAGAAGCTGATAGACAACCATTGCAGACAGACCAGAATCAGAGAGATGTGGTCAAATTTTTGGCCACCTGCCACCACATTTTGTACCTGCCGAAGGTAGCATTGCAATAATCAATTCTCAAGATTACCAAGACATGAGACAATGCCATTAGAGACATCATATCAAAGAGTAGGCACAGCTGGGCAACCAGACTAAGATGGAAAAAGACAGATTTGGCCTTTACAGATATTTGCTTCTTGAGCAAAAAAGCCATGTCCAAGATCACAAACACCCCTCCTGGATCCTTCTCCTGATCCTTCAGGGGGAGTGTGACCTCACCAAGACAAGGGCATTTTACTTCCAACCTGTCAACCAGGGCTATTGAATCACAAGATCTCTGAATTGTTGGGATTCAACTTCAGCCTGTTAATCTTTGTCCAGTATTGCTATTTCTCACCACATATTTCTATCTGTGCACCAGCTTCAGCCAAATACTGAATTCTGGGTTGAACTGGGACTAAGCACATATGAGATTCAGTTCTGGTTTAGATTGGAATTGTCCCAAATCACTATTGAAAAATTCACCTAGGAAAGACTTAATAGAAGGGATGAAAAATTGGGGGAGAGAAACAGAAAGTTAAAATACTGTATAAGGCAGATGCTGGAGCTGCATTAGACAACAAAAAGGGGAGGAAAGGACCCCTCCTGAAATTTCCAATTGCTGAGTGGGCAGGGGGCAGCATACTGTCTTGCATTATTTGTAATGGAGAATCAATAAATTTATCTTCACTGGTACATTTATCTTATCTGGCATTGTGTCATGAAACTAGGAAGTCTTGAAAGATTATAGGATTAGGGTGTGCCAGTCCCAGATGGTGGGCAGAGCTTCACAGTGGGTTTAATGTATGCAATCATGCTTGCAACTTTGTACAGGGCCAAACTCTCTTGCAATATTTCTGGAATTGGAAGTTGTACCTAATCAAAGCTCCCAATCACTGCAAGCTTATTCAGAAGAAGGGACTTAGAAACACCATTGCAGAACTTTGCCATGAATGCAGGAACATCTGCCTGTTTTCCAGATGTGGTGATGATCTAAGAGAGTAGGGTTTACCACCATACTATAAGTCATACCCAGTTTCAGGCAGAATGTCTGAATAATGCTGTAGACCAGGGTGGCCAAACTATGGCCCATGGGCCGGATCCAGCCTGCACTGCCAAATCATCCAGCCTGTCCTGTCCATGCTGGCCATGTCATTCCTGGAAGCTGAAATAAAGCACACCCATACATGTGCAAAATGTGGCCATAAATGCACCCACAGCTGTCATTTTATGCATACATGGGCATGTTTTATTTCTGCTTCCTGTGAGAGGAACCACATGACCAGCATGCAGTGTGAAAAGTTTGGGAACTCCTCCTTAAACGTATTCCACAGCTCTTCTAAGCCACATTCAGATCAGATCTAGAGTTGAAATAAAATTCTCTTTTTTTCTGTAGGTGGACTCCCATGGAATGGGAAAATGAATAAACTGTCAGTATCCTCATTGGTACTTGAGCAACAAAAACTATTGCAGTGTAGCAAATATTGGAGACTCTGTTATCAGTGTGTTTCATTAAATAGCTCGGGAGTTCTCCCCATCTTTCTAACACATTTTTCATTATGTTTCCCGTCATTTACTATGTTAATGAAATGCATCAAGTGTAAAAATATACATTACCCTGTATCTAAGAGGAATGGCCAGAAGGATATTTGGTTCCTCAGTTCCTCTTGAACAGCAATTTCTATGATGCATAATAAACTTACAAAAGTTGCCTCATTTTCAAGAGGAATTTGTCACACATCAAGAAGGGTTCAGTTCTCAAACAACATAAGCCCTTGGGCAAATGAAATTAGCTGCCATTATTTAGATTTCCCTCAGCAACTGAACTGTTGTTGTAATAAGAGTGATAATGACACCAAGGTAGCAGCCAGTGTTTTATAGTTCCCTCAGCTGCATAACCAACTATGAATTAAAGGATTTCATTGGATTTTCGAGTGAGTCATGCAAGTTCTTTGCTTTCATGTCTTCTCTTTATGTGCCTTAAGATCACAGAAGATTTTTATGACAAATTAAGGAAAACTTTTCCCCCTCTTCCCAAAGGTATTTTAGAACTATACTTTGGAAATGGCACCTTGATCTCAGCCACTTTGACAGGTGCTTTAATGATTTTCAAGCTGCAATTCTATTCCCATTTGTGTGGGAGTAAGCCTCACTAAATTGAATACGACTGACTTCTGCATAAACATATATAGGATTGTGCTCCACATTTTCCTGCATATTTTACTTTTTTTGCTTTCAACAGTTATAAAGAGAAGAAGAGAGCAACCTACTTTTCAGAAGACAAAAGAAGAGCAAAACCAGTGAAAATATTCACACTAGGAAGCCTGAAGGGAAACATTATTACTCTTTTGTGGGAGTTTCTTTCCCCCACATTTTCTTCTTTAAAATTGGATGACACTGAGTTTAGTGTTCAAGAACCAAGACAATAGAAACAGCCGAAGTCTGGCTTAACTCATCTTTATTGCATGATAGTCAGGGGGAACATGTGGTAATGGCGGACGAACAGCTCATTATATACAGTGGCTATACATTTGAATGTGGCTCCTCGGTAGCTCATTGGCTACTATCTGCGTGATGTCACCGTTAGTCACACCCTTCTTGTCCAGGTGAGGCAGTGGCGGGAATCTTCCCGCGGCCGTAGGTATTTGGAGAATTTGTACCATGTGAGCTGGACTCTTGCTACTGCCCCCAGTGGTCACTAGCTCACGTCCTAATACAGAAGGTTACAATGTTACTTTTAGAGATTGTTACATTCACTCATTCGTGTGGTTGCATTTACTTAAAGGCACATTACAATCCATACACAACACCCCTCCCCCCTAGGATGAGACGAAGTCTCTCATCCAATGTGGTTTGTTGCATGAGGGTTTTGGGCGTAAGACTGGCTGGCTTGTCCCGGATGAGCTATCGCTTCTGTGTTCCCTGGGCTCTTGTCCTGCAACAGGAGACGGAGACTTGTTAGCGACTTGCTGTGGTTCTGCAGCTTTTGGGGTAGGGGTAAACTCCATTGTGGGAAAACCAGGGGCATTGGGGACTAACGAAAAACCCCGCTCCTCACTTGGACGGGTGGGGGACCACTCCGAAAAACTCCCCCGGTTTTGTAACTCAAAGTTAAACTCATGTTCTGGGATATCTATGGGGGCATCCTCCAGGATATCTGCAGGGACAAACTTATTCCCTTCCCCCCTTGGTGGGGACTGCCGGTCCCCCTCTTCTCCCCCTTGGGCTAAACAGGTGGGGGAGAACCCTAACACTGAGTTCTGATGGCGGTTTCCGCGCCCTGACTACCGAGTACCCGTCACCGGAGTTGGTCTGCATGTCACCTCCAGAGTAGACCCTTGCTGGTCTCAAAGCAGTACGACATAGGTCCCGTTTGGCCAATGACTACCCCCGGGACCCAGGCTGGTCCTGCGGTTGCGTAATTTCTGCAATGGACCAGGGCGCCTATTTCAAAACTCTTGGTGCCCACTATCCCTCCTAGTATCCTACACCCTTGTGGGGTCTAGCCTCGTCAGTATCATGGTCAGCTTCCTGCGCATGAGGAGTTCTGTGGGCGAGTAACCTGACGCCAGCGGTGTCACCCTATAACCCAGCAGGAATTGGCATAACTGTAGATTCAGGTCCCTGGGGCCCATGCGCCTCAGTGCTTCCTTTGTTGTACGTACAAGGCATTCTACCTGTCCGTTTGTCGCTGGGTGAAAAGGTGCAGAGGTGATGTGCCGGATGGCGTTTATGTCAATAAATGCCCGGAACTCGGCGGATGGGAAACTACTCGCATTATCACTCACAAGCACATCGGGTATACCGAATGAACTGAACACCTTGCGCAATTGCTTGATGGTTGTGGCTGATGAGGTGTTTGCCATTGGGATAACTTCTAACCACTTGGAATAAGCATCCACTATGAGGAGGAAAAATGAACCTCTGAAGGGACCTGTGAAATCTATGTGCAGGCGAGACCATGGCCCTTTGGCTGCATCCCATTCTCTGTGTGGAAGTCGGGACTCTTCGGCTCGAGAGCTTTGGCAACTCTCGCAAGTGCTCACCATGTGCTCTATGTCAGCATCTAACTGGGGGCACCAGAAATAGCTCCTGGCCAAAGCCTTGGAGCGGACCATCCCCGGATGGCTGACGTGCAGTAGCTTGAGCACCCTTGCCCTCAAAGATTCAGGGACGACCACCCGCTGGCCCCAAAGGAGGCAACCCCTCTCTGTGGACAGTTCTATCCTCTTCCTAAAAAATGGGGCAAATTCTGCCGCTGGGGAAGATGTTGGCCACCCTTTTTGCACCCATGAACTCACTAGGGCCAACGTCTTATCCCTCCCTGTCACTTTGGCGATTTCCGCGGGCACTATTGGGGGTGAATCCAGAACCTCTATCAGGAGCACTTGGTGATCTTGTTCCACTTCACATGCAGGGTTGCCCATGTGAGGCTGAGGTAACATCGAGAGTGCATCCGCATGGCTTATGTCCTTTCCGGGGTGATAAACCAGCATGCTCTGGTATGCGTTTAGAAAAATGGCCCATCTCAGCATTCTGGGGGACAGGATCTGCAGTGTGGGCTTGTCTGCGGTGAAAATGCCTAGCAGGGGCTTGTGGTCAGTCACGATGGTGAAAGGGCGACTGTATAGAAAGTCATGAAACTTCTTTGTACGAGCGATTATTGCAAGTGCCTCCCTGTCTGTCTGTGCATAGTTACGCTCTGCCTTTGACAGAGATCTGGAGTAGAACGCCACTGGGGCTTCCCGCCCGCTTTCCAACACGTGGCACAGGACCGCCCCCACCCCCACCCCCAATGGTGAGGCATCGCATACCAGAACCACTGGCTTCTTGGGATTGAAATGGGTCAGGATGGCCTCTGAGGATAAAAGTTGTTTCAGCTCATTGAATGCTCTCTCTTGACTCTCGCCCCATCGCCAACCCTCGTCCTTCTTTAATAATCAATGAAGTGGCTCCGCCACCGATGCCTTCCTAGGCAGGAAGGAATGGCAAAAATTTAGGAGCCCCAGGAACGATTGCAACTCGGGTTTTGTGGTGAGGTGAGGAGCATTTTGAACAGCGGCCACCTTTGACTCAGAGGGTTTTATACCAATTGGGGATACCCAGAAACCTAGGAACTCTACCTCTTTTGCGAAGAACACACATTTGTCTTTACGCAGCCTCAAACCCGCTTTCTTGAATACGGTCAGTACCCTGTCTAGCCTTTCGGCCAGTTCTGACTTGCTCCCCCCCCCCCCCCCGTTATCAAAACGTCATCAAAATATGGCAAGACCCCCTCCAAACCCTTCAAAAGTCACTCCACTAATGATTGGAAGATGCCTGGAGCCGAATTTACGCCAAACTGTAGGCGCATCACCTTAAAAGCCCCTTTGTGGGTGACTATCGTCTGTGCAGCAGCTGCAGCTGGGGTTACCGTAAGTTGCTGGTAAGCCTGCGCCAGGTCTAACTTCGCAAAACACTTTCCCCCATGTAACCTGGCCAATAAGTGGCTGACTACCGGCACCGGATACGCATTTGGGCGTATTGCCTTGTTGATGGTGCACTTGTAATCAGTGCAAATTCGAACATTCCCATTAGCCTTTAGCGCTGTTACAATAGGAGTTTCTCACTCCGCAGAATCGACTGGGACTAGAATTCCCTGGCCCACCAACTTGTCCAGGGGACTGCACCCTCTTCCAGAAAGCGTCCCGGGCTGAGAACATCGAGACCGTGGGCTGGAAATGGTCCCGCAGAGCTTTCAGGAGCTGTTTAACCGGGACCTCGTCAACTTTTCTTGGAGACACCAGGTCCACCAAAATCTTCATGGCCGGGAAACTGAGCATCCTGATGAGGGTGGCTCTTTTCTTCCCCTCGTCTGAGATGTCGGACACCATCAGTGCGCTTTTGAAATCCATCTCGAACAATTCCCATTCCTCCAGTTTGTTGATGTCGAAACCGATCTGTGTTGTCTTGATTCTGTGGGAAGCCATTATCCCACCTTCGTTGCCAGTTTAGTGTTCAAGAACCAAGACAATAGAAACAGCCGAAGTCTGGCTTAACTCATCTTTATTGCATGATGGTCAGGGGGAACATGTGGTAATGGCAGATGAACAGCTCATTATATACAGTGGCTATACGTTTGAATGTGGCTCCTCGGTAGCTCATTGGCTACTGTCTGCGTGACATCACCCTTAGTCACGCCCTTCTTGTCCAGGTGAGGCATTGGCGGGAATCTTCCCGTGGCCGTAGGTATTTGGAGAATTTGTACCATGTGAGCTGGACACTTGCTACTGCCCCCAGTGGTCACTAGCTCGCGTCCTAATACAGAAGGTTACAATGTTACTTTTAGAGATTGTTAAATTCACTCATCCGTGTGGTTGCATTTACTTAAAGGCACATTACAATCCATACACAACACTGAGGCAGAAGGTTACCAGAAGGTACAAACTTCAAAACCTGCTTCACAAAAGACGTGGACTAAGCCCTTGACAGTATATATACTGTATATAAATACACATACACGTCAGTGGTAGATACATCTAATGTTTATTCTCCTCAATCATAGGGATCCCTGCTGGACACAACACATAACAGTGGCTCTTTACATTTGTTGCCAGACTCTGTAGAATTTCTGTCAACCAACAGAGGTCAAATTGCAGGAAGTCACCCCTGGGACTGCAGTGGCTCAAGTGGTTAAAATGCTGAATTTGACAACTGGAAGGTCAGAAGGTCAGCAGTTTGACACTCAAGTACTGCATGACGGACTGAGTTCCCACCATCTGTCCCAGCTCCTGCCAACCTAGCAGTTCAAAAGCAAGAAATTCCAAGTAGATAAAGAGGTACCACTTCGGTGGGAAGGTAAACAGCGTTCCCTCTAGTCATGCTTGCCACATGTACACAGACTGTGTTGCCTGAGAAGAATTTCAGCAATGTCAAGATTTTTAATCTCCCTATAAAAAGATTTCTGTACCCAGATTCAGCCTGCTACCCTCAGGTATACTGGGGGATCCTATCCCAACACCAGTGGTGAAGTAAAGATCCAAAATGTTACTTTAATCTTAAATTATACATCACAAATGCTTTCTGCTGGCCAGAAGGTTCTGGAAGTTGTAGTCCCAAAATATACACTCTCTATTTTTCTGTTGGAGTAACATAATTTTCCCATCTCTGTGTTGGAGAAACATACAGATGCCAGGCATGTGTGGCATGGTGTGAGGAGGCTTGCCCAGGAAAATAGAGCTCCCTAGTAGAATTGGACTTAGGGCTTTGACTGGGCAAGCTCGTTTAGTCTTGACAGCTAAACTGGGTTTAGGAAGTTGTGGCTCACTCTGTCTATGAGGCTGCCTTTGTTTAAATGCTTTGCCTCAGATGCTTTCTAGACAAGCTTACCATCCTAAAAGATTCAGACCAGGAGCCCCTTCATGAAATCCAGGCCTCAGCGGATGACACTCAGTTGTACATCTCGGCCCGTGGGGACCCCAGTAATGCCGTTGAAATCCTATCTGGATGCCTGGAGGCCGTTGGGGTCCGGATGGGGGCCAATGGGCTTCGGCTGAATCCCAGTAAGACAGAGTGGCTATGAATGAGGGGCTCTGTGTTATCCAGGGAGCTACCATCTTTGGTACTGGATGGGGCTGTTTTGCGCAACTTGGGGGTCCTTCTGGACTCTCAGCTGCTGCTAGAAGAACAGGTAGCGGTTGTGGCCAGGAGGACTTTTACCCAACTTCGGGTGATTCACCAGTTGTGCACGCTCCTGGACCGGGGCTCCTTGCTTATGGTCACTCATGCTCTGGTCCAGAATGCGGCAGCCTGGGTGGTGATGGGGTGCGGATGATATGCCCGCGCCTCACCGCTACTTCAGGAGCTGCACTGGTTACCAGTTTGTCTCCGGGCGCAATTCAAGGTGCTGGTTTTGACCTTTAAAGCCCTATATGGCAGTGGGCCAGGATACCTTAGAGACCACATCATCCCAAGAGTGTCTGCCCATCAGACCAGAGGGGCTCTCTAATAGTGCCATCAACTAGGGGTGCACATCTATCCATCACCTGAAGAAGGGCCTTCTCCGTGTCCGCACCAACCATCTGGAACCTCCTACCAACAGATCTAAGACTTCAAAGAGAATTCCTGCCCTTCAGGAAAGGATTGAAGACCTGGCTGGTGGGGCAGGTGTGGGGCCCTAATGGGAACACGGTCCCCGCCTGCTGGCTTATGTGATCAATTAAGAACTCTCTCTTCTTTTTTATAGTGGGTGGGATGGGTGGGTGGGATATGGGTTTTTTTAAGTGTGTGGGTTATGGGTCTTTTAAAGTGTTTTTATGTGTTTTTAGAACTTGTTGTAATGCCGCCCTGAGTCAGGTTCTACCTGAGTGGGCGGCATATATAAATATGACTATTAAATTAAATTAAATTAAATTTATGTTAGCTTAGCTGATGTCCTCACCACAGTTTATTGCCCTTGATCAAGTTACATTAGATTTTCAGTTGCATTACTGTCTCCAGCATTTTCACTCCTTGTGGGAGGCCAAAGAGTCACTCACAAACATTGCTTATGTGTTACCTGTTCAGACAAAGGAGAAATAAGGAATTGTGAACTCTGCAAGGACAAGATAGCCCACGGGGGGGGGGGGGGGAGTGCTGTTGATGGATGTGACCATCTTCCATGCCAGATATGCATGTTCACATACTCCCAGACATGCTTTCAGAAGTAAAATTCTAGGTATCCTTTGATTACAACAAATTTGCAATGCTCAGCCTTTCACACAGACATGAAATGAATGGAAACAATCAATCAACATGTTTGAAGAAGACAACAGAGAAGACAGAGACAAATACAACCACAAATGTCAAAAATACTGTAAAGTGCCATAACTTCTATTCTCAAAGCTTATGTTGATTCTTTTATTGGTCTGCTATTTCAGAAACAGATTTTTAAACTTTATTAGCACGTATAAAAGAAACTTGTCAGATAAGGAGAAAGAGCTGCCAACGCAAAATGTTCATGGTAATAGCTCTGTAGTTATTCTCACATTAGCATTTTCAGCATTGGTAGTCATGAAAAAAATCATACTCACCCACACATACTGGTACAATCATTTCCCGTCACCACTCCATATCTCCATTCCCAAGGCTGTCAAGTTTATTCAAAAATAATAGGCCTTGATAACTCCGGAGTTAAGAATAATATCTCACTCTCCCTGTTGACTTATACTGGAAAAGGCATTTCTGTTCAAAGGCTAAGCTTTTACTAGTGCATATTAAATTCTGGGGCTTTATCCAAAATGGAGATCCCTAGCCATTCGGGTAGATTTGATTCCACATACTATTGATTTAGACCTTTTATAGAGTGTTAATCCTTTATCGGCCAGTGATTCTGATCTTTAGACAAAAGCTTGTGCTAATTAATGTTTTCTTGTTAGCTGAGGGGATTGTAAATCCAAAAAGGGGGGGGCGGACCTTGCAATGTGAATCCAAATTACAGTATATGCATAGAATGTCAATTTCTGGCCTGTGAAAATTACTGGTTAGCTTTATAGCATTTTCTCTTTTGATATACAGTTATGGGCCATTTGTATGCAAACAACTTCAGTTGTGTTACACTTATGATAAAAAATATATTAAAATACAGAGAGTCCTACTGCAGTGTGCATTGAAAGACTGGTATATTTGATCTTTCTTTGGTGCCAAAAGGTTAATTTTGCGTTTTCACTGCAAGTTTCAATTGATTTTGAATGGCTCTTTGGTTTTACAAAACTAAAGATTTGCCATCTTGCTGCTTAAGGACATGAGCATGTGAAATTACCTTTATATGGTTGTGGTTTTAATGTTGTGGTTAAACAGCAATGCACAAGGTATTTGACCTCTGACCTGGGACATTTGATTTTGAAAATGTGGGCTACTACAATAGATTTAATTGTGCAAATGTATGTGTAGATTCAAAATGATAGGTTTGTGTAGCCATTTCCATCAATGCATCCAAATAGGTTTTGAAAGCCTTACACACAAAACAATTTTAGGACATAAACCTGAGCAGGTACAATAGCCCCATACAAGGTAAGGATCAGGACTCTTCTGTCCATTTGGAATTAACTCTTGTGGTTCATATGGCTCTATTATCATTTTGAGCATGAAATGCAAACTTTAAAATTCCAGATTTCAGGACACAGTATAAGTTTAATGAAAGAACAGTCGTTTTGAAAAGCCAGATCAATGAAAGTAGAAGATCCATGATTTGTGTTGGAGCTCTATGAAGACAAGTATTGAATTTTACACATTATTGGATCTGACCCTAGCTATTCGCGTCTTAAATCAATGCTCCAGTTCTGAGTTCTTGCTCAAGTTTTTCATGCCTTATTGAATTATATGTCATTTTAAAATCAATAAATGCAGTTTTTAGCCTAGTGGTATTCAAAAAGAATTCATATACCCAACATGCATCATAAAGAAAGTGTCAGTTGCTATTTTCCTTCCATTAAAACTCAACAATTCCACTGCTAGCAAATCTTTGCCCAAAAATAGACATCTAAATAAAAATTTCAAATATGCATTTTCCTCTAGTGTTTTGAAAGCTGATGAATAAAGTAGAGGCTAAGGTTATTTTCCCCTTCACCTTTTACCTAACCCTAAAACAAAGCATTGTCAATCAAGTCTTGACAGATGAACCTGAGACAGAATAAAGCTCTAGCAACAGCATTGTTTTACCTCTTAGCCAGTGTTAAGGAGAAAATATCTGGTGTTACAGACATTCAAGTGAAAATAAAATCAAATCTTTTTTGTTGCTATTGTTGTTAAATGTCTTAGCACAGGGGTTCGCAACCTACAGCCAATGGTCCAGCCCCAGCCCACAATTGCAAATCATCCAGCCTGAGGCGACGACCCCGGAAGTGGACGTTTGCATGTGCAAGCAAGCCCAATGTGGTTTATGGCAGCGTTTACGGTGGGGGGGAACCATATGTCTGGCCAGCTCAGCTGTCTGAGGCAGGAAATAGATGAAAACCTCCATCTTAGCAAAGTAGCCCACTTCAGACTTGTTACCTTTTTATGCATTTTCAGTTCTATAATTTTCTATACTAATAAGGAACTATAATTTTCAGAATACTCAGTCAAGTTGGCTGCTGAGGTAGTCACATTTCCATTTTTATTTCCAGACTTGCAGAGGTTGCCCGGCGTTGCCGGGCTGTTTTAAATGGTGTTGGAAAGTTTTTGTTGTTGTTGTTAATGTTTGTAAAGAAAAGGTTAGTCTATAATTGAAATTTTTAAAATTTTTATTTAAACAAAAAAAATTTGAATGCCTGTTATAAACTGTGATGAGTTTTGTTTGGTGTTTTGGTTTTGTGGATGAAAAAAAGAATAAAGGATGATATACTTTTTCCAAAAAAATTATTTAACCCAATATTTTTAGTATATATTTTTTAAATTGTTGTACTGTAGGTAATAATTTAAAAAATGTGAAAGTACATGTTTTTCACAATAAATGTTTTAAACTGTGTATTGATGTTTTTGTTTTTTATTTTGGTAAAAATTCAGCACAGGATTTTTGAATAGTTTTTATTTTATTTTATTGACATCTGTTTTTGATTTGTGTAAAATTGTGATTTTGTGTTATTTGTTTTTACTTGTTTTTTCTCTTGGGGCCTTTTGTGTGGGGCTGTTGTGTCTTTTTGAATTTTTTTTACTATTGTGGGCAGCAAGTGGTGCTGGTAGGGGTTATCTTGTATTTTGACTGTTTTTTCTCTCGTGGCCTCTGGGTAGAGCTTCTTCCAGTAAGTAGTTTCTTTCTTTATTCATTTCTTTTCCAGTCGTTGTGGTGTGAGGTCGTGTGGTGGTGAGTTGGCTGTTTTTCTTTATTTGGGGTGGTGGTGGTGGTTGGATTTTGTGGTGTTTGGCTTGGTGCTGGGTGTGTTTTGAAATTTTGGTTTTTGTTTACTTTGTCTTGTTTGTTGGTGTTATTTTTGTTTGTTTTTGTGTATTTTTGGATGTTTTTGATTGTTTGTTTTTATGTTTTTTGGTGTCCTACGGGGGGATCCCCTCTCTGCCATCTCCCCTGGCTCTGAAAGGCTTGGGGGGACAGACCCCTTTTGTCTCCCCAAACCTTCCAGACTCATGGGACCCAGGAGAGGGGATCGAATCCAGGCCACCCTCTGATATTAAGAAGGAAATCTCAATTGTGGTTTCCCCTTTAATATCAGTGGGGGGTGTGATCCCTCTCTCCGCTGGCTTCCTTGGGTTTGGGAGGGTTGGGTGGAGAAAAGGGGTCTGTCTCCCCAACCCTTCCGGACCCAGGAGAGCCATTGGAGAGGGGGATTCCCCCCCAACTCCATTTTTAAAGAGAAGTAACTGCTTGGTTTCTTCTCTTTAATATGGGGCGTGTGTGGGGGAGGGGAATCCCCTCTCTGCCAGGTCCCCTGGGGTCAGGAGGGTTGGGGAGACAGACTCCTTTTGTCCCCCCAAACCTTCCAGACTCATGGGACCCAGGAGAGGGGATCGAATCCAGGCCACACTCTGAAATTAAAAGAGAAATCTCAATTGTGGTTTCCCCTTTAATATCAGTGGGAGGGTTGTGATCCCCCTATCCGCTAGCTTCCTTGGGTTTGGGAGGGTTAGGTGGAGAAAAGGGGTTTGTCTCCCCAACCCTTCCGGACCCAGGTGAGCCATCGGAGAGGGGGATTCCCCCCCCCAAAACTCTGTTTTTAAAGAGAAGCAACCGCTTGGTTTCTTCTCTTTAATATGGGGCGTGTGTGGGGGGGAGGGGAATCCCCTCTCTGCCAGGTCCCCTGGGGTCAGGAGGGTTGGGGAGACAGACTCCTTTGGTCCCCCCAACCCTCCCAACCCCAGGGGAGCCAGTAGAGAGGGAGAGCACAACACCCCCCCCACCCAGTGATATTAAAGGGGAAACTCTGATTAGGAGCTTCAGGCACTGTTGGGGAGGGGGGCTTTGGTTCCCACAGCTTGGCGGACTTGCTCTCCTGGTGTTTTTGTTTTTGTTTGTTTTAATTTTTGCGCGCCGGCTTCCTCAGCGTTCTGAGCGCTCATGGCGCGCAGCACGCTGGGGCTTGTAGTTATGGGTTTGTGCTTTGTGTTTGTGCTGCGTTTTTTTAAAATGGTTTTCTTTTGATTGGCTGCGGCGCATTTCCGAACGTTCCTTGTGCCGCGCCGTGCGAGAGCCTCTCAGCCTGATTGGCTCTGGCGCAGCACGGTGCAAGGAATGTTGGCAAATGATGTTGTTTCCCTTTTTTTGCGTTTGTGGGGCTGTTGCCCCACTGCCTGTTTTCTCAATCCTTTGTTGACCTGCAGACCCAGATCAGCCGTGTGCACGAAGGGTGAGTGCAGGAAAGTAGGGCGAGGCATAGCAACCTATAGCAAGTTCCAACGGTTAACCCTTGGTTTTATAGGTTAAGATAAATTGATATGGTTGCTCGTGACACTGATATTAGATGGAACAGTATGGGGTTGGGAAGCATCACCTTTTATGCTGTGGGAGGGAGAGAATGCTTTTTGTTGTAGGGTACCTTAAGGTGAACGTCTCTTGTCATTGTGTAAGAACATTTTTTTCCCAATAGAGGCCAAACTAAACAGTGTGTTCTATACATTTTTATAGGAGAGGCTCCTTTAAGTGGAGAAAGAGGCTTGTTTGTTATGGCTTGTAGTTCTTTTTGCATTTAGCTTTGGCTTTTGATTGATCATTGGATGGTAAGCACAATCTTAACATGCAAGTTTAATTACTGAAGAATGTTGCTCTTGGGAAATCCAATAGTGAGAAGGGAAATGATTGATCAGAGGAGATATGCATTCCACTCAATGTCCATAAATGTGGACCTTCACTAATAAAATGAAATAATGTGAATTTTCATTTGTACAAAAAGACATAGTAACAGAATAGATGATGAACAAATTAAGGTGGGATGGTCATGGTGCATGCATAAGTGACAATAGATGGAGTGCAAAAACAATGAATTGGTATCCAAGAGATCACAAAACACCTAGAGGAAGACCACCTTGCAGATGGTACGATTTTCTCAAGAAAAATGTTGGATCAACATGGAGAAGAATAGCAAGCGACAGATCATTATGGACAGAAGTTGTGCGGAATGTCATTGTGCAGATATCTACTCATACAAGGACTCCTTGCTGAATAATGACTCCAAGACCAAGACAAATGTTCTACCCAGTGAAAACACAAACACAAACCTTATGGCACAAAACCTTACTTATAACCACCCCTTTACTAAAAACAATACTAGCATAGTGAAGTAAGATTATGAAAATCACATTACAAAATGACTTAATGCCCTTCTAGGGATGTAAATAGTTCTCATCAAATAGTGAAATCTATTATGCTAGCTGATTTTAAAAGCACTCCAAGGTTTCTCACACCCATCCAAGAAAAAGATAAAGATGGAGTTTATAAACCAAAGACTATACAAAATATGCGTTCCAAATTAGTGTTCTTTCTCCTCAAGAAGGAAAACACAGAGAGAAGGCACAGAAAGACTCTGTGATTTTTAAGAAAGATATAAACAAACCATTTGGTGCTTAATTCTGTATATTTTAAATACTGGTATCTCTACTAATCTACCCATTTCCTTTCTAGATGCAGGATCTACCTGTATCTGAAAAAGGGCACCATTTTTCTTTTAGTACATACTCATTTTAATTGATTCTTGGGATAGCAGATGCATCCTAATGCTGCATAAAACATTTCTTTCATGAACTGCTAGGCATTTTGAAACTATATTTTGTGGCAGGCAAATAATACTGTAAAATTTCATTAGGAAGAAAAATATCAATCAACATAAGAGCATAAGAATATAAGAACAGACTTGATGGAACAGGCCACAGCACATCCAGTCCAGCATTCTGTCTCACACAGTGGCTCACCATTTCCTTCAGCTCCTGTCAGCTTTCCCCCAGTTATCAGTTTAAAAGCTGCTCTGCAGCCCTTTTGATGTTGAGTACCAGAAATCTGGTTCCATCATAGTTCAAGTGCAACCCATCCCTCCTGAACAGATTTGGCTTGTCCAAAAATGTTTTCCAGTTCCTGACAAATCTGAAGCCCTCCTCTCGACACCACCGCCTCATCCATGCATTGAGGCTTCTGAGCTCTGCCTGCCTGGTAGGTTCTGCACGAGGAACAGACAGCACTTCTGAAAATGCTACCTTGGAAGTCCGGGACTTGAATCTTCTTCCTAACAACCTGAATTTGGCTTTCTGGACTGACCACTTGGCCTTCCCAACATCATTGGTACCAATGTGTACCATGACCACTGGTTCCTTCCCAGTTCTCTCTAACAAGCTATCTAGATTTCTCGTGATGTCTGCAACTTTTGCACCTGACAGGCAAGTCACCATATGGTTATCATGTGTATCACAAATCCATCTCTCTGTATTTCTAATTATTGAATCACCTAGTACAAGGAACCTCTCTCCTGCAATCTGTTCATCTACATGCACCTCATCAACTATATTAAGGGAGAGGACTTCAGTTTGTTTCTGTTGTTTATCTTCCTGTATCTCATCAAGTGTGATGGAGTAGAGCTCCTCAGGTGGAACCAGTTGTTCCTCTGTGTGTTCCTCATCAGGTGGAAAAATATGTAGAAATAAGTAGAAAGCTGGTGTTCCTTCAGACTGCAAAGGGTTAAATGCATAGAGTCAGCATTCCTAGAGAGGAAGGGAAGTGAGAAAGACTTCCCTTCCTCTCTAAGAATGCTGACTATGCATTTAACCCTTTGCAGTCTGAAGGAACACTCCATAGCTTTCTACATATTTTTCCGTTCCAGACTTTTTAGAGCTTTCTTCCAAGGGATCCTCATGTGGGGTTTGATGGTGAGTCCAACTCAATAGATGGGGCGAGGGTGAAAGGTAGGGTATGGGGTGACCTCAGGGAGAGGAAGGGTCTTAGAGTTTGCAGTGTCTAGTCATGCCTGCCACATGACCACGGAAACGTCTGCAAAAGCAGACAGCACTGGCTCTTCAGTTTTGAAACAGAGATGAGCACTGAACCCTAGAGTCGGATACGACTGGCTTTCGAGCAAGGGAGTCCCGGTTGGGGGGGGGGGAGAATTATGGCAATCCAATGTTGCCTAGAATTATTACAACAGTAAAAAAGATTTTAACTTGATACCCAGATGAATTGATTTCATTCTGGAATTAACCCCTTATTGGGGTAAATGCTAGCTGTGACAAACATAGACTTCAGACTATTTCCCCAGCAGTCCATTAAGTTCTGTAGGACTCTTGGAGCAATGTTTAGGCATCAGACTCTCTGACCAGACAAATTACAGTATCTGCCTCTGAAATTCCCCTAGACTCCACATAATGAAATCTCATGTTCCTTTAAGTGAAGCACACTGATAAGACATACCTGTCATGTAGTCCCTATTGAGTGTAGAGGGAAATAAAAATTCATAACAATTGATTGCCCTGTGTAGCCACAGATCCTGATGCCCTTTCAAATATTCATAAAGATTTTTAAAAGTGTCCTTATGGACTCCATTCATCTGCTGTATATTTATATATCTTTCTAGCCTTCATGAAAATTGTCAAACACAAGGATCTTTTGCAGCTGCACAGTATTGACTCCTGCTACTTTGTGGAGTTTTGAATTCCCATGCTATAATCATTCTGTAATAGAAAATACATGGGAAGGGAAAGGGGGAATAAGGTAAAGGAAAGATTATGACAGATGTATGATGCTTTGCTTATTAAAGTTAGAGATTTCAGTGCTGTCACTTCTTTAAGTGAATGAAAGGAAAGGTAGAGGGAATTGATCCAAAGGGAGGTCTGAAGGGCAAGTAAACCATGAATGAATGCTAAAGTCAGGGTGTTAAATGAAATGTTCAGTCTTGCTAGCTATGCAGAAATTCTTGTAGAGTTTATTACTGAATTATGGTTTATTACTGGATTCTCAAGCATACAGTAACATTCTACATGCAAACAAGAAACCTGGGGCTTTTGCTCACATGTAGAGTTTGCCAAAAAGTAGGAATCTCTTTGCAAACACATTACTTTTTGTATGAGGGAAAAAACAAAGCACATATGAGGAAGGAAAGTAAGGTAGGTAAAGCCTCAATAGAGCTTTAAAGATCCTATTTAGTTGCCATGGCTAATAGCAATTGACATATATACCCTCATGTAATGTCTAATTTCTCTTTAAGGTGATATCATGTGAAAGCAATGCATTGCATAAGTATAATACAATATTGTCAAAGGAAATATGTGGTAAAATGAAAGAGAGCTCAACAGGAGCACTCAGAAACTTAGCAAAGTAAGTGAGTTTTGAGGAGATAGTGGAAAGGAGATGCAATTTAAATTTCATTTAAACTCCTCATAGATTGAAGACTTCAGTTTATGATTTTGGGGTGCATACCACTTTTTTTTTTTCACTTTGTATGCAAATCGTGCACATCTAAAATTAAAAAAGGGAGTTTTAATCCACAACAATCTGTTGGCCCTGATTACAACATTCCCATCATGCAAGTAGAGCTACATAACAAGATTTCAGCCATAGCCTAAAAAGTAACTTCCCTAATCTCTGCATTGCACCAAATTTAACCTCACTGTTCAGTAACACTCACTGTATTTTATTCAGTTTCTTATACAGTACTGTATACCCTTCATCATAACTGGATCAGACTATGCATGCTGAGAAAAAAATGTGTTTTCCCCTTCAGTTCAGTGCATAGCATGCTGTGTATTATAGCAGCAATGGGATGGTAAAACACTTTCTGTTTTAGGGGCAGTTTGCTGAAACAACTCTTTTCTGTCTTTCAGTTACTAGTTTTGTTTTCAGTTTTCAAAGTTGCAGTGTATTCACTGAAAGTTAACATTTGCACTGTTAATTTAATTTAACCATTATGTAAACCAGGAGTCCTCAACCTTTTAAAGATGGGTGCCAGATCATGCTCCCTCAGACAGCTTCAGGGGCTGGATAGCCATTTTGCCCTTCCTCCACTACATGGCACTTCTGAGTGTGCAGGAGGCAGGGGGGCACATGGAATGGCATCACGGGCTGCATTCAGCCCACGGACCGCAGGTTGAGAACCCCTGATGTAAATTATTTTCTGGATTTAAAAAGGTTGAAAAACATTACCCATTGTTTCTGAACAAGTTCAATTCAATTCAATTCAATTTTTAATTTGTACCCCGCCCTACTCAGCAATGAACAAAAATGCAATGAAAACAATTCCTATTAAAAAAACAGCATATAAACAGAGTATCAGCAAATCCTGAAACACAGTAACAAAAATAAAGCAATCAGGCAAAAATACATCATAAATACAATAATCAGAGCATGAATACATAAGTCATGAATTGAACAACAATACAATAATATACAATACACTGATGAAATCAGAAAAGAAAACATATCAGTCTCAAAAAAAAATTCAAGTTTTAACATAGCAAAATTAATTACACAATCCCTCGGCCACCAACATCCCCAAAACAGAACCCCATGGCTTTCATGTCCCTGACGGAGCCAAAGAAGAGGACGACCCGGCCTTTAAGGCCAGGAAATGGACTGGCAACTCTGGTGGTACGACTTTGGTGGAAAAGTCCCGCCATGGCAATGCCGATCAGCTGCGCTCCTACCTCCCCCACTGGGCAGGGCAGGGGAGGGAGCCGATGGTGGAATCATGGTCCTTTATACTCCCCGCCTGGCAGGCCAAGGGGAGAGTCTCAGCTGGGCTCCTCTTCCCTCCCCTGACTGTCCTGGCCAGAGGAGGGGGCCGAAAATGGTGCGGGCATCTCTGATGCAGTGGCAGTGGCTTTTTCAAGCCTCGCTGCAGAGACAAGGCTCAGCTGGGCTCCTCTTCCCTCCCCTGACTGTCCGGGCCAGAGGAGGGGGCCGAAGATGGTGTGGGCGTCTCTGGTAAGTAATTTTTGAATAGAGTAGATGTGACTTTAGGACCAATGCAATATCAAAACCTTGTTCCAGTGATTTGACCATAACACCATCATGTAGCTGAAAGCCCAGAATTTATATAATGACATAACTATGAATCTCTTCATAATTATTTTATTTGAGTTTGTTTATATAACCAATTACTTGGATATTTATTTGTCTTTCAGCTCTTGGAAAGGAGTCCAAGCCTTCCAGTAGAAGAAGAGGGGGGGGGGCAATTTGCATTGATTCCCCTTTCCCTCAGAACCCACTGGTGTCATATCTCACTCTACTAGAGATTCCTCATTCCCCAACTCTACAGACCATCTTCTTCCCTTTTTACCAGTTGGAGCAACCCAGTGCATGGTGGTGACTTTTATGAACATTTGAGAAAAAAATTTCTCCAATTTTATATGTGCACCTTTTCTATTTTTAAGACAGAATACATTCCTGGAAAAATTGAAGCATTTTAATTTCCTATTTTTTTCCCAGCAGCAAATGTTTAGAGAATGCTAATCCCTATCATTGAAATGAATGAAACTCATCAGTCTTCAGCTTTGGCTGAATAGTCTGAAGTCAACACATTAACCACTTCTCTACTGATTTTATTTTTAAAATAGAAGAAACACAATTGGAACAGTGGTTGTATTTGCTCTGTCTGCTTTATACTATTTAAAAGTGCAAAAGGCAGTTGGCATGTTTGGATTTTTCCATATGTAAGAAATTATTGTATAATTAAATGTTGCATGTCAGAAGAAATGTCTTCATATTTGTGGGGAATCTTCTCAGTAGGCCACATCATTCCTTCTAGTATTCCTTGCAGTGAGGAGCCACATTTTTGTAGAGATATGGAAAAACTAACTAGGAAATAAAGGGTGATATGAGAATTAATAAGCAGTTTACTAATCTGATCATCAATACCTTAATAATACAATATAGCATTGTTAGAGGACCTGTCCAAATAATTCTGTTTGACAAGGAAAGGGAGAAATGTCTTCCTTGCAACTGCTATCTAATACCTATGCTCCAAAAAAGCCCCATGAAGATAAGTGATATACTGTACTCCCACTGACTGCAGTGGACCTACTCATATCTTTAGGCATGAGGAAACACAGTTTTAATATAATTCTTGTGTTAAACTATTGTGTTGCTCTAAAGTAGAACTGTCTGATAGCTTTGATTTATCAATAGAATTGAGCCTTCTACAGAGTTAGAATACAGTGGAACCTCAGTTAACAAACGATTTGGTTAATATAAAAATCACATACAAAAGGAAATCCAGAGAAAATAGTGGCTCGGTTTATGGAGGTTTTTTTCCCCAGAACAGATTAATTGGTTTTCAATGCATTCCTATGGGAAACCATGTTTAGGTTAATGTATTTTGGTTTCTAATGCATTCCTATGGGAAATTTGGTTAAAGTAATTTTTGCTGTAAGAAATGTCCCGGAGAACGCATTAATTGTGTTATCTGAGGTTGCACTGTATCAGCCTTTTGGGGACCTTTTTACCAGCATTACTTGCACAAATGTTTATCTGTTGGTGCCAGAAAGGAATATAAAAGGAATCGATAGCTGTTCCTTTTACTTTCTCTTTACCAGATTTGTACCCAACTGCTACAATAATATTTTTGAGCTATTCTGTTCCTTGTAGTTATGATAATCCATCCAAAATTTAGCATCATAGATATCATGTGTCAGGAGGTTTCCGGGGGGGTGTGTGTGTCCTAAGAGGCTTTGATGGTGGCAGAGTGCTGTGTATGATGTAGTCTACCACAACTCACTCTTTCAGTCTCTGCCAACCTTCCAGAAGGACCCAGACCACCCTGATCTTACCCAATCACAGGGAGTGCGGATTTTCCATAGTAGCATGGATGTAGCAGTAGCAGTGTGTGGTGAAAGTAGAGAGCTATGTGCCAGTGCTATGCCCAAGTAGAAGCCAACAAGGTAAAGTGAAGTCCCAATACAGAACTTTATTTATTCTTTTCATTCCATAAGTTGAAGAAGCAAAGCTGTAAAGAATAAGCAATAAAGTCTCAATAGTCCACGAAATGGAAAAGTCCAGCATAGCCCATGAAATGGCTAAGTGTTGATATGTTCCAGGCAAAGCATTTATCTGAGTCCAAGTCCAGCCCTGTTGGGCTCATCCAGCCATGGGTAGTTGTTCCCCTCAGCCAATAAGACAGCCTTTTTAGGATCTCCAATTTGGGATCTCAAAATTTCTGGTTTATATACAGTAGGCAAAATGAGTGGTTACCCACTCCTAGGAATGCATTAGATAATGGAAAAGTTCCAATCTACAGGTGTTTCTCAATCCTTCTAGAATACATGACATCATGAGGAAGTACCCAAACATCCTTGATATATGTTTACCTCATGGAAAAGTACCTCTATTACCTGGACCTGTGATATAATAGATCAAAGGCCAGAAAGAGTCAGAGAGATCCAAAAATAGCTTGAGTTACAGGAGGGGTAAAAGTCCCTTTCTCCTTTGTAACTTCTTAGGTGGGGTTCCTACTATCTACGTAAACTGTAAAGAATATGGTCACAAAAAGTTGTGGAACCATGCCAAAAGTTAACTAACAGTTAATCACTTGAACACGGCAGACAAAGTTTGGCCACCTCTGTTTTCTCTCCCCAGAAAGGAATGTACTCACAGAGCTGCGCTCCTAGCAAGCTGCAGCCTAGTTTCTCAACCTTTTCTGAGCAAATGATCTCTATCAGCTAAACGAAAGCATTTTATTTAATTCTAAACAAACCAAATTAATTCTAAACAAGCTAACTTAGCACACGCAGAAGAAAGAAGTGCCTAAGCACTGAATCAGTAACTCAGGATCATGATATCATGTTTCCTCAGTGATCATCATGTTCACAAAACTGATTGCCTATGTAGTGTTGTCATACTTGTCATGCCATCCAGGTTCTGGTTAGTCATGTGATTAGGACGTGTCATTCACATACTTATTTAAAGAAAAACCAGGTAGCTGGTAAGAGGAAAGAATGGCAGTAGAGAGTATCAGAACAAATGTGAACATATTTTCATAGTTTTTTTAAAAATGAGAGAGGAACAATCTGTATGTGTCTGTACTGATTGTACATACACATGCAGAATGATCCTCATTGCAGGCGCACCCCCCAAAGAAAGACTCAGACACCGGTATATGGATAAAGGCATTGGGCCACTTTTATTGAATAATGCCCTAGTCTGAATTATAACTTTCAATTGGTGTAATCATCCAATTGTAATTCTTTAAGGCAAGCAGGCCGCAGTAACACTGGTAAGGTTCCTCCCAAAATCCCACTGGCAATTGGCTACATGTAACTATTTGTATCAATTTGTTTGTTGACACAAACAAATTGTTGACCGGAGTCAATAAACTATCTACTGACCCCACCCTATGACGTGTATCCGTTAAATATCAAGGTGATGCAGGCTGTGAAGCTCCTGACATCACCCCTTGCCTGATTCGCCCTTGACCGGCAAAACCTCTTTCCCCTGTACCTGTCTACATGTTGGCCAGTCAATTGTGAACCTACCGGATACCTATGGGTCATAAATCTTTACCTTACCAGTGCTACCCGCCACACGGGGAGGCGTCCATGATGACTCACCCCCACCCCCAGACCGTCAGCTCGGTCACCAGGCCTGCTTGCACCTCATCCAGAAAGAGGTACATACCTCTAGACGACAGGTGGACCCCATATCCTGCCTACAGGTCAAAATTTCTGTAAGCCTATCCTCAGATATCTAATGGCTGTCCCCCAAGCCATTCTCAGCAAGGAGCCAGGCAACAGCCCTGTCCACTGACCGCCGGGACGGTCCAAACTGCGGAGATCCATGTCTCCTCGAAATTGGTGTCTCGGCACGATGTTAGACCATAGCGACCGTGTGTAAGCCATAAATGATATAAAACGCCAGGTCACTGCACCTCAACAGTTTAAGGAAAGGTCAGCGATCCGTGTGAGATCATCGCCGCCGAGGTGCAGAATAAGAACATCAGGCGGTCCAGCATCCTTGATGGACATCAGGAATGGCAATAGTTCCCGCCCTTCCATGCCGCGCATACATACCACCGCATACGTGCGGATGCACGCAGCCTGAGCTGGGGTCCACACTCTGTCGTCGCAGCATATACTGCTTCCCAGTGTACATACCTGCGGCCCACCAGCCCCACAGCCACCGGTGTGCCGAGACACACAGGATCTGTAAAAGAAGAGAAGAGGTTAAGAACATAACTAGGTACTCATACAGTGAGGGGACGTACATATAGACAAAATACACGCGCACCCCCACGTGCCCACCTATATCCGCCTCCGAGTACCCCAAACGCAGCCGTGGTCAATGCGACGCCTATCCTAAATAAATGGGTGCCATAACAGGCCCCACACTGGGAAGCGCGGTACTGGTCACCCTTCAGAACTTGAATCTGGTAAGGGTAGACCCATCCTGGTGGCAGAAAAACAGGCTAGAGCGCGCAGCAGGCACTGCCAATCGCATGTAGGGCACCAACCGGAACGATGTCAGCAAATGTACGTCATGGCAGTATACACCACTGCCCAATCCATGCTGATCGGCCTTCGAGGGACGAATCCCCAACTGAGCCCACTCTTGTTTGATATAGACATCTTTGAGTTCCAGTGCCCTACAAAACACATCCCCCTTTGACCATGGGACGAGCTCGCTGAGTCGTCGAGCTCCAGAAAAAGGCTACATCGGTAGCTGCATGAAAAGAGACACCTCCTACCTACTGCAATATAGTCTATGCCAACCTCGTGCAAGGTGGATCAGAATATCTGTGAGAATAGGGCGACGTATGTCAGGCGGCAGCCACGTACACGTGTCCACCCCCCTAATACATGGCTTATTCAGAAGACCCTCGCATAGTCAGGAAAGCCCCGTGCTTTGGCCATGAGTATCAATGCTCAAAGCCTGGTGGCTATGGTGCGTGGAGCCAACCCCAGATCATAGGGCAGACTATACAATCTAAAACCCAGTCGACCAATGTCGGCCGCATTTTGGGCAATTGCCTTTACCAACAAAAAGGCTCTAAAGTGAAGGATTGAATGCCGATGCACAGTGCGCGTGCAAGTTACCAATACATGCAATTCGCCCAGTTCACGTCTCCTTGCCAAATGACCATACCGCAGCCAGGAGTGGAGAGGGTAGCTCACAAGTGTCTGGAGCCCAGCCGCGGAACCGGGCGATCTGCAGGCGGGGGAAAGGATAAGCAATCTCATTATAAATGACTGGCACATGTTTAGCCCAAAGAAGGGCCTTAAAGCACATATACCCCAGAACAATATGCAAGCTGAGGCCATGACTCAGGTGATTTAGACGTTCGGGCATTGACAATGTGCACCACCGCAGCATTACCACACCAAAAGTGAAGCACAGAATCAGGCCGCCTGTCTCCCCAGAGCATAAAGGGTAACCAGAATTGAGAAGATATGTTAGAAACATAAGATCGCGTAAGCGATCCGTGCCCTGACATCCCTGGGGCCAATGACCATAGACCCCTGTCCTTAATTAAATCCCCCCACCCGGGGAGCTGGAGGCATCCGACTGTACTTGTAATTGGGGCTGACCAGAAGCTCAGACCTCCCGATGCAACAGCATGGAAGTCCTGCAGTAATGTGAGCCAAACCAACAGGTCCGCTCGTAAACCCCTAATCACGTACCCCGTGGCTTCGTTTAATGAGACCCGCCATAGCATGACCCAGACACTAGGCGAAAGCACTGCCTGGTATTACCACTCTGCAGGCGAAGTTGATGCGGCCCTGCATCACGTGTGACTCTCGTAGAGGCACCTTCCACTTGGCAACATTGCCACCTTGCAGCAGGGGCCGCTCATCCTGAACGACAATTCAGTCACCTGGCCCTCTTCCGCATCATTCAAAAGAGAGGTGCCTCGACTTGTTGACCGGTGAACCCCATCTCCAGAATACAGGCCAAATTTCTGTAACCCTAACCCCAGACTACAAATGGCAGTCCCCGGGCCATTCTAGATAAAGAGCCAGGCAGCAGCCCTGTTCACTGACTGTCGGGCACGGTCCAAACGCTGGGACAAAGTGTCACCCATGATATTGCATCGGCATGATATATGACCATAGCAATCGTGTAGACGGCCATAAATGGCAAAGAAACGCCAGGTCACTGCACTCGGAAGTCTTTAAGTCCGGGCCAGCAATCCGGTAAAATCACCGCCTCCGAAGTGTAGCTTTAAAACATGTGGCGGCCCAGAATCCCCAATGGACATCAGGAATGTCAACAGTTTCCGCCACCTCTATGCCATCCATACCACTGCATACGCGCAGTTACGCGTCGTCCGAGATGGGGTCCCCATTCTAACGAAGCGGCATACTGTCCCGCCCCAGTGCACAGAGTTGTGGCCCACCAGCCACACTACCACCAGTGTGCGGGAACACACTGTGTCTGTAAAATAAGGTGGGAGAATAGAGGGCAGACAAGGCACTCATTCAGTGCAGGGACGAATGGACAGAGGAAATTGGGCAAATCCACACCTGCCCCTGCAACATATGTCGGGCTCTGGGCACCCAAACGGAGCCGCAGCTGATGTGGCGCCCAACCAGGAGGAATGGGTACCAATTTCAGTTCAGTCAGGGTAGACCTGGCTTGGTGGCAGATGACAGGCCGGGACGCGAACCAAGGGCTGCCACAAACACTGTGGGGGAGCGACCAGACATATGGCAGCACCAGGCTAGTAGCCTCTCCCGGCTGATCAGCCCTTGAGGAGCGAAGCCATAATCTAGCGCACAACCCATAATCTAGCGCCAGTGCCCTGCAAAACATGTCCCCCGTTGAAGATAGTAGCAGGTAACTCAATCTGGGAGCTCCAGATCAAGGTACAATTGGTTGCCCAAAAGTGGACTCCCCGCACGCAGCATAAGCGTTGCCGCGTAAGAGTCACATACAGTAACCACACTCGCTAACAGGGGTCGTCGCTGTCCTCATAGGTGAAGGGGCCGCCCTAGCCTAAGGTCTTGACGTATGCTAACCATGATGGGCCAAGGAAAACATCCACGGGCCTGCCATCATTGTCGCAGCACTGCACCATTGGAATGGCCAAATGAGGACGGGCCCTCATACATCCTGCCATGGATGCCCAATAGGCCGGCAACCAATCGGCCCCATGGGGGGCAGGGTGCGGCGACGGGGCAACTCCTTGACCCTGTCGTCCTACCCCTAATCCCCTAATCAGTGTGTTCACAATGCAGGAGGGAGAAAACGTGAATATATTCCCCAAACCACAGTGCCTAGCTAATAGCCCAGTACAAGTGGGCACCCAGGGGCATAGAGCAAGCAGCCGACAGCAGAACCACCGTTGGCACTGATTGTAGTGGATAAACACATAACCGGCCCTACGGGCCCAGGGGAAGTAAATAAAAGCATAGAGGCGATAACCCCATTAAGAACCAGAATGTAATTGTCCTGCTGCGACTATGGCCACTACACACACACCCCAGCGTGACAAGCTAGTGTCAGAGGTGTGCTAACTTGACCAGGATACTCACTCGGTGCACCCCCACGAGCCGCCCCCACTGGGGGTTCCGGCCCATGGCGGGCGTCGGAGTCCGCAATGTCCCTCTCACTCTGTGTTCCCGTGCGTCCCGGGCCAGATGGGGAGCCGCGAGGCGCCAGCCTATGCTGGCCTGAAGGCCTCCGGCAGCTCACCCCTGTTGGCGGCCCACTGCGCAGCCGTGGCCGGCACGTGGGCCGGAGCCGCCAAGTTGGTGCGCCCACCATCCGAGGTTGCGGAGCAATGACCATAGATGCCTCCATTGCCGAAGTGGAGGCAAGGGAGCATCCGCAACACCTAACCCACCAGGACGAGGTAATTGATACGGGGTAACCCATGGTAATCCCCGGCCATAATAGGGGCATGCCTATCAATACGGCCCATGAGGGGCCAGAATGACGGTGGGGCGGAAACCCACACCGTGCCGAAGTGGGTCGCTACGCCCAATCCGGGCCAATAAGCAGCAGGGGTAAGAACCCCAGCTGGGGAGGCCTGTGCCACCCACTGCCCGAGCCCCCAGCCCGGGCTCGTGGGACCTGCGGGGTTGCCATCCGAGCCCTCCGGCCTGGTGGAACTCCGGCAAAATAAAGGGGTGGGCTGAGCCCACCACATTGAAGCATCCAGTTCTGCAGTGCTCGGAATCGAACCGCTGACTTTCAGCCTCTCAGTCAGCCTCTTAGCCACCTGAGCCACTGCAGTCCGGAGCGAAATCAAGCCTCTTGCAGAGGCCTCAAACAGAGGCTAACAGGGGAGGAAGCGACGGAGCAAATTTCTCCGCCCCGTCGCTTCTAAAAGCCAATTGAGCCTCTAGCACAGAGGCGAGAATAAAACGAAGCCTCGACTAGAGGCTAGCGGAGCCCTGCGCTTGGGATCCATGTCTCCCGAATAAACTGCCTCCTGAAGGATCCCTGGCCAGGGATCAGATCCTGAGCCCTGAGTACCGCAGTAGCAAAGAGCAAGAAACTCCGCTCTAAGCCAAGGTATGAAGGGCAAAGCTCTGAACAAAAAATGCGACGGAGAAAACTTCTCCGCTCCATCGCGTTCTAAAATGGCAGCTCGGCTGCCTCGTGGCCACCCCTTTTATAGAGGAGTGGCGACGCCCCCTAACTACCCGGATGTCCAAGTCCGGGTGGGGGCCCCCGCAAAGAGCGTGGCGGCCATTTTGGCGCCGCGCTTTCATTCTGGCTAAAAGTAAAGTAATGTCAGCAACAAGGTTGTTTTGTTCTTGACTTCACACTTAACTAGCCACCATTTAAATTGTCATTTGAATTCACCTTTGCCATTACCATTGTTATCAGCTGAATAAGAGCTATTGCCTTCCAGAACAACTTAGACATATATATTGAAATGGAAAGAGAAAAAAGGCAGTTGGTCCCACCAGATTTTCTACAAATAACAGTGAGCTGCAGACTCAGAAACATTAGGCAATTAAAAATAATGCTTAACCAACTAACACAACATTAGGCTCATTTAATCCTCATGCTTTTGATTCTCAACAGCACCTGCTGTGGTGCCATCAGTTAGATACAGTACATACAATTTAAATCAATAGAAAGAAAAAGCCAGAGTATAGGTGGTACATATTTCCACAGTGCATTAGCAGCTTACTAAAATGCTTGGGGATTCAGTATGATTCATTCTTTCATGACTACATAATCACTCTGGAAAGGGCTAAAAACAATTCACTGTGTTACTGATCAAGCTGATTTAAATAATTGAATGCCAGCAAAATTACTCTGTCAGAAAGAGAACAAACAGCAGAAGGACATTGATCCTCACCTCTGGATTTTATCAAAGAATATATTTGCTTTCCATGAGACAAAATGGGCAAGCTATTATTTAACTTTCAGACCTTTTTCTGTGCAAGCATTAATCAGAACCACACTATGAACTACAGATGTTAACAGTTAGCACAGGTTCAGCATGAGCATCTGTTTAGTTGTATTGTGAACAAAGAAGCTGCTGTGTAGTGTACATGGGCAGCAAGACCCACAAAGCAAGTGCCTAAAACCTGATTCACAATGATTAGAATAATGTTAACCTCTTAAGTTTGTCTAAACACATCTTTATTAAAAATTACAAGAGAAAAGTAGTTTCAGCTGAAGGAATGGCAATTGGTGAAAGAAACATCAATAAGTTAATATAATGTCATATTACTAGCAGAAAGACATATTGACTTGAAACAACTATTACGAAAACTTTAAAAAGAAAGTGCAAAAGCAGGATTGCATCTTAACATTAAAAAGGCAAACGTAGTGTCTATACAAGAATTATATAACTTTAATTCTGGCAGTAAATAAATTAAAATAAAGATTTTCTTTCCCTTGATTCAATCATCAATCAATATGCAGCCAAGAAATCAGAAGACAACTGAGACTTGGAGAGAAAGCTATGAAAGTGTAAGGGAAGATGTTTAAGAGGACAGAAGTCTCACTGAAGATCAAAACCAATTTCATCCATACTATAGTATTCCCAATTACTGTGTAAGGATGTGAAAGTAAAGAGTGAAAAATGTAGGAGGAGAGCTTAACAGTTATGATTGACTGCCGGAAAAATAACTGAGTGCTAGATCAAATCAAGCCTGAACTGTCTCTAGAAACTCAAATGATCAACTGAAGCTACTGTACTTTGGGCACAGTGTAAGAAGACAAGACTCACCTAAAAATACAATAACACTGGGAAAAGGGAAGCAATAAGAAAATGAGAAGACCTAGTAGGAAATGGATTGACTCATTAAAGAAAACCATAGTCTCGAGTTTGTAAGACATGTGCAATATTGCTAACAGCAGGATGTTTTGGAAGTCACAAACTCATAGATCCACTGTTAAGTCAGAAGAAGTCTGATAGCATTCTCACAAACAGAAAGATTGCCTAATATTTTATTTGTAAATATCTTCTCTATGTTAGTTCACTTAATTATTGGCTCATACTATGGAATAGGTGAGTGCAAGTTACAACTACACAAAGGTCTTTGTCATCAGCAATATAAAGATTTATGAACAATACAGTGATGCCTCATACAATGTCCAAACTTGGTTCCACAAGTTTGGACTTTATACAGATTTGGACTTTGTATGAGGCATGGAAAATCCTAGCTGCGATGCCTCATACAACATCCAAATCCTTGCCGCGATGCCTCGTACAACATTGTTTTCATAGAGATACATTGTACTGTAACAGCACAGACTTCAGGGCAAAGCTAAGGAAACAGAGAGGAAACTGACAGAACTTTAAGAAATCATTGTCTAAAGGCTAAATACATTACAAAAACATGTCAAACAACCCTGATTGTCCAAGAACTTGAAGAATGCTGCAAAAATCCCAGGAATGCTTCTAAAAATTCTGATGAAAAAAATTCAAAAACATCCAAAATCGTGCTCAAAACCACTCCTAAACACTCTTTGCCTCGTGCAAAACCCAAAAGAGCAATGCATGTATGTGTCCTGCCTTTTTTACTGCCTAGGTACAATGCAACCTGGGGAAAACCCCAATGGCCCATACAAAGTCGCAGCGACTTTGTATGAGGCAACTTTTTCAAGGAATTAGGCGATGTTGTATGAATTTGATGCTGTATGAAGCGGACTTTGTATGAGGTATTACTGTACTTTGTAATATGTAGAACTTGTCTTCTTCTGATGTTTAATGGCAAACCAGAGAGAATGTTCTTATTACCACCAGAGGTGGGATTTTAAAAATAAAAATAAACTCCCAGGAACTTCTTGAGCTGAATGACGAGAATGGGATCCATCAGACAGCAGGAAGTGATTCAGCCCTGTTACCTCCATATAATTCCTCCACTACCAATTCATTGAAAAGCACCCAGCTACTCCTTAAGGAGCTAGAAGAATTACTTGAAAATAGAAATAATTTATGGAGGAACAAATCTCAGTGGAGGCTGGGAAAGTAGCTCTGAAAATAAAATAAAATAAAAACTCTTTTTTAGAATCGAATGCTTTAACAGTAGTTTACTATAGGAATTGTAAACACAGATTAGCTAGCTCTCCAGCTGAACAAGGTCAGTTAATAATAATATAAATATTTCAGCAGTGAAGCACTTCTCTTGCAATGCATAAACAAAGAGAGGAACAAAGTGCTGATTACTACAGTTTATTGTAATGTATCTTATCTTGCAGTTGGAAATATAGGAATGGTGGTAGCACACTCTTTTGGTGCTTATAGTATTTCACAATGATTTAGTGTTTCAAACAACTAGCATTCTTGGACCCCCAAATTACAGTACTGTGATGCAACAAGAGGTTATAACTATAGATTCTTGTCCCTCTAAACATCACAGAACTATAGTCAAAACAAGTGATGTTAATGGCAGGTTGATAGATTTGTTGTTCCAGAGTCTAGGCTTTTTTTTAGTGAATCAGAATCTGTTAATTCAATGCAAATATATCTTGAAAAAGATATTTCCAGTACTCTAGGTGACTGATGTTCCAGCTTCTACAGAAAGGTGTATTTACAGATTAAAGGCATATGTTTATTTTTGAAAGAATTATAATTATAGAAAGTTAAGAAACACACATACTTTAACCCATCAACATAACTCTACATATGGCTACACATACCTGATATCAACAATACTAGGAATATGTAACAGAACAGACTCTAATAAGCCAAATAAATCCATCATGTTGTTTCAGAACCAAGACTTCAGTTTATAGAAAACTAGCAGAGGACCTGGCATTGCCCAAGGGTACACCTCCCTGTGTGTTCCCAGCTCCACCCCACCCCCTCCACATGCCATGTGCCACTTGGCCCAGGCCCCCCTCCCGCTTCACCTGCCACATTTTGCCCCCCCCCGTGTACTACTAGCCCTAGGCCCCCCAATCATGTCACCCACCACCATGGGCATTTCGTGTGCCCCCGCAATGCCATGCCCAGCCCCCACCCCTGCGTTGGCTGCCCCCTGTGTGCTGTAAGCCCCCCCCCCACGTCGGCTGCCCCCACAGGCATTTTGTGCCTTACATGTTCCCCGGGAGCATTCACTCTGCCTGGTCCATGCGCCTGTGCACCCGGCAGCATGGCCCGTGCTGCCAGGCAATGGCAGCTGCTTTCTCCACCTCTGGCTGCTGCAGACGCTGCAGTCTGTGTGCGCAGGCCGGCTCTTCCAGCTCTTCCAAAACAGCCAGTCAGCATGTGCAAACTGGAAGAGCGTCAGCCGTTGCCTGGCAACGTGGGACATGCTGCTGGGCATGCAGCTGCACAGACCCAGCAGACTGTAGTGTCCGCGGCTGCCAGAGGTGGAGAAAGTGGTTGTTATTGCCTGGCAGCGTGGGACACACTGCCGGGCGTACAGCCTGCTCTTCCATTTCATGTCCTTCCTGCACTGCCATACCCAGCCCAGCCCCCGCATCACCTGTGGGGGCCCCGTGTGCAGTCAGGCCCAGGCTCCCCCCTGCATTGCCTGCCACCCTAACCCCATGTTCTGCCACCCCCTGCACCCCACGTCATCTGCCACCCCCTCTGCATGCTGCCAGCCCCAGACACACACACAACCCTGTGTCACCTGCAGCCCCCCATGCATATGTGGAGCTGCCCACCCCCGTGCACTGCCAGGTCCAGACCCACCCCACCCCACCCCCATCAGCTGCCAGCTTACCATGTGTCCAGCAGCATGTCCTGCGCTGGCAGGCAACGGCTGCCGCTTTCTCTGCCTCAGGCTGCCATGGATGCTGCAGTCTGTCTGGTCCATGCCAGACAACGTCTGCTGCTCTTCCTGTGTGCATGCGCAGGCCAGCTCTTCTGGCTCTTCCAGAAGTACCGGCCTGCGTGCACACACAGGAAGAGCAGCAGATGTTGCCTGGCAATGCGGGACACACTGTGCACACAGGCTTGTGGGTGGTCAGGGACTGTCACGCATGCACAGTCCCCAGCTTTCCCTGCTGTCCTCACTGGCTGGGGGGGGGGTACCCCCTTTGACCCCCTGTTTGGGAGTAAGACACCCAAAATGGGCTGCCAGTCCCCCATGCTGGCCATCTTGTCTGGTCAAGGTAGGTGCCCGCAAGTTCCCAGCACGATTGGTGCTGGGGGTTGTGGGGTATGAGGAATGTACCCCACGACACTTAGATATGGACCTTTATCAGAATAGCATTCCCAGTGTAGAACAAAAGGTGCCACTGTGTCCATTTTTAAATAGGCCTCTGGTAGGCAATTGATTGGCCATTATATGAACAAAATATTGAACCAGAGAGAGCTTTGGTTTGATCCTACAGAGCTTTATGTACTGTTAGATAAAACTTTTTAAATTCTTCATAGTTCCTCAGTTCCTTATACCTGCATAAATCCAGGATACACAAAAGTTACACAACTTTTTTCTAGTTTCAAAGACTTATATTCTTAAAAATGAATATTTAAGCAATGACCTGTAGCTTGATCTTGAAATGCTGAAGTATTGAAAGTGCAGCTCACCTCTTCAAAGCCAGAACCTTTGTGAATCTCCTAGCAGTTTAGACAAATGGCTGGAAAAACACAGTGTATTGTATTTGAAACTGCATTGTGTGCTTATTAAACTAAACATTTATTTTTTTCAAATATTATTCTTTATTTTGTTTACCATTTATCGGTGAAAAGCAATTAAGGTTTAGCTGACAAAGGAGGTTTGTATTTTTAACAATAAACATTTGAATTTTCACTTTCCACGCTTCATACCCTAAGAAGGGATAAAAATGAACAAGGCATCAAGGTTGCAAGTAATTAGAGTGAAACTGACAAGGTAACTGACATGAATGATTAAAAGAACCAGTCAGATACATTTGGATTACTAAAAATCTGTTCTGCTAGCTTTTCATTGTATCACATACTCATAACAGGAGAACTTTAAATTTTAGTGCCAAAGGTTGCATCTCATATTTAAATAACTTCTGTGTTCAGATGTATTTTCAGTTAAGTTAGTAAATATATTTATCATCAAATGTAGAAATGTAAATTAACAGCCCTCTAGTAGCTTTGAGGTATGCTAACAACACAGTAATTTGCCATATGTATTAAGAGCAAGACATTACCCATACCTTTTCAGAAAATTTACTATCGCTTACCTTGTGTTCCTAGCTAATCTTTCTCACACTAGGTCAGGCAAAGGAAGTGCAGAATGAACTCACCAAAAGGTGCCTTCATTTTGGTAATTTCACATCTGACCGAGACACGGAAGGAGAAGAATTTTTAGTTTAAAAAAGAAAATTGAAATTTCAGTGCATTAAACTAACATTGAAAACAATGTACAATTAAGACCCAAAAAGTATGATTTTTAAAAGGGAAGGAGGCAAGGAAGGGAGGGATCTTTTCTTAAGTCTTTGAAATATAATTGTATATTTTAATTAAGGGTGTGCATGTACTACACCAGAAATTCTCATTTTTTTTAAGGCGGGGGCTGGGTCACACTCCCTCAGATAGCTTTGGGGGCTGGATGGCCATTTTGCCCATCCTCCACCACATGGTACTTCTTGGTGTGGTGGAGGCAGTGGGGGCCACAAGAGATGGTGCCATGGGCCGCAGGTGGACAATCCCTGTACTACACAATCCAATGTGTATCTTAATATTGACTTTATGGATCCAGATTGACCTACCCAGAGCTGATGGAGGTGTTCTTATAACACCCCCAAATTTTTGTTCTTTCTATGAGTTATTAACTAACTCAGTGATGATTGGAGGGTTCTTGAATTACCCTGCAGAATCATTTATTTTATGCTCTGCCTTATTTGGGCACTTGTCTTTGAAGCTGGTGCATATCCTTAGTTCTAATCATATATGTCTCCAGCAGCAGTTCTTCACAGAATGGTCCTTGGAACACCATAAATCCTGATATAATTTCATTAAAAATTGGCATAACAACCAATGCCAGTATGGAAACTGCAAAGGTGAATATGTGGGTGCTCTCAAAATTCATGTCCAAAATCTTGGAAGAGTGAAGCAATCCCCCCTTTTTTCAGATAAGATGGTCTTACCTTCCACATTCAGCTTAACATTTGGGAATACTGAACATTTTGATGGCACTGGTGCCTACATTTAGTGGCAAAGGAATCTTTTCAGATACAGCAATAGGTGTTGGGAGTGCCACTAGTCACTTCTCCAGTGATACCAGTCTTGATCAACTCTGCCAGCAATAATTCTAGAAGATCCAATTTGGGAGAATAAACAAGAAGAGACCTTATTGCAAACAAGGAACCTAAAGAAACAGGAATACTGTTCTGCTGAGTTCATGCCATTAGTTCCCTCCAAGAGAATGTCCTTTCAATAGGGTGCTCTGGTAAAGACACAGAATACCCCAAGATTCCTGGTCTCCTAGACAAAGGGTTTTTCAAGGGTGGTTGGTAGAGCCTTGCAGTATTTGCAGGTGCATGCTCCTAAACTTCTAGTTGAGCAGGGATTCTCAACCTGCGGCCCATGGGCCAGATGTGGCCCACAGCACCATTTCATGTGGCCCCCCACTGCCTCCACCACACCAGGAAGTGCCATGTGGTAGAGGAAGGACAAAATGGTCTTCTGGCCCCCGAAGTTGTCTGAGGGAGTGTGACCCGGCCTCGGGCTTTAAAAGATTGAGAACTCCTATAGTAGAGTTTATTCTGCCTCTCCTGCTGGCATTTTTTCTTCCAGTGCTGCAACTTGGTCAAAGTGGGTGCCACTACTCCTGTTGGAAGGCAAAGACACTAAGGTTGTGTTGGAGGTGCAGTAGCTCCTGGAGACATGCTCCCAAGGTATCTTGCCCATGGCCCCTTCCTCTACAGAAAGGATGAGGCTTGGTGACTTCAGCCTGGAAGTCCTCTTTCTAGATACTCAAATGGGGGTTCCCAAGTCTTGATGGCATCTCCCCATATATCTCCTCCTTCAAAGTCTCAGTCTCTTCCTCTGTTTCCCTGAAGGAAGCTCATGAGCCCTCCCAGTCTTTCTCCTTTAGATAAGGTAAAGGTTTCACTTGCTCAAAAGCCAGTCGTATCTGACTCTATGGTTCAGTGCTCATCTCTGTTTCAAAGCTGAACAGCCAGCGCTGTCTGCTACTGCAGATGTTTCCATGGTAATGTGGCAGGCATGACTAGACACTGGAGTGCATGGAATGCTGTTTACCTCCCCACCAAAGTGGTCCCTATTTATTTACTTGCAATTTCTTGCTTTCAAAGTGCTAGGTTGGCAGGAGCTGGGACAACGATGAGAGCTCATTCTATCCTGCAGTACTCAGGAATCGAACTGCTGACCTCCCACCTTCCAGTCAGCATCTTAGCCACTGCAGTTCCAAGTCTTAATTTGTCATCTCCCCATTGCAGGTGGTCCTCATTAGCCACCTCCTTTACCAACACCTCTCGTTTTCCTCCTTGCCTACTAGAGTCTGCAACCCTATCTTCAGACATTATTTCAATAGGAAATAAGACCTATTGATTTTAATGGAACTTGCTTTGACATATATAATATTGTGCTGTTTGAATCCAAGTCTATGATATTTAGATGCAGAGTGGTCGGAAACTGAACTCATTTCTGAACAGACATGTGTTGGATTCTACTGCAAAAATACTTCCAGCATTATATTCCTGACATTAAACTAGGTGTTGGAGAGTTCTTCAGCCCTGCAAAACTGAAATGTAGATCTACTTTTCTGTATTACACAAAAGAGTAAGAAACTAGTTCCAAATTTTCCCCTACTTAATTTTCTCCCTCAAGCCCAACAAGAAGCATCAGGCTACTACAAACAGACACTGTGCTTGTCAGCAAGATGAACTGTCAAAAAAAACCCATCATATTGCTACTTTCTACCATTGAGCAACCTCCTTCTTCTCCAATCTAAGGCCTTGCTTTTTGTCATTACAGCCAGCATAAACTCTGGGGAAAGCAAGCAATGTCTATTGTGGCAGGAGCTTAAAATAAGCAACTTCTCAAGATACACTGCATTTCTACACTTCTCACTATAAAGCAAAAACCAAATCCATCGCAGTAATTCTGAAACTTCTTGGAGGTGCTTACTGCATTAAAAAAAAACAAGGATGATTAAGGATATTGCCTTAGACAGCAACATCCCCTTAATAATACAGTAATACCTCATACAATGTCCGCTTCATACAACGTCGGATCCATACAATGGTGCCCAATTCTTGGGAAAATGTTGCCTCATACACCGTTGCCGGACATTGTATGAGGTATTAGGGTTTTTATATTAGAATTACAGTTTTTTTGTTGTTCAGTCGCACAGTCGATTCTGACCCTTTGCGACCCCATAGAACATCGTCCTCCAGGCACCTCTGTCCTCCACCATCCTCCTCAGCATGCCCAGCTCTGTGCCCACTGCGTCCAGTACAGTACTATGCAGCCGCTGCCCCCCCCCGGTGGAGAAACTCACTCACCCCTCTGGCCCCTCTGGCTGAAAGAGGGAAAGCAGGGGTCCTGGAACCATGGCGGCAGTGGCAGTGCAGGCTGTTAAAGGTGCCCCCCCTGTGGAGAAAGTCACTCACCCCTCTGGCTGAAGGAAGGGGAAGAGGGAGTCCCGTAACTATGGTGACAGCGATGGCACAGGCTGTTAAAATTGCCCCCCCCCCCCCCGCCGAAGGAGGGGAAAGAGGAAGTCCCGTAACCATGGTGACTGTGCAGGCTGTTAAAGGTGCCTGACTTTGCCCTGCAGTCTGTGCTGTTACAATGTATCTCTATGGGAACAATGTTATACAAAGCATTGGTGGCAATAATTTGGATGTTGTATGAGGCATTGCGGCTAGGATTTTGCATGCCTCATACAAAGTCAGAATTCATACAACGTCCTAACTTGTGGAACCAAGTATGGACGTTGTATGAGGTATTACTGTATTTTCAACACGTACACAGGCTTTCTATATGCCCTACTCAATTCATTCCTTGTTGAGAAGAGAAGTCTTTGGTCAAGATATTATCTTTAAAATAAAAAAATGAAGGGTTAGCATGGCCCATATCTGACAATCCTAGGACAATCAGGAACTTGGTTACTCCTAACCAAATATGGATTAGGTTGTCCTGTGAAAAATGTAATCGTGTGGTGTATTTTAAAAAAAAAATCCAAGGCTAAGGCAGTGTTCTAGTAATGTAACTGACTGATGATTACATTACCACATAATCAAATGTGACATTAACAACAAAGCATCATAGAATCATAGAATAATGGAGCTAGAAGGTTCCTAAAAGCCTATTGTTTGCACCTCCTGCTCAATGTAGGAATCTAATGTAAACTATATCTAACTGGAAAACCTCTTTATACTCCTCTCTGTTCTGAAATTCACCACCTTTCCTGTTTTGTTCTGAATCAAACTAAATGTTAAGGAGAAAACATTTTCCTGTGAGAATTCCCCAGAGATACTGCAAATTAAGCCTGTGTTTACATCCCAAAGACCAATCATAAAGTAAAACATATTTACTGGTATCTAAGACACATTCCCCCCACCCCCCTTAAAATACACCAGAAAAAAAGAGTGCATTTTATACACCGGCAAATACAGTAATTAATACAAGATTTGACAATGAGAAAAATTTTGGACTATGACAACATCTTTCACTTAATAAAGGAGCATCTATTCTAAATAACATGCCAAGTACGTTATCTTGTTTGACTTTCCACATGTACATCACATGCAAATTGTCATTTACAGCTATGATGACACCAACTGAAATAAAAAGGAGAGGAAAGGAGATTTTGCAGCAGCAGCAGTTGCTAAACTGTGTCCTCTGATGTACTAAATTCAGTTAACAAAGTCTTCACTATAACTAATGACAATAAAAAATTATAAAGAAACTTTAACAATTTTAGGTAACTTCCATATTAAGATTTTTACACCACACAGCTAGCATTGCATACATTATTAAGAAAGATGATAGATCTTCCTGTTTGAAACTGACGTTTGAGATTTACCAAATAAAGTGGGGGGGGGGGTTTGTGTGTGGAAGTGGATAGTAATTTCTTACTTATCAGTAACCCATGGGCAAAATAATTGCAAATAATGCAATTGACTGCTGTAAATCACATACATTGATCTTATGATATTTCTTTTTGTAAAATACAATTTCTGTTGATGAGACATTTTCAAAAGCCTGAGGTATTGAATGATGAAGGCTTTAGAAAATAAAAACAAAAAGGTCAAGATTGATTACTGTGATTACTGTATTTTATCATTGTTATTAGAATGCTATTTGGAAAACTAAATAAAAGACACTCACCCTACCCCAGCAAAGATCTCTGGCTGGAACCAGATATATGCCAACTATTATGTGCACCTCAGTTGTGAACAGTGGACATGAATCAGATATGCATACAAGCCTTTTTGAAATGTGCCTTGAACTGCAACTATAATTCATATGCGGATTTTATGATAAAACACATGTAGAAATATATTCTTTTGGGAGAAATGCATTTAGAAATGTATGTTTCATGGGAAGATTGATTCAAAATGCATTTTTAAATATGGAATTTGATGAGAATTGTTTTTAATCATGGATTAGTGCAGCAGCAAGGTGGAAAAGTCCTATGGGGAAATGGGAAATTCTTATAGACCAGATAGATGCTGAGTGTACATACATACATTATGTCAGTCATTTTCCTGCTAACTGGAGAAAGTGACACAAGCTATCCTTTGTCAAACACTGGAGGTTCCTTCAAAATACATCCCAAAGATCTCTGTCTCAAAAAGTCATTTCCTAACAATAGGTCCAATAAAGAAGCATCATCAATTGCCTAGTTTGGATTATTCCAAAATATTGTATTAACCTTCTTCTAGAAAATAGCCACTTGTAAGTGTGATCTGCTTTAAGGCCTGCTTGTAGTGATATTTCTACCTATGCTTATCAACAGATACAGTGATGCACTGCAGCAGGTTCTGTCAGGTTCTGCAGAACCGGTAGCAGAAATTCCCCCAGGCCAATGCCCACTTGGATGGCCATGCTCACCTCCATAGCCCATAATGCAAGATGTTTGGACACGCCCACAGATTTGGCCCCACCCACAGATTTGGCTAGCCCACAGAGTAGGTAGTAAAATAAAAATTTGCAGTGCATCACTGAACAGATACCAATCCAACAATGTGATATCCATTCACAATTTAGACCATAATCATGCAAAAAAAACTTATTTAGCTAGGGATAAAAAAGAAATTCATTGCTTTCATCTTAACCTATAAATCCAGACATTAACCATTGGACTCTGGCATACGTTTCCGCACCCGTCCACACTATCCCATACCGAGCCTCCGCACTCGCCCAAACCCGGCCCGCAGAGCGCCACATGGTTGCCGAAGCTGGCATTGGGCAACAGCCCCACGAACACGAACAAAGGGAAACAACTTCAATTCCCAATGACCTGTGTGTCATGCCTCAGCCAATCAGGCTGACAGGTGCGAGAAAAAAGAACATTGGGAAACGCGGCACACCCAATTGAAATCGAGCCGCAGGAAAAAAAACGCCACATGAACGCAAACAAAACAAACAAAACTCCAAGTCCCAGCAACCTACGTGCCATGAGCACTTCAACCAATCAGGCTGAAGGGCGTAAGCACGGAGAATGCTGAAAAAGCCAGAGCATGAAAAATAAAATGAAAAAACTACAGCGCAAGTCTGCCACAGGCAGATGGAGTGCCTCATGGACTCACAAACAAACACCCACAAAAAAATGGCAAGACACCCACTGGCCTTCTTTCCCGGAGCACCGGGAAGAAGAGGGACTCCTTCTCCTCCACGCTACCCCACCAAAGACATGGCGAGACCACCACCAGCCTCTAGGTAAGTTGAGCTGGGGTGGGGAAAAAACAGCAGCAGGCAGCAGTTCGTCAGGGGAAGCACACTCCCTGGCACATGACTGGCTGCTGCCATTGTACTACCGACCTCACTGTTTCGAGAACTAGCATGAAACAGCGGTGGAGGTAATACAAAAGCAGCAGCCAGCAATCCACAAGGAAGAGCACCACCCATTACGGATTGTTGCCTGCCGATCTCCGGTTAGGTAAGCCAGGAGAAAAAGGAGACAGAGAGGAGAGAACCAGTTAATAATAGATAGCTCTTCTCTGCCTCCTTTTCGCCCAACCTACCTAACAAACCTTACTGGATGAAGAGCGAGCTGACTGCCGGCTCCTCCTTTTCCCCATTGTTGCATCCAAACCAAATTTCAAAGTGAAATAGGAGTGAAAGAATTAAGATATTAATTCTTATATTAATTCTGGTTTAAAAGTAAAAACTATTTTCTCAGTACTCTGTAAAGTTAAACAGATCAGATTGACTTTAATCCAATAGAACATAATGACGAGGCTAAGTAAACAGAAGGCCTTGTGTCCACAAGCTCAGCACAGTTTGTACAGCTGACAGGGATTTCTTTTTGACTCAAGAAACCATAATGCTGAATAATATTTGTGTGACATGACATGAACAAATATTCTGAATATTCTAACCTGAACTGCATGACAATGTCAAAAGATTAATTAATAATTTTGGCTTATCCCATAGTGATGAAATTTCCTAATTTTATGCTATAAAAAGCTGGCTCTGAAAATGTACGGTCATTCAGGGATTATTGGCTTGTTAAAGCATCCCTGAATCTGTTTGGCTAAATAATAACAAATCTCTTATCTGTCTTATCTTGGAATGTGGGTTTGTCTTGCTTTCCTTCCACAACAGAAGCAGCAATGGGGAAAAGAGGAACCGACAGACAGGCTGTTCTTCACACAAATAAACACAACAACAAAACCAAACATTTACCCAAAATGCCAACCACCAAAATTAATAAAACACAAATAAATAAATAGTTAAAAAACACATTAACCAACAAAACTATAAACAACAAAATCCACACAAAAACACCCAAAATACAATAAAAGCACAGAAAAAAACACTTAACTACAACATGAAAATAACTAACTCAAACAACAAAAATACCACAAATTAAAAAAAACATGAAAGAAATCAGAAAAATAAAAAAAACAACCAGAAATAAACAAAACAATTAAACACATCTAAAACCCAACAAAACCACAAAAGAACAAACAGAAACACCTCCCAGCCCAACACCACAAAAACAAAACAGAGAACTCACCAGCACGTCCTCCCTCCACGAGTCCGGAACAGAACTGAAGAAACAAAGACTACTTACCAGAAGAAGCCAGAGGCAAGGAGAGAGAAAACAAGTCAAACAAAAAAAGAATCCAACACTATTACTAACAGCCCCACCTGCAGGCCAGAAGATTAAAAACAAGTCAAAAATGCAAAGCACCCCTCTTGCTAACAGCCCCACCTAGAGGCCACAAGAGTAAAAACAAGTCAAAAAATAAGAAATAAATCAAAATGACAAATAAATCTAATAAAATACATTTAAAAAATTGCAAACAACAAATACAAAACACCATCACCCAAACCAACCCTAAACAAAAGCACACACATAAAAACTGCCTGGCAACACTGGGCAAAACTATGCTAGTTTCCCTATAAAAATGTAATTTTAACCTCCTGAAACTAGCAATAGAATTGTGGCTCAGAAATCCTTATATATTTGAGGCTTGCAATATATTTTGGTGTAGAAAAATGCACACACAAACCATACATTTATTTGGAAAAGTGAATATTTGACAAATACGCACAATAATACTTTAGTCATCTGAAGAAAAGTACATACTTTATTAAAATTAGCAAGTGCAAGTGATACCCTTATTAGACCACTAAAAATAAAAGCTAGCAATTTTTGATTTGTTTATTTTAACAATGATAAAAGTAACACCTGTTCTTGTTGTTGTATTGTGTAAGCAACACATGGCTTTGCTTCTTTGCTTGTTTTCTGGACTTTAGTAAAATGCACACATTAAAATAAATACATTTCTTAAAAATATATTCAACAAAATATTATTTAGTTGCTTGTTGTATTAGGATGCTGTTGTTTATTTAACCATTTGTACACTACCCAGAGTGGGAAAATCCCAGATCGGCAGCATAAAAATGTAATAAAATAAATACATAAAATCTTGAATTTTTATGTCAGAAGGGGGGCAGGAATCTGATACAGAACTCAGCCAGGGTAAAAGTGTTGGCAGGATTCTGAGAAATGCAATGAACAGAAATGTGACACTCCTTATAGTGGTAAATCCAGTGTATAGTATAAAATTAATTTTAAAAAGCTATTTCAAGAATGTTATCTAAGAAAGTTTGAGGAAAATCTGAAAATCCATCAAACTCAGACTGCAACCGATAGTGGATGATATAGGAAACATAAATCACAGGAGTGACTAGGATTCAGGTTGTTTCCAAAGGTTTACTTTATGCTCTTAGCTTGGATTTTACTACTGTATTTGTATTTAACCACCAGAGACAGAAATGATATTCAGTAAGTGCTAGCCTAGAAAGAAAATCCCAAGAAATGGGAAAGTAATACAGTAATCTCTATATTAGATAGGATATAACATGATGACTATTGTGGTGTTAAAGTGAAAAATGAGTAGTTCCAGTCGCACATTCTAAGTGACAAGAAATGTGGTAGCATACATTTTTAGCACAATAGAGCTGGCTTGTATTGGGGAGCATCTTTCATTTTGGCACATGGTTACAATTAATCTATATCTAATCAGATATCAGTGTCTGAAATGGTAATCCCTTCTGGGTGAAGGAATAATCATGGGTGTTGCACTTTTTGTTCTACCTTCATGAAGCAAATTAGGTGGTAGACGAAGGAAAGCATCAAGTAGATAACAGCCTTCATACTTCTATGATTAGTATCTGAATGAGATATGGGAGGAGGGAGGGAGAGAGAGAGGAAGACTACAAGAATTTCCCCACAAGACTCTAATCTAGAAATTCTGAAATTAATATTTCCAGAGGTGAGTCTTGCAAGCCATCACATTAGATTCCTTACAAGTGGCTATAGTTACCATGGAAAAGGAAATAGAAGTGAAAAGGTATGATATAACAACCAAGGGAATTTGACACTAATGAGAATGGCTTTATAGAAAGAGAAAGCACAGAATGTGCTTGGCAAAAACTACCCATTGTGTTTGAAGAAGTCAGCAGAAAGAAACTTAAGAGACTGGTGAAATGAGAGAGACCTGAAACTTCATTTTTATTGCATATTTGGAAAAAGATGGTTGTTTTTGGCTGCCTTGGTGTAATGGGGGAGGCCTTCACACCAGCCTCCCTGATGGATTCACACACAGAAAGATCACAGTCATGCATGCACAAACAGACAAACAAACAAACACAGACAGACCCAGAGTCGACTTTTCCTGGGGCTGGTGAGAGATCTCTGAAGACAAAGCCCTCCCAGCTTGTTTTATTAACTGCACAATAACAAGGCAGGAAAAGGGGTGGAGAAGGTGCTGGTTGGTGCAAGCAGTCATGTGAGATTAGATATACTCATAAGATGTGCTCGTGAACACAACTTGCAATAACAGGAAATTAGGTGACCCTCTATTTTAGGAGATGACTCATCTGTCTGGCTTTCTGCACAGCAAAACACAGCCCAGCATTTCAAGCTGCCTCTTCCCAATAGGAAGGCCCTTTGGGGAGACTATGAAAAGACCCTAACATCCCAACACTGCCTTGTGAGGGACATGTCTGGCTCGACATCCAATTACTGTAATGGAGTAGACCGTACAGCCAGCGACTCAATGCTGAGTGTTGGATGGCAGTAAATAACCTTACTCCCTAAAGAAGCTAACAGCTATGGGTTGGTGAGTCCCTTTAGGTGGGATGATGGTCCCTCGCAGTGGAGTAAATGCCACTGGAAATCATCATATTTGGCCCAATGGCAAAATGAGCAGAGGAGGAACCACTTCAATATTCTTATTCCCAATGGTCATGGAGGCAGAAGAGGCCATACCAGACTGGCTGTGAAGGCACGCCTTGTCAATATCCTCAAGGCTATGGCAGTCCATTGTAGTCCCAGCGTTAAATCATGCATGTCTCATTTCTTATGTGCCACAGGAGATGGCTCTGTGATCATAGTGTGTAGGTTACTTCATGGCAAGCTGCGATCCACCTTAAACAAATTCATGCCAATGGCATTTTTCCTGCTTCAGGAAAAAATACATTCTCGGATACAAGTTGCAGCTGATGATGACGGTGAGGGAAAGGGGCTTCAAGTCCAAAAATGACTACCAAGAAAAAATGCCTTTGTTTACATAGGTTCTGTGATGAAACTCTCCTTTCCTCGAAAGCCAGTCCTGTCTGACTCTAGGGGTTGGTGTTCATCTCTATTTACATCCACAGAGCCAGTGCTGTTGTGTGGCAGGCATGACTAGATTCTGGAACACACAGAATGCTGTTACCTTTCCCACTGAAGTGGTACCTTTTTATCTACTTGCAAATTCTTGCTTTTGAACTGCTATTTTGGCAGGAGCTAGAACAGAGGACAGGAGCTCACTCCATCACACAGCACTCGGGTCTCAAACTCCTGACCTGTGAACCTTCCAGTTATCAAGCTCAGCAGTCTTAACCACTAAGTCTCTGCGGAAATACATTCTAGGTTGAGGTAAAATCGTCAACAGCTTTGACTGGTGGCTGGAAAATCAATAAGAATGCCTTATTGCTCATAAAAAAAGACTAATAGATGATAGAGAGCGAGAGTATTATTAATCAGAGGTTCTGACCAGGTGATTTTTAAAAAACTAAAAAGTATGCTGGTCAGAGGAAAGATGGTCATCACTGGGGAAAAGACAGAGGTTTGAGCTATAACTAAAAAGATGAGAGTCTTCTAGTCTGGAAGAAGTCTGCTGGGAGAAGATCAGTGCTTTATGTTAGAAGAGAAGGAAGCTGTTTTGCATGTAAAAATGGAAACAAATTTTGTTAGTGGATTTTCATTCCTAAAATTGTGCAGTACAAGACAGAATACACCTTGCTTTGAGAATGACAAGTCATTTCAGAGAAACTGGGTGAAGACTTAGAGTGATTCTGACTGGACACTGGCTAGAGACGCTATCAGAGCCTACCTGGTGGCAACAAAGGTGGTGAAACGGCAATATTTCACCACCCTTATTGCCTCTGCAGATAATCGCCCAGCGACTCTGTTCCAGGTAACTAGGTCCCTCCTCGGTAGAGGGGGCCCTGGCCCTGGTTGGCATAGGTCAGCTGAAGACTTTGCTGATTATCTTGTGGAGAAAACTGCTCGGATTCGCTCAACGTTTGACCCTGTCATGGACACTATGGGTCTGGAATTGACCAGATCACAGTCTTGCCACATTATCTGGGACTGGTTTGATCCAGTTGTCCCTGAGGAAGTGGACAGGCTCCTTGAAACTGTTCACACCACTGCTTGCCCATGAGATCCATGTCCCTCCTGTTTGGTCAAGGTGTACATAAGCAGTGACAGGCAGTTGGGCCGGAGCAATAGTCAATGCATCTTTGTGGGAGGGGGTGTTTCCTGCTCCATTAAAACATGCTTTGGTGTGCCCCCTCCTTAAGAAGCCAGCACTCGACCCAGCAATAATGGCCAACTATCAGACGGTATCCAACCTCCCCCCTTTTTAGGGAAGGTTTTAGAGAAGGCAGTGGTGCAGCAGTTACAGGGGGTTCTGGATGAAGTGGATTATCTGCACCCCTTTCATTGGTTGTGATGTTGGATGGTCTCTGACAGGAGTGGGATAGAGGTCATCCCTCCATCCTTGCTCTTCTTGATCTCCCAGTGACCTTTGATACCTGTGTGGTCCTGCTTTGCCTCATTTCTGAGGGGCCAGACCTAGTCGGTGTGGTTGGAGGATGGGATTCCAGCCCTAGGCCTCTCCAATATGGGGTGCCTCAGGGTTCTATCCTCTCACCTCTCCTATTTAACATCTACATGAAGCCATTGGGGGAAATCATCCATTTCCACGGGGTGAGGTATCATCAGTACACAGATGATACTCAGCTGTATATCTTGGCCCGTGGTGATCCAAGCAATGCAGTTGGAGTCCTATCCAGGTGTCTGGAGGCTGTTGGGGTCTGGATGGGGGACAATGGGCTTCAGCTGAATCCTGACAAGACTGAGTGGGTTAGGGGCCCCGCGTTATCTTGGGAGCTACCATCTGTCGATGAGGCTATCTTGCCCCAAACAGACCCAGTCAGTGGTGTGTATCGTGCTCGCAGCTAGTCTAGGACATAGGAGAGGGAGGCATGTATCGATCAATGGACTGCTCCAACCTTCTTTAGGCATGCACACTCCCAAGTGCAGTCTGTCCTGGAGTGCTGCAGCTTCACATGTGGCGTGGTGGGCTATCCAGTCTGGGGTGGGTGGGGAGGAGGGGGAGGTGGAGCCTTCCAAAAGGCCCAGACTGCAATTGGATGGGGAGGAGGGGTGAGGTGGAGCCTTCCAAAAAGCCTGGACTGAGATGGGTGGTGAGAGGAGGAGACTTCCTAGTTCCTCCAAAAGGGCCTGTGGCTGCATTGCAATTTCGGGGGGGGGGGGGGGGAGCAGTCGGCCCTCCCTGCCCCGAACTTCCAATGCCCATGGTCAGTTTTATCTGATTGGTTAAAGAACAAGATAAGAATGAGCAGGTGGCAATTGTGGTCAGGAGGGCTTTTGCACAACTTCGTGTCATACGCCATTTATGCCCACTCCTACATCAGGACTCCTTGCTTATGGTCACGCATGCTCTGGTCACCTCCAGACGGGACTATTGTAATGCACTCTACATGGGGCTGCCCTTGATGACCATTTGTAGGCTGCAACTGGTCCAGAATGCAGCTGCCCAGGTAGTGATGGGGTGTGGACGTTACGTTCATGCCTCACCATTGCTTCGGAAGCTGCACTGGTTACTGGTGTGCCTCCAGGTGCAATTCGAGGTGCTGGTAATGACCTTTAAAGCCCTACATGGCAGTGTGCTAGGATACTTAAGAGACCGCATCACCCCGAGAATATCTGTCTGTCCCACCAGAGCGGAGCGGAGAGGCTCTCTTATTGTGCCATCTGCTAGAGAGGCTTCAGGCCCAGATATGGGCTCACCTCTCTAGCACCAGAAAGAGGGCCTTCTCTGTGTCTGCTCCGGCCCTATGGAACCTCCTGCCAATTGAGCTACGACTCCAGATGGAGTTGCTGCCCTTCGGGAAAGGACTAAAAACCTGGCTGGCAAAGCAGGTGTGAGGCACTGGGGATGCGGTGACCCCCACCTGCTGGCTAATATAATAATATCACTCCCTTACTCTTTTTAGTTGTCGGACTAATTTTTTATTGTATTTTTAATTGGGGTTTTGTCACATCCGGCCCTTATAAGCAATAGTCAAGGCAGCGATGAACAGAACAACAGGAGTTTATTTAACAGTCTTTCAGGTTACACTTACAAGGCACTCTGGACATAAGATGGCTATACGAATCCCATGAAATCAGCCCCTCTGGATTCTGCCATAGAAGAGGCAATGGCTAATCTACATCCATTGAGTGATAGTGTTTAGAGGAGACCCAGGCTTAGCATGTTGCTGGCTAACCTGTGCATAAGGGAATTATAGATCCGGTCCGGCCCCATACTTGTTTACCCGTGGGGCTTATATAGTGACTCCCCCCGTGGTGCTTCCTGGATACAATGTATTGGCCTGCCGGACAATCATAACCAACCAATCATAACAGAATATACAAGTATTAGCCATTGAGGAACTGGATCCAAAAGTGTGCCCAATCACATAACTCTGATTTGCATAATGAGTGCGCCCCGAGAGGGAGATTTCGCGCCATCTTTAGCCCCTAATTTGGATGGTGGGAAACTGCCATTTTCTCTTTGCAAAGGCATTGCCTGAGCAACTTGCAATTCTGCCTTAATACACAACAGTTTTTTACTGGTTTTAAGTTTTTTTTTATAGTTCTCTAGTGGGATTTATGTAGTTCATGATGTAATTGTTGTTTGCCACCCAGAATAGCTTTCTGAGTGGGCAGCAATACAAATGTGACTAATAAATAAATAAATAATTTTACATTACTTGTGCCCAAAATGAGACCATTTACTGATAATAATAATTTTGTGTCAGAAATTATTCTGGGTTGAAAGGATTTTTGCAGAAGTAACTCCGCTCAGGGAATGCCCAGATGAGGCTCCTTTCATGTCCCCAAGAGCTGGGACAGAGATGGGTGCTCAATCCATAATGCAGTACCCTATCTTAGACAAGTTCATGGAGGACAAGGCTATCAATGGCTATAATTATGGCTACCTAAGGACAACCTCCGGGTTGGAGAGATAGGCAGGATATCTCTCAATGCCATTTCCAGGGAATCCTAAGCAGGTGAAGGCATCTGCTTGGGAATACCCTGAAGGAAATGGTGAGCCACTGTGTGAGACAGAATGCTGGACTGGATGGGCTGTGGCCTGTTCCAGCAAGGCTGTTCTTATGTTCTTATGTTCTTATGAACTGCCAACTTGCCAGCCTTCCAGCTAACAAGGTGAGCTTCTTAACCATTGAGCCACCGCAGGTGATGAAATTCATTCTTGGATGTTGTAGAATGAGAAAAAAATTATCCTTCTAAAACTATTGCAGGTTGCAATGGGAGCAGGAAGGCCTTCATCAGCTCTGTACTGGTACATGATTATTAACTGTGTATAGCCTTCAGCCTCTAAATAGATACCACATGCACATGCAATGCTGATAAATTCTTGTGCTATCTGTACCTCTTCCTTCTGATTATCTCTGGCAAGAATAGGCTATTCCCATCTTCCTTTGCAACAAGTGGTTTTTGTTAGTAAATCATGTTTCCCAGCCCTTAGTGCCTTGACATATTTTACATCTCATGACTGATTCACACCCTCACTTCTCTTTTGGAAGTAGGAATCATGCAGTGTTTGGGCCATAGATGAGCTCCTTGAGCTGTGATTCTTTTACAAGGCCACTCAAAGATATCTCTCTAAAATACACTATAATAACCAGTGGTGGGCTTCAAAAAAAAATACTGCCACTCTGTGGGTGTGGTATGGTGGGCGTGGCCAGGGGGAAAGCCCTGTGTTGCACCCAAATTAGTACTACTTTTATTTCAAAACTTGGATGGGCATGCCAGCCAGAATTTCTGCTACCAGTTCTGGCGAACTAGTGTGAACCTGCTGATGCCCACCACTGATCATAACAAAAAGCAAGCATTTTTCTTGCTGGGATAGGCTTCTAGTAATTTGCCAGCATGGTTTGATGGCAAATTACTATGAAGCATTTAGATCTAGCATTTCTCCTATTGTCATTCCTATGGACAGTTCATACGTCTAAGTACTAAGAGCAACACTGACAGATATATAGAAAGAAAAATCTACTTCCTATCTGGTAAAGGTAAATGTTGCCCTTGCTGAAAAGCCAGTCATATCTGATTCTAGGGTTCAGTGCTCATCTCTGTTTATAGCCAAAGAGCCAGCGCTGTCTGCATCTGTAAACATTTTGGTGGACATGTGGCAGGCATGCCTAGACACCGGAATACATGGAATGTGGTTTACTTTCCCACCGAGGTGGTCCTTATTTATCTACTTGCAATTTCTTGCTTTCAAACTGCTAGGTTGGCATGAGCTGGGACAAAGACGGGAGCTCCATCTGTGATATAGTCCTCAACTAATCTTGATAACCATAATTGTATACAGCAGCAAGTCTAACTATGAAGATCACACATTATCTTTATCTATAGAAGTCAAGAATCCTTGACTTGATCCTGAGTAATACTCAGGATCTGGTGCAAGATGTTAATGTGACTGATCCAATAGGGAACAGTGACCACAACTCAATTAAGTTTAACTTGATCATAGACCGCAAGTCACTGATAAAATCTAACACAGAGACCTTAAATTTTCAAAAAGGAAATTTCCCAAAGATGAGGAAACTAGTAAAAAAGAAGCTGAAAGGGAAAATTGTGAGAGTCCAAACATTCCAAGAGACATGGAGGCTGTTTACAAAAACAATAACAGAGGCCCAATTGGAATGCATACCCAAAAGGAAAAAGGGCACTGCCAGGTCCAAGAGGACTCCAATGCGGCTTACAGGAGCTGTCCGGGTAGTGATCAAGAGCAAGAAAAGCTCATTTAGAAGATGGAAGGCTTGTCCAAATGAGGACAGCAGGCAGAAACATAATTTCTGGCAGAACAAATGCAAGGCAACAATCAGGAAAGCAAAGCAAGACTTTGAGGAGCGTATAGCTAAAAATACTCAGAGAAATAACAAAGACTTCTTTAAGTACATTAGAGGTAAGAACCCAACTAGGAAGGCCATTGGACCATTAGATGACAATGGAAGGCAAGGGGTTATTAAAGAGGAAACAGAGATTGCAGAGAGACTCAATGAATTCTTTGCTTCAGTATTCACTGAAGAAGACAGAGACCACATGCCCAAAACAGAGCCTATCTTCGTAGGGAGGGAAACCGAAGAATTAAGCCAGATAGAAATAACCAGGGAGGAGGTCCTTGCATGTCTTGTTAAACTAAACACTAACAAATCACCGGGACCAGATGGCATCCATCCACGAGTTCTCAGGGAACTTAAAGATGAAATTGCTGATCTCCTAGCCAAAATATATAATCTTTCCCTCAAATCAGGCTTTGTGCCTGATGACTGGAAGGTAGCGAATGTAACACCAATTTTCAAAAAAGGATCCAGGGGTGATCCAGGAAATTACCGACCTGTCAGTTTGACATGTGTCCCAGGTAAAGTGATGGAAACTATCCTAAAAGATAGAATTAATAGGCACATAGAAGAGAAGGCGCTGCTAAAGGAGAGCCAACATGGCTTTTACAAGGGCAAATCATGCCTCACTAATCTGTTGGAATTTTTTGAGAGTGTCAACAAGCATGTGGATAAGGGGGATCCAGTTGACATTGTTTATCTGGACTTTCAGAAGGCTTTTGACAAGGTCCCACACCAAAGGCTCTTGAATAAACTTACCAGTCATGGAATAAAGGGACAGGTCTTGTCCTGAATCAGCAACTGGCTAAGGGACAGGAAACAGAGGGTAGCACTAAATGGACACTTCTCCAAGTGGAGGGAAGTCAAGAGTGGGGTCCCCCAAGGTTCAGTACTGGGACCCCTGCTTTTCAACCTCTTCATAAATGATCTAGAGGTAGGAGTAAAAAGCAAGGTAGCCAAATTTGCTGATGACACTAAATTATACAGGGTAGTGAAAACTGTGAGAGATTGTGAGGAGCTCCAGAGGGATCTCTTGACACTGGGGGAGTGGGCAAAAGAGTGGCAAATGAGCTTCAACATTAGTAAGTGCAGAGTGATGCATGTTGGGGCAAAGAACCCCAATTACATTTATAAACTGATGGGGTGTGAACTCTCTGCGACAAACCAGGAAAGGGACCTTGGTGTCCTGGTGGACAACTCAATGAAGGTGTCAACCCAGTGTGCCTCAGCAGTGAAAAAAGCAAACTCAATGCTAGGGATCATTAGGAAGGATATAGAAAATAAGTCAGCAAGTGTCATTTTGCCTCTTTATAAAACTATGGTGAGGCCCATCTGGAATACTGTGTACAGTTCTGGTCGCCATACCTCCAGAAGGATATTATGGAGCTGGAAAAAGTGCAGAGGAGGGCAACCAGAATGATTAGGGGACTGGAACACCTTCCTTACCATCTGAGACTGCAACGGTTGGGCCTCTTCACTCTTGAACAATGATGGCGTCTAAGAGGTGACCAGATTGAAGTTTATAAAATCATGCATGGTGTGGACAAAGTAGATAAGGAAAAACTGTTTTCCCTATCGCATAACACTAGAACTAGGGGACACTCCATGAAACTTTTGGGTACTAGTTCTCAAACAAATAAGAGAAAGTACTTTTTCACCCAGAGGATTACTGGTCTATGGAACTCCCTGCCAGAAGAAGTGGTGACAGCTGTCAGTCTTGACAGCTTTAAGAAAGGATTAGACAAGTTCATGGAGGACAAGGGTATCAATGGCTATAATTATGGATACTTAAGGACAACCTCCGGGTTGGAGAGATAGGCAGGATATCTCTCAATGCCATTTCCAGGGAATCCTAAGCAGGTGAAGGCATCTGCTTGGGAATACCCTGAAGGAACTGGTGAGCCACTGTGTGAGACAGAATGCTGGAGTGGATGGGCTGTGGCCTGTTCCAGCAAGGCTGTTCTTATGTTCTTATGTATGTTTATAAGAAGGGGGTAGGGTAGTGAGTGTCCAGCATTAGTGCCTACACCCTGCCAAACCATCCTGTACCGAGCCGGCTACACTTACCTTTCGACATAACTCACAACCCCGCAAGGGTCTGGAAACAGAGAGTGGGGCCTAAGCCCCACAAAATGGGGAAAAGTATGAAGTACAACTCCAATGGTGCCATAGGAGAAAAACAGCAGTTTATTAACAGCCAGGCCTAAAAACGGAATGTTGGAGAGAGCTGATTTGCATGTTGGACTATGATTAGTTGGGAGAAACCACACCTGCAGCCTCCTCTCTCTCTCTCTCCCTCTCTCTCTCTCACTCTCTTTCCCCTCTCTCTCTTCCCCCCCTCTCTCTCGGTGTGGTTGTGTTGTATGTGTTCTTGTGTTGTGTATGTGTGTGTATTGTGTGTATTGTGTGTGTGTGTGTGTGTGTGTGTGTGTACCCCCCAAAACCACCCCAACCACCAACACACAAGTTATACCTGCCCAGCAGGGCCGGGCAAAAAATGCTAGTTATCTGTCTTATATGTTTTCTCTCATGGTTTCTTTGGCTTATCAGAAAGTGCTGGTAACCATTTATGTATTTTAACCCAAAATCTATCTGACAAGCGATATAACGCTAAAAAATACTGAGGGTTTTTTCTCCCCATGTATAAGCTGAACAAGCATCTGTTGTGTTAAATACACAAGAGGATCTTTGGAATATAAACTCACCTCATTGAACAATGGAGGGACTTTGAAGCTGTCCAGTTCCCATCACCTCATCTTGACAAATAGTCTCCTGAGGAACAGTGTTCACATTTTCAAACTCTTTTTGAAGATTAAAAAAGATACTTTTCAAGTGAATGTTCTTTGCACCAGGATAATAGTATAATATACTGTTTTCAAGTTTGGAAGGTGAAATAAAGGGTGTTATCAGCCTTTAAGGTGTTTTATTTGTCATTGCAGAGGGATTAATCTGGAAAAAATTGTCACAAAATATAAAAAGAATGGAACACAATTGTCACCAACAAAGAGTGTTGTTCCGATTACAAACATCATAATTACTGTAGAGAAAGAAGCTGTGTGGGGAAAACTGAGGGGGAAGGTGTCCTAAAAAGTAGCTAACACATAAAGTATATGAGCAGAAAATGGCAGAATTAATACTAAAGTAGCAGTTTTGTGGTTAAGATGCTGAATTTTATGACTGTAAGGTTGGCAGGTCACCAGTTCAAGACCCAAGTGCTGCATGATAAAGTGAACGCCTGTCCCTGTCCCAGCTTCTGCCAACCTAGTAGTTCAAAAGCAACAAATTGCAAGCAGATAAACAGGTACAACTTTGGTGACAAGGTAAACAGTGTTACGTGCACTCCAGTGTCTAGTCATGCTTGCCATATGTCCACAGAAATGTCTGGAGACACAGACAGTGCTGGGTCTTTGGCTATAAATGGAAATGAGCACCATACCCTAGAGTCAGATACGACTGGCTTTCAAGCAAGGGCAATCTATACCTAGAAAGCTAAGCAATAAAGGGAGGTTTTGGTGGACAAAAGAGAGAAACAGTTGTTAAGAACAGGAGTTGGGCAAAGGAAAGGCAAACAATATGAGTGTAAATTCAAACAAACACAAATTACATTGCAAACTGTACGCTCACGAAACTGGATCAGTGGTACAGGGGTCATGCTGCAATGAGGAAGGCAAATGGGAGGCCTCTGCATTATATTGTTCCCAGGACAATCTTCATGGCTGATCACAATTGAAGGTAAAGGTAAAGGTTTTCCATGCTCTAAAGCCAGTCATATCCAACTCTAGGCTTCAGTGCTCATCTCTGTTTCAAAGCCAAAGAGCCAGTGATTATGGTAGCCAATATTCAGAATTGGGTACGGCACATGAAAAAGAAGTAAATGGGACTAGCATGAAATATTAGAGAATGCCAAGAGCTGTGAAAAGCTGTATCTGGCAGAAAGTGTATTTGTATGCAATGGAGCTTTGAATGCTGGACCAGTGTGGCATACCTAATATCCAAATCTGTAATGTTAAAGACTGGCTAGAAGAAAAATGTTAGTTCTCCTGCTGGCAGAACAATAGATGCCTGCAGAAATTCTTATTTTTGGGCAATGTATCCTTTTCATACATTGCTTGTGTATAGGCCAGTGATGGCGAACCTTGGCACTCCAGGTGTTCTTAAACTTCAATTCCCAGAAGCCCTGATCAGCAGGAGTGCTGAATTGGGCTTCTGGAAATTGAAGTTCAAAAACACCTAGAGTGGCAAGGTTTGTCATCTCTGGTATAGGGCAATCAGAGATAAAACATGGATTCGGACCATGTCACCCAGTCCTCAAAAGCCTCATACCTACAGGATCAGTCTGTTTCAATGCGTTCTGTGCAGTAATATAGCCTCTTCCCACTATGTGGCAGTAATCATGAACATGTGATTTATTAAATTTAGAAGTACTTTCTGATATAGTCCTGTGGCAAAATACCAATGTAGTTACAGAATGCAAATGCAATCAGCACATCTCTCATGAGAATGCAGACTTCCTCTACAGAATTCTGCACAAAAAGAGGCAAAGTTATTCATGATTCACACATGCTGCTGCATATATCATACTTACAACAGCTGAATCTGAATATTAGATGACATTTCAATCTCCTTTCCACAGATCTATTACACTTGCAGTGGGATAACTCTGAAAAATTAATGCACTACCAAAAGGAGATAACGCTTTGAAAGGAACATTACAAGAATGAAATGCAGGAACGCAAGTCACCCTTTTAAGGGGTTAATTGGAAACTAACCCCAAAGTTATTCCATTAGCTACTTGAAGTGCTACTTGAAATTTGCATAAAATTATTTTGTATCCCAATGCTATGTATTGGAATACCTCCTACTGTAGCTACTCAGTGCCCCAGTTACCAAAGTAGTTGCCATATTTGTTGGGATTAGAAGTACACTTGGGAGCCATTTGGTCTGGGATTCAGCCACATCTGTCCAAACTATTCATTCAGTGCACATTTGTGTGTAAAATACACTTACTAGACAGGTTTTACATTTCATTGTACAGAACTGGGCTGTGCATAGAGTTGTGTGAAAGTTTGCCTCTTAAAATATAACTAAGGCTCAACATCTGAAACACACTAATTGGGCAAGTACCAGTTAAAGGCAAATTGTTTCCATTTATTTCAGTAGAACGATTTTAGTAAGAACATGGAGAATGCTTGTCATTTTTCCAGTCCTAGTTGAGTTCCATTACCCTGGCCTGGCAAGACTAGCCTACTGAAGATTCTCCAACCCTATAAAGTTCTTACCATCAGCCGAAGAGCAAAATAACACACACTTATTTGTGTGTGTTTTAATGGAATTATAAAATCTTTTACCTCTGTAAGGCTAAGCACACACAAAATAAGCACAAAAGGAGAGAAAAATTGATTACAGACACAGACAACCCATCCAGTGCTACAACATTTGCTAGTTGGTGCAAAAAAGCAAGCCTAGGTGCCTTATCTACTAAGGTATTTTTCTACAGGAAGAGACAGAAAATGGTATCATCATCATCATCATCATCATCATCATCATCATCATCATCATCATCATCATCATCATCATATGTGTATGCCACCTAAACCCTGGCTGTAGGTGGGACCCAGGGTTGGGAGCGGCGTCCTCTGTCACTCATGGCTGTGGCAGCTCTTCAACCCTGGCTATGGGTAGGGCCCAGGGTCGGCGGGGTATAAATCCTCTCAGCAATTGGTGGTCTTCATATCTTTTCAATATGCATGAGAATGAACCAAGTCAGATTTGAATTCCCAATTTACGTATTTAGCAATTGTGCTTCATCAAACTGGTGGACAGTAAGGGTGCAATACTCCCCCTCCAAACTGATTTTCTAGATTGGAGGAAGATGTTATCTTCACTGTACTAATTGTTTCCATAGGTACAAATGTGAGCTTTTCTTCAACTGCAAATTTGTTGTTCAGTCGCACAGTCGACTCCGACCCTTTGCGACCCCATGGACCGTTTTCCTCCAGGCGCCTCTGTCCTCTACCATCCCCCTCAGCCCTCCCAGCTCTGTGCCCATTGTGTCTATAATACCATCTAGCCATCTCATCCTTGGCCTCCCCCTTCTTCTTTTGCCCTCCACCTTTCCCAACATCAATGCCTTCTCAAGTGAATCCTCCCTTCTCATTTGATGTCCAAAGTATTTTAGCTTCATCTTTACTATTTGACCTTCCAATGAGCAGTCAGGGTTAATTTCTTCTAAGATTGACCTATTTGTTCTCCTCGCTGTCCAGGGGACTCTCAAAACCCTCCTCCAACACCACATTTCAAAGGCATCTAACTGCAAATAAAAAGAGGAATTACTGTGAGAAACAAAAGATTAAGCACCATCTCCACTAAGTCCTCATTTGAAACTGACTGATTGTATCTTCATTTGCTTTTAAAAGGCCATTCATGTATATGTGCCAATTGCATGAATTGTGTTTCAACAAATATCACCTTCACTCTAGCTCAGAATGAAGATACTGTAGATGCAAGCCATGTGCAAGGGAAAAAAGCAATAAATTAGTACATAAATGAAATACTTTTCTAATGAACACTGCAGCTGGGTATTTTATTCCTGTAAGGATCAAACCAACAGCAAACTCACATCAAAGGATACTACTGCAGGGATGCTGGTGTTAGCTACATATTATTGTCAGGGATTTAAAAGTGGAGCTCAAATTCTTCTTATCATTATTTTTTAAGGGGACAGTTATTAAAGAAGGTGTGCGCTTGGCCGTAATTGTATTTGCAGCTGATTAAAGAATCTGAATTTATCCCTGTTGGCAAAATGAAAGGAGCACATTTTATCACACACACACACACACACACACACACACACACACACACACACACACACACACAGAGAGAGAGAGAGAGAATTTAGATAAGTAGTTTTCTTTATTAATTTTTAAATATACCCAATTATTTTCAACCTTTTGGAAGTTTTGAATAGGACTGGGGCTACACAGAAGATGGTTTCAAACACTCTGCATTTTTATTAGGCAAGCTTACCACAAAGAAAGCTCTAAGGCTTCAAATTAAATTGAGGTTAAATCTGATGCTAACCAGATTTTGTAGTTTCATTCTCATCATTTAAAAAAAAATCCAACAGAAGCCAATGCTGATGCTTACCTTCATTTCCAATTTAAATTTGTCTTGCTAAGATTGCTTTAACTAAGGCACTGGAAATTAGAAGGTTTCTTACAAAATAAGTCTTATGAGAGAAAAGGAAATGTATACATGGACTAAAAGGTACCATGACCAATTCCCAAAGGAGTAACCTTAGCTAAGAAATAAGCCTTGATCACATACTGTACTCCTGAAAAATATGCAATACAGTACTACAAAAATCTAGGTACTGTAGTTTTTAAAAATATGGGCCAAAATGTGGTGTCAAATGAATAAACATTTCCTTTATCACTAAGTAGGGGAAATTGTACTGGAGCTGTAACGGGTTGCAGTGGATAATTTTTGTTCTTTTTTTTTGTTTTTTTGTCTGTATCATAACACACTATGATGTGTCACTGTTTATCATAGCAGAGGACTGGTTTTCTGAACATAGGTAAGAAGCAAGGTGTTTAAAGTTAATGTAGTCTTCAAGTATTATCATCAAGTGCAATTGCTGTGGATTTTAGTAAAAAGTTTCATATTAGGAATTTGATCATTCACTGTCAGTGAGCCTGTAGATGGCTCCCCAAACTGAAATAAATGCACTCATGCACACATGCACATGAGTTTACTGGAATTAAAACTGTCTGTGACTTTATTGGCTGCAACATAGCCTTTGACACTAGCACAGAGGACAAATCTCATATCAGCGACCCTGACCAGTGACTGAGGTTAACCAAATTTAGTGACAGATTTTGGTTTAACCAGATGGTAATAAGTCAGTGAGTGCCCCACCTGCTCCTAGGGAATGTAAAATGCTCAACAGCCCCTGCGTAAGATCATGTATGTGATCTTCCCATCTCTACCCCATGGGAGGGTACACACATGAAGAGGTGTCCTGCATCTGCAAGTCCTTCTTTCTACTGCCGAGATGCATTCCTCACGCTTCCAATTGTGATCAGCAGAAGTTATAACAAAATTTAACTAAACAAATTAAAACTCATTAAAGACAATATAAGCAATAACTATTTAACCAGTTGGCATGAGGGAAGATAGGTGGGAGAAAGTCGGAGATGAATTGGCCTTTAACTCAGCCAGCAGAACCCTATATACTTCTCAGTGGTTAAGAAGCTCACCTTGTTAGCTGGAAGGTCAGCAAGTCAGCAGTTTGAGACCCAGGTACTGCATGATGGATTGAGTGCCTCTCTCTGTCCTAGCTCTTGGGGACATGAAAGGAACCTCATTTGGGCATTCCCTGAGCTGAGTTTCTCCAGCAAAAACTCTTTCAACCCAGAATAATTTCTGACACAAAATTAAAAACTCTGTTAATCTGGTTCATCAGGGAACTTCACCCACCAAGTAGCCACATTTATCAGCCAGTTTCAACTTGGTGAGGGGGAAAACCCCAGGCAACATTAAGGCCTCTGGGAGGAGATAACATCCAAAGATGGTATTCACAGCATTCCCCAGTTTTGGAGCTGCCACCGCCTACAAAATACAGATACTTGGATAAATCAGGAATTGATTATAATTGTTAGAAAAACCACAAGGCAGAAAAATTGAATAAATGTGAAGAAATTGTTAAGCTGTGAGATAAATGAATAACACTTTCTTTAACTGGAGAGTCCAGAATAATGTAATTTTCATAAGCATTGGAAAAAACTTAGATTTAGAGGATCCTGTTCATATTATTAAGGAGAGGAGATCTGAGAAACACCTTGAGTTCTAACACTGCGGACGGAGATGTTCTTTTTGACCAGGCATCGTCATTTAGTGGAGCCAGTTGAAATGTACATGAAGGAGGACAGGAGATATTCTGAAATACAGTTTGGCTCCTAAAACCAAGCATGATTTCAGGTGGCACATTGTAACAAAAGTGCAGGGAGGATTATTCTATAGTATAGTACAGGGTCCCTGAACCAGGATGTGTGGGTGGGTAGCACTGGGAGCCCCAATGGCAGCCTTCTGCTTTCAATGTGCTCCACTGGGTTTGCCCAGTGAATGGAGTGAGAGCACAGGCTTCAGACACAGCAGATAGGTAGGTGGCTGGGCTCCTCCTCCATGTTGCTTAACTATGGTGGGGTTCTACGCCACAACCACCAGCCCCCGCCTGTGTGCAGTGTGGTACCTCACTGTCCAAGTCAAATGGTGTGGCTGGCAGGAGCTATACCCTTCCATCTTGTTTTTGAGCTACCTTAGAGCTCCTCCCCCTGCCTGTGCACAGTAAGGAAATAGCTTAGCATGAAACCGGTCCATGGTGCAAAAAAAAATTGGGGACTCCTGGCCTAGGGCACACACTTTCAGTTGCTTTGTGAAATTCAAACATATCTGCCCATATATGGCCATATGGCTCTCTCTATTATGCTCTAAGTAGATTTGTCTGCAAGGCTAAAAATCTCAGAGGCAACACTGATGCATGTGACACAGACTTGCATAAAAATGTACATAGTGTGATTGACTAGGATCATGTTTGGTCAAAGTATTCATCTGAATACTTTCCAAGTGACTGTAGTGGAATCTGTACTTACATAAGGGCAATGTATGCGTACGTAGAACATCCCACTTACCAGCCTTGGCTGGGCTTTCCTTTCCACCAGCATCAAACAGCATTCCAGCCATTGTTTTTAATCCATTGTTTTTGCAGGAGTGTGTAGCAGTATTTCTTTTTGTCAAAATACAAAGTAGCTGCCTTTTCATCTTCTATAGAATTTTTCCACCCATGTCAGTTCTTCCACCTCCTGCATGATTATATTCAGTTCTGGGAAGACAGAATCCCACTATCTTTTTTATGTCATTTCTTTCTGATTGCGTACTGTTTTTAATACTTTCCATTGTTCTTGGAAGACAATGACAATGACTAAGATTCTGACATTCTGCACAGTTTGACTCCTTCTCTTGCAACTATTCTCTAAAAAGAGGGTTCTTCTTTTCTTCCACAGTCAGAGGCTGGGAATAATCATGAAAGTGCATGTTCTATTTTAGCATTGGAAAGAAAACATCTTTATTTGCTTGTTTTGAAAATGCAATATTCAAGCTTCCTAGAAATTTTTATTTTTTTGCAACGGATGTAATTCTTTTCAACATGTGACATTTCACACCTGTTTTACACTTAAGTATCAAGGTATTTTTATAAGATCTCAGTTGTAGCTATCCAAGTGAAACATAACATATTTGTTTCCCTGCTGAGTTCCAAGTCTTGTCACTCAATGGCAAGGAAGGCAGAAGAGAGTAAAAATGTGAGAAAGTGGATGTGAATGAAAATGTCAGCAGACCAGCTTTGAAAACAGACACACAAGAAATCAGCCAATAGCCAACAAGAAACCATGTCTAATTTGGGGGCATGGAGAGTTGCCCCCTCCCCTGGCTTTTTAGTTCACTTCTGTGTGAAAAGCTTACAACAGGGGTTCCCAACATTTTCAAGCCGGGGGCGGGGTCACACTCAATCAGCTTTGAGGCTGAATGGCTATTTTGGCCTGCCTGCATGTTGGGGGTAGATATTTTGTCCCACCAGCTTCAAAGGGGTGGCCATTTTGTTTCTTGAATACCCTTGGAGGGGTGGGGGCAGTGATAGGCAGCTCCCAGATCGCACTGGTTCGCGTGGGGGGATAGTAAAATTTTCACATGTCCACGCCCATTTCCCTCCCTGCACCCTACTGGATCTCTTCCTGGGTCTCCCTTCCAGGGGCTTCCTCCTGCACACCAACAAACAATCTATGGGGCAAGGTGTGGGTCTGGGGAGGTGGTCCCCCAACTACTTCCGCTCCCAACTCCAACTACACCCCACCTTTAATGTCTTGCACGGAAGACAAAGAAGGAGTCGCAGGAAGGACTAACACAGGTTTATTCATTGATGGTCAGCGTGAACATGTGGTAATGGCGGAGGTACATCTCATTATATACAGTAGCACAATACATTTGAATCTTGCTGCACGGTAGCTCATTGGCTGCTACCGGCGTGGCCTCGCCCCGGTCACGCCTCTCTTCTGTAGTTCTTCTTCTGTAGTTCTTCTTCTGTAGTTCTTGATCATGCGGGGAGGTTCCCGCGGCTGTTCGTGATTTGGGGAATGTGAACCATGTGAGGTTGAACGCTCGCAGCTGCCCTCTATGGGCGGCTTGCTCGCGTTCCTTAACAGCTGAGATACATTGTGATTGTGGACTGGTTACATTCATATATTTAAAGTAACATTGTACATGCATACATAACATCCCTCCCCCCTAGGATGGGACGAAGTCCCTCAACCATTGTGGCTTGCCGCATGTGCGCCTTGGGCGTGCGGCCGCTTGACTTAACACAGGGGAGCCGGCGGCTCCTAGTTCCGCGGAGTCCTGTCCTGCAATTGAAAGGGGGGACTCAGTAGTGGCTCGGTATGGCGTCTGTGGTAACCTTGCATTGGGGGACGGGAATGGAATGAACAGTTGGGAAGTGAATCCCTGCCTACCGTTTGAGGGGTTTGGGGACCCCCTCAGTACGAATCTCGGGACCGACGAAGAGGCCCTCATGCCCTCGCCACCCCCCACTGCCTGTCTGGGAGTTCTAGAGACTGTGGTGGGCGGACTTGCCCCTGTTGCCTGTCTTGGGGGTGTTGGTCTCCGGGGAGCTGGAGCTATGGTATACTCTAAAACAAAAGGGCTAGGGGGACTGGAAGTACCAGGGGCTGAACTGAAACCCCTCTTCTCGCTAGGATGGGTGGGGGACCACTCTGCTACACCCCCCTGGTACTGCAACTCATAATCATCGTCAAACTGATCCCTCTCTTTGAAAGTATCCTCCTCTGTGGTCGGGAACCCAGGATATGTATTTGTATCCGCAGGTTCCGCCGTGTCTCCCCCTTGGGTAATGCGGGTGGGGGAGGACCCTAACGCTGATTCCCCCTCACTGGTGACCCGCCTTCTGAGCTGGTCGGCGTGCCTTCTCCAGAGTAGACCTGAACTAGTCTCGACCCTGTAGGATACCGGCCCCGTTTGCTCGACAATTGTCCCTGGTACCCACGCTGGCCCCGAGGCCGCGTAGTTCCTGCAGTGAACCGGGTCCCGTACCGAAAAACTTTTAGAGCTCTCTCCCCCTATGCTTATATTTCTCCCTTCATCCTCCACCCTGGACGGATCCATCCGGTCAAAAAGTGTTACCGGACGCCTCCTCATGAGGAGTTCGGCTAGGGAAAAACCTGAGGCTAAGGGGGTTGTCCTGTAGCAGATGAGGAACTGGCACAGATGCAGGTTCAACTCACCGGGACCCATGCGCCGCAGTGCGTCTTTCGTAGTGCGCACTTGGCGCTCTACCTGACCGTTTGTGGCGGGGTGGAACGGGGCAGCGGTTATGTGCCTGATGGCGTTCCTCTCCATAAACGTCTTGAACTCTGCCAACGTGAAGGTGCTAGTGTTATCGCTCACAAGGACGTCTGGCAGGCCGAAGCAGGCAAAGAGCTTGCACAACTGTTTAATGGTTGCGGCAGAGGAAGTGCTGTTCATGGGAATTACCTCCAACCACTTGGAGTAGGAGTCGACTACCAGTAGGAACATGGACCCGCGGAAAGGGCCAGCGAAGTCGACATGGATCCGGGACCATGGCCCACGGGCCGTATCCCATTCCCTATGGGGTAACCGGGACTCCTCGGGCCGAGAGCTCTGGCAGCTCTCGCATGTGCCCACTAAGCATTCTATGTCCCCGTCTATCTGGGGCCACCAAAAGAAACTCCTGGCCAGAGCCTTGGAGCACACGATCCCAGGGTGGCTGGTATGCAGTAGCCTCAGCACCTTGGCCCTCAGCTTCTCTGGGATAACTACCCGCTGGCCCCAGAGTAAGCAGCCCCTTTCCAGGGAAAGCTCTACCCTGCGCCTGAAAAACGGCTTGAACTGCTCCTCGGGGGGAGAAATGGGCCACCCTTTCCTAACCCAGGAACTAACTTGGGCCAGTATCTTGTCGGCTGCAATGGCCTTGGCGAGGTCGGCCGGGACAATTGGGGGTGAATCGAGAGACTCAATCAGCAGGACTTGGTGTTCCTGCTCCACCTCGCATGTAGGGTCCCCTAAACTAGGGAGAGGGGATCGGGACAGGGCGTCCGCGTGTGAGATCTCCTTCCCTGGGCGATAGACCAGCTCATACTGGTAGGCATTGAGGAAAATGGCCCAACGCAGCATCCTGGGGGATAAAATTTGCGGGGTGGGTTTGCCGGTAGTGAAGATCCCCAAAAGCGGCTTGTGATCCGTCACCACCGTAAACTCGCGGCCGTATAGGAAATCGTGGAACTTCTTTGTTCCCGCAATTATGGCTAGGGCCTCCCTATCTGTTTGCGCGTAATTGCGCTCTGCCTTCGAGAGGGACCTTGAGTAGTACGCTACCGGGGCTTCCCTCCCGCTCTCCAACACGTGGCACAGGACCGCCCCCACCCCCACCGGGGACGCATCACAGACCAGCACCACTGGTTTTTTCGGATCAAAGTGGGTCAGGACAGCATCTGAAGACAGGAGTGATTTGAGCTCTTTGAATGCCCTCTCCTGCTTGTCCCCCCACCGCCAAACCGCATCCTTCTTGAGTAGCGTGTGCAGTGGCTCCGCGACTGATGCCTTCCGCGGTAGGAAGGAGTGATAGAAATTTAGGAGCCCTAGAAATGACTGCAGCTCCGGTTTCGCGGTGGGGCGAGGGGCGTCTCTCACGGCCGCAACCTTGGACTCGGAGGGTTTGATTCCGTCCGGGGTTACCTTAAACCCTAGAAACTCAACCTCCCTCGCAAAGAATACACACTTGTCCCTCCTCAATCGAAGTCCTGCCCTCTCAAACACTGAGAGGACCCCATCCAGCCTCTTGGCTAACTCTGATTCGCTCCTCGCTGTTATCAACACATCGTCGAAGTATGGGAGGACACCTGGAAGCCCCTTTAAAAGGTGTTCCATGAGGGACTGGAAGATTCCGGGGGCCGAATTCACACCAAACTGAAGGCGCATTACCTTAAACGCCCCCTTGTGCGTTACGATCGTTTGCGCGGCGGCAGCAGCCGGGGTTACAGAGAGCTGCTGGTACGCCTGGGCCAGATCTAGCTTGGCGAAACACCTCCCCCCATGTAATGTGGCCAGCAAATGGCTGACCACGGGCACCGGGTATGCATTTGGCCGAATGGCCTTATTTATCGTACATTTATATTCCGCACAAATCCTGACCTCCCCATTTGACTTGAGGGCTGTAACAATCGGCGTTTCCCACTCCGCCGAGTCAACTGGAACCAAAATCCCCTGCCCCACCAACTTGTCCAGTTACGCCTCAATCTTGTCCTTGAGGGCGAAGGGCACTCTCCTTGGCTTTAGGCGGATGGGCCGGATTTCTGGGTCCAGCTCAAAGGAAACCGGGGGCCCCTTGTATTTCCCGAGCCCCTTCTTGAAAACATCCGGGTGTGGGTCGCACACGTCCCGCATTGGGTCAGTCTCGATGGCGTTAATGCCGGACAGTTCGATCCCCAGGGGAGCAAACCACTGCGTTCCCAAAAGGCAGCACCTCCCCCCTTTGAGGACCACTAGGGGCAGTTTCTCGGAGTAGTTCTTGAACTTCACCTTGAAGTTCCCCCCCCCCAACACCGGGATCCCATTTCCCTGCACGTCCCGTAGATTGGATCTCATGGCCCGCAGTTTGGGCCGCTTCTCTGGGGGAATGCGCATAAACTCTTTTTGGGACAGGATGGAATAAGATGACCCCGAGTCTATCTCCATCCTCACTGGGACCCCCTGCAACAGTACCTCTATGAAAAACCGCCGGTGCTCCAGGCCCACGCGGTTCACGCCTTCCTCGCTGTAGCCGACTGAGACCTTCCTGGTGCCGGCCGCCTTTCGTTGGTGCGTCTGGGGATGGCTGGAACTGCCCTTGTCCTCGACTCCCCCGCGCCTGCATACTCGGGCGATGTGTCCTTTTCGGCCGCAGTTGTGGCACTCGGCCTTTCGGAACGGGCACCTCGTGCGGTCGTGGGCCGCCGCACAACCGTCGCAGTGGCGGTCCTGCCGTTCACGGGTCTGCCGCCTCTCACCTCGCTTCTTGATCCTCTGGACGTCGTCGTCCTCGCTGGAGTAGGGGTCCGCGGTAGTGGACGACTCCTCGGATGACGTTGGTGCGCCGGCGGCCGGCTTGGGGGCCCGCCAGGCCATCTTCGCTGGTGTCTGCCGGGCCGCCTGTACTGGTGACTTGGCCCTCTCGGACGTGGCCCCTCGGGACTTGAACAGCCAGACTCCGCTCCTGGCCTCCTCGGCTGCTTGGGCCTTCCGCAGTACCTCGTTGAACGTGAGGCGATGGTCGCGGGTCATGAGCCTCCTCTGAAGCTCCTCGTCCCTCAAACCACACAGCATGTGGTCACGGAGGGCCTGGTCTAGGTCGTCCCTCTGGCAATGCACCGCTGCAAGCCTGAGGGCCGCCGGGTAGGCGGACACGGATTCGCCCGGTCGCTGGTCTCGCCTGTGGAACGCGACCCGGGCTGGGAAGATCGAGACGGGTGGCTGGAAATGCTCACGCAGTCTCTCCAGGATACGGTCGATGGGCACCTCGTCCACCTTCCAGGGGGCCACCAGGGTCATCAGGATCCGCAGCGTGGCCGGCCCCACCTGAGCCAGGAAGTGGGAGCGCATCTTCGCGTCGTCGTCGATGCCTGCAGCTTCCATGGCATGCCGAAACTGGCACTCGTAGAGCTCCCATTGTTCGGGCTCGCTGACATCGAACTGGTACGGCTTGACCTTGGGATTCGCCATCGATCCCATCCTCGTCGCCAATTTAGTGTCTTGCACGGAAGACAATGAAGGAGTCGCAGGAAGGACTAACACAGGTTTATTCATTGATGGTCAGCGTGAACATGTGGTAATGGCGGAGGTACATCTCATTATATACAGTAGCACAATACATTTGAATCTTGCTGCACGGTAGCTCATTGGCTGCTACCGGCGTGGCCTCGCCCCGGTCACGCCTCTCTTCTGTAGTTCTTCTTCTGTAGTTCTTCTTCTGTAGTTCTTGATCATGCGGGGAGGTTCCCGCGGCTGTTCGTGATTTGGGGAATGTGAACCATGTGAGGTTGAACGCTCGCAGCTGCCCTCTATGGGCGGCTTGCTCGCGTTCCTTAACAGCTGAGATACATTGTGATTGTGGACTGGTTACATTCATATATTTAAAGTAACATTGTACATGCATACATAACACCACCCCAAGAAAAAACTCTCTCAGGGTGGAAACTCCTCTTCCCTCCAGCCTCTGCTCCCCCTCCCCTTTCCTCTTTGTGGGGAGGGAGAGAAAAGGGACAATCAAAAGGGAGGCTCTTCCGGAGGGGACCACTTCCTCTTCCCTCCAGCCTCTGCTCCCCCTCCACTTTCCTCCTTTACTATCTTGAGGGAACATTGCCCTCAGAACGTCTTTTGGTAACTCAGCCCTCCAATGCTTCTAAGAGCAAAAATTTTAACATGTTGGTTTTTTCTTGCTTCTGGAGTTCAGTTCTCACTGGTATTGCATGACAGAGTGAGCTCCCATCCCTATCCCAACTCCTGCCAACCTAGCAGTTTGAAAGCAAGAAATTGCAAGTACTGTTGATAAATAGGGACCACTTTGGTGGGAAAGGTCATGCATGCTCAAAAGCCAGTCGTATCTGACTCTAGGGTCCAGTGCTCATCTCCATTTACAGCCAAAGAGCCAATGCTGTCTGTATTTGCAGACATTTTCATGGTCATGTGGCAGGCATGATTAGATCACTCACCCAGTCACATAGCCACACCCACAAAGTAGGCCATGCTCATAGTAAAAAAATTGGAGCCCACCACTGAGTGGGGGACCACATGAAATGACACTAAGGGCCACATCCAGCCCACAGGCTTTAAGTTCGGAACCCCTGGTTTACAATAAAGATGCATATAATGTTTTTATCACCCACCTAGCAGCTTTACATAGATATTCAATAGCACTAGGAAGATGGTTGAATCCCCAACAAAGTGCCCAAAGAGTCAAAGCAACCTCCCTCTGAATATAGCCATCAAGGAAGGAGCAGTGTCACTGCAATAATAGGCCTCTAATCCCCAATCCTGACTGCTTCTCCAAAAGTATACAATGGTATCAAAAGCCACCAAGAGATCCAGGAGTGCTGGAAAGCATGAAGCCTTCCTGTCAGCTTCCCAGATAAGATCATTGTGCAATGCAACCAGTGCAGACTTGATCCTGCAATAAGGCCTGAAACCTGACTGGAAAAGATCAAAGCAATTGGTTTCATCTTCACCATCACCACAATTTCAGTCAACTTGTCCTTCTTCTTCTTCTTGTGCCATATCTTATTCTGAATATTGGTGATCATCATGGCGAACAGCCATGAAGACTGTCCTGTGAATATAATGCTGTGACCTTTCATCCACCTTCCGCATTGCAGCGTGACACCCATATAACTGATCCAGTTCCGTGAGTCACTTTCTGGTCCTGGGACCTTTTGGGATGCACAGTTCTCCTTAGCCCCAGGCCAGTATTGATGAATCTGCTGCCCTCCATCAAGATGGATTCAAGTGGGATTAAATCAATTTGGGGACTATCACCCTTTCCTGTGGATTTCGCCAAGGCCGCTAGTCCTCAGGACTGTCAGGTTAGTTAACCACCACCTGACGCTAGACATTGAGTCACTGGCAATATGTTCTACTCTATTACCATAGCAGAATAACCTGGCCAGACTGGCTCATCTTGTTCACACAAGACAAATTGGCTAGAGGTTCAAAGTTTCCCACTCAAAGCTAAAGAGGCAAAAGAAGAAGATTTTTTTAAAAAATCTTCTAACTGACTCAGTGCAAAAGTGATCAAATAGGAGGGGAAAATAATTACACTTTCCCTGCCCCACCACAGAGCAGCAGAGAAAGTGTTTAGTTTGCCCATATACTGAAGTGGCTCATCAACCACTTCACAATACAGGCAAAGGCTGCTTGTGCTATTTGGATAAAGGGAGTGGACTAAATGTGATTACCTAATTCCCCAATCCTCAAGCATCCTCACACACCATAATCCCAGTCACTCCACAAGGGACAGATCCAAAGTTACACCCCATCACCAAGAAAATAAGCAGTTACGGGCAACTACATTGGTTGCAATTGTGACTTCCCTACTCTGGGAATAACTAGCTACTACTATTATTATCAAAACTTACCCTGATCTTCAATTTTCCTTTTTGTTTTTACCTGGAAGATTATAAAACATCTAATTTACTTCTTCCTAAATTTCCTGCCTTCTTCAGGGAAAAGTATCAAGTTCCTGCCTTGGCAATAGGAACTATGAAATTCATGTTTTTAATTTATTTATACCAAAGATGACAAAAGTTTTTTTCTTAGGTAGAATTCCTGAAATACCTCTGCCACCATGGCTTGAGGTATTATTATAGTTTTGATGTCTAATAAGATAATTTTACCATCTCTGGTCTAGCCTGATACCCTTCTGGTCTATGAAGCAAAAGAAAATCAACAATTCCTGGTTCCAAATAAGAGCTTTAAAATATACTTATTTTTGAAATTTTTTTTAAAAAAATGAGAGTTTCCCTTTTTACATAAGAATTTGAGGAAAATTAGGGACTGTGGAAAAGCTGTTTAAGGTGTTTTGGCTTACAATGTATCCAACTACAGCACAAATAAGTATCATTAGCATCCATGTTGCCTGTCAAAATGCCCAAATTATAATCAGCAGCAGCATCTGCTGCCAAACTGCTCCAAGATCTCTCCAGGTTGGTTTTTAATGAACAGGTGTGTGCTTCATAGGAAATGTATTTAAAGTTGTTCTGCTGTCAATTTTGGAATTGAAAACAACCAAGAAGGGGCTCTATGAATACAAATATGAAGCACTTAATGACACTTGGTGTAATTGGCAATCGAAGTCAATAATAGAAAAGGCTTTCACATGCCACAGTGTATGCAGAAATTCTTTTTTAAAAAAACTAATTTTCATACTGAACCCATAAGTTCAGGCCAATGGGACTCCTCCATCAGAATTCTGAACCTACAAACAAGCCACCTTAATGAGGAGCTAATCACCAGGAACATCAGATATACACTTCAAAGGAAAGAAAGGCATTATACTTCCCAGGTTGAAAGATGTTCAAGGGACTCCAAAGTTTCTTGTTTATGACTGCATGCATGACTGTTTTTATTTTTGTTTTAAACCGATGAGGCAGGTGTTCCAAGACTCTGTGTTTTTACCTTGAGTTACAATATTTAGGGGACTGCAGTGGCCCAAGTGGTTAAGATGCTGAACTCACTGACTGGAAGGTCGGAATTCGATTCCCGGGCACTGCATGATGGAGTGAGCTTCCATCTCTGTCCCAGCTCCTGCCAATTTAGCAGTTCAACAACAGGAAATTGCAAGTAGCTAAATAGGGACCACTCCGGTGGGAAGGTAAGCAGTGTTCCATTCACTCCAGTGTTGAGGTAACCCTGCCACATGTCCATGGAAATGTCTGCACATACAGACAGTTCTGACCCTTTGGCTATAAACAGAGATGAGCACTGAACCCTAGAATCGGATAGGACTGGCTCCCAAGCAAGAGTAACCTTTACCTATAATATTTAATGGGAGAAAATCTAAATCTTGAATTAAAAATATTCTATAAATTGAAGAAGTAATAACATTAAAAACTAATACAACACTGGTTGAATTGAAGCCTAGACCACCACTGCCCCACCCAATAACCACAATGTTTATTACTAAAAAGTGAATGACGAGTTTCCGTATGTCACTCTGTTATGGTAAAACTTGAAAATGTGTTCTCCCATCTTTACAGGAACCATAGTAAAGTAGGTAAAGTTAAAGGTCGCCCTTGCTTGAAAGCCAGTCGTATCCAATTCTAGGGTTCAGTGCTCATCTCTGTTTCAAAGCCGAAGAGCCATCACTGTCTGCTTCTGTAGATGTTTTCATGGTCATGTGGCAGGCATGACGAGACACCAAAGCGCACAGTGAAAACAGTTAAAACCCACCACCTCCCATCCTGGGAAATTATAACTTGAACATTGCTGTGGAATTATAGCTTGAAGTAGGCAGATTCCTCTCTTTTGAAGCCCTCCATCTTTTCCCATTACATCAGCAGTGCCCAAACTACGGTCCGTGGGCCAGATCCAGATCCCAATGCAAATTCATCTGGCCTGTTCTGCCCTCGTCGCTCCCAGAAGTGAAAGTAAAATGTGTCCATTACTTTCGCTTCCAGGAGTGATGAGGGCATGCAGGCTGGATGAATTGGTTTCAGGGGCTGGATCTAGCCCATGAGCTGTAGTTTGGGCACCCCTGGTTTAAGCAAAACAAAATGGCAGCCTAAAAATCTATCTCATCCTGTTGCAAAACATATCTGTTGCAAAACAGATTGCAAGGCACATTTTACTTCCACTTCCAGTGGGAGGAACCATGTGACTGGTCCACTGAAACACATGACTGGCCCGCTGAACCATGTGACCAGCCCACAGTCTAAAATGTTTGGGCACTCCTGCATTACATGGCCTCTGGTAAAGTAGCAGGTGGACCTTTCCAGGACCCCAACATTGATTCTCCTTCTATATGCAGGGATGGGGGAGGAGAGTGAAGTACTCTCAGTAGGCACTTGCATGGAGAGGGGTTTACCACAGGATAACCAGGGCAACTCCATCAACATCTGGGCCAGAGTTCCATCCTCTACTCTACAGTAATAAATAAAGAAGAAAATACTTTACGATTTAAAACAGGAGGTACTACTTTTCTTTAGGAGCACAGGTTCATACTTGCTTCCTTCCTGCAATGCATGCTGACAGGCAAGAAGGTTTCACATAAGCATTTGAGAAATATACATCTTTTATCTCTAGATGCAAACGACTCTTGTGTTTTTTTCAAAAATATGCTTGGTACTGCACATTTTTATTTTCAAAGAAAAGCAACTAGATGACCCTGGTCTAGTATGATACATTCAACATGGACAGAGGACCATATTGGTTTCCTGCTGAAAATTGTCTGGGCTTATTTGCACACTATTTTGTAAAAACAAGCAAACAAACAAAGAAAGCACAACTTCAGGAGAAAACAGCATCCAAAAGCCATTTTTGACAAGACAAGGGGGCCAAATGCTGAAATATTTTTCCTTCATAATGAAAATAATTGTACTATATCCCATCTAGTGTTACAAACCTAATGCATAATTTAACACAGAATGTCAAATTCATACTATAAATACAAACCAACAAAATGGCAGATTTGTACTATCCTCATCTCTCCCAACAATTTCAAGATCCTTCTTGAAAGTATCTTGAGCAAAGTATCCCCCATCTTAAAACTGATAATAATAGGATGCGACCTATGAGCACTATCTTGATATCATTAGAAGAAAGATGTAGCTAGTAAAATAAATAAACTTATCACATTCAAGTGTTGCACTAACTCTATTGTTGCCAGTATTGTTTGGTACTTTATAGAGAATGCAATAATACATCAATAATTGTTGGTTTTATGTTGGTCCACAATCAGCCATTACTGTTTGAACTAATCAATGCAACCACATTCAAATCATGTGTTTTTCAATCTTTTTCCATGTCTCCTCCCCACCCCATTGTCACTCACTTTTCCCTTCTCTCTTGCATACACATAAATGTATTAAAACTGAATTCAAACCCTAGCCATAGCTAATTGAGGCTTACAGGCACTCACCCCTTTGAACTTGGCAGCTGCTGACTTCAAACATAGCCATTTGAAGTGAGCCACTTTTACCAATAGCTACAGATGCAGAAATGGAGATGGGCTGTGTACAAAAGGTTTTATATTCATTCATTTAATTTACATCCTGCCAAATGCTTTGAAAACCCTTACAGCACAGCAAAACTGACAATGGTAAGCAACTAAAAGGGACATTCAAAATGTATAATTGTGTAGCATTTCTCATTTATAATCAGGGTATCACTTCACTGCTAAATAAAAAAATATTTACATCAAAAAAAGCCTATTCATTCTCCTCTTATTTGTTTTGTTTATTTGCTTTATTCTCCCATTTAAAAAACAATGCTCTTTCTACACTAGCATACTTGCCAATTACAAGGTTGCCAACCACGCTAACATTGTTCAGAACTCATAATGTCAAGCCATTGGAATTGAGGATGGGGAACCAGGGGGAGTGGGGCAACCAAGGCAGAATGAATCCATTCTCCAAGTGTTCGTGGGGAAAGATAAAGAAGCAATGATGCATATGCTTTAGCAAATTTTAATTGAAGAGAAACCTCAGCATCTGGCATCCGGTTCCACGAAGCAGTTTAAACTGATTTATCCTGACAACAAGGGAAATTCTCAAGTCAAATCCAAATACTGTGCTGTAAGTGACATATGGATCAATTCATTAAAATGCTAGCTGAAAATCTCATTGGCAAATTATAGAGAAAAGGGATAATGGAATGTAACCTGGAGCAGGGTGATACCTGAAAAACAGGGGGCTTTGGCAGCAGGTGGTGGATGAAACCCAGTTAGGAGTGTTACCTCTGAAATGGCGCAGGGGTGTGTGTGTGTGTGTCAATTTCACCTTACCTTAGTTTCTGGCAGTACCAGGCTCTATCAGTTATGATGCAGCATCCTACATTTTATTCTGCCCCACCACTGCCAACATAGGCTTTCTTATTAGTGTGTTTTGGTATTGAGGGGTTTTATATGAAAATTTTAATATTTGTGTCAGTTTGTATTTTTGAATTTTATGCTGTAAGCTGCCCTGAGTAGGAAGGTTTTCCTAGAAGGGTGGGATATAAGTGTAATAGATAGACAGATAGACAGACAAACAAACAGACAGATAGATACTCTCTAGTTCTAGAAATAACTTTTGCTCAGAAAATAAAGGGCATGGCATAATTCGTTCAAAATGGCCAATAATTATGTATCACTTGACACTGACAACAAATGGAAGCTGGATATCTGTACACCGTCCAGCTTGATTCTGCCTTATGTTATGAGGAAGGATTAATTCTCATGCCCTAATAAATGGACCATACGACTAGACTAGAAGTCTTTTTGTTTCTCTGTGCAGCAATTCTCTTTGTTACTGACAAAAAGCTTACCTTTATGGGTAGTCTAACATCTTGTTTCCCTGTATTCTCTCAACTTTCCCAGTGTAGTGTGGGACAATGGTCAACACACAGAAATCCATTGGGAAAATTAAGTTGGCAGGTTGTGCATGATGATCTGTTGAGATAGGCTTATGAAAGGAATATGATCCTGTAGGTCAGGAGGTGCCCAAACCTTTTGGGCCATGGGCCAGTCACATGGTTCAGGGGTGCCCAAACTATGGCCCACAGGCCAGATCCATCCCTGACCCCAATTCATCCAGCCTGAGCCACCCTCGCATCTCTCAGAAGTGGAAGTAAAATACGCCCCTTTTACTTCTGCTTCTGGGAGCGATGAGGGTGGTGTAGGCCGGATAAATTGGTCTCAGGGGGCAGATCTGGCCCACGGGCCATAGTTTGGGCACCCCTACTGTAGGTCCTCCTTGACTTCTGAGATACCTTGGATACCATTGCTGCTTATCCTCCTGGACTGGCTGTCAAGATTGGGGGTGGGGACCCTAGTACTAAGTTGGCTCTGGCTCTTTTTTGGTGGTTGCTTCCAAAGGGTTCAGCTTGGGAAGGCTGTCTTGGTGCCATGGGTCCTCAATGGTGGGGTTCCTCAGGGGTCTGTCATCTCTCTAATACTGTTCAACATCTATATGAGGCTGCTAGGTGAGGTCATCCAGAGATTTGGCATTTTGTACCATCAGTATGCTGATAACACACAGCTCTAGCTCATCTTCAAACCTTCTGCAGTCGATGCTTTTACTAGTCTTGAATACTGTCTGGCCACTCTTGGACTGGATAACAGCTATCAGACTGAAACGGAACCTGCACAAGACAGAGATCTTGTTGTTATGTGGTTCACCTTAGTTTGACAGGGGAACCCCTAAAGTGGATGGGATTTCCCTCCCTCTGTTTAATCAGCTTGGTTTAATCTTGACCCAACACTGTCCATGATATGGCAGGTCGCAGCTGTGGTCAGATCCACATTTCCCCATCTATGGCATACAGCCCAGTTATGCCCATATCTAAGTGGCAGGTCCCTAACAACATTTGCCTATGCTCTGGTAGTCTCAAGAATTGACTATTGTAATGATGTCTACATTGGGCTTCCTTTGAAACTGATATGGAAAAAAGATCCAGAATGTGGCAACAAGATTGATCATGGGTGCAAGTAGATTTGAACATATCTCCTCTATTCTGGTTTGCCTACACTAGCTACCTGTCTATTATATACCAGGGAAGGCTAGGAGGTTGTTGACAAGGGGTGGATCTATTTGACTGTGGCACCCTTAAAGCTAACTGCGGTTAGGTTAGGTTCAATGCATAGGAATGCATTGAAGAAGAAGAAAACCATTTTGGAGCTCAGGGGAAAAAAGCCAAAAATAATGGTTTAAATGTAAAAAGTATTTATAAAGTAGCAAAAAATTCCAAAGTGCTCTTTATGAAGAATTTTTAACAGAAAAAATAAGTTTGGGGATTTTTTTTTTTTTGGGGGGGGGGGAGAGGTTGGCTTTTTTTCCTGACCTTCAGAACAGAAGAAATGGATTTCCAATGCATTCCTATGGGAAAACATGCTTTGTGCCCTCTAGTAGCCAGCTGTGGTAATGGCCTGACAGTCAGCTGTTTCCCCACCACCACCCCAGAAATGCTGAACTCTAATTTTAAGCTGCTGAATCACACTGAAAACATGACAAAAAATTCAAGAAACAGAGCGGAAATGCTCCAAATTCCATCCTGCTGCTATGGAAAGCAGAAGGGGATGCCCAAGCAGCCCAAAAAAGCTTGGCACCCTGGGGGGATCCGGTCCATGTCACAATTTTGTCTGTGAAGCGGACCATCACTTTGTATGGATTTCCGTCCATGAAGTGAGTTTTCCGGTAAGCGGATCGTCCATAAAGTGGGGCTCCACTGTACAATGTTTGTTACCTGTATTGCTTAGTTTTGTTTGATGTTTTCATCATATATTATGTTTGCTTTTTATTTTAATATATCTGTGTTTTAAAATTGTTATACATCTCCAAGAATAGTACTAGAGATGTAAAAGTGTAATAAATATAATAAATATAACAAACATATAAATACATAGCCCATTGATAGCTGAGAATGAGCTAAAAGTGAAGGCTGCAGCTGTTAATTGACTGCTTACTGCAGGGATTCTCAGCCTGCAACCCACGGGCTGGATGCAGTCTGTGGCACTATTTCATGTGGCCCACCACCACCTCCACCACACCAGGAAGTGCCATGTGGTGGATGAAGGACAAAATAGCCATCTGGCCCCCAAAGCTGTCTGAGACTTTAAAAGGTTGAGAACTCTTGGCTTACTGTGTAACTTCTGTTATGCTGCAGTGGCTAACATGCCACTTCAGCAAGCTAGGAATTGAACACTTCCCTAATCATCTATGAATGGTCAGGGCAAATTATTATTTTTAACGTTCTAGAGTTCATTCACATCACTGAAACAATGTGTCAATTTGTTTAAACTTTCAAAAAAATGTCCTTTGTGTGTGCATATATTGCCAGTTGATACCATGGTCCATCCATCCGTCCCCCCCCCCCCCCCAGCAATACATAGACACATATGCAAATAAATGTTTTATTATTAAAATGAAGTGGTGCATTGCTTCAGTGATGATCTCCAATACATACTCTAAGAAGTGGAGTGAGAAACCCCCTCCTGTTTGACCAAAAGGAGCAAGACAAAATTGCAAAAGGCACACAGGTAGCTGGAAAAGGGAGTGATTTTCCTCTCTAGCCAGCCAGCTTATCGAAAGCAGTTACCAGAGGGGAGGGGGAAATGGCCATCATAGGGAAAGACCAGAAAAGAGAGTTATGGGCAAAAGTTACCCCAGAGAGGGCAACACACAGAAGACCTCAAGCCATTCCTGTGAAGGCCAGGATTGGACAGAACCTGTAATTGACAGAAGGGGGTGATGGAAATGGTATAAAATGATTCAACGTGATGCCAATGCTTTTCAGAGTGACCCAGCAGCACAACAGCGTAGAAATATATCATAAAGTTGGTTGTGTGAATAAGCGCTAAGAGGCCAGTACTTCACTGGCACCATCAACATCATTTTGCTTGATTATACAGGATGGTGGAAAGGTTGAATTTCCCACTTCTTTCCAAACAACTTATTTTCTGTAACAGAAAGGATAAGAGATGTTGCACTGGGGGATGATAACATCTTCATTAGCACTTTGCACAGAGAAGCCTCTGGGAGAGCAATGACCTCTTTCCACATCAAGATTTAAGTAGCTCCTTCCTCTGAACCATTCACTGAGGTAATGAGATGCTACAGGATATGGGCTAGAAATGTTTAAGGAACACATGTCTCTGTTATTGACAATTATTTATACTCATAATGCATTATTGAAGAGGAGAAGTTAATAGAATAGCCAGAAGGGTACTGATGGAAAAACATTGCTTTTTCTGAGAGCATTGCTTCACATTGATGGGGATTCTCTCTTTAAACAGTCTTTTAAATGTTCACCCTACTTGGCAAAGCCATAAAAATAATAATAGAACAAGCTATATACTTCTTAATCTCATCTCATCTCATCTCTCTATATATATATACCATGCCAGCAACTCAAGGAAGATGAGGAGAAGCAGAAGGAGACAGAGAAGCAGCAGGGAAACATTGGCAATTATTTCTACTGCTGCTGTGGCTCTGGGGTTGGGGGGATGCGGAGGGGATGCACACTACTTTCATCAGCCTCCTAGTAGTAGGATGAACCCATTCGCCAGGATACACACCAGAGCTCAGAGCTACATCGGCTGCTGTTGGAAAGTCAGAGACATTTATTTCCAAATGTCTCCATCACCCCATGATTACTCTATTAGCAATGATGTGAAAGTTGTATCCTGGCTTGCACTGGACAGGCTCAAAAAGAAGTACTTCAAGACATGTGCCCCCTCCCCATACAAATACCACCTTTATATCTTTATTTTGCTTTCCTATTTTAAGAAAAAAGGTAATAGATATTTTATATAAACCAAAGAGGGGAAAACCTCAAAATGCCACTGATTACCCTTTGCAGGCGCACCCCCCAATAAAGGACTCAGACACCGGTAAAAGTGGATAACAGCATCGGGCCACATTTATTGATTCATGCCCTAGTCCGAATTATAAATTTCTATTGGTAAAACGACCAATCATAATTCTTAAGGCAAGCAGGCCGAAGTAACACTGGTAAGGTACCACCCCAAAATTGCCAACGGCAATTGGTTACAATGTATCGATTTGTATCAATTTGTTTGTTTACAACAAACAAATTGTTGACCGTAGTCAATATCTAACTAATGACCCCACCCTCTGACGCGTATCCGTGGAATCACGGGGTGATGCATGCTGGCTAGCTATCGCCATCACCCCGTCGCCTAGTTCGTCGTTGACCGGACAACGTTTAACCAACTTATGCCTGTCTATTGTTGTCCAGTCAATTGCGAACCTGCCGGATACCTGTGGGTCATAAAGTTTACCTTACCAGTGATACCCGCCCATGTGACCAAGTCAACAGCATCACAGAAACCCCTATATCAAACCATAGCAACAGTGTGGGATGGGCGAAAAAACCAGGACCCGAGAGCCAATTGTGGGTCCCAGCCAAAAATTCCCACCCGGCCCCGAAGCGACCAAAATATCACACTGTTAACTAGGGAGGGGGTGGAGGGGAAAAACTTCTCTGCTCCGTCGCTTCGGAAAATGGCAGCTCGGCTGCCTCATGGCCACCCCTTTTATAAGGGAGCTGGCCACGCCCCTAACTACCCGGATGCCTTCGTCCTATGGGGGGGGCCCGCAAAGGGCGCGGCGGCCATTTTGGCGCCGCGCTTGCATTGCAGGCGCACCCCCCAATAAAGGACTCAGACACCGGTAAAAGTGGATAACAGCATCGGGCCACATTTATTGATTCATGCCCTAGTCCGAATTATAAATTTCTATTGGTAAAACGACCAATCATAATTCTTAAGGCAAGCAGGCCGAAGTAACACTGGTAAGGTACCACCCCAAAATTGCCAACGGCAATTGGTTACAATGTATCGATTTGTATCAATTTGTTTGTTTACAACAAACAAATTGTTGACCGTAGTCAATATCTAACTAATGACCCCACCCTCTGACGCGTATCCGTGGAATCACGGGGTGATGCATGCTGGCTAGCTATCGCCATCACCCCGTCGCCTAGTTCGTCGTTGACCGGACAACGTTTAACCAACTTATGCCTGTCTATTGTTGTCCAGTCAATTGCGAACCTGCCGGATACCTGTGGGTCATAATGTTTACCTTACCAGTGATACCCGCCACACGGGGAGGCTTGCAAAGGCTCACCGCCCCCCCAAGACCGTCAGCTCAGTCGACAGGCCTGCTCGCCAGTCCACTAACCAGAGGTCCATACCTCCCTGCGACAGATGGGCCCCATCCCCTGAGTAAAGCTCGTAAATTTGCAGACTGATGGTGGGGAGGCTAATGACGCATCCCCCGCCCTTGTCAAGGGAACCGGGCAATAGCTCCGTTCACGGAGCGTCGGCTCAGTCAAGAGCCCCGAGGCCGAACGCCCCCCTGTAAGTGTACCGCGGTATCGTGTCCGACGTGCGGATGCACCCTGTCCCAGTCGGGTACCCACTCTGTCGCCGCAGCGTAACGCGCTGCCCCATGCAGCGTAACGCGCTGCCCCGTGCACCTGGCTACGGCCCACCAGGCATACTGTCACCGGTGTAAAACGACACCCAGGGTCTGTCAAGTAAAAAAGGGAAGGGGGGGAGAAACAGTGCAGTGACTAAAACTGGTACTCACAGTTGAGGAGGGCGAAGACAAAACTGAAAACATTGTGATCCCGACCCTCCCATGCGGCGTATTTCAGCCCTGTAGTACCCAAAAAACAACTGCAGCAGAAGCCGCCCCTATGCAGAGCGAACGGGCGCCGCAACGAGCCCCTGAGAGGCCAACACTGTCTAGTGCCTTCCCACCACCCTCCAAATTGGGATTTAGGAATAGAAGACCCACCTCGGTGACAGAAAAAACGTGCCATGGTGCGTGCCACAGTGCACGGAAATCCTGTAGGGCACCAACCGGACAGATGTCTGTCGAGGAACATCGTAGCAGTCTATTCCACTGCCTACGCCGTGCTGATCCGTGTTAGAGGAGCGTATCCCCAACTGAGCCCAATATTATCCACACAGACATCTCCGAGTTCCAGTGCCCTACGACTTGCATCCGCCTTATACAGCATCTCAAGCTCGCTGATGCGGAGCGCTCCAAAAAGGCCACCGTTGTAGCCGCATGAAGTGGGCTGCCTCATTTATCCAAACAGAGGCCAGGCCAGCCCCGGGCCAATTGGGTAAAAACCCTGGGAAAATCTTGCATCCACCTTATTCAGCATCTCAAGCTCGCTGACGCGGAGCGCCTCCAAAAAGGCCACCGTAGTAGCCGCATGAAATGGGCTGCCTCATCTATCAAAACAGAGGCCAGGCCAGCCCCGGGCCAATTGGGTAAAAAACCCTAGGAAAATCTTGCAACCGCCTTACTCAGCATCTCAAGCTCGCCGATGCGGAGCGCTCCAAAAAGGCCACCGTTGTAGCCGCATGAAGTGGGCTGCCTCATTTATCAAAACTGAGGCCAGGCCAGCCCCGGGCCAATTGGGTAAAAACCCTGGTAAAATCTTGCATCCGCCTTATTCAGCATCTCAAGCTCGCTGATGCGGAGCGCCTCCAAAAAGGCCACCGTAGTAGCCGCATGAAAAGGGCTGCCTCATCTATCAAAACAGAGGCCAGGCCAGCCCCGGGCCAATTGGGTAAAAACCCCTGGGTAAATCGGGTGGCGGTCGTCCGGGAAACGCCCGCGCACGCACACCCACCCTTCCCAAACATGTCTCACACGGAAGTCATTGGTGCTGTCCACACGACCTCCCACTTTGGCCATAAAAGCCAACCCTGACAGCTGAGATGCTATGGTGCGTGGTGCAAGGCCCTGGGCATACAGGTAAACCATGAACCGCAGAACATGGGCTACTGGGATCAGCCAGGTTCCTGGCAGTCAAATCGGGTACATAATGCTCTGAAGGAACTAAATGCGTGGTGATACGCCTTACTCATGCATGGCGCTAGTGACAGGCCAATCGCCCGGGTCACTTCTCCTTGCCAACGTTCCATCTCTCGTCCGGGAGTGGCGAGGGAAAGTCCTCCGCATCCGGGGCCGAGGCACGGAAACGGGAGATCTGCAGGCGGGACAAAGCAGCAGCAATATCATTATCAACCCTTGGGACATGCCTGGCCCTGAAGAGAACGTGGAGGTACAGGCTGCATAACACAAACTCGCGCACTAGGTCAATAACCCCGGGCGATTTGGAAATCTGTGCATTGACGATGCGGGCAAGAGCCGCATTGTCACGCCAAAATTGCACAACCGGGTTAGCCCACTCCTTGCCGCATAGCATCAAAGCACCCAGGATAGGGAAACATTCCAGATACGTGAGACCATGCAGGCGACCCGTGCCTGCCCAGGATGGTGGCCACCCACCATAGGCCCACTTCCAATTGAAGTACATCCCATAACCCAGGAATCCTGAGGCATCGGACTGCATCTGAAAGCAAGGGGGAGCCAGGAGATCAGACCCCAAAATGACACCCCGTTGAACTACCTCTGGATCTATGGCCAGACAAGCACGTCTGCCCCGATACCCCGGGTAAATCTAAGCCTATGGTGGGGCCTGGATAATCCTGCCATGGCGTCGCACCAGCGCAGAGCAAATGCCCTGCCCGGTGCGACGACCCTGCCAGCGAAATTGGGGTGACCATGTAGCACCAGAAGTTCCCTCAGTGATGCCATGCGCTCGGCCAGCAAGTACGAGATAAGGGCCACTAGCCTTGACACCTTATCCCGCTGCAACCTAGAATCCTGCGCTACCGTGTCACTCTCCACCCCAGGAATACTAGCTGTGGAGATGGGCCCTCGGTCTTTTCGGGCGCTAAAGGGACACCAAGTTCCTCCATTAGCGTCTGAAATGTGTTGAGGAGACGTGTGTACGTGTCCCAGCCCCGTTCAGCCCCGAATAAAACCATCCAGGGAATGGGCTACAGACCGGGACCCTGACCTGCGGACAAAGGCCCACTCTAGGAAAGTGGTGAAACGCTCGAATACCGAGCCCCAATGGAATAGCCAAAAGGCATGGCATCATTGAAATAATATGCTCCCCGGGACGGGGGTGCAGGGACAGGGCCAACGACCCTGCCCGCATAGACCCTCTTGTCAAAGCTGGCAGCAGCGACCTCCTCCCTCCCCCCAAGGGATAAAAGATCGGGGGCATCCTGAGGGGACCTGTTACCCATGAAAGGGATCCGTAACCCCTGCCTAGAACCCTGAAGGAGATAACCCGCATCCTCTCCCTTCGGGTACAATGTGAGCCAACGCTCCAACATGCCCACCTTAATTGGGGAGGGAGGCCTTCGGTGGACTAGATCCATATGCGGCAGTCTTGCCAGCCCCCTGTCTGCCCCACCCTCTGCCCCGCATCCCTCTAGGCCTGGGACAGGCAGAGGCCGCATGGGGGCCAACACAGGTGGGACACTCCTGTCTGTATTTGCCATTCTTCCCATTGCAGGAGCCATTGGACAAGAAAGTCCAGCACCGCAGGCGGGCTGGAACCCCCCGCCCCGCCCCCTGGCCAATGACCTGTGCTGGGGCCGCCTGCTGGACGCTAATCTCGGGGTGCGGGGAAATCCGCCTACGGCATACCACGTCACAAGCCAACCACGATGGGCCCGGAAAGTAAACCATCGCCCGGTAGACGTCCAAATACTGGACCATCGGAATTGCCAAATCCGGCCGGGCCCTAAGGTACACCGCCATGCATATGATGCAGGCCGGCAACCATTTGGCCCACATACTTGGCGGCTTGCGACGACGTGCCTGCTACTATCCTTCTCATTCTGCACCTCCCTCTCCTCCTTGGTGGACCCTCTGTTTAGGAGTGAGAAGATATCCACGTACTCCCCCCGCCAAATTTACTCTCTGTTGGCCTGTGCCAAGTGGTCACTCAGCGGTAAGGAATAGGGGCTTGGACCAACCCGGCCACCCAAAACATTCCCCTCGGGGTAGGGAACACCCCCCACCACGGGGCCCTGGGTGGTAGTTGTCATCGCCGGGTGGGGCGTCAGCGGGTGCACCGCCGCACCACCCAGGCGAGGCCAAGGCCATTGGAAAGCCCCCCCCCCCAAACGTGGCCACGTGTGTAGGTGCACTAGTTTGTACCGCATACTCACGTGCTGCACCCCCGCGGCCGCCCCCACCGGGGGTTCCGGCCCACTGGGGGCGTCGGAGCTCACGACCGCCGTAGAGCTCATCACTGGGGGCTGACCCGCACCGGCCTGTTGGTTGGGGAGCTGCGAGGCAGTGGCCGAGGTTGTGCCACGCCTCAAGCAGCTCAACCCGTCCCATCGCCTGCCGCTGCCCAGCAGACGACGCGTCGAAATGAACCCCAAAGGGAGCCCCAGCATGGCTGGCCCGAGCCAAGGACGCCTCAAGGGCCGCAACACGGGCCAGTAAGACCTCCACGCTGACATGGGGCCAAGGGCCGGCCGGCCCTCCTGCTACAGGCACAGGTACAGGTCCCTGTACCCCGGGACCCTAATAGGGCCATCGCCCCACGCCGAGGCCCGGTAGGGCCGATGTAGGTACCTGCCAGGGCAAGGGGCCACACCACCCCCCAAGGCTAGAAGGCCCCGGGGTGAGCTGCGCCCCCGCCGCTGGAGGCCCAACAGGATGGGAAGCACCAGGAGCGGCGTCCACCGCTTGCGGGCCGCGGGCCACAGCCCTCACTTGACCCATGCTCGGGTCCCCCGCCTCCGGGCAAGGGGGAATAGACCCCCTTCCACCGGTCCCGGTGGGTACCAGCAAAGGCGGCTGCTGGGGAGGCGCAACCGCGGTCCTCCGACCCGGATTGCGCCTCTTAACAGCGCGAGCCGCGCTCGCGGCCGCCCTCTTCTTCGCAGGCATCGCAAGGAAATCTAAGGGAAGCCAAAGAGAAAATTCGCCGCCAAAAAGGCTTCCCTGGCAAGGTAAGAGCGACGGAGACAAGAGGGGAAAAACTTCTCTGCTCCGTCGCTTCGGAAAATGGCAGCTCGGCTGCCTCATGGCCACCCCTTTTATAAGGGAGCTGGCCACGCCCCTAACTACCCGGATGCCTTCGTCCTATGGGGGGCCCCGCAAAGGGCGCGGCGGCCATTTTGGCGCCGCGCTTGCATTCTATTTACTTGTTCTGACATATCTTGGTTGGTTCTGTATTACTTCCAGAACCTTCCTCAGTGACTACAATGAAGTATTACATTTCATTTTACGGTGTAACTAAAAATATCAAAGCTGATTAAACTATGTTTAAATTATACAACATATTGCTATTTTGAAAAATTGAAAATGTTTTATAGACTAAAGCCTAATGATCAAAAGACAAAATGTTTTCAATCCTACCAAAATCAAACAAAGCTGAAGACTACATTTTTGCATTAAGAGTACTGCCAGCACTGATATTAGTGCAACAAGAAGTGACAAAATTGAGATTTCAGCTCCCTGTAAGACACTTACAAATCTTGTTTTAGAAAGGCAGGGAGCAGTAAGGCAATGATTTGAAATGGCAACCCACCATGAGCTAGTAGTAAGCCTTCCACACAACACAGGATAACAGCTAGTACTAGGATAAACTCTCCAGGTGTAACTTGTTGATAAACTTGTTGATTAACTTATATTCCCAATAGATTCTTCCTCTAATTCTAGGTTTCTCTATTACCTGATTGTCATACATATATTAGTCAGAGCTCTTGGAGCAATACCTAAAGGATGTCCTAGAAATTTGAAAATTTTGAACATCCTAAACTTTTTTTAAAAAAGCCCAACTCTACTAGTAACTGCATGTACACTTAGATGTTACCTTATCATTTCCTAGTCCCTTGGTTAGGGCTTGAACTGTTAATTTCATACCAGTCCTTGACTGTGAATTGAATAATAGATTTGTATAATTCAGACAGACAGACAGAGAGACAGACAGACATCAAGTATGCATGAATTGAAGACAAACAACTGGAGAAAATCACAAAATATTGTGATATGCAAATTGAAGTCGAACGTTTATGGATGAAGAAATCTGTTGTTGTACCCATAGTGATTGGAGCCCTTGGAGCAATACCTAAAGAACTCCCTAGATATTTGGAAATTTTGAACATCCTAACTCTTCAAAAAAAACTCTATTAGGAACTGCATATATACTCAGATGTTACCATTCCCTTCTTCTAGCAGCACAAGCTGGCTCTTCGCTCTGAAGGCACAGTGGGGTATTGAACTCCCAACCTCTGGCTGTGCAGCCAAACACATAAACCACTGAGAAATCCAGCCAACGGGTGTGCCAATGTCAAATATAAAAAGAAAAAAGTGCGTTAAAAAAAGTTAAAGCTCAGCCATGCTTTGTGTTGAGTCAGTGAAGAGCTTTCTTGGAAGTCACATTTGAAGAAATTGGCCTTATTTCTTTATAATCATAATGTCTCTATTTGACTGTTTCATGACCTATTTCAATGAGGTTAAAAATGAATAATCAGAACTAAGCAAGAATGGGGGGAGAAGCATCATGGCAGACTGAGCACATCATTTTTCTCATCACTGTCTGGAAAGGGGAGCCACAAATGTGGATATATAGTGCTAAACTGTTACATTTTTGAAGGAAAATGTTTCCGGAAGGAATGTGAAGTTGGTAGATTGTGATTGGAGGGATTTGGAGCCTGGAGGACAATGGAAAAGAGTAAAATTGTTGCAGTTGTTCCTCAAGTGTGGAGAGCCAAGTTAGTGGCACTGCTGGAGAATGGAGTTTACAAGCGGAGGTGACAGCAAAGAGAGGCGCTTCCTTGTGAGCTAGCAATAGCTGTGTTTGAGAGGAGTGAATTTTGGCAAAATCTGGGGTTCGGCAGTGCGTGGAGGAGACTCGAGTGGCGGAGTGGAACGGAGGAGAGAGGAGGCGATTCGAGCCCTATTTCGCATGCAGAGTTTCGGGGTGGAAGGAATATAATTGACTTGGTCTTGGCTGGAGTGGCACTGCCAGAGAACAGAAGACAAAGTTTAGGAAGGAGGTCTCGGCAAGGAGAAGCGCTCTTGTGGGCGGCTAGAGTTTTGGCTTCGCTTGGAGTTTGGGGACGCTGGAATGCAAAGTGGTCAGGAGAGTGCTCTGGTTGTGTCGGGCTGAGAAGGAGTCACTATTTTGTGGGGATAGGGGTCTGAGGGGAGTCAACTGGGGGTTCTGGAAGTGAGTCCCGTTTGATCCCAAAGGGCCCTAATCCGGAGCAAGAGTCTGGGCACCCCTTGTTGACCAGAGCATTGGCTGGATGTGCGTCCCCTGAAAATATTATTGAACGTTGGCTGAGAGTGTGGAAGTCGTTAAGGAGTGTTATTTCCTCTATTCCTGGGATTTGGATTTGGATTGTGTTGAATTTATTTCACAAGTAGCGTGCTGGAAAGGCAGAGGATATTGTGTCTGATAGATTGCTGGGACAGACAGGATCCTTCCTTGAGCCCTGATCATTGGACCATTGTGGGGGTATAAAACAGAGCTGGTGTTCAGACGGTGGAGTAGCACTTTGTGACTGTGACTGTGATTTTGACTGTGGCAGAAAGAAGAAAGAAAGGAAGGGGAAAAAAGGAAAAAAAAGAAAATTAGTTTCCACAGCTGCTGTGCCAAGGACAGTGATAAAATCAAGGCTAGCCCTGGAGTTGCTTTATCATCAAGTGCAGCTGTGTACTGCTCAATTGGCTGGATTATAGGAACAATTTTTTCAAGATCTGTGTTTTGTATACATGCCTCGTGTAGAGTAATAAACTGGATTAACTTAAATGTCCATAGTGGTTGAAGTTAACTATAAAAGGGATTTGTAAGTTATGGTTGTTTATGTATAGGGGTATAAGGAGATAATTGCATAGAGTATATTGGCTAAAAACGTGGATAAAGTTGTGTAGATCTGTTTAGGACTATTTTGGAATAGAGTGAATGAGTCGAAAAGAAAAAAGAAAGCAGCAGAGAGAAGAGGTAGAAATAGATCCAATTTGGCTAAGAACAGGTAGATTAGTAAGAGCAGACGGTGGGGAACGAAGGAAGTCTTTAAAGGACGAAATTTTGGAAGCTGAGGAGCTGGATAGGCTTAGAGCAGGCATGGCAGCAAAGAAGAAATTACAAGAGAAACAGCAATCACAACAGTTAGATATAAATCAAGATGATCAGCAAATTGAGTTTGAAGAGGCTAGTGTTCGGGGAGCTATAAAAAAGAAAGCAATAGAAGGAGGTGCGGAGGAAAGTGTGGAAGGGGACAGCCCCCAGGTTGTGGATGTGAATGAATGTAGAGGCTCCATTGAAGTGAGGCTAGATAGTCTTGAGAAGTATCTTCAGACCAAGTTCCAAAATTTAGAAGAGCAGCGAGCGAGGGATAATCAAGAATTTATTAAACTGCAGCAAGAGAGTTTTGAGGCTTTTCAGCAAAAAATGTTGTCAGTGGTGGCAGGTTTGGTGGAATCAACTAAAGTTGAAACAGCCAAGATAATGAAAGAGGTGAATGATATAAAAGAAGGAATGGGTTCAATTTCAAAGGAGGTTGAAAATGTAAAGAGAGATGTCCAAGAGGTGCAGGAAAAAGCTAAAGGGAGAGAAGTAAAAGTGGATGATCATGAAGTGAGACTGGAGTTACTTGAAGACCAATCTAGAAAAAGAAACATAATAATTAGGCCTGTTTCTGAGGCCCGCCCTGATCAATTGAAGGCCAGAATAATGAGTTGCTTAAATGATTTAGGTATGGGTAGGAAGTTTGAGGCTGAGGATGTATTAAGTGTGCATAGATTAGGGTCTAAGAAACATAATGCAGGAGATAGAAATGTGCTATTGAGGTTTGCCAGTGAAGGTTTGAAGGTGATGTTAATGTGGCATATCAGGAAATCTGAGCCAAGTATATTGAAAATGGAAGGGAATAGCATAGAGATTTATAATGATATTTCAATCGGTGAGAGAACTTGGAGAACACAAATCAAACCAGTAACCAGGAAGTTGAGAGAAAAAGGAATTGTTTATTTTTGGCTTGCCTTAAAAAAAACTACAATTCATAGTATCTGGAAAATCATATGTGTTGAGGAATGGGTCATATGTCTTAGACATACTTGCAGAGGCAAAGATAATTGACAGAAACGCCGAGGAATGGGAAGATCTTAAAGAGGAGCTGATAATAGCAGGGGTTTACACAACGTATGACAGGGAAGAGGAAGAATGGATGAAGGATATTAGGGTTGCGTTGTCTGGCCAGGAAGAACTAGGTTGTGTGGAATGACATAATGGCGTAAAATTTGCAATTGAAGTAACTGTAATGCACAAAATAAAGTGATGATAGAATCCTCATGTGGAATTGGTGTCATGAAAAATTAAATAGTTTTTAGAATGGGTAATTAGGCAGGAGAAGTGGTGGTTTGGTTTGTTAGTGTTGTTTCCCCTCCCCCCTTGTTTTACTGGGGTGTCTTTCTTTTTCATTTCGAAATGGTGGGGAGGGTGATGATTTATTGTTTTATGTTTTGTGTTCAATTGTTTTTTTATGTTTTTTGGGTTGGATTAGCACATGCTTGTAGGAGATGGAATTTATTGCAAGGGAAAAACAATAAAGAATCATGAAATCAATTACGGTGTTATCATGGAATGTTAAAGGCACGGGCAATATTATTAGGAGGAAATGTTTAGAAGCAGTAATTAGGAAAGATAGGCCAGATGTGATATGCCTGCAAGAAATGCATCAAAAAAGTGAGGATGTAAATAATGTGTATATAAAGGGGATAGAATACTATGAGAAGGCATTGGGTACGTCTAAGGCAAGAGGGGTTGCCATATTAATATCAAAAAAGTTAGGATTTATAAAAGTAAAGACAATTGTAGACCCAGAAGGGAGATTTCTTATAACAAGGGGATTTATTAATAATGATGATATAACCTTTGTTAATGTATACGTGCCAAACGAAAAACAGGAGGAATTTTTAGATAAGGTGTATCAAAGTATAGAATCAGAAAGGGTGTCCAAGTTAATAATGGTTGGAGACTTTAATCTGATTAGATCAGGTTTGGATACTACAAACGTGGCTAAACACACATGTACTAATAGGGTGATGAATAGGTGGTTAAAAATGATGGGACTACAGGATGTTTGGAGGAAAATTAGAGGCTCAGAACGGGGATATACATTTTTTCGCATGTGCACAATTCTTATTCACGAATTGACTATGTTTTGGCTTCAGAAAGCATGATAGATAAGGTTGAAAATATTGAAATTGGCATGATTAAGGAATCTGATTATGCTGAAATAATTACGGAATTTAAACTAGGTGATGAAAAACAAAAAAAGGGTACATGGAACTATGATACAAGGTTATATAGAGACCAAAAGAGTAAGGAAATGATAATAAAAAGATGGGAAGAGTGCTGGAAAATTAATGATAGAAAGGATGTAAATGATGGAATATTATGGGATACCATGAAGGCAATATTCAGGGGAGAAAGGATTAGGCTCTCTTGTATTAACAATAGGCAAAATAAGGAAAAGCAAAAAGAGTTAGAGGATGAAATAAAGAAATTACAGGGTATTCATGCAAGAACGGGAGATAGAGACATATTTGATAAAATGCAAAAATTAAAAAGAGAATCTATTGAAAAAGATATTGAAAAGGTTAAGAAGAATCTAATTGATTTGAAAATAGATTACTTCGAGTACAGTTAATAAAAATTCTAAGCTATTAGCTAGAACGGCTGAAGAAAAGAAAGATAAAAGAGGAATTTCAGTTTTGATAAATAAGTATGGCGGAAGGTGTAACAAGTTAGAAGATAAAATTCAAATTGTTAAGGCTTTTTATCAGGAATTGTATTCGAGGAAGGACGTAAATAAAGACGAATTAGAGAGATATCTAGATAAGTGGTCAAGAATAAATTTAAGTTCAGAACATAGGAGTTATATGGATGAAAAAATTTGAAAAATTTTAACACAAAAGGAAATAAAGGAGGTCATAAAAAGGTTAAGGATAGGCAAGGCTCCAGGCGAGGATGGTTTATCGGTGGAGTTTTATAAAGACTTTAAAGAGATGTTGTTACCAAAAATGGAAAGGATTTTTAATTATATTTTGGAGGGAGGGAGAGTTCCTAAATTGTGGTATAGTACAATTATAATTTTAATTCCAAAGGTAGGGAAAAAATTGGAAAAAATGGAATCCTATAGACCGATTTCCCTGATGAATCAGGACGCAAAATTTTTTACGGCGGTTTTAGTTAACAGATTGAATTAATTTAGTGGCAAATACATTAATAAGGATCAAGTGGGATTTATGAGGGATCGGTATATGTCGGATTTGACGAGAAGGATGGTTGACTTGACAATTATTGCTCAGCAACAAGAGGAGCATGTAGGCTTCTTCTCCCTGGATATATTCAAAGCTTTTGACTTGATCCAATGGATAACTATAAAGGAAATTATAAGGAAATATGGATTTGGACAAAATTTTTGTGGGGTAATTGAGCAGTTGTATCAGCAAGGCTCGGCTAGGGTTAAATTAAATGAGGAATTAACAGGGGAGATTAAATTGGAAGCGGGCACAAGGCAAGGAGACCCATTGTTGGCATCTTTATTTATCATGGCCATGGAATTGTTAGCTAATGTAATAAGGGAAGATAAGGAATTAATTGGAATTGAGGGTATAAAAATTAGCCAATATGCTGATGACACCCTAATAACAATAAAAAATCCACAGAATGCACTAGGGAAGATATATGGGCATTTAGAGGAATTTCAAAGGGTGACGGGACTCAAGGTAAATTGGGATAAATCAGAAGCAATTTTTTTAAATATGGATTTGGACATACAAGAAAGTTTAAAGGCTAAATTTAAAATACAAATTAGAGATAATATAAAATACCTGGGGATAAACATTTCAAATAAATACGATGATTTAAAAAGATTAAATTATGATAAACTGGAAATAAATGATTTTAAGGTATAAGAAACTAAATTTGTCGTGGTTTGGACGTGTTTCGTTATGTAAAATGAAGCTTTTACCCAAATTAAGTTTTTTATTTGACACCCTGCAAATATATATGAAAGAGAAGGAATTAAAGGTTTTTCAAACTATGTTAAATAATTTTTGTAACAGAGGAAAAAGGGCTAGGATACCAAGGTTTTTATGGTATTCTTCACCAAAAAAAGGGCGGGTTAGGAATTCCAAATATTAAAAACTATTATTGGGCATTTCAATTGAAGAATATTTGTAAAATTTTAGTAAAAGAAGAGCCGATTTGGGGAAAAATTGAATTGTGAGAGAAACTGGGTGAAGAAATATTAATGTTTTTGGGCAAAGGGAAAGCTAAGATTAATACTGCAAATAAAATGTTAAAAGTTCTTTTAAAAACTTGGACACTATTGAAAAATAGACTGGCCCCAGGGTTGTCCCCAATAATAGGCTTGAGTGATATGAAATCATTCCCATTGAGAATGGATCGGAGAGGAGAAGAAGTATTGAATAAGAACAAAGTAACTCTATTAAAGGATTGGATAGCAGCATGTAGAGACAAGGAAAGAAAGTTAGATATAGGTAGACAACTCAAATTGAACTGGCTTCAAATGATGTCTATTGACAGGTGGAATAAAAGATATACAGATGAAGTGAGCTTGGATAGGGAACGGATAAAATTTGAAGAGTTGGTACATAGTCTAAAAAGTGGGCAGGTAAAAGTTAAGGGTTAGTAAGCAAAATATATAAGGTTTTAGATGACTCGGATCAACATCAGAAAGCTTTAAAAGAAACGTGGGAGCTAGATTTGAATATTAAAATCACAGATGAGCAGTGGAATGGTAAATGAAAAAGGAAAATAATGAGGTCTTTGTCTGTAAGAATAAAAGAGCATAACTATAAATTACTGTGGAAGTGATATTTGACTCCGGTACGACTAAACCAAATTGACAATACAAAGTTGAAATTTTGTTGGAGGTGTAAGGTGGAAATTGGAACATATGAACATATGTGGTGGGGGTGTAAAGAGACGAAATCATTCTGGATGAAGGTGGAACATGAAATTGGGAGAATTCTAGATGTAAGAATGAAATTGGATGTAGTTTTAATTTTGTTAACGGATGTGGAGGGGATAGAGTATCAAAAAAGGGAATTATTAGCAATTATGTTATCTAGTGCTAGGCAATGTATAGCGCGATATTGGAAATGTGATGTTACCCCAAAAATAGAGGTTTGGTATAAGGAACTGTGGAATACAGCGTTGAATGATAAGCTCACCTGGGAGTTAAATTTAAGAAAAGGGTTGGGGGTGTGGCTAAGGTGCCGATGCATTAACACACTTTCCTCGGAGCTCGCACTTCTCAATGAGAAAAACAATGAGAAAATAAACATAGAGAAATACAAATTTTCAAAGATTGGCAAGAAGAAAGTTTATAGACTTCATAACTGAAAAGGCTTGATCTGGAAGGTCGGAGTTCGGGAGCGTTTTGGCTGGGAGGCTAGTGGCGCAAGTGGTGGGACTGCGAACGGGACTGCCAGGAGATCAGGAGAAACAATGAAAATGTGAGTTGTTGAAAATAAAGACACGAATTTGGAAGTGGTGGCTGGCGCAGCTGAGGAGGTGAGAAGGAGAGTGAAAACGAAGGAAAAGCAAGTGTGTAAAGGAGCGAGGAGGAGTTAAGAGGGAGAGCGGAAGAGAAAGTTTGTGAAAGGAGATTATGGTGGCGGCGAAGAAGGAAATCGAAAGTTAGAGTGACTGAAGACGGGAGGGAAACAACTGGAGACGGTATCTGGAGCGATTTTTGGAGTGTTGTGGAGAGTCTGAAAGGAAAGGAGAGGAGAAAGATAAAGACGGAGAAGTGAAAGGACGGAGAGGGTTGCTGAAGGATGGGAGGTGTAAGAACAGAAGCAGTACGGAGGTTGGAGTGCTCGGAGGAGAAGGGAGGTGGGGCCCCCTTGGAAGCCGCAGCCAAGGCTGGGGACTAAAGGTGCAGTTGTAATTTTACTTCATGGACCAAGCAGTTAAGTACCGAGTAACATAAACTCTTTAAGTACCTTGGATCTCCCTCCTACCTTTCAGAACAATTTTTTTTCCTTTTTCTTTTGTAATTAATTTTTCAGACCCCTTGGACTCTTTTGCCCCTTTATGTTCTTTTTTTCTCTTTCTTTTTTGCTTATTTGGGGTACCTGACTCTCCTTTCCCTGTTACCTTTGTTCTTCTTGGTTTTTTGGTTTTAATTTGTTTTGCCTTCCTCCATCAAGATTTTGGACATACAGTTACTGGTTTTTGCAATTTTTTTGGGCCTTCTTTTTCCCGCTTTTTGACACATTGTTATTGTTTTGGTTAATACATGAAAATCTTCAATGAACTTTTCGGCTTTTGAAATTATCAACCCTTTTTTTCATTGGATAACAGTAAAGCAGCAACGCAGTTTAGGAGCATTTTTTCTTGGATTACAATCTTATTAATGGTTTGCTATACAGAAGCTGATCTGCTCTGTCTGGGCATAAAGTAAAGGGACTAATATAGGGGCCGAAAGCCTGAACTAATTGACATTAAAAACTGATTGAGAATCTGGATTTGGTGGAAATCAAGTAAGTAGACATTTGGATTATAAATTGAGTGGGATTTGAAGATTTGGCACACAGGACTTGAGGTTGGACATAATTTTTGCTGAAGATGTCAATGCAGATTGGATTACAAAGTTACTAAAAATTTGGTTATAAGATATTAACCCACAATTAAGGCTCCGAATATAAGTGAATTGGGAAAGGCCAGAGCTGGAATTGGAAGATAATAAAATTTTGATTATATTGAAAGAATTGTTTGAAATTACAATGGATAAATTTGTGAAGGGAAAGGCAACAAAGGAAGAGGAGGTGGTGAAGCCTAAGAGGAAGGAGAAGGAGAAAAATGAAACTGAGGATACACCCCCATCATCTATATCATCGGAATCAGTATTATTGGACCAAACACAATTAATGGTTGAGATGGGTAAATTGTTTAAGAGACTAGATAAGATGGAGAATGCAAATGTGAAGGGTTTTCGGGAAATGAAGGAACTAAGAGGGAAAGACAAAAATGAAATTATGGTGAAACAAGATAAAATGTACACAATGTTTCAGGATTTTGCCCACAAAGTTGATTTTACTTTTCAGAAGTTGGAAACAAGTGTTAATTTGATGCAAAAGGATGTGAAATTGATGCAGGCTGAAGTGAAGGGGTTGCAAGAGGAAGATAAGGAAATCAAAATAAAGGTAGAAGGACAAGGGAAAAGGATAGACATGGTGGAAGAGATGATGAGGAAACAGAATATTGTGATACGCAATTTACCGGAGAAAACACCAGACCATTTGAAAGACAGAATAATTGATTGGCTGAATGATTTGAAAACGTGTTTGGCATTATAAAATGAAGCCTGTGACCAAGTTGTTGATTGCACGTGGGATAAAATACAATTGGAGGTTCCCACAGCAATTAAGATTTTTCTATGACAAAAAATGCATACAATTGATGCTGACACTGATGCACTATATGATCTTAGTACAATTGAAATGATAGATTTGTCTTCAAGAGAGGGATTGGCAATAAGAAAGGATTTGTTGGAATCAGGAGGCATAAGAAGAGAATATGGAGGTCAGGAGCAGGAGGGGGCAACAGGGGGGAGGGAGGAGGGGTCCAAAATTGATAATGTGGCAAAGGAAGGCTGAAGTATAAGGATGGAGGAATTTAAGGAGAGGCTGAGTCGTGTTAGGGAGGTCTTGCGATTGTATGTATAAAAGTGTTAAAAAAGGAATTGTATTAATGAGAGTGTGCATGGGCAGTTTGAGGCTTGCAGTTACATCTTCCACATTCCCTCCCCTCCTCTCTTTGGTTGACAAAGGCGGATTTTTCTTTAATATTGTAAAGGAAAAGGGTGGGGAGGGTAGAGTAGAATGTTTGTTGTGTTAGTTTTAGTTTTAGCTATGGGAATGCCTTTTGACTCTGCATGTGCTCTTAAGCAGAGCTGCTACTGAGGAGAGCCAAACAAAGGAAGTGAGCACTGGTAAGTTTTGCAGTTGGAGTAGAGCTGCTTTAGAGGCCTCCACTAATTTAAATTGATAATTTAAACTGCTGAGAGCCACCTCTGTTCAAACAGAGGAAGCAGTTAGAAGCTTCCAGAAGCAGGGGGCAGAGCCACACCAGGCCCTTCCCTGAACTGTGATTCATAGGGGCGGAGCCACACTAGCCTTTAAAAGCTCTGAGCTCTTTCAGGGTCAGCCCTTTTGACTCTGCATGTGCTCTTAAGCAGAGCTGCTACTGAGGAGAGCCAAACAAAGGAAGTGAGCACTGGTAAGTTTTGCAGTTGGAGTAGAGCTGCTTTAGAGATTGCAAACTAGAAACAAAGGAAGAATATAGTCTTACTAGGTAGAAAGGTAGTAAACGTGTACATTTTTGAGGCCCAGAATACTGCACTTGTTAAAATGGATTCTGAGGGAACAGCTGTAGTTACCTGCAATACTTGTGCCATGTTTGTATTCTTGCCAAAGCATATGGAGAACTACACCTGCAGCAAGTGCAAGCTGGTTGCACTACTAGAAGAGAAGGTTCAGAAGCTAGAGGCCCGCATATCTAACCATCAACAAATTAAGGAGCTTGAGCTGTTCTTGGACAGAGCGGAGCAGACGATGCTGGACAAAGAAAAGACAGGGCACAGTTCTGAGGGAGAAGGCCCTTCACTAACTCAGGAGGGAGATGTTTGGAGAAATGTGACTCAAAGGAGGAGAAGAGTAGGGGATCACTCTGAGAGTCTGAAATTACAGAATAAATTTGAGGCTCTTTCCCTCATCACACCTGATGAGGAACACACAGAGGAACAACTGGTTCCACCTGACGATGTCTCCTTCATCACACTTGATGAGATACAGGAAGATAAACAACAGGAACAAACTGAGGTTCTCTACCTTAATATGGTTGATGAGGTGCATGTAGATGAACAGATTGCAGGAGAGAGGCTCCTTGTACTAGGTGATTCAATAATTAGAAATACAGAGAAATGGATTTGTGATGCACATGATAACCGTATGGTGACTTGCCTGCCAGGTGCAAAAGTTGCAGACATCACAAGAAATCTAGATAGATTGTTAGAGAGAACTGGGAACGAGCCAGTTGTCATGGTACACGTTGGTACCAATGATGTTGGGAAGGCCAAGCGGTCTGTCCTGTAAGGAAAATTTAGGTTGTTAGGAAGAAGATTCAAGTCCCGGACTTCCAAGGTAGCATTTTCAGAAGTGCTGCCTGTCCCTCGCGCAGGACCTACCAGGCAGGCAGAGCTCAGAAGCCTCAATGCGTGGATGAGGCGGTGGTGTCAAGAGGAGGACTTCAGATTTGTCAGGAACTGGAGAACATTTTGGGACAAGCCAAATCTGTTCAGGAGGGATGGGTTGCATTTGAACCATGATGGGACCAGATTGCTGGCACTCAACATCAAAAAGGCTGCAGAGCAGCTTTTAAACTGATAACTGGGGGAAAGCCGACAGGAGCTGGGCAGCATCCGGTTCGGGAAAGTGTGTAGTTGAGTAGTGAGGAGGATGCAAAAATTACTGAGCAGAGCAAGGAGCTAGTCACCAGCACTCTAGCAGAAGGATGCAAGAGGCAGTCTAACAATGTAACTGGACTCAAAAGACTGTATCAGGAAAGCATATATAAATGCTTGTATACAAATGCCAGAAGCCTCTGGAACAAAATAGGGGAGCTGGAATACTTAGCAATAGATAAGAATATTGATATTATTGGTATCACTGAAACCTGGTGGACGGATGATAACCAATGGGATACAGTTATCCCAGGCTACAAACTGTACAGGAAGGATAGGAAGGGGCAAACGAGAGGTGGTGTAGCCTTCTATGTCAAAGAAGTGATAAAATCGTATGAATTGGAATATCTAGGTGATTTGGAATCACCATTAGAAGCTCTGTGGGTAAGAGTACCAGGCCACAAGGATGGTCTAACAGTAGGCATATACTATCGGCCTCCGACCCAAACTCTTGAGGGAGACTGGCAGTTGGAGAATGTTGTAAAGGAGGCATCCAAGAAGTGAAGCCTGGTTATAATGGGGGACTTCAATTACCCTCACATAGACTGGGTGAACTGTTGTTCAGCACATGATAAAGAGATAAAGTTCCTAGATATGCTAAATGATTGTTCCCTGGGACAGATGGTTGAAGACCCAACTAAAGGAACAAGAATCCTTGACTTGATCCTGAGTAATACTCAGGATCTGGTGCAAGATGTTAATGTGACTGATCCAATAGGGAACAGTGACCACAACTCAATTATGTTTAACTTGATTATAGACCGCAAGTCACTGATAAAATCTAACACAGAGACCTTAAATTTTCAAAAAGGAAATTTCTCAAAGATGAGGAAACTAGTAAAAAAGAAGCTGAAAGGGAAAATTGAGACAGTCCAAACACTCCAAGAGGCATGGAGGCTGTTTACAAAAACAATAACAGAGGCCCAATTGGAATGCATACCCAAAAGGAAAAAGGGCACTGCCAGGTCCAAGAGGACTCCAATGTGGCTTACAGGAGCTGTTCGGGAAGTGATCAAGAGCAAGAAAAGCTCATTTAGAAGATGGAAGGCTTGTCCAAATGAGGACAGCAGGCAGAAACATAAATTTTGGCTGAACAAATGCAAGGCAACAATCAGGAAAGCAAAGCAAGACTTTGAGGAGCGTATAGCTAAAAATACTCAGAGAAATAACAAAGACTTCTTTAAGTACATTAGAAGTAAGAACCCAACTAGGAAGGCCATTGGACCATTAGATGACAATGGAAGGCAAGGGGTTATTAAAGAGGAAACAGAGATTGCAGAGAGACTCAATGAATTCTTTGCTTCAGTATTCACTGAAGAAGACAGAGACCACATGCCCAAAACAGAGCCTATCTTCGTACGGAGGGAATCCGAAGAATTAAGCCAGATAGAAATAACCAGGGAGGAGGTCCTTGCATGTCTTGTTAAACTAAACACTAACAAATCACCAGGACCAGATGGCATCCATCCACGAGTTCTCAGGGAACTTAAAGAGGAAATTGCTGATCTCCTAGCCAAAATATATAATCTTTCCCTCAAATTTGGCTTTGTTCCTGATGACTGGAAGTTAGCGAATGTAACACCAATTTTCAAAAAAGGATCCAGGGGTGATCCAGGAAATTACCGACCTGTCAGTTTGACATGTGTCCCAGGTAAAGTGATGGAAACCATCCTAAAAGATAGAATTAATAGGCACATAGAAGAGAAGGCGCTGCTAAAGGAGAGCCAACATGGCTTTTAAAAGGGCAAATCATGCCTCACTAATCTGTTGGAATTTTTTGAGAGTGTCAACAAGCATGTGGATAAGGGGGATCCAGTTGACATTGTTTATCTGGACTTTCAGAAGGCTTTTGACAAGGTCCCACACCAAAGGCTCTTGAATAAACTTACCAGTCATGGGATAAAGGGACAGGTCTTGTCCTGGATCAGCAACTGGCTAAGGGACAGGAAACAGAGGGTAGCACTAAATGGACACTTCTCCAAGTGGAGGGAAGTAAAGAGTGGGGTCCCCCAAGGTTCAGTACTGGGACCCCTGCTTTTCAACCTCTTCATAAATGATCTTGAGGTAGGAGTAAAAAGCAAAGTAGCCAAATTTTTATTTGATGCTCTTCCAATCCAATTGAACGATAAAGAAATTAAGGAGTTTCAAAAAATGATTAACAATTTTTGTAATGGGGGGAAAAGGCCCCGATTGGTTAATTTTTTTTGGTATTTATCCCAGAAGGAAGGGGGATTAGGAATGCCAAACCTGGTGGCATATTATCGAGCCTTCCAAATTATAAACGTTGTGAGGATCCTGGCTAATAAAAAAGCAATTTGGGAAGAATTAGAAATGAAAGATTTTAAACATATTGGAAAAGTGGTCTTTTTAGAAGGCAATATGAGTAAAATTGTCACTAAAAATAGAATGATGAAGGCAACTTTGGGGGTATTGAAAAAAGTAAAAAGGGACTTGGTACCGGACATTTCCCCTATTATAGAGTTGGAGAATATAGCAAATTTTTCAATAAAAATTGATAAAAGGGTCAAAGAAGTACTTGATAAGAATGAGGTTTCCTGCTGAGAGACTGGATACGGGCCTGTAAAGACAGAGAGAGGAAAATAAATTTGTATGGACAACCTGATTAAACTTATGGCAGGAATGAAAGATTAGCCTTGCTTATTATAGTTGGACAGTCCTCAGGTGTTACTTGTCTTCATGGGTTACTTCTTTCATTTCTAATCTCTGAAGGGAGTCATATATGCATATGTGCCATAGATAGGTTGAAGTATAAAATAGCTCCTCCAAAAGGAAGAATCCCCCCCCCAAAAAAAAAGAAAAAGAAATTCACTATCTTTCAAAGATCTATTACATCTAAGAGAATGAAGATGTGACCACAAAGGCATTTGTCCCTCTGTTTGGTCTAGATTGGGAATGGACTGGTCTGGTCTTTTTTTTCTGGCAACCATGCCATTCAGATCATTGCATTCCAGTCCATCCCTGATCCATGCCCACTCAAAAACCTTTTGGGCACAGGGGGACTTCAATTCCCAGAAGCCTAAGTCAGTACATTGGCTGATCAGTGCGTTAGGGAATTGACTTAGGTTTCTGGAAATTGGAATCCAAAAACCTAAGGTTGGGGAAACTAGTCTAGGGCTACTGTTGTTAGTTGCTGGTTTGTTTTTGTTTTGTTTTGTTTTTTCTGCAGGTAGGATTGCTCTATTTTGGGTTGTTTTTAGCATATGTGATCATGGGGATCAAACAAAAGCAGCTGGGTGACTGTTCCTTTGGTTAAGTTGCTTAATGGTCCTGAGAAAAGGAAAGTATTACTTCAGGGTGGCTGCAGAAGACAAGGCAAAGGAAGGTTTGCATTTCTTTTTAATTGTCACTAATGTATTAATTTTAAAGGCTATGTCAAAGTATTATTGATGCACTGTGTCAGTTAACAACAGTTAAAAAGAAATTGAATGCTTTGTCTCTCTTCTCCTCCAAAGACAAATAAAATGGAAGCTTTTCATTTATGTAGATTATTAAGTGGCTGCACCAAAAGGAAAGCCTGCCCCCTAATGATCTTGGGGGGAAATCATTAAAATCAAACTAAGGTTTGAGCTGCAAGTTGGTTGGTCCTACTGGAACTCAAAACAACTAATTCTGCTTGGGATAATTTGGTTGCCTAGTCACACCTTCAACCAGGCATTTAGGAGTTTATCACATTCAGTGCTCCACAGAACACAATACATAAGAAGCCATAATAAAATTCTGGAAAATTTGAGCAGAGAGGTAAGCACAATTACAAATGCTCATTATCCTTTTGCAAGTCTCAGCAAAAAACAAGACCCACTGAACCAAATGCTTAATGGTAAATCAATACTTACATTAATCCCATTGAGTCAATGGGATTATAGTTTGTCTTTCTATGCTTCTTAAAAACAGAGCTGGACTTTTGTGGATATTTTTAAACTATTTTTATTTACATTTACAACTAAGCAAGTGGCACAGGTAGACAGATGATAAGGGTTCACAGGCAAGAGACCCTAGTTCCAAAGCAAGATGACTCAATAACCTGGAGCTTCCAAAACTACTTCTCCTTGGACCGATTTTAGCCACCTCAAAAACCAAAAATGAAGCTGAAGTTGGATCAAAATCAATTGTTGGCTGATTGTCCCTAAACAGAAAGTGGAGTTTTAACTACATTCCAGTAAAGAATTGGCCATTCACATTGCAGTTCTATCTACAATGTCTCATTAACAGGTGTTGCTTGCATTGCCAGATGAACACCCAGTCAAATGTCTAGAGGCAATTTGCCAATAGGCTTCTGACCAAGTTTTAAATCTGCATCCAGGGGAACCACAGTAGATGTTTTGGAAGGGTGCACTGTGCAGAAAGGTTGTCTATAGTGACTGATTTCCAATTTAGAAGTGACACCCTAAATAAACTAGTGGGTAAAACTACATCTAAATTGGGAACCTACAGGTAAAGTGACATATAAAATAATATACATGAGGAAACAAAGACAGTTTTCTCTTGATTTTTTTGTAATAGTAGTCGTGCTAGTTTGTGTTTCAAGCATATCAGAGTTTTCTGTTGGTGGATATGCTCTACTTTATAACCACACATGTAATGCATACATAATTATATATTATGTATCAGTAAAATACACTCAGGTAAATCTAATAGTAGACTTTGAATATATCATAATGTTGTAATTAAATATATATTATATATCGTAATGCCGTAATTAAATACTGTATCTGGAATAGTCAAAATTAGACTGAATGGACCCTGTATTTTAACAGTATTTTAAAAGTATATTTGTATATTTGTGCATATATTTCTCTGCCCTTATATTTCATCACCTCTGCTTGACAAAGCATGTTAAAATAATCTACAATATATACAGCACTAACCCTAAATTGTTTGTTATAGAACATTGATGCAAATTTATTGTTCATATATTAAATAATATTAGACTCTGAATATTGCTTATGCACCATTCTCTACATAAGTTGGCTGATTGCCCATGTCTATGTTAGCAAATCCTTTACAGTTACAGAATTTATGGCAGCTGACATTTGCCACAAATTGGTGTCTACCATGCCTCTTGGGAGTAAATTCTACACAAGTCTGCACCTTGTGATTAGCAGCCAGAGTTCCCAACCTGCAGAAGAGATTAAGGAGAATGACTGTGAGTGCTACTAATATTTATACATGCAATAATTTAGAAATTGAATTGGATATGATGAAATTACTTCTGTGACAATTCCCATTAGAGTTACATGCACAAGACAATTAGTTTCTCATCAGAAGTTTATAGCTGATAACGATAATCAAGATAGGAACAAGAAACCTGGAAAACATCCATGTATACTAGTCCTGTGGACCGACTTACTCAGTAATTATTGGTTCACCAATGAGTCCATAGCCCTCTAGGTTCAGCACACAGTTCTTAAGGTCTTCTTTGAGGGGATTACAAAAAGTAACTTCTGTAGAACATGGTGTATTCAAAGTGGGATGTTTTAAAATCTAAGAAAAAATGAAGAGGTATTTGTTTTTGCATCATTCTCAAATACCAGGCTTTTATAAAGATTAACACCCATTAAGGCTCGCTGTTATGTAAAATTGCTGATCAAAAGTCCCTAATTCTAATTGAATAATTTTTGTGGAAGCTAATGGTTAACATATGGCATCTTGGTAGATTGATCCTTTCAGTGTTTGGAATGAAAAAACCATCAGGTGTTGAAAAAGTGATGGAATCCACAGTTTCTGGCAGACATATATCTTAAAAAATGATCATCCTGGTTTTTTAAATAAAAAAATTAAATAGCAAGATGAAGATACCTGGGGATGTGGTGATACAATGGGAAGTGGCAGAGAATATCCTATCTAGCTGAATTTTTCTTCAATGCTACATGAGCAACTAACTGAAATATTAGTAACCCATATCTCCACTACTCCTTCCTATAGGAAATTGAAATCTTAGTAACACAAATTAGTAACTTTAGAAACTATAACCAAATGGAAACCTAGGGAGGAAAAACCACTGGGCATTTGCTAAGTATACATATTGTAAAATGAAGCCTTATAGTTGTTTCTGAAGTGTTGTTAAACTTACAGCGGAAGTTCTTCAAGCTCATAAAGAACATATTATGGAAGATAGAGACAGAGCATGTCCAGATTGCTCTTTACAGGATGGAGAGATGCTAAATTATATTTACCATGTTCCTCCCATCCAAACACCCCAAGTGACCTTTGCTTGTATTCTGGCTGATGAGCCACTTTCACTATATGGACAAATGAGACACTTTCCTGCTCCTCTGTGTTAAATCAAATCATCTGATTAGTTCCTTCAGTCGTCATTGGCAGCTCTAATTTGTATCCAAGAATGCATTTGTTTTCCTGAAGCAGGAAAAATGACATTGGTGTGAATTTGTTTAAGGTGGCTCCCAGCTTGCCATGAAGTCACCCACAAACTATGATCACAGGATATGGACAAGGTGCGCCTTCACAGCCAGTCCATACAGTTCCTTCAGTATACCAGATTATTACTCTGGAAGTAGCCTGTGAAGGCTGCAAGCCTCTCTTATACAGTGTTTCAAGCATCCAGAAATGCTTGGGATGTTGTATTTCCAGGAACAGGGGAAAAAAGGATCACTCAAAGGGGAGTTTGGAGGACTCCAGCTTCCACGAATTTGAGTACAGGCTAACATCTGTCATAATTCTAAGCACCAGTCTGGATATGCTCACACTCAGCCATGACTGGTTCAGTGTAAGTGCTTCAAAGACCTTTACCTTTATCTCAACAGGCAAACTGTCAATGAAAATATCCCTCTCCACCATCATGATTTCTCCTTTGTGTTCTGGCATTGAGACTGCTGCCACTCTCATAATATTATGATCACAAACATGAGGTCCATAATTATCATATGGTATCACTATCAAGATTGTCTTCACTGCAATAAAAAATAATAACTTAAACACATTTTAAAGCTATAATGTCCCTTCTCAGATGTTGTAGGATTTGCTGCACTTTAGGGTTGACCAGAATCTGCCCTCCCTCTTTCTTCTCCATTGGGGATAGGGGTAGGGGGACTACCAGTGGTTTTCCTGATTTCATTTCAAGGTGTTGGATATTACCTTTAAAGTCCTACACAGCATGGGACCCACAAGCTGGACAACCTATACTTATATACCCTACACTGGTTGATGTTATCTGGGACTGCTGCTGCTGCTACTACTATGCCTCCTCCTCTCATCCTCATCCTTCTTCTTCATGAAACTTTACCTATAAAGAGGGATGTTAACCGTTGGACTCCGGCATACACGCCTGCACCCATCCATACTGTCCTATACTGAGCTGCCTGTACTCACCTTTACCCAGCCCGCAGAGCGCCACAAGGGTCCTGCAGTCGCCAGAGGGGCAACAGCCCCACGAATGTAAACAAAACAAAACAACTTCAATTCCCAATGTCCTCCACACCGCGCCTCAGGCAATCAGGCTGACAGGCGAGAGCAAAGAGAACATAGGGAAAGCTGTCACACCCAATAGAAAATGAGCTGCAGAAAAAAGGCCGGTGCACGAACGCAAACAAAAGGAACAAAACTTCAAATACCAGCTTCCTCTGTGCCATGACCACTTCAGCCAATCAGGCTGAAGGGCACGAGTGTACAGAATGCTGAAAGAGCCAGCGCGCAACAAAAAAAAAAAAACGCCTCACGCAATGGGAGTGCAAGGCCACCACAGTCAGACGCAGGGCCTCATGGCCTCACTAACCAAAACCCACAACCACCAGCCTTCTTTCCCAGAGCAACAGGGAGAAGAGGGACTCCCTCTCCTCCCCGCTACCCTGCCGAAGACAGCGAGACCACCGCAGGCCTCAAGGTAAGTTGAGCTGGGGTGGAAAAAGAAACAAGCAGCAGACAGCAATTCATCAGGGCAAGCACACTCCCTGGCGAATGAGTGGATGCTGCCTTTCTACTACCCACACCGCTATTTCGAGAACTAGCATGAAACAGCGGTGGAGGTAATAGAAAAGCAGCAGTCAGCAATCCGCAAGGAAGAGCACCACCCCTTACGGATCATTGCCTGCCCATTTCCCGTTAGGTAAGCCAGGGAAAAAGGAGACAGAGAGGAGAGAACCATTGTGAAACAGATAGCTCATCTCTGCCTCCTTTTCACCCAACCTACCTAATGAACCTTACTGGACGAAGAGCAAGCTAACTGCCGGCTCTTCCTTTTCTCCATCGCTGCATCGAAACATAATTTTGAAACAGCAATGAGGAAAAGAGGAAACGACAGACAGGCCGTTCTTCACACAACAAAACACAACAACAAAACTAAACAGTTAAGCAAAACTCTAAGTATAAAAAATAATAAATAAACAAATAATTAAAATAAAACCAATAAACAACACAACAATAAACCACAAACTCAACAAAAAAACACCCAGAATAGCAAAGGCTAATGAAAAACCATAAAAGCACACTAAAAACACCTATATACAACACGAAAATACCTAACTCAACAAACAATATCACAAACTAAACAAATAAATACGGAAGAAATCAAAAAATAAATAACAACCAGAAATAATCAAAAGAATTAAACACATCTAAAACCCAAAATACAAACAAACAAACAAGCAGAACCACTTTTTTTTGGGGGGGGGGGGGGGGTTTAAGTAGAATCTCTCTACTTAAACCATCCCAGCCCAACACCACAAAATCAAAACAGAATAAAAACAAAATAAACAATCAAGAGCACTTACCAAACATGTCCTCCCTCCATGCCTTCGGAACTGAACTGAACAAAGAAAGAAAATTGCAGTACTCTTAATAACAGCCCCACCTAGTGGCCAGAAGAGTAAAAACCAGTCAAAAAATATGTAAAAAATCAAAATGAAAAATAAATCAAATCAAATAAAGTTAAAAACCACAAATTCAAAACACAACCACCACATCACCCCTAGAAAAAAAAACACACATAAAAACTGCCCGGCAAGGCTGGGCAAAAATATGCTAGTATACTATATTAGGAAATATCTTTATCTCTGAAATATAGTTCTATTTAGAAAGCTCAAAATGTTTAGTTGTTTTGACTGGATATTCATTGTCTTTGAGAGTTATTGGTTTCAATCATAATCATAATATGGAAGCATAACTGAGTAAGGTAAATGTAAAGGTCGCCCTTGCTCGAAAGTCAGTCGTACCTGTCTCTAGGGTTCGGTGCTCATCTCTGTTTATAGCCAAAGAGCCAGTGCTAGTTATGTTTGCAGACATTCTGTGGACATGTGGCAGGCAGGCCTCAACACTGGAGTGCACGGAACGCTATATACCTTCCCACCAAAGTGGTCCCTATTTATCTACTTGCAATTTCTTGCTTTTCAAATTGCTAGGTTGTCAGGAGCTGGGTCAGAGAAAAGAACTCACTCCGTCATGCAACTCTGTCTCAAACTCTGACCTTCCAGTCTTTAAATTCAGCATCTTAACCACTTGAGCCACCCAATCTTTCTTAAGAAAGATACCAATGATGTTCATCCTCTCTCTGCTCCCTTTATATCATTTAAACTGTAGAGCTCATCCATGAGTAGAAAAGGTTATTTTCTCTTTTACATGACTTTTAATGCAGAAAATTGAGAGGTAAGATGTAAATTGACATTGACATTACAATTTGGTGAATTATTTTATTTTACCTTATTCCATATTGTAGTGTAATGATCTTTTGACTGTGCAGTAAATGTATTGTCTTACTTTAAACAAAATCCTCACAATACAACCAATAGCGGAAGACATGTTTAAACACTGGTTTAAAATCATATATATTCTAATTATCATTTGTCCTGCAAAAGGTATCCACTGAAGAATTCCCAATGGACCCTACCAGATTCCCATACCAGCATCATATAACATGAAGCAAATGCTTCTCTATTGTTTCTCTTATAGAATAAAAGTACAGTGGTACCTCATACAACTATTTTAATCCAGGGCTCATTGTTGTATGAAACAATTGCTATACAATGCATGCACCATATAGCAATTTTCCCTATGGGATGCATCATACAACGATTTTTTTCGACAAGTGGTTTTTCCCATTGAAAAATTGTTGTACGGATTTTTTTCCATAGAGGAAATTGTTATGCAGGATGCCATTTCCCCCCAAAACCTAATTGTTATGGGATTTCGTTGCTATACAGGGCGATTGTTGTATGAGGTTCCACTGTAATATATGCAGGATCAATATTACTGCCAGGTGAAGGCTTATGATTTCCTCAGGCTTCTTCTTGTATACTTGTTTTAAATAAGCCACATTTAATATATTTTAGAGACATTTGAAAACAAAATATAGCTTGATTTATAAAGGCAATGCATAAAAATAAATGTTACCTTCTCCGGGGGCCAATATGACATGCATATTTTCCTTCCAGAACTGATCTAATGCACATCCATTGTACGTCATTCCCTGAGCACTAAGGTTGAATTTCTTGTCTTTGATTTCATTGCCCATATTTTCAAGTACCCAGTTGATCTGAATATCGTGACCATATATGGGATGATTAGCCATTGAAAATTTCATTGTAAGCCCAGTATCTTTCAGACTTCTGTTTCTGCTAGATGTTATATCTTTATCTATCTCAGAATGGGAGGCATTGAGATATTTAGGATTAATTTTTCTATAAGCTCGATAGAGAGCTGTTTTCTCTTCCACAGAACCTGGAAGAAGTAACATCAAATATTGAATTAAAATTTTGTTGTGGTTCACGATCAATGTTTAGTATGGGTCACATTATCTCTTGTGATTGTGTTTTGTAAGCAATATTTTGAAAACAATAAACAAATTTTACATGAAAAAAATTGTATTTTACACTGTCAACATTTTAAAATTCACATTTGCTAGAAAAATTAGTCATTACCCAATTCATGCTTGTAAGCATCAGTGACATCTTCACATACATCACTACCAACGCTCTTGGTGCTGATACATTGGCCACAAGTCTGAGTATCACAATAAAGTTTTGTCTTCTTGCCCCTGCTTTGAGAAACCCAAGCAGACCTCCTTGCATTTAACATACAAAATACATGGTGACCATCAGAGTCTGCATCCACATCTCCATCTCTGATGTCTTTGACCCAAACTGGGCCACTGCACACTGACCCTAAGATAAACACAAATGGATTAGCCAGGATCAGTCTGAATGATGGTTAGGATGACTTCTAAATATCTTTATTTCTTTTAACAAACGGATCTGATAACCCCCCAAAAATCAGATTTATTCCATGAATTTGAAAAATGCCTATCAGAGTTTTAATGCATTATAGATAACTACAACTAGTTACCTATCTACTTGGCTATTGCTCACCAAACACTCACAATGGTAAATCTATTTTTGCTACTTGCTCAAGAAGCCATAAACAGAGGCCAAATACTAATTACAGTGGCACAGAAGCCATCGAAGTACATTCTCTTACGCTGCTGGAAGTTCCAGATCCTGTGGAAGATGCCTACTTTGTAGCTCATTCTACAACAGCATTAATCTTAAAAAGCCCTCATGGTGTAGTGGTTAAACTGCTGTAAGGTAAGCATAAAGGTAAAGGTCACCCTTGTTCAAAAGCCAGTCATATCCAACTCTAGGGTATGGTGCAGTTTACAGCCAAAGAGCTAGTGCTGTTTGTGACTGCAGATGTTTCTGTGATCATGTGGCAGACATCACTGGACACTGTCACCTTCCCACCAAAGTGGTACCTATTTATCAACTTGCAACTTCTTGCTTTCAAACTGCTAGGTTAGCAGGAGCCAAGACTGAAATGGGAAATCACTCCATCGTGAAGTATTTGCATCTTGACCTGCTGACTTTCCAGTCATCAAGTTTAGAATCTTAGGCACTAAGTCACTGCAAGAAACTGTTGTACTGCAGCAAGAATTCTGGCCACAATCTGAGTTTAATCCTGACAGGGATCAAGGTAGTCTCAGCCTTCCATCCTTCTGAGTTTGGTAAAAAGAGTACCCAGCACATCAGGGGTGGGGGCTAATTAACTTGTGAATTGCTCAGAATGTACACAAGCGCTATGGGGTGGTATTAGGTGTAATTGCTATTGCTAATCTGCTTTATGGAGGGATGGCACTGGCATGGAGAGGAGTTTTGTCCTCTGCAACTACCATATGATTTGGATCTATTGCAAAGCTTTACAAGGATTAAAAGGCACACTGTTCCCACACTAACTGATAAACATTAAAAACCATTCTTATTTATCTGGCAGGTTAAAATATTTGCTACATTCAGTTTGGTAAGTCAAAAGCAGTGCAGACCTGCTCCTGCAACATAGCAGAAGTCAATTTGGCCAATGTACAAGACTGCAAAGAGTTATCCTAGACACTTCTAAGAAGCCACCAAAATGTTTCAGCACTTTGAATGATTCTTCCCGCGGTATAAGCCTAAACAAATCAATGAGGATATTTTGCTTTATTTTATTTTGAGACGTATTTGTTTGGATGATTTGATTTTTATTTGTTGTGTGTTTTGTCATGTTATCTGATATTTGTTTGTACACCTCCTAGAGTGGGAAATCTCCCAAATGGGTGGTATAAAAATACAATAAATAAAATAAATAAAAATAAAGGAAGAACACATCAGAAACCAGCATTTTGGACATCTGTTTACAAGATTGTGCTTGTAAGCACAAGCCAAATGGTCTATACAAAAAGAGGTGATCCAGATTGAGTGGACAACTAATCAAAATTATGAAGTTAATCTCATTAGATTAATTAATTAGATACAGCACCTGAAGAAGAAGAATATCAATATAGTACTGCATGGTTTAGCTGAGGTTACATACTCCCATTTATTTTGAATGGTGGTATAATATTCTTCTTTTCTGTTTAGGTCTATCAGTTATTGTTTTCATGCATACCTTACAGTACATGATTATTTTGAGATTAGACAAGAGGCTTAATTTACCTTTATTTGTCTCTACAGGATTTGGATCCAAATATTGCCAATCACAGCTAGATTGATTTAAGTCTTTTCGCACCATCCAAGATTCATTCCAGCAATGGTATATCCTGTAGGATGTAAAAATGAGATTAGAATGATCTTTAAGAAAATGTCATAGTACTGTTGCAGGAGACATGTGGACTTTTGTAGGATCCTGAAAAGAGATAAGATGTACAAAAGCATTGTGAAGAAACTTGAATTTTCATCAGTGATGTGCAGGAAAGATTCAGCATTAGCATGGAACACCAGTAAAATATCAGTTCCGGTAGTATCATTCAAATTGGAGAGGTATGTGTAATAATTTAAATTGTAAAACATTAGCTCTTTCAAGTCTTCTTAGAAAGTCATTGCTGAACCTACGCCTGCATAGCCAGGATAAAGTAGAGCATGAGAGAAGTATGATGTTCTGCCAATGGCATTCTATAATCTATGGACCTGCTACTGGTGCAAATGAATATTATGAAAAGGTAAAGGTTTCCCTTGCTCAAAAGCCAGTCTTACCCAACTCTAGGGTGCAGTGCTTATCTCTGTTTCAAAGCCAAAGAGCCAGTGCTGTCTGCTTCTACAGACGTTTCCGTGGTCATGTGGCAGGCATGACTAGACACCGGAGCGCACGGAATGCTGTTACCTTCCCACCGAAGTGGTCCCTATTTATCTACTTGCAATTTCTTGCTTTCGAATTGCTAGGTTGGCAGGAGCTGGGACAAAGATGGGAGCTCATACCATCCTGCAGTACTCGGGAATCGAACTGCTGACCTTCTGCCTCCCAGTCAGCATCTTAGCCACTTGAGCCACTGCAGTGAAAAGGAGTATGGCAGTAATATTGTCTTCTAGGCTTATATCTAATGGTCTGTCCATTAAACGATTTTGACTTCCTTCCTGATTAACTCTGACAAAAACCAACACTATTTTTCCATTAAACACTCACCAGATATGTTCTTTGCCATTTAAGATTTTGCCTGTATAGTCAAAAACCTCTTGTACCATGAGAGGATCAGCTGCATTCATTTTGCAATAGAAGCCTGTAACAACTCGGCTTGGAATTCCCAAACACCTCATAACTGTAAATACAAGAAATGGGCAAATACATGTTCATGGAAAAATCAATATTGGAAACATTAATCTATTTTAGGACAATATAATAATGTTGTGTCAGAGATTGATCTGGGTTGAAAAGATTTTTGCTGGAGAAATTCCGCTCAGATGACTCCCAAATGAGGCTCCATTCATGTCCCCAAGTGCAGTCCTCGGGTATCGAAACCCAACCTTCCAGTCTCCAAGCTCAGCGTTTTAACCACTAAGCCACTGGTGGAGCTGCTTAGGAAAATAAAAATATAGGAAGAAGGCAAAGTGGGCTTTCCAATTCAGTGAAGACTAGCTTGAAATTCAAGGAGCCAGCATGTAGCAATTAGGAAACATGTCCACATATATTCAGGCTACCTAAACCTTCATAAAGTTAAGATCTGTTATTTGATGAGAGCCATTTTGTTTCTTGAACTGATATATTGTGAAATTTTTACCAAAAATTTAAATACAAATTTAATAAATAAATAAATAAATAAAAATAAAAAACACAAAAAGCCAAAACAAAAAACAAAGCCCTAGTCTATGTATAGTTGGGCATCTTTAGAGTCCTGGTGAGGATCCAGTTGAACAAAATGGATCAGGCTAATCCCATTTTTCAACTGAAAAAGTGGAACTAAAAATACAATGCTGATTCATATGTGTTTAGTGCTATCAAGTAAATTCTGTCATATTGCAACTCTCATGCATTTCAGAGGTAGGTGGAGTAAAAGTACTCCTTAGTTTTACTATTTCCACTCCCAAGTCCAGTCAAGCTGGACTTGTTCTCAGCTCTCCTGAGTCCTGAGTCCTAGTCCAAAGCTCTGTCCAAAACACAATACCGCCTCTGAATTAGGCTACTGAAGTAGTTTCCTATTGAATTAATTAGCTAGCTAGCTAATTACCTTCTTCCTAATTTCTGCTTCCTATTTTGTACTTCTCAAATTTATACTAATATGCATTGGTAATCGAGTTGTCCCTTTGATTATTTTTTTAATAAGGACATCCTATGAAATTTTGGTTTAAGCAGCAAATATTAAATTACAAATAGTCACCGTTACTTCGTTGCCCTGCAAAAAGCAGCCTAAATATGCTATACAAGGGCTGGAATGCAGTAGTAAGTCATTAACTAACTAGAGTGGGCACATTAAATCAGTAGAATTTATCAAGATTTGACTTACCAATTTCATACAGGTTCCGGTAGCCTACTCTAGTTGTCACTGAATTTCAGCCATTGTGACCATCTTAAGCTGCTGCAAAATGGAATCATTCCTGGTTTTTTGCGTCAGAAGGTAAGTTGCAACCCAAACCAAATGATACACTGGCTATAGTGGTTGTGGAATGGGAGGAAGTCTCTGGTGCCACACAACTGCTCTTGTGTTAGCATGACCACTTTGTGCAGGCTGATCTATGATTTGCTGGCACAATGGCAATAGCAATTCCACTTATATACCACCCCATAGCGCCTAGTGCACTCTCTGGGCAGGTCACAAGTTAATTAGCATTTTGCCCCCAACATCCTAGATACTCATTTTACCGACCTTGGAAGGATGGAAGACTGAGTCAACCTTGGTCCCCATCAGGGTCAAACTCACAGTGTTTTGACTGCAGTACAGCAGTTTAACCACTGCGCCACCATGGTGCAACTGCAACTGCTACCACAACCGACCAAGATCATCTGGCAGAAGAGCCAGAAAGGGCAGTGAACAGAAATAACAGATTGTTTCAGTTACACCAAATCCAAAACCCTCTCGGATCAGACTTACCACTTCCTTCTGTGATTAGAATGGTTATCCTTATTTTATCATTGGAAATATTGACTTATTCCTTATTGTGCTGTGGTTTTGTTCTTTGTTCCTCAACAGATTTTCATGCCTGCTTTAAAAGGACAGTATCTAACTCTCCTGCTACCAAAGGAAGAGACTCTACTAGTAGAAATGCATCCCCTTCTGCTCACTCCATCCCACTCCATCTACGGTACTCTGAGACACAAAGATGCAGAAGTTGGCAGAAGGTGCAATGGATGAAGAAAGATGAGAAAAAGGAAATGCCATTGTGGAAGTCCACTTAAGCAAATTTTGATGACACACATTTTCCATGAAATAATATTTGCCTTTTCTGGAGTCCCTTTTCCGGAAGCTACAGGCTACTGTAATGCCCCTCCTCTGTACTGTCATAAAATTCAGCTGGATTTAATAGTTGCAAATCAAGACAAGGAAAACACGGCAAGTCTTCATACTTCTACCTGTGCACATTACAGAAGCGAATGTTCCACAGTGTCCACATTTGATGGGTTTGCATTTGTTGTGATACCACAGGTGAAGTATAGGAACACTTCCATTCCACATTGATGGACTGAGTCCCTCAAGACAGTTATTACTGGGAGGAAATCTTATAATGCTTTTCTTCTTGTGACAACCAATCTGAAAACAGAAACCTAATGATGTTAAAGGGTACTTCAGTGTACCGTATCTATACTAAACATGCTATGGCTATATCACACTTTATTTCTGGCTTGCTGATAATTCCCTAATGTTCCTCAAAGAATTGCTTTCAACCTTACAATATTTAAATCTACACAAGTTGTTTGCACAGAAACCAACCTGCTAATTCCCTTATTACAGGAACACATTTTTTCTTATACACCTTTGACACTTTCTTGCATGATAAGACAGAAATTTATGTAAATGTTTATTTAGGTTTTCAACCACCTACGCGATGTTTTGTAAAAATGAATAAAACAGATCTCTGCTAAAAATGTGCAGGTGCTTCTTAAAGGAAATGGCTCAGATAAAATGTTTTTGTTTTATTGACTCCAAAATATATTAGCAAGAGCAGTGATGATTCTTTAAAGTTGAGTGGGCAACCACTGGTGACCTTAGGTCAATATTCCCCTTGCAATCTGTAATAGCAGAAAGGCTGGGATACCCAACAGCCCTTCATTTGACATTGAAAGTGGATCCTTGTTGTTCACCTGGTCTTCTTCTCCCTGGTAACCACCAATATCAACTTTAAAAAAAAAGTCATGGCTAGCATCTTCTTGGACCTAATCCTCCCATCAAGGATCCTATTAAGCCTAAACCTCATTAGCATATTTTAAAAGACAGTACTAGGTGATTTAAAAAAAATATTGCCGATGTTAGTGTTGTGAGGGATTTATAGAAGATCCCACAGAGTATTTCAGAAGTTGCACTATGGTTTTCCAAAACTTATATTCATTTTCCTCTTCTGTTGTTGTTGTTATTGCTGTTTATTTCTCCTTGTTAAAACTAAACATCTTTACAAAGCTGGCTCTAGTGGGGGCTATAGTACATCAAGAAAGCTCAAACCATGTTTGCAAGGAATTTTCCTGTTGCCAATTCTAAGATATAGCAGTCATCACAGATGGCCACCAAAGAGAGAGGGGCAGTTCAATGCCAGAAATTTCTTAAAACATATACCCACCACATTCCATTAAAAAAGCACCTTACCATAGTGTTCAACACCCTGCAGATGTACACAGGGTCATTACGACAGGAACAGTCCATCGCAGGATCACGTAGAAAATTTGTACTTGAATCCAGAATTTTCAGGCAGATATCCAGAATATCTTCTTGGAACTAACACAAAAATAGGACCCCTAATTCTGAAGCCATTTGTGGAACAAATATAGGAGTCCTACTTTCCATAATGAAATGAAGAGGGCAAATGCTGGGGGAATTGAAAATCTGGGACATCATGAGGCATTGTCTCAAAAGGATGAGGCAAAATAATACAGACAGTGATGCTAATAACCAATACATGTAGGTGAGGCAAACATATAAATACACAATGAATTCTGACATTGCTTTTCAGGTCAAAAGATGTTACAACAAAACCGGCCCACTGCATTAGATATATACATAGCAAATTCATATTACAACTACCAACCTGCAGCGGGCAAAGACATAACAGCCGCTTTATAGCTAACAAGGAAAGCCCTTTCCCCATCAACCTCAAAGCAGCTGCTATAGGTCTGATGGGGCTGCTACAGCCCCACTGGAAAAGCAAAATGCTCTTTGGACATGGGGATCATGACAAACTGCATTCTTCCCCTACCCCAATCTTAAATGGCTTTTAAAAAGCTGTTTTATCCCAGCTCACAAGTGCTGATATCAGGGCCATAGCCAAGATTCATTCTCTCCCTCTCCCTCTCCCTCTCCCTCCCTCCCTCTCTCTCTCTCTCTCTCTCATATATATATAATGAGTCTGTAAAGTGTAATAAGTTGTTTATTTTTTCATTTTTTTTGCAATGGTTTTTTGTAATTGTAATTGTTTTGTCAGAAATTTGTTTTGTAATTAACTTGTTTGTAAGTTGAAATTGTAATTTTTATAATTTATCTTAGTATTTTTCATTTAATTTGTCAGAAAAAAATATTATTTTAAGTAAATGCAGTTAAAACATTTTATGTGAAAGTCAATGTTTTTAAACTGTGTTTAGATGTTTTTTGGGTGTGTGTGAAAACTATAAACATGATTTAATAAATGTTTTAGGAATGTTAGATTATCTCTTAATATTTTTGACTGTTTTTTCTCCTGTATCCTCTGGGTGGTGCTGTTGCGCTATTTTTCTTTGACTTTCTTTCTGGTCTGGGCGTCGCTTGTATGTGCCTCATTTCATTTCCAGCTTTCGTGCCGTAAGGTCGTTTGGGTAAGTTTGCTTGTTTTATTTCTGTTGGGGGTTTGTATTTTTTTTTATTTTATATATATATATATATATAATTTTTTTGGGGGGGTCTGTGTGTTTGGTCTTTGTGTTATTTTTGTGTTAGTTTTTGTTTGTTTTTGTTTGTGGTTTTGGTGTAACTTTTCACTTTATTGTTTTGTTTTGTTTTGGGTAGGGAAGGCACCGTGTGGAGATGCGTGTGGTGCCTTTGCTTACTTTGGATGTTTTTCACTTTCAAGGGGGGAGGGGAGGCAATGATGCCTTCTCCCTCCCTTGTAAGTGAAACACTTAAAGGCTTGGGGGGACAGACCCCTTTTGTCCCCCCTAACCTTCCAGACTCATGGGACCCAGGAGAGAGGATCGAGTCCAGGCCACCCTCTGATATTAAAAGGGAAATCTCAATTGTGGTTTCCCCTTTAATATCAGTGGGGGGGGGGCTGGAGAGCCATCAGAGAGGGGGATTCCCCCCCCCACAAACTCCATTTTTAAAACTCCATTTTTAAAGAGAAGTAACTGCTTGGTTTCTTCTCTTTAATATGGGGCGTGTGGGGGGGGAATCCCCTCTCTGCAAGGTCCCCTGGGGTCAGGAGAGTTGGGGAGACAGACTCCTTTGGTCCCACCAACCCTCCCAACCCCAGGGGAGCCAGTAGAGAGGGGAAGCACAACATCCCCCCCACCCAGTGATATTAAAGGGGGAAATCCGATCGGGAGCTTTAGGCACCGTTGGGGAGGGGGCTTTGGTTCCCGTGGCTTGGCGGACTTGCTCTCCCGGTGTTTGTTTTATTTTTTGTGCGCCGGCTTCCTCAGCGTCCTGCGTGCTCATGGCGCGCAGGACGCTGGGGCTGGTAGTTATGGGTTTGTGCTTTGTGTTTGTGCTGTGTTTTTTAAAAATGGTTTACTTTTGATTGGCCGCGGCGCGTTTCCGAACGTTCCTTGCGCCGCGCCGTGCGAGAGCCTCTCAGCCTGATTGGCTCTGGTGCGGCGCAGCATAAGGAATGTTGGGAAGTGAAGTTGTTTCCCTTTTTCACGTTTGTGGGTTTTCTCAATCCTTTGTTGACCTGCGCACCCAGATCGGCCGTGTGCACGAAGATATAGATATATAGATATATATAGATATAGATCTATATAGATATAGATATAGATAGATAGATAGATAGAGAGAGAGAGAGAGAGAGAGATAGAGAGAGAGAGAGAGGTGTTTATATATATATCATTGGCATCCCAGGGGGGGGGGCAGGCTGATAGCTCAGGAGGGGCTGATCCCACGCCCTCAGCCACCCCCTGGCTATGGCCCTGGCTGGTGTTGATAAGCCATAAGGCAATTCACTTACCTGCCCAAAATGCCACGGATATGCAGCTATGTGTCTGGGAAGACCTTGGAATAAAATCCCATCCTCATTCAAGACATACTCTTCTCTTGGAGCCTGGTTGTCTAAATATACCTGGTCATCTGAGAAAGTAATATAAACCCAGGGTTTGGAAATAATAGGTTGCAATTAACACAAGATTACATTTGTTACCTTTTTGGACCAACGTCAAAAAAGGGCCCTCAAAATCTAATATTTAAATCTAATATTTAATAGGAGCTTTACTTACTGAAAATGTTAATTGCATGCTCATGTAGAGATGACTATGTCAGTCTCTCCCCAAAAGCAAACAGATATAGAGTTCTCCTTTAAAAATAGATTTATATAAATTAATCCAAGTGTGGCCCTTAAATGTCCTTGTTCTACTTCTGTGCCAGACGTGAAACATCCAAAATGAAGGCACCTTTTGGTGAGTTCGTTCTGCAATTCCTTTCACCTGACCTAGTGTGATGAGAAAGATTAGCTGGCAACACAAGGTTGCTGTTATCAGGGTATGCCTGATTGTGATTCAAAAATACCATAATCTTTGAGGACGCTCTTTCTGTGTACTTGAAGCTACTTGTGAGGTTGCCAGAAAGAATGGAATTCCAAATGTAGTGCTTTAACTGTTTGTGCTTGCCAGTTCAACAATTCAAACTCAACAATAAGAAAAAGATCAGCTCCTTGAAATTTTATTTATTTATTATGTTTGTTCATCAAACACTTCATTTTGTGTTTCATTCATACAGGCAGATTCGCAGGTATTCAACCCCATGGCTGGGGTTGAAGAGCCGCCGTTCTGGGTGGCAGGAACACCGCCACAACCCTGGGCCACGCCCATGGCTGGAGTTGTGCTGTTTTGGTGCCTGGACTTGGCCATTGTGGTGGGAGCCAGACATTGCGCCCCTGGCCAGCCCGGCCAGCCTAGCCCCTGGACTGTCTGTGGCCATTTTTGAACTTTTGTACTTCGATGATTGGTATTTTATTGCGAGTTTTTATTGTGATTTTATTGTGTATTGTGTACTGTAGCGAGCCACCTGGAGTCACATTTGTTGATTGGGCAGCATAGAAATATAATAATAATAATAATAATAATAATAATAATAATAATAATAATAATAATAATAATAATAATAATAATAATAATAATAATAATAATAATAATAATAATAATAATAATAATAATAATAATAATAATACAAAGGATGGGCAGTTCAGGTGTCCCTTCTTTTCTTGTGTATAAATGCCTTCAGAGGACAGGTCATACAAATTATCCTAGCTTCATCTGGGACAGAGGCTGTTGGAATAATTTGGTCCAAAGGCAAATTTATTTATTTATTTCAAACAAAAAGTATACATGGGAGATTGAAGCCTGATTTTTTTTCTTTTATGGGTCAGTGGGCTTGACCTGATTTGCGTGCAATAGGAATGGGACCACTATGTTGTCAGAAACTGCCAGGGATCAGATAGGCAGGTGGTTCTCTGAGTCACCTTTTAATGAGGCCTATACTCACAAGCCAGGCTATTTATAGTGCAGTGCATGGAGAGTAAGACTAGGGCACATGATTCAAATCCCTGCTCGGCCATAAAAACTCACTAATGGATGGTACTCCTTTTAAAAATTCCTATACCTTAAAAACCCTATTAGGGTCAACATAAATTGGATGTGACTCGATAACATCTTTCAGGGAAAAAGTGTAGTTAATTAGCTGCTTAATGATGAAATTATTCCCAGCCTTGAGGTCTATTGGTCTTAGACTATAACCCCACAAAATTGAGAGGAATGATGTAATTAAATGTTTTAAATAAGATCAAACCCTAACATTCCTAATGTCCCAAGCTTTGTATAAATACCTAATACTAAGAGCAGAATTTTCATGCAACTCATACCACTTTACAAGATGGTACTTTTCAGCAGAAACACTCCATTTGTCTATGGATCATTGAGCAGAAAGATAATTGAACAAAAGAAATGAGCGTTTAACTCACTCCTTTATCAGGGGAGGAAGGCATCATATTGCACCAAAAACAATAAGTCCTATGGTACCTTTAAGACCATCAAATTTTATTTAGCGTAAACTTTTGTGGAACTGCAGCATCTGGTAAAGTGGGCTTCAGACCATGAAAGTTTATGCAAAATAAAACATGATAATTGTTAAGGAGCTGTAGGATTCTTTATTGTTTTCCCTTTAAATTTGCTTCCTAACTGAACTGATGAATATAGGCCTTTAGACAAGCTAATTTGGACGTGTTCCACAACATGTAAGGTGCATTCATCAATCTGTCCTGTGCAAATGTCAATATTTAATGTTGCTGGTTTAAATAAATATAATTTGAGAAGTCAACAAGGTTTCCCAAAAGACTTTGACTAGTTAGCAGATACTTTCACGACAGATTCTAATTAATTAGAAAGTACCTGAGTATACAATGTCAGTACAGAATACTTGTTTCTTCTGTGCATGGGTTAGATTCATATACATCTATCAAACTATGTTTACTCTTTCAGCTAGCAAAGTAAAGGTGTATTCTAACGATTCGTTCTCACAAACCACAAGGGCTTAACAACAATCTACTGTCCTATAAATTAATACTTAATTTAATTTAACTTGCCATTGCTGGTCCCAAGACCTGATGAGAAAGGAGGAGGGTGGGGCATTGTGTTAGCATCCTGGCCCTGTAAAACCTTCTTGCTGAAGAAAAATGAGGCGCTTCATCACCCGATATGTGGCAGTGGTGGAGACAGGTGCATGAGGAGGATACTACTACTACTTACCAGAACACCAAGGATTGAAAAGGATGTAAAGGTGTCCCAGATGTTGTTGAGAGTGAGTGTGGTTGCATGACACCAGACACATACTCAAACTGTAGCAGCCAATACAGGCATTGACAGGGGGGAACATAGTGATGCTCAGACATCTTCCATCCTGGAGTTTGTAACAAGCAGTCCAGTGGGTTTTGTCTGGATTTCCACCTAGAGGGAAAATGTTTTTTGTCCCTAGGGATTCACAGGGTTTTGGACCTATTAAAAGGTTTTTTAAAAAAAGTGTGAGTAAGTGATATTTTGCCTAAACTTCAGTCTATGAGAAGACTCAAGGAGCAAAACATTATAGAGACTATTTGAGAGTTTCAGCTACCAAGTAATACAGAAGAATAAAGAGTTCACAGTTTAGTCACATCTTGACTCCAAATCTTGTGAGATAAAATTTTCACATCATCAATTTCAAACTTGGACAGCAGCATGAAATGCCCATATATTCATTTCTCACATCAGGGCTACTCGCAGATAACCTGGTTGCACACAGAGGCAAAGGGGATGTTGTTATACCTGAAGATTAAGATGGACTCATCTCTGCATGTTCCCTTGACCATCCTTTTTATATAACTGATACAGCTTATTTGGATCTGTGTGGGGCTATGAATGTTTTTCTTTGCCAATGAAAGTAGCCTAAAGTGCCACAGTTGGTGGTCATAGAAAGAACCAGGATGAGGACAAAGCCCAACAAATCTATGGTGAAGGGATGGAATTGTGGATATGTTGCTGGCTACCTTGAAGCTGTGGGCAATTGTGGAGAAGATTATTTTGGCCTAATCAGATAATTCTGGGCAAATGGTAATTGTCATACTCAGTTTGAACCACATAGTTCTTGGCAGGTTGACACAGCCCCCACAAAACAAAGCATAATCTGAATGTTTATTTTATTGTAAACCGCCCAGAGTTGCCTCAGTGAGTGGGGTGGTGTTAGAAATCTAATTAAATAAATAAATTAAATAAATGATCTTTAACATAATAGGTCTGCCCACCCACCCCAGATGAAATAATGTATGTTATATGATAGTCAATATATTGTGGTAAATGTTTGATGCAGCCAACAATGTCTTATTTTTCCTTACCTGAGTTTAATTCTCCATGTACTTTATACCCTGTTCATAGAAACTGTTGTTCTATGAACAACTGTTCTACAGTATAAACAACACTGGAAATATTGCCATCTAATGTTCAAATGTTTTCCTATCACTGCCATTTTTCTACCCTCTCTTTTCCCTCTTTCTCCTTGTCTATTTTTCCCCAGTGCCAGAATCCCAGTGGGAACGTTAAATGAAATAACCCAAGACAGCTGTTCCCTTTTGAGTTTCCTAGAAGTACTGGTACTGAAAGAATGCAAATCAAATAGAGGAGCCCTCCTTCCCAAAAAAATTGAAATGACTGAATCCCAGAATGTCTCCCCATGCACATCCCTACTTATCACAATATCTTTGAGCAGTAGCAGAAGGACTCTAATGACTTATACAACAACTTCCATCATCATAAGTGAAAATTACCAGTCTGTACTGTGAAGGAGATCCTGTCCTTGTCAGCGTCCCATTCCCGGTTTTGGAAATGCACATCAAACCCAAAAGCCTGGCCTCGTCTCACAATGAGTTTATTGCCAGTAAAAAGGTGTGTGGAATGCTTGATGCAATTCTGAGTCAAATTTAGGTCTACATTTTTCACTTGAAGGACTGCTGGAAAATAAAGAATTGAGCAATCAACTGATTAATTACTTAAATATGCATGAAAATCTATTTAATTCATCTACTCAAAACAATGGCAAAAACACAACAGCCACTCAAGTGGCATTTTGGTCTTGGAATGGAGTTTCGTATTCCTGGAGCCTGCACATCACTCTGGAAAGCTGATCTGGAAGAATGAGGAATCTTAAACAATTGTAAAAGTGAAGAACGTACAGGTAACAAACCAGAAGAACATTAGTTTTGTTTAGTTATAAAATGTGTGTCACAAAAATGCTATGATGGTTATTAATGGCTGTTGATGGAACTGCAGTGGCTCAGTGGTTAAGAGGCTCACCTTGTTAGCTGAAAGGTAAGCAAGTCAGCAGTTCAAGACCAGATTACTACATGACAGAATGAGTGCCCATCTCTATCATCATCATCATCATCATCATCATTGTTTATTTCTATACCGCCTTTCTTCTCCAACAGAGAACTCAAGGCGGTTGACAAACAGTGAAATCTTTACCTATAAGGAGGGACGTTATAGCCCACACCTGACTATAGTATCCCATACCAAGCCACCTGCACTTGCTTTAACCCGGCCCGCAGATCGCCGCAATGGTCCCATAGTCGGCAGTGGGGCAACAGCCCAACGAATACAAACAAAGGAAAACAACTTCAATTCCCAACATCCTCCATGCTGTGCTGCCCCTCAGCCAATCAGGCTGACAGGTGAGAGAAAAGAGAACGTTGGGAAAGGTGCCGTGCCCAATAGAAACCGAGCTGCAGAAAAAAAGCTGTTGCAAGAACGCAAACAAAATAAACAAAACTCCAGGTCCTAGCATCCTACGCAGCATAAGCACTTCAGCCAATCAGGCTGAAGGGTGCGAGCATGCAGAACGATGAAAAAGCCGGAGCATGAGAAATAAAATAAAAAGCTTCCCGCAATGGGAGCGCAAGTCTGCCGCAGGCGGATGCAGCGCCTCATGGACTCACAAAAACCCCACAAAAAACCATGGTGGGACAACCACCGGCCTTCTTTCCTGGAGCAAATCCTGCCACGCTATCCTGCCAAAGACACGGCGAGACCACCACCGGCCTCAAGGTAAGTTGAGCCGGGGTGGAAAAAAACCACCAGCAGGCAGCAATTCATCAGGGGAAGCACCCTCCATGGCGAATGACTGAATGCTGCCTTTCTACTACCCACACCACTATTTCGAGAACTAGCATGAAACAGCGGTGGATGTAATAAAAAAGCAGCAGCCAGCAATCCGCAAGGAAGAGAACCACCCCTTATGGATTGCTGCCTGCCGATCTCCCATTAGGTAAACCAGTAGAAAAAGGAGACAGAGGACAAAACCATTGTGAAGCAGATAGCTCTTCTCTGCCTCCTTTTTACCCGACCTACCTAACAAACCTTACCGGACGAAGAGCGAGCTGACTGCAAGTTCTTCCTTTTCCCCATCGCTGAATCGAAACCAAATTTTGAAGCAGCAATGGAGAAAAGAGGAACCGACAGACAGACCATTCTTCAAACAACAAAACACAACAACAACAAAACCAAACAGTTAACCAAAATGCCAAACACCAACATTAATAAAACACAAATAAATTAAAATAAACCCATTAAACAACAAAACAATAAACAACAAAATCAACAAAAAAACACCCGAAATACCATAAAAGCACACTAGAAACACCTATCTACAACACGAAAATACCTAACTTAAACAACAAAAATAGCACAATTTAAACAAATAAAGAAGAAAGAAATCAGAAAAATAAATAGCAACCAGAAATAAACAAAACAATTAAACACATCTAAACCCCAAAATAAAAACAAAAGAACAAGCAGAAACACTTTGGGGGGTTTAAGTAGAAACTCTACTTAAACCCTCCAGCCTAACACCACAAAATAAAAATAAATTAAAAAAACACAGAACAAAAAATCAAGAGAACTTACCAAACATGTCCTCCCTCCATGCGTCCAGAACAGAACTGAACAAACAACAAAGAAAGATGACTCTTAACCACAGCCGAACCTAGAGGCCAGAAGAGTAAAAACAGTCAAACAAATAATTAGTTTTTTTAAAAAAGCAAAAGCAGTACTCTTAACCACAGCCCCACCTAGAGGCTGGAAGAGTAAAAACAGTCAAAAATAATTAAACAAACCAAATAAATAAATAATAAATAAATAACACAAATTAAAATTACCACCACCCAAACCACCCCTAACATAAAAAACAACAACCCAAATATGCTAGTAGACAATAAAACAGAGTACAAGAATACAATATTGGCACAAGCCGCAATAATAATACAATAGTCAACAAGAAAAAATACAGTTAAAAAGATCAATGTAAAAAACATGCACAGGCCAGAGGGACACGAAAAGAAAGTCCATAGCTGTGACTACACAGCAGTCGCAAGTACCCCCAATCTCCCAGAGCAATGTTGGAGCTCCAGGTCGGGCAGGAGTCCCTCCTTGCACTGGCGGTGGCAGCTTTTTCACCCCTCTTGACCAGGTGTGGTCCGGAGGGGGTGGGGGCGGCGGGCGCAGGTGGCCTCAATCACCCAGAACAATGTCAGAGCTCCAGGGCGGATGGGAGTCCCTATATCCCAGCTCCTGCCAAGCTAGCAGTTCGAAAGCAAGAAATTGCAAGTACATAAATAGGGACCATGTCAGTGGGAAAGCTCTTGGGGACATGAAAGGAGCCTCATTCAGGCATCCCCTGACCGGAGTTCCTCCAGTAAAATTCCTTTCAACTGAGAAAGCATCTTTGTGTGCCTCTGTTATGGTTTTTTTTAAAAAAAAATGTTGTTAATCCACATTTCCAACTCTGTAAGTAGAGCAGAAAGGGATAGCCACTCCTGATTCATTCCAACATCCAGGGGCCTCATGTCCATACGTGAACAGGACAGGAGGTGGCTGGTGGTGGTGGAAGGTGCCTCATTTTATATTTCTTAGTGTCTTCTGGTAAGTTGGGGGGGGGGTAGAGATTGTCTCCCTTGAAACAAGGGAAAATACACCTGTGGCTTAACACATCTGGTGAAGGTAAAGGGTCTAATCTTTGGGCCTCATAAAGAGAACTGAGGTGTTTTGCACTATACACATCGTACCAATGCTTGGAATAACAAGTTGGTTGCAATCAACATAATTATCTGTAACTAGTTACCTTTTGATAAGATAACAAAGGTGTAACTGGCTTCAAAAGGAAAACAATGAATAATTGCAAAACCACTTTTTGCTGTGGTAAGTAAGACCTGGTTATGTTCAAAATTTGTTTTTCATGGCATTCTGTTATCAATCTTAAGTGGTAAGAGAAATATTGGTGAGGGTGTGTGTTAACTTTTTTGTTTTTGTATTTTTAAGGTACAGTATTAAAACATGCCACAAGAGGGAGCCTAAAATAATTTCCCTTTAGTTGTCTGCAACTAAACTAGTTGACTGCAGTGGCTCAAGTGGCTAAGACACTGACTGGGAGGCGGAAGGTCAGCAGTTTGATTCCTGAGTACTGCAGGACGGAATGAGCTCCCGTCTTTGTCCCAGATCCTGCCAACCTAGCAGTTCAAAAGCAAGAAATTGCAAGTAGATAAATAGGGACCACTTTGGTGGGAAGATAACAGCACTCTGTGCACTCCAGTGTCTAGTCATGCCTGCCACATGACCACGGAAACTTCTGCAGAAGCAGACAGTGCTGGCTCTTCAGCTTTGAAACAGATGAGCACTGAACCCTAGAGTCGGATACGACTGGCTTTTGAACAAGGGAAACCTTTAGTTGTCTGACTGCTGGTGATCAAATACAACTGAGATCATAATAGTAATCAGAGTTTGTGGTAAATGTTTGATGGTATTAGAGTGGCACCTATGGAGATTCTCACAAATTTGCCTGTGTCTGCCAAGAGAATTTTTACCCTTTTCCTGTATAGTCTGGAAAGTTAATTTACTCAGTCCATCGCATATACTCAACCTAAAGTTCAGCTTGTTTTCAGAAACCTAGCAGATATCAATGAAACTTTGTTTAATATGTTGCATTTATTTCAATAAAATAAGTCTTTTGTTCATAATTCTGAATAATTTGAACCAATCCTTGAAAAACCAGTTTACAACAGTCATTTAAAAATCTTCATAATTTCATTTCTAGACCTATCCAGTACCTACAGAAATGAATGTTGGCTCAGTATCTTCAGGGCCAATCAACACATGATTTGGAAGTAGAATTAGGAAAGGTCCGGCAGTTTAAAATATATGAAAAAAGACCTATGGGATATATTGGCTGAGATCTTTCTGCTTAATGTAGCACAAGAGTAGGCTCATTGAATGAATCACCACCACCCCAATTTTGCAATGAGGCACCCCCTACTCAATCCATGAGCTGCCCTGAAGGGCAAGGTCGCCATCAAGGCAGTACTACCTGTACTGCCATATAGGGCCTGGAGCTGACAGGGGCCCTACTGCCGCCAGACATAACTGTGACATTACTATGTGTGTGTGGGCAGGGGCAGTTTGATTGCTCAGTATGGGGCCCAGAAATTTCTGATGGTGGCCCTATGCAAGGGGTAGTTTTAAATGGCATTAGGCAGTGTTCCAGACAGCTTTATGAATTAGCGAACAATTCATAGTTTTGCACTGTCCTGGGATGGGGGGGGGGGAGACTCATATAGTCTAAAAGGAAACCCTCTTGCCCAAGTGTACAATACATATCAGCAATCAGGACAGCATAAGTCTTTAAACTGGCTTTTTATAGCCATTGATAGAATGTGAAAACTTCACTGATTTGAACAAGCCCTGCTGGTTAGGCTACTCTGGGAATTCCCGTACAAAGAAATGTTTCTATGCTCAGGCCATTGATAGCTGTATGCCGCTGACATCCTATGGTTCATATTGCCTGCATGTTTCTTCTACTGACACTTTGATTGAACTCCATCAGGACCTTGCTCTACAGCATGTATATTTGGAGTAGGGGTGGAGGTGCTAAAAAAGAAAAAGTGGGAGTCAATTTTATATTTCCAGGTGCAGAGCTTAACAGGTTTTGATCTTCTTCTACTAACACCCTTAATGACAGGTTTACTTCTCTTTGTATCCAAATGGACCAATTACATTTCACATGTAACTGTGCTGCGAGACTCTCGCTACATTCTACAGAGATTGAGTATGGAGTTAATCAAAAGAATACATCCATTTCATAGGTTAGTCACTGGATAGTACACAAATGGAAGCGTGGCGCCAAAATGGCTGCCGCGCTCTTTGCGGGGGGCCCCCACCGGACGAAGCCATCCGGGTAGTTAGGGGCATGGCCAGCACCCTAATAAAAGGGCTGGCCACGAGGCAGCCATGCTGCCATTTTAGCGAAGCGACGGAGCGGAGAAGTTTTTCCCTCTTACCTCCGTCGCTCGAGTCCTTTCAGGGGAAGCCTTTTTGGGCAGCTTTTTTCTCTCCGTAGGCTTCCTAGCTAACTCAGCTATGCCCTCGAAGAAGAAGGCAGCCGCTAACGTGGCTTGATCGGCGCGGAGGCGCCAGCCGGGTCGGAGGACCGCGACTGCGCCCGCCCAGCAGCCACCTTTAACGGAGCCCACCGGGACCGGTGGGATGGGATCGGTGGCCCCTTGGCCCGATCCGCGGTGCGGGCAGGTTGCCCCGGATGGGGCCTCAGCCCTTGGCCCGCAACCGATGACCAGTGCCCCCGCCGTGGTCCGTGCGGCTGGGCTCTCTTGCCCGGCTGCACAGTTCCCCATGGGGGGAGCGAGCCACGGGGGGTGGTTGGGTTCCCTGCCTTTGCAGGGTGTGCCCACGGCTCCACAGGGGCCGGGCATGGGCTCTTGGCCTTATCTGGCCCCTGGGACTCAGGGGCCTGGACAGGTACCCTTTAACTATGGGCCGATTGCCCATTCGCACCCTGTTGGGGCTGGGGCCTTTGTCAACGTGGAGGCCCTTCTGGCCCGCGTTGCGGCCCTTGAAGCATCCTTGGCGAGGGCCAATCAAACAGGGGTGCCTTTAGGATTCCAGGTGCCCCCTTTGGCTGCCGAACAGCGGCCGGAGATGGGTCGGGTTGAGCCGCCTGAGGCGCGCTGGCCGGTGGCGGCCACTGCCTCGCAGCTCCCCACTCAACAGGTGCAGCAGTCTGGTGCGGGTCTGGCCCCGTCAACGAGCTCAGCTTCGGTCGTGAGCTCCGACGCCCCCAGCGGGCCGGAACCCCCGGTGGGGGCGGCCCGTGGGGGTGCATCGGGTGAGTATGCAGTTCAAGCTAGTGCACCCACACAACTGACTTCCTTGGGGGGGGCTTTCCAATGGCCATGGCCTCGCACGCGTGGTCCGGCGGCCCAATTGCCTCCGGCCCACCCGGCGACTTCAGGGCCCGGGTCCGGGTCCGGGTGGCGCCCCCTGCGTGGTGGGGAATGTGTTTGGAATCCCCGGGCTTGTACAGGCCCCCTTTGCTTTGCCCGCAGTTCCCTCTGTGCCGGTGTCGGCACTGCCGACGGCAGGGTATTCCTTGCCCCTGGGGGACCATCTGGCCCAGTCTACCAGGGAAAAGATCTGGAGGGGAGAGTATGTAGATATCTTCTCCCTTCTTAATAGGGAGCCGACCAAGGAGGAGAGGGAAGGGCTGGATGAGAAGGATAAGGAGCAGGCACGTCGTCGTAAGCCGCCACGCACGTGGGCAAATTGGTTGCCAGCGTACCTGATTTACATGGCCGTTTACCTCAGGGCTAGGCCGGATTTGGCCATTCCTATGGTCCAGTATCTGGACAACATCTACCAGGCCATGGTTGACTTCCCGGGTCCGTCGTGGCTGGCTTACGACGAAGAATTCCGCATGAGGATTCCGCTGCACCCAGAGATGAGGTGGGATGAGCCCTGCCAGAAGCTGTGGCTTCTGTATATGACCCCCACGCGCCCGGCGCCTGGGGATAGATACCATTGTGGACATGCGGTCCAAGTGGCGGGGCAGGGGGTTCCAGCCTGCCTGCTGTGCTGGACCTTCTCGTCCAATGGTTCTTGCAACAGGAAAAATTGCAAGTACAAGCACGAGTGCCCCGCTTGTTCTGGCCCCCATGCTGCCTCCGCCTGTCCCAGGCCGGGAGGATACAGGGGCAGGGGTAGGGGCGGCCAAGGGGCAGGCAGGACTGCCACGGAAGGAGTGGGTTCACCGAAAGGCCCCCTCCCCAATTAATGTTGATATGCTGGAGCGTTGGCTCGCATTGTACCCGAAGAAAGCAGACACTGTGTACCTCCTTCAGGGTTTTCAACTGGGTTTCCGTATTCCTTTCACGGGGGATAGGTCACTGCAGGACGCACCCAACCTTTTGTCACTTAGAGGACGGGAGGAGGTGGCTGCCGCCAGCATTAATAAGGAGGTCGCTGCGGGCAGGGTCGCTGGCCCTTTCCCCGCGCCCCCTTTCCCCAACCTTAAAGTGTCTCCTCTAGGACTAGTGCCCAAGAAGTCCCCGGACGAGTTCCGCCTGATTCATCACTTGTCCTACCCAGCCGGTCATTCGGTCAATGATGCTATCCCTGAGGACCTTTGTTCTGTCAGGTATACGTCATTTGACCAGGCATTGCGCATGGTGCGCTCATGTGGCCCGGGTGCACTGTTGGCTAAGTGTGACATTAAGTCGGCTTTTCGCCTCCTGCCGGTGCACCCGGGTGACTTTGAGTTGCTGGGTTTCAAATTCCGGGGCGAATATTATTTTGACAAAGCCATGCCATTCGGCTGTTCCATATCCTGCTCGGCTTTTGAGCGCTTCAGTACATTCCTGCAGTGGGCATTTGTCCGTAGGTCAGGGTCTCGGTTAGTAGCCCATTACCTGGATGATTTTTTGTTCGGGGGTGAACGGGGCTGGGACACGTGCACACGTCTCCTCAATACATTTCAGACGCTAATGCAGGAACTCGGTGTCCCTTTAGCGCCCGAAAAGACCGAAGGCCCATCTAATAAGTTAGTATTACTGGGAGTGGAGATTGACACGGTAGCGCAGGCGTCTAGGTTGCCGGAAGACAAGGTGTCAAGGATAGTGGCCCTTATATCGGACTTGCTGGCTAAGCGCAAGGCGTCCCTTCGGGAACTGCAGGTGCTACATGGACACCTTAATTTTGCTTGCAGGGTGGTCGCACCTGGCAGGGCATTTGCTCGGCGCTTGTGCGACGCCATGTCAGGCTTATCCAGGCCCCATCATAGGACCAGATTGACACGGGGCATCAGGGCAGATATGCACATATGGCTCCAGTTCTTGAGGGAGTTTAACGGGGTCTCGTTTTGGAGGTCAGATCTCCTGGCTTCACCCCAATTTCAGATTCAGTCTGATGCCTCGGGATCCCTTGGTTATGGGATGTACTTCAATGGGAAGTGGGCATATGGTGGATGGCCACCAGCCTGGTCAGGCACGGGTCGCCTGAGGGATCTCACATATTTGGAATTTTTCCCCATACTGGGGCCTTGATGCTATGGGGTGAGGAGTGGGCCAACTCTGTGGTGCATTTCTGGTGTGACAATGCGGCTGTTGTCCACATTGTCAATTCACAGACCTCTAAATCTCCCAGGGTCATGGACCTCGTGCGCCAGTTTGTATTGCGCAGCCTGCGCCTCAATGTACTGTTCAGGGCCAGGCATGTCCCAGGGGTGAATAATGATATTGCTGATGCTTTGTCCCGCCTGCAGATCTCCCGGTTCTGTGCCTTGGCCCCGGATGCGGAGGAATTTCCCTCGCCACTCCCGGAGGAGATATGGACCTTTGGCAAGGAGAGGTGAACCGGGCGATCGGCATGTCTCTGGCGCCACGCACGCGTAAGGCGTATCATCACGCGTGGGTTTCCTTTCAGACCTTTTGTACCCGGTCTCGACTGCCAGATACCTGGCCGATCCCAGTGGCCCACCTCCTTCATTTCATGGTTTACCTGCATGCCCAGGGCCTGGCACCCCGCACCATAGCATCTAGACTATCAGCGCTGGCTTTTATGGCCAAGGTGGGAGGTCATGCGGACAGTACCGCTGATTTCCGTGTGAGACACGTTTTGGAGGGGTGGGTGCTGGAACGTGGGCGTAGCCTGGACGACCGCCACCCAATTTCCCCGGGGGTCCTTACCCAACTGGCACGGGGCTGGCATGACCTATGTTTTAATAGGTATGAGGCAGCCCTGTTTCATGCGGCTACAACGGTGGCCTTTTTTGGAGCGCTCCGCATCAGCGAGCTTGTGATGCTGACTAAGGCGGATGCAAGTCGTAGGGCACTGGAACTCGAAGATGTCTATGTTTGCAATGATTGGGCTCAGTTGAGGATACGCTCCTCTAAAACAGATCAGCACGGCGTAGGCAGTGGTGTAAGACTGCTACGATGTTCCTTGGCAGACATCTGTCCGGTTGGTGCCCTACAGGAGTTCCTTGCACTGCGTGGCACGCACCATGGCCCGTTTTTCTGTCACCAAGATGGGTCTCCCCTCACTAAATTTCAATTTTGGAAGGTGACTGGGAAGGCACTGGCTAGGGTGGGCCTCCCTGGGGCCCGTTACGGCACCCATTCGTTTAGAATTGGGGCGGCCTCTACTGCGGCTGCTTATGGGTACTCCGGGGCTGACATACGCAGCATGGGGAGGTGGGGCTCGCAGTGTTTCCAGTTTTATGTTCGCCCTCTCCCACCATGAGTACCGCTTTTTAGTCACCACATATCTCTTCCTTCCCTGTTTTTTCCTTGACAGACCCTGGGTGTCGTATCACACCGGTGACAGTATGGCTGGTGGGCCATAGCTATGTGCACAGGGCAGCGCGTTACGCTGCGGCGACAGATTGGGGACCCCGACTGGGACTCGGTGCATACGCAAGTCTCACATGGTACGGTAAGCCCGGGATGTTGTGGCGGGAGCTCTTGCCATTCCTCTTTTCGGCAAGGAACGCTGACCCGCCCGACAACTTGATCATACACCTTGGGGGTAATGATTTGGGACAGGTCACTGGCTTATCGCTGAAGCATGCGATTTGCAGTGACCTCGCCTACTTACATTACGTTTGGCCCGCCACAACCCTTGTTTGGTCAGATATGGTCCCACGGCACGCTTATAGGGGAAGCCTTGACCTCCAGGCCTTGGACCGCGCTAGGCGCATGGTGAACAGGGCGGTGGCCCGATTCCTTTCGACCAAGGGCTGGGGGCGGGTCAGTCCTCATCCGGCCATTAGTCTGCAAAATTATGGGCTTTATGCAGGGGATGGGGTCCATCTGTCGCGAGGAGGTATGGACCTCCTGCTGAGTGATTGGCGAGCAGGCCTGTCGACCGAGCTGACGGTCTTGGGGGGGTGTCGAGCCTTTATTGAAGCCTCTCCGGGTGGCGGGTAGCACTGGTAAGGTAAACATTTATGACCCACAGGTATCCGGCAGGTTCGCAATTGACTGGACAACACTAGATAGGCATAAGTTGTTTAAACGTTGTCCGGTCAACGACGAACCAGGCGAGGGGGTGATGGTTACCACTAGACAGCTGGAATCACCCCCTGATTTTACGGATACACGTCAGAGGGTGGGGTCATTAGTTAGATATTGACTACGGTCAACAATTTGTTTGTTGTCAACAAACAAATTGATACAAATAGATATATTGTAACAATTGCCGTTGGCAATTTTGGGTGGTACCTTACCAGTGTTACTTCGGCCTGCTTGCCTTAAGAATTATGATTGGTCGTTTTTACCAATAGAAATTTATAATTCGGACTAGGGCATGAATCAATAAATGTGGCCCAATGCCATTATCCACTTTCATTTGTCTCTGAGTCCATTATTGGGGGGGTGCGCCTGCAATATGCACAATTCCATATTTAAAGCTCTCTTTTTGTCATGGACTGCATGACGCTGTCCAATTCCAAATGTTTCAGCTGTGATCCCAGACTCTTAATAGCATAGATTCAATATCACACAGTAATGATGTCTCCTATACCTCCTTACTCTGCCTTTCATTCATTGGGAGGCAGGTGATTTTTTTTTGAAAGAAAAAATTAAGGGAAACCATGTGTATTGAATGGAGATGCAGACTATAAATTAGAATCATTATGTGCTTTGATATATTGGTTAGAACACAATACTCTTTCCTGTGTTGTTTATTGACTGCAGTGGGCCATCTTTCACATGGTTTCAAATAGTGTTCTGTGAGAATCTCGCTTTATGCTTATTTTGCCAATCTGGCTCTCCATGTTTTCCCTTTCCATTTTAGAATTAATTACAATGATGCTGGTAACCAGTGTTTTGGGTAGTTGTATAATCTCACCCCCCAGCTACTCACAAGCTTCTTGGATCTCAGATTCCCCCAGAGAAACAGTACATATTGGTAAAGCAAATGACAGCAGTCACACAGGGTTTTTCCTGTGACAAATTGTGCAACATAAATGATGTGATGAATTCAAAGTGTGTCTGTGGGCGACATGGAACATGTGGCCCTGCAGATGCTATGGGACTGCACATCTTCTCAGCCCTAACCAATGGAGCCAATGGCGGGGGACAATGGGAGTTGAACACCAACAACGTGTTGCACACCAAAAACATGTAGATGGCCAGATGTTCCCTGCCCCTGATCTATGCCCAAGATTATTTCAGTCTCTTATATTATGCAGGCTCAGCTCTTCATTTGGGCTTCTGCCTCACAAATGAAACTGTTTCTTCCACATCACTCACATGGTGTTCTCATGCTCCTGGCTTGCCTCTCAATGAGGCAGGATACAGCAATGAATGCTAATCCTTCTGCTATATACAGAGAGGAATGAGAATATATATCTTATTACTTAAACCTGAGGAATCATCATTAATTATACCTCCTTTCGTTTATTTTCTCTTCACCCTCAAGACATGACAATCACGACAGAGGCCTGGCTAGAAACAGTTGTCCTCAACAACCAGAAATAAACTCCCCAAGCTCAAAAAAACCACAACATACTGAGGATAAGTAGATGTGGTGAGTATCACCTTTGTTTCTTTCTTTATAATTTCCATGAGCTCCCTGTTTCTTAGAGCTATTCTGCCTCTTAACAATGAAGAGCTACACCAACAAAATAACATTTTTACACATATATTTATCATAAGTTTTCATAAGTTTTATTTGTACCCCGCTTCCCTTGCCCGAAGGCGTCTACTGCATGAATACTAAAATCACAAAGCAGACTGTTAGGCCAAGTCGGTATTGACATTATGGCAAACTAAATTTTTTAGGGACAGGATGTTAAGGTTTCTGATGTAAAAAACAAACAAAAAACTTACCTTCCATCGCAATTGGATTTTCAGTAAGCTCAGACATTCTGCTGCACAGCTCACGATCTTCAGCAAAGTTTTGTTTGACATCAAACATAATTTGTGACAGTGGCATTTATAAACCTAATAAAATAATCTCAAACCTATCACATAAGAAAAGCCAGAATGATTATTAGGGTGAGGTTTTAATCAAATGCCAAATGAAGCTCATAAAATGTGCCAGAAATTTATTCTGAAGTCCAGTGGTTCAGTAGAAACTAAAGCAAGCAAATAATTGTTTGCTTTTTATTGTGAAATTTGCAGCTGCCCAAATATCTGGTTACCTAATATATATGCTGAAATTTGTGAAATGAGTTAAGAAAGCCAGCAATCAGTTTATGTAAAATAGCAGTGTTAAATTGTTAGAAATCTTACTGAAACTTTTCTTCTTTTCTTGGTCACATTATGCTGCAGATAAGTTCACTTGACAGAAGTATTCTTAGAATGTGTGACTGAATAGTCTATGCTTCCTGGGAGGATCCAAGAATTCACTGAAAGAAAATGCAAGTAGATAAATAGGTACTCATTCAGCGTAGGGTTACCATAATCCTATCCTCTGAAACCAGGACTGCAATTTGTAAAAATTAAGGTTTCCCTTGCTCGGAATTCCGTCGTATCCGACTCTAGGGTTCAGTGCTCATCTCTGTTTCAAAGCCGAAGAGCCAGCATTGTCTGCTTCTGCAGACATATTCCATGGTCATGTGACAGGCATGACTAGACACAGGAACACACAGAACACTGCTTACCTTCCCACCGAAGTGGTCCCTACTTATCTACTTGCAATTTCTTGCTTTCAAACTGCTAGGTTTGCAGGATATGGGACAAAGACGGGAGCTCATTCCACAAGCTGTTACTGCCGCGACTTCAATAGAGAAGGGGAGGAGAAACACCCAGAAAATGGAACGGGCAATAATACAAAGAGAAGAGTTTAATGCATTAATAAAAATGGTGAATAACTAAGAACACGCATCCAGTCGCTGCATAAGGAAAAAAGTACATCTATGAGTAACACAACACTAAATGCAAAAGCATAATATGGCTCCCAGCATCAAAGTAAACAGATAGGTAGAGTAGTTCAGGAGGGGTCTACCCGTGGACGAGAATGAACTAGACGAGGTTCGGACTGGAACAGTTCACAGGTCCATGACACAGGTCATAAAGGTGATGCAATATGAGAACTGTAGTAGAAAACTCTCCACGCTGGAAACAAGGTGGCGGAAACAACAGCGACAGGAAGACCATGAACAACCGAACTAGAACAATGTATGCAGGTCATAGGATGCGGTTCACAATGATCAAAAGGTCCCAATATCCATCCGGTAATTGGACATTTCGCAATTCTTTATCAAGAGTCTGTAACGATATGCAAGCAAATGCAAGCAAATACACAATACAAAATTGCCCGTTACAATGAAGAGGAAATAACCCAAGTAGTATGCTGAGAAATATAAAATACAATATTCAGTGTTGCAGTTCATATAATATCATAACTGTACAATGGTAATGATGCGCTAATGAAACCTCCATGGGAATACTCTTTTTGGGTTAAAGCGTTGAGCGTCAAGGGAAATCTCAGGAACTAAATACACTGAGTATAGGGAGTGCACGTGTTCTAAATTAAAGCTATAATAATATTTAAAGGGAACGAGTCAGAGACTGATGAAGCTGTGCTTATGAAAACGCAGAGAAATCAAGATCGGTGTTTAAACCATTAGGGGTCAGTGTGCTGAAGCGGTGTATGTAGAATGCTTCCCTTTGTAAAAGGAAACATTCTACATCTATTTTATGATGTTTGTTGGGCTGATATAATTCTAAGACCACCATTTTCATGTCTTTATACGAATGTTTTGCATTAATGAAATGAGCAACTTCAATAGAGGCAGCGACTTCAATAGAGGCAGCAATAAAATGGTGCAAGTTTTTTTTTTGCTGTCTTCCTTTGCTATTGCTGCGCTACCTGCTGGTGTTCAATAGAAGTGCAGCTCTATTGCAAGAAAAAAGTGCATATTTTTTCTTCAAACCCCCTTGGTCTGAAAAGTGGGAATTTTAAATGATTATTTTGGAACCAGGCCAGGGCAGGTTCAACCCGTGCAATTCCCAGTTTTCCATTATGTATGGCATCCCTACTTCAGCAGGAAAGGTAATAACATTCCGTGCACTCTGTCACCTAGTCATGCCTGCCACATAGCCACAGAAATGTCTGTAGTATTCAAAGATTAACACAATGCCAAGATTCACCCTTAGAGTATAAACTCAATTGCAGATTGGCCAAAATAGCACCAAATTGATGAAAAAAGCTGATATCCACCAAATTTTCATCAAAGTGGGAAATGGAAAAAAAATCCTCATTCGGGTCACAAAGTGGCCAACAATACCCATATTAAATACAAAAAGACTGGTTTGTATGTCCTCATTAACAATTTCAGTTGTCCTTTGTAGACATTTAGAACTCAATTGTTTCTATTTCATTAAATTAAGATATAGTATTTCATTACATCAATTTATTCCAGTATCCCACTCTGGACATTTTTGTCTACAGTTTTTCACTTCCATTTTGTTCAGTTGTACTTTGTCTGAAGGGCATGAGACATGGAACTTTCCCCTTTAATCTGGCTGGTAGAAAAACATATTTTTTCACCAAACAGGGGGGAAATGCCTCATATGTTTGGTGGGAATATCACTCTCTCACACACATCTTTATTTTGTAGAAAGGAATTTGAGAACTTTATTTTTGCAATTGGGAGGGTTTTTGATCCTTTGAAGCTAACAAGATTGGACATTTCTCCAACAGGCACTTTGATGTTATATTTTTAAATCATAAAACAAAAAAAGATACTAATGGTAGAGTTATAGAGCAGAGCTCACATTTTTTTTTGTTCTAATTTGGCTGTTAAAAACACATTAAACCCAAACTATAAGGAAAGGTGTGTAAAATGTGCTCATAAATGTTTTCTCCAGATTGCTATACAAATTTCAGGTACCTGACATAAAAGGAACAAGTTTTCCTTTCTTATCTATGTTGCAAAGGACCCAATTTTGCACTGCTTTGTGAATCCATGCACTCATGAAAATGACAAAGAATGACAGGCAAGATTAGCATGGGAATTGAGGGAAGACAATGTTAACACATTAGAGCAAAATCTATTACAACTTGTATGAGGGCTACAACCATTGAAAATGAAAGTGCATCATCAATCACTGATATCAGAGCTCTGATAAGTTACTTTTCTGGGTTATATCTCTTAAAATCCAACTCATGGGATGTCTTGAAGCTAGATTGGCTCCCCTCCCTCTGGTCCTTGAGATAAAGCCCTTTCTTTTCAGGCTATAAGTGGAAGGGTGTCTCAGAAATGCTATATTCATTCTATTTGGAGATTTTTAAAAGTTTAACTGTTGTTTCAATAATGATGAATACTTAATTTTTTCAAATTTTATTTTTATAACACTTTAAAATATATGATCGTTGTATAGCTTTGACTGTTGTGAGCTGCCTATAGTAAAGTAAAAGGTCTCCCTTGCTTGTAAGCCAGTCATACTCAGTTCCAGGGTATGGTGCTCACCTCTGTTTACAGCCAAAGAGCCAGTGCTGTCTGTGTTTGCAGACATTCCCGTGGTCAGGTAGCAGACATTATTAGATGTGAGAGTGCATGGAATGCTGTTTACCTTTCCACTGAAGTGGTACCTATTTATCTACTTGCAATTTCTTGTTTTCGAACTGCTAGTTTGGCAAGAGCTAGGACAGAGATTGGAGCTCACTTCATCATGCAGCACTCGGGTCTCGACCTGCTGACCTGCCAACCATTCAGTTGTCAAGTTCAGCATCTTAACCCCTAAGTCACCACAGTCCCTATGCTACCTGTAGGGTCCTCTAAATTAATGTATACAGTGCAAATAGCACATAAGCCTGTTCATGTTTTGGTCAAAATTCTGTTATATGCACTGAAACAAAGAGTGCAACATTCAGTGGCATTTTTAAAGTGCTCATTGGGATACTTAAACATACATGAAGTCAGCAGTTTCACATGCTCCCGGAATTTCAGATGTGACTTGTTTACTGCCATTGAGAATCAACTGAATATTATGCTGCTAATATTCTACATGTGTAACTAAGCAACAAGATTTCAGCCACTATTCAAACACAGTGAGGAGTGTTAAACATACAATGAGGTTTTGGTTTTGACTGACACACACACCCCCTTGCATCTGGGAAACACTCAGATTTTTGTATACTGCACTATAAGATCTAATGTAGAATCTTTAGGTATATTTGTCCTGATAGGGGAAAGGCTCCCAAGCATGGCAACTTGTTTAGTGCATTGATCCAAATATGCTTAGAGACATTCATATTTCTCATGTGTAAGTCAGAGTGGCTTCTTTGGGGGATAGGATATGAGGCCAGGGTTCATCTATGACCTCCTTTCTCAACCATCGCATCTAGCCTTCACCATGGTTTCAGGCATAATGTTTTAGTATATTGGGAGCACAGTAATATCAGAAACAAACTCCTGTTCCCTTTATGGAAGTGTCACTAGAGAGCCTTTTGTGCTTGCGGCTTTAAACCTTCCTGCTGTGGCTTTAAACCAATTTCCATTGACATCATTGATTTGGTCTAGCTCATGACTGCTGGCATCTAAAATGGAAATAGATGATGAGGAAAAATGCTTGGAAGTCTTAGGCCTGAACAATCTGTCAGTAATAATATGTCATAAGAAGGTGGAATTTCTTAATTCTGAAAAAAAGTACGGCCATGCAGAATGAATGTATCTCAAGTCATTTCCGTACTATGTTGCTGTGTTTTGTGATGGATCTACTGATTGTTCCTAGACAAGGGCTCTGTTTAGAGACTGGATTTCATCTCTAATGACATGATACATGAAACAATCAGTTTTGCTACCAGGCATACATTAATGAATGACCAAGCCCATCACAAATTTCCATACAACTACATTGATAAAGCAGATTCATCCTATCCTTTCCATAGGTAGGAATCATAACATTGCTTTGTGATAAGTGGGTCCACCTGCTATGGCAGGACATTCTATGAACACTGCCTTAGGTCCCACCACAGGTTATGGGACTTAATAAATTAAATAAAATTGTGGCCTGAGTTTTTACCCAATTCCTTGTGTCCCATCTCTTTATTTGCTGGATTGGGTTGCAACTGATCGCACTTTGTGGTCAGAAAGAATTCTGAATTCCAAAAATTCTATGTTTTAGGTCAGTGGTGGTGAATCTATGGCACGCATGCCAGAGGGGGCACTCAGAGTCCTCTCTGTGGGCATGTGCATTGTCACTCCAGCACAGGGTTTGCCCCCATCCCTCTGCCTAGCAGCCCAATGGGAGCACTTCCTCCCTCTCCCCAGCACAGAGTTCACCCCGCCCCTCAGCAGTGCAGATGACAACCTGTTGTTGACCTTGGGCACTCAGTCTCTAAAACGTTTGCCATCACTATTTTAGGTTGTTTATGTGCATTTGTCATACATAATCTTAGTCATGTTTGTAAATCACTTTGGTAAGCTGATAAATGTGAAGTGATCAATTCATAGAAAATGTATGACATACAACAGGACATTTCCTGACTTTTACCTTCACTAACTACAGTATGACATTCCCTTAAACAGAAGAGTTTGACTATAGAACCAAATGGGTGGGGGAGATTTTTTTTAGAAGAAAATTCAGTTGAAATCAATCAGATTTAAAAATAAATGCATTTTCAATTAAAATATTTAAATAGAAGTATGCAGATGACTTCAACCTTATACATTTCTTCAGGTGGCAATTTTGCTTTGAAGCATAATCTTATAAGACATGCTGCACTATAAACATTTCAAGATGTCAGAATCCTAATTTGCAACAATGAAAAAGTTGGTCAATTATAAATAAATAATTAGCAGTCATTATTTGCCTCAATTTCATTAACATTTATTCAAATAAAGCATTTTACCACTTAGAAGAACAGTCTTTGTATCTCTTCATTAAGTAAGAATGACTCTTTCAGAATAACAATACTACTAGCCTATTAACTGCATTTTATCCCTTAGTAATTGCTGACAGAAATACTAATAATGCTTTATAACACATTTACCTCTTAAATTAACTTTGAGAAACAAAATATGGTTTCACTACCTGATGGTAGCTATTCTCCAGTTTTAACCTTATGGGAAAAGGTAAACAGGCAGGCAAACAGAAACTACTACTCTTTTGGTGCCTTACAAATGAGTTTATCCTATGCCCCAGCCTATTATTATTATTATTATTATTATTATTATTATTATTATTATTATTATTATTATTATTATTATTATTATTATTATTATTATTATTATTATTATTATTATTATTTTATTTTATTTTATTTTATTTTTTGAATTTGTAAGCCACACACTCAACAACGCAACTCCAGGTGGCTCACAGAAGATGCTTTGTTGTTTCTGTAAGCCACCTGGAGTTGCGTTGTTGAGTGGGTGGCATACAAATTCAAAATAATAATAATAATAATCTTACACACAATAAAATAAATTTGCTGGGTCATTGCAGCCATGCTTGATTTTTTGACAGGAGAAGAAGCAGGGAGAAATCCAATTTCAAAAGCCCGCACTTTCTAACTTGGAGCCAATTGGAAATAAACTTTTACTGGCCTACTCCTGAGGAGACCTTTCCTCAATTCATTCTGCCACCAGCCCTTGACCAGTCAACCAATCCTGGGGCTCAAACAAACTCCGGGAGTGAAGACATGATTTGTAACAATTATTTTAAACTTTGATTCAGCATTTAATGTGTTAACTTTCAATCTGAAATCCCCTCCACTGTCTTCCCATTGCTCTGAATTTTTGCCAATATTTTTCATTTGTGGTGCTGTCGAAGAATCCTTAGGAAGCACCTATCTCTTTGAACTCTTTGAAGCTCTGATTGAATCAGTTAGAATGGATACATTGTTGCAGTGGTCAAGCCTTTGAAGTCCTTTGAAGTACCAAATTTGGATTCCCATTCATATAAGATCATAGGTCATTTGAGGACATAGTGCTGGTCTACCAGCCATTCTCAATTGGTCACAATCGTCCAGGAGAGTTTCTCAGACTACCTTCCTTTACTTTTTTAAAAAAAATAAGTTCTCATAATCAGGGTGGTCTACTCTGCTTGTCCCTTCTATTTTTTAAAAAAAAATTGTTCTCAAAGTCGGGGTGGTCTACCTGCCTTTGAAATAACAGCCCCCATTCTCTGAACAGCCCCGGTCTACTTCAGCTTCCATTTTAAAAAATCTTGTTTGCTACTGAGGCCCAGATTACCTTAGCTTCTTTTAACCAGGGTGGTCTACTCCCCTCAAGCCGGCACAGGCACTTCATCCCTGGCCTCGCTTCTCAAGCGAGGCTGGGTCTACCACCATGTGGTTGCATAGGCTCTTCGACCGAAGTTTCACTTCCAGAGCAAAGCCTCGGTCTACCCCCATTCAAGTGAATGGCATTTGCAGAGCTTAAAGGATCACAATTGGGATCCTTTGGGAAATGGTTTAAAAAAGATCTTTGCATATTTATCTGCAAAGTGTTGTGAATGAGTGTGTGTTATTGTAGTGCTTTGTGTGTATGGAAGCCTAACCTTAAAGTGGATGGCAAATGAAAAATAAGGAGAAAAGTATCTTTATTGGAAATAAAAGTATTAAAAAATAAAGAAGGTAACTTTCAGAATTGGGGTGACAACAGTAGTTAATCCGCGAGATTACCAATGAATGAGTTAGGGTTATGAAACACCATCTGTCCAAGTAGGAGCATAGCTGTGCAATCTGCCTGAGCTGGGAAAAAGTAGCTTTGGACACCACCACTATTTGTTGTTCAAGTGAGAGCAGTGGGTTCATAATGACCCCCAATTGTGGGCCTGGTCCCTAAGAGTAAGAGTAGTTCCATCCAGGGTAGAGACCAGGCCTCTCAGTCGGGCAGACAGCCTCTCAATCACCAAATCCTCAATCTTGTCAGGGTTCAGTTTCAGCCTGTTAACCTTGGTCCATACCATTATCGAGCCCAGGCACTCATCAAGACACCCGACTGCGTCAACTGCAGATGATGAAAAGGAGAGATAGAATTGGGTGTCATCCACATATTAGAGACACCGAACCCCAAATCTCCTAATGACCTCTCTCAATGGCTTCATGTAGATATTAAACAACAATGGTCAATTGTTTTGCTGGGACAGAGCAATTTGGCTATCCATTTGAAAATGTTACCATTCAGAAAATTCCACCAATCAGAAAAAAACACCAATAATGCCTACAAGTGCAAATACAATCCCAAAAGTTTGCTAACCAGCACAATTCTGTTTCTGCACCCTATGAGGTAAGGGGGAAAGAAAAGGATGGTAGTGATGATGTTTGTGAAATACTGAAGAGCATATTAAGTAGCAGCAGGGGAACACCTGGGAGGCTTCACCAATAAGGTTCAAAGCCTGCACCTGGCACATGAATTACATGTGTCCAAGGAAGCTGTAGAATTTTAAACTGTTTCAGCATGGAGGAATGTGTGAGGAAGAACAAGTTTAATGACCCACTGTAAACTTTTATTATATAAAGGCATAAGCTCTTTCAAAAAAAAGGAACAAAGATATATGAGGCCTGTTGTTCCCGCTGTTTTATAAGTTCATGTTGAATAACCTGTTTCATTATTATAGACTCCAAGACAATAGTGAAACCTGCTGTAGCAATTTTAGTTACATGAGTATTTAAAAGCATCAAAAACAAACAAAAAGAGCCATCTTTCAAAAGTATCTAGTCAATTATAGTTGAAGTAGTCTGCCTGTGGGAATAGAGGGAATGAAAAGAAAAGAAAGCAATTTTTTTTTTAAAAAAACCACATAGTAATCACAGAATATTGCTGCAGAGAACATCCATTCCTATCCCTTCCAATACAGATTTGAAAATGTGATCCACCTGGATAGAGGATACTACAGATCATTGGATCTGTGCAAAACTTTAAATGACAAGTGACTAATTTGTTAGAGATAGGATGTCCAACAGAAACATGATACAAAATTATAGAGATAATCAATTTACAGTACAGTTAATAGGATGAGACCTTACCACAGGATGGTACACTTCAGCACTCACATTAGGACAAGGATGGGCAACTTGTGGCCTTCCAGATGTTGGTGGCTTGCTAGTTCATCATCCTTCACCATTGGCAGAGCCAGCTCAAGTGATGACTTGGATGTCCAATGTCATTTGGGAGCCCAATGCCATTTAGGTGACTACTTTTAGAATTTGTAGAATAAAAGAAAATACTGTATTGTGATGAGGCAAGATATGCAGAAAACAGATGCAAAGTAAAGGCACTTTCTCACAGCTTGCAAGGAAAAAAAGGAACATTTATGTGGCTGATGAAAACAATATAATTGCTAGGGGGGAAATTGGGCACAAGTTCTATAAAACCTTCCTTCCTGTTTTGTTTTGTTTTAAATGGTGGTGGTTAATATTTTGTGTAGGAGCTACTGTCCCTGACAGGTTTTTTTTTCCTTTTCAAAATTAAAACAATCTCTTTGCTGATTTGTGGTTAGTGGAGCTGACACATCAATTCATAGAAATGCTAGCATCATTAAAAACATCAACTTAAAACTTTGAAAAGTTACCTTTTGGGACTATAGCTTCTCAAAGTATTTCTTTCTTCTTACCAGTTCTCAGTAAACATGGAGAGAAACAGTCCAATGTAAATAGTTAAATGATAAACAGTCCAATAGCAAAATCAGCAGTAGCAATGTGCTGAGCAATGATCAGTAGTCCAGCTTCAAGCAGTAGTTCAGGAGCAGTTGAACTTCGGGCAAAAGTCCAGCATCAGGCAGTGTTCAGCATTCAGCTACGGTGAGCCTTAGCTTTGTTGAGCATTGAAGCTAAGTGACTATTGCTACAAAACCTTATTTTATCCACAGCAATGGCAACTTAATGAGATAACACAATTAACCAGCTCTAGCATGAACTCAGTACTCTTAAAGGACTAAAGCAAATATATTATCCTTCCCAATCAGTTAGGTGAAGACTTACATCCTAACAGAGTCTGTGCAAGAAGCCACAAAAATGGTGCAATTGGCACTGATGCTGACGCCGACAACAAAAACATGAGTGGGCACAGCCATATCTCTGGCCCACACAGCTGAGCATTGGTGAAGGGAACTGGCCACTGGTGTGAAAACTTTGGGAACCCCGACTTTAGTCCATAAAAATCCATGCTACAATGAACTTGTTAGTGTGTAAGGTTCCCCAAGACTTTTAATTTTGCTATGACAGACCACCATAGCAAGCCGTTTAGAAATTACTGTTACACTAAGTATAGATTGATGGGCCAACTGAAAAACAGTAATGCCATTGTGACTCTTATTTCAGACCACACAGAATAGTTTATTTCTCCCTGTATCTATTAAGATAAAAGAAGTGGGACCTTTTGAGGTCTATTCCAAGAATCTTATCTCTCATGCAACAACTCTGATTTTTACATTCAAAAATCAGCATAGACTTTGGCCCTACTGCCGGAGACATGTGGGACAAATAATCTACAGCCACTTTGACATCACCTTTATTAGTGACAAAATCATAAGTGTAACTTCAATAGCATCAAGTATACTAATTTCACATAGTAGCAGTAGTTTTATAATAAAAAGAAACAGATGCCACAAACAATGATTTATAAACATTCTTTAAACCGTCTGCACACTGCACACTACACTTTTTCTCCTCAAAGAAAGCTTGTGTCTTGTGTTTCATGCATCAAATTATGTATAGCTACCATCTCAAATAAAACCGAAACCACGTTTCCCTAATTTTATCTTCCTGTGTGAAACATCATACTAAGCTTTATGTGCCTTTCTAACTAGTGTTCAGTGAGATGTTGGTTCATCTGAGTATAAAATTCAATATTTTTCTTCATAGGTGAAGAAATATATAAAACTAAATGACATTTCAGTCTAATATTTTAGAGTTTTTGCAGTGTCACTGAGAAGAATTAAATGATGTACCAAAAGAAAATGTTAGAGATTTGATAACAGTTATCATACTCTTTAATCTTTATAATCTCTCACATTTAAAACTGGTTTCATTTATCATTTTGCAGCCTATAACTGCACACACATAACTGAAAATTGAATTTTCAAAGGTAATGGAATTTGCCTTTCTTTTAGTATGGCAACAAATAGTTCCGGTTTTTCTATAGGAAAGAAAACTTGGGATATGGTGTTCATGTCTAACCATGTAAGCAAGAATAACAAAAGTGACAAAATAGAAAATGCTAACTACCATTTTTTCATTTTTGTGTAAATAAACTACACAAACTTAGCATGAAGACGCCGCCGGAGCCGCAGCCGCGCTCTCCCCGCCCCCACCACCGGCGGGGAGATAGAGGGAGCCTCCCGTGGCCCGGGAGGCTCCGAAAACGCCGCCACAGCCGCAGCCGCGCTCTCCCCGCCCCCACCACCGGCGGGGAGATAAAGGGAGCCTCCCGTGGCCCGGGAGGCTCCGAAAACGCCGCCGGAGCCGCAGCCGCGCTCTCCCCGCCGGTGGATATGACGGTGCGAGGAGGGATTCCTGCCTACCCTGGAACTCTTACACTGTTCTGGGGTTCTTAGGCTACTTGCAACTGTTGTGCAGTTGGAATTGAGGACTTTCCTTTCGTGCCCTCTGGCCTATGTATGTATTTTGTATTGATCGTTTTAACTGTATTTTTTGATTAATTATTGTATTACTATTGCTGCTTATGTCTTTATTGCATTTCTGTATTTTTTGGTATTTTTGAAATTATATCCTTTGATTATATTGATCACATTGTTGCTATTGCTGTTATACTGTGTTTTATGGATCTTGTATTTCTAATATTTATTGTTTAATTTGCTGTATTGTAACACTGTACCATTTGTAATTTTTGTATACTGTATTTGATTTACTTGTTGTAAGCCGCCCAGAGTCGGCCCTGGTCGAGTAGGGCGGGGTATAAATCGAATAAATGAATGAATGAATGAATGAATGAAGTATACATCTCTGTGGTGAAATGCAAGGGGGGGAAAGATATGTTGAAGTGAGCTGAGAAAAGGGTCCTGTTAAGTAAGATGTTAGAAGCAATGGTGAGCTCCAAAAAAAATTACTGCCACACTATGGGCATGGCCTAATTTGTGGGCATGGCCTAATTTGTTTGAAACTGGGACCACTTCCAACCATTTAAAAAATGAATCAACAATCAATAAGAATAAAGCACCACGGAACAGTCCAGCAAAATCAATATGAACCCATGACCAGGGGCCCTTGGCCGTGTCCCACTCCCTGGTGAGCTGGTGGGTCTCCTCTGGCCTTGAAGAACACCACTCTCAAAAATGCCCCACCCAGTCCTCAATATCCGAATCAAGTCTGGGCCACCACAAGTAACTCCTACTAAGTGCCTTAGAATGGACAATGCCAGGATGGCTCGTGTGTAGCGTACGTAAGACCTTGCTTCGTAGTGCTGGGGGATGACCCCTTTTCCCCCATACTAAACATCCCAGCTCTAACGGCAGTTCATGCCATTTAGTATAATAGACCCTAAACTCAACAGCCACAGGTGGTGATGGCCAACCATTCTGTACACACGAGATCACCTTGGACAACTGGGAATCTTTCTTGGATGCTGCAGCGATGTCCTCTACGGACATGGGTGGAGAATCTAACAATTCAATCATTAGTACTTGATGGTCTACAGCGATCTTGCACACAAACTCGATGGGAAACCTGGAAAGAGCATCTGATTTTGATATAGAAGCCCCTGGGCGATGTTGCAAACTGTACTGATAGGCCTGCAGAAACATTGCCCACCAAAGCATCCTTGGGGACAAAATCTGTGGTGTAGGCTTATCCGGGGCAAAAACACGTAGGAGCGGCATATGATATGTAACGATTGTGAAAGGCGGCTCATAAATGAAATCATGGAATTTTGTGGTCCCTGCGATAATGGCCAGGGCCTCCCTATCAAACTGTGCATACCTCCCTTCCGTATCAGACAGAGACCTTGAAAAGTAGGTGATCAGTGCCTCTCTACCTTCCCCCAGGTCATGACAAAGAACCGCCCCAACCACTACAGGGGAAGCAACACAGACCAGGGCAACTGGCTTGCTGTGGTCGAAATGAATGAGGATAGCATTGGATGTAAGGAGTTTTCTAACCTCCCTGAACGCCTTGCTCCTGTGGGGGACCCCAACGCCAAATGGCCTGTTTTCGCAACAAGCTGTGCAGGGGAACTGCTATGGTTGCCTTTTGGGGAAGGAATGAATGGTAGAAGTTCAAGAGTCCTAAAAATGACTGTAGCTCAGACTTAGAAGTCAGCAGTGGCACGCTCAAAACCACCAAGAACTTTGAATTGGCCGGTTTGACACCCTCAGCAATAATTTTGAATCCCATGAAATCCACTTCCATAGCAAAAAAACAGCACTTCTTTTTTTTCCGGCAGAGACCTGCATTTTGAAAACGCTCCAGTACATTTCCCAACTTGACAGCAAGGTCTTCCCTATCCTTTCCTGATATAAAAACATCATCGTAATAGGGCAAAACCCCAGGGAGACCCTTAAGCAATCTTTCCACCAAACTCTGGAAAATACCCGGGGCTGCATTAACCCCGAACTGGAGGCAATTGACCTTAAAAGCACCCATATAGTTCGTGACGGTCTGGCACAATGCTGAGGCGGGAGTAACAGGCAGCTGCTGATAAGCTTGAGCCAAGTCGAGTTTGGCAAAACAATTCCCACCATGGAACGAAGCCAGAAAGTGGCTGACCACTGGCACAGAATAAGAGTTTGGGCAAATGGCCTTAATTATAGTACATATGTACTCCGCACAGATGCGGATGTCACCATTGGACTTGTTGGCTTTAAATATCTGAGTCTCCTAGTCGGTGGAGTCCACAAACTCCAAAATGCCCTGCACAACCAGTCAATTGAGCTCTGCCTCAATACTGTCCTTCAGCGCAAAGGGCACCCAGTGGGGCTTCATCCTGACGGGGGCAACATTAGGGTCCAAGTCAAAATGGACCAGGGGGGAGCTTTGTATGTACCGAACCCTGAGCAGAAAACATCTTATCACAAATAGACTGGATGGAGTCAGACTCCACCGAATTGATACCCGAAATGGCAATGCTCAGGGGCCCAAACCACTGAGTCCCCAGGAGGTTGCTATTACCAGTCTTGACCACAACAAGGGGAAGGGGGGCAGACATGTGACAGAAATGCACATGAAAGTTTCTGACGCCCAGCACAGAAATATGTCCGCAAGCAAATGGGGACATATGAAAAAATTCCTTCTGCATGATGATAGAGAAGGATGTCCCCAAGTCCACTACCATGTTGACTGGACACCCTTGGATCTTGACACCGACGAAAAACTTTCCAGAGACTGTCAGGACACCAGAACTGGAGTGGCAACCCTCAAAGATTTTAGATATTGGGTAGTCCCTCACCCGGCGAGCGCTGTCCTGATGCAACCCTCTTGAATCTGGGCAGCAAACCTTGGAAATATGCCCTTTCTTTCCACACCAGTGGCACTCGGCATCTTTAAACGGGCAGTCAGTGGGGAGGTGTCATCTCCTGCACCCCCGACATGGTGCAATGGCATCCTTGCATGGAGTTGCAGACACAGTTTGCTGCCTCCTGACCTGACCAATGTCGCCCTCCCCTTCTGAGACGTCGGAGGAGAATGATGATCTAGAAACCTGATGCTTGTGAACAGCGGAGCTTCTCTGGACAGGGTTCACAGGCCTTGACTGCAGGAACTGAACCCCCGCATTCACAATTCCTGCAGCTTGAGCTTCTTCCAGGGCTGCCGCGAACATTGGAATGTCCCATTTCATCAGATGCCACTGTGTGGCCTCGTCCTGATGCCTACTGTCAGCCTCTCCCTCAGAGCTATGTCCAAATTTTCCCATTGACACAGGATGGTGGCATGACGGAGTGCCACAACGTATTCAGCAACAGATTCCCCAGCCTTCTGGTCACGTCTGTAGAAAGCTACGCATGCCAGAATCACAGCAACCTTGGGCCTGAAGTGGTCCCGTAGGATGGTCAGGATATCTTTAAGTGCAATGTCTCTTATCAGCCTTGGCAGCACAAGATCGTTGAGGAGTTCTAGCATCAGCAATCTGCAAAATGCAAGGAACGTTGACTTTTTAAGTGCTGGGTCAACCCTCTGGGAAGTACAATAATTTTTAAACTGGAACTCGTACATTGTCCAGGACTCTGGTTTCGCGATGTCAAAGGGGCCCATTGACACAGGGGTGGTTGCCGCCATTCTGATCCCACCTTCATCACCAATTGTTGTGTCCGAACCCTGAAAGGATTACTCGAGCAGAGTTGGTTGAAACAACAATGATTTATTGCAAAAACCAGAGGAACAGGTGCAGGAACTACAGCTTTTATACAGAACACAATGGTTACATTTACCCAGGCTTCAGGAGAAGCAGGAAAACATTGACAAATCAGCATTAGCCAAATTGGCACCTTTTTCTGCAAGATGCCTTTAAACATAAGTAAGCTTAATACACAACATGTCTGCAAACACAGACAGCACTGGTTCTTTGGCTATAAATGGAGATGAGCACTGCACCCCAGAGTCAGATATGACTGGCTTTTGAGCAAGGGAGACCTTTACTTTTACCAACCCCTTGCAACTAAACAGGGCCAAACTTCACAGCAAATTTGAATACCAATCAGGGATCTTCTCAGAAGTCTCCAGTCACTCCTGTGCAGTGGGCAATTGTCTGAGTGTTATGTATGACAAATTGTGTTGGTGACATTTTGAACATTCAAATGGCCAAAGAAACCACGCAAATTACTGTCAAACAGCCATGCTGTTTGACAGCCATGAAATCTCAACAGCTCGCGTGATATCGTGAGACTTCGAGCGCTCAAGAGTCAAATGCCAAGAAGCGCAGATCAGAACTGTCAAATGTACGTACTATTGTAACATATATTCAAATCACCCAATAATGTTTGTTCCTGCTGTTTTGTATTAAGTTTATTGTGTATATAAGTCCCTGTCGTTCCCCTCCAAGTTGTGTTCAGACCCCAGAAATAAAAGAGCTGTATTTCACTATGCTGGTTGTCGCCTCCGGTTTCTGAACACAAAACTGAGGTGAACAAAAATTGACCTCTCTCTGGGATGTAGAGAAGAGAGACTAACACTACTTCTCTTAATCATCAGCCATGGCAACTGCAGACAAGTTATCCTTATTTACAACTTCACTAGATGTTCAAGGCCGCCATGTTTGTCTCAATGGCATTTTGAAGACACTTCCTGATTAGGCTTTGGTATATTACTGTTGGGCTGCAGTGGCTTAGTGGTTAAGACTGGAAGGTCAGCAGTTCGAGACCTGATTTCTGTGTGATGGAATGAGCTCCTATCATCTGTCCCAGCTCCTGCCAACATAGCAGTTCAAAAGCAAGAAATTGCAAGTAAATAAATAGGTACTGCTTCAGAGGGAAAGGTAACTTTGTTCCATGGGCTTCATTATCTAGTCATGCCTGCCGCATGGAAACATCTGCAGACACAGACAGCCCTGGGTCTTTGGCTGTAAATGGAGATGAGTGCACATGCACGCAAGCATGCACGCAGCACGGACGTGTGCGCACATGCACACTCACACACACACACACACAGTCAGACATGACTGGCTTTCAAGCAAGTGAGACCTATATTACAGTACTGTTAATAGTGATTTTCTTTGTCAAATCTTTCTCTTGTTATTGGATTGATGTTCTCTATGCCTTCCAAAGAATAGGTGGAAAAATTATGATCAGCAATAGCTAGTGTCTTTGATAGTTAATGGATAGAATGCACAGCAACAAATAATGAGCAGATACAAGAATGAAGTGAGAGAAAGACAGGGAGAAGACAGTTATTCACACTTTTACACACTGCAACAAGTGGGCTGCCTGTGACTCCCTTGAGTTGGAGCAGCAGCCTACACACCCTAATGGATGAGCCACTACTGCTCACAACCTCTTTCCACAACATTATACTGGCCAGTAGGCTCATCAGAATAGAGACTCAAATCTTTGCTTGCTTCATCCTTCCATGTGAAGATAAGGAACTGTAAAATTATTCCCCTCAGTCCATTGGAGAGGTGGAATGAGATATTCTATGGCACTGTGAATAAGATATCAAGGATGGTATTTGTCCCCCCCCCCCAATTAGACAAAATTGTGGAAATAATACAAGTAACACTTTAATTCAAATAATATAAGTTGAACAAAATGATAGTGGCTGCTGCTCTGTTCTGTGTATTTTAAAGAGAAGCACATTGGGCCATGTTTTGGGTTATTTTTAATAATCAGCCTGTCCTTGCATGCCTGCTACTTGGGTGTCCTTTGCTTCGCAGGAGGAAAAGATGTGCATTTTATCTAGCAAAAGTTTGTGAAAATTACACAGATCTTGTTGTTTATGGGAATGGGGTTAAGAAGCACATTCTTGTTTCATTCTTCTTTGGCAGTTCCTCACTGCTGATATGACTCATCTAGTTTGGATAACCTAATTTAATAAAAAGTAAGAATTTAATGAGCCATCTTTATGTGCCTACACCAGGGAAACTTTGCTCATCTTCACTAAGGCTTTTAGTTCCACGGGGGGGGGGGGGGGGGGAATCAGCACCGCCCACAGGAAACTTGCCGGAAATGAAGAAATATTGTAGAGTTTGCATATCTCCAGTTGCTGTGATCAGATGTTGTTAAACCACTTCTGTTTTTAAGGCAACCATAAGACAGTTTTTACGCAATGGTTTTACCAGTGCCATCTGGTAAAGAATTTTCAGAAAGGAACAGAATTTTGAACCCAGCTCTCATGAGTCCTATTACTCATGTCCAAGTATACTTTTTTCCCCCCTGAAAATCCAGGGGAAATGCCATTGGCATGAATTTGTTTAAGGTGGATCCCAGCTTACCATGAAGTGGCCCACACACTATGATTATGCAGCCATCTTCTGCAGCACGTATGAAATAAAACATGCAGGATTTGACTGCAATGGACTGTCACAGACTTGAGAATATTAACAAGGTGCGCCTTCACAGCCAGTACATATGGCATGGCCTCTTCTGCCTCTATGACAGTTGGGAATTAAAATAGTGAAGTGGTTCCTCCTCCACTCATTTTGCCATTTGGCTCAATGTGATGGTTTCCAGTGGTATTTCCTCCAGGGGAGGGGGGGATCCACCCCTTTAGGGAGTCAGGTCGTTTACTGCCACCCAACACTCAGTTTTGATTCACTGGCTGTATGGTCTACTCCATTACCATAGCGGGATGTCTGGCCAAACTGGCTCTTACAAATCCTGTGATTAGCTAGGATTAGACAATACAGTTAGTATACTACCATAACAGATCAGATGATATTAAGTTATTATTGTCTGATCTAGCCTTGCTGTTCTGAGAAAGGGTAAAGCATTCTGATCACCTAGTTAATAGCTAGTGAGTTAGCAGAGGCTGGGAGTTTGATTTCCCATTGTGTGTGTCAGAGAAAAAAATACAGTCTGTGTAATGTTGTGCAGGCTACACATTCTGAGAGAACTCTACTTCTGAGAAGGCTATGTCTAAAAAACCATAGAAATAATCAATTGGCAATAATGTGACTAAAGGGCACATTATTATTATTAGGATTATGATAAAAGTATTAGTAATATAATATAGTGCTTTAATAGCTTTTCAAATAACCAAGATATTGTTGTTCCAAAAAAGTTTAGCTTGTGAGTATCTGCAATATTTTATTAATTTAATTTAAAAGAATGCAAATTCTAAAGATCCAGAAAGTAGAATAGTAGGAATACTGGACAAGTGGAGCAATACAGCTCCACACTTGGGAACAGTAGACTAGACAGAGAAATTAACACTAGAATTAAATCGCTTACTAAAATTATAGTAATCTGAAATCTTAATGACAACATCATAATGTACAGTATATAAATTGTCACTGAATTTGACTTCAGTCAGAATCTTGATGCTGCCAGAAACTAAGAACAAAAAACAAATTATTGTAGTTGGGAAGGGTTTAAATAATGCTACAGTTAGATAGTAGTCTTAATTAGACTAGAACCAGGGACTGTTTGTCAGTGGGTCTCTCAAAAATAATTTCCTACAGGTGGGGAAGTCTAGACTGCCTGACATGTACATAATATTGCTCATTTCTTACTGAAGACAGATACTCATGGACCAAATGAATATTTTTTTCAGAAGGTAGAAAAACAAACATAAACCCCACAGACTGATAAGATAATACTAGCAACTAATGCACCAAGTGGCTATCTACTCACCATGCTAAGTTGTTCTCTGTTAGGATCATGATAATTATCATTTCCTTCCCAGTTTTCCAAATTTATGCATTATTGTCCTTTTACTGTTGCCATTTTATAGGTTTCCTCTGTTCACATTATGTTGATCATTGTGGTAGGACTCATCTGATGATATATTTTCTAAAGTGATTTTTTGAAGTATTTATTGATTTAATTATCAAGACTCCCATGGCAAAGTGCAACAGAACAAATGTATAGTGCCCCCCCCCCAATATCTGAGGGTACCACTCCCATGAGTATCAAAATACTGAATAAAAAACTCTGAAATATACATGTACTTATATGGCACATTACCAGGGTTGGCCTAGAAGTCACTGTCTGCAATCTAATCTTTAAAAGGAATGGAGGCAGATGTTTTTGTAGACATCTGTGTAGAACGAAGGAGGCATCCCCCCCTGTTTCTATGACTTAGGTATGTATGTTAAATATGCTGCTATGTGTGGTTTCTGGTATCCACAGAAAGTCTCAGAACATATCCCCCACAGATGTGAGCGGTGACCCCTCTCATGTGAAACTAGGGTCATTTTTGGCCAAATAAATGATAAGCAATCAGTAAGTTCAAATCATTATGGGTAAATATACAAAGCTGACTTGAATTCTTTTTTTAAAGGTGCACCTATTTCCTTCCTGTGTTGTTTTCCTAATTATTATCTTGTGCTGTTTCCTGCAGATGTTGTCAGATTCAGATAAGCATAGAGCATACCTGTCAACCTTCCCAATTTGGCCGGGATTACCCCGTAAATTGACGTTGATTGACGTCATAACTTGGCCCTCGCTGCCAAAACCCCGTAATTTGGCAGCGGGGGAAACGCTTTCCGCGCATGTGCGGAAGTGCTACGTCGCTTGCATAAGGGGTAAAACCTTTCCACGCATGCGTGGAACATGACCTGTGCACAAGCGATGTGCGCAGGTCCCGTTTTTCCGGAGCCACAGGTTGACAGGTATGGCATAGAGTGAAAGACAAAACAAACTGAGACCAGGCAGTTCTTTTTAGCCAACAAGGCAGTTGGAAATGGGAAATAGGAGGCTTACCTGTTCACCATTAGCTATAACTCAAGTCCCAGAAAACCAGCTTTGCTGCTAGTAATGTTGTGCAGTTAAGATACCAGTACAGACAGGAGAAAGTAATTGTACAATGGGAGTGCCTGTCAGTTTGCCCAACAATTCTCCCAATCAACTGATCTAAATCCAGATAGTTAAATTAAATTTGTACCTCAACTTCCTTTTTTTCCCTTTGCATTTGATCACATAATACCATGCTGAGACTGTCAGAAGGTTAAATTTTTCCCATCCTTTTGGTAAAAAGGCAACTATAATATATCGCTCTAGTTTCTCAGAGCCCTTATTGAAAATTTATCTTCAACCTTTTCCATTTATTTATTTTCATCACACAGAATGCTTTTATCCAAACCTTGCTATTACTTGAAGTGATAATGGATTGTAATTAACTTCACTAAAGGTACTTTGTGTTGTTTCATCTATCCACTTTAAGCAACCTCCAAATTAGCCCCTGCTGCACCAACATGTGATTGCACAAGAATGAAAGATTTGTATATGTAGTAAAAATAAGAGAGTCCTGCAGTGCTTTAAAGATTTATGGGCCAAGCCTTTTAAAAAGAAAACCTGATTTACCAGATGTACGAAATGGACCAAGAGCAAGAGAACATTGTTAAAATAAAAATACCTTGTCCCATACGGGGTAGAACAAATTCTAAATGCAGAAAACCCGTATAAGAAACAAACAAGAAAGGCTGGCTCTTCCCATACCAGGGATTTTGTGTACACTATTTCCAGGGCACTAGGAATGAAAGAAGGAGAGTGACATTGATCTCATCTTCATGTTGTACAACTGGCTGAGGTTACCACTAGGGCAAACACAACTGCTTTGACTGAGCATAGAATACACATCTAGGAAAAAGTTTCTTTCATTAGCCTATGTCAGAACCCAGGGTGTGGGCAGCTGGTAAGTTACACAAGCATCAGAACCCAGGGCAACCACACAATAGGTCAAACAGTAACCATATCACAGTCCAGAGTCCAAGACCAAACCCAAGGTAGACAGGGATACTTAGTCTGGATGATAGGATACAATCTGAGCAAGCCAGAAGTCAGGTGGCCAAGAAAGCAGGTGAAACAGAGTACCTTCAGTGCTGGAGAAGGGCAAGTATGGGGTTCGAGGATCCAGACAAGCCACAGAAACTGGGAATAAAGAAGTAATCTAGAACCAAGAACAAGACAGAAAATCTTGAAAGACAAAAACCAGAAGTAAAGAGCCAAACAACAGCAAGTCCAACAAACATTATTTCTGAGGCAGCCAGTTGTTGTGGGGAGAGCTGGTTCTTATATAGCTCAGCCTCCCTGGGCCTCCAGGTGGAGCCCATCATAGTTAAGAACCTTTCCCAAAGCCCTCAGCCATGGGAGTGGTTGGGGATTCTCTCCCCAACTGGAGCAGCATGCTGGTCTAACCCTGCAAGTACTAGAACTGCCTTACAGGCTGGGGCTCCAACCATGCAAGCATCAAATTTACCTCTGGGGAACTCAACCTGCAAATACCAGATCCTGGCAGCCTACTGCTAGGACATATATGAGGGGTTTATGTTTATGTTTATTCGATTTATACCCCGCCCTATTCAGCACATGGCCAACTCAGGGCGGCTAACAACATATAAATAACCCCAAGGTAACCCAAGGGGTTTATATACGAAATACAAAATTCAAAATACAGTAATAAATACAATATTCAAAATGCTATTACAAATAGATACAAATTCTGTGGTACGATATATCAAACAAATATAATAGCTGCAAAAAAGTACAATACAAATTTTGCAATGAAACACCAAATAAATAAATAACAAATAACAAGATAAGTACCGCAATGACCACGGCCACCTAATGTCCATGACCCATACTCTACGACCGCGACGGAGCCCCATAGTTCAGATGTCTTCGGCGGAGTCAGGGAAAGCCTGGCCTTGGCATTTCTGTGTTGCTCCGGCAACCCTCCTGGTGGGCGGGGCGGGGAAAAGAGAAAGTTCGGCATTTTGAAACCACTCCAGCCACCCCCAGGTGTTCCTTGGCTCCCTCAAGCCCCGGCTGGGCTGGGACGCGAACCGGCAGGTGAAAGAGCAGTCCGGGGGGGGGGGGTTGGAGCTGGCGTTTTAAAGCCACACCAGCCACCCCCAGGTGTTCCTTGGCTCCCTCAAGCCCCGGCTGGGCTGGGATATGAACCGGCAGGTGGAAGAGCAGTCCCTTTGCTGTGGGTTTGAGAGGCTGGTTACGATCAATAGGTTGTTCTATTTTCCATTTCTCCACATACTCCCTTAACAGCCTTTTGTCACCTCTTTCCGGAACCCAGGTCATTGTGCTTCCTCATACAGGGAGCACGTGGTTCTTTGTTTGGTTGGGTAGCATGTTTAAGCAGAGAGCAATAGTACCTGGATATGCCTGATAAACTGACTCCAACTCAGGAGATTGTAAAACTCAGAAAGAGCTTTATTTTTCAATAAGCAATTTTATATAAGCATGACATAGCATTGTACCTGTAAGAAAGACAAGAATGGAGAATACATAGAAATAGTTAGTAAGGCTGGAGACAATCTCCAATCTAGGGATTGTCTTGGAAAAGCCCGGAACGGCTCATTCCAGGGATGGGTGTTTTGTCCCCCCCCCCCCCAAGGGAATATGAGTTCAGCTAATGAAGCTGAGTAGCCTCAAGTTAGAAAACTGATTTGGGGTCTGAAAATGTGCTTCTTTTATAGAGAGAAGTGTGCTCTCTCCCTCCCTAATGCATTACTTCATGGAAAATCCCCTGGCTGATGCAATCTTGGGCAATCTTCTAGAAGTCTAGAAATGTACTAGCTTGAGGAGTCTTCCTCCCCTCCTAAGGAATCTAAGATAGCTGAGATAAGAGAATTATAACTGTGTAGTGAGGCCTGTCAGCCTAGCTGCTTGACCTTTCCAAGATAGATATACCCTTGGTTATCCACTCTTCAAGGATCAGGTGATCTTAGGTCTGGCAATATAAGCATACTTCTAAATTCATTAAGTGAACCTGGAGGAAAACATATTCTAAATTTCTGCCCACATGCCATAGGTATATTGTTTTGAAAATATTAAGAATAAAATAATTAACCTTTCAGTCAGGATTCAGGCTGCATTGGTCACACTGTTGGATGATCTCTGGCGGGAGCGGGATGGAGGTCATCCCTCCAACCTTGCTCTTCTTGACCTCTCAGTGGCCTTCGATATTGTCGACCACGGTATCCTTCTGGAATGGCTCCGAGGAATGGGGTCCAGAGCACTATGTGGTCCTGGTTTGCCTCATTTCTGAGGGGCTGGACCCAGTCAGTGTGGTTGGAGGATGGGATGTCCAGCCCTAGGCCTCTACAGTATGGGGTGCCTCAGGGCTTGGTGCTCTCACCTCTCCTATTTAACATCTACATGAAACCGCTGGGGGAGATCATCCATTCCCATGGAGTGAGGTAACATCAGTATGCTGATAGTATTAGGCTATACATCTCAGCCCATGGTGATCCAAGTTATTCAGTCAGGTGTCTAGAGGCTGTTGGAGTCTGGACGAGGGACAATGGGCTACAACTGAATCCGGCAATACTGAGTGGTTATGGGTCGGGGGAGCTGCGTTATCTTGGGAGCTACCATCTTTGGTTCTGGATGGGACTATTTTGCCCCGAACAGACCCAGTGCATAATCTGGGGGTCCTCCTGGACTCACGACTCCTGTTCATTGAGCAGGTGGCAATTGTGGCCAGGAGGGCTTTTGCACAACTTCGTGTTATACGCCAGTTATTCCAACTCGTAGATCAGGGCTCTTTGCTCATGGTTACACATGCTCTGGTCACCTCCAGACTTGACTATTGCAATGCGCTCTACATGGGGCTGCAACAGGTCCCGAATGCGGCTGCCTGTGTGGTGATGGGGTGCAGGCAGTATGCCTGTGCCTCACCACTGCTTCAGGAGCTGCACTGGTTGCCAGTGTACCTCCAGGTGCAATTCAAGGTGCTGGTAATGACCTTTAAAGCTCTACATGGTAGTGGGCCAGGATACTTAAGAGACCGTGTCACCCTGAGAATATCTGTCTGTCCCACCAGAGCAGACCGGAGATGCTCTCTCATTGTGCCATCTGCTAGGGAGGCTTGTCTCTCGAGTACCAGAAGGAGGGCCTTCTCTGTGTCTGCTCTGACCCTTTGAAACCTCCTGCCAATTGAGCTGCATCTCCAGATGGAGTTGCTGTCCTTCAGGGAAGGGCTAAAAACCTGGCTGGGAAAGCAGGTGTGGGGCACCAGCGATGTGGTGACCCCTGCCTGCTATCTGATATAGTAATAACACTCTCTCCCTCTTTTAATATCTTTTAATCTGTAGAGGTCAGAGTAATTTTTGGTGGCAGTTTTAATGTGGTATTGGTTTTTAAAATGTGATTGTTTTTATTTTCTGTGAGCCATCTAGAGTCTTCAGAGTTGGGCGGCAATATAAATCAGAAAAATAAATAAAACAATAAATAAATAAATGTTTGAACTAAAAATGTGTGCTACTTAGCAATACCTTTTGAAAGTGTACTGAGAATTATAATGTTGTATTCAGTCTGTTTTCCTTCTTCCTCTTTCTTTTTAATTTACTTTTTTTTTTGGCACAGCAGAATGAGTAACACTTCAAGAATTAGTCATTAGTATGCAAGCATACCTAATTTATATTGCTCTTTGATGTCTTAGCAAGGGAAATATTTTCAAAGGTCACAAGAGTAGAGAATGCAGTATTTTCTTGGTTATGCTGAGAGAGAAAAATCAGAAACTAATGAATGGGCTATACTTAATAGACAGTAAGTTTAACTCTAAAAGTTACTACTAAATCCAAAGTGCACCTAAAGTTTTAAGTATGACCAATGGCTTTCTATACTAGCTAAAATAGTATCAGTCTTCAGTGATTTCAGAATGATACAGCATGATTATTCAGTTGATAGCCACAACTGTTTAGATAAATCACACATAAATATCTAGGCATCAACTCAAATGAACAATACAACCCAAGCTAAAAAAAGGGACTCCTCACAAATTGACCTCTGAAATAATCTATGATATTGGTGAATAGTGTTCTCTCAAAATATTCATGCATACAAGTATCTGAAGCTCTGGATATTTTTTTTACATTACTTTTACACAAACCCCTACACACAGAGAACCATGTTTTATATCCAAGGGACAGGAGAACAGACTTTGCAAAAGTGCACTTTTGTCTTCAACAAACATGAGGAACTTCAGAGGATCCAGAAGCTAATTTTCTGCTCCCAAGTCCCATTGTGCACCACACCTACTCTAGAAATGCATGAAAATATTGAGGAATTAAGCCATGGGAGTGTTATATATGTTTGCTTGGTTGTTTATTTGCTCACTTTGTTTCATGTATGTTAGGTTCAAAGATCTGTTTTGTGACCTGCTTTAAGGCAAATAAACCACTTCAGCTTCTAAAATCTATATTTCTGGCTGACTTATTTTGGAGCTGCAAAATATGATGATCTGAGACCTGCAGCCGAGGCCTTGAGAACTGCATGCAGCCATTAAGAGAGGGTTTGCCCACTCCCTGAACAACAATGAAGGAACTACAAGTGTAGCTGTGGCTCAGTAGCAAAGTATGGGGTCTGTAATTATATTGATATGTTACCAAACTGGCCAAGAGTCTTATTATTGCCAAAAATCTTGATATAATTGTATGTGCACCCCACAGGCTGTTTTAACTGGAAAATGTGTTTGGTCAAGGACAAGAACGGGTTAAAAACAGTGGCTGAGAAGAAATAGCCTATGGCTCAAAGTGAGCTAAGCTCCCAAGAGGAAATGGAAGAAATGTAGCTCTGTGTGACTTCTATCAAGATGTACACAGAAGACACGAGTACTGTAGCAAAATAATAATAATAATCATTTCACAGAATAGCCTTCCTGCAGGGGAGTGATATAAATTGGATCATCTTGTTTTATTTTTGTACTACAAGTATTGTCTGGAGGACAAGAAGAGCAAACAACCTAGAATGTCCTGCATTTTCTTAGAGTCTATCCGTTTTCTTCTCATAAATGGACCATTATATTTCCATTGTTCTTTGGCCATTGGACAGGATTAGCTGGGTATTCATGATTATGATCAGGGCAAAAGAGATCCATACATGTGCTCTGACAGCAGACTTGGTAAAAGATAAATGAGCACATGACTCACAAGGAAGCTAGATCACTCTAATACAGGGGTTCTCAAGGTTTTTGTGCCATGGGCCAAACCACTCTGCTCAGTATAAGAAAAGCTATAGAAAGAGAATTATATCAGCTGTCCTTTGGCAAATAGGATAATGTACAATCAAACATTTAAATGTTTCTGTTCTCATTTGAATAAGGAACTTAATGGAATAGAGTTTCTTAGCTTATGAGTTTATAGTCTGCTGTAATATGTGTTTTAGGTGTTTAACATGTTGTAAACCATGCTGAAAGGGATAATCCAAAAGTCAGTCTTCATATATAGTGCAATGTAATGAACAGTGCATTGAAGTCGGCAATGAAGTTGTGCAATGCAACAGTGCATTGAAGTAGGCAATGAAGTTGTGCATTGCACTGTTTTGGTTCCCACCTCCAATTTAATAATAGTCTTTGACTTCCCAGCCAGATATCTAAACCACTGAGTTATCCAGTCAGCTATTGTTAACTTTGTCACTTTAAATGATTAATGGTGCTAGGTTTTAAATGCTGCTGCTTACCTTGTTCTTTTTGAAGAAACTCCAACTATTGTTTGTGTTGGCAAGGATACTAAGCAATGACGATTGTATTTATCAAATCACATCTGCTGTGGCATATTTTTCAAAAACAAATTCCTAAATTTCATAAAGACCCTTGGACCATGATAGTGAACCTTGGGACTCTAGGTGTTCTTGGATGTCATTTCCCAGAAGCCAGTAAACTTATGCGTGTGGATTCACAGAGACCTGGGCTTCTGGGAATTGAAATCCAAGAACACCTGGAGTGCCAAGGTTCACCATCATGGCCCTAGGACATGTGAGACACTGAAATTTACATTCCAGCAAGCCAAGAGGTTACCAATGTGAATACAAATCAAAAAATTTTATTGTATCCCTTTCCAAAGGGATACAATATATGTTGTGTCCGAACCCTGAAAGGATTCCTCGAGCAGAGCTGGTTCAAACAACATGGTTTATTGCAATAAGCAAAGAACAGAGAAACAGGTGCAGGAACAACCACTTTTATACAGAACACGATGGTTACATTTACCCAGGCTTCCGGAGGAGCGGGAAAATATTGACGAATCAGCATCAGCCAGAATGGCACCTTTTTTTTTGCAAGATGCCTTTAAGCATAAGTAAACTCAATACACAACATTCCTCCCACCCTAATGGGGGACCCAATCCCCATATCTTTGGGGTTGCCTGCAAACCCGTTTTGGGCGTCCCATCTGAGGGGAAGTCTGGAAAACAGGTATGAGACACCTAGTGTCACCAGCGGTCATTTTGGAAACCCCTGGGCGACCAGGGCTTTGGGGGGACCCCTGAGCTTCTTGAGTTGGTGTTGACACTAATCCCGAAAAACAGGAAACTGTTTCCCCCTCCACTCTGGAGGCCGCCAGTTTGGGGGGGGGACTGGAGAGACAGGCACAGGCAACGATTTGGAGGGAAGTGGCTGGCTAAAGAAATTCGAGCCCACTTCAAAATCTGGGGACTCGGAACCTTCATCCAATCGACTTGAGCTAAAGGACTCATCAAACTCTACCCCTGGGGGAATGTTTTGCCCCACAACCTGGGGATGCATTTAGTCCACGTGCCTTCTCCAGACCAACCCATTATCCATGAGAACTTTATACGATATGGGTCCCATCTTTTCTTGGACTTCTCCCACTAACCACTGTGACCCCAGTGCATAGTTACGACAATACACAGCCTACCCCACCAAAAAACCATTGGAATTGCACACATCAAGGTTCCGTCCCCTGTCCATTATGTGGTGCGGTTCTAAATGGTCAAAAACCATAGACAACTTCATCTTCATCAACAGGTCTGCTGAGGGAAACCTGGAGGCTAAAGGGGTGATCCTGTGGGTGAAAAGGAATTGACATAACTGTTAGTCTAAATCACCAGACCCCATTCTTTTAAGGGCCTCCTTAACTGTTCGAACTGTGGAAGGGGGCAGCCATTATGTGATGAACCCCATTTCATTTGAGGAAATCCTGGAATTCCATTGACATAAAAGTTGAAGCATTGTTGGAAACTACAATGTCGGGCAAACCGAAGGTGCAAAACAGCCTCCTTAGTTTGCGAATTGTGACGGCTGCTGATGGGTTTGAAACTGGGAACACTTCTAACCATTTAGAAAATTATTCAACAATCAATAATAAAGCACCATGGAACGGCCCAGCAAAATCAATATGAACCCTTGACCAGTGGCCCTTGGCCGGTCCCACTCCCTGGTGGGCTGGTGGGTCTCTCACCTGCCACTCCCGACAATGCCCCACCCAGTCCTCAATATCCGAATTGAGTCTGAGCCACCAAAAGTAGCTCCTAGCAAGCACCTTAGAGCAGACAATGCCAGGGTGGCCCACATGTAGTGTACGTAAGACTTTACTTCGTAGAGCTGGGGGAATGACCACCCTTTCCCCCCATACCAAACATCCCCGCTCTAAAGACAGTTCATGCCATTTAGTATAATAGACCCTAAACTCTTCAGCCACAGGTGGTGATGGCCAACCCTTTTGTAACCATGACATCACCTTGGACAACTGGGAATCTTTTTTGGATTCTGCAGCAATGTCCTCTACAGACATGGGTGGGGAATCTAACACTTTGATCATTAATACTTGATGGCCTACAGTGACCTTGCCCACACGCACGATGGGGGACCTGGAGAGGGCATCCACATTTGATATAGAAGCCCCCAGGCAATGTTGCAAACTGCACTGATAGGCCTGCAAAAACATTGCCCACCGAAGCATTCTTGGGGACAAAATCTGTGGTGTTGGCTTATCAGTGGCGAAAATGCCCAGGAGCGGCTTATGATCTGTAACAATCGTGAAAGGCTGCCCGTAAATGAAATCATGGAATTTTGTGGTCCCTGTGATAATGACCAGGGCCTCCCTATCAAATTGTGCATACCTCTGTTCCGTATCTGACAGAGACCTTGAAAAGAAGGTGATCGGTGCCTCTCTACCCTCTCCCAGGTCATGACAAAGAACAGCCCCAGCCCTTACAGGGGAAGCATCACAGACCAGGACAACTGGCTTGCTGGGGTTGAAGTGAGTGAGGATAGCATTGGATGTAAGGAGTTTCTTAACCTCCCTAAACGCCTGCTCCTGCTGGGGACCCCAACACCAAATGGCCTGTTTCCACAACAAGCTGTGTAGGGGAGCTGCCACGGTTGCCTTTTGGGGAAGGAATGAATGATAGAAGTTTAAGAGTCCCAAAAAGGACTGTAGCTCAGACTTAGAAGTTGGCCGCAGTGCATTCAAAAGCGCTGAGACTTTCGAATCAGCCGGTTTGAGACCATCAGCAGTCATTTTGAACCCCAGAAAATCCATTTCCGTAGCAAAGAAACAGCACTTCTCCTTTTTCAGTCAGAGACCTGTGTTTTGTAAATGCTCCAGTAAATTTCCCAACTTGACAGCAAGGTCATTTCTATCCTTTCCCAATATCAAGACATCATCGAAATAGGGCAAAACCCCAGGGAGACCCTTAAGCAATCTTTCCACCAAACCCTGGAAAATACCCGGGGCTGCATTAACCCCAAACTGGAGGCGATTGACCTTAAAAGCACCCATATGTGTCGTGATGGTCTGGCACAATGCCGGGGTGGGAGCAACAGGCAGTTGCTGATAAGCTTGAGCCAAGTCGAGTTTGGTGAAACAGTTTCCACCATGGAGCGAAGCCAGAAGGTGGATGACCACCGGTACAAGATAAGAGTTCAGGTGAATAGCCTTATTTATAGTACATTGGTAGTCCGCATAGATGTGGATGTCACCATTCGATTTGATGGCTGTAACTATCGGAGTCTCCCAGTCGGCAGAGTCCACTGGCTCCAAAATGCCCTGCACAACCAGCCTATCGAGATATGCGTCAATACGGTCCTTCAGCACAAAGGGCACCCGGTGGGGCTTCATCCTGATGGGGGCAACATTAGGGTCCAAGTCAAAATGGACTGGAGAGCCTTTGTATGTACCCAACCCTGAGCAGAAAACATCCAGGAACGTATCACAAGTAGACTGAATGGAGTCAGACCCCACCGAATTGATACCCAAAATGGCAATACTCAGGGGCCCAAACCACTGAGTCCCCAGGAGGTTGCTCTTACCCGTCTTGACCACAACAAGGGGAAGGAGGACAGACATGTGATGGAAATGCACATGAAAGTTTCCGATGCCCATCACAGAAATATGTCTGCTTTACACATCACTCAACCTGACCTTCAAGGACCGCAGCTTGAGGAGGGCAGATGGGGGCATACGAAAAAATTCCTTCTGCGTGATGATAGAGAAGGACATCCCCAAGTCCACCTCCATGTTGACTGGACACCCTTGGATCACGGCATCGACAAAAAACTTTCCGGAGACTGTCTGGACACCGGAAATGGAGTGATGGCCCTCGAAGTCTTTAGATATCAGGTAGTCCCTCTCCCAACGAGTGCTGTCCTTATGCGACCCTCTTGAATTCTGGCAGCAAACCTTGGAAATGTTCCCTTTCTTTCCACACCAGTGGCACTCAGCATCTTTAAACAGGCAGTCAGTATGGAGGTGTCATCTCCCGCACCCCCAATGCAATGGCGTTCTTGCACAGAGTTGCAGACAGTTTGCCGCCACCAGACCTGACCAACGTCATCCTCCCCTTCTGAGCCATTGGAGGATGAAGATGAGTCATTAACTCGATGCTTGTGAATAGCAAGGCTTCTTTGGACAGGGTTGACATGCCTCGATTGCAGGAACTGAACCCCCACATTCGCAATTTCTGCAGCTTGAGCTTCTTCAAGTGCTGCTGCGAATGTTGGGATGTCCCGTTTCATCAGATATCTCTGTGTGGCCTCGTCCCTGATGCCTACTACCAGCCTGTCCCTCAAAGCTATGTCCCTCAGAGCCATGGCAGCATGATTGAGTGCCGCAACATATTCAGCAATGGATTCCCCGGCCTTCTGGTCACGTCTGTAGAAAGCTACGCATGCCGGAATCACAGCAACCTTGGGCCTGAAGTGGTCCCATAGGATGGTCAGGATATCTTTAAGCGCAATGTCTCTCAGCAGCCTTGGCTGCACAAGATCATTAAGGAGTTCCAGCATTAGCAATCCGCAAAACGCGAGGAACGTTGACTTTTTAAGGGCCAGGTCGATCCTCTGGGAAGTACAATAATTTTCAAACTGGAACTCGTACATTGTCCAGGACTCTGGTTTCACGATGTTGAAGGGGCCCATCGACAAAGGGGTGGCCGCCACAATTCTGATCCCACCTTCATCACCAATTGTTGTGTCCGAACCCTGAAAGGATTACTCAAGCAGAGCTGGTTCAAAAAACAACATGGTTTATTGCAATAAGCAAAGAACAGAGAAACAGGTGCAGGAACAACAGCTTTTATACAGAACATGATGGTTACATTTATCCAGGCTTCTGGAGGAGTGAGAAAACATTGACGAATCAGGATCAGCCAGAATGGCGCCTTTTTTGCAAGATGCCTTTAAGCATAAGTAAACTTAATACACAACACTATATTAGTCTGTTTTGGCATGTTGATCAAACATTAGAAACAGAATAGCAGTGGCCCTTTAAAGAATAACGGATTTGTTTCAGTGACAGCTGTCATTACAACCCATGAGCGCCTAAGGCGTTAGATTGTAATTCGTGAATACTTACAAAGAGAGAAATAAAGCTGCTGGTCTTCATGGGTATACAATTATTTTGCTTTTTTAATTATATACTTTGCAATATAGTTTAACTATATAGATTTATCTTCTGTTAAAAGATTAATCAAATACACAGAATTCTCAGTATGACATTTGAGCAATGCATGTTTGTACAGGAAATCTCACAGTGCTGGCAATTTTATTGGCCTCAACTTAAAAGTGATCCAAAAACAGCATTTGTAATGTTTTTTTTAAAAACAACCAGAGTTTCACATGATCTCAATGAAATCCAATTGCTTAGAACAGTAAGTCATACTAGGCCTGTTTGAATCAATGGAACAAATGGGAAGGCTGATTCATCAAATCTCCATTGATTCAATGGGTCCACTCTGCTGCAACTTAATTTACTAAACAACAGGATTTCACCCTACGTATAGTTGGCTTTTAAGTGAGACTTCCACATATTTCACTGACGATGTAGACATCATATGGCATATTTCAAATATCAGTTATTGAACTTCCAACAAACAGGGAATTAGGAAACAACCACTGAACTCAATAAGATCTACATTTGAGTAAATATGTTCTGGATTGCCTTGTAATCACTTCCATATTGGTTTCTTGTCATGTGCTCATATAAGAGTAAACAGACAGGGTTTAAATACAGGGTTCCTGCTTGAAATTTGGTACATACATGTTTGTCAGATTATTTTTATTTTTCCTTTGAAACCTTAGTGTGAACAGAACTTCAGTCCTGATGGCAATACAAGGAAATTAACCTCACAGATAAACTATTATTGCAGTTTTCACTCAGTATAATGAATCACCCTCATTAACATTCACTTAAATTTTCTCACCTCTGTAGAGTTTCATATCTCTTAAAATTAATAGGAACTTGGTCAAGTAAGCAAGTCTGGCCAGGTTATCCTGCTATGGTAATAGAGTAGACCATACTGCCAGTGACTCAACACTGAACATCAGGGAGTGGTTAACTAACCTGACAACCCTAATGACTAGCGGCCTTGGTGAAGTCCACAGGGAAGGGTGATGGTCCCCAAGTGGATTAAATCCCACTTGAATCCATCTTGATGGAGGGCAGCAGCTTCATCAATACTGGCCTGGAGCTGTTGAGGACTTTGTGTGCCAAAAGAGTTCAGGACGAAAAAGTGACTCGCGGAGCTGGATCAGTAGTATGGGTGTCATGCTGCAATGCGGGAGGCAGATGAAAGGCCACTGCATTATATTTGCAGGACAGTCTTCATGGCTGATCATTGTGATGATCACCAATATTTGGAATTGGATTCAGAAGAAGAAGAAATAGTAGTAGTCATGTAAGAACACATATAGTCTTAAGATGGAAAGTTTGAGAGCTCCCTTTTTCTTCCAAACTTTTTAAAGAAATAAATTATCCGTTTGATGCATTTACAGAAATGTAAAGATGCAACTCTTTTTGTGATTAATATTAATAGTTTTTCATGCATTTATGAATAGATGACAATACTAAGAAAGCATAGTTAGCAATGCATTTTAATGGCATAGCTTATGTTTTATTCATATGATACAGACACAGAAGTGCCCTTTCTTAATAAATGGAAAACTGCTGGATACATTTTTAGCCCTCATGCCTAATCAACCTCCTCAATCACAGCACCAGTTCTGTATTTTATTGTATTCTCATTAACACACAAATTTGAGCTGAGAAGAATGCACATACACATACTCTTAGAATTGATGCTGATCTTGATAAAGAACAGATATGAGATTAGAAATGTAGCTCATCTTCACTTGAGGCTGTCAAAAATATTCATAATTATCATTCCCATTTGTTTTAATGATCCGTGGGAGTAAAGGTGCTGAATTCAAGGAAGGCGAGGAGAGGCGAGTGTATGGTGGAAAAAGCCAGTCCCGAATCCTTGGGTGGTCTGTATTTATTCTATTCCTGGATCTCACACGCACAGCCTGTGTGAGACCCCATGACAGAAGGCTTGTTTTCCTAGCATATCATTGGCTTAGACATTTGCCAGTCTAAGAAGTTACTGCATGCCTAGGTTAGCCATGAGTATGCTAATCAACAGGAACAGTGGAACTGACTGTTCTTGCCTATCTGGAGTTCTTGTAAACATTAGGCATCTTTGCTCTAGTTGTTTGGTCTAACTGTGGTTTGGTGTCTCCTAGGATGTGAGTAATCTTCTATGTGCTGTTTACTAGTCACTGCGACATTTGGGTGACACTTAACCTATATCCACTCAGTGCTCCCAGCCAAGGAAATATGGAGTCACTTCTGCTAATGCACTATTAGCCCATACCAATTTCCTCTCCTGTAAAGGCCGGTTGGTTTTCTGCTCGTGTGCATGCTAGACAACCCAATCGGGAAAGGTAACTGACCAATCAGTGACCTGGGCTACCCACACCCATTGGCAAAACATGAACATTTTTAGGACTTAGATCAAAAGAGGAAAACCAAATATGTTAAGCTTGTTTACCAAAAAAAAAAAAAACTACGTGTATGATCCAAATCGGAGCCATGGGCATCACATTTACATTGTCTTCTTAATAGAAAAAGCTCTTTGATGGTCATAGAGTAATGAACATATGGATATGTCCCGTATGAATGAGGAAACCCTGTTACTGCCATAGCTCTGTATTCTGTAATAATTTTTTGAAGTAACATATGTAAAGAAAAAATTCAATTATTTTGCTTTCTGTATATAGGACATCTATACAGCTGATGGACTGTAGTGGCTGAAGTGGCTAAGACACTGACTGGGAGGTAAAAGGTCAGCAGTTCGACTCCTGAGTACTTCAGGATGGAATGAGCTCCTGCCTTTGTCCCCGGCTCCTGCCAGCTTAGCAGTTTGAAAGCAAGAAATTGCAAGTAGATAAATAGGGACCACTTCAGTGGGAAGGTAACAGCGTTCCATGCACTCGTCATGCCTGCCACATGACCACAGAAACATCTGCAGAAGCAGACAGCGCTGGCTCTTCGGCTTTGAACCATAGATGAGCACTGAACCCTAGAGTTGGATACAACTGGCTTTCAAGCAAAGGAAACCTTTATACAGCTGATATCTCTGTTGGAATAGCTCAGTATATACTGTAACTCCATATCCCTTTCTATTCTTTCTGGGGGGGAAATATATTCTTTAGTTGCTGCATTCTAGTCATGGAAATCATCCCCCCAAGTTTCAGTTCTCTCTCCCAAGTCATATTTACCTTTCTGAATCAAGATGTGCTGCCTGCAGTGCATCTTGATTGTACGTGTTATAGAAAATATACATTTGATCTGTTAAAAATATATGAAAAAGAGAACATGGGCTGCCAAGACTTGAATGGTCAAATTTTCCTATTGGAAAGTGACACCAAATTGTAATCAAACAGGCCACATCCTTTTCATTTGGTGTGACTGGACAGGTATCTCCTCCCCCCCCTCTCCCCCCCTCCATCTGCTCCTCATACCCTGGTCCCAGTCTAGGTAAAGCTAGAGTTCAGAGACTCAATTCATGATCATTTCTATGTATCTACTCTGAGGTAAACCCTGTCATGATTCCATGACAAGATGGCTTTTTATGTTATTAATCAGTTTCATGTATGTTATCATGTAGAGATGCTATGTAGTTAATTTCGTTTAATTCTGATTAAGTACACTTAGCCTATGTGCACCAATTTTGTGAGCATCTCGCCGCCATTTTCTAGAAGTTGATGGAGAGCTGCCTTGTGGCCAGTTTTCAAGGCCATCCCTAGGGAAAGAACCTTGAAGATATTCTCTCTCACAGATTTAGATTAAGAATACTGATAACATCCCATCTGTTTCTTTGAAATCCAGACAAGTCAATTAGCACTGGTTATCTACCTTTTCCCATCAGAAAAGGTATATAAACAGAATTTTGATTCAATCTAAGAAGATCTCTCTCTCTCTAGAGAGAGAGAGAGAGATAAGAACATTTCCATGCATTCGATAGGCTTTCCTACCATCGAGGGAGCTATCGAACACATCTTCGATGGGGCGCCAAGAAGCACTGCAGTTTAGGGTAGCTTAGGTTAAAGTTCTGCTATGCTATGCTTTGCTATTTACTTTGACTTCTGTATTATGTGCATTTATTGGAACTTTATTCTATTATTTCTATTAGTTTAATTAACTCGTTAAATTGTCTTTCGAGTCAATCTCAGTTCTTCTTGCTCCTTAAGCCAAACCGGGAGTGAGATAGAGAGGGGAGGATTTAAAATACAAAAGGCCATTATTACAGGGAAGATAGCAACTTTCACTTGCAAAGCTCGTGTTTTTTTTTCCCCGAGCTGTCCAAAGGAGTCCTGCCCATCTCGCCTTTCCCAGCCAAGAAGCGGCGAAACGTCTTTGAAGAAGGTAACAGGCAGCCCCCCCACACACACTATACATCCAAGGCCAGCAAGTTCTCCCCAATTTAGAGATAAGGGTGTCATTCTGTGGGAATTGGCATTTTCTGTCCCAGAGGTCTTCGCAGCCAAATTAGACTTGCAACATTAATTTGCCTTATTGCCATATTCCCCGGAGCCCATGAGTCATATTCGCTGGACCCGCCTTTTTCTGCCGAACTAAGCCTGGCCAGAGAAAGCACACCCTTAGGCCGCGCTGACCAAGGTGGGCTCCTGCTTGCACTGCAGCCGTCAGCCTCACCGAAGTCTGAGCATCCGATGTCTTCCGGCGAGTAGAGAGAATACCCGAGTAGAGAGAATACCCGTACAAACCCCATCATGCTTAATAGGGCAGTATAGTTTTCATTGTGACTGTGTGAATGGGAAATAATGAAAAGAAATGGTCCCTTTTGTGTTTAATGAAAGCAAAGTAAAGCAAAGCAATTACATTGATTTACCGCCCTATAGCACTTAGTGCACTCTCTGGGCAGTTCACAAGTTAATTAGCATCTTGCCCCCAATGAGCTGGGTACTCATTTTACCAACCTTGGAAGGATGCAAGGCTGAGCCAACCTTGATCTCTGTCAGAATTGAACTCATAATATTTTAGCTGCAGTACAGCAGTTTAACCACTGTGCCACCAGAGCTTGTGACAGAACTGGCACACAAAAGATTCATAAATGAAAGAGGTCCTCCATCCTCAAAGAACCACAAAACCTGGTTCTTTTTCCTGTGCACCTCTTTTGAGTATTTAGGTCAGGGGTCCTCAACCTTTTCAAACCTGAAGCCATTTCACGCTCCCTCAGACCATTGGACTGGTGGTCTCACTGCCTTTGGCAGCAGTGGCAGTGGCAGGTGGGGAGTAGGGGACTCGAGGTTGTCCTGATGGCAACAGGACCACCCTGAGCTACCCCACTCATGCCACCACCAGCAGGACCATCTTGAGCCCCGAACACTCCCCCACACATCGCTTCCCTGCTTACTGGCCTGGAGGACCCGCATGGTGTGGGTGAAGGAGGGGTCCTGGTTGTCCTTGCCCATGCTCGGCCAGAACAACCCCCAGGAAAGACACAGGTGGCTGCGTGCATCCACTGCTTCTGCCACCACTGCCTCAATCCATGTTCCCTCAGCTTGGCTTGGCATGTCCCTAACAGCGCTCCATAGCAGGGTAGATATTGTAAGCCTTCTTACATCTGCCCTGCTACAGAGCACCATTAGGGACACGCCAAGCCAAGCTGAGGGAACAAGGATCCGGGCCGTAGCCAGAGGATGGCGGGGGGCGAGGGCTAACAGTCTACCCCCTAAACTAGATTTGCCAAAACAACGGCTGAGGTCGACACAGACATGGTCAGAGCAGATCAGAATGTGTCTTCAATGGCACAATACAGATTGGTTCAAATATTTTCCTTATGCACAAAGCTTCTGCACAGAGCAGGCTCAGAGCATTCCACACATATTCAGTAATTAGAAAGATCAAGCCTTCAGTGAGCTGGGTTTGTCTCACTGTAAAAGTGATTTAAACAGTATTTAAAATGCACTCGTTTCTTGTCATATGATTTTGTTGATTATATGCACTGAGAGCTATCAGTTTAGGGCATGCGGGAAATATTTTAATACATAAATATGTTGCTATGTGGAAATAATTCTCCAGATTATTTGTAACACATGAAATGTGTTCTTAATACAGTCCTATTTGAGTTTCAGAAGGTTTATCCGAATGCATGACAAGATCTTGCCCATTGTCATTTCCTGTTTGGAACATGGAAATTCTCCATGTGATCCAGAACCTTGATTTTTCAGGATGCCCAATTGCTCAGAAAACCTTCATGTGTTATACATTGACTCCCATTCAAACTGTTCTTCCCATATGAAGACACTGAAAACAACAATAGAGGAAGAAGGATCAACTCCTCTTCCTCTCAGCATGCATTCTCATTATTCCCTTTTTTTTTTGTCCACACAGGGCTTAAGCAGTGAAAATATTTGCCAAGGGAGAAGAAAATGTATGTCATTTACGTAAATGTTTTTTTACAATAAATAAAGGTTTTGAGCTGCAACTTTTACTTTACTATTGCACAGAGAATACTGTTTTTTCCAGATTTTATTAATAATTGATGGGATCAGAAGGGGGGACAGCAAGGAAGAGAGGGGAAAATTAAATGTTTTTCACTCTGCAAAATACATTATGTCCCATGTTCTAATTAGCAAGCTAGTACTTACTAATGGAACTGTTGCATGTATGATGAGCAGTGGTGGCAAAATGATACATTGGTGTGTGCAGTATTTTAATCACAGAAATTAACATTCGCCTTGAGGGAAAGTAGTAATTTGCTTGAATATGTTTATCACTGAAGGTCAGGACAAAATTATTCAGTCATTGCTTGTCTGGCTTGATGTTCAGTGGATGGAAGTGTTAATGAATTCTTTGTTAACTGAAACACAACTTCTTAAAGCCAGATCTGCCATTTCCTGTAAATGTTGGCCGTCTATATGTAGGAGAGTGAACGCTTCCAGTTCCCCTAAAACCAGAGATGGGGAGAGGAGGGAGAGAAAGAAAGAGATAGAACTGACATTCAAAAGAATATATTACATAGACAGCATAAACATATTGGCCAATTCACTGTTTGTGTAAATTTACAAGGCTGATGATATCATCAGCTTCTACCAGTAACGTTTAATTTAAATTAATTAAATGTGTTCTATCTCCCTCCCATTTTAGGTTCTGATGCCCCAAGGCCCTTCATTTTGCCTTGGGGGAAGCCTTCTGTAACCTCAGAATTGGGGGGGGCGGGGGGGGCTTTAATTATGAAAAAAACAGTTAGAGTGCCAGGGGCTGGATCAGGACTGCTGGAGGCATTTTAGTGGCCAGTTTTGGCAATTAACTCCCTTCCAATAATTCAAATCAAATTTAATTAATTTCTGCTATGTCAGGTTACATAAATGGGAATTTTGGCCATTGAGAAAGTTTGTTTGATAAACTGGAATTACCTTGAGTAACTATTTCTGACACTGGTTTCTCCGTGTTGCCATTCCTGATATCAGATGTATATCAGTTCATTATTTTGCATAAAATTTGTCCTGTTTCTGAACACCCGCAATTTGACCCATTTAGTCAGTGGCTCAAGTTGCTAAGACGCTGACTGGGAAGCGGAAGGTCAGCAGTTCGATTCCCGAGTACTGCAGGACGGAAATGAGCTCCCGTCTTCATCCCAGCTCCTGCCAACCTAGCAGTTCGAAAGCAAGAAATTGCAAGTAGATAAATAGGGACCACTTCGGTGGGAAGGAAACAGCATTCCGTGCGCTCTGGTGTCTAGTCATGCCTGCCACATGACCACGGAAACGTCTGCAGGAGCAGACAGCGCTGGCTCTTCGGCTTAGAAACAGAGATGAGCACTGCACCCTAGAGTCGGATACGACTGGCTTTCGAGCAAGGGAAACCTTTACCTTTACCTTTACTAGCTATGTGGAGAGAAAGCATCAATTCCAAATGTGCGTTAAGAGAGTCAGGAAAAGCACTTTATTAGAATATCCCTGTTAGGATCTGCAGATTTAGCACACATTCCCAAAAAACAGAGCAAACAACATGTCTTATGCATTTTTGACACGTCAGCTTAGCATGGAAAATTTTCCAGAGAGCACATCTGGGCTGACATATTTATACAACCGGTTTTTCCACCGACAGTACTTGGTTTCCAAAACTTGCAAAAACAGATTTGTGTTTATACTCTCCATTTTCATTTACTTCCCTATTTCCTTTGGCAACATAATTGAACATTTTGCAGATTAATGGAAGAGAATCTTCATAATGAAGACTTTCATTTTAGCCTTCCAGAGTGGAAAGGGATCTTCTCAAGTACAGATGCCAAAGACTGCACCTTAGCTCTTTTGTATGCAATGGGCAATGAGTCGTCATCACTCTTATTTGTTGCAATTTCTCTAATTCTACTCCTGGATTTAAAAGCAGTTACTTTTGTGGCACACAGCTGCACTTAGGGGTTGCTACCTCAAAGCAAGGGAGGATGGTAACTATGATGGAGACATAGTGAGACACACAAGTCTTGTTCCTAAATTCCTGCAGGATGCAACACAGACTGCTGTGAATTCAGAATGGAAGATCGAAGACGTGCTTGCTGAATTTTTTGGCTGAATGTGCTTCAGACGCTTCTATAATCAAAAGATCTGATGTTTCCTGGCTTCCACACACTTACAAACACCTTTTCATGCTTCTACTCCACTTTAGTATTCCCAGGCAACGAATCAAGTTAAAGAAAATATGACTAATATATCTATGGGCTGAAGTCCAGGTATCTTAATGCTAGATAGCCTCCCCAATCTATTATATTTCAGCACTGCCTGTATCTTCCAATCGATTATTTCAACTGCAGTTTAGTAGTTTCATCCCAGTCAGTATCTACCCAGAAAACCTACTGAGTTCAACAGGATTTACTTCTTAATAAAAGTGCTGAAGACTGCAGCTGCAGGATTTGTAGTGGGATGGTTTTGTGGCTTTAGTTGCTGCTGTATGTGAGTTCTCTTGGGAAGAAAGGTGGGATTTGGTCATTTTAAATAAATTTGATAAATATTTGCTTTTAAATGATGTATTATTATTATTATTATTATTATTATTATTATTATTATTATTATTATTATTATTATTATTATTATTATTATTATTAATTGGATACATTTCTACAAAAATACAAAAAGTAACAACTCTTGTCATCTCTCAAAAGTATGGATTTTTAAAATGCAAGTTCACAATTAACCCAGTAAAAAGAGGAATGAACAGTACAAAATGCTGCTTTCCCTTTGTTTATTATACACATGTATAACTGAGCAATCCTCCTGGCATGCAAAAGTGATAGGAACTACCTATTACCTTTTTCCACCTATTCTCTCCTGCATCACAAATGTACAAGTGTTTTCTTTAGTGTAAGGAGTGAAATACTGTGTTGGATTAAGACCTTTCTATAACTTTATTACGCAAAATACTGAAATAATGAATACTCAGTAGTCTGAAGTACCAAAGGTTAGGTGCATGTACTGTGGTAGAACAGGCTCTTCTCAATAATACACCCTGCTTGCTGCATGTCTAGCCATCTGATTGTCAGTCAGTCGATGCAATCTGAATCTTTTGCTTTTACTTGATTGGTTGGGGCTGCAACAGCTCAGTGGTTAAGAAGATCACCTTGTTAGCTGGAAGGTTGGCAAGTCGGCAGTTCAAGACCTGGGTACTACATGGCAGATTGAGTACCTGTCTGTATCCCAGCTCTTGGGGACATGAAAGGAGCTTCATTTGGGCAATCCCTGGAGTTTCTTCCACAAAAATCCTTTCAACCCAGAAAAATTTCTGACATGAAATAATTACCTGATTGGTTGTTGCTATGCCACCATGTAATTGGCTGGGATGCCTTTTGATAGGAATTCAATTTCCTGGTTTGCCAGGGTTGATACTATCTTATTAAGAGTTTCCATTATGAAGAAACATATTATTGTTCCAATAAATATTAATGAATGTTGGATATACAGTATATTAGAATGTAGCTGAGATTAATTTTGAAGACAAAGCTACAGCTATTGTTTATTTTTCTCTTTTTTTTTATCAATTTGAAAGTCAATTTTTAAACTGGGAACATACTACATGAGAGATTCCCTCCCAAGCTATGATTTCCTGACTATCAGCCCCCAAAAGTTACAATTTGTGCCATTTGGGTTTTTCTCCTCTTCCTAAAGTTGTGGGAGGAAAAGTGACAACCCATAGAACAGTGGGTTGGTGATTAAACTTCACAGCAAGGGAGGATAACACTTGACCCACTCTTCCAACTTTTAATGTGTGGGAAAAGGAAGAATGCAATAGATATTTCCAAAAATTATATTATTTAAGGTAATATATCTGACTCTCTAAAGAACAACGCTAGGCAGAGATATGGAGCAGCAGCAAGTGAATCAAGGAGGAAAATGCACATTTTCCCAAACAGTAGTAATGATACAGGTTGGATCAAATCAATTGTTCTGCCTGACATTGAGGTCTCTGTAAAAATAGAATTATGTTGGATAAGAGTAATACAGTTTATATTCTTGATTACTCCAACAAAGGTCTTGTAAGTAGACACTGGCACTCAGCATATTATAAATTATGCATTTCATCAGTGTGTGTTGTTTTATCATTTGGTTATACTGTATTCATTAATAAAGCCTGCCAATAGTTACAATGGTAAATCAACATACAAACAGACATGTAGGGCACACCAAATCTTCACAACATGTATTGTTCAGGCAATTATTTTATAAAAAAATAATCCTGACTCATGCTATATTTAGTCAATGGGCAAAATCCTTAGTGTGGCACAACTTGTAGAAACATTTATTGTAATTTGAAATAATTAAAGCTCCCCATACTGCTTTTTAGGTTCCTAGGCTTACTAGGGCTGCTTTTTGCCAAGGGCAAACTTTGGGAAGGAGAGATTGGCTCATTTGTAACTGTATTTCTTGGAGTGGTCATCTGTAAATTCACACAAATAGTTAATTTGCACCTGCACCACATTGGACCCTTTCTCTCTTCCCAACCTCTTGTATTCTCACCCAATGACTCTCCTCAGCTCCCTTTGTCTACCTTGAGAAATTAAAATGTGGCAGGTTGGGAGCATACCTGTCAACCATCCCGATTTGCTGGGAAAACCCTGTAATTTGACGTCCATTGACGTCATAACCCGCCCCCGCTGCCAGAATCCCGTAATTTGGCAGCGGGGGGAAACGCTTTTCGCGCATGCGCGGAAGCACTATGCCGCTTGTGCAGCCCCTATGCAAGCAATGTAGCGCTTCTGTGCATGCGTGGGTTTTATCCTTTCTACGCATGCGCGTAAGCACTACGCCGCTTGCGTAGGGGCTGCACAAGCGGCGTAATGCTTCCGCGCATGCGTGGAAGGGGTAAAACCCTTCCATGCATGCGTGGAAAGCGACCTGTGCACAAGCGATGTGCGCAGGTCCTGTTTTTCCGGAGCCGCGGGTTGACAGGTATGGTTGGGAGGTGAGGTTGGGCAGGATGGGTGAATTAATTTACTCCTTAATTTAGAAGAGCCATTGCAATGAGACCAAGCTAGTCTTTTCTTTGACAGCTATCTGCCTTTTAGACAACTCATACCTACCAGGCTCCTTTGGTAGTTTGAGCGGTAAGAAGTTGCTGAGGAGGTAATATCTGTACCAGAGGTGCTGGAGGTGCCCTTCAGGACTCAGCTGCTCAGAACTGAGGCTAATGACATCAATGTAATAATATAATTATGTTGCATCGAAAGGGTGGGGTATGGATGCATTTATAAACTTAAGACATTTTTCAGTTTTCTAGATAAGGAATACTCACAAGTAGTTTACTATTCCTGTCTTGTAGAGACATCATGAAACTGAGCAGCTTGACTATGTCTACATAAGCTGGCTCTTCTCCCTATAGATAGTGAGAAATAAAATTCCCAGATACCTAAATGACTGGAGTTTCTAGTATCCAGGCAACTGGCATCATTGTACGGGACATTATTTCATGCCAGAAATGAATTTTCAGCAGTATGCATCTAAGCCACATGAAGTGATTTATTTTGAACTGCCTACTTGACTGCTTTTTAAAAAAGCTCTTCCAATCAAATAACCTTTTTTGTACTCTCTGTTGCACAGGTTTTGTTTAGTAAAACTCCCTGCAGATACAGCATGACTGGGTGAGATGCCCCTCACGAATGCAACAAAGTCATTTGGTTTTGGATGGGGCTAGTCTGCCCCAGACAGATCCGGTGTGCAACTTGGGGGTCCTCCTGGACTTGCAACTGCTACCTGAAAATTAGGTGGTGGCTGTGGCCAGGAGGGCTTTTGCCCAACTTCGGGTGATTCGCCAGTTGCGCCCGCTCCTAGTCCGGGAATCCTTACTCATGGTCACACATGCTCTGGTCACCTCTAGACTAGATTATTGCAATGCGCTCTACATGGGGCTGCCCTTGACGACCATCCAGAGGCTGCAGTTGGTCCAGAATGCAGCTGCTCGGGTGATGATGGGGTGTGGGCGTTATGCTCGTGCCTCACCACTGCTTCAGGAGCTGCACTGGCTTGCAATTTGCCTCCAGGTGCAATTCAAGGTGCTGGTCATTATCTTTAAAGCCTACATGGTAGTGGGCCAGGATACCTAAGAGACCACATCGCCCCAATAATATCTGTGCATCCAACCAGAGCGGAATGGAGGGGCTCTCTGCTTGTACCATCTGCTAGAGGGCCCCCGTCTCTCTAGCACACGAAGGAGGGCCTTCTCTGTGTCCGCTCCAGCCTTGTGGAACCTCTTGCCAGTGGAACTAAGGCTGTAGATGGAATTGCTGCCCTTCAGGAAAGATCTGAAAACATGGCTGGCGGGGCAGGTGTGGGGTCCTGAAGATGTTGTGACCCCCACCTGCTGGTTAGTTTAATGAATGAATGAATGATTTAATTTATACCCCGCCCTACTGGTGCAGGCACCACTCAGGGCGGCTTACAATATAATATCAAAGTAATCTTCCACTTTTTAATGTGTGGGGGTTTTAGCGGTGTGATTTGTTTTAATGGGGTTGTTCTTGTTTTAAGGGTTTTAAGATTGTATGCCGCCCAGAGTCTTTGTGAGTTGGGCGGCTATATAAATATAAATATGAATATTAAAAAAAAAATAAAAAAAATTATTGGCACATGGAAATCTTTCTTTTTTAAAGGCCTTCATGCAGAGATTAAGATCTTAGTCCAGGGAATCATGAAGAAACCATGAATTACTAAAGTACTTTTAAAAAATAAAGCTATGAACTGATAAACAACTGTTCTGTGCATGACAAAGAAAAAAAATAAAGGAGAAAAACTACCAAGTAACACAGGCAAAAACATTTTAGAGATGCTACTCTCACATAGTAGAACAGAGGGATGAGCAGAAGATGCAAGATTCCTGCCAAAAGACTCTTGAGCTAAAAAAAACATTCTGTGGGAATATATGCACAAGGACTGCACAGCTCACATGAGAAAAAGGAAGGGCAAACTTTATTCGTTACCTTACTGCAACAATTGTGGATATGTATCAGCTTAAATGGATTTAAAGGAGCTAGAAAAAATTCAAGACCAACCAGGATGGCCAAACACTGCTCAAGGAATCAGAAGCAACTTAGTGGAGAACGGCAGGAAAGGGATGATGGCCTATTTCTGGGCTACTCAGAAGCATCTGGATTGCTACCAGGAGAATAGGATTTGGACCAAATGGGTTCTTGGCCCACTCCAACAAGCTTGTTCTTACATTCTTAAATCCATTCTATATGTGTTGTATGTCACACTATATGCAAATGCAGCATCAAGGAGTAAAAACCATTTTTTGAATGTTTTATTACTGTATAAAACACATTTACATTTTGATAAATTCAACAACTTTAAATAACCTTTAAGATATTAGAACATTTCCAAATTTAAGATAAAATAGATACTATTCTATGTGAACATGATCAAAAATAGTAATTTTGCTTTATGCTACTAAACTTCATTCTGACTGAACTTCACTATTATGAAGCTGGAATGAAATGGCAGTAGAACCCACTTTGGTAAACAGGGAGTTCACAAGCAAAGTGGTGAAGTTATATCTATTTCCTGAAGTTATACCTATTCTGTCTGAACTACTTAAAATCCGTTTAATATTAGTTGATACAGATGTAGCAGTTTTTCCCCCTTAGAAAAGCACACACATTTAGACCCATCAATATAAAAACAACTGTGCAGCATAATGCTGCTATTTATAGCTAATGGAATAAAGATACAATTATAACAAAATTAAGAAGAAATGTAAAATAAATTTAAGTCCAATTGGCTGCACCGGAATTCTTTAAAACTGATTTTGTAAAGAACAGATAACACCAATAAATTTTTTTGCTATTATAGCACAATTTGAGAGATCTTGTCATACTATCCCCTGAATCCATATTTTATGCAGCAAGTGCTAATTTTATAGATCTGAGTGCTAGGCAAGAATTTTGCAATAAGGGGCCAACTATTTTGTGGGATGGGAGACAAGACTAAATCTGAGAATTTGACTATAACTTTTATTACAGAATCTCTCTCAATATTTGCAATCTGGCTGACATTTCAATATTTTAATAACAAAACAAAACTCTCTTCGAACAGCCAAACAGTAACAATTAAGGGTACTTCCGTGAACTCTGCATGAAACACCAAAATTTATTCTTTGGATAGAGCCGTTGCCAATAAAAGTATTAGATACTTTACACTTTTCATGGCATATCATTTGGGAAAGTAATATAAGTGATTCATATTTTTAAAAAACCGGTATGCTTTCTGCAATAATATGTGAGAATGTTAGCATATCTTTCTTCTCATCATCAAAACATGTCAAAGAACTACTGTGCTTTGACTGTTTAGCAAAAGTATTTTGCTTTAGTTATTACTTTTCTTCCTCTACCAAAAATGAAATATTCTTATATAGCAGAAACTACTTAATTTTAGTTGATCCCTTAAACTGCTTTATTCAAGCTTGATGTTTATTTGGATATTCTGAGAATGCACATACTGTATATCTAATGCAGTAACAAAGTACTTTACCATGATCCACAAGCTTTAAAATGTTGGTTTTTTTTCTTCTAACTGACTGTGACATAGCCTGAGTCCTGAAAATGAGCAGCATAGGCTTGGTTGCTATGGTAATCACCATGGTATCAATACTCCAAACCCCATCATATGGCTTATCCCTTGAGATCTCAACTCGGGAGACAGCTTAGTCCCTTTCAAAGTCATTGGATGGCATTAAAGATGACATATATGATTAAAAAGCTAATGAAAATGGATTATACAGCAAATACTCTTTTTCTATACATTCTAACATTGCTAAAGATAATTATCTTTCCCTCCTCAGTCAACATGTAGTCAAAAGAGATGTCAAATGTAAGTATCAGTATTAACATACCAATAAAAATGACTTAAATTAAGTATTTTGCAGAAATCAAGGTTTTAGCAAGATGTAACCCATGGGAAAATTATCTTGGCATACTGAGAAAAGCTTGTCAAAAACTGCCTAAAATTATTCCACTGATGTTTTCATGAAAAAATGCAAACCTCAAATTTGTCAAAACCTGGGAAAACACCTGAAAGATATTTTACTTCTGTTAAATACAGACGTCAATCTTTAATGATGCATATTGGCTCAATATATAACACAGAACCAATTAAATTCAGAACTACTAAGCAAGCAAACAGAACTTTTAAGATCACTACTCTTGTATTTAAAAAGCAGTTCTAGGGGAATGCAGTATTACTATAGTTTTGGTCTGAAACCTCTTAATGGAAAATTTAATTTGTTTTTCCTTTAAAAATCAAAATGAAAAAGTATTGCTCTTCAAAAACAAGTCACTATATATACATTTACATACAAAAAAATGTTTCCTATGTTTCCTTTCTAGAGCTCAGCAATATTTTCATACTTCACCTCAGGCTGAGAATATTCCTACTTTCCCACGTTTTTCGGAGAATAACCTGATCGACTTTGGCCATTCTGTTTTAGAATTTTCTTTCACCATAAGGTCAGTATTCAGAAAAGCACAAATGCCATAGTTTAAACCCAACTACAACATGCATTCATGTTAAATATGCTATGTACAATCCTTAATCTGATTTCTTTTGAGCAGGATAAAAATAATGACTTAAAAATTCAGACTTCCACCCACATCCCTTCACAGCCAGGCAATTAGTATGCATGCACATAAAACAAACAAATCCTCATTTTTGAAGACTTCAGGTAGATAAGCAACTGAATTCAATAAATAAGTCTCTATTTAGAAATTCTAGAGGGGCAAACCCCCTTCAACTAAGCAATTTATTCTTTTTTCTTTTCTAATAGAGTTTTCTGTTCTTCGTCTCCATCTGGAAGTTCTACTTGTCTTTCATCATTTTCCTCCTCTTGTTCTTCTTCAGAGCCTTCATCAGTCACATCCCTGCTTGTAGTTTCTTTCTGAGGTGTATCTATTTCATCTGTTTCATCTGTCCCTCCCTCAGTGTCAGCAGTGCAAATTCCATAACACATGATGCTGATGACACCCAGTGGTAGACCAAAGAGAAAGCAGCCCAAAAGAGGAGAGCTCTTGAAAACAGACTGTGAGGAAACAACCAGCCATCAGGGATATTTCTACACTTAAAGAGGTTCATCGCTCATACTATCCATTCATACAAAATCATATTTAACATTTTAGTATTCAACTATGTATTTTAAATATGTATTTTAAAAATTCACTGTGATAAATCTGATGAACAAGCCATTACATTTCTAAAAACTGACTACTTCACTAGAAGGTTGAATATTAAAGCCAGAGTTACTGAAATTATCACTAAGTGTGGCACAAAAGTGTATATGGAGCAACTGAGAAATAACATTAAATTGTTGGGTTAAGGAGTCAACATATTAACATCAAAAAATTATTAACACCACAATCATCTTTTAATCTTAGGGCAAAGTTGTTTGGGAAGCATCCATGTAGACTTTGCCTCCTCAACAACACATTGAACATGCATAGGAAAAACTATATATAATCTGTGTAACTCTTGATTCCTATGCAAATATCCACTTGCTTGCATGTACACTGAGGACACTAAAGAGAGCATCCTAAATCTATTACCTATGGAGCATTAAGGTCTATGTAAGATATTTGCCAAAATCCTGTAGTTACTTTGGAGATAGAAAAATGGCATGACTCACAGCAACTAATCACTACTAAAGAACGAGGCCATGCTTGGTTTCTTCATTACATGGCATAGTTAGGTAACATGATGCACATGCAGGAATCCAATTGGAACTTGTTGGCAATTTGCTGCTGCGAGTTACACTATTTCTGTTCCATCAGTGTAACTATGAAACAGGATTTGGGGTTTTAATTGCTCTAGGATCAATAGGAACCCAGCCTTGTTAGTGTTCCTAGATGTACATAACTATACTCAGCTAAAGGCCACATGGAACTCTCTACAGCTATCTGTATTCAACACATGAACCTCTGGGACATTCCTGGGCACATAGCAATAATGGGTATGGCCTATGTGCGTTCCCACATTCCAGCAGAAAAAATATGTGGCGACTAATAATATAGCCCCATGTGTGGAAGTGAAGATGAATTCTGAGTACTCTGGGCAATTGCCAAAATTTTTGTCTTTGGAAACAAAACAACAAAGAGTTGTGTGGCCCCTTTAAGACAGTTATTACAGCAGCGCTTATACGCCTGACAAAGTGAACTATATCCACTGAAAGTATATGCTATAATGGTTCCATGAGTCTTAAGGATGCCACAGAACTCTGTTATTCTGAGCCAATATTATTTCCATTCAGCTAGTAGTATTTGGCTATGGACTGCCATTAGTTCTTTGTGGATCTTTACAATCCTTGCCATTACTGGAAATATAGATCCATCATCAGTCAAAATGTCAGGGCAATAATCTACTCCATGAGTGTTGCTAAATACTGTTCCTAGATGAGGAGGACTTGATATGGGAAGGCAGAAGGCATGGTCTTCATACTCTTAATTGCCAGATACTCAGTATTGGTGCTACAATACTCACTAATTCTGATGTCATATGTATGTTGATAATTTTGTTTAGAATTTTACAAATGGGTCCAATGGTTGGAAACATATATTAAAATGAAAATGAGGACTCATACTTTGCAACAACTACAATAAAACCCCAACTTACATTTGCCTTGAGTTAAGTCAAATTCGACTTGCATAATGATTTTTGCACTAAAACCATGTCCCAATTTTTGTAAATGTCTCGATTTACGTAACACAATTTCCTATGGGTTTGCTTCGAGTTTTGTAAAAAAATCATTTTCCTATGGATTTGCGTTGATTTACATAAAAATCATTTTCCTATGGGTTTGCGTAGAGTTACGTAAAAATTCATTTCTCCTATGGGTTTGCGTAGAGTTAAGTAAAGAACCAATTTACACAAAAGCCTTCGGAACAGTTTTACGTAAGAAGGGGTTTTACTGTACTCCCTAAATTTCATGGGCATGGAGACTACACGGTCCTTTTACTTACTCCAACAGTAGATTTGGCATCATATATTATTCTCTTGAGTCGCTGAAGAATTCCATCTCCACCTTGTGCCTGGAATTTGCAGGGCAAAAGCAGCATGAATACTATGTACTTATACGCCAGCTTTCATTTGCTTTTCTTCACTGGTTAGTTCTATGGCTGTTCCTTTCAAGTATATTTTAATGAAGTAAAAATTGCCTTCTGAAGATGAAGGACTGTATCTCATAATATGTCAGCACCAAGAACCATAAGCATTCATTTCTTCCCAACGAACACACTCCTGACCCAACTACAAATAACTCTGCATAGAAAGTTTGTGCTTCCACAACTCTTTTCATAATTGCTGTTTTTCACACAACTCTCTAATACAGCATAAAATGGCTTTCCTATAGTTCATGGAATCAAGTGTTTAGGACACTGTATTACAATAGTTAAGAAACTGTTGTGATCACCACTGACTTTTAAAGTTCATCCAAAAGAACATAAAAAGTTTTCTATGTCATGTTAAATCATGCCAGAACTCCAAACAGGCTAAACTGTGTGCATCATTTTTAACACAATCTTGATCATAACAGATTCCAGAAGCTAAGCAAGGTTAGGATTAGTTGGTAGTGCAATGAGGGCATGCTTACGAATAAAAAATGGGGATAGTGTTTTGGTGATGTAGACAGCAAATCAGACCTGACCTTACCAGGCTACATGGAATAACAACCTGGCTGAATGTAAAGCAATTTCTACACTCTATCACATTTTACAAAATAAAAACAGTAATGGTTATAATCTCATTCTTAACTGTCTAAATAGCTATTTGCCCACACATCCTTCGTAACTAAGACTTATTTTGCTCTTTTTTTCATTCCTTCAAACTGTCCCATAATCTCTGTAAAATAGCTCTTCAAGGCTACTTCATTGGTAAGCTGAATCAAGTTTAGCCAGCAGTTCACAGTCAGGGTTTACACAGGGGTTGCATACTGACCTACTAGTTCAGTGTTCACATTTGATACAATGAAATCCACATTTCAGCCCACAGCCTCCTTCCTTCCTTTCTATGCTCCTGCCTCTGTTGCTAATCCTTTTCAAGTTTGCTGTCAAGCTGCTTGGTTTTAAAAGGGCTGTACAGTGTTCTGGAAAAGGTGGCATAGTTTCAAAGTTGTTCTTTACATATACAGAAATGGAATGTATCACAGGAATATCTTTTATTTTGTCTAGGCTATTTCTGTTTTGCTCGTAATTTTTTTTAAAATTCATGTCCAGAAGTGATTTGGGGAAAGGACAAGGGGACAGATGTTCTTGTGGTCCTGAACATCACACCCTAACTGCCTACATCATCAAAACAATGACAGACAAGCCACCATCTTTATAAGAATTAATCAACCAATCACATGGAGAAAACCTACTTGAATCATTTTAGCTTGAAAAAAAGTATAATCTCCCAGCAGCCAATAAAAAACCCACAATGGGAGCAGAAAAGGTAGGACCAAATCTAATTGGCCTTTGCATCATGTGATCAGTAAAAAAACAATTCAAATTCATCCTTTTTATAAGTGGAGCAAATCCTGCAGTATCTGACTGTGTAATCACAGCCTAACTTTTAAAACACTGAAGTATCTGAATGCATTATCGTTAACCAGCCTGACAGACACTGGTTACTGACATTTTTAGAATCTGCCTTTCAAGTAGTTTTAAAGTACATTTGAAACACCTTACAAATAAAGTATAATATCTAATGAATTCATAGATAAGCTTTCAAAAAGATATTAATTTAACAAGCTGTTAAGAGAGTGAATAACAAAAATCCTTACTTCTGCAATGCCTTCCAAAATTTCATTAATGAACTGGACCATATCTTCAATGCTTTCTATAGGTTTATGAGGTAGAAAATACTGTTGATTGGATGTGTTCAATACAACAATACTGGGGATTTTCATATCACTGAAATAGTAAAATGAAACAATCCAAACAATTTAAAAAGTTCTACCAACATTTTCTTCATCAATAAGAACCCCAAAAGTATACATTTCTACATAAAGGAAGAAGCTGCAGGATTTGGAATACATTAATGTCAATGTTCATTAATATGAACCAAAGTGAAGATTCCCTAGTCTTGAATTTGCAGTGTCATGCTACAATTGTTTCTCCAGATAAGCCCAAGACCAGGTGAGCTAAACTTTCCTTGCTATTTCCAATATAGAATTCCAAGCCTTATAGGGTTGCCTCTGATAAAACATTTTACCCCTGATTTTAAGAGGCTCAAAGTAGAATACTTCTCTAAATTAGGACTCCTCTAATTGATATTTGTATACTGCCATCTGGTGTGAAAAGGATGTACTGTACTAACTTTAAACATGTTTAGAAAGATCAGCTTCTTTGTGAAAGGCAGAAAACATTATGTGTGAAGACTTATATCAAAAACAAAAACATCTGGAAATAAAGAACATACATACTCAATTATACCATAGAAACCATAGACATAACAGATGAATGTAACTTGAATCATCATAGAAACCTTCAGGTGACTAATTCGGAATAGTCAACCTATATAACATCCCTTCTTGTGAATTTCATCACAACAGAGCATCCTACACTGTGCAAGACCAATCTGAGTCTTGACCAAATCTCTCTCTCTCACACACACACACACACACACACACACACACACAAACTTCTGCAGTTATTTGTAAATTAATTTATGCAGACAGAAGAATAAAGTTTTGAAATAAGAACTGTAAGTAGGAATTATATACTATATATAATAGCATTTCAACAAATGCATATACTTACTCCATTAGTAAGCTGTTAATATACTCATTTCCATCCATATGGCCAAACTGAAAGTTTCTGTTAACAGTTAATACAAGAAGTTACAAATTAAACGTAATTTAAAATTAACCATGGCAATAGATCGTGTCTTAGATTGTCCTTCTGTAAACTACCAAAATTCTCTGTAATAGAAGAGGAAGCAATTTTTTGTCAATTCTTCTTCCCATGTCAACCCTCCAGAACAAATTTTCAACTGGCAGAAGGAGCTGAAAGAAGAAGACAAGAAATCAACTCTTCCATTCTCTTACCAAATGTCTTTGCTGGTTCAACATTTTCTATTGAAAGAATTCAAAACGTACTTTTTAACTAGACTAGATATCCTGGTATCTAGTTCAGAAGCAGCAAATTACTTAGTGTATCTATAAATGCCAATCTCTCCATGTCATATTTTCCTTCTCCAAGTAACACTTCACATGCCTCTGTTCAAGTGTCTCAGTCCTTACTAGGATATGGATAGAAGAGGAATAATCCCAAACTTTTTAAAAATATAAATACAGTGGAACCTCGTACAACAATTGCCCCGGAGAGCAATGAAATCGCATAACAATTAGGTTTTTTTGGGGAAATGGCATCCCGCATAACAATTTTCCCTATTGAAAAAATCATACAATTTTTCAATGGGAAAACCCACTTAGCAAAAAAAAATTTTGTTGTGCGGTGCATCCCATAGGGAAAATCGCTATACAATACATGCATCGTATAGCAATTGTTTTGTACAACGAGCCCCATGGAACGGATTAAAATTGATGTATGAGGTACCACTGTACTCTGTTTTTCTGTAAGTATTTCTAATACAGTATCCTCAATTACCTTGTTTTTTCCTCTATGTCCTATTCTGGCTCCAATCCTTCTGATATTTTTGGCCCACATCCTCTTGCAACATTTATTCTTTTTTATCCTACATTTTATGATTTTTTAAATAGTAAAGGTTTATTATCTACTAGGCCACAAATAGATTATTTATGTGGTACAATCAAAAGTAGTAGAATTTGTGACCTCAATAAGTAATTAAAGTAAGTAAAGTGTATAGATTTAGAAACAGGCTAAAGCTAGTAAATTCTACATTAGGTCCACATACCTATGGAAGTGGTCTCTATAATTTTTAGCAACGTCCTGAACAATAGACTTCAACCTAAAAAAAGATTTCACAGGATGATCACATGCAAGCTTTCTTTTTAAATAATGGAACAAAATGGCCCACAAAGATAACAAGAGAATAACAAGAAAAAAAGCCTCTTACAACCTGTACATACACAATGAAACAGAATCAAATTCTTTGATTTTTTCCCCTTTGGGTTTGGCATAGACAAATTATTAGAAATAGACTGATCTGTGAATCCTAGCACTCATTTGAAAAACCAGGAGCATATTTTAAATGTGACACCTTTTTAACATCAACATTAAAAATCTAGGAAGCAGAGAAAAATAAATACTATAATACAAATTTTCCATCAATAGCATTTCTAACATTTATCAACAGTATAATTGTTATGCAGTATGTCTTTACAAATATTTTCTATATCAAATAATACAGAATCTATCATGCTTTGGCTGTACAGTGGTACCTTGGATAAAGTCCGATTCAGATAAAATCGCGGTTTTCATGCACACGTGATGCTCTGCAGCAGGTTCTGCAGAACCGGTAGCGGAAATTCCTCCAGGCCATGCCCGCTTGGTTGGCCAGCCCACCTCCACAGCCCATAATGCAGGATGTTTGGCCACACCCACAGATTTGGCTCCACCCACAGATTTGACCAGCCCACAAAGTAGGTAGTAAATTCTTTTTGCAGTGCATCACTGATGCATTGCATAAAGTAAAAAACCATTAGAAAATGGACGTTATCCAAGGTATTTGGTATAGGAACCTCAGATAAAGTCATTTTTGGATGTTATCCAATGCATCGCCCATTTGATTTGGATAAAGTCCAAAATTGAATAAAGTCCAAACTTGTAGAACAGAGTTTGGACTTTATCCAAGGTTCTACTGTATATTTGTGATTTATTTATTTATTTAGGGATTTATATCCCGCCCTTCTGATGGGGGACACCACTTCATCAGTACAGAAGACAGAAGTTCCACTCCTGAAACTTACAGCGTATAAATGTGTTTACCATCAAAATCTTTCTATCATTAGTGCTATTTGAAAAAGTTAACTATGTGTTTCCAACATGTTTTATCCCTTCTGAACAATATTTGAAGACATTTAAATTCAGTAACAAAAAAAATTAGATGGTGAGATCTATTCCACATACTGATACATTCCAGAAGAGTCAGTTATTGCGTGTCTTGGTTTATTATGCAGAATTAGTCTACCTTGTATGTTCAGTTGAAATATTTTTATCATCAATAACTGCAACAGCCACAAGTTTCCCTAAAACAAGACAATTTAAAGAACCAAATTTAGGTAAGTCTGTTTTAAATAGTAAAATAAACTTCAGTTTTTTAAATTTCCTATTCTCAAAAGCACAGAGCTTCTAATAGTTCAATAAGCATCAATATAACTCTTCACAATAAATAGTTGTTAAGTAGCTTAAATGAAAAATTGTCTCTAGCTCAAAAACGTTCGAAATGAAGTCCTGCAGATACTCAGGCCAAAACAAAGATAATTTAGAGCACAGCAAAATCTGTATCCACAATTAACTCTTTTCTGAAGTTGATCAATTTGCAATCTATGTAATGCCTGTCTCATTTGGTGGAATAATCTGGGTTGCCATATATTACTGTTATGTGTCATCAAGTTGCTTTCAACATACGGCAATCCCATGAATTAGTGATTTCTTTAAATTGAAGTGGTAGCCGTGTTAAACTGTGCAAGCATATCAGAGAGTAAACTGGGGGGGAAAACAGACCAAAAAAACTAAACATAACATTGTGGCACCTTAAAGTCTAACTACTGTATTTTAATGTTAACTTTTGTGGATGAAGTCCACTTCATCAATCTCACTCTTATGTTTTATGAAGTGGACTTGATCCAAATTAATATCATGGAGTCTTATTATGTCTGATGAAGTGGACTTGATCCAAATTAATGCCATGAAGTCTCACTCTTATGTCTGACAAAGTGGACTTGACTATCATTCTATAGGAGCGAGCTAGATAGCCCAATGGCTGCAGAGCCAGAGTTTGGAAGTTCAGATGCGACCCTTGTGAGAACAGCAAGCCTCTGTATATTCTGTACCTAGAAACCCCTGGAAAAAAATGCTGTAAATCAGAATCAACTTGGTGGCACATAGTTCTTATAGATTATTATTTCAAAGTACAGTACAGAAAGATTATTAAACTGAATTTTGCTGTCCACCAAAACATAGCATACATATTAAACATGTGTTTCAATCAAACATTCTGAATATCTACAGGAATTTTACAAAGAGCTGATCAGTTCCTACAAATAAACAATAGTGGGGGTGCTTGTCTTTATTATATCAGGACTCATATAAGGGTGTATGGATGGAAAACATGTTAACGTATTTGATGTCTTAAACACAGTCTAAAAAACAAAACAAAATAAAGATACTCTAATTTGTTGCTGAAATTTGAAATATGTGAGATAATTTTGAAAACATATTACCTGTGTCCCCAAGTTCATAGAGTGTAAATCCATCTATATTAAGATATCCCTGAAATCTTTCTCTATTTATCCAGGATGACAAATCACCATCTTCATATTCTTTGAAAAAGATTTTTAGAAAATCCCCAGAGGGGAATTATCAGCTTTTCATATCAAATTTTGTTACCCAACATCACCATCATATATAATACTAGAAACTTCACATTCCAAGCACTAGTCTAGGTAAAGGTCGCCCTTGCTCGAAAGCCAGTCATATCTGACTCTAGGGTTCAGTGCTCATCTCTGTTTATAGCCAGCACTGTCCGAGTTTGCAGACGTTTCCGTGGATATGTGGCAGGCATGCCTTAACACCTGAGTGCACGAAACGCTGCTTACCTTCCCACCGAAGTGGTGCCTAGTCTACATAAGAAACAAATAATCTTGCTAATGCAAATCTTGAAACAAATGTAATTAACTCATTGTTTCCATACTGTAGACCGAAACTGAATATAGCTAGAAAAAAATGGCTTATGACAGCTCTATAACACAGTTCACTTAAGGTCTGTTTCCAAGTCATTTAAAAGTACTCTGAAGTGTCATCTTGTCATAATCAGTGTCATACTTCAGCTGAAGGTTCAGGTGAAGTTAAACAGACTATAAGGATCTGTCCAAATTAATCTATGTAAACTAACCTCCACCCCCAAAACTTTCTTCCAGACATATTCCAGTACTGAATTCCACAGAGAAGCTCATATTTAAAAAAATAAAAGAAAGTAAAATTTTCCAAATGATGTCTGGTCAAGCTTAGCAGAGAATTCACTTTTATGCTAAAATTTGTTCAGTCATGGGCTCCTACATTAGACTGCACAAACCAGGATTCTCCAACACATTTCAATGTAGAATCCTGCCAGTAAGATTTCAACCGTCTATATCAGGGGTGGCTAAACTACGGCCCACAGGCCGACCCCTGCCCACAGTACCATTTCATGTGGCCCGCCACCCACCTCACCGGGGGCATGGTCCAGCCTGCAGCGCAAAAAGTTTGGGAACCCCTGATCTATATACATAAAACTGAGGTACATATTTTCCACATATTCTAATATATTCTTATATAAGCTAGGTCTTTTTCTACTAAGCTCAAAACAGACCACGTAGGATTAAAAACTGCAATGGTTTACCGCACACTTATTGCAACTGTTATTCATATTTAATAGCCAGAAAACATATTTATAAGTCACATTCTAGTGAACAACCTGGCTTGAAAGACAATTTATGTAGCTGTGAGACATGCTTTGTTTTGTGTGCTAATCAATGTTTTGAATCTCTAAACACAAAGGGACAGTATGTTACAAAGCTAAACTTTGCTACTTTTGAATTATGAAAGGAGGGCATCTAAATCTATTTACCCAGGACTAAGATTTAAAATACATAAAAATAAGACCTATACATATATGACATAAGTCTCAATCCAATATACCCGTCAACTTACCATCATACACAAAGTAAGCTCCATCTTTAAAGACAAGAACAGCTGGCATTTCGGGCAGTGTAACATCCTTAAAAAGACAATGACAAAAAGATTAAACAAATAATTTGAAATGCAAATCAATTTGAATATGACCCAGCTGTATTTGGATGTTCTAATGTTTGTGAAATAAGAAAATATTTTAATTTAGTTATTTCTAGTTCACCTGCTGACAGTTATGGCATCTGCAATCACTTACAAACACCAGCAAAATATATTATAAAAACTGAAGAAAAAAATGTGCTATCACCTGCAAACTGCCATCAGTGCTAAAGAATTTCTTCCTAAATCTTTTTGTTGTCAAGTGAAAACTTCTCTTTAAAAATAAATGCGGCTATGGTCATCAAAATGACTTTATTTTTTAATTAACAGCTCATCTTAATAACTAGAAACCTACTGGTTATATAAACTATGTTGGTCAGGGGTAAATCACATCAGTGAATACCCACTAGGGCAGACTAGCTAATGAATTGGTACTTGTGTTGCTCTTCATTTGCTAACAATTGCAGCATTTTGACACTGTAAATAACACCACTGTGGCTGGATGGCTGGATGTGTATTTGATTCCCCACTGTGGCTCCCGAGAGAAGAGCCAGCCTGGATATCCATTGGCAAACTACACAGTCCCAGGTTCTATTGGTGTTGACTACTATGATATATTTATTTCTACTGTTTCCGACTTTCCATAATTATTTTATGGCTATTGCTGCTGCTGATACTACTATTCAAAGTATTGGATGTTATATGCAGGAAATTAATCTAAAAAATAAAATACAGGAGCAAAATCTTGTTCCTCAGCATAGAAAATCACAATAATACTGTATAGGCACACTGAATCAATGGGAATTTACTGTCAATGCCTCCCTAAGTTCTGTTGATTCAAATGGATCTACTCTAATGCAATTTATTATGCTAGAGTTTAGTTGCAACTAGAATTGGCCCATCTAAATCAACAGAACACATGAAGAAATTGGCTCACCAAACTCCCGTTGATTCAATGGGTATGTTCTTAGTGTGATTTTCACACTGAGCAGTACAATTTTAGGCTGTCAAGGGATATGTTTTAAAATACATGTGACTTTCTGCGGATTGTTCCCTTATCCCTTTACTACCTAGACTGCAGGAAATCTAGGCATATTTTGTGACATATATAAAACATACATCAGTCATATACAATGAAGAAAGCCAGTTATACTGTCATGATATCAGTACCCTTGAGGGTTTTTTAATGCACTGATACTTGTTTGTATTTTTCACTTTAACATCTGCACTAAACAAGACAGCAGTTTTGTATGTTATGAAATGGAGTAAAATGATGAAATGGCACATAGATGAAACAGAGTAGATATTCAAAGCCCACATTGGCATGTCAATAAGAATTCAAGTGTTATTCTTATTTTTTTTTATTAAGATGATTTTTATTTTTATGGTGATATGAAAACCACAATTTTATTCTTCATCTATTAAAAATTCCTTCAATCCACTTCTCAATGTTTCAAGCTCTAAGAATAGCAAAAGGCCCCATCTCTGGATGTATTTTAAAAACATCTTAAAACGGGGCTTTTACATGAGGCCTTCAAGAACATTCTGTTTATTCACTTATTTTGCCCATTCTGCTTTTTCCCAATTTATATGGGGTTTAAAAAAATGTGTAATTGCATTACAATATTGCTGCTGGGCTTGTGAAGCTTTGTTTGGTTGGTTGCTATTGCTTTAAAACATGTAAACCATTCAGAGTGGGACAGTATCCCAGATGGGCTGTGTATTAAACTAACAAAAGCTTTTCAACAATTGGGGTTTCTTGGGGGAAAATGGAACTTCATACTCACTCTCATCACTCAGACTTCATTAAATGAAAAAAGGCAGCCATATTTTTTTCTTGCAGTTGCCAACTAGCAACAAAGATGAAATATTGTTATAATCCCAATAACTCTTTACCCTATTTACAAAGACATATCGTGCTCGCCACTACACCTTTCAAACAGTTCAGGGAATGGGGGGAAAGGACCTGAACAATGCATGACTAGCTAAATGGTGTGTCTAGTTTGGGACTCTTAGTTTTAGACAGTGCAAAATGCTTTCAAATTTTAATCACATTTTATCAATCTGTAGTTTCTTCTCAAAACTGCAGAGGAATAATTTCTGTTGTGAATGTCATGAGCTCTCAGAAATCAATGGAGAAAACCATCTATGGTTATTCTAACTCATAAAGTAGTAAGAAGTGAGTCAGCATTACTTGAGCAGACTTGATAAATGAATTTACCTCAGGAAGTATCTCTTCTGAGGCAGAAAAAAAGTATGTATAAACAATTAGTTCAGAAGCAACTTCTATGTATTTTTCCTGTGGAAATACAAATAAATATTTTAAAGCAGATTTTCAGTTTTCATAAATCTTACTAAGAAGGCAAGACAAAATTTTATATTATCAGCTATATGTTTGTTTTTCAGCATTAAGATCAACATCAACTGTCTTCTAAATTACTACAAATATACTAGGCAGCTACAGTAGCCTCTTATTCTACATGTTTTTCACATCATTAAACCTTATGATATACCTCTAGTGCTTCGTATGACAATCACTCATCATATTCCTCTCCTTCAAAAGATTATTAACTTTGTTGGGTACTAGCTAAATAAAATAGAGAAGAATAACATCCAGATTGGAATATGGCTGTCCCCTGATCTTTAGAAATATATTTCATCTTTCATACCGCAAAATCACTTATTTAAAACTGCAATGTTTAATGTGTAAGTAGCCACAGTGCCAACCATTGGGTAGAGTATCTTTAGAAACTATGTAGTAAAATTCTTATATTATTTTGCTAGTGAACAAAAGAGAAAAAACTTGTACTTAGTGATATTTCAAACCTTTAACGGAGATTCCCCACCAACGTACAGAAAAAAAACATGATGCCTCTTTTGCACATGCTCAAACATCTGCTGGCTAGGAAGAGGTCGAATCATAGGTCTGGACAAGAAAAGGGGGAAACATAAATCAAGATGTGCGAGAAAACCTACAAACAGACAAGCAAATTTCTTAGTGCTTCTTCTGAATTTCTATTCACAGCTCTACCACAAAGGTAAAAGGATTTAAATTAACTTGTGGTCTGAATTTATTTTTCCTTCAAATTTGGCCCAAGAAAGGCCTCTATAGATTGGTGCTGGATCACACTAGCCACACTACTTTCAACAGCCAAGTTGTAAGACTTAAACTATTAACTAACTTGTGCTAAACTTGGTATTATCTACTAACAAGCATTATTTGCACTAAAGACTTTAGGATGAGATTGCCAATAATAATGATAATAGTGTTCAAGATTAGCAATAAATTATACATTGAAAGCATCAGTCTTTGTTTCAACAACATAAATGTTCATTTCAGGGGGGGGGGGACTTGCCCAAATTTATTTCAATCTGATATCTAACCCTTACCAGCAAACATTACAACAACCCATTCCCACCTTTTACGAATTCAGCAACTATTTTCTATAACTGCATAATTACTGTAGTTAATACAAAACTATTTGAAGACTTAATTAAGAAACTGAGTCCTAATTTATCATGCACTAAAGGTGGGTTTTGCCTTACATTTTTTTTAAAAAATGAGGATATCTGTATTTTTAAAGAAGTTATGATTTCTAGGAAATAATAGTGACCGTTTAAAGCAGGGGTTCCCAACCTACAGCCCGTGGCGCTCATTAATATGGCGCGTGGTGGCCACCCTGGCACCTCCTACTGCTACCACTGGAAGTCCCAATATGTCACTTACCATGACAGTGTTGGCAATCACACCGTTTTTGTGGCTTCTTGCATAGCCTTCACTGCTTCCCTGGGCAGAAGCCTTTTTGGAGCATTTTTGATCCGTTTTGGGATATATATTTTTTTGCCGCTTCTCCTCTGTGTTTCAGCAGCTAAACAATGGCAGTTGGGGACTTCCGTTGCCAGACAAAGCTTAGGTTAGTACCTGGGTTGGGAAGAGCCCAACTGCCGCAGTTTAGCTGCCAAAACGCAGCAGAGAAGTGGCGAAAACATCCCAAAACGAAGCAAAAATGCTCCAAAAATCCTCCCACTGCCCTGGGAAGCAGCGGAGGTTATGCAAGAAGCCACAAAAATAATGTGATTGCTGCCACCACTGCTGAAAAAGGAATCAATGGGAGCGATCATGCCTCCGGCCCCCACAGCTGAGTGTTGGGTGTGGGTCTGGCCTGTGGCGGGAAAACATTGGGAACCCCTGATTTAAAGAAACAATCCCTTCAATTTTTAAAACAATTGCATATGAACACATTAAGCTGTTTTATATAATTCCTCTACTTTTAAGGTTTTCTCAGGCAAAAGTAAATAAAATTTGTAAAAGATATACATTCTATAGTAAATGCCAAACATAGTTAAACAAAAGCTGATAGATTTAAACTAGTTTTCTAAAATAATCACACAGAGCCATGTTTGGCAAAAAAAAGTTACATAATTTCATAACAGCATTTACCCATGATTAGAGTAACCTTTAAAAGGGAAAATGTATAAAAAGTATTATTACCATGTTCAGCAATAATTATTAATGTTTGTGCTGCACACATATAACTAAAAGCCACTCTAAATAGAAATAGCAAACATGCTTTTCTTTGTTTTCGATCACATAAGAATGGACTGGCTTGGAATGACTGGTACATAAATTACTAACTTAATAGCAATCAAGCTGTTTTGGCTGACAAATTCTTACACCTAGTCAGACAACTGTGGAAAAGAAATTGTAAGGGAAGGGTGAAAATGGAGAAGAATCTACTGTCTGTCTCATGTTTAATAGAAGAAATACAATAAAACCATGGCTTATGAATGCTCCGGAGCATGTTTATGACTGGGAATCCAGAGGACAAGATGTCCCGGTTTGCGACATTCTTTCGCTTTACGACCGGGAATTCCCCAGAGTGCATTGCACTTGGGGATACATAAGACCATCCACAGCCATTTTAGACTCTGTGGGTGGCACAATCACAGCGGGATGACCTTGCCTTGCATGTTCATGGTGCCTCTTCTAGAGCTGTTGCTAAAGCGCGGGATGTTTGTTAAATCCAGTGCCTTAGCGATGGCTCCAGAAGGACCCATGAACGTGCAAAGGCAAGGTCACCCCAATGCGATCGATTGCCTCTCCTTCCCTTCTGTGCTTGGGTCAGTGCTGTGAAGGGGGGGGGAGGCAATCGATCACAGCAGGGTGACCTTGCCTTGTGCATTCATGGCACCTCTTCAGGAGCCATTTCTAAAGCACGGGATCTTTTAAATCCAATGCCTTAGTGACGGCTCCGGAAGAGGCGCCGTAAACGTGCAAAGCAAGATCACCCCACTGTGATCGATCGCCTTCCCCCCTTCGCATCAACCCAAGCACAGAAGGGGGTGGAGAGAGGTGAGTGGTTCGCCTTGCTCGGCTGTGGTGTCTTCAGCGGGGGAGCCCTGGTTGTGGCCAGCTCCGGCGGCCAGACAACCCGCTCCTCTTCATCGCCTGTTGCCAACCCTGAGGAAGAAGCGTGGAGCCCAGGTAAGATAAGGAAAGGTAGGGAGCTTAGCTTCCTCATTTATATTCCCCTTTACCATGTGTCCCACTTTGTGTTTTTTTTATTTAAAAAAATGGGAAGACGGGAACTTTTTTTATTTTCTGTGGGGAAATGTGCTTGTTTACGATTAATCCGGTTTCCGACAAAGCTGTTGGAACGGACCAAAATCATAAACCAGGGTTTTACGGTACATTGTTCAGGTGAATTTCACATATAAAGATCAAGATACGACTTTACAGAGCCTCTCCAATTTTTACATGTCACAGCAAAAATATCAGGATATATGATAACAGATAGTGCAGTCCTTTGTCAGTTAATGTTGAGCCATCCTGGTGGCATTGATTACTGTGCAGGAATGTATCTATATTGCTTTATTACCCTTTTTTTTTAAAAAAACCAATTCATCATACTACATGCCAAATAGAGCATAAATCCATAAATACTTACCCTGCTACTCTGTTTGCAAACTCAATAATATCTTCTTTGGTTCTCGGTCCTCTATAGTTATATGCCAAATCACCCTTTAACCTAAGTAGAATTAAATTTAAAACCTTGTGTAAATATTTAAAACTTTCACAACATCTTCAGCACATTCAATAAACAATGAACAAAACTATGTATGGATACCCATTTTATAAACAAAGGAAAAGTGTATTTCAAAGACATTACAGCTAAGGGGATGAGAGGGGTAGCTATAACCTCTTGAAGTACCTTTTCAATGAGACAAGAGAGGGGAGCAGAAAGGAACGGAACACTAGTTGCATCAGAACAAAACCTATGATGTAGCAAACAAAAATGACACTACAAAGCACTAGCATCTTATATAAAAGACATAGCATTCAACTTACAGCTTAATTGTTGGATAGCCTCGAACTCCAAATTCAGAGGCAATACCTACAAAAAAAAAAATCAAAGTATCTATTAATATTTACTCTAATCCAAATATTCCAAAATATTTAAAGTAGGTTTTTGTGTGGAAGCAATAATAGTATACATCATCAGTCAATCAGAACTTTTGCTTAGCCTAAGAATCGCTACGCTATAGGAAGATGATTTCAGATAAAGTACTTTTCACCTTCCTCATTACTGTATATTGCCCAGCAGGAAGACTTACTAATGTACTCATGAAGCTCTTCATTTAAGTGTAAGTGTAATTGATTCATTTCTAGTGTACTTTTTGTCACTTCCTGACTATTGTGTATTATTTAGTAACTTGTTAGGTTTCCTAAAATTTCTAAAGATTATTATCTTAATACAGACCACAACACTTTGTCACTGCACTCACTAGAATAAGAAGTTGCATCCATCTTCCCAACTTTTATTGGAGAACCAATACTTCTCATCTCTCTACCAACATCATTCCACACCGGCTCCAGTTTCTTGCAATGGCCACACCAAGGTGCATAAAACTGAGAAGAAACCAAAATAAACAGTGAGCAGAGTGCTGAGAGCAGGGGTGTTGAACCTCTCACCCTTCAGATGTTGTTCACCTTCAATAGCCATCAGTCCCAGTTAACATGTCCAATGGCTGGGGAGATGAGACCTATAATTCAACAATACCTGGAGGCTCATAAATTCTCCACCCAAGTTTAGAACGCCTATTGCAAATACATTTCAAACATTCATACAAAATGCTCGTCTAAAAATTCTCAAAATGTAGCTTCTTTTTTTAAGCTAAGAAATTGTCGCATGAGATGTCAAATTAAGGGGTATAAATACACTTTTTATTGGCACCTAACAGGCATCTTAACCTTTTGCTACCTTCTTTTCCTGGTAAATTAAGAAAGAACAGATTAATAAGTAATACAAAGTAATTAATAATCAAACAAGGTATTATTATTATTTTTTGGGGGGGAGCTGTCCAAATTGGTAATGTGTAGCCCTGTTTCTTACTTAGCCAATTCTAGAATGCAGTACTCAACAACTATTGCACAACCCCATCTCAATTCCTTAGGGTGCCTGTCAGTTTCCCCTGTGTTCCAATTTCTTTTCAACAGCTGCATGAAATTAGTGGGAAAGATATGCAACTAGAGAGATGAAGTGAAATGTCATCATCATAGGGACAATCGCCTCTGTCTCTTCTCTTATCAAATGCAGGTGAGACAGTGACTATCTTGTCTTGGCCTTGGTAAGAGATTGGGAGAGGTCCATTAAACCAACATTCAGCCTAGAAAAGATGGAAGTACTATTGTTAAGACTGTTGTCAGTTTAAGTGGTGTTCAACCTGCCCTACATGTGACACAGTGTACAACAGCAGTTGTCTATGTACACTTTTCAACTTGAGGCATTTGCTACCAAGGTGTAGACAAATTGTGTTACTCCGCTAGGTGTACTTAAATGATTTGGCTCAGTATTTATTAACAAACTATTACTAAGAATTGAGAATAACAGCGAAGTACAGCAATTTCATATCACTGAACAGTAATTCCCAAGATCTATTGCAAGATGTAGCAGAGTAGCTTATTTATTCAATGTGTTCTTACATGAAAAACAAAATACATAAAAAGAAAAATAGCTAATGTTAATAACAAGAAAATTCCTCAATTACCTCAATACACAGAACTTATCTGTTTGTCATTCAACTCATTTATGATTTACACAACCAATCTCCATTATTAAAACTATTTTTTCCACGATTCATTTATTTTTAACTTATTTTCTTCTTCTTCCAGATAGTAAGAGATTTAGTAATAATTTAAAAACTTCTTAAAAGCAAACATATAAAGAGTAATAAGGTTTTTAATTCAGTTATTCTATACTGTCATACTCACATCTACAAGCCAGACATCATCTTTACGATTCTCTTTAAACCTAAGAAAGGATAACTGGTGAAGAGACTTGATAGGCAGAGGTGTGTATTAGATAAATAATTTCACCTGATACACAGGTATGAAGACCACAAAAGCTTATGCTAAATAAGATATTTTAATCTTAAAGTACCCCAACAGCTTTCATTGTGCATTTACATTCCACATTATCATCTGCACAATAAACAGGGTATTGATGCTGTGCAGTACAAAATTAAATTCAACAAGGTGTGCGTGCATCTTGCTGTCTGACCACTGTCCATTTGGACATGTCCAGATTGTGCAGTTAGTTGAACACAAGGACACATAACAGATGGGAAAGTATGAAAATAAGATTCATGATTGTCTTTACAGGGACAATACTTCATGATCCAGTTAATAAAAATCCTAAGTAACTATATACTGCACAAGTGTTAAAACTAAACAGAAACCCTTGTTATGTTTATCTCTAAACAATTAAATAATAAAAATAGGAAAACTAAAGAATAAAAAATGGATAGGATACCTTAGTAAATACAGTGGAACCCCGTATAACGAACGCTTCATATAATGAAATCAGTACAACGAAGCATTTTTGCGCTATTGCTGATTCACGGTATAACCGGGGGGGGGGGGGGGGTTTGTTATATGAATCACCATTGGCAATACATTATTGTTACAGTTAAGATTAATAAGATCTATCTCTATGATCACACTTAGATTTATGTTTCTACTTAAATTCTTTGGTGTTCTATACTTTCTATTACAGAAAAGGTCAAAATGCATATAGCATGCAAGAGTAGCATAATGACCATGCTGCAGTTGAATTCCAGTTGCTTAGTGTAGAGGGCTGCAACTAGAATCAACTCCTCTGTAAGTTCCATTGATTCAGTGGGTCTACTCTAGTTGCAACATATAAGTAACAAAATTTGAAACAACATTTTTAGGTATAACACACATATGCAGAAAAAGCATAATGAAGGAATCAACCTGTCACTGAATCATGCTAGAAATGAAACGTCTCCTAATAATTATAGAGAAAACTCTCTCCAGCAAGCAATCACAATAGAAACACTGCATACTTACGAGTCATCTAAGTCTTCAACAAAAGATGCATCTACAGCAAGAATAAATGCAACAACTGCCAAAAGAGAATGACAAAAATTTATATGTATATTTGTTTCTCTAAAATAGATTACTACACACTATTGCAAGTTCATAACCTTTGCCAATCTTAAAAAAAAAACCTGATAAGGTTTTTAATGGCTGTATCTTCTAATCACATGGAGAACCTGTGATGCTCGGGATATTGTTGTACTCCAATTCCCATAAGCCACAGTTGGTATGCTAATGTTAATGATTATAAAAACTGAACAGTAGGACAGCCACAGGTTTTCCATGTCACGAGTGTTCGGGGGTCTTCAGACTAAAATTCTGCTCAGGGTGTAGAAGCAGACAACAGTCCAAAGATTTATAATGAAGTGCCGAGAGGTTGAGATGAACCGTCTCACTCTGAGATAATCAGCTTCAGCTGACAATTAAAATAGCTGCATGGGAAATTTATGAGAATTCAGCCTCATAACCCAAATAATGCCCCTCTACAAATCTCTCCTCATGAGGCACTCCAAGAGTCCAGTCTTCTCCTTGAAAAATGACTAATGGCCGGTAGATAAGAAGTTTCTACCACAGGCTTAGATTTAACTTCTACCTCCCTTCTGTAGAAAGAACAGCCTGGCACTTTATAAAATATCTTCTGGCTGGACACCTAAAAATTCCCTCTTTAAACTAAGAGGCGAATAAAGGAAATCTACCCAGTATTCAAAATAGCAGCACTTTATTGGCTTACAATATTGAGGTAGATTAATATACAGTTATAATAAAAATTCAGGAATACAAAAAGAAATCATACACAAAACATAAACATGAATAACTAAGCTGTCTAAATAGATATATGAGAGTGGGGCGAGGAGCCCCTCATAGAGTCAGACTGTCATGGTCTTACCCTATCTTGATCTAAACATCAGGGTAAAAGGATTCTTATTTATACACTTTTCAGACAGACACCTGCATCAGAAACATGTGAAAACTTCCAACTATGTCTCGAGGAGACATGCTGGCTAGATGTGTGGGTGTTACGCCCCCCCCTACCCACCTGTTTGGAACATCTGCTAATTATGCGAATCCGTTATCTCTTGTGCCATCTCCTTATCTGGTGAGATGGACAAAGTGTCTGGGTGACAGACTTCAAGTCTGCACGTCAACTGCAGGTGTCAGAGTGAAAATATTTGTCTAAACATCTGTTCTAACAAACACCTGTGAGTTAGTATTACATCACAGACTAAGAATCTAGCAAAACATTTTTACTTCAAGCAGTAAACAACTTTAATGAGAGCAAAGTTCACTCTTTTTAAATACCAATTTCTTTACATTCCATACTGTTCTAAATCCTTATTATTGATTTCAAACATGCCTATAAATATGCATACTGTGAACCCTTGCTTTACGGAATTAATCCGTTCCGCGGGGTTTTCCTTAAAGCTTGGAGTGAAGGCACTCCGGCACCTCCTGCCACCGGCCAATTCCTTTGAGCTGCCGGATTGAACACCCAGGTGTTCAGCTGCTCGTGCTGCCTGGTGCTAGTAGCCCTAGAGCTGTGAATGGGGCTGGGGTGATGCCATTTCTATGCATGGCACAAAGCAATACCCCCCAAACCCCTGCCACCCAGACATGAGGGAGTGAGGCAGGAGGCACCTCACCCTCCTCTGGCCTCTAAGGGAGTGGCAATGCCACCCTTCCTAGCCAATTCCTGCAGCCCTCATAACCTCCCACAGTTACTTCCTTTTCCTGGAGGAAGGTGCCTGAAAAGGCTTCTTCCTGGCCTCTGTTTCTCTCTTGATGGCCCCACTTCACCCCTGCCCCCAGAACCACCCCTTTCCCTCAGAGGCACGGTTCAGCCCTTCCCACCACTTTGGGTCTTGTTGCTGCCTCCACTGATGCCAGCCACCCCCCACCCCTCCCTCTGAGATCAGGCAACTGTCTTTGGGCCCAACATCCCCAGAGGAAAAACTGCCCCTCGTTCTACCTGCTGCCCACATCCAGTTCCCCTGCTTTTTTCTCTCCGTTCCCATCCTGACAGCAGCTGCCAGAAAGGGAAACGGGGCGTTCACACACCCACTCCTGGCCGCACATGCGCCAGACAGGCCTGATGGTAGCCTGGCTGTTTGAAAGTGGGAGGGGCGGTTGCTAGGACAACACTTCAGGAAGGAAGTTTTCTTCTCCAGGCAGGGAAGATGAGGCAGAACCCTGGAATCCACAAAGGGGTCATAGAATCAATGAGTTGGAAGGGACCTTTTAGGCCATGGAGTCCAACCCACCTGTTTTAGACAGGAATCGAACTGAAAGCAGATATGACAGATAGCTGTCCAATTTTCTCTTGAATGCTTCCAGTGTTGGAGTGTTCACCACCCCTCAAGGCAGTTTGTTCCACTGTTAAAATGTTTTTCCTCATATTCAGCCTATATCTGGCTTCCCTTATTTTGAGCCAGTTATTGCACATCCTGCACTCTGGGATGATGATTTCTTTTCATTTTTGAGTAAGGTCCTTGGGCAAGCCCCACAGGCTACAATAGAGAATTCAGAGAGGCCTCCGCACATGGCTTTGCAATGCTCAAAATTATGGATCACCATTGCCAAATCATAGGTGCTGCTTGTACCCACAAACTACAACGGAGATGTCACGGGTCCTTTGGCGCATGACATTGCAGTGCTACAAAAACATGGCTGTGAGATTAAGAGCCTTCAAGATCTACATAATTTTCACCTAAAATCATCTCCAAACAAGTGTCCAATAATGAACTCAATCTGTGTTCAGACTACAACAGAGAAATCAGGGTTCCTTCTGTTCATGGCTTTGCAGTCATGCAAAAAAAAAAAAAAAGAATCCCAGGATCCCGGATTATAATGGTGCAATGGGATGCCTCAATGTGGATTTCCTGCTTGCTTACTCAGTGACCCTTGGGGTTCTTCCCACCTCTGCAATTAAATGATTTTGTCATCAAAAGACATACATATTTTAACTCTAAAATAATAAATCAGTTTCCAAAGAAGTGAACATTATTGCCTCTCTCAGCATGTTGGGAAAATAGAGAGGGAAATATTGAAGCAATTTAAGAATTAACAGCTCTATTTCAGAGTGAACTTTTAGGAATAAAAATCCACATCCTTAGACCTGAAAACTATAATAGTTTCTCCCTTTCTCTCTTTTTGTTTCCCCAAAATTTAAATAATAAAATGATTCTATGAAAGGGGCCTTATGATGGGGCAACTGACGAATGATTAAGATAAAGGTAAAGGTTTCCCTTGCTCGAAAGCAAGTCATATCTGACTCTAGGGTTTAGTGCTCATCACTGTTTCAAAGCCGAAGTGCCAGCGCTGTCTGCTTCTGCAGCGCTGCTTCTGTTTCAAAGCCGGAGTGCACGGAACGCTGTTACCTTCCCACCAAAGTGGTCCCTATTTATCTGCTTGCAATTTCTTGCTTTTGAACTGCTAGGTTAGGTCCACCTGTTCTTACTACATGTCTCATCAGCACTACTCCCCACAGCTACGAGTAAAGAAAGCTAGGACCTCTGTTGTACTGTCCAGATCCAGTTGGGAAAGAGGATGAGGATAGGTTAGGGACAGCCACTGCATCTCTTTGCTCACTCTGGACCAGGGATCAGGATTCATTGACCTATATGTCCCATCAGCCCTACACACTACTGGTAAGGGATGATGGGTGTTCCAGTCCAAAATGCAGGCACACATTCGTCACCCATGTGTAACCCTTGCATATTCCTCAGTGGCACAGCAGGGCAATGAGTGCTTTGATTGAAGACACTTGGGCACCTCCTACCACCAGCCAACACCATTGAGCTGCCAGCTTGAACATCCAAGTGTTCAGCTGCTCACACTGCCTGGAGCTAGTAGTTCTGGGGCTGTGAACAGGATGAGGGATTGAGAACCACAGGGATGCCCTTTCTATGCACAGTGCATAGCAACCCTCCCCACAACCACCACTGCACAGATATTAGGGAGGAAGACAAGTGGACTTGGGTTCAACCCAGGGCGGCTGTGCCTCAGCCTCCTCTGAGGGAAGCATTCCGGGCCACTCAGGAGTGCCAAGCCCTGGCCCCGAGGCCATCCTTCATAGCCACTTCCTGCACCCTCTTTACTCCTCACAGCCACTTCCTTTTCCTGGAAGGCCAAACCTCTCCATTAACTCCAAACCTCTGGCTCCACAGCCAGATACTGAACTCACTACCAAGGACTACAAAGATTTCCCCTTTAAAGTGGAAATGAAGGTCTTCTCCAGGCCTCTGCTTCTTACTCGACTGCCCCAAAGCAAAAGCAAAGCAATCACACGTATGTACCGACCCATAGCTCTTAGTGCACTCTCTGGGCGGTTCACAACTTAATTAGTATTTTGCCCCCAACATGCAGGGTACTCAATTTACTGACCTCCAAAAATGGAAGGCTGATTAAACCTTGATCCTAGTCAGGATTGAACTCACAACCTTTTGGTTGCAGTACAACAGTTTAACCACTGTGCCACCAGGGCTCTTCCCCACTCCACTCACACCCAGAGCCACCCCTTTCCCTCAGAGGCACATTTCAGCCCTGCTCATGCTGCCCATTGCTAGTAGTCTTGGGTCTGTGAATGGGGATGGGGCTAGGGGTTGAGAAACACCTGAATGTAACCTCTCCCCCCCCCCCACCCCTTCATCAGTAGCGTCCAAACATGAAGCAGGAGGACTTGGGTTCAACCCAAGGCATTTCCCCTTCAGCCTCCTTTGGCCTCTGAGGGAAGCACTCAGGGCCACTCCAGAAAGCCAAGCCCTGATGCCTAGGCTAGTGATTGCCAACCTTGGCACTCAAGATGTTCTTGGACTTCAGTTCCCAGAAGCCTTGATCAGCAGGAATTCTGACTTGGGCTTCTGGGAATTGAAGTCCAAGAACACCTGGAGTGCTAAGGTTGGCCATCACTGGCATAGGCCAGTGGTGGCAAACCTTGGCCCACTAGATGTTCTTGGACTTCAATTCCCAGAAGCCCAAGTCCCTGTGAATCCACACAAATGGGTTTAATGGCACTCCAGGTGTTCTTTAGCTTCAATTCCCAGAAGCCCAAGTCCCTGTGAATCCACACAAATGGGTTTACTGGCACTCCAGGTGTTCTTGGACTTCAATTCCAGGAAGCCCAAGTCCCTGTGAATCCACACAAATGGGTTTACTGCATGTAAATGGCATCCCTGTTTCTCAACCCCTAGCCCAGGGTTTCTCAACCTCTGGGCTATGGGCCAGATGGGGTCCATGGCGCCATTTCATGTGCCCCCCCCCCATCGCTTCCACCACACCCAGAAATGCCATGTGGTGGAGAAAAGGCAAAATGACTGTCCGGCCCCTTACACTGTATGAGGGAACAAGACCTGGCCCCTGGATAAAAAAGGTTGAGAACCCCTGCCCTAGCCCCATCTCTGTTCACAGACTCAAGGCTACTAGCAACACGGGCAGCATGAGAAGGGCTGAAATGTGCCTCTCTATGGGAAAGGGGTGGCTCTGGGGGCACGGGTGGAGTGGGGAAGAGCCCTGGTTAAAATGTTGTAAGGTGAATGTAAGGTGAATGTTTGCTCGAAAGCCAGTTGTATCCGACTCTCAGGTTCAGTGCTCATCTGTTTCATAGCCGAAGAGCCAGCGCTGTCTGCTTCTGCAGACGTTTCCGTGGTCATGTGGCAGGCATGACTAGACACGGAATGCTGTCACCTTCCCACCTAAGTGGTCCCTATTTATCTATTTGCAATGTCTTGCTTTCGAACTGCTATGTTGGCAGGAGCTGGGACAAAAGACGGGAGTTCATTTCCGTCCTGCAGTACTTCGGAATCGAACTGCTGACCTTCCGCCTCCCAGTCAGCGTCTTCTTAGCCACTGCAGTTGTATTGCAACCAAAAGTCTGTGAGTCCGATCCTGATCAAGGCTCAAGGTTGACTCATCCTTCCATCCTTCCGAGGTCGGCAAAATGAGTAGCATGTGTGTGTGGGGGAAAAATACTCATTAAATTCGTGTGCATTCACAGGGACTTGGGCCTCTGGGAAATGAAGTCCAAGAACACCTGGAGTGCCAAGGTTGGCCCTCCGTGGCCTAGAGGCCCTCCTTCACTAGCCACCTCCTGCAGCCCTCGCCCTTCCTCATGAGCTGCTTCCTTTTCCCGGCAGAAGGCGTCTGAACAGGCCTCTGTTCCTCCCTCGACGACTCCCTTTCCCTCAGAGCGGCACATTTCAGGCTTTCCCGCCAGGCCCAACCCCCACTCCCCTCCCAACCCCCGGTCAGCGACCGTTACACTGGCTTTGGGCCTAACTTCCCCTGAGGAGGAAACGGCCCCCTCGTTCTAACCTGCTGCCCACATCCAGTTCCGCGCCTTTTCTCTCCGCCGGGCTCCCATCCTGACAGCAGCTGCCGTTCAAGTCCGAGATAGAAGAATCATCACATCACCTCCCGCCGCCCGGCCGGAAAGGGAAACGGGGTTTTCACACACACACTCCCACGCCCACTCCCGGCAGGAATGCGCATGCGCCAGACAGGCCCTGCCGGTGGCTTGCCTGTTTGAAAGCGGGAGGTGCGGTTGCCAGGGCAACGCTTGGGGAAAAGAGCAGGTTGCCTTCGCCAGGCAAGCAGGGAGGGAAGAAAAAGATGAGGCCGAGCCCTGGAATCCACAAGGGATCCTCATCTATTTCTTGCCTTTTTTCGTGTAAAGGTCCTTGGCAAGCCACTGTCCAGCCAGCCATAGACCCAATATCTCCCCACAGACTACAGCAGAGAATTCAGGGAGGCTTCTGCGCATGGTTTTACAGTGTTCCAAAATATACCTTCATATTATATAGATATAAATGGATAGATAGGTATAGATAGACAGACAGATAGATAGATATAGATATATACACAGTCTCCTCTCTCTCTCTCTCTCCACAGGAGCGGATGGAGCGCTGTTACCTTCCCACCAAAGTGGTCCCTATTTATCTACTTGCAATTTCTTGCTTTCGAACTGCTAGGTTGGCAGGAGCTAGGACAAAGACGGGAGCTCATTCCGTCCTTCAGTACTCTGGAATCGAACTGCTGACCTTCTGCTTCCCAGACAGCGTCTTAGCTACTTGAGCCACTGCAGTCCCTCCCTGCTTGTACCCACAGACTAAAATGGAAAGGCCATGGGTCTTTTGCTGCATGGGTCTTTTGCTACAAATGATTCCCGGGGTGCTACATGATGGAGTGAGCTCCCGTCTCTGTCTCAGCTCCTGCCAATCTAGCAGATCAAAAAGCAAGAAATTGGCAGTTCTGCTAATCTAGCAGTTCGAAGGCAAGAAATTGCAAGTAGATAAATAGGGACCACTTTGGCGGGAAGGTAAACAGTGTTCCGTTTGCTCTGGTGTCTAGTCATGCCTGCCACGTCTGCAGAAGCAGACAGCGTTGGCTCTTTGGCTATGAAACAGAGATGAGCACTGAATCCTAGAGTCAGATATGACTGGCTTTCGAACAAGGGTGGCCTTTAAATAGGGACCACTTCGGTGGGAAGGTAAAATAGTGTTCTGTGCACTCCGGTGTTGAGGCATGCCTGCCATGTGTCCACGGAGACGTGCAGATGCAGACAGTGCTGGCTCTTTAGCTATAAACAGATGAGCACTGATCCGTAGAGTCGGACACGATTGGCTCTCAAACAAGGGTGACCTTTGCCTTACAAATATGGATCTCTACCGTACAACGTCATGGATCCATGTTATTTCTAAGTGGGATCTTCCCCAATACCCCTGGCAAATCATAGGTACTGCTTGTACCCACATACTACAATGGAGGCATCATGGGTTCTTTGGTGCATGGCTTTTCAGTAGTACAAAAATGTGGATCTCCAACATACCTCCACATGGAACCGTGCTATTTTTATGTGGGGTCGTGGATCATCAAGGTGTCACAGGATGCCTCAATGTGGATTTCCTGCTTGCTTATGGAAGGGAGTACAGAAGAACCTTGGGGTTCTTCCCAGCTCTGTAATAAAATGATTTTGTCAATAAAAGAAGATACTGTATATGTATTTTAACCACACAACAATAAATGAGTTTCCAAGTGGTTATTTAAATCTGTCTTCTTCTGCCGTATCTGATTCCAAATGTTAGTGATCCTCATGGCAATCAGCCATGAAGACTATCCTACGAATATAATACTGTGGCCCTTCAACTGCCTTCTGCATCCCAGTGTGATACCTGTACCACTGATCCAGCTCCGCAAGTCACTTTCTGGTCTTGAGCCCATTGGCACACAAAGTCTTCATCAGCCCCAGGCCAGTATTGATGAAGCTGCTTCCCTCCTTCAAGATGGATTCAAGTGGGATTTAATGCACTTGGGGACCATCACCCTTCTCTGTGGACTTTGCCAAGGTCCCTAGTCCTCAGGGTTATCAGGTTAATTAACTGCCACCTGATGCTCAGTGTTGAGTTGCTGGCAGTATGGTCTACTCTGTTACCATAGCAGGATAACCTAGCCAGACTTCTAAATCAGTCTTAGCATGTTGGGAAACGAGAGAAAGAGAGAGAGAATTCTTAAATTGTCAATTTAAGAATTGACAATTCTATATCAGAGTGAACTCTCTGGAATCAAAATTCCCATCTTTAGACCTGAGTGCTACAATGGTTTTCCCCTTTCCTGGTTTTTATTTCCCAAAATTAATAAAATGATTCTATGTGGGGGGAGCCTTATGGAGGGGCAACTTATAAACTAATGTACTGGATGTACTAAAATAGTAATAATCATGTGCTGTCATGTTGTTTCTGACTTTGGCTCTTTCTGACCTGGATCTTCAAGGCAATAAGTATTCATATGTGTTGTCATATCATTTCTTTTTCTAGAATTCAGGATCATGCAGTTTCTAAGACTGCACTGGTGACAGGACACACAAAGCCATCAGCCACAAACATTCTGAGGGATGCCAGCTGGTCCCTATCCCAGGAAATGTCTGGCTGTCTGCATGTTGTTGTTGTTGTTCAGTCGCACAGTCGATTCCAATCCTTTGCGACCCCATGGACCATTTTCCTCCAGGCACCTCTATCCTCCACCATTCTCCTCAGCCCGCCAAGCTCAGTGCCCATTGTGTCCACAATACCATCTATCAATGTCATATTTGGATGCCCCCTTCTTCTCTTGCCCTCCACCTTTCCCAGCATCAAGGCCTTCTCAAGTGACTCCTCCCTTCACATTTGATGTCCAAAGTACTTTAGCTTCATCTTCACTATTTGTCCCTCCAATGAACAGTCAGGGTTGATTTCTTTCAGTATTGACCTATTTGTTCTCTTTGCTGTCCAAGGGACTCTCGGGACTCTCCTCCAACACCATATTCAAAGGCATCTATTCTTCTGCGCTCAGCCTTCCTAATGGTCCAGCTCTCACACCCATACATTACCACTGGGAATACCATTGCTTTGACTATGCGAATTTTTGTTTTCAAGGTGATGTCTCTGCTTTTCACTATATTCCCCAGGTTTCTTATAGCTTGTCTCCCCATAATCAGTCGTCTTTTTATTTCATTGCTACAGTCACCATCTGCAGTGATCTTAGATCCTACAAAAGTAAAATCTGTCACTGCTTCTACTTCTTCCCCATCTATGTTCCAGGGACTGATCGGACCTGTTGCCATTATCTTGATTTTCTTGATAATGTCTCAAGCCAGCTTTTGCACTCTCCTCCTTCAATCCAATCAAGAGGTTCTTTAGGTCTTCCTCACTTTCTGCCATTAGGGTGGTATCATCTGCATATCTCAAATTGTTGATATTTTTCCCAGCAATTTTGATCCCATATTGTGATTCCTCCATCCCTGTATTGCGCCTTATGTGCTCTGTGTATAGATTGAACAAGCATGGTGATAAAATGCAGCCTTGTCTTACTCCTTTTCCTATTCCAAACCACTCTGTCATTCCATGTTCTGTTCTAACTGTTACTTCTTGGTTCGTGTACAGATTTCTCATGAGGCACATGAGGTGTTTTGATATTCCCATCTCTTTAATTACTTGCCACATTTTGTCTGCATGTGCCATCGTGAATTGTATTTATCTGAGTCTGAAGCACTAAAATTTAAATCCATATAATAATAAAAAACAATACAAATGTAAGCATACATAAATTACATGTTTACATATACACACTCTTCTTTTCTGGTACTGAACACTTTGAAAAGCCCTGTCATTTGCTTCAAACAAATCCTCGATATCTCACTGTTTAGGCAAATTGCCACAGATTAGCAGATGTCTCTCACCCAATTCACGTTGTTCACCAACATCAATGTGGCCCCACCTTTTTAGGATGTGTTTTCATCATGTCCCCATAGTTTCCAGCCTATTCAGCATCTTCCATGTCCCATATTTGAGCTGGTAATCTGCTGCTTGCTTCTTCATTACTCATAACCCTATAGATTATCCATCAACCTTGATGGATGATATTGAAGTCCAAGCATGGGGTGTCTTGGATCTGTCTGTTTCTTGCCTTTGTTTCTCAACATCTGCTGCTATTTTTCTTCTTACATCTGGAGCTGTTATATCCATGAGTGAGAAGATTTTATTAACAGGCATCAGTCGTAACTGCATGACCTGTTTCACAAAGGGCCAGATTAACTTGACTAACATGCACAGAGTTTCTACAGACTGGGGCAGCATACTCTGCAGCAGAGAAACACAGGGCAAGGGCAGATATATGGAGAACATTAGACTGTGTTCCCCATGTGGTATTTGTAAGTTTGCGGATGAGTCAATTCTTAATTAGGTATACATGATCTCAAATTCTTCATTGTTAACATTAAAGTTGTATAGTTCTTCTTTAGTTATAATTTTTGCTTCTATAAATTAAATTGGTAATAATCAGAGCATTCTAATAATCAGAACAACTGTAAATGAAGTATTGCTAAAACATGGCCACAAATTATTCAAAAACTCTTTAACTAAAGATATTTTTCCTTTATTTTTTATGTTAGAGGGACATCTTGTGGAAATAATTTAATTGTGACAAACATTTTTCATTTGCTTTCCTTCTATTTGTCTGAGTTTTCATGACTGATAATAACGACTAGAGGACCGAGCTCTGCCAGTTTTCTAGGCTGTGAATCAGCCAGGTAAAAGGCTAAGACTACTCCACTTTCCCCCACTTTCTTTAGGGAATCTACTCAAGGGTTCTCAATCTACTGATCGTAAGTTAACAGTGCGAAAAACTTTGAGAAATATCTCTGAAAATATTTGCTTATTCCAATAAATTACAACTTGCAGAAAGAACTCTCAGCATCTCTCAGCCAACATGAGCAATTTTCTAAGTTCTGTAATAAATTCATGGAAGTTTTATACAATGTATAGGAGGCAATTATGTCCTGCTTTTATAAGAGTCAAGCCCAAGTTCTTAGTGTTAGCAAGCCTTAAGAAAGGAGTAGTAGGGCTTCCTTTCAATTTTTATTTATTTATTTATTTATTTATTTATTTATTTATTTATTTATTTATTTATTTATTTATTTATTTATTTATTTATTTATTTATTTATTTATTTATTTATTTATTTATTTATTTATTTATTTATTTATTTGGGGGGGGGAATCTAGGAGTAACTGCTATGACCTATACCACCTCCTCAGAGTTTAGGACAAGCCTGAATTTTTACAGTTAAATTTTATATATTTACTTTTTTTTAAAAAAGGTCAGATGTTCTGTGCTGCAGAACTATTTAACAAATAATATTAGTTCAATATAGTGATGCATGGTGCTGTTTGAATTAACAACAATAATAATAATAATGTGAGGAGGTTGGTGGTGATATCTCCGATGGGTTGCCTAACCCCAGCCCAGGGCCTCAAGAGAATTGCAGTTTCTGTTATTTTGGGAAAGCTATGCAGGACAATCCCACTCAAAGGAGGTTTAGAAACCCACACATGACATGAGGCAGACCCAGAGGAAGGTGGAGAGATAACATCAAAAACATATTACAAGAACACCAAATAATGCCAGTGGAGGCCATTAGGGGTAAAAGATGAAGTAAGGAGGAAGAGGAGGAGGAGGAAGAAGAAGACACAAATTATTTTAATTTGGGGGGAGGGGGAGATAGCCACAATTTTAGTGGTTAAAGTAGTAGCTCTCCTGGATTAGAATCAGGTAATGGATCCAGTTCATCAGGAGACCTGTGTCTTGAACCATCCTACTTTCTCCTTCTTTCCTTCCTTTCTTTCCAGGTTGGGTGAAGTTATCTTTGCTGGAGAAGCTCTGAATACCTCTTTTGAAGATGACATGCAACTCATGCTTTAAGCTTTCAGAATCCTACTGACTTTAAAAAAAACCTCAGAGTTTTCTTTCTTGTTTTTTGCACTATAAAACAAAATCATGTTTTGTTGGCTGATAAATGAGACTGTCAATGTCTTGAGACTTCAAAATAAAACATGCTTAGTACAGTCATTGCAAACTTGTCCAAGCTGGCTAGAGATGTATTTGCATCCTGCTGTTAGAAGAAATAGGAAAAATCGTGAGGTATTAATCACATGAAAAGATTAATGACAGTCAAGTGGGAAAACACTTTACTATGTGCGCCTCTTCTCTTTATCATTCTCCTTTCACTTTTTTTTGTCGATCTAATAGGAAATGAATATAAGTATTCTAGTACAAGCAATAAAAATGGGCATAACAAATGCATGGCATCCTAGTCACTCTCTCCCCCATGCTTCTATAGTTCCTACAATTTATCAAGATATAATTATGTTCTTTAGAAGAAAAGGATAGCAAAACTGAGGATGTATGTTAAGGTAAATGAAGTTTGGGCAAAGTGTGACACTCCAGATATTGCTGACATGCAGTACTGCTCAACTTGAGTCAGCATAGCCAATGGTGAGAAATGTTAGGAGTGGCAATGTGATTTAATATGAAAAGATGCAAATTGCCTAACTCTGAGGTAAAAGGTAGAGAAGAAGTAGGTCTCTACTAGAACATCTAGGAAGGAGTGGAAATCCCACACCAAGGTCTCAGATTAAGAATGGACAACCTCTATAGATCTATAAGACATTTTCTTCTCTAATAGCCACAGGCCCCAGTACCAATCTGACTGAGCATATGCATACACTACTAGAAATACATTGAGATTTGCTCTTTTTCTACAATCGGTAGATTTGAAGTACTTTTAGTTTTCTGCATGGCACAAATGCTGATTCGTATCTCTCCAGCTCTTTTTGTAAAGCAGCTTGTTTCTCTCCCATTTGGAGGGTTTACTTTTTTCTTGTTGGAAGAGGTCAAAAGAGATTTTCCCCATGTGGATATGTAAATATGGGGAGAGGGTGGTATTCTATAGAGGAGGAGGAAAGGGAAAAGCAGAAGAAGCACCTGAAGGGGAAAAAAGAGAGCCGGGGGGGGGGGGGGAAGAAGTGTGGGTGGGTGCGATGGAGAAGAGGGGTGGAAAGGGAGGGAGAAAGAGAACATGACCCATGGCTTAACTTGGTGTTGTTGCTGATTTACTGCATCAGTAGGTCAAGGAAGAAGAGGAGAAAGAGAAGCAGGAGAAAGGAGGCAAGCAGTTGCTATTGGAGATGGGGGGGCACAGAGGTGGGGTAACTGAGATCTCAAAACAAGCCACAGCAGAGCCAAATTGCTCCAATAAATAAATATTAGTAGTGGTTCCTCATTTGTCTGCATTAGCTAGTGCTATTACCCTGCTAAGCCATGCCTAGGTTGTCAGGGTCCCTGATTTCTGTTGGCTATTCTAGATGGAACTTTAAGTGCCTTAGTTATCTGTCTGCTTTTCCTCTCTTCTTCCTTCTCATTATAGGCTTGCAGGCTTTCTTCTCCTGGGTAGCCTTCTGCCCTGGAGATCAACTTTAGGTTTGCCCTCCAACTACTTCCATAGGAAGGTTGATATCTGTCACCCACCTCAAAATGTGATGCAACAGAAATAGCTCATCAAGCAACTTTTACCTCTATTAGTGCCAACTGTCACTTTTATTCCTTTGCCATACCTGTCAGGTCATCCCCAGTAAAATACCATTGTTAGGATCTTCCCTGCCCTAGCATTGCCAGTTGTTGTCACCTGTAGGCACTTCTGTAGCTTTTGACTTTGCTTCTTTTCAAGGCTCATTTTGGTGAACTTTGTCTGCAGGTGGTGGTGGTGGTGGTGGATATCATCTGTCTCCACATACTTAAATAATATACATAGTAGATATCCAAAATATATTTATTTACAAGTTCTATTTACCATTTTAATCTTTCTATTTGGAACCCATAAATTTTTGTACTACTGTATATAAAATGGAAGGATTTTGGAAAGATCTCACAAATGCCGAAGGATCATACAAACTTTGAACTGGTACTGAGACTGGCCTATGGAATAGAGTTGATATTGAATACATTTTTAAAAGATACTATAGCCAACCATTTCACCTCCAACACTAATCTAATTATGCTTTGGAGAGCAAACTAGCATCTGTAACCAATAAAGCATGTTTGTCCATTCCTTAAAGTTGGCAAAACTGATGCACTTAATTTTTTGGAATTGTAAATCATGACATGTGTGCTATCCCATTAGTGTTATTATTTTTCACTTGAGTACTTGGGTTGTAGCCAGGAGATAAGATAGTTGCGAGAACACATATATCACACACTTGAAAAAAGTAAACTTAACCATTGCCTAATCCAAGGAACAGTATACAGTATTTGCTCAAACTTTCATCAATTGCTACATAATTACAAGTATTCTGCAATACCTAGTTCCTTTTTTAAATTTATATTTCAGTGATGTTTAGAAAATGAACTTTGTAAAATTTTCAAAGTTTTCAGAGAGTAAACAATTCAAAACAAAAAGGCAAAAAATGTTGTGGCACCTTAAAGACTAACTGGTGTATTTTGATGTTAACTTTTGTGGATCAAATCAACTTTGTCAGGGTTCTTTAGGGTTTCTTGTTTTGATGTATTTGTATGAAAATTTTAAAATTTGTGTCTGGTTTTATTGATGAGTTTTATGCTGTTAGCTGCCCAGAGTAGAAAAGTTTTTTTTTCCCTAGAGGGGTGGGGTATAAGTTTAATAAATACATAAAATATATGTCAGACTGTCACTTATACAGAACCAACCCTCTGCACAGTGTACTGGGCAAGATCAGATACAGTCAAGGGGGGGGGGGACTATCAATACATCATACTTTGCTTTTCGAATAAGAAGGAAAACAAACCCAGATTACTATTCTCTCTCCCTCTCTCTGAAAATATGGCCATATGCTGAGTAACACTCTCCAACAAGAAACCAGATTGAAATATTATGGTCAATCTCATCGTACAATAAGACAAGCAGAATAGTCAGTCCTTTCATTGAGCTATTCTTTTGCCTTGAAAGCAAATGTGGGGTGATGAAAAGAGTGATGAACCTGCGCTCAAATCCCTACATGTACAGAGAAACTCAATGCATGTGGTAATGCTGAAACAATTTCTTAAATATCTCAAATAGCTTGAAAATCCAGTTAAGAACTATATTGAAAGCCTCTGCCATAACTTTCAGACTGAAACAAACAACATGTCTCATAATATGCCACACATTCTCAGCCAGATGGCGTAAGGCCATTTGTAGTCTCAAAAGCAACCCCAACATCTCCACAAAGAGGAAGAAGTGACAGGCTGTTATCATGGCCAAATCAAAGTATACACGGGAAGCTGAGAGATAGTTTTATACACCTCTAGCCTCAGACTCAATTGCTGAATACTAAAAGGAACTAATCAACCAAGTGAAAGAATTCCCTTGAGATACCTGTGAACATAAACAGAGTAATCCATGGTGAACCATGATATCAACTATTAATAACATCATATCTAGTATGTCTGAATATGTGGACCTTGCTCTCAAACAGTATGCCTGCAACATCCTCAATTATATTACAGTTACAATCCACTAAAGCAGTGTTTCCCAATCTTTGATTTTTGGACTTCAATTCCCAGAAGCCATGATCAGCCTAAGTCAATTTCCCAAAGCACTGATCAGCCAATGTACTGACTGAGGCTTCTGGGAATTGAAGCCCCCTGTGGGGTGTGGGCCCCATGTTGGGGAAACACTGGCCTAAAGAAACTACAATATTTGCAGATTTCCAAAAAACATCATTCTAGCCCGGTGTCCCCAAACTTTTTAAGCCAAGTGCCAGTTCACGCTCCCTCAGACTGTTGAGGGGCCAGACTGGTGGTTTTCCCACCACCACTGCCAGCTTTGGTGATGGCGGTGATCACCCCATACCCAACACACACACACACACACACACACACACACACACACACACACACACACACACACACACCACCACCACCACCACCACCACCACCACCACCACCACCACCACCACTAGTGGTGAACACCCCAAACCCACCACACTTTCACCACCACCACTGCCAGGGGCGACCACCCTGAATCCCATAATAGGTTGGGAACAACTGCTGTAGAATCATTTAATGTAGAAAAAGGTATCTTTATTTACAGTTACAATTTGTAGTTACAGCCAGCAAAAAGGGGGGGGGGGATAGGGAAAATTGAGTCTCCAACATGTGGAGAGAACCTCAATGCTTGTTACTTAGTCAGAGGAAGAAGAGAGAAGAGTAGAAGCAAGAAACAAACAGGAAGAGAAAGATGGGAGCTTTCCTTAAATGACAGAGGCAGGAAAAGGACTTGACCAACCAAGTAGATGGCAAAGCACAATCACATTATGCTGTAAAGGCAATAAGCCATAATATATAAAACAATATAAATATACAGGCAGCACACTTTCTATAGCAATATTGCAAAAATAGAACCTCAATTGTTTGTTTAAAACATCCATAAGTGAGAAACTAGGACCACGTCTTTCCAATCTTCAGTCAATTGCATGAACATCCAACAACTTTTGCAGCTTTTGGCTGCAACCAATTCGAAGCTGACCTCTTAATGTAGCTATTTGTCATGTTTCTGATATCTTTGCAGCCTACTCAGCTGTTGGATAATATTGCTATAACTTTTAAGATGCTACATTGCTGTAATAAACACCTTTCCTTTTCCAAAAAATTATATCCTTTTTGGAGTAGCATATTTGAAAAATATGTCAGTACTCTTCCTATGGTACTTTGCAAGATGACTTATTGTTTCCATGTGTTTTTGTCAGTGAAGCACACTTCTTTGACTCACTTAAGGCACATGTGTTTCCCTTATGTGTTCCATTCCTCTAGGACCCAGCTTTTTTGCACTGTACATTGCTTTCAAGTTGGATGTTTGCGAGCAACAGAAGTAATTGTACATTCTCTTTGTTCAAGGAAAATAGTGACAATTAGACTTAAGAACCCAAATATTCTCTGCCGCTTGTGAGAGGTAAAGGTGTTTAATGTGTACATGACTAATAGAGGGGAAAATGCAGGTCAAGAACCAAAATTATCATGGCTATTCTGTACCCATTATCAGAATTGGTAGGGATTCATTCATACATTCGTTCACCCTAGAGAGGCGGAGTGTAAGTGCAACAACAACAACAACAACAGTAAAGGTAAAGGTTTCCCTTGCTCGAAAGCCAGTCGTATCCGACTCTAGGGTGCAGTGCTCATCTCTGTTTCTAAGCCGAAGAGCCAGCGCTGTCTGCTTCTGCAGACGTTTCCGTGGTCATGTGGCAGGCATGACTAGACACCGGAGCGCACGGAACGCTGTTTCCTTCCCACCGAAGTGGTCCCTATTTATCTACTTGCAATTTCTTGCTTTTGAACTGCTAGGTTGGCAGGAGCTAGGATGAAGACGGGAGCTCATTTCCGTCCTGCAGTACTCAGGAATCGAACTGCTGACCTTCCGCTTCCCAGTCAGCGTCTTAGCGACTTGGGCCACTTCAAAACAACAAAAATAAAAATAACAAAACAATAACAACAACAACAACAATAATATTGATTGATTGATTGATTGATTGATTGAGTAAATGCTGCTAGAGAAAGCTGTCCTGATTTGTATATTTGCATGCATGCCCTTTGTTGTTAGGGACTATGATAGCTTAGTGGTTAAGATGCTGAACTTGATGACTGGAAGGTCAGTAAGTCAGCAGTTCAAGACCCAAGTGCTGCATGATGGAGTGAGCTCCCGTCTCTCTCCCAGCTCCTCCTAACCTAGCAGTTCAAAAGCTAGAGATTGCAAATAGGTAAATAGTACCTATTCCCCTTAGGTGGGAAGGTAAAAAGAGTTCCATGCACTCCAGTGTCTAGTCATGCCTGCCACATGTCTACGGAAATGTCTGCAAATGCAGACAGCACTGGCTCTTTGGCTATAAACAAGATGAGCACTGAACCCTAGAGTTGGAAACAACTGGCTTTCAAGCAAGAGTAACCTTTACCTTTATTGTTAACTAAATTCTGTTGCCTTATGTAGTAGTGAGCTGCAAGTAGGTCCATGGGATCAGTGGATATTTAGTAAGAAACCTTTTTTATAAGGTCTACTGTTCCAGTGGGCCTACTCTAATCATGACTTACCATGCTAAGCCACAGGGTTTCAGCCAATGTGAGCTTGCCCATTAGGCAATCAGTATGGGGGGGACCCAGTCTTGATAAAATTGTTACTTACAGCAATTAGATTTAATGGTATTTTCATTTATGGATACAAGAATAGCAATAGCAGTAGCAATTAAACTTATATACAGCTCCATAGTGCTTAATGCAGTCTCTGAGCAGTTCACAAGGTAATAAACATTTCTCCCCAACATGCTGGGTACTCATTTTACCAACCTCGAAAGATGAAAGGTTGAGTCAACCTTGCGCCATCAGGCTCAAACTCAGAACACCAGCAGTTTGGGCTGCAGTACAGCAGTTTAACCACTGTGAATTTTTGAAAACCGCAACACAAGATATTTAAAAAACCATCTACATTCACATTTTAAAGAAATCCAACTCTGACAAACGGGGTGATGCAGAAACGGGCAATTTTAGAGGCATCCCTAAAAGACCTGGGATCAGAAAAATATGGATCGTTAAGATCCTCCTCTGCATGCCCACTCAAAAAATGCCAGAGAGGTCATGAGGCTTACTCTATTGTAAGTTTAAAGTCTGTGGCATAACTAATTCAGAATTCGCTGAAAGATTTCTTTTTTAAAGTACTTTTTATTATAATTTTACAACAAAAATAAACATCAAAAGACAAAAATACAAAAAAAATTCAACAACAATTTTTTTAAAAATTCACATACATTACAAAAATTCGCTGAAAGATTTCTATCAACTTCAGGCCCTACTTCCAAGTGTATAGGGCCTGAAAGTCTGACCTTCACCTTTAAAAAAAACACACAATACAGCAAGTGAGAATTCTGGTTTATGATTCAAAAGCAAGCATGCTAGTACATGCTTTGAAATGCCTCTCACTTTTCTGCTTCTTCCCTACCCTCAACCTTGCCAGATTCTGCAACAACCACTGTGATGAAGAGTGCTTGTCTTTCCCCCTAACAATATTAAAACATGGGGAACACAGTGCCCAGAGTCCTGTTGCTTAGAGTAATAAATTGCAATTAGAAGCCTATTTAATCAGTGGAACTTACAGATGAGTTGACCCACCATAGGCCTATGGATTCAATGGGGCTATTCTAGTTCCAACTTACTACACTACGCTACAGGAATTCAGCTATGCCATCTTATTAGCCCATATATTTCTGTTTAGCTGTTAAACTATAGTAGACTGTTAATATCAGTCAGTTATTATAGCAAGTTTAATGTATTTTCTAAAATTATTATTATATTTGTCCTTTATTCTGAATATTTCTTGAAAAGGTAAAGGTAATTACTATAATGATGCAATACTTCTTGTTTTAGCTAAAACACTTTAATTTAGTCCAGCAAGGTATTGCAGCATTAACTTATGTATTAATATCTTAAGGGTGGGGGAACATAAGAACATAAGAACAGCCTTGCTGGAACAGGCCACAGCCCATCCAGTCCAGCATTCTGTCTCACACAGTGGCTCACCATTTCCTTCAGGGTATTCCCAAGGAGATGCCTTCACCTGCTTAGGATTCCCTGGAAATGGCATTGAGAGATATCCTGCCTATCTCTCCAACCCCGAGGTTGTCCTTAAGTATCCATAATTATAGCCATTGATACCCTTGTCCTCCATGAACTTGTCTAATCCTTTCTTAAAGCTGTCAAGACTGACAGCTGTCACCACTTCCTCTGGCAGGGAGTTCCATAGACCAGTAATCCTCTGGGTGAAAAAGTACTTTCTCTTATTTGTTTGAGAACAAGTACCCAAAAGTTTCATCGAGTGTCCCCTAGTTCTAGTGTTATGCAATAGGGAAAACAGTTTTTCCTTATCTACTTTGTCCACACCATGCATGATTTTATAAACTTCAATCGGGTCACCTCTTAGACGCCGTCGTTCAAGAGTGAAAAGGCCCAACCGTTGCAGCCTCAGATGGTAAGGAAGGTGTTCCAGTCCCCTAATCATTTTGGTTGCACTCCTCTGCACTTTTTCCAACTCCATAATATCCTTCTGGAGGTATGGCGACCAGAACTGTACACAGTATTCCAGATGGGGCCTCACCATAGATTTAAATAAGCTACAAATCTTCATAAAAGACCAAAATAGACTTTCCAGCTGTAATCTCTATTTTCTTTTCTGTTTTGTCACATGGATAAAATACATACTACTCCAGGGGCATAGTAAACGAGACCAACTGTTCTGGTAAAGCTATTTGGATCTATGACCTTCACAGTTCATTAAATGAATAAATACCAATTTTTAATTTATTTTAGACTTTTTTGTTTCTTTTAAAATTAGTATGCAAATCGCCGGAAACTCTATTTTTTCATTCATTCATCATTAACTAAAAATGAATTTCCCATTTATGAATAAGGTATTTTGAAAGGAAATGTATTTATTTATTGAATAAAAAAACACATTTATTGAAGGTTATATCTCAGTGATCATTCTATAAATACAACACTATCCGCCTAGCAGATTTTGAAAAAAATGGAGTCACAGATATGCACTATTGTGAATAAATTTCTAGTGCCCAGATTTCTGACAGTGTTTAACACAAGATGTTCAAGCCAAAAAGGACCAAGGCCATTTAATATATTTTGATGTTCGGGAATGACGAGGCAGCAGCCGGCATTCGGGCTAACACAATTTTATTTCAGGGTTCCGAACATGCTTAACAGGGGCACAACGGCGCCTTATATACCCTTAAAATCTGATACATTTTGGCGGGGTACAACTGGATAGGGTGAGGAGAACTGAGGTGAGCAATAATAGATACATTTGCCTGTGAGGAGTTTCACAGCACGATCGCTGTGGCTCATTGGCACACCATGGTCATAAATCGTGGGTGATCGTTCTCCTTACCTCATCTGTTTTTACGCCGTAACTTAGAGGCCCCAGTTTGGGCCTCTGACTCAAGGCTTTTGGCCCTCCCCACTATGCCCAGGGATGGCACGCAGTCATTCAGCTAGCACGCAGCTTCTGTCCAATTAGCAAGGTGAGCACGAGGCAGACATGCTGATATTTAGCCAATTAAGTAACCTTATGCTATCGCAGGTAACCAATAAGAATATATTGCATACCCTCCTCTGGAATGTTTTTGTCCTGTTATTCCTAATAAACTCCGACCAGGCTATCTTGCCCTATTGCCTCTTCATGAATCAAGCCTCCGCTGTCTCCTTGATCCCAAAACACAACATCTGGCGACCCGCGACGCGATTGCTGGATCCCAACTCCCCGACTCACCGGCTGGAATAGCCCCCTGGTGCACCTCTCAGCTTTCGAGCTCCCGATTGTGAGTATGGGGGGGGGACTTTCTTTAGGGCAAAAGACCCATGCAAAAGAATTGCAGAAACTCATCAAGGAGAGCGGATGTCCAGACATCACGCTTAATAGTCTAGAAGACTTCATTAAGGAAGTCGAATGCCAATGTCCTTGGTACCCAGAAATTGGATCACTCAAACGGGATGATGGGCAAAGAATTGGAACAATTTTATTGGAAGAACCAAGGGCAGCGGTTCATCATTTATTGATTTGGCAATGAGTTAATGAGGCAGTCAGGAAATTAGTACCAGCAGAGGCATCCCTGACCAATCCTCTGACTCATCCACCCGAGGACCCACCACCTCCTTATCCAAAAGTGCTGCCTGCTATTTTACCACCTACGGCACCATTGGTGCCGCCCGTCCCAAGCCTGGTTCTCCAGGCACCGCCCGCCTACCCTGGCGGTGTGATGGGAAATGTTCACTCTGCCATACATCGAGCCAAGAGCGATGGGGTTTTGTCACTAGAGGAGGCGGAAGAGTGGCAAGGAGAGAGTCCGTCTGCTTTTCCCATTACGGTTGAGATGGGAGTGGGGGACGGATGGGAATCCAGAGGAGCGTATCCATTGGCAAGCTCTGTCATATACAGTAATTAGGGAACTTAATAAAGCTGTTAGAGAGGCTGGTGTCCGATCACATTTTGTGCAAGGGTTGCTTGAGGGAATTGGAAACGGGTACACAATGTTACCTCAGGACTGGAAAGACTTGTTTCGAATGATTTTGACTGCTTCACAGTATGTTGTCTGGGATAGTGAATTCCGAGCGGCTGCAGTGGCGGCTGGTACGCCACAAAACACCCCTGAGCAGATTTATGGAGCAGGTGCATTTGCTACCCTCCAACAGCAGATGCAACTCCCCCGGGAGTCTTTCCACCGCACGTTCATGTGCGTCATGAGAGCCTTTAAAAGGGTCCCCGTCTCTGGGAAACCCACACGCTCCTTTACTTCCACACGGCAGCAGCCTACTGAACCCTATCCACAGTTCATTGATAGATTGAAGGAAGCCATACAAAGACAGATAGACAACCCTGATGCCCAAGAAGAACTCCTGAAACGGCTGCTTTTGAGCAGGCCAATACCGATTGCAAGAAAATTTTGCAAAATGTCATTCACCGCCCTGAGTATAGTTTAGCTGACATGATTCAAGCCTGTATAGAGGTGGGCACTCAAACACATGCAATGGCCCTTCTGGCTGGAACGCTTCGTGCCGGAAACAAGCCCACTGGCAATTGTTTCAACTGTCAGAAACCGGGCCACTTCAAGAAAGACTGTCACGCCCCCGGAGGGGGAGTGCATAAGGGGAGTGGAAAGGATGTCAAGCGCCCCAGCAAGAAGTGCCCCCAGTGTGGCAAAGGATACCATTGGGCTAGTCAGTGCAGAGTCAACCCCTCACCACAGGGAAACTAGATACCGGGCCCTCCCCTGGCCCCGGAAAAATAAAGGGGACACGGGTCGATCAGCGCAAGGCTGCTACTGCTGGCAGCGCTGGACTCAATCTCGTTAACACACAGGACATGACAACTGCGTTGCCTGGGGAGCTTATCCTGATGCCTGCCGAGCTTACTGGCCCCTTGCCAAAAGGGACCGTTGGTCTGGTACTGTCACGTTCATCAGCGGCCAAACATGGCATCATGATAGTTCCTGGCGTGATAGACGCAGACTACACAGGCATCATTTATGTACAATTTTGGAGTCACCTCCCATTGCAACTGCGCAAGGGGGACTCCTGGGCACAATTGATCATTGTTTCTTATGAGACCCCAGGGGGAGCGGAGCCCGCCCTTCGCAGAGGGGGGTTTGGTTCCACCCGTGCCGGGGCCGATGGAGACACCTATCATCCACAGGTTGCCGCCCTTCAAGAGCAGATAGGACAGCAGAAGCCGACCCGTAAGTATTGGGTAAACGGTAAGTTGTTGGAAGGACTGTTAGATATGGGGGCGGATATTTCTGTGATAGCCGCTGGGCACTGGGATCTCATGTGGCCAACCAAAACCGCTCCCTCAGTTTGGGGCATCGGTGGTAGCCAGGCCTCCCGGAAAAGTGCTCAGTGGTTATCTGTCAGCCTCCAACCTGGCGGGCCTGAGATCGCTCGCATCAAGCCCTGTTTGCCCTGGATCCCATGGAGATTGTGGTTCCTGTTCCCCTCGCAGTGTGGGAGGCGGGACTGCGCTCTTCTATCGAGCTGCAACTTGCTATGGCACATTTTACAGGCCAGGTAGTGTACCACTCTCCTAAGGATCCTCGGCTCCAGGTTGCTCAGCATATACCTTTGAAGCTTTTCCACCTCCTCTCTCCCACGCCCCTTTTGCCGGCTCTCACTGTCTTCACTGATGGTAGCCTGAGCCGTGGGGTGGTTGCCTGGCAGGAGCAGGGGACATGGAAAAGTCAATTTACGCTGCCGCAGCGCTCGCCACAGCGCTCGCCACAGCGCGCAGAGCTTGCGGCGGTTGTCCTTGCCTTTAGTCTGTTCCAGGATCAGCCTGTTAACTTGATCTCTGATAGCCTGTATGTCACCAATGTCGTGTCCAACATTGTGGGAAGTTATGTGTCACCCTCAGTAGATAGCAACTTGCTGTCACTGTTCCTGTCTCTACAGATGCTGCTCCAACGGAGAACAGTACCCTTTTTCATTGCACACATTTGTAGTCATCAGCCATTCCCCGGCCCCTTGACCGAAGGGAATGACCGTGCAGATGGCGCATTACATGCCATGTATTGTTCCCCCATTGAAAGCCATGCTTTGCATCATCAGAATGCCAAAGCTCTTGCTAAAGAGTTTCACATTCCCCTTGCGGATGCAAGGGCTATAATTCAGCAATGTCCACAATGTTCACAACAGCCCCAGAATCCTGCTGCAGGAGTAAATCCTCGCGGTCTGGGTGCTAATCAGCTTTGGCAGATGGATGTTACCCATTTTGCACCTTTTGCACCATGGAAATATTTACATGTTTGTGTTGACACCTACTCTGGCTATATCTGGGTCACGCCCCAGAAGGGAGAAAAGGTCAAACACGTTTGCAATCACCTTGTCCGCTGCTTCGCGGTCATGGGAAAAACTGACCGTTTGAAGACCGATAACGGCCCTGCCTATTGTGCTACTGCCCTAGCAGAGTTTTGTACCCGCTGGCAGATTGTCCACACATTCGGCATCCCTTATAATTCTCAGGGACAGGCCGTGGTTGAGCGGGCCAATAAAACACTGAAAGAGGCACTGGATCGCCAAAAAAGGAAAGGGGGGACTATCCCCCTCTCACTTCCGGAAAAGGAGGAGTGGCTTGCTAGTGTGCTGTTTACTCTAACCCACCTTAACTTGTCTCAATTTAATTCTCAATTTTTATCCAGGGCTCAGCATCACTACCGCCAGCTTGAGGTTCTGCCTGCCCCCCAGGTCCAGTACAGACGCCTGCCGGACCCGGAGTGGAAAGGGCCTGTTCCCCTCATCACCTGGGGAAGGGGCTACGCCGCAGTGTCTACGCCAGAAGGTCCTCTTTGGGTCCCTGCCCGGTTTGTTCGACCGTGGAAGCATGGCATGGCATCAGGGTCTCAGCAACCCCATCCCAAACTTCGACCTTCACCTGCACGAGCCCCCGGAGAGGAGACGGAACCGAGGGGGAAGGCGAAGGGGGCAGAACCCGCCGATAACCTGGGGCCAGGTGAAAGCATTGTCAGATGAAGCCCAGTCCGTGCTGGATGAAATCCGGGTGGAAAAGACTCCTGAGAACTTTGTTGTTGCTATCATAGCTTGTCTAAATGCTAATTCTATAATGATTCTTTGTTGCTACATGCTTCTCTTTCCAGGAGCGCTTGCTGTCCAAGATGAGCTGTCCCAACGCTTTGAGTATAACCTGTGGTATAAGCTTGCCCGCATTTCTAATCAAACTGAGTTTTGCCTTAAGCAAAGCGTTGACTCCTATCACCTGTTAAGCACCTGTCTTATTCCCATTTGCTACAGTCCCCAAAACGTCAGTAGGTCAGTGTTGGGTTACGATATGGCCGACTTTAATGACCAGGTCAAAAACAAATATGCTCTTAGCCCCTTTTGGGGAAAGGCAACCAAAAGACTGCCCTTTGATGCCCTGTCTCTCTATACTCCTATTGTAGCTGTTAGTAATGCTAGTAAATGTGCCAGGGTTGTGAATTGTACTCAACATAAGTCAAAGCCTCGCTGTTTCTAGCCCGGTCGCGGTCTTAATTGCACCGGGAGAGAAACGGAGGACCTTCATTTTAACTTTCAGCACATTCTGTTGCCTTCTGGGTGGTTCTGGACCTGTGGGTCACGAACTTGGAACTATATTCCTGCTAACCTCTCTAAAACCACTTGTTGCCTTAGTCGTATGATTGTTGCTTTGCCCAACCGCACTACGCTGGTCCGTCAGCATCCCGCCCACAAACGCATCACCCGGGGTACTGCCGCTGAGCAGTTACCCTCTGATTGCGATAGCACTGTTAAGGTGCTTTCCCAGGCCGAGTACACATCCTTAGCCATCAGTCTTGTTGGCGTGCCTGGCCTGGCAGCCGGGAATGCAAGGCAGCTTGGAAAGCTTGCTTGTGCATTTGTAAAAGCCATTAATCACACTTCCCAAGCTATTAGCCTCCTGAACAGGGAGCAATTTCAGCTTCGCAACACCATTTTAGATAACCGTGCCGCGATCGATTATTTGCTGATGTTGCATCATCAAGGTTGTGAGTCTGTGCATAATATGTGTTGCTTTAACTTATCCGATAATTCTAATAAGGTACAAAACCAATTGGATTCTTTAACCAAAATTGTTTCTGATATTAAGCAAAGCCCTCTGCCTTCGTGGTGGAGCACTCTTTGGTCCTGGCTTCCCAACGGAGCTTGGTTACAGACCATCCTGCAGTATGGTTTAATTATTCTCGCCATTCTGATAACTGCCTGTTGCTTTATTCAATGCATACCTTCGTTGCTAGCCACCTGCCTGCAAGGATTTCGCTTCTGGCCTCGTGCACGCAAGCACCAAATTTATTATGCTTATAAGCTTCTTAAAAACAGAAGGGGGAAGATGTGAGGAGTTTCACAGCATGATCGCTGTGGCTCATTGGCACACCATGGTCATAAATCGTGGGTGATCGTTCTCCTTACCTCATCTGTTTTTACGCCGTAACTTAGAGGCCCCAGTTTGGGCCTCTGACTCAAGGCTTTTGGCCCTCCCCACTATGCCCAGGGATGGCACGCAGTCATTCAGCTAGCACGCAGCTTCTGTCCAATTAGCAAGGTGAGCACGAGGCAGACATGCTGATATTTAGCCAATTAAGTAACCTTATGCTATCGCAGGTAACCAATAAGAATATATTGCATACCCTCCTCTGGAATGTTTTTGTCCTGTTATTCCTAATAAACTCCGACCGGGCTATCTTGCCCTATTGCCTCTTCATGAATCAAGCCTCCACTGTCTCCTTGATCCCAAAACACAACATTTGCCTGCTTCTCATTTCAAACTGGCGCGAACCAATTCTTGCGATACTGCAATGTCATGAAGAAGCCTTTAAAATGACAGGGCGGCCATTTTAAATACATTAGCAATACAGTGATAATTTCTACATACACAACATCTATCCTCTGCTCCATTTACCAAATTCCTCTACAAAATTTATTTATCAAGTAATATTATTTGCTCATTTCAGAGACCTGATTTCAAAAACACTTATTGAAAGGACATGCAAGAATATAAGTCAAGAAGGCATACATTGGCTTTTAGCCAATGAACAAGGGAAAAATGTTTTTAGCAGTGCAGTATAAGTGTGCAATACTTTGTCGTATAACTCACTCTGTTGCCAGAATCCTATTATTTGTACTCTACAAGAAAGGCCAAATGGCATAAACAAATGAGGCAAATCACACTAGCTAAGATGTCAGTGTGCCAAGGCATGAGAGTGGTGTGCAACAAAAAGTACAAGTCCTGACTTCCTAACTACCAGTGATCCATCACCGTGACTTATGCCATTTGATTTCTGGCAATGGGAGTACGTAGCAGGATTTTAGCCAGGACCTGGAAGGAATAATTTCTAGCTGTCACTCAAGTGTAAAAATCACCGAGCATTATAAACTTGGGGGAGGGAACATTTTCATCTTCATGCCACCTCTCAATTCCATTTAATGCCTCCCCTCCCCATATATTTAGTCACAGAACCACCATGAGGTTGAAAATGTCCCAAAGTTATTGTTAGGTGTCATCAAGTCATCTCTGACTTACGGCAACCCTGTGAATGAGAGATCTCTAAAATGTCCTGTCCTCCACAATGCTGCTCAGCTCTTCCAAATACAAGTCTGTGGCTTCCTTCACAGAGTCAACCCATCTCATGTTTGTTCTTCCTCTTTTCTTGCTGCCTTCCCACCTTTCCCCATATAAGGATGGATAAATCTCTCAAGTTTATTTGTGCACAGATCACATTTTCCACCCTTAAGTTCATTATCCCCCATTTGTTTCATTTTTAAAAAAATTGGTGTATTTTTGTGGACATTTTTCTTTATGTATGTGTACTGTGTATTTTCTCAACTGATACACACTTGCAAGCAATGTTGTATAGTAGTGGTGGTGAACCTATGGCACACGTACCAGAGGGTGCAACTCAGAGCAATCTCTGTGGGCATGCACACCGCCGCCCCAGCACAAAGTTTGCACCGCCATTCTGCCCAGCAGCCCAATCGGAGTGCTTCCTCCCTTCCTCCAGCACAGGAGTCACCCCACCCTTCTGCAGCATGGATGAGAGCATGTTGAGTTTGGATCGGTCTCTAAAAGGTTCGCCATCACTATAGGATAATGCACATTTTTGGTAGAATAAATACATTGTGAAATAGAGGAAGGTGTAAATAGAGAAATATAAGTCTTGCAATTTTTATATTGGTTCTGGAAACATGTTATCTCATATTAAAATTCAAAATTTTGTGTCTCCACTACCACTATGGCTTTCAGGAGGGGGCTCTGAATCATACCTGTCAACCGCGGCTCCGGAAAATACGGGACCTGCGCAAACGGTTCTGCGCAGGTCACCTTCTACGTATGCGTAGAAGGTGACCTGCTGTTGTGTTCTAATGGTTCTACCTTCCACATGGATTACAATGTATCGGAGCCAATGTAACCTTGCCTATAGCAACAATGTAACCTCCAGCTGTATCATATAAACCCTGTAATAGGACGCGAGCTAATGACCACCAGCTGGCAGCAGCGAGCGTCCAAGCTCTCTTGGTCCGAACTCATCAAAGGCAACAGCGCGGGAAGCTTTCCCGCCACTACCTACACCTGGACAAGAAGGGCGTGACTCGCAATGACGTCACGCAGGCAGTAGCCAATGGGCTACCATGGCACCACGTTCAAATGTATTACTGCTGTATAAAAAGAGCTATCGATCCGCCATTACCTCATGTTCCCTCTGTCCACGATGCAATAAACCTGAGTTAACCCAGCCCGAGGCTGTGTCCTGTGTCTTGGTTTTCATACACCAAATTGGCGACGAAGGTGGGATCATGGATCCCCAAGGAGCAGCCAGGGCACAGAGCGGGTTCAACATCACCAAACCGCAAGACTGGGAGCTGTTGGAGATGGACTTCCAGGCGGCGCTGGTGGAACTCAAAGTCAAGGAAGACGATGAGGAGCGGAAGAGGGCCATCCTCACCAGAATGCTCGGGGTGGAAACCAAGCGGACGCTGGTGGGCATCATCGCTCCGAAGAAGGTGAGCCAATTTAAGGCGGACGACATCATGAAGCTGCTACGGGAGCGCTTCCAACCCTCGAGGGCGATGTTTCCCGCTCGGAGCGCGTTTTGGAGGCGAGTCCAAGCGCCGGACGAGTCGGTTGAGGCATTCGTGGCCGCCATGAGGGTAGCCGCCGTCCCCTGCAAATGGGGCGACATCCTAGACATGGCCCTCAGGGACGGCGTGCTGTGTGGCCTGAAAGACAAGGAGGTGCAGCGCAGCTTGATGAACAAGGAGCCGCCACCCACGCTGGCAGAGGTCGTCGAGGCCGCCGAAGCCGCGGAGTCCACGAATGCTGGAGTAGACGAGATGCACCAGTGGCGTGAGTGGCGTCCCAGGGCCGGCAAAGCAGAAAATTCGGTGCACGGGAAGTCCGGACAATCGGTGCACGCCACTCGACGGGCCTCAAAATCGTCCTCGGAAGGCAGCGACGGCGAGGAGGTCCAGAAGGTCCGAAAGGGGGGGCGCCGCTGCGATGGTTGCGGGGCGGCCCACGAACGCGCGAGATGCCCATTTAGAAAGGCTGAATGTTACACCTGCGGCCGTCGGGGGCACATTGCCAAGGCATGCAGAAAACGAAAGGAGGGCCGGAGACAGTCACCAGACCGTTCGACCAGACCGGACCGTCCCGCGAGGCCCAAAGATGGCGCCCAGACCACGAGGAAGAAGGACGGCGTGGGCCGCGTCTCGGACGGCAGCGAAGATGACGCCCCGGTGTTCAGCGTGTCCACGGGACAGTCCCATTACTTCGTTGAGGTACTAATACAAGGGGCCCCTATCAGGATGGAAATTGACTCAGGGTCCTCCTATTCCATAATCCCCCAGAAAGAGTTCTTGAAAATCGACCCCCACGTGCGGCCCAAACTTAAAACATTGAGGTCCACACTACGAGATGTACAGGGAAACAGCATTCCGGTATTGGGGGTCGGGAAATTTCGGGTTAATTTCAAGAGACATTCGGCGGAACTGCCCCTAGTTGTCCTCAAGGGGGGAAGTTGTAGCCTCCTTGGGACACAGTGGTTTCAGCCTTTAGGCCTGTTCATAGGGGGAGTACATTCGGTGGGGGTGGATCCAATACAAGCGGTGTGCGACGCGCATCCCGACGTTTTTAAAAAAGGACTGGGAAAATTCAAGGGACCCCCTGTAGCCTTCGACCTAGACCCGGAGGTCCGCCCGATAAGACTCAAACCGCGCAGGGTGCCCTTCGCACTAAAGGACAAAATAGAGGCGGAACTGGACAAATTGGTGGGCCAGGGGATTCTTATTCCTGTTGATTCCGCGGAGTGGGAAACTCCAATTGTAACAGCTCTGAAGGCTAACGGGGAGGTGCGCATTTGCGCTGATTATAAGTGTACAATTAACAAGGCGATCCGCCCTAATGCATACCCGGTGCCGGTGGTCAGCCACCTTTTGGCCAGGCTAAATGGGGGAAAGTGTTTCGCTAAGCTCGATCTAGCACAAGCCTATCAGCAACTCCCCGTAACTCCCGCCACGGCCGCGGCCCAAACGATAGTCACACATAAAGGAGCGTTCCAGGTGTCGCGTTTACAGTTCGGCGTGAACTCGGCACCCGGCCTTTTTCAGTCGCTTGTGGAACGCCTCCTGAAGGGGCTGGAGGGGGTGTTGCCTTATTTTGATGACGTGTTGATAACAGGGGGGAGTGAGGCCGAACTGGCAAAAAGATTGGACAAAGTACTAACTGTGTTCGAGAAAGCGGGGCTGAGACTGAGGAAGGACAAATGTGTCTTTTTCGAAACCGAGGTCGAGTTTTTAGGGTTCCGAATCACACCCGAGGGTATTAAGCCATCCAAATCAAAAGTGGCAGCCATCAAGAAGGCCCCTCGCCCCACATCCAAAACCGAGCTACAGTCATTCCTGGGGCTCCTCAATTTTTACCATACATTCCTTCCGCGGAAAGCGTCCGTAGCCGAACCGCTTCATCGGTTGCTTAAAAAGGAGGAGACATGGATGTGGGGTGACGAGCACGAGAGGGCGTTCAAAGAGCTAAAGCAACTCTTGACTTCTGAAGCAATTCTAACGCATTTCGACCCCAAACGGCCGGTGGTATTAGTCTGCGATGCATCACCGGTGGGGGTGGGGGCGGTGCTTTGCCACGTGTTGGATGACGGAAGGGAGGCCCCGGTTGCGTTTTATTCGAGGTCCCTGTCCCAAGCAGAGCGAAATTACGCACAAACCGACAGGGAGGCACTAGCCATAGTAGCGGGGACCAAAAAGTTCCACGATTTTCTGTATGGCCGCCCGTTTAAAATTGTAACGGATCACAAGCCCCTGTTAGGGATTTTCACGGCAAGCAAGCCCACGCCGCAGATCCTATCCCCGAGAATGCTGCGTTGGGCTATCTTTCTCAACGCATACCAACACGAGTTGGAGTACCGGCCCGGAAAGGAGATCAGCCATGCTGATGCACTTTCGAGATCCCCTTTGCCCCTGTCGGATGACCAAAAGGCTAGAGTAGAAAGAGACCGCCAGGTGTTGCTAATCGAGGTCTTAGACGCACCCCCACTAGTACCAGCCGATATTGCTAGGGCGACAGGCAAGGACAAAACGCTGGAAAAAGTTAGCTCATGGGTACAGAAGGGGTGGCCGGCATCGTCCCCGAGTACGGAATTCGACCCATTCTTTCGGAAAAAGCTAGAGCTGTCCCTAGAAAGGGGGTGCCTGTTGTGGGGCCAACGGGTGGTGGTCCCTACATCCATGCGGCCGAGGGTGCTCAAACTGCTGCACGTCAGCCACCCGGGGATCGTTCGTTCGAAAGGGCTGGCCCGCAGTTATTTTTGGTGGCCACAACTGGACGCGGACATTGAGCACATGGTCGGCACTTGTGAGGCATGTCAGGGATCCCGTCCAGAGGAGGCTCGCCTACCGCATAGGGAATGGGACGCAGCAAGGGGGCCGTGGTCCAGAGTACACATAGATTTCGCTGGCCCATTCCGAGGAACCATGTTTCTCCTGGTGGTGGATGCGTTCTCCAAATGGCTGGAGGTTATCCCAGTAAAGAGCACGTCCTCCGCCACGACAATTAGCCAGCTACGGAGAGTCTTTTCCACGTTCGGTTTACCCGACACGTTAGTCAGCGATAACGCGAGTTGCTTCACCTCCTCGGAGTTCGGAGCATTCATGGCGGCAAACGCAATTCGGCATGTCACATCCGCACCGTTTCACCCGGCCACGAATGGCCAAGTGGAACGGTTGGTGCGTACAACAAAGGATGCGCTTCGGCGCATGGGCCCGGGGGACCTAAATCACCAAGTATGTCAGTTCTTATTAGCGTATAGGGTGACCCCCTTAGCGTCAGGTTACTCGCCGGCAGAGCTCTTGATGCGGCGAAAACTGACCACGATTCTGTCCAGGCTAGACCCGACGAGAGTCGAGGAAAAGGGAAAAAACATAGGGCTGGCAGTCTCGAAAGGATTCGCCGCCGGCGACCCTGTTCACTGTAGAAACTATGCCAGCGCAGGGCCAGCCTGGGTGCCGGGGACGGTAGTAGAACAGACGGGGCCAGTGTCGTACCGGGTCGAGACCAGCACAGGTCTCCTCTGGAGGAGGCACGCGGACCAGCTGAGGCACCGAGTGAGCGTACCAGACAGTGGGGCTCATCAACAGGATTCAGCGTTAGGGTCCTCCCCCACCCGCTTAGCCCAAGGGGGAGACATCAGCGGACAACAGTCCCAAGCAAGGGGGGAAGGAAGAAGCAGCGGCCCCGACTCATATCCTTTTGATAAACCAGTGCCATCAGAGGCCGGGGAAGGGGGAGAGGAATTCGCGACCGCTGCCCCCGAATGTAATTTTGGTTTTGGTTTCGCGAGCCGGGGGGGTTTTCAGGAGTGTTCCCCCACCCATCCAAGCGAGAAGAGGGGTTTTTCGTTAGTCCCCAGTGCCCCCGGTTCTTCCCTAAGAGAGAGCACACCTCCCAACAACGCCGCGGAGCCGCGGCAGGTCACTAACGAGTCTCCCTCTCCAATTACAGGGCAGGAAACCAGGGGACAAAGAGAAGGTAGCAAACCCGGGCAAAGGCAGCCCGCATCGAGACCCCAGCGTGTTCGAAATAAGCCATCTTGGCTGAGAGACTTTGTCTCCTAGGGGGGGGAGTGTGTTTGAGTGGGGGCTCGAGACTTTGTCTCATCCTAGGGGGGAGGGGTGTTGTGTTCTAATGGTTCTACCTTCCACATGGATTACAATGTATCGGAGCCAATGTAACCTTGCCTATAGCAACAATGTAACCTCCAGCTGTATCATATAAACCCTGTAATAGGACGCGAGCTAATGACCACCAGCTGGCAGCAGCGAGCGTCCAAGCTCTCTTGGTCCGAACTCATCAAAGGCAACAGCGCGGGAAGCTTTCCCGCCACTACCTACACCTGGACAAGAAGGGCGTGACTCGCAATGACGTCACGCAGGCAGTAGCCAATGGGCTACCATGGCACCACGTTCAAATGTATTACTGCTGTATAAAAAGAGCTATCGATCCGCCATTACCTCATGTTCCCTCTGTCCACGATGCAATAAACCTGAGTTAACCCAGCCCGAGGCTGTGTCCTGTGTCTTGGTTTTCATACACCAAACCTGCGCAGAAGGGCTGCGCAGTACCTCCTTTCCCCCACTGCCAAATTCTGGGGTTTCGGCAGCGCGGGGCGGGAAATGGTGCACATCGGCGCCGAAAACTGTGAAATCCCGGCCAATCTGGGAAGGTTGACAGGTATGCTCTAAATTCATCTAAAACATGTGTGACTAACAAAGTTTTTTGTGCCCTGCCCATTGTGCAGGCTTGGCCAATGTCAGCAGTCCCTGAGCAATGCCAGAAGCTGGCCAACAGAAGCTGAAGAATGTTAGAAGATGGTGGCTAGCTTGAGCCTTACTTTGAATTGTGATAAAATTGTAAGTCTGATCAGTCTTAGACCTCCTGCATTCAGGCTGAAAAGTCTCAGTTCTGAAGCTTGTCTTTGTGGGACGATACATATGATTGTAATTACTGAACTATTACCAAATAAGCCACAACTATGCAAAATTAAAAGTTGCATTAATCTTTTGAACCACATAGTTTCCCTGATGTAAAAGAATTAGTAATGCAAGCAAGATGGTTTGCCAGACCACACTTTGAGAAAATCAGTCAATACTTGCATAAAACAGAATCATAAAAAGCAATCCTTAGATTCAAATATCCAGAGCTTGGCTTTGTGTATGAATTGCTGCTGTAGTGAAGAAAAATATTTTCAGATTTGGGGGTGCTATTGATTTAGCTAGATGTCTGTAGTGTTTTTGGAATTACTGTCTCACTTACTGAAAAAAGAGGAAGACAATCCACTGGGGGAAAAAACCATTTTATATCAGGCTGTTTTCAATCCTTACTGCTTTCAACAGAGAATTAAGAACATGCTTTATCTCATGGAAATGAATGTAACTTTAAAATGCATGGCTGGGATCCTGTGGTTTACCTGTTCTGAAGCTTGCTGATTCTGCCAGAATTGGTCATTCTTCCTCCTGCCTGTACCTCCTTGTGTAACTCTGTAACCTGCTTCAAAAATTTTGAGAAAATTTCTGTATCAGATTACTCGTGGAGAGTTGTAGCAAGGTGAAAAGAGAAAGTAAATCCTACTCCTACTTATACTGGATGTGGAATGTAGAAGTAGACACTGTCTATATTTTACCAGATTATTGGTGAAATTCAAATATATAAAATCAGTAGAATTCACATGATCTATTAAGTTTGTAAATGTCAACAAAAGAGAGTCTGTCATGACTTGTTTTTAAGAAGTGTATCCTGGTAATTAGTAAGCATCAATTTATTTGAAGTACCAAACACCAAGACAAAACCTTGACTATACTGGATGTATTGGCCTACAAACCTTTACTTCCAGATGGTGAAGTTTGCAGTGTAGTATGAATGGGAGGCGTAATGATGCCTTAGCATTCACATGAAGTATAAAACAGAAGCATGTTTTTCCCCTTTATCTATACATGCATAACAATACTTTCAAATAATAAAAATGACCATCAATGTCACATTCTGTATAATAACGCTTTCAGCACTTTACAAATACACAACTTTTATCCAATATTAAATATATGCTTTATGATAGGGAAAGAGCTGAAGATGCAGAACTTCCACTACAGGTTTTTGCTGTAGTTATAGATGGTTATTTCCCCTCACATTTTACAGAGGTGTGTGTGTGTGTGTATGTGTGTGTGCGTGTGCATGCGTGCATGCATGCATGCGTGTGTGTGTGTGTGAAAGATTACTCTGGGTTGAAAGGATTTTTTTTTGCATACACCTTGTATTTAATTAGCAAACATAGACAGTAAAGTTTGTGTGAATCCATTTTAGGAATGAAGTGGTGTGAAATTGTTTAAAATATCTGCATTGCTTATAAGTAGCACAAGGGAAATGGGGATGAATCAGATCTCCCTAAATCAACATATGTATTTCCTGTACAAAGTGGCAAGGACTTACTCTTAGTTCTCAGGACAATAGGTAAACTAATGTTGATAACAACAAGCAAATTTGGTATTGACAAGCATGTATTAAATGTGTTTTGGTATTCGTTGATACAGCAGGGCCAATGAAAATCTTTTTTCCATTTAGCATGGAACAGCTTTAATGCTGGAAATAAGCCTGTTGGCCAGCCCCCAACGCTGTGCAGAAGAGAAAAAGATGCAGGAAACTCTCTTGTTTACACATGTCTCTGACACAGAGAAGCAAGAACAGCTCCACAAACCCATAGGGTAAGAGGTGTTTTGTCTATTTTATTATCTTTTATAAAACTGTTTTTGGTGGCTGTTTACATTTGTTATGTATAGAAAGTAACAAAGAAAGAGATAGAAGGCATTCTTCATGTATCAGCAAATTGGATTTAACTATAAGTTTATCTCTTATTCAATCTATCACTCTTGGTAATAGAATTTTTTTTAATATAAAAGCAAAACTGGCTTTATACAGTTGTTAGTGCAACACAAGGCTCAAATAAGAAACCTTAATAAACATTGAACCTTTCTGCTGGGAAGTTCAGGCAACAGTAACGCCTTTCTTGAATTGTGTTAGGTTTGTGAACTTTTAGAAGGTATTGATTTTACTCAGTACAGTATTTCAATAAACCTAGCAAAAAGAACTGTCTTTAGATGCTATCTACTCTATACTGAGTGTTGTGTGTTATAATTTTATGAATTTACATTATTGAAGGGTTTTCTCCCATAAGCATAAAAAGAGTTTTATCATTTAACTCATAATTTTCACTTAGAATCATTCATATTTTCTTGTTAGAACATAAGACATCACTTTCGGGGCAAAGAATGTGGGCAGATTGTTTTTAACTTAAAGTATTCAATGCATAAAGGGAGCAATTATTGATGCCGGTTTAGGTGAGGACCATGAGTGATAAGCCATACACAAATTGTTTATTTTTTCAAATGTTTTCTTTCTTAAAAAAAGAAACACCATTCAACAGAAATAATAATATAATAATTGCATGCCATCAAGTCAATTCTGACTTATAGTGACCTTTTTCCAGAGCTTTCTAGGTAGAGAATAGTTAGCGGTGACTTTCCATTCCCTTCTTTCCATTCCCTTCTTCCATTCCTGTAGCCACACAGGCTGGTTCTTCCCCTAGGACCATTATGGCGAACCTTGGCACCAGTGATGCACTGCAAAAAAATTTACTACCTACTCTGTGGGCTGGCCAAATCTGTGGGCATGGTCAAACATCCTGCATTATGGGCTATGGAGGAGGACGTGGCCAACCAAGTGGGCATGGTCTGGGGGAATTTCCGCTACCGGTTCTGCAAAACCTGACAGAACCTGCTGCAGTGCATCACTGCTTGGCACACCAGCTGTTCTTGAACTTCAATTCCCAGAAGGTCAAGTCTCTGAGCCATTCGTGTGGGATCTAATTCGTGTGGATTCACAGAGACTTGGGCTTCTGGGAATTGAAGTTCAAGAACAGCTGGAGTGCCAAGGTTTTTTCTTCACTGGTCTAGATCGTCTAGCAATGATGACTAACCTGGCACTCCAGGTATTCTTGGACTTCAATTCCCAGAAGCCCTGATCAGCAGAAGTGCTGACTTGAGCTTCTGGGAATTGAAGTCCAAGAACAGCTGGAGTGCCAAGGTTAGCAATCGCTGCTTTAGGAGATACAGTGGGGAATTGAACAGAAATACCAAACAACAAAAGAACACCATAATGAAATGCAAGTAGAGCCCTTTTTTGGCTTTTGATGCTGGGAATTAGCTGTTGCCTCCATTAGTCAAAAAAAGAGCTTTACCAGAGCACTGTGGCTGTAGACTTCTGTAGCAGAATGCTAAAAACAAAGCTGTTTCCTAAAAGTTGTAAATAGGCTTGACCACCGTCAGAGGAAAGTTATCAACAGTGAAATCAGACAGAAGTATGAGCATATACCATTTTCTTTAAAAAATTATATACCGTACTCAAATCTCTTCAAAGTGTGCAGTAGGTTGAGGAAGGCTTTGGTAGCAGCCCTCTTTAAATGTTACATTTATGTTTTTCATACTTCCATAATAGAATGTCACAATATTTTGGAACAATTGCATCTTATTTTGTCTCCTCTCAAGCAGGGTAAGTTGGTATCATGTTTGTGTCTGGAGAGAATGGTACAGTGGTTCTTAGGTGAAGAGGACATTTTTTTTCTGATGTGTTGGAAATAAATAATGATTTAAAAAGGGGCTTCAGCTTATTCCAAGACAAACATTGGAAAGAACTGCTAGGTTTAGAGCACAGCTGTGCTGTTGTTGTTGTTGTTGTTGTTGCTGTTTTTTACTATTTCAAAAGGCAGTTTTGGCTCTGTATGTGGTGTTGTATTGCATGCTGACCTTCCATGTTAGGTTCAAAAATTCCATATTAAAATAATAGAAAAGGATACACATTGATTTTACTTTGTGGAGGGAGATTTCCAATAAGATGATTGCTGGTTAAAATTGATAGCTCCAATTTGGATTTTTCATGCATCAACTTCATCCAAAGCTTCACTCTTTGAGGAAGAGTCAGACTTGATAGTTTATTTTATCTGTAATGTGGGAGTTTGCTAGGATAAAGAATCTTCTCCCCTAGGAAAGATAATTCACAGCCCGGGGGGGGGGGGGCACTAAGACTAAAAGTGAAGACTCAGGTGGAAAGAACAAGTATACAGAAGGAAGAGGGATTCCTAGTATGCCAAACCATGTCAACAACCATGAAGCTTTGTTTTGCGCCCTGGTTAGCTTTTTATTCAATAAATGGTCTCAATCAAATCACTTATCTCATTATCACATCTTATCCAGTACTCTGTTTCCAACAGCATCCAGCTAACATCCAAATCCCTTTGGGTGTCTGTTGTGTATTAAGACACAATTGCAAGTTGTGCGGGCAGCGCCTTACAGGGAGAAAATGGTGGTTTCCCGCCATCCAAATTAGGAGCTAAAAGTGGTGCGAAATCTCCCTCTCTGAGCGTGCTCATTATGCTAATCAGAGTCCTGTGATTGGTTACAGTTTTGGGTCCTGTTCTCCATTGGTTAATACATATATATTGTGTTATGATTGGTTGGTTGCGCTTGTCCAGCGGGTCGCTACTTTGTATCAAGGAGCTACTGCCGGGGAGACACTATATAAGCCCCACGGGTAAACAAGGGTGGGGCCAGACCGGATCTATACTACCCATTCTCCACAGCTAGCCAGTACGTGCTAAGACTGGGTCTCCTCCACATGCTATCACTACTAGTGTTGCTTAGTTCATTGCCAATCTTCTATGGCAGATTCCGGAGGGACTGATTTCATGGGATTCGTATAGCCATCTCTGTGTCTGGAGCACCTTGTAAGCTTTATCTGAAAGGCTGTTTAATAAACGCCTGTTGCTGTTCTGTTCATTGTTGCCTCGACTATTGCTTATAAGGGTCAGATGCGACAGTATCCTAGAACAAAATTGGAAGGAAAGAGGGAGATGCTTAGTGTGTACACATATGAAAAAATGCCTTTGAACATAGAGCATATATTTATCTATTATATATCATAGGAAGTGTTCCCATAATTAAAAATAGCTCCCCAAGTTGGAAGCACTTTGGATGAGAGTAATAAATGGGAAAGTGTGTCGTCAATCAGTTTGCAAGACAAGCTGGAACTGGTAGTCCTCATATGCTCGTGTTTCCTTTTGCCTCACAAGGGAAATGGGACCCAGTGTGCCCAAAACATTTTTGAAATGGTTGGCTGAGTCAGATGAAGTTAAAGCATGGCAATGACAAGGCAGATATCTCTAAGCAGAAGTTTCCATTGTTTGAGTTATGAAAAGAAGTTGCCTCAAATGGGATCTAAAGCTACCTCAGGCTTTATAAAGAGAATTAAGATGCATGTGGCACTAGGCCTAACTTCCTAGAAGTGAACTGTGATCCTTTAGTGTATGAGAACCAAGACACAGGAAACAGCCACGGGCTGGTTTAACTCAGGTTTATTGCATGGTGGTCAGAGGGAACATGAGGTAATGGCGGATGCATAGCTCTATATATACAGTAGTAAACATTCGAATGTGGCTCCCGATAGCCTATTGGCTATTGTCCGCGTGACGTCATTGCTAGTCACGCCCTTCTTGTCCAGGTGTAGGTAGTGGCGGGAAACTCCGCGCTGTAGCCTTTGATGAGTATGGACCAAGAGAGCTTGGACGCTCGCCGCTGCCCACTGGTGGTCATTAGCTCGCGTCCTCATACAGGGTTTATAGTGATACAGCTGAAGGCTATATTGTTACTGGTAGGAAATGTTACATTGTTAAGATACATTGTTATCACATGAAGATGGTTACCCTATTAGAACACAACACTCCTCCCCCCTAGGATGAGACGAAGTCTCTCAGCCAAGATGGCTTATTTCGAACACGCTGGGGTCTCGGTGTGGGCTGCCCTGCCCCGGGTTTGCTACGTTCTCTTTGTCCCCTGGCTTCCTGTCCTGTAATTGGAGAGGGAGACTTGTTAGTGACTTGCCGCGGTTCTGCGGCTTTGTTGGGAGGTGTGTGCTTTATTTGGGAAGAACCGGGGGTACTGGGGGCTAACGAAAAACCCCTCTTCTCGCTTGGATGGGTGGGGGAACACTCCCAAAAAACCCCCCGGCTCGCAAAATCAAAATCAAATTCGGGGGCAGCAGTCGCAAACTCCTCTCCCTCTTCCCCGGGCTCTGATAGGGAGTCGGGACCGCTGCTTCTCTTTGATAGGGCTGGTGTATCAAAAGGATATGAGTCGGGACCGCTGCTTCCCCCCCTTGTTTGGGACTGTTGCCCTTCGTTGTCTCCCCCTTGGGATAAACGGGTGGGGGAGGACCCTAACGCTGAGGCATTCTCCGTGCCGTCCGTGGATTGCTTCCTGGGAACCCGGCTCCGGAGCTGATCCGCATGCCGCCTCCACAGTAGGCCGGTGCTCGTTTCCACCCGATATGACACTGGCCCCGTCTGTTCTACAACTCTCCCTGGTACCCAGGCTGGCCCTGTGCTGGCGTAGTTCCTGCAATGCACAGGAACGCCGGCGGCGAAACCTTTCAACACCGCTACCCCTACGTTCTTCCCTTTGTCCTCGACCCTCGTCGGGTCTAACCTGGACAGAATCGTGGTCAGTTTTCTCCGCATCAGCAGCTCTGCCGGCGAGTATCCGGATGCTAAGGGGGTCACCCTATACGCTAATAAAAACTGACATACTTGGTGATTCAGGTCCCCCGAGCCCATGCGCCGCAGCGCATCCTTTGTTGTCCGCACCAGCCGCTCCACTTGGCCATTCGTGGCCGGGTGAAACGGCGCGGATGTTACGTGCCGAATGGCGTTTGCCTCCGTGAATGCCCTGAACTCAGCGGACGTGAAACAACTAGCGTTATCGCTGACCAGAGTGTCGGGTAAACCGAACGTGGAAAAGACTCTCCTTAGATGGCTAATTGTAGTGGCGGAGGACGTGCTCTTTACCGGAATCACCTCCAGCCACTTGGAGTACGCATCCACTACCAGGAGAAAAATGGTTCCTCGGAACGGGCCAGCGAAATCTACGTGCACTCTGGACCACGGCCCCCTTGCTGCGTCCCATTCCCTATGCGGGAGGCGAGCCGCCTCCGGTCGGGAGCCCTGGCATGCCTCACAAGTGCCGACCATGTGCTCTATGTCTGCGTCCAGCTGGGGCCACCAGAAGTAACTCCGGGCCAGCGCCTTGGAACGGACGATCCCCGGGTGGCTGACGTGCAGCAGTTTGAGCACCCTCGGTCGCAGGGATGTAGGGACCACCACCCGTTGGCCCCACAAAAGGCACCCCCTCTCTAGGGACAACTCTATTTTTTCCCGAAAAAATGGGTCGAATTCCGTACCTGGGGAGGACGCCGGCCACCCCTTCTGTACCCATGAGCTCACTTTCTCCAGCGTTCTGTCCTTGCCTGTCGCCCTGGCAATGTCGGCTGGTACTATTGGGGGTGAATCTAAGACCTCTATTAACAATACCTGGTGGTCTCTCTCTACCCCTGCCTTTTGGTCGCCCGACAAGGGCAAAGGAGACCTTGAGAGTGCGTCTGCATGGCTGATCTCCTTCCCGGGCCGGTATTCCAACTCATGTTGGTATGCGTTGAGAAAGATAGCCCACCGCAGCATCCTCGGGGACAGGATCTGTGGCGTGGGCTTATTTGCAGTGAAAATTCCTAACAGGGGCTTGTGATCGGTCACGATCGTGAACGGGCGACCATACAGAAAATCGTGAAATTTTTTGGTTCCCGCTACTATCGCTAACGCCTCCCTGTCGGTCTGTGCGTAATTCCGCTCTGCTTGGGACAGGGACCTTGAATAAAACGCTATCGGGGCCTCCCTTCCGTCGTCCAACACGTGGCAAAGCACCACCCCCACCGGGGATGCGTCACAGACTAAGACCACTGGCCGTTTGGGATCGAAATGAGTCAGGATTGCCTCGGATGTTAGAAGTTGCTTTAACTCTTTAAACGCCCTCTCTTGCTCGTCCCCCCACAGCCATGTTTCCTCCTTTTTAAGCAACCTATGGAGCGGTTCAGCCACAGACGCCTTCCGTGGAAGGAAGGTATGGTAAAAATTGAGGAGCCCCAGAAATGACTGTAGTTCGGTTTTGGATGTGGGGCGAGGAGCCTTCTTGATGGCGGCTACTTTGGATTTGGACGGCATAATTCCCTCGGGTGTGACCCGGAACCCTAAAAACTCAACCTCTGTTTCGAAAAAAACGCATTTGTCTTTTCTCAGATGCAGCCCCGCTTTCTCGAACACAGTCAGTACTTTATTCAATCTCTTTGCCAGTTCAGCCTCACTCCCCCCTGTTATCAATACGTCATCAAAATAAGGCAACACCCCCTCCAGCCCCTTCAGGAGGCGTTCCACAAGCGACTGAAAAAGGCCGGGTGCCGAGTTCACGCCGAACTGTAAACGCGACACCTGGAACGCCCCTTTATGTGTAACTATTGTTTGTGCCGCTGCCGTGGCGGGAGTTACAGGGAGTTGCTGGTAGGCTTGTGCTAAATCGAGCTTAGCGAAACACTTTCCCCCATTCAGCCTGGCCAGAAGGTGGCTGACCACCGGCACCGGGTATGCATTAGGGCGGATCGCCTTGTTAATTGTACACTTATAATCAGCGCAAATGCGCACCTCCCCGTTAGCCTTTAGTGCCGTTACAATTGGAGTTTCCCACTCCGCGGAATCAACAGGAACAAGAATCCCCTGGCCCACCAGTTTGTCCAGTTCCGCCTCTATTTTGTCCTTTAGTGCGAACGGCACCCTGCGTGGTTTGAGTCTTATCGGGCGGACCTCCGGGTCTAGGTCGAAGGCTACAGGGGGTCCCTTGAACTTTCCCAGTCCTTTTTTAAAAACGGCGGGGTGCGCGTCGCACACCGCTTGTATTGGATCCGCACCCACGGCATGCAGCCCCCCTATGAACAAACCCAAAGGCTGAAACCACTGCGTCCCGAGGAGGCTACAACTTCCCCCTTTGAGAACAACTAGGGGGAGTTCCGCAGAATGTCTCTTAAAACGGACCCGAAATTTCCCGACTCCCAACACTGGAATGCAGTTCCCCTGTACGTCTCGTAGCGTGGACCTCAACGTTTTAAGTTTGGGCCGCGCGTGGGGGTCGATTTTCAAGAACTCTCTCTGGGGAATTATAGAATAGGAGGACCCCGAGTCAATTTCCATCCTAATAGGGGCCCCTTGTACTAGTACCTCAACGAAGTAATGGGGTTGTCCCGCGGACACGCTGAACACGGGAGCGTCGTCCTCGCTGTCGTCCGAGATGCGGCCCACGCCGTCCTGCTTCCTCGTGGTCCGGGCGCCATCTTTGGACCTCGCTGGACGGTCCGGTCTGGCCGAACGGTCTTGTGAATGCCTCCGGCCCTCTTTCCGCTTCCTGCACGCCTTGGCGATGTGCCCCCGACAGCCGCAGTTGTAACACTCGGTTTTTCTGAATGGGCACCTCGCGCGCTCATGGGCCGCTCCGCAACCATCGCAGCGGCGCCCTCCTTTTCGGACCTTCTGGACCTCCTCGCCGTCGCTGCCTTCCGTAGACGACTTCGAGGTTCGTCGAGTTGCGTGCACCGACTGTCCGGACTTTCCGTGCACCGAATTCTCCGCTTTGCTGGCCCTAGGACGCCACTCACGCCACTGGTGCATTTCGTCTACCCCAGCATTCGTGGATTCCGCGGATTCCGCGGCCTCCACAACCTCTGCCAGCGTGGGTGGTGGCTCCTTGTTCATCAGGCTGCGCTGCACTTCCTTGTCCTTCAGGCCACACAGAACTCCGTCCCTGAGGGCCATCTCTAGGTTGTCCCATCTGCAGGGGGCGGCGGCTATTCTCATGGCTGCTACGAAGGTCTCCACCGACTCGTCCGGCGCTTGGACTCGCCTCCAAAACGCGCTCCGAGCGGGAAACATTGCCCTCGAGGGTCGGAACCGCTCACGCAGCAGTTTCATGATGTCCTCGGCTTTGAAATCACTCATCTTCTTCGGTGCAATAATGCCCACCAGCGTTCGCTTGGTTTCCATCCCAAGCATTCGGGTGAGGATGGCCCTCTTCCTTTCCTCGTCGTCTTTGACTTTGAGCTCCACCAGTGCCGCCTGGAAGTCCATCTCAAAGAGCTCCCAGTCTTGCGGTTTGGTAATGTTGAACCCGCTCTGTGCCCTGGCTCCTTGGGGATCCATAATCCCACCTTCGTCGCCAATTTAGTGTATGAGAACCAAGACACAGGAAACAGCCACGGGCTGGTTTAACTCAGGTTTATTGCATGGTGGTCAGAGGGAACATGAGGTAATGGCGGATGCATAGCTCTATATATACAGTAGTAAACATTCGAATGTGGCTCCCGATAGCCTATTGGCTATTGTCCGCGTGACGTCATTGCTAGTCACGCCCTTCTTGTCCAGGTGTAGGTAGTGGCGGGAAACTCCGCGCTGTAGCCTTTGATGAGTATGGACCAAGAGAGCTTGGACGCTCGCCGCTGCCCACTGGTGGTCATTAGCTCGCGTCCTCATACAGGGTTTATAGTGATACAGCTGAAGGCTATATTGTTACTGGTAGGAAATGTTACATTGTTAAGATACATTGTTATCACATGAAGATGGTTACCCTATTAGAACACAACAGATCCTTAAATGAACTTTTACTTGCTCTGTATTCTTCTACAAGACCTAGGAGATAAAAGAGTTTCTAGGGATGCATCCACTTAGTTTAAGGAGAATGGTAAGTCTACAGTATGTTTTGTAATTGGTTGAGCACAGGCATGGAATGTTATTTCCATCAAAGGTAATCTAAACATCATCCTTAGTTTTTCTCCTGAAAATAAAATCTTAGAATAAAGATTCTCCATGTGAGTTAGAAAATATTTGTAAGTTGCTTTTGTTATTTTGAGATATAACAGGGCCATTTGTATATAAATACCTGGAAGTATAAATATATATGTACAAACCTAATATATGAGGGACTGAGAAAAACTGGTCAGTGGTTAATTAACAGAGAAAAATAATTGCATATTTATTCCACTCTTCATGCATCACAAGCATTTTACAAAACAAAGTGAAATGTTTATGATTATGAAAATAATGTATAGACAATTTCAGGTGCACACATACATGTTGAATATAATGAAAAATAAGTGATGTACAGTTGGTTGTAACTTGTGTTAGCCACATCTGTTTTACCAATCACTTGTGCAGATTATTTATCCTTATTGTGATCCTAAATTGTTCCAGGAGTCCCACAGAGACTCCTGACCCACAGAGCCACCAAGTACATTTCTTAGCTTGTCTGCTGATCCCATACTTCCCCTAATATAACTCAAAATAAATCGAGTCATGCACTGCAGTTGGATTCCATTTTATGCATTTGGCTTATAAATTAAAACCAGATTGTGGAATGAGATGGATGACTTTAACATCTCCCTGACAAGAACATATTCATGAATTCAAAGTAGTCAATTTATTTTGGAAAATAACCAGAATGCTATTCTGTTACACATATGCAGCACATCCGTTGTTGTAGAAATGGAGATGGAATAGTTCTAGGCAAAGCTGTGTCCAATTTGGGGCTTGGTAGTTCGACAACCCAAATGATATATAAGTCAGTTTTATACTAGATTTTTAATAGCTGGAGAATTAACAAAAGTTGGTGACTCATTATATATTCATTTTTACTGCTTAAAGGTTTACAATTTCAATAATTCAATAAATGTTTGCTGGAAGAACATTCCAGCTGCATATTAATGTCTAATTTATTTATAACGAGGCTTTATTCTTCTTAATTTTTAAAAAAGAACAAATATAGATGGCAGTCAACCCAAATTGACGTCTTTGGAATGCAAGTTCCAATTCTGTGCCCAATATGTTCATGTATACTGATGCCATCATATTTCATGAATTAATTTATGAACACAGCCTGTCTTTAGACCAGGGGTAGGCAACCTACAGCTTGTGGGCCAGATCAAGCCCACGGTACCAAATCATCTGGCCTGTTACTCTTGATCCTGCCGCCACCACTGTTGGAAGTGGCAGAAGTGGTAGAAACAGTAGTAAATGTGTCTGTGGCTGTTGTAAACTTGTTTTTACGCATTTACAGCAGCCGTAAATGCATCCACAGCTGTCATAAATCTGTTTACGGCAGTCGCAGATGCGTTTTACAGCTGCACTTATAGCGGGGGACCACCAGTCTGGCCCCCTGTTATGTATGCATGTACAATGTTACTTTAAATATATGAATGTAACCAGTCCACAATCACAATGTATCTCAGCTGTTAAGGAACGCGAGCAAGCCGCCCATAGAGGGCAGCTGCGAGCGTTCAACCTCACATGGTTCACATTCCCCAAATCACGAACAGCCGCGGGAACTTCCCCGCATGATCAAGAACTACAGAAGAAGAACTACAGAAGAAGAACTACAGAAGAGAGGCGTGACCTGGGCGATGTCACGCCGGTAGCGGCCAATGAGCTACCGTGCAGCAAGATTCAAATGTATTGTGCTACTGTATATAATGAGATATACAGTCAGCAAAAACAAGACCTGGAGCAGACTGCGGCTCAGATCACAACCTACTGATCGCAAAATTCAGGCTTAGACTAAAGAAAATAGGGAAAACACGGAGACCAGAAAGATATCACCTAGACAGCATCCCTAAAGAATACGCGGTGGAGGTGATGAACAGATTTAATGGCTTAGACTCGGTAGACAGAGTACCAGAAGAATTATGGACGGAGATGAGGGACATCATGCAGGAAGCAGCAAAGAAAATCATACCAAAAGAAAAGAAGAGTAAGAAAGCAAAGTGGTTGTCTGATGAGGCTCTTAAAATAGCAGAGGAAAGAAGGAACACCAAAGTCAAAGGAGAAAGGAAAAACTACAATCATTTCAACACAGAATTTCAAAGAAAAGCAAGGAGAGATAAGGAAAACTACCTAAAAGAACAGTGCAGAGAAATGGAGGAAAACAACAAAAGAGGCAGAACCAGAGATCTCTTCAAAAAAATCGGCGAAATCAAGGGAACATTTAAAGCAAAAATGACCATGATAAGGGACAAAGACGGAAAGGAGCTAGCTGATGCAGAAGAAATTAAGAAAAGATGGAAAGAGTACACAGAGGAACTTTACAAAAAGGACCTCAACACTCCTGATAATCACAATGATGAAGAAATTGAACTTGAGCCAGACATCCTGGAGAGCGAAGTCATAAAGGCCCTAAAGAGCACTGCAAACAACAAAGCTAGTGGAGATGATGGTATCCCAGTTGAATTCTTCAAAGCGCTAAAAGATGACGGCGTCAAATTACTGCATTCAATATGCCAGCAGATTTGGAAAACAAAACAGTGGCCACAGGATTGGAAAAGATCAGTATACGTCCCAATCCCAAAAAAGGGCAATGCCAAAGAATGTTCAAATTATCGAACAATCGCGCTCATCCCACATGCCAGCAAGGTGATGCTCAAGATAATACAGGATAGACTTCAGCAACATGTGGAGAGAGAATTACCAGAGGTGCAGGCTGGTTTCAGAAGAGGCAGGGGGACTAGAGACCACATTGCCAACATACGCTGGATCATGGAGAAAACAAAGGGATACCAGAAACAAGTTTACTTTTGTTTTATTGACTACACTAAGGCATTTCACTGTGTGGACCACAACAAGATGTGGCAAGTAATTAAAGAGATGGGAATTCCGGAGCACCTCATATGCCTTCTGAGAAATCTGTACATGAAACAAGAAGCAACAGTTAGGACAGAACACGGAATGACAGAATGGTTTGGAATAGGAAAAGGAGTAAGACAAGGCTGCATTTTGTCACCATGCTTATTCAACCTATACACAGAGCACATAATGCGCAGTGCAGGGATGGAGGAATCACAATATGGGATTAAAATCGCTGGGAGAAACATCAACAATCTGAGATATGCAGACGATGCCACCCTAATGGCAGAAAGTGAGGAAGACCTAAAGAATCTCTTGATTGGGCTGAAGGAGGAAAGTGCAAAAGCTGGCTTGAGACTCAATATAAAGAAAACCAAGATAATGGCAACAGGCCCAATCAGTTCCTGGAAAATAGACGGGGAAGAAGTAGAAGCAGTGACAGATTTTACTTTCTTAGGATCAAAGATCACTGCAGATGGGGATTGTAGCCATGAAATAAAAAGGCGACTGATTCTTGGGAGACAAGCGATGAGAAACCTGGGGAACATAGTGAAAAGCAGAGACATCACATTGCAAACAAAAATTAGAATAGTCAAAGCAATGGTTTTCCCAGTAGTAATGTATGGATGTGAGAGCTGGACAATTAGGAAGGCTGAACGTAGAAGAATAGATGCCTTTGAAATGTGGTGTTGGAGGAGGGTTTTGAGAGTCCCCTGGACAGCGAGGAGAACAAATAGGTCAATCTTAGAAGAAATTAACCCTGACTGCTCATTGGAAGGTCAAATAATAAAGATGAAGCTAAAGTACTTTGGACGTCAAATGAGAAGGGAGGATTCACTTGAGAAGGCATTGATGTTGGGAAAGGTGGAGGGCAAAAGAAGAAGAGGGAGGCCAAGGATGAGATGGCTAGATGGCATTGTAGACACAATGGGCACAGAGCTGGGAGGGCTGAGGGGGATGGTGGAGGACAGAGGCGCCTGGAGGAAAATGGTCCATGGGGTCGCAAAGGGTCGGAGTCGACTGTGCGACTGAACAAAAACATAATGAAATGTACCTCCGCCATTGTGACATGTTCATGCTGACCATCAATGAATAAACCTGTGTTAGTCCTTCCTGCGACTCCTTCTTTGTCTTCCGTGCAAGACACAAAATTGGCGATGAAGGTGGGATCGATGGCGCATCCCAAGGTCAAGCCGTACCAGTTCGATGTCAGCGAGCCTGAACAATGGGAGCTCTACGAGTGCCAGTTTCGGCATGCCATGGAAGCTGCAGGCGTCGACGACGACACGAAGATGCGCTCCCACTTCCTGGCTCAGGTGGGGCCGGCCACGCTGCGGATCCTGATGACCCTGGTGGCCCCCCGGAAGGTGGACGAGGTGCCCATCGACCATATCCTGGAGAGACTGCATGAGCATTTCCAGCCGCCCGTCTCGATTTTCCCAGCCCGGATCGCGTTCCACAGGCGAGACCAGCGACCGGGCGAATCCGTGTCTGCCTATGCGGCGGTCCTCAGGCTTGCAGCGGTGCATTGCCAATGGGACGACCTCGACCAGGCCCTCCGTGACCGCATGCTGTGTGGTTTGAGGGAAGAGGAGCTTCAGAGGAGGCTGATGACCCGCGACCACCGCCTCACGTTCAACGAGGTACTGCGGGAGGCCCAAGCAGCCGAGGGGGCCAGGAGCGGGGTCAGACTGTTCAAGTCCCAAGGGGCCTCGGCCGAGAGGGCCAAGTCTCCAGTACAGGCGGCCCGGCGGACATCAGCAAAGACGGCCTGGCGGGCCCCCAAGCCGCCCGCCGGCACACCGACGTCGTCCGAGGAGTCGTCCACGACAGCGGACCCCTACTCCAGCGAGGACGATGACGTCCAGAGGATCAAGAAGCGAGGTGAGAAGCGACAGACCCATGAGCGGCAGGACCGCCGCTGCGACGGTTGTGGTTCGGCCCACGACCGCACGAGGTGCCCGTTTCGAAAGGCCGAGTGTCACAATTGCCCGAGTATGCAGGCGCGGGCGAGTCGAGGACAAGGGCAGTTCCAGCCATCACCAGACGCAACAACGAAAGGTGACCGGCACCAGGAAGGTCTCAGCCAGCTACAGCGAGGAAGGCGTGAACCGCGTGGGCCTGGAGCACCGGTGGTTCTTCGTAGAGGTACTGTTGCAGGGGGACCCAGTGAGGATGGAGATAGACTCGGGGTCATCTTACTCCATCCTGTCCCAAAAAGAGTTTATGCGCATTCCCCCAGAGAAGCGGCCCAAACTGCGGGCCATGAGATCCAATCTACGGGACGTGCAGGGAAATGGGATCCCGGTGTTGGGGGTGGGGAACTTCAAGGTGAAGTTCAAGAACTACTCCGAGAAACTGCCCCTAGTAGTCCTCAAGGGGGGGGAGGTGCTGCCTTTTGGGAATGCAGTGGTTTGCTCCCCTGGGGATCGAACTGTCCGGCATTAACGCCATTGAGACTGACCCAATGCGGGACGTGTGCGACGCACACCCGGACGTTTTCAAGAAGGGGCTCGGGAAATACAAGGGGCCCCCGGTTTCCTTTGAGCTGGACCCAGAAATCCGGCCCATCCGCCTCAACCCAAGGAGAGTGCCCTTCGCCCTCAAGGACAAGATTGAGGTGGAACTGGACAAATTGGTGGGGCAGGGGATTTTGGTTCCAGTTGACTCAGCGGAGTGGGAAACGCCGATTGTTACAGCCCTCAAGTCAAATGGGGAGGTCAGGATTTGTGCGGACTATAAATGTACGATAAATAAGGCCATTCGGCCAAATGCATACCCGGTGCCCGTGGTCAGCCATTTGCTGGCCACGCTACATGGGGGGAGGTGTTTCGCCAAGCTAGATCTGGCCCAGGCGTACCAGCAGCTCTCTGTAACCCTGGCTGCTGCCGCCGCGCAAACGATCGTAATGCACAAGGGGGCGTTTAAGGTAACGCGCCTTCAGTTTGGCGTGAATTCGGCCCCCGGAATTTTCCAGTCCCTCATGGAATGCCTTTTAAAGGGGCTTCCAGGCGTCCTCCCATACTTCGACGACGTGTTGATAACAGCGGGGAGTGAATTAGAGTTAGCCAAGAGGCTAGATGGGGTTCTCTCAGTGTTCGAGAGGGTAGGACTTCGATTGAGGAGGGACAAGTGCGTATTCTTTGCGAGGGAGGTAGAGTTTCTAGGGTTTAAGGTAACCCTGGATGGAATCAAACCCTCCGAGTCCAAGGTTGCGGCCGTGAGGGACGCCCCTCGCCCCACCGCGAAACCGGAGCTGCAGTCATTTCTAGGGCTCCTAAATTTCTATCACTCCTTCCTGCCTCGAAAGGCATCAGTCGCGGAGCCACTGCACGCGTTACTTAAGAAGGATGCGGTTTGGCGGTGGGGGGACAAGCAGGAGAGGGCATTCAAGGAGCTCAAGTCACTCCTATCTTCGGATGCTGTCCTGACCCACTTCGATCCGAAAAAGCCAGTGGTATTAGTCTGTGATGCGTCCCCGGTGGGGGTGGGGGCGGTCCTGTGCCACGTGTTGGAAAGCGGGAGGGAAGCCCCGGTAGCGTACTACTCAAGGTCCCTCTTGAAGGCAGAGCGCAATTACACACAAACAGATAGGGAGGCCCTAGCCATAATCGCGGGAACAAAGAAGTTCCACGATTTCCTATACGGCCGCGAGTTTACGGTGGTGACGGATCACAAGCCGCTTTTGGGGATCTTCACTACCGGCAAACCCACCCTGCAAATATTATCCCCCAGGATGCTGTGTTGGGCCATTTTCCTCAACGCCTACCAGTATGAGCTGGTCTATCGCCCAGGGAAGGAGATCTCCCATGCGGACGCCCTGTCCCGATCCCCCCTCCCTAGTGTAGGGGACCCTGCATGCGAGGTGGAGCAGGAACACCAAGTCCTGCTGATTGAGTCTCTCGACTCACCCCCAATTGTCCCGGCCGACCTCGCCAAGGCCACGGCGGCCGACAAGATGCTGGCCCAAGTTAGTTCCTGGGTTAGGAAAGGGTGGCCCACTTCTCCCCCCGAGGAACAGTTCAAGCCATTTTTCAGGCGCAGAGTAGAGCTTTCCCTGGAAAGGGGCTGCTTACTCTGGGGCCAGCAGGTAGTTATCCCAGAGAAGCTGAGGGCCAAGGTGCTGAGGCTACTGCATACCAGCCACCCCGGGATCGTGCGCTCCAAGGCTCTGGCCAGGAGTTTCTTTTGGTGGCCCCAGATAGATGGGGACATAGAACGCTTAGTGGGCACGTGTGAGAGCTGCCAGAGCTCTCGGCCCGAGGAGTCCCGGTTACCCCATAGGGAATGGGACACGGCCCGCGGGCCATGGTCCCGGATTCATGTCGACTTCGCTGGCCCCTTTCGCGGGTCCATGTTCCTACTGGTAGTCGACTCCTACTCCAAGTGGTTGGAGGTAATCCCCATGAACAGCACTTCCTCTGCCGCAACCATTAAACAGTTGCGCAAGCTTTTTGCCTGCTTCGGCCTGCCAGACGTCCTTGTTAGCGATAACGCGAGTACCTTCACGTCGGCAGAGTTCAAGACTTTTATGGAGAGAAACGCCATCAGGCACATTACCGCTGCCCCGTTTCACCCCGCCACAAACGGTCAGGTAGAGTGCCAAGTGCGCACTACGAAAGACGCACTGCGGCGCATGGGTCCCGGCGAGTTGAACCTGCATCTGTGCCAGTTCCTCATCTGCTACAACCCCCTTAGTGTCAGGTTTTTCCCCAGCCGAACTCCTCATGAGGAGGCGTCCGGTAACACTTTTTGACAGGATGGATCCGTCCAGGGTGGAGGATGAAGGGAGAAATATAAGCATAGGGGGAGAGAGCTCTAAAAGTTTTTCGGTAGGGGACCCGGTTCACTGCAGGAACTACGCGGCCTCGGGGCCAGCGTGGGTACCAGGGACAATTGTTGAGCAAACGGGGCCGGTATCCTACAGGGTCGAGACTAGTTCAGGTCTACTCTGGAGAAGGCATGCCGACCAACTCAGAAGGCGAGTCACCGATGAGGGGGAATCAGCGTTAGGGTCCTCCCCCACCCGCATTACCCAAGGGGGAGACACAGAGGAGGATACTTTGAAAGAGAGGGATCAGTTTGACAATGATTTTGAGTTGCAGTACCAGGGGGGTGTAGCGGAGTGGTCCCCCACCCGTCCTAGTGAGAAGAGGGGTTTCAGTTCAGCCCCTGGTACTTCCAGTCCCCCTAGCCCTTTTGTTTTAGAGTATACCATAGCTCCAGCTCCCCGGAGACCAACACCCCCAAGACAGGCAACAGGGGCGAGTCCGCCCACCACAGTCTCTAGAACTCCCGGACAGGCAGCGGGGGGTGGCGAGGCCACGAGGGCCTCTTCGTCGGTCCCGAGATTCGTACTGGGGGGGTCCCCAAGCTCCTCAAACGGTAGGCAGGGATTCACTTCCCAACTATTCATTCCATTCCCGTCCCCCAATGCAAGGTTACCACAGATGCCATAACGAGCCACTAATGAGTCCCCCCTTTCAATTGCAGGACAGGACTCCGCGGAACCAGGAGCCGCCGGCTCCCCTGTGTTAAGTCAAGCGGCCGCACGCCCAAGGCGCACATGCGGCAAGCCACAATGGTTGAGGGACTTCGTCCCATCCTAGGGGGGAGGGATGTTATGTATGCATGTACAATGTTACTTTAAATATATGAATGTAACCAGTCCACAATCACAATGTATCTCAGCTGTTAAGGAACGCGAGCAAGCCGCCCATAGAGGGCAGCTGCGAGCGTTCAACCTCACATGGTTCACATTCCCCAAATCACGGACAGCCGCGGGAACTTCCCCGCATGATCAAGAACTACAGAAGAAGAACTACAGAAGAAGAACTATAGAAGAGAGGCGTGACCTGGGCGATGTCACGCCGGTAGCGGCCAATGAGCTACCGTGCAGCAAGATTCAAATGTATTGTGCTACTGTATATAATGAGATGTACCTCCGCCATTGCGACATGTTCATGCTGACCATCAATGAATAAACCTGTGTTAGTCCTTCCTGCGACTCCTTCTTTGTCTTCCGTGCAAGGCACAAAACCCCCTCAACTGTATGAAGGAGCATGACCTGGCTCCCAACTTAAAAAGGTTGGCAACTCCTGCTTTAGACTAACTCTGTCCTGCAAATGCTTATGCTTTGTTTTGGATTCGGGTTGGCTAATGTTTGTGAATTTCAGTGGGATTTTTTTAAACAAACCAGTAAGTAAAATGAATAACATATTTGGTTGGGGAAACTATAATGTTGTCTGTCAAAATGCTGCCTCTTTCTGTTGGAAGAATAGATTTGCATGCCTTTTTGCCTTTTCTCATTCTTCTGGTCTTTACTTGTTTCTCATTCATCAAGTGTTAAAGGGAAAGCATCACATAGACATGTCCTTGCACAATCTGCATCTGCATCTGCATCTCTCTCTCTCTCCCCAAATGAATAAAATATGCAAGCAGATAACAAGACAGACAGAGGTTAGAGAGTTTACTTTTTTAAAAGGCTTAGAATGGCCAGAAAGCACATCTGAAATTAGGTGAAGAGAACTAAGGAATGAACTCACCAAAAGATGACTTCATTCTGGCAGTTTCAAGTCTGTTCTAGACATGGAAGAGGAGGAAGAAGAGTGTGGGCAGGATTCAGGATGATGAGGTCTACTTAATATATCCCAACTTTGACTGGAATCAGGTATAAAATTGTGGCCTAATAGTATATAATTCTTCTGAACTCAGCCCAAAATTTGTTTCCATCAGTCTTGGATTTCTATACAAATCTTGCTTTCTAGGTTTCCCAGCCTGGCTTTCTTCCTTTCAAGAATGAATTTGTAAGAGAAAAAGTGGTTGTTGTTGTTGCTGCAAAAGAATAGGAATTTAGAAATCTAACCTTCCACAAAACTATCAGGAGACTTCAGTCCGCCTACTGCCAACAGGTTTGGAGGCAGAAACTGCTGTGGCGGGGCATGACCAGAGGACTCTTAAGAGCACCCCCGCCGCTGCTGCCAGACTGGCTTCACCTCCCCACCTCAGGACAGGTTTGGAGGCAGAAACAGCTGCGGCAGGGCATGCCTGGAGGACTCTTAAGAGCGCCTCCGCTGCCACCACGGACAGGTTTTGCTTCCCCGCCTCAGGACAGGTTCGGAGGCAGAAACAGCTACTGTGGGGCGCACCCTGATGACATTGCCGTAGTCTCCCCCTTCACCCGTTGTTGAATTAATCTAATTAGTTTCAATATTTTTGAATGTTTTTTCTCTTTTGGCCTCTGGGTGGGGGTGGTGAGCTTTTCTGCCTCTCTACAATTGTTCTCTTCTGTCCTCTGGGTGTCGCTTCCGGAAAGTTTTTTTAATTATTTTCTCATTTGAGTTCCGGTCCTCATGGATAGAAGACGTGTTTTGGTAAGCTCTCTTGGTTGTTGTTGTTTTTTTGGGGGGTGTTTTGGATTTTTTTGGGGGGTCTGTGTGTTTTTTCTTGTTTGTTTTTGGCTGTTTTTGTATTTCATTTTTGGATTTTTGAGTTTTTTTGAGTGTTTTTGTTTTGTGTTTACTTTTTCAGGGGATGGTGGCTTTCTTTCCCGCGGGCCATGCTGGCTGGCCCGTGGGAAGGAAGGGCATTGGCGGGGAAGGGCTTTCTTTCCCATGGGCCATCCTGGCTGGCCTCTGGGAAGGAAGGGCAATGGCGGGGGGTGGCTTTCTTTCCCTCGGGCCATGCTGGCTGGCCCATGGGAAGGAAGAGCAATGGCAGGGGTGGTGCTTTCTTTGCTTTCTTCTCCACGGGCCATGCTGGCTGGCCTATGAGGAAGAAGGGCAGTGGCAGCGGGGGGTTCCCTTTTTTTCCCCCGCGGGCCATGCTGGCTGGCCTGTGGGGAAGAAGGGCAGCGGTGGTGTTTTTTTTTTTTTTACTTTTATTTTTCTTGCACTGGCTGGCCCATCGAAATGAAGGGCAGCGGTGGCGGGGGGGTTTCTTTTTTTTCCTACGGGCCATGCTGGCTGGCCCATGGGGAAGAAGGGCAGTGGCGGCGGGCTTTTTTTTTTGCTTTTTTTTTGCACGCAGGCCGCCTCAGCGTTCGGCGTGCTAATGGCGCACAGGACGCTAGGGCTTGTAGTTTTGCCTGCACGTGTTTGCTTACTGTGGCAGTTTTTTTCCTGCGGCTTTTTTTTTGATTGGCCGCGGCACATTTCCGAACGTTCCTTTTGCCATGCCGCTCAGCCTGATTGGCTCTGGCGCGGCACAAGGAACGTTGGGAATTGAAGTTCCCTTTTTTTGTTTGTGACTGGGGGGCTCCTGCCCCCGAGTCGAAAGTTTCAACCCGACAGTTACCTGCAAACCGGGTTCGGGCGAGTGAACGGAGGCCCATTACGGGCTAGTGGGGCCTGGTGCAACATCCTTTGTCACATTCCAACGGTTAATGCACCATTTTATAGGTATAGATAATTTATATTGCTTTGTATTACTTGTAAACTGCTTTGAGTTCCCCTAGGGGAAGGAAAGCGTTATAGAAATCCAATAATAATAATAATAATAATAATAATAATAATAATAATAATAATAATAATAATAATAATAATAATAATAATAATAATAATAATAATAATAATAATAATAACTACTGATCAAACTGATTATTTGGTGATTTTCATATTGTACCAGGAATTTTGCCAGGATTCATTCATTCATTTATTCTCTCTCTCTCTCTTTCTCTCCCCCCCTCTCTGGCCCTCCTAGCTATGACCCTGTATTCTACCCTACCGTCCCTACCCCCCATTTCAAAAAACACCTAACATTTTTGAAATTGTAGACATGTTAGTCTGTATCACCTAATATTTGTATATCAGCTAAAACATGGCTACTGAGTTAAACAGACAACGAGGCAAGACAGTATGAACTGTTTGTCACAGAGGCAACTCTTCCCTCTGCTTTCTTCTTACTGCTTTTTTAATGGAAATTTATAGAATTCTGATAAGATTTTCAGATTATGAATGAAATGAAGGATGGTTTGTTGATTTTAACAGAAAAGGATATACAATTTAATGAACTAGGGTTTGTTTTGTTTCTTCTTACAACACAGTAACAGGAAAAACATAAGACAGTTAAATTATTTTTTTTAAAAAAATCACAAATATTAGGACCAAACTAACTCATTTGTATGCAAGTAAATAAATTACTATATAAATATGAAAAGTGTTTGTAAATATAGAATAGATTTGTTTTGGAAAGCCTTCTCTGTTACAATTTCCAAGTCTTCTGGAAGTAATTACAATTATATGCCTGAACTGGGAGGAAACAATGAAGGACAGACAGCAGCTTTCAATCCAGTTCCAGTAGTTTATTACTGAAAAAAGGCAAATGATGAGAATCTCTCTGTCATCTGGCTATAGTTAATCTATAGTAATAATATTAAAATATTCTATCTCTGTAGTTTCAAATCAGCATTGTCCATGTTTGTGCTGCTGCTTTATTGTATAATGTATGAGAACTGAATATGCTTCACTTAATTTATTCTTTCATCCAACTGAACAAATGTGCTTGATAAGAATGTGGTAAAACCAGTGGCTTCATATGAAGTGACAATTACAGCCACCATACTTTGTATGAGGTAAATTAGGAAATTAGCTCTGTGGTCACCTCTGTACGCTGGTATGTAAACAGCTGGCCAGACCCTAAAATAAAAAGAGGGGGGAAGTTAAATGTTTACTTAATATTTCATTAGATGAAAAACTAAACTGAAAAGCAAAGTGTTCAACCTATATATCAGGGATTCTCAACCTGCGGCCCATGGGCTGGATGTGGCCTGTGACAGCATTTCATGTGGCCCTCCACTGCCTCCACCACACCAGGAAGTGTCATGTGGTGAAGGAAGGGCAAAATGGCCATCTGGCCCCTGAAGCTGTCTGAGGGAGTGTGACCTGGCCCCCGGCTTTAAAAAGTTGAGAACTCCTGCTATATATGGTCATTTGTGCAATCCATAATGCAGCACCTAGAGAAAAGGTTGCTTTTCAGAAAACAAGCTACGTGAACAGTCCTCCATATAACTGAACATGCTTACTGAAAGCATGCCCAATGTCAATCGTAAGGAAGAAAAGCACAAATAGATGTATGCCATCAAGTCAATTCTGACTTATGATGATGGTTTCCAGTGTTTTTAGTTACGGAATAAACAGAAATGGTTTACCATTCCCTTCTTCTGGCTGCATCTTGGGACTGTACAACTTGTTCAAGGTTACACAAGCTGACTCTTCCACCAGGAGGCACAGTGTAAGGTGCTAGTTTCCAGAGTTACAATATCTTCATCATCCTATGTCCCTGCAAAAGTATGAAGAATTGATATGATCACTACTCCCTTTCACCATCAGCTTAAGTCTTACCTGCAAGTTAATTAATTGTCTATAATTTTCAGAATTTAAAATTCACACATTCCCAATGGAATCTATAATTATGTTGCTACAGAAATCGGCCAATTCTTCGGCCAATTCTTCTTGGTAATCCCTTTGAACAAATGGTCTTAAGTCAGTACATACATCCCTTTGATCCAACAGGTGTACTTTAGTTGAATAAACAATTGAATTTGGGCCAATTTATTATTCAAACCCTTATCATGTCTTTCTGATATTTCCTCTGGAGACCCTTTTTCAGAGTTCCAAAATGGCCACAAACTACTGTTCTGTACAACTTAGTTTTGATTATTATTCACCTCATTTTGTCTCTGTATATGAATTTTGGTTCCACCTTTGGGATTGCCAAAATAAACTGATGGGAATAGGATCCTTTGTTCTCTCGCACAGTCACGTTATCTTTGGCTAGCCCTGCTGAGCATTCAGAATTATGATGCTTCTCTAGAAATCATGCATGCATTGCTTGAGCCAAGATTTTTTTATTATTCAAGCCATATTGTTGCTACCTCAAAAAAGCTGTGTGTTTCTTTGGCCCATCTTCATAATACCCCAATGAAAAAGGAGACCCAGTTAGAAGCAGTGAAAAGAAGAGCAAGGTAAATCAATTGTGCAGCTTTAGACGTCACAGAAGGCTAGTAAAGAGAAGAGTATTGGTGGTTTTGCTAGCAAGCTGTTCTTGAAACACAATTAAACACAGCTGGGAATTATTTTCTTAGAAGCAATTCTAGCATTAAGCTAGAATAAAGTTTAAAGGCTAGATCTTTAAATTTTATTCTGTTCTTCAGGAACTGTTTTAATTGATATGCTTGCATAGATTTTTTTTTTTAAAAAAGATGAATACAATAAATTTGTTCTGGAAGACAAAAAGCCAATGAAGTGAAGTGGTTAGAGCTTTTGACTAGGACTGAAGAACCCAACATTTGACTCCTTACTATGCCATCCAACTCATTGGGTGCCACTGGGTCAGTCATTTTGTCTTAGCCAGACCTACTTCACATGGTTGTCATGAAGAGAAGGGGTGGACATAGACCACCTTAAAGTCATTGAAGGAAAACTGGCATATAAATGTAACAAATAAAAATAAATATTCAACTTAAATATAGTGGATGTTCAGTTTCTTCTTGTTGGGTGTTTTGCATGTGCTCAGATTACAAGTATCATGCTAAACATCTCCATTAATTGTTGAGTTGCTATTGATCTGGCAAGTGGGAAATCCCATATGCAACAAAATTGCAAACTGCAGCTCTGAGGGAAAACTATCATGAAAGGTAAGAAAATAATAATAGAACATTATTATTTAGTTTTATTAGTGTAAAATAAAGGTAAGCCAGTCATATCTGACTCTAGGGTACAGTGCTAATCTCTGCTGACCTGCCAATCTTCCAGTCATCAAGTTCAGTGTCTTAACCACTAAGCCACCACAGTCCCTCTTTATTAGTGCAAATAGAGCTAATTCCTGTTGTCTACAATATTAGGGCCCAGATCTAATTTCTGACATTGCATGGATATTTATTTATTTATTTATTGTTAAATTTCTATACCGCCCACTCAGCCAAAGCCGACTCCGGCCGGTTCACACAGTGGGTGAAAACAGATAAAAACAGATAAAAACTGGCAATAAGAACCCACCCCTAAAAAGAGAGGGGTGCAGGAACCGAAGAAACCATGGGGCAGGCATCCTCCCCTATATTAACCACCCAACGGAAGCCACCCCTCCACCTGCACCCCAAACTTGGCCCGCCAGCCAGGTTTTTAGTTCTTTTCTAAGGAGAGGAGAGAGTACCGAGCCCTGAGGCACCCCATATTTTAGGGACCTAGGACTGGACTTCTCACTCTCCAACCACACCGACTGGGTCCGGCCCCTCAGAAATGAGGAAATCCAGGACCATACCGTGCCCTGGATCCCCAATCCTCGGAGCCGTTCCAGAAGGATACCGTGGTCGACGATATCGAAAGCCGCTGAGAGGTCAAGAAGAGCAAGGACAAATGGATGTTCGCCATCCCGCTCTCGCCAGAGATCATCCATCAGCGCGACCAATGCAGTCTCAGTACCATATCCAGGTCTGAATCCTGACTGGAAGGAGTCCAGAAATTCCGCTTCATCCAGTACTCCCTGCAACTGACGCGCCACTGCCTTTTCCAATACTTTCCCCAAAAAGGAGAGGTTGGAAACAGGTCTGTAGTTGGTTAGGACTGCTGGATCGAGGGATGGCTTCTTCAGGAGGGGGCGCACCAAAGCATGTTTCAACGGTGCAGGAAATATCCCCTCCTGAAAAGATGCATTAATTATAGCCCCGACCCAGCCACCTGTCACCGTCTTAGAGGCTTTTACCAGCCAGGCGGGACAGGGATCCAATGGACAATTAGTGGCGCGGACTGCCGTAAGGAGCCTGTCCACTTCATCTGGACAGATAACACAGCAAGACTGTGCACTGGCTCCCCCCTGACCCTCCCCATCAACGCTAAGATTAAACCCTGAACGAATCCAGTCGATTTTCTCCACCAGATGGTCAGCAAAGTCCTCAGCTGATCCCTGCCAACCAAGCACAGGGCCCCCCCTACCAAGAAGGGACCTGGTCACCCGAAACAGGGTGGTTGGCGATTATCAGCGGAGGCAATTAGGGAGGTGAAGTATTGCCTCCTCACCACCCCCATCACCACTAGGTAGGCCCTAATAGCGGCTCTAGCTAGTGTCCAATCAGAATCGTTCCTGGTTTTCACCCAGTGGCACTCTTTGCTCGTTTGAGCTCCCGTAGTTCTTCCATGAACCACGGGGATGACCTAGCTCTGTGGGCTCTGAGAGGCCGTAGTGGAGCGATTACATCCAAAGCAGCTGTCGTCAACCCATACCACATGTCAACAAGTGCCTTGGGTAAATCGTGTTGCTGATCCAGGGGAAAATCCCCCAGTTCCCTCTGGAATCCATCTGGATCCATCAGTTGCCGGGGGTGGGCCACTTTAATAGACCCTGCCTCCATACAATGAAGTGTCACCCCCAGAAAGTCTATAGCCACCAGATAGTGATCTGACCATGGCACAGGTGTTATGTCTAGGTTCTGTAAACTCAGATCACTCTGCCACTGCTCCGACAAAAAGACTAAATCTGGTGTGTGACCACTGCCCCTGGTAGGGCCCTGAATTACCTGAGCCAGGTCCATAGCTGCCATGGAAGCCATGAACTCCTGAGCCACCCCGGAACCGGACCCCAGCGAAGGCAAATTGAAGTCCCCCAGAACCATCAGCCTAGGGAACTCCAACGCCAATGCTGAGACAGCTTCGAGGAGTCCAGGCAGGGAGTCCCTTACCCTGCAAGGGGGTAGGTACAGGAGTAGGACCCCCAACTGACCCTTTGGGCCCAGCCGCAGGAGCAGGGCCTCACAACCCAGAATTTGTGGAGCAGTGGCCCTGGTGACTCCCAGTGACTCCCTGGCTATAATGGCAACACCACCGCCCTTGCCCTCATCCCTAGGCTGGTGCCAAACACCAAACCCGGCCGGACACATCTCTGATAGAGGCACCCCATCCTCTGGTCTCAGCCAGGTCTCAGTGATGCATGCTAGGTTGGCCCTCTCCCCCAGAATAGAATCTTGTATTAGGGGTGCCTTACTACAGACCGACCTAGCATTCATCAGCAGCAGCCTAAGGGTGGGGTCACCCTGGATCAGCTGCTCAGGACCTAGAGGTGAAACCGAGGGGCCAGAACGTGGGACAGATACTAAGCATTGCTCCCACATTCTCCAAGTGCGACCCACCCCGCGGTTCCCGCTATAACACCCCATGCCCATCACAACCTCTAAAGGGGCCCCTGGGACCTCCACCATTAACCCAGATGGAGTGTCGCCCCGTCTTCCCGGCTGGCAGGGCCATCTCTCCCTCCCTTCCTCCCTCCCTAACCCACTTAAAACATACCCTCTCAGTCTCTCTACCAATGTTGATGGTCCCAGCAAGTTCCGACTGGCCGCAAGAGTCTCCAGGGCGGTGGTGGAAATTCTGCCATGGCCGCTGGCTTTTTGAGCCCCCTGCAGGGAGGCGGGAGCATGGGACACCGGTGGTGGAGGTGGTCCCGACAAGCTCCGACTGGCTGCAGGTGTCTCCAGAGCGGCGGTGGAAATTCCGCCGCGGCCGCTGGCCCTTTGAGCCCCCTGCAGGGAGGTGGGAGCCCGGGATGCCGATGGTGGGGTTGTCCCAGCGAGCTCCAACTGGCCGTAGGTGTCTCCAGGGTGGGGTGGAAATCCCACCGTGGCCGCCGGCCTTTTGAGACCCCGCAGGGAGGTGGGGGCCCGGGATGCCGATGGTGGGGTTGTCCCAGCGAGCTCCAACTGGCCGTAGGTGTCTCCAGGGTGGGGTGGAAATCCCACCGTGGCCGCCGGCCTTTTGAGACCCCGCAGGGAGGTGGGGGCCCGGGATGCCGATGGTGGGGTGGTCCCGGCGAGCTCCAAACTGGCCACAGGTGTCTCCAGGGCAGTGGTGGAAGTTCTTCCGCAGCTGCCAGCCTTTTGAGCACTCCGCAGGGAGGCGGGAGCCCGGGACACCGATGGTGTGGGTGGTCCCAGCGAGCTCCAACTGGCCGCAGGTATCTCCAGGGCAGGGTGGAAATCCCGCCATGGCCGCCTGCCTTTTGAGCCCCCCGCAGGGAGGCGGGAGCCCGGGACACCGATGGTGGGGTGGTTCCAGCGAGCTATGGGGTGGTCCCAGCGATATGAAGAGAGTCCAGGCAGACGCAATATTGCCTCCACCCATACATGCAATATCTGCTCCAGATGTCTGGGAAACTTTCCAGAGGACAGTTTTGGGTGATATAGAGAAAGGAGTATGCCATCTTCTGGTACTGCATGGGAAAGCATATCTGAGAGTAAACAAAACAGAAGAGCAAAAAAACAAAAAATCATTGTGGCAGCTTAAAGTCTAACTCCTGTATTTAACTGTGAGTTTTCATGGACCAAGTAGATTGACTATTGAGACTTCTTCTGTCAGTGCAAGCACACAGTTGGATTTGGGCCTGCATTCCAAAAGTGTTATGAAAGTGTCTCATATTTCAAGCAGTGAATTATAGCCTGTTAGAATATCCATGGGAATGAACTCCTATGCCTCACAATGTGGATCCAACATGTTTTGATTTTTCTATAATAAATAAAATAAAGAAAACAGACATTTGAAAGCATTAATAGTGTAACTAATGGATAATTTGTGTATGCTTTTTTGCCACAGAATGTGCCAGACAGCTTCAATGCAACGTACAGGAGATATTTAGACATTATAAACAATTTAGAAAGAAAAATGAGTATGAAATCATGTTGTTAATAGATGGGACTTCATTGGATTAACATCTGAGGACATTTAGGAATGCAAATAATTGTTACTGAAGTGAACTACAATTTATGTTCGTTAAATTGACTCCAGATTTGTATCCTCTATGTACTTAAGTTTTTCTTTTAGGTGTTTTGCCAATATTTGACTTCTTTCTTCTCTTTTTCTTAGCATGAAAACTGGACAGTCTGTATTTAGTCTATCTATTATCTTCATGGGGAAAATGTTCTTTGTTACTGCACATAAATCCAATATACATTAAATGTTTCTGTTCATTCTTGCTTTATTCAGAAACCAGCTAATCAACACACTTGTATCAGTATCATCAAGAGATGATGATATAGTTTCACCATACCACCAGCAGCTAACCTATGACTTATTTTCAGACGTCTTTTGCAACATCTCATATGGCCAAGCAGTAGAAGGATTGGAAAAGGACACAACAGTAGATGATGCTAAAGGCGAGATATTTCCAAATTCTGTTAAAAGAATAGACCAAAAACTAAGGGAAATAAGATCTCATCCATTATCTGTTCCACAAACAATTTTCAATGCCAAAAAATAATATAAAGCATTCATTTGGCTTGGTTTCTAATTCAACTGTTGGTTATTTCCTATTAGAACTACATGTTTCATCTTCTAGGTTCTAGACCTGGAATCCTCAACCTTATTTGCACCAGGGACCAATTTAATACTAAACAATTTTTCCACTGACCGGTAAGTTTGGGTGGTGGGTTTGGACTGTGCAAGCATAGAGGTGGGGGGCTGTCGTGTCCAAACATCTATTAACGTATATTGCATTAGGTTGCAATTATCATTAAGTCTTTGCTGTATTCGCGCCCTTTTCTATAAGGTGCCTTATTCATATGTTTGCAATGTTCCTTGATTGGTTTTGCACAGGTTTCCTGCATTAACTAATGTCCGGGCAAATGTATCACTGTAACTGCCTTCCTGTCTCTATATAAGTTGCTACCTCGTCCCTGTTTTCCCCAGTCCAAAATCACTCCAAACTGAGCTATAATAAATGACTTGTTGGTTAACCCCTGACCTGCTGTTGTGTTGCAATTAATGCTCCCTGGGGGACTCCCTGGAGGAGTCGGACCTCCCCACTTTCGATCTTGAGCTGGATCTAGCCAGCCACCCCTATCTTCATATTCCTCATATCTCCAAGCCAGTGTCCTGCGCTTATCTCCCTCCCAGGGCCCCTGCAGAATCAAACACCACTGAGTCTGTGGTAGAGAATGTCCCTCGCTCTATGGGTACAGTTTCAGCACAGTCATGGGGGAACACCATCATGAAACCCTCAGCTGATTTGGTGTTGGTTGCCAGGGTGCCAGCCGTACCCAGGACTAGTGCAGAGATTGCTTGTATTGACTCTTCCACAGCCACGAGTCTGCAGTGCTCTTAGAGGAGCTTGTCTTTCTTTTTAAATACATTTTCAGTTCCAACTCTGCTTCATGTAAGCTATTCCCATTCCCTGCTTAATTCAAGTACCAGAGATCTTGCTTTGTGCAAACTGTGCAAAACTCCTAGCTTGCCTAGGTCGAGCAGCGAGTTCAGCAGCATTCCCATAGACCCTGGTTGTCCCATAGCCATTGCCCTAAGTCCTACTCATGGTGGGCACCCTAAGCAGACTTGTAGTTCGCCTCCAAATGTAAACCATTTTCAGGAGAGTGTGTTCTTAACTGGGGGGGGGGGGGGATGTTGTGTCCAAACATCTATTAACGTATATTGCGTTAGGTTGCAGTCATCATTAAGTCTTTGCTGTATTCACACCCTTTTCTGTAAGGCACCTTATTCATATGTTTGCAATGTTCCTTGAATGGTTCTGCACAGGTTTCCTGTGTTAACTAATGTCCGGGCAAATGTATCACTGTAACTTCCTTCCTGTCTCTATATAAGTTGCTACCTCATCCCTGTTTTCCCCAGTCTGAAATCACTCCAAACTGAGCTATAATAAATGACTTGTTAACTCTCGATCTGCTGTCATGTTGCAATTAATGCTCGGACTCAACAGGGGTGGAGCCTCACCATAGTTAAGCAATGTGGAGGAGGGGTCCAGCCACCTGCCTATCTGCTGTATCTGAAGCCCATGTTCTCACTCTGTTCACCAGGCAGACTTGACAGACTACGTTGAGGGCAGAAGGCTGCCATTGGGGCTCCCAGCACCACCAACCCCTGCGGCCCAGTTCAGGACAGCCTGTGGTCTGGTACCAGTCCATAGCCAGGTGGCTGGGGACCTCTGTAAATCTAGACAATCTACAGTGCAGGTCAATGGTTGAATGGTAACTCCACAGCAGAAGACAAGGCATATTAGAAAAAAGTTCCATATCTATCTACCTACCTACCTATATCCTGTGCCTCTAAGAAAGATATAAACCAGAATATATTTTACATCTCTTCAAAACATCTTATCCACATTAGTGTGTGTGTTTTCGTGTCAGAGATTACTTTGGGTTGAAAGGATTTTTGCAGGGGATACTCGAGTGAGGTTCCTTTCATGTCCCCCAACATGCAGCTCTCGGGAAATCAAACCCCATCCTTCCGGTCAGTGCCTTACCCACTGAGGAGGAGCTGAATTCAGATTAGTATTATATGCAGGTTTGCCTCTGTTTTGCTTCCTTTTGAGTGTAACCAGAAATTGCTGTAAAATTAAGTGACGGGAACACTCAAGTGGGGGCTGCTGGTGGGCAACAACATTCTATGTAAATATGGAGCCATACAGAATCCGGCTCATTTACTGGTCTCCCAATTACTCCCAGTAACATGCACCTATGAGGACTTGCGTTTAGCCAAAAACAAAGCCAAGAAAGTGGCTTTATTTTGTCAGCCCAGGGTTTGATCAGGGCACGAAAGAAAAAGCTCTCATTTTTATCTTTAGTATCTATAGCCTGATCAGCTAAACAATTACCATGTAGCATGATAACACTTAAATAAAACCTAGCCAAGCAGACCAAATTGCAAATTCTGTGCTGGATATTTTAGACCTATAACCACTTCAGCCACAAGTGGAATATCTAGAAAACAAGAACTTAGTTTGTAGAACATAAGAGGGAGAATTTCAAAACCCTCCTAAGTCATCTGCACTCTACTGACAATATTCACAGTTTGGAGTCCATTAGATCAAGCTATATAGAATAGTTTTATTTTTGTTTTGGATTAGGAATTGGTTGTATAAAGGATAATGAATGAGATCTTGTTTTATTTGCCTTTAGGTGTGACTTTATGCACTTAGGAACGTTTTTGTCTCAATAAATAAAGCAAAGTATGGACTTTAGAATATCACAGGAACACTTTTTCAAATGGAAATATAAGTATTTTTAGATAAGCTACATGTATTCTCAGTAATTTATAAACTAGATATAGAGATGAAATATTTGTTAAACAATTCTTTTCATGGTTTCCCGGGTATATGACTTCTAATTGAGCTGTTCATCAGAGTCAGCCAAAATCCCACATTAGAGCACTAGCTGATACGAGAATGCTGGTATTAACAACAATACTTCATTAAAAAGACTCACTTCAATTTCTATCTTGTTGCACAGAGACCAAGAGGGAAAATGGCATTCCAGTGGGAAGAGCAGAGTTGTTGTGTGACAAGGTCTTCATTCTCCCTAATATATTGTCTCCTCTTAATAGATTTGATGCAAGAAATGAGTAAATTAACACAGGTTAAGATCTTGGTGGGGCTAGTCTTAAGACAATGGGAAATAAATTAGATAGTTTGCATTGAATTAAATAATGAATCAGTAATGGTCCTGCCAGTTGGGGACTCATTTGGTTAACCTGTTTATAAATTTCAACATTCTTTTCTGCCTTTGATTTAGAAAGAAATGAGATGAATTTTGATGCCATTTTAATGTAATGGAAGAGAGGCAATTCTACGGAAACCAACTGAAGAAATCTTATGAAACAGAAGTAAGAGACTGTGCTACAACATGTAGTACCTGTAACTCAAATATAATAGTGCCAGGTGTGCTTCCAACTCCTTTCTACCATCATCATGTATATAATTACAACAATGATGATTGGGAAATTTACGAAGAGCTACGACTTCGGGAACTTGAAGAAGCCAAGGCCAGGGCAGCCCAGATGGAGAAGACCATGCGCTGGTGGTCTGATTGCACTGCCAACTGGAGGGAGAAATGGAGCAAAGTTCGAGCAGAAATAAATAAAGCTCGCGAAGAGGGCAGGCAACTGAAGCTGAAGCTGGAAGAATCCATGAAAGAGCTTAGTGTCCTGAAAAAAATTAACCAAGGTTTACTAAGTGAAAATAAACAAATGAGAGCTCAACGCACTTGGGAAAACAAGTTTTTTCCTTCAGAAATGAAAGACGAGCATTTAGGATGTCTGGAGAAAGATCCTGTTAAACAAAATAATGTACAGAATAAGCATAGGTTTGAGTTAGAAAGTGTTTGTCAGGTAAGTAGATACATGTATTTCTTTCATTGAAAAGATTAACATTTTTCTCTATAACTTTAAATTGATGGAGCAATCTTTTGGTGATAAGCCACAGTGAACTAAAATGTGGCTGAGTTCTAATAGACATATATCTCATGAAGGTAAACACTCCCAGTTTCTAATATATATTTAGTGCATGTGTATATATTTTATGCAGACCAGCCTCTACCCCTGCCCTTCTATAGTTCTTGGCATTATTCCTGTTGCCTTCCCATTAAAATACTGAAAGGTGCAATATTGTGAATTTGATGCATTGCCACCAAACACAGGGAATGAAGTTTTCAGAAAATCTTTCTAGTGTTCTACTAGTGTGCTATCAATCGTATTTAGGTAAGGCTGGAATCCTCCTGCCATTCACACATGGTTTGCATAACTTGCTGTGGCTAATTGAGACTGATTTGTAAGGTGAGTTTCAACTGCAATTACATACATGAATAAGAACAATCAATGTATCCCATTGATTAGTCCTGGCAAGTTTCAGAAACTTTATGCAAGCTCCAGTTGAATTTTTTGACTAAAGAGAGTACTTTTAATTTCAGCATGGTTGTGAAACTGAAAATCCTTCAGGAGATCAGGATGTGGGAATCAATCCGGAAACCCTTGAATCTGAAGGCAAATGTATGCCAGTGTTTCTTGAAAACCCTAACCCAAGCAAAAGTGATCCAAACTGTTCTCAGAAAGATGAAGCAATACATATATCGGTGTTGCATTTGCATCTGTTTGAATCAAAGAAAATACTGCAAAAGGAGCAAAAGTAAGTTTTTTCCCTTTGCTTCCAACAATATTTTTGAAGGAAATATTTTTAATGGAACATAGTCCACTTGAAATATAAATCACAAGGTAGATTATAAAGATGGCAAGACTTGGTATATAGACCATATTTTTTCCCCATAAATGTGTCTGTGTTTTATCCCTGCAAGAGGGTCATTAAGAACCACCTGGAAAACTGTTAGCACATCTTTCCAAAACAATTTCTCCATCTACTCACCACTGGTTCAAGCAGATTTTTATTGGTAAAGGACACTAGCATTGAACACAACTTGCTGGTTGATATTAATATTGACTAGCTGCAAAAAGGTCTTGAGTATGCCATATATACAGTTTTTATTTTAAAAAAAATCATGGTCTAAAAGGCCACAATTGAACTGTTTATAAGTTTGGGCCTGAACATATTCATAGCAAAATAGTTCTGTGTGACCCAAGACTACATATCTATGGGGTTACAGAGTATTTTAACAATGTACAGTATTTTTGACATATGCTAAAACTTTTGGTTGAACACATCATGTGGATCTGCATATGCAAAATTTCACTCAACAATGACCAAGAAGCTAGATTAAAGCACCCATCCTGTGATTTTTGAGAAATAGATGGCTGTCTTCAAAATAGCAACTAAAACCCTTGTGCAGTAGACCATAACATGACTAATCTTGCTTTTTGCTGCCAGCACAGGTAGGCATCCACTACTTTCTTGTACAGGTGGATGCCCCAGGTTCTCAAATAGGTATGCCCCAGCTGCACAGTGGCAAGCAGAGAGAGCTTCATTAGAAAGCCAATAGACCTCTCCTCTCTGCTGGTGTGGAACAAGATAATGACTTACATGGGAAAGAGATTTCAGTAGGCTCATTTAGCTAGGAATGGCAAGGCTATTTTGCCTTGGAGATATACAAAATACAGTGGTACCTCGCTTAAAGAGCATAATGCGTTCCATGGGATTGCTCTTTAAGCGAATTTGCTCTTTAAGTGAAACACCATTGTAAGTGACCAATTGTAACTTCTGGCGGGGGGAATCGCAAACCCTGATTTAGTTGTTAAGTGATTTTTTGGTTGGTTTTAGTTGTTAAGCAAGGTGACCATTCAGAGAAAATTCTGCTCTTTAAGCGAGTTAGTCTCAAGGCGAGTCGCTCTTTATGCGAGGTTTTACTGTAATTAAAATCCTTACAAGCATAGATTTCTTTCATTAAGGGTGGAATGCACTTTTCTAAAACAAAAAAATACAAGAAAGGAGAGGTTGAGATATTATAAGAACTGCTATTTCTGAATGTGAAATAAAGAAAATACAGTTCAGTATTGGTTGGAATTCATTATTTAATTGTATAAGATTAGGGTATTGGAATTGTGTGTTGCCATGGATACTGCATTTCATCCCAGTTTAATTGGAAATAGGCCATTAAATGCTCATGTTACCCAAAGGAATAATCCAAGCAAATGATACACTTTTAAGATCCATTTCTTTCAGTTAGAGAGCTTTAAATGTGTGCAGAAAGTCTTCCATTGAAATTGGTGGGATTTAAAAGTACTTTGCTTTTCATGTCTATTTCTTGCTACTACCTAGATTTAATGGTTTAGACAGAGTGCCAGAAGAATTATGGACAGAGGTTTGGGACATCATACAGGAGGCAGCAAGTAAAACCATACAAAAAGATAAGAAGTGCATGAATGCAAAGTGGTTTTCTGACGAGGCTCTTAAAATAGCATAGGAAAGAAGGGATGCAAAAGGCAAAGGAGAAAGGAAAAAATTCAATCAATTAAATACAGGCTTTCAAAGAAAAGAAAGAATAGATGAGGAAAACTTCTTCAATAAACAGTGCAAGTAAATAGAGGAAAACAGAAGGGGAAGAACCTGAGAGCTTTTCAAAAAAATTGGGGAAATCAAGGGAACGTTTAAAGCAAAAATGACCATGATAAGGGACGAAAATGGCAGGGACCTAGCTGATGCTGAAGAGATTACGAAAAGTTGGTAAGAGTACACAGAGGAACTCTACAAGAAGGACCTCAACACCCCTGATAACCACAGTGATGAGAACCTTGAACTCGAGCCTGACATCCTAGAGAATGAAGTCAGGAAGGCCCTAAATAGCATTGCAAATAACAAAGTCAATGGAGATGATGGTATCCCAGCTGAATTATTCAAAGCCCTAAAAGATGATGGAGTTAAAGTACTGAATTCTATATGCCAGCAGATTTGGAAAACACAGCAATGGCCACAGGATTGGAAAAGATCAATATACGTCCCAATCCCAAAAAAGGGCAATGCCAAAAAATGCAAGCTGAGTGCTGAAGAGGCAGGGGAACTAGACACCAAATTGACAACATACGTTGGATCATAGAGAAAACAAAGGAATACCAGAAACAAGTCTATTTCTGTTTCATTGACTACACCAAGGCATTTGATTGTGTGGAGCACAAAAAAATGTGGCAAGTAATTAAAGAGATGGGAATACCAGAACACCTTATAGGTCTCATGAGAAATCTGTACAAGAGTCAAGAAGCAACAGTTAGGACAGGATGCAGAATGAAGGAGTGGTTTGGAATAGGAAAAGGAGTAAGACAAAGCTTCATTTTGTCACCCTGCTTATTTAACTTATATACAGGGCACATAATGCACAATGCAGGGATGGACGAATCACAAGTTGGAATCAAATTTGCTGGGACAAGCATCAACAATTTGATATGCAAAGAATACTACCCTAATTGCAGAAAGCGAGGAATACCTAAAGAAACTCCTGCTTAGGTTGAAAGAAGAGAGAGCAAAAGCTGGCTTGAGACTCAACATTAAGAAAACAAAAATAATGGCAAAAGGCCCTATCAGTCCCTGGAAAATAGATGGAGAAGTAGAAGCAGTGACAGATTTTACATTCTTAGGATCCAAGATCACTGCAAATGGCTACTGCAGCCATGAAATAAAAAGGTGACTAATTCTGGGAGGCTTAGCTATGAGAAATCTGGGGAACATAGTGAAAAGTAGAGACATCACCTTGCAAACAAAAGTCCACACAGTCAAAGCAATGGTATTCCCGATGATAATGGAAAGCTGAACACAGAAGAATAGATGCCTTTGAAATGTGGTGTTGGAGGAGAGTTTTGAGAGTACCCTGGACAGCAAGGAGAACAAATAGGTCGATCTTAGAAGAAATCAACCCTGACTGCTCCTTAGAAAGTCAAGTAGTAAAGATGAAGCTAAAGTACTTTGGACATCAAATGAGAAGAGAGGATTCACTTGAGAAAGCCTTGATGCTGGGAAAGGTTGAGGGCAAGAGAAGAAGGGGGTAGCCAAAAAAGAGATGGCTAGATGGTATTGTAGACGCAATGGGCACAGAGTTGGACGGGTTGAGAGAGATTGTGGAGGACAGAGGTGCCTGGAAGACAATGGTTCATGGGGTCACAAAGGGTCGGAATCGACTGTGCAACTGAACAACAAAACCTAAGAGTGGGGGTGGGTGGGAATAACTTCCACCAAATGCTAGATATGTAACAATTTTGCAAATCCTCATTTGAATTGGATGGAACTATTATCTGTTTCAGATTTGTAGTGAGACTAAGTTCTATTACTTTGAACTTTGAATTATTTGCATTCCAATCAAGAGTTATCTTCAGATTTAAACACAATGGCGAAAGGGTTTCTATCTTAGACTTTCCTTCCACGCTATTCTTGTACAAAATGGCATCAAGAGAATGGCTCAATTGACAGGAAGCAAAAGGATCTTACTATGGCACACAGTTCTCTATTATTCAAGTGATTCTATGTTCCTCTCTCCCAAAGTCATCCTAAATATCTATGTGCATGCAGTTCCTGAACGTGATGAAATTGCCTCATGGCATAACAAGGTGGGTGGATCAATGTGCCTGTTGGGCACTCAGCCGCAGTTCTAACCATACTAGTAGCTGCCACTAGATGGCAGGGCTACCCACGATTCCAGTTACTTGTGCATAGCTAAGTCATTAAGGGGTTTTGAATAACATTAAGTTATTTAAACTCTGTTGAATTGGATCTCCATTACGGTTCTATTCCAAATGGCTGCGATTGGCAAAAAATGTATGGGAAGGAACAGTGATTCTAGCCTAGGATACCTATAATGACCTGGCCATTGTCTCTGAAAATGTTGCCTTTGTGCTAATTCAACAATACCACAGCAGCAACACAGTTTTGTTAAACAATGTAGTCTTGGGAACACTATAATATTTTAAATGACTGTTCTGTGACCATTCTTGTTGCAATGCAGGATCCGTTCATCTCTGGAAAAAGAGATAGCAAAGATAAAGTCAGAAAAATACCTGTGGAAATGGAAATACGAAGAGTTGCAAAAATGCAGACATGGTAACTTAAAGCAGGTATGTTATATGGCAAGGTATGCATCCCTTCTTGGATGCACACCTGAACATGGTGAACAGGTTCCAGTATGTCAGTCAAGTTGAGAGCAATGCGGTTAAGAGTCCAGACTCCATTGCAGGACAGGACTCCTAGCAACATTGCTCAAGGCAGGATGGTCACTAAAGAGACACCAGACTAATTTAATTTAATTTTCATGCTTATATGCCACCCACTCAAGAAATCCAACTCAGGGCAGCTCACAAAGCAGATTAAGCAAAATATACAATAAATACACAAATAAAACATTAAAAATATAAAAACAAATAAAAATACCTTCCCCATCAAAACCCATCCACCCCATTCATAAAAAGAGCGAGATTCGTAATTATTGTACAAGCCAGCAGGCGGGGGCCACATTTCCATCAGGGCCATCTACTGTTTCTATGGCAGCTACTGGGCAGTAGTGGTAGCTGAAAGAGGAGGTTACACTTGTGGTAAACTCAACAGGATGGTGGAACAGTTAGAAAATGTTACATTTGGGTTGCTGCCTTGCTTCACCAGAAATATATGTATAAATTCAGAAGGCACTTTTAGATCCAAGACATTTGTACTGTATATTAAAACAGCAGCAGCAGGAATAACAACAAAAATATTATTGTGGGGAGGGGTCAACATATTTTTTTTAAAATGTGTTCAAAGTGTGAACACTTCATCAAATATCAGCCATGAAAATAGTCATAATAATAGTTAATGTCCAATGCCAAGTTTATTTTTCTCTCACAGTTGCAAACCGATCCCTACTTCATTGGTAGTTTGGATCATTAAGCTCTCTAAGCCACACCTTTAAGTAAGCATACATTAGATCAGGGGTGCCCAAACTACAGCCCATTGGCCAGATCTGGCCCCCAACACCAATTCATCCAGCTCATGATGGGCATGTTTTACTTCTGCTTCCGGGAGCAACAAGGGCATCGTGGGCAGGATGAATTGGCATCAGGAGCCAGATCTGGCCCATAAGCCATAGTGGCTGGCCCCCTGAACCACTTGACATGGCCTGAAAAGTTTGGGCACCCCTGCATTAGATTGCGCTCTCAAACATGGATATGTCATGCCTTCTGCTAGTCCAGTAAAAAGTTCCATTCAGGACTATTTCATCCTTGTGAAGCACCAAAAAAGAAATACAGAAATATGTCCACTCTCTGACGGACCACTGGTGTGCAGTATAGTCTTGCAAATGCTTTCTGCAAAATAACAGAGAGAAGGTCTTGGCCCATTATTAGCTAACTTTATTTGAAAAATAAACTCTCTTTGACACATGCAGCTAGTTGTAATAGCAATTATACAGTATTACTGAAACAATGTGTTGGCCTTCAGAGAATCTTTCTAGTTAGATTCCATATGACAATCAGACTGAATAGAAGGAGACAGGCTTCAAGAAAGAAGGCTTTTACAAAGGGATCACACTGCCAGCCTCCTAGATAGTTTGTCTATCTATTTTACATTCAGCCTTCCTTTTGGATTTAAGGTGGTTCACAGCAAGAATTTCGAAAAGATGCACCAAGTTATAAGATTAGATCATACTTTAATCACAAGTTTAAAATGCAATGTAATTAAAAGCAATTTTAAAACCATCAAACTGGAGGGGGTAGTGGAGTAACTTCCACAGCAGGTGGTCAATCACCTAATAAGGATTTTGTCTTCAGTAACAGATCTGCAGGGATGTGGGGGCAATCTTCCTTTCCTTTGAAAGGTTTCCACACAGCCTAGTTCAGGGGTTCTCAATGTTTCCAGGTTGTGGACCTGACCACGCCCCTGGACAACTGATTGGGCCAGACACATGGTTCCTCCCACCCAGAAGCAGAAGTAAAGCATGCCCATGCATGTACAGAACACGTTTACAGCAGCATTTTGCTCATGTGTGAGCATGTTATACTTCCACTTCTGGGAGTGGCGTGGGCCAGGACTGGGGCCAGCCCATGGGCTGTATGTGATGAATGCCTGGCATGGGTGGTCCCAGCTTACATGAGGCCAAGATGTCTCCTTTAATTTGTTGTCCTTCTGTGTTTTCATCCTGCTCCTTTCATCTGACTAGAAAAAAACATGAAGGAAAAAAGAACAGAATAGCTGCGTAATGCCTTTTCATTTGTGAAGAGTCAAGGTTCTCCCTCAACCATCTCAAAATCCTCAATGTCTGAATTTTGTTTAGCCAGTGCCACAGAGTGAGTGTGAGATCATCTATTTTAAAATATTGTGAGTGTGTCACATAAGTCACAATATAAATGGATGTAAAATGGATGTTCAACTATAAATCAACCTATTGCCTCCTTGGAGTGATTTGATTGAGCTGAATTTTACTTATGAGAGGTTAGAACTGTCCTTTAAAATTAAATATGAAGTAACTTGATTTCTCCCTATATACAGTAATACCTGATAAGGGAACCAATCATACTTTGGGTGTTTCTTTTGTAGATGTTTGCATGCTGTGATGCAATTGTAAAATCAAATCATTCTATATATGCTGTATTTAACTGGATTTTATTTTAACATGGATATGCTAATACTGTATTGGCCCCTCAAAATAGGCAGTTATGTGCTTGTTTCTTTTTCTGTACTTTCACAACTCATAGTAAATTTATTTTGTATTTAATATTAAGTTCATAGACCGGCATGGAGATTAGTAATCTTATTATTGATCATTATAGGCTACTTTAGGAGCCTTTTCAGGTGATAGCAGAGTAAGAAAGCCAGTGTGAAGGAGAAGACAGTATTTTGTACCAGACAGAATCTCCCTTTAAACCTGTCAGAAATAAGTAAGCATCATCTGGATAAAGGGAAATATTAAAACTTTAGTAAAGTACAGAAACCTTGACTGTGATTGAGATCCAAATACTTGCAGGTAGAAAGTCTCAACAACTTGGGGGTCCTCCTGGACTCATGACTGCTGCTTGAGGAGCAGGTGCCGGCCGTGGCCAGGAGGGCTTTCGCCCAACTTCAGGGGATTTGCCAGTTGTGCTTGCTCTTGGACCGGGTCATGGTCACACACGCTCTGGTCACCTCTAGACTAGATTACTGTAATGCGCTCTACATGGGGCTGCCCTTGATGACCATTTGGAGGCTGCAGTTGGTCCAGAATGTGGCTGCCCGAGTGGTGATGGGGTGTGGGCGTTATGCTCATGCCTCACCACTGCTTTGGGAGCTGCACTGGTTACCAATTTGCCTCCGGGTACAATTCAAGGTGCTGGTCATTACCTTTAAAGTCCTACATGGTAGTGGGCCAGGATACCTAAGAGACTGCGTCACCCCAAGAATGTCTGTCTGTCCAACTAGAGCGGACCGGAGGGGCTGTCTACTTGTATCATCTGCTAGAAGGGCTCATCTCTCTAGCACAAGAAAGAGGATCTTTTCTGTGTCCGCACCGGCCCTATGGAACCTCCTGCTAGTGGAATTAATGCGGCAGACGGAATTGCTGCCCTTCAGGAAAGGACTGAAAATCTGGCTGGTGGGCCACGTGTGGGGTTCGGAAGGAGGGGTGACCCCTGCCTGCTGATTGGTTTAATTAGCAGTGCAATTCTTTCTCTTTTTAATATGTGCAGGTGGGATTTTGATGGGGTTTATTTGTTTTAATGGGGTTTTATCTGTTTTTAGTGGGTTTTAACATTGTGTGCCGCCCAGAGTCCTTGTGAGTTGGGCGGCTATAAAAATGTGAGAAATAAATAAACAAATAAATAAACATGTGATTCAACCTGTATGTTTTTTCCTGCCTATTGAATGCCAAAATCTGTCCAGGATATTGTGTGTTCATCTGTTGTGTATAACAGAAATCTGGAATATACAAGTGGAACTGCCTGTGTGTATACTTAATATTTACTGAATTCTCACTTTTAGCACTGGAGTTATGCAATTTTTATCCCAATAAAGGTTTGATTATTGCTACAATCAATAGGCTTACATACCCTTTTGGAAGAGAGGAGGTCAGGCTAGACATGACCAAAGAAAAGGTTTAGCTAAGTTCCACTGAGTCTCAGAAACAAAGAAATAAAAGTCAGTCAATAGGGGGTGCAAATGTTCCACCATCAGGCCCTATTTTGTTAGGTAAGAATTTTCAGAGTAGTGATTTTTTTAAATGCATGACAAATAACAAATAAATAAACATCCTGACACTTCTTTCCCCATATAAATGTGTTGTTTTAGAGGGTTTCTTTTTTTTTAAAGGTTGTATGGGGGTTTCTTCTAGGTTTCCCCCACAAAAAAATTGTTGAAAGATGTTTTTATCCCTTTCCTAAACTCCTTAAAACTCTCTAAAGCTATCTTGTCTGCAAAATCTCTTTTCTTTAGAGATTAGTGCTAAATTGAAATATTCCAGTGACAGTCTTCATCGCCTGTTGCAATGCTTCCAGAAGCTGGTAGTCCCCTTGCCCTTTATGCACTTTAGAGCAGGAGTTCCCAAACTTTTCACACCATGGGCTGGACCACGTGCCCCGGACAGCTGAGCAGGCCAGTCATGTGGTTCCTCGCGCCATAAATGCTGCCATGTACATTTACGACAGCTGCAAGTGTGTTTACAGTAGTGTTTATGGCAAGCGTGGGTGCGTTTATGCATGCACAGGCACATTTTACGGTTGTTGTAAACACATCCACTTCCACTTCCGGTAGCGGCGAGGGCAACGGGGGCCACATGAAATGGTGCCACGAGCTGGGTCGGCCCAGCAAGCTGTAGGTTGGCCACCCCTGCTTTAGAGAGGCTGCCTCCTGAAGAACTACCACCACAGGAAGCAGTAACACAGGAAAGGAAGGTTTGGAAGAAGGCCTTGTTCTTGTGCAGATTAGTGAAATGAAGGTGTTATCTTTCTGTAGGTGTTATCTTTGTGGGCTGTAACTCCTAAAATTATGTCTGAGTACAGCCAACCTAGCATTTTGTAAGTAAGAAATTTCAAGCAGATAAATAGGTACTGCTTCAGTGGGAAAGCAACAATATTTCATCCACTCTGGTGTCTAGTCATGCCTGCCACATGATCATGGAAACATCTGCAGAAGCAGACAGCACTGACTCTTTGGTTGTAAACAGAGATGAACACTGTATCCTAGAGTCTGATACGACTGGCTTTTGAGCAAGACCGAACTTTATCTTTGCTACATCTTTGAGATGGGCCACAGTGGCTTAGTGGTTAAGACACTGAGCTTGACAGCTGGAATGTCAGCAGGTCACCAGTTCAAGACACATCATCTGTCGCATCTTCTGCCAAACTAGCAGTTGGAAAACAAGACATGCAAATAGATAAATTGGTATCGCCTCAGCAGGAAAGGTAACAACATTCCATTTAGTCATTCCTGCTACATGACCATGAAAATATCTGCAGGCGCAGACAGCACTGGCTCTTTGGCTGTAAATAGAGATTGCAAGCGCGGAGCCAAAATGGCCGCCGCGCTCTTTGCGGGCCCCCCCCCCAGGACGAAGAATCCGGGTAGTTTAGGGCGTGGCCAGCTCCCTTATAAAAGGGGTGGCCACGAGGCAGCCGCGCTGCCATTTTACCTAAGCGACGGAGCGGAGAAGTTTTTCCCCTGTGTCTCCGTCGCTCCTTACCTTGCGGGAAGCCTTTTGGCGGCGAATCTTCTTTTCGGCTTCCCTTTCCTGTGATTGAGATGCCTTCGAAGAAGAAGGCAGCTTCGAGTGCGGCTCGAGCTGTGAGGAGGCGCAACCCGGGTCGGAGGACCACGGTGGCGCCTCCCCAGCAGCCGCCTGTCCAGGCCCCCGCCGGGCCCGGCGGAATGGGGTCCATCGCCCCTTGGCCGGACGCGGGGGATCCGAATGCGGGCGCAGCAGGGGCTGCGGCCCGCGAGCGGTGGACACCGCTAATCTCTCTGCCCATCCTGTTGGGCCTGCCTCTCTTCCTCCTGGGCCTTCTAGCCTGGGCGGGTGGTGTGGTCCCCTACCTTGGCAGGTTCCTGCACCGACCCTACCGGGCTTCGGTGTTGGGCAATGGCCCTATTCGGGTCCTGGGGTACAGGGACCTGTACCCGCACCTGGACTTGGTGGGCCGGCCGGCCCTTGGCCCCAGATCGACGTGCAGGCTTTACTGGCCCGCCTGGCGGCCCTCGAAGCGTCTTTAGCTCGGGCCAGCCAGGCTGGGGCTCCCTTTGGCGTCCCTTTTGCGGCGCCGTCGGCGGGAGGACAACAGGCGGCGGGCAGGGTTGAGCTGCCTCAGCCGGGTGGCATGGCTTCGGCCACTGCCCCGCAGCTCCCCAGACAGCAGACGAGTGCAGGTCAGGCCCCGATGATGAGCTCTACGTCGGTCGTGAGCTCCGACGCCCCCAGTGGGCCGGAACCCCCGGTGGGGGCGGCCCACGGGGGTGCAGCATGTGAGTATACGGTCCAAGCCAGTACACCTGCACACATTGCTTCTATGGGAGGAGCTTTTCAATGGCCTTGGCCTCGCTCGGGTGGTGCGGTGGCACAGCAGCCGGCAACCCACTCGGCGACGGTAACTGCCACCCAGGGCACCGGGGTGGGTACTTTTTCTCACACTGCGGGGAATGTACTGGGGGTGGCTGGTTTAGCTCAGGCCCCTTTCCCGGTGTCTGTGGTGCCTTTTTCGGCCTTACCAACTGCGGGGTACTCCTTACCACTGGGTGACCACTTGGCCCAGGCCACCAAAGAAAAGATTTGGCGGGGGGAGTATGTAGATATCTTCTCACTCCTGAACAGAGAGCCCACCAAGGAGCAAAGGGAGGGACAGGATGAGAAGGATAAGGAGCAGGCACGTCGTCGTAAGCCGCCACGTACCTGGGCCAACTGGCTGCCGGCTTATTTAATTTACATGGCAGTGTATCTGAGGGCGCGGCCGGAGTTGGCTATTCCGATGGTCCAATATTTGGACAACATATACAGGGCAATGGTTGATTTCCCGGGCCCTTCGTGGCTTGCTTATGACGAGGAATTCCGTATGCGGATTCCCCTCCACCCGGAGATGAGGTGGGACGAGCCGTGCCAGAGGCTTTGGCTTCTGTACATGACGCCCACGCACCCCGCGCCAGGGGACAGATACCATTGTGGACATGCGGTTCAGCGAGCTGTCCCAGCACAGGTTACCCGCCAAGTGGCGGGGCAGGGGGTTCCAGCCCGCCTGCTGTGCTGGGCTTTCTCGTCCAATGGTTCCTGCAATAAGAAGAATTGCAAATACAGGCATGAGTGTCCCACATGTTCGGGCCCCCACGCAGCCTCCGCCTGTCCCAGGCCTGGGGGGACACGGGGCAGAGGAAGGGGCGGACAGTGGGCTGGCAAGGCTGCCACAGATGGAGCTGGTTCACCGAAAGGCTCCCTCCCCAATTAAGGTGGACATGTTGGAGTGTTGGCTCACAGTGTACCCGAAGGGAGAGGATGGGGAGTATCTCCTTCAAGGCTTTAAGTACGGGTTCCGCATCCCTTTCATGGGTGATAGGTCCCCTCAGGATGCCCCCAATCTTTTGTCCCTCAAGGGGAGGGAGGAGGTGGCGGCTGCCAGTATCAGGAAGGAGTTAGATGCGGGCAGGGTCGCCGGCCCTTTCCCTTCACCCCCGTTTCCCAACCTTAAGGTGTCGCCCCTAGGCTTGGTTCCCAAGAAGTCTCGAGGCGAGTTTCGCCTTATTCATCATTTATCCTACCCAGCCGGCCGGTCGGTCAATGACGCTATCCCTGATGACCTTTGTTCAGTCAGATATACGTCTTTTGACCACGCGCTGTGCATGGTGCGCTCGTGTGGCCCGGGTGCCCTGCTGGCCAAGTGCGACATTAAGTCGGCCTTTCGCCTCCTGCCGGTGCACCCGGGTGACTTTGAGTTGCTGGGTTTCAAATTTCGGGGCGAATATTATTTTGATAAGGCCATGCCTTTTGGCTGTTCCATATCATGCTCGGCCTTTGAGCGTTTTAGTACCTTCTTAGAGTGGGCTTTCGTCCGCAGGTCAGGGTCCCGGTCTGTAGCCCATTACCTGGATGATTTTTTATTCGGGGGTGAACGGGGCTGGGACACGTGCGCACGTCTCCTTAACACATTTCAGACGCTAATGGAGGAACTCGGTGTCCCTTTAGCGCCCGAAAAGACCGAGGGCCCATCTACCAAGTTAGTATTCCTGGGGGTGGAGATTGACACGTTAGCGCAGGCTTCTAGGTTACCGGAGGATAAGGTGTCCAGGATAGTGGCCCTTATCTCGGAGTTGATGGCCAAGCGCAAGGCATCACTGAGGGAACTGCAGGTGCTACATGGTCACCTGAATTTCGCTTGCAGGGTGGTCGCTCCGGGCAGGGCTTTTGCTCGACGCTTATGCGACGCCATGGCAGGGTTATCCAGGCCTCACCACAGAGTTAGACTTACCCGGGGTACCAGGGCAGACATGTTTGTCTGGTTACAGTTCCTGAGGGAGTTCAATGGGGTCTCATTTTGGAGGTCTGACCTCCTGGCATCCCCCAATTTTCAGATCCAGTCTGATGCCTCAGGATCCCTGGGTTATGGGATGTACTTCAATGGGAAGTGGGCCTATGGTGGGTGGCCACCGGCCTGGGCAGGCACGGATCGCCTGCGTGATCTCACATACCTTGAATTTTTTCCTATACTAGGGGCTTTGATGCTATGGGGCGAGGAATGGGCTAACTCGGTCGTGCATTTCTGGTGTGACAACGCTGCTGTTGTCCACATTGTTAATGCACAGACTTCCAAATCGCCCAGGGTTATGGACCTAGTGCGCCATTTTGTGCTGCGCTGCCTGCGCCTCAACGTTTTGTTCAGAGCCAGGCATGTCCCAGGGATTAATAATGATATTGCTGACGCTTTGTCCCGCCTGCAGATCTCCCGGTTCCGTGCCTTGGCCCCGGATGCGGAGGAATTTCCCTCGCCACTCCCGGACGAGATATGGACCATTGGCAAGAAGAGGTGAACCGGGCGATTGGCCTGTCACTAGCGCCACGCACGCGTAAGGCGTATCAACAAGCATTTAATTCTTTCAGGGCATTTGCTGCTCAATTTCACCTGCCAGAGACCTGGCCTATCCCGGTTGACCATGTTCTGCGGTTCATGGTCCACCTGCATGCTCTCGGCCTCGCACCTCGCACCATAGCATCCAAGCTCTCGGCGCTGGCTTTTATGGCCAAAGTAGGGGGTCATGTGGACAGCACCTCTGACTTCCGTGTGAGACATGTTTTGGAGGGGTGGGTGCGCGAGCGCGGGCGTTGCCCGGACGATCGGCACCCTATTTCCCCAGGGGTTCTTACCCAGTTGGCCCGGGGCTGGCCAAGCCTCTGTTTTGATCATTATGAGGCAGCCCTTTTTCATGCAGCCACAACGGTGGCATTTTTTGGAGCGCTCCGCATCAGTGAACTTGTGATGCTGTCTAAGGCGGATGCAAGTTGTAGGGCACTGGAACTCGGAGATGTATATGTTGCCAAAGACTGGGCCCAGTTGAGGATACGTTCCTCCAAGTCAGATCAGCATGGCGTAGGCAGTGGTGTAAGACTGCTACGGTGTTCTTTGGCAGACATCTGTCCGGTTGGTGCCCTACAGGAGTTCCTGGCACTGCGTGGCATGCACCATGGCCCGTTTTTCTGTCACCAAGATGGGTCTCCCCTTACTAAATTTCAGTTTTGGAAGGTGACAGGCAGAGCCCTCGCCAGGGTGGGCCTACCAGGTGCCCGTTATGGCACACATTCATTTTGTATTGGGGCAGCCTCTACAGCAGCTGCTTTTGGGTACTCCGGGGCTGACATACGCAGCATGGGGAGGTGGGGCTCGCAATGTTTTTGGTTTTATGTGCGCCCACTTCCACCGTGAGTACCAATCCTATCACCTTACCTTCCTTTTTTCTTAATTTTTCTTACAGACCCTGGGTGTCGTGTTACACCGGTGACAGTATGGCTGGTGGGCCACAGCTATGTGCACAGGGCAGCGCGTTACGCTGCGGCGACAGAGTGGGGACCCCGTCTGGGACTGGGTGAACACGCCAGTCTCACATGGCATGGTAAGCCAGGGATGTTGTGGCGGGAGCTGCTGCCTTTCCTGTTTTCCAGCAGGAGTGCTGACCCGCCTGACATCCTCATCATACACCTTGGGGGCAATGATTTGGGTCAGGTCACCGGCTTATCGCTCAAGCATGCGATTTGCGGGGACCTTGCTTACTTGCACTACGTCTGGCCTGCCACAACCCTGGTTTGGTCAGACATGATTCCGCGACATTCTTATAGAGGGGGCATTGACCTCCTGGCCCTTGACCGCGCTAGGCGCGCGGTCAACGGGGCGGTGGCGCGGTTCCTTGCCGACAAGGCTTGGGGACGGGTCAGTCGTCACCCCGCTATTAGCCTACGAAATTACGACTTGTATGCAGGGGATGGGGTCCATCTGTCGCGAGGAGGTATGGACCTCCTGTTGGGTGATTGGCGAGCAGGCCTGTTGACCGAGCTGACGGTCTGGGGGGGGGCGTCAGGCCTTCTTTGAAGCCCCTCCGTGTGGCGGGTAGCACTGGTAAGGTAAACAGTATGACCCACAGGTATCCGGCAGGTTCGCAATTGACTGGACAACACTAGACAGGAACAAATTAGTTAAACGTTGTCCGGTCAACGACGAACCAGGCGACGGGGTGATGGCGATAGCTAGCCAGCATGCATCACCCCGTGATTTTACGGATACGAGTCAGAGGGTGGGGTCATGAGTTAGATATTGACTACGGTCAACAATTTGTTTGTTGTCAACAAACAAATTGATACAAATTGATACATTGTAACCAATTGCCGTTGGCAATTTTGGGGTGGTACCTTACCAGTGTTACTTCGGCCTGCTTGCCTTAAGAATTATGATTGGTCGTTTTACCAATACAAATTTATAATTCGGATTAGGGCATTGAATCAATAAATGTGGCCCTATGCTGTTATCCACTTTCAATGTTGTCTGAGTCCGTTATTGGGGGGGTGCGCCTGCAATGCAAGCGCGGCGCCAAAATGGCTGCCGCGCTCTTTGCGGCCCCCCCCCCCCAGGACGAAGAATCCGGGTAGTTTAGGGCGTGGCCAGCTCCCTTATAAAAGGGGTGGCCACGAGGCAGCCGCGCTGCCATTTTACCTAAGCGACGGAGCGGAGAAGTTTTTCCCCTCCACCCCCTCCCTAGTTAACAGTGTGATATTTTGGTCGCTTCGGGGCCGGGTGGGAATTTTTGGTTGGGACCCACATTGGCTTCCGGGTCCTGGCTTTTTTGCCCATCCCACACTGTTATTATGGTTTGATATAGGGGTTCCTTTCATTTCTACTGTTGACTCCGGTCACATTGGCGGGTAGCACTGGTAAGGTAAACAGTATGACCCACAGGTATCCGGCAGGTTCGCAATTGACTGGACAACACTAGACAGGAACAAATTAGTTAAACGTTGTCCAGTCAACGACGAACCAGGCGACGGGGTGATGGCGATAGCTAGCCAGCATGCATCACCCCGTGATTTTACGGATACGAGTCAGAGGGTGGGGTCATGAGTTAGATATTGACTACGGTCAACAATTTGTTTGTTGTCAACAAACAAATTGATACAAATTGATACATTGTAACCAATTGCCGTTGGCAATTTTGGGGTGGTACCTTACCAGTGTTACTTCGGCCTGCTTGCCTTAAGAATTATGATTGGTCGTTTTACCAATACAAATTTATAATTCGGATTAGGGCATTGAATCAATAAATGTGGCCCTATGCTGTTATCCACTTTCAATGTTGTCTGAGTCCGTTATTGGGGGGGTGCGCCTGCAAAAGCACCCCTCCCTAGAGTTGAACATGACTTGCTTTTGAGCAAGGGAGACCTTTACCATTACTTCTTGGATAATTCTAGGAGTGGATGTAAAATAATAATAATAAAAACACATCTTTAGAAGACAATGGATGCTCATCCATCCTTCAACAACTCATTCAAAAATCTGGACAAAGTCTTAGAAATGATTCTGTGCCTGTGAGTTTGCTTGTTTAACTGGATCAGGCTAAACTGAAAGCTTCTGATAGAGCAGATATCTGTTACTAGTCCGTCTCATAAACCAGCTGTCTTTGAAAACAGCTATTTAATAATGGGGTGGGGGGGGGGACACACCTGGAAATGATCTTCTCTGGCATTTTTGTGGAGAGAGTTTCTTTTTGTTTTTTAAATGGAATAGCACTAAACTGAAATCATCTAGCCTCTTGAACTTCACCACTAATACAAATTAAAGCCGCCACCACCACCCTCTAAAAGCAAGGGAGGAAAAGGTTCAAAAGATGCAAAAATATCTGTGTCATCAGTGCACGTAAAGTGCAACAAATGCTCTGTCTGGAACAATCCTTTGTGTTCAGACCAAGACAAAATTTGGGATAAAAACCTTCATTTGTCTTGTAAATAAAAATAGGAAACTGCAAAACTTTAACTTTGCCTATGAGATTGTGAGACATTTTCTGCCACATGTAATTTTTCCATTTACAAGAGCATTAGAATACAAAATTGAACAAAACTACAGCAGCTGCAGCTATTATTTCTTCACAGCTATGTATGAGGGTGCAACTAGACAAGGAAGGCTGGCTCACATTGGTCTCAAGTTTTCTATGGGAATTAAGTCATTGTTGTCATTCACATGAAATGTTTAATTACCCCAGGCAATTTTGGGGGCAAGAGTCCACACCACACCTCTGGTCATGACAATTTTCACCAGGATCCAAGGTCTCCTAAATTCCTCTGTCATCAACACCACATGCCCCCACCTTCTTTTAACTATGTTCCCCAGGTTTCTCATAGCGGGTGTGCCATAGGGCAATTTTTTATCAGCAATCCTTTTTGTCTCCTTAACCCTAAACTAGGAGACTTGTGCCAGATGCAGCTCACTTATTTAAAAAGCAAATAACTAAATCCAACACCAATTATTATTAGTTAAGTTTAAGACATTATCTCAATTAAAAATGTGGTCCATGTACACAATCCAAAGACAAAGATGGGTGATAAAGTCCTTTGGATCATGCAAAAGGCTTTTTCCCACAATATTTTGCTCTGATCAAGACCTGTATAAGTTAATTAGCTTTTAACCATCAAAAGCTAGCATCTGTCTTTGTTTATTTTTCATTGGTCTAATAAAAATATCACCCATACTTCCCTGTTGATTATCTCAGCTGAGGGCATACACAGGGGAATTTGGTTTGTCCCATTTTGCAATAATAATAATAATAATTTTGTGTCAGAAATTATGCTGGGTTGAAATTAATTTTGCGGAAGAAACTCCGCTCAGAGAATGCACAAATGAGGCTCCTTTCATGTCCCCAGGGGTGTGTAAGCACCATGGGAAGGTGCTGGACAGGGAGTGTTGGGGTGCCTATTTGGGGGGGGGGTTTGGGGGGAATCCCATACATTGCTACTGGTTCCCCAGGGCATCAGAGGAGAGGGCAGGGTAGAAAAAGGCCTGATTGCCCGATATACCATCATGCACCTGCATGTCCCCAAGAGCTAAGACAGAGGCGGGCGTGCAGTCCGTCATGCAGTACCTGGGTCTCGAACTGCCGATGTGCCAGCCTTCCAGCTAACAAGGCAAGATTCTTAACCACTGAGCCACAAGCTTCTTATCTGTGTTGCAATACATTTATATCTCACTTCAGTGATCCTTTCATTGACACTGGAGATATTAATTCTCCCATGAGAGTTGACACTGGTGTTTATCCAGCTTACTTGCAAGTAAGGAGACAGTAGCAATGGCAGCTATCATTCTGTGTACCAAGATGACTTTCTTTTTCTGTTTTTGTTAAATAAAATAAGTGGCATAGTGAAACAGTGCTGTATCTGCCTACATGGTACACCTAGAAGCATAGAAAGGGATGTACCTCTGATAATACCATCCACAACTCTATTTAGGTGTGAACTAAATGTCTCTGAAGCCTATAGAATGGAATAATTAGCAGCACACCAAAATAAATGCAGTCCTAGAACTGGACCAGAAAATAAGGAAACATAAGTAAAAAGAGATGCGATGGAGCATTTTAACTGAAACCATGTAATTTGAGTTTGTCCAAATGGCAGCCAAAACGATCAAAAGAGCAAGATATAAACTGGTGTATACAGGCAATCAGTTATCACATTCCACCCCCCCCCCCCCCCCAGGAAGAAACAAATTTGGGATCTTTTCCCTTGTCAATGAACCATCTGAAGATATTAAGAGAAAATTAAAGAGTTGCAACAATACCAGAGGTTTCTACTGAATTTTAAAAAATTGAACGGTATATTTAAATGTGCACAATATTCACTTGTTCTCACATACAGCAAGATGTGACAACACCTTCTCTAAGGGCTTGAAATATATACTAGAAGCCCTTCTATATAGAAACATCTCAGGATGATCAGTGGAAAATCAGAGAGTGGGGGAGGAAGATGGACACAGAGAAAAATTCTCAAAATACCATTAATTGCTGATCATCTATTGACGTCTTTCCTTTTTTGTTGGTTTTGTGGCCTAATACACTTCTGAATGTGCTTTGAGAACTTCTATTTCCGTCTTGCCCCCATCAACTTTCTCCCTTTACCTATTTCTTACAATTTCTACTTTACTGGACATCAGTTTTGTTTTGTTTTTTGCTTAATTCAAAATTGTCATCCTATTTTATCTGTGGAAGGGGAGGTAAGACTGGCGGTATTTCCATCAGCTCTTTATTAGGTGGAAAGATTTCCTGGGAGGAAAGTTTCCTGTGCTAATCAAAGCTCTCCATGTTAGTGAAAAGACAGTGATTAAATGTTGCTTTCTTTCAATATGAAATAAGTACGTATAACTTGAAATAATGAAGACCAAGCCCTTTTCTCTGTCACTTCTGCATTATTTGTTAAGAAGGGATAATGAGCACCAGTGATATGGTGTAGTTTCAAGTCCCATTAAAGCAGTGTGTTAGATGGAGGCATAGCACTGCCTTTGAAATGTAAACCAAATATCGGTTTAGAAACCTTGAAGCACATGTGGGAACTATTGAGAACTCTTTTGCTTCCTGCAGAGCTAGGGTGTCATTGAGGCAAATTAAGAGTTGAAAAGCTCATGTTTTACCTCAGATATTTTGGTTCAGAATGCTCCAAAGCAGCTGCCCTTTGGAGATTCAAAATTAAATTAGAAGAAATAATTGCTATAATCCCTTTGCCTAAAACAATTTTTGTGATTTACATAGTGTTTTGAACATGGTTTGTGTAATCTATTACTACTGCCACCCTGCCAGTTTTTATGTCATAATCCAATCAACTACCAGAAAAGCATGCTAATGATTTTTTTTTAAAAAAAATCCCATTTGAAATGAACATCAGGGGTCCCAACTTTCCCTTGCCTAGAATATCAATTTGAGACATTCTCAGAATCAGGTGAATGTGCAGGTTTGTGGTTTCCCCTGCTCTCTAATAAAGTTCTCCTTTTTAGTGTATTGGAAAAAAGAAAAATAATTTTAAGTCAGATTTATAAAATTATTTATGTGAAAGTTAAAGTTTTTCTGAAACCTACTTCTAATTTTAAATGAGGAACCAAAGGTAGCTGTTTAGTAGCCCAGGTATATATTTCAAGCTATCTAACAAATGTAATTCAATGTTTCAATATTTACAAAAGATATCACATTTGGTATCATTTTTGATGATGTTTACTTTTGTCTTTCAGTTTTGTATACATAATGATTTATATCATACTGAGGAGGAAAGATCAGTGGCAAATTTAGAGGAAGACAATGAATCTAGGTCCCCAAAAGCAGTGAAGATCTTGCAGTTACAAGCAGAGGTTTGTTCTTGATTCTGAAGTTACAGTATGAATGTGGAAAAATCCTTTAATATCTTTTTTAAGTTTTCCTAAATGTACACAGAACAGATCTTACCCTAGTATTTTTATTGCACGTAGATCTTGTTTGAGTTAAGAAAACAGTCTTCTAAAAATTATTTCTCCATATGTTCTCAGCTAGTTCATCTTTAATAGTGTTTTTCATGCTTTTAAGCATAATGATATAGATTATAGAAGTGTGCACACCAGCTTTCAGACAAACAAAAATCCAGACGGGGGAGAAGGGAATTTTGTGAATATCCAAATCAGCTATAGGGTTCATGAAGCCCCCCAGATGGTAGGATCAGCATGTTCCTACAGTTGTGGTGGCTCAGTGGTTAAGAAGCTCACCTTGTTAGCTGGAAGGCCAACAAGTTGGCAGTTTGAGACCCGGGTACTGCATGACAGATTGAGGACCCATCTCTGTCCCAGCTCTTGGGGACATGAAAGGAGCCTCATTTGGGCATTCCCCAAGTGGAGTTTCTCCTGCAAAAAATCCTTTCAACCCAGAATTGTTTTTGACATGAAATTATTATTATTAGTAAAGTTTGATTTTGCACTTTTGAGTTACAAAAGATGAAAAAATTAAAAAGTTTTTTTTTTGCTCCCAGTACCAAAAGACGGCAGCACCAAAGTAGGAGACTGACCGTTGAAGCCCCATGAAAGCCAAAATTTCACCTAGAAGTGTTTTGCATACTTACAGATAAATAGCTAAGCCCTAAACAGCATTCCATGCACTCCGGTGTCTAGTTGTGCCTGCCATATATCCACGGAAATGTCTGCAGACACAGATAGGGTCGACTCTTTGACTGTTACCAGAGATGAGCACTGAACCTTACAGTCAGATATGACTGGCTTTCGAGCAAGGACAACCTTTACCTTTACCTAGGGCAAGGTGGGGCAGGGTTCAGATTGGTTTCAACAGTTTCTTTTTATTTTTCACTAGCAGGGGTGCCCGGCTTCGCCCGGGTGGTCCCAACCCGGCTAGCTGAGTGCCAGTGTTGCCCGGGAAACCCACTGGCTAAGGGTGGGCCTGTGATGTGAGCTCGGTGATGACATCACAATCCCCACCCCCCGGGTTGGCCTAGCACTGGGGCAGACATAAACCCTCCTGTCGAATATACCCCCCTTTGCAGATCAATTTAGGGGACAACCCCCCACGGGCTTTGGGACCCTGATAGTGACCTGCTCACATGTGCAAGGTACATGTGTGCCAAATCTCATAGGGTTTGGTCAAGGGGTGCAGCAGCCCATTCTGGACACCGAACCAGATTTCTTTAGCTAAGCAATTGGCTAGAGTTAGGTACCTGGCTGCCGAGTCAGAGGATGGGATTTTAATTCCTCACTGTGCATCCAGGAAGGCTACCATTCTGTGCAGTCTTGAGGAACCTAGATATCCCCAAGCACCTACAGAAGAAAGGAATAGTAAACTATGTTTGAATACCTAGAAAATCCTGAAAAGAGTTGACATAAATCAGAAATAACTTGATGGCACACAACTATTAATATTACTTACCCAACCAGCCATTTTGTATCTGAGCTTTGCAAGCGAAGGGTGGCACATTGGTTATCAGACTGGCAACATTAAAGATATCAAGATGCCTCATTCCACTTAGGACTAAGTGGCTGAAATCCTGTTAGTCAATAGGACTAGGTAAAATCCTGAACAGAATGGAACAAGCCAGAATGGGGATTTCTTAACAGAAATTGATGCAAAAAATAGTGAGATAGAATTGGCCAAAATCCAAACAATATTTTAGACCTTAAACTCAATAAGTATTCTTCTTTCAATAACCCTTCATTGCCCCCCACACCTACTGAAACAGAACACAATGGCCTGGAACAACAATTTCCAAGTAGGACAACCCAACCAAATTCACACGTGTGGCTGGATGAGGCCGGTATAGCAAACCAGAAGTCATTTCCATTACCCATTCCAGGCAGAAAATCAATTAAAATCAACTGATGAGATAAGATATTTTGAATGGTTTGCATAATCCCAAAATTATCAGCAATAAACTACTGTTGCCAGAACAAATGCTCAATCTTAATCCCTTAGCCTCTTGGTATAAACCTCTAACAGATTTTTCAAGAGTACTGACATTCCCATATGACATGGTTTTATGCAGCTGAAATTTAGCATTTAGTCTCTAAGTACTCTTATATGAAGCTGCTAATTTAATAACTTAGACCAGGCTCTGCACAGCTGTTTTCCAGCTCACCTAATGAAAGAAACGTTTCTTGCTCTAGATATAAGAAACTACACTCTAGGATTTAATCCAGAATTTACTATACTTAACCAAATAATAGAGCACAATATTGGCAGGTTAATTTATTTTAGATACTTACACCCTGTCCTTCAGGGACGGTTTGGAATAAACATATAGCAGTTGAACAAAGATTATGGAACAGGTTTAATACTGCAGTCTAATATAAAATGAGAGATGGCAGAACAGGAGATGACAACTGTATCCCAATGCAAATCTTTTGTGTGTCTGTTTATACCTTCCTCCAAATTTATGAGAGCTAAAGATGAGGATGGAGATGGATGCTGAATCTACCCCCACAATATCCCTGACTGTTCTTGGTTGCTAGAAAGGAAGTAGAGCTCTGCATGAACCAGATGCCCAACTGCATGGCAGACGTCTATTTCCATGCTCATGAGGATGCAGGAAATCATGTAGTAGAGCTACTATTTCGTGAGAATGCATACACCTTCATGCCTACTTTTAGCTATCAGTTTCAGCATGTATGAATGTATATTATCTATCTTTCTTTCTAAACACACAAAAACACAGACACACATACACAAGTCAGATCTAGTTATGTTTGTTTTCTTGGGCCTGTATGTGGGAAATGGGAAAGAGGTAACAGGTTGGTAAAAAGTTCTAATGGAATCTACCTACCTTGGTATATACCTTGGAGTCATTATTCAGCGAGGAGTCCTTGTATGAGTAGACATCTCTGTGAAGATATTCCACACAACTTCTGTCCACAACAATCTGTGCCTGGCAGTTCTTCTCCATGTTGGTCCAACGTTTTTCTTGAGAAAATCTTCCCATCTGCGAGGTGCTCTTCCCTAGGTCTTTTGCAATCTCTCGGGTACCAATTTATTATTCTGGCTTTCCATGTATTGTCACCTATATGTGCAACATGGCCAGCCCACCTTAATTTGTTCTTCAGATATTGTGTTACTACGTCTTTTAGCAGTGATCTTCACCTGATGTCCTCGTTTTTTTACTTTATTGTGAAGTGAGATTCTGAGCATTGTGCATTGTGTTACTTGCAGCCATCCATTGATCTCTTCATTGCACATTGTGTTACTTGCAGCCAGCCATCCTGCAAGTAATGAAAAAAATATACTGCAGTTTAAACCGCTAATGTGATTCCTTTGATATACAGTACAGGTAAAAAAGGCTGTTTCATTGTCTTTCCCCTTGTGGACATGCAAAGAGTTCAAAGAAATACAGCACACAAATGAAACTATGCTTCTCTCCTGTTGGCCTCTAACAGAGCAAAAGGAAGGCTGGGGCAAACTCTTGTGAGACTAAAGCATCCTGCACTGAGCCACAGGCAGAATAGTCTGCTCCACACACGTTTCCTCTTTTTCTTCTCCTTTTGCAAGAAGGGATCTTGTACAAGCTGAAATCCCTGCTGTTCTCCCCAGGGCAATCTCTGACTTAGTTCAGTCTTCAATATGCAATACAAAAGTACTTAAAATTATTGTGTACCTAGTCAAAAGCCCAATAATGCAGATCAAACCCCTGTTCTTCTCTTGTATAAAATCAGTGCAATTGTAACAGTTCTCTTTTGAGTACTAAAATACTTGTATTGATTTCATTGTTTTCTATGTTGAAATTAAAGCCAGTTTTCTGCTGGGAGTCATGCACAGTAGCCTGAAGCATCCTTTGGATGTCTTTAGCAATTTCGCCTTTAACTGGGTTTTATCACTCCCTGCAGTAGTAAGTCATTAGATCACATTATAGTTGCTTGTCTATGAATAAAAAGAAAGAGCATTACATGTAGATGTTTCATCCAGGATTAGCAAGATTACTAGGTGTGATACAATTAAAAAAATAGTTAATTGGCAATAACAGTCAGCAATACAATCCTAACTCAAAGATACACTAGTTGTGGAGATTAGGATTTGACCCAGGCCTTTTCTGCTGGTACGAAAGCCTTTCTGTCAGTAAATCTCAGATCTCCTGATAAAGAAGTCAGAGAAAGGGTTAGATCAGGGAGGATGGATATTATGCTAAATAAAACCAAATATTCTCTAGCCTAGCCACAATGTTGCCTCAAACATTGGCTAGGGTGAGAGTAAATCAAAGTAATTTGCAACATCTCTCAAATGGAAGGAGTTTGAGTTCATGTTCCTTAGTGTTGGTTTGGTTAGCCTTTGGCCATTTTGACACTAAGGCTTGCATTTTATGAGCCTGTACACATAGAAATTGAAAGACAAAGATTTGGTATATCTTGGTTCAATAATCAATCCAATTGGAGACTATAAGCAAGGAATCAGATGAAAATTGAAATGAAGAAGGGCAACAATGAATGACCTATGTAAAGCAGTAGCTATACCTATTAGAAAAGAACATTATTTTCCCCTATGTCACTTGAAGGACTCTGAACAGGCTGAGGGTTGGAGTGCCTAAATGTAAGTCCAACAAGCGGAGGCTGCAGCCAGACAATGTGGAGAGATACAGAATCCGGCTCATTTGCTTGTCTATCGATTATTGCCAGAAACATGGACCAATGGGGATTTAAGCTTGGCCAATGAGAAAGCAAAGACAATGGCTTTGTTTTGGAAGTCCAGGTTTTGATCAGGACACGAAATAAGAAGAAGAGGAGGAGGAGGAGGAAGAAGAAGACCATGATAACCAACCCTCTTGTATTTCTGATTGCCAAGTATGGGTATGAAAGCTGGACAGTAAAGGGAGAGTTTTTCAGATAACTAGGCCTGTCAGGAAAATGGACAAGAGGGCCCTAGAACAAATGAAACCTAACTTATCTTTGGAAGCAAAAATAATGAAACTGAAACTGTCCTACTTTTGATGCATCACAAGGCTGCAGAAGACTGGAAAGTACAGTAATGCTAGGGAAGGTTGAAACCAGCAGGGAAAAAGGAAGGTGAGATATGAGAAACAAGAAGAGGTAGTAGAATAATGAGAAGAGAAATGTGTTATAATGTACTAGGTGAACCTAGTAAACTAATTTAAAACTTCCGTTTCACCTCATTCTCGCCTTGGCTGATAGGTTCTACTTTTCTCTCAGAAGATCAGAAGGCTGGCCAAATGGCATTGGGTGTATGTGATATGTTAAATGAATATCCATTGTCTTGAATGGATGGTGCCTTTTGACAGCTAATGCAAAGCAATGAAAATCCCAAAGACTATCTATTGGCTTTTCACAAAACCTCATATATCCACTAACATCACACCTCATTAGTTTTTATGTACAGTTCTATAACTTCCCTTGTAGGATCTCAGACTGTCATGTCTGCACTCAAAACTATTATCATATGAATAGTGCATAGGGTTGATCATAATATATCCAGCTAGAACTATCAGTTCTTAGGATGCTGGCTGAAGTCTCAGCAAACTACTGTGATTCTCCAGGTCTCCAGCTTATGGGACAAAATTGCTGAACAAGCAGCACTGAAAGAGAAGATCCTTTACTTTGTGTGAGGTGGCTATAAACTCTAGTGCCTGTTTTCAAACATTTATAGCTGGCAGCTGGGTTCACTCATTTATCATACAAAGTTGCCTGTATGGTTGCTGCTCCACATCACACAAAAGGACCAAGTGTATTCACCCACTGGGTATGCAAAGCAATCACACTTATATAGCACTTAGTGCATACCCTATAGCACTTAGTGCATTCTCTGGGAGTTAATTAGCATTTTGCCCCCAACATGCTTGGTACTCATTTTACTGACCTTTTAAGGATGGAAGGCTAAGTCAACCTTGAGTCCTAGTCAAGATCAAACTCACAAACATTTGACTGCTGTGCAACTGTTTAACCACTGTGCCAACAGGGTTCGTTCAGGGTATCTCCCCAGGGCAACTTGGGGGTCCTCCTGGATTTGCGCCTGCTGCTAGAAGTACAGGTGGCGGCTGTGGCCAGGAGGGCCTTCGCCCAACTTCGGGTGATTTGCCAGTTGCGCCCGCTCCTGGACCGGGACTCTTTGCTCATGGTCACTCACGCTCTGATGACCTCCAGACTAGACTACTGTAACACGCTCTACATGGGGCTGCCCTTGATGACCATTCGGAGGCTGCAGCTGGTCCAGAATGCCGCGGCCCGGGTGGTGATGGGGTGTGGACGTTATGCCCATGCCTCACCACTGCTTCGGGGGCTGCACTGGTTACCAGTTTGTCTCCGGGTGCAATTCAAGGTGCTGGTTTTGACCTTTAAAGCCCTACATGGTAGTGGGCCAGGGTATCTCAGAGACCGCATCGCCCTAAGAACGTCTGTCCATCCAACCAGAGCGCACCAGAGGGGCTCTCTAATTGTGCCATCAGCCAGGGGGGCTTGCCTCTCTGGCACAAGGAGGAGGGCCTTCTCCGTGTCCGCACCGGCCCTTTGGAACCTCCTGCCTGTGGAACTGCGTCTCCAGACGGAGTTGTTGCCCTTTAGGAAGGAGCTAAAGACCTGGCTGTTGGGCCAAGTTTGGGGTGCGGGTGGGGATGGGGGTACCGTTGGGTGGTTGGTATAGAGAAGTGTGCCTTCCCCCAAGGTCCCTTCGGTACTTGCGCACCTTTTAGGGGTGGTTTTTTTAACTTTTAACTTTGTTTTATCATGTGTCTTTTTATGTATTTACTGTCCGCTATGTAAACCGCCCTGAGTTGGGTTGTACCTGAGTGGGCGGTATATAAGTGTGAAAAATAAATAAATAAATAAATAAATCTCTTCAGTCCTTTCCCTTCAGTGTTGGTATTGTTATATTGGTATGACAATATTGAACTTTGGAGCAAAGCAGAAAGTGGTATATCAGTGCTGTGACCTATGAGATGTATTGTTGCAAATCCTGGCACCAGTGATGCAAACTCTTCTTTTCTTAATTTTTGTTATATTCCAAGGGACCACTGCATTATTTATAAATAAATAAATAATCAAACCCATCATAAAATACACACAAAGCCTTATAAGCACCACTATAATGCTCATGTTAATCATCTTAAACCAAACAACATTTCTGTGATATCCTCCTCCCACCATTTGGACCTACTCAATTAAATTTCACTCCATTAACTACATTCCATTAATTCGCATACCCTCAGGTCACACTCCATCAGACAGCTTCAGGGCCAGATGGCAATTTCCCCTTCCCCACCACATGGCACTTCCTGGTGTGGTGTAGGTGCTGGTGGGGGGCACATGAAATGGTGCCACGGGCCACAGCCAGCCCATGGGCCGCAGGTTGAGAATCCCTGCTCTATAGCAATAGCAACAGCAATTACATTTACTGTATATAATTAGCATATTGACACCAATGTGCTGGGTACCCATTTTACCGACCTCAGAAGGATGGAAGGCTGAGTCAACTTTGATTCCTGTCAGGATCAAACTCACAACATCAGCACTTTTTGCTGCTATCTTCTCAAAATGACATTGTTTCTGCTGCTGGCCTTCATCTGTCCCCCTTTTACTACTATAAACTTCATAAAATCACTCCAAATATCTTGAAAATGATTAATTTTCCTCAAACTTTTTAAACTTTAATCTTACCTGTCAACTTCTCATTAACTACTATATTTCAGTATTCTTTATATCATTCCACTATTTGAAAATCACACCTAACTTTCCAATTTTAAAAAATCATTAATCTTGCTGCTGTCAGTAAATTACTAATTAGCTTTTTTTTTTGGTCAAGCCATCTGGCAGTTACCAAATCAATAAAACAAAGCAATCTTTGGACAACAAGCATATTTTATAATAATATTTCTCCAATTTCCTTAAATATCCTTTCCCAAAATGTTTGTATACTTTCACATTCCACCCCATAAGTGAAAACATATACTCTATTATATCTCCAGCAAGTTGCAGAATAATGCATTTTATATAAGTCTAATTTAAGTGGTGTTAAATACCATCTCCATATGGTCTTATAGCAATTCTCCTTGATGCTTATAAATATATTCTTTAAAATTATTTTCTTCCATATCATCCTCCATTCCTCCTCACTGATCTTAAGTGTTTTCCAAATCATTCTCAAATCCTGTTGCCCACCTTATGAGTTCTCCAATATCTATAAAGTCGCTAAGACACTGACTGGGAAGCGGAAGGTCAGCAGTTCGATTCCTGAGTACTGCAGGACGGAAATGAGCTCCCGTCTTCATCCTAGCTCCTGCCAACCTAGCAGTTCGAAAGCAAGAAATTGCAAGTAGATAAATAGGGACCACTTCGGTGGGAAGGTAACAGCGTTCCGTGCGCTCCGGTGTCTAGTCATGCCTGCCACATGACCACGGAAACGTCTGCAGAAGCAGACAGCGCTGGCTCTTCGGCTTAGAAACAGAGATGAGCACTGCACCCTAGAGTCGGATACGACTGGCTTTCGAGCAAGGGAAACCTTTACCTTTACCTTTATACTTATAACATCTTTCCTTCTTTTGTCTCCTTCTTCCTCTTTCATTTCCAATATTATTTCTTCAAACTTTGTCAAATCTATAATTTATCCATTTTCTTTTAGCCAATTTTTCATCCATACATACAAATGAATTATCTTTAAATAAAAATAAATAAATAGGTTTATTGCATCAGTCATTGACTATGGCAAAGTATATACAGTGGTACCTCATATAACGATTTTAATCCATTCCACGGGGCTCTTTGTTGTAAGAAACAATTGCTATACGATGCATGCATCGTATAGCGATTTTCCCTATGGGATGCATCGTACAACAAATTTTTTTTTTGCTAAGTGGTTTTTCCCATTGAAAAATTGTTGTATAATTTTTTCCATAGGGAAAATTGTTATGCAGGACACCATTACCCCCCAAAACCTAATTGTTATGTGATTTCGTTGTTATACGAAAGTAAGTAAGATTAATACATATTGAGATTGCATACATAATAGATAAAACTTTACACATAAAATAAGTTAGAATTATTAAAATGTAGATAAAACTGTTAGGGGTGAGTTTTATCAGCTTATAGTCATGTTGTCATGGTTCAAAGTCTAATTTATAGAGATAGAGTCCATGTATTTATTTCTCCCTGCTTCTGGAACTATACTGCAAAAAGTGAAAAAGAAGCACAATTCACCTTGTGAGCTTTTTCTGCTTATGACATTTCTCTTCCCCTATTTCTTGGTAGATTGTGTTTTCTTTTTTCCCCTCCTTAACCAGTGCCTTTGACAGATACCTGTTATCTGATTTTAACTGTAGAGATAAATTCATTTTGGACCATGTTTTTCTTCTAGAACTCTGAAAACAATTTCTGGTCTCCTTGGAATAACCTTCTTTCACATGTCCTGAAGATATGTGAATTTACTGTTTTGAAACTTGGTCTTCATTCTTCATTTCTTTGAGTGTTGTTGATTATTTGCTCTTTTCATTAAAAGTTTTGAAATCTGTCAAGTCTGAAGATTAAAGGATGGCCTATTTTAATTTAGAATTCTAAAAACCAATTCTTATCCCAAAACTCTACTAATCCAAGAAATAATTCACATGAATTTTGACTCTTCTTTGGTTTTTCCTGGAGCAGAATAAGTCATAACAATGACCATAGGAATTTTCAGGGCTTTCCCAAAAGATTTCAATAATTTAATTTAATTAATTTAATTTAATTTTCACACTTATATACCGCCCACTCAGGTGAACCAGACTCAGGGTGGTTTACATGGCGGACAATAAATACAAAATACAGTAACACAATATACATACAGTGACTACAGTAAAAACAATCAATCACCAGAAGTACAATTACAATTACAAAATCTCTTTCCACAAAATATTGCAACAAAAAATATGCACTACAATATGCACTACATATGCACTATAATACAATTTCAAATAACAAAAAATAACAAAACATTAAGTCCCAAAAAAAAAAAGGAACCCCGGTGTTTGGGGCTGGGTGAGCTTCTCCGCTGGTGGGGCCAGAAGCAGCAACAGGAGTCCTGCTGCCTCTACAGCCCTTAAGTCCTCCCTTGGGTGGGTGGGGTCCAAGGATGCCAAGGGAGATGGAATGCCCCTGCATCCGGCGCTGGGTGGGCTTCTCCACCGGTGGGACCAGAGGCAGCAACGGGAGTCCTGCCGCCTCTACGGCTCTTAAGTCCTCCCTGGGGTGGGTGGAGACTGAGGACACCAAGAGAAATGGAATGCCCCTGGCATCCGGCGCTGGGCGGGCTTCTCCACTGGTGGGGCTGGAGGCAGTGACGGGAGTCCTGCCAACTCTACAGCCCTTAAGTCCTCCTTGGGGTGGGCGGGGTCCGAGGATGCCAGGGGAGATGGAATGCATCTGGCGCTGAGCAGTCTTCTCCGCCAGTGGGGCTGGAGGCAGTGATGGGAGTCCTGCCACCTCTATGGCCCTTAAGTCCTCTCTGAGGTGGGCGGAGTCCTAGGATGCTGGGGGAGATGGAATGTCCCTGGCATCCGGCGCTGGTTAGGCTTCTCCGCCGGTGGAGCCAGAGGCAGCGACGGGAGTCCTGCTGCCTCTACGGCCCTTAAGTCCTCCCTGGGGTGGGCAGGGTCTGAGAATGCTGGGGGAGATGGAGTGCCCCCAGTGTCCAGTGCTGGGCAAGCTTCTCTGCTGGCGGGGCCAGAGGCAGCGACGGTGGCACCGACGCAAGTCCTGCCACCTCTACAGCCCTTAAGTCCTCCCCAGATACAATTGCTGTGTTTGTTTAATGAAATGAATGATACCAAATATTTGAAAAATAGAGCTTGTAGAGTTACTTGTAAAGGTCACCCTTGCTCGAAAGCCAGTCGTATCTGACTCTAGGGTTCAGTACTCATCTCTGTTTACAAGCCAAAGAGCCAGCGCTGTCTACATCTGCAGATGTTTCCGTGGACAAGTGACAGGCATGCCTTGACACTGGAGTGCATAGAATGCTGTTTACCTTCCCACTGAAGTGGTCCCTATTTATCTACTTGCAATTTCTTGCTTTCGATCTGCTAGGTTGGCAGGAGCTGGGACAGAGATGGGAGCTCATTCCATCGTGCAGTATTCGAGTATCGAACTGCTGACCTGCTGCCTTCCAGTCAGCATCCTAACCACTTGAGCCACTGCAGCTTACTTGTAGGAATGAATAAAAGCAAGAGGAAATGTTAGTGCTTGTAACAATATGGTGCATTACTCTCGAGTAGGCCCTATTGTTCTTCTGAGTTGCAGCTCCCTGGCTGAACAACCCAGGCATCTAGATATGTGTACATAAGATAGCGTCGAGCCAAGTAATCACTCCAAGTCTCTTCAGGTACTTTAGAAGTATATGGAAAGCATAGCAAGTTTCATTTCTTCTAAACCATGAGGCCCACATATAGTTTACATTCCATTTTCTCTCCCCCTGATCTGAAATCGCCATATTGAATGAGAATAAAGCACAGGGTATACTTTATTCTGTTACAATGCTTCATGTATAAGACACAGAAGTGTGTATCTGTGCCTTTTTATATTGGAAGCAACAATAAAGATAAGAGGCAAAAATTCCTGTGGCCCCATGTTGTTGTTGTTCAGTCACACAGTCAATTCCGACCCTTTGAGATCCTATGGACCATTGCCCTCCAGGCACCTCTGTACTCCACCATCCTCCTAAACCTGCCTAGTTCTGTGCTCACTGCGTCTACCACACCATCCATCCATCTCATCTTTGGATGCCCCCTTCTTCTTTTGCCCTCCACCTTTCCCAGCATCAAGGCCTTCTCAAGTGAGACCTCCCTTCTCATTTGGTGTCCAAAGTATTTAAGCTTCATCTTCACTATTTGACCCTCCAATGAGCAGTCAGGTTTGATTTCTTCTAAGATTGACCTATTTGTTCTCTTTGCTGTCCAGGGAACTCTCAAAACTCTCCTCCAACACCACATCTCAAAGGAATCTATTCTTCTACACTCAGCTTTCCTAATGGTCCAGCTCTTACATCCATACATTATCACTGGGAATACCATTGCTTTGACTATACAAATTTTTGTTTTTAAGGCAATATCTCTACTTTTTACTATGTTCCCTAGATTTCTCATAGCTTGTATCCCCATAAAGGCTATCAAATGTATTATAGCATGAGTTTTCACAGATGAGAGCCAACTTCATCACATGCAAGAAATATTCTAAATTCTGGGTATAAATACTCTACATAGTAGCAGGGTATATATTTGTCTTACTTATTTAGAATATCAGGGAAAACTTAACTGTTACTGTACTATAACAATGGAACTAATTACTTCAGGAGGTGGTGAACACTCCAGCACTGGAGGCATTCAAGAGAAAGTTGGACATCCATCTCTCAGGTCTGCTTTGATTTGAATTTCCTGCATTGAGCAGGGTCTTGGACTTGATACAGCCTCATAAACCTTTCTAGTTCAGTTATTCCATGTTTCTATGAATAATGCCAAAATACGTGTGTTAATACTATCTGTTTTGTGAATGGTCTGTATTAACAATATATTTGCTGTCAGTCATTTTTTTGCATTTGTTTCCCTCTTTCTGCAATCCCAATCACAACTGTGTCTACCGTAGAAAACCTGAAATTCTAGGTATCATTTTACACAGCTGATGAATTGGATTATAGTCCAGGGAAGATCTTAATGTGATAAATCTGTTTATTTCTATGGTGCCACAGGACTAATTTATGCTGCAACAAACATAGTTATTTCTTTGGAAAATGTAGTGACAAAGCATGTACATTCTGCCAACACCGTACATACTAAAAGCTTTCTGAACTGCCTTGTGTGTTAATATTTGGCATCTTCTGTATCTTTAAGAATTGTGGCTCTGCATCATGTCTGATGCCTGCCTAGTTAGGAATAAATCCAAATAATTGCATACCCCAGAATTATTTTCAGAATTCCTGTTTTTAGGACTACTGAACACTGGCTTAATACTGTTTTGTAGGATAAGCTTTCCATTTTAACATAATTTGGACCTTCATCTTTTCCAGATAAAGAGATTACAATCTGAAAATGCAATGAATGGAAGAAGGGAAAAAATCCTTGAAACAGAAAACCAAGAGTTAGGCAGAGAGAATAGAAGACTGAAGGCCAAGGTGAAGGATCTTCAGGGTCTTCTTGACAGAAACAGTGGACTGCCTGCAATTCCATTGTATGGAGTTCTGAAGACCTCACACAGTGAATTACTAGGGGGGAAGGTATAATACTTAACAGCGATGTGACAATACTTCATGGAGAAAATGCTTGAGGTGGAATATAGACTTCCCTTCCACAGTGCACAGCTCTTTATTTCTTCCCACATCTGTGCAGGATTTACAAGGACCACTGCACAGTAAGAAAGAATCCATGCGTAATAGATAGATGCTGGAGGCAATGTCTCTTTAGCCCATTTCTGCACATGATTCCTTGATAGAATTCTTGTTCACATGATACCTTATCATACTATGTTGTGACTTGGAGTTGTGAAGATTATACAAAGTATAAACATATGCCACATTCTCTTCTGTTGCTTTGTTCCTTTGAATTATGAATGCTTAAAACTGCTCCCATATGACATTTTATCTAATTACTTATTTTTATTGGAAGTTCAGGCAGTTATTTTGTGAAGCAGAGGGCTTCTACTTCAAAACATTATCTCAAGGCTCTCACCTATTGTCTCTGACCATGTCAGTGTTCCCTGATTGTGAGCATGTGAAACTAATCTGAAGATTACTAAAATTCAGACAGATAGGAAGCAGTGGGGCAAGGGACTAGGGAAGAATTCTTATAAGAAACTACAGTATTCTCACAGTTCAATAACAGCAAAGAAATGTGGTGTACATCTAAACCTGAGGCTGAAGTCCTATGCACACTTACCTGGAAGAAAACTAACAGTGTACCTATTCTGAGGAGAAATATGGGATAATATTACAAAAATATATTTTAGAGGGGATGGGGTTATTGGGTTTTGTGCTTTTTTGTGTATTTTTCATCAGTGGACATTAATCTACTAAAATGTATGCTGCAATAAAGCTTATTCCCTATATTGTTAGTCTCAGCCCATTGTATGGCTCCTGTATGTTACCACCAAATACACTTCAGAATATCATAAGATAGTAGTGCAATATTAATGCTATAGGCTTTTTGGTTGCCCATATATGTGATAGTTAAGCATAGCAGTTGCATGTTTTAAAAGCAGTTACAAAATTCAAATCCATCAAAGGATGTATTTAAACAGCCTTCAAACTATTGTTGCTATTACATATCACAAGTGAAAATGAATTTATTGATATCAGCAGTTTGGTTTTGTGTACTTATTTTTTAACTAAACTGCCCTTCTTGGAATTGGCCTTTTCTGTTCAAATACTGCTTTAGGGTATTGATGCATGAAACAAGTTTGCAGTATTGTGTAACTTTTATCATCTACAGTGGTACCTTGGTTAATGTAATTAATGCGTTCTCTGGGATGTTTCTTACAGCGAAAATTACTTTAACCGAATTTACCATAGGAATGCATTGAAAACCAAAATACATTAACTGAAATGTGGTTTACCATATGAATGCATTGAAAACAAATTAATCCATTCTGAAATATTTTGCTTTTGTGTTTCTCTATCAGTTTTAGGAGGTAGCACACTTTTGTGGCCCTTGGCCACTGTCAGCTCAGGAATAACTTTCATTATCTCTGCATCCCTGCTGCATGCAGGTAAGGACATAGCAGTACCCTCTTCTCATATTCATTTTTTCTGCCAAGTCTTTCTGTGTGTCAGAACCCACTACTGTATATTAAAAATCATTGACAAATGTTCTGACAAATACTAGAAGGAGCTGAAAAGTTTGTTCAGTCGCACAGTTGATTCCGTCCCTTTGGAACCCTATGGACCGTTGACCTCCAGTCACCTCTATCGTCCACCATCCTCCTCAACCTGTCCAACTCTGTGCCCATTGTGTCTATAATACCATCTAGCCATCTCATCTTTGGCCGCCCCTTCTTCTTTTGCCCTCTACCTTTCCCAGCATCAAGGCTTTCTCAAATAAATCCTCTCTTCTCATTTAATGTCCAAAGTACTTCAGATTCATCTTTACTATTTGACTTTCTAAGGAGCAGTCAGGGTTGATTTCTTCTAAGATTGGCTTATTTGTTCTCCTTGCTGTCCAGTGTACTCTCAAAACTCTCCTCCAACACCATGGTTGGACACTAATGGTCCAGCTGTCACAACCATGCATTACCACCAGGAATACCATTGCTTTGACTATACGGATTTTTTTTTTTAACAAGGTGATGTCTCTACTTTTCCACTATGTTCCCCATATGTCTCATAACTTGTCTCCCAAAAATCAGTCACCTTCTTTATTTCATGGCTGCAATCTCCATCTGCAGTGATCCTAAGAAAGTAAAACCTGTCTCTGCTTCTGCTTCTACTTCTTCCCCATCTATTTTCCATGGACTGATCGGGCCTGTTGACATTATCTTGGTTTTCTTGATATTGAGTCTCAAGCAAGCTTTTGCACTCTCTTCTTTCAACCCAACCAGGAGCTTCTTTAGGTCTTCCTCACTTTCTGCCATTAGAGTGGTAGCATCTGCATATCTCAAGTTGTTGATGTTTCTCCCAGGAATTTTGATCCCATATTGTGATTCCTCCATCACTGCATTACGCATTATGTGCTCTATGTATAAGTTGAATAAGCAGTGTGATAAAATGCAGCCTTCTTACTCCTTTTCCTATTCCAAACCACTCTATCATTCTGTATTCTGTCCTAACTGTTGCTTCTTGACAGATTTCTCATGAGGCATGTAAGGTGTTCTGGTATTCCCATCTTGCCACATTTTGTTGTGGTCCACAGAGTCAAAGGCCTTGTTGTAGTCAATGAACAGAAGTAGACTTGTTTTTGGTATTCCTTTGTTTTCTCCATGATCCAGTGTATGTTGGCATTGTGGTCTCTAGTTCCCCTGCCTCTTCGGAATCCAGCCTGCACTTTATGATAATTAATAAACTAGAAGAAAGGTAGCCTGCTGCTTACTAAATAACTATGCTCAACAACCCATCATATTCTTTCAAACTAAAAACTAAAGGTATGTAAATATTGTTTAAAATTAAATGATGTCTTGTCTTATGGACTGCAGTCAAGTGGCTAAGATGCTGACTGGAAGGCAGCAGGGTCAGCAGTTCAATACCCGAGTACTGCATGACGGAATGAGCTCCTGTCTTTGTCCCAGCTCCTGCCAACCTAGCAGTTTGAAAGCAAGAAATTGCAAGTAGATAAATAGGGACCACTTTGGTGGGAAGGTAAAGGGCATTCCATGCCACATGACCACTTCAGTGGGAAGGTAAACAGCATTCCTGCCACATGACCATGAAAACATCTAGAGAAGCAGACAGCGCTGGCTCTTTGGCTGTGAAACAGAGATGAGTACTGAACCTTAGAGTTGGATATGACTGGCTTTCGAGTAAGGGTACCTTTACCTCTACCTGTCTTATGGATAAATTGAGAAAACTGCATTAAAATTAATGTAAAGTAAAAACAAGTTAGTTGGATTATGAAACTGTTTCCCATCAAATGGGGAAAAAGTGCTAGGGTAGTCTTTTGGTGGGATCATGCTGTTATTTGATGCAACTCATATATCTGTCTTCAGTGTAATACATTGATATTAATGAAACCATAACATTCTGTCTATAACCTTTAGATGAAATAGAGATAGTACAGCCCTATAACACTGTTAGACTGGAAACAGAACTAAGTTATTTTGAATTCAACAGAGCTTTCTTCCATGTGAGCGGTAAAGGGATTAAAGACCAATGGCTGAGCAGTGCTTGGGAATAACACATTAAATAAATGCATTGCTTTTTGGTCCAAACACAATATATACTGTATGTTGACAGACCTTTCCAGAGGGAAAGGGCCTATATCTCCATTTTAAAATTTGATTTATATCCTGTAATAAAAAAACAAAGTCTGTACTCATACTTATTGAAAAAACTGTGCAGGCCACTATTCAACAGGCAAATGCAGACAGCAAAGTTGCTACATTTTGTTTCTAGTGATTTTTGGCTATCCTATAGATCAGGAGTTCTCAACCTGTTAAAGCCAGGGGCCAGGTCGTGCTCGCTCAGACAGCTTCGGGGGCCAGACAGCCATTTTGCCCTTCCTCTACCACATGGCACTTCCTAGTGATGTGGAGGTGGTGGTGGTGGTGGTGGTGGTGGTGGTGGTGGGACATGAAATGGTGCCACAGGCTGCATCCGGCCCATGGGCTACAGATTGAGAATCCCTGCTATAGATGGCTGCAAATTTATTAAACTGTATGACACATTAAATGAAATAAACATGGGTGTGGGGACAAGAGTGGTAAGCATGTAGATCCCTAATCCAGGTTATTTCTTTTGTAGTTACAGAAGAAAAGAGACACTACCTTTTCTATTTCTGTGTTCCTTCATTACTCATTTATTCTTTGTTTCAGTAAAACAAGCAACATTCCAGTTACCCATGGATTGGACAGTTCTATTGGGTCTGCACACTTCAGAAAAAGATTGGGTGTTCTTTCTCAGTGTACACAGATCTTTAGGGGAGGGACCATACAAACCACCATCACAGCTTAAACTTGCATTAGGTTGCTGAGTTATATTTTTTCTCCAAATAACAGTATTTTCCAAACGTTATCATGAAAGATTGATGCAAGTAAGTCCTTACCCATCCATGTGTATCATTATTTTTTCCATTTTTTCCAGAGAAATATGGGCAATTTAAGCTCATTTACACTTGAAGAGCATATTGTGACAAGTATATGGGTACATGAGCGCAAGAATACTGGTGATACCCTGGATACAATAAGTGGAAAATTTAGAGAAAGATTTAATAGGGACTTACAGGCCACCCTGTATATATTTTTCAGTTGTTGAACATTTGTGTTGAATTGCTTTATGTATGCTAGGCACTGGTCACTAGATCTCAGTATCCTCCTGGGATGGCATAGTCAGGCTCTGAGCTAGCTGCCAACCAAGCCTCTACTTTTAGTTCAATTTTGTGACAGTGAAGATATACACATTCAACAGCAAGTTCTGCATCTCAGAGATTATATAGTGTCAATCCAATTTGTCTGTGAGGACAAGATCTGATTTACTCTATGGTTGAAATTCAGAAGCACATCTAAATGTAGAGACCACATGTACATTTATGACAACACATTGCCAGGGCCGTAGCCAGGGGGTGGGGAGCAAAAACCCTCCTGAGCTAACAGCCCGCCTGCCCCACCTGCCCTGTGGTGCCAATGTTATATAAGTCAGTGTGACATTGTTGCCCCTCCTCATTTTTTTTGCCCCTGCTGACACCCCCCCCCCCAAAAAAAAAAATATCTAGAATCCTGGCTACGGCCCTGCACATTGCCCAGTTAAGGTGTCTCATATATGCTAGATGCATTTTACTGAAGACTCGTACATACTAACAGGGTTTAATCTATATTAGTATTCCAAGGGCATTAAGTAAATGTGTATCTCTGATACATTTAAGTCTTTGTTTTGGATTGTTAACATTGAAATACCTACCTTAAGATATATTTTTGATGAGATGACTAACATAACTAGAGATATTGAGAGCATTAGATAATCCGTCGTCATTGGATACTTTTCTACTATCAAATTTGCAGAATAAAAAGGTGTCAATATTCCACAGTGCTAGGTGCTAGCAGTGGAGCATGGGGCTAAATGTCAGCCTAGCAGTTCGAAAGCAAGAAATTGCAAGTAGATAAAGAGGTACCACTTCAGTTGGAAAGATAGCAGCATGACAATGGGAAATGATGTGTCTTAACTACATTACTAAACATAGTGTAAGCAGAGACTAGTTGTAACATTAAGGACATTTTGTATTCTATAGTTTGGATAAAATATAGGAAAAAGTCATTTCCAGTCCAACAACCAACTCACTACAGCCATCAGGGCTGCCATCGGGGAGGGAACATCAGGACTCCCATCCAAGGCCCGGAGATGACGGGGTCCCAGCGGTGCCAGGAAACTACTGATCTGTGCATGCACAAACAAATGACACATGCAGAGGAAACCACAGAGGCGTGGTGGCACCGAGAAACCACTGATCTGTGCATGCGCAAACAAACGATGCATGCGCAGGAAACCCCAGGGGTGTCACCAAAATGGGGGCCGTGTACCAGGCCCAGAAATTTCTGATGCTGGCCCTGACAGCCAGTAAGCTCTAGAAAAGTAATTAGTGTCATTATTCAATTATATCATTTGGTCCCATTGATTTAAGTAGTATTTTAAATAATCCAGGGGTGGGGGAATATGCTGTGGGGCTGCAGATTGCGCCAGAATTAATCACGAGTCATTGGTGAAGGATTATGGACATTACAATCAATGATCTCTGATGGCCCAGACATTTTCCATTTCTGCTATTGCCATCACGGAGAAGAAAATTTATCTCTGGAAATCAGGCATCTTCTTGTTTCTATAGATCATTTTAATAGAGTTCAGCATCCCTGTTCTTTGGACTGTGAATACAGAAGATTCTGGATAGATGTGGCGATAATAGATGACTTCGGCTCAAGTTTATATATAATTCTCTTTAGAAAGAGTTCAGCTATATGCCAGATTTAAACTACACCACAAAGAAAATATGAGTACTATTTTGCAAGACCTTTGTTGATCCCCTTGCAATGATAGCATAATATATTACTATTTTGCACCTTTCTATCAAAATTTCGGTGTCTGGAAATTTCTTTTTCTACTGCCAGCATTTTAGACAGCTGCCTTGATTGCTTGAAAGATGTATATCAGATCTTATCTGCAATGTACTTTAAACTTTTAAAAATATACTACTATGCTTTCCACCCACAAATGTATTATAGATGACTGTAGAAAAATATGGCTTTTACTGTATTTTATTAGACATATAAACCATGGAAATCAAAAAAATTTCTGTTGGCAATGTAAGTTTTATGTACTCAACTTTTATGCATTCACTTGAAAGCTGAAAGCAGGGAAATTTATCTTTTCAATGGAAAATCATATCTATCTTAAAAGTATGTTCCTCAAATCATATTTATAATCATGGCAGCTCATAGATTATTTCTAAATTCACATATGGGTTACTAGCCTTTTCATATCAACAAAAGCAAAGGAATGTAAATCACCATCTGATTTGAGTTAACTAAATGGTTTGTAAGTAGCATCAGACTGGGATTTGTTGATCTATTTTAGTTTTTATCTATACAAGAGGTATCCAACTAAATTTCCCGTTACAACAACAGTCAGCCTCTAATCCTACTTTCCATACTGATATAAAGAGAAATGATGCAGAACAATAACAACGAAAGATGAACACACAGGTTGAATAGCTTTGGAGTACAAATAAAAGATGAAATCCAGTAATACGTCACAAGTGGAGTAGGCACATTAAATCAGCAGAAATTTGGTGGGCCAACTTCTCCCTACGTTCCATTGATTCAAAGGGTCTGCCAAAATGTAACTTATGGGAAAATGTAAAAATCCGTGTCTCCACAAACACATAGAATAAGTGTCATTCTGTTTTGTAAACATCTTTTACATTGCAATAGGAAGTCCACCTGAAAATAAATAGTAAAAATTTACCCAATTGTACATAATCAAGTTGTTGCTCTTTAGCCTGCAAAACTCACCTACCATATATACTCGAGTACAAGTCAGATTTTTAGCCCTCAAAATGAGGTCCCAAAATGGGACTCAACTTATACTCAGGTCAACATAAACACTCAATAACATACCCACACAAATGTCTAAATTAATTAATTTACCTTTATTTTCATGTATTTTAATTATTGAAACTCACTAGCAGCTGCTGCATTTTCCACCCCGATTTATACATGGGTCAATCTATTTTCCTAGTTTTGTTGGTCCTAATTAGGTACCTCGTCTTATATTCAGGACAACTTATAGTCGAGTATATAAGGTAATTTCTATGTGGGTTAAATAACTGTTGTCAAATTGTCTTTTCAGGCAAGAGTCTTGTTCCACACATTGTTCTTGTTCTTACATGCCATCACGTTGCCCCTCCTTATGGCAACACTATGAATGAACAATCTCAAAAATAATTTTGTCCACAACAGCCCTTCTCAGTTTCTATAAATTCAAGCTTATGGTTATTTAAGGCAGGGATTCTCAACCTACAGCTCATGGGCTGAATCTGGCCTGTGGTGCCAAATAATCTGGCTCCTGCCTTTGCTCCAGCCGCTGCCGCCACTGCTAACAGCAGCAGAATTGACCACAGCCTCATTTACAGCCATAATAAACATGTTTATGACAGCCAGAAATGAGTCCACAGCTGTTGTAAACATGTTTATGTCAGCCGTAAATGAGTCTGTGGCCATCATAAACACATTTACAACAGCCGTGGACTCATTTATGGAAGCTGTAAATGGCAGAGGGGACAACCAGTCTGGCCCCCTCAACTGTTTGAGGGAGTGTGACCCGGCCCCCAATTTGAAAAGGTTGAGAACCCCTGCTTTAAAGAGTCAAGTAATTTCTTATTAGGTCTTTCTCATTCCCTGCTGCTTTCAACTTTTTTCAGCATTATTTATTTATTTATTTAACTTGTTTACCCGCCCCCTCACCGAGGCGACTTTGGGCAGCTTACAACATAAGAAACACCCCAACATAACCCATTAGAACAACCCATACATATGGATAAAACATCATAAAAACACTAACATTTCTAAAATCTTAAAATCACAAAAGTTTGAATCTAGAAAATCTAAAATCCCCATAACAAAATTGTCAGATGGTCATATGAGTGAGCGGGGTGGAGTAGATTCAACAGCAGCACCCCACACCCGCTGGGCCAGCCATGTCTTTAGCTCTTTCCTAAAGGCCAGCAATTGTAGTTGGAGGCAGAGGTCCATTGGCAGGAGGTTCCAGAGGGCCGGGGCAGATACCAAAAAGGTCCTCCGTCTAGTGCTGAGCCTCTCCAGCCATTGGTACCCATAGAGAGCCCCTCTGGTCCACCCTAGTGGGATGGGCAGATGTTTTCAGGGTACTGCGATCTCTTAAGTAACCCAGTCCACTTTAAGGATCTTAACCAGCACCTTGAATTGCACCTGATGGCACACTGGTAACCAATGCAGCTCCCACAGCAAGAGTGCGGCATGGTCATAACGGCCACACCCCATCACCGTGTAGGCAGCCGCATTCTGCACCAGTTGCAGCCTCTGAATAGTCATCAAGGGCAGCCCCATGTAGAGCACGTTACAATAATCTTATTGTCTTTTCCAGAGAGCCTTGCTCTCTCCTGCTGTATCCAAAGTAGGACAGCCTCAGCTTCATCATTTTTCCTCCTCTAGGACCCACTTGTTTGTCTTTCTGGCAGTTCAAAGTATCTACAAAGCTCTCCTCCAGCACCATATTTGTTCCAGATCATTTTTCCTGCCAGTTTTCTTTACTATCTGTAAGGATAATGAAGCCCATTATCCCACTACCATAGGACTTGTTCCACCTGACAGAGACCATGCCCCCTTCCTGGAAGCCAGCATAAAACCTTTTGCTGCTTCAGAATACATGTGGTTCTGCTCCAGGCTAGAGACATCTATGACAGGTTTCAATCACTGATTGTTTATGCCTACAAACCAGCCAGATGAGGTAGGGAACAGCAATGTAAATTTGGTAGCAATATGTAGCATTGCCAATAAATTGAATGAGCTAGCGAGCGAATGAGCAAACAAACGAACGAGTGAACGAGTGAGTGAGCGAGTGAATGAATGAATGAACGAACTGAAACTCTTCCATCAGCTTATGTGCTATATAAAAAGTACATCTGTTACAAATCAGGTTTTATTTGAAGGAAAAATAGACCAGAGTTCAGGATCACAAAACTAGGAAAGGAACATTTTTACATTTCCCCCTTCTCTGAATAAAACAATAAATGCCTGTCTATCTATATTTCCTGGCATAGCTAGCTAACAAAATCAAGATTATATCTTTCTACTGTTCTACTCACAAGCAAGCAAGTAACTCTTGTCTCCACCTGCTATTTGAACTCGCACACTCTCATAATCATGGTGTTTCTTCTACATGCTAAGATAACCAAACCAATTTTTCATCTTTCCCCCTCCTTTTCCTGTCTGTCACCCAATAAGATTTCACATTTCAACATCTATCAAACCTTTTCTTTCTGTTCCCCACAGTATTGTTATGACTACCTTCAAGGAAAAGGAGTCCATACCTGGGCCTTCAGCCAAACTCCAAACCCCAAGCTTCTCAGGAATCCACTACTATCTCAGGAAGGAAAGAGTAATCATTTTAAACTTCCAAAAACAAAGCCTCAATTTCAATTCATTACACTATCCATCTTTCATACCCGTGAAAAGCTGCCTTCAGGGTTCTGACCCTATTTCTGCCACCTTTCACTTTTGCTTCTTGCTAGCCTTATACAATTTTATTTCTTCCATCATCCATCTAGCTTTTTCTTTTCTTTTATGAAAGGAATTGTCTTTTAGTATTCTTCTCTAACGACCAAATACAACCTGCTTACTTCAGTGTTCCTTAGGCCAAAACCTGCTGGGTTTTGGTTTTGATTTTGAGTATAATGGGATAACATGGAATGAGCTGAAGTTCATACTGGAGCTTAACATCTGGATCTTGCTGCATCAGCATCTCCAGGCTAAAACCAAATGCTCACTTCAGCCAGAGCAGACATTAAATAGATGTGTGCTTAAACCAAAGCAAATATAAAGCCCATTGCTTCGATGAGTTTATTCTAGTTCTAAGAATTGTATTTAAGCCAGAAGCACTGAAAAGCGATCCGTGTGAAGCTCACTTTCCTTAGTTTTCTCTACTCAACCTATATTAGATTAGGGAAATATCACTCTCAAACAGGAGTTATTAGTAAGATGCACTTAGAATGACAGATGCTGATTATGTCAGGAAGCTAGTGGACATATGGGGCATGGTGTTTGAATCATCCCACTCTCCACCATGCCTCGAAGATGTGGACAAGGGGGTACACTTCCTTCTTTGGAAGCTGGGGAATATGGTAGCTCGGCTGAGAAACAGTCCTTTTAAAACAGCCTCTTTCCACTCACCTTCACACACACACACACACACACACACACACACACACACACACACACACACACACACACACACACACACACACACACACACACACACACACACACACACACCAGCCCTGGGAAGCTGCCCTGCTCGAAGGTAGCCTTTTACCTTCAAAGATTGGGATGCCCGGGCAGATATTCCCAGGCCTGGCAAGGGAGGCAGGTGTACTCCTCAGAATCACTATGGCAACCTTATCACTCCCAAAGTGAATGTCCTCTTTGAGAAGAGTTGTGTCTCAAGGTTAAGCCCTTGCAAAGATGTATCCTTTAGCTTGGCCACAGCCCCTTACCTTGGCTCCTCTCTGCTTCACAAATACTCCCTCCTTCTGATGGTCAAAAACAAGGCTTGTGTTGGTATCTTTGAGACGTTTTATTAAAGAAGTGTTTTCATCCAATATTATATCAAAATGCAGATCAAAGCAATCAGTCTAACTCTACTTTGAATCCCTAAATACACTATAATCCGTAGATAGGACCCTTATATCTAACCTAACTTAAACAAGCTAAATAAAACAAGAAATGACTAACTGTTCTAAGTTGCCATTTCTTCTGTCAGATTCTAAGTACTTTCAGATGGTTTTGGCAAAGACTCAGTGACCGATGCACTGGACTCTCGCACCCATAGGATTTCCATGGTCTGAGTTTGAAGTGACGTTGGCTCACATCCACTTCCAATTTGTGTTTCTGAATCCTCAAATCTTGGAGTTTTTAATATCCTATTTTGACCCCCAGAATGTGAAATATCTGGTTGTTTTGACTAACAGGTGTTTATCTAGTTGATTTCCCAGACAATGATGTAACTAATGATTTAACCCCTCTCACAGGTGTTGGGTATCCCATAGTCCACCTCTATGTGAATGTCACCTTTTCCCTTTCTAAGGTGATGGTTGAAAGTGTGAATGTCAAAGTGTGAAATGACAGGTGAAAGTGTTCTTCTTCCTGTTAAGGCTTGGGTGGAGTTCCTATTCCCTCCTTTAGGTTGAATGCCCCATTATTACCTAGGGTTCATCTCTGTTCAAGTGCTAATGCGCAAGCGTGGGCTCCCTCACAGGTGTTTAAATGCCACTTAGCAACCCAGATGCTTGATGACATCTTGATGTGTGGAATGTGAATGGTATTGTGTATTGTGTATTGAATGTTACTGACATTCGAGTGCCTCCCTATCGAGTTAGCCTTTCTCAACTTTACAGAGAATATGCTATATGAACTTTAATAGTTAATAAATGTAAAGAAATTAAAATGTGTGAACGTCTCTTGGGATTATCATGGCAGATTAAAATAAAACATAGGAGGGGAAGGTATATAACTTGCCCATTTGGAAGTAACTGTATTATACAAATTTTTGCATCACTCAGTGCCTGATTCCTTTTTCCTTTATATTGGTTGCATGGTGTTGGGTAACAGAAGTGTTTAATATTCAGTGTCCAACATATGAGAGTTTAGTGAATATTATCATTACAAACTAGAAAGTGTTAATACTTTAGAGAGCCAAACAGAACTTTTTAAAATATTTATTTCATGAATGTCTGATGAAATTACATTTTAGGATGGCACTTTCTCATTTACATTTAAATCTAACAGCTTCCAGACATTTTTATAAAAGGTGTGTGCAGAATGGTTTGATTTTGAAAGTCTTTGGGGTCTGAAGATGAGATAATAGAAAGTTTCTACAGGCAATTTGCATTCCAGTGACTGAGATATGGATATTTAAGAGAAGGCTGGAGTCACTGTGGTTATCAATTAATTTTGTCTAAAATGGAAACACTAAATCCATGCTTATCACTCATGTTTTGACGTTTGCTTTAAATGTAAGTGCTGTTGCATGTCTATGTATCTATGACTTCTGAATATAGATACTGTAGTTGGGTCTTGATTCAAACTACAATTAAAAGTGGTTATCCGGTTGCTATTTCTCTCTCTTCTTGTTTCCTTTCTGTTCTCTTTTTAAAGGTTTAGTCTGCTTTCCTTATGTATGTATCTATCTGTATTTAGTTTTTCTATTGTACATTTCAATAAGGTAGGTTAGGACCATTTTGAGGGCCTGTTGTGAAAAAACAATACGGGTCATCCATCACTGCACACTACCATGTTCACCAGAGTACTTTGAACCAGAGCTTGGAAATATTACTTTTTTACTATTACATCTTCCAGAGTTGCAGGGCTTTACAATTTTTTAAAAAAGTAGCTTTTCCAAAAAAAAATTCTGAACCCATATCTTATTGGTAAAATGGACTACCACTCTGTTTACACTTGATGAATTGACTCTAATTCTGATTTCTTTCTTTTAATCAGTTCTGACACATGTTTTGAAGCAAGAGATCCAAAATCAAACTTTTGAAAGTTTAAGAAATTTTAAAACTCATGTATCTTTTGTGAACCTGAGATTTTTACCATTATTTATTTATTTCAACTTATATTGCCGCCCAATCGACAGGTGACTCTAGTTGGCTTACAACATCATCCCATAAAAACATATAAAACCTCACTAAAAATAATTATAACATTGTCATATTAAAACATAAAAAACATTTTAAAACCCACCTACTCCATTAACCAGAGAGAGAGAGTGAGGGAGAATCATGCTCATTCAGACAGGTCATTCTACCATCAATAACCCACATCTGCCCTGCCAGCCAGGTTTTAAGATATTTCCTAAAGGGCAGCAATTCCGTCTGTGGCCGTAGCTCTATTGGCTGAAGGTTCCATAGAGCTGGTGCAGACACAGAGAAGACCCTCATTCTTGTGCTAGAGAGAATATTTAGAAATGCATCTGCTTAGCCCTTATTCATTTACCCTTCAAACATTTTCTTAGCCTTTGTTGTTGTTCAGTTGCACAGTTGATTCTGACCCTTTGCGACCCTATGGACCATTGCCCTCCAGGCACCTCTGTCCTCCACCATCCTTCTCAGCCCTCCCAGTTCTGTGCCCATTGTGTCTACAATACCATCTAGCCATCTCATCTTTGGCCGCCGCCGCCTTCTTTTGCCCTCCACCTTTCCCAGCATCAAGGCCTTCTCAAGTGAATCCTCCCTTCTCATTTGATGTCCAAAGTACTTAAGCTTCATCTTCACTATTCGCCCTTCCAATGAGCAGTCAGGGTTGATTTCTTCTAAAATTGACCTATTTGTTCTCTTTGCTGTCCAGGTGACTCTCAGGACTCTCCTCCAACACCACATTACAAAGGCATCTATTTTTCTAAGCTCAGCTTTCCTAATGGTCCAACTCTCACAGCCATATATTACCACCAGGAATACCATTGCTTTGACTATGCGAATTTTTGTTTTCAAGGTGATGTCTCTACTTTTCACTATGTTCTCCACGTTTCTCATAGCTTGTCTCTCCAGAATCAGTCGTCTTTTTATTTCATGGCTGCAGTCACCATCCTAGGAAAGTAAAGTCTGTCACTGCTTCTACTTCTTCCCCATCTATTTTCCATGTACTGATAGTGCCTTTTGCCATTATCTTGGTTTTCTTGGGGTTTTTGTGGCCATAAGGACTCTGTTGTTATCATAGCTGTTGTCGACACTGAGTTCCTTGAACCTTGGCCTTGTTTTGTATGTCACATTATTTTATATTTACTTTGTATTGATGTATGACTATGTAATTTGTAATGAGACCCTTTATTGTATATACTAGCATAGGTTGCCTGGCGTTGTCGGGCTGTTATAAATTGTGTCTTGCTTTTTTTTTTGGGGGGGGGTTGAGTTAATAATCAACAGAGGATGCTATAAATCTTTTTATTTTATTTATTTAATATATGTTTGTTATTTGTGTACACTTTTGATTTATTGTTTGTTTTTTACTTGTTTTTACTCTTGTGGCCTCTAGGTGGGGCTGTTTTGTTTTTTACTTGTTTTTAATATTCCATCCTGTAGGTGGGGCTGTTAGTAATAGTGTTGGTTTTCTTTTTGTTTCAGTTGTTTTTTTCTCTCCTGGCCTCTAGGTGGGGCATCTTCCAGTAAGTAGTCTTTGTTTCTTCATTTCTGTTCCAGTCTTGTGGAGGGAGGACGTGCTGGTGAGTTCTCTTGTTTTATTTATTCTGGGATTTTTCTTTGTTTCGATTTTGTGGTGGTGGGCTGGGAGGTGTTTCTGTTTGTTCTTTTTTGTTTTGTTTGCACTTTAGATGTATGTAATTGGTTTGTTTATTTCTAGTTTTGTTTATTTTTGTAATTTTGTTGGTATTTTTTGTGTAATTTGTGGTAGTTGTGTTGTTAGGTGTTTTGTCTGTGCTTTTGTGGTATTGTGGATGTTTTTGTTTGTGATTTTTGTGGTTTACTTTTTTGTTTATTAATGGTTTTTTAAAATTATTTATTTTTTGTTTTATTTATTTTTATTTATTTTGGTGTTTTTTATTGATGTGTACTTTTGCGTGAAGAACGGGCTGCCTGTCAGTTCCTCTTTTCCCCATTGCTGCTTCAAATTTTCATTTTGATGCAGCAATGGGGAAAAGGAGGAGCCGGCAGTCAGCCTGTTCTTCCCCTGGTAAGGTTCATTAGGTAGGTCAGGGAAGAAGGAGGCAGAGAAGAGCTATCTGCCTGACGATGGTTCTCTCCACTCTGTCTCCTTTATCTCCTGGCTTACCTAACCGGAGATCTGCAGGCAGCGATCCATAAGGGGTGTTGCTCTTCCTTGCGGATTGCTGGCTGCTGTTTTTGTATTACCTCTGCCGCTGTTTTGTGTTAGTTCTCGAAACAGTCATGTCGGAAGTACAAAGGCAGCAGCCAGTCATTCGCCAGGGAGTGTGCTTCCCCTGATGAACTGCTGCCTGCTGTTGGTTTTTTTCACCCCGGCTCAAGGTACCTTGAGGCCACCGGTGGTCTTGCCGTGTCTTCGGTGGGGTAATGTGGAGGAGAGGGAGTCCCTCTTCTTCCCGTTGCTCAGGGAAAGAAGGCCGGTGGGTATCTCACCGTGGTTTTTTGTGGGTGTTTGTTTTGTGAGGCTGTGAGGCGCTGTGCCTGCCTGCGTCAGACTTGTGCTCCCGTTGCATTTTTTAATTTTATTTTAGCGCACCGGCTTTGCAGGCGCACCCCCCCAATAACGGACACAGACAACATTGAAAGTGGATAACAGCATAGGGCCACATTTATTGATTCAATGCCCTAGTCCGAATTATAAATTTGTATTGGTAAAACGACCAATCATAATTCCTAAGGCAAGCAGGCCGAAGTAACACTGGTAAGGTACCACCCCAAAATTGCCAACGGCAATTGGTTACAATGTATCAATTTGTATCAATTTGTTTGTTGACAACAAACAAATTGTTGACCGTAGTCAATAACTAACTTATGACCCCACCCTCTGACGCGTATCCATGAAATCACAGGGGTTAGCAAACGTCATCACCCCATCGCCTGGTTCGTTGTTGACCGGACAACGTTTAACTAATTTATTCCTGTCTAGTGTTGTCCAGTCAATTGCGAACCTGCCGGATACTTGTGGGTCATACTGTTTACCTTACCAGTGCTACCCGCCAATGTGACCAAAGTCAACAGTAGGAACACAGAAAGACCCCTATATCAAACCATAGCAACAGTGTGGGATGGGCAAAAAAGCCAGGACCCGGAGCCAATATGGGTCCCAACCAAAAATTCCCACCCGGCCCCGAAGCGACCATAATATCACACTGTTAACTAGGGAGGGGGTGGAGGGGAAAAAACTTCTCCGCTCCGTCGCTGAGGTAAAATGGCAGCTCGGCTGCTCGTGGCCACCCCTTTTATAAGGGAGCTGGCCACGCCCCTAACTACCCGGATTCTCTGTCCTGTGGGGGGGGGCCCGCAAAGGGCGCGGCGGCCATTTTGGCGCCGCGCTTGCATTGCAGGCGCACCCCCCCAATAACGGACACAGACAACATTGAAAGTGGATAACAGCATAGGGCCACATTTATTGATTCAATGCCCTAGTCCGAATTATAAATTTGTATTGGTAAAACGACCAATCATAATTCCTAAGGCAAGCAGGCCGAAGTAACACTGGTAAGGTACCACCCCAAAATTGCCAACGGCAATTGGTTACAATGTATCAATTTGTATCAATTTGTTTGTTGACAACAAACAAATTGTTGACCGTAGTCAATAACTAACTTATGACCCCACCCTCTGACGCGTATCCGTGAAATCACAGGGGTGATGCATGCTGGTTAGCAATCGTCATCACCCCATCGCCTGGTTCGTCGTTGACCGGACAACGTTTAACTAATTTATTCCTGTCTAGTGTTGTCCAGTCAATTGCGAACCTGCCGGATACTTGTGGGTCATACTGTTTACCTTACCAGTGCTACCCGCCACACGGAGGGGCTTCAAAGAAGACCTGACGCCCCCCCCAGACCGTCAGCTAGGTCAACAGGCCTGCTCGCCAATCACCCAACAGGAGGTCCATACCTCCTCGCGACAGATGGACCCCATCCCCTGCGTACAAGTCATAATTTTGTAGACTAATATCGGGGTGATGACTAACCCGTCCCCAAGCCCTGGTTGCAAGAAACCGCGCCACTGCCTTGTTGACCGCGCGCCTAGCGCGGTCAAGGGCCAGGAGGTTAACGCCCCCTCTGTAAGAATGGCGCGGAACAATGTCCGACCAAACCAGGGTTGTGGCAGGCCAGACATAATGCAAGTAGGCGAGTTCCTTGCAAATCGCATGCTTGAGCGACAAGCCGGTGACCTGGCCCAAATCATTGCCCCCCAGGTGGATGATTAGAATGTCAGGCGGGTCAGCACCCAGGCCAGAAAAAAGGAAAGGCCGCAGCTCCCGCCATAACATCCCAGGCTTACCATGCCATGCGAGACTGGCGTGGTCACCCAGTCCCAGTCGGGGTCCCCAATCTGTCGCCGCAGCGTAACGCGCTGCCCTGTGCACATAGCTGTGGCCCACCAGCCATACTGTCACCGGTGTAATACGACACCCAGGGTCTGTAAGAAAAATTGAGAAAAAAGGCGGTAAGGTGACTGGATTGGTACTCATGGCGGGAGTGGGCGCACATAAAACTGAAAACATTGCGAGCCCCACCTCCCCATGCTGCGTATGTCAGCCCCAGAGTACCCAAAAGCAGCTGCTGTAGAGGCTGCACCAATACGGAACGAATGTGTGCCGTAACGGGCACCTGGTAGGCCCACCCTGGTGAGGGCTCTGGCTGTCACCTTCCAAAACTGAAATTTAGTAAGGGGAGACCCATCTTGGTGACAGAAAAACGGGCCGTGGTGCATGCCACGCAGTGCCAGGAATTCCTGTAGGGCACCAACCGGACAGATGTCTGCCAAAGAACACCGTAGCAGTCTTACACCACTGCCTACGCCATGCTGATCTGTTTTAGAGGAGCGTATCCTCAACTGGGCCCAGTCTTTGGCAACATAGACATCCTCGAGTTCCAGTGCCCTACCACTTGCATCCGCCTTAGACAGCATCACGAGTTCGCTGACGCGGAGCGCTCCAAAAAATGCCACCGTTGTGGCTGCATGAAAAAGGGCTGCCTCATAATGATCAAAACAGAGGCCTGGCCAGCCCCGGGCCAACTGGGTAAGAACCCCTGGGGAAATAGGGTGCCGGTCGTCCGGGCAACGCCCGCGCTCGTGCACCCACCCCTCCAAAACATGTCTCACCCGGAAGTCAGAGGTGGTATCCACATGACCCCCCACTTTGGCCATAAAAGCCAACGCCGAGAGCTTGGATGCTATGGTGCGAGGTGCGAGGCCCTGTGCATGCAGGTGAACCATGAACCGCAGAACATGGTCCACCGGGATAGGCCAGGTCTCTGGCAAGAGAAATTGAGTAGCAAATGCCCTGTACGAATTGAATGCTTGTTGATACGCCTTACGCGTGCGTGGCGCTAGTGACAGGCCAATCGCCCGGTTCACCTCTCCTTGCCAATAGTCCACATCTCGTCCGGGAGTGGCGAGGGAAATTCCTCCGCATCCGGGGCCAAGGCGCGGAACTGGGAGATCTGCAGGCGGGACAAAGCGTCAGCAATATCATTATTAATCCCTGGGACATGCCTGGCCCTGAACAAGACGTTGAGGCGCAGGCAGCGCAGCACAAAATGGCGGACTAGATCCATGACCCTGGGCGATTTGGAAGTCTGTGCATTGACAATGTGTACAACAGCCGCATTGTCACACCAGAAATGCACCACCGAATTAGCCCACTGTTCGCCCCATAGCATCAAAGCCCCCAGAATGGGAAAAAATTCCAGGTATGTGAGATCCCGCAGGCGACCTGTGCCTGCCCACGCCGGTGGCCACCCACCATAGGCCCACTTCCCATTGAAGTACATCCCATAACCCAGGGATCCTGAGGCATCAGACTGGATCTGGAAATTGGGGGATGTCAGGAGGTCAGACCTCCAAAATGAGACCCCATTAAACTCCCTCAGGAATTGCAACCAGACGAACATGTCTGCCCTGATACCCCGGGTGAGCCTGACTCTGTGGTGGGGCCTGGATAACCCTGCCATGGCGTCGCATAAGCGCCGGGCAAAAGCCCTGCCCGGTGCGACCACCCTGCAAGCAAAATTAAGGTGCCCATGTAGCACCTGCAGTTCCCTCAGGGATGCCTTACGCTTGGCCAGCAATACCGAGATAAGGGCCACTATCCTGGACACCTTATCACCCGGCAACCTAGAAGCCTGCATTACTGTGTCAATCTCAACCCCCAGGAATACTAGCTTGGTCGATGGGCCCTCGGTCTTTTCGGGCGCTAAAGGGACACCAAGTTCCTCCATTAGCGTCTGAAATGTGTTGAGGAGACGTGCGCACGTGTCCCAGCCCCGTTCACCCCCGAATAAAAAGTCATCCAGGTAATGGGCTACAGACCGGGACCCTGACCTGCGGACGAAAGCCCACTCTAGGAAGGTACTAAAACGCTCAAAAGCCGAGCATGATATGGAGCAGCCAAAAGGCATGGCCTTATCAAAATAATATTCCCCCTTAAATTTAAAACCCAGCAACTCAAAGTCACCCGGGTGCACTGGCAAGAGGCGAAAAGCTGACTTAATGTCACACTTGGCCAGCAGGGCACCCGGGCCACACGAGCGCACCATGCGCAGCGCATGGTCAAACGATGTATACCTGACTGAACAAAGGTCATCAGGGATAGCATCATTGACCGATCGGCCGGCTGGGTAGGACAAATGATGAATAAGGCGAAACTCACCTAGAGACTTTTTGGGGACCAAACCCAGTGGCGAGACCTTAAGATTGGGAAACGGGGGTGCGGGGAAAGGTCCAGCGACCCTGCCCGCGTCTAACTCCTTTTTAATGCTGGCCGCAGCCACCTCCTCCCTTCCTCTGAGGGATAAAAGGTTGGGAGCATCCTGAGGGGACCTATCACCCATAAAAGGGATACGAAATCCCTGCTTAAAACCTTGAAGGAGATATTCCCCGTCCTCCCCCTTCGGGTACGATGCGAGCCAGCGCTCCAGCATGTCCACCTTAATTGGGGAGGGGGCCTTTTGGAGAACTAGCTCCATCCGTGGCAGCCTTGCCAGCCCACTGTCCACCCCTCCCTCTGCCTCGCGCCCCCCCAGGCCTGGGACAAGGAGAGGCTGCGTGGGGGCCAGAACATGTGGGACACTCATGCTTATACCTGCAGTTCTTGCGATTGCAGGAACCATTTGACGAGAAAGTCCAGCACAGCAGGCGGGCTGGAACCCCCTGCCCCGCCGCCTGGCGGGTAACCTGCGCTGGAGCCGCTCGCTGGACCGCATGTCCGCAATGGTATCTATCCCCCGGGGCAGGGCGTGTGGGTGTCATATACAAAAGCCACAGCCTCTGGCACGGCTCATCCCATCTCATCTCGGGGTGGAGGGGAATCCTCATACGGAATTCCTCATCATATGCTAGCCATGAGGGGCCCGGGAAATCGACCATCGCCCTATATATGTTGTCCAAATATTGGACCATGGGAATAGCTAAATCCGGCCGCGCCCTCAAATATACCGCCATGTATATTAAATAAGCGGGGAGCCAGTTGGCCCAGGTACGCGGCGGCTTACGGCGTCGTGCCTGCTCCTTGTCCTTCTCATCCTGACCCTCCCTTTCCTCCTTGGTGGGCTCTCTGTTCAGGAGTGAGAAGATATCTACGTACTCCCCGCGCCATATCTTTTCCCTAGTAGCCTGTGCCAGGTGATCACCCAATGGCAAGGAATACCCTGCCGTCGGCAAAGCCGAAAAGGGGACAGCCGGCCTGGTAAAAGGGGCCTGAGCTAACCCAGCCACTCCCAGAACATTCCCTGCAGTGTAAGGGCCAATGCCCACCCCAGTGCCCAAGGTGGCAGTCGTCGTCGCCGGGTGGGTCGCCGACAGCGTGGTCCCCGCACCACCCGCGCGAGGCCAAGGCCATTGAAAGGCCCCCCCTAGATTGGGAATGTGTGTGGATGTACTCGCTTGCACCGTATACTCACATGCTGCACCCCCGCGGGCCGCCCCCACCGGGGGTTCCGGCCCACTGGGGGCGTCGGAGCTCATGACCGACGTAGAGCTCATCACCGGGGCTTGACCCGCACCTGGTTGCTGGCTGGGGAGCTGCGAGGCAGTGGCCGAAACCGCGCCACGCGCCTGCAGCAGCTCGACCCTCCCCGCCGGCTGTTGTCCTCCCGCCGACAGCGCCTCAAAAGGAACCCCGAAGGGGGCGCCCGCCTGACTGGCCCGAGCCAACGACGCCTCCAGGGCCGCAATGCGGGCGAGCAAGGTGTCCACGTTGACCATGGGCAAAGGGCCGGCCGGCCCGCCTGGTCCAGGCATGGGTACAGGACCCTGTACCCTGGGACCCACATATGGCCATTGGCCAGCACCGAAGCCCGGCAGGGTTGGTGGAGAAACCTGCCAAGGCAGGGGGCCGCACCACCCCCCAAGGCTAGAGGGCCCAGGGAGAGGCTGCGGCCCAAGAGGAGTAGGCCCGACAGAGTGGGCAGGAGCAGGAGCGGTGTCCACCGCTCGTGGGCCGCGGGCCGGAACCCCTTCCGCGCCCGCACTCTGATCGCCCACTCCGGGCCAAGGGGCAATAGACCCCATTCCGCCGGCCCCGGCCGGGGCTGGCAAAGGTGGCTGCTGAGGAGGCGGCACCGCGGTCCTCCGACCTGGGTTGCGCCTCCTAACAGCGCGAGCTGAACTCGAAGCTGCCTTCTTCTTCGAAGGCATCTCCACCGAAGCAAAAAGGGAAGCCGGCAAGGCAGAATCGCTACCAAAAGGCTTCCCGGTAAGCTAACGAGCGACGGAGACACAGGGGAAAAAACTTCTCCGCTCCGTCGCTGAGGTAAAATGGCAGCTCGGCTGCCTCGTGGCCACCCCTTTTATAAGGGAGCTGGCCACGCCCCTAACTACCCGGATTCTCTGTCCTGTGGGGGGGCCCCGCAAAGGGCGCGGCGGCCATTTTGGCGCCGCGCTTGCATTCTCAGCATTCTGTGTGCTCACAGCACATAGAACGCTGGGACTTTGAGTTTTGCATTTTTTGTTTGCATTCGTGCGGCGGTTTTTTCTGTGGCTCGATTTTAATTGGCCGTGCCGCATTTCCCAATGTTCTTTTTGGTTGCGCCTCTCAGCCTGATTGGCTGAGGCACAGCGCGGCACAGTGGATGTTGGGAATTGAAGTTCTTTTCCTTTTTTCGCATTCGCGGGGCTCTTGCCCCACTGGTGCCTTCGGCAACCCTGCAGTAACCTGCGGGCCTGGTTCAGGCGAGTGCAGGAGGCTCGGTACAGGATAGGATGGACGGGTGCAGAAACGTATAGCAAGTTCCAACGGTTAACCCTTGGATTTATAGGTATAGATTTTGTATTTTGCCTTGTTATTCTGTATTCTGATTTTGCTATATTGTATTTGTATTTAAATATGTTGTAAGCCGCCCTGAGTCAGCCTGCGCTGAGGAGGGCAGGGTATAAATTAAAATCGAAATTGAAATCGAAATCAAAATTGAGTCTCAATCCAGCTTTTGCGCTCTCTTCTTTCAACCCAATCAAGAGGCTCTTTAGGTCTTCCTCACTTTCTGCCATTAGGGTGGTGTCATCTGCATATCTCAAATTGTTGATTGTCCTCCCAGGAATTTTGATCCCATATTGTGATTCCTCCATCCCTGCATTGCGCATTGTGTTCTGTGTATAGGTTGAATTAACAGAGTGACAAAATACAGCCTTGTCTTACTCCTTTTCATATTCCAAACCACTCTTTCATTCCATGTTCTGTCCTAACTGTTGCTTCTTGATTCGTGTACAGATTTCTTATGAGGTATATGAGTTGTTCTGGTATTCCCATCTCTTTAATTACTTGCCACATTTTGCTGTGGTCCACAAAGTCAAAAGCCTTGGTGTAGTCAATAAAACAAAAGTAGACTTAGCCTTAGGTTCAGCCTTTCTTTTAGTGCTGAAATCTTTGTCTGTTTAGAACACTCACTTCGTATGCTGGGAGAGAGAAAAATACTGCCATTATTTTGTGTTAGCTTTCCCAAATTTATGGCAAGCACAGCAAAAAAAATTTGCTTCATTTTTCTGTGTGACAGCTGAAAACTCTTCCACAGATGACTCTTGTCATTATGCACCGTCTGTTTCTTTACATTAATGGGCCGCAGTGTATGCAGGGAAAATTAATCTTAGGACAGCCAACATTATTTCATGCTTCATTACATGAAATGCCTCCTAACTCTTTGATTATATGTAAATTTGCCTGAGGGAAAAATCATGAAACCTAGCCTCTGATATACAATCTAATGAATTCTCATTAGATGAGGTGCAATTTCTCATTATTAATTTTTCCTACCAAAATTTCAACAGGGAATTTTTTTTAGCTATTGTTTTATTTGAAAGTCACTTAAATATACTCAAGTGAAATGTTAGCCATAAATGTGGTCTTTAGTATAACCTTGATAAAAGTGTTTTTTTTCCTACTGGTAGTTCCACTGTACTTTTTTTAAAAAAATGCAAAGAAGGTTGGAACAGAAATAATACAATTTTTTCCTCATAGGGAGGAACTCCAAACCTCTAATAATGGGTTCAATGAGGTACACAGAATTATGAATAGTATATTCACATAACAGTTATGTTTTGATTGTATTGAAATAGTTGATAAAGTCAATCATTGTGCTGGCCACTCAGAAGTGTTTTGGAATAAATTACATGATATGAGTAAACAAATGTAAGAAATTGTGTGTGGCTACTTTCTAATGAAAAACACTAGAATAGGACATTTAACATGGAGAATAGAAGATTTTCGGGGGAAATTTAGTCACGTTAGTTGTTTTCTGCTTACTTCAAGCCACCTACCATTATTAATGGGAAACAATACACATTTCTGCCTGCTGCACACACATCTCTGATTTTCACTTTCCTTCACTGATTATTGAAGCATATATTGCATAAAAGGAACATTTCTATACTGTACTCTTGTAAGGGGGAAAACGTTTGTAAGGTAATTTGGAACTAGTCGCTCTTCCACATGGATTAATTTCCATGTTTTGTATTTAAAGTGGGGTCAAGAAAATGTGACTCATGGGGTTGCCTACAGCAGGGGTCCCCAACAACCAGGCTGAGGGCCAGTGCTGGGCCACAGGCTGTCCTGAACTGGGCCATGGTGTGTGTGTGTGTGTAGCCTTCTGCCCTCAGCATGTTCCGCTGTGTCTGCCAGGTGGGCGGGGCATTGCTTAACTGCAGCAGGCCTCCACCTCCCGCCTGTGTGCTGTGTGATGTCTCACTGCCCAAGTTGGGCTATGTGGCTGGTGGGTGGCTGGGCCCCTCCTCTTTGTTTTTGGTCTGCAGCAAGGCTCTCTCCCGTCTATGCGCAGTGTGCACTTTGTTGTTCACTTGTGCCATCCTGTCCCGACATCCCCCACTTGGAAAGGTTATTTGGCATGAAGTCGGTCCATGCTTGGGGAAAGGTTGGAGACCCCGGCCTACAGCCCTCTATTCTGGATTTCCCCCCAGGGGTGTGTGTGTGTGTGTGTGTGTGTCTGTGTCTGTGTGTTTGGTGTTGTTATTACATGTTGTCAAATTGCCCGTGACTTATGTTGCCCCTTATGAAAGACTGATCTCCATAATGTTCTCAATAGCTCTGCACACCTCCTGTAAATTCAAGCCTGTGGCTTCCATTAGAGAATCAATCCATTTTGTCTTTGCTCTTCCACTTTTCCTGCTGCCTTCAACCTGTTCCAAAATTATTATTTTTTCCAAAGGTTCTTCCCTTCTTGTGATATGCCCAAAGTGGGCAAGTCTTGATGTCATTATTTTTGCCCTCATTTCAGGTTTGATTTGCTCATTTATTTGTCTTTCTGGCAGCCCAGGTTATCTGCAAAGATCTTCTCCAAACATAATCTATTTTTTTCTTACCAACTTTCTTTATTGAGCATAGACTGAAATTCTATGGTGTGTTCCAATTATCAGTAGAAATTTGCAATATAATATTGAGCAACTATTCCTTTTTTGGAATCCAACATGAACATCAGACATTTCTCTCTCCCTATAAAGTAAAAACCTTTGTTGCAACACCTTGAGCATCATTCTGCTTGCATGGGAGATTAAAGCAATGAACTTCCAGTATAGTTGCATCATTCCTTGGCATTTCCTTCCTTAGGAATTAATGAATATTGAACATGCAGCCTTAATTTGGCCAGGTTATCCTGCTATGGTAATTGAGTAGACCATACTGCCAGTGACTCAACGTTGAGTGTCATGTGGTGGTTAACTTACCTGACAACCCTGAGGATTAACGGCCTTGGGTGGCAAAGTCCACAGGGAAGAGTGATGTTCCCCAAGTGGATTAACTCCCACTTGAATCCACCTTGATGGAGGGCAGCAGCTTCATCAATACTGGCCTGGGGCTGAGGAGGACTTTGTATGCCAAAAGGGCTCAGGACCAGAAAGTGAGTGGCAGAACTGGATCATTTGTATGGGTGTCATGCTACGATGTGGAAGGCAGATGAAAGGCCACTGCATTATATTCTCAGGACAGTCTTCATGGCTGATTGCCATGAGCATCATCAATATTTGGATTCGGATACAGGAGAAGAAGAGGCTTGTAGGCCATTGTTTTGTTTTCCATGTTTGTTCACATATTCTTTTCAGGATTTTGACAGATTCTGTGTCTGTGACTTGTAATCATTTTTTCAATATCCCAACCACCTCTAGTGATTTGTTTCTTCCCAAGGCTTTCAGAGCAGCTTTTACTTCTCAAACACCTCTGTGTGATGCATCTGGCAGAAAGCCCTGCTTCCTTCAGAGAAAGAAAGTTCTAAGCTAGCACTGTAGCAGGAACAGGAAGAATGGGTGGACTTTGGCCAAGCTAAAATTTCTAATTAAAAATTATTTCTCCTGGAAGCATTACACTAAAGTGTTTGAAATATGCCTGCGAGGTAGGCAGTTAGAAATCCCAGAAAGGAGAATTATAGTACTGTATCTGTAGTCCAGAAAATCTGAAAATCTTATTCCTGTTAAACATTCCCCCTTATGATTAATAACATTTTAAGTATACCTGTTACACTAGTAAAATAGAAATAAAAACACAGCCGGTCATTACTGTGGCAATAGAGAAAATGAAGGTTATTTGTATCAATTTTCTTGCTCAGTCGCACAGCCGAGTCCGACCCCATGGACCACCGCATGCCATGCTCCTCTGTCATCTGCCATCCTTTGTAGCCCACCCAGATCTACACCCACTACTTCAATGATCCTCTGCCATCCTTTCTCCTTTTGCCTTTGATCTTTCCCAGCATCAGGGCTTTCTCAAGTGAGTCCTCTCTTCTCATTTGATGGCCAAAGTACTTGAGCTTCAGCTTTAGTATTTGTCCTTCCAAGGAGCAGTCAGGGTTGATTTCCTTTAGGATTGGCTGATTTGATCTCCTTGCAGTCCAGGGTACTCTCAAAAGTTTCCTCCAGCACCACAGTTGAAAGGCATCTATTCTTCTGTAGGCAGCCTTCTTTATGGCCCAGCTCTCACAGCCATACATGAATACTGGGATGACCATTGCTTTAACTATGGGGACTTTTGTTGGTAGGGTGATGTCTCTACTTTTTATTATGCTGCCTAGGTTTCTCATAGCTCGCCTCCCAAGAAGTAAGAGTCTTTTTATTTCATGGCTACAGTCACTATCTGCAGTGATATTAGATCCCAAGAAGGTAAAGTCTGCCACTGTTTCCATTTCTTCCCCTATTTGCCAGGGGGTGATGGGGCCTGTTGTGTTCTATGACTGTACCTTTTACAATGTATCCATTCACGTGTATCCAATGTAACCATGCTTGTGTAACATTATAACCAGCAGCTGCTTAACTGTAGCCCTTGCAATAGGACGCGAGCTAATGACCACCTGGTGGCAATAGCGAGCGCTCAAGCTCTTCTGGCCCAGACTCACCAGCAAACAACAGCGCGGGAAAGATTCCCGCCATCACCTACACCTGGACAAGAAGGGCGTGACCGTCCGTGACTTCACGCGGACAGTAACCAATAGACTGTCGAGGAGCCACATTCAAATGTATAACCACTGTATATATTGAGCTACCCATCCGCCATTACCTCATGTTCCCCCTGGACCATCATGCAATAAACCTGTGTTAAGCCAGCCTTTCGGCTGTTCGTTGTCTTTGGTCCCATACACTAAAGGGCCAGATGACATGATCTTGTTTTTTTGGGTTTTTTGAGTTTAAGTGATTAAGTGATTGTGCACAAGGTGGAAATTTAAGTGAAGATTAAGGATTTCTAATGCATTTAGAAGAGTTTTCAATCTCTTGAGGGTAATCATTTCAGAATTTTCCTTTAAAAATACTAAGACAAAGTATTATCATTAAAGCAATATACAGTATGTGTATGAGTGGCCTATAGGCCAAAAGGATAGTATATAAATTTAATAAATACCTTGGAGTCATTATTCAGCGAGGAGTCCGTGCATTGGCAGACATCTCTGTGATGACATTCCACACATGCAAATAGACTTGAGAAATCAAGTCCATTTGCATGTGGCTTTTTAAAGCCATTTAGATATCACATCACCCGCTGGCTAGGCAGACCATAACTTGTGCCCTCCACTTTCACCTTGCCCAAGGGATCGGACAGATGATGCTTTGGTGAGCTTTAGTCCCAGCCTAACATCATTGACAAGAGAGGGGCAACTTTTCCTAGTTAAACCACTCAAGCCCCCATGCCCCAACAAGGCTCTCGCCCAGCTGGGGAATTTAATAAATACATAATAATATATGTATTGTGAATATATGAGACAAACTCTGCAATCTCGTTGTTCTGTGCAGGCCAATGACCATGCATTACAGGGGTAATGGAAAGAAATGATTGATTAAGTGACTTGACAAAGAAAAGTAGAGCTGGGAAGTTACCTTTTTTACTCATGACTCTGCGAATCATTCAGCCAGGAGAGCTACTGGGAACTGTAGTCTGAGAAAGTGTCTTTTCCAAGCTGTGAAAATGATGCAGGGTGATACAGCCTCTGAATTCTCATTTCTCTTACTATTATTATTATGCTTTGCATGAAGATGGAGTGACATACTGTATAATGCAGATGCTGATTCCTGCTAGATAGGAGTTGATAGCTAAATCTTAATGGCATATCTTACTGGAGCATGCAGATACAATGTAGCCTCCAGGTATTTGCTATAAATATATAGGAAGCTCTGTATGAGTGCTAAATTATGCATTTTTACAGTTGTGTTGTTTCTCTTCCAGTAAGTAATACACAGTCATTAATTATTTGTTGTGGCATTTGGTAACTTCTGCGGAAGAAAACCTGTATTATTTTTACTGTTCAACTTTTTTCAGTTCCCTGGGATAGTTTGCAAGTACATGGTGAGACAGGATGTGTCAGAGGGGAAGGCAGTCATATAAATGATCCCCCTCCCACGGCAGCAAGCCTCACTGCAGACTATTCTTGCAACCAGCAAGAAGGTTATTTTTCTTTTCTGGCCAGGGCAAACTTTGAACTGTCAAACTGCAGCCACCATCTTGGCTTTGTCCTTGCCATGATATATCCTCATCGATATGTGCACCCTTTTTTAGGGGGAGGGTAGGTTTTAGCTGTTTTAACCATGTTTTTATTATCCTTGTGAACCGCCCTGAGTTGGCCTTGGCCAAGTGGGTGGTATAGAAATCAAAATAATAAATAAATAATAAATAAATGTGTTTCTGGTAGCAATCAGCAGACCAGTAAATGAATCGGATTCTGTCTCTCTCCACATTCACATAGCGTATTGTTGTCCACCAGCAATCCCCACTTGAGCATGTTGGTCTTACATTTAGGCACTCTGACCCTCAGTCTATTCAACGTCCTCCAAGTGATGTAGGGGAGGTTGAGTTCCTCATCCTCATTTAATGTTATTCCTTGTTCAGTGAGTTCCTTCTTCCATCTTCTTTTGCTCAAAATCTTCCAAGCAAGAGGAACCAGCAAGAGGAGGCCTGGCGGAGCATGGAGAGTATTTACACCATTCTCTTCCACCACATTTTGCCTCTGGCCTCTTTAAAAAATTAAGTTGGAACTTACCTTAAGCTTACCTTACTACACTAAGTTTCTGTTTCAAATACTAGACTAAAACAGGATCTCATATTAATGGTATACCTCAGTAGAAATTTTTAAGTGAAATACAGTACTGAAATATCCTGAAGAAACAAATAAATCTGTGCTGTGTACATTGACTGTTTTTGTTTTTTAAAAACTGAAGGTTGCAGAACACACAATTACATAATTATGTACTGTGAAGTCAATTCCAGTTTATGTCAAAAATTCCCAAGGCTTTCTAAGTATGAAATGCTCAGACATTGTTTATCAATCCCTCCTTCTGTGGTGCTGTAGGGCCATGCAAATTGTGCAAATTGCCCATTGCTACACAGACTGGAGTGGCTGAGTAGTTAAGATGCTGAACTTGATGACTGGAAGGTTAGCAGCTCAGCAGTTCGAGACCCAAGTGCTGCATGACAGAGTGAGCACCCATCTTTGTCCCAGCTACTGCCAAACTAGCAGTTTGAAAGCAAAAAATTGCAAGTAGATAAATAGGCACCACTTTGGTAGAAAGGTAAACAGTGTTCAGTATACTCTGGAGTTTAGTCATGCCTGCCACGTGTCCACAGGAATGTCTGCAGATGCAGACAGTGCTGGCTCTTTGCCTATAAACAGAGATGAATACCAAATCTTAGAGTTGAACACGACTGGCTTCTGAGCAAAGACAACCTTTACCTTACACAGGTTGACTCTTTTCCCTGAAGGTCCAGTGGTGAAATGAACTCTTGGCCCCTGGCTCTTTAGCCAAGTGTTGCAACCCACTGAGTAACGCAGCCAACCACCTAGCCAGCCACAAAACATGGGTTGTGGACATGATTAATGAAACTTTTCCCTGGTGTCAACAGAATCCCCTTCCAAAGACAAAATTTCAGGCAGTGTTTTCTGCATCCACACCAAGAAACTAATTTTTTTCCTATTCTTATCAGTAATGTGTTACATACATACCTGTATATGCACCAATACTACATGTCATGTCTACCACAAGGTACAATGTTTTATCTTGTCCTTGTCAGAGATACCTCTGCTTCACTGAACCAGCTTACAGAAGATGGCAGCATTCACCCTGTTTTTTGCTTTGGTCACTTACCAAGTCACTGAATGATCTTACTTATGTCTGCATACCAGTTCCTTTTGGAAAGATCAAGGAGTTATCCATTTGAAAGGCTTAACAAACACATCCCATTCTGGATAGTCCTGATGCCTTTGTCCACTGCTGTTAGCTTGGGGAAGGAGGACCTCCCATTGCCATTTAGTTCCTGTCATAAGTACAGAAATATGCCCCATCCATTTGCAAATATCAATCTTTCCTTGATTCCTTTCATATTAAAACCTTTGCAATATAATGCAAAGAGTGCAGATTGATGCTTACATATGGGATTCAGTTATATATTTGTTATGGCCCAGACACACACAGCAGAGCAGGTTGGCCTGCAGCCACTGCACATGAGATAAAGAGAAAGTCTTACATGAGTCCAAAGGGTCAAGAAAAGCCGTCGTCAAGGATAGCCAGGTTCAAGAGCTGATCAATAGTAGACCTGCAGACAAAGATGGTGATCTGAAGGTGTGGTCAGGTTTTAAGGCAAGGGTCCAATATCCAAGAAACAGGCAGAAGTTCAGGAAATGCAGTGTTGGGATCCAAAGTGATTGCTCTGACAAGAGCAATGCCGCAATCAGGGGGAACAAGTAGGACTCCCATCCCCGGGCCCAGAGAGGACGGGGGCCCATCGGCACAAGGAAACAACCGATGTGCACATGCACAAACAGACCACGCATGTGCAGAAAACCACAGGGGCATGGCCAAAATGGGGGGGGCGTACATTTCTGATGTCGGCCCTGGACAAGAGCTTGCCAGCACAGGCCCTTCTTTAAGAAGGCCCAGGGCTTACAGCTGAAAATAATCTCTGGAGGCGAGCCCTAGCCCTCCTCCTTCTCAGTTGCAGCACATTTGTTAATTGCGCCTGCATTTCTCTGGCATGCTGGACTCTGCCATGTCCTCCTCATTGCTGGCACCTGGTGCCTCAGTCAATTCTTCTGTCAAATCCTGATCAGTTCAGTCAACTTGACCAAGAGGAGTTAACTCTGGGATGGCAGAAGCTGCAGAGTTGGCAGGAAGTCCTCCTCTTGGTCATGAGGAGGCAGATCTGAACTGGCAGCAGGCTAAGGAGCCGGACAAAAGTCATCCTCCTTGAACTCGGGATCCAGGGTCACAACTGAGGATTCCCCGTGCCCGGTTGGGCATCAGTGGCCTCTGGCAGAGGTTAAACCAGTGAGCAAACTCCCGGCCTCTGGCCCTTGTCAGGGCGTAAGGGGGGTGAATTAATGATAGGGATTAATTCGGCTGCTTCTAGCCTGACCGGCGATTCTGCCGAGTAAGCATCTCGCAGACCTCAGTTACCCATTAGAGTAATCACTCATCTCCTGGCCAAGGTAATCCCCGGTGTAAATATCGGCCATATTTACCCTTGCCTAAGCCCTAAACAATGGTCTCCCTGGCCCCGTGTTTGTCCAAGTTAATTAACTTCCCTTTGAGAGGTTCCCCATTAACCCGGGTACGTGGGTAAGGTAATTTTCCTGTCAGATGACGGTTTGCCACCGTTGCGCTTTTTCCCCTATAAATGATGTTGCCTTTTTCCAATAAAGTACTGATCTGATCTCGCTCCATTTGCCTCGTGTCGTCACTTGATCAGTCTCCTCCGGGACCTTAAGGCCACCCCAGTGGCCCCGATTCCTACACACAACAATATTGTATTCCATATGTAAATGAGCTAGAAACTCTAATAGGATCAATGTATTTGTCACGCAGCACAAAATGAAATGTATATTCAGGGACACCTGAGGTGGCGATAAGAAGATGCCTTATGAGGATAAGCACAAAACCCAGTGATTCTTTGCTATAAAAAAGTACTGCATAAGATTGAGAGGCTCAGAAGGTTAATGTAGAAAGGCAGTCAGTTGAGACGTTTAGAATTCCAAGTCTACATTTCACAGTTTTTGTTATTATCTATCTCAACAGCAATTTCTATGCAGGTGCTTGATATTTCTCAAAAGTTACAGATCAAGAGACTCATGTTATAAATAAATTACATGGGATTTATTACTGGTGACCCAGCTATATAGTCATGACTCAGGAGGGCTTTGCAAGGAGACATTTTACAGTGTATGTGAGGTTTAGTCACACCTAAATCTAAGTAAGTGAGATTTGTGGAACAACAACACAAAGATACAGTATGTTATATGAAGTGCACCAACATATTTCTATTTTAAACTTCATAAGAAAAAAAATCAGCCTCATGAGACAAGAGCATGGAGAATTGCATTTTGGGATATTGTAAGTTGCATGTCAATCAACAGAAGTTGGGAGAAACTAATTAAACATATATCCCAAAATAATATTTCATCTACTTTAATTTAGGGAAAGAAATTGAAATTGTTCTAAATTTTGAGATTGTGATGAAGGAATTAGAAAAGATCACCAAGTGGAAGGATGTGTCATTGGAGACCAAGATCATTGACACTGTTGTATTCCCAATCACTACATACAATAAAAGACAGATAGTAAATAAAGCTGACTGGGTGGAAAATCATTCATTTCAAATATGATACTGGAGGAGAGATTGCATGTGCCCTGGACTGCCAGGATGATGAGAACAAGTCAATCTTGAACTATCTCAGGAAGCAAAAATGACAAAAGTAAGGCTGCCATACTTTAGATATATCATGAAAAGGCAGGATTTTCTTGAAAAGACAATAATGTTTGGTAAGGTGGAAGGGAGCAGGAATTGTTTTTTTTTTTAAACCAATGATGTACTTACCAAGATGTACTGACTTTTAAAAGAGAACCACAGGCTTAAATTTACAAGAACTGAGCAGGTCTGTGGAAGACAGGAGATTATGGAGATTGTTCATTAATAGGATCACCTAAAGTTGGACATGACCTAATGGAATGTCAAGTAACAATATGCCACATACATAAATTGGAGATTTTTCAATTAATTGACATTCCTTGCTTTTTAAAATAGAAATTAAAGTATACATACTGCATAGTATGCAAAAATTCCAATAGAAACTTCCCTTGTGTGCAAAGTACTAGAGGATCCCAGACGAGGAGCACATGATCTATACTATGATTGCTGGGAGGTGACAGAAGCAAAGACAACTGGTATATGTACCAACATATTTTGAGGGACTGATTTAGACTTAATGAAATGGTGAAGCAAAGAAGTGAGAAAAGACAATACAGTATTTAAGTATACATACAATACACTCAAATTCCAACAGAAATTTCTCTCCTATATAGTAGAATTGTGCAAGGCTAGAAGATCCAGGAAGATAAACCTATCATCTGTACTATGGTTTCTGGGAGAGGACAGAAGCAAGGGCAGCTGGGATATGGTTTTGACCCTCTGTGGCAAAATAGACATAATATTTTAGACATAATGAAAGAAATGAAAGATGTGTGTACAGTACAACAGAGAAACAAACACACTATTTAACCACTCAGGTACATTAATCTTGCTATGTCCGCTCTACAAAATGCAGATTAAAAAACTATCTTCTACTCACCCATTCCCCCCACCACCACCTATTTAGGCAACCTGAGGGGAAAAAGCTATATTAGAACAAGAGCTCTACAAACATGTGTGCATAGTTTTAAAAATATGTCACACCAACTTTTGAAATTAAAAAGAAAGGGTTGGGAGTTAGTAAAGATTATTCCTGGACACCAAGGAAAAGATCATCCATGCAATGTAAGGCAGAAAAGGTGGTGTTCAATTAAGTCAGTCTTGAGAAAAAATGAGTAAATTGGGGTTATCCTACCATGCACACATAGTGAAAATGAAGAACTGACCAAACGAGATAATATTCCCAGGGAAACTGGGAGAAGACAAAAGGAGAAGAGGGAGATCTAAAATGAGACGGAATTACTCAATAGAGAAAGCACAGTTTAGTTGCCCAAGGTTACAGGTCATTGCTGGGAGTTTGTCAGATGTTTTATATTTCTGTTATTAAGTATTTTTGTATGGCTTTTATCTTGAGCCACTGCAGTGGCTCAAGTCGCTAAGACGCTGACTGGGAAGCGGAAGGTCAGCAGTTCGATTCCCGAGTACTGCAGGACGGAAATGAGCTCCCGTCTTCATCCTAGCTCCTGCCAACCTAGCAGTTCGAAAGCAAGAAATTGCAAGTAGATAAATAGGGACCACTTCGGTGGGAAGGTAACAGCGTTCCGTGCGCTCCGGTGTCTAGTCATGCCTGCCACATGACCACGGAAACGTCTGCAGAAGCAGACAGCGCTGGCTCTTCGGCTTAGAAACAGAGATGAGCACTGCACCCTAGAGTCGGATACGACTGGCTTTCGAGCAAGGGAAACCTTTATCTTGTTACTGTTTACTGTTTTATTTTCTTAAGGGGTTAGGGTGGGTCTGGGTTGGGGTTTAGATGTTTTTATGACTGTGTATTTTATGTATATGTTGTTAGCCGCTCTGGGTGGCACTTGCGCCAGAAGAGCAGGATACAAATGAATGAATGAATGAATGAATAAATAAATAAATAAATAAATTATAGTTCAATAGACGCCTTTGAACTATGGTGCTGGAGAAGACTCTTGAGAGTTCCCTGGACTGCAAAGAGATCAAATCAGTCAATCCTAAAAGAAATCAACCCTGACTGCTCCTTGGAAGGACAAAAAATGAAGCTGAAGCTCAAGTATTTTGGCCACCAAATGAAGAGAGGACTCACTGGAGAAGGCTTTAATGCTGGGAAAGACTGAAGGCAAAAGGAGAAGGGGGTGGCAGGGGATGAGATGGCTAGATGGCATTGTTGATGCAATAGGTGTAGACCTGGGCAGGCTATAGAGGATGGTAAGTGTCAGAGGAGCCTGGGGTGCAGTGGCCCATGAGGTCACAAAGGGTTGGACTCAACTGTGTGACTGAACAACAAAAATATATTTGGTAACTAAGACTCCCTTTAAATTATTTGCCATGAAGAACATTAGTAATTTGTAACTTATGGGAATGCAAAAGAAAATCAAGGTTTGATGGGTGGTACATGCACTCACCAAAATAAACAGGATACACACCCAAACAAAAGGACTCAAAAACAGCCAATTCAGCAAGCCAAAATGAAAGATGGATCAACCTTAAGGTTTGCAAAATATCCTGTCCTTCTTGGAAGAAGCAAAAGAGCAGGACCCGGCAAGAAAAGCTTTGCTGCTGTCTGGCAAGACTAGTGCAACAACCTTTTTCTTAATAACCCACTACTACCTACTCTTCCATAGAAGCTAAAGCTCCCTGCAGTTCAGGACAGCCAGCACTTTAGTGTTGACAGCTTAGCTCCGCCTAACCTAACCACCCCCAAGTTGTTTCTTGAAGGAAGTTATATTCCTGACCCCATCTCATGTGTTGTGACTAATTTTGAATGAATGTGTTTCTTTTATAATATGTCATGATGGTTCGCCCTCTTTAAGTGTGAGTACCAGTTAAGTCACTGTCCTGTCTCTTTTATTTTACAGACCCTGTGTGTCGCCGCACACCGGTGGCAGTATGGCTGGTGGGCCACAGCTATGTGCACTGGGCAGCGCAGTACGCTGCGGCGACAGAGTGGGGACCCCAGCTTGGACTACGTGCAGCCGCATGTATCAGGTGGTATGGTAAGCGCGGAATGTTATGGCGGGAACTGTTGCCATTCCTTTTTTCCATCAGGGATGCTGAACCGCCTGATGTCCTGGTGCTGCACCTCGGGGGCAATGACTTGGGCCAGGTCACTGGCCTTTCTTTAAAACATACGATCTGCAGCGACCTGGCTTATTTGCATTATGTGTGGCCTGCCACAACCCTGCTATGGTCGGACATCATACCGCGTCACGCTTACAGGGGGGGGTATCAACCTCCATGCCCTTGACCGCGCTCGCCACTCGGTGAACAGGGCAGTTGCCCGGTTCTTTGCTGACAAGGGTTTGGGGCGGGTCATCCGACACCCCACCATTAGTCTCCAAAATTATGATCTTTACACAGGGGATGGGGTCCATCTGTCGCCCAGAGGTATGAACCTCTTTTTGGAAGATTTGCAAGCAGGCCTGTTGACCGAGCTGACGGTCTGGGGGGCGGTGAGTCTTTATTAAGCCTCCCCGTGTGGCGGGTAGCACTGGTAAGGTAAATATTGATGACCCACAGGTATCCGGCAGGTTCGCAATTGACTGGCCAACACTAGATAGGTACAAGTTGGTTAACGTTGTCCGGTCAACGACGAACCAGGCAATGGGGTGATGGCAGGAGCTCTTCAGCATGCATCACTCCGTGATTTTACGGATACACGTCAGAGGGTGGGGTCAGTAGATAGTTTATTGACTATGGTCAACAATTTGTTTGTTGTAAACAAATTGATACAAATGGATACATTGTAGCCACTTGCCATTGCCAATTTTGGGAGGAACCTTACCAGTGTTACTGCGGCCTGCTTGCCTTAAGAATTATAATTGGCTGAGTACCAATTGAAATTTATAATTCGGACTAGGGCATGAATCAATAAATGTGGCCCAATGCCGTTATCCACTTATACCGGTGTCTGAGTCCTTTTTTGGGGGGTGCGCCTGCAATGTGATGTGTCTATTCAGCAGACTAGCAAAGTCCAGATCTGTTTGATATATCTGTTCATGCCAAGAGGTTTTCCACATTTTGCCCCTCAAGATATGCCACTAAGCAAAACATCTCAATGTATGATTTGGTAGCCTCTTGCATAGATGGAAAAGAAGTAGATATGACTGGATAACAAGGTGAACTGGAGTTCTGTGGTGTAGCAGTGATTTAATTTAGCAAGCACATTATTGGTATGGAGGCATATCATTTTTCTTCAGAGATCTAACTTCAAAAATATGTTTTCATATATTCAGAGAGCACATTTTCGTATTTAGATGCCAGGCATTTGCATTGTCAAGTTGGCTTTTGGAAAAAGATAGAAATAAATTCTTCACTAGATCAATAGTTTCCTAGGTTGTTCTTGTATTTTTATGTTGCATGACTAGCAAACACTTGTTTGTTTATATTCGATGCTTTTAAATCTGCTAGTACCACACCAGATAATGTGCTATGCAAAGACAGATAATATGCTATATGCATGATAGGGGTATTTTGGTTGACAGCAAGTATTGTGAAAGAATTGTTTAGAAACTGCTGCTGCATGAACACATTAGTGTCAACAACAGTATGATGCTGACAAATAAAACCTTATATTACTAGTAGATAAGCTTTGGTTTGTTGATAGAATAAAACCATCTAAATACAGCCCATTTCAGGCAAGGAGAGGAGAAGAAATTGCCAACATACTCTACAACTCTTGATTTTAATACTGCGATAATTGTGTCATAATATGCACAACAGAACTTTATATTATACTTTTTGAGTTTGTAAGCATTACTTAAGACTATATATGGCATATTTTAGAAATATACTCATTATATTCTATGATATGGATGAATTATCTTTTTCTAATTGAACTTCCTATGGTTACAGGTTTTTGTCTTTTTGAAGTTATTGCTTTCCTGCATATAAAGTACAGATTACATAAAAGCATATATAATCAACATTGCGGATAGAAATTTATACTTAGAACGTTTTGGGGGGGAAATCCAAAATATTTGAAGAGAGAACTACTACACCATGAGTGGTATATAACCTATTTTTCTGCCTGGAAGATGGATGAAACATTTGTGCAAAGATACCCAGATGAGCATTTAGATTTTATAGCGCTCGTAACTATCTATCTGAATTCAACACAAATAACAGAACCTTCCCTTGTGGAGTGGGATATCTGCCATGGAAGAATGGTTTATTCATCTGATCTGTCAAAGTTACATGTCGGCAGTTTGCATGGGAGAAATGAGAAAATTGGGTTAAAGAAACATTGGGAACCTAACCTGACAGCATTTTTGCAACCATTAGCAGATTTTGAAGTCAAGAATCTGAAATAAATGAAAATGTAACAAAGAGCCGCTATGATCTGTTTTCATGTACAGCTTCCATACACACTGTGAGCTCCTATATTTGTTAAATGTGATTTTCTATAATATAGGTTCCTAAGGTTCCTTTACAGGAGCTTGTGTGTCATTTGTACAGCTGGTTGTCAAAATGCAAATTGTGCCTAGTTTTATATGAACATAGTGGTGATTGTGAAACTGGAAAGTACTGGAAGTCTGAGAACTGTTTTTGTTATCAGATAAACAAAATGTAGTTTCCATGAGTTGTTTTTGAAATGTTGCCTATTTTAATATTATCATTGCACAGGAATGCAGTGATGTACTGTATTTTGCTAGCAGAGCAAAATAACACTCTACAAGGTAATTCTAAAAATGGAGATACCCAAAACAAGAAAAATGCACCTTTGAAACTGGACTTTGGAACAGTACCAAACCTGGCAAATATAACACAGACAGTCTGCCCTTGTCACAACACCTTGCTCTGTGCCAAATTTGGCAATTTGGGAGCAAAGGGTTTTTGAGTTATGATTTTTAAAAAAGTAAAAATGTTCCTCCCCCCCTGAAAACCGTCAACCTTTTATGTCCTCAGATTTGAATTATATTCAATAAGATGAAAATACTACCCTATTTGCTGGACTATGACTCCCCTCCTCCCCTTAAAATACACTGGGAAAAAGGAGTGCATCTTAACCTGTATATAGTGACCTATAGTGGATTATTTTGGTAATAATGGGGTGCATTTTATACTCTAATGCGTCTTACAAATTGGCAAATACAGTAATCTTGTTTACAGTGAAGAATAATGATTGGTCCCACCTAGAACAGACACCTGGACTGCCAAGGTTTGCCATCACTGATCTAGAAAGAATCCTGGCTGCATGGGTTGGAATATTCATGATGAAAAAAGCCTCTCAAAAGGGTTAATAGTTTACAATCTGCGTTGAAGAGGGTTACTAGCACAGAGCATTTCAAAGTGTTGCAATTTCACTAAACTCTGGGGTATTCTGAACCTTTGGCCATGCCAATTAGGACTTAATTAGCTGACATTCATGAACTTTTAAACACATTCCTAGCCAAATAGGTATTAAAAGTGGATTTGGTTTCTGGTTGTAAAAATATTTTAAAATATGCTATGTGTTGTTGTTTTTTATGCCCCCCCCCAGGCATAACAATATTGGCCAAGTAATATTGTCTTTTCCAGTAGGTTATGTGCAGGTCTTGCATAGTAACAGCTGTGCTTGGGCAACTCCTGGAATAACATGGGCCCCTAAACTAGCAACTAAACTAGCCAGCAGACCTGGGTCGTTCCAGAAGATGGATTCCAGACATTCTGGCACAACCAGGTCTCGAGAGCCTTTCTAAAAGGGAGCAGCTTCGTCTGGAGGCACAGTTCCGGTGGTAAGAGGTTCCACAGGGCTGGGGCAGACATGAGAAGGCTCTTCTCCTGGTCCCAACCAGATGTGCTTCTCTTATCGAAGGAACCACCACAGAGCCTCCCCAGTTTGCCCTTGTAGGACTGGAAGAATACCTTAGGGGGATGCAGTCCCATAAGTAGCCTGGTCCACTGCCATGAATGGCTTTAAAGGTCAAAACCAACACCTTAAATTGCACTCGGAGGCACACTGGCAGCCAGCGTAGCTCCCGGAGCAGCAGTGAGGCGTGAGCATAATGCCCCTGCCCCATCACCACCTGGGCAGCCGCGTTCTGGACCAGCTGAAGCATCTGAAGCATCTGAATGGTCATCAAGGGCAGCCCCATGTAGAGCGCATTACAATAATCCAATCTGGAGGTGACCAGAGCATGAGTGACCATGAGCAAGGAGACCCAGTCCAGGAGTGGCCATAATTGGTAGATGACCCAAAGCTGTGCAAAGGCCCTCCTAGCTATGACCACCACCTGCTCATCGAGCAGCAGACGCAAGTTCAAGAGGACCCCCAAATTACACACTGGGTCTGGCTGCGGCAAAAATGCCCCATCCAGAACCAAAGATGGCAACTCCTGGAATAACATGGGCCCCTGCACCCACAGCCACTCAGACTTGCTGGGATTATGTAATTGTTTTATTGGTAATGGTTTTATCTTTCTTGTATTGTGCATATATGTATATTTTCTGTTGTTGCCGCCCTGAGTAGTACGTTGCACTGGGAGGGCGGGGTAGAAATCTAGAAATAAATAAATAAATAAATTCAGCTGAAGCCCGTTGTCCCCCATCCAGACCCGCACAGCCTCCAGGCACCCGGTAAGGACTTTGACTGCATCACCTGGGTCCCCAGGGGCCAAGATATACAATTGGGTATCATCTGCATACTGATGATACCTCACCTCATGGGAATGAATGATCTCACCCAGTGGTTTCATGTAGATTTAAAGGGAGTCTTGTCTGCCAAAATATCTACCATAGGGTAATGCCTCCATAACCAATATTCTGGATTTTTTTTACCAGTAGACCATGGCTGAGTGAGAAATAAATGTGGCTTTCCTGAGTTCTAGTCAAACCTTGTGACTATTTCCTTTGTTGAGTCTTGAAAATATTTAGGGAGGCTTCAGTGATAGGTTCTTTCTGCTTTGATGCTTGAGTACAGCCTGGGTAAGATATAGCTGGAGAGTGAGGCATTTGCAGAAAGCTCCAAAGGTTTTATGCACTTCTAATTAGGATCTGTGGCTTTTCCCCCCACTGAGCCCCATCTTTACAACCCCTTTTGCTTGTAAACCTATTTCATCCATTTTAGTCTCTCTCAAGTTGTTTCGTTTCCCCCAGTGACATGATCAAAGCCTACTGTTATCAGTAAATGCTTCCTGCTAGAATATGCTGACTACACAGCTTTAATGAAAAAAATGTCCATGCAATCACATTTGTGATGTGAGGAAATGTTTTGGCTTCTTTCTTCTTTCAGTCAATCAGAAGCTCCTTTGGGAAAATGCCCCTGTGCCTTGTTTTACCCAATAGTAAAGTTGTTTTTACTGAGGCTGTAGCACAAAGCTTATTACATTTGCTGCTGAATGCAGATTGCTTTTAACCGCTATAGATTAGTGAGAACTTTGGCATGACTGTTAAGTAAAGAGCCCTGAATAATAATGCCCAGGGTGTTTATTGATGATGCAAGAAAGCACATTTCTGTTTGAGAGGTCATTTTCAACCTTTTATCATTCATGCCTTCTGATGATCATATGGTTTTATTATGCAAAGACACCATAAGACTGTTGATCTAATGTGATTTAATTGAGCCAGAAATGAGCTGTGTTTCTGCGCCTCTTCAAGTTTTGCTTTTAAAAAACCAACACTCAATTAAGGATTACCATTATTTGTCATTGCGCTTGCTCTTCTTAGCCTTGCTCAATATATATATTCAGATTAATAGATATTGCAACATCGTCACTCACATTCTCCTTTCATGGAAAATGAGCCTCTAAAAGGCTGTCTTTGGCATTTGCTCCCTCTTGGATGAATTAAAAGCAAAAAAGAAAAACATTAAGGTGATCACATTTATCACAAATTTGGTTGTGAGAGTGCAATTTACCCAGTGCCACTCAGAATACATGGCTGAAATGCTTCACATTTCTGTCTTTATTTTGATTTTATGTAAAATTATGCTTATTTCTTTAGACTGCAAAGTTGTATGTCACTCTGGTCTGAGCCTAATATCCTTACCTAACAGACAGCATTTGATGAGTAATACAACTACTCATTTTTAATTTTTAATCATTATGAATATGCTAACACCATTACTCTGCGTAATAGTACAGCCTAGACAAAAAATTAACACCTCAGTGCTATTTTATAACCTACATAACACCATTTTGTTGGGGAGGGGGGACTTTACAATGAAAATAAGTAAAAGTGTGTTAGCATCATGCAGTCAAATCAGTTTGTCTTAGATCCATCCTATGGAATCTGGAGACTTGTGGTTGACTCAGGATCTTAGAATTCACTTCCAGAGGATCTAGTGTCCCACAGTAGCGAAGACCTTTGTAGGAAACAATCCTAGATACCTGAAAGGGAAAATACCAAGTTTTCTTCAGTCTGGAACCAAGGCAGTTTAAGATGGAATCAAACTGCTATAATTGTGTAAATGTAGATACTCTCTTATAGTAAACACAGAGGATTATGTCATACAACATGGATAGAAGAGAATCTATGTTAGGATACTTGTTAATAGAAGCATTCCTGTATAGATACATTATATTCTGGACAGGTAATATAAATTCCATTGGTGATCTTCATGTAGGTATTGGTTACCAAACTGGGGACGTAGACAGAGTAAGAGGCGGCCATATTTAGAACATTTTAGGACATTTTCTGGGAAACAGTTTCAAAGATTTTTTCCCCTCTTTGTCATTGTGTAGCTCAGCTATGTGGGTATAGCCTTACTGAAAACTGCTAATGATGGATAAGAAATTGCACCACAAATTCCATGGCAAGGCTACAAATGGAAGTTAGTGTGTATTTAAAAAATGTCTCAATTTAGGCTTGAAGGTGCATCTCTGTGGACCATCCAAGAGAATATTTTTGGTAGTGTACACATATGATTTATTGTGGTAGAACTCCAAAAGCCACACTATGCTTAACATAAGTTATTGCTTCATAACAGCAGGAAAATAACAACATGAATCCACCTTGGAAGTTAAATAGTATGAGGGAGGAGGGATATGTGAAGAAAAATAAAATTGACACAGAAATGCAAAATGCAATCAACATGAAGAGAAATTTGCCCTGAGTCACTAAAATGTGATCTTTTGCTCCCAAATAAGAAGAAAGAATATTTTATTAAATCTTGTTTATTACATTCCATAGTCTTTAGTTTGATTTGTTGGCATGAGTATTATTGATTTTGAAATACCATCAGGAAATTTTGGACATTGTCTCCAGGCAACTGATACTATTTTCAGCTAGAAAGGGCTTTTAAAGTAGTAAATTTTATTTCTGCAATAGGTCATCATCATGATTTTTACAACAGATCTCTGTATAAAGACGGGTGGAGGAAGGGAGAGAGATGCATGACACATCCATTTTCAAACAATTCACAATAATGTTCATTATTAAGCAGAGTGCATAGCTTAAACATATTCCAAAACCATTGTCACAGGAAAGGACAGGTCATCTATCATAACAAAGATCTGAAAGATAATCTGAACAAAGGAATGCATAGGCATTAATGTTTTCTCAGGACTTGTCAGTAAGAAACAGTGTTTAGAACATTAGACTTAGATTTTGGAGTTCCAGCGTCACAGCTGGGTTAGACAGAAAGAACCTCCTCAAAGATTGTCGTATTTTAACCCACAATTGGGTATACCCTAGTAACAGCAACCTTGTGTTGCTGGCTAATCTTTCTCACACTAGGTCAGGTGAAAAGAACTGCAGAATGAATTCACGAAAAGGTGCCTTCATTTTGGAAGTTTTGCATCTGACCTAGACACAGAAAAAGAAGTTGGAGAAATTAACTTGGACACCTTTGAGCCAATCTCACTCGCTCTTTTTGCACGATATATCTCACCTTGCTGGTATGAGAATAATAGAAGTGGAAAACAATGTATTCTATCTTGAGTTATTTCAAAGAAAGGTGGGATACACAAATGTAACTAGTAAATAAAGTTTTTAGATGATGCATTTAATAGAGGTATCATGTTTCTAAGCATATATATATTGCTTAGAAACATGATACCTCTATTAAATATTGATTAGAAACATGATACCTCTATTAAATGCATCATCTAAAAACTTTTTATATATAGTCAAAGAAGAAATGAAAGCAGTGACAGACTTTACCTTCTTGGGATCTAATATCACTGTAGACGGTGACTGCAGCCATGAAATAGAAAGACACTTACCTCTTGGGAGCCAAGCTATGAGAAACCTAGACAGCATAATAAAAAGTAGAGACATCACCCTTTCAATAAAAGTCAGCATAGTTAAAGCAATGGTCTTCCCAGTATTCATGTATGGCTATGAGAGCTGGACCATAAAGAAGGCTGAGCACAGAAGAATAGACACCTTTGAACTGTGATGCTGGAGGAGAATCTTGAGAGTCCCCTGGATTGTGGGGAAATCAAATCAGTTGATCCTAAAGGAAATCAACTCTGACTGCTCATTGAAAGGACAAATACTGAAGTTGAAGCTCAAGTACTTTGACCACCAAATGAGAAGAGAGGACTCACTTGAGAAGGCCTTGATGATAGGAAAGATCAAAGGCAAAAGGAGAAGGGGGCACCAGAGGATGAGGTGGCTGGCTGGCTGGCATCATTGACATGGTGGGTGTAGATCTGGCCAAGCTGCAGAGGATGGTAGATTACAGAGGATCCTGGCATGCAGTGGTACATGGGGTTGCAAAGGGTCGGACTCGACTGTGTGACTGAACATTTTCAAAGGACACTATCATAGTTTGCCACTAGAGGCTATTATCTACAGTGTAATGTTGAAAAGGAACTATGTTTCCTAGGGAATCCAGTTTCTGAGAGCACATGAAAAATTGATGGAGGCATTTGCAGCAGCCCCTGCTTGTTTGAGCCATGTGTGTGTGCTGTAATATGGGATTTGCTGTTTTATGCAGCTTCAGGTATCCATAGATATTGGAATTTATCCAAGGATATGGGGATTTTTAAAAATATTTAATTCCCTTTTAACACTGTAGTAGCTATTCTTAGCTTTTTAATACTGTGAGCTACCTTGGGTTCTTTATAAGGAGAAAGGCAGAGGATAAATATTTTAAATTCAGTGCTTCCATGATTCAAAATGCCAAGAAATAACCAAATATTGTTAGGCAATATGGCACCCACCATTTCCTTGGGTTAGGCAACCTGAGGAAGAAAATAATATAAGCCCAAAAGCTTTACAAACTTGTTACCTGCATATTTTCCAATAGATGCCCCTTTTACCTTTCAAATAAATAGAAGGGTGGCCGGAGAGTTTGCAAAGATTTTCACTGGAAACCAAGGTCAAAATAATCTGTACTGTGTAACAGATGAATAGTGAAGAAAAGCAGAGGGTAAAATCAACTCATTTGAAGTACTGCAAGCGCGGCGCCAAAATGGCCGCCGCGCCCTTTGCGGGGCCCCCCCCCCACAGGACAGAGAATCCGGGTAGTTAGGGGCGTGGCCACCGCCTTGATAAAAGGGGTGGCCACGAGGCAGCCGTGCTGCCATTTTGCCTCAGCGACGGAGCGGAGAAGTTTTTCCCCCTGCGTCTCCGTCGCTCGTTGGTGCTACCGGGAAGCCTTTTAGTTCCGTTTACTAGCTAGCTTCCCTTTCTGCTGCGGTGAGATGCCTTCCAAAAAGAAGGCTGCTGCGAATGCAGCTCGGGTGGTTCGGAGGCGTAATCCGGGTCGGAGGACCGCGGTGCCGCCTCCCCAGCAGCCACCTTTGCCATCCCCGGCCGGGGCTGGTGGCATGGGGGCTATCGCCCCTTGGCCCGATCAAAGTGCGGGCGCGGAGGGAGTTCCGGCCCGCGGCCCGCGAGCGGTGGGCACCGCTCATCCTCCTGCTCAATCGGTTGGGCCTATTCCTGTTGGGCCGCAGCCTCTCCCGGGGCCCTCTAGCCTTGGGGGGTGGCCCGGCTCCCTGCCTTGGCAGGTTAATCCACCAGCCCTCCCGGGCTTCGGCGGTAGTCAATGGCAATATACGGCCCCTGGGGGGACCTGTCCCCATGCAAGGATCAGGTGGGCCGGCCGGCTCTTTACCCATGGTTAATGTGGACTCCTTACTGGCACGTATTGCGGCCCTCGAGGCGTCTTTGGCCCGGGCCAGTCAGGCAGGTGCCCCTTTTGGGGTACCTTTGGAGGCGCTAACGGCAGCAGGACAACAGCCGGTGGGGAGGGTTGAGCTGCTGCAGGCGGGTGGCGCGGCTACGGCCACTGCCTCGCAGCTCCCCAGCCAGCAACCTGGTGCGGGTCAAGCCCCGGTGATGAGCTCTACATCGGTCGTGAGCTCCGACGCCCCCGGTGGGCCAGAACCCCCGGTGGGGGCGGCCCACGGGGGTGCAGCATGTGAGTATACGGTGCAAACGAGTACATCTACACATATTCCCAATACAGGGGGGTCTTTCAGTGGCCTTGGCCTCGCTCGGGCGGTGCGGGGACTACCCCTCTGGTGCCCCACCCGGCGACAACGACTGCCACCATGCCCACGGGGGTGGGCCTAGGCTCTTACACTGCTGGCAATGTCTTGGGGGTGGCAGGGTTAGCTCCGGCTCCCTTTACCAGGCCTGTTGTCCCCTTTTCGGCTTTGCCGACGGCAGGGTATTCCTTGCCACTGGGCGATCACTTGGCACAGGCTACCAGAGAAAAGATTTGGAGGGGGGAGTATGTAGATATCTTCTCACTCCTGAACAGAGAGCCCACCAAGGAAGAAAGGGAGGGTCAGGATGAGAAGGACAAGGAGCAGGCACGCCGCCGCAAGCCGCCGCGTACCTGGGCTAACTGGCTCCCCGCTTATTTGATATATATGGCGGTATATTTGAGGGCGCGGCCGGATCTAGCTATTCCCATGGTCCAATATTTGGACAACATATATAGGGCGATGGTAGATTTCCCGGGCCCCTCATGGCTAGCATATGATGAGGAATTCCGTATGAGGATTCCCCTCCATCCCGAGATGAGATGGGATGAGCCCTGCCAGAGACTGTGGCTCTTGTATATGACACCCACACGCCCTGCCCCGGGGGATAGATACCATTGTGGACATGCGGTCCAGCGAGCAGCTCCAGCTCAGGTTACCCGCCAACCGGCGGGGCAGGGGGTTCCAGCCCGCCTGCTGTGCTGGACTTTCTCGTCAAATGGTTCCTGCAATCGAAAGAACTGCAGGTATAAGCATGAGTGTCCCACGTGTTCTGGTCCCCACGCAGCCTCGGCTTGTCCCAAGCCTGGGGGGGCGCGAGGCAGAGGGAGGGGTGGACAGTGGGCTGGCAAGGCTGCCACGGAGGGAACTAGTTCTCCAAAAGGCCCCCTCCCCAATTAAGGTGGACATGCTGGAGCGCTGGCTCGCATCGTACCCAAAGGGGGAGGACAGAGAGTATCTCATTCACGGTTTTAAGCAGGGATTTCGTATCCCCTTTATGGGTGTTAGATCACCTCAGGACGCTCCCTACCTGTTATCCCTCAGAGGTAGGGAGGAGGTGGCTGTGGCCAGCATTAAAAAGGAATTAGACGCGGGCAGGGTCGCTGGACCTTTTCCTGCACCCCCTTTTCCCAACCTTAAGGTTTCACCATTGAGTTTGGTTCCCAAAAAGTCCCTAGGTGAGTTTCGCCTTATTCATCATTTGTCCTACCCAGCCGGCAGATCGGTCAACGATGCTATACCTGATGACCTTTGTTCGGTCAGGTATACATCGTTCGACCATGCGCTGCGCATGGTGCGCTCGTGTGGCCCGGGTGCCTTGCTGGCCAAGTGCGACATTAAGTCAGCTTTTCGCCTCTTGCCAGTGCACCCGGGTGACTTTGAATTGCTGGGTTTTAAATTTAAAGGGGAATATTATTTTGATAAGGCCATGCCTTTGGCTGCTCCATATCATGCTCGGCCTTCGAGCGTTTTAGTACTTTCCTAGAGTGGGCTTTTGTCCGCAGGTCAGGGTCCCGGTCTGTAGCCCATTACCTGGATGACTTTTTATTCGGGGGTGAACGGGGCTGGGACACGTGTGCACGTCTCCTCAATACATTTCAGACGCTAATGCAGGAACTTGGTGTCCCTTTAGCGCCCGAAAAGACCGAGGGCCCATCGACCAAGTTAGTTTTCCTGGGGGTTGAGATTGACACAGTAGAGCAGACTTCTAGGTTGCCGGGCGATAAGGTGTCCAGGATAGTGACCCTTATCTCGGAATTGCTGGCCAAGCGTAAGGCATCCCTGAGGGAACTCCAGGTGCTACATGGGCACCTTAATTTTGCCTGCAGGGTGGTCGCACCGGGCAGGGCTTTTGCCCGGCGCTTATGCGACGCCATGGCAGGGTTATCCAGGCCCCACCACAGAGTTAGGCTCACCCGGGGTATCAGGGCAGACATGTTCGTCTGGTTGCAATTCCTGAGGGAGTTTAACGGGGTCTCATTTTGGAGGTCGGACCTCCTGGCTTCCCCCAATTTCCAGATCCAGTCTGATGCCTCAGGATCCCTGGGTTATGGGATGTACTTCAATGGGAAGTGGGCCTATGGTGGGTGGCCACCGGCATGGGCAGGCACAGGTCGCCTGCGGGATCTCACATACCTGGAATTTTTTCCCATTCTGGGGGCTTTGATGCTATGGGGCGAACAGTGGGCTAATTCGGTAGTGCATTTTTGGTGCGACAATGCTGCTGTGGTACACATTGTCAATGCACAGACTTCTAAATCGCCCAGGGTTATGGATCTAGTGCGCCATTTTGTGCTGCGCTGCCTGCGCCTCAATGTCTTGTTCAGGGCCAGGCATGTCCCAGGGGTTAATAATGATATTGCTGATGCTTTGTCCCGCCTGCAGATCTCCCGGTTCCGCGCCTTGGCCCCGGATGCGGAGGAATTTCCCTCGCCACTCCCGGACGAGATGTGGACTATTGGCAAGGAGAGGTGAACCGGGCGATTGGCCTTTCACTAGCGCCACGCACGCGTAAGGCGTATCAACAAGCACTCAGTTCATATAGGGTTTTTGCCACTCAATTTCACTTGCCAGAGACCTGGCCTATTCCGGTGGACCATGTACTGCGGTTCATGGTCCACCTCCATGCACAGGGCCTTGCACCTCGCACCATAGCATCCAAGCTCTCGGCGTTGGCTTTTATGGCCAAAGTAGGGGGTCATGTGGATACCACCTCTGACTTCCGCGTGAGACACGTTTTGGAGGGGTGGGTGCGCGAGCGCGGGCGTTGCCCGGACGACCGGCACCCTATTTCCCCAGGGGTTCTTACCCAGTTGGCCCGGGACTGGCCAGGCCTCTGTTTTGATCATTATGAGGCAGCCCTTTTTCATGCAGCCACAACGGTGGCATTTTTTTGAGCGCTCCGCGTCAGCGAACTCGTGATGCTGTCTAAGGCGGATGCAAGTGGTAGGGCACTGGAACTCGGAGATGTATACGTTGCCAAAGACTGGGCCCAGTTGAGGATTCGCTCCTCAAAAACAGATCAGCACGGCGTAGGCAGTGGAGTAAGACTGCTACGGTGTTCTTTGGCAGACATCTGTCCGGTTGGTGCCCTACAGGAGTACCTGGCACTGCGTGGCTGGCACCACGGCCCGTTTTTCTGTCACCAAGATGGGTCTCCCCTTACTAAATTTCAGTTTTGGAAGGTGACAGCCATAGCCCTCACCAGGGTGGGTTTTTCAGGTGCCCGTTATGGCACACATTCGTTCCGTATTGGTGCAGCCTCTACAGCAGCTGCTTTTGGGTACTCGGGGGCTGACATACGCAGCATGGGGAGGTGGGGCTCACAGTGTTTTCAGTTTTATGTGCGCCCACTCCCGCCATGAGTACCAATTCAGTCACCTTAGCTTCCTTTTTTCTCAATTTTATTGCAGACCCTGGGTGTCGTATTACACCGGTGACAGTATGGCTGGTGGGCCACAGCTATGTGCACAGGGCAGCGCGTTACGCTGCGGCGACAGAGTGGGGACCCCGACTGGGACTGGGTGACCACGCCAGTCTCGCATGGCATGGTAAGCCTGGGATGTTATGGCAGGAGCTGAGGCCTTTCCTTTTTTCTGGCCTGGGGGCTGACCCGCCTGACATTCTAATTATCCACCTGGGGGGCAATGATTTGGGCCAGGTCACCGGCTTATCGCTCAAGCATGCGATTTGCGAGGAACTCGCCTACTTGCACTATGTCTGGCCTGCCACAACCCTGGTTTGGTCGGACATTGTTCCGCGCCACTCTTACAGAGGGGGCGTTAACCTCCTTGCGCTTGACCGCGCGAGGCGCGCGGTCAACAAGGCGGTGGCGCGGTTTCTTACCACCAGGGCTTGGGGGCGGGTTAGTCATCACCCCGATATTAGTCTGCAAAATTATGACCTCTATGCAGGGGATGGGGTCCATCTGTCGCGAGGAGGTATGGACCTCCTGTTGGGTGACTGGCGAGCAGGCCTGTTGACCGAGCTGACGGTCTGGGGGGGGGCGTCAGGTCTTCTGTGAAGCCCCTCCGTGTGGCGGGTAGCACTGGTAAGGTAAACAGTATGACCCACAAGTATCCGGCAGGTTCGCAGTTGACTGGACAACACTAGACAGGAATAAATTAGTTAAACGTTGTCCGGTCAACGACGAACCAGGCGATGGGGTGATGGTGATTGCTAACCAGCATGCATCACCCCTGTGATTTCACGGATACGCGTCAGAGGGTGGGGTCATGAGTTAGTTATTGACTACGGTCAACAATTTGTTTGTTGTTGACAAACAAATTGATACAAATTGATACATTGTAACCAATTGCCGTTGGCAATTTTGGGGTGGTACCTTACCAGTGTTACTTCGGCCTGCTTGCCTTAGGAATTATGATTGGTCGTTTTACCAATACAAATTTATAATTCGGACTAGGGCATTGAATCAATAAATGTGGCCCTTTGCTGTTATCCACTTTCAATGTTGTCTGTGTCCGTTATTGGGGGGGTGCGCCTGCAATGCAAGCGCGGCGCCAAAATGGCCGCCGCGCCCTTTGCGGGCCCCCCCCCCACAGGACAGAGAATCCGGGTAGTTAGGGGCGTGGCCACCGCCTTGATAAAAGGGGTGGCCACGAGGCAGCCGTGCTGCCATTTTGCCTCAGCGACGGAGCGGAGAAGTTTTTCCCCTCCACCCCCTCCCTAGTTAACAGTGTGATTATGGTCGCTTCGGGGCCGGGTGGGAATTTTTGGTTGGGACCCATATTGGCTTCGGGTCCTGGCTTTTTTGCCCACCCCACACTGTGGCTATGGTTTGATATAGGGGTCTTTCTCCATTACTACTGTTGACTTTGGTCACATGGGCGGGTAGCACTGGTAAGGTAAACAGTATGACCCACAAGTATCCGGCAGGTTCGCAGTTGACTGGACAACACTAGACAGGAATAAATTAGTTAAACGTTGTCCGGTCAACGACGAACCAGGCGATGGGGTGATGGTGATTGCTAACCAGCATGCATCACCCCTGTGATTTCACGGATACGCGTCAGAGGGTGGGGTCATGAGTTAGTTATTGACTACGGTCAACAATTTGTTTGTTGTTGACAAACAAATTGATACAAATTGATACATTGTAACCAATTGCCGTTGGCAATTTTGGGGTGGTACCTTACCAGTGTTACTTCGGCCTGCTTGCCTTAGGAATTATGATTGGTCGTTTTACCAATACAAATTTATAATTCGGACTAGGGCATTGAATCAATAAATGTGGCCCTTTGCTGTTATCCACTTTCAATGTTGTCTGTGTCCGTTATTGGGGGGGTGCGCCTGCAATGTATTGTATTGGAGGAGAGTATTTCAGATATCACAGAACAAAATAAAAAAGCAGATAATTTAGTGTTCAATCGAGTTGGGGGTGAGTTGTCACCACATCAAAATGGGTGAACAGAAGCTATACTATCCTGTGCATATAATGAGAATACAGAACTGTTCAGAAAAGACAATATTGCTGGGGAAATGTTGGGGAACAGAGGAAGACCTAACATAAGACATAATGTCTTAATAAAGGAAGCTATAGCTGGGAAACAACATTGGCTAGAAGGGAGTGGGGCAGTAGAAAGAAAGAATATCCTAACATCAGAATCAATAAGGAAAGCCAGCACTGTTAGTTTGCAAGATCTGAGTAGAGCTATTAATAATACATTTGATTCCTGCCATTTCCTGTTAAATGGACCCAGTAACAAGCCATGGGGGGAGATCTCTCCCTCCCTCCCTCCCTAAGATCCTACAGTGCATCCCTCAAGCAGCTTATGAAAAATCATCCTAGGCCATGGGTGGATCTCAATCTTTGGCATGCTATGTGTTTCAGAATTCAGCTCCATGAAACCTGACCATTAGTAAACCTATAATATTTCAATGACCAAAGACTGAGGTCATAAGCATTTCAAGGTAAAGAATTCAGTAGTGGCTTATCATTGCCTTCTCCTGCACAGAATTAGCAAACAAGTTGTCACTGGTTGGATTGCATTGTCATTGTCAATGAAAGATCCTCCACCTGTGTCAGCTTCCACTACTGCTGCTAACCAATAGTTGCACTTCAGGAGATTCTCTGCCCCATAATCATTGTAATTATCATTATTTTCTGTTGATATAAATCAGGGGTGCCCAAACCTTTTGGGCCGTGGGCCGGTCATGTGGTTCAGGAGGACAGTCACTATGGCCCATGGGCTGGATCCAGTTCCTGATGCCAATTCATCTGGCCCACAAAGCCCTCACTGCTCCTGGAAGTGGAAGTAAAATGCACCCATACGGGCATGTTTGGGCACCCCTTATATAAATGTTACTCCTGAAAGGACTAGATACATCTTAACCTGGTATCTCAGTTTTAACTATTTCACATTGGGTGGTCCTCTCAAAAACACTCAAATCCCCCCACTGAAGTGGTGGACATCAGCAGGTTTGCACCAGTTTGCCAGAACCAGTAGCAGAAATTCTGGCTGGCCCCACCCATCCAAGTTTTGAAATAAATTAGTCCTAATTCGGGTGCAATGCAGGGCTTTCCCCTGGCCATGCCCACCATACCACGCCCACAGTGTATTAGTAAAGATTTCTGGAGCCCGCCACTGCCCCACTGCATTAAAGAGTGCATCCAACAGGTACTCAATTAGCTACCATAGAAGAGCAAAGGACAAATACAAACAGCTCTGTTGCTAATAATGTAACTAGGTTAAACCTAAAAGGACTCATAGAGACTGGACATACTCAGAACTGAAAGGAAAGTATGTTGCTGTGTGACAAATACAGTTGGACCATGGAATGTTAGTAGTGTGAATAAAGGTAAACTGAAAATGGTGAAGTGAAAAACTGACCATTCAAACATTGCAATACAGGTAATTGATTTGAGCAAACTAAAGTGGAGTAGATGTTGCATTAGAAAATGCCTTATTGTCATTTTCGTTCAGTAGCGCAGTCGAGATATACTTTAGAACTTGCAAAAATTCCCAAGTTAATGAAACTCTGGGATGTTGTGTATGGGTGCCCAGTGGAGCTATACTCAATTTATCCAACAAAATTTCCTTATGAAACCTTAGGGTGGGGGGTTGCAAAATTTTAGCACTCTTCTCAGTTTTTCAATTATATCTTCTAAACCATGTGTTTTTTTGTGTACTACATGTAATTAGAAAGTTGTAGACCATTAAACTTCCTTCAGTTATCATTGGTCAACCTTATTTTTTAACCCCAATGATACCGAGATACAGGGCTTTGAAAAAGTGCTAAATTTCTCAAATTTGTAAAAAAAAAAACTGCTAAAAGGCTGCTTTTTGCTATGTATCTTCCATTTTGCAACATATTTGGTGGCTCTAGACTTCCTGGGTGCGACGCTTCATCGTAGGGAGGCAGGGCCTATTAGAATGGCCCGCCCCCAGTAACTGATGGATCCTGATGGATTCCAGAGGGAACTGGGGGATTTCCCTCTGGATCGGCAACACGATTCACCCTAGGCGCTGGTTGACCTGTGGAACAGGATGACAACAGCAGGCTTGGATGAAATCCCACCACTACGGCCTTTCAGAGCTCATGGAGCTAGGTCATCTCCGTGGTTCACAGATGAACTGCGGGAGCTCAAACGGGCAAAGAGACGCCTAGAGTGCCGCTGGGTGAAGACCCAGAGAGACTCCGATTGGACACTAGCTAGAGCCGCTATTAGGGCCTATCTAGTGGCGATGGAGGTGGTGAGGCGCCAATACTTCACCACCCTTATTGCCTCTGCTGATAATCGCCCAGCCACCCTGTTCCGGGTTACCAGGTCTCTCCTTGGTAGGGGGACCCCGGTGCCTGGTTGGCAGGGGTCGGCTGAGGACTTTGCCGACCATCTAGTGGAGAAAATCAATCGGATTCGCTCAGGGTTTAATCCTGGCGTGGATGGGGAGAGTCCGGAGGGAGCTGGAGCACAGTCTTGCCATACCATCTGGGACCAGTTTGATCCAGTTGCCCCTGATGAAGTGGACAGGCTCCTTGCAGCTGTGTGCGCCACTACCTGCCCATTGGACCCCTGTCCCACCTGGTTGGTGAAAGCCTCCAAGGCGGTGACAGGTGGCTGGGTTGGGGCTATGATCAATGCATCATTGCGGGAGGGGGTGTTTCCTGCACCTTTAAAACATGCTTTGGTGCGCCCCCTCCTGAAGAAACCTTCCCTCGACCCAGCTGTCCTAACCAACTATAGGCCTGTCTCCAACCTCCCCTTTTTAGGGAAGGTGTTGGAGAAGGCAGTGGCGCGTCGGCTGCAGGGGGTACTGGATGAAGCGGATTACCTGGACCCCTTTCAGTCAGGATTCAGGCCTGGATATGGTACCGAGACGGCATTGGTCGCACTGATGGATGATCTCTGGCGGGAGCGGGACGGTGGTCACCCATCCGTCCTTGCTCTTCTCAGCGGCTTTCGATACCGTTGAGCACGGTATCCTTCTGGAACGGCTACGAGGATTGGGAATCCAGGGTCGGACCCAGTCGGTGTGGTTGGAGAGTGAGAGGTCCAGTCCTAGGCCCCTCAAATGGGGGGTGCCTCAGGGCTCGGTGCTCTCTCCTCTCCTATTTAACATCTACATGAAGCCGCTGGGTGAGATCATTCGTTCCCATGGGGTGCGGTACCATCAGTACGCGGATGACACTCAGTTGTACATCTCGGCCCATGGAGACCCCAGTGATGCCGTCAAAGTCCTTTCCAGGTGCCTGGAAGCTGTTGGGGTCTGGATGGGGGCTAACGGGCTACAACTGAATCCCAGCAAGACTGAGTGGCTATGGATAAGGGGTCCTGCATTAACCCGGGAGCTACCATCTTTGGTTCTGGATGGGGCTATTTTGCCCCAGACAGACCCGGTGCGCAACTTGGGGGTCCTCCTGGATTCGCGGCTACTGCTAGAAGAACAGGTGGCGGCTGTGACCAGGAGGGCTTTCACCCAACTTCGGGTGATTCGCCAGTTGCGCCCACTCCTGGACAGGGACTCCTTGCTCATGGTCACTCACGCTCTGGTCACCTCCAGACTAGATTATTGCAATGCGCTCTACATGGGGCTGCCCTTGACGACCATTCAGAGGCTACAGCTGGTCCAGATGCGGCAGCCAGGGTGGTGATGGGATGTGGGCGTTATGCCCGTGCTTTGCCACTGCTCCGGGAGCTGCACTGGTTGGCAGTTTGTCTCCGGGTGCAATTCAAGGTGCTGGTTTTGACCTTTAAAGCCCTATATGGTAGTGGGCCAGGTTACCTAAGAGACCACATCGCCCTAAGGACGTCTGTCTGTCCAACCAGAGCAGACCGGAGGGGCTCTCTAATTGTGCCATCAGCCAGAGGGGCTCACCTCTCTGGCACAAGGAGGAGAGCCTTCTCCGTGTCTGCGCCGGCCCTCTGGAACCTCCTGCCAACAGAGCTACGTCTCCGGACGGAATTGCTGCCTTTCAGAAAAGAACTTAAAACCTGGCTGGCGGGTCAAGTGTGGGGTGCAGGTGGAAGGGTAACCTCCATTGGGCGGTTGGTGTATAAGAACTCCTCCCCATGGTGCCTTTGGATCCTGCAGCCCTTGTTTTTAGGGGGTGGGTAGTTTTAACTGTTTTTAACATTTTTTTTTAATTTTTATTGTGAACTGCCCTGAGTTGGATTTGGCCGAGTGAGCGGTATATAAATGTGACAATTAAATTAAATTAAATTAAATTAAATGGAATTTTGGATTCTACTTCAATTTCCAAATGTTCAACTATACCCCCCTCCCACTACCCCCTCCTCTGTAGGATGTTCATACTTACAGTGTACACCTAAGGTTCAAACAGCATGAAAACCGAGTTTGTCTTTAAGTTTGGAATGACCCGTTCTTGGCCTTCGTCTCCCTGAGGGAAAGCGGCAGGCGTTCAGGGAGAAGATGGTTTCCCCCTCTTCTCCCCACTAGTCGCCATGGCCATGGGGAAGTGGCAGCCAGTGCATCGGCAGTTTTTTTTTACTGCACGCGCCGGCTTTCCCAGCCTCCTCTGCGCTCGTGCCCTTCAGCCTCATTGGCTGAGGGGTGGTGTGCACAGAGGATGCTGGGCCCTGTAGTTTTTTCATGCCACATTTGTGGGGTGATTGCCCCACTCGCGGCTGGTGGACCCTTGAGGCAATGCTCGGATGCTGTAAAGGTAAGTGTAGGTAGCTCGGTTCAGGATGGTTGGGCCGGGTGCGGGCATGCATGCCGGACAGCAACGGTTAACGCATGATTTTATAGGTAAAGATAAGAATTAAGTCAGTAACACCATTATATTCATTGGGACTAAACCCATTTACTGTAAGTACTCCTGGTTGAACTGTTTTGCGATAACTGCTTCCCAGTGCAACTTAAAATGCTGAACATGTTTGTGAATGGAGGCAAAAGTATTGATCTGTCTGCTTTCATCAAGTCTTGTAAATAAGATTGAAGCAGAATTACATAACCCAGCAAGACTATTAGCTTGTTTAAACATTGGTAAATTTATAAACTAGTATCAGTTTTCATGTAGTCAGCATCAGCATTTTCAAGCATAATAATGATTATGTTCACAGATCATATTTCCTAATGTGGAAGAATCTATCCATAAAAAATGCTTGGAATAATGTTAGAGTTTTTATCTCTCTGTCTCTCTCTCTTTGCATTTTTCATGTTATCTATCATTACAAAAATGAGCATGAAAAACAATAGGAGGAAAGCCAGAATATAGTAAGTAACATATCTATTTATCAGGTAATTCATTCACCTGAAAAACTTAATATTCCTAGTCATTCATCTTTACCAGGTATATGAATGCTGATGTGAATGTGAATGACAGAACCTCCTGCTGTACCACGGATGAGTTTATTTTCAATTTGTCACTTTAGTTAAATGTAAGTGTGAAACCTCATATTTAATTTAAATGTAAATTTGGGTGAACTTTCCACATATATCACATAGGCTGAAATCCTGTTGCACATTTAGCATAATTTTACAAAATGAACTGCTGTATGTTAAGAAAACTGTAGATTTTGTTGTACTGTGTGGTGTAAAACATAGTATGCAACAGATAGATTTCCTAATTTGCAGTACTTTTCTTTCAAATATTGCACCATGTCGGAAACTGCACAACAGGATTACCCAATATTTTCCACTAACTTGAGACATCAGTGTGAAAGGGTGTTCTCCAAACGAGATTTAACTATTAATTGGCATAAGGTGCTCTCAGTGGGTCCTGTTCTTTAAGCTCTTAAGCTCTGATGCTATTATACTTCAAGACGTTTTTGGAAATGGCTCTCTTTAGAAAACCTTTTGGAGATTTGTTTGTGAATTAATTACTTTTGTTCTGAGCTGATCATTTAATTTATTGCCATATAATCTTTATTTGAATTAATTTTGTTAATAATTGTTCATTTGGTTTTAACTATTTCTTTGTTTACCACCTAGAGTAGCTTGGTAGTAAAGTGGTATAAAGTAATGCCTCATACAAAGTCCGCTTTGTACAACATCGAATTCATACAATATCGCCTAATTCCTTGAAAAAAAGTTGCCTCATACAAAGTCGCTGCGACTTTGTATGAGGCATTGGGGTTTTTCCCAGGTTGCATTGTGCCTAGGCTGTATAAAAGGCAGGACACATGTGTGCATTGCTCTTGTGGGTTTTGCACGAGGTGCAGAGTATTTAGGAGTGGTTTTGAGTGTGATTTTGGATTTTTTCAAATTTTTTATCAGAATTTTTAGAAGCATTCCTGGGATTTTTGCAGCATTCTTCAGGTTCTTGGACGATCAGGGTTGTTTGACATGTTTTTGTAATGTTTTTAGCCTTTAGACAATGATTTCTTAAAGTTCTGTCAGTTTCCTGTCTGTTTCCTTGGCTTTGCCCTGAAGTCTGTGCTGTTACAGTACAATGTATCTCTATGGAAACGACATTGTATGAAGTATCACGGCAAGGATTTGGATGCTGTATGAGGCATCGTGGCTAGGATTTTGCATGCCTCATACAATGTCCAAAATCCGTATAAAGTCCAAACTTGTGGAACCAAGTTTGGACGTTGTATGAGGTATCACTGTATAGGTGTAATGAATATAAATTTAAAATAAATTAACAAACAAACAAACAAACAAGCGTAGGTAGATAGGTAGGTAGGTAGGTAGGTAGGTAGGTAGGTAGATAGATAGATAGATAGATAGATAGATAGATAGATAGATAGATAGATAGATAGATAGATAGATAGATAGATAATACTTGCAATGTACTATTGGATTTTAAATGGTACACAGTTATGCCTTGGTTTTAACAGAGTTCCTACACAAGCTCTTAAAAAGTTAGAAGGAACAACAAAGCATTTTAAAAAAAATATTGGGATTAGCGAAAATGAAATTGTATCATAATACAAAGAAAGTGTATGAATTCTAATAATGTTACGGGAAATAAGAGATCTCCTGCCATATTTACTTTGGAATATTTCATGAAAGTATTTGCCTTGAAGTAACTTATTCTTGTAGAATTATAGCCAATAACTCATTTTATGAAGAACTGTGAGGTTCTTGGCATTTTTGCTATACATGACATATAATTTGTGATACAGCACCTCTTAATCAAGGATGCTTGGAAATATACAGTATATATACGCAGAGATAAAAACCATAACATTATTCCAGGCATCTTTATGGATAGATTCTTCCACATTAGGAAATATGATCCATAAATGTAATCACCTGAAAATGCTGATGCTGGAATAGATCAAGTCAGCAAGCAGCCTCTTCTCAGAAACTGTTTTGGACTAGAAAGTACATTCCTAAAAATATAGATAGGAACTATTGAGTAAATGGCAAGCTAAATTGTATACTTTTTTTTTTTGCACAGAAGGTTTGATACAAATGAGAACCAAAATTAAGTCAGGCATCCATATTAGGGAACACCATGGTGATGCTCTAGTCCAGGAGTTCTCAAACTTTTAAAGCCAGGGGTCAGGTCATGTTCCCTCAGATAGTTTTGGGGGCTGGATGGCCATTTTGCTCTTCCTCCACCACATGGCACTTTCTGTTGTGGTGGAGGTACTGGGGGTCTACATGAAATGGTGCCGCATTTGGCCTGCAGACCGCAGGTTAAGAATCCCTGCTCTAGTCCCACATTCTCTGTTTCCATTTTAATCATCCTCAATGGCTAATCTCACCAAAAGGTGCCTTCATTTGACAGTTTCCCATCTGGCCTAGACATAGAAGAAGAAGAATGTACACATGATGTATTCTCTAAAACGAATGCCTGAATTGTGTTTTGGGTATTTATCATACCTAAATGGCAAATAGCATCAGAAGATGCTATTCTGTGTGGAATAATTTTTTTCTTTTCCTGCTTGAATGCTCCAAATTTAACAGTTGAGCTGTTTATGAATCCAGACAAGTCTACATAGAAGAAAGTTCCACTTCCAGCTTAACAGGTACAGTACGTAGTCCTAAAAAATAACTACTGATTCCATACAAGGTCAAAGTGACCAGCTCCCTCCTATATTGATGGGTTATTTTAGCTGTACGTTAGATACTCACAGATAAACACACTATTACTGGCAAGAGTGTAAAGGGCACCTACCTGAACAACAATTTAGGGATTAATTAATTCAACAGAACTTGCAATAATTGTGGTGACATAATATTCATCTCACTGATTCTATAAATAATTCTTGTAACTTTAGATCATTTCTGATTTTCTTCCAGTGATTAGAATAAATGTTTTAGCTTTATTGTACTTCGCAAATTTCATTTTAATTTTCCAGTAATCCAAAGGACTTTTCTATATTGATAAGGATTTAAATCCATTGAAGATGAGTTCTTCAGTGAAAATAATCTTAACAGGTCATGTGTAACATTTAAAAAGGTTGTTCTTTTGGACCAAAATTTATCTACAACATATTCTATATCCTGGAACTAAAACAAAATGGCCTTATATGAAATATTGTAAATAATTTTAAGTGTCTCAGACTCGTTAAACAAAACTATTAAAAAGAGCCATGTAGGATGCCACATAGCTAAAATGGTAATTGCAGTACATTTCAGGATGCAATAATGTATTTATCAGGATGGAGATAAAGTCATGAAATAATTTACTTTTAAAATGTCTATTATTCATGGGAAATTCTTTGCAAGTTATTTTATTGTGGGTACATGGTTAGGAATCTGTGTAAGGAAGATGTCATTAAAATGTCAGGGAGTGTGGTATTTCCAAGCTATATTTACCAAACAAAAGAGATGGTACAGTGCATTTAATAGATGAAATCTAAAATACCATTTTCTACCCATCTATTACTGAATGGGTATCCTACTCATTGTCCCATACCTTCTGTGGAGCAATAAGTTCATCACCTCAGTATAAACCAAACAGTAAGCAGTTCAAGTGAGGTTTTCTACATAATAGAAAAATTTCCTCAACTTAACAGAAAACCTAATAAAAACTATGACAGCAAAATGACAATAAATAGTGCAAATTAAACTTTCCTATGTGCAAGCCAGTTCATTTGACCATTACAGGATCTTCTTTTCAATATGCAGTAGAGCATATTGCATGAATATAGTGCTGCATTAATTTAATTTCTCCATATTCACAAAAATTTTGTCCTGTATCCAAGTAGCCTCATTTCATTTGATTATTCCTTGATCTTCCTACTTTGCTTCACAGACCATTAACTGACTTTCAGAGTCTTGTTCTGATGGAAGAAACTCTTTGGCATTCATCCATTCAGTAAGGTAAATTTTTGCTCTCCAAGGATTTAGCCTACCCTCTTCTGATTTAATACATAGAGCTTGAGAGGTATGCTGAAAACATTTCCTTGATTTTAACTATCTAGGGATTTGGTGACCATGAACTGGATGGGTTTCATTTATTATTTGCTAGCATCTCTAAATGTACTTCCAGAGGACCAATAATAGACTTTTTTTCAGTAGGAATAGATTTCACACAGCCAATAATAATTCTGAAAGCTTCATTAAGAGCTACATCCACTCATTTGGATTGTGCTGATTTATACCATATGGCACTAGCATATTTTGCTATCGAGTAGGATGGGGACAGAGCTGCTGTCCTTATTGTTTGTGGATATGCAGGCAATTTCCTAAATAGACTATTTCTGGCAGCCCAACAAATTATTTGGAGAATGTATGAATAGATTTATTAGGGCAGGAATAAAGTTATCATTTGTGGTGTAATCCTTGTTGGATAATCTTTACAGGGTGGTGCAACTAGTGTGTCATGAAGGATTAAAGCTGAATACTTTGAAATGCAAGCCTTTCTCAATACCTCTTTTCTTTTCTCTTAGTATGACTAGTGAACAAATATTCAGGTACAGATTTAGCAAAAAAGAGAAAGAATGTTTACTCACAAGGCTTGTGTTCAAATATAATTTTCAAGTAGATGTCAAAAAATAATAATACAATAGTTCACTTCACCTAAATAATTGCAAAAGGCAGGAAGAAAACTCTTTCAAGCAAATGATGGTTGCAAGAAGATACTGAGTTACTAACTTTCTGAGACTAACACATTTTGAATCAGAAAGAGACTGAACTAGGCTAAACAACAAAAACACTCAGGCAGGTGGAATGAACTACACAACCCACATACAGAGCTCAGCATATGTACAGAGTGGACAGCAGTTAATTGGGGGGTGGGACATTTAGCCTACTCATTGGCTGTTTAGTTTCAAAACATGCAATGACTATGTTTATTAAATCCTGGCCTCTTCCCATATTCATATTAGTATGCAAAACAAAAATAAAGCATACTGGGATTGCCTGTTTTATGCTCAACAACCTTTGGTTTGCTATCCCGCTGGAGAAATGTATTGTATTGTATTGTATTGTATTGTATTGTATTGCATTGCATTGCATTGCATTGCATTGCATTGCATTGCATTGCATTGTATGTGCCCTGTAGTTAACTGAATTGCCACAAAATGTAATATTTCACAGCTAGGAATGGTGGCGTGTAATAGAAGACATATTTTGAGACCACTGTTGTTGAGAATAATAGGATGTTCAAAATATTAAGGTACTTTGTTCAATAGATGTGTCCAAGGCATCCCTGTATTTCTCAGCATGTCAACAAGTTTCCCAGAAACATTTCACTCTGTGATAAACATACAGCAACCGTAACAAGGTCTGAGAAACTACAAGACATTTTGAGCAGAAAGCACTGAAGATACAAAACGGATTGTTGGCTCCTTCCAGCCAAGCATACAGATAAGATATTTCCTTTTGTGGTGTGATTGAAAACAATACCCAGTAGGTGTTAGTTGACCCTTGCTGCAAGCTAAACTGGTATCATTGCTGGACTCACCCCGCAAATAAAGAGGCGGACACTTGTATTGGTTTAAAAATTGGGCCACTTTATTAACTAGTAACTTTAATTAACTGTGTTAAGGCAAACGGACCGGAATAGCACTGGTAAGGACTAGTTGTCATTTCCTGATCTTAATTTGCTACATTGTATCATTTTGCTTACTTCATTAAACAAATTGTTGACCCCAGTTAGAAGTGATACTTGTTAACTCCAGCTTCTGACGGACATCTGGTGAACTCACAAAGGTTTTGCAAGTCTCCGAACTTCGCATTACCTTGTTCATGGTCTGCATTTGATTGGCCAGTCCAACTTTCCCTCTACTTTGTGCTTCTGGTGGCCAACCAAATGCGTACCTGCTGGGTTCCTAGGGGTCATCCTGTAAGGAGAACCACAACAAACCCCATAACTCAACCATCAATAACAGTGTGGGATGGGTGAAAACTACAAGAACCAAATGCCCAATGCAGGTTCAAGCAAAAATTCCCATCCGGCCCCGAAGCGACCAAAAATAATCACACTGTCACCTAGGGGGTGGGGGTGGGGGGTGGAGGGCAAATGTGTCCTGGCCCAGCTGATGTTAAGAAGGCCGGCAGGAGCACACAGAGCCCCCTTTTAAAGGCAGCTCAGCTCCGCCCCTCCACTCGGCCAAGGTGCCCGGATCTAGAGGGAGGAGGCCGGCAAAGCGCACGCCGGCGAGAGTCCCTGCCATTGTGCATCCCTTTCCACCAGTGGGGAAAGCAATTATGAAACCAGGCAGGAAAGAAAAAACTGCTGGCATAGAATAGGTGGTATTGGTTCAAGCCAAAGTAATGAGATGGTCTTAGTTTTAACTGCTGAAAGGGTAAGTTTTTTAAAAATGGCAAATGATACTTTAAAGGAAAAACAATCAAGTGATAATAATCTTACCATTTTCTTCTAGTGTGGTGTATGTATTTATCATTTTAATTAGTTTTGTATAAAGACTACTGTTAATTCCATTTCTTTTGTAGCTAAACATTTACTTGGCTATTCATATATCAAATGTCAGTTCAACCAGTGCTTTAGTTGCATTAGTGCCTTTCTGTTTGTGTGTTCCTTCATGAGGTGAAGGCAGAGATAGGGCAGAAGTTGATGACATGAGCTCATTTTCTTTCAAAAGAAATAGATTGGATTATAGTGGCAAATATATACACTACCGAAGTCAACTTGTTTCAATGCAAGAATCACAATTCTTGTGAGTGCCCCCCATTAAACACAGCTGGAGAGTAACAAGGCTTAGCAGCATGAGGCAATCAAACATTTCCAGTTATAGAAGCAAAGTTGTTCTATTGCCTTTCTTTAGCCGTGCAGCATTATTTATCTCCTGACTGTATGTGTTGCCTTTATAGGAACAGCACAATTAACACCGATTGTAACTGCCGAGGGAGATTCAGCCATTGTGGCTGAGTGGATACAAATTAAGACATGTTGGCAAAAGCAAAGAATATTTTAAGTCCTTTCATACTAAACAGAAACTTACTCTATATATTTTCATTCAATCTCACATCTCACAACTTTTTGTTCAGTTTGATTTTCCATTTTATACAAACCTGTATTATGTCTTCCTTGTTTCTGATTCAACAGATCTGAGGCCTTTCTGTTTCTCTTTTTTTCTTCGTTCACCTGAATAATCATTTGTCCTGTAGTGATATTGCTTCTGTAGACATATGGAAAAAGGTTTTGTGAGTGCTAAGAAAGGCACAGTGAAGGAACTGCTGCATGCAAGGAGCTATTGGAATTTTCCACTGCAAATGATGGAAGGTGATAACCAGTGGTGGGATTCAGCAGGTTCGCACCAGTTCACCAGAACCAGTAGCAGAAATTCTGGCTGGTCCCACCCATCCAAGTTTTGAACTAAAGTAGTCCTAATTTGGGTGCAACACAGGGCTTTCCCCCTGGCCACACCCACTGTACACACCCACAGAGTAGGTAGTAAAAAAATTGAATCCCACCACTGGTGATAATGATGATGCAGCTAAAGCACTGGTTGAACTGACATTTGGCATATGAAAAAACAAGTAGGTATAAAGCTACAAATTGAAGGGAATGCACTACTAACTTCATGCAAAGCTAATAACCTTCTTTATCTTAAACCAGTCCCACCAACCACTTTATCAAGGAACCAGAGTACCACCATGGTGGTAATTAAAAGCTCATTTTCCCCAAGAAGAAGCTGTAAATGTTCACAGGTATTTTATTATTACATTGTTCATTTCCAGTAAGTTGAAAGACAGTGGGGAAAAAAGAATATGAGAAATCGTGAGTTTCCAAAGCTATTTCTAGGATTAGTAAATAGGGTCAGTGAGAAGCATCCCATGTCCCCTTCTGAAGGGCATGGAGATTGAGGGAAGTGAATTCTTAGTTATTAGTATGGGGAAGACCTTACATCCCACCTATACTGCTAGTGTTTCCTAGTGGCACATATACCAGAAATGAAGAATCGGTGTGCCAAAAGATGACACATTATCAGAAATCAGTAAAAATATTTCCACTTTACTTAGAGTTTATTTCCATATAGCACAGTGCTAAACAAAAACAGTGAATTATTCTTTCTACACCTCTCATTTACCATGGCAATGTGTAGTTTTGGCACACTAGCTCATTTCCTCCTTGTGGTTTATCTTCAGCTCACATCTCCCTGCTTAACCTCTGCTTCTTCCTCACATTCATACTGTTGTATGAACCTACATGATCACATCATAACTTATGTCAACTTAGTATCCAGTTTGCCCAAAAATCTTGTTCTTTAAACAACATATCATTGAGTCCTGGTCCTCTTGAGCTTGTGAGCTGGCTCTCTTCATTCCAGACATAACCAGTACTCTTGATCCTTATGTATCTCGCTTCCCTCTACTTTCACACTTATTCATCTTTTCCAAAGCACCTAAAATAGATTTCTTAATCTCAAAAACAGTAGAAAAACAATAAATTTGTTCATGATCAGAAGATTCTACATGCATTAGTACTATCCAGGAAAAAAGCCTCATCAGTTTGATTATCCTTGAACTAGCTGCTCCATTGTTTTGGTTCAAGCACATTTACAATTTATGAAGAAATTATGATTGCTTCAATACAGAAGAGAGTGTTCACTGAATCATGAAAGTTCATACTTGAGTTAAATGAGAAGCTGGCTGGAGAAAGAAGGTAGGCACAGATTTTCATTTTGCAGAAATGTTCCAGAACTTTATTTTAATATTGGTTGCATTAAGCATGGCAAAAGCTCTAATTCACACAATGAAAGATTCCTCTATATAACTGTAGCACCTCTGGTGTCTCTTGATTAAAATGTCATACAATTTACCTGAGCTGTATTTGTGACATTATCACAGATGACCCGGGCCTCTCCCTGTAGTGAGAGAAGAAGGAAGGCTTTAATGGAAATTTCTTTTTCACTGGGCTGCAACTAACAATATAGTTTTCCTTATTTTTTTACACTTGGCTCACATGTGATTGCCTTATGTGGGTAAAGATAGAGGAATGAGGAAGATGCTCTGGGTCTGAGCACATGACAGTGATATTCGTTTTCTGTTGAGTCTGCCATTTTGTGTTTCTTTCTGCTTGGAAACAACCACAAAAAGGAGGAATGTCTGGAGGCAACATATACACTTGAATGGGCCATATCCTCACATCAGCAAAAACCAGCAGATAGTTCATTATTCTGCCAGTAACTTTTTGCAACATTGGCATTTCAGTTCCATAGATCAATGTCCCATGTGTGCTATCCTATTCATGTCTCTGTTCATTCAGCATCACAACAACCACAACACCATGCTGACGTATCTCTATATTTTTCTTCTTCACAATAGTGTTATGTAGTCTTTATAATTCAGAACATTAATACCAATTTCACTTATTATAGCAACATTCATTTGAATTCCTCTCAGAAATGTTTCCAATTTTCCAAGAACTCTATTTTCCCCCAAAAGTTGAAAATGGGACAGAGTTTGCTATCATTCCATTCTGTGGGTAGGTGGGGCTTTTCCCCACAAAGAAAGCATACAATGTCACCAGAATAGGGACAAAATATTTAGAACACTTCCCCTCCCCCCAAAAAACCCCCCACAACTGAATAACAAAGCAGTAAATAAAGTTGGTACTTTGTCTAATCCCACTACATATTTCTTGGGATGGGCTTGGGGGACAATTGCTCAGATGGAACATCAGAGAAGCAGCTCTAAATCCACTACAGTAGCAATTTATCAGTTTACCAGGGACATACAATTCTATCATAGTTAGCCAGGAAAGACAGAGACTACAATTTTAGTAACATATCAGAAGTAACAAAGACACAAACAAAAATAGCTATGTGATCTGCACATAGAAACAAAGTGTGATGTTCTGGAATAATGCTCTTAAATATAAAAAACAGGGTGAGATTTTAGGTTCAGACTGCATGGTATAAAACTTGCAGCATAAAAAGAAGAAAAAACCAAAACATTCAGCCAGGTGTTCTGTAGCCATTGTGTAGCTGCCACAGTTGTTTTTGGTTAGACATGTTTGTTGTGTACAGCCACCAAACTCCCAGCCACCATAATATTTGTGGTATAAATATTTGTGGGGAGACTCCACAATGCAGCCATTAGACAAAATTGCCATACTTTAACAGTTGCCATGTGAGGCCATTGTCAGGGTACTGTAGTTACGTACACAAGAGAGAGGGTGGAACAAAATGATACAGGAAGGAATAAACTGACCATCCAAGTTGAATATCAAAGGAAAAATTTAAAACATGTATATAACTGTCATGCTCAATCAACTATGATATTGTTAATACAATTCAAATCCTTCACATTTTATCAATATTAGTAAAGGAAATAGGCCAGGCTTTGAACATTTTTATTTCACTTCTCTATTTCTGCAACCTCTCTCTTTCTCCCACCCCAGCTCTCTTTTATTTTAAAAAAATTGGCTCTGAAAACAACTGCAATGTTATTTCTTTAGCGGTAAGATGACTCACGTACTTTTGCTTGCCACATCTTGGAAGTACCTACTTATGAATAATTAGTCCATTTCCCCAACAAGGCAGACACAAATACATTACACTACAATGACAGTTTTATTTGCTTTGTGGTGTAACTACAGTGTGTCAAATCACTTTATAGTTACAGGAGTGTGGTCTCATAAATGTTGGGGAAGTTCCAAAGGTAGTGTATACTGTACACCATTCTTTGTTATAGACATTGAGGTGATAACAAGCGGGATGAGAGGAAGACAGCAGGTTGTAGCACAGATATTAAGAAAACAAAACAAAATTAATGACCACTCTGGCTAGAAATGTCTAGTCCCCACATTTGAGAATGTAAAGAGTTGCTTTAAAATTCTAACTGTTAAAGGGGCTTTGGGATTCTTAACAATAATTGCTTAGTTTTCAAAGTAGCTTTCCAAGCTCTGTTGGTTCGAGAGTGAAGCTGGATGACCTGATTAATCTGTTACACATTTGCTGGTTTTTTATACATTTCGCCTGGATTGGATTAAATGCCAACATCTCTGCAAGGAGCAATGAGATCTCTACACCATACTGCCTGAAATTCTGCTACACAGCTCCATGCACACACCAGGAATAGCAGCAGCAGATTGTCAGTGATTAAAAGCTGACTTTAGCAATTGTGGTATGTATTGTACTGAAGAAAAGAGGTCTAGGGGAGGATTCAGACAAAGGTTCCTACATTTTGTTCTGCAGGACATAACCAACCATATGTCTTCTCTCTTTAGTAGAGTCTATACAACTGTGTAATAATATAGGTATGACAAACCTCATTCTTCCAAATTTTCAGGAAACAAGGGAAAGTTTGAGTTCTACAAAAACAGCCTTTTGAAAATGCTCCCCTGAGGCAATAATTTGTAAACCAACATCTATGTGCTAATCTATTAATTTATGTCTCATGTTACATGTCACCATATGATATGTGGATTGTTTTTGTTTTTTAAAATTTTGATATTTTTATATTGTTTTGATTTTGGGGGTGGATCATAGATATTTGATTTTTCTTATGTTTGTCAGCTTCCACTAAATTGGGTGGTTTATATATCCCAGAAAGGAAGGAAGGGAGCAGTGGTGATTATCCTACCTAGCTTTCCTTATAACAGTGATATGGATGCAATTCATCCTCTAATGAAGTCACACCATCTAAAATGCAGATCTGTCCTTCCTCTGATAATGTATGATCAGAGACTCAAATTCCCCCCACTTTTCCCTTTGACTGAAACTAAACATTGCAACTGTAAATAAATATACATTTTCTTTACTTTAAATGCTTCTCGAGTGATTTTCACCATATAAAGCCTGAGTTTTGTGTGCAAATCATGAAGAGGGTTTGATGAAGCTGAGCTATCTTTCCACATTTCTGTGTTTTTCTCTCACACTTATATTCCAATAACTAAAGGAGGGCAAAAGAAGAAGGGGTGGCCCAAATTGAGATGGCTAGATGGTATTGTAAACACAATGGGCACAGAGCTGGGCGTGTTGAGGAGGATGGTAGAAGACAGAGGTGCCTGGCGTGCAATGGTTCGTAGGGTCTGAATTGACTGTGTGACTGAACAATAACAAAAAAAGGAATAGTCAAATTCCTAGAACCTCACTCTTTTAAAACCATAATTCCCTGATATAATGCACAATGTAATAATGTTTGTTATAGTAACCTTTAAATATTAGAGGTATCAGAGGTTTGCTTATGTTTTTTTCTGTAAGAGCAGGCATCTGCTTTATTACTTAGTGGGAATAACATTAGTTTTGTGCAGAGAAAAATTGTAGATTGCTGAGGCCGTGACTAGAAACATAGTATTCCTTGTTTCACTCTAATAAGCAGACAAAAAAAAAATCTTAAGAATTTGAAAATTTGTCTCTAAGAGTGTTTCATCAAGTCACATGGATCCTAAATCAACAAGAATAAAGAATTTAGTAAAAAAAATGCATTGCTGCTACATATTCTAAAGGCCATGTTGCTAAAATATTCCAATGTGTCAGGTACACAAATCTCATCAAAATATAATAGCAAAATGGCCTTGAAATGAAGAAAAAATTAGTATCAGTGCCCATTTTTAGAACCATTGTTTTTGTTAATCTTTTATTCTTAGGGAAGGAAGTTTGAACTCACCAGGTCTAGCTTCTATAACTCACATACTTGCAAGCCTTCGGTAAAACCACCCCAGGCCATATCTGTAGTTCAACACTTGGCATACCTCTGAACTTCCTTGTGAAATGAGTTAACATTAGGTTCAAGGTTCTTTAATTCAGCTCAGTTGCCTTGGGGGCATGGTATGCATCTTCTCTTAAACTGGTTTCCAAGGGGGGAAAAACACCTGATCTTTTATGGTCAAACTGGCTAGCCCCTATGGCCCCATGGCCATAAAAATCTATACCACTCACAATAGGAGGCCTTTCCCTTTACCTTAATATTCAGAGTCCCATTTACTCCTATATATTATAGGAGGATCTTGCTTCGGCACCTCGTTTTGCAGCCCTCATTAGACTTTCTGGAGCCCTCCCTCGACCAGCCCTAGTCTTGAGGGAGACAAGAGGCAGCTGTGTGGCACAGCCAGCTGGCCATGGGAGCGCTGCCAGTGCAATTACAGGACTTTCCTCCTTCGGCCACCCCCAAGTCTTGAGGGAGATGAGGACTTTTGCTGGAGTTCCCTCGGCTGCGTAGCTTGGAGGGAAGGGGTTGGGTCTGAGTTTATTCTGGTAATGTTCTGGCTTTTCCCTGCTGTATTGCCTGCAATGTGTTCAGTTTGTAACGTATATTGTATAAGATATTTTGTGGATTGTAATTTTGTAATTGTACAATGTATACTTGTCTCTTGTTAATTCTTCTCTTGGAGATTTATATTTTGTATCTTGGAAATTGTATTATATATTCCCTATTGTAAACTGCCTTGAGTCGCACTTGTGCTGAGTGAGGCGGGATATAAATCCAATAAATGATAATAATGAAATAATAATAATAATAACAACTGTAACTAAGTTCTAGGTATATGGGAATTCCTAATTTTTTAAATTTTATATCCTGCATCTGAAGAGCTGCAATTCTAATTTTTTAATCTGAATCCTATATCAAAATATTGGTGCTAGTATTCATCCCTAGAAAATATCTCCTGCTCTGTGTTTCCTTGAGACTCAAAAATTTAATCATATGGCTTCTCCTTGTCTTGGAGTAGTGAAAGGATGATGAAGTATGAGAATTGAGAATGATTTAGCCTTTGTAAGTAAGCAACTTTCCTTGCAATTAGAAAAAAAGAGTGTGTAGAATTACTCTCAAAAATTGTGTTGGAATTGGAGTTTGCCATGTTTCTTAGGGTTATCATTCAAAATAGTCATGTGTCCAAGTTCTGGACCAGTTAAATCCACTGATATACCAATTTAAATGAGCAGTAAGGATTCTGACTAGTTAGAAATACCAGCTAAAATATAAGCAGCCGATCTATATTCTTGTCTTGTATGAAAATAGATTTTGGGCAACTGGAAGCAATTCTATACCAGTCAGCATTTTAAAGATAATATATTGATTGTGGGTTGTTGTTTTTTTAAATACGAAAAAGTACATTAATATGTCTTTGGATGATGAACAGAGCTGAGGTCCTGACCATGCTTAATTATTAAGTCCTATGGCACTAGGGGTTCAGACAACCTCAGGCCAAATTTCATCCATTGATTGTAGAGGGTCATGCTGTTTTAATTGAGGGCAAAATCAGGCTTAAATTCAAGCAGGATAATTTGATTCTGCCTAACTTAATTTTCCATACAACTATAATAATGTCAGGACCATTTTACAATTCCTGTCCTGTTTTCTGGTTATGGCTGATTCTTTCACAGTTTGTTTATCATTCATAGTTTCTTTATAGCTCCATAAATAGCAATTGAGCATGCATGTCCCAGTTCTTAGTAACTCTCTGCAGCTCCCCAGTGGCTTAGTGTTTAAGAAGCTGAGCTTGGAGACTTGGAGGTCAGGTTTCATGGGGACATGATGAAAGGAGTCTCATTTTGGCACCCCCTGAGCAGTTTCTTCAGCAAAACTCCTTTCAACCCAGAGTAATTTCTGACATAAAACTATTAGTAGTAACTCTCTGAAGATTTGTGTGCTCTTTCTAATGCATACTTCATTTGTGTTTCCTGGTAGAAAGCATCTCAATTAAGTATGTTGATCACTCAGTTCTACAATTTTCATGGAAGAAGGAGCTATAGGCCCAATTCCAATATTGTCTTGCTCTGCACAATACCACTTTTTCTCAGCTTGATCTATGTTTTGTCAGAGTTTTGAACTACTTCATTTTCAATTGGGAGCATAGCTGGGAGATTCTGGGATTTGCACTCCAAAGCAATAAGCATTCCAGGCTCTGGTTCCTTTGAGGTTGAAGTGAGGAGAACTATATGCACTGCTTTGAGGTGATTGAAGAAATGGCAAGATGGTGTTTACTAAAAGATAATTAGCTCCTTTGGGTGGTGTTTCTAACATGAAACTTTGTCATCAAATCTATTTGTGCAATAAGGTACCTTAGCAGATGCAGAGAGAATTAACCCTACTCCTGTGAAAGAAAATGGGACAGGGATTTTTCTTAAGACCCTATATTTTGGATGGTTGTTATTTTTATAACCCCAAATCTTTTAAGAGAGACAACCCAAGATATTTAGTTACCTGAGGCAAAGGACAAGAGGACATTCTTCCCTTTCTGCCTATAAAAGAAAAAAAAGTAAATTGATCTTTAACATTGCATTCTCCTCTGCATCAAAGAGCTTTGAGCCATCCCTGGGGGTACAAGGAAACATGCACAGTGAACCAAGTTCTGCCCTCCAATGCCTGACTGATGCTTTTTAACATCAACCATTTCAGATACCGTATATACTCGAATATAAGCCGACACAAATATAAGACAAGGTACCTAATTTTGACCTGGAAACCCATGAAAATAGATTGACCTGAGTATAAGATGAAAGTGGGAAATGCAGAAGCTGCTAGTGAGTTTCAGTAATTAAAATACATGAAAATACAGTGAAATTAAGTATTTTAGTGATTTTTAAAACTGTATCTGCACCACCCACCAGTGGTGGCACTACAGGTGAAGTGGGTGGGTGGGCGGGCAGGTCAATTGCACTGAGGAAGGAAGAGTTTCTCTAGCCTAACATCTTGCTCCCCTTGCAAGGAAGAAGCATGGCTTTCTCCTCCATCTTTGGCAGAGCAGAGACAAAAGCACAAGTACAAAGGTATCAGTAAGTGAAATCCTTTCTTTTTCCACACCAGTTTGGAAGGGAGACACAATTGTAATGTAGAGCTTCTTTTTCTGCGGTTTTCGATAGGAATTAATTGAAAACAAACTTCAGAATTGGAGAACTTGATTTTCAATGTATTCTAATGGAAAATCATGATTTGCACCCTCTTGTGGCCAGTTGTGTAATTGTGCCTCAGATTATTGTGGTAGAAGTCCCAAAACTTACTTTTAAAGTGCCAAATAACTAAAAAAACCTCATATTTTTAGACCCTTGTGGTTGTTAACCCATGTATAAGCCAAGTCCCCTTTTTGGACCTCATTTTTGGGGATAAAAAATTTGGTTTATACTTTAGTATATATGGTAACTGTCTGTCTTGGCTAAAGCACTATCTTTAAGCCAGGTTACCAAACATCAACCTAAATCACTGCACATTTTCAGACAAATCTGAAAACTCAGGACAGTTCTTTCAGCACAAACTGCCCTCACTCAAACCATTCACAGACTCCAGATCCTTTATGGAGGGTGTACAGGTATTCCTCAGCCATTAGGTAGAGTAAAGCAGCAGTCTCAGTCAGTGGAGCAAAAATAGCAGGACATTTATTCAATGCTTATTGATTGTTATTATGTATTATTGTATGATTTAATATGTTGTTTGCAGCCTTGAGTCAGCTTCTGCGCAGGTCACTTCTACGCATGCGTAGAAAGCTTCTATGCATCCCCTTCTGCACAGCAGCCTTCTACGCATGCGTAGAAGGGTTCTACGCATGCGTAGAAAGGACCTGCGCAGAAGGGATGCACAGTAACTCCTTTCTCCCCACTGCCAAATTACGGGGTAGTGGCAGCTCCGGTTGGGAAATGGAAAAATTGGCACAGAAATACGGGAAATCCTGGCCAATCTGGGATATTTGACAGGTATGATGCTCAGGGCAGGAGCAATGTGGTCATTCCACCCTTAGACCTAGGCAAGCCTTTCAATTCCTCTGTCTTCTCTCTAGATAAGCTAGTCTCATGCAGCTAAAGCTTAAACAACAAGAAAACAAAGCCATAGGTACCAAAATTGCAGGTGACATCTCTGGGTGTAGACAATGCAGGTGGAAGTACCTCAAAACCATCTGCAGTACAATTTTCAAAGTCTCCCAATATTGGGGCCTAAGTCTGAGGACCTCTCCTGTAAATGAGTAGGAAGGGGTGTTTGCTTTATGTAACAGGTGTTTTCTCATTTTGTGTTCCCAGGGAGCAGAGAAGAAATTGACCTTCAGATTATTGTTGGGGAAGAAAGTTTAGACATAATAAGCTAAATTATGTGGAATGGGACCTAACTTAGAAGACATGTAATGCTAAATGGTAATTGGCTGGAATTCTTCAGGAGGAGAGTGAGTCAAAGATAAAAAATGGGTTTTGATATAAGGGGAGAAATCAGAGAGGAGGGTTCTTTTTTCGCCATGCTGTGGAGGCTTACATTTAAAGGAGATGTGAGTATGAAAAAAACACCAAAATGCAGTTCTCTAACTAGATTTAGCTTTAACCAGGCCAAAGCTTGAGAGCTAGAAAGGTTTTTATTTTCATGTGTGGGATGGCTATTTTGCAAATCATGTTCTTCTGTCATAATCTATTGAGACTTCCTGATTGTGTATTAATAAAAGCATGTTTGGACCCCAGAACCATTGTCTCTGGTGAAGTGAGAGCTAAGCTGTGTTGTGGAAACATCAGGGTGACATATGGTAGTAGGTCATGCCTTGTTAGAACTTTGGAAAGGCACCATAACCTATGGAAACATTTTTACTAATGTCCAACCTGGACTGGTCGGTTTGCATATTCAAACAGCCAGAAAGTAACCCTTCACATTCAAGCTGGCCTGAAGCCAGGCAGAGAGTACCAGGGCCACACTGGAGGGGGAGTGGGACCACAGCGTTGGGTACAGACTGCTGGTAAAAGAGGAAGATGATGTGGTATGTTAGGGGGCAGAAGGTTTAACTCTTGCAAGGCAGAGTGGGGTTAACCCTTACATCTCCAAGCCAGGCATTCTGGTTATAAAGGTAGCTTAGCAAAGAACTTTTATTACTCTGGTAATTGGGTGGATTTTATTTTGATGTCACTTGTAAGGGTACTACCATGAATTATGCCATGGCCATGATAAAGGTCACATTTCTAGTAGCAGAAGAGCTTGCACAAATTAACTATACAAATTGTCTGGCTCTGGGAATTTAGTTGCACAATTTCTTCATGAGTCAATGATCTTATGAAAGGCATTCACACCGTATATTGTACCTTGCACTTGCAGTGGATATCTGGTATACAGTGGTACCTCGCTTAAAGAGCATAATGCATTCCATGGGATTGCTCTTTAAGCAAGTTTTTAAGTGAAATGCCATTGTAAGTGACCAATTTTTACTTCTGGAAGGGGAATTGTGAACCCCGATTTAGTTGTTAAGCAAGTTTTTGGTTGGTTTTAGTTGTTAAGCGAGGCGACCATTCACAGAAAATTCTGCTCTTTAAGCGAGTTATTATTATTAAGTTTATTTCTATACCGCCTTTCTTACCCAGCAGGCAACTCAAGGCAGTTCCCAGCATGACACAAAACATAAAACAGATCTAAGCAAGCATTGACAGCAATAGCAGTAAATACATAGCTAATATCAAGGTCCCAAGAATATAATGTTCAAACCTCTAAGCCAGGTGCTCTTTATGCAAGGTTTTACTGTACTTTCACTTCACGTCAGTTCTGATATATGGTGACCCTTTTATAGTTTTTCTAGGTAAAGAGTACCTTGTGGTTTACCATTTCCTTCTTATGAGGGCACTGTGGGATTTTGCAGCTTTCCTAAAGCTACACAGACTGGCTCTGCTCAGAGGAGACACAACTGGGAATTAAAATTTCAACATCTGACTATAGAACCAGATATTTAAACCACTATAGGTTCAACATCCTGCCCAGATTCCCACAGACCTTTCCCTCCTTTCATGCAGTACACAGATGATTGCATCTGTGTGATATCAATATAGCAGATATGAATCTATGTGATATCAATATAACAGATTTCTCACAACAGGAATCTAGTACAGATGGAATGAGTAATACTTTCCAAATGCAGAATTACACCTAACCATCCTTTTCCCATGACAAATTGCAAAGCTTCAGTTCACAGTAAACAAGTCAAATTAATCACATTCACAGCTTTTACAGGGAATTCTTAATTCTACTTAAAAATATTAGGCATGTTGTCTTTAAAGCTCTTGTGACAGGATATCTTTATGCAAGTGACTGAAACACCAAATGAAATTGTATTTAAATTTACCGACTCTTCCATTTAAATATTGCTTCCATAAATGCTTTAAAGAAATAAGAGCAAAATTGAAGTTAGTTGCCTTAAGATAAAGCTCATCAAAAAATCACCCAGTGACTTCAGGGATTTGGGCGGTCACAAGCAAGATAGGTAGCATGCCTCTTAATTGCTCCATTTTGTAGAGCTTTATTTTCTCAGCTCCTTTAGTGTGACTGAGCCATCTGTCTGGGAGATGTTTTAATACTTCTTGGGGACTCTGCTAACATTGCTGCATTTTTTGATGCTTCTGTGATAGTAAATTTGTAAAAACTATAGCTAATGAAATTCACTGCAGGTCCCATTCCTGAAAGTAACAGATATTCATGAGGATGTTTTTCATGATTTTATTTTGAGATGAAATCCAATGAGATGTTTTTTAACTTAAATTGAATTATTATTGCAATGATTTTCATTGTTTTGTTTTAAAATTTCCCCTTTGTTTTGTTTTTCAGTCTGGTTTTAATGATATCTGTTGGCCAATTTAATTCACAAATTTAAAATTTTCTTTAGTCAGGAAATCTATATTATATATTTTTAAAATGTACATAAAATGCACATATTTTGGGGAAAAGACATGTATTTCAAGTAAAACCTCACACATAAAGTGGCAGAAACTCGGTTAAAAATAGGGGAAACAGAACATCCATGGAAATGAATGTGCATGCTCTACTCATTCCTAACAACCTAATTTGTGTTTCTATTTAACTCCATTATAGATTGTGCTATTTATAATTTTGGATTCTTTTTCCAGAGCTTTTTAAAGTATATACAGGATAGGATGCTTTCATTCTGAAATTTATTTTGCCATTCTTCACAGGAAATATAGCATAATAATGTGTATAACAGGAATTTGTTGTGATCAGTTGCACAGTCGAGTACAACCCTTTATGACTCCATGGACCATAGCATGCCAGCCTCCTCAGTCATCTGTTATACATGGATACAGGCAAAAAAATTAAGTAAAATGTGTACTTAAACTCTGGGACCTCGTGGTACCTGAGTTCTAGTATACTGCATTATGTTAGGACCAACAAATAATTTGGATAGCATTCTGATGTTTAGGAGACACTGGCACAAATAATGATCCATGAAGCCAAATAATTCATGGTTTACCAAGTATTTCATAATATTGGCTCCCTGGGAACACAAAATCATGAGGGGGAGAGGATGAAGGCAAAAAAGGTCACATATTTGTGTGGAGGGGGGAGACAAGAGAACTCAGAGATTTGCATAAAATCTATTTGCTAATTTATGTTTGTAAATGTAAATTTAGAAATAATTGCCATCATTTAACTAGCAATAAAATACATTTCATTGTAAGAAAGAAGTCTAGAATCAACTGGCCGCCTTGTAAAGATTGGCACTAATGTATTGCAGTCAATTAAATTCTCAACTGAGACAAGACATTCTGCTTATGCAAGTGCCAATATCTTTTTAAAACAAACTGCTTAACTGAAATTTCTTTTTTGTTGTTGTTGTTGCATGAATGTTTCTTCAGCAATATGTTAAAAGAGAGTTGGAAATAAATGGAGGGTACAGGAGAGACAGCCGCTCTCGAGGCAGCAAAAATGGCAACCACTGGGTTGAGCAATAAATAATAGAAAGCAGCTAGCTATGTGAATAAGGAAATATGCCCTGTGTGAAAAGAGGAAGTTGAGGAAAGAAGAGATGTCGAAGTATTTCTGTGATGTGAATTAAGATGCTTTGTGCCTCTGACAGAGATATTGCAACTGCTAAACATGTAAGAAAGAGAAAAGCAAACACAGACTTGAGGAGCAGGCAATATAAAAAGATTCAAAGAAGGCAAGATAGAACCAAGAAATCAAGCAACAGAAGGTAATAATGTATGTACAAGGTGAATTTCATAAACTGAAATCTATTCACCTCTCCCGTTGGAAACTTTTGTTTGTTTGTTTGTTTGTTTGTTTGTTTGTTTGTTTCAGAAAGAGAGGGCTTTGCTGCAAAATCATGTGACAGTTTCCTTCTCTTGATAACCTAACACAGGTTAGCTCAGGGGTTCCCAACCTTTTCGGGCTGTGGGCTGGTCGTGACGTGGTTCCTCCCACTCGGAAGCAGAAGTAAAATACACCCTCGTGTGTGCAGAATGCTGCTCAGGTCATTTATGGCAGTGTTTTGTGCATGCATAGGCACGTTTTACTTCCGCTTCTGGGAGCGGCGTGAGACAGATGAATTGGCATTGGGGGCTGGATCCAGCCCACGAGCTGTAGGTTGGGAACCTCTGAGTTAGCTGGAGAAGGGGAACAAAATCGCAAAAGAAATATTTTACTTCGATTTTGAATTACTTCAGCAATGTAAATTTAAAAGCCAATTAAAAAGTTACCCAAATACTTTTAAAGTCTGACTTTCAAAGTACAGTAAATGTAATTTAATGAGATTTTGCTTATTAATCAGTAGCTTAACATGTGGACATTTTTCATTAACTTGACTAGGCCTGCCTGGTTGTCTGCTGATACATGAATTCTAGGCTCCTGCTCTCTTCTTCTGGTTCTCTGTCTTTAAAACAGAGTAATAGACATAAATTGGGCAATCCTTTTAATTAAGGACATCTTCAACTTTATATCTGCCCTGTGAGAGCCTTTCAAATGGAGAATCATTATCTGTAAATATCGAAGACCAATCTAACAGTAGTTAAGCACCTAGCAAGAGACATATTGGATGGAATAGTCTGATTTCACATGTTATAAGGACAAGAATCCTGCATTTGTCATAATCATGGCAGTGCCTTCTTCAAACCTTATATCTCTTTCTATTTGTAGGCAGTTTTTACTCACAAGAAACTCTTTATTTGTAATTTAACCAGATTTCAAGCCCATTTCAAAGCAACAGACGGGATAAATCAAATGTTCAAGATTGTTCTGAAGAAATTTCCTAAATCATCAAACATGCAGATCTGTATATCAGTAAAAACAATGTTCTTGAAACCAATGATGCAACTTTTGCTCCACTCTGAGGCTGCCAACACATGGTCAAATACTACTGGTGAATTCACAGTATTTTTACTGACCACGTGACACAAAGACTAATTCAAGTCAGTCCAGCCTTTTTTGCTCCCAAAGCCACCTTTGTTCTTCTTCTGCTGGGAGGCGTCTAATTTTTCAATGCCAGAATAACACTAAATGGTTCCTCCCATGTGATTTGTTGTTATATGTTCTTGTAAATATGGGGGTGCATGTCTATAAGTGATGTTTTGGTGGTGTAGGAAGTTGAGGCCATGATATTCCAACTGGGGAAAATGCCCCCTCATTTTTTCCTCTCCCTTGATCATCCTTCACATTTTAATCTTTAAAACATGTCTTGCCTCTATGAAATTAGTACTAAATCACTTTATCACTGGGTCACTGTGGTGGCTTAGTGGTTAAGATGCTGAGCTTGGAGACTGAATGGCCGGGATTCAATACCCGAGTGCTACACAATGAATCTTGGGAACATAAAAGGAACGTCATTCAGGTGTTCCCTGAGTGGAGTTTCTCCAGCAAAAATCTTTTCAACCCAGAGTAATTTCTGACAAGAAATGTAATTCATTATACTATCATTAATAAAAGAATTGGCAGAGGCAGGCCAAGAAGAAGGAAGGATTGACATAGGTGGGATCAGACGAAGGAAGAAAAGTTGGGGCCCCCTGGCTGAGTACTTACTGTAATTCCATATGTAATCTAGGTTGTGAATTAAATTACATCAAAGCTAGGTCACTCTGATTTGGCTTTCCTGTGTGGTCACACTTGAACTCTGTTATCCTGAGCTGAACATGACATTCTAAGAACAGATGGAATATGGCAGCAGCCCTTTAGCAAGCAGGATATTAGTGCATCTTATGAATTATTTACCATTATTAGACATCATTCCACACTGTAGCACTTGTATGTCACTAACAACATTTTAAAACCCTAGTGGGACTTCATTGCTTTTCCAATGATTTGCCTTGTGCCTTATTGGCAGCAATATGCAAATTCCATAAAGTTATCTGGAATATTTATCCTGACTCCATGTGAAGCGATTTTCCTCTTTCTTAGTGGCCATATATTTTGACTGAAAATAGAAGCAGAGAGAGTGAGTGAGAGAGAGAAGAAAATGCAAATGGGAAAATACAATGCTTCTCATTTCTTCCTCCTACTTCTGGTTATATTATATTTCCTTATATAGCTTACTGATATAAGAAGGTCATACATTTCTGTTCAAACATACTATGTGTTCTAATGCACTTATTGATATTTTAGGTGTATATAATATGCCTTTTCATTTCAAATGCCCAATGGTTCCTGGCTAATTTCTATGTATTGAAATTAAGGTCAACTCTTGCAAGGGGGCGGGGGCAAATATGAATTTCCTCATATAGAAGAAACAAATAATGGTGAGATAAGTAATACAAATTCCTGGCTGTTTTCTCAAAGACAATGGGCAATTTCTCTTATGGGTTTGCACCATTGTAATGTATTTCTTATTTTGCTTTTAAATGTTTTTAAATGGTTTAGTGGATGTACAGTAGTTTACCTAAAAGGCTAGATACGGGCAGTTTAACACAAGGAATAGGCCCTCTTTTCTTTCTCTTAACAGATGTCACTGTCAGACCTCATTAAATGTTCATATTATGCTAATTTCCATATATACCGCAGGCAAATTTGTGCCTACACATAGTTTTTTGCAGTGATAGCATAAAGCAGCATAAAGATGAAGAGCTATAGATTGTGGAACTCACTTGTCCTTGTGTCAATGCACATGCATACTATAAAATTTGTGGTCCTATGAACCTAAGCTCTTCCTCAGGAACCTAAGTGCTCATTTCATTTAAGAGAAGGTGATCTACCTTTACAAATGTTATGATATGTAAAATGTGCTTAATCTTCCCATTTTGTTCTATTTCAATATGCTTATTTCTAAAGGTCAAAAGAAGTGACTGCTTTTGAATCTCTGGTAGAGTTAGCACTGTGCCAAAAGAATTATCTCATGAGCATTTTGGAAATTCAAAAGAATTTCAAAGGAAGAGAAGTTTGTTTGTTTGTTTTTTGGAGGGGGGAGGAAATATCATAGATGAAGTTCAAAAATCTTGTGTTTGCTGATGAGATAGCTGAGCAGTAGGTAAGGGTCGTGTCTCACACTTCATTATGCAACAATCTCTACAACAGTTGTGGGTCCACAAACCAGTAACCCAAACTTCTTTTATACCAAAGGGATGAAGAGACACATAATATTAAGGAAACAACAAATGCAGAATTCTCAGCCACCTGATGACCTTATGGTAAGATAAAAATTATAGGAAGAAATTTTAAATGGCCCTGATAATGAGGCAGTATAATGGCAACTTTCTTTGAGGGGATTACTTATTTGTAAAAATTGGAAGGCAAACTATACGACAGTGATGGCAAACCTTGGCACTCCAGATGTTGAACTTCAATTCCCAATAACCCTGATCAGTAGGAGCACTGACTTGGGCTTCTGGTAATTGAAGTCCAAGGACACCTGGAGCGACAAGGTTCAGCATCACTGCTATAGGATAACAACAGCATTTCCTTATTTCCTACAGATGAACAGAGGACTACTCTCCTTCTCCTAAAGGCCTTAGAAGGAAGGAGCTTTATATTACTCACAATTATCTCTCAAAAAATTAACAATTCAAAACATGAGAACATCCTGTAGAGTGGGGTATCAGAAGTAAACCTGTTAACTTGTTAACTATGCTGGCGCATCCCTGAGAGCAGAGAAGCCGCACAGTGGCACTGCACATGGAGTGAAGGTAGGGAAGGTCCAAATAACCAAGTTGAAAGGGAGAGCCAAAGTCCATGTATCAGTTCAGAGGGAGTGTGTAGTCCATTGGGATGTTTGAGGGCATAGTTAGGGTCAGAAGAGAAGTCCAGAGTCCGGTCAAGGCAGTCTGTCATTAGGGAGATCAGAATCACACATGTGTCAGGCAAGGTGTTGGCTAGCACTGAAGTAGATGCCCTTAAGAGCTTCCTCAGTTAAGGCTATCATCTGGGAGACTCCAGTGAGAGTGGGTTCTGGCAGATTTAGGGCACAGCTGTAAATCATTACATAGGAGTTGCTGGCAACACTCTGAAGTCAAAAGGGCATCACTGTCAGAGTCTGATTCAGCCATCACTGGCTCTCGGCCACATTATGGGGAGGTAAAATTGGGCCAGAAACAGGGCTCCTGCTTGTGGTCATCCACAGATTCAGATGACTGGATCATGAATGAGGACTGGATCATGACATTATCACAGTGCTTTACAAACCTTTATCAGGCATTCAAGCAGAGATACATGGAAAAAGGGAAACCTTAACCCAACCTCCTCCGTTGTTACTGTTTCCAAGTGGAGAGGAATAAGAAGAATCTTGATCCATGGAAAAAAAATGGGAGGGTCTGATTCCATGGAGAAACAGCACTGCCACTGTCCATGCAATTGGCTAGTTTGCTCTTTCCTTGTGTGTTTAGGTTAATCTCAGAATGTGATCTACTGGCTGTGTGACTCACCTTATACTGAAGGTGTGAATTACAGCATACATTATTCAAATATTGGCCCATATAGCCTATTGTGTCTGGAATTCAAGCAGAAGTACTTTCCAGTAAGTCATTTATGACTAGCTGTATCTGCTTTGGCTGCACTGCTGTATGGTCAGCTCTCACAAAAGTTATAGACCTCCTGACAGCATTGTTCAAGCCTCCAAGTTTTCTGTTCTTGGGCTGAAGATTCTTATGCTGGAAGTGCCAGAATTGAGCTGGCATACTACAAGCAAAACATGAGGTATACAAGACTCCCATTTATTTGAGATACAGGATTAATTTTGATAGCACATCTCAAATTCCTCAAGATTGAGTTTCCCTTTATATGACCTTTTTGTAATTAACAATGTCTTTTGAGATAAAATCCTGATATTTGAATACATTTGTCTCCAGTGGCATTGTTTGATGAGATTTTGGTGGATTATCAACACAAAACCCAAGTGCTTGTCTGTTAATGCAAAATTTATACTAATAAATCTAATGACATCCACTTGGCAGTGATGGATGCTTAGTACACTAGGCTGTGAAAATCCAGAAAAAAATATCATTGTGTTATGGCAATATAAACATTGCAGGCGCACCCCCCCAATAACGGACTCAGACAACATTGAAAGTGGATAACAGCATAGGGCCACATTTATTGATTCAATGCCCTAATCCGAATTATAAATTTGTATTGGTAAAACGACCAATCATAATTCTTAAGGCAAGCAGGCCGAAGTAACACTGGTAAGGTACCACCCCAAAATTGCCAACGGCAATTGGTTACAATGTATCAATTTGTATCAATTTGTTTGTTGACAACAAACAAATTGTTGACCGTAGTCAATATCTAACTCATGACCCCACCCTCTGACTCGTATCCGTAAAATCACGGGGTGATGCATGCTGGCTAGCTATCGCCATCACCCCGTCGCCTGGTTCGTCGTTGACCGGACAACGTTTAACTAATTTGTTCCTGTCTAGTGTTGTCCAGTCAATTGCAAACCTGCCGGATACCTGTGGGTCATACTGTTTACCTTACCAGTGCTACCCGCCAATGTGACCGGAGTCAACAGTAGAAACGAAAGGAACCCCTATATCAAACCATAGCAACAGTGTGGGATGGGCAAAAAAGCCAGGACCCGAAAGCCAATGTGGGTCCCAACTAAAAATTCCCACCCGGCCCCGAAGCGACCAAAATATCACACTGTTAACTAGGGAGGGGGTGGAGGGGAAAAACTTCTCTGCTCCGTCGCTTTAGCTAAAATGGCAGCGCGGCTGCCTCGTGGCCACCCCTTTTATAAGGGAGCTGGCCACGCCCTAAACTACCCGGATTCTTCGTCCTGTGGGGGGGGGGCCCGCAAAGAGCGCGGCGGCCATTTTGGCGCCGCGCTTGCATTGCAGGCGCACCCCCCCAATAACGGACTCAGACAACATTGAAAGTGGATAACAGCATAGGGCCACATTTATTGATTCAATGCCCTAATCCGAATTATAAATTTGTATTGGTAAAACGACCAATCATAATTCTTAAGGCAAGCAGGCCGAAGTAACACTGGTAAGGTACCACCCCAAAATTGCCAACGGCAATTGGTTACAATGTATCAATTTGTATCAATTTGTTTGTTGACAACAAACAAATTGTTGACCGTAGTCAATATCTAACTCATGACCCCACCCTCTGACTCGTATCCGTAAAATCACAGGGTGATGCATGCTGGCTAGCTATCGCCATCACCCCGTCGCCTGGTTCGTCATTGACCGGACAACGTTTAACTAATTTGTTCCTGTCTAGTGTTGTCCAGTCAATTGCGAACCTGCCGGATACCTGTGGGTCATACTGTTTACCTTACCGGTGCTACCCGCCACACGGAGGGGCTTCAAAGAAGGCCTGACGCCCCCCCCCAGGCCGTCAGCTCGGTCAACAGGCCTGCTCGCCAATCACCCAACAGGAGGTCCATACCTCCTCGCGACAGATGGACCCCATCCCCTGCATACAAGTCATAATTTCGTAGGCTAATAGCGGGGTGACGACTGACCCGTCCCCAAGCCTTGTCGGCAAGGAACCGCGCCACCGCCCCGTTGACCGCGCGCCTAGCGCGGTCAAGGGCCAGGAGGTCAATGCCCCCTCTGTAAGAATGGCGCGGGATCATGTCCGACCAAACCAGGGTTGTGGCAGGCCAGACGTAGTGCAAGTAAGCAAGGTCCCCGCAAATCGCATGCTTGAGCGATAAGCCGGTGACCTGACCCAAATCATTGCCCCCAAGGTGTATGATGAGAATGTCAGGCGGGTCAGCACTCCTGCTTGAAAACAGGAAAGGCAGCAGCTCCCGCCACAACATCCCAGGCTTACCATGCCATGTGAGACTGGCGTGTTCACCCAGTCCCAGTCGGGGTCCCCACTCTGTTGCCGCAGCGTAACGCGCTGCCCTGTGCACATAGCTGTGGCCCACCAGCCATACTGTCACCGGTGTAACACGACACCCAGGGTCTGTAAGAAAAAATTAAGAAAAAAGGAAGGTAAGGTGATTGGATTGGTACTCACGGTGGAAGTGGGCGCACATAAAACTGAAAACATTGCGAGCCCCACCTCCCCATGCTGCGTATGTGTTGTGTCCAAGTGTTACTCACTTCAAAGGAACACAGCGCGTGAACCGGATCCGCCAAAGGGGCGCCCTCTTCAAAGGAGGGACCAAATGGGGTAATAAACTGGAGTGTCCGCTGGTATGTTTCCTTGTTGTTGTTGAAACGGAAAACCGCTGATATAAGATACCATCTTTCCCCCACATCCTCAGTTCTTGTCTCCCGATCTGAATAAAGCATCACTATGCTTAACCCACCGGCTGCGTGCTAGTCTACTTCTTGCGAGAATCCAACATTGGCGACGAAGGTGGGATATGGCTGCTACTGCATCTTCAATCGGACCGTTTGACATTGCAAAACCGGAGACATGGCCCATGTACGAGATCCAGTTCGAGAACTTTGTAATCGCTGGGGAGATCGAGGATGAAGGGCGACAGAAGGCGTTGTTCCTGGCCCATTGTGGTTTGCCCACGATTGAGCTGGCCGGGCATCTGCTGCTGCCACAGGCACTGAGGGAAGCCCCATTGACCGACATCCTGGCGGTGCTCCGAGAACACTTCAAGCCTGTCGTTTCCATCTTCCCAGCCAGGGTTGCCTTTTACCGGCGAGATCAGAAGGTGGGGGAGACGGTAGCTGAGTACGTTGCGGCTCTCCGACAGGCTGCTGTGCCGTGCCAATGGCATGACCTGGAGGAGGCCTTAAGAGACCGGCTTCTCGTGGGCCTCAGGGACGAAGCTACTCAGCGGCGGCTGATAAAGAGAAATAGGTTGACTTTTGCCCAGGTCCTGGAAGAAGCTTTGGCGTCCGAGGCTGCACACGCTGGGGTAAAAATCTTCCAGGCCGAAACTGCTGCTCCTGCCCGTGGTGAGTCGGCCGTCCAGCTGCAGCAGTGCGCTACTCCAGTGGATACAGACGATGCGTCAGAGGAGGGTACTGTCGGGAGGGTTCGCCAGCAAACCCCCCAAGCTTCAAGGAGCAACATCGCGCCATGCCAAGGCTGTGGGGGAAGGCACCTCCGCTCACGGTGCCCGTTCAAGACGGCCGAATGCCACAAGTGTGGGCGGAAGGGGCACATTGCACGGGTGTGCCGCCAGCGATCCGAAGGTCACCCCGGGGACAGAGGTCAGCGCAGGACGGAACACCCAATTTCCAAAGTCCGCGTCGGAAGGAAGACATCATCTGGTGTACAGTCAGTGTCCGGGAGGTTCTTCGTTGATGTTCGCCTCCAAGGGTGTCCCGTCCGCATGGAGATCGACTCAGGATCTGCCTACTCAATCATCTCACAGAGGGAATTTTTTCAACTTCCTCCAGCGGACCGGCCGAAACTGCGGGCTCTGCAGGTCGACCTGACCGATGTGCAGGGTCGACACATTCCAGTGTTGGGAATCGGAAATTTTGATGTGCGGTTCAAGGCCATCTCAGCAAAGCTTCCCCTAGTCGTGGTGAAGACCGGTAGGAATAACCTTTTGGGCGTGCAGTGGTTTGGGCCCCTGGGTATTGGGTTTTCGGGAATTAATGCGGTTAAGGCCGACCCCATTCAGGCTGTGTGTGAACGCTATCCAGATGTTTTCCGTCCCGGGCTGGGTAGGTTCAAGGGGGCCCCTGTTAATTTTGAGCTGGACCCAACTGTCCAACCCATTCGCATGAAGCCACGGAGGGTGCCTTTTGCCCTGAAAGACCGCATTGAAGCGGAGTTGGACAAGCTGGTGGCACAGGGCATCCTGGAGCCCGTGGACTCTGCTCCATGGGAGACACCTATAGTCACTGCTATCAAGGCGAACGGGGACATCCGCATCTGCGCGGACTATAAATGCACGATTAATAAGGCTATCCGAGCTAATTCTTATCCTGTTCCAGTGGTTAGCCATTTGCTGGCCACCCTCCATGGGGGAAAGTGTTTTGCTAAACTGGACTTGGCCCAAGCATATCAGCAAGTGCCTGTTAGTCCGGAATCTGCATTGTGTCAGACTATTACTACTCATAAGGGTGCATTCCGTGTGAACCGTCTTCAGTTCGGGGTTAGTACGGCTCCGGGGTTGTTTCAGGCTCTTGTGGAAAGGTTATTGAAGGGTCTCCCTGGGGTGCTGACTTTTTTTGACGACGTGTTGATATCTGGGACAGACAAGGGGGACCTGGCCACTAAACTGGGAAAGGTGCTGGAGCGTTTCCAAAATGCGGGGTTGCGGGTGAAAAGGGAGAAGTGTTGTTTTTTTGCTCATGAGGTTGAATTCTTGGGGTTCAAAATCACGCCTGCCGGCATCAAGCCCTCTGAATCCAAAGTTCAGGCAGTCTGGGAAGCCCCACGTCCCACTTCGAAGACGGAGCTCCAGGCATTTTTGGGTCTCTTAAACTTCTATCACTCCTTTCTACCCCGGAAGGCGACTGTTGCTGAGCCCCTGCATCAGTTGCTGAGGAAACAGGCGGTGTGGAAGTGGGGGCCTCCTCAGGAAAAGGCATTCCGAGAAGTCAAGGAGCTGTTGACTTCGGATGCTGTCCTTACACATTACGATCCGAAGAAGCCCCTTTTGCTTGTATGTGATGCCTCGCCAGTGGGGGTTGGGGCTGTTCTGTGCCATGACATGGGGGGAGGGAAAGAAGCGCCCATCGCATATTACTCCAGGTCATTGACGGTGGCTGAAAAAAACTATGCTCAGATTGATAGAGAGGCGCTGGCCATAATTGCTGGAACGAAGAAATTTCATGACTTCATTTACGGGAGGGCTGTCACGATTATCACTGACCACAAACCGCTCCTAGGTATTTTTGTGCCAGACAAGCCCACCCCCCAAATCCTGTCTCCGCGGATGTTACGCTGGGCAATGTTCCTTCAGGCGTACCAGTACACTCTCCAACATCGCCCAGGTATCAGCATTAGCCACGCGGATGCTCTGTCCAGATCCCCTGTTGAGTATGTGGGTCGAATTGAGGCGGAAGGACAGGTCCTTATGTTGGATGTGTTAGACTCTCCCCCGATCTCCGCTGCTGACATAGCGGCCCAAACAAAAAAAGACCCCCTCCTGTCAAAAGTTGTCATGTGGGTCCTGAAGGGGTGGCCATTGTCACCGACCCCTGAGGAGTTCAGGGGGTTCTACTCCAAGAGAAACGAACTGTCACTGGAGCGGGGTTGCTTGGTTTGGGGGGACAGAGTAGTCGTCCCATCTGTACTTCGGAACAAGGTGCTCCGCACACTCCATGTTAGCCACCCAGGTATTGTCAGGTCAAAAGCGCTAGCGCGAAGCTACTTCTGGTGGCCCCGATTGGACCTGGACATTGAGGCTTGGGTGGGGAAATGCAGGGAGTGTCAGGCATCAAGGCCCGAAGAACCACGTCTTCCCCGCAGGGAATGGGATACGGCCAGAGGCCCCTGGTCTCGGATTCATATAGATTTTGCTGGCCCTTTCAGGGGAACAACACTACTGATTATTGTAGATTCCTTTTCCAAGTGGGTTGATGTCATCCCAGTGTCAGGAACTTCCTCTGCCACCACAATCCGCAAATTAAGGCGGGTCTTTACAAATCTAGGCCTGCCCGACATCGTGGTGACAGATAACGCATCTAGCTTCATGTCGGCAGAATTCCAGGGTTTCCTAAGTCGTAATGGGATTAGACACATCACGGCCGCTCCTTTTCACCCTGCCACAAACGGTCAAGCCGAGAGGCAGGTACGGACGGTCAAAGACGCGCTCTCGCGCATGGGACCTGGGGATTTGGAGTTGCAGTTGTGTCAATTTTTGCTGTCCTACAGGGTCACCCCATTGGCCTCTGGTTTGTCGCCAGCCGAACTGTTAATGAAAAGGAAGCTGCCGACTGTTTTTGACCGTTTAGATCCTCAGCGCCAAGAGGATCGGGGCCTAAATATAGACATTCCGACTTTAAAAGGTTTTGAGGTTGGGCAACCAGTCCACTGCAGGAATTATGCCAATGGGCCTCCATGGTTGGGGGGGGAAGTGTTGGAGCAGACTGGCCCGGTGTCTTACAGAGTGCAAATGGAGAATGGCGCGATTTGGAGGAGACACACAGATCAAATGCGGCTCCGGGTCTCTGGGCAGAACTCTAACTCCGGCCCAGGGAGGGAGCCACAAGGGGAAACAAGGGGAGACATGGAGAGTGATATGGAGTTGGATTTAATTAGTGACCCCCTGCCCACGTCTTCCCCAGAGCCCGAGGCGGGTGGGGAAGCTACCCCGAGCTCAGAGGCAGGAATGGAAGGGGGGGCCACTCTGAGCTCTCCCCCCACTTCCAAACCTGTTGGGGTGTCCGTTGAGCCTACCCTGGGGCCAGAGTCGCACGGGCGGCCCAGACGAGTTTGTGGGCCACCCATTCGTTGGGGAAAGGTTGTTTCTCACTAAGGGGGGAGGGATGTTGTGTCCAAGTGTTACTCACTTCAAAGGAACACAGCGCGTGAACCGGATCCGCCAAAGGGGCGCCCTCTTCAAAGGAGGGACCAAATGGGGTAATAAACTGGAGTGTCCGCTGGTATGTTTCCTTGTTGTTGTTGAAACGGAAAACCGCTGATATAAGATACCATCTTTCCCCCACATCCTCAGTTCTTGTCTCCCGATCTGAATAAAGCATCACTATGCTTAACCCACCGGCTGCGTGCTAGTCTACTTCTTGCGAGAATCCAACAGTATGTCAGCCCCGGAGTACCCAAAAGCAGCTGCTGTAGAGGCTGCCCCAATACGAAATGAATGTGTGCCATAACGGGCACCTGGTAGGCCCACCCTGGCGAGGGCTCTGCCTGTCACCTTCCAAAACTGAAATTTAGTAAGGGGAGACCCATCTTGGTGACAGAAAAACGGGCCATGGTGCATGCCACGCAGTGCCAGGAACTCCTGTAGGGCACCAACCGGACAGATGTCTGCCAAAGAACACCGTAGCAGTCTTACACCACTGCCTACGCCATGCTGATCTGACTTGGAGGAACGTATCCTCAACTGGGCCCAGTCTTTGGCAACATAGACATCCTCGAGTTCCAGTGCCCTACAACTTGCATCCGCCTTAGACAGCATCACAAGTTCGCTGATGCGGAGCGCTCCAAAAAATGCCACCGTTGTGGCTGCATGAAAAAGGGCTGCCTCATAATGATCAAAACAGAGGCTTGGCCAGCCCCGGGCCAACTGGGTAAGAACCCCTGGGGAAATAGGGTGCCGATCGTCTGGGCAACGCCCACGCTCGCGCACCCACCCCTCCAAAACATGTCTCACACGGAAGTCAGAGGTGCTGTCTACATGACCCCCTACTTTGGCCATAAAAGCCAGCGCCGAGAGCTTGGATGCTATGGTGCGAGGTGCGAGGCCGAGAGCATGCAGGTGGACCATGAACCGCAGAACATGGTCAACCGGGATAGGCCAGGTCTCTGGCAGGTGAAATTGAGCAGCAAATGCCCTGTAAGAATTAAATGCTTGTTGATACGCCTTACGCGTGCGTGGCGCTAGTGACAGGCCAATCGCCCGGTTCACCTCTCCTTGCCAATGGTCCATATCTCGTCCGGGAGTGGCGAGGGAAATTCCTCCGCATCCGGGGCCAAGGCACGGAACCGGGAGATCTGCAGGCGGGACAAAGCGTCAGCAATATCATTATTAATCCCTGGGACATGCCTGGCTCTGAACAAAACGTTGAGGCGCAGGCAGCGCAGCACAAAATGGCGCACTAGGTCCATAACCCTGGGCGATTTGGAAGTCTGTGCATTAACAATGTGGACAACAGCAGCGTTGTCACACCAGAAATGCACGACCGAGTTGGCCCATTCCTCGCCCCATAGCATCAAAGCCCCTAGTATAGGAAAAAATTCAAGGTATGTGAGATCACGCAGGCGATCAGTGCCTGCCCAGGCCGGTGGCCACCCACCATAGGCCCACTTCCCATTGAAGTACATCCCATAACCCAGGGATCCTGAGGCATCAGACTGGATCTGAAAATTGGGGGATGCCAGGAGGTCAGACCTCCAAAATGAGACCCCATTAAACTCCCTCAGGAACTGTAACCAGACAAACATGTCTGCCCTGATACCCCGGGTAAGTCTAACTCTGTGGTGAGGCCTGGTTAACCCTGCCATGGCGTCGCATAAGCGTCGAGCAAAAGCCCTGCCCGGAGCGACCACCCTGCAAGCGAAATTTAGGTGACCATGTAGCACCTGCAGTTCCCTCAGTGATGCCTTGCGCTTGGCCATCAACTCCGAGATAAGGGCCACTATCCTGGACACCTTATCCTCCGGTAACCTAGAAGCCTGCGCTAACGTGTCAATCTCCACCCCCAGGAATACTAACTTGGTAGATGGGCCCTCGGTCTTTTCGGGCGCTAAAGGGACACCGAGTTCCTCCATTAGCGTCTGAAATGTGTTAAGGAGACGTGTGCACGTGTCCCAGCCCCGTTCACCCCCGAATAAAAAGTCATCCAGGTAATGGGCTACAGACCGGGACCCTGACCTGCGGACGAAAGCCCACTCTAAGAAGGTACTAAAACGCTCAAAGGCCGAGCATGATATGGAACAGCCAAAAGGCATGGCCTTATCAAAATAATATTCCCCCCGAAATTTGAAACCCAGCAACTCAAAGTCACCCGGATGCACCGGCAGGAGGCGAAAGGCCGACTTAATGTCGCACTTGGCCAGCAGGGCACCCGGGCCACACGAGCGCACCATGCGCAGCGCGTGGTCAAAAGACGTATACCTGACTGAACAAAGGTCATCAGGGATAGCATCATTGACCGACCGGCCGGCTGGGTAGGATAAATGATGAATAAGGCGAAACTCGCCTTGAGACTTTTTGGGAACCAAGCCTAGGGGCGACACCTTAAGGTTGGGAAACGGGGGTGAAGGGAAAGGGCCAGCGACCCTGCCCGCATCTAACTCCTTCCTAATACTGGCAGCAGCCACCTCCTCCCTCCCCTTGAGGGACAAAAGATTGGGGGCATCCTGAGGGGACCTATCACCCATGAAAGGGATGCGGAACCCGTACTTAAAGCCTTGAAGGAGATACTCCCCATCCTCTCCCTTCGGGTACACTGTGAGCCAACGCTCCAACATGTCCACCTTAATTGGGGAGGGGGCCTTTCGGTGAACCAGCTCCATCTGTGGCAGCCTTGCCAGCCCACTGTCCGCCCCTTCCTCTGCCCCGTGTCCCCCCAGGCCTGGGACAGGCGGAGGCTGCGTGGGGGCCCGAACATGTGGGACACTCATGCCTGTATTTGCAATTCTTCTTATTACAGGAACCATTGGACGAGAAAGCCCAGCACAGCAGGTGGGCTGGAACCCCCTGCCCCGCCACTTGGCGGGTAACCTGTGCTGGGACAGCTCGCTGGACCGCATGTCCGCAATGGTATCTGTCCCCTGGCGCGGGGCGCGTGGGCGTCATGTACAGAAGCCAAAGCCTCTGGCACGGCTCGTCCCACCTCATCTCCGGGTGGAGGGGAATCCGCATACGGAATTCCTCGTCATAAGCAAGCCACGAAGGGCCCGGGAAATCAACCATTGCCCTGTATATGTTGTCCAAATATTGGACCATCGGAATAGCCAACTCCGGCCGCGCCCTCAGATACACTGCCATGTAAATTAAATAAGCCGGCAGCCAGTTGGCCCAGGTACGTGGCGGCTTCCGACGACGCGCCTGCTCCTTATCCTTCTCATCCTGTCCCTCCCTTTCCTCCTTGGTGGGCTCTCTGTTCAGGAGTGAGAAGATATCTACATACTCCCCCCGCCAAATCTTTTCTTTGGTGGCCTGTGCCAAGTGGTCACCCAGTGGTAAGGAGTACCCCGCAGTTGGTAAGGCTGAAAAAGGCACCACAGACACCGGGAAAGGGGCCTGAGCTAACCCAGCCACCCCCAGTACATTCCCCGCAGTGTGAGAAAAACTACCCACCCCGGTGCCCTGGGTGGCAGTTACCGTCGCCGAGTGGGGTGTCGGCTGCTGTGCCACCGCACCACCCGAGTGAGGCCAAGGCCATTGAAAAGCTCCCCCCATAGAAGCAACGTGTGTAGGTGTACTGGCTTGGACCGCATACTCACATGCTGCACCCCCGTGGGCCGCCCCCACCGGGGGTTCCGGCCCACTGGGGGCGTCGGAGCTCACGACCGACGTAGAGCTCGTCATCGGGGCCTGACCTGCACTCGTCTGCTGGCTGGGGAGCTGCGGGGCAGTGGCCGAAGCCACGCCACCCGCCTGAGGCAGCTCAACCCTGCCCGCCGCCTGTTGTCCTCCCGCCGACGGCGCCGCAAAAGGGACGCCAAAGGGAGCCCCAGCCTGGCTGGCCCGAGCTAAAGACGCTTCGAGGGCCGCAAGGCGGGCCAGTAAGGCCTGCACGTCGATCTGGGGCCAAGGGCTGGCCGGCCCGCCAAGTCCAGGCGCGGGTACAGGTCCCTGTACCCCAGGACCCGAATAGGGCCATTGCCCAACACCGAAGCCCGGTAGGGTCGGTGCAGGAACCTGCCAAGGTAGCGGACCACACCACCCGCCCAGGCTAGAAGGCCCAGGAGGAAGAGAGGCAGGCCCAACAGGATGGGCAGAGAGAGTAGCGGTGTCCACCGCTCGCGGGCCGCGGGCCGGAGCCCCTGCCGTGCCCGCATTCCGATCCCCCGCGTCCGGCCAAGGGGCGATGGACCCCATTCCGCCGGGCCCAGCGGGGGCCTGGACAGGCGGCTGCTGGGGAGGCGCAACCGTGGTCCTCCGACCCGGGTTGCGCCTCCTCACAGCTCGAGCCGCACTCGAAGCTGCCTTCTTCTTCGAAGGCATCTCAACCGCAGGAGAGGGAAGCCGAAAAGAAGATTCGCCGCCAAAAGGCTTCCCGCAAGGTAAGGAGCGACGGAGACACAGGGGGAAAAACTTCTCCGCTCCGTCGCTTTAGCTAAAATGGCAGCGCGGCTGCCTCGTGGCCACCCCTTTTATAAGGGAGCTGGCCACGCCCTAAACTACCCGGATTCTTCGTCCTGTGGGGGGGGCCGCAAAGAGCGCGCCGGCCATTTTGGCGCCGCGCTTGCATTTTCATTATTTAATAAAATTCAGCAGCTGCTCTTCTCTTTCTAGACACAGGGTCTCTTAAGTTAAAAATACTCAGCTAACTGTATTACAAAGTATCACATTCATGCACATGCACACATGCACATGCATGCACATGCACACTTGTGAAGATTTAAACATTTCTCTTTTACATTCAAGAAAAAGCAGATGCCCAAGAACAGAAAGTTTTTATGTTTAAACAATTCTGTCAGGAGTTCTAAAACTATTGTAAGGGTTGACCAGATAGCCGTGCAGCCAAATTAGATGCAGTTGGCCATGAATTACTTACGAAATCTACACATTTGAAATGCCACACTGTCATCACTGTGTAATAATTTTCTAACATCTGTACAGTAACTGTTACATTATCAAACTTGTTTCTGCCAGGAGTCTCCAATTTGAGTTGGAAGAAACATGTGAGCATACTAGTGATTGATTTCAAATGAAATGTCATTATCAGATTTCATGCATTAACAAAGGTCTACTGTTGTGTCCAGATGCTCTTTATGGCCTGGAGTACTTTGCCAACCCTCCATTTCAACACAGCTGGGGATACAGTTCTTGTAAGATGCAGGTGGCTTTTGTTTTTGTTAATGGCAGAATGACTCAAAATACTCCATGCAGTAGAAATACTGTAACAGCAGAATGTGAGTTTACACAAAGGGGGAAAAGGAACTTTAAGTGTGCAATGTTTTAATGTGTTACTGGTGATTTATGTAACCAGGACTCTCAACTCTTAGATCAATAATCCTCAACGAAAAATGTTTTTGTGTTTTTGTGCTAGGTTTTCAAATATTCTTACTCATGATAATGTTCCTTGGCAAGCTATCAGCAGGTTGTTTCAGCTGTTTCTTTTTAATAATGAATGGTATACATTGAGATATTACTAATAAGCAACCCAGAATTAGTTATATCCAGGCACCTATGGAAATTGATGGGAGACAGAGATAGGGATTGCTATAGTATTTGGATTGCTAAAACAGTCATACATCCAGTGGTGGGCATAAAAAAAAGTCCTACCACACTGTGGGTGTGGCCATGTGACTGGGTGGGTGTGGCCTGTTGGCCATGTGACTACGCTTCACTATAGAGCTATGAAAATAGAAGCCTCTTCTATTTTCATCACTATAGTGAACCTCTGAAGCCATTTTCCCCTTGTCAGAGGCTTTTCCAGGGCTCTGTTTCACCCCAAAGTGCCTCCCCATCCACTCTGGAGCATGACGACATGCTTTGGGGTGAAATGGAGCCCAGGAAAAGCCTTGGACAAGGGGGAAATGGCTTCAGAGGTTCGCTATAGAGTGATGAAAATAGAAGAGGCTTCTATTTCCATAGTTCTATAGCAAAGAGCCCCTCCAAAGCCATTTTCCCCTTCCTCCAAGGCTTTTCCTGGACTCCATTTCACCCCAAAGTGCCTCCTCAACCACTCGGGAGTGGCTGGAAATGTGCTTTGGGATAAAACGGAGCTCAGGAAAAGCCTTTGATGAAGGGGGAAATGGAGCCAGCCCCCTCCGAAGCCTCTTCTAGGAGGAGGAGGTGGGCAAGGCGGGAAGGTGGATGGGGCCAGCCATTTTTACTACCGGTATGCGCATACTGGCACGAACCTGTTGATGCCCACCACTGCATAATCCTATATCGCCTTGAATATTAAGATGTTTTATTGCTCATAAACTTTCCTGGAGTTCAATTCACTACATTTCACTTTATAGCAGTGTGGATTTTTAAGCATTACTACATATATGAGGTAAAATATATGAACTTCTGCAGATTACAATTCAAAGTATCCAAAGCTCACTTCTGAACTGCTATTGCTATGTATTAGCAGAAATCTTAAATGCAACAGTATTTCTTTAACTTTTATCCCACTCTCTGGGTGGCTTACAGACATTACAAAATGAATAAATAAGACAACCTCAAATAACAATATATAAATAAAATCATATCAACAAAATATATAACAAAATATTCCTTTCTTTGCTCAATATGGATTTGTTTGGACTGGCTACGGCAATGCAATCTTTAATAAAGTATTACACTGCATATGCTCATTACCAGAAGAAATAATTCTGATGTTATTTTGGGCTGCAGTATTTTTGGACGATTTTAATTGCCTACCTTTGCTAAGCAATGGGTATTCACTTGTGATTTGTTTCTTGGAGATACTTCTGCTTTGACCATCTGTACGTCGTAGCAAATGATTAGAACCATCAGGATGTATTATGAAACCAAACAGGAGAGGGGAAAGCTGTCAAGATTACCTAATCACAAATATGCAACTATATATAAACCTGCTTTGCATCATAAACTGCAGCAGAGCTTCAAAGAAAGAAAGAAAGAGAGGTAGGGAGGAAGAAGTGGAGATGAAAAAGAAAAAGTTGATGGCTGAACAAGGAACTTCAGAAACGTATTTATCTGCAATCATGTTGCAGGAATTAAAGAGTCTTGAGAGGACTCAAAATACTAAATATCTCATATTTCATGTGAGTTTTTAAATAAAGATACAAATTAAGGCATGTATTGGCTATAATTCAGAAATTTTTAAGAAAATCTGAGTGCTCAGCAAAGAGATATCTTTTCTTGCTACAATTATTAGCCAGTCTCGTTGACTATCCTTGTATTTTCTTTCCTTTTATGCATGGCTTTCTTTATTTATTTGTGTCAGATGCACCACTAGCATATAACATACAAAGCTAAAAGTAACACATCTAAAAACAAAATAGAATTTAAAAGGACTAGATGACATCTACCCAATATCGGGCCACATCAAAAGCATTTCCTCTTGCCAACAAAACGTCCTCCTCAATGCATGTTGAGGGGCATCATATGGCTTGCTTATATAACAAGATAAAGGAAATCTGTGGTTTTTCCAGGTGTTTTGTTCATTTTGTCCTATATATCTGAACTACTTTTCAACATACAGTATATTTCATTTCTAAAGCAACCTATAATATCAGAGGGAAAAATAAAACAAAGTATAAAATTCAACAAAACAGTACTAATACTTTAAGATTTGTACAGAAAGAAAAATAATGCATTGTTTTCAGACCCCACTGGAATTCTGGGAGTCAGGCTGGGATTGGAACTCTGGTCAGATTATTTCCAAAATTTAAAACAGCTTCAATGTCTTCTCTAAGTATGACCAAACTAATAACAAGCAAGCATTTCCCATCTTCATTAGCATGATAGATCACCAACAAAAGGGCATGAGATCATTTATTTCCCAAACTTTTCACAGCCTGGTACAAAAAGTACCCCAACAATAAAAAAGAGACCTATTTGGTGGGAATCTTTTGTCCCAATTATTTGTCTGTAAGCACCACCCCCAAAAACAATGGACACATATTCCAAAAGAAAGCCTAAATGTGGCAGGTCAAACCTTGTTTGCAACTACTCAGATGCAAAGGTCACAAAGTGCCTACATGTGAATTTTAGTCCTGTGAATCTACAACAAAGTGTATCCTTGAAGCACAAAAATGTCCTTTACTGGTACATGAAGGTTAAACACATTTTAAACCATCAGGATGATCAACTATCAAAACCAGATTGATGAAAGGTAAACCTGAAACATGAAAGACTGAAACACGTTTTAACTGAATGTGGATGGCAATTTGAAGTATACATATTCAGTTTGTAATGCCACATTGATTTGTATCTGTGTACTTATCTGTTATGCAGGCCAGCCATTCTGTATCTCTGTACCTGATGTGTATAAATTGATGCCATGAAGTCTCTTCTCTTATGTCTTGATCCATGAAAGCTAATGTTAAAATACAGCAGCAAGTATATAAGGTGCCACAACAATTTTTGGGTTTTTGTTTTGTTTTGTTTACTCTCTGATATACTTGAAACACATGGCTGCCATTTCAGAAAGATCCAATTTTGATGACAATTCCTCAAATTCCCTACGCAGCTTTGGGGAAGAGGTGGAGAACCTATATCTCCTCCAGATGATGTTACAATGCAATTGACACCATTCCTTGTCAATAGGATTGATAGTCAAGAGGACTGGTTACAACTTTAGCCCATTGACATCTGTATAGCCAAAGGCTCATGGGCCTTTGACAAATAAAATCCTAGTTTCTAACATTGGCACTGCTAGCCATAGAATCCCAGGTCACAGCATGATGAGATGATTTGCTGAATTGCTGCTGCTCATGAGAAGAGACAGCTCTGAATTGTGTGGAATATTCTCCATTTATACTTCATTTTATTATCTGCAAGATAGCTTTCCAACTTTCCCACCAAATGCATAATTTATTACCAATAGAGGTTTCTTAGGCTTTTGAATAATATATTTTCTGTACACAATCCATAACATATTGGATCACACAATGTTGCTAGAGAAAGGAAAAAATACTTTAATCTCAGCATTTCTATTCTCTTTGGCCTCTCTCAACCTAAGCTTCAAAGGAGGCAGCCCTTTACATGTTGTTCAACTGGAACAAGATTTTGGGTAGATAAGATAAACAAGTTGGCATGAAGATTGCAGACTACAAGAATTTTCAAAGAAAGAAAACTGTTTTTTGTCTGTACAATTCTGACTTAAAATGTTGACTCTATTTAAGCTATGCTATTTGTACAGTGTTATTTTGCATATTGTTGCTTTTGATTATTGTGTATTATCGTGATGTAAGGACTCAGGATCATCTTTCCCCATTCTTCTTTCGTGTCCAGATCAAATCCTGGACTGCCAAAATGAAGCCATTTCTTCACTTTGTCATTGCCCAAAACCCAAGTCCTCATGGCTGCATGTCTCTGGCTGCAATCGGCAGACCAGTAAATGAGCTGGATTCTGTAAACTGGCAGGGGATGATGAAATCTGAAGTTAAGGACATCTGGGAGAACACAAGCTGTCCACAGTTGTTCTAGCTGATGAGTATATATGTTGTTATGAGATCATAATTATGTTATTAAGTTTCATATCATTGCCACGGAGAAGCTTCCAAAGATTTTTGTCCTGATCACAGCTATGATTCGGCAAACAAACAGCTGCTAGGGAACTAGAACATCAGCTGCCCACTCAACTACATTGATTTTTTATCAACTGTGGATCTCTGATCTCCCTTTTATACAGAGAAAAGTTAACATGAAATTAGCCAGTCGCATTAAATGAAATATTAAAGACCATGATGCCAGCTGGCTTCATACATGGGAGTGGGAAAATGTAGAGTCACATTCTTTTTCTTCATTATGACTTCTTTTAAAGCCAAAAATGCCACACATATTTTTAACAAGCAATTTGAAAGTTAATATGCATCCCGAGTACATGTACTCTGCTGACACAATGGAACTGTTATTCAACAGTAACTGAAGTGGTGACCAGGTGGTGGAAAACTCACACATAGACTGCTGGGGTATACAGAAAAGGACAGCCCCAGGATAAGAAGGTGAAAGCGACTTATACCAAACAGCTGAATATCCTACTTATACACCAATTCTTGTGCATTAAAGCATTTCTTCCTTTTCTTTAAATCAGAACACTGAACAATTTAAAATGATTGATGTTTATGAAATATAGATAACATTCAGAATAAATTAAAATATCAGCATAATTAGACTGTTTTAACCAGAAATGGGCCACTTCAATAGCATTACCTCAACCAATTACTAGATCTTCTTTGCACACTTAGTGGGACATCAATTGTATGCACATAAATATTGCATTGATTAAATTTCTCCACATTAGCAGAAAGCTTTCCCCCTGTTTTAGCCATCACCCAAGGTGTTTGTGTTCATGAAATGGATGGGTTTAGTATTGTATTTACCTCATTTCATTCATTATTTGCTAGCACCTCTCAACATACCTCTCAACATACCTCTCAACATACTTTCAGAGGGGCAATGCCAATAAACGTTATCAATGGAGGTTGACTTCAGACAGTCAGTTATAATCCCGCAATGTTCATTAAGAGCTGAATCTACTTTTTTGGCACAGGGGAGCCTCCCTGAAGAGTCGAAAGCATTGTGAGTACACTCAAGCATCCTGTGGGCAACAGCGTAGAGTTGACCCATTCATTGTACTGTAAGCTTGCTAATTAAAGTGTCGGTGCTAAATATTTAGCTGGTTTAGTGAGGGAATTGTTCAGAATTCTTATTCAAGCACTAGATTTCAAAATTTGTGTTCTTGTCCTACTATTCTTACAAAGTAAAGGGACTACAATGAATTGTCTGGCAAATGAGAATACTTCCTCCTCCCACCCCATTCCTGTTTTTCATGTTCAAAGTGCTTCTGTTCAACTAGAATCACAAAATTGTAAAACTGAAAGGGGACTCACTTGACACCCCCCTCCACATCAGCAAATCCACATCATAACTCACCAGAAAATTATTATCCTTTTTCTTCAAGGTATTTGTGGCCCTGTCCTTGCCTGAAATCTCCTATGATCTTGATATAGTCCTTCTTCTTGTCTTCATTTGTTCAATACCGAAGTAATGGGCTTGGAATTTGGATGGAAAAGATATATAGTTTTAATAACAATAAAATGGAATATAGCCAGAGAGAGCTCTCTTTTTTCTGAGCCAATCTACAGAAAAATTAACCTATGTTCTAGGTGCGAATTCATCTGTTTTTAGATGGAAGCCAAAGCTGTTACATTTCATCTGTTACACCTTTCAATAATGCTACCTTTCCCACTTTTGTTGCCTCTTGCAGTTAGTATTACCTCTCAGAACACTTTCATAGTACTTGTCAAGATGGGCAGCTAGCAGGATAGGTACCAGGACATAGGGCAACCAAGCTGAAGGTCAAGGTCAATATGTATCCAAGTCCAAAGTCAAAGCTTTTATTATAGTTCTTCCACTAGGGCTCTCAGGTAGAGCTCATCAGGACTTTAGCAGGTACAGTGGGACTTTAGCAGGTACATTGTTCTAATCAGAAGTGGAACTCTGAAGCTACCTCAGATTCTGACAGTATCATTTATTTACATCAAAACCAGCCTTCTCTATATGGGGTCTTTCTCCACAATTCTATAGACCACACACTCCTGTAACTAAGCCCATCTTTTATATAACTAAAACCAAAGTGTCACGGTGTTTGTTATTGAAACGCCATGCCACCTTGGCCCCCACCACCCCAGAAACTTGCGCCCCGCCTACCTTGAGCGCCTGGCCAGTCTGGGGTTGGGTACTGGCAGCATTCCTTCTGTCCTTCACCCCAAAAACCTGCCTCAAAAGCCCCCCCCCCCCCAGCAGCATGCAATGGACGGGAAGGCGGCATTATGCATGTGCAGGAATCTGTGCAGGCGCAAAAGTCTGCCCGGAGTTGCAGCCAGTGCCGCTGCTGGGAACTCTGGGCAGGCTTCTGCACCTGTGCCAATTCCCGCACATGTGTGTTGCCACCTCCAGGGTTGTGAGCCTCCACTGGCTCACTACCAATTCAGCCAGAGGACGTGGCCCCAGGGCCTGCATCAGGCGGTGGTGTGGGTGGCCCCTGCCTGACCACCCATCCCATCCCGCCTCACTCCAGCCAGTGGCCACCTTGGCCTGACTCCTCCGCCCTCCTGGGGAATGCCTTGGGCAGCAAGGAGGACCCGCGGGGGGCAGGCCACTGCCTTCAAAGGAACCATGTGGGTGCAGGCACTGCCCTTCCATCCCGGTAGAGCTTCCTGTCCACCTCAGGCGCCCCTCGGAGGAGAAGAAGGGGCGCCGACTGGCGGGGGAGGGGAGACAGCAAGTCAGCCAAAACCACCCCTGCCTCTGGAGCGTGCCTCTCCACGTACAGCCATAAATGGGGTGGTGGACAAAGGCCACCAGCCAGTTACGTCTTGCGGCAAGAGTTGCAATGGCAGCACTGGTTGTTTGGCGTGGTGGCCCTCACCCCGCCGAGCAACCTGTGCTGCCATTGCTCCTCCTGCCACAAGACGCAACCGGCCGGGTGGCTTCGTCTGCCACCCCATTGCTGGCCATGCATGGAGAGACGCGCACTAGAGGGGGGGCTTTGGGCACACCCCTCCAGCGCGTGGACATCACCAGGTAATGTGGGCCCACCTTACCTACACAGGGAGGGTCTCCCTCCTCCGCCTCCAGGGTTCCCTCTCAGGCCTCACGAGCCCAGCCCAGGGCCTGCTCTGCTGACTGGGACACCTCAGGCTGTGGCGGTGCTGGAGATGGGGCGTCGCCACCAAGACCAGGTAATCAGGGTGTGTGTCTGTGTTGTACGAGCATGTTTTGTCAGGTGTTGTGTGTGTCTGTGTCGGGTGTGTGTTGTGTGTTGTATGGGTGTGTTGTGTGTCAGTGTGTTGTGCGAGCGTGTTGTGCCATGTGTGCTGTGGGTGGCAGTGGTGGGAGTGGGTTGTGTGTAGGTTGTGTGTGTTGTGAGTTTGTATTGTGTGTGGGGTGTATTGTGTGGGTGTGTTTTGTATCAGTGTGTGTTGTATGGATGTGTTGTGTCATAAGTGTTGGCTCTCGGTGTGGTGTGTCAGGGGGTGTTGTGTGTCTGGGTGTGTGGATGTTGTGCAAGTGTGTTGTGTCCTGTGCGATGTCTGTCACCTTTGTGTGTTTGTGGCTGTGTGTTGTATGTAGTGTGTGTGTGTGTGTGTGTGTGTGTGTGTGTTGTGTGTGTGTGTTGTGTGTGTGTGTGTGTTGTGTGTGTGTGTTGGGTCTTGAGTGTTGGCTCTGGGTGTGGTGTGTGTGTGCGGTGTGTCGGGTGGGTGTGTTGTGTGTTTGGGTGGGTGGGTGTTGTGCGAGTGTGTTGTGTTGTGTGTGATGTCCTTTGCCTGTGTGTGTGTGTGTGTGTGTGTGTGTGTGTGTGTGTGTGTGTGTGTGTGTGTGTGTGTGTGTGTGTGTGTGTGTGTGTGTGTATTGTGCAGGTTTGTCATGGGTGGGTGTCGTATGGGTGTGCTGTGTCATGTGTGATGTAACTGGGGAAAATTAGGCCGCCTCAAGGCCTGTGCGGTGCTCACGGGACCACCGAGAGAACAACGCGCAGGTGCACAAAGGTAAGTCACCATGGGGGCCATGGGGGGGGCTGCCATGCTCTGTCCTTGCCCCGGGTTGGGTCCCCCACCTGGACAATGCCGGGTACCCCTGCTAGTGTATCACCAAAATATTAAGTGCATATTCTTCCTCTGTTTAGTGTTGCTTCCATCTAGCTCTCATACTTTTGTTGAATCCCCACTTCAGGAAAATGTAGTTCCTAGACAATGATGTACATATATACAGACATTGAAACAAGGACACAGAAAATCACTGTCTGAATTCAAACTATCATTAACAAGTACTTTTTATCCAAGTTCATAAAAAGGATTACTGCCAGCTGGATGAAAGAATTGTCATGCATTCCCAACCCATGTGGCAAATTCTGCTTCATGATGCAGCCAGCAGATGAGAAACTTACCATGAAGGTGGCGGCCTCTATGCTAAATCGGAGAAAGAACAGAGGACAAGGAACAGACACAAGCTGTGTCAAATGTGGTCAAGTGATAGTGTTTCCATTTCTCATGAATAGTTTCTCTCTAGAACTGGTGTAGGCAACCTGTAAGTGGTATAAAGTTTGGAAGGGATGCAAGGAGGGGGAAGGACAGCTACCCAATCAATCTTTGATCCCTTCAAATGTTTCCTATAGCTTCCTGACAGAAATGGGGAGCCTTTGGCCAATAGGTCCCATTCAGTTCCATCAAATCAGTAAAGCCCTCGAACAAGATTATTTCAACTTCTTCCCTTCCAGAAGTCTCATGAGCTTCAAAAATGATTATATGCAGGAAAATGTAATGGAAACCTTTCTTCATCTTTCACTTAATCCTAAAACTTTTTCTTCCGTGTCTAGGCCAGACATGAAACTGCCAAAATAAAGGCACCTTTTGGTGAGTTCATTCTGCAGTTCCTTTTGCCTGACCTAGTAATATTTATTTCAGAATTTGAATCTGAATGCTTGTCATCTATCTTGGTGTCTCTTTGCTGATGCAATCATCTCTTCTTTTCATGTGATAACTTAAGATCAACTGTAAAATTTTCTTTTCTTCATGATCTCTTAAGAAATGAGCCTCAGATAGCTCTCATCTAAATATCCCTCTCCTTTTATGGGAAGTCACATTCATATCTTTCCCTCTTCTAAGTGTTTTTGGAAAGGTTTGTGTTCCTCATAGATGTTTTAATTAATCATCATATGATTAATGTCCTAGCAATGTAATTATCAACTTAACATTTAACTTTCTAGCATGGCAAATATGTATGCATTCACGCCTGACCCTGTAAAACAGAGGAAATATGTGCTTCATCTTTTTCTGAGCACATAGGCTATTTTGACACTCCTAAAGTTGGTGTGGGGATGAGGTATTCCCGTCTTCAGTCCATTAGCCACTGCCTCAAAGTAGTGCTGCTATCTCTCATGTTGCTGCTGTCGCTGTTGTTGTTATGTGCCATTAAATCATCTTTGACTTATGGCAGCCGTATAAGTTAAGGACTTCCAGAGAGTCCTATCTTGAATAGCCTTGCTCCAGTTCAAGTCTATGGCCTCTTTCATGAGACAATCCATCTACTACTTGATTTTCCTTTTTTCTGGTTGTCTTCATCTTTTCCAACCATTATAGTCTTTTTCAGTCAAACACAGCAGATTAGCCGTGTGATCCATATTCAAATTACACACAAAAAATGCAAGAAATGAAGGAGGAAGGTGATACCTTTATTGGATCACTAAAAATTAAAACATTGCAAGCTTTCGAGATCCAAAATATCTTCTTCAGGCATAGCATGATGTCTCCTTGCCAGGTAAAAGTCTTAGAAATGCACCAAAAAGTGTATTTGCAGTGATGCACCAAAAAGCCTTTTACTGTTGTTCCTCATCCATTTCAAAGACTTGTACCTGGCCAGGAGACATTATTCCATGCTTAAAGAAGAGATTTTGGATCTCGAGAGCTTGCAGTGTTTTAATTTTCACTGATCCAATAAAGGTATCACCTTCCTCTGTCATTTTTTGAAGTCTTTTTCAGTTATCTTGTTTTCTCATATGCCAAAGAATGAAAGCCAGAGATTAGTTATTTTTGCTTCTCAGAAGAGATCAGGTTTCACTCATTTTAAAACATACTTATTTATGACATACAATTGAATCCACAAAGCTCTCCTCTAACACCATATTTCAAATTAATATATTTTTTCCTTATCATAGTTCATCACCATTCAGCTTTCACAATTGTACATAATAATTGGAAATATCATGGTTTTCATAGCTCTTATATCGTAGTTACATGGAGAATCCAATGTGATGGAGAAGGAAAGATTCCATTTCAGACCATCCTTTAAACAGATTTAGTAAGTTTCAGCCAGCATCCTGGTTATACGTGAATCCAATCATGAGTCTAGGTTGGGGTAAAACTCAGTTTATGTAGTCACATCAAGTCCCCCACTGCATGATATAAACATTTTAGATTTACATAGTGTATCCTTTGTCCGTAGCACCTGATGAAAAGCAAACATCATAAACATGTCATTAAGAGCCTTCTCCTTGTCATATGCATGTTATATATAACATGGAAATGTGAAAGAGAATATAGTGGACAAAACAGAATTTAAAGGACATCTGCAGACAAGAAACAAGAGACTGAACAGCATTACTTTTTCAGGTAAGCATCTCTCTCATTTAATTCCTTTGTTTGCACATCAGTTTGTGATCTGCTGAAGTTAATGCAGAAGGCTTTGTAAGCTAATGGATGAACTGGAGATTAAATATAAATATTTGCTTAAGTTAACAATAAAGCATGAACTAGATTTGCATGAAATGATATCATATTCATGATTCTATTGAAAATACAGTTCTGAACCAGAGTTTTTCTTCAACTACTGAGGCATCCATTTGAATACAAGATGGAAAAGGTAGCTGAAGTAGATGAGTATTTGGTCTTACTTCTTAATAATCGTAGTTTTGAAAAACTATATCAAAAATAGTTATTGAAATATTATGGAACAACCTTTTTCTACATTCAAGTTCCTTCATCTCAAACACAAGACACATCTTTAATCTTCTGCTCAAATTACCATTCTAATGTTTTCAGTTTTACCATGCACTCAACAAATTAGAACAGAAAAATATCAATCTTACATGTATTTCTAGATTGCTTAAACTTTAGAATGAAGATTCTTTGTTGATGGGGCTACGTGAATTGGGGGGGGGACTGCATTTTAGGTTTAGTATTTTTAAAAATGAGAAAATGGAAGGCATCTAATTTATATAATTTAAAAAATAAGCTATACAATCAATTTCAGAAGGGAAAATTAGTATTTTAATGTTAGGATTCACACTCCTATTTAAGAATTATCTTTTAGGAACCAGTCATGTTTTATTAATATGACTAATCAAGTCACTGTCTAGCTGTTCTAATAGCAAAGGAAACACAGTAATTGAATAGTGATAGCAATAGTTTTTCATAAAAGAAAAAAATAAGTTAAATAAGGATACGTTTTATATTTTATAATAGTAATTTAATAGTAGTAATTTAAATGCAAATATGCAGCAATAAAATTAGTTTCTGTCTAAGGAATTATGGAACATCTTCACTCAAGCAAAGCTCATGAAACCACACTGTTTTGAGGTGGATTTAACTGGAGAAATGGCATTATTTAAGAACAAAGTGCCAATTAGTCAGTTTTTAAAAGCAATGGTTCTGTGAGGTAACATTATATTTGAGACTATTTTTATACCTCAGAAATGTTGAAAGACCCACATGTGATAGAGGATAAAAACTAAAGGTAAATGTTAACATTGCTGAAAGGATGCTACTAAAAATAGTGTCCCCTTAAGAAATCAAGGTTCCTAGTACAGCCTAGCGAAAGAATATAATCCCCATGGATTGAGACCATCACTTTGTGAATTGCCATAGCTTTGTCAGTGATTACCAGGAATGTGGAACAATTAGGAACAATGAGTTTAATTTATTTCATGGTTTATAAGAACTTTTGGAAATCTCTTTGGATGCAAAAAGAATTTGAGATGAATTTTGGTTGCTGTTTTTCATGACTGCAGTGGCTGAAGTGGCTAAGATGCTGACTGGGTGGCAGACGGTCATTAGTTCGATTCCTGAGTACATACTGCAGGACGGAATGAGTTCCCATCTTTGTCCCAGCTCCTGCCAACCTAGCAGTTCGAAAGCAAGAAATTGCAAGTAGATAAATAAGGATCACTTCGGTGGGAAGGAAACAGCGTTCTGTGTGCTCCGGTGTCTAATCATGCCTGCCACATGACCACAGAAATGTTTGCAGAAGCAGACAGCGCTGGCTCTTTGCCTTTGAAACAGAGATGAGCACTGAACCCTAGAGTCGGATACAACTGGCTTTCGAGCAAGGGAAACCTTTTCCAAAAAAAGGAGAATGGAAAGAGCAGGCTTTGCTGATCCATTCAGAAAATTTTCAATGTTTAGCTTTCAAAGCTTCAGTTTCACATGGTATGTGTTCAATCTCTTTTTGTTTTACTCAACTAGAATTGACATATAATCTTGTATGATGTACCCCATATGGTGTATTGGATAGATCAATGGACTGGTATTCAGGAGTCTTGAGGTTCACCAATGGAACTTCACCAGGGGGATGGAGCTGGTAAAACCACTCCTTAAATATCTCACTTGCCTTGAAAGCCATATTAAAGTCACTGTACATTATTTCTAACTTGACAGCACATAATGACAATAATATTGTATGATAGTCTCCTCAATTTTAACAAATACATGGTAAGAAGGAGAAGAGGCAAATGTAAGGTGGTTTTTTTTGTCCTGGGAATAGCTATACCTCTTGAATTTGGCATGTGAGAATGAGCAAAAAATTTCACTGGGATTGCTTTTGAGAAGAACCTCAATTCACAAATCTTTTCCAAAACAGAATGTAAAGGAAATTTTAGCAATTGTGAAGGAACCGCTAGGCTAAATGAAACTTTTAAAAATTTTAAAGTGCAGAACTAATGAGGCCAATACATTTGTCCTTCCTTGAAAGAAATAGTATTAAAGCGTATAGTGTGTTGTATTCAATAGTATATCAGCATTACTATTGGAAAGAGTTTCTCTATGTACAAGGGTGATAATCTGATTTTTGCTCATTTTTGTTGATCCTGCTGAAGTTGATCTACTTCAGCCCATGATGGCATCTTATTCCATGTGTTGTTCTGAACATGACCCAACCTGCTCATAAATAGGATTTCATGAAGGGCAGAAAATGACAATGCATGAGGATATGAATAAGGAAATCAATGCCCTGCTTTACTGCAGAGCAAATGCTTTCAATGACCATAAGGCCATTGCTGCATGTAGCCTATAGTGATGGCTCTTATTCATGTGGTCTGTACTATTCTGTTTTTTAGTCACTGATAATACTGTGGTAAAATCTAAGGCTGAAATCTCATTGCTTAGGCAGATGAAAGGCCACTGCATTATATACTCAGGACAGTCTTCATGGCTGATCGCCATGATGATCGTCAATATTCAATATTCAATTTGGATAAAGAAGAAGAAGTCCATTTGAATCAAGGGAGTGAGCCCTGGTGGTGCAGTGTTTAAACTGCTGTACTGCAACCAAAACGTTATGAGTTTGATCCTGATGGGAATCAAGGATCATTAAGCCTTGTATCCTTCCAGGATCAGTAAAATAAGTACCTAGCACGTTAGGGGCAAAATACAAATTAACTAGTGAAATGTCCAGAGAGTGCACTAAGCACTATGGGGTGATATATAAGTGTAATTGCTATTGCAATTTACCAAGGAGTTGATTCATCAAATTCACACTGATTCAATGGGCCTACACTAATGCAATTTACTGTGCTAACCAAATTGATTTCAGTCACTTTATGATGCTTTGAATGTTCTAGATTGTTGTACTATACATATTATTATGGGAAATGTTGTGATATCACAACTTGTAGTCACAAAATAGTTCAGGAAACTGAACCATAATGGTAAGGTATAGGTTAGGTGAGCAGACAATCATGGATACTATTGGTGTTTTGACACTTAAGATGGTGTTATGTGGCAAAGTGCATCTGACAGGAATGTAGAGAGTAACAAGAGAGAAATGGTATTTTCTAGTGGTGAAATATTTTGGCTTGAGTGCTAGGAAAATGTGACATTCCCCACAATAAATGTGCTGCCACAATGGATGACATTGTGATCCCTCAGAACAAATGAACAATAAATGCACATTTAATATAGTAAAAATTGATCAACTGGAAAGACTGTAAATTGCTTCCATCTTCCTTACTCACTCACTCCCTCTCTCTCTTTCTCTTTCAAATTGTGTTAACTCAGAATGTATACACCCATATACCTTAACCGAAAGAAGCATTTAACCACTCATTTCTCACTGTTATTTTTAGGGGAAACATAGGGCCTTATTTAATGGCAAAGACTATATTATTTTAAAAATAGATTATTGGACATCCCATAACTAACTACAATGTGAAAAAACAATCCTGAAAAGTGAGGATGACTTTGAAAGACTAACCTCTTTTGCACCTTTGAACCTTTTAGTTATTAAATTCTTTTAAAAATACATTCACATTGAAGAGAGGACAACTACATCACTCAGTAAAATATATCTGTAGGATGCATCTATGCAGTTTTGCATTGGACATGGCACAAACAAAATCAAACTGAAGACATGGTCCAAAAAATAATAATGGGGAATCCCATTTTCACCTCTTTTTACTGAACGAAAGCGCCCTTGAAGATTGTGGGGGGTGTTAAACCACAATTGAACGTACCCCAGGCAATGGCCACCTTGAGCCAGCTAATCTTTCTCACACTCAGTCAGGTGAAAGGAATTGCAGAATTAATGCTCCAAAAGGTGGCTTCATTTTGGCAATTTTACATCTGGCCTAGAAATGGAAAAAGAAGACTTGGTAATTATCCTTTTTTAGTTCAGCTGATAAAAGGTGGTTTGATTTTGCTCCTATTCACTGACATTGCTTTTTTCCATTTTCTTCCATGTATGATTCCCCTAAGATCTGATACAAAGGGACACTACCAAGCACCGGTTGTCTCTAAATAGCTTTTTAAAAAAGGCTTTTACACATTTTACACATTTTACACTTGTATCCCGCCCCCTAGGGAACAATATGACCCTACTTGAGGCAGCTAACATCATAAAATCCTTCATACAACAAACAAATCTTATTAAAAACAATTACACCCCATAGAGTCTACATCCCATAAAACTTATACTAATAACTTACAATCAAAGCTGACCATAATAGTGGGCCAAAGTATCATGGTCATGAGACCTGACCATGCAGCCAAATTGCAAGGAATATGTACCAGTCCGAATCTAAATGCCAGGGATCAGCAGGACATTTGCAAAGGCCTCCTTGAAAAGCAATGTCTTCAGCTGCTTTTTAAAGGACTGGAATGAAGAGGCCTGGCACAGCTCAAGTGGGATGGTATTCCACATCATTGGTGCTGCCACCGAGAAGACCCTTCTCCTTGTCCCAGACTTCCTAGACAATCTCAGGGTCAGCACTTGAAGCTGCACCGACAAAGAGGAGAGTGTGATGTGGGCTACAGACCGAAGGGTAAGATGATCCACAAGGTGAGACGGTCCCAACCCTCATAGGGCATTAAAAGTTAGCACTAAAACCTTGTACCTGATATGGAAAGGGACGGGTTGTCAGTGCAGACCTGTCAGGGCTGGGGATATATGATCAAATTTTCTCAATCCCATAATCAGCCTGGCTGCTGCATTTTGGACTCATTGAAGCCCCACATAGAGAGTATTACAGTAGTCAATACGAGAGACTATCAGTGAGATGACTGCTACTGTGAGGGACAGCCTGTCCCAAAAGGGATGCAATTGGGCAATTTGGTGTAACTGGAAAAAGGCGGCTTTTCATATTGCCACGATTTGTGCCTCAAGGGTCAAATGCTGGTCGAATATGATCCCCAAATTGTGCACCTGGTCCCTAGGGGAGTGATCTCCTCCTATCATAGGGAGCCAGTCACCTAAACAGGCAGACACTCCTCCCAGTAACAGCAATTCCATCTTGTCTGGGTTCAGCTTCAGCTTGTTATCTCTGGTCCATGCCATAACAGCGGCCAGGCAGTCATCTTGGCACAGGGCCACCTCCACTGCAGAAGATGTAAAGGAGAGAAAGATTTGGGTGTCTTCTGCATGTTGGTGACACCAAATCCCCAGATGAGCCCACCCAGCATCTTAACATAAATATTAAATAGCAGTGGGGAGATAATGGACCCCTGGGGAACACCCTATTGCAGGTTACAGGAAGCTGACATAGACTCCCCAAGCTGGACTCTCTGAGAACGACCTCACAGAAAGGAGCAGAACCATTGTAGAACAGTGCCCTGAACCCCAACTCAGGAAGTCAACCCAGGAGGATACCATGGTCGATGGTATCAAAAGCCACTGAGAGATCCAGGGGCATCAGGATAGACTAGGCTCCCTTATCAGCTTCATGAAGGAGGTCATCCTGCAGCACAACCAGGGTGGTTTTGGTGCTATGACGAGGCCTGAAGCCTGACTGGAATGGATCCAACTAGTTGGTTTCATCCAAGAACACTTGCAGCTGGTCTGCTACTACGCTCTCTATGACCTTACCCAGGAAAGGAATATTGGTAACAGTTCTATTGTTGTTAAGAACATCTGTGGCTAAATTAGCCTTCTTCAGGAGAGGGTATAGCACAGTGTCTTTCAGAGCAGAAGGCATGACGCCTTCGGTCAGAGAGGCGTTGCTGATACTCCTCAGCCAACATATAAAGAGTAGTGATAAGAAATAACAATAGAAATTACTTTTAGAGCATAGGGAAAGAAGAATGAAGATGAGAATACAATAAATAAAGATAGGTTACTGCAGGAGGGTTTGAAAACCACCAATATATGTTTCTTTTTTGTTAGGGTTTTTTCTGTTTTTGTTTGTTGTTGTTTTTGTGTATGTTTCTTTTTTGTTAGAGGAGAGTAGGAAAGGTAGTATGTGTTTTTGTTGTTGTTAATGGTGTTAATATTGATATTTGTGTTTGGATAATAGAAAAATAAAACTATTTGGAAAAATATACATTCTGCAAAACAGTTCCTACATATGAATAATACCCACTGAAGCCATGTTCAGGATAGCTGTTGTTAACTATTGCCTTTTCTCTTACATTTGTGTATTCACATTTCACTTTTTTATTATGTTCATTTTTCTGTTCAACAATAATGATGGATTCACATCCTACTGTAACCATCAACAATGAATTTCTGACCTTGTAAGTATTTTCAGGAATATTTGAATATTTCATCCTACTAAAATCTATAATCTCTCTTCAATGGACATCATATGTGGCCTAATATCTCTGTGCTAATTATACATTTTAAACTGTATTTGATACAATTGAGGCACAGTTAAATAACCACAGCTCCCTTGGTTTCAATGGGAGAGTTAAATAACTGATGGGAGATGGCCATGGTTTCCTGTGTATTTCACTTTATTTGCATTGGTATGATTTTTGTTGCTCATTGTAAACAGAATATATGACACACTACTCAGTAGTTGACCCTATCCAGATGTGTTTGCTTAAATTTTCACTTCAGCCTCACAGAAAAACCATGTTTAAGTTTTAAAGCATATGTACTGTCAAAAAGAGACTATTCAGAAAATGGACTCCTGAAAACAAATTGTCAAGAAAATGGAAACACATGTACTAACAAAATGAAACTAATACAAATGCAAGCGTGGTGCCAAAATGGCCGCCGCGCTCTTTGTGGGCCCCCCCACCGGACTTGGACATCCGGGTAGTTAGGGGGCGTGGCCAGCACCCTTTAAAAGGGGTGGCCACGAGGCAGCCGTGCTGCCATTTTGCGAAGCGACGGAGAGGAGAAGTTTTTCCCCAATCGCTCCGTTGCTCTTCCCTTTTGGCTGGGAAGCCTCTTGGGCAGCGGTTTCTTCTTCGCTTCTTTCTTCGGCTTCCCAACGATTTGCAGCGATGCCTTCCAAACAGAAGGCGATGGCGAACGCGGTTTGCACTTCACGGAGGCGCAGCCGGGTCGGAGGACCGTGACTGCGCCCCCTCAGCAGGCCCCCTTTCCGGGGGCGCCCACCGGGACCGGCGGGATGGGGTCGATTGCTCCCTGGCCTGAGGCTGGGCAGCCTCAGACCGGCCCTGCAGGGGATGCGGCCCCCGGCCCACAGTTAGCGGTCACCGGCCCGGGCTTGGCGCATAGCCAAGCTGGGCCTTCGGGCCTTGGCGTGCCGATTCCAGCGGTGGGCTTTAACCAAGGGGGTTGGCTGGGTTCCTTTCCCTGGCAGGGCATGCCCCCGGCCCCCAAGGGCCTGGGGGTTGGGGCATGGCCATATTCGGGCCCCGGGGTCCAGAGACCTGGCCCGGCGCCAGCGACCGGTGGGCCGGCCGGCCCTTTGCCCCCCATCAGCGTTGGGGGCTATATGAACGTTGATGCCCTACTGGCCCACGTAGCAGCCCTGGAGGCATCTTTAGGGGTAGTTAATCCATCCGGGGCACCTTTTGGTTTACAGGTCAACTCAGCGCCTGCTGGTCCTCGGCAGGCGGCCAAAAGGGTTGAGCTGCCTGAGGCAAGTAGGTCGGCGCCAGCCGTGGCCTCGCAGCTCCCCACGCAGCAGATGCCGCCAGCAGGCAGTGGTCAGGCCCCGTCTACGAGCTCGGTCGCGGTCGCGAGCTCCGACGCCCGCAGTGGGCCGGAACCCCCGGTGGGGGCAGCCCATGGGGGTGCAACTTGTGTGTATACGGTCCAAACTAGTGCACCCACGCCACAACACACAACGGGGGGAGGTTTGCAGTGGCCGTCGCCTCGCCTGGCTGGGGCGGCGGGTCAGCCGCCTCCGGCCCATCCGGGAATGGCTCCGACACTCCAGGGCCCCTCTTGGGGCGGGGTACCCTGTCCTGCTGGGAACTTACTGGGGGTGGCGGGGCTGGTCCAGGCTCCTTTCATGGTGCCCAGCACTGTCAATGTTCCGGTGTTGGCCTTGCCGACGGCAGGTTATTCGTTACCCCTCGGGGATCACCTGGCCCAGGCCACCAAGGAAAAGATCTGGCGGGGGGAGTATGTGGACATTTTCTCCCTCTTGAATAGAGAACCCACCAAAGAGGAGAGGGAGGGGCAGGACGAGAAGGACAAGGAGCAGTCTCGTCGACGTAAGCCGCCACGCACGTGGGGCAACTGGTTACCCGCGTACCTTATATACATGGCGGTGTACCTCAGGGCCCGGCCTGACCTGGCAATTCCGATGGTCCAGTATTTGGACAACATATACCGGGCGATGGTTGATTTCCCTGGCCCGTCGTGGTTGGCTTATGACGAGGAATTCCGCATGAGAGTGCCCCTACACCCAGAGATGAGGTGGGATGAGCCCTGCCAGAAGCTGTGGCTTCTGTACATGACCCCCACGCGCCCTGCGCCAGGGGAGAGGTACCATTGTGGACATGCGGTCCAGCGAGCTGCTCCAGCCCAGGCACCCCGCCAGGTGGCGGGGCAGGGGGTTCCAGCCTGCCTGCTGTGTTGGAGCTTCTCAGCCAATGGTGCGTGCAACAGGAAGCAGTGCCGATACAGGCACGAGTGTCCCTCTTGTGCTGGCCCCCATGCCGCCTCCGCGTGTCCTAGGGCAGGTGGACTGCGGGGCAGAGGTAGAGGTGGACAGGGAGCGGGCAGAACTGCCGCAGAGGGAGCTGGTCAGGCAAAAGGCCCCCTCCCCAATTAATGTGGACATGTTGGAGCATTGGCTCACGATGTACCCGAGGAGGGCAGACGCAGCTTACCTGCTTGAGGATTTCCAGCAGGGGTTTCACATTCCTTTCACAGGGGTCAGGTCCCCTCAAGATGCACCCAACCTGTTATCACTCAGGGGAAGGGAGGAGGTGGCTGCCATGAGCGTTGCTAAGGAGGTTGCTGCTGGCAGGGTCGCTGGCCCTTTCCCTCTCCCACCATTTCCCAATCTCAAGGTTTCCCCGTTGGGGTTAGTGCCCAAGAAGTCACCGGGGGAGTTCCGTTTGATACACCACTTGTCTTACCCGGCTGGCCGTTCGGTCAACGATGCTATCCCTGACGACCTTTGTTCGGTCAGGTATACATCTTTTGATCAGGCCCTGCGCATGGTGCGCTCATGTGGCCCGGGTGCACTACTAGCTAAGTGCGACATTACGTCCGCGTTCCGTCTTCTGCCAGTGCACCCGGGTGACTTTGAGTTGCTGGGTTTCAAGTTCCGGGGTGAATTTTATTCCGACAAGGCCATGCCTTTTGGCTGCTCCATTTCATGCTCGGCATTTGAGTGCTTCAGCACCTTCCTCCAATGGGCCTTTGTTCACAGGTCAGGGTCCCGGTCTGTAGCCCACTACCTCGACGATTTCTTATTCGGGGGTGAACGGGGCTGGGACACGTGCACGCGTCTCCTAAATACATTTCAGACGCTAATGAAGGAACTCGGTGTCCCTTTAGCGCCCGAAAAGACCGAGGGCCCTTCAACCAAGCTCACATTCCTGGGGGTTGAGATTGACACGGTTGTGCAAGCATCCAGGTTACCTGTTGATAAGGTTTCCCGGATCGTTGCACTCATTTTGGACTTGCTGGCAAAACGCAAGGTGTCCCTTCGGGAGCTCCAGGTGTTACATGGTCACCTCAATTTCGCTTGCAGGGTCGTCGCACCTGGCAGAGCATTTGCTCGACGCTTGTGCGACGCCATGACTGGCTTGGCCAGGCCCCACCACAGGGTCCGACTGAACAGGGGCATGAGGGCTGATATGCTCATCTGGCTCCAGTTCCTGAGGGAATTCAACGGGGTGTCCTTTTGGAGGTCCGACCTTTTGGTTTCCCCTCGTTTTCAGGTTCAGTCGGATGCATCAGGGTCCCTGGGTTATGGGATTTACTTCTAAGGGAAGTGGGCCTACGGCAGATGGCCGCCAGCCTGGTGGGGAACGGATCGTTTGCGCGATCTCACGTACCTGGAATTTTTCCCCATTCTGGGAGCTTTGATGCTATGGGGCGAGGAGTGGGCCAATTCGGTCGTCCATTTCTGGTGTGACAATGCGGCAGTTGTACACATTGTCAACTCACAGACGTCAAAATCTCCCAGGATTATGGAACTGGTTCGCCAGTTTGTGTTGTGCAGCCTACGCCTCAATGTGCTTTTTAGGGCCAGACATGTTCCAGGTATTAATAACGATGTTGCTGACGCTTTGTCCCGCCTGCAGATCCCCCGGTTCCGTGCCTTGGCCCCGGACGCAGAGGAATTTCCCTCGCCGCTCCCGGACGAGATATGGACGCTTGGCAAGGAGAGGTGAACCGGGCGATCGGCATGTCGCTCGCCCCCCGCACACGTAAGGCGTATAACCATGCATTCAGTTCATTCAGGGCCTTTTGTGCCCAATCACGGCTGCCTGAAAGTTGGCCCATCCCAGTGGCTCACGTCCTCCAATTTATGGTTTACTTACATGCCCAGGGCTTAGCCCCCCACACCATAGCATCCAGGCTGTCAGCGCTGGCATTCATGGCCAAGGTGGGTGGTTTTACTGACAGCACAACTGATTTTCGCATACGACACGTTTTGGAAGGGTGGGTGCGGGAACGTGGGCACAGCCCGGACGACCGCCACCCTATTTCTCCAGGGGTACTTACCCACCTTGCACGGGGTTGGCATGACCTGTGTTTCGACAGGTATGAGGCAACCCTGTTTCACGCGGCTACTACGGTGGCCTTTTTTGGGGCGCTCCGCATCAGTGAGCTGGTGCTACTGTCTAAGGCGGATGCGAGTCGTAGGGCACTGGAACTCGAAGATGTCTATGTTTCCAATGATTGGGCTCAGCTGAGGATACGCTCCTCTAAGGTTGATCAGCACGGTGTAGGCAGTGGTGTAAGACTGCTATGATGTTCCATGGCAGACATCTGTCCGGTTGGTGCCCTACAGGAGTTCCTTGCACTGCGTGGTACGCACCCTGGCCCGTTTTTCTGTCACCAAGATGGGTCTCCCCTTACTAAATTTCAATTTTGGAAGGTGACCAGTAAGGCACTAGCCAGTGTTGGCCTCCCTGGGGCTCGTTACGGCACCCATTCATTCAGGATAGGGGCGGCTTCCACCGCAGCGGCGTTTGGGTACTCTGGGGCTGAAATATGCAACATGGGACGGTGGGGATCACGATGTTTTCAGTTGTATGTTCGCCCTCTTCAACAGTGAGTACCAGTTAAGTCACTGCCCTGTTTCCTTTTTTCCTTGACAGACCCTGGGTGTCGTCTTACACCGGTGACAGTATGGCTGGTGGGCCACAGCTATGTGCACAGGGCAGCGCAGTTTGCTGCGGCGACAGAGTGGGGACCCCGACTGGGACTGGGTGCATCTCAGGTGGTATGGTAAGCGCGGAATGTTATGGCGGGAACTGTTGCCATTCCTTTTCTCCATCAGTGATGCTGACCCGCCTGATGTCCTGATTATACACCTTGGGGGTAATGATTTGGGACAGGTCACGGGCCTATCGCTGAAGCATGCGATTTGCGGTGACCTGGCCTACTTGCATTATGTGTGGCTTGCCACACCCCTGCTTTGGTCGGACATGATACCGCGGCACGCTTACAGGGGAGGGTTTAACCTCCAGGCCCTTGATCGGGTTCGGCGCTCGGTGAACAGGGCTATTGCCCAGTTCTCTCTGGACAAGGGTTGGGGGCGCGTCATACGACACCCCACCATCAGTCTCCAAAATTATGAGCTTTACACAGGGGATGGGGTCCATCTGTCGCCAGGAGGTATGGACATCTTGTTGGGAGATTGGCGAGCAGGCCTGTTGACCGAGCTGACGGTCTGGGGGGGGGGGCGATGAGCCTTTATTGAAGCCTCCCCGTGTGGCGGGTAGCACTGGTAAGGTAAACATTTATGACCCACAGGTATCTGGCAGGTTCGCAATTGACTGGACAACACTAGACAGGCACAAGTTGGTTAACGTTGTCCGGTCAACGATGAACCAGGCAATGGGGTGATGGCATGAGCTAGGCAGCATGCATCACCCCGTTATTTTACGGATACGCATCAGAGGGTGGGGTCAATAGTTAGATTATTGACTACGGTCAACAATTTGTTTGTTGTCAACAAACAAATTGATACAAATGGATACATTGTAACCAATTGCCGTTTGCAATTTTGGGTGGAACCTTACCAGTGTTACTTCGGCCTGCTTGCCTTAAGAATTATAATTGGTTGAATACCAATAGAAATTTATAATTCGGACTAGGGCATGAATCAATAAATGTGGCCCAATGCCGTTATCCACTTTTACCAGTGTCTGAGTCCTTTATTGGGGGGTGCGCCTGCAATGCAAGCGCGGCACCAAAATGGCCGCCGCGCTTTTTGCAGCCCCCCCCCACCGGACTTGGACGTCCGGGTAGTTAGGGGGGATGGCCAGCACCCTTTAAAAGGGGTGGCCACGAGGCAGCCGCGCTGCCATTTTGCGAAGCGACAGAGAGGAGAAATTTTTCCCCTCCACCCCCTCCCTAGTTAACAGTGTGATATTTTGGTCGCTTCGGGGCCGGGTGGGAATTTTTGGCTGGGACCTACAATTGGCTTTCGGGTCCTGGCTTTTTTGCCCATCCCACACTGTTGCTATGGTTTGATATAGGGGTTTCTTGCTCTGCTGTTGACTTTGGTCACATGGGCGGGTAGCACTGGTAAGGTAAACATTTATGACCCACAGGTATCCGGCAGGTTCGCAATTGACTGGACAACACTAGACAGGCACAAGTTGGTTAACGTTGTCCGGTCAACGATGAACCAGGCAATGGGGTGATGGCACGAGCTAGGCAGCATGCATCACCCCGTTATTTTACGGATACGCATCAGAGGGTGGGGTCAATAGTTAGATTATTGACTACGGTCAACAATTTGTTTGTTGTCAACAAACAAATTGATACAAATGGATACATTGTAACCAATTGCCGTTTGCAATTTTGGGTGGAACCTTACCAGTGTTACTTCAGCCTGCTTGCCTTAAGAATTATAATTGGTTGAATACCAATAGAAATTTATAATTCGGACTAGGGCATGAATCAATAAATGTGGCCCAATGCCGTTATCCACTTTTACCAGTGTCTGAGTCCTTTATTGGGGGGTGCGCCTGCAATGCAAGCACGGCACCAAAATGGCCACCGCGCTTTTTTCAGCCCCCACCCCACCCCCACCGGACTTGGACATCCGGGTAGTTAGGGGGCATGGCCAGCACCCTTTAAAAGGGGTGGCCACGAGGCAGCCGCGCTGCCATTTTGTGAAGCGACAGAGAGGAGAAGTTTTTCCCCTCCACCCCCTCCCTAGTTAACAGTGTGATATTTTGGTCGCTTCGGGGCCGGGTGGGAATTTTTGGCTGGGACCTACAATTGGCTTTCGGGTCCTGGCTTTTTTGCCCATCCCACACTGTTGCTATGGTTTGATATAGGGGTTTCTTGCTCTGCTGTTGACTTTGGTCACATGGGCGGGTAGCACTGGTAAGGTAAACATTTATGACCCACAGGTATCCGGCAGGTTCGCAATTGACTGGACAACACTAGACAGGCACAAGTTGGTTAACGTTGTCCGGTCAACGATGAACCAGGCAATGGGGTGATGGCACGAGCTAGGCAGCATGCATCACCCCGTTATTTTACGGATACGCATCAGAGGGTGGGGTCAATAGTTAGATTATTGACTACGGTCAACAATTTGTTTGTTGTCAACAAACAAATTGATACAAATGGATACATTGTAACCAATTGCCGTTTGCAATTTTGGGTGGAACCTTACCAGTGTTACTTCGGCCTGCTTGCCTTAAGAATTATAATTGGTTGAATACCAATAGAAATTTATAATTCGGACTAGGGCATGAATCAATAAATGTGGCCCAATGCCGTTATCCACTTTTACCAGTGTCTGAGTCCTTTATTGGGGGGTGCGCCTGCAATGCAAGCACGGCACCAAAATGGCCACCGCGCTTTTTTCAGCCCCCACCCCACCCCCACCGGACTTGGACATCCGGGTAGTTAGGGGGCATGGCCAGCACCCTTTAAAAGGGGTGGCCACGAGGCAGCCGCGCTGCCATTTTGTGAAGCGACAGAGAGGAGAAGTTTTTCCCCTCCACCCCCTCCCTAGTTAACAGTGTGATATTTTGGTCGCTTCGGGGCCGGGTGGGAATTTTTGGCTGGGACCTACAATTGGCTTTCGGGTCCTGGCTTTTTTGCCCATCCCACACTGTTGCTATGGTTTGACATAGGGGTTTCTTGCTCTGCTGTTGACTTTGGTCACATGGGCGGGTAGCACTGGTAAGGTAAACATTTATGACCCACAGGTATCCGGCAGGTTCGCAATTGACTGGACAACACTAGACAGGCACAAGTTGGTTAATGTTGTCCGGTCAACGATGAACCAGGCAATGGGGTGATGGCACGAGCTAGGCAGCATGCATCACCCCGTTATTTTACGGATACGCGTCAGAGGGTGGGGTCAATAGTTAGATTATTGACTACGGTCAACAATTTGTTTGTTGTCAACAAACAAATTGATACAAATGGATACATTGTAACCAATTGCTGTTTGCAATTTTGGGTGGAACCTTACCAGTGTTACTTCGGCCTGCTTGCCTTAAGAATTATAATTGGTTGAATACCGATAGAAATTTATAATTCGGACTAGGGCATGAATCAATAAATGTGGCCCAATGCCGTTATCCACTTTTACCAGTGTCTGAGTCCTTTATTGGGGGGTGCGCCTGCAATGCATAATATATCTTACTAGAACAGGAATACATCTCCACATGCCAAAAAAGGCCTGTGTTTGATATTTGATAGTGTCAAACTAGTACATTATGACACTTCTGCCCTTGTAAAAGAGGACTTGAGACTCTGTGATTTTCCTCCACAAGCAGGGATGTTCTTGGGTGAGATCCACTCCATAAAAATGTCTGATATATGATTTAGAGGGATTCAAATGTTTCTGTTTTTGATTTAGCACGAGAAATGGTTGCTGTTCTGACTATGTAAACAAAAGGTAGAGACCTTCTGGACTTCTGCCATCAAGCAGTAGTTCTTGGATGGTTTCTGTCTGTGTCCAAAAGCAATTGCAGTATGCTGATGGAAGAGCATTTCCCTTTTAGCAGAGAAAGGAAATCTTCAGGAGCTAATATTCTATTTCTGGGACCCATTGTTGGCATTTTCATTCTGCCCAATTTGAATCGGGAAAAGCTGGAAGTCATTTACTCTCGTAAAACCTCTGGAGGGGGTTTGTTGAAATAAGGCATATATGGGAGGTGCACCTTGTTAAATGTCATCACAGCTTCTGAAGGCTTTTTGAAGTAGTAATCCTTTTTTGGGGGCAAACATAGGGGGACTAATGTGGGCACAAAACTGATATGGAGATTCCATGTGGCTGCATGCCACTGTCACTTTTTAAATCTAAAAATAACACAGTTCCATGTAAATATAACAACATGCTTGGGATAAATAAAAATAAGTAGCTTCAGAGTAGCATCCAGTATAATTTTTTTTGTTTCATTTTGAGGGATCATGATAACATATTAGTGAGAAAATAAAAAGATCGTGATGTCAATTCCCTTGACACCCGATGGGGTAAAAGAGGAAGCAAAGAAGAAGTGATGTCAAAATGGATGCTTCACTGATCCATGAAAATCAAGCATACAAGGGGAAAGTGTTTCCAAACTCCAGAATTGACATTGTAAGGAACAAACTAAACTGCCAAAGAAGATTGTTCAAGGTTTTGAGGTCTCTTGAACTCTGCATCTGGCTAGTGGTATAGAAAGGAAACATCAGGAGTAAGGAAACATAGACAAAAAGATCTGGGTTGTTGTGAACCTTTAATAGTATAATAATTGCAACCAGATTGATGCCAGTGGTCCCAATCTTAGTGGCAGCAATCTGATTTTTTTGGCTATTAACGAATCCTACCGATCCTGTGGCTTCCAAAGGCTTCCTTGTAGCAAAAGAAAGCCCCAGGGAGTTTTGTAACCTAACTAAATTGGGCCATAGAAAGATTTAAATTAATTTAAATTAAAAATTATAAGTTCTGGTTGATGACATCGTCCAACTGGCATGGCATAGTTTTGCACAAGAGGATTCCCCCCCAATAAATATATATATATATATATATATATATATATATATATATATATATATATATATATATATATATATATATATATATATATATATATATATATATATATATATATATATATATATATATATATATATATATATATATATAATTGAATTTAAAGATCTGTGGCTCACCACTGGGAAATATGCATAGTACATATGGAAAAGTACAATTACATCATCAGTGTTATGAATGTTCCGTGGTGGTCATAGATGTTCTCTTCATTAATTTCTTCTGTATAGCAGCTTCTTTGGAGAAGGGCTCCCAACCTTCAATTTGCATGGAAATATTAGTTGTGGGATTGTAGTATTCCATTATTGTTTATTCTAGCAAAAGATGTTTCTTGTTACAGTATACACAGGTAAGTCACAACATCACATTCAGAAGCAATTACTTTCACTACCAATCTGCCTTAAAAAAGAAACCAAATAATGCTGTGCTGTTACAGAATCATCTAGAATTACTGACACATTTCAATGTCTTTTAAAAATATGAGTGTAATACAACTTTTTTTACCAGTACTTTTCTATGACGACAGTTTGTTACTGAATTGAGTAGTCTGCTTTATTTTTTTTAACTATGCTATCAAATTTAATGAAAATATTATTTCTAAAGCATCTCTAACTCAATCACAGTGTTGGCATTAAAGTCAAAGCAATGATATTTCCGGTGGTAATGTATGGCTGTGAGAGCTGGACCATTAGAAAGGCTGAGCGAAGAAAAATAGATGCCTTTGAGATGTGGTGCTGGAGGAGAGTTTTGAGAGTCCCCTGGACAGCGAGGAGAACAAATAGGTCAATATTAGAAGAGATTAGCCCTGAGTGCTCCTTAGAAGGACAAATAACAAAGATGAAGTTGAAGTATTTTGGACATCAAATGAGAAGAGAGGATTCACTTGAGAAGGCCTTGTTGCTGGGGAAGGTGGAGGGCAAAAGAAGAAGGGGACGGCCAAAGATGAGATGGCTAGATGGTATTGTAGACACAATGGGCACGGGGCTGTGTGGACTAAGGAGGATGGTGGAGGACAGAGGTGCCTGGAGAGCGATGGTCCGTAGGGTCGCAAAGAGTCGGAATCGACTGTGCGACTGAACAACAACAAATAAAATAATATGACAACTTCATTATGGGACAATGCCAAGGTTGACATCACAGTGACATTTTGGTGTTGTCATAGAAGACTTCCTAAGCACATGATTGCTAGATTGGAATCAACACAAGCAGCAGAATGTGGTATGCACCCTTTCTTACATGGAACCAGATAAGAAATTAGAGAAATGCATTCTTTAAAAAAACTTCACCCTCCCACAATAATAGCTCTTCAGAGGCATGTTCCTCAGAAATCAGACTTACAGAATCAAGCTTGGGTATATCTTTCAATGAGAGATAATAAGACCTCATACATGAGAAAAAAGCATTCACGGACTAGATACACAAGAAAAATCTTGTGCAAGGACAGTAATCTTCTACTATTTGGCTGAGTTCCTCTCCCCCCACCCCCAAGTGTTAATTGCTACAGTATACACAGGTAAGACATCTAGTCTGACCTTTGATAAATCATCGAGTAAGAATTTTCTTGAGGTTTGCATCAAAGTACAAGTAGAAACACACACATCCTTGCATGTGGATAACTTGTCCAGCTTATTGCTACATATCTCCATCTCTAGATTGGGGTTAACATATTGTAAACATAGCCATACATTAATTTCAGACATTTAGATAAAACAATCCTTTGACGATTTTAAAAATAAAGACACTTATTGCCTGAGTAGTAAAGCATAAGTAACATGTCTTAAAACCAGTGGTGGGATTCAGCAGGTTCACCCCATTTCGCCAGAACAGGTAGCAGAAATTCCAGCTGGCCCCACCCATCCAAGTTTTGAAATAAAGTAGTCCTAATTAGGGTGCAATGCAGGGCTTTGCAGGCGCACCCACCCAAATAAAGACTCAGACACCGGTATTGGATTAAAGGCATCGGGCCACTTTTATTGAATAATGGCCTAGTCCGAATTATAACTTTCAATTGGTGTATCATCCAATTGTAATTCTTTAAGGCAAGCAGGCCGCAGTAGCACTGGTAAGGTTCCACCCAAAATGCCAATGGCTATTGGCTACATGTATCAATTTGTATCAATTTGTTTGTTGACACAAACCGAAGTCAATATACTATCTACTGACCCCACCCTTTGACGTGTATCCATCCAAATATCAAGGTGATGCAGGCTGTGAAGCTCCTAGCATCACCCCGTTCATGGTTCGCCCTTGACCGGCCAATCCTGTTTCCCCTGTACCTATCTACGTGTTGGCCAGTCAATTGCGAACCTGCCGGATACCTATGGGTTATAAATCTTTAACTTACCAGTGCTACCCGCCACACGGGGAGGCATCCATGATGACTCACCGCCCCCCCCCGACCGACAGCTCGGTCACCAGGCCCGCTTGCATGTCCTCCAGAAAGAGGTGCATCCCTCTGGCCGACAGGTGGACCCCATCTCCTGTATACAGGCTAAAATCTTGCAGCCCTATCCCCGGGTGTCAAATGGCTGTCCCCAAGCCATTCTCAACAAGAAACCGGGCAACAGCCCTGTTCACTGACCGCCAGGCATGGTCCAAACCACGGAGATCAATGCCTCCTCTATAACAGTGTCTCGGCACGATGTCAGACCATAGCAACCATGTGTACGGCCATAAATGATGTAGAAACGCCAGGTCACTGCACACCGGCATTTTTAAGGAAAGGCCAGTGATCTGTGCGAGATCATTGCCGCCGAGGTGCAGAATCAAACCATCAGGCGGTCCAGCATCCCTGATGGACATCAGGAATGGCAACAGTTCCCGCCATCTCATGCCGCGCACACCATACCACCGCATACGTGCGGATGCACGCAGCCCGAGATGGGGTCCCCACACAGCATACTGTGCCGCCCAGTGCACATAACTGTGGCCCACCAGCCACACTGCCACCGGTGTGCGTAGACACACAGGGTCTGTAAAAGAAGGAGAAGGAATTAAGGGCATAACTAGGTACTCATGCAGTGAGGGGACGTATATATAATGAAAAATGTGCGGATCCCCACCTACCCATCCGACATATATCAGCCTCAGAGTACCCAAATGCAGCCGCAGTTGACGCGGCGCCTATCCTGAATGAATGGGTGCCATAACGAGCCCCAGGGAGGCCCACACTGTGAAGTGCCGTCCCTTTCACCCTCCAGAATTGAAATTTGGTAAGGAGTGACCCATTCTGGTGGCAGAACAACAGGCCAGGGCGCGTACCACGCACTGCCAAAAATGCATGTAGGGCACCAACCGGACAGATGTCAGCAAATGTACATCGTAGCAGTCTAACACCATTGCCTACTCCATGCTGATCAGCCTTTGAGGAACGAATCCTCAACTGAGCCCACTCCTGGTTGATAGACACATCTTCGAGTTCCAGTGCCCTACGAGACACGTCCCCCTTTGACAATGGGACCAGCTCGCTGATTCTCAGAGCTCCAAAGAAAGCTACGGTGGTAGCTGCATGAAAAAGAGACTCCTCATACCTATCATAACACAGTCTATGCCAACCTCGAGCAAGATGGACAGAATACATGGTGAAACAGGGTGACGTTGTCTGGGCGGCGGCCATGTTCACGTGTCCACCCTTCCAATACATGGCGTATACGGAAGTCACTCACACAGTCAGTAAAGCCCCATGCCTTGGCCATGAATGCCAAGGCCGAAAGCCTGGTGGCGATGGTGCATGGGGCCAATCCCTGATCATGAAGGTGCACCATATACTGTAAAACCTGGTTGACCGGTATCGGCCACATTTCAGACAACTGCCTTTGCCTACAAAAGGTCCTAAATTGAAGGAGTGTATGCTGATACGCTTTATGCATGTGAGGTGCCAAAGACATGCCGATTGCCCGGTTCACCTCTCCTCGCCAAATGTCCATATCTTGGCCGGGAGTGGAGAGGAAAGTTCCTCTGCGTCTGGAGACAAGGCATGGAACCGGGAGATCTGCAGGTGGGATAAAGCGTCGGCAATATCATTATTAATGCCTGGCACATGTCTGGCCCTGAAGAGCACATTAAGGCGCAAGGACCTAAGAACAAATTGGCGAACTAAGGCCATGACTCTGGGGGACTTAGACATTTGGGCATTGACAATGTGCACCACAGCAGCATTGTCACACCAAAAGTGAACCACAGAATTAGCCCACCTGTCCCCCCAGAGCATAAGGGCACCCAAAATTGGAAAAAGCTCCAGGAACTTAAGATCGTGTAAGTGATCCGTGCCCTGCCATTCCTGGGGCCATTGACCATAGGCCCACTGTCCTTCAAAATAAATCCCATACCCCAGGGAGCCGGAGGCATCCGACTGTACTTGGAACTGGGGGAAGACCATAAGCTCAGATCTCCAAAAGGAGACGCCATTAAAGTCCTGTAGGAATGTGAGCCAAACCGACAGGTCTGCTCGTAAACCCCTAGTCAGCCGTACCCTGTGGTGTCGTTTAGAAAGGCCCACCATAGCGTTACCCTGCAGGTGAAGTAGAGGTGGCCGTGAAGCACCTGCAACTCCCGGAGAGACACCTTACGCTTGGCAAGCATTGCCAAAATTGCATCAGAGACCCGAGTCACCTTTTCCATAGGCAATCTGGATGTCTGAGCGACGGTGTCGATGTCAATACCCAGAAAGGTAAGGGTGGTGGCTGGGCCATCTGTCTTTTCAGGTGCTAGGGGGACACCCAGTTCCCCATGAGCACCTGAAATGTGGTGAGCAGGCGTCCACATGTGCCCACGTCATGTCCACCCCTGAACAAAAAATCATCGAGGTAGTGGGCTACAGACTGGGACCCCGACCTACGAACAAAAGCCCAATGGATGAAGGTGCTAAATCGTTCGAAGGCCGAGCACGAAATGGAACAGCCAAAAGGCATGGCCTTGTCTACATAAAACTTGCCCCAGAAACATAAACCTAACAGCTCAAAGTCGTCCGGGTTCACTGGCAACAATCGGAATGCCGATTTGATATCACACTTTGCCAAGAGCGCCCCGGGACCACACGAGCGTACCATCCGTAAGGCCTGGTCAAAGGACGTATACCGAACAGAGCAAAGGTCATCCGGTATAGCGTCATCGACCGAGGAACCTGCAAGGTAAGAAAGGTGGTGAATTAGACGAAATTCACCCGGGGACTTCTTAGGAACTAAACCCAGAGGGGGATACCTTTAAGTTAGGATATGGGGGTCGTTAAATGGCCCCACCACCCTCTGTTCTCTTACCTCTTTGGCTATCTTCTCCGCAGCAATGTCCTCATTACCCCTGAGAGACAGTAGGTTCGGGGCGTCCTGAGGCCCACGAACACCCTTAAACGGGATGCGGAAGCCAAACTGAAAACCCTCAAGCAGGTAGATCGCATCATCCTGTCTAGGATAAGCATGCAGCCAGCATTCAAGCACCGGGAAATTAATCGGGGAGGGGGCCTTTCGAATGGGTAGCACCGTCAGAGGGAGCTCTGGCTGCCCCTGAAAACCCCTTCCTCTGCCTTGTGACCCACTGGCCCGCAGGCACGTGGAGGCGGCATGAGGGCCGGAACAAGAAGGGCACTCATGCCTGAATCTACACTGGAGCCTGTTCACAATCCATTGGCGGAGAAACTCCAACACAGCAGGCGGGTGGAACCCCCTGCCCCGCTGGCTGGTGGGGAGTCTCTGTAGTAGCAGCCCGCTGTATGGCATGGCCACAGTGGTACTGGTCACCAGGCGCTGGCCACGTAGGGGTCATATACAGAAGCCACAACTGCTGGCAGGGCTTGTCCCACCGCATCTCAGGGTGAAGGGCCGCCCTCATCCTAAATTCTTCATCATAGGCCAACCATGACGGGCCAGGAAAATCAACCACGGCCCGGTAAATATTGTCCAGGTACTGCACCATTGGGATGGCCAAGTCAGGACGGGCCCTTAGCTATATTGCCATGTATAACAAATAGGCCGGTAACCAATTGGCCCAAGTGCGAGGTGGCTTACAACAATGGGACAACTCTTTGTCCCTGTCGTCCTGCCCCTCCCTCTCCTCCTTAGTGGGTTCACGGTTCAGGAGGGTGAAAATGTCAATATATTCCCCACGCCATATCTTCTCCCTAGTAGCCTGGGATAAATGGTCACCCAGGGGTAGGGAGTAACCGGCCGTCGGCAGGGCCGCCGTTGGCATAGATTGAAGTGGGGGAACACATAATGGGCCCTGTCGGACCCCCGAGAAGTTAGGCAGAAGCATTGGGGCGGTCACCCCTGTAAGAACCTGGGGGTAATTGGGAGCCCAGGAGGTAACAGGGTAGTGTGCATTGAACTGCCCTCCATGGCTACTGGACCCCCCCCCCCCAGTGTTATGAGCTAGTGTCACCGGTGTGCTGACTTGACCAGGATACTCACTCGGTGCACCCCCATGGGCCGCCCCCACTGGGGGTTCCGGCCCATGGTGGGCGTCGGAGCTCGCGATGGTAATCGAGCTCTGTGTCTCCATGCGTCCATGACAAGCAGGACCGGTCCCTGGTGAAATGCCCTGCTGGAATGGCCGGATGGGGAGCTGCAAAGCGCCAGCCTGCGCTGGCCTGATGGCCTCCAACAGCTCAACCCTGTTGATGGCCCACTGCACAGCAGTGGCAGGCATATGGGCCACAGCCGAGGAGCTGCCAAGCCCACCCTCCGTAGGTGGTGGAGCAATTCCCATGGATCCCTCGAGTGCCGATATGCGGGCAAGGAGAGCATCCACAGTATCAGACCCACCAGAATAAGGTGGGCCGGGTGGGCCAGGTGGGCCGGATGGCCCGCCGGGCAATTGATGAGCGGTGGAGGGGGAAAGCCGTGTGGTAATCCCTGGCCAGAATAGGGCCAGGCCCAATAATACGGCCCATGGGGGGCCGGTGGAACGGCGGGGCATGATCCCTCGCTGCTCCCGAATGGGCTGCTATGCCCTATGCTGGGCAAAGGTTCAATAGGGGTAGAAACCCCAGGGGAGCAGGCCCGCGCAGCCCCCGCCCGAGTCCTGCGACTGGGCGGGTAAGCAGAGGCCTGGTCACCCTCATTGGTGGCAGTGGGTAAGGTAACGCTGCCACCACCACCCCCCGTGGGGCGCCCACCCGAGCACTCTGGCCCGGTGGCAGTCCCAAAGAGGAGGTCGAGGGGGTAGGCCGAGCCCTCCCCCTTGGACGTGGCCTCGGGGCCGCATGAGCCTTTCGCTTGGGTGCCATGGCCACCCAAGCGCTGCAGCACTGATCGGAGGAGAGATATCCTCCGATCAGAATTAAGAAGGAAAACCGAAGGGAGCAGTGTCGGAGCGAACTTCTCTGCTCCACCGCTGTTCTTTAAAATGGCAGCGAGGCTGCCTCGTGGCCACCCCCTTTATACAGGGGTGGCCACACCCCCTAACTAACCCGGATGTATGAGTCTGGGGGGGGCGCAAAGAGCACGGCAGCCATTTTGACGCCACGCTTGCATTTTCCCTGGCCACGCTCACCATACCATGCCCTCAGATTAGGTAGTTTAAAAAAATGAATCCCACCACTGGTTCTTGGTGATCACTGTCATCATGAGTAACATGTTGGCTTGAACAAGAGGGGCTCTAACCACATCATTTGAGAGTGAGTTGTTCCCAAGGCTGGACATAAAGGCCTGACCTCTGAATGGGAATTTCCACTGCTCAACTGAGATCCTGATTTATTGTATTTTCAATGGAATGTGTGTATACAGTACTTGGTTCCTTCTTCAGTTAAAAACAAATACATGAAGGACACTTGTGAATTGTTCAGAAAATCCCACGATTGAGTGAAATGCAACTTTTTTTAAAAAAAAAGTCTCCTTCCACAATCATTCTGAAGATTTGTCCTGTCACTGGCCAGCTGCAGTGGCAATATAATAGTTTGGTTGCATCACCTGATTTACTAAATTAAAATAGACTTCTCTCCTACTTTCATACTATTCTTAACTACTCGGAAGGACATATACAATAATAAATTCAGTTTATTAAATCTAGGCTAAAATTCTGCCTCTAGAAATGTTGTAATATAGTAATGCAAACTGTGAGAGCTGGACCATAAGGAAGGCTGAGTGCAGAAGAACAGAATTCTCATGATTCAGTGTTGGCTAACTGAAAAAGAGCTCAGCATGCATTTAAGGACAGAACATTAATCATATTTAAAACATTGTATCATTTCAAATGTGTTTAACTTTAGGGAAATGAAGAGGAGATTTAGCCAATAAAAGTGGGTACAATATAAAGGTGAGTAGTGTACTCCTATGATTAGATATATTAAGACACATGAGGCTCAGTTAAGTAGAGAAGTATAAAAGGGAGAGAAGTATATCTCTGGAGAATGAATTCTGCATATCGTTTTTTATGTTTCTTTTTTATTTATAAATAAATCCTCTTCCATCTTATTATTTTCTGTCAGTAAGAGCAAGAGGAATGATTAAAGATGTCTAGTAAAGACAGACAAAATAAAAATAAATGAGTACGGCTCAGCATGATAGAGTTATGTTACTAGTAGAACTGTTTTCTCCTTCTTCTCCGGAAAAAACCACAATTAAATTTCAAAAGGTAGACAAACACTTAATCTTCACAACTAATTACTCAAATCACTAAGAAACAAAGAAATTGGACTACAATTTTTCTTTCTTTCAGGAAGTATTTAAAAACAAAATAATGTACAGAGATACTCCATTAAGGACTTCATCTTCTTCTTCTTCTGCCATATCCATTATGGATATTGGATATCATCATGATGATAGTCTTCCTATTCTTTTTTTAAAAAAATAATATTTTTATTTATTTCAAAAAGACAAAAAAGTACAACTAACAAACATACAAAAAAGAAAAAGACAATATCAATACATACAGTATTACTTCAAACTCATAGAAAATAGCACTTAATAGTAATTAAACTAGTTATTTACAATAAAAACCACAATGTCAAATACCCTCATTATAGGTTATTACTATAACCATAACAATCATTAAAAAAAATCAGTGCTACAACTGTTTTGTTTTTTTTTAGATTTCTTTACAAATTAAACTACACCCAGTGAATATTTACAATGCCCGGAGAGTTTAGTATCTATATCATCTCCAAAAACCACTTTGAGATGGTACAGGTCCAAAACTGTCCCTTGCCATAAGAGAATGATCCACAAACGGCTTCCAAATACTCCAAAACCTATTTTCTTTTAATTTATCCCTTTCTACTTTTATCTCCCATGTCAGTTTGTCATTCAATGCTAAACTCGACATTTCCTTATACCACTCTCCAGTCTGTATAAATACATCATTTTTCCAATTTCTGGCAATACATTGTCTACCTGTAGTTAACATAATTTCCAATAATTCTTTTTCCTCCTTATTTAAACCCATACCTTCCACATTTGTTAATAGAATGGTACCTGACACCAACTTAATTCTTTTACCCATTATTTCCCCAATCTCTCCTTCTATTCTTCTCCAAAATTCATTTATTTTTTTGCAACTCCACCACATATGTTCATAAGATCCAACTGTTTCTTTGCATCTCCAACATAAATTATCCCTTTTATTATCCATCTGGTGAAGCCTCATTGGTGTCAAGTACCATTGCCACAACATTTTAAAATTATGTTCCTTAATTCTTACTGACATTGTTCTCATTATCCTCTTTTTCCATTTATTCCTCCATTCAACATCTCCTATTTTTATATTCAAATTTTGTTCCCACTTCCATTTCAAATCTTCCTGTGGATCTTTACCCTTATTCAGTATAGTGTAAAGTTTGCTTACTAGACCCTTAATGTTCTTTTCCCCTTTTCTGATCTTTAATACAAATTCTTCAAATTCGGTCTTTGTTCTATCCATCCCTACTTCTCTTCTATATTTTTTATTCCAATTCTCAACCTTCAATTTCTGAAACCAATCCAATTTTAACTTTTCAAATATTTTTTTCCTCTTGGTTTCATCATCACAAACTTTTAACCAATCCTTCAATAGAGACAATTCATTTTTATCCAATATTTCCTTTTTTTCCTTATCTATTTTTATCGGAAAACACACCATATCGGTCAATTCCAGAATTGGAGAGAGATTTGGTACCATATCCTTCTTTACTCTTTTCCACACCTCCATGAGCCCTCTCATCATAGTATTACTTGTCTTTATCAGTTTATCCTTTATTCCCAAGAATATCATTTTGCCAATATTCCTGTATTCTTTCATCTCCAGTTCCTCCCAAATTACCTTTTCTGTTGCCAAGATCTTCACAACATTCTTAATTTGGAATGCTCGATAGTATGCTAACAAATTTGGCATACCCAAACCTTCTGAGATAAGTACCAGAGCTTCTTTGGAAGTCTAGATTTTTTGCCTCCATTACAAAAATTATTGAACATATTTTGAAACTCATTGATTTCCTTCTCCTTCAAATGGATCGCAAGTGCGTCAAATAAAAAGTTAATCTTTGGCAGCAATATCATTTTGCAAATTGCAATCCTCCCAAACCATGACAATTTCAGCTTTTGAAACTCTTGTAATTTGTTCTTAAATTCTACTTTCAAACTGTCATAATTCAATCTTTTAAGTTCTTCCAATTTGTTTGAAATAGTTATCCCCAAATATTTCAACTTTTCTTTAATTTGTATATTAAATGTCCCCACTATCTTTCCCATCTCCTTTACCCCCATATTACACAGCATCAATTCTGATTTATCCCAATTTATCGTCAATCCAGTTATAGCCTCAAATTCCTGTAGTTGATCTTTAATCCTATCCATTACCACCTCTGGATGTTTCACCATTAACAACGTGTCGTCTGCATACATGCTCACTTTATTACCCAAAATCCCTTCTATGTTCGGATCATCCCTTATACTTTTAGCTAATATTTCCATTGCCATAATAAACAGGATAGGAAATAGTGGACAACCCTGTCTGGTACCTGCCTCAAGTTTTACTTCATCTGTAACTTCCTCGTTTACTCTGATCCTAGCGCTCCCTTTTTGGTATAATAGATCAATTACCCTTCTGAATCTATCCCCAAATCCATAATTTCTAACTATTTCCTTAATTGAAGACCATTGTAGTGAATCAAATGCCTTAAAAATGTCTAATGATAATAAACCCACCTTTTCCTTTGTTTGATTAACATTATCAATTAAATCTAATACTCTTCTAGTCAAGTCAGCCATATGCCTACCTTTTAAAAAACCAACTTGATCAAAATTTATATATTCCCCCATAAAACTGTTTAAACGATTAGCCAATATTGCTGTGAAGATCTTGGCATCCTGATTTATAAGAGAAATTGGTCTGTATGATTCCACCTTTTCCATATTCTTTCCAGGTTTTGGCAGCAGAACGATTATGGTACTATACCATGAAGTCGGGATTTGTCCTCCATCTAAAATATAATTGTATAGCTTCACTAACTTTGGGACCACAACATCTTTAAATTCTTTGTAAAATTCTGTCGATAATCCATCGTCGCCCGGAGCTTTCCCCATCTTCAACCCACTAATTACCTCCTTTACCTCTTTATCAGTAACCCTTTCCTCCATTTTTTCTCGATGTTCCTGTTTTATTCCATTCCCTAACTGTCTTTCCAAGGTCTTTTTAAGCCTCTCTACGTCTACCTCCTTTTTTTTGCATATAATGCTTGATAAAATTCCTTCACAATTTTACATTTATCCTTATTCTTATTTCACCTTAACCCTTGTTTATTAACCAACACCCCGATTTCTCTTTTTTCCCTTTTAGCCTTAGCTGCTCTTGCTAATAATCTTGAGTTTTTATTACTAAATTCAAAATATTCTCTATTTAAATAAATCAAATCTCTTTTAACTTTGTCAATATCCTTACCCATTAACTCTGCCTTAAGTCTTTGCAATTTAGCAAAAGTTTTTTTATCTTTACTTTTTGAGTGGTCATCCTGTAACTGCTTTATTTCTCTTTCTTTTTCTATCTGATCTACCTTATATCTTTTATATTTAATACTCGCCAACTTTATACTTTCCCCTCTAAAAACCGACTTCATGGTATCCCAAACAACATTAAAATTAACTTCATTATTATCATTCCACTGCCAACTTTCTTTCCACCTTTCCATAATTTGCTCTTTACATTTTTGATCTTTAAATAGGTTAGGATCATACCTCCAACTTCTTCCTCTTCTAATATCTTTTTGCAGTTTCAGTTCCAAAAGTACTTTGGCATGGTCTGATTCCTTAAAGATCCCAATTTCCATTCCCTCAATATTCTTAATCAAATTTTCTGTAAGAAAAACGTAATCTATTCTCAAGTAGGTCCCATGGACGTGTGAAAAAAAAGAATATGCCCTTTCCGAGCCCTTGATTTCTCTCCAAGAGTCCTTCAAACTCAACGCGACCATCCATTTATCTAAAACCTTCCCTTTTAAGCCAATTACACATCTTGCTAAGTTCGTACGATCTAAATCTGACCTTATCAAATTAAAATCTCCAGCCACAATAGTTTTTGCAACATTTTCTAGCTCCACTACTTTACGAACCTTTTTTAAGAAATCCGCTTGATGATCATTTGGAGTGTATATGTTTACCAACATAATTTCCTCATCTTCTATTTTTCCTCTTACAATCAAATATCTACCCTCTTGATCAGCAACACTTTTTGTAATTTCAAATCCTAATTTTTTAGAAATCATAATTGCCACTCCTCTCGCTTTTAAAGTACCAAACACCATCTCATAGCGTTGAATCCATCCCAAAAAGAGTTTATTCTTGTCTTTTGACTTCTGGTGCGTTTCCTGTAAGAACACTATATCGGGTCTATCTTTCTTCAACGCCAATTCCAACCTCCGCCTCTTAAGAACAGAACCTGTACCCTTCACATTCCAGGTTAATATTTTAATATTTCCCATAATCTGTTTCCTTTCTAACTTCTAAGCTCTCTGTTGGGCGTGCCATCACCAACCCCTTCTCCCCAAAAAACACAGATCTACACAAAACACACACTATCACTCTCCCCGCTTTCTTCAGAAAAAAGGACGCCTTCGACAACCAAAGAGGGGAGAGGGGGGACATGCAAGATGTGCCTACAAACCAGTGCTACGCGCTACTCACCCTTCTATATTGCTTAAATAATATATTTTTATTGATATATTTCTCATTACTCCTTACTTGCCTCCTCCTCCACCATGATCAACGACAGCTCCTCCTCTTCCTTTCCCTGCAGTGTTCCACCTGTGGCACCACCAGCCTCTGCCCTCTCATATTCCCTCCCCAGAGCACCCGATTCCAACAATTCTTTCTTAAAATTTATCCATTCTTCTGAACCTGTTTTTACCAACTCCAACAAACTCATATACTCCAATGGATCGGTCCCTTCATCAATTACTTGCATTCTTTTCTCATAGAAAAAGCGCAATTGCTGTGGAAATCTCCAGTTATACCTTATATTTTTACTCATCAACAATTTAGTTACAGGTCTCATCTTATATCTCCACGTTCTTTCTTTCAATGAGATATCATTATGTACTTCTATGTCAGAACCATCAAATTTCAGGGCATCAGGTCCAGCTTGCTTCAAAAAAGCCATTACTCTAAGCTTATCACCCCAGTTTGCAAATTTTACCAAGACATTTCTTTGAACCACTTTCCCTCTTCTTGGGCCCACCCTGAATGCACTTACAATATCTTCCTGTACAAATTCCTTTCCCATATTCAAACCATTTAACCACTGAACCACTCTTTCTCTTAGCTGGTCCGGTGTCCGTTCAACCACCTGACGGATCACAATATTCTGCTTTCTCATCATATCTTCCACAGCATCAATCCTTTTCTCATGTTCTTCCAATTTCAGCTTATTCTCTCGCACCGCCTCCTAAGTCCCTTTTATTTCCTTTTTTTATAACATTTACCTCATTTTGAACCAATTTCACATTTCCTTCTATTTTTTGCAAACATAAGTCCACTTTTTTTGAAAAATCTGCAACAGATGATACCACCTTATCTTGTTTTTTCATCATTTCATTTCTATCTTTCACCCTTGATTCCTCATTCTTCTCCAATTTCTGGAACAGTTTACCAATTTCCACCATAATTTGGGTTTGATCATAAGGCTCAGGTGGCGGTGATGAAGACTGAGGGACCTCTTCCATTGGTGCTTTTTCTTTCCTCTTAGACTTCACAACTGGTTCTTCCTCTTTTGCTTTCCCTCTCGTACCTTTATCCATGATGACACCCAATCAAAGAGTCCAGCGTTGCAGAACGTTGCAAAATCGTGGTCAGTCCAAACAAGCTTGTACCACTGCAGCCACTAGTACCACATATCCAGGCAATTCAAACGAAGCTTTTAAGGAGGAAGAAATCCAGCGAAATCCAACGAAGAATTAATTACTGTAATCCAAAAGAAAAACAGGAACCGGAGTGTGCTCCAAACAAAAGGAAAAAAAAAGAATAAACCACATCCAGCCCGTTTCCCCAAGGCAGGCAGTCCAAGTATTCACCCTCCAAAACACAAGAGTAAAAGCTCCAAGGAAACGGTCACCCAGATTTTTTCATTTGAGTCAAAGCCACAAGGGAGGGAGGTGAGAAAAAACAACAACCCAAAATCCAAGCAAGGTGAAAAGAAAAACAGGAGGAGCAATATATCCACAGAAAAAAAGAGTGTTATTTGTAATCCACACGGTGAGGGAATAAAAAACAAATTAATCCTTCTCTTAAGGCGAACGAAACAAAGCACCCTTTTCCCAGTGGGTATTTAACTTCAGGAGGAAATCCCCCTTCTTCCTCTGTGTGTCGGCAGACTTTTCCCTCACACCTCGGGCTCGAGACACACTGAAACCCACAAAGCTGGAGCCCAGACAAAGACTTCTTTAACCGCTTTACTATCGCCAAAACACGCCGCTGTTCTCCTGGAATGCAGGGAGGCCATAAACCAGAACTCAATCACTTTCAATTTCCAGGACCGCCGCCATTAAAGAGTCAACAGCCCGATTTTGTCCGTTTCCACTCCCACTTCCAAGTCCGAGCTCTTTTAAACAAAATCCCCGGTTAGCTTTGACTTTTCCAAGTAGACTTTCATGAACTTACGTAAAATTGTTTTCTTGCTGATTTTACTGCCGCCTCGAATCTCCACCGTCTCGCTGGTCCTGTTCTCGGCTCCTCGGCAGGGAAAGCTGCGGCTTCCGTCGCGAGCCTCACCTACCAAGAAAACCTCCAAAACTTCGACCACCCAACTTCAAAACTTTCCAAAAAGGCAAGCAGGAGTCTTATCGACAAAAAATTCCACTTTAAAAGTTCCCCACTTAAATGTTCACATTAATTACCACTTTGGTAAGCGCGAGCGCCCAGATCAAGATGTTACTCGTCGGCCATCTTAGCCATGCCCCCAGTCTTCCTATTCTTAACTACTCGGAAGGACATATACAATAATAAATTCAGTTTATTAAATCTAGGTTAAAATTCTGCCTCTAGAAATGTTGTAATATAGTAATGCAAACTGTGAGAGCTGGACCATAAGGAAGGCTGAGTGCAGAAGAACAGAATCTTTGAACTGTGGTACTAGGAAAGACTTTTGAAAGTCCCCTTGACTACAATCAACTACTGCTCCATGGAAGGACAGATACTGAAACTGAAGCTCAAATACTTTGGCCAGCAAATGAGAAGAGAAGACCGTGATGCTAGGAAAGATCAAAGGCAAAGGAAAAGGGGGCGGCAGAGGATGAGATGATTAAACAGTATCATTGACATGGTGGGCATAGACCTGGGCAGACTTTGGAGGGTTGCAAATGGTAGAGGAGCCTGGTATGCTATGGCCCATGGGATTGTAAAGAGTCCAATTTGAGTGTGTGACTGAACAATAACAACAAAAATCATCCCAGGTGTGATCTGTCTATGAAACTGGAATAAGATCATCATCAGTAGTAGATTGCTGCTGAATAAAGACTTCCTTTTGAATTTTTAGAATGTGCACTGTTCATATGCTATGTTGGACCTTGGGATTGTGAAAGGAAGCCTTTAATCTGTGGCAATCTGCTGTGTCAATGATATCATTCCTGTTGAACAGGCAGAGCTCTGCAACAGGGTTTAAAGGCACATACATTATCCTTCAAAGGTAGTTATCCCTGAATACCAGTCATGGAGTAATGATGAAAATAACATTATTGCTTTCATGTCCTGCTTCTCAATTTCCAAATAGGTATCTGGTTGACCTCTGCAGTAGCAGAAAGTTGAAACAGATATTTGGTCTGATCCATCATGGCTCTTCTTATGTTTTTAAACACATCAATGGGATTGATTGTGATTAGAATCACAAAGGCACAAAAAAGGAACTGTTACAGTAAAAAAAAGTAAACTATCTTCCAAGTATCTGTGCTCTGGTCAAAACTGATTTCTTAACCCAGGAAGTATGGAAACAGTCAGTCTTCTTGTATTAAATTGGTCTTACTTCTAGGATTACTTAAATACAGCAATAATTTTGCATAAAATTGTTACATTTGATTGCATGCAAAGCCATGCTCTTGTACAGAATTTACAGGACTTTCAGCATAACCCCTTCTCACAGTGACTATATAATAAAAATCATATTAAAGCATTTCAAGTTTTAAAAAGTATCTTTACTTACAATTGCAATCTATCATTACAGTCAGAAGAATAACAGGAAAGGGGTTGTAATCTCCACTTTTTAGGAGAGACAACTTTCCAAGGCTGCTGCATGGTCGATGGGTCAGAAGAGGGCAGAAGAGAAAAAACAATGGAAAGAAGCAAAGAAACAGGAAGAAGAGAGGAGCAAGCCAAAGTTGGAGAAACAACTTAATCAGTGGGTTAGTGACAAAAAAAAACCTATGACATAGATTGTAAAAGCCCCCTCCAATTTATAACTAGTGTGAGTGCATTCAATATTGTTGCCATTCCAACGGATGATGAAAATAAAATAAATAGAGTAATGATCATAATCATGATATTGAAGATGTTCCAGAGAAATGGGTAATATTTCTATGATGTGCTCTTCATTTTTCCAGCAACCAAGCAGCCAAACTGAGTTCACAATGTGTAACAATCACACAGGCCTCTTGCCAAGAAACATTTCCTTTCTTATTTCTGTTTCAGTATAGTCCCTTTCTATATTTGTGAATATTTAATTGAATCAATTTAGCATGTTTATATTTAGATTTCAGTATAGATTTAATTCATATTTTATTGTTGAGGACAACTTCCCCAACATTTCTCCTCCACTTATGAGCACAGAAATAGATAACTTGTGGCCTTCCAGATGCTTTTCAACTGGAACATACCAGGGATGAGTGATGGTATGATTTGCAGTCTGACAGTATCTTGAGCATCATAAATTGCTTATTCCAGTCCTAGTGGTTAAAAAACATATGAATCCTTCCAGCATGAATCTTCATCCTCTATCTTATACACCAGAAGTTGAGAACCATTTTTTTTAATTGCAAAGGGCCATTATTGACCCACACTCATAATTCAGAGCCAAGAGTGACCAGAATGAGCAATAAGATACAAGAATTAGTAAAGTAAACTGATCAATAAAAGTTTTACATCACTTCTCTCCTTCTTGTTATGTGCCATCAAATCATGTCCAACCTATGATGACCATTGAAATTAATGACTTCCAGAAGGTGCTTTCATTAATAGCTCTACTCAGAAGTTGAAACCCAAAGAAGTATTCCTCTTTTTCTGCTGCTTTCCACATTTTTCTGCACTAGCTTTACTTTAGTTTCTTGGGATGCTACCTAGCAGTTAATAAAATTGCACTAAATGTTTCTTTTGAACTAATGTGTGTGTTTTTAAATGATTTATGACCTATGATAAAATAAGAGTAGAATAAAAAAATAAAATGTCTCTGTTTGAAAGAAGCTGTGGACTTAATTGCTTTTCATCAGCAACATGATCTCCAGCTTGGCTGATTTCCATCTTGGATAAAGAAATATGCAGGAATTATTAACACTGATTCATATCAACAAAGACTTTTACTTTGACATTTCAACCCAAACCTGATTGATTTAATAACCTACAAAAATGTTACTTGGGACAAGGTATGTTGTGTTAATGAGACTGGGCAATTTAAGTAGAATTGATCAGGAAAAAGAAAATCAAGAAGGAAATTAAAGAGACAGAACCAGGGACAAAAGGAGAAAGCAGAAAAACTATCAACTTTATGACTAAGTCATGGGCAAAGTACCAGCTTAGGTTTTCTCTTCTTGTTCTACAATTAATCTTAGTAGAAGAGATCTTAGGGGAGGAGACCAAAGGTAAGCATGTATGGGATTGCTACTTAAATCATTTGAACATAGCTCTTACTGAAATCCATGGGAGTTCTTCACAAACTAAATTACACTAATTTCAACAGGAACAATGGTCAATTAAAATTGTGGCTACAGTCCAATATATGTGAAGCCCTTAATGGACTTTCCTCTATATCTGGATGTAACAAATACTAACAAATTTTCCTATTCTTTATCCAAAAAAAATAGAGAGATGGTGTCTTAAAATATCATGATGCCTAGTTGAAAAACTCTCAACGGCTGTGAGATCTTTTTTGTTCCTGTAACATAATGAAAAGATCAGTATTTCATGAGCAGTACTTTTAACCAAAAAAGGTCTCCTTTTGCAACAAAACAAAACAAAACCCAACCATTATGTTTTGTACAGAAACGTTGCAGTTTTAACTTTAGAAGTCCCAAAACACAAAATATTCACAAAAACATTGGTAATCTCACCAAGCATGGAGAAAATATTTGAATATTTTTGTTCTCACCAATGAGAATGGAATAAATATTTACATCACTACCTTAAGGAAAGGTTTTCTCATAGAAGAGATAACAGATTTTTTCAGTTTACTATATAAGGATTAAAACAAAATAGTTTTCAAACTTAACTGGTCATCTTGTTTCAGATTTTTAAAAACACTAATAGATATTCAGATACAGAAATAATAAATTGTGATAGTTGGAGGTGGCAGGTATCATGTTTCTATTCATCATTTTGGTCTTCTTTTCATTTGTCAGAAAAGCCGAGAATAAATTAGCATGGTATTTTTGTTTGGCCAATGCAGAAGAGGTTTTAAATGCTGAGAATGGTTGTGCCTCTCCTTTTATTTCTTGGGAAACCGGGAAAACAACTCTACAATTTCACTTTAAGGAATGAATGTTTGCCTAAGACCTAAGATCTGCCAGCTTTTCCCCTTCAAATTTTAGTCAAGACTGGGATTAATGTCTATTTTATATTACTTTAAATAGCAATTACCACCCCCATAGCACTTAGTGCACTCCTCTGGGTGGTTCACAAGTTAATTAGTATTTTGCCCCCAACACACTGGGTACTCATTTTACTGTCCTCAGAATGGTGGAAGGCTGAATCAACCTTGATCAGGATCAAACTCACAATATCAGCAGTTTGGGCTGCAGTACAGCAGTTTAACCACTGATCCAAGAAGGCTGGCCAAAGAGATAGCTAAAGTAACAAAGAGTTTTGTGGAAACATAAAGATTAACACATTTTGTTTGGCATAAATGTTAATTGATTGGAACGTGCATCTGAAGAAGTGAGTTACAGTTCAGAAAACGTATGCCCCAAAGTACTTGTTAGTCTTTAAAGTCCCACCTAGATTTACTTCTTTGTTCTGCTAATGGTACCACTGAGCTGTATCTGAATTATATACCTTAATAATATAGCTCAAGGAGATTTGGTTTAGAATTAATATGCCTTTTAGTCAGGAATGTTAATATTACTACATGATTTAATACCAAGTAAGCTCTTTAATGAAGCAAAGGAAGGAAGCTTGGGGAGGTAGGATTGCTGTCAAACAGTTGAACTGCCTGCCTTTCTTTGTACCTTGAGAATTGGTACAGTGTGTTGATCTTCTCCCAGACAAAAATCGCAGTTTCTTGTGTTTCAAAAAGCATAAATCAATGCACGTTGACAGCACTGAAAAATCGGACTGTAAAAACCGTCAGAAGATTCCCTCTGTGACAGCCTCTCTACTGTTACCGTTGAAGGCTGATCTATATTTTCTGCCTCTGTCAGGCACAAAGGCATCCAGTGGGGAAGGGCAGAAAAAGAATTCTGATGCTTCAAGAAGATTTTGCACGTATGCAAGTAACTTGGGAGTAAGAGGGGGTGTTATTCTGATTTAGAGAAATGACTAGACCACAGAGCTAAAGAAATACCTCTATGACTATATATGCAACATTAAATGAACCATACACATACACATACACATACACATACACATACACATACACATACACATACACATACACATACACATACACATACCATATAAGCCATACCCCAAAAATAAGACATAGTGATAGGTGTGGCTATGCAGCATAACATGTTGTACCATACTTAATAAAAATAAGACATACCCTGAAAATAAGTCATAGTGTGTCTTATTGAGGAAAAATAAATATAAGGCAGTGTCTTATTTTCGGGGAAACACGGTACAACAGATGATTGTGGAATGAAATTATTTCACAATGCTCAAATGCAAAAAATATTGTTGTGTTAGAACCTTGTTAGAAAACAATAAGCAGTTTAACTGAAGTTCAGTTTGTTTTTTGATTGTTTCATATTGGGAATGGGTTTTTTTCTTCACCCAAAGGCTGTTATGGTTATACATTAAACATTATCTGTTACCACCACCATTTCCCTTCATTTCTGACATTTAAAAATCTTTATTCTTACAGGTCAGCGATAAAACTATCCTTGCTATTACTGAGTGCTTTCCTGGCAACCTGTCAAATTCCCAAAGCCCATGTGTAATTTGCATATAAATGTTTGTTAGAGTTTAATTAGGGAAATGCACATGGGTTTTCTATTTATTAAGTTCTGTAAAGCGCAAACAGAACTGTAGCAAACAAACAGAAAGACAAGTTGTACTTGGAAAGCCTCAGGAGCAACAGACACTGCAGATGGAGACACCATCTTACCATTTTGCTTTCTGGAAGCACAGAAAGACATAAAAGATATTCTAACTAGAAAAACAGTTTGAAAGTTAATGTTTGTAAATGTTTTTTTAATAAAAAAAACTTACCTTTTTTGAACATGGAAAATTTATTTATTTATTTATTTATTTATTATATTTATATGCCACCCATCTAGGAGATTTCCCTACTCTGGAAATCTAATCATCTGCTTGGATATCTCTTGTCTATACATATTTAAACTATAAAGGGACTTAATGTCTATATGGTAAATAGAACTACTGTACCTGTTTTTTTTAATTGCTATTCAGGATGTAGTTTGGCTACCACATGTTAATTACAATCTGAAGCAGGAGTAAAACAGAACAAAACAGCCGATCTACCATCTTGTCCTAAGACCTGGTTGCTCACAAAGGTCAGGGGAAAAGTAAAGTGACAGTCTATTTAACCCAGTGGATTCTAATGTGGGGCCCTTGTCCCACAGGAGGACTTCAATTCCCAGAAGTCTAAGTCATACATTGGCTGATCAGTGTTTTGGGGAATTGACTTAGGCTTCTGGGAATTGAAGTTTAAAAAATGTTGGGAAACACTGATTTAAGCTAACCTAATGGAACTGAAATCAAAATATCCCATCACTTTCAGTGCAAATGAAAATTCTGACCCACCTCTGATATAGGCAAAAGGAGCAATGAAGAAACTTGGAATATGATTGGTCCATGCCTACATCCACCACATCAACCCTTTAGTAATCTGATGGGTTATAATTAGCAGGTTAGAATTGCTGCAAAAAGGGGCAGACCCTTATTTACCAAAAGTACGAGGAGCCAGCAGCAGCACATGGTTGCTGAATGGCTTCTGTTACCCAACCCATACAGAGATGATAGTGCCGCTAGCTCAGTCCAATGGCTACTAATCCACATGCTGCTGTCTTAATGTTGCAGGTAGGTTTCCCTTCTCTTTTTCCCTCATTATTACTGGCACTAGATATTTGAACTCTATTCATTCAATTCATTGTAAAACACAACTCATCATTGTTATAAATCAGGCACAATTTCTGAATGTTTTCATTAATATAATATAACTGTGACCTTGTGTTCAGATGCAGATAGATCATTTTATGCAGCAATTGTTGGATAAAAATCTTGGGGGGGGGGGGAGCTTAGCCCAGTGGTGCCCAAACTTTTTTTGTTCATGGGCCAGTCGCGACATGCAGCTGCGGGGGCCGGAGGCAGCGATCAGCTTTGGCAAAGGCTGCAGAGGGGATGGAACCGAGCCAGAGGCTGGGAGAAGCCAGAACAAAGTGTGATCGCCACTGCTGATGTCAGGCGGTGGGGGCAGGTGGAGAGGTGGTCCACAGTGAGCCCAGGTACTCACCACAGGCATTAATGATATGAATGGGCCAAATTGAGCCCGCGGGCCGTAGTTTGGGTGCCCCTGGCTTAGACCATAGCCATCCAGTGGACTAAATGATGTATCAGTTATGATATTCCACTACGTCTTAGTATTTTCAAAACTCATTTACTACCACCTGCACAGACTGCTCATCTGACACAAAATGTTTTGACAGAGAAAGAAACTCATCAGCCTGACTTCCAACTCCACAGATACACATTTCTTCTATATTTAGTTTTTCATTTAAAATAAAATCTTGCAGGAATTTCAGGTGGAAGCATGTAAGCACAAAAAATAAATCCTCTGAATATTTGAAAATTATATGGATGTGCTGTCAAGTGCTTTACCAGCCCATGTGCCATTTCAGAAGCCCAAAGGCAACTCTAAGGGTGGCTTCATAATTGCTTGAAAATGTTGCCAAAGGGACAGATGCTATTTCTCTAAGTATCATTTTTCCCCTGAAGGTAACATCTGGAGCTCTCTCATTCTTGGTAAACAGACAATACGAGTTGATGAAATTTTATTGTTTTCATTTCTTTCTAGTCACCTTCATAACATTAAAGGTCTGGAGCAGGCAGCATCATATCATTGGCTTTGGAAATGACTTCCTGTATCTAAGAAAAACAACCCAATGGAAATGTTTTTGGGCTTCATGCAGATTTTTTTCTATCTTAAGCAATTTTATCTTCACCCAATGCACCCACTCTATATATTATTTATTTTTATCGCCACTGTATGATTATGGCTCAGCCATGTGTGACGAAGCCTTATATAGGCATTGCTACAGTCACATCTCCAATCTTGTCAGACACAGGAAATCTTTTAATGTTTTAGAAGATTTTTGTCTCTTTTTTCTCTTCTGATGCTTGGAAGAACCCATTTGCTACAGATGTCCTGTCGCATATGTTTCTGTAATGCTGGAAGGATTCCCATGTGGGAGGTACCAATGGCAAACAACATCTAGCAGCTAGGAAAGATGGCAAGTAGTGCCACTGCAAATGTAAACATGGGTAAGTAGGAGAACTATAATAATCACAATTGCTATATGATTCTTGCAAGATTGAAGAGGTTACAACTGTGCCCAAAAATGAGTGGCAGCAACTTAGTTCAGAAACTACAAGGCACCCTGTGAGAATAACATTTTTAAATTAACCAAAACATGTTTTGTTTCACCCTGGTGTCAGAAAAATATCATGGCGTCACCATTAACTAGGGCAAATTTGTATGATCTGCCCCGCAAAAAAATCAGTTATTAAGTAAATAGCCATCTGTGCATCGGTTCAATAGACGTGCACTATTTCTCAGTAGTCCCCCCTAAAATAATTCATAGAACATGCCACAGATCCTCTCACATCAAATAATGGTGCCTGCTCCAGGATCACTGTTCCAAAAATCCAAAACAAAAATGCAAGTAAACAAAAAACCAAGCAAACCTTTGGATACGCTATCCAAACTGGTGGTGGTGGTTTCCAAATGAGCCTCTTTCAGACAAATTAAATAAAAATTTATTCATTCATTGCCTAATCAGCAACATCCAATTCCCTAATATTTCTTGAGATAAGAAGGAACTTCCTTACAATATCATGTGTGAGTCCTTGCAGTGTCACCAGGGCTGTAGCCAGGATTCTAGATGTGGGTGGGCTAATATTTTTTCAGAGCGGGCAACAAATCCTCTTATCAATGCATTCCTATGGGAAATCACACCTTGCCAGGGTGGGCAAACTGCTAACTCAGGGTGGGCCAAGCCCCCCTGACCCACCTCTGACTACGGCCCTGACTGTCACAGAAGTAGGGCAGGGAAGGAGGGACAGGTTGGTTGGTAGGTAAGTAATCACAACACACGTACTACACAAATACCTTTGTGCTGAACCCCAGTGCCAACTGGGAGCACATGCAGATGGGTACCATGGAGAAAAGTCACTTCGCACAATACACACAAATTTTCTCCTTAGCTAGCACACTATAACCCAGTGATGGTGAACCTTAGCACTCCAAATGTTCCTGAAATTCAATTCCCAGAAGCCCTGATCAGCAGGATTGCTGACTTGGGCTTCTGGGAATTGAACTCCATGAACACCTGGAGTGCCAAGGTTCGCCATCATTGCTATAACCTGACAAACCTAATTCTAAAACAACTGAACCCAAATGCATGCTTTACTTACATAGTCAAAAGCAGAAAGCTGAAACACTAGCTCTGTTGGCCTCTGAGGGTCCAGATTATTACACTAGGCTTCTTGTCTCAAGCCATGTTGGAATTCCTCCTCTATGTCATACCAGGGGAGTAACCACACAGATCCACACAAGCTGATGTTATAAACAGAAGGAATGTGTTAATATTAAATGGATCTATGAATGGGGATTTATATGGAGAATACACTCAACCTGTCTAGAGTTTTGTGGGATCCATAAGAGCAATAACATGATCGTTACAGCAATAATGACTTTAACAAAATAGTAAAAACTGACAAGATATTGTTAGATTTACATAATTCAATATTGGATTTAGTTATACATTGTGCATATTCAATACTGTACTTCAAAAGTCCTCCCATCTATGAATATGGGATACTGTGCTTCTGTATCTACACTTTAAAAAGCAAGGCAGTAGCTCAATACTGCTGCATAATATTATGCCTGCATTGCCAGCAGTTAAAAGAATGCCAAGCTTTACATAGCAAAGGCCAGCCTGAATGTTGATAACACCAATGGCAGCAGTCAAGATGCTGGTGGGATGTCTAACACAAATAAAGAAAGCAGTCAAGATGGCCTACAGGATGTCCTCTTGTACTTGTTACCATTCAAGCTTGTCAATAAAAACCAGCCACAGCAATTGTTTTGTGTTTGGGTGAGAAATAGTTAAATGATTGGGGGTGAGGAGAGTCACCTTTTGGGATTTTCCCTTGCTTGGTGTCTCTGTGTGAAAATAATTTTGCAACTTATGTTCTGCAAAACACTGGTGAACTTCAATTCCCAGAAGCTTAACTCAGTACATTGGGTGAGGAGTGCTTTGGGGAACTGACTACACTTCTGGGAATTGAAGTTCAAAAACCAAAGACTAGGAAACATAAGAATGTAGACCATCTTGGACAAGATACACGACAATTTCCTTGGACTTTGATATGTGAGAGGTAGGAGTGTCTGGTGTGGGGAGAACTGCTCTGTACTGTGTGAGGTATACAGGTTGGCCCATAAGTCCCTACCCATCCATATGTATTTTTATTTTTTTATATATATAAAACACACACACACACACACTCACACATACTGATGCTACCCTGGATACAATAAGTGGCAAATTTAGAGAAAGATTCAATAGGGACTTACAAGCCACCCTTTACATCCACAATTATATTAGAGGAGTGGCAGTTTTTGGGCACTAGGCCTGATCTGATTGGGGGAAGTGGGCAGTGATGGGCAGCAAAAAAATTTACTACCACACCGTGGGGCATGGCCTAACTGGTGGGTGTGGCCTAACTGGTGGGCATGGTCTAACTAGTGGGTGTGGCCTAATCAGTGGGTGTGGCCTAATCGGTGGGCATGGCCTAATCGGTCTTTAAGGTGCCACAAATTTTTTTGTTTACTCTCTGATATGCTTGCACAGAATAAAATGGCACCAATTCTAAAGTTTAATTCTGTGCAAGCAGATCAGGAGATAAACAAAACAAAAACACAAAAATGTTGTGGCACCTTAAAGACTCACTGCCATCCCACCCCCACCCCCGCCTGGGAAATCCCTTTAGCCTCTGCTCCCTTCTACACACACACACATTTCTTCCAGCAGTTGTTAAATATGCTAATAGAAAAGTAAGACTGTATAAATTCATAATTAAATCCATTGCTCTAAGACAGGGGTGGACAAACTTTTTGACTCGAGGGCCATGTAATAGATGGCGTGCGTGCGTGCGTGCGTGCGCGCGCACACACACACACCTCCAGCACTTCCATTCTTCAACTAGTACCCATTTCCCCATGATTTCTGTGCAAACAAGCATCTCTTAGTATTCTTTAATAGTGGTATTTTTAAGTCCAATTTTTGGGGACATAAACATGTCTAAGAAATAAAGAAGCAAGGAAATAAAAAAGACTCTCCTTTCAAGCATTCTTCTTAAAGTTTTAGTAAATGTATGTGAGTATTTATTAATGTTTCCAATCTCCACACACACACACACACACACACACACACACACCGGGGGGGGGGAGAAAACCAAAAGACACACTTACCCAGAAAATGACACGTCGGGGTGTTCCTTGCTCCCATGGGGGGGGGGGGGGATTTCCCTCCTCCTTTAGTCCTCCAGGAACAGCGAGTCCAGCCATGCTGCTGCTTGCAGAGCGGTTGCTGCTGGTGGAGGTGAGTGCATCCCTGGCCCTGGGGGAAGAGGAGGGGAAGCTGACATCATGTGCACCACCCAGGAGGGCTCGCTTGCGTGCCCCAACGCCCCCTCTGCCACTCTTTGCTGCCTCCTTCTAGCAGCAGCAGCAGCAGCTTTCGCAATGCCTGGACTAAGTTATTCCTGCAGGGAAGAGAACTTCCTGCAAGATGTTTATCTGTGCATTGCGAGAGGTGTCCAGGCAGGGCAACTCTCGCAATGCCCAGAGTCAGACAGACATCCTGCAGGAAGTTCTCTTCCTGCAGTAATAAGTCCAGGCATTGCAAAAGCTGCTGCTGCTGCTGCTGCTGCTGCTAGAAGGAGGCAGCAAAGAGTGGCGGCAGGGGTGCCAGGCGCACACGTGAGCTCTTCTGGGTGGCGCGTGACATCAGCTCCCCCTCCTCTTCCCCCAGGGCCAGGCACACACACGCCACCACCTCCTCCACCACCCGAGTGGCACCCGCAGCCACTCTGGAGAAGAACGAAGCGCTGCCCAAAGCCGTTGGGTTGCCCGCTCTCCCAGAAGAGGTGGGTGGGGTGGGGAGGGGAGGGGGCGTGGTCAGCCAGGTTTCTTACCGGTCCGCCCGGACCGGGGCGGACCAGGTGATGCCCGATGCTGGAAGTGGGCCTTCATGCCCATATCTCCATTTTGGAGATCTCACTTCAAAAGGTTAGCATAGTTGTTTTCTGTTTCACATCAAGTCACATGGCTCAGTGTGCAACTGCTTATGACTACTTTCTTTAGTATGTGGCAGTTTGCCAAAATGATTGAAGCCAATTACAGTAAAACCCCTACTTACGTAAAAAGTCTGTTTTGTAGGCTTTTGTGTAAATTGGTTTTTTGCTTAACTCAAAGCAAACCCAAAGGAAATATGAATTTTTACATAACTCGAAGCAAACCCATAAGGGAAATGATTTTTTTTACTTAACTCAAAGCAAACCCATAGGAAAATGATATTTATGTAAATTGAAGCAACTCCATAGGAAAAATGAATTTTTTACATAACTTGAAGCAAACCAATAGGAAATTGTGTTATGTAAATCGGGAAATTTATGTAAATTGGGAGTTGGCTTTAGTGCAAAAATCATTATGTAAGTTGAATTTTATGTAACTCGAGGCATATGAAAATCGGGTTTTTACTGTATGTCATACCAAGAATCTTGGTCAGAAACAGCTTTTTCTCAATTTGTAAACATATGCTGTTCTTATATGTCATCAAGTTGGAATTGACTTATACTGACATTGACAAAGCTTTCAAGACAAGTAAGATATTTAAGGAGTAGTTTTACTATTTCCATTCCCTCAGTGAGGTTCCATGGCTGAGTGGGGATTTGAACCTATGCCTCCTTAATCCTAGTCTATCGTTCTGTCCACTACACCATACTGGGTATCCCACTACTCAGCTACATGATGCTAAATAATATGTACTCTTAACTCGTTTCTTCCAGATTTAATTACTTATTAATACTGAACTGCAGCAGTTTCAAGGCCATTTTCCTTCATTGGCTATTTCCCCGTTAGATACTGAGATACTGTGAAGCTGATATTCACAGTTTCAAGATATGTTTCTGTTTATTGTTCCTTTAAGTTTTTAAATTGAGTGGAAGGCCACTATTCAGAATAAGGATCAGAGTTTCTATTCTCTCACTGAGCTATCACCTTCAAAATAAATGTCTTGGCTTGAGTGCAGCATTTCTCCATTAGCCATTAGGCCATTTCCAGGACAGACACAATAAGATTCCATTAAGCTCTCATTTAAGTAGGGTATTACAGTGATAATATATAGTGCCAGCTCCAAAGCCATAAAAAGCAGAGTTATTTCACTGTATATAAAGACCATATTGTAGCAAAACCTTTGCTAATGCTATTCTGCAGCAGTGTAATGCACTCAACAAATTCTCAGGAATAGATTCAAGGATTCTTAGTGTAAACAACATCACTGTAAACATCTCCAAGCTAACAACTTTCCAGTCGAGCATTGATCTTAGAAAGCTATTGTCTCTTGACAAAAACTTCACCCTGGTTGGCTCCTTTGCTTATGGGTATCTTGGTGTTCTACTTATTTTTTTAATTAGTTTAACTCAGTACTCTCAGCAAAATGTGTAGGACAGGAGTTCTCAACCTTTTTAAGATGGGGGCTGGGTCATGCTCCCTCAGACAGTATCGGGGACCAGATGGCCATTTTGCCCTTCTTCCACCACATGGCACTTCCCGGGTGTGGTGGAGGCAGTGGGGGGCCCACACGAAATGCTGCCATGGGCTGCATCCAGTCTGCAGGCCACCAAGTTGAGAATCCCAGGTGTAGGAGATTAGAATAGTGGCTAGACATAAGTACTTGGAATGCCACAGCTATATTATTATTATTATTATTATTATTATTATTATTATTATTATTATTATTATTATTAGTAGTAGTAGTAGTAGTAGTAGTAGTAGTAGTAGTAGTAGTATTCACTTCCTCTTTTACCCAATCTGGTGTCAAAGGACCTTAAATAACTGTGCATGGTTAGATAAAATACATACATGAACAGGACAAATAAATACATACACTATCTATACCTATAAAATGGTACGTTAACCGTTGGAATGTGACAAAGGATGTTGCGCCAGGCCCCACTAGCCCGTAATGGGCCTCCGTTCACTCGCCCGAACCCGGTTTGCAGGTAACTGTCGGGTTGAAATTTTCGCCCGGGGGGCAGGCGGACGCAAACAAAAAAAGGGAACTTCAATTCCCAACGTTCCTGGCGCCGCGCCGCGCCAGAGCCAATCAGGCTGAGCGGTGCGGCAAAAGGAACGTTCAGAAACGTGCCGCGGCCAATCAAAAAAAAAGCCGCAAGGGAAAAACCACTGCAGTAAGCAAAAATGCGCAGCAAAAACTACAAGCCCCAGCATCCTGTGTGCCATTAGCGCGCAGAACGCTGAGGCGGCCAGAGCGCGAAAAATAACAGTTACCAAAAAAAACGGCTGCCGCCGCTGCCATTCTTCCCTACGGGCCAGCCAGCATGGCCCGTGGGGAAAAAAAATAAACTCCCCCGCTGCCGTTCCCCTTCCGTTCGAAGGGCCAGCCAGCGCGCAAAAAATACAAGAACACACCCCCCTCCCCGCAACTTCCCTTCTTCCCCACAGGCCAGCCGGTATGGCCCGCGGGGAAAAAAAGGAAACCCCCCACCGCCACTGCCCTTCCTTCCCACGAGCCAGCCAGCATGGCACGCAGGAAAGAAAGCCACCACCCCCTGAAAAAATAAACACAAACCAAAAACATTCAAAAACACACAAAAATCCAAAAATGAATCACAAAAAAAATCAAAAAGAAACAAGAAAAAACACACAGACACCCCCTCCCTAAAAAAATCCCACACACCCCAACCCCCCCCAAAAAAAAACCAGAGAACTTACCAAAAGACGTCTTCCATCTATGAGGACCGGAACTCAAATGAGAAAAGAAAGAGAAAACTTACCAGAAGCGACACCCAGAGGACAGAAGAGAACAATTGTAGAGAGGCAACAATTGTAGAGAGACAGAAAAGCTCACCACCCCGACCCAGAGGCCAAAAGAAAAAAACATTCAAAAATATTAAAACTAAAAAGATTAATTCCAAAATTAATCAAATAAATTATAAAAACATTCAAAAATAAACACACTAATCTCAAAAATTACCAAAAAAACAGAAATCACTTTTCACTCCAAAAAACCAAAACAAAAAATAAAAATGCATAAAAATAAACATTTTAAAAACCAAAATTAAATTTAAAACTAAAAAAAATTAAATTAAATTAAATTAAATTAATTAAAATAAAATTTGCATAAACATAAAACAAAAACATTCAAAAACCAATTTAAAAAGCCTGGCACCGAGGAAGCCAGCACGCCAAAAAAAATCCACTGGGAGCGCAAGTCCGCCACAGGCGGACGCAACGCCTTGAAGCCACAAAATCACAAAACCTTACAACACCATTTAAAACAGCCCAGCACCATTGGTTCAAGAAAAAAAATGGAACCCTTTACTATCCAACACAATTTTAAAAAGCCCGGCACCGCGGGGGAAAATATGCTAGTACAATATAGAAAAGTACATCATTGCAGGCGCACCCCCCCAATGATGGACTCAGACACAAATGAAAGTGGATAACGGCATGGGCCACATTTATTGATTCAAGCCCTAGTCCGAATTATAAATTTCTATTGGTAAAACGACCAATCATAATTCTTAAGGCAAGCAGGCCGAAGTAACACTGGTAAGGTACCACCCAAAATTGCCAACGGCAATTGTTACAATGTATCTATTTGTATCAATTTGTTTGTTGACAACAAACAAATTGTTGACCGTAGTCAATATCTAACTAATGACCCCACCCTCTGACGTGTATCCGTAAAATCAGGGGATGATTCCAGCTGTCTAGTGGTAACCATCACCCCCTCGCCTGGTTCGTCGTTGACCGGACAACGTTTAAACAACTTATGCCTATCTAGTGTTGTCCAGTCAATTGCGAACCTGCCGGATACCTGTGGGTCATAAATGTTTACCTTACCAGTGCTACCCGCCACCCGGAGAGGCTTCAATAAAGGCTCGACGCCCCCCCCCCAAGACCGTCAGCTCGGTCGACAGGCCTGCTCGCCAATCACTCAGCAGGAGGTCCATACCTCCTCGCGACAGATGGGCCCCCTCCCCTGAATAAAGCTCATAATTTTGCAGACTGATGATGGGGAGGCGAATGACGCGTCCCCAACCCATATCAAAAAGGAACCGGGCAATAGCCCTGGAGCGACGAGCCCGGTCAAGCGCCTGGAGGCCAAACGCTCCCCTGTAAGCGTACTGCGGTATCATGTCCGACCAAATGAGGGGTGTTGCAGGCCACACATAATGTGAGTAGGCCAGGTGACTGCAAATCGCAAGCTTCCGCGATAGGCCAGTGACCTGTCCGAAACCATTGCCCCCAAGGTGAATAACCAGGACATCAGGCGAGTCAGCATCCCTGATGTAGAAAAGGAATGGCAACAGTTCCCGCCATAACATGCCGCGCTTACCACACCACCTGAGATGTGCGGATGCACCCAGTCCCAGTCGGGGTCCCACTCTGTCGCCGCAGTGTAACGCGCTGCCCTGTGCAGCGTAACGCGCTGCCCTGTGCAGCGTAACGCGCTGCCCTGTGCACGTGGCAACGGCCCACCAGCCATACTGTCACCGGTGTAAAACGACACCCAGGGTCTGTCAAGGAAAAAAAGGGGGGCGAGAAACATTGCAGTGACTAAACTGGCACTCACGGTTGAAGAGGGTGAACACAAAACTGAAAACAATGTGATCCCCACCTTCCCATGCGGCGTATTTCAGCCCCAGAGTATCCAAAAGTAGCTGCAGTAGAAACCACCCCCATCCTGCAGGAATGGCTGAGTGAGGGGAGACCCACCCTGGTGACAGAAAAACGGGGCATGGTGCGTGCCACACAGTGCAAGAAACTCCTGTAGGGCACCAACCGGACAGATGTCTTCCAAGGAACATCGTAGCAGTATTACTCAACTGCCTACGCCGTGCTGATCTGTTTTAGAGGAGCGTATCCTCAACTGAGCCCAATCATAGCAACATAGACATCTTCGAGTTCCAGTGCCCTACGACTTGCATCCGCCTTAGACAGCATCATAAGCTCGCTGATGCGGAGCGCTCCAAAAAAGGCCACCGTTGTAGCCGCACGAAACAGGGCTGCCTCATACCTATCGAAACATAGGTCATGCCAGCCTCGTGCCAGTTGGGTAAGTACCCCAGGGGAAATTGGGTGACGGTCGTCCAGGCAACGCCCACGTTCCCGCACCCACCCCTCCAAAACATGTCTCACACGGAAATCAGCGGTACTGTCCGCGTGACCTCCCACCTTGGCCATAAAAGCCAGCGCTGATAGCCTAGATGCTATGGTGCGGGGTGCCAGGCCCTGGGCGTGTAGGTAAACCATGAAACGAAGGATGTGGGCCACTGGGATCGGCCAGGTATCTGGCAAGCAATATTTGGAACAAAAGGTCCGAAATGAAACCAACGCGTGGTGATACGCCTTACGCGTGCGTGGCGCCAGTGACATGCCTATCGCCCGGTTCACCTCTCCTTGCCAATGGTCCATATCTCCTGCGGTAGTGGCGAGGGAAATTCCTCCGCATCCGGAGCCAAGGCACGGAACCGGGAGATCTGCAGGCGGGACAAAGCGTCAGCAATATCATTATTCACCCCCGGGACATGCCTGGCTCTGAACAGTACATTGAGGCGCAGGCTGCGCAATACAAACTGGCGCACAAGATCCATGACCCTGGGAGATTTAAAGGTCTGTGAGTTGACAATGTGGACAACAGCCGCATTATCACACCAGAAATGCACCACAGAGTTGGCCCACTCCTCACCCCATAGCATCAAGGCCCCCAGTATGGGAAAAAATTCCAAATATGTGAGATCCCTCAGGCGACCCGTGCCTGACCAGGCTGGTGGCCATCCACCACATGCCCACTTCCCATTGAAGTACATCCCATAACCAAGGGATCCCGAGGCATCAGACTGAATTTGACATTGGGGCGAAGCCAGGAGGTCAGACCTCCAAAATGAGACCCCATTGAACTCCCTCAGGAACTGGAGCCATACGTGCAGATCTGCCCTGATGCCCCGCGTCAATCTCGCCCTATGATGGGGCCTGGATAAGCCTGCCATGGCGTCGCACAAGCGCCGAGCAAATGCCCTGCCAGGTGCAACCACCCTGCAAGCGAAATTGAGATGTCCATGTAGCACCTACAATCCCCGAAGGGATGCCTTGCGCTTAGCCAGCAAGTCCGATATAAGGGCCACTATCCTTGACACCTTGTCTGCAGGCAACCTAGACGCCTGCGCTACCGTGTCAATTTCCACCCCCAGGAATATTAACTTATTAGACGGGCCTTCGGTCTTTTCGGGCGCTAAAGGGACACCGAGTTCCTCCATTAGCGTCTGAAATGTGTTGAGGAGACGTGTGCACGTGTCCCAGCCCCGTTCACCCCGGAATAAAAAGTCATCCAGGTAATGGGCTACAGACCGAGACCCTGACCTACGGACAAATGCCCACTGCAGGAAGGTACTGAAACGCTCGAAAGCCGAGCAGGATATGGAACAGCCGAATGGCATGGCTTTGTCAAAATAATATTCACCCCGGAATTTGAAACCCAGCAACTCGAAGTCACCCGGGTGCACGGGCAAGAGGCGAAACGCCGACTTAATGTCACACTTAGCCAACAGTGCACCCGGGCCACATGAGCGCACCATGCGCAATGCCTGGTCAAAGGATGTATACCCGACAGAAAAAAGGTCATCAGGGATAGCATCATTGACCGAGTGGCCGGCTGGGTAGGACAAATGGTGAATCAGGCGGAACTCGCCCGGGGACTTCTTGGGCACTAGTCCTAGCGGAGACACTTTAAGGTTGTGGAACGGGGGTGCGGGGAAAGGGCCAGCGACCCTGCCCGCAGCAATCTCCTTATTAATGCTGGCGGCAGCCACCTCCTCCCTTCCCCTAAGTGACAAAAGGTTAGGTGCATCCTGCGGTGACCTATCCCCTGTGAAAGGAATACGAAAACCCATTTGAAAACCCTGAAGGAGGTACACAGCGTCTGCTCTCCTCGGGTACAATGCGAGCCAACTCTCCAGCATGTCGACATTAATCGGGGAGGGGGCCTTTTGGTGAACCCGCTCCCTCCATGGCAGTCTTACCTGCCCCTTGTCTGCCCCCACCCCTGCCCCCGTATCCTCCCGGCCTGGGACAGGCAGAGGCAGCATGGGGGCCAGAACAAGAGGGGCACTCATGCTTGTACTTGCAATGTTTCCTGTTGCAAGAACCATTGGACGAGAAGGTCCAGCACAGCAGGCGGGCTGGAACCCCCTGCCCCGCCACTTTGCGGGGTACCCGTACCGGGGCCGCTCGTTGGACCGCATGTCCACAATGGTATCTCTCCCCAGGCGCCGGGCGCGTGGGGGTCATATACAGAAGCCACAGCTTCTGGCAGGGCTCATCCCACCTCATCTCTGGGTGCAGTGGAATCCTCATGCTGAATTCTTCGTCGTAAGCCAGCCATGACGGACCCGGGAAGTCAACCATAGCCCGGTAAATATTGTTCAGATACTGGACCATAGGGATAGCCAAATCCGGCCTAGCCCTGAGGTAAACGGCCATGTAAATCAGGTACGCTGGCAACCAATTTGCCCACGTGCGTGGCGGCTTACGACGACATGCCTGCTCCTTATCCTTCTCGTCCAGCCCTTCCCTCTCTTCCTTGGTCGGCTCCCTATTTAGAAGGGAGAAGATATCTACATACTCGCCCCTCCAAATCTTTTCCTTGGTAGACTGGGCCAAATGGTCCCCCAGGGGCAAGGAATACCCTGCTGTTGGCAAAGCCGACACCGGCACTGAGGGAACTACGGGCAAAGGAAAATGAGCCTGAGCCAGCCCGGGGATCCCCAACACATTTCCAGCACATTGGGGGCACCACCCCGACCCAGGCCCTGTGTCACGGGCAAAGTCGCTGGGTGGGCCGGGGGCCATTGGGCCGCCGGGCCACCCGAGCGAGGCCAAGGCCATTGAACAGCCCCCCCAACGAAGTCAGTTGTGTGGGTGCATTAGCTTGGACTGCATACTCACCTGCTGCACCCCCACGGGCCGCCCCCACCAAGGGTTCCGGCCCGCTGGGGGCGTCGGAGCCCACGACCGAAGCTGAGCTCATCGACGGGGCCAGACCAGCACCAGACTGCTGCACCTGTGGGGTGGGGAGCTGCGAGGCAGTGGCCACCACCGGCCCGCGCGCCTCAGGCGGCTCAACCCGACCCATCGCCGGCCGCTGTTCGGCGGCCAAAGGGGGCACCTGAAAACCTAGAGACACCCCTGTTTGGTTGGCCCTTGCCAAGGACGCTTCAAGGGCCGCCACCCGGGCCAGGAGGGCCTCCACAACAACATAGGCCCCGGCCCCAACAGGGGGCAATTGGGCAACCGGCCCATAATTCACGGGTACCTGTCCAGGTCCCTGAGCCCCAGGGGCCAGATAAGGCCAAGACCCCATGCTCAGCCCCTGGGGAGCCGTGGGAACACCCTGCAAAGGCAGGGAACCCAACCACCCTCCGTGGCTCACACCCCCCATAGGGAATTGCGCACCCGGGCAAGAGGGCCCCGCCGCACAGACCATGGCAGGGGCCAAGGGCCGAGGCCCCGTCCGGGGCAGCAGGTATGCTCCGCGCATCAGGCCAAGGAGCTACCGATCCCATCCCACCGTTCCCGGTGGAGTCTGCTAAAGGTGGCTGCGGAACGGGCGCAGTCGCGGTCCTCCGACCCGGCTGACGCCTCCGCGCCGATCGAGCCACGTTCACGGCTGCCTTCTTCTTCGAGGGCATGGCTAAGGTAGCTAGGAAGCCTAAAACAAGAGAAAGCTGCCCGAAAAGGCTTCCCCCAAGAGGACACGAGCGACGGAGGTAAGGAGGAAAAAACTTCTCCGCTCCGTCGGTTCGCCAAAATGGCAGCACGGCTGCCTCGTGGCCAGCCCCTTTTATTAGGGTGCTGGCCACGCCCCTAACTACCCGGATGGTTTCGTCCGGTGGTGGGGGGCCGCAAAGAGCGCGGCGGCCATTTTGGCGCCGCGCTTCCAAAGGGTAATATGTAAATTTCTAAATATTGGGGTACATGTAAAACCTCGGTTAAAGTAATTACAGTAATGCGTTTTCCGGAATGTTTCTTATAGCAAAAATTACTTTAACTGAGTTCTCCATAGGAATGCATTGAATGTAGTTTCCCATAGTAATGCATTGAAAACCAAAATACTTTAACCGAAACACGTTTTCCCATAGGAATGCATTCAAAACCAATTAATCCATTCTGAAAAAAATCGATAAACCAAGCCACCATTTTCTATGGATTTCCTTTTATTGTGCGATTTTTATTTTAATCGAGCTGTTTGTTAACTGAAGTTCCACTGTACCTGTAAATCTCTAAATCAAACAATGACAGCTTTGGGCGGAACTGATATTGGGAAAAGCATATACTGTATATTACATCACTATTTCATAAGTTCTTTGATTTGTTTTGTTGAAACATGTATCTGTTAGTCAATGTTTTTATAATAGTGATTGCAGAATAAACTCACCAAAAGGTGCCTTCGTTTTGGCAATTCCATTTCAGGCCTAGAGTCTAGACACGGAAGAAGAAGAAGAAGAAGAAGAAGAAGAAGAAGAAGAAGAAGAAGAAGAAGAAGAAGAAGAAGAAGAAGAAGAAGAAGAAGAAGAAGAAGAAGAAGAAGAAGAAGAAGAAGAAGAAGAAGAAGAAGAAGAAGAAGAAGAAGAAGAAGAAGAAGAAGAAGAAGAAGAAGAAGAAGAAGAAGAAGAAGAAGAAGAAGAAGAAGAGCATTTTAGACAGATTATTTTTCACGCAAGGAGGCTACTTCAGTGGCATTATCTGTGCCATTTACTAGATCTTCTTTTGTATGGACGGATGGGCATAAATCACATACAAATAAATACTACATTGATTGAATTTCTCCACTTTCACAGAGAACGTATTCTATGTATCCAAGTAGTACCATTTTATTTGATTATTCTTTGATCTTCCTAATTCACTCCAAATTGTATTAAGTGATTTAATAGATACAAATTGTATCCTATAGGGAGACAATCTTTGACATTCAACTATTTGGTTATTTTTAATCGCCATAGCATTAGCCAACCAAATAATAGACTTTCTCCATGGGTTTCAGGCACCCAGTAATAATCTTACATGATTCATTAAGAGCTACATCCATTATTATTTCTCGGGCAAGTGTGGATTTGTACCATACAGCAGTAGCATATTCTATTGAGAAAAAGCATAGGAACAAAGCTATTAGTTTGATTGTTTGTGGATGTGGACCCCACTCTAACCATCCAGTTTCCTAAGTATGTTATTTCTGATGGCAGCTTTATACTAGGTGTTTAGGAAGTATTTTTGCGACATTATCCAGAATGTCACCCACATACTTTGAGTTAGGGCAATATTGTAAAATCTTGCCTTCCCAGCTCACTTGGAGCTTGCTCCGATTTTCTTGTTATTTAAGTAGAAAGCACAGACTTGTGTTGTCAAAGGGTTACAATCATCCTTATCATCATCATCATCCAGTAAACTCTGTTGGATTTCAAGGTTTAAGGTGTCAGAGTCTGGGACATATGCACTGACTAGAAGCACGGGCACAAGGACCCAGGGCAACCAAGCTAAAAGTCAAAGGCAAACCTTATCTAAGTCTTAATCCAAGTCCAAGGTCAAAGCCAGGAGCAGACAGGGGAACAAGGCTAGTCAAATAGAGAAGACATAGTCCATGCAGCCCAGGAGTCAGACAACCAAGGATGCAACTGAAGTAAGAAACCTTCAGGACTGGAGGATGGTAGGATAGGAATCCACATGAAGCACAATAGCAACTCCAAAAACCTTTGTTGTCAAAATAGCTTCCAGGTGAAAGAGTAAGTTTTTATATATTCTTCCCACAGGCTTTCAGGTGAAGCTCACTAAGGTCTCAGCAGCTGCAGCAGACTACAATTTTGATCAAGCTGCCTTCCAGCTACTGGAGTCCTGATGCTGCCTCAGATCCTGACTTAAGGAAATAATGACATTTTGTTTTTCTTGGTACAATGAAGTAACATGTCACTGAACTGAAATACTGTGATCTGTTTCATTAAAGAGAGAGGGGAAGGAATTCATAAGATACTATTCCTTTATTCATAATCAAAACACTTTTCAAAATCCAAACTATAATATCAAACACAAAGAAGTTTATTGGATAAAAAGCTTGTTTTTCTTTTCAAATGCTTAACAGCATACCCTCTACTTGCCAGCAGACTTATAATCTTTCTAGAACAATATACTGTTTGCATAGCTGCTAATGAAATTCTTCCATTCTATTTCTCTCTCTTAATATTTCCATTCTTGAAAAGTGTTTGAAATTATATATTACAGTATATCAAATTGTGAAAGCACACCAATTTACTTTGATCATTTGGGGCAACATAGGTGGCAAATGTAGCAGATCTGATCCAAACTCCAATCTAGAGCTGTAACTACCTAGAAGCCAATGGCTATCTTGGGCAGTAAGGTCACACACTGGATTGCTTGCTATAGTTAATTTTTGAATAAGAGAAATGAAGGCACATGGACAAATTGACAGTAAAAACAGAGGACGAAACTCAACAATTAATCCCAACTAGAGTATGACCACTAAATCACTGGAATTTACATAAGAGATCTATTTTATTTAGGATTAACCACTGGATGCAGCCCATAGTTCTTTCTGGAAAACAGGAGAAACAGGACCAACTTCACTCAGCAGCAGCAGTACAAGAGGCAATCATCATTACTGTGACCATTATTTTCAAAAATAGTGAGCTCATTTTAGTTCACTGTGTGATGTAATCAATAATTAAGCAAATTACTTATAATGTATAAAATGTTCAATAATACTTTCTGCTACTGAGTGATAAGATGCTGAATTGATCAAAGTGATGATGATTTTTCAAGATGGTAATGTTTCTGTAAACTTTCTTTCACCCTTTTGTCCTTGAATCACTAAAGAGTTGTATTTTGTGGCTTGAGGCTAGAGTTATCTTGATTATTTTAGAGATTCATCACACTGCTGTCTCCCCACAGCTCATCAATTGGTTGTTCAATATATAGGATCAGACAAAATGCTGCACACATTTTAGGACTAATCAGAGCAAGTAAAGAGAATTGTGACAAGCATGCTTCATTGCAAAAGTCAGATGCCACAAATCTAAAGCAGGAAAACCTGAGAGAAAATTACCATTATTAAGGAGATGGTGGGTAACTCTGACACATAATTATTTCTATAGTAATATGGCTTTTATTTAATTTGCCCATAGCATATCCCAGGAATGGCATTTGAAGGGCTGTTAGATCTTGCCAACCTGACACTCTAGGACAGTGATGGCAAACTTTGGCACTCTGGGTGTTCTTGGACTTAAATTCCCAGAAGCCCAAGTCAGCACTCCTGCTGATCAAGATCAGGGAATTGAAGTCCGAGAACATCTGGAGAGCCAAGTATGCTGACCCCTACTCTAGGAGTACAAGACTGGTCTACAGGCATAAAGGAAGGTCTACTTTTACTGATCTCTCTTGCACCATCTATTCACTGCCACAAGTATTCTGCTAGCTCAAGGTTGCTTAAACATTGCTCTCCGGGTGTTCTTGGACTTCATTTACCAGAAGCCCAAGTCAGCACACCTGCAGATCAGGGCTTCTGGGAATTGAAGCCCCAAAACATCTGAAGAAACAAGTTTGAGGAACCCTGCTGTAGCTGTAGGGAAACATCAAGAAGGCCTTTGGGTACTCTGGATACCAAACACTTCCAATCTCTCTAAGAAGAGTAAAGATAATACCAGTGCTGAAGCCAGGGTACTTAATTCCCTCTTGTTGCTTGTGGTATCCGCGAGCACAATTGGCATACTGTCCCTGACAGAGGCCATGTCATGTGAGAACGCTCCAGGCCTCTGGGCTCCGTGGGGACAGAAATTGGGGAGCGGATTAATAGTCATAAGATTGATTCACCCATATCTGACCTGACAGGCAGTCCAAGCAGGAGGAAACTGAATGTCTAACTAAGCAGTTAGGTAATAGGTAATATCGCACCTGCAGATTACCCCAAGCCCTAATGTCAACAGTGGCCATGTTTACTCTTGGGTAAGCTAGGAACAATGGACTTCCCCTGCCAGTGTTTAATTTAGTTAATGAACCTCCCCAAGAGAGGTTCCCAATTAAACTGTGTAAACATGTTATGTGGGCTGCAGCTCTTTCTGATGCAGCCTTGAACATAATATATACTGATGATTTTCCCTCAATAAATCACTGGTCTTCGCTCCATCTTGTCTCGTGTCATTACTTGACCAGTCTCCTCCGGGACCCCACGGCCGCTCCACGGCCCCGATCCAACAGTTGCTGTCACAGGCAAGAAAAATGCAAGATATCATTTAAAAAAAGAAAAGAAGTAAGATGTACTTTGACCTTTTCATGTGTTTTTTATTAAAATAATATTTTTATTTATTTCAAAAAGACAAAAAAATACAACTAACAAACATACAAAAAAGAAAAAGACAGTAACAATACAATACAATATTACTTCAAACTCATAGAAAATAGCACTTGATAGTAATTAAACTAGTTATTTACAATAAAAACCACAATATCAGATACCCTCATGATAGGTTATTACTATAACCATAACAATCATAAAAAATTTCAGTGCTACAACAGTTTTTTTTATTTCTTTACAAATTATACAACACCCAGTGAATATTTACACTGCCCGGAGAGTTTAGTATCTATGTCATCTCCAAAAACCACTTTGAGATGGTACAGGTCCAAAACTGTCCCTTGCCATAAGAGAATGATCCACAAACGGCTTCCAAATACTCCAAAACCTATTTTCTTTTAATTTATCCCTTTTTACTTTTATCTCCCATGTCAGTTTGTCATTCAATGCTAAACTCCACATTTCCTTATACCACTCTTCAGTCTGTATAAATACATCATTTTTCCAATTTCTGGCAATACATTGTCTACCTGTAGTTAACATAATTTCCAGTAATTCTTTTTCCTGCTTATTTAAACCCATACCTTCCACATTTGTTAATAGAGTGGTACCTGACACCAACTTAATTCTTTTGCCCATTATTTCCCCAATCTCTCCTTCTATTCTTCTCCAAAATTCATTTATTTTTTTGCAACTCCACCACATATGTTCATAAATGCCAACTGTTTCTTTGCATCTCCAACATAAATTATCCCTTTTATCTTTTCATGTGTTCTAAAACATAAATCTGAAACAGCTTTCAGTTTGCTGAGGTTGTGTCTCCAAACCTCACCCTGCTCAGCAATTTGATCTGTTAAGTAACCATGCATTCACTGTTGCAGGCGCACCCCCCCAATAATGGACTCAGACACAAATGAAAGTGGATAACGGCATTGGGCCACATTTATTGATTCATGCCCTAGTCCGAATTATAAATTTCTATTGGTAAAACGACCAATTATAATTCTTAAGGCAAGCAGGCCGAAGTAACACTGGTAAGGTACCACCCAAAATTGCCAACGGCAATTGTTACAATGTATCTATTTGTATCAATTTGTTTGTTGACAACAAACAAATTGTTGACCGTAGTCAATATCTAACTAATGACCCCACCCTCTGACGTGTATCCGTAAAATCAGGGGGTGATGCCAGCTGTCTAGATGTAACCATCACCCCCTCGCCTGGTTCGTCGTTGATCGGACAACGTTTAAACAACTTATGCCTATCTAGTGTTGTCCAGTCAATTGCGAACCTGCCGGATACCTGTGGGTCATAAATGTTTACCTTACCAGTGCTACCCGCCACACGGGGAGGCTTCCCAAAAGGCTCACCACCCCCCCCAGACCATCAGCTCGGTCAACAGGCCTGCTCGCCAGTCTACTAACAAGAGGTCCATACCTCCCTGCGACAGATGGGCCCCCTCCCCTGAATAAAGCTCATAATTTTGCAGACTGATGGCGGGGAGGCGAATGGCGCATCCCCAACCCTTGTCAAAAAGGAACCGGGCAATAGCCCTGGAGCGACGAGCCCGGTCAAGCGCCTGGAGGCCAAATGCTCCCCTGTAAGCGTACTGCGGTATCATGTCCGACCAAATGAGGGGTGTGGCAGGCCACACATAATGTGAGTAGGCCAGGTGACTGCAAATCGCAAGCTTCCGAGATAGGCCAGTGACCTGTCCGAAACCATTGCCAGGTGAATAACCAGGACATCAGGCGAGTCAGCATCCCTGATGTAGAAAAGGAATGGCAACAGTTCCTACCATAACATGCCGCGCTTACCACACCACCTGAGATGTGCGGGTGCACCCAGTCCCAGTCGGGGTCCCACTCTGTCGCCGCAGCGTAACGCGCTGCCCTGTGCAGCGTAACGCGCTGCCCTGTGCACGTGGCAACGGCCCACCAGCCATACTGTCACCGGTGTAAAACGACACCCAGGGTCTGTCAAGGAAAAAAGGGGGGGGTGAGAAACATTGCAGTGACTAAACTGGTACTCACGGTTGAAGAGGGTGAACACAAAAACTGAAAACAATGTGATCCCCACCTTCCCATGCGGCGTATTTCAGCCCCAGAGTACCCAAAAGCAGCTGCAGTAGAAACTGCCCCCATCCTGCAGGAATGGTTGAGTGAGGGGAGACCCACCCTGGTGACAGAAAAACGGGGCATGGTGCGTGCCACACAGTGCAAGAAACTCCTGTAGGGCACCAACCGGACAGATGTCTTCCAAGGAACATCGTAGCAGTATTACTCAACTGCCTACGCCGTGCTGATCTGTTTTAGAGGAGCGTATCCTCAACTGAGCCCAATCATTGCAAACATAGACATCTTCGAGTTCCAGTGCCCTACGACTTGCATCCGCCTTAGACAGCATCACAAGCTCGCTGATGCGGAGCGCTCCAAAAAAGGCCACCGTTGTAGCCACATGAAACAGGGGTGCCTCATACCTATCGAAACATAGGTCATGCCAGCCCCGTGCCAGTTGGGTAAGAACCCCAGGGGAAATTGGGTGGCGGTCGTCCAGGCTACGCCCACGTTCCCACACCCACCCCTCCAAAAAGTGTCTCACACGGAAAACAGCGGTACTATCCGCATGACCTCCCACCTTGGCCATAAAAGCCAGCGCTGACAGCCTGGATGCTATGGTGCGGGGTGCAAGGCCCTGGGCATGCAGGTAAACCATAAAATGGAGGATGTGGGCCACCGGGATCGGCCAGGTATCTGGCAGCTGAAATTGTGTACAAAATGTCTGACAAGAAACTAATGCATGGTGATACGCCTTACGCATGCGTGGCGCCAGCAACATGCCGATCGCCCGGTTCACCTCTCCTTGCTAAAGGTCCATATCTCTTCCGGGAGTGGCGAGGGAAATTCCTCCGCATCCGGGGCCAAGGCACGGAACCGGGAGATCTGCAGGCGGGACAAAGCGTCAGCAATATCATTATTCACCCCCGGGACATGACTGGCCCTGAACAGTACATTGAGGCGCAGGCTGCGCAATACAAACTGGCGCACGAGGACCATGACCCTGGGAGATTTAGAGGTCTGTGAGTTGACAATGTGGACAACGGCCGCATTGTCACACCAGAAATGCACCACAGAGTTGGCCCACTCCTCACCCCATAGCATCAAAGCCCCCAGTATGGGAAAAATTCCAAATATGTGAGATCCCTCAGGCGACCCGTGCCTGACCAGGCTGGTGGCCATCCACCATAGGCCCACTTCCCATTGAAGTACATCCCATAACCAAGGGATCCCGAGGCATCAGACTGAATCTGAAATTGAGGTGAAGCCAGGAGGTCGGACCTCCAAAATGAGACCCCATTGAACTCCCACAGGAACTGGAGCCATATGTGCATATCTGCCCTGATGCCCCATGTCAATCTCGCCCTATGATGGGGCCTGGATAAGCCTGCCATGGCGTCACACAAGCGCCGAGCAAATGCCCTGCCAGGTGCGACCACCCTGCAAGCGAAATTAAGGTGTCCATGTAGCACCTGCAGTTCCCGAAGGGATGCCTTGCGCTTAGCCAGCAAGTCCGATATAAGGGCCACTATCCTTGACACCTTGTCTCCCGGCAACCTAGACGCCTGCGCTACCGTGTCAATCTCCACCCCCAGGAATACTAACTTATTAGACGGGCCTTCGGTCTTTTCGGGCGCTAAAGGGACACCAAGTTCCTCCATTAGCGTCTGAAATGTGTTGAGGAGACGTGTGCACGTGTCCCAGCCCCGTTCACCCCCGAACAAAAAGTCATCCAGGTAATGGGCTACAGACCGAGACCCTGACCTACGGACAAATGCCCACTGCAGGAATGTACTGAAACGCCCGAAAGCCGAGCAGGATATGGAACAGCCGAATGGCATGGCTTTGTCAAAATAATATTCACCCCGGAATTTGAAACCCAGCAACTCAAAGTCACCCGGGTGCACCGGCAGGAGACGAAAAGCTGACTTAATGTCACACTTAGCCAACCGTGCACCCGGGCCACATGAGCGCACCATGCGCAATGCCTGGTCAAAGGATGTATACCTGACCGAACAAAGGTCATCAGGGATAGCATCATTGACCGAGTGACCGGCTGGGTAGGACAAGTGATGAATCAGGCGGAACTCGCCCGGGGACTTCTTGGGCACTAGTCCTAGAGGAGACACTTTAAGGTTGGGGAACGGGGGCACGGGGAAAGGGCCAGCGACCCTGCCCGCATCAATCTCCTTATTAATGCTGGCGGCAGCCACCTCCTCCCTTCCTCTAAGTGACAAAAGGTTGGGTGCATCTTGCGGTGACCTATCCCCCGTGAAAGGAATACGAAAACCCAGTTGAAAACCCTGAAGGAGGTACACAGCGTCTGCCCTCTTCGGGTACAATGCGAGCCAACGCTCCAGCATGTCGACATTAATTGGGGAGGGGGCCTTTCGGTGAACCCGCTCCCTCCGTGGCAGTCCTACCTGCCCCTTGTCCGCCCCTACCCCTGCCCCCGTATCCTCCCGGCCTGGGACAGGCGGAGGCAGCATGGGGGCCAGAACAAGAGGGGCACTCGTGCTTGTACTTGTTGCAAGAACCATTGGACGAGAAGGTCCAGCACAGCAGGCGGGCTGGAACCCCCTGCCCCGCCACTTGGCGGGGAACCTGTACCGGGGCCGCTCGTTGAACCGCATGTCCACAATGGTATCTCTCCCCAGGCGCCGGGCGCGTGGGGGTCATATACAGAAGCCGCAGCTTCTGGCAGGGCTCATCCCACCTCATCTCTGGGTGCAGTGGAATCCTCATGCGGAGTACTTCATCGTAAGCCCGCCACGACGGACCCGGGAAGTCAACCATAGCCCGGTAAATGTTGTCCAGATACTGGACCATAGGGATGGCCAAATCCGGCCTAGCCCTGAGGTAAACGGCCATGTAAATCAGGTATGCTGGCAACCAATTGGCCCACGTGCGTGGCGGCTTACGACGACGTGCCTGCTCCTATCCTTCTCGTCCAGCCCTTCCCTCTCTTCCTTGGTTGGCTCCCTATTAAGAAGGGAGAAGATATCTACGTACTCGCCCTCCAGATCTTTTCCTTGGTGGACTGGGCCAGATGGTCCCCTAGGGGCAAGGAATACCCTGCTGTTGGCAATGCTGACACCGGCACAGAGGGAACTGCAGGCAAAGCAAAGGGGGCCTGTACCAGCCTGGGGATCCCCAACACATTCCCTACCACATAGGGGGCGCCACCCCGACCCGGGCCCTGGGTCAGGGGTGAAGTCGCCGGGTGGGCCGGGGGCAATTGGACTGCCGGGCCACCCGTGCGAGGCCATGGCCATTGGAAAGCCCCCCCCAGGGAAGTCAGTTGTGTGGGTGCACTAGCTTGAACTGCATACTCACCCAATGCACCCCCACGGGCCACCCCCACCGGGGGTTCCGGCCCGCTGGGGGCGTCGGAGCTCACGACCAAAGCTGAGCTCGTCGACGGGGCCAGACCAGCACCAGACTGCTGCACCTGTTGAGTGGGGAGCTGCGAGGCAGTGGCCGCCACCGGCCCGCGCGCCTCAGGCAGCTCAACCCGACCCGTCGCCAGCCGCTGTTCGGCAGCCAAAGGGTCCACCTGGAATCCTAGAGACGCCCCTGTTTGATTGGCCCTCGCTAAGGATGCTTCAAGGGCCGCTACACGGGCCAGAAGGGCCTCCACGTTGACATAGGCCCCAGCCCCAACAGGGGGCAAATGGGCAGCTGGCCCATAAGTCACGGGTACCTGTCCAGATCCCTGGGCCCCAGGGGCCAGATAAGGCCAAGAGCCCATGCTCGGCCCTTGGGGAGCCGTGGGCACGCCCTGCCAAGGCAGGGAACCCAACCACCCCCTGTGGCACGCTCCCCCCATGGGGAACTGTGCGCCCGGGCAAGAGGGCCCAGCCGCACGGACCATGGCAGGGGCAGTGGTCATCGTTTGCGGGCCAAGGGCCGAGGCCCCGTCCGGGGCAGCCTGCGCACACCGCGCATCGGGCCAAGGGGACACCGATCCCATCCCACCGGTCCCGGTGGGCTCCGCTAAAGGTGGCTGCAGGGCGGGCGCAGTCGCGGTCCTCCGACCCGGCTAACGCCTCCGCGCCGATCGAGCCACGTTCGCAGCTGCCTTCTTCTTAGAGGGCATAGCTGAGTTAGCTAGGAAGCCTAAGAAAAGAAAAAAGCTGCCCGAAAAGGCTTCCCCTGAAGAACACGAGCGACGGAGGTAAGAGGGGAAAAACTTCTCCGCTCCGTCGCTTCGCCAAAATGGCAGCACAGCTGCCTCGTGGCCAGCCCTTTTATTAGGGTGCTGGCCACGCCCCTAACTACCCGGATGGCTTTGTCTGGTGGGGGGCCCCGCAAAGAGCGCGGCGGCCATTTTGGCGCCACGCTTCCAAAAGGAAATTCTGTTTCAGTAGTTTTATTACCTACAACAAACGCAACTAATTTCCTTCATAACATTGCCAAAACTTTTCTACAGTGATTTAAAAACAAGATAGTCTTTGCCTGCAGCATACTACAGCAATAACAATTACACTTATAATACTCTCCCTAGTGCCTAGTGCACTCTCTGGTTGGTTCACGAGGTAATTAGCATTTTGTCCCAAATATACTGGGCACTATTTTTCTGATTTTGAATTCAGTACCAATATGTGGCAGTTCAAGGAGCGAAGAATAGCTAAATAGCTTAGTTATAATAAAGTATATATGAAAATAAATGCACAGGTTAATATATAATCATACACCATTTGCCACTTTTACACAGGGTTTAACACCTTTTTATTTAACAAACATTTGGTATTTTGTTGTCATTCTAATTTTTTTAATTTAAAAATTGATGTTAGTGCTGTGTTTGTGTTAAGATTTCTACATTAACTTTCAGCTGATTTAAAATATAATGAATGGCCCAAATCTTCTTCTGAGCAGCTACACATATGACATAGCTTTTGGAGGCCAATCACAAGCTAAGAAATCAGTCAGTAATCAATGTTTATGGTGATAGTATTTGGGGGCTGCAAATGCTCAAAATTCCAAAGACAGGATGACAGCACTCAGGTTGACTGTGGTATTCTAGGAACTGTGTTCCAAAAATGCACTCCATCCCATCTGTGCTAGTGCAACGTGATCTCACAAGTGAGCACATTTTTGCATTTCTATAGTTCTCAAAATTTTCTAAACTCTAGTACACGTATAAAGAATAAAAACCAGCCAATTAGTATGATCTGGTATGGTGGTGTGTTTGAAAATCAATACGTACACGTGTGTGTGTGTGTGTGTGTGTGTGTGTGTGTGTGTGTGTGTGTGTGTGTGTGTGTGTAACACATGTGGCCTGTAGTTCTCCTGTGGTCTAACCCTCTCCTAACCATTAAAAGCTATGGGAAGCTTAAGTAATAACCCCTGAGCCATTTTTTTAACATTTTGAGGAAGGCTCTCTTGCTTCTTTTCATAATGTCTTTACAATGAACCTGTTAATTGTAGAAAAGACTTTGGGACCCCCCAGCATTGGCAACTGATTAAAACTATCAGGATCAGAGTATTTTGGGGAGGAGACATTGCTATAATAAAAACAAAACTTGCTACAGCCAAGAGAGATACCTGGGACCTTGTGATCTGTTATTCTCCCTTCTGAGCTCCTAATAGGTCATGAGAGGAAGAAAGGGAAATGCACATGAATATTTAATTAGTTTTCATCCTGAGAAGTACTTAATCTTATGCTAATGAACCTACTGGAGCCAATTAACAATCCTCTCAGAACCCTGAACAACAGTACTTCTAACATAGCCCTATAAATCTTTCACTTATATATGTCTCGGGCTACCGTGTGCTTTCTGGTTTGGGTAATCCATGGGAATTCAATCCTCAGACCTTTTCAGAACTTTGAATTAAAGATTACTCATGCTGCTTCCCTTGTACAGTATTTATCATTTTTATGCACAGCCTACACATACACTTCCTCTAATGCACCACATAATTTAGTGCTATATATTTAAATTTGTAAAGCAGGGGTTTCCAACCTTTTTCAGTTGGGGGCTGGGTCACACTCCCTCAGACAGTTTAGGGGGAGGACTGGTGGTCCCCCCCAGCCATTTATGGCTGTTGTAAATGCATTTGCAACAGCTGTAAATGAGTCTGCAGCCAATTCCAGCAGGGGCTATGGCGGCTGGAGCGAGAGTGGGGGCCAGATTATCTGGTGCTGCAGGCCATAGGTTGCCTAACCCTGGTGTAAGCCATCAGGGTCAGACAGGTAAATATTCCCTTTTTCTATTAATTGTATCTCTCCAGGCATGCACATGTTTCAGTGCTCAACACCTGAAACATTAGACATGCAACCAAAGCTGTTTTTAAATATATATTGTCAATTCTTTTTTATATTGGGGGACATGAATTAGTGACTTCCAGGAGCTTCTATTACTACCCATGCTCGGCTCTTGCAAACTGGAGTCTGTGGTTTCCTTTATTGTTCAAATCCATCTCATAATTGGTCTTCTCCTTTCCCCACCACTTCAACTTTTTCCCTTTTGTTGATCTCCTCTATTTTTTTGCACTGGTTATTGTAATAGTTCTCTTTGTCTATGTAACAGTTGTTGAAAAGTACAGAAACCCCGACTTACAAATGCCTCTAGTTACATAAAATTCAACTTACATAATGATTTTGTGCTAAAACCATGTCCCGATTTACACGATTTCCTATGGGTTTGCTTCGAGTTACATAAAGATTCTTTATCCTATGGGTTTGTTTTGAGTTACAAAAAAATTCAATTTAAGCAAAAACCTACTGAACGAACTTTTTTCATAAGTAGGGGTTTTACTGTGTATTCAAAGTTCCTTTACTTTTGATTCTCACCTCACCATCATCATCCATCTAGATTTTTCTCTTCTTTTTTAGTACAAAAACATTATTTTTTTCCATTCTTCCCTAATTATACAGGTATCTCAGTTTTTAATTCACAGTTTTTCTGGTTCATGATCAATTGAGGTTAGTAATGCAAATCTTCCTTTTGTGGACTTTAAATTCTTTTAAAATGTTGTTTAAATTACATTTTAGCACTATGATGCTTTTAGTATTCCTTTTCAGCTTTACTCTAATGCTTCCAATTACATAGTTTATTTGACCCCTATAATGACCATCTGGTGATGTCTGTGTGTACAGTTTTCTGACCCATTGCTTAAAGCACATTTTTGCAATAAACAGATTGTTGGTATGCAGAACTATACAAGTCATTCTTCTCCTTCATTTCCATCCCCTAGGCCAGGGATTCTCAACTTGTGGCCCATGGGCCAGATGTGACCCGCAGCACTATTTCATGTGGCCATCCACTGCCTCCACCATACCAGGAAGTGCCATGAGGTGGAGGAAGGGCAAAATGACTGCTCGGCCCCTGGAGCTGACTAAGGGAGCATGTCCCAGCCCCCAGTTTATAAAGGTTGAAAACTCCTGCCCTAGGCCAATTTTTCTGTCAACCTTTGGATGTGCTTTGTTTCCTACTTTTGTATACACATCACCTATGGCTGGAAATTGTTTCAAAGAAGATTGTATTAATCTTGTTTCTAGCTAAAGAAGTTGGGGATATCAGTAGTCAAGTCTTTCCTTTTATCTCCAGAAAGCAATGGCAAGATGATCCCACCTTAGAGCGAGAAGAAAAGGAAGTGACAACAGCAATCCTAAAAAATAACAATTTAAGGTTGAATGGAGTCCACAGGGAAGGGTGATGGTCCCCAAGTGGATTAAATCCCACCTGAATCCATCTTGATGGAGGGCAGCAACTTCATCAATATTGGCCTGGAGCTGATGAGGACATTGCGTGCCAAAAGGGCTCATGACCAGAAAGTGACTCTCAGAACTGGATCATTGGTATGGGTGTCATGCTGTGATGGGGCAGGCAGATGAAATGCCACTGCATTATATCCTCAGGAAAGTCTTCATGGCAGATTGCTATGATGATCACTTATATTCACATTCGGATACAACAGAAGGAGGAGGAGGAGGAGGCTATCCCAGGTTGTTGATTGTAAAAAGCTATAACTATATAGGAATTCTAAGGAGGATCTCTCTCTACCTCCTTGAGTGTAAGCTGAGTTGCACAAAGTCAGTTCCAATATAAATAATCAAGACTAATTATACAGCAGAATTAGTTGACCAAAGCTAGTTTACTCATCCTGTCGAAACCCAAATTTAACTTTACTATAGATGCAGATTAATCCATTCTTTTCAATTTTATGGTCATACTTATGCATTAAAATGAATCTAGTTTAAAAAGCAAAAAAAAAGACATAATTATCATGGAAAATACATTATATTGTGTTTAGAAACAGGAAACATTTATAAGCATACAGGTACACACCCTCCTGCACTCATTACAGGCATTTTATACCTGCCAAACATCTGGCAAATCAATTGCAAAGTTAGAACACAATTTCATACTCAATTATTTGTCTCCAATCAATATTTTGCATGGCAAGGTCAACAAATGCAAGCACGTTAATGCAGGAGCAATTGTTCTTCCTATTTTCATCATTAACAGAATCTGCTCAAAGCAGTTTAGAAAGTGATGGATCATGATCCATCCTGACCTCTGCAGAGTGAAAATCTTTCATAACAGAATAGTAAATCACAACTGTAGATTATTACCATTTGGTGGGGGCACGGGATAAATATTTGCAAGGAATAAACAGGAAAATCAATGCTATTGATTCCCCCTCCATAATGCTTTGCAAATAAGATTGTGTACAGGGTCTCATGCACATTCAAATTAATGCATCAGAAGACATCAAAGGAGTTGTTAGTCTTGTTAGACAAGGACATCTCTAGTAAACATGTACAGCAGAAGTCTGCTTTGTTTCATAAACATACACCAGTCACTGAGTCACTTAATCAATGTGAAAATAAATGCACTCAGCAATATCATTCTTTGCTGAATCATGATTGTGCTGAAAGCTGCATGAATAAACATTTGTGAAGAATTTTGTTGTTCAGTCACACAGTCGATTCCGACCCTTTGCGACCCCATGGACCATTGCCGGCCAGCCACCTCTGTACTCCACCATCTTGGTCAGCCCGCCCAGCTCTGTGCCCATTGCATCTACAATACCATTGAGCCATCTCATTTTTGGCTACCCTTTCTTCTTTGCAGGCGCACCCCCCAATAAAGGACTCAGACACTGGTAAAAGTGGATAACGGCATTGGGCCACATTTATTGATTCATGCCCTAGTCCGAATTATAAATTTCTATTGGTATTCAACCAATTATAATTCTTAAGGCAAGCAGGCCGAAGTAACACTGGTAAGGTTCCACCCAAAATTGCCAGCGGCAATTGGTTACAATGTATCCATTTGTATCAATTTGTTTGTTGACAACAAACAAATTGTTGACCGTAGTCAATAATCTAACTAGTGACCCCACCCTCTGACGCGTATCCGTAAAATAACGGGGTGATGCCTGCTGCCCAGCTCATGCCATCATCCCATTGCCTGGTTCGTCGTTGACCGGACAACGTTAACCAACTTGTGCCTGTCTAGTGTTGTCCAGTCAATTGCGAACCTGCCGGATACCTTTGGGTCATAAATGTTTACCTTACCAGTGCTACCCGCCACACGGGGAGGCTTCAATAAAGGCTCACCGCCCCCCCCCCCAGACCGTCAGCTCGGTCAACAGGCCTGCTCGCCAATCTCCCAACAAGAGGTCCATACCTCCCGGCGACAGATGGACCCCATCCCCTGTGTAAAGCTCATAATTTTGGAGACTGATGGTGGGGTGTCGTATGACATGCCCCCAACCCTTGTCCATAAGGAACCGGGCAATAGCCCTGTTCACCAAGCGCCGAGCCCGATCAAGGGCCCGGAGGTTAAACCCTGCCCTGTAAGCGTGCCGCGGTATCATGTCCGACCAAAGCAGGGTTGTGGCGGGCCACACATAATGCAGGTAGGCCAGGTCACCGCAAATCGCATGCTTCAGCGATAAGCCCGTGACCTGTCCCAAATCATTACCCCCGAGGTTTATAATCAGGACATCAGGCGGGTCAGCATCCCTGATGGAGAAAAGGAATGGCAACAGTTCCCGCCATAACATTCCGCGCTTACCGTACCACCTGAGACTTGCGGATGCACCTAATCCCAGTCGGGGTCCCCACTCTGTCGCCGCAGCAAACTGCGCTGCCCTGTGCACATAGCTGTGGCCCACCAGCCATACTGTCACCGGTGTAAGACGACACCCAGGGTCTGTCAAGGAAAAAGGAAAGAGGGCCGTGACTTAACTGGTACTCACTGTTGAAGAGGGCGAACATACAACTGAAAACATCGTGATCATCACCGTCCCATGTTGCAGATTTCGGCCCCAGAGTACCCAAACGCCGCTGCGGTGGAAGCCGCCCCTATCCTAAATGAATGGGTGCCGTAACGAGCCCGCGGGAGGCCAACACTGGCTAGTGCCTTACCGGTCACCTTCCAAAATTGAAATTTAGTAAGGGGAGACCCATCTTGGTGACAGAAAAATGGGCCAGGGTGCGTACCATGTAGTGCATGGAACTCCTGTAGGGCACCAACCGGACAGATGTCTGCCTACACCGTGCTGATCAACCTTAGAGGAACGTATCCTCAGCTGAGCCCAATCATTGGAAACATAGACATCTTCGAGTTCCAGTGCCCTACGACTCGCATCCGCCTTAGACAGTAGCACCAGCTCACTGATGCGGAGTGCTCCAAAAAAGGCCACCGTAGTAGCCACGTGAAACAGGGTTGCCTCATACCTGTCAAAACACAGGTCATGCCAACCCCGTGCAAGGTGGGTAAGTACCCCTGGAGAAATAGGGTGGCGGTCGTCCGGGCTGCGCCCACGTTCCCGCGCCCACCCTTCCAAAACATGTCGTATGCAAAAATCATTTGTGCTGTCAGCAAAACCACCCACCTTGGCCATGAATGCCAGCGCTGACAGCCTGGATGCTATGGTGCGGGGGGCTAAGCCATGGGCATGTAAGTAAACCATAAATTGGAGGATGTGAGCCACTGGGATGGGCCAACTTTCAGGCAGCCGTGATTGGGCACAAAAGGCCCTGAATGAACTGAATGCATGGTTATACGCCTTACGCGTGCGGGGGGCGAGCGACATGCTGATCGCCCGGTTCACCTCTCCTTGCCAAGCGTCCATATCTCGTCCGGGAGCGGCGAGGGAAATTCCTCTGCATCCGGGGCCAAGGCACGGAACCGGGGGATCTGCAGGCGGGACAAAGCGTCAGCAATATCGTTATTAATACCTGGAACATGTCTAGCCCTAAAAAGCACATTGAGGCGTAGGCTGCGCAACACAAACTGGCGAACCAGTTCCATGACCCTTGGAGATTTAGACGTCTGTGAGTTGACAATGTGAACCACTGCCGCATTGTCACACCAGAAATGGACGACTGAATTGGCCCACTCCTCGCCCCATAGCATCAAAGCTCCCAGAATGGGGAAAAATTCCAGGTATGTGAGGTCGCGCAAGCGATCCGTGCCCCACCAGGCTGGCGGCCATCTGCCGTAGGCCACTTCCCTTCGAAGTAAATCCCATAACCCAGGGACCCTGATGCATCCGACTGAACCTGAAAACGAGGGGAAACCAAAAGGTCGGATCTCCAAAATGACACCCCATTGAATTCCCTCAGGAACTGGAGCCAGATGAGCATATCAGCCCTCACGCCCTTGTTCAGTCGGACCCTGTGGTGGGGCCTGGCCAAGCCAGTCATGACGTCGCACAAGCGTCAAGCAAATGCTCTGCCAGGTGCGACGACCCTGCAAGCGAATTTGAGGTGACCATGTAACACCTGGAGCTCCCGAAGGGACACCTTGCGTTTCGCCAGCAAGTCCAAAATGAGTGCAATGATCCGTGAAACCTTATCAGCAGGTAACCTGGATGCCTGCACAACCGTGTCAATCTCAACCCCCAGGAATGTGAGCTTGGTTGAAGGGCCCTCGGTCTTTTCGGGCGCTAAAGGGACACCGAGTTCCTTCATTAGCGTCTGAAATGTATTCAGGAGACGTGTGCACTTGTCCCAGCCCCGTTCACCCCCGAATAAGAAATCATCAAGGTAGTGGGCTACAGACCGGGACCCTGACCTGCGAACAAAGGCCCATTGGAGGAAGGTGCTGAAGCGCTCAAATGCCGAGCATGAAATGGAGCAGCCAAAAGGCATGGCTTTGTCGAAATAAAATTCATCCCGGAACTTGAAACCCAGCAACTCAAAGTCGCCCGGGTGCACTGGCAGGAGACGGAACACAGACTTAATGTCGCACTTAGCTAGTAGTGCACCCAGGCCACATGAGCGCACCATGCGCAGGGCCTGGTCAAAAGATGTATACCTGACCGAACAAAGGTCGTCAGGGATAGCATCGTTGACCGAACGGCCAGCCGGGTAAGACAAGTGGTGTATCAAACGGAACTCCCCCGGTGGCTTCTTGGGCACCAACCCCAACGGGGAAACCTTGAGGTTGGGAAATGGCGGGAAAGGGAAAGGGCCAGCGACCCTGCCTGCAGCTACCTCCTTAGCAATACTCATGGCAGCCACCTCCTCCCTTCCCCTGAGTGATAACAGGTTGGGTGCATCTTGAGGGGACCTGACCCCTGTGAAAGGAATGTGAAACCCTTGCTGAAAACCCTCAAGCAGGTAAGCTGCGTCCGTCCTCCTCGGGTACATCGTGAGCCAACGCTCCAACATGTCCACATTAATTGGGGAGGGGGCCTTTTGCCTGACCAGCTCCCTCTGCGGCAGTTCTGCCTGCTCCCTGTCCACCTCTACCTCTGCCCCGCAGTCCGCCTGCCCTAGGACACGCAGAGGCGGCATGGGGGCCAGCGCAAGAGGGACACTCGTGCCTGTATCGGCACTGCTTCCTGTTGCACACACCATTGGCCGAGAAGCTCCAACACAGCAGGCGGGCTGGAACCCCCTGCCCCGCCACCTGGCAGGGTGCCTGGGCTGGAGCAGCTCGCTGGACCGCATGTCCACAATGGTACCTCTCCCCTGGCGCCGGGCGCATGGGGGTCATGTACAGAAGCCACAGCTTCTGGCAGGGCTCATCCCACCTCATTTCCGGGTGTAGGGGCAGTCTCATACGGAATTCCTCGTCGTAAGCCAACCACGACGGGCCAGGGAAATCAACCATCGCCCGGTATATGTTGTCCAAATACTGGACCATCGGAATTGCCAGGTCAGGCCGGGCCCTAAGGTACACCGCCATGTATATAAGGTACGCGGGTAACCAGTTGGCCCACGTGCGTGGCGGCTTACGTCGACGAGACTGTTCCTTGTCCTTCTCGTCCTGCCCCTCCCGCTCCTCTTTGGTGGGTTCTCTATTCAAGAGGGAGAAAATGTCCACATACTCCCCCCGCCAGATCTTTTCCTTGGTGGCCTGAGCCAGGTGATCCCCAAGGGGCAATGAATAACCTGCTGTCGGTAAGGCCGACACCGGAACATTGACAGTGCTGGGCACCGTGAAAGGGGCCTGGACCAGCCCTGCCACCCCCAGTAAGTTCCCTGGAGGACTGGGTACCCCGCCCCAAGAGGGGCCCTGAAGTGTTGGAGCCGTACCCTGATTGGGTGGCGGCGGCTGACCCGCCGCCCCAGCCAGGTGAGGCCACGGCCACTGCAAACCTCCCCCCGTTGTGGGTTGTGGTGTGGGTGCACTAGCTTGGACCGTATACTCACAAGTTGCACCCCCCATGGGCCGCCCCCACCGGGGGTTCCGGCCCACTGCGGGCGTCGGAGCTCGCGACCGCAACCGAGCTCGTAGATGTGGCCTGACCACTGCCAGCTGGCGGCATCTGCTGGGTGGGGAGCTGCGAGGCCGCGGCTGGTGCTGACCTACTTGCCTCAGGCAGCTCGACCCTTTCGGCCGCCTGCCGAGAACCGGCAGGCGCTGAGTTGACCTGTAAACCAAACGGTGCCCCGGATGGATTAACTACCCTTAAAGATGCCTCGAGGGCCGCCACGCGGGCCAGCAGGGCATCCACGTTTACATAGCCCCCAACGCTGACAGGGGGCAAAAGGGGAGCCGGGCCACCGGTCACCGGCGCCGGGCCAGGTCTCTGGACCCCTGGGCCCGCATATGGCCATGCCCCAACCACCGGCCCCGGAGGGGCCGGGGGCATGCCCTGCGAGGGAAGGGAACCCAGCCAACCCCCTTGGTTAAAGCCCACCGCTGGAAGCTGCATGCCAAGGCCCGAAGGCCCAGCTTGGCTATGCACCAAGCCTGGGCCGGTGGCCGCTAATTGCGGGCCGGTGGCCGCATCCCCTGCAGGGCCGGTCTGAGGCTGCCCAGCCTCAGGCCAGGGAGCAATCGACCCCATCCCGCCGGTCCCGGTGGGCGCCCCCGGAAAGGGAGCCTGCTGAGCGGGCGCAGTCGCGGTCCTCCGACCCGGCTGGCGCCTCCTGGAAGTGCGAACCGCGTTCGCCATCGCCTTCTTCTTGGAAGGCATTGCTGCCAATCGTTGGGAAGCCGGAGAAAGAAGCGCAGAAGAAACCGCTGCCCAAAGAAGGCTTCCCAGCTAAAGGGAAGAGCGACGGAGCAATTGGGGAAAAACTTCTCCTCTCCGTCGCTTCGCAAAATGGCAGCGCGGCTGCCTCGTGGCCACCCCTTTTAAAGGGTGCTGGCCACGCCCCCCTAACTACCCGGATGTCCAAGTCCGGTGGGGGGGCCCGCAAAGAGCGCGGCGGCTATTTTGGTGCCGCGCTTGCATTTGCCCTCCACCTTTCCCAGCATCAAGGCTTACTCTAGTGAATTCTCTCTTCTCATTTGATGTCCAAAGTATTTTAGCTTCAACTTTACTATTTGACCTTCTAATGAGCAGTCAGGGTTGATTTCTTTTAGGATCGACTTATTTGTTTTCCTCGCTGTCCAGGGTACTCTCAAAACTCTCCTCCAATACCACATTTCAAAGGCATCTATTCTTGTGTGCTCATTTGATTACAAACACGGGCCAGCATCCAAGGGTGAATTTCTGCTAGATCTCTCTCTTTCTCTTCAGTCATATATCATTGCATATCTCAAATGCCTTGTAAAGAACATTCAGAAATCATCTGGAGCAGGAATCTGGGCACCCTGAAGAGTGGGAGAGAGAAAAAAGCCACTATATATCTGTTCTGGAGACCAAGCTATCCTATTGGATAGGGGAATGAAATTTGAGCTGAGCTGAAAAGCTTTCTACAGAAGATTAAAGATGAGTGTGTGAAATGAGGGTATAGGGTTTAAGCACTATTTTGTTTCTCCGAACAATGTATTGAAACATTTTAGTAGAACACATTTCTTGGAATTCAGATTTCTTTCTTCTCCACAGTTCACAAATACGCTAGAATTTCCATTTACATTGAAAGGCAAGTAAATAAATCCATAAATTCATGAGACACAAATACAGGATACACATCTGCCCCATTATGTGAAATGCAACATTGCCCCAATATCAGTGGAGAGATGGCACATCAATACTATAGTTTACGGCTATTCAATCACATTGCACAACCACTGTTTGTTTGTTTTTGATAAATGCACAATTTTAGCTTGTGCGCATTAGTCTAAATCTACCTATTAGTCACAACTAGAGTAGATCATTGAATCAAGAGGAAATTGTTAAGTCAGCACATTTGTAAATTCTATTCATTCAACTGCTCTACTCTAGTTAGAACTATCAATTGGATTAAAGTCCCAAATTTTTATACCCACACTGTACATTCTACCTGACTATCTTGCACTGTCGTAGATCTGAAGATATGGCAGAGTTAAGGATGGCACATGACACAGCATAAAGCTAGTCACTTTCATGATCAAATCATTCAATTTTTGAGAGGGATACTTCACTCTGTCACACCACCCTTAGAGGCAAATTTGTGGGCATTACACAGGGCCATTTTGGTGGCTGCTGACTAAAGGCTACACAACTACCTTTGGAGAGGCAGAACTGGCTCCCTCATTACTACTGAAATGCAAAAATAAAAATACAAAATCTTTCTATTCACACATGGTGATGGAGACTGAATGGGCCATATAAGGCTTTCAAAAGAAGTTACTGTGCTTTTAATTTTCACTTTTTATGATTTTTTTTGTAAATTATTTTAAACCTTTTTTACTCAGAAGTTGTTTTAATTTTATTTTGCTGTTTGTTTTGTTATGTTGATGTTGTTTATTTGTCTGTACACTGCCCAGAGTGGGAAATATCCCAGATGGGCAGTATAAAATGTAATGAATAAATAATATATGTTTATTTGAGTTTTAATATTACAGTAATACCTCGCATAATGTCTGCATTGGGTAACATCATATTCACATAACATCGTGGTTTTTATGCACACGTGATGCCTCGCACACGTGCACATTGGCATAGGAACCTCAGATAACGTCCGTTTTCGACCATTTTTTGGACTTTATGCGAGGCATCTACCCATAGGAATTGCATAACATCCAAAATTGCATAGTGACCAACTCCGTGGAATGGGTTCTGCCTGAGCGGGCGGCATATACAAATTTGACTAATAAATAAATAAATAAATAAATGGAGTTTGGACATTATCTGGGGTTTTCCTGTATAGTATTTTATATTCTACTTTAGTCTATATTTTCATCATTTTGTAAGTTTTCTTGGTTCTTAATATTGGAAAAGTAAACATGCTCAGTGAGATTAATAGAGAGACCCTTGTAAATAAGATGGTATCATGTATCTCCAAGCTTTTGTGTGTTTCAGGACTGGGCAAACTGGAATATGACAAATGGGTGATCAGCTTCCTTGACTTTGGTTTGTGGGGGGAGGTGTAGGAAACCAGCCATGGAATTGAACTTGTAAAGATGGATTTAACCTTTTCTGTACAATTATTCAAGGGGCCATGGTAGCCTAGTGGTTAAGGTGCCAAGCTTGATGACTAGAAGGTCAGTATGTCGACAACTGAGTGCTGTGCAACAGAGTAAGCTCCCATCATCTGCCCCAGCTCCTGCCAACCTAACAGTTCAAAAGCATGAAATTGCGAGTAGCTAAATAGGTACCACTTTGGCAGGAAAAATAACAGCATTCTGTATGCTTAGGCATCTCGTCATGCTTGCCACATGACCACAGAAATGTCTGCAGATGGCTCTTTGGCTGTAAACAGAGATGTCCCCTAGAGTCTGACATGACTGGCTTTCAAGCAATGAGACTTTAATGAAATTATTCCAATCTCCCACTCCCCCAACATATTATAAATTCATACTCATATTTTTAACTCATAAGGAAAATGGAGCTGGGTCCAGGAAAGGTAGAGTTCACCTGGAAAAAATTGTACAGATGAAGAGTTGATGCTCTCATCACCATATTGATTTGTAATAGGTTTTTGTATGACTTTGTACAAAGATTCTGTAGCATCGTTCCTTAAAGCATATAAATGACAGAACTTATATAACACACTGTTGTGTTTGAATACATTTATGCTGTAACATTTGTGATCTAATTAGGATCATTACGATCCTCCATTTTGTCTCCTTCTTCTTGGTCTTGTAATATCGCGGTACTACGTTCCCGCCTAAACTATGTAGTCTGTACAGTTTTCACTCCAGTCCGATAACCTCCAAGTTACCCCTCTCCCTTCCTGTCTCTTCCCGCCCAAATGTATCCATTTCAGAGTGTATATATTGAGCAGTGCTGCACCACTGTTTTCCATGTTCTGACTGCCTAATAAAGTGTTTAGCTCTGTTATGCTGGCTGCTTCGTATTTCTACCAGAACATCAAACACACTAAACATGTAATATTGATATATTGAGAACTACTTTGTTAAAGTGAAAAGAGAAATCTATAAATTGCAGATATTCCACCACTGAAATCTAATTACAAGCAAAGTGTCCATTGACTTTAACACTCTAAAATCAAGCCCTGAAACCAAATTGGTTTAATCTTGAAACAGTTCTTTGTTTTAACTTGATGAGGTCATTAGCTTGCCAACACAAGAAAGCTGAAATAAGTTAAATAGTTTTTGAACCACCATCTGCCTTTCTTCTGTTACTCTATGCCCTGAGGTTTTCTGTCTCCATTAAATGCTTCAGTTATCAGGGGAGTATTTACACTGAAAAATTGTCTCTTGCATATGAACACATAAGTCTCATGTGCCAAATACTGCTATTCAATTTTATAATGTACCCAGATTAATACAATAACTTTCATTAACTTTAACATTTTGTGAGGCAGCCAGATTAGCTGTGGAAATTCTTTGGGATAAGAAGTAGACATAGGAAAGACAAAGATGGCAGCCTCGTTAGAATCATCACATAAAAGTGGATGGCCAAGGACAGAGACCATTACACTTTTGAGATTGTGGGGAAAGGAGCATGTTCAGAAGCTGCTCAGATATAATCACCAAAAAATATGAAGAACTTTGGAGTGAATTTAACACTTTGTTAGCAAACCAGAGCTGGACTGATTCAAATTAGCCTTTGCAGGCGCACCCCCCAAAGAAAGACTCAGACACCGGTATATGGATAAAGGCATTGGGCCACTTTTATTGAATAATGCCCTAGTCCGAATTATAACTTTCAATTGGTACTCATCGTATTATAATTCTTTAAGGCAAGCAGGCCGCAGTAACACTGGTAAGGTTCCTCCCAAAATTGCCAACGGCAATTGGCTACAATGTATCCATTTTGTATCAATTTGTTTGTTGATACAAACAAATTGTTGACTGGAGTCAATAAACTATCTACTGACCCCACCCTCTGATGTGTATCTGTCAAATCACGGGGTGATGCATGCTGAAAAGCTCGTGCCATCACCCCTTGCCCGGTTCGTCGTTGACCGTTCGCCAGTCAATAGCGAACCTGCCGGATACCTATGGGTCATAAATCTTTACCTTACCAGTGCTACCCACCACACGGGGAGGCTTCAATGAAGACTCACCGCCGCCCCCCCAGACCGTCAGCTCGGTCAACAGGCCTGCTTGCAAATCTTCCAAAAAGAGGTTCATACCTCTATCCGACAGGTGAACCCCATCCCCTGCATAAAGATCATAATTTTGTAAGCTAATGGTGGGGTGTCGGATGACCGTCCCCAAACCCTTGTCTGCCAAGAACCGGGCAACCGCCCTGTTCACCGAGCGGAGAGCACGGCCAAGGGCACGGAGGTCAATACCTCCCCTGTAATCGTGACGTGGTATGATGTCCAACCATAGCAGTCTTGTGGATGGCCACACATAATGCAAATAAGCTAGGTCACTGCAAATCGTGAATTTTAAAGAAAGGCCAGTGTCCTGGGTGAGGTCATTGCCCCCGAGGTGCAGTACAAGGACATCAGGCGGTTCAGCATCGCTGATGGAAAAAAGGAATGGCAACAGTTCCCGCCATCTCATTCCACGCTTACCGTACCAACGTATGCATGCGGCCGCACGCGGTCCAAGCTGGGGTCCCCACTCTGTCGCCGCAGCATACTGAGCTGCCCAGTGCACGTAACTGTGGCCCACCAGCCATACTGCCACCGGTGTGCGGGGACACACAGGGTCTGTAAGAGAAAAAAGAGAACAGTGACTTAAATGGTACTCATGTCTGAAGAGGACGAACATACAATGCAAAACGCATAGATCCCCATCTTCCCATACGGCGTATATCAGCCTCAGAGTACCCAAATGCAGCTGCAGTTGAAGCAGCACCTATTCTAAATGAATGGGTGCCGTAACGAGCCCCAGGGAGGCCAACACTGGAAAGTGCCATACCGGTCACCTTCCAAAATTGAAATTTAGTAAGGGGAGACCCATCGTGGTGGCAGAAAAACGGGCCAGGGTGCGTGCCACGCACTGCCAAGAACTCCTGTAGGGCACCAACCGGACAGATGTCTGCAATGGAACATCGTAGCAGTCTAACTCCACTGCCTACGCCGTGCTGATCAACTTTTGAGGACCGTATCCTCAACTGAGCCCACTCATTAGAAACATAGACATCGTCGAGTTCCAGTGCCCTACGAGTCACATCCGCCTTAGACAGTAGTACCAACTCACTGATGCGGAGCGCTCCAAAGAAGGCCACCATGGTAGCCGCATGAAAAAGAGCTGCCTCATACCTGTCGAAACATAGGTTAGGCCAGCCTCGTGCAAGGTGTGTGAGCACCCCTGGGGAAATTGGGTGCCGAGTGTCCGGGCGGCGGCCACGTTCCCGTGTCCACCCCTCCAAAACATGCCGTATGTGAAAATCGTTCATGCTGTCAGCAAAACCCCCCACCTTGGCAATAAATGCCAATGCTGACAGCCTTGATGCTATAGTGCGGGGAGCGAGGCCCTGACTGTGTAAATGAACCATGAATTGTAAAACCTGTTCCACTGGAATGGGCCACACCTCTGGCAACTGAAGTTGCACACGGAACTGAACGAAAGCATGATGATACGCCTTACGCGTGCGGGGCGCCAAGGACATGCCAATCGCCCGGCTCACCTCTCCTTGCCAAATGTCCAAATCTCGGCCGGAAGTGGTGAGGGGAATTCCTCTGCGTCCGGAGCCAAGGCGCGGAACCGGGGGATCGGCAGGCGGGATAAAGCATCAGCAATATTATTATCAATGCCTGGTACATGTCTGGCCCTGAAAAGCACGTTGAGGCGTAGGCGACGTAACACGAATTGGCGAACTAAGGCCATCACCCTGGGTGATTTAGATGTCTGAGCATTGACAATGTGCACTACTGCAGCATTGTCACACCAAAAATGGACCACAGAGTCGGCCCACTCCTTGCCCCATAGCATCAAAGCTCCCAGGATTGGAAAAAACTCAAGGAATGTAAGATCGCGGAGGCGATCCGTGCCCCGCCATTCTGGAGGCCATTGGCCATAAGCCCACCTCCCCTGGAAGTAAATCCCATATCCCAGGGAGCCGGAGGCATCCGACTGCACTTGAAACCTAGGTGAAACTAAAAGGTCGGACCTCCAAAAGGATACCCCGTTGAAGTCCCGCAGGAATGAGAGCCAAACCAAAAGGTCAGCCCGCATGCCCCTGGTTAGTCGGACCCTATAATGGCGCCTTGTCAGGCCAGACATGGCATCGCACAGGCGCCGAGCAAATGCCCTGCCAGGCGTAACCACCCTGCAGGCAAAGTTAAGATGGCCATGCAGTACCTGAAGCTCACGAAGTGACACCTTACGTTTGGCCAGCAAGGCCAAAATCATCGCAGAGATCCGGGTAACCTTGTCAATGGGTAACCGGGATGCCTGTGCGACCGTGTCAATTTCGATACCCAGAAATGTGAGGCTAGTGGATGGGCCCTCGGTCTTTTCGGGCGCTAAAGGGACACCCAGTTCCTGCATTAGCGTCTGAAATGTGGTGAGGAGACGCGTGCACGTGTCCAAGCCCCGTTCACCCCCGAACAAAAAGTCATCGAGGTAATGGGCTATAGACCGAGACCCGAACCTGCGAACAAAGGCCCACTGAAGGAAGGTGCTAAAACGTTCAAATGCTGAACAGGATATAGAGCAGCCAAAAGGCATGGCCTTATCTACATAGAACTTCCCTTGGAATCTAAAACCCAATAGCTCAAAGTCCTCAGGGTGCACTGGCAACAATCGGAATGCCGATTTGATGTCGCATTTCGCCAAGAGGGCACCAGGACCACAAGAGCACACCATTCGCAGGGCTTGGTCAAAGGACGTATACCTGACCGAACAAAGGTCATCAGGGATAGTATCATTGACAAAATAACCCGCCGGGTACGATAAATGGTGGATTAAACGAAATTTCCCCAGGGCCTTCTTGGGTACCAACCCCAGAGGGGAGACCTTCAGGTTGGGAAAGGGTGGCACAGGAAAGGGGCCTGCCACCCTCTTGGCCCCAACCTCCTTAGCAATACTCAGGGCAGCCACCTCCTCTCTACCCTTCAGGGACAGTAAATTGGGTGCATCTTGGGGTCCCCGCACTCCTTTGAATGGGATTCGGAAGCCCCACTGGAAATCCTCAAGGAGGTACTTCGCATCCTCTCTCCGTGGATAAGTTGAGAGCCATCGCTCCAACATATACACATTAACTGGGGAGGGGGCCTTTTGCCTGGCTAGCTCCCTCAGCAGCCGCTCTGCCCGCTCCCTGTCCACCTCTACCTCTGCCCCGTGACCCGCCGGCCCGCGGACACGCGGCAGCGTGGTGGGGGCCAGCGCAAGAGGGACACTCATGTTTGTATCGGCACTGCCGCTTATTGCACACACTGCTGGCCGAGAAGCTTCAACACAGCAAGCGGGCTGGAACCCCCTGCCCCGCCTGCTGGCAGGAAGCCTGCGTTGGAGCAGCTCGCTGAACGGCATGGCCACAATGGTACCTATCCCCAGGCGCCGGACGCGTGGGGGTCATGTACAATAGCCACAATTTCTGACAGGGCTCATCCCATCTCATCTCCGGGTGCAAGGGCACCCTCATTCTGAATTCCTCATCGTAAGCCAACCACAATGGGCCAGGAAAATCCACCATCGCCCTATAAATATTATCCAAATATTGGACCATAGGAATGGCCAGGTCTGGCCTGGCCCTGAGATACACCGCCATATAAATAAGATATGCGGGCAACCAGTTGGCCCAGGTGCGTGGTGGCTTACAACGGCAGGACAGCTCTTTGTCTTTGTCATCCTGTCCCTCTCTCTCCTCCTTAGTGGGCTCACGGTTCAATAGGGAGAATATATCCACATACTCCCCCCGCCAAATCTTTTCCCTCATGACCTGGGACAAATGATCACCAAGGGGCAACGAATAAGCAGCCGTCGGCAAAGCCGTCACCGGCACATTAGGTACCCGGGGCATACGCAGCGGAACCTTTGACAGTCCCTGTGATGCCCTGCACTGGCCCGGGGGTGGAAACCCCCACCCCCAACATTGCACCAGTATGGAACCAAGGGGCACTGAGATAAGGTGGCAACTGATGCCCACTCGCCTTGACATTACGAGGCCATGGCCACTGAACCCCACCATTGGAAGCGGACTGTGATGTGGGTGCATTAACTTGAACCTGATACTCACTAGGTGCACCCCCGTGAGCCGCCCCCACTGGGGGTTCCAGCCCACGGCGGGCGTCGGAGCTCACGACCGAAATCGAGCTCTGGGGCCGCGCCTGACCACTCTCCTGCTGTAGCTCTGGCCGAACAGGGAGCTGCGAGACACTGGCTGGGGTAGGCCGGAGCGTCTCCAGCAGCTCAACCCGGCTGGCCGCTTGCTGCAGTGTGGCAGCCATTGAGGTAGGCGGAGGACCCAAAGGTGCCCCCGCAGCAAATGAAGGGCCACCAGGCACGGGGTTGTGTGCCATCCCTAAGGATGCCTCAAGCACAGCTAAACGCATTAGCAATGCATCGACTACCACAGATCCCCCAGTATAGAGTGGGCCGGGTGGGCCGGACGGCCCACCAGGCATTGGACCAGGAACCCTGGTATGAGAACCCAGGCCCGAATAGGGCCATGCCCAAAACTCCGGCCCATGAGGGGCTGGAGGTGGAACGTGCTGCGCACCAGCACCGGACCCACCACCGCTGCCTGGGCCCATGGCCGGTATCTGCGGGCCGAGGGCCGAAGCCCCGGAAGGGCCAGCCGAAGGCTGACCGGCCGAGGGCCAAGCAGCCTGCATCGCCCCACCGGTATCGGTGGGGGTAGAGTCCTGGCGCGTGGGCGCAGCCCTGGTCCTCCGACCCAAGGGCTGGCCCCCACGCTGCGCAGGGCCAAAAGTCCTCCCCGCGGGCCGCGGCTTCATTGCCGAGGCCCTCCGTTTGGGAGGCATATCGAAGGAGCAGGATCCCTTTCCAGGGTTCGAAGAGCAGAAAAAGGCACAGAGGAGCCAGCAAGCCAAAGGCTCCGTGCAAAATCCTTCCTTCCCAGCCGGGAAGGACCAAGGGGAAACAAGCAGCGATGGAGAAAACTTCTCCTCTCCGTCGCTCTTTTAAAATGGCAGCTCGGCTGCCTTGTGGCCACCCCTTTTATAGAGGGGTGGCCATGCCCCCTAACTCACTCGGATGTCTGAGTCCAGGTGGGGGGGGCCGCAAAGAGCGCGGCGGCCATTTTGGCGCCGCGCTTTCATTCTGTCATGTGGTAGGAATAATATTTCAAATTCACCATTTTCATAAATGGAGGAAATCCCACAGTATTTGACAATGTAGTCTTGCTCTATGTGTGATTGTGCTTTCCGGAAACTGTGTACCTGAGGGGAAATGTAGCTACAAAATATATGCATTTTTTTATTGTGTTATTTAATCCTAAGAAAATTGATAGATGTTCCATGATATTTCATTGCAGCATAACAAAGTGTCACCAACCTGCCTCATATTTCTTATCTGACTGTAACTTTCAGGTCTAAAATGTTGTTGTTTTCTTTTGTTTTGGGGGGGAATCTGTTCCATGTAAGGTGGGCTTTGTAGGATAATTTTAATATTTCTGAGGCTTTGAGCTTCACAAAAACTCCTATGGGAAAACCTACTTTGATCTTAAATGGGCACTTTCCATTTTTCTGTGAATAACAAATTAATTATGTATATTCCTCTTTACTGAACCTTCAAGAATTTTAATCAGTTTTAATTCACATACTATAGCATGGCAATCTAAAGGATGATGGTTTCACAATTGTCAATTTGCTAAGATAACAAGTTATAATTAACCAGAGTCTTTGCAACTGTCATCTGGACCGTGAATTTTAAGGAAGATCACAAACACATTTGTTAGGTGATTGTCTCCCTCTCTTCATTTCTCCACTTCTGCACTATGTTGCAAGCTGTTTTAAAAGTTTTTTTGTTTGCAACTGATGTGTATATATTTGCATACATTTGTCACCTGTCAATCTTGAAAGAAATCAGTCCTGACTGCTCCTTAGAAGGTCAAATAGTAAAGATGAAGCTGAAGTACTTTGGACATCAAATGAGAAGAGAGGATTCACTTGAGAAAGCCTTGATGCTGAGAAAGGTGGAGGGCAAAAGAAAAAGGGGATGGCCAAGGATGAGATGGCTTGATGACATTGTGGATGCAGTGGGCACTGAGCTGAGTGGGCTGAGGAGGATGGTGGAGGACAGGGGTACCTGGAAGTCAATGGTTCATAGGGTCGCAAAGGGTCAGAATCGACTGTGCGACTGAACAACAACAAGTCAATTAAAGACTCTCCAGTCACCTAATTATCAATGAAGCAAATCACATACCCCAACTATGCATGTGAGCCTAAAAAATTATAACTTTTCCCTCTGAAATCAGCAAAATAACTGCATTACTTCCCTCTCTGTATACAAAGCAAATGAGACCTCTTTATAACCACAGTAATCCCATTTAAAAGGGCTGAGGTGGCTCACTGTTTAAGAAAATTGCTTTGTTAGCTGGAAGGCCTGCAAGTCGGCAGTTTGAGACCCAGGTACTGCATGACAGTTTGAGTGCCCATCTCTGTCCTAGCTCCTGCCAACCTAGCAGATCAAAAGCAAGAAGTTGCAAGTAGATAGATAGGGATCACTTTGGTGAGAAAAAATCTTGGGGACATGAAAGGAGCCTCATTTGTATGTCCCCTGGATGGAGTTTCTCCAGCATAATTCTTTTCAACCCCAAATAATTTCTGACACAAAATTATTATTATATCGTTTAAATTAGATCACGGTCCAATCCATCTCCAGATGGACAACTAAGATATTTCTACAGTAATCATGCTCCCAACTGCCAACTGATTACATGTTCTGCACCAAAAAATGGCACAGCAACAAAAGGCATCAGCCATTCTTTTCTCTGAATCTGTGTGTGATCACTTTTCCTATGATATGCTCGTAGACAAGAGTGACCCTAAGCACTCGCTATATGGGACAGAGAAAGAAACAGAGAAAGAAACAGTTGATATCAGGTAATCAGAGGTTTCATATGTATTCCTATGACATCTGGTGAATGAGTGAATGAATGACTTATATCTAGATGACTTATATCTATATCTATATCTATATCTATATATCGATATATCTATATCGATATATCTATATATATATATCT